>BSBN01000552.1:0-9082500 GCA_027924645.1 Cunninghamia lanceolata
TGCTAAAATAGGTGATAAATTTAAATATAATTTTGATCTAAAATGAGACCAATCTAATTATAGATTTGAGTACTCAAAAACTTATGCACTTTAAAAAAATTCACCCAAAAATGTTACTATATGAGCCCAAACGGAGCCCCAAAAGTTCCCAAAACAAGAACTGCTCAACAATAATGATGAAAATATGCAATTTCTGAAAAAATAAGGCACCAAAATAAAAAATTATTTGCACCACTTCAAAGCCTTGAAATTTTGTCCCAAATCAAAAAATTGCTCAAAAAAGGATCACATATGACTAAGAAAATGGGCTCCAAGTTTATCTATCAAAACCAAAAGGCAAATGAAGCGGGGGGGCTAAGTTTGAAAAAATGTCCTCCACTAAATTTTATGGACTGCCACCAAATATGGAGGTATTGCCAAAATAGAGATCTGTTAGATAAAGTTAATCTCTTGCTAGTTTTGGAAATCTACCAAAAACACTACTAAATTTGATGAAGGAGCCAAATCTGGTGGAAGAGTAGAAAATGTCGCTAAAATGTCTACCAAATATGGAAGAATTGCCAAACTCAATTTGAAGATTTAAAAAAAAAATCTAAAATGCAGAGATTTTTATTAAAGAGGGTTGAGCCCTATAAAGGGGTTGCGGGCCCCAAAGGACCTACGTAGGGGTTAGACCCCTCCACATGGGCTAGGGAGCCTGTGGAGGCCCTAACACAGGCTGTAGGGCCTAAGCCCTATGGGCTCTGGGTACCCACAGTACCCTGTGGTACCACTGGCACAAGGGGCCTATGCAAGTACCCTGTACGGGCCTACGTTGGGCTAAACCCCTTAATATTTTTTTTATTTTTTTAAAAAACTTTACAAAGGACTATAAAAAAAACTGAGAAATATTAATAATTAAAAAAAAAATTGTAAAAAAAGTACTTGGAAAAATAATTTTTTAATTCTACAGAATATTCTTCTGTACGACCGAATATGATAAATTTTTTGAAGGTCCCGAGGCAAAGTGCTCCAAATCTATCAAATTGACAGTTAATCTTTAGGTTCTTGGGCCTTTTGGATGTGATGGTCGAGTTAGATTTGACCCAAAATACTCCAAAAATGTAGCTACCTCTTGGATCTAGTAACCACCTCCCAACTTCAAACCCTTATAGATCTAGCCTCCAATGACCAATTTAGACAAATCAAAAGGCTAGACTTACTTTCTTGGACACCTATTTGTACCAACATTTGTACAAGGCCACAAATGAACCTACAATATAAGGCCACAAAGAAGAAACCCTCCCAAATCTAGTATTTCTATCAGTTTTTTTATTCTCCAGGTCATTATATGATGCAAGAGAAGAGCATACTCAATTTTTTAAGATCCACCATGATTTGCATTCTAGATCTCTCAAAAAGACTAACCAAAGGCACTCAACAAGCTTTGATACCATGTAAGATTTGGCTATGGAGATAGCCATCCAAGATCTGGAGGCCTAATGGAAAGCACCAAGAAATGAGAAGATCAATATGACAAGAATAAATTGTATTCCTATCAAAGAATTGCAAATCAACAATATACAAAAATACTATGAAAAGACAATGAGAAGCCCTTAATTATATAGACCAAGGTGAAACATAGGACAACATAAGATTATGACAAGTGTCTTAACCTTATGGCATCAGACACAAAGTGATAAGTATCCTAAGTGTACTCTAAATATGCCCCAAGTAAATTAAACTAGACAAGTGTGAATAAAACCTAATATGGAGCTAGTTAGGTAATATACCCCATTCACACCAACACTATTTCTAATCTCTAAAACAATAAAGAACATGTAATTTAGAAAAAAAATGTTGGTGCTAAGCTAGTGTCCTCAATGGTCCAACTTTGATTGGTAGCCTTCTCTGCAACAATTGGGTACTCCACCCGATGACAAGGATGTTGCATATGTGTTGTCATTAATGTCAAAAGTGGTATGGAGTACTAATATGTGATTATTAGTGATGTCAATAGAGATGCCAAAGGGAGATTTTTGCAGAGTGGTGATCAGTGAAGACAACAGAGTAAATGATCAGGAAGTGTTGTGAAGTAGAGAGCAAAGTGATGTGCATATGTTGTGATGGTTAGAGGAGCAAACAGAAGAGTGAAGATCAGAGAAGTTGTGAGGTAAAGGATAAGGTGATGGAGGCTATGAGCATGCTATTGATCATTATCATCTGTACACAGTTGTACCTTATCTATTGAAGTTCATGGACAGGTGAATGTTGACAGGATGAAGAGTTTGTTGGTATAAAGAAGTTGTTGTTTCTTGTTTCTAATGCAAAGAGCTATGATTGTTGAGTATGATGTTGTGATTGTAGTCTGAGATGATATGGAAAATAATTTATTCATTGATTTCAAATGAAAAGAATTACTTAAGCTTTGAAAGAAAGTGTAAAAGGCTTCAGATAGTCCAAGGCACAGGAAGTTGCACTAAAGAAGCTTGGTAGAATGCTCTACATTCCTCCGTATTTGAAGGTATAGCCTTGCAGTTTGGAAGTTAGACAAAGACATGTGTGATGTATCTATGTTCCTAATTTTAGAGCATGAAATTTACTGTACAAGATTCTAGAGATAGAAAAGACAGTGGTTCAGAGTTGTTGTAGTCAGGATGAGTCAAAGAAATGCTCTGCATTTGAAGATTTGATCGTATAGCTTGGAGGATAGGTAGATTTAGATGAGAGGTATGATACATTTTAAGTTTTACATGATATGATGTACCATAGAGGTTCTCTAGAGTCAGTAGAACAAAGACATATCATGTTGATGAATAGAGCAGTCAGAAGGAGAAAGTGAAAGCCACCACATTTCACCACATTACATTGTGTGGCATTACTATTTGGAGGTTGAGTTCACATGGTCCGTATGTTTGTTAGTTCTAGATTTAAGGTGTTGAAGTGCAAGTGATCATATTTAAGGTGTTTGTTTTTCATTGTTCTATCTCAAGACTATATGATCAAAGTTTGCAAGTGATGCCAAGTTCAGTGACTGTTTGTTTGTGCTAGCATGAAATGGCATGAAGTTGTGAAAGGAATGGTTGAGAAGATTCTTAAAAGTCATATAATGTTTATGAAGTGATCTGCATGATGCTAACTGGTCTTTCCAATACCACTTTAGGTCTGGAGATATGTTGTGGAAGAATAAGTGTTACTGGTCTGACTTAAAGTGTTTTGATGATTTCACCTGATGTTTGGAAGTATGCGTCAGCGTGGAAGAGTGTTCTAAGGAACAATAGGTCTTGATTATGACTTGGCTTGAACCACATTGAATTTCTAGATGATTTTGGATGCCAACTTGTTGTGGCCATTGCACATTACATGTTACATGTTTAATCTTGGCCAACGAAGGAGAAAGATTTTGAAATTTGTGGAGGATATAAATGAAAGATCTTGTTTGTTGTGAATTGGGTAAGAGTGTGAGGATGTGTGTATGAGTGTGGAGGTGAGTGTGTGTGTGTGGAAGTGTGTTGAAGATAGCAGAGTTTGTTGAGTAGAGGAGTTGAAGTGTGAAGGGTGTTGTTGTTGTGGAGGTGATTGATCAGTGGAATTTGTCAAGTCTTCTATACATAGGTTGTAGCCTCTTTATGTAAGTGTTGTAGCACTTTAGGGAGTTGTAACTTCCTTTGGTTGAAGCCATAAAACAATGTATTAGGGAGTTGTAGCTTCCTTTGGGTTGTAGCCCATAAAACCTGTTGTAAATCTTGTTTTTATTTGTGAGGCTGGATTTGGACAGTAGATCCAAGCAGCTTGCTCACCGTGATTTTTCCCTTCTAGGGTTTTCCATGTAAATCTAGTGTTATGATTGTGTGATTGTGTGTTGTGCTTTGAATTGCTTAATTTTGCTTCATCATCAGTTTAAGGTAGTAGAAAGTTTTGTTGATAAAGTTAAATTGGATAAAGTTTTGGCATATATTTATTCACCCCCCTCTTAGTATATCAGATTTTTCTAATAAGGGGGGAAATGAGATAAAGTGATCAAACAGGGAAAAAACTATACAAGGGGATGGTCGACAGAAAGCTAATTATGAGGAGATCGAGATTATGGCCATCATTTAGCCTCCCATAGATCCCTAGGTATGAGAAATGAGAAAATCCTTCTTCAATACCATAGATTTATTTTTTCTTGATTTCACTTGAATATGATTCTTGATCTTGAATTTTCATGTTGCATTTGTCTTAGTTTTAGGTTTTCATTATTTCTGTTGCTTTCATTTTTTGTTTTGGTCAACTTTTTTCAATTTCTATACCTATTAAGGCACACTAGGGCATGTACATAGGTCACCACTTTTGCCAAGGTAGGTCACTCAAGTGACTCTACCACTTCATCCTAGGTCACCCAAGAGACCCTATCAGAAGGTTCTAGTGACAAGATCGGAGGCAAACTTGATGATTTTGGCACTTGAACTTACTCAATCTATTGAATTAACTCCAAGTTCTCTTGTGTTGTTGTTTTTAAAGAGTGTATTTGATTTTTATGTGATTTTTTATTTTCTAATTTTTAGGGTTTTTCAGAGTTTTATGAATGTTTGACCTAACGTCCTTTCTTCACAAGACACTTATATCTAGTAGAATGCCACTTGTGAGTAATCTTGGTACATGAATGCTCTTGAAGGATTAGCTACTATAAATTATGCTATTCTTTAGAGGACAAGATTATCTAGAGTTGCTTAGATATCAATCGTTCATCCATTGTCACACATATGCTACGATATCCTGACCTACTAGAATGATGATTGGAACATGTTTTGATTTCCTTCTACTTTTAGAAAGTGGATGATCACTCTTTATGATGTATATTGCATCCTTGGGGTTCTTGTCAAAGGGGAACCACTTGTTCTACCTGAGAGGGAGTTACAAAGATATTAGTCCAGAAAGCTACAATAGGAGTGACTTAACCTAGAGATTGTCTTGGAATACAACTTACTTCTATTATTAGAATTCCCATTCTACCCTTGTAGAAGGTCTTGATCAACTTGACTGCCACTCAATTATCAAGAGGCAAGAAGGTTCCTATGCTTAGGTGGTGTTGGGCACCAATCATTCAATGTTTGGAGTGAGGCACAATTGTTGCATGGGGCCCTTGACATATTGGTCATGGTCTACCAAAACCTCTATCAGATTTCACGATGAGGGGACCTTGCATTCAGTCACAATTACACTCATTATGTCCTAGATCCTTGATCATATTATTCCTTTTCAACACAAGATACCCCTTTGGATCCAACACTACCTAGATCCATGAGATGAGATCAACTTGGGCATTTTGATGCTTCCACACAAGTTATGGCCACATTGATAGATAACGACTTCATTTTATATGCTTATAGAGATATGGAGGGATTGTGACTAGGAGACAGATCTATTTGATCCTACGGCTAAGGGGTTGTCCACCTAATAGATAGGAATGTCTTTATGGAGATACATCATATCACACAGGTGCCTCAACAATTTGACAGTGAGTTTCTTGAGGATTTTCCCTAGTACACCCATGTTTAGATTTGTTTAGGAGATGAATGATGCACAACATGGAGCACTTCAGTGGGTCCCACTCACTCCAAATGTTTTGATTCTACAATCACTTCAAGAACTTAATTTGAGACAATGATAAGCTAGACAAGATGAAAGATCTATTACTAAGGAGGCTGACAAGCCAAGTGATGAGAGAATTGAGGACTACATTCCTGAGGAGGGAGATGAGATAGCATTAGAGAGAGAGAGGATTTGGGCCCTAAGGATGAGGAGGTAGTGCTAGTGGAGGCTACACCTGCATGTCAAGTTGTTTCCTCTATGAAGCTGACATAAGAGGAGATGAGGGTTGGAGATTCCACATGGAAACCCAAAGATCCTCATAAGTACTATGCTAATCTACTCCTTTCACTTTTATTTTCTTGCACCTTCTCTTTCAAAAATTATTTAAGCTCTAGTGTTGACCAACACTCTTTTTTGCTTATACTTTTACAAAAGCACTACTAATGGGTGGAGGGACCTTATAAGAAATATCTCTTTAGATATATTAGTTCTCGGTAGTGGACAATCTACATAGGCCCTTTTGGTTGACTCTGAGATTCATATTCTAGCAAGTCATCATATGGATGTGTTTGCTTCTACTTACCATGCTAGTCGAGATTTGGTATCTCAGAGGACTAGGATTGCCACACTAGAGACTAAGGTCACTTTGCTTTGAGAGATTGCTAGCCTTGGAGTCCATAGATAGACTTCTAATTATGGGTCTTTACATTAGAACCTTCATGCTCACAAATTCTTGTTCATGCCCCTCACAAGGTCATACACACAAGACTCCCAGAGCCTCATATGTAGTAGTTAGCAGGAGGAGACCTCAGAGCTAGAGCCTTGGAGGTTCCATTGGTTAGAGCCATCATTGAGGTCTTTGAGAGACCTACATTATTGAAGATATTTTTTAACTTTCCCCCTTGCATGGGGAGATTTGCATGCCTATGTGCATAGTTTTTCTCTTTTTGTCTCCCTTGATGGAGCAATTTGTACTCAAATATTTTACTTCAACACTTGTTAAAACAACTTTGATTGGTCTTGATCTATATATAGTCATAGTTGATGCTTTGTACTTTTCTTTCCCTCTTGTACACATGGTTGGCTAGAGTTTTTACTAATGTTATTATGATGCTTATGCTTATAGATGTGTGATAGATAGATAGTCATGATACACTTTTGTTCACTTTTTTCTATGAGGTGCATGTGACCATAGCATGTATGAGTATGACGGACGTACACATGGATGGGAATACAAAAATGCTTTGTTACTTTTATGGATGCCATTTATTATGACATGTTTTATCGCTTGCTTTATTTTTGTATGATATGCATATGGAACTAACATTATGGTTGCTCTTTACTAGGATTTTTAACCCAAGGGATTGTACGTTGACATAGCATAGAGTGACCTACTAAAATTTTGAGATAGGATTTATTTAGGGAGTCAAGTGGGAATAAGGAAGGTGATGGAACAATTTTTAGATTAAATTTTGTAGAAGGCTAAATAATTATCCTTATCTAGACCAAATACTTAGACTAGCTTTCAACTTGGACAAGCAACAAAATTGATTGGAACCTTCTGGACTTAGATCAAAATATGGCCAACAAGTTAGATCTAAGGTAAAGGATTTAATCTTCAACAAGGATGGCTTTAAAAGATAGGTTACGCTCTCAATTACCTAGTCTATAAATGTGTGTGCTTATCTTATAACTCCTTTTTCTTTTGTAATGCCACCTCCCATAGCTTCAACCTTTTGGGTATCCAATTTTTAGTACATTTATATTTTAAATTTCTTTCATCAACCCCATATCCTAACCTCATGCAACTAAAAGATACAGTGGCTCATCACCAAAGATTAGACTAGGCAAGTGTAGGCATGGAGTTTCAACCCCCTTAGCCTAACCTCACATTACCAAAAAGAAGTGAGGGCTCACCACTAAAGGTTAGGCAAGGTGAGTAAGGGACTAGATATAACTAAAAGGATAACCAACTCCTAATACTTCCCCTTGTCAAGGAGAAATGGGAAGACCTACCTATTAGCTTCCATTAGGTATCATACGTTTAAAAACTTGCTTTCTTTAGACTCAACTAGATGTTAGTTAAGATGGGGATTAGTATAAATATTAAAGTTTTACTTTATTTGAAATTGTTGGGAATGGATAATGATGATTTGGGAATCTATGAATCTTAGTAAGAACAATCTGTACTAGAAAACCTTAAGACTCCTTATTGGGATGAAAATAAAAAAAAGCAAATCATTAACAGATAAAATGATGGACAGAATGAAATGCATGCTTTGAGAATTTTTTATTTTTCTTGATTTTATACTTTTCAAAAAAAAATGATTTTTTTAGATATAATATTTCTTTAGGTGAAAGGCATTAACTGTTTCACTAAATTATTATCCTTCTATGGTGCACAAGAGATAGACATTGTTGCCCACATCTTCCTTAATTATGTATGGTCCTATCCAATTTGGTCTAAATTTGTGACCTTCATCAAATCTTTTGTCAATTAGATTGTCAATTTTGAGTACAAGATCTTCAACCTTGAAAGGCCTAGGGACAACATTCTCATTTACAGTATTTCTAGTTTGGCTATCTTGACTACTCGATATTATTCACCATCTAAGATTCCTTTTAGATATACTCTTTGGCTCGATATAAAAATGTTTGTGAGAATCTCTGTGTATTTACATATTTCATTATCAAATAAATTAGCCCCTAGCTTTATCATTTTATTTTCTTCCAGAGTTCTAATGTTTTTTTCAATAGTTTCATCAGTTAAAATGGGTGGTCTTCTTCAAAACTTTGAGGGGAAACTAGTATTATTCCCTGAACAATTTTTGATGACTCTTATAGTTCCCATTAGGTTTTAGTTCTTATTTTTCCTTAGTAGTGACCTCAATCGTATTTGTGCTCATATTTGGGTTGGTGGGAATGGCTACTCGGTTAAATGGGGCATAGCATTTTTTTGAGTGAGGATCAAATATATTCTGAGGTCTTAGCTATGTTTGCATTTTTTTTGGAAGTCTCTTCTTTCTCGAAGGTTCTACTTTCTGGGTTGGTTTTCATGGTCTTTCCCTTCTTCTCTTGTTCCATTCTATTAATACTGAAAGGGTCAGGATCCCCTTTGGTGATGTGGGTTTGACCCATGTAAGGGAAGTGGATTTATTGGAATAGGGTAAAGGAAACACCCCTCATTCTATGAACCCAAGTTCTCCCTAAGATCATGTTGTAAGTTGTTTCCTTGTTGACAACATAAATTTGGCTAGGAGAGTCTTGTGACCCAATGTGATTGGAAGATCGACTTTTCCCAAGGTTTTGATGTTTGGGTTACTATGAATTCTAAGGTTGGAAGTACCTCATGTGATGTGCATTTTGTCATAATCCACTAGTTGAAAGAGAGAGAAAGGGAGGATATTGATTGTAGATCCATCATTGATCATGACATACTTAATAAAATAATCATGAAATTGGACTATTGGGTAAAAGGGGAGATTACCCTATTTAGCAATGTCATCATCTGAAGGTAGCTTTTTAAGGTAAAAAATAAGGAGGTTTTACTTCTTTTGTGAAGGATATTGAACAAGGTGCCCTAAGTCTATGACATTGAGAAGAGCATTTTTATGGGTAGAAGATCTTTTAAGAAGGTCCTGTACACTCAAAAACATGACTTGGTGGCCTGGGGCGATCGAGTTAGCTTTGGCGCGCACATGGACCCCTCTCCTTGCCACAAGGTGAATCTCCACATCACTCTCACTCTCATGGAAGTAGCCAGTCGAGAGGAGGTGAGACACAGGGGCAGTCTGTCTTGCTTGAGAGTTGGACTTCATAGAGAGTGGTCAGTCGGTCCTAGGGCTTTTCTTGTGCATTGATTCTAATCCGGTGTTCTATGACTATTGAAGTTAAAATAACTATATGAACCGTAGGGTCACTAGTCACCATTCTTCTGTTTGGATTCCTAAGGTTCCAACGATGTGTAGGTTGATGATTTTTTTCGTTGATACATTTGTTGAGTTCAAGTTGTTTGAATTGTTGGATGATAGCCTATGTTTGGAAAATCCTCAACCTTTCTTATTGTTCTTGAATTGTCTATTGATCTTGCTATGGTCTAGGGTGGATCTCCTCTATATCTTTGAAGATTTCCCTCACCCACTCACCTCTAAGCCCAGGGCACATTCATGAGCCCAAACCAAGAGAGATAGTTAAAGCTAACCTCGATTTAACCTAGGGTTTTGACTTAGGGTTTGTTTGACCCAAGGTTTGACTTTATGTTGCCCTTGTGTTGGAATCAAGGGTTTGTGAATGTTCTATGATGCTAATGTTTTTGTGCTTTTCAATTTTTGGATGCATGCGAGCCTATATGAGTGCAAAACAATATTTTTGTGCTTTTTTTCTATTTATAGAAATAAATTGCTTTTTTCTATTCTAGGAATTTGAATATGTATGCAATCTAAGATGAAGTTATCTAATGCAATTGATCTATGATGTCGTTTTGTTTTTTTTTAATATGTGGAACAATTACTCTAGTAAAAGGAAATTTCTTTGAAATGAATATGATCTATGAACTTTTGAAAGTAAAGTACTCTAACAATGCAAGATCTACTTAGCCTATCAAGGAAATGAAAACATGCATTTACTATTCCCAAGAGCAAATTGTGATTTTCTAATTAATATGAAATAAAAGCATGAAGGAACCTGGAATAAAGAGATGTGTGAGCCTCCACTACCCTCAGAAATCCTTGTATGGGCAATCTCTTATCCTCTTGCAATAGCGGGGTGATCCTCTTGGTAACAATAGAAAAGAGATGCAAAAAGAATCTTTTGAAAGCTTGAATGAGAGATCTGTTAGGGTTAGCCGGCAGAAGATATCAATTAAATGCAAATAAAGATTAAACAGAGAAATGGAAATACACAGAAATAATAATAGCGAGAGACAATTTTTAACATGGTTCACCCAAACTCGAGCTACATCCACCAAACAGAGAGTCCAATATTATTATCCAGTAAATCAAACCGATTACAATCAGCAATCCCTGCAACTTAATACCACTGCAAAATGCTACAATACAATACCAAAACCCTAACCCTTAGCCGCTTTTTATCAAGCTTTTTATCGGTTACAAAATAGGGTTTTCTTATGTCGGTCAATGAAAAAATTAACTCCCGGTGCCCCTTGACCCCGTCTTGGGGGCGCTGCCCCCAAACCCCCGCAAGGGGCACTGCCCCTTGACCCCATAGGAATTTGGGGGGAAACCGCGCTGATAAAAGTGGGGTAAATATAACCTCCGAGTCTGATTAGGCTCCATATAACAACAAGATCAATGTGAGCTTGTGAGCATTGTGGCTTGCGATGCAGGAAACATATTAATGCTCAATGAAGCTTTTAGCAAAGATTGATAAGACAACAATAAAAAGCAAAAGGCTCGAACGTCCTGTGCGAGCATATGGATGCTAGTTGGAGAGAAAAAACTACAAGAACTGTGTGCACAAATGAAATTACCTTCGAAAAGGGGAGCTTTGAAGCTACATAACAATGAGATATTTGAAGCTTTAGAAAACTAAAGAAATGAAGAAAGAGGCTCAAAGGCTTGTGAAGTAGCTTGAAAAAGCTTGTGAAGAAGGGAAGAGCATTCTCCAACTTGAGAAATAATGAAGAGGTGAAGGGTATTTATAGGTTGGAGGAGGTCACGAAAGGTGGAATTGATTGAGAAGTTAACTTAATTTGGTTGAAGAGTTAACATGCTTGATTGAGGAGTGAATTGGATTGATTAGGGAGTGAACAAGCTTTGATATCCTTACACAGAAGAAGAAATGGAGTTAAAAGAATGCATGGGTTGACAACTAAATATTAAAAAGGAGCTAAATATGCATGCTTGGATGCATGAAATAGTTAACTCTAAGTTTAGGACAAAATCTCATGCAAACAAAAGCAAAAATGGGTCAAAACAGAGCTATTTTTGGCCAAAAACTTGAGTTGTTTCATGGCTGGGAAAGATGACAGGGTCGCCACCTAGTTGCCCCTTTCACCAGTTAGGGTTGACTGAGGGTGACCCATGGGCGACCCTTAGAGGAGGAGTCCTAGGTGAAAGTGCAGGGTTGGAGATGAACAAGGAGGTGAACTACCTCCAGAAACTAGTCAAACAGAGGTCAAAAACCAAATCTCCACTTGCAAAAGATGGATCTCCTAGGGGAGATCTAAAAATAATAGGGAGAGATGTGTACTAGTTGAACAGAACTAAAAACTAAAAGTTGGAGATGGCTTGGGAGGTCCTCTAAAGGGCTCCTAGGGGTGGGAATGGATGAAAAACACTAGGGAAAGGTTAAAACACAACAAATGGATGAATACAAGGCTCAGAGACGAAGTTGCAAGCATAGGAAATGACACTCAACAAGTGTCAAAAAGTGTTGAAAGTGAAGAAAGAGTTAGCAAGACAAAGGGGAAACAACCAAAGGAAGAAGAAACCACATGCTACCAAGAGAATCGCTGCTAAGAGGGCATTATTTCATGCTTACATGTATGTGACAAGGATTATGAGTCATCATCAGGGTCCTCGTGGAGACTGTGTATGATTTTGGTGCTTATATATTTTCCCCCTCAGGAACGGTAGTCTACATGAAAGGTAGGTACCATTCCCGAAATACGACTTCCCTGTTGTTGATTTTTCCATAATAGTACTTGCAATAACTAGTATTAGTTTAATATTTGAATATATCAAAACAAGTAATGAAAACTAAAATGATGAACATACCATAGATCTTGTGAATTCACCTAGTTGTTTGCCTTTGTTGAAGAGACTTGTAGAGATGAAACCATGCAAAACAAGAGCACAAAATATGCATAAAAGAAGTAGAACACATGCTAAGCTAGAGAGGAGAACAAATTCTCCTTTTATTGCATATTTTGAAGAACATATTTGATTTTTAGGGATTTTTTATGTCTTACAATTTTTTTAGGTTTTTTTTATTTTTCTAATTTTTATGGTTTTTGTGAAGTTTTGACAGAGGTTTGACTTGACACTCCTTGAGGTCTTTGGAAGACCTATTTTTATTGAAGAGATTTATACCCTTGCCCCTTGCATGGGGATATTTACACGCTTGAGTACATAGTTTTGCTCTTTTGACTTGTTGGAGAAGTGACTTGTGCTCAAACATTGTTTTGCACTTATTGTTACAAGACCTAACTGGATGAGATCTATACATGGCTTTAGTCAACATCTTGTACTTCACTTTTTCTCTTGTTCATATGGTTGGCTAGATCTTTTATTTTTCTTATGAGAATGCATACCTATGATGATCACATATGGATGATGCAATTTCTTTTTGTCTCTTTGTGATATGAATGAGATGCAATGTGTTCGGATGTGATTCACAAATATGAAATGCAAAGTATTATGTTCTAAGTGATATGAATGCGATGATGTTATGACATACTTTATTTCTTTTGATTTTCTATGATAGTATGTATGTAGGTGGAACAAACACTGTGACTACTCTTTAAGTAGAATTTTTTACCTATGGGATTCCAAGTTAACTTGGTATAAAGAGACTTATTGATCTTTGGGGTGGGATTAGGGACTCAAGTGGGAGCGGGGAGGAGATGGAATGCTTCTAAATTTTGAGCTTTGTTGGAGGCTGAACACTGATCCTTATCTAGATAAAACAATTTGACAAGCTTTCAACTTAGACAAGCAACAAATTTTATTGGCATTCACTGGACTTAGATCATAGATGGCAAGCAAGATAGACCTAGGCTAAAGGAAAAATGGGGATAAATCAAGGTCCCTAAGTAGAAAATGACTCTAAAGACTACTAGACGGTTGGCTTTGCTTAGCTAGTGCGTGTGTGTGCTTTGTACCTTTCTCTTTTATTTCCTCTAGTAGAATGTCAGCCTTGAAGCTTCGAGCTTATATTTATCTCCACCCAAGGGTACGGACACTCAACAATCTTCTCTCTATCACTCTTTTCTGTAACTCTTTTTTTTTATTTTTCTCTTTTTTTTTGTATTTTTTGGAATGCCGCACTTGATTTTCTCTTTTTTTTGGATTTTGACTTTTATGAAAATGAATGCTTTTGAGCTTTGGTTACACAATAATTTTATCTCTCAATTCTCACTTTTCTCAACACTCTTTTTTTTTTCACTCATTTTTTTATCACTTGTATTTTAGATTGCTTCCTTTAGAGTTTTGATCCTCTTGAAGTTTTTGACCAAGAAAGATAAGGGACTGAGCGCCACCAAGAGTTCTATAATCTAGTTGGACTTCCTTTCTACTAGGGAAGAATTGGGAAGGTCTACTTACAAGCTTCCTTTGAACACTGTGGGTTTGAATAAGTTAACTTTGCTTAGACTTAACATCATGACTCATTAAGGCTGTGATTAGTGTAAAGCTAAGAGTTAGGCTTTGATTAGAATCATTAGGTGATGTAGTAGGGTAATAGTGATAAGTGGTGAACATGATTTATTATGGGATCTCAAAGGCTCAAAAAGGTCAACCTATACCTAAGAAACCTTAGACTCCTTACTACGACAAAAATCAAACAAGAGAATGGTACTCACAAAATGCATGATGGAATAGAATGACGAATGCAAAATTTTGATCTTTCATGATTTTATGTTTTTTATGGATTTTATAGGCTTTTACAATGTTTTGAGATGTTGAAATCTTCTCCTTGCATAATGCACAAGAGGTAGCATCATTTCTGATGTCTTCCTTAACTACGTATGGACCTATCCAATTTGGTTTGAACTTCCCTTGAAATCCTTTGCAAGGACACTCGAAGAACTAGTGTAAAAATGTCTTTGCACTCAATGAGGAGTTTTGTGTACTCACATGTTTCATTGTTTGATGATTTGCCCCCTAGCTTTATCATTTTATGTTCTTGTTGAGTTCCCAAGTTTGTTTTGAGATTTTGAGGGGCAATTGAAGTTGGTGTTGACTTTCCTAGTTTCTATTTGGGTTTTTGTTTGATTCGATTGGAATGGTCACTAAGTTAAATGGAGCATAAGACTTTGTTGAGTGGTGATCGAAGGGGAATTCTCTTATTGCCCCCTTTCCTATACATTTTGAGGTCTTGGCTACATTTACAATTTGTTTTGATGTCTCTCCTTTTTCAAAAGAGTTGATTTTTGGGTCAATAGTGATTTCCATGGTCTTTCCCTTCTTTTTGACTTGTTCTAAGTTGAAATTAAGGAACACTGAGAGGGGGGTGAATCAGTGTTCTGCAATGCTTTATGTTCCTTTTAAAAATTTACCACATACATTCAAAAGAAAGAAGCATAAGAAGAAACAATAATATCATGACACATGAACACCAAGATTTTTACATGGAAACCCAGTTAAGGGAAAAACTATGGTGGGGGTTAACCCACAAGAATTTATACTCAGTTAAAAGTATTACAAATGGGGAAGGCACATGCCTTCAGGGCACACTGCCCAGAGCTCACTGCTCAAAGAGGTTCACTACCTACAAATTAATTACAAAAGTTCACTGGAATGTTTGAACTAAAGAATAGCATCCAATAATGTAGAATTACAGTTCTGGTTATGCACAATATACTAATTTTACACACTTCATCTCTGTTTGCTCTACTTCACTGCTCTTCCATGATCCAGAGCTTAGATCTCTACCCTTAGAACTTGATTCTACTATAATTCACACTTATCCCTTCATATTTGCACAACTGCACTCAAATTCTTGAACCCATCGATCATTTATATCTGCTACATGAAATAACATCAACTACAGTCGGCCTTGAGAAGAACTTAAGGCCTTTTTGAGAACATTGTTCTATCAGCTGAATCCATGCCCAAATACCAATGCAGACCAAAGCCTATACATTCAAGTCATCACACATGTTGGCCAATACCACTGGATCTCATAAATTACTCGACCAACCACTTATCTTCATTCGCACAAGGATCAAACACCTAGTCAGAATATTCTTCACCAGACTGAACTGTCTAACCAAAAACTGATACTCAGATGCTTGTAACTTACAATCCCTTCATCACTAGAGGCTAAAATATTGGATTTAGGTAGCCCTGACATCCCTTAACACTCCCTCAGATCCATAGCACAATATGATTTTTTGTGGAGAAATGTGAACCAGAATGTTGAACCCTGTCATATGCCATGTTCCTGTCTATTTGGACTTAGACAAATCTGCAATCTAACTTCCAGTGTGATCCATTGATGAAATGTGGATGTGTAATATGGATTTATTTGCCATCAATGACAAACTTGACATGTCTAGCAATGTCTCTTGCCAATAGTTCAACTCTATAAAGGATGAAAGTATCAGGATCTCCTTTGATGACATGGGTTTGTCCCATGTGCGAGAAGTGTATTTCTTGAAATAGCATGGAGGGAACAACCCTCATCATATGGATCCAAGGTCTTCCTAGGATCATGTTGTAAGTGGTTTCTTCATCTATGACATAAAAATTAGTTGGGAGAGTTTTGGGACCCAATTTGACTTAAAGATTAACCTTACCCATGGTTCACATTTTTGGGTTATCATGAATTCTAAGGATGGAAGTTTCTTTTGTGATTTGAGTTTTGTCATAACCCATTCTTTGAAGAAGGGAGAAAGAGACTATGTTGATTTCAAACCCATCATTCATTATTACACATTTAATGGAATAGTCTTGAACTTGGAATATCAGATGTAGGGGGAGATCACCCTGTTTAGCTATGTCATTATGAGGGTAACTTTTCAAAATCCCATGCAAAAAAAGCAAAAATGGGTCAAAACGGAGCTATTTTTGGCCAAAAACTTGAGTTGTTTCATGGCTAGGAAAGACGACAAGATCACCACCTAGTTGCCCCTTTCACCAGTCAGGGTCACTGGGGGGCGACCCATGGGTGACCCTGAGAGGAGGGTTCCTGGGTGAAAGTGCAGGGTTGGAGATGAACAAGGAAGTGAAAAGGAGGTGAACTACCTCCAAAAACTATTCAAATAGGGGTCAAAAACCAAATCTCCTCTTGCAAAAGATGGATCTCCTGAGGGAGATCTGGAAATAATAGGGGGAGATTTGTACTGGTTGACCAGAACTGAAAACTAAAAGTTGGAGATGGCTTGGGAGGTCCTCTAGAGGGCTCTTAGGGGTGAGAATGGATGAAAAACACTAGGGAAAGGTTAAAACATAGCAAATGGATGAATACAAGGCTCAGAGACAAAGTCACAAGAACAGGAAACAATAATCGACAAATGTCAAAAAGTGTCAAAAGCAAAGAAAGAGTTAGCAAGACAAAGGGGAAACAACAAAAGGAAGAAGAAACCAAATGCTACTAAGAGAATCACTGCTAATAGGGCATTATTTCATGCTTACATGTACATGACAAGTATTATGAGTCATCATCAGGGTCCTCATGGAGGTTGTATGTGATTTTGGTGCTTATAGGTCCATCATTTTAGAAAAAGTTGTGCCATTCAAGGTAAGGTTTGGCTACTCATAGTCATGGGTATCATAGATTTCTTGATCTTTATCCAACTCAACATGTGTTGAAATATTTTGATCAAATATGAGTTGTTGATCACATGGTTGATTGCTTGGTTAATCTTTTCTTTCTTGTTGACTATGGAATGCACTTAAGAATTGTTGTCATTGGTTATCATGAAGTTTTGAGATGACTTGATTATAATGAAAGCATACCTTTGTATCGTGACCTCTTGTCTTATGGTATAAGTAGTATGCGGTTAGGGTTTTAGAGGTGATGATATGATTCTTTGTTTCTTGATTGAAAATTTCTTTAGAGTTGATCATCTTTTTGGTGAAGCTTTTTGGTATCCTGGGGATGCTTAATAATATTAACATTTGTTGAATTGAGATAACCCTTCTTGTCTTGATTAATATTTTTCACAAGAACTGTGTGAGTAACCCCATCCATTGTCACATTGATATTGCTCTTCAATATTTTAATAGCAGGGGAGTTGTGTTGGCAAGAACAGGTGCACATCAAAGATCAAAGCCTAAGTTTCTTGAAATGTTGTATTTATACCCCAGTGTCAATGATAGAAAGAGGATCATAGCATATGCAATGGATTATAGATGGTTGTGGTAGGAATGAATATGCATAATTAATAAAATGCATAAAATAACATACACACATGCATCATAACACATCATATATAACTTAGATCAACTCACAGTATATTGTATTCACTATATATGTTTGTTACAAGAACAGATTGTACCAAAACCTCATTCTATTACATCATCTTTTGTATATACATGTACATACATATCTATATCTTATCTTTATTTATCTCTACACAACTTTATATCTATCTCCTCCTTACCTCTTCATATATCTATATCTCTATGTCTATATCTTTTATCTCTTGCATATCATATTATATTTGTGGAGCCAATACTTATATTCAACTATAAGTATCCCAAAGAGTGTGTCTACTTGTATTCATTGTGTCCTTTGGATGTGTTGGTGTCGTATTCTTTTTGTGGTGGATGGAACTTGCTGCAAAGTTGGCTATATCCCACCAACATCATCCCCCCTTGAAATGATGTCTTGTCCTCAAGACATCCTAGCTCTATCCTATAAAAAGTTGCAAAATTTTGTACCACAAAACTTAGGAAGAAACTATTTTTCAATCCAAATATATTTATAAATTCCCTGCAACTGGGTGTATATACTCTCCCATTGTGTGATTCCTTGTTGTAGTAATAGTATTTGTCTAGTGATACTTGGTAGGGTATTCTCTCCATGTTCGAAGGTGTCTGGTATTTGAATTGTCATTGTAACCTTATTGGATTTTGTTAGTAGGTTTGTCATGTGTGCAAGGTAGAGGCTAACTACTTCTGAGAGATGTTTGATTTATCCTCTAATCCCTTCCCTCTGGTATTGTACTTGTTGGTACTAGTTATAAAGAGTTTCAATATGCACCCACTGGCTACTATCTTGGTCCTTCTATACATCATAAGTACTCACTAGCTGCATGATTTAGTTCTTAATGTTTTCTAATTGCACCTTTAAAACTTTTATTATTTCTGTCCATCCAAGATAAAATTGGTATAATACATTTATGCTTGTTTGCGTAGTCTCCATATTCTTTATCTCAATGTCTAATTTCATGTGTGTGGTATCTCACTTGTTCCTTATGTCTTCAATTTATCTCTTTTTTATTTCTTCCATCAACTTCTATTTAACTATCTACATCTATTGTAGCATGTTATATGTGAATTGATTCAATTGTTGTCCCAATGGAGTTGAGGTATCCTTGGTAATTTGTGGAGATACTTCCTATAGTATGTTTAATATATTCTCTATTGTATCCACTATATCCACCTATTGTTTGAGCAAGTCTTCCCTTGCCATTGATTGTAGCATATATTCCAATTGAAACTTTTGTAGTAGGGATATTTTTGATATATTTGTAAGTGGAAGTTGTAGAATAGAAGTAGATGGAAAAGGTTGTAGTTTCTTTTATTCTGATAAAGTTCTTTATTTTTTGCATTAAGTCTTGTGATGGAGATTTTGGTGTGGATGGTGGAGGTGAAGGAGGCCCTTGCTCTAAGATCTCTTGTTCTATTTGCTCTTTTTCTTGTTGTTTTTCTTGTTTTTCCTCTTGTGCTGGTATTAATTACTACTATATTATTTTTCCCTTTTCTTCTTGGAGAAATGTAGTGTAGGCTTTATGAGTGGCCTCCATGGCTTCTCGTTTCACCCTTTCTATTGCCTTGTTTGCTTGAGATAACAATGTATCTACCCTATGGTTTCATCTCAACTCTTGGTTTTGAAGTTAAATTAATGTTTCTCTCTTATCTTGTGATAGGTTCACTACAACTTCATCCAATGTTGCTTTCTTTATTTCTTCCTTTGTTCTAACTACTTCTGTAGACACCTAAAATTGTCCACTCATCATCTCATCACTATTCATCCATAATCAGGATATCACTAAACCATTTCCTCTATAATTAATTGGATAAATCCCTATTTAGACAATTAATTATCTATTTTTCACCCTAACATTAATTAAATAATAACTTATTATTTAATAAATAAAAATCACTATTCATGCACTACTCATTTGTACCTCTTCCTAGCATAAATGATTAATTAATCATTTATCATCATTCTTCTATAGTCCACCTTATGTAAATAAACCCAAATATTTATTTACCTAAGTTCTTCATTCATCATCTAAAAATTAAATAAATATTCCTATTTATTTAATTCCCTATTTTGTCCACTTTTCATTAAGTTGGCTAAAACCAATTAGTGAACTAATCACACACTTGCACATTCCAAATCCATTATTAACCCATTCAAACCCCTCACATTCCTCAAAATGTACAAAGGCATAGGTCCTTTTACAAATCACATGGGTTCTCTTAAAAAGGTATGATCAAGTACCTTTCACATCCCTCTAAAAGGTCATTTTTGTGATCCTCACCATCCACTTCCTCCAAGGAGATCCTCCACCATTGATCTCCCCTCAATCCAAGGACTTCACTTGTTATAATGTGTCGTACCTGTTTATATATTTTTAAAATCTTTTTATGTGTTATTTTATTATTTTATTGTGTTCTTTCAGACTAGACAGAAGAATACAGAAGGGGTTTTATGTTTTCCTGCAAATGTGTTGTCAGAGCATACAATATAGAGCATATAACCAAAACCCAGAAAATTTACAATGAATATAAGGAAACTAATGACTACACAGATAGTAAAATGGCCAAATATGAATTATCATGACATACCCATATCTAGAAATGCAACTTAGTACAATAGCCGAAATGGACCAGCAAGTGGGTATGGCTAGAAATGCATTAAATCTTCATAGAATGATATAGAATGTCCATACAATGTGATCAACACATAGAAAGGCCTGAAACGCGACTCCCAGGCCAAATATAAAGCATACAATGAAAGGGAAAGAGCCTCTAAGGACCCACGTCCTCACTGGAGTTAGTACGGCTATGGCTGGGAGTCCAATCTGCAACAAATACTTCTGATATTCCTTTCTAACTGTTCTAAAATGGATCTACAATGACCCCCAATAAATGGCGACTCATCTCCTAGAAGGGAATAAACCTAGTTCTTCCTCAAACCCTTAAAAATTAGACTCCAATGAAGCATAGTTGTGAATACTAGATGTATCCACCAAGAAACATCATTGGGTGGTATTGCACACCTGTAGAATGCTGTTACCTATGAAGGTTTCCACCTCCACAAGCCTCTGGTTTGAATCCTCAAACCTCCACAATAGCAGACTCTAGCAGAGCTCAAAAGAAGGAGATATCATAAAGCAAGCATATCCCAAATGAGGCACTTTTCCCTCTTTTATAACTCTCCAAGAGGGGTGTTTTACTTTGGAGGGAAATATTTCTTTTAATTTCACTTTTTAATATTTCCCAATTTGAGCACTCCATAAAATGACTTAAGTGACTTTTTAAATATTTCATTCTTCATCAATTAACCAAACTGCTAGTCCACAGGAATTATATGATGGACTAACCATGAGTCTAGAAGGGGACATTACAATCCGCCCTCCCTAAGAGTGCTTGCCTCAAGCAATCTCAAGTCAGGATGCTCTAATATCTGCTCATTCTCCTAAGTAGCATCCTCCACTGGTAGGTTCTTCCATTTAACCAAGTACTCTCTGATGATCCTCCTCCTCAAATTATGTTCCCTGGTATCAATTATAGCCTCGGGTACTAGTATCAACTTCCCCTCTTCATCAAGAGGAGGCAACTCCACTGATGGTGTCACCTTATGCCCCAATGCCTTCTTGAGGTGAGATACATGAAACACATTATGTACCCTGCTACCTGTTGGAAGCTCCAACTCATAAGCCACTTCTCCAATCCTCTTGGAGATCTGGAAAGGTCCATAGTACCATGGCTTCAACTTCTCTGCCCCACTCTTTTTGAGAGTGGACTGTCTATAGGGCTGCAGCATGAGATACACCATGTCACCAACCTCAAAAGACCGCTCAGTCCTCTGCTGATCTGCATACTACTTCTGCTAATTCTAAGCCTTCTGTATGTTCTCCTTCAAAGACCTCATGATGTCCTGACTCTCCTGGAGAAGGTCTTTGGCCTTCGGCACTCTGCTATTACCAAACAACAAATCAATAAAGCTCGATGCCTCATACCCATATAGGGCCATAAATGGTGACATCTGAATAGACATGTGGTATGTGGAATTGTAACAATACTCTCCCATGTGAAGCCACTTAACCCATGCCTTTTGCTGCCCTAAAACATAGTTTCAAAGGTATCCTTCCACCCATTTATTAACTATCTTCGTCTGACCATCTGTCTAAGGGTGGTAACTTGTACTAGGTGTGAGCTCTGTCCCTATCAACCTGAAGAGCTCCTGCCAAAAATTACTAAGGAACCTGTTGTCCCTATCACTAACAATGTTTCGAGGCAACCCATGGAGTCGAAATACCTCACGAAAGAACAATTCTGCAACTTGTGCTGCAGTAAAAGTGGTAGGGATGGCAAAGAAGTGTGCATACTTTGTCAACCTATCCACTACCATGAAAACGCAATCCCTACCTTGGACTTTTGGTAAACCTGTGATAAAGTCCATAGAAATGCTATCCCACTTCCTCTCAGGAATGGGTAGGGGCTGCAATAAACCTCCTGGAAATGAGTGCTCCTATTTGTTCTGTTGACATATCGGGCACTCTCTCACATACTGCATCACCTCCATCTTGAGGCCCTTCCAGGTGAACCTCTCTCTAACCTGCCTATAAGTTTTGAAGTACCCCGGGTGTCCTGCCATTGGCAAGTCATGGAATGCCCTCAAAACCTTCTATTTCATCTGAGAATCTGACACCAAGAAGATCTTGTTCTTGTAAATGATCAAATCATTTACCACTATATACCTGTCATCCTTGATGGTGCCATCAATTATCCCAGTAGCCCATGCATCCTTTGCATACTCAGCTGATATCATCTCCCTCCAATCATCTGCAATGGCTCCAAGTGCACATAAATGGGGTCTCCTAGATAAAGCATCGGCAACAACATTTTTCTTTCCTTTGACATACACAATGTCAAAGTTGTAGGCCTGTAGCTTGCTGACCCACTTCTGTTGCCTCTCATTTAAGTCTTTCTAGCCAAGGAAATGCTTTAGACTGTTGTGATCTGTTTTGACTATGAACTTACTGCCCACAAGGTATTGTCTGAACTTAGCCAATGCATGCATTATGGCTAACATCTCTTAGTCATAAATGTTATAGCTGCATTCCACACCCTTCAACTTCCTACTCTCAAATGCTATGGGGTGTTTATCCTGCATAATTACCGCACCAATGCCTTTCCCTGAAGCATCACACTATAACTCGAAGGGCTTACTGAAATCTGGTAAGGCCAGTACAGGGCATGTACTCATAATCTGTTTGAATCTGTCAAAGCACTCCTGTGTACCCCCTATCCAACTAAATGCATCCTTACGAGTCAAATCTGTGAGGGGAGCAGCTGACTGAGAAAACCCCTTCACGAACCTGCAGTAATATCCACATAAACCCAAGAATCCCTTCAGCTGAGTAAGATTCTTTGGTGGTGGCCGGTCGACTATTGCTCGAATCTTCTTCGGGTCTACCTTCATGTTACCAACACTGATGATGTGACCCAAGTATAGCAACTCGGTCATCCCAAACTCACACTTTGACATCTTAGCATATAAAGATTCCCTCTCCAGAATACTCAATACAATGTCAATGTGTTTCACATGCTCTTCCCATGTCTTGTTGTAAATCAGGATATCATCAAAAAATATCATGACAAACCTCCTCAACTACTCTCTGAAGACTCTATTCATGCAAGACTAGAAAGTAGCTGGTGCATTAGTCAAGCCGAATGGCATGACTAGGAACTCAAAGTGCCCATAGTGACACCTAAATGTTGTCTTCTACACATCCTCATCTCTTACTCGAATCTGATGGTACCCAGATTTCAAGTCTATCTTAGAGAAATAACAGGCCCCGTGTAGCTCATCAATCAGCTCATCTATCCTGGGTATGGGATACATGTTCTTGATTGTTTTCTTATTGAGTTCCCTGTAATCAATGCACATCCTAAGAGTCCCATCCTTTTTCTTTACTAACACAACGGATGATGCAAATGGGCTCTTACTCGGTCTTATGTGTCCCATGGCGAGAAGCTCTTTGATAGCTTTCTCGATCTCATCTTTGGACCTCTTCGGGTGCTGGTATGGTGTGGTGATCACCGATTTTGCACCCTCCAACTTGATCACATGTTTGATACCCCTGTCAGGCGGTCTACTTGGTGGAATATCACTAAACACTTTGGTGTGTTTAGTTAGAAGAACATGTATGTCACATGGATATTCACATTTCTGCTGCTCCACAACTTCAGGCATCACCAATATCTCTGTTGCCCATTGTACCTGATCATGGTGAATCAATCTCTCCATTTGCTTGAGAGAAACAACTCTCAATCCACCATCTGAAATTCCCCTGAGCACATGCTTAACTCCGTTCACTTCAAACTTCATTTCCAGTGTCCTCAAGTTGATAGTGAACTCTCCTATCTCATGAAGCCATTTCATTCCCAAAACAACATCCATGTCACCCATGCTAACCACATAAAACTCTGACTGGCAAGTATAATGGTTTAGCTGGATCATCAAGTTGGAAATCCTCCTAGTGCAAGTGAGTACAAACCCATCAGCTACCTTTACCTTAAATCCCGTAAACTCCTCTATTTGTAACCCCCTCTTAGCAACCAAGCCCTCATCTATGAAGTTATGAGTGGCACCTGTATCTAGCAAGGTAATGCACCTCTGTCTACCCAATACTCCTCGAATCCTGAATGACCCTTCTCTCTGAATGCTAGAGATGTGGCCTGTGGGTAGGGAGGTATCATTGTCCTTATCTGGTACTTCAGATGCAACATCTGTCCCTGAATCATCATCCTTTGTATGCTACTCTGAATTCGTGTCTAACTCCACAGACTCATTTGCTAAGAAGTACTCAATCTGTTTTGTCTTCCCTTGGGCAGCACACTTGTGCTTAGGATCCCAAGGCTCTCTGTAGTGAAAACAAAGCTTCTTCCTCTTGAGGTCGTTCAGCTGATCATTATCTAACCTGGAAGAACTCTTATGTGGCTGGAGTCCCGAGTCCCTATGGAAAGGTCTCCTATCTCTCTCCTTATCTCTCCTATGCTGAAAGTTCTTACTCTAAAATTTGCTCCTCCATGCGGATGATTCCATAACATGGGCCTTCTTCATGGCCTCCTGCAATGTCATAGGATCTAAACCCTTCACCCATCCTCTTAAAGGATCAGACAACCCATCAACGAAGAGCATGATCAACCTCCTCTCTGATATATCTGAAACCATGACTAAGAGATCCTGGAACTCTGAAACGTACAAGTCCACTAATCCACTCTGTCTCAACTGTGCTAGCTCCTTGAACTGCAATTCAGGATCCTTCTTGTCGAACCTGTCTATGAGTCTAGCTGTGAACTCAACATAAGATGTGACCTGGTCATGTCCCAGATTCACCTTCCCATTGCTCCACCACTTATGCATACTACCCTCCAAGTGTAAGGCTGCTGTGTGATGGCATCTGTCTCTGGCATGGGACTGATCTGAAGGTAATTGTCCAACTTTTGTACCCACACTCTTGCTGAAGTTTTTCTTGAACCATCAAAATATGGTAAGGTCATCTTGCTGACCTTCTTCTGCAGCTCATTGTTCTGTTGTCTATTACCCCCTCCGGGTCTGTGTCTCATCTGAAGATCTGAGTAGTCTCTGAAAGTCATTTCAGCTCTAAACCCTTCGCTGGAAGCCTACCAATCACTAAAGATCTCTTCCTGAAATGCCAACTGTGTAGCATCCCTGTCTGGTATCTCGTCCCTCGGCCTAAAAGTCAGAATGCCTGGTCTATCTAGAGCCGTGAGCTTTGTAGCACCCTAGTTATTCACCGAAGCCTCTCCATCATGATTCCTGTGCCCATTTCTATCACCAATGTTTCGGTCACCATTCCTATCTCCATTTCCTCGGTCTCTATTCCTGTCATACTGGTCTCCATGCCTATCATTCCTGCCTCCATTCCTGTCATTTCTATATCTATTTCAACCTATACTCTCCTCATCTTCATCCAACTCAGGAAATGATCGACCAAGAAGCCTCCCAACGCCTACTGAGACCTGTCCAAGGTAGCCACAATTTGTTGCTGACCTCTAGCCAAGTCGTTGAGGATATTTCATGTGCTTGGTTCTTCAATCTCCATATCTCCCATTTCCCCTGTATGCTCTATAAATGGAGGTAACTCTCCAGAAAAGGGGTCTGTCCATGAAACCTGAGAATCGTCCTCTGCAGCTACTACCTCTATCTCTGGGTTTGACTTAAAAGGATATGTTATGGGTACTGGATTCTATGGAACTATCAACTGTGGAATCTGTGTTCCTTGCCTTGCTCTGGTATTCCTGAAGGAATATCTATCTGTCGGTCGCATATCTCATTTTCACTTCTGCATGTCTATTTCACCTCACAGGATGGCAAGATCATAGCTCTGATACCACTGTAATGTGTCATACCTGTTTGTATATTTTTAAAATCTTTTTATGTGTTATTTTATTATTTTATTGTGTTCTTTCAGACTAGATAGAAGAATGCAGAAGGGGTTTTCTATTTTCCTGCAAATGTGTTGCTGGAGCATACGATATAGAGCATATAACCAAAACCCAGAAAATTTACAATGAATATAAGGAAACTAATGACTACCTAGATAGTAAAATGGCCAAATATGAATTATCATGACATACCCATATCTAGAAATGCAACTTAGTACAATAGCTGAAATCGACTAGCAAGTGGGTATGGTTGGAAATGCATTAAATCTTCATAGAATGATATAGAATGTCCATACAATGTGATCAGCACATAGAAGGGCCTGAAACGCCACTCCCATGCCAAATATAAAGCATACAATGAAAGGGAAAGAGCCTCTAAGGACCCACGTCCTCACTAGAGTTGGTACGACTATGGCTAGGAGTCTAATCTGCAACAAATACTTCTGATATTCCTTTCTAACTATTCTGAAATGGATTTGCAATGACCCCCAATAAATGGCGACTCATCTCCTAGAAGAGAATAAACCCGGTTCTTCCTTAAACCCTTAAAAATTAGACTCCAATGAAGCACAGTTGTGAATACTAGATGTATCCACCAAGAAGCATCGTTGGGTGGTATTGCACACCTGTAGAATGCTATTACCTATGGAGGTTTCCGTCTTCACAAGCCTCTGGTTTGAATCCTCAAACCTCCACAATAGAAGACTCTAGCAGAGCCCAAAAGAAGGAGATATCATAAAGCAAGCATATCCCAAATGAGGCACTTTTCCCTTTTTTATAACTCTCCAAGATGGGTGTTTTACTTTGGAGGGAAATATTTCTTTTAATTTCACTTTTTAATATTTCCCAATGTGAACGCTCCATAAAATGACTTAAGTGACTTTTTAAATATTTCATTCTTCATCACTTAACCAAACTGCTAGTCCACAGGAATTCTATGATGGACTAACCATGAGTCTAGAAGGGGACATTACACTTGTCCTCTAATCCCCTCATGCCACTTGGTGGCCTCTCATCAACCTAATCCTCTCAACCAATATGAGCCATTAATCTCCCAAATCAATCTCAACCCTCCAATCACCCATCCAAAAATCTATAAATTGACATCAATCCAAGCCATTTTCAAGTCTCCAAGTTATGCAATGTTATGCTACTAGTTTGAGGAGAAATCACACATCCAACATCAAGGAGCACATCCAAAACAATCAAAGTTTGCATTTGATGTTGCTTAGATAGCTTCATTTTGTGTATGCATTCCTTATTTTCTCAATCAAAGGTTGCATTTGATTATGAATGAAATAGGCTAAGATAGTTTAGCTTGTTTCTTTATGTTCATTTTCTTATGTAATACAACTTCATCTCATTTTTTTTCTTCAATAAAGATGCTAATTCTTCTTGAAATCGCTCTATTCTTTTTATTAATGTGTGAGGAGTTCCAAAAATGAGTCCAACATTACCCTCTCAAGAACTTTCTTATTAGCTATGCCAACTTGTGGGTACATTTGGGCAATTATGAGTTGCATTCCTTGTGTAAAAAGTGATCTATACAATTGCAGTTGATCCATCAAATGTTGTTCTTCTTTTTTTCTTTCTTCTTTCTGTTATATTTCTAGAGTAGTTTTTTCCTTTGTTGACTTTTTTGTTTTCTTTGCAGGTGGTTTCTCTACCTCTTCCTTCCTTTTGGTTGCCTCTATTTTTTCAATCTTCTCTATCTCTTTAGATTGTGTAGCAGTACATTTCCTCTCAAATTTTTGTTTTCTTCTTGGGCAAGAGGTCTCGCCATTCATTTTCTCACTATTCATTTGTAATAAGGCCTTTGTGGCCACTCTTATTGGTGATTTGGATGCTTCTACCTATGTTGTCATTGGTGGATGCTTCTACCTATTTTCTCACTACTCATTTGTAATAAATTTCTCCTTGTTGGCATTGGTGGTGATCACTTCTCCAACTCCTGTTTTCCTAATATTTTATGTGTTTGTGAATCCCCTATTTCAAACCTAGGTGATTATGTTTTGATCCTTCTATACCAGTGTACTTGTGATGGCCTTTCTTCTCCTATGGTGGGAGAATTAGAAATTACAGTGACCTCTAGTGTTGTAGGATCCTTCTGCAAACCCCAAGTCTTATGTAATTTCCATTTTTTACTTTCAAACTACTCTTCAACTTTTTGCTTGTTCTATTTGTTGATAAACTCCTTGTATGTTCCAAACCTTTCCACCTTTGGATCTATGGGGCGAGCCAGGAGTGCTTTTAATGTTTTCTTATACAACTTTGTCATCTACTTCATATGGGAGAGGGGGTATCCATGAAGTCCTAGGCACTGATTCTATATACACATGGTCCTTGTCCATCAAACAATTTATTTAGTCTGCATTAACATCATTTTTCCCAACCAACTAGGACATCCTCTCACTCCCTCTTCAAAAAGTGCTATATTTTATTTTTATTTGAAACAACATTATATAACACCATTCTAAAGAGGGGAAAAATGTAGACACCTAAAATTGTCTCACGCTACTAGTCCCGTCACCTAAATATTCCTCCAAAATTAATTAAATAAATTTTATTCATTTAATTAATTATTCTAGTTTATCTACAAAATTAATTAAGTATTTTTTATTATTCAATTAAAAAATTAATTATTCTTCCAACATTGATTAAATAAATCAAGACAATTTAATTAATTAGTCAATCAATCCTCTATACTCCAAACTTAATTAAATAAATCCAACATTTATTTAATTAATTTAATTACTCCGACTCCAAAAATTAAATAAATATGAATTATTTGTTTATTTAATTCCTATTTTCCCTTCCAATCATTGGTTGAATCTCAAATCAAAATTAGTTAACTAATTAACCAATTTTGTTGACAAAAATAAGTAATAATCACTTGCATAATCTAAGCCATGATTGTCCATGTAATCTTGTACTTTGCATGCATGCAATCCTCTCAAGTACCCCTAGCCATAGTCTCTTAAATTAATATCATCCATTGATCTTTAATCATCTCAATCTATAAATCTAACCACACCCAAGCCATTTGCAAGAAACTCTTTGAACGCAATGATATGCTGCTGGTGTGAGCAATCAACATTCAATCTCAATAATAAAACTCCTTTGAGTATAACCACCATTTGGTGCAACAAGGGTTGGTGTTGGTGAGAGCTTTCTAAGTTTTCAATGATTTTTTCTAACCCTTTGCTTAATCTAAGATGTTAGAAATGAAATAGGTTCTTTGTTGCGATGAATTGTTCCTCATTTTATTTCATATTTTAGCATACACAATATGCATTTGTATTTATATACTCAACAATTTGTATACTATAGTCTACATGTTTGTTCACATAGTTGTGAATATAATATCATAAAGATATTTGTTGTTAGTTGTGCTTGGTAGAATACTATACATGTATGCATAGTGGTGACATACATTATTGGAATAATTCTTATAGATTTAATGTAGTAGTAAAAACACATATAAACATTGTTTTAGTCTTCTATTATAAAGTATGGCTGTGATTAATACCTAAGAGTGTGATTTGAAGCTCATCAATTTGGCATTTTAGAAGTCTTGTCTTTCTTTGAGATTGATACTTAGTCAATCATACTCTATTACATAATTTTTCATTGATAAAAATATGAAGAGAAGTAGGGGGAATAGTCCATCGTAACATGTGTTACAAAATAGAATTGATTTTATGGGTGCTTGTAAATTTATGAATGTTTTAGGGTGCAATCCTAGAAAGGATGGAACACCCACTATATTAATGATTTCATTTATCTAAGTTAAGACTTGTCTAATTAGTGACATCGTGTTGGAGATGTTTAATCCTTCAGATTAATATTATCCATTTGAAAAGAATCCTTTGAGTACTTGTAAACAACTATAGTGAATTATTTTAAAGGATTAAAACCATGTTTTAAAAAATCACTCGGCATGTATTAAAATAATATCAAAATCATGTTATTATCTTTGTGATAGTTGTTTGGTCAGCCAAATAAAATAGGGATTTATGGGGGCCTTTACCAATTCATTCAAATTGGTCAAATAACTTCATTCTAAGATAGCATGATTTTAAAGTTTCATTTTCGATCACACTAAGTCTTTAGGCTAACTAGAAGGGATGTGGAGCTTCTAGGGACCTTAACCAATATTTTTGACTTATCCTACAAACTATGCATGATTGAAGCCAACATTTAGGAGTTAATGCATAGGAATGATTACAAGAATTGTTGTAATCATGCAACATCTTTTGGATAGTGATTGGGTGGTCCTATTAGTGGTACTATATGAAATATTTGTGTGTGATGAGGTAATGTCAGCACCATGATTTGTACATGAAAGTATTATGAGAATATTCTTTATCTTGTTTAGGAACGAATCAAGACTTGCTCATGGATTTATTACTTGAAAATCCTTGGCCAAGGGGATGTGTACTATGAAATTATTATTTTTTTGATAAAGATAAGCTGCTAGCACGGGAACAGAACCCAATAACAAAAGCCAAACGGCAGCAAAATAGGCCAAAGGCCACCAACAGCCAACTAACAGCCGATTCATAGTTCATCAAAAAATATAAACAAAATATTAAAAGAGTCTTTAAACAAGTCTTTTTTAAAAACATAAAGCAGGAACCACCTAGCTAAGAAGAGATTTCCAATCATCAAAAATCATATTGATTATATTTTTTTGATCCTCTAGTAGAGAATCCACGGTCTTCTTTTGGTCCACCTACAGAATAGAAAAGGCTTCAGCAGCCTTGTGGGATGACCTCGGAACCAACTTAACCAGTTTCTTGACTTTGTTCTCCATCACAGACATGCAAAATTTAACTTTAGCAAGCTCGACTTCCAGCTTCTTGTTATCAACATCCCTTCTCGCGCTCATAACTTCCTTGTCAGGGGTTTCCTACACCTCTATTTCTTCCTCATTAGTATTGTAGAAAGAGTTATTCATAGAAGCAAAGTGGCTCGCACCTTCCTGTTCCTACATAGGGGTGGTTTTGGTTCCCTTCATTTCAACATCTTGCACAGTGTCTTCTCTATCAGAAGCAATGGAATAATCCACAATCTTAATTCCCTAGGGCGTACCTCTTGCTAATCTAGAAGATCTCCTCAAACTCAAACTTCTGGCAGAGCCTCCCTTTCCCAAAGCAATTTCTTTAACAATCATAACCTCCTCCTTCCCCAGAATCCCCTTCTTTTTACTAGATTCTTCAACCTCTTTCCTCTCACCTCCCTCACTACATCTCTTCTTTATAGTTTTATTTTGAGCAGGACTCCCACCCTTACATTTTTTGTTATCCTGGATAGGGTTTCTACTTTTCAGGTTACACAAGCCCTCAACAGCAACAGCATGAGATTTGTCCTGAGAGGTCTCAAGGGTTTGACCCGAGAATTGGCTACCAAAGAAAGCTTTCGAAAAGGAGGTGGTCTTTGACACAGGCGGGCTAGACAAGGGACCTGAGGGACTGCTCATAGGATGCTTAGAAGGTGAGGTGGACTGAGAGGCCTTCGGAGTGTTTGGCTTCACAAGTCTCACACTTAGGGGAATTTTATCTTTAGATTCTTTAATGGAGCTATCCTCAATAGGACGAACAGCAGGAAGTTTAGTTAGACTCAGAGCCAGATGGTAATGATACAACCAGAATATTAGGCCTTGGTGTAAGGGCATAGAAATCACCTCAAGGTCCCCTTCGTAGGCTTTTTTGGAATGCATGACAAAGGCTTCAAGGTTGGATAGAAGGAAGGAGGGGAAATTCACCAGAGCCTTATGACGAAAATGATTCAAAAAGGCAAAATGATAGTGATAAAATATTTCATTATCAGAAAGCATACCCAGTTCCACGGCGCAACCAGACTCTCACGTTCAAAGCCACCCTATAGCCGAACATGTTTCTCACCTTCTTTATAAAATAGTTTCATACCCTCCAAATCTGGGACATGGGTCTACTTCTTGAGTCTGTTTCTCGAACATGACAAACCAATTGCAGTAGCAATGGAGTCCTCCAAAACAATGAATTGGACCCCTCCAACTTTCACCATTCACCTCCCATCCCACGATTTAGCAAATTGGGTCGAAACATTTTTGTCATAGTCATTCAAAGATTCAAGGAAAGCCATAATTCCTCCCTCATACACTATGCTCCAAACTTGCAGGTCCTCCTTGAATTCATTGCAATTCATTGGCTCCGTCCTCACTTTATCCCCCCCATTTTTCTATACCTCCAGTACACAAAGCTAGAATCCCAGAAGCAAACAGAAGCAAGTCTCTCATAGAAAAAGTTGATGTAGAGAGTAGGGAGAGGTCGTGCAAAAAATCTAGCAATGCAAAAAATAAGAAACTTAAGTTTCTTTATCATCCTTTGCACGCCAATCCAGAACCCGAACGCATTCGGATCATAAATGTTGTCAGTGCCCGACTCATGTGAGCCTCTCAAATCCAGCACATCAAGCCGAAGTTGACAAGACCCTTTACAACTATCCTTCCGCCAAGCATGTTTTAAACTAATTTTCTCAAGATGCACATAATACTCAATTCACCACCTCATCACAAGAGAGTGAGTAGGACTCCTTCTATCATCCTCCACACCACGTCCTCCCTTAATGTTAGAAAGGAACGCCAAAATACTACTCCAGACACTAATATAAATCATACCATCCATCATGAGGGGTTAAGGGCCTCCTTCTGAATACAATCATTGATTATCCTGGGCAGATTATCCAAATCCCTCCAACATCTTAAGGGGTGAATATTAATCCCCATATTTACCATAAGGTCTGCAACCTTATTTCCTTCCTGTAGATAGGTTTCAATTCTTTACGCTCGAACTTTAGGAGAAGACCCTTTATATCTTTGATGACATCCTCTATCTGCCACCCAACACTACCATTCACTTTAACAGCTTCTATGACAACCATGAAATTATTATTGTTTTTTTAAAGAGTTGTAGTGGTTTTTTGCACATGTTCTAGTCTCTTCCTAGGTGGTATGCTCTTGTGACCTCATCTACAAAGGGTGGGGTCCCATCTTTCATGTTGGCATATAGGAAGCCGTACAACTCCATGGTTAGTAAAGAATGCTCCCATGACGCTCTTTTAGTATCATCTACTTTTCATTATTAGTTAATTATACTTACGTATGATAGCTTTCAAAATTAAGGTAATATTATCAAATAGATTTATATTTTTTAGTTATACTTTGTTGGAAACTTGAAGATATTTGCTTTGTTTCTAATGAACATTCTCTTGTAGGTTTTAACATCATTAATTCCTAACTAGAGTTATTTAAAAGAAAATCAAATTTATTATATATGTATCACGAGCATGATATACTTACTATTGTATATGTCTAAGATTTATTTTAAAAATGTAAATATATTATACTTGAATTTAAATAGACAAAAAACAATAATTATAACCCTATTTGTGAAATGTATATATTGCTAATTTGTGAACAACTCTATATGTTATGATGATTATAATTCTTTGGAAAAGAATAAACCTAGAAAGAGTACATTCATAAGATTTGAAAATACAATAATCTCTTATAGCCTTGATATACTCATTTAGATCTTAAGATTGTGTATATGGAAAATGACTTTATTTTTTATTCTATATGAAGTGATGTGTTAATCTAATGACATCATTCATATCCTTGTTTTCATTTTGTGAAATTCGAACCTAAACTTGGTGTTAGCATGTTTAGATCAAACCTTAGTATCGGTCTTTCAACTTAGTTAAAACTATTAAAATATAGATTATTTTTTGCATTATCTAGTATAGAATGTAATTGTTTATTTATGAAAACAAAAAACATAGTGAGTTTTAGTTAAATTGAAATCTTACAATTCTTAGATTGTAACATGTTAATGGTATGCTTATGTTATATTTTGATGATAAGTATGTAAAGTGTAGTAGAGCTTCAATATATATTTTAGATCCTAGATTATTATAATGAATTAGGGTTTGACCTTTTGTATAATACTATAGTGAATAATTTGAAATATTTTGTGTCTAAGTTAACAAGTAATGGTTAGTTGGAAAGGGCTCTGTTTGAACTTATTTAAATTTCAATTTGGAAAGTTCAGGGGTTGAATCTACATCAATAGATTTGAACCAAATTCATTTTTACACCTATAAAATTGACCCAAGACAGTGAAAGAATAAGTTGCAAATCCAATCTAAACCCTTAAAATATATAAGTCAAAATCATTTAAAACTCAAATATTCTATCAAAATTTATATAAATCCAAATTTTATATAAATCTAGAACAAAGGAGAAGAATGCAAAGTACCTTGTCGCATTTACCCTTACAAGTAGGAATAAAAAAACAACATAAAACTTCTTTAGCATATTGTATGGGCACCTCCTACCTTGCTTTTGACTATACTTTGCCAAATCATTTTTCTTTGAGATGCACTAAATAGTATTTTAGGCAACAAAATATTAAAATGAAATGGAATACCCGGGTGTCGTTTTCTAAGGTGAAGCGATATTTTTATTAAATAAAATACATCACATACTCTTGTGGAAGAGTTGGAAAATTTTCTATAATTCTTATACAGCCTAGAATTTTTAAAATTGAATGCTTTTGAGGAGGACAGGTTTTGGAGACATCGTTGTTGCCGACCCTCTCTATTGGCTTCATTAAATAATGTGAAAAAGGGAGTCGTCTCTAGGCCCACTTACTTTTTAATTCCGTGGACCTGGCTTCATATTCAAATGTGATGGACTCCTTACCTATGGTGTGTTGGGATTTTTTTTTTAAATTTAGTTTTAATTTTAAAGAAAAGGTCAATGTATAACAATGTGGAATGTTGGGCAGAACTTTTGTCCAATTCAAGGGTAGCTTTCAAATTGGTATGAAGTTAATAAAACAAAAAATACAAGACAAAAAAACCTATAGAGAAAGAAAGGTGTGGAGGTGAAAATTGTATTTGTTATTTGTCTGGATTTATGTTGACTTTGTGTTTTTAGTGTAATAGTTTAGTTTCAATTTAGATATTTCTATGTAAGTATTAACCTTCAACTTGAACCTAATTTTAACTTGAGTCCCCATTTTGTAATGTTTGGACCCAAACCTTAATCTTATTATTTTATGTCCTAAGTCAAGACTATTAGGGTGGCCTCTTAACTTTGTTTAGGACCACTAGATTGACCTTGAAATCCATTTTCCAAAATCATATTTAAATGTGGACCCAAGTCAACTTAAATCTAACTAGTCATTATTTTATGACCCGTGCACAAAATATTTAAATTTGAATGCTAAGGTGTTGTATAAAATGTCAAAGTCCTAGGTCATTTAGACATCATATGTGGTCCATCTATCCATTGACCTAGCCATCACATTATCATTACAAAAGCATTTAGCACACTAACTACATTAGCATCTATATGCATATAGACATTGTTGGCAAGAAATGGGAGGAATTAATCTAAAGATCTGGTCCTCAATCAGATCTTTAAAGTCAGTTTATACCCCGGATGTACAGTGAGAGAATACTAAAGAAACAACAAGGAATAATAACATGCGGTACACTTAACTTATACATGAGCAATCACACTATACTCATAAACATAGTTCTATCCTTATACCTCCTTTATATATATATATATATATATATATATATATATTCAATTGCTAATTATAAATTCATATTGGCAGGTCTTAGTCTCTGTCTTATTTCTTACAAATCTATTCCTTACATATTCTCACTTACTCTCACTCTCTTACATACATATTCTTACTATCTCCTATCTATATGTTACATAGGGATGTGTCCTTTCCCAAAATGTCTCTTTGTATGTCGGCTCTGTCCTCTACATACCACCTATGGTAGGATCTGTTGCTTGGCCTGTCTTCTGCCGACAAACATATACATAAGTATTTACATTATGCTTGGCATGTTTTTCAACTTGTTTATGTTAGGAAAGGTGTCACGCCCTATTTTTGGACAATTTATTTATGTTATCTTTAGCTAATTATTAGTTAGATACATTGTTTGCATTTTAAATTATGTCCTTTAAATTTGTGTTATGAGGATATTTACGATGTCATATTTCTATTTTTATTCATGATATGCATAAAGAGAATATCATATTTGATAATGATTAAAATAAATAGATATAATATCTAAATGTGGACAATGGATTATCTTTATGATTCCTATTTATTGAAATATTCATATGATGTGGTTAATAGACTTTCTTGTCTGCACAATGAGGTGGATGCAGGAAACTAGTTCCCCCTCCCAAAAGAGGAGGGAGTGTATCATCGAAGAGAGGGAAGCAGATCGGGGAGAATGGGCAAGACATCATGACTCTAAGAACCCACACACACCCATAGTATTTGTGTCTCTTTTCATTTTTTTTGTAAATTTTCTTGTGTCATATGGTAGTAATTTATGTTGAAACATCGTCATTTGTATGTCATTGTGGTCATTCTTTGTTTTATTAAGTTGTTATAATACCTTTAGCATTTCGATGTCAACTCCTTGCCTTGCATCTCTCCTTCTTGATATTGTCATATAGTTGATAATGTCTTCTTCGCACGTGGTGTGCATGATTATTATATTTGTATAAGGAATTATATAAAATAGATACATATATATTTGTTTTGAAAGATTTAAATTTTCAAATTCGATGGTTCTGAATAGACTCCACAAAGTGGAGTTAAATGCTTTTAATGTATTAAATGGAGTACTTCGAAGTGAATGTGGAGATATACTCCATCGAGTTGCCCTCATGTGGATACCACTTCAGTTGTTTATGAAAGCAAGTGAAGTGGGAAGTAAATGCAGGGAGAATGTTGAGTTTTAGTTGAGGAAATTCAAGAGTTTTTCACCGCCCATAATGAAGGAAAAATAGAAGAAGAGAGGAAGAGGAAAAGAGAAGGGAGGCGAAATAAAGGAGGAAGTTAGCTCTGTAATGCTTCGGAGGATTATTGCTTGAGTTTGGTATGTTTATTAGTGTTTTTGAAGCATTTGCTTAAGTAATATTTTCTTCTTTGAATCCTCTACAATATATAGAACTTGGGTTCGAATATTGTTTCATTGTTTCTAAAAGAATGCATGTGGAATTTTGAGAAGGGTTTTTCTTTGTTCTTCAATAGATATTCTTGTGGAGTTTTAAATCAGTTTTTGTTTGAATTTTATGAATGACCTGTATATTGGGTTTCTTAATGTTAAAACTTAGAGACCATAATAGGTTTGTGATCTGTATTAATGTGACTATTACAAGATCATTATGGGTCTGTGTGAAGATAATATTTATTTTCATGTGAAGATAATATTGACACATGCAACACAAGTAGAGTGAAAATCACCTTACCTCTCCTAAAAAGACTTGATTGATATAAAGATTAGGTATCTCCAAGGACCTAGGAGTTGGGTCACAAATGTACTGTGCAAACTTAATGGTCAATATGGTATGTTTATGTAAGGGGCCATATATGAGTTAAATCAATCTAGATTGCTTCTTAACTAAGTCCTACTCTACTGATGTGTAAAAAAAGAACAAAATATGTTTAGGGTTATGATAAAAATATGGTAAGCACTTTCAAATGCAGTCCTTGATAATGAAAACTGAGAAATATATGACTAACCTGTAATGCTAAGATCAGTTTATAACTCTACTGGATTCACATTACAAGTTCAATATTCTAAGGAGATTTGATGAGAAATAGATGAATACATATAACCATTGTATTTCACACACATGACTATTTATTAAATCAAAAACTCATTCATATAAGATTGATCATTAAACATCCAATATTTCATCAAGCGATCAATTATTTAGGAAAAAATTAGGTACTACACCATGCATGAACATATAAATATGAAGCCAAAACCATCTTATTAAATTTGAAAAGATGTTACAATCTTAGTAAGATGATACACTGGAACCTAGTTCTCTCCTTCAAATGTCTCTTTCTAGCTGTTGAACTCAAAAAATCAAATCTAAGCCTAAACCTTATGAAGGGTCATCCCACAATAATGGGTTACACTTTTTGGCCAAACTTGACATTGAAATCAACATTTTGAACTAAATCTTCACTTTCTAACACCTATAGCCGCTAAACCGTTTGGAATTTGAAGATGATGCAAATTAGTGATTTGTGAGATTTTGTCTATAGATTCTAAATATTTTTAAAAAAAAAATTTGGAGTTAAATTGTAAATTTTTTGCGTCTCCTTTGATAACTAGTTTTTAATAGTAAACAACATTTTTTTAAAGTGATGTGTATTCTGTCGTACATAACTTTTTTCTACAAAGGATAAAATTCTGATTCTTTTAAATTTAGATTGGTAACACATATATATAGAGGATGCATTTGGTTTCATAATATTTTGTTAAATATTTTTTTTAATTAAGTTTTGAAGTCAAACCAAGTATAATTTAGACTTAGGCATATTCTATCCAACATAACTTTTTTTGTATGTATCAGAATTCAATTTTTTTTTGTTGGAATAAGGACATCAATACCTAGAGGACATGTATTTTTTAGAATTTTTTTCTGTATTTTCCTATTTTTTCGTATGTGTGAAACAAAGACCTTGATGTTCATTGAAAAACCTACATTCACAAAAAATAAAAAATAAATATAATAATCAAATTAAATATATTTAAAATTATACTTTTGGGAAGCTTATAATAAGGACTACACACTTACAAAACATAAATTTTAAATGAATTCATTTGATCCCCCAAAAGGTAAATCAAAAGTTCTATTTTATCAGCATTTTGATAAGTGTAGAGGAGACTCCATTATAGGTATGGTTTAAAACTAGTGGGGTTTTATCCAAGGGGGTTTGAATATAAGGGGGTTTGATCAAACCATCTTCAATTAAAATCCTTTAAATGGAACCTTTCAATGCTTAAATCATTATGTTTTCTAAAAATATGTGATTTCAAAAAAAATCAGGATGTTCCAGAAAGTGTAACCCATTATTGTGGCAGCACCCTAAAATTCTAACTAGATTAAAAAATGATGGAATCCCCCATACAAGATAGGTGTGGGCCCTTTATAGGGTCATGGGAACTCAAAAGCCCAAGTTTAGAACTGAAGTTGAATGTTCCAAAAACACCCACCCAATATTTCTGTGTTCACTTCTTTCCATACAACTAAGACAACCTGGGGGAACACATTCCTATTTTAGACCAAACTCATGCAACTAACCAAGTATGTACATGCAGGGTATGCCTTCACTCAAAAAATGGGAACCACTTTATAATCACAATGGGACCCATTTACTATGTCTAAAAAGAATAAATTGAATTTCAAAATAAAATGATACATCTTATCCCAAAATTTATACATTAGCAACATCCTTAGCCTTTTGTCTTTGTCGAACCTATCTTCGTTTTGTCCAACCTAGCCTTTTGTCTTTGTCCAAGATACTAGACACTTGCTCAACCTATCTTCATTTGGTCCATCAAACCATTCTATTCTAAATTTGCATTCTTCAAAATCATTATGCGCATATTCTATTTGTGTCTTTATTAGCTAGATGTCCTTTTCAATAGCCCTGAAATTAGTCTTTGTTTCCATGCATTTGTCTAAAGTAGTATTGTCAAAATCTAGGGCATGTTTTAGCTCATCCTCCATCTTCTTCTAGAGGGATTCCTTTATTATCTCCACTATAGTAAGTCTCTTCTTTTATTTTAATAATAACCCAAGGCTTATAACATTTTCCACAAAATCTTTAAAATTGCTTATGGCTTGACACATATCCTTTTGTGCTTACAAAATTATTCTAATCTTATACTTTGTCTTCAAATCTACCCTGAATGTTATTATACTGATACATTTACTTACAAAACTTGGTTCTTCATCTTGACGAATTCCTTCAAAATTCAATTATGTTGAGCTTATTTTATTCAATTCTTATAACTACTGAAGATTTCATTCATATATTCCTTCCTCAATTCTAATACCATTCATATATGAATCTATTTACTTTTCTAGCTGATATGCTTTCTCATTGTTTAGTGTAAAAAGAGGGATTTTCAATTTCAATGGAAGTGTAGGTTAAATCCTCCTTTCACACCTTAAATTCAAGGACATAAACTGAGTCAAGCCATAATCTCTTGCAAGAGGGCTCTGCTATAGGTTTAGTGTCACTTGGAATGAAGAGGAAACTTGGAATTTGTTGATTTATTGATTAATTAAACCCTGATTATGCTTAAAACCCTAATTTCAAACAATCGTAAATAAATAGACGAATCATGATAAATGCTCGCACATAGAGATATCAAATGACATTTAGATACATACCAGATTTTGAGATTCTAGATCTAGAAAAGTTGAGGATGAAAGAGCTGGCACCCGAGTCCAAGGTGGCAGTTTCTTTAGGGCTCTCTAGAACTTATCTGCAACTAATCACCACTGTCACAGAGGTTTTCTCCTTCAGAGATTCGGAGGACTAAAGAGTGGGTACCCAAGTCTAGGTCCTGGTTTTCTTCTCAGGTCTATAATTCTGACACTCTATTATACCTCCCTGCAACTCCACTTCTTTCACTTCTGCACCTGTCACCTGCAATCATAGAAAAGGGGGTTGGGGGTTGTGGTGTCTAGGAGCTTGCCTCAATCAAGCCTTAGAAGGACATTCAAGTCTTCCAAACACCATTGTTAGATAGAGAGTGTGTATCCCTATGGGATAGAGGCAAAAACCAATTGATAAATGATTGAAAACACAAATAAATGTCACCTCAGAGATGTAGCTTGCATATAGATGAAAATATTTCACATCATGATAAGATGAAGCCAAATCTACATAACAAACACAATAACAAGACAAGTCTGCTCTGCAACAATGAATACTTTGAATGCTCTAAAATCATAAGTGTGCCAGAGTTCATAATCATCTTCTAATTTTTAAATAAATCCCTAAACATGCTTATATATCCAACTAAACACATTCCCGCTTTAATTTTGTAATTCAACTTGAGATGTTGACAACGAACACTTATGACGGTCACATAACTAAAATTTAAAATTTGGGACCCTACTAAATAGGGCAAGACTGGGGCACGGGTGCAGTCTTAGGACCCATTTTCAAAGTAGGATCAAGTTCACAAGAGTCCTTTAGGTCCATTTTGACATGGGTTTTCAGGGATTTCCATTGGGAGATAAAATAAACATGCATGATTACACTAAAGGGACCCGGGAGCTAAACTTAGGAGGGAAAAAGTCCTAGGGAGACATTTTCTGATGTAACATTTATCCCCCACTTTAATGTATGCATGAATGCAAGGCCCATACATGCGTTAAAGTACGGTCAACAAACACAGAAAACATGCTAGACATTTAGAGCTAATGTATACATGAAGATTGAGGAACTATTTCTAGCCCCTAGTCTCAGGTAGACATTAGAGAAGACACATCATAGACACGCCAAACACAATGAAGATAGTAATAGGCACGCAAAACACAGAGAAGATAGTAACAGTCACACAAAACACAGAGAAGACAGTATTGAAGACATGCAAAACACAGTGAATGCAGTGATTATTTCTTTTTCATTTTCATATATATAAATGAATGCAAATACAGATGCATGGAAAGTAAAAATGTAACACACCACCCAAAATGTAGGAGAGGCATTTTGCCACGCTCTTTGGACTACATATGGGGCAATAGACAATACAAATCTCAAAATGTAGTAGGGGCATTTCGCCACGCTCTTTGGACTACACTTGAGAACAAACACTGTTGCAAGTATGGGCCTAACTGGTGTTGTCATTGATGTCAACATACTCCTATTGCATTAATGATAAAGATTGAATGAACTGTTTGCTGAGGATATTGAGAAAATTGGTCATATCAGGAACAGTGAAGAATAGTGAAGATAGTAAGATAAAAGTCCAAGATAAGATGAGGATAAGAGAATGCAGTTTAAAAGGTTTGTAGATATGTGTCTTAAGGTGATCCAGTAAAGATTTTAGAGGTCCGCATGAATATCTAAAGAAGTTGTGGCCGCTCAAGTAAAACTGGTTCCGATAGGTGTTCAGAGGTGATAGAGTGATACAGAAAGGTCCGGTGAGATCCGGAAATGAATTATCATGTTCTGTGGATTTGAGGGAGTGTTGAGGAAGTCTTTATGAAGTGTCAACTCATTTGGTTCATGGTTTGAAGATCTGCAAGCATCTATTCCTTTGTGACAGTGATGACAGACTGTGTTCTTGAGGTTCTGGATGATGGAGAGAAGGATTTTAGTAAGCAGATGAAGTATGGATGTTCTTGGTGATTCAGGCAAGCTTGTGGAGGTCTTTGGATCATGTCCAATTTGTGTTGGTGCTCCGCATTGAAGATTAAGCTCGCATTTGAAGAATTACTTCTGGATGAAGGTGTTCTTCCTAAGATTGGCCGACCGAATGAGTTACACATCCTGTGGATGCTCTTATAGTTGTTTGCCAACTTAGATGATTATTCCTAAGTCGATGTCTTGTATACATAAGGAATTGTGAAGTCATTTCAAAGTGTGTCTTGTAGAGATGAGAGTGTGGTAGCGAGGAGGAGAGCGAAAGGCAGAGCAGAAGTATTGGGCTTAAATGGAACTGATTCAAGCATGGTAAAGATGCTATTCTCTAGTTCATGTATGTGATACTTATTTCTTTGTAGATAGTGTGTCTCTTGTAGGCAGTGGGCCTCTTGTGAACAGTGTGCTTGGGCAGTGAGCCCTAATTGGCATGTGCCATTTTGTTCTTTCTATTCTTCTAACAGAGAATACAATCTTGGGTTAATCACCCTGTGGTTTTTCCCTTAACCAGGTTTTCCATGTCAAAATCTTGGTGTCTCATGTGTTAATGTGTTTCTGCTCTTGATTTATTGCATTGTGTTTCCATGATTGATTGATTATTATGCTGCTGAATTACAAAGTGGAGATAAGTGTTTAATTGGAAGAAAGTTTTGTACAACTAATTCACCCCCCCTCTCAGTTGTCTACCCTAAATCTATCAAACATGCCATACATATCCCAAAGCATAGGAGGGGCATTTCACCACGCTCTTTGGACTATACTTGGGAACAAACACACCATACAAATCCCAAAGCATAGGAGGGGCATTTTGTCATGCTCTTTGGACTATACTTGGGAAAAAACACGTGAAAGACACACAGAATGCATGAGTGTCGTATAGCATGCCAAAGACATATTATACGTCTAAAAAATGACAAACAAGGTGATGGAAGGAACTTATTACTAAGCCCCCACCATCTCAGGCACATTACAGGCACACCTGACAGTTAGGATTATGCCACAACAACGACCAAAGACATGCTTAAGGGAGAATACACCAACCCTACCTACTTAGAGGACTTTTGAAATAAAAAGGATGTGCACTAGCTCAAGAGATACACCATCTCTGCCTCCACAAAGAGCTTTGAATAAAAGGATATGCACGATATCCCACCACCATAGAGGGCTTAAAATAAAAGGATATGCATGATATCCCACCTCCACAGAGGGCTTTCTCATTGCAATATAAAATAAAGATGTGCACTCGCGCAAAGATACAACATCCCACCTCTATAGAGGGCTTACAAACACGCATCGTTAGTACCAAAATCATCAGACAGCTTACCTTATATATGCCTCCACCTTAAGGTGGTTGATGCCATGTACCAATATCAAGCACGTTAAGGTAGAGAGAAAACACACAAGGGAACAAGAGCTTTCGCAAAGCCCATGCCCCCAAAGGTGACATGTACTTTACGATCACCGAATGTTCCCACAAACACACAATTTCTTGCAAGAAGAGATGTTAGAAATCTTTCTCTAAGATAATAACCACATCACATGATAAAAAGCAATGCATGCAACCATTCACATAAAGATTCGAGGCTATACTACAAGTTTGAAATCTGAGTGTAACCGTGGGGCTATACTGCAGAGATCTCAAAAACTGAGTGTAACCAAGGCGAGATTCAAAGATAAACAAAGTGCACGGAGCAGATGTATTGTTATGATTTGTTAGTGTGATAACACAACATCAAAATATCACATGGAGTGATTCTACTAGCCAAGCGTTGGATAATATATATCAACCCTGTCGGCATATATGGACTAAGTCCATTTTTACTAATCTTTCTAAAGGGACATGCGGTCCATATCAGTATATGTTTATTTTTTGTCATCCGTCGGCTAGATAGAACCACTAGGAGAAGGTAAAAAATAAATCAAGAGAGGAGAATAAGTGCCTTAGGGTCATCACGTAGGAAGGTGCCTCCAGGTCACCAACCGTAACGATATGCCCCTAAGACACAACACACAATAGTGAAAATAAAGGAGAAGCAAGATGGAAGAATGATGATACAAATAGAAGAAGGGTCACAACAGAGGTGGTCTCTCAGTATCCTTGAACTTACAAGAGTATCAAGGGTCATCCAAGGAGGCCTAAACAACACATAACACATCATGGGGGAATCACAACACAGGCAGAAGGGTTAGAAATACTTACCTAATTCATCCCATTGTTAAGAACATACATATCTAGGAGGAGGCCACTCTTGAGAGCAACTATAATAGATGTTGCAGTGAGTGTGGCTTAAAGAAGGAGAAATGTTTACTTTTTTAAATGGGATATTTCCTGGCAGACAATTCTTATCTATCAACCCAGGATATCTCGCATGTTGATTTGGTCTTGTTGATATTGCATTAACATTAAGTTTAGGATGACGAGAGGCTTTGGTAGGTTTCAAAGAGTGGTATCCTATACAGGCCGTGTAGTTAATTCCAGTAACTTGTAAAGGTACTCTGATTCCTTGTTGATTTACACCACATCCATTACCTGCATAGTCACAATTTTTTGTATAAAATATGAAATCCATGACCATATAGAGAGTCCATTTCTTTAGAAGAGGGTGAAGCCTCATAGGTATCATAATCTATAGTATAAGTAAGGGTATTGTCTTTGTTTTTTACCAAGGATGCTTTAGATTTCTTAGGTGTTTCAAAAGTTTGCTTAGATGAGACCGATGTGACTTTCGATGTGTTAGAGTTATTTAGTTTATATTCCCCATTAAAGGAAGGAGTAAAATATAATGAACCCCAATCATCACCAAAAAGTGCATTCGATGTTTGAGAGTCTTGCGCAGCATTATCTATGGAAAGAGGCATTGATGAATCAGCTCGCAAATTGTTTAAGCTCGTATGATTGTAAACTTGTTTTCATGCTTCAATATGTAAATAATTATCTAGTTCAGGATCAACTTCCATGGTGTATGACTTGTTTTGATAAATAAACTTTATTGATCTATGAAGGGTAGACAAAACCACCCCCATGTCATGGATCCACGGTCTACCAATAATTATATTATATGAAATTGATCCAAGCATGACATGAAAAAGGGTAGGCAAAGTCACAGGTCTGACCTTTACAGGTAAAATTATAGTACCCTCATATTGTCTATCAACATTATCAAAGCCACGAATACTAAGCCTATCCAGTTTGATTTTTGATGTGTCAGCCTTTATTTTGTGTAGTAGGTTCATGCCGCAAACATTAAGAGTCGATCCATTGTCAATCATAACTCTCTTTACCAACTTTTTATCGATCATGACAAATATTATAAGTGGATCATATTGGTTTTGCACTTCAATTGATGGTAATTCATGTGCTTGAAAGAGAATATCTATTTTTGCCGCATGCATACCATTTAATGCAGCTGCCACATCATTCAGCTTAATAGTAGGTGGTACAATCACCTTTTGTAAAGATTCTTGGAGCATTCCATGGTATGTAGGTGATGTTTATATTAAGTCCCAAAGAGAAATCTTAGCTGAAGTAGCGTGAAGGTACTCGACAAGATCATATTATTGACCTCTTTTAGGAGTAAGACAAGGTGGTGGAGGTAGTATAGGTTGAGAACATGGAAGGGAGATAAGTACATGAGGTGCTTGCTTACTTTGCTTGTTATTACGGGTGTTGTATGTGTGAGCAATCACATTATGATGTGGTTGTTGCGACACATTTTGAACACCTTGATTTCTTTAAGTGATTTGTCTTGCATAGTTTAGAATGTAATGTGAGGGTTGAGGTGGTTTTTGATCACCTTGAACCGTATCACTAGTTTTAAGCAAGAAGATGCATTAGGTGCCCCCTACACAACCATCTTAGGAATATCAAGTAACCCCCTAGTGGGAGGAATAATTCTATTAGTGAAGATTGAATTAACATTATTTTTCTTTCGATTGTACCCAACATCTATTCCTAAAAGATTTAATGTGAGAGACCTTTTCAAAAAATGCAATGCAAAGGATTGTAAAATGATAATTTTATGTAATTTATATTAGATCTGATGCAAAAATCAGAAATTTAATGAAATGCAACTAAATGAATGCAAACTATGTCAAAATTCAAACCCTAAAATGTAATTTTTTTCAAATTTTTCAAATTTTTTCAATTTTTTTGTAGATTTTCAAATGAAATATGAAGATGATGAATTAAATGAATGAAAATCTAAATTATAACACTCAACAAGGTGCAAAATTCAATTAAAACATGGGTTCACTAAAATGTTTAGTGTAAAAAGAGGGATTTTCAATTTCAATGGAAGTGTAGGTTAAATCCTCCTTTCACACATTACATTCAAGGACATAAACCAAGTCAAGCCACAATCTCTTGCAAGAGGGCTCTACTACAGGTTTAGTGTCACTTGGAACAAAGAGGAAACTTGGAATTTGTTGATTTATTGATTAATTAAAGCTCAATTATGCTTAAAACCCTAATTTCATAAAATCGTAGATAAACGGATGAATCATGAGAAATGCTCACACATAGAGATATCAAATGACATTTAGATACATACCAAATTTCAAGATTCTAGATCTAAGAAAGTCAGGGATGAAGGAGTGGGCACCCAGTCCAAGGTGATAGTTTCCTCAGGGATCTCTGGAACTTATCTGCAACTAATCACCACTGTCACAGAGGTTTTCTGCTTTAAAGATTCAAAGGACTAAAGAGCAGGTGCCCAAGTCTAGGTCCTAGTTTTCTTCTCAGGGCTACAATTCCAACACTCTATTATACCTCCCTACAACTCCACTTCTTCCATTTATGCACCTATCACTTGCAATCACAAAAAAGGGGGATGGGGGTTGTGGTGTCTAGGAGCTTACCTCAGTTAAGCCCCGAAAGAACATTCAAGTCTTCCAAACACCGTTGTCAGATAGAGAATATGTATCCCTATGGGATAGAGGCAAAAACCAATTATTAAATGATTAAAAACACAAATAAATGTCACCTCAAAGGTGTAGCTCGCATATAGATGAAAATCTTTCACATCATGAGAAGATGAAGCCAAATCTGCATAACAAACACAATAACAAGACAAGTCTTTTTTGCAACAATGAATACTTTGAATGCTCTAAAATCACAAGTGCACCAAGAGTTCATAATCATCTTCTAGTTTTCAAATGAATCCATAAACATGCTTATATATGCAACTAAACACATTCCCACTTTAATTTTGTAAATCAAACTTGAGATGTCGGTAATGAACACTTATAGCGGTCACATAACCAACATTTAAAATTTGGGACCTTGCTAAATAGGGCAGGACTAGGGCATAGGTGCCCAAGTTCTGGGACCCATTTTCAAAGTAGCATCAAGTTCACAAGAGTCCCCTAGGTCCATTTTGACATGGGTTTTCAGGGATTTCCATCAGGAGACAAAATAAACATGCATGATTACACTAAAGGGACCCAGGAGCTAAACTTAGGAGGGAAAAAGTTCTAGGGAGACATTTTATAACGTAACACTCATATAATGAGAAACTTTGGCCTAAGACATTATTTTCTTCCTCCAAAATCTATAAGACCCATTGGTCAATTTCCCTTGATCTTTTCCTCATAATTTGTAAAGAATTTGCCTCTTGTTTGGTGATCAAAATTGGGGCATCAGAAGTCATTATCTTCTATTGAGACACAGGGATGATAAGCTCCTTGATGAAGGTTTTTATTTGATCCAATTGAATTTTTAACTTCTCCTTAGTCTACTTATCCTTGTTCATCCAAGAGACCATTGTGCCCACTTCAGATCCCAAAGAAGCGATCTCCTCATCCCTTGTTTGTTTACTTGAATTAATTTTGTATATTTGATAGTCACTTAGGGAGAGGTCTCTATCATCCTTCTCTTCCATTGGTGTTGTACATTCTACTATTCTTTGGCCTAACTAATTGACCCTTATGGTAGAGAGAGTTCTAGGTTTCTTAAAGGGTTTTTCTCTCTACCTGGACTGTAATGGCTTGGATAATTAGTGGTTTGACCACTACCTTTTTCCTTTTATATAAATTTATATGGAGCCATGTAGAGATAGAAGAATTTTCTTTGGAAGCTTGGTCAATTTGTTCTAATAATTCTCTTCCCTTGTGGTGCTCATCTTGAGCAAGAACTTCTTTATTTTGAATTCCTCCCTCAGAGTGATCTTCCCATTTGGGAGTATCCTTGAGAATCTTTTGTTCTTCAACAGTACTTGGCAAAGGAATCTCTATATGTTTAGTATTTTTATTGGTTACCTTTGTAATTTTGTCCTTATCTTCTTCACCTAATATCTCCTTAGCCTTATCCTCTATAGACACTTTTTCTTCTTGTTGTTGATGTTATGTAGGAATATTTCTTGGTGGGCCAACTTGAGATTGGATTTTATCCATTTATTCAAGTGAATCCTTCTCTATAAACTCTCCTTACAGGGATTCTTGGCCTATTAATGTTTCCTCATCAAAATCCTTTTAGGAAACTCCCTCTTTATCTGGATATATATTTTTATGTTCTCCCAAGTGTAATGGCCCATATTGGACTTGGTCATCTCCTCGAAATGTTACTTTCACCTCTTCTTGCACAAGGATTTCTTCATCTTCACTCTACTTAGGATGAGAGGGGGAAAGATGAGGTTGAGGGGAGTCTTATTGTATCTCTATGATGGGGGAGATTAGGGGACTTTGCAAGATTTTTTCACCTTTCCTCAATTGTTCTGAAATTGCCTCTTCAATTATTTCCTCCACTTCTTAAGTTTTCATTGTAACTTCTTCTTGTACTAGAGGAGAAGGTGGAACAACAACAGTTGAATGGTTAGGGAAAGGTGTCCTCTCTGATGGAGACTCAACCTTATCTCCTTCCTTTTTTTCATCTTGAATATTAGGTTCTTGAAATGTAGAGGGAGCAGGGAGTTGTCCAAGAGTAACTTTAGTAGGAAGAATTTTCATTATTGGAGTGACTCCTAACCTTGCTACCACTCTTGCATTTGCAATATCATATGTGATTTTATCCTTGAATAAGGATTATTTTAGTTGCTCTTCTATTACATCTCCTCTCATTGCCTTAGTTTCCTCTTTCTTAGTATATTTCTTGGCCTTTTTGTAGACCTTAGGGTCTAATGAGGATTCTTCTTCAATTCTCTTTCTCTTATCTTTCTTTTCTTTTCCTTTGCCCAAGTTTGCAATCTTGGACTTCAACCAAGAGGAGATAAACTCAAGGACTTCTTTGTTTATTGAATCAATTGATAAATCTTATTTCAATGAATAATTCAATCTTGGGAGTGGGTCACTATCCACTGTTCATAAATCATATGTAAGATTGAGGACTTGACCATCATCTGACAACTTTAAGGGAATATCCTCTTAAATTTTAAAATATTTCATTTGAAAAGTAGTTAATCTATAGTAGCTCTTTTTTGTAACTTTAAAATCATCTTTACAATTGGCCCAAAAGTCTTCCAATGTTGGTTAATTGGCATTCACATTCTTGATCCTACCATGAGGATCATAATCTGACCTAGGTTGACAAACTTTAAAATTCATGGCCTCAAACTCTTAATCTTACATTTTGGCACAATTAATAGAATTAAAAGTATAAAAACCTAAATCAAATGGGAACTAAACACATGGCTAGTGCTTTTGAGATGTACATAAAGTATTTGTCTTGAAAATTCCAACAAAATCACCTTGTCACTACAATATCTAGGAAATAGGTAAGGAGCTTTAGTGAATCAAGATATCCTTATATATGTCAATCTTTGGAACTATATGAACCATTGTCCCTATCCTTGAATCAAAGCCATGGCTTCCACGGACATCCTTGCATTGATATCTTGTGTTAATTTCCTAATGATAGTGAACAAGAAGGCATCATTGACTCTTTTATAATGGTTTTGGGCTTCCTTAAGCTCTGATTGGAGATAAAAATCCCACACCTTATTCTTCCCTACTACTTCTCCCAGTACCCCCTTTGTGATCAAACTAGGAAAATGACCGTGTCTAGCTAACAAATATATAATTTATGAAGTCGGGTGAACTTCTTATCGTCAATCACAATGGTTAATTGATAATGTAGTTTGTCACTTACTATTTGGGCCCAATCAAAGAATTATTGATTTTTAAGGATCACATTAATAAACTGAAACATCCAATGTTGATACAAACTAGCAACTATTTTTCCCACGACTATGTTCAACAAAGTGATCATATCCCCAATTTTTGGTTGGAATCTAACCTAGTCATATTCTTTTGGATCTTGGCAATAGACTTTATATTCTTTGATGTGCCAATGTCTATTCAAATGCTTGGTATTATCTACTTGATGATCTTCATAGGTAGTTTGAGATTGAGTCTCTGTCAACATCACCAATTTTGCATAGTGAGGAAGGTCAAAGGTCAACCTTATCATTGTAGGAGTTATATCTAATGTTGTGTTTCCTTGTGCATCATAAGCTCTCATGTCTCTAGCATGATAAGATTGAGCACAATCCAAGATTAACTCTAGACACTGTGTTGCTATTAGAATTCTTTCTACATGGGCTAATCCCAAACTACCTAAGATTATTGCCCTTGGTGTGGTTGCAACTCCAAATACATCCTTGTGAAATTTCTCTAAACTCACATGCCCCAAATCTATATCAGTTATTCCTTGTACAGCTAAAGTAATCTTGGATGCCTTAGTGACCCCTTTGAATTCATACTTCATGGTTGTTGAGAGTTTATCAAACTTGTCAATCATTTATACGTACAATGTTAAGAAAATCCACAATTAGTCCTTTTATACTATTAAAATTTATTAGATTTGTCAAATCTCAAGTATTTTGGTATTCTTTAGGTTATTGAGTTCCAGGAGGACATTGGAATTAGGGACCTAATACTTAGGTGCAAGAAGAATCCAAGATTCTTAAGTCTTTTAATTGTTGGTAGGAGATGGGAATCCGAAAGGATCATAGACATTGGAACCAGGTGTGAAGGTGCATAGAGAACCCAGGATTCTGAAGTCCAACAAAACTTTATATCGTGAGGCGTTGGGATATGGAGGAATATCAAACATTGGGACATAGTTCTCAAGTGTAAAGAAAACTTGAAATCTGATAATATTAAACTTAAATGGTGATTTTTCACATGATCCAAAGTTCTGGAAAGAACTAGAACACAAATACCTATAGCAAAAAACTAAAAATTGAAAAGACTTGAGACAAAGATATTGTATTAGTGAATTTCAAAAATCTGGGAGAAATTAGGACATACAGACTAGGTGTGATTGTCCCACAGAACCTTGAAAGTGTGAGAAAAGATTTCACATTAAAGATCAAGGAATCAAGAAAGTAGGGAATGTAAGGATCTACGAACAAAATTTCATATCCTAAGTAAATCCTAGATTTTGAAGAAAGGTTTTAGGAACTTGGGATTAGTAACGTAGGGACTAGGAAATCAGAAGGATCATGAACATTTGGATCAGGTTCTAATATGTAAGAAAACCTCAAAGACCTTGTATTGTTAGGTTTTAACTTACTATGAAGCATGGTTTTAGGTTCCAAATGTTGGGAATTATTAGGTTGATCAAACTAATTCCACATAACCCAAAAGGAGAAAATGATGCATATAAGTAACCATAATGCAAGGATCAAATGAAAAGCACAAGATAACACAAGAAATACCCTGGGAAAACCCTCAAGAGGGAAAATTCCAGCCTCCAAAAGCATCCACACTCAAATGTATTATTCAGTAATAAGATATTACAATACATTCTCATGAGTCTCCATGAACACCTCTGAAACATCAAGCTCCTCCAATGCATCGTCCATGGGTCCAAGAAAGTAACCACACATCCCATGCCATGATTCACAAAATGCACTCACAAGAGAAACTTAATACAATGACAGCCTCTCCCACAACCTACAGCCAAAACTAGCAACCAACTAGCTAATCGGCTAACCCCAACTACTAACCATGTGCTTGCTTTTATAGAACCAAGTTCACACAAATACAAGATTTAGTATGGAGAAAACCATGTCATGCCCATATCAAGCCCACGAATATGTTAACCATACAAGTGGGCATAAAAAAAGGCTGAAATATGTTTTTTCTAAAGAATTTAAGTTTAACTAGAAACTAATTTACAATTTTACCTATTGATCAAACAGGTTTGATGATGTTTCTCTCAAGTTTGAAAATATCCTAATAATCAAAAGTGTCAAGTCAAGTCCTAAAAAGATGTTTAAATAAGTCATACAACTTAGTCTATAGGGTTTACATGATAAAATCTACAACTAAGTTCATTAAATTTCAAATCTCAATATTACATTATTAATTAAATTACCCACCATTAAATATTTTCTTATATAAAAGATTATAAGATAATATTAACAAGAGTCCTAATAAATTCAATATGTAATTGAAATCCTTAATAAAAACATATTTATTTTAGTTAAGTGACAAATGGAATAATTAATGCAATATTATCAATTTAGGTTAATTATCAATATTACAAGGAAATTACTTTTTACAACTAAATATTACGATCAAATAACAAATTCTCAAAGAAATACTTCCTTATCTGATTTTTTATTTATTACGCCGAGAGGCGTTCCTACATTCACAGCAAGGGTGGAGTTGAAGAGCTCAAAGATTCTGATTCCGTGTAATTTTATAAGATTCCAATCTAAAAATTAAAAAAAATAAGATTCCAATCTAAAAATAAAACAAAAAAAAAATTAAAATTTGGTTTTTATTTTTTATTTTGTCCAGTTTCTTTTTTGGTTCCATGATTTTCTTATCTTCAATTTCTTTTTTGGTTTTTATTTTTTATTTTTTCTAATTTCTTTTTTAGTTGCTTTTTTTTTTTTGTTAACGAATGGGTATCCCCGCGACTCCCGCCCAGCATCTCCCCCACCTTGCCTTGGGCTTACAGACTGCCAAGTTGGGGCTAAGGAGAGGCGAGCAAAAGGCGAGACTAGTCCCACCGGCCGCGGTCCAATCAGCACCCGCCCCCAGGTGTCCGCAGCAAAATAATTTCCCAAGTCAGACGGAATTGAACCCAAGACCACCGGGGAGCAAACCCGTGACTCAAGCCAACCCGTCTAACCTGGTGAGGCTAATTTCTTTTTGAGTTTTTATTTTATATTTTTTCCAATTTCTTTTTGGGTTTTTATTTTTATTTTTTCCAAATTCTTTTTTGGTTCCATAGTTTTTGTGATTTTCTTATTTTCAATTTCTGTTTTGGGTTTTCTTTTTTATTTTTTCCAATTTCTTTTTTAGTTTTTAGTTTTTATTTTTTCCAATTTCTTTTTTGATTTTTATTTTTTATTTTTATTTTTTTTCATTTTCTTTTTTGGTTCTATAGTTTTTGTGATTTTCTTATTATCAATTTCTTTTTAAATCACCAAAAATATCAAACCAAAAAAATTTGAAAAATTAGAAAATAAAAACGATGGAAGAAAAATGTGAGAAAATCAAATAAACTATGGAAAAGAGATATCCTTCGGCGTACTTTAGATATATTTTTTAAATATAAATATACTAGTATGTAATAACATTTATAAATGATTGTTAAAATAAATAAATAGATAGTACTCATTATGCTTTACAACTGCATACATTAAAAGACAATGGAAAACCATACTCCCTAACAAATAGCTTGACACATCCAAAATCTAATTTGAAGCCACATCTATATGTGACACAAAGTTGATACTCTTAATTAAAGGTTGTATAATAGACATTAAAGCTACTTGAGGATGGTACAATAATATGTAATAACATATAGATAAATAATTGTTAAATAAATAAATAGATAGTACTCATTATGCTTTACAATTGCATACACTAAAAGACAACAATGGAAAACCATACTCCCTAACAAATAGCTTGACACATCCCAAATCTAATTTGAAGCCACATCTATATGTGACACAAAGTTGATACTCTTAATTAAAGGTTGTATAATCAACATTAAAGCTACTTGAGGATAGCTCGGTCTTGTAAACTTTTTTCACGTTTTTGGGGTTTTGTCACACTGGCACGACACACACACCTGTACCACGGGGATGGGGGAGATGGACCTCGTGACCTTCTTTCCTACAACATGAATTTTTAACCAATTGAGCCAAGACCCCTGCCCCTTAATTGTTATATACTTGATAAATGGTTGTTATTTTATTTTTCTTTCTTAAATTATTTTGTATATTATATTTTATTATAATGTTTATTATTTTATATCTAATTATTTTATTCCATAATTTGGAAATTCTCATTTATCTATTTTTCTATTTCATTTATTTTTTTAGCCGTAGAATTAAAAAATTTGACTATTAATAGCTAATTTTTTATTCCATAATTTGAAAAATGATATTATTCTATTTTTCTATTTGATCATGCAATGAAAAAAATTTCATTACGCCAAGAGACATTTTATAATGGCAGCAAAGACCTCAAAGATTCAGATTCTCATAAACATTTAGATTCTGTAAACAAAAATCATAAAATATTTAAATAAATAAATTCATGTAAATAAGATTCATATGGAAACAAAAACTATAGAACCAAAAATGAAATTGGAAAAAAATAAAAAAAGAAATTGGAGAAAATACAAAATAAAAACCAAAAAAGAAATTAGAAAAATTAAAAACTAAAAAAAAAAAGAAATTGGAAACCATTGTAAGGAGAAAAAGCTGGAGAAAATCACAAAAATTGTTGAACTAAAAAAGAAATTAAAAATAATAATAATAATATAATATAATATAATAATATAATAAGCCATTAAGGGCGTGGTTCAGTGGTCAAATTGCTCGATTGTAGTGGCGGCCACCAAGGTTCAAACCCCCACAGGGCCAATGAGCTCGCAGGTCATGCATGCCTTCACTCAGCTAACGAGCTCGCGGGTTTGGCCAAACCTAAGGGTGATAATACCTATTGGAGACAGAGACCCCCCAATTGTGGTCTCAGGTGATAAAGCCGATGGGAAGAGATCCCACATAAGGGTCTCTCTAGGCCCGAACCAGGCTAAAAACCTGGGTTCTCCCAATAAAACAAATAATATAAAATATGGGTTTTTATTTTTTTATTTTTTCCAATTTCTTTTTGGGTTTTTATTATTTATTTTTTCTAATTTCTTTTTTGCTTCCATAGTTTTTTATGATTTTCTTATTTTTAATTTCTTTTTTGGTTTTTATTTTTTATTTTTTCCAATTTATTTTTTTGTTCCATAGTTTTTATGATTTTCTTATTATCAATTTATTTTTAAATCACCAAAAATATCAAACCCAAAAAAATTAAAAAATTAAAAAATTAAAATGATGGAAGAAAAAAAGTGAAAAATCAAATAAACTATGGAAAAGAGATATCCCTCGGTGTACTATAGATATATTTTTTTAAATATAAATATACTAGTAAATAAAACAACTAGATATGTATCCAAAAAAAAATCTAAAAAAACATAAAACTAATGAATAAAGTTCTTTTTTTCTAATTAAAACAAAAAAACTAATTTCTTTGTCCAATTAAAACAAATAGATGATTTATTTTATTATCTATAAAATACAATAACTATTGCATGAACCTCATTGTTTTCCTATTTACTATGTGCAGGTGGAGAAGACTGACAACAAGTTTACAGGCTCAACTGGGATAATCACAAATATATATATATATATATATATATATATATATATATATATATATATATATATATATATATATATATATATATATATATATATGTTGATTAAAAGAGATGAGCGACAGAGAATAATACAGAACCGTAGAAATTCATTGAATGCTTTGAAAACTTAAAAGTTTTATCAAATAAAATTTAGAGTGTTAAATTTCATTGGTGATATGGCCGCAACCTCCCATGGGAAGGTCTGCGGCCATGGAAGGCCTGTGGCCTCCCATGGGGGCCGTTGTGCAAGCACCCATGGCCATTCCCATGGCCAATGCCCATTACATTCATTTCTAAAAAAAATTTAATGATTCAAAATTTTTGTATTAATAAAATTTATTCTTATTTCTAGTCCCCTTCCTATTTTCTGATTTGCAAGGTAGAACAGTAGTGATCAATTATATAGTTATAGTATAAATATATTTATATATGTGTGTGGGTGTATATATACAAATAATTAAATGTATGAGTATATTCAGGTTTTGATATATATATATATATATATATATATATATATATATATATATATATATATATATATATATATATATATATATATATATATATATATATATATCTGTGTGTGTGTATGTATGTGTATGTATACATAGGTATGTATATACATATGTATATATATATATATATATATATACATATATTACATATATATATACATATATGTATGTATTACATATATATATATACATATATGTATGTATTACATATATATATATGTATATATGTGTGTGTGTATATATATATATATACATATATATGTATATACATATATATATATATATGTAATACATGTTAGAAATAGTCCAGACAACTGAGAGGGGGGGTGAATCAGTTGTCCCACAATTTTAACAATTTTTGCTTTTAATCTTCTTTAACAACTTTCAATCAGATAAACAATAAAGCATGAATCAATAACACAAGAGCAGCAATAAATTGAGCACACATGACAACAGAATTTTTACGTGGAAACCTGGTTAAGGGAAAACCATGATGGGGGTTAACCCACAAGATTCGTACCCTATTAAAAGTACTTAGAAGAAAAAGGGAAGGCACATGCCTTTGGGCTCACTGCCCAAAGCTCACTGCTCAAGAGAGGCTCACTACCTAGAGAATTTATGTTTAATATAGAAAGAATGAACTGTGAAGTAGCATCTTCTTTATGTCTGGTTCAATTCCTTAGAAAGCTCACAAAACTTTTGCTCTGCTCCAAATACTTCTTCTCTAGCTCTTCAACTAAACATCTCTTATTCTTCTACTTCTCCTCTTCTCTGATCTGCCTTTGATCCTTTCTTTGGATTTTATTATTTTCACACAAGGATAATTTTCCACAACTCATCAACAAGTATTTATATGCTTCATCAACCTTGGAATGAACACAAAGGTCAGCACTACAAACATCTGACTTAATGTGAATCACTAAGCTGTTGGCCAAACATAACTGGGACTCAAATCTTCCTTGATCAACATGCCATGCTTCATAGAATTGCTCTTAGATCATCTGCAACACGCTTGAATCATCCGATCAGCCAAGCCTGGGAGGAATAGCAACACCAAGAAGGAAATCTTCTTTGACAAGCTCAAACTTCAATGTGGACCTCCAACATAGCAGTCACACGATCCAGATACCTCCACAAGCACATTGAATTTAACAAACACATCCGTACTCATCCAAATCATCAGAATCACTTGCATCTTCCTCTAAAACTTCAAGAACCCTATTTTCCATGACTGTCACATTAGAAATATTTCTTGCGGACCTCCAAACCATGAACCACTTGAATGGATGATACACACTTACTTCCCAAACATGCCTCTAGATCCGCAAATCATCATTTGACATATCCGGAACAATCCGGACCTCTTTCCTATCACTCTGTCTCTTCTGAACACTGCAAAACTGGTCCTACTTAGATGGCCATAGCTTCTTCAAATCTTCATGAGAACCCTTCAAAACTTAACTAGAGCTTCTTCAGACAATCCTCTACTCAGCCATATGGTCTGCATACATTGATCCTCATTAATTTTATCAATATCCTCAACAATCCAGTCTTCTATATAGGCAGCAAAATAGGATAGAGTTGACACCAATGGCAACACCACTTAAGCACATATTTGTAACAATCTCCCCCTTTGTCATTGATGGAAACATATGATGTGAAAAACTTATTTGACCATCAAGACAAGACTTCTCCCCCTTTCTCTTATCACTTTTGCAGTCACTTTCTTCACTGCTCTCCCTTTCATCAGCAACTAGTTTTTCAATGAACTTCTCTCCCCCTTTGACATCAATGGAAAAGGGCACATATTTGTAGTCTTTTCTCCTTATTATTGTTTCAGACCAAACTTTAAAATTTCATGCAGACTACTCCCCCTGAGTAGTGCCTCCTTGACATCAATCTAGATCACAAGATGTGACTATGAATTTCACTGGACTGATGCACTCTAGTGCAACTTAATTCTGATCAGGAGGGGTAATGACCCCCAACTTCTCTCTGAGATACTCAAAAGTATCCTTGGGAAGAGGCTTAGTGAAAATATCGCAATCTGATCCTTTGAAGACACAAACTCCAACTTGACTTCATTTTCATTTACCTTCTCTCTCAAGAAATGAAACTTGATGGATATGTGCTTTATCTTTGAATGCAACACCAGATTCTTTGAGATACTTATTGCACTTGAATTGTCACAAAAGATTATTACAAGCTCCTCAAACACAATTATGATGTCCTTCAACATTTGCTTCATCCACAGAACTTGAGTGCAATTGTTTGTTGCTGCTATATACTCTGCCTCTATTGTAGATAGGGATATTGCCTCCTGCTTTTTGCTCAACCAAGAAACTAATCTTCTTCCCAAGAAGAATGCACCACCACAAGTACTTTTCTTGTCATCCACATCTCCTACCCAATCAACATCTATATATGCATGAAGAGTGAAGATATTGTCTTTTGGATACCACAATCCATAATCAAGTGTTCCTTTGAGATATCTAAAGATTCTTTTGACTGCTACAACATGGGATTCTTTAGGAACAGCTTGGAATCTAGCAACAAGCCCAACTACATTCATGATATCAGGTCTAGTCTGATTCAAATAGAGCAGTCCTCCAATCATTGATCTATACCTTTTCTGATTTGCCTTAGGAGAGTCATCATCTTTACTTAACTTACATCCGGTTACCATAGGCGTACCTACTGAGATATAAAGATACCTTTATCTAGCTGAGTGATTTGTAGACCTAAGAAGAAATTCATCTCACCAAACATGGACATCTCAAATTCATTTTGCATCTAATCAGCAAATGTTTTACACATGCTCTCATTTCCACCAAAAATGATATCATCAACAAATACCTCAACAATCAGAATATTCTCATGATCAATCTTGAAGTAAAGATTACTATCAGCAGTGCCTTTGTTATATACTAGATTTAGCAGCTACTTATCTAATCCTGCATATCAGGCTCTTAGGGCTTGTTTGAGTCCATATAATGCTTTCCTCAATCTATAGACCATGTCTTTCTGATCAGACAACTGAAATCCTTCTGGTTGCTCAATGTAGACTTCTTCTAACTCTCCGTTTAGAAATGTTGACTTGACATCCATCTGATAGACTTTGAAATCTTTATAAGCAGCAAAAGCAAGAAACAATCTAACTGCCTCTATTCTTTCCACCAGAGCAAAATTTTCTTCAAAATCAATTCCTTCCACTTAAGAATATCCTTTGCTACCAACCTTGCTTTATTTCTTACAACTTCACCATCTTCATTTAGTTTATTCTGGAAGACCCATTTAGTTCCAATCACATTTTTGTCCTCAGGTCTAGAGACAAGATCCCAAATGTGATTCTTCATCCATTGCTTTTATCCAGTTTTCATCATTACAGGCTTCACTTACTAATTTTGGTTCAATCTTTGAAATCAAACAAATTTCTTCTTGATCTTTAGCAACTCTTCTCCTAGTTCAAACACCTTTATTTCTATCTCCTATGATTTGATCTTCAGGATGATTCATCCTTACATACCTGGGAGTTTTGGGAATTGCTTGAGCTTCTATTTCTTGAGCTTGTTCCTCAGCTTCTACACTATCTTCTTGAATTACTAGAGTTTCTAGATCGATCTGGATCTGAATCTGAGTTTGCACTTGCCTTTCTTGGCTTGGATTTTCATCTTGATCATCTGAATGATATCTGCAAGACCTGGAATTTCCTTTTCTCTCATCAGCTCTGACATTAGCACTTTCAACAATTTTTTTCAACCTCTTATTAAAGCACTAGTATGCTTTGCTTTGAGTAGAGTAGCCCAGAAAGATTCCTTCATCACTTATTGCTTCAAACTTGCCTAGATCCTCATCTCTTTTGATATAGCATTTACTACCAAAAACTCTGAAATATCTTACAGTAGGAGGATGACCAAACCAGAGTTCATAAGGAGTCTTACTAGAATTTCCTTTGATCTGCACCTGGTTAAGAGTGTAGACAGCAATACTTACAGCTTCTCTCCAATAAACTTGTGGAACATTTGTTTCCATCATCATGGTCCTGGCAGCTTCTTGAATGGTCCAGTTCTTTCTTTCCACAACTCCATTTTGTTGAGGAGTCTTAGGAGCAGATAACTATCTTTTTATTCCATGTTTTTCATAGAATGTATCAAAATCACTGGAGGTAAACTCTCCACCTCTATCAGATCTCAAATACTTTATCTTCACACCAATCTCATTTTCCACCATAACTTTGAACACTTTGAATTTGTCAAGAGCTTCTAATTTTTCTTTTAATAAAGTTACCCACATCATCTGAGAGTAATCATCAATCAACAACATAAAATATATGACTCCTTGCACACTCCTAATTCTAGTAGGACCACATAGATCAGTATGCACAAGTTCCAATCGCCCACTGGAAAATTGTTCTTTACTTTTGAATGATGTTTTGTTCTATTTACCCAATTGACATTCTCTACACATGCTATTAGGTTTCACAAGTCTTGGAAGATCTCTCACAGCCTGAGTAGAACTTATCTTGACAATGTTGTCAAAATTCACATGACACATTCTCCTATGCCATAACCAACTCTGATCTGTCTGTGCAATCAGACAACTTTTACCAGAAATACTTAATTGAAAGATGTTACCTCTAGTTTGTGTACCAGATGCAATTTTAGTTCAAGAGCTTTCCAAGATTATGCATTTTCCATCCTTGAATTAGAGATCATAACCCTTGTCAACCAATTGTCCAACACTGAGAAAATTATGCTTCAGCCCTTCCACATATAGAACATCATTTGTGTTATTCTTACCATCAAAAGAGATGGATCCTCTGCCATGGATTCTACCAGCCGAGTTGTCTCCAAATTTCACAATTCCACCTTCATATTTTTCAAAGTTTATAAACTTACTTTTATCACCAGTCATATGATGAGAACATCCACTATCAATCACCCATTCATCCTTTTCAACAACCTAAGCAGCCAAGGCACTTTTGACATTTGCACAGCTAGCAAATTTAGTAGAAACTAGATCTTCTTTGATAGCAATGAACACCCAATCATCTTCAGTGGCACCTCCATGATTAGATTCATCATCTGTGACTCCTCCAACTTCTTGGACATAGTAACATTTATTCTGACCTTTATAATTATTAGGGTTTGGCTTTGAAAATTTCTCTAGACATCTTGAAGCAAAATGACCAATCTTATTACAAGCAAAACATTTGAATGGCAACTTTCCTTCATACTTACTAGATCCTCTTGGCATTCTTCTGGCAATAAGAGCTTCAAGTTCTATAGACTCAATTTCACCATTTTCAAGATCCTTCCTTGCCTTAGCAAATCTGTTTGATCTTACAAAAGAGCTTTCACCTGGATCATACACTAGCCTTAAAAGTAGATTCAGACTTAGGAAGAGAATCACCAAACTCACTTAATTCAAAAGCTGAAATTTTGCCAACCAGCTGATCTCTTGTAACTTTTGAGATAGTCCTGATCTCCTCTATAGGAAAAACCTTATGTTTGTATGAATCAGGTAAAGATCTGAGCACTTTTGCCACAATCTCTAATTCTTCCAAAGTTCCACCACCACACCTGATACCACACACAAGTTCATTTATCTTTTGCATGTAGATTGTGATGTTTCATCTTCACTCATCCTCAAATTTTCAAACTTTCCTCTTAGACATTGTAGCTTGGCACATTTGACATGTTCATTGCCTTCATAAAGATTCTCCAACTTCTTCCAGATTTCATGAGCAATTTTTAGTCCAAAGACATTTGTCATTTCCGAATCAGTTAGTGCACTTAACAAGGCTTCTTTAGCTCGAAGGTTATTTTCAGCATCTTTGATTTGATCTGGAGTTGAAGGACCTTTCTCCAGAGGTTTATACTCATCTTTGGTTATCGCCCTATAAGAATCACCCATACATCACAAATGGCACTCCATGCGACTCTTCCAAACAGAGTAATTTGTTCCATTGAATCTCAAACTTTCCTTCTTGTAAATCGACATCTTGGATCTCCTCAAGCTGTTAAGATTCTTATAGAGGAACCTTTCTCTGATACCAATTGTTATAAATAGTCTAGACAACTGAGAGGGGGGTGAATCAGTTGTCCCACAATTTTAACAATTTCTACTTTTAATCTTCTTTAACAACTTTCAATCAGATAAATAATAAAGCATGAATCAATAACACAAGAGCAGAAATAAATTGAGCACACATGACACCAAAATTTTTATGTGGAAACCCGGTTAAGGGAAAACCATAGTGGGGGTTAACCCACAAGATTTGTACCCTATTAAAAGTACTTAGAAGAAAAAGGGAAGGCACATGCCTTTGGGCTCACTGCCCAGAGCTCACTGCTCAAGAGAGGCTTACTACCTATATAATTTATGTTTAATACAGAAAGAATGAACTATGAAATACCATCTTCTTTATGCCTAGTTTATTTCCTTAGAAAGCTCACAAAACTTATGCTCTACTCCAAATACTTCTTCTCTAGATCTTTAACTAAACATCTCTTATTCTTTTGCTTCTCCTCTTCTCTGATCTGCCTTTGATCCTTTCTTTGGATTTTATTGATTTCACACAAGGATAATTTTCCACAAGTCATCAACAAGTATTTATACGCTTCATCAACCTTGGAATGAACATCAAGGTCGACACTACAAACATCTGACTTTAAGTGAATCACTAAGCTATTGGCCAAACATAACTGGGACTCAAATCTTCCTTGATCAACACGCCACGCTTCATATAATTGCTCTTAGATCATCCACAACATGCTTGAATCATCCTATCGGCCAAGACTAGGAAGAACAGCAACACCAAGAAGGAAATCTTCTTTGACAAGCTCAAATTTCAATGCGGACCTCCAACATAGTAGTCACATGATCTAAAGACCTCCACAAGCACATTGAATTCAACAAACACATCCGCACTCATCCAAATCATCAGAATCACTTGCATCTTCCTCTGGAACCTCAAGAACCCTGTCTACCATGACTGTCACATTAGAAAGATTGTTTGTGGACCTCCAAACCGCAAACCACTTGAATGGATGATACACACTTACTTCCCAAACATGCCTCTAGATCCGTAGATCATCATTTGACATATCTGGAACAATCTGGACCTCTTTCCTGTTACTCTGTCTCTTCTGAACACTGCAAAACTAGTCCTACTCAGATGGCCATAGCTTCTTCAAATCTTCATATGAACCCTTCAAAACTTAACTGGAGCTTCTTCAGACAATCCTCCACTCATCCATATGGTCCACATACATTGATCCTCATTAATTTTCTCAATATCCTCAACAATTCAGTCTTCTATATAGGCCGCAAAATAGGATACAGTTGACACCAATGGAAACAAGGATATGTTGACATCAATGACAACACCCCTTAGGCACATATTTGCAACAATACACACACACACACACACATATATATATATACATATCTCTGTGTGTATATATATATACATATCACACACACATAGATATATATATATACATTCACATATACATATACATATACATATACATATATATATGTAATACATATATATATATATGTATATATATGTGTGTGTATATATACACACACACACCAACACACACATATATATATACAATGCCGAAATAAGTATATACACAGCATAATAAACAGTGATACAATATAATAAATTGACAAAACCAACAATTAACTTAAACACACATTTATAACATTACCATTTTTAGATTCAAAATCGAACATGCAATTACAGTTTGCTGTTAAAATAATCTAACTTTTGATGGGAGGAATAACATTGTATCGATAGAATACAACCACATAAATTCCAACAACCTAAACTAGACTAATTTTACATATTGGCAACTTGCCACCAATTCCAAATCTATATTACATCCATCTTGATGACCTAAGACAAGGAGAGAGCAAAATAGCTCTTCACATGGAATTATTCACAATAAAATCTTTTGATCTTCTAATTCTTCATGTAGACTCCAAGTTTCTTTCCTACAATACATCTACCAAAAATGAATGGCCAAGACCTACTCTTCACCCTACCATAGGTTTTTTCATACAAACCCACCCCGAAGTAGGAGACTTCCAAGAACCGGAAAAACTTGCATGCAAACACACAGAATACATAAAAATAGAAAATTCATTTAAACATACAAGCAAACCCCAAATGGATGACTCACAAACTTAGAGTCCAAACTAGATCCCACAATGGGGGAGAGAGGGGATAATCCTCCCTCTTGGGGAATAAAATAAAATTCTCCATACAAATTCAATATCACAAAAGCCACAACCTTCATTCACACAAACCACTTATACCTCCCAATACCATAACATCTCCATATAATACCAACTATAACAACCACCCAATCCACCATTTGATCACATTTCATAACCAATTTTCCCCAAGAGAGGCTCCATACCTCTCGCTACCCTAACACTTGGGAGGATCTCACCCCTTAGGGAAGAGTCGCTCCCTACACAACTTGATTCCCACAACAAAAATAGAAAACATGAATTCATTATACAACAAAATTTTACAAATCCACAACATTCATTCACAATACAAAAAAAAAATTAAAGGACCCAAGTCCTACCTCAGCTCCCCAAGTTAGGGAGAGCCCAAAACCTAGAATGCAAAATCCTTGATTTGAAATCCACAACAAAAATCACTTCTTCAAATTTCCAAGCAAAAATTCCTTCAAATCTTCTCACAATTCTTCGTCTTCCTTCCTCTACACACTTCTCACAATATTTTCTCTAAAAAGCATGCAAGTCAAAACCTATCCCCAAAAGATAACTTCCTTCCATAAATAACCAAAAACTAAGGAAAAACCAAAAAGATAGGAAACTTCCTTCTTTTCCCTTTCCCTCCAACTCCACAAATCTAAAAAAACAATAAATACACATCCTTTATCCTCATCCAAAATAATAAAACAATAAATTAATTAAAATTAAATTAAACTCACACAATTACCAATTTTATTTTAATAAAAATATAAAATGGAAAAACAAATAATTAATTAATACACACAACAAAATTAGTCTTCACCCCTTCCATGGGTTAGACTAGGCTAATAGGGTTTCACAAGACAAGTTCTTGAAAGTCTCTGAAACTTATTGATCTTGGCCACCCACCTGCACATTTCATTTTCGAATATCAGTATATCAAGAAATATATATCCGAAGCAACATGAAAATGCATAAACGAAAGTAACTTAATATTCTAACTCATTCATGATCACATAATCAAAGAATTTATTAAATGACTATCTTACATGCATCTAGCTCATCCAATAAATTCTTTTAACACATGAATAATAATTCCCATAACACATCTAATCATGAGTTAAATTATAAAGTATGAAATATAATGTCCATAGAGTTCAATCATAACATCTGTAACATAATGTCCATAAGAGTCAAATATAACGTCTATAACATAGCCTCCATAACATAGTAGCATAAAAACTCACACACATAAAGCATATAGTTAAAACAACATAGTCAAATAGTTTGAAATGAAATAACTAGAGTAACAGAAAAAGATGGGTCTCACATCCTTCCCCCCTTAGTATTAGGCTTCCTCCTGGAAGCCTTCAAAGAGGTGAGGGTATAAGGTCCTCATCTGAGTAGTGTCCTCCCATGTAGCTGTAGTCTCATCGAGGTTGTCCCATTGGACCCTGACCTAGTCCAACACTCATCCTTACAAGGCCAAGGTTCAATGATCCAATATGTGAATGGGCTCTAGTGATAATTGCTCATCCTGTGTTACCTGTAGGGCATCCCAATCCAAAGCATGAGATAAATATAGCATGTACTTCCTAAGAACTAAAACGTGCAAAATATCATGAATGTGAGACAGGTTGGGTGGTAATGCTAAGTGGTAAGAAACTAGATAGATCCTCTCTAAGATATCAAAAGGGCCTATAAATCTAGGCACTAACTTGGAGCCTTTTCCATAACAAATTGGGCTCTTATGAAGGAGAGATTGCAAAAACACTTTATATATGACCTAAAAGGTCCTATCTACCCTCTTAGCATCTGCATAATGCTTTTCTCTATCCTGCAATATCTGTAACTGTTCTCGTATCTGGATCACTTGCTTCTCCATATCCTGAACTAAATTAGGTCCCTCCGCAACTCTATCGTCTAGACAATCCCAACTCAAGGATGTCTTGTAAGGCATACCATACAAAGCCTCATATGGCACCATGCCTACGGAGCTATGATGACCATTATTGTAAGCAAAATCTACTAAGTACAAATAGTCTTCCCACTTGGTCTACTGGTCCATAACATACATCCTCAACATGTCCTCTAGAACCTGATTCACCCTTTCTGTTTTCCCATCCATCTCAGGGTGATATGTTGTACTGAAATTCAGCTGCGTACCTAAGGCCTATTGTAAAGCAGTCCAGAAAGATGGTGGAAAAACTAGATCCCTATCTGAAATAATCTTATGAGGGATACCATGAAGTCTAACAATATCATTCAGAAAGACCTTTGCTATTGAAGCTGCATTATAAAAAGATATCATGGGTGCAAAATGTGCTACTTTGGTTAACTTATCCATGATGACCATTATGGCATCATGCTTTCGAGCTGACATCGGGAGACCTACAATAAAATCCATCAAAATGACATCCCACTTCCATTCTGGAATAGCGTGAGGATATAACATTCCTACTGGATGCTGGTGTTCGGCCTTCACTCTTTGACATTCAAGGCATTGGGCTACAAAATTGGCTATGTCCTTCCACATACCAGCCCAAAAGTACAATTTTTGAAGGTCCGCATGCATCTTCTTGACCCTTGGGTGAGCTACATAAGTAGATCTGTGGGCCTTTGCTAAGACAAATGATCTAGGATCCCCTAAGGGAGGAATATATATGCATCCACAATGCCTAAGAAAACCATCTGAATCTAGGGAATAACCCTCAAACTTGTCCTTCAAGGAACCATGGAGTCAAAACTCTTGTACTACCTCATTGTACCAAGGATCTTGAGGCAAAATTTCCAAAACACGCCCTCACAAATCTGTCTGTGAAACCAAGGATGATAATCCATACTTTCTTCTGCTCAAAGCATCATCTACCACATTCTCCTTTCCCTTAATATGCTATACATCAAAGTCCTACTCACAAAGGAATTCCATCCATCAATGTTGATGAGCATTAAGATTTGGTTGTGAAAATATACTGCAAATTGTGATGATCTGAATGAAGTTCAAAATGATGTCCTAGGAGAAAATGTCACCATCTCACCAATACATGAACAACAACTACTAGCTCCAAATCATGTGTCAGATAATTGAGCTCATGTACTTTTAGTTTATGAGACTCATACATAATCACACATCCTTGCATAAGGATTGCACCTAGACCCTCAATCAAAGCATCATTGCACACCACAAGGTCAGCTGTAGGGTTAGGTATAGCTAAAATAGGAGCACTAGTGAGTTTCTCCTTCAAGATCTGAAAAGCTCTCTCACATTGCTCCATCCACACAAACTTTTTCCCTTGTTTATGAAGTGAAGTGATTGGGTATACAATCCTAGAGAAACCTTCAACAAACCTTCGATAATAACTAGCCAAACCCATAAAGCTCCTAACCTTAGATACATTAGTTAGAATAGGTCATTCTAAGATAGCCTTAATCTTGGATGGATCTACTACAATTCTATCCCCTGAAATGATGTGGCCTAAGTATTGAATCTCTGTCTAAAAGAAGTCACATTTTGATAAATTCGCATACAATTGATTTTCTCTCAAACACTGTAAAACCAACATCAAATGTTCCTCATGCTCTTCCTCTATACAAGAATATATCAAAATATCATCAAGGAAGATGACCACAAACTGGTCAAGGAAAGTGCAGAAAACTCCATTCATTAGACTCATGAACACTGCTGGGGCATTAGTTAACCCAAAGGGAACTACAATAAACTCATAGTGGTCATAGCGAGTGCAGAAAGTTGTTTTGTGAATATCTGCTTCTGCAATCCTCAACTGATGGTATCCTAATTTGAGATCAATCTTTGAGAATACCTTAGCTCCCTAAATTTGGTCAAACAAGTCATCAATTCTAAGCAGTGGGTGATGATTCTTCACTGTGAGTTTATTCAACTGCCTATAATCTATACAAAGGTGAAGTGACCCATCCTTCTTCTTGATGAATATAATAGGTGCACCCCAAGGAGAAACACCAGGGAGAATGTGGCCCTTCTCCAAAAGTTCCTCTAACTGAATTTTGAGCTCCTAAAGCTCCTGAGTACTCATTTGGTAAGGAGCCCTAGAAATAGGTTCTATTCCTGGCACTAAATCTATATGGAAGTCAATCTCTCGCTGAGGTGGCATCCCAGAAAACTCTAAAGGAAACATATTAGCGAATTCTTGTAAGATAGGATGATCAACTAAGGAGGTTCTAGGTCCGTCTTCTGATCTATCACTAATGGATATAGCAAAGAGTTGGAAACCCTTATGCATGCTATGCTTAAGCTTCTTTGCGGAAATCATTCTCAATGACACTAGTCTCTGAACCCCTAAAATCTTCACTAGATTACCCACACTGTCAAGGCACTCAATTATTTTGTTTTGGCAATCTAACTTAGCCTCATGGGAATTCAACCAATCCATGCCTAAAACTATATCATATACGATCCTAAGGGAAGAACTCGAAGGTCCACTGAAGTAGTGAAAACCCCTAGTCCTAGCTAACAATCCCTTACCAAGGAGTTAACTGACATTTTGGCTCCTGTGACTAATTCTACATCCCAATCAACTTCCTGCCTAGTTGCCACCAACCTGCATTGCTTCACTATAGACAGGGGTATGAATGAATCCACAGCCCATAATCAAAAAGTATAGACACTGAAACATCACCAATTTTACCTTGAGTCTCTATGATTGTAGCCTGATGCTCTACCTAACGGATATTGATAGCCACAAAAACCCTATGGGACTTTCCCACATCCCTAACTGTAGGCTCTGAATACATTGGTTGTTGACCTCCTACTGCTGAGAAAATTTGAGAACATTCCCAAGAAATATGTCCAATGCCCCCACAAGTATAACAAGGACCACATGGAGGTGCCTAAGTCTGCTGTTGAAAATTTGGTCTCCTAGAACTAGCCTGGCTACCCCTAAACATCTACTATGAATGAGCAGGACCCACATTCTATGTATGTGGTCTCTGATCTCTACATTGAGGTTGTTCTTGCCAAGCCCTAGAAGGTGTCCCCTGTGCAGTCCTAGGTCTCTGACCCTGCTGCTGCTGAGGTGGTCAAGGTGGGAGTGTATTAGTCATGAATCCACCTCTCTAAGGTAAGGGTGGTCTAGAGAAATTTTTGTCTTACTGGGGTTGATCACAGTTTCTAAAATGTTCATGATTCTCCTAGTTTATGGGGTGTATTTCCTCTATAATTAAGGCCTTCTCTATTGCATCATGTAAAGTCCTAGGCTCTACCAATCATACTAGCCCAGTTATCCCATGGTTAAGTCCCCTAATGAATCGATTGACCATCAACTTTTCCTCATGTATATAGTCCACGTACTACAGCAACTCTAGAAACTTGTTTTCATATTGTGCTATCGTGAGTCCCCTCTACTAAAGATCATGGAACTCATCAATCTTTCTCTACCTAAAGTGTTTTAAAATGTACCTTTTTCTGAACCATTCAAGGAAAGTTTCCCAAGTCAGAGTGTCTACTACAATATGGTTGTTTCTTTCCTCCTAACGCAACCAAGTGGCTACAGCTCCACTGAGTAAGCGTATGGACAACCTTGCCTTGAGATTGTTTCATATGATTTAAGTTTGAAGCAACTCTTAAGGTTTAGTAGCCAAGATTCTTGTTCCACACCCTTGAAAGTTCCAGAAAAATGTGGGGGTTGAAGGCGGAGAAATTCTTTGATTTGCCTATATGTGTCAAGTGGTGCCCCAGGTACCTCAAATTTTTCTAACTGACTAAACCATGGAGGAACATGGTGCCTTGATTCACTTACCCCTTCCTCATGATGCTCTCCTCTATCATGAGGTGGACTCCTACAACGCTCACGGTGCACTAAAGCATTCTCCTCAGAATGGGGCTAAGATGGACCCATATGCGATGTTTGAGTTGGAGGTGGTAGCCTAGTCTAAACTACATCAACCAGTTGCTATAATACTTGTAAAATCTGAGGGCCTATTACTAAATTATGTTCACACCTAATTTAGCAAGGCCTAGGTTGCAGTTGTCACAAAAGGAGATAAAAGAAAAAATTTATCATCACTCAGTTGAATGCTTGATATCTTGGTAAGACAACAACAAAGGATCATTTATCAGGATAATGTGACAGTCTAATCAAAACTGTCAAACCATCCTAATAAATGAAATTGATCTAATGACAAGAGAGCAGACATTCCAGGAATGATAGGTATCTAACTGGTTTTATCTTGCAGTTATGATGTTGAATTATTCAGATATCACAGTTCAGTGCAAAGAAAAGGTATTTATAAAATGTCATTTCATCATCATGTTTAAATATATGTTTCAAATTAGTTTTAGTTGTTCTATCCCATGCATTTGATTCAGAAAGAAAACATACATAAATCATTGCATAAGGTAAAATAACTAATTATATTTAAGAGAATGTTTAAATATGTCCCACACAAGTTGTGGGAATGACTAAACTGAGCCAATACAAACATTATGCAAGCTATACATCTGATGATAAAGAGAAGGAAAATAACACATGAGGAAAATGAATATCCAACATTGCCTTATCGAAGGTTGATTCTCCTGTCTGGCAACTTGATCTTCATATCTTCATCTTCTTGAGCTCCTGAGCAGGATGGTTGACCTGCAAAGTTGGAGAAAAGTTTTGTTAGAAGCTCCAGATATACAAATTCATCATATGCTTTATCAGCAGACATATAAACATGCAAACATTATGCATTAATGAACAGTTGGATCAAAGTCAGACATTTGCAATAAATCAAATCATCATGAGAGAGATCAATCAACTTCCAAGAGGTATGTTTTATGCTAACTTGTTTGTTCACTGTGTAGGTATATAAAAAGTTATGTTGTTGATTTGAAGACATTAAAGCATGTGGAGAAAATGGGCTCCTGTTGGCAAGAGACACTGTGTGGCTTCATGAGTGTTGTCATTGATGGCAACAAAGTCTATCCCACACATTCATAGCACATAGTATGCCTATACCGGAAGTCAAATTGAAGAGTGTTTTGGTCTGGTGAACAAGAACAAAGCATGCAGCAAGGTCTGACAATCAGGTCCAGATCTCTCAGATGGTGTAACTCGGCAAGTTACAGACTTGGAAAATTCAAGAGGAGTACCATGACTACTACATTCTAGAGATTGAGCCTTCGGTGATGAATGAGTGAAAAGAGATGAGCATCTAAGTGTTGGGTTCCTGACAGGCAGAGTAGACTGAGGAAGAACTGACCGGCAAAGCATCAGACTTTAATCTGGATGATAAGTTGATGGTGATCAAGCTATTTGAGGGATCATACATGGTTGGCCAACATGATTGATGACTTCTATGTCTATGTCTTTGATACACATCACATATTAAGCATGGATTCAGTCGACAGATCAGTGTCTTAGAAATATCTTTAGTATTCCAATTGCCGACTAGAAAGATGTTGAAATCCTTGATGCAGATATATATACCAAATGGATTTCGGTATGAAGGTGTGTGTGTGTGTTGGTATAGTGTGCAAAGAAAGGCAAAGAGAAGTGTGGAAGCAGCAATACAAGTCCGGTATGTGACAGAACAACAACACTAGAACAGAGGAAGAATGAAGTGCATTCAATCAGTATATTGAGCCTAACTGGAACTAAACCTCAGCATTAGTAGATGCTTCTCATTAGTTCAAACACCTGGTTATCTTCTATAAACTTTGTAGATAGTGAATCTCTTGTAGGCAGTGTGCCTCTTGTGAGCAGTGTGCTCAGGCAGTGAGCCCTAATTGGCAAGTGCCATTTTATGCTTCTTATTCTTTTAACAAATAATACAATCTTGGGTTAGTTGCCCCATGGTTTTTCCCTTAACAGGGTTTTCCACGTAAAAATCCTTGTGTTATGTGTGTTGATTTTATTTCTGCTCTCATGATCATGTATGGTTTTATGTTTTGATGCTGCACTATAATTAAAGAAGAAAAGAAAGTTAAGATATTTAAGATAATTGATTCACCCCCACTGTCAGTTATCTGCCTTGTTTCCAACAATTGGTATCAGAGCCAAGTTCCTCTAAACAAAGCCTAACAGCTTGAGGAACATCTAGGTATCTCAATGGATATGTATGGTATGAAGGAACAACTCCAGTCTACCTTAGATGATCTTGACCAATCTCACTCTGAAGTCAACAACTTGAGAGAAAGACTCAAACAAGCTGATGATTTCATAAATGAGCTAAAAGAAAAATTGAGTATCTTTGTGAAAAAGAGAAAGGAACTTCTTCAACAATTAGCAAGTCAAAATGAATCCAATGATACTAATGAATATCTGAATGAGAAAAACAAGCTATGTGAAAAGCTATCAAAAGAAATCATTATGGTAAGGCATGAAATGGAATCAGGGGTTATGAGATTCACCCAAGAAATTGAAGAGAAAAGAAAAATTGAACATAATCTAAAACAACCTCTCAAGGAGAAGTCAGAGGACTGCCACAAAATGGATAGAATAATCAGGTATCTAGAATCTGATCTTGAAGAAGCCAGAGATAATAAAGAACAACTTGAGAATCAAAGAGACACTCTTAAACAAGATCTTCAAACAACAAATGAATACAAAGAAAAATTCAAGACAAGCTTAGCTCAACTTGAAGTTCTTCTTGAAAGCCAAAAGAGGGTAGATGACAAGCGTGGTTTGGGTTATGAGAAAGGTGAAAGCTCCAGATCCAGTCAGAAGAGCTCTGGATCAAGAAATCAAAGAAACAGGCCTCCGGTAAGGCAACCAAATGCTCAAAGATATCCATCCTTCGATGGATACTGCTACAATTGCAACAACTTTGGTCATAAAGCAACTCAATGCAGAAGAAGAATGAATCAGACTAATTCATCCTTCTCTGGACAGTGTTTCAACTGCAAAAGGTATGGTCACAAATCTCATGAATGCAGAAATATGCAAATAAACAATTCATTCAATGGTAGATGCTTTTCTTGCAATAGAATGGGACATATGGCTAATTAATGCAGATCAAGAGGATATCAGTCAAATATGCAAAGAAATGTTGTTTGCTACAATTGCAATAGATCTGGTCATATTGCCAAATTCTACAAAAGTAAGAATCGTGATAAAAAGGGTCCGGTGCATCATAATCAAAATCAAGACAAAGGAAAAGTAAATGCGGATGAAGTTCAAAGAGAGATGAACAAGATTTAGGTGAAGAAAAGTACAAAAAATGTTGGAGATGGATCCGCACCATAATTTGGTGCTGATATTCCTTTCGAAAATTAAATAGATGAGCTATGGCTCAGGGGGAGTCACAAAGGAAAATAAATTCCCCCAGCCAGTCAATTGGTGCCTAAATTGGCACACAGAATGTTGCGGATTAAAGGGTTCTCAGAGAAATATCTAAATAACCCTCGGTAAAAATATGAAAGATCCGCAAGGAGTTTTGAAGAGTTTAATCATCCAAGACTGATCCGGTTTGACAGCCATATGGTAAAAGTAGGATTTTCACAGTTAGATCCGGTATGATTCAAAATTGAAATATCCTAATATACGGATAAATGGCATGATTGGAGGAAAGGAGATACATTGTCAATTATCACTAAAAATAATTCTAAGTGCATCTCAGTGATTCGGAAAGATCTCTCTCAAAATAAGGCAACCAGAATAACTTAAGTTATGCATTTATTGCAATAGGAAATTAGGGTTTACGCAGAGATAAAAGGGTTCTTTTATTCATCATTTGCACATTTGCATTCATGAAGAAGAAAGGAAGAGCTTTGCATCAAGATTGTTACAACCTTCTCAAAGATCAACTGCAGAATCTGATTCAACCAGCGATCTTTTCTGGCTCATATTGTGAACCCTAGAAGTGTTAAAAAGGTATTCCCATTTCTGAATATCTCTCTTTGAATCTTTTGCAAAGATGGCTACTCCAATGGTTGCTAAGATCATTGATAGACTGCACCTAAAGTTCAAGAAACACCCCTACAAATCCCTAGAAGTTGATCCCTTAGGCGCCTTTTCTAGCATTATGCATGGGGTTCTGCACGTAGAAGATGTTAGGGTGTACATCCACGCCAATAATGAGGAATTTGGGGAATCCAAGCTGATGGATATCTATCATAAACAATTAATAGATGAAACTTTTGAACTCAAACCTCAATACAAGGCCCTCCGGGATAAGCATTTTGGACATTGCATCCACTTCCCCTGTTTTGTAGAAGATGAATGGGTCCGGTATGTTCTTAGCAGAATACATGACAACTTCATGTGGTTGATGAAGCCCTTCAAGATAACAAAAGATTGCATTAGGGCAGTAACCAAATTGCACTCATCCGGTGGGTTGCCTGCACTCAAATCTGTCAAGAACCAGACAGTAAGTGAAGCTATCGGATCAAAGTTTGACAAAAGAGCAATGACAATAAAAGAATTTGTTGAAAGGCCCACTCTTTCTATTGATGATGTCATCAAGGTAGTCACAATGGATGGGAACCTGCAGCTAGTCATAGAATTTTATGATGAATATAGTGATTCTAACAAGAGGATCATGGAAGATGCTACAGTCAGGTACCTAAACATTTACAATAAAGCATTCATTGAAATCATTTCTCTAATTCCCAAAAGTCTAGAAAAGGTACTTGAACTCAGAAAAGAGAATGCCAAGGAAAAGGATTTAGAGATCTGAGAATAGATTTCAATTTAGCTCTATCCTTCCATTACTCCAAAACAAATGACCATGATCTTTAAGGACTACAAGGATGAGTTCCAGAGCAAGGCAAGAATGAACAAACTTATGCTTGGAGAGATTGATCAGGTGGCAAAAGAAATAGAAGACATCCTCCAAAATGCCTTCAAGAGATTCAATCTTCCTATTATAGAGGAAATAGATGAACAACCTTCTACCATGGATGTCGAAGGATTAAGTGCATTGAAAGAAGAATATGCTAAGAAAAATGTAGAAGAGTCCAAAGAGATAGATGAGGAGAAGTCTAAGGACTTGGATTCCTCTATTCCAAAAGAGGAAGTCCATGAAGAAGTCAACATCTCTCCTCTAGATCCCCTTGCAGACTCAGGAACTGAAGGAGAAGGAAGAAAAGAGGATAAATTGAGTCAAGAAGAGGAGTTAAAGGGAAGAGAAGAAGAACAAACAGAGAAGATATCTGATGATAGTTTTGAGGCTGCAAAAGGAAAGAAGACCCAGTCTCTGGCAAGAGACACTACAAAAGCAGTGAAGAATTTCTTGACCAAAGAAATGATGGAGATAGATGAACCAAAACTATTCCAAGTACCACTAAATTTTGATTCCCTCTCTCCAGTCCAGACAATGAAGATAGCATCTTTTGCCCAAGCTAAAGCAAAAGAAAAGCTACTGAAGTCTCACATGGAAGACTGTGAGCTGATAGAGATTGTATCCAGGATGTTGGAGAAGATCATGCCATCCTTCCAAAAGGATCTTTCGGCCTCTCCATACGGTCACTTGAAATCTCTGGTTAATTCTGTTAGCACCCATTTTGATTCTTTGGAGAAATCGGCAGAAGAGAAAGTTTAGAAAGAGTTTTTGGGAAAGAGATTCTCAAAAGCACAGGGACTCATAGCTAATGATAGGAGGACCTTAGATATTGGGATAAAGAGTCTAGAAAATGCACTTAAAGATGGTGGAGAAATGTATAAATTTTGTCTATTCTGGTCTAAAGTCACAGAGGATATTGAAAAGAAGGTGAAAGAACAAGAAGGTAAACTATCAAGTTTATCTCGGAATTTTGATCCCCTCACCACACCCATAATGAATCAAGAGTGCCAGGCTATTGTCATTATCAATGAAATAAAGAGGCTTGAAAAGGAGGGGAAGAATATAATAAGCAGGATGAGTGAACTTAGAGGGATAATTATCCCTTAGAGGCCATGCATGAGGCCCTAACTGATGCTCAGACCATAGCTAAGACTAGTGATTCGATAGACTTAAGAAGAGCAGAAGCTTATGCATTTTTGTTGAGTGGTCACATTTCAATTTTGGATAGGATGAAGCAGAGTTGGGCGACAGAATTTGTACAGTTGAAGACCACCTTTGCGGATATACTTAAGTATATGTAAGTATAGCATGTATATATACTTATGCGGCTATGTATAGGTTAATTTTTACAAATTTTGGTGTGCGGATTCCACCCTTTGCCATTGATGTCAAAGGGGGAGTGAGGAGTAGTGAAAAATGTTGAATCCAGCTAAGGGGGAGCTACGGTAAAACAGTGCATAAGATAGAGCATCAACCAAGGTGGAGTTTGCTGCGACACTTAGTCATTTTTCACTAAGTGTTGCCATCAATGCCAAAGGGGGAGATTGTTGGCAAGAGACACTATGTGGCTTCATGAGTGTTGTCATTGATGGCAACAAAGTCTATCCCACATATTCGCAACACATAGTATGCCTAAACTGGAAGTCAGATTGAAGAGTGTTTTGGTTTGGTGAACAAGAACAGAGCATGCAACAAGGTATGACAATTAGGTCTAGATCTCTTAGATGGTGTAACTCAGCAAGTTGTAGACTTGGACAAGTCAAGAGGAGTACCATGACTACTACATTCTAGAGATTGAGCCTTTGGTGATGAATGAGTGAAAAGAGATGAGCATCTAAGTGTTGGGTTCCTGACAAGCAGAGTAGACTGAGGAAGAACTAACCGACAAAGCATCAGACTTTAATCCAGATGATAAATTGATGGTGATCAAGCTATTTGAGGGATCAAACATGGTTGGCCGACATGATTGATGACTTCTATATCTATGTCTTTGATACGCATCACATATTAAGCATGGATTCAGCCGACAGATCAGTGTCTTGGAAATATCTTTAGTATTCCAGTTGCCGACTAGAAAGATGTTGAAATCCTTGATGCGGATATATATACCAGATGGATTTTGATATGAAGGTGTGTGTGTGTGTGTTGGTATAGTATGCGAGGAAAGGCAAAGAGAAGTGTGGAAGTAGTAATACAAGTCTGGTATGTGACAGAACAGTAGCACTAGAACAGAGGAAGAATGAAGTGCATTAAATCAATATATTGAGCCTAACCAGAACTGAACCTCAGCATTAGCAAATGCTTCTCATCAGTTCAAACACATGGTTATCTTCTATAAACTTTGTAGACAGTGAGTCTCTTGTAGGCAATATGCCTCTTGTGAGCAGTGTGCTCGGGAAGTGAGCCCTAATTGGCAAGTGCCATTTTATGCTTCTTATTCTTTTAACAAAGAATACAATCTTGGGTTAGTCGCCCCATGGTTTTTTCCTTAATAGGGTTTTCCACATAAAAATCCTTGTGTTTTGTGTGTTGATTTTATTTCTGCTCTCATGATTATGTATGCTTTTATGTTTTGATGTTGCACTATAATTAAAGAAGAAAAGAAAGTTAAGATATTTAAGATAATTGATTCACCCCCCCTCTTAGTTATCTACCTTGTTTCCAACAATTGTTATCAAAGCCAAGTTCCTCTAAACAAAGCCTAATAGCTTAAGGAAGATCTGGGAATCTCAATGGATATGTATGGTATGAAGGAACAACTCCAGTCTGCCTTAGATGATCTTGAGCAATCTCACTCTAAAGTTAACAACTTGAGAGAAAGACTCAAACAAGCTGATGATTTCATAAATGAGCTAAAAGAAAAATTGAGTATCTTTGTGAAAATCAGAAAGGAACTTCTTCAACAATTAGCAAGTCAAAATGAAGCCAATGATACTAATGAAGATCTGAATGAGAAAACAAGCTATGTGAAAAGATATCAAAAGAAATCATTATGGTAAGGCATGAAATGGAATCAGGGGTTATGAGATTCACCCAAGAAATTGAAGAGAAAAGAAAAATTGAAGATAATCTAAAACAATCTCTCAAGGAGAAGTCAGAGGACTGCCACAAAATGGACAGAATAATCAGGCATCTGAAATCTAATCTTGAAGAAGCTAGAGATAATGAAGAACAACTTGGGAATCAGATGGACACTCTTAAACAAGATCTTCAAACAACAAATGAATACAAAGAAAAATTCAAGATAAGCTCAGCTCAACTTGAAGTTCTTCTTGAAAGCCAAAAGAGGGTAGATGACAAGCATGGTTTGGGTTATGAGAAAAATGAAAGCTCCAGATCTGGTTAGAAGAGCTCTGGATCAGGAAATCAAAGAAATAGGCCTAGAAGACCTCCGGTAAGGCAACCAAATGCTCAAAGATATCCATCCTTCGATGGATACTGCTACAATTGCAACAACTTTGGTCATAAAGCAACTTAGTGCAGAAGAAGAATGAATTAGACTAATTCATCCTTCTCTGGATAGTGTTTCAACTATAAAAGGTATGGTCACAAATCTCATGAATGCAGAAATATGCAAATAAACAATTCATTCAATGGTAGATGTTTTGCTTGCAATAGAATGGGACATATGGCTATCAATGCAGATCAAGAGGATATCAGTCAAATATGCAAAGAAATGTTGTTTGCTACAATTGCAATAAATCCGGTCATATTGCCAAATTTTGCAGAAGTAAGAATCAGGATAAAACAGGTTCGGTGCATCATAATCAAAATCAAGACAAAGGAAAAGGAAAAGTAAATGCGAATGAAATTCAAAGAGAGGTGAACAAGATTTGGGTGAAGAAAAGTACAGAAAATGTTGGGTATGGGCCCACACTAGAATTTGGTGCTGATATTCGTTCCAAAAACTAAATAGATGAGCTTTGGCTCAGGGGAAGTCACAAAGGAAAATAAATTCCCCCGGCCAGTCAATTGGTGCCTAAATTTGGCACATGGAATGTTGCAGATTAAAGGGTTCTCAGAGAAATATCTAAATAACCCTCAGTAAAAATATGAAAGATCCACAAGGAGTTTTGAAGAGTTTAATCATCCAAGACTGATCCGGTTTGATAGCCATCTGGTAAAAGTAGGATTTTCACAGTTAGATCCGGTATGATTCAAAATTGAAATATCTTGATCATCATGTTTTAAATATATGTTTCAAATCAATTTCAATTGTTCTATCTTATGCATTTGATTCAGAAAGCCAACATACATAAATCATTGCATAAGGTAAAATAACTAATCATATTTAAGAGAATGTTTAAATATGTCCCACACAAGCCATGGGAATGACTAAACTGAGCCAATGCAAACATTATGCAAGCTATACATCTGATGATAAAGAGAAGGAAAAGAAAACATGAGGAAAATGGTTATCCATCATTACCTTATTGAAGGTTGATTCTCCTGTCTGGCAGTTTGATCTTCATATCTTCATCTTCTTGCTCCTGAGCAAGATGGTTGACCTACAAAGTTGGAGAAAAGTTTTGTTAGAAGCTCCAGATATACAAATTCATCATATGCTTTATCAGCAGACATATAAACATGCAAACATTATGCATTAATGAACAGTTGGATCAAAGTCAGACATTTGCAATAAATCAAATCATCATGAGAGAGATCAATCAACTTCCAAGAGGTATGTTTTATGCTAACTTGTTTGTTCACTATGCAGGTATAGAAAAAGTTATGTTGCTGATTTGAAGACATTAAAGCATGTGGAGAAAATGGGCTCCCACAAGGGTTGAGCTCAGCATGCTTCCTTCTTTATTCATTCACGAAGTATATCAGATTATAAGAGACAGAAGATGCTTCATTTAATAGCATTAATGAAATAAGCAGTGAAGGTATGATCTTCATACAATGGATGCATCATAAAACTAGACAAATACAATAGAACAACATATTCCCTGAATAAGGAGTGCAAAAAGGAGGTACAGTGATCAAAAGAAAGAAGTACAGCCATAACAACATGAGGGACAGTGCCATTGAATGTCATAAAGGTGCTATAGATTAATAAAGAACAGCAGTGTAAATGATGTCATTGTCTTAATCAACTGAAGACTTACATCATATCACATGACTTACATCATGACAGCAAGTGAAGGTCAAGCACAGTTATCAATGAAGTGATCACAAAAAGAACAAGATACAGGAATCATATGTATGGAAGTGACAAGCAACTACATCATATATTTCTTTCCTTGTGTTATCAAGAGCCTATGTTCATATGCGAAGCAACAACAAATGAAGATACAGTCATAGTTCTCAAGAGAAAGGAGCAGCAAGTGTATGAAGGAGTGAACAGTTTTCATGATCAAACTTCAAGATGACAACATTCAAGTCTTTATAGAAGTAAGTTCATCAGAGTGAGTATATACAAATGCCAGGGAGATGATGAGCACAGTGGTCCTTATCATTGTAATGGATACATAAGATACAGAAGATCTAACATATGAAATGTACAAGTCGCAAGCATATGAAACGTATAGCTATATATTGATGAAATAATGGAACATGTAGCCACAACATCCTTATGCTAAATTGGAACAAAAATATAAGATACAGGCCAAAGGTAGATCAAAAGAGTAATCCAGTCCTATGCCTAAGGTACAAAAGATGGATAGAAGAACAGTGTAGCTTCATTACAAAGATGTTCATGTTTTCTGTGTATTGCATTATTCATGTGGAACATCACATCTCATCACTGTAAAAGTGCAAAGAAACTTGTAATAGCACTGACATGAATAGGTATAAGTAAGTTATAAAGAAGGACTGAGACAACTTTCAATGAACAAGTCATCAGGACACAGCCTTTATTTAAAAGAGAGGAGCTACAGGCTGTGGCCAGAAAAAGGTTCGGTTCTTCTTTCTTGCCAAAATGAACCAGGATATCTTTCTAAAGTAACACAGGCTACACTTTTTCCATGGGTCAATTTCTTTCTTAAGAAAACAAAGGTAGATGCATACAGTAGTCATGGCCATGACCAGGAAGGAGTTTTCTTCAAGAAAATAACAGACCCATATATTTCCTTTTGTTCAAAACACTTGCCATATCAAAAAAATACAATTAAAGAGCCTAAATGACAAGATAGAATGAAACATCGCACCTTATGTTTTTACAAAAGAGAAGAGCTACAAGCCGCGGGTCTGTATTATTTTTTGAACTCTTAAATCAACAGGAATAGTCACCATGGAAGATGTAATACAGAGAAGAAAAGAAAATATAGTAAGAAGATGGAGTATAGAAGTTATAAAATGCTCAGGAATAACTATATGGTTGCAGCCTAGATGGAAAAAACTAGTCAAGAAAATCAAGAAAATGACTCAACTTCAACATAGAAGATCTTATCTTCAGTTTCCTGCCAAGGATGTCGAAGAAAATCCATCAAGAAAGCCTTCAAAAGTTGCAGAGAAGCATGGAAACCTCATCAAACCTAGTCGAGCATGGTGGTGGGAGATGGAGTCCAAAAGGATAACAAGAACAAAATGATGAGTTTAGGGTTTGTGATCCCTTTTTGGTCGAGTGTCGACGTCCAATTTTTCACATTTCTTTTTGACTTTCAAAACATAAATCATTACCATATAGTCTCCACCATGGTAAAGACTTGAGAAGTCTTTAAACCTACTGATGACACCGAACAATGCCACAGGGCCCCATGAGGCTGAGGATACCTTAAGTTTTCCTTGATTTTGCAAAAGTCAAAAATAAATAATGATGTAACGGTAAGGCTATATGCCTATACCTATTTTCTTTTGCATGGAGATCGAAGGTCAAAAGATCCAAAGGTGGTATAAAGGGTAAGTGATGGATAATAATATTTAATGGGAGCTATAAGGTAGTATTGAGATATAAATGCCTATTTTTTGTATGCATCATGAGTGATGGATAATACATGATGATGTATTTGTTTCTTACATGGAGTGCTAGGACATGAGTACCATGTATTGCATAATGCATGAGTTAGTATGCATGGAGTAATAAGGTGTTGTGATGCATCGATCATGCATGCATGGGAGTTATAAGTTGAGATAAGTGCATATATTATTCACAAATGTATAATGTAATTTTTGTATGAAGAGATCTATTTGGTGCATGGGAGACATAAGGGATTATTTTTATCTTTTTCTTCTAAACGAGACAAATATATCCAATTTTGCATGATTTTGCAACTAAATTAATGTAAGCAAATAATGAAGTAATATCATTATAAATTACTTTATTATTTTGTCACAAGTTGTAAAATCAAGGAGATTAGACAAATTGAAACTCATAGTAAAGTAATCATGCAAAAATTACTTTATTACTTGCTCACACATCCCAAAATCATGCAAAATTGAAAGATATAGTTAAACTAAAGACTTTTGGAGCTTTTGCATGGCTTTAGGGGTCAAAATTGGAGAGTTTAGTCAACTTTTTGGTCAAACATATAGAGGAGAGCAGTTTGGAGCTATTTTTGCTGGATTTGGGGCAGTTATAGCCCTTATTTTTAGGAATTTTCTTGTTTGCTCGTGGATCAATTTTGAGAGCTTATTTTTAGAGGTAGTTGACTGCAATTGACCTTCTAGGTCTCTTGGAGAGAGCATATTATATATTGTAAGAAAAACTTAAGTTTTTCTAGTTCTTGGCTTTTTTACTCTTTACACTTTGAGAGAGAAAGAAGGTTTTGTAACTCATTATTGCAGACTTATAAAGATTACAGCAGGTTACAGGTTCTATACTTTGTCTTTTATGCAATTATTTCCTTTATTTTTTACCTAAATCAAGTGTCTACCTTTCCATTAATGCAGCTTTTGTGAATGATTTGATGAGATTTTATTGTGTTTAAACATCAGAACCTTTAAAATCATTGTCTCATTTGCACTTGCATGTGTTAGATAGCTTTGAAAATCATAGGTCTTAGTGTTGGTATGTGGCGATTGATCATGCAAGTACTGTACACAAGTTTTTTATCCTTGCCGGGGTTCAAGGGCAGCAGTTGAAGCTAGAGAAAATTCACATAAGTTAGAATCCTACAGATATGTTCACAAAGGCAGTTACACGGGAGATTGTTGGTATCCAAGTGGGAGATTGTTGGTATGTGGCGACTGATCATGCAAGTACTATACACAAGTTATGTATCCTCGTCAGGGTTTGGGGGTGGCAACCCCCAAGAAGCGGGGGTTCAGGGACGGCAGCCCCCGAGAAGCAAGGGTTCCTAAAAAAAATTCCCTCTTTTTTGCACGATCAAAGTCAGTTGTTAATTTTTGTTAACCGACAAAAGAAAAATGACATTGCAAAACCCTAATTCTAGAAGCTTCCAAAATGCTTATTATAAGCGGTTGGGATGTATGCTACAACTAGGTATTTGTGAGATTGTAATTTGTTTTGCACTGGATAATAAAATCATTGGATGGCTGAGTTTCTGTGGATGTAGCCCATATTGGGTGAACCACGTTAAATTTTTGTGTTGATCTCTTTTGTGTTATTTCTCATTGTTATATTTGGGTTATTTAATTTGCATATAATTGTTAGTGTTTATTACTTCGATCTGCCCTAACCCTAACAACTAGTATCAGAGCAGATTGCATTTGATTATCGTCTGCAGGCAGGTCTCACGGTTGAGTGGGAGTCTCATAGTTAAGTGGGAGCAATGGTGGACGAGGGTAAATTGAAGGTAGATAAATTCAATGGGCAGAACTATCAATTATGGAAGATGCAGATGGAGGACTATCTCTATTAGAAGGATTTATGGAGGCCGTTGGAAGGAGTAGCCAAGAAATCGACAGTAATGACTGATGAGGATTGGGAACTTCTGGGTAGAAAGGCACTGGGAACCATTCAGCTGTACCTGGCACCATCTGTGGCATTCAATATAACAGAAGTGAAGACAACAAGTGAACTGATGAAAGCTTTGGCCAAATTGTATGAAAAACCCTCAGCCTATAATAAGGTATTTCTTATAAAGCATTTGTTTAATCTAAAAATTATTGAAGGTGGATCTGTGTTAGATCATTTAAATGAGTTTAATACGATTACTAGTCAGTTAACTTCTGTAAAAGTGAAATTTAATGAAGAGGTGAGGGCTCTCTTGGTTTTATGTTCTTTGCCAGAAAGCTGGAATAGCTTGGTAGTGGCTGTAAGTAACTCTGTCTCTGGTTCAAATACTTTGAAGTTTGATGATGTTGTTGGTGTTATCCTTAGCAAGGAAATGCGACAGAAAAGCACAGGTGAGACTTCAACATCAGGTAATGCTTTGATTGTAGAGAACAGGGGAAGAATCAAGGAAAGAGGAAAAAGCCCTACAAATCATGGGAAGTCACAAGGAAAGCCGAAGAAAGGCAGATCTAAATCTAGAGGAAGAATGGATTGCTAGCACTATGGAAAGCCAGGACACTTGAAGAAGGATTGATGGTCTCAAAAGGGCAAACAAGGAGACGGACAACATGATGATAGTAAGGAAGCTAATGTTGCAAGTAATAAATTACAGGATGCTTTAATTCTGAGTTTAGATAATGCTAATGATTTCTGGGTAATAGATTCAGGGGCTTCATTTCATGCCACACCCCATAGGAAATATTTTGTAGATTATGTTCAAGGTGATTTTGGACAGGTATATTTGGGTGATGATGAACCCTATCAAATTGTTGGGAAAGGAAAAATAAAAATCAAGTTGTAGAATGGAAATGAATGGTTGCTTCAAGAGGTAAGGCATGTTCCAAATTTGAGAAGGAATTTAATATCTGCAGGACAACTGGGTAGTGAAGGTTGTATAGTTACCTTTTCAGACAAAGTCTGGAAGGTCACTAAAGGTGCATTAGTAGTAGCTAAAGGTGAAAACGTAGGCACATTGTATTTGTGTACTGGTAATACTTATTCTACCTTAGCTGCTACAGAAACAGTTGCTACTAAAACAATTATATCACTTGCTACAGAGACAAAAATAGAATTGTGGCACCATAGACTTGGGCACATGAGTGAGAAAGGGATGAAGATCCTTCACTCCAGAAAGTTGTTACCAAGTATGAAGAAGATTGACTTGGAGTTCTACGAAAATTGTGTTTATGAAAAATAGAAAAGAGTCTAATTTCTCAAAGTTGGGAAAGAGAAGAAGAGTGAGCAATTAGAGCTTGTGCATTCAAATGTATGAGGACCAACTTAGGTATCTTCCCTTGGTGGCTCTTGCTATTATGTTACTTTCATTGATGATGCAACTAGGAAAACATGGGTGTATTTCCTAAAACAAAAATCAGAAGTATTTGAAACTTTTAAAAAGTGGAAATCTTTGGTTGAGAATGAGACAGGAAAAAAGTTGAAGTGTCTCAGATCTGATAATGGAGGTGAGTATTGCAGCAGAGAATTTGAGAATTACTATTCATATAATGGAATCCGTAGGTAGAAAACAGTTCCTGGAACCCCACAAGAAAATGGTGTGTCTGAGAGGACGAATAGGACCATTATGGAGCGTGCAAGGAGCATGAGATTGCATGTTGGACTACCCTTACACTTTTGGGTAGATGTTGTACATACCATTGTTTATTTAATAAACAGGGGACCTTCAAATCCTTTGGATGGTGGCATTCTAGAGGAGGCATGGACGAGCAAAAAGGTAAACTATTTATTTCTGAAAACCTTTGGTTGTAATGCTTTTGTCCATGTTGATATTGAAAATAGAACCAAGCTTGAGGATAAGTCTAAAAAATGTACCTTCATTGGATATGGAGTAGATGAATTTGGTTATCAGTTATGGGATTATGAAAATCATAAAATCATTAGGAGCAGAGATGTTATATTCAATGAGAAGGTCATGTATAAGGATCAACTGCAAGAAAATAAGCATGAACAGGCCAAAAAGGAATATGTGGTGCTGGATGAGATTCTAGAAAATAATATACCAGTGGTACCTGATGCTCAGTAATAAGTTATCCCACAGACTCCTACAAGTTTTAAATGTTCTACAAGGATAACTAGACCTCCAGAAAGATTTTCTCCATCATTATATTCTATATTATTAACTAATTCTGGTGAACCTGAAAGTTATGAAGAAGCAATGCAAGTAGATACCAAAAAGTAGTGGGAGCTAGGCATGAAAGAAGAAATGGATTCCTTGCTGCAAAATCAAACTTGGGACTTAGTCAAATTGCCTGCAGGAAAAAGAGCATTGCTAAATAAATGGGTTTACAGGTTGAAGGAAGAAGATGGAGGCAAAAAAAGATATAAGGCCAAACTCGTGGTAAAAGGTTTTGCATAGAAAAAAGGTATAGATTTCGATGAAATATTTTCTCCGGTTGTAAAGATGACTTCTATTAGAACTATTCTAAGTCTTGTGGCTGCGGAAGACTTGCATCTTGAATAGCTAGATGTGAAAACAACATTTCTCCATGGTGATTTGGAAGAGGAAATATACATGCAGCAGCCACAAGGATATGAGGTCAAGGGTAAGGAGGATTTTGTGTGCAGGTTAAAGAAGATTTTGTATGGCCTGAAGCAAGCACCTTAGAAATGGTATTTGAAATTTGATAGTTTTATGGCTGAACAAGGTTACAAAAGATGTCACAATGATTATTGTGTTTATTTCAAGAAATTGGGTAATGGCAGCTATATTATCCTATTGCTTTATGTTGATGACATGCTTGTTGTCGAGTCTAACATGTAGCATATTAATCAACTTAAGCAAAAATTAGCAAATTCATTTGCTATGAAGGATTTGGGTGTAGCAAAATAAATCCTTGGTATGAGGATCACACAGGACAGGACAAACAGAAAATTATTTTTGTCTCAAATTGAGTATGTAGAGAAGGTGTTGAAAAGGTTTAACATGCAAAATGCAAAAGTAGTTAGTACACCTTTGCCTAGTCATTTTAAGTTGACTAAGGAGATGTATCCAAAGACACAAGAGGAGGAAGACAAAATGTCTAAGATACCATATGCATCAGCAGTTGGCAGTTTGATGTATGCAATGTTATGCACAAGGCCAGATATTGCACATGCAGTGGGAGTTGTGAGCAGGTATATGAGCAATCTGGGAATGGAACATTGGAATGCTGTAAAATGGATTCTCTGATATTTGAGAGGCACTACTTCAAAGAAACTATGTTTTGGAGGAACAAATTCTACTCTAAAAGGATATGTTGACTCTGATCTGGCAGGTGCTATTGATAGTAGGAGGAGTACTACAGGGTATGTTTTTACTGTAGGAGGTATTGCAGTCAGTTGGATTTCAAGACTGTAAAAGGCTGTTGTGCTTTCAACCACTAAAGCTGAGTATATTGCTGCTACAAAAGCTAGCAAGGAGATGATTTGGTTACAACATTTTTTGGAAGAATTAGGGCAACAACAAGAAGATAGCCCTTTGTATATTGATAGCCAGAGTGCCATTCATCTTGCTAAGAACTTAGCTCTGCATTTAAAAACTAAGCATATACAGCTCAGATACCACTTCATCTAGTCAGTTTTAGAGGATGGGCAGTTGAAGCTAGAGAAAATTCACACAAGTCAGAATCCTGTAGATATGTTCACAAACGCAGTTACATGGGAGATTGTTGGTATGTGGTGACTGATCATGCAAGTATTTTACACAAGTTATGTATCCTCACCGGGGTTTGGGGGCGACAGCCCCCGAGAAGCAGGGGTTCAGGGGCACAGCCCCCAAAAAAATTATTTTTCCCTCTTTTTTGCACGATCGGAGTCGGTTGTTAATTTTTGTTAACCGACAAAAGAAAAATGACATTGCAAAACCCTAATTCTAGAAGCTTCCAAAAAGCTTGTTATAAGCAGTTGGGATGTATGCTACGGCTAGGTATTTGCGAGATTGTAATCTATTTTGCACTGGATAATAAAATCATTGGATGGGAAATCTATGGATGTAGCCCATATTGGGTGAACCATGTTAAATTTCTATGTTGATCTCTTTTGTGTTATTCCTCATTGTTATATTTGGGTTATTTAATCTGCATATAATTGTTAGTGTTTATTACTCTGATCTAGCCTAACCCTAACACTTGGGCTGTGCAATTGGAGTAATTTTCTTTTATGTTGTGAAAAACTCTTTTCCTTCAAGAAGAAAATCATTTCCAGCCTCCCTTAGAATTATTTATGTGATCAAATTGCCAAAAGTGGTTTGTGTGGATAGATTTTTTGAGATCTATTGTGAGTTATATTGTCAGTTTTCTATCAAATTTAGGTGCATCACCATACTTTAGATTACAGTTTTATTGCTTTTAAGTAGATCCTTTTACCCTTTTCCGCACCAAAGTCATAGATCCAATTGAATATTTTAAGGGAACCAGCCCATAATCTAGAGGTTCAAACTCACCATAGGTCACCCACAACTTGAGTTTGATCCCATGTTACACAGGATTGTCGGGCTTCACAGTTCTGCATAATGGGTGCAATCCTGCTCGTTAATAGGGCCCTGATCTACAAGTACATCCTGATGAATGGACTCCAAGTGTGAAGGCTGAGATTGAGAGTGAGAGCATCTACGTCTAGGAGGCATCCTAATAAACTAGTCAATTTCAAAAGTTTAGTCACATACAATTTAAATCCCTAGAGTTTCTAAAGTGTTGGACACCTAGCTCTGATACCAAATGTCATGCCTGTATCAAGCCCACCTATATGTTAACCATACAAGTGGGCATAAACAGCAGAAATAATTTTTTTTCTAAAGAATTTGAGTTTAACTAGAAACTAATTTACAATTTTACCTACTAATCACTTAGGTGTCACAATCACTGACGGGTTTGATGATGTTTCTCTCAAGTTTGCAAATATCCCAAAAGTGTCAAGTTAAGTTCTAAAAAGATATTTAAATAAGTCATACAACTTAGTCTATAGGGTTTACATGATAAAATCTACAACTAAGTTTATTAAATTTAAAGATCTCAATGTTATGTTATTAATTAAATTACCCACCATTAAATATTTTCATATATAAAACATTATAAGATAATATTAACAAGAGTCCTAATAAATTCAATGTGTAATTAAATTCCTTAATAAAAACATATTTATTTCAGTTAAGTGACAAATGGAATAATTAATGCAATATTATCAATTTAGGTTAATTATCAATATTACAAGGAAATTAATTTTTACAACTAAATATTACAATCAAATAACAAATTCTCAAAGATATACTTCCTTATCTGATTTTCTATTTATAAATAAAACAACTAGATATGTATCCAAAGAAAATCTAAAAAAACACAAAACTAACAAATAAAGTTTTTTTTTCTAATTAAAACAAAAAACTAATTTCTTTTTCCAATTAAAACAAACAACTAATTTATTTTATTAACTATAAAATACAAAACTATTGCATGAACCTCATTGTTTTCTTATTTACTATGTGCAGGTGGAGAAGACTAACAAAAAGTTTACAGGCTCAGCTGGGATATATATATATATATATATATATATATATATATATATATATATATATATATATATATATATATATATATATATATATATATATATATATATATATATATATATATATATATGTATATGTATATATATATATGTATATATATATATGTATATATATGTATATATATATATGTATATGTATATATATATATATATATATGTATATGTATATATATATATATGTATATGTATATATATATATATATATGTATATGTATATGTATATATATATGTATATGTATATATATATATATATATATGTATATGTGTGTGTATATATATATATATATATATATATATATATATATATATATATATATATATGTTGATTAAAAGAGATGAGTGATAGAGAATAATATAGAAATGCATAAATTCATTGAATTTTTTGAAGACTTAAAAGTTTTACGGAATAAAATTTAGAGTGCTAAGTTTCATTAGTGATATGGCTGCAGCCTCCCACGGGAAGGTCCGTGCCCATGGAAGGCATGTGGCCTCCCATGGGGGCCATCATGGGAGCACCCACAGTTCCCACAGGCCATGGCATGTGGGAGGCCATGGAGCTTCCCACGAACATTCCCATGGTCGATGCCCATTACATTCAATTCCAAAGTTTTTTTTAATGATTTAAAATTTCTGTATTAATAAAATGTATTCTTATTTCTGGTCTCCTTCCTATTTTCTAATTTGCATGCTACAACAGCAATGATCAATTATATAGTTACAGTATAAATATATTTATATATACATATAGATATATGTATATATGTATATATGTACAAATAATTAAATGTAAGAGTATATTCAACTTTTACCACAGCAGTTGCATATATATATATATAGACACACACACACACAATGCCATAATAAGTATATACACAACATAATAAGCAGTGGTACAATATAATAAATTGGCAAAACCAGCAATTAACTTACACACATTTACAACATAACCATTTTCAGATTCAAAATCGAACATGCAATTATAGTTTGATATTAAAATAATCTAACTTTTGATGGGAGGAAAATTATTGTATCGATAGAATACAACCACGTAAATTCCAACAACCTGAATTAGACTAATTTTACATATTGGAAACTTGCCACCAATTCCAAATCTGCATTACATCCATCTTGATGACCCAAGATAAGGAGAGAGCAAAATAGCTATTCACATGGAATTATTCACAATAAAAGCTTTTGATCTTCTAAGTCTTCATGTAGACTACAAGTTTCTTTCCTGCAATACATCTACCAAAAATGAATGGCCAAGACCTACTCTCCACCCTACCATAGGGTTTGTCACACAAACCCACCCCCGAGCAGGAGACTTCCAAGAACTGGAAAAACTTGCATGCAAACACAAAATACTTAAAAATAGAAAATTCATTTACACATACAAGCAAACCCCAAATGGTTGACTCAAAAACTTGGAATCCAAACTAGATCCCACAAAGGGGGAGAGAGGGTATAATCCTCCCTCTTCGGGAATAAAATAAAATCCTCCATACAAATTCAATATCACAAAAACCACAACCTCCATTCACACAAACCAGTTATACGTCCCAATACCATAACATCTCCATACAATACCAACTATAACAACCACCCCATCCACCATTTTATCACATTTCATAACCAATTTTCCCCAAGAGAGGCTCCATGCCTCTCTCTACCCCAGCACTTAGGAGGCTCTAACCCCTCAAAGGAGAGTCGCTCCCTACACAACCTAATCCCCACAACAAAAATAGAAAACACAAATTCATCATACAACAAAATTTTACAAATCCGTAACATTCATTCACAATATGGAAAATTTTAAAAGGACCAAGTCCTACCTCAACTCCCCAAGTTAGGGAGAGTCCAAAACCCAGAATGCAAAATCCTTGAACTGGAATCCACAACGAAAATCACTTCTTCAAATTTGCAAGCAAAAATTCCTTCAAATCTTCTCACAATTCTTCCTCTTCCTTCCTCTACACACTTCTCACACCATTCTCTCTAAAAACCATGCAAGTCAAAAAGTATCCCCAAAAGACAACTTTCTCCAATAAATAACCAAAAAATAAGAAAAAACCAAAAAGATAGGAAAATTCCTTCTTTTTGGTTTCTCTCCAACTCCACAAATCTTAAAAAACAATAAATACACATCCCTTATCCTCATCCAAAATAATAAAACAATAAATTAATTAAAATTAAATCAAACTCACACAATTACCAATTTAATTTTAATAAAAATATAAAATGGAAAAATAAATAATTAATTAATACACACAACAAAATTACTCTTCACCCCTTCCATGGGTTAGACTAGGCTAACATGGTTTCACAAGATGGGTTCTTGAAAGTCTTCAAAACTTATTGATCTTCGCCACCCACCTGCACACTTCATTTCTAAATATCAGTATATCAAGAAATATATAGCCGAAACAACATGAAAATGCATAAATGAAAGTAACTTAATATTTTAAATCATTCATGAACACATAATCAAATAATTTATTAAATGACTATCTTACATGCATCTAGCTCATCCAATGAATTCTTTTAACACATGAATAATAATTCCATAACACATCTAATCATGCGTTCAATCATAAAGTGTAACGCCCCGCCAAGAAACCCTAGAGAACAACTCGACTATGCTAACTAAAAAGGGAATTTTTTTTAAAGAAAGAAATAACGAAGAAATGTAAATCATATTTATTCAAACATCTAATTAAGCTTTATCCTCTAGGGATTCCATGGTTGCATTACTAACAACTATTAACATGATCTAACCAACATTACGAATTAACTAACAACCATGGTTCATTCTAAATCTAATTGCATCAAATGAATAAACACATACATTTCCATATTATATCATTGGATAAATAAGCACCAAGATCATGTATAGGATTACAAGTACATATACAATTTTCCTTACATGAGGGTATATTATTACAATGTTACAATATCACCTTCCCGAATACATTGGGATGGATACATCAAGATAACAGTACATGATTCAACTGACATACATAACTAGAATATAATCATAAATAATTGTCTTCTCAAATTGGTACACGATCTGGAATCTGCTACATGAGATAAATTATTTTTGTACACAAACAACATCAAGGAACTAATGGAGATAAAGCACAACCACCCGACCATGTGGAACCCTAAGGTCCACCCCCCTGTGCTAGGAGATAACAATAAGGTCCCACTAAGCGAACAGTCAAGAAGACAATATGCTAATAGGTGCAAGGACTACACATGACTCAAATACAACACTGGTTAATATAAACATCACAAGCAACTCAACAACACTGCCAAAGGCAATCACACAACGAAAGGGAAAAACACAAGTAGGGAATGCTAGGCTGCAGTAGGGAAGAGTGTCATCGCATGACCCTAACATAGGTTACCCTGGCAGTCTCTTACTAGACGTCGGCCCCATAGGGTGACACATGTAGAACCAGCATTCCTTTTATGACGACATGGAAGTTGATCTTGCCAACCAGGCCTTCTCATCCCATCCTTAGCCTGAACGGGCACTACAAGCATGGGTGAGGCATCCAATTATCTTATTTAGTGTGGAAACCACCCAACCCTCTAAATTTATTATTAATTTATCACTTGGTTACCAACTTTCAATGGGTTACCCTAGCAAGCCACTTTGGGCACTGGCCCCACATTGAAAGCCACTCCCCTACCTATATCTAGAAGACCCTATCCATCAAGCAAGACAATTAACATCATAACATCAAATATACATATATAATGCAAGGCATTAACCTTCTTGCAAACAAAACATAATCAAAGGACCAACTCTTAAATCATTATCCCAAAACTTCCAATTGAAACAATCAGAACAACCATAAACAACACATATCTAGAGCAAGGCATGGGCCATCTTGCTCCCAAATCTCAACCATAAACAAAATACTTCCTCTTTATGATTACTGAGATCTCCCCATTATCAAACACAATACTTAACACAAGTTCAATATCAATACATTTTTAAAGGAGATTATTACCTTATCATGATGTATTTACAACATAGAAAGTACATCATCTCACATTATCGTTTACCAAAACCCACATACAAAAACAAGAGACATCATTATCTTAGGACATCTAATAACACAGTTGCATGAAATCAAAACATAACATCTTAGGCCTCTGGAATCAACTTCCCAAATGACACAAACACTTGACACCACTAAAACACAATGGTCTCACATCACATCCACTCTCAAATGCACATCATAAACTAAGATCATTTAACAATATTTGAATTACATTACCACAGATGCTACATATGATATGATGCACTAAAAATGGGTCTTTAAGAATGTAACATTAATCATAAGCTACCCATAAATCAACAAAACATTCTCTCTACTTTTTAGACTCAAATATTAAACTAATTCTAATATCTATGTACTTGATATAAACATAACCTCAATGTTAGGAATTTATCTAACCTTTGTTAAAAGATAACAACAATATAATTGATCATATCGAATTTGATACATACATGTGAACTTCATTATGAATGCAAAATAACAATTCACCAAGATCTGAATCACTTATAACAAAGAGTTAGCACCTTTACTCAAACAATAATTCATTATTCAAAACTAGTTTCATTTCATGTTTATCTAAAGTCCCAAAGGAATTACTTTCTATCTAAACATTAATCTCAATAAATAAATCCAAAAGAGGTCTAAAGATTTGATTCCTTACCAAAGCATTTAACACCATCTCCAACCCAATTATACCTAAATATATGTTAGTTTCGAAATAACTTCATTCATTGCTATACATAGCAAACAATCATAAGCATTACTCATAAACTAGTACTAATACTACGTCTACTAAGTTAATGCCATGAGATAATATCACAAACCCTTATTAAACTAACTACAAGGTTTACAATTAGAAATAAAAATCAATAGTCTAGCCATTCTAAAGGTTATCAAAGTCGTCCCTAAGGTATTATATAATAATTAAGGTATCTACTTGATACTTACATGTATGGTCCTTATCAAAAGACTTTGCAATTATTAGACCAGTCAAAATAATTAAATAGTTTACTTAAGAGGACCCTAAGAAAGGACTCTAACCAAGACATACTTGTCAAACCAATTATCTCCTCCAATCATGAACTAAAAGTAGACTCACTCATCCATAAATTTAAGATAATTACACACACAATATAGATAAAGACTAAGAATGGTCTTTTCTATAATATTCTTCTAAATCTCGATAATATATTGAACTATAAATATGGATCCTAGCTATAGATACACTAACACAAAACTTTCCAAAACAAATCCTAAAATTCAGATTTGAAGATACAATTAAATTAGAAAATATAACCAATATCTTTAATGCCAAATAGATTAAATAAGAGTTCTAATAAAGGTTTTATGTACTTCTAAACTTACTTCAGTTCATATTAGAAAGAGATCAAGATAAAGCTTTCGACTCCTCATTAGATGAACAACCATTGATAAAAAAAATTTATAAGTCAATGCCACTAATATGCAAGTGATAACTTATATAGTTGAAAATACTTTGGAAGATGGTTATGCAAAAGACCGAGGCATAGACAAGGTCTATGAACTGCTTGACAGTCATCTCAAAGAGATGTCATCTCTTGGATCAAAATAATTGCAAGATACACACAAAATGGATTTGTAGATTTAATAACAACAACCAAGATGGCATAGGAATGTTTGTCACTAATTGATACATATCTCTGAATTGGCAAACTAGGTAATGCTAATTTTTGGGTATGATTTTCATAGATAAGAGCTAAATCTTATATAAAAATTTTAGAGAAACCCAGTTCAAAAATATAGAGTTATTGGTGACGCAACTAACAGTTTTAACAGAGACGAAACGAGTGAGAAGTAGACAGTCACAAAATATTCATATCTCCAAAATGACAAACTGGGTAAAGCTTATTTTCGGATATGATTTAGATAGCTAGGTCATGCACCATTTACAAAAATTATAGAGGAACCCAGTTCGTAAAAATAAAGTTATAGCTAACGCAACATAATATTAAAATAGAGACGAAATGGGTGAGAGATAGACAATCACAAAATATTCATATCTCCAAAACAACAAACTGGGTAAGGCTGATTTTCGGATATGGTTTAGATAACTAGTTTGTGCATCATATAAAAAAATTATAGAGGAATCCAATTCGTAAAATTAAAGTTATGGCTAATGCAACAGATTGGGTTCAGAATATGTAGAAGAGAATTCACAGAATAATATAAAGCTTGCATATGACAAATTCATTTCACTAAATCTAATGCAACAATAAATCAGTTTCATATCTCAGTCCATACCTGGAATATTATTTCTATCACATCTTCACAAAATTTCCCAGCTCGCATCTATTTTCCCCCAAGTCTTTTCTTCTTGTAGCTATGGTTTATGGTGCCAAAAGAAAAAATGAAAACTTCCTGAGAGAGAGAGAGAGAGAGAGAGATCCTGAAAACATAAAACATATTCTGCTATTTCAAATGCACGCTCCTCCCCCCAAATTATGTCTTGAGATTTCAAAAATAAAGTTGAGCATGCATAACCACCCCCATAATTTCTTCCAAAACATTCTCCTTATTAAAGGCAATAAATTCCGCCTTTATTACTTTCTTACAATTTGTTATTTTAACCAGACAATAATTTCTCTCTGATTTTATTTATTTTAGAATTTGCTATATATATAAATTTTTATGACAACTCATAAATATTATAAATTTATTTTTATTGCCACTAACAAAACATTTACTTGTTTATTAAATATTTTCATTTTAATTTTATCAATTATATTCAAATTTTAATAACACTTTATTTTCCTCATTATAATTATTATTATTTATTGACCTTAGATTACAATATAATATAATTTCCCATAAACTTAAATTTACATAAAAGCATCTATATTTATTTATTTATTAAAAGTGTCTTCTTAACTTAATAATTTTATTTTAATGCAACAACTAATTAAACAATTTCAAACTCAATAATCCAAATGCCGAACAATACCTGACTACTATGCATGATCGGAAAGCAAGACCACCACAACAATGACTGACTATCATGCCCATACCAACAACATTAACTGGGTGCAAAACTGGATACTCATCCTTTTCAAGGATGATGGCTAACTAGGGGACCATATGTTATCTCCATTCCACAATTTCCATTGGGTTTAAGGCACGCTCAAACCTATCAATTTAGGTGGAGTCAATGCCTGATACATGCAACTTGCAGCACACAACATGGTCTATGCACAAGTATAATAAATATAAAACGGTCACAGAGTGAAAGAAAATCGCAACGTTGTCAGACGCTCACGAATGAGTTGTACAAAATTGTCTCTTTTCACACCACACAATCATCAAATTATCCTATAATACAAAATTAGTCACATAAAAATTAATTCTAACATATGACAATCATAGTAAGATCAACATCATAATCACCTGAATGTAAAACAATGTCAGAGCATATGAATTATTAGTGTCACAACAAGAATTATCAATAAAACATGCTAACTATCATATGAAACCACACATGAGGATAATCAAGAATGTCACCAACATGAATGTAGCATCTACCAACATCATATAATGTACAACATCAACTGTCTAACATACCCTAAATATTCCTATTATTTTACCTTCATCTTCATGCTCCTTAGCCAGACCATCTGCACCTCCAAGATGAGAATGGAGGGGCATTACATCCTCCCCCCCTAAAACTTGACTTACTCCTGGAAGTCACAAACTAGGGTGGAAACATAACATATTAGTATTACAATTTTCTATTGCCAACATACGCATCCATATTAAGCAATTACTCATAATACAAGCACAATCATTCAATAAAGACAAGAAGGACATCAATTCCTCACCTTAAGACATATCATGTGATCTACTTATAACCAATCACACATATTTTGAGAATTTCAAATGATTTAGGGAATTGCATTCACATATTAACAAGGAAAAATACATCTCATCTCTTATTTCCACTATGGTTCCAACTAATTACCAAACATGCAAGTACAATTCTCCATGGAGTCTTCCCTTGTACATACTATCAGATGCTTGAAATGAACATGATAGAAACTAAACTTAACACGAAATAGGGCCAACAAACAAACATTTGAAATAGCTAAAAAAAATTGCAAACCCAATTCAATCTTAAGTCACAAAATGCTAGCAATTTTCAACAATAAATCAAGTATAAAGAAAAGAGTTTTGGTGACCACTCCTATCATAAGAGATTTCAAAGAAAACAAATTCACTATTAGCCCACCGACAACACATGAAATAACTATCAAAAATTAGAAAACAACCAATATTACAAATCCACATCACGGTGTGACTAATTTTAGCCACAAAAGGGAGTATCCGCTACACAACACCCCAGGACTCAAAGTCTAGAATGCATTAGAGAATGTACACCAAACACATTGACAACTAAGTTTTCTACATCTTCATATCTAAGAAACTTTTATACAAGAATTTAAGGAAACACAGTCACTACTTATATACAAAAAAAATCTATCTTTAATGCAGTACAATTTATTTTTACCAAGATATGAACATATGCAATTACTTCCTTATGCATGAAGATATTTACAGAGGGAATGTATGATGTCACATACAAGAATAATTCAAAACTCTAATTGACTTACAGTATCACATTCATGATCTCATGGGTCTAACACAAGCTCCAATTTGATCTCCTGCACACGTTTCTTACATAGACATACACAATGATAACTTTCATAAGTCACAACATAACTTCCTCATGAGGTCATGGACAACAAGGGGATAGATATCAAATTATCAAGAAACCACGTAAAGATACCCCACACATGACAACACCACATAACCACATGACTCATGATGTATGATGCCATCAAAGGATTAAATCATTCCAATACTTACACATATACAAAACAATGCAATTAACATAAAGATGGTATGGTGTTTCCACACCCATAGCTAAACATAACCCCCAAGTATGATTACTTCACCAAACCAGGGAACACAAAATACCACTGGCCTTTCACAACACCCCACACAGAATGGGTATAGGACATTCACATCACTAGAGGGGACAAGCACCACACTCCTAAATACATGCACTAACAGTAACCATGCTTCTTTCTTCTAAAGCACTAGAGGTCACAAGAGGAACTCAAAGCCTCAACAAATCAGCAAGCACTAACATTCAGGAAACATATATTGTCAAATATATATTCACATTTTCACAAAAGGAAAGAGAACACATAGCAGACACATAAGTAAAACAAGGCATAAAGAATTTATTTCTTCCAGAATCAAAGAACAAGTTTGTAAATTTATCAACCTTCTAACATCATACTAAGGCACATAGGTGAGAGGTATTATTACCAACTCGCCACAAGGAGAAAAACCCTTAACCTAGAGCAACAACAATCTAGAGGTCCCAGTGTTGTAAACTTGGCTTTGATACCAAATGTAACACCCCGCCAAGAAATCCTAGAGAACAGCTCAACTATGCTAACCAAAAAGGGAAAAAAAAATTAAAAGAAAGAAATAATGAAGAAATGTAAATTATATTTTTTCAAACATCTAATTAAGCTTTATCCTCTAGGGATTCTACGGCTGTATTACTAACAACTATTAACATGATCTAACCAACATTATGAATTAACTAACAACCATGGTTCATTCTAAATTTAATTTCATCAAATGAATAAACACATACACTTCCATATTATATCATTAGATAAGTAAGCATCAAGATCCTGTATAGGATTACAAGTACATATACAATTTTCCTTACATGAGGGTATATTATTACAATGTTACAATAACACCTTCTCGAATACATTGGGATGAATACATCAAGATAACAGTACATGATTCAACTGATATACAAAACTAGAATATAATCATAAATAATTGTCTCCTCAAACTGGTACATGATCTGGAATCTGCTACATGAGATAAATTCTTCTTGTACACGAACAACATCAAGGAACCAATGGAGATAAAGCACAACCACCTGACCATCTGGAACCCTAAGGTCCACCCCCCATGCTAGGAGGTAACAATAAGGTCCCACTAAGAAAATAGTCAAGAAGACAATAGGCTAACAGGTGCAAGGACTACACATGACTCCAATACAACACTGGTCAATATGAACATCACAAGCAAATCAACAACACTTCCAGAGGCAATCACACAACAAAAGGGGAAAACACTGTTAGGGAATGCTAGGCTGCAGTAGGGAAGAGTGTCATCACATGGCCCTGACATGGGTTACCCTAGAAGTCTATCACTAGACACCGGCCCCATAGGGTGACACATGCAGAACCAACATTCCTTTTGTGAGGACAAGGAAGTTGATCTTGCCAACTAGGCCTTCTCATCCCATCCTTAGCTTGAATAAGCACTACAGGCATGGATGAGGCATCCAATTATCTTATTTAGTGTGGAAACTACCCAACCCTCTAAATTTATTATTAATTTATCACTTGGTTACCAACTTTCAATGGGTTACCCTGGCAAGCCACTTTGGGCACTAGCCCCACATTGAAAGCCACTCCCCTACCTATATCTAGAAGACCCTATCCATCAAGCAAGACAATTAACATCATAATGTCAAATATACATATACAATGCAAGGCATTAACCTTCTTTCAAACAAAACATAATCAAAGGACCAACTCTTAAATCATTATCCCAAAACTTCCAGTTGAAACAATCAGAACAACCATAAACAACACATATCCAGAGCAAGGCATGGGCCATCTTGCTCCCAAATCTCAACCATAAACAAAATACTTCCTCTTTACGATTACTGAGATCTCCCCATTATCAAACACAATACTTAACACAAGTTCGATATCAATACATCCTTAAAGGAGATTATTACCTCATCATGATGCATTTACAACATAGAATGTACATCATCTCACATTATCATTTACCAAAACCCACATACATAAACAAGAGACATCATTATCTTAGGTCACCTAACAATATAGTTGCATGAAATCAAAACATAACATCTTAGGCCTCTGGAATCAACTTTCCAAATGACACAAACACTTGACACCACTAAAACACAATGGTCTCACATCACATCCACTCTCAAATGCACATCATAAACTAAGATCCTTCAACAATATTTCAATTACATTACCACAGATGCAACATATGATACGATGCACTAAAAATGGGTCTTTAATAATGTAACATTAATCATAAGCTACCCATAAATCAACAAAACATTCTCTCTACTTTTTAGACTCAAATATTATACTAATCCTGGTATCTATGTAAGATATAAACATAACCTAAATGTTAGGGATTTATCTAACCTTTGTTAAAAGATAACAACAATATAATTGATCATATCGAATTTGATACATATTTGTGAACTTCATTATGAATGCAAAATAATAATTCACCAAGATCTGAATCACTTATAACAAAGAGTTAGCACCTTTACTCAAGCATTAATTCATTATTCAAAACTAGTTTCATTTCATGTTTATCTAAAGTCCCAAAGGAATTACTTTCTATCTAAACATTAATCTCAATAAATAAATCCAAAAGAGATCTAAAGATTTGATTCCTTATCAAAGCATTTAACACCATCTCCAACCCAATTATACCTAAATATATGTAGGTAGTTTCAAAATAACTTCATTTGTTGCTATACATAACAAACAATCATAAGCATTACTCATAAACTAGTACTAATACTACGTCTACTATGTTAATGCCATGAGATAATATCACAAACCTTTATTAAACTAACTACAAGGTTTACAATTATAAATTAAAATCAATGGTCTAGCCATTCTAAAGGTTATCAAAGTCATCCCTAAGGTATTATATAATAATTAAGGTATCTACTTGATACTTACCTGTATGGTCCTTATCAAAAGACTTTGTAATTATTAGACCAGTCAAAATAATATGTAAAAATAATTAAATAGTTTACTTAAGAGGACCCTAAGAAAAGACTCTAACCAAGACATACTTGTCAAACCAATTATCTCCTCCAATCATGATCTAAAAGTAGACTCACTCATCCATAAATTTGAGATAATTACACACAATATAGATAAAGTCTAAGAATGATCTTTTCTATAATATTCTTTTAAATCTCGATAATATATTGAACTATAAATATGGATCCAAGCTATAGATACACTAACACAAAACTTTCCACAACACATCCTAAAATTTAGATTTGAAGATACAATTAAATTAGAAAATATAACCAATATCTTTAATACCAAACGAATTAAATAAAAGTTCTAATAAAGGTTTTATGTCATTCTAAACTTACTTCAGTTCATATTAGAAAGAGATCAAGATAAATCTTTCGTCTCCTCATTAGATGAACAACCACTGACAAATTTTTTTATAAGTCAATGCCACTAATATGCAAGTGATAATTTATATAGTTGAAAATACTTTGAAAGACGGTTATGCAAAAGACCAAGGCATAGACAAGTTCTGTGAACTACTTGACAGTCGTCTCAAAGAGACGTCATCTCTTGGATCGAAATGATTGCAAGATACGCACAAAATTGAATTGTAGATTTAATAACAATAACCAAGATGTCATAGGAATGTCTGTCACTAATTGATACATATCTCTGAATTGGCAAACTAGGTAATGCTAATTTTTAGATATGATTTTCATAGATAAGAGCTAAATCTTATATTAAAATTTCAAAGAAACCCAGTTCGAAAATGTAGAGTTATTGGCGACGCAACTAACAGTTTTAACAGAAACGAAATGGGTGAGAGGTAGACAGTCACAAAATATTCATATCTCCAAAATGACAAACTGGGTAAGGTTGATTTTTGGATATGATTTAGATAACTAAGTCTACACCAAATATAAAAATTATAGAGGAACCCAGTTCATAAAAATAAAGTTATGGCTAACGCAATAGACTATTAAAACAAAGACAAAATGGGTGAGAGATAGACAAACACAAAATATTCATATCTCCAAAATAACAAACTGGGTAAGGTTGATTTTCGGATATGATTTAGATAACTATGTCATGCACCATATATAAAAAATATAGAGGAACATGGTTCGTAAAAAAAAAGTTATGGCTAACGCAACAGACTGTTAAAATAGAGATGAAATGGGTGAGAGACAGACAGTCACAAAATATTCATATCTCCAAAATGACAAACTGGGTAAGGTTGATTTTCGGATACGATTTAGATAACTAGTTTGTACACCATATATAAAAATTATAGAGGAACCCAGTTTGTAAAATTAAAGTTATGGTTAACACAACAAACTGGGTTTAGAATATGTAGAAAAGAATTCACAGAATAATATAAAGCTTGCATTTGACAAATTCATTTCACTAAATCTAATGCAACAATAAATTAGTTTCATATCTCAGTCCATACCTAAAATATTATTTCTATCACATCTTCACAAAATTTCCCAGCTCGCATCCATTTTCCCCCAAGTCTTTTCTTCTTGAAGCTATGGTTTATGGTGCCAAAAGAAAAAAAATGAAAAATTCCTGAGAGAGAGAGAGAGAGAGAGATCTCCTAAAAACGTAAAACATATTCTGCTATTTGAAATGCATGCTCCTCCCCCCAAATTATGTCTTGAGATTTCAAAAATAAAGTTGAGCAGGCATAACCAGCCCCATAATTTCTTCCAAAAGATTCTCCTTATTAAAGGCAATAAATTTTGCCTTTATTACTTTCTTACAATTTGCTATTTTAACGAGACAATAATTTCTCTCTGATTTTATTTATTTTAGAATTTGTCACTCGTAAATATATAAATTTATTTTTATTGCCACTAACAAAACATTTACTTGTTTATTAAATATTTTTATTTTAATTTTATCAATTATATTCCTATTTTAATAACACTTTATTTTCTTCATTATAATTATTATTATTTATTGACCTTAGATTACAATATAATATAATTTCTAATAAACTTAAATTTACATAAAAGCATCTATATTTATTTATTTATTAAAAGTGTCTTCTTAACTTAATAATTTTATTTTAATGCAACAACTAACCAAAGCACTAATCAAACAATTTCAAACTCAATAATCCAAATGTCGAACAATACCTGACCACTATGCATGATCGGAAAGCAAGACCACCACATCAATGACTGACTATCATGCTCATACTGACAACACTGACTAGGTGCAAAACTGGATACTCATCCTTTTCAAGAATGATGGCTAACTAGGGGACCATATGTTATCTCCATTCAACAACAATTTCCATTGGGTTTAAGGCACACTCAAAACTGTCAATTCAGGTGGAGTCGATGCCTGATACCTGTAACCTGCAGCACACAACACGGTCTATGCACAAGTATAATAAATATAAAATGGTCACGGAGTGAAAGAGAATCGCAACATCGTCAGACTCTCACGAATGAGTGGTACGACATTGTCTCTTTTCACACCACACAATAATCAAATCATCCTATAATACAAAATGAGTCGCATAAAAATCAATTCTAACATATGACAATCATAGTAAGATCAACATCATAATCACCTGAATGTAAAACAATGTCAGAGCATATGAATTATCAGTGTCGCAACAAGGATTATCAATAAAACATGCTAATTGTCATATGAAACCACACATGAGGATAATCAGGAATGTTACCAACATGAATGTAGCATCTACCAACATCATATAATGTACAACATCAACTATCTAACATACCCTAATTATTCCTATTATTTTACCTTCATCTTCATGCTCCTTAGCCAGACCATCTGCACCTCCAAGATGAGAATGGGGGGGCATTACATAAAGTCTGAAATATAATGTCCATAGAATTCAATCATAACATATGTAACATAATGTCCATAAGGTTCAAATATAATGTCTATAACATAACTTGCATAACATAGTAGCATAAAAACTCACACACAAAGCAAATAATTAAAACAACATAGTCAAATAGTCTGAAATGAAATAACTAGAGTAATAGAAAAAGATGGGCCTCACATCCCAAATGTCATGCCTATATCAAGCCCACCTGTATGTTAACCATACAAGTGGGCATAAACAACAATTTTTTTTCTAAAGAATTTGAGTTTAACTAGAAACTAATTTATAACTTTACCTAATGATCACTTATGTGTCACGATCACTGATAGGTTTGATGATGTTTCTCTCAGGTTTGCAAATATCCCAATAATAAAAAGTGTCAAGTTAAGTCCTAAAAAGATATTTAAATAAGTCATACAACTTAGTCTATAGGGTTTACATGATAAAATCTATAACTAAGTTAATTAATTTTAAAGATCTCAATATTACATTATTAATTAAATTTCCCACCATTAAATATTTTCTTATATAAAAGATTATAAGATAATATTAACAAGAGTCCTAATAAATTCAATGTGTAATTAAATTCCTTAATAAAAACATATTTATTTCAGTTAAGTGACAAATGGAATAATTAATGCAATATTATCAATTTAGGTTAATTATTAATATTACAAGGAAATTACGTTTTACAACTAAATATTACAATCAAATAACAAATTCTCAAAGAAATAGTTCCTTATCTGATTTTCTATTTATATATAAAACAACTAGATATGTATGCAAAGAAAATTTAAAAAAATATTAAACTAATGAATAAAGTTCTTTCTTTTTCTAATTAAAACAAAAAAACTAATTTATTTTTCCAATTATAACAAATAGTTAATTTACTTTATTATCTATAAAATACAATAACTATTGCATGAACATCATTGTTTTCCTATTTACTGTGTGCAGGTGGAGAAGACTAACAACAAGTTTGCAGGCTCAACTGGGATAATCACACACACACACACACAAACACACACACACACACACACACACACACACACACACATGCTGATTAAAAGAGATAAGTAGCAGAGAATAATACAAAACTGTAGAAATTCATTGAATGTTTTGAAGACTTAAAGTTTTATAGAATAAAATTTAGAGTGCTAAGTTTCATTGGTGATATAGCCGCAGCCTCCCACGGGAAGGTCCACGGCCATGGAAGGCCTACAGCCTCCCATGGGAGCTGCCATGGGAGAACCCACCATGGGGCTTCCCACGGCCATTCCCATGGCCGACACCCATTACATTCATTTCCAAAGTTTTTTTAATGATTTAATTTTTTTGTAATAAAATTTATTCTTATTTTTGGTCTCCTTCCTATTTTCTGATTTGCACGCTACAGTAGAAGTGATCAATTATATAGTTACATTATATATACATATACAAATAATTAAATGTAAGAGTATATTCAGGTTTTACCACAGCAGATACAATGCTGAAATAAGTATATACATAGCATAATAAGCAGCGGTACAGTATAATAAATTGATAAAACCAGCAATTAACTTGCACACACATTTATAACATAACCATTTTCAGATTCAAAATCAAACATGCAATTACAGTTTGCTATTAAAAAAATCTAACTTTTGATGGGAGGAATAACATTGTATCGATAGAATACAACCACATAAATTCCAACAACCTAAACTAGACTAATTTTACATATTGGCAACTTGCCACCAATTCCAAATCTGCATTACCTCCATCTTGATGACCCAAGACAAGGAGAGAGCAAAATAGATCTTCACATGGAATTATTCACAATAAAAGCTTTTGATCTTCTAAGTCTTCATGTAGACTACAAGTTTCTTTCCTGCAATACATCTACCAAAAATGAATGGCCAAGACCTACACTCCACCCTACCATAGGGTTTGTCACACAAACACACCCTTGAGTAGGAGACTTTCAAGAATCAGAAAAACTTGCATGCAAACACATAAAATACATAAAAATAGAAAAATTCATTTACACATACAAGTAAACCCCAAATGGCTGACTCACAAACTTGGAATCCAAACTAGATCCCACAAAGGGGGAGAGAGGGGATAATCCTCCCTCTTGGGGAATAAAATAAAACTCTCCATACAAATTCAATATCACAAAAACCACAACCTCCATTCTCACAAACCAATTATACCTCCCAATACCATAACATCTCCATACAATACCAACTATAAAAACCACCCAATCGACCATTTTATCACATTTCATAACCAACTTTCCCCAAGAGAGGCTCCATGCCTCTCTTTACCCCAACACTTGGGAAGCTGTCACCCCTCAGGGGAGAGTCGCTCCCTACACAACCTGATTCCCACAACAAAAAAAGAAAACACAAATTAATCATACAACAAAATTTTACAAATCCACAACATTCATTCAAAATACAAAAAATTTTAAAAGGATCCAAGTTCTACCTTAGCTCCCCAAATTAGAGAGAGCCCAAAACCTAGCATGCAAAATCCTTGAACTGGAATCCACAACGAAAATCACTTCTTCAAATTTCCAAGCAAAAATTCCTTCAAATCTTCTCACAATTCTTCCTCTTCCTTCCTCTACACACTTCTCACACCATTCTCTCTAAAAACCATGCAAGTCAAAAAGTATCCCCAAAAGACAACTTCCTCCCATAATAACCAAAAACTAAGAAAAAACCAAAAAGATAGGAAACTTCCTTCTTTTTCCTTTCCCTCCAACTCCACAAATCTAAAATAAAAAATAAATACACATCCCTTATCCTCATCCAAAATAATAAAACAATAAATTAATTAAAATAAAATTAATCTCACACAATTACCAATTTAATTTTAATAAAAAAATAAAATGGAAAAACAAATAATTTATTAATACACACAACAAAATTAGTCTTCACCCCTACCATGGGTTAGACTAGGCTAATAGGGTTTCACAAGACAAGTTCTTGAAAGTCTCTGAAACTTATTGATCTTGGCCACCCACCTGCACACTTCATTTCTAAATATCAGTATAACAAGAAATATATAGCCGAAGCAACATGAAAATGCATAAACGAAAGTAACTTAATAGTCTAACTCATTAATGATCACATAATCAAATAATTTATTAAATGACTATCTTACATGCATCTAGCTCATCTAATAAATTATTTTAACACATGAATAATAATTCCATAACACATCTAATCATAGTTAAATTATAAAGTCTGAAATATAATGTCCATAGAGTTCAATCATACCATCTGTAACATAATGTCCATAAGGTTCAAATATGATGTCTATAACATAGCCTCCATAACATAGTAGCATAAAAACTCACACACATAAAGCATACAATTAAAACAACATAGTCAATGAGTCTGAAATGAAATAACTAGAGTAACAGAAAAAAAAAAAAAGATGGGCCTCACAAACCATGTTTCCAAAACCATGGATACACAAAACCATTGACCCTTCATTTAATATTTGCAACTTTATTTTCACTTTATGCCCAATATTAAATAATTTTCCAATTAATTATTCTATGTGTCCCACACATAAAATAACTAACCCAATGTTACATACAACGTTTACAAGTGGCACCCACATAAATATCTAATGTGGCTAAAAACATCACATGGATGCACCATAAATAAATATTTATTTTACATAAATAAAATATATCAATGTTATGCAAGGTGTACAACACACCTATTCCAATATCAAATGGATCTAAGGACCTAGAATTGGAAAATTTTAAAAGATGCCTGAACGCAATAAAAACCTAGACAAGGATTTTGACAAAAGAATCATTGGGGATCTAAGGCAAATAATTTTCTATTAAAATGGGATCTCATTCTTATTAATCTAACCCTAAAATCTAACACCAATTTTAAACTAAAACCTAGGTTGGAATTCAAACTAAAACCCTGACAAGAAAATGGACATATGACAAAAAGAAAATTGAAGAGAAAAACAAGGGGAAATAGAGATTTTAAGAAAATCACTTGGTACAAATGAATACAAACTAAAAAGAAATCCAAAAAAAACAAAAGGGAACCAACCTGGAAAAATGAAGAGGAGAAAATCACACAAGATGAAAAGGTCCCATGACGCTCATAATCCTCGAGACTCAAATTCTATCGACAACAGCACAAATCCGTGGAGAAATTTAGTTTTTTTCTCTTAAAAGAGTATTGGAGATCTCTATGATCTTAGAAATTTAAGAATTCAAATTCAAAGTGTGAAATGCGAGGAAAAAATTGATTATATAGGGGTGTATTTATTTCATACATGCACCATTAATGTTTCTTGTGCCACGAGAACTGGAAATCTAGAAGGAACTCAGACCTTGGAACCAAGTCTAAGAGTGCTTGAGTTCCCCGGAACTTTGAAAGTTCATGAAAAATAAAAGAAGTAAAATAAATAAGGCAAAAGCAAAAAAAGACTAGGACCTGGAACAAAGTTTGAAGTCCATGAAAGTCCCAAAAGTTCAAACTTTTGATGAAAGACATGGGACAGGGACTTTAATAGAACTCGAGATCCCAGAGTTTTTGAAAACCCCAAAACTTTTCAAAAAAGACTCAAACAAAAGGGAAAAAGACCTAAAATTCAAAGTAATATAAAATCAAAGATCCTAAAAGGTATCAAAGTCATGAAAAACATCAAGGATCAAAATGCAAAAGAAAAATAAAAATAAAAGAGGGGGTCCCCATTTACTAATCAAAATATGGGGCATGTATGCAAGGCATAGCACTACCCAAGGTTGACTCAACACACATTTATGTGATTTGATGTCATGTGCTAGTATTTAAAAACATTTATTGCATTCATTCTAGTCATCAAACAAAGAACTCTTAATCATGTCTTCTCTCATCCTAGAGCATTCAAAGAGTAATCAATAGTGAAACACTTGTATTTGGTGCACTAAAATGACTAATAAATGTACATTTTAGGCATTTGTCTGCTATCTTCAATCTTGTCTATTCTCCAGGGGTTGATTGAGTTGCAATACCCTCATGGCTTCAGTTGTACAACCTATCAAAGGTATTCTTCACTATCACTTATCCCACAAATTGATAGAAGTAGAGAAAAGTAGTGAAGAGCAAGAGAGTAGAAGAGCAAAAGTCCAAGATTGGGTTCAAACAAACTTGTAGGAAAAGTACTAGTTCACAATCGTGAATTTTTACTAGACCTACAAATTTGTACCAAACCCACATATTTGTCCTTTAATAGAGCAAAGATTAGACACAAAATCAAAGACTAATATCATACAAAGAGGTTAGATTTTCTTAGGAAAAATATTAACATATTTAGAATCTTTATTGATAGTCTTCATTTTTTTAGTCATAGAGTTAAGTATTCATATCCTCATTATTCCATTTCTAATTATAGAAATTACACTTGTCAATTTTGTTTGATTCCAACTATAAATGTTTAATCTAAATAACTTTGTGTTTATGCATATGCATTTTATTGGATTAACCTAGACTAAATCTTAAGGAAAGTTATTTTCTCTTTCACTCTTTTATCTAAGGGAAATTTGATGCTCTTTCCCATAAAAAGTTTGTATTTTAATTTTTGTTACAAGAAGAAAAATATGAGCTATAGTTCCATATGAAAGTTAACTCTAATTTCTCAATAAATATTGTTATGGAAAATTAAGAACTTTGTCAAAAAAGTGATCTCATAATTTTTTAAATTTTTTTAAAAATAATGAAAATTTTTAAATTGAAAAATTAAAAAAGCCACATAATAATCTCTAAGTTAATAAGAGAACTTTCAAGACTTTCTTTTCACACCAACTTAAAACTTAGAGATACATATACAACACTTTTAATTTAAAAATCATTTTAATTACCTATATATATATATAAGTTTCAATAACTCTACAAAATTACAAAATTTTGTATTTGTGTGCATGGTTATTTTTATTTAGCTATCTTGAATAAAATAATTTTAATGAAATAACTATGTACTTTAGTCAATAAAATCATAAATAGCTATGCACTTTAGTAAATAAAATAATAGATAATATTTTTGAAATAATTACAATTATTTTAAATTTAACTTTTTTAAAAATTTTAAAAAATAAAGTAAATATTATTCATTTAAATACATAATTATTAAATAAAATAGCAGTAAGTACATTTTATATATTTAAAGTTGTCTTTCAAATAGTAAAGTCTACCTTATTTTTTAAAAAATATTATATAGATTAAATATATATATATATAGAAATTTTGACAGTTTGTCGAAATGTCCCCTTTCAATTGATAGAGTCTTTCTAAAATTTTAATTGTATTTTACAACTAAAATGACTAATACAATCATACAACCATCAAATTTAATCCCTAATCCTCATATTAAGTAGTAAAAGCACCTAAAGGTGCTATCAAGTGGCTGATAGGCACATATTTAAATAGTCCTATTAGCTAAGCACTGCACATTTATGTTTTTTAAAAGATATTTCATGCAATACTTGGCCAATAGGACTATTTATATATGTACCTATGAACCATTTGATAGCACCTTTAAGTATTTTTACTACTATATTAATAGGGAAATTGGTATGAACTTAAACCATGGTTGATGCTCATTGTTTGAGGATCTAGAAATGTTTGGAAGCTTGAATGAGTAGCTGAAGTTAGATTGACTTCAACGAATATAATATGTAATGTGTAAATTGATTTATTATTTAATACAAATGATTTTTATTTGGCAGGGGTTGAATTGGCCCCCTTCCTAAGGCTACGAGGAGTGGCTTTTGGCCATGGTCATTCCTTAAACTTTGTTTGTGTTTGTTCTTTTAAGTTTTTATATTATTTTTATCACATAAAGTTTGACATCATTCTTTTTTAGTTTTTAGTTTTCTAATTTCATCTTTGTTTGTGTTCCTTCTTTTTGAGTTTTAATATTATTTTTTATTGCATAAAACTTGACATCTTTCTTTTTTAGTTTTAGTTTTTTAATTTCATCATGTTTAATGACATAAATTTTTAATGGCTCACTATAATTATCGAGTATCACAATATTCCTTAACCACAATACAATCTATTAACATTGTCATAATTAGTGTTGTAATATTACTAAGTTGTAATTTAAACATGTTTATTTAGTGTGTTTCACTTTGGAATTTATTTATTGTTTGTGTGGAGTGTAACTTTGGCATTCACTTTAATTTGATATACTTATTGTTTGTGTGAAATATGGGTTTGAACTTTGGTATTGACTTATATTTGTTTGACTTTGTATGTTTAAAATTAAATTAACTTTGTCACTCTAGTTTGATATTCTTATTATTTGTGTGAAGTGTGGAATTGAACTTTGACATTGACTTATATTTGTTTCTTTGTATGTTTAAAATTGAATTCACTTTTTTTTTATTAACAGTTGTTTAGTGGGAAAAAAGGAGAGAGTTAATATTTGCTTTAGTTTGAATCCTCCTTTCCACAAAACATTCCAAGGGCTTTTCAACCGAGTGCCTCACCTATCAAGAGGAGAGTTAGCTATCAGATTTGAGTTGCCACTTGGTTTTCTACGGGAAAATTCAAATGTGATCACACAAGTTTGCCAATTAATGCCTTATGTCCTTGAAACCCTAATTTAAGCAAAATAGTAATCAAATCTGTGAATTACAACAAATGCTACAGGAAATAAACAGAGGGTAGAGAACCTTAACTCGCTATTTTTCGCAAATGGAAAACAAAAAAATCTAGGACAATGTTGATGGCGCCCTAGTCCAATGTGCCACTTTTTCCACACAATCCTGATCTCCACTAATCTCTACTACACTTTATGTTTCCATGATCTAAAAATGAAGGACAATGTTAATGGCGCCCTTGTCCCAAAAAGTTGAACAGTGTCTAACTCTTTTTAGATCTAGAATCTTCAATGTCTGCCTTCCTACTCTACAACTCCACTTTCTCTAGATCCGACACCTATAACCTAGAATCACAAGGAGTGTGGAAGGGGGTTGTGGTGTTTAGAGGCTTGCCTCAGTCAAGCCCAGGAGAAACATTCAAGTCTTCCGAACACCATTGTCAGAGAGAGTGTGTGCCCTTGGGAGGCAAAAGCAAAAACCAAATGATAATGACTGACAAAGCACAATAAATGATACCTTGATGATGAATCTCTCATGGAAGGAAGAAGCTCTTTATGCCATGATGAGAAGATATAATCCAACATGCAAACAAACACAATAACAATGTTATGCTCTGCAACACAATGATAATCATTAGTATGCCAAGTATGCATTAAGTTCACAATAGCCATCTAGTTTCTAAATGATAACCTAATCATGCTTATATATGCAACAACTAAGATTCCCGCCAAGAATTTCATATTTGAAACTTATGATGTCGGCCTGGAGACCAAATAACGGTCACAAAATTGACATTTCAAATTAGGGCCAACCCAAAATAGGGTTGGACTAAGGCACTCACACCCTTGTCCACCCCCTATCTTTGCTCATAACACCACCAGTCTTGCACTTTGACAACAAGCACACCATACACACACATGCTGAAGACATGGAGAAAACATGGCAGAGAAGCGATGGAGTGTTCCTATTGCTAGGTTCACCACCATCTTAGGCACATTATAGGCACACGTCGACAATTGCGCTTTGCCACAACAATCGTCAAAAACATGCTTAAGAGTTGAGTTAGTCATAGAACTGCTCCCCACCTCGCGATGAGGACTTTTGAAAATGACAGGATGATACAATCTCTTTGAGAAGTACACCATCCCCACCTCATGATGAGGGCTTAATAAAAAGGATATGCTCGATATCCAGCCTCCGCAAAGGGCTTAAATGATTTGATTGATTGATTTCAGATTGTTCAAACATGCTTTGCTATGATCTAAAGCAGACATCTTACCTTATATATGCCCCCACCTTAAGGTGGTTGATATCGCGTACCAATATCAAGCATGTTAAGGTAGGAAGAAAACACACAAGGGAACACGAGCTCTAGCAAGACCCATGCCCCCAAAGGTGGCATGTACCTTACGATTGCTTAATGTTCCCACAAACACATCCCTACAAGAAAAGTGTTAGTGCCCAAATAATCATGATAAACAATAATGCATATGATCAACTACATGAAAAGAGCTAAGCAAGGTGATATTCATGATAAACAAAGTGCCTACAACAATAGTATTGTTAAAGTGTTGTCAGTAAGATAAGATAAAATCGATATCAACATCAAGATAGAGAAATCATAGAGTGATTCCACTAGCCAAGTGTCGGATAAAATGTTACAACCCCATCGTCATATAGGAACTAAGTCCATTTTTTGATTGCTCTCGAAAGGGACACTAGATTCGCATCAGTATAAATGTTTTTTGTCATCCACCAGCTAGATGGAAACACTAGAGGAAGGTAAACAATAAATCAGAGAGGAGAACAAGTGCCTTAGGGATAGTCACATAGGAGGGTGCCCCCAATTCACCAACCACAACCCTATGTCTGTAAGACACAACACACAACAATGAAATCAGAGGAGAGGAGATATAGAAGAATGATGATACAAATAGAAGAAGGTTAGAACAGAGGCGATCTCCTAGTATCCTTGACCTTATGGGAGAATCAAGGGTCATCCTAGGAGGCCTAACAACGCATAACACATCATGGGGGAAGCACAACATGAAGAGATAAAGGGTTAGAGATACTTACATGTAGGGACTGTCATACTAGATTTTGGAGCTTGCAAACCTCTTAGAGAGGTATTCAACCAATTTTTGTGAGAAACTCAAGTGATTCTTATTAGGTTGCTGCTTGTTATCAGAGAGTCCATGAGGTACTTTCTCAACACTTTCTTGTTTATGTGAAATCTTTTGTTGCTTGTGAGGAGGAGAACCACTATCATTTCCAACTAATGATAATCATCTGGCTCGTTTCCAATTTTTATTTCTCTTGTTTTGTTGGTTCTGTCTATCATAACAACAAGGACTAACTTGTACTACTTCAACCTTTTCTATTGTCATAATCTCTTTCTTCAGTTTTTTCATTTGTCAGGAACTTCTGAGTAGATACCTCTTGCTTGTGGACAAGGTGATACTTGAGTATTTTCCTTATCCACTTCAATTGTAGCAATTATTTCATCATAATCTAAATAATCCTCTTCTACCTATAGTGTACTTTGTTCCATCAAATTGCTATCTGTATGCTTAGGGAAAGGATTAGTGAAGATCTATAAATTCTGACTCAACAAAGCAACTGACTTATTCCCATTATCATTCACACCAGATCCCTGTATAACATTCGAGTTGATGAGGTCATCCCACAATAATGGGTTACACTTTTTGGCCAAACTTGACATTGAAATCAATATTTTGAACCAAATCTTCACGTTCTGACACCTATAGCTGCTAAACCATTAAGAATTTGAAGATGATGTGAACTAGTGATTTGTGAGATTTTGTTTGTAGATTCTAAATATATTTTTTCAAAAAAATTTGGAGTTAAATTGTAATTTTTTTTGCATCTCCTTTGATAACTAGTTTTTAATAGTAAACAACATTTTTTTAAAGTGATGTGTTTCCTTGGCACATAACTTTTTTTCTACAAAGGATAAAATTCTTATTCTTTTTAATTTAGATTGGTAACACCGATATATAGTGTATGCATTTGGTTTCATAATGTTTTGTTGAATATATATTTTTTAATTAATTTTTGAATTCAAACCAATTATAATTTAGACATAGGTGTATTCCGTAAAACATAACTTTTTCTGTATGTATCAAAATTCAATTTTTTTCTTTTGTTGAAACAAGGACATCAATACCTAGTGCATAGATAGTTTTTAGAATTTTTTTCAGTAATTTACTAATTTTCGATGTGTGTAGAATAGAGAACTTGATGTTTGGTGAAAAACATACATTCACAAAAAATAAAAAATAAATATAATAACCAAATTAAATATATTTAAAATTATATTTTTTGGGAAGCTTATAATAAGGACTACATACTTATAAAGAATAACTTTTAAATGAATTCATTTGATCCCTCAAAAGATAAATCAAAATTGTTTTTTTATCAGCATTTTAATAGGTGTAGAGGAGACTCCATTATAGATATGGTTTAAAACTAGCGGGGTTCTATCCAAGGGGGTTTGATCAAACCCTCTTCAATTAAAATCCTTTAAATGGAACCTTTCAAGGCTTAAATCATTATATTTTCTAAAAATATGTGACTTCAGCAAAAATTAGGATGTCCCAGAAAGTGTAACCCATTATTGTGGCAGCACCCATACATTGTTCAGTATTGGGTCCATGTGTCTGATGATAGTGACAAAAGGCATTAGCATCAAAATAAGGTCCTTGCATTCTATTAGGATCCACTAGTTTAATCGGGGGAGCTTCAAGAGACTATTACTCAAAGCTTGATTCATGATAGAATGATAGGACTCAGATATCAGAGTGAACTTTGTTTACTAATATGGTGCCTTCTTCAGATTAGTGATAGCAAATACTTGAGAAAAGTTATTTTGCCCATTAACCTTGATAAAACTCTTGTTATTGTTCCTCTTAAAGTTATTTTGCAATGACCCACCCTCGGATTGGCCAACTTGAGCTGATGAGTTTTGATTTTCATACTGGCTAGATGAAAGTTCGTAGTCATGAAGGGCAGTGCATAGGTGTTGAAAAGAGTTATATTTCATCAAGAGGATCTTATCACGAATGTTAGGCTGCAAATTTGTTATAAATATATTTTGAACATCGTCATCTTTCATCTGATATTGAATTTGTGCGTAAAGTCCTTAATACCAGCTAATAAACTCTGTCAAATTTTCTTTCGGACCTTGTTTGCAATGAACCAAATCAATTAGAGAGACTTAGGGTCTGATGTTTTCTTGAAAATGTTGTAGAAATTGATCAATTAACTGTGAAAAGGAATTATTGAATTCAGAGGCAAAGAGCAAAACCATTCCAAAGTAGTATCTTTGAGAGATCACAGGAAAAACTTTGCTAATAAATCTTCTTTAAAGTAAAAATCACTACACATAGCTGTGAACACCGCCACATGAGTATTAGGATCACCATTTCCACCATATTTTTCAAAGCATGGAGTTTCAAACTTATCAGACATAGGAGTTCTCAAGATTGTATAGGATAAGGGATTACGAGCATGGTAAGTCGATATATTAGGTTGTGAAGCATTTGATAAGCTTGTCACTTTTTGTTGTAAAGAGGTTATGCCTTGCAAAAGTTGGTTTAGGATGGCATCATTAGGAGATGCGGTTTGCAGTGAGGAATTAGAACCAAAGTGTGGAGGAGATTGAGCATGGGTAGCGACAAGCAGAGGTTGTGAATAATTGGGTGGTTGAACATAGTGATAGGTGGAAAATGGTTGAGAATAAGTGGATTGAATGGGTGGTTGAGAGTGATATGAAGACACCTTAGGGGCAAGGTTCTAATAGTTGAATCTGACAGCTCTATAATTTTGTGAATTAGTGCCATTAAATACTCCAATACCAGTGGTGGCATTACTACAAGCATTTGCATTTGTTGTCAAAATATTTGATGTAAATGTAGGTATTCCCATTGTCGGTATAGGTACCGATACTTGTGTTTGAGATGGTGACAAAGTGTTATTTATCACTTGTACACATTCGGTCACTAGCATAATGTTGGTTTGTACAATATGTGCTAAACCACGGATCACATTAACATGATCTTGTCCTTCTTTGATCAATTCTCTTATGTTATGAATTGTAGGAATGGCTTCTTCAGCTATCCTCTCATTTTCTATAAATGCTTGAAAATCAACTAACTCTTTATCTAGTTTATCTATTTGCTCATTAGATACATGTCCTGTCACCTCAATAGTATCATCAACATCATGAAAAGTTTGCTCTTCCATTGTACTTGTGATAGGCATAATATCTTGTAACATTTGTGTCTCTCCTTTTGTAAAGAAAGTGTTCAATGTGCCAACTTCTTCAAGAGCACTAGATCCCATGTGTGTTATGCTTCTTCTTAAAGCAATATTTCTATTAGGGCATCAAGTTATGATACTCATGCAACAATATGTGCAACTAATAGAATAAACCTTAGGAGCTTGATATATTTAAAGGCAAAATGCTTGATTTCTCAACTTTTCTCAACGCAAACAAATGAAAGAAGAGGTGTTGTAAAGATTTTCAAGAGGGAAAGAAAATTATATGCCTAATAATAGTCCACTAATGTAAGAATACCTTTTACAATACACTTTTGAAGCAACTCTAGAAACTCGATAAGCCAAAACTTAGTGAAAATAGGCCAAAATATGCAATTTTTCACCAAATCTCAATGCAAAAGAGTAGGGCAGTGGGTGTTGTGAAAAAAATTATGATGGATAGAAGCTTATAACAGTACTAACAACCACCTAATGCCAAAAAATCTGTTACAACATGTCTATAATGCCTCTCTAGACCAAACCCTAATGCAAAGATAGCAAAAATTTGTCGATTTCTCTAAAATTTGAATGCAAAGACTCAAAATAAAGGGTGTTGTAAGGAAATTGAGAAGGGGAAGAAAATTATAAGGCTAATAACAGCCAATTAGTACAATATAATCCCTTACAACACGCTTGGAGTGCAAATCTAGCAAGACGATAGGCTCAAATCTAGTGAAAAATGCAAGTTTTCAAACCTTAGGCATGAAATTTCACAAGGAGGCCACTGCGATGCAACACTATGATTAGAGATCAGACCTAATGAGTGTTTTGACAAGGTAGTAAAATTTGAGACAAGATTTTGATTACAACCCTAGCTCATGCAAAACTAGGTTTTCACAAAAAATGCAAGATTTCAAGCAAATTTCGACAAATCAAGCATGCAAATGAATTGTAAATGATGAATTTCTATATTTTGTATCAGATCTAATGCAAATTATAGAAACTAATTTGAATTAGATGCCAATTAATTCAAATTTCACAAAAATGCAAGCTTAATATGTCAATTTTTGCAAATTTTTCAATTTTTTTGTATTTTTTCGAATGCAATATTGAAAATAATGAATTGAATGATGATGAATTTCAGATCTGATGTAAAAATCAGAGAATTAATTAAATTTAATTGAATGAATGCCAACTATGTCAAAAATCAAACCCTACAATGCAATTTTTTTTAATTTTTTCAAATATATCAATTTTTTTGTAAATTCTCCAATGCAATAGAATGAATGAATGTCAATTTGTCAAACACTCAGCAAGGTGCCAAAAAGTTCCAAACACGAGTTCATTCAAATTTTTAGTTGGAAAAAAGGATAGGGTTAATGTTTTCTCTAGTTTGAATCCTCCTATCCACAAAACATTCCAAGGGCTTTTCAACCGAGTGCCTCGCCTATCAAGAGGAGAGTCATTCTAGGGTTAGCCGAAAGAAGATATCAATTAAATGCAAATAAAGATTAAACAGAGGAATGAAAATACACAGAAATAATAACAGTGAGAGATAAGTTTTAACATGGTTCACCCAAACTCGGGCTACATCCACCAACAGAGAGTCCAATATTATTATCCAATAAATCAAACTAATTACAACCAGCAATCCTTGCAAGTCAATACCGCTGTAAAATTCTACAATACATCAATGGAAACACTAACCCTCAGCCACTTTTATCAAGCCTTATGTCGGTTACAAAAATAGGGTTTTTTTGTCATCCAATAGAAAAATAACTCTCGATATCTTAATAAAATAACCCTTATCTGCCCCTTGACCCCGTCTTGGGGGCACTGCCCCCAAACTAGGCCACAAGGGGCGTTGCCCCTTGACCCTGTTAAATGATTTGGGGGGAAACTGCATCGATAAAAGTGGGGTAGATTTAACCTTTGAGTCTGATTAGGCTCCATATAACGGCAATCTCCCACTTGGACACTGATCAGACTCCACATCATATCATCTCCCACTTGGAGACTGATCATAACACCGCTGACCCTGTAGCTCCCACTAGAAATAAGCACCCTGAACTCTGTTGTTCTAATTTTATTATTTTTAGTCTTAAAGACCAACTGAAGCTAAAGAGGAGTTCAGCTTCTCCCTTGTCACTGCCTTCGTAAACATATCCGCTAGATTTTCATCTATATGTATCTTTTCTAGCCTTAATTGTCCATCACCTAACACCGACTAGATGAAGTGATACCTGAGCTGTATGTGTTTGGTCTTTGAATGCAAGGCAGAATTCTTTGCAAGATGTATGGCACTCTGACTGTCTATATACAAAGAACTGTTAGCCTATTGTTTTCCCAATTCTTCCATGAAAGATTGCATCCATATCATCTCCTTGCTTGCCTCTATTGCAACTGCATACTCTACCTCCGTGGTGGATAAAACAACCACCATTTGCAACCATGAGATCCAACTCACTGCTATCCCACCTACAGTAAAGACATAACCTATAGTACTTCGCCTGGTATCAATTTCCCCTACCAAATCTGAGTCCACATAACCTGCTAAATCAATATTAGAGCCCCCAAAACATAAGTGTTTATTGGATGTACCTCTCAAATATCTGAGAATCCATTTTACCACATTCCAATGCTCCAATCTAAGATTACTCATATACCTACTTACGACTCCTACAGCATGTGCAATATCTAGTCTCGTGCATACCATAGCGTACATTAAGTTTCCTACAACTGAAGCATATGGTACCTTAGACATTTTTTCTTCCTCCTCCTGTATCTTAGAACACATCTCCTTAGTCAATTTCAAATGACTAGGCAAAGGTGTGCTGACAGCTTTTGCATTCTCCATATGGAATCTTTGCAACACCTTTTCAACATAATCAACCTGAGATAGAGTCAATTTTTTGTTCTTCCTATCTCTACAAATTTTCATACCAAAGATTTGTTTTGTTGCCCCCAAATCCTTCATAACAAATGATTGTGCTAACTGTTGTTTTAACTCTCTTATGTGATCCATGTTAGACCCTACTACAAGCATGTCATCAACATATAAACATAAAATAATGTAGCTATCATTATCCAACCTCTTAAAATAAACACAATGGTCAGAATTACACCAGTTGTAGCCTTGCTCAGCCATAAAACTATCAAATTTCAAATACCATTGTCGATGTGCTTATTTCAAGCCATATAAACTCTTCTTCAATCTACACATCAGTTTCTCCTTACCTTTGACCTCAAATTCCTGTGTTTGTTCCATATAGATCTCCTCCTCCAAATCACCATGGAGAAAGGCAGTTTTCACATTTAGTTGTTCCAAATGCAAATCTTCAGCAACCACAATACTTAAAACAGTATGAATAGAAGTCATCTTAACAACCAGAGAAAATATCTCATCAAAATTAATACCTTTTTTCTGTGCAAATCCTTTTACAACTAACCTGGCTTTAAATCTTTTCTTACCTCCATCTTCCTCTTTCAACCTATAAACCCATTTGTTTAGTAAAGCCTTTTTACCTGCAGGCAACTTACATAATTCCCAAGTCTAATTTTTTAGTAAGGAGTCCATTTCTTCTTTCATTGCAAGCTCCCACTGAACCTTTGTATCCACCTACATAGCTTCATCATACCCTTTTGGTTCACCAGCATCTGTTAACAAAATAGAATACAAAGAGGGAGAAAACCTTTCAAGAGGTCTACTTAGCCTTGTTGACCATCTAACATTCACTGGAGTTTGCAGTATTTCTTGTTGTTGTTGTGGAGCATGAGGAACCACTAGAACATCACTGTCTGGAGTATCATCCAGCACCACATAATCCTTTTCTTTCTTCTCATGCTATTGCAACTAATCTTTGTACAACACCTTCTCATTGAATACAACATCCCTACTTCTCACAATTTTTAGATTTTCAACATCCCAAAGCCTATAACCAAATTCATCAATGTCATATCCAATGAAGATACACTTTTTTAATTTTGCATCCAGCTTGGTTCTATTTTCAGAATCTACATATGCAAATGCTTCACATCCGAAGGTTTTGAGAAAAGAATAACTCACCTTCTTACCTATCCATGCTTCCTCTAGAATACCACAACCCAAAGGAACTCAAGGACCTCTATTAATTAAATACACAATGGTATTGACATCCTCTACCCACATGTTTAAAGGCAGCCCAGCATGTAATCTCATGGTCCTTGCATGCTCCATTATTGTCCTATTCATGCGTTCAGCCACTCCATTTTCTTGTGGAGTCTCTGAAACCATTTTCTGCCTATGAATTCCATTAAAGGAACAATAATCCTCAAATTCTTTGCTGCAATACTCACCACCATTATCAGATATGAGACATTCTAATCTTTTACTCGTCTCATTCTCAACCAAGCTTCTCCATTTCTTAAATGTTTCAAATACATCAGATTTCTACCTAAGGAAATAAATCCAAACCTTCCTAGTTGCATCATCTATAAATGTAACATAATATCAAGAGCCACTGAGAGAAGATACCTGAGCTGGTCCCCATACATCTATATGCACAAACTCTAACTTTTCATCTTTCTTTTGCTTCCCATCCTTGAGAAAACTGACTCTCTTTTGTTTGTCATACACACAACTCTCACAAAAATCCATATTAATACATTTTAGACCTGGCAAAACTTTCTTAGAATGAAGTACCTTCATACCTTTTTCACTCATATGCCCAAGTTTGTTATGCCATAGTGTTGTCTTAGAACTTGCAACAACTGTTTCTATCTCTTCCTGCAAAATTGCAGCAAGTGTTCCTGAACCTATTTGTTTTTTTCTCTACAACAGCTAAAGTAGAAGGAACAGTATGACCTGTACAAAGATATAAGGTGCTTACTTTCACACCTTTTGCTACTATTAAGGCACCTCTTCAAACCTTCCAATTTTTATCAGTAAATGTAACAATGCAACCTTCATCAGCTAGCTGCCCTGTTGAAATTAAATTCCTACTCAACCTTGGAACGTGCCTTACCTCTTATAGTAGCCAATGATTCTCATTCTGCAACTTAATTTTGATTCTTCCCTTTCCAACAATCTGACAGGGTTTGTTATCTCCCAAATAAACCAGCCCAAAATCCCCTTGGACATGATCAAGAAAATAACTTCTATGGGGCATAGCATGAAATGGGGCCCCTGAATCTAAAACCCATGAATCATCAGCATTATCTAGGGAAAGACTCAAAGCATCATCTTCATATTTATTACTACCACATTTGCCTCCTTATTGCCTTCTTATTTGTCTCCTTTATTCTTCTGAGACCAAAAATCTTTCTTCAGATGACCTAGTTTCCCATAGTACCAGCAATCCTTTTGTCCTCTGGATTGGGATCTCTTATCCTTTGATTTTCCTCGTGACTTCCCATGACCTCCAAAACCCTTTCTTCTCTCCTTTGATCTGCCCCTGCTTTCTACATTCAAAACACTACCTAATGTGGACCCTCCTAAGCTTTTCTGTCACATTTCCTCACTAAGGATAACACCAACAACATCATCAAATTTCAAAGTATTTGAACCAGAGACAGAGTTACTTACATCCATTACCAAGTTATTCCAGCTTTCTGGCAAAGAACATAAAACCAAGAGAGCCCTCACCTCTTCATCAAATTTCACCTTTACAGAAGTTAACTGACTGGTAATCATATTAAACTCATTTAAATGATTTGTCATAGATCAACCTTCAATCATTTTTAGATTAAACAAATGCTTCATGAGAAATACCTTATTTGAGGCTAAGGGTTTTTCATACAATTTAGCTAAAGCTTTCATCAGTTCATCTATTGTCTTCGCTTTTGTTATATTGAATGCCATAGATGGTGTCAGGCACAACCGAATGGTTCCCAGTGCCTTTCTATCCAGAATATTCCAATCCTCATCAGTCATTGTTTCTAGTTTCTTGGCTATTCCTTCCAATGGCCTCCATAAACCTTTTGATAGAGATAATCCTCCATCTGCATCTTCCATAACTGATAGTTTTGCCCATTGAATTTATCTACCTTCAATTTACCCTCATCTGTCATTGCTCCCACTTAATCGTGAGACTCCCACTCAACTGTAAGACCCTCCTGCAGATAATAATCGAACACAACCCACTCTGATACCACTTTCTAGGGTTAGCCGGCAAAAGATATCAATTAAATGCAAATAAATATTAAACAAAGGAATGAAAATACACAGAAATAATAATAGAGAGAGACAAGTTTTAACGTGGTTTACCCAAACTCGGGCTACATCCACCAACAAAGAGTCCAATATTATTATCCAGTAAATCAAACTGATTACAACTAGCAATCCTTGCAACTCAATATCGCTGCAAAATCCTACAATACATCAACGGAAACCCTAACCCTTAGCCACTTTTATCAAGCCTTATGTCAGTTACAAAAATAAGGCTTTTTAATGTCAACCAATAGAGAATAACTCTTGACGCCTTAATAAAATAACCCTTAGCTACCCCTTGACCCCATTAAATGATTTGGGGGGAAACTGTGTCGATAAAAGTGGGGTAAATTTAACCTCTGAGTCTAATTAGGCTCACTATAACAAGAAGTCAGCTATCAGATTTGAGTTGCCACTAGGTTTTCTGCTGGGAAACTCATATGTGATCACACAAGTTTGCCAATTAATGCCTTTATGTCCTTGAAACCCTAATTTAAGAAAAACAATAATCAAATCTATGAATTACAACAAATGCTACAAGAAATAAACAGAGGGCAGAGAACCTTAACTTACTATTTTTCATAGACGAAAAATAGAAAAATCTGAGACAATGTTGATGGCACCCTAGTCCAGTGTGCCACTTTTTTTCGCATAGTCCCGATCTCCTTCTGGCACTGATCTCTGCTACACTTTCTATTTTTTGTTATCTGAAAATGAAGGACAAGGTTGATGGCACCATTGTCCCAAAAAGTTGAATAGTGTCTACCTCTTTTTAGATCTGGAATCTTCAATGTCTACCTTCTTGCTTTGCAACTCCACTTTCTCCATATCTGACACCTGTAACTTGCAATCACAAGGAGTGTGGGAGGGGGTTGTGGTGTTTAGAGGCTTACCTCAATCAAGCCCCAGAGAGACATTCAAGTCTTCCGAACACTGTTGTCAGAGAGAGTGCGTGCCCTTGGGAGGCAAAGGCAAAAACCAAATGATAATGATTGACAAAGCACAATAAATAATACCTTGTTGATGAAGCTCTCATGGAAGGAAGAAGCTCTTCAATTCCATGAGGAGAAGATATAATCCAACCTGCGAACAAACACAATAACAATGTTATGCTCTGCAACACAATGATAATCACAAGTATGCATTAAGTTCACAATAGCCATCTAGTTTCTAAATGATAACCTAATCATGCTTATATATGCAACCACTAAGATTCCCACCAAGAATTTCATATTTGAAACTTATGATGTCGGCCTGGAGACCAAATAACGGTCACAAAACTGACATTACAAATTAGGGTAGACCCAAAATAGGGTTGGACTAGGGAGCTAGCACCCTTGTCCACCCCCTGTCTTTACTCATAATTCATTAAATTGTAACCCCCTAGGTCCTATTTTCCACAAGACCCATGGGTTTTCTCATCGGGAGTCTGATTTAACATGCAAAATGCTCTAAATGCAAATCTAAAGACTTGGGACCTAAACCTTTAGGAAAAAGCCCCCAAGGGTTTATTTTTTTTAGATAACAATGGTAAAACAGGTTTTGAGGGGATTCTGAAACCCTATTACCAAATGTTGTTTAAAACATAAGACACAACCAACCAACAACTATCCATCTGCAATAGCAAACCAACAACACATTAAAAAATGTTAAACTAAAACAACCAACAAAAAACATAAACAGACAAGACTACAACTGCTTAAGAGTGTCTTCCTATTTCTTAAAATCTTCATGCAGTCTGGAAAAAGCAAGAAGCTTTTTTTTCTCATCAACATAGGGTTTCTTCTCTGGTGCAGGAACTTGGACCAGCCTATTCAATTCTTTTACCCTTCTCATTCCCTTGTTTCATATCTTCCTACCTCGGGTCTTTGATCTTCTCAGTGAGGATTTTTAGCCCAGAGGCACTATTCTTGATAGTGTTATGATTGACCTTCAGCATATGTTACAGGTTATCCTTGATAGCCTTGGACTCCTCTAAAACCACAATCATATCCTCCATACTCTACTTCCACTCATCCATTTGCCCATTTCCTCTTGCATATTTAACATTTTCTTTACTAGTTCCATAACTCTAGGAATAGCCTCCCAATTCTATAGTATGGTAACATCATCCTCAGTCTAAAGCTGGTCCTATTTCCCATAGATCTTGGATGAGAGTAGCACCAGATCTTCTATTAGTCCACATGAAGTTAGTTCCTTGAAGGTCCAAATATAAGAGGGCTTAGTCGTTGATAAATTCCATAAGATCATTCCTACTATCCCCTGGGATTTGAGAACCTCCCATTTTTCATTATCTTTCAGAGGGGTATTAAAATCCCTCATCACCAACCTGTTCATATCAAAATGAATAGCTTTGAAAGTTTGGAGATTAGTTCATATTTTTATTCTAGCATTCTTGACATTAGGAGCATAGATATGAGAAGCAATCCAAGAGGTGTTATCCTTTAGATGGACAAACTTGGTAGCAACATGATTCATATCTTCCCAAAGAGAAACACCCTTAACCACTCTAGGGTTCCAAAAAGTGGCTATACCCCCAGAAGCTCCCTTAGCATTCACTCCATGAAAACCACTTTTCTTGAAGAATCTATTCTTTAGGTTACTAATCTTGTCAACAGGGATTTTAGTCTCCTAGATCATCAAAATATCTAGTTTATGCTTCTGCACCAGGTTGGCCAAGAGGTCTCTCTTGTGAGCATTATTTAGCCCCCTCACGTTCTAGGATATAATCTTCATTACATGGATTTTGGTGTTCCCTTAGGGCACATCTCTATAAGAGTCTTCTACAGTCCATCAGCAATCTCTCTTAATATCAAGTTCTCTCATATTCTTATTGGTTATTATCCCTTGGGTCTTAGGGTCTAAGCCACAATCTAGGACCTTCCTATATCTAGCACTTACCCTAATGCTCCCTCCCGGAGGAGTAGATACTTGGACTTGACCAAGCTATCCCCTTTACTTGGATCATGCTTCTTAATAGGATCCCTGGTCTGGATCTCTCCCTTTTCTCTTTTAAGGATATCTGAGTTCCTAAGCACCTCTTAGCCAGAAGGTGAGCTATTGTTGACCTTATCAGTCTTTAGAGGTGATTCCTCGATAGTATTTTCTACTATATCACTTCTTTGTTCCTTCATGACTTCCAATAGATTTTCTACCATTATCATCTCTCCTGTAGGACTATCTTGGACTTTCACCTCCGTATTATTCTCTGTTTCCTTCCCTTCCTCCTAGGTAGGGTTAAGTTGAAGAGAGGTTGTCTTTGTTTCAATACCAGGTTTCTTGTTCTAAGGGGGTTCCTCAGATAGGCTTTCCTTTCCTTTACCATCATCCTCTCCCACTGTTTCTTTCTCCTTCCACATCTTTTGTTATACTGTAGGCTTCTGAGAAGGACATTGTTCTTCCCAATGACCTACTTTCCTGCATTTAAAACAAGCAAAAGGAATAGTTTTATACTCTACCACTTATTTCCATTCTCCTAACTTTGATTTGATGTTGATCAAAGAACAAAGATTTGTAGAATCTTCCACACAGACACAAATTCTAGCATATACCATTCTTCTTCTTGTGGCATTCATTGAATCAATGGTAAGTAGCTAGCCAAAGGCACTTTCTATATCTCTAAAAACCTCCTCATCCCAGAACTCAAGTGGAAAACCTAATAGATGAACCCAGACCAGGGTCACATTGAATGAGCTCTTAGCTGCATCAAATCGTGTGTTTTATTTTTTCAAAGCCAAGGTTGACTTACCAATCATCCAAGGTCCTCTCACCAAGATATTGTCCAGGTCTTCCATACAAACAAAATACAAAGAGAAGAAGCCTTTAGGCATGGTTGCAATATCAACATGGCCCTTAGTTCTCCATCTTTTAGCAACCTAAATCCTAACATCTTCGATATTAGGTCTTGGTCCCAAAAAAATTCCAATCAAGGTCATCTCCATTTTTGAGATCCCTTTGTCAACAATGTTGGGAATATTGATGGAGATTTTGCTTGAACCCAGGTTAGAAACAACTTTCACTAAAGATGAAACACTCTTTTCTTTAGTTTTATCCCCGAGAAGTGATACCCAAGACTTGGGCCCTAAACCTTTTTCCAGTGAGTTTCCCAAAGATTTAGAAAACTCATTTTTGGAACCCATAAACTACTTGGTCTCTGAGGACTAACCATCTTCCAACAAGATGTCATCTGTCTTAGATTTCACTCCGTTCATCGCAGGTAGTCCCACCAGTGATAGCCCCCTAGGGTCAAGTGGTTTGTCTAGGAAACCTGGCACCAGCCCAGACTTATTTAGATCTGTCATTTGAAACTCCAGGAGTTTGTCATAGCCTCTGTCAGTGAACTCACAGGCATCTGCAGACCTACCTTTAGAACTACTTCTTCCATTTTTCCTCTGTCCTCCATTCGCAAACCATCCTTCATCCATTCCTCCATAAGATTATAACATATTATCACTCTAATTTGATATACTTATTGTTTGTGTGAAGCATGGGTTTGAACTTTGGCATTGACCTATATGTGTTTCACTTTGTTTGCATTTATTATTTCTATGAAGTGTGTGTTTGTGTTTTGACAATTACTTTGTGTGTATGTTTAAATTTTGACATCCTTTGATTGTTTGTTTGAAGTGTCTTTGAACTTTGTTTGTTTAGTGTGTTTCACTTTAGAATCCACTAATTGTTTATTTAAAGTGTGTTTGAACTCTAAGGTGAAAGTTTAGAATTATGTCACACTTTTATAAAGTATATAAGCAACACAAATATAATTTTTCAACTTAGACCACCTAAAAGTGATGTTTATGTTTTGAATTTTAAAATGATATAAACTAATGAAATGTAGAACTCTTAATGCAGTTTATCTTTATTATTTTTTTTTTAAAAAAATTAGTTGGATATATTTTTTTATAAATTTAAGTGAATAATTTTGATTGTTGAAAAATTTTGAAAAAAGTGAGGTCGATGGGACATCACAAAAAAAGAGCATTGTTTTCCTTGTTTTTTTCCCACATAGATAACTTGAAAATCTAGTGCATGGGAAAAAAAAAAAATTTATGAATATTATTTTTAATAATTTTTAAATTTTAAAATTAATCAAAACATCATAGTTTTCATGGGATGTCAACTTTTATTTAAATTTTTTATCATTAAAAAAATTATATCCTCTTAGAGAAGATTCCCTCCTCTAGTGCGTCATATATTTTTAAATTTTTATATATTTTATTATTATTTTTTTAATTTCTAATCAGCTTCATGTTTGATTATAATAACCTACTTGCAAAAAATTAAAAAAATATAATATATATATATATTATATTTTTTTAATTTTTTGCAAGTAGGTTATTATAATCAAACATGAAGCTGATTAGAAATTAAAAAAATAATATATATATATATATATATATTCTACACTCTAAGCTCTACAAAATGGTATTTTCATATTTTCATAAAAATACAATCTGATTGGAGAAATTTGGAGGTGAAGTTGAAAGTTTCTTAAAATTGTTCAAGGGGGGTGGTTGCCACATGCGCTGCTACATAAGTAGTTTGGACTGAAATAAGTATAAAAATATTTTGGTCATAATAGTTTTGATCGAAAGTTTTTATGCAAATAAATATGCTTTTTGAATTTGAAATTGAATTATATTCATTCAAAAAAATTGGCTAAAAAAGTTTCGGGAAAACTCTATGCCACGTAGGGGCCACGTGGTTTTGGGTGAAACAGTTTCACCTAAAACTTTTTAGGGTGAAAAAATTTCAACCAAAACCATTTAGTTGGCCCAAAGTGTGACACATCTATACTTTCACCCTTTTGACATTACTTTGTGTGCATGTATTGTTTGAATTTTGTGCATTCACATTTTGTGTGTTTGAACTTTGGCACCCACTTATTTATTTGAAATTTAGAGTTTACTTTGTTTATTATGTACACTTTGGCACCCACTTCTTGTTTGTGTGAATTGTGCATTTAAAATTTGACATCCCTTTATTATTTGACTCAGCTTTTGGAATTCATTTTGTGTGTGTGAAATGTGTATGAACTAACTTTCGCATTCACTTTGTGTGTGTGTGTGTGAACTAACTTTCACATTCACTTGGATTTGATCCACTTATTGTTTGTGTATTGGCGTCCACTTTGCATATGTGAAGCATATGTTTGAACGTTGGCATCCCCTTAATTTGTTTGAGTTAATTGTGGATTCTTTTTTTTTTTGCGAAATGTGAGTGAACTACCTTTGTCATTCATTTATTTGATTATTTAGCATTTGTGTGTTTAGATAAGTTTGAATTTTTGCATTCACTTAGTGTGAATTAAAAATTAACATGTTGAATTATGTTTGATGTTGTGTGTTTGAACTTTAGCATTCACTTTTTTTTGTATGTGAGTGTTTGAACTAGCTTTGGCATTTACTTTGTAAGAAGTATGTTTGAATTTTACTTTTCACTTAGATTTAATCCTCTTATTGTTTGTGTGTGTGAACTGTCACATTCATTATGTAAAGAGTGTACTAACTTTGGCATTCACTACATGCTTGAACTTTGGTATGTTTAAACTTTAGTGTGTACCTTATATATGTATGAATGTATTTTTGAACAAACTATGTGTGAAATGATTGAACTAACTTTGTGTGAAGAGTATGTTTTTTGTGTGTGTGAATTTTCACATTCACTTGGTGTGAAGAGTACACCGACATTAGCATTCACTTTATGTGTCTATTTGAACTTTGGTATGTTTGAACTTTATTGTTTACTTTATTATGTATGAAGTGTGTTTGAACAAACTATGTCTGAAGTGATCGAACTAACTTTGCGTGAAGAGTGTGTTTTAACTTTGGCATTCACTTTGTGTGTGTTTGTACTTTGGCATATTTAAACTTGGGTGTTTACTTCATTTGTGATTGAACTAAATTTGTGCATGAAGAATGTTTGAACTTTGGCATGTGTTCACTTTCTATGTGTGAAGTGTGTTTTAACTTTGACATTCACTTTATGTGATTGTGTGTTTGAAGTTTAATTTGGGCATTCATTTTGTGTGGTGTGTGTGTTTTCACTTTACCATGTTTTATAACTTTGGCACTCACTTTAGGGGTGTGTTTGTACTTTCTCATGTTTGAACTTAAGTGTTCATGCATGTTTGTACTAACTTTATTTGAATGAATTATGTTTGAACATTGGCATATTCACCTTTTGTTTATGTAAATTGTGTGTGTGTGTGGGAAAGTTAATTTAGGCATTCACTTTGTGTGGTGTGTGTGTTTCAAAATTGATTTTAGTATTCACTTTGTGTGGAATGTGTATTTGAACTAACTTTGGCATTTGTTGTGCGTGTGTGAGCTTGAAAGAACTTTGATATTTTTTTTGTCTATGAATGAACTTCAATTATCACATTTTGTGGAGTGTATGAACAAACTTTAATGTTCACTTTATATGGAGTGCAATTGAAAGATGACATTCTTTATTTTTTGTGTGTACAAATTAACCTTGGCTATCATTTTGTGTGGAGTGTAATAATGAACTTTGATGTTCACTTTATGTGGAATGTAGTTGAAATAACTAACATTCTTTGTTTTATGTGTGTGCATGAATGAACTTTGGCTATCATTTTGTGTGGTGCAGCAATGAACTTTGATTTTCACTTTGTGTAGAATGTCTATACAAACAAACATTAATGATGTGCATTGGATGTCTTTGTGTGTTTGAATAAACTTTGGATTTCAATGTGTGTGTGTTTGAAATAACTTTAGCATTCATAGTGTGCACACACATGTGTGAATGAACTTTTGCATTCATTGTGTGTGTGTGCATGTATGTGTGTGTTTGAAATAACTTTGGCATTCACAGTGTGCATACATGTGTGTGAATGAACTTTGGCATTCATTGTGTGTGTGTGAATAAACTGACATTCATTGTATGCATGTTTGAAAGTTAACTTTGGCATTCACTTCATATGAAGTTTGTGTGTGTGTTTTAAAGTTAACTTTATCATTTAGTTTGTGTGAAGTACGTGCCTATGTATTTGAATTAACTTTATTTTTCATTTTTTTTGTGTATGAATGTACTTCAACAATCATTTTTGTGTGGAGTGTATGTATAAAAATACTTTCAAACTTTAATGGTGTTCACTTTATGCATGTGTGCATTTGCATGAACTTTAGATTTCAATGTGTGTGTGCATGGGGGGAGGGAGGGAGGTTGTAAGGTACGCAATCTAAAACTAGATTTACCGAAGTAAATAATTAACTTAATCACATTAACTCAAATAAAAGGGTAAATCTTCTATACATCAAGCAATAATGTCATAATACATCTTACAAATTGACATGCCATAACCAAGTGTTAACACAATAAATAATATACAATGTTACATCTTAGGCTCTCATGACATAAGTCATCTCAAAGAATAATAAGTTACAATAATCAAGTACAATATATACGTAATGATCAATAAATAGAATCATAGTCGTTGACCGCCACTAACCACATGGTCATCTGCAAGACGAGAGACAGGAACATGGCCCAGGAATTTTTCCAACCCAACCATGAAGCAATTACACTTCCTTGGAATCCTTCATGACACGAAGGATACCAGACCCTGTAATGGCCCAAGCTTTCACCCAGGACATTAACCGAACAAACACCAAACCAACAAAATTTTTGCATTTGCAAGTGCGACATTCACATGTCGCATTGCACTCATGTGCACACAAGGTGTTGCAACACAGAGAACAACAACAAAAGCAACATCACCATTGCACTATGCAAGGTGGCACAAGCGGAAGACTTCACCCATCATGTGACAACTCACCATGATGACCAAGTGAGAGGTAGAGCTCACTCCATAACGAGGATCAAATACACATCCATGACCTCACTCCCTCACAAACACACAGAGTGGGATGAGTGTAACAATCACCTCAATCCATTACTGGTGCAGGGGCACCATAGTAAAATCTACTATGTTGAAATAAGGCTTATTTGGCCATGTCATCTTGTTCATATTTTATTTTCTAAAACCTAGAAGTCTTTGTATTCCATTTGGCAAACAATGGACACATTTTGTAACTAATAGGATCTGAAAAGGTTAACAGGAGTCAGTTAGGATTCAGGGCAGTTGGCCTTCCCTAACCATTGAGAAACCATTGATCTTCCAACTCTGGCTTAATAAAATCACAGAGGAGCAACCGAGAGGGAGTTCAAAAAATTCAAAGATTGTGATTTAGAAATCATCTGAGCAATAATAACTTCTGTCCATCATTTTTTGTGTTTGATCTGTGTCGTAAATATTTCCTATTTGTTCATAATAGCTTTATGTTCTCTGCAATTGAAATAGTTTAGTCTAAATTGTTGAAGATGAGTCAATAACCATTCCACTGGTGGATTTCCAAAGAAATCAGTGAAATGGCATCAGTGTGTACATATTTCTGTTTGTTTTTCTTTTCTTTTACCTGTTTGGCGAGGCAAATGTTCCAAACTGAGGTGTGTGCACAGTAGCATGCCCTAGCATCTCTATGTGCTAGGCATAGTGTAGATCAGACTGTGTGAGAGTGACAACCCTATCAACGTATCGCTGGGACTCAAAACAAGTCTACCGAAGTCAAGTAGTCTTGTCGAAGACGAGAGCAAGAGGTCTATCAGTGTATCGGTAACTCCGGAGTAAGTCCCACTGATAAATCAAGTCTCGCCAAGGGGGTTGGTCTATCGGCAGATCATCCAGAGGTTGTAAATGCTCACCGATGAGAAGAGTCTCACCGAAGAAAAAAGTCATCAGCGTATCGGCGAAGCAAATTCTAACGTGGCTGATAGCATTTGTCTGGCTGATGAGTGGTTGGTCCATTGGTGCATCAACTTAAGTTGGTAAGTGTTCACCGATGATAAGGGTCACAATGATGAGAGGTTGGTACTGTTGAACTAATTGTCAGCCAAATGAAGAAGAAGTCTCACCAATATGAGGTATCAGGCAGACTTTATGTTTGGCAAAACATTTCGAAAAGTCGCCGATAGTCTATTCCGTTGCCGATGGCAATAAGAAGGAAGTTCTAATAGAACTATATGAAGGACATAAAATATTTACCCATCCTCTCCTAAGTTGAAAGAATAAGAATATTTATTCTTCTTTTTGGCTCCTCATCATATTGGTATCAGAGCCATAAAAGGTTTTGTGGTTGATCTGGAATATGTCAGTAGAGGAGAGGGAAGGAGAGGCTAGCAATATGCCTCCAAAGGGGATGACCACTGAAGTGGTCAAGAAATTTAAGGAGATGGAAGAGAAGATCAAAACTAGAGTCAAGGAAGCACTCCAAGCATAATTGAAGGCACTGAAGATAGGAAAAAGGATAGAGGAAGGTTCAGATGAAGAGGAAGAGAACAAGGAAGAAGAAGAGGAACCAGAAGAAGCAAAGATATCGGCTGATCAAAAGAATTTCCTAGAAGCCATTAAGGCTATTAGCAAGGACTCTTCAGAGGCTCAGATAGATATCCCCATGTTTAGTGGAAAGATGAATGCTGATAAAGTCATGGAGTGGATTAAGGCTCTAAACAACTATTTTGAGTACAAAGTTCCTGAAAGTAAGAGAGTTAAGTTTGTAAAAACTAAACTCAAAGGTGTTGTCCTTACATGGTGGAATTACACCCAAGGAGAAAGGGTAAAGAATGGGAAGAGTATGATCTCTTTGTGGAGTAGAATGCTGGAGAAGATCAAGTCCCAGTTCCTTCCATCTGACTACGAGGTACAGATTTACAAGAAAATGCAGAACCTCAAGCAAAAAGATATGGATGTAGCTACTTACATCAAGAAGTTTCACAAATACACTCTTCAATGTGGGTACATGGAGGAGGAAAAAGCTAAGGTAGCCAGGTATCTAAATGGTCTGAGGTTCAATATTCAAGATGAGATAAGTTTAATGACCCCTGAAACTGTGGAAAATGCTTTCAAGTAGCATTAAGAGCTCAAGAGAAGCTAAAGAGAAAAGGTGAGCAGCAAGGTAGAGGAAAAGGTGGCAAAAATTTTAGAGGCAAAGGTAGTTTTGGAGGAAGAAGTCCCAACCAAAGGCCTAATGGTGAGTCTGGCCAAGAAGAGCAAGTTGGGGACTCAAGTAGTAGAGGAGGCTACCAAGGAAGAAGGCCTAATGGAAGAGGTGGGACAAATGGATCAGGTAGAGGATCCAAGTTCTCCAATATGAGATGTTATAACTGCAATCAGATAGGGCACTCGGCCTACAAGTGTCCAGAGAAGGCCTCAACTTCTCATGGTAATGAGAGAAGAACCGCATTGACTCAAGAGGATGCAAGGAGTGTGACATCTCCTTGTTGCAAGTATGGGCCTAACCAGTGTTTTCATTGATGTCAACATACTCCTGTTGCATTAATGACAAGGATTGGATGAGTTATGTGCTGAGGATATTAAGAAAATTAGTCTCAATCATGAACAATGAAGAACAGTGATATCATAAGGTAAAAAGTCCAAGACAGGTTGAGGATCAGAGGATGCAGATTAAAGGGTTCGAAGATATGAATCTTAAGATGTTGCAGTAGAGATTTCAGAGGTCCACATGAAGATATGAAGAAGTTGTGAATCGCTCAAGTAGAACCGGTTCTGGTAGATGTTCAGAGGTGACAGAGTGTTACAAAAAGGTCCGGTGAGATCCGGAAATGCTTTGTCCTGTTTTGCGGATTTGAAGGAGTGTTTGGGAAGTCCTTATGATGTGTCAACTCAATTGGTTCATGTTTTAAAGGTCTGCAAGCATCTATTCCTTTGTGATAGTAATGGCAGACTGTGCTCTTGAGGTTCCGGATGAAGGAGAGAAGGATTTCAGTAAGTAGAGGAAGTGTAGATGTTCTTGGTGATTCAGGCAAGCTTGTGGAGGTCCTTGGATCATGTTCAGTTTGTATTGATGGTCCGCATTAGAGCCTGGAATTGAAGAAATGCTTCCGGATGAAGGTGTTCTTCCTTAGGATGGCCAGCCGAATGAGTTACTCAACCTGCGGATGTTCTTGTGGATGATTGCCGACTTAGATGTTTGTTCCTAAGTTGATGTCATGTATAAAAAAGGGATTGCGAAGTCATTTCAAAGTGTGTCTTGTGCAGATGAGTGTGTGGTAGCGAAGAGGAGAGCGAAAGGCAGAGTAGAATTATTGAGATTAATGGAACCGATTCAAGCATGGTGAAGATGCTATTCTCCAGTTCATGTATGTGATACTTATTTCTTTGTAGACAGTGTGTCTCTTATAGGCAGTGAGCCTCTTGTAAGTAGTGTGCTCGGGCAGTGAGCCCTAATTGGCAGGTGCCATTTTGTTCTTTCTATTCTTCTAACAAAGAATACATTCTTAGGTTAATCACCCCGTGGTTTTTCCCTTAACCAGGTTTTCCACGTCAAAATCTTGGTGCCTTTTGTGTTGATGAGTTTCTACTTTTGATTTGAATCCATTATGTTTCATGTTTAATATACTACTAATCACTAAGAGGACTTAAGTGTGTAAATTGGAGAAGGTTTTGCACAACTGATTCACCCCCCCTCTCAGTTGTGTGCCCTAAGTCTAACAATTGGTATCAGAGCCAAGTTCCTCTAAAAGGAGCTTAACTGCTTGAGGAGATCCAGGATGTCGTCTTACAAGAAGGATAGTCTGAAGTTTGATGGAACCAACTTTGCTCTTTGGAAAGGTCGCATGAAATGTCACTTGCAGTGTATGGGATTGGCATACTGGTCCATGGTTACAAAAGCGTATGTACCTCCACAAGGTGGTCCAACAACCCTAAATGAAATCATAGATGCTGAAAACAATCTGCGGACCAAAGAGGCTCTTCTAAGTGCATTATCTAACTCAGAGCTCTCAAATGTTATTGACCTACCAACTGCCTTTGAGATTTGGAATAAACTGGAAATTTTGCATGAAGGAGACCAGTATGTTAAATGTGCAAGGTTACAGAGTCTAAAAGGGAAATTTGAAAAACTGAAGATGAGAGATGATGAAAATATAACCACTTTTATGCCAAGAGTGAATGAGCTGGTTTGTGGAATTAGAAATGTTGGTGGAGTCTTGGATGAAAATGAGATCATTGGTAAAATTCTTAGATCCCTTCCTGCTTCTTACAAAATCAAGGCTACTGCCATTGAAGAATTCAGAGCCCATACAACTATCACAAGAGATCAATTGGCTAGAAAATTGGTTGCATTTGAAATGACAGAGTTTGGAGATGACCCCCCCAAGACTGAATCTGCATTCAAATCCGGTGCCTCTGTTAAAGGTAAACAAAGGTTTGATCTGGGAGAGAATTCTTCAAAGAAACTGTCATGGTATGAAAAAGCAAGAAAAGATCTGGAAGAAGAAGTAGAAACTGCTCAACTTGAAGCCCTTATTGCAAAGAGGCTACCAAGAGGATCCAATAAGTATGAAGGAAAATTACCTTTTAAGTGTTTTAACTGCAATAAGATTGGTCATTTTGCCTCAAGATGTCCGGAAAGATTTTCAAGGCAAAATCTTAACAAACCAAGGTTCCAAAAGAACTGTTACTATGTACATGAAGATGATGATAATGAAGGAGTAACATATGATGAATCAGAGATAGGAAACAAATCCAGAAATGAATGGGTGTTCATTGCCATCAAGGAAGAAGATCCAATGTCCTCTATATCTGTCAATCTTAAAACTGTGGAAAGAGCTCTGGCTGCCCAAATTGAAGAGAAGGATGATTGGGTCATTGACAGTGGATGCTCTCACCATATGACAGGTGACAAAAATAAGTTTGTATATTTGGAAAGGTGTGAAGGAGGAGTGGTAAAATTCTGCTGGTAGAAATAGAGGAAGAGGAACTATTTCTTTTGATGGAAGAAACAAAACTGGTAATGTACTGTATGTTGAAGGTTTGAAGCACAATCTTCTCAGTGTTGGACAATTGGTGGACAAAGGCTATGATCTCTGATTCAAGGATGGAAAATGCAAAATCTTTGAAAGATCCAGAATAGAGATTGCATCTGGTACTCAAACTAAAGGTAATATCTTCCACTTGGTTGGTACTGGTAAAAGCTGCTTATTTGTTCAAGTTGATCAAAGTTGGTTATGGCATAGAAGGATGTGTCATGTGAATTTTGATAATATCATCAAGATAAGCAATACTCAGGTTGTAAGAGATCTTCCAAAATTGGTAAAACCTACTAACAACTTGTGCAAGGAATGTCAGTTGGGTAAGATGAGCAGAGTCTCATTCAAAAGCAAGGAACTGTCATCTACCAGATTATTGGACTTAGTTCACACTGATCTTTGTGGTCCGGCAAGAACCAGGAGTATTCAAGGAGATAGATACTTCATGTTGCTAATTGATGACTATTCCCAGATGATGTGGGTAACCTTTCTAAAGGAGAAATCAGAAGCTCTTGAGAAATTCAAAATATTCAAGGCTATGGTAGAGAATGAAACAAGATTAAAGTTGAAATGTTTGAGGTCTGATAGAGGTGGTGAATTCACATCCGGTGAGTTCATAGAGTTCTGTGAGAAACATGGAATTAAGAGACAACTGTATGCTCCTAGGACTCCACAGTAGAATGGAGTAGTGGAGAGAAAGAACTGGACCATCTAGGAAGCATCTAGGACCATGATGATGGAAGCAAATGTTCCTCAGATCTATTGGAGAGAAGTTGTCAGCACTGCAGTCTATACTCTCAATCGAGTTCAAATTAGAAGCAATACCGGTAAGACCCCTTATGAACTTTGGTTTGGCATTACTCCTACTGTAAGATATTTCAGAGTCTTTGGTAGCAAATGTTACATCAAAAGAGATGAAGATCTAGGCAAGTTTGATGCTAGAAGTGATGAAGGAATATTATTGGGTTACTCTACTCAAAGCAAAGCATACCAGTGTTATAACAAGAGACTAAGAAAGATGATAGAAAGTACAAATGTGAAGGTTGATGAGGGAATAGAGAAACCCTCAAGGTTCTATGAATATGATGAAGATGATCAAAATGGTGTTCTGGTTCAAGGAGTTCAAACCTCTTCTTAAAATTAGATTCAAACTGATCCGGTAAATCAGGAAGAAGAGATAGGTCTGAATGAGCCTGATCAAGAAGCAGAAGTGCAAGAAGCTCCCAAAGTTCCAAGGTATATAAGACTGAACCACTCTGAAGATCAGATCATAGGTGACAAAAGCAAAGGTGTGCAAACTAGAAGGAAAATTGCTCAAAATTCAGATGAATATTGTCTGATTTCAAAGATTGAACCTACGACAATAAATGAAGCCTGCAATGATGAAAACTGGACCAAAGCAATGGAGGAAGAGTTTATGCAAATTGAGAAAAATCACACTTGGGATCTTGTTCCCAAACCTAGAAACAAGAATTTGATTGGAACCAAATGGGTCTTCCGGAACAAACTAAATGAAGTTGGTGAAGTAATTAGAAATAAAGCCAGATTGGTCTGCAAGGGCTACTCTCAAATAGAAGGAATTGATTTTAAAGAAACTTTTGCTCCAGTGGCAAGAATTGAAGCAGTCAGATTATTCCTTGCCTTTACTGCCTTCAAGGATTTCAAGGTATATCAGATGGATGTCAAGTCTACCTTTCTAAATGGTGACTTAGAAGAGGAAGTGTATATAGAGCAACCGTTTGGATTTCAGTTGTCTGATCATGGTGATATGGTCTGCAAGTTGAAGAAGGCACTGTATGGATTAAAGCAAGCCCCAAGAGCCTAGTATGAAAGATTGGACAAGCATCTTTTGAAGATTGGTTTCAACAAAGGTACTGCTGACAGTAACTTATATTTCAAAATTGATCATGAAAACATCTTGATTGTTGAAGTATTTGTTGATGATATCATCTTTGGAGGAAGAGATAGTATGTGTAAAACTTTTGCAAATCAAATGAAAAGTGAATTTGAGATGTCTATGCTTGGTGAAATAAATTTCTTCTTGGGTCTGCAAATTACTCAAACAAAGAAAGGAATCTTCATTTCTCAGACCAAATATGTGAAAGAACTGTTGAAGAAATTTGGGATGGAAGATTCAAATCCAATGAATACTCCCATGCCAACCAGATGTAAGTTGAGAAAAGATGATGACTCTCCTAAGGTAGACCAAACAAAGTACAGATCAATGATTGGAGGATTGTCGAATCTCACTCAAACTAGACCTGATATTATGCAAGCAGTTAGTCTTGTTGCTAGATTCCAATCTGATCCTAGAGAATCCCATGTCATGGCAATCAAGAGGATCTTTAGATATCTAAAAGGGATGGTTGAGTATGGTTTGTGGTATCCTAGATATCATGATTTCTCTCTTCATGCATATACAGATGTTGATTGGGCAGGAGATGTGGATGACCGGAAGAGTACCAGTGGTGGAGCTTTCTTTTTGGGAAAGAGATTGGTTTCTTGGCTAAGCAAGAAACAAGAGGCAATATCCCTATCTACAACTGAAGCAGAATACATAGCAGCAGCAAGTAGTTGCACTCAAGTTTTGTGGATGAAGCAGATGCTAAGAGATATTAAAGTAGAGTATGAGGAGCTTATCACAATCTTCTATGATAATTCAAGTGCAATAAATATTTCTAAGAATCCGGTGTTGCATTCTAAGACGAAACATATATCTAAAGTTTCACCTTCTAAGAGAGCAAGTGAACAAGAATGAAGTCAGATTGGAGTTTGTGCCCTCCAAGAATCAGATTGCAGATATCTTTACTAAACCTCTGCCTAAGGACTCTTTTGAGTATCTCAGGGAGAAGTTAGGGGTTATTGCCCCTCCAGTGATGAATTAAGGTGCACTAATGTGCATCAGTCCGGTGGATATCATAGTCATGTCTTGTGTTCTGGATTGATGATGGGGAGCTGCTACTTAGGGGGAGCAGCAGGTATGATTCTGAAGTATTGGAGTTGCAAGTATGAGCCCTTTGCCATTGATGTCAAAGGGGGAGAGAAGGCATGTGAAAAACAAGTGGTTGATGATCAAAGGGGGAGCAGTAAAGAAAGAGAAGACATGTGAATAGTTGTTGCTGATAGGGGGAGTTGTGACAGTAAGGAGAAATTCTTGTCTTGATGATTTTTTTTTCACATTATATGTTGCCATCAATGACAAAGGGGGAGATTGTTGCAAGTATGGGCCTAACCAGTGTTGTCATTGATGTCAACATACTCTTGTTGCAGTAATGACAAGGATTGGATGAGTTATGTGCTGAGGATATTGAGAAAATTAGTCTCAATCAGAAACAGTGAAGAACAGTGATATGATAAGGTAAAAAGTCCAAGACAGGTTGAGGATCAGAGGATGCGGATTAAAGGGTTCGAAGATATGAATCTTAAGATGTTGCAGTAGAGATTTCAGAGGCCCGCATGAAGATATGAAGAAGTTGTGAATCGATCAAGTAGAACCGGTTCTGGTAGATGTTCATAGGTGACAGAGTGTTACAGAAAGGTCCGGTGTGATCCGGAAATGCTTTGTCATGTTCTACAAATTTGAAGGAGTGTTTGGGAAGTCCTTATGATGTGTCAACTCGATTGGTTCATGTTTTAAAGGTCCGCAAGCATCTATTCCTTTGTGACAGTAATGGCAGACTATGCTCTTGAGGTTTCGGATGAAGGAGAGAAGGATTTCAGTAAGTAGAGGAAGTGCGGATGTTCTTGGTGATTCAGGAAAGCTTGTGGAGGTCCTTGGATCATGGTCAGTTTGTATTGACGGTCCGCATTAGAGTTGGAGCCTGGAATTGAAGAAATGCTTCTGGATGAAGGTGTTCTTCCTTAGGCTAGTCGACCGGATGAGTTACTCAACCTGCGGATGTTCTTGTGGATGATTGCTGACTTAGATGTTTGTTCCTAAGATGATATTGTGTATAAATAAGGGATTGCGAAGTCATTTCAAAGTGTGTCTTGTGGAGATGAGTGTGTGGTAGTGAAGAGGAGAGTGAAAGGCAAAGTAGAATTATTGAGCTTAATGGAACTGATTCAAGTATGGTGAAGATGCTATTCTCCAGTTCATGTATGTGATACTTATTTCTTCGTAGATAGTGTGTCTCTTATAGGCAGTGAGCCTCTTGTGAGAAGTGTGCTTGGGTAGTGAGCCCTAATTGGCAGGTGTCATTTTGTTCTTTCTATTCTTCTAACAGAGAATACATTCTTGGGTTAATCACCCCGTGGTTTTTCCCTTAACTGAGTTTTCCACATCAAAATCTTGGTGTCTTTTGTGTTGATGAGTTTCTGCTTTTGATTTGAATCCATTATGTTTCATGTTTAATATACTGCTAATCACTAAGAGGACTTAAGTGTGTAAATTGGAGAAAGTTTTGCACAACTGATTCACCCCCCCTCTTAGTTGTGTGCCCTAAGTCTAACACTCCTAAAGTGAATCTAGCATCAAAAATGGGAGAAAATATGATGATCAAGAGGACGCTACTCAAGGAACCAATGCAGACTGAACCGTCTCAAATAAGGGATTTATTTAGAATTAACTGCAAGATCCAAGGTAAGGTTTGTAAAGTTATTATTGACTCTGGTTCTACTGATAATATTATATCTTTGGAAGCAGTAGAAAAATTGAAATTAGAAAAGATACCCCATAGCTGTCCATATAGGGTCAGTTGGTTAAACAAGGGACAACACATAGTCATCAATGAACAAGCATGGGTAGAATTCAGTATTGGGGGGTATAGAGACAAAATTTTGTGTGACATCCTTCCAATGGATGCTTGCCATCTTCTGTTGGGCAGACCATGGCAGTTTGACAGAAAGGCTCATCATGATGGAGAAAAGAATGCTTACTCATTCCAAAAGGATGGTGTAACTTATAGGATACAGTCATTGGTAGAAGAGAATCCACAGCATGTAGGGCCTAATGTAATGCTGGTAGGAGAAAAGGAATTCCTTGAAATAGTAGAAGAATCAGGTGGAGTAGGTTTTGCTCTGGTTGTGAAACCTAAGGAGAAGAAAACAGAAAGTGTGACAGAAGTAGGGCCTAAGGAGGTCAGAGATTTGCTTGAGAGTTATAAAGGAGTAATTGCAGCAGATATACCAGACTCACTACCACCCATTAGAGATGTCAGCCATCAAATTGATCTCATACTAGGAGCTGTACTTCCCAACAAGGCAGCCTATAAGATGACCCCTTAGCAGAATGAGGAGATAGCCAGGCAAGTTCAAGAACTTTTAGACAATGGGTTAATAAGAAAGAGTTTGAGTCCATATGCAGTCCCCACTATTTTGGCACCAAAGAAAGATGGGAAATGGAGACTGTATACTGATTCTAGGGAAATAAATAGGATAACCATCAAATATAGGTTTCCTATTCCTAGAATTGAAGACCTAATGGACTATTTGGGGGGGTGCTACCTATTTCTCTAAGATAGACTTGAAGAGTGGGTACCATCAGATAAGGATAAGAGAAGGTGATGAATGGAAAACAACATTCAAAACCAATGAAGGGTTATATGAATGGCTTGTGATGCCTTTTGGTCTTTCAAATGCCCCAAGCACCTTTATGAGGCTGATGAATGAGGTGTTGCAGGAGTTCATAGGGAAATTTGTGGTAGTCTACCTTGATGATATCTTGTTGTTCAATAAGAGCAAGGAAGAACACTTAAAACATTTGGAGATAGTCTTGAAGAGGCTACAAGATCAGAAGTTACTGATAAACTTGGAAAAGTGTGACTTCATGAAATAAGAATTGGTGTACCTTGGTTTTCTCATCTCTAAGGGTGATTTGAAAATGGATCCTTCCAAGTAGAGGCTATTTTGAATTGGCCTACACCTAGGATAGTAGGAGAGGTCAGAAGTTTTCATGGCTTGGCCACATTTTAGAGAAAATTTATTAAGAACTACAATGATATTTGTGCACCAATGTTGGAGACCATCAACGATGGTTGCAAGGCGAAGTTTGTGTGGACGAGAGAAGCAGATAGGAGCTTTGAGAGTCTGAAACAGAAAGTTGCTAAATTCCCTATCTTAGTGTTACCTAATTTCAATAAGGCACAATTAAGTGTGATGTAAGTGGGCTAGCCATTGGAGCAGTGTTGAGCCAAGAAGGGGGACCAGTGGCCTTTTTCAGTGAAAAATTGAATGAAGCTAAGAGGAAGTACTCCTCTTATGATTTAGAATTGTATGCCTTGGTGCAAGCTCTAAAAAAGTGGAGGCATTATTTGCTTCCCAAAGAATTCATTGTGTACACTGACAATCATGCTCTCAGTTTTTTGAATGTACAGGAAAAGCTCAACCATAGACACATGAAGTGGGTGGAAAGTCTTCAAGCATACACCTTCACCATCAAGCATAAGAAAGGGATAACCAATAAGGTTGTAGATGCTCTCAGCGGGAGGGTGTTGACAGTCCAAGAAGTGCAGTTGCAAAGCATGGGTGTTGAGTCACTCAAGGAATTGTATGAAGAAGATCAGGATTTTAGAGAAATCTACAAGGTATGCAATGAATTTACTAATACTTTTCATAGTGAGTTTTCAAATTTTACATTGCAGAATGGACTATTGTTCAAAGGATGTCAGTTGTGTATCTCTAAATGCTCAATGAGGGATAATATAGTGAAGGAGAAACATAGTGGTGGTTTAGGAGGACATTTTGGGCTTAACAAGACCTTAGATCTAGTAAGAATATTTTACTTTTGGCCAAGAATGCATTCTGACATCAGAAAATTTGTTGAAAGTTGCATAGTATGCCAAAGAGCAAAAGGAGTTTCGACCAATGCAAGATTGTATCAACCTTTGCCAATACCTAATAGGCCTTGGGAATGTTTGAGTATGGATTTTGTGATGGGGTTACCCAAAACCAGGGTAGGTTGTGATAGTGTGTTTGTAGTGGTAGACCGATTCAGCAAGATGGCTCATTTCATTCCTTGCAGGACCACTAATGATGCTAGCTACATTGCAGGTTTGTTCTTTAAAGAAATTGTCAAGATTCATGGGCTACCCTTGAGCATTGTGTCTGATAGGGATAGCAAATTTGTAGGACATTTTTGGAGGACTTTGTGGAAAAGATTGGGAACAAATTTATCTTTCAGTTTAGCCTATCATCCTCAGACTAATGGGCAAACTGAGGTGGTCAATAGATCTTTGGACAATCTCCTTAGATGCTTAATGAAAGAACATGGCAGCAGTTGGGATGTGATACTCCCACAAGCAAAATATGCTTATAATGACTCGACAAACAGGAGCATAGGTCTGAGTCCCTTTGAAATTGTATATGGCAATCACCCCAGGTATATTTTTGAATTGAGAGACGTCCAGGGGTTGAACAAAAGGAGTGGTCATGTTGATGCATTTGCAGAAGCCATGAAAGAAATACACCAACAGGTCAGAGATACTTTACACTAGAATAGTCAGAAGACGAAGGCTCGAATGGATCAAAGGAGGAGGGATGTGCAATATCGGGTAGGCAACTTGGTCATGGTTCATCTAAACAAAAACAAGTTGCCAAAAGGAGGCCACAACAAACTGATGATGCAGAATATTGGACCCTATCAGATTTTGGAGTACGGTCCAAATGCTTACAAGATTGAGCTTCCTGATGATATTGCCATTTCACCCATATTCAACATTGTTGATTTGACATTGTACAGAAGTCCTAATATAGGGGAGAATGATGAAGACCCTATCCAGGAAAATGAAGACTGGCTGAGGCACTTACCTTCTAGGGAGCTGCCAAAAATGGAGTACATTTTGGAAAGCAGAGAAGCTAGGAAGACAAGACACAAAACATACTTTGAACATCTGGTCAAGTGGCAAGGGCTTCCAGATTCAGAAGCTACATGGATGATGGAGGAAGACATTCTAAAGCAAGGTGGAGATGTACAAGAATTGGTCTCTAAGAGGACTTGAGACATTTTTCTTCTGGGGAGTATGGTGTAGGGGCACCATAGTAAAATCTACTATGTTGAAATAAGGCCTATTTGGCCATGTCATCTTGTTCATATTTTGTTTTCTAAAACCTAGAAGTCTTTGTATTCCATTTGGCAAATAATGGACACATTTTGTAACTAATAGAATCTGAAAAGGTCAACAGGAGTCGATTGGGATTCAGGGCAGTTGGCCTTCCCTAACCATTGAGCAACCGTTGATCTTCCAACTCTGGCTTAATAAAAGCACAGAGGAGCAACCGAGAGGGAGTTCAGAAAATTCAAAGATTGTGATTCAAAAATCATCTGAGCAATAATAACTTATGTCTATCATTTTTTGTGTTTGATCTGTGCCGTAAATATTTCCTATTTGTTCATAATAGCTTTCTATTCTCTACAATTGAAATAGTTTAGTCTAAATTGTCGAAGGTGAGTCAATAACCATTCCACTGGTGGATTTCCAAAGAAATCAATGGAATGGCATCGATCTGTACATATTTCTATTTATTTTTCTTTTCTTTTACCTATTTGGTGGGGCAGATGTTCCAGACCGAGGTGTGTGCACAATAGCATTCCCTAGCATCTCTATGTGCTAGGCGTAGAGTGTAGATCAGACTGTGTGAGAGTGAGAACCCTATCGGCGTATCGCTGGGACTCAAAACAAGTCCGCCGAAGTCGAGCAGTCTTGCCGAAGATGAGTGCGAGAGGTCTATCGGTGTATCAGCAACTCCAGAATAAGTCCCACCGACAGGTCAAGTCTCGCCGAGGGGGGTTGGTCTATCAACGCATCAGCCAAAGGTTGTAAATGCTTGCCGATGAGAAGAGTCTCACCGAAGACAAAAGTCATCGGCGTATCGACGAAGCAAATTCTAACTTGGCCGATAGCATTTGTCTGGCCAATGAGTGGTTAGTCCTTTGGTGCATCAGCTTAAGTTGGTAAGTGTTCGCTGATGATAAGGGTCACAGCGATGAGAGGTTGGTACTGTTGAACTAACTGTCGGCCAAACGAAGAAGAAGTCTCAATGATAGGAGGTATCAGGTAGACTTGATGTTCGACAAAACATTTCCAAAAGTCATCGATTGTCTATTCCATTGCCGATGGCAATAAGAAGGAAGTTCTAATAGAACTATATGAAAAACATAAAATATTTACCCATCCTCTCCTAAGTTGAAAGAATAAGAATATTTATTCTTCTTTTTGGCTCCTCATCAATTACAAGACTACACAAGACATCCCAAACACCTAAGGTGCCTAAAAGTATTAATCAACATCAAATAGGATTCATTTTAACTAAAAACAATAAGGTGTTGAACCAATTATGTCCACATGCTAAAAAGGACAAAAGCAAAACAAAAGGCTACACATGTTCAACACCAACGTTGACACATGCCAAAATCAAAGATAGGATCCTCACCACCTATGTGGGATGAATATGATCTAACACAAACATATCCATAAATATAAAATACAACATCCAATAACTGAGTCTAAACATGCTAACATAGTTAGATTCTAACATATAAAATCTATCAAAACATACCAACGTCCTCACAAACCGAGGCGTGGAAAAATACAAGATGATATCCAATAATTACAATATTCAAAGGGATTCATCCCAAACATAGATGAATCATAGCCATCATTATAAATCAACTCAAAGCATTAATTGCATCTTATTACAAGGGTCTCAAAAGACCTACATTACAAAGGTTACAATAATCAATAATGATAATATACAAGTGCATAAACCACCCAAAAACCAACACGCTCACCAAGGTGCTACAAGACACGAAGCATGATATAATCAACATTGCAAGAAGATAAGGGAACCATCTAACACCTGAAGATCATCATGAAGGATCAATGGAGAAATGTTGCTCACCTCCCAACCATATTGCCATCGTCAAGCGCAATAGTTGTCTATGTAACTCTAGGCAACCCCCGAGCTACGGAGAAGGTGATCATGACAAACCTGCTAAGAGCATCTCACAAATCTAGGGTATATAAGCAACATATGGCATACATACCAATCAATGCACACAACACACATGGCACAACTGCCAATACAATGCATGCACGTAACATGTGGCACACTTGCCAATCGAATGCATATAAATAACACATGATACCACTACCATACAATATGATATATTGTACAACACCATAAAACATGAGTCAACCATCGCAAACACAACAATGCAAGGTACACAACACACCGAGTCCAACTCAAGCAGTGACAAGCATAAGGAAGAGAGAACTAGCAAGCCTAGGATAAGGAGTGTCAAATTGAGGGCGTAATCAACCTCATAGCAAACTAGGGTGTAATCAACCTATGGATCATCTTTACACCCAAACTAAATCACAGTAGAACAAGGCGTTATCACCTAGAGTTGCTAGTGCAAGACAGGGCGTTATCACCTGGAGGTACTAGAGTTTGGTGTAGATGATCTTGTTATTACTTTTGTTTTACCCATGTGTTTAATGTTTATCTTTTTACAACTCCTTACACACTGGACCCACTGACAACTTCGTGTCGTGGTATGTGTTCAAGGATCCACTCCTTACCTACTCCTAATCCTCTTCCTAAACATCCAACACGTCGATTTAACAAATCGAGCATGGCACAAATTTCAATGCACCAAAATGTCCCAAAACACGACATAGTCTCACAAGATGCAAAATCACATAATATGGAGTCAACTCATCCCTCAAAGGAAATCATAAAGGAAATGTATAGAAAACAATTTTTAGGTTTTCAAGAATGGAGAAATAACTGGCATGAATTTCAATACACCAAATGTCCCAAAACACGACATAGTCTCAAAAGATGCAAAATCACATAATATGAAGGAGTCAACTTGTCCCTCAAAGAAAATCATAAATGAAATGCATAGAATTTAGTTTTCATGTTTTCTAAAAGTGCAAATTAACCATAAGGCCCTAAAAACTCCATTGGAGCTCTCTTTGGCACCTTGACCAAAGTTTGACCAATTTTCTAACTTTTGTTTTTCAATAGTTATGGATGATTTGACAACTACCCATCATAGATAACATGCCCAACAACCAATATATGCAATAAAAATGAGTTGGGGATTTCCACAGAAAATTTGCCAGGGTTTTGTTTGTATTTCTATGTTTCCAAAAGGAAATAAATGAAATAAATAAATAACCAATTGAAATAAATTTTCTAAGTTTCTTACAACTAAGCAAAGCCATATTAAACCATTCTAGATGGTGTGGCATGAAGGAAACATAATAAATCAATTTAAATGAGAAGATTGGAGAAACTTACCTTCCAATACAAGCAAAATCCAAGAAAAAGAATGAGGTTGAATGTCAAATTCGATCCACACACAACAAGCAAACACCAAGCTCTTGGATCCAATCCAAACTTCAAGCAAAACTCCCTTCCAAGCAATCAGATATCCATTTTTCAAGCAAGAGGGCTTCAAACAAAGGAGAGCAAATTTTGGAGAGAAAAAGAATAATGTAAAATACATGTCTTTTTCCTTTTATTCCACCAAAGACACTATTCCTTTTTTGGTAATAAAATAATCCTTTAAGTGATTTAATCAATCAATTCAAAATTATAGAATTTGCACAATTAAACTATTTAATTCAATAATTAAATAACTAAATGTCTCTTTTGCAAATCAAATAGGCATATAAAATAACACATTAATAAATCGTTTTCATTGAAAACACCCAAATAATTCACTCAAATAGATAGGGAAATAGTTAGTCGAATGAACTCAACTATTCCAAACAGGTTATTACCATTTAACTCAGTCCCATTCTGAAAAGTACAAACACGGCATACCAGGCATTTAGTTTTCTTGTTAAATGTAATTTCTATTTTTTTTATGGAAAAACATTAAATTTTGAATTTAAACCAAAATCATTCAAATTTATTCCACAAGCATATAATGATGCAATAAACATTTTCGCTAAAGCTAAAATACTAATTTCCAAAGTAAAATCATTAATTTAATCTGAAAACACAAAAAACACACTTTTCAAACCATTTTAAAATAAAGTGCAAGAATGTTAAGGAAACACATGCAAAAGATTCCAAACACACATCACGCGTTTCCACAACACAAGGATAAGGGTGAGATGGTTTAGCATCCCATGTCAAACTTCTCCACATTTTGTACATTAGTTAACACCTATAATTACCTACACACTCAAGTAAACCATCAGGCATACCTGCTCCAAATATAATAGCCAAAGCAACATAATCAATTCCAATGTGGTACGAGCATACATTACATCACAAACATGAGCCGACAATCAATCGACGACATAAAATCACATATGCATAAACCATCTAACATAAACATTGAAGGCATTACATCCATCCAACATACTACATAAATGAAAACAATGAAGTGTTGTGCCTCGCTCACACGCCTCATTTCGCGAAACGGGGACTCCCTCTTCCGAAATTTTGGTTTAGAGTATCAGTTCAGTTTTTGCTTCCTAAGATGTCAAAGGATGGTCAATTGCATTTAGAGCCACTAAGTCATCTTAGAATCCACTAAGTCCAAGTGTATGCCCTCATCAAAATCAAGTCTAAACTCCTTTTGCGCTGAATTTCCCTCCATCTGACTTAGCGTTGTTTTCATTGCCAACCGACCTCTATGCTAAAATCAAATGCAACTAACATAGCGCTAAAACTTTAGTCATCCGACTCAATGCTAAGAAACTGATCTTTCGACTGAGTCGGAACAAGGCAAATTTCGCACCAAATCCAATGGCATCAAAGCATTGAAAGTACTAAGGTCTGACCCCACACTAAGACCTAATGCAACCGACTAAGTCTGTGAGCCACTAAAATTGCACAAAGTCAATCATCTCAACTTTTCACGCAAACTTTGAAATGACTCTGCAGTACCCTGAGGTATCACACCGTACTTCCTGCATTTATGGCTATCGAATAAGGAAGGATGAAAGTGTTTTTGCTCTCATTTTGAGCTCATTCTGTATTTTTGAAATCAACTGAGGAGTTCCCCGACCGAGTTTGGAACTAGTCTATTGCAAAATTGCCCGCAGATTCAAATAGAAGCATAATCATCTGCATTCTCATTGCATTTCATCCCTACAAATCGGGTAAGTACTCCATTTCCTATTCTAGGGTTTTACTTATAAGCTAGGGTTTACAATTGATAAAACGGGGGTTTCTGTGCCAAATCAAATTTCAATTTCTTTAAGAATGGATTTGCAGACATATTTAATAATGGATGATTAGTATTGTAAAGAAAAAATAGGGTTTCTTCGTGATTTTTGAAAGTATCTTTAGAAAACCCTAGTTAAAAACTGAGTTGGGTAGTTAACTGTCGAAATGCAACTTTATTCAAAAACTCTCATTTGTGTTGAAACTAAAGCAATGACCATGAAATCATGTTAAAACCCTCATTAGATTATTAGCTAGAAATTGGTCTCTATGACTTGGTGCAAAACATACTGTGAATTTTCTTAACCAATTTAAGTCGGTTGGTGACTTTAAAAAATCCTACAAAAACCATAAGTTCACCTTGCGCTCAAGACACCGTCGTCTGACTTGACGCTAAATTTCACCTTCTCTGACTTAGGTCAGACATCTCCCAAAATCCCACTGGGTCGGTGAGCTCTGAAGTCTGCGTAAAACATGACAGGAGGTCTAGCGCTAAAATTGTCTTCTCCGACCATGCGCTAAAATTTTCCCCAACCGACTTAGGTCGAACACTTCCAAAAAACCCACTAAGTCAATCAACCTTAAAACCTGCACAAAGTATGACAAATGATTCGGCGCTGAAAATTGCCTCCTCTGACTTGTGCCAAAAATCCAACTGACCAGCCTCTGAGACTCATTTGAGTCAGTCACACCTAAATCCCACGCAAGGTCAAATACCCCTAAAATTCGCACCAAACATTATAACGACTAAGTGACCAAATAACAATGTGCCTTTAGGTCGGATGACCTCAAATCCTATGCAAGGTTGGTTGACCTCCGATCTAGTGCTTTGTTCTTGAGAGGTCGAATGACCCCCAAATCAGCGCAAATCAAGCAAAATGACTGTTTCTGATGAAAATTTCAAGGATAAGATGTCTGTCTGATTGAAATGAAAACTGCATTGATATAATTATGTTTTTTTGCATCTTTTGATTCAAACTGTGGAGCATTTGAGCATTTATTGCATGGATTAATATGAATTGTTGTGTTTTTATCATTTCATCATGTAATGGATGCAGTAGTTAGTGAACTGTCAGACTTGTGTATTTCACAGATGGGCATTTATGACTTAATTGAATGAATTCTAGTCTCATAGAGTATAACATGACTTCATGATATGGCAATTAACTGGAAATCATGCATTTAAAACTTAGGAATTAGGAAGACCACTCAAAAGCATCAAGACTTATGAGGTCCAGTCATGCAGGTTAAATGACTGCAAGAGCCCAAGCCATGAAGTATGAATTCAAGGGCATTCCTCCTGAAACCAAGATCACCTCTGGATGGAAAAACATAGGAGACACTAATCTAGGTCACATCGACTTAGATGACTTCAGAACTCAAATATTTGGACCCAATGTAACTCCAAGGGCCAAGAAAGTAAAAGACAGTGGGATTGCAGAGGTTGTTGCCTTCCCTGCTTCAGTTCAATGTGTAGAATTGATAGTTGCTTGTGCTGATAGATATGACCCAATGACTAGGACTATACAAACTCCCAATGAAGAGGTACTAGCAGACATAAGTCCACCATCATTAGTAGAGATCTTTGGAATCCCATGGTACCCAGCAATGACTATGCCAGATAAAACAGGTGCAGAGGCAACATATAAGAAGGATATGGATACATGCAAGAAGCATATCAATGAACAGTGGATGAAAAGCAAAAGATCTGCTATCATCAAACTTCCTCAAACCTTGTATAGAAGTGACTTCCATGCTGAAATAGGAGATTTGGTGACCCTACTCAGTAGGATATGTGGACTGCCTACTGCATCAACATTTGAAGGGTGGATGTTCCTAATGATTGAAGAGATAATTACTAAAGGACCCAAATTCCACTGGGCTCAAATATTAAGTGACAACATGCATGAGGCATTCAACAATTTCATGGATAAACAAGTATTCAGATGGACTTCTTATGTGGTATACTCATTGGCAAGAAGAAATGAATTTGTTGGTTTGTCAAAAGTAGGAGAAGTTGGAAATGATGAATAACAACAAATTAAAGTTTATGAATGCTACACTCAGCTGGCACTGTCCCAATCTCTCATCCATTACAAAAGGGTGAATGATGCCTTTACAATGTATATTACTAGATTTTTGCAAGGAACTACAGCCCTTAGGATATCCACTAAGGCTATGAATGAGATCATGAAGTATAGAAGATGGTATATACAATTCCAGAAATTTACCTAATTGAGGATTCAAGGCTTCACTAGAATGCCATATAGACTGACTCATTATCCCACAGACAAAGTAGTTCTTTTGGAGTTGTCAAGGCAATTGATTACTTATGCAGAGAAATTGAAAAACCTTAATAGAACAAATGTCAAGTTTCCTATCTTGTTAGGTAGAGGTAACTATGCATGTGTCTCCCTAGGGGCAAAAGAACATTCAGATACAAAACTTCAATTACTTAATCTCCATTTTCACACTAAGAGAAACCATTTTGATCCACAAAGAGTGATGGAGAGATATGTAAGTAAGAAATTATTCTACAAAATGCACCTAGAAGATTTTTGGGCCAAATATGTAGATGATTATGAGGTAATGAAGAGGGCCCACTCAAGGTTGTCCTTAGGATTTACGAGGAAGTTCCACATCATAGATGTCCCTGATCAGCTTGTTGATGATGATAATGTAATGCAAAGAGGATCCTGGGAGGCCCAGTATCACCAACTGGTCCCATTGCCAAATTGGGCCAATGTAGAAGAAAGCTCCTTGGATGAAGTAATGAAAGAACCAATAAGATTGAGCAAGTCTTGGGTAAGAAGTCAAGTTGTTGTACTGGAGAGACAAGAAGTGCAACTTACATACACAACACTTGAGGATGAAAAGGAATCTGGGGATGAGGAAGATGCACCAATAGAAATACTAGATGAAGCAGAACAAGCTCAAGAGCCTACTGGGAAATCAGATAGTGAAGAACATATCCCTTTGGCAAAGAAAGGTAAAGAAGGCTACCCCAAAGATACAAAGGAAAGATATGCCTCCTACGATAAGAACAAGGGCATCTAAGAAGAGAGACATGCCTAGTGGACCAAGGGAAGGTTCCAAAACAAAGAAAACTAAAGTGAAAACCACTGGCATAACCATAGAAACCTCTACTGCTACAACACCTGATAGCACAAGCCTACCAGTAACTTCACCCCCTACTGCTCCAATTGTAAATACTACCACACTTTCTTTTGTTGTTTCAACTGTTCCACCTGCTACCACTACTATAATTATCTAAGAAGATACTTATGGCTCCTCTTCACTAGTGGTTACCATTTTTACTGCCTCATGTTCATTAATGGTAGACTCGAGTACCCCAAGTAGCCCCACTTGCTCCATTACCGTTTCTTCACTTCCGCCCATTTCCACCATGACTTTACCTTCCATATCTTCTATTTCACTCTCTGCCTCCTTTTCCTTGCTGCCTATTTCCTCCATTCTTTCATCCTCCTTCTCCTTGCCTTCTCCCTCCATCACCACACCTGTAATTTCCTCTATCTTACCAACCTCTCCCATTCCACCTTCCTTAGGGTTTACTTCATTTGAAAACTTAGCACAGGTTAGCCTATCTTCATTTGTAGCAATCCCATTATCTTCAGCTCCTAGTTCCCAAATAACATCAACAAAAGATTCAGCTCCCTTGGTTGTATCACTACTGCCAGGAATAGAGAAAGTATGTGCAGAATTGGGTCTTCAAGAGTCAGGAATTGAAAAAGATGTATTTGAAGAGCCCCTTTCCAAAGCAGTAAATGTTGAAGTGATAGAAGTAACTAACAGCCCTGTAGAAGAGAAGATCACAGAAATAGTCTTGGGAACTTCTCAAGGGGAAATCTTAGAAAATTTAAAGAGTCTCGGGGATGAAGAAGTGGATGTAGATAAAGAACTTGAGCAAGAACTAAAGTTGCTTAAGGGGCCACTAAACACAGATAATGAAAATACTAACATTCCTCAAGATTCTACCTCTTCAGCACCCGATTGGCTGCGTAATAGATTGGCTTATCAGGAGCCTCAGGTTGAGATTATGAAGCTAGATCTGGATGCTATTTTAGCCAAGGCAGAGAAATCTAAGAAGCAGAAAAAGGCTAAAATTCAATCAAGAATTTACAAGGATGCTACAGGATCCAGAATAGCCAAAGTAGCTGTTCCACTAGCTGACATGGACAAGAGACAAGTCAGAGTTGAGGACTATACTATAACAACTATTGATTTGGGACCTACTACAAGAGGTCAGAAAATTGATGAGTTCAAAGGCTCGGTATCTTCTATCTTGGAGCAACTGGATAAAGATGAACTCACTAAGAAGGGGTTGAAACAGCAAAACGAAGAACTCAAAGCATGTCTGTAATTTTTTATGAAGCCTATGGATTCTGAAGGAGAGTCAAGACCAGCCCCGACTTTACTATCAAAGGATGAATTGAAAAAAATTGATGACATCAAGACAATGGCTACTGGGACTCAGAAGTGGTTTGACAAGGTTTATCAGGAAGGATGCGATGCAATCACCTTTGCAACAGCACTTCACAAAGACTTATGTAAACTACGGAACCAATGGGAAGAATTACATGAAGAATGTGATCCCTATGATGAATACTATTCTCACATGTTTCCTCAAGTGCAAGCAATAAGGGATCTACCTACCGCAATATTGTTGTCAGAAAATATCTTAACAGCTAATAAATTGCACAAAATAGTAGAATGGTAGCAGTAGATGAAGTTAAGAAATGAAATCTTTGATAATGTCAGAGAAGCCTATAAGGTGGATGACAATAACAAATTGTCTTTTATTTATGAAATAAATGACTCTTTGAGGGATTGCATGATGATTAACTTTGATGATTTAGCTCCATATGATGAGCAAGGGTGTAAGGATAAATTGTATCAAATAATCTCTAGGGAAACTACATCGAATGTTGTGAGTAGATTAGATAAAGTCAATGATCTATGGACTGCCTTCATCACATTTCAGAAGAGTAGAAAAGTAGTATAGAAGATGTACATTCAGTATGGTGAAGAGATGGAAGTTTTCAGATACAGAGTAGATCATATCAAGGACCTGGACCCCGTAGACATCAATCCAGCATTATCAGCTTGGATCAACTACAGCAACAAAAAGGCACAAGAAGACAAAATAGATTTAGATGAAGAAAAATAGAGTATTTTTTGAATATTTTGAAATGTAATCCCATCATAAATATGTATTGCTATATTTGGAAGGTCATGTGATACTATTTTGTCCTTATTATGTCTTGAAAATTGTCTTCATTATGTCTTGAAAATTGTCTTTTCAATATATATAGTCAAATGGGTATTCAATTTGTCCAAGTTCAATGTATCTGGAGGTCATTTTTCATCCTTTTCCCAAGAGACAAATTGTAATCCGGGAATGAAATGTGTTTTTAAAATATATTTAATGTTGTTAAATCTAGGTCGTCGGTGTTGAGATGATCTCCACCATTCATTCAAAAACTTAGTAAGGCGCCTCTCCTACATAAAGGGCCATTGTTCTCTCATTTGTAAGACTCTTGATGCTGAATTGTTGATGCTCTACCATTTGAGATTAATACAAAGCAAGTTTCTGCAATGTTTCTGAGAATTTGTTCACTTGTGTTATCTATTTGGTTTCATGGTTCGCTTCTTGGTCTACATTAGTTAGATTGTGCTTTTGCAATATTAATGGTTTGTTGAAGGTATTTGATGAATGTTCTAAGTCCATACTTTTGGTTGCTTGCTGACTATAAGTAGCTATGTAAAGTTAGTCTGGACTAATCATTTTGTGCTGAGTTCAATTGCATTACAATAGTTAAATCATACTAAAGACTGGGTATTTAATGAATGAATGCAATCTGAAAATCGTAAGAACCCATAGAAGATAGCATCATTTTCTGTAGTGTTGTAGCAATCAGTTAGCTTGGTTACTCAGGAAATTAGTTTAAGATTCAAAACATTTGTCTACCATAAACAAACTGTGCATTGTGAATGTCACTTAGGAACTTTCTAAACCCTACTTTCTTTTACATTTTATTTTAATCAATTTTTAGATTTAGGTTTTCGGCAACATTTTACATTGTCATATCAGCTGAAAGTATAAGGGTTTGCATGAATTGTTGTCCTAATCTATTCAATCTGTCAAACTACATGTAAGACCCCTTGTAGGAACAGCTAGTACATTCCAACTAAGAAATTCCAAGCATGCTAAGACCTAGCTGTATTATCCTTGGAGTAGTCTTACCTAGGGTAGGATACTTTTCAAGAGAGATGTGATACCAGCAATCATACCTACGTTGTTGTGTGCTAAAAACACTATCAACATGAAGCTGAAGCACTACAATAATCTAACATGCACAATTAGATGAACACTAGGGTGGGCATTACAGGCCCTACACAAAATGCTTAGCAACCTGGAAACAACTAGGAGAAGGGAACACCCGATGCAACATGATGTCTAAATGCAAATCCAACTAGGATGTGCAATATCTCACAATCAGGATGTGGTGGAGAAACATATTAATATAGTTTTGCTAGGCATTCATTCATCTATTTCAATGAAGACATGGCTTGGCCCAAGCACTTATATAAGTAATGGGCAAATCCTAAAAAGAGGAAAAGCCTTCTCTATTTACCCACATTCAGCATCCTAGCCCAAAAGTAACCCAATCACATATATAACAAGAAAAATATACTAACCCCAATGTAGCAACAATCAGTAATCTCCAAGGTACTCAAATGTACTCATAGTTACTTCCTTTCAAGAATCAAAGTGAAATATACTTTTCTAACCAAGACTAGAAGTGCTGCATAAATTTAATCTTAAGAGAGCTCACATATATGACTAGATATGATATATACAGGCATACATACACATATATATGTCTAGTATATATGGGTATATATGTATCTTCCTTTTAACAAGTATCTCTTTGAATCATTATCCACATGCATGAGTATTATTTCTCAGTTAAAACTATAACTTTGGATTTATATTTCAAGATATTACTCAGCCAAGGTTCATTTGTTAATTTGCCATACACTATATATTTTAACATGCAATTTTAAATGAATAAACTCATTCAATTCTTTATGTAAAAACCTATGGTTTAATATCCAGTGAAGGCCACTTAAAAGAATAGGCCATTATAAAACAACACAAGCCAATGAATACAAAAGTACAGGCTGACAAAAGTAAAGTAATACAGGCTGACAAGGTGAAAAATACGAGCCGAGTTAAAAGACCTTCAACAAGCCGAATCAAAGGCGTGAAGGATTTATACTTTAAAAAGGTCGCTGATCTAGAGAATAGGGCTGACAACTACAAGGAACTCTAGACAAAAATCAAGAAGGTCGTTAAAAACCATACTAAGGCCGCATGATACACCAAGGGACGCACAAGCCAAAGTTTGGGGACGTTTGAAAGATAACTATCCACTAAAAAGAAATAATATGATCAGGCCATTAAAGAAATGAATAAAGGCGAGTTTTATGGCCAAAAAGGCTGATGAAACTATAGGTAAAAGAATAAATCAATTTTAAAGGCTAAAAGAAACGAATCAAGGTCGATCATATGTTGGATCAGATCACCGAAATAAGGTGGAGGTTGTGTGAAGTATGCAGGAAAAATAATAATGATGCAGGCTGATTACAACAACAAAGATTCATTTAACATAATCACAAAAAGGCGTAAGCATAGGTACAGAGACTAATTTACACAGCTGAAACATAATTGAGGTCATATTACATAGAGAAAGGATGATGTCTAAGCACAGAGGCCACAATAACAGAAAAAGATTGAAAGCAGATAAGTATTCAGGTCACTAACAAAATTTTAGAGGCCAAAGAACATATATTTTAATCTAGCTGATAGATTTATGGTTACAGGTCAATAGGAGTTTAAGAGAACAAGGCCGCTTAACAAAACAAGAGGCTGAATTACATTTAAAAGAAGGCTATTTTAATTATGAAGAAGGCCACAATAGAAGATGCAGAGACTGATAGAAAATACAACTGGGCCAATAAACTAGATATATAAAAAGGTGAATAAGTTCTACAAGCCATTGTAATCTAGGTAAATAAGCAAGCATTCACAGTAATAAATAGGAAAAAACCTGATTAATGAAGATTTCTTGTAATTCCTTGACCCTCTAAAGCTTCTTCCTATGCTTTTGTTGTTCCAACCTCAATGCATCCTGCTTTTTTTATGTCTCTCTTTTTCTTTTTCACCCCTTGTTTTTATTCACTATGTGCCTCTAAAATTGGGGCCTTCAAATTAGAACTTCAATTCTTTCCTTTAGATGACTCATCATTAAGGTGCAAGGGTGCATGGCACTCTCTTTTCTTTCTTTGCATGACTTAATTTAATATATATTTATATATAAATATATATATGTACACATATGTCTATTTAAATTTTATTATGTGTGTGTGTCTATATATATATAAACTTACAAGACTAAAAATATACATTTATTTTATTATACAATATATCTATATACACACATATATGTGCTTCTACTATTTAATGCAATATATGAGTATAATATATATATCCATTTTCAAAAATAAGGTCAAATTTAATCCCAAGTTGTATGAACACACAAGATGTACATGGAAAACTATTTCTATTTGAAGGAATATATATATAGAAACAAGATTACCAAAATTATTATTATTTAACATCAATCACACCCATCATTTCAATAGTCAAAAACTTAGTAAAGATTACATAATCCACACAACAATGCATAATAAATTAATCAAGAATGCAAGTCAACATGATGCAATATGAACTACGTGGGTGTGTGCATGCATCAGAGTTCGGTCATGCCATCTTTTTTTGACGGCTAGAGCACGTCTACCTCAACCATGTTCCCGTCTTCGATGTGTTCCTGCACTCAGTCGCACTCAAACTCTCATCAATAGATTAGTCCCAATAATCATAGCTGAAGCAAAAACATAGATCCGTAGTCATGCATATTTTAATCCATCAATATAACTAGGTTCATATTTATGCATTCTTAAAATCATGACAATTTACTTGTTATACACGTGCAATTTACCCAATAGTAAAACAATCAAAGTAATAACCAATAGTTTGAATTATAACTGAATCAAAAAGGTCAGGATGTGATATAAATTGAAAGTTGACTTTGGCAGTCATTGTGTGTGCACATGTGCGCTTGAATAAACTTTGGCATTCACTTTATGTGTGCATGTGTGGGTGAGTTTTAAAGTTAGTTTTGGAATTCATTGTGTGTGCACATGTGTGTGTGAGGATGAACTTTGGCATTCACTTGTGTGTGCATGCATGTCTGTGTGAATGAACTTTGGCATTCACTCTGTGTCTATACAAAAATACTTTGAAGTTCACTTTGTGCTAAGTGTGTGTGTGTGTGAATGAACTTTGGCATTCACTTTGTGTGTGTACATACTTTGGCATTCATTCACTTTGTGTGAGGTGTATGTGTTTGAATGAACTTTAGATTTCACTGTGTGTGTGTGTGTTGATGGGTTTGAAAGTTAGCTTTGGCATTCACTATTTGTGTGAATGAACTTTGGCATTCACTTTGTGTGTTTGAATGAACTTTGTCTTTCACTATGTGTTTGGGTGGATCTGAAAGTTAGTTTTGACATTCGCATAAATAGGCTTGTCAACCAAGCACTATATGAAATGACTGAAAAATATAAACATGCAGTGCTTGGCCAATAAGACTATTTATTTATGTGCCTATCATCCATTTGATAACACCTGTAGGTGCTTTTACTAGTCATAGAGTAGACTTGCTTTCAATTACTCTATTATTATGTATCATAAAATATATTCTCTCCCTAAATACATTCTATACATGATTATCTTTATTAATACACATGCATGCTTGCAAAGCCATGAATAATGCATATTATAATCATATAATAGACTTGCTTTCAATGACTACAAGTCCCATGTATCCTAAAATACATTATCTCCCTATATCCAATCTATACATAATTATCTTTAACAATTTCATGCATGCTTTCAAAGCCATGCACTTTCTATCTATAACTAGGCACTATTTGTGGTGCAAATGGTTACATTAACATTATGGTGCCAACATTGACCTTTACTCCTTTAACAATAATCAAGTAGCAATAGAGTTCAATATACATACCATTTAATAATTGATTTCACCTAGCTGACTAACAAATAGAAATTGCCTTGTATGTCTTTCATAAAGTTTTATATGCCTAAAACCTTTAACAATCAAGTAGCAGTAGAGCTCACCATAGATACCACTTAATAATTATTTTCACCTATTTGACTAGAAAATATAAATTGCCTTGTATGACTTTCATTAAAGCTTTATATGCCTAAAACCTCTAACAATCAAGTAGCAATAGAGTTCGCTATAGATGCCATTTAATAATTGATTTCACCTATTTGACTAACAAATATAAATTGCCTTGTATATCTTTCATTAAAGTTTTATATGCCTAAAACCTTTAACAGTCAAGTAGCAATAGAGTTCACTACAATTACCATTTAATAATTGATTTCACCTATCTGAATACCAAATAAAAAGTGCCTTGTATGTCTTTCATTAAATTTTTATATTCCTAGAACTTATTGCATGACCTATTCATATCAGATCCTTAGTCGGGACATAAATAATGGTTCTAAAGTCTCAAGTTTTGGCCTCATTCCTATGGAAGACATCAACCTCTTAATGACAATTTGAACATTATTTTGAATTTTTCCTAAAATTTTAAATATTTTATGTAGTTCCCAATTACACATTTTATGGGGAGTACCTTCACCATTTTGACAATACAATAGCAATGGAGTTCACAATAGATATCATTTCCCAAATGACTTCACCTATTTGACCAACAAATATAAATTGCCTTCATGTCTTTCCTTAAACTTTTCTACCCCTAAAGATTACTACAAGACCCATTGATATCAAGTCCCTAGAAACAAAGTACTAATCAAAGGCCAAATAGTTTATGAAACATTTTAATTACTTAAAATTTTAAAATCAAAGCATTTTGCGCAAATTTTCAAGTAGATAAAAATCAATATCTAAATGATAATAATGTGATCAATACTAGTGAAGTCTCCAAACATAAAAGAATTTATAATTAAGCTATTTAATTATGTCAAATAGTGTCCTTTAATAAAACTTGTCAATGGACCAGAATTTATAACTTTCCCCTTGATGTTAATGTTGTTGTGCTGGGACCCTCAACCTTTTGTTTGTACCCCTTAACCACTTTGGTGGCACCCTCACTGACATCTTAGGCTTTTGGTGTAGTGGTAGCCGGTCTGTGTTAACAAAACTGGTGAATTCACTGGGGAGGGTTCAACTCCCACCCTCAACAGGCTTGCTTGCCTTGTGGTGACTCTGTCCAGTACATACCTCTTGACTGGGGGGTAAACTATTGTCATGCTGGGAATTGTTAACACACACTGACTGCCACTACACCAAAAGCCTAAGCTGTCAGTGAGGGTGCCACCAGAGAGGTTAAGGGGTATGGATGAAAGGTTGAGGGTTCCAGCACGACAACAGTTTACCCCCCAATCAAGAGGTCTATACTAGACACAGTCACCACGAGGTGAGCAAGCCTATTGAGGGTGGGAGTCAAACCCTCCCTAGCGGATTCGCCAATTTTGTTAACACAGACTTGTTGCCACTACACCAAAAGCCTAAGCTATCAGTGAGGGTGCCACTGGAGAGGTTAAGGGGTATGGACGGAAGGTTGAGGGTCCCAACACGACAATAGTTACAATGAATAATATTTATGCAAAATTGAAATGTAAAAAGAAAGAAACTCAAAATACACCATATTAATTTTAACAATCATGAAAATTATCAAAATTTGCACTTTACAAGTTTGTTTGCAATCTCCAACACAAATCATAATTATATTCAAGTAGATACATTGAGATTCTTGAACACATAGTATTGATATGTCTTTAAGTCATACAACATGTAGTTGACACTATTAGGTCATAACATCCATGCCTTTGCATCCCTACCCCTCTTTGAGAACACATGGTGTGTTAATTTGAATCATTAAGAAATAGTCAAAACTTGCATGTGGACTGATGCAAGAAGTTGGGTCCACAAAAAGCTCAAAAAGTGGAATTGTTTTTGTTATTTTTCAGAATTTGTCACACTTCGACTAAAAATTTGAAGCACTTACACAATGAATCTTAAAAAAAGTTAATAATATGAAATTTAGTATTTTGAATCTAGTTTTCAAATATGTAATTTATTCTAATACCCAAATGATAGAAATTAAATTTTGATAGGCATGTATGAAAACCACTTTTTAAAAGTCTTTTTTTTACCATACCATGCATGTGTACGGACACCACTTTTTGACCTAAATAAAAGTATTTTTCTAATTACTTTTGGGAAAAGATATTTAACAACATGAAGAATGATGAGGATAATTTTTTATAATTTTTTTCTGAATGTTTTTTTTTTTGAATTTTTATTGGTCCTAATTGTTGTTTTTAAAAATTAACGTGTATGGACAGCATAATTGGACCTGAACTAAACATTTTTTTAAAAAAAATTTCATTGTGTAGAGAATTGTCTGAAGATTGTTGTCATATTTTTTTTTTACAAAAAAAGACTAATATTTCAAGTTTACAGACCAATTTACTTAGAAATTAATTAAAAAATAAAAAAACATAATCCTTTTAACAAAAATTATATATTTGGAAACTAGACATCGTGTTCTATAATGGGTTTTAATTTCATAGATTAATTCAGAAAAAAAAAAAGTCCATCATCTATATTGCCAAAGTTGGACATTTCACTTGAACCTGCCTTAGTTTTTTAGTTGCAGGTCAAAGGCTAAGGGTCGGGTTGCCAAGCCTTTCCTGAGCCTCAAATTTTGAAAAATGTGTATGCATTATAAAACACATACGCATTCTTAATACTAAACATGTATGTGTTATATAATGCGTACACGTTATCTATTTGCCCATTTGAATACCTTTAAGAAATGCATACACGTTATATAATGTGTACGCGTTATCTATTTTCTCGTTTGAATACCTTTAAGAAACGCATACACATTATAACACGTACATGTTCCTTAGTGCGTACCTGAAGCATAATGCATACGCATTTGGATTTAGGCTCAGGTACCTGTAGCTAAGCACATACACATTTTTTCAATAACGCATATGCGTTTCCTGCGATATTTTTTTGCCAAAACTTCCCCTCTTCGTGGACCCAACTTCTTGCTTTTACCCATGTTACAGGCTAGTTAGTATTCACTAATAAAAATCATGTTGCACACATATATGTTGGGCTTCTTAATCATGTTGCACAACTCCTACCATGGGAACTCAATTATATTGTCAATTCCAACAAACTTCATATAGAGTTGAGAGAACTCCAGGAAAAAATCATCAAGTAATGTACATAACTATTGTTCATCCATGTCATCTATTTTATATGAAATCAGAGTATCAACTCTATGTATCAACAAAAAGAAAGAATGAAATCACTTAATTAAATCAATAAATTAGTACAAAACTAAATTTTATGGCATGCATCTTCCACAAAAAGTGATTGTATAGCATGCATTTAGAATTGATCTTCATCATATAAAATAAGGTTTTCTAGTTGGGGGACCTCCCAAAACTCTAAGCAATGGAGTAAATCCCACCCATGTGTTCCTCTTTGTATGGAGTTTGACACTCCATATGGGGATGCTAGAAAACCTCAAGTTATGAAAGAGAACTTTTGAATTGAGAGGCAAATGCACTTACCCTACTGTCAAAAGAATGCAACTTCACTACTTGAGCAATTCTTATCAGTCTAACATTAGTCTCCAACCAAGTTACTAGGATTGACAAATCCCTATATGTGTACACGAGTACGCAAAATATGTCTACAACAAAGAAAATAACATTAGGTCAATATAGAGCTAGGAGGCAAATTAATAATTATCTAGAATATTTTTAAATGAGAACACCTAGAAGATATTTTTTTCACTTGTACCATCCATATTTGATTTGATTTAATTTAATTCAAATATTAATGTCCACAAGTGGGGAACCAAATATTTGATTTAGTTTAATTCAAATATTGTCATTTTTTAAATTAAAGTGGAGAAACATGCTATAGAACTTTTTCTTCTTTCATTGGGGTCAATCTAATGTGGATATGATTGTCATTCAAAGCCTAATAGCTACTTAAAATATTAAGACAAAATTGATGAGATGTGTACTTACATGGCTCATCAAGGCACGGGAGGTAAGTGATGCTAGATGTAATTTGGAACATGATTGTCTGAATCTCTCTCATTATTTCTTTATCACACTTCTCTCTGGAGACATTGCAAACAGAGATGCACAACAAACAAATATAAAATCCATATTCCTTTTCCTTACTAATAGAACTCTAAAAATAAAAGCAAAGCATGGTCAACAAAATCAAGTGCTTCTATGAAGGTTGCAAAATTACCAGAAGAGCACAATGATAGAATAATTAAAGTATCACACCCTTTATGGATGACTTCCTTATTTATCTCAATATTGAAATTTCATCTTTCAATCGCCTCTAATGAGGCTTTTCTCATTATCACCAAAATAATCCTTTACATCTTTCCACACCCCAACCACTATGATAAAGACACTTCTAAGAATAAGAAACCAAAACTCGTGAAGATTTCCCATAAGCAGTAGCATGCAAAAGTCCAAGATATGTGAAAATCAACAAAAAAAAAGATAAACCTACAATTTTGAGTAGAGACCTATCAAAAGACACCCACATGCACTCCAAGAATAAAAAATAGAAAATAAAAGAAATTCTTAATCCCTTAGATTTGGGGGTCAACAAGAAAAGAATAAACCTTGAACCCAAGAATTATCGATCAAAATCCCTATATATCATTTTAAATTTGAAATTATAAACCTAATATATAATATGTAATGTCCCCAAATTAATATTTATTATAAAATTCAAATCTGAAAATGATTCTTATAGATTTAGCACTAATATGCATCACGACACCCAAACTAGCTAACTAGTTTACACAAGTATTACACCAAAATGAACATAAACACCCCAAATCTTTTTTATTATAATTTTCTGATACATATGACATGAAATAAAGCCTACAACACTGATTTGTAACAACAACAACAACTGCAACACCACACAACACTCTGCTAGCTACAACACCCAAAATAGGTTGAAATACACATGGAAATCACTACTAAACACTGCTAAAATCCCAACAACAATGCCCCCATATGAAAGAGTTGAACCAAGGTGTTTAGAATTCATGAAGAATAGAAACATACATAGTCACACATCCACAACACATCAGAAACAACAAACAACACCAACATAAGCTATACAAACACTCTGAAATGCTCTAAACACAACCTGCAAACACACAACACTAAAACTGCTACAATCCCTTAGCTCTGAAGCAACCTTTGAAGTAAGATTGCTATTTTCAATCCAAGAACACCACCCTTAGATTTCTAGAAACTCATGTCCACCGGCCAAAAGCTTCACCTCCAATGGTTTCCCTGTCCACTGAAGAAAATACAAAGCATCAGCGCTGCAAGAGGAATGTCAAACTTGCAATATTCCCTCTGCATGCAAAATAAATAATACTTATAGGCTCCTTGAACATCTAGAAACTTCCAACACATTTAGATTCACGTCCAAATAATCTTCCCCAAATTTAGGCACTTACAGAAGTCATAAAATGCATTATAACATCTCAAAAATTAGCCTTTCATATTGTACCACTTAAAAGGCATCTTTTCACAACTCAAAATGCATTTTTTAAGGCACCGACATGCAATTAAAGTGCCAACTCAAAATCTCATGACCCAAAAGGGAAGATTCTCTTTCATGAAGTGCATGTAACCTCTAATGCCAAGTGTCCACTAATTTCTTCCATTCCCCATGCACTGTGCCACTTGTTTTGGCTTGTTATAGCCACTAAATGCCAAAAACAGGTTATTTGAGATCCCACGCCCAAGTAGGGAAAATAATTAAATATAAATATATTTGGTGTTTAAATAATATTCTAATCTCAACCAAGTCACCAAATTTATTATTATTTCCAAAACTGTCAATTGATCCTGATTTGTTATTTTGGGACTGTCGACTTACTATTTTTAGTAAGCTGCTATTTTTAGAAAATTTTAAAACAGGGACATGACATAATAGCTTAAACCTAGGAGACAATTCAAGAAAAAGGTGAATCACATCAAATCTATCATCCAAACCCCATTTCAAGAATAACAACCATCATGCATAATGCAGAATATAGAAATCTTATTACCCAAATAGAGAGAAACCCAAACCTTGCCCTGTAAATTTAAGAATCCCGAGGGAATCCTTTGATCATAAAATTTAGAATTCTTAGCAAATATTAATATGTTTTCCAAAAAAATATCCAACCCCAAATCCATCAATCTAAAAATAACAATACAACCCAAAATAAAATGAAACAATGGAGAAGCTCAAACCTTAACCCCTAAACCCCAAAATTCTCCAAAAAACCTCAAATCAAAAAGTGAGGAATTCTCAACAAATTATGTAAGTTTTTAAAACAATAACAACACATCTCAAACCTGAACTATGTAGTTTTTTAATCTTAAAGGAAAACAACCTAAACCTAAGCATTCCCAAACTAGACCAACACCAAATTTCAAAATAGAATAGAGAAAGATCAAGGAGTAACCCTAAACCCTTAGCCCCAGTGTTGCCCACTCGCTAGTTGAGAAGTTATGGAGGCAATATAAGCCTTAACTACTTCACCTTGAATCAACAACATGGAAATGCCATATTTCCTAACTTTGCTGAATTGCTCTTCAAGATAAAGGCCTTGATTGTACACAATACTGAAAAAACACAAAAAAGTTAAAAACCATAAATGGGTATCTATAACCGTAGTTCCACATGATGTTCCAAAAGGAAAAAGACAAACAAAAGTATATGAAGGCATGTGATATGAGCACACATGAATAAAACTCACAAGTGAGAGATTGTCTCAACAAAGGCAATCTAAAACATCTGCATAATAAGCCTTTTAAAGGAATACAAAGATGCTTCTAGAATAAAGAAGCTTCTAGAAATCTCAATACAAAAATATTATTATGTTCTACTAAACTAACTAATTAAATATTAAGTCTAATCAAAAATATATGAAGGGGCTAAACTTTATGAATTCCTCCTTATTTAGAGGAAAGTGTCCCTTTACTTTGGGCAATATGGTAAAATAGTAGCAGATGTATGTCAAGATCTTGCCCTACGCATATCCAAATTTTGAAATTTAGATAAAATTTTTGAAGTCAGAATTTCTCATCATGAACCCTACCAAATGAAAGAGAATAAAATTCTAAGTAGGTTTGCCTTTTGAAGCACCTAGAAATTCCCTAAAATCAGGAAGTTATGCCCGGTCAAAGTTTGGTCAACGAGTCATGGGGATGTTCACATTGAGCTAATATCCTGACATTATTTCAATGTCCCGACCCAAGAAATCACTAAGTAAAACTCAATATCCCGACATTTGCCTAAGGTGCGCACATCAAATTTTAACTAACGATGTAGCAAAATTGGCATGCACATGGTCACATAGTGTAGGGATATTCGCAAGTGTGCATATTCAATCTCAATATGCGGACATTCATTAATATCCATATGTGTTATAATATCACGATAAAACTTAACATCTAGACATTTACTCAATGTCCCAGCTTTTTGAATATCCTGATGACATGTCATTTTGACTTTTCAAATGGACATTGGTCTTTGGATATTCTGCATAGAAACTTAACATTTGGATCTTCCTTAACATCCAAATGATGTCATATAACTTCGTCTCAAAAAGAATACTATAATGTGATGATGTCATCTGGATATTAAGGGAATAGAAAATTTCACAAATCTTAATATCCAAACATTTGCTAATGTCTAGACCTCCCAAGTATCCTGACGACATCACTTTACACCCAACCAAGAATTGCATTAAGAAGGGTGACGTCATCAGCACATTTAGACTTAGGGATATTTCATAAATACTAATGTCTAGATATTTCTTAATATCCATATCCTTGTCCCTCGCAACCAAAATCATAGCTTCCATAGACCAATCAGATGGTGCCATGTGGCACAAGTTGACTTTTTAGACTGGACACATTATAATGTCCTAACAACCAAAGAACAAAGGTAAATGCCCTTGGGTCTTAATGACCCGATATCCACCCTCGGTCAATGTTGACCAATATCATGACATCATATGCATATGCGCAATTTGAAAAGGTCAGCACATTGCATAACATCCAGACGTAGGTCCATATCCACACCTTACAATAAATGCCGCGAAAAGAGTGGTTGGCCATTTGAAAATTTGAATTATAAACTGCCACTTGTTACAATCTCTCAGATCGAATGTCGATATCCACAAAAAAAGGCAATTTGGCATTAATTATGCCCTAAATTCATGTTTTTTAATGCATAAGGCTAGATTTTTTTATCATTTTGCATTTACAAATCATTCATAGTTTGAAATTATAAAAAGGCAATTTGGCATTATTATGCCCTAAATTCATGTTTTTTTAAATGCACAAGGCTAGATTTTTTATCATTTTGCATTTACAAATCATTCATAGTTTGAAATTATAGAGCTCTAGAGTTTTTACGGTAGCCATTACAGTAATCCAAACCCTTAACAGAATGGTGTGGACATTTGATGGCGAGCAGTAAAAGGTGATTATGTAGTGAAAGTGTACATCAAGGCATATTTTAATCAAGTTTAAGTGTAGTAAATAGGTATATAATGATAAAACCCTAGTTTTGTCATTTTACAGCACAGTAAAAGGTAAATTCACACTTAGGGTAGAATTTTTAGCTGCATGTACACATATTATGCTTTGTAAACTGTAAATGTTAGGATATTGAGCAAACTAACTAGTAAACCTGATGTGTTGAATATATTTTGAGATATGCACAATCTGTAATTGCAGGATACAATGCAAGATCAAAAGAACAAAAGTGAGGTGGAGTTCAAGACTCCTATGTTCCCAAGTCCTGGAGGCTTTGGCTTTCGATTTGGACAAGTTGGGGATACTCACTCTGGAAGCACGAGCATTGATGAATGGACGGGCAAATTGGAACATGGAGGTGGGAATCCCATCCTATAGAACATATATAACTCAAGGATGTGGCATACTGGTGGTTTTCCATATGCAACAGAGGCCATGGGCTTGATTGTTGCATATTTAGAGAATTACAACAGAGATAACTGAAAAGTGGAAAAGGATGGCCAAGTATATGTGGATTTCTCCATCCGAGGAATTACAGAGGCATTCCAATTGCCTATAGGTCCTAACTTGTTCAGGATAAATCTTGAGGATCTGGAAAACCAATACAAATGTAAGACTACTGCCTACCAAAAGATAATGATTTCATGCTGGAGAGCACAAGGTAGTAATATTAAGGTAGCAGTAAAATTGTCAGTTAACTTATACAAATTTGACTTCACACTTGAAGTCCAATATATGATGGTGATGTTGAGCAGAATGACAAGGAAACCTAATGTAGGCACCTTTGATCCATGGATGTATGGGCTCATTAGGTTGGTGGAGACTTCAGACACCCAGGTTTAGTGGGCATCACTCATCAGTGATAGCCTTGATCAAAGTATGAGGATGTTTGGAGGTAAACTATGCCTTTTCTACATGTCTTCATATGTGGTTTATGTATACACTACACAGTCTTCATTTTCTTGTTGCAGACAGTGGGTAAAGTAGGAAGAAACCCAAGAGATATGACCATTTGGGAGCATTATTCCCAATTGGAGAGGATATCCTCCTTAAAAAACTACATAACAAAAAATGATTGCTTTGTCATGCATTTAGTTCTAGGCTAATGGATAACGACAGAGCTAAAAGATTGAGCATTGAGGCTCAAGAAGCTATTGCAAGGAATGGAACTTGGTTCATCCAGTTTCCTACCTTCACCTACCTCAAGATGGAGGGATTCAGTGGGCAACCTTTCATGTTGCCAAGGTACCCAACCGACAGAATCATTCTGTTAGAGTTAACTTGACAAATTATACCTACATATGAGGCCTTTGTGAAGAGAAATAAGAAGGGTAATGTTAGGTTTCCTATGATCATCTGAAGGTATTTGTGTCCTGACATTAATGCAGCCAAGAATTCAAAGTCTAAGTTACACATGTTGAATTTACAGACATTTTCATTGGCAAGGCAGTATGATCCTTAGTGGAGAATGGAAAGGTTCATAACCAACAAGCCAGTGCACTGGGTGCACTTGGAGGATTACTAGGCAGATTGCCTAGATGATGTGGAGGTGAGAAGAAGAAGCTACCAAAGGTTAACATTAAACCAGATCCAGACATTAGACTATTTTGATGTTCCTCCACAATTGCATAATGATGATGGCATGTTGATTTCTAAGGAGTATTAGGACAAAAGGATCCATAATGAGACCATCTCCACTCCTGATTGGAGTCAACTAGAGGTCACCTCTATTGACCTAATTACAAACAAGGTCATGGAGTTAACAAAGAAGTGGGTAGATCAGCAGATGGCTGCCCTAAAGGCCAAAGGAGTGACATTAACCATAGATAAGAAGAGGAAGAGGCAAGAGCTGCCTGAAAATGAATATGATGACTTCTTGACCCACAACAGACAGACCCTAGAGGCCAAGAAGGCCAAGCCAACTTCATCAAAGGAAGATGAAGAATTCACTGATAGGGGCATCACAATAGCCACAAGGCCATCCCCATAGAAAGAAAAGGATCCAATCCCTACTATCATAATAACCAAAAGGCAAATGGAACAGCCTGCATATGCAGAAGAGTCTAGGGTTACATATCAAGATATGGAGGAGGAGAAGGATGAAATACCTTTGATAAAGAAAGGGAAAGGTTAGGATATATGGCAAGGAGCCAATATCCTGAAGCAAAAAAGAGGGCAAGCACCGGTAATGAGAGGATCCACTAGCAAGCAATCGGGTGTCCTGCTCAAAGGGCAAGGAGGTGAAGGTCTCACCAAGATGGAACAGATGTTTGCTACTCAACAATAGATAGCAGAAAAAGATGCAAAATCCATGGTGCTAAAGAATAAAAATGATGTGGAGACAACACCCAAAGGACTGCAACATGGTATCCCCATCCCTGCCATTGTAAAGTTTAAAACTAAATTAGCTAAAGAGGCCAGATAAGAAGAAAGAAAGAAGGTGAATAACCCATCCTTGTCACTAGATCAAACCATTGCTCTCATAGATGATGATGTGATAAGGGAGGTAACATCTAATCCTTTGGAGAATTTAATAAAGAACACAACATTAACACCCAAGGCATGCCACAAGCACAAAAGAGCACTAGAGATGAGGATGAAGATGAAAATCCTGAGGTAGTGGTGAAGAATATAGGCCTTGATGTGTTAGTGGGTAAGGTCACCAGCCTAGCAGTCATTGATCTGTCATATGATGGGGGTGATGATGAAGAAAAGGATAAAGCCATGGATGATGTGCACAATGGTAATGATGATATAAGTGCAGACATGGAAATCCATATAGAGGTGCCTCCATAGCATAATGTCCAGGTGTTTAGTATGAAAAAGGGGGAAAGATGTCCAAATGATGTTTTTAAGGGTTTATATCAATCCTCCTTTCACCACTAAACATTCAAGGACATTCAACTGAGTAGAGAACTCTACTACAGATCTCCTATCACTTGGAACATAGGGGAAGATTGGAATTGTGTGAATTTGTTGTTCAATTAAGCTTAATTATGCTCAAAACCCTAATTTTGTGAAATCGTAAACAAATGGACAAATTATGGAAAATGATCGCACATAAAAATATCAAATGACAATCAAATACATACCAAATTTCAAAGTTTGATGTGTGGAAAAGTCGGGGACTAATGAGCGGGCACCCTAGTCCAGTGCCTCAGTTTTTGTCAAGATCTAGGAATGTTGTCTGCAACACAGTTCTATTGTTCTGAAGATTTCACTATTGTGGGATCTGGAGGAATAATGAGTAGGCACCCAAGTCTAGGTCCCTATTTTCTTCTCAAATCTACAATTCTGACAGTCTGCACTGCTCTCCTGCAACTCCACTTCTTTCGCTTCTAAAACCTATAACTTGTAATCACAGAGAAGTGGGTTGGGGGTTGTGGTGTTTAGAGACTTGCCTCAGTCAAGCCTCGGAGAGACATTCAAGTCTTCCAAACACCGTTGTCAGATAAAGAGTGTGTATACCTGCGGGATAGAGGCAAAATTTAAATGATAAATGATAGAAAACACAATTGATATCACCTTGTAGTGAAGATCTCATGGAAGGAAGATGCTCTTCATGCCATGAGGAGATGGATGCCAAATCTGCAAATACAAACACAAGAACAACACAAAATACTACTATACAACACAATGAATGCCTTGAATCACTTTCACATAAAGCCACAAGTTCACAATGTCCATCTTTAGTTTACAAATGAATCACTAATCATGCTTATATATGCAACTACAAACATTCCCACTAAGAATTTCATAATTCAAACTTAGGATGTCGGCATAGGACCTAATAACGGTCATAAAACTAACACCCAAAAATAGGTCCTAACCTAAAATAGGGCAGGACTAGGGCACGGGTGCCCAAGTCCTCCCCTTATTTCAGGTAGGATTCATGTTAATCACATCCCCTAGGTCCTGTTTGCCGTGAAACTTTAGGGTTTTCTCTTTGGGAGTCACCATTAACATGCAAGATGACCTAAATGCATTCTACAGGACCTGAGAGCTAAACCTTAAGAGGGAAAAGCCCCCAAGGGGACATTTTCCAACATAACATTTAGTCCCCACTTTAATGTATGTATAAACGCAAGGCCAATACATGCATTAAAGTACAATCAACAAGCACAGAAAACATGCCAAGCATGGAGAAGACACGCCAATCACAATGAAGACAGTAACAGGCATGCAAAACACATAGAAGATAGTTATAGTCATGCAAAACATGAAGAATACATCATTGAAGACATGCAAAACATAGTGAATATAGTGAATGTAGTGATTATTTTCTTTCTTTTTCTCATATATAAAATGCAAATGCAGGTACAAGGAAAGTAAACACACAACCCAAAATGCAGGAGGGAGTCATCGCCACTGGTCTTTAAACTGCATATGGGGCAACAGACACGCAAAACAAATCTCAGAGTGCAGGAGGGACTCATTGCCACCAATCTTTAAGACTGCACTTGAGAACAAACACGCCATACAAATCCCAAAGCATAGGAGGGACTCATCACCACCGGTCTTTAAACTATGCTTGGGAACAAACATGCCATACACACACACATGGAAGACATGGAGAAAACATGGCAGACAAGCGATGGAGTGTACCTATTTCTAGGTTCATCACCATCTCAAGCACATTACAGGCACACACCAACGATTGGGCTTCACCACAACAATCACCGAAGACACACTTAACGGTTAGGATAGTCTTAGATCCTTTCCCCGCCTCCAGAAAGGACTTGTAGAAAATGACAGGATGTGCACTCTCCTCAAGAAATACACCATCCCCACCTCCATAGAGGGCTTAAATGATTGCAATAGATTCAAGATTCACAAACACAATTGCTAGCATCTACATCATACAACTTACCTTATATATGCCCCCGCCTTAAGGTGGTTGATATCATGTACCGATATCAAGCACGTTAAGGTAGGAAGAAAACACACAAGGGAACACGAGCTCTCGCAAAGCCCATGCCCCCCGGAGGTGACATGTACTTTATGATCGCCAAATGTTCCCACAAACACACAATTTCCTTCAAGAAAAGGTGTTAGCATCCATATAATTATGATAACAACAATGCATATGATCATTCACATAGAGAGCCGAGGTTATACTACGGGTCTGTGATCCAAATATAACCGCAAGGCTATACCGCAAAAATCTCAAAACTGAGTGTAACCAAGGCGAGATTCAAAGATAAACAAAGTGCACAGAGCAGGAGTATTGTTATGGTTTGTAAGTGCGATAAGACAACATCAAGATCACACAGAGTGATTCTACTAGCCAAGCATCGGATAATATATATCAACCCTGTCGTCATGTATGGACTTGGTCTATTTTTTGATTTCTCGCTAAAGGGATGCTAGGTTCGCATTAGTATAGTATGTTTTTCATCATTTGCCGACTAGATAGAAACACTAGAGGAAGGTAAACAATAAATCAAGAGAGGAGAAACAAGTGCCTTAGGGACAGTCACGTAGGAGGGTGCCCCCAAGTCACCAACCGCAATGCTATGTCCGTAAGACACAACACACAACAATGAAAATAGAGGAGAAGCAATATAGAAGAATGATGATACAGATAGAAGAAGGTCACAACAGAGGCGATCTCCCAGTATCCTTGACCTTACAAGAGAATCAAGGGTCATCGTAGGAGGCCTAAAGAACACATAACACATCACAAGGGAAGCACAACATGAAGGGGAGGTCACATACATGAGCCGATCATGCTACTGCATAGGTGACCACCAAGGTTAGAAATACTTACCTGTAAAGAAAAACCAGTCTAGAATTTGGAACTTACGAGTATCTTGGAGAGATGCTCTATCAAGTTTTGTGTGAAGCTTGAGTGGTTCTTATGAAAGTCTTGTTTGTTGTCAAAAAATCCATGCAATCCTTGTTTCTCAAATTCTTGTGTATGTGAGTCTTTTTGTTGCTTGTGAGGAGGAGAACCACTATTATTTCCAACTGATGATAATCATCTTACTCTTTTCTAATTTTTAGCTAGCTTTCTTTGTTGAGTTCATCTACCATAGTAACAAGGACTATCTTGTACTATTTCAATCTTTTCATTCGTTATAGTCTCTTGTTTCGGTTGTTATATTTATCTTTTTTATGCATTTTGGTTATCTCTCGATCATTGTAAAGATAACGGAGGAGGAACCTCAACATAAATACCTTTTCCTCATGGGCAAGGTGGGTTATCCAACTTTTCCTTATCCACTTCTATCATACCCACAATGTCATCATTATCCAAATAATCATCTTCTACTTCCACTATATTCTGTTACAACATGTTGTTATCAGTATGCTTAGGGAAAGGATTAGTAAAGATTTGCAAATTTTGATTTGGCAAAGCAACTGACTTATTTCCATTGTCATTCACACCCGATACCTATATAACATTCAAATCGATGAGGTCTTGTATTTCATTTTTAAGATGCATACATCGTTTAGTATCATGTCCTTGTTGTCGATGAAAATGACAAAAGGCATTAGCATTGATATAAGATCCTTGCATTTTATTAGGATCCAAAGGTTTAATTGGAGGAAGTTTCAAGAGATTATTACTCACAGCTTGATTCATGATAGAATGATAGGATTTAGATATCGGAGTAAACTTTCTTTGCTGATACGGTGCCTTCTTTGGATTAGTGATAGCAGACACTTGGGAAAAGTTATTTGATTTCAGTCCATTAACCTTGATGAAACTCTTATTATTTCTCTTAAAGTTGTTTTGTGATGGTCCACCCCCGAATTGACCAACTTGAGCCAATGAGTTTTGGTTTTCATATTGACTAGACGAAAGTTGATAATCACGAAGGGCAGTACATAAATGTTGAAAGGAATTATACTTCATCAAGAGAATCTTATCATGGATGTTAGGTTCTAGATTTGTAATAAACATTTTCTGAACACCCGCATCCTTCATCTGATATTGAATTTGTGCATAGAGAGCTTGATACCGACTAATAAACTCAGTTAACTTCTCTTTCGGACCTTGCTTGCAATGAACTAAATCTATCAAAGAAACTTGAGGTCCAATGTTTGCTTGAAAATGTTATAAAAATTGATCAACTAATTGCGAAAAAGAGTCTATTGAATTTGGAGGCAAAGAGCAAAACCATTCTAAAGCAGTATCTTTGAGAGATCGTGGGAAAAGTTTTGCTAACAAATCCTCTTCAAAATAGAAATCACTACACAACTGTGAATGCTGCCACATGAGTATTAGGATCACCTTTTCCACCATGTTTTTCAAAGCGAGGGGTCTCAAACCTCTCAGGCATAGGAGTTCTCAAGATTGCATAAGATAGGGGATTACGGGTGTGATAAGTTGGTATATTAGGTTGTGAAGAATTTGTCAATTTTTTCACCTTTTGTTGTAAAGAAGTCATGCCTTGCAAAAGTTGGTTTAAGATGGCATCATTGGGAAATGTGGTTTGCTGTGAGGAATTAGAACCAAAGTGAGGAGGTGATTGAGCTTGAGTAGTGATAAGCAAAGACTATGAATAATTCAGTGGTGGTTAAACATAGTGATAGGTGGAAGGTGGTTGCGAATAGTTATATGTAAGAGGTGGCTAAGAATAAGTGGGATGGGGAGGTGGTTGAAAGTAAGTATTCATAGAAGAGGTCCCCCTAGAAACCAAATTTTGAAATTAAATCCCACAACTTTGTAATTTTGTGAATTATTTCCATTACATACTCCAATACTAGTGGTATCATTACGACAAGCATTTGCATTAGTTGTTAAAATTGTCAATGTAAATGTAGACATTCCAGTAGTCGGTATAGGTGTCGATACTTGTGTATGAGACGGTGACGACATGTTTTTAATACCATTCACACATTTAGTCACTGTCATGACATTATTTCACTGTCATGACATTATTGTGTACAATATGCGTTAAACCTTGAATAACATTAATACCATCTTGTCCTTCTTTTATCAATTCTCTTATGTGGTGGATCATAGGGATATCTTCTTCCACTATCCTTTCATTTCCAACAAATGCTTGAAAATCGGCTAAGTCTTTATCAAGTGTGTTTATTTGCGCATTAGGCACATGTGTGACCACCTCAATAGTGTCCTCAACATCATGAAATTCTTGATCTTCCATAGTGGTTGTATGAGGTATAGTATCTTGCAAAATTTGTGTCTCCTTTTGTAAAGAAGGTATTCAATGGATTCTCAGAGGTAGGAATATTGTTTTCTTTGAAAGCACTAGATCCCATGAGTCTCCTACTTCTTCTTAAAGGGATATTTATATTAGGGCAGTGAATTATAAGACTCATAGAAAAGCATTCAACACTCAATGCACAAACTAATAGAACAAACCCTAGGAGAAAGATATGTTTAAGATCCAAAATGCTTGATTTTTTCAACTTTTTTCATTGCAAATCACTAGGATAAGAGGTGTTGTGAAGAATTTCAAGAGAGAAAACAAATAATATGCCTGATATTAGTCCAATAAAGCATTAATATCATTCACAACATGCTGTTAATGCAAACCTAGAGTGATGACAAGTCAAAACCTAGTGAAAATACACTAAAATATGTAATTTTTCACAAATTTCCAATGCAAAGACCCAATAAAAAGGGTGTTGTAAAGAATTTTAAAAGGGGAAGAAGATTATAACAGTAATATTAGTCACCTAATGCCATAAAATTTGTCACAACACACTTATAGTGCCAATCTAAGTCAAACCTTAGTGAAAATATAGCCAAAATATGCAATGTTTTGCAAATTTTCAATGTCAAGGCCTAATAAAAAGGGTGTTGTAAATAATTTTAGAAGGGGAAGAAGATTATAACCCTGATAACAACCAATTAATGTAGAAAAATCCTTCACAACATGCCTATGATGCAATTCTAGAGAGACGATAAGGCCAAAATCTAGTGAAAAAGCAAGGTTTTCAAACCCTAGACATGAAGTTTTGCAAGAAAACCACTATGATGAAACACTAAAATTATAAATAAGTCTTAATGAGTGTTTTATAAGGGTATTAAAATCTAAAACAAGATTTTGACTACAAACCCTAGCTAATGCAAAACTAGGTTATATGGAAAAATGCACAATTTTAAGCAATTTTTGACAATTTAAGCATGAAAATGCAATGCAAATGAATGGTGAATGAAAAATTTCTGTATTTTAAATAATATCTAAAATTAAATTAAATTCCAAGTAATTCAAATTATTTGAAAATGCAAGCTAAAAATGCCAATTTTTTCAAAATTTTCAAAATTTTGTAATTTTTCGAATGCAATAAGATGAACAATGAAATGAATGAATGAAATGAATGTAAATCTGAAGTACAACACTTAGCAAGGTGTAAAATTTAAAAGAACATGGGTTCACCAAAATGTTTAATAGAAAAAGAGAGGACAATGGTAAAATGAGGTTTTAAGGGTTTATATCGATCCTCCTTTCACCACTAAACATTCAAGGACATTCAACTGAGTACAGAACTTTACTACAGATCTCCTGTCACTTGGAACATAGGGGAAGATTGGATTTGTGTGAATTTGTTGTTCAATTAAGCTTAATTATGCTCAAAACCCTAATTTCATGAAATCGTAAACAAATGGATAAATTACAGAAAATGATCGCACATAGAGATATCAAATGACAATCAAATACATACTAGATTTCAAAGTTTGGTGTGTTTAAAATTTGAGGACTAATGAGCAGGTACCCTAGTCTAGTGCCTCAATTTTTGTTAGGATCTGGGAATGTTGTCTGCAACATAGTTCTATTATTCCAGAGATTTCACCATTATGGGATCTGGAGGACTAATGAGCGGGCGCTCAAGTCTAGGTGCCCATTTTTATCTCAAATCTGCAATTCTGAGTCTGCACTGCTCTCCTACAACTCCACTTCTTTCACTTCCAAAACTTGTAACCTATAATAACAGAGAAGTGGGTTGGGGCTTGTGGTGTTTAGAGGCTTGCCTCAGTCAAGTCCCGGAGAGACATTCAAGTCTTCTGAACACCGTTGTCAGATAAAGAGTGCGTATCCCTATGGGATAGAGGTAAAATCCAAATGATAAATGATAGAAAACATAATTGATATCACCTTATAGTGAAGATCTCATGGAAGGAAGATGCTCTTCATGCCATGAGGAGATGGATGCCAAATCTGCAAATACAAACACAATAACAACACAAAATACTACTCTGCAACACAATGAATGCCTTGAATCACTTTCACATAAAGCCACAAGTTCACAATGTCCATCTCTAGTTTACAAATGAATCGCTAATCATGCTTATATATGCAACTACAAGCATTCCCGCTAAGAATTTTGTAATTCAAACTTAGGATGTCAGCATAGGACCTAATATCGGTCATAAAACTGACACCCAAAAATAGGTCCTGACCTTAAATAGGGTAGGACTAGGGCGCGGGTGCCCAAGTCCTCCCCCTATTTTAGGTAGGATTCATGTTAATCACATCCCCTAGGTCCCATTTGCCATGAAACTTTAGGGTTTTCTCATCGGGAATCACCATTAACATGCAAGATGACCTAAATGCATTCTAAAGGACCTGGGAGCTAAACCTTAAGAGGGAAAAGCCCCCAAGGGGACATTTTCTAACATAACACCAGGAAACTAAAGAAATACATGATGAGACAAAAGATAAAGAATAACAAGTGTCAACATCTGGACAAATAGGTCCAATGATCACATCAGGATCCCAAGATCCAAAAGATATGGATAGGAAGGTCCAAAGGATAGAGGTAATAAAGAAGAAATGAAAAAGGTAGAGATTGGTGGTGATCAAGATGCACATCAGGATATCCAAGATCCTGGCCACCAAGGGATAAATACGGGTAATCCTCAACTCCAAGATGATCAACATGCACAAGAACAAAATACAGAACCACATCATAATATGCATGTTGATACAAATGAACAAAATAAGGATGTCCATACCAATGTGTCTATTAGTCCAGAGCCAAAAAATGAGATATCTAAAGATCAAGATATGACATCCAAAGATACTGCACAAGACCAAACTTAATAGCAAGTAAATAAAGAGGTTCCTACTGATGGGGACCAACAACAAAATGTCAATCCAGACATTCCAAAAGAGAAGAATGTAGATGAACAAGATACTCACATTGAGTAGACAGGCCAACAAGGGCCAGTATCTAGTGTGCCGCATTGGCTTGCACATGAGGTAAATCCACCTCCAGCCATTGATTCTTCAACTTTTGACATTTCTTCATTATTTTTGCTTGAGGTTGTAAAACCCAAGTGTAGGGCAAGAGCCACATCGGTGATAAAGAGAGACCCAGTCTCAAAGAGGAGAATTGCTTAGGTAGTTGTGCCTACTGTGGATAAGGCAAAGGGAGAAATAAGTGCCAATGAGTTTTAGATAACCAATGTGGACCTAGGGCATACTACTACTAAACAAGAGTGTCAAGAAGAAAAAGAAAGTATAGATGCACTAGTTACAAGAATAAATAAAGCCAAGGACAAGAATCGAGAGTATAAAGAGCAAATTGCTCAATTACAGGCTTTCATCAAGGGATTGGTAGCCCCAACCAATGTTCCTATTATAGCCTCTACATCCCTAACATTAGTATCACAACAGGAAATCACTGGGTTGGATGTGCAAAAGCATCAAGCAAATGTAATGAATAAGTGGTTTGAACAGTTCTTACAAGATGGGGAAGAAGTAGTCAAGACTTCACTATCCAATTGGGACATGTTAAGTCATATGAAGAGTAAGGCCGACAAATTGAAGAAGGAGGTAGACCAAAGATTGATAAGGAGTGGTCAAGATTTGACTACACTGAAAGATATGAGGAAGGATGACATTAACACCCTCATGATTAAGAAGGTCCTGATGCCTCAAACGCTACCTCAGATGGACACATGGTTTGAAGACATAATATTTGAAGTCAACATTTTGAAGAAATGTAATTCAAAGGCGGTTGATATTAGTGCAAAGGCACATGAACTTTTGTCTGATGAGTTTGTTATTTTGGAGATTTTGGAAAGCAAAGTTGAGGGGAAAGTAGAAAATCAAGATGAAGATTTTGCAGTCAAGGCATTCAAAGACAACTTTAGCTATGCTATAGAGGATCCTATCTAGCATTTCTCAGATGACACTATTAATCAAGCTATGATCATAAGGTTCAAGATTGATGTATACAATGAGGAATTGGATAGTAGGACTAATAGATGGATATCCCTAAAGGAATAGTTGAAAGCTCAAGAGCATGCAGCTGAAAAGGCTAAGGTATTAGATAGAGAAGAGATAGGTAAGTCTCTTAGAGCATATGAACTCATCCAAGGTGTTGGATGTAGAATAACAGAGGAGCCATTTGCAGATGAAGAATCTGATGGGAAGGCAGAGTAAAGAGGTCATATTGACCAAGTCAAAGATTCTAGGAATATTCTAGAATGCTAGTTGTGCTCCACTAGATTGATTGCCAAAATGAAATCATGTGCCACATTTCATCCTAACCATTGGATCATACTGAATTGACCCTGATCATTGGATCTGTTGTAACTGCATCCTCTCTTTGTTCTATAAAAGGAGATGGATTTCTATTTTGTAAGATTATTAGGAGCTTAATTGAGATAGAATTGTTGAGCTTTGTGAGCACTAAGTATACATTTTGTGACTTAGTGTTTCCCCATGGTTCTTTCTTAAGACCAATTGTAAATATGCATATATTTGCATACTGAATGAAATAGAGATCCAGATTACAAATTAATTGTAAATCCTGAGTAATCTTTGTGGATGATATCTAGACATGCCACTATGGAGTGTTGCACTCTCTGAGGTGCATATCAATTGGTGAATGTGTTGCAAGTATGTGCTAATTGGTGTTGTCATTGATGTCAACATGTTTGTATTGTCATTAGTGCCAACTGTGACTTCTGATATTGTTGTTTATTGATTGATTGAGTTGTCATGTAAGGACACTGTCTGATTTTCTTTCTCCACATTTCCTCTATGTTGAAGACCAGAGTATGAGATTTGGATGTGTTTTAGAGAAGTGTTTGAAGATGCTAAATCCAAAATTTGGTGGTCTAGATTGCTGTGCAGAAAAAGTTCTATTCACCAGTTTAAAGATCGTGCCTGGCAGTGTTTGCAGTGTGACAGGGAGAAAGTATTTTTATCTACATTTCTCCGCAGTTTGGATTTTGGTCTTGCAGTTCTAGAATTAAGCTTATAAGGTCATTATCTATCTTTGTTCCAAAGGATTTGTGATTTGGTGTCCAGAAAGCAAGTTATTGATTAGCAGAGTTCGACAGTGTTTGTTGTGAGCAGTCTGTGATCTATCTTTAAGTGATATTTGTTGTCTTCAAGTGAGATCTATTGTGGTTTTCTTTGATGGCTCCCAAATGATTCTATGTTGTTTGTGGATGTCTCTATAATGTATTTAAGGTGTGTGCTTGATCTGCAAGCTGTAATGAAGCTCTTGGAAGCATGTGTCTAAGTATTCTTGATGATTGCACCAGTTTAGCCGACTTGGATGTTAACATTCTTTACGGATGTGTTTCTTGGATTATAGAAGCATGAGGAAGTGTGTAAGGATGTGTTTGGGTTTGATCTAAGCCATGAAGTGTTCTTCCTTCATTCATTTGCTCCACAAGTTTGTTTAGATCTAGACCTAATTTGAAATATATATGTATGTTGACCTTGGAGATAGTTCCAATGGTTGTAAGTTATATCGCCGAGGTTGATGAATGTTCCAAGGTTGATGATTGGTATAAATACATGTAATGAATCTGTGAATTATGTGAGAGTGTGCGAAGATGTGAAGATATGGTGTGTGTGGTGTAAAGGTAGCGAAGGAGAGATATATTGTGCTTCAATGGAACTAAACTTAGGCATGTTGTAGATGTTACTATATCAGTTCATGTCAGTGAGCCACCCATCCTGGTAGTGAGACACCCTTTGGCAGTGAGCCTTTCATTTGGGCAGTGAGCCCTTTGGTAGTGAGCCTCTTTTGTTATTCGGTATTGTTACTATATTATATTGTGAGCTAACACTCACCATGGTTTTTCCCTTTTTAGGGTTTTCTACATAAAAATTTGGTGTTCATGTGTGTATGGTGTCGTTGTGTTTAAGTTTTGATTATGCACTTCTTGTTTAATCTTCATACAGATTAAAGAGTTAAATTAAGTGAATGTGAATGTGATTCTGTTCAAAGAAGTTAAAGTTTTTGATACAACTCGTTCAGCCCCCCCTCTTAGTTGTCTTATGCCTTCAATAATTGGTATCAAATTGAGATTCCTTGGAAGAAAGCCTAACAGCTTAAGGTAGATCCGGGATGGCACACAAGAAAGACATTCCTCAGTTTGATGGATCTGATTATGCCTACTGGAAGGTATGAATGCAAAGTTATCTTATTTCTATTAGTTATAATATTTGGAAGATGGTTAAAGATAAATACACAGTACCTAAAGGTGGTCCCCAGTCTGACAAAGAGATAAGGATTATGAGGCTAATCACAAAGCTAAAAATGCTTTATTAAATGCTTTGTCTAACACTAAAATGGTGAAAGTTGTGGACCTGGAAACTTCTCATGAGATCTGGGACAAATTGAAAAACATCTATGAAGGTGATGAATCTGTCAAGAAGGCTAAGTTGTAGAACTTGAAGGCTACATATGAAACCATGCGAATGTCTGAGGATGAGAACATAACAAGCTACATACAGAAGATTGATGAAGTTGTTAGCAGCATCAAGGGTATTGGTGGAAAGATAGAAGATGTGGATCTTGTAGATAAGATACTCAGAACTCTTCCCAAATCTTATAGTCACAAAATATCTACCATTGAAGAATTGTTTGACATGGGTAAGCTTACAAAAGATCAATTTCTTGGTAAACTGATTGCTTTTGAGATGAGAGAATTTGGTACTACTAATGGCCCTGTGAAAACTGAGACTACCTTTAAGGCCAAGGAAGAAAAGACTACTAGATCAGATAAATATGATGTGGAATCAGATGAAGAAGATTTTGAAGATCTTGAGGCAAAATTTGCAAGCAGAATGGAAAGAGGCAGCAGAGGAAAGTTCAAAGGTAAGTTACCCTTCAAATGTTTCAATTGTGGTAAAATTAGTCACTATGCTTCAAGATGTCCTAACAGAGCTTTGAAGATCAAAAATAATGATAGTAAAGGAAAGATGGTAAGAAAGAGTTACTATGTTAGAGATGATGATGGGGTGACTAATGATGAACTTGATTTTGATGATGGTAATGGTAGTGAATTCTTGTTTATTGCACTAAGAGAAGAACATGTTTCTGCTAACCTTGCAAGTTGTGTGAATGAAGGAAGTCTAGTAGAATTGTCTGCATTTCATGCTAAAAAGGAAGATGAATGGATCATTGACAATGGATGTTCAAATCACATGATAGTAGATAAGAGTAAGTTTGTTAAGTTTGAAAAATATGATGGAGGACTAGTTAGGTTTGGTGATGATGCAGCTGGTAAGATTTGTGCAAAAGGATCAATTACTTTTGATGGCAAGCACAATACAAATGATGTTCTTTATGTCAAAGGCTTAAAGCATAATCTTCTAAGCATTGGACAAATGTGTGACAAAGGGTATAATTTGATGTTTAAGGACAATGGCTGTGAGATAAGGAAAAGCTCTAAAACTTTAATTGATGCTGGTAAGAAGACTCATGGTAATGTTCATCATTTGAAAGGTACTAATAATTAATGTTTTTTGGTTTAGACAAATGAAAGTTGGTTATGGCATAGGAGAATGTGTCACATTAACTTTAACAATTTGGTGAGAATAAGCACAATACAAGCAGTGAGAGATCTGCCTAAGATTGTGAAGCCTGCCAATGTTATATGCAAAGAATGTCAGTTTGGGAAGATGACAAAGACTACTTTCAAGAGCAAAGAACACTCCTCTAGCGGTTTGTTGGAGTCGGTGCATAGAGACTTATGTGGCTCTACAAGAACAAGAAGTCTACAAGGTGATAGGTATTTCATGCTTCTTATTGATGATTATTCAAGAATGACTTGGGTTACCTTTCTTAGAGAAAAATCAGGAGCCCTAGACAAGTTTAAGGAATTCAAAGTTATGGTTGAAAATGAGTTGGATTTGACAATCAATTGTTTAAGATCTGACAGAGGTGGTGAGTTTACTTCAGATGAGTTTAATGCTTTTTGTGAAGAACATGGAATAAAGAGACATTTGTCTGCCCCCAGACTCCTCAATAAAATGGAGTGGTTGAAAGGAAAAATAGAGTTGTTCAAGAAGCTACTAGAACAATGATCAAGGAAGCAGACCTACTGGAAGTATATTGGTAAGAAGCAATACACACTGCTGTCTACATTCAGAACAGAGTGCAAGTTAGAGCAAAAGAAATAAAGACACCTTATGAGCTATGGTATGAAAGAACTCCTACTGTCAAATATTTCAAAGTTTTTGGAAGCAAATGTTAGATCAGAAGAGATGAAGAATTAGGAAAGTTTGATGCTAGATGTGATGAAGGCATATTCCTTGGGTACTCTACTAAAAGCAAGCTTACCGATGCTATAACGAAAGATTGAGAAAGATCATTGAAAGTGCAAATGTGAAGGTAGATGAAGATATTCAGAAAACCTTAGAGCTAGATGGATATGACTCAGATGAATATGCTAATACAGAGAAAGTTGAAAAAGATAAAGATAAGGAGGCTCAGACTAAAGTACAAGATGCTCCAAAAGAAGAAGAAGTTCAAGTTGAAGCTCTGGAAAGAATTCCTAAAACCTCGAGGTATGTGCAAAGAGATCACTCTAAAGATCAGATTATTGGTGACAAAAGGAAAGGTGTGTTGACAAGAAGCAGAGTTGCAGAAGATCAAGTTTAGATCTCTGTTTACTCTCAAAGGTGGAGCCTAAAACAATAAAAGAAGCATGCAATGATGAATATTGGGTTAAAGCAATGGAAGAAGAACTAATGCAGATTGAGAAGAACAAGACTTGGTAACTTGTCCCTAGACCTACAGACAAGAATGTGATTGGAACTAAGTGGGTATTCCGAAATAAACTGAATGAAGTTGGAGAAGTTGTGAGAAATAAGGCAAGACTTGTGTGTAAAGGTAACTCATAAGTAGAAGGAATAGACTATGAAGAGACCTTTGCTCTGGTGGCAAGATTGGAAGCTATCAGACTATTTTTGGCATTTGCAGCACATAAAAATTTCAAGGTATACCAGATGGATGTGAAGTCTGCTTTCTTGAATGGTGAGTTAGAAGAAGTCTACATAGAGCAACTAGATGGATTCTAGCTATCAGAAAAACCAGATATGGTATGCAAGTTGAAGAATGCTTTGTATGGATTGAAGCAAGCTCCTAGAGCTTGGTATGCAAGATTGGATAAGTACCTATTGCAACAAGGATTCAATAAAGGGTCTGTAGATAGTAATTTATACATCAAGATAAGTGGAGATCAAATTCTAATTGTTGAGGTCTATGTTGATGACATTATATTCAGTGTAAATGAAGGTACGTGTAATAAGTTTGCAGATGAGATGCAGAAAGAGTTTGAGATGTCTATGTGTGGTGAAATGAACTACTTCCTTGGACTACAAATCATTCAAACTAGTAAAGTTATTTTTATTTCTCAATCCAAGTATGTTAAAGAGTTGTTGAAGAAGTTTGGAATGGAGGACTCTAAATCGGTATGTACCCCTATGGTTATTGGTTGCAAGTTGAGCAAGAATGATGAATCTCCTAAGGCTGATCAGAGCAAGTATAGATCAATGATTGGAGGATTGCTTTATCTAACTTATACTAGACCGGATATCATGCATGCAGTCTATCTTGTGGCCAAATTTCAATCAGATCCCAGAGAATCACATGTTGTGGCAGTGAAAAGGATATTCAGGTATTTGAAGGGCACTCTAGATATGGGTTGTGGTATCCTAAGAATAATGTTTTTTCCTTAAGTGCCTATACAGATGCAGATTGGGCCGGATGTGTTGATGACAGGAAAAGCACAAGTGGAGGTGCATTCTTCCTTGGAGATAGGGTAGTGTTCTGGCATAGCAAGAAACAAGATTTAGTTTCCTTGTCTACTGCAGAGGCAGAATATATTGTTGCAGCATCATGTTGTACTCAGGTGTCGCGGATGAAACAGACCTTGAAGGATATCAAAGTTGAGTATGATGAGCCAATCCCTATTCTTTGTGATAACACAAATGCCATAAATATTTCAAATAATCTAGTGATGTACTCAAAGACAAAGCATATTTCAATTAAGTATCACTTTTTGAGGGAGAAAGTTGCAGAGAATGAAGTGAAGCTTGAGTATGTGCCTACAAAAGATCAAGTTGTTGATATATTCACTAAGGTTCTTCCTAAGGATACATTTGAGTATCTCTAGGAGAAGTTAGGGATTGTTGCCCCTCCCTCCTTGAACTAGATGCATAAGGAGATGCATCAGTCCAGTGTGCCTCAAAGTATATTTCTCCTTTGGGATTAATATTGGAGGCTACCTCTCAGGGGGAGCAGATAGTGGTTTGAGATGATTGTTGCAGTCAGGGGGAGTAAAGAATGATTCCAGATTTATCAAAGTAATAGTGTGCAAGTATGTGTGGTGGAAGAGATGTGATTCCCTTTGCCATTGATGTCAAAGGGGGAGAGAGATCATGTGAAAAACTCAGGGGGAGAATGAGTTCAGATGTGTAAAAAGAAAGGGGGAGTTCTGATGCAGAGTTGTGCCTTGATGGAGGAACATGTTATTCAATTTTTCACATCATATGTTGCCATCAATGACAAAGGGAGAGATTGTTGCAAGTATGTGCTAATTGGTGTTGTCATTGATGCCAACATGTTTGTGTTGTCATTAGTGCCAACTGTGACTTTTGATATTACTGTTTGTTGATTGATTGAGTTGTCATGTTAAGGACACTGTTTGAGTTTTTTTTTTTTTTCCGTATTTCCTCTGTGTTGAAGACCGGAGTATGAGATTTGGATATGTTTTATAGAAGTGCTTGAAGATGCTAAATCCAAAATTTGGTGGTCTGGATTGTTGTGCAGAAAAAGTTCTATTCACCAATTTGAAGACTATGCCTGACACTGTTTGCAGTGTGACAGGGAGAAAGTATTTTGCTCCACATTTCTCTGCAATTTGGATTTTGGTCTTGTGGTTCTGGACTTAAGCTTATAAGGTCCTTAGCTATCTTCATTCCAAAGGATTTGTGATTTGGTACTTCGAAAAGCAAGTTATTGATTACCAGAGTTCAACAGTGTTTGTTGTGAGCAGTATGTGATCTATTGTCAAGTAATATTTGTTGTCTTCAAGTGAGATCTGTTGCGGTTGGATTTGATGGCTCTCAAATGATTCTATGTTGTTCGTGGATGTCTCCAAAATGTATTGAATATGTGTGCTTGATCCACAAGTTGTAATGAAGCTCTTGGAAGCGCGTGTCTAAGTATTCTTGATGATTGCACCAATTTGGCTGACTTGGATGTTAACATTCTTTGTGGATGTGTTTCTTGGATTGTAGAAGCACGAGGAAGCATGTAAGGATGTGTTTGGGTTCAAGCTAAGCCATGAAGTGTTCTTCCTTCATTCATTTGCTCTGCAAGTTTGTTTAGGCCCAGACTTAATTTGAAATATGTATGTATGCCGACCTTGGAGATAGTTCCAATGGTTGTAAGTTGTATTGCCGAGATTGATGAATGTTCCAAGATTGATGATTGGTATAAATACATGTAATGAATACATGAATGATGTGAGAGTGTGCGAAGATGTGAAGATAAGGTGTGTGTGGTGTAAAGGCAATGAAGAAGAGATATATTGCGCTTCAATGGAACTGAACTTAGGCATGTTGTAGATGCTACTATATCAATTCATGGCAGTGAGCCACCCGTCCTACAAGTGAGCCACCCTTTTGTAGTGAGCCACCCTTTGGCAGTGAGCCACCCCTTTTGGCAGTGAGCCATCCCTTCTGGCAGTGAGCCTTTCATTTGGGCAGTGAGCCTCTTTTGTTATTCGGTATTGTTACTACATTATATTGTGAGATAACACTCACCATGTTTTTTCCCTTTTTATGGTTTTCCATGTAAAATTTTGGTGTTCATGTGTGTATGGTATTGTTGTGTTTAAGTTTTGATTTTGCACTTCATGTTTAATCTTCATAATAGATTAAGGAGTTAAGTTAAGTGAATGTGAATATGATTCTGTTCAAAGAAGTTAAAGTTTTTGATTCAACTGATTCACCCCCCCCCCCTCTCAGTTGTCTTGTGCCTTGAATAGAATGTTGTTATCCAATTGCTTTTAAGATTAGCATCTGTTGTGTGTAGTTGTGGAATATCCTGGCGAATCATGGTTTGATTTCATCTCTTTTCATGAAGTATTGAATTTTGCATATGGATCAATAGTTGAAACTCACTCATTTCACATAATTTTAGAATTTCAATTCATTTTCTTTTAAATTTCATTGATCATCATCATCAACTGCAAATAATGACAAATGATAAGCAAAAACATAGTAAATATGTAGAATTCCCGTAGATAAATGAACATCTTAGCATATTTGATCAGAATAGTACAATCTTAATTAACATCATGCAAATATTGAAGATTGACAGTGAAATACATGTTCATTTGAATAAATTTGAAGTAAGGAAGTAAATATTAGTTCAGATTTAAGCAAACTCAGTAGAACTAATCAAAGTTGTCAAGATCATCACAAATAATCTCAATCAGAGTAAAGATCAGAAGAATTGATCAAACTTAGGATAAATTCACATAAATATCTACATATCCTGGTTAAAAGTTGTAGGATTTAACATAATTCATTGAGGTTCATGCGGAATAGGTGAAACAAAGCAAATATTCACATATCTGGATACAAATTACATCAAAATTTCATATGTAAGGCTCCTAAATGATTAATAGCATCATCACATCAAACTACTGAGTAACGTCAAAAGGTTATGTACTAACTATCGGAGACTTGGGATCACAAATTAATCCTAAATTTATCATATCTTTCAAGAGGATAAAGGTTTATTGTATGAACTTTTATCTTTGTTAATATGACTAATAGTTGTATCAACAAGATCCACTTGGCTTGGCTTAGAAGGGTATCTTCGCGACTAACCAAGTATGTAGTGGTAGTCCCTCTCCTAGTAGAGCATGTGTAAACCTCAAAAATGGTATCAACATCTAAAGGAGGTAGTAAAACTAGAATATTATGCTCAGGATGAGAGAGAGGAACTTATTATTCTAAGTGAGGTGGCTCATATTGCTTCAGCTGATTGAAATTAACCACATCATGATTCCAAGCTGGGATGGGAGATCAAGTTTGAAGGTATTGTCTCCTATCTGTTGGATAATGGTATAAGGCCCATATCTAATAGGCTTAATCTTATGATGTTGTTGACCTTTGAACCTTTGCTTATCCATGTAGAACCAAATTTTATCCCCAATTGTGAAGTTAGAAGGGATACAATGCTTAACATGAATTTCCTTATAGTTAGCCTAAGAAGTCTTAAGAGTTTCCTACACTTGTGCATGAATCTTTGCTATATGTTCTGAATAAACTAAGAAGTTTGGCCATGTTCCTTTTATTGGTGTGATGAAGAAGCTAGAGGAAGAACAATTGGAATCTCATATGGAATAGTTTCCATAACATACCTCAAAAGGAGAATGGCTGATTATAGTTGTGCTGCAAAACATGAAGATAGGTATCCCATTATTTATTCTTGTTGTAGTAGATCTTGAGACTGGACTAAAGTTTGATTAATTGCTTCAATCTGGCCATCTATTTGTCAATGAAAAGCTATAGAATATTGAAGTTGTCAACTCAACAACTTCCAAAGTAATCTCAAAAAGCTACTCAAAAATCTAGAATCATGATCAGAAATAATAGAAAGAGGCAAACCAAATTGATACCATACATTACTGAAAAATAATTCAGCAGTCTTAGGAGCATCAATAGTTTTCTTGCAAGGTATGAAGGTGGCCATTTTTTAAAATCGAACAACCAATACAAAAATACAATCATGTTTCCTCAAAGTAGTAGGCAACCCACTAATAAAATCCATAGAGATAAACTCCTATGGTTGAGAGGGAATAGGAAGAGGCTGATGTAAACCAAGTTTGTAATTAGTAGGCTTGGATTGGCTACAAAGAGAGCATTACCAATTGAAATCTTCCAATTGTTTCCTCATGGAGGGCCAATAGAAGTGCCACTATAAATGTTGTAGAGTTTTGGTGGTGCCAAAGTTTCCCCCATAAGAAGAAGAATGAGCCTCATTAATTAGCATCAACCAAGTAGAACTAGTAGGAACACATAATTGATTCAACTTATACAACCAACCATCTCTAATTGTGCAGTCTAAGAAAATGGTTTGGTTGGTGATAATGGGATGTTGCAGAGCATGTATAAATGGTCCAAAAGATGCATTAGAAGAATACAAACATTTCCAATCCTCGTATGCAGTAAATCTAACATGTAGGATATGTAATGCTCTGGCTAGATGGTAGCTCACCAAATCAACAACTTTATTGGTAGTGTCCTTTTTATATTTAATGACTAAGTGAAACTATTGAATATATGATGCCCATTTCAAATGATGTTGTTCTTGAATTTTAGATTATGAATTCAAAAACATAAGGGGTTGATGATCAGTATGAAGAATTTTTCCTTACCAAGAATGTAGTGCCTCCATTGTTTCAAGGCTAGGATCAAGGCATAGAACTCTTTATCCTAGGTATTGTAATTGAGCTTGGCTATAGAGAGGTCTTCAAAATGATAGGCTACAAGATGTCCTCCCTATTTAAGAACAACTCCTATAGCATAGTTGGAGGCTTCGATCTTAATATCAAAGGGTTACTGAAGATATGGAAGAATAAGTATTGGATATGAGCAAAATGCATCATTAAGTTGTTGGAATGCTTGATCTGCTACTATAGACCATGAGAAATTCTTTTGGTTGGACAACTAGTGAAGTGGTTGAGCAATATAGGAAAAATTCTAAATGGATTTTTTTGTAGTAATTCATGCCCCCTTGGAAACTCTTTAGATTTGTAGCACATTGAGGGATAGGCCAATCTTTGAGAGATTTCACTTTCTCAAGGTCTACATGCACTCCATTCTGATCAATAAAAAAACACAAGTATTTGATAGAGCGTTGATCAAAGAAAGATTTCTTCATCTTAGCTTGAAGGTGGTGTTATCATAGAAGATCTAAAGTAGTGTGAAGATGTTGCATATGTTCTTCTAAAGACTTATTGAACATAATAATATCATCTAAATACATAACGATGAACTTTCCTAGGTGAGCTCTGAAAATATCATTAATAAGTCACATAAATGTGGTAGGAGCGTTACTCAATCCAAAAGGCATTACTGGCCATTCAAAAAGCCTAGATTTAGTTTTGAAAGTAGTTTTCCAAAAATTAGTAGGATCCATTCATACTTGATGATATCCTAAAGTGAGATCCATCTTGGTGAAATATCGAGCTCCCTTAAGATGATCCAAAAGGTCATCAATCCTAGGCAAAGGATATCTATTCTTCACAATGATTTTATTTAAATCTCTACAGTCTGTGACCATTCTCCATTCATCTTTCTCCTTTTTGGGACTAATAAAGTTTGGAGAGCCACAAGGAGAGGTGTTGAGTTGTATTTTCCCTTCTTCTGTATGTTCTTTTATTTGCTTCTCTATTTCTACACTTTCAATTTATGAGAGGTAGTATGCTGGAAAATTTGGTAAGGAAGACCCCAGAATCAAATCTATATAATGATTAATAGTTCTAAAAGGTGGTAAACCTTTTGGCTCTTCAAAAAATTAGAGTAGATCTCCACTAAACTTCTCATAGCGAGGGGTGGTAACTTATCCTGATTATCCTCCTTAGCTTGGTGAATGATACATAGTGTTAAATATTTTGATAAGTTTACCTATTTAACAATAGGCTTACCCAAAATGAACTATGATTTAGCACTAGAAGTAGAAGTAAGCTTATACACCTTACTATCTTGTTTGATTTGGTAGGTGTTTAGTCATCCATCATAAATTGCACTACGATCTTATTGGAATGACTACCTAAGAAGGAGATCTAGCAATCCAATGGTGTTACATCACATTCAACTATATCTTAGAAAGGCCCAATAGCAAAGGTAACTGCACAAACCTTATTAATTAACTTACAAGGCCCATGTTTGTGTACCTAACCTAGATGGTAAACTTGATGTTGGTCATATATGGGGAGTTGAAGAGTGGTCACCAACCTTTCACTAACCAGATTCTTTTCACTTCCATTATCAATAATTAAAAGAGCCATAGTATTATTGATTTGACAACTTGGTGTGAAAATAGACTTGTGAGAGGCCTTAGAGGAGTTCTTAGTCATGAGAACAAGGGTAGGGTTAGGCTCTATAGGATTATCAATCTCTATTATGGGTGAATCATCCATCTCTTCCACATTCTTTTGATTCTCTTTTGCAAGGAGTGTTTTTCCTTCTTTCTTTCTTCGCAGCCCCAATGCTTGTGATAGCTACAAAATTATTTCTTGCTACTAGTGGTGGGGGAGGATGACTTATTTGGAAATTGCAATTGGCCACTAGGGTTACTAGAGATTCTAAAGGTACCCTGTTGTATCCCCTTTTTAAGCCCTAACTTATTTTTGTAGCCATTAAAAGATTAAAAGATCTATCCAAAGATTGAGCTTCAAACATAGCCAAATCTTTATGAAGGAAATGGGATAGATCAGTAACAAATTTAACAAGTATCCCTTTTGCATTTGAAATATTGAGTTTGACTTGAAGCTTGATAAAGGTATCAATATAGTATTGCACTGATTGACCCTGAGCTTTATTGAGTTATAGCCATTTGCCTAACATGTTCTGTAAATATCTAGGAGGATAGAATCTTTTCTTAAGAGCTACTTCTAGAGGTGACCACTCAGTGATCTCCTCTCCTCTTGCTATGAGCATTATTTTATGATTTTGCCACCAATCCAAGGCTAAATCTGATAGATGGACCTCCACTATTTACACCTTTTAGGGGTCAGTTAGATCATGTCATGTTTTGAAATATGCCTCTAGACTATGAATCTAAGAATCCAATTTTTCACCATCAAAGCTTCCATCAAAATTGGGAGTGGAAACCTTTGTTTCAAGTTGGAATCTAGGGTTTTGAGTGGCCATAGGGTGTTGGAGTGTTGTTTGAAAAGCTGCAACCAGATCTTACAAGTCACAAATTTGGCTTTTCTATTTGATTTTGCAAAATTTGTTAAAGAGTACTCATGTTCACTAACCCTTCAAAAATCTCTTCTCATTGAGTATCTCACTTAGGATCCATTACAAGATGGTGAGTAGAAGAAAAACAAAATTATGTATCAAGGGTTTTTCAATAGATTACCTTCCAGATTGGGTTTAACTTTTGATCCACAACTTTGATTTTGATGATTTTTTAAATTAAAGATCTCAATGAGCTAGATTCTTAAAAGATTAGTTTGGTGCTTGTTAAAACCTTCAAACACCACTCAAAAGGCCTTGAAAATGAGATACAAAGTTTTGTAATGCGATACCTAAGAAAAATAGAAAATAGATCTAATAAGGGTTAGAGCTAGAAACCTTCAACAATATTAGATCTTGGGATGCAAATAAAGATCTAGAAGGGAATTCCAAATGAAACCCTTAAGTAGTCTAGATCTATGGAAACCAAAAAGGGTGGAAGCTAGTAAAGATTGATCAAAACCTTCAAGAAGACCAGATCCAAGGTCGTGATCATTTTGCTTTGATACCAATTGATATGAGCACACATGAACAACACTCACAAGAGAGAGATTGTCTCAATAAAGGCAATCCAAAACATCTTCATAAATAAGTCTTTTAAAGGAATACAAAAATACTTCTAGAATAAAGAAGCTTCTAGAAATCTCAATACAAAACATTATTATATTCTATTAAACTGACTAATTAAATATTAAGTCTAATGATGAAGCTATGAAGTGGCTAAGCCTTATCACCATGCATACCCATTTAATTTGTTATCAGTATCCATCCAAGTTATTGGGACTATAAGAAATGCTAGACATGGATTTGTCATCCATTTGATAGCACCTTTAGGTGCTTTTACTAGTTATAGTAATATTATAGTGCTTTATTTAGTGGAAATAGCTATTCTCCATACAATTTATACATATGGTTATCGAATACATATGAGTGGCCATCATGCCCATCCCATAATTTAGAAAATTAGAATATTTTGGAGGTGTTTTGTAAAACATACTATTATGTAATTAAGTTGGGATTCAAGTTCATGATCTACATTCTATTAGTGCATGCCTTGACCAATTATGTTACATTGATAATGATACTTCTCAATGCAATGACTCACCTTTATTTGAAAGTAAATGATATTTATACTTTTTTGTTTGACCATGCATAAAATAGATGCATATATCATGAACATAGTGCATTTTATTAGGAGAATAGCCACTCCCCTATTTAATTGTAATGAATTATCTTGCATTTGCACTTGAGAAACCTAATAACTTGGAGAGCAAAAAAATTAGTTGCATCTGCACCTGAAAGTTCTACCAGTTTATAAGGAGAAGAGAAATTGGCTATGCTTACACATCAAAACTTTCACAACCTTTGCAATCTGACTTTGATACTGCATAACTGAGATTGAAGATCGAAGGAAACTTCTTTCTATTTAGGATAATGAGCTAGACCCTCCACGGGGCAATGAAGGAGAACTATGAATAATAGTATCACATAAGCAGGATTTAGGATTGGGATAGGTTTTCTAAGATTATGTCTTGGTTTCACAGGTAGAGTCTTCAATGATTGTACTTTAGTAATGCTTAGAGTCACTTGAGTATTTAAAATGTAGGGCTTCTTGTAGTCTAGAGACATGGTCTTAGCAGCTACATGGGGTTTTCTTTTTTGGGCAAAATATTACAAGTTTCTATGATCTCTTCCCTCAACAACACAAACAAATTCTATCAACGATATCAAGAGGGCAGAACAAATAACACAAGCAACAAAGTCTGAAGGGGGGATGTCTAGATGGAAGAAAAACCACTGAATGGTTTAGAAGGGAATAATACTTTGAAAAGGTGGAAAAAGAAAATACCCTCAATATGCGAACAATGGCACAAAATAACATGGAATAAGTTATAATTAGTGGGCATAAATATGCTCTCCCTAGGTTAAGTGATGCAAACTTCTACACTCAAAAATATTTCATGATACCACAAATGATAGTGTAGATGATGGTTTCATATTTTGAAAGACAACCATACCTACATCAATATCTGAATATTACAGATGGTGAAGCTCTGCATTAAACCATAGAGGCAAAAGAAGATACAATGGAGGAACAACTAAATTTTGTCAATGCAAAACAATACCAAGGAGTAATGAGACACCAATTATCTAGAGTAAAAATAATGGTTAAAAATGAAGACAAATCATTAACAATTAAAAAAAGGAAGAGCACAACAAAAAAACTTGCCACTATTTTGTGAAAAGACAAGCAAGGAAACCCAAAAGGAACAATATAGCAAGTTGGGGCTTGTGATAGCTACAAAGGAGTAATTTAAAGCCCTATTTAAGATAACTTACCAAAGAACTTGTTGACAATGGCTGCTAAGCCCTTGAGAGTGATAATGTCCCTGATGATGAGTGCACAACTCATTTTATGCCTCAAAAATTTGTGTACGTGCATTGTTTCTTGTTTAAGATTTATAAAAATCTAATGAAGATAGTAGATCAAACAAAGACTTTAAAAAATACTCAAATTGACTCACTCGATGTAGCAATCCCCTACACAACTAAATTGCATGCAAGCTTTGAGTAAATTTATGAGAAGAGATAACCTTTTGTGGTGGATTCTAAGCCCACCCTTGAGAGGGTCATGAGAACTAAGCCTAGGAAGAGAAAATTAAAAAATTAGAAACCCATTAAAAATGCAATTAAGCCTATTAAAAACTTACTTGAAATCAGTGAGTGTTGCGTGATCTTCTCTTACATTTGAGTGCTGAAGATGGGCTTAGTTGCTGTATTTGATGAATCCATGGCTTCCTCACTAAAGCATGCCCTTCCAAATGCTTTGCAAATTTGGGGAAATAGGGATCAAATGTCACATAACCCTGGCATCAATGACACTTCCCACAAAACAAACGCCCACCTCTTCACAATTTGCTAGTTTCTTTTACCTTGCCTTTGTGCTTGTAATAAATTGTAGAGAAGTTTATGGATTTTTGGGTAGTGAGTTGTAGAGGATAATAAATATTATGATCCAACAAGAAAATCTACAACCCAAAAATGCAAGAAAAGATGTATTAAAAACTGGTCCATTATGATTTCCTCTAAATATAAACATTACCCGAGCATAAATATAACACATAAATCTCATTATATGGTAACATAAAATTTTACACGATTTTCAATATTTAGCAATATAATATTTGGACGACAAATTTTTTTTTTGGATGACATAAAAAATTGATTTTTGGATGACAAAAAAATGACATGTCTATATTTCCATTTTTTGATGACCAAAAAACTAAAAAAGTTGATTTTTGTGAACCCACTTTTTCTCTTAGCCCCCTGGTCATATGGGGTGGTTGCATTCAACTAGAGGGGGCTTAACTCCACCTCTATTTTCCTCTCTCAAATTTTTTTGTCAATATTTTTTTTAGGCATTTAAAATTTTTAGGCAAATATTAAAATTAATGTAACTTTTGACTGGCAACTCGAAATTGAGTGTCATTTTTTAAAAACTGCTTAATTTTTTATGCCCGATCCATTGGAAACGATATCACACTAAAATTATAAAGTGCCTTTTTCGTTCCAATTTGGGTTAGTCTATGAATTGAAATTATAAAGTGCCAAAATTCAGGGGGGATTAAAAAATATTGAACCACAAGGGGTGCATTGTGTTGTGTCAAGAACACTTCCACTCATATCCTTCAACATTTTTTTTGCATTTCTAAAAATTCTAATCTAATAAAGCATGGACCCAAATCATCATATCAAGCCTCTAACACCCTTTAACTATCATGAGTGGAAACTCAATAATCAACTTATGATAAAAAATAAAAGGGTTGTATAGAGTGACTATGTGTTGGAAGCTTGTTGGTGTTGTCATTGATGTCAACCTCTAGTAGATGGTTCACTTGGTTTCCAAGTGCTTTTGAGAAAATTTGAATAAAAAGGTGTGCAGTGTGACAAATGTATGTTCAATGTTATGCTTCACATTTCTTTATAGTTGAAGATATGCTTGTGTAGTTTGGAAGTGATGATTAAAGGTGTTCATAGGTGTTATATCTAGAGTTTTAGGTTCTGAATCGTGTGGCAGTGGAAGATGTGTTTGACAGAGTGTTTGACTATTAAGAAGGTCGTCTGGGAGAAATGAGACTGCTCCGCATTTCTCCACATTAAGGCCTCTTGGCTTACAGATCTGGGAACATGCTTATATTCTCTGTCTATCCTCTCTTGAAGTTTCTAATGTTGGGGTGCTCCGCATGTTCAGTTCTTGTGTTGGTGTTTAGTGGTAGTATATCCTGATGTGCAGAATGAAGACATACTTTGTTTCAGGTGGTCGTGGCAGTGTTGCAGAAGATTATGATGGTGCTGGAATATTTCAGAAAGATGTTTGGATGCTGTGGGATACTTCCTTGTGGTCTGCATGATGTTTTTGGTCTTGGAGAGGCATGTATGTGGTCACTTGCTGAGTTTGTTTAGGTTTGGTCGACCTGGCTTACTAGCGCTATTTGTGGAGGTACCTCATGGATTGTGGAAGTGATGAACAACATTGTGATATGGATTTGAGTCCTAGTTAACCCTTGGCATGGTCCACTTTCACTTCTTTCCACCGTGGAAGTGTTTAGTGCTGACCTATTTGGTGTTGCACGTTTGAGGTGCGCATGTTTCATAAGGCTGGCTTAATTGAGATTGTTTTAGGTTGTGGATGATATAAATGCAAGATGAAGTTGAGTGGAGAAAGGTAGAGAAGATGATGTGGATGTGAATCAAGGGTGGTGAATTGAGTGTGAGCTTAAATGCCTATGACTCCTGGATGTAGTGAGCAGAAGGTGTCTACATTTTAGTTTGCTTGAAGTTGTTGAAGGTAGTGAGACATAGGTTGTGGATGGCATAAAGTTGCAATGGTGGATTTCTCTTGTTGCTTTGAGATAGTGAATCTCTTTGTAATAGTCCTCTTCTATTCTTCTCTCTTATGGACAGTGAGTCCTGTGATCAGGAAAATCAAATCAAGGTAAAATACAAACCAAATGCATAATAAAACAAAGAGTTATACCTCAAACAAGAAATACCCAATCTCATCAAGGGAAAGGAAATTTTGCACCCATGAGCTCCTAGATAAAAGATATACCTTATTTGATGAATACAAATGTGAAATGCTCTTAATCTATTTGCAACTCACAAAGCTAGCTTATTAGATATTTTGGCATGATAACTCTACTTGAAGATTGGATCCCAAAATGGGTTGAAAGATGTTGTATTTATGAGATTTTGGAGGGATTTTGATCCAAGGGTGGAGATTGGTTTGGAAGATCAATGGTGGAGGATGGAAGTGATGTGGAGGGCCCAGATTTGATCTTAGAGAAATGGAGGGCTAGGAATAAAAGTAAATCTTTTTATTCATTTTGGGAAAAGGAGGAATTAAATGAGTATGGGTGAGATGAAATATTTATGAATTAAAGATTCATATGGGGAATGTAAAATGAATTATTCATTTGGGGATAAGTGGAGATAAATGAGGTATGGGGGTGTAAGAGGAATTAATTGTGGTGTGGGATATATTTAAATAAAAAATTGACTTATGTGGATATATTTCAATTTTTTATTTGGAGGATGTGGGGAAGGGTGTTAAGCTAGGTTTGACCACCCAAATGAGAGGTTAGGATTAATTAAATATAGGTTTTATTTAATTAATCCTAGGGCTAGGATGAGGTAGGCTAGGGTAGGCAATTAAATAATAGCTATTTAATTGCCTAGGGTAGGGATAGGTCAATTAGTAGGATGAATTAATTAGTTAAACATAATTTAGCTAATTAATTGGATTTAGTGAGGAGAGGAAAATTGACCAAATAAATATTGCATATTTATTAAATCAGATGGCTAAGGTTTGAACAATTAATTCAATTGTTGGGGATAAAATGATGAAAAATTAGGCGATAAAGGGATAATTAATTAAATAAAAATTTAATTAATTGATTAGAAGGGAAATTGGTATGTTTAGGGATGTCGGGAGTCAATTTGATGGTAAAAGACATTTTTAGGTGTCTACAAGTCCTTCTGGTAGTGAGCCTTTCTTTTGGTAGTGAGCCTTTTTTTTGGGTAGTGAGCCCTTGACAGTGAGCTTATTTGTTTTCAGTGTTGCTATTCATATATATGTGAGCTAATCCTTACTATGGTTTTTTCCTTCTTGGGTTTTCCATGTAAATATGGTGTTCTTATGTGTTTGAATGTGCTTGCATTAATGCTCCATATGTTTACATTCTGCTAATGCATAATAAGAGGTTGATGATTGGAATAGCATTGAGGGTTTTAATTTTTAATACACAATTGATTCACCCCCCATCTCAGTTGCCTTGTGCATTCTAACACTATGGGCACTGAAAAAGAGCCAAATGCTATCAAAGATAAAGAAAAATAGTGTAATAAGTGTGATCAAGCCTTCATATTCTTATGTCTAAATTTATCTCCTAAGCTTCTATTTCATGTGGAAGCCTTGAAAACACCTAATGACGTATGGCAAATCTTAGAAAAACTCTTTGGGAAGGTTGATGAACTAAAAAGTCATGAGTTAGAAAATGAGCTCATTAGTTTGAGCCCTAGAGATTTTGACACCTTAGAAGATTATTTCACAAAATTCAAATAATTGAGATTGTAGTTAAAGGAATGAGGAATAGAAAAAAAAGAGGATCAACTCATACTTCTCTACTTTCCAAACTAGGTCTTGAATACTCTGTATTTGTATCTATTTTTTATACCACCAAAAGGGATTTTGGTGACACATGGAAAATGCCTAGTTTAGATGAATTCATCATGGAATTAACAAGGGAACAAGATAAGTTGATACAAATGGGCACCATGAAGACTTATAAACCTCATGCTCTTATTGCTAGAAATGAGAAAAAAAAATAAAGGAGAAAAACAAAAGGACAAAGAAATCAAGGAAGATAAGAAAGATGAATCCTCAAAATCAAACACTTAAAGCTTTTTAGATCAAGGCAACCCTATGAAAGAAAAAGAGCTAAGTGTACATTTTGCAAGAAAACTGGGCACAATGAGCAGAAACGTTTGAAGAAAAAGATTAATCATCTCACAAATCTTCTTGAGAGGCATAATATAAGGGATTCTGAATCTAACCAAGAGTCATCATCAACACCAGATACATATAAGGCACCAGAAACATTTAAGAGCAATGCTCTTGTTGCATTTGTAGTCCCTAAGTTTGAAAGATGGATTCTTGATTCTGGAGCTTCCCATCACATGATTTCTTCATCGACTCTGTTTTCTACATTGGAACCTACAGATACCTCTGCAATCTTGATGGCTAACAACACCTACATGAGTGTTTGTGGGAAAGGAACTATTGACTTGGGCAAAGGATGTTTTACTGATATTCTCTTTGTTTATGAGTTGTCCATAAATCTCCTTTACATATATCAGATAAAATAGTGGTACATGGAAGACAGTAGAGTTCCCAACAGATTCAATGATTATTCGAGATTTGCAAAGCAAAGAAGTTGTTGCAGTTGGCAAGGTTGACAATTACTCTCGTCTTTACACATTCTCACATTTTTCCCTTGATGATTCCTTTTCTATGGTTCACACTCTTACATCCAGTGTGGATAGTTCATTAGAGGCTTAGCTTGAGTGACATCACCTCCACCATCACATGTTGCTACATCAGAATTCTGAGTTGCTTCTCATAGGGCTTCCAAAGATTCTTTACAACATGATTATCACTTTGGGTATTTTGTACAATGTCTAGAACACTTCTCATTTCTGCTCTCTTTTGGAGGAAAGTTTTTTCTCACTAGGTTTTCTTTCTTTTTCCACTTTATGAGAGATTGCATTGTACATGGGTACCTCATCAGGCCTAGTTACCGTTACCCATTCTTATTTGTGCCCACCTAAGCTATGCTTAAGGGGGGTGTTAGTGTAGAATACATTATTGTTATTACTTATTATTTAAAAAGTAATTATGCATATAATCTACACATGGAGTTAAGCCATCTTAGGTGGTATGTGGCGTCTTGGAGAGTTGGTGAAACTCGTCTAAGGTATGTGGCGCCTCCTTCTTGCCACTTGGTGGAGCAAACTCGCCACCACTCTTTGAGTGTTGAAGTCGACTTTTGATTCGACTCAATCACCTCACCCTATATATACACATCTTGTTCATAGTATTATTCAATCAAGCATTGTCATTTTCATGTAAATTCTTTGCAATCTCTATATTATTTCATCTAACTTTGCTGGGCGTGTGATTGTTTAACTCTCGTGGCCATTCTGGTGCTCACATTCTGTTTAGTCGATCCTAAACTCCACACTATCGGTCAAAAAAATAGAAGCCCTTATATGACCCACAACCTAAATTTGATGGCGTATTACTGTATTTAAGAATTTTTGCTATAAAATATAATTAAAATTTTAAAAAGATTGTATCACATGAAAGGGAAAATTTTGGACAAACTATCAAAACTATATAAAATCTTAATAATAATAAAATATATATCTAATCTATAATGTACTTTAAAAGATAAAATATGTTTTTATATTTAAAAGACAACTCTAAATAAATAAACATTGAAAAAAAATTGGCTTCAAAGGCACAGACGACCGCCAAATTTAGGCTCTGATGGAACAGTATCCTTATTTTTTCTTTATTCAAAAGCTAACCCCATATTGATGAAATCCCCTCGGGAGGATACCCCCGATAACCAGAGAAATTGCATAGTGGAGGATTTACAATAGAGAAAGAGCTACTCAAATGGAACAATATGGAGACGAAACAACTTGCCATTGTGCATACGAGCTTGCTTGATCTAATTTATCAAATATGGGTCTTTCAATATCGCAATTCGTAAAAGTTACAGGCAACAGCAGATTGGGAGGACTGGATACAGTGCTAGCATCATATTGAGGACTATTTAAGTAGTCATATCATGAAATACATATAAGCATTGGAATGATGAGTAGAGGACATTTGCTTTAATTGCAATGGCTATGCATCTTATTCGAAGAAATCTCAACCTAATGAAGGCTATTAATTCATTTGCAGCCATACATTCAGAGTCCTCAATTTACAAGTTAAATGCCAGTTCATCAGGTCTGTGTAGCGAAAGTGATTATTTAGGGGCATCCCAGCATTCGAATAGCAATGAAAGTCTGGAAGGAGCAAAGATTGAGCTTATGGATACAGATCTGTTTTGGGCCCCATCTGCATTTTCTCACCTCTCCAAGAACCTCTCTAATTGCCCCACCACCACTAACAATGGAGGACTTCAATTGCCCATAGTGAATGAAGACCATGATATTGATCAACTAGAGGTTTTTCTCTATACTTTTGCCTAACTGTCTCTTTCTTTTGTCAGATTTTTCTTGCTGTAGAATTTAGAAGCTTATCAGCATCTCTTTTTTTGCATTTCCACTGTTCCTTAATCCCAATTAACTAGAAATGAATCCATTGCCATTATCACCTTCCAGAAATTATTTGTAAAAAAATGTAGCTAAAAATGATTGCATTGCCATTATCACCTGCCAGAAATCATTTGTATAAAATGTCCATTGATGTTTGTGGCCGGACACTGAACCTGCACCTATTTCCAAATAAAACCTAATCTTTGCCAAGGAATTTTTTTTGGTTTGATTTGGAGCTGTTGATTCTCAGTGCTTAATTCTTTAGCATGGGGTAATCATCTGTTGTCTGAGGCCAAGCAATACTGGTAACCTAAGTGAATGAGAAATCACCCTATCACTGCAACTGGTAAAATCTGAACAGTGTCACTTTTGCATACTCTGCAAAAGGATTTGCCAAACCTGTCACCCATCTTAGCTTTTCGTTGTTCTTTGGATGCAGAGTTTGAATTGCCTCTTACAGTGCCAATCCATCTAGCATAAAATCGTGGGTAGATTACTTTGTGAAATGTCCCTTTTTATTTTAGCCGACTTAAAGAAGAAAATAATTTAAATTCTTTATTAAAACCGACTTTGATATATGATGAAGCAACATTCATTATTAATAATCAGTGATCATTATAAAAGAAACAACGTTTATAATTAAGAAGATATCTTCAAGCGCCGACCCTTAATGAAGAGATCAAGCGCTAAGAATATAAATCGATGAAGGAATGGTTAAGGCGCTGACCTGCATTAGTCAAATTAGTTAAGAGGCAACAATTGCATATAGGAAAGGGTACGTCTCTTATTAAGGGGCAGCCTTTATGAAAAGACATGACTCCCTCCAAGGAGTATAAAAGTAGACCATTTCACCAAGGCAGACGGGGGGAATGATACTCAGAAATACAGGAATCTAAGAATATTTACGAGAAGGTTATGCAGACATAAAGAAAAGATAGAGCAGAGTTACGAGGATATATCAATTCAATCAAGATGGCATACTAGTACATATATATTTATGTTTTATTGTTGCTGCTATGATGACTGGGCATAATAGAATAGAAATATAATGATTCTTTTAAAAGCCATTATCCAATCTGCCGTCCCATTATGGAGGGGAGAAAAGTGCATATAAGGAATGCAAGTAGCTAGGAAGCCATTCCTGTAGAGACACCTCAAGTGGGGCTGTCATTAGGAAGCCATTTCCCTGTTAGGTTTACACGAAATGTATCTACACACAGTGGAGTGAGTTTTGATCAGATGTAGTGGCTCCTCTATTGATCACTGGAAGACGTGACAATTTTTTTATTTTTGCACATAATCCAGTATTGTTGATTGAGTTCGTGAATCAATAAGCCACAATGATTCCCTGGATTCTACCAAAATAGGAAAACTAAAACCAGCAAAAGAAAGCTTAATCAAAATTAGGATTTCATTTAACATACATGGAAAAGAAGGGCACGACATTAATGATTTTAGGATTAACATGAAAAACAACCCATCAATACTATAAGCATCAAATATCAAAATATCTATCCAAGGATGGAAAAATACAGCCATAATATCATATTCACAATTTTAGACCATGCTGTTATCATAATATAACTTATGTATCCAAGTGCACGAACATGCATGTCAAATAATAACATCTATCAAAAGATGTGAGGCACATAGCTGATAGCACAACCGCACTGACTGAAAGCTAATGTATAACGGCCACCTCAACTATCCATAGCCAAATACAACAGCTGTTCAGAACAAGGCAGCTATAATCCCAAATCAAGTTTTACATTTAATATCAACTAGTGTACTCTATGTATGAGGTAATGATCATGCTACATAATTTCCAATACGTCATCAACATACTAGATAGGTGAGGGAGAGTATCATTGGAGTGCTTTTCTTCAACTCACAGAGCCCTATGTTTCCCTGCACACCTCCCAAATGGGAGTGACTCTACCCTTCAACAAGGGTGGCATTAGCATATGAGAGAAGCCATCTTTAGAGAGGCTTAGAGAACCATGTGCAACAAGAAATACAGTCACCATCATACATGCAGTCATACCATGCAGAAAATAGACAACACAAGTATCATCCCCATCTACAAGTAAACATTGACAAGCATTATGAACTAGACAATACGATGAGCAAGAATAAATGATTATATAAATCATGCTTTGGCCACTCAAAGTCTTAATGAGATAGTAGCCACAAAAGCCTTGCATCTCTATCCAATAGTATGAGGGTTTAACAAAAAATGTTGGTACCCCCAAAATGCTTTTAATTCCTCGATGTTTATCATGCACAAATATCTCATAAACGACTCATGATCTCTAACTTCAGATTTTAATAAGAGCTCAACAATTAGCGTTACTCGTTTTTAACTGTACTGTAGTACATTGTTGTTTTCCTGAACACAACATATTTGCTATGTAATGTTAGTGAGCTATTTTGTCATAAAGCTTATATTTTTTTGTCACATGATAATGTAAGTGGTGCTAAGAAGATAATTAAGGTAGGTGGCTTGTGTAAGAATTTTCTAGAAGGTGCATTGAACTTAGTCATTATGATTATGTAGTAGCTTGCTCAAGAAACTACCCTTTTTGTTATAAATAAGGGTATTACCCATAGTTGCCAGGAGATCGGTACTGGTACCTGTTGTGACCAAATCACACATCGCCCCATTGCAAATGGGGACCCCCCTTTTTTGAGCTCAGATGCTTTGCATTAGGTTTTTGATGATGTCTTAGAGCTATTTCATGATGAAGTCAGTGGTGTTTGAGTCTTAGAGCCCCTTGATGACCTGATCCTGATGTTTGAGACCCTGAAAATGACTAAGTCTGGTATCCTGATCCTGGAGATCCTGAAAATTGGCTAAGTCTGAAATCTGGTGGATCCTCAAAAATCTAGAATCTGCATGTGAAATCTAGTGGATCTGAGACCTATCTCAAACATTCTGAAAGGTATATTGAAAAATATTTAAAGTATAAGAAAGGTAAGGTATATTGAAAAATATATTTAAGTATATTTTTAGCCGCGAATTTGCTTGAAGACCTTGGGCGCATTTTCCCACCTCTGCCAACTCACATCAGTGCCTAGAGGAAGATCAACTTCCAAACGCTCCAAGATAGGGCGCCTTGATTGAAATTGATATAAAAGGCCTTAAGCATCCAAAATTTTGACAAAGGAATGATTCAAGAGTCTAGGCGCCCATTGCATGTTCAGATGATCATAAGAATTGCGCCTTAGGTTAAAGAGAATGAGTTTAGGCGCCATTTAGTGTTGCTTTTGCCATTTAGGCGCCTTGGCAATGGTGTGGATGAACAAACTCCAAGTTGCGCCTAAGGATGATCCAGTCTCCCAAGGGTGTAAACAACTTCACATGTCAAAAATGAGCAAACTTAAAAGTAGGCGCCCTTCATGCATAGACTACCTTCTTTTGGCGCCTTAGCATGAAAGAGATGTTCAAACTAACTCCAAGTTGCGCCTTAGGAAGAAAGAGTATGAAATCCTTGATGCATGTTTGAGATCCTGAAAATGACTAAGTCTAGTAGCCTGATATCCTGAAACACTGAAAAATTGACTAAGTTTGAAATCTGGTGGATCCTCCAAATTCTATAATCTACATGATAAATCCAGTGGATCTGAGACCTATCTCAAACATCCTGAAAGGTATATTGAAAAATATTTAAAGTATAAGTTAAATATATTTTTCAATATACCTTGCCTCTTGGACCTCCACTTCTAGGCACAAATTCACTCTAAGTAGCTAGGCGCCTTTTCATACCAATGCAAATTCAGATTAGCACCTTAGGTACAAATCATCATCATATGCGCCTAGGAGAAAGTACTTTTCCAGTCAACCATGTTGGGCGCCTTAGTGGAAAAGTTGCCAAAGGACCTCAAGAATTGAAAATTTCACAAAAATGAGACAACTTAACTTTGGGCACATTTTGCATATGTAGCCACCATGTTGGGTGCCTTGATGTGAGGTGAGGTTTAGACTAGTGATTGATAGCGCCTTGAGGATAGAGTATGTGCGCCTTGGAGGAGGTAGCCTATTTTGAATCCCAAAGATGATTTAACATGCCAAACTAAGCCCTATAAAAGTAGGCGCCCTTTGCCTTCAAAGTACTCTTGTTTTGGCGCCCTACAAGAATGAATCATTATAAGTCTTCTCCATTTGTTAAGATCATCAAAGTGACAAGTTTAAGGCCAACTAGTGTGTTAGGCGCATTTTCCATGTCATACAATCACTAATTGGCGCCTTGCATGTGGAAAATCATCTTCTGGCGCCTTATATCTTGTGAAAGGGTTAGGAGAGGTTTTAACATTGATCAAATACATGAAATGAGGTTAGGCGCCAGTTCCCCCCTGAGTAACCTCCAATTTGTGCCTAACAATCAAGGGAGTTCTAATCACCTGGATGAGTGCCTAAAGGCAAGTAGGTCTCCTAAGTTTGAATATAACATAAAGGACTTCAAGAATTGAAAATTTGACAAGGAAAATGTATGGAAAGTTTAGGCGCCTTTTCTTGTCTAAACTACCTATTTTAGGCGCCTAGCATGAAATCATGATTGAATCAATCAATCTTAAAGCTATTGGAATTAGATAAGTTCACACGAGTTTATACAAGTCATGAAGATCATGAAACTTAGAAGTAAGCACCACATTAAGCCTAGGCGCTATATCACACCTTGAACATCATCAAAGGGCGCCTTAGAACTTTGCCAATACCTCAACTATGTTAGGCACATTTGTACACCTCTAAAAGTCACCTATGAGCGCCTTTACTTAGAAAGGATGTTTTGAAGTATAAAAAAGGGCGCCTTAAGGGAGGTGATTCATTTTGACCCTCAAAGTTGATCAAACACATCAAATTGAACATCATAATGTTAGGCGCTACTTTCCTCATGTACCACCTCAAAATTGCGCCTAAGGAAGAAGTTGCATTAAAAGATACCTTTGAGCGAACCTTTTAAGTGGGATTGACTCCTTTAAACTAATGCAATTGTTTGAAATCATTTAAAGTGATGAGTGTGGGGCTAAATTGTATTAGGCGCTCTTTTGCTCTTCTTTTTACCTATATGTGCGCCTAAACTTGATGACAAGTTATTTGCATGTTTTGAGTGTTTCCTTTGTTATATTGATATATTGTTTATCTTGTTTTGTAGGAACATCAATCAAGCTAAGGAGTTGTTCGAGGAATCATCTTCAAGCGAGGAGTAAGGATTCATCTTTAAAGGAGAGTCATCATGATAGTCACCTTTGGAGATCACCTCGAGTCTTCTACATCAATGACATCATGTTAGATCACATCAAGTTCAAGTATACTTCATCAATGGCATCATGTTCGAATACATTCATCCATTCGAGCTTCAAGTCAAGTTCTCCCAATCTTCAAGATCATCTACACTCCAAGAGGGTCACTTCAAAGGCCATCAATGAAGGATCACTTCATCAACTTCTACATCAAGCAAAGACACTTCATCTATTAAACTTCAAGTTCTATTCAACTTTCGAGTCTAAGAGAGATCTCCTATTCTTATATGAAGGAAGCGTCATCATCATATCTCTACTACTCTACATCAAGAGCATTATCAAAAAAGATCATCATATCTACATCCTACAAGAAGAAGAAAGAATTATGAAGTTAGTCAAATGAGTAACAAGTATCATACATCTAGTCTACAAGAAGAATGAACAAGGCAAGATCTACAAGATGTATTCCCAAACATACAAGTTCAAGCAATCACATTGAATACATCACCACATTGATGATATAATTTTCAAAGTATGCTGAGGTGGCATCTATGTGGCGAGTACACATCATTTTAAATGCATTAAATGTATCATTTAATAGAAGAAGTCAAAGGGATTCCTATGTGGAAGATATTTTAAATGCTTTCGCCTTATCCTTATCACATTGGAAAGCGTGCCGTCATTCCCTCTCTCTTTTATGCTAAAAATAACAATTTGTTGTAACTACCTGTGAGGTGGCACGATCTAAACCCTTGGCTATTTGAAATGATCCTAGCCTTTCATTGTAATTTGGTGCACTATATAAAGGCCTTGTTGCCTCATTTGTAAGGGAGTAGTAGTAGAGAGTAGATTTTAGGAGTAGAATAGGAGAGACTCTCAAAATTCTCTAAGAGGACTTGAAATTGTTGTAAATATTTCTCAAGGTTAATGCAAAAGACATTGGAAGTTTATTTGGTGTTCAAGTGTTGTCTTGTGGAATCGCATGGTTTCTTGTACTTAATGAAATGGAGAGATGTTTCAAATAGATTAGAGCTCATTGTTGTAATGTATGTTGTATTGAATATTTGATCAACTCCTAGCTCATGCTTTTAACATTCATCGCTGGTGAATTGTTGTGTAAAGCTAGTTTGAGCCATATTTGTAGAAGTTCGATTGTGAATGCTTGTTTGAGTTGCGCCGTCTTATGGGTGCTCATATGAACCTTCATGATTTGAAAACCATTCGTGAAACCTTAGGAGATTGCACCAACTTCATGTAGTTGTAGGCATCCTTGGCGAAGTGAAGTTAGGTTTACTTAGGAGTTTGTCTATTCAAGCCTCATCATTACTTCATTGACCTTAGGTTAGATTCCTAAACCTGTATCTTTTTTCCATTTCTTCATTATTGAACCTTGTACATACATCATCCACACCAAGGAAAGATAAGCTCAATGAAAGAAGAAGAGTCTGCGTAAGTCCCTTTGTGATTATCAGCAAGATCACATGTAATCACTGAGTTAACCCATCATGAATCATAAAAAAAGAACCTTGGAGTTACTTCACTGGATCACATAGTTCAGCCTTTGAAGAGCTTTATTCAAGAGAGAGTGGGATACTCTAGTGTTTTACTCTAATTGTTGACTTGTCTAAAAACAATCATCAACGGTATCGGTGGGGGAGATTGGTACAGATACCAGTACGTCTGTTTTTTGAAAATAGGAGACAGGAGTACTTGCAGACTCCATTTATTTTTTAATATAATTTAATAATAAGGATATATATTTTTTGTAATAAGTATATATATGTATATTACTGTATATATTATTGGCTATATTATTGTCTATAGCTATATATATACTATTATACAAGAATATATATATTACTATATATATAGCTATAAACAGTAATATATACAGTATATTACTGTATAATAGTATATCTGTCTATAGCTATATATATACTATTATATATATAGCTATAGATAGTAATATATACAGTAAATAGCCAGTAATATATATATATATATATATATATATATATTACTGTTATATTACTTGTAGCTTACTTGTAACAATTAATATAGCTTATTGTATATATATTACTATAGACACTAGTATTGAGGTTTGAAGTCTATAGGAGTAAGAATCCATTGAGCTCGTGCGAAAATGGCGGAAAAAATGAAAGGTAGAAAAAGAAAAAAAGTGGAGACGCCTTTTATTGATGTAGGGTACTTGGAAACGCATAGGAGATGTGACTAGAAGTCTCCTGCAAAGGGAGACATACCTAGTCAAGTCTCCGAGATGGGAGACATGTACCAGTCTCCGCGACACATCCCAGGGGGCGGGAGACGCGTCTTCTGGTAACTATGGACTACTATTACCCCACTCTGTAATCAATCATTTTTTCCATATCAATATAATATATGTGTTTTATCACCTCTTTTGGAGAAGTTTCCTCCATTATTCTCTTGGATTTGCAGGTGCAATCCACTAATTTGGGTGTGCAGGTACCCCATTGTTCTATTTTGAGTAGTTGTGCTTGGTAGGTTGCAGGTACACTGCAGGTGGTATTAGAGCTGCTTTCAGATCTACAGGGCAGAAAAAAAATCATCTATTCTATAGGCCATAACTTTTTATCGAAGTGTCAGAATGAGATGAAATATTTTTTTGCTGGAAAGTGGACTTCAAGGCATTTCTAACAAGTATAAGGTTATTAATTTTGAAACTTTATGGAGGGAGATATAGCTTTTGCAAGTTGCTGTTCTGGAATTGTCTGAAGAATCAGAAATTTTGATACCTTGACTTCCAAAAGTCATAAATTTCTGTTATTTTTTTTGTTGGAAAGTACCTTCATTTACCTTCAAAATGAATGTTTTTTTTTAATATAGATTTTTATCAACCATTTAGAGATAAAAATGGTCTGCAAGTAGGCACTTATTTTCATCCTTAAAAACCCTAGGTTACAAATAATGTTGAAGAAAATGAAGTTGCATTCAAACAAAGTTAGGAGAGAAGGGGCTAAAAGAGTATTGAATGCATTTGATATTGCATTTAATAGATTTATTATTCATCTAGATTTGAAATCAGAATATAAAAAAAAATAGATGAATGAATCTAGATTTGGAGGATAAATCTAGGGAATGGTATGAAGATTTCTTTTGGTTAAATGAAGATAACCTTTTTGAGCTTCTCTTTCATGAAGAAAATAATTTTTAGAAAATGTATGTTGATTCCCTTCCTCTCTATGACGAGTCTTCCATCTAATATGATGCACAATAAGCAAAGAAAATATGTGAAATTCCATCTGGTGAGTCTTCCCTTTGTGGTACATTTTATGATGATGAGTTTCTACTTATAGAAAAAGAAGTTGGGACAGAAATGATTGTGCATAATCATCAGAAAGTAGTCAAGCAAAGTGTTCAACATGAATCTTCATTTTTACAAATTGCAACAAATCATGAAGACTTCCCAAATCTCTCATTGGACATATAATAGGATTATAATAAGATATACATGGATCCATATGACTTCCTTGAGAATCTACATCAGGGTACGTCAAATAAATTCATCAATTTCATCGTGATAAATGATTGTGAAATATTCTATCCAATCAAGTTGTTTCATATATTCATTTTTAAACCAAGGGAAAAGAAGAGGAATAAAAAGAATATGCATGGAAGAGCTTCCATTTGGCCTTCAAGCTTTGGGGACAAAGCTCCCTAAGGGGGAGTGCATGTTGTGTTCTCGAACAACATATTTTGTTACATAATGTTAATGAGCTATTTTGTTATAAAGCTCATATCTTTTGTTGCATGATATGTAAGTGGTGTTAGGTAGATAATTAAGGTAGGTGGCCTGTGAGAATCTTCTAGAAGATTTTTTGAACTTAGTTATTATGATTATGTATTAGCTTGCCCAAGAAGCTACCCTTTTTGTTATAAATAAGGGTATTACCCTTCACTATGTAATCAATCCTATTTTATATATCAATACAATATATGTGTTTTATCATATTTTTTGGAGAAATTATTCTCTTGGAATTGTAGGCGCAATCCACTAATTTGGGTGTGTAGGTGCTCCATTGTTCTATTTTGTGTAGTTGTGCTTGCTAGCATTGCAAGTATGCTGCATACATTATTTTTAAGACACGTTGCCTTTTCCCATATGCTTAGCAAATCATATTGAATTTTAGTATACTAAATGTATCTAGGTAAAGATTTCAAAGTTTAAGAGGGTTGAGAGTGTTGGAAAAGATAATGAGGGCAAGAATCCCATTAGCTTACTCAACACCAGTCAGCCCATACTGAGGGTGTTGGAAAAGATAATGAGGGCAAACTTGTCATGTCCCCTTTTTCGGATTAAAATAATTGATAATATTTTTAAGTTGGGCCCGGTAATTCCTAATTTTAGGGGCAACTTAATAATATTATTATAATTAAAATAAAAGGTGTTTTTAAACACTAGTATTTAAATTAAAATATAAATAAAATAAAATTAAAATTAATTTTTTAAAAATACACGAGGAAAATTTAGGTCCCAAGGGCCAGATTTGAAAAGGTATATCAAGGAGGTGCCTATCTTCATTTGATTATCCAATTTTCATTTTGGTATTCATCATTTTTGAGTTTGAGTTCAATCTTGTATTCAAGGACGAAAACCCTTGGGTCTCTTTTCGGAGGTGAGGATGAAAACTTTCAATTTTCTGGCATTGGCAAATCCACTTAGGGTTTGCATGTTGAGCTAATTTAGAGTTTTGGTGTGTATTGCAGATTTGAAGATAAAAAGTTGCAAACAAATATTGTGAGGTGTTGATTTTCAAAAGTTTATATCACATAATTGGGGGTTGCCTCAACCCTTTGGACATTCAAAGCCTTCTTTGGAGTGTTCGCTATTGTTAGAAGGCCAAATTTATCTATGCACAGCCCATGCTTGTAGACATTCAAGATTGTTCGCAGCCTACTCACATCTAGGTTGTGGCGCTATTGAGATTGAAGGAGGTTTGTTGATATATAAGGTTAGATATTGTGCTGAATCTGCCACTTGATACATATTGATACCCAACCATAGTCAATACAAGGTGTGACACCATTACTACCAATTGTTGTGGGAACCAATTCATGCCTATGCTCCTCCAAGTTTCGGGGACGGGGACGTGTAGGGATGAGATTCAGGGACGACATTTTTTTTGGCCATTTTTTAGGGGACGGCTACTAAAAAAACAAGATTTTTTTTAAAATATAGGGAAATTTCAAATACTTATATGATAACATTGATAAGGCATTCATTATAGACATTATAGAACCTTAAAAAATGAATACATAACAATAACATTACATTTGAACTTAGTTTTCAACTTGTCACATGAGAATTGGCAAACAAATAAACAAAATTTAATTGTTTTCAATGACAATTTGCATATATATTATATCAAAATTATATCAAAATGCCCAAAGGCTGCAAATTTCAACAACAAAATGACAAAAACATAGAGAATATATGGCTGTCCCTAATCAGCCTCTCCTAAGACCATCAAAATCGGAATCTGAGTCTGAATTACTGCCACCATGAGGGGCTGCCTCATCTAGTGGAACCCCAACCAATGCAAAATGTGAAAATGAGTTGTGTTTTTTTAATTTTTGGGTTATATGATTCATGTTTTAGGTTTAGGTTGTGTTTGAAGAGATGTGGGGGTCCTTATGGGGCCCCCTTTTTTTTCTTTTAAAAAAATATGTTTTTTTAAAATGCGTCCAACTTGCTTCTGGGCCGTAGGGGACGGTTAGCTGCCCCTGGGACGATCGGGGGACGTCCTGGTCATCCTGGGGACGGCTAACTGTCCCCTGCGTTCCTGATTTTTTAAGGGATGTCCCCGGGGAAGGGGGATGGTTAGGGGACATTTCCTACACATCCCCGCGTCCTCGGAATGTCTCGGGTAAGTAGATTCAAGAATAGGAGGCAAAGGTAAGAAACACATGGCAAATGGTGACAATAAGTTTAACACTTTTATTAGGAATTAGGAGCAAACAAATCAACTTTTAGCCCAAACGATGCAACAAATACATAGTATGAATGTCGCCTTGAATTCTACCAGGCCAGTTCAGATTCCCACAGGTGAGGAAGGCACTTCTAATAATAATGGCCCATTCAGTCACACAAACAATACCAAGGTATTAGTTGGGTCAGCAACTAGGCCATTTCAGCGGACATTCTTACCCTGAGTAGAGACACCATTAGAAGAAGAGCAGGATCCAGCAACATATGACATCAATGCTTGCATGGATGAATACCTAGGACTTGATCCAAACATCAGAAATCAGATTACATTTGCAAACTATTGCAATTTCAAGACAAGGAACGGGCCAAGAATTGAGAGAAGACCTACACATCAGCCCCATAGAGATTTGTGTCATGCCCCCTTTTTAAATTTTTTCGGGTTAAAATAATTAATAATATTATTTAAGTTGGGCCCGATAATTTCTAATTTAAGGGCAATTTAATAATATTTTTATAATTAAAATAAAAGGTGTTTTTAAACACTAGTACTAAAATAAAAGTATTTTTAAATATTTAAAATAAGATAAAAATAAAAATAAAATAAAAATTAAAAATAACATTTTTAAATACTTGGAGGGAAATTTAGGATCCAAGGGCCCAATTAGAAAAGGTATATCAAGGAGGTGCCTATCTTCATTTGATCATCATTCAAGTTATCCTTTGGCATCCAATTTCTAGATTTGAACAGTTTGTTCAATCTAGGGCATTCAAGGACAAAAACTCTTGGTTTGTTCAAGGTTTGAGAGGACGAAAACTCTCTTGAATTCCACATTTGGGATCAAGGACGAAAACCTTTGTTTCCAATCTTGGATGATTCCATCTAGGAATCATGCTTATGCTGATTTGTGGAGGATTTGGATTTTGGTCCAGTGTTTTTGCAAGCAAATATCATCATTTCATCACTGAAGCATATTTGAAGGTTTATATATTGAGTTTCAGATTTTTTGGGAATTTTGAACATCATTTGGAGTTGGATTTGAGTTACCCTAGCCGAGCGCCACATTGGGGAAGTAAAATTCAGACATTTAGGGCACTTCATCAATCAAACAGGCCATTGCTTTTAGGGAACTGTCCACCACTTTGTTGCAGAGTTGAGGGCAGAAAATACACCAGTTTGAGGGCTCTGATTGCAGATAACAGAGGCGCCGACAGCTGGTATCAAAGTCTATGCTGATTGCCCCACCCTAGAGCATTTTTATTGCTGATCGCCACATCTTGGAGTATCCAAACCATTGTCCGCCAACCTAATGTCACAGTGATCTCATCTAGGGGGAAGCCACATCATTTGTGGAGGTCTATTGACAAGTTTTGGATAGTAATTCACTACTGTGTCAAGTAATTTCAGATCATATACCACCGACTTATCTCTTGTGGCCAGCTAAGTTATCATCCATATGAAAGCGTAGAACTGATCATTCATTGCTGCATCAGATCACATATCAGTGACTTATGTTCTTGTGGACAGCAAAGTTCATTAGTATGTGAGTAGAATTGTAATTGTACTTCTGAAATTTAGCTTGTGTTGGACAGTATATTCAGATTGGAGCTCTCTTGAAAGACATGTAATCAAAGTGGTGAATTCAATATTTATATTTGGCTATTCATGAAACCTCAGTTTGTACTGTTCATAACCAGCATTATAGTTAGTCTCAGTTTGCTGTTTGTTTGCATTTTTTGGTTCCAATTACTCTGAAAATACAAAAAAAAACTGTAAAATCCAAAAATTCTGTATTTGGGACATTGCAATTTGTAGCATAGATTGAGTAAGTTGACTCTTCCTTCATTTGATGGTTCAGAAAAAAGTACTGCACGTGCTTGGTCCAAAAGTTGGACACATACCTTTCACTTAGCCCCATGCTAGAAGAAGCCATCAAATTTGCTACCCTTCATTTGGAAGGCATAGCCCACGAGCGGTGGTACCATGGGTTGATTACACAAGGGCATGGATAGGTTCGATAGGAAGGATCTAGAAGTTCATTTTAGAGAGCTAGCACAATTGAGGCAAGAGGGCACAGTAGAGGAGTATGTGGCGGAATCTTAGAGGTTATTGGTGATGGTACTGGATGTGATGGAGAAGAGGCTCATTGTGCTATTTGTGGAGGGTCTAACCGAAGCTCTCAAGGGTTTAGTTAAGGCCTTTGATCCACCATCATTATTAGGTGCGATCAGGAGAGCCCTAACTTTGGAGAGTTCAATTCCTAATAGCGAGGCACCACCTCCAGCACCACAAAAGAAGCCACTTTAGAAGGAAGCGTAATGTCCCCTTTTTGAGTGAGCATCAGAGTTGGTGGTTTAGCCTATCATCGGGTCCTCGTAGGCTAATAATGGTGTTTAGAGGCCCAGTGTTGGAGTTAGCTGTCTCCTTAGTCGGCAGTTGGTAGTGTTTTCATCTCCAGTTCCTTAGCTTGTTCAGAGGTTATGATATTCATGGTGTTTTGGCTCCGTTTTTTATATACTTACTATTTATAGTAAGTCAGTGTGTTGATAGAGGCCAACTGTACTATTTATAGAAAGGCACCTTGGTTAGCAGTGAAAGCGGTGGGCTACCTCCTGGTGAAGTTAGAATTGATTTACGATGGTTAATGATGGAGTTATAATATTATAATTATTATTAAAGTTGTACTTTAATAATAATTAATTATTAAGTGCATATCATTAATGAATTAAGTGGACTTTATTTAAAAGGGGGATTTAAATGCTTATAAAGTATACTTTATAATAAGTGTTAAATAAAGGGGAGATATAAGTGAATAATAAAGTATACTTTATATTATAAGTCGTGCACCAAAAAGGAGGGAAGAGAAAATTAAATTAAAGTAAATTAAATGAGATGAAATCAAATGCAAATTGAATATTATAAAAAGGTAAAGTGAAGCTCATTTGCATATGCTTGGTTTATTATTCTCTTTTGATGAAACTTGCTTTGTCGTGCATTCTTGGAGTTGGGAGCTTTGAGGGTTTGATATTGACTTGCTGAGACGAAAACCTTTGCAAGGACACCTTTCTTCGTGTGTGAAAGACCACATCAAGAAGGGGAATTGGAGGCTTCATTCAGGAGCTTCATCTGGGCTTTCAAATGATCCGTTTTGATGGAGTTTTGAGCAATAAACGAACATACTTCCATGGAGTTTAGAGTTGCAGCTGTGAGCAGGGTTATTGAAGATTGAAATCATATATTGAGACCGATTTAATTGGTTGCTACAGATTTCCTAGGTGGGCCGTACATCACCTTGCTGGCCGTACTGTGCAGATTAGGTCATACCACTGTTTGGGAGGTATTTCTACAAGTTTGGAGCAGGTTATCCTTATTTTTGCAGTCGCCATTAGTTCTCAGAGATAAACAGAAGAAAACAAAGATTTTCTAGAGGAGTTTGGCATTGCATTTTGGCTAGCATTCACTTCCTCAGGGCCGTACAGCAACTAGTGAAGGCGTGGGTCTGCTGAGGGTTGTTTACTTATCATTTGCAGCTTCTATTCCCTTTATTCATGGCTTCTATGGCTGCATAATGTTGCTATGTTATTGTATGTTCGACATCTTTCATTGTTGAGCTTTTTGGAGTTTTCATAGACTGTGCATAGCTGGTCCATATTCGGCAATGTCTGAAGTTGAAGATTTCAATATGGGTACGTCACAGTAATTAGTTTTAGCATATTTTATGATTTGGGTCTTCGATATTTTATTGATATATGCTTTAGTTTTTCTGGGTTTTAGTTATATGCTCTTATTTCTATGTTTATAATGCAAAATCAAAACATGCAAAAACAAACATAAAAGCCTAAACCATCAGCAAGCAGAAAACACAAAAAAAAATTGATAGAGGAACCCTAGCTGGGACAGTGTATGTTACAGGAAGTCCCTCCACAAAACATGTTGAAAATTATCAACAAAGAAGCCACAAAGAATGAGCTTAGGAGGAAGAAGTTGTGCTTTACTTGCAAGGAGCCATGGGGATCGCGTCATTGATGCCTTGGCCGTGGATAGGTACATTACATAGTTGTACTCCCAAATGAAGAGACGAAAAAAGAGGAGCCAAAACTAGAGGTTGAAGAGGGAGAGATTCAGGAGGGCGTCCTTTCTTCACTTTCAGGTGCACCTAAGTATCATCCATTCAGAGTTTGTGGGGTTTTGCATGGGCAAAGAATCATGGTATTGATTGATAGTGGGGCCACCCATAACTTTATAGATGAGGACTCGGTATCCGGGAGAGGATTACACATAGAAGATTTCGAAGGATTCAATGTCATAGTTGTAGATGGCTTCACCATTCCTTGCACTAAGAAGATACATCAGCTTGACATCACATTGGGAGAACATAAGATGTGTGATGATTTCTCTGTTGTTGGATTGGGAGAGACTAACATGGTTTTGGGTGTACAATGGCTTTATTCCCTTGGGGAATTCACCCTAAACTATCAGACCATGGAGCTGAAATTCAAATCAGAAGGGGAAGTAGTGCTTCACAACATCAAGAATGGAGCTCCAAGAGTCATCATGGCCACAAGGATGGAACATCAAATGATGAAACTGCAACATCATCCCTAGGTGAGATACCTTTTTGTGGTGATATTCAATCTATTTTGGATTAGCGTAGTATGGTGTTTGATGTTGTACCTCTAGGATGGCCACCGAGTAGAGAATTTCATCAAGAGAGAGAAAAGATATTTTGGAGACATCTTTCCATGGAGGAAGTAATTGGCACCATTAAGGGATATCAAGGGGATGCCCATAAGCATGGTGGAAGGGTTTCAAACTTAGATATATTTGCAACGGATGGCTAAGGAGGCATAATGGAAAAGAGTAGTGGTGGCATATTGCAAATATGCTGCGAAGAAAATATGACAAAGTCCATTGTCATCATAAATCTTAGCTTGGGGGTTGCTGCTCTCATCATTTCCAACCACGATACTCCACCATTTGCATCCATACAGGTGTATTTAGTCATAGGATTGAGTGATTTTCAGTTTGTTGCTGTTGTTTGATCATTTTCGCACTGCTGATTTTTAGGGTTACTGATTTTGGATCACTGTTACCAGTTATATTTAGTCACTAGCTTGCAGATTTTTTGAAATTTCTCGTGTATCATGTTGTTTGTGAAGGGTTTCAGCCATTGGAGCTGTAGAAAACAATTGTTCCAGCTATTGTACTATTGTTTTGGATGAGGTTTCAACTTTCAAATGAATTATGGCTATTGCAACTTCATTCTAGCTTGTATGCAAGCTGATTGAGCCAAACTCATGAGTGTTTTAGCATACAATATAGTGGTAAGAACTATTGGAACTCGAGGGAGTTATCATTGTGCTCATTTTGAGAACAAGGTGGTGCAGCAAAAACATGGTGGCAAATTCTCAGGGCAGCCTTTGGTCTTGTGGGAGCTTGAAGATATCCTCAAGCATGGGGAAGAGAGCATCATCCATTATCACGTCAAAGAGGAGCATGTTGTGGGTTGGTTTCTTGATCCAAGTCAAAGATGGGGAAGTATAATTGTGCGTCTCATCACTAGTCTCCCAAAGGTTTGCATTTATGTTGTTGTGAGTCATGCACACTTCTTTGTTATTTTTTCGCTAGAGGTCAAATTGTTTGAGGTGATCAAAATTCATGGATTGCATAAGAATGTGAGTGATGGTGGTAGTAGTTCCCATAGTGATTTTTGGCAGAAGTTGTTCCATTCGATAGAAACAAGATCCAGATGCTATAGCATGATTCATAGTGTTGGCACGATGGTATTTGAGCATCCAAGTTTGCTTGGTGCTTTTTGGCAGAAGTTGTTTCATTTGACAGGTACAAGATCTAGACTCTACGGACATTACAACATGATTCATCATTTGAGTTTTCAATTGCTCGTGGGCAAGCAACTCCGGGAAGGGTGGATTATCATGTCCCCTTTTTCGGATTAAAATAATTAATAATATTTTTAAGTTGGGCTCGATAATTTCTAATTTTAGGAGCAACTTAATAATATTATTATAATTAAAATAAGAGGTGTTTTTAGACACTAGTATTAAAATAAAAATAAAAATAAAATAAAATAAAAATTTAAAAAGTATTTTTAAATACTTGGAGGGAAATTTAGGCCCCAAGGGCCCGATTTGAAAAGGTATATCAAGGAGGCGCCTATCTCCATTTAATCATTCGATTTTCATTTTGGTATTCTTCATTTTTGAGTTCGAGTTCAATCTTGCATTCAAGGATGAAAACCCTTGGTTGCAATTCTGTGATTCAGGAGGACGAAAACCCTCTTGGGTCTCTTTCTAGAGGTGAGGACGAAAACCCTCATTTTTCTGGCATTGGCAAATCCACCTAGGGTTTGCATGTTGAGCTAATTCAGAGTTTTGTGCGTATTGTAGATTTGGAGATAAAATGTTGCAAACAAATATTGTGAGGTGTTGATTTTCAGAAGTTTATATCACATAATTGGGGGTTGCCTCAGCCCTTTGGACATTCACAGCCTTCTTTGGAGTGTTCGCTGCTGTTAGAAGGCCAAAGTTATCTACGCGCAGCCCATGCTTGTAGACATTCAGAACTGTTTGCAGCCTACTCACATCTAGGTTGTGGTGCTATTGAGATTGAAGGAGGTTTGCTGATATATATGGTCAGATTTTGTGCTAAATCTGCCTCTTGATACATATTGACACCCAGCCGAAATCAATACAAGGCGTGACACCATTACTACCAATCGTTGTGGGAACCAATTCATGCATATAGGCGATTTGCAACAGTCATCTATTCCACCCAGGTAAATTCAAATAAATCAGATCTGGCTGCTGCGGATCACCAGGACTGCCTTTTTTATAGCAAATCCAATTGATACCTATGTGCTAAGGGAGTGTGAAGGTTGCAACGGACTGCACCAGCATTCATTGTCTTTATTGGAGGTGTGCTGTTGCGGATCGCAGACCCTATGCAAATAAGAAGTAATAATATTTGGCACTGCTCATATGTCCCATGATCTACAGTTCTGATAGTGTGAAGGAAAGTTCATAACAGCAGCCTTGACAGTAAGGATAACTCAGATCGCTGCCAGGTTTGAGCACCACTTTGCAATTTACAAGTGAACATGCTTCTATTGTAATTACAGTGCTGTAGGCGCAATGTGCTGGAAAACTGTATGAAAGAAGTATATCAGCTGTGTGCACAGAGTGCTGTTTGTTATCAGATCTGAATATTGTATGAAATTTATCACATTTGCAATCCATATTCTGAAATTCTCAGTTTAATCAGAAGATTCTTTTTGGCAGCAGTTAGCACCATATTTTTGCCCTAGCAATTCTTACATTAGAAAGTTGCACAAAATATTGTATAATTTTAATTGGGAACATTAATTTCCATTGGCTTACCCAACACTTGTCAACTCATACTCTTACCAATAATTAGCACTGCTACCAAAAATCATCCATCTCCTGAAATACATTTAATTAAACAAAGCCTAAGATCTTAATACAACCAAGAAAGTATGTCTCAAAGCACCACTCAAACAAAGCCATCTAATAGCATTATAGTATTTTGAGTGCCATGAGGTGTGGTGGTTCACCTAAGGAGAGTCAAGATACCCTTGACTGAACCAACATGGCTCAGCCACTTCTACAAATGGGCAGGGAATTACTCCACACAAACCCAAAAGCTATATCCAATGGGTATAGGAAAACTTGGCTAACTAGTTCAGTATTCTAGCAGCTTGTTATCCACAATGTATATCAATCCAAGTTCTGAAGAATCAGCGACAAAGCTGTCACATTCAAACTAGTTTTGTTTTAAGCCCTAATGTATATCAATCCAAATCAATAATAAATCCAAAGTGAAATGGACGGGTTATCTCATCATGCAATGCCCACTGCCAGGTCTCAATTTGAGTTATCATATATATCGTGTACAATCTGTACCATGGTTACCAATGCTCTCAATTGATTCAAAACAACATTGATTAGATGACAGCCCATGCAAATTTGTCAAAAAGGTATGATTGAATTCAACATCAGTTTAATAGGTTGAAAGGAGTGCTAGCATGATGACTGATTTTGCTATGATTTAAAGATCATGTAAACATGTTTTAATGGTAACCAATTACAAGTTTCAAGATGACGTATGAACTCCCTAGTAAGATCTGTTTCTGCATTTTACTTTCCCAAACAATTCTGAAAGGGACAACCAAGTTCACTCGTATAAAACCTCTCTCTATTATGCATCATAGGGATGTGGTTTACTGTTTTATAACATAGGCCAGCATGGTAATGGTTGTATTTTAATAGCATTGAATCCATTAAAACTATGTCTTATACCAACAAGCCTTCATTGTAAGTTATGACAATGGTTTGTCCTAAAGATTATGAGAAAATTGCCAACATACAAGAATCTCGTTGAAATTTCAGTTTTAGAACAACTAACAAATCTATATGAACTGAACCCTAGATATTATTCATTTCACTCTCTTTGAAATGCAAGACACAGATTTTATATTATGATTCATATGGGTAGTGCCCTATTTTTTTCCCCCTATTTAAAATGCAATGAAACATCTACAAGAAATTCATATACCATTCCTACCAACAAAACACATCAAAATTTCCATTTAAAAATCAAGGGAGAATCAGAAGAAGAAATCAAAGACCGACCTCACACTAAGTAGCTGTAAATGGCATCCCTTTTTCCTGCACCTTCTTTCTTTATGCAAAAACCTCAACAACAAAGGAAAAGACACAGCCACACCTCTATATTCCTTCAAGAAAAAGCCAAGACATAGAACTGCACCTCTGTCTTCCTTTGTCAAAAGCTTGATGGCTGCATAAAAACCCCAAACAACCCCCCCCCCCAAACCCAAAATTCATGCGAACTGCTGCCGCCTTTTTCATGCAATCAAAACAGTGGTTTTAAGGCACAATTAGTGCACAACATCATGCTAATGTATGCACAACATATTGTTCATCTCCCATTTCATCATTAACTCCAGTCAAAGCAACAATCACCACCAAAAATAAAGCATTCAAAACTGAAGAGAAGCATTTGATATCACACCCACTTAATGTGCCATGTCATTGCAAGATACAATTTAAATATAACAAAACACCAAAAACATTTCAGCTACCACAAGCCACAAATAAACCAGTACTCACCAGGGTGCAGTTTAAGTGGTACCTTAAGTTTTTATAACATTTTTTTTGAATTGCCATGGATTTCAAAGCCTAAATGTTTTTCCATATAAGTTAAGGGTCTTGTGGCCATGATAAAGGCCCTAGCATAGTTACCAGCCTCAGACTCAACACAGACTTGGCAGCCTGATTTTGGACTCAAACTCAGAAAAAACATGATATGTAGAGATTTTTTAAGGAACTACATGTTTTTCTATGCATGCTTCTCTAAATTAACTTTAAAAACATTAAAAACTAATCAATTACAAGTACTTTGATTACAGACACAACTATTATTCAGACAAATGAGTAAAAAAATGGATTTGAGTTGAAGGAAACAAGATTTTAATATATAAATATTATCAAATGTTTTTGGTGCACACAAATCATGGAGTAAAATATCCATGTCATCAAAAACAAAATTCACAAGATGGAGTCATGAACTATGTAAGAACCCTGTCTTATCTACGCAAGAAGATGGAAAGGTTCAAATATCACGTCAAACAAACATCAAATGATCAAGTTAGATTCAAAAGTGTATCAATGAAACTTGAGAATAACATACCTGGAAACAACGCTTCACTTCTTTATTCAATTCAATGGATTGATTACAAATGTCAATTGGCTGTCCTTTATATCAGAACCTGACTGATTTAGAAATCAGACTTCATACAAATGCAATATGTGATCAAATGTAGCCCAAAACCCTAGCCAAATGATAGATAATGATTGTCCAGAACAATAACCAAGCTGGGACTGAATGTATGCCTGTAGCTGATCCTGCATCACTGATTTACCTGCTGTACCTGCTGATATCACTGCTGTGACTGATGTAACAACCTAGATTTGAAATGGAATGATGAAGAGTGCCAAATTTCACCAAATAATGAAATCACCTATGCCAAGAATTAGTGCAATTTGGCCCAGCAATGAATACTTTGTCTCAAACCTTGAAAATATGACAATATATGAAACAAACAGCTCTGATATGATTTTTCCAGTGTGCTGATACAAAAATCAGAATAGCATATAATGACAAAAACACACTAAAATTCCTCCTTATGCAAATTGGTCAGCTTAGAAGTCATCAACAATGAAAAATGTATCAATTCCATAGCCAAATCTCCAAATCAAACTCCATAGCTAGCTGTAGATGAAGATCCCTGTCAAACCCTAGCTTAGAATGAAGCCAAAACATCAACCAAATCATCCAATAAAGCCCAATGATGAACTCCACATGAATTCACCTCACAATGTGGCATGAGATCATCTCCAAACCACTAAAAATCAAGGGATCATCTCCTTGATACCACTGAAAATGCAATTCCAGCCAAGAGAACACATCAAATGCAAAATTTACCAGAAGATTAATACCCTTAAATTGAAGCCAAACATTTCTATTTATTCTCCTCTCAACCTAGGCGTTCAATTTTGCCCAATTTGTGTAAAATTTCAAGTCCACCAATCAATTACAATCTCCAACTTGACAATTTTAAATGAAATACATCCATCAACCACCTTCATTTAAAAATAACAAAATAATAATATTTTATTATCTTTCAAATACTTATCTTGGACGCCAATATTGGAAAAAAACAATATTTTATTAAATGCTTTCTCCTTCTCCTCAAGCACCAACTTGCCTTGGGCAATTAAAACATTTTTTTATTATTTTTTAACTCCTACCCAAGTCGCCATCATTTAAAAAACTAATTTTTATTATTATTTTCTTCTCTTTATCCTCCTTGGGCAAATAAAATATTCTTTAAATATTTTTTCCTCCTTGGGTGGCGATTTGGCACATGAGCAAATAATAAAATAATATTTTTTATTTCCTTTTTTCTCCTTTTTCCCTCTAGGCGTCAACCACATAGGAAAATAATAGAATAGTGAAAAATACAATTAAATATTGCATTTTCCCATCTTTTCACCTTTCTATCCTTTTTTCAAACTTAAAGTTGCCCAATGTTTATTTCTTCCATCCTTGGCTAGAAAACACAATATTTTCGCTTTATGAACAATATCACAAAATAACACTTAGCCAAAATACAAATAAAACAAGTATTGAGCCAACATTATAGATTTCCATCCTCTAGAACCAAGCTCAAACCAAAATCATTCCCTCACCACTAGCATTAGCCTACGGGAATGGTGAATAGGTTAATCAACATCTCCACATGTGATCACTCCGGAAATGGGGACAAGACAAACTATGTTAAAGAGGAGCCTATATCTCTCGACCCAACATCACTAAGCCTAACATCACTAGCCATAGTAGCATTATTGGGGATCGGGTTTGACTTGGCAAACGAAAAGTATAATTGTAATTCTATTACTCGGGAAATTAAAAAATGCTGAAAAATTCATAAAAAAAGGGAAAAACACTACTTTTTCCATCTGGCATAGGCCAAAACAATATTTATATTTTGCTTTTTAAAACTAGAGTGGGGGTTTGGGGGCAACATCCCCAAGAAGGATTGACGAGCAGTGCCTTGGGCGTGTGCCCTACCGCAATACAGGTTGGGGTCAAGGGATGGAGTCCCTGCCACCAAGCCCAAATCAAGGCCTTTGATGCCACATGGAGTCATGGACCTTCACAGCCCATGACATTTTTCATAATTTTATTGCTTTTAACCAAGCTTTAAATCGTACAAAAAATGTGGGCATCGAGGTCATAGAGCAGTAATTAGGCCCTAACTAAATGAGAATGAAACAAATGTTCATTGAAGAATGAGCATACTCGAGTGTACCCGAATTGATCTTGTTGAGCACACTCAATATTGTTTCAAACCCAAGGACATAGGTGTTGGCCATGTGACAAGCAATGTACATGCAGGATCACAAGTCCTTCTTAAGGCTGAATGTCTAAATGATAATGCAAATCTTATTAGGGACTTTTGATACAAACTGAAGAATAATTAATAATTGACTGAAAGTAAAGTGACTGAAATTAAAGAAACTTACTGAATCTATTAGCACACTTAAAGAAATACTTCAATTCGCAACACACCTTTTTTGATTTTCATAATAATATTAAAACAAAACAATAAATCAAGAATATAATTAAGCATAATGAACACAAACAAAGCAAGATAGCAAACCTAATAGCTGATCAATTGTCTCGAGCAGGCCCTTTCTCAATCAGACTGATGTGCAGATCACACACTCCTTTAAACTGGTTCTTGAATTAATATAATAAATGTGTTTCAATGATAGAACTCCTGAGCACCTGCACAATAAACTATTCTGAAAGCTAGATAATGAATGAGTATGTAGGTAATACTTGCCTAAGACTTCTATGCCTATATGGATACTAGGAGGTGACTTATTGCAACAAATTCTAAATCAGATTGCCACCTAATTATTCCTACAACAACCTGTACAACAACTTGTCCTTTTCTATCTGTTATCCTTAAGCAGTTCAGCTGTCTAACCACTTATCCAACAATACATTGTTTGTTTGTGAAACAAACAATACATCTTTTGGAACTTCTTGCACCCAAGCTGGAGTGTTTTTTATGCCGTCTTTTGTGTGAATCTAGTCGATTTGTTCTTTCATCAACAAACTGGTTGACAACTCATCGTCTTCTTTTGTCTTGCATGACAGCTAGGAAAGAGGTTGTACAACATGCAAGCAACCAGCGCAAGTAGACAAGTAGCTTAAGCACGCAAGTAACCAGCTCAAGCAAGTAGGCAAGTAGCTCAAGCATGCAAGCAACCGACTCAAGCAAGTAGGCAAGTAGCTCAAGCACACACGTAGGCAAATAGCTAAAGCACATAGGCAAACAGCTCAAGCACTCAACCAGGTAGCTCAAGCACACAACCTAGTAGCTTGAGCCACTGGAAAGACAACATCTTTAACATTCTCATAGTTTTTAAGCATAAAGTAATTATAAGAACACATCTTGTTGAAGATACATGAAGTAACACATCAATACATGTGATACATAAAGTATAAATAGAGTATATACAAGAAGCATGAAGCATATATGTGAATAATACATGAGGTATACGTATGAGTACATCAAGTCACAAAGCATACATGTAAGTCGTAAAGTATACACTTAAATACATAAGTTGAATGAATACATGCATACACATAAGCCACAAGGTATACACTTGAACACACTCAAATACAAGTTATATACATGAATACACTTGAATACATAATTCACAAGTTATACACCTGAATACACTTGAATACATATAAGTCATGGAGTATACACAAAGTCATAGAGTATACACTCGAATACATAGTCATGAAGTATACACTTGATTACAGAGTCACAGAGTATACAAATACAAAGTCATAGAGTATACATTTGAATACATCGTCATGAAGTATACACTTGAATACAAAGTTGCAGAGTATACAAATACAAAGTCATAGAATACATCGTCATGAAGTAGACACTTGAATACAAAGTCACAGAGTATACAAATACAAAGTTATAGAGTATACACCAGAATACTTATTCTTGAGTACAAAGTCATAGAATATACACTCGATTACATAGTTATGAAGTATACACTGGAATACAAAGTCAGAATATACACTCAAATACAAATACAAGTCATAGAGTATACACTCAAATACAATCACAAGTCATAGAGTATACACTCAAATACAATTATAGGGTATACACTCAAATTCAAATACAAAGTCATGGAGTATACACTCAAATACAAATACAATCATAGAGTATACACTCAAATACAAATACAAAGTCATAGCGTATACACTCGAATACATAGTCAAGTCATAGAGTACACACTTGAATACATTTACAAAGTCAGAGTATACACTCGAATACAATTGCAAAGTTATAGAGCATACACTTGAATACATAGTCAAGTCATAGAGTATACACTCGAATACAAATATAAAGTCATAGAGTATACACTCGAATACAATTGCAAAGTCATAGAGCATACACTTGAATACAAGTACACTCGAATGAAGTATACCATTGAAAAATTGCGAAAAATTGGGAAGGGAATTCGGTGCATCCCATACTACACCATGGACCCATCCACCATCCCAAGGTCATCAAGTATACCCATGAGTATGAAGCATACACGAACACATGTAATACACAAAGTATTCACATGAACATATGTTACAAAGCATATACATTAGTCACAACGTAAACCTTTGAATACACAAATCACAAAGTATACACTTGAATACATGTAAGGCACACGTAGTATGTACACAGGATGGCAGGATGACTGCTCTGATACCACTTGTAATGTCCCCAATTGGAACAATACTAATTTTACCCAAAAAAATTCAAATCCCACAAGTTTAGGGTTAGGGTTTCTAATTCCTAGAACAAAAATGGTTTGATAGGGTGCCCAAGAAACCCTCTACCCTAGGCCCAAGAGCGGGTGCTTCACCCCTCTTGGCCCCATGTGGCCTCTTGCCATCCATATGGGGTGGCGTGCCTAGTGAGGCGTCCTATCACCGTTCCCCTTATCAAAATCATTTTGCTTCCTCTTATGATTCAATTAATTTCCATGATGAAAAGTTAGGGGCGCAGCTACAGTAGGGTGTCCCGGAAATTATTCCTTCTAAGCCCAAGGGCAGCCTCTTATGCCCCCTTGGCCCACATGTGGCAGGCCTCAGCCATCAACCATGGGGTGGCGTACTTAGAAGATGATCCCAACGCCGTTTCCCCTCGTAGGTCCTCAATTCCTTCATCATAGAAATCATGACATTCATACAAGAATCCACATTAATGCATAATAACTAATCATACTCATAGTTGCAAACAATCATATCAGCCATACAAATGAATCATGAAGATGATATCACAATATGCATGATCATACCTAAACACACATAGATCCTACTAGACATTTATTAACGTACAAGTCTACAATCACAGGATAACTTATGCAAATAGAAATTCTATGGCATGCTTGTTGATCTGTTTCTCTTCCTCTCTCAAATCTGCATACTTCTATTTCGAACCTGCATATGATATCTTTGCTGGTATATTTAATTTATCTTCTTATTTCCACACATTACTCTCTCCTTCTCACTATCCCCATAATATATATAGAAGTATTACCTTTTTCCTATATAAATCAGATATGCTTCCTTCATATATCTGCGGGTGTAAGAATTTATTCTTCTTTCTGCTGTTCTATCCCATTCCTTATTCTACCTTCTTTGCTTATATCTCCCTCTAACATTGTAAGGAGGGTCACCCTTTTGAAGGGGTGATGACTCTTCATAGAGTCATACCCCTTAGAAGGGTTGCTGCCTCCTCTTAACAATTAACTGCAGCCTTCCCTTTATTATCTCTGCTGCCTTGCCTATAGTTACCAACCGTTGTATGAGTCAATGCTTGAGTCAGCGCTGAGTAGTCTTTTAATGTATCATTTTGTCTTTTTATTAATCTTTGTCTCTAATCATTATTCGCTGACTGCCATATTCCTATAACTTCCTTATTCACTGCCTTCCGACCCTATTATATCATGTCTTATTCCCTGCTTATATCATATACCATTCACTGCTTATACCATATGATTGCACCTTATATAATGGTCGCACCTTTTATTAAGATATAATGCTGCAGTTAAAAACTTCTTTTATATCTTATAAAAGGTATCGGTTGTTACAAAAGTCTTTATCTTATACATATTATTATATATGAGATTATATGGGATTTCATATTTTATATATTTACATATTTATATTAATAATTAAATATTAATATCATTAATTATATTTATTTATATACATTTAACTATAATATTAAAAGTAATAATTTTATTATTATTTGTATTCATTTATATACTGTATATTATATTTATACTTGTCTTTCATGAATATAGTATTCTTGTCAATAAATATATATTATTATTGTATTATCACAATTATCTCTATAATGTTTAAATCTTTAATTTAAACAATGTCTTAATATCAGGGCATGACGTTTTTGCATAGTAACTGACTTGTTGTGCAGAAACTAGAAACTTTCTACACAACAACTGCAACTCTTCCCTATGTCCAGTAGCTTTACATATACAACTATACAAACACTTACTCATACCAAGTTTAGTTCATTAGTTCATTCTATCTATTTCTACTCAAAAAGCAATCAATTTATCTACAATACTTAATATAAAACATAAATCACTTCAAAGGTATTTTATGGATGGAATGAGTTGGCTTTGTATTAATGATTATAAAAATGTGTTCAGAGTTAGAAAATTTTTATACAATCATGTACATTTCCAGGGCTCATTAGATCCAATGCTTGATTACTCTGGTAAAATCCAAATTTGCTCTTTTAAACTCTTTTGTAATTTTTTTTCTTTTTTTAGTGTTATTGTCTGGCTGAGTCTGATTTGTGGGACTCATGAGTGCAGAAGAGTTTGACAGAAACTCTCTGAGACTTACCAGCGAGTTTGCAGGCCTACCTCTCCTTGCGACTCGGTGCCAGCTACCTAACGAGTTTTGTAACATTAGGACCTAGGTCTATTTATGCCATAAATTGATTTAAGCAAAAGGTGATACTAATGAAATGTCAAAGCGACACATGCAACACAGGCTCAAATGAGAACCCATCAACATGACAAGACAAAGAAAGCAAGTTAGATAGTAGTAAAACAACAAAATACAAGTAATGTGTGCAATCGTCCTTGTAGTCTCTCACTAGAGATGCCCCACTCAAATCTGCTATACCTCTCCATGATGATAATCTCCTTGTGGGTCTCGTCACTATAAGGGGATTTGTCCAATATCCACCTTAGCCAACCTATAGGAAGTTTGTCCGAGTCAATTAGATGTAGAATGATATTGATAAACAAAGATAACTAATCATAGATAAATCAAGATACGATAAATGCTAACTGGATAACAATTGATTTTAACCAATGTGATTTAAATGGAATATCATTAATGTTTAATCCATGATAATAATCCTGCTTAAACCAATATTAATCAAATAATGATTAAGATATATCCACAATTAAGTTTATTTATCAAATAAAAGTCTTTCCGCCCAACAACTGGAAATGGATTATGACATCAGATTGCAGTTAGAACAAAGTTCATAAATAACTCCACTGCAACCCTTTTGCCATGGAAATAAGACTTCATTAATATCCCATCTCATACTTAGATAGGGGTTTCTTGTTGCATCCTTCAATTGAGTAAATCTCTCAAACGGACAATTCTAGCAAGTGAAAAATGTAGAATATGGACAAGTCTAAGTTAAACTCAAAGGATTGAACCAAACCTGCAACTCCCTAGTCATTTTTGTGCATAGAGATGTAATGTCCCACCCCAGGTGGACACTTGTTAACACAAATTTTCTGCCTTGTTTGGTTTGTTTTGATAAATGTTTGTGATATATTGGCAATGTTTGATACAACAATATAATGCAGCAAAATAGGAGATGTTGCAATAATAATTTTCAACTCAAAACTGAAATTGCATTGTGAATACATAGCTGAAAATTCCAGATTTTTATACCCGCTTAAATACTCATTATTTTCACAATATATTGACAACCCATTTCACAAAATAACCCCTATTATCTAAAACAACAATACGTAGAAATCTAGGAGTTACAATTCATGAAGTCTCAGGTAAACATGCCTTGAACCCTTCTGAAAATGGTTGCCAGGGAGAAGTGTAAAGTTTGCAGCAGTCATACAGTAGAATAGACACCTCTTTGAATTACAAATGATCATACCCGGACCCAAGCCAATAAATGCAGGCCTGAAAACTTTATATCAGCAAACTGGAATCTTCCATTAATTGACGCTTGGCTTCAAAGACGAGTTCTCCAACATGTAACAGCAGCAAACTGTTACAGCAGTTTAGATGCCTCCAAAGAAGTTGATTGCAACAATACATCAGCTGCTGCAACTCTCCAATGCAATAATAAATCAGCTATTGCAACAAGCCAAACCTTTATTCAAAAATGCAATAATAAACCAGCTATTGCATTCAGCCAGACTTCTAATTCAAAAGTGCAATAATACATCAGCTATCACACCAATTCGAATTCTTGCAATGAAGCACCTGTAGAAGCCTTGGATGGATTCCTCCACAATCAATCAGCTAGGGGTTATCTTTCAAACCCGAAACCAATGTTAACTATGAGGGTTTTCGTCCTCATAGCCCTGAGATCAATAAGAACTCCAATAACATTTCAATATTAGCAATATCCATAGCATAATGGAAAGAGAAGCCCTCACATCCTTTTATATTTTCTTCCTTGAAAGCTTTGGGAAACTTCCCCAATATGGGCGCCACACATAAGAGGAAACATTCTTTTAAAAAATTAGAAAAAAACATTTCTTTCCATCCTTTTCTAATCTTTCTTTTTTCACTTTTCCCTAGAATTAGAAAAAAGCATTTTATTTCCTTTATTTTTCAAACTTTCCCTAGGATTAGAAAAAAACACTTTATTTCCTTTCTTTTTCCCACTTTCCCTAGGTGTTCCCTTTTGGCATAAATAATTAATTTATTTTTTAAATGTTCACATGGTCCCCCTTTTAAAACAACTTTAAGTTGTGTCTCCTAGGCATAGGGGTACAACTTAACTTTATAATATTTAATTATGCCAAGGTTGCCTTTTTATAAATAAAATAATAAAGTGCCCATATTATATTATTTTTGTCCATCCCAAGCAAGGACTGTCAAGGAAGAACTCAACACCATACTTTGCCATAGATCATGTTGCCAGAAATAGTACCTACTAAAAATAGTAAGCTCAAGAAAGTCCTCGGATGCCAATGCATGTTATATCACCCTGAAGCTCTCTGAAAACCCAGAAAGAATCCAGTAATCAAACTGCCATACACTAACAAATAGTACTTACTAAAAATAGTAACCTAAAGAAAGTCCTTGGATGCCAATGCATGTCATATCACCCTGAAGCTCTCTAAAAACCCAGAAGGAATCCAGTAATCAAACTGCCATACATTGACAAATACTACTTACTAAAAATAGTAAGCTCAAGAAAGTCCTCTGATGCCAATGCATGTCATATCACCCTAAAGCTCTCTGAAAACCCAAAAGGAATCCAGTAATCAAATTGCCATACACTGACAAACAGATCCCCAAAAGCTCAGAAGAGATCACCACACAGTTGGAAACCTTAATTATTGCCTCCGACTAGCCTATGGGCCTCCGGGATAGGCTAATGGTCCATCTTGGATATCACTGATGAGAAGAGGACATTACAAAAGACCAATACAAATTACGTCTGATCTAAAGGATTGAGGACCTTATTTATATTCCTCATGAACTAACTGCATTAGCTTAGTAGATTGATTGAGGAGAGACATGTAAGAGGAAGTTGTTTTTTGAGGTGGCTATGGTAGCTGCTGAGGTGTATTGGCTGGGTTTTCTTCAGGTGCTTCCTCTAGAATGTGTATCTAGAATTGTTTTGATGTATATATCATTTTATGCTTTGTGCATTATATCTTTCATTGCATCTTTGTGCCTGTTGAATTGATTTTGCATTGGAAGAAGGTTATGTGGTATGCATTTGTTGCCCACAAGTTGTTGCGATAGTAGAAGTGAAGTGGGTGGCTAGTGACTTGTTAGATGACCTCATTTATATTCCTTATGAGGTAGCTACATTGTCTTAGTAGGTTGACAAAGGAGAGACATGTAAGAGTAAGTTGTTTTTTGAGGTGGCTATGGTAGCTGCTGAGGTGTATTGACTGGGTTTTCTTCAATTGCTTCCTCTAGAATGTGTATCTAGAATTGTTTTGACATATATATCATTTTATGCATTGTGTATTAAATCTTTCATTGCGTCTCTGTGCTTGTTGAGTTGATTTAACATTGAAAGAAGGTTATGTGGTACATATTTGTTCCCCACAAGTTGTTGCAATAGTAGAACTGAAGTGGGTGGCTATTGACTTGTTAGATGTTCGTGTAAGTTATTCCAGTCCTTTGGAAGATGATGGATTAACAGTGGTGTTAACTAATTTTTGAGGAGCAGGGAAGCTCAACAAATGTGCTATTCATGATAATTGTGGCACTTGCATGGAATGTTGCCATATGTTATTGCTCCAATGTATGGCCCAGCATTGAAGATTCAGCCTCTTTGGAAAAGGCTTAATCATGCATATGTTAATGGAAATTCTGTCATAGGAGGTCATTTTCTATCCATTGTTGTCTCAGAAGCACAAATGTACTCTAGTTTATTAGTGGTGGTGGTAACTGATTTTGAAGTTGGACAGTTTGTCAGCAAATGCAGTATTAATTGCAATTGTAGTACTTGCATAGAATGCTGTCATATATTACTACTCCAATGTGTGGCCTGTTGTGATGTAATCACACATCGCCCCATTGCAAATGGGGACCCCCTCTTTTTTTTGCTTTCTCGCTTCGTTTTGCTCTAGGTTTAGTTTTCCTCTGAGCTTGTATGATTTTGATAGTGTTGTGTATGCAAGTCTCAACAGTTTCTTGCCAAGAGGTCTATATGCCTTCATCCTGATGCATGTCACTGAGACCCTGAAAATGACTAAGTCTGATATCCTGAAAATCCTGAAAAAATGACTAAGTCTGAAATTTGGTGGATCCTCAGAAATTTAGAATCTGCATGCTAAATCCTATGGATCCAGGACCTATCTCAAACATCCTGGAAGTATATTGATAAATATTTAAAGTATAAGAAACTCAATATCTGACTTATACTTAAACATATTTTCAATATACTTCCATTCGGGAAATCCAAAATTTGACGAAGGCAAGAAATCCAAGGGTACTGTCCAAACCCGCCCAGATTGGGCGGCCTCACAAGGTCCTCTTGGACAGTGTCTTCACCATCAGGAGAGCTTGTCCAGACAACACCTTCAAACCCGCCCAGGGAAAGTTAGGATGTTTTCACGAGTTTTTGCTGACTGAAGGAAGTTAGGGAGTGATGATGGAGTCTAAAACTAAGATTTTGATGAAACTTCCATGCCTCACCTCCAAACCCGCCCACACTGGGCGGCCTTGGCATGAGGTCATGGACTCAGCCTCCTGCACATGCATTTGTCCAAACAGAACCATCAAAACCGCCCTAGAGAAAAAATGGTTAAGTGTTGAGGTTTTCATGTACAAAACACTGAGGTATGGTGATCTATAAGTAAGATTTATGAGTTTGAGTGAAGTCAAGTGGATGATAAGCAATATTCCAAGTGTCACTCTCCAACCCGCCTTACTTGGGCGGCTTTAGCATGCAGACATGGATGATATCTTCAATACCTCATGACAATGTCCAGATACAGCCTTCAAACCCGCCCTAGGTAAGATTGTGCAAATTTTAAAGTGTTTTAACACAAAACATTAGAAGGTGATAAAGTTGGATGGAGATTTGAAGGTTTTTGAAGGCATTAAGTAAGTTTGGAATGAAAATCCAAAGGTCACCCTTAAACCCGCCCTTCCTGGGCGGCCTCAAGAGGCCTTTGTGGACAATGTCTCCTGACACAAGAAATTCTCCAGACACTTGCTTCAAAACCGCCCAAGGAGAAGAATCATGCAATAAGCAAAGTTTGTTGGGCTTCAATGTTCAAGATGACATCACAAGGAAAGGTTAAAGTCAAGTTCAAGGAGCGAGAAGTCTCTAAGTGACAAAATCTAGGCACCTCTCCCAAACCCGCCCTTTCTGGGCGGCCTTCATCTCCATGCTTGGATAGTTTCACCTCCTGCACATCATACTCTCCAGACAACACACTTAAATCCGCTCAAGGAGAAAACTTATCAAATTTGCAATGCTTTGAGTTGAAAAACAATGAGATCATGAAGATTTAATGAAAGTTCATAAGTTTGAATGTATTTCAAGGCATTTGAGAGGTTTTTGATGCACTTTCATGAAGAATCCAAGGGTCATGTCCAAACCCACTCTACCTGGGCAGCCTCAGGAGGGGGTCTTGGACTTTTTCTCCTGCCACATGAAACTCTCAACATGCTGCCTCCAGGACCGCTCAGGGGTTTAGATGGCATGATTTACAAGTCTACTTGATGAAAGATGAAGAAGATGGCTTTCAAAAGGTGAGATTATCAAGATTGACATGAAGGAAATGTTTGAAGTATGAAAATCCAAGGGTCATGTCCAAACCCGCCCTACCTGGGCGGCTTTGGCATGTAGACATGGACAATGTCTTCATCACCTCATGGATTCCTCCACACACTGTCTCCAATCCCGCCCTAGGTGAAAATGATCAAATTTTGAAGTGTTTTCAAGCATAAAGCACTAGAAGGTGATGACATTTCAATGGAAACTTAAAAGTTGAGAGGATTAAGTGAGTTTTGAATGAAAATCCATAGGTCACCCTTAAACCCGCCCTACCTGGGCGGCCTCAAGAGGTTCCTGTGGACAACTTTACCTCCACATCAAATACTCCAGACAATGCCTCCAATCTCACCCTTCTTAGGCGGATTTCACCAATGCAGAAGGACATCATCACCTAACATCTCCAAGTTTGCCTTCTCACTTCATAAACATCTCAAAATGGCTAAGTCTTAGGCAAGTTCAAGAGAAGGGACTTCATGAGGAGAGGAATGGTCATTAAGTGATGAAAATCCACATACCTCCCTTAAACCCGCCCTTGCTAGGCGACCTTCATCTCCTTGCTTGGACTACATGTCCACCACAACGCTTCATCCACCTATCACCTCTAAATCCACCATCCACTTGGAGATATGTAAGAAGAAGATGAGATTGTTAAGGAGGTAACTAGTTTTAGAGAAAGAATCCACACCATGCTCTCAAACCCGCCCTTCCTGGGCGGCCTCAGGAGGAGGTCTTGGATTCTCTCATGTCCTCACATGCATCTCTCCACACAACACTCTCAAAACCGCCCAGGGTGAAGAATGACATAAGTTGCAAGTTTGTTTGGTGGATGATCAAGATCACACTCAGGAGATGAGATAATTAAGGTCATTCTAAGAAGAAGGAAGTTTGAAAGTCACTAAGTCATGGAGGTGGAAGAGGAGTGTCAAGGTTAAGGTAAAGATGTGTGCACATAGCAAAATCCTTACTACCTATCCAAACCCGCCCTTCCTAGGTGGTTTTCATCATGATAGGTGGATAACATCATCACTCAGTATCCATGATGCATCATTTGAGTCTTAAGGGTGTTGGAGAGAAGGTCTTCATGAGGAGATGAATCAACTAAGTGAAGCAATCCATACACACTCTCAAGACTATTATGTTAAGAGACTCACTTTCATTCACCTCTTTCACATCATTCACTCCATACGACATCTTCAAGGCTGCTTAGCTTAGGTGGACTCCACCATAACATAAGAATAAGTCCATCAAACATTTTCATATCTGCCTTCTAACCTCGCCTAAGAATGCATAGAAATGAAACCTTACAAGGAGATAAGAACAAGGAGTCATCATGAAGAAGAAACAAGCATCAAATGAAGGTTAGAGTTGAAAAATCCACACACTACTCCCAATCCTGCCCTTGTTGGGCGGTCTTAGACCCTTCACATGGACAATGTCACCTTCCACATGAAATTGTCCACACATACCCTCTAAACCCGCCCATGCTTGGCGCTCATCACATGAAGGCATGGAGAACATTTAAAAACTTCAGTTTTCCTCTTGCTAGGCTGACCTGCCATATAGAGGAGCAAAGTTTGATATTTTTGAAAGTTCAAATCTGCATTTTAAATCAAATACAAATCCAAATTTGCTTCTGATTTACAACAGAGTAGCAAGGAGCAGCAGCTTGTCAAGGAGATAGGTCAAAAAATTCAAGTTTCTTCAAAAGGTCAAGTCTTCTAAAAATCTGATTTTATTCCTAGAATCTGATTTTGCTAAGGTATGTTGTTTTGAAATTAATTGTTTTAATCCCACATACATAAGGTTGATGTAATTTGTTGTTGAAAATCCTTTATGTTGAGTCTTAATTTGATGTGTTTCTTCTTGTAGGTGATGAAGGATCCAAGGAGGTGAATGGCAAAAGCTCATACATAAGAAGCTTTGAAGGTGGAGGAACATTGTTCAAGTTCATCATCATCACCACATGGAGGAGAGCTCCAACATTAAGTTTATCTTACTTTGAAGACTTCGTATCTCTGGATGAGGAAGACATCAACGCCATGCGGAGGGGAGCTAGTCTAAGATGATCAAGGTTACAAGTGTAGTTCATCATCAAGAGCTGGAAGGTTGTCACTTCATCATGCACATCTTGAAGGAGGTCATCATCCAGAAGCTCACATATCATGTGCCAGACAAGAAGAACTCTCATTAGGCACTAGTCTACTCCATGAGTCCATGCAACTGTCCAGAGGCATGATCCTGCACAAGCATAACATCACAAGATGAGAGATGAGAATGATCATCAAAGCGATCCATGAGTTACATCAAGACAACAAGAAGAAACTATTCTAAGTAAAGTGAACATGAAGTGAATCACACTAGTTCCTTCAAAGATGCTGAGGTGGCACGTACACATCATCAAGCCAATCACCTTCTGCCATGTAAGAGGGCCCACCATAAAGATGCTCCAGAGATGCTTATCACATTGGGAAACGTGCCTTCATTGCCTCTTTCATGTTCTAAAAATAGCAAATTTTGTAACAAACTGCCTTGTTGTCTCAATCTCAGCCGTTGATTGCTAAATCAATCTTGGCCCTTCATGTAATTCTTGAGCTCTATATAAGGCTCACTTCTCTCATTTGTAAGCGACAAGATTATTAGAATTAGAAGATCATTAGAGGAATAGAGAGGAGATTAAGAGTAGAGTTGCTGTAGGAGAGTAGAATAGCCAGTAGAGTAGAGGAAACTCTTTGATGTCATTGAAGAGATATTGTGAAATTGTTGTAAAAACACTTCCTGGATCAATACAAGCTCATTGTTGATTTTTCATGGTGATTTGTCTGATTGTGGGATGTTGGCATGGTTTCAAATTCTTGCAGATGATTGAGAAATGTTTCCAAGTAGAGTAGAATTAGATTAGAAGTTCACTGTATGATGGATTTATGTTGAGATATTTGATGAATTCCTTTGTGTTCATATTTTTTGTGACTTGTGGCTTGCAATTCACAGTGCAAAGTTAGTCTGAACCTTCATGTGCTTTAGTTCGGTTGTGAAGATTGTTCAAGCTGCGCTAGCTGTGGGTGTTTGGATGAATACTTCGCAATTTGAAAATCTTTGAGTTACCTTAGAAGATTGCACCGAACTTTGTGTAGTTGTTGGTCCTCATGGCGAAGCGGAGTTGGGTTATATGAGGAATTTGTCTATCTTGACATCATCCATCACTTCATTGTCCTTAGATTAGCTTTCTCAACCTTTGTCTTTTACCTTTTCTTTTCATAGTTGATCAGAAGTTCCATTTCACAAGGAAAGAGTACATAGTTGAATGAAGTAAGGAGCATATTCAGCGTAAGTCCCTTTGTGATTACCAGCAAATCACATCACACCACCGAGGCTATCCGTTGCAAATCACGTACAAGGAACCTTGGAGCGTTCTTGTTTGATCACGTAGTTTAGCATTCAAGACGCTTTGTTCAAGAGAGGATAGAGCACTTGGTGTTTTAATCTAATGTTGTTGTTGTCAAGAAAACATCATCAACATGGCCCAAATGAAGATTTGGTCTCTTTGGGAGATGCTCAATCACATGTATGTTAATGAGAGTTCTGTTATAGGAGGCCATTGTTCTGTCCGTTGTTGTCTCAGAAGCACAAACACAGTCTTAGTTTATTGAGTATGGCTCTGAAGAATTTGTCATTCCTAGAGCTGTAATGATAGAGTAAAATGTCTAACCCAACTAAAGCCACCATAGACAGCTCTTCAATGGGACAGAATCCATTTGTCAAGCATTTCCTACAGAGTTGTGCTCTATTCATGCACCAGGGGCCTTCTTGGAGTACTCTCTCTGTTTCTTCTTTGTTTGAAAGGGTATAGTAAATTAAATTTTTGGGGCATCCTCTTTCTGCAGATAATGTGTGTGTGGGTATGTGTGTTTATGTTGGACTTGTGCAAGTATAAAATGCATCATTAGCATACTGATGCGGTCTAGTCAGATCTAATGTCGTTATATGTATGGACTCTCAAACTATGCTTGAGGAGTGTAGTATGGTCATTACCATTCCTATCATGAATAAATGTGCTTTGAAATTTGTTTTCTTTCCCTCATTGGGATTTGGACACACTAGTCCCTGGCTCTATCCAAATTATCATATCCATCCAACCAAATTTAAAAAAGAAGGCCCATAACAACAACCAAATTGTAGGATAACCAATGAACCCTCATACATTGTGATTGCTTCTCTATGTAATCATAAATGGATTATCTTGTACTAAGGAGTTAAAGTAGAAATAGTCACAATTGGATCTTCTTGTTGTTAGGAGTCAAAGTGAAGAGGAACTAGCCACCTATAGAGGCAAATATTGGAAATATAAATTGATTCAAATGTAAATTCAAAAAGAAATTTAGAAGGCATATAATTAAATTTTGAGATACAAATTTGATTCTATTTTGCTATTAGAATCTCAAAACATTTCTGTCAAGGATTTAGGTGCTTGGCATCTTGAGCATGGAGGTAACATGATCCAAAATTATTGGATTAGTCAAGTTTGTTAAGGAGGCTAGCTTATTCACTTATGGTCTCATTGAAGCTAACTCTTATGTCTAGCATACCATGAAGGTTCATTCTTTAGAAAATGCCACATAAGTCAAGTTATATAAGCTGATGATCGGAAAACACAGAGGAAGAAATAAGTGAAGGACTTGAACACATAGGGAAATTAGACCTGATAGAGGGAAAGACAGATTTGACACATTCAACCGTGGTTGAACACATCTAACTAGTTTGACATTGGTCAAAATTGTCCCAGTCAGAAACTGGACAAGTAAAATAGGTTTGACCATAGTCAAACACATCGTAGAAACAACAGAGATAGGGACTGTGAGCTGCAAAACCTGTCCAAAAGATTTCTTTCAGTTGCAATGATGCTTGAACTTACTTGTTTGACTCATTTGTGATTCTTTTTATTATAAAACTTCCAAGAGAGGTCATTGTAAGGGGATTACTAAGTGTTATATCGAGAAAACTGATTGTAAAGGTTTAGGTAGTGTGTAAGAACATCAGAGAGTTGTATCTTGTGGAACATTGCTGTTGTAGGCAAGAGGAAGTCCATGCAAGCCTTGATTTAGGCAAGAAACCATTGTAGCAGTTCTTGAGATAGTGGCTTGAGGAGGAACAATGGCTCACTCTTCTAGTGTTTTTCCCCAATTTGGGTTCGTTAGATCAAATTGCTGGTTTTCTCATTCTTATTGCTGTTTTATGGTCTTTGCTTATAGTTTACTCACTTCATTACCTTGTTCTATTCTCTGAGATGCTGGTTGGGGGCTTACTCTTCATAGTTGGTTGTGGCTCCACCCTTGAACTAAAAGGTAATGACTCACCAAGATCACCATCATCTTCAATCATGATGCCATCCAATATAATGCCTCTTGCTTCTATTGCACCCTTCTCTACTTGCCTCGCAAAATCAACAATCTCGTCTTCTATAAACATGGGGTCCTCATCCTAGATAATCCAGTTGCTATATGGATCAATATCATCCAAGTCAATTACATCATGACTGTTTGAGCTGTCCACCTTTTTTGAGTGAAGGAAAAGGTTGTGTTGCATGAAAACAATGTCATTGAAGCACTTTTGTGTCAACTTGTTAACTATTTCATATGAATTACTTCGAATAAGCTCTAATTTTGCTCACATCTAGAAGTGCTACAAGGTTGGAACATAATTCAAAGGGCTAATAACTATGAAGAAGACATTTACAAGTTTGTAAGTAATAATTGCACACATTAAAGATTTGAAGTGAAGATTGAGATTTTTTGTTACCTAGTGCATGGGTGGTTCTCCCTCAAATAGCTAGTGGCAAAGAGAAGAGCCTCCTTTTTTGCATGCTTGTATCTCTACAATGCTCCAATAATTAGGTCCTTGACATCTTCATTAGGCGTCATCCTCTCAATGCATGTTGTGAGGTCCTCCATAATCTCCCCATCAACCTTGAAGTCCTTTGTGTAGAAAAATCGAGGTTGGTGTAGTATGTTGCTACATGAATGGGTTGGTGGAGTTGATTGTTCGACTTCAAATAATAATGTTCTAAATGGGTTTGAATTTTCTTCTATTCCCCAATAATACTTTTGGATGGCCTCCTTGGCCTTGTCCACGGCCTCATATAATTACCCCATTGGGTTTTGCTCCCCATCCTCCAAGCGCAAAACCTTGACTAAAGGCTCTGACACCTACAAACAAATTAAAGTTGCAATTAAAAATAGAATTAAAAAAGAATTGAAACAATATCTAGTAATTAGAATTTAGAAAAAGTGAACTTAGAGGATACAATTTAAAATTTATATTAAAGTTTGAAGTTACCTTGATAATCTCATTACCGCTCTTTGCAAATACATCATCAAAAAATGTCTTTGCAACTCTCTCTCCATCCATCTTCAAATAAGAAGAATCCATCCATTGTTGGCTCACAAAGATTTGCTTAAAAGGTGTTAGAAAACCATAAATGCTTTGCAAGTTGATAAAGTTTGTTGCAAATTGTGTGGTTCCCGCTCACACAAGCTCCTTTCCATTGGTGTGCGCTCTCATCAAACTAAGCACCCAAAGGGTGATTGTAGATGTACTTGGTGATGTTCCTAGCGTCTTTCACCACAAATTTCATCTAATCAAGTTTGCCTATGTCCAACAAAAGATCAAGGCAATCAGCAACACAAAGGCTTCAAAAAACTGTTGGGTGCCTCTTCTCAAGTAGTCTTTGTGCCGCCACATACACTTCTGCATTATTGGTCACAACTTGGACCACATTTTGTATGCCATCTTTTAATATGACCTCCTCCAACATTTGACTCAAATTTACTGATCGATTGTTTCTTAGAGGCATTGGTGGACCTCAAGAACACCATTTGACCATTTGAAGCCATTAGAAAGTTGATGAGTGTGATTCCTTCCATCTGTCCACCCATATAATAATATAGTGCATCCATTCTTGTGCCAATACTTCTTTTGCTCTTCCACAATAGTCTCTATATTTGTCATTGCTTTTTAGAGCAATGACCCACTTAAGTCATGTAGACTAGGCATCATAAATCCTTTACTAGTGATAGTCAAGGATATGACCAAATTCTCCCAATACAGGCTTCTTTCCATGTTGAATGGAAGGTTGTAGTAACAAAATTCTGCACATCCTGTGGTTGTTTCGTCATGCTTCTTTTTGTTCCAATTTGTACCTTAAAGTGAAAGTTGCAAACTTGGCATGTTCTATGGAACGAAAAATCTGTGAACTGCATTTGGTTGGAGCTTGATGAAGTGGATGTGTCACGAATTTGTGCACCACAAGGGGAGCCCACAATCTCTATCTTTGTATCTGTCTTTGATTCCTACACCATGTTGGGATTCATCACCCTTGCAATGGTTGCGGTTGTCCTCATCTTCTCGAATTTGTTTTGCTCTATTAAAGCAAGGGTTGTATATATCTCCTATATAATCTCCGGCTCAACATTTGGACACATTTTGACATCGTGGCCAACAATCTATGCAAGGTGGTATTTGAGATGATTGATGCTTCCATTCATCTTTAATCCACAATAGTTTCAAATGACCACTCCTGAGGTTGGTCTTGGTACACCATGCATCCAAGTGGCATCCCAGTTGCCATCACTTCGACTTTCACTTCCTGATGCCAATGCATACAGAGTGCAAACCTTGGCATTGAAAAAAAAAACTAATTTAATTGCTATAGCCTACAACCCTAGCATTGAAAAAATATAAAAAATGTAGAACCTTGGCATTTAAAAAAAAATAAATTGCTACAAAACTCTAGCTAGCATAGATTAATTTGAATGCACTTGTAAAACATGAATATTTGTGTAAAATGAAGCATTTCTATGAATTTGCCTATTGGGTTTGGGTATAGTGGTGAGGAGCAAGGAGTTTCACACCATAGACCTAGGTTCAAATCCACTAGGTGAGGGCTTCCTTGTATGGCCATGGGGTTGCTTGGAGGTAGAGGTCGCAATTATGGCAATGCATGGACCAATGCCCACCCCTATGTTTGGCCATGGGGGTACCTTGAGGTAAGGTTGAGTGTAACCATATTAAGGAACCAAGCCCACCCCCACGTCCTCTATGAGTTGGCCCCCACTAGCGCGGGCTGCTGTAAAATTTCTTGAGGTCCCTAGGATCTCAAATCTTGTCTTACCCGCATTGTGTGGAGTGGGGCATTTATGTGTTGCCTAGGGGGTACATCCCTAGTCTAAATTTTTAGTCAAAGGGATTATGGTCAAGTGGTAGGGCCACTTGGTTCTTGTGTTGGAGACCAAGGTTTAGTTCTCCTCAAGTGACATCTTAGTGTTGGTAGGCATGCTAAAGTTGTAGTCCTACTTCAGTTGGTAGGTATGCGGTAGTTCTGCAAGTAACATTGGTGGAGCATGCTGGAGGAACGCAAAAGGAAGATGGAGGAGTAGATGCCCTGCAGGAGGAGATTGGATGTGAGTTGGAGAAGCATGCCAGAGGAACATAGGAGGGAGAAGACGGTGAAGCATTCAAGTTGGCGGAGCACATTGGAGGAATGTAGGAAATGATGGAGAGAAGGTGGAGTGGATGCCTTACAAGAGGAGATTGGAGGTAAGGAGTAGAAGCATTCAAGATGTGCAAGGAGGAGGAGTTGGAGAGTGGTACTCCTGTAAGAGGAACTGGTGGAGATGTTAGAGAAGCTAGGAAGGAGATGAAAGTGGTTTCCTCATAGGTTGAATTGTAAGAAAGTAGTGTCCCTACTAGTAGAATTGTAAGGCAAAGAGCAATAGTTAGAGCAGTATTTTTGTAGGATGAATTGTAATTACAATGGTATCCCTTATTGATAGAGCGTTAGTTAACGAGGTGTCACCACAAAAGAAATTGCATGGAATGTGGATCCTATGAACTAACCCTCACAATTTTAAGGGTGGGGCCCTAATAGAAACCTCAATTGATTAATCTAAAAAAAATGCTTGTATGAATTTAGAAATGTAAAACAAAATTGAAAAAAGGAAAATGATCGCTGTGTGAATGAGAAGGGAGGGTTTGAGGGCTTAAAAAGCCATCAAAATTGCGTTTTGCCACATTCCCACGTATAGACTTGCCAAGTAATCATGAGTGCCTGCCACGAGTTTCACTACAAATATCGTTAGAACTCACCCTCAAGTAAGTGGGTGAGTTTCTTGGCTCAACAATTAACTCGTGAGAACTAGTGAGTTGCATGTGTCAACATAAATTTCAGAATTTCAAAAAGAGGGAAACAAAAATGCAAGCAAATGAATCCTATTCTAAAATTTGATGCTCAGCTTGAATAGAGCACATGAAGTTCAAAACCAATATTTCAGCAATACATTACCAAACATGAACTCCATTGTTGCAAGTAGATTTGCTCCATGGATTGTGATGTAGTTGCTCCAATAATGCTCCAAACCCCATCAGCATATACTTATGTTTTTTAGATGATTGGTTTGCATAGGATAGTGTGCTAATTTATAGACTTTTGGTAGGGAGGATGGATGGTGGAGATTGATGAAGAAGATCAATGGCAGAGAATGAATGAGAAGAAAATGGAGGGTTTGGATTTAGTTTGTCTGAAATGAATGGGTAAGATTGCATTTACTAAAAATAGTAATTTGTTGCAACCATGAAACCTATTTAAAATTTGAGAGGGAAATGCATTTATTTTGGGATGGTGGAGGAATATTAGGATAATTGATTATTATGATGTGGCAATTAAATTAATTAAATAATAAAAATTATTTAATTATTTAATTAGTTAGGGATATGAGACAAGGATTACGCTAATCAAATAATAAAATTATTCAATCAGTTAGTGATGATGTAGTGAATATATTGACTTCATTAATCAAATAGAATTTATTTAATTTATTTGGCAACAAGAATAACGTAGTTTAGGAAACATTAATTATTGATAATGTCAAATATGATGTTTGAAATTGACATTAGACAAGATTGGAAAGGGCAGTGAATAGGTTAATTTTAGGTGTTTATATTTTGCCCCTTTTTAAATGGTGTTGCTACTAGAAGAAGTAACATCGTTTCAAAAAAAGTAAATATAAACATTCGATGGAATGACATTGGTGATAATATGTCCCAAGTGTTGAGATTTGATTGATTGATTGAATTAGCTGATTAGATTAGGTTCGACTAATACCTCAACGCTTGGATGGATTTTGGATTTGGAATGTCGAGATTTGGAATTTTGGATGACTTGGTGGTGGGATGCCCCCTCGATAGGACGAGTGTTAAGGACCAAGCGAAAAGATGGATATTAATAAAATTGGGTGGGAAGTGATGGATGAAAAGGATTGGTTATGATAAATTGAGTTAAAGGATGGATGTTAAGGATGAATGGGCAAAGGATAGAAAAAAAATTGGATTGTAAGATCCCTAATTAGATCTGCCCTAAATTTCTGATCTTTATCTTTCAAACCTCAGGTCTGAAATCTGATTTTCTGTTTCTGAATTTTAAATGGTTTTGGACAGCGAACAAATGTATGCCAATTGCTCAAATAAACTTGTCAATCATGAACTATTGTGAAGATAACATCAACCATATATTCTACCACTCATTATGATCATTTCAACACAAAATGTATGACAAAAGTTCTGATTTCTGAATATGAATAACTGCTGTTACAAATCAGAGATCTCAGAAATGAAATTACATCAAATCTCAAGGCTCAAACATGCCCAAATACAACTCAGATCTCTGCTGTTACACATCAGACTTTCACATTGACAATAAAGGGCTCATACATACCACAATGATGAAGAATGAGATCTTGGTTTCAAACACTTATTCATACACCTTGAGACTCAAAAAGACCCACGAATCTCCCTCCAAACTAGGCGGCACTCCTTGTAGCTGGAAATGGCATGCTAAGTCAGGGCGGCGACTAGGGTTCGGGATTGCAATGTTCCTCAAAGTCTGAATTTTTTGCTCATGGATGGTGCTCTCCTAGGGTACAAACCCTAACAATATTCCACAAAAGAAACCTCCAAACGAAGCTGAAAATCTGCAATCCAATCTGCTTGTGGATCTCCCTTGGCGGCGGCTAGGTTATGGCCTTCAAGGCCCACAAACAACAAATCGCCCTCCCAAGGAGGTGGTGCTCACCTTAGGGCAAACCCTTGGAGCAATCTCCCAAAATATGGCACTAAAAATATCTTCTTCAATCTGATATAAATCTGCAAATAGATGTGTCTATGTAGCTCAATCAACTCCTCAAATCTCCAATGAAGTGCAAATGTGAACTCCGTATGAATCCACCTCCAAAATGGAATTGGGTTTTCGTCCAATCCACCAATATTCCTAAGGGTTTTCGTCCTTGGAATATGCTGAACCAAAGTTGCAGCCACAAGAGAAAATATCCAATGATGAAAATGACTTGCTTTTTACTTTCTTTTATAGCCACCAATTAAACATTCTCCTTGGCCGACCTCCTTTGTGACCGACTTCCTTTTGGCAAGTCACTTTATTTTATTTTTTTGTTTTTTCTATCAAGTGGCTCACTTTTTTAATAGTCATTTTACATTACAAATAGGTCCAACTTAATTAATTAAATATAAATAATCCAAAAGTGACTTAGGATTACTTAGTATTTAATTAATTAGATTATTCCCTTGCCACTCCTGACTTAGCCTACAGGAATAAAATAGGCTAGCCGACTCCGTTGGGTGATCACTCGGGAAAAGGGGACATTATAGTCCTCCCTTCCCGGAATTGCTTGCCCTCAAGCAATTGCAAACCTGGATGCTGTTCGCTTTCCCAAGTAGCATCCTCAAGGGGCAAGTCTCTCCATCTAACCAGATACTCTTTGATCACCCTATTCCTCAACCTGCGCTCCCTAACATCCAGAATAGCATCAGGAACAATTATGAGTTTCCCCGCCTCATCCAATGGTGGAAGCTCTGGAGAAGATGTATGTGCTGCCCAATTGCCCTTTTGAGGCAAGATACATGAAATACATTATGAATTTGGCTACCCACGGGCAACTCCAACTCATATGCAACCTCTCCAACTCTCCTCACAATCCTGTAGGGGCCATAGAACTGAGGCTTTAGTTTTTCTGCACCACTCTTCTTCAATGTTGACTGTTGGTATGGTTGTAGGCGCAAGAAAAATAGATCACCAACCTCAAATGTCCTCTCTACCATGTGCCTATCTGCATACTGTTGTGACCTAATCACACATCACCCCATTGCAAATGGGGACCCCCCTTTTTTTTGAGCTCTAGTGCTTTTCTTGAGTCTTGGATGATGTCTTAGATTTATTTGATGAAGTCAGTGGTGTTTGAGTCCAATAGTCCCCTGATGTCCTGGTATCCTGATGTATGTTTGAAAATCCTGAAAATGACTAAGTCTGGTAGTCTGATATCCTAAAAATCCTGAAAATTGGCTAAGTTTGAAATTTGGTGGATCCTCCAAATTCTATAATCTACATGTTAAATCCGGTGGATTCGAGAGCTATCTCAAACATCCTGACAGGTATATTGAAAAATATTTAAAGTATCCAACTTATACTTAAATATATTTTTCAATATACCTATCCTCGGGGACTTCCAGTTCTAGGCGCAAATTTTCCTGAAGACCTTAGGCGCATTTCTCCACTTGCACAACCTCAAAACTCCGCCTAGAACTTCGGGCGCCTTTCATCATCCAAACAACCTCGAGAATGCGCCTTGAACCAGTGATTCAAGTAGTAGTGAAGAAAATTGGCGCCTTGAAGAGCTAAACTCCCTGAGTCACCTTGCAATTGTTTAGAGTCTAAAAAACCCTCATTTAAGCCTAGGCGCCTTTTCTTGTCTCCACTATCCATTTTGGCACCTAGAGGAGAACAAGTTGCAAAACACTTCAAATTGTGGCGCCTTGAGAGAGATTAACATTTTGATCCATAGCAAGAGTTCTAACTTAGAAAATCTGGCAAGTAAGTGATTCTAGGAGTCTAGGCGCCTTTTCATGTTCAAACCATCAACAAATTGCACCTTAGGTTCAAGTAAACATCTCTTAGAGCTTAGGCGCCATTTCTTATTGTTCTAGTCATTTTTAGCACCTACGAGTGAGGTTGATTGAAGAAGTCAGTCTAAGCGCCTAGATGGAAGGAATCATTTTAAGTCACCTTCAATTGTTGAAAGCATAAAAATGACAAGTATATAGCTCAATAAGGCTAGGCGCATTTGCTTGCCTCTCCATACCTCAATGAGCGCCTAGCAATTGTAGAGTCCTAAACACATCAAATTACACCTAAAATGTCAGGAAGCAAGCTAAAAATCAAACGCGCACTATTACCTCTGTGGAAACCTCAATATGCACCTCAAGGGAGATCACCATCATTAAGAGAGATAAGGTGCACTTTTCAATCCTTGCAACCATGAATGAGCGCCTAGGAGGAAAATTGCTTAAATTTACATCATTGAGTAAGCGCTTGAGAAGTTGAGCCATTATAAGCTATTCCAAGTCAATTGAAGTCATAAAATATCGAATGCAAGGTTAATTTAGCTTAGGCGCACTTTTGTTCCCAATAAACCATGAATGAGCGCCTAGACTTAGAGAAAGATATTGAATGTTTAAACATGCTTCTTATGTAATGAAATAAAGTGTATGTCAAAAGATTGATATTGTTTTCTTTCCTTGTGTTGTAGGAAAAGGGAAGGAGCTAGGAAGTCATTCAAGGAACCAGCCGTTTGGAGTTATCTTCAAGAGAGGAAGGAAGCTAGAAGGATATTTCTAAGGAGTGAAAAGAAACATCATGCTCGCCACTCTTGGAGGAACACTTCATCATCATGTTGGAACACTTCAATATCAATGGCATCATGTTCGAAAACACTTCATCTATTCAACTTCAAGTTCTTTCACAATATTCAAGTCCAAGAGAGATCTCCTACTCCGATGCATGAATGAAGCATCATTATCTACTCTACTTCATGTCATCATCATCATCTACTCTGACATGAAGGAAGCATCATCATCATATACATTACCCTTCATGAAGTATCATCCAAGAAGATCATCAACTTACCTACAAGAAGAAGACACAGAGTTAGTCAGATGAGCAACATACATCATACACATGCAGTTTACAAGAAGACAAACAAGGCAAGATCAACAAGATACATCTCAAGTGCTCATCATCAAAAACAATCACATTTGAAGATATCACAAGATGATACAATTTGGGAATATGCCCAAAAGCATATTTAATTAACAGTTGAAATCCACAAGTTTGCTGAGGTGGCATCTACGTGGCATGTACCTATTATCAGTTCAATCATAATTTGCCACATCATTCAGTCGCATTCAATGTATCTACAACAAGTGAGAAGCCAAAGAGGACGCCTATGTGGAAGATGCTCCAAAGATTCCATCTTATCTTATTTTCTTGGAAAACGTGCTTTCATTGCCTCTCCTATGTACTAAAAATAGCAAGTTGTAGTAACAAACTGCCGAGTTGGCACAATCTGAGCCCTTGGCTACGTGAAATGATCCTAGCCATTCATTGTATTTTTGGACCACTATATAAAGGCCTTGTTGCCTCATTTGTAAATCAGTAGTCATTAGTCATTAGCTAGTAGGCAAATAGTTTTGTAGGAGTAGAGTAGGAAGAGACTCTCGAAATTCCCTGAGAGGACTTGAAGTTGTAAATATTTCTCAAAAGTAATGCAAAGACATTGGAGCTTGTTTGGTGTTAAGTGTTGTCTTGTGAAATGACATGGCTTCTTGTATCTTGATGAAATGGAGAGATGTTTCAAAGTAGATTAAAAGTAGATTAGAAGCTCATTGATGTTATGCATGTATGTACTAAATATTTGATCAACTCCTAGCTCATGCTTTTAACATTCATCGCTCGTGAAGTGTTGTGTAAAGCTAGTCTGAGCCTCATCATTTGCTTAAGTTCGATTGTGAATGCTTGTTTGAGCTGTGCCATCCAATGGGTGCTTGTATAAGCTTTCATGATTTGAAAACCTTTCGCTATCCTTAGGAGATTGCACCAACTTCATGTAGTTGTAGGCATTCTTGGCGAAGTGGAGTTAGGTTAATTCAGGAGTTTGTCTATTCTTATATCATCATTGCCTCACTGACCTTAGATTAACTCTCTAAACCCTATCTTTTTCCTCTTTTTATCATTGATGCATTGTACATACTTCATCCACACTCAAGGGAGAAATAAACTAAATGAAAGAAGAAGAATCCAACGTAAGTCCCTTTGTGATAATCAGCAAGCTCACATGTAATCACTGAGTTTATCCACCATAAGTTATAAATAAGGAACCTTGGAGTTGTCTTGATTGATCACTTTGTTTAGTATTCGAGAGGCTTTATTCAAGAGAGAGTGGGATACTCTAGTGTTTTACTCTATTGTTGACCTGTCTAAAAACAATCATCAACACATACATCTGCTGATTTTGAGTACAGTGTAGATTATCCTTAAGTGCCTTAAGGATATCTTGGCTATCCTGCATCATATCTCTAGCTTTGGGAGCTCTGCTATCATTAAATGCTAAGTCTACAAAAGACAGCGTCATAACCATACAAGGCTCTAAAAGGTGACATGCCTATCGACATGTGATAAGTGGTATTATAACAATGCTCTCCTAAATACAACCACCTGATCCAAGCCTTCCGCTGCTCCACTCTGATACAACTGTCATCCAACCAAACATTGTGAAGTAACCCACCAATCATACCAACTCTTGGAACCCGAATTATTGCACCATCATATAAACTGAAGATGAAAGGATAAGTGTCTCTTATCAAGTCACCATCAACTTTTCCATCTAAATCTGAATTGTTTCATATGGACTTGAAAGGTGTTCATCATGTGTGCATAACCAAGCATGCATATCCTCTCTAGACTTTTGGTACAAATAATGACATCACTGTAAAAACTGAAAATCAGATCTATAATCATTCTGGAAATGCTTTTGCTGCTATAAACTGATAAGATCTCATCATTCAACCTCCAAGTGTTGTAGTGACGATCCCATGCACAGAAATCCGTGCAATCAGTTGCAATCATCAATGTAAAGTCTAAAATTTTTATGATCAGCATTATAGAACAACCACTAAACATCAATGTGTAAGGTGAAAACCATTGAACCAAATCTGAAATTTCTTCCACAATTTGCTGCATACTGACATTTTGCCCATTCATCAATCTTAAAGTATGGGATACTCGTTCATTGGTTACTAATGAATGAAGTACAACGGGTTCAAGGTTGGAAACTATCAATGTCTCATTTGATAACCATCTCAAAGGTGTGATGCCAATGACAAACCACATATTATCAAAATGTAGTATCTTCCTTATCTTAGTTTCCATAATGAACTCTCTAATAAGATGTATCCCATGCAAACTCAACATTCTAGCTAGAGCCATGATTGCAAAATCTTTGCATACCTTGTGTCCTTCCAATGTGATAACAAGTATTGATGGTCTCATGAAACAAGGAATAGCAAACCCATTATGGAATGTCATACCTTGTATGTAGTTTGGATCCACAAACACTCTTTCATACTTAACCATAAAATATTGGAGATCAACAAGATAATGTCTCTTACCAATGTCATCCACATGGAACACTTCTATCACCTTATGATTATCAAAATCATGTGAAGATAATGGACCGCTCTTCATAACATTTTCTTCATACCTTTTGATGGTGTCATCATAGATCTCATGCACATCTTCTTCACTTTCGGGATACTTGTCATTATTGGCTGATCTAAAAGCTGTATCATTCTGAAATATGCTTATATCACTTGTTATAACACCTATTCCATAACTGAAAACTGCACCTTCATGTGAAAATTGCTCCTCTAAACTCAAGAGTTCACACTCTTGATGTACTTCCCCATCACTATCAACATATTGAATCTCCTTGGTATGAGGAATGCTGGAATCATTATGCAATACTTCATCCTTATGGATTTCAACAGTTCCTTCAACTATTTGTCTAATCTCCATAATCTTTGTATTAGATTCTTGTTCCATAGGTGTGGCTGCCATAGATGACTGGTTTTCTGATTTGTATGATGAAAAGTGAGCCAAACTTAGCTCTAAGCAAAGCTCATCAATCTAATTTTCTGATTCTTGAAGGGCCATTTGAGTACTCTTCAAGGAATCCTTAATAGTCTTAAGCTCAAGGGTAAGCTTATCAACTTCTTATTTTCCTCTCAATGCATCAAAATATATTTCAGCAAGCTTGAGAAGATGATCTCTATCTGAAAGTAGATGTGAATAGTTTGATTTTATTGCTACCAAAGCTTCTTTGAGTACCCGCAAATCTGCGAGACAGTTCTCCTTCAATGTCTTTTTGTTTCCTCTCAAGTTGAGCCTTCCAAAAATGATCTTCAATCATCTTGTGAGTGTTATCAAAATGTGTTAAGGCTGCAACAATCATATCTTCATTGACCTTCAATTGATTCCCCAAATTGAGCCTATAATTAAGATCATCTTCATATAATGGATTTTCTGATTTGTCTTCAAAATCATACCTCCCAAAATCAGCTACCTCCGTGACATCCTCTTTGCATAATTCATATTTTGAAGCTAGGATAGCATTATGCTCAATCAAAGAATCATCATCATAATAGTATGGTGTCAAAACACAAGTAGACTCATTGAGTTCTCCTTGAATGATTGAGTTCTTCATCAAATCTGAATCAAATGATTTTGAATTACCAAGAACGTTCTTCTCCACGAACTCTTCAACATGCTCTTCTTCAATTGATATTATTTGCTGGTCCAAAAAGTGTATGCACAACTTTCTCTTAACCATAAATTGAGCCTTCAAATCTTGCCATGCTAAAGGTCTTTCCTCAAAGTAGCTTTGTTCATCACATAATAAATTTTTAGTATTGCTTTCGTATGTATGAACAATATCACCTTCAAAGTCACCCAACTCACAAATTGATTCCTTGCAACTATTATGTAGAGATGGTGAGATAATGCTGCTCAAGTAATGAATCATCAAGAGAATCCATACCTTCATATGGCTGATCAATAGCTGCTGATTTGTCAAACTCCATATTAGCATACCTTTCAATCCTTTGTGTCATGAAGACTCATGTACTTTTCACTTGTGGATGCATGAAGTGATTTTTCTTTATCCATATCATCACTCTGCTGAAATAAACCTATGATCATTGTTTTATTTTTTTTATTGTTTCCACATGTATGGCTAGGTGTCCAAACTTCCTGGCATGTGAAGCAACGTTGTTCTCTCTTCAATTGATTTTTACTCTTCTTAGAATTACCTGTAGGCTGCAAATCACATGGAATCAATTCTTCTTTCTTCTTTTCTTCTTTTTATTCAATGATCTCTTGGACAACTTCTGATTTTTCTTCTTCCCTTCTCAATTTTCTAATGTAGTTATATCATAGTTACGAGACTCGGACTCGGCAAGCTGATTTTGGGCTCGGACTCGGACTCGGCGCCTAGACTCAGCAAAAACTCGGCAAATTGAAAAACTCAAGAAATTCAGAGATTTTAAGGATTTGAAACTTGTTTCATGCACCCTTTAATAAATAAACCTTAAAGACACAATAACATCATCAAATAGAAGCTAATTTGATCACATACACAAGTATACATCGATCACATAAGTATAAATGCAAATTGTAGCTGCGCTGTTGAAGGAAATAGCACACTTAGATATATAAATATAGTCAAATGTATACAAAACTCATGGAATATGGAATCCATGACATCAAATGTTCCAAACAAATATGAAATATCAAAACAATAACTAGAGTATAGAAGTCTATGGCTCAGAGGAGCTTGCATCCTTCGCCTTCCTACGAAGGCGTAAATGGTAGGTCTTAAATGATGCCAAAATTGACGAGTGAACAAAAACTTGGAGAAAACTCGGCAAAAACTTGACAAATCAATAGGATCTATCTCATCCAAATCAATAGGATCCAATAATTTGTCCTCTGCTATTTTTGTGCAAAATCGAAACCCTGAATTTGACGAAGTCTGAAACCCTGAAACCTTGAAAAATTGTTAAGTCTGAAATCTGATGGATCCTCCAAAATCTAGAATCTGCATGTTAAATCCCATGGATCCGGAACCTATCTCAAACATCCTGACAGTATATTTCAAAATATTTAAAGTATAAGAAATACTTAAATATATTTTGAAATATATTGTCACCGTGTTCTTGATTTTTTCACTAGTTTCAGCCGAATTTTCCCATCGGGACTCGCCGAGTCTGGCGAGTCCGCGAGTCCCGCGAGTTTTTTCAAAAAATCTGCCGAATCCGGGTCCGAGTCCCCCAGACTCGGCCAAGGTGCCTCGCCGAGTTTTGGCGAGTTTCGTTACACTGAGTTATATAGACCTCTCTTGCTTGGATTCCCTTCTTCAAGTATTCCCAAATAGGCATCAAAGGAAACTTGATTCTTAAAATCATCTGGTAAACCCTGGTACTCATCAATAATTTTTGTGGCCTCTTTTTTCATTATAGTCTCATCCTCTTCCTTTTGTAAGAACCTTTGGAGAGTTCTTATCACCTCATTTTGACTTTCTCTAAGAGATTCAAGCATCTTATTTTGATTTTTTCTAAGGGAGTCAAGTCTGCCCATTTGAACCACTGGCATAACTCTGAACTTTTCTGAATTACATAACCCAAACGGCTGGCAGGATAACCTATCACCCATGGTGTCTTCTTCTTCAAAATTTGGGCCAATAAACTGTTGCCTTCTCCTGTATGTAATGTACTCTCTATCCTCAGGATTCATAAGTCAACATTCTTATCATATAAACCCTTAAGGCTGGCAAGATCACTTGCTCTGATCCCACTGTAAGATCCCTAATCAGATCTGCCCTAAATTTCTGATCTTTATCTTTCAAACCCTAGGTCTGAAATCTGATTTTCTGTTTCTGAATTTTAAATGGTTTTGGACAGTGAACAAATGTATGCCAATTGCTCAAATAAACATGTCAATCATGAACTATTGTGAAGATTACATCAACCATATATTCTACCACTCATTATGACCATTTCAACACAAAATGTATGACAAAAGTTCTGATTTCTGAATATGAATAATTGCTGCTACAAATCAGAATTCTTAGAAATGAAATTACATCAAAGCTCAAGGCTCAAACATGCCCAAATACAACTCAGATCTCTGCTGTTACAAATCAGACTTTCACCTTGACAATTAAGGGCTCGTACATACCACAATGATGAAGAATGAGGTCTTGGTTTCAAACCCTAGATGGGCGATCAACTTTGGCACTTATTCATACACCTTGAGACTCAAAAAGACCCACGAATCTCCCTCCAAACTAGGCAGTGCTCCTTGTAGCTGGAAATGGCATGCTAAGTGAGGGCGGTGACTAAGGTTTGGGCTTGCAATGTTCCTCAAAGTCTAAATTTTCTGCTCCTCATGGATGGCTCTCTCCTAGGGTACAAACCCTAACAATATTCCTCAAAACAAACCTCCAAATGAAGCTGAAAATATGCAATCCAATCTGCTTATGGATCTCCCTTGGTGGCGGCTAGGTTATGGCTTTCAAGGCCCACAAACAACAAATCGTCCTTCCAAGGAGGTGGCACTCACCTTAGGGCAAACCCTTGGAGCAATCTCCCAAAATATGGCGCTAATAATATCTTCTTCAATCTGATATAAATCTGCACATAGATGTGTCTATGTAGCTCAATCAACTCCTCAAATCTCCAATGAAGTGCAAATGTGAACTCCATATGAATCCACCTCCAACATGGAATTGGGTTTTCGTCCAATCCACCAATATTCCTAAGGGCTTTCGTCGTTGTAATATGCTGAACCAAAGTTGCAGCCACAAGAGAAAATCTCCAATGAAGAAAATATGATATGAATGATGAAAATGACTTGCTTTTTACTTCTTTTATAGCCACCAATTAAACATCCTCCTTGGCCAACCTCCTTTGTGACCGACTTCCTTGTGGCAATTCACTTTATTTTATTTTTTTGTTTTTTCTATCAATTGGCTCACTTTTTTAATAAAGTCATTTTACAATACAAATAGGTCCAGCTTAATTAATTAAATATAAATAATCCAAAAGTGACTTATGATTACTTAGTATTTAATTAATTAGATTATTCCCTTGCCACTCCCGACTTAGCCTATGGGAATAAAGTAGGCTAGCCAACTCTGTTGGGTGATCACTCGGAAAAAGGGGACATTACATGGATGTTAATAAGCAAAAAGATGGATGAAGATGAGAATGCTTGATAGAGGAATAATGGGTAGGATAAGGGATTGGAAGGTGTGAGTAATGATGGTTGGGATAATGGATAAGATTCATTATGGTTTATTGTGAATGAGATTGGTGGATTTGTGAGTAGAGGTATATGCTGGGAATTGATAAGGAGACTTTGATGTTGGAACCACATTTTGATATTGCATTAGGTGTTATGCATCATGATATAATGGACCATGATGACAATGTGCTGTATGCGTAAAGGATTGACCCAAAAAGTGCAAGTAGGTAGTTGATGTTTGGCACCATGATATGAAAGACCATGATGTCGTTATGATATGCTGCAAGAACTTATACAAATACAACCAAAAAATATAAATCCATCAAGCAAGCAACACATACAAGCAATAATGCAAAAATGGAAAACAAGGTTTTGCCCCTAGTCAAGCTAAGAACTTGATTTTGATGATGATGATGATGATTGGTAGATTGGGAAACAATATATCTCGATGATGGCTTTGTTGCACCTCCAAGCAATGATATATGCAAGGGAGGCCAATGAGGGAATGATATATCGCAAAAGTCATGATGATTTGTTTAGAGCTAAGCAAGACTAAGGACAAAGTTGATGGATTTGTTTTTGTTTGGGGTTGATTTGGATTGCATTGATAGGATGCTATGCTAGATAGTGCGATGGATTTGGATTTCTTGTGTTTGGATGGATTGCTTTGAGGATCAAGGTTGGATTTGGATTGTTGTCTCCATATGATAACTAGTGATAAGGAAACACCAAGTCTAGAAACAAGGATGGGAGGTAGGTTGATTTAGGATGATGGGTTTGATGGATTAGGAATTTGATGGATAGAGGATCTCCAAGGACTATGTCGCAAAGGAATAACATGCCCCATTCTGTAAATGTCTTTCAAGAGGTTGGACTAAAGAGATATAGTGTATTGCATAAGTTATAACAAGATCTTTGCAGGATTTGTTGCAGAAGGATTTGTGATGTTAAGAGATTGCCAAAACATGTTTCAAGATCATGCCTCAATCCTTATCAAGATCAAAGGCAAGCAGGGAGGACGGATGGGAATGATGGCAAGGCTATGTGGAAATGATGGATTAAGATGATATGATGGGGGTAGGACGGGATAGATGAGACAACTTGCCTGCAAGTGCAGGGTACATAGACAATCGACTTACACATGATGCCCACAAATGGGTTTTCATCATGTTACTTATCCAAGGCGCCATAAAATGGTTTTCACCATTGGACAAATGATTTTCTCTTTACTATTTTGATTTTTTTGATTTTTGATATTTTTTTGAATTTTTTGGATTTTTTTTGGTTTTCTATTTTTTTGAGTTTTTGCTTCACTGATTGGATGGTATTAATAGTTTGATATTCAAAGGGTCTTCACATGTAGATGCTCTTGTCATAACATGCCAGTAGTGACCTGCTTGGAGTAATTGCTTTGTTAGGATCATAACACTCATGTATAATCCATTGATGTTGTGATCCTTGTTGATATTGGAGTTGGAATTATTTGAATGGTTACATCTTGATAGGGTACCATCATAGCCCTTGTGATAAAGTGTTGCTGCCACAATGCGGCAGATTGGGGTTTTTTGGATTTGAGGTGTGATTTTAGATATGGATGGGGTATGTTGGATGTGGAATTAGGTGATTGAGGTTCGCAAGACTTAAGTGGATAGATTGGGGATTTAGATTGGGTTGGAGGATTCTTGGACTCACCATACTTGGGATACTGATTTATGGAGTTTGGATTTTGGATTAGGATGGCAATTAGGACCAATATTCTTATACACTTTATGTGTTGGGAGTGATGATAATCTTGAAGGCAGTGGACACCTGTTATATGCAAGGTGCATCTTTTGATGTTGCTCTAGGTTTTGAGTGATTGCTTGATTTGATTGGTCCACTTTTCTTTGGGACCCATATTGCTTTTATGCGTCCTTGATTTTTGGATTCATTCGCCTTTTATGTTTGATTTGTTGGTGTGAACAACGGTTTCCTTATTAGGTCCTATTCACACTAGTTTACTTAGGGCACACTTAGGATAGTTATCTTTTTGAAGTCCAAATCACCTTTTTGGCTTTCTAGTTCATAAATTTTTTCCACAATCTCCAATTTTGATGATTCTTGCGGCATTGGAAATGTATTGAGGAGCACTTCACAACCATCCATGCACTTTTTCTAGATTCAACCCTAGGTATCTTTTATTTAGTTTGTTGGTTATTTGCATTCTAGTTGATATCCTGGACATTTTGGCACTTGGAAAGGTTCTATTTTCTTGGGCGGGCTTCATTTATCAGCATTGATATGTATTAGATGTCTTGATCTCTAATTTGATTCATTTGAGGAGATATCATAGGTTTTTCTATTCATCCTTCTGTGGTAACCCTGAAAAAGTATAATTATGAAAGGCATACCAACACATTGTAGGTTGCTTAATTTTTTGCCTTAGTTTTATGGACTCATACCTAAACCAAAAACACCTCAGAGGAAATCTGCATGGGGAAATAATATTGATTACATCCTAGGATTGATTTGTTCTAGTGTTGATTTTGACACTATGTGTTCCATCTCACATATTGAGTGCCCACACACTCTGTGGACCAAGATTTGGGAGATCTATAGAGACAATCATTTCTCTCCATTCCCTAATGGTGCTATTTTGGATAATCTTCTACCCCTTGATGATGCAGATAATATACCCATTGATGATGATATAGAAGAGGAGCTTGAATATCTAGCAAGTCTTGATCATTGTGAAGACACATAGATTTCTCTTGTTGCTCCTTGTCCTTCTATTGAGATCACATCTTCATCACCTATTGCTACTTTAGAGTTCAGTGTTGCTTCTTTGAGAGCTTCCAGTGATTCTTTGCAACAGGATCATTTTAGTCTTCCTGATCCACTTCATTGGGATTTCTGCTTATCATACTTTTCATCCTTGTTTGTGGAGTCTCACATTTCAAATTTGGAGGACACATTGGAGGATATACATTTTCTTTTTGATGGCAATGATGTCATCACATCTTTCGTGTCTCTAGATGCAGTTCAATATCTTTTCTTTACTGGTTCTACTTCTTTGATTGGGTATTTCGTCCTTGATTTGAAGGAGACATCTTTTTCTAGCATGAGGTCACTAGAGTTGCATTCAGAGACACATTTTGATTTGGATTCCTTTTTCATCCAGATTGTGGGAGTTGCTTCTACATCCACCATTGGGTTTGTTTCTTCCCAAGGGGAGAAATGTTGTTTGCAGATAGTGAATTGTGTTCTGTCTTTAGGCATTCACCATTGGCACAGGAGCTACTTCTTTGTGGGGGGGATCTATCATCTCATTCTTTCTCTTCTATGGGGAGGTTATTGATTGTATATTGGTGACAGAAGCAGTCCTTGGGGGTCATGTTGAGTCCTCCTTTCTTTCAATTTCTTGTTTTTTCTCTTTTGGAGGGGTTTTTTCCTACGGGTTTTTCTCCTTTACTTCGTTTACGAGAGATCTTCTGTACATGGGTACCTAACATGGCCTTGTAGTCGGGACCCATCCATCCATCTTTGCATCATTTGCATATTTTCTCATTCTCCCTAAGTTGCACTTAAGGGGATGTGCTGGTGTAAATGGGGTATATTACCTAACCGGTTGCCCTATTAGGTCATATTCACACTAGTTTACTTAGGGCACACTTAGGATGGTTATCTCTTTGTGTCTCATGTAATATGATTAAGATACTTGTCATCATCCTATGTAGTCCTATCTCTCAACCTTGTTTATATAAGCAAGGTCCCTCATGTACTTTTTGTATCATGGTATCATATCATAATATTATAATTCCATTTTGCACTACAATCAAGCAATTCATCCTCTTGCTACTTTCTTGTGGAAGGTTAATTTTTGGTTTTGTAGGTGATCCTGGGAGCTTGAGTCCATTGGTGGCTCTTACATGATTTTGATCCTTTGCTTTGTATGCTATACAATTTTGTTGGTCCCAATCGACATGTTTATGATGTGGAGGATAAAGTTTGATAGTATAGATAGTGGAGGTGGAATTATTGTAGCAGCAAGCTTGTTGTAGGCGCTATGAATGCTCCCTATCTTGACACTTTCATTGGATGAAGTTGCCTCAGTGATCACTGAAGCATCACTAACACCATTAGATTGTTTAGATGATTGATATTTGATGCCTTGACCATGATTGATACAGATTGGGATAGACTCTAGGATGCCTTGTTTATGAAGGCCCAATCCTTTTCCTTGATATCTCAAGCTTTTACATATCTTACTTGCAATAGGATACTTGTTGTTTTTGAAGCATGATGGTAGCCCATTGGTGTGTTGCCAAGAACTAGTAGAACTTGCTATTGTCTCATCCGTGAGAAATCCTGACTTGATGATGGTGGCTGATCCTAGTTGATAGGATGGTTGTGCTTTCTCATTGTGTACACTTGTTGTGCCTTGATCGTTGTTTATGCTTGTTGTACCTTGATCATTCGAATGCTCAATGGTAGCTTGCTCATTGATATGTTTGATATGATCAATATCATTTGCTTGATTGTCTTTGTGTTCATGGGGACTAAGTGTCTCATTGTGGGAAATGGATGTCGTTGGAGGGTGGATAGGATCGATTGGATAATGGATAGAATTAGTTTGGATTTCTGGTTCCTGGATGGGGTAAAGTTGGATGAGGGGATCAATTTGGAACTCTTGATCATAGATAACTTCTTGATCATAGATAGGAGAGGCTTGGATAGTTTGATCTTGATCATGGATAGGATGAGTTGGGATGCTTTGATCTTGATTTGGTTGGGTGCATGTTTGATGCTGCTTTAGATTTTGTTCTTGACATGGCTCTAATAGTTTGGATGATAGGATAGATGGTTCTTGCATAACTGTGATATGCTTTGGACTTTGTTCTTGACATATACATATTTTCTTTGTCAACAAGATGGATGAGTGTTGTTTTGCTCCGACATCTCCTTTAGCGATTAGTGCGTCGATATACTCCTCTATTTTTGTGCATGGATTGGTGAGGGGTCTTTGACTCTTGTGGGCTTTATGGATCTTAAGGATTTTGGGTTTGATGGATTTGAGGGACCTTTGAAAATGTTGGCATTTGTTTTCCCACCTAGGTTGGCTTGCAAGGGTGATGGCTTTAGGAGGATCTTGGACATTCTTGATAGGCTTTAAGTTGATGACTTCATTGTTGACAACCGACTTGTTTTTGCTAAAGAGGGATAGCATTGTATTAGCAAGGTTACATGACACTACAACTTTGCTCTTGCTATTTTGGTTAGGATGCTTTGCTAGGAGTCCTTGGAGGAAATCCATCAGGGCTGCGTTGTATGAGGTAGGATTGGATTGTGGATGGTATGCTTGGCTTGATTGGTGGTTGGATTGATAGGATGGGGTAGATTGCAAAGGTTTAGAAGATGAAGGATGTGTATAGGAGGTGGAGGCTATGACTTGCTAGCATGAGGTTGGGGGTTTAGGTATGGTTTGGTGATGAAGGCCTTGGGCTAGAGTTGTGTTTCCCTTGTCAAAGGTACTGTTGTGACCACTTTACAACATCAACCCCAATTACTAATTGGGTCCCCCCTTTTTTGACTTGCCTGGGTCCTTGGGGCTAATCCCATACTCTGATCCGGCGATGTTTTTGCAGCTCAAATAATGTCAGGAGCCTAGACTGGCCCACCGGTAAGAAAGGGAAGTAAAACACATAGGTTTCCTCCTGCATAGGCCCCGAACCCTAATTTACCGTTCCAGACTATCCTCAGGCGAGAGTTTTGTTTTTTCCATCCTTAGGGAGGGGTTTTGTCTTTTCACACCTAGGTAATAAACCCACTCCGTTCTCGGCATAGAGCTTAATTCCAGTCTCGTTCCTAGACTTTGTGTCCCGCTGCAGGGAATCATTCCTGAACTCCAGTCTAGGAATCCAGCCCGGAGGTCCAAACCGGAATCCTGTCCGGAAGTGCCTATCTCGAAGTCTCATTCAAGGAATTCCTGCCCGGAATCCCGTTTCAAAGACTATCTAGGTTTTTTCTTCCGACCAAGGCGGAACTCAATTGAGACTGTCATTTCTTGGCATGATCATCTTCAGTCATAGAAGTCAGTTCTCGGCCTGACAGCTCCAGCTCAAAAGATCAATCTGGGAGACGTCCTTCTGATTCCGATCAGGCACTCAACCTCATTTCATAGCTCGGAAGACTCGCAAATTGAAGACTTAGGACAATTTTAGGAGACAATCAACATTTAATGAATCCCCCTTCGGTAGGCTGGAATTGCGACAGGAGACTTATCCCTGGTCGCATAATCCAGCTGGGACTGGATTTTGCGCCCTAGGACTGAAGTTGTCCAGTTTAGCCTCCTAGCCTGTCCAGTCAATCTGGAGGCTTGAAAATCATTTCCTGATTCCTCGGCAGATGATTGAACCTTGGAATTCACAGTCTGGTTTGAACTTCGTGTCTCGACATCGGAAACGGATTCTCGGAGGATATTCCACCACAATGAAATCTTGTTTCAGGAACCAATAATGATTTCAGGGCGAAAGATGTTCCAAACACCAGAAGGAAAATGGAAAAAGTGGACCTAGGAAAATTCCTGGTCGCACATTCCAGTACCAACTGGAATATGCGCCCAAGACAACTTTTTGTCCTGAGCGCATAATCCAGTAGGTACTGGATTATGTGACCAGGACAACTTTTTGTCCTGGTCGCAAAATCTAGTACCTACTGGATTTTGCGCCCAAGGACTGGGAGTATCCAGTTTCCCCCTCCTGATTTGTCCAGTCACTCCTGCCTTGGAATTCTTCCTCTGACTCCTCTGTAGATGCCTGAATCCTGGAATTCACAGTCAGGATAGAACAAATGAACATCCATCCTTCAGTCGTGGAGATAGCAGATTCCCGGAGGATGGAAGAAACGAAAGATGGAACGAACGAACTTCGTGTCTCGCCATCAAAAGTAGACTCTCGGAGGATGGAACAAACGAGGATGGAAGAAACGAAAGATGGAAGAAACGAAGGATGGAACAAACGAACTTCGCATCCCGCCTTGGAAGTAACAGATTCCGCGAGGATGGAACGAACGAAGGATGGAACAAACGAAAGATGGAACAAACGAGGATGGAAGAAACGAAAGATGGAAGAAACGAAGGATGGAACAAACGAACTTCGCATCCTGCCTTGGAAGTAACAGATTCCGCGAGGATGGAACGAACGAAGGATGAAACAGGAGAAAGGTGGAACAAACGAACTTCGTGTCTCGCCATCAAAGCAGACTCTCGGAGGATGGAACAAACGAGGATGGAAGAAACGAAAGATGGAAGAAACGAAGGATGGAACAAACGAACTTCGCATCCCGCCTTGGAAGTAATAGATTCCGCAAGGATGGAACGAACGAAGGATGAAACAGGAGAAAGGTGGAACAAACGAACTTCGTGTCTCGCCATCAAAAGCAGACTCTCGGAGGATGGAACAAACGAGGATGGAAGAAACGAAAGATGGAAGAAACGAAGGATGGAACAAACGAACTTCGCATCCCGCCTTGGAAGTAACAGATTCCGCGAGGATGGAACGAACGAAGGATGGAACAAACGAAAGATGGAACAAACGAGGATGGAAGAAACGAAAGATGGAAGAAACGAAGGATGGAACAAACGAACTTCGCATCCTGCCTTGGAAGTAACAGATTCCGCGAGGATGGAACGAACAAAGGATGGAACAAACGAGGATGGAAGAAATGAACTCCGTTTTTCTGATCCCGTATCAACATCTGAACCTCCATGGAATAGCTAAGAGAGCGGACCTGCTACAAAATTGGAATCCCAGTCCAAAACTGAAGAAAATGCAAGTCATTGACTTAAAATCCCCGAAAACTGAATTCCAAGGTCAAGTGGCGCAAATTCCAGTACCTCCTGGATTGTGCGCTCCAGGACAAATTTTGTCCTGGGCGCAAAATCCAGTACCTTCAGGATTGTGCACTCCAGGACAAATTTTGTCCTGGGCGCAAAATCCAGTACCTTCAGGATGGTGCGCTTCAGGACAAATTTTGTCCTTGAGCGCAAAATTCCTGACTCCTTGGATTCTGCGCTCCTGAAGATCCCTGATCCAGTCTGGAATATGGGACCTGCATAATGAAATTTTGGAATCCAGTCTGCTAGCTCTTGCATGAAAGAATTCCTCGCCTGTTATACCTCGGAGTCCGAAATCCCTAAAGGAGATAGAAGGTACTTCTGGTTTTAAAATGATGGAGTCTCTGATCCCAGTGTAAGAAAATCTATCCCTGCCAAAACAGAGTGATGAAACCCTTAGCAAATATCCAAAAGACTGAACATAAAAGTCCAAGGACACATCCCGCCAGTTCCTCCACAGGTGAATTTCTGTCCTTCAGAGGATGTTAGAACTCGGGGATTCCTGCGGAACGATCCTCCTCACCCAATCATGAATGCAATTGAACAACTTGATCCACAACCTGGAGGAGGACGTGCCAGGTAGATTCCAACTCCTTCCGGGAGTTTCAGCTTGAATGAATTCCTGTCCACAGAAAGCAAAATTGTAACCTTCCATCTGAGTAAGATTCCATAGGAGAAAATATTCCAAGACTTAGCTGGATTTTAGCAAAAGTTCAAGAGTTATGCTAGGGAAGAAAATCCAAAACCTCAGGAAATCCCCGACGTCGCAAAATCCTAGACCTCAGGAATTCCCCAACATTGCAAAATCCTCGACATGCCAAATTCCCTGACATTGCAAAATCCCCAACATGCCAAATTCCCTGACATGCCAAATTCCCCGACATTCATAAATCCCCGACCACCGACAAAGCAGAAAAGGACAAAAACCAAGTCGGCTAGGGATAAAGTTTGGCGGTTAGGAAATTCCTTTTCCCTAACCTAGGTCGGCCAAGTCAAAGAGGATAAAGTTGCCTATATATAGAGGGTGCTCAAGGCATTTCTAAAACATTCCAAATCAAATCCAAATCAGAAATATACTTTTTAAGAGCAGAAATTCAGTCCAAGAGCAGATTTCATCAAGAGGAGAACAACTTCATCCAAGGAAATTGCAGATTTTATCATTTCCAAAGGACAAATTCATCATTAGGGCAGAAATTTCTGAAGGTTTAGGGCAGATTTCTGAACCTTCCAAGAGCAGAAATTCATCCTTTAAAAGCAGAAATTCCTTCTTCAAGACAAAACTCTTCCATTCCAAGGTAAGTTCTTCACTAAAACTCCATTTCTGAATATTCCTAAGGCAGATTTCTTGTTGGAGCATCCATTAAAACTCAGAAATTTCTGCAAAAAAATCAGAAAATCCATTAGTAGGTCAAGAAATCCATAAAAAAATCAGAAATTCCATAGAAGGTCAAAAGTTCCTCATGCAAGGAGAGGTATGTCACTACATAGAAAAAAATCTTTTTGCTTAGAAAATTGTTTTTTTTTTGTCATGTGTACTTGAAAATTCTTAATTTTTAGTCCCACATGCATAAAATGTCATACCAACTTCCCACGTGTGGGAATAAAAGCCCCCGTCTTATCTCTATCCTTGCCCCTTTGGAAAATTCATACTTTGCTTTTCTTTTTCTTGGTTTCACAGGTAAATGGCAAGTGCCAAGGCGGGTTCCTCAAGACAAACTTAGGTGAAAGCCGCCTTCAAAGGAATGATCCCACAGTCCAAAATCAAGTTGAAATGGGCCAACGTCGGAGACACCAACATCTATCCTTTAGTCATGGAAGAAATTGGGAAACGAATGTATGGAACGGCTGGACATCCTCCATCCCTGCTCACAGCCAAGATCGTCCGGAACGGAGTTGCCGTCGCCGCATGCTTCCCACCCGCCATTCCTTGTCCCGAGCTGATCGTGGAATGTTTCATGCACTATGATCCGGAGCGAAGGATGGTCGTCGATCGTAACAACACAGTAGTGGCCTATTTCACCAAAGAGAAGATTGCGGAGGCTTTCAATATCCCTGTCTATAATCCCGTCGAGTTCATGAGCAAGGAGGATTCGGCCGAAATGACCCAAGCTGATTCGGCAACCTGTTTTGGAGTCATCAACAAGACATGGATGCAGAAGAAAAGGACTCACCGTTCCAAGTTGCCAAGGACACTCCTCAAGTCCGACTTCAAGCAGGAGCATGGAGACCTCTTCGTCATGCTGAACAGGATTATGGGAAGTCAGCAGTCCTCTACCTTCGAGCCATGGATATTCTACTACGTCAAGGAGGTCCTCGCTGGAACAAAGATGATTGATTGGGCTCGACTCCTTAGCGACAGCATTGATGCACAATTCCAAAACTTGGAGGAATCGAAGACCTTTTACATGAGTTCCTATGTGATCTACATGCTGGCAAGGAACGACAAATATCGAGGACTGTCATGGAAAGGACGTATCGGCAATCAAGAAGGACAAGTCATGGTCTACAATTGCTATCCTCAGCTTCATCTTCAGAACATAAACCATTTCCGGAGATTCAATGATGCATTCGCCATGCATATCACCAGGACCCTCCAGGGAGGCATTCACTAGAGGCTATCACCTGAGGCCAAGCAGTTGATCAGGGCATATGGTTCCTGGTTCATCCAGTTCCCAAAGTTCACATACATTAGGGTGCAGGGATTCTCCGACTATCCATATAGACTACCAAGGTATCCGTCGGACAAAATGATCCTGTTGGAATTAACAAGGCAACTCTCGGCGTATGACAAAGTCCAGAAGAAGAAGAAGAAGGCCGGAGTGACTTATCCAATCCAGACGGAAGACGAAGTCGAGAAATGCCCATCTCTCCTAGCTGCTGAAAAGTCCGAGGAGGAACTGCAGTTCTACAACTTGGTAACTCATTCCTTACGGGAGAACTTTGACCCGCTCGGCACCACCAGGATAGCGTGCAGAAGGAAACATAGACACAAGATACACCTAGAGGACCATTGGGCAAATGCCGAAGATGACTTCGAGGTGCGAAGGAGGATGTGTTCCCGACTTTCAGTTGACATGATCAGAGCCACCGGGGTCTTTCCAGTCCCTGACCAGGTCAAGGAGGATGGTAAGCTAGTCCAGCCGTTCTTTGAGCAAGAAAAGGATAAGCCTCTTCCACCCATAGTTTGGTCTGATCCAGAGGTCACCCACTTGGATGACCTAATGGCACCCGTGCTAACAGTAACACAGAAATGGATAAGTCAGCAGACGGAGAAAATGCATAGGATGGGTATCCGCCCAACTTACGACCTGATGGGAGACTTGGATTCTTAGTCTTCCGAAGAAGATATGGCCGAGGACACTCCTGTGAAAGCACAAGAGGCGGGAAGACAGGAAGTAGGGAACCGGGCTGTGGAAGATCCACCAGCAAAGAGGGTAAAGGCTCGGAAGGAATTTATCAGCAGACCCAACCAGGAGGAGCGGAATGCATCCAGACCTCACTCTGCCAGCACTTCTTCCATCCGAGAGGTGGATCTTTTTGGAGATGCGCAAACAGTCAAAGGCAAGGGACCCATGGAGGAGGAAGTAATCCCAAATGAGCCGGATGATCAGGGAGATGATGAGTCCATGGATTCCACCCGGGAACGGACTCCCAGCCTCATAGTGGGGAATCAGCCTAACCCTCTACCTCGGAATCCAAGGGAGGCCCATCTTGAAGACATGCTCTGTCATCCTGATATGGAATTCCTCAATGAGGAGTTCAATTACAGAGAAATACCCCCCCCCATGCCACAAGTTGGTCAAGGACCTCAGGAAGCACAGGAAGAAGCCATTCCATCCACGAAGCCCAACTGGTTACAAGACAGGTTGCGGAAGAAGACAATCAAGAAGAATAATCCTTCCACCGCATTAGGTGATTTTCTTGCCAGGATAGGGAAGACGACAGTTCCAAAGAAGGTGAAGAAGTTTTCCAGGATTACCAGAGATGAGTCCGGATCTCGCCGAGTAGAAGTGGCAATTCCTAGGATAACCGAGGCAAAGGAAGACATCAGTCCTGATGACTTTGACATCTTGAAGGTCGACCTTGGACCAACCACGAAGGATCAAGAAATGGTAGAACTGGAGGATTCCGTCGCCGTCATCTGGGAAAGGTTAAGGAAGGAAGAAGAAAAGAAGGACCAGCTGAAACAGGAGAATGAACAACTACGGCAGCACATCCAGCAACTTATGGGCCCATTACAGTCTGCTCAAGGAGCAACATCCCAATCCCTAAGCATAACTAAGGATTCCTTAGCTGAGGTTGAGGTTTTGAGGACAGTCGGCCACACCACAAAGGGCTGGATAGAGAATGTCTTGGATAGAGCACATAGATTCATAGAAGACCTCGTCCAGGTGAATGGCAGAGTTACGGCACTTCTGGACAGGATTCATGCAATTCTGGATACATGTTAGTAGTTCATAGTTGTCCGGGAGGAAACTATCCCTAGACTGAAGGCACTGATGAACACTCCGCAGCCAGACCTGATCAAGAACAAGGTAATATAGGCAGGTTCAGTATATGACTTCCTTAGCTGGTATTCCGCCTTGCTCATGAAGAGAGATAACTTGGAGAAGATTGAAGGTGACACTTCCCAGGCCCACGCCATGTTGAAGGAGATCTAGGACAAAATCCTTGTATCATTGTAGACCTGGTTTGATCTGGATATGGCACCAGATGGGATCATTGACTTGGAAGAATTGAATGGCAAGATGTGGAGCATATAATTCAAAGCAACTTATCCTACTGAGGAATCCCATCTTGAGGATGCGTCCTCGTTTCTGATCCTCATTAACAGTATCTAGGAGCTGAGGGCGGATTGGGAAAATGTCCTTATCGCCTGCACCACCACCGCATCCGTCATGGAGTTCCAGATCGAGAACCTGCCTAGTATTCCTATGGAGGAGTTGGAAGTTGTCCTGACCAGGTTCCGGGAGACAGAGACAAAATAGCAGGAGGAAGTTCCAGACAGACAAGACAGTCCTATCCAGGAGTCCTAGACAAGTGGCAACCAGGACAACTGGAAGTTTCCTTACACATTCTGACGTCCTAGACAGGTGGCAGTCTCCTGCATGAACATTCTGACGACCCCACCTGCTTTTCTAGGATTTGTAACCCAGGGCACATATTTCAAGGAAATCTGATTTCCTTTTGCCCTAAGATATTTTTGAGAGCCTATATAAAGGCTGAGGGATGCTTCATTTTATCTCTCTCTCTCTCTCTCTCTTTTTCTGATATATTTCATTCTGAAGCTCCTAGAGCTCCTTAGTAGCTAGTTTTTTTATTTCTGCATAGTTTCTTATGAGCTGAAACTCCAAAATCAGTTGGATTGTTGTGATATAAACTTCTGAAGTAATAATATATGCATTGAAGAATGGTGTTCATATATTCCTTTGGATTTTTGGCATGGTCTTATTGATTTCTTGGAGCAAATCTAAAAGATATTGAAGTTCTTTCTTGTATTTTCATGTTTTTATTAGTTAGAAAGATGGAGATTATTACTATTAAATGATTGAATCTGTTTGTTCATACCATTGGTGATCTGTGGCCTGCAAATCATCGTGCATGGTTAGCCTGAACTTAATCCGAACCTAACTTTGACTGTTCCGTATGACCAAATCCATGTCTCTTACTGAAGCAGTCTGAAAATCCTCATTCCTCCTTAGAAGATAGCACCCCTGCCTAGCTGTTGCCTCATGACGAAGCAGAGGACTGGTTCCAGTTTCTATCTCCAGCAGCAGTCTTCTTCCATCAATTAGTCAAACCCCTGAACCTTTATCTTATCTTTTTCACTTTCTTTTAGATCTTCATTAGAATTAGTTTTCCAGAGCTTCATCGCCAAATCATCCACCTCTGTAAGAATGGAACTTTAGAATTCCAGTTGTCCATCTGTGAAAGAATTCCATTCACCCACAAATCCTAGTCTGAATCCCAGAAATGAATTCCATGACCCTGAAGGAGTAAGCCTATGTAAGTCCCCCGCATGATTACCAGCAAATCACATCATGCTACTAAGTCTATCCTTGTGCACGTCAAGACCTAACACAAAAGGAACCTTGGAGTAGTCTCATTCGATCACATAGTTCAGCGTCTGAGAAGCTTTATTCAAGAGAGGATAGGATACCCAGTATTTTATTCTAATGTTGTTGTAGTCACAAAAATCTCATCAACAGGTACCATAAAGATGACCAATAGATATGGGATTATGATTTGTGGGATAGCTAGTGCTAGCCGGTTCTTGGTCGAAAGGCTCTTGATTATCTTGATCCATAAGACTATCATCATCATCATCTTCAAAAGGATTTTTAGCATGGTCGTGCTGAGGGGACTCATCAAAATAAATTAGATTCATGATCTTTGTTTGAATTTTGGAAGATTTGATGATGTTGGACATTGGATTGGGTTTTGGATGATTTTGATTTGGGGTTTTGGATTTTTAAAGATTTTGGGATGATTTGATTTGGGATTTGAGTTTGATTTTGGGGAAGTTGTAATTTCACGTAGAGAGACAACTTTGGATTTGAAGGGTTTTCAACCTTTGGCTTGAGAGGATTTTTTTGGATGTTTAGGACTTCTTATTTTTTTTAGGTTTTAAGACTTTTCAAATGTTTTTGGATTTTTTTGTTACTTCATGGGTTTCACACAATTAAAAACACACCAAACACATGAACAACTTAATTTATTCAAGGAGTGTATGCACTCGTGAGCCCACTGTTAATGCGTTGTCTAGTTGTAGAAAGTAGGGCACATGAGGAGGCACTAACCATTCTTGATCCTCAAGATCACACAAAAATGCAAGAGGAGAGCATACATGGCCTACAATCTCATTTCTAGGGGCATGTGGTGAGTAACTTCTCAGAGCTAACTACCTACCGGTGCATCACAAAAATGTACGGCTGAAAGGTCCTATCTAGGCTTGACGTGGCTCTCTAGGGGTGCACATTGGATTAAGGCAATAAACATCATGGATTAAGTGGATTTATCTTAGAGAGTATTGCTACAACTCCTCACATCACATGTCCATAGGTATGACTCCTTTAAAAACATTATATGGGTATGATGCATTATCTTTTGTGGATTTGATCATTTTAGATGGTAGAGTACTAGGAGCAAGGGATTTGGTTCAGCACAGTCAAGACATTTTGAATGCACTTAAGGAGAATCTACAACAAGCCCAAAATCAACAAAAGATGTATGCAAATCGTAACTGTTTGGAGAGGACTTTTGAGGTGGGAGATATGGTATTTGTGAGATTGCAGCCCTATAGAAAATCTTCTCTCAAAGGAAATGGAGCTGAAAATTTTAAGCCATAATTCTATGGGTCTTACAAGATTTTGAGGAGGATTGGAGAGGTCGCTTATGAGTTAGAATTGTCGGAGAACAACAAAATTCACAATGTGTTTCATGTTTTATGCCTCAAAAAGGCACCGGGACATCTTGTTACCCCTTCTTTAGAGCTGGCACCAATTGATGATGAGGGCAAATTGGTCTTGGTACCTGAAGCTATTATAGATATGAGAGAGAGAAGGTTGAGGAATAAGAGCATAACAAAGCACTTGGTACGTTGGAAGAACCTTCTACTAGAGGATGCTACATGGGAAGGAGTGGAGATTTTTGATCATCCAAATCTGCAGTTGCTTGAGGGCAAGCAATTTCAGGAAAGGTGGACGGTCATGTCCTTTTTTTCGAACTAGCATCATGGAGAAGACCTCTAGCCTATTCTCTTCCCTGTAGGTTAAAGGTTTGAGCAAGGGAAAGGAAATTATAATATAATTTTTAAGTTGGCCCCGATAATTCTTTATTTAAGGGGCAACTTAATATAATATTATAATTAAAAAAATGTTTTTAAACATTTAATTATAATCAAAAGTATTTTTAAATTCTTGGAGAGAAATTTAGATCCAAGGGCCTGATTTGAAAAGGTATTTCAAGGAGGTGCCTAGCTCCATTTGGTCATCATGAATTCATTTGGTTTCTTTCATTTTGGAGTTTATGCTCATTTTTCCATCCAAGGACGAAAACCCTTAGCTGATTTTTGAGGACTACGAGGACGAAAACCCTTTTCTTATTTTTGAGGACTACGAGGACGAAAACCCTCTTGGATCTCCATTTCAAGAGGTTAGGACGAAACCCTTGCCTCTTGCATTGGCAATTCCATTTCAAGGATTGCATGGTGGACTAAATTGGAGATTTTTTCATCATTTTTAGGTCAAGCGAATTGGTGTTTGCAAGCAAACTGATTTGGGGTTTTGGAGCTGAATTTACATCATCACTTTGGAGTGCCCTTGAATGATTGTGAAACCGGATTGCATCACCATTTGAGTGCCATATTTACCCAGCTGATCTCTGTACTTCCAGGGCAGATTTTCATATCATTTGGAGCTATGATTTGCATATATACTTCATCCTAGTAGGCACCACCTCTAGAGATTATCCACCTATCATTATCACAGCTGGATATTGAAGCCAAAGTGTAGGGGTCAATCGCTGTTAATTCAAGACAGAACCATTATCATTTGACTGCGATTTTGGTGCAAGTCAGGGTGCTGCTATCTGCCATTGTACAGCAGGAATTAAGGACAGAAAATATACTCATTGGATGGTGCCAACAACTGGTAATAATCATTTGCTGATCACCTCCATTCCTTTGCTGATTGCCACACATTTCGAGGGTCAAATCAAGCTGTCCGCCATCCCAGCATCACAACACACCATTTGTGGAGGTTAGTAACAAGCTGACAGTCCTATACCATGGCGCCAAGTATGTCAGACCTTGTATCAGCGATCCAAGGTAAAGTTTGATCATACATTGCTCCATCAAAGCATACATTAGCGTCTTATCCTCTTAGGGGTCAACAAAATACCAGTTATATGTGAGTAGGACTTGTTGATGATGTTTTTGTGACCACACAACAATAAAATAAAATCTAAGTTGCCGGTTCTGGTACGGGAACGGGTTCGGGAGCGGGGTTATGGTACGCTGGTACGGCAATTTTTTTTCCTGTGGGTACGGCTGTACTATATATATATATTTATTTATATAGTATAACTGTATATACCAAAAAAATTAAAAAATATACAGAATTGAACATACATAATACATTTGAATCTTGATTGATAATTTAGATGACCAATGAACAATGAAAATCATTACAAATACTCAGTAGTCAGTACTGTATTACAAAATTTGAAATTTCAAAATAGTAAAATACTATAAGTCTATAAGTCTATAATCAAGATTCAAAAGTCAATCTTTCGCTCTTCAATCTTCATCAAAAGGATCTAGATCTAAGTCATCATCATTGGTTGGTTGCAAATCATTTGAAACACAAACATATGGAGTGCCACTCCCACTATGTACATCATGTAGAAAATTCTCCTCAGCATCTACAGTGATTGTAGCAAGCTCTGCAATAGATGCATCCAAGTTGGCACACTCAGGGGCTATATCCCAATTCTTCGCTGCCCCGTCCTTGTACTCAACTTGCTTATGTGATAGAAGACGCAAGTTGGAGTGGACATAGACCAAGTCTTCTGCTTTTTTAGCAGCCAATCGATTACGCTTCACTGAGTGGATATAGGAGTATGTACTCCAATTTCGTTCAGCCGAAGAAGAACTTGCAACCTATTCAAATTTCAAATTAGAGCTCTAGTCAATACAACTTTAAAATGCAAAAAATGGTAAGTACTAAGAATGTTAAAATAAAACATGCTTACTTGTGATAGAATTTTGATTGCAAGAGGTTGGAGCAAAACATAATCTTGCCCATGGAGGTACCACCATGTATGTGCATCTTCCTTGTACATGTCTGCAATAGCACACAAACTATGCTCTCGTCCTTGTATGAACCTGCCAAACGCTTTCCTAACACCATTCACCATTTTTGGATCGGAGTAGATTCTTCGAAATGCTTTCATGCAGCCGGAAGCAACTTCTCTATCTCTATATGGTGCGGTTCTCCCTGACAAAGCAAGTATCTCAGTACTATAATATTTGGGAGACAAGGCATATGCAAGGAGGTGCAAGGGTGTGTTCATCTTGTCCCAACGGTCATCAATGATTTTTTTGACACTTAGGAAAAATGTTTCATTGGGGTCATTGTCCTTTTGTGCTATTATGCTCTTTATTTTTTCTACCATGGAGTCAATGCCATCATAGATTTCCCCCAAACATGGCTGATCTGTATCAGCAAACCTAAGCATACTCATCATAGGCTCCGTGAAACTCAAAACATATTGCACACGTTCTCAGAACTCATCAGCTAGGATCGATGACTTCACCTTTTGAGCCCTCTCTGAATTAGCTGTCTTCCATATACTCCATTGGTGGCTAGTGACCATGGAGCCTAATGCCTCTTTCACCTTCACAAGTCGTCTCAAAACGATTGTGTGTGATGCAAATCGGGTCTCAGCAACCTAATGTTATGTAAAAAAACAAGTTAATAACACATTAAAAATTAAAATCTAAATCAAGAATCTAAATCAATGAATCATGCAACTCAAGTAAATAAAAATATGGCATAAATTAAAATTAAAATAAACTAAATTTACCTTCAACAACTCCAAATGCGAGAAAGACCTGAAGATGCCTTGTGACATATGATGGTTTGTCACAAACATTTGAATCTCCTCACCCTCATTGTATGTATTTTTCACCCAATCTACTTGAGTGCCAATTGCTTGCATCACCAAGTTAAGGGAGTGTACGGTACATGGTGTCCAAAATATGTGTGAGTATCTTTCCTCAACCAAAGCACCTGCTGCCCTACAATTTTTTGCATTGTCTGTAATGACTTGGACAACATTATCAGCATCCACCATCTCTATGGACTCAATGAGTATTTTGGAAATGAATTGTGCATCCTTGATTTCCCCCTCACAATCAACCGACTTCAAAAACATTGCCCCCTTTGGGGGACACAGCAATAACATTTATTGAAGGTTGGTTTTTGCAATCTTTCCATCCATCATAAACAATGGACACTCCTGTTTCAATCCATGAATCTCTAATTGGTTTTAGTGATTTCTCTACATAATTTTTTTCTTTTGCCAATAGGGTGGTTCGCACCTTTTCATAACCAGGACCTGTGTAACCAGAAGGTGAATTACTAATTGCTACTACCATTTCCCGCCAATATGGTGATCTCACCAAGTTGAAAGGAAGACCATTGGCATAAATGCAACGTGCAATTTTTTCATCTGCAATATCTCTTGTTTCATTTTGAAATGCCTTTGCCAATAGACCTCTTTTGTAGGAAGAAGAAGAGGGTTCATCATCTTGGATTGCCTCTAAGTCCAAGAAAGGATGTTGTGGCATGGAAAAAGAAGCTTCTGTAGGTGGATTCATTGATGTTTTCTTTGTTAAAGGATGAGCTCGTGATTTTGCTCTTGCACTCTTTTCATCAGCTTCTTCTTGTTCTTTAATGTATGCCATAATTTGTGCTTTTGGCAACCCCTTCTTGTTTGGCCCTTTACATATTTTTATTCCTTTTCCACTTATGGCACATAAGTGAGCTTTCAGTCGAGTATATGAGCTCTTATATGTGACCTTGCACTCATTACAAACTCAAACAAAAGCCCCACCTCCTGCTAGTTGTTCAATCACGTTGACATGTCTCCAAAGAGGAGATCCTTGATCATATTTAAATTCAAATTGTTTACTCTTCTCAAGACCCACTGAACTTGAACTAGTAGGCGTAGCCATTTCACTTTCAAATAGATTGCTGCTTAAGAAATTACAAAATAAAAATAAAAATAATAAAATATAATAAAAAAATTCCAACCCTACACACTAATAAAACACCTAAACATTCAAGAGAAACAATAAAATAGGTATAAAAAATGTTAAAACTTGTTTTTTTTTTCAAAAAAAAAAGTTAAATTTTTTTGTAAAAAACTTGAAAAAATTTAAAAATCCATAAAAAAATTGAAAAAATTCAACAAAAACTAGAAAGAATAGGTTAAACTACTTACCTTAGATCAATAGATGACCTTTGTGCAAGCTACAATCGATCCTTGGTGCTTTGCAATCGATTCCACGATACAAAAACGACCAAAAGATGAAAAACTCTTGTCAAATGGAGGAGTTGTTTTAAAAAAAAGAAGTGAATGGGGGCGTTTTTGTTATATGGACCTGTTGTGACCAAATCACACATCGCCCCATTGCAAATGGGGACCCCCTTTTTTTTGTTGAGTTCTGATGCTTTGCATTAGTTTTGGACGATGCCTTAGGTTCATTTCCTCTGCCAATCCAATAATGAGTTCCTCTCCTAGGAGATTTTTGCTTCATAACTGGAGATCTCATCTAGAAAATGAAGAATCTTGATTGAATTCTATCCAAGTAATGAATAATGAGACCCTTCCTGATGTATGTTTGAGATCCTGAAAAGACTAAGTCTGGTAGTCTGAAATCTAGTGAATCCTCCAAATTCTATATTTTGCATGTTAAATCCGGTGGATTCGAGACCTATCTCAAACATCCTGAAAGGTATATTGAAAAATATTTAAAGTATAAGAAATTGCGTTTTTCAGGGTTCGTGAGGTAAAGGTATATTGAAAAATATATTCAAGTATAAGTTTCCAGAGGATTCAAAAAGCTGATCCAATGCGACGGGATATCAAAGTGGCGCAAAATCTTGGCGCAAAATCTTGATAAATCATGCCGCTTTCAAGAAGATCTCAAGTTGATGATCTCTTGCGCTTGAACAAATGCGCCCAAGGATAGAGGATAGAAGAGGATTCTGAACCCTCCAACCAATGTGCAAATTGCAAGAAGATTTCAAATGGGTCATCTAATGTGCCAAGGAGAAAGAAAAATGCTGGGTGTCAAGGTGTGGGTTGTTGATGATTCTAGAGGATTTTAAATCTTTAACCAATGCGAATTTTAGAGGAAATCACACCCTTCATCCAATGCGACCTAAGGTGAAGGAGGGGTTTTGTTACATCAAGGGTTTTTAGAGGATCTCAATCCCTTGGTCCAACGCGCCTAAGAAGGAGGTGATTCTTTTCAAATTTTAAGGCATACTTACTGGAGAATTCCACACCTTGAAGTGATGCACTAAAATAAATAAAATTCCAGAGGATTTTGACACCTTGAAGTAATGCGCCTAGGTTATAGGGTTTCAAGATTCAAGTGCCATTTTGATGAGGAATTCATTTTCTCTATCTAATGCGCCACCCTTTCAAGGAGATGTTGAGATACCAAATTGATGCGAAAGAGGTTTAGTTTCAAGAAGACTTCAACATGCTTATCTAATGCGAAATCTAGAAGAAATCAAAACTTGATCTAAAGTGCCATTTTGATGAGGAATTCATTTTCTCTATCTAATGCGCCACCCTTTCAAGGAGATGTTGAGATACCAAATTGATGCGAAAGAGGTTTAGTTTCAAGAAGACTTCAACATGCTTATCTAATGCGAAATCTAGAAGAAATCAAAACTTGATCTAAAGTGCCTAGAGGAAGAGGATTCGAAAGGTATGAACTAGTGCGCCAATCTAGAAGATTCAAAGACCCTCATCTAATCCGCAAATAGCAAGAGGATCTCTAACCCCTCAACCGGTGCGTCAGACAAGAAGAAAATCAAGAAGATTTCGAAATCTTTATCCAATGCGACTTATCTAGTGCATCAATTCTAGGAGAAACTAAAACCTTTGTCTAAAGTGCTACCTTATGAAGGGAAGTAAAGTCAAGTGTTGAAGGCAAACTTTAGAGGCTTATCAAGGAGGAATCTAGGAGGAATTCACTTATCTCAACCAGCACGCCATCTTAGTAAAGTTTTCATATCATTCAAGTTAGACATCAAAGTCCTTAACTCATGTGCTTAGATTAGAAATGCTTGTAATGATTCTTATGTATTATGTGTTATCAAAAGGGGATTGATGCTGTTTCTTTACTTGTGTTGCAGCAAAAAGGAGGAATCATGTAAAGATCAAGTGATAAGAACCTTTGACAAGCAAGGAATGAGAAAAGAGCAAGGCATCATGTAGCTGTTTCAAGGGTATCCTTCATCATCCTTGTGTTGGAACTCTTCATCAAGTGGCATCATGGTCAAAAGACAAGGCATTTATCCATCCAAGCTTCAAGTCAAGATCATCTTCAAGGAAGAGATATCATGTAGCAACTCTAAAGGAGCCTTCCACATTCATTCATGCTAGAAGCTTAAGATGGAAGCAATCACTCCCGAGGAAACATCACTTCAAGAGGTAGCTGCTCCAAGACGTCACAACAAGATATATCTCAAATCAATGACATCATGAAAGATCATACTTCAAGTTTGAAGACTCTCCAAGCTTCAAGTCTCTTTGAGAAGTTAGGAAGCACGTCATCTTCATCAATTAAAACTTCCAAAGGCATTCATCCACTTCAAGTTTCAAGACTCCTAAATCTTCAAGTCTAAGAAAAGTCTCTTTCGTCAATACATGAAGGAAGTATTGTCATCATCTACTCTCCTACTGCATTCTTTATGAAGAATCATCAAAGGAGATTATCATCATCAACTTACCTACAAGAAGAAGAAAGAATTACAAAGTCAATCAAATGAGCTACAAGTATCATACATCCAGTTGCAAGGAGATGTACAAGGCAAAGATCTATAAGATGTATTCCTAAAAGTTCAAACAATCACATTGAATACATCACATAAAGATGATACAATTTTCAAAGTATGCTGAGTTGGCATCTATGTGGCGAGAACACATCATTTTAAATGCATTAAATGTATCATTTAATGAAAGAAGCCAGAGGGATTCCTATGTGGAGGAATATTTTAAATGCTTTTGCCTTAAGTTATCACATTGGAAAACGTGCCTTCATTGCCTCTCTCTTTTTTGCTAAAAATAGCAAGTTGTTGTAACTACCTCTGAGGTGGCATGATCTGAGCCCTTGGCTATCAAATTGATCTTAGCCATTCAATGTATTCTGGGCACTATATAAAGGCTTTGTTGCCTCATTTGTAATTCAGTAGCTAAGTGGTAGGAGAAATTAGAGTAGAATAGGAGAGACTCTCAAAATTCTCCGAGAGGGCTGGAGATTGTTGTAAATATTTTCAAGATTAATGCAAAGAACATTGGAGTTCGCTTGGTGTTTAAGTGTTGTCTTGCAAAATAACATGGTTTCTTGTACTTCAATAGAATGGAGAGATGTTTCAGAATAGATTAAAAGTAGATTAGAAGCTCATTGTTGTAATGCATGTTGTACTGAATATTTGATCAACTCCTAGCTCATGCTTTTAACATTCATCGCTGGTGAATTGTTGTGTAAAGCTAGTCTGAGCCTTATTTGTTTAAGTTCAATTGTGGATGCTTGTTTGAGCTGCGCCATTCGATTGGTGCTCATATGAGTCTTCATGATTTGAAAACCATTTGCGAACCTTAGAAGATTGCACCAACTTCATGTAGTTGTAGGCATCTTTGGCGAAGTGAAGTTAGGTTTACTTAGGGGTTTGTCTATTCAATACCTCATCATTGCTTCATTGACCTTAGATTAGCTTTCTGAACCCTTAACCCTTTTTCATTTTCTTTATCATTAAGACCCTGAATACATCATCCACACTGAAAGGAGGAATAAGCTAAACAAGTATGAAGAAGAATCTGCGTAAGTCCCTTTGTGATTATCAGCAAGATCACATGTAATCACTGAGTTAACCCATCATGAATCATAAAAGGAACCTTGGAGTTACTTCACTGGATCACATAGTTCAGCCTTTGAAGAGCTTTATTCAAGAGAGAGTGGGATACTCTAGTGTTTTACTCTATTGTTGACTTGTCTAAAAACAATCATCAACAGGACCCTTTTAGGGTTTCGTTTTTTGTTTTTTTTTTAATGTTTAAATGACTTTAAAAACACGTTTTTTTTTTGGAGCAGGCGGGAGCGGACAGGGAGCGCCCCGCCCGCCCTGGGTTCTGATACGCGAACCCACAGAGAACCTGGGGCAGGCGGGGCGCTCCCTGTCCGCTCCTGTCGCCGCTCCCGCTCCCGCTCCCGTCCGGTCCGGTATCCGCCCCCAAAACGGGAGAACCCGGTAACTTAGAATAAAATACCAAGTATCCTATCCTCTCTTAATCAAAGCTTCCTGAATGCTGAATTATATGATCAAACAAGAATGCTCCAAGGTTCCTTTGATGTCAGGTCTTGACTTGTACGTGGATAGATTCAGTGAATAAATGTGATCTTATTGGTAATCACAAAGGGACTTACACAATTGTTCAAACAAAACTCTTGTTTCACTTGCAAAGGAAGACGCTTGGAATTTCTAAGTACTACAACTTATGGTGTATGATATTGCAATGACGTTCTTGATCCTAATTTCTAACAGTGGTTGATAAAAAAAAGTGCAAAAGACGCAGGGTTTGAAGAAACTATTCTAATCCTAAATGCAAGAAACGATTATTGAACAGGTGAAATCAACCAACTTTGCTTTGCCAAATCAAACAACTACGCAAAATTGATGCAATCTTCTAAGGTGATGTAAGATGTTCAAATCACTCGCGTTCATGAAATATCAACAAACACAAACAATTGAAGTTAAGCTCATTTGAGTTCAGTCTAACCATGCATTGCAACTTGCAAGCCACAAATCACAAATGGTATGAACATGAAGATTTCACCATGAAACAATAACAATTACTTCCATCAACTAACATAATGCTTGAAAATAAAACTTATTCTAACTTATTCTACGTTTGAGGAATTGGAAACCATGCAACACTTGAAACAAAAACAATATCACCAAATCAATGAGTCTTGTATTATCTCAGAGAGTTCTTGCAACAATTCTCCAAAGTCTTAATCTTTACAAATGAGAGCAAATGAGGCTTTTATAGCCCTCAAAAATACATGAAAGGTTAGGATCGATTGGCAAAGCCAATGGCCTAGATTATGTCACATCAGTAGTTAGTTACAACAACCTTCTATTTTTAGAAAATAAGAGAAGCAATAAAGGCACGCTTTCCAAGAAGATGAGCTTGAAATGGAATCTTTGGAGCATCCCAAGGTAGGCGCCAACTTTAGGTTGTTATTTGTGTGCATGCATTGAATAAAGATGAGTGAGGTGGCGAAAGGTGATAGGATTGATGACGTGTACATGTCACTTTAGCATTGAGTGAACTGGTTTAGTCTTTTCGGTGTTCGCACTGCTTAGAATGCAATAAAGGCACGCTTTCCAAGAAGATGAGCTTGAAATGGAATCTTTAGAGCATCCCAAAGTAGGCGCCAACCTTAGGTTGTTATTTGTGTGCATGCATTGAATAAAGATGAGTGAGGTGGCGAAAGGTGATAGGATTGATGACGTGTCAATGTCACCTTAGCATTGAGTGAATTGGTTTAGTCTTTTCGGTGTTCACACTACTTAGAATGCTTTCCCAAATTATGGATTTTTTGAACTTAGGATTTCAACATTGGAACTTTGCATCTTCCAAACTTGCAATTTTGGGAATTTGCCATTTTCTTGATATCTTCCATGCCTTAGTGAAATTTATGGATTTCTTGACGATCTTTGCGCATTTGTAATCTTGTGAAATTTTTGTCTCCTGTGCAGGCTTCAACGTTGCTGGATGATGTAGGAAGATGTCATGTCCGTGCATCCTTGGAGTAGACTTCATGATGGATGCTTTGTTCTACTCTGGAACTCTGCAAATGCAAATGAATCCTTGGAAATGAATCTCTAGATGGATGTTCCTCTTGTGATGCTGGATTTTTGAACTTGAAAGGTAGAGTGATCTTCTTCATTTTTAGATGATTGAACTTGCAAGATGATGATGAAGTTCTTCTTTCACTCTAGCGACGAAATTCTCCTCCGGAAGCAAGATGATGGCGAACTTGATCATATTTCGATGAAGTGTAGTGTTCTTCTGCTTTGATGACGATGCCTTCTTTGGATGTAAAGTGAATGAACTTGATAATACTTTGACTCTGGATGCTCCTCTTGAACAGCTCGCCTTCAAATTCTTTAATCTTTCCTCTTGATCTCATCCTCATAGATTTGTCCCAAGTTGGTGTTGCTCTTCCTTCAACACTCAACGCACCTTTAGCATATATCATCAACCTACAAGTGCAAACACCTTAAGTTAGAACAATGAGGTGACATGTGATATAAAGGGAATTCAAAGAATATTTCCGCCCTCCTTACGAATGTGGGATAAATAAATCAAGATTTTAACACAATTCCCATACATTTACCCTAAATTTCTTTAACTGAATGCAAGGAGAACAATATGAAACCTTAACTACTTGCCAAATTCAAATTTTATCAAAATTTCACTAAGTCTGATTTTTATTTCTGCAAGTTTGATTTATTTCTGCAATGAATTTAGATTCAATGAAAATGAAGAACCTGTCTTCTCCCTTGGAGCGCTTAGCTTTCTTGACTTTACACTTGCAAATTCACCTTCTTTCTTGTATGAAATCTGCCCTTACTACTTGAGTAAAATCTGCTCCTAACTCTGCTTTTATTCGCAGTCCTGCCCTGCTTATTTGCTTTGAATTGGATGTTTGAAAATGAAGTTTTGCTCCTCCTTTTATAACATTCGCTGCCCTCCTTCTAGGCAAGTCGGCCAACTTTATAGCAATGATAAAAACAAACTTCAACTCTTTTCCTCTAGGCCGACCTATCTTCAAGTTTGGGCAGATTTTGATCAAACATGAGCAAAATTTCTTGGGCGGAAATTTCTTGAGTATAAGAAATTTGCGCCTTTGCTGGGCGGCTTTTGCATAGTCTCAAGAAATTTCCACTTTTGTGCTTCAAATTTCTCCACACTTCATTTTTCGTTAAGCATTTTTCTTCAAACATTTCAAACCCTTTCTCTCTTTTGGCGAATTTCACTTGAATAACTTAGCATTTTACCATGAATCAAGCCCTCCTTCTTAGGGGGCATATTGAACGGGTGTGAGAAATTTGCGCCTTTGCTTTTCAATCTTACTTTGCCTAAGGCAATCAATGTTTCATCATGTTCATTCCAAAAGCAGACCTCCAACTAGGGCGCATATTGCACTTGTGAGAACATTTTTCCACCTTTCAAACTCATCTTCTAGGGCACAAATTGTTCATTGATGAGAAATTTCCGACCTTGCAACTTTGAGACTTTGCAAATTTTTTTCTAAGTCTTTGAACAATCTTCATTAGGCGAAATACTTTCTATCTTCAAGTTGCAAAATGATAATCATGATTTTCTTGTCAAAACTTCCCTTTACCCTAGAGCGCATATTTCCCTTTGATGGGAAATTTCCACCTTTGCAAGGGTGCAAATTTCTCTTTAAGGAGAAATTTCCTCATTTTCATTTGAACACTCAGAAACTTTTCTTCTTGTAACATTCTTCTCTCCGGCTCACTTCACTTCACTACTTGCATGATCTTGCATTTTGTCATAATTCATTCTTCCTTCTTTTTGGAGCGCAAATTTCTCTTTAAAGAGAAATTTCCTTCTTTGCACTTAGAATATTTTTCAGTCTTCCTCCAAACTCTTCCAAAATTGGTTTATTTTTGGCGAATTTCTTACTTTTCCATGAATTGAACTACCCTTTTCTAGGGCGCAAATTTCTCTTTAAAGAGAAATTTCCACCATTTTCAATTTGACATTCACCAATTTTTTCTAAGTGTTGAATGATGACTTCTTCAAAGGATTCTCCAAGAGTTTTCAATGCAATCTCAATCAATTCTACCTCATGTCTCCCAATGACTTCTAGGTTTTCTTACATGACTTCTCTCTTAGGTGCATTTCCACATGTTTGGAGGCATATTTCTCTAGGGCGCGAATTTCCCTTTGATGAGAGATTTCCTTCATTTGCATTTCTCATACTTAGACATTGTTCTCAACTCTTCTTTTGACTTTAGGTGAAATTTTCCTCTAAGTTGATGAATCTTTTGCAATTTTCATGAATCCAATTACCCCTTGTCCCAGGGCGCAAATTTCTCTTTGAAGAGAAATTTCCCTCAATGTCAATACTTAGCCAAATTTTCCCAATTTTGATCTTGGGCGCATATTTCTCTTTAAAGAGAAATTTCCCTGATTGTCAATACTTAGTCAAATTCTCAAGTTTAACTCCTCTGTTGCTCGAATTGGCAAAGTTTCATCATTTTTTCCCTGGGCGCAAATTTCTCTTTGATGAGAAATTTCCTCATTTTCTTGGGGACATACTAAATGCTCATGAGAAATTTCCGCCCAAGGTGCAAGACTTCAACTTTTTCCACTTGATTTTGAAGTGTCCTGAATGGAAGTATATTAAAAAACATATTTAAGTATATGCCATATACTTTAAATATTTTGAAATATACTTCCAGGATGTTTGAGATAGGTCTCAGATCCATGGGATTTAACATGCAGATTCTAGATTTTTGAGGATCCACCAGATTTCAGACTTAGTCAGTTTTCAGGATCTTAGAACATCTGACTTCAGGACATCAGACTTAGTTAATTTCAGGAGTTCATTGCATGCTTTGCCGTCACTTGATTCTCTTCACGCTGCTCTGGAAAGGCTCAATGTTTCTCAGTTGTTTGGCAGATAACCTTCATTTGCATGGAGATTGAACAAGACTCAAAACTAAAACCCTCAAACTACAAAAGCAAAAGCGAAAACTTGGGGGTCCCCATTTGCAATGGGGCGATGTGTGATTAGGTCACAACAGGACTGTGATTTGTAATTCTGAAATTCAACTTATTTTGGACAGTAAATTTGTGATGTCCCTTTTTTCTGTAGGAAAAATAATTTTAAGAAAATAATATGAATGAGTTGGTCCTCATTTTATTTTAAATTAGGACAACTTATTATTATTTTAAGTTAGTGGGCCAATTAAAGAGGCAATTATGGCCGTATCTTAGGAGTGGAGTTACAATTATAAATCAGGAAAGAATCTTTGGGTGTGGGTGAGAAAAGAAAGCAAAAAATCTATAAAAGAGGAGAAAAGGCAGAAAGAGAGATATCTAGACATGAATTAAACAATTTTCTCTTATCTCTGAATTTTGTGCCTATGCACCAAATTCTTACTTGCAGGACGAAAACCCCAACGGTTGCCGGATGGACGAAAACCTGGAAGGCCATTGAAGCTGAGGACGAAAACCCTCTGCCTTCTACAGAGCGGTTCCATCCAGGGATCGACAGTGAGCTGAATGTTTCAGTTTTCGGTGCTTCAGTTTTGGAGGTTTGATTGTAACTTCTGATTTTGGTGTTGGGTGTGGTTTGATTCAGTTGTGGTTGTTTCAGTTGTGTTTTTTTTGAGTAATTTCCAGTCTGATTGTGGAGTGAAGATTGATGTACTGGGCTATGCTCTATTTCATATTACAAGAATTTGTTCCAATCTAATTCCTGTGATTGAACTTACGCAAAATTTGTACTATTACTGTTCACATCCCCTATTTGTCACAATTCTCTTAGATATTGAAAGATGTATATCCAATCGGTTCTATGATGTGTTATGGTCTATGTAAGGAGGCCGAACCTTTGCTTAGTCTTCACAATCTTTGAAATCTGCTGTTGATTAGTCTTGAATCCGAGGTGCTCAACTAGCGGCTTAGTAGGCGTATAGAGGAAAGAGGAATCTTTGCTATGAATAGTCGTATTATGAGATTAAAAGGTGCAATTATAATCTAGCCGCCATCCCTTGCTCTCTGTGGTCATAAATAAGGAATTGTGATTTATTATTTAGACATTCAACACTCATTTGTGCTAACCGACCCCTGCAATACTTCAGACTTAACATTATTGTTGCTAGCTGTCTAATACCCATGTGGGAGTAAGAATTTTATATTTCTCAGGGTGATTTCAGTCTATAGTAAGAAGGAAATGAATGTGTAAATCCAATGTTTGTGCACAGCACCCATCTTGGTGCAATTAATAATCATCTTCAATTAATAAAGGCGTTTCTCTATTGCTGGGCCACTCTTACTTTTGTGCAGGTCAATCTTCTATTTTGGGGGCGAATTGAATATCAGTGGGGTCACAGACCATTGAGGAACATTATGCAAGTCGATTCAAAAGCCAAATGGTGAGTATTGCTGGCTGATTCATTGCTGGAAGATCGTGGGGTTTCCTCTATTCTTAGGTTGGAGACTATCAATACAGAGCATGTGACTTTGGGAATTCATTATGGAAAGGGCGTTACTGCTTCTTACACCTGCCCGACCGTATTTGGCATGTGGCTGGATCATTTGTGGAGAAAATTCATTAATTACAAGTGCAGCTTCATTATTAATGTTTATTTCTATTCTCTGAATTGTGAAGATGACCATGAAGAGTTTGTGAATTGATAAATCTTTAAGCTCCTTGTCGCCCCTATATATTTCCTTTGGAGAGATTAGTTTCTATGCTAGACTAGTCTATGGAAAGGGTCGTATTCTGGTGAGGCTTTGTGAATGCACCTTCAAGCATGTCGTATATTCTTGCATATCATCTGTAGCAAGTTGAGCACAAATTGATGCATTTCGGGAGAGCAGCTGACTCACTCTAAACCAACCATTCATCATTACTAAGGGGCATTAATAGAGAAGCTTTGATTCAAGGTGGCTATCAAAGAATCATTACAGCCAGTGGTTTGCTCAGCACCTAGCATCCATTCCATTGAATTGTTTTGAATTAATAATTTTGATATGTGTGCTGCTTATTAGTGAATAATATTATGAAATATTGTGGAGATTTGAGTTAAATTTGCTAATCAGTCCATTTGGGACATTACAAAATTTAGATTGGATTTCTCTTGAATGTGATGTAATCAAAGTGGTGAATTCTATATGTATTTGGTTGTTCATGAAATCTCAGTTTGTACTATTCATAACCAGCATTATTGCTAGTCTCAGTTGCTGTTTGTTTGCATATTTTGGGTTCAGTTGCTCGGAAAATACAAAAAGAATCATAAAATCCAGAAAATCTGTAATTGGGACATTACACTAACATTCTCAAAGTAGAAGAAATCGTAGGTCATAATCAATAAATATAGGAGGTCCTTGGCCTTCTCAATGATAGCATGCACATGTCATAGAATGGGATGAAGCAAAAGGATGATAATGGAAGAAGCACCTCCGCTCTGGGCCAGTCATTGGATATATAGTCAAATGAAAAATGCTACCAATCAATAACCTCAATTGTGAGAGCAAGTGGTTTTACAGAAATGCTAAAATTTACCAAAGCTTTGAGGTTGATGCTTTTAAGGGGTATTGGAATTGTTATGAATCCCTCCTATTTATTTATATCCAATATTTAGTAATGCAAACAAAATTAGTTGTACTGATGCTAAAATCGGGTGATTTACTTCTGAAAGACACCAAGAGAATTCTATTCTATTATCTACCCAAGGAGATTATCCCTCCCAAAGCATGTGGTTGCAATACAGTCAAATGTGCTATTTAAATTCTGAGTTGTCTGTTGACATGGTTTCATGTTTTGGCTTTCCTCTTACATGTTGATGACGTGTATTATCAAAGCTCTATAATTCTAAAACACACTATAAGTATTCGAGAGGAGCTAAATCATATGACTATGTTCTTGTATTTGTTTTATAAGTGTTTTTCTGTCAAAAGGATATATTGCATTGGCTTCAATGTTCAGCAATTTGTAGGCTTGAAACTGTATTTCAATTTATCTTATAAAATAATATGTACAGTTTTTAAGTATCAATTTTTTAAGTATGCCTTGCAAGGGGAAATTTTTCAGCAAGGCTTTTGCCAAGAGATTTACTCAGATATAAGACAAGGTCAGTTTCCTGTGCAAACATGGCCAGTTGCACGAACACAAACTGGTTGGAAAATTTATACATTAAGATTTTCTGTATAGAAGCTCAAATTGGGATCATATACCCCTATTTAAGCCATCAATCTGTTATCTTCCCAAGAATAAACTGCTCTGAATTTTTTTATGTGTAACGGTTAAAAATGGTGTAGAATCATATGTTTATTATGTTCTGTTTTCTCATCTTATAAATGATCTAACATTGGTAATCTCTATTCACATTAATCAGTATCTAAGATAGGGTTATTTTCTTATAAATCGCTTCTCTATTGAGCATGAGAAATTTCCTCTAGTAAGAAATTTGGTACACTTCATCTAATATCATATTTTTCCTCATATCACTAACTATTTCCTTGAATGTTGTTCTTTGTTAAACTGTGTTATCTCACAGCATCAAATTCTATGGTTGGCTGAAAGTACCATTGCAGTGCCAGGGATGGATATATGCACATTTAAATAGGAAGTGGATTATCTTGTTCACACTTAAGAACTCTTCTTGATGGTTGAATACCTTTCCTCTGATCTAACTTCGTTTTATTGATCCAGGACATGCGTGACCATGGACACTTATTTTACAAGTTGGATACGGACTCCCATGAGTATGAGGAGCTCAATTTCAATTTTCACCGAAGGAAACCAAAAAAACAGCCTACTGGGAATCTTGTTAACAAAAAATCTGGAAAAGATAACAAGAATAAAAGAGAACCGAAACTTGAGTTGACAACAAATGAAAGCAAACTTGTGGATTGTAAGCATGAACTAGCTAACAAGGAAAACTTCAATGTGCAAAATGCATCCAATCCGGTTCCCACTGACTTCTGGTCTTGTGAAGAAGCAGCTCTGGAAAGAAAGAAGAAATTGATGTCCTTTAAGGAGGTTACTGATGCATACATGCGACCTTTTTGCTTGGATATTTTCATTTCAAAAAGTTCTGTCTGTGCATGTATTGTTCACCGAGTTACTAGCAAGGTGGTTGTAGTGGCACAGTCAATCTCCAAGGACATGAAAAATGAACTGCTATCTACGAAGGACTTGACTGCATGTGCAGCAGTGGGTGGACTTCTTGCTCGGCGTGCACTTGCAGATGATATTTATACAGCAGTATATACACCAAGGAAAGGAGAAAAGATTGAAGGGAAACTAATGGTAGTCCTCCAGTCCCTGGTTGACCATGGTCTTGATATCAAGGTGAGATTAAAGCAAAGAAGACATAGAAACTGCACTTATATGGGGGCTAGTGAAATGGTGCTTGACAGCTTCTAGAACTGTTTGCTACTGTAAACACTCACATAAATGAATTTCGTGGATGTTTGTAGTAGCTTTTTGTTACCCCTCATAGATATGCTAGAGACAATGTTTACTGCATTTTTCTTGCTTCTATTGATAAAACAACTTGATTACCATTGTTTAATCAAACATTAAATAACAGTGTTAAATATAGTTTTGATAACTCTAATCAAATAATTGGTCTTCAAATAAGAGGCCATCGACCCTGTGTTTGTTGTAAGTGGGTTCCAATCCCAGGTAAAAAATCAGAAATGTAAAGTAATTAACTCATAATCAAAATAAAACCAATCACTGCAATGACAATTTAAATCTTCTGGTTGACAAGGAGTTATTGGATTCCTTGTTTATTGATCCTCTTTTCTACCTTGACAAGGCTTCTTGGCTATATATGAAAGATGCATTTTTTGTAAATTGAAAGTTCTCTGATATCTGACCATCGAAGCATGTTTGATACTGACTCAATGTGTCACCCTGTAACATAGTTTAACCTGTTCTTGCCCTAATACTTGATGTTACAAGTTCATTCTGTTTTTTCTGTATTTCATGATACAAAAGATATTGATCTATATATAAAATTTCATTACAAAAAGAATGCATATAGTGTTCTTATTTAGTTGCCAAGGAAAAAACCCAGGGTATCTTTAGGCAATCTGTGTTTCAGGTTTACTCCTAAGCAAACATACAGTTTAGATTTAAGTTTGTAATCTAACTTCTTTAACTATCGATCTATAAATATCGGATGTTTATTTGGGAAGTGGACAATAAAGACCTGAGAAGTTCAATTCAGTTTGCTTATTTTGTTATTGGGAGGAGCCTTCTAATATCTGGTTGTTGGAGTGGATGCCTAATATTTAAAATTTCAGATTTCTTAGTCTGGTTTAATATTTTTTAGAAATATTGATAAGACACTAAATACCATAGTTGATAAAGTCACGATTTAATCATGATTAATCACAGATCGGGACTAATCCCGATTTTTCCACGGCAGAAATGGCAATTTTTATAAAACTTGGTTCAACAAGCCGTTTTTCACTATATATTGCGATTTTTCTATTTTTTTCGTCATTCTATAGTATTTTCTCAAATTTTCTAGAACTTTTACCAGGCGATTTTCGAAAATAAATAGCATTTGATCCCACAACAAAGATTTTTGGTGTATGGATTTCGTATCTTTTAGTCTCTAGATAACTTTTTTTTTAAATATTACATCATTTTAAGTTCTAAATATTGCTTTATTTCATATTGGTATTATAAGATTTTTTTATTTTATAAGTGAATGCGGTTTAGGGAACCGCTCCCAATATAGTAAAATGACAAAATATGAGGCCGAACAGGGGTGCAGAAGAGAAGTTGGCCGCCAGAGGAGCATACAAAACCAGAAAATAACGTCTGATCGTGATTGATCAGATGTCAAGCATTCCCCATGCATCATAGGAGCAGGTGAGAACTTCAGGGGAGTCCTGTGTACATGCAAAGTTTGCTCACCGATCGACTGCTTCGTTTGCCTCCCGGTAGCAGTGTGTGATTGGGAAGTCCTTGAATTCCTCAAGGCAACTCCAAATTGATTCTGCAATGTTGTTGAGCTTCCAGTTCGGTATTCTATCAGTGGAGATGGCATTTACACAAATTTGGGAATCTCCTTCAATGTCAAGCTTTACACCCTGCATTTCCTTGCATTTCTGGAGGCCGGCTAGGAGGACTTGAAATTCTGCCTCATTGTTTGTTCCTGGGGCCAATTTTTTGGATAAGGCCCAAATGAGAATACATCATGCACCTGAGATTCCGGGCTTCCCTTTGGTGGCCTCGTCAAAATTCAGTTTTAGTCTGCCGCTTGTTCTTAAATATCATCCACTTCAACAATCAAAGGTTAATCTTGACCAATAAAAATAGGACAAATATTTAACACTTTTTATTGTGAATGAGGTGTAAAATTGTTATTGATTGTTTGACCATTGAAGTGGATGATATTTAAGTAGAGTGGGGGAGGATTCCATTTGATCTTGTCCCTATTGCCCATTTGATCTTGTCCCTATTGCTCTTTTTGTTTAAATGTGGACCGCTCGCAGAGTAAGAAGGAGAGGCTCTAAGGAGTTTCCATTTCTTCATGATTGAATCGTCCCAGCTTGTGAAGGGTCTTGGGGCAGAGTTTGTGAATGCCTGTTTGGCCATGAGCGTCTTGCAAATGCTTCCTTCGATGTTCTTTCGAACTTCTTCCGCAGGTAATTTTGTTTCTCTGAAGATCCTGTTGTTGCATTCTCTCCAAAGATGCCATATCACAAGGGATGGGAAAGTAATCCAGGCACCTTCCCACAAAGAATTTTGAATCTTTGACCATGACCGAAAAAGCTCTAGTAGGTCAGGGGGAAGAGGGTTTGCCCAACCCAGACAACTTAGCAACCAGTCCCAACACTCTTTAGCAAATTTGCAATTTAGTAGCAAGTGGTTCATCGTCTCCTCATCTTTCTTGCACAGGTCACATCTTGAGGGACCTGGGATTCCAATCATTTTGAGGTGATTAACCGTCGGGATTCTTTTGTGGAGCGCAGTCTAGGCGAAGGCTCCAGCCTTGGGCAAACACCATTTACTCCAGCATAGTTTGACAGGCCAATCAGGCTTTGCAATTGGTGCTTGCTGTATTTTATATCCCATTTTGGCAGTATAGGAACCCGACTTTGCCCCAGTCCAGATCAAGCTGCCCTCTTTTGAGTTTATGAAGATTTTCCTCTCTTCCAGAATCTGTTTGAGTATTAGCTTATGTTCCTCCAGTGCAGGAACATCGTCAAGGCATTTCCATTTCCATGAGCCCGATGCCAACCCTGGCGTGATGTATCTATGACCCTTTCGCCCCATGAGTCGGATAGCAATGTCATGATATCGAGCAGTCTCTCATCATCCATTAGAGGCGGGAAGGCATTCCATGAATCCTTCCAAAAAAGAGCAGTGCATCCATTGTTTATCACCTAGGTAGGTGATCAGTGATGATTGGCCTGCATTGCAATAAGAAATTCCAAATGTGTGATCCCGCAGGAGGATTTGGAGTAGTGAGAATGCGAATGGGGTCAGAATTATCCAAATATTTATGCTGTAGTAACTTGCACCAACGAGCCTCCGAGTCTTTGTGCATCTTCCAGATGAGTTTGTCTCCAAGCGCCATGTTTTGCATCTTAATCTTCCTGATGTTAAAACCACCATCTTCCTTGCTTCTACAGATCGTGTCCCAACTGATTAGAGGAATCCTTTTATTGTCTTCCGATCCTTCCCAAAGGAACTTCTTGAAGATGTGTTCCAACATTCGATTAGCCTTGTCGGTTACCTGCGTGCTTGAGAGCAGGTAAATGGGTATCGCTGACAAGACAACTTACACCATAGTGATCTTCCCAGCCAAGGTGAGCCATTTCCCTTTCCATGTTGTGGCTCTTTTGCGACATTTCTCAATGGTTTCCTCCTAGAGGTTGGTTCTCATTGCCCCTTTAAACAAGGGAGCTCCCAGATATTTGCCCGGTAGAGTTTCAATACTAAACTCCAATATATCTGCAATTTTTTTCCTAATACTTTGCTTGGTATTGAAAAAATATATGCAAGACTTTTGCTTGTTGATATATTGGCCAGAAGCAATAACATACATGTCTAGAGTGTGCTTGATGTGTTGTGCTTCTTCGGTGCAAGAGATTCCGTAGAGGATTGTGTCATCGACAAACTGCTGGTGAGTGATAGCAGGGAAGTTATCTGCAATATGAATTCCCATCCAATGATTTTCCATTACCTGGGCTTTGATCACTCTTCCTAGAGTATCCACCATTATTACAAATAAGAAAAGTGATAGAGGGTCAACCTGGCGAAGCCCTCTTGTGGGTTCGAAGAAGCCCACTGGGCTGCCATTGATTAATACGGAGAATTTTCGTGGAGATGCAACTGAAGATCCATTGCAACCATTTGTCACAAAAACCCAATCTTTTCATGACAAGCATGAGAAATCTCCAGTCTGCTCGACAAAAGCTTTGTTGGTGTCCAATTTGATGACCACGCAGGATTGGTTGGAGGTATTTATTGAGTGGATTGCTTCATGGGCAATTATGATGCTATCCCTGATGGATCGACATGGGGTGAATCCACACTGGTCTTTTGCAGTGATCTTTGGGAGAATTAGCTTCAGCCTATTCGCCATGACTCTTGAGATGATCTTGTATATCATGTTGCAGAGAGAGATTGGTTTGAAGTCCAAAAGAATCTCCGCGATGTTGGTTTTGGGGATTAGGGCAATGAGCGTTGTGTTTAAATCCTTAACAATCTTCCTTGAAATTCTAGATTCCTTAACCATCTCCCAAACATCCCTGCCTAGGATGTCCCAAAAGTGTTGAAAGAAGCCAACATGAAAACCATTTGTCCTGAACACCTTGTCTGCTTGCATTTGAAAGACTGCACATCTCACTTCCTCAATTGTAGTGGGCTCACACAACATTTTGTTGTCCTCCTCGCTAACCAAATTGGGCATAAGATCTAGGAAATATTGGTGAATTTGGACATTTGAAGCCTCTGTGCACGCAAGAAGGCTCTTGAAATGATTTTCAGCGGCCTTCTGAATTTCCATTGGATCTGTGATTGAATCCCCATTCTCCAATTTTAAGAGCGAAATCCTATTTTGAGCTCGGCGGGCTTTGGTTGAGTTGTGAAAATATTTGGTATTAAGGTCACCACTTAGTAGCCAGGTTTCTCTAGATTTTGAGTGCCAATAGATCTCTTCACACCTGAGAATTTTATGGTGTTCATTGAGTAGTTCCTTTTCTTTTTTTGAATTCTGATTGTCCCATGCCTTTTTCCAGAATAGTTTCATTCAACACCAATTGCTCTGCTTCAATCCTCTCCTTTTCTTTAAAGATGTTCTTGAAGGTAGTTTGATTCCATTCTTTTAGGTGATTCTTGATAGCGATAAACCTCTTTGCCATCATAAACATCTTAGATCCTCTTTGGGATTTAGCCCACCATTTAGCCATAAGGTCCTGCAATGGTTCGTGTTTGAGCCACATACTTTCAAATTTGAAAGGGCACCTTGTTGGAGCTTGGTCGTTTGTAATGGAAAGAGTGACAGGGAAATGATCTAAGCCCGATAGGGGCACAATGATGGACTCTAGAAGGAGAGGTTCCTCCAGCCAAGAGCTACTAAAGAGAAATCGATCATCTTTCTGCAATGTTTGTGAAGCCATGTCGCTTGTTTGTCCATGTGAAAGAGGCATTTTTTGGGGTAGAGTCTAATAGGCTTAGATTATTAACAAAGTCCTGGAAATCTTTTTGTGCTCTACTCACATGGGATCTGCCACCTCTCTTCTCCTCATTTGGTAGGACAATGTTGAAATCTCCACCAATGATTGCCAATTTTGGATTTGATTTGGTTATGAAATTTTCCCCCGAGTGCCATACTCGCCTCTTATCATCGGTCTTTGTAGGTCCATAAGTGTTAATGATGTGGAAAGCTAGACCAGATTGGAGAAGTTTTATCTTTGTCGCCAACCAATTTGAATTCTCTTCTACTACCTCTAGTTGTATCCCGTTCATCTTCCAGAGGATCCCCAATCCTCTAGAGACCCCAACAGCTAGGGTGAAATGACCTTTCCAGCTGAGATAGTGTGATAAGAAAATTTTATCCTCATCATCTCTGAGTTTTGTCTCTTGAAGAAGAATGCAATCGCTTTTGAGCAGTTCAAATTGACACTTGATCAAGCATCGTTTGTTAGGGGCGTTTAAGCCCCTAACATTCAAAGTAGAGACCCTCATGGCTCCCAAAGAGAGGGGTTGCCTCCCTTGTGCTTCAGAAATTCCTTTTGGCATGTCTGACCATGGGCCCCTACGTCCATTTCTCTTCTTTGTTTATTCATTTTTCGGGCTTTTCTCTTCCGCGGATGGACATTCGGTTTCACAATTTGAGATGTAGTTTGATGAATGAAGCAAGGGTCCAATACACCCAGATCATCATCATCAAAGGATTCGTCACCAGACCAATTGGATTTTGATCCATTACTCTCCGGAGCATCATTATCATGGATGTCCGGAAGGTCATCAACAACCGCAACCAGAGCGTCCATACCTTGATTTGAAGGAAGAGAGTCATCAATCATGACATATGTTAAAAGAGGTGTAACTTCGGATTGGATCTCCTTCAGAGTGTAAGTCGGATATTCATGGCGCTCAGAGGTCTTCGAGGGCTTTGAAGATCTATTTTTCACTTGATGCCATTGTTTTGCCAAGGGTACACTGGGGCAGGTGGTAGAGTCATGATTTCTTTGTCAACAATTTATGCAGAAAAATTTGTTTTCCTCTATCTCAACCTATTGAATCTAGACACCTGTGCCCGCGGAAAGAGCTATCTTCTTTGAGGTAACTGATGAGGAGATATTTTTCAATCTAGCATATAGGTAGGAATTACCCTTCAATAGCTCACGATCTAGGTTTGCAAACATGCCCAGGGCATCACCGATCTTCTGTAAACATTCTTCCAACCCAAATTCAATAGGAAGATTATAAAGGCACAACCAAACCTCGTGGGTGGTGGACAAAGCCTAGGTTGGATCAAAATTTGGGTGCCACATTTTTAGAAATAAAGTATCATTCCCCATGCTCCAAATGTTAGACAGTGTTTAGTCACAATCTCCCTGGTTGGTGAAGATGGCTACAAAGAATCCTTTGGGTAAAAACTTGAGGATAAATTCTTTCTACCAATTTGCCCTAGTCCAGGAATTGATTTCATGTCTTGCGCGTTTGGCTCCCGTGAATCTTCCAATAACAACAGTGTCTTCCAAAAATTTGATATCCAAGCTGGCCTCCGACTCCAGGTTTACAACAATGCATGGTGAAATCTCCGAAGGGAGGTCGGGAGTCCTAGATGGGCTGTGTGAATCCACGTTTTGCTCCTTTTTTTGGCTTCGAGCCATCCGCATTGGTATTATAAGTTAGCCCTAACGTTGAACCTCGATTTTTTTAAGGGTTTGGGGTTAGGATCAAGACTTTGATTTTAAAAATTACATAATTTAGGATTAGGATTATAACGTACTTATTAAAAACCCTAACCCTAACTTCAAATCCTAAAAATATTTAGGGTTTAGGATTTGAGTTAGGTTATATGTACAAAAAAATCTTTACCTTGAAATCTCAAACCTTAAATCTTATTTTTTTCATGGTTTAAGTTTAGAGTTAGGACATGATAAACTTAATAACCTTGGGTTAGGGTTTGGGGTTTTAAAGGTTAAGCATTAGGGTTAGGCCATAATAGTAATTTTATTATGCCTTAACCTAAATTAAACTCTATTTTTTCCAAGGGTTTGAGGTTTTAGATTTATTTAGGGTTTGGGGTTAGAGTTTTTGTTATTCAGTATGCCTTAGCCTTAACCTTAACCTTACACCTCAAATTTTTTAGTGTTAGGGTCATGGATTTAATTTTTAAGCTTTACTATGCCTTAATTTTAACCCTAAACCTTGACTTTTTAGGGTTTAGGTTTAGGGGTATGACGTAAAATATAAAAATAAAATTGTAAAATACCAAAAACATTTACATGATACTTGATATATTATAACAACAAAATTTTTAGTTCTTAAGGCCCTCTATGGTGCATTGAACATATCATTTGACCAAATTATCCTTTGGTGTTTTAAGAAATCATATCTTAGAGGTATATTTGAAGGCTATATAGTTTGGAGTGATAAGGAGATTATAAATTTTTTTACTTGCAGTTATGTTCTATATCTATTCTTCTCTCCCCCTCTTTCTTTTTTTTATGATTTGTTGTTTAACTATAAATTTGGTGGTGGAATCGTAGTGTTGGACGATCATGCCTTTGTGCTCTGGTCATCTCTTGTGAGTAGACATTGTATTAGATAGATTTGATATCTTTCCATACCATCTCTTTTAGTGCCACTCTACTCTCCCATACCACTGTACTCTGCTATACCACTCTATTTTCATGTACCATGAGGTATATCATAAGGTTTGGTATTTTAAGGGATTTGGTATATTTAGAAGATTGCTCTTTTCTACTATCACTCTTCTACATACCTTTGAATATATAGGGAGGTGTGGTATATTGAGTAGTTTGACATTGAAAATATAAGTATATCAAAAGGTGGGAGTGACAAGGTTGGAGTGATAAGAGTTTTTTTGGGGTAACGAGGGAAAACTTTTTAAATTTTGAAAGCTAAAAAAAATATTTTTTTACAAATTTGGTCATCATGGCACATGAGAGAGATTTTTAATGGACATGACATGACGATCCCTAATTTAAATAATGTAATTTTTGTACCTTTGAATGCAGTGAAGACATTTATTGTTTCAAATGCTATTTATCACATGTTATAGGCCATGGTGTGAAGCTTTGCAAAAAGTGTCCTCTAAATGTCATCCATTTGACAGGCCATGATGACTCTTGAGTCGTACTCATATGGTAAAGCAAAGAAAGCAAGGACAAGCACAACAATCAAAGTGACTTCTTTAGAGGCTAGAGTTGATCATTTTGATAAGTCAAAATTATCAGAAAACCTGTGAGTCTCTTTTTATACTTAGTTTTGCATCTCGTAGACCTAATATTGTAGGGGAAATATTAACATTTTCTTTGCACCTCGTACTACATGTTGATAACTGAGAGGGGGGGGGGGTGAATCAGTTATCCTAATTATTTCCCTTTTTGAACTTTATTGTTAATTAATGCAGCATTGAATCAAACACAAAAACATTGCCATGAAATAAGAAACACATGACACAGTATTTTTGACGTGGAAACCCTGTTAAGGGAGAAAACCACGGGGTGATTAACCCAAAAATTATTCTCTGTTAGAAGAATAGGAAATTACAAAAATGGCACTTGCCAATTAGGGCTCACTGCCCGAGCACACTGCTCACAAAGAGGCCCACTGCCTACAAGGAGACACACTGTCTACAAAGTGATAAGAATCACAGTCTTGAACTGATTGGAAGCATCTGCATATGCTGGAGTTCAGTTCCGGTTAGGCTCAGTACACTGATCTGCTGCACTTCATCTTTCCTCTGTTCTTTATTCTGCTATCCTTTCACATACCGGATCTTTCTTGCTACTTCTGCTCTGTTCTGCACATATTCGCATATACCTTCACACCATCACACACTTCACAACTAAATCTATCCTCTATATATATCCGCACAAGTAATTTCATCACCTTTCTAGTCGGCATCCGGAACAGTCTAGTTTCTTACAAACTCTGTTCTGTCGGCTGAATCCTTGCTCACCAAGCAATGCGGATCAAGCATATACTTGTAGATATCATTAATCATGTCGGCCAAACATGATTCATGCCTTCACAACCTTTATCATCAACAGTAACACATCCGGAAAGTAGTCTGATACTCTGTCAGTCAGTTCTTCCTCTGTTTTCACTGTCTCTCAGGAATCCGGTACTCAACTATTCATATCTTTTTCCTTGTCCATCATCGGAGGCTAAATCCTTGGAATATACCACTCAAGGTAGTCCTCTTGACTTCCCCAAATCCGCACTGCACCAAGACACTTCCTCTGAGAGATCCGGACCAATCTGTCGGACCTTGCCACATGCTCTGTTCTTGTTCACCGGACCACAACAATCTTTATTCTGACTTCCGGTAGAGACACACCATGACTTGTGGATATGTGGGATGACCTTTGTTGCCATCAATGACAACAACCATGAATCCATATAGTGTCTCTTGCCAACACTACAATGGGAGTGTAATCGACTTTAGAGAGTTACATGGTGGAGGAAGAATGTTTATGGATAGACACATAAGACCATTAACAATTTTTGTTATTATTCTAGCATGTCATTCAATGTTGTGGGGCCTCCATATTAACAAGTTATGGTGGATGCCATTGTGGTAGTGGATCTTAAGTTCAAAGCCCTATCATATGAGAATTCAAGGGTTGATATGTTGAGGGAAACAATATAAGATGTGAACAATGTCGTTGAATATAACAAGGAGTGGGCGAAGACTAGTTGCAATGTCATGTCAAATGGGTGGATGGATATGGGGAACTACACTTTCATCAATGTCCTTGTCACATCCAATCTTAACACAATTTTCTTGAAATCGTGGATGCAAGAATGTAGAGCCTACATACAATATAATGAGATGATTATATTGAAATAGCACCACAAATGTGGTGCAATTTATTATAGATAATGTTTTTTCTTGTGTTGCTATTGGAAGACTTTTGATGGAGAAGTATCCTATTATGTTTTGGAGCCTATGTGCGACACATTGTTTTGATCTAATTCTGGAAGACATTGTCAAACTTGGATGGGTTAAGTGTGTATTGGACATAGCTCGCACACTTATCAAATTTATATAAAATCATACAAGAGCGTTGAGTATGATGCATACCTTCATAAAAGGCAAGGAACTTCTTCAATCGCAGGTGACAAGAATTGCTACCCTCTTCCTTGCATTGCATACTCTTTGTTCATAGAAGATAAATTTGAAAAGAATGCTCATTTCAATTTAGTGGGTTGAATTAACTTTGTTAAGTCATATTGATGATAGGTTGTGATAGACTTACTTATTTCATCTACGTCACTAACTTATGCATTCAATTTGATGATATTAGGCATGTCAAGGAAGATCAACCGATTGATGTTGATGAGGTTGATCTAGATTTTCAATGAATAACAAATGATGAGAAACCATTTTTTGATGAGGATGAGCTTTTTATCTTAAGGGTTGTTGAGTTTATTCCTGACAAGATTGATAAACTTAGGAAAAGTATAGACCCTTGAGCTTCATCATCATGATTTGGAATGTGCTAATGTAATGTACTTTGTAACAAGTCATTGGCTCCCTTTTCTTTTGTTACTTTATACTTTGTAGGTTGACTTTGTACAAAGTAAACTGTAATTAATTTTCAAGTTCAAAGTCAAACTATGTAGTGTGTAATGCAATCAACAATTTGATAATTAATGATAATAACCATATTCCAAAATACATGGTGTAAACTCCTATTTACTTTCACTCTTTCTATCTCCATGCAATTAAATTGCCTATACATATAAAAAACAACATTTTTTTTCTCTAATTTTTTTTTGCGTTTCTTAGTTCTCAATTAATTGAAAATGTCTTTATCTTCTGGTTTGCTAATTTGTTGCTAAGAAAGCTTTTTTTCTACTATGCAAATACCATTATGCTATTGAGGTAAATGGTTATAATATGGAGTAAACAAGTTAAAAAATACTAGTTTAAGAAAGTTCCAAAAAATAAGATAAAACTAAAAAGATAGTTGAGATATTTCTAAAGTTCCTTGGAATACCTCCCCAGATTTTTTTATGGCATTTCAGGGATGCGGGATGGGGAGAGAATGTCCACTCCTTCTCCCCCTTTTTGTAGGGATTAGGAGAAACTGTTAGGGTTATCCGGTAGATGATATCAATTAAATGCAAATAAAGATTAAACAGATAAATGAAAATACACAAAAATAAAATAGCGAGAGACAATTTTAACATGGTTGACCCAAACGCGGGCTACATCCACCAACAAAGAGTCCAATATTATTATCCAAAAAAATAGAACTGATTACAACCAATAATCTCTTGCAACTCAATACTGCTGCAATGCTACAATACAATATCAACGGAAACCCTAACCCTTAGCCATTTTTGTCGGTTACAAAAATAGGGTTTTTTTATGTCGGCCAATAGAAAATATCTCTCGACGCCTTTATAAAATAATAGGCAATTTTTGCTTCGGGGGCATTGCCCCCAGTAGCTCCCAGACCCCCATCGTGGGCTTCACCCCTAGGCCCCCATCGAGGGGATAAGCCCCCTGGGCCCTGCAGGAGGGGCTCTGCCCCCCTGCACTCCCCCATTAAATATTTTGGGGGGAAACCGCGCCAATAAAAGTGGGGAAAATTTAACCTCCGAGTCTGATTACCATATAACAATAGAAACTCCTCCTCAATATAAGGGACATTTGCTAGGGGGTTCCCAATAAAGGGCATCCTGAATAATTGCTAGGACATCCATGTGACATCCTTGTTAGGATTAGGTGTTGTGTGCTTTGTAAATTTGAGTAACATTGTAATATTTGTAGTGTGCTGTAATTTTTGGGCCTTGTTGGAAAAGGGCACCACACTTGGGAGGTATCTCAAGATTTGTAGAATGACACACTATGTCACTTGACATTTCTATTATGGTGTATGTAAGAGAGCATCCATATCATTTAAGATGCGTAAGAGCATCTATGTCATTAAAATATACATAAGAGAATTTATGACACATGTAAGAACATTGTAAGAAGGGGTTACATAGCGAATTAGAGAGAACATCATTGACTAGATAATTATAGCCATGTGTAATAGGGTTGTAAATGTAATAAGTGGTCCAATATGGAGTGCTTGGGAGTTACATATGACCCCATTGGTCAAAGGAGTAAAACATGTGTAAGAGGAGTTACTATGTTTGGAATTCTCACGTGGAGGGGAATGTGGGTTCAACTTGGTTTAGTCGGACCAAGACTTGGCACATGGTTTGAGCCCATGGTTTTGGGAAACCTTTAATGGTTTTTGGGATCTCATTGGTTTATATATTAGAGGCTTGAGATGGAGATTGCACAATTGTGGTTCAGAGTGAGGTTATGCTTATGGATTCCCCATTTATCTTATTAAGAGCATAAATATTATGAGTTTTGTAATCCTATTATTGGGATTAATACACTGATTGTGCTTGGGAGGCCAAGTTTTTTTGAAAGGGTGTTCCTAGGGTATATCTTTTTTGTGAATTATTTCTATAATTCTTTGCTAAATATTTTGTCAATATGTAACTTATTACATTGCTTTTCTCATACAAATACTGTAGGAACTATCTAGTTTCCTTTCATTTGGTATCAAAGTTTGGTATTGGCCTGAAGGAGGATCTTGTGTTTTATTAATATTTGTTTGAGTGGGAGCTTTGCATATGTAATCTTGTTCTTTAGGTATAGAGAATGGAAAACACAATAAAGATGGAGACCAAAAGGTTTAGTGGTTAGAACTTATAGCCATTAAAGCTCAAGATGGATAATTTGCTTGTAAATCATATCCAGTAGATTGTGGTGCCTAGTCAAAAACCTACTGTGATGAAAGATGAAGACTAGGATAAATTTGACAAAAAAATTAGGTCCACTATCTGTCCACACCTTTCATATTCAATGCTCTTAAATGTGTTTGTGGAGAATACTACCAATGGTTTGTGGGACAAGATTGAGAACTTGCACAAAACTAAGTCCCTAGAGAATAAAATGTTGTGTAAGAGGTTGTATTCCTTAAGGATGTCAGATAGAGATTTAGTGATCGAGAGCTTGAACGAGTTCGAGATTGTTGAGTAGGTTAGAATAAGTTGATGTCAAGTTGGATGAGAAGGACCAATGTATCATATTTTAATGTTTCTTGCTAAATTTGTGGGACAAAATTGTAATGGTGATAAATAGTACTAACTCTAAGTTGAAGCTTGAGGAGGTGGTTGCATTGGTAATCAATTGTCATTCAAAGGAAAAGGGAAAAACAATAAGAAAGGTAGATCTAAATCTTCTAGAAATTCCAAGGTGAATTGTTGGAATTTTGAAGAGACTAGACACATTATAAGAGATTGCAAGATAAAGAAGGTTGAGAAAGAGGAAGAAAAGAAATATGATGAGACTCCTTCCACAAAATTAGAGTCCTCTAATGAATAAGGTGAAGATGTGTTATCAACATCATAATTTACCATGACCCCAAAACCACTTTTTAGTACTAAATATTTACAATAGTTGTAGAAATTATATAGAAATAAACATAAATAACAATCATACCACAACACAATGATTTAGATGGGGAAAACCCTTTCAAGAGAAAAACCCCACACTCCAAAAGCAACCCAATATATCATTAAAAAATCTCACAAAATTTCATAGGAGTATCATCAACCAGAGATCTAAAGGCAACTTAACAACATCTATAAAACTCTCACACACAACCTCCATCTCAAGCACCTAATATAGGAGATACAATACATGAAACCGTCAAATAGTAATTAAAAAACTATGAGCCAAAACCACTCAAAAGTGGCACCCAAATCCTTAGGGTTCAATTATCTCCAATCAAAGATGCATTATGATGTGTCATAACACACATCATATGTTGGTCAACATGTGTAACTCCCCCTTATAAGTCCTTTCTATATCAAACACATTTTTACATTTTCCAATGCGGAAGGCCCAACTTCTGGTGGCCATAACTTTTGATCTAGGAGGACGATTGGGCTTGTTTTTTTTAAATTGTAGAGCTTAAAGAGATCTATGCTTCGGGAACCTTGCAAGCAATGCCAAACAACCTAGAATTTTTATTTTGTCCAAAAACCAACTCTATAGCCAAAAAATTGAGTTTATTCAATTTTATAACAAAAAAATCACTTTTTTAATTGTAAGGTTGAGACACCTTTTCTAACATTCTCCCACTTGTTGAACACCTTGCAAGAGAAAAGGGAGTATCAACACCATGATTTAATTGCTAGGTGCTGAGAGGCCCATATACTTTGAACACCATATGAACTTCTCTATGCTCACATGCTTAGTTAATGAATCTGTAACATTCATCAAAGTCTCTACCTTAACAAGCTTCACCCTACCATACTTGACCATATCTTTGACAAAATGATATTGTACATTAATGTGTTTGGTCTTGGCATGGAACATCAGGTTCTTAGCTAGATAGATCGCACTCTAACTATCACTGCACCCTATTTTATTTCAATATCTGAACACAATCTCTTAAGCCAAATGACTTCTTTACAAGCATGAGTAATTACCATGTACTTAGCCTTAGTAGTGGACAAAGCAACCACAACCTATCACTTACTCATATAACTAATTGTACCACCAAATAAAGTAAACACATAAGCACTGGTGGATCTTCTACTATCAACATTACCTACCCAGTCTAAATCCACATAACCATGAACATCAAGGGAATTCTCATCTCCTATAAAATTACCATGATAATACAAGGAATACTCTAAGGTACCTCATAAATATTTGAAGACTCTTTTAACTGCATCCCAATAAACTCTACCGGGATTAGATATATATTTATAAAGAACTCCCACTACTTGGGTAATGTCTGGCCTAACTTACATACCATAACATACATCAAAATTTTGGCTACACTATGGTAATGTACTCTATTCATGTCTTCCATCTTCGATGGGGATGTTGGAGATTATGAAGTAGATAAATTTTGTCCAAATATAAAAGGAACACACAATGGTCTATGATCCTGCTGTAGACACCCAAATTTGTCCATGTCTTGCAACACCTAGTCAAATACATTATCTTAGACATCATGTAACATTTTGTCCTAATTCCATCTAAATTCCATCTCACTTTCCAATTAATTAAATAAATTTTATTTATTTAATTAATTTCTTTTATCATTTATCTTCATCTTTCATCATATGCCAACATGTGTGCATCTTTTATTTGAAACATGTGTGGTAATACAACTTTTATTTAATATCTTTCACATGTAGTACTTTTTATGTACACAATCACACATGTGCCTTATCTTTTATTCCACTTGTCATCTACACATTCACCTATGATTATCAATTCATCTCAATCGTTCACATAGCCACCAAATCTCTACCATTGATTATTTTGGTTGAGGTCTATATAAACACCCTCTCATTCCATTCTACATCATCCAGCATTCTCATAGCATCTACATTATCATCTTGAGCATATTGAGCATTTGAGCTTCCATTAGCATCCATTGAGCATATTATCACTTTCATCCATCCATCATGGCAGCTTTGATCTTCATGATTGTTCATTGTTGAGAAGCAATCCACATCACAAACAAGGAATTATACAATCTAGGTGATCTTGTTCTTGAATTACAGGCATTTGATTTCACTTGGTTCGATTCTTTGATGGTGGTAGGGTTAGGTTTTGGTTTTGGTTTACATGCTTGATCTTATTGACCTAATTTTTACCTATCCACACCTGCATGTTAAACCTCTATAAAACTAGATTGACATACTTACTCTAGCCAAGCCATACTTTTCTGTTCACTCTATTTCTTCTAATTTCCATCCCAAGAATGCATTTAGCTACACCAAGATATTTTATTTCAAATTTATTTACAAGTTTATACTTTAGTTTTGAAATCATTCCTTTCCCTTTACCAATAAATAACATATCATCAACATATAATGCAATAAACAGAAAATGGTCACCATTAGAAATTTAATAAACATAGTGATCTAAGTTAGAATGCTTAAATCTCAAACTCAACATGTATGTATCAAATTTATGGTACCACATCCTAGGACGTTATTTGAGGCCATACAAAGATTTCTTCAATTTACAAACCAAATTACTTTTACTTTTCACCACATAGTGCTATGGCTATGTCATATAAATACCATTCTCCAAATTGCCATGAAGGAATGCCATTTTCAAATCTATTTTCTCAACCTCTAGATCATAAGTTGTAGCAATAGAAAGAAAAAATTTAATGGATGCCATTTTTGCAATAGGAGAAGATATCTCACCGTAATCAACACCCTCAACTTGAGAGTAAACTTTCACAACCAATCATGCTTTGTACTTCTCAATACCTCCATTTAAACCAATCTTTTTCTTGAACACCCATTTGAAACCAATAGATTTTTTTCCTTAAGGCAATGGTACTAGGTCCCATGTGTCATTCTTTTCCAAAGCTGCCATTTTTTCATCCATGGAAATCTTCCATGACTCTGCATCATTCATACCTAATGCCTCTTTTACAAATATTGGTTCATCCATGTTAGTATTCAAAGAAAAAATACATCTCCACCCATCAAATGAATACCTTTCAGGTGGTTGTCTATGCCTTGTAGACCTTAAAACAAGATGGGTTGTTTTGAATTATTGTCATTGATGTCAAAGACTTAAGGAGTAGATCGACATGTTGTGAAGTTTGTCAAAGCTGTGTTGTTGAAGAGTTATCAGTCGGCAAAACAAGACAATGTCTAAAACGTCTTATTTTGGAAGATAAGACAAGTGAATGTTTTATATCGGCAAAATATGCTCAAGTCAAACCTGTTTTATGGAACTAAAATGATCATCAACAATGTCTGTCAGCAACATGTGCTCAGTTCGAACCTATCTTATATCGACAACTTGGAAGAAACGAGAAGTCACATTACTTATATCGACAATGGATGAAAAGTGACGTCAAATGAATTATATCAGCAAAGTTTTTATTTTTTGAACTTGTTCGCCAGTTTGGCTTTTAGCCAATTTATTGACAAAGCAAAGCAAATATTTGAAAAGTGTTCGAAGAAAAGCACCGTTGGTAAAACTTTACATTCTCGAACTAGTTTGCAAGTTCAACTTTTAGCTGATTTGCCGACTAGCTAATAGAGGCTTATTAAGACAAGATATAATGTGTTTTGAAAAGGCTATGCCTTCAGGAGTTTTAAGTATGTGTCCTTGTGTTGGGAAAGTGCATAAAAAACTAACTAGTTTGAAAGTTAGTGCTTTTCCCGATTCACTGACTGGGCGATACTTGGCTAAGATTGAATAGTGTGTGGAGCGAGAAAGGTAGTTCGTGATAGTTGAGAATCACCGACAAAGAGAAATGGGAAACAAAGTTGGTGAGATGGCCAAGTTTGGGATTTTTTTATTTTTGCCGATAAGGATCAAAGTGCAGAGTTCGAGGCTAAAGTTTGAGAAAGATATCTTTTACCGATAAGCTATTAGAATGTGCTAAAGGCCAACGTTTTGAAAAAGCAATATTAGCCAATAAAGGCATAAGGCGATGAAGATAAAGGCATAAGGAGATAATGATGAGGTTCTTAACTTTGAGAATTCACCAATAATGGAGGAAACAAGACCAAGTTCGTAATGTTGTACTTTTGACGATAAAGTGTTTGTGATGGAGATGGCTAAGGTTAGAAAAAGGGAGAAGTGGCTAATAGAAAGGACAAAGGACAAAGTTTGTATAAACAACTTTTTGCCGATAATGTGTTAAAAAGGTAGTTCTGAAAAGTCTTTTTGCCAATAAGAGTCATAAAGGCTTAAAAGACAAAAGTTCAGCAATATGATATTTCACCGACAAAGGGCAATTAAAAGCCAATTTTGAAAGTTTGGAAAGATGTATTTTTGCTGATAGAGAAGGAAGGTACCTCAGTTCGGAAATATGAGATTTCGCTAATAAAGGGCGATAAAGGTTAGTTTTTGAAAAATTAACTTTTGTCGATGAAATCGACAAAGACCCAAGTTTGTATTATTGAATTTTTACCGATAAGGGTATACGCTTTCTATCCAATGTCATACTTGCAAAAAAATAAATTGGCCACATAAGTGACAATTTGCATGGATGAAAAGGACACATAAGCAACAGTATGTTTGGGATGATCTTAAATACCTTGAGGCGAATTAAATGATGGGACATTTCACTGATAAACATTTCCGAGCTTGATTTGGATCAGTTGTGCGACAATTAAACAACTTGTAACTATTGGCATTTGGTTTTTAAACAGTTGATGACAGTTCAACTGATTGGAAGTATGTGTTTTTATACACATTGAATTTGTGGCGAATAGGTTACTCAATGAATAGAATATCTTTCATTCACAGGGATAGAGGACAGAGGTTGCACGACACACAGATGTTCATAAGAAGATTGTATTGAGAAGAGGGGAGGCTTTGTTAAAGAAAATAGAGAATGCAGAGATTGTAGAGAAAAGTGAAGACTGTGTGTAGGAGTATATGAATTGACAAGGTGCATTTTAGGTTAAGGAAGAACCATTCGTGCATATAAGAAACTGTGAAAATTCAAGGGTTGGTGCCTCATTATATTGAGTTGGAGCTCGATTAAGGTGTGTGATGTACCTATAGGTTGGTGCCTCAAAACATTATCTTGGGTGTTGGTGTACTTGTGGGTTGGTGCCTACAAAACATATGTAATCAATGCTTATTGTGAGGTTGGATTTGAGTAGTAGACTCAAGCAACATTCTCACAGTGGTTTTTCCCTGTTTGGGTTTTCCATGTAAATCTGGTGTTATCTTGTGTGCATATTAATGTGTTCCTTTGATGTTTATCTATTGGTTTTATTTTAAATTTTTTAACATACATCGATTCACCCCCCTCTCAATGTATTAGTGTTCTTTCAACAATTGGTATCAGAGCCACCGGTTCCTTGAAGAAAGTTTAACCACTTAAGGAAGATTTGGTCTACAGAACACTATGGTAGGACATGAGTGTTCTTCAAATAAAGCACCATTATTTGATGGATCCAATTATGCTTTCTAGAGCATCATAATGGAGACATACCCGACCTCTCTTGGCTATGATATTTGACAATCTGTTTTAGATGGTTACACACCACCAACAACTACTCCCACTGTTGTTGAGAAGAAAGATTGTGAAAACAATGCCATGGCAATGAATGCCATACTATATGGTCTAACCGACACAGAATTTGTAAAAGTTATGCATTGTAAGTCTACTAAAGACATATGGGATAAACTACACAAAATCTATGAGGGTGATGATAAGGTTAAGCAGACAAAACTATAAACTCATAGGGGTAAGTTTGAGTCGAGCTAAAGATGAACGATGATGAGAGTATTGCATCCTACATGCTTAGGGTAGATGAGGTAGTGAATGCAATCATAGGTCTTGGAGAAGAGATAAAAGATCAGGTGGTTGTAAAGAAGGTTCTGAGGTCTCTCCCACAAAGGTATGATTCTAAAGTCTCTTCAATTGAGGAAGCAAAAGATCTAGATAAGCTTACTTTAGATGAATTATTTGGGTCACTCACAACATATGAGACGAGAAGTGAAAGTACAGGCTCAACAAGGAAATAAACAACATTTAAGACTTCCAAAGCCAAGGAGATTGAAGTAGATTCAGAACAAAGTACTAGTTCAAATGAAGAAGAAAATTTTGTCAGAAAGTTGAAGAGCTTTGGTAAATACAAAGGTAAGCTACCTTTCAAATGTTTTAATTGTGGAAAAATTGGTCACTTTGCCTCTAAATGTTCCTTAGGTGAAAAACAAAAGGGAGATAGTTCTAGGAGTCAAGAAGTTTCAAAGTATAAAAGGAGAAACTTTAATAAGAAGAAAAAGAGTCTATATGTAGACAGAGAAATCAGTTCTTCAGACGATTGTTCTTCTGCAAGTGAAGATTATGAAACTGCCTTCATGGGTGTTGAAATTAAAGAAGATGATGGTTTCATCAAAGTCCACAATCCAAGGAGATTCAAATATCAATTTGCAAGACAAGCCAGGTTCAATTGTGCATTTCATGGTTACTTTTTTTCATGTAATCAGTTTGGACATAAAGTAATAGACTGTAAAATTAGGCCTATGAGAATGGATAGGCACAATTTTGTAAGCAAAAATCTTTTTGCTCCTTTAGTTGATATGAATGATATTTGTTATAATTGTAACAACTATAGGATCATGGAATGTGATCCGAAACGTTGAGGCAAAAAAGCAATACACAGTTTTTCCAAAAGCATTACAATTTCATTACAACTATAGGAATTTAGCCAAGTTTTGTAGAAGTGTGTTTATATAGCCTTCTAGATAGGAGAAAAGGAGATTTACTCCTCCAAGGCAAGACAGACCTGCATATGCTTCTGTACAAAAATAGAAAAAGGCACAATCCTCTGCACGTCACAAGAAAGAGTCTACACCCCTTGCTTAGGAGAAAGAATCAGCAAAGCATTTCGATGAAAAGGAGAAAAGTTCAAAAAGGCGTTGGGTAGAAAAGAAGGATGAAAGTTCTATGTTAGTTCAAACAACTTTTCATGCCAAAGGACAAGGCAATCCTTGGGTGATAGATAGTGGATTCTCTAGTCATATGATTGGAGGGTTAGTGCAAGAAGTTGGGTCCAATTTTTGGCCAAAAAGTGGAAGTGTTTTCCCTGATTTTTAGAATTTCTCACATTTGACCTGAACATTTGAGGTACTTAAAGATTGAATCTTAAAAAAATTTAGTAATATGACATGTAGTACTCATAGTCTAGTTTCCAAATATATAATTTATTTTAATACCCAGATGATACAAATTAATTTTCAATAGGCATTTCTAAAAACCACTGTTTAAAAGTCACTTTTTTTTTACCATACCATGCATGTGTACGACCAACATAATTTGACCTAAATAAAAGTATTTTTCTAAACCCTTTTGTGGAAAGATGTGTAGTACAGTGAAGTTTGATGAGGACATTTTTTATAATTTTTTTCCAAATATATATTTTTAATTAATTTTTTATTGGCCCTAATTGCAGTTTTCAAAAACCCTTGTGTACGACCAACATAATTTGAGCAAAACTAATCATAAAATAATTTTTTTTCATTGTGTAAAGAATGATGTGTAGATTGATGACATAATTTTATTTTCAAAAAACTTTAAAAATTAAAAGTTATTAAAAAAATACAAACACCTGTCATTTCAAGTTTTTGGACTAGTTTGCTCATAAATTAAATAATAAATAGAAAAACATGTCCAATAAAAAAAATTACATATTTGAAAACTAGACACTGTCATCTGTAATGGGTTTTAATTTTGTAAAAACATTTAGAAAAAAATGTCGTCAGCCATATAGGTAAACTCAGTCTTTTCTCTTATTCTGTACTTAGAAAAAAACTTGCAGGTCCAAGGCAAGGGGTTGGCTTACCATGCCTTTCCCAAGCCTAAGCTTTTAGGAATGGGTACCCATTCTAAAATGGGTACCCGTTCCTTTTGTATAGGAAAAAAAAGCACGTAGGCTTTTTTTTCAAATTCAAATATTTTTATAGAAACAGGTACCCGTTCCTAAACGGGTACCTATTTAGGATTGGGCACCCGTTCCTAAATGGGTACTTGTTTCTAAGTGGGTACCCGTTTAGGCTCGGGCACCCGTTCCTAAATAGGTACCCGTTTCTTTTAAAACAAGTACCTTTTTTTGTCGGGATGTTTTTTTTGCCCGAGACTTCCCCTCTATGTGGACCCAACTTCTTGCACTTACCCTACCAGATAAGAGCAAGTTCACCATTTTGGAAAAATGTAACGGTGGTTCTATTAAGTTCAGTGATAACACCACTGCTAAGATAGCTGGTAAAGGCACACTATGCATAGATGGTTGTAGACACCCTAAAATGACCGTGTCATCAAATCACTTGCATTCCGTTATCTGTCTAATCACTGGCATTGCAAACGTTAATTAAATAATCTAATTATTTATTTAATTTATCAAATTCTTCTAAATCACAAAATTGCGACATTAATTAAATAAATTCTCTTTATTTAATTAATTAAATTAAATTCCTCTATATTCTTCCACAATTAAATAATTTTTAATTATTTAATTAGATCATTGTCACCTTCCAAATTTCAAGTCCACATTAATTAAATTAATTATTTAATTAATTCAACAAATTCCCTCTTATCTAAAATTAAATAATTCTTAATTATTTAATTAAATCAAAATCATTCTTCCAAAATCATGCACAACAATTAAATAAATTTATTTATTTAATTTGCTTCAAATCTTCTAAATTAAATAATTCCAATTATTTAATTATTTCTTCCAAAATATCTTCTCTAAATTTAAATAAATCAATTATTTATTTAAGTTGCTTTTTCTTCTAATTTGAGTTATCTCTAATATAACTCAAGCTTTCTATATTTAATAAAGCAAAATATCTTCTTTTCTCATGCAAATCCCTTCTTCTTGTTTTAAATCACTTAACTGATTGCTTTATTCTTTTAATTGATTTATCTCTTCAGTTAACTTATTCTTCTATTCTTGATAACTCCTCTCATGCAAGAGCAAGCAAGACACATGTCTTCTCCTCATTCGTTGCACATTCCTCAATTTATCTCCTCCATTGATTCTTCTGGATTATTTGGACCGTTGATAGATTTTCCTTGAAATCTATATAAACCCCCCTCATCTCCTTCATTTAGTCTTTCTCTTCGATCGTATTCTCAGGCATACTTAACAGAGCTTTGAGCATACACAACGTGTTGATTGAGCACTATAACGATCTTTTGACATTGATCTCTTGAGCACATACTTGCTTGTTGCAGCCATGGCTTTGCAACTACATTGAGCAATCCACATATCTCCAAAAGGGAACAATACAGGTTTTGGTAAGAGCTTTCATTTGTCTTTGATTTGTGATTTATGGCTTTTACTTAAATTAGTTTCCTTTATGTTATTGGGTTCTTTGGTTTTATTTAGTTTAGATTTAATCCATTTTTCCATATACACATTCTGGCATGCCCGGTGGGACCCACTAATCCCTTTGTTTCTTTGAGAAATTTATTTTTTTGAAGTCACAGTACGGAACAGCGCACACGACACCCCACAGCGCTTCTGGCTGGATATTTGCGCGCTTCTACAGACACAGTCTGGCGCTTTTGGTGGTTCTGCGACGCTTTCGGCAGCGCAGCGCAGCGCTCTTGGCCTGACAGAACGGCACTTTCGGCTGTATTCTACAGCACTTTTGGCTAGATTAGGGTTTTGACCTTGTTCACTGTTTTACAGGATTTTTACACCATCTATCTTATTGCTTTGTATGACAAGCTGTTGTATTTGTCAGACAAACCTGTGTTTCTTGTTGGACATCCTAAGCTGATTTATTTAGGAGTACCTTCGACTTTTTGTGTTAATCCTTGGTGTTGTTACAGCTTTTTGAGTTCTTTAAAGATTGCAGAACAAAGATCTCTCAGCTATCATTTCTCAAGTCAGTCAACCAATCATGGAATTTTTACTTCAGATTTGATTATTTTGAAAAGGTTCCCCTCTTTGTGATCTGAGACAGCGTGGCGCTTTTGGTGATATTCTCTCACGCATTTGGTAACACAGTTCCACGCTTCCGACAATTATTCAGCGCTTCTGGTATTATTATATTACGCTTCTGGTCTGCATCACAGCGCCTTCGAAAACACAGTGAAGCGCGTCTAGTTATTTTGCTGCGCCTCTGGTAATATTATATAGCGCTTCTGGTCTGCAATACAGCGCTCTCGGAATACAGTACGTCACTTCTGGTAAAATCGTGCAGCGCTTTTGGTTAAAATTGATTTGTTTTTTTGGCTAATTTGTGAAATTTTGGTGGAACTAACTCACTTGTTGCAGCTTCTTATTACTCACATAGAGCCAATAGGTGTTTTCTTAATATGTTCATGCAGGACGAGCGTTGAAGACCTCTTTTGATTTATCTCACTAAGTCTTAGAAACACATTGCATGCTTAAAAGGATAATTGAACAAATCTTTTTTGCAACCTAAGTCTTAGGAATATACTGCATTTCTTAAGGGACAATGGACATGTATGAATAAAACACCTCAATTTTCTAAAGGACAATGGACATGAATGTCAAACACTTCATTTCATAAGGGACAATTTACAACTACAATCGTGTGTGTGCATAGCTTAGTTGCACCTTATTTTTCTTATAACGGGACAATTGAACCTTTGTTTGACGTGCTTGCTTTTTACTTTTTTGCACTTCCTTTAGAAGGGCCTGCTTTTGGATTGCGATTCATCCAAAAGGGACGACCCTAAGCGGAGTTTTCCTTTGAACCACTATATAAGAGGGATAAGGCGAAAGCCAAGTCCTAACCGACGTCAGCCTTACCTTGTGGTGCCAAACTGAAAAGAGGTGTACTAGCTCTTTGTGGAAACGATTTTCACATTGAGTGAAGTGTTTGAAACTCTTAGTAGGATTGGTTAAAGCTTTTAGTAGCTTGTCGCATTGCTCGTAAGGCATTGGTCCCTCAAAGTCACTAAGAACCAATCTAGATAGAGACTACCCGATCTACCTCCGAACATTGCGGTAATCATCAGTGCAAGGGAAATCGATTTAAACCCTTAAGATACTCACCATTGGCTCCCTTGAGAAGAGATAGTATTCCTTTGGACATAAAGCTCTTGTGACCTACTTGAGCTTTCCAAGGGGAGGGTGAGATATCCCTACCTATCGTCTCTCGCAAAGATACTAAATATTTGATACCTTTATGGAATGATATTTTTATCGACGGAGTATTAAGCTATGAGCTGATCTACTGCAATGAAACCTTGTCTCTAGGGATAAAAAGTGCTTGTTATTGATTGCAACTGTATTAGACCTGTGGAAACATTGGGCTTGTTTGGAGCCTTGAACATACACTATCTGTTGTGTCAGTCCTTGTGCCTTTTTTGACCACTTGTTTGCTGTGTTTTCTCTTGCCAAACCAATCCACTCAGAAATAGAAAAATCTTGCCTTTGAAAAACATCAGACACTACTTCAGCGCCCCTGGTATTACAGCAGCTCACCTTTGGTAACACCGTAGATCGCCTTTGGTCAGCAGTAACCCGCCTCTGGCAAAACTCTACTTTAGCGCCCTTGGTATAACAGTAGCTCGCTTTTGGTCATCGTAGCTTGCCTTTGGCATAGCAGTAACTCGCTATTGGTAGCTTAGTCCGTCACCTCCGGCCCACAGTAGCACGCTTTTGGTAGCACAGTCCTGCGCCTTTGGTCAAACAGTATAGCGCTTTTGGTCCAGTACTTTGTGCATCAAAGTTTGTCCGTTTCTTCAAAGCATCTCACAGATTCCCAGCATTACATTGTGTCTAGGTATATCCCATGGTCACCACTAGGCTACAGCAAACCATGAAGTCAAGGCAAGTTGTCCCAAAGAAGCACAAGTCACCCCCTCGCACACCACAAACAGGTCGTCTCAACATTACTCCCAAGGTGACTCCAAGTACACCCGCGGCAAAACCAAACATCTCTCCAAACATGCCGCACATAGATGAACCAAGCAATCCTCATGAGGATAGAACCCCTTTGCTAAATGTACCTCAGTATACCACAGGCTTGCCTCCGGATTTTGTCCCACAAGGTTATATCGTAGATCAAACCCCATCTCAAGAAGAGCGACACTTTGAAATAGGTCAATCCTCTCAAGAAGATGGGCAAGATCTTGATGAATTTATACAAGATCCTAGAGCTATAGCTGCCTTTGATAAAATCCTTAGTGAGAACCAGGATCATTTCTTTCGCTTGCTTGCAAAGCAAGGTGCCAAGTTACCTCAAGATTTTGATGTGTCCACTCTCAAGGAGAGCACCAACACCCAAGAAACCATACAAGCAGTACAAACCATGTCCACGGTAACTACGCCCTTACCTACTCAAGGCTCGCAGTATAGGAATCCCCTTTTCCAAAATCCAACAGAGGAGAGGCCTATATCACCACTTTTGACTCCTATGGAGATCTATCAAAACCAACAAGAAACTCTCCAACGTCAAGCAGAGTTAGCTAAGCAAGCCATCTTAGCTCGATCCAATGTGCAACCACCTCCTAAAGTGTCCACCCCAAGCGCAAGCGAAATCTTGGTTACCCCATCACGCGTAGGTTTCCCACCCAATTACAATCCGGGGAACACTTATGTAGCCATGCAACAAGGGTCTCAACAATTGCCACCTCCTATATCATCACACTTGCATGTCTCTCAACCAATTAGAGTCATGCAGCCCCAACCACAACATTCGTCTACTCTCATCCTCAAGCAACCCCAACCATCGCAAATCACTTCTACCTATGTTCCTCCACCACAACACTCTTCTAATCTCATCTTCAATCAACCCCAACCGTCGCAAATCACTTCTAACTATGTTCCTCCTCCACAACGTTCATCCTCGCTCAACTTCTTTCATACATTGCCTAGCCACTCTCAACATGCCCAACATCAGGTTTCCCAAAGCTATGTGCCACCATCACAACCTAATCAAACGCACTTTAGCTTTCCTCCCCCCAATGCCTTTCTTCAACCGTCGCAAAGTCAACATTCTTACCTAGCGCCACCTCCACCTCTGCCTAATCAAGGCCTCCAATTCCAACCCAATCTGAACCAATCATATAATCCATACAATCCCAATCAATCTTACAACCCTTATAAAACCAGTACGCATGGCTCACACTATAATCTTCCATATGGGCAACACCAACCACTTTTTGGACAACAGGAGACGTTACCAACCCCTCCCATGACTATGGAACTAAAGATTGCGGAGGTGCAACAACAGCTATCTGATCTTACATTTGGCCACACCAAAAAGACCTTCTCCTTAGAGGAAGTGTGCCCTTATCCTTTTGATCGGTCATTACCAATGATCCCTTTTCCTCAAAATTTTACTATTCCCAAGTTCGATAAATATAAAGGAAAAGGTGACCCTAAAGACCATCTTAGGGAATTTTATCTTGCTTGCTTCGAGGTCTCTCATAACGACACATATCTTATGCGTCTTTTTCCTCGCAGTCTTGGAGGTCAAGCAATAGAATGTTTCTCACACTTACCTACGGGTATCAAGTCTTTCAACGAGCTAGAAGAAAAGTTTGCCACCCATTTTTCTTACAACGCAGAGCATGAGATTTCCATGACGGACCTATGCAACAATAAACAGAAAAATGGTGAAACTTTCATTTCTTTCCTCCAACGATGGAGACAAATGGCTAGTAAATTCCCTTTCAAGATTCTAGAGAAACAGCTTGTTAGCATCTTTGTGCAGAACCTCAACCAAGAGTTAGGTTTCCATTTGCAAATTCTTAGTGCTACAACCTTCGATGAAATCACATACAAGGGTATCAACATTGAGAAGGCCCTCATTGCTAAGGGTGTTGTCAAAATCTTTAAGGAGATGAAAGATAGCAATTCTCATCAACAGTCGAACGATAAACCCAAATATTGGAACAAGAACAAAAACGTGGTCAACGATGGGGTGGTCGATACTAAGCATGTCCAAATGTTGTAAACACCGTTGCAACTCTCCAAACCAAGTCAAGCTCCACCTCAACAATAGCAGCAACAAAGGCAGCCTTATCCCAACCAACAGCAACGACAACAAGAGCGGCCCCAACAGGATTATCCTCCGCGACGTCAATTCACTCCCTTAGGAGTGCCCATTGAATCGGTCTTACAGCAAGCTTTGCAGAAAGGGCTCATCACCTTACCTGATGCTCCCCCATATGGAGAGCCTGTCTACAAAATTGCACGTTACAGAGATAATGAGTATTGTGAGTTCCATAGGAGCAAAGGGCATAGAACTGCGTCGTGCATGAAGTTTAAGCACCTCATCCAAAACCTCATCGACGGTAATCAAATCACTTTTGAGGATGAATCACCAGCGCAACACACGAACAAGGATCTAGATATGTACAAGGAACCATTCCCTCATCACGGTCCACCTCCTCCTCAGGATAGAGGTAAAGGTATCAATCACGCGTCCACATCTTTCGATTCCATTGTAGGTCGTTTTGAAGAGAGTCGAGTGTCTACCCTCACCATCAAAGGCAAATCTACGGATTGTGCTGTTACTACTCGTCGTGGTCATGTCACCATCCGTACACCTACACCTAGACTTTCGGTTCAGTCTGATTATAATCTTGTCAAACATCTAGGGAGAACACCAGCACAGATCTCTATTTTGGACCTTCTACGGTCATCACCTGCACATAGAGTAGTGCTAGAAAAAGCCCTCCAAGAGTCTTCTGTTCCTAACAACATAGCAGTCGCAGATTTCCAAGATATAGTGGGTAATATTGCTTTGCCTTAAAATGTGGTCTTCTCTAAGAAAGACCTCCCCTCCCATGATCCTTGTCACAACGATGCCCTCCATATTGAAGTTCTCATCCATAAGCACAAAATCAAACGCATCCTCATAGATGGTGGTGCTGGTCTCAACATATGTTCTTTAAAGTTACTAAAGCAATTGGGATACTCTGAGGATCACGTCAACACTGATCATAGTATTACAATCAAGGGGTATGATGATGCAGAACGCTGTTCAGAAGGTGTTATTCACTTGCCTATACAACTGGGCCCAGTCATGCTTGAAACCAGGTGTCAAGTCCTTGATATCGAGCTACCTTACAACATTATTCTTGGCCGCCCATGGATCCATGCAATGAAAGCTGTTCTCTCCACGTACCATCAGTCCCTCAAGTTCCCATACAATGGTACGGAGATCACCATCCCAGGAGATCCTAATCCTTTTGAATTTTGCCGTGTCTTGTAAGGAAGCTATAAGAATTGCAACCAAGTGCCTAAAAATGACAAAGCCCTTGAATCCCCTCTCTATGTTGACCCTGAAACGCTCACGCAAGCCTCTACAAGTGAACCTACACCCCTCCCCAAAATCACGGCACGCGTCCGACATATAGGCTTTGGCACTTACGATATCTCCGAATCTTGTTGTGTAGGGCAGATGCCTTTATCTCCAAAGTCTTATGGCCAACTGCCCATTGCCAAAGTTACCAAAAAAGCAAATATTCCTCCCCCACCATTCCTAACCCAATTCCAACATGGACGGTTATTGGAAGAGGAAACCATTGAGGACATCTCTTCTTGGCTCTACAAGGAGAAAGAACCAGTCATGATACCAGTCAAGCAGTATGGCAATGGCTTAAGGATAGTGAAAAACATGGGCTATAAAGGCAAGGGTGGCCTTGGGAAACAGAATCAAGGAACTATGGAGCCCATTGTGGTAACAAAGAAGCTAGACAAGAAAGGATTAGGATTTGGTAAGAAGGTACCACGCGCCTCGGACATCGAGTATATCCTCGACGAGGTAGCTGACACTTTTCCTGCCAATACGACGTCTATAGAGGATATCACCGAAGACTCTTCCCTCCACATAACCAATCTATTCGCAGAATCCTCCATTTTTACACTATCCTCTGTATCCTTAACTTCCACCGCCAGCACCCAGAATGTCACACTTGTCTACCCTGAACTTATTGATTGGGACCAACAAGGGACCCCCGTTATAGATGTGTTTCAGAATGACAAAGCTTTAGCTGAGTTCATGGGACTTCAGGAAGGCATCCCTCTTGGCGATCACAAGGCAGGTTTTGTAATGGAACTCGAGCCCACGGCTTATTTTGGTGAGAATGCCAAATCCTCTAGTTGCAAAAGTGCAAATAAAGAAAGATCTCTAGGCAAAAACCACACTGTGGCACCTCCTGATCATAAAATAGTAAAAATAAAGGACGTATCCAAAGGTGAAAACCCAACTATGGCACCTGAGGATGGAGGATTTGACCTTCCCTTACCATCTAAGTACCAAGAGAAATCAGCTCTCCTAGTGGAAGACTCTACAGAGATCACCCTGGGTACAGAACAGAATCCAAAGATAACATTCCTAGCGGCATCCTTATCTGACATAGAGCACAAAAATCTTAACAACTTCTTCTTGCAACGAACCATCAACTTTGCATGGACCTATGTAGATATGCCAGGGCTAAACCCTAAGCTGGTAGTTCATTATCTCACAGTTGATCCCAAGGTGAAACCAGTCAAGCAGAAATTGAGAAAGATGCACCCACAGATAGCTCTCTTGGTGAAGGTGGAAGTACTAAAGCTATTAGACGCAAAGTTCATACGACCTATCGACTATTCAGATTTGGTCTCAAACATTGTACCTGTGTCTAAACCTAATGGGCGCATCCGCATGTGTAATGATTTCAGAGATCTCAATAAGGCATGTCCTAAAGATGACTTTCCACTACTGACATTATAGTGGACTCGACAGTAGGTCACGAGATGCTTTCTCTCATGGACGGATTCTCGGGTTACAATCAGATAAGGATAGCTGAAGAGGACCAACATAAAACAACCTTTACTTGTCCTTGGGGCAATTATTGTTGGTGTGTCATGCCATTTGGTTTGAAGAATGCAGGAGCAACCTATCAGCGAGCAATGACAGTGATATTTCATGACCTCTTTCATCACATCATAGAAGACTATGTTGATGATATACTGGCTAAATCTTCTCAGGCGGATCACATACAGGTCCTAGGACAGATTTTTGATAGGCTTGAAAAATACCAAGTGAGACTCAATCCAAAGAAGTGTGTATTCGGCGTAACATCAGGGAAACTATTAGGATACATTGTATCTCGTAGAGGCATCAAAGTAGATCCAGCAAAAGTAAAGGCTATAGTGGAGATGCCTCCACCAAAGAACCTAAAAGCATTAAGGAGCCTCCAAGGAAGGTTGCAGTCCATTCGACGTTTCATCTCACAGCTAGTAGATAAATGTCAACCCTTTCAACACTTGCTCCGAAAGGATGTCTCATTTCGATGGGACAACAAGTGTCAGGCAGCGTTTGATCAACTTAAAGAGTATCTAGCTACACCTCCTGTATTGGTTCCACCAGTTGCGGACAAACCCTTGATATTGTACATCTCCACTACAAACTCAGCCCTAGGGGCTCTGCTAGCACAGAATGATGACACAGGGAAGGAGCATGCAATTTATTACATTAGTAGAACCTTGGTGGGATACGAGCTCAATTATTCACCAATGGAAAGGGCTTGTTTAGCAGTAGTGTTCGCCTCCCAAAAGTTGCGGCATTACATGTTGAACCAACACACAAATCTGATAGCCAAGATTGATCCCTTGAAGTATCTACTAGCAAAAGTAGCTCTCACAGGCAGACTAGCTAAATGGGTCATGATCCTTAGTGAGTTTGACATTGAATACACAGATCGTAAAGCAATCAAAGGACAAGCCCTCGCGGATCAACTAGCAGAAGCACCTATAAAAGATACACATCCTATGGTAGCAGACTTTCCTGATGAGAATCTCTTCACTCTTTCCAACTCCATAATGTGGAAGTTGTACTTTGATGGTTCTTACACACAACATGGATCAGGAGCTGGCATCTTATTTATTACACCTCGGAATGACTACATTCCAAAGTCATATCGGCTTGCATTCCCTTGCACCAACAACATAGCCAAGTATGAAGCACTCCTCATAGGTCTCAATACAGCAGTTCAATGGGACATCACAGAATTACAAGTATATGGAGACTCACAGCTAGTCATTCGCCAAGTCACAGATGAATACCAAACAAAGGATGAAAAGTTGGTCCCCTACCAGCAACTAGTGGATGCCTACAAACCACACTTTTCTAGCATCACATTTGAGCAAATTCCAAGAGAGCATAACAAAGCTGCAGATTCTATGGCTTCTGTCGGGTCACTGATTGATATGCCTGCAAATACACAGAAGTGTGAATTCTTGATCGAGCAATTGTTGATACCAGCCGTCGATATGCCTGTTACTGAAATCATTTGCGAACTTGTTGGTCCCAATTCCCCATGGTACGAAGATATCTATGAATACCTCAAGCACAAAACCTTTCCCCCTGACCTATCATCCACTCAACGCAAAACCTTTATCCGTCGATCCTCCCGTTACATTATTCTGGGTGATACACTATATCGCCGGAGTCTCGATGGTATCCTCTTACGATGTCTTAACGCGGAAGAAGCCGAAGCTACCTTACGAGACATACACGAAGGTGTCTGTGGCGCACATTCTACTGGTCCTAAGCTTGCTAAGAAGATACTCAGAATAGGTTATTACTGGCCTACAATAGAACAAGATGCTGCACAATTTGCTAAGAAGTGTCTACAATGTCAGCAGCATGGAGATTTGATCCACGCACCAGCTCATGAGTTACAACCTGTGACTACTCCATGGCCTTTTTCTCAATGGGGTCTCGACCTCGTAGGACAAATCCACCCTTCCTCCTCCAATGGCCACAAGTTTATCATTACCGCCACTGAGTATTTCACGAAGTGGGTGGAAGCCATTCCTATGACCTATATCACTGGTAAACAAATAGCCAAGTTTATCCTAAACTACCTCATATGCCGGTATGGTATTCCCCAAGCCATTGTCACTGATAATGGGAGACCATTCAAGAACCAAGATGTTCGTGCCTTATGCATACAATACAATATCCAACATTGCTTTTCAACTCCCTACTATCCGCAAAGTAACGGCCAAGCTGAGGCTTCCAATAAGACCATTCTCAAAATCCTCAAGAAAACAGTCAATGAAGCTGGTCGTGATTGGCACTTGCAACTCAATCCCGCCCTATGGGCCTACCGCACTAGTATCAGAACACCAACTGGTGCCACTCCATATGCCTTAGTCTTTGGCTCCGAAGCCATCCTACCTATAGAGGTCGAGATCCCATCCCTCAGAGTATCCATGCAGGACCTGATCGGCGGAGATGAGTATCGCACTTCTAGATTGGCTGAGCTTGAACTACTAGATGAGAGGCACCTTGCCGCACTTAATCATCTCCATGTCTATCAAAATCGCCTCCGGCGTAATTACAACAAAAAGATCAAAGAAAGACGGTTTCAAGTTGGTGATCTTGTACTTAAGGAGAATCAGAGAAATCAAGCAGATCGAGAGAAGAAGGGTAAGTTTGATCCTAACTGGTTAGGTCCCTTCATTGTGACAGCAGCATATGGATCAGGAGCTTATACTTTAGCTACACCTGACGGCATTCCTCTAGATGAGCCACTTAACAGTGTCCATCTCAAGAAGTTCTATGCCTGATCCTCAGAGTATTCCCACAAAAAATCAAAAAATAAAAAAAAATCAAAAAAATCAAAAAAATAAAAAAAACCAAAAAAAATCCAAAAAAATCCATCCTCTGGTGAAAACTTGGCAAACAGGCGCCTTGGATAAGTACCATAGTGAAAACCTGGCAAATAGGTGCTATGCGTAGAGTCAACATCCATCGTCTATCGAGTCCTGTCCACTCCTTGTCCAGTTCGCAACGCACCTCATCCATCCACCCATAATAAAACCATTGACTTCGTTTGCATTTCTATCTCCCTATCTAGTATAGCTTGGAAATTTGTCAATGTCCCTTGTCGTCTTCCCATGTCTTGGTCTGTGTCTACAGTTAACACTGTCTTGTCCTAGGTCATGTCTTTCTATGTCTTCTTCGGTAGTCACCCCTACAGTTTCCTCTACCAGAATGGGGGCAACTCTTTCCTCAGCTTCGGTCTAGGATTGGTTCCTTGTTCGTGGTTCGCAACACATACTTCAATCTTGTCTCATTTCCACAGGTCACACCCTTTAACGGACACATCGCTCCTACGATAAGGCTGTTATCTTCTCAACACTCCTTCTACATCATCACTCTAACCAGAACTACATATTATCTCTTCTCAGTCTTAAGGTACCTTGATCCCATGGATATGGGTATGTAGGTAGTCTGGAATATGAAGGACGTTTCCAGTACTCAGGTACATAAGATCACCTCTTCTCTACTCTTTTCTCACATCATCACACTACCCAGAACTACATATCATCTTCCCAGTCTTAAGGTACCTTGATCCCATGGATATGGGTATGTAGGCAGTCTGGAATACGAAGGACGTTTCCAATACTTAGGTACATAAGATCTCCCTCCTTTCCCCTTGACTCACATCATCACTCTATCCAGAACTACATATTTATCACGTTCATCTTCCATCGTAAGTGTGCCTTGATCCCGTGGATACAGGGTATGTAGGCAGTCTGGAATACGAAGGATGTTTCCAGTACTCAGGCACACACGATCCATCATTCTCCACCCGTTTCAATCCATTAGCACTTCATCCTTCTAGTCTTCCGTTTGTCAAAATCCATTCACCTCGACTTGACTAACTCAAGCCGCAAGCTAGCGCATCCTTTCAAAGCAAAAGTTCTTAACAAACCTGAAGCAAAGAGACCTACTTCCAGAGTCATCTACTGTCCTGCATATCGATTGCCAACATCAGCTAGGTACCGCTTAACCAAGCCCTAGGTCCACAAGCTTGTCTTCTGTGAAGTGTTCCATTGTCGAGACCAACACACGCGTCTCCTGCAACATGTGGCATTTCCTGCAAGCGAGATATTGTCTTCTTAGGTAGATAGCACCCTTTAATGGACACAGAGTTCCTACGATAAGGCTGTTATCTTTCCTATCCAATCTATCCTGAGCAACCTCTTTGGCAAGAGAATATGTTGGCTGTATGTTTACTTTGTAAGTCAGTAAATTTGCTTTTGGTTTATCTTTTGTCCCTTTTCCAATACCTATTCAAGGCTACCTTGATTTATCTATAATCTTGGTATGTTGCGATGCAGTACGGATTGGGGGCATGGTCATTGCTTTCTGTGTGCCGTGTTTGAGGAATGATCCCTAGTATCTTTCTTAGCATTCTATTTATCTTGTGTGTGTTACGCCCTAGCATCTTACATATTAATAATTCTTCTTGCATTTATATGTATTGAAGTTTATTTTATGTTCAAGACTATGGCTTATTCGCATGTTCCTACAAGGTTATATTATGTCTAAGGGATCTAGGTTCAAACCGTTTGCTTGCAGAGTCAACGTCCACACACTCGGATATTACTGCACCTTGGTCTTTTATACCTTGGTGGCGAACTATCCACGTGCTATATCAAACTAAGGATTGCTCTTTATATACAAATGCGAAGCCATTACAACAAGCTCATTCATCCATGTTCCACATCCTTTATATCTCTTTCATTACAGTAATCGATCAACAGTCTCCATCTCCTCCTGTTCTCCTCTCTGGTGCATATCTACAAAACCCACATGTCAGATATCACTAGTCATCACATCTATATCATCATATATCTCTATCATCATACATCTATAAGCATCATATAAACAGCATATGTCATCACATGAATCCATAATCATACATACATATCATCACATCCATGACATCAAGGAATGCATACACAAAAGCATGAACAGCAGTGAGTCGAACAGATCATCATATATATATATATATATCATGTAACGGCCGTCATAATACAAAGTCTCGGTGTCGACATCAATAATACAAAAAAGTGTATACATCCAAATATACACCAATATAGTACATCAAGGCTATCAAGAGCCCTCAAAATATACATCAAAATGCACGTAGGCATCTGTCCAAAATGATACAATATGATACAATACAAATGCATGTGCCCTAGTGCGTGGAGCTGCCCTCCTGCTGTGGCCCCTGGCCTCCCCCTGTGCTCGGTGGAGGTCCCCCGGATGGTCCTCCTCCTACCCCCGGCGGCAAAAGTGGTCCTCTGACTGAGGACGCTGACTGCCCTGTCCTCCGGGATCCTGATGCCCCCGACCTGCTCCTGTCTCTATAGCTCGGTGCCTGCTGAGCTGCCGACACCGCACCCACATATAGGCCCCTGTAATACTCCGCCTCTCTGCCAGCTGATACAAGCTCGCCCTGCACTCGGATGAGCTCGCTATACAACGTCCTCTGATCGGTACCCAGTGCACGGCGTGCCTCCTCTCTCTCCCACCTCACTCTGAATAGTGTGGCCTCGGCTGTCAAACGCAGCTGTACCTCTGCGTCTCTCTCTCGCCTAGGTTGCGCTAGCTCATCTGTATCTGCTGCTGGTGTGGCTGGCGGCTGTGCCTGTGCCTGTGCCTATGCCTGTGCCTGTATCTGGGCCTGCAGCTGTCTGTATGCCTGCACCTGTGCCTGTAGCTGTGCCTGCACCTGTGCTAGGGCTGTTTGTGCTGCTGTGGCTGCCTGTGTCTGTGCTTGGGCTGTGGCCTTTGCCTGCCTCGCCTCGACCCGCGCTGCATCCCTGTCTCGCCTAAGTCAGGCCATCCAGAGCTCTAAGTGAGTCCTCCGGGCTATCTCCTCCTGCAACAGTCTCTCTGCTCTCTGTAAGTCGGTCTCTACGATCGGGCCCACTGCCTTTGCCATCTCCACATCGACCTACTGGCCACTGCCCTCTCCACCTGCCTGCTGGCCCGCTGCCTGCTGCCTAGCTGCCCTGGCCTGCCGCCTCATCCTGGCCTCTCCTCCAAGCACTAACACCTCTCCCACTGCCCGGCTACACCTGGTGTAGTCAGTCTCATAGGCCTGTGTGTCTGCCAGTACTGATCGTACTTTGGCAGTGTCCCTGGGTCTGCAAGCCCCGAATCCCAATCCCATCTCATGGGGATAAGTCCCCGCACCTCTGTCAGTGCTGTCGCCAATGGGATCTTAGCATCCCAGTCTCCTGCCTCCCTCTGTGTCTTGGCATGAGTGGCCTCTCCCACTGGTAACCCCTGCGGCAATCTGAACTGCCTGAGAACCTGCTCGGGTAGGTATCTCTCTATCACATCTGTTCGTCTACCGAACAGATAGCGCGCCTGTCTACAGTACATGAGCTGCTCATGCTCATCAGGCCACTCCTCGCACAGTAACCAGGGCCTCCATATGAAGATGTCCATCTTGTTTATCTGTCATCGCCAGTAGCTCACAGACCCCATCCTCCGGTGTGTCATCACCCCATCATACAAAAATGCGTATGGCTCCCCTCTGTCTCGGTGGCGCTACGCCATGGGTCGGATGACTGGAATGTGCTCCCATGCCCACACCTGTAATAGAGTCACACCTGCTGAGAGACTCCTACCTCTCCTGTACACACAATGGTGGATGTCATGGTATAGCTGGCCTAACACGCAGGGTCCCCACGCATACTATCTGCCATGGGTGAACATCCCTGATAGGACTGTCCCCTAGCCAACTGATAGTCCTCTCGATCTCCTGTCTAGGCACAGGAAGCCGCCAATCAACGAAGCAACGATCCATTTGATCCTATCGCAGAGTCTCGGGACGTCTGCCCATCTGATCTCCCCATCCTCGATCCATAGGTCGTTTGTGCAGAAGACCTTCTCCAAGCCTGCCTCACCCCGTGCTGGGTCAAAGTCAACAATCTCCCCATCTATCCGGATCCTCAGGATGCGGTATACATCCTCTAGTGTCACTGTAGCCTCCCCTATCGGAAAGTGGAATGATGAGGTCTCACTATGATACCTCTCCATGACTGCTGTCACTAGGGTGAGATTCACCCTAATATGTGTCAAGTGTGCCACGTGCCACAGTCCCGCATGCTCCAGGAATGCATCCTCCTCCCATGTAAGCTGAACCACCTCGTGAGCTATCGTGTGATGTCGCTCTCGCGACATCAGTGGTGGTAAAATCCTCTGCATCCATCACAAATCACTTGTCAGTTTCTTTTCCAAATCCCTCAAAACCTATCTACCATCAGTCCCTACAAGCCCCACCTTGCCCTTCCCTCTTTGGCAGCCTAACTTTTCTACTTGCACCCTAACTGTTCTTCTATTCAAACCAAAAGCACTTTGTTTTATACAAATGCGCTGTCCCTCTCCACCAACCGCGCCATACTGTTTAACCAGCCGCGCTGTGATTCTTGAACCAACTGTGCCTTATTTTTCCAATTGCGCCATTCTATCTTGCCAATCGCGCCACTCTGTCATACCAGACGCGATGCATTTTTTTTCTTTCTCACCACATGCGCTAACCTGCTTGACCAAGTGCGCTGCACTGCCTAACCAAAAGCGCTGCGATATTTCCCACCTGCGCTTCGGCGCGAGCTCCTCATACCAACGGCGACACGATTTTACCAAGTGCGCTGTAGGCGACTACCAGCCGCGCTACAACGTGCCAAAAGCGCTACACTCCTATACCAAACGCGCTGCGGCATCCTAAAACGCTTTTGCTTGACATGACTGACCCTGCCTAAACCTAGCCCTAAACGACCCTACCCGATAAATGACAAGGGGGTTTTCAATCACTTACCACTGACGGAGCTCCTGCTGGCCGCCTGTAGGTCCGCGCCAACTCCGCCCGATGACTATGCGCTGGAATCGGCATCGCTCCTCGCTGGCTGCTCAACTCCCTCCTCCTAGGTTGGCTTTCTCTTCTCTCTACATTTAGATTATCCAAGTGTGCAAATGAGGATTGTGGTCCCCATGGGACCTATTTATAGTGTCCCCCCCCTTAGTTTTTCTTTCCCAGCCCTTCTTCTGCTTCCTGGTTGCGTCCTCTTCTAGTCGAGCGCCAACACCTTTCCTCTGTCGCTTCCCTGTCTTCCCGCTCGAGGGGGCATACACTAGGGCAACTACCTACACTGGGGCATAAAAAAATTGTATTACATCTTCAACAGTCATTTTCTTTGACACAACGCTACATGCTGCATTGCATCAAAGAGAGGCAAAATGTAGACACCCTAAAATGACCGTGTCGTCAAATCACTTGCATTCCGTTATCTGTCTAATCACTTGCATTGCAAACGTTAATTAAATAATCTAATTATTTAATTAATTTCATCAAATTCTTCTAAATCACAAAATTGCGACATTAATTAAATAAATTCTCTTTATTTAATTAATTAAATTAAATTCCTCTATATTCTTCCACAATTAAATAATTTTTAATTATTTAATTAGATCATTGTCACCTTCCAAATTTCAAGTCCACATTAATTAAATTAATTATTTAATTAATTCAACAAATTCCCTCTTATCTAAAATTAAATAATTCTTAATTATTTAATTAAATCAAAATCATTCTTCCAAAATCATGCACAACAATTAAATAAATTTATTTATTTAATTTGCTTTCAAATCTTCTAAATTAAATAATTCCAATTATTTAATTATTTCTTCCAAAATATCTTCTCTAAATTTAAATAAATCAATTATTTATTTAAGTTGCTTTTTCTTCTAATCTGAGTTATCTCTAATATAACTCAAGCTTTCTATATTTAATAAAGCAAAATATCTTCTTTTCTCATGCAAATCCCTTCTTCTTGTTTTAAATCACTTAACTGATTGCTTTATTCTTTTAATTGATTTATCTCTTCAGTTAACTTATTCTTCTATTCTTAATAACTCCTCTCATGCAAGAGCAAGCAAGACACATGTCTTCTCCTCATTCGTTGCACATTCCTCAACTTATCTCCTCCATTGATTCTTCTGGATTATTTGGACCGTTGATCGATTTTCCTTGAAATCTATATAAACCCCCATCATCTCCTTCATTTAGTCTCTCTCTCTTCGATCGTATTCTCAGGCATACTTAACAGAGCTTTGAGCATACACAATGCATTGATTGAGCACTATAACGATCTTTTGACATTGATCTCTTGAGCACATACTTGCTTGTTGCAGCCATGGCTTTGCAACTACATTGAGCAATCCACATATCTCCAAAAGGGAACAATACAGGTTTTGGTAAGAGCTTTCATTTGTCTTTGATTTGTGATTTATGGATTTTACTTAAATTAGTTTCCTTTATGTTATTGGGTTCTTTAGTTTTATTTAGTTTAGATTTAATCCATTTTTCCATATACACAATGGTAAAACTAATTCTCAAGATGTGTTGTATGTAAAAGGATTACAACATAACTTGCTCAATGTCAGCCAGATGTGTGACAAGGGATACAATTTGTTATTTCATGCTAGTAGATGTGAGATAAGACAAGCTAGCTTTGATAAACTTGTTGCTGAGGCAAATAGAACAAATAGCAACTTGTACCATTTGAAGGAGGTGAAGGGTGGAAGATGTTTGTTAGGGCAAACTGATGAAAGTTGGTTATGACACAAAAGGATGGGCCACATCAACTTTGACCATCTAGTGAAGGTCAACAAGAGGAACACAGTAAGACATATGCCTGGTATTGACAAGCCAGAAAATGCCTTCTGTAAAGAATATCAAGAAGGAGAGCAAATAAGGGCCAGTTTCAAGTCAAAGGAATATTCAACCTGAAAACCTCTTGAACTAATACATACAGACTTGTGTGGACCAACTAGAACCAAAAGCATCACTGGGGAAAGGTATTTCATGTTGTTGATAGATGATTATTCAAGAATGACATGGGTAACTTTTCTTAAAGATAAATCTCAAGCTTTAGAAAGATTTAAAATATTTAGGGATATGGTTGAGAATGAGATTGGGTCAAGGATAAAATGCTTAAGGTCTGACAAAGGTGTAGAATTCACTTCTAATGAATTTGATCAGTACTGTGAAAAGCTTGGGATTAAAAGATATTTTTCTACAATTAGAACACCTCAGAAAAATGGAGTTGTTGAGAGAAAGAATAGAACTGTCCAAGAAATGGCTAGAACAATGTTGAATGAAGCCAAATTGCTTGATAGATACTGGAAGGAAGCAGTTCATACTGCTGTTTACATTATTAATAGAGATTAGTTAAGAGTAAATCATGATAAGACTTCATATGAATTGTGGAAAGGCAGACCTGCATCTGTGAAGCATTTTAGAATTTTTGGAAGCAGATGTTTTATAAATAGGGATGAAGATACCTTGAGTAAATTTGAGACAAGGTTTGATGAGGGAATATTTCTTGGTTATTCAACTACAAGCAAGGCCTATAAATGCTATAATAAAAGGTTGCAGAAGATAGTTGAAAGTGTGAATGTTAGAGTGGATGAAGACTTCTCTCAGTTGTCACATCGAAATGATTTATATTCAAAGGTTCCTGTTTATGAAGAAGAATAAGAAGTTGCAAAAGAATAGTCGCAAGAGAAGAGTGATGCTGATGAAGAAGAGCAATCAAAATCTACTCCAAAGGTTCCACCCAAGTATGTCAAAAGAAATCATTCTGAGAATCAGATTCTTGGAAATAAATCCAATGGTGTTATGACAAGGAAAAAGTTAAAACTAGCATAACAAGAATAGGTAAACTATTCTTTATTGTCTAAAATAGAACCTAAATCTTATGAAGAAGCTAGTAAGGATGAAAGTTAGATTAATCCATGAAAGAAGAACATAGTCAAATAGAGAAAAATTAGACTTGGGAGCTTGTTCCAAGGCTTGTTGATAAGAATGTCATTAGCACAAAATGGGTGTTTAGAAATAAACTGAATGAAGATGGGCAAATAACTTGAAACAAATCTAGATTAGTCTACAAGGGCTATGATCAGGTTGAGGGCATAGACTTTGATGAGACATTTGCACCCGTGGCTAGGCTTGAAGCCATTAGAATGTTTCTTCCATATTCAATTTATAAACATTTCAAGGTGTACCAGATGGATGTGAAATCTACATTTCTCAATGGCTATTTGGATGAGGAAGTTTATATAGAGCAACCTAAAGGATTCCAAGTGACTAAAAACAAAGACTACATGTACAGATTAAAGAAGGCACTATATGGTCTAAAACAAGTTCCTTGGGCTTGGTACTCCAAACTAGACAAATATCTTAAACAACAAGGTTATAAGAAAGGTATAGCTACCGGTAATCTATATTTTAAAACTGAAGGTAATCATATGCTGATTGTTATTGTTTACGTTGATGATATACTATTTGGTGGAGATAGTGGCAAAATGTGTAGAGAGTTTACTGATGCTATGCAGAAAGAATTTGAGATGCCAATGTTAGGAGAATTAGCATTTTTCCTTGGTTTACAGGTCAATCAATTAGACATAGGGATTTTCATCTCTCAGACCAAGTATGTAAAGGAAATTATGAAGAAATTCAAGATAGAAGATTGCAAGCCAGTCAGTACACCTATGGTCACTGAGTGTAAGCTTAGAAAAGATGATGAATCTACTTTAGCAAATCAAACTTTGTATAGATCCATGATTGGAAGTCTCTTATATCTCACAGCAACAAGGCCTGATATCATGCAAGCTATTTGCATGGTAGCTAGATTTCAAGCTGCTCCTAAGGAAACACATGTCAAAGCTATGAAGAGGATATTCAGATACATGAAGAGTAAAATAGATTATGGTCTATGGTATCCTATTGGTGATGATTTCACTTTGATTGCATACACAGATGCAGATTGGGTTTTTTGTGTGGATGACATAAAAAGCACTAGTGGTGGTGCATTCTTTCTAGGAGATAGATTGGTAGCTTGGTTAAGTAAGAAACAAGAATCAATCTCTTTGTCAACAATTGAAGCCAAATATATAGTTGCTATATCTTGTTGTACTAAGGTGTTATGGATGAAGCAAATACTACAAGATATTAAGGTAGATTTTGATGGGCCAGTTAACATTCTTTGTGATAATACCAGTGCCATAAACATCTGAAAGAATCCAGTTATGCTTTCAAGGACCAAGAACATATCCATTAAATATCATTTTCTTAGGGAGAAAGTTGCTGAACAAGAAGTCAAGTTGGAATATGTTCAGACAAAAGAACAGATGAAAAATATCTTTACAAAACCTCTTCCCAAGGAGACATTTGAATAACTCAGGAAGAAGTTAGGATTTATTCCTTCTCCTATCTCTAATTGAATACTGAATGTATTCATCCAAGGGGAGTATATCAGAGTATTCCTTTATCCCTGGTACCGCAGTTGTCTTGAAGGATGATTGTCCTCAGGGGGAGTACGTTAGCATTACTATTTTTCTGTGAGTCCCTTTGTAATTGATGTCAAAGGGGGAGAACTATGTAGAGTGTTCACAGCAAAGTACGTGCTAAATGCATGTAGCAAGGGGGAGAACGGTATGGTTGTTATGGTCCATTCAGATTCAGGTGTTGCCATCAATTACAAAGAGGGAGATTGCTGAATTGTTGTCATTGATGTCAAAGACTTAAGGAGCAGATCAACATGTTGTGGAGTTTGTCAAATCTATGTTGTTGAATAGTTATCAGTTAGCAAAACGAAACAATGTCTAAACTATCTTATCTTGGAAGAAAAGACAAGTGAATGTTTTATATCGGCAAAATGTGCTCAAGTCAAACTTGTTTTACAACACTAAAATGATAATTGACAATGTCTGTTGGCAACATGTGCTCAGTCCAAACCTATCTTATATTGGCAACTTGGAAGAAATGAGAAGTCACATTACTTATATTGGTAATGGATGAAAAGCGACGTCAAGTGAATTATATTGGTGAAGTTTTTAATTTTTGAACTTGTTTTCTAGTTCATCTTTTAGCTAATTTACTGACAAAGCAAAGCAAATGTTTGAAAAGTGTTCGAAGAAAAACACTGTCGGGAAAACTTTACATTCCCGAACTAGTTTGCAAGTTCAACTTTTAGCCGATTTGCTGACTAGCCGATAACGGCTTATTAAGGCAAGCTATAATGTCTTTTGAAAAGGCTATGTCTTCGAAAGTTTTAAGTATTTGTCCCTGTTGTTGGGAAAGTGCATCAAAGACTAACTAGTTTGAAAGTTAGTGTTTTCCCTGATTCACCAACTAGGCGATACTTGGCTAAGATTGAACAATGTGTGGAGTGAGAAAGGTAGTTCATGATAGTTGAGAATCGCCAACAAAGAAAAATGGGCTACAAAGTTGGTGAGATGGCCAAGTTTAGGATTTTCTATTTTTGCTAATAAGAATCAAAGTGCAGAGTTCAAGGCTAAAGTTTGAGAAAGATATCTTTTGCCGATAAGCTTTTCGAATGTGTTAAAGGCCAAAGTTTTGGAAAATCAATATTAGCCGATAAAGGCATAATATGATGAAGATAAAGGCATAAGGAGAATGCTGAGGTTCTTAACTTTGAGAATTCGCCGATAACAAAGGAAAGAAGACCAAGTTTGTAATGTTGTACTTTCACCGATAAAGTGTTTGTGATGGAGTTGGCTAAGGTTAGAAAAAGGGAGAAGTGGCCAATAGAAAAGAAAAAGGATAAAGAACTTGTATAAACAACTTTTTGTCGATAATGTGTTAAAACGGTAGTTCTGAAAAGTGTCTTTTTACCGATAAGAGTCATAAAGGATTAAAAGACAAAAGTTCAAAAATATGAGATTTTGCCAACAAAGTGCGATTAAAAGCCAGTTTTGAAAGTTTAGAAAGATGTATTTTTGTCGATAGAGAAGGAAGGTGCCTCAGTTCAAAAATATGAGATTTCACTGAAAAGGGCGATAAAGGTCAGTTTTTGAAAAATTAACTTTTGCTGATGAAAGAGACAAAGACCCAAGTTTGTAATATTGAATTTTTGTCGATAAAGGTATACGCTTTCTATCCAATGTCATACTTGCAAAAAATTAAATTGGCCGCATAAGCAATAGTTTGCATGGATGAAAAGGCCACATAAGCAACAATATGTTTGGGATGATCTTATAGACCTTGAGGTGAATAGAACAACAGGACATCTCATTGATAAACATTTCTGAGCTCGATATAGATTAGTTGTACTATAGTTAAACAACTTGTATTTGTTGGCATTCAGTTTCTGAACAGTTGATGATAGTTTAATTGATTGGAAGTATGTGTTTTTATACACATTGAAACTATGGTGAACATGTTACTCACTGAATAGAATATCTATCATTCATAGGTACAGAGGGTAGAGGTTGTACAAACATACAAATGTTCATAGGCAGATTGTATTGAGAAGAGGGGAGGCTCTGTTAAAGAAAACAAAGAATGCAGAGAGCATAGAGAAAAGTGAAGACTATGTGCAAGAGTGTGCAAGAGTGTAGGAGTATATGAATTGACAAGGTGCATTTTAGGTTAAGGAAGAACCATTCTTGCATATAAGAAACTGTGAAAATTTAGGGGTTGGTACCTCGTTATATTGAGTTGGAACTCAATTAAGGTGTGTGATGTACCTGTAGGTTGGTGCCACAAAACATTATCTTGGTTTTTGGTGTACCCGTGAGTTGCTTCCTGCAAAACACACTAATAAGTGCTTATTATGAGGTTGGATTTGAGTAGTAGACTCAAGCAACATTCTCACCGTAGTTTTTCCCTTTTTGGGTTTTTCACATAAATCTGGTGTTATCTTGTGTGTATGTGGTTAATGTGTTCCTTCCATTTTTATCTATTGGTTTTATTTTAAAGTTTTTAACATACACTAATTCACCCCCCTCTCAGTGTATTAGTGTTCTTTCAATAGGTTGGAGGTTCTTCCTTGTTACAACCCAATCCTATTTCCCCAAATTAGCACTAATTTTTTTTGCAAGTTATTAAGTGTTTGATTCAATCGTATACTTGGGTACTTCTATCCAAACGGAATAGGCATTCATCCAATTGTGACAAGCATTCATCCTTATAGGATAGGCATATGTCCAAAAGAGGTAGGTATTCCTTCAACCAAATGGGATGGACATCTATCCTAATGGGATAGGGATCCATCCACAAAGGGATAGGTACGTGCTCTAGCCAGAAACTTAGGCCCATCGGGATCTAATGAATCTTGAGCCACTCGCTGAAGACTACACTCCCCACAACCATTGGGATTGCACCAAGGTCATCATCATCCAAGATTTATATATATACAAAGTTTAATGGCTTGAGTCCCACCTTAGAATTTTGTCATGCCCACATTTCCCATGTGGTCATGACACACAACACATGTGTCATGTCCACATTTGACATGTGGTCATGACATGAAATACGAAAAACCTTTCCGCATGTCCCTAGAACCCCCTCGCACGTGCCTGCGTGCTCGGTGGCAATACGCGTAAGGCGTAAACATGTCAATCAAATTCGGGGAAATGCGTCTACCTACACCCTCCCCTACGTAACGAAAGCTGTCTAGGGGGTATGTGACGCGATGTGTGCTGCTTCTAGGGTTAGAATGGTTTTAATCTGAACCCTAAGTTTCCTAGTGAAGAGATGATTTCATCAGATTCGAAACCAAACCCTAACTCTAATGCATAAATGAAATCAAATAAATAAAATATGAAAATCAATGGCATGATGGTCGCATGATAAAATAGAGTGATTAAACAAAAGTCACAAGATGCCGTAAAAATAAAACCCTAAATTCTAGGAAAATTTTGATAGCATAACGCGTTATCAATAAATGAAATAAATATTTTAAAAGAATTCTGATGAAAATTAATTGAGACAAAAATTAAATAAACAAGGTATAAAAATAAATTAAATAATCCCAAGGTCAAAATGAAAATTTAATCACTCATCAAAAAAATAAAATTTGAATTCAATAAAATGACCAAATTAAAATCCAATAATTAAGTCCTTTAATAAATATAATTTTGACAATTATATTTATTAATTAACTCATAAAAATCTAGAAAGGGGAAAAATCAAAGCATCTCTCCCCATAAAAAAAAATCGACCAAATAAAATAATCAAATTAAAAAGGGCTTCCCAAATGAAATTTAATTAAAAAGCACTAATTAAATCAAGGTGACTAAAATATATAATAAGCACGGGGATAAAGAATCCCATTTAAATCAAAATCCCAATCCCCATAAAAAATAAATCCACAAGGAAATAAATAAATTAACCACCAAAAGAAATTAAAACCACTAAAATAAAACTCAAGGATGAACAAAAATAAATCAAAAAGCAAAAGCAAGGGAGAGGGAATTTTAAATTCCTGTGCACATGGCAAAATGAGAAAATAAAATTAAAATGCATTTCAAATGCATTTTCCCTCATCCTCCATCTTAACCCTATCCCATTATTTTATTAGTTTTCTAAGTGAGTCTTCCCTAATCACATATTTTATTGTTTCCTTATGGAAACCCTAACTTCTCTTTTGTTTCCTCATTTCATCTCTTTCTTCTCTATTGTTTTGCCTCCATTGTTTCTATTTGATTTGTTGTGCAGGTTGAAAGTTTTGTTCTCTCATGGATGCCATGATGGGATCCTCTCACAGAGGTATATACTTAATGTTTATGAACATAGGCCCCTTTTTTTGTGTTATATATATATACTTAACATTACACATTTTTTTTTATAAAACTATAGATCTGAGATAAATTTCCTTTTGTTCAAGATTTAACACAGGAAGTGATACACACACACACACACACACACACATATATATATCTATATTTTATTAATGGCACGAAAGACAAAAATAATAGATGAAGGACAACCCACAGAGGGCATGGCACGCTGCAAAGGAGGGATGAAGGTTTCATAGCGGACTCTGCCGCCGCTGTGTATCACGCTGCAGAGGGAAGGAGTTAAGGGCGCGGGGTAAGGCATGGTAAGGGGTGTGGGGAGGGGGTTCCCGTGGATTGCAAAAGGATGGTATAGTGGGCGGCGGCCATGGCCGCCGTCCCCCATACTACTTTTTTTTAAAACACTTTACCTAAAACTCAAACCTTGGGTGTGGGTGGGGGCTCAACCCCCTCCCCACACCCTCCTGTGGATTGCAAAAGGATGGTATAGTGGGTGGCGGCCATGGCCGCCGTCCCCCATACTACTTTTTTTTAAAACACTTTACCTAAAACTCAAACCCTGTAAGCTTTAGGGTTCAGCCATCAATTCAGATTTAAATGTTTTTTTTTAAACAAAAAAAATAGTTTGTAAATTATTTTGACTATAAATGTATATATGATTTATACAGTTTGTTATTGCATTAAAAAAAATAATATATATATATATATATCATAAATATGTGGTTCTGATATATATATATCCTCTACATAAATACCCATTTTCTAAATAAAATAATAGGACAGTTTATTTCATACAATAACCAGATTTAAATTTCTTTTAAGCACCATTACTATATATATATATATATATATATATATATATATATTTGTAGAAAATAACCCAACAAAATAATTACTCTCTTCCTTCTCAATTTGACAGCATATAAGGTAAAACATAGTACTATTTCTTTGATAATAATAGAAAATATATAATCTCGTTTTGACATTTTTCTGAGAATAAAAGATGGTATACATAGCGAATTTCTTCATTTCCTAAAACTCTATTCAAAGGGCTACTTCAGCATTTAAACTCTCTTTTCTCTTCCAATATAAAATGATAGTATATACAAAGATCTTTTCTGTTATACTTTCAATAGCACGTGCACAAACAACAAATGATAAACATGTATTTCTATTGCATACAAACAACACTACATATTTTCTTTTCGACATAGCATACCACAAAAATTTTAACAACAATACATGTAATTTTTTTTTGAAATAAAATGACAGTAGCATGTACTTTCTTTTTCTTTTCTCCATAAACCCAATACACAACAGTGTGAAAATAACAACAGATTTTTGGATAATCTATAAAGAGTACTTATAATAATTTTCCTTGTAAACAACGAACACATAGGAAAGTTTAATTTGGACCATCATTTACAACAAGGCCTCTAAGGCCATGGCTTAAATCAACCAACCAAAAATACAGTAAAAGAGGCAAAAAGATCTACTCCCAACTCCATTTTCTCCCAAGAAATACCTGCAATAAACATAGCAAGGGAAAACCAAGCCACAAAGGAATGCCCTCCTCCCTACCATAGACCCACAAGTGGGTCACCCCTGAGCTAGGGAGGTAGGAATCACACAGTTTGACACACACTCCACAACAATGCAATTTTCTGAACACACAAAATTTCCCAAAGGTTTGCACAAAACTAAACTCATGAAAATGAGTTTGATGGGGGTAGGAGAGTGGACCCCTCAACTCAAGAGGTCACTCCATGATCTCAAATCACCAAGTCTCAAGGCCTCAAGCCACAACCACAAAATACATATCTCCAAATAACTCAACAAAAGACTATCATGGCACTCTTGCCATCAAAAAAATGCTCTCAACATCAAAGAAAAGCCCTCAAGGCTATAAGTAGCACAAAAATAAGGAGGTGACCTCAAGGAGGTTCACTCTCCCCTACCCCATACAAGTTGAGCCTTACCTCCAAATGGAGGTGTTCTCACCAAATTCCCAACCCACACAAAATGAAAACAACCAACAACATAAAACCACAAACACAATATAAATGAAATATACAAGGGCAAATGGCCATACCCATGGAGCTTACCTTCAAAAGCCCTAAAAATGGAAGCATGTTTGGTGAAGAGCTCCAAGCCTCTCCAAGTCTCCCAATCTCCAAATTTCTCTAACTCCCAAAAAAAAGAACTCCAAGAATAGAAAGAAAATATGCAAACTGTAAGAACCCCACACTCCTCTTCAAGAGGAGGTAATATAGGCCTTCCAATTTGGGCCTTGAGGAATGAGAAGGTGACACTTGTCACCTTCTTCTTCTTCATCCTATGGCACTTGCAAGGGAGAGGAAGCGTGAGAGTGACAAGTGTCACCCTCCAATTCCATTCCAATCCTCACCTTATCCACTTGTGCTCTCGCACATGTGTGAGAGACCAAGTGGTGAGGTGGCAATTCCCTTCAAGCCTCCATGAGGATAAGGGATGCCATATGGCATCCTCTTATTCTCCAAGAGAGTCATCTCCCTCCAAGATGCTCTCACATGTGTGTGAGAGTCTTGGAGGGAGATCCCACACACTTGGGAGTCTTGAAGACCTCCCAAGTCTTCTTGGTGAAGGGATCCCCAAACTTTGGGAAGGGAGATGAGTCTTTCCCAAAGCGTGACTCATCTCCCACCCTTAGCCAATTCAAAATTCGTCACTTTGACTAAACCTTAGTTTAGAGTGACCAAAAGTGAGTTACCATAAGGTTTAGTTAGTCAAAATTGACCCTAGACCCATGGGTAACCACCTAGGGTAAGTTTTGGGACACTAAGGTACTCCTAGGGAGTCATAAATTCACTTTAAATGGCCCATAAATAAAAACAATACCAAGTGGTATAAAACAATAAAAATATACAACACATGATATAAATTAATTTAACAAAAAGGGGTACTAGGCCAAAATAATAAATCAACAAGTACTCAAACAGCATCTGATCAAACATGATCCTCATCCCTCTTGGGAATGGATCGGTTTCACAAGGAATAACATATGTGTGAACACTACCTCCAATTTCCTGTGGCCTGGGACTATAATCCCGCACAACTAGATCAAGTGTTAATCACATCATGTATAGTCATAACCGAAGCAATTAAAATTAAATTCATGTCATTGCATATTAATCATTCACAACATAATTCAAGATTAAGCTACATTTTCTATCTAATGTCACATAATCATTATCAATTAATGAATCCACATAATAAACTAGAAATCACATCTATAATCATCATCTAATATATCTCACATGTCTAATCTCATCATAGCATCAAAATATGATTTAAATCAAATCACATGTCTAATCAATGTCAAAACAGAATCGGGAGATATAATCAAATCTGCATAAAGGAACAATAGTCTCTAAAAGTCTAATAATGTCACCAACTGTAATGTAAAACAATTAAAATAAAGAAGGAAAATAATTGGCCTCACAAATTTGGCCTAAAGCCTTAGGGAGTCAAGTGAATTCATTCGGGATTCTTTTGAGTATACATTGAATGTTTTTCTATCTTGTCTTTGTATTTGAAGTTTCACTTTAGGTTTGTTGGAGTGATTCCCTTGATGAAATATCTAAGTTGAATGTTCAAATCGAGAGTTTCAATACCTCCCAACCTTGTGCCTAAAAACATGCACATTGAGAACTTTCTTCATTCCCTAGGATGCCTACATACCTGCTTCCAAACATGATCAAGGTGTATATATATAGTTCTATTTTCTTCTCTATGTTTTATGTGAACTGTTTAGTGTGGGTATGCAACCCTTTCTAGGGCCGAGTTTCCCCAAACAGTTCCTTTGTGACTGCTACGCATGAAGGGAAGCAATTAAAAAGTATTTGGTCTCCTTGACCAATACTTGTTTACTAATTCACTACTTTCTAATCCTATCAAAATAAAACTTTTCTACTACATGATCAATATTCCCTTTTCCCCCTTTTGATAACATGTTCTGTCACAAAAAGGATGTTCTAATTGCAACAAAATTACTAGGTGATTCTAAATTCCTTTTAAACCAAGTGATGGGAGATATTTTCTAAGTCGGATCAATTCGATTAATCTTGTTAGTTTGGTGTCCGAGGGAGATTAGTCGTCCCTCAGACTTAAATATCACGATGTCCCTTATTACTCCTCAATGATTTATAGGGACGATGCCAGAGACACCATTGTTGCAGCTATGTTAGGCAATAAGTGCAGTAGTTTAAGTGTAGCAACATTACTCGTAAACATGAACCAAAGGCATCGTAAAAACTGAATGCTGTGATTTGGTTTTTGATTTTCTCTTGCTTAAATTGTTTAACTATCTAAAATAAGAAGAAAATTTAAAATGACTAGTATCAAATTGAGAAACTTTGAGTAAACCATTGAGATCAAATAATCATTAAGATTAAACCATTCCATCTAATGCTACTAAATGATTGTTGAAATTCATTTGTAAATTGAAGGAAAATTAACTATAATGTTTACATCTAATTAATTGTATAAGTAAGAATTCCCATCTCAAATAATTTGTAAATGAAATTTAATGTTTCCAAAATAAAGAAGATTGTGATTAAATTTAATAATTGTAATTGAACTTAGTACTTAGTAGATTGAATTTAATATTTATTTGGAGAAGTTCCTTCTATAAGTTACCTTGTTATATTTTTATAATTTATTAACAACATGCTTAATAAACATTCAACATAATCTTATTCAAATAGATCTACCTAACTTAATTGTTGATTGAAATTGAATTGATTCCTACTTTAATTAATTCTAACTAGACAAATCCACTAATATTTTCTTACCAAGTTCCCATTTAGTTCATTTAATAATAACTTGTGTATTATATGATTCCTTTTCATTAGTGCAAATTAAAAATGAGTAATTAGTAACATCCATATAAAAAGGGAAACAAATGTTTCTATCTATAATTAAACATTTTATAAACTAAACAAATTAACAACTAATGATTAAACATATTAAATAATTACTCACTAATTAAATCAAATTAAATTAACTATCATAACAGTTTTACTTGCAATTTAAGCCATATAATTAACCATCTATTGTAACTAATTAATCTATTAAATCTAACTATCTATTCATATTGAGGAAATAAATTAAAACAACTAATTGATTAAATTAACATATTACAAATTAAAAATTAACTAACTATTATACAGATCATAATTCTAATTACCATTTTAAATTAACTAATTAATAAATAAATTTAACTTTTATAAATTCTATATTCTTAATATTTATTAACTAAATAATAAAAATAATATTTGTTAACAAATTAAGAATGAATAATAATTAAAACTAAAAACTAAAATTTAATAAACAAAATTTATAACAATTTAAACCCTGAGAGAAAATAAAAAAATGTTTTTGGGGTCGAAACCCTCTTGGCGGCCTGCATGTGCAAGTTGCAGTCCCTTTTAAAGAGGTGGCCTGCACATGCAGGGGGTAGGGTATGTATGCCTCATAGTAGAAGCATAGTTAGGTGCCTCCTACATACTGGGAGTATGAGGTAGTCTCATATGTTATAAGCCACCTGTAGACCCAAAATCAGGCACCTAACATCGTAGACTATAAAAGGATCCATTTCCATTTCCATTTCTATGCAGGCCGCGACCCCCTTAAGGGGTGGCTTGCGCATGCAGGTCATGAACAAAAAAATTGTTTCCCTAATTATATATATATATATATTTTGTATTATATATATTTAATTTAATTTATTAAATTTAAACTTAGTTTATTTCCATTTCTAATTCTATTATTTTATCATATATAAATACACACAGATACATACATACATACATACATATATCTTGTCTATTTTAATTAAATCTAGCATGTTCATGTGGTATATATATATATAATTTATTAAATTTAAACTTAGTTTATTTCCATTTCTAATTCTATTATTTTATCTCTCTCTCTCACACACAAATACACATCTTTTCTATTCTAACAACACTTTTTTTGAAATCTAGCATGTCTCTGCACGTGTATATATAGAAAAAACAAGAAAAGATATTTTGTTTATGGCCTCTGATTTGGAGCACACTCAAATAGATTTTTGTTAGAACAAATAAAATTGAAAATTTAAAAAATTATTTCAACTAAATTTTACTTCTCGAAGATTGTCAAACCCTTTTACCAGAGGAGAGCGTCTAGCAAGATCTCATGAAAATTCCTAGTGACCATTTCTTCCTCTCCTTCTTATTTATTTATAATCCTCTTCCTTCAAATTCTCAGAGAAATTATCTCCGTTGATTTAGTTTTAACATAGAGCAACCAAAAAAAATCTCCTCAATCATTGCAAATCATGGAGGCTAAATTTCCTCAATCAGAGTAATTCATGGAGGCTAATTAAAATGAACCAATCCGTTAACAATTAAAACTTAATTATAGCTTCCCTAAATTTACTCCAGTTATCTGGTTTTTTAAATTATTAATTAATTCAATTCAACTTAATTCATTTTAATATGAATTTAATTATTAACTTAATTTCTTTAACTTAATTCTTTTTATTTAATATAAATATAACTTTTTAATTATTGATATGTTTATTTATATCATTTTATTTTTTATCACTTATTTAATAATTAATAACTATTTTTCCCTATCCTGATGAACAAGTTTTGAAGTGTTTAGAGGGAGATCGTGATTGATGAGATTGCACTTTGTTCTATTTCTCTTTCTTTAGTTCATGCTTTTTAAAGACATTCCCAAACTTTTACATACATTGTCTATGCCTATAATCATCTTTAAGACAATGAAAGCACTAAGAATAGTACATGATATGCTGGTGAATGATTGTGTGAATTAATGATTGCTCATAAAATATGATAGTAATTTTTGTTAATGTTAGTAGTTTGTGATGTATAATATTATGTGGTGAACTAACTCCTATGCAGAAAGGACGTGGTTACATTTCATGTAGACCTCCTGTCAGCCCGCAACAAAGGAGGTGTTTTCATCTACAGTAGACAATGCAGCTACCCAAAACCTTGAAGGAAAAGGACTCCGAATTGAGTGGGTATGAGTTAACCATAACTCCCCACTCTCAAAATTTTTCCGTTAACAGTTGACACAATTGTGAATAATGAAGGAAGCTCAAATTGTGGTCCATGTTCTGTTTCCAGTTATGACTGTTTTCATAATGACTAAGAAGAGTTATAGTAGGATTGTGATGTCTACATTATCTTTATGGTAGCTAGTTTCCTATTCCTAGTATGATTAATAATAATGTCTTCTCCCTATGTTTGTGGGAGAATGGACAAGTATGATATTAGTTGCTTAGAAGTTATGCTCAATTAGGAAACTCAAATCTTGTCTATATATGTTAGATTTTGTATATGACAAAGGAGGTTAGACAAATATTGTGTTGTCAAAGTTATTATTATATTTTTATCAACATTCCATAGAGAACATAGTTTTGAATTCAGTCAATGATTCGGTGATACAGTAGTGAGCTAGTTTAGATTCTGTGGAGATTATAGTCACTCAAGCAAGGGCCACTTGAGGTACTGCATCTCTCTTATATGTTTGTCTAATTAGTTCATGTTACTAGTTTATGTTTGTGTGATTATTTTATGTTATGTGGATCAGTCAATATTGATAATCTATATTATTGAGTTAAGGTGATCACTGACTTAGTTTATTAATTGTTCCTCTATTTTGATTCACATAGATTGTTTTGATTTACAACCAACTAAATAAGCATTGGTTATTTCTTATCAGTATTGCCTACTTATAGTACTTGTTATTCCTTACAAAGTAGAGTTTGTTTCCCTTCCCATAGTTTGTTTCTATGCACAACTTCTAGATTACAATTCAGGAATCCTTAACTGTACACATAGTACAAGCACCATCCAAGAAGAATACGATTCCCTAGTTTGACAATTTAAATGTAACACATTATAGCCACTAGGTTTCTTGATATAAGATTCGATGGTTTGTTGAGTTGTGTGCATACCCTTTTTGCATCAATGTATTGGTTAATAATGGAGTTCGACATTTTTGGCATCGTTGTCGGGAATGGTGCTAAGGTTTAGAGTTTCTAAGTTCTTTTGATTCATGTTTGTATTTGCTTTCATACGATATAGGATTACTTAGATATTCAAACTATTTCCAAACTATCTACTAACATGGTGCAAGAACAAAGCTATTAGCTCAAGCATCATTGCATGCGGTGGCCAAGAGACTAGTTAGGGAGATTTCTTCCATCTAGTTCAACAGAAGAAGGGGAGGACCATTTTGAACCACCTCTTGGACTGGAGGACATTGCAAACTAGAATATATTGCCACTTGGCATCAAGACACAATGGTGGAAGAAGCAGTAGAGAATCCAACTAAGCCAGTTACCTTTGCATTTCCTATTATAGACTAGGTAAGAGCTGACACCCTGAAGAACATTCCTCCTTCAGCTCTACCAAACTTTCATGGGTTAATCATTGAGGACCCATATACCTTTCTTTTTGAATTTGATGTACTTTGTAGAAGCTATGACTATACTATAGATGCATACAGACTCAAACTCTTTCTGACCACCCTCAAGGATGCTGCCTTATGATGGTTCATGGGGTTGGGTTAGAATTTAGAAACAAATTGGGGTATCATGAAGGAGAAGTTCTTGCAAAAGTACCAGGACTATTATCATGGAAATGATATGAAAGGAGATGATATCTTCAAGATGTCACAAAAGGAAGATGAACCTCTTGAAGACCACATTGAAAGATTTTAGTTTTGCCTCAAAAAGTCAAGACAGAATCGACTCTCTCTAGAGTCACTCAAGTTGGTCTTCTTAAGAGGTGTGAGTGAAGAATGTATGGATGCACTGAATTTAATTAGAGAAGGGGACATCTCTCAACTTGGGTTCTATAAAATTTGCCAAATCTTCAAAAACTATTCATATTCCACCTTGAAGAAGAATAGAGGATTGTGAGCCTTGCCTTCCACCAAAACATCTACTAGAGTCTCTAGGCTAGAACTCAATAATATCTTATAAAAAATGAAAGAGGACATCATAAGTCATCTAGCAACACAACTAGACACTCTACACATAAAGAAGAAGCAAGAGGCAGTAGAGGTAGCTTTGGTTGAATATTGTCCACATTGTCGACAAAAGAAGACCAACTGTAAGTGCAAATGTATTGCCAACATTTCTGAGGAAAGGAGTGAGAAAGTAGATTTCTAAACTATTGAGGATGAAGAAGGTCAAGTGTTTTACATTGCACAATGTAGGCCTTGGAAGTAAAGACATGGTATGCCTTAGAACTCCTTGACCAATAATATTCCATTTTCTTCATTTGCTTCAAACATCCCTAATTGGCACTTGATGCACCTTGGTATAACATGCCACAATAGCCTTGGGCAACTATGCCACCTAGTTAGAACCAACAGTAGGGGGAATGGCCACAATGACCATTCCAAACCTCAAATTATGATCCACAGTGGTAGGCCAATCAACACCCATGGTCACAATAGTGGTGTGGAAATCAACCTTGGAAAAACTCAAATATGAACTACCTGCAGCCACAAAAACCCCTACCTCAACAACTTGCCATTATGCTGAATGCATCTTCACCCACTCCTATTCTACCTAGATCCACTCAATTATTAGCCCAACATGTACCTAATCCTAACAACAAGCCTATTCAATAGGCTTATACTAATGAAACCATCCAATACCCAACCTATACAGTTGAGGTTAGTGATGTTCACCTGCACTTGAGCAAAATGCTTGCTGGACCTTCATCTCCACTTATCATGGAACTTACTGATGAGGAACCAACCTTCGACACTAACAACCATTCAAATAACTGACATAGCCCTCCTAAGCAAACCTCACCCTAGGAAGAGACCATTACCAGGAGCCCTCCATTTCCAGAGAGATTAAACATGCATACAACACCACCTCCACCGGAGCCTGACTTTAATTTCATTGGGCAATTGAAAAATTTGTGTAAAATTCCCCTCATCCAAACTATCAAGGATGTACCCATATATACCAAAGCTATAAGGGAACTATGCCTTAATAAACTAGGAAGAAAGAGAAAATATCCTTAGACGATACATGTTATAGGACAACTTGTTGATATTATGTTAGGTAACTTGGTTGTCCCAAAATATGCAGATCCTAGAAGTCCTGTAGTTGATGTAAACGTCCATGGTACCCTTATAAAAAACACCTTGATTGACTTGGGTGCAACCATAAATGTGATGACAAAGGAAACAATGAATAATCTTTAGTTGATTAACTTAAGACCTACTCCAACAGTCTTACAGTTGGCAGAAAGGTCAACTGTCAAACTTGAAGGGGTCATTGAAAGTCTAGTGATTACATTAGATTCATGGGAATACCCTGTAGATTTTATGGTCTTGCAGCCCAAGGCTAGCTTAGGAGGATATCCACTCATCCTAGGGAGACCTTGGTTGGCAATAGTTGATGCCTTCATAGGATGTAGGTCTGGGAATATGATAATTTTCAATGGGAATATAATAAAGAAATTGGTTCTTTATCCCCCAACACAACCTTTTGCTGATATGGAGCAACCTATTTAGCTCTAGACCTAGAGGATACTGACCAATATTCTCTTCAGACATTAATGACAATTGAATGAAGCCCATTGTTGAACATCTAGGATGAAGATGAAGTGCTTTCCAATGTGATACAAAACACTTATGGAAGGGACCTGCAACAAGACCCATGTCTAGTATGCCTGACTTGCCCACTACATAATATTCTACCTTCAATTAATACTCAAGCCTATGCTTCTACTACTCACATGTTTCATCATTTGCTGCTCGATAATTGTAGCCTCTATTACGATGTCTACAACACCGGTTGACATTACACTAGACATGACACTTAATATACACAATCAATTGACAGTTGTGCAACAGTCTGAACTGATAAAAAAACCGCAAACTCACAATAAAATACTTGCATGGGACTATCATGATATGAAGGGCATAGACCCTAACCTCTGCATGCATAGGATACACATCAATGAGGGATGCAGGCTAGTTAGGAAGCCCTAGAGGAGAATGAACCTTGTTGTAAGAGTCATAGTGAAGAATGAACTGTAGAAACTACTAGATGCAAGATTCATATATCCCATATCAGATAGCTAATGGGTATCCCCACTAGTCATAGTACCATAAAAAGGAGGTAAGTGGTGGGTTTGTGTAGCTACAAAGAATTGAATACTTCCACTAGGAAAGATCATTTTCCTCTTCCTTGGATGGGAAGAAGTATTTTTCTTTCCTAGATGGATTTAATGGCTATAATCAGATCAAAATAGCCCCTGAGGATTAGGATAAGGCTACATTTACATGCCCATGGGGGATCTATGCATATTCAGTCCTTCCATTTGGACTCTGCAATGCACCTGCAACATTTCAAAGGGTTGTTTTAAGCATCTTTTTTAATTTTTCCCATGACTCTATGGAAGTATACATGGATGATTTTACCACTTATGGGGATTCTTACTAAGAAGCACTAACAAACCTTGAAAAAGTCATCCAGAGATGTCAAGATCATAACCTATCTCTTAGTCATGAAAACTGTTTCATGATGATGGAAGGAGTAGTGCTTAGCCACTTTGTGTCCAAGAAAGGCATTCAAGTGGATCCAAATAAAATTGAAGTCATTTCAACATTGCCTATTCCTCAAAAGCAGAAGGATGTTAGAAGATTTCTTGGCCATACAGGATATTATAGAAGATTCATAAAATATTTCAGTAAGATGGCTATACCCCTATTTGTCTTACTCTCTAAAGATGTGGAATTTAATTGGACAACTGACTGTCAGACAACATTTGAAAATCTTACAGAGTCATTGACAAAGACACCTGTACTCAGAGGACCTAATTGGGAAGTCCCTTTCCATATTCATACAGAGGCCTTTGACTTTGCTATAGGGGTTGTGTTAGGACAGAAGGAAGGAAATTTTGAATATGCTATTTACTACATGAGTAAGAATCTACAAGGTGCTGGACTCAACTATACTGTTATAGAGAAGGAAATGTTATCTATTATTTATGCAATCAATATGTTCAAACACTATATCACTGGGTATTCTACTTTTGTTCATACTAACCATGCAACAATAAGGTATCTAAGGAACAAACCAGTGGTCAATGGAAGATTGGTTAGATGGTTGTTGCTACTTCAGGAATTTGATATCACTATTGTAGACAATCCTGGGAAGGCCAATGTTGTTTCTGATTTTCTCTCCAAGATACCTACTTGTAATGAAGATCTAGTTATTGATGATTCATTTCTAGATGAATACTTATTTGCACTAACTATACAAACTCCTTGGTATGCAGATATAGAAAATTATCTAGTTACAGGGAAAACACCTCCACATCTTTCACCAAGGGAGAGGCGCAACCTAGTTGAATGTAACTTTCCCTATTCCTGGGTAGCTAGCTACCTCTTCTACATAGGCCCTGATCATGTCATGAGAAGATGTATCAGAGAAGATGAAGTATATGACATTCTTAAGGCATGTCATGATGAACCATGTGGAGGACATTTTGCAGCTAAGAGAACAATAGTCAAGGTCTTAAATATTTGATACTACTGTCCAACTTTGCACAAAGATACAACTCTCTATACAAGGAGATGTGACCACTGTCAAAGGATGGGAAGACCTAAAAGAAGTGATGAGATGCCCTTGAAGCAACAATTGGTGGTAACACCATTTGACAAATGGGGCATTAATTTTATTGGGCACATTGATCCTGCCTCTGATAATAAAGAGTATATACTAGTATGCATTGATTACCTAACAAAGTGGGAGGAGGTGAAAGCTCTAAAGGTTGCCTAAGATAATAAGGTTGCTACATTCCTATATGAGGAAATATTTAGAAGATATGGAGTGCCAAAGGAAATAGTTATAGATCAGGCACCACAGTTTACATCAGCCCTGATTGCTAGTCTCATTCAGGAATATGAAATCAAACATAAGAGTTCCACTCCCTATAATCCACAATCAAATGGCTAGGTTGAGGTCACAAATAGGGAAATTGAGGCAATATTAACAAAGATAGTTGCATTACATAGGAAGGATTGGGTAGCCAGACTCTCAGAAGAAGTCTAGGCATACAGAACTACATGGAAAACAACAACATGGTATACACACTATGAACTAGTCTATGGTAAAAAGGTTGTCCTTCCTATTGAGTTTGAATACAAAACATTAAGAACTACCATTCAACTTGGGATGGATCTATCAACAACTCAACAAGAAAGATTGCACTAACTTAATGCCTTAAAAGAGTTAAGGATGGAAGAAGTCCACCACACTAAAATAATCCAAAAGCAGAGTCAAATGGCATGACCAATACATCAAAACCAAAGAATTTTAGGTAGGTGACTGGGCCCTACTCTATGACTTCAGATACAAAGACCATAAAGGCAAATTGTAGACTAGATGGCTGGGTCCTTATGAAATCAAGAAAGCTTTTCCCAATGGTGTAGTCCAACTGACAACAATTGATCCAGTCAGATTTTCACTCATGGTTAATGGACACCATTTGAAATTGTATAAAAAACCATTGGATAAAGCCAGTTGTAGACACCTAAAAATGTCTTAACCATCTTACTATCCTCCGACATCAGCCATCTCACTAATTTCTCATCTGATTAATTAATTAAATTTTTATTTAATTAATTATCTCACCCAACACCTCAATTGTTCACTTTTTCTTCATCATTTAATCCCTAAAAATTGAATTAATTTAATTAATTCAATAGTCACACCTTCTAAATTTTTTCTAATTAATTAAATAAATATGACATATTTATTTGATTAAATTCTCCACTTTCCTAAACCTAATTAATTAGATAAAACATGCTTATCTGATTAATCAAGCCTACTAATTAGCCTACCCCTAACCTAGTTGGTTAAATACCTGTTATTTAATTAGCTACCCTAGCCTACATGACCCCTAGACCTGGATTAATTAAATAAATAATTATTTAATTAATCCTAAACCCTAATTACCTCATCCACTAATTCACTATAGCCATATTACTAAGTTAATCACCCTGATTAACTTGGTCAAAGCATGATTAAAACCTCCCACACCCACAAATTTAAAATTACAAAATATTCCAACTCACTCCAACTCACCTTTACCATTTTTGTGTAAAAACATCTTCCTCTTTTTAGCCTACAAATGTAAGAGGCCAAAAATGTGCACATGTCACATGTCTCTCACAACCCCACATAAAATGGAATTTTTAATTCCAACTCATCCCAAGGAAATTAATTTTAAATTTTCTCATCCATCTCAATCACATTTAATGCTAAGTCCTCCTCAAAATGAATAAAAGATTCATTTTTATTCTCCACCCTCCAAATCTGTTGATCAAATCCTAGCCCTCCATCTCAACATGAATCTCATCCCTTGATATCAATAATCAATCTCAACCATTGGATCAAAATCCCCTCCAATTTGCCTATAAATACAAGCCTCCACAAGCCATTTGATCATCCAATTTTTGAGTAGTGTTATTATGCCCAAATTTCTTTTATCCATCTCCATTCTTAGCTAGGCTATACTGATTTGTATTTTTATTGAAAGCATTTCACATTTAAGAATATAGTCATGGATAAAGCTAGAGCTTGTGGGTGCTAAGCTCTCAACCTTATCAAGGACAAGGAAGATCTTGAGGTATAACTTTGTGTTTTTATGCATTTTAGTTGTGTTTTTACCTCTTAATATTTATCTTGTCTTCATTTGGCATGCTTGGTGGAACCCCATGGTCCCTATTTAACTTGTTTTGTTTGATTTTTTGTGAAGAAATAGGAGTTATAGGAGTTCAATGCCAAAAGGTCTCGGTTTGGCGCTATTTTCTCATGGATTGGCGCCATCTTCCTGATTTGTGGCACCATTTCACTTTGTTTTGGCACCATATCTTAGTGACACTTTGCTAACTCTTAAGCTTATAAAAAGTTTTAAAGTGCTTTTTAAAAAGGTTTTGGCAAGTTTCAAGGTCTTAGTGCTCTCTGTTTTAACAGAATATACACAAGTATAGGGGTTAAAATGTTAAAATTCATCTAGGGTTGCTTGAAATAGTTTTTTGGACTAACCTTAGTTTGTTCTTGTCTCATAACACCTGATACTTGGCTTTGATCTAACGCTTGGTGTTTGTTGACAAGGTAGAAGACACCTTAACCCCTTTTGATCTATCTTTTTCAAACTAACCAATTATTTTTGAGCAGCTTTAAGGAGACTGTCCTATTTTGGCACCATCCACACACAAAATGATGCCATCTTACTGAGCAATAGAGTTAAGATAGGTAAAACATGTTTGATGCCATTTCCTTTAAAACTAACACCATTTGAACAATTTTAGTGCCATGTTAAGTTTTGGCTCCATTTGTCTGGTTTGTAGCGCTATTTTTATTCTCTACTCAGTTGTCAGTCTGTGTTTTGACCTTAAAAATATTAGTGCCATTTGCTATTTCTATAGCACCATTTTCTTGATTTCTAGTGCACAATAAGTTATTTTTGATGCCATTTGATTGATTTCTGGCACCATAACTCTCTATTTTGGCGCTATCTTGCGGACTAACTTAGGGATTTGTTCAAGCAGTTGATAGGTTTTTGCAGGTGATAAGAACACTGGTCAAAGATAAAAATCAAACTACTAACACTTTTTATTGTAGGGTTCCCTTTTTATGTGTGTTTGCATTGTTAGCATAGGAACACTTGATTTGGTGTAACTAAAATGAACTTGTGTGTCGAAAGTAGGAACATTTCAACTTGGTACTTTTAAAAAGAACAAGTGTTTGCTATGTTTGGTGCATTTGCACACTTTGTCAAGTAGATCCCAAGATAGAACAAAAATATCCTCTCCCCTCACCTTTCGAAGGATCTTGGGTTTAAGAGAAATTGTTCTATCTTCTTTTATCTTTTTAGGAGAGCCTGCCTTGTTGGGAAAAGAGGTACTCACCCAAAGGGATGACTCTAAGTGGTTCTTTCAATTTGGTCCACTATATAAATGGTTTAGACAAAATTCAAAGACTTCTTGGTGAAGTATTCTTATTACAATAGTTCCCTAGTATCCATACACTTGTGTGTGTGATATGTCAACCCCATTCTTTCCTTGCAAAAGGATTGATGTAAGTGGCTAGGATAGTCTCTTAAGTGAGTCCCTGCCGCATGAATATATGTCAAGTCCCTAAATTTCCACTAGACACCTTAAGTTAGAAGCCTACCCTATTGACTTATTTGTGTCTTGTTCAATGCAAGGGTATGATGCCCCCAAGATTACTCACCATATGGCTCCTATGAGATGAGACAAAAATCCTTAGCTTAGCATAAGTCACTTGTTGGCTTTCCGAGGAGAGGGTGATTGGGTCATCCTTCCAGTCCTGGAGGCCCCTACCTGTCCTCTCTTACAAATACAAAAGTGTATACACTCACATTAGGTGTTCCTACATTTGTGTCGATGGAGATTCCAAGTTGTGGGCTTGAACAATTTGCTATTTGCCATTGACCTTAGGTAGACTAAGCATTGTTTTCAAGTGTATTCGATTGTGTCTAGACCCATGGAAATTTGGCCTTGAGGGGCTGTTGAGCATACACATAATGCTTACACTTCCTATTAAACATTTGGCCATTGTGTTCTCTTGTTTGATTTGTTTGTCTACTTGCCAAGAAATCTCATTGACATTATCCAAAACCACTTGAACCATTTGAAAAATCAAACCATTGAACATTTGAACCTTCCAAATCAACCATTTGGCCTTCAAAATCCAAAAGTTTGAGACCAAAAATCTAAGATTTACCAAAAATTGCTAAAAACCTAGACAAAATCCAAGACATTGTCTCACTTTGGCGCTATAACTTCTCTGTTTGGCGCCTAAAAATTTCCATGTGGTGCCAATTTCTCTGATGCCATAATTCACTATTTTGGTGCCATATTCCTCATTTCTAGTGCCATTTCACTCTATTTTGATGCCTTATCACTAGAAATTGACACCATCTAAAGGCCAAATCTCACATGTATCTGATAAATCATCTCAAAATCCTTAGGTCCTGCCCAGTCATAATGTGTGGTCACCTTGTCAAAATCCATCAAAATCCAAATTCACCTTTAACTCTCATCCAAAACCATTTTGTTCAAATTCATCCATATACTTTCATTTTGACCTTAGAGAAAAAATCATTTTGACCATTGAACCCTTCATCTCATATCATTAATCAATCACCAAATCCAACCATAATCCATCTTTTTCATCTCCACATAATCCTACATTTTATTTTCACCTTCGGACCTTTAATTCATCATTCCAAAATTCATTTCAAATCCAACATTCACCCAACCTTATCCAAATTTTATCCATCTTATCCAAAAATTCAAAATCTTACAAAATCCAAAATTAAAAAATCATCCAAAAATCCAAACATTAATCAACATCCAAAACCATACCTCAAATTAATTTTTGTGCAAGAATTAAATCTAGATCTTACCATCCTACCCCATTTTGCTTATTGGTCATTAGTCTACCTTCAAGTAAAATATTCCTCCCCTTTTTGCCTAAGGTCATAAGTCTACCTTAAGTAAAGAAGGACATCCTTTTTACAACCGAAAGATCTAGATTTATTCAAGCTCACTTTTGATTTGAACATCCTTTCCAAGCATTATCAAAATCTTTAGTCATCCAAAACATCCAAATCACCTAAGGTTTTCCTTAGTTGATTGTCATCTAAAATCCATTTATCGAAATCAACTAAGGTCTTCCTTGGTTGATTATTATCCAAACCATCTTAAGACTACCTTAGAGACATCATCATCCCTTTCAAATCCATCCTAAAAACATTCTTCACCTACATCCCAAAAACCATCTTGCTTCATCCATTCCCACTATCCTCTTTGGTCTAAAATTTTTGAAAATCAAATTACCCATTTATCTTTAAGGTCTTAACCTCTAAGGTTTCTCATCCATTCATATCATTAATCATCCTTAGGTTTGCAACCTTTGAGATTTATTCTCTAAAGACAAAAACCTATATCTTACCATATCCATATCATTATCCTTAGGTTTAGGATTTTGATATTTTATTCTCTTAAGGATAAATCTTTATTCCCTTTCACCAAATTTTCATCATCACCTATCCTTGGGTCCAATACTTTAAAATCCATTCTATATGGTCTCAACCTTCATCCATCCAACCAAATCGACACACATATCCATTGTATGCCCTTGACAAGGTCTCAAGCTAAGAAAAACAAGGACATGGAACCTTTTAGAATCAACATGGGCATAAGGATGCCTCACACTGACCAAAACAATGTCCCCGTAGTTCAACAACTACCAAGATTTGATGCCAATGCTATGATAAATACTTTTTCACTGACCCAAATAACAAACACAAACCAAGTGGATCAAGATGTCCTATATGTCACACAAGACTCTGATTCCATGGACATACTTGATAGAGTCCTAAAATTAGATCCCAATAGATATCTTGAATTCCTCCTTCAAAATGGTGCCACTATACCTAATGTCACCATATCATCACAACCATCCACATCCCATAATATCCCTAACACATCCCAAGCTTCAAATATGACCACCTCAATTATACCAAATGTCTCAACCATGTTGACATCCACCATCACCACATCTACACCACAAATCACCCTCAACATTCCCAACAACACCATGCATGTAAGTACTTCCACAAGTGCCCCCCAACTTGACGCTAACACTATATATTTCATGACCCAATTATTCTCACAACCACCTTACAACACATCCAAAATCCCTAACAATAACCCATGTAACAACCCTTCGACCAATTTCACATATGTAAAAAATCCCATCTCCCAAGCACCTATTACATTCTCCGTCCAAACCACACAACAAAACCTGAATCAAAACCAACAAATTCTACTACATGTTCTACAACAACTCCTTGCCTATCAACAACAGTTCTCTCACCAAAATCAAAATCAAAATTAAAACCAAATCTCACAAAATCAAAATCCACCCCAAAATCAAATTCCACCCTTCCTCCAACAATTAATCCAAAACCAACAAACCTACATTCCACAACCACCACCTACTCAAGATTTACCTAGAATTGTCAAATCATTGATCCAAAAGGTGGATGACATGCAACATGGAAACAAAAGAAAGCAATATTCTTTCGAGGATATTTGCCCATATCCGTTTGATATAACATTAAACACATGCTCGCCTTTCCTAAAAATTTCAAAATGCCAAAATTTGACAAATACAAAGGAAAGGGAGACCCTAGGGAACACTTAGGGAGTTTTATATAGATTTCTTAGAAGTATCATATGATGATACCTATTTGATGAGACTATTTCCTAGAAGCCTTAGTGGTCAAGCTACCGAATGGTTTGCTCATCTTCCCCTCAGTATTAAGACATTCCATGAGCTTGCGGAGAAATTTGTGAACCATTTCTCCTATAAATTTGAGCATGAAATATCCATGATTGACCTTTGTAACACAAAAAAAAAGAGTGGGGAATCTTTTGCCACCTTTTTACAAAGATGGAGAGGCTTAGCAAGCAAGCTTCCTTGGCCAATTCTCGAAAAACAACTAGTCACTATGTTTGTGACTAACCTTAACCAAGAAATGGGGTTCCATTTACAAATCCAATGTGCATCAAACTTTGAGGAGGTTATAGACAAATGAACAACCATCAAAAGAGCCCTTATCTCTAAAGGCTCTATAAAACTTTACAACAATGAAAATAAGACCAACAACAACAAAGTCAACAACAATAACACCAAAACTTCCCACACAAATAACAACACACAATCCAATGACAAACCTTGCTTTTTGGGGTAAAAAGAAGAATACCCTCAATGATGGCATCATTGATGTGAAGGCCATCCAAAATGTACAAAATCCCATCCCACCAAGTACATCCACGAGTAATAATGTCAATGTTCCTAGGGGACCTCCGAGACAAAACAACAACCCTAAGAGGAAATTCACACCTTTAGGGGAACCCATTGAAAATGTCTTGAATAATCTTGTGAAGGTGGACTTAATCAAATTACCCCCTATTTGACCTTATGATTAAAATAAATTTAAACCCTCTTAGTTTGATGAGAATGTCTATTGTGAATACCATCGTGTGAAAGGGCATAAGACATCTAACTGCATGAGGTTGAAACATTGTATACAAGACCTTATTGATAGGGGTGACATAACCATTGACGAACCTCCGAGACAATCAACCAATGCCAACTTGGGAGCACACAAGGATCCCCTTCCTAACCATAACAAAGTAAAATCATCCTCTTCCAACCAAACATACAATGTCATACTACCTCCCTCTTCTTTCGACTCAGTTGTGGGATGAATAGAAGATTACTCCAACCATGTCAACACCATCACCATTAGAGATAAAACACCAAATTGTGCCGTTACTACTCATCACGGATGTGTTTCCATTCGTAGAGCCCCTACCAATGATCATCCCTCTACATCTGCGCCTACCAATCCACCATTCACTCACAAGTACAACCTCTTAGATCACCTCAGAAAAACCCCTACACAAATCTCCATCCTTGAACTACTCTGCATGTCTCCCTCCATAAGGAAGTCCTTGACAAAGCCTTAATGAAAACTCAAGTTCCTACCAATTTGAATGTTGACCAATTCCAAGCCATGGTAGGCCACATCACCTCACCTCATCATCTCACATTTTTAGAAAAAGATCTACCTACATTCAATGCCTCTCATAATGAAGCCTTACATATCAAAGTCCTAATCCATAAGCATACCATCAATGAATCTTAATAGATGGTGGCTCCAAGCCAAATCTTTGCACTCTAAAGTTATTAAAATATTTGGGATACTCCGATGTGGTTGTGGATTCTAGTGAGTGTATAACCATCAAAGGATATGATGACACCGAAAGATTGTCCGAAGGCACCATCAAGCTTCCTATTCAAGTAGGACAAAAAGATCATGGAAACCAAATGTTAAGTGCTTGATCTTGACCTCCCATATAATATTCTTCTTAGCCAACCATGGATTCATTCCATGCAAGCCATGCCATCCACCTTCCATCAATGCTTGAAATTCCCTCACAATGGCATGGAAATTACCATCAATGCTGACCTCATCCTTTCCAATATTGTAGTTTCTTGGAAGGGAACGACCACACTTTTTTCCCTTACAAAAATGCCACCAAAAAATCCACCTCACATGCCAATCCTACATCATCCACCTCATACATTGATCCCTCCAACATCGCAACCACATCATAAACATCCCCTCCTCCCAAGGTCAAGATCAAGATAAGTGACATGGGATGTGGTGAATATGACCTATTCGACACATTTTGTGTGGGACTATTGCCATCTCCTAAGACATTTGATGCTCCTAAAGAAGAAGAATTCTCTACGATGGTCATCAAGTGCAAACTGTCACCAACCTTTGAGAAGAAACACCTCCTTGAATAAAATGTTCTTGAAGATATATCCTCTTGGCTATACAAAGAAGAAGAAAATCAAGAAGCTCCTACTCTCACAATCAAGATCTATGGAAAAGGTCTTGAAATTGTCAAATATATGGGTTACAAAGGATAAGACAGCATAGGGGCCTTCATGAACAAGGAATTGTAGAGCCCATCTAGTCAACAAGAAATCTGTATCTCCATGGGTTAGGGTATGGAAATCAAGAGTCTAATCCCACCGATATTGAGTGTATCTTAAGTGAGGTTGCTAAGGCCTTCCCTATGATGGATAACATCAACAAAGAGGACCATCAAGACTCTTTCAATGACTTCACCGAGATCTTCGAATCATCCATATGTACCATCTACACTTTAACCGCCATGCCATATACATCCAATGACCTACCTCTTGTTTACCCCCAACTCATAGATTGGGACCAAAAAGAACCTCCCATCCTTGATGTCACACAAAATGACGAGGCAATAGCTGAAATAATGGGGGGTTAGAGATCACCCCTTGGAGATCATAGGACTGGATACATCATGGAACTAAACACATCTGCATACTTTGGGGAGACAACCCAAACTCTTAATTGCAAAAATATGAAAATAAAAATAACATCCCCTCATGAAAACCACTTTGTGACACTTTCGGATGAAGAAAAATCAAAATAAAGGATGTATCACCTAGTGAAAACCTCCACGAGGTGCTAGGAGATGAGAGAATGGATCTCCCTATAGTATTAGAGCTATATCAAGAAAGATCCCAAGTCCTAGTTGAAGCATCACACGAGATGAATCTTGGAATAAAAGAGACACCCAAGATCACATTCTGAGCAGAGTCCCTCACAACAAAAGAATAAGAGGCTTTCTTAGCTTTCTTCAAACAAAGGAGTCATAACTTTGCATGGACATATGCCAACATATCAGGATTAGATCCCGCTCTAGTTGTCCATCACCTTGCAATGCATCCTGATGCGAAGCTAGTAAAACATAAGCTAAGGAAAATGAATCCCCAAGTAGCACTCCTCATCAAGGTAGAACTCAAGAAACTCCTAGATGTGGGATTCATTCACCCTATAGACTATCCTGAATGGGTATCCAACATTGTACCGGTAGCAGAAGTCACTGGGGGCATCTGTTGCTGCACATATTTTAGACCTTAACAAGGCTTTCCCTAAGGATGAATTTTTACTACCTAACATAGACATCATCATGGATCTCACTACCAGTCATGAGATGTTATCCTTGATGGATGGTTTTTCAAGGTACAACCAAATCAGGATAGTTGAAGAAGATCAACATAAGACCTCCATTATATGTCCGTGGGGAACATACTGTTGGGTTGTGATGCCCTTTGGGTTGAAGAATGTAGGAGCTACCTATTAGAGGGCAATGACAATCATCTTCCATGACCTTTCCCATAGCATAATGGAAGATTATGTAGATGATCTACTAGGAAAGTCCAAGACTAAGGAAGATCACTTGAATGTGTTGGCTAAAATCTTTGATAGGCTAGAGCAATATAACGAGTGGTTAAATCCCAAGAAGTGTGTCTTTGGGGTCACATCTAGAAAACTCTTAAGATACATTGTGTCAAGAAGAGGAATCGAAGTTGATCCCACCAAGATCAAGGCTATAGTGGAGATACCTCCACCCAAGACACTCAAACAACTTCGAAGCTTACAAGGGAAACTTCAATCCATCCGCCACTTCATAGTCCAACTTTCTGACAAGTGTCAACCATTTCAGTATCTTCTCCAAAAAAGCACATCTTTTGTATGGGATAATTAGTATTAGAACACCTTTGAAAAGTTGAAGGAATATCTTGCTAACCCACCCATCCTTATTCCACTGAAGCAAGGACAACCCCTTCTTTTATATATATCAACAACAGAAACAACGATAGGGGCCTTGCTAGCAGAACACGATGAACAAGAAGAAGAAAGAGCAATATACTATATTAGCTACACCTTGGTGACCTATGAGCTAAATTACACTCCTATTGAATGAGCATGCCTCACCGTTGTCTTCACTTCCCAGAAATTAAGACACTACATGCTCAACCATAAGACTAAGCTCATTACTAAGATTGATCCGTTGAAATATCTACTGACTAGAGCAGCTCTCACAGGATGGATGGCTAAGTGGGTTATGATCCTGAGTAAGTTTGACATTGAATATATCGAAAGAAAATCTATCAAATGACAAGTGATTGCCGATCAATTGGCCGATGCATCAATCCCAATAGAACAACCACTGCTTACATAATTTCTAGATGAGTCCATATTAATAATAGCACCAACAATAGATACATGGAAGATGTATTTTGATAGATCCTACACACATTGTGGCTTGAGGGCAAGCATCTTGTTTGTCACCCCTCAAGGAGATACTATGCCTAAGTCCTACAAAATCACATTTCTATGCACAAATAATATAGCAGAGTATGATGCCCTCATCACAGGACTTCGCATTGCCATATAGTGGAAAATTGAAAAGATGACAGTTATGGAGACTCCCATTAATCATCAGACATGTCAACGATGAGTACAAGATAAAGGACGACAAACTCCTTCCGTACAAAAGGATGGTAGATGATATCAAAGATTATTTCCATGATATCCATTTTGAGAAAATTCTAAGGTTAAACAACAAAGCAATAGATGCTATGGCTACTAGAGGATCCTCGGTTGATATGAAAATGGACAGAAAAAAGTGTGAGTTCCTAATTGAAGAGGTTCCAATACCAACTTATGATGTACCGCAATCAGAGCTAGTGTGCGACATTATTTTTCCCTTATCTCCTTGGTATCAAGAGATCTACATGTACCTCCATGACAACATCCTATCACAAAATCTATCATTTGCACAATGCAAAACCTTCATCTGTTGAGCTTCCCGTTTTACCCTCATAGGAGATACCCTCTATCGAAGAAGTCTTGGTGGTACTCTTTTACGATGTCTCAAGTCTAGGGAAGCTGAAGTCGCCTTACAAGAGGTACATGAAGGCATTTGTGGGGCACACTCTAGTGGATCTACCTTAGCAAAGAAAATTCTAAGGATAGGGTACTATTGGCCAACCATGGAATGAGATGCTTACCAGTTTGTGAAGAAGTGCCTACCATGTTAGCAACACGGTGATCTCATCCATGCACCTTCATAGGAATTGTAGCCGATAACAAATCCTTGGCCCTTTTCACAGTGGGGACTTGACCTCATACGTAAAATTTACCCACCCTCATTCAATGGCCACAAGTTCATCATTACTGCTGTTGAGTACTTCACCAAGTGGGTTGAATCCATTCCACTCAATTTTACCACTGGCATCCAAATTGCTAAATTCATTCTCCACTACATAATATGCCACTACGGTGTTCCCCATTCCATCATGATAGATAACGAAAAACTATTTAAAAACCAAGAAGTCCACACCCTGTGCGATAAATTCCACATCCAACATCACTTTTCCACACCATATTACCTCTAAGGTAATTGTCAAGCTGAGGCTACTAACAAAACCATCTTACGTATCTTGAAAAAGATGGTTAATGAAGCCGGCCATGACTGACACCTCCAACTCAACCCCACCCTATGGGCCTACCGTACAAGCATTTGCACATCCACAGGAGCCACACCATACTCATTAGTATTTGTGGGGTACACTCTAGTGGACCTACCTTAGCAAAGAAAATTCTAAGGATAGGGTACTATTAGCCAACCATGGAATGAGATGCTTACTGGTTTGTGAAGAAGTGTCTACCATGTTAGCAACATGGTGATCTCATCCATGCACCTTCACAAGAATTGCAGCTGATAACAACTCCTTGGCCCTTTTCACAATGGGGACTCGACCTTGTAGGTAAAATTCACCCACCCTCATCCAATGGGCACAAGTTCATCATTACTGAGCTACCAAGTACTTCACCAAGTGGGTCAAAGCCATTCCACTCACTTTTACCACTAGCATCCAAATTGCTAAATTCATCCTTCACTACATAATATGCCGCTATGGTGTTCCCCATTCCATCATCACAGATAACGGGAAACCATTTAAAAACCAAGAAGTCCGCACCCTGTGCGAGAAATTCCACATCCAACATCACTTTTCCACACCCTATTACCCCCAAGATAATGGTCAAGCCGAGGCTTCTAACAAAACCATCTTACTTATCTTGAAAAAGATGGTTAATGAAGCTAGCCATGACTACGTTTCCAATGCAACCCTACCCTATGGGCCTACCATACAAGCATTGGCACACCCACAGGAGCCACATGATACTCATTAGTATTTGGTTCTAAGGCCATTTTGCCTATTGAGGTCAAGCTCCCATCACTCAAGATTTCATTGTAGAATATAATCACTGAGGAGTACCGAGTTGCACGACTAAATGAGCTAGAGTTACTATATGAGAAATGTTTAGATGCTCTCAATCACCTTCAAGCCTATAAAAACCATTTATACATGAGCTACAACAAAAAGATCAAGAACCACAAGTTTGATATAGTCGACCTTGTCCTTATGGAGAATCAAAAAAACCTACAAGAGCACACCAAGAAAGGAAAGTTCAAGCCAATTGGTTGGGACCATATGTCATCACAACTAGCTATGGGTCAAGAGCATATCAGCTGGCAACACTTGAGGGGTAGCCTCTAGATGAGCCTATGAACATCATGCACCTGAAAAGGTTCTATGCATAAGCCCATCAAGTATCCCAAATCAAAAAATACAAAAATTAGAAAAAAACCAAAAAATAAAATAAAAATCAAGAAAAACCCGAGTATAATAAATCCATCCAATGGTGAAAATCGCTTCAGTGATGCCTTGTATAAGTACCATGGTGAAAACCTATCTTAGGCACCATGTGTAGTGGCTAGTTCTACCATCTAATAAGCCCTCTCATCCATCATAACATTCCACATCACACACATCCCATGGCTTGGAATTTTACAACATCAAATCCCATCACCCACCCTACATTATCCCACCCAAAACTATTCCAGGAAATGAGGATCCTTGTATGCTCTCCCTGTACAGCTAAAAAACTTTAAAAATCCAAAAACAATACAAAACTTCAAAAAACCCAAAAACATTACAAAATCCAAAAATTACAAAAATACAAAAATAATCCCACATCATCAATCCCACTCAACACATCCTCCACCATCATCACCTCTATCCCAAACCATTCCCACATCATCAAGTCAAACCAGAACTACATATTCATCTCACCCGCATCTTAAAATACCTTGATCCCGTGGACACAGGGTCTGTAGGCAGTCTAGAATATGGAGGAAGTATCCAGTACTCAGGTATATAAGATGTACCCATCCAACCTATTTGGATGGTCCCTATCTTCTGAGATTACAAATTCACCAAACAATACACATACTAAGCATAATGTCAAAACATCAATCTTACGCAAAAAATCATCAATCAATAAACCAATTATAATCATCACATATTGCCTATTATCCTTTTGCCCACCTTTCAAATTTTATCCAACAACATCCAACCAATTCTCACCTTAATGGATATATTGTTCCTACAATAGGCATAATCCATCATCAAGACTTATCTTGGAAAGAGATACAATGGCTATTTGTATAATTCGTTGGTCTTTTTGATTATTGATTTTTATCTTTTGTCTTGTTCTAGGAATCATTCCAAAGTTACCTTGATCTCACTATATCATGGTATGTGGAGGAAAACACCTAGAATAGACATGGTCATTATTTTTGTATGCTGTGCTTGTGGGTTGATTTCATTAATCCAAGAATAGTATTCACATCTTGAAGATAGGGTCCATTCTAGCATAGTGTTTCCCATTTGCATATAAGGTTAATCATACATTCTATGTACTAAAGGACCTTATGCTACGAGTCCCCTTCCCTCATCTAGGCAAGGTTATACTACCTTGGGTATGCATGAGATCAACCTATTGTTTATGAGTCTAGTCCATGCAAAGATGGATATATATCATCACCTTGGTCCTTTTATACCTTGGTGAAAAATATCCTATTTTGCTATAATAAACCTAGAAATTCTCTCAATAATGTAATGCAAGTACTTTTCCTAGCTTATCCATCTTTCTTTCTATCACCAACCATTCAACACAATATCTGGACTTAGCATTTAAAAATGATTCAACCCCCCATCCATTCACCCACTCTAACATCCCCCCAATCAATTCACTCTACATACTTCACCCATTCCAACAAAACCCATCTAATTGTTGGATTCAGGACAGACAACTGAGAGGGGGGGTGAATCAGTTGTCCAAAACTTGCTTCTAATTCAAACACTTAAATCCTCTTTGTTATTTAATAGCATATCAATTAATCACTCATGAAAGCATAAAGCATAAACACCAGAGCAGATACACATCAACACATGAGACACCAAGATTTTGACGTGGAAAACCTAGTCAAGGGAAAAACCACGGGGTGATTAACCCAAGGATTATTCTCTATTAGAAGAATAAGAAAATAGATGGTACATGCCAATTAGGGCTCACTTCCCAAGCTCACTGCTCACAAGAGGCACACTGCCTACAAGAGACACACTGTCTACAAAGTAACGAGTATCACAAACTTGAACTGGAGATTGCCATCTTTACCATGCCTGGATCAGTTCCATTTAAGTCTAAAAACCTCTGCTCTACCTTTTGTTCTTTCACTATACCACACTCATCCGCTCCAAGACACGCTTCAAAATGCATTCACAATCCTTTATTTATACAAGGCATCGACTTAGGAACAACCATGTAAGTCGGCAAACACCTATAAGATCATTCGTAAGATGTGTAATACATCCGGTCGGCCTGTCTTAGGAAGAACACCAATATCCATGGTTATTCTTTAAATGCAAACTCAAAATTCAATGCGGACCACCAATAAGAATTGTACACGATCCAAAGATCACCAAAACCTTTCCTGAGTCATCAAGAACATCCGCACTTTATCAGCTTACTGGAATTCTTTTCTTCTTCATCTGGAACTTCAAGAACACAGTCTGTCATCACTGTCATAATGAAAAACGTGCTTCTAGACCTCCAAACCATGAACAAATCTAGTTATCACTTCACACAGACTTCTTCAACACTCCCTCCAATTCATAGAATGAGATAATGCAATTTCGGAGCTCACCAGACCAATCTGTGACACTCTGTCACCACTGAACATCTGTCAGAACCAGTTCTACTAGAGCAATCATAACTTCTTCAGATCATTATGTGGACCTCTGAAAACTTGACTGGATCATATCAAGACTCATATCTACAAACCCTTTAAACCGCATCCTCTGATATTCATCTTATCTTGAACTTTTACCTTAATGTCATCACTGTTCTTCACTGTTCCTGATTGAGACTAATTTCCTCAATATCCTTAGCACACAGCTCATCCAATCCTTCTCATTAATGCAATATGAGTATGTTGACATCAATGAAAACACTGGTTATCCTCATACTTGCAACAATCTCCCCCTTTGTCATTGATGGCAACATATGATGTGAAAAACCATCAAGACAAGAACTTCTCCTTTCTATCACAACTCCCCCTATCAGCAACAACTCTTCACATGTCTTCTCTTTCTTTACTGCTCCCCTTTGATCAACCACTTGTTTTTCACATGTCTTCTCTCCCCCTTTGACATCAATGGCAAAGGGCTCATACTTGCAACTTTAACACATCAGAATCACACCAGCTGCTCCCCCTGAGTAGTAGCTCCCCATCACCAATCCAGATCACAAGATATGACTATGATATCCACCAGACTGATGCACATCAGTGCATCCTAGTTCATCACTGGAGGGGCAATGACCCCTAACTTCTCCCTGAGATACTCAAAAGAGTCCTTGGGAAGAGGTTTAGTAAAAATATCTACAAGCTGATCCTTGGAGGGCGCATACTCCAATCTGACTTCACCCTTGTTCACTTGCTCTCTTAGAAAGTGAAATTTGATAGATATATGCTTGGTCTTAGAATGCAACACCGGATTCTTAGAAATATTTATTGCACTTGAGTTATCATAGAAAATTGTGATGGGCCCCTCATATTCTACTTGAATATCTCTTAGCATCTGTTTCATCCATAAAAGTTGAGTGCAACTTCCTGCTGCTGCAATGTATTCTGCTTCAGTTGTAGATAGGGATATTGCTTCTTGTTTCTTGCTTAGCCAAGAAACCAACCTTTTTCCCAAAAAGAATGCTCCTCCACTTATACTCTTCCTATCATCCACATCTCCTGCCCAATCTGCATCTGTATATGCATGAAGAGAAAAATCATGATCTCTAGGATACCATAGGCCATACTCAATTGTTCCTTTTAAGTACCTAAAAATTCTTTTGATTGCCATGACATGAGATTCTCTGGGATCAGCCTGGAATCTTTATCTCTCAGACCAAATATGTGAAAGAATTGTTGAGGAAATTCAGAATGGAAGATTCAAAGCCAATGAACACTCCCATGGCAACCGGATGTAAGTTGAGCAAAGATGATGACTCTCCTAAGATAGATCATACCAAGTACAGATCAATGATTGGAGGATTATTGTATCTCATTCAGACTAGACCAGATTCAACCATTCAACACAATATCTGGACTTAGCATTTAAAAATGATTCAACCCCCATCCATTCACCCACTCTAACATCCCCCCCAATCAATTCACTCTACATACTTCATCCATTCCAACAAAACCCATCTAATAACACAGTGTCTAGGTGACCTAGTATCCCTAAACCTATCCCAACCATCCCTAAACCTATCCCCACCACCCAACCCCATCGCCCAAGGTTCAACGAACATCACATGTATCATGACATCCAACTATAACATCAACCCATCCCATTTCCCATCTAATTATCATTTGTCCATTTCATTAACCATTACATTTATCCATTACCATTTCATTAATCATTTCATCATTAATTGTTCATCATTTACCATTTAGTATTTACCACAACCATTTTACCATTTGTCCATTACATAACATATCCATTTATCCATTACAAGCATAATCATTACATATCCATTTCATTTTTCATCATACATAATATATGTTTATTAATTTTAGCATATATTCCACATCATAATCCATTTATCCATTACATATCCATTTCATTTTACATCATACATAATATATGTTTATTGATGTGAGCATATATTCTACATCATAATCCATTTATCCTTTACATATCCATTTCATTTTTTAATCATACATAATATATGTTTATTAATCTGAGCATATATCCCATTCATATCATCACATACAGAAAATGCATCCATAACCATTTACAAAGCATAAATCCATGCATCCATAAATATCCATAAATGCATCCATCAATATACATAATATCACATCATAAATATCCATCATATCATAAATACCATCATAAACATCACATAAAAGCAGAATCCATAAATATCCATAATACATCATATCATAAACATCCATAATGCATAAACCACCATATCATAAATATCCATAAAGTAGATTGCTGCTAAAAATATAGATCACTCAAAATATAATGTCATGATACATAAATGCCACAATGGCCAAAATACATCAAATTCTATAAAAATATCAATCCTAGGTTGATGACCCCCTAGCAGAGTCGGTGGGAGACCCATGACGTGGCTACTACTGCTACTGAGGTGGCTGCTATGGAGGTGCTTGTGGCTGCTACATGGACTACTAAAATCTGCCAGATCTCCTAGAACCTGACATCCTCAATCCACTCCTCTGACTATAGCCAAGCACCCGCTGACCCTCAAGAACTACAGCATAGTAAGCACCATAAAAATACTTGGCCCTAGAACATTGCTCTAACAATTAATGTTGTAACTGCTGGATATGCTGTTGGAAGTCTGAGTAAATCTAGCCAATACTAGTACCGGCTACCATCCCCTGTAGTTAGATAACCTCCACCTATAAAGCCTCCACCTATGCATCTATAGACTAATGCAGGGACCTCTCTATGTCTCTATCTATGGTAAGCCTGACCACCTACACCTGCAACTGTGTCACCTGTGTCTGTAGTGTTTAGGGTGAAAATGTGGAAGTAAGATAGAAGGTTTTCAAGTTCTACACTTTCACACACTAAAGCATTAGGGAAGAGAGGGATGAGTCTAGGGATAAACTACTGATTTCCAATGTTCCCTTTTCCTGTTAATTATGTTCATGTGACTGTTTGAATCAAGTTTCACAACCTAGTGTCTCTCTTTAACCTTAAAACCCTAATTTACAAATCAAACTATAAATAACTCAATTTCTAACACAGATGGAAATGAAATGATTACAAGAATGCAGAGTAAATAGATCAGAGATAGTGTACTCAAAAACTGAGGAGCAGTCGAACTAGGGCACTAATGACAATGTCCTGCAAGTTTTTGAATGTCAGGATTTTTTGTATCAACTGCTTTTCAATCTCCAAAGGTTTCTAGATCCCAGAAAAATCACCCAGTTGGACTAGGGTGCTAGTTCCAATGTCTTGAAAGTCTAAGAATTTCGAAATCTAAATTCTATGATGACTATGTCTGCAATGTCCATCTTCTTGTTGCTCCTTTCCATTGGATCTCGACAAATGCACCCTACACATGCAAAAGGAGGAGAAAGATGGTTGTGGCTATATAGGAGCTTGCCTCAGTCAAGCCCCATTTTTGGTATTCCTACCTCAACAATAGCCCAAGATGAAAATCTACAAATGTGTGTATTCATCTAATAAATGTGCATGCATAAACATAAAACCCTAGATGACTCAAGCATAAAGGAAAAGTCAACAATTTGTTCCACTCAATGAACAAACACTTCACCTCAAGGAGATGAAAGCAATGAAAACTTGCATGAACAAGAAGGCAAATCAACAATGTCTATGGAGGATCTCCGAGCTCAATGTTGGAGGCTTCAACCCTTCTCCTAATCATTCAAAGGGTGTAAAAACCCTAGGAAGAGAAAGATAGTCTCAAGATCTTGATTCCTAATCTCCATCCATTGTTTCGATGATAGCAAATTCAAATAACTTCAAGAGCTTCAACAAATCACTAATCTTCAATGGCAATTTTTGTAGAGTTTTGGCATAAAGCTTGCATATAGATTGTGCATATTAAAATGATTTCAAATGTCTTTAAATATCTAACCTTAGGAATTTCAAATTTCAAAATAAGATATTGACATCACGCTCAAAAACAAAAATTTGAAAATGAAATCCCAAAATGCACAACACTAGCTGACATCCCTCCAAAATTTAGGACCCCAAGAAATATAGTAGGACAAGGGCACTAGCACCCAAGTCCAAGCCCTAATTTCCCACTCAGGACTACTTCAAGGAGGTTAGGGGATCCCAAATCCAAGTTTACTTTTCACCCTCAGTCTTTAGTTACTCCAAAATATGACATTATTCCAGTTAGACCTAGGTCAGTTAGGGTTTAGGAAGGTCTGAAATAAACTAGGTTAAAAGGTTACCAAAGGAGAGGAGATAAACCATGGGAAATTGTACCATTCCATATAGGAGGACAATTTCTGACATAACATTTAGCCCCCCCTTTAGTGGCCATATGACACTACGTGCATATAAAACTAAAGGAAAGTAATTACATCAATCATGGAAAGGATACCAAAAAGGATACTGTAGATGATGCCAAAGTGTTGTCGCAAGAGAGGAAGAAGCCCCCAAGTCTGCAATCCTGCAAGACCACAAGTTAGGAACCACAACTTGTAAAGGAACACGTCAGAAAATCAAAAATCAAATCGACTTGCAACCACCACCAATGAGTTAGTAAAAAACACTAAGGAGGTTGAGTGATGAGACATGATGAGGGATGAAATTGAGGGAGATATATACCCCCCTTGTTTCTTCTTGCTTAGTCCAAAAAGAAGAAACAAGGAGATATCTACACGCATCGATTTTGAAGGAACTTGATGAGAAATGCGTTGTGAGGGTTGTTTAGAGAGACAACTCCCAAGCACAACACATTGGGTAAGATAGAGATTGGAACTAGGATTCGAATGTAACAAATGACGTAAAAATTGAAGTTTGATAGCTCAAGATAGAGGCTTAAGAGTAAAAGAATTCAATTTTGCACCTAGATACTAGATATCAATTCTCATCCACTTATTATAAGTAAGGGGAGTTTTTAATTTTCACTATTCATTCTTACTTGTCATTGTGTAGAGGAGAGAAGAAGGAGAGATAGATCAATGATGCCGACCCGACGTCCATACCAGTTTCTACGACTGGAGATGCTCCGAGCCCAAGTGATAGAGAGCCATTTTGAGGTCAAGGTAGGGTCCTAATCCTTTCTTGTGCTATCATTCATTCTACTTTTTTTTAGATTTTATTGTTTTCCATGCCAATTAGGACAACCATGGACAAGGGTCCCCAATAGGGGCCCCCAAGTCCACTCAGGGCACCTAGGTCCTCCTGGGGCACCCAAGTCTAGAAAGGACAAGGGCCCCAGGGGCATGGCACTAACTATTGTTGTAGATACTTAGTTTCATTTTCATGCGGTTTACTGATTCTTTCTCTCACTATTTGTTGTGCACGTCATTCTAGGGATGCGAGAGCATATAGGCGGTCACGTAATGTTGTTGCTTTGTGATCACATCAACACTATGACCAATGTAGAGAGAGGTCACTTATAGTCAGTAGGGCTCTGGTGGGTGTTTGATATGTCCACAATTAGGTTTCACTCTAGTACACTGATGGAACCGATGGAGAGGGGGAATGCAGATACTTCTACATTCCATCTGCCTACAGGGGAGATGACCATCACACTGGAGGATGTCTATAGGATCCTGCACCTGCCTATACGTGGGGAGACAGTGAGGGTCGTAGAGCGTCGCTCAATGGTGTATACACAAGAGACCTAGATGTACTATCCAGGCCACACAATCACTCAGGCAAAGCGTGGACACATACAACTTCAGTTACTAGAGTAGGGATGCATTGACATCCCTTTGATTCAGAGGATTATGATTGTCACAATAGCATTAGATGCCGCACCTGATGGACAAGGCATTCACCTTCATGGGGGCCTTGTTCACACTATCAGGGAGATGGAGGAGTAGAGGATAGTCAACACGTGGGGGCGCAGTATGCTTGCACACCTCTACCGCTAGTTGGGACGGTATGTACATTATGAGGGACATGGATTGATGTGTTGCACATTACTACAGGTCTGGGCCTTTGAGCATATCAGGTGCACACGGCCTACAAGATTTCCTATAGAGCCAACATTCACCTATCCATAGGTCCATGCCTATCCTCTCATTAGATGCTGGAGACATAGTGATCTATTGTACTGGAGGATTGTGTTTGATAGACTGCAGCCTAGTGATATCATTTAGAGACCATAACGTGGCTATATAGCATGGCTAGGTCCGTGAGACAATTAGCGAGGATGTAGAGGGATTCGCTGATGGTCGGTTGCCTTGATCACATTGTTTCATGGTTCTACTTTGATCGGGTAGCACGACAGTTCAGATGTCGATAGGATGTGCCTATGATGTGTCTGAGCTAGGCATGCTCTGTGCACAGTGTAGTCAGGGCGAACAACGCCTGACAACCGATATTAGCAAATGTAGTGGTTAGTGATGATGATGGTATAGAGGATGGAGAGTTGATATCTGATGCAGACGATGTCAGAGTTACCTGAGCATTTCAGATCTGGTGGTAGACAACATGGCCTACTCCTATCTATCTTCCTAGTCACCATACAGGCAATCCTCAACCTTGGTCCAGTCACACGAGTGACATAGGGATAGAGGATGATATTAGTCACTTTGCAGGATACTATGATCTAGATGATGATGATGAGGAGATTGTGTCATGGTACATCTTCAGGGTGAGACTGGGGCGAGAGCAGCAAGAGGGAGACAATGATGAGGAGGCCGAATCTCAATCATAGCTGAGAGCTCATGGTCCAGCCCCTATAGATGTGAGAAGATTGAGTCGGCATGAGAGAGGGGAGACTAGTAGTCATATGCTCCCATCTACAGAGGTGGCTACAGAGCTAATCACACCATCATCTATCCGAGATCCATCTTGGTGAGATAGAGATCTAGGTAGGATGCTTGTTATGTTTAGATACAGTTATTTGTGATTATTGATTTATGTTGTTTATATGAGGTATTGATATCTATTTTGTTTTCTTTTTGTAGTTGGGACAGACTCCTGGCGCGACTTGGTGAGCCACATCATAGCAGAGATAGTTCTAGCTGATGCGGCTAAGCAGTGGGTATGAATGGGCTATTCACCACATCCATCCACAGGGTGGTATTTGAAGATCTTTATGGCTTTCATAAGATACAGGTTGGTAGTGGAGTCTATTCTAGATCAGGATATCTAGAGAGCCGAGCATGCGGAGGCCAAGCTCCAGACACTATGAGATCTGGTAGTAGCTGTACCTATACCTAAGAGAGATCCTATCACTAGTGAGATCTTACTTCCTGAGTTGCACCAGGAGAGAGTTGATAGAGACAGAGCTCAAAAAGAGAGAGACCAGTATTAGTGGATGTATATGGAGCTATAGAGTGAGGTGATGGGACTCAGAGGTGAGGTCAGGGGGTTACGATCGCGAAGTGTCTCTAGGAGTCATTCGCGATCCGTAGTCACACATGGTTAGTCCTCCATCACACACGCACCACAAGGTCCCAAGGGCACAAGTGACAGGGGTTCATCTATGTGATGTATATGACTTACTATGACATTCCATTTTGATATATGGGATAGTCAACTCGGATGTATATGTAAACTAATGATGATATATATATATATGAGATATTTTCTTATTACTATTGCTAGTATTGTTTAATCTATCACATGTGATTTATGTAAAATACAACTAGTGATAAATGTTAATGCTTATGAGGAAATGTGATTAATGTAAATGTGATACTAAACAATTCTTTGCAGAACATATAGTAACATCACAATGATTAATAAATTTCACCCATAACTAATATTCTATGCTATACAAAGTTAATACAAAAGTGATCTTAATAAAGCATGTTTAACAAGATACCACAATGATTAACTGAAAGAGATTCCTATGTTAAATGAATTAAGACAAAATACTCATATCTTGTCAAAAATGAAGCTAAACTAACTAATAAGTTTTACTTTTTAAAGTAACATCTAACATATAACCTTAAGCATAAAATTTCTTGAGGTACGCAACATTAATAGGTTCTTTAAGCGGTGTACCTTGTTCATCAGCTAGCTTATGTGCTCATGATCCAAAGGCTTCAGTAATGACATACGGTCCGAGCCAATTAGGGCTGAACTTTCCTTTTTCTCTTGGAGGTGCATTCACATTGCGTTGATTCTCATAAAGTACCAAGTCTTCAACGTTGAATGAACGGTGTATAACACACTCATTGTACAATCATTGTATACTCTTCTGATGTGCCTTAAGATGCTCAAGAGTGTTGATACATTGTTCATCCAACATCTCAAGTTGTTGTAATCTCTTTTCTCTTTCAATATCATCGTCAATAACATCTTGCAAGGAGACTCTTAATGAGGGAATTTTGAGTTCCAAGGGCATTACTGCGTCGGCGCCATAAACAAGATTATATGGTGTAGTTCTAGTCACTGTATGAATACTTGTTCTATAAGCCCATAACACATAGGACAATTGAGTATGCTAGTCTTTTTGATGTTTGTTAACAATTTTTCGTAGGATTTGTCCTATAACCTTGTTTGAAGATTCTGCTTGGTCGTTTGATTAAGGATAATAGGGTGTAGAGAAGCGATGTTGAATGTGATACTATTCTAGAAATTTCTTCACATCCTTGTTTTTGAATGGCGTGCCATTGTCAGAGACCAAGGAGGAAGGTATACCAAATTGAGAGATTATGTTATCTTGTAGGAATCAAAAAATTACGTCAGCAGTCGTGGATCGTAAAGGGACAACTTCGACCCACTTTGTGAAGTATTCAGTAGCAGTGATAATAAATGTATGTCCTTGAGAGGAAGGTGGAGAGATTTTACCAGTTAGATCCAAGTCCCAAATAAAGAATGGCTAAGGTGACACTTGAGCACAAAGTTCTTGGGCAGGTGCTCGGATTAAATGTTGATGTTGTTGACATTGTAGACACTTCTTGACATAAGCAAAGGAGTCATGTTCCATGCATTTCCAATAATATCCCATACGTATTAATTTTTGTACCAATGATTTTCCTCCAAAATATCCTCTGCAAGTGCTAGAGTGAGCTTCTTCTAAAGCTATCAGAATCTTTGAATTACTAAGACATCGGAGAAGGACACCGTTATAACTTTGTCTATATAAGACATTAGCTAAAATGATATAGCACGCTGCAAGTTTGTGTAGGTGAATTTAGGCATTCTTAGATATTGAATTAGGGATGTTTCCATCATGCAAATAGTTGAATATATGGGAGAACCATTCATCAGAGTTTATATCATAGCAAAGATCAAGACTTGCAACTATAGGATCTTCTATGACTGGTGTTTTAAGATTATGGATAATAAAGGTAAATTCATTAGGAGAATCGTCAAGGGATATAAGGGAAGTTGCGCTTGCCATTACATCCGCATGTTGATTGTCTTTTCTTAGAATAGTATCAATTGAAAAAGATGTAAATCGCTTTAATAAAGACAAAGCAAAATCATGGTATTGAGATAATTTGTCTTGTTTAGCTTGATATGATCCATTTATTTGTCTTATAATTAGTTGTCAATCACCGTATATAGTGAGGTTTTTGATGTTTAAAGCCAAAGCGACACGAAGTCCTGTGATAAGAGCTTCATAGTCAACAATATTATTTGTGCATGAGAAGTTTAGGCAGTAAGACATAGGAATTAGCTTACCTACAGGGGGTACATGTATGACACCAGCACCGGAGCTGGTTCAACATCTTGATCCATCAAAATATAATTCCCATTTATCTTCTGTAACAATAGCTAGGATTTAATCATTGGGGAATGCCTCCTAATTTTGTACAGAAAAAGGAGAGGGTGCCTTAGCTAAATGGTCGTTAACGCTTGTCCTTTAATTACTTTCTGAGATATAAATTTGAGATCGAATTCTATTAAGAACATAACCCATTTAGCAAGGTGACCGGAAAGATCTGTTTTAGCAAATAGATGTTTCAAAGGGTCAAATTTTACTATTACATGTATCTTGACATTTAGGAGATAATGCCTAAGCTTTTGTATTGTGAAGACAAGAGCTAAGCATTGTTTCTTAATGATAGTATATCGTACTTCATAATCGAGCAATGTTTGGCTGATATAATATACAACACATTCCTTGCCTTTAGTATTATGTTGTACTAATAAAGCTGCAAGAGCATTATTAGATGTGGAAGTGTAAAGTATAAAAGGTTTATCAGGAACGACAGGTTGTAAAATAGGAGGTTTAGCAAGGTAACTTTTTATGTCCTCAAAAGCTTTCTGACATTCCAAATTCCACTAAAATTTCAAATCCTTCTTCAGTAGTTGAGTAAAAGGGTGAGTCCTATTTGCAAGTTGTGAAACAAATTGACGAATGGCCTGTATCTTCCCTTGCAAACTATGAAGTTGAGATATGTTTTTAGGTGGCGACATGTTAATGATTGCGTCAATTATTTTTGTATCTACTTCAATACCACAATTTGAAACTATGAATCCCAACAGTTTTCCACTGTCGACACCAAATATGCACTTACAGGGATTTAATCACATGTTATATTTCTCTATTCGCTCAAAGATTTGTTGAAGAGTCATGGCGTGATCTTGGTGATGAATAGATTTTTTTAAGATGTCATCGACATAGTCCTCTAAGATATTATACATGTAATCCTGGAAGATAAGAGTCATAGCACATTGGTAAGTTGCTCCAGCATTCTTAAGTCCAAACGACATGACTACCCAAAAAAATATACCCCAAGGTGTTATAAAAGTTGTTTTATATTGGTCACAAGGGTTTATGAAAATTTGATTATATCCTGAAAATCCATCCATGAAGGAAAGTAATTAATGGTTGGCTATTGAATCAATAATCATATCAATGTTAGAAAGTGGGAAATCATCTTTCAGGGATGTCAGGTTCAAATTTCTAAAATTGGTACACATTTGAATACGACCATCAATTTTAGTGACAACCACTATATTTGAGATCCAAGGTAAATAGTCGATAGGGCAAATAAAGCTAGTTTGTAAAAGCTTTTCTTTTTCAACCTTAACAAGTAACGTGATCTTAGGATTAATCTTATGAATCTTTTGTTTAAATGGCTTAGCATCTGGTTTTAGTACAATATTATGTGTTACAATTTGAGGATCAATACTAGGCATATCTGAATAGCTCCAAGAAAATAATTCAGAGAATTCATGTAATAATTTTGCCATGTCTTCTTTTTCATCTACACTTAAGCAATCACCTCTAGGGATAACTTTTTCAGTGTTATCTTTCTCCATGAAAATATCAATAGTCTTTCCATTAAGTAGAGTACTGTGGTCTAGGAGATTGGGTGATTGTGGTAATTCTTTAGATTCTTCTTTGGATTTCAGAGTAGTATTTATCATGCTAACAGACTTTCTAAAATATGTAACACTATTCAAACTGTAACAGGGAAAAATCCATGTCAACAGATCAAACAATGAAAACAAGATCTAACCCTAACACCTTCAAGAAATCTAATCTAGATGATAGAAATAACATGCAAATTAAACAAAAGTCACCCAGATGATTCAATTACTTGGTATAGATGTGGATTACTTCATTGAGTATGCAACCAAATTGCATAAAGTTGCCATTGATGTGCTCAAGAAAATGATATGCAAAAAGACAATAATGCAGATGCTAGAAAATGAATGCTAAAAGAGAGAAGAAGAGCCAAAATGATAGAGAAAGAGGGCATTTATAGATGTAGAAGATGGAAGATCAATGATGGGGAGAAAAAGGATGAATCAATGGATGAGAGTGACGGAGGAATGTGCATGCACCAAGTGTCCATGAAAAAGGCACTCTATTTAGAAACTTTGGGTGGGCTTTGATAGTGATAAGATTCCATTCCCCACATAGAACACTTTTTCTATTTTGGAGTTGGAGTGATGAGGACAATAGATTTATTTCTATTTTATTAAATTGTCCCACATTTTGATTTTTGCCATTTTATAGGACAAAGGGGCCCACTTGCACATTTAGAGGAATAAGATAAGAATGGAAGAAAATATAAATTAAATAAATTATAAATTAATTTAATTTATGAAAATGGTGAATAAATAAATAAAATAAATGATTTTATTTATTTATTAGAAGAAAGACATAATAATTAAATAATTTAAAATTATTTAATCATTTGATGGTAAATGGAAGAATAATGAAGATTAATTAAATAAATTAAAATTTATTTAATTAATTAAGGATATGAAGAAAGAGGAATTTATTTAATTATAAGTGTGTTAGAAAAAATTAATGTATGTGGTGATAAATGCCTAAATAATCAAATGGGTCAATTTTGGGTGTCTATATTTTGCCCCTCTTTGAGACAATGCCCGCTAGGGTGTTGTTTCAAAGAAGATGTGATACCTTGGATAAACAAGATATGTCCCAGTGAAATTGGCAGATGATGCCCCCTCGAGAGGAAAACTAGGCTACCGAGAAAAGGCTGGGTTGACTTGCGACAAGAAGATAGAACAAGGATAGACTAGGTTAATTTGACATGAAGAAATAGGGTGTGGACAGGTGAAAGAGGGGATGAAATAGAAGAATTAGGGTTTGGTTCAGAATAAAAAATTAGAGTGATGTATGTCTAACACACTTGTTTAACATGATGAAGATGATGATTAGAGAGAAAATTATGAAACCATTGATCAATCGGGTGAGGAGTGGATGGTGAAGGCAACTTCAAATGGTTGCATATAAAATTGGAGATTTTGCAATCCTTACGTTTGATATAGCACTAGATATTATGCACCAGGGTATAAAGACCAAGGTGTCGAGTATCTAATGTGCTACAAACTAATACAATCTTGTCAAGATACAAGATATGAATATTAGCTGTTTCGATATGGACTTTGACTCTGCAAGCAAAGGTTTGAACTTATTTCCACTAAACATAATGAAACCTTGTTGGTTATATGTATGGGAAATAGTCTTAGCATAGAATAGTCTTAGTGCATAAGAGAGTGTTTAGCTTCTTAGATGCAAAAGGTATTGATATGCAAGATGCTAGTTCCAACACGTACAAGATACCATTAGGCATAGTAGGAGAATAAGATCATCCCACAAACACAACATACGAAAGCAAATGACCATGCCCCAGTCTATACTTCATCACAACATACCAAGATATGATAGATCAAGGTAGTCTTGACTAGGTATTAGAAAGGGACAAAAGATAAATCAAAAGAAAACAAAAGACATTGCCATCATGTTCTCTTGCCAAATGAGAGTGCTCTTGGATAGATTGGATAGCGCCTTGTTAAAAGGAACGATATATATTGTTGAAGGCTGAGATACTGGATTGATATATCAGATGTTGGCTTAAGGCATGCGGACAAATGTCTTTGGCTTACCCCTGATTTGATAGGTGCTTGAGCTATCGAGACATGCATAGTTTGGTTCTGCTTGAGTTAATCAAAGAGAAGAAAAGAGAAGCTAGAAAAGATGAATAGGGGAAGAATGAATCATTGGTACTTGAGTACTGGATACTTCCTTCATATTCTAGACTGCCTACATACCCTATATCCACGAGATCAAATCACCATACGAAAATGATGAGACATGATGATATGTAGTTCTAGGTGTTTATTGATGATGTGGGAGATGGATGATAGAAGAAAAAAGTGAGATGAATGAAGATGATGATGATTGGAAGAAGAGTGGAAGATGAAAGAGAGTGCGTCGTCTTATGCTTGAATCTAGATATTTCCTTCATACTGTAGATTGCCTACATACTCGTGTCCATGGGATCAAGGTACTTAATGATAGAGATGAGATGTAGTTTTGATTTTGTTTATGTTGATGGTGGGATGAGTGATGAGTGGATTGATGTGATTAGATGCAGTGATGATTGGATTGGTTTTGATTAGCTTGATTTGATGATTTGATTGGATTTGTTTTGATGGATTTGATGTGATGGATTATTTGATGATGATTGGTCTTATTGCTTGGATTTTTATTGGATATTTGATTTTTTTGAGAATATTTGATTTTTTTTTTTGCATTTTTTCAAGATTTTTTTATGATTTTTTTGTATTTTTTAAGGACTTTTTATGATTTTTTTGTATTTTGTATTTTTTGGTTTTTTGAATGTTTAGGATGTCAATGGATTTGCAATTTGGGCAGCCTTTGTGCTAGATACCAATGACAAGGGGAGACCAATTCTAGGTGCAAGGAGGTAGGTGGAATTGGATGGGTAAATTGATAGGCGATAGTAAATGGAATGGATGGATGTATGCATAAGAGAAAGGATGTGCTCTCAAAAGGCTATGTCACATCAGAATAACATGCCCCATTCTAGGTAATATGTTTAGGATTTTCATGAGAATGCTTATGACCATGCAACGATAGGGTTTGATTTGGTTCATTTGGATAGGATGGCTAAATGGGTAATGGCAAGAGGATAATGATAGTATTTGGTTTGCAAGGATAAGGTGTATGTCAAGAGATATCCAAAGCATGTTTCAACATTGTTGCCCCCAAATCTTTATCAAGATCAAGATGAGGAAGGGAGGATGAACAGATGCAATGGGATAGGTGTATGTAAGTGGGTGTAATGGATAAGGACATGGTAAGATAGGATATGATAGGATGAAAAATGATAAGTTGGAAAATGATAGGAGGATGAGACAAGGTACCCCCAAGTGTAGGTGACATGGAAGATCAATTTACACATGACGCTTGTTTGCCAGGTTTTCATCATGGTACTTATCCAAGGTGCCTGTGTACCAGGTTTTCACCATTGGATGAAGGGATTTCTCTTTACTTTTTTCATCATTTTTTTTGAATGGGATAGCTGGATATGGACGAAAGAGACTCAAGTGTCTAGTGCCATGAAAGGTAATAGTCCCATTGGAGATAGGTGCCACATGGACCATGTAAAATGTGCTCATAGATGTTGGTAAGGGAGATTGCATGAAAGTGAAATGGAATAGGTAGATAGTGGATTATGAAGGGAATGATAGTGGATTATGTAGGACTTATGGATGGAAGTCTTATGCAAAAGCATGGACCATAGGGAAGTGATGAGGAAGATATGTAGGATAATGGATGAAGGATGGGGAGATGGAGGTATGTGGAAATGTTGTGGGATGGAAGGGAACCATGACCAACGGTTGCACACACCATGATAAACATTGAAGCTTTTGAGTGGATGGTGGTGTAGGAAGCAATGGAGATGTTTGCTTAGAAGATGGGTGATTTAGGCATTTTGGTACCCACATAGACTTAGTATTTTTATGATTTTTGCTTGACTTGTGGGATGAAGGATTTGGATATGTTTGAATGGAATGGATGGAAGAGGAGAAAGTGGATGGTTGGGATTTTTTAGTGGTGGATGCCTCATTTGACTTGAAAGCTTTTTGCTTAGGGACCCATACCATTTTAGTTTTTGACTTTGCTTGTGAAGGTATGGGTTTGGATAATGTTTTGGATGGATTTTTCTTTGATTCTTTGCATTTGTGCCCTAAGGCAAGCATGAGGATCTTTAATATTTTTTGCTTTATAAGTGTAGGCATCCAAGTTTTTATTTTTGAAATCCATGGGTGAGTGGAAGGAGAGGAAGATTTATGTTTAGACAATATGTGCATTTGTTGGTCATGATTAGGATTTTTAAAAGATTTATGGATGGATGGATAAGGTGTTGGAAGCAATGGTGGTATATTTGATGGAGGGATGTTAGGAGTTGGTAATAATGGAGGCAATGCTGATGATGGAAGGTGTACAATCACATGCTTTTGACATTTGTAGGATGATGGAGGTGGAATGGCGACATATGTTTTCAGAGTATGATAGGATTTATGGTGGAAAGAGGTGGATTTTGGAGGCATGGAGGAAATATCAACATCTTTAGATTGTTGTCCTTGGGGTGTGTATCCAAGGCCAAATGAGCATTGAGGGACTTTGACATGGATTGGCTCCAAAATTCCTTGTTCAAGAAGGCCTAAGCCTTTACCTTGGTAGTTCATGTTTTGGAGTATGCGATAAATAGTGGGACTAGGTGTGTTTTGGGCACTAGACTTGAGCTCCTTATTAAATGGAGAAGATGAAGTGGTAGAGAATTGTTGTTGTGTTCCTAGGGAGGAACATTCATGAATGAGGGTGGTAAAACCAAGTGGATATGATGGTGGATTTGAAATGGGGTTGATGGTGGATGTGGAAGGACCATTATGATCTTGATTTTGCTCATTAGGATCCAAGTTATTGGTTTGATCTTCTATGTTTTCTTGGGGGACATGTGTCTCATCAAGGGAAATGAATATTTGTAGATTATGGATAGGTCTAGATGGATGATGGATTGGAGCAATTTGGATATCTTGCTCATGGATGGGTATGGGATTATGGATAAGATCAAGGTATTCATGGATGGATTCTTCATGGATTTCATCTTGATCATGAAAAAGATAAATGTTATGGATAGGTTGGATGGAAGTGGTTTAATCTTGATTAGGACTAGGGCTTGACGTTTCCACATGCTTGGGATTAGGCTCTTGATATAACTGTTGTGGTTTTATGGAAGTGGATGTAGGAGCCTCTTGGATAAGTTTGATGTGTTCTTGGTATTCATCCATAAGAGAGTATGATGGACTTTGACTTGGACTCATGATAGGAGGCTCTTCAATTGGCTCAATGGCTTGTGGGTCACATGATGGGGTTGGAGGGCTAAGCATGGCATTTGAAGGCTTGTTGCTAGGTGCTAAATAGATGTTTGACATGGGGATAAGTTGTTCCTAGCTAGTAGCCAATGGATCACATCCTTCATTATGGTATGTGTGAATGGACAATATAGGGGATGGACGATAATGGTGGATAGTGTTGTAGGCTTATGATCATGATAAGGTTGAGGGCTAATTAGATTGGATGAATTGGGATTTGGATTGGATAGATGGATAGTAGGCCCCGATGGATTGAGCTTTAGATTGGATGGAAGGATAGTAGGACTAGATAGATTAGGATTAGGATCACATGGTGGTGCCAAGATAGGACTAGTAGGCTCATGTGTTGGCATGTGATTGGATGGTGGAGGTGACTCATAGGATGCATTGAATAGATTGGTATTTTCCTTGTCAAAGGATATTAGATCTTACTACAAAGGCAAAATTAAAGATACTTGATTTATGTACAAAGGGCCACTTAGACTTGACTCAAAGGTTATTAGGTCTTGTAGCATATGTGGACTTAAGTCTACTAGGTCTTGCTGCAAAAGTGGACTTGGGCCCACTTATTTATGTATAAAGGGCCACTTGAACTTGCATGTGCTTCTTGTAAGGATACTTGGTTGCCTTGTGAATGGGTTGGGTGATGTGTTGGAAGGTTAGAATGAGGAAGTGGATGATATTGAGGTGGATATTGATAAGATGATATGGCATTGACATGATGTGTAGATGGGTTAGTTTGGCATGATGGTGAAGGTGAAATAATGTGTTGGGGTTGGGCTTGTTGTGGTATGATTTGTTGTTGTTGTATGATTGGTTGTTGAACATGTTGATGTTGGAATTATTGGATAGGTTGATGTTGTTGATGTTGTTGTGGTTGAAGGTGTTGATGTTATGTTGGATGAGGGATCACATAAGATAATGGTTATTGATAGGTGGATTGATATAGATAAGGGTTGAAATTGGAAGAGGTGTGATAGGTTGATGAAGAATTGATGTGACATGTGGATGGGTAAGGTTGACATGATGGGATAGGTGGCACATAGGATTGATTTAGCATTGGTTGAGGATGTGCTTGTTGAATTTTACAAGTTTCCAAGAGGTGTTGGATTTGTGCTAAGAGGTGTTGCATATGCGGGGATTGGCTTGTTTGTAGTTTTTGGATCATGTCATGGACACCTGGAATCATTTGTTGGCTTGGAGGTGATTGTGTTGTTTGAACTTGGTGAAGTATGTGAATGAGCTCTTGGGCTAGGTCTTCTAATGTTGGCATGGTTGGATGACAGATGGACTTATGCGACAAAGTTGAGACTCTTGGATTGATTGGTTTGCTTGATTGATTGATTGGATTGGCTTGGTCAATTAATTAGATTGGTTTGATCAGTTGGTTGATTGGGTAAGATTATCTCCCAAGAGATAGACTCATGAACTCAAGGGTAGACAAAGTTGGTTGATGATGTTGATATGATCAAATACTAGGTAAGGACCCAAAGCCAAAAGATAATGTCGATTTTGATTGATTGATTGATAATTACTGTTTTAGAGTCTCAAGAGGATGGAAAGATCAAAAATTCCAATGATATGGTATGGTCAAACTGGATGGGATGTTGTAGATGATAAATTTGATGTCTGAAAATTGATGGATTGATTGAAACAGGATTTAATAGATAGAGAAATGATAGCAGTTTGTGACTGGCCAAAAGTGACGTTGAATGATTCAAAGGTGACTAGCAATAGTTCAAAGCTGACCAGTGATAGCTCAAAGGTGATTTTTGTGTGACAAGTTTTTTTTTTGACAGTTTTGCAGTAATTTTTGACAAGAAAACAATATAGAAAACACTCATACACAAGACACACACAAACATGTACAACCTATGCTGGTAGAGACAATATTTGTTGGATTCCCACTTGGATTACTCCAACTATACTTATTTAGAGTAGATAGATTAGAAGTTTGGTGGCACTGGCTCCCCCTTGCTCGACACTCACTTCTCAGGCACACCAAACTTCAAATTCCTAAAGACCTGAAGATCTCTAGGAATTTGCTATCTCTACTTTGAACTAGGAGAATGTGGGATGACTTTAGAGGTCTATATTCTGACCTCTTGCACCAACAAATAGAATGATTTTGGCTACTAGACAAAGGTTTTTAGTAAGGGCATTCATTCAGGTGGCCATACATGTGACGAATTGCTCTAATTAAGAGGCCTCCCAGCCTGCATAGGTTATGCTCTATAGGTTTTCATGCACCACAAGGGTACTAAGGGAGACATTCATTGATATGACACATCGACCCCTGTTGTTTATGAATTTCATCACAAACACATTTTTTATATAGCAATTTTAATGAGCTTGTCTTTAGCTTGTTACTGCTTGGGTCATTCCCACCTTTTGAAGCGGGGTGATAGGCCCTCTAGAGATAACAACAATTTCTCTTACACCCCAAATCCATTGGATAGGTGGGGGGAGAGGATACTCTTGTTAAATTAGGTTACAGACATGCAGAGCAAGCAAACAAGAAAGATAAACAAACACGGAGCATGCAAAGATTCTTTTTAAGCACCAATTCCAAATGTTCCTAATTTTGGGAAATATGATATTTTTCTTTGATTGATCGAACCTCTAATTGATATGTCAATAGTTTTGATCCACCTTTCTTCGACAGGACGATAAGATGTTGCAATGACAAGAAGAAGAAGAAGAAACTTGCAAGCCAAAGAGGATTAGGTCAAAAAGACGTGATCTATTAAAAATCTATGATAAATGACCTGATATAGAAAAATAAGTTGCATAAACAAAATTTTTGGAAAATTCTAAGCTATTTTAAAATAAATTGCGCCAAAAACGGATGAGTTTTGCTCAAGATATGCTTGTTTGAAGTTTGGAAAGTGGCTGAAGTTTGGCTGAGAAATTATCTGATGAAATGGTAGAATTACCTAAAACTATTATCAGCACTATGAACCTAGGTGAGCTATCTTTCCAACAAGTCCTACATGAAAATTTAATGCCGTATGCTCCTGCTATGGCAAAAAGAAAAAGAAGACCCCCCTATGGTAAGTAGATGAAGACAGGGTTGATTGGTTGATCATAGGTTGACTTTTGATATTTGACTATTGCAATTTCATGTGCATGATTAGAATCATAAACTAAGTACCCTGCGCAGTCACAGACCTTATTGAAATCCAAGCTACACAATGTTTTAATATCAAAAACCCTAAACTATGAATGCTAACCCTAAATGCTAAATGTTTAAAGTTAAAATCGACTGTTAACTTTTGACTCAGACCCTAGGGTTTAGAGCACCAACCATAGACTCCTGATAGTGACAAAGACTAAGATGACTGACCTGCGACCTTGCATTAGACTGCGATAGAGGGTTTTAAGGTTACAACAAGGATTTAGAGTGTGACCTAAGGATGAATGAGATGGCGATGGGATATTTGTAAGTGGCGACAAAGAGCATTGAGGTGGCGACCATTTAGGATAGTGCTAGGGTCAATAAACTATTTAGCGAGGTCAAAGACTTTAATAACTGTGAATGTGATACTTGTAACAATGACTGTGATATTAGAAATGACAGAAGATATAAGCAACGATTGTGACATTTAGAATGATGACTGAAGTAAGATAAGTGACTGGTTGAGGATTGGCATTGATAAGAAGATATAAGGTGGTGAGAAAAGGTCTTGGGTGGTGACCACAAAGTAATATCAAGATTCTAGTCTCAGTCGACAAGGGTTTTGAGCAAAACGACATGCAATAACAAACACATTAAACTTGCCATAAACACATCTGTCATCTTGAAAACCAAATGCTCTATACCCTGCAAATAAGATTGAGATCACATATCAAACATAGGTAGATAGATGGTATGGCCAGTTTGTACAGATTGATTAAAAAAGGTTCAAAAATTCAAAATTTTATAATTTTTTTTTTTGATGAGAAAATACTATCAAGTTTATAGTAAAAAATCATGGAAACGGCCTCCCAGACATGTTGGCGTAGTCATTTTGAGCCCCGAAAGTCACCTATAACAGATCACATGCAAAGCTTGACAATGAGGGTTAGAAAAACACAAATTTTTACTACAAAAACTTGTAAAAACATAAGATTTGATCAATAGAAGTAGGTCCGACCGGGCATGCCATTTTGTGATGGGGGAAAAATCTAGATCAATAGATCAAACAATGAAAACAAGATCTAACCCTAACACCTTCAAGAAATCTAATCTAGATGATAGAAATAACATGCAAATTAAACAAAAGTCACCCAGATGATTCAATTCCTTGGTATAGATGTGGATTGCTTCATTGAGTATGTAACCAAATTGCATAAAGCTACCATTGATGTGCTCAAGAAAATGATATGCAAAAAGATAATAATGCAGATGCTAGAAAATGAATTCTAAAAGAGAGAAGAAGAGCCAAAATGATATAGAAAGAGGGCCTTTATAGATGTAGAAGATGGAAGATCAACGGTGGGGAGAAAAAGGATGAATCAACGGATGAGAGCAATGGAGGAATGTGCACATGCCAAGTGTCCATGAAAAAGGCACTCTATTTAGAAACTTTGGGTGGGCTTTGATAGTGATAAGATTCCATTCCCCACATAGAATGCTTTTTCTATTTTGGAGTTGGAGTGATGAGGATAATAGATTTATTTCTATTTTATTAAATTGTCCCACATTTTGATTTTTGCCATTTTATAGGACAAAGGGGCCCACTTGCACATTTAGAGGAATAAGATAAGAATGGAAGAAAATATAAATTAAATAAATTATAAATTTATTTAATTTATGAGCATGGTGAATAAATAAATAAAATAAATGATTTTATTTATTTATTAGAAGAAAGACATAATAATTAAATAATCTAAAATTATTTAATCATTTGATGGTAAATGGAAGAATAATGAAGATTAATTAAATAAATTAAAATTTATTTAATTAATTAAGGATATGAAGAAAGATGAATTTATTTAATTATAAGTGTGTTAGACAAAATTAATGTATGTAGTGATAAATGCCTAAATAATGAAATGGTTCAATTTTGGGTGTCTACACAAACAATAAGGCAATCCTTGTTTATGATGGTAATGGGGAATGTTGTCATAAGCACCCAAGAATTCAATTATCACTTCATCTGTTGAAAAGGTGTCTAAGGGGATCTCTCTTGGAGGACAATTAGTGTCAATCATCTTAGGGAAGATCAAGTTAAGCATGGATATTGTATTCACATTAAGAGTAGGACGTTTATGGGCTTTAGATTACTTGAAAGGGTTATATCCAATACCACTTGACTAATGTCATGAAGCAGATTCTATAGGTACATGAATCCCTTGTTGATTAATATTGCAACCATTACCTACATAATCACAATTCTTATAGAGGATCTAAAATCCTCGACCGTAGAGCGAAGCCATTTCTTTGGAAGAAGGTGGGGCTTCATAAGTCTCATAATTTGTAGTGTAAGTAAGAGTATTATCTATATTTGTTAGCAAAGCACTTGATGTCTTAGGAGCAGAGTTGTTAATTTTATGTTCGCCTATAGAGGGAGATGAAAAATCTAATGAACCCTAATAGTCACCAAGAAATGCATTCAATTGTTTTGATTCTTGCACAATGTTATCTATAGTAGGAGGGGTTGATGAGTCAACCTTCAGATTATTTAAGATCTTATGTTGAAAAATTTGCTTTTGTGATTCAATTTGTAAACAAAAATCTGGTTTAGGGTCAGCATGAATAGTATGAAGTTTTCTTTATGAACAAACTTGATTGAATGATGAAAGGTAGAAGGAATTACCCCCAGTGCATGAATCCATGGTCTACCAAGAATCATGTTGTAAGATAAAGAACAAGGCGTGACATGAATCAGAGTAGGTAGAGTTACAGACCCAACTTGTACAGGTAAAGTTATAATGCCTACAGATTGTCTGCCAACATTATCAAAGACATAGATACTTATCCTATCTGGTTTAACCGAAGATGTATCAAATTTAATCTTATGCAATAAATTGATGCTACAAACATTAAGAATAGATCCATTATCAATCATAACTCATTTAATCAGTTTCTTGTTTATTATAATGAATATAATCAAAGGATCATGCTGATTTTGAACTTCAAGAGATGGCAACTCATGTTGTTGAAATAGAATGTCTATTTTTGTTGCATGCATACAATCAAGAAGAGATGCTACATCATTAGGTTTTACAATAGGTGGTACAATCACCTTTTGTAAAGCTTCTTGGAGCATTCCATGGTATTTAGGTGAAGTTTGTATAAGTTCTGAAAGAGATATCTTAGCAGGAGTAGCACGAATCTACTCAACAAGATCATAATCTTGACCAACCTTATGCGTTAAACAAGGTGCTTGAGGAAGCATAGGTTGAGAAGCTGGTAAAGATATCAAAATGCTTGATTGTTGTTTCCTTTGTTTGTTATTTCGAGTATTGTAAGTATGAGAAACCACAGTATGACTAGGTTGTTGCGAATTTCGATATGCTATCTATTTAGCATAGTTATAAATGTGATCGAGAGGTCAAGAAGAAGGTGAAGGACCTCTAACAGTGAGCACTAGTTTAGGAGTTTGAACTACATCTGAACATAAAGTGACCACTATTTTTGGTTTCACAAATTCTTCTTAAGGTTTAGAAACATAAATTGCATTTACTAATCTTTGAAACAACGACGGTTTAGGGAACAACTAGTAGAATAATTATATGACCAATCCTTCATGAGATACTGCTCTGCAACTTTTCCCTCTTCTCAGCTATTTGAATTTGGTACTATGCGGGTATGGAGGGTGATAGTCCAGAGGGCCTATGATCTAGTCCCCTCCCTTGAGTCCTGGGGACTCTTCTACTGGCATGGGTTGTCAGGGGGATCAAGTGAATTCATCCTTCAAATAAGGATTGAAACAGTGGAAGGAGACATTAGTTGGAGCTGTACGTAGTGGGGCTGGTTGCTCTAGCAGCATTCTGATTATATCCGAGTCTGAAGGGGCTAAGGAACTCAAGCTTCCAGACCAGACTATTTTACATTTGGTAGCTTTGATGGAAAATACACTAGTGGGCAAAGTTTTTGCCTTCAGACCCAATATTGATTTGGTCCACTGCTAGATATCGGCCAAATGGGCTCTTAAGGGCAGTGCTTTGCTAGTGCTATGCCGGGTGGTATGTTCTTGTTCAAGTTTACCTTTTAGGAGGACCTCCTATCGATCCTGGCTGGGGGTCCTTGGCTGTATGGAAAGCATTCACTTTCCTTATGCAAATGGAAGCCAGGCTTTGACCCTAAGGTAGACCTTAATCAGTCAGCTCCTATTTGGGTGCGATTGCTGGGATGAGAAATTTTTTTCCTGGATAGGCAACACATTTGGAGACTATGTGATGGTTGACAAAGTCACCAAGGCTAAGATGAGACTTGTATATGCTCGGTTCTGTGTCAATGTTGATATCCTTAAGACCTTTCCCACTTCTATTATTTTGGAATCCAAATATAGGAAGTGGACTCAGAGTATTTTTTATGAGAATTCTAGAGTTTTCTGTCAGAATTGCATGAAACCAAGACACATTTTTACCCAGTGTAGGGCCCCTAAATGCCCCCCACCCCAGGTGGAGCAGCAAACTACCTCGGGTGAGACCTTGGAAGAGTACCCCTTTAAGGATGATATCCTTAAAATTGTGGAATCACCCCCAGCCTCCCTGGAGAAGAATGCATCAGGGATGGCTCCGAAGGTGGTGCCCTTGTAGGTGGAGGAGGAGGCTATAATGCCTATGGAGGCTATCCAAGAGGTGTCTGACAATGGGGTGGCCCATGAAGAGGAGGAACATGAGCCAGAAGAAGCCTCTAAACTGAGGGAAGAGCCCCATGAGGATGTTATTGCAAGTGGGGGATAGGAGGATTTAGAGGAAGGGGAATGTGCTTTGGCCAACGCTACATAGATGACAGTCTCCTAACAAAGCATAGTGAAGGAAGTGCGTAGCCCAGGAGAGAAGACAGGGTACACCAAAATGGGACTGAGTTCCCTAAAGACTAACTTCTCCCCATCCCTTGGTGCTGGGTCTAGCAGGGGCCCAGAGGATCAGCAGGGCTGGACTACCATGAAAAAGAAGGGGAAAGGAAGTAGTAGAAAGACAACCGATGTGGGGGGATAGTAGCAGGGGTAGACCCTCACACATGAAGACCAGATAGAGGGAGATGGAATTGGAAATTGCTAGGGGGAAGCAGACCACCTTGTTGGCCCCTCCTAGAAAGACCAAGAAATGAAGATCATCTCATGGAACATTAGAGGGCTCAATAGCCCTCAAAAAATAGTTGTTGGTTAGGAACTGTATTTTTGACAATAAAGTTGATATTCTTCTACTTTAGGAAGTCAAAATGACGAAGGAGAATTTCAAGATTGCTATAAAAAAGATCTAGTCTAGTGTGATCTATGCTATTAGTAGAGTTCAAGGAGCTTCAAGAGGTATTGCTACTATATGGAAGCATAATCTGGTAGGGAGTGTGATTTCCTATTCTAGGCATTTCATTGAAGTTTCCTTCCAAAACCACCTTGAAAGGGGAACTCTCATAAATGTTTAGGCTCCTAATACTCATAGTAATAGAAAGGAGGTCTAAGATAGATTGACTGTCAAAATTAAGGGAGCAAGAGGAACCAACTAGATGATCATGGGGGATCTAAATTCTCCCCTCTAACCATCTGAGAAAATGGGGGGCTCATGGACTTCTCAGATAGCATGTTGGACCTGGCTAAGTTTTTAGGAAATGCTGGACTCATGGATATTGAACTAGTGGGGGAAGCTTTTACCTGGTCGAATAGGAGACAAGGGAACAATCTTATTCAGGTTAAGTTAGATAGATTCTTAGTCTCTTCTTACTAGGCCATCATGACTCTTGTGCATTTGACTGCCCTTCCTCGGGTGGGCTTTGACCATAACCCTCTATTGCCTAGCTTGCATGAGGGGAGTATGAAGGGTCCCTTCCCCTTTAGTTTTGAAATGATGTGGGCCCTTCACCTTGACTTTAGGGACAACCTTTCTAGGTGGTGGAATATCCCTATTCATGGGCCTGCTATGTATAGATTAGCTCATAAATTGGCTAATGTGAGGAGCAAGGTTAAAGGATGGAACAAATATATCTTTGGCAATGTCCTAACCAGGAAGAAAAACATTATGGGACAACTTAAGGAAGTGCAAGATAGAATGGAGAAGGGGGACCTTTTAGAGGAATTGCAAACCCTGGATAACACTCTCTCTAAGGAATGGGTGCAGATTCTTAATGAAGAAGAGGTTTACTAGAAGCAGAAGTCAAGAGTTCAATGGCTTAAAGAAGGAGATAGGAACACTTCCTTCTTTCACCAAACCACTCTAAGGCATAGGAAGAGGAATATGATCAGTAAACTTAGGGATGAGCATGGCATTGTGCTTGAGGATGATGGGAAGATCAGGAGATTAGCCCATAGTTATTTTGAGTCCCTGTTAGCTGCTCAACAGACCAATGCCCCTTTGGATGATAGTATTTCCCTCCTGGACTCCATACCAACCATTCCGTCAAAAGAGGATAACTACCTTCTGACCAAACCCATCTTGGAGGAGGAAGTTAGAGCTACTGTCTTCTCTATGGGTGCATTCAAAGCCCTTGGCTCAGATGGATTCCCCCGACCTTCTTTCAAACCTTCTGGGAGATTGTGGGGAATGATGTCTTCAATGTGGCCAAGGATTTCTTTCAAACAGGTAGGCTCCTATGGTAGTTGAACAACACCTTTATTGCTCTGATCTTGAAGAAGATAGAAGCCAATCTTATGACTAATTTTAGACCTATTAGTCTTTGCAACACGGTGTACAAGGTCTTCACCAAAATTTTGGTTTTTAGGCTTCAACCCCTCCTTGTCAAACTCATTACGCCAAATTAGAAGGGTTTTGTTCCTGGGAGGCAGATCCTCGATGCAGCCATCACTACAAATGAGATTATCCATTCAATCTCTAAGAGAAACTCCTCAGGTATTAGGTTCAAATTGGATATCTCCAAAGCCCATGATCGTGTTGATTGGGACTTCTTGCTCAGGGTTCTAAGGAAATTTGACTTTCAAGAGGTCACTAATATGATAAAGGAGTGTATATCCTGTTGATAACTGAGAGGGGGGGGTGAATCAGTTATCCTAATTATTTCCCTTATTGAACTTTCCTTTTAATTGATGCAGCATAAAATCAAACACAAAAAAATTAACCATGAAATAAGAAACACATGACACAGTATTTTTGACGTGGAAACCCTGTTAAGGGAGAAAACCACGGGGTGATTAACCGAAGAATTATTCTCTGTTAGAAGAATAGGAAATTACAAAAATGGCACTTGCCAATTAGGGCTCATTGCCCGAGCACACTGCTCACAAGAGGCCCACTGCCTACAAGAAGACACACTGTCTACAAAGTGATGAGAATCACAGTCTTGAACTGATTGGAAGCATCTGCATATGCTGGAGTTCAGTTCCGGTTAGGCTCAGTACACTGATCTGCTGCACTTCATCTTTCCTCTGTTCTTTATTCTGCTATCTTTCACATACCGGATCCTTTTTGCTACCTTTGCTCTTTCTCTGGACTTATTCGCATATCTCTCCACATCCACACACACTTCACAACTAAATCCATCCTCTATATATATCCGCACAAGTAATTTCATCACCTTTCTAGTCGGCATCCGGAACAGTCTAGTTTCTTACAAACTTTCATTCTGTCGGCTGAATCCTTCCTCACCAAGCTATGCGGATCAAGCATATACTTGTAGATATCATTAATCATGTCGGCCAAACATGATTCATGCCTTCACAACCTCTGTCATCAACAGTAACCCATCCGGAAAGCAGTCTGATACTCTGCCAGTCAGTTCTTCCTCTGTTTTCACTGTCTCTCAAGAATCCGGTACTCAACCATTCATATCTTTTTCCTTGTCCATCACCGGAGGCTAAATCCTTGGAATATACCACTAAAGGTAGTCCTCTTGACTTCCCCAAATCCGCACTGCACCAAGACATTTCCTCTGAGAGGTCCGGACCAATCTGTCGGACCTTGCCACATGCTCTGTTCTTCTTCACCGGACCACAACATTCTTTATTCTGACTTCCGGTAGAGACACATTATGACTTGCGGATATGTGGGATGACCTTTGTTGCCATCAATGACAACAACCATGAATCCATATAGTGTCTCTTGCCAACAATCTCCCCCTTTGGCATTGATGGCAACACTTAGTGAAAAATGACTAAGTGTTTTCACTATGCTCCCCCTTTGCTGATGCTCTGTCTTTATATACAATTTTCGGAACTCCCCCTTAGTTGGATCCCTCATTTTTCACTGCTCCTCACTCCCCCTTTGACATCAATGGCAAAGGGTAGGGTCCGCACACCAAAATTTTCAAAAATTTCCTATACATAGCCGCATATTTACATACTTACATATACTGAAGAATGTCTGCAAAGGATGTCTGTAATTGAATCATTTCTGTAGCCCAACTTTGCTTCATTCTGTCCAAAATTGAAATGTGACCACTTAACAAAAATGCAAACGCTTCTGCCCGCTTGAGATCTGTCGGATCTTTTGTTTGGGCGGTGGTCTGAGCATCACTGATGGCCTCATGCATGGTTTCCAACTTAGGGATTATAATCCTTCTAAGTTCTCCCATCCGGTTGGTGATGTTCTTCCTTTCCTTCTCAAGATTCTTTATTTCATTCAAGACTGCAATAGTCTGACATTCTTGATTTATTATAGAGGAAGAGAGAGGATCAAAACTTTGAGATAAGCTTTGTAGCTTATCCTGTTCCTCTTTTATTTTCTTGTCAAATGCTGCTGTTGCTTTTGACCAGGATATACAAAATTTATAGATGTCACCGCCATCCTTAAGAGCATTCTCTAAGCTCTTTATTCCAATGCTTACAATCTTCCTATCTTTAGAAATTAAATCTAATATCTCTGAAAATCTCTTATCCAAAAATTCCTTCCGGACCTTTTCTTCAGCTGATTTTTCTAGAGAATCAAAATGTGTATCAACACTGCTGACTAAGGTTTTTAGATTACCGGAAGTGGAGGCTGTCGGATCTATTTGGATTGATGGCATAATCTTTACAAGTACTCCAGAAGCAGCCTCTCTCAACTCACAATCTTCCATATGAGACTTCAGGAGCTTTTCATTTGCCTTGGCATTTGCAAATGAAGCTATCTTCATTGTTTGTACCGGAGAGAGAGAGTCAAAATCAAATGGGCCTTTTAGAAGCTCCGGTTCATCAATCTCTAGAGTTTCTTTACTCAAAAATTGTTGAACAGTTTGTGCAGTGTCTCTTGCCGGAGACAGATGTTTCTTTTCTTCTTCAGTCTTAGAACTGTCAACCTCTTTGTCTTTCACCACTGCTTCCTTCTCCTGTAGTTGCTCTTCTTCTTTGGATCCGGAGACTGTAGGGGAAACCGGAGGAGAGATGCTAGTTTGTTCATGAGCCACTTCTTCTGGAGCAGAGGGTCCCAAGTCCTCAGCTGTTTCTGTACCTAAATCCTCTACAACCGGAAGATTGAACCTTTTGAAGGCCTTCCAGAGGATCTCTTCTGTTTCTTGGGCCACTTTGTCAGTCTCGCCAAGCATGAGTTGATTCATCCTGGCTTTGCTTCTGAACTCATCTTTGCAGTCTTTGAAGATAATGTTCATTGTCTTGGGATCAATTTGAGGATATAGCTGAATAGCTATCTGCTCCCGGATCTCAAGATCTTTAGCATGAGCATTATTCTTTCTTACTTCCATTTCCTTTTCTAGGCTTTTAGGAATAAGAGATATTATTTCAATGAAAGCCTTATTATATATGTTAAGATATTTTACTGTGGCCTCCTGCAGAGTCTTTTGGTTTGCCTTACTGAAGTCATCATATGATTCAGTCATTGGTTGAAGGTTTCCATCCACCGTGACCGACTTGATTATGCTCTCTAAAGACAGAGTGGGCTTCTCAACAGATACCTCTGCCATTTCCTCCTTGTCTTGGCCTGTGGAGGGCTTACCGGATCCTTTCTTCTTCTGTTTCTTTACTTCTCTTACTCCCTCATCTGATTCTATTTCCTCTTCATCCTTTTGGCTTCCATAAGCCCTTGTGGCTTTTGTCTTGGATCTCTTACCGGATGCCTGAACTTCCAGTTTTGAACTTTTGGTTGTGGAAGGTGCAGGTCTCTTTGATGATCTGGTCCGGGTGGGAGTTTCAACCGGAGCACTTTCTTTGCTTTTCTCTTCTTCCTCGGCCTTCCTCCTCTTTTCCCGGCTGGCATCAAGTGCCTCCTTTGAGATGCCAAGACCTTGAGCAATGTGCTCTACTTCTTTTCTCACCTTTCTTTTGATCTCAGGTTCCCTGAGTTCTACATGTATTTTTACACTCAGCTCCTCAAAGGTTCCAAACCTTTCTGCCTTAGGATCTTTGGGCTGACTTAGCATGTGTTGAACATGCAGCTCCACTATCTGTTCATCCACTTCATACCCCATGGGCATGATCCAGACAGTCCTTGGCTCTACTGCCTCCATTAGGCACTGATCAGTGTCAACCATAAAGCACACTGAGTCTTTGTATTTTTCAACAAGAGACTGGGGAATTCTCTCTCTTGCTTGCATCATGCTCTGAAAGTTTTTGAAGTATCCCCATAGAGCTGTATTTCTCGCTTTTGCATCCCCAAGTCCATGCAAATAGTCTCTTATCTGGACTGCAACAGGTTTGTCATTCTGCCATACCCATCCACTTGTTCCGGGTAGCTCATTCATGAAGTAGAAGAATAGACATACAATAAGAGTACCATACTTAAAGGAATTCTTCTTATCCTTCTTGATTTTCTGTATGTTTTCCATTAATTGGCTTAGCAGTAGTTCGCAGAGATCATATTCTGCATTCTTTCTTAACATTTCATAAGCAGTGTATATTGCAGTTCCGGATACAGAATTCTCCCTGCTGGAGTGATAGATCTTGTATCCTATTATCATTGATGCATATTTGATATCCGGATCCGAAATATCTTCAATGGTCATTGCCCTCTTGTCAAATTTTGATCCGGTGGCCTCAGTTACAATGTTGTTCTTGACAGATTTGAGGATAGGTACCCCTCCGGAAGAGTATAGGCCAGTTACTGCTCTAATTGCCTCTTTTGTGATCTTGCAGGGTCTATCTAGCCATAGAAAGTTGTCATGCATCCTGCTCAGTACATACCGGACCCATTCATCTTCTTCAAAGCAGGGGAAATGAATAAATTGCTCAAATTGTTTCTTCTGAATATCCTTATACTCTGGTTTAAGCTCAAAAGCATTGTCAATCAGCTGCTTGTGATAGAGGTCTCTTAATTTGAATTCCCCAAATTCCTCAATGTTTGCATGTATGTAAACCCTAATGTCTTCGGTGTGTAAAACTCCGTGGGGAACACTAGAGAAGGCTCCTAGTGGATCTACCTCCAATGATTTGTAGGGATGTTTCTTGAATGAGGGGCGAGGTCTATCAGAGATCTTAACTATGTTTGGAGTAGCCATTCTTCAAAGATTTGCAGTGAGGTAATGAAAAACAGAGAATACCTTATGCGCCTTCGGTTTGCACGGAGTGGTTGGATTGATTTCTTTATGCAATAACTTCGGCAGGAGATCCTTGGTGTGCTTGATGAACCTTGTTGCAGAGCTCCACTTTTCGCTTCTTCTCGAGTGCAGAATGAGCAAATAACCTTTGAGAAATCTCTTAAATTTCTCTGCGAACCCTAATATCTGTCTGCAATAAATGCTTCACCTACATCATTCCGGTTTGCCTTGTCTGGATAGCTTGGATTGTCCCGGATTAGTTCTGATCTGAGGATATCATCCAGATCTTTCAATCATGAATAAATCGAGGTAACATATTACAAGAGCATCCCAAACACTCTGTCCAATCCGCAGAACAAGATAGTGCATTTCCGGATCTTTCCGGACCTTTTTGTAATCCCTTATCATACCGGAGCATCTCCCTGAACAGGTCTTATTTGATCGATCACAGCTTCTTCATAACTCCATGCGGACCTCTGAAAACTTGACTGAAGTATCTCAAGACTCATATCTACAAACCCTTTGATCCGCATCTTGTGCCACATCCGGCACCACTTGTTTGGCTGGGGGAACAAGATTTTCTTTGAGTCTCCCCCTGAGCCTGAGCTCACTTTTTAATTTCCGGAAGAAATATCAGCACCAGAGTCTGGTGCGGATCCAACCTCTACATTCTCTGAACTTTTCTTCACCCAAATCTTGCTCATCTGATTCCTAACCTCATCCGCATTCATCTTTTGTTTACCCTTGTCTTGATTCTGATTATACACCGGACCTCTTTTGTCCTGATTCTTGTTTCTGCAGACTTTAGCATTATGACCGGACCTATTGCAGATTTGGCAAATAATATTTCTTTGCATATTTGACTGATATCCTCTTGATCTGCATTGATTAGCCCTATGACCTATTCTATTGCATGTGAAGCATCTACCTTTGAATGATTTGTTTACTTGCATAATTCTGCATTCATGGGATTTGTGTCCATACCTTTTGCAGTTGAAGCACTGTCCGGAGAAGGATGAATTAATCTGATTCATTCTCATTCTGCACTGATTAGCTTTGTGACCAAAGTGGTTGCAGCTGTGGCAGTATCCATTGAAGGATGGATATCTTTGAGCATTTGGCTGTCTTACCGGAGGTCTTCTAGGCCTACTCCTTGGATTTTCTGATCCAAGATTCTTCTGACCGGATCCGGAGCTTTCTCCTTTCTCATATCCCAAACCATACTTGTCATCTGTCCTCTTTTGACTTCCAAGAAGAACTTCAAGTTGAGCAGAACTTATCTTGAATTTCTCTTTATATTCATTTGCTGTTTGAAGGTCTCTTTTGAGAGAGGCAATTTGATCCTCAAGTTTTCCTTCATTATCTTTGGCATCTTCAAGATCAGATTCAAGATGTCTGATAATCCTGTCCATCTGGTGGCATTCTTCTGATTTTTCTTTAAGAGATTGTCTTAGATTGTCTTCAGCCTTTCTTTTTTCTTCAATCTCTTGAGTAAACTTTATAGTTCCTGATTCCATTTCATGTCTTAACATAATGACTTCTTTTGATAACTTTTCACATAACTTGGTTTGCTCAGTCAATTCTTCATTTGTATTGCTTTCTTCACTTTGCCTTGCCAACTGTTGAAGCAGCTCCTTTCTCTTTTTCATAGAGAGACTTAATTTGTCTTTTAATTCTCTCATGAATTCATCAGCCTGTTTGAGTCTTTCCTTTAATTCACTGACTTCAGAATTTGACTGTTCAAGATCCTCAAGAGCAGTCTTGAGTTGCTCTCTTAAACCATATGCATCCATTTGAAATCCCAGATCTTCCTCAAGCTGTTAGGCTCTATTAGGAGGAACTTAGCTCTGATACCAATTGTTGATAACTGAGAGGGGGGGTGAATCAGTTATCCTAATTATTTCCCTTATTGAACTTTCCTTTTAATTGATGCAGCATAAAATCAAACACAAAAACATTAACCATGAAATAAGAAACACATGACACAGTATTTTTGACGTGGAAACCCTGTTAAGGGAGAAAACCACGGGGTGATTAACCCAAGAATTATTCTCTGTTAGAAGAATAGGAAATTACAAAAATGGCACTTGCCAATTAGGGCTCACTGCCCGAGCACACTGCTCACAAGAGGCCCACTGCCTACAAGAAGACACACTGTCTACAAAGTGATGAGAATCACAGTCTTGAACTGATTGGAAGCATCTGCATATGCTGGAGTTTAGTTCCGGTTAGGCTCAGTACACTGATCTGCTGCACTTCATCTTTCCTCTGTTCTTTATTCTGCTATCTTTCACATACCGGATCCTTTTTGCTACCTCTGCTCTTTCTCTGGACTTATTCGCATATCTCTCCACATCCACACACACTTCACAACTAAATCCATCCTCTATATATATCCGCACAAGTAATTTCATCACCTTTCTAGTCGGCATCCGGAACAGTCTAGTTTCTTACAAACTTTCATTCTGTCGGCTGAATCCTTCCTCACCAAGCTATGCGGATCAAGCATATACTTGTAGATATCATTAATCATGTCGGCCAAACATGATTCATGCCTTCACAACCTCTGTCATCAACAATAACCCATCCGGAAAGCAGTCTGATACTCTGCCAGTCAGTTCTTCCTCTGTTTTCACTGTCTCTCAGGAATCCGGTACTCAACCATTCATATCTTTTTCCTTGTCCATCACCGGAGGCTAAATCCTTGGAATATACCACTAAAGGTAGTCCTCTTGACTTCCCCAAATCCGCACTGCACCAAGACATTTCCTCTGAGAGGTCCGGACCAATCTGTCGGACCTTGCCACATGCTCTGTTCTTCTTCACCGGACCACAACATTCTTTATTCTGACTTCCGGTAGAGACACATTATGACTTGAGGATATGTGGGATGACCTTTGTTGCCATCAATGACAACAACCATGAATCCATATAGTGTCTCTTGCCAACATATCCATGGTTCACTTCTCTGTTCTGGTCAATGGTTCTCCTAGAGGGTATTTCCCCTCTAGGAGGGGCCTCAGGCAAGGTGACCATCTTTCTCCCTATCTCTTTATCTTGTTGGCTAAAGGTTTGGGTAGGAATGCTTGCAACCTTTTGATTCAGGGGACTCTCTGGGGCATCAAGCCTACCTCTTATGCTCAAACTTTGGTCATACAATAATTCGTCGATGATACTATATTATTTGGGATTGCCTCAGTTGTTGAAGCCGGAAGATGGAAAACGCTCATTAAGGATTATGAAGGAGTCTCTGGTCAAAGTATTAAATTTGAGAAAAGTCACATCTACTTTCTCAATACTCAGGAGGATCTACAATGAAAAATCACCCAAGTCCTGGGCTGTTCAAGTACGAGGTTCCCAGCCACTTACTTGGGCCTCCTGCTTACCATCACTAAAGTCTCATCTGAGTTTTGGAATGGGTTACTAGAAATAATATAGAGGAAATTGGTTGGATGGAAAGGTGCCCTTATGAGTCAAGCAGGGAAATTCCACCTCATTAAAGCTTCACTTCAAGGTATGCCAAACTACTCCTTAAGTTTGTTCAAAATACCTAGGTATGTGGTGGAGAAGATTGAGCAAATCCAAAAGAAATTCCTTTGGTCTAGAGTGGAGGAGAAACAAAGAATTTCTCTGGTTGAGTGGGACAAGGTTTGTACCCCTAGATGCCAGGGGGATTGGGATTGAGAAGAATCTAGCTCATAAATCATGCCTTCTTGTCCAAGGTGGGATGGAACCTCATCAAGGTAGTAAAGACTTGGGGGAAATTATGATGGCTAAGTATCTCAATGTGGATTGGGGTGGTAAGTTGCTTTCTGATGTCAGATTATGTAACATCCATATCCGAAATGACAAGTAAAACTAGGTTTTCACAAAGGTAATTTTTTTTTTTAACAAGGTAATCAAATACAAAGAAACTTATCTACTACCAATTATAACATTTTTCACTTTAACATAAACATGATCTCATTTTCATAATACTGAAAGAAATGATATACAATAAACATTTTGTTCTCTAACAATATGATATTTTCTTGAAATAAATAAAATATTGGAAACATACCATTAACATGCATCTCGATTGTCGACCCATCACATTCAAGACTCGGTAATCCTCAGTATTTGGAAGAGAAAGTATCTTCAAGGAGCTTAACCTCCAACCACAGACCATCAGTCTCCCACACTCCTTCCTAACTGGAAGTGGACCTACCCTACTCAAGAGGATAGACTTAGGATAACCATCGGTGTTTGTCATCTGAGCTCTGGTGTTGTAACTTATGTGTCTTGTTATCATGCAAATCCCTAGATACCCTCTAGTCATGCATGACACTCCACAAGAAACGCCATCTAGTCACAGTAAACATTCGATGCACTCGAGGAAAGTACACCACCTTGGCCAAAGGATTTGCTTTTAAATAGCATTCTAAGAATGCATGAACTTAGTTCACCCACCCTACTCGACTTGAACTGATCGAAATCCTACAGCTTCCTATTTGTAAAGTTTGAACAAATGTCGACCTCAATGACCTCAAGGTTTTTAGGATTTTCTCCTGTAATAGCGCATGGCGCAACATTTACTCTAATCCTGAGTTTTTGGTTTCATAATCCCATATTCATATTAAACATTGTTTAATAACACCCACTCCTAAGTGGTTTCATACTTGTTTGCTCGGTTGCCATGTTTGTACAACATACTCAAGTATCTAAAACAATTTCCCATTATTCCAGAGTTAAGGTTTTGGACTCATTAAGGTTTACAAGATATAGCAACACTAGAATCATTGCATGCATCGTAATCTAGACTCAAATGCGGGTTTATCCCACTCTACTTATACATTTCAAAACCATGATGGTGTTCGACCAATACTAAAACTTTAACTTCCTACTCCCCTTTCCAAGTCAAATACTTTCACATGGTTCATAGAAATAAGAGTCGTATATAAGATAATAAAGGGTTGGGAATCTTTCTTATGACATTAGAGATGACCAACCACATGGTCGACCTCTAACTAAAGATATAAGACGGATAAGACACTAGCTGGTTACAACCACCTCTCTGGTTGTCAAACACACTAAAGTTTACGTCAAAACATGCTTTAAATATGTGGTTTTAAATTCCTACACAACATGCACGTGGAGCAATGTGTTTTCTCACTGTGGAGCTATCGTTTCAAATGCACCAAAAGCAGTTTTAAGTTAATATCACAGTCTTAAAAGAAACTCTTTAAACTTACGTCTTTGCCGACTGTTGAAGTTTTTAATTTACATTTTGTATCATGCAGTAATCTTTCCTAGATGTGTGCACATTGAGAACTATGTTCTATCATCATACGATGTCAACCATGAGAGGTAATGATCTATTTTCTAAGTTCTCGAATACTAACAGACAACAACAATATTATTTCTGAGGTTTCTAATACCATAAGATAGCAATGATACATTTATAATGATTAACCTCCCACAGAATTGCAGTAGAAGACATTGTCATCATATTATATTCGTTGTAAGCATATTACTTTATCTTAGCAATGAAGAGACACAAAAATTGACTCAGACTGCGAAGATAGAGGTAGAAGAACCTGTCAACAGGGTTTATTGATTGCAGTTACAAGCTCCCGGCAATCTTTCCAGACTCTCAGCTTCTCTGCACACCTAACCACGTCTTCCTCTAGTTCTCAAAACACTATCTGCTCTCTTAGTCAAGCACAACAAATGCCAAAGACTCCCCTCAATCCTCACTGCTATTTTTCCTTGTTTCTACACAGCAACAGTCTCCAACCAAAAACTCCCCTCTCTCTGCCGTTTTCCTTCTTCCAAAACAACGACAGCCTACTCCCTATCTATCTTCCTCTCTGTCGTTTCTCCTTCCAAAACAACGACAGCCTACTCAAAACTCACTTCCTCTCTGCCATTTTTCTCCTTTCTAAAACCACGACCACAACTAAGAGGATCCCATCCTATCTCTGCCAATTCCCATTCTAAACTACCACTCTCTCTACAACCAGTCAGAATGTTTTCTATCTCCTCCCTCCTCCTTCACGATGAAGAACTAAGCCTCCATTAACCTCTCAATTCAGTTTCTTAATAACTGAATTCCCCCTTAAGCCGCGCATAGCTCTCCTGACATGATGCCTTCTACTCTCGATATCACTTCTTCTCAACAGAATTTTCCCCCACCTCCAGACTCCTCAGTGATGGAAAATAAAATCGCGTTCAACTACTGCCATTACTCGCCTCCTAACTGCGGTTTCCTTTCATTTCTTAACAACAGTGTCCGATGCCTTTGCACCCTTAATGAAGATGGAGCATCTGCAATAACTTTATGGTTACACCTATCACAACCGCCCAACTTCCTCCCTCTTGCACCATGGTGAAGGAAGTTAAGGCATTAAATGACTACAGTTACATGCCTAAGCTCAAGGGGGTCGATTTAACTAAATATTACCTGACTTCCTTACTCACCACAACCACTAACAAGATGGAGGTTCTAAAGGATGACGTGGCAAAGCAACTTCGTCATTCATCCACATGGAGACTTCTAATCTTCGATGATAGCAACCTAACAATGCTAGTGAAGTGAAACTCACACAAGGTGATATCCAATAGATGCAAAAGGTGACTCCAAGATCGAAAAGAGATAAAGAATCAAAATTGACTAAAATAATAGAGTGTTGTTTTGATCCAAGACAACTCAAGTCGTAAACTTGAAAAGCAAAAGACGTATTCACAAAGGATGACGTCCCAACTGACAGAGCTTGGGCGAAAACCACTTGACTCGATGAGAAGCCGACATCAAGAAAACTAACGAAAAATACCTCCTGTTAAGATTTCAGAATATCCTTCCAAAAGATGACAAGAACAATTAAAGCATAAATCAACTTCCCATTCAACTTCCGTCAATTTAACAAAAGGGAATAATTCACAACACATGATTAACGCGGTTTGACGACAATCATGACAGATTGGTCGTAACGCTTCACAAGGTTTCTAAATCATTTGATGCACAAAACAACTTCTCGCATCCTTCAACTACGAGACGTGATCCGTAATCTGCCACAAGAGGGTTTATGTAATTACTTGTAAACGAAATAATAATCGTTTAAATAAGTTGACATGCTTTGGTGGACTTACGACAACATCGTCGATTCCAAGATTCTATATGACGGCCTACGAAAAGGATGTTACACCTTATCTTCAGACGTCGACACCTAGTCTTAAACTATCCCAGTCGAAAAACAAGACTAAATTGATGGCTTCAAGGTTTATCTACCTGTTTGGCATTCTCAGTAACAAACACCCATGGTTAATTTCCAGAGTCTATACTCTCTCTCAAAGATACTTTCTCTTCCTGTCAAACATGGTCCACCTGTTCCTGCAACGACAGTCTCACATACAATTTTGTGGTCAAAGCACCTATGTTCCAAATCACAGCATAATATATCCAAAACATCATTTCACTTAACAAAAAGGACATTTAGTCTACAATATCACATTGATCATAATCAATAGATTCTAAAATTTCATAAAACAAACTTTGTATAATAAATCATCAACTTCCATGTCGTCCACAACATATTATATTTCTGAAATTTGCAAGAAAGTAAATAGCATAATCGATTCCAAAAAGAGGGATGTAACAGATTACCCAAAGGCTTTGTAATTTGGAATGGTACTCTCAAGACCCGTGGCCTCCTTCCCTAAGGAATCTGGTGGAAGATTGGAGATAGTAGGGATGTTAACTTTTGGAAGGACAAATGGTTGAAGGATAAGCCACTCAAGGAGATGGAGTATGGTAGAATTGTGGATAAGGCCTGTAGATTCTTTGGTCTCAAGGTGGATAACTACTTAAGGATTCACAGGGGGTTTAGGAGATGGAAGGATATGACAGAATGTGTCTTGGAACATGATAAGGATAGGATGTTAGGTATTCAACTTCAAAGGGACCTGGAGGACTTCAGAGTCCCTCTCTTCCCTAAGTAGGATCAGATGATCTAGGACAAGGACAACAAAGGCCTATTCTCAGTTAGAAGTGCTTATGGCCTGCTGTTAGACACCAGGGAGGATAAGTTCTAGGGAAAAGTCTAGATTCTTAAACTTCTTCCTAAAGTCAATTTCTTCTAGTGGACACTGATGCACAATAGAATTATGACTATTGATAATCTGAAAAGGAGGGGTTTTCAAATGCCAAACAGGCGTGTCCTCTATGGAACTGAAGAAGAGACATCGAATCATCTTTTCCTTCACTGTAGTGTTTCATGGGAGATTTGGGGCCTAATCTTTCAGAAGATTAATATAAGTTTGACCTTGAATAGTAATCTTGCTGCCCTGGTCTGGGATTGGAGGCCCCCTTTTAGTCTAGTGCTCTTGGTGACCAAGGAGCTCTAGTTACAATTACCACCCCACTTGGCCTAGAATCTTTGGAAGCAACACAATAACAAGATATTCAGAGAGAAATTCAGAACACCTGTGGAAGTTTTCCAGAGCTGCCTCAAACTGCTGGCTGAGAACATCAACTCTAGCAATTTTAAAGCATCTGATAGACCCCCTTGATGGGAAGAGCAATGTTTGTTAAAACATTGAAACATCAGTCCTGGTACTTGCCGCATTGATGATTCTAAAAGGCTTGCTAGAGATAAGACCTGGTGGGTCATGCCTCAGAAAGGATGGTTTAAGCTCAATTTTGATGAAGCTTCCAAGGTGAACCTGGGGGTGGCTAGCAGAGGAGGAATCATACAAACTAACACAAGAACCTTTGTGGCTGCCTATTTTGGAGGCATTGGCTTCAAGAGCAACAATGAGGCTGAAGCCTTAGCCATGTTATGGGGCATTAAATTGGCTATCTCCTTGAACATTAGACTTCTTCATGTGGAAGGGGATTTGATGTTAATTGTTAAAGTTGCCCTGGGTTTGGCTCAGTTTGGGTGGAACTTAGTTGACATTATGGGGGATATTAAATTGCTGCTCAATGGGTTAGAGGAGTTTAAGATCTCTCATGTTTACAGGGAAGGAAATGTGGTTGCCGATGCTATGGCAAACTTGGGCATTGGTATTAAAGGATGGTAGTGTTGGAGGAGTATGACTTGCCTACCCAATGAGATTCATACTATCATAAAGAAATATAAAGACAACAATAAGAATTAGATGGTTCGGGGCAATGACCATCCTCTTTCTGTGGTTGGGTGGTTGTAGGGATTATGTGCATTTTGAGGCCCATTTAAATGGGATTAGGATTGATGGTATTGGATGGATCAACAAGTTTCAAGGGGAGAAATTTTTGAATTTTAAAAAATAGATGGGTGGGAACAAGAGAGCCTTGAAGTGGCAGTTGATTAGTTTGCTGTCTAGCATTCCTAGGTGGCATAATATGGGGGTCTGCGTGGGTCAGGAGACTAGCTGGTGGGCCAACGGTCTATTGGTGGGTTGGCATGTTGATTGGATGATAGGTAGACAAGTCACAAAGAAAAATAGGCTTGATTTTGGTGATGGAGAAAGGGATAGTCTAGTTGGGCTGAAAGGATGTTGCAGTGGCCTTTGGTAGGGGTGCAAATGGTGTGTAGGACAAATCCGCTCGTGGGCAATAATATTTGGTTAATCTCTATGGTGGGTAACATTCATTGCCATACAAGGTGGCAGTTGAGATCTTTTCCCAAGGAGATTTTGCAATGTGGTATAGGTATGGCGTATCACCACAATAATTATGATGTGATTAATGATCTTATTTTACGGCCTTTCCATTTCATTGAGTTACTTGCTAATTACAACAGCACCAACCTTAGCAATTTTAAGCTCTGCAACTTGCGTGATATTCAAATTGTGAAGATAGAGGAGAGATTGTGGATTGAGCTGACCATGGTGGAGGAATTCAGATAGGACTAGATTGTCTGGTATATCATCCAGGAGGGGGAAGTGGTTTCCTTTCTGGAGGGTATGATTGGCCATGACAAAAACTTGTCAGGCCAATTTGTTGGGTCATGGGAGGAGGACACCAGACAAGTCTGCTTGGGGGGTATTGGCTTCTAGGTGTCTGAGGAGGTAATTATCGAGGCCATGGGGCTCCCCACCAAAGGGAAGAAGCACACCTGATGTAGTAAGGTGCCCAACCCTGAACATATGGGTCTCTTTTTTAGAGAGGGGGAGGTGATTGTGAAGTTGCATGGTGGATTTGATAGGGAGAAGCTACCAGAGCCTTGGGGCCAAGTTTGTTTAATGCTTATGAAATTCTTCACGCTGGAAGGAAGGTTTAAGGTATTTTACCATTATCATTATGCCCTTCTCAATCACTTTAGGAACAAGATGGAAATTAGCTTCCCTTTTTTCTCTAGTCCTCCCTAGAAAATTCCACTAAGTCAGCTAGAGAGCTTAGGGCTAGAAACCCTAGTCACCCTCTTGTCCCTATCCATCAGGGCCTCATTCTAAGACTTTACCATTTCCATCTTGTCCTATGTCCCCTGAAGCAAATTAAGGTCAATATGATTGAGGACCCCCAGATGTTTGTCTCTCCTGGTCCTAAAGGTAAGGTGAAAATGTGTGTTGGGACCCCTAAGACCTCTAAAATGGCCAAGGGGGCCCTCGTATTATGGAATGCAATCCCCCAGCTGGGACCCCTACCCCTGAGTCTAAAATGAAATCCTCGAGAAAAGCCCATGTAGAGCCTGGGAAAGAAAAAAATTAGCTTGGCCAAAAGGGAATGGAAGGTGGATGAGGAGGAAGAGACTGTGTAGGCTAAGAAAGCCAAGACTGGTACTAAGGAAGAAGAGATGGCGACTGGTTTTGTGAAAATTGTTGAATTGGACCTGGGGCCCATACAGACTAGAAGTGGTGTAGGGGAGGATGCTATTAAAAAAACCAGCTCGAGGGTTTGCTGATCTAATCGCATTGCTGGGAAACCTTCCACTAACCCATAGGGTGTTGAGATATCTGATGACTCAAAATTTGTTGAGGAAACTATGGAGGAGGGGGAGAATGATGCTCCTACTAAATCTGTGCACAAGGAGGAAGGGGCAAGCCATTTTGCTTCCATGAACAAGTCGAGTTCGGAGGACTTGGCTGTTGCTGCTGAGGAAACTGGTGGTTTGAATAACAAGTGTAGCTATTTGTTGTGTGTCATGACCACTGAGGACATGGGGAGACTCAAGCTGCAAATGGAGAAAATGCATAAAAAATGGAAGATCATGGCTGAATTCACTACCAAGGCCTTGCATTGGACGACGTCAATCTTTGTTGCTGTGAAGGATCTGGATGACAAAGTCAAGCAAGTGGGGATTTATAGCCTTAGTGACTACAAAGACATGGTCAAGTTTTTGGCCAAGTTCGGGACTATTGATAGTCCTTAGTTCTTGTTTTTATTTTCTGGTGTTTTTGGTTAGTTATTTTTCTCAGCTATTAGTGTGCTGTAAATGTACTGTTACTGGCATGTTTAAGGCCTGTTGCCCTAGGGGTTGTTTTGTATAGGGTTCTGGACCCTCTTTTCCAGCTGAACTAATAAAAAAAATGACAGTTTAGGAGTCACAGTGGAATGTTTAATCGAGATAAAGTCCTCAAGGGCTTCATCTAACACATTGAAATCATCACAACTAAATTGCTCATCAAACACATGTAAATAATGCAAAAAAGTAATCAAACATTTTAACATGCTCACATTAACTCAAGACTTGAATGTAAAGTGATTAAGCATAAACTTTATGAAAATGTAATAGAATAACACTACACAACACACAAAGTTGTAATTTCAAACTCTTTTAATGAAAGGATTAAAGGAGATCACTCAAATTTCAATATATGTACTTTCACAAAAGAGGGTTTACAATCTAAATATGTTTTAGGACAACAAACTAATTTAGATATGATTTTGTAAAGGATGCAAATTCTTTAGAGGATGGGTTCACCAAAATGTTTAGGGTGAAAATGTGGAGGCAAGATAGAAGGTTTTCAAGTTCTACACTTTCACACACTAAAGCATTAGGGAAGCACAGAATGAGTCTAGGGATAAACTATTGATTTCCAATGTTCCCTTTACATTAATTATGTTCATGTGACTATTTGAATCAGGTTTCACAAGCTAGTTTCTCTCTCTAACCTTAAAACCCTAATTTACAAATCAAGCTATAAATAACTCAATTTTTGACACAGATGGAAATGAAATGATTAGAAAAATGTAGAGTAAACAGATTAGAGACAATGTACCCAAAAATTGAGGAGCAGTCAGACTAGGGTGCTAGTGGCAATGTCCCACAAGTTTCCAAATGTCAGGATGTTTTGCACCAGCTGTTGTAGACACTTAAATTTATCCTCACAGTCATCCTATTATTCTTTTGTTAATTAAATGGATATTATTATCTATTTAATTAATTAATTTATTACTTTCCTCTATTTATTCATTAATTCACCTAAATCATTAAAATATTATAATCATTTATCCATTCGCATAATTAGTTATCCATAAATCATCTATCCATTTCATATATTCTCTAATAATTAAAGTATCTATGCATTAATTTATACAAATCTTTATCTATTGCATATTCCATATATAAATTCATTTAATTAAATTATATTTCCACTATTGCATATTTAATTCACAAATCCACTTTCTCCATATATTCCTAAAACTCCACTATTCCATGAATGCTCCCATTTATTTCTTTCATTTATTACACGGACAATATGGGACATTTGTCCCATTTCTCTATTTCTCCATTTAATTCCATGTTTCTCCCATAACCTAGATTTTATTCTGTGAGGACATATATATAAGCCCTCTTTCTTCTCACCATGAGGATATATATAATTGATAGAATTGATATACTAGAGTTTGATCATAATCTTTTCATTGATTCATCATAGCTTCTTGTCGCATTTGTCCTTATGAAAAATCTGAGAGCATCAATGTATGATTCAAGATCTTAATGATAGGAAAACAATGGAGTTACTATTCTTTTTGAATGCTTATGTTTGGTTTTTTATAGTTTAGTAATTACATTTCTGCATTAGTATTCATTTAGGATAGACTTCGTTGATCTGATGTTGAAAATGTTGTGATTCTGGTTGTAGATTCATTAGGTTTTCATTTTTAGCATCTATAGAATAGTGAACCTGACGTGAAATTTTGCATTTTTCATTTGTGTGGTTGCATGTTTTTATGGCAGATTTTAGCTTAATCAAGAGGTTTCTAGTTGATTTTGTTGCAGGTTCAAGGATAATGGTGACTCTGGTGTTTCTTTGTTTTGGTTGACTAACAGTTGTTTCGATTGCAGGGTTTATATATTTAAATTTTTGTTGCATGGTTTATATTGTTGATTGCAGGTTAATATCATTATCTAATATTTGTTGCAGAGCTATCTCCTCTCGAATGGAGCTCCCTATGATATTGAAAACCCTAGCCACCTATGGATCTATCTAAAATCCATCCATGAACTTCATTAATTTTGCATGTTGTGCCCTGAGTTTGCCCTAATTTTTTTTGAATTTCTAATTTGTGGACTTAAGCATCAGCAACAGACTTTCTCTTTTTGCTCATCTAGGTCACCATGGCTTATCAAAAAAATTAAGAACTTAAGCTCACCCACCTACAAAACCACCATTAGTAGTTTCAGTTTCTAGTCTTCGATAAACAAACATCAAGTTTCAGTTCCAAATCTTTGGCATGCGACCTATCAGGGATTTGTCTAAAATCTGTCCATGAACTTCATTAATTTTGCATGATGTGCCCCAAGTTTTCCCTAATTTTTTTGAATTTCTAATTTGTGGACTTAAGAATTAGCAACAAACTTTCTCTTTTTGTTCATCTGGGTCACCATGGCTTATCAAAAAAATTGAGAACGAAAATCAAGTTTCAGGGATATCCTGCCATCCGACCTATCCAATAAATCTCGTAAAACCTTTATTCGTCAAGCCTCCCATTATGTAATCTTAGCTAATACCCTATACCATCGAGGTCTCGATGGTACTTTACTCTGATGTCTTGAGCATGATGAGGTCAATACTACTTTATGAGAAATACATGAAGGTATATGTGGGGCACATTCTAGCGGTCCTACCTTAGCCAAGAAACTCTTGCGTATGGGTCATTATTGGCCTACAATGGAAAAGGATGCTTATCAGTTTGTTAAAAAATGCAAGCAGTATAAAAAACATGCAGACTTGATACATGCTCTTGTACAAGAATTGCAGCCGCTTGCTACACCATGGCCATTTTATTAGTGGGGACTCGATCTCATGGGAAAGATCCATCCACCTTCATCCAATGGTCATAAGTTCATTCTCGTTACCATAGACTACTTCACGAAATAGATTGAAGTTGTTCCCCTTACCCACATCACTAGAAAACAAATAACCAGTTTCATACTAAACTATATCATCTGCCATTATGGTGTTCCTTTACCCATTATCACAGATAACAGTTGTCCATTCAAAAATTATGATGTCCATGAACTCTGTGAGAAATTCCATATAGAACATTATTTTTATACACCTTACTACCCTCAAGGTAATGGCCAGGCTAAGGCCTCTAACAAGACCATTCTCAAAATTCTTAAAAAGATGGTCAATGAAGCTGGTCGAGATTGACATGTTCAACTAAATCTTGCCTTATGGGCTTACCGCACAAGTGTCTACACTCCCATAGGCACTACCCCATATGCCCTTGTCTATGGATCTGAAGCCATCTTGCCCATCGAGGTCGAGTTGCCTTCTTTGCGGGTCTCCTTGTATAATCAAATCAGTGATGAAGGCTATCAAGTTTCCTATTTGTAGGAATTGGAACTGTTGGATGAACAAAGACAATTTTTTTTCAATCATCTCAGAGCATACTAGTAGCAGATGTGCCAAACTTATAACCATAAAGTGAAATCACACACATTTGAGATTAGGGATCTTGTCCTTTGTGAAATCGCAATCAACAAGACAGAGAAAAGAAGCGTAAATTTGAGTCTAACTACTTGGGTCCATATGTTATCACTGCTATGTATGGATTAGGGGCATACCAATTATGTACTCCAGAAGGTGAATTGCTCAATGATCCCATCAATAGTATGCATATTCATAGGTTTTATAGCTGAATACTTCAGAGAATACACTCTTTTTAAAAGGTCTTGAAAAAATACAAAAAAATTGAAAAAGTTCCTGAAAAAATACAAAAAAAATGGAAAAAGGTACTGAAAAAAATACAAAAAAATTGAAAAAGGTCTTGAAAAAATACAAAAAAAAAAAAAAAAAAAAAATTCGTTCAATGGTGAAAACCACTTTGGTGGCGCCTTGAGCAAGTACCATGGTGAAAATTGAGAAATCGACCCCATGTGTAGAGGCTTCGCTCCTCTTTCCTTTAGAGCTCCACTTGATCTTTCCATCCCATTCACCCTCCACTTCATAATAACCTTTTCACACTCACCATGGCTTGTAGATTGTTCGGCATTCCCCTCGCTTGCTCGCTTTGCCATGCATACTAAGTTGTTCTATCCCTCACTGGGGCATTTCCTTGACCTAAGCTATGGGTTAGGATACTTAGCATCTCATGGTTAGAAAAACCATCCTCACTGTCTATCTACTCGCTCATAATTCATCTCATTCCATCAAATATTCTAAAAATCCAAAAAAAAATCAAAACATTCCAAAAATACAAAAAAAATTAAAACATTCCAAAAATCCCCAAAAAATCAAAATATTCTAAAAATCCCGAAAAAATCAAAACATTCCAAAAATACAAAAAAATCAAAACATTCCAAAAATCCAAAACAATCAAAATATTCTAAAAATCCCCAAAAAATTAAAACATTCAAAAAATTAAAAAAATCAAAACATTCCAAAAATCCAAAAAAATCAAAACATGTCAAAAACCCCAAAAAAAATCAAAAAATTCCAAAATCCAAAAAAATCAAATATTTCCAAATAACCCAAAAAAATTAAAAAAACTTCAAAAATTCCAAAACAGTGATACTTTCAGATTGCCACATAGCTCTGAACTTCAACAAAATCAAAAACACGTCAAGATTGACAATCAAGAGGACATTGCAACATACCTATCAGTCCATTTTTTAAATCCAACCAAACGCATCAACGATGACAAGAATCAGTTCTACATTCAAGTATGATGCATGTTTGTTTGTTGATCTTTGATTGCTTTATGATTTGATCTTTGGTGGCATGTCTTTTAGCTTCTCGAGGATGTCTTCAACTAGAGAGGCGAGGATGGGGCATGCTCGCTTGCTATCTGTGGGTTGTTCCTTATTCATAGGATGACTCGTCTTACGACATGGGGTAGGTGCAAAAAGTTGGGGGGCCAAAAAGTGGCCAATTTTTTTTAAAACTTGTAAGACATAACCCGAGCACGTTTTATTTTAGTATTAAAAAAAACTTGCATTGAGGCTCATTTCTTCATTTCATTTTCTTGCACCCGTAGTTTCCAAACCCTAAGGAGTGCGCTTGCGTTATTGGAGACCAGTTTCGACACCAAATTCTCACTGATTCATTGTCAAAATGCCGCCACGACGTTGGAGAGACCAAAGGAGCGAGTTGTATTTTTTTGTGTGTGAATTTGTTTCTAAATAGGTAGGTTTAAGTTGATTTTTGATGTAAATTTCCTTAATTGATAGGAATTGATAATGCACCTCCTCCTCCTAAAAATCCATAAAATACTGAATCACCTAAACATGAAATACCTACTGAAGAACAACCCCAACAACAAACACCTCCATTCATTCCTCAACATGCCCCTGGAACACAAGAAAATCTAATTGGGCAAATTGAAAACAATAAAAAACAAATTGAAGACATAATTGCAAGGTTGAAAGATCCTGCAACTTCAACCTCGCATAGATCCACACTTGCTCAATCTCTTGAATCTATGTTATCAAATGTAGATTCAATTAGCAAGCAAATATCTAGTTGGGTAGAAAAGAGAAGAGAATTTAGAGAGTACTATGCAGACAAGTTGTTGTATGAGCAAGTAAAAAATGAACAAATTACAAAATTAGACTTGTGTTCCATTTTTACAGACCCATGAACAAATCAACCACTACCCCTTACATGCAAGAGGTTCCCTATCCGTTGGTGCAACAACCAAGCAATAAGGGACAATTTTGGGAAGAGGTGGTAGATGGTTTTTGACTATCCTCCATGCAACAATAATAAGGTCTTGCAATACTTTTTGAGGAAACTCTATTGCGAGTTTGTAAAAAACAAAGTACCAAACTATTTTGATATGCGGGACTTCCAGGGTAGAGGTGGGGGGTCAGCATAGGATAGACCAGGGGCATGTGTTGACCCATAGTGGCTAGCGAGACGAGCACTTGCTAGACCAGCCCATGAGCATGTGTCTATCCCTTCCATTGTGAAGGAGAGTGATGAGGTCTAGACACTTTAGTCCATTAGTGCCTTGACCCAGAGCATCATAGAGCAGGCTAGTCCTATAGCACAATGTGGGCCGGTGGAGAGTTCGAGGAGTAGGGTTCCACCCCATACTTGTCAAGCTTGCGGGTTTGCCTGAGGTTATGACCCCATGGATAGCCAGGACATAGGTGCACATGCTACATCTGCAGCTGAGTAGATGGTGATGACAGATACCCTCCTGAGTGAGACTTTCGACCTTGATACTTAGGTAAATGTTTGCAAGTTCATTGAATTTAATTTATTAAATTTCATTTTTTGAAATGCAAGATTAACTAATTTAGTTTGAAGATTTTAATGAAATTTCAGGGTCATAGTGTTGATGCAGGTTTTAGCGGTTCTCCACCTACATATTACACTACGACATCTACTATCAGGGTATGTAACTAGTAAACAATTATAAATATTACATGTGAATAGCATCATTATATGAATGGTATTCTAATATCTAATTTTGGATGTTGAATAGGTTAATATTGGAGATTTCACTGCAACACTTGCCAATGTGGTGGACTTCAAAGCTTCATGGAGGTAATAAAATAAATAGTTTAATTAATGAATTATACAGACTAGATTTTTATATTTTATATTCATATCATTGGTTACATTTCATTGCACATCTTTCAAACTCAAAGCATTACTAGACATTGCATAACTAATAACTAGATGTTGATAGATGAAAAAATTTCAATTACATTATAGTTATTTGAAAAATGCCTCAAAGAAATGTGGTCTCATGGAATGCCATGACAAGCAGATGCATAGACAAGGACATCACCATGAGACCACATTTCTTTGAGGCATCTTTTCAAACAACTCACTGCCTTGTCTATGCTACCACATTTTCCATACATGTCTACCAAAGCTTTATGATCCCCTCCACACTATTCTTTGACAAATTCTCTCTAATAAACTCATCTGATTACCACCAATTAGACCCCAGGACATGACACCAGAGAGGGGTATGAGCCTATGACATCTTATATAGCATATGGTTGCCTCCAACATCATCTAGGTCCCTCCTTTGTTGACTCTAAAATTCCTCATGATGGTAATGTCTTCACCATTTCTCATAGCCCATACCAACTAGTTGTTACCTTAAGACACTTCTCCTTAGATTATTTTTTGTCAACCCCTTCTGGTCCACCTCAACCTCATACCAATTCCCTCTTTCACCTTTACCTATCTTATGCCTCTAAACACATTGCTGCCCCAACCCTACAATCTCTTTCTATTACTTCACCTACTCCACTAGCTATGCCCCTATCTTCCCCACCATATATCCACCTATTACTACTTCACCTTCCTCATTGACTTCTATCTCCCCTCTAACACCCCTCTAAGATAAAGAAAAAGAAAAAGTGTAGGACCTTTCCCCATCCACTTCTAAAAGTAGGCCTTAGAAACTTCCCCAACACTACACCCAACCTACTAACCAACCCATATCTACCCTACCTATTTCCTAATATACCCCTACCAGACGTCCCAGACCTAGTTTTCTTCCAACCCACCCCTTGACAAATCTCAAGACAAAGAAAATGATAAGAAAATTTTAAAATAAGGTTTTTCTTCTCCTATCTAGTATCTTTCCTCCCTCCTATTATCCCACAAACTCTTGATATTCCTCCTTCCAGTAAACCCATAAACTTACCTATTGTCTATGTGATTTCTAGATTAGGCATTGTCTCGTAAACCCACAAAGTATATCTTAGGCATTGTCCTACCTCCATGACTACCAAACAAAACAAATTTGAGCACAACCCTACCCCACCCTACCACCAACCTAAACCTAAACTAACACCTTCACTCCCTCTCTGACTTCTTAAACCTAAAATTTGATGCTACTATGGTCCCTCCTTTGTTGACCCTTATACCACACAATATTCACGAATCTTCATCTAATTTTTATATATGCATGTGACTTGTGTGCTTTATTGTGTGTACTTCCATGTTTAGGTGAACATGTGTGTATGTTAGGAGCCATGACTTGCATCACTATTATAGTTTTCATAATTGAATAATGTTGTTTTATTTTCAGATGATGCAGGCTGCAGAGACACCTCCCAATGTTCATAGGGCAATGGAGCATGGTGTGTCCTTTGTGATTCATAGCTCCATGCCTTTGATGGGGGTATGAGACAGATTAGTAAATTTCAAATTACATTCATTGTTATAGTTGTTTATTTTTGAAAAATCAAATGATTATTGATTTGAAGTTTAATTTCTATCTAGATGGTTTCTATAGGACATGACATCACCACAACCTGATCTTGGTACTGAGGCAAATGAGGAGACAAATTTTAAGATAGTAGTAAGTGATTATTTTGTTAAATGTTTCATTTTTTATAATGTAATTTCTATATATTAATGTCTATACTTTTTATTGTAATGGCTACAGATCCATGAACAACTAAATAGGAGTAGCCCTGGGGTTCATAGTAGACCACCCTCATATGCGTCTCCATCCCCTCGAAGATCAAAGGCTGCCTGTGATCTATTCTTTGTTGGCAAGAGACACTGCTCTGGTATGGATCTGTATGTTGTCATTGATGGAAACAAAACTTAGAGATCCCATCACCATGAAAGGAAGTGATATCTATGGAAGAACATGTTAGATTCCAGGTCTGATTGATAGTAAATGGCTAAGTATGGAAAGTATGCAGAGTAGAGGATAGTATGCCTCCACAGATGATGATTTGATAATGTGGTTTAGGTATGATGTTCTCAATTCTTATGCCTCATAGATTATGTCTTGACTTCCTTGGGAAGTTATCTTGGAGAAATGTCTAAGTTTGGGTAAGCAAAGGTATAGCTAGAACAGTGAACAAGGCATAGCGTAGAGGTTCGCATTCCTTTGCAGATAAGTATTTTGTTATACAGTTGTAAGGTGTTGTAAACACTTGTATGAAGTATCTTATCCCAAAGTTAGGAGATCTGAAGTTCACCGGAAGGTTAGCTACAAGATGTTAAGTATCGGCATAGTGTCTGACAGAGTTTGGCAGAGATAGAGTCTAAGTTTTGATGGTCCACATTTCCCTGCAAGATGATATGATGCCTTGTAGTTCTAAGGGTAAGATTGAGAATGCGTAAAGTGTTCTTGATATGATTTGGAAGTTGTTTTGTGATCCACAGTAGAAGTTGCAAGTCAGCAGATGCACCTGTTAAGCATACTTTTGAGGAACAAGCCGACTGGTGAGATAAATCATGGTACAAAGTAAGGATAGTGTGTGAAAGATCTATGCAAGTAATTGAATGATTAGAGCTGACCTATATGAAAATGTTTGGGGGAAGATTTGGGTCTGTGTGACCGATAGTGCATTAGATTGAGTGACATGGTACATCTTTTTATGTACACATTTCATCTCTTGGATACCGACCTAATTACAAAATTAAATCATGATGTGGATACATATATAAGAACTATGTTCTTCAGTTGTGGGTGTGGGAGAGTAAGGAGTATGTGTGTGTGATGCAAGCATGTGAATAGAAGAGTAGAGTTAGAAGAGAAGCAGAAATGAAGACTTGGGATTCAGAATTCAGTTACTAAATGACTGCACCCTAGCATATTGGTAGATGCTTAAGCATTATTCAGTTATCATGTGTGATATGATTGGAAGCAAGATTTTGTCATCAAGGCAGTAAGCCAGCAATGAGCCTCCAGTAGGGTTTAACAACCCTCAGGGTTTAACAACCCTCAGGGTTTAACAACCCTCAGGGTTTAACAACCCTCAGGGTTTAACAACCCTCTTTGTGATCTTGCTAGGTTTGGGGTTGATGCAGTGAGCCTGTTAAATCTAGTTGTACTTCATGGCAGTAAGCTAGCATGTTCTAGGCTCGTGGAGTGACCAAGCCCGAACATCCCTTTTGTAAAGATTGTAATATATATATATATATATATATATATATATATATGAGAGCTAATCCTCTCCATGGTTTTTCCCTCTTTAGGTTTTCCACGTAAAATCTTGGTGTTATGTGTCATGCTTTGGTGGATGCTGTTAAGTTGTATATTTTGCTTCTATTGGATTATTCTTTTGAAATGGTTAAAAGTAAAAGGGTAGGAAAATATTTATAGAACACTAATCCACCCCCCCTCTTAGTGTTCCTGACAATCAACAATTGGTATCAGAGCAATGTTCCTTGGAAAAAGTTTAACAGCTTAAGGAAGATATGGGATAGTGTGATCATGGCAGCAAGAAGGTATGGAAATTATGAGAGATACAACCAACTAGAAGAAGCTCTTATGGATCTTGAAAATTCTAAAGCAGAGGTCAGAGATCTGAAGGAGAATCTGAAGCAAGCTGATGAATGCATCTTAAAGCTGAAGGAGCAAGTCAAGAAATTCAAAGACAGATACAAAGAAGTTAGTGACCAATTACTATCAGCAAATGAAGTCCTAAATGATTTGGAAGCAAAAGTTACAGAAAGAACAAAAGTAGAAGATGATCTAAACTTGATTGTGAAAAATAGATCAGAAGATTGTGCAAAACTTGAAAAAGAAATTATAAGTTTGAAAATAGATCTGAAAAAGGCCAGAAGTTTTGAGGAAAAATTTAGGATAAGTACTGCAAAGCTTGATGAAACAATTGCTAACCAGATGAATGCTGATGACAAACATGGTTTAGGATTTGAGAAAGGAGAAAGTTCAAACTCTGGACAAATGAGCATGGAGTCAAGGGAAAACAATTGATATCAGCTCAAAAATCAAAGAAGAAGACTAGAACACCTCTAGTCAGACAACCAAATGCTCAAAGGTACCCATCTTTCAATGGTTATTGTAATTCATGCAATAAGTTTGGTCATAGCGCTAATCAGTGTAGGAGAAGAATGAATCAAAAGTTTCCTTTATTCTCTGGTCAATGTTTTAATTGCAAGAAAATTGGTCATATAGCAAATGAATTTAGAAATTTGATTAGGAAAAGTTTCAACAACCAGAGAAATGAACAATCCTTCAAAGGTAAATGTTTCACTTGCAATAAATTTAATCATAGAGCTGTTGTATGTAGAAGTAAAGTAAGTCAGAATTCTATTCAGTGCAATGCATGCTGTAAAATGGGACATAGATCAAATAAATGCAGAAGTTCAGGAAGAACTAATTTTCAAAATACAAGGAACAATCAGTCATTCAATAAAAGATGTTTTGCATGCAATAGATTTGGACATATGGCTAATCAATGCAGATCAAATTCAATCAATGGAAGGAATCAATGTCAAAAGAATGTGGTATGTTTCAACTGCAACAAATCTGGACACATTGCAAGGTTTTGTAGAAGCAGTAATGTGAAGAGAAATCACTATTCTGAAGAAAGGAAAACAAAGAAGAGGAATGATAAAGGAAAAGAAAGAGCTGATCCAATTGAAACCAAGAAAGAAATGAACAAGGTATGGATCAAGAAAGAAGCAATAGAAGTCAGGAATCAATCCACACCACTATCCGGTGCAGATACTTCCTCCGGGAAGTGAATCGAGAGCTCTAGCTCAGGGGGAGTAGTGTTGAAAATTCAATCCCCTAGCTAGAATGTGGGTGCCAGAATTAGGCACAAAGATGTATAATGAAATCTAATGTGACACCTTTTAGAAGAAAAACTGGAAGAAAAAGGGTCAATGTGGTATATTGCGGAGCAATCCTAATTAACTGTGTTCTATAGTGAAAGGTTTTGGCAACTTTTTGGAAATGAGCATTTATGATGACTAGGTCAAGCCGTGCAGAGGATAAAAGGAGACTTGTTTGATTTCAAAATCACTTTGCATACAAGTGACCAAGGAGAACAAAAAAAAAACAAACACAAAACAACTTCAGTACTCTCCAAAGAATTTCAAATCAAGATCAAGGAAACCCTATCCAGTGAAAGAGGTATTTGCAACTTGAAACCCTACTATGGAAATTAAAATTGCTCTAGAAAAAATGTTTAATCCTCATGTAATTGAGATAGGAAAAATGTCTCACCACATGTTTAAGAAACAATTCTTCAAATTGCCAAAAAATGATCTATTAGGGGCATTCTCAATTACTCCACATGGGGTCATGCATATGGAAGATATCAGGGCATACATTCATACCAATTTAGAAGAATATGATCATATGAAGTTAGGAAAACTGTATTTGGATGAACTGATTACTACATACATTGTGTTGAAAGATGATTACAAAGTTCTAGGAGAAAATAAATTTGACACTTGGTTGGACTTTCCCGCAATTCCGATCGATGCATGGGTCAAGCTTATTCTAAGCAGATTTCATTATGAATCTTTATGGCTTGATGAGCCCTATTTGATAAATAAAGAAGCCATTAAAACAGTAACTAGTATGAGCTCCTTCAAAAGGGTTCCAGGCATAAAGAAAATGAAGAACAATGTGGTAATGCAGCTAACAGGAGCCAAACTTGAGAAGAATGGTCTTACAGTGAATGATATCAAGGATCCGACTGTCAGATTTGCATCAATGATTATCGGATACAAAATATACATCTCCAACAAGGAAAATTCTATGTCTGCATCAACTATATACATAGCATATGACATGATAAAAAAAATAAGGATTATGATCTTTGTGAATTGCTCCAGAATGAGCTTATGGAGAACTTGAAAAGAGCAAAAGAAACTAACCATCCTTTCAAATATGGAACATTGATTACATGTTTACTCTTTTACTTCCTAAAAGAGCTACCGGGTCTAGGAATGTTATTTGGTTCGATCACATTCCTGAAGCTGCTCAAATAAGAAATCATTTATAGAGTTTGGGTAATGCAGATATGCAAAATGAAATCATGTGGAAATATTTTAGAGATTTTCAACAGAAAATGGTAAGAAGGTTCCAGATACCTAAAAAAGTAGTGACAAAGTATGAAAAGGACATTATATTCATGGTGGATAAAGATAAACGCTTTATGGAAGTTATGAAACCAAGAACTGTATGGGTCCCTGCACTAGGTTATGAAGTTGCAGAAGATGTCTTGACTGAATTAGCTGATACACTACTAAGTAAACCTACTGATCCCAAAGAGGACAGATTTGGGACTTTCGTAGAATTATCTTCCAGAATGTTGATGGAACTTGAGCAGTTAGAAAGAACATTAGATGAACAATTAAGTATGGTGGAAACCAAATTAGGAGGATTTGAGTTCACAAGTACTCTAGTAGAATGGGCATCAAACACTCCAGAAAGGAAAGATAAGAGATCTGAAGAGGAGAGACTAGCATCTAGTTCCAGAAAAAAGAATAAGGATGTCATCCATTACAGAAGCCACAATTGAAGGAGAAAAGAAAAAGAAAGTCTCACTTTGTGAGGAAAAGGTGACAAGAGACATTGCTGCTTCAGTAAAAGAAGTGCTAGAAAAAGAGAAACAAGATTGGGATAAAATGGAATTACTATAGGGCCAAATAAATTTGGACACAATGTCTCCAGCACAGAAATTTAAGTGGGCCTCAATTGTTCAAGCAAAGGCTCAAGCAGAGTTGTTGAAATCACTTATTGAGGATAGTAAACTAATTGATGAAGCATTTGGGATTCTGGAGAAGCTACTGCCTACCCATAAGAGGGATTCATCCATGCCCCCAACAAGTCATTTGAAGGGATTAATAAATTCAGTAAGTAGTTAGTTTGAATCTTTTGAGAAATCTGTAGAAACAAAAGTAAGGCAAGAATTTGAAGGAAAAAGGCTGGAAGAATTAAAGACAATGATAGCCAAGGATAAGATTTTGTTAGATAATTCAATATCCAACATTCAAAGAGCTGTGAAAGAAGCTGGAGATGTGTACAAACTTTTCCTATCTTGGTCAAAAGCTACTCAGGAAATTGAAGAAAAGATCAAAGAGCTGGAACAGAGAATGATGGACATCTCTAACAAATTTGATCCAGCAATAGAATCAGTTAGAAATAAGGAAGCAGAAGTCATCCACATCAACAATGATCTGACTGAGTTATTAAATTGAAAATATCAAATAAAAAGTAGAATGGGACAACTAAGGAGACTAGTCTACCCTAAACTGGACTTAATGTCAAATTTTATTGCTGAGGCTAGGGTAGCTGTACAAATAGGCACACCTTCTGATCTCAATAAGGTTGAAGCTTTAGCTTTTCTCTATAGCAGACACATTCAAATTTTGGATAATGCTTAGAAAGGTTGGGATAATGAGTGGGCATAGATCAAGATCTTATTCAATGACATTCTCAAATACATGTAATACAAAGAGGTAGATTGCACTTGTAAATATGCGACTGAGTACATCAATTATCAGGATTTTGACAAATTTTTGGTTTTGGATCAACACCCTTTGCCATTGATGTCAAAGGGGGAGAAGTATATTAGTGAAAAATGGATAATCATCTCAGGGGGAGCAAGAAAGTAGAGTGTATATAGTAAGGGGGAGCAGTCAAGCATTTTTCACTAGTGTTGCTATCAATGCCAAAGGGGGAGATTGTTGGCAAGAGACACTGCTTTAGTATGAATCTGTATGTTGTCATTGATGGAAACACGGCTTAGAGATCCTATCACCATGACAAGAATAGATATCTATGGAAGAACATGTTAGATTCTAGGTCTGGTTAACAGTAAATGGCTAAGTATGGAAAGTATGTAGAGTAGAGGACAGTAAGTTGGATAGTATGCCTCTGCAAATGATGATCCAGTAATGCGGTTCAGGTATGATGTTCTCAATTGTTTGAAAATTTTATACCTTAGAGATTATGTCCTGACTTCCTTCGAAAGTCATCTTGGAGAAATGTCTATGTCTGGGTAAGCAAAGGTATAGTTGGAATAGTGAATAGGGCATAGTGCAGATGTTTGTATTCCTCCACAGATAAGTATTTTGTTATATGGTTGTAAGGTATTGTAAACACTTGTATGAAGTATTTTATACCAGAGTTAGGAGATCTGAAGTTCACCGGAAGGTTAGCTACAAGATGTTAAGTATCGACAAAGTGTTTGACAGTTACAAAGTTTGAATTCTGATGGTCCACATTTCTCCGCAAGATGATATGATGCCTTGCAGTTCTAAGGGTAAGATTGAGAATGTGTAAAGAGTCCTTGATATGATTTGGAAGTTGTTTTGTGATCCACAATAGAAGTTACAAGTCAACAGATGCGCCTGTTAAGCATACTTTTGAGGAACAGACCGACTGGTGAGATAATCATGGTGCGGAGAAAGGATAGTGTGTGAAAGATCTATGCAAGTAATTGAATGATTAGAGCTGACCTATATGAACACGTTTGGGGGAAGATTTGGGTCCGTGCAACCCATAGTGCATTAGATTGAGCGACAAGGTACATCTTTTTATGTACACATTTCATCTTTTGGATGCCAAGCTGATTACAGAACTAAATCATGATGTAGATAATATATAAGAGTGATGTTCTTTAGTTGTGGGTGTGGGAGAGTAAGGAGTATGTTTGTTTGATGTGAGCATGTGAATAGAAGAGAAGAGTTAGAAGAGAAGTAGAAATGAAGACTTGGGATTCAGAATTTAGTTACTAAATGACTACACCCTGGCATAGTGGAAGATGCTTAAGCAGTATTCAGTTCTCATGTGTGATCTGATTGGAAGCAAGATTTTTTCATCAAGGTAGTAAGTCAGCAATGAGCCTCCAATAGGGTTTAACAACCCTCTTTGTGATCTTGCTAGGTTTAGGGTTGAGGCAGTGAGCCTGCTAAATCTAGTTGTACTTCATGACAGTAAGCCAGCATGTTCTAGGCCCGTGGAGTGACCAAGCCTGAACATCCCTTTTGTAAAGATTACAATATATATATGAGAGCTAATCCTCTCCGTGGTTTTTCCCTCTTTGGGTTTTCCACGTAAAATCATGGTGTTATGTGTCATGCTTTTGTGGATGCTGTTAAGTTGTATATTTTTCTTCTATTGGATTATTTTTTTGAAATGGTTAAAAGTAAAAGGGCAAGAAAATATTTATAGAACACTAATTCACCTGCCCCCTCTCAGTGTTCCTAACAATCAACATTCTCTTCACCAGACAGAGCAGAATGACTTTTTATTGTGTTCCTTTGTTGTATGCCTATATGGCATTTGTAGACATATATTTGGTATTGCATATAGTTGATATTGTATGCCTATATGGCATTCTTGTAAGCCTATATGGCTATTTTGTATATATGTTATACTTCTATCGACAGATATTGATGTATGCCTATATGGATATTTGGTTAATACAAATCATTTTTTCTGATCATTATGTGATATTGATAGGTGCAGTGTTTTGTATGCCTCTAGGTTTTAAAGTTTAATTGTCAAAGATTCCATCACAATTGATGATAAGAGAATTTGAGTTTTGGGTTGAAAGTTTTAGCCTCTCAAAACTAGACATGCTCGAGAAAATAGAGAAAGGAAGATTGGTTAAATGGATAAATGGAAAGAAAGTTTTTTTGTTCACATCATGATCTACATGCTATTGCACAAGCTTGCATGTTAGCCTTAGTCAGTCACATAGCAATATACAACCTCGTGCATAAGTCCTTGCATCATGTGTCACCTAAACAATGCCACTAGATCCAACATAAAGTTCATGGTTCCTTGCACCATGCATAATTCACATAGTGATAGGAATCATTTTGTGCAACTCAAAAGACACCCTATAAATGTTACACAACCCTTTGGATCATGTGCCATTTGCACAACACTAAGGATCATGTCTCATAGTTTCACAAACAACTCTATCTAATTTTTCAAGTGACCAAGGGGATATTGCAATAAAATTTATATGATAATTTTAGCATGTGACACCCCCATACCTTGTGAGTCTAAATGGTCTCTACACTCATTTTAGCTTGGCCTTTATGGCCATTAAACTCATGAAGGAATTGTGTTAGAGCTTGTAAAATGATTTTATTTTGAGTGTATATGCTTAAGTTTTAATATTGTTGTAGAGGACTATATGGGGACTAAAATAAATTTATAAAAACACCTTCTATGGTTTTCCCTAGAAATCCCATTTTACATAAATGAAACCATTTTTTTTGGCTATTTCAATACATCTTTTTTAGTAGTTTTGTAATTATTGCATTCTATGTTGTTGAACTCTTGTGAAACATCTTTGTGCTTATCATTTTATTTTAGTGACCAAAAGGCATGATAATACCATGATTTGGTCTTGCTAGCCCAATTTGGGTGCATCATATAACCAAAATAATACTCTACAAATATCTCATGTTGGTATATTGAAAAGAGGTTGATTGTTGTAACATAGATATTTGCAATTCCCTATGTTCCAAAAAGATGTTGTTATGGTTGCTCCTTGGTATGCCAATCCATATTATTTATGAGTTGCTCAATTGAAAATATTTCTTAATTCCTTATTATTATACCATATTGGGATGCAACGAATATGTTTGTTGTCTTGAATAAGATAGTCAAAATCATATGCTTATGAGCACCTGATGACCATTGTGGTTGTTAAATGTAATTCCTCTTGCATATAACGTGAGGTTATGAGAGTATATTGAGTCTTACCTAATTTGAGTATGCAACATAACATTAGGGCTATAGGCTTCCATAAGTCATCAGCAATCCCTTTGAGAATGTGGTTAATAATATAAATGTATACTTTGCATCTAACCATGTTAATATGTATCATGTCATCACATTTAGCAATTTGACTCTAATTCCATAAAGCAATTTGCTACCCAAAAACTTGTTAAGCTTGAAAGCCTTGTTACAACATTGTATTGATCTTGCAGAAGGTTGCATAGCACTACCCCAACTCTTTACAAGATTGCTATGAAATATGATAAGCAAGATAGGTGCAGTGTAGATCATTACATAATAATAGAGCCATGAAGTGTAGAGGGTTTCAAATATCACATAAGTCTAAGTTCAAGCCTAATAGCACAATGACCTAAAGGTGGAAGAAGATGAGGGTTGACTATGTTGACTAGTAGAACAAGTATGTTAACAACCATAAGATGCATGTTGACATGTGAAGACTATAACCAAAGACAATGTGTGAGGATATCACCGGTACAATGTAGCTCAAACTGTTTTAGCATGTTTGGGTGCAAAACAAGACCATGCCTAGCCTAAACGTACCCATCCTAACATGTTGGAATAGTCAATTTGGCCGCACAAGGAGAAGAATGAAAGTTACACCCCTTTGCAACTTTATGCTACATGCATCTAACCATTTTTGGGGCAGCATAAAAAATTTCACCATGGGTAAACGCCTCAGAAATATAAAAAACTGAGAGAGGTTATTGTAGAGGGACCCTACATGATCCCTTAGCCTTAGACAAAATTTTCTAAGTGACATGGTTTCTGAGTAATAGCTCATCAAAGATTGTTGCCTTTTTGCACTTTGGACTCTTCAGAGATATCATTGGTGCAATGTAGCTCGAACTGTTTCAACATGTTTGGGTGCAAAACAGGATCATACCTAGCCTAAATGTACCCATCAGGATGCGTTGAAACTATCAGTTTGGTTGCATCAGGAGCATGACAAAAGTTACACCCCTTTGCAACTTTACACTACCTCCTTTTGACAATTTTTTAGGCAGCAGAAAACCTTTCACCATGGGAAAACACCTCAGAGATATCAAAAAATGAGAGGTTATTGTAGAGGGGTTCTACTTGAACATGTTTCCTTAGACAAAATATTTCTAAGTGTCATGGTTTCTAAGTAACAGCTTGTCAAAGATTGCTACCTTTTTGCACTTTGGACTCTTCAAGGATATCACTGGTACAATGTAGCTCGAACTCTTTCATCATGTTTGGGTGCAAAATAGGACCATGCCTAGCCTAAACATACCCATCCAGATACGTTGGAACTGTCAGTTTGGTCGCATCAAGAGCAGGATGGAAGTTACACCCCTTTTCAACTTTACACTACCTCCTGACAATTTTTGGAGCAGCAGAAAACTTTTTGCCACGGGCAAACTCCTCAGAGATATCAAAAATTGAGAGGTTATTGTAGAGGGGTTCAACATGATCATGTTTCCTTAGATGAAATGTTTCTAAGTGTTATGGTTTCTGAGTAACATCTCGTCAAAGATTGCTACCTTTTTGCACTTTGGACTCTTCAGGGATATCGCCAGTACAATGTAGCTCGAACTGTTTTTGCATGTTTGGGTGCAAAAAAGGACCATGCCTAGCCTAAATGTACCCATCTGGATGTGTTGGAATTGTCATTTTAGTCACAGGAGTAGGACAAAAGTTACACCCCTTTGCAAATTTACACTACCTCCTGATGATTTTTGGGGCAGCAAAAAACCTTTCACCATGGGTAAATGCCTTAGAGATATCAAAAACTGAGAGAGGTTATTGTAGAGGGGTTCTACATGACCACATTGACTTAGATAAAATGTTTCTAAGTGTCATGGTTTTTGAGTAACATCTCATCAAAGATTTCTACCTTTTTGCACTTTGGACTCTTTAGGGATATCGCCGGTACAATATCACCAGTACGGGTGTAAGGTATTAACTTAGATTTTAGAGAAAAGTAAAGACTTGGGTTTTTAGGAGGTTAAGGACTAGATAACTCTAAACATAATACAACCTAAGTGCTGAAGACCACATGCAAAATATAGAAGGTTTTCTGAGACAGATTAAACAAAGAGTATAACATAAACAAAACTTACCAAACTAGGTCTTTAAAGACAATACACTTAGGGTTTTAAACATAACTAATAACTTTAACTTAAAAACCCTAACTAGTTTTGAATGTTTAAACCTCTGCAACTATGATATGAACATTGCCACTGTGACATCCTTTAGATTTCCAAAATTTCCAACAACAACCACAACTCATCAATCAACATCAACATGACCTTAACACCATATTTTGTGATCAACATCAACATCATGAGGACACTGAAGAAATCTATGGCACATGAAGACACTGAGAACAATGAAGACATGGAGCACAAAGAAGCATGAAGACATTAACAAAATCCTATCATGAGGAAGAACCACAACCCAATCCAACTCCTAAAAACATGACATGTTATGATGAAGAACCACAACCAAATCCAATGATCTAATGGCATGAACCAATGACATAAGAAACTATGTCCTGCTATTGTAACATGATAAACATGAATGTTATGAACTAACATCCAAACTCTGTGACATTAATCTTGATATGACATGAGTGAAACATGAGTGAATAGGATTAAGACCAATAAGGATCGACTTCATCCATCACTTAGATCTAACCCCATGAAGCATAACATGATGATGATGCAAACATCAAATGTATACCATAGAAAACAAATCAAGTTCATACCACTGCTTGAGTGAGATCTTCACTATTCAAGTTCATGCCTTGTCTTGAAGAACTACAACTCTGTGCATCACATCACACACTCTATGAAGAAGCAAGTGTCTTTATATCACAAAACCCAACAACATATCCTGAAAGCATAATGGTATCATCAAACAATAGACAACCTATAGACCTGCACAATTATACATTCCTTACTCAATTACTAACATCCAAGCACTTTGACATCAATGACAAACATATTCATCAAAATATTCACTGTATATGTGTAAAAATGCAACAACAAATAAAAAAAGACAAACCTATGTAAACTTACAAATTAATGCACGCATACTTACAAATCAATGTAACATGACTTTACAAAATCAATGTGAATACTTACAAATTAATCCAACAAACCATCCAGGTCTACTCTACTCTTTATTGTGTCAAGTATTGCCTCATGGTTAGACTCACGCACCTTCCACAAGGTCTTGTTCAAAGGTCTACCTTGAAATTGTATCAAATGAACATTAGATGCCATGACAAGGTTCAAGTAATGAAGAATCTTTCAATGCATGTCAAAGTCCTAAAACAAACAAACATTAACACTCTTATGTGGGTACCTTCTAAGCCATGTTCCAGTAACAACCACTGATCCTATGGGGTATTGGATGTTTTCTCCATCTGTAACTGGGGCCTCCAATTTCTTTTTGGCCTCAACACAATGACACAAGTAATAATCTATTCCCTCTCTGTTATCTTCATCTACAATAACTGCATAAACATGCCCTACATGGATATATGTAGCAAATTAGATGAAATTAGTCAACATTACAAAAACACTACAAAGTAAGATAACTTTAGGAATTTCAAAAACTATGCAAGTAGATATATTACCTAGTTGAACTAGATCTGATATGTGGTCAAAGTCAACTGATGATTCCATCTCTGTCAGTTCCAATGCCGTCGGGGGTCGATACGTGTCAAGTGGGTTAAGATAACTTAACCACTATTTGTCAACCCACTCCTTTGACTCGCACTCATCCCAGGCTTGAATTGTACATGAAGAACAAAAGCATGCCATCTTCCACGTATGGATACTCCATGAACCTGCAATTGAGCTTCTGAAAGAGTGTATCTCACTTGATCATGTCAGTATACAACAGTCCTCGTATGGTGCAATGTTAGTATCATCTATCAACCAAAAAATCTATGAACTAAAGACTTAACTTCATTACTTGGACCCATCAAAGCATTACACCATTCGATGATTGATTTTGCATCTATCAACTTTGCATTGTCTTTATACTTTAACTCTTCTCATGTTATGGCCCTTTTGATACATGCTCCTATACCATCATGCTCCCCCTTTCCATGCTCGGCCTCACAAAAGTTCCACATATGCTAAACACCTGTAATATTATGCCTCCTACTCGGCCAATAGAAATTCCACAAGTTCTTGAATTGTGATGCACAGTTATCTGACCATATGATATGCTAACTGAATGATATGCCCCTTCTAGCCAAATCATTGTAGAACACCTGAAAGCAACCTTGCATGAACTCTGTAGAATGCGTGTGATCATCACTAATATAAAAATGATACTCCCTTATGATCTTTTTGTCTTCTTTTGCACTATCATTCGCATGAATGAATGCAATGTGAACAAATATAGAAACCTGTGTGGAGTTGTAATATTGTGATTGCACCTCACACTGTGGCTATAGACTGTAGTTCTCTACAAAGTTGATGATTGAAACAATGCTACCAACTGGAAATGTGTCCTTGCATGACTTGAATTGCAAGTCCATCCATCGAGCTCTATGGGCATGTCTTGCATACTCATACACTATACTGTCAGAAAATATAGACATAAACTGATACACTGGAATCTTTTCAATAACCAATTCACAGCTCTTTGCTTCTTTACCATATTTTGTATTGTATGCCACTATTTCACACTTGCCAAACTCTACTAGTTTATTTCCAACTGCATGTGTTCTTTCCATATGTTCACATATTGGCATACATTGCAAGCCACCGAAATGCTGACATGTGCCATCCAAGCATAATTTCCTGTAGAATATTTGACCTTCCTCTCTTTCACATAAAATTCTTGATATGAAGTCTCTTGAAGATGTTGGTGGGGCATGTATGCCACAATTCTGCAAAACATTGTTAGTATGCAAATCTAAACATATAGACTAATAAACATAAAAATGGTTAGAAAATTCAATATGTAATCTACAACAACAAGTAGTGCATGTGTGATTTATCTTGACATAGAAAGGTTTTAGCATTTCAAAATATCTTTTACAAATTTTAATTTGAGGATACATCTCTAGAAATTTACCAAAAAAATGTCTTTGAGTCATATCTAGAAAATGCTTTGGATGTGGCTCACAGTTTCGACTACCAATTCTACTTCTTACCACATCCCTTTGATAAAGAGATACCCTTGTGTAATTCTTCCAAAAGTCTTCAATTAGTGATTTCAATGCTTCAACAATTGGTTTATCTTTTCATGGTAGTCTTCCTAAGAACACCCATAATTCATTGACATTGGTGTCCTTAATTCTTTAGCGCCTTCCAATGGCTCTTGATAAAGTTTTCCTATTAATTCTCAATGCTTGACTTGTATTTATAATGAGATGAGCTTTCCTCGTTTGACTACTTACTATAGTCGATGTAATGACACGCTATGTTGCATTACTATCTTTTGTGCATGAGGTGTTACCCACACTCTCATATGCACTCATTAGATTCTTGACAATAGATTTTTTACTTGAAGCCTCTGATGTTCTCAACCCAAAAATCTTCATGATGTACCTATACTTTATACTTCACACCATTTCAATGAATAGTTGACATCTTGTGGTCTCATTTAACTTTTCAAAGAACAATCTCCAAATATTATGACCATATCTTCTACAAATGCATTTTGGAATCTTCAATTCTAGGTGGTGTTAAGATAGGTAAATTCATCTCAACATTAGGAATTTCATCAATATTTAAATGAGATGGGCTATGGAATACCTTTGATCGAAGATGGAATAGATGACATACCTTGAGGTTGAGGTGGGAAAGATGGTGTACCTCCTTCCTTACATGTGAGTGATGATGTACTCTCAACTTGAGATGCGGTAGATGGTGTCCCTACATGTTGACTTGCGGTAGAGGACGTGTCTCCAACTAAGGTATTCAAATCTCTCATAGCACGAAGTTTTTACATTCGTTCCCTTTGTGTCACCAATACCATATCTCTTTTTGATGGTTGTGGTTCCTCTTCAATTAGCATGTCTTCATTTATCGTGTCTAATTTCCTCTTGTCATGAAGTTCCCTCATAGCCACTACTTTCTTTGCATTCTTAGCTTCTATCTCTTCCTATGTTGGTTTAGTTCTTGATCGTTTCCTCGACATGACGGAGAATTTATCTATAGCATGATAAAGAGACAAATATTAGTTCCTAAGAAATGAATCCATACAAATAACTGAAATATATGTCATTCAACCCTTCATACAAAATGTACATACAATCATCATGTAGAAGAGTAAATCTCACTCAACCAAAATAGGTACAAAGCATACAAAGCATTATTGCAGCCATACAAAGCATTATTGCACAATGTTATTGCAACCATACAAAGCATTATGGTACAAAGTTCACTTCAGTCCTATGAGGATAAGGACAAAGGAGAGTCACCTATTGAGGCTACAAGTGAAGAGTGCATGGGACTTCATGTTGACTACAAGGTTGAAGATGCGGGGGAGGCCTTGGTGCTAGTGGCATCAAACTACCTACACTTACTTGAGGATAGAGATCATCTCCTCACACATGAAGATTCAACTTGAAGCCATGGGACATAATTTAGGACACATGATACACTTGATTTTCACTTGGAGACTTCTCGTGGGCTAGCACTTGTTGATAACCATCTAGTCATGAAAGGAGAGATGATTGAGATCGTGGGAGACATCACACTAGGGCATGAGGTAAGGACCAATTTTTTGATGTGTGACAACAATCCCTTGTCTTCACATTATCATGTTATGACAACCAAGAGGATCAGCCTTAAGGCTTATGATTTTCATGGAGATACTCATGTTGAACTTTTCAATTTGTTATGACTAAACTATCTTGAGACCCTATATCAATTCCATTGCAATGTGACTGATTTGTAGTATTTAAATTGGCACATTGTCATATCTATGGGAATGCAAACATTTGGTGTACAAGGTTTGTATGAACTATCAACATGAAAAATAATGTAGCATAGCATGGATCATGATTGGATTAAGTATATTGGGATTTACTTGTATGATCTTGGCACCTATTCATTTGTATTTTATCTTGTTATGACAAGATGATAGTATTTCATTATGCTTAAGGGATTGTATATTTATATGTTGTAAGGATTTATTCTTGTATAATTTGACATCACGGTATGTTAAGGTCTGTTTAATTCATTATTACACATACTTATTACAGAGCCCAAGTGTAGAAAATATACATGGCACCATGTGAGATTGTAGGTTGCTTTCTTGATTGTGATTGTGTCTATTTTAACTAATGTTGACCTTTGAGATATCTTTTATTATGCATACCATGAACTGATTTAAAACATAGTCTATTATAAGGACATTTGTGTGTGATGACTAAGCTCTTTGGGTAGTAAGAACTATGATGAACTATAAATGCAAAATGTAAGACATGTATACAAAATGTGGAAGCATAGACAAGGCAGATGAACTATAAAATCAAAAAAGTAAGACTGATATAAACACAAAATATGTAAACCATACAAGTGATATAAACATGTATGATAAAGCATGATATAAAGTAATTCAAATAGAATTAAGGAAATTGTAAATAACATACATGTAAAGACTTGACATACCTAAAAAATGGAGATTCGAATGGAGAGAGTATCTAATTATGTAGTGTTTTTTTCTTCTTGCATCAAACTCCTCAACAATTTGAGTTTTTCACCACTTTCTTCCATTTCAACATTAAATTGAATAACACTCAAATAGAATTAGTAACAATACTATTAACCAATCTATAATGTTAAATTTCTACAATTCAATCACAATTAACATTGCAACACTACAAAAATTGAAACTTGAATTGATATATATCAAATTCGATGTGAAAACTATGTTATTTCCTCCTTCTTAAGTTGGCAAAGAAGAAAAAGGTGGTGGAAAGTTCATGCAAAGGTGCTAGAATGTGAAAAATGTGCATGTGAACTTCCCAACAACATGAAAATGCTTGTTTTTGTCAGTACACACACATAAACTGAAGAAAATAGAGTATGTGGGCCTAGATCATGGGGGTCCAGACCTTTTTGCCATTTCTATATCAATCCCAAACGTGCTCGCATTAGAGCGCGAGCACATTTTGGCTTGCTATAGAAAAATCCATATTATTCATTTCTCCATGTATTTCTTTTATCTCTCACCTATCTCTCCCCCTCACCTCTCTACCTCTCCCTCAACCTTAAACCTTAATCTCTCAATGCTAAACCTTAATCCCTCAACCCTTAACCCTAATTCCTTATCCCTAAACCCTTAACCCTGATTCCTAAACCCTAATCCCTAATCCCTCATGGTCCTAAACCCCAATCCTTTCTCCCTAAACTCTAAACCCTATCCCTAAATCCTAAACTCTCAACCCTCAACCTTAAACCTTAATCCCTCAACCCTAAACCATAAACCATCAACCCTAAACCCTAATCCCTAAACCCTAAACCCTAAACCCTAATCCCTCAACCCTAAAACCTAAATGCTATCCCTATTCCTAAACCCTCAACCATTGACACTATACCTTAAACCCTAATCCCTTATCCCTAAGCCCTCAACCCTAATCCCTCAACCCTAAATGTTATCCCTAAAGCCTCAAAACTAAACCCTAATCCCTCAAGGTCCTAAACCCTAATCCCTTATCCCTAAACTCTAAACCCTATCCCTAAACCTTCAACCCTAATCCCTCAACCCTCAACACTATCTCTAAAGCCTCAACCCTAAACCCTAATCCCTCAAGGTCCTAAACCCTAATCCCTTATCCCTAAACTCTAAACCCTATCCCTAAACCCTCAATCCTAATCCCTCAACCCTAAAGGCTATCCCTAAAGCCTTAACCCTAAACCCTAATCCCTTATCCCTAAACTCTAAACCATATCCCTAAACCCTCAACCCTAATCCCTCAACCCTAAATTCTATCCCTAAAGGCTCAACCCTAAACCCTATTCCCTCAAGGTCCTAAACCCTAATCCCTTATCCCTAAACTCTAAACCTTATCCCTAAACCCTAAACCCTTAACCCTCAACCTTAAACCTTAATCCCTCAACCCTCAACCCTAATCCCTTATCCTTAAACCCTAAACCCTAATCCCTCAACCGTAAACCCTAAACACTATCCCTATTCCTAAACCCTCAACCCTCAACACTATACCTTAAACCCTAATCCTTTATCCTTAAACCCTCAACCCTAAACCCTAACCCCTAAACCCTAAACCTTCAACCCTAAACCCTATCCCTAATCCCACTACTCTCAACACTCTACCTTAACCCTAAACCCTTGACCCTCAACCCTAATCCCTCAACCCTAAATGCTATCCCTAAAGCCTCAACCCTAAACCCTAATCCCTCAAGGTCCTAAACCCTAATCCCTTATCCATAAACTCTAAACCCTATCCCTAAAACCTCAAACCTCAACCCTCAACCCTAAATGCTATCCCTAAATCCTCAACCCTAAACCCTAATCCCTTATCCCTAAACTCTAAACCCTATCCCTAAACCCTCAACCCTAATCCCTCAACCCTAAATGCTATCCCTAAAGCCTCAACCTTAAACCCTATTTCCTTAAGGTCCTAAACCCTAATCCCTTATCCCTAAAGTCTAAACCCTACCCCTAAACTCTTATCCCTCAACCCTCAACGTTAAACCTTAATCCCTCAACCCTCAACCCTAATCCCTTTTCCCTAAACCCTAAACTCTAATCCCTCAACCCTAAACCCTAAACTCTATCCCTATTCCTAAACCCTCAACCCTCAACACTATACATTAAACCCTAATCCCTTATCCCTAAACCCTCAACCCTAAACCCTAATCCCTTAACCCTAAACCTTTAACCCAAAACGCTATCCCTAATCCCTCTACTCTTAACACTCTACCTTAACCTTAATCCCTCGACCCTCAACCCTAAATGCTACTATAAAGCCTCAACCCTAAACCCTAATCCCTCAAGGTCCTAAACCCTAATCCCTTATCCCTAAACTCTAAACCCTATCCCTAAACCCTCAACCCTCAACCGTTAACCTTAAACCTCAATCCCTCAACCCTAAACCTTAATCCCTCAACCCTAAACCCTAAACTCTATCCCTATTCCTAAACCCTCAATCCTTGACACTATACCTTAAACCCTAATCCCTTATCCCTAAACCCTCAATCCTAAACCATAATCCCTCAACCCTAAACCTTCAACCCTAAACCCTATCCCTAATCCCTCTACCCTCAACACTCTACCTTAACCCTAATCCCTCGACCCTCAACCCCTCAATCCTAAACCCTAATCCCTTAAGGTCCTAAACCCTAATTGGTTATCCCTAAAATCTAAACCCTATCCCTAAACCCTCAACCCTAATCCCTCAACCCTAAACACTATCCCTAAAGCCTCAACCCTAAACCCTAATCCCTCAAGGTACTAAACCCTAATCCCTTATCCCTAAACTCTAAACCCTAAGCCTAAACCCTTAACCCTAATCCCTCAACCCTAAATTCTATCCCTAAACCCTCAACCCTAAACCCTATTCCCTCAAGGTCCTAAACCCTAATCCCTTATCCCTAAACTCTAAACCCTATCCCTAAATCCTCAATCCTCAACCCTCAACCTTAAACCTTAATCCCTCAGCTCTAAACCTTAATCCCTCAACCCTCAACCCTAATCCCTTATCCCTAAACCCTAAACCCCAATCCCTCAACCCTAAACCCTAAACATTATCCCTATTCCTAAACCCTCAACCCTTGACACTATACCTTAAACCCTAATCCCTTATCCATAAACTCTCAACACTAAACCCTAATCCTTTAACCCTAAACCCTATCCCTAAACCCTCTACCCTCAACACTCTACCTTAACCATAATTCCTCAACCCTCAACCCTAATCCCTCAACCCTAAACTCTATCCCTAAAGCCTCAACCCTAAACCCTAATCCCTCAAGGTCCTAAACCCTAATCCCTTATCCCTAAACTCTAAACCCTATCCCTAAACCCTAAACCCTCAATCCTCAACCCTAAACACTATCCCTAAAGCCTCAACCCTATACCATAATCCCTCAAGGTCCTAAACCCTAATCTCTAAACTCTAAACCCTATCCCTAAACCCTAAACCCTCAACTCTCAACCTTAAACCTTAATCCCTCAACCCTAAACCTTAGTCCCTCAACCCTAAACCCTAATCCTTCAACCCTAAACCATAAACCCTAAAACCTCAACCCTAAACCCTAAATGTTATCCCTATTCCTAAACCCTCAACCCTTGACACTATACCTTAAACCCTAATCCCTTATCCCTAAGCCCTCAACCCTAAACCCTAAGCACTCAACCCTAAACCTTCAACATACATACATACATACAAACATGTATACATACATACATACATACAAGCATGCATACATACATACAACCATACATACATACATACATACAAGCATACATATATAGATACATACATACAAGCATACATATATACATACATACATATAGGCATACATACATACATCAATACATACATACATACATACATACATAAATACATACATACGTACATGCTTAATAACCTTGAACATTAAACATTCCAAGGGAGACATAATGCATTCGTATTATGTCAAACATGACAAACATCAGGCAAACTTTTGTGAAAAGGGAAAAAATGCAAAACAAAACGTAATGTGAGCACATTATAATGCACTTGCGTTATATTTTGCTTTGGGAATCCCAAGCCTTAGGCTTGGGATTTTCTTTGGATTTCCAACCCAAAGGCTTGGAGTGCCTTCCCAATGTCCAAAGATGTGTTTTTGTATATTCAATAGGATTTCACATAATTTTGTTCGTGCTAACCCTTAGATTTGCATGTGTTTCAATGTCAAACAAATCAAACACCTGGGTAATGCTAGGCTTTCTCTTAGCTATTTAACGATGTAATTTTTTTCACATTTTGACAATGTTAAGCCTTTCATCTTTAATTTCTTTTGTTTGTGTGTCCAATTTTGGGCAAAAACCAATGTTTGGTCTTTTTTTCATTGTAAGTTAATTGTTCATTGAAATTTAAAAAAAATTACATTTTTAGAAACTAGACTCCATTCTACACATATTAAAAAAAATGATTTTCAATTAGTTTTGAAAATTTATAGGGGTAGCATGGCCAAAATTACGTTTTTCACGATGTGTCCACTTTGAAAATTAGTAAAAAAATCAAATATTCATTAAAACATTATCAGAAAAATTAGGCATAAACTACATGTTGTTAGCTAATTTCTCACTAAAGCAATTTTAAAAATACCAAAAAAAGTTAACCTTTTGAGGGAGCCACAAAACATGCTATGTTATGTTTTTTTGATAGAAACAACACTAATTTCTATGGTTCCCTCGTTTGAACCCCTTAATCTATATCATTTTCAAAAATAATTAGTAGTTTAGAAAGTAGACTCGGAGCACTACGAACATTGTTTTTGTTGCATCTTAAAATTTTGAGTGTAACTATGCTCAATTTCTCATCCAAGGCCAACATTTCCTAATTTCAAAAAAAAAGTGGCCACTTAAGACCCCCTTTAGCCCCCATCTTCTTGCACTTACCCCATGATTGTCTAAAATCATCGAGGGCCTATGAGTCTAATGTGGATGAGAGCATTCCTTGTCTGATAGTGTCTTCCATGCAATAAGTATTCAGGTCATCTAAGGTCCTTATACCTAGATGCTTATACTTTATTGCTAAATAAAAATGCAAATAGTTTTCAAGTCATCTAAACATTCATGTTATCTAGAAGCTTATACTAATTTGCGACATAATAAGCTCAATGATGATAAAGCACTATGTAATGCACATGAATTTTCATCACCTTCATTTCCTTCATATTTTGTTTCATCCATCATTTCTGTCACCATCTATTTCCCTCGTCATTTAATTTTTCTTCATGCTAATTATCTCAAAGATTAATTAATTGCTTTATTTGATTGATACCTATCTTCTAATCCAAATATCAGATCAATCAACTTGCTTTTTTTGGCATGGGACTCCAATGCTCCCTGATCACTCAATCTATTGATCAATCATTGTTTTGTGCTAGCATCAATCTCAATCAACTTAATTAGCTTATCAACCTAGCTATACTGAGCATTTGCATCAATTGTTCAGTTATGCCCATCAATTGTGCATTTTCATCAAATGTACATCTTTGCTTATCAGTTGTACATTTTCATCAAATGTGCATCTCCGCTTAATCACTCGCACAATATCAATGATCAAATCTTCTTCCCGTGATCTATCGAGAGATTCATCTTATCACAACTTGTTCAATCAATCTCTCAAGGGGGCATATCATCCTTATCATTATCCTTACCAGGATATCCTTGGGGCATGTATCAGTTAATCAATTATTTTTTTCTTTGAGACAATGCGACAGGCTGCATTGTCTCAAAGAGGGGCAAAATGTAGACACTTAAATTTATCCTCACAGGCATCCTATTATTCTTCTGTTAATTAAATGAATATTATTATCTATTTAATTAATTCATTTAAATATTTTCCTCTATTTCTATTCTATTAATTAAATGGATATTATTATCTATTTAATTAATTCATTTATTACTTTCCTCTATTTATTCATTAATTCACCTAAATCAGTAAAATATTATAGTCATTTATCCATTCACATAATTAGTTATCCATAAATCATCTATCCATTTCACATATTCTCTAATTAAAGTATCTATGCATTAATTTACACAAATCTTTATCTATTGCATATTCCATATATAAATTCATTTAATTAAATAATATTTCCACTATTGCATATTTAATTCACAAATCCACTTTCTCCATAAATTCCTAGAACTCCACTATTCCACAAACGCTCCCATTTATTTCTTTCATTTATTACACAGACAATATGGGACATTTGTCTCATTTCTCCATTTCTCCATTTATTCCATGTTTCTCCCATAACTTGGATTTTATTCTATGAGGACATCTATATAAGCCCTCTTTCTTCTCACCATGAGGATATACAGAATTGATAGAATTGATATATTGGAGTTGGATCATAATCTTTTCATCCATTCATCATAGCTTCTTGTTGCATTTGTACTTATGAAAAATCTGAGAGCATCAATGTATGATTCAAGATCTTGATGATAGGAAAACAATGGAGTTACTATTCTTTTTGAATGCTTATGTTTGGTTTTTCATAGTTTAGTAATTACATTTCTGCATTAGTATTCATTTAGGATAGACTTCATTGATGTGATGTTGAAAATGTTGTGATTCTATTTGTAGATTCATTAGGTTTTCATTTTCAACATCTACAACTACTTTTCAATCTCTAGAGGTTTCCAGATCCCAGAAAAATCACCCAGTTGGACTAGGGTGCTAGTGCCAATGTCATGAAAGTCTTGGAATCTTAAAATCTGAATTCTGTGATGACTGTGTCTGCAATGTCCATCTTCTTGTCGCTCCTTTCCGTTAGATCTTGACAAATGCAACTTGCACATGCAAAAGGAGGAGAAAGATGGTTGTGGCTATATATGAGCTTTCCTTAGTCAAGCCCCATTTTTGGTGTTCCTACCTCAATAATAGCCCAAGATGAAAATATGCAAATGTGTGTGTTCATCTAATAAATGTGCAAGCATAAACATTAAAACCCTAGATGACTCAAGAATCAAAGAAAGATCAACAATTTGTTCCACTCAATGAACAAACACAACTTCACCTCAAGGAGATGAAAGTAATGAAGACTTGCATGAACAAGAAGGTGAATCAGCAATGTCCATGGAGGATCTCCAAGATTGATGTTGGAGGCTTCAACCCTTCTCCCGATCATGCAAAGGGTGTACAAACCCTAGGAAGAGAAAGATAGTCTCAAGATCTTGATTCCTAATCTCTATCCATTGTTTCCATGATAGAAAATGCAAATAACTTCAAGAGCTTAAAAAAATCACTAATCTTCAATGGCAATTTTGGTAAAGTTTTGGCATAAAGCTTGCATATAGATTGTATATATTAAAATGATTTTCAAATGTCTTTAAGTATCTAACCTTAGGAATTTCAAATTTCAAAATAAGATGTTGACATTGAGCAAAAAATGAAAATTTGAAAATGGAATCCTGAAGTGCACGGTAATAGCCGACATCCCTCCAAAATTTAGGACCTCAGGAAATAGGGCAGGACAAGGGTACTAGCACCCAAGTCCAAGCCCTAATTTCCCATCCCAAATCCAAGTTTACTTTTCACCCTCATTCTTCAGTTACTCCAAAATATGACATTCTTATAGTTAGACCTAGGTTAGTCAGGGTTTGAGAAGGTCTGAAATAAACTAGGTTAAAAGGGCACCAAAGGAGAGGAGCTAAACCATGGGAAATTGTACCATTCCATACAGGAGGACAATTGCTGACGTAACATGTAGCTGGCCTACCTACACCTATAACGTGCTAATCCATCCATGTTTGTCTCCCCCACTCCCTCCATCCAGTAGAGCAACTACTCCCTGTAAATGGGCACGCTCCTGCCTTTACCAAGTCACCAAATCCTCCAAACTAGCTACTCGAGCCCATAGGGTCTTAGTCTCCTCCTCATCGACTTGAGTATGTTGATGCACAGTATGAGTACCTGGCACATGACCTGACCTTGTCCCTGAACTCCCTGCCTTTGTAGCCCCAGCCCCTGTGAATGCCATCTGAGCCATTGACACCTGCCATTACTATGTCTGTGGTCTGACCTGCTGCTAGGGTGGTGCCTGCCTAGGACCTTGCTACTATGGTGGTGCCCGTGGAGGCAACATCTACCCCCTCTGTGCCTGCTACTGGGGTGGTGCATGTGGTAGTGCCTGAGGAGGCACCTACCTCTGCCCCTGCTATCACGGTGGTGCCTGCGGTTGTGCCATCTGTCCTACTATGCCTACTACATAGGTGCCTACTGCTGTTGCTGTCCCTGGTATGGAATCTGCCCAGCTGCCTGCTACTGTTGAGGACTCCACTATCCCCATCTCTATCCTCTCCTCAACACCTGCCCCACTGCTGCTGCAACCAACATCCCAATAGCATCATCATCATCAACCTCTACCTCCTCTAGCACTATATCCTCCTTGATCTCATCTCCCTCCTCCCCCTCCTCCACTATCATGTCAAGCTTAGCCACAAGATCCATCAAGTGGATCGGCCTCCACACAGCCCACCACTGATCATTGTCTAGGGTGGTCCCTGCATCTAGCACTATACTCTACCAATCCCACTGTTGAGGCTGCAATCCTGCAAAATTTGCTATCACCACTTGTGGTGCTATCTGCAGTGGCCATTTGACATCTTGAGGCATCCTTGCAAAAATCACCATCACCTATGGCAAGTCCTGTCGCAACCCAAACTGTCTCATCTCTCGAGAGGGGAGATACATATCAATCGTATGATCCCCTCGGCCCATCAAGTAACACGCTTGAAATGCATTGGGCAAATGAATGTGCTCGTCTGGCTAGGCCTCCACTTTGATATACGGCCGCCACACAATACAAACTAAGTCATCAAGAATGCGCCGCCAATATTGTAGCTACCCAACATAGGAATACTGAATAGGGGCCCTGTACAAAAAGATGAACGCCTCAAACTACACTCGGAATGGCACAACCTATGGCCTCGTAATGTCGATATGATCGAAGGCCCACACATGTAGTAGTGTCATGCAAGTAGATAAAGCCCCATCCAACTGACAGTGTGCATCTCATGGTACAACTGATCTAGCATGCATGGTCCCCATGTATACATCATCTCATGCTGCACCATCTACTCCATCTCCTCTATCCAACCCACCGAGAAGCCCTGCACACATCAATCTAGCATCACTAGACCCCCAATCACCACACATAGAAATAATGTAAAATCATCCACTCCCACTGCCAAAGTTTGACTGTAGCTCATCTGTTGTCAATCCTGTGTTAGAACTGGGTGACCTGAAGAAAAGCCCTATCAAGGGTTGCTCCTCCTCTGGCAATATCATAGGTGGCCCATGCTTCGGTGATTGGCAACCTTAGAATCTGATACACGTCCTCCAAGGTGATGGTGATATCACTTGTGGGTAGGAGGAAGGAGCATGTCTTTCTCTTCCATTGCTCCACTAGGTTCATCATCATGGCCCTATGTGCTTGTATGATAGGCATCTCAGACACTGTCCACAGGCCTAATCTCCCTAACCTGGCTAATGTATCCTGATCAAAACCATCTAATACCCTCATAACTGCAGGAACTCACCATTCCCACAAAGCCACAATATGCCCATCAATCTACATCCACAAAAATAAACATCAAAAACTAATTTTTTGTCTAAATCATTACCATAAATGCTATTCATAGCCCTTATGGTGACAAAGTAGACTTTGGCACAAGGTTTAACCATTTTGATGCCAATCCGGAGGATGGCACTAATCCTACCCATTTTGGCGCCAATCTTAGCTGTTTTGGCACCAATCCTAGCCATTTTGGCACCAAACTAGCATTTGCACCGAAAAACCTTCACAACCCCAAAACCTTGGGTGCCATTCTAAATGATGGTGCCACAAACCCTAGTTTTGGCGCCATTACAAATGATGGCGCTAAAGCACCAGAATATGGCACCAATCCAGAAACCATTCGACCAGAGGCGCCAAACTCTAGTTTGGCACCACAAATTTTAGTTATGGCACCAATACACCAAAAAAGATTTATTTTGACATGGCGTTAAACCAAAAGATGGCACCACAAAAAAAAAGGCACCAAAAACCCCTAAAACCCCCTTGGCCGATGGTGCCATTCCAGAGGATGACGCCAATCCGACCGATGATGGCACCAAACAACTGCGTTATGGCACCAGACCCCCCAAACATACCCTTTCCCATGCAATAAATGTCCTAAAACCCTAAAAGTGACAAAGTCAAGGATAGTCCACATACCTATGGGTCCGCCAGTAGTGATCGCAGGTAGGTATGGACTCGCTTGGATCGATGCTCGTAGCATGGGAATGGTCGTTGTGTAGCCATCTCCTCTTCTCTCCTCTCGTCCAATAAGCTCAATGTGTGCAAATGTGGCATTTTGGGCCCACATTTTCTATTTATAGAAGGCCATGTCATCCCCCAACACACTTTTCTCTACCCAGGGTGCAAACATAACCTTTTTTACCCATTTTTCTTCATGTCAACCTGTTTTTCCATCCTCTATCCATTTTTCAATAATATTTCCTCCTTTCAAGAGATCACTTAGTTTTTTTTTTCACCTGACCTCTTGAGGGGGCATCCCTCATCCACTTCCCAACAGCTGGGGAAAATTCTTTGACTTGACGCCATATCCCTACAGGTCATGACACCGCGTCAAAGAGGGGCAAATGTAGACACCTAAAAATGTCTTAACCATCTAACTATCCTCTGAAATCACCCATATCACTAATTTATCATTTGATTAATTAATTAATTTTTTATTTAATTAATTATCTCACCCAACACCTGAATTATTCACTTTTTCTTCATCATTTAATCCCTAAAAATTGAATTAATTTAATTAATTCAATAGTCACACCTAACAATTTTCCAATTAATTAAATCAATATGACAAATATTTATTTGATTAAATTCTCCACTTCCCTAAACCTAATTAATTAGATAAAACATGCTTATCTGATTAATCAAGCCTACTAATTAGCCTACCCCTAAACTAGTTGATTAAATACCTATTATTTAATTAGCTACCCTAGCCTACATGACCCCTAGACTTGGATTAATTAAATAAATCATTATTTAATTAATCCTAAACCCTAATTACCTCATCCACTAATTTACTATAGCCATATTAACTAAGTTAATCACCTTGATTAACTTGGTCAAAGCATGATTAACACCTTCTCCCACACCCACAAATTTAAAATTACAAAATATTCCAACTCACTCCAACTCACCTTTACCATTTTTGTGTAAAAACATCTTCCTCTTTTTTAGCCTACAAATGTAAGAGTCCAAAAATGTGCACATGTCAAATGTCTCTCACAACCCCACATAAAATGGAATTTTTTATTCCAACTCATCCCAAGGAAATTAATTTTAAATTTCCTCACCCATCTCAATCACACTTAATGCTAAGTCCTTAAAATGAATAAAAGATTCATTTTTATTCTCCACCCACCAAATTTGTTGATCAAATCCTAGCCCTCCATCTCACAATCAATCTCATCCCTTGATATCAGCAATCAATCTCAACCGTTGGATTAAAATCCCCTCCAATTTGCCTATAAATACAAGCCTCCACAAGCCATTTGATCATCCAATAGTTGAGTAGTGTTATTATGCCCAAATTTCTTTTATCTATCTCCATTCTTAGCTAGGCTATAGTGATTTGTATTTGCATTGAGAGCATTTCACATTGAAGAATATAGTCATGGGTAGAGCTAGGGCTTGTGGGTCCTAAGCTCTCGACCTTATTAAGGAGAAGGAAGACCTTGAGGTATAACTTTGTGTTTTTATGCATTTTAGTTGTGTTTTTACCTCTTAAGATTTATCTTGTCTTCACTAGATTTCTTTAGCAATTAAGAGGACATATGATACCCAAGTTTTACAATAGTCTACACTAGATGCAATATGCATACCTATCACAGCTGCTTCGAGTAATACAACAACAGATGAAGCCACCAACTTGTCTACATTCTCTCCCCAAGTATGATTTCTATAATCCTTGTAAATAAATAAAACAATATATTCAAAAAAGCATCAAAACATCATCAACATCAGCCTCTATCGAATCATCTCCTTATATCCAGTTGAAGACCACTCTAGTTTGCAGCCACTTTAATCAAGGGACATGTAGCCAAATGTTTTCTTCTGTATCATGGGACCTATACAATTGCACCTACAGCAACTACAATGGTCACCATTTTTGAGGGACCTATAGCCACTGCACCCACAACCAAATCACATGGGCCCTGCTCACATCCTATTTCTAATTGCATACATGAAGCCACTCTAGCATGCTACCATTTTCTATTCCACACCATATCTTGTAGCTATGTGTCACAAGGTTAACATTCATCCTTTCCACACACTTCAACGTCACATCCATAAGATTCACTTTGGCACATTCTTCAAGCACATCCACTCCAGCCACCGTGTCATCATCTTTGCATGCACCATTTCCAAGTTTGTCAGTATTTCAAAAGGTATTTATCTCACAACTACTATTAATTAACATTTAATACTATTTTCTTTATAGCAGTCTTTCTTCACCATTCATTAATTCAACTATTATGCATAATTCAAATTGCTTTCAACCTTGTCTTTCATACATTTACCTTGTCATTGCATTTGAGGACAAATGCCACCTTAGTTGTGGGGGGGGGAATTCTGGATACACATAAATTATTTCACATACATCACCCAAGCTAAAACTTTTTCATAATTACTGACTATCCACCGCATACCATACACAATCTAGCAAGATAACAACTAGTAATAAGTGACTAGTAAATGCATTGGCTAAAGAAAAGGAAATTGAATTTACAAAGTGGAATTGGGTTTAGTAACATAGTTTTATAGAAACTGGGCACACATGTGAACCACAAATAGAAGGAAACTAAAGAATATCACGATGGGTGGAGAACCAATCAAGAGAGAGTCTACATATCACACAACATTATTGATTGACCCAGATTGTATGCCTATCTTCTAGCAGACTAGATGGTTTGACTATTTTCTTAAGTTGACAGAATATAACAAAGCTATGACTCAACAGTTTGTGAGAACATTTCAAAATAATGAAGCTATAGTCAGGGGATTGCGGGTTGACACATCTGAAGTTACCACTGCAAAGGTAACAAGGTTATCGGTAGCTAGAGAAGAGTTCCCTACGAGAGCTGACATCGTTACAGTAAGGGCTGAATTCATTCAACCAAGAGAAATCATAGAATCTACATCACAAGGTACCAAATGTGTTTCTTTACCCTGGTCATGGGCTTCTATTGCTACCTACATTATTAAGTATCTTACATGTGATGGGAGACAATCATTTCTTTATACTATGCATTTCAAACTTCTAAGTCATCTCCATCATGGGAGGGTTGTGAATGTTCCAAGTTTCTTGTTTAATTTGTTGAAAAGAATGTCTGCCGATTATAAGAGGAAAAATAAATAGTCATCATTGTCTCATGATGGCTTGGTCATGCTATTGATAAAAATACATTTGTCTATTCAATTTCTTGACATTTCTTGGGAACATTTTCTTAAGATTAACCATATTGATGAGGGACCCTTAAGGGTTGAACTAGAGGGGGAAGAAGAGGCATGAGTAGAAAATGTATAGTCAGGGGAAGGAGAGGAAGCACCTATGGCCTCTTCCCAACCAACGGCTTCACCTATCTGCTGCCATGCAACTATTGTAGAGCACTCAACTCCAAGTACTAATAACCCTATGAGAAAACCTACAAAGTCTTCCACACCTGTAGCTTCGCCGGTGTCAACCCCCTTGCTAGAGCATTCACCCTTGCAAACCTTTAGCCACACAAAGCAAAGTGAAAAATAAAAACTGCAGCCTGGAACTTCCAGCACACCACCTGCAACACCTAAAACTTCATGAAATCTTCCTTTTGCCTCAAAGCCCACTAAGAAGAGAAAAACATCCTCTCCTTCCTCTAGAGCCAAAAAGAAACAAAAAATGATCACTCAATCACCCAAGTGCTCAGGCCCCCTCAAGAAGAAAGGAGTTATAGGAGGGAAAACCCCTCCTAAACAATAGATTGTGGTTGATGTGCAAACTGACACATACTCCAAGAGGGAGCATTTGTTTGTTGATAGGGAATAGAGGAATGTAGCCCAAACACTTATCCTAGAAATTGACACAAAGTTAGAGGAAGAGGTCTTATACAAAGCTAGGAAATGTCATCAACCTCCCCCTGATATAGAAAACCTAGACTTGTCATCTTCTCTAGATGAAATTCAAGTAGAAGAATTGTTGTTGGATTCTGAGGATAAATAGAGGAAATGAAGGATGAGCTACAGGTAGCTCTATAGAAAATTTCAGCATTGGAGAAGTAGTTGAAGGAATATCAACAAAAGGAAACTGGTCTAAATGAAAGGGTTAAGAGGTTAGAGGATTAGCTACATGTCTACCAGCAACAGGGAGTAGGACTAGACCATTTGGCCCAATTGTCCATTATAGAAATTAATCAAAGGAGTCTAGAGCCTATGCAATAGGAAGAACAACCAGAGGAACCTGCACCATCAACCTTGTTAACAATTACTTTGCAACTATGGGGTAAAATAGATGAAATGATAAAGGAACAAGATGAATTGAAGGAAAATTAAAACAAAGAGATTGAGGATAAGAATAAAGAAATAAAGAGACTAAAATTCAAAATGGATAGGATAGCGGATATGATTGTCTAGCTAATGAGATGCTGGCCACCTACTAGGGTTTATGCCCTTTATCTATAGGAACAATATTTAAGTTTCCAATTTAGTTAGCTTTATAGTGATGCCCTTGTTTCTCTTTTTACACTTGATTTATTTTTAACAGTCTACCAACAAGGTACCCCTAAGATGAAAAACCAATTGTGTGAATTCTATTTGCATGAATTAGCTATTCCTTATGATACCAATTGGAATCCCTTAATTGCTATTGGGGATGTGCAATTAAAGGCCCTAGCATCATTTAGCTAGAATGAGCATAGGAGAGGGATCCTTTAGTAGTAAGTAGTATAATGAGAGAGAGAAATCAGTTCCTCTCAAATTTAGGGTAGAGGCCCCAGATCCCAATAGGATAGTGGTAGAATGGTTTAATCTGATTGAACATCATGAAGTGGAAACAAAACTCTTGGAATGTAGGGCAGTGGATTATTAATAAATTTAAGGAATTAGCTGAGGGTATTGGTAAGGAGGCTTTGAGTTTTTCAAAAGGTAAGTGGAATAAGTTGACACCAACCTTGCAAAGGAAAGAGCCCCACTCAGTGTTCAATTTCTTAGCAGCAATCACTAGGGCATAAAATTATATTAGATCAGCCAATGAACATGTGATTACTTGGCTACCTTTGGTGTTTCATCCTCCCCTGCTCCTTTATCTAATTCCACATTGGTAGGAATAGAGGAAATCTCAGGTAGCAGAATGGGCTAGGTGGAACAGGTTGGCAAAGTAAAAGGGTTTCTATCTCAAACATGATAGAGGAGTCATGGAACCTATAGATTATAGAGAAATTACTCTCCAATATAATTAGAGGCCTTGGTTGCTGGAGGACCATCAACATGTTTAGTTGGGGGGTGTGATGAGGTTGTGCTTTTTTCTATTTCTCTTGATTTAGTTCATGTTTTTTAAAGACATTCCCAGACTTTACATACATTGTCTATGCATATAATCATATTTAAGATGTTGAAAGCACTAAGAATAGTACATGATATGTTGGTGAATGACTATGTGTGAATTAATGATTGATCATAAAATATGATAGTAATTTCTGTTAATGTTAGTAGTTTGTGATGTATAAATATTATGGGGTGAACTAATCCCTATGAAGCAGGTACGTGGTTACATTTCATGGAGACCACCTATCATCCCACAACAAAGGAGGTGTTTTCATCTATAGTAGAAAATGCAGTTATCCACAACCAAAGGAAAAGGACTTTAAATTGAGTGGGCATGAGTTAACCATAACTTCCCACTCCTCAATAATTTTCCTTTGATAGTTGACATAATTGTGAATAATGAAGGAAGCTCAGATCATGGTCCATGTTCTATTTCTAGTTATGACTATTTTCATAATGACTAAGAAGAGTTATAATAGGACTGTGATGTCTACATTATCTTTATGTTAGTTAGTTTCCTATTCCTAGTATGATTAATAATAATGTCTTCTCCCTATGTTTGTGGGAGACTGGATGAGTATGGTACTAGTTACTTAGAAGTTATGTTCAATTAGGAAACTCAGATCTTGTCTATATATGTTAGGTTTTGTAAATGACAAAGGAGATTAGACAAAGATTGTGTTGTCAAAGCTATTATTGTATTTTTATCAGCATTCAATAAAGAATGTAGTTTTGAATTTAGTCAATGATTCAGCGATACAATAGTGAGCTAGTTTAGATTATGTAGAGATTACAGTCACTCAAGCAAGGGCCACTTTAGGTAACTGTATCTCTCTTATATGTTTGTGTGATTAGTTCATGTTACTAGTTATGTTTGTATGATTATTTCATGTTGTAATTAGTTTATGTTATGTAGATCAGTCAATATTGATAATCTATATTATTAAGTTAAGGTGATCACTGACTTAGTTCATTAATTGTTCCTCTATTTTGATTCACATAGATTGTTTTGATTTACAACCAACTAAATAAGCATTGGTTATTTCTTATCAACATTACCTACTTACATTACTTATTATTCCTTGCAAAGTAGAGTTTGTTTCCCTTCCCATAGTTTGTTTCTATGCAAAACTTCTAGATTACAATTTAGGAATCCTTAACTATACACATAGTATGGGCACCATCCAAGAAGAATACAATTCCCTGGTTTGACAATTTAAATGTAACACATTATAGCCAGTGGGTTGCTTGATATAGGATTTGTTGGTCCGTTGAGTTGTGTGCATGCCTTTTCTGCATCAATGTATTGGTTACTAATGGAGTTCAATAGTGGGATTCGTCCTCTTTTTAAAATTCAGAGCTAGATGAGCTCTCCTCAACTTATTGTCTATCTAGGGGCCTCGATTCAACTTTCTCAGGTGTAGAAGGAATCCGAATCATATCTTTCTGCTGACTTTGTTCTAGCCGCAATGTAATAGAAGAAGACTTAGTTTCTCTAAAAATCACGCTTCTACTACATATACCTAATTTGCAATAAGATCCCAAATCTTGTATTCTTTCACTCAATAACTGTAACCAGTGAAGATACATTTCACATCCTTTTTCTCTAACTTTATTTGCTTCTCCTTTAACAATATGCATATGCCTCGCAACCAAAAACTCTAAGATGTCTCAATTAAGGCTTGTGACCCAACCATGTCTCCATAAGAATTTTATCAACAAGAGATCATGTAGGAGACATGTTAATCGGGTAGCAAGAAGTGGAAACAACTTCAGCCCAAAACTTTGTTCTATACCAACATCACTAAGCATACTCCTAGCCTTCTCCATCAGTATCCTGTTCATTCTTTCTACAACTCCATTTTGCTGTGGAGAATATAGAGTTGTCTTTTGTCTCTGAACGCCACAATCTTTATAGAATCTATCAAAATCATTAGAGAAAAGCTCACCACCATTGTCATTCCTCAAACATTTTATTTTCTTTCTAGTTTGCAACTCAACCATTGCTTTAAGTTCTTTAAATCAACTAAAAACTTTAGATTTACTCTTTAGAAAATATACCCATGTCCTTTTGCTATAATCATTAATACATGAAACATAATATGTATATTTTCCAATGGAAGGAACATCTAAATGACCAAACACATTAGAATGAATAAGATTCAATACACCACAAGATTTATGAGAACTCAAGTAAAACTAAACACAATTTTGTTTATAATAAATACAATGCTAGTAGAAATCAAAATCAAGATTAAAACAATCTGTTGATCATGATGTTAGTCATAAACAAACATAGATAAAGAAATGCAAATCAAACCTTTATCATCTTGAAAGATACGATGAATTTAAAGAATTCATGATCCCAAGTCTCCATGGATTAGTTCATAATCATCTAACATTACTCAGTGGTTTGATGTGCATTGTTGTTTTCCATTCAGGGGCCTTACATTTCTGATTCCAAGAAATTCATGTCTAGATTTTCTCAATTTCACCGGCTTCCTGTAAATTTTTTAACAAACAAGGTTAAATCCTACTATATTTAACCAGATGATGTAGATATTATGTAAGTTTGATCAAATCTTCTGCATATCAACTCATATTAACTAGGTTTCACCTCTACATTATAAATTTATTCAAATGATGTGCCTATAGGCTTATATTTCCATGATTACTATCATTATTCATGTTCATTTGCATGATATTTGTCATTTCAACATGCTATCTGTTCAAATATGCTAAAGATATTTAGTTACCTATGAGATATCACCATATTTTCTTGTATCTGCTTAAGATTTTCTATGTATTTGCAATTGTGATGATGATCAAATGAAATTAAAGAAATTTAAATGAATGCTTTCTAACTTTACTAAAATGAGTGAAGCTTTAGCCATTGATCCATATACATTCTTGATACTGTGATGAAGAGAAGGAAATAAAACCATATGTTCACCAAGTTGTTCCACAACTAGATATGATTGATGCTAACTTCGATGGAAAGGAATGAAAACAACATGTGTAGACTAAAAAGCACTCCAAGGGATGCAGACAATCAAAGAACATATCCAGAATCCATTCATAGATTACTCAAAGTTTACGATTGTATGTAATCAAGGGATTTCATCTTCATTAAGCATGCAAAAGAAATATACATTCACAATTGGCCTTGAGAATTAGTCTTGATGTTGTAGCAATCTAATCTCAATTAAGTTTTAAATGAATTAGAAAGTGCACTCCATCCCCTTTTATAGAACAAGAAGAGGAGACAATTACAAAAGATCCTGTGGTCAGGATACATTTCTTACAATCAATGGTCCATGTTACATTGACCAAGTCAAAAGACCAAAACACGTGGCACAAGTTACCAGCTGGCAACCATCTGGTGGTGTACAGTTGTCCTCCTTGACAGATTTTGCATGTGACCTTGTCACACTATATCTTTACTTATTCTTTTTCCTCTTCATCAGTAGATGAGTCATTTTCTGCATGTACATTGACAATCCCCCTGATGGGTTCATATGTTTGCATAATCCTTTCTACTACTCCTCCATCTTGTATTTTAGCCTTTGTAACTGCATGCCCTTGTGATTGGAACTGGGCTTGTAAGGTAGTCCATTTGTTCTTCCTACTATTCAATATTTCATTATATTTATCCACTTTAGACTTCATCCTCATGGCTTTATCAATTATATCTTCAGATAAATGACTAAGTGGGTCATCTGATGCAAGCTTGAAATTATCTTGAAAAGCCTTGATGGTGAAATCAACATCTTGATTCTCTATCTTCCCCTCAACCTTATCCTCAAGGGCCTCTAGAATATCCACCTCTTCGGACAAGAGCTCATGCAATTTGATACTGATATCCCTAAGTTTGGCATTAGACTTCTTCAGGATATCCACTTCAAACTTGGTATCTTCATACCATATACCTAACAACTTTGATGTCTAGTCGGTCAGGATTTTATTGTATTTTAGGACATTCACATCTATATGTTTCATCTTAGAGAGGGCAGTCAAATGTTTCTCAACTTTTATTGACCTCTGTCCAACCTCTTTCTGCAACTTATCTACCTTGCTCTTCAAGGTACTGAGCAAATTCCAATTGGCAAGTGAGGTCCTTATTACCTTTTCTCCTTCAGTGATGAATTGGATAAACCACTTATCCATCACTTGTGATTTATGTTTCATAACATCTAATCCTGTCACTTAATCTTGAGATATTGTGGTTAGTGGGGTGGATGTGTTGATAGGGATATTGGTAGGGGCCACCAATCCCCTTATAAATGTTTGCATCTGAGCAATGTGCTCTTTATGCACCTTATTCTTATTCTTCTCTAACTCTATTCTGGCCAATAATGTATCTATTATGTCTTTGGCCTCTTAAACTTCTTGCTGCTCAATGGCAAAGCCCAAGTCTATAGTGGTTATTTGGAACTCACTGACACTTATTTCTCCCTTGGATTTATCCACAATAGGTACAATCACTTGAGTTGTTCTTTTGCCTGTTGCCTGATCTCGCTTTATTGCATAGGTGGCCCTAGCCCTCCTCTTTAGTTTGGCTATTTCAACCAAAAATAATGTAGTTATGTCAAAATTTGAAGAAACACCCAGTGGACGTGGATTTATCTTGTGTTGTAGCCAATATGGCACCCCATCTTTGGACCCTTCCTAGTCTGTATGTTCAATTTGAACATTTAGTGACCCTGTGTTCTGCTCCACCCTTTGTTGTGGCTGTTCCTCCTCTTCCTCATTATGAACCTCCTCATGTGTGGAGACCTCTTGTGCTATCTTTATGTTCTTGTCATACTCATCTTGTGGTGATGGGTTCACATTAGGGTTTTGGTGGCCTAGATCTTGAGCATCTTGATGATTCTCTCGACTATCTTTGTCAATATTTTCCTCTTTCTTGTTACCATCACTTACCTGTAGACCTTTTTATCTAGCTTTTGGTATATCAGTATCCTTAGGACATTGGGGTTTGATTGTCCCAGCTTCCTCTTGTTATCTGTTGTTACACCAAAAGATTGACCTGTTAATGCCCGATACAACCACTTGACTTAACAAGCATGGGAGGTGGTTAATCCCTTGTCTCAAACCACCGCAGCACTGCGCTGGACAAGGAGACCAAGGGCCACACCTTGCAACAATCCCCCCTCAGCGCAAGTGCGGGGTTTGAACCTGTGACCTCATCTCTGATACCAATTGTTAGCTACCATTACACCAAAAGATCAACCTGTTAATGCTCGATACAACCACTTGACTTAACAAGCATGGGAGGCAGTTAAGCCCTTGTCACAAACCACTATAGCACTACGCTGAACAAGGAGACCAAGGGCCACACCTTGCAACACCTCTGTCCCTCTATCATGTAATGGTTCACTATCTTGAGCATCAGGATGATTAGGTACTCTTGTATCTTCATCCATGGTTGTATTATCTTCCAATTCATCCTACCCTAGAGCTGTGTCCTCATCTTTATTTTCATCTTCATTGACCTGATATGCCAAGTCAATAACTGCTGGACTGGTGACCTAAGCAGCTAATCCTACTAGACCTTTCTGTGCTGCAACTTTGGACTGTCCTCTTCTATTTCTTCCTCTTCCCTCTCTAGTTGTGCAACGTGAATACTTTGAGGAGTCATCATTGTATTTTTCACTAGTGCCTCCATGGGGCTAGTAGACACCTCCCTTACCACTTCATCACTATTTCATCTAAGGGGAGGGGTTGATCACCCCCTCTATTCTTCATCTCCTCTCTTTTCTCTTTAGTCAGCTCAGTTTTAAACTTCACTATGGTGGGGATGGGAACATCGTGTTGCAGATTTCATCTGATTCACTCACCTCCTTTGCCTTTCAACACAATACCAGGGTGTACATCTATTGACCCTCTCATTACTGGTGCTGGATTTTTCTTTTGTGGTACCTTTTGAGTTTTCTTTCTTTTATTCATTATGAGGAGGTACTCCTCATCAGTACCTTCCTCTAAGTCTTCACAAGTGATACCAGGTTTTGTGATGGGCTCATGCTGTTCTGCAGGTTCTTGGGATGTTGTAGTAGCAGAGGTTGAAACTAGGTCCTTTTTAGGTGGGAGTTGATGGATGATTTTTACACCTATATTCAAGCTCCCTTTCTTGACTCCCTTAGGTGTATCTCCTTGCTTTCTTTCTCCTTTGGATTCTCTCTTCTCTTTGAGGAAATCATCATATTCCTCTTCTGTCAAGTCTTGCCTTCTCCTCTTTTTTATCAACGGTAATGGTCACTCCTTTGGCTTTGAGTACAATAACCTCTCTGTCTACCCACTCTTTGGTCAATTGCATGACCCTTTGCATTATTATTTCCAATGAAGTCTCCTCTAGTTGACTCCAGTCGGGTGATGAGATTATGTCATTGTATATTTTCTTGTCTTCATATTTTTGTGACATAATAATTCCATCATCTTCTTGTAATTACATGGGAACTGATATGCAATCCAATGTGGGAATTTGCTTTAAAGTGAGTCTTTGGTAGCTTCTCTTTCACACTTCTACCTCATCATCTCAATTAGTCTAGTAATCTTCAAGATGTACTTGGTGTTGCAAATATGTGCCTAATCGGTGTTGTCATTGATGTCAACATATCCTTGTTGCCATTGGTGTCAAGTGTATCATATTTTGTTGCCTAGTTAGAAGACTGGAATGTTGAGGATATTAAGAAAGTTAATGAAGATCATTGTATGTGGACCATATGGCTATGTAGAGGATTGTCTGTAGTAGGTCGAGTTAAGATTTGAGAGGTCCGCATGAAGATTTGAAGAAGTTATAGCCATCTGAGTAGAATCAGGTTTTGCAGTGTTTAGAAAAGAAAGAGTGACAGGAAATTGGTCCGGATAGCTCCACAATTGAAACTCTATGATTTGTGGATCTAGAGACATGTTTGGGAAGTCAGTGTGTGTCATAAACTCAAGTGGTTCGTGGTTTGGAGGTCTACAAGCAATCTTTCTAGTGTGACAGTCATGGTAGACAGTGTTCTTGAGGTTTTAGAAGAAGATGCAAGTGATGATGATTTGGAGGAGTGCAGATGTTTTTGTTGAATTCAGTGTGCTTATGGAGGTTTCTAAATCATGTGACTACTATGTTTGAGTTCCATATTGAAGATTGAGCTCGTCGTGGAAGATTTCTTCCTTTGTGTTGTTGTTTTTCCCAATCTTGGCCGACCGGATGATTCAAGCATGTTGCGAATGATCTAGGAGCAATTCTATGGAGTGTGACGTGTTGAGTGAGGAAGATTTGAGTCCCAATTATGTTTGGTCGATAGCTTAGTGATTCTCATTAAGTTAGATGTTTGTAGTGCTAACCTTGATGTTCATTCCAAGGTTGATGAATCATATAAATACTTATTGGTGAGTTGTGAAAAATTATCCTTATGCAAAATAATAAAATATGAAGAAAGGATCAGAGGCAGAGTAGAGAAGAGGAGTAGAGAAACAAGAATAGTAAAGGATGAAGTGATAGTGAAGAAGTATTTGGAAGAAGAGCAGAAGTTTGTGAGCATTCAATAAGACTGAACCAGGCATGTTGAAGATGATATTTCTCAGTTAAATCTTTTTATACTAAACATAAATTTCTATAGGCAGTGAGCTCTGGGTAGTGTGCCTGAAGGCAAGTGCCTTTCCATTTTTAAGTACTTTTAATAGGGTATGAATCTTGTCAGGTAACCCCCACCGTGGTTTTCCCTTAACTGGGTTTCCATGTTACAAATCTTTGTGTCAAGTGTGTTGATTGTGTTTCTACTCATATGTTATTGTTGCATGCTTTAATGTTTACATCATTAATCTGTTTATAAGTTGGGAAAGAAGATTAAAAGAAGGAAAAGGTTAATTTTGTGGGATAGCTGATTCACCCCCCCTTTCAGTTGTCTGGCCTAATTCCAACAATTGGTATCAGAGCCAAGTCCTCTGAAAGAAGCTTAACCACTTGAGGAGATCTAGAATGTTGACTTACAAGAAGGATAGTTTGAGATTTGATGGAACAAATTACACTCTATGGAAGATGTGCATGCAGTGTCATTTGCAATATATGGGTGATGCCTACTGGTTAATAACTGAGAATGAGTATAAGATTCTAGAAAAAGGTCCTACAACTCCAGATGAAATCAAAGATGCTGAGAACAACATTTGAGCTAAAGAAGCTTTGTTGAGTGCCCTATCTAATACATAAATGACAAATGTACTGGAATTGAAGACCGTGTATGAAATCTAGGAGAAGTCAGAAACCTTGCATGAAGGTGATGAATATGTCAAATGTGCCAAGCTATAAAGCCTGAAGGGTAGATATGAAAGCTTAAGGATGAGTGAAGATGAAAATATTACCTCATACATGCTAAAAGTAAATGAACTTGTGAGTGTTATAATGTGTGCTGGTGGTGTATTGGATGAATCAGAGATTGTTGCCAAAGTGCTCAGATCCTTACCTCTGACCTACAAGCATAAAGCTGCTGCCATTGAAGAAATCAAAACTGTGATAATGGTTACAAGGGATCAGTTAGTTGGTTACAAAAATATGATCTGGGTGAAAGCTCTTCAAAAAGATCAAATAGATTTGACAAAACAAGGAAGGATCTTGAAGATGATGAAACTGAGTCTAATGAACTTGAAGCCCTTTTTTCCAAAAGATTTCCAAGAGGATCTGGTAAGTATGAAGAAAAGTTGCCATTCAAATGTTTTTCTTGTAATAAGATTGGTCATTTTACCTCAAGGTGTCCGAAGAGGGGTTCAAGGCCAAACCCTAATAGACCTAGAGTTAAGAAGAAATGCTACTATGTCCAAGAAGCTGGTGAAGAAGGAGTCACATATGATGAGTCTAATCATGGAGATTCATTGCTATCAAAGAAGAAGATCTGGTACCTACTGAGTCTGCTAGTTGTGCAAATGTGGAAAGTGCCTTAGCTGCTTAGGTTGTAGAAAAAGATGAATGGGTAATTGACAGTGGATGTTCTCATCATATGACTAGTGATAAAAGCAAGTTTGTAAGATTTGAAAAATATGAAGGTGGAATTGTGAAATTTGGAGACAACTCAGTTGGTAGAATCCGTGGTAGAGGATCCATCTCTTTTGATGGTAAGAATAACACTAATGATGTTCTGTATGTGGAAGGATTGAAGCATAATCTTCTTAGTGTTGGATAGTTGGTTGACAAGGGTTATGATATCTGATTCAAAGATGGAAAATGCAAAATCTTGGAAAGCTCCAGAACTGAAATTGCATTTGGTACTTAGACTAGAGGTAACATCTTTCATTTGAGTAGTTTTGGCAAAATTTGTTTGATTTCTCAGATTGATCAGAGTTGGTTATGGCATAGGAGAATGTGTCATGTAAGTTTTGATAACATTGTCAAGATAAGTTCTACTCAAGCTATGAGAGATCTTCCAAAACTTGTGAAACTTGTTGATAGCATGTGTAGAGAATGTCAATTGGGTAAATAGATCAAAATTTCTTTCAAGAGCAAAGAACAATTTTCAAATGGATGGTTGGAACTTGTGCATACTGATCTATGCGGTCCTACTAGAATTAGGAGTGTGTAAGGAGACATATATTTTATGTTGTTGATTGATGATTACTCCTGAATGATGTGGGTAACCTTCTTAAAAGAAAAATTAAAAGCTCTTGACAAGTTTAAAGTGTTCAAGTTTATGGTGGAAAATGAGATTGGTGAAAAAATAAAGTGTCTGAGATCCGACAGAGGTGGAGAGTTTACCTTCGGTGAGTTTGGTACATTCTATGAAAAGCATGGAATAAAAAGACAGTTATTTGCTCCTAGGACTCCTCAACAAAATGGAGTCATGGAAAGAAAGAACCAAACCATTCAAGAAGCTACTAGAACCATGATGATGGAAGAAAATGTTCCTCAAGTCTATTGGAGAGAAGCTATGAGTAGTGCTGTCTACACTCAACCGGGTGCAAATCAAATGCAATTCTGGTAAGACCACTTATGAACTATGGTTTGGTCATCCTCCTACTGTGAGATACTTCAGAGTTTTTGGTAGTAAGTTCTATATCAAAAGAGATGAGGATCTAAGAAAGTTTGAAGCAAGAAGTGATGAAGGCATATTTTTGGGTTACTCTACTCAAAGCAAGGCATACCGATGCTTTAACAAAAGGTTGAAAAAGATTGTTGAAAGTGCAAATGTTAGAGTTGATGAGAGCAAAGAAGGACACTCCAGGTCTTGTAGATATGAATCAGATGATCAAGATGGAAGTCAAAGTCAAGGAAGACAAGTTCAAACCCAGACTCAGCTTCAGATTGATCTAGAAAATCTAGTAACTCAAGAGGATAGTACAAATGTTGAAGAACAAGCTCAAGAAACAAAGGTTCAATTAAAAACTCCTAGGTATGTAAGACTGAATCATCCTGAAGATCAGATCATAGGAGATAGATATAAAGGTATTCAAACTAGGAAAAGAATTGCTGAAGATCAAGAGGAGATTTGTTTGATCTCAAAGATTGAACCAAATTCAGTAAGTGAAACTTGCAATGATGAAAATTGGGTAAAAGCCATGGAAGAAGAATTAATGCAAATTGAAAAGAATCACATTTGGGATCTTGTTTCTAGACCTGAAGACAAAAATGTGATTGGAACTAAATGGGTCTTCCAAAATAAACTAAATGAAGACGGTGTAGTTGTAAGAAATAAAGCAAGGCTGGTATGCAAAGGATATTCTCAAGTGGAAGGAATTGATTTTGAAGAAACTTTTGTTCCAGTGGCAAGAATAGAGGTAGTCATATTTCTTGCATTTGCTACTTATAAATATTTCAAGGTCTATTAGATGGATGTCAAGTTAGCATTCCTAAATGGAGAATTAGAAGAAGTCTACATTGATAAACTGAAAGGATTTCAATTATCTGATTAGAGAGTATGGTCTGCAGGTTGAGGAAAGCATTATATAGACTCAAACAAGCCCCAAGAGCCTGGTATGCAAGATTAGATAAGTATCTGCTAAAGCTAGGATAAAGCAAAGGCACTGATAACAATAATCTTTACTTCAAGATTGATCATGAGCACATTCTGATTGTTGAGGTATTTGTTGATGATATCATTTTTGGTGGAAATGAGAGTATGTGCAAAACTTTTGCTGATTAGATGCAGAGTGAATTTGAGATGTCATTGTTTGGTGAAATGAGTTTCTTCTTAGGTCTGCAAATCATTCAGTCAGATAAAGGTATCTTCAAATCTCAATCTAAGCATGTGAGAAAATTGTTGAAAAAGTTTGGAATGGAAGATTCAAAGCCAATTGGTGCTCCCATGGTAACCAGATTTAAGCTAAATAAAGATGATGCTCCCCTAAGGCAAATCAGAAAATGTATAGATCAATGATTGGAGGATTGCTTTATCTGACTCAAACTAGACTTGATATCATTAATGCAGTTGGACTTGTTGCTAGATTTCAAGCTGATCCTAAAGAGTCCCATGTTGTAGCAGTCAAGAGAATCTTTAGATACCTCAAAGGGACACTTGATCATGGCTTATGGTATCCAAAGGATAATGAATTCACTCTTCATGCATATATAGATGTTGATTGGGTAGGAGATGTGGATGATAGAAAAAGTACTAGTGGTGGTGCATTCTTCTTGGGAAGTAGATTGGTTTCTTGGTTGAGAAAAAAGGAGGTAATATCCCTATCTACAGTAGAGGTAGAGTATATAGCAGAAACAAAAAATTGTACTCAAGTTCTGTGGATGAAGCAAATATTGAAGGACATCAGAATTGTGTTTGAGGAGCCTGTCACAATCTTCTGTGATAATTCAAGTGCAATAAGCATCCAAAGAATCTAGTGTTGCATTAAAAAACAAAGCACATATCAATTAGTTTCACTTTTTGAGAGAGAAGGTTAATGTGAATGAAGTCAAATTGGAGTTTGTTTCTTTAAAGGATCTGATTGCGGATATTTTCACTAAGCCTCTAGCCAAGGATACTTTTGAGTATCTCAGAGAGAAGTTAGGGGTTATTACCCCTCCTGATCAGAACTAAGATGCACTAGGGTGCGTCAGTCTGGTGGAATTCATAGTCATATCTTATGATCCAGATTGATGTTAAGGAGATACTACTCAGGGGGAGTCATCAGTATGCAAATTATTAGAGATTAGTCTGGAACAAAGGGGAGAAAAGATTGCAAATATGTGCCCTTTGCCATTGATGTCAAAGGGGGAGAGAAGTCATGTGAAAAACTAATTGCTGATGAAAGGGGGAGCACTGAAAAAAGTGATTATAGAAGTGATAAGAGAAAGGACAAGAAGTTCCTGTCTTGATGGTTAAATCATTTTTCACATCATATGTTTCCATCAATGACAAAGGGGGATATTGTTGCAAATATGTGCCTAATCAGTGTTGTCATTGATGTCGACATATCCTTGTTGCTATTGGTGTCAATTGTATCCTATTTTGTTGCCTGTTTAGAAGACTGGAATATTGAGGATATTGAGAAAATTAATGAAGATCATTGTATGTAGACCATATGGCTGTGTAGAGGATTGTTTGTAGTAGCTCTAGTTAAGATTTGAGAGGTCTGCATGAAGATTTGAAGAAGTTATAGCCATTTGAGTAGAATCAGGTTTTGTAGTGTTCAGAAAAGAAAGAGTGATAGGAAATTGGTTCGGATAGCTTTGCAAATGAAACTCTATGATCTACAGATCTAGAGACATGTTTAGGAAGTTAGTGTGTGTCATAAACTCAATTGGTTCATGGTTTGGAGGTCTGCAAGTAATCTTTCTAGTGTGACAATCATGGCAGACAATGTTCTTGAGGTTTTGGAAGAAGATGCAAGCGATTCTGATGATTTAGAGGAGTGTGGATGTTTTTGTTGAATTCAATGTGCTTGTGGAGGTTTCTAAATCATGTGACTACTATGTTGGAGGTCCGCATTGAAGATTGAGCTCATTGTGGAAGATTTCTTCCTTTGTGATGTTGTTTTTCCTAGTCTTGGCTGATTGGATGATTCAAGCATGTTGCATATGATCTAGGAGCAATTCTATGGAGCATGGCATGTTGAGTGAGGAAGATTTGAGTCCTAGTTATGTTTAGCTGACAACTTAGTGATTTGCATTAAGTCAAATGTTTGTAGTGCTAACCTTGATGTTCATTCCAAGGTTGATGAAGCATATAAATACTTATTGATGAGTTGTAAAAAATTATCCTTGTGCAAAATAATAAAATCTAAAGAAAGGATTAGAGGTAGAGTAGAGAAAAAAGAATAGTAAAGGATGAAGTGATAGTGAAGAAGTATTTCGAAGAAGAGCAGAAGTTTGTGAGCATTCAATGAGACTAAATTAGACATGTTGAAGATGCTATTTCTCAGTTAAATCTTTCTATACTAAACATAAATTTTTGTAGACAGTGAGCCTCTTTTGAGTAGTGAGCTTTGGGCAGTGCACCCAAAGGCAAGTGCCTTCCCATTTTTAAGTACTTTTAACAGGGTACGAATCTTGTGGGTTAACCCCCACCATGGTTTTCCCTTAACCAGGTTTCCACATTAAAAATCTTGGTGTCAATTGTGTTGATTGTGTTTCTGCTCATATGTTATTGTTGCATACTTTAATGTTTACATCATTAATCTATTTATAAGTTGTGAAAGAAGATTAAAAGAAGGAAAAGGTTAATTTTGTGGGACAACTGATTGACCCCCCTCTCAGTTGTCTGGCCTAATTCCAACACTTGGTACATCAGTTTCTTGTATAATACTTGCATTCTATTGTAGGGGTCATATTTCCTGGATATAGGGAAGGGTTGTAAGCACATTAACTGTAATCCCCCTATTGCTTCTTTAGTAGTCTCCTTATCAGCTCACATATACCACCCAATGATGAGTGGAAACATGACATTAGGTTTCTTATTTTTTTGAGCAAAAGCCTCAAATGAGGGTAGTATTTGCCTGGCTACCTCCATCAGTATGACCCTGTCTATCGGGTATCTTGGCAACATGAGGGGTTGCCCAATGAAACCTTCCATTCTTATGTATGTGAATGTGGGGAATTGGATAAACTAGGCACCATTCCTGTATATTACCGCTTGAGCTTCCATGCTCAATCTCTTTGCTCTATCTTCCTCCATGGTTCTGACCAAATGCATAATAAAGGAATCATTTACTCTCATGTAATGTTGGAGAGATGCTCTCTTCTTCAATTATGGATAGTGATCCCAGATATTCACATCCCCAGGGTTGAGACCAACCCTGCCAATTATCTTTAGACCATCAAATGTCCCTCGGAATGCACATGCATAGACCACATATGAGGTCATGTGAAACATGTTTACCTTCCCCCCAAGCTTCCTCATGCCTTCATCAAGGCTATCACTAATAATCTTTGCCCATTGGGGTTTCTCATTAGTAGCTTCTACCATTCTCATGAGGCCATACATCCAGTCCTCAAAATAGCCTACATTCAACCTCCCCCTCATGCGATTGAGCATAACCATTAAGTATTGATACTCAGGAGCAAAGTCAAACTTATACAGATGCACTGACAATTTTGTAGAGGCTCTATAGGTACTCTTACTCACCCTCCATGAGAACATGATCTTTTTGCAGTCTCTTTGGCTTCCATTGTATTGTTTTTCTAATCCTTCCAAATCTATCTTTCATATGTTGGGCCCTGATGGCAAATTGAAAGCTGAGGTGATGCCCGCGATTGAGAAATTAGCATACACCCAACCATGTTTTTCTACCTTTCTATTGTGAACATTGTAATTACGAGCACACTCAACCACTAACTCAATGGCTTTTGTTGCATAAGGAAATCCTCCAACATGCCACATGCCTGAATTGTATATGTTGATAAGCAGGGGCTTCCCACTGCCCTTTTTCGATTTTGCTGTCCATACATCTAGATTAGTGTTTCCTAGATGTGTATCGTTTATTTGACCATATTTGAATGATGTCCCCCCGGGTTGTATACTCATGGGATTCAAGAATTCAGTGTTTGGCCTATTCCTGCGATAAAGAATATACGTATGTCTTACCCTAACATGCATTATGCACATTCAAATTTAATAATTGCATGAATATCATGATGTATTGATTTTTAGAAAGCATAATTCAGACATCCTCATATTAATTTACTTTGGTAAAAAATGACATTTACCTATTGATCTATCCATAAATGACAAAAGAAGGGTTTCATTGTTACATACCTAATATTCAATCCCCTTTTAAACTACTTGATCTATATCCAGATATGCATGTTCACTTTGTAATTACCCTCCTCCGTTTGTTGTTTGAAGGTGCACTCCGTTCCATTGCGTTCGCAGGTTACTGTAATGGTGCCTTAATCGCACAGGCGCTCTATAATCTCTTCTTGAATACATGATAAGCTTAAAATAAACTCAAATCCTCATTTTAATCAGTAACACCCATGAATTAGGGTGTAATTAATGTTAAGTTGTTCCTATCCATGGATCTACAACTCGATCTTTTGAGATTTTAACAGGTGGTGCGATGTGATTTGAAATTTTGAATGTCCACCAACTGTTTGAAAAGCATTTAATATAGGGTCTGCACATTCACAAATGTCAAGGATACTAAGTAATATGCATGCTCCTCTAGAATATGCCCATGACGTAATCATGACGATGGTCAACCGTTGACCATCAATCAAAGGATCAGGTCACCATACTTTTGTTTAACTATCATGATATTACAATGTGCTAATATGGATTGGTCAGTGTACCATGTGGCAGGATCCTATTGGTTCATATAAATCTACGTGTTATGTGTCCCAAGAGTGGATACGAGGATATTAAGAAATACCCAGAAGTTCAATTATGCGAAATGTCCCCCTCTTTTTGAAGATGAATGTGACATCAACATTTTTACTAATATTCTGAATTGGTGAGGAAGTGACGTCATCCTCACATTAGCAAAGATCAGGGATCTAAGTTAATGTGTAGGATATTAAGATTTGCCTCATATTGCATTGGGTCAGGATATTAGCAAATATCTGAGATATTAAGAACGAGATGACCCTTTTTAATGTCGGGGATCATGATGACATCATCATCATATCGGGTCTTCTTGAGAATGGATCAAGGTGACGTCATCGTCACATTAAAAAATGTCTGGAATATTAAGTTAATGTGTGGGATATTGAAATTTATACCTATGTTCAATTTTGAGCATTCAGATGACATCAATATCATATTGCGGCTTCTTTATGCTAATATCGAATAATGGCATCTGGATGTTTGCTAATATGCATGATATTAAGAAATATGAAGATGTTTGGTATTTTTGTTACATTTGAGGTAAGTCCACACATTAACAAATATCAGGGATATTCAAGCAAAAGTGCACCTTTAGAGAATGTACGTGGGTATTGATGGGTGGTCACTTCCTGAGTCGAAATTTGACATTTGCATATTAGCAAATATGCAGACATTGGGATTTTCTTTATTAAAACCTATGTCTGAGATATTAATGAATATCAAGGTCCTTAGGGAATGTGATGACCTCTCATGAGCGACTAGTTTGACCAACTTTGATAAGACTTAACTTCTTATCCCTAAGGAATTTTGGGGTGATCTAAAAGGCAAACCTGCTTAAAATTTTTCATTCTTTCATTTGATGAGGTTTGTGATAGAAAAACTTGACTTCGGCACTTAACCCTTTTTATGAGGTCCTTGCATGCACAGGGTGATATCCTGTCACTACATCTGATACATAACTTTTACCATACCACCCAAAGCAAGGGAGCAAAAAAAATGAGCCAAAAAGTTGGGTCCTTGTTTTGCTGAGGCAAAATGGGGCATGTTGTGTAACCACACAACACAATCCTTCAACAAGGTTTTTATTTTTCAAGGTTCTTAGGCCCTTTTCTCCAATGTGGCTTAATCTCTAGTGCCATAACATAGTATTCTCTATAGCTAATTTTGATTCAGAAGAAAGAGCACCCTTAGTTACCCAGAAGCCATGGTCATCTGATAAAAAGGAAACCCTCACTTTTTTTCTATGATGTAGTTACAAACTTGCTTTTCATAGAAGTACTATTGTACTCAACAATGTATGCATCAAACTTATACAATGTGCCAAATATGACACCTCTAGCAATCACCATAACACCCCTAACCATCTTGCATCCTACATCAGAAAAGATGACCTACACACCTGCATCTATTGGTTTTCTTAGAGATAATAACTTTCATGCTAACTCAGGGATATGCAATAGACCATTAATTATTTTTACTCTACCATCAGGAAATCTAATTTTAACTTTACCATGACCAACAATAATTAAATAAGAATCATTACCCAAGTACACCTTACCTCCATCAAATTATTCATATTCAAAAAACTAATCTGTATTAAAGGTCATATGAAAGGATGCACCTAAGTCAACTAACCATGCATCATTACTTGTAGGGGTCACCAAAGTTGCAATGAACACATCACCATCTTCCTTCTTAGATTTAGAATCAAAATTAGAATCAAATTTCTTCTTTTAATTCTTCTTTTCTTCTTTGCACTCCTTATAGAAGTGTCCAGCCTTACCACAATTCTAGAAAATAACTTTAGACTTTCCAAGAGATTTGGATCTCCCTTTGGACTAAGATTTGTCATGCTTATTTCTCTTCTTGCCTTTTTATTTAGGTCTTCCATGAACACTCAAGGCCTCTTTGGCATTGATGGATACCTTTATCCTCTTCTCTTCTGAAAGCAAAGAACCCACAACGTCTTGAAATTTCAAGACAACAGAAGTACTCCCAATAGCCATAACAAGAGAATCACACGAGTTAGGTAAAGAATAAAGAAGGATCTGACATCTCTCCTCCTCATCCATTTTACACCAATTGATGCAATTAAGCAACAAACATATTGAATTCTTCTAGGTGGTCTGCATTTCATCCACTCTCTTTCATTCTCAAGGAATACAACTTCTTCCTCAACAAAATCTTGTTCACTAAAGATTTGGCTAGATATATCTCACTAAGATTATTCCATAGCTTATTCATAGAGGACTCTGCATGGATATTGATTAAAATAGAGTCTGCCAGGAACAATCTGATTAGACATTTAGATTTATGGTCCATAACATCATATTAAACAACCAAAGTAGCATCTACAGGCTTTAAAACATTCTCATCAACAACATCCCATATATCTCAAACAATTAACAAATCTTACATCTTCATCTTCCACATCTCAAAATTGTTACTAGAAATTTCTCTACCTCTATTTTCCTTGATGTGCTCTCTATTTGAAAATTCTTCCAACAAGTTCACAAAGTATCTTCTGCACAAGCTCCCACTCAAAACTAGATTAGTTCAAAAAACCTAACAACCCATAATTGAAACCAAAGGTGATCAAGCTTTGATACCACTTTTGAGGAAGCTAAGGTAGTGGAACAACTTCCTACACTAATCTAGAGAGGAGGATTATGCAAAACTTTTTAAATCTTTACAACAGTTGCAAAAATCATATATAAATAAACATAAATAGTAATCATACCATAACATAGTGATTGACATGTGGAAAACCCTTTCAGGAGAAAAATGCCACACTCCAAAAGTAGCCCAATATATTATTCAAAAATCTTGAAGAACCCACAATGTCTTCAAATTTCAAGACAACAGAAGTACTCCCAATAGCCATAACAAGAGAATCCCATGAGTTAGGAAAAGAACAAAGTAGGATCTGACATCTCTCCTCTTCATCTATTTTACACCAATTAATGCCAACTAAGCAAAAAACATATTGAATGCTTCCAAGTGGTCTGCAATTCATCCACCCTTTTCCATTCTCAAGGAATACAACTTCCTCAAAAAAATATTGTTCACTAAAGATTTGGCTAGATATATCTCACCAAGATTCTTCCATAGTTTCTCTATAGAGGACTCTGCATGGATATTGATTAAAATAGAGTCTGCCAGGCACAATCTAATTAGACCCTTGGATTTATGGTCCATAACATCATATTGAGAAACCAAAGTAGCATCTACATGCCTTAAAACATGCTCATCAACAACATGCCACATATCTCAAACAATTAATAGATCTTCTATCTTCATCTTCCACATCTCAAAATTGTTACTAGAAATTTCTCTACCTCTATTCTCCCTGATGTGCTCTACATCTAAAAATTCCTGCAACAAGATCACAAAGTATCTTCTGCACAAGCTCCCACTAAAAACTATATTAGTTCAGAAAACCTAACAACCCATAACTGAAACCAAAGGTGATCAAGCTTTGATACCTGTAAAGTACTAATTCCATCACAAAAGTTACATGAAGTAAATAATCCACTTAATTACATCATCTCAAGTAAAAGATAAATCTCATCAACATGAATCAATAAAAGTCATTAAAATTACAAATCACGTGCTTAATCCAGGTGTTAGCACTATAAAAGAATATACAAATTCCATGGTCTTTCATGCCATAAATCATCTAATGATAATTACAAGATACAATAATCATGTACAATATAAGAATAATAAATCAAACAAACTCTCCAGGTGCCATGAACCCACATAGTCCTCTTGTGATTCGAGAGACAAGAACATGGCTCAGGTGCTTTTCCACCCAACCATGAAGAAATTGCACTTCCCCAGATCCCTTCATAACACGAAGGAAACCCAACCTTACACAAAATGTCTAGCTACTTGGAAACAATTGGCAAGAGGGAACACTCGATGCAACCTGAAGTCTAATGTGCAAATCAAAATAATGATATGCAAATTGTCTCACAACAGGATGTGGTATATATAATGTTTAGCTAGACAAATATTCATCTTTTTCAATGAACTCCCAACTTAGGCCTAAGCATTTAAAATAGTTTAAGGTTTAATACCCAAAAAGAGGAAAAGCCATCTCTGATATTCCACATTCGGCATCCTAGCCCAAAAGTAACCCCAAACACACTTAAGATATAATCTACTTTATTTTCAAAATAAATAACAACCCATATTTGCCTATAAACCATCTCTAATCCCTTTCCATGGCATTAATCATGAAAACACACTTTTAAGAAAGTAGTAAGAAGAACATCATTTATTTTATTAAATGCAAAGTATATATATAAAGAATCTATAATCTGGTTATATTCCCAAACCCATGTTTCATTCTTTGATAGTTTGAAGAAAATTAGTGCTAACTACTTCATACCCAATGTTGTTTTGTGATTCAAGCAATTCATTGAAATAAAGGCTTAATAAGAGTATATAAATGGTTTCAGCATCAAATAAGCATAGGTAATAATTAGAAAAAAAAACATTGTCTCTATTCTGAGTAATAATATAACTGTTTCAGAGAGTTTTAAATGAAGCTACAAGAACTTTATATAACAAGCTACATGTATCTATAAATCAAGCTACAGGAACTCACAAGAAGTATAATACATAATTAATTGGTTGCGACAAGATAAAGAATTTTTGCGACAGAGGTAAAAGAAAACTTATAAGATTAATGTTCTCTCTACTAAAGAACTATCACAGTTCGCTGTAGGAGTTTATAAAACAAACTATAGGAAAAGAAGGTAATTAGCAATGGCAGGATAAAATCTATAGCAGCTAAAGGATGAAAAAGAACAACAATGATAGAGATAAAGATATCTTCTATGACAATGGTAAATAAATACTACTGTCTACGTTATAAGGTCGATCTCAACAACAAGGTCGCTCAATCAGACTGTTAGGTGTGCAATAAATCCTGATAAGACAAGAAACATGCTGCTTCACTTCATAATAAAGAACAATACACAAACATAGATCGACCAAGAATTAATACCCAGCTACGATAAAGATTAACATAATAGTGCCAAAAATAAATAAGCTTGATTTTGTAAACTATTAATCAGTAGGCCGATTAGGAGAATATCTTAGGTCAATCTTCAAAGAGACAAGAAGGTCATTCCCTAGATCATATCACAAAGGAAAGAAAAAGTAGCTACCAGTTTCATAAGATTGCAACAGAGATAATCTTAACAGCGACTAGGAAATAACTTGCCAACTAAGGTTTCAAGCGGTTGTAACAAAGGCCAAGAAAAGGTCAATCCACTAGTATTATTCAAAGAAAAACAAAGAAGGGGTAGAGACAACTCAGGTCATCACCCACAGAGGAAAAGCCATCACCAAGGCAATGTTCAAAAAATAAAATGTAGGTGACAGAGATAATTTAAAAGCTGGTGACAAGAATCAGAAAAGGGACTTAAGCGGTGTTAAAAAAGAGGCTAACCAAGAGATTTATTATAGACTATAAACTTAATAGAATACACAACAACTCTATGTAGAAATAACTCAAGGAAAATACCCGATTCCTTTGTTGTCTAAGGGTTGATTCTACCTCCTGTTGTTGTGTGTCTCCTTCCTTTCATATCGCTGCTCTCTTCTCTCCTATCATCACTCAGAATAATGGTGATTTTTCCCTTTCTTCTGTCCTCTATTTTTTATTCAGAATTCTTCTTCTTTCTTGGAATTGGGTTTTTATGTATTTGGCTCTCTTACTTCTTGAAAACTATCTGTTTACTACTATTTGCATGCCTCTCTAGCATTTAAAACCAAGATATTTTCTTTTTTAAAAAAATATTAACTCTATTATTACTATCACTCTCCCTAGTTTGCATGACCAAAAGTTTTTCTTTTAATTTCTTTATTTAGAGTACTAAATATAATATATTAATAATATAATTTATTTATTTTTAATAAAACATAATCACTTTAAATCAAACAAGAAGTATTCACAAATATAACAAAGATATTTATTAATCTAATTTATTTAAATATAGAAAACACTTTTATTATTTATAATATAATTAATAATATACATAATTCCATTAATGTCATTCGAAGGGACGTAATATTTATGAATAAATCATGCATTCAAAAAGGCTTATTGTAGCAATAAAAACAAATTATTTTTCTAAGTATTTAAATATCAATCACATTCATTAACCATATAATGCATATTAATGCCATTCAAAATGCAATATGACATGAGACTATGTGAGTGTGTGAGTGCATCAGGTCTATCCATCCCAACTAGTTCTTTCCGAGTGGCTAGAACATCTCTACCACAACCATGTTCTCATCTTCGATGAGTACCTGCATTTAGTCGCACTCAAATCCACATCAATAGGTTAGTTCTTCAAAATCATAGCCGAAGCAAATTATAATGTACATCCATAGTCACACCAATAATATACATTTATTAAATCAACTTTCCTAATCATGCATAATTTATAATTTTTGTGATATTTACATTCACACACACATGGAATCACTCATAGTAAAATTATCATAGTAAATGTTCAATAATCTAAAATAATAATATAGTCCATAAAATGAGATGTGACATCCTTCCCCACTAGGAAGAGACATCATCCTGATGTCTTATTACACAACTAAAAATATTAATGTATCAATCTACCACTACCAATGTATCCAAAATATCATGAAAACAAATAACAGTAACACAAAGTATCACAATCCATGCATGAATAAGAAAACTATGCTATATCCTCAAATGATGAAAAGATATGTTAATCTCCTCCGCATCCTCCCATGTGGCACTGTCCTCTGAATATTGGTCTCATTGGACCTTGTGCTACACCACATCCCTACTATGCAACTTAACATTGTGCCTCTCCAAAATTTGAGTGGGCTCCACCAGCACCACTCCTAGATCCTGAACCTATAAAGTATACCAATCAAGAATGTGTGACACATCGGGATGATAAAGCTTAAGCAATTACACATGAAAAATATTATGGATTCTGGCAAGTGCACGCGGTAGAGAAAGTCTATAAGCTACAAGATTGATCACTTCCAGGACATCGGATGGTCCTACAAATTGAGGAGAAAGTTTGGACACTTTGCCAAATGAAATTGAACTCTTCTGAGGTTTGACCCTCAAGAAGATTGTCATCAACTGAGAACTATCTAGGCATTTTATTTCTATTTGCATAGCTCTTCAAACGATCTGAAGCTTGCTGCAATTTCTCTTTGATCAGTCTCATCTGATCATCCATTTCCCTTAACATATTAGGACCAATCACTATTCTATTCTCTACCTTATCCCAATTGATATGTGTCTGACACCTATGCCCATAAAGAGCTTTGAATGGTGCCATTCCCAAAGATGCATGGTATGAATTGTTGTATGCGAACTCCACTAATGGAAGATACTCCTCCCATTTATACTATTGATCCATACAATACATCCTGAGAAGGTCTTCTACAACTTGATTGACTCTTTCCATCTAACCATCCGTTTTTAGGATGATATGCCAAACTAAAATTCAACTTTGTGCCCAAGGCTACATTTAGAGTTGTCCAAAATCTAGGTGTCATGTGAGTGTCTCAATCTAAAATGATCATCTCTGGCACTCCATGCAATTGAAAGATCTCTTAAACAAACTTCTTAGCTAATACCAAAGAACCATCTAAAAGATTCCCTGGAATAAAATGTGCTACTTTTGTCAACTTGTCCACAACTAATAAGATGACATCATGTCAATTCTTAGACATGGGTAACCCTTGAATAAAATCCATACTTATCACTTGCCACTTGTATTCAAGAACATTGCATGGGTACAACAATCCTATTGGATGCACATGCTCAGATTTGACTCGCTGGCACTCCAAACATCAAGCCACAAATTCTGTCACATCCTTCTTAAGTCTAGGCCAAAAGTATAAGGGTCTCAAACCTTCGACCATCTTGGTCACTCCAGGGTGCCTCGAATATGGTGTGTTGTGGGTCTCCTCAAGCACTAACTTCCTCAACTCTCCTGAGTCAGGAATATACATCATTCCCTGATATCTCAAAAGTCCATCTGACTTAATCACATAACCATCAAACCTACGATCTAAGGCGTTTACTTCCAAAGCTTGCTTCACTCTTTCATAATGCTCATCCCCTTAAAGATTTTAAATTACTTTCTACTTCAAATTGGATTTCGTTGTAACCATGGTAGCTAGATGTCTTCTTCTACTAAGAGAATCTTCTACTCTATTCTCCTTTCCTTTTATATACTCAATTCCAAAGTCATACTCACTAAAGAATTCTAACCACCTTCTCTATCGTGCATTAAGTTTAGGTTGAGTAAATATATACTTGAGCCCTAAATGATTTGTCTTTAACTCAAAGGGCTTGCCTAGAAGATAATGCCTCCACATCTAAAGTGCATGAGCTATGGTGGCTAACTCAAGATCATGCAGTGCATAGTTTAACTCATATTGCTTTAGTTTCCTTGATTCATATGCAACCACTTGCTAATTTTGCATCAACACTCCTCCTACTCTATAAAGTGACCATTTGGATCTGGTATGGTTAAGATAGGAGTAGTTGTGAGCTTTTCCTTTAGCACTTGGAAAGCTTGCTCACACCTTTCTATCCATTCAAACTTCTTACCCTTCTTTTGTAGTGAGGTAATTGGTGCTGCTATAGTTGAGAAACCTTCCACAAACTTTCTATAATAACCTACAAGTCCCATAAAACTTCTAATTTCTATCACACTCTGAGGTGCAGGCCATTCCATTATCACCTTAATCTTCTTAGGATTAACTGCAATCCCTTCTACTGAGATCACATGACCAAGATAAGTGTAAGTGCACCTTATGCTGAAAGAATGTACACTTAGATAGCTTACCATAAATTTTTCTCTCTCTCAAGCATTGTAAGGCTATCCTCAAATGCCTTTCACACTTTTCCATTGTTTTAGAATATATCAATGTGTCATCAAGAAAGATCAACACAAAATCATCTAAGCAATCACTGAATATGCTATTCATCAAATTCATGAAGCCTGCTGGAGCATTAGTCAACCCAAATGGTACCACTATAAACTCATAGTGATCATATCAAGTTCAAAAATTTGTCTTAGGGATGTCCTCATCCTTAATCCACAATTTGTGATAACCAGATCTAAGGTATATCTTAGAGAACACCATAGCTCCCTTCATCTGATTGAAGAGCTCATCTATTCTTGGGAATGGGTACTTATTCTTTATAGTGGATTTGTTAAGCATCCTATAATCAATGCATAACCTCAAAGTCCCATCCTTCTTCTTTACAAAGATGATTGGTGCACCCCAAGGTGACACACTATGTCTAATGAACCCTTGATTTAAAAACTCCTGCAATTGTGATTTAAGCTCATACAATTCTGTAGTAGTCATCTTGTAGGGTGCCTTAGATTGAGGCTCAGTACCTGGTAGCAAATCAATCAAGAAGTCAAATTCTCTCTTAGGTGGTAATGCTGTCAACTCCTCAGGGAATACATCTCAGAAATCTCTTTGGATTGGGTAGTCATTAAATGTTGGTTCTTCATTGTCAAGGTCCTTTACTTGGACAACATAAATGGAACACCCTTTCCTCTTGGGTTTCTTCAATTGCATAGCTAAGACTTGTCTAATTTCTAAAGGTCTCTTAGATCCATTAATTTCCACCTAATTTCCTAGGTCATCCAAACATCTAACAACTTTGTCTTCACAGTTTATTAGACTTATGTTCAACTAACCAGTTGATTCCTAGAATCACATCATAAGACCCTAAAGGTGCTACATATAGATTAACTTGCATTTGAAAACTTGGGACATCTAATTCACTGCATGCTAGACATGAGTCTACTCTCTTCTATGCTATATTGCCATATTGTACCATCCATGAGTTTTCCATATGCCCAGGTCTAATAGATAACTTAGATACTACTCTAGGATCTACAAAGCATTATGTGGCACTAGTATAAATCAAAATAGAAATAGGTAGTCCATAGAGATTACCTTGAAATTGCATAGGTGCTGCCTAAAAGTTAGCTTGTCGATTGTCCACTGCGGCATGTATCTAATGTTGAGGTGCTCCTTGTTGATTTCTGTTTCCTCTTCCCGCTGATCTCTGGGGACATGAATTAGCATAATGCTCTCCTCCACAACATAGAATCTGCCCATAGGTACTTTCAGACCTTCAGTCCTATCCCGTTGGTTGTTATTTTGGTTGTTACAGCCACCTCCTTTGTTTCCTCCATGTTGGTTTCCACCATTTCCATCCTGAGAGTTATTACCTCTCTTCAAATTCCTAATCTGCCAATTTTTATTACCTTGATTGTTATTCTGATTAAAATTTTGTTGGTTATTCTAAGGTCTCATATTGGCAAACTTCACATCTCTCTACTTACGATAACTGGATGCTTGCTGCAACTTCTACTCTTGTTTAATTGCTTTCTCAAAAACTACATCCATAGTGGATTATGAAGGTCTACCTCTACTCCAATATGGGGCCTTAAGCCTAATATAAACTTCCTAAACTAGAATCTCTCATTCATCTGGTATTGTGGAACATACTTAAGTAGATGTGAGAACCTCTCCTAATTACTGGTTATAGACATTCCCCCTTAAATCAAATTCTAAAACTCCATCTTCTTGTTGAAGAAGAGCTGTGGTAACCACCTTTTCCTAAAAAGTTGTAGGAAAATTTCCCAAGTTATTTCACTAGGAAACAATTTCTTATTCGCCTTCTCATTGTCTTACCATTTTTTGCTTCTCTAGCAAGCTAATATGATCCCCACATTGCCTTCATGTGATCAGAAATATTTTGGAGCTCAAAGTATTTCTCCATTTCTATGATCCACGCTTCAGCTCCATCTCCAATTGTCTTTCCATCAAATTTGGGTGGTGAGACCTTCTTGAGGTCTTTTCCAAACTCCTCTACAATCCTTACCCAATTATTAGAATTCTCTCCAACCTCAGGAATCTGGACTTCTATCCTCGAGTTCTCATTCTGTGCCTCCACCCTTGGGTTTTCATTACCTTGATTCGCATTTACACCTCCTGGGTTTTCATTCTGATTCTTCTCTCTATGATTCCCTCTAATCTCTTGCTCAAGAGAATCCATTCTCATACCCTGTTGGGTCAAGAGAGCAAGGATTCTATCCAATATTCCATTTTTATCATTATTTGCACCTCCAGGGTTTCTTCCATTTTGATCACTTCCTGATCCTCCACTATGATCAATGTTTCTAGTATTCATGATGATTAATCTGCATCAAGTTCACAACTTAGCATAATAGTCCCAAATAGGCCCTAGTGTCAAACCTAGTGCTATGATACCAAATGTAAATTATTCATTCTATCACAAAAGTTACATGAATTAAATAATCCACTTAATTACATCATCTCAAATAAAAGATAAATCTCATCAACATGAATCAATAAAAGTCATTAAATATTACAAATCACATTCTTAATCCAGGTGTTAACACTATAAAATAATATACAAAGTCCATGGTCTTTCATGACATAAATCATCAAATGATAACTACAATATACAATAATCATGTACAATATAAGAATAATAAATCAAACAAACTCTCCAATTGCCATGAACCCACATGGTCCTCTTGTGAGCCGAGAGACGGGAACATGGCTTGGGTGCTTTTCCACCCAACCATGAAGCAATTACACTTCTTCGGATCCCTTCATAACACAAAGGAAAGCCAACCCTGCACGAAACATCTAGCTACCTAGAAACAACTAGCAGGAGGGAACACCCGATGCAACTTGGAGTCTAATGTGCAAATCTAAATAATGATATGAAAATTGTCTCACAACAGGATGTGGCAGAGATATATATATAAATAAAGTTTTGCTAGACAAATATTCATCTTTTTCAATGAACTCCTAGCTTAGTCCTAAGCATTTAAAATAGTTTAAGGTTCAATTCCTGAAAATAGGAATAGCCATTTCTGATATTCCACATTTGGCATCCTAGCCCAAAAGTAACCCCAAACACACTTAAGATATAATCTACTTTTTTTCAAAATAAATAACAACCCATATTCACCTATAAGCCATCTCTAATCCCTTTCCATGGTATCAATCACAAAAACACTTTAAGTAGTAAGAAGAATATCATTTATTTTATTAAATGCAAAGTATATATGTAAAGAATCTATAATCCGGTTATATTCCCAAACCCATGTTTCATTCTTTGATAGTTTGAAGAAAACTAGTGTTAACTACTTCCTACCCAATATTGTTTTTTGATTCAAGCAATTCATTGAAATAAAGACTTAATAAGAGTATATAAATGATTTCAACATCAAATAAGCACAGGTAATAACCAGAAAAACACACTGTCTTTATTCTGAGTAATAATATAACTATTTTAGAGAGTTTTAAATGAAGCTACAGGAACTCACAAGAAGTCTAATACATAATTAATTGGCTATGACAGGATAAAGAATTTCTGCAATAGAGGTAAAAAAAAGCTATAGGATTAATGTTCTTTCTACTAAAGAACTGTCACAGTTCGCTACAAGAGTTTATAAAACAAACTATAGGAAAAGAAGGTAATCAACAATGGCAGGATAAAATATATAGCAACTAAAGGATGAAAAAGAACAACAATGATAGAGATAAAGATATCTGTTATGACAGTGGTAAATAAATACTGTTGTCTAAGTTATAAGGTCGATCTCAACAACAAGGTCACTCAATCAGACTGTTAGGGGTGCAATAAAGGATGACAAGACAAGAAATAGGCCGCTTCACTTCATAACAGATAACAATAAACAAACATAGATCAACCAAGAATTAATACCTAGCTATGACAAAGATTAACATAATAGCACCAGAAATAAATAAGCCGTAGTTTTACAAACTATTGATTAGCAAGTTGCATGGGAGAATAGATCAGGTTAATCATCAAAGAGACAAGAAGGCCATTCCATAGATCATATCACAAAGGAAAGAAAAAGCAGCTACCAGTTTCATAAGACTGTGACAGAGATAATCTTAACATTGACCAAGAAATAAACTTGCCAACCAAGATTTCAAGTGGTTGTAGCAAAGGCCAAGAAAAGGTCGATCCACTAGTATAATTCAAAGAAAAACAAAGAACGGGCAGAGACAACTCAGGCCATCACCCATAGAGGAAAAGTCATCACTAAAGCAATGTTCAGAAAATAAAATGTAGGTGACAGAGATAATTCAAAAGCCGACGACATGAATCAGAAAAGGGACTTACGTGGTGGTCAAAAATAGGCCGACCAAGAGATTTATTATAGACTATAAACTTAATAGAATAGACAACAACTCTATGTAGAAATAACTCAAGGAAAATACCTGATTCCTTTGCTGTCTATGGGTTGATACTACCTCCTGCTGTTGTACGTCTCCTTCCTCTCCTGTCACTTCTCTCTTCTCTCTTGTCATCACTCTGAATGATGGTGATTTTTCCCTTTCTTCTATCCTCTATTTTTTAATTCAGAATTCTTCTTCTTTCTTGGCATTGGGTTTTTGTATATTTGGCTCTCTTCCTTCTTGAAAACTATCCATTTACTATTGTTTGCATGCCTCTCTAGCATTTAAAACCAAGATCTTTTCTTTAAAAAATATTAACTCTATTATTACTGTCACTCTCCCTAGTTTGCATGACCAAAAAGCTTTTCTTTTAATTTCTTTATTTAGATTTCTAAATATAAAATATTAATAATATAATTTATTTATTTATAATAAAACATAATCACTTTAAATCAAACAAGAAGTATTCACAAATATAACAAAGATATTTATTAATCTAATTTATTTAAATATAGAAAATACTTTTATTATTTATAATATAATTAATAATATACATAATTCCATTAATGTCATTTGAAGGGACGTAATATATTTATGAATAAATCATGCATTCAAAAAGGCTTACTGTAGAAATTAAAACACATTATTTTTCTAAGTATTTAAATATCAATCACATTCATTAACCATATAATGCATATTAACACCATTCAAAATGCAATATGACATGAGACTATGTGAGTGTGTGAGTACATTAGGTTTATGCATCCCAAATAGTTCTTGCCGAGTGGCTAGAACATCTCTACCTCAACCACGTTCTCATCTTCAACGAGTACCTGCAATTAGTCACACTCAAATCCACATCAATAGGTTAGTTCCCCAAAATCGCAGCCAAAGAAAATCATAATGTACATCCATAGTTGCACCAATAATATACATTTATTAAATCAACTTTCCTAATCATGCATTTATAATTTTTATGATATTTACCTTCACACACACATGGAATCACTCATAGTAAAATAATCATAGTAAATGTTCAATAATCTAAAATAATAATATAGTCCATAAAACAAGATGTGAAACTATGGGGATCAAGTGTACATTGAGTATGGCTGTGGTTATCAATTTGTGTTCCATTTCATGCCTCTAGGAATATCCCTCGTAGGTCTAGCTGAGCCCAAAGTGTAGGAGAGTATACCCACTCTCGTTAGTTGGACTTCAACCATTCTTAATTTGTTGATGACCCCCTATTCTATTTTCTTGATGACATCCCCTAGCCTGAGAAGTGAGAATATACTATATGCTTTTGGACCTGCAGTTTTTGGTCTTAACACGATGGACTCATTATCATGCATGAATCCATCCATTCAATATTTTAGTCAAATAAGAAAATCATGGTCATTAAACTTGATATAATCAAAGCCTATGACTGGGTCAGTTGGCTATTCCTAATGAGAATTTTGAGGAAGTTTGCTTTTGGGTAGGCTTGGCTTGATTAGATTTTTAGTTACATATGCACTCCCTAGTTGTAAATTCTGGTCAATGGTAGCCCTTGTGGTTTCTTTTAAGATACAAGAGGGCTCAGACAAGGTGACTCATTGTCCCCTTTCCTCTTTGTGTTAATGGTAGAAGCACTTGGTAGAGCCATCAAAGTGAAGGATTCCATGAGCGATTGGTGCGATATATAGATAGCAAGGAATATGGATCCTATCACTCACTAGTATATTGCTAACAACACAATCCTTTGTGTATATGAGGAAAATTGAGAGGTCGAATGATTAAATCACAACAATGATAATAACAACTCAATAACCCATAACATAAAGAGATCGATCTAAGTAAAAAGCCAATATCAATGAATAAATCAAATAAAAACAAGAAAGCTTTTACCTAGATTGTACAGTTCTCTTTGTCGAATGTGGATTGCTCAATAATGTTGCGAAACGATGTTTGCAACAAGCGAATGTAAGTGCTCAAAGTGCTCAAAAGATCGATGTCAAAAGATTGTAAAGTGCTATAAAGGATGCCTGAGAATAAGTGATCGAAGAGATAAAAAAGGCTTAATGATCGAAGAGGATTTGTGAAGGAGATGGGGGGGGTTTATATAGGTTTCAAACATGATCGATCAATGGATGAAATAAATCCATAAAATGAATGGTTGAGATAAATCAAATAACTCATGCTGAATGTACACACGACATGTGTCACTCCAAAAAGGTATTTTTATTAAGATAATTACTTTTTTTTATAAAGATAGGATTTGATTTTCATAAATTAGAATGCTTTTTCTTCTAATCCATGAGTTGATGAAAACAAGATAAATTAAAGCCAATTAACTGAACTTTAGATTTGCCTTTTTTGGAGTTCTAAAAATAAGATTGATTGTGCACATGAGTTAACATGATATTTTTAGAGGAATTGGAAAGATAATTGAAATTAAATAAATAAATTTATTTAATTGATTGTGCATGATAGAGGAATAGATAAGATGTGAAGATTATAAATAAAATACTTGATTTTATTTATTTATAGAGGATTGAGATACTTTAAATAAATTTGCATGATTTATTTAAATTTGGAAGAACAATTTGATTTAATTAAATAATGTAACTTATTTAATTGTAGATAAGAGAAGATTTGTGATGAATTAATTAAGTAATGGGATTTATTTAATTAATATGGATTTTAAAAATTGAAAGAGGATAATGATTTAATTAAATAATAAAAATTATTTAATTTTGGAAGATAAAATTGATTTTGATGAAATTAATTAAATAAAGGGAATTTATTTAATTAATGTTGAAAAATATGTGATTTGGAGTTTTGGAAGAAATTGATGAAATTAATTAAATAATTAGATTATTTAATTAATGTTGAAATGCATGTGATTAGACAAACTTGATTAAAATGAAAGTGGTGTGATGACTTGGTAATTTTTGGGTGTCTACAATTTGCCCCTCTTTGATGCAATGTAGTTTACAGCGTTGCATCAAAGAAAACGATTGTTGAAGACATGATACAATTTTGATGCCCCAGTGTAGCTAGCTACCCCAATGTAGCTGGTGTAAGATGCCCCCTCGAGAGGAAAGACAGGGAAGTGACAGAAGGACTGGGTTGATGCTTGACTAGAAGATTGCATTTGAGAAAGATGAGGTTGGATAGAAAAGACTGTTGATCAATCTTTGCTTGAAAAACTATATAATGACATGGATAAATAGATGAGCTTGTTGCAACGGTTTCAAAAATGTTTATAAAGAGCAATCCTTATTTTTGATATAGCACATGGATAGTTTTCCACCAAGGTATAAATGACCAAGGTGTTGAGATATCTGAGTGCATGGACATTGACTCTGCAAGCAAGTAGTTTGATCTTAGATCCCTTAGACATAATATGACCTTGTTGTACATGAAAATGAGCCATAGTCTTGAACATAAAAATAAACTTCAATACATGTTAATGCAAGAAGAGTATTAAATATGTAAGATGTTAGGTCATAACACACACAAGATAAATATGATGTTAAGAAAGATGCCTAAAGATCATTCCTCGAACACGGCACACAAAAGCAATGACTATACCCCTAATCCGTATTATATCGCAACATACCAAGATTATAGATAAATCAAAGTAGTCTTGAATAAGTATTGGAAAAGGAATAAAAAAGATAAATCAAAAAGCAAATTGACTGACTTACAAAGTAAACATACAACCGACATACTCTCTTGCCAAAGAGGTTTCTCAGGATAGATTGGATAGGAAAGATAACAGCCTTATCGTAGGAGCTATGTGTCCGTTAAAGGGTGTTATCTGTTAGGATAATGTCTATTTTTTAGGAAATGCTACATGTCATATAAGACGCATGTGTTGGTCTGGTTTTGAGCATGGAACATTCTGTATAAGACAAGTGTGTCGATCTGTTGCTTGGTTGAGATTGATTTAGCTGATGTTGGCAATCGATACGTAGGATAGTATATGGCTCTGTAAGTAAGTTGCTTTGCTTCAGGCTTGTTAAGGACTTTTTCTTTGAAAGGATGCCCTTGTCTGTTGTTTTGTTGCTTAAGTTAGTCAAGTCGAGGTGGATGAATTTTGATAAATGGAAGACTAGAAAGATGACATGTCAATGGATTGAGATGGGTGAAGAATGATGAATCATATGTGCCTAAGTACTGGATACTTCCTTCATATTTCAAACTGCCTACATACCCTATATCCATGAGATCAAGGCACATTACGAGGAAAGATGAAAATGATATGTAGTTCTAGGTAGAGTGATGAATGGGTCAAGGTGTTTGAGCTTGGGTAGGTGAAATGAGGAGATCCTATGTACCTAAGTACTAGAAACTTCCTTCATATTCCAAACTGTCTACATACCCATATCCATGGGATCAAGGTACCTTAAGATTGGGAAGAGATGATATGTAGTTTTGGTTTGTGTGATGATGTAGGATAGTTTTGAAGTGTTTTTGTAAACCATGAACAAGGATCCATTCCTATACCTAGGTTAAGGAAAGAGTTGCCCCCATTCTGGTAGAGGTATTTGCATGGGTGACTGATGGAGAAGACATAGAAAGCATGACCTAGGACAAGACAGTGATAATTGTTGACATAGATCAAGACGTGGGGTGACAACGATGGACATTGACAAATTTTCAAGCTATTCTAGATAGGGAGATGGAAATACAAACAAGGTCAATGGTTTTATTATGAATGGATGGACAAAGTTTATTATGAAATGGAATGAATAGGACTCGATAGATGATGGATGTTGACTACACATAGTGCCTGTTTGCCAGGTTTTCACTATGGTACTTATCCAAGGCACTTTTTTGCTAGGTTTTCACCATAGGATGGATTGTTTTTTTTTGATACTCTGAGGATCAGGCATAAAACTTCTTGAGATGAACACTGTTGATTGGCTCATCTAGAGGAATGCAGTGGGGTGTAGCTAAAGTATAAGCTTCTGATCCATATGCTCCTATGACAATAAAGGGTCCTAACCAATTAGGCTCGAACTTGCCCTTCTTTTCTCGATCTGCTTGATTTCTCTGATTTTCTTTTAAGACAAGATCACCAACTTGAAACCATCTTTCTTTGATCTTTTTGGTGTAATTATGCCGGAGGCAGTTTTGATAGACATGGAGATGATTAAGTGCGGCAAGGTGCCTCTCATCTAGTAATTCTAGCTCAACTAATCTAGAAGTGAGATACTCCTCTCCATCAATCAGGTTCTACATGGATACTCTTAGGGATGGGATCTTGACCTCTATAGGTAGGATGGCTTCAGAGCCATAGACCAAGGCATAGGGTGTTGCACCAGTTGGTGTTCTAATACTAGTGCAGTAGGGCCATAGGACAGGATTGAGTTGTAGGTGCCAATCACGACCAGTTTCATTGACCATTTTCTTGAGGATTTTGAGAATGGTTTTGTTGGAAGCCTCGGCTTGGCCATTACTCTGCAGATAGTAGGGAGTGGAAAAGTGATGTTGGTTATTATATTGTGTGCACAAGGAATGGACATCTTGATTTTTGAATGGTCTCCCATTATCAGTGCCAATGTCTTGGGGAATACCATATCGACAAATGAGGTAGTTTAGGATAAACTTGGCTATTTGCTTATCAGTGATATAGGTCATGGGAATGGCTTCGACCCACTTTGTGAAGTACTCAGTGGTAGTAATGATGAATTTGTGGCCATTAGATGAGGGTGGGTGGATTTATCCTATGAGATCGAGACCCCATTGTGAAAAGGCCATGGAGTAGTCACAAGTTGTAGTTCATGAGCTGGTGTGTGAATCAAATCTCCATGTTGCTGGCATTGTAGACACTTCTTAGCAAACTGTAAAGCACCTTGCTCTATTGTAGGCCAGTAATACCCTGTGCAGAGTATCTTATTAGCAAGATTAGGATCAATAGAATGTGTGCCATAGACACCTTCATGTACGTCTTGTATGGTAGCTTCAGCTTCTTTCGCATTAAGACATCGTAAGAGGATACCATCAAGACTCCAGTGATAAACTGTATCACCCAAAACAATATAATGGGAGGATCGACTGATAAAGGTTTTTCATTAGGTAGAAGATAGATCAAAGGGAAAGGTACCATGTGTAAGGTATTCATAGATATCTTCGTACCATGGGGAATTGGGACCAACAAGTTCACAAATGATTTCAGTAATTGGAACATCGACGGCTGGTATCAACAATTGCTCGATCAAGAATTCACATTTCTGTGTGTTTGCAGGCATGTCTATAAGTGACCCCACAAAAGCCATAGAGTCTGAAGCCTTGTTATGCTCTCTTGGAATTTGTTTGAAAGTAATACTAGAAAAGTGTGGTTTGTAGGCATCCACTAGTTTCTTGTAGGGGACCAACTTTTCATCTTTTGTTTGGTACTCATCTTTGACTTGTCGAATGACTAGTTGAGTCTCCATATACCTATAGTTTGATGATGTCCCATTGAACTATTGTATTGAGACCTATGATGAGTGCTTCATACTTGGCTATGTTGTTGGTGCAAGGAAATGCAAGACGATATGACTTTGGAATATAGTCATTTTGAGGTGTGATGAATAAGATGCCAGCCCCTGATCCATGCTGTGTGTAGGAACCATCAAAGTATAATTTTCACATTATTGAGGTATAAAGAGTGAAGATGTTCTCATCAAGAAAGTCAGATACCATATGATGTATATCTGTCATGGTTGCTTCTGCTAGTTGATCTACTAGGGCTTGTCCCTTGATTGCTTTTTGATCCACATACTCTGTCAAATTCACTAGGGATCATAACCCATTTAGCCAGTCTGCCTATAAGAGTTGCTTTTGCTAGTAGATACTTCAATGGATCAATTTTTTCTATGAGATTTGTATGTTGGTTAACATGTTATGCTGCAACTTTTGGGAAGCGAACACTACTGCTAAACAAGCTCTTTCCATAGGAGAGTAATTGAGTTCATAACCCACCAAGGGTCGATAGATGTAATAGACTGCATGCTCATTTCCTGACTCATCATGTTGTTCTAGAAGAGCCCCTAGGGCTGTAGTTGTAGTTGAGATGTACAAGATCAAAGGCCTATCGATGACTGGTGGTACCAAGACAGGAGGTGTAGCTAGATATTCTTTGAGCTGATCAAATGCTGCTTGACACTTATCATCCCATTGAAATGAGACATCCTTTTGAAGCAAGTGTTGAAATGGCTGACATTTATCTACTAGCTATGAGATGAAACACCTAATAGACTGTAACCTTCCTTGAAGACTCCTTAATGCTTTCAAATTCTTTGGTGGAGGCATTTCAACTATAGCTTTGACTTTTGCTCGATCTACTTCAATGCCTTTACGAGATACAATATATCCCAATAGTTTTCCTGATGCTACCCCGAAGACACACTTCTTTGGATTGAGTCTCACTTGGTATTTTTTGATCCTATCAAAGATTTGTCCTAGAACCTGTATGTGATCTTCCCTAGAAGACTTTGCTAGTATATCATCAACATAGTCTTCCATGATGTGATGAAAGAGATTGTGGAATATCACTATCATTGCTCTTTGATAGGTTGCCCCTACATTCTTTAGACCAAATGGTATGACACACCAATAATAGTTACCCCAAGGACAAGTGAAAGCAGTTTTATGTTGATCTTCTTCCGCTATCATTATTTGATTGTAACCAGAAAATCCATCCATTAGAGAAAGCATTTCATGACCAGCAGTCGAGTCTACTATGAGATCAATGTTTGGCAGTGGGAAGTCATCTTTGGGAAATGCTTTGTTAAGATCCCTGAAGTCAGTACACATGCGGATGCCCCCATTTGGTTTAGGCACAGGTACAATGTTTGAGACCCATTCTGGATAATCAATAGGCTTGATGAATTTGGCATCTAGCAACTTCTGTATTTCCACTTTCACCAAGAGAGCTATCTATGGATGCATATTCCTTATCTTTTGGTTGGTTGGTTTAACTATTGGATCAACTATGAGATAGTGAACTACTAGCTTAGGGTCTAGCCCTAGCATATCGGCATAGGTCCATGCAAAGTTGATGGTTCTTTGTAAGGAGAAGTTGTTAAGATTCTTGTGCTCTTGTTTTGATAATGATGCTGCAAGGAATGTTGTCTTAGGATTTTGCTCTGTGCCAAGATTTATCTCTGTAGAATCTTCCACTAGGAGAGCTGATTTCTCTTGATACTTAGATGGTAGGGGAAGGTCAAATCCTCCATCCTCAAGTGCCACAATTGGATTTTTACCTTTGGATACATCCATTGTTTTTACTATTTTGTGATCAGGAGGTGCCACGGTGTGGTTTTCATCTAGAGATCTTTCTTTATTTTTACTTTTGCAACTCGAGGATTTGGCATTCTCACCAAAATAAGATGTTGGCTCTAGTTCCATTACAAAACTAGATTTGTGATCACCAAGAGGGATATTGTCCCGGAGTCCCATGAACTCAGCTATAGCTTCGTCATTTTGAAATACATCTAGGATGGGGGACCCTTGTTGGTCCCAATTGATAAGTTCAAGGTAGACAAGTGTTACTTTCTGGGTGTGGGTGGTGGATGTTAAGGATATGGATGATAGCATGAAAATGGAGGATTCTATAAATAGGTCAGTCATATGGAGGGAAGAGTCATCGTTGATATCCTCTTTAGACATTGAATTGGTGGGAAAAGTTTCTGCCACCTTGTTGAGAATACCCTCGATGTCCAAGGCGCATGGTACCTTACTACCAAATCCTAACCCCTTCTTGTCTAGTTTCTTCATCACAATAATGGGTTCCATTGTTCCAGTGTTCCTTGATTCTATTTTCCAAGGACACCTTTTCCTTTATAGCCCATGTTTTTAACTATCCTTAAGCCATTGCCATATTGCTTGACTGGTATTGTGACTGGTTCTTTCTCCTTATAGAGCCAAGAAGACATGTCTTCGTTTCCTCTGCCAATAATTTTCCTTATTGAAATTGGGTTAGAGATGCTGGAGAAGGAATTGTTGCTTTCTTAGTTTCTTTGGCTATGGGCAGTTGGCTGTAGGATTTAGGGGATAGGGGCATTCGCCCTACACAACAAGATTTTGAGATATCATATTCTCCAAAGCCAATATCACAGATGTGAGATTTGATGTTAGGAATAGGATGAGGATTGGGTTCATTTGCATAGGCTTTTGTCAGATTTTTAGGGTTGACATACAGTGGGGATTCATGGGCTTTGTCATTATTGGGCACTTGGTTGCAATTCTTATAACTAGCTTGTAAGACATGACATAATTCAAAAGGTTTAGGGTTGCCTGGGATAGTGATCTCCGTACCATTGAATGGGAACTTGAGAGACTGATGGTACATTGAGGGAACAACTTTCATGGCATGGATCCATGGGCGTCCTAGGATAATGTTGTAAGGTAGGTCAATCTCCAAGACTTGGCACCTGGTTTCAAGCCTGATTGGGCCTACTTGTATAGACAAGTGGATACCACCTTCTAAACGGTGCTCCGCATCATCATACCCCTTGACTGTAATACTTTGATCAATGTTGACTTGATCTTTAGAGTATCCCAATTGTTTGAGTAACTTTAGAGAATAGATATTGAGACCAACACCACCATCTATAAGTATGCATTTTATCTTGCATTTATGGATGAGAACCTCAATGTGAAGGGCATCATTATGACATGGATCATGGGATGGGAGATCTTTTTTAGAGAAGACGACAGTGTAGGGTCAGGCAATGTTACCTATTATAGCTTGGAAATCTATGATTGCCATGTTGTTAGAACCGAAGACTCTTGTAGGGATTTTTCTAGCACAACTTTATGTGCAGGTGACGACTGTAGAAGGTCCAAGATAGAGATATGTGCAGGGGTTTTCCCTATATGTTCTACAAGATTGTAATCAGATGGAGTTGGGAGACTTGGTGTAGGACCACGAATGGTGACACAACCATGACGAGTTGTAACTGCGCAATCTATAGATTTGCCTTTAATAGTGAGGGTAGATATATGACTCTCTTCAAAATGACCCACAATGGAGTCATAGGAAGTGGAAGCTTTGTTAACACCTTTACCTTTATCTAGAGGAGGACCTTGACCATGGTTAGGGAATGGTTCCTTGTACATGTTGAGATCCTTGTTGGTGTGTTGGATTGGTTGTTCATCCTCAAAAGTGATTTTGTTTCCATTGATAAGGTTTTGGATCACGTGCTTGAGTTTCATGCATGATGTGGTTCTGTGTCCTTTGCTCCTATGGAATTCACAATATTCATTTTCTCTGTATTGTGAGGATTTGTAAACAGGTTCACCATATGGGGGAGCAACTGGTAAGGTGATGAGTCCATTGTGTAAAAGTTTCTGTAGAACAGACTCTATGGGTTCTCCCAAGGGAGTGAATTGTCATGGCAGAGGGTAATCTTGTTGAGGTCGCTCTTGTTGTCATTGGTTTTGGTATGGTTGTCTTTGTTGTTGTTGGTTTTGTTGAGGTGAAGGTTGACTTGGTTTGGAAAGTTGAAGGGGTTGTTGGAGTGTTTGGATACATTTAGAATCGACCACACCATCATTGACCACGTTTTTATTTTTTTTCCAAAATTTTGGTTTGTCGTTTGATTGTTGTTGGGGAGCATTATCTTTGTAATATTTAAAGATTTTGACAATGCCTTTAGCAATGAGGGATTTTTCAATGTTGATTCCTTTGTAGGTAATTTTGTCGAAGGTTGTTGCACTAAGAATTTGTAAGTGGAAACCTAATTCTTGGTTAAGGTTTTGCACAAATATACTAACAAGCTACTTTTCAGGTATCTTGAATGGGAATTTCCTAGCCATTTGTCTCCATCTTTAAAGGAAGGAAATGAAAGTTTGCCCATTTTTTTTGTTTATTGTTGCATAGGTCGGTCATGGAGATCTCATGTTCTGTGTTGTAAGAGAAATGGGTGGCAAATTTCTCCGCAAGTTCATTAAAAGATTTGATACCTGTGGGTAGGTGCGAGAACCATTCTATAGCTTGACCTCCAAGACTACGAGGAAAAAGACGCATAAGATATGTGTCATTATGTGAGACCTTGAAGCAAGCAAGATAGAATTCTCTAAGATGGTCTTTTGGGTCTCCTTTTCCTTTGTATTTATCAAATTTGGGAATAGTGAAGTTGTGAGGAAAAGGGATCATGGGTAATGACCAATCAAATGGATAAGGACAAACTTCTTCCAAAGAGAAGGTCTTCTTGGTGTGGCCAAATGTAAGATCATATAGTTGTTGTTGAACTTCTGCAAGTTTTAGCTCCATAGTTGTGGGAGGGGTTGGAAACATCTTCTGTTGTCCTAGAAATGGTTGTTGTTGCCCATATGGAAGATTGTAGTGGAAGCCATGGGCACTGGTGTTATAAGGGTGGTATGATTGGTTGGGGTCATATGTGTTGTATGTTGGGTTTAGATTGTGTTGGAATTGGGTGTTTTGATTTTGGGGAGGTGGGGGTGGTGCTAGGTAAGAATGTAGGCTTTGTGATGGTTGTTGATAAGCGTTTGGTGGAGGAAAGCTAAAGTTTGTTGGGTTTGGTTGTGGTGGTGGAACATAGCTTTGGGAAGTTTAGTTTTGGGAATGTTGAGGGTGGTTAGGAAATGTGTTGAAAAAAGTTAGTGTAGATGATCATTGTGGTGGGGGGACATAAGTAGATGTATTTTGTGATGGTGGAGGTTGATTGGGAAATGTGTTGAAAAAGGTTAGTGTAGATGAATTTTGTGGCGGAGGGACATAGGTAGATGTGTTTCATGATGGTTGGGGTTGACTAAGTTTGAGTGTAGAAGAATGTTGTGGTGGAGGGACATAGGCAGTGTTGACGTTTTGAGATGGTTGGGGTTGCATGACATTGTTTGGTTTAAGGATATGAAGGGTTGATGATGTTGGGGGTGGTGTTTGTTGAGACCCTTGTTGCATGGCTACATAAGTGTTTCTCAGATTGTAATTTGGTGGAAAACCTTCTTGTGATGGGGTAGCCAATGTTCCACTTGCGATTGGTGTGGGCAATTTAGGAATGTTTTGTGTGTTTGATTTTGCTAGAGAGGCCTATCTTTCTAGTTCAACTTGACGATGTAGAGTCTCTTGTTGTTGTTTGTAGATCTCCATAGGAGTCATGAGTGGTGATATGGGTCTTTCTATGGTTGGATTTTGATAAAGAAGATTCTCATATTGTGCAATCATTCTCCCTTGTGAGCTTTGTTTGGGTAAGGGTGTGGTCATAGTTGACATGGTTTGGATTGTAGGTATGGCATCATAGGTTTTGTTTGTGTCCTTGAAATTGGATAGATCAAAATCTTGAGGTAAATTGGCTCCTTGTTCGACTAGTAAGCGAAAGAAATGATCTTGGTTCTCATCTAGGATTTTATCAAAGGCGGCCATGGCTCTAGGATCTTGTATGATTTCATCAAGGTCTTGTCCATCTTCTTGAGAGGATTGACCTATTTCAAAGTGTCTCTCTTCTTGAGATGGGACTTGACCTATGGTATAACCTTGTGGAACAAAATCTTGAGGCATGCTAGTTGTATATTGAGGTGTATTTACCAAAGGAACATTACCTTCTTGAGGATTGTTTGGTTGGTCATGTTTTGGCATGTTTTGAGAGTTGGTTGATCTTTCCATTGGTGTCTTTGGAGTACTCTTCGGAGTCATGCTTGATTGAGGTGTATGAGGAGGTGATTTGCGCTTCCTTGGTGCAACTTGCTTTGCCTTCATAGTTTGCTAGAGTCTAGTAGTTACCATGGGATACACTAAGACAATATGCTTTGTTTGAGATGCTTGCTGGGGTTTTGTTGTGTTTTTTGGAAATGACAATTTTGATGAATAGTTTACTAGACCAAAGGTACTGTATTGTTTGACCAAAGGCACAGGACTGTGTTACCAAAAGTGAGCTACTGTGTTACTAAAGGCGTTGGACTGAGTTGCCAAAGGTGAGGTACTGTTATACCAAAGGCAAGCTACTGTTAGACCAAAAGCGAGCTACTGTTATACCAAGGGAGCTAAAGTAGGTTTGCTAGAGGCGAGGTACTATTATGCCAAAGGCGAGCTACTGTAATGCCAGAAGTGAGCTGCTGTTATACCAAAGGCGCTAAAGTAGTGTCAGTGATGTTTATAAGGCAAATTTTGATAGATTTGGATTTGATTTTGATTAGATTTGCTTTGGCAAGAGAAAAAACATCAAACAAAGTGGCAAAAAAGGAATGACACAAATGATAGTGTATGTTCGAGGCTCACAAAAAAGCCCAATGTTTCCATGGGTATAAGACAATTGCAAACAATTTTAATCACTTTTTATCCCTAGAGACAAGGTGTCATTGTAGTAGATTAGCTCACAACTTAATTCTCCATCAACCAAATATCATTCCATAAAGGTGTCAGATATTTGTATCTTTGCGAGAGATGACAAGTAGGGATATCTCACCCTCCCCTCAGAAAGCTCAAGTAGGTCACAAGAGCTTTATGGATGAGGGAATACTATCTCTTCTCAAGGGAGCCAATGGTGAGTATCTTGAGGGCTTAAATCGATTCCCCTTGCACTGATGATTACCGCAATGTTCGGAGGTGGATCAGGTAGTCACTATCTAGATTGGTTCTTAGTAACTTGGAGGGACCAATGCCTTACGAGTAATGTGACAAGCTACTAAAAGCTTTGACCAATCCTACTAAGAGTATCAAACGCTTCGCACAATGTGAAAATCATTTCCACAAAGTGCTAGTACACCTCTTTTCGATTTGGCACCACAAGGTAAGGTTGACGCTAGTTAGGACTTGGCTTTCGCCTTATCCCTCTTATATAGCAGTTCAAAGGAAAACTCTGCTTAGGGTCATCCCTTTTGGATGAAGCGCAATCCAAAAGTAGGCCCTTCTAAAGGAATAAATGAAATGTAAGATCAAGCACGTTAAACAAAGGTTCAATTGTCTCATTATAAGAAAAATAAGGTGTAACTAAATTAGGCACACACATGATTGTAGTTGTCAATTGTCCCTTATGAAATTGAAGTGTTTTTGCATTCATGTCCATTATCCCTTAGAAAATTGAAGTTTTTTTGCATTCATATCCATTGTCCCTTAAGAAAGCAATATGTTCCTAAGACTTAGATTACAAAAAAGATGTTTTGTCCCTTAAGAAAGAAATATGTTCCTAAGACTTAGTTTGCAAAGATTTTGACAATTCTTCAAAGCTTGTCTTGAATGAACATGTTAGAAAAACCCATTTGCCATGTTTGAGTGATAAGAAGCTGCAACAAGTTGATTAGTTCCACACAAACTCAAAAGTTAGCAAAAAATAAAGCAAATTAACCAAAAATGCTCGACTGTATTACCAAAAGCAACTTACTGTATTGCTGAGAGCGCTGCACTATGTTACCAGAGATGAATTGCTGCAGGACCAAAAGTGATTTACTGTGCAACCAGAAGCACTGTACTGTGCTACCAAAAGTGCAGTACAGTGCTACCAAAACGCGCTTTCCTATCCTAGATCTAAAAAAAGTTATATTTCATCAAAAAGGCTAGCTCAAAAGATGATTTTATGGTTGACTTGAAGATCTAGGATGTAATAGCTGATAGGATCTATAACCTAGATTGTCAAGAATAACTCAAATGATGCTGCAAAAAGATAGGTTAACTCAAAAAGTGAAAATACTCCTAAATATGTTAGCTTAGGTAGTATAAAAATATAATTGAAAGACAAATAAATCAGCTTGTCAGTCAATCAATGATATATGTGGTGAGTTAAAACCCTGCAAATCACCAAACAAGATCACAAAACCCTAATATGCCAAAAGCGCCTCATTGCTCTGCCATCTGTGCTTGATTGTGTTACCAATAGCATGCTACTGTGCTACCAGAGGTGCTACAGTATCACCTAAAGGTGCTATACTGTGCCGCCAAAAGTGCTTCACTATACTACCAGAGGCACTTTTCTGTGTTGTGTGCATTGTTCCGTACTATACTTAAAAAAATCAATTTCTCAAAGAAAAAGAGGGATTAGTGGGTCCCAATGGGTGTGCCAGAATGTATATGAAGAAAATTGAGAGGTCAAATGATAAAATCACAACAATGATAATAACAACTCAATAACCCATAACATAAAGAGATCGATCTAAGTAAAAAGCCAATATCAATGAATAAATCAAATAAAAACAAGAAAGCTTTTACCTAGATTGTATAGTTCTCTTTGTCGAATGTGGATTGCTCAATAATGTTGTGAAATCATGTTTGCAACAATTGAATGTAAGTTCTCAAAGTGCTCAAAAGATCGATGTCAAAAGATCATAAAGTACTGTAAAGGATGCCTGAGAATAAGTGATCGAAGAGATCAAAAAGGCTAAATGATCGAAGAGGATTTGTGAAGGAGATGGGGGGGGTTTATATAGGTTTCAAACATGATCGATCAACAGATGAAATAAATCCATAGAATGAATGGTTGAGATAAATCAAATAACTCATGTTGAATGTGCACACGACATGTGTCACTCCAAAAAGGTATTTTTATTAAGATAATTGCTTTTTTGATAAAGATAGGATTTGATTTTCATAAATTAGAATGTTTTTTCTTCTAATTCATGAGTTGATGAAAACAAGATAAATTAAAGCCAATTAACTTAACTTTAGATTTTCCTTTTTTGGAGTTCTAAAAATAAGACTGATTGTGCACATGAGTTAACATGATATTTTTAGAGGAATTGGAAAGATAATTGAAATTAAATAAATAAATTTATTTAATTGATTGTGCATGATAGAGGAATAGATAAGATGTAAAGATTATAAATAAAATACTTTATTTTATTTATTTTTAGAGGATTGAGATAATTTAAATAAATTTGCATGATTTATTTAAATTTGGAAGAACAATTTGATTTAATTAAATAATGTAAATTATTTAATTGTAGATAAGAGAAGATTTGTGATGTATTAATTAAATAATGGGATTTATTTAATTACTGCGGATTTTGAAATTTGAAAGAGGATAATGATTTAATTAAATAATAAAAATTATTTAATTTTGGAAGAATAAAGTTGATTTTGATGAAATTAATTAAATAAAGGGAATTTATCTAATTAATGTTGAAAAATATGTGATTTGGAGTTTTGGAAGAAATTGATAAAATTAATTAAATAATTAGATTATTTAATTAATGTTGAAATGTAGGTGATTAGACAAGACTTGATTAAAATGCAAGTGGTGTGATGACTTGGTCATTTTTGGGTGTCTACACTTTGCAAGGAGGCTGAGATGGAGGTGGAAAGAATGATCAAGACCATATTGTATAGTTCCATCTTTGCATCAAGACATATCATTAATTGTGACAAATCAAAAATCTTCTTTTTTTACACTAGGAGGATAGCACAAAGAAGGATTGTTAATCACATAAGATTTAACATCAGATCCATTCCAAGAAGATATTTGGGTGTTCTATTATTCAAGGGTATTTTTAGAACTGAACTCTGGAAATAGATGATTGGGAGATGCAAAACAAAGTTTGAGGCTTGGAAGGGTTAATGGATAATGATGGAAGGAAAGATTTTAATGATTAATGTAGTGCTATCAACAATTCCAATTTATATGATGTCATATCTTCAACTCACAAAGAAAGCTACGCAAAATCTAGATGGGGCAATGAAGTGATTTTTATGGGAAAGGTCTAATGAGGTAAGGAGGATACTATCAATTTGTTGGGACATAGTAAGGAAAAGAAAATTTGATGGTGGACCTAGAATCTAATTCATTTCAAAGCATAACATTGTTCTCAGAGAAGAGTTGGTATGGAACATGTATGATAATCCCACTTCCCAACAGGATCAATCTTGTAGAAGAAGTATCTTGATATTAGGGACCCAAGAAGAATTCTAAAAGCTAACAATCCCTTGAGTGGCTCACAACTATGGGTATATGCACAATTATGAGGGACCAAAAAGTCTCCACATGACTTTTTGGTGCCATACAAGTCATAACATGCTCGCGTTATGGCTCGGTATTACCGAGCCTATAACACGAGCGCATTATAATGCGAGCACATTTTGCAAAAGCAAAACTCTCATTCTCTCTCTCACTCTCTCTCTCTCTCTCTCTCTCTCCCTCTCCTTCTCTCCCTCTCCCTCTCTCCTTCCCTCCTTCCCTCTCCCTCCCTCCCTCCCTCCCTCCCTCTCTCTCCCTCTATCTATCTCTCTCCCGCTCTCTCTCTCTCTCTCCCACACTCTCTCTCTCTATCGCATTAGAGTTTGAATCACCTGTGTAATTTTTGAGAGAGAGAGAGATAGATAGATAGAGAGAGCCTAAACACATCTCTCTCTCCCTCTCTCTCTCCCTCTATCACTCTCTCTCTCCCTTTCTCTCTCCCTGAGTCAGAGAGATAGCGAGATAGGGAGAAAGTGATATATAGGGAGAGAGAGATAAAAAGAGAGTCATAGTTTTCTTTTTTCCATTTATTTCATTGATAAGGGAGAGGGAGAGATAGGGAAATAGAGGAATGATAGGAGAGAAGTAGGTAAGAGATATAGAGATAGTGAGAGATAGATAGGTAGAAAGAGAGAGGAGACAGATAGGGAGAGATAGAGGAGAAAGAGGGGAGAGATAGGGTGATAGAGAGTGAGTGAGATGTCCAGAGAGATAGGGAGATAAGGGAGAGATATGGAGATAGAGGTTTGGGGTTGCTTGGATTTAGGGTTTAGGGGCATTATTTAGGGTTTAGGGGTTTAGAGAGAGACTACTTTTGACGTGCAACCCTAAACCCCTAAATCCTAAATGATGCCCCTAAACCCTAAATCCAAGAAACCCTAAGCCTCTAAACCCTAAATAATTCTCCTAAACCCTAAACCCAAGAAACCCTAAATCTCTATCTCTCTATCTTTTTCATCCCTCTACCTCTCAATCTCTCAATAATTCCCCTAAACCCTAAACCTAAGAAACCCTAAACACCTCTCTCTCTCTCACAACCCCTAAACCCAAGAAACCCTAAACCTTTATCTCCCTATCTCTCCCTAATCTCCCTATCTCTATCATCCCACTACCTCTCAATGTCTCTACCTATGTCTCTGGCCATGTCCATCACTCTCTATCTCTCTATCTCTCCCCTCAGTGTCCTCTATATCTCCCTATTGGTCCTCTCTCCCTACACCCTAAACCTCCAAACCTTGACACCTAAATAATGCCCCTAAGCTCTAAACACTAAGCCCTAAACTTGAGAAACCCTAAACCCCCAAACACCAAACCCCAAACACCTAAACCCTAAACCCAAGAAACCCTAAACCTCTATCTCCCTATCTCTCCCCTATCTCCCTATCTCTTTCATCCCTTTACCTCTTAGTCTCTCTTCCTATGTCTCTGGACATGTCCCTCACTCTCTATCTGGAGAGAGAGAGAGAGGGACAGGGACAGGGATAGGGAGAGGGAGAGGGAGAGGGAGAGAGAGTTGTTTTAGTTCACCATAATGCAAGCGTGTTGTAACACGCTCGCATTATGTGAATGCATAAAATGTGAGTGCGTTATAATGCTCTCGCGTTATGCGTTGCCTTGGTTATTTCCAAGCCTAAGGCTTGAATTTGTCTTGGGCTTCCAACCCAAAGTCTTGGATTGTGTTTAGGACATCCAAAGACACATTTTTCCAGATTGTAGCAAAAACCACATAATCTGGAGCGTGCTCCCCATCAAGTTTCCACTTATTTTGATGAAAACTCAAAAAAATACCTCCATAATCTTAATCTCTTTGTAGCTATCTAACCATATAATGTTTTTCATTTTGAGTACATTAAGGGTTTCATCTTTAATTTCTTTTGTTAGTGTAGCCATTTTTTGTCAAAAACTAGTGTCTAGTATTTTTGACCTTTTTTTAACCATTCATTGAAATTTGAAATAAGTTACATTTTTAGAAATTAGACTCCATTCTACACGTATTAAAAAAAATCAATTTTCAATTAGTTTTCAAAATTTTTAGGGGGGAGCACGCTCAATTTTCTATTTTTTAGGATGTGTCCACATTTTTTTTAGATGATGCACCTGGTAAACTTTTTAATGTGACCGGCGACGCTGGTACGACATGCCCTCCTGCTCCACGCGAATGCTTTTGCCTGGAGCAATGAACCGGTGAGGCCACAACACGGGGGACCTCATCCCCTAGCAAGAACACTTCAAACCCGCGAGCACATTGGCCCAACAAAGGTGTAAAGCCTGCGAGCTCGTTGGCCCAGCGAGGGTTTGAACTCTGTGGCTGCCACTACAACTGAGCGACTTAACCACTGAACCACGCCCTTATCAGCAATTTTTTTATGTGCCTAGTAAACTTTTTTCATGTGACTGGTGATGCTAGCATGACACACCCTCTGGTACCATGGGGATGGGGGGAGACTGGACCTCGTGACCATCTTTACTGCAATGGAATTACTTAACCAATCGAGCCAGGGCCCCCGCCCTTAGGATGTGTCCACTTTGAAAATTACTAAAAAATCAATTATTCATGAAAAACTTATCACAAAAATCAGGGATAAACTACACGGTGTTAGATAATTTCTCACTAAAGCAATTTTTGAAATACTAAAAAAAGGTTAACATTTTAGGGGGAGCACACTAGATGCTATGTTATGTTTTTTTGAGAAAAATAAGACCAATTTGTGTGCTCCCCCTTTTTGAGCCCCTTAATCTCAACCATTTTTAGAAAAAAAAATAGTAGTTTAAAAACTAGGTTCAGAGCACTATGACTCTTGTTTTTGTTCCATCTTCAAATTTTGAGTGTAGCTATCTTCAATTCTCATCCAATATCAATGTTTCCTAATTTCAGAAAAAAAGTGGCATCTTAAGACCCCCTTTTGGTCCCCCATCTTTGTGCACTTACCCCTGTGGAATTTCATGATGTCTTGCAAGTCTCTCATCATTGGACATTTCTCTTGGGTCATCAATAATGGGAAGAGTGCCAATTTTTGGGAAAACTCTTGGAACAACTTCCTACCACTTTCAAATATTGCTAAGTTAAGTGATTGTAGGTAGATTATGGAGGACATGTGGGGGTAAGGTGGAAGACTATGTAATGGATAAATCTAGTGTAAATGGAAGAGAATGTGGATGGAAGGACTTCAATAGTGCACCTACTGCACCTTCGATGAGAATCAAAATTATGGAGGAGATCAATAAAAGAAGAATTTTAATTTCTCAGAAGGAAGATAAAATAATTTGGAGGGGAAAATTCTAAATTCTGTTCAGTAAAGCTTGGGTATTGTATCTAATGCATTTGATCAAACAATACTTGGTGGCCTTCAGATCTCTACTGGAGTGCAAATATTCTTCCAACAGTTGGCACCTTCACATGGATAGTAATGCACAAGAAAATTCTCACTAGTGAAAGGTTACTAAAAATTGGCATTCATGGCATATCACAATGTCCATTGTGCTTGGATGCAAAAGATACTACTAACCACTTGCTATTAAACTACACCTTTGCCAATGAATGTTGGTATTAAATGATTGAGAAGTTGAATTAGACTGGCATTTTACAAAGGGATATATTAGAACAATCTCAAAGTTGGTCATGACTATACAATAAATTGATTTGGGTAAGGTGGTGGACTATAAATCTATCCATGGATATATAGTAGTTGTGGTAAAAAAGAAATAGGAGAATTTTCAACAATAAACAATTGAGTATGGAAGAATTAACAAAGAATATCAAAGTAAGAATCTATGAATTCCTCAATGTCAAGGCGAAGACTTCAAATCTTTGATCCAAGCTATACACCTAGTGGGATGAAAGGATTGTGAAGTCAAGGAATTTGCTAGAAATCCCCACTAGTTACTCATCAAATGTTAACTCCGAGTGCTCCAAAGAAAGAGGAAGGAAAGAAAAGTGGCCCCTTTGAGTGGAATATTTAAGATGAATTTTTATGGGGCCTCATGAGGTAATCCTAAGCCCTCAAGTGTAGGTTGCATTATCAAGAATGAGATGAGAATCATCTTTTGGGTGGTGTCAAAGAAATTTCTACCTAGAGCCAACAATGAGGTAGAGATGGAGACTTTATATGAAGGACTAAAATTGTGTGAGTAGAAGAACATAAGGACCATTCACATCAAAGGAGACTCAATGATGTGCATTAATGCTATAAGGTGCAAAAATGTAGTTAATTGGAAATTGAAAAAAATGATAGAATTGATTAGCTCCATTTTGGATAGAATGCAAGATTTCATAGCTAGGCACACCTATTTGGAAGCTAATATGACTGTAGATATTCTTACAAATTATTCCATCAAGTAGAATGAAGAGATATTACTGTTAAATTGATGTGATGTTTAGCAAGATCCACACAAGATTATCAAATCTAAAATGCATGCAGCGCTCATCTAGGTGGATAATTTATGACATACACATGATCAAGACCATCCCAAAGCAATAACATGTTATATACTGCAGCCAAGATGAAATCTTGGAAATCTATTCCCAAGAGCTACATGTACATAAAATCTTTTTCCAGTGGCTACTTCTACCTATTGAGAGCTTCTTACTCACAAATTTTTGATCTTATCATAGAAGGAGATTTGTTGGGAAATCTCCAACTTGATTAGAAGAAATCACCTAAGTATGTTTACACAACATACTTAGATGATTTTTGATCAATTTGGATATTTCTCATTTTTCTATCACACCCATACATGGAGTTTTCCCATAAAATTTACCCACTATTATACGATCAAAAATTTGAGTATAGCTAAAAGGGCAAAAAAAATTGTTTGGACTTGTTGGTATCTAGATTTTTCAACTCCCAAACCTACAATATTTTTCCCAGTATCAATTGAGTGGTCCCCTGTGTTGTGCCCCTATGTTCTGCCATGTTGCATGCCTTTGAAAATATGGAAAAAACTTCAATAAATTGCCAAGTAAAGTGAAAATTAGAGAGTTCCTGACCAGGTAGAAATCATCGACATAATGGAATAGTTCTTAGTTCCTTCCCTAGCTTTGATTGCGAATAATGAAATATGCTAAGGCATGGAAGAAAAGAGACAATCAAGAAGAAATTGGGTAGTTCTTAGTCACGTGGAAATCCTCGATGAAGTGAAACAAAGAGAAATGTTAGGAATTAAGGTGTCTCAACCTTGGTAATTCCTTGTATTATTTCATTGTATTTATTTATTTATTGCCTATTATTGTAATTAGGATGCAAATCCTTATTGTCATCTTGTGGGAGTTGGCACGGTGATGTGTCATCCTACATGGAAGGTGACAACTTGTAAATTTGTCCTCACATGAGGAGACAGGCATCCCACTTAGTGGTAGGAATATTTTTCCATGTGTCGGCATCTTGAATAGTGTGTAAAGGAATGTTGACCGAAACAGTTATGATAGATTCCTATGACAAATCTATGATGCATAAGAGTCATAAATGGAAGATTCTATGACAGGTGAAGACATGTGTCACAAGGCATCTTGGAAGAAGACATCTTTGGGTACCCAAGGAGGGTTATGACATGTTGTAAGAGAATGTGCTATTTTTATCCTGTGTGTGATAGATTCTCTTACAACTGTAAGATATGAGAACTATGACAGATTCTATGACAGTCATAAGTGTCGTAAGAGTATCTATCATTGCCCAACTTGGGAGTAGGTGACCTCTTTGGGATGGGACGATATGACAATGTCATGAACACCCTGCAGTGTTGGACAAGTGTCCTTAGGTGTGGTTTTTGGGCCATGAGGCCATGTTGGACGCCCATCTCAAGATAGAGCCATTTTTTCCTTATATCTTCTATATAAATAGGTGCTTTGGAGAGGAGATGTATTATGTGATTGATAGGTACTATTATACTACTAGATTATCTCCAGATATGAGTGTCGAAGACTCCTACAAGAGCATTGGCTTCAAAACTATATTGTAACCTTCATTGTTTACTGGAATACATTTGAACTATGTTTTGGAGTGTCAGGTTTTTCACTTGTAGGGGTTTTCCCCACGTATAGCTTCTCTCTCTCTCTCTTCTATCTTCTTTATGTGTGTATGTGTATTTCTATAATATCTCTATTGTTGGGTTAATAACACTGTAACTGTAAAGGATAAAAAGAATTTGCACTCCACTTTCCTCATTAGATTAGTGTAGGAAGCAATTTCCGCACACCTAGCTTCCTTTCAGTTGGTATCAGAGCTTGATAACCTTTGGTCCTAGTTGTTGGGTAGGGGTTTTTTGAGCTAATCTTAGATTGAGTGGGAGTCTATGCAAAGTATTCTATAATCTTATTATAGGAAAAGAGATGGTAGACACATCCAAAAGATTAGAGGTGGAGAAATTTAATGGCATAAATTTTGAGTTATGGAAACTTAAGATGGAAGACATGCTTGTTGATCATGACCTATGGAAAACCGTATCTGGTGTAAAACCAACTGCAATGGCACAAGCTGATTAGGATCTCAAAGATCAGAAGGCTAAGGGTCTCATAAGACTCAGTCTAGCTGATTTTGTCCTATTGAATGTCCATGAGGAGAAGACCACGAAAGACCTTTGGAAGAAGCTGGATGATGTTTATCAGGCCAAATCCCTGGTGAACAAGCTTTTTCTGAGAAAGAAGTTGTATTCTCTAAGGATGGAGGATGGAGGATCGGTTGCAGATCACCTAAATGCTTTCAACATGTTAGTTGCATAATTGACATCCATTGGTGTGAAGATGGAGGAGGAGGATCATTGTATGACCTTGATTTATTCTTTGCCAGACTCATGGGATCATCTTGTTATGGCTATTGGGAGCACCACATCCACATTCAAAATGGATGAAGTGGTATCTTCATTGTTATCTGAAGAGATGTGGAGAAATCCTTTTGAGGAAGCTAAAGAGGCTCTTACAATTCATGGAAGACCCAAGGAGAAAGGGAAAAAGAAGGACAAGAAAGATGAGAAGGGTAGATCTAAATCTCATGGGAGATTTAAATCTCCTGGAAAGTCCAAGGCTCTCTGTTGGAACTATGGCAAAACTGGGCATTTTCGAAAGGAATGCAAATAGGAAAAGAAAAAGAAGAAGAAGAATGCCCTAGATTCAAATTTTGACAAGTCACAAGATGATGGTGATGTCTTCATCACAACCTTGGCCACCCATGCATCTGATGATGTGTGGTTAATAGATTCTAGTGCATCATTCCACATGACCTCACATTGAAGCTGGTTCATGAAGTATGAAGAGTTCGATGGTGGAAGAGTGTACCTGGGTGACGATTCTCATCTAAAGATTGTTGGTTGTGGAAGAGTCTCAATTTGATTCCCTGATGGATGAGTGAAGAGGATCACTAGGGTTATGCACATCCCAGGCTTGGCACAGAACCTGCTTTCTGTAAGTATGTTGAATGATTTAGGTGTGCAGGTTGTCTTTTCGAAGGATGGATGCAAGATGACTAGAGGATCTATGGTGCTTGCGAAGGGTACTCAGAGAGGTACTCTTTTTCAGTTGGAGGCATGCACTTCATAGTGCAATAGTTCTTCTAACTCAAAGAAAAGAGCTATAGTCACTTCATCCCCACCATCTGAACAAATAGTGAAGAAATCTTTTGTAACAAATTCTGATGGTAGTGCATCTTGTGTACCCAAGGGTGCTCACGCTTTGGAAGTTAAGCTTCTTACTGAAAAGACTATGTTATGGCATATGAGATTTGGCCACATTGGTGAGAAGGGTCTTAGAACCCTGAAAAATAAAAACCTCATTGAGGGGTTAAATGATTGTAATCTCGAGTTTGACTTTTGCGAACATTGTATATATGGGAAGTAAAATTGTGTTCAGTTTTACTCTAGTTCTCACAAGTCTTCTGGTGTTTTGGACCATGTTCATTCTGATGTGTTTGGTCCTATTAGTATTCCTTCAATTTCCAAATCTGTATATTTTGTATCTTTTATAGATGATTACAGTAGAAGGACATGGATTTATTTTCTCAGAAGTAAGACTGAAGTCTTTAGTTAGTTCAAAGAGTTTAAATTTTTTGTTGAGAATCAGACTGGTAAAAAGATTAAGTGTTTGAGAACTGATAACGGTGGTGAGTTTTGTTTGACAGATTTTGATAAGTTCTGTAAAGAGCAATGGATTGAAAGACATAAGACAACTCCATACACCCCACAGAAAAATGGAGTTGCAGAGAGGATGAACATGACACTGATGGAGAGGGCTAGGAGTATGCTTAGTGGAGCAAGCCTCGAATAAAATTTTTGGGCTGAAGTTGTAGCCATTGCTTGCTACCTGGTAAACAGGTCTCCTACATCAGCTCTTGTTGGAAAGACACCTATGGAGGTGTGGTCTGGTAAGAAGCCTTTAGTTAGACATCTTCGTGTTTTTGGTTGTGAGGCATATGTATATATGCCTAGGGAGAAATGGTCTAAATTGGAGAACAAGGCTGTTAAGTGTATCTTCATTGGCTATGGTGTCGGTGTGAAAGGATACAAGCTTTGGGATCTTGTGGTTGAAAAAGTGTTGTTTAGCAAAAGTATTATCTTCAAAGAGATAACACCTTCTTCTGTTGTTCTCCAGCTAGAAGAAACAAAAAAGAAAGATGATGTGGTTTAGTTTCCTTCTACCCTTGAGAAGACTGAACCGTCAAACCTTGTGAGACCTGATGATGAGGAGAGCTCTAGCAACTCTGAAAGCTCAGAAGAAGAAGCAGAACTTCAACCTCAGCCATTGAGGAGGTCTACACAAACAAGGAAGCAACCTGATAGGTTTGGTTATTCATTGCTTGATTCTAGTTGTGCTTTTGCTTTGCTTACTAACACTAATGAGCCTAGAACTGTGAAAGAGGCTATGGGCATGAAAGATGCAAGTTCCTAGAAGGAGGCCATGGAAGATGAGATGACTTCTTTGGAAAAGAATAAAACATGGGACTTGGTGCCTTTGCCTGAAGGACGGAAACTTGTTGGATGCAAATGGGTGTTCAAGAAGAAATTTAGTGCAGATGGCAGTGTTGAAAAGTACAAGGATAGACTGGTTGTGAAGGGGTATTCACAAATGGAGGGAATTGATTATGGTGAAATTTTCTCTCCCATTGAAAAGTTGACATCTATTTGGTTCTTGTTATCTCTTGCAACATCTTATGACTTAGAGGTGGAGCAGATGGATGTAAAGACAACATTCCTTCATGGTGATTTGGAGGAAGAGATTTACATGTCACAACTGGAGCATTACATAGAGAAAGGTAAAGAAAATTTGGTTTGCAAGTTGAAAACGTTTTTGTATGGTTTGAAGTAGACTCCTAGGATGTGGTACTTGAAGTTTGATACCTTTGTGTTTTCGGTTGGATTTCTAAGATCGAAATCATATCATTGTGTGTATTATAAATTTGACAATGATCGCATTCTCATTATTGCATTGTATGTTGATGATATGATGTTAATTATGAATGGTAAGAATATGATTTCTGATTTGAAGTCTCAGTTGTCAGCACAGTTTGAGATGAAAAATCTAGTGGTAGCCAAGTACATTCTGGGAATGGAAATCAAAAGAGACATAGCTAACAAAAAACTTTGGTTAAGCCAGAGTAAGTATGTGAAGACCGTGTTGGACATGTTTAGCATGGTAGATTGTAGACCATTGTGTGTTCCCGTTTCTTTGCGGACAAAGTTGTTTGTTAATGATTGTCCAAAATCTCCTAGTGAGGTGGAGGACATGAGCAAAGTACCTTATGCTAATGTTGTTGGAAGTTTGATGTATGCTATGGTTTGCACAAGACCAGACATTGCCCAAGTAGTGGGAGTCCTTAGTCGATTTATGGCTAATTTTGAATGGGTACATTGGGATGTAGTTAATAGAGTGTTCAGATATTTGAGGGGTACTTTTGAGTAGTCCATATGCTATAATGGTAATGTTACAGGACCTTTGCATTTAGTTTGTATTTGTGGATTTGTGGATTCTAATTGGATGAGTGACATTGACAGTAGGAGATCCACCAGTGCTTATGTGTTTACTATGTTCAGTGGTGCAATTAGTTGGATGATTAAGTGACAACCTGTGGTTGCTTTGTCCACGACAGAAGCTAAGTATATGGAAGCAACTCATGCTTGCAAGGAAGCCATTTGGCTTAAGAGATTGTGCTCAGATATTGGTGTTGATGTAGGATAGATTATGATTTGTTGTGACAATTAGAGTGCAATTTGCCTAGCAAAGAATCCAACTTTCCATGCTAGAACAAAGCATATTGATGTACAATTTCACTTTGTGCGAGACATGGTAGAGAATGGGAAGGTGAATTTGGAGAAGGTAGATACTTTGAAGAATTTTGCAGATGCATTGACAAAACCAGTGGGCACAAAAAAGTTTAGATGGTGTTCAGAGTCTATGGACCTCTCGGCCTATAATAGTTAAATCCTGTTATTTCCATTGTCTCTTACAAGGTATTTGACAAGTGGGAGAATGTTGGGAATTAAGCTGTCTCAACCTTGGTAATTCCTTGTATTTATTTTTTTATTGCATATTATTGTAATTAGGATGCAAATCCTTATTGTCATCTTGTGGGAGTTGGCACGGTGATGTGTCATCCTACATAGAAGGTGACAACTTGTAAATTTGTCCTCACATGAGGAGATAGGCATCCCACTTAGTGGTAGGAATATTTTGCCATGTGTCAGCATCTTGGATAGTGTGTAAGGGAATATTGACCGAAACGGTTATGACAGATTCCTATGACAAATCTATGACGCATAAGAGTCGTAAATGGAAGATTATATGATAGGTGAAGACATGTGTCACAAGGCATCTTGGAAGAAGACATCTTTGGGTGCCCCAAGGAGGGTTATGACAAGTTGTAAGAGAATATGCTATTTTTAGCCTATGTATGATAGATTCTCTTACAACTGAAAGATATGACAGTTGTGATGGATTCTATGACAGTCGTAAGTGTCGTAAGAGTATCTATCATTGCCCAACTTGGGAATACGCAACCTCTTTGGGATGGGTTTTGGGCCATGAGGCCATGTTGGATGCCCATCTCAGGATAGAGATATTTTTTCCTTGTATCTTCTATATAAACAGGTGCTTTGGAGAGGAGATGTATTATGTGATTGATAGGTACTATTATGCTACTGGATTGTCTCCAGATACGAGTGTCAAAGACTCCTGCAAGAGCATTGGCTCTGAAACTGTATTGTAATCTTCATTGTTTATTAGAATACATTTGAGCTATGTTTTGGAGTGTGGGGTTTTTCACCCGTAAGGGTTTTCCCCATGTATATATTGTCTCTCTCTCTTCTATCTTATTTTTGTGTGTATGTGTATTGCTGCAATATCTCTGTTGTTGGGTTAATAACACTGTAACTGTAAAGGATAAAAAGAATTTGCACTCCACTTTCCTCATTAGATTAGTGTAGGAAGCAATTTCTACACACCTAGATTCCTTTCAAGAAAAAGAGAAAAAGAGAAGATAATGAGAAATTAGAGAGTTCTTGGTGACTAGGAACTCCCTGATTTTGTTCCTGATTGCTCTGAAAGTGCCAATGGGGTTTTTTTAATGATTTTAAAGTGAAATCCATTTTAAATATTTTCCCACCTTTTGATTATAAATCCCATCCTTGCCTGCCAAGGCATGCCATTAATGTAGGTTGACCTCATTGAAGGAAAATGATTAGTTGAATGCAAAATATGGGTAGGTGGATGATTTTACTGCAGTTGTTGGGGGCCCTAACTTGTTTTCCCACCCATAAAAGCAAATGATATTGTAATGTTTATAAAGATGACTTGAAAATGATATATATTTTGGTGCCATGGGAGGTTGGTATGAGTTAATGCTGAGGTAGATGGGTAGGTAATTCATGCCTAAACACAACATTGAAGTTTCTACTATATATGCATGTTGTGAAGATGTGATTAGGGTTGGTCTTTTTGGCATTCTTTAGGCAACAAGTGTACAGGATGGCTAGGGTTGCAACTAGCGATAGTTACAGTTATTCAGGAGTAGTGATTGAAATTATATGAAGATTACAATGCAAAATTTAATATCAGCTTTGAATGTCTCCATTGTTGCATGTATTTTTGCAAGGAACCCCTAAATTGCAGTTAGGGTTCCTCTTTCCATGTTTTGAGGTGTGAATGTAATCACGGATTAGAAGAATTTGATAGGTTCTTAATACATTGCAAGTGTTTTAATGATCATTTCAGTGTTACATATGGATGAATATATTGTAGGAATGGATTGCTAAGCATGTTTATTGTCTGATATTGAGTTCTACGCATATGGGTATTTCAGATAGGTGACCACATGTTCTTTTTATTGTTGTTTTCATTTGATGAACTGTATACTTTGTAGCCCCTTTAATAGGCACCAGTCTGAGAGGTGTATAATCACCCACACCCTTTAAAATTAGATCTAATCCATCAAGTTTCAAGGAGAAGTAGTTAAATTCATATGCCTCACGTGATTCTACATTGTAACCAGTGAATATTATGTGTGAACTTTTCCAAATGTCATTCCAATGAATCCCAAGTACATACTAGCATCTTGTATTCATGCAAGAGTGTTTTTATCAGCTTAAACAGAGGTCTTGTAATGCAACAAGCTTATTTTAGTTTAGATAGTGACTATATTAGGGATTAAAACAACAGCCTGGGTATTGCTACAATGATATAAATTTTTGTGTTTTGTGATTTTAAATCCTTATTTAGGGTTACCTCTAGGCATACCCTCCTTGGCTTAGCTAATCTAGAAGTGAAGAGGAGATTACCCACTCCTAACATTTGGCCTAGATTCATTTGCAGCTTGTTGATGAGTCATTTTTGAGCCTCCTTAATGACATCCATGGCCTAAGAGGTTTGAAAACATTCTAGGGTTTTAGACCTATGATTTTGGGACCCAAAATTTGGTGTCACTACTAGGGATCTAGTTGGTTCTGGTTGAAATTAATGCAGCTCTATAATACAGTGAAAATTTAGATGTTTTCTTCCAAACTGGGAAATGACGAATCTATTTTAGGCAACCCAAAAATCAGCTCACAGCTAAGTGAATAATTTAGTATGGATTGGAGAAGAAGATCCTAAGGTTAGTCACGACGTGATGATTCCTTAGGAAGCATAAGGAATCAAAGAAATAGATGGAGAGAAAGAGCTCCTGGTGTGTTACCACCACTAAATGTTCTAGATCTAGTGGGGACATTAGGAACAAATGACACATTTGATGATTTCAAAGATCAGTATCAGTATACATCTAAGGATTCTATTGATAATATGCTAAGAATGAATAGAAGAGTATATAGAGATGAATATGAGGTTCAAAGAAATGAGAATGTTACTGTCAAGGGAAGTAGAGATAGATTCCATGAAGCAAACATGAGAAAATTTGGAATGCCCAATGAATATGAAGAGACATTTTGGCCTACCCAACATCCTACATCACTTACTAGGTTACTTAGAAATCATCATGACAACATTCTGAATGATGACGATTAGCACAAACAACTTGATGCCGATGAAAGGAAAGAAATATTGATGATGAGATAAACTTACTTGATCATATAGATAGAGGCAGAGAGAGGTGTTGGCCCTACTTGATTTGCAGCATGCTAAACTTGCTCAGAATGCATAGAATCAACCTCAACATCAAAATGTTCAAAATCCTAGACCTGGAAAAAATTAACAACAATATCAACAACACTATCAACAACATCAACAAATGGGGCAACAAGGTAGGAACCCCACTCATGTACCTCAAGCTCCAAAATAACCACCACAATAGCAAATGAATCAGCAATATGGAATGTTCCAAATCCTAGGCCTCAATTCAAAAGACAGGCTTAGAGGTTTCCTCCACTTAGGTATCCTTTAGGAGTAGAAAGGTACAAGCAGTTAGATTTCTTTGGTATCCTAGATTTTCCTAATCTAATCACAAATAAAATAAGGGGAAAGATACCTAGATTTCAAGGAAACAATGCAGTCTCAGGCGAAGAACATTTGAGGTATTTCATCAATGTCATAGATGAGTATGAAATAGATGACAAGGATGTCATGATGAAAGTGTTTGTGCACTCATTAGAAGAGAGTTCCAAGATGCTAATACAATAGTGTGTCACACTTACAGGACATCCTGATTTTTGTTTGAAATCACATATTTGTTATAAAAAATAAAGATTTAAGCCTTGAGTGGTTCCATCTAAAGGGGTTTAATTGAAGGGGGTTAGATAAAACCCCCTTAGATCAATTTTCCTTGGAAAGAACCCCCCTAGTCTTAAATCAAACCCTCGATGGACTCTCCTCTACACCTATCAAAATTTTGACAAAAAACCAATTTTGCTTCACCTTTTGGGGGATCAAATGAAGTCATTTAGAAATTATATTTTTTAAATATGTAGCCCTTAGTATAAGCTTTCCAAAAAGTATGATCTTGAATATTTTTCATTTGATTTTATATTTATTTTCTATTTTCTAGTGAATGTAGGTTTTTCACCTAACATCAAGGTCCCTATTCTACACACGCGGAAAAATAAAAAAAATAAAGAATTTAAAAAAAAAATTTGTGCACTAGGTATTGATGTCCTTGTTTCAATAAAAAGAAAGAAGTTAATTTGGATACATACAAAAAAACTTATGTTGTATGGTATAAACCTATGTCTAAATTATAATTAATCTCACTTCAAGAATTAATTAAAAAAATATGCAACAAAAAATTATGAAAAAATATCTGCGCACTAGATATTGGCGTTAAAAATCTATGTTTAAAAATTTATAATTTTATCATTTCTATAAAAAAAGTTATGTTGTATGGTATGAACATCATTGTCTAAATATATTGTTAATTATAAAAAATAAGTTATTAAAAGTTATGTAAAAAAATTCACAAATTATTTCTTAAATTTAAAAAAAAATTAGAATCTACACATGAAATCTCAAAATTCACTAGTTCACATCATCTTCAAATTATTAACGGTTTAGTTGTTATAGGTGTTAGAAAGTGAAAGTTTGGTTAAAAATGTTGATTTTAATGTCCTACTTTGGCCAAAAAGTGGGACACAGTATTGTGGGATCACCCACCAAAGAATGGTACAAAAGTTTCCCGGACAATAGTATTGATTCGTGGGAGGAGTTCATGAGATTTTTTAGATTACAAATGGGGATAGGATTGATCCACAATTTTCTATACATGAGCTCACAACTACCAAAAAGAGAATAAATGAAACAATGGTGGACTTCAATAGTACTTAGGTTCATCATGGCAATGAGGAAGGTACCCCCAAACCTTAGACTGAATGAATCAATGGGTTTAGTGTTGTATTGTGGTGTTTTTGATTAAAAAATTGGGTAGTACTTATGGGGCAAGAGTCCTCAAACATTGAGGGAAGCATATGTTGTATCTATAAACATAGAGAGTAACATGAGAGCATCAAGAAAGCATGTAAAGAGGTTAGATGTAAATATTTCCCAACCTAATAGGGTAGCCATGTATAAGCCTCTTACCACTGAAGATAAGCTAGATAAGCTCATGGGAGTCATGAAAGATTTATCCTACATAGTGGCACAAAATGAAAAGCAACACACTTTAATGAAGGTCAAAGGTTGCACATCAAACCCTACAATACTGATTGGTCCAAGAGACCACAAAAAAATGATAGACAAGTAGCCCCTAAATAGGTCAGTTTCAAGCAGCCCGAGAGGGATACACCAAATCCATTGAGAAAGGATCAAATCAACTTCCAAGAGGTTTCACATTGGTGCAAGGCATGATATCTCCGACATGACTCAAAAAATTCAACAGTTTCTCACTCAATGAGAAGAGAAGAAGAATTTCCAAATGAAGAAGGTGTTGTTGAGTACTATGAGGATGAAATAAATTAGTTTGATACTGAATGCTATGAGAAACTAGATGAGGATGTTGGTTTTGATAGTTATAATGAAGAAGATCATGTTTACCATGGTTCTAAAAAATATGAACTGCTTGCTCATTATTTTGAGCATCTGAGGGACCTCATGCACCAAACATATTAGTAGTCTAAGCCATCCAAGGAAGACGTGAAGGTTTTGACTGATGCAGCTATAGTGCAGGGTATCAATTGAGAAATAAGCATGCGCCTATGCAAGGTGATGCTGCTACAAACTTAACTATGAATAAAGTTGGGACTAAAAAGGAAAAGCATAAAGTGGTTGCTGATAAGGGAAGCAATGTTCTAAAGAGGAATCTAGAAAAGAAGAAGACTCCAACACAACCATTGTTGTATTGATTGTCCTTGATGGAAAAAGGTTGATGACAAAGGACAGTGGATGACAAAAGGATAGTGAAGCATGAGGAATCATATCTTTGTGATGACAGAGAAAGGAAGAGTTTGAGGTAGTAAGGTGATACAACAAGATGGTGATGTTGGTCATACATGTTGTTCATATCATGCATCAGATATTCAGGTCCACAGGAGTTCATACTGGACCACATGAGTTCATATGCATTATGACATGAAGTTCATGATATTGCTTATTCATGATAATGAGGTGTTTGATGCTAATGTTTGGCAAGGTTGGTTTGAGAAGTATGAATGCCTTTGATAGTACAAGGGAAATGAAATTTTTCATAATGTTTCTTTAAGTGCACAATGTGTCTTTATATGTCAAGTACAATGTTGACATTCATGCAAAGTAGAGACATCATGCAATTATGACATAGATTCATAAGACAATGTTTGATGTTGATCTTCATCCCTCATGCTTCATAAGACTTGTCATATTATGGTCAGGTGATGTGTCTGCATAAAAAGCTTATGTTTTGATTAGTGTCCATTGACATTTGTGCCCTATTGTTTCTTCCATGATTGCACAAGTATAAACTGATTATCATACTTTGATATAATCTCCTCTGAAGTCATTGAGGCCTCTGCAGAGTCATCACGATTCTTTTTGATGTGTCTAATATGCTTATCTCCTCATATCTCCTATTAGGGTTTGATGTGCTAAGGGGTTAAGCGAACAAAAACCATAAATTAAAGTTCTTAAGGCACACTATGTGTTTATACCCTAAGTCACTCGTCGCTGCTTTATCTCTTTTTTGAAGGTGACTTGCTAGATCGGTTAAGACATAACTTAAGTTATGTTTTAAGGGGCTTCGACAAGTCGAGTGACCGGCCTCAACTCCTAAGGGGTACCGGGGACACCAAGTCATCGGAAGCTTATGAGCATGAAAGGAGAATCTACGATTGAGATTAAAAGCTCTTAATGGCATGAAAGCAAATCATACGAATGCCTTTTTGTTTACTTTTTGAACACCAATCGTCACTCCAGACTGTCAAAAATTGGCGGGCAGAAGGCTATATAAAGCTCTAAAGTAGTTGTCTGAAAGCTCTAATGATGCAGAGGGCTAGTAAGATTTAGTATGAGAACTCTGTAATGTTTTTAGAAGTTTTGGTCATTGATATGTGATGAGAAAAGGTAAGTCTACATGCCAATATGCAAATTGATCAGTTTTGTGAAGAAAATCTTGGTGTTTGCAGAGATTGAAGGTTGAAGATCATTTTATGGTGTATAGAGGTTATCTTCAATGCAAGAAAGGAAATTGCAGTTGTTTGCAGAGATTGGAATATGTTTAATTTGTTGTTACTGACATGGTGTTAATGGTTTGTGATTGAAGGAGACTTTATTGAGTGAAAACAAAGAAGTTATAAGGTTTTGTGATATAGAGAATCAAGGTAGCCCCGTGAATGGTTTACTTGTATCCAAGGTAATTGTTTTTGCTAGTGAGGCATCTATCTACTAGTGAGGCATATTGTGTATCAGTGAGATACTTTATTGTTTGCTAGTGAAGCAATAAAGTGAAGGAGTTTAAGAGTGGTTTTTTTAATCCCTTTTAAGGGTTTTTCCACTCATCAAAAATTGTGTCATGGCTCATGATTATTGTCTATCTGTATGACCTTATGTTCTATGATTGTTTAATGTCTTGTTCATTTTTCAAATCATTATTCTTGTGTATATGTGCTTAAACAAATCTTGAGGTCTCATGTATTTTGTATTTCAGTGAATTAAAAGGTGTAAGAGGTTTTTAGGGTTTATAGACCACTGATTCACCCCCCCCTCTCAGTGGTCCTATACTCCAACAACCATCAACAACAACAAAAATATGTGTAGAAAGCTCCATCACTCGTGGTGCAACCAACTGTTGCATCCATCCCAAAAGTGATGATAAAGAAAGACAACCCCAAGTGTTAAATGATCTAGAAAAGAGTAATGATAAAAAGAAAGAATGGAAAGGTATGGATATCTCTTCCAGTTAGTTGATGTCTTTCATCCCCAATGCAAGTGATGTTACCATTTCTTGTGATACTCCTCTACCTAGTTATCACCCTATAGACATGGCCCAGGTCATCAGTCAAGTTAGAATTTCACTGCCTCTAGGGGAGGCCCAAGTAGGATTCCTAAGCATAATAATAGGGTCCTATCATTTATTAATGTTGTTAATGCACCATAACATGTCTCTATTGTCTCTAGTAACAATGATGAAAATAAAAATGAAGAAGAGACCATGGAAGTGTACTTAGGATCATCTATTGTTAATAGGAGGATGGATGTTGATCCATTTTACACAACATTAATCATCAATGGTTGAATGTTGCACAACTGTATGCTTGATTCTAGTGCTTCTAGAAATGTCATGCCCTTGGAGGTCATGAATGACTTGGGTTTGAAAGTGACTAAGTCTTATGGCAAGTGCTTTGCCATGGACCCTAGAGAGGTGAATGCCATTGGCCTTGTGAAAGATGTCAAAGTTCAGCTTGCTACTCACCTTGACAAGTCATTTTTGATGGAAGTCATTATTGTGGACTACCCTCCCAAATGGGGTGCATGTTACTACCCAGAAAGTGGGTTGCCTCTATGGGGGTGGCACACAAATGGATCTCTCGTATGCTACTATTCTAGTGCATGGAGTAGAAGTGAAATTGTATATGGAGAAGAAGATGGATGATAGCATTGAGGACTGTTGCAAAACAACTGATGAAACTAATTTATTTGATATCAAAATAGATAATTTCATTAGGTTTTGTGATAAAGAGGAACATGATGTTATTGTTGCTCCTCCTCATTGTGTTTCTCCTATTGATATATGCATATGATTTGTGGACAATGCACTTTGATGGTGCATATTCTAAGGATGGCTTGGGTGTAAGAGTTGTTTTGACATCACCAATTGGGAAAAATTTTGGATTATCATTTAGGCTTGATTTCCAGTGCACCAACAACATAGTTGAGTATGAAGCTCTTCTATTGGGCTTGAACATTGCTCATAGGCATGGACTCAAGAATTTAAAGATTTGTGGGGATTTAGAATTGGTGCTACAACATGTCAGAAGTATTTATGTGGCCAAGGACAATAGGTTAAGAGCATATAGAAGTGGAGTTTGGGATCCACTAGAACTATTTGATGCCATTGGTATTAACTGGATTGAGAGAACTAAAAATGAAAAGGCAGATGCTTTGGTTGTTGTTGCTTCAAGATTTAATCCACAATCAACTTCTTCTTCTTGTCATTATGTTGTTGAAGTTCTCACTAGGCTAACAATCCCTGATAACATTTACAGTTGGCAACTTTTAATGATAGCAATCAGATTTATAATTTTTTGAATTGCATGGATGAATTTGACAACCAATTAAATGATTGCCAACCCATGATAGAGGTTAAAGACGCAAAGGAAAATCTATTTGGAAATGATGTGGTGTAGCTCAAAATAAATACCGTTCCTAAAGGTTTGGTGGCACTAGAAAGGATGTTTGATAGTGCAAATTATTACAAGGGCAAAGGCATACTAGTTCAAGAAGATAATATTGAAGGTGTAAACTTAGGGTCTGAGGATGCACCAAAGATGGTATACAATGGTAAGAATCTAAAACCTCATGAGAAACAAATGTTAATTGCATTATTGAGAAAATATTAGAAGTGTTTTGCATGGTCCTATGATGAGATGCAAACTTATACGGAGGATTTGTTTCAACACGTAATTCCTCTTTAGCCTGATACAAAACCTTTTAGGCAGAAACAAAGGCCGATTAACCCTACCATAGATGCCAAAGTACAAAACAAGTTGGCAAAACTAAAAGAGGGAGGCATCATCAACCCATCAAGCATTCAAAGTGGGTTTCCAATTTGGTCCCAATAAGAAAAAAAATGGGGCAATTAGTCTGTGTTGATTTTAGAAATTTTAATATCAAATCTCTTAAGGATAACTACCCTCTCCCTAGCATAGACCATTTGTTGTAGAGGGTTATAGGTTCAAAACTGATGTCCATGATGGATGGATTCTTAGGCTACAACCAAGTGTTGGTCAAGGAGCTAGAATAGTGCAAAATAAAATTCACCACTCCTTGAGGTACTTATGTTTATGTGAGAATGCCATTTGATTTAAAGAAGGTAGGTTCTACTTTTCAGAGAGCCATGGATGTCTCCTTTGCTAGCCTCATTAATGAAATCATGGTGGTATATCAAGATGGCTTAACTGCATTCTCTAGAGATAGAAGTGATCATTACAAGAACCTAGAGCTGATTTTTGAAAGGTGCTTAGAATATGGGATTTCTTTGAATCCTAAGAAGTGTCACTTTGGAGTTGAAGAAGGAAATTTTCTTGGACACATTGTGCCAAAGGATGGAGTAAGAATAGAGCCAAAAACAGTAAAGGTGATTGATCTTATTCCCTAGCCTAAGTCAGTCAAAGGTGTCCAATCCTTCTTTGGACAAATTAACTTTGTAAAGTAGTTTGCCCCCAACTTTGCAGAGAAGACTAAGGTTATATCCAAGATGCTCAAGAAGGGAAGTTAGTCATTTGGAGTATGGAATTTGTTGAAGCACATGTGCTGATATAAAGGAGGCCCTTAAGGATGCACCAGTGTTGGTAAGCCCAGAATATTTTAGGCCATTTTAGCATTTTTCCTTTGCTTCCTATTATACTACAACTATTGTTTTCTTACAAAAGAACAATGATGGGTATGAGCAGCCCATTGGATTTTTTAGTTAATCCCTGCAAGTTGCTGAGATGAAGTACTCTACAATGGAAAAGCATGCTTATGCTTTGGTCAAAGATGTGAAGAACTTCTTCAGGTCTTACCTCATGGGTGCAAGGACTATTTCATATGTGCCGCATATAGTTGTAAAGGATATTTTTATGCAGTAGGAGGTCTCTAGGAGAAGGTGCATATGGAACAGCAGAATCCAAGAGTATGACATAGAGGTGCAGGTCACCAACTTGGTTAGAGGGCAAGGCTTGGCCAAGTTGATGGCATATGCAAACTTGGATGCAACTGAAGTAAACAATGTTGACTCAACCCCGACTGATTTCCATGTGAGTTGATTGATAATCTTTGGTATAAAGACATTGTCTATTGTTTGATGCATATGCATTAGCCTCCAGGAATAACTAAAAATCAACATAGGACACTCAAATTGCGGTCTCAGAGGTATGTGTTGATTCCGGGTGATTTGATGTGGAGAAATCATGATGGGTTGTTACTAAGGTGCTTGGATAGCAACAGTCTAAAAAGGTTACTAAAGAGTCCAGGGTGTTTATGGAGGGCACTTTAAGGCTAATACCATCACATATAAGGTAATTGGGTCAGGTTTTTGGTGGCCCACTTTTTTTAAGGACGTTGCAAAACAAATCAGAAAATGTGATGCCTGTCAGAGATTTTTTAGGAAAATTAAAATTTGTTGGTGCTCTTCCCCTTATGAGTGTTACAACTGAAACACCATTTTAGTAGTGGGGTATTGAATTTATAGGGGATATTCAAGAAAAGTCTAGCAATGGATATAAGTGGATTTTGGTAGCGATAGATTATTTTACCAAATGGGTTGAAGTTGTCCCAATTCACAATGCCACGCCCAAGGTGGTAATATATTTTCTATTAAATAACATAAAAACTAGGTTTGGCATGCCACCAAGAATTGTTGCAAATAATTCCATGTGTTTCAAATCCTAGGACATCAAGGATATGTGTTATACATATGGAATTAATCTGATCCACTCATCATCATATCATCTGTACAGCAATGGACAAGTTGATTCAAGAAACAAGAGTCTCATAAAAATCATAAAAAGAACTCTAGATGTGAATAAGAAGAGATGGGATGACAAGTTGAAGTATGTAGTTTGGGCAGATATGATCACTTATAAATGTGCTACAGGTAGGAGTCCATTTGAGCTTGTGTATGATAGAAGCTAAAATGCCAAATTTTACATTAAGGTTACCTGTGTATAAACTATTGCAACAAATTGGAGAGGATGGATATGATGCTTTAACCATGAGAATGCATGAGTTCGTTGAGTTGGATGAAGATATAAGGGTTGCACATGGGGTGATCCCACAATAGTGTGTCCCACTTGTGCAACATCCTAATTTTTGCCTAAAATCACATATTTTTTAGAAAAAAATTAATGATTTAAGCATAGATGTGTTCCATCTAAGGGGGTTTGATTGAAGGGGTTTAGATCAAACCCCCTTAGATCAAATCCCCTTGGATAGAAGCCTCCTAGGCTTAAATCAAACCCCCAACAGAGTCTCCTCCACACCTATCAAAATACTACCAAAAACCAATTTTGTTTCACTTTTTGTGGGATCAAATGAAGTCATTTAGAAATTTCATTTTTTAAGTATGTAGCCCTTAGTATTACCTTTCCAAAAATTATAATATGTAGTATGTTAAATTCTTTAATATTATATTTTAATTTTTTTAATAATGGATGTAGGTCTATTATAAAGAAACAATGACCTATATTCAAGACACTATGAAAAGTAACAATCATTGCTATAAAAATCTAAAAAAATGTACTGCATTACACATAGATGTCCTTATTCCAATTAAAAAATACAAAAATAATTTTGATACATATGCTAAGAGAAATGTGTTATGGAATAAAATAGGTCTGAAATTTTTATTGGTACTAATTAAAAAATTCATAATAAATAACATGTTTGATAAAAAATTACCAAAAAATATCCATGCACTAGAAAGTTGAATTAATGGTATAATTCTAATATATCATGGAAAATTTATTTGTAGTGAAAGTTATGCATTATGGAATAATGTCACTCAATAAAAAATAATAGAAAAAATAAAAATTGATTACAAAATAAAAATAAAAAATGATAGAAATAATTATTTTAAAAATATTAAAAAAATTATAACTTGAATCTACAAAGAAAATTCCACAGCTCATTAGTTTACATCATCTTTAAATTATTGACCATTTGTTGCCTATAATTGACACAAACTGAAAAATGTTGAAAATGTTGATTTTAAGTGCCCCATTTTCGCCAAAAAGTGGGACACACTATTGTGTTGTCACCCCATGACATAAATTTACTACAACAACAAAAGGTTGAACATTTTCTAAACAAAAGAACTACTAAAAGGTGTTTCCAGATTACTGATCTAGTTCTTCTATGGAACACTAAATCTGAAGATAAGGGCAAGCATGGAAAATTTGAAGTGCTATGGGTTGGCCCCTATCAAATTATGGAAAGAGCCAACCAAGACACCTTTTATATCAGAATTTTGGAAGGAGAACTCATGAAGCTTCTTATTCATGGTCAGCATTTGAAACATTACTTCTCATAAGTAATGAAGTCCTTTGTTTTGAATGATGAAATCAAGATGTATTTTTTATATTTTGAGCATTTGTTTCTTGAGAAGTTTTGATCACTATTGGTCACGACAGTGCATTTGTGCTTGTATTTTGTTGAGTTTTTTGTGGTCTGCTCTTAGAGATCATTTGGTCTCTCATTGTGCCAATTTTACAACACGTCCCCAACCAAAGCTAGTGTTGTTATCTAGATTTTTTGACTCCTAAACCTACATTATTTTACCCAGTATTCATCAAGTGGTCCCTTGTGTTCTGCCCCTATTTTCTACCCCATTGCATGCCTTTGAAAATCTGAAAAAAAAAAATGGCCAAGTAAAGTGAAAATCAGAGAGTTCCTAGTCGGGTGGAAATAATCAATGGAATGGAATAGTTCCTGGTTCAGCCCAAAACTCTAACAAAGTAGAGATTAATGAAGAAGTAAGGTGGTTGGTGAGTTCACGATCAGGTGGAAATCGTCAACAAAATGGAACAATCCTTAGTTCCTGCCCCAGCTCAGATGGAAAATGATGAAATCAACTAAGGCATGGAAGAAAAGAGACAAACAAGAAGAAATTGGGTAGTTCCCGATTAGGTGGAAATCCCTGACGAAGTGGAACAAAGAGAAAAAGAGAAAAAGATAAGATAATGAGAAATCAGAGAGTTCCCAATGACTAGGAACTCCCTGATTTTGTTCGTGATTTCTTTGAAAGTGTTGATGGGGATTTTAAAGAATTTTAAAGTGTTGTAAAAGTTGTTTAAGTATTTTCCCCACCTTTTGACTATCAAGGCCATCCTTACCTGCCACGACACGCCATTAATGCAGGTTGATCCAATTGAAGGAAAATGATGAGTTAACTGTAAAATACAGGTAGGGGGATGATTTTATTGCAGTTGTTGGGTGCCCTAACTTATTTTCCCACCTAGAAAAGAAAATGATATTGTAATGTTTATATGAACGAAATAAAAATAATATATATTTTGGTGCCATGGAAGGTTGGTATGAGTTAATGCTGAGGCAGATGGGTAGGTAATTCATGCCCAAACGTAGCATTTAAGTTTATACTGTATATTCAAGTTCTGAAGACATGATTAGGGTTGGCCTTTTTGGCATTCTTCAAGTGACAAGTGTGTAGGGTGGCTAGGGTTGCAACTAGCGATAGTTACAATTCTTGAGGAGCAGCAATTGAAATTGTATGAAGATTATAATGCAGAATTTAATATCATCTTTGAATGTCTCCATTGTTGTATGTATTTTTTCAAGGAATTCCTAAATCACAGCAAGGGTTCCTCTTGCCACGTTTTGTGGTGTGAATGTAATCACAAATTTGAAGAATTTCACAGATTCTTAATACATTGCAAGGATTGTAATTATCATTTTAGTGTTACATATAGATGAATATATTATAGGAATGGTTTACTAAGCATATTTATTATCTAATATTGAGTTCTACACATCTAGGTATTTCAAATAGGCGACCACATGTTCTTTTTATTGTTATTTTCCTTTGATAAATTGAATACTTTGCAACCTCTTGAATAGGCACCGATCTAAGAGGTGTTTGATCACCCACACCCTTTTAAAATTAGATCTAATCCATTAAGTGTGAATTTTAAGTGGTTAAATTTTTATGCCTCATGTGATTCTACATTGTAACTAGGGAATATTATTTGTGAGTTTTTCCAAGTGTCATTCCAATGAATCCCAAGTGCATGCCAACATCTTGTATTCATGCAAGAGTTCTTTTTATCATCTTAAATAGAGGTATTGTAATGAAAAAAACTTGTTTTAGTCTAGTGACTATATTAGGTCCATTAAAATAGCACCCTGGGTATTGCTGAAATGATATAAATTTGACAGTGTTTTGTGATTTTCAATCCTTATTTAGGGTTACCTCTAGGTATACCCTCCTTGGCTTAACTAATCTGGAAGTGAAGAGGAGATTTCCCACTCCTAACATTTGGCCCATATTCATCCTTAGCCTGTTGATGAATCATTTTCTAGCCTCCTTGATGACATCCTTGGCCTAGGAGGTCTAAAAACATTCTAGGGTTTTGGACTTACAATTTTGGGATCCAACAGGACCAATGTTTATTACAACTTGATAAGGTTGGTGATTCAAGAAACATTAATGATTCAATTTAATACAATAATGTCCACTTCTTAAATTGCTAGCCTTATCAAGTTAGCACTCAATAGGCAGAAGTACAAAGAGAGAGAAGAGGTGGTAGAGGAATGCTATAACACATCACTTCATAAAAATGGAAGTTCTGTAGGAAAGTGATAAAAATAGTGCTATCACTTTGAGAAGGTTGAATACCCACCTATCATGTCATGCCACATTTAATTAAGATCATATTAACCACAAACTTGTTAAGATATTATCTATGATGAGGCTAGAATTGAATTAGGTATCTATGCATATTAATACCTATTCTAATGTTGTCATTGTCAACATGTTGGCTATTCAAGATTATGGATATCTCTTTCATGAGTAAAGGTTGATGCATATTATCTTTTCTTAGCCTTAATACATATGGATAAGTCAGTCATAAGGTTAAGGAAGATAGAGTAGATTTCCCTTAAAAGATGGACATCGTTGTGAATGGTAATTAATCTTGCCAAATATCACTATGTATAGTACACTATTGCATATGATATTGGTGTGCAAGAATAGGATAACATTATGATAAACTTGTACAATATTGTTGATGTTAAAATATTATTTAGATCATAGTAGTTAGTGGCATAATGTGGGAAAATGGTAATATAAAGACTTAGGCTATGGTCCTAATGGTTTAAAGTGAGTTTTATGGAAAGTGAAATTTAGATTTTATTCCTTCTTTTGTGGCACTAGTTACAAAGTATAGGGCATTTATTATGCAATAATAGGCCATGTCAAGGAAACTTGGGAAAAAATAAAAAAGAGGGAGGTTTTCTTATTAGTACCATTTTCTTTCTTGAAGACTCACACATGTCAATTTTTCTTGCCTAATCCTTCTTAAACTTTGGTAAAGGAGGAACTATGGGATATTCATGCTACTAGGAAGTAGACTTACTATTTTGTCTCTACACACACAAGATACCTAGTTGGGCTTTGAGATGAACCGATATTAAACCTGTTATTGTGTTTATTTTATTTAACTTCTATGGATATTAATAGTTATGGTCTTCATGACATACATTCATGTGAGGGCCAATATGAATCTATTTTTCATGGTTGTAGTCTCAAAGTGGAAAAAAAATGTACATGGTGTCCTTGAGGATTAAAGTAAAAAATACTTTGGTGAGATAGGAGGTAATATGGTAGGTAAAGGTGTTTTAGTATATTATAGATGTAAAGGTTCTTGGTATAAATCTTTTGTTGGGATACTAGCCATAAGAACATATTGAATAGTTTGTCCTTGCCAAAAAGGTCTCTAAATTGTTAAAAGGGTTTGAACCTATGGTCTATAACAAGGTTCTAGGGGTTTTATACCTTGATTTTGTTGCATGTATAGATAATGCAATATTATATGTGTTGAAACATTAAATGATGTGCATTATGGTGAATGACTATACTATGATGTCCATGCAGGGTCTATATGTCTCCCTCAAGCTTTCTAATCATGCATTGTTGCATTATATCTTGTTTTGCATGACATGGAAGAAAATAGGGATCAAGTGAACAACTACAAATTGTAGTTTTGATAATGATTATCTATTTATTCCCAATCCTTAAATCTTTTTGCTCAGTCAGACGTTGCAATTTTTTACATAACATGGCAAATGAAAGGAAAATTGGAATAGAAATTGTTTGAAATTATTGTCTCAATACTCTAGAAACAAGGAAAAGCCCTGTTTGGACCATGCTAAAGTGGAAACTATATTAGTAAGAATGATTAAAGATGAGTGGATTAGTTTTATTTGATATTCCACCCATGTTTGTATTTGCAAGGAATGCACCATCTATGGAAACTTGTAAAGTTGAAAAAGGAAGTATATCTTCATAATTAGGTGAGGGCCCTTTGCCTTCATTTTTTTTAATCAAAAATATAGGTTACAAAATTATCCATACTATTGTATAGATCAAGGTAAAGTCATGTAAGATAGGAAAATGATAATAAGTCATAATCGCACCATTAGACAAACTAAGGTAGATTATTACTTAACAACGGGTTCTTATATAAGTCCTTGCCCCACAATTACCTCCAACCTTTCACAAGATTGTTCAATTCCACAAACATGTAAGTGTGTCACATGCCAAAGAGACGTTTCAAAATACAAGAACAAAACTTGCAAGCTTTATTTTTTTAACACCTTTCAAAGAAACATAGAATCCACTTGTGAATCTTCTAAACTAGTTGCATTGGTAAACGTCAAAAACTTGTAAAAACACATAATTCATGAGAAGAATATTATTTATTACTTCTTCAATTGTAATTCGAGAATCCATGAAGATTGGAATCCATCATCTTTATAAAATCTGTAAGAAGCATTTGGTCCATGGATAAAAACTTACTTTATATATTATAGTGCATTATTACCATTTTTATAGTAATATACAATCAACCCACATTTAACTTGCCTAAGTTGCATTTAAGAGGGTTTTAAATGTAATTTGTGTCTTGGAATTCAGACCAATACAAAATTTATTTATTTTTTCAATTCCTTGGAAGGGTCTTCGAAGCTGGAACAAGGTCACGCCATGAGCTACAAAGAAATAAAAGAATCCATCTATGTAGAGGATGAGTATTTAGTTATCTTGAACGTATCTCTCACTTGTCGCGTAACATTTACAAACTGCCAATATCAAACAGAAAAAAGAATATCAGATGATCGAATAGCTTAATGTCAGCGATGTTTACAAAATATAAAATCCTCACTCACCTCGAACAGCAATTCGTCTTTCGTGGCATTCACTCGAGAATATCCAAACTCGGAGAAACGTACCAAACTCCACTTAGATGGCTGCATCCAATATTATCACAAACATGTAAACCAAAAGACGTCAATTTATTCATCTATTCAAGATTACTGCAATTCTTATTTATTTGCTCACGTTAGATTCAAATTCATCGAGAGAAAATCCTGCCATCCCAATAACGACATGAACAGGTGCGCTATAATTCATGGCGTGATATGTATCGACTCCGTTCACGTCCTTCTCAGGAAGAGATTCACAGGTATCATTAAATAAACCACACGTTCGCTCGTAGTTGTGAACATGACCCCACAGCGCCAAATCCACCTGTGAAAACTCCTTTGTTAGATCAATATTTGTTTTAATTTCCATCAGACAGTTACAGATGAATGTTGAATGTTTAATGTTTAATGTTAATTAACCTGGTACTTGGGAAGAAGTGGTTCAATGGCTGCAACAAACTTGGCATCTACATTATTCTTTATGAGTCCCTCCTTTATACTAGAATACATGGGTCGATGCCTGTTTATTTCCCAAACAAAACCATATTTTTGTTACAGTAATTCTCATCTTTCCTTAGAGAGAGCAAATACTTCTTATCAGAGAATGAAGAAAACATAGGCAGAGAGTGTTATCTTACCCTGTGAAAACAAGCCAGGGCGTTTGATTGCGGTCCACAGAGGCCAAGTCCTGCTCGATCCATTCATACTGAAATCCAACTCAAACAAAAACCGAATTGCTAATGTAGTTTCGAATTGGAATAATTTCAGAGCTACAGGTTGCTACTTTTTAATTTTAATGGCCAATATTTGTTCCTCTCTCGAATCAACTATAGATTTTAGTAAGACAGTAATTGAATACCTGTTCACTACCTGCACTCCAGTTATGCTCGGTAGAGATTACGGTGAAATGCACTGGCCCTTCACTTACTGAGTACCATGGTTTGTCCTCCATTTGTGTCGGCATAGGAAAATATCTCTCATAAGCAACACCACATTCTCCACCAGAATCTGTGGTTTCATATATTGAATTACTGCCTGGAAAGTCTCTGAAAAGGAAATTCAACAGTTTACTTTCACCATCAAGCCCATTTTGTATGGAAAACATGGAAATTGGAAATCCAAATTAAGGAAGTATTTATAACCTTTCGTGGTTGCCAATGGCAGTCATGTAAGATACCCGGGAAGCAAGTGGAGAAATCATATGGAGGAAGAAGTCCCATTCAACAAGAAACCCCGTTGCGTAGCTGATGTCTCCAATATGGAATACGGAATCCACATCTGTTTCTTCTGTCATGGCCTTTATAACTCCTAGTGACCCTGGCTGCCAATAATTCCACTGCCCCACATTAGCTTTCTATATCAACAACTAACTGGTGGTGTTGTATTGGACAAGAAAAAAAAATGTCATTGTAAAAGCAACCTGATATAAATTACATTGGAAATTGAATGTTACAATTCCGTGTAGAAAGTGTACATAATACTTTATTTATTAATGGCTAAATAAGTAATAATAATTTCAAACTTTTATATATAGTTGTCTTATTTTTATTGATAATTTTTTGTTTTTTATTAAAAATAAAGGTGGGATTTTGAAAGGGTCCCAACCTTTTAGAAAGACCAAAACCATTCAACATCATGGACCAAACAACATTAAAGTTGTAAATCAATAGTAAACTTTCAGCACCTCACAAGTTAGCTTGAAGCCATAGTGCTCTAGAGAGCTTTGGACCCCAACCATAATCCTATTCACTACTCATTGAAACTAATTTTTTTCCTAGCCGCTCCCTCCTTTGTTAGATGCCAAACTTGATTCCAAAGGATAAAAGGGGCCTCTAGAAAGCCTTTCTTCCAAAACCATCTTCCTCTTTTACTTGTTTAAAATGAGGACTAAAATTTTATCTTCAACTTTTAAATTGTTTGATATTTAAAAATAGTTTATATTATATGATGTTATAATAGTTTGTTCAAATAATAGCATCTGGCTATTCTTAAACATCATCCACTTTAATAGTCAAAAGTGAATTTTGGCCAATAAAAATGGGACAAATATTTACCACTTTATGTTGTGGAGAGGTGTAAAATTTTTATGAAGTGTTTGACCATTGAAATGGATGATGTTTAAGTAGAATGATAGAGTCTCCTTAATTTTACTTATTCTTTCTATTTTCTCTAACAAATAAACAATTCAAAAAAATTATATTATTTTCATAGATATAATATTTTAAGGTATATTTAATGATTTAATATAATAATTTATAAAAATTTAATTATATTCATTCATATTTTATAGAAAATAAACTCTTGTATGTAAACCATTAAATTCATAAGATATGGTCAATGAAAATTAACTTTAAAAATACTCTAAAGAAAAAAAAAAAATTGACTGAAAATACTCGGTAAATCCCCTTAAACCATGCCATAAATTATGATAAATTGTCAAGCTCTGGATGTAACTTTCTATTTTGTGAAGATCAAATAAATTTGGGGTCCACTCAAATGAATTTACCTGAATGTAATGCTCATCAGATGCATCAAGGGGAGCTTTCCCCATGTCCCCAAAGGCAAGAAATTTGATGTGACTGCCACCTGCTGCAGGAGGGGTGGAAAACTGTACAGGATCACTCCACTTCACATTATCACTGGAGGCATTCCAATTTCAGGCTTCTAATTTATAGAAAACTGGAATTTCTCACTTTTAAAAAAAAAAAAAAATTGAAATAGAAAAAAATTACACCTTCCATATCTGTAAACATATTTCTGAGAGGGAAGAAGTCCAGTGATTAAGGCCGTGTGAATGTATCCAGGATCGTGCCATCCGAAGTCGGTGGCTGGGCTTGGAATTAAATGGTGACCTAGTAGATCGACAATTTATGCTATTTTATAAATCTATAATTATATTTTGAATTATCCTCATAAATAATTAACAAATTAATAATATGTTTGTATTTTTTTTTAATTGGAAAGAGCTTAAAGTGCCAGCACGTTGTAAGAGTCTATGAATTTACCACACATATCGGCTTGAGTGAAGGTAGTAACATTGGACTTGGAAGTCTTCCCAGATGCATATTGTAGAAATTGATCAGTATTGCTACCACTGATCCATGTTACTTTCATCTAAAATGAAATACAAGTGTATTAATTGAAGATTACATATAACTATTAGTAAAACTGTAATTCTATCCCACTTTGAATAAGTGCTTAACCACATACCGATGTCCCTGTAGAATCTATGCTGGAAATATGAGCATAAAGAGGCATATTTGGGTTGGAAAACTTGAGAGGCTGTGAAGAGTGCAGGATGCAGGGAATATCATAACCACCTCTGAAGAGAACAAACTGAATCTCTGTGCGGATATTGACAATGTGAAAGGATACAGATCCACTGCAGCTCTTCACCGTACAAACATCGCCTATTTTCTTCTCACACCTGCTTTTATTGCATGGTAGATACGAAGGGTCGTTTTTCATGAACTGGGACTGTAACAATACAATTTATCTACTTAGAACTCAATCCTTTCCATTCTTTCAAAAGACATTTAAACAAAATGTACCCATTGTTTATGTTGGGGACCCAGACCCATTGTTTATGTTGGGGACCCAAACCCATTTTAACAACTGATACATAGTCAAAGTACCAGCTGTTTACTGTTGGGCTATTGACAAAGAGACCAGTTGCTATACCCATCTTAGTATCAGATTACCTATCCTATATTATCTATAATCATTCTTAAGTAAATTGAAGTAGAAATAATGTCAATTGAAAATAATATCATCTTCTCGATGAATCATTGAGTGTGATCTGAAATGTTGATTAAAGCAGGATTGCTAATCTTCTTGATTCCAGATGTTCAACCCAATGATGAAAAACACTTTTACACTAATAATATTTAGTCTAAAATATTGAAGTTACCTTCACAGGGTAATGACATAAAAGAGGATGGGATGCCACATCTCCAGTTTCCACATAGAGCACCTCGTTCAAAGGACAATCGGATGTCCTGTTTCACATTATTTATTGTTTATCTTCGTTTTCTTTCATATACAAATCAAGTCAATACATTCACCATTATTTAAAACAGCGGTTTGCAGAATTGGATTTCTATTTGAATAACAATAAGAGCAGAAATATTTATTGAGACAGAAAATTGCAATCCTTTGAGAACAGGAATTACCATTTTCCTATGAAACAAAAAAAGAGCAGAAATATATAATCTTGACACAGTAAGAAGAGAAGCATACTTGGCATTTGAAGGCGAAATTAAGGCAACCCAATCGTCATCACTGGGATTCAACATGCCATTCATCGTTACTGTAACAAATTCGTCGTCCAGAAGGGGCCCCTGCGTGCTCAAATTTATTTGTAAATATGAATTTTTTTCCCTACACTGTCGTAACATTCTTCTGTTAATACATCTGAATCCGCTTCCGCAAAAGTCATGCTGAGAATTGCTTGACGTCGTATTGAGTACCATGGATCCGCTGCATAGCGGAATAATATTACAACATAGGAGGAGAGTAATTAAAATTGCACAGGCAAACGGATACACAGAAATGACGGATCTCTCAACTCGGATTGCCATCATAGTTCAAGGCATTAATTGCTTGTCTGCAGGGAAAAAGGATCTAATCATGCCTAGAGGCATTTAAATCACAGTAGGTGGAGATGAGAGCACTCTATTTTTTCGCTGTAAATATATAATTAAAAATAAAAATTAGAAAAGAAATTGGAAATAGAAAAAATCACAAAAACTATGAAACAAAAATGAAATTGAACAAAATAAAAAATTAAAAAAAAAAATTTGAAGAAAAAAGAAGTGAAGAAAATTGAAAAATGAAAAAAAAAAACACTAAAAGCTTAGAAAATATCTCTCAGACATATTGTAGATATTTTTTTAAAAATATAAATGTATTAGTTCATAACAGAGTCAATTTTTTTGTTGACACAATGAACCAGTTTAAAGTTCTGTTACCTGCGTAAGCTGTATGTATTATAGGGGTTTCCACAGAACAGTGGAAAACTAAACGTATTGGTTTTTTCCTTCTACGGTCGTTTCAAAATAGCGGGGCCCGCATTGTGTTATAATCATCCCTACCATTAATTTAATTGTACATTTCCTACCAGATTCGTTTCTTTGGAATTTATCGATGAGTTGAATATTGCACGGAAAATAAACACCAACCCTACCATTAATTTAATTGTCCAATAAACAAAATGAGAGCCAAATTAAATTAGGTGAGATATTAGATGTTAAGGAAAGAGTTTTTTTTTTTTGGTTGATATAGGAATTTTGTTGTATGTTATATTTGATGAAGGAAATTATAATTTTAGAATTGGATTTGTATAATTTGTTAGGTTATGAGAAATTGATATTATGATTTTGTGTGTTCAAGATTAGGTTGTGTTAGGAGTTTAATTTATGGAAATTTTTGTTTGGAATGTTTTTGTCTATTAAATGCATGATGTTTGCACAGTCCATGATAATATTGCTTTTTTGGATCGACATTTCAGATCACACTTCGTGATCCATCATCAGGATGAAAAGAAGAGAAGTGAGAATGTTTTTGTCTATTTATTCATATATGTTTTTTAGGACCTATCTGTTGTTGCTCAAGTAAGTATGTTTTTGTCTATCTATTCATATGTGTTTTTAAGGACCTATCTGTTGTTGCTCAAGTACGTACTTGTAGAACATTGCGATATAGGAGATCTTTAATCCTATTGTATTTTATAAATATTAATAATAATTTTAATTTCAATTCACGTTATTTCTTCTTTAAAATTAATGAAAAATAACTTCATAACAAAATCTCTTTTATATATACTTTTATTTTTATTCTCTTTTAAAATTTTAAAATTATCCACCTCATAAACCAAAATTAATCTCATGTAAACAAAGATATCGGATGTCTTTTAAATGTAGAGACTTTATTACTCCATGATGTAAAGTAGGCTCTAGAAGGAGAAAAGTATAGATAAAAATAGACTTCAGAGTCAAATAGAATACGCGAGGAATATTCGAAAGTTGTCCTTCAAAACTATTAGGAACGAATCTGAAGAAAAGTTGTTCTGATCACGGAAACGTCATTGTTCAATGTAATTTCACATTACAAACAAAAAAATATATTTTTTCGCATTGCAACTTTTCAAATCGTTTTAAAAAATAATATACTACCGCATACGCAAGCCAAATGTGGGTTCTCCTAAGCCATCATATATATTCATTGTAAATTGTGTATTGATTATGTCATATATTTTAATATTTATTTTAAATCTTAATTTACATAATTTATTTTATTTTTATGAAAGCACAATTTCCAAGGATATTTATAGCTGTAGGGAATGAAAAACCACATAGATGTTAATAAATTAAATTTGATAAATTTGACAATTAGTTTAGGTTTAAAATAATGGCTTCTGGTTAAATGTGTGTGAGGAACCACTGAAGAAGAGAATGAATGAAAATATAAAAATAGAAAAATAATAATAATTAGTTTAGGTATTAAGAAATAAGATAGAAATGTGTATTTGATTTAATATGAAAATAGAATAAAATGAAAAAATGTAAATATGTATTTTAAAATTAGAGAAGTGGAGGCAGATTTGATTGTGATAAACTATTATTATTGGATTTTTAAAACTAAATTAGAGATGAGTAGATTGAGGTGATTGTGCTCTCTAAAACTTGAGTCTATGTATGAAACCAAGTCAATCTTACATCACAAAATTGATCTCCACACCTACAGATTTGATCTTTGATATGTTGATTCAACCTTTCTATATAGATTTGACCATATAATCTTAGGACTTTCAATACCTACAAATGGAGACTTACATGTAGATGCACTTGAGTAACAACATAAAGGTATGTCTCAATTTTTGGCCTAAGTAGGCCACACAAATCAACATTTTAAAAAAAATTCTCTTAATTACAACAAGCAAACTATGAAGAATTTGAAGATAATGTAAAGTATTTCCTTATGAGATTTCCTATGTAAATTCTATTTCTAAGTTTTTAACAAAATTACAAAATAATTTATCTCATTTTTAAATATGTGTTATTAACTTGAGTTTCTTATAATTTATAGTATTTTTAATGCGTAAATTTTCCTTGTAATGTATAACTTGAACTAAAAATAAAATCTTTTAATAGTTTCTTAAGTATAAATCATTAACATTGATATCTAGAGTGCACATATTTTTAAGAAATTTTAATCTATATTTTAATTACTAGCATATTTATATTAAATATAATATATATAAAGTACGCCGAGAGATATCCTTCTTGAGGTGCCTATTTTTTAATCACTAATCCTAACATTAGGCACCTCGAGAAGGATAATAGCATCTGGAGCCGCAAGCCTAATTCTAACTATATTATATAATTATATGAATTATTATAATTATATAATATAATAATATAATATAGATTAGATATATTATTATAATAATTATTAAACATAATATAATATTATATTATATATAATAATTAAAATTATATATTATATTAAGCGAATATGTGCGAGGGCAAGGCGTAATGACAAGACCAGGCATCGGCAAGGAACGGAGTGGATAGGGGCAATATGTAGGATGTGGCTCAGAGGAAATTGTGTGGCTCTAACAAAGGGTGCAAAGGTAGTTTCAGGGTCTCCTCTCAGCATCGTGGTTCTGGCTCGGGCTCAAAGCAACCACTGGGTGAAGGGATTGGCATGGCATTTGACTCTTTGGGGGCAGCATCAAAACAAGGTCTACAAGTTCCTCTTCTTCTAATGCCGCCAATCCTACAGCTTTGCCTCCCTTATCCTTCAAGGCCTGTAAGAACAGGTCAAATCCCTATCACAAATGCAGTGCCTTCTGTCAAGAGCAAATTTTGGCAAACCCTAACCCTTCTATTGAACCATCGGTGAGCTTGACAGTGGATAACCTTCCACTAGCATCCAGCTCCATTCCAAATCTAGCACCCCCACCTACAGAAGTCATCTCCTTCTCTTTGGGTGATGCAAAAATTACCTTTGTAGATGAACCAATTGATTTTCACATCTTTGATTCCAGTGTTTCCGCTGCCACAGTAGATGTTGGGAGACGATCCCTCATTTTCTAGCTTCTAAGGAAGTGTCCGCCCTTAGCTTCTCTAGTAGAATGGGTTAATTTGACATGGAGCAACCTATCCCCACCTGATATTGAACCACTAGATTTTGGATTTTTTCTTCTTCGATTCAATTTTGTAGAGGATTGCAACTTTGTGAAGCTAAATGGACTATGGTTCTTTGGGCATTCTGGTTTCTTCATTACTTCTTGGTCCCCTTTTTTTGATCCAGCAGCTACAAAAATCACCTCAATTCCCATTTGGATCAGACTCTACAACTTGCCTCTAATTATGCGGAATTCTGATCTCCTCAAAAATTTGTTTGATCAGGTGGGATCCTTTGTCAAATGGGACTCAGATTCTTCTAGTAGATATGCCAGGGTTTGCGCTATGGTTGACATTTTGAAGCCTGTGCCTCACTCTATCGGGTTACATTCCTCCTTTGGCACATGGACTTAATTCCTCAACTTTGAAGGACTCCCCTTCAGATGCTTTAGATGCAACATGTTGGGTCACAAGATTGCTGGTTGCTGCACTAAATGGGTGCCTGGTTCTAGGAAATTCAATCTAAAAAAATGGATTAAGAAACTTGGCACCCCAGATGCAAATTTATTTTGGTGCAATTAGGGCAAGTTCTTGGATTCCCCTTTGACACTAGTGACGGTTGTGGTGTCGGATCCTTCTCCTTCTTTACCTCAGGCACCTCCTCCCTACCACAACCCTCCGAAAGAAGGTTTTAATCATGTTCCTGTGGGGGAGATTCCTCGCTCTGATGCTGAGGATACTTATCCCTTTTTGGAGGATCTTGATGATGAATTGATGGACTTTTTTGACCATCATGAAATGGCAATCCCATTTGAACATGATGAGGTGGTTATCCCTTTGAGGCAGTGCTCCCTTGCCCAATCGGCGAGCTGCATTTCAAAACCAAATTGTGGTGCTCCAAAGAAGAAGAAAGGTAGGAAAATGAAAGAAGAGAAACTTTAGATTGAAGGTAGAGATGCAGTTGATGAGGGATCCCAGTGGACCATGGATGCTCTTCTTACTCAAAGAAAGAAGAAGGGCTTAGCAAATCAGATGTGATGGTGGCATCCTTTTAGCAGCATTTAGCCTTTTTTCCCCTTTTGTGGTCTCTACCTTTTATGGTTTTCTTAGTTTCTGCTACCTTTGAGATCTCCCTGTCTTAGTTCTACTTAATTAGTTTCACCCCTTGTGTCTACCTATGGATGGTCTAAAGATGTTTCTCTATCTCTCTTTACTCCCCGTTTGACGGGACTGAAGCTTTCTCTTCATTTGCTTTGTTATTATAAAGGGTGCTGCCCCTAAGCAGCTATTTAACAAAAAAAATTATATATTATATTATATAATAATTCTAATTCTAATTATATTATAGTTTTATTCTAAGTATATTATATAGTTATATGAATTATTATAATTATATAATATAATATTATAATATATATTAGATATATTATTATAATATATTATAATAATTATTAAATATAATATAATATTATATTATTTATAATAATTCTAATTATATATTATATTATATAATAATTCTAATTCTAATTATATTATATATTATATTTAGGATTAGAGTTAGGGGTTATAATTAAGGTTAGGGTTACTATTTAGTTTAAAATTAGAGTTAGAATTAGGATTAGGAATATAATCACGGTTCAAATTAGGGTTGATATTATCGTTAGCATTAGGGTTAGTTTTATTATTAGAGTTACAACAAAAATTATGGTTAGAATTATGTTAAATAGGGTTAGATTTAGAAATACATTTAGATTGCTTAGGTTTATAAAATAATGCTAATTATAACCCTAATTATAACCCTAACCCTAACATTAATTTTAATTGTAACCCTAAATTTCACCCTAACCCTAACCCTTATTATAACCCTAACCCTAGTTTTGACCCTAATATTCATTCTGATTGTCACCCTTTTTTCAAACAGTAACCCTAATTCTAATTGTAATTCTAACCCTAAATCTAACCCTAACCCTAACCTTTACTCTAACCCTAAATATAGCTCTAATTTTAACCCTAAGGTTGATCCTAATTGAAACACTATCCCTAACCTTAATACTAAACTTAGCACTATTTGTAACTCTAATTCTTACCCTAATTCTAATAGTAACCCACCTTAATTCTAACCCTAATTATAGTAGGAACCCCAACCCTAATTCTAACCCTGACCCTAATTCTAATCATAACATTTATTCTAACCTAACTATAACCCTAATTTTAAATCTAACAATAACCCTAACCCTTACCTTAATCCTAATTCTAACTATTATTTTAACCCTAACCCTAACCTAAATTCTTACCCTAACTCTAGCCCTAACCCTATCCCTAACTGTAACTCTAATGCTTTCCCTAACTTTAATTCTTAGCCTAATTCTAATAGTAACTCACCTTAACTCTAAACCTAATTCTAATAGGAACCCTAATCCTAATCCTAACTCTAACCCTAACCCTAACCCTAATTCTAATCATAACTCTGATTCTACCCTAACTATAACCCTAATTTTAAATCTAACAATAACCCTAATTCTAACCCTAATCCTAATTCTAACTATGATTTTAACCCTAACCCTAACCCAAATTCTAAACCTAACTCTAGCCCTAACCCTAACCCTAAATGTACTTCTATTGTTTACCCTAATTTAGTAACCCTAACTCTAAATCTAATCCTAACCTCAATTCCAAACCTAACCCTAATTATAACCCTAACTTGATTCTAACATTAACCCTATTTCTAATCCTAACCCTAACCCAAATTCTAACTCTAACTCTAGTCCTAACCCTAACCGTAAATGTAACTCTAATGCTTACCCTAATTTAGTAACCCTAATTCTTAACCTAACCCTAGCCTCAATTCCAACCCTAACCCTAATTCTAATTGTCACCCTTTTTCAAACTGTAATCTTAATTCTAATTGTAATTCTAACCCTAAGCCTAACCTTTATTCTAACCCTAAACATATCTCTAATTTTAACCCTAAGGTTAATCCTAAGTGAAACATTATCGCTAACCTTAATACTAAACTTAACCCTAATTGTAACTCTAATTCTTGCCCTAATTCTAATAGTAACCCACCTTAATTCTAACCTTAATTTTAATAGGAACTCCAACCCTAACTCTAACCCTAACCCTAATTTTAATCATAATCGTGATTCTACCCTAACTATAACCCTAATTTTAAATCTATTACTAACCCTAACCCTTGACTTAATCCTAATTCTAACTATGATTTTTGTTGGCATAATAGTCACAATGGTATTACATTGTTACCTAAATAAATGTTAGTTTATAAGTTAGGTTTTGGGAAGTTACTTTCCCGTAAGAAGTTATATACGGGAATAACAAGGCTTTAAAAAGCCAATGTACTACATTGTAAAATCATCCAAAAGACAATAATATATTATTCTATAGTTTTTATTTTACTGTGCAAAGATGGTTTGACCAGATGTATTCTTGCTCACCCATTTTAATATGGTATCAGAGCATTATTGATTCATGTGCCTGTGTGTTGAGATTGTGTTGTCAAGAATATTTTTAATTAGGTGATTGTAGATTTGGAAGAAGATTTTCACTGGAATTGAATGGGGCTTCAAGATCCTCTATTTCATGAAGCTTTCTGGGTGTAAGGCATAGAGCAAAGGCGTGAATAATATGAAAGAGGCATTTTAATTATCTATTGTTTAAAGCACAAGTTTGGCATCTGAATCTGCTCATGGAGTGTTGAATTTTGATGTTGGCTGCTACAATTTTTAGATTTAAACATTCCTTTGAAGCATTGAAGATTTGATGAGGCATTTGTCAAAGGCATCTAACATTCATTCTGAGGCATTTTGAAAGACTATGTAGGGAGTTAAAACAAGTTTATTTACATGAATGCCAAGCATAGAAGTTTTGGTGAAAGTGGCTAAAGTGTCTGTCCATATGAAAGAATGAAACAACGTCTGGTGAATACTATTATTGCAGCATATAGAAGACATTCCTCGAGTGAGTTTAAAAATTGACTGAAATTTATTAATGTTATGATTTATGAAATGTGATCCAATGTGAAAAAGAAAAAGATGTGTTGATGGGTAAAAGACATACGTGAGAAGTAAAAGAAGCATTTATAAGTTTATGTTTCATGAAGCTTAAAACAAACATTGAAAAGTTTTCACCTAGAGTAAAACAATTTTGTTTGGAGAAAGTTAAAATGTTTTAAGGAAGAAATTTACAATTTCTTTTGGAGAAAAGTTTTTAAAAGGGTGACATAAGTATTAAGGAAAGGGTATTTAAAATATTTACTTTTGAGGAAATAGGAGAAATAAGGGAAGGTATTTAAAAAGATTAATTTGGAGGTGAATTTAATTTTTGTGGTAAGATAATGTTTTAACATTTGAAAATGGCCACACATTATGTTTGTGGTTCCGATGCCATCCATGCTATCATTGATAGAAATTTGAGAGACTTGCATGCTTGTGCTATTGAAGAGACTAAAGCAAATGGATAGAGTATAAGCATATCATATTGGAGGCAGGTAGCATCGGAGAATGGAGGATTTTCCATCATCTCAAGTTAGCTTCTCATTTTAAGATGATGCTTTGCATGAGAAGCGGTTTTGGTTTTGGTTGTTTTACTTTTCTTTGTTGATGCTGACAGATTTGAAAAATGTATGTTTTGTGAAGATTTTGTTTTGGAGACAAGTTTGGGATTTGGTGTTGAGCTCAATATGGATTGTTGTCCAGTGAGCTTCAAAGAGTATATGATCGAGAATTATACCCTTTCGCAGTCACGAGACAATGGAAGAGATCAGTCATATCTCTTAGGGTTCATTGTTGAATAATTCTCAACTCTGTGATTTGAGAGCTTGGGACTAAAGAGCTCAAGAACACAACTCGAAGCTATGCCTTTCTGAGGGTAGACAAGACAGCATGATGGAGCCGCACTTGGTTCAGGATTTGTTCTTTGGGAGAAGATCATCTATAAAATATGTATTCATATTATGTAATTAGCTGTGTTGAGTATTTTAGCATTCAGGGGGGTCCCTTGGTACTATTGTAGGAACAATGTAATAAGGGGGGTAATGTTGGCATAATAGTCACAATGGTATTACATTGTTACCTAAATAAATGTTAGTTTATAAGTTAGGTTTTGGGAAGTTACTTTCCCGTAAGAAGTTATATACGGGAATAACAAGGCTTTAAAAAGCTAATGTACTACATTGTAAAATCATCCAAAAGACAATAATATATTATTCTATAGTTTTTATTTTATTGTGCAAAGATGGTTTGACCAGATGTATTCTTTCTCACCTGTTTTAATAATTTTAACCCTAATTCTAACATTAACCCTAATTCTAATCCTAACCCTAACCTAAATTTTAACGTTAACTCTAGCCCTAACCCTAACCCTAACCCTAACCCTATTATAACCCTAACCTGATTCTAACATTAACCCTATTTCTTATCCTAATTCTAATAGTATTCCACCTTAATTCTAACCCTAATTCTAATAGGAACCCTAATCCTAACTCTAACCCTAACCCTAATTCTAATCATAACCCTGATTCTACCCTAATTTTAAATCTAACAATAACCCTAATTCTAACCCTAATCCTAATTCTAACTATGATTTTAAGCCTAACCCTAACTTGAATTCTAAACCTAACTCTAACCCTAACCCTAACCCTAACTATAACTTTAGTGCTTACCCTAATTTAGTAACCCTAAAATTCTAACTCTAACCCTAACCTCAATTTCAACCCTAACCCTAATTATAATCCTAACCTGATTCTAACATTAACCCTAATTCTAATCCTAACCCTAACCCAAATTCTAACCTTAACCCTAGCCCTAACCCTAACCCTAATTGTAACTCTAATGCCTACCCTAATTCTAACTATAACCCTTACCTCAATTCAACCCCTAACCCTATTATAACCCTAACCTGATTTTAACATTAACCCTATTTCTTATCCTAATTCTAATAGTATTCCACCTTAATTCTAACCCTAATTCTAATAGGAACCCTAATCCTAACTCTAACCCTAACCCTAACCTTAACCCTAACCCTAACCCTAACCCCAATACTAATGCTCACTATAAACCTAATTCTATCCTTAATTCTAACCCTAACCCTAACCCTCACCCCAATACTAATGCTAACACGAGCCCTAATCCTAACCCTAACCGTATTTCTAACCATAATTCTTACCCTAATTGTAGCACAAACTCTAATACAAACCCTAAACCTAAGTCTAACCTAAACTCTTTAATAACCCTAATTTCAACCCCTAACTCTAATTCTAAACATAACACTGCCCTTAATTTTATCTGTAACCCTAACACTAACCTTAACTTGGTTATTCTAACCATAGTTGCAACATCTAAACAACATTATTTTAACCCTAACCTTGATCGTAACCCTAACCCTAACCCCAACCTTAGTTGTAATGAGAAACCTACCCTAATTCTAATCATAATTCTAATCCTAATTCTTGCCCTAACTATAATATTAACCCTAACTCTAATTATCCTCCATTTAATAATTATACCATTCAAATATTGTAATCCTTAATTTTAAATTACAATGTGGTTTAAATGAGAAAATTTAAATAAAAGATATAAATGCAAAATGAAATAAAATTAATTAATTTTCTTATTAATACATCTATCTTTTTATTTTTATTTTAACAAAATTTCCTCAAAATATGATCTCTCTAAATTATTAAAAAAAATTGTTTCTATAATAAAACATAGATAATAAATTAATAAAACTTACAAAAATAGTAAATAATCATATTGTTTATTATATATTCATTCTCTAATATTGTTTATTATATATTCATTCTCTAAATTATAAAAAAAAAAACAATTGTTTCTATAATAAAACATAGATGATAAATTAATAAAACTTACTAAAATAGGTCTTATTTAATAACATCTTGAAAGATAAGTTAAATAAAAGGGCATTAATGAAAAGTCTAAATTTCAATTAAAATATTAAATCTAAGTGGGCTAAATTTTAGGAGTTTATTGTGCAACAAATTGTAGAATTAACAACTTTCCAAAATGAAATTAAACCATATAAAAGACTCTTAGTTACCCTAAACACACCATTTTTCTCATTTTTGTTTTTGCTGTAGAATATTTTATGTGTGTGCAGGAATGAAAAGGTTAGATGAGAAGAGGCTTTTCTTAATTTTACCCCTCTTTCCTCTATTTGCTTTGGATTTAATGCTTTATTGTTCTCAAATCTTGAGCTAATATTTTCATGTTTTAATTTTTAATTTTGTTTTGTGAGAGTTCATTGTTTTTATATATACAATTATGTGAATGCATGTATTTCACAGAAGAGAGGATGTACCTTTTTAAAAACAAAATTCATTATGCCATTGATCTGAGTCTTCCCTAATCCTTTACTATTTTTTTAATATAAAAGAAAATGTCAAATTTAATTTTACTCTAGGTTATATAACCCTAATCCTAACTTTAATTTGAATTCCCTTACATTATTATAATTAATATTTTAAAAATATTAATAATATCCAAGAAAAATTGAGTAAACTAAGAGACATGTTAAAAAAATTATTACAATCATACCATCTATACATTTCATGATTCACATAAATTTTACATATTTAATGATAATTTAATTAATATAAATCTCATGGGCCCAAATGACACTAAAACCCTAGGTTTGAAAAAAATACCCCCTTAGGATTGGAATTTTTGTGAAAATAAAAAACCCTAGCTAAACTTTACAATGTTCAGGCAAAATTGTGACAAAACCCTGGGTTTGTGAAGAGAATGACACACTATACACACATAAATTAGGGGAATAAAACCCTGGCTTAGAAAGTTGAACATATGCTTCAGGCATAATGGAAACACCATCATCACCATAAACATTACTAAGTATTCATAAAGAGATGGCATTTCCAGCACCCTACATTTGCTTTGGATTTGCAGAATAGAGCGTCATGTTGTCATCTTACCATTTCATTCCAACACTGAGATGGCAAAGTGCCTGCATTCAAAGCACGGATTCTCCATAACCCTCCTCATCTATGAGTTGTGGTGGACATCGCAGCGACCTCTTTTGATCCAAAGCTTGGCCTCCTCCAGTCTCCAAAAATTATAATATGTAGTATGTTAAATTCTTTAATATTATATTTTAAATTTTTTAATAATGGATGTAGGTCTATTATAAAGAAACAATGACCTGTATTCAAGACACTAGGAAAATAACAATCATTGCTAGAAAAATCTAAAAAAATGTATTGCATTACACATAGATGTCCTTATTTCAATTAAAAATTAAAAAATAATTTTGATATATATGCTAAGAGAAATGTGTTATGGAATAAAATAGGTCTGAAATTTTTGTTGGTACTAATTCAAAAATTCATAATAAATAACATGTTTGATAAAAATTACCAAAAAATATCCATGCACTAGAAAGTTGATTTAATGGTATAATTCTAATATATATCATGGAAAATTTATTTGTAGCAAAAGTTATGCATTATGGAATAATGTCACTCAATAAAAAAAATAGAAAAAATAAAAAATTGATTAAAAAATAAAAATAAAAAATGATAGAAATAATTATTTTAAAAATATATAAAAATATAGCTTGAATCTATAGAGAAAATTGCACAGCTCATTAGTTTACATCATCTTTAAATTATTGACCATTTGTTCCCTATTATTGACACAAACCCCATGACATAAATTTACTACAACAGTAGAAGGTTGAACATTTGCTCAACAAAAGAACTACTAAAAGGTGTTTCCATATTGCCGACCTGGTTCTTCTATGGAACACTAAATCTGAAGATAAGGGCAAGCATGGGAAATTTGAAGCGCTATGTGTTGGCCCCTATCAATTTATGGAAAGAGCCAACCAAGACACCTTTTATATCAGAAGTTTGGAAGGAGAAAGAGCCAACCAAGACACCTATTCATGGTCAGTATTTGAAACATTACTTCTTGTAAGTAATGAAGTCCTTTATTTTGAATGATGAAATCAAGATGTATTTTTCATAATTGAGCATTTGTTTCTCTAGCAGTTTTGATCACTATTGGTCACGATAGTGCATTTGTGCTTGCGTTTTGTTGAGTTTTTTGTGGTCTACTCTCAGAAATCATTTGGTCTCTTGTTGTGCCAATTTTACCAAACGTCCCCAACCAAAGCCAATGTTGGTATCTAGATTTTTTTGACTCCCAAACCTACATTATTTTACCTAGTATTCATCAAGTGGTCCCTTGTGCTGCGCCCCTATGTTCTGCCCTGTTGCATGCCTTTGAAAATATGAAAAAAAACTTCAAAATATGGCCAAGTAAAGTGAAAATCAGAGAGTTCCTAGTTAGGTGGAAATCATCGATGGAATAGAATAGTTCCTAGTTCAGCCCAAAACCCTGACAAAGCAGTGAAGAATGAAGAAGCAAGGTGGTTGGTGAGTTCATGGTTAGGTGGACATCATTGACAAAATGGAACAATCCTTAGTTCCTACCCTAGCTCCATTGGGAAATGATAAAATCAGCTAAGGCATGGAAGAAAAGAGACAAGCAAGAAGAAATCGGGTAGTTCCCGATCAGGTGGAAATGCTAGACGAAGTGGAAAAAAGAGAAAAAGAGAAAAAGAGAAGATAATGAGAAATCAAAGAGTTCCTAGTGACCAGGTTTTCCCTGATTTTGTTCCTGATTTCTCTGAAAGTGTCGATGGGGATTTTAAAGGCTTTTAAAGTATTGTAAAAGTTGTTTAAATATTTTTCCCACCTTTTGACTATAAGGCCCATCCTTACCTGCCACGACACGCCATTAATGCAGGTTGATTTGATTGAAGGAAAATGATGAGTTGAATGTAAAATGCAAGTAGGGGGATTATTTTATTGCAGCTATTGTGTGCCCTAACTTATTTTCCCACCTAGAAAAGAAAATGATACTGTAATGTTTATATGCACGAAATAAAAATAATATATATTTTGGTGCCATTGAAGGTTGGTATGAGTTAATGTTGAGGTAGATGGGTAGGTAATTCACGCCCAAACGTAGCATTGAAGTTTCTACTATATATTCAAGTTCTGAAGACGTGATTAGGGTTGGTCTTTTTGGCATTCTTCGAGTGACAAGTGTGTAGGGCGACTAGGGTTGCAACCAGTGATAGTTACAATTCTTTAGGAGCAACGATTGAAATTGTATGAAGATTATTTAATGCAGAATTTACTATCAGCTTTGAATGTCTCCATTGTTGCACGTATTTTTTCAAGGAATTCCTAAATCATAGCTAGGGTTCCTCTTGCCATGTTTTGTGGTGGGAATGTAATCACAAATTTGAAGAATTTGAGAGATTCTTAATACATTGCAAGCGCTGTAATGATAATTTCAGTGTTACATATAGATGAATATATTATAGGAATGATTTACTAAGCATGTTTATTGTCTAATATTGAGTTCTACACATCTAGGTATTTCAAATAGGAGACCACAAGTTCTTTTTATTGTTATTTTCCTTTGATAAATTGTATACTCTACAACCCCTTGAATAGGTAGCAATCTAAGAGGTGTTTGATCACCCACACCCTTTTAAAATTAGATCTAATCCATTGAGTGTGAAGTAGTAGTTAAATTTTTATGCCTCATGTGATTCTACATTGTAACTAGGGAATATTATTTGTGAGTTTTTCCAAGTGTCATTCCAATGAATCCCAAGTGCATACCAACATCTTGTATTCATGCAAGAGTGTTTTTTATCATCTTAAATAGAGGTCTTGTAATGCAACAAGCTTGTTTTAGTCTAGTGACTATATTATGGATTAAAATAGCAACCTGGGTATTGTTGCAATGATATAAATTTGACAGTGTTTTGTGAATTTCAATCTTTATTTAGGGTTTACTCTAGGTATACCCTCCTTGGCTTAACTGATCTAGAAGTGAAGAGGAGATTACCCACTCCTAACATTTGGCCCATATTCATCCTTAGCCTGTTGATGAGTCATTTTCTAGCCTCCTTGATGACATCCTTGGCCTAAGAGGTCTGAAAACATTCTAGGGTTTTGGACTTGCAATTTTGGGATCCAACAGGACTAATGTTTAGTACAACTTGATAAGGTTAGTGATTCAAGAAACATTAATGATTCAATTTAATACAATAATGTCCACTTTTTAAATTGCTAACCTTATCAAGTTAACACTCAATAGGCAGAAGTGCAAAGAGAGAGAAAAGGTGGTAGAGGAATGCTATAACATGTCACTTCATAAAAATAAAATTTCTATAGGAAAGTGATAAAAATAGTGCCATCACTTTGAGAAGGTTGAATACCCACATGTCATGTCATGTCACATTTAATTTAAGATCATATTAACCACAAACTTGTTAAGATATTATCTATGATGAGGTTAGAATTGAATTAGGTATCTATGCATATTAATATCTATTCTAATGTTGTCATCGTCAACATGTTGGCTATTCAAGATTATGGATATCTCTTTCATGAGCAAAGGTTGATGCATATTATCTTTTCTTAGCCTTAACACATATGGATAAGTCAGTCATAAGGTTAAGGAAGATAGAGCAAATTTCCCTTAAAAGATGGACATCATTGTTAATGGTAATTAACCTTGCCAAATATCACTATGTATAGTACACTATTGCATATGATATTGGTGTGCAAGAATATGATAAAGTTATGATAAACTTGTACAATATTGTTGATCTTAAAATATTATTTAGATCATAGTAGTTAGTGGCATAATGTGGGAATATGGTAATATAAAGACTTAGGATATGGTCCTAAGGGCTTATCTTTAGTTCAATTTTATTGTCAACTAAAAATCGGAGGGAATAAGGTTTAAAGTGAGTTTTATAGAAAGTGAATTTTGGATTTTATTCCTTCTTTTGTGACACTAGTTACAAAGTGCATGGCATTTATTATGCCAATAATAGGCCATGTTAGGGAAGCTTGGGGAAAAATAAAAAAAGGAAGGTTTTCTTATTAGTACCATTTTCTTTCTCGAAGGCTCACACATGTCAACTTTTCTTGCCTAATCCTTCTTAAAATTTGGTAAAGGAGGACCTATGGACTATTCATGCTACTAGGAGTTAGACTTACTATTTTGTCTCTACACACACAAGATACCTAGTTGGGCTTTGAGATGAACCGATATTAAAGGTTATTGTGTTTGTTTTATTTAACTTCTATGGATATTAATAGTTATAGTCTTCATGACATATTTTCATGTGAGGGCCAATGTGAATCTATTTTTCATGGTTGTAGTCTCAAATTGGAAAAAAATGTACATAGTGTCCTTGAGGATTAGTAAAAATACTTTGGTGAGATAGGAGGTAACATTGTAGGTAAAGGTGTTTTAGTATATTATAGATGTAAAGGTTCTTGGTATAAATCTTTTGTTGGGATACTAGCCATAAGAACGTATTGAATAGTTTGTCCTTGCCAAAAAGGTCTCTAAATTGTTAAAAGGGTTTGAACCTATGGTCTATAACAAGGCTCTAGGGGTTTTATACCTTGATTTTGTTGCATGTATAGAGAATGCAATATTATATGTGTTGAAACATTATTTTGGGGAATAAGAACCAGGAGCTATGATGTGCATTATGGTGAATGACTATATTATGATGTCCATGCAGGGTCTATATGTCTCCCTCAAGCTTTCTAATCATGCATTGTTGCATTATATCTTGTTTTGCATGACATGGAGGAAAATAGGGATCAAGTGAACAACTACAAATTGTAGTTTTGATAATGATTATCTATTTATTCCCAATCCTTAAATCTTTGTGCTCAATCAAACGTTGCAATTTTTTACATCACATGGCAAATGAAAGGAAAATTGTAATAGAAATTGTTTGAAATTATTCTCTCAATACTCTAGAAACAAGGAAAGACTCTATTTGGACCATGCTAAAGTGGAAACTATATTAGTAAGAATGATTAAAGATGAGTAGATTAGTGTTATTTGAGATTCCACCCATGTTTGGATTTGCAAGAAATGCACCATCTATGGAAACTTGTAAAGTTGAAAAAGGAAGTATAATTAGGTGAGGGCCCTTTCCCTTCATTTAATTTATCAAAAATATAGGTTACAAAATTATCCATACTAAATTGTATAGATCAAGGTTAAGTCGTGTAAGATAGGAAAAGGATAATAAGTCATAATCCCACCATTAGACAAACTAAGGTAGATTATTACTTAACAATGGGTTCTTATATAAGCCCTTGCCCCACAATTACCTCCAAACTTTCACAAGATTGTTCAATTCCACAAACATGTAAGTGTGTCGCATGCCAAAGAGATGTTTCAAAACACAAGAACAGAACTTGCAAGCTTTACTTTTTTTAACACCTTTCAAAGAAACATAGAATCCACTTGTGAATCTTCTAGTCTAGTTGCATTGGTAAACCTCAAAAACTTGTAAAAACACATAATTCATGAGAAGAATATTATTTATTACTTCTTCAATTGTAGTTTGAGAATCCATGAATCCATCATTTTTATAAAATCTGTAAGAAGCATTTGGTCTATGGATAAAAACTCACTTTATATATTATAGTGCATTATTACCATTTTTATAGTATATACAATCAACCCACATTTAATTGGCTATTCTTAAACATCATCCACTTCAATAGTCAAAGGTAAATTTTGACAAATAAAAATAGGACAACTATTTACCACTTTTTGTTGTGGATGAGGTGTAAAATTGTTATTGACTGTTTGACCATTGAAATGGATGATGTTTAAGTAGAGTGCATTTAACTTGCCTAAGTTGCATTTAAGAAGGTTTTAAATGTAATTTGTGTTTTGGAATTCATACCAATACAAAATTTATTTATTTTTTCAATTCCTTGGAAGGGTTGTTCGAAGCTGGAACAAGGTCACGCCATGAGCTACAAAAAAATAAAAGAATCCATCTATGTAGAGGATGAGTATTTAGTTATCTTGAACGTATCTCTCACTTGTCGCGTAACATTTACAAACTGCCAAAATCAAACAAAAAAAAGAATATCAGAGAGCAGGAGATGATCGAATAGCTTAATGTCAGTGATGTTTACACAATATGAAATCATCACTCACTTCGAACAGCAATTCGTCTTTCGTGGCATTCACTCGAGAATATCCAAACTCGGAGAAACGTACCAAACTCCACTTAGATGCCTGCATCCAATATTATCACAAACATGTAAACCGAAAGACGTCAATTTATTCATCTATTCAAGATTACTGCAATTCTTATTTAATTGCTTACGTTAGATTCAAATTCATCGAGAGAAAATCCTGCCATCCCAATAACGACATGAACGGGTGCGCTATAATTCATGGCGTGATATGTATCGACTCCGTTCACGTCCTTCTCAGGAAAAGATTCACAGGTATCATTAAATAAAGCACACGTTCGCTCGTAGTTGTGAACATGACCCCACAGCGCCAAATCCACCTGTGAAAACTCCTTTGTTAGATCAATATTTGTTTTAATTTCCATCAGACAGTTACAGATCAATGTTGAATGTTTAATGTTTAATGTTAATTAACCTGGTACTTGGGAAGAAGTGGTTCAATGGCTGCAACAAAATTGGCATCTACATTATTCTTTATCAGTCCCTCCTTTATACTAGAATACATGGGTCGATGCCTGTTCTTTTCCCAAACAAAACCATTTTTTTGTTACAATAATTCTCATCTTTTCTTAGAGAGAGCAAACACTTCTTTTTAGAGAATGAAGAAAACATAGGCAGAGAGTGTTATCTTACCCTGTGAAAACAAGCCAGGGCGTTTGATTGCGGTCCACAGAAGCCAAGTCCTGCTCGATCCATTCATACTGAAATCCAACTCAAACAAAAACCGAATTGCTAATGTAGTTTCGAATTGGAATAATTTCAGAGCTACAGATTGTTACTTTTTAATTTTAATGGCCAATATTTGTTCCTCTCTCGAATCAACTATAGATTTTAGTAAGACGGTAATTGAATACCTGTTCACTACCTGCACTCCAGTTATGCTCGGTAGAAATTACGGTGAAATGCACTGGCCCTTCACTTACTGAGTACCATGGTTTGTCCTCCATTTCTGTCGGCATAGAAAAATATCTCTCATAAGCAACACCACATTCTCCACCAGAATCTGTGGTTTCATATATTGAATTACTGCCTGGAAAGTCTCTGAAAAGGAAATTCAACAGTTTACTTTCACCATCAAGCCCATTTTGTATGAAAAACATGGAAACTGGAAATCTAAATTAAGGAACTATTTATAACCTTTCGTGGTTGCCAATGGCAGTCATGTAAGATACCCGGGAAGCAAGTGGAGAAATCATATGGAGGAAGAAATCCCATTCAACAAGAAATCCCGTTGCGTAGCTGATGTCACCAATATGGAACACGGAATCCACATCCCTTTCTTCTGTCATGGCCTTTATAACTCCTAGTGACCCTGGCTGCCAATAATTCCACTGCCTCACATTAGCTTTCTATATCAACAACTAACTGGTGGTGTAGTATGGGACAAGGAAAAAAAAATGTCATTGTAGAAGCTGATATAAATTACATTGGAAATTGAATGTTACACTTCTATGTACAAAGTATACATAATATTTTATTGTTCTATGTAAATGGTTTAATGGTTAAATTAGTAATAATGATTTCAAAGTTTATAAATAGTTGTTTTATTTTTACTGATAATTTTTAATTTTTTATTAGAAGTAAAAGTGGGATTTTGAAAGGGTCCCAACCTTTTACAAAGACCAAAACCATTTAATAACATGGACCAAACAACATTAAAGTTGTAAATCAATAGTAAACTTTCAGCACCTCACAAGGAGCAAAAAACAACAAACTCAAGCTAGCTTGAAGCCATAGTGCTCCAGAGAGCTCTCAACCCCAACAATAGTCCTATTCATTGACTCATTGAAACTAATTTCCTTCCTGGCTGCCCCATCCTTTATTAGATGCCAAACTTGAATCCAAAAGATAAAATAGACCTCTAGAAAGCCTTTCTTCCAAAATCATCTTCCTTTTTTACTTGTTTAAAATGAGGACAAAATTCTATCTTTAACTTTTAAATTGTTTGATATTTAAAAATTATTTATATTATATGATGTTTTAATAGTTTGTTCAAATAATAGTATCTAGCTATTCTTCAACATCATCCACTTTAATAGTCAAAAGTCAATTTTGGCCAATAAAAATAGGACAAATATTTACGATTTTGTGTTGTGGATGAGGTGTAAAATTTTTATTGAATGTTTGATCATTGAAATGGATGATGTTTAAGTAGAGTGATAGCATCTCCTTAATTTTACTTATTCTTTCTATTTTCTCTAACAAATAAACAATTCAAAAAAATTATATTATTTTCATAGCTATAATATTTTAGGGTATATTTAATTATTTAATATAATAATTTATAAAAAAATAATTATATTCATTCATGTTTTATAGAAAATAAACTCTTGTATGTAAACCATTAAATTCATAAGATGTGGTCAATGAAAATTAACTTAAAAAATACTCTAAAGAAAAAAAAAAATTGACTGAAAATACTCGTTGAATCCCCTTACACCATGCCATAAATTATGATAAATTGTCAAGCTCGGGATGTAACTTTCTATTTTGTGAAGATTAAATAAATTTGGGGTCCACTCAAATGAATTTACCTGAATGTAATGCTCATCAGATGCATCAAGAGGAGCTTTCCCCATGTCCCCAAAGGCAAGAAATTTGATGTGACTGCCACCTGCTGCAGGAGGGGTGGAAAACTGTACGGGACCACTCCAGTTCACATTATCACTGGAGGCATTCATATTTCAGGCTTCCAATTTATAGAAAACTGGAATTTCTACCTTAAAAAAAAAAAAAATCTTTGTGACATTTAAATAGTTTAGAAAAACATTGCACCTTCCATATCTGTAAACATATTTCTGAGAGGGAAGAAGTCCAGTGATTAAGGCCGTGTGAATGTATCCAGGATCGTGCCATCCGAAGTCGGTGGCTGGGCTTGGAATTAAATGGTGACCTAGTAGATCAACAATTTATGCTATTTTATAAATCTATAATTATATTTTGAATTATCCTCATAAATAATTAACAAATTAATAATATGTTTGTATTTTTTTTAATTCCAAAGAGCTTAATCTATGAATTTACCACACATATCGGCTTGAGTGAAGGTAGTAACATTGGACTTGGAAGTCTTCCCAGATGCATATTGTAGAAATTGATCAGTATTGCTTCCACTGATCCATGTTACTTTCATCTAAAATGAAATACAAGTGTATTAATTGAAGATTACATATAACTATTAGTAAAACTGTAAATCTGTCCCAATTTGAATAAGTGCTTAACCACATACCGATGTCCCTGTAGAATCTATGCTGGAAATATGAGCATAAAGAGGCATATTTGGGTTGGAAAACTTGAGAGGCTGTGAAGAGTGCAGGATGCAGGGAATATCATAACCACCTCTGAAGAGAACAAACTGAATGTCTGTGCGGATATTGACAATGTGAAAGGATACAGATCCACTGCAGCTCTTCACCGTACAAACATCGCCTATTTTCTTCTCACACCTGCTTTTATTGCATGGTAGATACGAAGGGTCGTTTTTCATGAACTGGGACTGTAACAATACAATTTATCTACTTAGAACTCAATCCTTTCCATTCTTTCAAAAGACATCTAAACAAAATGTACCCATTGTTTATATTGGGGAACCAAACCCATTTTAACAACTGATACATAGTCAAAGTAGCAGCTGTTTACTGTTGGGCTATTGACAAAGAGACCAGTTGGTATACCCATCTTAGTATCAGATTACACATCCTATATTATCTATAATCATTGTTAAGTAAATTGAAGTAGAAATAATGTCAATTGAAAATAATATCATCTTCTCGATGGACCATTGAGTGTGATCTGAAATGTTGATTAACGATCAAAAAGGAAAGCAGGGCCGCTAATCTTCTTGATTCGAGATGTTCAACCCAATAATGAAAAACACGTTTACACTAATAATATTAAACTAAAATATTGAAGTTACCTTCACAGGGTAATGACATAAAAGAGGATGGGATGCCACATCTCCAGTTTCCACATAGAGCACCTCGTTCAAAGGACAATCGGATGTCCTGTTTCACATTATTTATTGTTTATCTTCGTTTTCTTTCATATACAAATCAAGTCAATACATTCACCATTATTTAAAACATTGGTTTGCAGAATTGGATTTCTATTTGAATAACAATAAGAGCAGAATTGTTTATTGAGACAGAGAATTGCAACCTTTTAAGAATCGGAATTATCATTTTCCAATGAAACAAAAAAATAAGAGCAGAAAAATGTAATCTTGAAGCATACTTGGCATTTGAAGGCGAAATTAAGGCAACCCAATCGTCATCACTGGGATTCAACATGCCATTGATCGTCACTGTAACAAATTCGTCGTCCAGAAGGGGCCCCTGCGTGCTCAAATTTAATTGTAAATATGAATTCTTTTCCCCACACTGTCGTAACATTCTTCTGTTAATACATCTGAATCCGCTTCCGCAAAAGCCATGGTGAGAATTGTTGGATCCGCTGCATAGCGGAATAATATTACAACATAGGAGGAGAGTAATTAAAATTGCACAGGCAAACGGATACACAGAAATGATAGATCTCTCAACTCGGATTGCCATCATAGCTCAAGGCATTAATTGCTCGTCTGCAGAGCAATGGGAAAAAACAGGATCTAATTCATAACACAGTCAAATATTTGGAGACACAATGAACAAGTTTAATGTTCTGTTACCTGCCTTAAGCTTTATGTATTATAGGGGTTTCCACAGAACAGTGGAAAACTAAACGTATTGGTTTTTTCCTCCTCCTGTCGTTTCAAGATAGCGGGGTCCGCATTGTGTTATAATCATCCCTACCATTAATTTAAGTGTACATTAGGAGTAAAATCCTACCAGATTCGTTTCTGTAGAATTGATGGATGAGTTGAATATTGCACCGAAAAAAAACACCAACCCTACCATTAATTTAATTGCCCAATAAACAAAATGAGAGCCAAATTAAATGTGGTGAGACATTAAATGTTTAAGTAAAGAGTTTTTTTTGGGTTTATATAGGAATTTTGTTGTATGTTATATTTGATGTACGAGACCATAGTTTTAGAATTGCATTTGTATAATTTGTTAGGTTATGACAAATTGATATTATGATTTTGTGTGTGTGTTTAAGATTAGGTTGTGCTTGAGATCATTATTTCAGGGTTTAATTGTGTGAGAGTTTTTTCCTCAACATTTCAGATCATACTCCATGATCCATAATCATGAAAAATTAGAGCAAGAGAAGACAAAAAAGTAAGGTAATTTGTAGACACAACAGGCTAAAGGAGGGATTAGCATGGGAATCGAAAGACTAAAAGGAGGAACAAAAAATGTTTTTGTGCTATCTCTCGATACTTTTGCTTAGTAGGTTTTTGTCTATCTATTCATATATATATTTTTAGGACCTATATGTTGTTGCTCAAGTAAGTACTTGTAGAATGTTTTTGTCTATCTATTCATATATGTTTTTAAGGACCTATCTGTTGTTGCTCAAGTACGTACTTGTAAAACATCCTGATATAGGAGAATCTAATATGATAGATAACATTCTTTTGATGGTAGTCAAACTTGATTTTATCTTCAATCCTATTATATTTTATGAATATTAATAATAATTTTAATTTCATTTCACTTTATTTCTTCTTTTAAATTAAATGAAAAATTATTTCATAACAAAATCTCTTTTTATAAATACTTTTTATTTTTATTCTCTTTTAAATTTTTAAAATTATCCACCTCATAAACCAAAATTAATCTCATGTAAAGATATCAAATGTCTTTTATCTTATCCTCTGTAGAGACTTCATTACTCCATGATGTAAAGTAGGCTCAAGAAAGAGAGAAGTCTAGAGAAAAATAGACTTCCTAGTCAAATAGAATACGCGAGGAATATTCGAAAGTTGTCCTTCAAAACTATTAGGAACGAATGTGATGAAAAGTTGTTCTGCTCACGGATTCCGGAATCGTCATTGTTCAATGTAATTTCACATCACAAACAAAAAAAAATGTATATTTTTTCGCATTGCAACTTTACAAATCGTTTTAAAAAATAATACACTGCCACATACGCAAGCCAAATGTGGGTTCTCCTAAGTCATCATATATATTCATTGTAAATTGTGTATTGATTATGTCATATATTTTAATATTTATTTTAAATCTTAATTTACATAATTTATTTATTTATTTTTTATCAAAGCACAATTTCCAAGGTTATTTATAGGTGTATGAAATAAAAACCACACATAGATGTTAATAAATTAAATTTGATAAATTTGACCATTAGTTTAGGTTTAAAATAATGGCTTCTGGGTTACACTGTGTGTGAGGAACAACTGAGGAAGAGAATGAATGAAAATATGAAAATAGAATAAAATGAAAAAAAGTAAATGTGTATTTTAAAATTAGAGAAGTGGAGGCAGATTTGATTGTGATAAACTATTATTATTGGATTTTTAAAACTAAATTTGAGATGAGTAGATTGAGGTGATTGTGCTCTATAAAACTTGAGTCTATGTATGAAACAAAGTCAATCCTGCATCACAAAATTGATCTCCACAGCTACAGATTTGATCTTTGATATGTTGATTCAACCTTTCTATATAGATTTGACCATATAATCTTAGGACTTTCAATACCTACAAATGGAGACTTGCCTGTAAATGCACTTGAGTAATAACATAAAGGTATGTCTCAATTTTTGGCCTAAGTAGGCCACACAAATCAACATTTAAAAAAAAAAAATTCTCTTAATTACAAGAAGCAAACTATTAAGAATTTGAAGATAATGTAAACTATTTCCTTATGAGATTTCCTATGTAAGTTCTATTTCTAATTTTTTAACAAAATTACAAAATAATTTATCTCATTTTTAAATATGTGTTAATAAAGAGTTTCTTATAATTTATAGTATTTTTAATGCATAAATTTTCCTTGTAATGTATAACTTGAACTAAAAATAAAATCTTTTCATAGTTTCTTAAGCATAAATCATTAACATTGATATCTAGGGTGCACATATTTTTTTAAATTTTTACTCTATATTTAATTATTATTAATTTTTAAATGAGAATAATTATACGCACATTTCTCATAACTTTTTTTTTTATATACCTAAATTAAAATTTCTTTTTCTTTACTAAAATAATGACATCAATATATATACTTTAGACACACATTTCTCATAACTTTTTTTTAATGTACTTTAGACACACATTTCTCATAACTTTTTTGTATATACCCAAATTAAATTTTATTTCTTTTTATTAACATAAGGACATCAATATATACTTTAGACACACATTCTCATAACTTTTTTTTTTGGGTATATACTTGAGACGCACATTTCTCATAGTTTTTTGTATATACCCAAATTAAATTTTCTTTCTTTTTGTTAAAATAAGGGCATCAATATCGAGGGTAGTCTTAACTTTTTTTAAAATTCTATTATTTTTTATTTTTCCATGTGTATTGAGTAAAGGTCTATATGTTTTGTAATAATCCTATGTTGATTAGGAAATAGACAATAGATATAATAATAAAATAAAAATATATTAAAATCTATTTTTAAAAATACTTATTGAGAGGGCCATGTTTGTGCAAATTTTTGTGTCATTATAACTTCATATGATCATGAAATATGTTATATGAATTGACAATTTATGTCCAATGAAATCATTCCATGTGACTTGAAGGGAAAATAGTACCACATGGAATGCTTAAGGGATACACATATACATGTTGATAATGTCATCAACAATAAATTTAATTTATTTTTTTGTGTCCCAAGATTGAGGCACATTATTTTCCATTAATTGTTAAATAAGCATGTGGCCCACAAGTGAGACACACCTTTATGCCTCCAACCAACTACAAATAAAAAACCTAGTTATGTTGATGAACACCATTTAGATCTTTCTATGCAAGGGTTTTCTCCTTGTTCAAGCCTTGTTGATTGATTCAATGATTTTGATAAACCTAGAAGACCACATAACAATTTTGATAGATTTGGAAGACAACAAAAAATTAATATAAATGACGATGTAATGATGAGGGGTGATCCCACAATAGTGTGTGGGACGTCTTAATCTTTGCTTAAAATCACATATTTTTTTGAAAAAATTAATGATTTAAGCCTAGATGTGTTCAATCTAAGGGGCTTTGATTGAAGGGGGTTGGATCAAACCCCCTTAGATAGAACCCCAACAAAGTCTCCTCCACACTTATCAAAATACCACCAAAAAAATTGTCCTTCACTTTTTTTGGGATCAAATGAAGTCATTTAGAAATTTCAATTTGTAAGTATGTAGCCCTTAGTATTAACTTTTCAAAAATTATAATATGTAGTATGTTTTCTTTAATAATATATTTTAAATTTTTTAATAATAGGTGTAGGTCTATTATGAAGAAATAATGGCATGTATTCAAGACACTAGGAAAAATAACAATCATTGTTAGAAAAGTCTCAAAAAAAAAGTACTAGACTACACATAGATGTCCTTATTTCAATTAAAAAAAATGATATATATGCTAGGAGAAATTTGTTATGGAATAAAATAAGTCTGAAATTTTTGTTGGTACTAATTCAAAAATTAATAATAAATAACATATTTGATAAAAAAATTACCAAAAAATATCCATGCACTAGAAAGTTGAGTTAATGGTATAATTCCAATATTTCATGGAAAAATATTATTTATAGTGAAAGTTATACATTATGGAATAATGTCACTCAATAAAAAATAATAGAAAAAATAAAAATTAATTAAAAATAAAAATAAAAAAGATAGAAATAATTATTTTAAAAATATAAAAAAATTATAGTTTGAATCTAAAGATAAAATTCCACAACTCATTAGTTTAAGTCATCTTTAAATTATTGACCATTTGTTCCCTATAATTGACACAAATTAAAAAATCTTGAAAATGTTAATTTTAAGTGCCCCATTTTGGCCAAAAGGTGGGGCACACTATTGTGCTATCACATTGAGGATAATTTAGAATTGAGAGCTAGGAACTTTGAGCTTGAATGAAAATGAAAAGAGTGATGCAATGACCTAATGTGAAGCTAGGGTTCTGAAACTTGTTGACAAAGAGGTTGATGTATCAAAAAAGTTGATTCAAAACACTATAATGGCATAGACATTCACTAGTAGAATTTGGCAAATAAATGACTACGTGAGGAAACTGTAAATGCTTTATTGAATGATTTGAAAGGATACAACGCAGTAGATTTATACAAGAATGATGCGATGCAGTTCACATAACTATATATCAGTTATAACTGCAACATTGTTAACAATGTAATACCACAGTTGCTATAACTATTTGCCAACATTCCCCCCCTTATTACATTATTCCTGTAATTGTACCAAGTGACCCCCCCTTAATGCTAAAATACTCAACAAAGCTGATTACATAGTATGAATACATATTTTATAGAAGATCTTCTCCCAAAGAACAAATCCTAAACCAAGCGAGGCTCCATCATGCTGTCTCGTCTACCCTTGGAAAGGCATAGCTTCGAGCTGTGTTCTTGAGCTCTTTAGTCCCAAGCTCTCAAATCACAAAGTCTTGAATTATTCGACAATGGACCCTAAGAGATACGACAGATCTTTGCCATGTTGTCTAGTGACCGCGAAAGGGTATAATTCAAGATCATATACTCTTTGAAGCTCGCTGGACAACAATCCATATTGATCTCAACACCAAACCCCAAACCTGTCTCCAAAACAAAATCTTCACAAAACATACATTCTTCAAATCTGTCAGCTCTGTCAGCAACAACAAAGAAAAATAAAACAACCAAAACCAAAAACACTTCTCATGCAAAGCATCATCTCAAAGTGAGAAGCTAACTTGAGATGATGGAAAATCCTCCATCCTCCAATGCCGCCAGCCTCCAATATGACATGCTTACATTCTAACCAATTGATGTCTTGGATGAGTCTTTGGAGGCCTCATCAGGTGTAGTATAAATGGCCCCGAGAGCACAAGTAATATTTGATGTAGTCATGATAAAATAAAATGAACAAGGTGTTGGATTCCACCAAAAGTGCATAATAGTTTTTTTTAATATCTCTAATGTTACACAAAATCATATATCAATATACCATTAAACCTTATTCCTCCAAATTTTTCATGCAACATTTACACAATATAGAATGTCTTAAATCACTGCGCCAAGGTTTCTTCACACACTGCAATAAGAAACAAACTTTATCTATTTTCCTTTATATTTCCACGCTATAACAGAAAGTTACATGGAATGTTTCTTCTTCAAATGAAACCTTTATACAATATGCACCATATGCTTTTCAAACGGGCTTTTCAAATGGCTGACCAATTCTTCTATGACAACAAAGTCATTTAACATCTATAAGGCTATGGATCGCCTCTGAACCATGTTGTATGCTGCTTTCATTCTTCAACTCTCCCATATTTTACATCAAAACCCTAACTACAACGGCAACCATGAAAGTAGAAGTAGGCGCTAGAGTTTGAATATTATTGTTAATGAATTTGTATGTAGCAAAATGTGAAATGACATCCATCCATTTATAGATCTACTACAGAAAAGATTTAAATTTGAAATTTGAATGGAATGCTACATGCCAACAAACTTTAGATGCTATTAAAACTTATCTAGCTTTCTCTATAGCAAGACTCATCCCTCAAAAAGCTTTGTAGATTGAATGCCTTCTACCCTTTTGTCTCCTCCACAAAGACTTCCACCAAACTCATGCGCTTCGCTTGCATTTGCCTTACTCAACAAATCCTACACGATCAGAAATTCCAAACCACCTCTCTAAATGCCTTTCTAATTGATACTCTCCTTATCAAAATTTGTCAACCCAGATATGCGTAGGCCTTCTTCAAATAACATGTAATAGTGGCAGCCATCATGCACACCATTTTCTATTCTCCCTTCTCCTCCTCGCAGGTCACAAGCACCATTTCAACATGGTGACAATCTAAGAGAAATGCAACAATTTGCAGGGTTTCGTCAGCCCTTCTTTATCTACCAACGGAGCGCCCTGGCAATTGCATTCTCTTGATCCTATCCACATCAAACATGCTGCAGAGATTAAGAGACTGCAGGTATTAATGCCCCAACTTCATCAGTGAATCATACACAAACTTCACGATTACGCCCAGCAAAGATCACATTGCTCTGATACCAAATGAGGAAACTGTAAATGCTTTATTGAATGATTTGAAAGGATACAACGCAGTAGATTTATACAAGAATGATGCGATGCAGTTCACATAACTGTTTATCAGTTATAACTGCAACATTGTTAACAATGTAATACCACAGTTGCTATAACTATTCACCAACACTACGTGACTAAAACTTTTAGTCACGACAACTAAAAATGAGTAAATTCTAGTCTTTTTTGTAACATAACTATAAATGACTAATTTGATCATCATGAGTGACTAATTTGATCGTCGGATAAAAAAGACAACTAAATAATTAGTCACACAAATAAAATGATTAAATTGAGTCCATTCACCTGCTTCAGATAAGAGTATGATTTTCTTAGGAAACTCATTGATGAAGGTGATTTGAATCCTTGCAAAAATCTTGGAGTTGCAACTTGCTTTCAAGCATCTCCATATCAATAGAATCAGTATTTCCCAAGAAATTTCCTATTTTTTAAGTCTTTGAGGCCTCCAATATTCCAAAGGGAGGCTGTATAGCCAAATACAACATGGACAATTACAAGAAGAACAAGCGAGCAGGTTGAAATTGGAACACCATTTCTGCATGCACGAAGTTGCACTCTTCATTCTTCAAAGCCCATTTTTGAGAACAAACTACCTATCCGCTTCTTTCTCAAATATAACTGAAAAGAACCCTTTAAGGAAGGAAGTTAATGGAGTAGTTGGCCTTCCAGGATTCCTTAGCCCAATCTGTTATGTTTCTCCTTAACAGTCTCTCCCCTATGAATCTCTTGATTATGGCACACTCATAAATATTTTTAGAGGCCATCTCATCTCCTTCCAAATTGACTATTGGGAGCGGTTCATACTATTCCCTTCTTTTCTATCTTTGGAATACTAGTTGTCGCACGCAGATCCAATTCTTTCACGACGATCATAAACCACTTTTTTCGGGCACGAGCCATTTTTTTCCTACAATAATATTTTGAATGTTTGATGTCCTTATTTTAATTTAAAAAAAAATTAATTTGAGTATATACCAAAAAAAGTTATGCATTGCAGGTAAATATGTTTGTAAAGTATAGTTATTCTCATTTAAAAAAATATTAATAATTAAAATATAGGGTTTAAAAAAATAAAAAATATGTACACCCTAAATATCAATGTTAATATGTTTAAGAAATTATGAAACAATTTTATTTTTAGTTCAAGTTATGCATTACAATATGTAAAAATACTATAAAGTATAAGAAACTCTTTATTAACACATACTTAAAAATTAGATAAATTATTTTGTAATTTAAAAAAAAAAATAGAATTTACATAGGAAATCTTTAAGAGAAAATGAATTTTTAAAAAATGTTGATTTGTGTGACCCACTTAATCCAAAATGTGAGACATACCTTTATGTTGTCATTCAGGTGCAACTACATGCAAGTCTCCATTTGTAGGTATTGAAAATCCAAATATTATATGGTCAAATCTACATAGAAAGGTTGACTCAACACATCAGGGATCAAATCTATAGGTGTAGAGATCAATTCTGTGATGCAAGATTAACCCAATTTCATACACACACTCAAGTTTTATGGAGCACAATTACCCCAATCTACTCATATCAGATCTAGTTCTAAATATCCAATAATAATTTATCACAATCAAATCTATCTCCTCTTTGCTAATTTTAAAATACACATTTTTTTATTTTTATTTTATTTTATTTCCATATTGAATCAAATACACGTTTCTATCTTAACTCTTAATATCTATATTAATTGTTAAATTTATCCCATTTAATTTATTAAGTTTCTTTGTTTTTATTTTGCTTTGTAAAAAAAAAATTATGTAAATTGAGATTTAAAATAAACTATTAAAATATATGACATTATCAATGCAAAATTGAAAATATATATCTTTAATTGCTTAGAACTCACATTTGGCTTGCGTATGTACTAGGATATTATTTTGTAAAATGATTTGCAAAGATGCAATGTGAAAATATATATATTGTTTGTGATGTGAATTACATTGAAGAATAACATTTTTGTAACTCATCATATTTGTTGCCGACATCTATTTGACCCTAAAAGTTTTGAAGCATAGCTTTCCAATATTTGTCACGTATTCTATTTTAAAAAAAAAAAAAACTAAAAGAGGGGTAAAAATTTATTCAATCCAAAAAGGAGCAATACAAAGCAAGAGCATTACACATTCTTGTCTATCTCCACTAATTGATCTAACTTTTGAGCCAAATCCAGGGGTAATTGGCCCCTTTCCACAATATTCCAATCTGGGAAATGATCAGAAGCCCATTTAACTAAACAATCTCCAACCCCATTTCATTCCCAGGGAATGTGACAGAAAGAAATAGAATCCAAGGAAGCACACAAATTAAGAATTTGTTTTATAATAACAACCAAATGGCAACTGACATCCTCTAACTGCTGCCTCTTCAGCAAAGTCACTACCACCTAAGAATCTGACTCACAAATGATCTGTCTCCACCCAAGAGCACAACCACGCTCCACAACATATAAAATGGCAAGAGCCTCCATCACATTGTTAGTATACCAACCCTTATTAATAGAAAAAATAAACTCCACAGTACTAGAACTAGTCCGCCCAACACCTCCAATACCAGCATGGCCAGGATTTCCATGAGAAGAACCATCCGTATTGATTTTCAACACACCCTGAGGTGGAACACACCAACGCCCCTCCCTATTTATCTTCCGAAGAGGATGTCGACATCTCTTTCTCATCATTTGTCCAGCACTCTGAGTAGCACCCCTTTGAAGAGGAAGATTGAGACGAGTGCAATAGGCAACCTCTTCAGGATCCACACCCTCAGCCAAGTCACACTTAGCTGAAATAGTTTCTCCCAATGAATGAAGAATCTTCCACCACAAATGTTGGACAATCAGCTTCACATCTTGAAAAATCTTGCAATTCCTCTCCAGCCAAATATGCCATATAATAAAAGTTGGACCAAGAGCCCAAATAACTTGAAGAAAAGAGGTCTTAACAGGGGCCTTCCCCCACCGAGCAAAGAGCTTTGCCAAAGAAGAGACATGCCAGCAAGCCTAGTTCCACACAGCCCACTAAAGGTGCCAAAGCCTCCTAGAAAAGGAACATTGGAAGAAGAGATGAGAAACACTCTCTTCACAATTACAGCATAAAACACACATTGAGGGACCTTGGAAACCTCTCTTGCACAAGTTATCCCAAGTAAGACATTGGTTTTGGACCACCAACCACATAAAAAGTAGCGTATTCTATTTGACTCTAACGATTGTCTCTACTTTTCTCCTTCTAGAGAATAATTTACATCATGGAGTAGTAAAGTTTCTATAGAGGATAAGATAAAAAGACATTTGAAACATCTCTCGAAACAAAAATGCTAGAAGTATCTCTAATTTTCATGAAGGATTTGGAGAGTTATACTATTCTCTAATCTCATAGTAAGGAAAGCGTCTAAAAATATAATGATATTCAACTTAAATCTTCATCAAACAAATTTAACAAATATGATGCACTCGAGGAATCGCTATGTGAAGGGGGTGTGAACAAACTTTGAATTGTGTCAAAAGGACCCTTAAACAATAGGGCAATTGGAGTTTATGGTAACATAGAGAAGAGTGCATATTTCTCCTTTGTACTTCTTGATTTACAATCAGTTGAATTGCCTCAAGTTATAAGTACATTGTCTTGATACAAAATTTGTTTTATTTTATACACAACTTGATCTTATCCTTAAATCTATCATCTTCATTTGATATCCTTCACCTTAAATAGGAAGGTTCTACTTCCCCCTTTGGGACTTTTCACTCCTAGAGTAGACCACATACACAATTTTGTCTTCTACATAGAACAACACATGTGGCTTTGTTCCCATAATTTAAATTTTTTTTCACACTTCCTTGAATTGACCCTTTCAAATAATTTGATTGTTACTTGTTGACTTGCACACCAAATATTTTAAATTGAGTGCCGAAGATTTTGTATTTTAAAGACAAGGCATAGGACATTAGTTGCCATTAAGTTTAAATCAAAGAACATCTTATAATCAATATTTGGATCATCAAAACATATTAAAAAACATTATTGAATTCATTATCTACACTTTTATATCAACATCAACATTCACAAATACTACAATAGGCACATGCATCTTTAGTCTTACATATCCTTGATCTTCTTACATCAAAAACTAAGACTTGACTACCATCAAGAATGTCAAAAGCATTTCTCTCTATCATATCAGGGTCTTCAATACCATGATGTTCTACAAGTACATACTTGAGCAAAACATATGAAAATAGATAGACAAAACCAGACAAAACAAAAATATCCAGAGATTAAACCACTAACACAACCTAATCCTTAACACACACAAAATTATAATATTAATTTATCATAACTTAATAAATACAAATCCAATTCTAAAATTATGATTTTGATCATCAAATATAACATACAACAAAATTCTTATCATCAATGAAAAATACTAAACACATTCAAACTTTCCTTTACATTTAATGTCTCACCTCATTTAATTTGGCTCTCATTTTATTAATTTATCGTTTATTGGACACTTAAATTAATGGTAGGGTTGGTGTTTTTTTTTTTTACCTACCTCTATTCTTAAATATCATCTACTTCAACAGTCAAATGTTAATTTTGGACAATAAAAATAGGACAAATATTTACCACTTTTTCTTATGAATGAAGTGTAAAATTACTATTGATTATTTGACCATTATTTACCACTTTTTATTATGAATAAAGTGTAAAATTGCTATTGATTATTTAACCATTGAAGTGGATGATATTTAAGTAGAGTGTCTACCTACAATACTCAATTCATCCATAAATTTCAAGGAAACGAATCCACGAATGTGGGATCAGGATGCTTATAACACAATGCAGGCCCCGCTATCTTGAAACGACCGGAGGAGGCAAAAACCAATACGTAAGTTGAACGTTGTATGTAATTTTCGTTTTCCAATGTCCGGTGGGAAACCACTACAATATATAAAGCTTACGCAGGTAACAGAACATTAAACTCCTTCATTGTGTCTACAAAAATTTGAACGTATGCTTCTTCCCATCGACCTCCAGACGAGCAAGTAAAGCCTTGATGGCAATCCGAATTGAGAAATCCGTCATTTCTGTGTATCCGTTTGCCTCTGCAATTTTAATTACTTTCCTCCTTTGTTGTAATATTATTCCGCTATGCAGCGGATCCAACAATTCTCACCATGACTTTTGTGGAAGCGGATTTAGATGTATTAACAGAAGAATGTTACGACAGTGTGAGGAAGAAAATTCATATTCACAAATAAATTTGAGCACGCAGGGGCCCCTCCTGGACGACGAATTTGTTACAGTAACGATCAATGGCATGTTAAATCCCAGCGATGACGATTGGGTTGCCTTAATTTCGCCTTCAAATGCCAAGTATTCTTCTCTTCTCACTGTGTCAAGATTATATATTTCTGCTCTTTTTTTGTTTCATAGGAACATGGTAATTCCAAAGGATTGCAATTTTCTGTCTCAAAAAACTTAAACCATCCGGAAAAAACACAGACGAGGACCCATAAATACTTCTGCTCTTATTGTTGTTATTCGTATAGAAATCCAATTCTGCAAACCGCTGTTTCTAAGAAGTGATGATGGTGAATATATTGACTTGATTTATATGCGAAAGAAAACGAAGATAGATAAACAAAAACTAATGTGAAACAGGATATCCAATTGTCCTTTGAACAAGGCGCTCTATGTGGAAACTGGAGATGTGGAATCCCATCCTCTTTTATGTCATTACCCTGTGAAGGTAACCTCAATATTTTAGTTTAATGTGTTTTTCAATTGACATTATTTCTACTTCTGTTTATTTGACAATAGTTATAGATTGTATAGGATGGGTAATCTGATACTAAGTTGGGTATACCAACTGGTCTTTATGTCTACAGCCCAGCAGTAAACAGCTGGTACTTTGACTATGTATCAGTTGTTTAAATGGGTCTGGTCCCCAACATAAACAATGGGGTATGATTTGTTTATATTAAACATTCAGACTAAATACACCAGCTGTTCAAATCTTCAGCTGTTCAAATCCTTCTCTCTCAACATTTAAGTTTTTATTTAGAGAAGTGCTTTTGAATTTAACTGTATGTATTTTTATGTTTTAATATTTCAGCTCACACTCAATGATCTATCAATAGAAAGAGGGTATGCATATTTTAGCTTCAACACTTGGGATCACACTCAGTGATCTATCATTATAAAGAAGATATGTTATGGACTGTAGAAAACTCATACCTAAGTTTTTTGAAATAATGGAGAGGATTGAGTTCTAAGTAGATAAATTGTATTGTTACAGTCCCAGTTCATGAAAAACGACCCTTCGTATCTACCATGCAATAAAAGCAGGTGTGAGAAGAAAATAGGAGATGTTTGTACGGTGAAGAGCTGCAGTGGATCTGTATCATTTCACATTGTCAATATCCGCACAGACATTCAGTTTGTTCTCTTCAGAGATGGTTATGCTAATCCATGCATCCTGCAATCTTCACAGCCTCTCAAGTTTTCCAACCCAAATATGCCTCTTTATGCTCATATTTCCAGCATAGATTCTACAGGGACATCGGTATGTGGTTAAGCGTGGGGTAGATTTACAGTTTTACTAATAGTCATATGTAATCTTCAATTAATACAACTTGTATTTCATTTCAGATGAAAGTAACATGGATCAGTGGAAGCAACAGCGATCAATTTCTACAATATGCATCTGGGAAGACTTCCAAGTCCAATGTTACTACCTTCACTCAAGATGATATGTGTGGTAAATTCATAGACTCCCACAACTTGCTGGCATTTTAAGTTCTTCCGTTTTTGAACTAAAGAAAAAGTTACAAACATAATTTTACTGTTTTCTTAATTGCTTGCGGTGATAATTCAAAATATAGTCATAGATTTATAAAAATAGCATAAATTGTTGTTCTACTAGGTGACCATTTAATTCGAAGCCCAGCCACCGACTTCGGATGGCATGATCCTGGATACATTCACACGGCCTTAATGACTGGACTTCTTCCCTCTCAGAAATATGTTTACAGATATGGAAGGTGTAATTTTTTTTTAATCTATTTAAATGTCACAAAAACAGATTTTTCAATTTTTTAAAAATTGAAGTGAGAAATTCCAGTTGTCTATAAATTGAAAGCCTGAAATTCGAATGCTTCCAGTGATAATGTGAACTGGAGTGATTCCGTGCAATTTTCCACCCCTCCTGCAGCAGGTGCCAGTCACATCAAATTTCTTGCTTTTGGGGACATGGGGAAAGCTCCTCTTGATGCATCTGATGAGCATTACATTCAGGTAATTTCATTTGAGTGGACCTTCACAAAACAGAAAGTTACATCCACAATTTGACTATAACATAATTTATGTCCTAAATTCACAGAGTATTTTCAGTTAAATTTTTTTCACTTGAGTATATTTGAATTAATTTTGGTTGACCCATCCACAACTTGACCATAACATAATTTATGTCATAAATTCAACAAATATTTCAGTCAATTTTTTTTTCACTTGAGTATATTTGAATTAATTTTCATTGACCCATCAACAACTTGACAATAACAGAATTTATGCCATAAATTCAACAAGAATTTCAGTCAATTTTTTTTCACTTGAGTATATTTGAATTAATTTTCATTGACCCATCAACAAATTGACCATAACATAATTTATGCCATAAATTCAACCAATATTTTCAGTCAATTTTTTTTTTCACTTGAGTATATTTGAATTAATTTTCATTGCCCCATCTACAACTTGACCATAACATAATTTATGCCATAAATTCAATGAGTATTTTCAATCAATTTTTTTTTTCACTTGAGTATATTTGAATTAATTTTTATTGACCCATATCTTATAGAAGAATTTATTTTTATAGTCAAAACTACTATTTATAAAATATGGAAAAATATAATTAAAGTTTTATAAAATATTATATAATTTGAGATTATTGTATTTGTAAAAATATTATATTTTGAATTATTTATTTATTAAAGAAAATAGAAATAATAAGTACAAATAAGGAGATATATGACTATTTGAACAATTAAAACATCATATGACATAAACTATTTTCAAACATCAAACAATTAAAAATTAAAACATAAATTTTTGTCCTCACTTTAAACAATGAAAAAATGAAGATGGTTTTGGAGAAGAGGCTTTCTAGACGCCCCTTGTATCCTTTGACTCAAGTTTGGCATCTAAAAAATGAGAACTGTTAGGAAGGAAGTTGCTTCAATGAGTTAGTGGAAAGGACTATTGCAAAGGTTTAGAGATCTCTAGAGAGTTATGGCTTCAAGCTGCCTTGAGCCTGTTGGTCTCTTATTATTTTTGGGTGGTATGTCCTGACTTTGTTGTTTTTTGCTCCTACTATTGGTTTACAACCTTCATGCTGTTTGGTCCTTGTTATTGTATGATTGTTGTTTGCTAAGCTTCATTGTCATATCTATTTTAGTTTTTATAAAAAGATTGAAGTCATTTCAAAATCCCACCTTAACTCTTAATAAAATAAATAATATTTTTTTATGAATAAGATAACTATTTATAATTTATAATTTATATTTATAAATAAGGTTTAAAATTATTATTAATTATTTAACCATTCAATCATAAAATTTAAATAGAACAATAAAATATTATGTATACTTTTTCTACACGAAAAGTGTAACATTCAATTTGCAATGTAATTTATCATCAGCTTTTACAATGACATTTTTTTACTTGTCCCATACTACACCACCAGTTAGTTGTTGATATAGAAAGCTAATGTGGGGCAGTGGAATTATTGGCAGCCAGGGTCACTAGGAGTTATAAAGGCCATGACAGAAGAAAAAGATGTGGATTCCATTTTCCATATTGGAGACATCAGCTACGCAACAGGGTTTCTTGTTGAATGGGATTTCTTCCTCCATATCATCTCTCCACTTGCTTCCCGGGTATCTTACATGACTGCCATTGGCAACCACGAAAGGTTACAAATACTTCCTTAATTTGGATTTCCAGTTTCCATGTCTTCCAGACAAAATGGGCTTGATGGTGAAAGTGAACTGTTGAATTTCCTTTTCAGAGACTTTCCAGGCAGTAATTCAATGTATGAGACCACAGATTCTGGTGGAGAATGTGGTGTTGCTTATGAGAGATATTTTCCTATGCCGACAGAAATGGAGGACAAACCATGGTACTCAGTAAGTGAAGGGCCAGTGCATTTCACCGTAATCTCTACCGAGCATAACTGGACTGCAGGTAGTGAACAGGTATTCAATTACAGTCTTACTAAAATTCTATAGTTGATTGGAGATGTTTTCTAAAATAATGAGAGGAACAAATATTGGCCATTAAAATGAAAAGGTATCAATCTGTAGCTCTGAAATTATTTCAATTTGAAACTACATTAGCAATTCGTTTTTTGTTTGAGTTGGATTTCAGTATGAATGGATCGAGCAGGACTTGGCTTCTGTGGACCGCAATCAAACGCCCTGGCTTGTTTTCACAGGGTAAGATAACACTCTCTGCCTATGTTTTCTTCATTCTCTGAAAATAAGTATTTGTTTTCTCTGAGAAAACATTGAGAATAATTGTAACAAAAATATGGTTTTGTTTGGGGAAACAACAGGCATCGACCCATGTATTCTAGTATAAAGGAGGGATTGATAAAGAATAATGTAGATGCCAAGTTTGTTGCAGCCATTGAACCACTTCTTCCCAAGTACCAGGTTAATTAACATTAAACATTAAGCATTGAACATTGATCTGTAACTGTCTGATGGAAATTAAAACAAATATTGATCTAACAAAGGAGTTTTCACAGGTGGATTTGGCGCTGTGGGGTCATGTTCACAACTACGAGCGAACGTGTGGTTTATTTAATGATACCTGTGAATCTCTTCCTGAGAAGGACGTGAACGGAGTCGATACATATCACGCCATGAATTATAGCGCACCCGTTCATGTCGTTATTGGGATGGCAGGATTTTCTCTCGATGAATTTGAATCTAACGTGAGAAATTAAATAAGAATTGCAGTAATCTTGAATAGATGAATAAATTGACGTCTTTTGGTTTACATGTTTGTGATAATATTGGATGCAGGCATCTAAGTGGAGTTTGGTACGTTTCTCCGAGTTTGGGTATTGTCGAGTGAATGCCACGAAAGACGAATTGCTGTTCGAGGTAAATGAGGATTTCATATTGTGTAAACATCACTGACATTAAGTTATTCGATCATCTCCTGCTCTCTGATTTTCCTTTTTCTGTTTGATTTTGGCAGTTTGTAAATGTTACGCGACAAGTGAGAGATACGTTCAAGATAACTAAGTACTCATCATCTACATAGACGGATTCTTTTATTTCTTTGTAGCTCATGGCGTGTCCTTGTTCCAGCTTTGAACGACCCTTCCAAGGAGTTGAAAAGATAAATAAATTGCGTATTGGTCTGAATTCCAAAACACAAATTACATTTAAAACCCTCTTAAATGCAACTTAGGCAAGTTAAATGTGGGCTGATTGCATATTAGTATAAAAATGGTAGTAATGCACTAGTGAGTACCATTTTTATCTATGGACCGAATGTTTCTCACAGATTTTATAGAGAACATGGATTCCGATCATCAAATATAACACATGACAAGATCCCTATCATAAAGAAAAACTAAACACATTCTAACTTTACATATAATGTGTCACTTCATTTAATTTGGGCCACATTTTATTGATTTATCATTTATTTGATGTACTTAAATTAATGGTAGGCTTGTGTTTATTTTCCCTACAATACTCAACCTATCCAAAACTTCCAAAATGAAATGCCACTAAACATTCCTCTTTTATAGTCAATTGTTGACCTTTCTATACCCATTAAGCATGGTAAAGATTAGGATCTGGTACCACTTTCAAGCCCAACTTCTCTACTATCTTAGTGGACATTAGGTTATCTATTCTTCCTATGTATATGATCATCTTACAATACTTTCCACCTAACTTACACCTAACATTGAGGATACTCTTCTTCAACCATGGTTCTCCATCATCTCTAGTAGGCTTCAACAAGACCTTGTGCAACATCAAGTTCTCTCCACCTTCTAGTGGCACACTCTCTATTTCAAGTTACCTAATTCATCACTTTCTTGAGCAATGTGCACTCTCTTCTCAAACTGTTATTTTTATTTATCCATTTCCTGACATTTAAATGCTCAATAGTTTACTTCACTACATTTGAAATAGTACCAGTAAAAGTCCTTCCACAGCCTCGTCTGCCTTTGCATTCCCCTTTCTTGGCAATCTTCTTATCTCTAGAGTCTTGCATACCACCACTAAATGTTGTGGTCTCCTTCTTTGCATTCCCTTGTCTGTTGCTTTGCTTGTTCGGTATAGCACAACCCTTACCCTATGTTTTTTTACTTCTTAGATCACTTAGATTCTCCACCCTTAATGCAAGCTAGTTGGCATCCTCAATGGATTTAATTGGTAAAAAAATAAAATTTCATCTTGAAATTCACTTAGCTACCCATTAAGATACCAAGACACCATTTATGCATAATCTTTAATGTGACTTGCTCAAATGTTGAATCTATAAAACTCCTTAATGTACTTCTTCATGGTCATTCCTTTTTGCCACAGATTCTAAAATTTCTTCAACAACTCAAAATTGTAATTTGCATGCAAAATTTACTCTTCAATTGCACCACCATCAAATCCCATATGGTGATCTTTGGCCTATTTTTTCCTACCCTATCTTTTTGCACGTAGTCCCACCACAAGGTTGCATGGCACTTTAACCTAGTTGTTGCATACTTGACTCTCTTAGGGTTTTCAATGTATTTAAACTCAAAATACATCTCCAACTCATGGTTAGAGGATGTGGGGAAGACCAAGATCCAAGGTCTGGGAGGGACATGGGACCAAGAAGAGGAAAGGTGGAAGTCTAGGGTCTGGGAGAACTTGAGGACTAAGGATCGGGGTTTCGAGGGAACCAGAGATTTGTGAATGAGGATGTGGAGAAGGCTGGGATCTGGGAGAACATGGGGACCAGGAACCAGATTCTAGGGGAACCAAGGATCTACAAGTGGGGACATGGAGAAAGACAGGATTTAGAAAACAAGAAAAGGTGGGAATTGGGGTTCGGGAAGGATTGGGGACTAGGGAACTAGAGCAACTAAGGAATAGGAATAGGGTTGGGTCTGGGATTAGGAATGGGATTGGGACTAGGGAATGAGGTTTTAGGGGAACTTGGAACCTCAAGACCAAAGAGCAAAGGGAGTGAGAAACTAGGGTTTTGGGGAACCAAGGAACTCGTTGATCTTGGAACTAGGTGCAAAGGTTCCAAGAACCCTCAGGTTTCCAAAAAATTGGAAAGGAAGATGAAGGTGGGGAAAGCAAACTTTTGAGGTTTTAGGGAACTAGGGAATGAAGGGACACAAAGACCAAGTTCCAAGGTGTAAAGGACCACTAGGAACCTGAAAACCTCAAAGCTGAAAGAGAACGCCGTCGAAGTCCGAGACTTAGGAGCAACTAGGGACTAGAGGAGAAAAGGGTCCTAGGCAAAGAAGCTCCACAGGCCTGGAACATCCCTCTATCCTTACAAAACTTAAAAACTTGAGAAAGCCAAAAATAGTGAAGGGAAGGTCTAACTTAGATTTTCTCTGTATTTATGGGTAACATTAGGACATGGCCTTAGCACAGGGAAGGGGCAAAGAAACAATTGAGCACGTGACTAAGGATTTTTTGCATTTTTGGGTAAACAAATCTATTTCCCAATAGTATCTTTGGTTGGGGATGTATGCCTCTTGCAAGCACAACGAGGATCCAACTATCTCCAGGAGTAGACGAAAAATCTAAAAGAAGATAGAATGGCAGGAAAAGCACACAAGGAACTATATACATGAACACCTATAGAAAAAGACATGGAAGCGCAAGGACATGGAGGTATGGCTCTAACAAAACTTAAGAACATGTGTAGGTCAAACCTTGCAAAGAAAATTCATGTCACGAGGCCATGAACCAACTACTGTATATTGCTTATGCATATCAAATATCATCTTGAAGGAGGAACTTGGCATCCTTAACCTGGAATTGTATCCTTCATCTAGTTGCAACAAATTATAACTACCACCTACATGCACTAATCTACAACCACTGCTCAGATAATGAAGACATGCTCCATCATAAATGTCACAGCTATGTAAGAAAACCACAAAAAATAGGTGCAAGAACCATCCCACATAACTTCATGCAAATTCATAGTAGCAGGGGTGAAACATTGAAAATCAGGTCAGCATCAAAATAAATGGATGGAAGCAAACATCCATAATTAATTGCAACATTGTTATACCTACTGACCTCCATGTGTGAATCAAGGCAAAAAGAAAATACCTCCAATTCATAAGGCAACAAAATGTGTTCTTGATCGCATTGCTGATCTACAAAAAGAGATGATTCTTCTTGCAAATTAGACTAAATTTTTTTAGCTCTGGCATAGCTTCAAACTAGGCTTCAACATATTGATTTTTAGCTTCATTAAGGTGTTGCAACTTAGCCTTATTCTCACTTGTATGCTACACCCATACAAAGGACTCAAATTTAGGTGCATCACTATCATTCCTAACAATAGAAACTTGACCCTCATCATAAAGGAAAGATTCATAGTCCACGATGTTGTCAACAAACTCTGGGATAATAGGGGCCAACATACAACACTTTCACCAATGTTGATACAACTTTCGACATATGAATCATAATCACAATTTAGGCTGCAATCAAAACCATCAGCACAAAACTCAACACCATGGGACACCTCAAGTGAAGAACCAAGTTCTTTGAATTGTCTCTTTGTTTCTTGACCATCTTGGCAATCTGTTGTGTCACATCTACTACTGCAATCAGATTGTCAACACATTTCTTCTTCCTCATGCAAGCAAGCAACCTGATCTTCATGAGAAAACATAACACCAATATCAACATGCTCAATCAATTAGCATAGAAATTTGTCCTCAATGCAATCCACATCAGCATAAGACAATTGTCCCAAACCAAACTCTAAAAATTCATCAAGATTCAAGGCTTCATGACTTGGGATAAAAATATGATCATGCACACCTTTGCATTCTTCTTTCTCATTTGCAAAAAGGAAGGTGTGGGCATCATCCTCAAATTCAACAAAACAAGGAAGCATATCAAATAAAAATAAAATTGTTGCACATCAACTTCCTTACTTGCATCAACAACATAAAGATCATCATCAAAATGAATACAACATGGGAGTTCATCCAATAAACAATCATTATCATTTTGAAGACCATGAACTGACCCATCTAAAGAAAAATTAGTGCAAACACTAGCCTCATCATTTGTATTAATATCATATAGCGTTGCACTATCATCAATTTCAATCTTCCTAACCACACTATCAAATTGATCCAATGTTGTATCCGTACCACCATCTTCATTGTCCATGTCAAGGCCCTCAAACTGGAAATCAATGCATGCACCATTATCTATCTCAGATCAGTTATCATCAAGTGCATGCACACCACTGTCATCCTTGACTTCAGGTTGGAAGTTAAGTGGCAAAGCAACATCATCGTCATCCCCAAGGGATGACCCATCCAACTAAAGATAGGTGGCCACACTCTCTTCACTCTTCGCACAACTATCACATTATATCGCATCACATTATTCCTTCCTTCTGACTATACATCCAACCTAACTCACTATATTGAGCTACTCACCAATAATTCATCTCTCTCTCTTTCCATGGCATCAAGGCATAAGTAAGCCTGCTACAAACCAACAAGCTTCAAGTTCTCTCGTACTGAATTGAAACCAACTTCATATTCTTTAAAGAACATGTCAATGTAGTCAAGTGTGTCAAGTCTAAAATCATTTGGAATTTTGGAAAGTGCAACTATAAACCTGACTAAAGTCCAAACTAGACTCTCCATCTTGTCTTATGATTTTTTCTAATTCTTGTACAAGAGCAGCAGGGTCTAAACTACTTGAGAACTCCTCAAATGTAGCCACTAGCTCATTCCAAAAAGTAAAGTGATGTTCTAGAAAATCACCAAGCCATTTCCCTACCAATCCACATAGAGACCTAACAAAGAATCTCATCCACATGTCCTCATCTTAAAATTGAAATTTTTCCATGAATTCTGAAAAATACAGCAACATGTACCTCCCCATCATAGAAATCACACCCATCAAAGATAGGCATCTGATGATAGACCTTGGTAGGCATGGATTGCCTTTCATAATTGTTACACCCATTTTAAAAATAAACTTATTTCATCTTTTATTTCAGAAACAACTAGTTAAGAGAGAAATAATTACGATGATTAAGAAGTTACAATAGTTTAGAAAAATGAGTTTATTTAATATTTTTATTGAAAATGCAATGCAATGAAATGATGTTCGAAATGTTAATTATGAAATTTAATGATTATGTGATAGACTAACTACTTGTGTGTACATGAGGTGTATGTAGGGGTAGAGTTTTTCCCATTCAGAAGAGAAGGGAGAGCATGACTAGGGAGAGGGTTATAGATAGCGAGAAGCGAGTGATTAACATGCCATCAAAGAACAGACACACACTTACATTAGAAGTTATAGAAATTTTAAAAGTAAGTTTTAATCTTTGTGTTATCGGTTGCATTAGTAATATTATTATGATGTGATCATTTTCTTCTTGCACAAGGTTGTCACCGTCATCTCGATAAATTGTCCTTAACATCGATGAACAACGAGGTTATGCTTGCCTCTGCTTGCCTGGTCGACTTGAGAGGGTGGCATATCAAGTTGATAATGTGCTTGTCGAATGCATAATAAAAGAATTTATCATGCATCATTGACGTCTGTATTTGAGTAAACTAGTGTTTAATTCTAATTGGATTGAAACATATGTCTTAGTTCAATTAATTACATGCTTGATAGTAAAAGAGCATAGAGTTAAGTTATTCTTTTTGATGGGGTTTATTTCCATCGACCTCTCCTAAATCTAAGGAGTGGGGAGGAGCGGTAGCTCCACACTCCCCAATTCTAGGCATGGAGCCACAGTCCCTTATGGGTAAGATAAGCTTTAAAAATAGTTATTCACCACCTTGTGGAAGATAGATATTAAAAACATTCATTCTCTTGTGTTAAACAAGGAGTGAAAGGAGGAATAAATTCAATTTTTATTCTTTTAGATAAGATTTTGTAATCATTAACAAATTAGCAGGCAGTAGGTTCACTGGGGAGGGTGAAGAGAGAATCTTAGTACTCGATTGTTGATATAGAGGTACAATTTTGAGCTCGTATCATTTATATACCTTACTGTAATGAAAATATCTTTACTTCACCTGGATATGAGCATTATTTACATGCAAATTAGTCCAGTTTAAGATTATTTGTGAGCCGGGCGAAACCGTTATGATGGGTTCTCTACCCCAAACTGAGAAGCAACTTGACATACATAAATATATTAATTTCTTTATTTCCAAAGATTACAAAGAATAGTCTCAATCTACTATAAGCGCCTGCATGAGGATGCAGTTGGTAAAATGTATTTCAAATTTAATGTTCATGAAAACCAACTTTGGTTCTTTCTTTTGCATGCCTATGTAGAGGTCGATGCAACAATACTATTAATGTCTGTAGTAAGCTTTTTAAACTGTTGCACTTGTGCCTATCTAAGGCTGATGATATCTAAGTTTAACCACAGAGTTTAGTGCATGTATAAGGCCGTAAATCGTATGGTGTGTGAGTTTTACTTTATCACCAGCGAAAGGATAAGACTTTTAGTTTGATTAATCTATTTAAGTCTATATAAGGTAGAAATATATGCATCTATCATTCTTAAGACAAGGCTGATAGCCTTGCAGTTTGTAAACAAAGATAGTTTCAATAAAAAAATTGTATGATAAAAAAGGGAAAGAGTGAGCTGAGTAAGGCTCCACTATTGTATGAAGCCATAAAGCCTGAGAATTATGCATTTATGTGAAATAAAATATTGTGTTACCTCACATTGAACCCATGTTATCAATGACTATTATAAGTTCCATTTTGGCTATGAATAGTCGTGGTTACATTATTTATTAACCAAGTTGGACCAATGGCAGTATTAAGGCCATTCGATAAGAATTATTTTACTATCAAATGACAGTGACACTGCCATTAGAGATGAATTCTTGCCCTATGAGAAAAGACATATTCAGGTACTTAAAGAACCATAAAATAGAAATAGAGAATGCAGCTAAATAAACATTATGTGTCAAAGAGTACAAGTGTTTTCAAACATGTCAAATTAAATGAGATTATGATAAAGATTCTTCGACAAGTTGTAAGTCAAGTAATAATGCAGACTTGGGAAGTTGTACCTTGGTGGCAAGGACATAGAGGCCATAGTCTATAATGATAATGTTATATGATAAAAGCTTGCATATCTTTAAGAAAGAGAATCTGGTGAGCATGGAATCAGGGCCAACTAGCCATTGAGTAGTTGGCAGGATGTCATATACCCGAGATTGCAAGGATGCAAAGAGGGGCTCAATGTATTCTTTACAAGTCACCCAGGCTCTTACCTTATAGTTGTCTAAGTTGACTCATAGTAGAGGTATACTTAATGCCAATTAGACAGGTATAAGGTGTAACTTATTAAATATTTGAATTTATTCAAAGTGAATAGAAGAATGCTTGTCTCCAAGTCAAGAAAAGAGTGTGTGAACATGTACAACTCATTTATATGAAACTTTGGCCAAAGTAATTTAAAATCCTTGCTTGCATTGTTGGTTCAACATGTCCTTGAATTGCACAAATAGTCAGATGGGTTGTTCATAGCTAGAGATAGACTAGAAGTTGTTTAACTGATTGTTTTTGCTAGGATACTGCACTAGTTCTTAGATGGCACTATTAATCAACTTAATTCTTATTATTTATACCATCGTGAAGGGTAGGGCCACTTCCAGAAGGAAGGTGTGTAAGGGATTGCCAGTCTGTGATTGGAGAAAAAGTGCCAGATTGATGCTCTCCCTCTTGCAGTGGATTTTCCAAGGACTTGTGATATAGAAAATAAAGAAAAAATTACTTCTTTTGAATATTTAATTGATTATTGTAAGTTGCAAGAAATGTGACCATTGTGTACTAAAATGAGTACTCTGATGTAATTATGAAAAGTATAATGTTGAACTTTTCCCTTTATGGAACACATTTTTTATTATTGGAAAATAGCTAATATATGCGACATTTATTTTGAATAATAGTGTTTTATTCAGATGTGCTTGTTACATATGGTATCAGAGCTACCAGGTTCGACATTTGGACCTAGGAGCTCCTTAAAAATTCTTGTTGTTTAATAGATGAGCTAACATTCGTATGTTGTTCTTGCACCAAAATGGTAGGAAGAAGAACATGGAAATGAGCTAAGAAAACAAAATTTAAAAATTTGCTTAAAGTCACTATTAAGAAGGAACCTTCTCCTAAGATAAAAAGGAAGGAACCAATGTTTTACACTAATTGGGCTTGGCTTAGTGATTCTAAGACGCTTGCTGATGCACTAAAGCATATCTGCCTCGAGAGGAGGAAATGGTTAGAGGCAACAGAAAAGTCGTCAACCCACCACTGTTGTAAAGATTAGTAAACCTTCTGCACATTGTGACATGTCATTTGGGTGTGGTTGGGATACGCTAGCCATAGGAATGGAGGTGATGATGGAGTACCTATGTGTACACCCACCCTCCAAATTTGTGTTAGCTGATTCTGATGGGGAAGAGGAACTTGAAGAAATTCCTCTATCTGATAGTGACCTTTAGACACATGAGTATATATATATATGGTGCAGTCACGGTAGAAGGGTTCACAGAATGAACTATCTGGACCGTCAGCAAGAGTAAACACAACGAAAGCAACTCAAAGAAATGGAACAAATGCAGATTCAGTCATTCAGTATATCATAGAATTTAAATAGAGATCAGCTAGCAACATGTGGGCTTACAATTAGGGCTCATAGGCCTGATTACATGCATGTGCAAGATAAAGCTTTGAAGCTCCTCACAGAAATCTAAACTATCAGATACTACTATGTGAATCACTACTTGATAACTACTTTCCTAAGGATCTATTACATCAATATATATCATATCCAGATCATAAGATTCCTTCGCGTCGACCAAGGGAGGTTACAAACTCCATTGAAGAGATGTAACATGTGTACATGGATAGGTCAGACCTAATTGCATAGATCTCATTCAGAAAATGAATGAAATGATGTGCAGATCTTTGAGGAAGGTTGGCCATGAACCAAAGATCATTGAGTGGTGTGTCATTAGGCTTCAAAGATCAGGAAATGCTTCCGTAGGTTTCTCCTTCAACTGGTTATCTGTGATTATCAGGATGCTCTGTTCTGAGAAATAGTCAATCTTCTGATAGTGATATCTTTTTGGTAATGATGTGTGGATCTATGAATTCTAGATATGATGTAGATGAATGAATGTAGATGCTAAGTCCAGCTACGCAAGGTCTGAAAATGCCATTGGACCAAAATACAAAAACTGCTTCTGACTGAACTGTTTGAATTGAACTGGAAAATAAAAAGAAACAAACTAAACTGCAAACAAACTAAAATGCAAATATTTTTGGTTGATGCAAGATTGCTCTTGAACCAGGGATGCTCCTGCATTAGACATCTGGGGTTATTGAAAAAGTGAGTCCCTCACTTTGTTGGGGCTAGGGCAGAACCAAGACGGTCCACCTCAGCCTGAGAAATCCATGTTGAATCTTCTTCTGGTCTACCTTTCCACTTCACAATGTATTCTTTGTATTGTCTTCCTCTAGTGCTACATCCAACTCTGCTATCCAAAATGTCTTCAATCTGCTCTGGTGCTAGTTGTGGTAATTGCATCTTCAAGTTTTCTTCCGTGCTGTCACTGAACTTTGCTTCATGATACTGATATAGGTCTGCAATGTTGAAAATAGGTGATATACACAAGGTCTTTGGTAATTCCACTTCATATGCATTTCCTGAATCAAATTTCCTAAGTATCTTTCAAGGTCCAAACTTCTTCATCTTCAACTTGTTATATGTTGCAATTAGAAATATTTCTTTTCTCAGATATACCATCACTTCATCCCCAACTTCAAACTCCTTATGTCTTCTCTTCTCATCTGCATTTTCCTTATACTTGTTGTTCATGTCCTCCAAATGCTTCTTCACCTGAATATGCACTATCTTCATGTGATCTACAAATTCTTCTACTTCTGCACTCCTCTTTTCTTCCATGCTGATATCTCTTAATTCTGCAACTCCTTTAGGGTTTACTCCAGTCACAATCTTAAAAAATGTTCTTCTAGTACTCCTATTCATTGAATTATTATATGCAAAATCTGCTTGTGAAAGAATCAAAACCCAACTTCTAGCTTTCTCTCTAACCAAATATCTCAACAAGTTTCCCAAACTCCTATTCACTACCTCTATTTGTCCATCAGTCTGTGGATGGAAAGATAAACTGAACTTCAAATCTATCTTCATCTTCTTCCAAAGTCTCTTCCAAAAGTATCCAACAAACATTGTATCTCTGTCTGAAACTATACTCTTAGGTAATCCATGCAATCTCTGAATCTCCTTGAAAAATAGGTCAGCTACATGCACTGCATCAATTGTCTTCTTACAAGGTATGAAATGAGCCATCTTTGAAAATCTGTCAACCACTACAAATATTGAATCATGTCCTCTCTGTGTCTTAGGCAATCCCATCACAAAATCCATACTTATGTCTTCCTAAGGTCTCTTCGGTACTGTCAAAGATTTATACAATCTAGTATTCTGACTACTCCCTTTTGTAACTTGACAAACTCTACAACTCTGCACAAATCTCTAAACATCCTTATGTATCTGAGGCCAAAAGTAGTTTTCAATCACTAAAGCCACTATCTTATCAATGCCAAAGTACCTTGCCAATCCTCCACTGTGCTTCTCCTTGATCAAATTATCTCTCATTGAGCTCTTACATATGCACAACTGATTTCCTTTGAACAACATATCTTCTTGAATGAAATAGTCCAACCACTTACTCCTATCTATCACAATAGGTTCCTTACATCCTTTCCAAGGTTTTGCAAAATCAGTGTCTCCCTCATACATGTTCTTCAATTCATCAAAATCCAACACTTCAACTCTCATCTCTGTCAACAGGTTTCTTCTCCTACATAATGCATCAACAACATTATTTGATTTTCCACTCCTATGTTTCAACACAAAAGTATAGCTCTGCATGAACTCTACCCATCTCATATGTCTCTCATTCAACTTACCTTGACTCTTCAAATATTGCAAAGCTTGATGATCTGTATACAACACAAACTCCTTAGGCAACAAGCAATGTCTCCACTTCTTCAAGGCTTGAATTATGGCATAGAACTCTTGATCTTAAACTGAATATCTTCTCCTTGCATCATTCAACTTCTCACTTGAATAAGCTACAGGTCTACCTTCTTGACTTAAGACTGCTCCAATTGCATTTCCACTTGCATCACAATCTACTTGAAATACCTTATTGAAATCCAATAATGCCAAAATAGGTTGTTCTGTCACTTTCTGCTTTAACAACTCAAAACTTTTATCTGCTCCAGATGTCCACTTGAAATCCTTTTTGTCACCTCTCATTGTCTCTGTCATAGGGTTATAAACTGAACTAAAATTTTTGATGAACTTCTAGTAGAAACTAGCCAATCCATGAAATGATCTAACTTCTCCAATGCTCTCGAGTGTAGCCCATTCAACAATTGCTTTCTCTTTCTCAGGGTCCATGTTCAATCCTTCCATAGAAATCACAAATCCCAAATATATTAGTTCTTCCTTCATGAAACTACACTTCTTGATGTTTATCAGCAATTTCTATTCTCTCAGTCTCTGCAAAACTTGTCTAATAAGCTACAAATGTTCTTCTTTTGTCTTACTCAAAAATAGAATATCATCCAAGTATACAATCACAAACTTACCCAAGAATTTCTTCAAGATTTCATTCATCAATCTCATGAAAGTACTCAGTGCATTTGTCAATCCAAAGGGCATCACTAACCACCCACACAATCCTTCATTTGTCTTAAAAGAAGTCTTCCACTCATCCCCTTCCCTGATTTTGATATGATGGTATCCACTCTTCAAATCTATCTTTGTGAAATATCTTGCTCCACTCAAACAATCCATGGTATCATCCATCCTAGGTAAAGGAAATCTATACTTAACTGTGATCTTGTTTATTGATCTAGAGTCAGTACACATTCTCTATTCTCCATCCTTCTTCGGTGCTAACATTGCAGGTACTGCACAAGGACTCAAGCTTTCTCTGATCAAACCTTTCCTCAACAACTCTTGTATTTGTCTATTTAGCTCTTCATTCTCTATCGGTGTCATTCTATGTGCTGCTTTGTTAGGCAAACTTTCTCTAGGTATAAGATCCACGTGATGACTAATACTCCTGATGGGTGGCAATCCTTCCGATACATTATTTGATATGATGTCTTCATATTCTGTCAGCAACTCTCTTATCTCCTCTGGTTTTTCTTCTTCAGTTTCTTTCTTTAATGTTTTAGGCTTCTTAGGAATCAAGGCATAACACATATTCTCATGTCTCAAACCATCCAGAAATTTCCTTCCATCTACCAAACAAATTCTAGCATTCCCACATACTTCATTCTTAGGATCATCCTCCAAAGGAATCAAAGTAATTCTCTTTCCATTTGTTGTTATAGTATATGTATTCTTTCTCCCATCATGTATAGCTTCTCTATCATATTGCCAAGGTCTACCCAACAAGATATGACAAACATCCATAGGCATAATATCATACAAGACTTCATCATGATAAGATCCAATATGAAATTTCACCAAACATTGTTCACTCACCAATACCTTGTGATCATCCTAAATCCATGCTATCTGATAGGGCTTAGGGTGTTTCAATCTTTCCAATTTTAGCTTAGTCACCATCTCCTCTAAAAGTAGGTTATCATAGCTACCACTATCAATTACAACTTTACAACACATACCTCTTGATTTGCATCTTGTCCTGAACAAACTCTTCGTTTGCGGTGGTTCCTCATTTGTCTCTACTTGAAATAGTGCTCTCCTCATCACAAGTGATTCTCCTTTTTTCAGTTTACCAACAAAACTAGGTGATCCAATAGGTTCTTCTTCAACATAGGTTGTTCTTCCACTATTTTATGTCCTCTTACTTGTACTACCCTGATTACACTCAAATGCTCTATGTCCTTCACCTCCACACTTGAAACAGGTACCTCTGAATGTTCTCTTATCAAATCCTCTTCCTTCTCTTCTGTATCCTTCATTCTGGAATGAATTATAGTTGTCTCTGGGATGAAAATTTCTATCATTTCTCTGATATGCATTAGTATCTATGTCATCCTTCTTAAATGGGTTGTCAAACTTGTTCTGCTCCATATGTGATCTGTCTCCTTTAGAATAAGTCCTACCTCTCTGAAACTTACCTCCTCTACCTCTCTATCTCTGATCATGTCTTTTATTCATCTTCTCTTCAACTTTCAGGGCAAACTGATATGCTTCTTCCAAAGATGTCATCCTCACCAAGCTTAGTTCTTCTTGAATGTTCAATCTCAGTCCATTGATGTATCTAGCCACTTTCTTCTTTCTTGCTTCACTATGTCCTATTCTTATGATCATCTTGTGAAATTCTTCGGTATACTCCTTCATAGATTTCTCCTTTTGTCTTAGGTTTTTGCAATCTTTTCAACAGTTCCCACTCATAGTCAGTAGGTATAAATTGATTCTTCAACTTTGTCACCATCCTATCCCATTTTGTAATCTTTTCTTTTCCTCTTCTGTTTCTTTCCAACTAAACTTCTTTCCACCATATAGTAGTGCATGTCCTTTCAACTTTGTCTTTGCAAATTTCACCTTCTCTAAATCTTCAATTTCCTCATATTCAAAGTATTCTTCCATGTCATTTATCTAGTCAATCAATTCTTCAAGGTTCAAATTACCAATATAGTTTGCCACATCAACTCTAGGTCTCTTTCCAATCTTTGAAATAGCTTGTAGCATCTTTACTTGATCTGATTCTTCTTCTTCACTTCCTCCTAGGGTTTTGCTAGTCTTTTCAACAGGTTGAGATTCTTCTTCATCATCACTTTCAACATTAGGTCTCGGTGTCAATCCTCTTCGCCTATCTTCTTCAACAACATCCAATTGAATTTGCATTGTTTTCACCATCTCCATTATCTCATCCATTCTACCAGCCATTGTTCTAGTAGCAACAACTCTCCTCGGTGGCATTCTTCCTAGGACCAAGTGCAAACTACCTCAAGTTCGGTGATCGGGCTACAAGGTGACAACTGCCTCTCAATCAGCGATCAGTTGCGACACAAGTAACCTGCCTCAATTCAAAAATCTATCCACAACAAGATCTTATGAAATTCCCTCGCCAACTTCGCTTAATTCACTCCCAAAGATTCAAACTTTCACTCTGATACCACTTGGTGCAGTCACGGTAGGAGGGTTCATAGAATGAACTATTTGGACTGTGCACCAAGAGTAAACACAACGGAAACAACTCAAAGAAATAGAACAAATGTAGATTTAGTCATTCAGTATATCATAGAATTCAAATAGAGGTCGGCCGGCAACATGCGGGCTTACAATTAGGGATCACAGGCTTGATTACATACATGTGCAAGATAAAGATTTGAAGCTCCTCGCAAAAATCTAAACTATCAGATACTGCTATGTGAATCACTACTTGATAACTACTTTCCTAAGGATCTATTACATCAATATATATCATATCCAGATCATAAGATTCCTTCGCGTCGGCCAAGGGAGGTTACAAACTCCAATGAAGAGATGTAACATGTGTACACAGATAGGTCAGACCTAATTGCATAGATCTCCTCTAGAAAATGAATGAAATGATGTGTGGATCTTTGAGGAAGGTCTGCCATGAACCAAAGATCACTGAGTGATGTGTCATTAGGCTTCAAAGATTGAGAAATGCTTCTGCAGGTTTCTCCTTCAGCTGGCTGTCTGTGATTATTAGGATGCTCTATTCTGAGAAACAGTCAATCTTCTGATAGCGATATCTTTCTGGTAATGATGTGAGGATCTCTGAATTTCGGATATGATGTAGATGCTAAGTCCAGCTCTGCAAGGTCTGAAAATGCCACTGGACCAAACTATAGAAACAACTTCTAGCTGAACTGAACTGGAAAATGAAAAGAAACAAACTGAACTACAAACAAACTGAAATACAAATGTTTTTGGTTGATACAAGATTGCTCTTGAACCAGGGATGCTCCTGCATCAATATATATATATATATATATATATATATATATATATATATATATATATATATATATATATAAACAAAGAAGATTTGTATTGGAATAAGGATGTAAAATCCACTAAGTGAATAAAGTAAAATATGAAATTTTATTTCAAGCATATAAAAGTTCATTCTTAATGAATATTTATGCAAATGATAAGTGTGGATAAAATACCTCATGGATTACTCTAGAAATCATCCAAGAGGGAGCTAGGACAGACCAAAGCCTGAAGATAACCCAATGGCAAAATTAGACCAAATCTTGTCTATTTTGAATGAAACTAAAGAGAGATTGGAAACCCTAGAATAGGAAATAAGAGGGGGAGAAAACAATCATGAAAATCACTTTAAAGGAGGGGAATAATATAGTTTTTAGAGTGAACCAAGAGTAAGCAAACAAGACTCTCTAGTTCACAGTGAAGTAAGAACTCATCTTACCAATGAATTAGCTAGAGATATGAAAAATGTTACACCCCCTAAGTTTGATGGAACTGTGAGTGGAGACACAACCAAGGCTTGGCTGACAGAGATGGAAAAGTATTTTGAGATAAGAAATCACTCTGAGATTACTAAGGATGTATGGGGAGCCTACCAGTTAGCAGGAGAAGCATCCACATGGTCGATGAATAAGCAAATGGAGATAGGGTTGAGTTCCCTAAGTCTAACTTAGGATCGGTTTGTTGCCATTTTTAAGAAAAGATGGTTTCCCCAATTGTATTTTGATCAGAAACTAGAAGATTTCCAAAATCTGTGTCAAGCTGATATGATTGTCATTGAAAACTAGGAAAGTTTTACAAGGTTGTTGAAATATGTACCCCAATATCAGAAGGATGAAAGATTTAGGATAAGGAAGTTCATTATGGGCTTGAATGCTCAAATTGGTGGAGAAGTAGACATCCATGGACCCACGACCATGGATCAAGTTTTGAGAAAGCCATCAAACAGGAACAAAAGCTCAAATCTTAAATCTATTTCTGCATATTGGGAGAAGTCCCACAAGAAATTCAATTGGTATCGTTCCTCGACATCCTTCAAAAGGAGAAACAAAAATCAAGAAACTAGAGGGAGGAACCATGGTAAAGGTTCTAGGTACAACAGAAATGAACCCAGGGATGGGAACAAAGATAATAATTCTAAAAAGAATGATGATAATCCTAACTGCCCTTAAAAAAAGAAAGGACCCCCTGGAGGATGTTTTACATGTGGAGGAGATCACTATGCCAATCAATGCCCCTCTAAAATCCAAGGGAACCCATATCATGGTAGTCCATTGCCATCGTAGAAAACAACTTTTAAACAAAGGATCCATGCTGCTTTGGACAGTCACCAAGAAGAATACCAAATCACTCCCATTGAAACAACGGGTAGCCTATTTGGCATTCTAGTTTCAACTCTCATAGATACAGGAGCAACTAAAATTTTTATTACACCTAGTTTACTTTGTAAAATTCCTAGACGATTTGGATTAATGGTGAAGCCATGGTCAGTAGAGTATGAAAACAAGACAAGAGCTCAGACAGAGCAATGCCTGTTCGAAGCTAGATTGAATCTACCCACTTTTTCCACCAAAGTCAATCTGTATGTAGCCCCTCTAGGATCATATCATGTCATCCTAGGTATGAACTAGTTATGGTAGCATAGAGAAAAGGTAGACTACTTTTCCAAGACAGTTGAATGTTTGGATGATGTTGGAAACATGGTCTTTATCTAAGGAGTGCAGCAGGAAATGAAAATTAGACAAATTTCTGCAATGCAACTGAAAAAGGCTAGTCGGAGGGGTTGTCAAATGTTTGTGGTCAAGATGGAAGAGATGAAAGAAAATGGTGAGGAACTTGGGAAATTGAAGGGACCTTCAGTGAACGATTATCCTTTCCTTCATGAGTATCATGACGTATTTCCTGAAGACCTCCCAGGTTTGCCCCCAAAAGAGGTAAATTTGACTTCTCAATTGATATCAAGTGTTCTTGGTTTTGAACTAGTGTCTAAAGCATTGTATTAGATGACCACAACTAAGTTGATGGAGCTGAAAGCTCAACTTCAAGAATTGTTGTCAAAAGGGTTGATTAGACCCAGTGTGCCACCATGGGGAACATTGGTGATCTTTGTCAAGAAGAAAGACGGTACCCTATGTTTGTGTATAGACTATCGTATGCTTAACAAAGCAACAATTAAGAAAAAGTATCCTCGACCACACATAGATGATCTCTTTGATCAAATGCGTGGCACAACTATCTTTTTGAAGATTGGCCTAAGGTTAGGCTATCACCAATTAAGATTGAAGGATGAGGACATTCATAAGACAACCTTTCAAACAAAGTATGGGCATTATGAATTCACAGTTTTACCTTTCGGGTTAACCAATGCCCCGACAACTTTTATGAATCTAATCAAAAATGTCTTCCAAGACTATTTGGATAAGTTTATGTTAGTTTTTCTTGATGATATTTTGATTTACTCCTGCAATGTGGAAAAGCATTATCAACATTTGGATATAGTCTTATGACATCTTAGAGATCATAATTTGTTTGGTAAGTTATCCAAATGTACCTTCTTTCAGAAGGAAGTTCAGTATTTGGGTCACATAATCTCTGAAAAGGAAATTATAGTAGACCCTTCTAAAATAAAGGCTATCCTAGAATGGCTTGCACCTAGAAATGTGCATGAAGTCCGCAGTTTTATTGGCTTGGTAGGGTATTCATTTTGAACTTTTCCAGAATTGCTTGGACCCCATTACTACTCTACAAAGAAAAGGGAAGTGATTTGAATGGTCAGAAAAGTGTGAAGTGGCCTTCAAAATCCTTAAGGAGAAGTTGACATCGGTACCAATCTCAGAGTTCCAAATCTGGAAGGTCTTTTTGTTGTCATAAATGATGCCTTTGAAGAAGGATTAGGTGGTGTATTAATGCAAGAAGGTCAAGTAGTATCGTATGAGTCCAAAAAGTTGAGATCGTATGAGAAGAATTATGCTCCACACGACTTGGAACTAATAGTAGTTGTACATGCCCTCCAAGTGTGGAGACACTATTTGCTTGGAAAATAATTTGAACTCAAATCTGATAATCAGGTTTTGAAGTATATTTTCACCCAACCAAACCTTAATTCTTGACAAAGAAGGTGGTTGGAGCTTATATCTAATTATGATTTTGATATTGGTTATATCAAGGGCAAGGAAAACTAAGTAGTGGATGCCCTAATCCGTAGAAGGCATATTGCAGCTATGTTGTCAGTGCATTCCCATTTTAGAGAACAAGAATTAAAAAAAACTTTGTAGGAGATGAGTATTATGTGTAGACACCCAAAATTGTCCCAAATTTGTCCATGTCCTGCATCACCTAGTCAAATACATTATCTTAGACATCATGTAACATTTTGTCCTAATCCCATCCTAATTCCACTAATCCATTAGCTAATTAATTAAATAAATTTTATTTATTTAATTAATTTCCACATCATATCCCAATCTTATCCTAATCATCTTTCCAATTAAATAAATAAATTTTATTTATTTAATTAATTTCTCTTATCATTTATCTTCACCTTTCATCATATGCCAAAATTTGTCCATCTTCCATTTGAATCATGTGTGGTACTACATTTTTTATTTAATATCTTTCACGTGTAGTACTTTTTGTGTACACATTCACATATGTAGTACTTTTTGTGTACACTGTCACATATGAGCCTTATCCTCCTTTGTACACTTGTTAAATGACTACAACTCCCTTGAAGAGTGGGAATAACTAATCAATCATAGCCATCCACATCAATCATTTAGCCGTTTAATTTCAACCATCCATTTTAACTAAGCCTTTTCCTATAAATCAACCCTCTCCTAAGCCATTAGCATGCATTTGAGTTGGAGTATCCTTATGCTGTCGAAATAACATTAGAGCCTTTGCATCATTCATCCATCATCTATTATCCATCATCTTCTATCTATCATCTTTATCTTATTGTTATGTTGCCGAATTGAGCAACCAACATATCAAATCAATCAAACAATTCATTTTGCATCTATCTATTCGAGGTATTGAAGATTTGAATTAGGTAATGCATTTCATTTGTTTTATCCTTTTCATTTTATCAAAATTTTTCATTCCACATTCTGGTGAACTTGACGTGAACATGCCCTATTGGATCTAATCATTAGTTTTTGTAGCTTCTTGTTGCAAAAATTTGCCTTTTTCTAACCCTAGTTTGTTATGATTTGGATGAAAATGTATGTAGATGATCTCCTAGCTCAAATCTAACCTCACCATTGCATCCGGGGGGCCGTTTACATAAATTTTGGGTACAAATTTACCTAGATTTCATGAATAAAAGAGCGTTTGGTGAAGAAACTTGCATTTGAGCTGCAGAAAACTGCTTTTGGCATTTTTGCCTTGCTTTTGAGAAAAAAAACAATCGCTTTTGGCATTTCTACCTCACTTTTGAACAAAAACCAGTCACTTCTGGCATTTTTGTCCCTCTTTTGAGCAAAAACCAGTCACTTCTGGCATTTTTGCATTGCTTTTGAGCAAAAACCAGTCGCTTCCGACATTTCTACATCGCTTTTGAGCAAACAGTGATCACTTCCAGTTGACAGTGAATCACTTTTGATCAAAAATTGGTCACTTCTGGTTGTTTTAGTTGCTTTCAGCAATCTAGGGTTTTTTGTTAACATTTGATTTTACAGGTTGCTGTGCCAAATTTTTATTGATCAATTAGGGGTTCTAATCTATGTTTTACATGTGTCTGATCATCATACCATCTACCAATCAATTTGATTAGGGTTTTTCATTTTATTGAGCTAACATCCTTGTTTTTGCAAGATCTCATCAATTTATCATTCTAGGGTTTTCAATTTATCAATCTGTGGTTGTAGGGAGTCCATTTAATCATATTTCATCCACTGGATTTGATATTCTAGGGTTTACAATCTCTAATAGTCATTTTTTTATGATCCTAACCCTAATTGTGTAGAAATAGGAATTTTTAAGCATATGGTAAGTTTGCCTCGCTTTTGAGTGAAAACTAATCGCTTTTGGTAAATTTGCCTTGCTTTTGAGTGAAAACTAATCACTTTTGGTAAATTTGCCTCGCTTTTGAGCAAAAACTACTCGCTTTTGGCAAAATTTAGCTCGCATATGATCAAAATTGCATCGCTTTTGGCTCTGTAACTCACTTTTAGTTGCTGTCATTGTGGATTTTGGTTTTTCTATCATAACTTTCACATACGGAGGCCAAATCGAACAAACAAGGACTCGTTGGAAAGCTGAGAGGACAAACTTTACAAGGGAGTAGGTTTTATTAGGTGATTGTATCATTTTACCATTTTTATCAGTCAAAGTCAAACTTATTTTTAAACTTCAATTGAGCATATCGTGAGCAAAATCAATTAGATTTCAACGAATTTTTTTTCAAATTGCTTAAAATCTCTTGAACCTTCTATTTTTGCAATCCATTTTTTGTATCAGATCATTTTCATCATATTTTATCAAATTTCATCTTTTTCACATAATCATCTTCTTTGCAAGTTTACTTGTTTCTTTTTCAATTTTGTGGCTTGTAACATCATCAAAGGAGCTGGAGCAGCATTTGGATCAATCAAAACAACAAGTGGATAGAGAAATAATCAGGTGCACTCATTCTAATCTTTCATCTCTTAATCATCGTTTGATCACACATTTAGACTTTGGGCTTAAAACTAACAACTTGGTTGCAATCGCATAAAAAATTGGGCTTAAAACGAACAAGTGTCTTCTATCACATTTGGATTTGGGATCTAAAAAGAACAAGTGCTTGAATTGTCTTCCACACATTTCATTTTTCTAAAGGGTTAACTAACAAGTGCGAGTGTGAATCAAGTGACAACTCACTTGGTTTGTTTTTGTCAAACCCTTCTTAGGAGGCCTTCTTGGAGACACACCACTCCAAGGGATGATCTCAATCGAGGCTGAATCGAAAGACACCCTCATTGGGAGTTGGATTCTTGTCACTCTTGGCTAAGCCCCAAAGAACTTTATACCTTTGGGAAGTGAAGGTGAAGGGTGGGTTACCCCTTTCTCCTAGTTGTGTGGCAGGATTTTGCTTTCAATTCCTCAATCAACCTTGTGCAATTTAGCCTAAGACCTAATTGGCCATACCCACTTGACTAGACATTAGGCTTGTGATGTGTTTGCAAGTGCTTTCTTAATAATCATCACATTTCATTTTTAAAGTCAAAACATTTCTTATGTGTCTTGCATGAGTGATTCATGTGTGTATATGCATAATCATTTGTTTGAACATTGCCAAATCAAGCTATAGACACCAAATCAATTTAAACTTTCATCCTAGTCACCTTCATCCTAATCATCCAATGATCATCCAAACAATCCACATCATTGTTAAATCATAATCAAGCACTTGCCAAAAAGGTCTTAAGACTTAAACACTTGTGTGACACCATGCCAAAATTAGAAGACCTAGCACTAAAACTCATTTTCTGACTTCACAAAGCTCGAGCAAGCCAATCACCTCTAGAACAACAAATCATTCAAAAGGCCAATGACATGATTCAACAACTTCAATCTCAAGCAAGCCAATCACTTCAACTGTGACAACTCATAGCACATGCACAACACCTCATGGCCACTTGTCAAGCCCAACAAGCACATCATCCTCTATCCATTCAACATCAACCAATACCATATCAACCTTACATGTCATCCCCATCCACCTCATATCAACCTCATCTATCCACATGTCACATCAACCTATCACACTCCTTCCAATATCAACCCATATCTATATCAATCCATATCTCAAAACCCATTATGCTATACAACCCCTCCATCATCATCACATCAACACATTCAACCACAACAACATGAACCAATTCAACAATTCTAACTACAACATCAACACATTCATCACCACCGCCACCACCAACAACAAGTCATATCACAACAACAAATCTAAACACCATCCCAACCTCAACAAATTCCACCACAATCCTATGTGTCATCCCCCTCAACTTCAAATCAACCTAATCCATCCACCTACCAAGTCAATGCCACATCAACATATCAACCTCCACCTTAACATTATCCAATTCCTCATTCTAACATTCCAACACACCACCAAACCCATCCACATGGCAACCAAGTGTCCTTACAACAAGCATCATTTATAGACCTAAATCCATCTTTGCATGAAGCACATCCAAGTCCAAGTGGTCCTTTGTACATAAATCAAGAAAGCCCAAGTTATCCAATGCAAGACTTAATAACCTTTTGTTGGGAGGTGGCGACTGATCATGCAAGTAGTGTACACTAGTTATGTATCCTAGTTGGATAATGACAGCTACATTATTTTATGTTTATATGTTGATGATATGCTTGTAGCTGGGTCTAACATGGATCACATAAGAGAGTTAAAATAGCAGCTTGCACAATCATTTGCTATGAAGGATTTAGGGGCAACAAAACAAATCCTTGGTATGAAAATTTGCAGAGATAGGAAGAATAGAAAATTGACTCTATCTCAGGCTGCTTATGTTAAAAAGGTGTTGCAGAGATTCCATATGGAGAATGCAAAAGTTGTTAGCACACCTTTGCCTAGTTATTTGAAATTGACTAAGGAGATGTGTCCAAAGAAATAAGAGGAGGAAGAAAAAATGTTCAAGGTGCCATATGCTTCAGCTGTAGGAAGTTTAATGTATGCCATGGTATGCACGAGACCAGATATTGCACATGCTGTAGGAGTCGTAAGCAAGTATATGAGTCATCCTAGATTGGAGCATTGGAATGCGGTAAAATGGATTCTCAGATATTTGAGAGGTACATCCAATAAACACTTATGTTTTGGGGGCTCTAATACTGATTTAACAGGTTATGTAGACTTAGACTTGGTAGGTGATATTGATACCAGACAGAGTACTATAGGTTATGTCTTTACTGTAGGTGGGACAATGGTGATTTGGATTTCCAGGTTGTAAAAGGTGGTTTCTTTATCCACCACGGAGGCAGAATATGTAGCTGCAATAGAGGCAAGCAAGGAGATGATATGGCTACAATCTTTCATGGAAGAATTAGGCAAACAATAGGCTAATAGTTCTTTGTATACAGATAGTTAGAGTGCTATACATCTTGCAAAAAATTTTGCCTTGCATTCAAAGACCAAACACATACAGTTGAGGTATCACTTTATTTCGTTGGTGTTGGATGATGGACAATTAAGACTGAAAAAGATACATACAGATGAAAATCTAGCAGATATGTTTACAAAGGTAGTGACAAGGGAGAAGTTGAGCTCCTCTTCAGCTTCAGTTGGTCTTCAAGATTGAAACAATAAAATTAGAACAATAGAGTCCAGGGTGCTTATTTCTAGTGGGAGCTGCACACGCAGCGGTGTCATCCAGGATCAGTCTCCAAGTGGGAGAATGTTTGGTGTGGAGCCTGATTAGTCTCCAAGTGGGAGATTGTTGGAAGGTGGTGACTAATCATGCAAGTACTGTACACTAGTCATGTATCCTCGCCGGGGTTCAAGGGCGCAGGCCTCAAATTTTTTTTCTTGAGCCGACATAAAAAACCCTATTTTTGTAACCACCATAAGGCTTGATAAAATTGGCTAAGGGTTAGGGTTTTGGTTGTGAGATATTGTATTGTAGCATTTGCAACGATATTGAATTACATGGATTGCTAGTTGTAATCAGTTTGATTTACTGGATAATAATATTGGACTCTCTGTTGGTGGATGTAGCCTGAGTTTGGGTTAACCACGTTAAAACTTGCTCTCATTGTTATTATTTCTGTGTATTTTTCATTCATCTGTTTAATCTTTATTTGCATTTAATTGATATCTTCTACTGGCTAACCCTAACAAGTGGTATCAGAGTGGGTTGTGTTTAATTATCATCTGCAAGAAGGCCTCACGGTTGAGTGGGAGTCTCACAGTTGAGTGGGAGCAATGGAGGATGAGGGTAAATTGAAGGTTGATATATTTAATGGGCATAACTATTAGTTATGGAAGATGCAAATGGATGATTACCTCTATCAGAAGGATTTATGAAGGCCATTGGAAGGAGTATCCAAGAAACTGACAGGAATGACAGATGAGGATTAGAATCTTCTGGACAGAAAGGCACTGGGAACCATTTGGTTGTGCCTGGCACCATCTGTGACGTTCAATATAACAGAAGCGATGACAACAGATGAGCCGATGAAAGCTCTGGCTAAATTGTATGAAAAACCCTTAGCCTAAAATACGGTATTTCTCATGAAGCATTTGTTTAATCTGAAAATGATTGAAGGTGGATATGTGACAAATCATTTAAATGAGTTTAATATGATTGTTAGTCAATTAACTTCTATAAAAGTGAAATTTGATGAAGAGGTGAGGGTTCTCTTGGTTTTATGTTCTTTGCCAGAAAGCTGGAATAGCTTGGTAATGGTTGTAAGTAACTATGTCTTTGGCTCAAACACTTTGAAATTTGATGATGTTGTTGGTGGTATCCTTAGCGAGGAAATGTGATAGAAAAGCTCAGGAGGGTCCACATCAGGTAGTGTTTTGAATGCAGAAAGCATGGGCAGATCAAAGGAGAGAGGAAAAGTTTCTGGAGGTCATGGGAAGTCACGAAGAAAATCAAAGGATAAGAGGTCCCAAACCAGAGGATAGAAGGATTGCTGGTACTGTGGGAAACTAGGTCATCTGAAGAAAGATTGCTGGTCTCGGAAGAATAAAGAAGGAGACAAACAAGAAGGAAATAAGGAGGAAAATGTGGTAAGTAATAAATCTGAAGATGATGCTTTGATTCTTTCCCTAGATAATGTTGATGATTCATGGGTTTTAGATTCAAGGGCCTCATTTCATGCTATGCCCCATAGAAGTTATTTTCTTGATTATGTCCAAGGGGATTTTGCGCTGGTTTATTTGGGAGATAACGAACCCCGTCAGATTGTTGGAAAGGGAAGAATCAAGAATAAGTTGCAGAATGGGAATCATTGGCTACTACAAGAGGTAAGGCATGTTCTAAGGCTCAGTAGGAATTTAATTTCAGTAGGGCAACTAGCTGAAGAAGGTTGCATTGTTATATTTACTGATAAAAATTAGAAGGTTTCAAAAGGTGCCTTAATAGTAGCAAAAGGTGTGAAAGTAGGCACCTTATATCTTTGTACAGGTCATACTGTTCCATCTACTTTAGTTGTTGTAGAGAAAAAATAAATAGGTTCAGGAATAGTTGCTACAGGTTTGCAGGAAGAGACTGAAATAGTTGTTGCAAGTTCTAAGACAACACTGTGGCATAACAAACTTGGGCATATGAGTGAAAAAAGTATGAAGGTACTTCATTCTAAGAAAGTTTTACCAGGTCTGAAATGTATTAATATGGTTCTCTATGAAAGTTGTGTGTATGGCAAGCAAAAGAGAGTTAGTTTTCTCAAGGATGGGAAGCAAAAGAAAGATGAAAAGTTGGAGCTTGTGCATACAGATGTATGGGAACTAGCTCAGGTAACTTATCTCGGTGGCTCTTAGTATTATGTAACATTCATAGATGATGCAACTAGGAAGGTATGGATTTATTTTCTTAGGCAGAAATCTGATGTATTTGAAACATTTAAGAAATGAAGAAGCTTGGTTGAGAATGAGACAAGTAAAAGATTAAAATGTCTTAGATCTGATAACACTAGTGAGTATTGCAGCAAAGAATTTGAAGATTATTGTTCCTTTAATGGAATTCGTAGGCAGCAAATGGTTCCAGGGACTGCACAGGAAAATGGAGTGGTTGAATGCATGAATAGGACAATAATAGAACGTGCAAGGACCATGAGATTGCATGCTAGGATGCCTTTAAACATGTGGGCATAAGATGTCAACACTACTGTATATTTAATTAATAGAGTTCTTTCAGTTCCTTTAGGCTATGGTATTCCAGAGGAAACATGGATAGGCAAGAAGGTGAGTTATTCTTTTCTCAAAACCTTCGATGTGAAGCATTTGCACATGTAGATTCTGAAAATAGAATCAAGCTGGATGCAAAATAAAAAAAAGTGTACCTTCGTTGGATATGGCATTGATGAATTTGGTTATAGGCTTTGGGATTTTAAAAATTAGAAAATTGTGAGAAGCAGGGATGTTATATTTAATGAGAAGGTGTTGTACAAAGATTAGTTGCAGCAACATGAAAAGAAAGAAAAGGATTATGTGGTGCTAGATGATACTCCAAATAGTGATGTTCTAGTGGTTCCTCATGCTCCATAACAACAACCAGAAATACCACAAACTCTAGTGAATGTTAGACGATCAACAAGGCTAAGTAGACCTCTTGAAAGGTTTTCTCCCTCTTTATATTCTATTTTGTTAGCAGATGCTGGTGAGCTAGAAGGGTATGATGAAGCTATACAGGTGGATACACAGGTTCAATGGGAGCTTGCAATGAAAGAAGAAATGGACTCCTTGCTGAAAAATTAGACTTAGGAATTATGTAAGTTACCTGTAGGTAAAAAAGTTTTACCAAACAAATGGGTTTATAGGCTGAAAGAGGAAGATGGAGGTAAGAAAAGATTTAAAGCCAGGTTAGTTGTAAAAGGATTTGCATAGAAAAAGGGCATTGATTTTGATGAGATATTTTCTCCGGTTGTCAAGATGACTTCTATTCGTACTGTTTTAAGTGTTGTGGCTGCTGAAGATTTGCATTTGGAACAGCTAGATGTGAAAATTGCCTTTCTCCATGGTGATTTGGAGGAGGAGATATACATGGAACAGTCCCAAGGATTTGAGGTCAAATGTAAGCAGAAACTGGTGTGTAGATTGAAGAAGAGTTTATATGGCCTGAAACAAGCACCTCGGCAATGGTATCTAAAATTTGATAGTTTTATAGCTGAGCAAGGCTATAGTCGATGTAATTTTGACCATTGTGTTTATTTTAATAGGTTGGATAATGACAGCTACATTATTTTATGCTTATATGTTGATGACATGCTTGTCGCTGGGTCTAACATGGATCACATAAGAGAGTTAAAATAGCAGCTCACACAATCATTTGCTATGAAGGATTTAGGTGCAGTAAAACAAATCCTTGGTATGAAAATTTGTAGAGATAGGAAGAATAGAAAATTGACTCTATCTCAGGCTGCTTATGTTGAAAAGGTGTTGTAGAGATTCCATATGGAGAATGCAAAAGATGTCAGCACACCTTTGCTTAGTCATTTGAAATTGACTAAGGAGATGTGTCCAAAGACACGAGAGGAGGAAGAAAAAATATCCAAGGTACCATATGCTTCAGCTGTAGGAAGTTTATTGTATGCCATGGTATGCACGAGACCAGATATTGCACATGTTGTAGGAGTCGTAAGCATATATATGAGTCATCTCGGATTGGAGCATTGGAATGCAGTAAAATGGATTCTCAGATATTTGAGAGGTACATCCAATAAACACTTATGTTTTGGGGGCTCTAATACTGATTTAGCAGGTTATGTAGACTTAGATTTGGCAGGTGATATTGATAGTAGTCGGAGTCATATCACATGCCAACACATGAGCCTACTAGTCATATCCCAACACCACCATGTGATCCCATTCTTAGTCCATTGGTCCATCAACCTTCATCACCTTCATCCCCATGTTCCACTAACCCTTCATTAAAAGATTCCATGGAGATACTTTTAGAAAGATTGTTCCAAGCAAATCTAATTGAGCTATACCTACTAAGATCATATTCTACACCTATTTTTAAACCTAATTGGTATAAAGATGATGAATATTGTGCATACCATAGGTATAAGAGCCATGCCATATCCACTTGTGTACAATTTAAAAGATTGGTCAAGAGCCTAGAAGATTGTGGTAAGATTATGTTCTCTTAAACCAATATATCTAATTCCATTATTCTTCCATCTAGCCCAAGTCCCAATCCATCTAATCCTATTATCCATCTAATTAGCCCCCAATCTAATCATTATCCTAAGCCTCCACACCTATCCACCCTTCTCATCCATCCCCTATATTGTCCATTTACCCATACCCTTGCAAAGGATGTGATCCATTGGCTATTAGCAAGGAACAACTCACCCCCATGTCAAACACCTATTCAAGGACTTCCCATAAGTCCAAGTCAAGATTCATCATGTTCTCATGTTGTTGATCAAGAGCCTATCCAAGAGCCTTCCACTTCCATTCAAGCAACTCAAGAGGTATGTCAAGAACATAATCTTAAGCATGTGGAAACATTAAGCCCCAATCCAAGTCAAGATCAAATCACTTTCATGCAACCCATCCATAACATGTATCTTTTCCATGATCAAGATGATAGCCATAATGATGAATCTATCCATAAGCCACTTGATCCTATCCATCTCCCAACAAATATTCATGAGCAAGTTATCCAAATTCAACCTATCCATAATATTTACCTTCTTTATGATCAAGATGATACCTATAAAGAAGTTATCCATGAGCACCTTGATCCTATCCATAATCCTATAATCCATGAGCAAGATATCCAAATTGTTCCTAGTCATCCTCCATCTAGCCCTATCCATAATGAGCAAACATCCACTTATCATGATGAGACACTTGTCCCCCAAGTAAGCATAAAAGATCAAACAAATAACTTAGATCTTAGTGAACGTGCAATACTAATCAAGATCCTAATGATCCTCCTTCCACATCCACCATCAATTCCACTTCAAGTCCACCATCATATCCACTTGGTCTTACCACCCTTATACATGAGTGTTCTTCTTTAGGACAACAACGAACTTTATCCACTTCACCTTCTCCATCCAATAATGAACTCAATTCTAATGTTCAAAGCACACCAAGTCCTATAGTCCATCACATACTCCAAAACATGAACTACCAAGGTAAAGGCCTAGGCCTTTTATGAACAAGGTATTTTGGAGCCAAACCATGTCAAGATTCCTCCATGCTCATATGGCCTTAGATATACACCCCAAGGTAAACACTTTAAAGATGTTGGTAATTCCTCCATCCCTCCTAAGTCCACTTTCCATCACAAACCACATCATATACCCAAAACATATGTAGCCATTCCACCTCCATCAACTTACAATTGTCAAAAGAATGTGACCATACACCTCCCACCATCTGATTTACCTCCATTCATTCCAACTCCTAACATCCCTCCATCCAATTTACCCCCACCATCCTACAAATTGCAAAATTGTGTGACCATACACCTTCCACCATCTACTTTGCCACCATTATTGCCAACCCCAAATATCCCTCCATATTCCTTACCTCCATTACTCCCAACACCTAATTACCCATTTATCCATAAACCCCCTCATATTCCTTATCATGACCAACAAATGCACATATTGTCTAAACATAAAGCTTCCACTCATTTCACCAACCCTGCTTCCACCAAACCCATGGGATTCCAAAATAAAAATTTGGATGCCTCCTTTCTTAAAGCCAAAAATCCTACCAAAAATCCTAAGGGTCCAAATGCCTTGGGATATCAATGTCAAAAGTCAAAGAAAAGTACATTTACAAAGCTATCCAAACCACTACCCAAGCCCAAATCTTCACAAGAAGAGGTCAAAACTAAAATGGTTTGGGTTCTTAAGCAAACAAGCAAGCAAGCCAAATGAAGCATCCACCTCTCAAAAAATCCCAACCATCCCCTTTCATCCAAAAAATCCCATTCCATCTAAAATCCCCACAAGCAAAGTAAAAATAATAAAAAATACTAAGTCTATGTGGGTTCCTAAACCACTCCATCATCCATACACTAAACAAACATCTCCATTGCTTCCTACACCACCTTCCCATCCAAAGCTTCATTGTTTATTACGGTGTGTGCAACCGTTGGTCATGGTTCCATTCCATTCTGCAACATTTCTACATACCTTCATCTTCCTATCCTTCATCCATTATCCAACATATCTTCCCCATCACCTTCCTATGGTCCATGCTTTTGCATAAACCTTTCATCCATCCTTACACAAACCTTTCATCATCCACTATCCACCTTATCCATCTCCCTTTCATGCAATCCATTACCAACATCTTGAGCATATTAACATTTGACATGGTCCATGCGATTGCATCATTCTCTCATGGGACTACCAACCTTCATCAAACTAGACACTTGAGTCCCTCCTATCCATTACCATGGTGAAAACCTGACAAAAAGTGGCCATGTGTAATTGACAGTATATTTCAAAAAAAAAAAGCATGTCCAATAGTGAAAACCACCTTGTGGTGCTTTGGATGACAAAAAAAAGTACAAGATAAATAATTCATCCTCTGGTGAAAACCTAGTAGACAGGCGCCTTGGATAAGTACCATGATGAAAACCTGGCAAACATGTGTCATGTGTAGGTTGATCTTCTATGTCACTTACACTTGGGGGCACATTGTCTCATCCAAACTATCTATTCCATCCTACCATACTATCCTATCCTACCATCCTTCTCCATTATCCTGCATACCTATCATAATCCTCCATTCATCCTCCTTTCCTCCTTTTGATCTTGATAGAGACATGGGGCAAAATGTTGAAATATGCTTTGGTTATCTCTTGGTATACCTCATCCTTTCCAAACAATCCTATCATTATCCACCTATCATAAGCCTTGTCATGTAACATCCATCATGTCATCCTATCATCATGAGCTTTGTCAACTCCTAAGTATTCCACCTAGAATGGGGGAATGTTATTCCTATGCGACATAGTCTTTGGAGATCACATCCTAGCTCCATTATGAGGCATACATCCATCCATCCACTATAGTCTATTCTTATATCTATCCATCTATCATGAGCTTTCCCTTTTATGACCTATCCCTTTATCCACCCATTTATTATGAGCCTTCCATCCCATTTACTATCACCCATCCTTTTATCCATCCAATCCCATTCATCCATCCTTACATCTAGACTTGGTTTTCCCTTGTCATTGGTATTAAGCACAAAGGCTACCTAAATTGTAAATCCATTGGAATTTTCCAAAACATTTCAAAAAAATCCAAAAAAATCAAATATCCCAAAAATCCAAAAAAAAAATTCAAAAAATACAAAAAAATCAAATATTCCAAAAACACAAAAAAATCAAATATCCATAAAAAATCCAAGCAATAAAACCAACCCTCAAATCAAATCCATTACTTCATCAAAAACTAAATCCAATCAAATCAACTATCATCTATCATCAATCAAGATCATCAAATTAAATCACAAATCCATCAAAACAAATCCAATCAAATCATCAAATCAAATCAAATTCATCAACGATCAATCATCATCAAATCTCAAATCCATCAAATTAATCAAATCATTCCAAGAAATAATCCAAATGCAAATCAATCATTAATCCATATCAATCAAGATAATCAATTGTGTCAAATTATCCAATCACATCCTTGGTCTTAATCCTAGCCTTGTCGTGAACCAAATCAATCGATCAATCAATCATCATCATCATCAATGGGATATATCATTCCCGCATCCTTGGCTTGATCTCGGGATATAGTGTTCCCCGCAATGACAACACTATCATCATTAATCAAACAATCGATCAATGATTTACAACTTGACATGGGAAATACCTTGTTTGTTTTTGTATCATTTGTGCATGCTTGCTTGTGTGTTATCATTTTATCTTGCATTTGTATCATTCTAGCTAATATCCATATCTTGTGTATGATGGAATAGTTTTTTGCACTATCCTTTGCATCTAAGATCATATTATACCTTTTGTGCATTAGGATTTCAATGCTCTAAGTTTACTTCCTCATACATTAGACAAGGTTGTATTATGCTGGGGCACAAGACACATCGTCACCCTAGTCCTTATACCTTGGTGCATAATGTCTAGTGCTAAATCAAACATCATGGTTGCTCACCTTCATTGCAGCATAATGCATCCTTTATTTCTTCTATCCATCCCCTTATCTTCTTGACCAATTCATTTTCTTTCTAGAGCTACCCGTGTTTGTCCAACCCACCTATCCTCTCGAGGGGGCATCCCCATCCTATCTCTCCATCCTCATCCTATCATTTCATCATCATCCTATCTTTTCCTCACCATCCTTTTCATCCATCCATACCTTAGCTTCTTTGAAATGATGTTACTCGACACAAATCTTATCATCTTGAACATCATCTCAAAGAGGGGCAAAATGTAGACACCCAAAATTGTCCCAAATTTGTCTATGTCCTGCAACACCTAGTCAAATACACTATCTTAGACATCATGTAGCATTTTGTCCTAATCCCACTCCTAATTCCACTAATCCATTGGCTAATTAATTAAATAAATTTTATTTATTTAATTAAAATCCCATCTTAATCCCATCCTTATCCCACTTAGCCAATTAATTAAATAAATTTTATTTATTTAATTAATTTCACATTCATAATCCCACTTTCCAATTAATTAAATAAATTTTATTTATTTAATTAATTTCTCTTATCATTTATCTTCACCTTTCATCATATGCTGACATTTGTCCATCTTCCATTTGAATCATGTGTGGTACTACATTTTTTATTTAATATCTTTCACATGTAGTACTTTTTGTGTACACGGTCACATATGAGCCTTATCCTCCTTTGTACACTTGTCAAATGACTACAACTCCCTTGAAGAGTGGGAATAACTAATCAATCCTAGCCGTCCACATCAATCATTTAGCCTTTTAATTTCAACCATCCATTTGAACTAAGCCTTTTCCTATAAATCAACCCTCTCCCAAGCCATTAGCATGCATTTGAGTTGGAGTATCCTTATGCTGTCGAAATAACATTAGAGCCTTTGCATCATTCATCCATCATCTATTATCCATCATCTTCTATCTATCATCTTTATCTTATTGTTTTGCTACTGAATTGAGCAACCAACATATCAAATCAATCAAATAATTCATCTTCCATCTATCTATTTGAGGTATTGAAGATTTGGATTAGGTAATGCATTTCATTTGTTTTATCCTTTTCATTTTATCCAAATTTTTCATTACACATTATGAGCAAGTTCAAAAAGCTCTAATAGAGAAGCCTTAGGATGTAAGATAAGATGGATTTAGTTCTGAATCTGATGGACTTCTAAGGTATAAGAATAGGATGTATGTCCCAAATCAGCAAGATTTGAGGAACATAGCGTGGAAAGAAGAGCACTCTGCACCTTATTCTGGTCACCTAGGTGTAATAAAACTTTTAACAGATGTAAAACCCCTGTATTTCTGCAAGGGAATGAAAAATGATGCTGCAAGATTCATAGCAAAATGTTTGGAATGTCAGCGAGTTAAGATTAAACATCGACATCTAGCAGGACTTTTGTACTAGCATGAAATTCCTGAATGGAAGTGGCAGGTAGTCAGTATGGAATTTGTTTAGGGATTACCTATGTCACAGTATAGGCATGATGCGATTCTAGTACTGGTAGATATGTTAACTAAGGTAGCAAATTTTATAGCTAGAAATCTTACTGATGGGGCACATATAATTGCTAAAAAATTCATTCAAGAGGTCATCAGATTGCATGGAGTCTCAGAAAATATTATCTCAGATAGAGATGTGCGGATGACCTTAAGGTTTTGAGAAAACTTGTTCTCAGTGCTTGGGACCCAGTTAAACATAATCTCAGCTTATCATCTAGAAATGGATGGACAAATAGAGAGAGTTAATCAAGTACTAGAAGACTTGTTGAGGATGTATTGCATGGCTCAAGAATATAAAAGGGAAGAGTACCTTTCGCTTGTTGAATTTGCCTATAACATTGTTCATATAATTCAGTGATAAAAATGGCTGCTTTCAAAGCATTGTATGGTAGAAAATGTTGAACTCCTATAAGCTGGGATAAGCAAAAAGATAGGGTTCACCTTGGACCAAAATTGCTAATAGAAATGGAAGAGCAAGTTAAGCTAATCAAGAAAAGATTAGTAGAAGCGAATGATAGGCAGAAAATCTATGATGATGCAAAGAGTACTCCATGAGTATTCTCAATAGGAGATAAAGCTCTATTGAAAGTGAAACCTCATAAAAGCCCTATTAAGTTTGGGAAGTTTTCTAAACTAGCACCTAGATATTTGGGCCCCTTTGAAGTCCTAGAAGTGATCAATCTAGTTGCTTACATAATAGGTCTACCTCCAACTCTTGCTCATATGCATGATGTTTTTTGTGTGTCTTATTTGAAGAAATATGTATCTAGATTTAATCACATCCTTGATTCGAATGCTCTTCAGGTACAAGATCCAAGACTGGTATTGATTAAGCCTCTCAAAGTGCTCAAAATTCACAAGCTCCACTTGTGTAACAGAGAGGTTACTCAATGCAAGGTCTAGTGGGACCAATACTCCAAAGACAGTGCTACTTGGGAGGATTACCATGAACTTTCTCAGAAATTTCCTCATTTATTCATGCAATATTGAAACTCAAAAGAACTTATATATGTTAAATTTTTTTTTAATAAGTACTTAATTATTGAGGACGATGATCTTCAAGGGGGGAGATATGTTACACCCCATTTTAAAAATAAACTTATTTCATCTTTTATTTTAGTAACAACTAGTTAAGAGACAAAGAATTATGATGATTAAGAAGTTACAATAGTTTAGAAAAATGAGTTTATTTAATATTTCTTTGGAAAATGCAATGAAATGAAATGATATTTGAAATGTTAATTATGAAATTTAATGATTATGTGATGGACTAACTACTCGTGTGTACATGAGGTGTATGTAGGGATATAGTTTTTCCCTTTCACAAGAAGAGGGAGAGCATCACTAGGGAGAGGGTTATAGATCGCGAGAATCGAGTGATTAACATGCCATCAGTGAACATACACACACTCACATTAGAAGTTATAGAAATTTTAAAAGTAAGTCTTAATCTTTTTGTTATCTGTTGCATTAGTAATATTATTACGATGTGATCATTTTCTTCTTGCATAAGGTTGTCATTATCATGTCGATGAATTGTCCTTCACGCCGATGAACAATGAGGTTATGCTTGCCTCTTCTTGCTTAGTCAACTCAAGAGGTCATCATATCAAGTTGATAATGTACCCGTCGAATGCATAATAAAAGCATTTATCATGCATCATCGACATCTGTATTTGAGTAAACTAGTGTTTAATTCTAATTGGATCCAAACATAAGTCTTGGTTCAATTAATTACTTTCTCGAGAGTAAAAGAGCATAGAGTGAAGTTATTCTTTTCAATGGGGTTTATTTCCATCGACCTCTTCTAAATCCAAGGAGGAGTGGGGAGGTGTGGTAAGCTCCACACTCCCCAATTCTAGGCATGAAGCCACGATCCGTTATGGGTAAGATAAGCTTTAAAATAGTTATTCGCCACCTTGTGGCAGATAGATATTGAAAACATTCATTTTCTTGTGTTAAACAGGGAGTGAAAGGAGGTACAAATGCATTTTTTCTTCTTTTAGATAAGATTTCTTAATCATTAACAGATTAACAGGTAGTAGGTTTGTTGGGGAGGGCGAAGAAAGAATCTTAGTACTCAATTATTGATATAGAGGTATGATTTTGAGATCGTATCATTTCTATACCTTAATGTAATGAAAATATCTTTACTTCGTCTGGATATGGGCATTATTTACATGCAATTTAGTTTGGTTTAAGATTATTTTTGAGTTGGGAAAAACCATTATGATGGGTTCTAGACCCCACACTAAGAAGCATCTTGATACACACACACATATTACTTTATTTATTTCCAAAGTTTGCAAAGAATAGTCTTAATCTACTATAAGCACCTGCATGAGGCCATGGTTGGTAAAATGTATTTCAAATTTAACGTTCATGAAAACCAACTTTGGTTCTTTCTTTTGCATGCCTATGTAGAGGCCGATGCAACAATACTATTAATGTTTGTAGTAAGATTTTTAAACTGTCGTGCTTGTGCCTATCTAAGGCTGATGATATCTAAGTTTAACCATATAGTTTATTGTCTGTATAAGACTGACAATCGGGCCACCAGATTTTGGGACTACGTAGGCGGGAAGTTAGTGGGGACATGGGATTCTTGGAGAGCTTTTTCAAGGATCATGATGGATGGTAGATGTCTTAAGGAGTTCCAAGAAAGAGATTTGTGCCGGCATTTTCCCAAGATGGTCTTGAGGAGATTGTACTTGGAGTTGGTAGTGGTGGATGATGGGGGTGGTCCCTTGATGGTTAATCTCCCACGTTGGGTAGTAACGACACATTCAGGGGTTTGATTTTTTATTTTGATGGTGGTGATATGGGTGGATTCTAAATCAATACAGCCCACTACATTATTGTAAGGAGGTAGAACATTGTTGTAGTTGATGGTGTTGGCTTGATTATTGGGATTGGTGTTAGAGGATGATGGGTTGGATGATGAAGCATTGTTGCAATTTGGGAGAGGGTTTGTGTAAACCCCTAAACCATCATTGCATGATGTGTTGTTGTTTCCTTCTGTTTGGATATCTCCTCGGTTCATGAGATCTTGGATATAATTTTTCAATTTCATGCACTTTCCCATGGAGTGCCCTTTGATATGATGGTACTCACAATACTGATTTTCCTTGTACCATGTGGGTTTAGGTTAGTTTTCATCAAAAGGTTGGTCATGGGAAACTCAAGCATGCTGGCTTGGACTAGTTTTTGAAGCACAACTTTGGAGGTTCACCCAAAGGAGTGTATTTACATTTTGGATTGTTGGGAGGATTTTGTTTTGGTTGACTAGATGGTGCTGAGACATTGTTTGAAGCAATTTGTACAACTTGTGTCTATTTAGGCTTAGGAGCAAATATTTGAATGAACTTGGAATTGGTAGCGCCATCTCCTACATCATTTTTATTTTTAGCCTAAAATTTAGGTTTGTCATTGGATGGTTTTTCATTTTCATTTCTATTGTAGATCTTGACTAAACCTTTTTCTATGATGACTTTTTCGATGGTGACACCTTTCTCTATGATCTCATCAAAGGTGGATGCGTAATGCACTTGTAAGTGGAAGGTCATTTCTCAGTTTAAGGTTTGGATGAAGATATAGATAAGTTATTTTTCAACTGTTGTCCAAGGTAGCCTACTAGTAGGGGCTCTCCAACTTTGTAAGTATGCAAACAAACTTTCACCATTTCATTGTTTGGTATTACAAAGGTAAAACATGGTGATTTTGTGTTCTATGTTATATGAGAAAAGGGCGACAAATTTTTCTGATAGGTCAGCGAAGGTGGAGATGGAGCCATAAGGTAAGTGCATAAACCATTATAGAGCTTGACCTCCTAGTCTTTGTGGGAAAAAATGAAGGAGGTATTGGTCATCATAGGATACTTCTTGGCATGCCATGAAGAATTCCTTAATGTAGTCTCAAGGATCTTCTTTTCCTTTGTATTTATCAAATTTGGGTACTTCAAAATGTTGAGGAAAAGGTATGGTCATCATGTTTCGATTGAATGGGTAGGGACATAAGTCTCCAAACTTATAATATTTCTTTTGGGTCCCTAGTTGGAGGTTCTTGAGAGAGTTTTTCATTTCTTGCCATTCTTAATAAAAAGGGTTGGCAAGAGGAGGTTGTGTTTGTTGTTGTGGGATGGTGTATTGTTGTGGGTTGTGTGAAGGTAGACCCATGGCTTGTGAGTAGATAGGGGGTCCGTACTTTTGATGTTGTTGTTGGGTGTGAGTAGATGAATGATATGTGTGGTGTGATTGGAAAGGTGGTTGTTGTTGGGTGATGTGTTGATGTTGCATGGAGGTGACATGGTGGGGTTGTTGATGAGTGGTTGAGTGATAAGTTTGTGTGGGATGCGTATAACTCATTAAAGGATTTTGAGATTGACGAGGTGGTTGAGATATGAGTGGATGTTGTGATTGGAGAGGTGTTTGGGAAGGTACGATGGGGGGTAATGTTGTTTGGATGATAGTCGCCCTTTGTGGGATGACCAAAGGGGGAAGTGTTTGTGGGATGGTAATGGTATCAAAAGTGTTTTGGGGAATGTTGGATAGAGGTGGTACATAAATGTTACTTGTACTAGTAGGCATGGTTGAGGTTGAGAAGTTGGATGGTAACATATGGAATGGTAGACCATAAGGGGAGTCCGATACTTGTGGTTGTGAAGTGGTGCTACCACCTAAGTGTTGATCAATGGTATGAATGGTGTTGGTAGTTGTAGTGAAGTTATCCCAAGGATTATCATAGATGGGGTTGTTGGGGTTAGGGACACATCCCAAGGTTGGTCACGAATGGGCGGGTGATGGTGGCTTATCATGTATGATTGTTTTGAGTTTGTCTTGGTCAAATGTGTGGGGGAGATGTGCTCCATCTTCAATGAGGCATTCATGGAATTCATCCTTATGACTGTTAAGGAATTGATCAAATTTGTGATGCAATCCTCTTTCATTAAGGAAATCAACGAAGGTGGGGGAATATATGTGTTGTGGTATGGATGTTTCACCCATTTCAAATTGGTTGACATATCCCTCCATGTTTCTTGTGGTGGAGCCATGTGGAGAGAGGGATTGATAGTGAGAATCCATCTTCTTTTAGCTTGTGATTGTGTGATAGGAGGTAGAAAATGGTGAATGTGATTGAAGTTGGATGATGTAGACAAATGTTCAGGGGATGATGATATTCCCAAACTCAAATATAGATCTCTTATGTGTGTGGATGAGACAATATCCTTACGAACTTAGGGTGGAGAAAGAGCCTAAGCAAGGGGATAAAGGGATTGTCTTACTTTGGGTAGACAATATGTACCAAGCAAGATGAGATTCTTGAAGTTCACAAACTTAGGAGGAGTCTAAGCTCCTAAGCTAGCCTATCCAAGTGGGGTGATTTTGAGTTTACACTAAACTTAAGATAGATAGGTCCTTAAGCCTAATATAAACAAGAGGAGGATGAAATGAGCTAGATTCTAACCTTGAAAAGTGATTAATTGAATTTGTTTGATAAGTTGGATAGTTGGATTTTGATTCAGGTTGATTGGATTCAAATGATTAATGTTACTTTGGGATTAAGAGAGTGGATCACAAGCTAAGGTTTGATTGAATTTGGGTGATTGAAGATGATGAAAATGTACATTATTTCAGATGTGGAAGGATGTGGGTTGAAGTGAGAGGGCTAAATTAGTGACCACAATGACGATTTCCTTTGGATTGGTGTAGGTTTTGAACTGGATGCTAAGACAGAGAGTATAAACATTGGTAGAGGGTTGATAGGTGCTAAAGGGTGAGATATTGACACTGATTGAAATGAATAGGTGTTGATAGAGGCTGCTAAAGAGCACCAGACATGCATTGGATTGAAATGTTGGGCACTGATAGAGGGCTGACGGGGTGCTAATCAACAAAAAATAGGTGCTAATTGGGATTGTTTTGGTTTCAAAGTGTTTTGTGGTTTTGATTTGGCAAGAGATTTCAAACAAACAAACACAAGGGTTGCTTGACGAGTTTCGAGAAATGGGTGCTAGTTGCTTCGCAGCTAAAATGCCTTTTACGGGCATTGCACAAAAAGACACACCAAATACTCTTTCACAAGCCTAGTATTTATTCAATCAAGGAGTGTCATATCCCCCAGACTCACTCAGGTGTGACTTCAACCCCCATTATTAGATAATGGTAGTTTCCATCCCCTTGATATCATTTATCATTGCTCGGATATGTACGGAATGCAAGGTCATGTACCACTTTACACCCCTTACTTTGGAGACAAAAGTCTTGCCTAAAGTGTATTCTGTCTCAAACAATGAAGGTAATATTTACCGTGATCTCTTCTCCTCCATGTGGCTGCAATGCACCAAAGGATATGAAGGCCAAAGGTCTTAACTAGGATGAACAAGCTTCTAGAGGGTGTCCCAATATACATAAGGTACAGAGGATGAGTCCATGAACAGGGGTGTCCCAATCTAACCAAGTGCCAACCAACACAAGTCCCGATAGACCGAGGGTCTTGTTGGGAATTAAGGTTTCTCAACCTTGGTAATTCCTTGTATTATTTCATTATATTTATTTATTTATTGCCTATTGTATAATTTGGATGCAAATCCTATGTTGTCATATTCTGGGAGTTGGCACGGTGATGTGTCATCCTACATGGCATATGACCACATGTAAATTTGTCCTCAGATGAGGAGACAGGAATCCCACTTAGTGGTAGGAATATTTTTCCATGTGTCAGCATCTTGGAATGTGTGTAAGGGAATATTGACCGAAACGGTCATGACAGATTCCTATGACAAAGTTATGACATGTAAGAGTCAGAAATAGAAGATCTTATGATAGGTATGGACATGTGTCGAGAAGCATCTTTGAAGAGGGTATCTTTGGGTGCCCCAAGGTGGACTATGACATGTTGTAAGAGAATATTCTATTTATAGCCTGTGTATGACAGATTCTCTTATAGCTGTAAGTTATGACATATTCTATGATGGTTGTAAGAGCATTTGTCATTGCCCATTTTAAAAATAGGTGACCTCCTTGGGATGGGGTGATTTGACAAGTGTCAGGAACATCCTACAGTGTTGGACAAATGTCCATAGGTATGGGTTTTGGGCCATGAGGCCATGTTGGATGCCCATCTCAATGTGGAGCCATTTTTGTTTTGTATGTTCTTTATAAACAGGTGCTTTGGAGAGGTGATGCATTATGTGATTAATAGGTACTGTTATACTGCTAGATAATCTCTAGATATGAGTGTCGAAGACTCCTACAAGAGCATTGGCTCTATGAATATATTGTAACCTACATTATTTATGGAATACAATTGAGCTATGTTTTGGAGTGTGGGGTTTTTCACCCGATAAGGGTTTTCCCCACGTATATCTTGTGTCTTTCTTCTTCTGTCTTACATTCTTGTGTATGTGTTTGCTACAATATCTCCTTTAGTGGGTTAACATAATCTGTAATTGTAAACATAAAATTGAATTTTCACTCTCTTCCCCTCATTAGATTAGTGTAGGAAGCAATTTTTGCACACCTAGCTTCCTTTCAGTTGGTATCAGAGCCTGGCAAATTTTGGTTCTAGCTGCTGGGTAGGGGTTTCTTGATCTAATCTTAGGTTGAGTGGGAGTCTATGCAGAGTATTCTGTATCTTATTGTGGGAAGGAGATGGCAACCATATCCGGAAGAGTAGAGGTGGAGAAGTTCAATGGCACTAATTTTGAGTTGTGGAAACTTAAGATGGAGGACCTACTTGTTGATCATGACCTATGGGAAACCATTGATGGAATAAAACCTACAACAATGTCACAAGCTGATTGGGACCTCAAAGATCGAAAGGCTAAGGGTCTCATAAGACTCTGTCTAGTTGACTCTGTCCTATTGAATGTCCATGAGGAGAAAAATGTGAAAGAACTTTGGGAAAAGCTGGGAGATGTTTATCAGGCCAAGTCCTTGGTGAACAAGCTCTTTCTGAAAAAAAGTTATTTGCTCTAAAGATGGAAGATAGAGGATCTATTGTGGACCATATGAATGCTTTCAACATGATTGTTGCACAGTTGACATCTGTGGGTGTGAAAATAGAGGAGGAGGATCGGTGTATGACCCTGCTTTGTTCTTTGCCAGATTCATGGGATCATCTTGTCATGCTTATCAGAAACACCACTAGCACCTTCAAGATGGAAGATGTGGTGTCCTCACTGTTATCTAAAGAAATGCGGAGGAAGACATCTGAGTTGGCCAAAGAAGCTCTTGCAGTTCATGGAAGACCTAAAGAGAAAGGGAAGAAGAAGGATAAGAAAGGTGAAAAGAGCAGATCCAAATCTTGTGGGAGATCCAAATCTCCTAGAAAGTCCAAGGATCTCTATTGGAACTGTGGGAAAACTGGACATTTCTGAAAGGAATGCAAAGAGGAGAAGAAAAAGATAAAGAAAAATGCTCCTAATTTAGATTCTGACAAGTCACAAGATGATGATGATGCTTTCATCGCAGCCCTAGCCACCCATGCATCTGATGATGTGTGGTTGATTGGTTCTAGTGTATCTTTCCACATGACCTTGCATCGAGACTGGTTTATGAAATATGAAGAGTTTGATGGTGGAAGAGTGTACCTGGGTGACGATTCTCATCCGAAGATTGTTGGTTGTGGAAGAGTCTCAATCTGATTCCCTGATGGATGAGTGAAGGTGATCACTAGGGTTATGCACATCCTAGGCTTAGCACGGAGCCTACTTTTTGTAAGTATGTTGAATGATGCAAGTGTATAGGTTGTCTTTTCGAAGGATGGATGCAAGATGACTAGAGGATCTATGGTGCTTGTGAAGAGTACTCAGAGATGTACTCTATTTTAGCTGGAGGCATGCACTTCACAGTGCAATAGTTCTTCTGACTCGAAGAAAAGAGTTGTAGTCACTTCGTCCCCACCATCTGAACGAGCATTGAAGAAATCTATTGTAACTAGTTCTAATGGTAGTGCACATGCGTTGGACGTTAAGCTTCCTACTGAAAAGACTATGTTATGGCATTTGAGATATGACCACATTGTTGAGAAGGGTCTTAGAACCCTTAAAAATAAAAACCTCATTGAGGGGTTAAATGATTGTAATCTTGAGTTTGACTTTTGCAAACATTGTGTATATGGAAAGCAAAACCATGTTTAATTTTACTCTAGTTGTCACAAGTCTTCTGGTGTATTGGATCTTATTCATTCTGATGTTTTTGGTCCTGTTAATGTTCCTTCAATTTCTAAATCTAAATATTTTGTATCTTTCATAGATGATTACAGTAGAAGGACATGAGTTTATTTTATCAGAAGCAAGATTGAAGTCTTTAGTCAGTTTAAAGAGTTTAAAGCCTTTGCTGAAAATTAGACTAGTAAAAAGATTAAGTGTTTGAGAACTGATAATGGTTGTGAGTTTTGTTCAGTAGATTTTGATAAGTTCTGTAAAGAGAAAGGGATTGAAAGACATAAGACAACTCCATACACACCACAACAAAATGGAGTTGTAGAGAGGATGAACATGAAACTGATGGAGAAGGCTAGGAGTATGCTTAGTGGAGTAAGCCTCAAACAAAAGTTTTGGGATGAAGCTGTAGCCACTACTTGCTACTTGGTAAATAGGTCTCCTACATTAGCTCTTGTTGGTAAGACACCCATGGAGGTGTGGTTTGTTAAGAAGCCTTCAGTTCGACATCTTTGTGTTTTTGGTTGTGAGGCATATGCACATGTGCCTAGGGAGAAACTGTCTAAATTAGACAACAAGGTTGTTAAGTGTATTTTCATTAGCTATGGTGTCGGTGTGAAAGGATACAAGCTTTGGGATCCTGTGATTGAAAAAAGTGTTGTATAGCAGAAGTGTTATCTTTAGAGAGCTAATACCTTCTTCTGTTGTTCTACATCTAGAACAGACAGAAAAGAAAGAGGATGTGGTTCAGTTTCCTTCTACCCCTGAGAAGATTGAACAGACAGACCCTATGAGACCTGATGATGAGGAGAGCTCTAGCAACTCTGAAAGCTCACAAGAAGAAACAGAACCTCAACCTCAGCCATTGAGGAGGCCTACATGAATGAGAAAGCAACTTGATAGGTTTGGTTATTCATTATTTGATTCTAGTTGTGCTTTTTCTTTACTTACTAACACTGATGAGCCTAGAACTGTGAAAGAGGCTATGGGCATGAAAGATGCATGTTCCTGGAAGGAGGCCATGGAAGATGAGATGGCTTCTTTGGAAAAGAATAAAACATGGGACTTGGTGTCTTTTCCTGAAGGACAGAAACCCATTGGATGCAAATCGGTGTTCAAGAAGAAATTCGATGTAGATGGTAGTGTTGAAAAGTACAAGGCTAGATTGGTTGCGAAGGGGTATTCACAAGTGGATGGAATTGATTATGGTGAAATTTTCTCTCCCATTAAAAAGATGACATCCATTCAGTTCCTATTATCTCTTGCAGCTGCTAATGACTTAGAGGTAGAACAGATGGATGTGAAGACAACTTTCCTTCATGGTGATTTGGAGGAAGAGATTTACATGTCACAACCAGAGCATTACATAGAGAAAGGTAAAGAAAATTTGGTTTGCAAGTTAAAGAAGTCTTTGTATGGTTTAAAGCAATCCCCTAGGATGTGGTACTTGAAGTTTGATGCCTTTGTGTTGTCGATTGGATATCTGAGATCGAAATCAGATCATTGTGTGTATTACAAATTTGACAATGATCGCATTCTCATTATTGCATTGTATGTTGATGATATGTTGTTGATTGGGAATGGTAAGAATATGATTTCTGATTTGAAGTCTCAGTTGTCAGCATAGTTCAAGATGAAAAATCTTAGGGCAACTAGGTACATTCTAGGAATGGAAATCAAAAGAGACAGAGCTAACATAAAACTTTGGTTAAGCCAGAGTAAGTATGTGAAGACCGTACTAGATAGGTTCAGCATGGCAGATTGTAGACCATTGTGTATTCCCATTTCTTTGGGGATAAAGTTGTCTATTGATGATTGCCCAAAATCTCCTAGTGAGGTGTGTAGGAATACACACAACACTGAGAGGGGGGGTGAATCAGTGTTGTTAACAATTTTAACACTTTTTAAAACTTTTGATTAATCTAATTTCACAATTTAGAATTCTTCAGAAGGAACAAAGTAAATATGCAGAGTATCAACACACAGATTTGACACAAGAAATTTCCCGAGTGGAAAACCCTCCTGGGGTATAAAAACCACTCAACTGCCTCACTGGCTTAACACAAAATTCAGATTACAAATGTCTCAATGACATTACAATTCTGCCTCACTGGCAAATTTTATCTCTCTGCATGTCTCACTGACATCATCAACATTCAATGAAAAATTATAACTCAGGGGATTTCCCTGTTTCAATAAAAACCAAAAACTTATTTCTCCCTTTTAAGATAAACAAAATAAATTTTTCAATCAACCTTTAACTATCTTCAACTCCTACAGTCAATCAATTTTGATCTTCAATATATTTCATACCTCTGCAACACCATTTCAAACTAATTCACCATTTTGAGCTTTCTCTCTCTACAAACTGAACAATTTATCTTCTCTGAAAAATTATAGTCTTTAATCACCTTCACTTTCTCTGACACCTTCACTTTCTCTGAACAAACATTACTCCATCATGATCATTGAAGAATCTCAACATAAATCCCTGAAGAATGATTCTCCATTCCTGCAAAAATTACATAACAATTCCATTCTCCAAAAGAACTTCTTCAAAAATTCTCATTACATATCTTTCATCTGCAACTCTTCTTATATCTGCCATTCAAACAAAATCACTATATGCAAAAAGAATTTCAATCAAAAAAAACCAAAATCTTCAAAAACCGGTTCAACTTCAACATTACATTTCTTCTCAAACTTCTCATCTTCTCTGTTACCAAAAACAAAAAAACATAAAACAAAAAATGAAATCCCTTCGTAGAATTCTGCCTTTTCATCTTCTTATCATTTAGAAACCTTCTAAAAACTTACTCTTTCCTTTACACAAAAAAAAACTTCAGTGCCCCTTGAATTTCGGTTAGAATGGCTAAGACAAACATGTTTTATTGCCTTTTTAACAACAGTAACCGTCAATTTTAACGGGACAAGCTAACCGTTTGGAGATACTTTCTATTTAAAAACCAACCTTTCGATCTTCGGTGCCCGCCAACTGAGGATTCAAATATAACCGTTGATTTTGTGTTTCCCGCAGACCACACAATGCATTGACTGGTTACCGGGCACCCTAGGCAATGGGGCCGGTAAAACCGACGAGCTTCATACCCTTACATTGCAACTTAAGGCCCGATGACCTTCTCGACCGGTCAATTTAAGTTTATAACATAAAGTGCATGACGGGCAATAAGGTAATGTTGAACACAAAGTTTATGACTTGTTAAGTGTTAACCTCAACACACCTCAACACATATTTAAACCTCAACACACCTCAACACACCTCAAAACATATTTAAACCTCAACCTTGTAAACCAAGCTTCAACTGATCTGCCACTGTCATCAAGTTAATATGATGCAAGTTAACTTTTATTAAATGACATAAGCCCTCCTCCTGATTCAATATTGATGCAATGAGTGTCATCTTCTGAAATGACTAAGTCAGAACAAACTCACATAGAATCAACACTGATGTGTCACTGATGTCATTATCATGAAGGACCACTTGTAAGAGTTTTACAACTTGAAAACTGAGAAGGTATCAAACCACTGTGATTACAACAAGTCACATTCAAAAGTGTGTCATAATTGCATGAAGACCACTCATAATGCCAACCTTAGCCACTTTCACTGAAAGCATAACTTAAACTTTCCTATGAAGAATCCTTCTGAAATATAATGTGATCAACACATCTGTCAACTGCATCTTCTGAAATATAATGTGATCAACACATCTGTCAACTACATCTTGTGAAAACTGTGTAATGCAACATCCTGATTTCCTGATATTTTGACATCAATGAAAAGACAATATACTCAACTGTGAAATGTGCTACAAGGTGGAGGACATGAGCAGAGTACCTTATGCTAGTGTTGTTGGGAGTTTGATGTATGATATGGTCTGCACAAGACCAGACATTGCCCAAGCAGTGGGAGTCCTTAGTCAATTTATGGCTAATCCTAGATGGGTACATTGGGATGTAGTTAAGCAAGTGTTCATATATTTGAGGGGTACCTCTGAGTATTCCATATGCTATCATGGTAATGTTACAAGACCAATGCATTTAGTTTGTATTCATGGATTTGTAGACTCTGATTGGGCAGGTGACATTGACAGCAGGAGATCCACCAGTGCCTATGTATTCACTATGTTTGGTGGTGCAATTAGTTAGACAAGTAAGCGACAACCTATGGTTGCTTTGTCCACAACAGAAGCTGAGTACATGGTAGCAACTCATGCTTGCAAGGAAGCCATTTGGCTTAAGAGATTGTGTTCAGATATTGGTGTTGATGTAGGACAGATTACGATTTGTTGTGACAATTAGAGTGCAATTTGCCTTGCAAAGAATCCAACTTTCCATGCCAGAACAAAGCACATTGATGTACAGTTTCACTTCATGTGAGACATGGTAGAGGATGGGAAGGTAAATTTGGAGAAGGTAGATACTTTGAAGAATGTTGCAGATGCATTGATGAAGGCAGTGGGCACAGAGAAGTTCAGATGGTGTTCAGAATCTATGGGCCTCTCAGCCTATAGTAGTTAAATCTTGTTATTTATATTAGCTCTTACAAGGTGTTTGACAAGTGGGAGAATGTTGGGAATTAAGGTCTCTCAACCTTGGTAATTCCTTGTATTATTTCATTATATTTGATTATTTATTTCTTATTGTATAATTTGGATGCAAATCCTATGTTGTCATATTGTGGGAGTTGGCACGATGATGTGTCATCCTACATGGGATATGACCACATGTAAATTTGTCCTCACATGAGGAGATAGGTGTCCCACTTAGTGGTAGGAATATTTTGCCATGTGTCAGCATCTTGGAATGTGTGTAAGGGAATATTGACCGAAACGGTCATGACAGATTCCTATGACAAAGTTATGACATGTAAGAGTTAGAAATAGAAGATCTTATGACAGGTATGTACATGTGTCAAGAAGCATCTTTGAAAAAGGTATCTTTGGGTGCCCCAAGGTGGACTATGACATGTTGTAAGAGAATATGTTATTTATAGCCTGTGTATGATACATTCTCTTACGGATGTAAGTTATCACAGCTATGACAGATTCTATGACGGTTGTAAGAGTCGTAAGAGCATCTAGCATTGCCCATTTTGGAAATAGGTGACCTCCTTGGGATGGGCTGATTTGAAAAGTGTCAGGAACATCCTACAGTGTTGGACAAGTTTCTATAGGCATGGGTTTTGGGCTATGAGGCCATGTTGGACGCCCATCTCAATGTGGAGCCATTTTTACCTTGTATGTTCTTTATAAATAGGTGCTTTGGAGAGGTGATGAATTATGTGATTGACAGATACTGTTATGCTGCCGGATCATCTCTAGATATGAGTGTCGAAGACTCCTACAAGAGCATTGGCTCTGTGACTGTATTGTAACCTATATTGTTTATGGAATACATTTGAGTTATGTTTTGGAGTGTGGGGTTTTTCACCTGATAAGGGTTTTCCCCACGTATATCTTGTGTCTCTCTTCTGTCTTACATTCTTGTGTATGTGTTTTATGCAATATCTCTATTAGTGGGTTAACATAATCTGTAATTGTAAAGATAAAATTGAATTTGCACTCTCCTCCCCTCATTAGATTAGTGTAAGAAGCGATTTCCGCACACCTAGCTTGCTTTCAAGTCTTGGGGTTTTTACAATGGGAGATTGGGTCCTTCCTTTGAAGTGAGTCTTTTGATTCTCATGACGATTATATACCACGTTGGAACTCACAGTTGAGGTCATCCTCTTGAGGATGAAATCCAAGGCAGGCCCCCTAGAGGAAAGAATCTGAGGTGTTTTTTATCACCAAAGATCACATGAAGCGCAAGGGGTGAGCATAAGGACCTTTGCATTAACAATAAACAAAAAGAGTGAGAGAAGGTTTTTGATCCCCAAGTTCACCAAATGGTGCGAGGGGAAAGCATACACCTCCTATCACCCTAAGAAAAAGAAAACGAGTTCACTTACTTCTATATTAATTTAGTGCCTAAATTAGTGATAAAAAATGTGCTTTGACTTGCGAGGTTGCAAACAAATGTTAGTAGTTTGATATTTTGGTCTTGGATGGTCGATATGTGTTGCAAAACAAAGATTAGTCCCAAAATTTGCAAAAAAGTTAGCTAACTTATGAAAGTAGATACATGCACTAAATGGGCCTATTTTAATGCTAACAGACTCAAGCACTGAAATAGAGGTTGTAGGTGCTAATCCAAATGTTACAAGTGCTAAACCAAGAAAACTAGGTGCTAAAATTGAAAGGGTATACCTAACTCGATAGGCGCTGATGCAATATGTGTAGGTGCTGATCTATCTTGGGCAGACTGGTGGCCTACAAATTTGATTAATCTTGCAAAATCAAAGAGCTACAATCCTACAAATGTGTTGTTAGACAGGTTAGACCAGCATAAGACTAGTTAATTTGACATTTAAAACTTAAAATGATAAGAAAAAGAAGTTCAACTATGCTAAAGCTTGGGCGCTAATCTAAAGAATCTAGGCGCTAAAGCTTGTAGGATGGGCATTGAACTATTTTTTGGATTATGAGGGCTTGTAAAATGACAAAATCCTACAAAACAAAATGTCATAAATCTATAAAGATGTTGTTATAACCTATTACAAGTCACCAAAAACACAATCAAGACAAAAATATACAATACAAATGCATAAAATGACCAAGTTAAACTCCCTTGTACTTGGGTTCTAAACCAGGCATGAGGGGTGCTAATTGGTAGAAATTAGGAGCTAAAAGGTCGTCAGAGGTGCAACAGAGTTAAGTGCCGAGGCTGACCATCTAGGCGCTCAAACCTATTGTCTAGGAGTTTCTCAGTGAAAACTCGACGTTGTTCTGACCTACACAAGAGAAAAAAAGGCAAAAGTAAACTAAAATGATATGTTAGGGTGGTGGAGGTCCCACTGGGCATGCCAAAAATGTATACAATTGAGAGTGAACTATCATAAACAAGTCAAAGTGAATTCAACCTATTCAATTCACAACCTATTGCAACCTCAAGATTAGACTAAAGAACTATGCAGGTAAACTATCCTAATTGCACTCTAATTGATCATGCAAAGCTCTTAATATGTCACAATTACTATGGATTTAAGCTAAAATGCTAAGATGTTAGTGTTCAAAGTGGCAGAATTTCATTACATTTAAATTGTTTGTTCAAAATGGATGGGGAGGGATCAATTTATAGACTTTTGGAGGTGAGGATGGAGGTCTAGGATTGAATTGGAAGATCAAGGGTTCACATTGCTTGAGGATCCTCAAGAAAGAAGAGTTGGACAAGTGTCACAAGGAGGTTGGATGAGAAGGATGCTCCAAGATTCAAGGGAAAATCAATGGATGAAATTAAATGGTTGAATGAATGGATGGCTAGGATGAGGTAGGTGTATGACATGTAAGGATTTATTTATGAAAATGTATGGTTTGGATTTAGTGATAATTTTAAATTTGCCATGAGAGGACACATGGAATTTAAAATTAGATGAATAGTGGAGGAATAATGCCACATGGAATTTTAAATTCCATGAATAGTGACACTTGGAGTGGATAAGAAGAAAATGGGACAAATGGAAATATTTGGAAGATTTGCCAATACTTCCAAAGTACCATTTGTCATGTACATGCATGTACATTGAATGACAAGTGGACTTCTAGAAACATGGGGAGATGTAATTGTAGGTTAATTTTAATTAACCCATGTGCACATGATTAGGAGGAAAATAATGATGATTACTATAAGTAATCAAAAGTGCACAAAATAGGGAATTAAATAAATAGACATATTTATTTAATTTTGGGGAGTGCACATTTTAATTTTTTGAACTATAGTAGAAGAATTTGATTTTTTTGGTAATGGGGAAAGGTGGGGAAATATTAATTAAATAATTATAAATTATTTAATTAACACATGTGTGTCCAGTAGAATAATGGGAATTATCAGATTTGGAAAGGTTTGGTATGTGGATAATGAATAAAGGTGGTTGTGACCATTTTCAGGTGTCTACAAACTCCATAACTGATGAAGATACATTTCATTACCTTGTTCTCCAAATTAGACCTCTTCTCCCTAAGCACATGTGTATATGCCTCACAACCAACCACTCGAAGATGTCTCAATGAGGGATTTTTACCTGACCACACCTCCATATGTGTCTTATCAACAAGCGATGAAGTAGGAGAACTATTAGCTAGGTAGCAAGCGGTAGCAATAGCTTCGGCCCAAAAATTTTTGTTCAAACCCAGCTCCACTAAGCATACTCCTAGCCCTCTCCATCAACGTCTTGTTCATCCTCTTTGTAACTCCATTCTGCTAAGGGGTATATGGAGTTGTCTTGTGCCTCTCAATCCCATTTTCTTTACAAAACTTGTCAAAATTCACTGAACAAAGTTCACCGCCATTGTCAGTCCTTAAAAACTTAATCTTTTTATCCATCTGATTCTCTACAAGAGCCTTAAACTCTTCGAACCAATTAAAGACTTCATATTTGCTTATAACAAATTAGACCCATGTCCTTCTACTGTAATCATCTATGAAAGATACAAAGTAAATAGATTTTGAAATCAGAGGAACATTTACAGGAGCAAAAACATCACAATGTATCAAGTCCAACACCCTAGAAGATTTATGAGAATTGGAATAAAACTGAACACAGTTTTGTTTTCCATAAATGCAATGCTTGCAAAAATCAAACTCAAGATTAGAATCATTCATACCCTCAACGATATTTTTATTCTTTAGGGCTCTATGACCCTTCTCACCAATGTGACCAAGTCTTTGGTGTCATACCATAGTTTTCTAAGTTGGAAGTTTCATCTCCATAGAATGAGCATCCTTAGGTACCCAGAAACCATGACCATTGAAAGTAGATGCAACAATCCTCTTTGCTATTGGTTCCAATGGTGAGGATGAAGACTTTGAAATTCTCTTCTTCAAAACTGAATAACTTATTGTCACTAAGATTGCACCCTGGCTAAGTGTCAAACTTAGCTATCTTGTGAAACATAGGATCATCATCAAGTTGTGGGTAGATTATAGTGAAGATGAAACTCTAGAGAGGGTTGGTTCCCTTCAATGAGCCTCCCATTATCCACTACTTTGAAAACAAAAGAGATAGAAGATGCTACGACTAAAAAATATTGATCCTAGGAGGTGATGCACCAAATTTTATAAGATCTATACTTGTTGTTTCAACTCACAATTTCTCTAAAAAAAGGTTTTGTTCTATGCACAACTTAGGTTTTGACAAACCCACACAACAGTGTTTCATATGAATGTTAGATTTCACATTTTTTAAAGGAAAACTAGATGTCTTCACAACTACAAACTGTTGAAAATAGCCACACAACCTATGACTTGTATGAGTTTTGTTTGTTTTTATATAATAATGCTTTCATATGAGACATAATTCAAGGATTGATATAGAATAATCACAAAAATTAGATCAAATTATTTGTAATAACATTCAACACATGAAATTTGAGAAGGCCAAAATGTTGTTTTAATGAAAAAATAAGAGTTTTCTTCTATTACAAGTCTCAAAATGCTTTGAAAAATACCTAAAAATAGCTGTTCTACAACTGAATATCTCTAAAAATTGAGTTCCAATGCTACTTTTCTCGCAGAGAGAAAATAATATTAGGAAGAACTGATGAAAAACAAACAACCTGAGTCTCAGTTTTGATCAAAAGCAACCCCCTTTTACAACTGAAACTTGACTCCAAAGAAGAGGCTAAGTTTGCATGCTTGAACTAGGTGCTTTAGTGTGGAACTCCAACTTTTGACTATTTGAAAATCTTTCACAACATGCAAATTTGATGGAGGTTGAGTTAGCTTTGACATTTTGATTGAAACTCCTTTGCATGCTCCTTGGAAACTTCTCCAACTAATTGTATGGTGTTTTAACTCCTGTGCATGCTGAAACAACTGCTTCTCCAACTAGGACAGTTGTTTCTTGCCATCATTTGCATGGTTTTAGGTTCCTTGGGCATGTAGAATTAAAAAACCTCCCTTTTTGGGATCAAAATTGCCTGTAACTGCTTGTTTATGCTCTCAAAACTCATCTCAACTCATAGATTACCCATGCAGTGTCTTTAATAGTCCCTAAAAATGGTTGCATGATGCCCCCAACTCCACTAGGATTCCCAAAACTAACCCTTCATATTGACACATGTGTCCCCAATACAGTTTGCATGATTGAAACTTCCAACAAGGCATTGAGAAGACTTGCAGATCTGAGTTTCTCTTATAAAAATGATTCTCTACTACAACAATCTATACAAATCCTTCAACAAGCTTGTAGATGAGTTTGCTTAAGTGTTTGGGTTTTTAGGAATGTTGAGAAAACAAATTCTTCCCTATTGATTTTCCATAATGTGGATTTCAACCTTAGGGTATTTCACTCAGTTATGCTTGGTGATTCTGACATTCATATCTTGTGAAGTCTTCACCATTCTCTAACAATCCTTGGCCCTCATGTTTCTACCTTGCTAACGTATAGATGTCATCTTCTATCTCTGTCATACTTTTACTATCAATATTTATACTCCTTTATGGCTTTTCCTTTTATATGAAACCCTTAGCACACAGACCCTGGTATATAGTAGACTGTTTGACCTTGTTGTCCTCCTCTCTACCTATTGTACCTCTAAATCATGATCTCAAACCATCATTGCAAGCCTCTGCAAATATTAGTAAGCACTTCTAATAGGGTCTTCCTATGATCACCGATCCTTAATGCAGGCATAGGTTTCAATAGAAATCATCACTATCTTTTGTTTGATCATCACTGTCCATGTTGCTTTGTTATTGTGCATGGTCTTCAAGACATTAAACATGGCTATCTTCTCATTATTGTTTCTAGATCTTAAAGGTATGCCACCTTTGTATCCATTGTATCCCTATCTTCATACCCTATTCCCTACAATTGTCACTGTCCTTTACATTGCATTATAGTCACTTGGACTATTCCAACAGACCTGTAGGTAGGCATTTTGACTATCATATTGTTTGGCAAGGTCTTATTCATTGTCTTTTTGGATGATCTTTGAAGTATTGTCACAGTCAATGGTTTTTCTTTTGTCATACCTGATAGCGATGATATGTTTTCATCTGCTTCTAACACCCTCAAGAGCATTGTCCAACTGAGGCTTCACATGGATCTCAAAAACTCCATGTTATTGTGAAAACTTCCTTCTCCCAGTAGGCCCAGATCTACATATCATTCATTTATCACGTTATTACTGCTCCTCTGTCCTTGTCTTTTCTGCAACTTTGCTTTGTTGACTATTTCTCTTTAGCAACTTTTTTGACTCCTTAAGAACCTCTTCCTTGTCCTTCTCCTCATTTTTCTTTCATGTTGACAAACTTGTCGATCGGTGAACTGCCAAGTTTGTGAACTTCTTGTATTGTAGGTAAAGTCCATTTGTTTATCCTTTTTATTTCTTTTCTTTACTTTACTTTACTTCTCCTTTAAAGTTTCTTTTGTTGTCCAGCTCACCTATTGACAAACTTGTCGATTGGTGAACCATGAGGTTCGTGAAATGCCAATTTTGCCGATAAGTGAAACACTTAGAAAATTCTTTGCTTTACAAAACTCTTTACTTGTCTTCCTCCTTTGTTGGTTGACTGGAGGAAACCCTAACCCACAAACCAGTGTCAGTGAATTCAATAGTTTGTGAACCAGTCAGTTCGTTGACAAAGGGAATAACTTAAGTTTCATTCTTCTAGAAACTTTTCTCTCTTCATTATTTGTCATCTCCATGTCTCTTTGTCAGCAAATTCCTCTGTCGGTGAACCTTCCAATCAGTGAACCGACAGGTTTGTGAAGCTAACATTTTTCTAATAAGGAAAAACTTTTTCCATCTTTGCCTTTTTATTTTCCTTGAAACTCTTCCCTTGTCACTGAGTTCTCTTATCATGAACTTGTCGATCAATGAACCATGAGGTTTGTGAAACACCAAGTTTGTCAATAAGGTAGGACTTTAAAAGAGAAAACATTTAGAATCTTTTGGCTTGACTTCTTTAACCTGCATGTTAGTTCCAACTTAAAACACTTATGCTCTACAGACCTACAATGCTTCAACCTACTTAATAGACTTGGACTCATCAATACTGGAAAACACCTTGATTCACCTATTTGGAGGACATGACAAAAAATAGGTAACATAACTATTGCACTGAATAGTGTATGCATCAAGCATGAATAGAGTGCCAATCCAAACACCCTTAGATAGAACCATAGATCCTCTAGTCATCTTGCATCCTCCAATCAAGAAAACAACCCACACACCCACATCATTCAACTTACTTATAGATAACAGGTTCTGTACCAAACTAGGGATATGCAAAACATTGTTGATCCCCTTCACTTTTCCATCATGGAATTGAATCAAGACTCTTCCACAACCAACAATCTTTAGATGAGATTTTTCACCCAGATACACCTTCCCACTGTCATACTCTTCATACTTCATGAACCAACCTCGATGAGAGGTCATGTAAAAAGATGCACCAGAGTCTATCAACCACACATCCTCAAATGCATGTGTTTCCAAGGCAGCGACAAATGCTTCTCCATTGTCCTAAGAGGATTTGTCAGAATCTGAATCATAGTTCTTTTTTCCTTTCTTCTTCTCCTCCTTGCACTCCTTACAAAAATGCCTAGGTTTTTGGTAATTCCAACACAATGCCTTGGACTTTTTAGGAAAATTAGATCTCCCATGTTATTTAGATTTTGACTTCTCTTGCTTCTTGTCCTTTTTCTCTTTCTCTTTAGATCTACCATGAACCACAAGAGCCTCCTTAACCGTTTCAAAAGATTTTCTCTGCATCTCTTTGGATAGTAATGATGCAACCACTTCATCCTTCTTGAAGGTGGTAGTGGTACTCCCAATGGCCATAACAAGGTGGTCCCATGAATCTAGAAAAGAACTATTAGACACACAAGTATACTGAGAGGGGGAGTGAATCAATATACAACCAAATTTCACTTTCAACAAATTCAACTTATCCAGAGTAGATTAAAACTTAAGTAATACAACATTAACATGAGCATGAAAGAATAACACAATGCACATCAACACATAACACTAAATATACATGGAAAACCCTAGAAGGGAAAAACCACGGTGAGGATTAACTCACAATATACGAAGCTTAAATAGTAACTTTGTTTTAGGGGCTTTAACCCAAGGAAGCTTCTACTCCCTAAGTAACTTTAATTTAGGGTTACATCCAAGGAAGCTTCTACTCCCTGATGAATTTTTTTTAGGTTCACTCCCAAGGAACCATATACTCCCTGAAATGAGAACACAAAAGATTACAGTATAATAGTCTTTTCTTATTGTCTGAAAACTGTCATTGAAGCTCACACCTTTGATGATTGCACTTCTACCTCCTCACACTTTTGTTCTAAAGATCTGATCAATTAGGCACACTCTATACTTGATCAATATCACAAATATGTCTTCACTATAAATCCAAACATCATCAACAACTTCTGCTCTTTCTCCCACAATCGCATATCAATAATGAATTACTTTTATCTTCTTGCAAACCTTTTCAATCATCTTGCAATCATACCTTCCTAACTCAATTTGATTAACTATTATACAAGATATTACATTGATTACATTTCTTGTCAGCCAAATACAACATGAAAAATATATTTACAAGTCACCCAGACAACACACAATATGAAACGTATAGAAGATAGGTCCTAATTGAAACATGTTACACCAACAGAAAATCCAAGCCTTATAGACAATAACAACTGCTTAACCAAGTCCAAAACATCCTTTACTTCTTCAAACATCAAGGAATAACATCCACACACTCCGCTCATTTGGAAATAGGACATCTTTAAGGAAAACTTGTGAAGACTTGAAGAATAATGACCACATCAACTTGAAAACCTTGTACGGTACTAGAAACAAGAAAGATCTTTATGAACCTTTTCTAGATAAGTTCACATGTCTCATAAAACACCCCCATACACTCATTTTCCACCGCACATCAAAGAATTATGCCACACAGCTTCAAACATTTACTCTGAAAACACTCTGTTATCTGGAACACACTGTACCATGTTGTCAATTGAAAAATTGAGTTGTAGACCACCAAGAAGCCTGAAAGAGAAAAGAGGCATGCCATGCATATCCAAGAACATGCTCACAAAACCACAAGGTCAATCATTCTCTTCCAGAGGATGCAAAGCATTCCAGTGGGTCTTCAATATTGCACCATTCTTCCAGAGCACATTCTGGTGTTCTATCATACATAACTTTCAGAGCGGAGGGAAATATGATTTGAGACTTTGGAAATAGCACCTTCACTGCCTTCTTGACACAATCTCAAAACCACATAGCCACATATATAACTACAGAGGAATACAAAGCATTCCATTATCATGCCAGAGACACCTTCACAGAACCAACTTTATCTTCAAGCTGTTAGCAGAAAAAAATCCTTCTTGTGACCAAAACATCATGAAACTTGGAACATACATAAAGTAACATTGTATGAAGCTATGTTCCAAACCACATAAGCTCAATAGAAGAATGATGAAAATGCGGAGCAATCTTCTAGACAGTCTTCAAAGAGCAGACATTCTGAAACAAAGACTATCATCAGCTTCCGGAGGCCAAGCCTTCATTACATTACCACATACAACTTAGGATTAGTAGGATAGATCACACAACATGCTTCAAGCCATTAGGCATCTTTTCTTAACATTTAATTCTCTTAGTGCTTCTAATTCTCATATTAATGAGGCTTCAAACTCAACTCTTCTTTGATTAGAAATTTAGCTTTTATGACCTCCAATCACGAGCTTTCTCTTTCTTAGGAATATGCAACCATGAATAGTATCTTACTTTCCTGATAGTGTTGACATCAGTGTATGCATTAGTGTATGCTATGTTGACATCAATATATTCTATGTTGACATTAATGACAACACATATGGCCAACAATCTTCCCATTTGTCATTAATGGCAACATATACTCCCTCTCAGACTCTCTCGCCCTTTGACATCAAGGAAAAAGAGATCCAATACATACTCGTTCTCCCCCTTTTTATCAACAATCATATGTCTACAAACTTTTCCATGCAAGCTCCCCCTATCATCAGTTGTACCATTACCTGTTCCCCCTAAGAGGTAGCCATCAATAGTCCAAGACAAAGATATAGCATGAACTCCCCCTGGACAAATGAACCATTGTGTAGCTTAGCAAGAATAAGGATGGGAAATTACCCCTAACCTCTATCAGAGATCCTCAAAGATGTCTTTTGCAAGAGCCTTTGTAAAGATATATGCAATTTGATCCTTTGTTGGGACATTTTCCAACTTCACTACTTTATCTGCAACCTTCTCTCTCAAAAAGTGATACCTGATTACTATGTGCTTGGTTTTGGAATGCATCACTGGATTCTTGGAAATATTGATAGCACTTGTATTATCACACAAAATAGGAATAGGCTCATCATACGCTACCTTGATATCCTTCAGAGTTTGCTTCATCCATAACACTTGTGTACAATAGAAGTCTACTCCAATATACTCTACCTCTTCAATAGATAAGGACATTGAATCTTGCTTCTTACTCTGCCATGAAACCATTTTGCTTCCTAGAAAGAAAACACCACCACTTGTACTTCTATTATCAACACAACCAGCCCAGTCAACATCAATGTATGCACTCAAATCAAAATAATTACCTTTTGGATACCATAGACCATAGTCATGATTTCAGTTTTAAGTACCTCAATATCCTTTTCACTGCCTTCTCATGTGTTTTCTTAGGATTGGCTTGATATTGTTGTTATATGGAACCTAATTAGACTTGGAGGTTAAATTTTCCCCTCTTTTTTCGGTGCAGTTTCCCCCCAAAGTTTTTAATGGGGGAGTGCAGGGGGTAGAGCTCCTCCTATAGGGTCTAGGGGGGTTATCCCCTTGACGGGGGCCTTTGGGAGGAGCCCACAGTGGGGGTCTAGGGGCAATGCCCCTAGCAAGGGCTGCTGGGGGAAGTGCCCTTGAAGAAAAAATTGCCTATTATTTTATAAAGGTGTTGACAACTATTTTTCTATTGACTGACATATAAAATCCCTATTTTACATAACCGACATAAGTCTTGATAAAAAGGCTAAGGGTTAGGGTTTCCATTGATATTGTATCTGTATCATATTGCAGTAGTATTGAGTTGCATGAGATTGCTGGTTGTAATCAGTTCTATTTGCTGGATAATAATATTAGACTTTCTATTGGTGGATGTAGCCCGAGTTTGGGTGAACCACGTTAAATTTGTCTCTCGTTGTTTTCTTTCTGTGTATTTTTCATTCCTCTATTTAATCTTTATCTACATTTAATTGATATCTTTTGCATGTTATTCCTAATAGATATCTGGAAACCACACATATTGCATGCATAATGTTAGGTTTAGAAGCAGTTAAGTACAATAGTGCTCCAATCATAGACCTATAGGCAGTCTGATCTACCTCCGGAGACTCATCATCTTTGCTCAAGTGACATCTAGTGACCATGGGAGTACTCATTGGTTTTGAATCCTCTATACCAAACTTATTCAACAATTCTTTGACATACTTATCTTGAGAAATAAAGATACCACCATCTAGCTGGGAAATTTGAAGTCCAAGGAAGAAAGACATTTCACCAGTCATGGACATCTCAAATTCTTTTTGTATCTCCTTTGCAAACCTCTTACACATATCATCATTTCTACCAAAAATGATATCATCAACATAAACTACAACTATCAAGATCATGTCTCCTTCTTTCGTTATGTAAAGATTGCTATATGTAGTACCTTTCTTGAAGCCATGCTAAAGTAAATACTTGTCTAATCTTGCATACCAAGCCCTAGGTGCTTTCTTGAGCCCATACAAAGCCTTCTTGAGTCTGCATACCATGTCTGGATCTTTTGATAGCTAGAAACCATCTAGTTTCTTAATGTAAACCTCCTCCTCTAGGTCACCATTTAGAAATGCTGACTTGATATCCATCTGATACACCTTGAAGTTGTTGTGAGCAGTAAGAGCAAAAAACATTCTGATTGCCTCCATCCTAGCTAATGGAACAAAAGTATCCTCAAGATCAATGTCTTCTACTTAAATATATCCTTTGCATACTAATCTTGCTTTGTTCCTTACAACTTCACCTTCTTCATTTAGCTTGTTCCAGAACACACACTTTGTTCCTATAACATTCTTATTAGCTGGTCTAGGAACCAATTTCCATGTCTTATTCTTCTCAATCTAATCCGGTTCTTCTTCCATTGGTTTTAGCCATCCATCATCTTTACTGGCTTCAGCAAAGATCTTAGGTTCCACTTTTGATAATAAACAGAAGTTTGCTTGCTCATGTGTCTTGGAAAACCTTCTCCTTGTCTGTACCCCTTCATTTTTATCTCCAATGATTTGTTCTATTGAGTGGTTCTTCTGAACATACTTTGTTGGGGTCTTAGGCATCTATTCAGGTTCTTGTTCCTTTTCTTCTTTCACTTCTTCTTCAATGCAAGGAGATATATCAGATCTGATGTCTTCTAAATCCTATGTGAACAGATACAAGTCTTCATCTACTTTGACATTTGTGCTTTCAATCATCTTTCCCAACCTTTTTTTGTAGCATCTATAGGCCTTGCTTCTGGTTGAGTAACCAATAAAGATTCCTTCATCACATCTTGAATCAAACTTTCCTAGATCTTCTTCATCTCTTCTAATATAGCATTTGCAACCAAAGATCCTGAAGTATCTAACAGAGGGGGGTCTTCTATACCACAACTCATAAGGGGTCTTAGTGCTATTGACCCTTAAATGCACTCTATTAGTTAGATAGAAAACAATGTGAATTTCTTCCTTCCAGTATACATCAAGCATATCTGCATCTTTCAACATTTCCCTAGACATTTCTTGCATAGTCCTATTCTCCTTTCCTCTACCCCATTTTGCTAAGGGGTTCTAGGAGTAGACAAGTGCCTCCTAATACCATGATCTTCACAAAACTTTTCAAATTCATTTGAAGTAAACTCACCTCCTCTATCAGATCTTAAACATTTGATCTTAGTATCCATTTCATTTTCAACCAAAGCTTTGAAAACTTTAAACTTATCAAGGGCATCAGATTTTTCTCTTAAGAAAGTAACCCAAGTCATTCTAGAATAATCATCAATGAGAAACATAAAATAACTTTCACCTTGTTGACTCTTTACTCTTGGAGGTCCACATACGTCTGTGTGAATCAGCTCTAATGGCTTTGAAGAAGACGACTCCTTGCTTTTAAAACTTGTTTTTGTCTGCTTTCCCATTTGACATTCCTTGCATACAGTGTTTGCAGGCTTGATTATCTTAAAGGCATGTCTCTCACTACATGAGTAGAGATGATTCTTACCATATTATCAAAGTTGTTGTGTCCCATTCTTTTGTACCACAACCAACACTTACTGGATTGAGTCAATGGAAATGTTCTTCCATTTGGTTCTTTCAAGTGATAAATATCACCACATGTCTTGATACCTTCTGCAACTAGCTTTCTGGATCCTGCCTTCCTAATTTCACAATCACTAGCATGAAAAGTAAGATTTTAACTTTTCTTGCACATCTAACTGACACTAAGAAGATTGTGTTGTAATTCTTTGACATAGTGAACATCCTTAGTCCTGTTCTTTCCATCAATAGTTATGACACCTTTTCCACAAATTTGAGCTAACTCATCACCTCCAAACTTAATAGCTCCACCATCCCACTTCTTAAGGTTGATAAACTTCTCTTTGTCACCAGTCATATGATTTGAACAACCACTATTGATAGCCCAAGCTTTGGTTTCTTCTTTTGCATGGAAGGCAGTCCATACAACCATTGATTTTTCATTGTTTTGAACTGTTTACAAGGTATCAATTTTTCCACATTTTTCAACCTCATTCTTTTTGTCACCAACACTCATGGCCAAGAAAAGTGTTTCATTATTTAAATCATCTTGACCCTTAGCTTCTCAAGAACAACTATCTTCTAAGGAGAATAAACTCCTTTTTAATTTACTATTTCTGTTACTTCTCCTAGATTCTTTTAGAGGACATTTAGAAGCAAAGTGGTCTACTTTTCGACAATTAAAACATTTGAAGGGTAACTTACCTTTATATTTGCTAGATCCTTTCTTCAGTGTTCTTACAAAATTTGCTTCAGCATCATCAAGACTTTCATCTTCATCAACAGATTCATCCTTTATCTTTTTACTGGCTTTAAAGACAACTTCTTTCTTTGGAACACCACTATCAAATTCTCTCATTTCAAAAGTAATAAGAGTCTCAAACATTTGATCTAAAGAGTATTTAACCAAGTCTGCAGTCTCCTCAATAGATGATACCTTATGACTATAAGATTTGGGAAGAGATCTCATAACCTTCTTCACAATTTCATCCTCTTTAATTTCACCACCAAGACCTTTGATGCCATTGACCACTTCATTCACTTGGAGCATATATCTAGCAATGTTTTCATCTGTATCATCTTTGGGGTTTCAAATCTGCTTTTGAGAATTTGCATCTTAGCTTGCTTTACTTTCTTATCTCCTTCATAAATGGTTTCAAGTTTCTTCGAATCCTCTTGAGAAGAACTACAACTCATCACCTTTGACAGTTCTAAATAAGATATTCCACTCATGATGGAAAACTTTGCTTTGGCATTGTTCTCATACTTCTTGACTTCATCTGCATTTATAGGAATATTAACATAAATAGTGTAATATTTCTTGACAAAATCCCAAACTCCACACCCTAGAGAATTGATATAGGCTTCCATCCTTATCTTCCAAAAAGCATAATTTGTTCCATCGAACCTGGGTATCTTACTAGAACCTCCTTGTACCATCCTAGACCTTTCTCAAGTGGTTAAGCTTCCTTCAGAGGAACTTGGCTTTGATACCAATTGTTAGACACACAAGTATACTGAGAGGGGGGTGAATTAGTATACAACCAAATTTCACTTTCAACAAATTCAACTTATCTGGAGCAGATTAAACCTTAAGTATTACAACATTAACATGAGCATTAAAGAATAACACAATGAACATCAACACATAACACTAGATATACATGGAAAACTTTAGAAGGGAAAGACCACGGTGATGATTAACTCACAATATATGAAGCTGAAATAGTAACTTTGTTTTAGGGGCTTTAACCCAAGGAAGCTACTACTCCCTAAGTAACTTTGATTTAGGGTTACACCCAAGGAATCTTCTACTCCTTGATGACTTTGTTTTAGTGTCACTCCCAAGGAAACATCTACTCCCTAAAATGAGAATACAAAAGATTATAGTATAGCTCTTTTCTTATTGTCTGAAATCTATCATTGAAGCTCACACCTTTGATGATTGCACTCCTGCCTCCTCACACTTTCTTCTGAAGATATGATCAATTAGGTACACTCTATACTTGATTACTATCACAAATATGTCTTCAAGATGAATCTAGACAGCATCAACAACATCTTCTCTTTCTCCCACAGTCGTACATCAATAATGAATTACTTTTATCAGCTTGCAAACCTTTTCAATCATCTTGAAATCATACCTTTCTAACTCAATTTGATTCACTATTTGTAGATGATATTACATTGATTACATTGCTTGTCAGCCATATACAACATGAAAAATACATTTACAAGTCAGCCAAATAATACACAATATGAAATGTGTAGAAGATAGGTCCTAATTGAAACATGTTACACCAACAGAAGATCGAAGCCTTGCGGACAGTAACAACTACTTAACTAGGTCCAAAACATCCTTTACTTCTTCAAACATCAAGGAACAACATCCACACACTCAGTTCATTTGGAAATAGGATAGCTTTAAGGAAAACTCATGAAGACTTGAAGAATAAGAACCACATCAACTTGAAAACCTTGTATGGTACTGGAAAAAAGAAAGTTCTTTATGAAACTTCTCCAGATGAGTTCACATGACTCATAAAACACCCCCATACACTCCTTTGCCACCACACATCAAAGAATTATGCCGCACAACTTCAAACATTTATTCTGAAAACACTCTATTATCCAAAACACATTGTACCATGATGTCAATTGAAAAAAAGAGCTACAGACCACCAAGAAACCTCAAATAGAAAAGAGGCATGCCATGCATATCTAAGAACATGTTCACAAAAATGCAAGGTCAATCATTCACTTCCAGAGGAATGCGGAGCATTCCAGTGGATCTTCAATATTGCACCATTCTTTGAGAACACATTCTAGTGTTCTATCATACATAACTTTCACAACAGAGGGAAAATATGATTTGAGACTTTGGAAATAGCACCTTCACTACCTTCTTGACACAATCTCAGAAAATCATAGCCACATAGACAATTGCGAAGGAATGTGGAGCATTCCATTATCATGTCAGAGACACCTTCACAAAACCAACTTTATCTTTAAGTTGTCAGCAGAAAAACATCCTTCCAGTGATCAAAACATCATGAAACTTGGAACATACATAAAGTAACACTGTATGAAGCTATGTTCCAAACCGCATTTAAGCTCAATAGCACAATGATGAAAATGTGGAGCAATCTTCCAGACAGTCTTCAAAGAGAAGACATTCTGAAACAAAGACTATCACCTGCTTCTGGAGGCAAGCCTTTATTACATTACCACATACAACTTAGGATCAGTAGGATAGATCATACAACATGCTTCAAGCCATCAAGCATCCTTTCTTAACATCTGATTCTCATAGTGCTTCTAATTCCCATATTAATAAGGCTTCAAACTCAACTCTTCTTTACTTAGGAACATAGCTTTTATGACCTCCAATCACGAGCTTTCTTTTTCTTAGGAATATGCAACCATGAACAGTATCTTACTTTCCTAATAGTGTTGACATCAGTGTATGCTATGTTGACATCAATGACAAAACATATGGCCAACAAGAACATAATAAATTCATACACTAATCCTGCTCCTCCATTTTCACACCAAGGAAGTTCAACTGGGCAACAAGCATGTTAAAACTATACATATGATCTGTAAAAGATCCTCCATCTTCCATCCTCAGAGAGTACAACTTCTTCCTCAAGAATAACTTATTTACCATGGATTTAGCTTGATAAATCTGACCAACTTTCTTCCACAGATTTTCCATTATAGTCTCTTCATGTACATTCAGTAACATGGAGTTAGCCAAATAGAGTCTCACAAGACCCTTAGTCTTTGATCCATTAGATCCGAATCTTCTTGTTTCATACCTAATGGCATCTTTCCAGATATAGTAGTCCATAGGACTCTATCAACCAACATGTCTTCCATCTTGAGTTTCCACAACTTAAAGTTGCCTCCATTAAACTTTTCCATCTCTATCCTCCTAGATGTGCTCGCCATCTCTTTCCTGCAACAAAGATTTCAAAATCATCTTCACAAGATCTCACTCAAATGAAGATTAGTGTAACATGCCACTTGTTCTACCAACTAAGATTACCAATTTTAACTTGAAAGTAAATAAAGTCATGAATTCATAACAGGAATAATAAAAAAATTTCCTCTAAACATTTGATATAATGCACATTTGAAACATATTTCAAACTTCTATTGCATAACCAAATTACATTTCTTAATAAAAGAAATCAATATTCAATTTTTACAACTTTTTTCATAAATTACATAGAAGCTTCAAGAGCTTAACTGATAAATAGAATCACATGTTTGTATACTTGTCTATCTTCAATACTCCCAGCCACCAACTAGATGAGGGGAAGCATCACTCAAATAATTTACCTCCAACCATGGACTATTTGTGGTCCCCCGCACATTTACCCAACAGGGAAATGGCCCTACCCTTCAACGAAGGGATTGGTAAAGCAACCTCAAAGTTAAGCCTAATTTGAGTAGGTGTTGTGTCCTACATTAACTAGCACTATCATACTATGGCTACAACCATCAAAATATGACATCTCTACTTAGTAATGCAAACCTGGAACACAGTGAAGTTAGACAGTGTAAACGTTGGCTATTTACACCACTTTGACCAAAGTTTTCTTTGTCTCATATTCACCCACCCTTCTATCTCATCTAGGAAAGACGACAATCTCTATACTAGGTTATCTACCTCTTCCATGGATCACATATCCCAAGGTTAACCTATTACATACTTTACTAGGATACATATATCGAAGTAATACCACTTGAATCCTATTCTCACTATCTTTCCCCTTGTACAATTTTCCTATATAAATACCAATCGATTATTGATTCACGAAACTGTCTAGGTAAAAACCAAACCATAGACACTACCTCACATTCTCAATACAAGTTTACTATCTAGAAATATATATACACACACACACACAATCAAAAGACATTAACAACGATAATTCAATATTGCAATCACTTAACAATAATACATCACATAATATTTTGAAAATAAAAAAAACATATAGAAGGAGAAATAAATCCCATGCCTAAGAATATAGCTCCAAATGGATCAGATACTCTTCTTCCAATGACCTTTCACTACTCTAGATTGCTCTTCCAAATAAAACCACTTATAAAAACAAAATGACAAATTTTTGACACAAATGCAAAAATCAAATTCAAAAAGGAAAAGCTCTTAATTAGAAAAATGGCGCCATTGAAAATGAGGGAGAGTACCCCCTTTTATACTACAACCAATTCAAAAATGTCGATATAATGTCAACATGCTTAACCAACTCAATAATGTGGACACTATGAGGACATGCTTATCAAAAACTAAAATTAATTCTTAAAAACCAAACAACCTTCTAAAAATAGAGTTAGATATAAATTAAAAATAAAATAAATAAAATAAAAATTATTAATGATTCACAAGGTTTAAGGAGCCAGTGAGCCAAAACAGTTTAAAAGTTTAACAAGTTTAAGAGGTTTTAAAGAAGGGGCCTGCGTGCCTTTAAGAATTAATACATAACCATTAAGACTTAAATAAGATATGTATCCCCCTCATTTAAAAGCACTTTAAAACCTTACCTTTATTATTATACTTTTATAATAATAATTTTCTTTTATTAAAAACTTTTAATTCTTATTACTTATTTTATTATATTTATTATTATTATTACCTTTTATAAAACTACCTTTTTAATAATTTTTTTAAATTAAATCTATTATATATATAATTTATTGTTTTAATTACCATAAAATAATATTTACAAAAATCAAATTCCGCAAAATGATCAAATTATATTTTCGCAATTAAGAGAAAATAATAATAAAATTTATATTAAATACATATAGAGAGACTATAAATATATAATTATCATCATAAAATCAAATACATCTCATAACCAAAAATGCATATAAAGTCGTAAAATTTTCAGACTTATCGACGAAGAACACAAAAGAGACGATAATTCTTGCATAGGCCAAATTGACATCTCCAAATCTATGAGTAATATGGTCATGAATATATGTAGGTACGTCTACCTACATATGTTCATGCTCATATCGACTCACGTATAAGAATGTATCGTGGTCTTGCACGAGCATTAATTAACTCAAAGAAACTAAACACATAACAACATGCAGGTCCGAAAATCCAATCAAGACTCAAGATACATAACTTAGATCACTTACCACTACCCACACTGACTCGACTCAACCTAGGTCAAATTAGGATGTGTGTGTGTGCTGCTTAGTTTAGGTTTGTCTTTTACGTTTACCAGACCAAGTCCTTCTCCTGAGTGATACCTCCCCTCTTTTCTGGAGGGACACTCTGTTCTTGCAACCACTTAGATCATTGCCACAGTAGTTAGCTGATCAAAATATAATCATTAATTAACAATAACAACATTCAATACAAGACATTGTATTATTCTTTTTCCCATCATATTGCATTCAAGATAGATAATAAACATAGATGCAAAGATTCATAAAACTTCAATTTTTCACAAAATATCTAATCTATAGTAAATGGATAAAAACACATATATAGATACAGAAATCCATAATCACTCACTTTCCAAACAAATTAACCAATCTAGGTAAATAGTAAGTAGATAGAAACACATGGGGTGTAACATACTTCCCCCATTGTGAATCATCGTCCCCGATGATTTTTAAGTATCAAGTATTATCACCACATACATAAGTCATAAAAATGATCATACTACAGAACATATTGATATCAAGAGCTTTCATAATTCATATTAACTTATGGAAACTTTTGCTTCATTTTAGCATAATCTTTCCAAGTGGCAGAACCTTCTGCATACAGATCCAATTGGACCTTGCATTGCATAACCTTTCTATTTATGCAAGTAGAGCTTGCGAACTTCAAGCATTTCAAATGCTTGATCAAAACCATACCTGGTTTTTGTACTTTATACATTTTATGAGTATAATAATCATTAGGTGAATATATAAATATATCAAATTTGAATCATTAAGAGCATTGTGCCTCTTGGAAATAGCTATTATCAGAATGATTTTGCAATCAATGGATTTGTTAACTTCGAGAACTTCAAAGAGCTCTTTACACCTAGGAGCTTGTTTGGAATACATTCCAAACATAATGAAACTTTTTCTGGGGTTGGACCCTCAATAGAACTTTTACTCTCTACTCAAGAATTATCTCCGTATATACTTAGCATCAGCGTAACTTCTCTATTCCTTATTGGTTCTCTACCAATCTTTTCTGATTAACATGATCTGTTCATCCATTTCTGACAACATTTCTAGACTAATTCTAATCCTATCTTCTAGCTTACCCAGCTTATAGGAGTTCGGCATCTTCTTCTGTCCAATGTTTCAAACAGAAGATAGGAATTTTTATAATCAAAACCCACTAGTGGTGGATATTCTTTCCACTTATAATGTTGATCCATACAATACATTCAAACAATTCTTCCAAAATATGGTTAACTCTCACAGTTTAACCATATATTCTTTGAATGATAAGTTATACTTACATTAGGTTACCCAAACCTTGTTGTCAATTGCGCATCTCTATCTGAGATATTCTCCTCAAGATCTCTATGTAAACTAAACACTTCCTACACAATTTTGCGAGCTAACACTGTGCTCCACCAGATAAATTCTCTGGGATAAAAGGTGTTACCTTTATTCTTTAGCATTCTAAACAACTTGCCGCAAATCTTGCGGTATCCTTTTCATTTTCTTTCAAAAATATAATAGCTTAACATCTGTGAACATCTTAGTGACACTAGGATGTCCTAAGATATGATGTATTATGAACTTCCTTCCATACCCAATTCCTTAATTCACCATAATTAGGTACATAAATTCTTCCTTTATTCCTCAATAACCCATTGGGTTCAAAGCAAAAACCTTCATACCTCTTATCTTGCAAATTATCCGTGAGTACTTGCTTAACTTGTTCATAGAATTAATTACTCCTGGATCCTTTCAATACTTAGCTTCAAAAGTCAGTTTGGATATTTACTAATGAAGATATATTCCTTCCTCAACTTAAAGCATTAGCAACTCTATTCTTGTTTCCCTTGACATAGTTAATGTTGAAATCATAATCTAATATTAGTTCTAACCACCTCCTTTGCCTTGCATCTAGATTAGGTTGAATAAATAAATACTTTAAACCATGATGGTCTATTTTCAGTTCAAAAGGTTTTCCCAATAGATAGTGTCTCCACATTTGTAATACATGAGCAACTACTTCTAACTCCAAATCATACGAAGCATAATTTTATTCATTAGATTTTTACTTCCTTAATTCATAGACTATGACTCGCCCTTTCCGATTTAACACTCCACCCAAACCTTCACTTGAGGCATTTGGTATTACCTTCGAACTTCAGAGGAGTAAATTTTCTCATTTCCTGGAATAACTCTTTTGCCATTCTCCTCTTCTTAATCATTTCAGAACCTGATTGAGATTGAGATCCTTCATTCCTTATGTTTACTATCTTGAGAATTTTCTCCTTCATTCATTATTGGAAACTTTTTCTTGTTAGGTACTTTTCTTTTTTCTACTGTAACCTTTCCTTGCTGTAATCTTCCATCTCACTTTCTTGTTTCTATCAACATTGCAAGGATTTGATCTAACTTAGTGCCCATACTCTCAACTCACTATCATACTTCTTTGCTTCCCCACAAAGTTTATCCTTGTTCTAACCATCTTAACAAGATAGTTCACCCCATGGGTTTCCAAAAGATTAGATTCTATGAATGTTCCCCAATGTTCTAAAAAACATTTAACATTTCCCAATAGAATCTCCCATTCTTATTCAAAACATTTTCCCAAGAAAGATTTCATATACAAAGGCTTTTGATACAACACTTTACTTTCCTTTATATCCAAAAGGATTTGAATACCCTCTTAGCTACATAACTGAGTGGAGTATATCCCTCAGATTCTAGTCCATGATTATCCTTGAATGGTTAATAACTTTCAACTTTATTCTCAGATACAAAATTTTAGGGATCATATTCCTCTGAATCATTGCTTAAAGGAATTACAATTACTTTTGCCAAATGAGGAACATGAGGATTCCTAAACAACATGGTGGAGAACACATTGTACTCAAAGGACATATCCTTAGAAAGTGGTAAGGCTTCTGATTTGGTTGGAGAGACCAAAAGAAAATAGTTAAAGTTGACAGCCTTTCTCAAAGTGATAAGCCGAGTTATAAAAAACTAAGCTTCTAGCGCTAAAGACTTTACAAAGTTCAGGATAACGATCCACCACTTCCACTCTTGGAATATTGTATAGATACCAATTCCCTACAAAGTAATTTTTAATCATCCTTAACTCTCTCACATTCAATACAACTTGCTATCACTCTTCATTCTATTTCAGAAATAAAGAGATTTCACATCAACTAGGAATTTAGTTACTCCTAGATGACTCGATTATGATTTAAAAGGAATTTCCTACCTCACAAGGTTTCTAAAATCCATATAGTTAGGAATATACTAAGTGCATTTTCTACAATTTACTCCCTTATACAATCCATCAAAGGCCCATCCAGGACATGATAGAGGTGAACATTTGTACAAATAACATAGTGAACAACCCAAACAATGTTCTAGTATAGCCACCTCAATAATTTAAGCCAATATCTAAGTATAAGCAAATTCATTTTCAACAATAGGTCAAAAGATTGAACTTCAATAAATTAAATTTTGACCAATTGGTCATAAATTAAATAATCTTTCAAAATTCGGTGGCTAGACCATTCCCAAAATTAAGGAATAAAACAATGAAAAATTCATGCAAATATTTAAAAAGGAATTTCTCCAAAATTCAAGAAGTGTCAAAATCAAAAGATATACTGACTATGCACTATGTGACTGACTGAGTCACTGAGAAGGGAGTAGATTGTTGTGTTACACTCGAGTTTTCCAAAAAAACTTATAGTAGTTTAGAAACCATGCTATTAGCACAATAAAATAAATAAGTCCTTTAAGACTCTCACTATACTCGAAATCAAAATATTAAAACACATCCACCCTTTCATCGTGGAAATTTTATCATTCATCACATAGATGATATTCAAATATGGTGATACAACGACACAAATGAACTTTAGTTGGAACACACACTTCTTCCCTTTGCTTACAAAACTCTATCCCCTACCTCCTGGAATAGTTTAGTTAATCAAACTTGTCTAAATATCTCGGAGATGATCTCATTCTCCATTGTAATTATTCTTTCTATCTCCACCAAGAGACAAATTACATAGCTCTCAACTTTTTGTCCAAAAATGCTATAAAAATAACTAATAACTTCTCCTTGAAACTGTTACGAATTATCTTGCAACTTCATGTAGTCTCTTAACAAAAGAATGATACTAATCCCAATCTTTATTCATCAAAATATCACCTGAGAGGATCTTCTTCATTTACGTCCTCGACTACACATTGACGCTTTTTTCCAAAAGGCTTCATGAACTCTTATTCTCTTCTAATTTTGCATAATTCTTTGTATATGCAATTGTTTTTCTCATAAATATTAGAAATTAAAAAGCATTTTCCATGCTTTTTATGCCAATACATCACTACTTGTCCTTCATTGATCCTTTTATCTCTCTTGACCCATTCCAATCCATTCTAGGGTTATACAAGAACCCTAATTATCTACGTATCTTTGATACAATTTCTTAAATTTTCCAAACTCAGTTGCTTCTGCACTTGGTTGATTATTTTACGATTTTCCCATCCTTAAGTTCTTGAGATATAAAAGTGCTCTTGAATTCATATATACATTGCTCTTCCTAAGCTCTTATTCTAATAACATTTGATCAAGGTTTTACTTTTTTAATCCAAGTCTCGGGATCTTTTTGTTCTATATCCTCAATAGAGTTAAATTGACTCATGGATTCCTTAATTCCTCAGTTGGTTTACTCTTAACCACTGATTTGATAAGTGTTGGATAATAGTCCTTCTGATAATTTTCTTGGTTAGTCTACTATGCCATTCTCACATAAAACCAATTTCAATTAGACTCTCATAGCATAGAGAGCACATAGGTTCCAGACCTGAACCTAGTTAGCTCTGATACCATGTGTAACATGCCACTTGTTCTACCAACTAAGATTACCAATTTTAACTTGAAAGTAAATAAAGTCGTGAATTCATAACAGGAATAATAAAAAATTTTCCTCCAAACATTTGATATAATGCACATTTGAAACATATTTCAAACTTCTATTACATTACCAAATTACATTTCTCAATAAAAGAATTCAATATTCAATTTTTACAACTTTTTTCATAAATTACATAGAAGCTTCAAGAGCTTAACTGATAAAAAAAATCACATGTTTTTATACTTGTCTATCTTCAATACTCCCGGCCACCAGCTAGATGAGGGGAAGCATCACTCCAAGGATTTACCTCCAACCACGGACTATCTACAATCCCCCGCACATTTACCCAACAGGTAAATGGCCCTACCCTTCAATGAAGGGATTGGTATATCAACCTCAAAGTTAAGCCTAATTTGAGCAGGTGTTGTGTCCTACATTAACTAGCACTATCATACTATGGCTACAACCATCAAAATATGATATCTCTACTTAGTAATGCAAACCTGGAACACAATGAAGTTAGACACTGTAAACGTTGGCTATTTACACCACTTTGGCCAAAGTTTTCTTTGTCTCATATTCATCCACCCTTCTATCTCATTTGGGAAAGACGACAATCTCTATACTAGGTTATCTACCTTTTCCATGGATCACATATCCCAAGGTTAACCTATTACATACTTTACTAGGATACATATATCGAAGTAATACCACTTGAATCCTATTCTCACTATCTTTCCCCTTGTACAATTTTTCTATATAAATACCAATCAATTATTGATTCATGAAACTGTCTAGGTAAAAACCAAACCATAGACACTACCTCACATTCTCAATACAAGTTTACTATCTAGAAATATATACACACACACACGCACAAACAAAAGACATTAACAATGATAATTCAATATTGCAATCACTTAACAATAATACATCACATAATATTTTGAAAATAAAAAAAACATATAGAAGGAGAAATAAATCCCATACCAAAGAATATAGCTCCAAATGGATTAGATACTCTTCTTCCAACGACCTTTCACTACTCTAGATCGCTCTTCCAAATAAAACCACTTATAAAAATAAAACGACAAATTTTCGACACAAATGCAAAACTCAAATTTAAAAAGGAAAAGCTCTTAATTAGAAAAATGGTGCCATTGAAAATGAGGGAGAGTACCCCCTTTTATACTACAACCAATTCAAAAATGTTGATATAATGTCAACATGCCTAACCAACTCAATAATGTGGACACTATGAGGACATGCTTATCAAAAACTAAAATTAATTCTTAAAAACCAAACAACCTTCTAAACATAGAGTTAGATATAAATTAAAAATAAAATAAATAAAATAAAAATTATTAATGATTCACAAGGTTTAAGGAGCCAGTGAGCCAAAACAGTTTAAAAGTTTAACAAATAAAAACAAGTTTAAGAGGTTTTAAAGAAGGGGCCCGCATGCCTTTAAGAATTAATACATAACCATTAAGACTTAAATAAGATACGTATCCCCTTTATTTAAAAGCACTTTAAAACCTTACCTTTATTATTATACTTTTATAATAATAATTTTCTTTTATTAAAAACTTTTAATTCTTATTACTTATTTTATTATATTTATTATTATTATTACCTTTTATAAAACTACCTTTTTAATAATTTTTTTTAATTAAATCTATTATATATATAGCTTATTGTTTTAATTACCATAAAATAATATTTACAAAAATCAAATTTCGCAAAATGATCAAATTATATTTTCGCAATTAAGAGAAAATAATAATAAAATTTATATTAAATACATATAGAGAGACTATAAATATATAATTATCATCATAAAATCAAATACATCTCATAACCAAAAATGCATATAAAGTCGTAAAATTTTTAGACTTATCGACGAAGAACACAAAAGAGACGATAATTCTTGCATAGGTCAAATCGACATCTCCAAATCTATGAGTAATATGCTCATGAATATACGTAGGTACGTCTACCTACATATGTTCATGCTCATATCGACTCATGTATAAGAATGTATCATGGTCTTGCACGAGCATTAATTAACTCAAAGAAACCAAACACATTACAACATGCAGGTTCGAACATCCAATCAAGACTCAAGATACATAACTCAGATCACTTACCACTACCCACACTGACTCGACTCAACCTAGGTCAAATTAGAATGTGTGTGTGTGCTGCTCAGTTTAGGTTTGTCTTTTACGTTTACCAGACCAAGTCCTTCTCCTGAGTGATACCTCCCCTCTTTTCTGGAGGGACACCCTATTCTTGCAACCACTTAGATCATTGCCACAGTAGTTAGCTGATCAAAATATAATCATTAATTAACAATAATGACATTCAATACAAGACATTGTATTATTCTTTTTCCCATCATATTGCATTCAAGATAGATAATAAACATAGATGCAAAGATTCATAAAACTTCAAATTTTCACAAAATATCCAATCTATAGTAAATGGATAAAAACACATATATAGATGCAGAAATCCATAATCACTCACTTTCCAAACAAATTAACCAATCTAGGTAAATAGTAAGTAGATAAAAAAACATGGGGTGTAACAATTAGTTTAAAAAACAACTAGAACCAAAGTTGATCAAGCTCTGATACCAATTGAAAGGAAGAAAAGTACATAGAATACGCTTCCTACACCAATCTAGAGAGCAGAGTTGCACAAATTTTTATCTTTTAACATCTATAGTAATGAGATACACAATACAGAGAAGATCAAATAACATCAAATGCAAATACAAAATCTCACAACACAAGGATATACGTGGGGAAAACCCTTTCAGGTGAAAAACCCCACACTCCAAAGAACATCCCAATGTATTCATCTATAAACAATGAAGGTTACAATACACTTCCAGAGCCAAGCTCTTACAGGAGTTCACCACTATTGATTCTAGAGTAATTTTAGCAGCATAACAATACCTACGAATGAACCATACAAAACTACTCCACAAGCATCCAATTTATAGATAATAACAAGCATGGAGGAAGCTTCTAGAGGAAGATACAAGAGGTGGGTGTCCAACTCCACACAGAATATATTCCAACACCTCTTTTGCAGTAAATGAAAGTTGTGTAATATTCCCTTACACCTCTTACAACCCTCCATACTTGGGCACCCCAAATTTGCTTAAAATAGGTATGATAGATGCTCTTACACCATGTCATAAAATTTGTCATATGTGACAAAACTTATAGATATAAGAGAATCTATCATAACTGACTAATAACAAATTATTCTCATACAACTTGTCATAACCAAACTTGGGCACTTAGATTCCCCATGCAAAGATGTTTTATGACACATGTCATAACTATCGTAGAATCTCTATTTCTAGCTCTTACATGTCATAGATTTCGTCATATGTCATAACCTCTTACACATTGAACAAGATGCCAAAACATGACAAATTAATGCCACCTCATATGGGACACCTACATTCCCTCAATAATGACATGTCCATCCAAGTCACCTTCCAAGTGTGATGACAACTCACCATGCCACCACACACAAAATACAAAACCAGATGTGCATAAATAATTACAATATAGGAAAATTATAAATATTTAAATGCCAATGTTAGGAACTTGTAAAGGTTGAGACACCTTAATTCCCAACAACATTAACTAACTCCTAAGTGGAACCTCTACGTTGGCTAGTGGTGCATCTACATTTCTACCATATTTTCATGAAATAAACCCCCCATTTTTGTAGATTATCAAGTCAATAGGGTCTCTAAACTTGTCATTTTGATGCTTAGGCCTTTCTTCACTATTTATTAGTATCTTTTGTTACCTCATTTGGCTAATTTTTAGTTATTCTTTGTGAAGTGGCCCCTAACAATATTTTGGCTTGATTTGGCTCATTTTGACCCTTGTACTAACTTTATCTTGCATAGTTTACATGTTTGTGGTCCTTGGAACCTAGACTAACCTCTATTTATAGGATCTATTGGTTTTTGTGGACTAATTTTTGTGTTTTTAGGTTCTTGGTTTGTTCTAACATCGATGACATGCAAAATGCATCCTTAGTGGTACCTGTGCATCCTAAGTGGCACCTCTACCTTTTGTGTGGTGTATTTACATCCTTAGTAGCACCTATGCATCTTGAGTAGCACTTGTGCATCCTAAGTGATGCTTCTACATCTTATGTGGTGCATGTGCCTTTTATGTGGCACTTGCACCCTATGTGTGGCACTTGCACATGTCCATACATTTTCCAACTTGTTTTTTCCATCGTTTTGACTAATCTTTATCTTGCATTTTGGTTACTAACAACTTGTGGGTTTGTTTGTCCAAAACACTATCCAATCAAATGACTAATCTTTTGCTTGTAGTGTGCTTGTTAAAGAACGTCATTTTATCACTAATCTTAGGAAAACATCAATTTTCTAAGGGAAATTAACTTTGTTTTCCATATCTTTTGGATCCTACTTATGAATATGCTCTCTCCTCACACCCTTGGGTGATCTTGGGGACCAAAAACATAAATTGGAACTCTTTTTATCGGTTTCATCTCAAGGGATTAAATTGTGTGTATGCTCTTCTATTGAACTACAAGGAGATCTTGAGAATCAAAAGCACATACACCTAAGGATTTGATCACCTTAGGGAATGACTCAAACCCTCATGTTTCTATAGGATATACATATTTGGGAGAGAATCGAAAGACTCTCCCATTAGGGGACACTTGTTAATTTTTTCATAGCTTGCAAGAACTTTATATTTTGAAAAGTGAAAGAGGAGAGTGAGTTACCCTCTTGAACCACACCATTAGACATATCCCTTATTTCATAGACATCAACCTCCTATACCTTGTGTATATTAAGGATGACCCTAGGAGACTATCCTAACTTAAGACCATTAGTTGTATATATGTGTGGTGCATGGATAGGTGGTTAGCTCTGAGAAGACACTCACCTCATGCCCCCACAAATGGATTTGCATGTCATGTATTCTCTCCCCTTGCACCTTTTAAGAAATATTGGGTGATCAAAAGTGGTTAGTTTCCCAATCATAGGACTTGCACATTATACTTGGACAAGGCATATTGGTGGGCCCACATATGTATACACTCCTACTTGAATAATTTAGGATTGTTCATGTGATTAAAGTTTTTCCTTGTCAAAACCTATGCAAATTCCTTAAATCTAAAATCAAAATCCTTTGTAAACTCTTATCTATTTATTCTAATCTTTTATTTACAAACATCAAAACATTGCCCAAGGTCAAGAATTAATTCATCCAAATTCTCCCAAATCCACCTTATTACTAATCATCCCTTAACCATCCACATCATCCTCCAACCTTTCTTAAGGCATTGAAGTAATTTATCCAAATTAATCACACAATCCAAGGTTTGTTCCTAATCCTTACTTGCTAATCCATAATCCATCATCAAGGACACTAAGATAATTCATGCTATCAAATACAATCAAGATCCTTAACCTCATCCACCTAATCATCTCCCTAAACATCATGATTCCATAATCAATCGCATCATTGAGATTTATCATCCATCTCCTAATCAAATCCTAATCCACCCCTTAACCTATCATGCATTATCCACTATCATCCCAATCCATATACTAATCCAATCCTTAATCCAACATCATCTCTTATTCATCTAATCCAATTACACCCAAATCCTAATCAAGTTTCATCAAACAATTAGATTCAATTATCCATAATCCATTATCCAACTTATCCATCTGGATAATCAAAATAAAATTCCCAATCCTTAATAAAAAAATTAGTCATTGAAAATAAAAAATGGTCAAGGACTTAAACCCCTTTCAACCTCATCTAACATCAAATCATCTAAGGTTCATAGACCTAATCCCCTCAAACTCCAACAAAACCCTAATCAATCCAATGAACCATCATCAAGTGTCATGCATCCTTGTCCTTGGTTAATGAAAAAGTAATCCAAATCAATCCATCCAAGTATCAGGTGTCATGAATCCTTGACCTTGATCAATCCAATATCAATCATTCAAGTTACCCAAATCCTTCAAATCCAAGTCATAATCATTTTGATATCAAAGAAAAACTTAAGGTCCAAGCCTTAGAAATCCAAAATCATCAAGTCATCCTAAGTCACATCATCCAAAATCATCAAAAATTTGAACCAAACATCATGAATCCATTTTGTTTTAATGAGTCACCTCATCTTAAACATCACAAAAATTATTTTGATTTCGATGATGATGATAGTCTTGTTGATCAAGATAAGTATGAAATCAATGACTTTGAAGAAATCATTGCAAGGAAGCTCACCATAAGCTTCCACCTCCCATCCATCTATAATTAAACACCTTTTGACCAAGAATTGGCTAGCACAATATATCCTACTAATCCTAATAAAATATCCATTAATCCATCCTCCTCCACATGGGCCTCATCAATTCATCCATCCCATCCCATCCCATCCCATTCTAAAAGCAGAAAAAATCTAAAAAGTTTAAAAAATAAAAAAAGTAAAGAGAAAAAATTGTCCAATGGTGAAAACCATTCTCATGGCACCTTAGAAAATTACCATGATGAAAACCCATTCTTGGGCATCATGTGTAATCCACCATCAAAGTGCACCCTACACTTGGGGGCACTCCTTGCCTACTCCATCCCACCCACCTACCCCAGTAAGCTTCCACATCCCTCTCCCAGTAGTGATTTTTGTACACACCACCATAAGTCCCTCCTCCATCACACCTAATATGTTCCCCCTCCCAAGAGATACTTCTATAACATACCACCATAAATCCTTTTCCATCACCCATACCCTACACTTAGGGGCCAGCCTCATTTATCCTATCATCTCCCATCCATCCCATCCACTAATATTTGCATATCTATCCCATCATATCCAATCCATCCTCCCATCCAAAAATCCTCTAATCCTCCCATCATTAATCCACTCATCCTTCCATCCACAAATCCACTAAACCTTTCATCCACAAATCTCCCATCCCTATCACCACCCTTAAATCCTAATCACCCAAAATCCCTAACCAAGACCAACAAATACACACATCATTGGACCTATTCCAAAATGATGAAGCTATCACAAAACTCATGGGATTCAAAGATGACATTTCTCCATGGGGCCACACCATCAAATTTGGATGCACTTTTAATTCCTCCACACATAAAGTAGAAAACCCACAAAAGCCTAAGGATTATCATGTCATAAGGCCAAAAAAGCCCACCCAAAAAGCCATCAAAATCCCAAAGGCAAAATCAAAGAAAAATACATCCAAAAGGCCACAAAGCCTACCCATCCATAAGAAAAACAAGTAATATATCTAAGTGGAGAATCTAAATCCACCTTTTCAAAGTCACACTCTATCCCCACATCCCCAAATCCCATCCCCTGGCCCACACCCAATCAAAAAATCCTAAAAGTCCTAAGTCTACTTGGATCACTAAATCCTTCAATCAACAATCCCAAAATCTCTCATCCCAACCCTACAATTAGAAATCGACCATCTCATACATCCCAAATCCCATGTATCCAGAATCACAAGCTTCAAAATCTAACATGGTGTGTGCAAATGTTGGTCCCAATTCCCCTCAACCCCATGACATTCCTTCATGCCTCCATCACCCCATCCTATATCCATTATCCCACATATATCCACTATCCCATCCATTTAATCCATGCTTTTGCATAATCTATACATCCCATCCACTATATCTTCCATCCACTCTATCTCTCTCCATAGCATGCTCTACCATCAAAGCTACGGTGGCACCTTAGTTACATCTTAAAGAATCACACTTAGCCATACCAACATCCATGAGTGCAATAAAAATCAACATGATCCCTATGCAACAACTATTCAGAATAGGATACTATCACCTCATCCTTGAAATAGATTCTCGAGTCTCCATCCCCATCTAAATCCCTCCATCCCTCCACCCATCCCATCCCTTCAACATACAAAAACTTCCCAAAATTAAAAAAAATTAAAAAAAAAAGTAAAGAGAAAAATCATCCAACAATGAAAACCATTCTCATGGCACCGTAGACAAGTACCATGATGAAAACCCATTTGTAGGAATCATGTGTAATCTTCCATCAAAGAGTGCCATATACTTGAGAGCAAACCTCATTTATCCTATTGTCTCCCATCCATCCCATCATATCCAATCCATTCTCCCTTCCTAATTTTGATTCTAATAAGAATAGGGGCATCAATGTTAAAATATGCTTTAGACACCTCTTGGCATATTTTCATTTCCAACATATCCTACAACATCCATCTAACCCAAACATATAAAACAACCTATCTAGAATGGTGCATGTTATTCCCATGAAATGTAGTCCTTGGAAGATTACATCTAAAACCCTATCTATTCCATCCACTATCATAAACCCCTTAATCAACTCATCCCATCATCCCACAATCCTTGCCCTTTGACTTGGTTCTCTGTTGTCACTGGTATCTTGTTATAGGATACCCAAACACAATCTAATGCCATCTGTCCTATAAATCCAAATCTCCCTAGCAATCCAAAATTGTAAGAAAATCTTAATCCACACATTGCTCACTAAGTAATCTAAGAAAAATCATTCAATCACATCCATCAGTCTTCTTCCCAGCCTCCCGACAAGCTTTAATCAAACTTCAATCATCATCATTAGGATATATCATTCGCAATCCTCATGTTTTTCTTGGGATATATCATTCCCACATCAACAATGCTATCCTCCATCATCATCAATCAATCAATCAATCTTTGACTTTTAGCTTGACCAAGGGAAACATCATGTTTTTCTTTGAATCATTTTGTGCATGCATACTTGCTTGTTTGTGTGTATCATCATTTTGTCCTGTATCTACATTAGTCTCTATAGCCTACCTGCCATAATAGTATCATGGTCTTCCATATCACGGTCCTATATATAGCATAGGGTTGCTTGTGACCTTGTTAGTTGGCTCATCACAGTACCCACCAAGGTCATCTAATGCCTTATGATGTGCTAGGGCATCCTTTTTTATCTACACACGTGACACATTGTCACCATGGTTCTTTAAACCTTGGTACACATCTCATGTTATATCAAATAAGGTTGTTCAATCCAATGCAACATGACACATCATTTCATCCCATCCATTTGCATCTCCCATCCTCAACCTTCTCCATCACTCTTCTCATCCTCATCAATCAATTGCCCTAAACTTTTCATCATTTCTCTCTAACCATCTATCCTCCACATCTATTTTATCTAAATTCCACTCTCATTTTCTAGTCCTTCCATTTTGAGAGCACACATGTGTTCTTCAAACCTACCCGCCCTCTCGAGGGGGCATCATCATCCCTATCATCATTCCTCCTCATCACTCTAGCTTCAAGTTGTTGGGAGTATCATCATCCCTATTCCAATCATCTTCTTCTAAATCAAAATCTTCTCATCCAACCAAGTGCCATGTTTTATCTTTCTTTGAAATGATGTTGCTTTGCAACACTATCTCAAAGAGGGACAATATGTAAACACCTAAAATTTTCTCATCACTATTTTAGCCTTAATCAGGACATTACTTGACCATTTCCTCTATAATTAATTAAATAAATTCTTATTTATTTGATTAATTATCTAATTTTCATCCCAACATTAATTAAATAATATTTTCTTATTTAATTAATAAAATCACTATTCATGCACTATTCATTTGGTTCTCTTCCTAGCATTAATTAAATAAATCCAATCATTTATTTAATTAATCAATCATTTATCATAGTCCAACCTTACATAAATAAATCCAAATATTTATTAATCTAAGTTCCTCATTCTTCATCTAAAAATTAAATAAATAATTATTTATTTTCTTATTTTGTCCACTTTTCATTAAGTTGGCTAAAACCAATTAGCCAACTAATCCCTCGTTTGCACAATCCTAATCATGATAAACTCATTCAATTCTTGCACATCCTCCAAAAGTATACAAAGGCATGGGTCTTTTTACAAAAGGCATGGGTTTTCTTACGTGAGGCATGGGAAAGTCCTTTGCACATCCCTCCAAAAGTGTACCCTTCATAACCTTTTGATCCTCACCATCCACTTTATCTAGGATCCCGTCAACCATTGATCTCTCCTCAATCTAAGGACTCTATTTGTGCACCAATCAAATCATGCCACTTGGAGGCTCCTCATCAACCCAATCCTCTCAATCAATATCAATCGTTCAATCATCCATTCAAAAATCTATAAATTGAACCTCATTTAAACCATTTTCAAGTCTCCATGCAATGCAATGTTATGTTGTTGGTTTAAGGAGTAATCACACATCAAATATCAAGGAGCACATCCACAAAGCAAGGTTTGCATGTGTTGTTAGTCATTTAACTTCATTTGTATTATGCATTCCTTTTACCTCTCTGATCAAAGGTTACATGTAATTGTGGATAGGGTAGTTTAATGTAGTTTAACTTGCTCTTTTATGTTCACTTTTATTTGTATACAATCATTTCTTGTTCATAGACATAATCACACCTATTTGAGTCTTAGTTTGCATCAAATGTGATTTATATCATGACATCAACATCAATTTGATTTCCTTACTTTTTGTTGAATCAATCCTAGGAGCTTAATTGTCGTCAAGAAAGTTTCATATTTTCTCAATGTAGATATCACTAAGACAAACATTCTTTCTAGGTACTAAAGGTCAAATTCAATAGAGGATAGAATTGTGCCACCTAGGAATAAATCCCACCTAGACTAGACCCTAACACGATTGTGTCCTAACCTTTATAAATCTTTATGTTCATTTGTCCCAAATCTATAATTTCATATTATTATTTTTAATCATCTCTTTATCACAATATCTCAATAGTCAAAATCAAAAAACACCTAATTCCAAATAAACCTTAATCCAACTCAGTTATCAAATTTTTATTTATTTTTCTCAATATCTAAGATCTCAACTTATTACTTATCATTCCTCTTGTTTAGTACCTGCCTTCCCTAGTACTATTGAATGAGTTTTTTTATCTAGTGATTAATCTATCTACAATAAATCAAAACAGAGTATTATTTTTTATGTTGAACAATTTTAATTTTTCCTAAGTCTACATGAGAAAATTTTAATAAAAATTATTCAGAAAATTATTTATATGTGTTGTGATTGGCTCAAAATTTGAGCTCTTAAGGACAGATTTTACGAAAATACTATTTTGAGTAAAACAAGCACACTAAAATCAAGGAGAAAAATATGGTGGGAGGGAAGTAGCTGCCAATACATTATAAGTGGCTAAATTTTTGCCATAAAACATTTTACTAGAAGCTCTAGCATTGGGCATACATTATTGTGTTCCTTTTCTAGCACTGGGTGATAGACTTCATAGTATACTTATCCCATTTTTTTTCTCACATATTCTTTCATGGCATAAATATTCTATATTGTTTAAAATTTTTAAAAAAATTCTAGTATGATAATAAGCATCCATGCCCTTCGAGAAAACTCCCCTATGTTGAAGTTCGTATACTAGGATGCATAAAAGTATGGGGCATATTATTTTAAGTGCCAATTAATTTTTCTACTTTATCGACCCAAAGACACTATGAGTTTGATAAATTTCAGCTTGTTGAATTAATATTTCCTTCACTATAATATATTAATATTTAATTTTTATAAACAAATATATATAAATATTTTATTTTACTATGTTATAATAAATTTTATTATAAAAATAATAATTATATTATTTTATTGATATTTAAAATATCAATATTATGCCGTTAAGGGTGTTGTTCGGTGGTTAAGTCGCTCGGTTCTAGTGGCGGCCACCAGAGTTCAAATCTCCGCTGGGTCAATGAGTTCACAGGGTTTACGCCTTCACTAGGCCAACGAGCTCGCGGGTTTGAAGTGTTCCTTCTTGGGGATGAGGTCCCCCGTATTGTGGTCTCACCGGTTTTTCGCTCCAGGCAAAAGCGTTAGTGTGGAGCCGGAGGACGTGTCGCACCAGCGTCACCGGTCACGTTAGTAAAATGATATATATGTGTGTGTGTGTGTGTTCTTCGCTCTAGGGAAAAGCGTTAGTGTGGAGCCGGAGGACGTGTCGCACCAGCGTCACCGGTCACGTTAGTAAAATGATATATATATATATATATATATATATATATATATATATATATATATATATATATATATATATATATAATAGTAAGTAGTAAAATGTTATAATAAATGAAAAAGAGACTCAAGAATTGACAATATTAGACTAAAATTCACATTTTCTAATATATATATATATATATATATATATATATATATATATATAAAACAGTAAGTAGTAAAATGTTATAATAAATGAAAAAGAGACTCAAGAATTGACAATATTAAACTAAAATTCACATTTTCTAACATTCTCCAATGTAAACTTTATTGTAATCTATGCTAACCAAACAAATATTAAATCAAACTCAACATCAACTAATCAATTTATGAAGAGTATTTACCAATAAATCAGTTCCACATCAATATTAAACAAATATTTAATCTAAAAAAATTTCTAACTACAAAACACATACTATTATTACAACATACCACGTGGCCTGGTTATGACAGGTTCGTTTATTTTACCTAGAATGATAAAATGCAACTCATATTCCTAGCATATTCTCGTTGAATATCTTAAAACTTTAAAAAAAGCAACGTAATCTTGGAAGTCATCTATGCTCTTGGCAAAGCCAGTTGGGAACTTCAACATTGTAACGTTCACGGAACGTTATCTCCAAAGCAGTGGCCACTAAATCATCACCTCACCGCAAAGTATTGCTCATCATTGTCCAATCGCTGTAAAATCGGCGAAGGATTCCACTGATTACGTTAAAAAAGAAACAAAACCCATTTGAGAAAACACTATGAGGCGCCTGTAACATGTGGATTGAGTTATTAACCGCATTTCTCGATCTATAGAGAGTAAAATACTGGAATAAATATATAATCTTTATTTGTGTGGCCCTGCAATTTTTATGTATTTGTTACGATGAGATAAGTTAAGTGTTTCGGTGAAGACAAGAAAAATTATTGACACAGGCCCTAACATGGTCGACATTCCCTATCTATGAAGAATGTAGGATGATACGAGAGTTTCATGTAAGTTAACACGAAAACAAGCCTTGTACGTTTGTTTTCGTATAATTTATATGTTTGGAGAAGAGATTACTGCAGCGTAACATATAATAAGGAGGAGTCGGATTTCTGGGAAATTTGGTTATGAATTTGTTGGGCAAGCCTTTTCCCACCGCCCTGCAAATCAGCAACCAATTCCTGCAGTCATGAGGACATTCCGAGTTGACGGAATGTTCTGTGGAATTTTGTATATCATTCTCCTAATTTGTTATAATTCTCTTCCACGCTGCAATGGATCCACATTCTTCAATACCCAGATCTCCACTCAGGCTCAAGATGCATTTTGTGGAAACGGATTAAGATGCATTAACAGAAGGATTTTAAGACAGTGTTCAGAACGGAATTCATATGTAAAAATTCATTTGAGTACAACGGAACCCCTTGAAGATGAACAGTTCGTGAATGTGACCATCCAAGGGATGTTGAATCCCAAGGATGATGATTGGGTTGCCTTGATTTCCCCTTCAAGTGGCAAGTATGGATTTTCTTTAACATGAATTCAATGCTATAAATGAGATTTATATATGGATTGATCTGTGTGATTTGATTGTACACAAGGAAGAAATCAGGCTAAATTGTAAGTTGTAATTAATGTTGAACAGCATCACCAATTGCCTTTTGAATGGCTTCCTCTATCTTGAAACGGGAGATCTGAAATCGCATCCTCTGTTATGTCACTACCCTGTGAAGGTAAATGCTATTCCTCTTCTGTGGTAGAAAAATAAGTTTAGATGTTTTATTCTCTTTCCTATGTCAGCTCTGATTGTAGTAAAAAACATGGCTACTGGTATAAATTATAGCAAATGGCTATGGTAGATGTCATTTGAGGTAAAGCTTTAATTGAAGTTCCATGCCTGCTGTTTACTTTTAAGTCTCACATAAACTGTATTTTTAAAGATTGAAACAGTAGATGCTATTATAAATAGATATGGAGAATAGATCCGAGAGAGGAATTTGTAGTGTTGAATAAATTTCATGTTCTTACCACATACATAGAAATACAGAAAATAGAACAAATAGTTATAACAGATAAAATACTATGAATAAAGATCTACTTCACCCATGCATTAAATCTTTCATCTTTTATCTTTTGCATTAAATTTTTTATGTTTATTTATTTATTTATTTTTCATGCAATGTGTAAAATCACTCTTGATTATATCGGCATATGCTTAAGGGTGAAGCAAGAGAGATTTATTATTATATTGGAGAATGGTGGAGTTTATGCAATAGCGAATTTTTTTATTGCACTGGATTATTTTATCTGAAATGGTTTTCCTACGGAAAATACTGCATATTATCTTTAATTTCCATTATTCTATTTTTGTTTCAGATTGTATATGCACTACTTCTATTATACAGTTTATAAGATTTCTTTTTCCTACAAGTACAATGGAAATGACTCTTCCATTGTTTGTACATAAATATAGTTACTGCTTTGCTTCCTCTCTGCTCTTCCTTCATAGTTTAAAAATAAAATTAAAAAAATCCTTCCTACAACCTAAAAAATTGCCTTTCCCCTAGTTAAATAGACTTAAAAATATGCTGTCTTAAAAAAAATCCTTATCATATAATCTGTGCATATAATGTCTATTTTTTCATAGAATAAAGAAATGGTTCTTACTAGATAAAATGCATAATTGCAGTCGCAGTTCCTGAAAAACGATCCTTCCTACAAATCATGCAAGAAAAGCAGTTGTGAAAAGAGAAAGGGGGGGCATTGTGTAGTGAAGACATGCAGTGGCTCTGTAACATTTCACATTGTGAATATACGCACAGACATAGAGTTTGTTCTTTTCGAAGGTGGTTATGATGAGCCCTGCATCCTTCAGAGGTCTCAGCCTCTCAAGTTTTCCAACCCAAATATGCCTCTTTATGGACATCTCTCAAGCATAGACTCCACAGGCTCCTCTGTAAGCTAATGAGCCCTCATACAGGCTCAAATACATGTTCTAATCCTTCTATGTTGTTCATCTTCACAGTTTATAAATATATATATCTATCTTTGACTGGTATTTCATTTTGGAGATTATAGATGAAAGTAACATGGATCAGCGGAAGCAATAGCACCCAGTTTGTAAAATATGGACCTGGAATTTTTTCCAGGTCCAATGTTACTACTTTCACTCAAGCTGATATGTGCGGTGAGCACACAAACCCTTAAATGCCTACTTTGGTTATCTTTGGAAAATAAATTCTTTGCTTATGGTGGCCTTTTTGGATCGATCTGTTATCCTTAAACATCATCCATTTCAAAAGTCAAAAGTTAATTTTGATCAATAAAAGTAAGACAAATACTTAGCACTTTTTGTTGTGAATGAGGTGTAAAATTGCTATTGACTGTTTAACCATTGAAATGGATAATATTTAAGTAGAATGTTCTGAATCATAAAATTTGTGTGTAACTACTTATTTCATATGGATAATACTGGTTTACTAGGTAGCCGCCTCATTCCAAGCCCAGCTAAAGACTTTGGATGGCATGATCCAGGATATATCCATACAGCCCTAATGAATGGACTTCTTCCCTCTCTAAATTACATTTACCAATATGGAAGGTATAGCATTTTTTTTTAACAGTTTAGTTTAAGGGCAAACAGATAAAACAATATTTTATTTTTACTTACAAAAATTTCGCTGTTAAATGGTTTAATGTCCTAATAAGCATGAGTTTTCCCAGTATATGAAGATAGTAAGACTGCTTTTGGATTCAATTGTATATTTAATGTCGTATGAATATATATACTTGTATTTAAAGAATTCCCAAATCCAGCTTCATTTCTTAACTTGCCAGTCTGAAATCCCATTGTAATCAGCGATGATGTGGGGTGGAGTAATACTGTAGAATTTTCTACCCCTCCTGCAGCAGGTGCCAGCGAGGTTAGATTTCTTGCATTTGGGGACATGGGCAAGGCTCCCCGTGATGCATCTGATGAACATTATATTCAGGTATACATAAGCATTTATCCTCTGGTTGATTTAGAACTTTATTGACACTCTAGTATAGAAAGCTACACAAGGTATTATAAAAACCTAAAGATGAGTTTGGAGTAGAAGCATTAGAAACCCTAATGCTTTTGCTTTGTCTTAACCCTGTTAGTCTGCTTAAAAAAATGAAGTTATATGCTTGTGTGACACTGAAGTTATTGGCAGCCAGGGTCACTAGGAGTTATAAAAGCTATGACAGAAGAAGAAAAGGTAGATTCTGTGTTCCATATTGGAGATATCAGCTATGCAACGGGGTTTCTTGTTGAGTGGGATTTTTTCTTACATATGATCACTCCATTAGCTTCTCGGGTATCTTACATGACTGCGATTGGAAACCATGAAAGGTTATCAATGTTTACTTAATTTGGAGTTATTTCGAATTTTTGTGCATAGCTTAAGACGAAATAAGCTTAATGAAAGAAAGTACTGTATTTATAATTGTGAATTGCAGAGATTTTCCGGCCAGTAAGTCGGTATACGAGACGACAGACTCTGGAGGAGAATGTGGAGTTGCTTACGAGAAATACTTTCCCATGCCAACACTCGCGCAGGACAAGCCGTGGTATTCAATCAGTCAAGGACCAGTACATTTCACAGTGATCTCTACTGAACATAACTGGAGTGAGGGTAGTGAACAGGTACTGAATTTGTAACATTTATTTACAAAACAATTCGGTTTACTTATGTTGACGATTGAGTTGTTCAAAGGCAATTGAAAGATTGGCAGGTCAAATATCAACATCACCTTTTTTCATTACTGACAAGATTTTTTCATGATTGACAAGACAACATGCTAGCTGTTTATTTCATATAAAACGGATGAATTTGTATAGTTGGCAAGATAACATGTCATTGTTTATTTGAAAGACAAAAAAAATTTTGTTGGATAAGTGTTGTATGTTTACTTGAAAGACAAAAAAGTTCTTGTTGGATAAGTGTTGTATGTTTACTTGAAAGACAAAAAAGTTCTTGTTGGATAAGTGTTGTATAGGGGAGAGGACCCACTAGTTAAGTACCCTAACTTCATTACTCTCAAAATCATAGGTGACAATTTCCAATAGCTCCAAAAATTTTAAAGCAGCTTATTTGGTAAGGCCCCTATTTATAACTAAGGTCCACATCATCAAATATGATGTCACATTAGCATACTTTTTGTTGAGGTGTCCAAAAAGACCCAAAACAAATGGTGGACCAATAGTTGTCCATGTTTAATAGTTAAGGTGGGATCAACTTGAGAAGTTAATAGAAAATTGTGGGACACATTTTTTTATTTTATTTTTTCTATTTTGGCCCATGTTTTAAAGCACTCATCCACAATTTTATGGCTCTACACATTTTTTTCTAGTTTAAAACTGTTTTTAGGTGTTATTTTAGATTATTTTCTACTTTTGCCCACGTTTTAAAGCACACATGCTTATCTTTTGCTTGTTTTCATGTAATGTGTAAAACCACTTTTGATGTGCTTATTTATATCTACCTATGCTTAAAGGTGAATGGTTGAGTTTTTGAAATCCATGTTTAATAGTTAAAGGTGGGATCAACCTCCTAAGTTGATAGAAAGTTGTGGGACACATTTTTTTATTTTCTATTTTGGCCCATGTTTTAAAGCATTCATCCACAATTTAATGGTTCTACAAAAAAAATTAATGACATGATTCAAACTCAAGACCCCCCAATTGCTATTTGACTGCTTTACCAAAGCATATGCACATGTGCATTTGAATGCTAATAACACTTCATCAATTTTATTTGAACTACAAGAAATTAGTCTATACCACCTGTTTAAACTCTTTCCTTAAAGAAAATACCCATCTATAAATATTGTTTAATTCCCTTCAATAGTTAATATGTTTAACAGATTTGTAGATTACCAAAGAAATAGATGGTTATTCTTAAATATCATCCACTTTAACAGTCAAAGGTTAATTTGGACCAATAAAAACATGACAAATATTTATCATTTTTTATTGTGAATGAGGTGCAAAATTGTTATTAAGTGTTTGACCATTAAAATGGATGATATTTAAATAGAATAGAAATAGACTCCTTTATTGAAGTTGAAACAAATTGATAAATTGGAAAAACCACCAAATAATAGCCACTGAGTGAAATATATGAATAGAAGTTATGATAAATTCATAATGGAACTGATTTTCATTGGATTTCAGTATGAATGGATAAGACATGATTTGGCTTCAGTGGACCGCAAGCAAACTCCTTGGCTTATTTTCGCAGGGTAAGATAGCAATCTCTACTTTATCTTATACAGGAATATTTAGAATCACTGATTACCATTTTAACAAGACGGTGAATTTTGTTTGAAAAACAACAGCCATCGACCCATGTATTCAAGTATAGACGACGGAGTGATAGCTATTCCTAGTGTAGATGCCGACTTCGTTTCAGCCATTGAACCGCTTCTTCTCAACTACCAGGTTATAAAGACGATTGATTTCTAGTTTTCCTTAAAAATTGAAACGATTCTTGAGATAACAAGAAGTTTTCACAGGTGGATTTGGCAATGTGGGGTCATGTTCATAGCTATGAGCGAACATGCGCTGTATTTAAGAAAACATGCAAATCTCTTCCTGCCAAGGACGTGGAGGGCATAGATACCTACTCTTCCATCAACTATACAGCACCCATCCATGTGGTTATCGGGATGGCAGGATTTTCCCTAGATCAATTTCGATCCGACGTGAGTACTACTTTAACGCAGGATTGCAGTAAGCTTCAAGGATGAATAAAACTTCGGAATGGTTGATTTATTGGGTTGTAAAGATGTTACACATTGTTGAATGCAGTCAGATAGCTGGAGTTTGGTACGCCTCTCTGAGTTTGGGTATTCTCGTGTTCATGCAACCACGCACCAATTGTTGTTTCAGGTGATGGAATTCTTTATTTTTTCTGCACTTTTCTCAATGTGAATGAAGTGTCTTGGGGGAATAAATGTTTTTTATAACCCATATGAAATTGTAAAATTTCGGGTAAACAATTGTGTATAGTTTTTTTTTAATGGATGTTTCATATGACAGATGTAAAAAAAATATACACAGTTATTTTTCAGAAATTTTACAATTTCATATCATAGACTGTGGAAATATGGTATCTTCAAAAACTCACATTTTACAGGCCCACGCAAAATGTTGTGTGCTGATTGTTTTTCTCTGATTTCGACGTGCTACAATTTTGACTTTTGTAACAGACGAGTTGAATCGACAATCCTCCATTCATTTGACCCTTCTATTAAAATTCAAAAAGCTGATCAGTGGCAGGATTTTGGTTGCCAGTACTGTAAAACTTCCTTTAAACAATTGTATATAGTTTTTTTGTATTGATGTTTCAGATCATATATGCAAATAAGCTATACACAATTATTTACCAGAAATTTTACAATTTCATATCAGACTCTGGAAATATCATATCTTCAAAAACTCACATTTTACACACCACTGTCAACAGCGAGCACGTTGTGTGCGCACGGTTATTCTCCAATTTAGACCTGCTACAATTTTGACTCTTTTAACCGATAAGTTCAGCGGACAATCCTCCATACATTAGAGCTCCTGTTTGTCTATTAAAATTCAAAAAACCGATCAATCAGCAAGATTTTGATGGCTTGACTGACTGTTTAAGCTTTACTCATTTTACATACTTATCTCCAATTCTAATAACACAGCTATTTACTATTATTATTGTATTAAGCTATTCCATATTTATTTTTCTTATACTCACTTTTTCATTTTTGCTTTTGCAGCTTGTAAATTCTGATACGAGAGAAGCAAGGGATACATTCAAGATTATTAAGTATTCATCCGCCATATAGACGGATTTATCCCTTTCCTTGTTGGTTCGAGCTCAAAACGACTTCCCGTAATCTACAGAAAAGGAAGAAGCGGCGAGTAAATGATTGACTGTATTTCTGCCTCATTCTTAATTTTTCTCCGGAAAGGATTTAGAAACATGGCCTCCGTCCCAACTAAAATATTATTCGACGCCATGCATTTAACGAAACCATGTCGATGAATTGCAATGGCAGCCTTTTCTTCTGGTTCAACACGGGCGAATTGAGTTTAATACATCTCAATGTATTTTGGCTGATGTTAAATGCCGTGTGCTTGGTATGTGATTTAATGTCATACGGAACGTCAAATTAGGTCATGCTGTTTCGATTGAAAGCAGCCCAGATAAGTGCAAAAACATCCTTGTTCATAATGGTAGCCGATGCCGTTAATAACAAGTTTCCTGTGCAAGGTCTAATTATTTTTTTCTTAGAGCTTAAACAATAAAATATTGAATATTTTATTTAGTTGACTTTTAAAATTATTTGAGTTATTTTATTTTAGTTTAGAATTACTTTATTTATTATATGGATGCATAAATTTTTATTGTTATTTAAAAATTATTTTATTTTATTACATTGTATATTGAGTTTTTTATATAAATTTTAATCTTGTAAAAAGCCACTATTTATTATTTAGGTAATTTTTTATTTTGTTTTTACTTTGGAAAATGTAGTAAATATTATATATTTATATGTTATTTTTTAAATTTATGTTTAATATTAAATATTAATTATTTGATATGTAAATGGATGTCAAATTTGAGTTAACCTTGAGTTAAGGGGTTTTTATGTGCACAGTCATGACAAGAGATTGCGTGTTGCCACTGTAGAATGCCTTTTGACATAATTAGATTTAAAATTTTTGGGATGATGGTGATCAAGAGATGTGTTATGAACCCCATTCTACTATATAGTAGCTAGTATTAGTTGGATGCATATGCTTTGTAAGTCACCCTTAGATAATATTAAATACAGGTGTGGATGCATATATTTTGTAAGTATCCCACTAGTTAGTTAGAATAAAGTATTTGTTCAATACGCATGGGATGGTAGTAATTGTCTTTACAAAGACTTTATATTGTAATGACTTCTCATGTGGAAGGTATCTTGAAATATTTGTATTTAAAGTGTATGCTCCATTGGGAGGTTGCCCCCTTGACATAGTGCTATAAAGATAAAAAAAATATCATGTTTCTCTTATTTGAGCATATTTTTGTGTACTATTTATTTGACTTACAATTCATTATAAGTGGCATCGGAGCTCTTTTAAAGGCCATTTTTGCAAGCAACATTATCAGTTTAGGGATTTTTGTAACTATCCATTGTATGCTCCCACCTCACCCTTAAAGGATCTTGGTGATTAGAAAGTGGTTATAGCTATAGTCATATTAAAGCTTTTACCTAAGATTTTTCAAAAAAAAAATCCCCTTACAAGTAGTTTATTTTTCCTTTTTAAATTAGAAACCATGTGCCAAGGGTTTTCAAATATCCTTAGAAATGCTATCATTTTTGGCCAAACTAAATTCCCTATAAAGGGTCTAGTGAAGCAAGGGGTATTTTGGCTCCAATACTCGAGCCTCAAATAATCTCTATATGTGTTCATGAGCTTCCATATACCTTTAAGTATATATTAGAAGACCCCATAGGATTTTTGCAACCTTGCCCTAGGTAACCTTTGATCATCTAAATTCTATGATGCACCAATAAGTAATTAGCCCTAAGAAGTTACCTTATAGATCTCAGAGATGAGATAGTGGGCTATGGGTACAGTCCTAATCCTCCATAGTTAGCACTTTGAAATAGTGGGTTGACACTATTTATGAATCAAATAAGTATATTTGTAAGATCATAGACTAAACACACCCTATAATGTCTTCCCTCTTATCGACACATGTGTTTTATCTATACTAGGCATCATTGATCTATCTTTGCATAGTTGGCTAATTGCCATCTATCAAGCAACTATCAGTGGAAAGAAAATTAGCTTTAGGTTCTAGATTATTGTTACAAACCTATAGCCTTATCTTAGTCATTGGTTTTTCTTGTAGTCCTATTATTAGATCCAAAACTTTTAAAGCAAATTTCTCTCAATTCAGCCATAATTTATCAGTTTTGATGGACAATTTAGCCCATAGGGTATAAACAACAATAAAAAGTCTAAGACAACTTTTACCCCTTTCGGTGGATTATCCCATTGCGATCATTTTTCCAAGTTGGTTAATTTGGTATATAACTCTAGATAACCCTTAATTTAGCCTAATCTCATATTTATCTTAGGCACCTACAATATTGTGATTATTTCTACCTCCTAATCATTTTCCCATATAACTCTAGTCACCTTTTCTACTACCTCCAAATTGTCACTATAATAGTAGGTCATTATTGTCATGACCCACCAAAGCTTAAAGTGTGTAATTTGTCAATGACCAACTTTATCAAATGCAATCAATGAATTGATAACAATGTTAGGAAAGGTTTCTCAACCTTGCATCCTAGTATTAAGGATAATTTTTTTAGGCTATGGAACACAAAAATATAATGTTTAGGGCTTTTGAGGTTGATTTTGGATTTAATTTTTAAAAAATGGGCCTTACCTAGAGAAAGCAAGTTATGTAGACATCGATCTCTTCACAATCATCAATTTTAAAAAATAGTCTCAATTGACTTCCTAGATCAAAAGTTATGATCTCCAAAATTTGGGCCTCCCACAACAAAAATGTAAGAGCATGTATGATGCATAGGAGAGTTGTATCAAGGAGTTACACTTGTTGACCAACTTATGATGCATGCTATGACACATTATAAAAAACCTTTGAATGAAGAAAATGGAGCCAAAATGGAGCACCCAAGTTGGTGAATGGATTATGACAAGCATATGACAAGTGTAAGATGTTATTTTTAACTTGTGGACTCAGCTTGAGATTTGGGTATTGGATATTGATTAGGGATTTGGGCACCACATTTTGTGTGGTTTTATCTCATGGTTTCCTAATTACCATTTGATGATTTTATTTATTGCTTCTCCTAATTATTAGGTTCTTGAGATGGAGGTTTTAAAGTGAGTTTTGTAGGTATTGTTATGCTGTCAGAACTGCTCTAGATCTTTTGTTTGTGATATTTCTATAAAGGCTTAGACTTTGCAAGTGTATTGTGACCTTCTGATTATTGAATAATACATTGAGTTTCTTTGGAGTGTGGGGTTTTTTCCCAAAAGGGTTTCCCCATGTAAATCACTACGTTATGGTATATTGCTTTTGTGTTGATTTCCTTGTAATTGCATAATTAATTTAATTTTTATATATATCTCCTGTCACAAATTAGTGTAGGAAACATATTCCACACCTTTTCTTCCAAGTTCATTTAGTATCTGTTGGACTAAATGAGTTTTTACCATTTACCTATGCTTAAGTTTACTTAGGCATCCAACAATATTAGTTATTAGGTGCATATTAGTTTCTATTTATTGTTTTAGTAGTTGGACGGTTGGTTGCCTCCACCTGATCATTCCTTGCCTTTATAAGCAAGGTTTTGTACAATATTTTGGCATCTCATTTTAATTATTCACTCATTGGGTGATATATTATCTCTTTGTGAAGGTTTATTTGCAAGTTGTACTCCTGAGAGGTGGCTCACACCAACATGGTAGATCAGAGCTAACTATATGTACCTCCTTCCATTTTGAGATTTTTCATCAGTGAATTGGTGAGATCAAAATTTTGGTGAGATCAAGATTTTATTGCCTACATTTTTTTGGTGAAACGATATTTTGTTGGCGTTTGAAATTTTATAAATTCCTATTTTGCCTTTTCGATATACGTTTCTAGTTCCAATTTGTGCAAATGCATTCTAAACTTTGGGGAAAGGAGATTTGATACATGGTGCTTTGGAAGACGAAGGACGCCTGTGAAAGTGAAGGTGCAAGGCATTCATTCAAGGCAGTTGGGATCTGAATAGAAGGAAAAAGGCTTCGGATTCCACTGTGTTGAACATCCGGCTTCAATAGCTATGTAATTTTTTCTGCATGCTCTGGTTTTGCTTGCCCAAAAATGGCGATTTCTGTTCTTAAATCAGTAGCTTTTCTGTAAGCTCGTGGTGTTTTTACCGATCAAGGGTTCAAATGGCGGCAAGTTTTTTTAGGATATAGCAGGCAGAAGATGCACGACCCATGTGATTGACGGATTCCATTCATCTTTTTCAAACTTCTGGCAGATCAATTGGCTATTTTTTGCCAATATATATTATTTTTCTTCAAACTGTAGTCAATTCTAAAGTTTCAAGCGATAAATTTGACCTTTTTAGGGTTTGTTGGCGCAGAAGAAACTCAGGGGGCCCGATCGCAGTTGACTTTGGATGTTGTTTTGAAGTTGTAAAAGGACTTTAGTCCCACATTGGCGGCACCATGCATTTCTTGATCATTGAAATAGCTTGACTACTCTTTTTTAAAACATGAGCAAGCCTCAAGCGGTTGTGTGAACACTCTCTCACGTGGATTGTATTCTTGGTGGTTTGTGGCTTGCTTAACGGTGGAATTTTCTTCTTTTTGGTGTCGCTAATTTATCACTAATATCACCCTAAGGGGACCAAATTTTTTTGCCCCGTACTCATGGTGGTCATATGGTGTGACCAAGTGCTTGCTCTGATGCTTCCAAATGCCTTTATAGGCCTTTTTTTTCATTTTTTCATATCTTTTGCAAACGGAGGCCGATTTTCACAAACCACATATTGACAAAAAGGTATTTTCGTCACCTTCATAGTGGTTGAGGTATTTCTCACATATTTTGTTGTTTGAGGGTGTTTTTAATCCGTTGAAGTTTGATATTGTTTTTGCTCAATTCTTGTGAACAGAGGAGTTGATTGTTTATACTGTGAAGAATATTTTCTGCATTCTCTTGTTTCATCATAGATTGCCTAAAGTAGAACTTCTAACTACAACAAATTATCTAAAGTGGAAATATGATATGGAGATTTTGTTGTTGAAGTTGAAGTTGTAAAGGATTACTTTTGACCAAGATCCTAAACCCACTAGTGCTGTAGAGAAAAGGAGGTTTGATCGAAGAGATGAAGCCCTTGGTACTCTCATTATGTTCATTTCTCTTGATTTGAGATATCATGTGTTATCTTGTAAGCATCCTAATGATATTTGGACTACCTTAGAGAACTTTTTTGGTAAGCTAGATAAGATGAGGAAATTTCATTTGGAGAATGAACTAATGAATCTTGATCCTAGACATTTTGACAATATCAAAGACTTTTTTACCAAGCTTAATTCTCTCAAATTGCAGTTGTCTGAATGTGGGTTTAAAAAAGATGATGAGCAGTTGATTCTATCTACTCTCTCTAAGTTAGGTCCTAATTATTCTATATTTGTTTATGCATTTTATGCTATCATGAATGCTCTAGGTAGTGCACACAAAATGCCTTCTCTTGATGGTTTTGCAGCACAACTCACAAGGGAACAAGTAGAGTTGGCACAAATGGGCACATTGATGCTTAAGAGATCTCAAAAACTTCTTGGAAAAGATCCTAAGGCTTCAAGTGGGAAGGACAAAAAATAGAATAAGGATTATAAGTCTAAAGAGAAAGTTAAGGATCCTCCTTCACAACCTACTCATTAGACCAAGACCTCTTCTAAAGAGGAACCATCACAAAAGAAGAAAATTAAATGTGCATATTGCAAGAGATCCAAGCATGATGAGCATAGATGTTATACTAAGAAGATTGATGAGCTTACTCACCTTCTTCAGAAGAACAACATCTTGTTTCCCTCATTAGAGTCTTCTTCTCCTTCCACATCACATTCGATAGCATCTTCATCTACACAGTCAGGGAATGCAAGATTTGCTAATGGGATGAAAGGTAAAGCACTCTTGGCTTCCACTATCCCTGAAAATGGGAGATGGCTTCTTGACTCAGGTGCATCTCATCATATGGCATCTTATTTGGATATGTTCTCTTCTTTTAAGCCTTGTAGTTCATCTAATATTTTGATGGGTAACAATACATACATGGAGGTTTGTGGGAAAGGTTCTATTGATATGGGTGAAGAATGTTTTAATGATGTTCTTTATGTATCCTCCTTGACCACTAATCTCCTTTCAGTGTATCAAATTACTCATGGTGCATAAGGTAAGATAGTTGAGTTCACTCCTGATTATGTTTACATTAGAGACATCGAGACTAAAGAGATCATTGCTACATGGATGGTGGATCATGCATGTCGCTTATATTATTTTTCTCATTTTGCTCCTAATGATGATATTCCTTTAGCTGATATTCACACCCTTCCATCAAGGGTGAATCATGTTTGTGAGGAGAAGTTTGGTCACTTGAACCTTGGTGTTCTTGAGACTAGTGTTGAGCTTCGTCCTCCTCCATCTCCTACTTTTTCATATTTGGGTCCTACTCTTGAGCAGGTTGATCATAGTTTTTCAGATCTTGCTTTATTGGATGAGTATATGGAAGGTATCTCAAATTTTTTTGTGGAGTCTCATCTTGCAGATTTGGGAGACATATTTGAGGGGACTTCTCTCCTCTTTGATGACAGTTTCAGCACGACTGTTGAATCATCTACATTATCTTTGGAGATTGTCATTGATGAGTTTCCTCTTTCACTTGATTTGTCACATTTCTTGGTTGAGTTTGATCATGAGTATGTTGTGGCGTATTCAAGCATAAAGACTCCTCCATAGTCTTCAAATGTTTCTATTTGGAGACTTCCTTCCTCCTTTCAGTTGGACATGGAGTGGCTTCTACATCGTTCAATGGACTTGTTTCTTCCTAAGGGGAGAGGTGTTGCTTGTAGGCATTGGATCATCTTTTATTTCCAGGCATAATTCATCGGCATTGGAGCTTGTTCATTATGGGGGGATATCATGTCTCTCTTTTTCCTTCCTATGGGGGGATTCTTGATTGTATATACATGATGTATGTAGTCCTTGGGGGCTACTAGTGAGTCCTCCAAGCATCATCTTGTTTATTTCTTTTTCTCTCTTTTGGATAGGAGTTTTTCCCATAGGGTTTTCTCCTTTTCTTCGCTTGTGAGAGATTGCATTTCATTACATTTGCAATGTAAATGGGTACCTAACATGGTTGTGTAGCTGGGACCCATATTGCATCTTGCACATACTGCATAATAATCTCCCTAAGTTTCACTCAAGGGGGGGTGTTGGAGTAAATGAGTTTTTACCATTTACCTATGCTTAAGTTTACTTAGGCATCCCACATTATTAGTTATTAGGTGCATATTAGTTTTTATTTATCATTTTGGTAGTTGGGCTGTTGGTTGCCTCCACCTGATCATTCCTTGCCTTTATAAGCAAGGTTCTGTACAATATTTTGGCATCTCATTTTAATTATTCACTCATTTGGTGAAATTGTGCTCCTGGGAGGTGGTTCACACCAATAGTATCAAATCTTGATCACCTCAGTTTTGTACACTCAAAATCACGACTCAGTGGCCTGGGGCAGTTGAGTCAGCTTCGGAGTGCACATAGACCCTCTCTCCTTGCCACATGACTAACCTCCACATCACTCTCACTCTTGTAGTAGTCAGTTGAGAGGAGGCGAGACACGGGGGTGGTGGCTTGTGGGAGAGCTAGACTTCGTAGAGAGGGTTTAGCCAATCCTGGGGCCTATGTTGTTGTGTGTTTGTTTGAATGCAGTGTTCTATGACCGTAGTTGTAAAGATAACTATATGACCCAAAGAGTCACTAGTCACCATTCTCCTATTTAGGTTTCTAATGTTCCAACATTGTGTGGGTTGACTGTTATTCTCGTTGATACTTTGTTCAAGTTTACATTATCGCTCATGTTGTTGGATGATTGCTTATATTTGAAGTTCTCTAAATATCTCCTATTGTTGTTGAATTACTAGTTGGTCTTGTTGTTGTCTAGGGTGGATCTCCTCTATCTTGTCGAGGATTGCCTTCACCCACTCACCTCTAAGTCCAGGGCACATTCATGAGCCTAAACAAGAGAGAGATGGTTTAAGCTAGCCTTGACTTGACCTAGGGTTTTGACTTAGGGTTTGTGTGACCTAAGGTTTTGACTTTGTTGACTTTGTTTGACCTTGTGATGAAACTAAGGGTTTTGACTAACATTGACTAAACTTGACCTTGTGTTGGGACCAAGCATTTGTAATCCTTCCATGTTACTAATGTTTTTATTCTTTTCTATTTTTGTATGCATACAAGCCTATATGAACGCAAAATGTTTTTTTTGTGCTTTTTTATGTTTATGGTAATAAGAGTGCTTTTTCTTAATCCAGGAATTAGAAAATGAATGCAAACTAGCATGAGATTACCTAATGCAATGTAATCTATGTTTTTTTTGGTGTTTTCTGAATAAGTGGATCAATTTAATCTAGAAAGTGAAATTGTTTTTAATCTATTAACTTTGGAAAGGGAAACTAATTTAACAATGCAAATCTACTTAGCCTATCAAGGAAAAAGCAACATGTATTTACTTATCCCAAGTGAAAAGTTTTGGTTATCTAATTACTATGAAATCCAAAAAGAATGAACGAACCTGGAGATGTGTGAGCCTCCACTACCCTCAGAAATCCTTGTATTGGTAACCTCTAATACTCTTGCAGCAGCAGGGTGATCCTCTTGGCAACAATAAGAAGAGAGAAGTGAAAGAAGCTTTGAAGCTTTACAATGAGCTCAATGAGAGCTTGATGAGCACTATGGCTTGTGATGTGAGTAGCATATGGACGTAAAACGAGCTTTTAGAAATGCTAAATGAGATAACAAATGAAATAAAAAGGCTTTAATGTCTTGTATGAGCATATGGATGCTTGATTGGGAGAGCAATAGCCTGCAAGAACTGTGTGCACAAATGAAATTGCCTCCCTTTGTACTTGAGGGAGGGGGATATTTATAGGTTAGAAGAAGGAATGAGAGGTGAAGAAGAAGAAGAGTTAACTAAATTTGATTGGAGAGTTAACATAGAAGACACAAGAGTGATCTAGGCTAAAATTAGAGTGATCTACCCAATTATAACTTATCACTCAAGAAGAAGTGAAGAAAGAGGAATACATGAATTGATAACTAAAGATGAAAAAGAGCTAAATATGCATGTGGGGGTGCATGATATAGTTAACTCTATCTTTGGCATAAAATTCCATGCAAACAGGAAGAAAAATGAGCGAAAATGAAGATATTTTGAGCTAGAAACTCAAGTGTACTCATGGCTGGAAAAAACGGAAGGGTCACCCATGGGTCACCCCTTTCACTAGTCAAGTTCACTTGGGGTGACCCTCAGAGGAGGGCACCTAGGTGAAAGTACATGGTGGGAGATGAAAGAGGAGGTGAAAAGAAAGGGATCTCCCTTCAGAAAAAGGTCAATCATATGTCAAAAACCAAACCTCCACTTGCAAAGTAGGATCTCCTAGGGGAGATCTGGAAATAATAGGGGGAGATTTGGATTGGTTGAGTGAAACTGAAAACTAAAAGTTGGAGATGGCTAGGGAGGACCTCTAGAAGGTCTCTAAGGGTGGGAATGGATGAAAAACACTGGGTAAAGGTGAAAACACACCTAAAAGACGTATACAAGGCTTAGGGACAAAGTCACAAGCACAAGAAATGTAAATCGACAAGTGTTAGAAAGTGTCGAAAGTGAAGAGAGAGAGAGAGAGAGAGTGAGAGAGAGCAACAAAGGGGAAACAACACAAGAAGGATCAAAACACATGTCACCAAGAGAATTATTGTTGAGAGGATGTTATTTTATGTTTACATGTACGTGACAAGGATTGTGAGTCATCATCGGGGTCCTCATGGAGGCTGTGCATGATTTTGGTGCTTACATATTTGCCCCCTCGGGAACAATAGTCTATTTGAAAGTAGGTACTGTTCTTGAACTAGGCCCTACCTATTGTCAATTTTAGTGCAATTGCACTTGCAATAACTAGTATTAGTCTGACATTTGAATATATCAAAATGAACAATCAAAACTGAAATGACAAACATACCATAGATCGTGTGAGTTTGATTGGTTGTTTGCCTTTGTTAGAGAGACCTATAGGAATGAAAGCATGCAAAATGGATTCATGAGAGATGCATAAAAACAACAACTAATCTAAAATTCATAAAGTAAACTAAGCTAAGAGAGAGAAAGAGTGAGCAAATTAGTGAAATTTGAGTGAATCAGTGATGGAATCAATCGTGTGAGTAGTCGTTGGGTAGATATCGCCGAGGAGATCACAAAGATGGCTGCTTGCTCTTCTATCACTAAGAATTAGGTATGCAAATAGTGAAAAACCCTTCTCTAAAGCCTAGGTTACAGTTTGTGAAAAATCTCTTAAAATTGTCTATTTTTGTCGATTCTTTCTATTACATTGTCTTTGTCTCACTGTTTAGAGTAAGACTAGTTTTTCATTTTTCAAAATTGACTAAGAAATGAGGTTTTTAGAGAATTTTTAGTTCGAGGGATAGCCACATGGGGTCGCCCCTTTTTCCAGTCAGGTTGCTCAGGGGAGATTTGGCTTAGAAATAGGGTCGCCCGGTGGAGATTTGCCTGTGCAACAGGGATGGCTGGGGGAGATCCTGCTGAACATCAGGTTCACCCAGGGAGATCTAGTCTGATGAAAGGGGTGACCCTAACAGATCTATTCTGATTGAAATTTGATGTTTTCTAATGTTTACTTCACTCTATTTTAATCTAATTTGAACACTGAATTCATCTATATTTATTGCAATTTTGAATGTTTATACATTTTTTTGTAAAATTTTCACAAGTTTATATGATTTTTAGGGATTTTATGAGTTGACAAGATCTAATCTAAAGTTCTTTTTTGATTGGCATATGCACATTTGTTGGAATGTCAATCGTGAGCAGTTGTTGCTCTTATATATGTATGCTTCATTGTCTACCGATGATATTGCTATCCTGAAGAGGGTAGGCTTGGCTAGGATCTGCCATGTGCTAGTCGTACATGCTATGGCATGCATTTGTTGTGACTTTTTGACTTACTGGGATGAAGACATGAACACTTTCAGATTTCCATAGGTTCTAGGAGAGTGGACCATCACTCTTTACAACGTGTATTGCATTATAGGGGTTCCTGTGAGAGGACTCCCACTTGTTCTACTGGCTAGCGAGTCCTTGGAGGACAAGACATCTTAGGCACATATTATGGGACTGGGGTTCAACTTACTTTAGTACCATGACTCTGCATTCCTCGCTTGAGGAAGTCCTTGATTGGCTTGATTGCCTCAAGGCTGTCTGGAGACAAGGCCTTAGCTCAATTGAGATGGTGTTGGGAACCAATCATATAGGGAATTGAGCAGGATAGAGTTTACGTTTGGGGACCAAACATCCTGGCTATGGTCTATCGTGACTTCTATCGCATTATGTGGCACATGGCTCTTTCTTTCAGCCACTCCTCTCTGATCATGACTTGGATCTTTGAGCATATCAGGTCGTATCAGAAGGAGATTCCTCTTCCTATACTAAGAGCTGCTAGTTGGGCTCATGTGGGGCACTTTGATACTTCTTTATGTGTTGTGGCTACTCTTACAGATGTAAATATGACCTCCGACCCTTACACAAATATGGAGGGTGCATGGTCTCATGATAGACAGATCAGGGAGCATTATCTTAGCATATCAAAGCTTTCAGATTATAATGGTCTTGTCGAGGCTCATCATGTTGAGATCATCTTGCAATAGTTTGTTGAGGACTTCCCAAAGGACTTACCCCCTATGCCTACTTGTTATAGATCTATCGAGGAGATGGGTGAGATTGGGCAGAGGACTGTCATTTGGACCCCTTTGACTCTGGGGGTTTTGATTGCCAAAACTTCTAGGACCCCAAGTGGGGGATAGAGGGGAGGAAGAGGAGCTCCTTCCCATGGACTCGTTGTCATGGATGACTCTAATTCTATCGACGAGGACTACATTCCTGACATGGATGACTTATCCGAAGAGGGACCAGCAGGGGATGCACATGAGATAGATTTTGATGAGGATGATATACCCGAGGGTTCCTCTATAGTGCCTAGACCTCCTATTTCTAATGAGGCAATGTGGCAACTTGATCATTCTTGGAAGCCCGGCAACCCACGTAAGTCTACTCTTGTTTTAGGTTAAGTGCACAAAGATGAGAGACCAAAATGGGGTCTTAAGTTGCCACTTTTTTATTCTAAAATCAGGAAACATTGATGTTGGATGAGAAATTGAGGATAGCTACACTCAAAATTTGAAGATGGAATTAAAACAAGAGTTGTAGTACTCCGAGTCTAGTTTCTAAACTACTATTTTTTTCCAAAAATGGTTGAGATTAAGGGGTTCAAAAAGGGGGAGCACACAAATTGGTCCTATTTTTCTCAACAAAACTTAACATAGTGTTTGGTGTGCTCCCCCTAAAATGTTAACCTTTTTTTAGTATTTCAATAATCACTCTAGTGAGAAATTAGCTAACACCCTATAGTTTATCCCTGATTTTTCTAATAATTTTTTAATGAATAATTGACTTTTTAGTAATTTTTAAAGTGGACACATCCTGAAAAATAGAAATTTGAGTGTGCTCCCTCCTAAAATGTTTGAAACCTAATCAAAAATCAATTCTTTTTTTTGAATTCGTGTAGAATGAAGTCTAGTTTCTAAAAATATAATTTATTTCAAATTTTGATGAACGGTTAAAAAAAAGTCAAAAATACTAGACACTAGTTTTTGACAAAAAATGGACACACTAACAAAAGAAATTCAAGATGAAACACTAACATACTCAAAATGTGAAAAAAATTATATGGTTAGATAGCTAACAGAGAGCTTAAGAACATGGTGGTATTTTTTTTGAGTTTTCATTGAAAAAAGTGCCATCCTGATGGGAAGCACGCTCCAGATTATCTCTAGATTTTGCTAAAAACTAATAAAAATATGTCAAAGAACCTTGAGCATAACACGAGCACGTTATAACGTGCTCACATTATGATGAGCATAACTGGCAATACACATGCCAATTGTATTTTCTTGAAAGTTTCTAAAGCCTTTTCAACAAATCCATTTTTGCATATCTTGCGATCATTGCATTCCATTATAGAACATCTCTTTGAGGTGTTACATCATACAATTAACATGCCTTGTCTATTCTTCCACACTTTACATACATGTCTACAAGGGCAGCTGCACTTCCTATCATCTCTCTCACTCTCTACTTCCCTCCCCTCTCTACATCCTACCCTTTCTCTGAGTCTTTCTTTCCCTCACCTCTCCACCTCCTACCTTCTCTCTCACTCTCTTCTTCCCTCCCCTATCTACTTCCTACCCTCTTTTTGAGTCTTTGCTTCCCTCACCTCTCTACCTCCTACCTTCTCTCTCACTCTCTTCTCCCCCCTCCCTCTCTACCTCTTACCCTTTCTCTCACTTTCTACTTCCCTCCCCTATCTACCTCCTACCCTCTCTCTCAGTCTCTGCTTCCCTCCCTTGTCTACCTCCTACCTTCTCTCTCTTCTTCCTTCCCCTGTCTACCTCCTACGGTCCTCTCCTACTCTCTACTTCCCTCCTGTCTCTACCTCCTATCCTCTCTCTCACTCTCTACTTCCCTCCCCACTCTACCTCTCCTCATCATTCTTCCCATCCAATGAAATTTCATAAATTATCTTGTTTCCATTTCATCATCCCAATTTATATCCTAGTCCCTCTTTGCATGTCGTAGTTTTCTTGTTTCCATATTCTTTGTTAGCATGTGAGAGGAGAGGGAGGAAGAGGGAGAGAGGATGGAGATGGATGGGAGAGAGAGGGGAGAGATAAGGTGATAAGGAGAGAGAGAGAGAGAGAGAGAGAGAGAGAGAGAGAGAGAGAGAGAGAGAGAGAGAGAGAGAGAGAGAGAGAGAGAGAGAGTCCTAGTTTTCTTGTTTTGGAGAGAGAGAGAGAGGGTTGGTCAGGTTTATGAGTTTAGGGTTTCTTAAGTTTAGGGTTTAGTGGAATTATTTAGGGTTTAGGGGTTTAGGGTTGCTTGGGTTTATGGTTTAGGGGTTATATTTTAGGGGTATTATTTAGGGTTTAGGGGTTTTGGGAGAGAGAGGGATTTAGGGTTGCTCAAGTTTAGGGGCATATTTAGGGTTTATGAGTTTAGGGTTTCTTAGACCTTTAGGGGTAAATTATTTAGGGTTTATGAGTTTCTAGGGTTTCTCAAGTTTAGGGTTTAGGGGTTAGGGTTAAAGGGGAATTATTTTATAATTTCCCTTCAATCCTCATAATACTAACACATTAGTCCACCCATCTCCTAATCCATCAATCCCTATCATCCATCCACCATATAACTCACTATCTAATCCACCATCAAACATTCTAAGCTCTAATCCATCAACCCATGAACGCTTGAAAAATTTTCTCCAAAGAGTCTTTAGAAAATCCAAAAATAAAAGCAAAGATATGGAGCCATCTAAATCCATTGATCCAATTTCATCCCCCTCTAACACTCCCAATCCTAATCCATTCGGGCCTTCTATATCCATTCACTCGATCCTAATCCTAACCCCACAGTTCATCTTCCATCATTATCCATCAACTATTAGCAAGGAATCTAAGAACATCATGTACTCAAATTCCTATCCTTGGGCCTAACAAAGAACCTCCTAATAACATGTATACCACTCCAACACCATCATCCACTCCTATGTCTATCCATTTCATTGAAGAGTCTCCTACCATAAGTCCAAGTCAAACCCCATCATGTAGACATGTTGTCAAACATCCAAAGATTATTGATCCTAGATCTAAGAACCCATCACATCCATCTAAGAAACCCAATAGCTATACATTAAGAGCCTAGTCCAAAGAATGTGGAAACACCAACCACCCATCCTAATCTAAATCCAAACATCCCATCTAATCCCATCTTGGTTCCTTTACCATCTCATGGTCAACCCCTCTGTACATCGATCCCATCATTAATCCTCCAACATCTCCTAGTGAACCCCCATCGCCACCTCTTACTCCCCAATCCAATGAATATCAATGCATCCCCACTTACCCTATCCATATCTAATATTGCGCTATCCATGCTTATCCTCCCTGTGATCAATTTATTATCTATGATCGAGATCTTATCCATGAGAAAGCAAGCTCCCACATCACTCCTATCCATCATCCCATTAGCTCTATCCATCATCTCATGCTAGTCCTATTCATTATCCATCAATATCCCATGATGAGACACTTGGTCCCCAAGAAAACATAGACAATCAAACAAATATCTTGAATCCTAGATCTTGAATCACACCCCAATGAGTATAATGATTTAATCAAGATCCAAGAATTCTACATCCATTTCCCATTGATCCTCCATCATCCCAGGTTGAACTATATGTTTAGGTGTTTATCCTGGTCGCTCAAGTTTAGGGTTTAGGGGTTAGGGGCATTATTTGAGGTTTACATGAGTTTAGGGTTGCTCAAGTAAATAGGGTTTAGGGAAATTATTTAGGCTTTAGGGGTTTAGGGATGCTTGAGTTTAGGGTTTAGTGGTTAGGGGTTTAGGGTTGCTTGAGTTTAGCGGTTAGGGTTTAGGGTTTACAGAGAGATAGAGCAAGGGGACCAATAGAGATTGGGAGAGATAGGGAGATAGAGGTTTAGGGTTGCTTCTAGGTTTTATGGTTTAGGGGTTAGGGGCATTATTTAGGGTTTAGGGTTTATGGTTTAAGGGTCAAGGGTTAAGGTTTAGAGGTTTAGGTAGAGAGGAGAATAGGGGGATGTAGAGGAGATCGAGCCTGGGAGAGATATCTCTGTCTCCTCTATCCCTCTCTCTAACTATACATACCTCTCTCTCTCCCCCCTTGTCTCTCTCTTGCTCTCTCTTTCGATCCCCTCTCTCTAACTCTACCTTTATATCTCTCCCTACCTCACTATTTGAGGTTTACATGAGTTTAGGGTTGCTCAAGTAAATAGGGTTTAGGGAACACCTTTAGGGTTAGGGTTTAGGGGAATTATTTAGGCTTTAGGGGTTTAGGGATGCTCAAGTTTAGGGTTTAGGGGTTCGGGTTTAGGGTTTAGGGTTTAGGGGTTAGGGGTTTAGGTTTGTTTGAATTTAGGGGTTAGGGTTTATGGTTTAGAGAGAGATAGAGCAAGGGGACCAATAGAGATTGGGAGAGATAGGGAGATAGAGGTTTAGGGTTGCTTCCAAGTTTTATGGTTTAGGGGTTAAGGGTTTTGGGTTGCTCATTTTTAGGGTTTAGGGTTTAGGGGCATTATTTAGGGTTTAGGGTTTATGGTTTAGGGTTAGGGGTTAAGGTTTAGAGGTTTAGGTTTATGGTTTAGGTAGAGAGGAGAATAGGGATCCCTATCTCTCACTCTATCCCTCGCTACCTCTCTCTCCTCCTCTCTCTCCCCCCATCCCTCTACCTCTTGAAATCTCTCTCCCTATGTCTCTAGACATCTCTCCATCTCTTTCCCTATCTCTATCTATCCGCATAACCCTATGTCTTAATATATCCCTCTCTACCTCTCTCTCTGTATTTCCCTATTTATCTCTCCCTTGCTAGATCTATCTCCCTATATCTCCCCTCTCTCTATATATATGTATCTCTATCTTTCTCCCTCTATAGACCCCTTTGTCTCTCTCAATCCCCATCTCTCCCTCTCCCCATCTCTATCTCCACCTATCCCTCTCTATCTCTCTATTTGGCCCTCTTTCAATATTTTTTCCTTTCTCTAACTCTATCTCTATCTCTCCATCTCTTTTTGGATGTCCTCGGGCTCTCTCCCTATCCATGTCCATGTCCCTCTCTATCTCTCCATGTCTCCTAATCCCTCTCTATATATAGGATAGATAAATGAAGAGAGAGAGAGAGAGAGAGAGAGAGAGAGAGAGAGAGAGAGAGAGAGACTCCCATGTAGATACAAGGTTACATTTGTCCCTCCTAGTATTAAAAAGTTCTATTTCACGAACCACATTTGTCCCTCCTAGTATTATATAGGATTTTTGCATGCATGAACCTTTATGTTTTCATGCTTCCCAGAACGCGCTTGTGTTATAATGCGAGTGCATTTTGGGAAGCATGAAAAATGGTAAAAAAACATGTGGGATCCTTGTTTCAGACCCCACATGACTGTTATTCTTGCTTTTCATGAGTATATCAGACAAGAAAATGCTTTTCATGTTGTTTGACTTATTGAGAATCATTTTTATATCAATCCACCACCTTGTTTTGTTTTTTCAACATAGAAGAATTGATTTTGCATGTTTTTGGAGAAAATTTTATTATTTAAACTGAAAGTTTCATGTTTCATGTGTGATATTGTTTCAAAGCTAATTACCATTGATATATAGATTGAATTTGATGATATTTGCTTGTTTTTTCCATAAATTTCACTAATCCTATTCTAGAATTATATAGAATTCATAATCAAACTTGTGAAAAAGAAGAATTTGAGGATTTTGAAGCCATATTTTGGAGAATTGGTCAACTGCAATATTGAATTCTAAGGTATGTTCAACTTATGTCCCTTTTAATTCACATATATATGTTCTTATATTCTTTATGTCTTTATGTCTTTATGTTTTTTTATGTTCTTTATGTTCTAAGATATATATATGTCTAGGTATATTAGTTAGTTCAGTCAAAGAGACTCCAAATTCCTCTTGTTTCCACCTTGTTTCTGCCCTTCATGCCTTCATTTCACCTATTTTTAGCTATACAAGAGAAAAACATTATCAAATACTTCATAAAATAATTTTAGTGAACAATTGTTTGTCATACTCATATTCATGATCAATGGAGCCAAAATTGATTTTGGAAGACTCTTAATTTTTTTCGTAGGATGATATAGAAGGATTTATACCTTAATACATGCATAATTTAATTCATTTAATAGAACCATCCAATGACTTGATCATTTAGACATAATTGTTAGGTGTCCTTTTGATAACTTCTCCATGCATGATTCATAGTATGAATTCTCTTGGAGAAGGTTGGAGGATGTGGAGACCTCTTTAGTGTCTTGGGCTAGGACATTCCTTGTGCACCAATTCATAAATAAATCACTTTTAGTCAATAGAATCCAAATACATCCATTTGCAATCATGGATTAGTTAAGGACAACTAGGTGGTAAATTTGTTGCCATTGGCAACTTCACAAATTTCATGTCTTATCTTGTTCTCGATTTTCTCCATGGATCTCCATCATTGTCTTCATGATTTGTATAATTCATCATGTCATAGTGGCTTCATCATTCAATAATTATCTAATCACAATAACCCTAGATGGTTATCCCTAGGACTACTCTGTCAATTGCACACTATGTATTTCAGCAATTTAGATTTCCTTCATGTGTGTTTCAATGGTTTGCAGTGTTAGGACAGTCGTATGTGAAACTTATTGAACATAATTAAACTCCATCACACCACCTCAAATGAAATCAAACTCAATCAAAATTTCATGAATATGAAGTTATCCTTCTGAATAAATCAGTTATGGCATGACAATCCTTTATGAGCACTTGGTCTTGATCTTCTTCAAACTTTCACCTTTTTGCAACATAGAGCAACTCAAAACACTAAAACCTAGGGTTTCGAAACATAGAGCAACTTTTTGTAACATAGAGCAACTTTCTACAAATTTTACAATCCCTTCAAGGCTTCAATGAAACATAGATTCACTCCAATGTGAGTTCCTGACAAGAATCCACACTCACCTTTGACAATTTACTCACCCTAGGTAAATGCCTCATGACAATCATGAGGGTTAATGATAGTCATCTAGGGACTGTCCTATGGCTGTTGGTAATTCTTTATTGTAACATGATAACATGATGCCAGGGGAGGTCTCATTTTGTGTGCCAAGTGCGCCAATCATTCAAGGCAGCAAGCTATCAGAAAAGTCCCTTAAGATCCCTAAGATGAAAAAACTACCAAACTTTGACGGAGCAGTTCTCAAAATTCCTGGTAGCTGGGAATGTTTCGTTTGGACCTACAGGTGCATGTGGGGTCCGTCTACAATAATCTCTCTCAGTTTCATTCAACTCTTGTCTGTTTGACCATGCCAAAATCAAACACATTCTTACAAAATGCTTCAGTTCCATGCAGTAGAAAGGTGCTAGGAGTGACACTTTGCATTACATAGCTCATGGAGCCGAACGTACTATGCGAACACATCAGGGTGGGTGGGTAAATGCTAGTGGAGGTCTCGTTTCATGCGCCAAGTGCCCCAATCATTCAGGGCAGTAGGCTACTGACAAAGTCCCTTAAGATCCCTAAGATGGAAAAACTGCCAAACTTTGATGGAGTAGTTCTCAAAATTTGTGGCAGATGTGAACATTTCATTTGGACCTACAAGTGCATGTGGGGTCCATCCACAATAACCTCTCTCAGGTTTGGTCAACTCCAGTTTTTTTGCCCATGCCGAAATCAAATGCATTCTTGCAAAATGCTCCAGTTTCATGCACTAGAAAGATGCTAGGAGTGACATTTTGCATTTCATAGCTCATGGGGCCGAATGGACTGTGCCAACACGTTGGGGTGGGTGAGTAAATGCCAAGGGAGGTCTCATTTTGTGTGCCAAGTGCCCTAATCATTCAGGGCAGTAGGCTACCGACTAAGTCCCTTAAGATCCCTAAGATGAAAAAACTACCAAACTTTGACAGAGCAGTTCTCAAAATTTGTGGAAACTAGGAACATTTCATTTTGACCTACAGTTACATGTGGGATTCATCTACAATAACCTCTCTCAGTTTCATTCAAGTCCTATCCATTTGACCATGCTGAAATCAAACACATTCTTGCAAAATGCTTCAATTCCATGCAGTGGAAAGGTTGCCAGGTGCCATATTTTTTATTCTGCTCATCATGGGGCTGAATTGACTATGCCAATATGTCGGGGTGGGTGATTAAATGGTATAGAAGGTCTTATTTCATGTGTCAAGCGTCTCAGTCATTCCGGGCTATAAGCTATTGACAAAGTAGAAAGTTGCTAACACTAAAATTTTGCATTCCACAGGTCTTGGGGGTGAAACGACTATGCCAACACATCCGAATGGGTAGGTAAATGGTAGGGAAGGTCTCATTTCATGTACCAAGCATCTCAATCATTTTGGCCTGCAAGCTACCAACACCTAGCACCTTTCGTGTTTTGCCGATAGCTTGCAACCCAGAATGACTGAGACACTTAGCACATGAAACAAGACCTCCCCTAGCATTTACTTTCCTACTCAGATGTGTTGGCATAGTTGGTTTGGCCCCACGATAAGCAAAACCAAAAATATGGTACATAGCAACCTTTCCACTGCATGGAACTGAAGCATTTTGCAAGAATATGTTTGATTTCGGCACAGTCAAATGGATAGGACTTGAATGAAACCAAGAGGTTATTTTAGATGGATCCCACATTCAGATGTAGGTCAAAATGAAACATTCCCAGCTGCCACAAATTCTTAGAACTACTTCGTCAAAGTTTGGTAGTTTTTTTCATCTTAAGGATCTTAAGGGACTTAGCTGGTAGCCTACTGCCTCGGATGATTGGGGCACTTGGCACATGAAATGATACCTCCCCTGGCATTTACTTGCCCACTCTAACATGTTGGTGCAGTCTGTTCAGACCCATGAGATATGGAATGCAAAATGTCACTCCTAGCATCTTTCTACTACTTGAAACTGAAGCATTTTGCAAGAATGCATTTAATTTTGGCACGATCAAATGGATTGGAGTTGACCAAAACTGAGAGAAATTATTATGGATGGAACCCACGTGCACCTGTAGGTCCAAACGAAACGTTCCCAGCTGCCATGAATTTTGAGAACTGCTTCGTCAAAGTTTGGCAGTTTTTGCATCTTAGGGATCTTAAGGGACTTTGTTGGTAGCCTGTTGCCCCGAATGATTGGGGCACTTGGCACACAAAATGAGACATCCCTTGGCATTTACCCACCCACCCCGATGTGTTGGCACAGTTCGTTTAGCCCCACGATCTATGGAATGCAAAATGTCACTCCTAACACCTTTCTACTGCATGGAACTGAAGCATTTTGCAAGAATGCATTTGATTCAAGCATGGTCAAACAGACAAGAGTTGAACAAAACTGAGAGAGGTTATTGTAGACAAACCCCACGTGCACCTGTAGGTCTAAACAAAATGTTCCCAGATGCCATAAATTTTGAGAACTGCTCCGTCAAAGTTTAGAAATTTTTTCATCTTAGGGATCTTAAGGGACTTTGCCGGTAACCTGCTACCCTAAACGATTGGGGCACTTGGTACATGAAATAAGACCTCCCTTGGCATTTACCCACCCACCCCAACATGTTGGCATAGTCCGTTTGGCCCCATGAGCTATGGAATGCAAAATGTCACTCCTAGCACCTTTCTACTACATGAAACTAAAGCCTTCTTAAGTGTGTATGATGGTAGGGTTTGGACAGATGGAAATGTGTTGTTGAAATTCACAACATCTTGATAGTATTGTGGCTATGATCTCCTTATATGACATGACAAGAGCTATTCCATATCCTTGTTGTCCCATAACCTTGATTATTACGATCAGAAGCATGGAAAAAAAACCCTACAAGAAACAAAGCAATGATTAGATCTCAATATGATCATGATATACCCAAGCATCTATATTAGTCTAAATCATAAAATCTCTTCAAATAAATATTGATCTAAGGGTTTCGTGAGTTTCCATTGGCACCCAAACCCTACGTCTTCATTAGAAATCCTTGAATGCTAATTATTGTCATTATGCTTCTTTCTTATTAATTCTTACTAATCATGGTGAGTTGGTGAAATCTTGTTATATGTCATTGGAGAGGGATCCCTGGAGTTGGAACAGTTGTTTGAGACCTTGTTGAATGTGTCTAAGGTGTTGGAACAAGAATTGGGAAACCTTGAAGCCTTAAAGCCATTTGGTGTTATGCCTAGAGGCCTAATTAGGCCTAATTTACAGAAGAACAATCAATTTTTGGAGGGTTCCGTATAAAGTGACCACTCCAAAAAATTAGTATGTTGTGTAAAGTTCAAATCGATATCTAAATCTGTGTTTATATTCTGGGTATCAAGCCTAAGTTGAAAATTATGCAAGAAAATGTCATTTTGTTGTACTACTAGGCCTAGGGTCAATCAAATAAGGAAATCTTAGAAGCTTGTTGTTCCTAAGTTCTTGTGAAGCATCATTGCATTGTATTTGTTGTCTCCATCCTATGTAAGACCCTCCTGGTGTAGGTTATGGTGTTTGAGGTGTTAATGACCCATAAGACCTTAGAGCCTAGTATGCACCTAAGGGTAGCTATGAGAATAGAAACTACAAATTTTACTTTTGGATGTTGAAACCATTGTGTTCTACCCTATCTCTACATCAGATATGCACAAAATGGTTTTGTTGATAAGGCTTTAGAAACTTTCAAGAAAGGACCTTGATGCAGAGGAAGGACCTTCTTTAGGACAACAACACAAAATGACAAAGTGTTCTTACACCATCTTCATTTATGCTCCTAGGTGTACCTCTATAGGACTGTAACATTGAACTCTTTTTAGATTCTTTTTATTGTTGGAAGAAACTATTGAAGGTTAATTTCTACACCCATCTTTCTTTAGTAATGACCTCACACACGTGGCTAGTATGGATATTCATATAATGACCTCACACATGTGGCTACTGTGGATATAAAGCTAATTGAATTTGTTTTGGGCATTTCGAATCCTAATCCTTTATTTATTTTTCTAAAATGGGCAAGGATTTCTGGTTTTAGGGTTGGTTTTTCCTTTTGGCACATGATTTTTTTTTATTTTTCCTTGTTTATTTCTCATGATAAACTTATTACCTTTCTGATTTTATTCCTAGAGGTTGTCTAGGAGGGCTAGTGTCAGGATTGGAATAGAAAATATTAATAAACTTGAGGGGAATCTATGTTGTTCTTCCTTTATATGAGGATCATGACTATGTAAATTCATGATTGCATTCTCTAAGGCTTATGTTTGATGGAGGCTTTTCTGGACCCTAATTTCATTAAGTGGTTTTAGGATACATCTCTAACGGAAGTCATTGAGTCTTTTATGGTGCAACAAGGTTATCACACCTATACTTTGGAATCTTCTACCCTTGAGACAGTCCTTACCAACCTTTTGATTGATATTGTGCAGGGTAGATCTCAGGGACAGTCATAGAGGCAGGGTGCAGTCATGTTTCTTATTTAGTTAATGTGGTCCTTAATCAATGTGAGAGAGTGGGCATATTCTCTTAATGATGATGCTAATACAATATTATGAGGCAGTCGTCAAAATACCATGAAGAAGAATGGTAACAAAGTAGTCACAAAGTAAAACAATCATGGTTTGATGTTGCCATAGAGTCATGCAAAGGGAGATCAGTGTTCAAACATGATTATGAAGGGTCTCAAAAGCTAGCAGAGGTCTATCATACTTTGAGGATGGTTACCTTTTATATCATTCCTACTTAAAGTGCAATCACATAAGATGGATGTTATGGGTGGCCATGGTTTTCATGAGATTGAGTACAATGACTTGGATCCAAGAGGATGATTCAAGATCATTAATATCATAGTATTTTGAGAGGGGATCAAAGATATCATCATATATTATATCTAGGTTCACAGGTTATGGAGAATCAGGAGATATTGTGGTGGAATAAACATACAATTTCATCAAAGGACTTCCGACACCTTACCAATATAGGATTGCTAAATAGGGGCAACATTGTAACAACTTTTGTGCCTTGATTTACCATTAAAACCATGCATAGAATTATTCTAAAAAACTTTCCAAAAGACTATCCTATGAGTTTTGGGGAGTATAGATATGTAATCAAGGTCTCTAAAGGACTGCCCCCATGTGTCTAGCTCACTAAACTTCATCACAATACTATCTAGCTAACCCCAACCTGCTTGTGAGCAGCATTAATGACTATCTTAAATCATTTGGACTGGAGTATTATTGCAAGAAAAGTTTTGAGTACTCCTTAGACTTTCATCTAGTAATCACTAAGGGTATTAAGACCTACGAAGTTCACAAAGCCATCCTATAAAAAAATTACAAGAAGAGGAATAGTCATGAGGCTCTAAAAAGGTTACTTCAGGGGTTTTCATTGTAAGCAAGAGGTGAAAAGTTTGTAAAATGGCCCAATGCTTGTGGGGACTATTATGCTGATATGAATTGTTGATGGACTGTCTTTAATGCAAGGTATAATCATAAAGGATTGCCCTAATGTAGGATCTTTGTCATGTTAACATAGGGGAATTTGTCACCCTTTGATCCACAAGCCATGAGGGATGGTGAGTGAGTGTGGCTTAATAAGTTTCATTCAAGGTGAGAACAATCCAAGCTAGACACCTTGGATATTAACTCTTTCCTACTCATCCCAATTGCTATAAGAATACAAGAACATTCAAATCATACATCAAAGAAAGCACTAAAATCCAATTGCCAACATGCTAGTGAATGAGCATTGAATGTGACCACATAAAGAAAAAACATACTATTCTTCAACAAATACCATCTCCTTGGTCCAAAAATTCAAAAGACCTAGAAAGCACATCTCAATGCACATTTAGATGAATAGACACACTTCCAACTTTATTGTCTCATGGAATGCAATGATTGCAAGATATGCACAAAATGGATTTGTTGAAAAAACTTTAGAAAATTTTGAACAAGTAAAAGCAATTGGCACGTGTAAAGACAAATTCCACAACCTTTGCCAACATCCTCCCTATCTGTACACCAAAATAGAATGTTTGGAATAGCGTATGGATAGCCATCAAAGCATAAAGGATATAGGAAATTTGTCACATGCTATAATTGTAGCTACCCTTGTAGACATGTATGCAAAGTGTGGAAGCATAGACAAGGCATGTGAACTATTTGGCATGATGCCCCAAAGAAATGTCACCTCATGAAGGCACATGAATTGTATGGAAAATGTGGAGGCATAGGTCCAAGGCGCATGAACTGTTTGAAATGATGCCTCAAAGAAATGTACAGTCCCACAGAATGCAATGATTGCAAGATATGCACAAAATGGATTATTTGAAAATGATTTATAAACTTTCAAGCAAATACAATTGGCACATGTAAAACCAAATTCCTGTAACGATAATTGATCATCATATTAAATATTTATTATACATTGTCATATACATAATGTCATGAACATAACATCTAGTTTATATACAAAGCCATATAGGCATGTCCAAACAAAGCCATACAGGCATATATTCAAAAATATACATCGGTAGTTCATACAAAAGTATGTATAAAAAGCCATCTAGGCATAAAAAAAATATCCCAAAAACTAGTTTCCTATGGACTTTTATGAAATAATCAGCGGCCCTTGCTTGACCATGAAGATGTAGAACTAATCACTGACTCATCCTCTCTCTGTCGTCGAGTAGACCTCTTCGACAGAAGTCAATCTAGCTCCACCTGTTAATACAATCAAACAATATATGCACATTAATATATAACATCACATATATAACATGAAATATATAACATCACATATGTAATCGACCACTTACTGCCACCTGATGATCACCCTCCATCATCTTGTCTCTCTCTATGTCAGTACTTGGATGAACTGGAGTTGTGACCTCCTGTGAGAAGCATCAAAAAGCAAAATTGACAAAACATAAATATCATTTATGTACATCAAATGACACAAGATAAAACAAGAATACAAAATTATGATATTTTCATGTTATTGGCTCATACCTTAGTCAAAGGATTTGCAAACATCATGGCTGCAACAATGCCTATCTGCACTGACTCACGAAGATCAGGAGGAGTCTCCACTGTATTCAACATCTAAAAATCAAGTTCAATATTATTCAAACAAAATAAATACATAACATTATTTTAAAAATACATAATGATTAGAAATGGTTAAATTTACCTCCATAAAAGTGGTGGTTTGGCGTCCAGGGGACCAAGGAAACCGTGGAGGTGTCGGTGACTATTGAAATCATCAAATTATCACAAAATAATATTACCATTGACATATCTACAATAATTACGATTATGTGATAAATTACATACCTGTTGACTTGACCTCCTCTCATAACCTGCCAATGGATGGCTAACGGAGGTAGGATGAAGACTCTGACCCTAGAATTTCATTGCGTAGACAATTACATACATTATTTTTGACTTATAATATAGATAATCATATAAAATTAATTACAAATTTCAAATAACAATATACTAAATCAAGATGAAACTTGTAACAAATTACCTGAGAGTCTACCAAATGTATGCTATAAGAGATCGTCACTGAGAACAAGATCATCCAATATGTCCAGCCCCTGTGTTGCAGCATCCTGTCCTACATCACAACATCCTGTCGAGAGTCCTGTCGTGCCTCCTGCATCCCATAATCACATAGGTTCCCACAGGTACTACACAAATGTGGGGACACATGATGCCTACTACTCTCACCCTCATCGGCCTGGGTAAGATAATCGGCATGCTGTGATAGAGTTTGGGTGAGAGTAGTCAATGAATATAAAGTCTCCATCTCAACACTCTCCTTCAAAGCCAAAGGGAGTGACCTACATTATGGCCTCATTCGGGATACAGGCACATGGTCTTCATCTCGTTGAGCCCTAGGTCTATCTTGGGCAGAGCCACCATCTCTACCTTGGAACTCACGAATGTCAAAATAATTCAAAATCTTATTGAGGACGAACTCGCAATAGAGTTTCCTTGAGAAATATTGTGGTATCTCATCATTGTTACATGAGCACTCATCGAAGACCATGTACCATCTATCCCAAAAGTTTCAGGATATTTCTTCATTCCTACACCAATGTATAGGAAACCATTTGCAACTTTCTTCTAATCTTTCGCCGGTTTTGGGATTAATAAAGTGTACACATAATTGAGATTTTGTAATTTTTTCATTCTTGACTTGTTCATATTGTAACTTGTTGGCATAATATTGTTGACACCTCTCCCTATAGTCTTGGAATTCAGTGATTTGTTTTGTCACCAAATCCATGTGGGAAACAATCTCCTCTAGTGATTTTTCAAGTGCCCTCCTATGATCAGTAGTTCCACTTGGCTTGTTTAGGGTTTGAATAATAGTTTGAATATGTTTCTTGTTTTCTTCTATTATCCCTAAGTAGTGTTCTTGATTATCCCTTACATTAAAAGGAGGTGAAGGTGGGTTTGGAGGGTTTGGAGGGTTTTGGGGGTTGTTTTTACCCTCCTCAGCTGGATATAGGTTTTCTCTTTCTCCAAATAACTGTAAATGCAATATAAAAACAAATCAAACATTGCAAAACTCAAAAATTATTCTCAAACTAACAAAATCAGTCGAACCCTACCTTCTTCCTGTGCTGGAGCCTCCAAATTTGCATGACGACTTCTTTGGCGGTGAGGTGGCATTGTGAATTTGTTGTTTTCTCTATTACACTTGATTGGATAGCCTTTTCTTTAATGTGATCGCGCTTTTACCTATTTTCTTTGCTGCTAAGCTTGCAATGGTCATGGCTGTGAGTGAGGAGAAATGTTTTTTTTCTTTTATGCAAAGGAAAATGCAAGCGCGTTATAATGCACTCGCTTTTTCTTTAATTTGGAGATGGTGGCGACATTTTGGTCCCCCATCTCTTTGCATTTACCCTTTACTATTTTTTCATCGTCCTTTCTTTTCTTTCCTTTATGTCAAGAATCATCACATCTTTTGCCTTTGCTTTGTTTTGCAGGTAGCGTTGAGGAGTGGAGGGACTTCATTCGAGAGGTCAACATTAGTTTGGCTAGTCCCTTCACTTGGCTGACTCAAGAGATGCTTTTGGTTGATCCTGGTGTGCCCCCTAGAGCTGGGTGACATACTGATGTCTTCGCTCTTGCCTATCATGGGTGTCAAGAGAGTGCTACTTTGAAGGCCGAGAATCTCATCCTTAGGGGTGAGAATCAGGTTCTTCATGAGATGCCTAGTCTTGGGATTCGAAAGTGAGAGTCTAGTATTGCGGGACCTTCACATTCTCGCACTCATAGCAGGTCACCTTGCTCACACAGGTCACATGAAGAGACAAGTGCTACACAGAGACAAAGGAGCAAGAGTCTTGAGGGTTCCATTGGAGGGAACTGCCCTTGAGCTTGTTTTCTTCATTCTTTTTGAAATCATACCCCCCTTGCATGGGGAGCCTTACTTTCCCTTGAGAGCATTTTGTCTTAGCTCTTGTGCTCTTTGTAAACACAAACTTCTGATATATCAATGAAAAGTTGTCTCTTTATGGTTGTTTTTCTATTGTACGAGTACTCATCTCTTGTCCACTTTGGAAGTTTAAGAACTTTTTGATTATGTTTAGACCTTCAACTCTAAGAATGCAAGTATGATGATGATGACATTTTTTGTATCTTTTTTGGGATATATATGAAATATAGGTGATGATATGCAAATGCAAGAACACAAGCGATGCTGAAATGAAACTTTTGCTTCTATGGAATGGCATTTGTTATGACACTGACTTTATTGCTTTGGAACTTTTTCTAATTTTGGTATGAATGCATTGTGGAACAAACAATATGACTTCTCTTTAGCATGATTTTCAATCCAAGGGATTGCAGGTTATCCTGATATAAGAGACCTATGCAAGTTTGTGAGATAGGGATTTAAAACTCAAGTGGGGAGCAGGAGTGAAATGAAGTGCTTCTGAATTTGGGATTTTCTAAAGGCTAAACACTGATCCTTATCTAGATAAGACAATCTGACAAGCTTTTAACTTAGACAAGTAACAAATTTTATTGATGTTCACTAGACTTAGATCATAGATAGCAAGCAAGATAGACCTAGTGTAAAGAATAAATGGGAAAGAACAAGGGTCCTTAGATAGAAAATGATCCTAAAGTCTACTAGACTCTTGGCTTTGCTCAGCTAGTGAATGTGACTTCTTTGTACCTTTCTCTTTTATTTTATCTAGTAGAATGTCACCCTTGAAGCTTTGAGCTTAGATTGATCTCCACCCAAGAGTATGGACATTCAAAAATCTTCTCTCTATCACTCTTTTTTTGTATCTCTCTCTTTTTGCTTTTTCTCCTTTTCTTGTATTTTCTAGAATGCCTCACTTGATTTTCTCTTTTTTTTTTGACTTTTATGAAAATGAATGCTTTTAGAACTTTAGATATGCAATAATTTGATCTCTCAATTCTCACTTTTCTCAACACTCTTATTTTGATCACTCATTTTTTTATTCACTCTTATTTTAGATTGCTTCCTTTAGATTTTTTGATCCTCCTGATGTTTTTGGCCAAGAAAGATATGGGGCTGAGCACCACCAAAAGTTTTCATAGTCTAGTTAGACTTCTCTTCTACTAGGGAAGAATTGGGAAGGTCTACTTGTAAGCTTCCTTTGAACAATGTAGTTTTGAATATTGACTTTTCTTAGACCTAATATCTTAGCTCATTAAGACTAGGACCAATGTAAAGCTAAGAGCTAGGCTTTGATTAGAATCACTGGGAATGAAAGGGAAAAATGGAGATTGTGAAAATGGGGAATCTCAGGACCTAAAAGGATCACATATACCTAGGCAACCTTAGAATCCTTACTGAAATGAAAATAATATAAGAGTGAGTCATTCACTATGATGTAAGATGAATAGAATGATATCGAAATGCAAGAAATAAACTTCTTTTTTTGACATTTTTGATTCTTGTAATTTTTTTTGTATTTTTGGAATATTCGATTCTTTTTTGTATTTTTATGTTTTATGATTTTTATGATTTTTAGGCATAGTATTTCTTGAGGTGAAGGCATTGATTATTTCACCAAATTCCTCTCCCTCCATTGTGCACAAGAGATAGGCACCATTTCTGACATCTTCTTTGACCATATAGGGACCTTTTTAGTCCTCTATGAATGTTCTCTTTCATCTTCTCTTTTTGTTTTTTGTGCTACCTCTTATTAGGACAAGCTCTCCTATCCTGTAGGGTTTTTTGACTCATTTGGTTCTACCCTTTCTAATTTAGTGGTTTCTCTTGATAATGTGAGACGAAGCAGATCTTGGAAATCTTGTTGATGGGAGGGGGTCCAATACAAGACTCCATCACACCTTAGCAATTCCATTATCATGTCGAATTGATCTTGCATATAAATATTTACATCTTGCCTACCTTGAATGTTTTGTAAAATTTAGAATAATTCAAAGGGAGTTTGAGGTTCTCTTTTCTCTTCGGGAGGGACAAAGCTTATACTTGTCCTTCCATTGGGCTCAGGCCTCAAATCCATAGAATATCCAATGTAACTTCCTAGCAACTCAAAGATGACAGGATCATTTGTTCCAACTGACACAAGAATTTTCCATTCTTTATGAAACGTTCATTCACTTTCTTCATCTTCGTCTGGAGTCTCTCAACCATTTAAATTTGTACTAAGGGTGTTTCCCATTCACCAAGCTCATTTGACTGCACTAAAGTAGAAGTGGTAGGTTGCACTTGTGGTTGGGATACCATGAACATCCTTGGGAGAATTCCTATCACGTTAGTTGATTCATTATCCATAGAATTTATGTTCTCCATTGGTGTTAATGGTCTATATGACTCTTCTAATGGTGTGAGAGGTTCATACGACTCACTCTCTTTTGGTGTCTCAGGGACACATGATTCACTCAACAGTGACAAAGGAGTGTAAATTTATGTCACGTCTTTTTCAGGATCTGAGAAAGTGTGGGGATCTACATTTCTCAAATCTAACATAGTTGTTTCAAATATTGGTCCTTCAGTTTGTGAGGCTTCTCCCATATGCAAGGAAAGAGTTTATAGGCCAATTGCACATTGATCATAAGTATCTCCAAAGGGAATTGGAGAGGTCCATCCTTCTCTATCCATTCCATGATTTTCACTATCTTTTCCTTGGGAACAACCTATTTCTATCTTGGTGGTGCCTTGTTTTCTAAGGCCTTCATCTCTGTATTATTTATAATCTTTTCTAGGATTTCTGTCCTCTTGATACATATAGACTATGGTGTAGGACTAGGAACAAAAAGCTTTTTTGTGGGAAGGTCATAATCTATGGGGATGCCTATCCTTTTGTTCATTGTGTTTGGTTTTATCATGCTAAAAGGCTCTAGATCCCCTTTCCTAACATACACTTTCCCAAGATGCAAGAATTGAGCCTCCTAGAATAATGTAGATGGCACAACTTTCATTATGCATATCTAGGGTCTTCCAAGAGGTAGATTGATCCTGTGTCCTTATCAATGACATAAAATGTGGTTGGGACAGTCTTTGGTCCTAAAGTCACAAGAAGAGTGATTTTTCCTATTGTAGTAGCCTTTAAATTATCCTACCCACTTAATTTGTCTCTAGAAGCGGTAGTGTTGGTGTGTGCATAACCCATTCTTTCCAAGAGAGAAAATGGAACTATGTTCATTGTTGCCCCATCATTAACTAGCGTTCTCTTGATGCAAGTGTCATAGATCCACACTTGCAAGTATAACACAAGATCTCCTTTCTTAGTTAACTCTACCTCAAAGGGCATTTGCTTTAGATCAAAGAAGAAACTTGGGTCCTTGAGCTCGGAGTTTGGTGGATTTACATCAAAATCCACATGATTGATTTTCTCACTAGGAGGAGGTGTGATTTGATCAAGGTATTTTAATCCTATCGCTTTCAACAGTGTTGAGCGATGTGATTGAGGAGGTCAATGAATGAGATAGGCACATAAGTTTTCTTTAGACCTTTGATGAGTTCATAAGGTCCAATCGGTGTTGGTATTGGCTCAACCACCGAGACTGTACTTTCATGTATTTCTTCTATCTCATTCTCAAGATCTCCTTCCTCTTCTTCATTATGTAGTGTTTCAACCAACCCCAACATCCTAGCTTCTCCTTTTTGTCCTAATTGTGGTGGGATGTTTGCGTTGCTACCTTGGGCTACATTGCTTTGATCGGCTGCTTCTGTGTCTTTGTTCGTAGGAAATGGGTCCTGATAGATTCTCATGTTGGCATTTTGGGGAGCTATTGGAGCTTGAGTCTATCTTGTCCCCTTGTTATCCAGCATGACTTCTTGCATATTTAAGAACATCTCTATGAACAACCATTGTTGGTCTTTTGGCAATCTTGCTATGAATCTATTATACTCTCTGCAAGATTCTGTGCTATGCCCCTTAGTTCTATGAAAATAATAGAATTGATTATATTCATAAGGGGGTATTTCATACCTTTAGTCATTACCACTTCCATTTTGATTCCAAGTTTGATAATTGTCCCGTGGGTAATACACATTGTTTCTAGGACGATCAATTACATTAACATTGGGAGGGTAGTAATCTCTTCCATTATAGTCATTCCTCACTTTCCTGATTGGGGGTTGGTCTATCATGCCATCTGTTGTTGCATTTCTATTTTTTTTGAGAATCTTGATAACCGACGTGTTGTTTCTCGTATCCTCACTCATCAATTTTCCATTTGACCCATTTAAATCCTTCTACAACTATCAATGGTTGCTTGGTCGATCCTTAAAGCACTTTCCAGGGATTCCTCGTAGGACTTGTAAGGTAACTTTTGAATGTCTTCTCTCATATCCTTGTTTAAGGCATGCAAGAAAAGATCACATAATTCACAATGATCCATGTTTGGAGCACTTGTTGAAGAATAGGGAACTTGTCTCCATCAAGTGACAAAATGGGCTACTAATTCATTCAGTTCTTGTTTCATGGCTAAGAATTCTTGGATCCCTATCTTCACAAGTTTTTTCATGTCGAAAGCCATGACAAATTCTTTGATTAGTTGTCTAAATGAATTTATTGAGGCCTCAGGTAGGTGATAATACCAATCCAGAGATTTTCCTTCTAATGTCTTTGGGAAGATTTTGGTGACAACCCCATCCCAAGGAAGGAGTTCTCTTATCACAATTGTGTAAGCTTTAATGTGCGAGTTGGGATCACCTTCTCCTTTGAACTTTGGGAGATCACATAATGGTCAAGGTAACATAATGTTTCTTATTATTAGGTCAAGTGGCTCTTTTAAGTACTCCAAGTATGTGCCTAAAAAGGCACTCTGTGATTGAGGAGTTGATAGCATTAACCCTATAGGAGGGTTTTGGTAACCCAATGTCATTGTCTGATTTGATTGGTTTCCTAGAATTGCTTGATTATTCTAAATAGGAGGGTTCCCATTTGGGAATGTGTCATTGGTCCCATTTCTTGTGTAGTAGTTGAGGTAAGGAGGATTCTAAGATGCCCCTGGTCCTATTCAATTCAGACATTTTCATACGATTTCTATCTTCTTTTTGGAGTAGGTTGTTCTAACTCCAGAGTTTTGATTATTTGTACTAGTGTTGCAATTAAGTCTGCAAGAGTGGGACCTCTAGGCACTTCCTCATTTCTAGGGTTTTCCCTACAAGTGTTGTCATGATTATGTGTTTTTTCTCGCGCAACATTTTCTCGTCGCTCTTCTCGCAGAGAAACTCTTAGGGATTCTTGAGCATCTCTTACTTCTTGTAAGTTTCTTTCCAACCTTCTTACTTCATCATCAAATGAGTACTTGAGGTTCTCGTGGATAGTTGATCTGGGCAGTGGATTTCTAACCTCATTTGTATTCTTTTCACTTTGTGAGGTGTGTTTGGCAGGGTTGGGTTATGCTCCCATGTAGGATTACTAAAAGAAAGAGAATGCCTAGGTTCTCTTTGGTTTTCCTCATAGTTGGATTCTTCATAGTCATAGCAGTTTGAGATCGGTGTATTTGGGTCAGGGGGCACATACCTAACAAAAGCGGAAGCGACAAATATGGTTACGAAGAAGAAAGTGATAATGTTTAAAACCTTTGAAGTTGAAATGTCAAATGATGATGTTTAAATGGAATTTGAGCATTTAGAATGCAAAAAGCATAAACAAAAGTTTTTCTCTTCACGTCAGGTTCACAAAAATATGTACCCTCAAAATCATGACTTGGTGGCCTGGGGCAGTTGAGTTAGCTTTGGTGTGCACACAGACCCTCTCTCCTTGCCATGGGGTGAACCTCCACGTCACTCTCACTCTCACTCTCATGGAAGTAGCCAATTGAGAGGAGGTGAGATGTGCTAGACTTCACAGAGAGGGGTTGGCCAGTCCTGGGGCCTATGTTGTTGTGTATTTATTTGAATGCGGTGTTCTATGACCATAGTTGTAAAGATAACTATATTACCCAAAGGGTCACTAGTCACCTTTCTCCTGTTTGGGTTTCTAATGTTCCAAAGTTGTGTAGGTTGACTATTATTCTTGTTGATGCTTTGTTCAAGTTGACATTGTCTCTCGTGTTGTTGGATGATTGCTTGTATTTGAAGTTCTCTGAATCTCTCCTATTTTTGTTGAATGACTAGTTGATATTGTTGTTGTCTAGGGTAGATCTCCTCTATCTCTTCGATGATTTCCTTCACCCACTCACCTCTAAGTTTAGGGCACATTCATGAGCCTAAACAAGAGAGAGATGGTTTAAGCTAGCCTTGACTTGACCTAGGGTTTCAACTTAGGGTTTGTGTGACCTAAGGTTTTGAATTTATTGACTTTGTTTGACCTTGTGATGAAACCAAGGGATTTGACTAACGTTGACTAAACTTGACCTTGTGTTGGGACCAAGGGTTTGTAACACTATTAATGTTTTTGTTCTTTTCTATTTTTGTATGCATGCAAGACTATATGAATGCAAAACATTTTTTTTGTGCTTTTTTATGTTTATGGAAATAAGAGTGCTTTTTATTAATCTAGGAATTAGAAAATGAATACAAACTAGCATGAGATTACCTAATGCAATGTAATCTATGTTTTTTTTGGTGTTTTTAAATAAGTGGATCAATTTAATCTAGAAAGGGAAATTGCTTTTAATCTATCAACTTTGGAAAGGGAAACTAATTTAACAATTTAAATCTACTTAGCCTATCAAGGAAAAAGCAACATGTATTTACTTATCCTAAGAGCAAAGTTTTGGTTATCTAATTACTATGAAATGAAAAAAACATGAAAGAAGCTGGAGAAGCATGAGCCTCCACTACCCTCAAAAATCATTGTATTGCCAACCTCTAATCCTCTTGTAGCAGTGGGTTGATCTCCTAGCAACAATAATGAGTCCCACTTTTTGGCCAAGATGGATATTGATATCAACATTTTTAACTAAATCTTTACTTTTTGAGACCTATAGCAGCTAAACCATTAAGATTTTGAAGATGATGCAAACTAGTGATTTGTGATGATTTGTGTGTAGATTCTAAATATATTTTTTTTAATTTTTTTTTGAAATAAATCATGAATCTTTCAACATCTCCTTTAATAACTAGATTTTAATAGTAAACAACATTTTCAGAAAGTAACGTTTATATCGTCGAGCATAACTTTTTTCTATAAAGGATAAAATTCTAATTTTTTAAAATATAGATTTTTAACATCAATATCTAGTGCATGGATATTTTTCATAATTTTTTGTCTCATATATTTTTTTAATTAATTTTTGAAGTCAGGGTAGCTATAATTTGAACATAGGTGTATGTTGTCAAACATAACTTGTTGTGTTTATATTGAAATTCAATTTTTATTTGGTGAAACAAGGACATAAATACCTAGTGCACAAATATTTTTGAGAATGTTTTTCTCTATTTTTTTATTTTTCTGTGTGTGTGGAATAGAGACATTGATGTTCGGTGAAAAACCTATGTTCACTAGAAACAAGAAAATAAATATAAAACCAAATGAAACATATTCAAAATTATACTTTTTGGAAAGCTTATACTAAGGGCTACATTTTTACAAAATAGAATTTGTAAATGACTTCATTTGATCCCCCAAAAGGTGAAGCAAAATTTGTTTTTGTCAGTATTTTGATAGGTGCAGAGGAGACTCAATCGAGGGTTTGATTTAAGACTAGGGGGTTCTTTCCAAGGGGATTTGATCTAATGGGTTTTATCGAACCCTTCAATTAAACCACTTTAGATGGAACCCCTCAAGGATTAAATCATTAATTTTTCTAAAAAATATTTGATTTCAGACAAAAATTAGGATGTCCCATAAGTGGGACACACTATTGTGATAGCACAAAAGAGAAGCAAAAAAAGCTTTGAAGCTTTGAAATGAGCTCAATGAGAGCTTGATGAGCACTGTGTCTTGTGATGTGAGTATATTATGGATGCAAAACAAGTTTTTAGAAAAGCTAAGTGAGATAACAAATGAAAGAAAAAGGCTCTAATGTCTTGTATGAGCATATGGATGCTTGATTTGGAGAGAAATAACTTGCAAGAACTGTGTGCATAAATGAAATTGCCTCCCTTTGTGCTTGAGGGAGGGGGGTATTTATAGGTTAGAAGAATGGATGAGAGGTGAAGAAGAAGAAGAGTTAACTCAATTTGATTAGAGAGTTAACATAGAAGACACAAGAGTGATCTGGGCTAAAATTGGAGTGGTCTACCCAATTCTAACTTATCACTCAAGAAGAAGTGAAGAAAGAGGAATGCATGAGAATGCATGAATTGATAACTAAAGATGAAAAAGAGCTAAATATGCATGTGTGGGTGCATGAAATAGTTAACTCTATCTTTGGCACAAAAATCCATGCAAATAGGAAGAAAAATAGGTGAAAACAAAGCTGTTTTTAGCTAGAAACTCAAGTGAACTCATGGCTGGAAAACACGATAGGTTCATCCATGGGTTGCCACTTTCACCAATCAGGGTCACCCAGGGGCGACCCATGGGTGACCCTTAGAGGAGGGCACCTGGGTGAAAGTCCATAGTGGGAGATGGAAGAGGAGGTGAAAAGAAAGGGATCTACCTCTAGAAACAGGTCAATCATTTGTTAAAAACCAAATCTCCACTTGCAAAAGTAGGATCTACCAGGGGAGATTTGGAAATAATAGGGGAAGATTTGGATTGGTTCAGTGAAACTAAAAACTGAAAGTTGGAGATGGCTAGGGAGGACCTCTAGAAGGCCTTTAGGGGTGGGAATGGATGAAAAACACTGGGGAAAGGTAAAAAAACACCTACAAGATGCATACAAGGATTAGGGATGAAGTCACAAGCACATGAAATGCAAATTGACAAGTCTTGAAAAGTGTTGAAAGCAAAGAGAGCTCGAGAAAATGACAAAGGGGAAGCAATAGAAGGAAGAAATCACATGTCACCAAGAGAATTACTATTGAGAGGATGTTATTTCACACTTGCATGTACATGACAAGGATTGTGAGTTATCATAGGGGTCCTCATGGAGACTGTGTGGGATTTTGGTGCTTACAGGTTCCTAGGTGTTATAGACAAGTTTTGTTCTAATCTTAGTTTGAGTGGGATCTTGTATATAAGGAGATCTTGTTGCAAAAAAATGACAAGAACATCAAAGATAGATATGGACATGTTTACTAGCACTAACTTTGAGTTTTGGAAGCTCAAGATGGAGTATATGCTTGTAGATAGAGATCTATGGGTTACCATAGTTAGATCCAAACCCACCACAATGTCACAAGTTGACTAGGATTTATTGAAACAAAAAGGTGATGGACATTATTAGGTTCTATTTGGTAGATTTTATTTTTGTTGAATGTATAAGAAGAAGCCATCGCACAAGTTCTTTGAAAGAAGTTGGAATAATTGTACCAAGATAAATCTCTAGTTAAAAAACTCGTCCTAAGAAAGTTCTTTGGTAGTGATAAGAGTAGTAGTAAATTGAATGTAGTTTATGTGCTACTATATTTTTGAAACTTTTAAAATTGATTTTTTGAATATTGTATATTTTAGTGAGGCACTACTAAAATTTCCAAAAAAGTAAAAAGTAGGTGTCATTCTAGCCAACCTAAGTATGAGCAAAAGAAAATATTTTTCCTGGAAACATCAGATTTAAGTAAATGACACACGAGCAAATGTGATGCATATTTTTTTGAATTTTTTCAATAAATAAATATTTATTTATGAATTTTTTACTATGAATTTTTAAAAATATTAAAAAAATATATTTCGGTCAACCTAACTTGGTCAAAAATATATGAAATTCAAAACTTTTTTAACCTGTAGACAATAAAGCTTAGAATGTGCTACATCTTTTGGGCTTAAAAAAGGATAAATAGTTTGAAAGTTATGAATGTTTTTTCATATGTATATCAAACAGGAAATCAAACATAGTTTATGTAGAAAATTAATAATAATTACATATTAAAATTATAATAAGGAATGTATTATATTCTTAGATGCTTGATAGTTTTCTCTACAAACCCTTTTTATTTTATTAAATTTAGCTACAAAAAAGTCTGGCACCTTCAAGGATGACATCATGGAAAATTGTAGAATAACACTAAATGAGTGGTTTTGAAATTTTCTCTGGCAACTTTTAGGACTCCCACTTGCCTAAATCTAAGGTAATCCCAAGGCATTTTTGGAGGGAATCTATATATGAGCTAGAAATGTCAACACTTTTTCCATCCAAATCTAAATATGTCTAAATGTTAGCACTTTTTCATCTAGCAGTAGTTTTTTGACATTGCCACTATTTGGCCCATGATAATTTCACACTCAACCCCAAATCTCTTGTAAATTCCAAGGCTAAGTGTTGAACTATAACAAGACTAGACATTTCCATAGAAACTACAAAGAGGAGAAAAAGAAAAGGAAAAATGATTCAAATGACTAGTCTAGAAAGTATTCTCAAGATAATGTAGATGCATTGTCCATGGCCTTGGTAGCTCATTCATTGGAAACATGTGTGGTTGATAGAATCTCGAGCCATGGTTGATATAACCTCCCATTAGGGGTGGTTTTTTAAGTATGAAGAATATGATGGCGGGAAGGTGTACCTTGTTGATAATTCTCATTTGAGCATAGTTTACCATGGTAGAGTTTAGATTCAATTCCCTGATAGATGAGTGAAGGGAATCAATGGTGTACTACACATTCCTAGTTTGGTTTGAAACCTGTTATTAGTTAGCAAACTTAATGATGTGCATGTGTATGTTATTTTTATCTAATGGAGGGTGTAAGATGGTGCAAAGAGCTATGGTACACATTAAAGGTGTCCATGTGGGCACTTTTTTTTAGCTAAATGAATGCACTATCTAGTGCAATGGTTATTCTATTATTGTAGTGAAGAGATCTATAAAATCTACACCTTTGCCATTAGAACCAGAAACAAAGAGGAGTGTTGTGTTTACTTCTAATGGTCATGGTTTTTGGGTACCTAAGAAAGCTCATTCTTTTGAGAGTAAGTTACCTATGTAGACAATAATGCTATAACACTAAAGAATGGGCCATATAGGCAAGAGGGGTCCAAGGATCCTGAAAAAAATGTTGAGGGGATGAATGATTATATTCTTAAATTTGATTTATGTGAATATTTTGTATCTAAAATCAATTCTATTTTGGTCTCATAAACCTTTTGGGGTGTTGGAATTGATTCATTTAGATGCATTTGGTCTTATTAATGATACTTTAACTTCTTTGTATTATTTATCTTTTACAGATTAATTTTCCAGAAAGACATGGGTGTATCTCCTTAGAAGTAAATCTAAAGTCTTCTATTGGTTTAAGGAGTTTAAGACTATTATAAAAAATATACTAGGAGAAAGATTAAGGTTTTTAGGACTAATAATGGTGGTGAGTTTTGATCTATAGATTCTAACAGATTCTATAAAAATCATGGGATTGAGAGACATAAGACAACTCTATATACCCCTCAATATAATGGAGTTGTAGATAGAATGAATGAAACATTGATGGAGGGGGCTAAGAGTATGCTTATAGGAGCTAGATTGGAACATAAGTTCTAGTTTTAAAAAGTGGTAGCTATAGATTATACTTGATTAATAGATCTTCTACATCAACTCTTTTTTATAAGATTCCTATGGAGGCATCGATGGAAAAATAATCTCATTACAACATCCTAGATTTTTTGGTTGCAAACAAATATAAACATGTTCTTAGGGAGAAGCATTAAAAGTTGGATAACAAGGCAATGAAACATATCTTCATTATCTATGGTGTCAATGTGAAAGGGTAGAAGATTTCAGACCTTGTGGCTAAAAAGGTTCTATACAATAGAAGAATTATTTTAAAGAAATTAAGCCTTCTTCCAAAGTGTTGTAGCTATCTAAGAGGATGGGGAGAAAGATATGGTTCAACTACCCCCAAAGACTAAGAAGGTTGAAACAGAATCTTGTGAAGGACTTGAAGAGGAGGAGAGCTCAAATAGTTCAAATAGTTTTTGAAAAGGAGGTAGAACCTCCACCGTAGCTCTTGAGGAGGTCCACTTCATAGAGAAAATAACTAGACAAGTATACTCTTCCTAGTTGGAGATGTACTTTTGCTTTGATTACTAATACTAAGGATCTTAGAACTATAAAGAAGGTAATGGCTATGGGTGATTTTGAGTCCTAGAGAGTAGTTATAGATGAGGATATGGATGCATTGAAGAAGAATGACACATGGGACTTGGTATCGTTACCAAAAGGAAGAAATCCTATTGTATGTAAATGGGTATTCAAAAAGAATATTTGTTTAGATTGTGGTATTGAAAAGTACATGGTGAGATTGGTTGCAAAACAATAATATTCCTAGGTTGAGGGGATAGACTTTGGTGATATTTTTATCTAGTTGATAAGCTAACATCTATTAGGTTCATGTTATCTACAGCAACAAATTTTGATTAAGAGATATAACTAGAAGAATTGGTATAGAATTATCTATACCATGCAAGATTTGGCTATGAAGGTAGCTACCCAAGATCTAGGAGCTTCAATGAAATTACAAGAGAGACCCAACATTAAAGAATAATTATATTCTATTAGAGGATGCAAAAATGCAATATGCATACAATAATGTACATGAATGAGAAGCGCTTGGTTATATAGGCCAAGGTGAAACATAGAAAAATAAAAGATTATGACATATGTCTTAATATTATGACTAAAAACATAAAGTGATAATGACCTAAGGATGTAACACGTGTCCTAAGATGTCTTCCAATTCCTAAAAGGAATTTGAGGGAAGAATATTCAAGATGTATTATGTCTCTGAACAATGCTCAAGTGTTGCCAAGTTGGTGTCGAAAGATGACAAAGTCAAATTAGGAGTCCCAAAATAAACTGAAGAAAGAGACAATGTACAACCCAATGGAAATGAATGTAGAACATGATCCAAAGATAATTAATACTCCTCTAAATATTTTTCAAGGATATCCAACCCAATGCCAAATTGTGACAAATGCATAGGTGGAGAGAAAAAGAGGGTATGGATGTGCCCTCATCAACTCCAAAGAAGATGATGCAACTTCATAAGAGCTAACATCAAAGAGGATATGAATATCCTCAACATTATCCTTCAAATTTGCAAGATAGGACTCAAAAAACAAAATTGCAATGTCTGTCAAGTATTCATCCCATGTAGTTGTATCTAGAAGATGATAATCATACTACACTAAATCATTGGAAGCCCCATCCAAAGAAATACTAAAATTTTTAGAAGCAATATATGGATATGAGATCTTAATGTCACTTGACTACACCGCTCATCCCAAGATGATATGTCCACCCAAGATGTTTGAATATGAACATTGGATGTATCTAACAATGTTAGAATACAAGGATCCTTATCCTCAATATGTTGATATATAGATAAAGAATATGAACCCTCTAAATCTAAATTATGAGTCATAGAAGTTAAAGTTTTAATGGAAGTCTCTATAGGAGGAGAAAGGGAATCCATAGAAGTCCCTCTATTATATCAATGTTTAATCTCTTCCTATTTATTAAGAACCACGGTTATTTTATGATCATATGGTCAAAAAACATTAAGTTGAACAAGACAATCTACAACAAGATCTTCTAGGAATGGAGATTAAGTCAAGTCTCCATGTACATCTCCTTAAGTATGGTCCAAAGGTAACAAGGGCACTCAATGTTAGTAGTGGCAACCAATCAACACTACAATCAGTCACTCCTAGGATTTGTTCACTCCTTAAATCGCACATAAGTTTCTGCCAAAAGGATGAGTTAGGATTCCATCTTTCCAAGACCTATAGTGTTGTCTCTTTAATCTTATTATGGTAGGGTGTCTTTTGATACACATGATTAACTCCTCAAATTTAGTCACACAATATACCAATCAAGAGAGTTAATCCAATAGAAGCACAAGACTACCTCCCAAAATCACTCAATCATGAGAACCCCCAAAAAATATGATGGTGAAACTTTATACTTAGTGAGATTATAGCCACCACTTACCAAATCATAAAATTGGTCTTGATCTTAGCACATTGAAGATGCCAAAATAGGCCACAAAGCTAAAAGTAAAATTTTGATATAGAATGAGATAAATCTAACTACACCAATAAGAAGTACACAAAAGATTATGCATTTTAAAAAAAATTCACCCTTAAATGTTATTGTATGAGCTCAAATGGAGCCCTAGAAGTTCCCAAAATGAGAACTACTTAGTAACAACTGTGAACAAATATATTTATAGAAAATATAAACACTAAAATAAAAAATTATCTCCACCACTATGAAGCTCTCAAAATTCTACCCTAAATAAAAAAATTTCTCAAAAAAAGGAGCCACTATGACTGAGAATGGAGCCTGCAAAGTCTATGTGTCAAAACCAAAACACAATCTATGAGGAGGAAAGAGCTGGGGAAGGAGATGTTGACATCACAATGACATCATGATTACTCAAAAAACCATAAAAAAATATTCTCCCCAGTTAGAATATTCTCTGCTAATGCCCATACCACCATTTGAAATCCAAAAACCACTCTATAGAATATAAAACCACCCTTTGAATTGTCAAAAATTACCAATGGAAGAAGAAAGTAGTTTTGAGGTGTACAAACCTATCAAGGGATTACTATCAGGTTTTAAAAGACTTCCTTGAGTAGTGAATAAACCCCATTGGGAATTATGAAGGTTAAATTGGTGATAAAATGAATGCCAACCAAGTATGGGGGTTCCACACTTATTAAGGCACCCATACCTATGTTGATAGGTCCACATAGCTTGGTATAGTAGTACCCTACTGATACTTTTTTAATTCTAAAAATGTAATTTTAAAATAGAGTTAAATTATTTTACCAACCCTGATTCAACTGATGCCTATCTACACCTATTAGAATATTTTCTTAAGATGCTACAATGTAGAGAATATTATTTGTAGTATGATCCATATGGCTGGGAGGGTAGAAATTTTCTCTAATGGCTTTAAGAAAACATGTCCAATTTTAACAAGATCATAGTCGATCTATAATTTCTTGGGCCTTTTATATTTGATGTTGGGGTTAAATTTTACCCAAAATTCTCCCAAAATATGCTACCCTCCATATATGGCAACCAACTCCTAATTTCAAACCCTTGTAGATTTGACCTCCAATGTCCAATTTGGAAAAATAGGAAAAAATAACTTCCTTGGATACCCTAAACTCAATGGTGAGATTGGATTTACTCCAAGAATATCTCAAAGAAACCTATAATTTAAAGACAAAGAATAAACCCTCCCAAATATGGTATATTTTTATCAAGTTTTTTTTTTTCTGATTCTCTAAGTCATCATTCAATGCAATATGAGAAGAACATACTTAACTTTTCGAGAGAAACCAAGATTTTCATCCTAGATCTTTCAAAAGACTAACATAAATCATACAACTCTCATACCATTTAAGAGTTGGTATATAATACTCTATACAATGCAAGATTTATCTATAGAGGTAGCCACCCAAGATCTAGGAGCTTCAATGAAATCACAAGAGAGACCCAACATGAAAGAATAATTCTATTCTATCAAAGGATACAAAAATAAAATATGCATATAATAATGTAATGAATGAGAGGCCCTTGGTTATATAGGCTAAGGTGAGATATATCACAACATAAAATTATGGCATGTGCCTTAATCTTATGACTTGATACATAAAGTGATAATGCCCTAAGAATGTTCTAAGTAAACTTTAATGAAACAACTTGCACAATAGAAGAATATATAATAGAAAATATGCTTCAAATAATTGATAATAATAAGCCACTTTGAGGGGTTCAAACCTCCAAAAGTCTTCAAGAAGATTGTAATTCACATCAAATAACACTCACTACCTCCTATATATACCCTACATGTGCCTTGGATATCACCTAGGATGACGTAGATACCAAAATATAACACCTAGGTCGACCTAATTATCTAAATTTAAGAATATAATAATGATCATATAAATTAATTAAGAGTTAAGGTAGTCACAAGATAACTACTCATAACCCTATACACATTATTAGAAAGGTGTAGCATGGCCCTTCTTCAAAGAAGCATTGCCCTCAGTCTTGATCAACTATGGATGCATTTGCACAAATCCTTCATCTCCTATGCGAAATCTTCATCCAGTAAATTCTTCCATTAAATGAGATACTTGGTGATTGTCCTAGTCCTCAACTTCCTTGTGCATGTCTAGGGAATTAACTCTAGATCTAAAATAACTTTTCCTTCTTCATCTAGCTTTGGTAACACTATTTTGTAGAAATTTGTCAATCGATCAACTTATTTTTAAACAAGAAACATGAAGAACTAAATGTATCTTTATTGTAGGTGGTAACTCAATCTTGTAGGATACATTCCCAATCTTCTATAGAATTTGGTATGGACCATAATATTTTGGTGACAACTTCTTGTTCTTTGTTTGTTGCTTAAGGGACATTTTCTTATAAGGTTGCAATATCAAGAAAACCCAATCACCAACTTCAAAAATACTTTTACTATGATGTTGGTCAATGGTGTAGGGGCACCATAGTAAAATCTACTATGTTGAAATAAGGCCTATTTGGCCATGTCATCTTGTTCATGTTTTGTTTTCTACAAACCTAGAAGTCTTTGTATTCCATTTGGCAAATAATGGACACATTTGTCACATTGTAATCACATAATACTAAAATAGGACAGTAGGATAGTTTGAGGCAGTTTTTGGATCAGTTGGTTTTCCTCAATTGTTTGCATCAGTTGGCCTCCCACAGCAGTGGGTTAAAAACATAGCAACATGAACATTTGGGGGTTCTGTTCTGTGTCCTGTTGCGTGTTCATTTCTGGAAGTATGTATGAATTGTACTGAAGAACAATTAAGCTCCATTCCATCCCCTTTGTGTTTTCTTGTTCTTAGATTCAAGGATTTTGTAATCATGCTTAGTAGATTCCCTTTTTAGTAGTTTGTTACAGAATGGTTCATTGAAGCATTCCACCAGTACGATTCTTATCGAGATCGGTGGAATGGCTTCACTGTACAAGTATGTGTTTTTGTTTCCTATTTTGTTTTTCTATTCGATGGCATAGAGAATCCAAATGGAGTGTCTTGCACAGTAGATCTCCTAGCATCTCCATGTGCTAGGGTTCAGTTGAAGAGGGAGAAAGTGAACTGTGCATCGACATATCGCTGGGACTCAAATCAAGTTCACCAAAGGTTGAAGTCACGCCGAAGAGTGGTTGGTCCATCGGTGAAGCAAATTCTAACATGGCTGATAGTAATTGTCTTGCCGACATGCAAGAAGTGTAGAGTCATCCATTCAGGAAGAGTTGCGATGTCGGAGTGACAAATTGTAAAGTGGCCAATGGACAAAGTGTTGCCAAAAACAAAAGGTTCAAAGGTTCAAAGGTTCAAAGATCTATTCACCGAGCCTAGAAATGGTTCCAAATGGTTCAAGAGTTCAAAGGTTCAAAGATCTATTCACCGAGACTAGAAACAGTTCATAGGTTCAAGAGTTCAAAAGTTAAATTTTTGATCAATTGTCCCTTCCGTGGTGCGCTCCTCATCATATTGGTATCAGAGCCATAAAAGGTTCTGTTGTTGGTCTGGTATATGTCAGCAAAGGAGAGCAAAGGAGAGGCTAGCAATATGCCTCCAAAGGGGATGACCACTGAAGTAGTCAAGAAATTTAAGGAGATGGAAGAGAAGATCAAAACTGGAGTCAGGGAAGCACTCCAAGCAGAATTGAAGGCACTGAAGATAGGAAAAAGGATAGAGGAAGGTTTAGATGAAGAGGAAGAGAATGAAAAAGAAGAAGAGGAACAAGAAGAGGCAGAGATACCAGCTGATCAAAAACATTTCCTGGAAGCCATTAAGGCTATTGGCAAAGACTCTTCGAAGGCTCAAATAGATATCCCCATGTTCAGTGGAAAGATGAATGCTGACGAAGTCATGGAATTAATTGAGGCTCTTAACAACTACTTTGAGGACAAAGAAATTCCTGAAAGTAAGAGAGTTAAGTTTGCAAAAACTAAACTCAAAGGTGCTGCCCTTACATGGTGGAATTACACCCAAGGAGAAAGGGTAAAGAATGGGAAGAGTATGATCTCTTCATGGAGCAGAATGCTGGAGAAGATCAAGTCTCAGTTCCTTCCATCTGACTATGAGGTGCAGATTTACAGGAAAATGCAGAACCTGAAGCAAAAAGATATGGATGTAGCTACTTACACAGAGGAGTTTCACAAATACACTCTTCATTGTGGGTACATGGAGGAGGAAAAAGCTAAGGTGGCCAGGTATCTAAATGGTCTAAGATTCAATATTCAATATGAGATCAGTTTATTGACCCCTAAAACTATGGAGAAATGCTTTCAAGTAGCATTAAGAGCTGAAGAGAAGCTAAAGAGGAAAGGTGAGCAGCAAGGTAGAGGAAGAGGTGGCAGAAATTTTAGAGGTAGAGGCAGTTTTGGAGGAAGAAGTCCTAACCAAAGGCCCAATGGTGAGTCTAGCCAAGAAGAGCAAGTTGGGGACTCAAGTAGTAGAGGAGGCTACCGAGGAAGAAGGCCTAATGGAACAGGTGGGACAAATGGATTAGGTAGAGGATCCAAGTTCTCCAACATGAGATGTTATAACTACAATCAGATAGGGCACCTGACATACAAGTGTCCAGAGAAGGCCTCAACTTCTCATGGTGGTGAGAAGAGTTCCACTTTGATTCAAGAAGATGCAAGGAATGTGACATCTCCTGAAGTGAATCTAGCATCATAAATGGGAGAAAATCTGATGATCAAGAGGACGTTGCTCAAGGAACCAGTGCAAACTGAACCATCTCAAAGAAGAGATTTGTTTAGAATCAACTGCAAGATCCAAGGTAAGGTTTGTAAAGTTATTATTGATTCTGGTTCTACTGATAATATTATATCTTTGGAAGCAGTGAATAAGTTGAATCTAGAAAAGATACCCCATAGCAGTCCATATAAAGTCAGTTGGTTGAATAAGGGGCAGCACATACTCATCAATGAACAAGGATGGGTAGAATTCAGTATTGGGGGGTATAGAGACAAAATTTTGTGTGACATCCTTCCACTAGATGCTTGCCATCTTCTGCTAGGCAAACCATGGCAGTTTGACAGAAAGGCTCATCATGATGGGGAAAAGAATGCTTACTCATTGCAAAAGGATGGTGTAACTTATAGGATACATTCATTGGTAGAAGAGAATCCATAGCATGTAGGGTCTAGTATAATGATGGTAGGAGAAAAAGAATTCATGGACACATTAAAGGAAGGTGATGGAGTAGGTTTTGCTCTAGTTGTCAAACCTAAGGAGAAGAAAAGAGGAAATATGAGAGAGATAGGACCTAGGGAGGTCAGAGAACTACTTGAGAGTTATAAGTAATTGCAACAGATATACCAGACTCACTACCACCTATTAGAGATATCAGCCATCAGATTGATCTCATACCGGGAGTTGTACTTCCCAATAAGGAAGCCTATAAGATGACCCCTCAACAGAATGAGGAGATAGCCAGGTAGGTTCAATAACTTTTAGACAAGGGGTTAATAAGAAAGAGTTTGAGTCCACGTGCAGTCCCCACTATTTTGGCACCAAACAAAGATGGGAAATGGAGACTGTGTACTGATTCTAGGGCAATAAATAGGATAACCATCAGATACAGGTTTCCTATTCCTAGAATTGAAGACCTAATGGACTATTTGGGGGGTGCTACCTATTTCTCTAAGATAGACTTGAAGAGTGGGTACCATCAAATAAGGATAAGAGAAGGTGATGAATGGAAAACAACATTCAAAACCAATGAAGGGTTATATGAATGGCTTGTATTGCTTTTTGGTCTGTCTAATGCTCCTAGTACTTTCATGAGGCTAATGAAAGAAGTATTGTAGGATTTCATAGGTAAGTTTGTGGTAGTATACCTAGATGACATTTTCATATTTAGTAAAAGTAAAGAAGAGCATTTGAAACATATAGAGATAGTCTTGAAGAGGCTAAAAGACTAGAAGCTGTTGATAAACTTGGACAAATGTGATTTCATGAAACAAGAGTTGATCTACTTGGGTTTTGTCATTTCCAAAGGTGATCTGAAGATGGATCCTTCAAAGGTGGAGGCTATTCTGAATTGGCCCACACCTAGGACAGAAGGAGAGGTCAGATGTTTTCATGGTTTGCCCACATTTTACAGAAAATTTATTAAGAACTACAGTGATATTTGTGCACCTATGTTGGAGACCATCAAGGGTGGAGGTAAGGTGAATTTTGTGTGGACAAAAAAGGTAGACCGGAGTTTTGAAAGTTTGAAACAAAAAGTTGCTAAATTCCCTGTCTTAGTGTTACCTGATTTCAATAAGGTTTTCACAATTGAATGTGATGCAAGTGGGTTGGCCATAGGAGTAGTGTTGAGCCAAGAAGGCAGACTAGTAGCCTTTTTCAGTGAGAAATTGAATGAGGCTAAGAGGAAGTACTCCTCTTATGATTTAGAGTTATATGCCTTGGTACAAGCTCTGAAAAAGTGGAGGCATTATTTGCTTCCTAAAGAATTCATTGTGTACACTGACAATCATGCTCTCAATTTTTTGAATGGATAGGAAAAGCTCAGCCATAGAGATATGAAATGGGTGGAAAGTCTTCAAGCATACAGCTTCACCATCAAGCATAAGAAGGGGATAACCAATAAGGTTGTTGATGCTTTAAGCAGAAGGGTGTTGACAGTCCAAGAAGTGCAATTGCAAAGCATGGGTGTTGACTCACTCAAAGAATTGTATGAAGAAGATCAGGATTTCAGAGAAATCTACAAGGTATGCAATAAATTTGCTAATATTTTTCATAGTGAGTTTTCAGATTTTACATTGCAAAATGGACTATTATTCAAAGGATGTCAGTTGTGTATCCCTAAATGCTCAATGAGGGATAATATTGTGAAGGAAAAACATAGTGGTGGTTTAGGAGGACATTTTGGGTTGAATAAGACCTTAGATCTGGTAAGGAGATTTTATTTCTGACCAAGAATGTAGTCTAACATCAAAAAATTTGTTGAAAGTTGCATAGTATGCCAAAGAGCAAAAGGAGTCTCAACCAATGCAGGATTGTATCAACCTTTGCCAATATCCAATAGGCCTTGGGAATGTTTGAGTATGGATTTTGTGATGGGGTTACCCAAAACAAGGGTAGGTTGTGACAGTGTGTTTGTAGTGGTAGACCGATTTAGCAAGATGGCTCATTTCATTCCTTGCAGGACCACTAATGATGGTAGCTACATTGCAGGTTTATTATTTAAAGAAATTGTTAGGATTCATGGGCTACCCTTGAGCATTGTGTCTGATAGGGATAGAAAATTTGTAGGACATTTTTGGAGGATTTTGTGGAAAATATTGGGAACAAATTTGTCTTTCAGTTCAGCCTATCATCCTCAGACTGATGGGCAAACTGAGGTGGTCAATAGATCTTTGGGTAATCTCCTTATATGCTTAACAAAAGAACATGGCAACAGTTGGGATGTGATACTCCCACAAGTAGAATATGCTTATAATGACTCGACAAATAGGAGCATAGGTCTGAGTCCCTTTGAAATTGTATATGGTAGTCACCCCAGTTGTATTTTTGAATTGAGAGACGTCCAGGGTTTGGACAAAAGGAGTGGTCATGCTGATACATTTGCAGAAGCCATGAAATAAATACACCAACAGGTTAGAGATACTTTACACTAGAATAGTCAGAAGACGAAGGCTTGAATGGATCAAAGGAGGAGGGATGTACAGTATTGGGTAGGCGACTTGGTCATGGTTCATCTAAACAAAAATAGGTTGCCAAAAGGAGGCCACAACATACTGTTGATGAGGAAGATTGGACCCTATTAGATTTTGGAGATGTACATTCCAAATGCTTACAAGATTGAGCTTCCTGATGATATTGCCATTTCACCCATATTCAACATTGCTGATTTGACATTGTACAATAGTCCTAATATAGGGGAGAATGCAGAAGACCCTATCCAGGAAAATGAAGACTGGCTGAAGCACTTACCTTCTAGGGAGCCGCCAAAAATGGAGTACATTTTGGAAAGCAGAGAAGCCAGGAAGACAAGGCACAAAACATAATTTGAACATCTGGTTAAGTGGAAAGGGCATCTAGATTCATAAGCTACATGGATGTTGGAGGAAGACATTCTAAAGCAAGGTGGAGATGTACAAGAATTGGTCTTTAAGAGGACTTGAGACATTTTTCTTCTGGGGAGTATGGTGCAGGGGCACCATAGTAAAATCTACTATGTTGAAATAAGGCCTATTTGGCCATGTCATCTTGTTCATGTTTTGTTTTCTACAAACCTAGAAGTCTTTGTATTCCATTTGGCAAATAATGGACACATTTGTCACATTGTAATCACATAGTACCAAAACAGGACAATAGGACAGTTTGAGGCAGTTTTTGGATCGGTTGGTTTTCCTCAACTATTTGCATCGGTTGGCCTCCCACAGCAGTGGGTTAAAAACATAGCAGCACGAACATTTGGGGGTTCTGTTCTGTGTCTTGTTGCATGTTCATTTCTGGAAGTATGTATGAATTGTGCTAAAGAACAATAAAGCTCTGTTCCATCCCCTTTGTGTTTTCTTGTTCTTAGATTCAAGGATTTTGTAATCGTGATTAGTAGATTCCCTTTTCAGTAGTTTGTTACATAATGGTTCATTGAAGCATTCCACTAGTACGATTCTTATCAAGATCAGTGGAATGGCTTCACTGTACAAGTATGTATTTTTGTTTCCTGTTTTGTTTTCTGTTTAACGGCACAGAGAATCCAAATGGAGTGTCTTACATAGTAGATCGCCTAGCATCTCCATGTGCTAAGCTTTGGTTGAAGAGGGAGAAAGTGAACTATGCATTGGCGTATTGCTGGGACTCAAATCAAGTTCGCCGAAGGTTGAAGTCACGCCGAAGAGTGGTTGGTCCATCGGCATATCAGCAAAGCAAATTCTAACATGGCCGATAGTAATTGTCTTTCTGATAGGCAAGAAGAGTAGAGTCACCCATTCGGGAAGAGTTGCGATGTCTGAGTGACAAGTTGTAAAGTGGCCGATGGACAAAGTGTTGCCAAAAACAAAAGGTTCAAAGGTTCAAAGGTTCAAAGATCTATTCACCGAGCCTAGAAACGGTTCCAAAAGGTTCAAGAGTTCAAAGGTTCAAAGATATGTTCACCGAGACTAGAAACAGTGCACAGGTTCAAGAGTTCAAAAGTTTAATTTTTGATCAATTGTCCCTTCTGCTGTGCGCTCCTCATCAATCAACCTAATGTTTCATTATATTTTGTACCATAGCCAAATTCTCCTTCAGTCCTAAAAGTACCTATTATTTATGATTCATTTGGTCCTCCATATATTTCACTCTTGGGGTCACCTTCAATGATGATGTGATGGATGGGGGATGATATCCATATAATTCCATAAATGGGAACATTTTTTAAGAAGTATGGAAGGAAGTGTTATACCACCATTCTACTAGTGGTAACCAATCTTCCCATTGAGATTTCTTGTCTAGAGTGAAATAATGTAGATACCCTTCCAAGAAATTATTGACAACCTTAGCTTTCCCATCTGATTAAGGATGGTATGAAGAGTTGTGAGCCAATTGAGTAGCCAAACAAGAGACTAAATTTGTCCAAAATTTACTAGTAAAGATAGGATCACAATCATTGACAATAACCCTTAGGGTACCATGTAACTTTTGTGTATTATCCATAAATGCTTTTGCCACTATGATTGTTGTAAAAGGATGGGTTAATGCAATAAAATGGTTATATTTGGTGAGGTAATCCACCACTTCCATGATGAAACTCTTATCTTTAGATCTTGGAAGGCCTATGATAAAATCCATAGAGACCTCTTCACATTGTTGGTTGTGGATAACTAAGGGTTATAAAAGTATACGTGTCTTAACTATGCCCCCTTTATTTCTTTGACATACCAAACATTCTACCACAATTTTTGAACATCACCTTTAAGCCCTTCCCAAAATAAATCTTGGTTGATTTGATGACATGTCTTCGAAAATCTTAAATTACCCACAATTGGAGAACCATGGAGCTCTTAGAGAATCTTATGCTTGAGGATGGAATTTTTGCATACATACAATCTCTCTTTATACCATAAAGAGTCTCCATTCCAATAAAACTTATCTAAACTACTAGGACCATTTTGCACTATTGAATGAGATTCCTTGTAGCAACATCGTTCTACCACTTTGGTTTGGCTTCTTCAACCCAATCTACTTGTAATATTGAAATGACACACAATAATGCCTCATCCTTATCATCCCTCCTAGATAGTGCACCAACCATTATATTATCCTTTCATTTATTATATACAATCTCAAATTCATAGCCAACATCTTAGTGACCCATTTTTGTTTCTCTTTAGATGATAATCATTTCTCCAAAAATACTTTAGGCTATTATGATCTTTCTTAACTTTGAAGTGTCTCCCCATTAGATATGACCTCCATTATTTTATTACATGAAGAATATCTAGCATTTCCTTCTCATAAATGGCTTTGAGTTGATTTTTTCCCTTCAATTAATGACTTTTAAAAGCAATGGGCCTACCTTCCTACATAAGAACTGCTCTTATACTACTTTTTGAAGCATCACACTCCACAATAAAATTCTTGGTGAATTCTGGAGTGGGTAGAACTAGAGTGGTACACATAGCCTCTTTCAATATCTCAAATGTTGAATTTGCTAACTCATTCCATTGAAAGGCATACTTCTTCAATAGAAATGTAAGTACTGCTACTATGTGGACATAGTTCTTCACAAGTCTTCTATAATATCCAATGAGTCCTAGGAAGCCCCTCAATTTCTTAATGGTTTTAGGAATAGGCCACTCTATCATAGCCATTATTTTGTTAGGATCAACCCTTACTCCTTCCTGAGACACTATGTGACCCTATTAGAGTGAATAATTTACCAATTCACTATAGCTTAAGTGTACTTAGGTTGATGAGGTTAGACAACATCTTGTCTAACTGAATGTGCAACCTTTTAGAGGTTAGAGGTTACCTAGTTGTTTGGTAAACCTCATGTGCATATCTTTTGAGGTTGGAAGACTTTCCATCTCACCTCAAAAGACACTTTGTAGTCATCCAACACTTGTCATACAAGGTTGTTGGTTTGCACATTCCAAGTGATCCAAAGGTTGACACCTATATGACACTTATCTTTTTGTTTGTGCCACATCACAGGGCACTTGTCAATCCACGGGAAAAGTGGATTGCCTCATCCATGCCTATATAAAAAGTCATTCTTATGTAAATTATCAATTGAGATCAATATAATTTTATGCTCAATTAGGTTCATCAATATCATTGATTTCTTATCTTGTATTATTGATTTCCATATTGTGAGAGTGATTCAAGTTGCAGAATATCCTTGGCTATTCCAACATGATATCAGAGCCATGCTGCAAACACACTCTTTGATTTGAAGGAACCCGAAGGTGAGGTGAAAGTCGATGCATCCTCGAGAGAAAACAAATCAAGCTTCATTGTAAAAAAAATGATATTTTTTTTCCCCTAACCCAACTTTTTGTAAAAATAGCAATTTTTTTTATAAAAATAAAATTTTGAAGGAGATTTTGCATTATTAGGCTAATTTGGGTAAATTCTTTGTACAAAAACATTTTTTTTTGTTTGGTCGATGTCATTATATTGTGCAGGATTTTCATTGTAGGGTCATTGATTGGAAAAAATTTATCATTTTGAATTACTTTCCTTGCCTGGTTTGCTCACTACTGGCTGCCATCAAAGTTTTTTTTCTGGTTTGCAAGCCAATCTAGTGTCTAAGGTGATAAAGACCCAATTCTGGGCATTTGAAGAGGCACCAGAGGTTGTGGGTTTCATATTGCAAGTTGTTTCTAGGGCGATTTGGTATTTTGCAATCTGATTCAGGTCCATTGTACTCTTTTTTGGTAGCCTCTTCTACACTTCATCCTGGCCACTCAAATATCTAGTGGATTTTGTATTTCTAGTCACCCTTTTGGTCACTAGTTTGTGAAAGTTTTGGCCTTATACAACATTGCAGTCTCCTCAACATTTTAGAGGTTGCATTTTTAAAGACAAGGTTACATTTTTTTATGTTAAGGTCATTGTCTCTACAATGAGCCTTCAGATTGTAATTCCTAGTTGTTGTGGTTGAAGTCTTCATGTGGCTCTATAGTATTCACATAACCAACCATTGTTAACAGTCATAGATGTTTCAACATTCACAAGGCTCATGTTCTCTAGAATTGGCTCCAAATTTGTTCGAGTCAGGTTGGTCCTCGACCCCAAAGGCCTTCAACATTCACTAAGGCCTATCTAGGCCTACTTTATTAATAACATGCCTCCATATGAGCAAGTCTCTCACCGTCCTACTTCAGATTCTCAGAGACCAAATCGACCCACTTGGATAAAAAATCGGCCATATTTCTCAAGTAGTTGTGTGGTCACCTTCCTTGGAGTGGTTGCCAATGGTTTTCTTCCTGTTTTCATGCTCCCACAGAGGTCGCACTCCACCACAATCCTGTTATTGCCTGAATTTGTACCCAGTTGTTGAAGCTTTGATAGTTCCAACAAATTCAATGTAACATGGGAATGATCTCAAGGTGTGGGACCCTGCAAATGAGATCAGACCCAAGAGAAGGTTGGTTCCTCTTTCTAAACTTAAGGTTTAGAGTAATTAACTAAACCTATACTAATGATCACCAAGGGAAAGGGGAAGAAGGAATACAGAAAGGGAAAAGGAAGTGATACACCAATATTTAGGGTGTTAGCTAGGACCGACATAACACACAAATGACCTCAAATACTGATAGAGACTCACATAGACTTACAACTTTAATAGAGTCTTGAATTAGAAAACTGTGACTAACAGAGGGATCGTTTTATCCACAGAATGAGTTACAGATTTCAAGTAAACACAGAGAAAAAGCATAAGAGAGGAAAAATATCAGTGATTATATGGATCATGAAGGATAAATGGCCATTACAATAGAAAGATACTTTGTTATAGAGAGGTATACACAAAATATCCATCTACATTCATTGGTGAACCACTATCAGATATGTATCAAAGGCTCATCGTTTAGCACAATACATCAAATCTGACTGGTTCTTGCATATGTGTTACAAGGTCTATAATAACAAATTACCCAACTAGTATAATAGCCCAAAAGAACATCTAACATTATTTTCCTCTTTCTTTCATGTATATATAGTATTTTTAATCCATTGTGCAGTAATATGTGTTGAAAATTAGTCAACAAATCGTGCCCATGCTGCATTCAATTTGGCCCAGAAGCCTATTAGGAAATCTGTGGATCTTGAGGAACGTCCATGCCCTGGCACTAATTTGTCCTTGGAAGGACCTATAGAAGCATGCGTTGCAGGGACACTTCATCCTCATTCATTTCTAGTCCTTTTGCATTGAAGTTTTTCACTGTTCCAACCACCTGCAACCTTGACTTGTAGCAATATCGTCACCTATGGAAGTGCATTTTAAGGCACCCAAAAAATCATACCTTTTAAAAACCTTAAATACAACACTTCAAAATATTTTAAAGCAATATATTATATTACATGCTTTAATATTACATTGATTTTCACTTTTCTGGCCTTTATTTTGCCTTATCGGCAATATCTCTTCTTTGCGAACTAGTTTTGTCTTTGATTTTCCTCTTTAGGATTCTTTGTCTTCTTCCTAGCCTTATCGGCGAATTCTCACTTTTACGAACTTTCTCAAACTTGACCTTTGGCCTCCTTCTTTATCAGTGAAATTTCTATTTCGCGAACCAACCTTTCTAATAATGGTTTTCCTTTTCTCTTTCTTTGCCCCTTTTGCAGATGTGTTTATCTTTGTTCCTTGCCTTAGTGCTTCCTTTGTTAACAAATTGGCCTATCGGCAAACTTGCCAATCAGTGAACTTAAGGTTCATAGAACTAACATTTTGCCAATTGGGCAAACCTTTCTTTTGCTTTTGTCCCTTGTCTTCTTTTCTTCCTCGCTTTGGCCTATCGAGGAATCTTCCCGTCGATGAACAAAGAGGTTCATGAACATCAAACTTTGCTGACAACTACAAAAATAGGCTAAGAAAGAAACATTTAGAAAAAATTAGGATTTTGGGGCAAAAATTCCTTCTATTTAAAATGTCTCAGATCAAATTTCTTTGATGGAAGGAAAGATTTTGAGGGACCCTTAGACTATTTTGGCTTGGGCAAAAATAGGATAACAAGTCCCATTGGGACTCTACAACCAGTCTTTGTGTCTCTAAATCAATCAACTTTTGGTGACAAATCGACCACCAAGCCCTCCACTTGGCTTTCATTTAGCATTTTTTGCTAGGATTACCATTTAAAGTTCACTGTTCAATGTTTTGTAAAACATCTAGCATCTCCTTTTTGGATTAGTATTTGTTGTTAAGATCTTAACACTATTTTTAGCATCTATTAAATTCCTTTTTGTTAACATTTAGTACTACAACCAACATAAATTTTTCTTTTGAATAGTATATTGAATCCTTGTATCTTTGTTGGTCAAAGATGAAGGGAGAGGTCTGGTTTGGTAGGAGGCCAATACCCCTCTCAATTTAACACCATTGTATTGTTCATTTCTTACTGAGTCCAACAAGTAGTTGGAAGGCTAGGTTCCCTTAGTCTTATAGGCATTTTTTTGCTTCATCAAGTGCAGTTTTTAAAATAGGCATGTTTTATGGGAATTTATTATTGTAATAACTTTTGTTCAGTAGCTTGAAATTGAGCACCATTTTTTGCAAAAGTGCATGTTTTCAATTTCCCACACATTTTTCATATTTATTTTGTACTACACACTAAGTTATAAAGTGCCAAAATTTCAGGGGGGGTCACCTAATTAGGGGGAAAATCTCATAATTTCAGGGGGGTCAACACTAGCATTTGATCATGTATGTTTTGGATACTCCATATTCTACCTACAAATGCACCTATTGTGGAAACCAACATGATGACATAATGTGTCCTTATTTCTCACATGTTGCTTTCAAACTCCTCTATCAGATTGCAAAACCCCAAACACCTGTTGCTACATCTGAATCCCAAGTTGATATCTCCATGGCTTCTAATGATTCATTGCACTAGGAAATTGATCTCATCTTTCCAGATCCACCTCATTGGGATGCAAATTTGGGAGAAATCATTGAGGACATTCGTCTTCTTTTTGATGATAGTTTCGGTGAAGTTGCATCTACCTTGTCTTCTTTAGATTTGATTCTCTTCCTTTGCCTACATCCACTTCTATCGTGATAGATTCTATAGATATGTATGAGTCCACATATTCAACTCTGTCATCATGTATTTTGACATCCTCTGTAGTAGTATCATATTCTTCTACCTAGGTTCAACTATCACCATACATCTATGGTCCATGTTCTTGAATCTCAATCTTCGTCACATGACAACATTGTCTTGGAGATTATTGAGCTTTCTTGGAAGACATTATGGGTAGTATCTGAATCTTTGAATCCTATGCAGAATTCAGAGACCTTCATATTCCTTCTTGTATGTTCCTATCTAGAATGGGAAGATTAATTGCATGTTACCGTGGTTCAATTTCTTCCTAAGGGAATAAATGTGGTTTAATATTCATGGATTCTCTTTAGCATACTTCATCGAGCATCTACACACACTGCAACATATCTTATGGGGGGCTTCCAAGTCTCTCTTTGTATCCCCTATTTTGGGGGAATATATTGTCCACATGTGATAGAAGTTATCCTAGGGGGTAATGATATAAGCCCATCATTCTTCTTCACTTGTTTTCTTTTTCATGCATTTTATTTCTCCTTTTGGAGAGGAGTTTTGTTCACATTGGGTTTTCTCCTTTACTCCACTTTATGAGAAACTTTGTACATGGGTACCTAACATGGCCTAGTAGTCAGGACCCATATCTTTGTATCTATTTCACTTTTGTGATCTCCCCAAGTATCACCTAAGGGGGGTGTTAGAGTTAATAATTTATCAATTCACTATAGATTAAGTGTACTTAGGTTAATGAGGTTAGACAACATCTTGTCTAGCTGAATGTGCTTTCAGAGGTTAGAGGTTACCTAGTTGTTTGGTAAACCTCATGTGTATAACTTTTGAGGTTGGAAGACTTTCCATCTCACCTCAAAAGGCACTTTGTAGTCATCCAACACTTGTCACACAAGGTTGTTGGTTTGCACACTCCAAGTGATCCAAAGGTTGGCACCTATAGGACACTTGTCTTCTTGTTTATGCCACAACACGGGGCACTTGTCAAACCATGTGTAAAGTGGATTGCCTCATCTATGCCTATATAATAAGGCATTCTTATGTAAATTATCAAGTAAGATCAATATAAGTTTATTCTCAATTAGGTTCATCAATATCATCGATTTCTTATCTCATATTATTTATTTCCATATTGTGAGAGTGATTCAAGTGTTGTAGAATATCCTTGGCAATTCCAACAGACCCAAGTACTCTACCTCTTTGAGACCTAAATAACACTTAGAAGGTTTAGCATATAGATGGTGATGTTGAGAACTTGTAATTATTGAGCTACATGATGCAAATTCTCTTCCCATGTCTTTCTATAAATCAATATATCATCAAAAAACACTAATACAAACTTTTTCAAAAATGGCTTAAAGATGCCATTCATCGAACTTTAAAATGTAAAGAGAGCATTAGTAAGACCAAATGGCATCAGTAGAAAATCATAATGACCCTCATGAGTCCTGAATGCTATCTTCGGAATATCTTCTTCCTTAATTAAAATTTGATGATAACCTAATCTATACATTGGATCTCTACATGATTTTTGGGTGCCGACGTGTTGTGGTCGTTGCACATTTCATGCTACACGTTTCATCTTGGCCAACAAAGGAGAAAGTTTTTGAAGCTTGCGGAGGATATAAATGAATGATCTTGTTTTGTGTGAAAAGGATGAGTGTGTGTGAGTGTACCAGGATGTATGTGCGAGTTTGAAGGAGTATGTGTGTTGTGAAGGTAGTCGAGTTGTTTGAGTAGAGGTGTTGAAGATACATGTCAGTGTGAAGGGTTGTGATGTTGTAGAGGTGATTGGTAAGTGGAATTTCTCAAGTATGTTATACGGAGGTTGCAACCTCTTTCTGTAAGTGTTGTAGCACTATAAGAATTGTAGCTTCCTTTGGTTGAAGCCATGAAAACTGTGATTCAGGGAGTTGTAGCTTCCTTTGGGTTGTATCCCATAAAACTTGTTGTAAATCTTTTTTATTATTTGTGAGGCTAGATTTGGATAGTAGATCTAAGTAGTTTGCTCACTGTGGTTTTTCCCTTCTAGGGTTTTCCATGTAAATCTAATGTTATGGTTGTGTGATTGTGTGGTGTGCTTTGAATTGCTTAATCTACTACATTACCAGTTTAAGGAAGTAGAAGATTTTATTGATAAAATTTAATTGAATTAAGTTTTGGCATATACTGATTCACCCCCCCTCTTAGTATATCAGTGTGTTCTAAAAATTGGTATCATAGCTAAGTTCCTTGGTGTAGCCTAATAGCTGAAGGTAGATCTTAGAGTTGAACACATGGCTCAGAAAGGGTCCTCTTCTAAAGCACCAACATTTGATGGAAGAAACTATGCCTTTTGGAGTGTAAGTATGGAAGCCTATCTTACCTCGCTAGGGTATGATGTTTGGAGAGCTGCAATGGATGAATATACTCAACCTAAACATCCTATTACAGATTTAGATGCGAAGAAGGCTCATGAAAATAGTGTTAAAGCCAAGAATTCCATCTTAAGTTGTTTGACGAGTTCAGAGTTGGTCAAGGTAGTGCGGTGCAAGACAACCAAGGAGATATGGGAGAAGAACAAAAATCTCTATGAAAGAAATGACACTGTAAAGAAAGCAAAATTACAATCTTACAAAATAGTATTTGAGAATCTAAGGATGAAAGAAGAGGAAAACATTGTTATCTATTTGCTTCGAGTAGATGAAGCAATCAATGGAATCAGAATTCTTGGTGAAGAATTGTTTGATTTAGTGGTTGTGAAGAAAGTCCTGAGGACTCTCCCTCACAAGTTTGATTCAAAAGTCTATACTATTGAAGAAGCCAAAGATTTGAAGACACTCACCATGGAAGAGTTGTTCAGGTCCCTCACTACCTATGAGATGAGAAATGAAATCATAGGTACATCCAAAAGAGAAGTTGCTTTCAAAGCTGTGAAGAATGAACATTTGGTTCCTACAATGAATTGGAGGAAGAAGAAGCAAACTTTGTGAGAAAACTAAAGAAGGGATCAGGCAAGTATAAAGGTAAGTTACCTTTCAAATGTTTTAAATGTGGAAGAGTTGGTCATTATGCTTATAACTATCCTTTTGGAGAAAATGAAAATAGCAGCAAGGGTTTCAAAAGGAACAACTTCAAGAGGAACCTCATTTTGAAAGAAGACTACATGTCCTTAGAAGAAGTACATCACTAGTCATCAGATGATGAAAGAGGAGAATCCATATTCATGGCCATGGTGATCTTTGATGGTTCAGACAGGACTGTAGATGAAGAAGAATGTGAAGTTGATTTTGAAGGTGAAGTTATTTCTTCTATTGAAGACTTGGAATGTGGAAGGAAAGAGAACAAAGAACAAAAATCCCTAATTGAAGCCAAGACAAATGAATGCACAAGACTTGAGAAAGAAATCTTGTCACTCAAAAGGAAACTAGAGAAAGTAAAGTTTGGAAATTTGGATAACCCTAAAGAAGTAGATCTTATTCCTATCATGCCTCAAGGAAGACCTTTTCATGCAAGACAATTCTTCATAAATAGGTTCAATCATACTTTTTTTGGTTATTGTTTTATCTGCAATAAATTTGGTCATAAGGCTATGGATTGCAAGTATAGAATGAATAGAAGAAATCTTGTAAGTAGGAATCCTCTTGCTTCACTAGTGGATGTCAATGTGGTATGTCAAATTTGAAATAATTTTGGACATGTAGCAAGATATTACAAGAGTGGATTAGCAAAATCAGAATCTCAGGTGATAGATGTTACTAAGCAAGACAAGCAAAGTGACTCTTCCAAAAGATAGGAGACAAACAATGAAGTTGAAAATTCAATGAGTGTCCAAACAATATTTCATGCTCAAGGACAAACAAATCTCTAGGTAATAGACAGCAGATGTACAAGTCACATGATAGGTGATAAGAGCAAATTCATCAATCTTGTTAAGTGGAATGGCAGATTAGTCAGGTTTGGAGACAATTCATCTGCAAAGATTTGTGGAAAGGGTACTATAAGTATTAATGGAAAATCCAGAACAAAAGATGGTCTCAAGAATGATCTTCTCAGTGTAAGTCAGATGTGCAGCAAAGGATACAATCTCATATTTCATGATCAAGGGTGTGAAATTAGAAGAACAAAATATGGTAGATTGGTGGTAGAAGGTTCTAGGATAGAGAACAACTTGTTTAACCTAAAAGGTGTTAATAGAAGGACTTGTCTTCTAGTACAAAAAAATGAATGTTGGTTGTGGCACAAAAGGATGGGGCACATCAACTTTGACAATCTTGTGAAGATCATCTCCATACAAGTAGTTAGAGACATGCCAAATATCATCAAGCCTGCAAGCACCTTATGCAAGGAATGTCAGATTGGGAAGCAGACATGAATAAGATTCAAGACCAAGGAGTATTCTTTTACAATGCCATTGGAACTGATCCATATGGATTTGTGTGGGCCTACTAGGACAAAGAGTCTACAAGGTGAGAGGTATTTCATGTTTCTTATTGATGATTTACCTAGAATGACATGGGTTACATTTTTTAAAGAGAAATCAAAATCAATCAGTAAGTTTAAGATTTTCAAGTCCATGGTTGAAAATGAGATGAATGCTATAATCAAGTGTTTAAGTTCTGATAGAGGTGGAGAGTTTACACCAAATAATTTTGAGAAATTTTGTGAAGAACATGGGATAAAGAGGCACCTTTCTACTACAAGAACTCCTCAGGAAAATGGAGTAGTGGAAAGAAAGAATAGAACTATCCACCTGAGATGGCAAGAACTATGTTGAGTGAAGCCAAGTTACCTGATGTATATTGGAAAGAAGCAGTTCATATTGTTGTCTATATTTTTAATAAAGGACAACTAAGAGTGAACATCACCAAGACACCTTATGAACCATGGTATGGAAGACAAACAATAGTCAAGTATTTTAGAGTTTTTGGAAGAAAATGCTACATTAAAAGAGATGAAGAAGGTTTGGGAAAATTTGACTCAAGATCTGATGAAGGAATCTTTCTTGGATACTCAACTAGGAGCAAAGCCTACCAATGCTACAACAAAAGACTGAGGAAGATAGTTGAGAGTGTAAATGTTAGGGTTAATGAAGAGTCACATCAAATCACAGATGAGCAAGAAGACTATTGGTCAGATGAACCTTCCTGCATAGAAGAAGAAGAAATTAAGTTGAAGAAAATGAAGAAACACAAGAGAAGATCACCAAGACTCCTGCCAAATATGTTTAGAAGAAGCATTCAAAATATCAGATAATTGGAGACAAGAATTAAGGTGTACAAACAAGAAGAAGATTTGCAAGAGCAAATGAACAGGTAAAATTTTCTTGACTATCAAGAGTAGAACCTAAAACTTTTGTTGAGGCTAGTAAGGATGAAGGATGGATACAAGCAATGGAAGAAGAACTAAATCAGATAGAGAAGAATCAGACTTGGGAATTAGTGCCAAGGCCTACAGACAAAAATGTGAAAGGTACAAAGTGGGTATTCAGAAATAAATTGAATGAAGATGGAGAAGTGGTTAGAAACAAAGCAAGGTTGCTTTGCAAAGGCTATTCACAAGTAGAAGGAATTGATTTTGAGGAGACATTTGCTCTAGTGTCAAGAATGGAAGCAATTAGGATGTTTCTTGCATTTGTAGTTCACAAGGGTTTCAAGGTATATCAAATGGATGTCAAATCTATATTCTTGAATGGTGACTTAGAAGAAAAAGTCTATATAGAGAAACCTAATGGATTTTAGTTATCAGAAGACCCAAACATGGTATACAAACTTAAGAAGGATTTGTATAGTCTCAAACAAGCCCCTAGGGCTTGATATGCAAGGTTGGACAAGTACTTACTCCAACAGGGCTTCAAGAAAGGTATTGCAGATAATAATCCTTACATCAAAATTGAGGATGAACAAATTCTAATTGTTGTTGTGTATGTTGATGATATAATCTTTGGTGGCAATGATGAAATGTGTAAGAAGTTTGCAAAAGAGATGCAAAAAGAATTTGAAATATCTATGATAGGTGAGTTATCATTCTTTCTTGGACTCCAAATTGCTCAATTAGATGATGAAATCTTTATCTCTCAAGCAAAGTATGTCAAGGAGATGTTGAAGAAGTTTGGTATGGAATATTACAAACCAGTGAGTACTCCCATGGTAACTAGTTGTCATTTGAGTAAAGATTATGAGTCACCTCAAGCTGATCAGACTCTGTATAGGTCTATGATTGGAGGCCTACTATACTTAACATCATCAAGACCTGACATTATGCAAGTTTCTTTCTTGGTTGCAAGGTTTCAAGCTTATCCAATAGAATCGCATGTGAAGGCCGTCAAGAGAATCTTTAGATATTTGAAGAGTACTCTGAAATATAGATTGTGTTATCAAAAAGATGATGACTTTTCCCTGAGTGCATATACTGATGCAGATTAGGCTGGCAGTGTTGATGAGAGAAGAAGTACTAGTGGTAGAGCTTTGTTTTTGGGAGACAGACTGGTCTTATGGTTTAATAATAAGCGGTATTCAGTGTCCTTATCAACAATAGAAGCATAGTATATAGCCGCAACATCCTATTGTACTCAAGTGTTGTGGATGAAGTAAACGTTCAAGGATATCAAGGTAGTGTATGATGAACCCATTCCTATCTTATGTGACAATACTAGTGCCATCAATATTTCAAAGAATCCAGTGATGCATTCTAGAACCAAGCACATATCTATCAAGTATCACTTTTTGAGAGAGAAGGTTACAAATCAAGAGGTAAAATTGGAATATGTACCTACAAAGGATTAGATTACAAACATCTTTACAAAGGCACTTTCCACAGACACATTTGAATATCTCAGACAAAAGTTAGAGGTGGTTTCCCCTCCTTCTAACTAGATGCATAGATGGTACACTTGTCTAGGGGGAGTAGTTCAAGATACATTTTTATCCCTAGATTGATGGAGACTACCTCTCAGATGGAGCAGGTAGAAAGAGACTAAGGAGTATGACAAGGTTTGTGCAGACAGGGGGAGCTTGTATATTTATTTTGCAAGTAGAGAAGAAGACCACGAGCCCTTTTCCCTTGATGTCAAAGGGGGAGAAATTTGCATATCAGGTTAGTGTTTCCATCAATCGGGAGATTGTTGCATGTGTTGTCATTGATGTAAACAGAGCTATGTTGTAGAATGTTCATGTGATGTCAACAGAATGGTGATTAGTGATGACAACAGAATAAGTAATCAAAAGTGTTGTGAGACAGAAAGAAAAGTGATGTGTATATGTTGTGGTGATCAGAGGAGCAGACAGAGGAGTGATTATCAAAGGTATTATGAGGAGAAGGAGATGGTGATGAAATTCTTGAGCATACAGTTGCATTAGTATCATCTATACATAGTTGTACCTTATCTACTAAAGTTCATGGATAGGTGAAATTTGTGCTAACATGAAGATTCTTGTTTTTGATGAAAAGTCTATGATTTTTATCTATACTATTGTGAATGTTGTATTCATTATCTTATGATGATAAGCATTGCATAAGATATGAAAGAAAGTGTTTAAAGTGTTTTAAATAGTCAAAGGCACAGGAAGATGCACTGAAGAATCTTAGGAGAATACTCCGCATTCCTCTGCATTTGAAGGTATGGCCTTGCGGTTTGGAAGTTAGACAGAAACAGGTGTGAAGTATGTATGTTCCTAATTTTAGAGAATAGAAGTTATCTGAGAAGATTCCAGAGCTAGCACAGTGAAGACAATGGTTCAGAGTTGTTGCAAATAGAATGAGTCAGAGAAATGCTTTGCATTTCTCCGCATTAGAAGATGTGATATTGTAGCTTAAAGGATTGTTAGATATAGATGAGAGGTATGATAAGTTCAAGTTTCAATTGATAAGATATACTGCAGAGGTTCTCCAGAGTCAACAGAGTAAAGACAAATCATGTTACTGATTAGAGTTGTCAGGAGGAGAAAGTAAAAGCCACTGCATGTTACTACATTATAGTATTTGGATTTTTTGTTTGGAAGATATGTTCAGAATGTCTGTATGTTTTCTCATTTCAATTTTTAGGTGTTGAGGTGGATCGCAAGTTTGTTTTTCAATATTCTACTTCATGACTATGTGTTCAGAGTTTACAAGAGATGTTGGGTTCAGTGTCTATTTGTTTGTGCCATAAAGAATCTATACATAATTTAGTGAAAGGAATGTATGAGAATATTTTTGTAAGTCATATAATGTTTGTGAAGTGATCTGCATGGTGTTAATTGGTCTCTCCAAAACCACTTTAGGTCTGGAGCTAATATGTGGAAGGATAAGTGTTTGTGAAGCTGACTTGATATATCTAGATGATTGCACCGTGTGTTTGGAAGTGTGTGCCATCTTTGAGATGTGTTCAAAGATAAAATAGGTCATGTTTATCACTTGGTTTGAACTGTATTGGATTTCTACATGATTTTTGGGTGTCGACGTGTTGTGGTCATTGCACATTTCATGCTACACGTTTCATCTTGGCCAACAAAGGAGAAAGATTTTGAAGCTTGTGGAGGATATAAATGAAAGATCTTGTTTGGTGTGAAAAGGATGAGTGTGTGTGAGTGTGAGAGGATATATTTGTGAGTATGAAGGAGTATGTGTGTTGTGAAGCTAGCAGAGTTGTTTGAGCACAGGTGTTAAAGATACATGTTAGTGTGAAGGGTTGTGATGCTGTGGAGGTGATTGATCAGTGGAATTTGTTAAGTATGTTGTATAGAGGTTGAAACCTCTTTTTTTAAGTGTTGTAGCACTATAGGGAGTTGTAGTTTCCTTTGGTTGAAGCCATAAAAACTGTGATTCTGGGAGTTATAGCTTCCTTTGGGTTTTAGCCCATAAAATTTGTTGTAAATCTATTTTATTATTTGTGAGGTTGGATTTGGATAGTAGATCCAAGCAACTTGTTCACCATGGTTTTTCCCTTCTAGGGTTTTCCACGTAAATCTGGTGTTATAGTTGTGTGATTGTGTTTTGTTCTTTGAATTGCTTAATCTACTTCATTACTAGTTTAAGGTAGTAGAAAGTTTTATTGATAAAATTGAATTGAATTAAGTTTTGGCATATACTGATTCACCCCCCTCTCATTATATATTAGTGTTTTCTAATAGTTTACACTAGTTATGACAAAAATGATCAAAAATCAAAACCTCACATTTCAAGTAATTTTCTTAATTCAACCTTCAAATTATAACTATGTATTCTGTAAACCTTCAACCACATCAGGCTAATTCTCTAATTCAGTTCAATTGTTATCCTTGGCACATTTCCCTTACCAAATATCCTCTTGAAGGCATCTTCCATTAATTAGTCACATCACAAGATAATAGAGTGGTATTTTTTAAGGACATTTATAGTTTATGCTTCCAATTTATACTTCATCAAACTTGCTCCTAGTCTATGTCGGTTACCCAAAAGTTTAGGATTTTTTAAATTTTTCTATTTTATAGATTATTCTAGTAGTAGGAAGTTTTATTAGTAATTAGATTAATATTTAGATTACTAGTGAAACTTTTTAGTTATTTTTCTTTTATTTCTTCTATTTCCTTTATACAAAACTTGATCAACATACCTACACTTTCATTGCAAAATCAATCAAACATAAGAAGGGACTTTGTACATCTATTGTAGGTTGAATCATATTAATTTAGTCACCCTAATTAACTATTGCACATAATTCCAAAAGAGTTGGGCCTCTTTGCATAAGGCCCCTAAACATTGGTATAAATCTCAAGAGAATTTATCTCTTTTCAATGTCTTATTATTGTGACAACCCTATGATTATTTACAAATCATTGATTAACATTATAATAGTCTAAAACACGTCAAATTACCACTATGCAATGCATTTTTAACCTTGTAAGTAAATGGTGGCAACAATAATAGGACCGAGCCTATCTCTAATGAAAAGTTTAAAAAGAAACACAAAGCTTGGAAGATTTTGAAGGTTGGTAGCCTAACACTGTTCATGGAATGGGTTTGTTTGTGCCCATATTTTTTGGCCCCCAACTTTTAAAAAAATTCTCAATGTTGGCCCCCTTTGAGCTACAATATGTCCTTGATGCTTTTCTTGGTTCCCCCTATGCCTTGATTGATTCATGCCCTTGCAAAAGACTTAAAAACCTTGAAAAAATTCTAAGCATAAGCCATTGTCAACATTTTTGGAATTCTTTGAACCGTGTTGGCGAGTTTAGTGGTTTTTGAACTTTTTGAAATGCCAATGAGGTTCATTAGTTCCTTAGTTCACTAAAATGCTGAAACATCAACAAAGAGAGGAAAGAAAAGAAGAATGTTGTTAGTGATTTCAAAAGTTCTTGAACTCTCTGGAATATTGCAACATGGTTCAAAAGTTCATTGGATCGTCGAAATTGTGACAAAGGCAAGGAAAGGTCAGTGTCAGTATTTTGTAAGGTTCATGAACCTTTGAACCTGCTGACAAGGTTCAATAGTTCAACAATGCTCTGAAATGTTGACAGGGTTTTTTGGTTTAATGGATCACCTTTTCTCTGACAAGGGTTTAACTGTTCCACAGATTGTTAATGTGCTAACATGGGAAAGATAAGGAGGCATCAAAACTTTTAGAGGTTCAAGAACCTTTTGAACCTCCAACATGGTTCAAGATGACGCTAATTCTCTGACAAAGAAGAAAGGAACAAAGTTGGTGAAGGATGAAAAGAAAGACAAGAAGATGGATAATAAAAAATAAGTGGCTTGTTGGTGAGTAAAAATGGCTCTTAAACTCACCAATTCACAAAAATGGTTTAGCAGAGGCCCGTATTTCTAACAAAAGAAAATATTGAAAAAATAATAAAGGAAAAGGTCACAAAAATTAAAATGCATGATCAGTATGGTGCACGCATGTACATTCCAATTCCACAACTGTCCTAGTACATTATAATAAATCTTCAGGGATGCCATGAATGGGGTAGGTGAATCCCTAGCTACCATTTGTACCTACACAACATCTAGACCATTCATTTTGAGTGGGATTCATTCCCAGTCATGGGATTTCTACACATGGATTAGGACACAAGAATATGGAATGTAATGCTATATATTCATGAAAAAAGATGTAATATAGGTTGGTCATTGAACTGATTTTTATAGTCTCCAAGTGCTTCAAAGTGATTTAAGGGCATCAAACATTGCTAGTCTAGGATACAAGCGAATGAACATATTCAACAGAGCATAGGAAGGAGTTGTAAAGGATATCTACATGTAATGATATGTCTCCAAGGGAGATTTTAATTATTCAAGGGGATGTTTGAACCCAGTTACTCATCCCCTCTTACCACATCTGTTGATATGATTGTAACCGAGGTTTGATAATGTGTGACAATATTTGAATTAATGCAAAGCATTTTGTATTAGTCATTACTTGTTGCATATGGATAATTGTAGTTCTTTTCTAGATTATTAAGTATGTCCATCATATGGGAGATAATTGTTGGCAAGAGACACTATATGGATTCATGAATGTTGTCATTGATGGCAACAAAGTTCATCCCACACATTCGCAGGACATGGCATGTCTATACCGAAAGTCAGAGTGAAGAATGTTGTGGTCCGGTAAACAAGAACAAAGCATGTGGGGAGGTCTGACAGTTAAGTCCAGATCTCTAAGAGGAAGTATCTTGGTGAAGTGCGGATTTGGGGAAGTCAAGAGGACTACTTTGAGTGATAGATTACAAGGATTTAGCCTCCGGTGATAGATGAAGAAAAAGATATGAATACTTGAGTATTGGGTTCCTGATTGGCAGTGTGACAGAGGAAGAACTGACTGGCAGAACATCAGACATTATTCTGAATGTGTTACTGATGATGGTAAAGATTCTTAAGGCATAAGTTATGATTGGCCAACATGATTGATGACTTCTACAAGTATATCCTTGATCTGCATTACTTGGTAAGCAAGGATTCAACTGACAGATTAGAGTTTGTGGAAAATATTGACTATTCTAGGTGCCGACTAAAGAGGTGATGAAATCACTTGTGCGCATATATATACAAGATGGATTTAGTTGTGAGAGGTGTCGTGGTTTTTGGTAATGTGTGAAGAAAAGCAGTAGAGCCAAATAAAAGTAGAAAGGAAGGTCCAGTATGTGAAAGGAAAGCAACACAAAAGAAGAGGAAAGATGAAGTGCAGCAGATCAGTGTACAGAGCCTAACTGGAACTAAAATCCAGCATATGTTGATACTCCTTATCAGTTCAAGTATTGTATTACACTCTTTATAAATTGTAGACAGTGTGTCTCTTGTAGGCAGTGTGCCTCTTGTGAGCAGTGTGCTCAGGTAGTGAGCCCTAATTGGCAAGTGCCATTTTGTAATCTTATTCTTCTAACAAAGAATACAATCTTGGGTTAATCACCCCGTGGTTTTCTCCCTTAATAGGGTTTCCACGTCAAAAATATTATGTCATGTGTATTTCCATTTCATTGTTATGTTTGCTTGTTTGAATTGATGCTGCACTAATTATTAAGAAAGTTCAGAAAGCTAAAATAATTAAGATAACTGATTCACCCCCCCCTCTCAGTTATCAACAATTGGTATCAGAGCCAAGTTCCTCTTAACAGAGTCTAACAGCTTGAGGAAGATCTGGGAATTCAAATGGAGGTATATGGTTTAAGGGAGCAACTCAAGACTGCCCTTGATCATCTTGAGCAGTCAAACTCTGAAGTCAATGAATTAAAGGAAAGACTCAAACAGGCTGATGATTTCATGAAAGAACTAAAAGACAAATTAAGTCTCTCTATGAAAAAGAGAAAGGAGCTACTTCAGCAATTGGCAAGTCAAGGTGAAGCCAATGATACAAATGAAGATCTGAAGGAGAAAACCAAGTTATGTGAAAAGTTATCAAAAGAAATCATTATGGTAAGACATGAAATGGAATCAGGAGTTATGAAGTTTACCCAAGAGGTTGAAGAGAAAGGGAAATTTGAAGATGATCTAAGACAATCTCTCAAGGAGAAATTAGAAGATTGCCACAAGATGGATAGAATTATCAGACATCTTGAATCTGATCTTGAAGATGCTAAAGATAATGAAGAAAAACTTGAGGATCAAATTGTCTCTCTTAAAAGGGATCTTCAAACAACAAATGAATATAAAGAGAAATTCAAGATAAGTTCTGCTCAACTTGAAGTTCTTCTTGAAAATCAAAAGAAGGTAGATGACAAGTGTGGTTTGGGATATGAGAAAGGAGAAAGCTCTGGATCCGGTTAGAAGAATCTTAGATCAGAAAATCTAAGGAACAGGCCTAGAAGACCTCTGGTAAGATAGCCTAATGCTCAAAGATATCCATCCTTCAATGGATACTACCACAACTGCAATAACTTTGTTCATAAAGCTAATCAGTGCAGAAAGAGAATGAATCAGACCAATACATCCTTCTCCAGACAGTGTTTCAATTACAAAAGGTATGGTCACAAATCTCATGAATACAGAAATATGCAAATAAACAATTCATTCAATGGTAGATGCTTTGCATGCAATAGAATAGGTCATATGGCTAATCAATGCAGATCAAGAGGATATCAATCAAATATGCAAAGAAGTATTGTTTGCCAAATTTGCAATAGATCCGGTCATATTGCAAAATTCTGTAGAAGCAAGAATCAGGACAAAAGAGGTCCGGTATATCATAATCATAATCAAGATAAGGGAAAACAAAAAGTGAATGCGGATGAAGTTTAAATTGAGATGAACAAGATTTGGGTAAAGAAAAGTATAGAGAATGTAGAGGATGGATCCGCACCAGACTCTAGTGCTGGTATCCCTCCCAGAAATTAAAAAGTGAGCTCTGGCTCAGGGGGAGACACAAAGAAAACCTTGTTCCCCCAGCCAGTCAATTGGTGCCGAAATTGGCACAAGACGAGTCACGGTTTAAAGGGTTCTTAAGAGAAACATCCAAATAAACTATGGTTAAGATTTGGAAGATCCGCAAGATGTTTAAGATCAAGATTGATCCGGTTCTTCAAGTCATCCGAATAAGGCAAACCAGAATAACTTAGGTTGAGCATTTATTGCAACCTGACATTAGGGTTTGCAGAGCAATATAAGGGTTTTCTCATTAAGCATTTGTTCATTCTGCATTCAAGAAGAAACGAAAAGTGAAGCTCTACAAAAAAATTCCTCAAGCTCATCAAAGATCATTTGCAGAAGTCAATTCATCCAGAAATTGATCTGGCTAACTCCGTGAAACTGAAAGGCGCAAAAGGTATTCTCCGTTATCAAATATCTCTCTATAAATCCTTGAATGATGGGTACTCCAAATATTGTAAAAATCTCTGATAGGCCTCGCCCCAAATTCAAGAAACATCCATACAAATCTTTGGAAGTAGATCCCCTAGGAGCTTTTTCCAGTGTTCCACATGGTGTGTTGCATACAAAAGACATTAGGGTTTACATACATGCATATATTGAAGAATTTGGGGAATCAAAGTTAATGGATATCTATCACAAGCAGTTAATGGATGATTCTTTTGAGATCAAACCTCAGTATAAAGCCATCTGGGATAAGCATTTTGCACAGTGCAGTCATTTCCCCTGTTTTGAAGAAGATGAATGGGTTCGGTATGTGTTGAGTAGAGTGCATGACAATTTCTTATGGTTGAATAGACCATTTAAGATCACTAAAGATGTAATTAGGACAGTAATCGGTCTGCACTCATCTGATGGAATACCTATTCTCAAATCTGTCAAGAATCAGAACTGCAGTTTACACAGCCTATCAAATGCTAAAAGAAAATGCTGACTATGATCTGTGTGAACTTCTTCTAAGCCAACTTTTGGAAAATCTGCAAAAGATTAAGAAGGATAAGAAGAACTCCTTCAAGTATGGGGGCTTGATACTTTGCCTATTCTTTTACTACATGAATGAGCTTCTCGGATCCAATGGCTAGGTATGGGAAAATGACAGACCGGTTGCCATCCAAATCAGAGACTATTTGCATGGGCTTGGGGATGCTAAAGCAAGAAATACAGCCCTGTGGGGATATTTCAAGAATTTTTAGAACATGATGCAAGCAAGAGAGAGAATTCCCCAGTCTCTTGTTGAAAAATACAAAGACACAATATGCTTTATGGTAGAGATTGATCAGTGCCTAATGGAGGTAGTAGAACCAAGAACTGTATGGATCATGCCTATGGGGTATGAAGTTGATGAACAAATTGTGGAGCTGCATGTTCAACACATGCTAAGTCAATCAAAGGATCCAAAGGCAGAAAGGTTTGGAACCTTTGAAGAGCTAAGTGTAAAAGTTCATGTGGAACTCAGACAACCGGAAATAAAGAGGAAAGTGAGAAAAGAAGTTGAAGAAATTGCCAAAGGCTTAGGTATCTCAAAGGAGGCTATTGATGCCAACAGAGAAAAGGTGGAAAGGGTAGAGAAAGAGGAGAAAGAGGCAGAAAAGGGAAGTAAGGAAAGTGCTCCAGTAGAATCTTCCACCTGGACAAGATCATCAAAGAGATCAGCACCTGTCATAGCGGAAAGCTCAAGAACATCAAAACTGGAAGTCCAGGCATCCAAAAAAGGAGAAAAGAGAACAAAGAAAAAGGCAACAAGGTCCTATGTTAGCCTAAAGGATGATGAAGAAACTGAATCAGATGAGGAGATAAAGAAATTCAAGAAGAAGAAGAAATCATCCAGCGAACACTCTACCGGTCAAGGAGAAGAAGAGAAGGAAGATGAATTTGTTGAAAAACCCACTCTATCCTTAGATATTGTAGTGAAAGCAGTCACTGTGGATGGGAACTTGCAACCCTTAACAGAATTCTATGATGCATATAATGAAGCAGATAAAAAGATTCTGGAGGAAGCCACAGTTAAGTTTTTAAACACTTACAATAAAGCTTTTATTAAAATTATCTCTCTAATTTCCAAAAGCTTAGAGAAAAGGCTTGAAATGAGGAAGAACAATGCTCAAGCAAAAGATCTCAAGATTCAGGAATAGGTCGCCATTTAGCTCTTTCCTTCAATCACTCCGCATCTAATGAATATGATCTTCAAAGATTGTAAGGATGAGTTCCAAAGCAAAGCCAGGATGAATCAACTCATGCTTGGTGAAACTGACAAATTGGCAAGAGAGACTGAAGAGATCCTCTGAAATGATTTTAAAAAGTTCAACATTCCCATCATAGAGGACTCCGGTGAAGGTAAAGACAAGGGCTCAGAATCCTCTACTCTGGAAAAGGTGGCTCATGAACAAACAAATATCTCTCCTCCAGTTTCTACAGTCTCTGAATCTAAAGGAGAAGAAAGAATACAGGAGAAAGAACCAGAGGTGAAGGAAAAAGAAGGTGATAGTACCAAGGTTGCAGAAGGAGAGAAGACCTCAACAGAGAAGACCACAACTGCTAGTGGTAAGAATGTAGAAGGAGAGAAAGCTCCAAGAGATAGCTCTAAGAATGCAAAATAAAAGAAAAACCTGTCTCCAGCAAGAGACACTCCAAAAACTGTCCAAGAATTCTTGAACAAAGAAACAATGGAGATTGATGAACTGGAGCTTCTACAAGGACCATTTAATTTTGATTCTCTTTCTCTGGTACAGACAATGAAGATAGCTTCATTTGCTAATGCAAAGGCTAAAGAAAAACTCCTAAAGTCTCACATGGAAGACTGTGAGTTGATAGAAGCTGCTTCTGGAGTGCTAGAAAAGATTATGCCATTGTTTTAGAAGGATCCCACAGCCTCCTCATCCGGTAATCTCAAAACTCTAGTCAATAGTGTTAGCACACATTTTGATTCCCTAGAGAAGTCAGTAGAAGATAAGGTCCGGAAGGAATTTCTTGCAAAAAGATTATCAGAGGTACAAGGGTTGATAATTAATGATAGGAGAAATATGAATATTGGGATAAAGAGCTTAGAAAATGCTCTTAAAGATGGCAGAGAAATGTACAAATTTTATTTATCATGGTCCAAAACAACAGTGGAGATTGAGAAGAAAATGAAAGAATAGGAGGATAAACTGATAAAACTTTCTCAAAATTTTGATCCACTTACTACATCCATAATAAATCAAGAATTTCAAATGGTTGTAGTTTTGAATGAAATTAAGAAGCTTGAAAAAGAGAAGAAAAATAGAATCAGTAGGTTGAGTGAGCTCAGAGGGATAATTGTCCCTAAGTTAGAGGCCATGCATGAGGCCATAAAAGAAGCTCAAATCACAGCCCAGACCAATGATCCAATAGATCTAAAAAGGGTAGATGCGTTTGCATTCCTGTTGAGCAGTCATATATCAATTTTGGATAGAATGAAGCAAAGTTGGGCTACATAATTCATTCAATTGAAAACAACTTTTGCAGACATACTTCAGTATATGTAAGTATTCCATAAGTATATACTTATGCGGACAAGATTTTGAAAATTTTGGTATGCCGACCCTACCCTTTTCCATTGATGTCAAAGGGGGAGTGAGGAGCAGTGAAAAATGAGGAATCCAACTAAGGGGGAGCTCCAGAAAATGTATATAAAAATAGAGCATCAGCCAAGGGGGAGCATAGTGTAAACTCTTAGTCATTTTTCACTAAGTGTTGCCATCAATGCCAAAGGGGGAGATTGTTGGCAAGAGACACTATATGGATTGATGAATGTTGTCATTGATGGTAACAAAGTTCATCCCACACATTCGCAGGACATGGCATGTCTATACCAAAAGTTAGAGTGAAGAATGTTGTGGTCTGGTAAACAAGAACAGAGCATGTGGCGAGGTCCAACAGTCAGGTCCGGATCTCTCAGAGGAAGTATCTTGGTGAAGTGCAGATTTGGGGAAGTCAAGAGAAATACCTTGAGTGATAGATTCCAAGGATTTTGCCTCTGGTGATAGATGAAGAAAAAGATATGAATACTTGAGTATCAGGTTCCTGATTGGCAGTGTGACAGAGGAAGAACTGACTGGTAGAACATCAAACATTATTCTGGATGTGTTACTGATGATGATAAAGATTCTTAAGGCATAAGTTATGATTGGCTGACATGATTGATGACTTCTACAAGTATATCCTTGATCTGCATTACTTGGTAAGCAAGGATTCAGCCAACAGATCCGAGTTTGTGGAAAATATTGACTATTTCAGGTGCCGACTAGAAAGGTGATGAAATCACTTGTGCGCATATATATACAAGATGGATTTAGTTGTGAGAGGTGTCATGGTTTTTGGTAATGTGCAAAGAAAGCAGTAGAGCCGAATAAAAGCAGAAAGGAAGGTCCAGTATGTGAAAGGAAAGCAGCACAAAAGAAGAGGAAAGATGAAGTGCAACAGATCAGTGTACAGAGCCTAACCGGAACTAAACTCCAGCATATGTTGATGCTCCTTATCAGTTCAAGTATTGTATTACACTCTTTATAAATTGTAGACAGTGTGTCTCTTGTAGGCAGTGTGCCTCTTGTGAGCAGTGTGCTCGAGCAGTGAGCCCTAACTGGCAAGTGCCATTTTGTAATCCTATTCTTCTAACAGAGAATACAATCTTAGGTTAATCACCCTGTGGTTTTCTCCCTTAATAGGGTTTCCACATCAAAAATATTGTGTCATGTGTATTTCCATTTCATGGTTATGTTTGTTTGTTTGAATTGATGCTGCACTAATTATTAAGAAAGTTTAGAAAGCTAAAATAATTAAGATAAATGATTCACCCCCCCTCTCAGTTATCAACAATAATTTGTGATGTGTATGTTAATATATATCTAGTTATGTTGATCCTCTACTGCATGTATTTCCTTCCTCCTTACTATTCACGACTATGTTGCCAAATGGAGTAGGCACCAGTCCTATTGGTGAAGTTCTAGCATGCTTTTCAATCAATCCTCTATCTTGTTAGTTGTAGGAGTAGGTTAGGGTTAGTTTAGAGTTCCATGTGCATTTCATGATTCAATGTTGCAAACCAGGGAGTAATCAAAAGTGACCATGAATTGTTCAAATCATTTTTGAATCATGTTCTTGCATGCCTACATCTTTCCATTGTGTATGCTAAGTTAAGTGATTTCATCTTGTGGGGATATTATGCTACTATCATCTATGGGTGTAGATGCAAGGTGTGATGATCAACTTACTTAGGTCTTATGCAGCCAGTCTGTCTTGACCTAGTGACAAATATAGGGGTCAAGTGTATGCTAGGTATAGTTTTGGTTGTTCATTTGTGCCTCATTTAATACCTCTAAGAATACCCTCCTAGGTCTAATTGAGCCCAAAGTACAGGAGAGCATACCCACTCTCACTAATTGGACTTTAACCATCCTCAATCTATTGATAAGCCCTTGTTTCTCCTTCTTGATGGCATCCCATGGCCTTGAAGGAGTTAGCATGCTCTAGGATTGGGACCTATGGTTTTGGGAACCCATAGGGTTAATGGCCACGATCTTAACCTAGTGTCAAGATTTACCCATAAATGGTGCAACAATGACATTAAGATTAAGGGCATGGAGATGGTCATCTCTAAAGAACTCATTGTGGAAGCCATGGGCTATAAATTAAAGAGAGGAAGTTTTTTAAGGATAGAAAATGAGGGAAGAAGCTAAGAAGATCTTCATGTGTGATGGGGAGACGCTTGAACAATAGAAAGATGGTTACATAGTTTCTTGTGTTAGAGAGCCCTACCACACCATGGTTGTGTCTATTATGAGGTACATATCTTTAGAAGATGAATTCACTACCCTATTCACTTACCATTTCATTATCTTGAATCACTTCCATTTCCACCATAAAATCTCCATCCCCTTCTATTTTCTTTCTTCTTTGGATGTGGCAATGAAGGGATTTATGAGGGGGGTGGGTAATTAACCTACACAGGTGGGCCTCATTTTTTTCCTTGTTAACCATTGGAAAATAATTCACTTTAAAATTAAAGTCAACCTTATCCTAAAAAAAGGGAAATCCATTGACATTGATTCTTCTTGATGCAAGAGTATCCTAGGTTGAAAGGCAATCTTGCATCAACCAAAAACATTTTATTTCTTTTTGGCATTTTAGTCAGTTCAATCTCAGTAGATTGCACCACATTCTACCACATGATCAATTCATAGTTAGTTGCACAAGATGAAGACTCAACACTATGTCATCTACATCATATCCAAATTTCAAGAGGTTTGCAATTGTCTACGGGGAGTTATTACCATCAGAAGCATCATCAAGAGTCTTTGTTCAGAGCATCTAGCATTCAACTTGGTGCATGAGGTTTGCGGCACCTTCCCGTGACATGCGGCATCAAATGAAACATCTCACAAGGTAGTATTGGACCAAAGGCACCTACATTCCAAACCGCAACATGCTTCCTTAACACATGGAGCATCACCATATGATTTTCAGTCGACCTACTCATTTCAACCAAAATTAGGTTTTGGAACCTCTTAAGGCTGACACAAATTATTCCTTGAGCTGGGATTTGATATATAAGCATTCATTAGATGCATTAGTAGGGTAGCGAATATGATAGATGATTTTTAGTCTTTAGTAGTTGGTTTGCAGAAGGCACTTCAAAGCTATATCTTTCATGTAGTTTGCAGCAAGTTGGAGGACAGGCCTGTGAGCCCATAGTAGTCTGCATATTGCCAACATGTGAAGATTTTAATTGTTCATGATATTGAATCAATATATTTTTTTTTTTGTTCCATTCTTTGTGTTTTCCATTGTGTTTACTCTACGACTACATGGTAGGATAGTCCTAATTCCTAGACCCTCCATCCGTGACGACACCACCTCTAGCCTGGTTGAGGATAGTTATGACAAGCTCCACCTTACTAGTACCTTGGAGAGGGATGATGCCTCTATTGAAGTGTCTAATGATCAAAGGGAGAAAGACCCTGACTATGTGAAGAGAAAGATAAAAAAGTTAAAAATAAAGGTAAGGCTAAAGTGTGGGGGAGTCAATGGCTGGGGCCAACTTCTCTAGTATCCCTAGCCTATGTCCTCATCCTTACAAATAAAAAAGGTTAATCAATGGGATAGTTCACCACTTTATATGGAGCCATGTTATCAACTAGTCGGTGGATCAGTCGACAGGATATGTGTAAGAAACAAAGATTCATCACCATTTATCTAATTGGTTCTTTATGGAGATTAATTTCTTAAACATTGAAATTTCTACTCTGGTTCAGAAGTATGATGGGTTAATTCTAGTCCAAAAGGAAGAGGACAAGTTATCCCTCAAGTATTGGAATTCCATGCAAGAGATTTTTTCTTTAAACATAGAGAAGGATAAGTTAAATGCCAGATTGTTGTCACTTAAAGAAGAGGTCAAGGAGCTGAAATCTAGCTTGAATAGGAAGGGGGTGGGGAAGGCTTGAAATAAAGGAATAAGGGTGGTGGCCCTACTACTCAATAGAGCAAAAGGTATAACACCTATGGAAATACTAATAGAGGCATGAGCAACAAAATTGGTGATATCTCCAAGGAAGGTTTCCTAACTATAGAGCTATAAGCAACGTAAATGTTGCATAATCTATAGGCCTCTTGGCCCTTGGTCACTATGTTCTTTTTTTGTTGTTGGTTTTATATTCTTTTTTCTTTGTTTTGCTACTTGGTAGCTCTTTGCTCCTCATTACAACTTGTTGGTTGCGTTTTGGTTGTATTTTTGTAAAGGGTTTATGGTCCCTTCAAAACCAACTTATCCTAATCAAAAGTCTCTAAGGACCTATTTATTTTATATCCCAACATATTAGGACAAACCACAACCTACTTCAAAACAATCCAAGTAATCAACAAATATTTAAACAATTCTATGCTCTCAAGTGAATTATTCCATATTAAACTCATCAAGCATCCTCAAAAAATATCCCAAGTAACATAGCAACATATTACAAGAAATTGTATCATTGTCCAAATATATCCAACCAAGTCAACATTCTACTGAGTGATTTGCTTTAGTCAAACATGGTCTCTGGTTGAGAGTTCATATTCTTGGATTTATTCTATGCACCACTTAAGGCTTGGTTTTGGGTCTCTTATATAATATATCAAGAAATACTTAGTGGATTGTTCTAGCATGACCCTAAGAAGCCATGTATGCCCTCTTTAGTGTACCTTGTGCCCATTTTGGTGCATACACACTTAAGACATTATTGGGTTCAATCAAAGACTCCTTCTCAAAGGACATGAGAATGAGAGTGAGACCTTGGCATAAACACAAAAGGACAAACCCTAAAAGGTTATAATGATCAAATAAGGTTGGTATTTGATGTAAAACTTAGAAAATCAAAAAATGCTTAGATATGAAAGATAACATTAGAAATAAACCCTAAAGGCCAAGACCTAAGGGGTGTAAGATCAAATGGGGTCACCAAAACATAAAGAAATAAAATAAATTTATTTTTATATGTAGTTCTAAGGTAAATAAATGCAAATGGGTACAACAATTAGATTACCCTAAAATTAGGGAGCTAAGACAATAACAACATAACACACATTTTTTGAGATAACAAAGGAGGGAACAAGGAGTTAGCTTCATCTATGATAATTGAATGCTTTGTTGTAGAGTATGCTTAATGATCCAATTAGTGTTAGACTCAGGGCACACAACTGAGAGGGGGGGTGAATCAGTTGTGCAAAACTTTCACCAATTAAACACTTAAATCTTCTTAGTGATTAACATAATATTAATCATGAACCATAATGCATTCAAATCAAAAGCAGAAACATATCAACACATAAGACACCAAGATTTTGACGTGGAAAACCCTATTATGGGAAAAACCATGGCGTGATTAACCCAAGATTGTATTCTCTATTAGAAGAATAGAAGGAACAAAATGGCACATGCCAATTAGGGCTCACTGCCCAAGCACACTACTCACAAGAGGCTCACTACCTACAAGAGACACACTGTCTACAAAGAAATAAGTATCACATACATGAACTGGAGAATAGCATCTTCACCATGCTTGAATCAGTTCCATTTAAGCCCAATACTTCTGCTCTGCCTTTCGCTCTCCTCCTCGCTACCACACACTCATCACCACAAGACACACTTTGGAAAGACTTTACAATCCCTTATTTATACAAGGCATTGACTTAGGAATAATCATCTAAGTCAGCAAATATCTACTAGAACATCCGTAAGACATGTAATACATCCAGTCGACCAGTCTCAGGAAGAACACCATCATCCAGTGGTTATTCTTCAAATGCGCACTCTAACTTCAATGTGGACTACCAACATGATCTGGACACGATCCAAAGACCACCACAACCTTTCCAGAATCACCAAGAGCATCCATACTTCATCTGCTTGTTAGAATTCTTCTCTCCTTCATCCGGAGCTTTAAGAACACAGTCTGTCATTACTATCACAAAGGAATAGGCACTTCCAGACCTTCAAACCATGAACCAATAGAGTTGATATTTCATAAGGACGTCCTCAACACTCCCTCACAAATCCACAGAATGGGATAATGCATTTCTGGATCTCACCGGACCTATCTATGTCACTCTGTCACCTTTGTACACCTGCCAAAGCTGGTTCTACTTGAGCGGCCATAACTTCTTTAGATCTTCATGCAGACCTCTGAAAACTTGACTAGATCATCTCAAGACTCATATCTACAAACCCTTTGAACCGCAACCTCTGATCTGCATCTTAGCTGGGATGTCCACTTTACTGTCTCTATTGCTCCTCTCAGCTCATCCAATCCTTCTCATCAATGCAACATGAGTATGTTGACATCAATGACAACACTGGTTAGACCCATACTTACAACAATCTCCCCCTTTGTCATTGATGGAAACATATGATGTGAAAAGCCATCAAGCCAAGAACTTCACCTTACTGTCACAACTCCCCCTATCAGCAACAACCATTCACATGTCTTCTCTTCCTTTACTGCTCCCCCTTTGATCATCAACCACTTTTTTTTCACATGTCTTTTCTCCCCCTTTGACATCAATGGCAAAGGGCTCATACTTGCAATTCCAACACTTTAGAATCATACCTACTGCTCCCCCTGAGTAGCAGCTCCTATCAATTCAGATCACAAGATATGACTGTGATATCCACCAGACTAATGCACCTCAGTGCACCTTAGTTCATCACTGGAGGGGCAATAACCCCTAACTTCTCCATGAGATACTCAAAAGAGTCCTTAGGTAGAGGTTTAGTAAAGATATCTGCAATCTGATCCTTGGAGGGCACAAACTCCAATATGACTTCATTCTTGTTCACTTGCTCTCTTAAAAAGTGAAACTTGATAGATATATGCTTAGTCTTAGAATGCAACACCGAATTCTTAGATATATTTATTAGACTTGAATTATCACAGAAGATTGTGATAGGCTCCTTATACTCTACTTTAATAGCTCTTAGCATCTGCTTCATCCACAAAACTTGAGTGCAACTACCTGCTGCTGCAATGTATTCTGCTTCAGTTGTAGACAGGGATATTGCCTCTTGTTTCTTGCTTAGCCAAGAAACTAATCTCTTTCCCAAAAAGAATGCTCCACCACTGGTACTCTTCCAGTCATCCACATCTCCTACCCAATCTGCATTTGTATATGCATGAAGAGAGAAATCATGATCTCTAGGATACCACAAACCATACTCAGCTATTCCTTTTAGATATCTAAAAATTCTCTTGATTGCCATGACATGAGATTCTCTGGGATCAGCCTCGAATCTAGCAACAAGACCAACAACCTACATTATATCTGGTCTAGTTTGAGTGAGGTACAACAATCCTCCAATCATTGATCTGTACTTTGTCTGGTCTACCTTAGGAGAGTCATCATCTTTACTCAACTTACATCCAGTTGCCATGGGAGTATTCATTGGCTTTGAATCTTCCATCCCAAATTTCCTCAACAATTCTTTCACATATTTGGTCTAAGAAATGAAGATTCCTTTCTTTGTTTGAGTAATTTGTAGACCCAAGAAGAAATTTATTTCACCAAGCATAGACATCTCAAACTCACTTTTCATTTGATTTGCAAAAGTTTTACACATGCTATCTCTTCCTCCAAAGATGATATCATCAACAAATACTTCAACAATCAAGATGTTTTCATGATCAATTTTCAAATATAAGTTACTGTCAGCAGTACATTTGTTGAAACCAATCTTCAAAAGATGCTTATCCAATCTTTCATACCAAGCTCTTGGGGCTTGCTTCAATCCATACAGTGCCTTCTTCAACTTGCAGACCATATCACCATGATCAGACAATTGGAATCCATCCGGTTGCTCTATATACACTTCTTCTTCCAAGTCACCATTTAGAAAGGCAGACTTGACATCCATCTGATATACCTTGAAATCCTTGAAGGCAGCAAAGGCAAGAAATAATCTGACTGCTTCAATTCTTGCCACCAGAGCAAAAGTTTCTTCAAAATCAATTCCTTCTATTTGAGAGTAGCCTTTGTAGACCAATTTGGCTTTATTTCTGATTACGTCACCAACTTCATTTAGTTTGTTCCGGAAGACCCATTTGGTTCCAATCACATTCTTTTTTCTAGGTCTGGGAACAAGATCCCAAGTGTGATTTTTCTCTATTTGTACCAGCTCTTCCTCCATTGCTTTAGTCCAGTTTTCATCATTGCAAGCTTCATTCATTGTTTTAGGTTCAATCTTTGAAATCAAACAATACTTTTCTGAATCTTGAGCAATTCTCCTTCTTGTTAGTACTCCTTTGCTTTTATCACCTATGATCTGATCTTCAGAGTGGTTTAGTCTTACATACCTAGGAACTTTAGGAATTTCTTGCACTTCTGATACTTGATCAGGCTCATTGAAACTCATTTCTTCTTCCTGGTTTACCGGATTAGCTTGAATCTGACTAATAGATGAGGCTTGGGATTCTTGAGTCAGAACACCATTCTGATCATCTTCATCATATTCATAAAACCTTGAGGGTTTCTCAATTCCCTCATCAACCTTCACATTTGTACTTTCTATCATCTTTCTCTGTCTTTTGTTATAACACCGGTATGCTTTGCATTGAGTAGAGTAACCCAAGAATATTCCTTCATCACTTCTAGCATCAAACTTTCCTAGATCTTCATCTCTTTTAATGTAACATTTGCTACCAAAAACTCTGAAATATCTCACAGTAGGAGTGATGCCAAACCAAAGCTCATAAGGAGTCTTACCAGTATTGCTTCTTATTTGAACTCGATTGAGAGTATAGACTGCAGTGCTGAAAGCTTCTCTCCAATAGATGTGAGGAACATTTGCTTCCATCATCATAGTTCTAGATGTTTCCTGTATGGTCCGGTTCTTTCTTTCCACTACTCCATTCTGCTGTGGAGTCCTAGGAGTAGACAATTGTCTCTTTATTCCATGTTTCTCACAGAACTCTATGAACTCACCGGATTTGAATTCTCCACCTCTATCAGACCTCAGACATTTCAATTTCAATCCAGTTTCATTTTCTACCATAGCCTTGAATATTTTGAATTTCTCAAAGGCTTTTGATTTCTCTTTCAAAAAAGTTACCCACATCATCCGAGAATAGTCATTAATTAGTAACATGAAGTATCTATCACCTTGCATACTCCTGATTCTTGCCAGGCCACAAAGGTCAGTATGAACTAAGTCCAATAATTTGGTAGAAGACAGTTCCTTACTCTTGAATGTGATTCTGCTCAGCTTACCCAACTGACATTCTTTATACAAGCTATTAGTAGGTTTCACCAATTTTGGAAGATCTCTTACACCCTGAGTATTGTTTATCTTGATGATATTATCAAAATTCAAATGACACATTCTCCTATGCCATAACCAACTCTGATTAACTTGAACAAATAGACAACTTTTACCAGTGCCAACCAAGTGGAAGATATTACCTTTAGTTTGGGTACCGAATGCAATCTCTGTTCCTGAGCTTTCAAAGATCTTGTATTTTCCATTCTTGAACTGGAGATCATAGCCTTTGTCCACCAACTATCCAACACTGAGAAGATTGTGCTTCAAGCCTTCAACATATAGAACATTTATGGTTTTGTTCCTTCCATCAAAAGAAATAGTTCCTCTTCCTTTGATTCTACCAGCAGAATTATCACCGAACTTCACCACTCCTTCATACCTTTCCAAATCTATGAACTTATTTTTGTCACTTGTCATATGGTGAGAGAAACCATTGTTAATGACCCAATCATCCTTTTCTTCAACTTGGGCAGCCAGAGCTCTTTCTACAACTTTATGATTGATAGAAACAGAGGATATTGGTTCTTCTTCTTTGATGGCAATAAACACCCATTCACTTCCAGATTTGTTTCCAGTATCTGATTCATCATCTGTTACTCCTTCATTATCATCTTCTTCATGAACATAGTAACAATTCTTTTGGAACCTTGATCTATTAGGATTTGACCTTGAAAATCTTTCCGGACATTTTGAGGCAAAATGACCAATCTTATTACAGTTAAAACACTTAAAAGGCAATTTTCCTTCATACTTACCGGATCCTCTTGGTAGTCTCTTTGCAATAAGGGCTTCAAGTTGAGCAGTTTCTACTTCTTCTTCTTCTAGGTCTTTTCTTACTTTTTCATACCATGACAGTTTCCTTGATGAGTTCTCTCCCGGATCAAACCTTTGTTTACCTTTTACAGAGGCACTGGCTTTAAATGCAGATTCAGTCTTAGGGGGATCATTTCCAAACTCAGACATTTCAAATGCAGCCAATTTGCCAGCCAATTGATCTCTTGTGACAGTTGTATGGGCTTTGAATTCATCAATGGCAGCAACCTTGATTTTGTAAGACACAGGAAGGGATCTTAGAATTTTGCCAACAATCTCATTTTCATCCAAGACTCCACCAACATTTCTAATTCCACAAACAAGCTCATTTACTGTTGGCATAAAAGTAGTGATATTTTTATCATCTCTCATCTTCAGGTTTTCAAATTTCTGTTTCAGGCTTTGTAACCTTGCACATTTAACATACTGATCTCCTTCATGCAAAAGTTTTGATTTTTTCCAAATATCAAAAGCAGTCGGTAGGTCAATAACATTTGAGAGTTCTGAATTAGATAATGCACTTAGAAGAGCTTCTATAGTTCGCAGATTGTTTTCAGCATTTGTGATTTCATTTGTAGCTTTTGGACCACCCTGTGGAGGTACATATTGTGTTGTAACCATGGTCCAGTAAGCCATTCCCATGCATTGCAAGTGACACTTCATGCGAGCTTTCCATAGATTGAAATTGGTTCCATCAAACTTTGAACTATCCTTCTTGTAGGACAACATACTGGATCTCCTCAAGCTGTTAAGCTCTTTTCGAGGAACTTAGCTCTGATATCAATTGTTAGACTCAGGGCACACAAGTAAAAGGGGGGTGAATCAGTTGTGCAAAACTTTCACCAATTAAACACTTAAATCTTCTTAGTGATTAGCAGAATATTAATCATGAACCATAATGCATTCAAATCAAAAGCAGAAACATATCAACACATAAGACACCAAGAGTTTGATGTGGAAAACCCTGTTAAGGGAAAAACCACGGGGTGATTAACCCAAGATTGTATTCTCTGTTAGAAGAATAGAAGGAACAAAATGGCACATGCTAATTAGGGCTCACTACCCGAGCACATTGCTCACAAGAGGCTCACTGCCTACAAGAGACACACTGTCTACAAAGAAATAAGTATCACATACATGAACTAGAGAATAGCATCTTCACCATGCTTAAATCAGTTCTATTTAAGCCCAATACTTCTACTCTGCCTTTCGCTCTCCTCCTCGCTACCACACACTCATCACCACAAGACACACTTTGGAAAGACTTTACAATCCCTTATTTATACAAGGCATCGACTTAGGAATAATCATCTAAGTCAAAAAACATCTACTAGAACATCCGCAAGACGTGTAATACATCCGGTTGGCCAGTCTCAGGAAGAACACCATCATCCAGTGGTTATTCTTCAAATGCGCACTCTAACTTCAATGCGAACCACCAACATGAACTGGACACGATCCAAAGATCACCACAACCTTTCCAGAATCACCAAGAGCATCCATACTTCATCTGATTGCTGGAATTCTTCTCTCCTTCATCCGGAGCTTTAAGAACACAGTTTGTCATTACTGTCACAAAGGAATAGGTGCTTCTGGACCTTCAAACCATGAACCAATAGAGTTGACATTTCACAAGGATGTCCTCAACACTCCCTCAAATCTGCAGAATGGGATAATGCATTTCTAGATCTCACCGGACCTATCTATGTCACTCTGTCACCTCTGCACACCTGCCAGAGCCGGTTCTACTTGAGCAGCCATAACTTCTTCAAATCTTCATGCGGACCTCTGAAAACTTAACTGGATCATCTCAAGACTCATATCTACAAACCCTTTGAACTGCAACCTCTGATCTGCATCTTAGCTGGGATGTCCACTTTATTGTCTCTATTGCTCCTCTTTGCTCATCTAATCCTTCTCATCAATGCAACATGAGTATGTTGACATCAATGACAATACTGGTTAGACCCATACTTACAACAATTAGGTGCTCTATAACCAAATATGGAAATGTACTACTATGTAGACTACAAGATGATTTGTCATGTTCTCTAGTTTGATTGTGGATTTGTAAAACTGATATGCAAGTGTAATCTTGACCCAAATCTATATAAATGAATTGCACATGTATGACTTGCAACAATTTGATCACCTTTTGTATCTATAAATGATGGTATCTATAGATATCATTTGAGTTTGTTGCCCATGGAGTTTCACCTTAAGTAATCAAACCCCTTGAATTTATTTAACAGTTTGAACAAGTTAGAAGATAGGTTAAGTACTCACACAAGATGCCTAATCTAACACTATGACACAAAGATTGACGCTAGTAAATGTTATAAGTCTTTGATGATGCTCTATTAATGTAATGAACCAAATTCTAGGTGGATTGAATTGGATTAGAGTGGATACCTAAAAGTGAATTAAGAGTTACATCCTATTATACAAATCCCTAGTATGCAAATCACACGTCATGCTCAAGTTGGCAAGTAATGGCTAGAAGGAAGGGAGTTGGCTTGGGCCCATTCTAAATTTGAATTTGAAAGTTCAAGTGTCAAAACTATAGTTACAATTCTAAACCAAGATCAAATTGACACCTACGGAATTGACCCAAGTTAGAGAATGAAATATATGTTGATGAGATTCAAATCCTTGGGATGAATGGAGTTAGATTCACACAAAGTTTTGCTTAATTGTCAACTTTCACACAAAAACATGTCACTTATACATTAATAATTCTATATAAGACAAATAAATCAAAACAAGTCCAAAGCAAAAGGGAAAAGTACAACATACTCACTTTTCACCCTTACAATAAATACAAAATTATTTTAATTTTCTAATTACATATTTCCAATTCCATCAAAATGTCCTCAAAATAAAAATAAGAGCCCAAACCCTTCATTCTAGAAGGTGTGGACATGCTTTGTGAATACACTTTATTAATATTTAAATGCTATTTTAAAAAATTGGGAGTGTAGTATAAGTAAAGCGGCGTCAGGATGTTGAAGATTTCGTTCCATTGTGAAGTCTATCCCACCCGGCTACATCATCCACTTCAATAGTCAAATGTCAATTTTGACCAATAAAAGTAGGACAAATATTTACCACTTTTATGAAATTGACCCAAGTTAGAGAATGAAAGATATGTTGAAGAGGTTGGGATGAATGGGATTGGCTTCACACAAAGTTTTGCTTAATTGTCAACTTTCACACAAAAAGCATGTCACTTATACATTAATAATTCTATATAAGACAAATAAATTAAAACAAGTCCAAAGAAAAGGGAAAAGTACAACATACTCACTTTTCACCCTTACAATAAATACAAAATTATTTAATTTTCTAACTACATTTTTCCAATTCCATGAAAATATCCTCAAAATAAAAATAAGAGCCCAAACCCTTCATCCTAAATGGTGTGGATGCTTTGTGAATACACTTTATTAATATTTAAATGTTATTTTAAAAAAATGGGAGTGTAGCATAAGCAAAGTTGCATCCAGATGTTGATGATTTCATTCCATTGTGAAGTCTATCCCACCTGGCTATTCTTAAACATCATCCACTTCAATAGGTAAATGTCAATTTTGACCAATAAAAGTAGGACAAATATTAACCACTTTTTGTTGTGGATGAAGTGTAAAATTCCTCTTAATTGTCTGCCCGTTGAAATGGATGATATTTAAATAGAGCAATCCCATCCCACATGAGAACAAAATAAGGAATAAGAGAACAAGATAAGGAAGAAGAAAGGGCGTCTTCTTTGTCCTTCCAGAGCCAACTTACTTTATCAAACATCGAGTCGCGAACAGAAAATTGTTATTAAATGTACCAGTAGATATCCGATAGAAACCCACTCAGACCAGGTGCTTGCTATCCAAGATCTTACCATGGATACATTTTTTTAATTTTTAATTTCTGGAATACGTAATTTAACTCCCTGTCTTAGATCAGTGGATTACCTAATAAATTTAGAGATCATACATTTTATAGTTTCTAAGATGGACTAGACGATTCGCAGAGACGATGGACGATCGTCGTTGCCAAGTCCATTTCAATTCACAACAGAATTCTATGATTAGAGGGGAGTGCTCGTTGAGAAATCACAATCAAGTTTAATAAAGAGATACATGGAAAAACTGATTTGACAGAATAAAAAACTTTGGAGGATATCCTTCCTCTGTGACACTCAAATGAACACGAGGCAACAGATTTTTAAATTGTATAGGATATCCATGGCCTTGGTTATTGAAAATTGAAATTACAGTATGAGCCCAAAAAGTGATCCAGAAGTGTACAAGGAGTAGAACCAAGTTTAACAAAGAGAGCTGTGTATAGTTATGAGGGGAAAAGCTTAATTAGCTGGCACGTTGTAAACAGCAGGCTGGTCGAAATCTCTTCTACTAACTTGTTTTCGACAATTTGATGATATTTCATGAGGTTGAACAGATCAGCAGAAAATACAGTGAACAGGTGGAAAGGATGGTTGAAATTCAACGTGCCAACTGTTTACGGTGGGCGTTTACGAGGAACGCCATGATGAAATAGAGAAGAGAGACATTTCCTGCCAGCCGAGCACGAGGCAGCCATGGTCACCAATAAGCTTGTAATCTTCAGGAAGCAAACCCTTTGCCTGCAACACAGTCTCATAGCTAACACGAACACGAACAAATCCTGCACTCTCCATCCTCTTCAACCATTTCTCCAATTTCTCGTGCCTCTCCTTCCTCTCCCCTCCCTCACACGCAACTATATCTTTGATTTCCTCACCAAACAGATGTTTTTCCACTGCCACCCTTTCCCCACTACGCTGCTGGCAAACATCAGAAGCCAGAGAATCGAACACAGCACCATAGTAATGCATAGCCTCAACGAAGCGCTCCATAAACGAGGCACCATTATGGTTGGAGTCCTGTTCGACCACAACCATAACCTTGGGCGAAAGCCCACGCAGCATATCCAGAAAATGATCGATCCGATGGTGCCGAGTGGATCCCACCACAGCCGCATTTCTAGCTAGGGCTTCTTCTATCTCTGACGGCTTGCTTCTCGGTTCTCTTTTCAGAAGATCATCCAGCGTAGTATTATGGAAGGGAGAAACCGATCTGACCGGTGGCCACCCGGGTCGTTTCTGTGGGCGGGACGGATCGTTGTCTTCTTCGGCCAGAAGTGTGTGCAACTGCAGAACTGAACTGATTGCTACGGCTTCACCCATCGTAACTTTTAGGTCCTCTGCTTTTAGATTTTCCAGGGTGGAGAGAACTGGGTGGAATTGGAACGGAATCTGTAGTCTGTCTGCTTCTTCTGCCAAAACCCTAGCTGTGTGATCCAATACTTGTTTGTGTTCGCTGACGGCGGTGATTTTCAGATTGGGTGGACGTCCACTACGAGCAGCAAGAGAGCGCATGAGCCATGCCCACTGTGCGGCCTCGCAGTCATTGAGGTCGATTATGTGCACGAAAGCTTCTCCTTCCATGGCTTCCATGATGCTCTGGTTCACTGCTGCGTAGGAGACCTTGAGAAAGGGGCAGAGATTGAGTAACATTTGCCGGACTGAGAGACGGTCGACTGGCGATGGCAGGTGAGTGCAGTTGAGTGCCTTGTGGAGACCTGGCCAGGCTTTGGTTATTCGTGCCGCTAGGGCTTCCATGAAGTAGGTTGCCACCCTCTGCATGGAATCTCCTGTGGGAGAAGCCAGTAATGATAACTGCTCCAGGCATAGATTGGTGTTCTCCATGTGACCGGCTGAGACGTAGTTTGCACAGGCTAGGAGTAGCTTGATGAGACATAGCCCCCTGTGTTCTGATCCCAGCTCCCGCTGTGCAAAAAGCCATGGTGGGGCTAATGTGGTCTGTGGTGATAGGATTGAAGTCAGTGACATTGCTGAGAAGGCTGTTAGTGGCGATGGCGAATCTGCGCTGCTCGGTGACCATCCTTCCCTTGGGCTCTCTGGGGATCCGTTCCATCTGCTGTCTTCGCCCGGAAATATGAACTTCATTTTGGCTCTCCTTATAGATCTTCCACTCACCACAAGCACTTTATAAACAGTTTTCTTTCTTCAGTTGTAATCGATCATTGTTGCACTACAACTCAACCAAATCACTGCGACTTTGAACCTGAACACCTCATAGATGTTGCATGGAATGGATTTCTCAGCTCCGCATCTACCAACAATGGAAACTTGGTACCACATAGCCGACCAATTCAGAGCTAATTTGAATTGAACCATTCAACCAGAGAAATTCAACAGAAATCATACCTGTAAGAAGCTGTTGTGTGGGCGGCGGCCTGTCGTTTGAGGCTTTTGTTCTTAGCAGCGTGGTTGTTTTTCCGGTGGTCTCATAGACTGTTTGGCCTCATGGATATTATTAAAAACCTTCGTTCCTCAAACGTTCTGAATGAGCCCACCAGGCATCAAGTCTTTTTGAGTGCAAGGCCCCAAACACCATAAGGGATGAGGTTGGGATCGTGCCCTGGGCAAATTTTGTGGAATGGATACCCCTCAATCCTTGGCTCTCAGCCGAAGAGGTTCAGCCTAAGGCTTGTGCTCCCGAACCGTAACAAAAATGATTGTGTGGATGACCTACATCAAACAAAAAAACCTTCGTTCATTCATACAACCAAGTAATACACACTATTTCTAAGATAAACAGTACAAATACTAAATTTGAGAGTGCTTTTGGATTCAACTGTGTATGTTTACACACCATTTCAAAGATAAACAGTACAAGTACTAAATTTGAGAGTGCTTCTGGATTCAACTGTGTATGTTTTTGCTTCAACGTTTCAGATCATACTCAATGATCCATCATCAGGTTGAACGGAAATGTTGAAGCAAAAACATACACAATTGAATCCAGAAGCACTCTCAAATTTATTGTCATGGACTGTGGAAAACTCATTCATACAACCAAGCAATACACACCATTTCTAAAAACTCATTCATACAACCAAGCAATACACACCATTTCTAAGATAAACAGTACAAGTACTAAATTTGAGAGTGCTTCTAGATTCAGCTGTGTATGTTTTTGCTTCAATGTTTCGGATCGTACTCAGTGATCCATCATCAGAAGATCCGAAACATTGAAGCAAAAACATACACAGCTGAATCCAGAAGCACTCTCAAATTTATTGCCATCGACTGTGGAAAACTCATGCCTACTAGTACTAAGTACTGTTATGTAGGAAGATCCGAAACGTTGAAGCAAAAACATACACAGTTGAATCCAGAAGCACTCTCAAATTTATTGATACCTACTAATACAAGTGCTGTTACAAAAAGTTTTGACCAATAAATAAACAAGATCGAAATATTCAACACCCATAAACAAACCCTTACCTTCAATTACCCATCAGACCTTGCACCATTCTGCATACCCAGATCATTTCACTACAAGATCTGCTCTGCTATTCTCCTTTTAAACATGAATTATATGGAGAAGGTCGTCCTACCCAAATTTAAAAACCTAAAACTCTATGTCGTATGGAAGCGGATAGGAAAACAAGATTTAATCTAGGGATCGGACAGCTAACGAGGGATTGCCTCTGTCGAAAATGGGGACAGAGAGAAGCAGCCGGTCCTTTCACGTGAATCCAATGTGCTCTTGTTTCTTAGCGATGGTCGTTGTTAGGAGCACGAATCAGATTCACGCACAGTTTGTAGTCTGCCCAAATTACAAACTCCGTAGTTTATTTCAAAGATGGCTTCTCATACTAAATAATGCATCGTTAATTCTTCTACCTCGGCCATTGTCTTTTCTCCACCCGTCCAATCAACCTGAGCAATCCATTGACGGGCTTTATATGTTTTCATCGTCACGTCCACATCTCTGCACAAAGCCTGTGATTTATATTTCGTTTCAAACCTTCAAGCCCAGAATTTCTTCTCGGAAATCTGTCGTATTAAACGTGTAAGGACGGAGATGGCGTAATGTGAAGTTAGAATACATTTAACATTTCAAAAGAGGACAAAGGCAAGTGGTCGAGCAGGTATCGTTTTGCCCATATAAGACAATTGCGATAGTCGTTGAATTCGAAATTCACCCAACATTCAGACAAATTGAATGGATAACGCCATCCATCCTTATTCGCTTTCAAACATACAAAGCCAAATGTTAATTAAATGAAATTAAATCTCTTGTCCCAACTATATGAAAGGGAATATAATTCTTTTCCTTTTTATTCACCCTACACACCTCCGCAATAAAATGTTAATTCATTTCTTTTTATATATGTTGTTTTTCAAAGTTTAGATAAATATGTTGTAAAGTTAAAAATCTACTTAATTAAAAAATCGAAAAAATAAGTTGTCATACAAAGCTTTCCAATTATTTTGCACATAACAAGAAACTCAGGTACATTCATTTTCACTAGATTACAAATGACATGGGAGAATAAAGATACTCGCTTTGTCTTTTTATAGAATATTTTGAGTATATGTTGTAAATATATTATTGGAGTTTTCAATTGATTTATATGGCATGCAAACCAATTTTTACGTCATAATCAATCAAATAGTTGCTATTATATGTCCCTTTAGTTGGACTAATCATTGCTCCTATTTTGTTCTCACCTAGGACTAGGCTTTGTGGCCATTCTATGGGTGACACAACCTAGTCCACCTCATTCAAAATCCAAATTTCCCATTCCTAAATAAATCCTTCCAAAAACTAGTCATTTCCCAATGAGTCTATGCACCCAAATATTGTACAAGTGACTAAGGACATGTATTTATAGACATTCCTAGGTCAATAGCAATTTTAGGTTGCATGTTGGAATCAACTAGCATTTGTGGAATCACACATAAGGACAATCTGATTTGCAAGCACTCTAAAGCTACATCTCTACATTGACACTAATTCATCATACCCCTACATTTGCATCACATGCATGATGTGGCTATGAAATTGTACATCATCATCTAGGGACTTGATCTGTGACCAAGACCATATCCTCCCGTCTTGAAAGAAAAGCTCGCTCTACTTTTTAGCACAACCCCTTTCTAGGAACTGGTCTAGAGATGAAGTGGTGTGTACATACCCCTGGAAGTTATATTAGCAACAAACTACGGCACATGGTGCAATCCTATCCAAAGGCAAGCCACTAGCACCACCCTATTCATAGAAAGAATAATTTGTGAGCAATTTTTTTATAATATTATGATAATTTATGTTCCATATCTAGATTCTATATTGTAATCACCTATCATAATGTATCAATTATTCAACCTCAAGGTAAATATTGACACCTCACAAAAAATAGATAAGCACCTTTATCCTTTCCAACTACACAATTTGTAGCTCTTGTATTTAGATCTAATTTATTATTAAATATTGTTTGATTATTTGAATAGATTTAGATCATCATTGTAGGACATAAATAGTGCATGTCCTAGGGTTAGTTAATTTATTTCCTTCACATAAAATAGAAGAACCATAACATTGTTTATACCACTTGGCACTTTGCCCTAGGTCATTCTTCATCCTACAATCTAATATTGATTTCAATCTTTCTTGGAGCTAGTAAATACATCCCTAGTCATTCTAAATAAAATTAGTATATTGCCCCATATGGTTCATGATGATGACATTTTTCCTAAAGTCTTTTTGATATTTGTAGCAGATCTAAATGATTGATTTTTAAAAGTTTATTTTGAACATTTTTGTAACTTTTTTATAATATAATTAAATGTAATTTGAATAATAAATTATTATAAATTGATTTAAAAAAATGAATCAAATTCATTATAAAACTAGAGATAGTTCCATTTTATTCATAAAATATCAAAATCATTTATAGGTTTTATTAAACGAATAGTTTAAATACTTAAATGAGTTCAAGCAATGAAATAAACACTTTCACCCAATTATGACCTTAGTGGTTTTGACCCTCTTAGATATGACATACTCTAGGAGGAGGAGTTCTATTCAAAACACAACATGTAAATCATGCACAATAAAGCAAACAATCAACACAAACCACTAGTTAAGACAATCACAAGTGTACCTTGTGTTGGTAAATAGATTTGTCATTGTGATTTTTTGATAAAAATAGTTTAGACTCACCCAATGGGCAGCGATAAAGTTCACCACAATTGGAGAGATCGCTATTGGATTAATGACCTTCCTCTGTATTTAAGAGGGGCAACTCCCTCGTAAGATATGATTTAGTTTTTCTGCCAAGGTATGGTTTTAACCAAAAAGAAGGAAAGACATAAATAACTAAAATCAAAAGAAAAAAATGAAATCCTAGGTGTGGCTAATATGAGGCCAAGACTCTAGATTTTCTTGAAAGGACAAAAAAAAGAGAGTTTTCAAACTTAGGCAACAACAAACAAAGATATTTATTCCTTTTAAGATTGATTTCAATGAAGATATGCAACTAGGATTTAAAAGATGGAATATTATCAAACATAAGAGAGATTTATTCCTCTAAGGTTTTCAAACTCGTAGAATAGAAAAGTACCATTAGTAATAAACTAGGCCACATGGTGCAATCCTATTCAAAGCCATGTTGTTGACACAACCCTAATTGTAGAAAGAATAATGTGAGCAATTTTTTTGCAATATTCTAATTTATGTTCCATATCTAGATTCTAGATTCTAATCACATATCATAATATATCAATTATTCAACCTCAAGGTAAAAATTGACACCTAACAAAAAATAGACATGCACCTTTATCCTCTCCAACTACTCAATTCTTAGCTCTTGCATCTAGATCTAATTTATTGTTAAATATTGTTTGATTATTTGAATAGAGCTAGATCATCAATGTAGGACATACATAGTGCATGTCCTAGGGTTAGTTAATTTATTTCCTTCACATAAAATAGAAGAACCACAACATTTCTTATACGACATGGTGCTTTGCCCTAGGTCATTCTTCATCCTACAATCTAGTATTGATTTCAATCTTTGCTAGAGATAGTAAATACATCCCTAGTCATTCTAAATAAAATTAGTATATTGCCCCATATGGTTCATGATGATGACACTTTCCCTAAAGTCTTTTTGATATTTGTAGAAATCTAATATGATTGATTTTTAAAAGTTTATTTTGAACATTTTTGTAACTTTATTATAATATAATTAAATTTAATTTGAATAATAAATTATTATAAAAAAATGAATCAAATTCATTATAAAGCTAGAGATAGTTTCATTTTATTCATAAAATATCAAAATCATTTAGATGTTTTTATTAAAAGAATAGTTTAAATACTTATATGAGTTCAACCAATGAAATAAACACTCTCGCCCAATGAAGACCTTAGTGGTTTTGGTGACATACTCTAGGAGGAGGAATTCTATTCAAAACACAACAAGTAAATCATGTGCATACAACAAACAATCAACACAAACCACTAGTTAAGACAATTACAAATGTACCTTGTGTTGGTAAATAGATTTGTCACTATGATTTTTTGATAAAAATATTTTAGACTCACCCAATGTGCAACGAAAAAGTTCACCATAATTGGAGAGATCGCTATAGAATTAACGACCTTCCTCTGTATTTGAGAGGGGCAACTCCCTCATAAGACATGATTTAGTTTTTCTGGGGTATTCTTTTAACCAAAAAGAAGGAAAGGCATAACTAACTAAAATTGGAAGAAAAAGAGGAACCCTAGGTGTGGCTAATATGAGGCCAATACTCTAGATTTTCTCTAAAGGATAAAAAGAAGGGGAGTTTTCAGACTTAGGCAGCAAAAAACAAATATTTATTCCTTTTAAGATAGATTACAATGAAGATATGCAACTAGGATTTACAAGATAGAATATTATCAAACATAAGAGATTTATTCCTCTAGGGTTTTCAAACTCATAGATTAGAAAACTACCATGACCACATCCTAAATTGGATAGGGTAAACAAGAGTATTAAATGAAAAAAATTGCATTCTTCACATAACAAAAAATATTTCAAAGAATGGCTGCAAATTAAACATAAGAGAAATCTACAGCATAAAGAAACAATACATAGTCTCATAGACTAGCAATATCATTTTTATTTTAGTTCAAAAATGAAGATCTCAAAGACTCTTTGTTCCTATACAATGTGAGAGAATCAAAAGTCTTTTATTTACCAATAAGCCTTGTATAAATAGGCTTCTCCTTCAATAACTAACATGTAACTAACTTTTAGTTTATAGCTTAATAATAAATTGAGAGAGGTAGTACTTTTTATAATCTCAAGTTATAAACATAAAGTCACTTTATGTCATATTAAAATGACTTAATTTACAATTTAAAAAATAAATAGAATAAAAATAAGAGCAAAGTCTCCATCTTTCTTGATTTAAATTTTGTTCTTTTGAAGCCTTGGACTTGGCTGACTATGGATTTTCAAATGAAGATCTGTCTTTGAAAATTATAAATTGTTTGACCATATGTGCAATTAACTTGGCACCTAGTGAAATGGTGTTAAGTAAGCATAGCTTCCAAGTAACCAAAGTTTCACCCACCTCATTCATCTGCTCAAGAAATATTAAAACATCCTTATGGAAGATGATATTGAAGCACCAACATTAGCAGTCTCCTTGCTAAATAGTTCTCCAGAGAACATGTCCTTAAAATTCTTCTTGAGAGTATGGATAGCTTCCAATTCCACCTCAATATCTCAAAGGATATCTACTTCAAAAGCCAAACAATCAACTCTGATATTAGACTTAATCTGATCACATAATTCCACAAGCTTCTTTAATTCAAAACTTGTTTGTTTCAAGAGCATTTATCTTCCACTCTACACTTTTAAACCATGCAAAAGTGTCATATTCATCAACTTTGGCTAAAATATTCTCAAAGATTTATGTTTTGACATCAAATTTGGACATATTTCTTCTAAATCTCTAGTGATACCTTGCTAGATGATGTCTCCTTTTCTAGTTGCACTCAATTCTACATCTATCTCTTTCTTGTTTCAATTGGCTTTCTGATATAACTTGACTTCCTCTTCAATGAAATTGAGACCATAAAGGGTAATGTGTTCTAGGTCCAAGACTCAACTACTTTGCCATATGCCTGGTACTTACTAATTTTATTGATGTTTTCTTTTCTAAGATCCCCTATGGATGAGCTGGCAGAATTTGATAATGATATAGTGAAGAGGCTAGGAAGATGTGTCTATAATGGACTTGATATAAGAGGTCAAGACATGGATCTACTCTTCTATCTATTCTCTTTTCTCTTTCTCCTTCTCTATCCTTTCTACCAACTTGACATCCAACACCTAAAAGTTGTGGATGTCACTTTCATGTGTAGTTGGGCCAAGTTTGACTTAGGAGACTTTGTAATCAACTTCAATCATGTCCTTCTCATTTTTGTCTATAGTTAGACTTTCTATTTCCACATATTGGTGACCAATAGAAGAATCTACCATCAACCTAAAAATAATATGTGCCTTCTTTAATTGAGGTATCATCTAAAGTAACTTAGTCATGACAACAAATCCAACATCTATAGCTTGCATGTGCTTCCTCTTCTTACAATAATATTTTAACCAAGGAGAGGGGGAAGTGATAAGTCCTTTCTTTGGGATGGAAGTGGAAGAAGCAATAATGGGAGGGAGAGTGATCTTAGGGACATTGTCAATCTTGATATTATTCTATGGAGGTGAAGAGGGAGGAGATTTTCACTATAAGGAGGGAGGATAGGTGAATGTAGGGGAGAAAATTGGGAAGAGGAAGGAGGAGGATGTTGGGATAAGGTGTCATTAACCTTGTAAATCCCAATATTGTATTTATTCCATTTACTATATGTAATTTGTAATTATCCATGAGGAGATGTACTAGTTTCACTGGTAGGGGTTTTCGGAGTAACCGAAGGTAATTACGGAGTGACTTTGACAGTTGGCAAATGTAAAAACTCAAAGTAAATGAGGGTAGGCATGGTCCCTTGAGGAATCTACTATTTTTGGAATATATGACAACTTTCATAATGTTTGGTAAGTGAATCTATGGTCCAGCTGCAAGTTGTCATAAGATTCTGTGATTCTATGATTCATATGACGGATATGTTAGTTGTATATTTGCTATATTTAGCCCAAGGTTCCTATCTTGGAAAGATACTCTTTTGTGGAATCTATGATGGTTATGACGCATCATAAGATGTTGTAAGAGGCCAAATTTAGTCTTGGGCACCCAACCTTTGCATGGTTGTTTTTGGACAAGTGTAAGATGCTTGTAAGATGGTAATTAATGTTTACATGTTAGAGAATCTTAGGAGAGAGAAGGTGAACGCCCAGAATGGAGTGGAAAATGCTTCTATAAGTATTTGCCATGTGTTGCAATATAGATTTGAGGTACTCAGGTGCTGCCGGAATGTTCTCAGATTGAAGACTTGTGGAGAGAGTTGTGTACTTGATGTATTGTACAATCTTGTTGAGATTAATACAAACTTGTGCCTCTTTCCTGGTGGAGTTTTTTTACTCGCAAGGGTTTTCTCCACGTAAACACTGTGTCATTGTGTTGAGTTCTTCATTTGACATCTTTTCTATAGTGGGTTTTATGTTTTGTTATAATCTCCATTTCTAAAGCACACTTAAAGATTGCTGAAATTTATTTGAATTAGATTTCCATTAAAGTAGTGTTGCTTTCATTTCTAACATTTGGTATTAGAGCCTAGTCAGCTTTGACTCTTGGGTGGTAGTGTGGAAGCTGTAGCTGCAGTGGGAGATTTGGTTGTGTTTATTTTGCAGATCTTGTGTTGTTATTATGGTTGCATCCACTGTTGCATCAACCTCCCGAATGGACATTGAGAAGTTCAACAGAATGGGGTATGAGTTGTGGAAGCTGAAAATGAAAGATTTGTTGGAAGAAAGAAACCAATGGTTGGCTGTTCAAAAAGAGAAGAAACCTGGCAATGTCTCTCAAGATGAGTGGGATAGACTGGATAAGAAGGCACGGGGAACCATCCAGTTGTGTCTTTTAGATTCTGTCATGTTGAATGTCGCAAAGGAGGAGACCGCACACAAGTTGTGGAATCAGTTGGGTGAGATCTATCAAGCCAAGAGTATGGTAAATAAACTTTATTTAAAAATAAAATTGTTTTCCACATGAAAATGTGAGAAGGTAAATCAGTTGCAAAGCATTTAAATTCTTTTAATTTGTTATTGAGTCAGCTTGATTCAGTAGATGTTGAGGTTAGTGAGGAAGATAAATGTATCTTACTTATTTGTTCTTTACCTAAGTCTTGGAAGAATGTTATCCTTTCTATCACTGCTAACCTTGTGGATCTAAAGTTGGATGCTCTTGTTTCAGTGCTAATGTCACAGGAATTGAGGAAGAAGAGTTCAGATAGTTCAGGGGATGCTCTCAGTGTCAAGGGAAGGTCTAAGGAAAGAGGACCTAAAGGAGATCAGAAAGGGGCTAAGGACAAGTCCAAGGGCCGGTCTAAGACTCCTAGTAAAAAGAAAAGGGTTAAGTGTTGGAACTGCGGTAAAAGGGGACATGTGAAGGAGTGTAGAAACCCCAAGAAACAGTAGGAGAGTGCTTCAGATAAGTCCTCAAATGTAGGTGAATAAGTTTTACTTTCTGCATGTAATCTTGTTTCTAATGATCACTGGTTGGTTGACTCAAGATGCTCATTTCATATGACCCCGCATAAGGAATGGTTCTCCACATATGAAGAATATGATGGAGGTAATATCTACCTTGGTGACAACTCTTCATATCTAATTGTCAGAAAAGGAAAGGTATTGTTGTGTTTCAGTGATGGGAGGATTAAAACCCTCCCTGGTGTTTTGCATGTTCCTAGATTAGCTAGAAATCTGATTTCAGTTTCAAAGTTGAATGATTTGAGAATACATGTGACATTTGACAAGCATGGTTGCAGATTGGTGAGAGGGAACTTGGTGGTAGCGAAAGGAAAGAGATTTGAGAACTTGTTTAAGCTTGAAGCCACTATAGTTTGTAATGCCTCTTATGTTTCTGAGGCTTCTGAAAACACTTGTATGTTGTGGCACCACAAATTAGGCCACACAAGTAATAATGTATTAAAAACTATTAAGAATAAAGAATTGTTGGACGGTTTATCTTATTCTGACGAGCATTTTGATTTCTGTGAGCATTGTGTGTTTGGTAAACAAAACAAAAAATTATTTCCTTTAGGAAGCAATAGAGCAAAAGAGAAATTAGAGATTATTCATACAGATGTGTTTGGACCTGTGGATAATGAATCTATCAAAAAATCTCATTATTTTGTTACCTTCATTGATGATGTGTCTAGATTTACATGGATTTATTTTATGAAGCACAAATATGAAGTTTTCACTAAGTTTAAGGATTTTAAAGTCTTAGTAGAGAACCAATCAAGTTTAAAGATAAAAATATTAAGATATGATAATGGAGGTGAATATTGCTCTAAGGAATTTGATGAGTTTTGCAACCATGCAGGTATTATCAGACAAAAGACAACTCTGTATACACCACAACAGAATGGTGTTGTAGAAAGGATGAAGCAAACAATTATGGAAAGAGCCAGAAGTATGCTTAGTGATGCATAGTTGGATAAATGCTTTTGGGCAGAGGCTGTGTTTACTACTTGCTACTTGATAAATAGATCTCCTTGTAAGGATCTTGATTCGACACCTTATGAAGTGTGGATAGGTAAGAAACCTTCTGTTTCACATTTAAGGGTTTTTGGCTGTGAAGCTTTTGTTCATGTGCCTAAGGAAAAGTGATCTAAGTTGGATCTAAAGGCTGAAAAGTGTACATTCATTGGATATGGTGATAATGTCAAAGGTTATAAGCTTTGGAATCCACTAACCTGCAAGATTATCTTTTCTAGAGATGTAATTTTCAGGGAACTTAGAGCGATTTCTGAACCTGAATAGCCAAAAGAGAAAGAAGAAAAGGTAAAGAAGGTGCACTTTGATTTAGAGCAGCAAGATGCACCTCAGGAAGAACATAATGATGGATTGGGGGTGAAGAAGAAGAAGAAGATTTGGTTGTTCTGATGAAGATGAGTCTGTAGTTACAGAAGAAGTTGTTGCAGATGATCATGCAGAAGAACGAGTAGAGTCTCTTACTCCACCCTTGAGGAGATCCACAAGACAATAGAATCTAGTTGATAGGTATAGTCCACTAGATTTCCGTTGTGTATATGCTTTATTGAGTACTAATGATGAACCTAGATCCTACAGGGAAGCTATTTCTGTAGATGATAGTGAGTCTTGGCAATTAGCCATGCATGAGGAGATGATGGCTTTAGACTCTTGTAACACCTAGGATCTTATTCATTTGCCCAAAGGAAGAAAGGCCATAGGTTGTAAGTGGGTCTTCAAGAAGAAGCTTGGAGTAGATGGATCATTGGAAAAGTACAAGGCTAGACTAGTAGCCAAGGGCTACTCCCAGAGAGAGGGAGTTGATTTTGGTGAGATATTATCTCTTATTGCTAAATTGACTTCTATTAGATTTCTCTTATCCATTGCTACAACTTATGATTGGGAGATTGAGCAAATGGATGTTAAGACTGCGTTCTTGCATGGAGATCTTGAAGAAGAAATTTATATGCAACAGCCTACAGGTTTTGAGGTAAAAGGAAAACATTGGGTTTGCAAGTTAAAGAGGTCTCTTTATGGTCTGAAATAGTCCCCTAGAATGTGGTATCAAAAGTTTGACTCATTTGTTTTGAAATTAGGTTTTGTTAGAAGTGAGGAGGATCACTGTGTTTACATTCATTATGTTGATGATTCTATACTAGTTATTGCTTTGTATGTTGATGACATGTTTTTCAGTAATACTAAGGGTATGATCAGTGAGCTTAAAGCCCAACTTTTAGGTGCATTTGAGATGAAGGATCTTGGTGCTGTAAGGTATATTTTGGGAAAGGAGATCAAGAGGGATAGAGTTAACAGAAAGATTTGGTTGTCACAAAGTAAGTATGTGAATACTATTTTGCAGAGGTTTAGTTTGCAGGACTATAACCCAGTTAGAGTTCCTTTACCCATTGGTACTAAGCTTTCATTAGATATGTGTCCAAAGACTAAGGATGATTTTGAGGATATGTCTAATGTGCCATATTCTAGTGTTGTAAGGATTTTGATGTATACAATGGTTTGCACTAGACCAGATATTGCCCAAGCAATGGGAGTTTTGAGCAGATTTATGTCTAACCCTGGTAGACAGTATTGGAACAATACGAAGATGGTGTTTAAATATCTTGTAGGTACTCCTGATCATTGTTTGGTTTATTCTGGTACTGATAGTGCTGATAAATCTTTGGACATACAGGGCTTTGTTGATGCAGATTGGGCAGGTGACTTGGATAGTCGAAGGTCCACTAGTGGCTATGTGTTTACTCTGTTTGGAGGTGCAGTGAGTTGGATGAGTAAGAGGCAGCCAACAGTTGCGTTGTCCACCATAGAAGCAGAGTATATGGCTTCTACTCATGTCTCTAAGGAGGCAGTTTGGTTGAGGAGACTGTGTACATGTATTGGTTTTGATTGCAGGATCATTCAGATTGGTTGTGATAGCTAGAGTGCTATTTGTTTGGCCAAGAATCCCATGTATCATGCTCGAACTAAATATGTTGATGTCCAGTATCACTTTGTTCGAGAGTTGGTTGCAAATGGAGACATTGAACTGAAGAAGATAGACACTCAAGAGAATGTTGTAGATTCATTAACCAAACCTGTGAGCACAAAGAAGTTCGTATGGTATAGAGAGGCCATGGGCCTTGTTTCTAGTGCCTGATTATTTCTTTTTCATTTGATTTCCTATGGGTTGATTTACAATGTATAATTTCAAGTGGGAGAATGTTGGGATAAGGTGCCATTAACCTTGTAAATCCCAATATTGTATTTGTTCCATTTATTATATGTAATTTGTAATTATCCATGAGGAGATGTACTAGTTTCACTGGCAGGGGTTTTCAAAGTAACCGAAGGTAATTACGAAGTGACTTTGACTATTAGCAAATGTAAAAACTCAAAGTAAATGAGGGTAGGTGTGCTCCCTTGAGGAATCTACTATTTTTGGCATGTGTGATAACTATCATAATATTTGTTAAGTGAATCTATGATAGCTACAAGTTGTCATAAGATTCTGTGATTCTATTATGATGGATATGTTACTTGTATATTTGCTATATTTAGCCCAAGGTTCCTATCTTGGAAAGATAATCTTTTGTAGAATCTATGACAGTTATGATATGTCATAAGATGTTGTAAGAGGCTAGATTTAGTCTTGGGGACCCAACCTTTGCATGGCTATTTTTGGACAAGTGTAAGATGCTTGTAAGATGGTAATTAATGTTTACATGTTGAAGAATCTTAGGAGAGAGAAGGTGAACACCTAGAATGGAGTGGAAAATGTTTCTATAAGTATTTTCCATGTATTTGTTGCTGCAATATAGATTTGAGGTACTCAAGTGTTGCCAGAATGTTGTCAGATTGAAGACTTGTGGAGAGAGTTGTGTAGTTGATGTATTGTAAAATCTTGTTGAGATTAATACAAACTTGTGCCTCTTTCCTGGTGGAATTTTTTTACCTGCAAGAGTTTTCTCCACGTAAACACTATGTCATTGTGTTGAGTTCTTCATGTTTGATAGCTTTTATGTAGTGGGTTTTATGTTTTGTTACAATCTCCATTGTTAAAGCACACTTAAAGATTGCTGAAATTTATTCGAATCAGATTTCCATTAAAGTAGTGTTGCTTTCATTTCTAACAGAGGAAGTTGAGAGGAAGAAGGATTGACATCAAAGACAAGAGGTTGTTTGCTTACATCTCCAAGTAATTGAGAGTAGAAGCCAATTGAGATTTATTCATATGGATAATTCCTACGTTGGATTGGAACCTTTTCATTATTGGTATATAATAATTCCATAACCAATATACTCATATATTGATTGAAAAGGAATTAAATTACAATCATAACAACAATAATCGATATGGATTATTGAGCTTCTATTTTAGGAGTGTGCACATAGCTTGGCTATCTATTTTTACCATCTCATTAATCTGTTAGAAAAGTATGATAAATTAACTATTTGTGTGCCCAATATACTCAAATATAATTCTATCCTGATGTCTCATTTTCTAACTGCACTCAATTCTACATCCAACTCTTTCTTGTTTCAATTGACTTTTTGATATAACTTAACTTCCTCTTCAATGAAATTGAGACCATAAAGGGTAACGTGTTCTAGGTCCAAGACTCAACTGCTTTGCCATATGCCTCATACTTACTAATTTTATCGATGTTTTATTTTCTAAGCCGAGCTGGCAAAGTTTGATAATGATACAGTCAAAGGCTGGGTAGATGTGCCTACAATGGACTTGATATAAGAGGTCAAGGCATGGATCTACTCTTCTATCTGTTATTTTTTCTCTTTCTCCTTCTCTATCATTTCTACCAACTTGACAACCAACACCTGAAAGTTGTGGATGTCACTTTCATGTGTAGTTGGGCCAAGTTTGACTTGGGACACTCTGTAATCAACTTCAGTCACGTCCTTCTCATTTTTGTCTATAGTTGGATTTTCTATTTCCACATATTGGTGACCAAAGGAAGAACCTACCATCAACCTATAAGTAATATGTTCCTTCTTCAATTTAGGTGTCATTTGAAGCAACCTAGTCATGACACCAAATCCAACATCTATAAATTGCATGTGCTTCCTCTTCTTACAATAATATTTTAACTAGGGAGAGGGGGAAGTGATAAGTTATTTCTTAGAACTGGAAGTGGAAGAAGGAATAATGGGAGGGAGGGTGATCTTAGGGATATTGTTAATCTTGATATTATTCTATGGAGGTCAAGAGGGAAGAGATTTTTACTATGAAGGAGGGAGGAGAGGTTAATGTGGGAGAGAAATTTGGGAAGAGGAAGGAGGAGGAAGCTGAGAGGAAGAAGGATTGGCATCAAAGATGAGAGATTTTTGGCTTAAATTTCCAAGAACTTGAGAGTCTAGATACCTATGTATTTTGAGTGGCTAGGGGCCTTTTTACTTCAAGCTTCTCTCTTGGTTTTACATCTCCTTGAGCACAAGTGATCTTAAGATCAACCCCTTTCTTAGGCTCTTGTTCATCTCCTCCTCTAGCAGTATTTTCTCTAGATGTTGGGGAATATACTGTTGTTAATTGTTGAGACCTAGATGTCTCACTTTTCTTATTAGTTTGTTCTTTTTTCTTGGGAGTATCACATGGCTTTGTGGTAGTGTGCTCAATATTTTTTACATTCAGGCACTTCTCAATCTTTCAAATGACAAAAAGAGATATTTCTATGATGTCATTTATCTACTTGTTTTTCTAGTCAATAGGTGTATGGGGCTATAACTAAAATGTTGATGTAAATATAGTGTCCACCATGTGACTACCATCATCCTCAATATCCTTAGTGTCTTATCCCATCTCAAAAGTTTCAATCTACTTCATGGTCATTTGGGATCAGTCTCTCTTCCTAACCTCAAAGTCATCTTCATAATCTTCCCAATAGTCTTTTAATCAAAGATGGTATAGATACCTAGGCCTAAGGTACAAATTATCTCAAACATAGTTCTTACTACCAAAAGGAAACCTTAACTCATAAAAATACATGTGGACTTTGACAAGTGATCTCTCATTATTCTATGCATTAGATAGATTAGAAAGTGTAGTAGTTTAATCCCATAGGAAATGGATATCTAACTTTATTTATTTCCTTATATATTTTGTTGACAAATCCCATCTACCTACATACCTCAATGAGAATGAGGTGATCACTTACAAAGTGATAAAGATTGTAAGGATAGTCATAAAAACCACCTATCCTAATATATAAAAACTTTGAAAATTGAATGTAATAGCTACCATATTGAGTAATCAAATTTGAAACATCATGAGAAATTCGTGATCCAATAAATTTCCATCTATTTCTCTTGTTGTCAATATAGTAAAAGCATCGTTGACACACCTAAAGTTCTTTTTACTCATTTCTACCTAGAGTTATGGGTAGTAATCATATATTTGAGTCATGTTTTCATATAGCCCTTGTGACTATAGCTCTGACTATGAATTCATACTTACAATTGCATAGAAGAGATAAGAGGACATATAGAACTATTGGTTCATTTGAAAACTTACTAATTGATTTTGTAAATTGTCACTTATTAATTTCTCCTAATCAATATACTGTGAATTATAACCAATGATAGTAATGTTATGAATTAATAAGTTTCCCTAGGACTTTTTACCTCCTAGTTTAGCTCCTAGGTCCCCTTAATCTCATTATGCATGTTTAAAACTTATCCTGAAGCAATTTCCCCTGAAACCCATGTCAAATGGGGCTTAAGGGTCCACATTTAGTGTTAATCATGACTCAAATCTTTCCTTGGACTTGGGCACCCATACCCTAGTCTAGGCCTATTTTTCCAGGACCTAAATTTAAGTTGTCAGCATAGGACCTTTAAAAAGGTTTCCCTATGTTGGCCTTTTCAATTTGAATTATGAAATTTAATGAGAATGCATATATAAACATGTTTAGGACTTAATTTTAAACTAGGGATGGATAATGTGAACTTGTGATATTGAGCTAATGGATTTCAAGGCTTTCATTGTGTTACAAAGAAGAATTGTGTTGTTATTGTGTTTATTTGTTGCAAATTTGGCTTCATCAATCCATCTCCTCATGGCATGAAAGATCTTTATCTTCGTGAGGGCTTCACCTCCAAGATGATATCTATTTGTGTTTTAGTCAATCTATTTCATCATTTGATTTGGCCTCTGTCCACCAAGGACACGCACTCTATCTAACAATGGTGTTGGAAGTCTTGAATTCCATTCTGGAGCTTGACTGAGGCAAGCTCCTAAACACCACAACCCCCAAACCCCTCTCTTTGTGATTGTAGGTTACAGGTGTGGGAGTTTGCAAAGTGGAGTTGCATAGAAGTAGAGAAGAGGATAGAGATTCAGGATCTGAGCATAAATTGTAGGAAACCTAACCTATTGGACTAGGGTGCCTGCCCCATAGTCCTCTTGACTGGCATCTCTGAAAACTCTAAAGCAAGTTGCAGTCCTACTCACCTCACTATCCCAAATCTATAGAAAACTAGCCTGTTGGACTTAGGCACCCGCCCCAGTGTCCCCAAAGTTTCTACCTCTAAAAATCCTAACTGTGGTATGTTTCTAATCTGTATTTAGTTTCTACCTGTGCGATCATTTGTCATATTTTGTTCGTCTATGCCTGATTTCATTACAATTAGGGTTTGAGGCTTAATTGAAGTTGGTTTTAATAAATTCATCAATCTAATCTATCTTTCCATATCATTCCTTTGTGACATCAACCTATAGCTGATTCCTCTCCATCTATAGTGACATGGCTCAATTGTTATGCTTGAATGTTATTGTGAAATGAGGGTTTGATTGAATCTATCTTAACTACATTTCAACCTATCTTCTTTTCACATATAACATTTTGGTGAACCCATGTTTAAACTGAACTTGCATCTTGCTGAGTATTGTAACCATTTTTTGCATTCATTCCTATCATATATATCATCGTCCATTCAAAAAATCTTGCATACATTTGAAAAATTTGAAAAAAATAAGCATTCTAGACTTGAATTAAAACATAATTTGCACTATTTTCCTTGCATATCATTGAAAAAATTTAATTTTCTGATATTTACATCAGATCTAAGATAAATTACAGCATTTAGTCATTTCATGATCTTTTACCTTGCATTTGCATATCTCATTTGCTAGGGTTTTACTTGAAAATTGTATTTTTTCATATAACCTAGTAATTCCAAAAGCTAGGGTTTGTAGCTAAAATATTATTTCAGATTTTACTACTCATGTAAACACTCTTTCAAATCTAATTTTGGACTTTAGTGTTTTTACATTGTAAGTTTGAACATTTACATTGGCATCATTAGCACATTTACATTGAAAAAAAGTGAAATTTTTGAGCATTTTAGGTTCATAAACATGCATAGACTTGTATTATTTCATTGAATTTGTCATAAAGACTTTTTCATTTCAGATCTTGCATTCATTTTCAAGAATACATCCATTGGTCATTTGAAAATTTTGCATCATTCCATATTATTGTATGAAAATTCACATATTTTTAATTACACAGTGTGTATTTCAACATAGACAATTTAACTTCTCTCTAATTTTTCTTTGCAATAAATATTAAAAGTGATCTATACTACCTTTTTTGAAGCACTTTTACATCTTAAACACTCCATTTGCAAGGACACTAGTATGTTTTTGTTCTTGGTAACAAACTTCAAAAACTCAGTTTTTTCAAACTAGTGTTGTGGTGTACAAAAGTCTCAATTAATTGTATTTGATAAATGGAAAGATCTTATTGTGTATTTCTATTCCAAAACATTCTATTATGGCATCTTCATCTCATTTCTCTTTGGTATCTTTACATGCATATTTCAAAAACTTTGAGAATTTCTACAAATTTCTTAATATGAATCCTCATGTTCTCACTTATATACAAGCTATGTATCATAAGGATATATTTAAAGGCTCTTCATTTGAAATAATTGGTTATGTATCTGATTTTGACAACTTCATAGATTTCACGAATACATACCCTTCGGCATTATAAGATCTAACCGAGTACATTTCCGTGAATACTCTTGAGAAAGATGAGTGTGAAAGTTCTTCTTCTCTTAATGCTCTAGAACTAATATCTAAAATATATGAGGATGATGATGATTCCATGAGTTATCCTATTCCTCCTCTAGTTGAATGTTCAAACACCTTGGACATCCCTAAGGAAGTCAAGACCTTTGATCTTCCTCCTTTGGATGAATGTTCAAGAACCTTGGATATCTCTAAGGATGCGAAGACCTTGGGTAGCTCTCCTTTGGTTGCAAGTTCTATTACATTGGATGTCACTAAAGATCAAACCATCAACAAATCCTTTTCTCTTTGTTCCAATGCTCTTCCTCTAAAAGATGAAGCATTGGTGGATAAAGAAATGTCCCTCACATTAAATTCTATAGGGATGAATATTGAGCTTAATCAAAATCAAAGCAATGTTAATTCAATTACCTTTAATAGGTTTCTTCCACCCATTAAGGGGTTACTAGATAAATGTAGGAATATTCCTAAGATGATTGTATGAGGGGCACCTAATGCACCTTCTTTCTTAAAACCAGTGATTACGGTTCAAGGTGATAAAAAACCACCTCAACCCCCAGATTACATTCTAAACTATGCATGACAAATCACTCAAAGAAATCAAGGTGTTCAAAATGTGTCACAACAACCACATTATAATGTGATTGATCACACATACAACACCCATAATAACAAATAAATTAAGCAAGCACCACATGTGCCTATCTCACTTCCATCTTCTCAACCTATGCTCCCTCAACCGCCTTGTCTTACTTATAAAGGTTGCCAAGAATATGACCTTGTTGAATAGCTTCGTGCTACTCCGGCTAAGATCTCTCTTTGGGATTTAATACAAACATCGCCTACATACCACAAAATTTTCCAAGAATATTTACAAAAGGTGATTGTACCACCTATTGTTAAGCTGAATGATGTAGAAACTTCATTAGATTGTATGCATGCAACAAAAATAGATATTCTATTTCAACCACATGAATTATGGTCAACCAAAGTTCAAAACCAATATGATCCTCTTATATCTTTGTCACAATAGATAAAAAGTTGATAAAAAGAGTTATGATTGACAATGGATTGGCTCTTAATGTTTATGGCATGGATTTACTGCACAAAATCAAGATTGACACATCCTTAATCAAACTAGGTCAGATTAGCATTCATGGCTTTGATAATTTTGGTAGACAATCCCTAGGTACCATAAATTTACTTGTAAAGGTTGGATCCGTGACATTTTCTACCCTTTTTCATGTCATGCCTAGTTCGCTTTCATATAATATGATCCTCGGTAGACCGTGGATTCATGCCATGGGGGCAGTTATGTCTACCCTTCATTAATCAATAAAGTTTATTTATGAAAACAAGCTCCACACCATTGAAGTTGATCCTAAACTGAATAATTGTGTACATATTGAAATGCAAAAACAAGTTAACAATCATAAGAGTCTAAACAATTTATAGGTTGATTTGTCAACACCTCTTGCCACAGACAATGTTGTGTAAGACTCTAAACCATCGAATGCACTTTTTGGTGATGATTGGGGTTCATTAGATTTCAATCCTTCCTGTGTGGGGAATATAAACTTAATAACTCTGACACATCAAAATTTGCATAGATTTCATCCAAGTAATCTTTGAAAACACTTGAGAAACCCAAAGTCTCCTTGGTAGAAAACAAAGACAATACTCTCACTTATACTATAGATTATGAGACCTACAAGGCCTCACCACCTTCTAAAGAAATGGACTCTCTCTATGGTCGTGGATTTCAAATCTTGTACAAAGATTGTGACTACGTACAAGCAATGGTTGTGGTGTAAATCAACAAGGAATTAGAGTACCTTTACAAGTCGCTGGAATTAACTACACGGTCGGTATTGGATACCACTCTTTGAATCCAACCAAAGCCTACTGTCATCCTAAACTTAATGTCAATATAATATCAACAAGACCAAAACTATATGTGAGATATCTTGAGCTAATAGACAAGGATTGTCTGCCAGGAAATATCCCATCAAATCAAGTAAGCATTTCTCCCTCCTTTAGCCACACTTGATGTAGCACCTATTCTAGCTGCTCTCAAGGGTGGCCTCTTATATATATATATATATATATATATATATATATATATATATATGTTGTTAGCATTGTGTTGTGTTATATGTTGTTTAGGTCTCTTTGGATGACCCTTGATACTCTTGTAAGGTCAAGGATACAAGGAGACCACCTCTGTTGTGTGTTATGCCTTGGAGGCATAGCGTTACAGGTGATGACTTGGGGGCATCCTCCTACGTGGTGTCCCTAAGGCACTTGTTTCTCCTGTTTCATTTGTATTGTTTACCTTCTTCAGTGGTTCTACCTAGTCGGCAAATGACGAAAACAAACAAATACTGATATGGACTGTATTTCCCTTCAACGAGTAACAAAAAATGGACCTAGTCCATATATGAAGATGGGGTTGATATATATATATCTGACGCTTGACTAGTAGAATCACTCCGTGTGATGCATCATGTTGTCTTATCTCTTTTAACAAACCTTTGAAATACAATTGCTCTATGCACTTTGAATTGTTCTATTTCTCACCTTGTTGTTACACTCAATCTTGAGATATCTACAGTATAAGCCCAATGGCTATACTCGAATCCAAACCTGTCATTGTAGCCTTGGTTTCTTGGATGTGATCTAATGCATGCATTGTTTTTGTAGACACTTAAAAATGTCCTAAGCATGTGAACAACATTTTCACACTAGTTATTCCCTAATGTCGCATTCTTCTATTAATTAAATAATTTTTAATTATTTAATTAATTCACCTTTTCTATTTTCTAATTTATAATTAAATAATTTTTTATTTATTTAATTTTTCATCTCTATTTTCTCTCTTCTCCTCTATAAATAAATAATTATTTTTAATTATTTAATTAGTCATTATCTATTTCCTCTAAACATTATTTTCTATTTCCTCCATTATCCAACTAATTTAAATAAAATATTTAAATTAGCCCTCACCTTTATTCTCATCACAACACATGTCCTTCTCTCATAATTTAAGTAATTTTTTATTTGAATTATGTGTCATACTACAACTTTCATTTAATGCTTTGTCACACTACCAACTAATTTAAATAATTCTATTATTTAAATTAGGTCACCTCTATTCTTATGTGCACATTTGTCAAATGACTACAACTCCTTGTATCATTTAATCTTAGTCATCCACATTGCTCAATTCACCTTTCAATCCTCGCCCTTCATTCAAATCCAAGCCTTCACCTTCATTTCAAAACTAACCACAATCATAATCTTCAAGATTTTATTGTCATTCACATTGAGCTTATCATATCTCTTGCATGTTGCAAATCTGAGAACAATCAAAGAAAAATGGAGAAGAGCAATGGAGGAGAACCAATCTTGGCACAAGAATTTAGATATTGCTATTTTTATCTTTTGATTTCTATGTTCATCTTGTGCTTCATTGTTGGATTAGGGCTTTGTAGCTTGAATTTAGATAGTTTTGTAGTTTCTATTGATGATTCATGCTTGTGCTCTGATTTTCCCTGATCTACATTTTTCATGATTTGATATGGCTGTTATCTTAGAGTAAGATGTTCTAACCTTATCTCTTGATATCTTATCTTAGCATATCTTATCAATTTGTTTGTGGGAACATTTGGTTATCATGGCACATGTCACCTTTGGGCGCATGGGCTTTGCGAGAGCTCTTGTTCCCTTGCATTTTCACTCTACCTTAATGTTCTTGATATCGGTAAGCGACATCAACCAACTTAAGGTGGGGGCATATATAATGGTATATGCTTGATTATTTACACTGACAAAGTGTGTTTGGCATACATCAATCTATTGTGTATACCTCCTTTTCACTACAAGGCATCTTCATGATGTGGGTGGGGTTGTATACTTTGAAAACATGCTTCCTTTTTACTGTAAGGCATCTCCGTGATGCGGGTAGGGTTGCATTTTGAAATCCCTTCTGCGGAAGGCGGGATGGTGTATCTCTTGAACTAGTGCACATCCTTTTATATAAAGTCCTCTATGGAGGTGGGGTTGGATCTTGAGTCATCCTCCCTTAAGCATGTCTTTGGTGGTTGTGGTAGTATAGCTCAACCGTTAGTTGTGCTTGGTGTGTTTTAGATGGTGGGAGTTAGCAATAAGCTCCTTCCATCACTCATGTTTGCCATGTATAAAATGTATAGTATGTTTATGGCATGTTATATAGTGCTTGTGTATTCCGTGTGTTTTCCATGTGTCTTCCCTACATGTCTGGTGTGTCATACATGTTTTTGATGGTGGCATGTAGCGATGAGCTCCCTCCCCATCATTTAGTTAGACTATATATATATATATGTGTGTGTGTGTGTGTATTTACTTAATCATGTCTTCTCTTAGTGTATTCTTCATGTATTGTGTGACTGCTCTCATGTCTTCATTGTGTATTATGTTCTTCCACTGTATTCTCTGTGTTTTGCATGCTTCTTACTATCTTCACTATGTCTTGCATGCATTCAATGTGTTTTCTAGTGCATACCTGAGATTGGGGGCTAGAAATAGTCCTCCAATCTTTGTGTATGCCTTAGCTTCATGTGCCTAGTGTGTTTGATGTGTTTTCAACCATACTTTAATGCATGTATGGATTATAAGATCATACATACATTAAAGTGGGGGATAAATGTTATGTCGTAAAAAGTTCCCCTAGGACTTTTTACCTCCTAGTTTAGCTCCTAGGTCCCCTTAATCTCATTATGCATGTTTAAAACTTATCTTAGAGCAATTTTCCCTAAAACCCATGTCAAATGGGGCTTAAGGGTCCACATTTAATGTTAATCATGACTCAAATCTTGCCTTGGACTTGGGAACCCGTGCCCTAGTCCAGACCTATTTTACCGAGACCTAAATTTAAGTTGTTGGCATAGGACCTTTAAAAAGATTTCCCAATGTCAGCCTTTTCAATTTGAATTACGAAAGTTAGTGAAAATGCATATATAAACATGTTTAGGACTTCATTTCAAACTAGGGATCTGGATAATGTAAACTTGTGATATTGAGCTAAGGGATTTCAAGGCTTTCATTGTGTTAGAGAGTAGAATTATGTTGTTATTATGTTTGTTTATTGCAAATTTGGCTTCATCAATCCATCTCCTCATGGTGTGAAAGATCTTTATCTTCGTGAGGGCTTCACCTCCAAGGTGATATCTATTTGTGTTTCAATCAATCTATTTCATCATTTAATTTGGCCTCTATCCACCAAGGACACGTACTCTATCTAACAAAGGTGTTGGAAGGCTTAGATGCCATTCTAGGGCTTGACCAAGGTAAGCTCCTAAACACCACAACCCCCAAACCCCTCTCTTTGTGATTGCAGGTTACAGGTGTGGGAGTTTGTAAAGTGGAGTTGCAAAGAAGCAGAGGAGAGGATAGAGATTCAGGATCTAAGAAGAAATTGTAGGAAACCTAACCTACTGGGCTAAGGCACCTGCCCCATAGTCCTCCCGACTGGCATCTCTAGAAACTCTAAAGCAAGTTGTAGTCTTACTCACCTCGCTATCCCAGATCTATAGAAAAACTACCCTATTGGACTTGGGTGCCTGGCTCTGTGTCCCCAAATTTTCTAACTCTAAAACTCTAAATCCTAGTATGTTTCTAATCTGTATTTAGTACATGTCTATGCGATCATTTGTCATATTATGTTTGTCTTTACCTAATTTCATTACAATTAGGGTTTGAGGCTTAATTGAACTAGGGTTCAACAAATTCATCAATATAATCTATCTTTCCATATCATTCCTAAGTGACATCGACCTGTAGCTAAGTCCTCTCCATTTGTAATGACTTGGCTCAATGTTTTTCCTTGAATGTTATTGTGAAAGGAGGGTTTGATTGAATCCATCTTAACTACATTTCAACCTATCTTCTTTTCACATATAACAAGTAATAATTTGGCACATCTAATACTCAAAGAATTTGTCTCTTTATTTCCCATTACCCTATTCAATAGGGTGATTATGTTAGAAATGTCCTCCTTAAAGTGAGATATTTGCAAGTTCTTTGGGGTCTAATACTTTCTCTTTTTTGGTACTTTCAACCAATGTTTGGAAATGTTAGTCAGCTAGAGATTTTTCTTATCTTGGAAGGAAATGTTTCCTTTATCCTTGTCCATATTTGCATATTCATCTTGCTATGGTAGTTTGAGAGTGATACCAATAGAGGGGCCATCCAATATGACTATTAGTTGATCATCAACACTTTTAATCTCCTAGGTATCTAGTCTATAATGCCTCAATGTAAGTAAGGACCAAGTATGTGCATTGTATGGAGGTGGGAGAATTGTCAGCATGGGCTAGACCACTTTGAAGTGTTTTCTTTACTTCATTACATGTTGTGGTTACTCTCACTGATGTGGACATGAATTTTGACCCTTATGTGGACATGGAGGACACTTGGTCCCGTGAAAGATAGATTAGAGACTACTATCGTAGTGTTTCTGAGCTTTCTGATCATAATGGCTTTGTCGAGGCTCATTGTGTTGAGCGAGTTTTTCAACAACTAGGACATGAATTTCTAGAGGACTTGCCCCTGATTCCTACTTGCTACCAATCTATCTAGGAGATGGGTGAGGTTAGCCAGAGACCTATTGTTTGGACTCCTTTGACCCTTGAGGTTTTTATTACCAAAACTTCTAGGACCCCGAGAGGTGGACAGAGGGGAGGGAGAGGATCTCCTTCCCAAGGACTCATTGTCTTGGAGAACACTGACTCTACTAACGAGGACTACAATCTTGAGGGAAATGATTAGTCAGATGATGGCTCAATTGGAGACAACCAGGAGGTTGACTCAGATGAGGAAGAGATATTGTAGACTACTTCTTTAGGTCCTATACCTCCACTTTCTAATGATGAGATGCGGCACATCGATTCCACCTGGTAGTCTAGAGACCCTCATAAGTTTACATTTGTTTTCATGTTTACATTGTTCTTATTTGTTAAAATCATGAATCTTCATTCCTTGTTTTTTTAGGTAATGCTGAGGAATGGAGGACCTTCTTCCATGACACTTCTGTTGATTTGGTTAGTCCTTTTACTCGTCTATCATGGGAGAGACTTCTGGTTGATCCTAGAGTATCTGCTAGAGATGGTTGGCACACTAATATCTCCATTCCTACCTACCATGGGTGCAAGGAGAATGCCTCTTTTAAAGTAGAGAATCTCACTCTTAGGGGTGAGAATGTTATTCTTTGAGAGATGGCTCGTCTTGGGATTCAATATCCTAATTTAAGTATAGCAGGTCCTTCACATTCTTGGGCACACAGTAGGGTTCTTTGTCTCATAGATCTCATGGAGATTCTAGTGTCATTCAGAGGCAAAGGATGTAATGTCCCTTTTTGTTTAGTTGAGCTATTGTTGCAAAGTGACTTAGATATTTTGAAAGTTAGTTAAGTGTAGAAAAAGTGACTTAGATATTTGGAAAGTCGGTAAAAATGACTTAAACTTGGATATTTAGAAAGTCACTTTATAAAAGGAGAAAATAAATTATAATAAAATGACTAAATATAACATTATTTTAATGATAAAGTTGGACGTCCCACTTGGAGAAGGAAAAGTGAAATAAAATAATATTTTAATCCCAAATTATGTCGGTGGACATGGAACTTATATAAAATATTGCAAATTTGGGTGCTCCCCTTGAGGGTTATAAAATAATATGTTTGGGAGGTCATTTTCATCATTGTAAAATTTGTCATTGGCATATTGGATAGTTTCCTTTGAGCTGCAACATCGGTTCAACCATTTTCCGAGGATGAAAACCCTTGGGAAAAATTTATGGATTGGATGAAAACCTAATTCCACTTTGAGAGCTCTGGATCCACACAAGGTTTACCATTGAATTTATTAGAGGTTTTTGGCATGGATTTTGAGGTAGGGTTTGAATTGGCATTATCATTCATACTAGAGTTTGGGATTGATGCTAGGGTTTGATGTTTGTATTCAGATCATGGGAAAATGAATGTAGATCGTGAGATTTTTATGGTGCATTTTCATCTACATTCCATCGCCTAGAGTTTGGAGGAGTTGGCACTACATTTTGGAGTGATTGTGATTCTTCATCATCAAAAATTGGCAATCAGATTTTATATCAGACTTCTAAATTTATATCAAATTTGCATAATAGGGATTTGGAGGCATATTTCTCATTCATTTGGCACTTATTAGTATCTAGGGTTTGAGTGCTCCCTTTGAGGATCTAGTGCTATCACTTGGAGGAGGTTTGTGGCATGCAAAGAGGATATATCAGACCTATATTTTGAAATTAGAATTATTACATCAAATCAGTCGTATATCAGTCATCTATTTTTTTGTATGGTTTCATATTGTGCCTAGAAGAAGTGCTATTCAATCAAGTATGTTGTAAATGAATTCCATATTCAAATCTTTAATTTGAATAGGCTTTGTAAACATTTCTAACAGGTTTAATCAGTCCGATATACTCTATATCAGACATGATTATCAGTGTAATCAAACCTGTAATAGTAATAAATAAAGTATGATTAGGTGTTGAATCATTGATCATATTTGTTTATGCAAGCAATTGGTTATCATTTCTATGTATTTACATATGTATTGGCTTTGAAAAACATTTAAACAAACACCAAATAAGCAAACAAACACTAAGAAATTAGAATTCATACCTTGCATGACAAGTGTTTGACAAAATGTCAAACAACTCAAACTAAAAATTCAAGGAAAAACTACTAAGGGTTCTTACAAAGGAGTAGGAGCCCTGATGGTCTAGTTGGAGGGAGCTGTCCCCTAAGGCTTTTGCCTATTTGTTTCATTATTGTGCTCCCTTGCATGGGGAGCCTTACTTCTTCTAAGAGCATTTTGTCTAAGCTCTTGTACTTTTGTATAATTTTGAACCTTTGATATGTCTATGAAAAATCATCTCTTCATGATCACCACTATCATATGAATGTTTATCTCTTGTGTACTTTGGAAGTTTTCAAAACTTTTTGATTGTGTAGACCCTTAACTCTAAGAATGCATACATGATGACAATGATGTCTTTTTGGTTCTTTTATGGAATATATAGATATGAATGCAGGGGACAATATGCAATGCAAGAACAAAAATGATGCTGGAATAAACTTCTACTTCTATGGAATGCCATAAGTTATGACATTGACTTTTATTTCTTTGGACATGTTTTCTAATTTTGATTTGAATGCATCATGGAACAAACATTATGACTGCTCTTTAGTATGATTTTCAATCCAAGGGATTGCGGGTTATCCTAGTGTAGGAGACCTATTCAAGTTTGTGAGATAGGGATTCATAACTCAAGTGGGGATGGGGAGGAGATGTAGTTCTTCTAAATTTTGGGCTTTGCTAGAGGCTAAACATTAATCCTTATCTAGATGAGACATTCTGATAAGCTTTCAACTTAGACAAGCAACAAATTTTATTGTTATTCGCTAGACTTAGATAATAGATGGAAAACAAGATAGACCTAGGGTAAAGGAAAATTAGAGATGAATCAAGGTCCCTAAGTAGAAAATGGCCCTAAAGACTACTAGACTATTGGCTTTTCTCAACTAGTGAGTGTGTGTGTGTGTGTGTGCTTTATACATTTCTTTTCTATTTCTTCTAGTAGAATGTCACCCTTGAAGCTTTGAGCTTAGATTTATCTCCACCCAAGGGTATGGAAACTCATCAATCTTCTCTCTATCACTCTCTTTTGTGACTCTTTTTAATGCTTTTTCTCTTTTCTCTTGTATTTTCTAGAATGCCTCACTTGATTTTCTTATTTTTTTGGATTTTTGACTTTTATGGAAATGAATCCTTTTGAGAATTGGATAACTTAAACTCTATATTCTCTCTTTTCTCATCACTCTTATTTTTTTATCACTTAATTATTAACTAGTATTTTAGATTGCTTCCTTCAAAATTTTGATCCCCCTGACATTTTTGGCCAGGAAAGATAAGGGGTTGAGTGCCACCAAAAGTTTCTATAATTTAATCAAACTTCCTTTTTACTAGGGAAGAATTGGGAAGGTCTACTTGCAATCTTCCTTATAACACTGTGGGTTTGAATAATGACTTTTCTTAGACTCAAAAACATGAATCATTAAGACTGGGATTAGTGTAAAGCTAAGATCTAGGCTTTTATTAGAATTATTGGGAATGAAGGGGGAGAATGGAAATTGTGAATCATAGGAGAATCTCAAAATCTAAAAGGATCACTCTACACCTAGGCAACCTTAGACTCCTTTCTTAAATGAAAATAATACGAGAGCGAGTCATTCACTAAAGTGCAAGATGGACAGAATGATGCTGAAATGCAATAAACAATTTTTTTTTAAAGATTTTTACAAATTTTTTGTATTTTTGGAATATTTGACTTTTTATTTTATTTTTTATTTTATTGATGTTATGATTTTTATGGTTTTTTAGACATAACATTTTTGAGGTGAAAGGCATTGACTATCTCGCCAAATTCTTCACCTTCCATTGTGCACAAGAGATAGGCACCATTACCGACATCTTCTTTAACCATGTAGGGACCTATCCAGTTAGTTCTGAACTTACATCCTCCACCTACTCTCTTATCGATTAAATTGTCAATCTTGAGTACTAAGTCTCCCACTTGGAACAGTCTTGGGATAAATTTTTTGTTATACTGCTTCTTCACCCTTGCAAGGTGAGAGTCATGTCTTTGTACAACTCTTAATCGTCTTTTGTCCATCATTTCTAACTTGGCCAATCTCACGACACAATATTATTCATTGTCCAATGATCCTTGTAAGGACACGCTTAGGCTAGGTAATTCTACCTCCAAAGGTAGGACCGCTTCTGACCCAAAAGTGAGGGTGTAAGGGGTAGCCCCAATTGGATTTTGTACGCTAGTTCTATAAGCCTAGAGAGTGGGATATAACTGCAAATGCTAGTCCCTTTTAGAGTCTTTCACAATATTGACCAAAATTAATTTTAATGTTTTGTTTGTTGCCTCTACTTGTCCATCCCTTGAGGGCAATATATCGATGCTGAGTTGTGATCAATGTAGAATCTTTCGCATAATTTTCATACTTGTAGATTTTTGAATGATGATGCATTATCTATCACTATTACCTAGGGAATCCTGAATCTACATATGATCTGATTCAATATGAATTTTGCAATCACTATCCCTAAAACTATGGTGAGTAAATGATATAAAGATGTCCATGAGTTGACAGTGGGGAGATCTTTCCCACCAGATCCAAACCCCAAGTAGAGAATGGACAAGGGGTGACTATGGGTTGTAAATCTCTTGTTTGTCTATGATGAACGTGTGCATAATCCTAACATTTGGGCATCTTTTTATGAATTTGATTACATCTCCCTCTAAACATGGACATAAATATCCTAACCAATGTATCTTTCTTGTTGTGGCATGACCACCAAAATGTCCACCACAAATTCCACTATGGCATTCTTCCAAAATCTTATGTGCCTCTTCTTTATTGATGCATCAAAGCAACATGCCATCCAATGCTCTCTAATATAACACATCATCAATCAATATGTATCTTTCTATAGTGAGGACACATAAATACCTTTTTCCCAAAGGAGTCATGTTTTCTGGGTAAGTTTTTTTTGCTAGATAGCTCACAATATCTCTATACCAATATGAAGTGGCATATTTCTCAAGATCAACTGCATAAATCTCTTCATCGGGGAAGTCTTCTTTTACAGGCTCCTCTTAAGGATTCGGATTGTCAGCCAACCAATATTCTATTACTTGTCCTTTAATTGATATTTGATTGACATACGTTAGTTCAAACTAACATAATAATGTCACAAATTAGCCTACCCTTCTTGATAGCATTGGTTGATTTAGGAATGTTCTCAACTATTCAGACCATATTATAACTCTAGTTTCTTGGTTTAGCATGTAATGTCATAGTCTCCAGGCAGAAAAAACTATGGTCAAACACTCCTTTTTGGCTTGAGTGTAGTTATTCTCATACTCCAACAAGGTTCGACTGATGAAGTATATTGTTCTTTCCCTTCCATCATCATCTTCTTGGGCCAACATGCAGGCTATGGAAATGTTGGTGGCTCTAAAATACAAGATGAAAGGCTTATCATGCCTTGGTGGCATTAATGTAGGTGGAGTCAACATGAATTTATTTACTTGTTCAAACATGTTTTGACAATCTACTAGCCATGTTATGTCAACTTGTTTTTTAGTAACTAATTAATTGGGTGAATCTTGAAAGTCGTGTCGGGTATGAAATGCCTAATTACACCCAATTGTCCCAAGAAAGCTCTTATCAATTTCTCACTAGTCAGTTGGGTTGCATTTAGAACCACTTTAACTTTAGATGAGTCCACATCTATTCCTCTTCGTGAAACAATGAAACCCAACAACTTACCTATTGTTACCTCAAAAACACACTTCTCAGGATTTAGTCTTACTTTGTATTCTTGTAGTCTAGTGAAGATTTTGTGAATGTCCTCTACGTGCATTGATCATTGTCTAGATTTATCCAAGAGATTGTCAACATATGTTTCCACTACTTTGTGAATGAGATCATGGAAGATGTTTGTCATTGCTCTTTGATAGGTAGACCCTACATTTTTCAACCCAAATGACATAACTACATAGAAAAAGGTTTCCCAAGGGGTTATAAATGTTGTTTTGTTTTTATCATCTTTTGAGATCTTGATTTGGTTGTATCCTGAGAACCCATCCATGAGGGAAAGTACTTCTTATCATGTAGTTGAATCAATAATTTGATCAATGGATGGCAAGGGGAAGTAATCTTTTGGGAAAGCTTGATTTATGTCTCTAAAATTGAGACATATTCAAATTTTTCCATTCTTCTTTAAGACTGGGAGAATGTTTGATACCCAATTTGAATAGTCCACCGGTTTGATAAAACCTACATTTAGTAATTTCTCCAATTCTTTCTTCACCATCTCAGCTACTTAAGGTTTCATGGGTCTCAACTTTTTCTTTATGGGTTTTGCATTAGGTTTCCTCACCAAGTTATGCACTAGATCTTTGGGTCTAGTCTTGGCATGTCTGGATATGTCTAAGAAAAGACATCAGAGTATTCAATAAGGAATTCAGTGTACTCTTCCAATTCTTCATCATCTAGCTCTCCTCCTAGTTTCAACATTCTTGGTTTCTCAGGGGTTCCTACATTGACATCAATAGTGTCACCCGTTAATGATGGGTGTCCTTCAAAAAATTTATGTTACATCCCCAACTTATGATTATACTTAATCTCACTTTTATGTGGTAAACAGGACAATTAATCTTAGATTAATGATTTGATGTTTGTGGAAAATATCAAGTGAAATCATTGATTACATAGATATTGATTTATGTTTATATTAAGCATGAGATTACTTATTGTTAAGATTATGTTATCATAATGGTTTATGAATTAAATGATGATACACTAATCATGATTATATGGTTATGAGTGTAACCAAGAAAATAATCTTCCTTCAAGGATGGAAGGAGAGTATTACCGAGGAAGAAGGAACTATATGTTTAGAATAGATCAAAATGCCATCTGAGTATCGAATTGACTATTTGTGAACTGAGTAAGTTAGGGTGAGTATAAGTTTTTAATCCTTACAAGTCAATTTCGATTCGACTAGAGTCGGTAAGTCATGTTTGGGTCTCTTGATGTTATTTACATCAGATCGACTAAGTGATGTTCTTAGAACATCCTTGTAGTCGATAGTAAGCTTGAGTGATGTCAGGTTTACCTTTGTTTATGTAACTTTCCTTTATTAAACCTTGTGTTTACTATTTAAATATCTTATCTAAGTCTAATATAGTGAACTGGGGGAGTAAGACTCAACCCCATAATCGCATGGTTATGTTACCACCTTTTTGATGATAACATAGCTAGGTGATACCCTAGATTATTTGATATCCCTATAGTATTATTTCTTTATGAATAATGGTATGTGAGACATGTTTATGTCTTAAGGTGGTTGAGCACCTTGGTGATGTAATCATTTTATCATGTCACCGGCTATACCCCTATCCACGATGAGTGGAGGGAGTGGTAATAGTGGAAAAACTTGCCTTAAGCTTGAATTATGGTCTTAACTTCCAAATGGGAAGTAATTCTAGTTAATTTGAATCTTTACCAGCGGGTGACAAGATGCCACTGGGGATCAACCCACACCCCACTTCGAAGGTGGCAGACTTCATGGGGTGGTGGAGATCTAGCATGCAATGAAAATCCTTTTCGAAGAGGAAGGCTATTGTTAGTATGTTTTTTATGTTATTCTTGGTAGAAGCATCGGTTATCAGAAGTGAAGAGAGCTCGGGAGGAAAGCTACAGAAAGAGTAGCATTTTCATTGTTGGAAGCCCATGAGGAGAGAAAGCAGTAAACTCTATAGTTGCCTCAGCTAGTTATAATGTATATACTACTCACTATTGAGGTAAGACTATTATCATAGTCATATTATTTGCTTCGTGGAATGTTGTTGCATTCAAGTGTTATTGTTAGATTAACATAATGGTCATAGGCTGACCATGTATTCTTTTAGATGGTGATAATAATTGTATAACCACAGTACGGCCTTCGAGGCTGAAGGGTTTAAAAGAATGTGTTTCAATCTATCTAAAGAACTGTATTCTTTGGTTATCATGTTGAGGCTAAAAGGTCAAATAACTATGATTATTATTGCAACAGTCTCCAATCTCAAAGCTGATAAGGCTGAGATTAAGTAACATTTTTTTATAAGCATTGTGTTATGATTGCCTTCGGGGTTGGCTGAATGCCATAACCACATATGATTGTCATCGAGTAGGCTATGAGCCTTATAACACCAAACCTTGAGCCTATCATTTGGCTGACAACTATTGCCTCGAGGAGAGGTAACATTATTTATAAGAAGGCCGATGGCCATACACTTGAACATTGAAATATTCTCACGACCTTGTCTTTAACAATATGTAAACTACAAGATAGTTGGGACACTTATAAGGAAAAAGATACACCTTATGTCTATGAAAGATAATGCCATACCATTGGGTGTAAGCTATGGTGATATAAAAGAGTAACAAGATTGATCTTGTCATGATATAAAACTAGTATAATATTGAAAAACATTGCTTGATGCTGCATGGAGTGCATGCTAGATTATGCATGTCATTGAGTAAACCTCAAATCATTATTACTATCTTTTCCATGAAAGAAAGAATTGAAAATGAGTGTGATAACTTGTAGTAGAACACATATTATGAATATGTCTCTTTTGTTATGGTAAGCTTCATGAATGAAGGTAAGGGTTTCAAGAACCCATTTGAACTATTTTGACAAATCGACAACTATTGGCCTACATCGACAAGTCATATAGTCATTTTTAAAATGATGAAAACCTTGAACATAAGTAATCATAGATAAACTTAGATCAAGAATGGTCTTTTGAAATTGGAAACTATGATCATGAAATTGAAAGTAAAGAAAAATGGGAATAGAGTGACGTGGAGTCACAAGTTCCCTATTTCATGGATAACAAATAACCACTAGATGTACTCCTAGAGACTGGTGTCAAATTCTAAGAAAGATGGATTGAGGGTGAAATTAACCTAACTTTTTTATTATGACCTAGGATGGTCAAAATTGAACATTGTAGGATGAGATAGCTTCTAGTCAAGTTGAGGTGTGTGAACATTCATAGATTCTAAGTCAAGTCAAGGTGTGTGAACATTTGACTACGTTCATTGTGAAACGTCATGTATATAAACCTTTGGCCAAAGTAATGCATCCGTCTCTGCATGCATTAGTCAGTTCACAGTACAATGCTTCTAGTATTGTCGTACATAGCTAGAGTGGATCTATAGTTGTATGACCATGAAGTATTGTGAACAACACAACACCAGATACTTAGATGGAAAACCAATCAATTCCTTATATCTATTCCCTTCATGAAGGGTAGGGCCGCTTCCGGGTAGGAAGTTGTATGTGGGACCGCCAGTCTGTGATTAGAGGAAAATATCTCAGGTGATGCTCTCCTTTCCTATTAGAAGACTAGTCGAGGCTTAAGAAGATAGATGTCAAAGTTCCAGATATAGTACATTATCTTATATGACCTGATAGTCATCATTATGTATAATTTTTCATTGATGCTATTGTTGCAAGTATGTACCTTATCAGTGTTGTCATTGATGTCAACATATCCTTGTTGTCATTGGTGTCAACTGTATCTTATTCTATTACTTGTTTAGAAGACTTGTATGTTTAGGATATTGATAAAATTAGCCTTTCTAGAAGGATCAAGTGAGTTACAGAGAAGTGCAGTACAGACAGTGAGTTGTATGTTGAAGAACAGTTGGGTAAACACCTTCGCATTTACTTTTGCTTGAAGATTGTGGTCTGTGGATTGGAAGTAAGTTAGAGGTATGACTAAGGATACTGCATTCTAGGTTTGAAGCCTCTGCATGAAGATCTGAGTGAGTTGTGTTCACCAGAGTGAAACCTACTTTTTCTGTAAGTTCAGTTGGGACAAGAAGAAAGTGAAAGGAAGCTAGGTGTGCGGAAATCGCTTCCTACACAAATCTAATGAGGAGAGACATATGCAAATTCAATTTTAATTCTTACAACTACAACAACATAGAACATCTAACAAAGATATTGTAGCAATACACATACACACAGAAAGTAGACAGAAGAGAGAGAGACAAGATATACGTGGGGAAAACCCTTAAGGGTGAAAAACCCCACACTCCAAAACATAGCTCAAATGTATTATAGTAAACAATAAAAGATTACAATATAGTTTTAGAGCCAATGCTCTTTTAGGAGTCTTCAAATGTCAAATCTGGAGATATTCCAGCAGCATAACAGTACTTGTAAAAGACACTACGTATTTCCCATCCAAGCACCTGTTTTTATAGAGTTTACAAGGAAAATATGGAACCTTCTAGAGATTGGCATCCTATTGCAAGTATGGGCCTAACTGGTGTTGTCATTGATGTCAACATACTCCTGTTGCATTGATGAAAAGGATTGGTTGAGCTGAGTGTTGAGGATATTGAGAAAATTAGTCCTAATCAGGAACAGAGAAGAACAGTGAAGACAGTAAGGTAAAGATCCAAGATAAGATGACTATCAGAGGATGCGGTTCAAAGGGTTTGTAGATATGAGTCTTAAGATGATCCAGTAAAGATTTTAGAGGTCTATATGAAGATCTGAAGGAGTTGTGGCCACTCAAGTAAAACTAGTTCCGACAGGTGTTCAGAGGTGACAGAGTGACACAGACAGGTTCGGTGAGATCTAGAAATGCATTATCTTGTTCTGCGGATTTGGTAGAGTATTTAGGAAGTCCTTATGAAGTATCAACTCAATTGGTTCATGGTCTGGAGGTCCGCAAGCATCTATTCCTTTGTGACAGTGATGACATACTGTGTTCTTGAGATTCCAGATGAAGGGGAGAAGGATTTCAACAAGCAGATGTAGTGTGGATGTTCTTGGTGATTCAGGTGAGCTTGTGGAGGTCTTTGGATCGTGTCCTATTTGTGTTGATGGTCTGCATTGGAGTTTGAGCTCAAAATTGAAGAATAACTTCTAGTTGATGGTGTTCTTCTAGAGACTGGCCGACCAGATGAGTTACACATCCTACAGATGTTCTTGTAGATGTTTGCTGACTTAGATGATTATTCCTAAGTCGATGTCTTGTATAAATAAGAGATTGTAAAGTCATTTCAAAGTGTGTCTTGTGGAGATGAGAGTATTGTAGCAAGGAAGAGAGCGAAAGGCAGAGCAGAAGTTTTGGGCTTAAATGGAACTGATTCAAGCATGGTGAAGATGCTATTCTCTAGTTCAAGTATGTGATACTTATTATTTTGTAGACAGTGTGTCTCTTGTAGGCAGTGAGCCTCTTGTGAGCATTGTGCTTAGGCAGTGAGCCCTAATTGGCATGTGCCATTTTGTTCTTTCTATTATTCTAATAGAGAATACAATCTTGGGTTAATCACCTTGTGGTTTTTCCCTTAACCAGGTTTTCCACGTCAAAATCTTGGTGTCCTGTGTGTTAATGTGTTTCTGCTCTTGATTTAATGCATTATGTTTGCATGATTGATTTATCATTATGCTGCTGAATTACAAAGTGGATTTAAGTGTTTAATTGGAAGAAAGTTTTGGACAACTGATTCACCCCCCCTCTCAGTTGTCTACCCTAAATCTAACAATTGGTATCAGAGTTAAGTTCATCTAAAAGAGCTTAACCGCTTGAGGAGATCTAGGATGTCATCCTACAAGAAGGATAGTTCAAAGTTTGATGGAACCAATTTTAATCTTTGGAAAAGTCGCATGAAATATCACTTGCAATGTATGGGAATGCAGTACTGGACCATGGCTTCAACGAAGTATACTCCTCCACAGGGTGGCCCGAAAGCCCCAAATGAAATCACAGATGCTAAAAACAATCTGTGGACTATAGATGCTCTTCTAAGTGCATTATCTGATTCAGAGCTTTCAAATGTTGTTGACCTACCAACTGCTTTCGAGATTTGGGAAAAACTAGAACTTATGTATGACGGAGACAAGTATGTTAAATGTGCAAGGTTATAGAGTCTGAAAGGGAAATTTGAAAATATGAAGATGAGAGAAGATGAAAATATCACTACTTTTATGCCAAGAGTAAATGAGCTTGTTTGTGAATTAGATGTGCTAGTGGAGTCCTGGATGAAGATGAAATTGTTGGAAAAATTCTCAAATCCCTTCCTGCTTCTTATAAAATCAAGGTTGTTGCCATTGAAGAATTCAGAGCCCATACAGCTGTCACAAGAGATCAATTGGCTGGTAAATTAGCTGCTTGAAATGACCGAGTTTGGAGATACCCCTCCCAAGATTGAATTTGCATTCAAAGCCAGTGCCTCTGTAAAAGATAAACAAAGGTTTGATCCAGGAGAGAACTCTTCAAGGAAACTATCATGGCATGAAAAAGCAAGAAAAGACGTGGAAGAAGAAGAAGCAGAAACTTCTCAACTTGAAGCCCTTATTGCAAAAAGACTGCCAAGAGGATCCGGTAAGTATGAAGGAAAATTGCCTTTTAAGTGTTTTAACTGCAATAAGATTGGTCATTTTGCCTCAAAATGTCCGGAAAGATTTTCAAGGCCAAATCCTAACAGATCAAGGTTTCAAAAGAATTGTTATTATGTGCATGAAGAAGATGATAATGAAGGAGTAACAGATGATGAATCAGAGATAGGAAACAAATCTGGAAGTGATTGGGTGTTTATTGCCATCAAGGAAGAAGATCCAATGTCCTCTGAATCTGTCAATCATAAAGTTGTAGAAAGAGCTCTGGCTGCCCAAGTTGAAGAAAAGGATGATTTGATCATTGACAATGGATGCTCTCACCATATGATAGGTGACAAAAATAAGTTCACAGATTTGGAAAGGTATGAAGGAGGAGTGGTAAAATTTGGTGATAATTCTACTGGTAGAATCAGAGGTAGATGAACTATTTCTTTTGATAGAAGGAACAAAATTGGTAATGTACTATATGTTGACGGATTTAAGAACAATCTTCTCAGTGTTGGATAGTTGGTGGACAAAGGCTATGATCTCTGATTCAAGAATGGAAAATGCAAGATCTTTGAAAGTTCCAGAATAGAGATTGCATCTGGTACTCAAACATAAGGTAATATCTTCCATTTAGTTGGTACTGGTAAAAGTTGTCTGTTTGTGCAAATTGATCAGAGTTGGTTATGGCATAGGAGAATGTGTCATGTGAATTTTGATAATATCATCAAGATAAGCAATACTCAGGCAGTAAGAGATCTTCCAAAACTTGTAAAACCTACAAATAGTTTGTGCAAAGAATGTCAGTTGGGAAAACAAAGCAGACTCTCATTTAAAAGCAAGGAACAATCTTCTACCAGATTATTAGACTTAGTTCATACTAATCTATGTGGTCTGGCAAGAATTAGGAGTGTGCAATGTGATAGATACTTCATGTTACTAATTGATGACTAATCCCGGATGATGTGGGTAACTTTTCTGAAAGAGAAATCAGAAGCTCTTGAGAAATTCAAAATATTCAAGGCTATGGTAGAGAATGAAACCGGATTAAAATTAAAGTGTCTGAGGTCTGATAGAGGTGGCGGTGAGTTCATAGAATTCTATGAGAAACATGGAATAAAGAGATAGTTGTCTACTCCTAGGACTCCACAGCAGAATGGAGTAGTGGAGAGAAAGAACCAGACCATCCAGGAAGCATCTAGGATAATGATGATGGAAGCAAATGTTCCTCAAATCTATTGGAGAGAAGTTGTTAGCACTGTAGTCTATACTCTCAATTGAGTTCAAATCAGAAGCAATACCAGTAAGACTCCTTATGGACTTTGGTTTAGCATCACTCCTACTATGAGGTATTTCAGAGTCTTTGGTAGAAAATGTTACATCAAAAGAGATGAAGATCTAGGCAAGTTTGATGCTAGAAGTGATGAAGGAATATTCTTGGGTTACTCTACTCAAAGCAAAGCATACCGGTGTTATAACAAGAGACTGAGAAAGATTATAGAAAGTACAAATGTGAAGGTTGGTGAAGGAATTGAAAAACCCTCAAGGTTTTATGAATCTGATGAAGATGATCAGAATGGTGTTCTGATTCAAGGAGCCCAAGCCCCTTCTGTAATTCAGATTCAAACTGATTTGGTAAATCAGGAAGAATAGATGAGTTTCAATGAGCCTGATCAAGAATCAAAAGTGCAAGAAACTCCCAAAGTTCCTAGGTATGTAAGACTGAACCACTCTGAAGATCAGAACATAGGTGATAAAAGCAAAGGTGTACAAACAAGAAGGAGAATTGCTCAAGATTCAAATGAGTATTGGCTGATTTCAAAGATTGAACCTAAGACAGTAAATAAAGCTTGCAATGATGAAAACTAGACTAAAGCAATGGAGGAAGAGCTGATGCAAATTGAGAAAAATCACACTTGGGATCTTGTTCCCATACCTAGAAACAAGAATGTGATTGGAACAAAATGGGTCTTCCAGAACAAACTGAATGAAGTTGGTGAAGTAATCAGAAATAAAGCCAGATTGGTCTACAAGGGTTACTCTCAAATAGAAGGAGTTGATTTTGAAGAAACTTTTTCTCCGGTGGCAAGAATTGAGGCAATCAAATTATTTCTTTCTTTTGTTGCCTTCAAGGACTTCAAAGTATATCAGATGGATGTCAAGTCTTCCTTCCTAAATGGTGACTTGGAAGAAGAAGTATACATTGAGCAACCAAATGGATTTCAATTATTTGATCATGGTGATATGGTCTGCAAGTTGAAGAAAGATCTGTATGGACTAAAGCAAGCCCCAAGAGCCTAGTATGAAAGATTGGATAAACATCTCTTGAAGATTGGTTTCAACAAAGGTACTGCTAACAGTAATTTGTATTTCAAAATTGATCATGAAAACATCTTGATTGTTGAAGTGTTTGTTGATGATATCATCTTTGGAGGAAGAGATAGTATGTGTAAAACTTTTGCAAATCAAATGAAAAGTGAATTTGAGATGTCCATGCTTGGGGAAATGAATTTCTTCTTGGGTCTATAAATCACTCAAACAAAGAAAGGAATCTTCATTTCTCAGACCAAATATGTGAAAGAATTGTTGACAAAATTTGGGATGGAAGACTCAAAACTAATGAATACTCCCATGGCAACCAGATGTAAATTGGGCAAAGATGATGACTCTCCTAAGGCTGATTAGAAAAAGTACAGGTCAATGATTGGAGGATTGTTGTATCTCACTCAAACTAAACCTGACATTATGAATGTTGTGGGTCTTCTTGCTAGATTTCAAGCTGATCCTAGAGAATCTCATGTCACAGCAATCAAGAGGACGTTTAGATATCTAAAAGGAATAGTTTAGTATGGATTGTGGTATCCCAGAGATCATGATTTCTCTCTTCATGCATATACAGATGCTGATTGGACAGAAGATGTGGATGACCGGAAGAGTACCAGTGGTGGAGCATTCTTTTTGGGGAAGAGATTGGTTTCTTGGCTGAGCAAGAAATAAGAGGCAATATCTCTGTCCACTGCAGAAGTAGAATATATTGCAGGAGCTGGTAGTTGCACTCAAGTTTTGTGGATGAAACAAATTCTAAGAGACATCAAAGTGGAGTATGAGGAACCTATCACAATCTTCTGTGATAATTCAAGTGCAATAAATATATCTAAGAATCTAATGTTGCATTCAAAGACTAAGCATATATCTATCAAGTTTCACTTTCTGAGACAACAAGTGAACAAGAATGAAGTCATATTGGAGTTTGTGCCTTCCAAGGATCAGATTGTAGATATCTTTACTAAACCTCTACCTAAGGACTCTTTTGAGTATCTCAGGGAGAAGTTAGGGGTTATTACCCCTTCAGTGATGAACTAAGGTGCACTGATGTGCATTAGTCCAGTGGATATCACAGTCATATCTTGTGGTCTGGATTGATGATGGGGAGCTGCTACTCAGGGGGAGCAGCTGGTATGATTCTAAAATGGTGGAATTGCAAGTATGTGCCCTTTGTCATTGATGTCAAAGGGGGAGAGAAGACATGTGAAAAATAAGTGGTGGCTGATCAAAGGGGGAGCAGTAAAGAAAGAGAAGACAAGTGAATGGTTGAGTTGTGTTAGTAAAGAAAAATTCTTGTCTTGATGGTCATAACAGTTTTTCACATCATATGTTGCCATCAATGACAAAGGGGGAGATTGTTACAAGTATGGGCCTAACCGGTGTTGTCATTGATGTCAACATACTCCTATTGCATTGATGAAAAGGATTGGTTGAGCTGAGTATTGAGGATATTAAGAAAATTAGTCCTAATCAGGAACAGAGAAGAACAGTGAAGACAGTAAGGTAAAGATCCAAGATAAGATGATTATCAGAGGATGCAGTTCAAAGGGTTTGTAGATATGAGTCTTAAGATGATCCAGTAAAGATTTCAGAGGTCCACATGAAGATCTGAAGGAGTTGTGGCCACTCAAGTAAAATCAGTTCTGGCAAGTGTTCAGAGGTGACAGAGTGACACAGACAGGTCCAGTGAGATCTAGAAATGCATTATCCTATTTTCCAGATTTGGCAGAGTATTTAGGAAGTCCCTGTGAAGTATCAACTCGATTGGTTCGTGGTCTAGAGGTCCGCAAGCATCTATTCCTTTGTGACAGTGATGACAGACTGTGTTCTTGAGGTTCTAGATGAAGGGGAGAAGGATTTCAGCAAGCAAATGTAGTGTGGATGTTCTTGGTGATTCAGGTGAGCTTGTGGAGGTCTTTGGATTGTGTCCTGTTTGTGTTGATGGTCCGCATTAGAGTTTGAGCTTGAAATTGAAGAATAACTTTTGGTTGATGGTGTTCTTCCAGAGACTGGCTGACCGGATGAGTTACACATCCTGCAGATGTTCTTGTAGATGTTTTCCAACTTAGATGATTATTCCTAAGTCGATGTCTTGTATAAATAAGAGATTGTAAAGTCATTTCAAAGTGTGTCTTGTGGAGATGAGAGTATTGTAGCGAGGAATAGAGTGAAAGGTAGAGCATAAGTTTTGGGCTTAAATGGAACTGATTCAAGCATGGTGAAGATGCTATTCTCTAGTTCAAGTATGTGATACTTATTATTTTGTAGATAGTGTGTCTCTTGTAGGCAGTGAGCCTCTTGTGAGCAGTGTACTCAAGTAGTGAGCCCTAATTGGCATGTGCCATTTTGTTCTTTCTATTCTTCTAATAGAGAATACAATCTTGGGTTAATCACCCCATTGTTTTTCCCTTAACTAGGTTTTCCACGTCAAAATCTTGGTGTCCTGTGTGTTAATGTGTTTCTGCTCTTGATTTAATGCATTATGTTTTCATGATTGATTTATCATTATGCTGCTGAATTACAAAGTGGATTTAAGTGTTTAATTGGAAGAAAGTTTTGGACAACTGATTCACCCCCCTTCTTAGTTGTCTACCCTAAATCTAACACATCCATCTTGGACTCATGCCCCAAAACCCATGCCTAAGGACACTTGTCCAACATCCCATCCCAATGTGGGTACCTTGTCCCAAGATAGGCTATGACAGATGCTCTTACGCACCTTACAACTGTCGTAGAATCTGTCATAACTGATAGCACTTACAGCTGGAAGAGAATTTCTCATACACTGACTAAAAATATCTTATTCCTCTTACAACTTGTCATAACCTCCCTTGACCACCCAAAGTTGCCTTTCTCTCATGCAAAGATACTCACCGACACTTGTCATTAAATAAAAGTCAGTTGAGGTTTTGGGGGCATTGCCCCCGAGCCCCCACGGGGGCGCTATCCCTCGACCCTGCCCTATACCAGGATAGGGGTACTACCCCTGGACCCCACAAGGGGCTCCACCCCTTGACCCCGTCTTGGGGGTGTTTCCCCCAAACCTCCATTAATTATTCAAGGGGGAAACCACGGCTGCCAAAGTCACCAAAATTTATCATGCTACATGTACACAAGGTGCTGACTATGCCAACTCAACATGGGATAAATAAATACAACATTAGGAATTTGCAAAGGTTGAGACACCTTAAATCCCAACAGAAAGTATTTTTCTCCACAATAAATTATTTTGCTCTGTAGTTCTAGAGGGAAGTCTGGGATGATGATAAGTGTCTATAGTTGTAATGGTTCATGGTTTGGTGGTCTGCAAACTATCTTTCTTTTATGACAATAGAAGATAGTGAAGTTCATGTGTTCTGGGGAGAAGATTCCCATGGATAAAGTGGTTAAGGTTCATGTGGTTGCTCATGATGATTATAGCATGCTTGTGGATGTCTCCTAATCATGTTCCTATCTGGACTTTGGTCCACCTTAAGAAATTGAGATGGTGTGTGAAGACTTTTCATAGATAATGTAGTGTGTAACCAGTCTTGGCTGACCTAGTTAATCCTAGTGATTACGAAGATCTCTGGAAGATTTTGGAAGTGTGGTGAGGCATGGAAGATCATGTTTGAGTCCTAGCTAAGGCATGGCATGATCTGCATTCCATTTCCTTTGCACAATGTTGTAATAGGTCAGGACCTATCTTGTAAATGTTTGTAATACCAACCTTGGAGATTGTTCCAATGGTTGATGATTGTGATGCCAACTTTGATGATAATTCCAAGGTTGATGTAGTGTATAAATACTTGTAGTTGAGTCATGGAAAAGGTGTCCTTGAGCGGAAATGAAAACATATTAAGAAAGGTCCAAAAGGAAGAGCAGAGAAGAGGTAGAGGAAAGAAGAGGAAGAGTAGAGTAGAGGAAGAGTAGAGTAGGGGAATCATTAAACTTCAGTCACAAATATAGAAAGGTGTTGATCATGGTAGTGAGTTTGATAGTAAGCCACAAGTGGGGTTTAACAACCCTCAGGGTTTAATAGCCCTTAGGGTTTAACAACCCTTATTGTAATCTTGCTAGGTTTATGGTTGAGGTAGTGAGCCTATTAGACCTAGTTGTTCTTCATGGAAGTAAGCCAATAGGTTTAGGCTCATGGAGTGACCAAGCCTAAACATCATTATTTCAAGATTGAAATATATATTGAGAGTTAATCTCTCTATGGTTTTTCCCCACCTTAGGGTTTTCCATGTAAATCTGGTGTCTCTTGTGTTTGATGTTGTATATGTGGTTAAGTTTCTGATTTCATGCACTCATTGTTAAATCATAATAATTGTGGATAAGTGATGAATGTTTAATTGCAGAAAGTGTTTAAGTTTTTGTGATAATTGATTCACCCCCCTCTTAGTTGTTCGGCACATATCAACAATTGGTATCAGAGCCAAGTTCCTCTGAAGATAGTTTAATAACTTGAGAAAGATCCAAAATGTCTTACAAGAAGTAAGCGCTGCATTTTGATGGAATGAATTATGTTCTCTAGAAGGCCCGGATGAAAAGCCATCTTTCTCTTGGTTACAAAGTTTGGAAAGCTACAGAAATAGAATACACCATACCTCAAAATGGTCCGACGATTGAAGATGAAATCAAAGAATATGAGATAGATATCAAGGCAAAGGATGCTCTGCTAAGCTCATTAACCGACTCAATCGAAAGTTGTGGATCTTGAAAATGCAAATAAGGTATGGGAAAAGTTGAAAAATCTGTATGAAGGAGATGATTTTGTGAAGGAAGCCAAGTTACAAAGTCTAAAAGTGAAATATGAAAGCTTGAAGATGAATGATGATGAAAACATATCAGCCTTTATGCAAAGAGTTGATGAACTTGTTACAAGGATAAAAGCCATAGGCGGAACTCTTGAAGAAAAGGAAGTTGTTATGAAAATTCTAAAATCTCTACCAAGTCCTACTGTCACAAGTTAGCCGTGATTGAAGAATTCATGCAAGTAAAAATGGTTAACATGGATCAACTGCTTGGTAAGCTTACTACTTTTGAAATAAGGGAGTTAGATGATGCTCTACCAAAAGTTGAGATGGCCTTCAAAGCCAATACTCGTGGAACTACTTCTAGATCATAAAAGTACAAGGTAGAATCTGATGATGAGTTAGATGAAGTTGAAGCCAACCTTGTGGACAGACTGCAAAGAGGATCTGGTAAGTATAAAGGCAAATTACCTTTCAAATGTTTTTCCTATAGTAAAGTAGGTCATTTTGCTTCTAGATGTCCTAAAAGAATTGAAAGAAGTAGAAGAAGATATGAGAATAGGCATAGGACCCAAAAGAACTATTATTATGTTGAAGATTTTCATGATGATGGAGTATCAAATAATGGTAAACTAGATAACATTAGTTCCTCTGTATATGAATGCGTGTTCATTGATATTAAGGAAGATCTTGTGTCTACTAATTCTTCTAGCTGTGTGAAGGAAGAAAAACCAGTGGAAAGTGCTTTGGTTGCTCAGATCATTAAGGACAAGGATGAATGGGTTATTGATAGTGGCTTATCTCACCACATGACTGGTGACAAAAGTAGGTTTGTGAGTTTGGAAAGATATGATGGTGGAATGGTTAGGTTTAGAGATGATACAGCTGGTAGGATTTGTGGGAAATGATCTATTTCTTTTGATGGAAACCATAATACTGAAGATGTCTTGTATGTGAAAGGATTAAAGCACAATATTTTGAGTGTGGGTCAGATGTGTGACAAGGGCTATGACTTAAGCTTCAAGGAAAATGAATGCAAGATCAGGGGAAGCTCTGGAACAATCATTGCAACTAGTAAGAAGACTAGAGATAATATCTATCACTTGAAAGGAACTAAGAACTATTTCTTGTTGACTCAGACTAATGACAGTTGGTGTGGCATAAAAGTTTGTGTCATATAAATTTTGATAATATTATGAAGATAAGTACTGCATAGATTGTTAGAAATTTGCCTAAGCTTGTGAAGCCTCCTAATCCTATTTCCAAGGAGTGTCAAGTTGGCAAACAGACAAGAACAAGTTTCAAAAGCAAGGACCAATCAGTTGGAGGACTACTTGAGCTAGTGCATAGAAATTTGTGTGGACTTACCAGAGTAAGAAGTTTGCAAGGAGACATGTATTTCATGTTGCTCATTGTTGATTATTCTAGAATGACTTGGGCCACCTTTTTGAAAGAGAAAGTTGAATCTCTAGATAAATTCAAGGCATTTAAGGCAATGGTTGAAAATGAGATGGATTTGAAAATCAAATGCTTGAGGTCTGATAGAGGAGCAGAGTTCACATCAAATTAATTCAATTTCTTTTGTGAAGAACATGGAATAAAGAATAGCTATTTGTGCCTAGAACTCCACAACAAAATGGAGTTGTTGAAAGGAAAAATAGAACAGTTCAAGAAGTTGCTAGAACCATGATGAAGGAAGCTCATCTTCTGGAAGCATATTGGAGAGAAACAATTCACACCACAGTATATATCCTAAATAGAGTTCAAGTAAAAGGTAACAGTTTAAAGACTCCTTATGAATTGTGGCATGGTAGAGTTCCTACTGTGAAATATTTCAAAGTTTTTGGTAGAAAATGTTACATCAAAAGAGAAGAACATTTAGGCAAGTTTGATGCTAGATGTGATAAAGGAATCTTCCTTGGTTACTGCATCAAGAGTAAGGCCTACCAGTGCTATAATAAGAGGCCAAATAAGATCATTGAAAGTGCAAATGTTAAAGTTAATGAATGTAAGGAAAGGTCTTCAGAATCAAGTGGATATGAGTCAGATGATCCAGATGTTTTAGAAGTGGTGCAGTATGAAGACAACACAGATGAAGAAGAACAAGCTCCAGTAAGTGCTACCAAAACTCTAAGATATGTAAGAATCAGTCATTCTAAAAATCAAATCATAGGAGATAAGAGCAAAGGGATCTTAACCAGAAGACAAGATGAAGAAGAACAAGTAAATTTCTATCTGATTTCTAAGATTGAACCTAAAACTATGGATGAGTTTTGCAAAGATGAGAATTGGATAAAGGCTATGGAAGAGGAATTACTACAGATAGAGAAGAATCAGACTTGGGATCTTGTTCCCAAACTAGTAGACAATAATGTAATTGGTACAAAGTGGGTCTTCAGAAACAAGATGAATGAGAATGGTGAAGTGATAATAAACAAAGCAAGGTTGATATGCAAAGGATATGCTCAAGTTGAAGGAATAGACTTTGAAGAACCTTTTTCTCCAGTGGAAAGGATTGAAGCAATAAGGATGTTTCTAGCTTTTGCAGCATACAAATATTTCAAGGTTTATCAAATGGATGTGAAGTCTGCCTTCCTAAATGGAGAGTTGGAAGAGGAAGTCTATATAGAACAACTGAAAGGATTTTAGTCATCAGATCAAGGTGACATGGTATGTAGACTGAAGAATGCTTTGTATGGATTAAAACAAGATCCCAGAGCATGGTATGCACAGTTGGACAGGTACCTGATACAGATAGGGTTCAATAAAGGTACTACAGATAGCAATCTCTACTTCAAGATCAATGATGAACAAACCCTTATTATTGCAGTTTTTGTTGATGATATTATTTTTGGAGGCAATGAAGGTATGTGCTCAGTTTTTGCTGGAGAAATGCAAAATGAATTTGAAATGTCTATGTTTGGAGAGATGAACTTCTTTTTAGGTCTACAAATAAGTCAATCAGATAAAGGTATCTTCATTTCTCAGTCTAAGTATGTGAAAGAATTGCTAAAGAAATTTGGGATGGAAGACTCTAAACTAGTATGCACACCTATGATAACCAGTTGTAAGTTGAGAAAAGATGATAACTCACCCAGAGAAGACCAGAAAAAGTATAGATCTATGATTGGAGGATTAATTTATCTGACTCAAACTAGACCTGCCATAATGCATGTAGTGTGTCTTGTGGAAAGATTTCAGGTAGAACCCAAGGAATCACTTGTGATGGCAGTCAAGAGAATTCTGAGATATTTAAAAGGCACAATAGATTATGGTTTGTGGTACCCTAAGGACTATGACTTTACTCTCAGTGCATATACTGATGCAGATTGGGCCGGAGATGTGGATGACAGAAAAAGTACAAGTGGAGATGCATTCTTCATGGGAAAAATATTAGTATCTTGGTTGAGAAAGAAATAGAATTCAATATCCCTATCTACTGTAGAAGTAGAATACATTGCAACAACATGCAGTTGCACTCAAGTGTTATGGATGAAACAAACTTTGAAGGACATCAAAATTGTGTATGAGGATCCCATTGCAATCTTTTGTGATAACACAAGTGCCATTAACATATCAAAGAATCTAGTGATGCATTCAAGGACAAAGCACATGTCCATCAAGTATCATTTTCTGAGAGAAAAGGTGACAAAGAATGAAGTCAAGTTGGAGTATGTTTCTACCAAGGATCAGATTGCAGATATTTTTACCAAGCCTTTGCCTAAGGATACTTTTGAGTATCTCAAAGAAAAATTAGGGGTTATCACCCCTCCTGCTCTAAACTAAGATGCACAGTAGTGTATCAGTCTGGAGGTGATCAAAGGTTTGGATTGATTCTTTTTTAGGGCTACTTCTCAGGGGGAGTAGTCAGAGAGTTTAGAAGAGATTAGATCAGAGCAGATGAGTGTAAGTATGTGCCCTTTGCCATTGATGTCAAAGGGGGAGAGAAGTCATGTGAAAAACCTAGAGTGCAGATGTGTAAGAGAAAGGGGGAGAATTTTGGAGAAAGAAAGAGTGCGGGTGTGTAAAGAGAAAGGGGGAGAATCTTGTCTTGATGGTTGTTGCAGTTTTTCACATCATATGTTGCCATCAATGACAAAAGGGGGAGATTGTTGCAAGTATGTGCCTAATCGGTGTTGTCATTGATGTCAACATATCCTTGTTGTCACTGGTGTCAACTGTATCTTATTCTATTTCTTGTTTAGAAGACTTGTATGTTGAGAATATTGAGAAAATTAGCCTTTCTGGAGGATCAAGTGAGTTACAGAGAAGTGTAGTATAGACAGTGAGTTGTATGTTGAAGAACAGTCTGATAAATTGATCTACATTTACTTCTTCTTGAAGATCATGGTCTGTGGATTGGAAGTAAGTTAGAGGTATGACTAAGGATGTTGCATTCCATTTTTGAAGCCTCTGATGAAGATTTGAGTGAGTTGTGTTCACCAGAGTGAAACCTGCTTTTGTTGTAAGTTCAGTTGGGACATGAAGAAAGTATTTTTCTCTGCATTCCTCTGCAATAAAGTATTTTTCTCTGTGGTTCTAGAGGGAAGTCTGGGATGATGATAAGTGCCTATAGTTGCAATGGTTTGTGGTTTGGTGGTCCACAAGCTATCTTTATTTTATGACAGTAGAAGACAATAAAGTTCATGTGTTCTAGTGAGAAGATTCTCATGGATAAAGTGGTTAAGGTTCGTGCAGTTGCTCCTGATGATTATAGCATGATTTTGGATATCTCCTAATCATGTTCCTATCTAGACTTTGGTCCACGTTAAGAAATTGAGATGGTGTGTCAAGACTATTCATAGATAATGTAGCATGTAACCAGTCTTGGCCGACCTAGTTAATCCCAGTGATTGCAGAGATCTCTGGAAGATTGTGGAAGCATGTTGTGGTGTGGAAGATCATGTTTGAGTCCCAACTAAGGCATGGTGTGATCTGTATTTCATTTCCTTTGCACAATGTTGTAATAGGTCAGGACCTATCTTGTAAATGTTTGTAGTACTGACCTTGGAGATTGTTCCAATGGTTGATGATTGTGATGCCAACCTTGATGATCATTCCAAGGTTGATGTAGTGTATAAATACTTGTAGTTGAGTCGTGGAAAATGTGTCCTTGAGTAGAAATGAAAAGATATTAAGAAAGGTCTAAAAGGAAGAGCAGAGAAGAGGTAGAGGAAAGAAGAGGAAGAGCAGAGCAGGGGAATCATTATACTTTAGTCACAAATATAGAAAGGTGTTAATTGTGGCAGTGAGTTTGGTAGTAAGTCACCAGTAGGGTTTAACAACCCTTATTGTAATCTTGCTAGGTTTAGGGTTGAGGCAATGAGCCTACTAGACCTAGTTATTCTTCATGGCAGTAAGCCAATATGTTTAGGCCCGTGGAGTGACCAAGCCTGAACATCATTATTTCAAGATTGCAATATATATTGAGAGTTAATCCTCTCTATGGTTTTTCCCCACCTTGGGGGTTTCCACATAAATCTAGTGTCTCTTGTGTTTGATGTTGTATCTGTGGTTAAGTTTATGATTTCATACACTCATTGTTAAATCATAATAATTGTGGATAAGTGATGAATGTTTAATTGCAAAAAGTGTTTACATTTTTGTGACAACCGATTCACCCCCCCTCTCAATTGTCCAACGCATATCAACAACTATGAACATAACATTGTAAATGTATGGTGAATAGTAATTCACTAATATGATATCTTTGGCATGATTGTAAATTTCATTTTGATGTGTCTAGAAAAGATATGCATATCAAATTTATTATTTGATTGATTATTTATGTTTCCCTTTGATTATCCTAATCATGTTTATAGACTTAATGATGATTAAGTTGGTTAATTATTGATTAACAAGAGATGGCTTGTTACGTTTGACGTGCAGGTGGTAAGTCCAAATTTCTGTCAACTTGGAAGATTTCTTTCTCATTTCTGAAATAATCATCTAGATGAGTGTTATGTCAGAAAAATGTACCCTTAGGGGTTTTTTTCCTATTAAGGTTTAGCTCCCAGGTCCTTAGATTGCATTTAGAGCATCTTGCATGATAATTTAGACTCCCGATAAGAAAACCCTTGGGTCTTGTGACAAATAGGGCCTAGGGGGTGATAATTTAATGATCCTGAAACAAAGACAGGGGAGTCAACAAGGGTGCTAGCACCCTAGTCCAGCCCTATTTTGGGTCTACCCTAAATTCAAATGTCGGGTTTGTCACTGTTATTTGGGTCCTAGGCTGACATCATAAGTTTTAATTATGAAATTCTTGGCAATAATCTTAGTAGTTGCATATATAAGCATGTTTAGTGATTCATTTGCAAACTAGATGGAAACTAGATGGACATTGTGATTTATGAGCTTATGTTAAAGTGATCAAGGGAGTTGGGTTTGTGACTGTTATTTGGGTCCCAGGCCAACATCACAAGTTTTAATTACAAAATCCTTGGCGAGAATATTTGTAGTTGCATATATAAGCATGTTTAGTGGTTCATTTGCAAACTAGATGGAAACTAGATGGACATTGTGATTTATGAGCTTATGTTAAAGTGATCAAGGCATTCATTGTGTTGTAGAGCATAGCATTGTTATTGTGTTTATTTTTGCAGGTTGGATTTCATCTCCTCTTCATGGCATTGAAGAGCATCTTCCTTCCAGGAGAGCTTCATCATCAAGGTGACATTTGTTGTGTTTTATCATCATTATCATTTAGATTTTTGCCTCTATCCCACAAGGATACACACACTCTCTCTCTCTCTGACAACAGTGTTCAGAAGACTTGAATGTCTCTCTGGGGCTTGACTAAGGCAAGCCTCTAAACACCACAACCCCCTCCCATACTCCTTGTGATTGCAAGTTACAGGTTGCAAAAGTGGAAGAAGTGGAGTTGTAGGGAGTAGGAGGGCACTGTGGAGATTCTGGATCCTGGTGGAAGATCCCTCAATGGACTAGGGCACCATCAACATTGTCCTCTGCATCTGAAGCCACAGAAATAGAATGAATAGTGATAATTAGGGTTTGTAGAGTTCCTGACATCTGGTGGAAGATCCCTCAGTGGACTAGGGCACCATCAACATTGTCCTCCGCATTTGCATTACCAGAAACTGAAGATACAACAGAGATTAGTGTCAGAAGGAGATCAGGATTCCATAGAGAAAGTAGAAAATTGAACTAGGGTGCCATCACCATTGTCCCTAACATTTCTATTTTTTGGACTGCGAAAAATAGTGAGTTAAGGTTCTCTGCTCTTTGTCTAATTCTAGTAGCATTTGTCATAATTTGCAGATTTACTTACTATTTTGCTTAAATTAGGGTTTTAAGAGCATAAGAGCATTAATTAGCAAAATTGTGTGATAAATTTTGAATTTCCCAGAAGAAAACCAAGTGGCAACCCAATCTGATACATGACTCCTCTCGATAGGAGAAGCACTCGGTTGAAAAACCCTTGGAATGTTTTGTGGAAATGACAATTCAAACTAAAACCACATACAACCACACACCCTCTTTTCCACATTAAAAATTTTGGTGAACTCATGTTTTTGAAATTTTTGGCACCTTTCTGAGTGTTATTTAATAGATTTACATTCATTCATTCTATTGCATTTGAAAATGTACAAAAAAATTGAAAAATTGGGAAAATTTGCAAAAAATGGCACATTAGACTTGCATTTTTGTAAAATTTGAATTAATTGGCATCTAATTTAAATTAATTTCTGTTATTTTCATTATATTTGATACAAAATACATAAATTCATCATTTACAATTCATTTGCATTGCATTTGCATGCTTGATTTGTTAGAAATTGCTTGAAATTATGCATTTTTCATGAAAACCTAGTTTTGCATGAGCTAGGGTTGTAGTCAAAATCTTGTATCAGATTTTACTATGTTGTAAAAACACTCATTATGCCTTATTTATAAATGTAGTTTTGCATCATAGTGGCCTCCTTGTGAAATTTCATGTCTAGGGCTTGAAAACTTGCATTTTTCACTAGATTTGGCTTTATCGTCTTGCTAGACTTGCACTCCAAGCATGTTGTAAGGTATTTTTCTTTACTAATTGGATGTTATTAGGGTTATTATATGATTCCCCTTCTCAATTTCCTTACAACACCCTTTCGTTTGGGCCTTTACAGTGAAATTTTGTGAAAATTTGCATATTTTTGCTATCTTTGCACTAGGGTTTGATCTAGAGTGGCACTATAGGCATGTTGAAACAGATTTTTTTGCATTAGGTGGCTGTCATTACTGTTAAAAGTTTCTAACCATCTTCATTTTTGTTACAACACCCATTTCCCTACTCTTTTTCATTGAGATTTGGTGAAAAAATGCATATTTTAGCCTATTTTCACTAGGTTTTGGCTTATCGACTCTCTAGAGTTGCTTCAAAGGTGTGTTGTGAAAAATATTTTTGCATTAGTGGAATGTTATTAGGTATATAATTTTAGTTCCCTCTTTAAAATCTTTACAACACCTGTTCTTTCATTTGTTTGCATTGAGAAAAGTTGAAAAATCAAGCATTTTAGAGCAATTCGACATCACTTTTGCATTTGCCTTTTGCATAAGTTTTGGAAGATCTTGAAAATATGATTTGACACTCCTTTTCAACCTCACACATGGAACCTTCATGTCATTTTCTATGGTATCTTTGCATACATTTGTCAAAGATCTTGATTTTGATCAATTCCTAATCCTCATGAGTGAGCATCCTCCGATATTAGAAAGCTTAACCGAGTTCTTCTCCATGAGTAGAAATATAAAAGATGAAGGTGATAGAACTTCTCCCATGCATTAAATATCTTCTCCATGTGATGATGACACAAACTTGTCCTCTATTCATTCTTTCAAAAATGATTCTTCCCATGAGGATATGCTAGTACAAAATGTTGAAATCAATGACACTTCCCTACAACAGGAGATACACAACTTTTGCAATACATCATGCCTCCTACAACTACAATAGAAGAATAAATATTTCATGATGTTGAGAACCCTATTTATGTCATAGCATATGAGCAAATAGACAAACTTGACAAAGAGCTCGCCAAATTTCAAGCATTTGTGGAAAATGAAACGATAGTGGACCAAGTTGTACTTGTTATTCATAATATAAGAGAATTGATAAAAGAACGAAAAGATCGCATTAATGTAATTCAAGGTTTAGCACACATTGTACACACTAATATTATGCCTCGATATCATCTAGACAATTACACATCTCTCATGAATACATACCCTTAGGTAGTAGAAGACTTAACATACCACAGTGAGAATGATGAGTATGAAAAGTCTCTTAAAGAATCAAAATTAGTAGCTAAAACTCATGATGATGATGATGATGCCACAACATCTACACTTTTTAACAACACTCTACCTTTCCCTAATCCCAATGCTCTCCTTGGCCAAGAGGAAGCATTGATGAATGCGGAAAGATATCTAATAGAACAACAAGCTTATTATGACTACTATCAAGATGACTATTTGAACTATGATGAGATAATTGCAACAATTGAATTGGTTAAGGAAAATACTCAAGTATCACCTTGTCCATGGAGAGATGGCATTGATGCTGAGATCCCTCCCCTATCATCCTTACAGGGATCAGGAGGCTTTCATCGACAACAAAATATTCCACCAAGACCAGTGAGATTTGAACAAGGTGTTTCCTCCTCTACTGTGCAAACTATGAAAAAACAAAACAATGATGAAATAAGAAATAAGACAAAAAGAAATAGACTAGAAAAAGAAAGGAGGAAGAGAGGCCTTTTCCCAACAGATTGCAAATGAACAAGAAAACATTCAACCTAACATTGAAACAAATCAAGAAGAGCTTAAAGATGAGAAAAACAAGAACAACAGTTGGGCTTTAATGCCTTATACACCTCTTTCATCTACAATTCGGGATTGGGAGGATGATGACCTCCTTGACGACAACTTCTAGCATGGACCTCTCTACATGTAACTATCTCTAACCCTTTATCTCTCATGTTGTGTTTCCCCCATGATGTGTTGTGTTGTTAGGCATCCTAGGATGACCCTTGATTCTCTTGTAAGGTCAAGGATACTAGGAGACTGCCTCTTTTGTGACCTTCTATTTGTATCATCATTCTTCTATATCTCCTCTCCTCTGATTCATTTTTGTGTGTTATGTCTTACGGACATAGCATTGTGGTTGGTGACTTGGGGGTACCCTCCTACATGATTGTCCCTAAGGCACGTGTTCTCCTCTCTAATTTATTGTTTACCTTCCTCTAGTGGTTCTATCTAGCTAGTGGATGATGAAAAACATATTATACTGATGTGGACCTAGTGTCCCTTTAGTGAGAAATCAAAAATTAGACTTAGCTCCTACATGACGATGGGGTTGATACATATTATCCAACACTTGGCTAGTGGAATCACTCTATGTGATTTCTCTATCTTGGTGTTGATGTCGATGTTATCTTATCTTGCTAACAACACTTTAACAATACTACTGTTCTATGCACTTTGTTTATCATGAATAGCGCCTTGCTTGGATCTTTCATGTAGTTGATCATATACATTATTGTTTCTCATGATTATTTGGACACTAACTGTGATGCCCGCATTTCCTGTGTAGACACGACACATAAATGCCCGTGTCTCGACCACATTCACCATGTGGTCACGACACGGGCCACAAAAAAAAAATTTCTCCCTAACCCTAAAAACCACCTCGCACACGCTTGCGTGCTCAGTGGCAATATGCCTGAGGTGCAAACAAGACAATATCCTCGATAAGGTGTAGGCTGCCTAGGGTTATACAACACGGAGCGTGTCACTTCTAGGGTTAGATGACAATAAATCTGAGCCCTAAATCCCCTAGGTGAGGTGGGGTCCACACTGAACCCTAATCTACTTAGGTCAAAGAATGATTAATGATGGTGGCACGAAGGCGCTCAAAGGAAGTGGAAGGATGGTTGCGGGCTAAAAGAATTAACATAAATCCAACCCTTGAAACTAGGGTAACTTCAGCAGCGTAACGCATAACGGCGTAAGTGAAAACTCGTTACAACATCACTTAACTGGGTTATGTAGTTTACCTATTACTGGGTAGGTCTTTCTATTTGTTTAGTAAACTAGGACACTTACGCAGGATTACTATTTTTATTTGGTGACCTTTATTGGTTTACGTTCGGGTTAAATTTTTAGCGTTTAACTGAGTTTGCCTCTCTTCTACCCCATTGGGCGTTTTCTCAATCTACAAATTAACTTGGTTAGTCTCTTGCAACCTACATGAGATGACTCACAATAGATATCACAAGGTAAATAGAAGAATAATACTCTTGTTTGGTATTATTTCTTTTGTAAACGTTTTAATTCCAATTCCCAAATTCTTTTAGATAAAACTATATATGAATCTTTAATAAATATCAAAATTTGTACATTTAATTGTTCTTTGTAATTTACTTATTTATTCTTTTTTTAATATATATATATATATATATATATATATATATATATATATATATATATATTTGTAATACCCTAATATAATTATGCATATATTATCAATATTAAAATTATTTTTTTTTTAGAAAAAGAAAACATATCCCCTTATATAAAACTTATACTTGTCATTATTATAAATATAAAAATGACAAGAGAATTTAAACCCCTACCCAAAATTTTAATCCATATGCCTTCCTTTATACAAAATGGTAAAAAATAATTCAAATTTATATAATAAGATATTTATTATATTAGGAATCTATCAATTTTATGTATTCATTAGCTAAGTGAAAATACAAGTCTAATAGTGAACAACATTATATGTGTATATATATATATCGATATATATATATATATATATAATAGTGTTCACACATATATATACATATGTCATGCAATTTTATAAAGTAAAATCCATTTGTTGAAACCACGACGGAACCCTAACACTCTCTTTCTTTTAATTCCTAGGATAACAAAACCTAAACATACTATTTTCCCAAAGTTTTTTTTTTTAATATAATGGCCATGCAGGAAGCTTGGAGGTGACGGCCATGAAGGAGGAGTGTCAGCGCAGATGGGGAGGCACGGTCGACAGGGGTGACGGTGGTGTGGCAGCCGCGTGATGAGAGGATGTCGCAGCAATGGTGAAGGGTTCACGGAGGTGCCGAAGGAGGAAGCGTTGAAGACCACAGGGGAGAATCCGGTGGTCATGGGGGGGCTGAACACCACAGAGGGGAGATGACTATGGCCGCAGAGGCCGTGAACGGAGGTGGGTTGGAGGACTGGCCAGCCAAAACACAGCGGGGAGTGGTGGTTCCACGGAGGCATGGGCAGCAGTGGCTTCACAGTCCACGGCAAGGTGTGCAGTGTTAAAAGAGTGTGGGGGTGCGGGGGTGTGGGGGTGTGGGGGAGGCGGAGCCCCCACCCACACCTGCGGGTATGGGTGGAGGCTCCGCCTCCCACACACCCCACTATTACTAAGACATGGAGGTGAATGTGTGAAGCGCGAACTGCACGTAGGGTTAGGTGGGGAGGCCGTGGGGTCTGTGGTGGGCACCGCTCACCACAACCCCCACCCAACAATATATATATTTTTTAATTTATTCGTTCACAGTTTAAAATAGACCACCATCCACAGTCCACCAAGGATGTCATTACTCACTCTCCTAAAGACATTTAACCTCTTCTTTTGACACACTTTTTTTTTAAATGCACAGGTTCAAAAGAAAACATATATAAGTATGTAAAAGGATATGCACCTATATACGTATGTCAATATTTAAACATCTAAATTCACAGGCCTTCAACCTGCTGTCCTTGTAGTAAGGCACAGGAATTTCACATCAATGGATTGTTTTGTTTAAAACTACTGTATATGTGTATACTCATACTTTACATGTTTATATTTATGTATGAGCTTAGACATGTTTAAAATATTTAAGCAAGAATTATAAGGCAATAACAGTGGTTCATAGAAAAGAACAAGTTAGAGTAGCAAAGAAATACATATAGAACTAATTCTCTCCACAGTGGCTTGGAGAACAGAAAATGCAGTTTAAATTAAAATTCTACAACATACAGTTTAAACTAAAGTTCTTACTTCTTCCAATAACAACTATTATAAGGTACTCTCTTCTCAGCAATAGATAATAATTCTCAGTTCTCTTTCTTTCTGCCACATACCCCCATATTTATTTTACATTCCCAAATGCTACTTTCTTTACAAAAAGGGTAAAGTGATAGAACTTATAACTAACATTTCAGCATGCCTGTTTACAAGCTTCCCAATTCCACAAATCAGAAATAACAACATTGGAATAAAAAGAGACAATATTAACAGTACCTTTTTTTTGACAACCAAACTTTGTAATTCAGGGAATGAACAACATTAAAAAGGATCACATAGTATTTACAATTCTCTATCTATTCCAGCCATTTCTATGGCAACTAACTTAGTATTCTTTCAATAGAAAAATGAAATACAAGAAGGGCCATAATGGCCATGGCTTCAACAGCCACAAGAAAACTATCACTAAATCCACACAGGAAGACTTTTACCCACTTTCTTACTCCACAGAAAACCTGCAACAATCACCACAACAGAATTCCACAAAACCAGCCACTGAGAAAAGAAAGCTCTCCTCCCTACCATAGACCCGCAAGTGGGTCACCCCCGAGCTAGGGAGGTAGGGGATTTCACATAGGTGTACCAGTCCACAACAGCAATTCCAAACACTTTAACATAAAATCAGAACACCCCATAGGTTTATCACATAACTCTGCTCACAAAAATGAGCTTGGTGAGGGTAGGGAATAGACCTCTCAACTTAAAGGGGCTCCCAAAAGAATGAAAATCTCAACTCCTGGCCTCAAACCAAAATCATAGAACACCACAATCCACAAGGATCACAATAAAATGCTTGGCAATCTTGCCTTTTGATATCTCCTCCTCATATGATGATAAGCCCTCAAGGCACAAACACATAAACACATATAGTGGGAGAGCCCCCAAGGATTGTTCCTCTCCCCTACCCATACAAGTTGAGCATTTCCTCCATTGGAGGTGCTCTCACCATGACACCCAACCCAACATCCAATGCAAAAAAGAAGGCAACACAAAGAAAACAACTTACAATCAAGATTCAAACCATGGAACATCATAAAACAAAGCAAAAACAAGATCAGAGGCCTACCTTCAAGACCTTAGCAATGGAAGTGGAACTGGTGAAGAGCTCCCAGCCTTCCCAAGCTTCCCAACCTTTCAGATTTTCTCCCAACCTTCTCTAACTCCTCCAAAACTAGTAAGGAAACCCAAATTTGCAAGAAGTCTCTAAAATGCAAGCAAAAATAATAGAATGGAAGAACCCCCACTCCTCTACAAGAGGAGCTATTATAGGCCCTCCACTTGGCCTTAAGAGAATGAGGTGGTGACATTTGTCACCATCTCTTCCCTCCACCAAAGCCACTTGGAGTAGAGAGAAGGCAAGAGGATGACAAGTGTCCTCCTCTCCCTCCACCTCCATCTCCACCTCATGAAGACAATGGCCTTGAGTGGTGCTCCCACTCACTTGGGAGTTTGGGAGGACTCTTGGAGACCTCCCTAGTCCTCCCTTGGGAATGATTCCCAAAACATAGGGATGGGAGATGAGCTCTTCCCAAGGCAAGGCCCATCCCCATCTTCCCTCTTCCCAAATTCGTCACTCTTACTCCACCATGGTTTAGGATGACCTAAGGTGAGTCAAAACTAGGGTTAGGTGGTCGAGGGTAACTTTTGGGACCCTAGGGGTCATGAAAGGGGTCAAAAATCCACATATAAATGGTCCAAAAAGAATAATAAAAATGCCAATTGACATAAATCAATTAAAATTTTACAACACTTAATATTAATCAAAATGAGAAAGAGAGGGGGTACTAAGGCATAAAAATAATTAAAATTTAAACCAAGCACAATAAATCTTCATGCAATTTCACACGTGATCCTTATCCTTCTTGGGGACAGATCGGCTTAACTAAGAATAACATGGTGTGAATCCTACCTCTGATTTCCTGTGGCTAGGGAATGTAAAACCTGCACATCTCGATCAAGTGTCAGTCCTGTCAGAAAAGTCATAGCCAAAGTAATTGAAATTAACTTCACGCAATTGAAATAAACATCAATACATACTACAAATTAAACTGCATTATCAAATTATATGTCAATTGATCCATACATAACAACTAGAATCTCATAGCAAAAATAACATCTAATATATATGTCCCATACGTCGAACCACAACATATCATCCAATATGACCAAATCAAATCACATATATCAAATCAGTGAGATACAACATCAAGTCTGCATGATGAAACATAGTCACTACTGGATATCACAATGATCAAAATATGGGAGGTAAAATAGTCAGCCTCACATCCTCCCCCCCTAAGACTGAACTTCCTCCTGGAAGTCGTCAAAAAGGTGAGGATAGAGTGCCCTCAAACTAGCTGCATCCTCCCAAGTCGCCGTGACCTTGTCATATCGATCCCACTGGACCCTAACTTGGTCTAGCTCTCGACCTCGAAGGCCCAGCGTCCGACGAGCCAATATGCGAATTGGCTCCAGCACCAACTTCCTGCTTGCCTCTACCTGTAAAGCACTCCAGTCCAGAACATGAGATACATCAGATATATACCGTCTCAAAATAGAAATATGGAAAACATCGTGGATGTGTGACAGGCTCGGTGGCAATGCTAGATGATAGGCAACTGGTCCTATCCGTTCTAAAATCTCAAAGGGTCCTACGAACCGTGGTGCGAGCTTAGAGCCCTTTCCATAATGGATTGGACTCTTGTGTGGCCGCACTCTAAGGAATACCCTATCCCCCACTGAGAAGCTCTGATCTATCCTCTTAGCATCGGCATACAAGCTTAGAGCCCTTTCCATAACGGATTGGACTCTTGTGTGGCCGCACTCTAAGGAATACCCTATCCCCCACTGAGAAGCTCTGATCTATCCTCTTAGCATCAGCATACTTCTTCTGCCTATCCTATGCCTCTTGCAACCTCTGTCTAATCAATGTGACCTATTGCTCCATATCCTGTACTAGCTCTGGACCAATGGTGACTCTGTCCTCAACCCGATCCCAACTCAATGGTGTCCTACATGGTCTGCCATATAAAGCCTGAAAGGGAGGCATACCTAATGAGCTGTGATGCCCATTATTGTAGGCAAACTCAACTAGATAAATATACTCCTCCCATCTAGACTGATGGTCCATAACATACATCTGAAGCATGTCCTCCAAAACTTGATTCACCCACTCTGTCTATCCATCTGTCTCGAGATGATAAGCAGAGCTAAAATTGAGCTGTGTGCCCAATGCTTGCTGTAAAGCTCTCCAGAAAGCTGAAGTGAACATTGGATCTCTGTCTGAGATGATGCGACGGGGTACTCCATGTAGTCTCACAATGTCATCCAAGAATACCCTTGCCACAGCTGGCGCATTGTACGTCGTATGCACAGGAGAAAAATGAGCCACCTTGGTCAACTTGTCGACTGTCACCATGATGGCATCATGGCGACGCGAAGACATAGGAAGACCAACAATAAAATCCATGGAAATGGTGTCCCATTTCCACTCAGGTATGTCATGTGGGTACAGAAGACCCATTGGATGCTGATGCTCGACCTTGACCCTCTGGCACTCAAGATAATGAGCAACAAACTTTGCTATATCTCATCTCATACCTGCCCAATAGTACAGCTGTCGAAGATCGGCATGCATCTTCTTCACCCCCGGATGTGCTACATATGGTGCCCTATGAGCCTTTGATAGCACCACAGTACGCAGGTCACCTGCGCGGGGTACATAGATGTGCTATCGATGACAAAGTAAACCATCTGTGTCAAGTGTATACCCTACAAACTTGCCCACCAGGGCCCTCTATGAACAGATCTCCTGCTGCACCTCTAGATACCATCCATCCTCTGGCAGATGCTGTATAATGCGGTCCCTCAAGTCCACTCACAAAGTCAAGGTCAAGAGCTCATGGCACCTCTGACTCAATGCGTCAGCAACCACGTTCTCCTTCCCTTTGATATAGTGGACATCAAAGTCATACTCGTAGAGGAACTCCATCCAACGCTGCTGACGGGCATTCAGATTCGGCTGTGTAAAGATATACTGGAGGCTATGATGATCGGAATGGAGCTCAAAGTGATGACCCAATAGGAAATGTCTCCAACGGACTAGAGCGTGAACCACTGCTGCTAACTCTAGGTCATGCGTGGGGTAGTTCAGCTCATGAGTCTTGAGCTTTCGTGACTCATACACGATGACTCTACCAACCTGAATAAGTATAGCTCCCAATCCCTCAAGTGATGCATTTGTGCAAACCATGAAATCTGCTGCGGGGTCAGGAACTGCTAAAATAGGAGCACTGGTAAGATGCTCCTTGAGGACCCCGAAGGCCCTCTCACACTGCTCAGTCCAAAGAAAACTCTTCCCTTTCTGCTAAAGGGAGTGATGGGGTGCGCAATCTGAGAAAAGCACTCAACAAAACATCGGTAATAACCAGCCAACCCCATGAAACTCCTGACCTCTATCACACTGGTGGGTGCTGGCCAATCCCTGATAGCTCTGATCTTCGATGGATCTACTGAGATACCATCACTAGAAAGGATATGTCCCAGGTACTGAACCTCTGTCCTGAAAAATGCACACTTCGTCAAATTCCCAAAAAGCTTCTGCTCTCACAAACACTGTAGAACCTGATGAAGGTGCTCCTCATGCTCCTCAGTCCATGAGTAAATCAAAATGTCATCGAGAAATATGATCACGAACCGATCTAAATATGTACGAAACACCCCGTTCATGAGACTCATGAACACTGCAGGGGCGTTCATCAAACCGAAGGGAACCACTGTGAACTCATAGTGCCCATAATGAGTCCGAAAGGCGGTCTTATGGATATCTGCCTCTGCGATGCGTAACTGATGATATCTGGACTTCAGGTCTATCTTAGAGAACACCCTAGCTCCCTGCATCTGGTTGAAAAGATCATCAATCCTGGGCAGAGGATAACGGTTCTTCACCGTCACCTTATTCAACTGCCTGTAGTCCATACACAAATGAAGAGACCCATCCTTCTTCTTCACGAAGATGATAGGAGTGCCCCAAGGTGAAACTCTCGGTCAGATGTGCCCCTTCTCTAGCAAGTCCTCCAACTGAAGCTTGAGCTCAGTGAGCTCATTTGTGGTCATCCTGTAGGGTGCACGAGATACTGGTTCGGCACCTGGCACTAAGTCTATGTGAAAGTCTACCTCACATCGGGGAGGAATCCTCGGTAATTCTGCTGGGAATACATCAACAAACTCTCTAAGGATGGGGTGATCATCCAAAGATGCCTCTGGCTCATCCTCTAATCTGTCACTCACTGTGATGGCGAACAACTGACATCCCTTCCGCATGTAGCACTTAAGCTGCTAAGCGGATATCATACGCACTGCGGTGGGCTTCTGTATGCCCATGATCTCAACTAATGTGCCATGATCATCTAAACAACTGATCGCCTTTCGGTGACAATCTAGCTTTGCTCGATGAGCCACAAGCCAATCCATACCCAACACCACATCATAGGATCCTAATGTCATGACTCTAAGGTCGCATACTGTGGTAAAGGATCCCAAAGCAATCTCACAATCATGGATAAAGGTATCTACTATCAGTTTGTCTCTTGAAGCCAACTCAACTACCCACCTATCACCCTGCCTAGAGGCCACCAGCCTGCAACGCTCCACTAACGATGGAGATATAAATAAATCTGTAGCACCAGAGTCAAAGAGAATAGAAATGGGGTTGCCCCCAATCATACCTGACATCTCAATCATAGACGCCTGAAAATCTGTCTGGTGGTTATCTACCGCTACATACATATGGTGGGATCTACCCACATCACCCACTGTCTACTCTGAACCTCCTGCACGAGGCTGTCCCCCTACTGTAAAACCCTGTGGACACTCTCTAGCTAGGTGTCCAGCTCCACCATAACAAGGACCCCTAACCTGAACCTGCACAGTCTGAGTCCTACCTGACTTTGCTATCCTGATCTGCCAGTAGACCCCTGCAAACCCTTATAAGACTGCTGTGACCTCGCGGGTCCTGTAGGTGGCCCCTGCTATCTCTGATCTCTGCGTGGGCCCTACTGCTGCCAACCTCTACTAGGTCCCCCTTGTGTCCTCTGCTGTGTCTTAGCTCTCTGTTGCTGCTACTGTGAGGGTCTAGGAAGTAAAGATGCCAAATTGAATCCTCCTCTGTGAGGTGGCTGTGATGGCCTACGGAAGCTCTGCTGATGTTGCTACTGTCCTCAATCCTGAAACTGAGGGTGAGAACTCTGCCCTTGTCCCTAGCTCTCCTTAGCGATGTATGCCTTCTCAACAGCATCACTCAAAGTCTAGGGGTCTACCATCCGCACAGGCCTGCTATACTGTGATTAAGCCCTCTGATAAACTTGTGCACTAGGAGTTTCTCATCATGGAGATACTCCACATATCTAGATAGCTCTGTAAACCTGGCCTCATACTGAGCTACTAAAAGTCCTCTCTGCTGGAGGTCATGGAACTCGTCCAGACGACGCTGTCTATAATGGTCTGACAAGTAGCGTGCATTGAAGCGCTGAATGAAGGTCTCCCAGGTAAGGGTGTCTAAAGATAGGTGGCACTTGCACTCCTCAGTGCGCCACCAGGTAGCTGCTGCATCCCGCAATAAATGTACTGCCACCCGGGCCTTCGTGTTGCCCTCGTAAGGACACAACGCGAAGCACCTGTCTAAACTGATTAGCCAGGCCTTTGCCTCGGCTCCCTCCGTGGTCTCGATGAATGTAGGAGGGTTCAACCTTAATATGTCCCTGATGGGATCCCCTCTATCTCTGTACCCCCTGATGGGCTCCTCTGCATGATACTCATAAGGCCTGTGACCCAAGTGCTCTACATGCACTGTCTCATCCTGTCTAGCTCGATGTGGGGGGCTCCTGCTACGGGCCCTGTTGGCTGAACCAACCTCCTCTATCACCAGTAGCTCGACGTAAGGCTCCTCATGTGGTGCCCCACATGGCTCTACGCGGAGTTCCTCTCACGGATCCTCGCGGGGCTCGACACGCGGCTCTGCTACTGCTGGTGGGAGCCTATCTAAGATGGCATGTAAGGCCTGCAAAATCTACGGTCCCATATCTGGTGGGGCCTGTGGTGCCTGAGGAACTGCCTGTGGCTATAAGACTGGCTGAACCTATGGATATAGCTGCACCAGTGGATCTGACTGACCCTGTGGACCTGGCTGACCTGGTCCCACAGCTGATGAATCAGTGCGTACCTCTGCAGGTGGAGTGCGGCAGGTTTGCGCTCGCCGAACTTGTCTGGGAGGCATCCTACAAAATGAGGTAGCCACAAGTCAATCATAGTTGCAGAAACAATAATGTGCCTATAACAAGCCCAATGTTTAAAAAAAAAACCTGGCTTTGATACCAAATGTCATGCCCACATTTCCCATGCAGACACGACACACAAATGCCTGTGTCTCAACCACATTTGCCATGTGGTCACAACACGGGCCACAAATTTTTTTTTCTCCCTAACCCTAAAAACCACCTCGCACGCGCTTGTGTGCTCAGTGGCAATACGCCTGAGGCATAAACAAGACAACATCCTCGATAAGGTGTAGGCTGCCTAGGGTTATACGACATGGAGCGTGTCACTTCTAGGGTTAGACGACAATAAATCTGAACCCTAAATCCCCTAGGTGAGGTGGGGTCCACACCGAACCCTAATCTACTCAGGTCAAAGAATGATTAATGATGGTGGCACGAAGGCGCTCGAAGGAAGTGGAAGGATGGTTGGGGGCTAAAAGAATTAACGTAAATCCAACCCTTGAAACTAGGGTAACTTCAGCAGCGTAACGCATAACGGCGTAAGTGAAAACTCGTTACAACATCGCTTAACTGGGTTACGTAGTTTACCTATTACTGGGTAGGTCTTTCTATTTGTTTAGTAAACTAGGACACTTATGCAGGATTACTATTTTTATTTGGTGACCTTTACTGGTTTACGTTTGGGTTAAATTTTCAGCGTTTAACTGAGTTTGCCTCTCTTCTACCCCATTGGGCATTTTCTCAATCTACAAATTAACTTGGTTGGCCTCTTGCAACCTACATGAGATGACTCGCAATAGATATCACAAGGTAAATAGAAGAATAATACTCTTGTTTGGTATTATTTCTTTTGTAACCATTTTAATTCCAATTCCCAAATTCTTTTAGATAAAACTATATATGAATCTTTAATAAATATCAAAATTTGTACATTTAATTGTTCTTTGTAATTTACTTATTTATTCTTTTTTTTATTTTATATATATATATATATATATTTTGTAATACCCTAATATAATTATGCATATATTATCAATATTAAAATTATTTTTCTTTTACAAAAAGAAAACATATCCCCCTATATAAAACTTATACTTGTCATTATTATAAATATAAAAATGACAAGAGAATTTAAACCCCTACCCAAAATTTTAATCCATATGCCTTCCTTTATACAAAATGGTAAAAAATAATTCAAATTTATATAATAAGATATTTATTATATTAGGAATCTATCAATTTTATGTATTCATTAGCTAAGTGAAAATACCAGTCTAATAGTGAACAACATTATATATGTATATATATATCGATATATATATATATATATATAATAGTGTTCACACATATATATACATATGTCATGCAATTTTATAAAGTAAAATCTATTTGTTGAAACCACGACGGAACCCTAACACTCTCTTTCTTTTAATTCCTAGGATAACAAAACCTAAACATACTGTTTTCCCAAAGTTTTTTTTTTTATATAATGGTCGTGCAGGAAGCTTGGAGGCGACGACCATGAAGGAGGAGCATCGGCGCAGATGGGGAGGTACGGTCGATAGGGGTGACGGTGGTGTGGCGGCCGCGTGATGAGAGGAGGCTGCAGCGATGGTGAAGGGTTCGTGGAGGTGGTGAAGGAGGAAGTGTTGAAGGCCGCAGGGGAGAATCCGGTGGTCGTGGGGGGGCTGAACGCCATAGAGGGAAGATGACTGTGGCCACAGAGGCCGCGAATGGAGGTGGGTCAGAGGACTGGCCAGCCAAAACACAGCGGGGAGCAGTGGTTCCATGGAGGCACGGGCGGCAATGGCTTCACAGTCTGTGGCGAGGTGTACAGTGTTAAAAGAGTGTGGGGGTGTGGGGGTTTGGGGGAGGCGGAGCCCCCACCCACACCCGCGGGTGTAGGTGGAGGCTTTGCCTCCCCCACACCCCACTATTACTAAGACACGGAGGTGAATGTGTGAAGCACGAACTACGTGCATGGTTAGGTGGGGAGGCCGTGGGGTCTGTGGTGGGCACCGCTCACCACAGCCCCCACCCAACAATATATTTTTTTTAATTTATTTGTTCACAGTTTAAAATAGGCCGCCACCCACAGTCCGCCAAGGATGTCATTACTCACTCTCCTAAAGACATTTAACCTCTTCTTTTGACACACTTTTTTTTTAAATGCACAGGTTCAAAAGAAAACATATATAAGTATGTAAAAGGATATGCACCTATATACATATGTCAATATTTAAACATCTAAATTCACAGGCCTTCAACCTGCTATCCTTGTAGTAAGGCATAGGAATTTTACATCAATGGATTGTTTTGTTTAAAACTACTGTATATGCGTATACTCATACTTTACATGTTTATATTTATGTATGAGCTTAGACATGTTTAAAATATTTAAGCAGGAATTATAAGGCAATAATAGTGGTTCATAGAAAAGAACAAGTTGGAGTAGCAAAGAAATACATATAGAACTAACTCTCTCCACAATGGCTTGGAGAATAGAAAATGCAGTTTAAATTAAAATTCTACAACATATAGTTTAAACTAAAGTTCTTACTTCTTCCAATAACAACTATTATAAGGTACTCTCTTCTCAGCAATAGATAATAATTCTCAGTTCTCTTTCTTTCTGCCACATACCCCCATATTTATTTTACATTCCCAAATGCTACTTTCTTTACAAAAAGGTAAAGTGACAGAACTTATAACTAACATTTCAGCATGCCTGTTTAAAGGCTTCCCAATTCCACAAATCAGAAATAACAACATTGGAATAAAAAGAGACAATATTAACAGTACTTTTTTTTTGACAACCAAACTTTGTAATTCAAGGAATGAACAACATTAAACAGGATCACATAGTATTTACAATTCTCTATCTATTCCAGCCATTTCTATGGTAGCTAACTTAGTATTCTTTCAATAGAAAAATGAAATACAAGAAGGGCCATAATGGCCATGGCTTCAACAGCCACAAGAAAACTATCACTAAATCCACACAGGAAGACTTTTACCCACTTTCTTACTCCACAGAAAACTTGCAACAATCACCACAACAGAATTCCACAAAACCAGCCACTGAGAAAAGAAAGCTCTCCTCCCTACCATAGACCCGCAAGTGGGTCACCCCCAAGCTAGGGAGGTAGGGGATTTCACACAGGTGTACCAGTCCACAACAGCAATTCCAAACACTTTAACATAAAATCAGAACACCCCATAGGTTTATCACATAACTCTGCTCACAAAAATGAGCTTGGTGAGGGTACGGAATAGACCTCTCAACTTAAAGGGGCTCACAAAAGAATGAAAATCTCAACTCCTGGCCTCAAGCCAAAATCCCAGAACACCACAATCCACAAGGATCACAATAAAATGCTTGGCACTCTTGACTTTTGATATCTCCTCCTCATATGATGATAAGCCCTCAAGGCACAAACACATAAACACATATAGTGGGAGAACCCCCAAGGATTGTTCCTCTCCCCTACCCATACAAGTTGAGCATTTCCTCCATTGGAGGTGCTCTCACCATGACACCCAACCCAACATCCAATGCAAAAAAGAAGGCAACACAAAGCAAACAACTTACAATCAAGATTCAAACCATGGAACATCATAAAGCAAAGCAAAAACAAGATTAGAGGCCTACCTTCAAGACCTTGGCAATGGAAGTGGAATTGGTGAAGAGCTCCCAGCTTTCCCAAGCTTCCCAACCTTTCAGATTTTCTCCCAACCTTCTCTAACTCCTCCAAAACTAGTAAGGAAACCCAAATTTGCAAGAAGTCTCTAAAATGCAAGAAAAAAGAATAGAATGGAAGAACCCCCACTCCTCTACAAGAGGAGCTATTATAGGCCCTCCACTTGGCCTTGAGAGAATGAGGTGGTGACATTTGTCACCATCTCTTCCCTCCACCAAAGCCACTTGGAGTAGAGAGAAGGCAAGAGGATGACAAGTGTCCTCCTCTCCCTCCACCTCCATCTCCACCTCATGAAGACAATGGCCTTGAGTGGTGCTCCCACTCACTTAGGAGTTTGGGAGGACTCTTGGAGACCTCCCTAGTCCTCCCTAGGAATGATTCCCAAAACATAGGGATGGGAGATGAGCTCTTCCCAAGGCAAGGCCCATCCCCATCTTCCCTCTTCCCAAATTCGTCACTCTTACTCTGCCATGGTTTAGGGTGACCTAAGGTGAGTCAAAACTAGGGTTAGGTGGTCCAAGTTGACCCTAGACTCATGGTTGACCACCTAGGGTAACTTTTGGGACCCTAGGGGTCATGAAAGGGGTCAAAAATCCACATATAAATGGTCCAAAAAGAATAATAAAAATGCTAATTGACATAAATCAATTAAAATTTTACAACACTTAATATTAATCAAAATGAGAAAGAGAGGGGATAATAAGGCATAAAAATAATTAAAATTTAAACCAAACACAATAAATCCTCATGCAATTTCACACGTGATTCTTATCCCTCTTGGGGACGGAATGGCTTAACCAAGAATAACATGGTGTGAATCCTACCTCCGATTTCTTGTGGCTAGGGAATGTAAAATCTGCACATCTCGATCAAGTGTCAGTCCTGTCAGAAAAGTCATAGCCGAAGCAACTGAAATTAACTTCACGCAATTGAAATAAACATCAATACATACTACAAATTAAACTGCATTATCAAATTATATGTCAATTGATCCATACATAACATCTAGAATCTCATAGCAAAAATAGCATCTAATATATATGTCCCATACGTCGAACCACAACATATCATCCAATATGACCAAATCAAATCACATATATCAAATCAGTGAGATACAACATCAAGTCTGCATGATGAAACATAGTCACTACTGGATAGCACAATGATCAAAATATGGGAGGTAAAATAGCTAGCCTCACACTAACACTTTTCTTGCAGGGATATGTTTGTGGGAACATTTGGTGATTGTAAAGTATATGTTACCTCTAGGGGGCATGGGATTTACGAGAGCTCATGTTCCCTTGTGTGTTTTCTTCCTAACTTAACTTGCTTGATATATGTACGCGATATCAACCACCTTAAGGTGGGGGCATATATGTAATGTCGAAAAATGTTCCCTTAGGGGCTTTTCCCTCAAAAGGTTTACCTCACGGGTCTTTAGCGTGCATTTAGGACATCTTACATCATAATTCAACATCCCGATGGAATGAACCCTAGGTATCATGACAAATGGGACCTAGGGTGACCCCTTGAACCTAACCCTATCCAAAATAGGGGGGAGGACTTGGGCAATCGTGCCCTAGTCCTGCCCTATTTTGGGTCAGGCCCAAATTTCTAGTGTTGGTTTATGACCATTATTTGGTCCCTAGGCCGACACGGTAAGTTTGAATTTATGAAATCTTGGCGGGAATGTTTGTAGTTGCATATAAAAGCATGTTTAAGCATTCATTTGTAAACTAGAGATGGCTATTGTGAACTTTGTGCATCCTAAAGGTGATTCAAGGCTTTCATTGTGTTGCAAGAGCAGATTTTTGTTGTCTATGTGTTTGTGTTTGCAAATTTGAGCATCCATCTCCTCATGGAATGAAGAGCTTCTTCATCCCATGAGATCTTCACTACAAGGTAACATCTATTATGATTATTGAGCATTTATCATTTGGTTTTTTCCTCTACCTCCCAAGGCACACACTCTCTATCTGACAACGGTGTTCAGAAGGCTTGAATGTCTCTCCGAGGCTTGACTGAGGCAAGCCTCTAAACACCACAACCCCCTCCCAAAGTTTTTATGATTGCAGGTTACAGGTTGGAGTTGTAAACAAAGTGAAGTTACAGAGTGTTAGAATTGCAAATAAGTGAAAGAAACAGCTACCTGGACTTGGGCACCCACTCATTAGTCCTCAAAGTTCTGCAATGGGAAAATCTCTAAAACAACAGATATAGGTTATAGACTAAGTTTCTGAATCTCAACAAAAAGCAGGGCCTTGGACTTGGGCGCCCGCTCTTTAGTCCCTGACTTTTCTACCTTTGGACCCCAAAAATAGGTACACAGTTATTTGATATTTTACATCTTTTTGTAGAAGCATTTTCTGTAATTCATCTATTTACTGTCGTATTTGCATAATTAGAGTTTTAAGGTACAATTGAGCATAAGAGAAGGAAATTGTCAATCTAATCATAAAAATCCAAGTTTCCCTACATCTCAATAGTGACCTAGGGTATGATAGTACATTGCAACTTGACCCTAGGTCCTTGAATGTAAGGGTGAAAGGAGGATATACACCAAAACTACCAAAAACTTAACTATCCAAATTTTACCCTTTACATTTTGGTAAACCCATGTTATTGGACTTGTTTACACCATGCTGAGTGTTTTGCTTCAGATTTTAATTGATTTCATTCATTCATAGTATCATTCATCTTGTTGCATCAGAAAATTTACAAAAAAATTAAAAAATTGGAAAAAAATTTGCATGCTAGGGTTTACATGTTACATGAATTAATTTGAATTTCATCAAATTTATGATTTTTGCATTATATCTGATTTCAAAAAACAAAAAATCAGTAATTTGCATTGCATTTTTATCATAAAATTGCTAGGGTTTGTTGAAAATTGTAAATTTTGCATATAACCTAGTAATTCCAAAATCTAGGGTTTGTAGGTAAAATCTTGTTTCAATTTTTTCTACTAATTTTAGAGACTCATTAAAATTTTCATTTAGCTGAGTCTTGCATTTTGGAACAAGTTTGCATTTAGATTTTAAAAATTTGCATTTTTGCATATAAAAAATTGACAAAAAACTAGCATTTTCATTGATTTTTCATTAGATTTGCACTTGTATTTTGCATGTTAGGGTTTGAAAATCATTTTCAGATTTGAGTGTATTTAATTTTCATCATAAATTAGATTTCAAAACATCCATATAGCATTTTGTGTCAAGATCTCAAACCTAGGGCTTCAAAAACATTGATTTTCACTAGATTTGGCCTTATCAACTCTCTAAATTTGCACCATATGCATGTTGCGAAGGATATTTTTGCATTAATTGGTTTCTATTAGGGTAATAATTTTCTTCTCGTAAAAATATTCACAACACCTCTTTATTGGGCTCTTGTAGTGAAAATTTGGTGAAAAACTATACATTTTTGCTATTTTTACCCTAGGGTTTGGCCTAGTTTGCACTCCAAGTGTGTTGTAACAAAATTTATGGATTGAGGTGACTGATATCATTTCTATTATTTGCTTCACCTCCTAAAATTCTTTACAACGCCCCTTTTACTAGGTCTTGGAATTGAAATACCGTGAAAAATTGCCTATTTTTGCTATATTTTCACTAGGGGTTGACCTTGAGTGGCACTAAAAGCGTGTTGTGACAGATATTTTGGCATTAAGAGGTTGTTATTACTGATATAATTTTTTGTCCATCATCATTTTCCTCACAACACCCTTTCTCATTCTCTTTTGCATTGAGATTTGGTGAAAAAATGCATATTTTACCATATTTTCACTATATTTTGACTTGTCGTCATCTTAGATTTGCATGAGTCTAATAACTCACTGCCCTAAGAGAAACATTCCTTTAAGAAGAAGCATAAGACACATGGGATCTAGTTCTCTTGAAGAAGTTTCCATATTGAACACCTTCTTTACAAAAGGAGAGACACAAATGTTACAAGAGATTACACCTATCACAAGTACAATAGAAGAGCAAACTTTTCACGATGTTGATGATACTATTGAGATGATAGGATATGTATCTGATGAGAAAATAAATAAACTTGACAAAGACTTAGCTGAATTCCAAGACTATGTGCAAACTGAGAGGATAGTTGAAGAAGTTGTACCTGTGATTCACCATGTAAGAGAATTGATAAAAGGACAAGATGGTGTTAATGCAATCCGTGGTTTAGCACATATTGTACAAACTAATATCATACCAATGACTAAATGTGTAAAAGTAATAAATAACACTTGTCACCATCTCACACACAAGTATCAATACCTATACCGATTACAGGAATATCCACTTTTACATCCACAATCTTAACAACTGATGTGAATGCTTGTAGTAATGATACCACTAGTATTGGAGTATCTAATGGCACTAATTACAAAGCTATGGGGTTTGATTATCAGAATTTTGTTTCTAAGGGGACCTCCTCTATCCAGAATTGTTCTCAACCACCTCTTCATCCCACTTATTCTCAACCTCCCATCACATATAGTTATTCTCAACCACCTACCACCTACCATTATGTCCAACCACCGCTGACCTATTCACAGCCGCCACCTATCATATCTCAAGCTCAATCACCTCCTCACTTTGGTTCCAATTCTTCATAGCAAACTACATCTCCCAATGATGCAATCCTAAACCAACTTTTGCAGGGCATGACCGCTTTACAACAAAAGGTAACAAACTTGACAAACTCTTCATAACCTAATATACCAACATATCATGCCTGTAATCCCCTTTCCTATGCAATCTTGAGAACTCCCATGCCCAAGAGGTTTGAGACTCCTTGCTTTGAAAAATATGGTGGAAAAGGTGATCCTAATACTCATGTGGCAGCATTCACAACTATGTGTAGTGATTTCTACTTTGAAGAGGACTTGTTGGCAAAACTTTTCCTACTATCTCTCAAAGATACTGCTTTAGAATGGTTTTGTTCTTTACCTCCGAATTCAATACACTCCTTTTCGCAGTTGATTGATCAATTTTTACAACATTTTCAAGCAAACATCTGACCCCAACTCTCCTTAATTGACTTGGTTCATTGCAAGCAAGGTCCGAAAGAGAAATTAACTGAATTCATTAGTCGGTATCAAGATTTGTATACATAAATTCAATATGAGATGAAAGATGAGGATGTTCAGAAGCTGTTTATCACTAATCTACAACCTAATATCCGTGATAAGATCCTATTGATGAAGTATAACTCCTTTCAACATTTATGTAGCGCCCTTCGTGATTACCAACTTTTGTCTAGTCAGTATGAAAATCAAAACTCATCGGCTCAAGTTAGTCAATCCATGGGTGGATCATCACAAAACAACTTTAAGAGAAATAATAACAATAGGATTTTCATCAAGATTAATGGACCAAATATGAACAACTTTTCTACTGTGTCTACTATCATCAATCCAAATAAGACATCATATCAACCAAGATAGTTTACTCTGATCTCTGAGTCTTATCATTCTATCATGAAGCAAGCTATGAGTAATAACATTCTGAAGCTTCCCTCGATTAAGCCTGTCGATCCTAGTAAAGCACAAGGACCTTTCTTTGATGCTAATGCCTTTTGTCATTTTCATCAGACACAAGAACATGACATTGAACGATGTATGCATCTTAAACATGAAATTCAAGACATCATTGATTCAAATATCATCCAGGTATTGGGTGTGAATGATAATGGAAACAAATCAGTTGCTCCGCCAAATCAGAATTTACAAATCTTTACTAATCTATTCCCTAAACATATTGATACCAATATGATGGAACAAGGTTTAGTGGAAATAGATGGCGATGATTATTTAGACTATGATAATATCATGGGTATGATCGAAGTGGATAAGAAGCAAGTGGTTAATCCACCTTGCCCATGAAGACAAGGAATTTATGTTGAGGTTCCTCCTCCGTTATCCTTATATGGATTGGGAGATAATCAAAATGCACTAGAAAATCAAGTAGAACAATTGATACAGACAAGTGAGAAGGTACAGGATAATTCTTGTTACTGTGTTAGAAAGATTGAACAATGAAAACTCGCTAAAAATTGAAAAAGAGTAAGATGATTGTTAGCAGTTGGAAATAATAGTGGTTCTCCCCCTCATAAGTAACAAAAAGTCTCACTTCAACAAGGAATTACAAAACAAGCATCATATGATAATAAACAAGACTTTCATAAGAACCACTCAAATTTTGCACTCAACATGATCGAGTACCTCTCTAAGAGGTTTGCAAGTTCCAAAATCTGATACGAAGACCCTACAGGTAAGTATCTCTAACCCTTTATCTCTCTCATGATGTGCTTCCCTCGTGATATGTTATGTGTTGTTTAGCCCTCCTCGAATGACCCTTGATTTTCTTGTAAGGTCCAGGATACCAAGAGACCACCTCTATTGTGACCTTCTTTTATTTGTATCATCATTTTTCTATATGTCCTCTCTCTTTGATTTCATTGTTGTGTGTTGTGTCTTGCGGACATAGCATTATGGTTAGTGACCTGGGGGCACCCTCCTACGTGACTCTCCCTAAGACACTTGTTTCTCCTCTCTTATTTATTGTTTCCCTTCCTCTAGTGTTTCTATCTAGTGGGTAGATGATGAAAAACATTTATACTGATGTGTATCTAGCGTCCCTTTCGTGAGAAATCAAAAATTGGACTTAGTTCCTAATATGACGATGGGGTTGTATATCTTATCCGATGCTTGGCTACTGGAAGCACTCGTGCTTTCCACGTAGTGATTTTGATGGTGTTCTATCTCATTAGAAATCATAACAATATTGCTTCTCCATGCATTTTGTCTATCTTGATTCTTGCATGCCTCAGATTTCATATGCATTGATGTTGTTGTTTTTATGTGAACACTAACATGTTTCTTGCAGGGACGTGTTTGTGGGAACATTTGGTTATTGTAAAGCACATGTCACCTCTAAGGGCCATGGGCTTTATGAAATTCTGTGTTCCCTTGTGTGTTTTCTTCCTACCTTAACGTTCTTGATATCGATACATGATATCGACCACCTTAAGGTGGGGGCATATATAAGGTAAGCTATTTGTTGTAGATGTTAGCAATGTGTTTGTCCTTAGGTACAATTTAAAGACATGTGCAATGAGTGCATCCTGCATCCTGAGTTTGTTTACAATCAATCAATCATGTAAGCCCTCTGCAGAGGCGGGGATGGTGCATTTATCAGAGCAAATTGCATCATCCTATCATTTTCAAAGTCCTCTGCGGAGGCGGGGAGCAGTTCTGTGACTAACTCAACCCTTAAGCGTGTCTTTAATGATTGTTGTGGCGAATCCCAATCCTCGGTGTGTGCCTGTAATGTGCCTGAGATGGTACTGGGCCTAGAAATAGGAACACTCCATCGCTTCTCTGTCGTGTTTTCTTCATGTCTTCAAAGTGTGTGTGTTTGGTGTGCTTTCTTTGTTTGGCATGTTTGCTGCCCCATATGCAATCTAAAGACCCATGCGATGAGTGTATCCTGCATTTTGGGAGGTTTTGCATGTGTGTTGCCCCATATACAGTTTAAAGATTTGCGTGATGAGTGCATCCTATATTATAGGAGGTTTGTTTACTTTCCTGCACTTGCATTTGCATTTCATATATATGAGAAATAGAAAAGAAAAGAAATCATTTTTGTCTTCTATGCATTAATGTGTCTTCTATGCATTTACTATATTCTCCGTGTTTTGCATGACTATAATTGTCTTCTTCATGTTTTGCATCCCTATCATTGTCTTCAATATGCTTGGCATGTCTTCTCCATGCTTGGTGTGTTCGTTGTGTTTTTTGACTGTACTTTAATACATGTATTGGCCTTGCATTTATACATACATTAAAGTGGGGGCTAAATGTAATGTTGGAAAATGTCCCCTTAGGGGCTTTTCCCTCAAAAGGTTTATCTCCTAGGTCTTTAGTGTGCATTTAGGACATCTTACATCATAATTCAACATCCTGATGGAATGAACCCTGGGTATCATGACAAATGGGACCTAGGGGGACCCCTTGATTCTAACCCTATCCAAAATAGTGGGGGAGGACTTGGGTGCTCATGCCCTAGTCCTACCCTATTTTGGGTCAGGTCCAAATTTCTAGTGTCAGTTTATGACCGTTATTTGGTCACTAGGCCGACACTGTAAGTTTGAATTTATGAAATCTTGGCAGGAATGTTTATAGTTGCATATAAAAGCATGTTTAGGCATTCATTTGTAAACTAGAGATGGCAATTGTGAACTTTATACATCCTAAAGGTGATTCAAGGATTTCATTATGTTGCAAAAGTAGATTTGTGTTGTCTATGTGTTTGTGTTTGTAGATTTAAGCATCCATCCCCTCATGGAATGAAGAGCTTCTTCCTCCCACGAGATCTTCACTACAAGGTGACATCTATTGTGATTATTGAACATTTATCATTTGGTTTTTCTTCTGCCTCCCAAGGCACGCACTCTCTATCTGACAATGATGTTTGGAAGGCTTGAATGTCTCTCCGGGGATTGATTGAGGCAAGCCTCTAAACACCACAACCCCCTCCCAAAGTTTTCATGATTTTAGTTTACAGGTTGGAGTTGTAAACAAAGTGAAGTTGTAGGAGGGTACAACAAAGTGTCAAAATTGCAAATCAGTAAAAGAAATAGCTACCTAGACTTGGGCGCCCGCTTATTAGTCCTCAAAGTTCAGCAATGGGAAAATCTTTGATATAGCAGATACAAGTTGCAGACTGATTTTCTGAATCTTGACAAAAAGTAGGGCCTTGGACTTGAGTGAATGCTCTTTAGTCCCTGACTTTTCTACCTTCAGACCCTGAAAACAGGTACATAGTTATTTGATATTTTACATCTTTTTGCAGAAGCATTTTCTGTAATTCATTTGTTTATTGTCGTATTTGCATAATTAGGGTTTTAAGGTACAATTGAGCATAAAAGAAGGAAATTGTCAATCTAATCATAAAAATCCAAGTTTCCCTACATCTCAATAGTGACCTAGAGTATGATAATACATTTCAACTCGACCCTAGGTCCTTGAATGTAAGGGTGAAAGGAGGATATACACCAAAACTACCAAAAACTTAACTATCCAAATTTCACCCTTTACAATATATAAGGTAAGTTGTTTACTTTAGATGATAGTAAAGTGTGTTTGAACAATCTAAAAATCAATCACAATCATTTAAACCCTCTGTGGAGGTGGGATATCAAGCATATCCTTTTATTTTAAGCCCTCATCGCGAGGTGGGGATGGTGTATTTTAAGAAGAGATTGCATTATCCTATCATTTTCAAAAGTCCTCATTGCGAGGCAAGGATTGGTTCTGTGACTAACTCAACCCTTAAGCATGTCTTTGGCAGTTGTTGTGGAGAAGCCCAATTGTCAGTGTGTCCCTGTAATGTGCCTAAGATGGTGATGAACCTAGCAATAGTTTCACTCCATCGCTTGTTTGTCGTGTTTTCTCTGTGTATTCTATGTGTGTGTATAGTGTGCATGTTCTCAAAGTGGAAGACTAGTGGCAATGAGCTCCTCTACACTTTGGGATTTGTTTGACATGTTTGTTCTCAAGGTACAAGACCGGTGGTGAATAGCTCCTCTACACCTTAGGATTTTGTTTGGCGTGTCTGTTCTCAAAAAGTACAAGACTGGTGGTGAACGACTCCTCTACACTTTTTAGGATTTGTTTATTTACTTTCCTTGTACTTGCATTTTGCATTTCATGTGAGAAAATCAAAAAGAAAATAATCACTACATTCATTGTATTCTCTATGCTCTGCATATCTTCAATGTTGTATTCTCCATGTTTTGCGTGACTGTAACTGTCGTCTCCATGTTTTGTGTGCCTGTTATTGTCTTCAATATGTTTGGCGTGTCTTCTCCAGGCTTGACATGTTTGTTGTGTTTGTTGACCTTACTTCAATGCATGTATTGGCCTTGCATTTATACATACATTAAAGTGGGGGCTAAATGTTATGTCAGAAAAATGTACCCCTGGGGGCTTTTCCCTATTAAGGTTTAGCTCCCAGGTCCTTAGATTGCATTTAGAGCATCTTGCATGATAATTCAGACTCCCGATGAGAAAACCCTTGGGTCTTGTGACAAATAGGACCTAGGGGGTGCTAATTTAATGATCTTGGAACAAAGATAGGGGGATGGACAAGGGCGCTAGTGCCCTAGTCCAGCCCTATTTTAGGTCTGCCCTAAATTCAAATGTTAGGTTTGTGACCGTTATTTGGGTCCCAAGCTGACATCACAAGTTTTAATTACAAAATTCTTGGCGGGAGTCTTTGTAGTTGCATATAAAAGCATGTTTAGTGGTTCATTTGCAAACTAGATGGACATTGTGATTTATAAGCTTATGTTAAAGTGATCAAGGCATTCATTGTGTTGCAGAGCATAGCATTGTTATTGTGTTTGTTTTTGCAGGTTGGATTCCATCTCCTTTTCACGGCATTGAAGAGCATCTTCCTTCCATGAGAGCTTCATCATCAAGGTGACATCTGTTGTGTTTTATCATCATTATCATTTAGATTTTTGCCTCTATCCCACAAGGATACACACTCTCTCTCTCTGATAGTGGTGTTCGAAAGACTTGAATGTCTCTCTGGGGCTTAACTGAGGCAAGCCTCTAAACACCACAACCCCCTCCCACACTCCTTGTGATTGCAGGTTACATCTTGTGAAAGCAGAAGAAGTGGAGTTGCAAGGAGTAGGAGGACACTATGGAGATTCTGGACCTCAGTGGAAGATCCCTCAGTGGACTAGGGTGCCATCAACATTGTCCTCTGCATCTGAAGCCATAGAAACAGACTAAACAGTGATAATTAGGATTTGTAAAGTTTCCAAAATTTAGTGGAAGATCCCTCAGTGGACTAGGGTGCCATCAACATTGTCCTCTACATATGCATTGCAGAAACTGAAGATACAACAAAGATAGTGTCAGAAGGAGATTAGGATTCCACAGAAAAGTAGCACATTAGACTATGACACCATCACCATTGTCCCTGACATTTCTATTTTCTGGACTACGAAAAACAATGAGTTAAGGTTCTCTTCTCTTTGTCTAATTCTAGTAGTATTTGTCATAATTCATAGATTTACTTATTGTTTTTCTTAAACTAGGGTTTTAAGAGCATAAGAGCATTAATTAGCAACATTGTGTGATAACTTCTGAATTTCCCAGCAAAAAACCAAGTGGCAACCCAATCTAATAGATGACTCTCCTCTTGATAGAAGAAGCACTCGGTTGAAAAGCCCTTGGAATGTTTTGTGGAAAGGAGGATTCAAACTAAAACCCTGTTGTTCTCAAAATTAACTACCTTCATTTTTGTGGATAACCCCTACGAAACTTGTCCATTTCATAGCCTACACTCTAAGTTCACAAATCGAGACAAGTTCTCTTGGCCTCATGTGAAGTCATTTGACACTGTAGAATAACTTGTGACATTCCACTTAGTTGATTTCTCGAATTCGTGAAGATTGACTAAGTTGCAAGCTTGTCAAAATATCAATTTTGATCATTTTAAGGTATTAGAGAATTTTCAGTTTTCACATGCGAAGTCGGTGAAAACTACCACTCTTGCATGTTTGTATTCTTCCTGCATGCAATGTTGGCCTTTTTCACTGCTTATACATGCTTTCTCCTTGGCAAATTTTACACATGCAAAGTCGGTCATATCTGCCGCTTGTGCATGTTTTGTTTGCTTCATGTGATATCGGTAAATTTCACCGTTGAGACATGTAATAAATGTCTCAACGAGTGAACTCGTGTGGCATTTATTTCAAACTTATAGTTATGTTTTGGGTTTATAAATGTGTTTGAAATCATTTTTGTTTGTCATTGCTTTTATCTTGCATCCTTATTTCTTACTCTCCATCAAGACGTTGTGTTGATCCGTTGCAACCAGATAGTGGGAGTGTGCATCATTAGGGTTTCACCTTTTTGTCTCCATTTCTCTATAATAGGTAAGTTTATTTTATTTTATTTTTCTTTGTGTTTAAGTTTCTACACTAGTAATAATATAGTTGTATTGATTATGCTTTTTTTCGTTCGTCTTCCTTATGATTTTGAAACCCTAAGTCCTCCTGGCTTTGTGTTGATTAATTTATATTCATTTAAACTTAGGGTTTTCTTTTCATTTTACCTATTTTTAGTTGGCATTTTTCACCAACTTTGTATTGTCTCGAGAGTTTTTAGTCATATGAATATTTGGTGAAAACCTCTGATATTGCCTTGTTTTATTTTCTGAGTCGTGACACTTGTATCGGTGGTGGAAATGACCACCGATACATGTGCCTTGTCCTTGACCTTTCCCTCATGTAGTGGTGGTTAAAACTACTGCCCCTACATGGTAATAAGACTTACCCTTCTTTGTGTTAAAGCGGTGGGAACACCCGCCCAAACACAAAGACCCATTTCTCAAAATAACATGCAAGGGCGGTCAAAATGATCGCCCGTGCATATTTATGTTCAAAACTTTAACCAAAGTGCATGGGCAGGTAAAAACCTTGTCCAAGCATAATACATGAATTTTTCACACATGCAAAGTCGGCTAATTTTCCTGACTATGCATCATTCAAAAACAAACAACGCATGGATGCATGAGCAGTCAATTCTACCAACTTTGCATCTAGATACTTCAAGCTTCACTTGACATGCTCAAGCGGTCATTTATGGCGCTCATACATGCATACATAAACTTGTAATTTTTACCCTCATGTAAGGGCAGACATTTTGACCGCCCCTACATAAAAAACAATATCTTACCCCACATGTAATAGCGGTCAATTCTACCAACTTTACATGATAAAAATGGTCCCTTGTGTAGGAGCGGTCATTTTAACCACCCATACACATTTTCCTAAATTTTTTCTAACACTGGGGAAAATTCACCTTTCAAAGCCTTTTACCTCGATTTGCATGTGATCAAGCACTTCAATGCATATTTCCATGTTCATGATCATCGAATCATAGTAACCCCAATTTACCCATTTTCCCCCTAACTGCGAGATCATGGCTTTTTACAATTTTTGACAAACGTCCATGGTGGATATCTTTTCCAGAGTTCTCTCCAAAGCTGATGTCAAAGCCTTCTCCATCCAAAGCCAAAATCATGAAGTACAAATACCAAGGGGTCTTCCCTGTTACTTCAGTACAGTCTAATGATGATGAAATCAGAGATATGGAAATAGGGCTTGTGGATATGGCAGAGTTCGTGGACAGAACCAAACAAACAAATCCTTCCAGACATATGCAGAAGGTGATTGACAGCAATATTCACTTGGTTGCCTCCTTTCCAGTTGCTGCCCATAACCTTGAATTTGTTCTTCATGTAGCCAGTCATTACAACAGAGATACTAGGGCCGTGTCAGACTCCCAACGGAATGTGATTATGAGGTTGGATGCGGAGTTTCTGGATAAAATCTTCATGTGTCCTCCTATTGTAAATATTGGACAAATTGATTTTACTCAAGGGCAAAGAGACTATGATGAAGATGTGGAAGTCATGAGAAGGTACATAAACAGTAAATGGTTGAAGATTCTTTGGAGTAATCTGACCAGATAGCTGAAGGGTCTCCCAAGGAGTGACTTTGTTGAGGAGGTCTCCGACTTGATTACACTGTTGAGTCAAATCAGAGGACTTCCTTCTTCCTCCAAGTTTCAGGAATGGATGTACATGTAAATCAAAGTGATTCTCCAGGGCACACAAAAAATCTTCTGGGGAGAATAGATTAGTAATGCTTTGCATGAGCGGTTGGTGAAAGTCAATACTACTTTCAAATTTTACATGACTTCATATCTTGTGTATGCTGCTGCGAGCATGAGGAGTTTTCCTGGTCTTATTGGTGACATGAGGTTGGTTCCTGTGTATGAGTATTATCCTTAAATCACTCTAAAAGGATCAATCCATCATTTCTATAGGGTTAATGATGCTTTATTTTCTATGTTTATGTGCTTATGGGACAATGAGCTTGTTCAGAAGAGGGTTTCAGATGAAGCTTGGGAAGTTGTAAATTCTTTTGGCTGCTTGTTCTTACAGTTTCCTACTTTCACATATATCAGAGTAGGATATTATCCTGGTTACCCTTATATACTTCTACGATATCCCAGTGATAGGATTGTTCTCATGGAATTATGTAGGCAGTTGATTGTGGTACATAATAAACAAATGGAGCTAAAAAAGTCAGGGATTAAGTTTCCTGTAGAAATTGGAAGGTACTCAGTCCAGTTGGCTACTAAGGCCAAAACAGTTGAATCTAAAATGCAACTGGTCACCATGAAAACTTTCAAGAAAAGGGATCATTTTGACTTCAGGAGGGTACAAGATAAAATCAAGAGAAAGTCAACTTTCCACATGCCAATGGTGGAAGATATTTGGGCTGACCTCAGGACACAGAATGAGATTAGGAAGTTAGACTTTTGCAGACTTCATTTGAGTTAGATAGAAGAGCTGGGCCTTGCGGATATTCCAGATGGAATGGAAGATGATGGGGATGTTCTAGATCCCAAATATAATACTGAAAATGTTGAAGCCTCACCTCTTCCAGAGGTCAAATGGTCAGTCAAAGAGGAGACTTCTATAAGGAAAATATTTCAGCCAATCTTGTAAAACACAAACATATGGTTGGAAAGCAAAGGGATCAGCTTGAAAGAATTTCTTACAGGGTCAGAGACTGAAGTTCAGGAACAAACAAGTAAGAAAGTGGAAAACGGGACAAAGAACAAGACTGACACTCCTTCCTCTTCCAAAACACATAAGCCAAAAATCAAGTTTGTATCTAAGGGAGGGAAGAAGAAGGAGGTTGCAGGGACCTTTAATGTTATTGAATCTAGTATTGAAGACACTAATGTTGAGTAGATGGAGGTTGAGGATGTTGAAACTGAACAACAAAATATTGAGAAATCTAAGGATGCCCAACAAGCAAAAATGTCTAAAAAGCCTGCTGAGGAAGATGAAATAGAACAAGGTAAAGATGAGAATGTAGAATAGGAACAACTTGGTGATTCACAACTTTCCCCACAAAAGGACCTTCCATCAGAATCCCAATTTTCTAAATCTTAGATTCATGTCGTTTCTAGTGTTTTTCCTACAGTTTCAAATACTCCTATTTCTCCTATTTTGATTGTTTCCTCTGATAATACTCCCCCTTCATTAAGAACAAGTTTTGGAACGGTGTTTGATTTATCTGGGTCCATTCCTATTTTGTCTTCCCCATCTTTTGATATCGGTGAACAAATTGTGTTAGAACATTTTCTAGATAGTTCTGAAAAGGTTGTTGATACTACTGTTGTTTTTACTCCTACCAGTCCCATTGTTGCAATAATATGAATAAGCATGGATCTGGCAAAGAAAGTGATTGATTCTTCTCCTAATGTGGGTGCTTCTATACTTCCCCCTTGGTTGTCTGCATATACCCCAAAAAGGAAAAAGCAAGCAATTTCACCAGATGAAATTGATATAGAGAAGAAGTTGCCTTTGAAGTCAAAAACTCTGAAGAAAAAGCCTACGACTATTTCTAGGCTTATCAATAAAAAAGGGATCAGATATGAAGAAATTGCCAAGCCACCAGAGGATGCTGCTATTGACAATTTTGATATGAATGATTATGTTATCTCAAGAGTTGAGCTAGGTAAGCTAACTCATGAAGGTATTAAGGCAGATTTTCAAACTACTGCTAGCACCTTGCTTGAGAAATATGATGAGGTTAAGAAAGAGAAAGAGAAGTATAAAGCTAAAGTAGAACAATTTGCTGCTATTCTTCAAAAAATAGTAAAGTCATCTGAAATTGTGGAACCCATGGTAATAACTGTAGAAGATCCTCTGATTTAGAAAGTGGAAAAAGCTTAGGCTAGAGGAAGAGTGGTAGGAGATATTGTGGAGTAGTTACTAGTGCAGAGAAGAATTCTGTTGAAAACTACTGTAGAAAGAAAAGAAAAGATAGATAAGTAAAAGTTGAGCTTGATAACATGGTTGACTTACTTTCTCAAGAACTGCAAGATCAGGAAGAGAGATTAGAGGAGTGGATAGAGATGAAGACGATTAAGATAAAGAATCTGATTACCATTGGGGTCATCTCAAATCGGGAATCATATCTTCAGACTAAGGAGTCTCTTGTTCATCGTATCAATATAATAAAAGGCTTACTTGACTTATGCCAAGCTCATGAAAATAGTGAAGACAACAATGTCATGCTTCTACACAGGTTGGAAGAGATCCCATGCACTCTCATAGGTGAAGGTCATAAGTTCCTCTTAGCAGATGAAATGATAAGCTCCTTTGAAAAGATGGTTCAATAGAAATTCAAAGATGAAGTGCCCTCAGTACTTTCTATGGATAGCCTTTATGATCAGCATTCAACTTTTTGATACCTTAGTTTATTTTCATTCTTGTATATGTAATTTGAATTTTGTTATGGACATATTCATATGTAATTATCCAAAATGTAATTACATGTGAAACAAAGGAAGTCCCAAGTCAAATAAGACTCTTTTGTTTGAGTAAGTCAAAGTAGTTGTAAATTTCCTATTTTTGCTCTAGGCTCCTCCCTATAAATAAAGAGTGCCTCTATTGTATTTTTTATCTTTTAATTATTGAAGCGAAACTCTACCAAATTGAAGAGCATTTTGAGACTTTGTGTTCAAATTGTAAATCATATTTTATCAATTGAATAGAAAAGCAAGCGATCGTTCAATCTTTGCATTGGAATAACTTGTGGTGTATTGGAAATTGTTCTTATGTCCTTTTCCTTATACTATCTTATCTATTTGATCGAATTGTAGTGTGAGTTTGGATAATCTGGGAGATGTTCTAAAGCTAATATTGGAGACTTTGTGCTGCAATAATTATCTTTGGGTTTGTGATTTTATGTTTTGGGATAAAAGATATTGGAAAGACTTTGAGTTGCTGCTCTCTTTTATGATCGTGTGTTTTATTATAGTATTCGGTGAAGACTTTGGGCTACACCTTATCCTATTTGTTTCTGAATTTTAAATCAGCAAAAGGAGCAATGAGAGACTTTGTGCTCTCGTGGGTTTCTTGGTTATATTTGATTTGTATTATGAAGTTGCTATTTTAAATTGTAAACATCATTTCTGAAAAAAGAGAAATGGATGATATGGATTCACCCTGAAGATTAGTGTTAGAATAGATAAGTTTGAAAGTAGTAAGAAAGGTAACCTCCCCTTGCTAAGAGAGATTTATCTCATCACACTGTGGTTGATATAACCATTTTGCCGTTAGCAAGTTGACGACAAAATATTCACCCATTAAACCCCATACAACCACACACCCTCTTTTCCACATTAAACAATGAGGAAGGAGAATGTATCCTTTCTCATGGTACACTTTTGGGATCCCATCATAAGCATGCAAATATTCTAGGATAGCTTCATTGTTCTCAGTGCTATATCTAGTTGGTTTTTCCATTCGATCTGTCACGTAGTCTAAAATGCTTGATAATTCTTCACTTTCTAGCAATGGTTCTCCTCAAATTAACACAATGAACTCTAAATTCTAGAGTTGAGCATGGGGTGAAAATAAGGTGCCTAAGGTGGCCATTGAATCTACTACTTGGTTTTCTTCCCTAGGTATGGCTTTTATGGAAAAGGAGTCAAAGAATTGAACCAACTTTCTAATTGTTTCTTTGTATGGCCGTAGTCATTCTGATTTTGTTTCGTAGTTTTTATGACTTGGTTGATTACAAGCTAGGAGTCCCCAAAGGTAGAGATCTCCTAATTCCCATTCTCATGGCTAGCGTAATCCCTAAGGATAGAGCTTCATATTCAGCGACATTATTCATGTAGAAGAAATTGAGTCTAAACACAAAAGGGAGAACTTTCCCCATTGGTGAGGTGAGGATTATTCCTACTCCTTCCCCTATATTACAACATGCTCCATCAAAGTGGAGACTCCATAAGTCTTCAATGTCTTGCAATTTTGATGTTTCTCCGAATTTATAAGTTGATTTTCACTTTTCTTCCTTTTCCTTCCCTTCTTCAATGATTTCTATTGTCCCAATAGAGAGATTTTTTATTTCATAATCGCTCATGCAAGAGATGGATACTAAGATGAATGGGGAATGAGACTTTGTGGTGTGGGGATCAAAGGGAAATTCTTTGAGGTGATCTAGGTTTTGATATGATATGTCAAGAATATTTATGATTTCTTGAGGAGCCCGTGTTTCTTCAATTGTTTTCTCCTACATGTTTGACTTTTTATCCTTTTCTTCTTGCTCCTTCCTATAGGTATTGAAAGGATTAGGATCCAACTTTATAATATACATTTTTCCTAAGTGATGAAAGTGAATTTATTGAAACAGCATGGAGGCAACAACCTTCATCTCATGAACCTAGGGTCTTCCTAGGATCATGTTGTAATTGGTTTCCTTATTGATGACATAGAAGTCCGTTGGAACTATCTTAGGTTCTAAAGTAAGTGGTAAACCAATTTTTCCAATTGTTTGGATGTCTTGACTATCATATATCCTTAAGGTGGTAGTTTGTTGTTTTATGAATGTTTTACTATATCCCATTCTTCGTAGGAAATAAATTAGTAAGATGTTGACCGTCGGTCCTTCGTCCACTATTACTCTTTTGATGGTGATTTCTTTAACCTAAACCTGAATATATAGTGGAGAATATCTATTCTTATTTCCATCATCTTTTAAAAGTCTCCCAATATCGAATGTAAAGGGGGTTGGTTCTTCTTGTGTTGAATATCCCACTTCTAATACTTCCAAAAATGTTTTTCGATGTGAATGGGGAGTTTTTAATAGGTTTACTACTTGTGAGAAAATGTTTTCTGTTTGATTTTCTTGTTCTATTTCTTGGATCACAAATACTTCTTGATTTACTTCCATATGATTCAAATTTATTTAATCAAATTTTTCTTTTTTGTTTTGAGGCTCTTTCTCCTTTCTTTGGGATTGTAAGAAAACAATGAATTTTTGTTGTTGCTCAGAGGTAAGATTTGAAACAACTTTGTTGTACCCTAACAAGTCTTCGTATCATGACCTTTTGTTCCATGGAACCAACAATATGTATCAGGATCATAGGAGAAACAACTTGGTCCTTGAGTTCCTTTTTGGCACCATTTATCATTGTTGGGCACACTTCTTACGACATTGATGTCTTTATTTATTGAAATGTTTGAAGTATTCCTCTCAGCACATTTTGGGACTTTGATTTTCCCATTTGTGTCATATGTTCTTCGGCCACTGTCAATGGCTGCTTGGTCAATTCGTAAGGCACTTTCTAAAGCCTCTTCATAAGACTTGTAAGGTAGTTTTTGAACTTCTTCCCTTGTATCCATGTTCAAAGCATGTAGGAAGAGATCACATGACTCACATTGATCCATATTGAGAGCACTTGTTGAAGATTAGAGGACTTGTCACCATCGAGTGATGAAATGGACCACTGATTCATTAGGTTCTTGCTTCATAGTCAGAAATTCTCAGATTCTTTTCTTTATGAGTTTATTCATATCGAAATCCATGACAAACTCTCCTACTAATTGTTTGAATCAATGTATCAAGGTCTTTGGTAGATGATAATACCAATCCAGGGCTATTCCTTCTAGTGTCTTTGGGAAGATTTTTGCAACAACCCCATCACAAGGGAGGAGTTCTCTTATAGCGGTTGTATAATCCTTAATGTGTCAGTTAGGGTCTCCTTCTCCCTTGAACTTTGGGAGATCTGATAGTGGTCGTAGTAATGGAACACTTCTTATAGCCATGTCAAGCGGCTCTTTAAAACACTCCAAGTATGTGCCTAAGAAGGCACTTTGTGATTGTGGAGTTGACAACATTAACCCCATGGGTGGGTTTTGATAGACCACTATCATTGCTTGATTTTCTTGATTTCCCTGTATTGTTTGAGTATTCTGAATAGAAGGATTCCCATTTGGGAATATGTCATTACTCCCATTTCATGAGTAATAGTTGAGATAAGGGGGATTCTGATATGCCCCCTGGTCTTGTTCAACTCTAATGTGTTCGTGTGACTTCTACCTTCTCTCTAAAATGTGTTATTCTACTTCTAGAGTCTTAATTATTTGCACTAATTTTGGAATGGGATCTATAGGTGTAGGGCCTCTCGACACTTCCTTATTTCTAGGGATCTCATTTCAAATGTTGTCATGATTTAGCATTTCTTCATGCATATCATTTTCACGTTCCTCTTCCCGTAAAGCAACTTTAGAGGCCTCTTGAGCACCCCTGGCTTCTTGTAAGCTTATCTCAAATCTTCTTACTTCATCATCAAGATGAGTACTTGAATTGATTGTAGAGGGTTGTTCCATGTGATGGATTTCCAACCTCATTTGTATTCTTCTTGATTTATGAGGTGTGTTTGGAATTATAGGATTGTGTTCCCATGCGGGATTATTGAATGACAAAGAGTGTCTAGGTTCTCTTCTATTTTGTTTATAATGTTGAATGCACAAGACAAATGAGAGGGGTGGTGAATCAGTTGTAACTTATAATTCCAAAACACATTTAGATTCACATCAATTCAATTAACCCTTAAACTATTATGATGATTAACTATGAAAGCAAATAATAGAGACTGAATCAAATCAACATCAAACACAAGAGAACACCAAATTTACATGGAAAACCCAAGAAGGGAAAAACCACAGTGAGGATTAGCTCACAGTATAAAGTAATATTAACACTAAAAAACAATAGGCTCACTGCCCAAAGAAAGGCTCACTTCCAAAGGCTCACTGCCAGAATAAAGAAGAAGATAGAGAAGATTGTTACAAGTAGAAGACTATCTCAATGCAACAGAGAATTCCACCACAACACCATCAACACCTTCGCAGTCATACTGAAGAACTGTAGACACCTTCTTTTCACTGCATCTAGTAATATAACACATGAAATCTTGTACTACACCACACATTCTACCACATAGTTATTCACATCACATACATCACGCACACACGCTTTCACAATCCCTTAATACTTATTTATACTATCTTCAACCTTGAAAGCATTCTCCAAGGTTGGAAAAGCACCTTAGTTTCACAAATTCATATTAGGTTGGACCCAAAACATTCCCGCGGTGGAAATCAATAAAGGCAGACCACAACACACCTTAGCTTGGACCTAAATTTATCCAAGAACACCACTCCACGCTTTCACAATCACTGAAGCAACTCTGTAATTAGAGTAAACACCCAAGGTCAGCCAAACCCATGTTAACACAATGAACTTTTAAGTAAATGCTTCCTCAAGACAAAATACAACTTTGTGGACAATATAGAAAGATTTAACATAATCTAGAGTATTCCACAAACATTCTAAAACGTCTCAAAATCCAACAAATTCCTCTGCAACAACTTTCACCTGTCACATAGCCTTATCTTGTTTATGTAATATACTTAACTATCTTTGTCATGCATTGTATATCTAGAAAACAACTTCTGGAGCACCACACAATGAACAACTTTATTAGAAGAAAGATATGAATCTTATAAGCACATTTCTAGAACCGCAAGACCTAAAACCACTTTGCAAAGAAATGCAGAGCAAAGACATTTCTCCCATACACCTCTGCAAACCTCTGTGAATCATGATCTTCATACTGGTGAACACACCTCCCTCTACACAACAATATAGCATGCCAAATCCTGAATGTAGCATCTCTAAACACCTCTAAACAACATATTCAAATCGCATGAATAGATCTTTAGTATATAAGAAATGCAGAGCAAAACCAGAACACTACCCTACAACACAAAACATCTTTACAACACATTGTTGCCTTTATTCTTCAAATTTTCTCAAAAGCACTTGGAAACCAAGCACCAGAAGCATATTATCACCCACTTCAGCACTTCCTCATCATCAGAGACAACATCCACTCAACACCAACTACTCATACTCTTGCACCATTTCCTACTCATACAGTTGACACCAAAGACCACACAAGCTTGTTGACATCAATGACAACACCGACTACACATACTTGCAACAATCTCCCCCTTTGTCATTGATGGAAACACATAATGTGAAAAACCATCAATACAACAACATCCTCAATACTATGCTTCATACCAACTCTTTTTCCTTTTTCTTCCTCTCCCCCTCAGCGTACTACTCTCTTCTTGAAAACTAACACTTTCCTTTTTCACATTTCTCTCTCTCCTCCTTTGACATCAATGGTGAGGGATACACATCTCTCTTTCAATCTCACTCTTAGAAAACTACTTAAACTTGTAGCTTCTCACTACTACTTTACAAAATCATTTCATTTACTGTTCTACATACTCCCCTTTAGATGCAACCAACATTAGAACTTACTCCCCTTGACTGCAACAACCATCACAACCACTACCTACTCCCCCTGAGAGGTAGCCTCCAACATCAGTCTAGAATAAATAATGAATCTTGAAAATCACTGGACTGATGCATCTCCTTATGCATCTAGTTCAAGGAATGAGGGGCAATAACCCCTAGCTTCTTCCAGAGATACTCAAATGTATCCTTAGGAAGAGCCTTAGTGAATATATCAGCAACTTGATCATTTGTGGGCACATACTCAAGCTTCACTTCATTCTCTACAACCTTCTCTCTCAGAAAGTGATACTAGATTGAAATATGTTTTATCCTTGATTGCATCACCAGATTCTTTGAAATGTTAATAGCACTTGTATTATCACAAAAGATAGGAATATATACAACTCTGATATCCTTCAAGGTTTACCTCATTCACAACACTTGTGTGCAGCAAGATGTTGCTGCAATGTATTCTGCCTCTGTAGTAGATAAAGATATTGAATCCTACTTCTTACTTAACCATGACACAATTCTTCCACCAAGAAAGAATGCACCACCACTTGTACTTTTCCTGTCATCTACACAACCAACCCAATCTGCATCTGTATAAGCACTTAGAGCAAAGTCGTTATCCTTTGGATACCACAATCCATAATCTGGAGTGCCCTTTAAATATCTGAATATCCTCTTCACTACTGCAGCATGTGTCTCTCTAGGATCTTCTTGAAATCTAACAACAAGACAAAATGCATGCATAATATCTGGTCTAGTAGCAGTTAAATATAGCAATCCTCAAATCATTGATTTATACCTACTTTGATTAGCCTTAGGAGATTCATCATTCTTGCTTAGCTTGCAACTAGTTGTCATAGGGGTAAATACTAGTTTAGAGTCTTCCATTCCAAACTTCTTCAACATCTCCTTGACATACTTTAATTGTGAAATGAAAATACCTTTATCCGTCTGATTGATCTGTAGCCCAAGGAAGAAGTTCATTTCCCCACATATTTGACATTTCAAATTCTTTCTGCATTTCATCTACAAAACTCTTACACATACCTTCATTTCCACCAAAGATTATATCATCTACATACACTTCCACAATTATAATTTGATCTTCTCCTACATTGATGTACAAATTACTATTTGTAGAACCTTTATTGAATCCTTTTTGTATTAAGTACTTGTCTAACCTTGCATACCAAGCTCTAGGAGCTTGCTCCAAACCATATAGTTCCTTCTTCAATCTGCAAACCATATCTGATTTATCTGATAACTGAAATCCATTTGGTTTTTCTATGTATACTTCTTCCAATTCACCATTCAATAAAGTAGACTTCACATCCATTTGATATACTTTGAAATCCTTATGTGCTGCAAAAGCCAAAAACATCCTGATGGCCTCCATTCTTTCCACTGGAGCTTAAGTTTCCTCATAGTCTATTCCTTCTACTTGTGAGGAACCTTTACACACAAGCCTTGCCTTGTTTCTTACCACTTCTCCATTCTCATTCAGTTTGTTCTGGAATACCCACTTAGTTCCAATCACATTTTGTTTGTTGGTCTTGTGACAAGTTGCCAATTCTGATTCTTTTCAATATGCATTAGTTCTTCTTTAATATCCTTGATCCAATACTCATCCTTGCATGCTACAATTATTGCCTTATGTTCAACTTTAGAGAGTAAACATAGATTTACTTGTTCTTCAACAACTTTCCTTCTTGTTAGATCACACCTTTGTTCTTGTCACCAATGATTTAATCTTCATAATGATGCTTCTACACATACTTGGGGGTTTTAGGAGTCTTTTCTGGAACTTCTTCTTCTTCAATCTATACTTTCTTTTCATCAGCATTTTCTTCTTCTCTGCATGAGGATGCATCAGATTCATATTCATTTACTTTTAAATTCTTTTGTAGATCTTCATCAATTTTGACATTTGCACTCTCAACAATCCTTCTTAGCCTCTTGTTGTAGCACTGGTAAGCTTTGATTTTAGTAGAATACCCAAGGAAGATACCTTCATTAGACCTTGCATCAAACTTTCCTAGGTTTTCTTCATCCCTTCTGATATAAGTTTTCTTCCAAACACTCTGAAGTACTTGGAAGTAGGAATCCTTCCATACCATAACTCATAAGGAGTCTTTGTACTATTTATTCTGGCTTGTACTCTATTCATTATATATACAACAATATAAATTACTTCTCTCCATTAGACCTCTAGTAGGTTTTCTTCTTTAATCATTATCCTTGCAGCTTCTTGAATAGTATTATTCTTCCTTTCAACCACTCCATTCTGCTGAGAAGTCCTAGGGGCAGATAAATGCCTCTTTATTCCATGACTCACAAAACATGTTAAAATCATTGGAAGTGAACTCTCCACCTTTGTCAAACCCCAAACATTTGATTCTCATATCCATTTCATTCTCAAGCATGAATTTGAATGCTTTGAACTTATCTAGTGCTTCTAATTTTTCTTTGAGAAAAGTAACCCATGTCATTCTAGAATAATCATCAATCAATAGCATGAAATACATGTCACCTTGAAAATTCCTTATCTTAGTAGGACCACAAAGATCTGTATGCACCAATTCCAACAGTCTGGTAGAAGATTGATCCTTGACTTTTAAACTACTTGTTTTCTTTCCAATTTGACAGTCCTTGCAGATAGCATTGATAGGCTTTGTAATCTTTGGCAGATCTCTCATAGCTTGAACTGCACTTATTCTTCCAAGAGATCAAAATTGATGTGACACAATCTCCTATGCCATAGCCAAATCTCACTGATCTAATTCATGAAGCAATAACCATGACCACCTTTGAGATGATAAACACTTCCATCTATCCTCTTTCCAGTAGCTATCATAGTTCCATAGTCTTTCCTGATTTCACAACTGCCATCCTAAAACACAAGATTGTATCCTTTTCTACACATTTTTCCAACACTCAAGAGATTATGCTTTAAACCCTTAACATATAGAACATCATCAGTATTATGCTTGCCATCAAAATTGATTGAACCTCTTCCACATATATTAGTAGATGTATCATCACCAAATCTAACTAGTCCTCCATAATATTTCTCAAGTTTAACAAACTTACTCTTATCCCTGATCATATGATTTGAGCATCCACTATCAATGACCCAGTAGTTCTTTTCTTGTCTGGTATAAAAAGTAGGTATCAAAGTGCCTTTAGTATTAAGACTTACTTCTGGAGCCCTTTCCTTCACACATATCTTAGAGTTAGCAGAAACAATATCATATTTTAAAGCTATGAACATACATTCATTATCCTCATCATTTTCATAATCAAATTCATCATCAGATATACTTTCATCTTCTCTAACATTGTATCTTTTCTTAGGCACTCTACTTTTGTTCTCCCTATTCTTTCTTCTCAAAATTCTTTCCAAACATCTTAAAGCATAATGACCTATCTTACCACAACTGAAACACTTGAAAGACAACTTACCATTGTACTTACTAGTACCCAATTTCATTTTTCTCACAAAGTTAGCTTCCACATCATCAGACTCCTCCCAATCTGATTCCACAGTCTTCTCATATTTCCCATCCTTGAAGGCAGTCTTAGCCTTTGCACTACTTGTACTAAATTCTCTCATTTTAAAAGTTGTTAAGGTATAAAGCAAATGATCTTTGGTAAACTGATTCATATTTTGTAATTCTTCAATAGCAAAAACTTTATGATTGTAAGCTTTAGGAATAGTTCTGAGTACCTTCAATACTACCTCTTTTTCTTCCACATCTCCACCAAGTCCTTTGATGCCATTGACAAATTCATCCACCTTTTGTAAGTAGCTTGTAATGTTTTCATCTACAGACATTCACATGGTCTCAAACATGAGCTTCAAATTCTACATTTTAGCTTGCTTGACCTTATCATCTCCTTCATAAATACTTTTTAACTTTTTCCAGATTTCATTAGCAGTTTTCAAATTCATAACTTGCAGCAATTCATAATTAGTAAGACCAATTAAAAGAGCATACCTTGCTTTACCATTGGTTTCATAGGTCTTGATCTCATTTGCAGTACTTGGACCATTTTCCAGTATAGTGTATTCAATCTCAACAGATTTCTAGATCTCATATCTAAGAGAAATTAGATAACCTTCCATCCTTATTTTCTAGAATGCATAATATGTTCCATCAAATAGAGGAACATCCTTCTTGTGTGCCATCTCGTATCTACCTCAAGCAGTTAATCTCTCTTCCAAGGAACCTTGCTCTGATACCAATTGTTGAATGCACAAGACAACTGAGAGGGGGGTGAATCTGTTGTAACTTATAATTCTAAAACCCTCAAACATATTTAGATTCACATCAACTTAATTAACCCTTAAATTGTTAAGATGATTAAGCATGAAATAAAATAACAGAGACTAAATCAAATCAACATCAAACACAAGAGAACACCATATTTATGTGGAAAACTCAAGAAGAGAAAACCCACAATGAGGATTAGCTCATAGTATAAAGTAATATCAACACCAAAAAATAATAGGCTCACTACCCAAAAGAAAGGCTCACTGCTAGAATAAAGAAGAAGATAGAGAATATTGTTACAAGGAGAAGACTATCTCATTGCAACAAAGAATTCCACCACAACATCATCAACACCTTCGCAGTCATACTGAAGATTCATAGACACCTTATGCTCATTGTATCTTGTAATCTAACACATAAAAGCTTGTACTGCACCACACATTCTACCACATAGTTATTCACATCATATACATCATGCGCACACTCTTTCATGATCCCTTGATACTTATTTATACCGGCTTCAACCTTGAAAGCATTCTCCAAGGTCAGAAAAGCACCTTAGTTTTGCAAATTCAAATTTGACCAAACCCAAAACATTCTCGTGGTGGAAATGAATGAAGGCAGACCACAACACACCTTAGCTCAGACCTAAATTCATCCAAACACACCACTCCACACTTCCACAATCACCGAAGCAACTCCGCAATTAGTGTAAACACCCAAGGTTGGCCAAACATGTGTTAACACAATGAACTTTTAAGTACACGCTTCCTCAAGAAAAAATACAAATTTGCGGACCATATACCAAGCTTTAACATAATCTAAAGTATTCCACGAACATCTTGAAACATCCTAAAATCCAACAAATTCCTCCATAACAACTTTTACCTATTGTACATCCTTATCTTGTTTATCCAATATACTTAACTATCTATGCTAGGCATTGTATCTCTAAAAAACAACTTTTGGAGCACCACACCATGAACAAATTTAACAGAAGAAAGATATGAACCTTATAAGCACATTTCCAGAACTGCAAGACCTAAAACCACTTTGCAAATAAATACAGAGCAAAGACATTCCTCCCAGACACCTCTGTAAATGTCTGTGAATCACACTCTTCATACTGGTGAACACATATCCCTCTATACAACAATCTAACATGCTAAATCCTGAATGTAGTATCTATAAACACCTCTAAACAACATATTCAAACCGCATGATTATATCTTCAGTACATAAGAAATGAGGAGCAAAACTAGAACACTACCCTGCAACATAGAACATCTTTAAAACACACTGTTTCTTTATTATTCAAATTTTCTCAAAAGCACATGGAAACCAAGCACCAGAAGCATATTATCACCAACTTTAGTACTTCCTCATCATCAAAGACAGCATCCACTCAACACCAACTAATCATACTCTTGCAACATTTCTTACTCATAAAGTTGACACAGTTGACACCAATGACCACACAAGCTTGTTGACATCAATGACAACACTAACTACACATAATTGCAACACATAATCTAAGTCTTCATAGTTGTAATAGTTAGAGACCAGTGCATCTGGATCAGGTGGCACATACATGTCAAAAGAGGGAGTTTCTAGCTTCTTTGAGGGAATATTCCCTAAGTTTAAATCAGGCTCTATCATATTTGGGGGTGTCGTAAACACCACAGAATAAATGGAACAAGCGAAGGAAAATATAGCAAGAGCAGAAGTGGAAAAGACAATGAAGATGGTTATGAAAGAAAGAATGGCTAGATTCTGCAAGGGCACACAAAAAGAGCAACAAAAGTTTTTTCTCTTCACATCAGTTTCACCAAAATATGTACACTCAAAAACATGACTCAGTACCCTGAAGGTGGTTGAGTCAGCTTTGGCAAGCACATGGACCCCTCTCCTTGCCACGCGGTGAACCTCCATGTCACTCTCACTCTCATGGAAGTAGCCAGTCGAGAGGAGGCAAGACATGGGGGCGGTCCTGCTTGCTTGAGAGATGGACTTCACTGAGAGTGGTCAGCCAGTCTTGAGGCCTTTCTTGTATGTTGATTCTAGTTTGGTGCTTTGTGACCATTGTGGTTGAAATAACTATATGACCCGAAGGGTCACTAGTCATTGTTTTTCTATTTGGATTCCAAAGATTCCAACGTTTCATAGGTTGACTATTGTTCTCGTTGATGCTTCTGTTGAGTTGGATTTATTCTTCAAATTGTTTAATGATGACCTATGTTTGGAATAACCTCAACCTGTGTTGTTGTTCCTGAATCATTTCTTGATCATGTTATGGTCTAGGGTAGATTTCCTCAATCTCTTTGAGGATTGCCTCACCCACTCGCCTCTAAGCCCAAGGCACATTTGTGAGCCCAAACTAAGAGAGACTTGGTTGGAGTTAACCTTTATTTGACTTAGGGTTTACAACCTAAGGTTTGACTTTGTTTTGCTTTGTGTTGGGTTGACCAATGTTGACCAATGTTGACGTTGTGTTGGAATCAAGTGTTTGAGTAATGTTGACTATTGTTGACCTTGTGTTGGAATCAAGGGTTTGCAATCTTTTGATGTTAATATTTTTATGCTTTTCTACTTTTTTAATGCATGCAAGCCTATATGAATTAAAAACAATAGTTTTGTGTTTTTTTGGATCTTTATGAAAATAAAGTTCTTTCTTTAATCTCAGAATTGAAATATGTATGCAATCTAGAATGTATTTAACTAATACAATCTGATCTATGTTTTTGTTTGATTTTCTAGATATTTGGATCAATTACTCTAGGACATGAAATTGCTTTGAAATAAACTAAGCTAAAGAATTTTTTAAAGCAAACTAATCTAACAATGCAAATCCTATTTAGCCTATCAAGGAAATTGCAACATTAAATTACTATTCCCAAGAGCAAAAATTTAGATTTTCTAATTACTATAAGAAAAAGCACTAAAGAACCTAGAATATGAGACATGTGAACCTCCACTACCCTCAATAATCCTTGTGTTGGTAACCTCTTTTACCTCTTGCAGTAGCGGGTATTTCCTCTTGGAAACAATAGGAATGGATGCAAAAGAGCTTTTGAAATCTTGAAAATGTGAGCTGAATGTGAGCTAATGAGCACTATGGCTTGCAATTTATGTAGCATATCAATGTGATATGAAGCTTTTATAAAATCTTAGATGAAACAACAATAAATAAAAATGCTTGAATGTCTTGTATGAGCATATGGATTCTAGTTGGAGAGAAAAAAAAAAACCTACAAAGTTGGGATGCACAAATGAAGTTGCCTCCCTTTGTTCTTAAGGGAGAGGGGTATTTATAGGTTAAAAGAGGCCATGAGAGCTAGGAGAGGATGCAGAGTTAACTCCCTTGATTGGAGAGTTAACTCAGAATACCAAGGAGTGCTTTGGGCTAATTAGGAAGTGAACAAGCCAATATAGCTTATCACTAGAGCAAAAATGGAGTTAACATGAATGCATGAGTTGACAAGTTGAGATAAAAAGGAGCTAATTATGCTTTCTTGGAGGCTTGGAATAGTTAACTCTATGTTTAGACCAAAAACTCATGCAAATAGGAAGAAAAATGAGTCAAAACAAAGACTTTTCCCTTCCAAAACTCAAGTTTTTCCTCGACTGGAAAAGAAGACAGGGTCACCCATGGGTCGCCCCTTTTGCTAGTCCAGGTCACCTAGGGGTGACCCATGGGTTACCCTCAAAGGGGAGGTCCTAGGTTGGAAAGAGAGGTTGGAGATTGTTAATCAGGTGAAAAGGAGGTGAACTGCCTCCAAAAATTGGTTGAAAGGTGATCAAAATCTAAATCTCTGCTTGCAAATATCAAATCTCCTAGGGGAGATTTGTACTGGTTGACCAAAATTGAAAACTGACAGTTGGAGATGGCTTGGGAGGTCCTCTATAGGGCTCCTAGTAGTGGGAATGGATGAAAAACACTAAGGAAAGGTCTAATCACAACAAAAAGATGAATTAAAGGCTTAGGGATGAATTCAAAAGCACATGAAACAAGAATCGACAAGTGTCGAAAAGTATCGAAAGTGGGGAAAAGGTTAGTACGACAAAGGGGAAACAACACGAAGAGGGAAAAACCTAAATTCTACCAAGAGAATCACTACTGAGAGGACATTATTTCATGCTTACGTGTACATGACAAGGATTATGAGTCGTCGTGGGGTCCTCATTGAGGCTATGTGTGATTTTGGTGCTTATAGCTCCACCCTTTGTTTTGATTGATGTAATAAGGGGGGAATGTTGGAATTATTATCTTTGTTTAGTTTATAGTTAGATCTTTGTTTAGTTTATAGTTAGAAAATAATAAATATAACTATTTTTGGTTGGGAGGTAGTTAGTAGGTTTGGGAAGTTATACAGGAAAATAAGGCTTTATAAATCCATTTGTATTGAAATGTAAATCACTCAGATTCAATCTGAAATCAACATATATTATTCTATTTTTTGTGCAATAATGGTTTTGTGTTTTTAGTATTTTGGTTATGCTCTACCAAATTTAATAGAAGTAGAGTATATGGATGCTACTCTATCTCTAAGGAGGCAATTTGGTTATAAAGGTTGTGTACATGTATTGGTTTGATTATAGGACAATTCATATTGGTTGTGATAGCTAGGGTGCAATCTATTTTAGATAAGAATCCTATGTGTCATGCTTAGACTAAGCATGTGGATGTTCAGTACCACTTTGTTTAGAAAATAGTTTAAAATGGATAAATTAAGTTGAATAAGGTTGACACTCAGGAGAATGTTATAGATTATCTTAACAAGTCTATGAGCACAAAAAATGTTCATTTGGTGCAAGGAGGCCATGGGCCTCATTTCTTGTACTTAGTTGATTTATGTTTTCTAATGGATGTATTTACAATCTATGATGTCAAGTGGGAGAATGTTAGGATTAAGGTGCCATCAACTTATAAATCCTATGTATTTAATTACTACTAATATTGTTTTGTAAATGCATTCATAAGGGATGATTGATCCATTGATAACAATAAATATTTATTTATGGTGATGGTAAAAAGTAAGTTTTATCTTAGGAGTTACCGTAGATGAAAAGTGGGCATCCAAGTTTAATAATGACTTATGATAGGTGTAAGAGCATCTTCTATTATTAGTGCCTTACATGTTGTAAGGAATCAACTATTATTGGACCATCTTTACATAACATTTTATGCCAATCTATAAGGGTAAGTGGACAAAGATGAGGGACCAAAAGGGGGTCTTAAGATGCCACTTTTTTCCTAAAATCAGGAAAGACTGATGTTGGATGAGAAATTGAAGATAGTTCCACTCAAAATTTGAAGATGCAACAAAAACAAGAGTCGTAGTGCTTCAAATCTAGTTTCTAAACTACTATTTTTTTCCAAAAATGGTTGAGATTAAGGGGTTCAAAAATGGGGGCCACACAAATTGGCCCTATTTTTTTCAAAAAAATGTAACATAGCGTCTTGTGTGGCCCCCCCTAAAATGTTAACTATTTTTAGTATTTCAAAAATCGCTTCGGTGAGAAATTATCTAACAAAATGTAGTTTATCCCCGATTTTTTCTCATAAATTTTTCATGAATAATTGATCTTTTATTAATTTTCAAAGTGGACACATCTTGAAAAATAGAAAATTGAGCATGCTACCCCATAAAAATTTTGAAAACTAATCAAAAAATGAATTTTTTTATTACGTTTAGAATGAAATCTAGTTTCTAAAAATATAATTTTTTTGAAATTTTGAGGAACGGTTAAAAAAAAGTCAAAAATACCACACACTGGTTTTTGATAAAAAATAGATACACTAACAAAAGAAATTAAAGATGAAAACCTTAACATACTCAAAACGTGAAAAAAATATATGGTTAAAAAGCTAAGAGAGAGCTTAAGATTATTGTGGTATTTTTTGACTTTTCATTGAAACAAGTGCAAACCTGATGGGGAACATGCTCCAAATTATGTAATTTTTGTTACAATCTGCAAAAACACGTCTTTAAACATTCAAAACTCAGTCCAAGCCTTTGGGTTGGAAGTCCAAGGCAAATCCAAGCCAAAGTCTTGGAAAATACCAGAGCAAAGCATAACGTGAGCATGTTATAATGTACCCACGTTATGTGCATTCACTCATGTTATGGTGAAATAAAATCATCTCTCTCTGTCTGTCTCTCTCTCTACCTCCTACCCTCTGCCTTCCCTCTTTACCTACTTCCCTCTCTCTCTCACCTATCTACCTCCTACTTTTCCTTTTCCTTTCCAATTTCCATTTAGATCCCACCAATTTTCCCCCATTTTACTATTTTTCACCTCTCCTCTCATCATTCTTCCCATCTAATGAACTTTCATTTTACCTTTTTTCCATTTCATCCTCCCAATTTATATCCCCATCCCTCATTGCATGTCCTAGTTATCTTGTTTCCATTTGCTTTGTCAATAAGGGAGAGAGAGGAAGAGGGAGAGAGGGGGGAGATGGAGGGGAGAGAGATAGAGTGAGTCCTAGTTTTCTTGTTTCCATTTCCTTCGTTGATAAGGGAGAGGGAGAGATATAGGGGATATATAGGGGATATATAGGGAGATAGAGGAATGATAGGGGAGAGAGAGGCAAGAGATAGGGAGATAGGGAGAGATAGATAGGTAGAGAGAGAGGAGATAGATAGGGAGAGATAGAGGAGACAGAGGGGAGAGATAGGGATATAGAGAGTGAGCAAGATGGCCAGACAGATAGGGAGAGTGATCAAGACATAGAGGGATGATAGAGATAGGGAGAAAAGGGAGAGATAGGGAGATAGAGGTTTAGGGTTGTTCAAGTTTAGGTTTTAGGAGAGAGAGAGAGAGAGAGAGAGAGAGGTTAGGGTTTAGGGTTTAGGGGTTAGGGGTTAAGGTTTAGGGGTTTAGGGTTTAGGGTTTAGAGAGAGATAGAGAGAGGGCATCGATAGATATTGGGAGAGATAGAGGAGATAGAGAAGAGAGATAGGGAGATAGAGAGTGAGGAACATGTCCAGAGATATAGGGAGACAGATTGAGAGGTAGAGGTATGATAGAGATAGGGATATAGGGGAGAGATAGGGAGATAAAGGTTTAGGGTTTAGAGTTTATGGGTTTGGCATTTAGGGTTTAGGGTTTAGGGGTTAGGGGCATTATTTAGGGTTTAGGGTTTATATTTTAGGGGTTAGGGGTTAAGGTTTAGACATTTAGGGTTTAGGGTTTAGAGAGAGAGAACCAATAGGGAGATATACAGGAGACTGAGGGGAGACATAGGGAGATAGAGAGTGAGGGACATGGCCAGAGACATAGGGAGAGAGATTGAGAGGTAAAGGGATGATAGAGATAGGGAGATAGGGGAGAGATAGGGAGATAGAGGTTTATGGTTGTTTGGGTTTAGGGTTTAGGGTTTAGGGTTTAGGATTTAGGGATTTGGGGTTTAGGATTTATAGGTTTAGGGTTTCTTAGGTTTAGGGTTTATGTGTTAGGGGTTAGGGGTTAGGGTTTAGGGGCATTATTTAGGGTTTAGGGTTTATGGTTTAGGGGTTAGGGGTTAAGGTTTAGAGGTTTAGAGTTTCAAGAGAGAGAGGATAGTTAGGGAGATATAGAGGAGACCAAGGGGAGAGATAGGGAGATAGAGAGTGAGGGACATGGCCAGAGACATAGGGAGATAGATTGAGAGGTAGAGGGATGATAGATATAGGGAGATAGAGGTTTAGGGTTTAGAGTTTAGGGGTTAGGGTTTAGGGTAAATATTTAGGGTTTAAAGGTTTAGGGTTTCTCAAGTTTAGGGTTTAGGGGCATTATTTAGGGTTTAGGGTTGCTCAGGTTTAGAGTTTAGGGGTTTAGGGTTGCATGTCAAAACCAGTCTCTCTCTCTCTTTATCCTTTTTCCTCTCCTCTTTACCTCTTATCCTCTCTTTCTCACCTATATACCTCCCTCCTTTCCCTACCTCTCTCTCTCTCACCTTTCTACCTCCCTCCACACTTTCCATACACTTAAAATACTTATAACTTTCCATGCATGACAACACTTAAAAATTTCCATGCATGACAACACATAAAAATTTCCATGCATGACAAAATGTGCTCGCATTATAATGTGAGTGTGTTTTGGTGAACCGAAAAAAAGGAAAAAAATCATGTGGGATTTGTGATTCAAACTCACATGCTTTGTTATTCACTTCTTTTCATGCATTATCAGACAAGAAAACACTTTTTCATGTTGTTGACATTTTGACAATCATTGTTTACTTAATCCACCACCTTTTTTTGGGTTTTCAACATAGAAGAAGTAAATTGGATGTTTTTAGACATAATTTGATTATTAAAACTAATAGTTTCATGTTTCATAATGTTTGAATGCTAATTTTCATGTATTTAGAGTGAATTTGATGATATATATTTGTGTTTTTTCATAAATTTGACTAATCCTATTAGAGTTATATAAAATTCAACATTGAATACGAAGGAACTTGCAAAAAAGCTCAAATTTTTGAGGATTTTGAAGCCAATTTTTTTAGGATTGGGCAACTCGAATCTTGAAATCTAAGGTATGTTCTTTATGTGTTTGTTTACTTCACTTTATGATTATGTTAAAGAATGAAATCTCATGTTATAGGATAGTCATGAGGGAAGTGAGTGGATTATCATTTTGACAAGTTAAATTATCATGACAAAGTGAAAATTTATATTTAGTTGAGATAATAATCTATGACAACAAGCCATATCACCATGGGAAGGAAATCATCAAGATAGTATTGGTATATATTTATGAAGGGAGTCTTATCAAGGTTCAAGGATAATCCTAAACTAGAGCAAGGTCATGGAAACACTTTCATTGTGGAGTAGATGTGCAATCATGTTGCTATTATCCTTATTCAAACACTAACCTAAACAATTAGAAGGATGCTAAGGGAAATCATGTTAGTCAAAGAATTATCATCATACTAAAATCAAGCTAAGGATTGTCACTTGAGCATAATCACTTTCAAGAACTATCATATCATCCTAAACACTAAATTATACCGCACAATATCTATCATGCAACCCTAGGAATAGTTATGACCTCTCACCCATGGGTAGGCTAGCAACTGATAAAGAAGGTGATAATCAAGACTAAATGATAAGTCAATTAATCTCAAATCCATCCAAAAAGGTATCCATGATACTATATAAACATAGAGATGGTCTTGAAAGGATATTCATATGGTAGGGAAGTGTTATGTAAGGAAAAGGGGGATGATGATAATGGTTGATAGTGCGATTAAATCCTCCTTTCACATATAACATTCAAGGACATTAAACCAAGTCAAGTCACAACTTTTATAAGAGGACTCAGCTATAGGTTTGATGTCACTTGGAATCATAACTAAATTTAGAATTTATTAATTAATTTGTTAAACCCTAATCCGATTAAGCCTTAAACCTTAATCATATGAAATCGTAAACAAACAGATGAAGAACAACAAATGATCACATAGGAAGACACTAAATGCAAATTAGAAACATACCATGATTTAGATTTTAGAAAGCAGAAACTTCAGGGACATAGGGGCAAGCACCCTAGTCCAACAGGCCAATTTCTCTAAAGATCTAGAGTTGTAAGGTGATGAAGACTACAACCTGCTCAGAAATTTCTAACAATAGCAATCTAGAGGACATAGGGGCGGGCACTATTGTCCAGGGAGGAATATTCTGCATTGTTTTCTTTAGATCCTTAATCTTTAACCTCTGCATTGACCCTGTGCAACTCCTCTCCACACAATTCTGCACCTATAACCTGTAATCACAAGAGAGGGGTTGGGAGTTGTAGTGTTTAGGAGCTTTCCTTGGTCAAGCCCTGAAATGACATTCAAGCCTTCCAACACCATTGTTAGATAGAGTGTGTGTCCTTGGTGGATAGAGGTAAAAAGAAAAATGATAAGATTGATTGATTGAAACACAATAAGATATCACTTTAGTAGGTGTAAACCCTCATAGAGATGAAGTGCCTTCACATCATGAGGAAATGAGTTGATGGAGCCAAATTTGCAACAAACACAACATAATGCTACTTTGCAACATAATGAATGCCTTGAATTCTCTTTGTTTGATGATCATAAATTTTCCTTAATCAACTAGGAGTAAAATGAAGTCCTAAACATGTTCATATATGCATTCCCACTAAACATTCGTAATTCAAATTGAAGAGGCCGACAAAGGGAAACCTTTTAATGGTCACTTTGCCGACAGTTAAAATTTGGGTCCCAACAAAATAGGTCTAGATTAGGGCATGGATGCCCAAGTCTAGAGGCCTATTTTTGGTCATGATTAAGCATTAAAGTGGCCCCTAAGCCCCATTTGTCATGGGTTTCAAGGAATTTTGCTCTGGGATGAGTTTTACACATGCATGATTAAACTAAGGGGACCTAGGAGCTAAACTTAGGAGGTAAAAGTCTTAGGGGGATATTTTATGACAACATTTAGCCCCCACTTTAATGTATGTATCATCTTATGACCCATACATGCATTAAAGTATGGTCAAAAACACATCAAACATGTCAAGCACATGAAGCTAAGGCATACATCAAGATTGAGGGACTATTTCTAGCCCCCAGTATCAGGTAAGCACTAGAAGACACATTGAAGACATGCAAGACACAATGAAGATAATAGGAAGCATGCAAGACATGGAGAAGACAATATTGAAGACACGCAAAACATGGAGAAGATAGTATTGAAGACACACAAAACATGGAGCAGACATGAATAGAAGACATGATTACGTGATTACATATCTATATATATGAAATGCAAGTTCAAGTAAACAAAAACATAGCATGGGGAGAGACTCGTCACCATACAACTTTAGACTACGCCATAAACACACCATACAAAACCCAAAGTGTAGGGAAGGACTCATTGCCACACAACTTTAGACTACACCAGGGGGAAGACATGCCAAACAAAAACTAGAGTGTGAGGAGGGACTCATCGCCACACAACTTTAGACCACACATGGGGGAAAACACATGGAAGACACATGGAAAACACAAGTGCCATATAGAATGTCATAGACATACTATATGTCTTAAACATGGCAAACACAGATGATGGAAGGATCTTATTTCTAAGTTCCACCATCTAAAACACATTGGAGACACACATGATGGTTGGACTTATGCCACAACCATTGCCAAAGACATGCTTAAGGGAGGATAGCTCAAGATCTAACCCCGCCTCTTGATGAGGACTTTGTAATAAAAGGTTGTGCACTAGCACAAGAGATAAACCATCCTGCCTCACGATGAGGCCTTTATATAAAAGGATACACACTAGCTCAAGAGATACATTATCTCACCTCAAGGAGAGGGCTTTTTGATTTCAATTTAGATAAGGATGTGCACTCATTCCAGAGATATAGCATCCTGCCTCGTAGAGAGGGCTTACAAACACACTTCGTTAGTGCCAAAATCATTAGACAAATACCATTATATATGCCCCCACCTTAAGGTGGTTGATATCGCTTACTGATATCAAGCACATTAAGGTAGAGAGAAAACATGCAATGGAACAAGAGTTCTCACAAAGCCCATCCCCCCAAGGTGACATGTGCTTATGATTGCCAAATGTTCCCACAAACACATTGATAAGATATGCTAAGATAAATAACAAGAGATAAGGTTAGAAAATCTTACTATAAGATAATAACCAAATCACATTATAAAAGTTATGCATGAAAACAATCACATCAAGGACCAAGGCTATACTCACAGGTTCGGAGCCGAGTATAACCGTTGGGCTATAATGCAGGTACCTCAGAACTGAGTGTAGAAACAAGATGAGATACTGTTCAAAGTGTACAAGAGTAGATTGAGTGGATTGTAAAATGTTAGTCACAATAAATGCCACAAGATGATACATCACATGGAGTGATTCTACTAGTCAACCGTCAGATATATATATATAGATCAACCCCATCTTCATATATGGAATAGGTCCATTTTTTCTTACTCGCTGAAGAGACATGCTCTGTATTAGTATTTGTTTGTTTTCATCATCTACCAACTAGGTAGAATCCCTAAAGAAGGTAAACAATAAAAATGAGAGAGGAGAATAAGTGCCTTAGGAACACCACGTAGGAGGATGCCCCTAAAACACCCTCTACAATGCTATGCCCCTAAGGTACGACACACAACAATAAAATAAGGAGAGGCAAGATAGAAGAATGATGAAACAAATACAGGAATTGTCATAATAGAGGTGGTCTCCCAGTATCCTTGACCTTACAAGAGTATCAAGGGTCATCCTAGGAGGCCAAAACAACACATAACACATCACGAGAGAACACATCACATAAGAGGAGGTCACGTAAGCGAGCATAAGTCTGCTACAATAAAGGTGACCAACAAGGTTAGAAATACTTGTGTATAGCAAGTCATCTTCTTCCCAATCTTGAATGAATGACAAAAGGGGTACATAAGGTATAATTTCTTGACTAAAGTTATCATCCTGTAACTCTTTGGCCTTAAGCTCTTCTTTGTTTGATTCAATGCTAGATGGTGAAATGGTCTCTTGTTGTAGTGGTGTATTTCAATCCAAGGCTTGTCTTTTCTTCCTTCTTTCTCTCTCTAGTCTATTCCTTTGTGTTTTATTAGTGATGTTGTCAAGAGTATTATCATGATTTTCCATAGATCGCAACATCTTTCTATCTAAGAAGAATCAAACATATGATTATCTCTTAATGGTGCATTACTTTGTTTTCCACAGGTATCTCCCAATCCATGTAAGGATGACAGAGGAGGAACCTTAGTGAACACTCCTTTACCTTTTGGTCTAGGGGGTTCTTGTAATGTAGGTTGTTCTTTATTTGTTGCTTGTTGAATAGGGGGTCTGACCAATTTTGATAGTACTTGTGCTTTGTAATGTCTATATCCCAAGAAAGTTTGATATGTTCATGGTTCAAGTTCTTCAGTAGGTTCAGGCCAAAAGTAGTCAAGGATGACGTTCTTTCACATAACCATAGGTTTCCATCAGCTATGGTAAATAGTTTGTATAAACCCATGGTGAGAAAATTTTAAGCATTGGTGAATTGTTGAAGGGATAGTGTTCATAGCCTTGAGCCATGGGTGGCCTAGTTTAAGATGGAAGAGGTTAGATGTAGGGATGATATCGAATGGTTGTTCTAAAGCTTTGTCAAGCACCCGGGTCATTAAAGTAATCTTCCCTAAGGCTGGGAGGAAATCTCCTTTATGTGTTTTTATCATCATGTCCATAGGCTCATAAGTTTCTTATATCAATTTATGTGAATAAAGGAACTCTTCTGTAGCAATGTTAGTCATGCAATTTGGATCAACAAGGGCTCCTCTTACCAGAGTCCCCATTATGTCAAAAGTAATGTAAAGAGGACCTTTAATGTCTCCCACTATTCTATCTCATGGTACAAATTTTATTTCAGGTTCAGGGATCTTCCTTTTCTTATCAAGTTGGGGAAAGACCATAGTATTGTTTTTATGATGAGAAGCCATAGATGTGAAACTATTTTGCACTAACACACTTGTTTGAGGGAAACGGGTACTAAAAGATGCACATAGGCCACAAAAAACATAATGGATAGGAGGAAAGAGTACTACACAACAAGGCAAGGATGATGATTTTAAATTTTTTGATCAAAATGGTATGAATGAGGCGTGTAAACACTTAATGTTGAAATACACATTGTGTAATTAAAATAATGCCAATTTTCACACAAAACTATGAAATGAAGAAAAATTTTCAAATGACCAATTAATGTATGTTTGAAAATGAATGCAAGATCTAAAATGAAATATATTTATGAAAAATGCAATGAAACAAAGCAAATCTATGCTTGTTTATCCACCTAAAATGCTTAAATTTTTCACCTTTTAAATGTAAATGCACAAAAATGTTATAAAATTATGCCTAATGACATATGAATGAAATTTAATCTGATTTAATGTGTAAAATAACTTAGATAGGATTAAAAATGATGTCAACATGCTACAATGCTCAATGCAAAGTCAAAATTAAGGCAAGATGAGTGAATATGCTTATTTTTCTTGAAATACACAATGTGTAAATGCAAAATTTGAAATGTAGATACAAAAACACACTATGATGAAACACTATAGTCCAAAATTAGATTTGAATGAGTGTTTAAATGAGTAATAAAATCTGAAACAAGATTTTAATTACAAACCCTAGCTTTTGAAATGACTAGGTTATATGAAAAAATGCAAAATTTCAAGCAAAACCCTAGCAAATGAGAGATGCAAATGAAAGGTAAATGATGATAAAAATATGAAATGTTGTAATTTATCTCATATCTGATATAAATATCAGAAAATTAAATGTTTTTAGTGATATGCAAGGAAAATAATGCAAATTATGTCTAAATGCAAGCTAAAAATGCTTATTTTTTCAAAATTTTCAATTTTTATGTAAGATTTTTGAATGTATGATGATGAAAATGATATTAATGAATGAGAAATAGATTACAACACTTAGCAAGATGCAATTTCAAAAAACATGGGTTCACCAAAATGTTATGTAAGGAAAAGGGGGATGAAGATAATGGTTGATAATGTGATTAAATACTCCTTTCACATATAACATTCAAGGACATTAAATCAAGTCAAGTCAAAAAATTTGCAAGAGGACTCAGCTATAGGCTTGGTGTCACTTGGAATGGTAAGGAAATTTAGAATTTGTTGATTAATTTGTTAAACTCTAATCTGATTAAGCCTTAAATCATATGAAACTGTAAACAAATGGACAAAATGTGACAAATGATCGCACATGAAGGAACTAAATGTAGATTAGAAACATACCAAGATTTAGATTCTATAAAGCAAAAACTTTAGGGACACAAGGGCGGGCACCCTAGTCCAACATCCCAATTTCTCTGAAGATTTGGAGCTATAAGGTGATGAAGACTGCAACCTACTCAGAATGTTCTGATAATGGCAATTTGGAGGACACAAGGGTGGGTGCCCTTGTCCAGGGAGGAATATTCTGCACTATTTTCTTTAGATCCTAAATCTTTAACCTCTTTACTAACCTCCTATAACTCCTATCCACAAGATTCTACACATGTAACCTGCAATCACAAGAGAGGGGTTGGGGGTTGTGGTTTTTAGGAGCTTGCCTCGGTCAAGCCTTGGAATGGCATTCAGGCCTTCCAACACCATTTTTAGATAAAGTGCATGTCCTTGGTCGACAGAGGCAAAAGAAAAATGATAAGATTAATTTATTGAAACACAATAAGATATCACCTTAGTAGGTGTAAACCCTCACGGAGATGAAGTGCCTTCACATCTTGAGGAAATGAGTTGATGGAGCCAAATCTGCAACAAACACAACACAATACTACTCTTCAACATAATGAATGCCTTGAATGCTCTTTGCTTGATGATCATAAATTCTCCTTAATCAACTAGGAGTAAAATGAATTCCTAAACATGTTTATATATGCATTCCCGCTAAACATTCACAATTCAAATTGAAGAGGCTGACAAAGGGAAACCTTTTAACGGTCACTTTGCTGACAATTAAAATTTGGGTCCCAGCAAAATAGGTCTGGACTAGGGCGTGGGCACCCAAGTCCAAAGGCCTATTTTTGGTCATGATTAAGCATTAAGTGGCCCCTAAGCCCCATTTGTCATGGGTTTTAGGGAATTTTGCTCCAGGATGAGTTTTACACATACATGATTAAACTAAGGGGACCTAGGAGCTAAACTTAAGAGGTAAAAGTCCTAGGAGGAAATTTTACAAAATAACAGGAAGATTGCCGTGGACACTATATGGCCAAATAGGTCAACTAAAAGATAACCATACATGTCATTGGAATAGTTATTAGGACAATTATAATCACAATGAGGTTGTCTTGAATAGATAGTGACTTGTCAAGTAGTTATTAGATAGTTAAGGAAGATAGAGTATTGATATTGGTAGGTGCATATGCTTTTCATGAAATGAAAGAGTCATGCATCATGAAGTAGCACTCAAGTTCAAAAGGACACCAAATTTGGTGAAACTGCAAAAAGAAACTGAATTTGACACTTGATTATAATTTCACAACCAATTTGACTAGGAATGGGAGAAGGATTAGAGAAGGGATTTGTCCTAAATAGGAATGAATATGTTGCATCTTTAATCTAACTTTTCATTTTTTCAGATCTTTCATTGATCTTGATTAAAATATTTGTGTTTCATTTTTCATTTATCTCATTTTTTTCCTAACTAGTAGGAGGTTGCTCTACATACACTATTTTAACAAGAATATGATAGAGGAAGAAAGTACTAAAAGAGAACCTAAGACAAGATCAAGTAAAATGTTGTCTAAGAGAATGAGATGAACAAAGGACAAATTATTGATTTGATGACGTCATTTGTTGTTGTTCTAAAAAAACCAAGCTCCATACAATTTTATCTATAAATATGAGAATAAAAGAAGGTAAAAAAGGTAGCGAATTATTCTATTTCTATAAGGAAGTTTCCTTTCTATTGAAGATTTATGATAAAATAAGGAATACTACATGATTTGAAGATCCTTATAGATTAATTTATTCTTGTCAACTAAAGTTGTTACCTTGGAAATTACATTCCCAATTCATCTAGGTGAAGGAGACAAGCATGTTTGAGAATATAAGTTAAGAAAATGTGAAATTAACCTAGAGATTGTGCCTACCACCATTTGTAAATGTTGACCATATCTTAACCATTGATGTAATGCTAAAAAATTAGTATGGAAAGTTGATTTCTATATATAGAGAGAGCTAAAAGACATTTTAAAATTGTTGGAAAAGTTCCTTTGTATTGCTATGATATATTATTAAATATCATCTAAACAATGAATGTTAGTTACTCCATGAAGTTCAATAATGGTATGATATGTCATCTTGACTTGTAATTCAAATGTTATCCTATCTTAATCTTGATTTGTAAAAGATTGCCACTATATGACATATGTGTGATCTTTATGTTTTAGGTTGGACCACCCTAGGAAGCTATAAATTTTTAGATTTATAATCATTTATTCACTTTAACTATATGATTATTTTGAGATTTGTGTATGAGATTACTTTACTCTATTGTACCAAGATGGACTAATTTATCTATGTCTTATTCATGATGCATATATAAATCATCATCATGCCAAGGAAATGAGCAAAGACTCTAACACTAGAAGAGCGTGAAGCTAAGAATGCGAAGAAAAGAGAAGGAATGAGGCAACTTTGCAAAAGTAGGAAATTGTTAACCATAGAAGAAGACATGCCACCATTGCTAATTCAAGAGGAACATGAATCATCTAATCAAGCTAAGAGAGAGATGGAATTGGCAGTACAAAGGCAAAGAATGCAAAACCTTCGTTGAACAAGGAAATTGAATCTTGAAGTTGGAGGCACTCCATCTTTCACAGGTCAAGTTGAAGGTGCACCATCATTCTCTTCTCAAGTTGGAGGCACTCCATCTTTAATAGGTCAAGTTGAAGGTATATCATCATTCTCATCTCACGTTGGAGGCACACCATCATTAACATGTTAATTTGAAGGTACACCATATTATCCATCTCAACTTCAAGGCTTTTCATCTTTTCCATCTCTAATTAAAGGTATGCCATCTATCCTATCTCAAGTAAATATTAAAGAAATTCTTAATACTAAGTCAACTTTACCAATGAAAATGCCTCCTTGAATTTTGTATAGAAAGCCTAAGTTTCTAATTGATATCGATGAGAATGTTTTTAAGCTCATGTAGGATAATATTCTCAAGCGTACTTGCCAAAGATATGCCAATAAGATATGGAAATCATTCTTTGAGAACTAAATGAAAATGGCAAATGTCAACTATTATTTAAATTGATGAGAAATCTAAAATTTTGGCCCATTATGAAGATTCTTGGCCTAAGAACATTAGATGCTTCAAGTTAAAAATCAATTGTAAAGAATATAATAAGTGCATATGAGAGTGTGGGTTCCACCTCATGCAGCAAGGTAATGTCACACAATGTGTCATTACATCGACACTAGTAATCCATCAAACAAAGAAAGCTTGCCTCATTAGAAAGACAAGTGAAGCATTGAAAATAAGTAGAAAACTCTAATGAGAGCCATTAGAAGGCATCAAAGAGTTGAGGACCCAAATACCAATGAATTGTGGGAATTCTCTTGGAGAATCTCATAGAAAGATAAAATTGTTGAAGCCTTGAGATTCCTCATTGAAGAATTTTGAAAAAATAACACAAGGGTATCTCCTAATGCAATAAATGTTGTAAGAAGGAGAATTGGTTCTCAAATCTGTGAGCCACATCCAAAGCATTTTTTGGATGTGACTCAAACACAACTTTTCAAGAAATTTCAAGAGATGTTTCCTCAAATCAAAATTAGTCAAAGGTATTTTGAAATGGTAAATCCTTTTTATGTCAAAATAAATCACATGCACAACTTGTTGTTGTAGAGTACATATTGAGTTTTCTAATCATTGTGATGTTTATATATATATATATATATATATATATATATATATATATATATATATATATATATATATATATATATATATATATATATATCTGTGTGTGTGTAGATTTGCATACTAACGATGTTTTGCATGAGTGTAATATAAAGTGTCCACCTAGATCTTCAAGAGATTTCATAGCAAGCATTTTATGTCAAAGAGTGGATGGTCAATTAGTCCACAAGAACTTATGCTTGGATGGCACGTGTGATCATTATGGTGGGTTGTAACATTTGCCAATTTGTGAACATATGGAGAACACACATGTAATTGGAAATGAACTAGTAAGTTTTGGCAAATATAAGATAGTGGCTTATAGTCTAAAAGATGGTAAAAAAGAAAATAGGTGTGAATTGGTCATTGAAAAGATTCTAGTTTATCAGTTTATCTCTATTTTATGAGAGAAATAGCTTACGAGTATGCAAGGTATACCCATAGAGCTCGATGGTTGGACTTACAATTCAACTTATGCAAGGACACATTTCCACTTGATATCATCATTTTAGTTGTTGACTTTCTAGAGAACTACACACTACAACCATAGAATGAGGTGCAATAGCAGTATTACAAATCTATGTAGGTTGCTATATTTGTGCATATAGCATTCATTCATGCAAATGACAGTACAGAGGATGATAGGAAGATCTTGAGGGACTATCATTTTTATATTAGTGATGATCACACACATTTTATAGAGTTTGTGCAAGGCTACTTTCAGATGTTCTACCATGATTTGGCTAGCAGGAGCATATCATTTGGTTAGCATATCATATGGTAAGATAATTGTGCATCACAATTCAAGAACTTGCATATGTTCTAATGGTTGAGCAGGATGCATAATATGAATGCTGTTCAACATATGTGGAATTTCTCTGAGGTTGGGCATGGAAAGGGGGAGCATGGTGGTGTAGGAGCATGTATCAAAAGAGCATTAACATGAGAAGAGTTGAAGTACAAAGACAATGCAAAGTTGATAGATGTGAGATCTATTGTCGAATAGTGTAATGCTATAATGGGTCCAAGTAATGAAGGTAACTCTACATTTTATAGATATTTTTGGTTAGTTGATGATACTAACATTGCAAAATATGAGGATTGTTATACATTAACATGATCGAGTGAGCTACACTCTTTTAGAAGCTCTAATGCAGGTTCATGGAGTATTCATACACGACAAATGGTATGCTTTTGTTCTTCATGTACATATCAAGCTTGGTATGATTGTGAGTCAAAGGAGTGGGCCGATGAATGGTGTACAAGAGGCCTAAGCCAAGTTGACATGTATCGACTCTTGACAACACTACAACTCATAGAGATTGAATCATCAATTGACTTTGACCATGTTTCAGATCTAACTTTTGACTAGGAATTATCAGCATTTAAATTTAATAAAATTCAATATTCTATCTTATTTTGTAGTTTTTTGTAATGTTGACTATATTCATCGAACTAAATGCACATATCAATGCAGGGCATGTTTATACAATTATTGCAGCTAAAGATAATGAAGAAGGAACATATTATTATTTCTGTTATTATGTTGAGGCAAAAAAGAAATTAGATGCCCCTGTTATAGATGGAGAAAACATTGACTACCCTATAGGATCAATGGTTATTACTAGAACATGGCTTACAAGGTACCCAGTGAAGAAGTTTGATGCATGGTTGTTCGAGGACTTTGATACACATAGGAAGATTCTTCATTATTCCAACCTTCTTGTGGCATCAAATGTTCATTTGATCAAATTAAATATGAGGGTATACCATTGAACATGACCCTATGGAAGGTTCATGAGTCTAACCATGAGGAAATACTTGACACAATAAAGAGTACAATAGACACGAATGGTTCATTAGATTGAATTAGTGGGATGATAGAAAGGTATGCTATTTTTATTTTCTATCCTCATTTTACCTTCTATATTTTTGACACCTATCTTACCTTCTTATATGTTCTCCTTGGTCCTAGTTGATTAGCTTCATTTCATTATAGAGTTCATTGGTGTACTCATTTTACCTAAATAGTACAATTACATTTGCATGTAGGATTTGAGTATGATGGAGGTAGGCATAATCCTTATGAAGTTGCTTTTGGAAGGAAAGTAAGGTAGGTTTTCATGATTATTTCATGATGACATGTCCTTTAATTATATTTTATAATGAGTTTTAATGAGTTTAAATGAAGTTACTATGAGTTTTAATGACAAACCCTCATTTTTTTCTTCACATTTGGTGCTAACAATTAATAGAACTGGTAAGGGAATCCTCAATTGATGTCCTACAACACATTGTATCAAGTGAGAACACCATTATAATACTAAATTTTCATCTATATGAAAGGTACTAGGATTGAATTTTTACATTCACCATCTCCTGGGGCCAAACACATGATGCCAACACATCCAGGTGGGTATTTAAATGCTAGGGGAAATGTCTTTTTAAGGTTGAAACCTCTTGGTCATTCTCAGATACATTGGATGGAAACAATCTCTTAAGAGCCCTAAGACAAAAAAGGTATCAAACTTTGGACCAATTGTTCTGTCAAACCGTAACACCTAGGAATATCTTCTTTGATTGTATAGGTGGATATCAGGTCTACCTACAAATACTTACCTTAGTTTTTCTAAATCAATTTCATTTGCCTATGGTGGCAAGGAACACATTGTTCCAAAATGCTTCATTTTCATGCAATGGAAAGGTACTAGGAGTGAAATTTTGCATTCCACATCTTGTGGGGCCAAATGCACTATGCCACTGCATTGGTGTGGGTGGGTAAAAGCTAGGGGAGATCTCATTTCATGCGCCAAGTGTCCCAGTTGTTCCAGGTAGTAGGCTATCGGCAAAGTCATTTAAGATCCCTAAGAGCAAAAGACTACCAAACTTTGATAGAATAGTTCTCAAAATTTGTGGTAGCTAGGAATGTTTCGTTCAGACCTACAGGTGTGTGTGGGGTCTATCCACAATAACCTCTCTCAGTTTTGGTCAACTTCAATTTGTTTGACCATTCTAAAATGAAATGCATTCTTCCAAAATGCTTTAGTTTCATATAGTGGAAAGGTGCTATGAGTGAAATTTTGCATTCTACAGTTCATGGTGCTGAACCAATTATGTCAATGTGTTGGAGTAGGTGGTTAAATGCTAGAGGAGTTCTTGTTTCATGTGCCAAGTGTCCCAGTCATTCCAAGCAGCAGGCTACCAACAAAGTCACTTAAGTCACTTAAGATCCCTAAGAGCAAAAAACTGCCAAACTTTGATGGAGCAGTTCACGATATTCATGGAAGATAGGACTATTCCATTTGGACCTATAGGTGCATGTCAGGTCCATCCATAATAACCTCTCTTAGTTTTGTTCAACTCCAATCCATTTGACCGTGCCTAAATGAAATGCATTCTTGTGAAATGCTTCAGTTTGATGCACCACAACCTTGCCAGGAACCATATTTTTCATTCTTCTCATCGTGGCTCCAAAATGAGTACTCTAACATATTTAGGTGGGTATGTAAATGCCAGGGGAGGTCTTGTTTCATGCGCCAAGTGTCCTAGTCATTCCGAATAGCAGGCCACCGGTAAAGTCACTTAAAATACCTAAGAGCAAAAAACTGCCAAACTTTCACAAAGCAGTTCTCAAAATTCATGGTAGATAGGAATATTCTTTTTAGACTTACAGGTGCAAGTGGGATCCATCCACAATAACCTCTCTCAATTTTGGTCAACTCCAATCCTTTTGACTGTGCTGAAATGAAATGTATTCTTGCAAAATGCTTCAGTTTCATGTGGCACAACCTTATCAGGAACCATATTTTTCATTATGCTCATCATGGGGATGAACTAACTACGCCAAGCATCAGGGTGGATGGGTAAATACTAGGGAAAGTCTCATTTCATGTGCCAAGTGTCCCAGTCATTCTAGGCAGTAGGCTACTGACAATACCGACAAAGTCACTTAAGATCCCTAAGAGCAAAAAACTGCCAAACTTTGTTGGAGTAGTTCTCAGAATTTGTGGTAGCTGGGAATGTTCCATTCAAACCTACATGTGCATGTGGGGTATGTCCACAATCACCTCTCTCAGTTTTGGTCAACTCCAATCCGTTTGACCATGCCAAAATGAAATGCATTCTTGCAAAATGTGTCAGTTTCATCTAGCACAACCTTGTGAGGAGCCATATTTTTCATTTTTCTTGTCATGGGGCCAAATTGACTATACCAACACATCAGGGTGGGCAGGTAAATGTTAGGGGAGGTCTCATTTTGTGTGGCAACTACCTCGGTTGTTTCGGCCAGCAGGCTATCGATAAAGTCACTTAAGATCCCTAAGAGCAAAAAACTACCAAACTTTGATAGAGCAGTTCTCAAAACTTGTGGTAGCTAGGAATGTTCCATTCAAACCTATAGGTGCATGTAGGGTCCATCCACAATAACCTCTTTCAATTTTGGTCAACTCCAATCTATTTGACTATGTCGAAATGAAATGTATTCTTCCAAAATGCTTTAGTTTCATTCAGTGGAAAGGTGCTAGGAGTGAAATTTTGTATTCCACAGCTTGTGGAGCTAAATAGACTACGCCAAAGCATCAAGGTGGGTGGGTAAATGCTAGGGGAGGTCTCGTTTCATGTGCCAAGTGTCCCAGTAATTTTGGGCTACAAGCTACTGACAAAGTCAAAAGGTGCTAGGAGTGAAACTTTGCATTCCACAACTCATGGGGCCAAACCAACTATGCTAACACAATGGGGTGGGTGGGTAAATGCTAGTGGAGGTCTCATTTCATGTGCCAAGTGTCCCAGTCATTTTGGGCTACATGCTACAGATAAAATTGAAAGGTGCTAGGAGTGAAATTTTGCATTCCACATCTCATGGAACTGAACCGACTACACCAACATGTTGAGGTGGGTGGGTAAATGCTAGGAGAGGTCTTGTTTCATGTGCCAAGTGTCCCAGTCATTCTAGGTTGTTGGCTACCAGTAAAGTGATTTACTGGGACACTTGGCACACAAAACGAGACCTCCCCTATCATTTTCCCACCCACCATGATGTTTTGGCATAGTCAATTTGGCCCCATGATGAGAAGAATGAAAAATATGGCTCCTGACAAGGTTGTGTTGCATGAAACTGAAGCATTTTGTAAGAATGCATTTCATTTCGGCATGGTCAAACAAATTGGAGTTGACCAAAACTGAGAGAGGTTATTTTGGAAAGACCCCACATGTACTTGTAGGTCCAAATAGACCATTCCTAGCTTCCATGAATTATGAGAATTGCTCCGTCAAAGTTTGATATTTTTTGCTCTTACGGATCTTAAGTGACTTTGCATGTAGCCTGTTGCCTGGAATGACTAGGACACTTGGTGCACAAAATGAGACCTCCCCTAGTATTTATCCACCCACCCCAATGTGTTGGCACAGTCAGTTTGGCTCCATGATTAGCAAAACAAAAAATATGGCTCTTGGCAAGGTTGTGTTGCACGAAACTGAAGCATTTTGCAAGAATGCATTTCATTTCGGCACGGTCAAATGGATTGGAGTTGACCAAAATTGGGAGAGTTTATTGTTGATGGACCCCACATGCACTTGTTGGTCTAAATGGAACATTCTAAAATACCACAAATTCTAAAAATAGCTGTGTAAAATTTTGGCAATTTTTTGCTCATAGGGATTTTAAGTGACTTTGCTGGTAGCCTACTACTTGGAATGAATGGACACTTGGTGCATGAAACAAGACCTCCCCTAGCATTTAATTGCACACCCTGATGCATTGGTGTAGTTAGTTTGGCCCCACGAGCTGTAGAATGCAAAATTTCACTCCTAGCACCTTTCCATTGCATGAAACTGAAGCATTTTGGAAGAATGCATTTCATTTCAGCATGGTCAAATGGATTGGACTTGACCAAAAATGAGAGAGGTTATTGTGGATGGACCCTACATGTGCCTATAGATTAGAGTAGAACATTCCCATTTGCCACAAATTCTGAGAACTACTTTGTCAAAGTTTGGTAGTTTTTGCTCTTAGGGATCTTAAGTGACTTTTCCGGTAGCCTACAGCCTGGAATGATTGGGAGACTTGGTACACAAAATGAGACCTCCCCTAACATTTAACCACCCACATCGACATGTCGGCATAGTCAGTTTAGCCCCATGAGCTATAGAATGCAAAATTTCACTCCTAGCACCTTTCCACTGCATGAAATTGAAACATTTTGGAAGAATGCATTTTATTTCAGCATGGTCAAATGGATTGGAGTTGACCAAAACTAAGAGAGGTTATTGTGGATGGACCCCACATGCACCTATAGGTCCAAATAAAACATTTCAAGCTACCACGAATTCTGAAAACTACTTCGTCAAAGTTTTGTAGTTTTTTGCTTTTAGGGATCTTAAGTGACTTTTTCGGTAGCCTGCTACCCAAAATGACTGGGACACTTGGCAGATGAAATGAGACCTTCCCTTGCATTTTCTTGCCCAACCTGACATATTGGTATAGTTGGTTCAGCCCCACGATGAGCAAAACAAAAATATCACTCCTGGCAAGGTTGTGCTGCATGAAACTGGAGCATTTTACAAGAATGCATTTCATTTCAGCATGATCAAACGGATTGGAGTTGACCAAATTGAGAGAGTTTATTGTGGAAAGATCCCACATGCACCTATAGGTCTGAATGGAACATTCCTAGCTACCACGAATTCTGAGAACTACTCTATCAAAATTTGGCAATTTTTTTCTCTTAGGTATCTTAAGTGACTTTGTTGGTAGCCTGCTGACTAAAATGACCGAGACACGTGGTGCATGAAATGAGACCTCCCTTAGCATTTACCAACCCACCCCAATGCATTGGCATAATCAGTTCATACCACCAAGCTATAGAATGCAAAATTTCACTCCTGACACCTTTCCACTGTGTGAAACTGAAGCATTTTGGAAGAATGCATTTAATTTCGGCATGGTCCAATGGATTAGAATTGACCAAAACCAGGAGAGGTTATTGTAGACAAACCCCACATGCACTTATAGGTTCAAATAGAGTATTCCCAGCTACCATGAATTCTGAGAACTACCCTGTCAAAGTTTGGTATTTTTTTGCTCTTAGGGATCTTAAGTGACTTTATCGATAGCCTGCAGCCCAGAACGATAGGGACACTTGGCCCACAAAACTATACCTCCCCTAGAATTTAACCACCCACCTTGATGTGTTGGCATAGTTCATTCAGCCCCACAGGTTGTGAAATGGAAAATTTCACTCCTAACACCTTTCCACTACATGAAATTGAAGCATTTTGGAAGAATGCATTCCTTGCCACCATAGGCAAATGAAATTGATTTAAAATAAATGAGGTAGGTATTTGTAGGTGGACTTGAAATCCACCTATACATGCAAACAAGACATTCGTATATGTCTCAGTTTACCAGAAAAATTGGTCGAAAGTTTGACACCTTTTTTGTCTTAGGGCTCGTGAGAGATTGTCTACATTTGATGTAGCCAATAATGACCATGAGGCTTCACCATTGAAAAGACACCTCCCTTAGCATTCAACTACCCACCCTAATGCATTGGCATAGTTAATTTCCCCCCAGAAGGTATGGAATGCAAAATTTCACTCCTAGCACCTTTCTAGTAGATGAAACTAAACTAAAAGATATGTTGTAATCTTCATTTTTTAGGTCTTTTATGTACTCTCCTTAGGTTGATATGGTGTTCTCACTTGATCCATATGTGAATCATGCAAAACATCTCTCTCTCTCTCTCTCTCTCTCTCTCTCTCTCTCTCTCTCTCTCTCTCTCTCTTCCTCGTTTTGCAAGAGAAAGGCAAATGCACAATCAATGTAGGTAATGAGAAATTTGCATAAGATCTATAAGAGAGTTGTTCTCACATCTATTTACATAATTTCTATTGTGAATTGTAGATAACTTCCCTCACTCACTGGTGAGTGTGAGGAAACAAGTCTACTTGAAGGTAATGAAGAATAAGAAGGTAAAGTTTATGAGGCAATGTAACTTCATCCCTCACATTTATTGAAAATTGTACAAAGAACACATCCATTATCATTGATAGCAAATATGTACACATCAATTATCCATTATAATATGAAAACATATTTATCCATTTACATGAGAATGTAAGGGATATATAAAATTTCAATCAAATTCAATTGGCACATGTAAAACCAAATTCCATAACCTTTGCAAGCATCCTCCCTACCTGTGCCAAATTAGGATCTTTGGGACATGGTATGGACAACCATGAAAGAATAAAGGATAAAGGAATTTTGACATATGTTTCAGTTTCAACTACCCTAAGAGTCATGTATACAAAGTATGGAAGCATAGACAAGGGACATGAACTATTTGACATGATTCCTCAAAGAAATGATGTCTCATGGAATGCAATGATTGCAAGATATATGCACAAAATGGATTTTTTTAAAAAGGCTTTAGAAACTTTCAAGAAAATACAATTGGCAGGTTTAAAGCCAAATTCCACAACCTTAGCCAGTATCCTCCTTGTCTATGCCCATATGTGATCTTTAGAACAAGGTATGGGCATCCATCAAAGCATAAAGGATATGGGAATTTTGACAGATGTTGTAGTTACAGTTGCCCTAGGAGACATGTATGCAAAGTGTGGAAGCATAGACAAGGCACATCAACTATTTGACATGATGCCTCAAAGAAATGTTGTCTCATGGAATGCAATGATTGCAAGATATGCACAATATGGATTTTTTTTATAAGGCTATAGAAACTTTCAAGTAAATGCAATTGGTGGGTGTAAATTCAAATTCCACAACCTTATCCAACATCCTCCTTGCCTATGCAAAAATGGGATCTTCAGAATAGGGTGTGGACAACCATCAAAGCATAAAGGATATAGGAATTTTTTCACATGTTGTATTTACAGCTTCCCTTGTAGACATGTATGCAAAGTGTGGAAGCATAGACAAGGCGCATGAACTATTTGACATGATGCCTCAAAGAAATGCACAGTCTCATGGAATGCAATGATTGCAAGATATGCACAAAATGGATTTTTTGAAAAGGATTTATAAACTTTCAAGAAAATGCAATTGGAGCGTGTAAAACCAAATTCTATAACCTTTACAAGCATCCTCCCTACCCATGCCAAATTAGGATCTTTGGAATAGGGTATGGACCATAGAAGCATATATCTTTAAAATATCTCGATATATTCCAATGTATCTTTTCTCAGCAAGGTTCCTAACATTTTCTTGAAAATATCATGAGTTTTTAAAAATATCTTGGACCATGACTTTGACTGAAATTTTCATCAATATATTACAAAATTATCAGTGATATATCACTTGTAATATCACAATAAATTAGTTTTTTCTCTATATAAGCATCAAACCTACAATTTTTGGATCATTCTTCTCTTGAACTTTTATAAATGGGATATACACCTTGAATGGTGTAAGTAGTTGTTAATATTTTGAGGTGTTATTACTATATAGTAGTTAGATTTGTTGCAAAGGGGCAACACCAATTATTGTTGTTGTTATTTCAAAACTGAATGTAGTTATGTACAGTTGTGAAGACACTTGGTATAATCATGTTTGAAAACCTTGTAAATAGGGAATGTGACTATCACTATTATTATTGTGATTAGTGATAATCATTGTTGCCTTTGACAACAAAAACACTTATGTCATTATTTATTATTTATGAGCATAGTCATTACTATACAAAACTATCAAATGATTATGCTATTCTTTGGCTTGTCATTATTATTACATCACAGATGTTAGTGTTGTCATTTGTACTTATCAATGGATATTGTTGTCATTATTTTATTTGGAAAATAGTTGCATTATTGAGGCAATTGTTTGGCAATTTTCATAATTACATAGCAGTTGTTAATAATATTGTACTATTTGAGATGGTTGTCATCATCACTATCTTTGGACATAACTATCATTTTGCGATTAGTAATCTTCTTATGATTAGTAATCAATAGCATTTTGTCATTATTGTGACCTATACATTCTTGATCAGTATGGCGTTTAGTAGCATCCTTATTAGTACTGTGGTCAATTAATATGGGCATCAATACTGCAGTCAATATTATAGGAAATATTAATGATAAAAAATGATTAATATGAAACATTTTTTAGACAAGACATTGTTGTCCTAAAATGCTTTCCAGTTTTATAAAATTAAGAGGTATTTCAAGAGGTTAGGGAGACTGTTGTTGTGAACTATACTTACTATTTGCTTCTATGGTATGGATAGCCATGAAAGCATAAAGGATAAAGGAATTTTGACAAATGTTGTAGTTACAACTGCCCTAGGAGACATGTATGCAAAGTGTGGAAGCATAGACAAGGCACATGAACTCTTTGACATGATGCCTCAAAGAAATGATGTCTCATGGAATGCAATGATTGCAAGATATGCACAAAATGGATTTTTTCAAAAAGGCTTTAGAAACTTTCAAGCAAATGCAATTGGTGGGTGTAAGGCCAGATTCCACAACCTTGGCTAGCATCCTCCTTGTCTATACCCATATGAGATCTTTGGAATAGGCTATGGACATCCATCAAAGCATAAAGGATATGGGAATTTTGTCAGATGTTGTAGTTGTAACTACCCTATGAGACATGTATGCAAAGTGATGAAGCATAGACAAGGCAGGTGAACTGTTTGACATGATGCCTCAAAGAAATGTTATCTCATGGAATGCAATGATTACAAGATATACACAAAATAGTTTTTTTTATAAGGCTTTAGAAATTTTCAAGCAAATGCAATTGGTGGGTGTAAGGCCAAATTCCACAACCTTAGCTAGCATTCTTCTTGTCTATGCCCAAATGGGATCTTTGGAATAGGGTATGGACATCTATCAAAGCATAAAGAATATGGGAATTTTGACATATGTTGTAGTTACAACTACCCTAGGAGACATGTATGCAAAGTGTTGAAGAATAGACAAGGCACATGATCTATTTGACATGATGCCTCAAATAAATGTTGTCTCATGGAATGCAATGATTGCAAGATATGCACAAAATGGATTTTTTCAAAAAGGATTTAGAAACTTTCAAGCAAATGCACAAAATAAAGTTTCAATAAAATGCAATTAGCATGTGTAAAACCAAATTCCACAACCTTATCCAACATCCTCCTTGCGTATGCCAAAATGGGATCTTCAGAACAGGGTGTGGATAACCATCAAAGCATAAAGGATATAGGAATTTTGTCATGTGTTGTATTTGCAACTGCCCTTGTAGACATGTATGCAAAGTGTGGAAGCATAGAAAAGGCATGTGAACTGTTTGACATGATGCCTCAAAGAAATGCACAGTCTCATGAAATGCAATGATTGCAAGATATGCACAAAATGGATTTTTTCAAAAGGATTTATAAACTTTCAAGAAAATGCAATTGGCATGTGTAAAACCAAATTCCTATAACCATAATTGATCATCATATTATATTTAATGTAAATTTTCATATAAAATTTCATGAACATAACATCTAGTCTATATATAAAGCCATATAAGCATGTACAAACAAAGCCATACAGGCATATGCAAAGATATACATCGGTAACATACAAAAGTATGTATATGTACAAACCTATCTAGGCATACAAAAAATGTACTAAAATGTAATTTCCTATGAACTACTATCAAATAATTGGTGGCCCTTGCTTGGCCTTGAAGATGGAGAGTCAATCAATGACTCATCCTCTCTCTCCCATTGACTAGACCTCCTCAACAGAGATTTTTGAAGCTCCACCTGTTAATACAATCAAACAATATGCACATTAATATATAAAACATGAAATATATAACATCGCATATGTAATAAATCACTTACTGCTAGCTGATGATCCCTCTCGATCATTTTTGGTCTCTCTTCATCTGTAGCTAGACTGGTTGGAGTTGTGACCTCCTGTAAGAAGCATCAAGAAACAAAATTGAGTAAACATGAATATCATTTATGTACATCAAATGACATGAGATAAAAAAGAAATATAAAATGACATTTACATGTTATTGGCTCATACCTTAGTCAAAGGATTTGTAGACAAAATAGCTACAACAATGCCCACCTCCATTGACTAATGAAGATGAGGAGGAGTCTCCATATTCAAACATCTAAATATAGAGTTCAAGGTTATCTGACCAAAATAGATACATAACATTATCTAAATGCACAATGATTACAAATGGTTAAATTTGCCTCCATGAAAGTGGTTCTCCATCTTGGGGACCAAGGAAATCATGGAGGTCATGGTGAAGCTCCCTGTTCATTATCAAATTGTCACTAAATAAGATTACCATTGATATATGTACTATATTTATGATCATGTGATAAATTACATGCCTGTTGACTTGACCTCCTCCACTCATAACCCTGCATTGGATGGCTAACAAATGTAGGATGAAGACTTTGACCCTAGAATTTCATAGTGCAGACAATTACATACATTAATTTTGACTTATAATATAGATAGTCATATAAAATTAATTATAGATTTCAAATACAAATATATTGAATCAAGATGAATCTTGTAAAAAAATACCTGGGAGTCAATACCAAATGTATGTTGTAAGAGGTCATCTGTGAGAACAATATCATCTAATACAAATGTGTCCATCATTGGCTATTGCCCCTGCATCGTAGCATCCTAGTGAGAGTCTTGTGTCCCATAATCACACAAGTTCCCACATGAACTATAAAGATGTGGGGACAAATGATGCCTACTACTCTCACCCTCATCAACTTGGCTGATATCATTGCCATGTTGTGCTAGAGACTATAAGCACCAAAATCACGCACAGCCTCCATGAGGACCTCGATGATGACTCACAATCCTTGTCATGTATATGTAAGCATGAAATAACATCCTCACAATAGAAATTCTCTTGGTGACGTGTGTTTTCTTCATCCTTGTGTTGTTTCCCCTTTGTCATTTTCTCTCTCTCTCTCTCTTCACTTTCGACACTTTTTGACACTTGTCGATTTGTGTTTCTTGTGCTTGCGACTTTGTTCCTAAGCCTTGTATGCATCTTGTAAGTGTGTTTTCACCTTTCCCCATTGTTTTTAATCCATTCCCACCCCTAGAGGCCTTCTATAGGTCCTCCCAAGCCATCTCCAACTTTTAGTTTTCAGTTTCACTCAACCAATCCAAATCTCCCCCTATTATTTCTAGATCTCCCCCAGGAGATCCTACTTTTTCAAGTGGAGATTTAGTTTTTGACCCCTGATTGATCTATTTCTGGAGGTAGATCCCCTTCTTTTCTCCTCCTCTTCCATCTCCCATCATGCACTTCCACTTAGCTTCCCTCCTTTGAGGGTCGCCCATAGATTGCCCCTAGGTGAACCTAACTAGTGAAAGGGGCAACCCTACCATTTTCCCAACCATGAAATAACTAAAGTTTTTAGCCAAAAATAGCTTCATTTTTTCTTGTTTTTGCTTCTATTTGCATTAAATTTTATCCTAAAGGTTGAGTTAACTATTTCACGCACCTAAGCATGCATATTTATCTCTTTTTCATCTTTAGTTATCAACCCATGCATTCTCATGGATTCTTTTTCTTCACTTCCTCTTGAGTGATAAGCTATTACTAGGTAGATCACTCCAATTTTAGCCCAGATAACTCTTATATTTTCTAAGTTAACTCTTTAATCAAAGTGAGATAACTCTTCTTCTTCCTCACCTCTCATCCCTTCTTCAAACCTATAAATACCCCTACCCTCTATTATTTCTCAAGTTGGAGAATACTTTTCCCTTCTTCACAAGATTTTTCAAGCTTCTTCACAAGCCTTTCTTTAGTTTTCAAAACATTCAAATCTTTCATTGTTGCATAGCTTCAAAGGTCCCCATTTTGGGAGGTGATTTCATTTGTTCACATAGTTCTTGCAGGTTATTTATCTCCAAATCAAGCATCCATATGTTCATACAGGACATTAGATCCTTTTTCTTTTATTTGTTATCTCATCTAGCTTTCCTAAAAGCTCATTTTGTGTCCATACACTACTCACAGCACAAGCTACAGTGCTCATCAAGCTCTCATTGAGCTCATTTCAAAGCTTCAAAGTTTCTTTTGCTTCTCTTTTCTTATTGTTGGCAAGAGGATCACCTTGTTGCTGCAAGAGGATTAAAGGTTTCCATACAAGGATTTCTAAGGCTAGTGGAGGCTCACACATCTTCTTTTATTCTAGGTTCCTTCATGCTTTTTTTTTTGTTTCATAGTAATTAGATAATCAAACTTTTCTCTTGGGAATAGTAAATACATGTTGCTTTTTCCTTGATAGGCTAAGTAGATTTGCATTGTTAAAGTAGTTTCCCTTTCAAAAGTTCATAGATTAAAAGCAATTTCCCTTTCCTATATTAAATCGTTCCACTTATTTAGAAAATCAAACCAAAAACATAGATTCAATTGAATTAGGAAATCTCATATTAAATTGCATTCATTTTCTAAATCCTAGAATAGAAAAAAACACTTTACATTCTATAAATAGAAAAAAAGCACAAAAAATAAGTTTTGCACTCATATAGGCTTACATGCATACAAAAATAGAAAAGAACAAAAACATTAGCAACGCAGAAGGTTTACAAATCCTTGGTCCCAACACAAGGTCAAGTTTACTCAACGTTAGTCAAAACCCTTGGTTTCAACACAAGGTCAAACAAAGTTGACAAAGTCAAACCTTAGGTCACACAAACACTAAGTCGAAACCCTGGGTCAAGTCAAGGTTAGCTTAAACCATCTCTCTCTTGTTTAGATTCACGAATGTGCCTTGGACTTAGAGGTTAGTGGGTGAAGGCAATCCTCGACGAGATAGAGGAGATCCACCCTAGACAACAACAAGACCAACTAGTAATTAATCAACAACAGGAAAGACTCAGAGAACTTCAAATACAAGTAATCATCCAACAATACAAATGACAAAATCAACTTGAACAAAACATCAACGAGAATAAAAATCAACCCACACAACATTCGAACATCAGAAACCCAAATAGGAGAATGATGACTAGTGACCCTTCGGGTCATATAGTTATCTTTACAACAATGGTCACAGAACACCGCATTCAAAAAAATGCACAACACAGGCCCCAGGACTAGCCTACCACTCTTTGTGAAGTCCAGCTCTCCAATGAGCCAAACTGCCCCCATGTCTCACCTCCTCTTGACTGGCTACTTCCACGAGAGAAAAAGTGATGTGGAAGTTTGTCTCGTGGCAAGGAGAGAGGGTCTATGTGCGCACCAAAGCCGACTTGGCTGCCCTAGGCCACCGAGACATGTTTTTAAGAGTAAATATTTTGGTGAACATGATGTGAAGAACAAATCCTTTTGGGATGGATTCTTTCAATTTTTATGCATTTCACAATGTTTCATGCAAAAAGTCAAAGGGAATGTCCCCTCGATTAAAATTACAAATTCAAAATGGATCCAAAGAGATCTTGACAACTTTGACCAAATCAAAACACAACATGTGAATATTCAACCTAAGATACATCAAGATGATCAACCCATAATAAGCCATAGAAAAATGGCCACCAAAATAGACAATGAAGTATGTTGTCTAGAGAAGAACTTACAAGAAGCTTAGGAGGTACAAAAATCAGTCCACATAGTACATCAAGACAAAAAGTCCACAACATGTGAAATGTCATAGAAAGAACAAATAGGGTCACTCAAACCCCAATGCAAATCAATCCATCACAAGTCAGAAAAACTTAAAGAATGGACAAAGCCTCATTCACAGACCTTATAGAAAATTTGGTCCAACGAATCAAGACCCTTGAAGTTAGAAATATTAGACAAGTTTGTCAAAGTAGAATTCAAGAAAAACCTAGGGCACAGGGAAATCCTTTCATTGATAAGATTGAATCAAACTAGGGGGCAACCTAAATTCCCCCTCATCTAAACTTTAATGAAATATCCAGGCCTCCCTTGCCCTCACAATCCAACATGACAAGTCTCAATCAAATAGGTGGGATTTGTATAATGCAAAATCAACCATGAACGATCCTACCCAATCTTCAAAACATAAACATGACACCATCTAGTCATCCAAAATTGTCAACATATCAACAAACTAGCATACCCTTTCAACAAAAGCAACAAGCTCCACCTAAAGGGCTAATATTTAGAGGTACAAAACCCTCTACTTATAACCCCCTCTTAGGAACATACCTTGAGTATTTGAAGGATCCTCTTGACTACAACATTTTCTAGGTAATACTACCACATCCTCTCCCTAAGCTTCCAAAATTTAAAGGAGAGGGTGATCGCAACTCTCATATCAAGGATTACATCACAGTAGTATGGGAACTCCTTCCTTGGGATGGCATGGTAGAAAATATTTTTCCAAATACTTTGGAGGGTATCACTCTAGATTGGTACTATCAAATTCCAGAAGCATCTATCCACTCTTTTAGGCAACTCATTGATCAATTTGTGGCTACCTTCAACATAAACAAACTAGTCAAGATAGGAATACGAGAATTTTTAACAGTCAAAAAAGAAGCCAACAAGTTAGGTGCACCTTTTATCACATGATGGAGGAAAGTTCTATATTCTTCAACTAACGCACCAAACATGGATCATAAACTTTGTGATATCTTCCTACATGCTCTTAGCAATGACATATGAGAACAAGTCCAAAAATTCCCTTACAAATCATATGAAGAAGCACTTGAAAGTGCCCTTAGAATTGACCAAGATGCTATTGATAGTGGAAGAAGGGAGTATGATGTCAATGGAAGGTTGATAAACCATGATATAAATAAAAAATCCTTGACAAATGACCAAGAGATAGATGGGTCAACAAACACTTCACCATCATGGACCTACAATTGTGACTACTATAGTCATACAAATTTGGGAAATGAAAATTCCAACAACTATCCCCTGAGAATCAACAAGAAGTCATACAACAATCATCATAAACCTCAAGATCACAATCATGATAAATATTGCTCATTTCACAAGAGAAGGGAGCATGTGATCAAGTCATATCAGGGGTACCATTGCCTCATATCAAATCTCCCAAAACATTAACAAAAAGCATTCATGGACACATTCTCACAAGATGAAGAAATCAGACCAAACACCTTTGATCAAAACACCTTAGGCCTTATGGAATTAGATAAAGATCAAGAAATTTGTGTCACCCAAGGACCAGAATGACTAGATGACACCTCCAACAATTCAAATTTTTGTCACATGATAGAACTTCTCAAAAGTTCTCATACACACAAGAATGCTCTCCTCAAAGCCTTAGATCTAGGCCATCTAGTTCAAAACACTCCAAGTGAAAAGTGTTCTTCTCCAACATTTGATTTTGAAAAGTTACCCTTAGACAATGACATAGCTAAATAGGGTGATCTCCCCTACATCTGATAGTCCAAGTTCAAGACTATTCCATTAAATGTGTAATGATCGATGATGGGCCTGCAATCAACATAGTCTCTTTCTCTCTTCTTCAAAGAATGGGTTATGATGAAACTCAAATCACAAAACAAACTTCCATCCTTAGAATTCATGATAAGCCAAACATTCAAACCATGGGTAAGGTCAATCTTGAAATCACATTGGGTTCCGAAACCCTCCCAACTGAATTTTATGTCATAAATGAAGAAAACACTTACAACATGATCCTAGGAAGGCCTTGGATCCATAGGATGAGGGCCATTCCCTCCACACTATTTCAAGAAATACACTTCTCACAGATGGGACAAACCCATGTCATCAAAGGAGATCCTGATCCTTTTAGCCTTTATAGAGTTGAACAAGTCAAAAAGAAGGGAAAGACCATGGAAACTACTACTGATCCAAAAATCAACACTTTTAAAAAAGGAGAGACATCAAAACAAATTGCAAACGTAGCTAAGACCTCAAAATGTATAGGAAAGGGGACAACAAGAGAATTCCACTTCCATCCCAACTCAAAAAATTGTTATTGAGATTAGGAAAACAAAATGAAAGCATAACACAAAAGCAAATGCAATAAAACACAAGCTATACCTTCACAATGAGATCCAAAACGCCTAGATAAGGTGGAGAGCCTTGCACTCTTAGGGTCTTGCTTTACCCATAATATTTCAAAATGTGAAATGCTCTCACAATGCAAAACACTAAAGACCTAGCTCACAAATAGATGGACTTGAGGAGATATTTGGACATGATAACTTTGCTCTAAAATTGGATGTTAGAATGGCTTGGGAGAGGCTCTATTTATAGGCCTTTTGGGAGAGGATTTGATCCAAGGGTGGAGATTTAACTTAGAGATCAATGGTTGAGGATGCAAGTGAGGTGGAGGGCTTAGATTTCATCTTCAAAAATGGAGGGTTGTGAATAAAGATGAATTTTAAATTCATCTTGGAAAAGGGGTGAATTAAATGAGGTTGGGTAAGATGGATTAGATGTGAATTAAAAATTCACATGGGGAAGAGAGGAGGATTAGAAATGAATTAAAAATTTATTTTGGGAAGAGTGGAAATAAATGAGTTATGACATGTGTAAGGGGTGTAAGAGGCTATTAATGAGGATTATGACGTGTATATAAAAAATTGATTTATATGACATAGATATAAATTTTTTATTTGTGGGATGTGGGCAAGAGTGTTAATCAGGGTTTGACCATTTTAATTGAGGTGATTAGCCTAATTCAAATGGTTGTAGTAAATTAGTGGATGGGCTAATTGAGGGTTAGGATTAATTAAATAATGTTTAATTTAATTAATCCTAGATCTAGGGTCATGTAGGTTAGACTAGCTAATTAAATAATAAGTATTTAATCAACTAGGGTAGGGATAGGTTGATTAGTAGGTTGAATTAACTAAATAAACATGACTTATTTAATTAATTGGGTTTAATGGAAGGGGTGGATTAATCAAATAAATATTTTCACATTTATTTAATTAATTGGGCTAATGTTAGTAAAGGGGAACTATTGAATTAATTTAATTAATTCAATTTAAAGGGGGAAATGATGATTAATCAGGTGTTGAGATGAATAATTAATTAAATAAAAATTTAATTAATTAATTGGAAGGGTAATCGGTGATGTTAGTGATTTCAAAGGTCGGTTAAGTGGTGAAGACATTTTTAGGTGTCTACATTTGCCCCTCTTTGACGTGGCATTGTGACCTAGTAAGGAAGTGATGTCAAGTCAAAGAAAAATATGCCCAGCTACCAGGAAGGAATGCAATGGGTGAGGGATGCCCCCTCGAGAGGTCAGGGGAAAAAATAATTTGTTTCAAGTGAGCTCTTGAAATGAAAAAAATGGAGGCGAAAAATGGATAGGGGATGGAAAAATAGGTTGGCAGGAAGAAAAACGGGTGAAAAAGGTTATGATCTGCACCCTAGGGAGGAAAAAGTGTGTTGGAGGATGACATGGATTTCTATGAATAGAAAAAGTGGGCCCTAAAGTGCCACATTTGTACTATTGAGCCACTTAGGTGAAAGAGAAGGAGACCATGGCGAACCCTAAGCCAATGTTCCTAAGCTTTGAGCACATATCTGAGCGAGTCTGGTCATACAGGAGATCAGCAGAGGCTGGCGAGCAGGTAGGTCAAAACCCTAGCTATGTCATTTTTTTGTTTTACCACATTTATTTCTTTCGGGATTGGGGTTTTAGGGTTTGGTGCCATCAGGAGACTAATTGGCATGAAAATGATCTGGATTGGTGCCATCATCCAGAATGGCGGCATCCGTTAAGGGATTTTGGGACTTGATTGGCACTAAAATATTGTTGTTTGGTGCCTTCCTCTGGTTCAACACCAAAAGACGTGGGCTAGGGTTTTGGTGCAATGGCACCAAAAGGGTTTTTTGTGGTGCTATCTTCTAAAGTGGTGCCATGTTGGGGAGCAGTGCCATCATCTGAATCAGCGCTATGCAAATGCGATGCACCATCCTGTGAATCAACGCCATCCCAGGAAGAGGCGCCATCCTGCGGGTCAGTGCCAAAAGGCAAGGGGGCACTATTTTCTAAAATGGTACTTTCATCTTAGAGATGATGGGTTCATGCCGAAGCAGCGCATAATGGCTAGGCAATGATGCCATTCCTCAGAATAGTGCCCTTTCAAAAATTTGTGGCGCTATCTTACAAAGTGGCACCATCTAGGGTAAGGGCAGTGTCATCCAGGGGATTGACATGATGTAGAAAATGGGTGGTGCCAAATTACATTTGGCCCCCAAAAGAAGAAAAATTAGTGTGGGAAGACTGATTTGGGAGGAAAAGGTAAGTTTTTGACTCACATCTAGTGAATGCAGGTGACTTTATCATTCATCGTGGGATCACAGGAGTGACGCGTTCCTGCTGTGATGCAACTGTTAGATGGATTTGATGGATTGACACGAGGTTGATTGGCAAGGTTAGGGCTACTTACGGTAGAAGATATGCCATTTTTATGAGCACATAGAGCATTGATGATGGCCCTTGTAGAGCATTATCAACCTGAGACGTGCTCCTTTCTCCTGTCGACAGGGGAGATTACCATCACCCTTGAGGATGTTTATCAAATCCTCAAGCTACTGATTCATAGGGATCGAGTGGTGTACTATACGAGGAGGGGACAAATAGCCTTAGGTAGAGCATTTACCCCAGGGCAGCCAGAGTTGTTGGTGGATAGATGAGAGATGAGCTACGAGGAGACTTTGGAAGTGGGTGCAGATCATTTCACCTTGTTTCTGTGATTGGTGGGCTTGAGGCTTTCTAGTGGGATGGGGGAGATGATAGAGGGGATGGTGCAAGATGAGACTGTCTATGCATGGGGGCCATGCATGTTGGCACAATTGTATCATGAGATGCACATCGTAGTGTATCACTATGATTCGACATTATCAGCTGGGGTCACACTACTGCATGTGTGGGCCTTTGAGCACATAGTGATCATGAGGCTGCAAGGAGGATACCATCGATGATAGTTTGAGGCCTATGTGTTTTTGAATCGGTAACCCATTGAGTACTCTCACACAGGGTAGTTTTGTTATTGGCGGCGGGTGTTGGATGATTTGATCAGGGTCACATGATGACCATATATTGGAGTAGAGTCGTGGCTAGATGATGATGTTCACATGCCTTACACATTCCAGCAATGGTATTTGATGGGTCGGGGTGATCACACCATTGATATGTATCTTCCATCGTGGGTCATGCATCAATTTGGCTTGCGGCAGGATATTCCTCAGGGGATGGCGGTATTTGCGTGGACACCATGAGATGAGAGATGGCCACTGGCCATAGTACCACAAGTGGCAATAGCTGACTTTGTAGCACTACAGCCACAAATGTAGGATTGGAGGAGCATAGTGGTAGATGCGGGGACCACACCTGCATATGATCAGTGGTGGTCAACATGGCAGCTGACACGTACGATAGATCTAACCAAGGATCTAGACATGACCGTGGAGGCAGGGAAGGAGGGGGATATTGTTGAGGAGGAGATAGTGGTGGAGGAGATGGAGGTGGATGATGATGATCCCATTGGGGTGTTAGTAGTAGTAGCATATGATCAGGTGGAGGCTAGAGAGCATGGGACAGAGGGAGAGGTAGATGGAAGGTGATACCACCACTATAGGTGCAACAACAGGGACAATAGAAGGCATAGTAGTAGGCAGTGCCTCAGGTACAGGCTCCTACATAGCAGGGGTAGGGGGGACAGCAAGAAGAGAGGTCTGGACAACGGGCTTCACAACAGCAGGAGTAGGTGCAGGGAAAATGAGCACCTCGACAATAGGGTCTAAGGTAGAGACCACCTGCCCAACAAGTATAGGGAGGGGATAGGGGATTGATGCCACCCCCATGAGCACCCCTACAACAACAGCGATAGAGGGCCACCTTCACACAACAAAAAACCTATTGGCAAGAGACACTGCTATGAAGATAAGTTGAGTGTTGTCATTGATGGCAAAAAGATAAGGAGAACACATCAGCATGACATAAAGACATAACTCTGAAAGTTCACTTGTGATTGGGAACAAGGCACAAGTCTGGAAGGCAAAAATGGCTAAGTATGAAAAATGTTCAGGTATGAGACAAAAAACGGATCAGTACTCCTCCACAAGATAAGATGTGAAGATACGGTTCAGGTATGATATTCATAGATACTTATTGCTCTTATATTCCAATAATCAAGTCATGACTTTCTTCAAAAATCATCTGATGAAAAGGCAAAGTCTGGGACAACAGAAGTAAGACAGGAATAGTGAATAGTGCAGAATGAAGTGGTCCGCATTCCTCCTCATTAGCATGTTTTATTCTACGGTTCTGAAGTAAGATAGAGATAGGTCACGACTATTAGAATCCAAGGCTATAGCTCTGGAAGTGCAACAAATCTTATTCTACAGGCTCTCCAATACCAGCATCAAGTTTGACAGTGTGACAGTGCATCAAGTCAGAGCTCTACATTTTGGCATACAGATTTATCTTATTCTGCGGAGTTGAAGACATGTTAAGAGATCAATAATGATTTCTGAATATGGTTCATGAAGTCCCATTTGGTCCGCAAGATAAGTTGTGATGTGACAGAGGAACCTATCATATATGTTATGAAGGAACAAGCCCACATGATGGTTAATTCCTTATGAAGAGAGGAAATATGAGTTGGATAATAAATGTAAGTGTTTGTATGATTAGAGTTGACACATATGAAGACATGTGCATGATGGTTTGGATCTGCATTGAAGATTTAACACAAAAACAAGCTGACATGATAGAACACTTGGTATACATGTTTCACAGTTTGTACACCGACCTGATCATGAGAAAGATTTAGTTGTGGATATAAATAGAGGATGGATTTTGGTGTTTGAAGGAGTGAAGATCATGATGTGATACATATGAATGCGAAATATACGAAGATAGAATGGCTGCAAAAAACAAAGAGATATCTTGAGCATATGTAAGAGCAGAGCAGAGAAACAGGGGCAGATTGAAATGAATAGTTCTGAATTAGTATTTATGAACTTAATTGGAACTGTCATCATGCATATGTAGATACAATTACAACAGTTCATTCTTGGCAATGAGCCACCCTTCTTCTTCTTTCTTCTTCTAATTGGCAGTGAGCCTTTTCTTGAGCAGTGAGCTCCAGGCAGCGAGCCTTTTGTAATTCAGTATTGTGCTAAAATAATATATTAAGAGCTAACACTCTTCGTGGTTTTTCCCTCTTTGGGTTTTCTCTTGGTGTTCATGTGTTATGTCTTTGTGGTTTCTGTTCATTTGTTTAATCTACTTTCACATAATTGAATTTGGTAAATGGATAATAGAGCAAGTACATAAATGGTTTTGTAGAACACTAATTCACCCCCCTCTCAGTGTTCATTGTATTCAATAATTGGTATCAGAGAAAGGTTCCTTGGAAGAAGCTTAACAACTTAAGGAAGATCTGGGAAGGTGTTCTCATGGTAGCAAGAAGGTATCTCACTTATCCTGAAACAAGTCATCCTAGTAGCATTGTGATTAGTGATCATTTTTATGTCAGCAATGAACAATTTGAAGCAGCTCTAGAAGATCTTGACAACTCCAAGGCTGATATCAAAGGTTTAGAGGAGAGTATCAAAGAAGCTGATGATTGCATTCTAAAATTAAAAGAGCAGATCAGTAAATCTCAGGAAAGAAGGAAAAAATTATGTGAGCAACTAAGACAAGCAAACAAATCCATAGAGAGTCTTCTCAGGGTGATTGAAGAAAAGACTAAGAGTGAGGAATGTCTAAATTAAATTGTGAAGGACAAGTCAGAAGAATGTGAAAAATTGGGGAAAGAAGTTTTGCTCTTAAAGTTTGGTCTAGAAGCAGCCAACAACTACAAAGAAAAATTCAAAATAAGCTCTGCAAAACTTGATGAGTTGCTAGCCAGTCAAAAGTATCCAAATGATAAACAAGGTTTGGGATTTGAAAAGGGAGAAAGTTCAACTTTAGGGCAATACAGATCTAAATAAGGAAGAGGCAGAAACCATCTGGTAAGGAATCAACGAAGAAGACCTAAAGGATCTCCAATCAGGCAACCAATTGCACAAAGCTTCCCATCTTTCAATGGTCATTGTTTCAAATGCAATAAGTATGGTCATAGGGCTACTCAGTGTAGAAGTAGAATAAATAAAAATGCTCCATCTTTTTCTGGTCAATGTTTCAATTGCAAGAAGATTGGTCATAAAGCAAATGAGTGCAAAAGTGTGTCAAGAAATGTGTCAAGCTATTCAAAGAATGGTCAATCTTTCAATGGCAAATGTTTTGCATGCAATAGATTTGGGCATATGGCTAACCAATGTAGATCAAGGCCAAATTCAAATATCAAAAGAAATCAAGGTCAGAGAAATGTTGTTTGTTACTATTACAACAAGTTTGGACACCTGGTGAGATTCTACAGAAGCAAAAATGTGGAAAGAGATTATCCTACACAATAGAGGAAAATAGAGCAGAAAGATTTCAAAGGCAAGAATAAAGTTGATCTTGTGGAAACCAATAAGGAGATGAGTGTGATTTGGATCAAAAAAGGTGTGAATGAGGTTAAGGATGGATCTGCACTAGCATCTGGTGTAGATACTTCCTTTGAGAAGTAAATTGAGAGCTCTAGCTCAGGGGGAGCAGTGTTAAAAATCTAAATCCCCCAGCCAGAAAGTTGGTGCTGGAATCCAGCATGGAGATATGTGATGGAATCCGACAAGATGAATCCTCTAAAAGAAAAATTGGAAGAGAATAAACTAATGAGAAACATTGCGGAGTAATTTCAATCGACTGTGTTTATCAGAGAAGTATTAGACAACTTTTGAAGGAAAGCATTTATGATGACCATGTCAGCACTGCAAAGGATAAAAGGGGAATCATTTCATCTTCTAACTCACCTTGCATTTATGTTATAGAGTGTCCAGCAAAGATTGAGGTGAAAATCGAAGAAATTACAGCAAAAGTTCAAAGAAAGAAAAGATTCAAGCAAAGAAACCCTAGTTTATTCAACAAGGTGTTTATTCCGTTAACCTAACTATGAATTTGTTGTAAACTTATTCGGTACGCTTATTATCCATAAAGGTACACAAATACATATTCAGACAACTTATTCTGAAGTACATAAATGGCAAACCCTTTTAAGGCAACTGAAGTTGATCCATTGGGTGCATTTTCAGACATCCCATACGGAGTTCTATTCATAGAAGACATTAGGGCATATATTCATGTTGCCCTAGATGAGTATGGAGATAGAAAATTCATAGATCTATATCTAAAACAACTCAGTGGTGACCATTTTGACCTACAAGATGAATACTTGGTTCTACGAGAGAAGAAATTCATTCAATATGCAGAATTCCCCACATTCGCTGAGGACTAATGGGTCTAGTATGTGCTAAGCAGAATTCATGGCGAGTTCATGTGGTTAGGGAAAGGGCAACCCTTTAAGATAACAAAGGATGCAATTTAGGTAGTCACTGGACTAAACTCCCTTGAAGGTGTACCATTATTCAAGGCGGTTAAAAATCAAATGGTTACAGACGCCACCAGAGTCCAATTTGATAAAAGGGTGTTGACAATAAATGATATTATTGATCCTACAGTAAAGTTTGCCTCAATGGTCATAGGTTACAAAATTTACTTCACAAGCAAGGAAAACTTTGTCTCCAGTACGACCATTTACACAGCGTACCAAATGATTAAGGAGAATGTGGATTATGACTTGTGTGAGCTGTTGAGAATTCAATTAATGGAAAACCTGAAAAAGATCAAGGAAAGCAAGAACTACCCATTCAAATTCGGCACGCTTATTATCTGTTTATTATTCTATTTTATGAATGAATTCCCAAACCATAAGGGATTGATTTGGTTGAGTGATAAACTAGTAGCTATTCAAATTAGAAATTGTCTTAACAAATTGGGTAGTTATAATGAGCAAAAAGCATCCCTATGAGGATTTTTCAAGAACTTTTAGAGCATGATGCACTCTAGGGAAAGAATTCCTAAGGCTATTGTAGAAAAGTATAAGGATGCCATATGTTTCATGGTCACAAAAGATTAATGTTTGATGGAGGCTATTGAGCCCAGGATAGTTTGGATCATGCCCGTGGGATATGAAGTAGATGGTCAAGTATTGGAAAATTATGCTCAACAACTAATTAGAAAACCTTGGGACCCTAAGAAAGAAAGATTCGGGACTTATGAGGAATTACATGCTAAAATTCATGTTGAAGTAAGGAAACTAGAGATCTCTAAGCAAATGCAAAAACTCGCAGAAGAAATTACCATAAAACAAGGATTCACTAAGGAACAAGTTAATGGATCAAGGGAAAAAGCAGAGAAAGCAGAACAAGAAAGTGAACAGGCTAAGGTTCTGGAAAAGCCTATTAAGAAGCAAAAAGGATCTGAAGAAGCATAAAGGACCACTAGAAGCTCTGCTACTTCCTCCAGTACCACACCATCAAGAAAATCCACTAATAAAGAAGCAAAGAGGAAGAAGATGAAGGGAAAAAGATTGTATGTCAGTGTGGGTGAAAAGGACGGAGAAGAAACATAATCAGATGAGGAGATAAAGAAGATGAAAGATGAGGCACTCAAAGCCATAGGAAAGTCCTCCGGAAAGGACAAATCAAACAAAAGGCAAAAGGTAGAAGAGCCTTATGTTGAAAAGGCTACAATATCTCTTAAAGACATGTACTAAAATCTGTCACAGTTGATGGGAACTTGAAGCCCATGATTGAATTTTATGATGAATACAATGATGCGGATACAAGAATCTTAGAAGAGGCCATAGTAAAATACTTAAACATCTTCAACAGGGCCCTCATTGAGATCATCTTTGATCTCCCTGAAAGTCTAGCCAGCATTTTGACCATCAGAAAAGAGACTGCCAGAGCAAAGGATATTGAGCTAAGACAACATGTACTGACAAGATTATGTCTGGAAATTACTCCAGAAGAAAAAGACTTGATTTCTAAGGAAACCAAAGAAAATTCAGAACCAAAATGAGGATGAACTCATTAATGATGGGTGAAATTGACAAAGTGGTAAAAGAAACAGAGGAAATTGTGTTGGAAGCACTGAAGAAATACAATCTTCCCACCACATATGACAATGAAGACAATAATGTTGGTGATAATACATCTGTTCTAGAAGTCAACATTGAAGAGGAGACAGCAAAAGTTGATAAAATAGTTGAAGAAAAGGAAATTCTTGCCTCTTTGGAGCATCAAAAAGTCGATAATACTATTAAGGAGAAGACTGAGGAAGAAGAAATACCAACTGCACAAACCAGTTCCTCTCTGGTACTTCAGATTAAAAGGGATTTGACAGAAGATGAATAGAAGAAGGACACAAACAAGGCCATGGACATTAATCCTCTGGAGCAGGAACAAAAAAATGATATCTCTGGTGCAACAAGAGACACTACAGAGGTAGTAAAAGAATTCTTGGAAAAGGAGGATCAGATCTAGCCCCTAGACAACATTCATCATGTCAACGCACATGTACAGATTATGAGGAGGAGGTGGGGACTCTCCGAGGCCATTTGGTGAGCCTGGAGGATACTGTGTAGAGATAACAGTAGGAGCTAGTATAGCATTGTGGAACAACTGCACTTTTGGATGGATCAAATGGGTCAGCTAGTCAGATTAGCGCGCTACAGGCACAGTTGACACAGGCACAGGCGCAGGTAGCAAAAGCATAGGCACAGATAGCCACCTTGATAGGTGAGCGAGACTCAGAGAGAGCCCTATGACAAACTGTAGAGACTAGGGCTCAGCAGGTAGAGGCCCAGGTGGTGAGTTTACAGGGTGCAGTGACTAGCACTGAAATGGGTGCATTTTTATCACAGATGCAAACTCAGACCACCCAGTTACAGGGACAACTTATGGAGCAGGTTCAACAAGCTGAGTACTATCATGGTGCTTATTATTCAGTCATTCCTGAGGGTCAGCGGATTCTTGGTTATAGATAGCAGAGTGGATACAGGATGTCAGGGTCCCATAGATCTAGGTAGTCCATCCAGTCGGTTCAGTAGCCCATGGGACCTCCACCAGTGGTACCCTAGCAGCCACCGTAGTAGCAATAGCCACAACTGCCATGCATACAGTAGCAATAGCAGCCACAGCCAAGGTCACCTACTGAGTCATTTTGAGCCCTTAGAAGCATTTTGTATCATGACTTGTATTATTTTTGAGCAATGTACATTATTTTGTGGTGATGTATGATGATGACACTTGATTTTATATGATGATATATGATGATGCATGTTGGTGATGCTTATGCCTTGTATATTATGGATGCACTATGTAATGTATGTTTTTGTGGTTTATGCATTTGATGATGATGCAGATTATGATGTGATGTTATGGTTTATGTATTATATGCTCATGTGATGATGTTGTGATGTTATGATTTAGTCATGATGATGTGATGGATGATTTTATTGATGTTGCGTTATGGGATGAAATGATTGATGATTATACTAATCGTACTTGTTGGGATGGCTACCTCATGTCATCCACATAGTTGTGTAATTCAGATATTAATGGTTGTAAGGATTTTTATTTTTTCTAATATCTGTTATGATTCTTTTTGGCCTATGGATGGTTTTTTTTTATGATATTATGATCTATGCAGGTGGTTCTTATGTACTATGTGATGGTGTGATGTTTATGCTATGGATGAGATGGATACTGATCACGATGATGTATATGTTGTGTTTATGATGATGATGGATCATGTATGTTATGAGATGATTTATGTTTGGTTTATGTTTATGCATTATGATGTGATAAATGTTGATGCATGTTCTGATTATGGATTATGATGTGGATTATAATGGATGTGGAATGCAATTAAATGCTTAGATTAATAAACATTTATTATGGATGCAAAGTGTAATGAAATGGAAATAAATGCTCAAATTAATAAACATATATTGTGGATACAAAATGTAATGAAAATGAAAATATATGCTCAAATTAAAAAACATATATTGTGGATGCAAAATGTAATGAAAATGCAAATATATGCTCAAATTAATAAACATATATTGTGGATGCAAAATGTAATGAAAATGCAAATATATGCTCAAATTAAAAAACATATATTGTGGATGCAAAAATGAAATGGAAATGCAATGGTGATTATGATAATGCAACTAATGACCTAATGCAATGATTTATGAAGTGGCCAAGTCATGACACATGTTATGTTCTTTTAAAACCCTGGGTGATGGGGCAAGGTAGAGGGGGTGGTTAGGGAGGGATATGGTTATGGGATGGGAGAAAAGGGAAATTGTGGGGATGGTTTAGGGAGAGCCAGGTTATTAGACACCACGTCATTAGAGGAGGTTTTGGTTTAGATGTGTTAGGTTGGTTGAATGGGTTGAGAGGTAAGTGAGAGGAGGGGATGTTAGTGAAGATAGGGGGAGTTAGAATGGATGGGGGGGATTAAAATTCTAACCCCACATAATATGGTGGGATGGTTGGTGAAAGATGATGTGAGCTAGGTATAGTACTTGTATTAGACTATTGAGAGAGCATTTCTAGGTTTATTATAGCAAAGTAGGATATATTTCACAAATGTATGAAATGACTTAGGTGATGATATTTATCCCACAATTGCATGGACTAGACTCACAAACAATAGGTTGATTTCATGCATGCCCAAGGTAGTATAACCTTGCATAGCTGAGGGAAGGGGACTCATAACATAAGCTCTCATAGTACATAAAAGATACGAATACCTATATATGCCAATAGGAAGCACTATGCTAGAACCGACCCTAGCTTCAAGATATGAATACTATTCTTGGAGTAATGATATCAACCCACAAGCATAGCATAAAGAAATGATGACCATGTCTATTCCAGGTGTTGCCCACCACTTACCATGATATAATGAGATCAAGGTAGCTTTGGAAATGACCTAGAACAAGACAAGAAGATTAAAATCAATAATCAAAAGACCAACAAAATGACACAAACAACCATTGTATTCTCTTGCCAAGATAAGTGTTGATAGGATGATGGATTCTATCCATTGTAGGAATGATATATCCTAGGACGCGAATCGTTTTGGATTTTGTTGGGTAAATTCTAGAAGATGGGCAATAGGATAGTCGGGCCATGTGTGATGATTATAGTTGGTATGTTGATTGATGACTTTTGCATGAGGTATGATGTTTTGGACATATACTTAGCATGTGTATCATCTGTAGAATCTAGCAATCTCAGTAAATGGGGACCATCCAAATGGGTTGGATGGGTGCATCTTATGTACCTGAGTACTGGATACTTCCTTCATATTCCAGACTGCCTACATACCCTATGTCCATGGGATCAAGGTACTTTCAAGATGCGAGTGAGATGAATATGTAGTTCTGGTAAGACTTGATGATGTGGGAATGGTTCGGGATGGATGTGATGATGTTGAGGATGTTATACATGATGAGGCTGTGAGTGTTATTGTATTTTTCTACTTTTTCCAATGTTTTTGTATTTTTTGGGATTTTCTAATGTTTTTGGATTTTTGGATTTTTTAATGGTTTTGGATTTTTTGATTTCTATTATTTTTGGATTTTTAGATTTTACAATGTTTTTGGATTTTTGGATTTTGCAATGTTTTTTGATTTTTTGGATTTTTGGCTATACAGAAAGAAACTTACAAGGATCCTTGTTCCATGGATTAGCTTTGGGTGGGATGATGCATTGTGGGAGATTGATGTTTCAGAATTCCAAGCCATGGGAGGTATTCAATATGGAGTGTCATGATGGAAAGAGGACTTATTAGATGGTGGAACCAGCCACTACACATGGCACTTGAAACAGGTTTTTACCATGGTACTTATCCAAGGTGCCACTGAAGTGATTTTCACCATTGGATGGTTTTATTGCACTCAGATTTTTCTTGGATTTTCAATTTTTTTGAATATTTTTCAATTTTTCAATTTTTTTGTATTCGTTCTTTGGGATACTTGATAGGTTATGCATAGAACCTCTTCAAATGCAGAATATTCATGGGTTCATCCAGAGGCTGTCCTTCAAGTGTTGCAAGTTGATATGCCCCTGATCCATAGTTGGCTGTGATAACATAAGGTCCCAACCAATTGGGCTCAAATTTCCCTTTCTTAGTGCATTCTTGTAGATTCTTCTAATTTTCCATGAGGACAAGGTCACTTCAAATTCGTGGTTCTTGGTCTTTTTATTATATCTTTTTTGGAGGCGATTTTGGTATTCCTGCAAATGGTTGAGTGCATCCAGGCATTTCTCATCCAATAGTTCTAACTCATGTAGCCTTGCAACTTGATACTCTTCATAAGTGATTATGTTCTGTAATGAAACTCTAAGTGATGGGAGCTTGACCTCAATAGGTAAGATGGATTTAGAACTGAATACTAGGGAATATGGGGTGGCTCCTGTAGGTATATGGATACTTGTGCGATAGGCCCATAGGACAGGATTGAGTTGGAGATGCCAGTCATAGCTAGCTTCATTAACATTCTTCTTCAAGATGCGTAGGATGGTTTTGTTTGAAGCTTCAGCCCAACCGTTACCTTGGGGATAGTATGGAGTGCAGAAATGATGTTGGATATGTAATTTCTCACACAAAGTGTAGACTTCTTGGTTCTTAAAAGGTTTCCCATTATTAGTAATGATGGCATGAGGAATGCTATAATGGCATATGATGTAGTGAAGAATGAATTTGGCTATTTGGATGCCTGTGGTGAAAGTGAGCAGAATTGCTTCAACCCACTTGGTAAAGTATTTGGTGGTGATGATAATGAACTCATGACCGTTGGATGATGGAGGATAGATCTTACCTACAAGGTCAAGTCCCCATTGTGAGAAAGGCCATGGAGTTGTTATTGGCTGCAGTTCTTATGATGGTGCATGGATGAGGTCCATGTTGCTGACATAGAAAGCATTTCTTCACGAACCTATAAGCATCTTGTTCCATGGTTGGCCACTAGTATCATGTCCTTAAGATCTTCTTAGCTAGGGTAGGTCCACTTGAGTGTGCCCCACAAATTCCTTCATGTACCTCTTGTAAGGCCATTTCAGCTTCCCTAGAGTCAAGACATTGTAAAAGCATATCATCAAGACTTCTTTTGTAAAGGGTGTCTCCTATAAGGGTGAAGCGGGAGGCTAGGTGAATGAAGATTTTTCATTGTGAGGATGAAAGGTCGGGTGTATGATGTTGTCATGGAGGTACATGTACATCTCTTGATACCAGGAGGATAGGGGACCAACAATGTCACATACTAGTTCTGATTGTGGAACATCATAAGCTAGTATAGGGAGTTCTTCAATTAGGAACTCACATTTCTTGTTGTCTTTCTTCATATCCACCAAGGATCCTATCATGGCCATGACATCTATTGCTTTGTTATTTAACCTTGGAATCTGTTCAAAATGGATGTCATAGAAGTATCCTTTAAAGTCATCCACCATTCTTTTATAGGGCAAGAGCTTATCATCCTTAGTCTTGTATTCATTGTTTACTTGTCGGATGACCAATTGGGAATCTCCATAGACCATCAACTTCTCAATCCTCCACCGAATCACCATGCAGAGTCCTATGATAAGAGCCTTATATTCTGCTACATTGTTTGTACATGGAAATGTAATTTTGTATGACGTGGGGATGCTATCTCCTTGAGCGGTAACAAACAAAATGCCTGCCCCTGAGCCTTGATGCATGTAAGATCCATCAAAGTACATTTTCCATTATTCTTATGTTGGTGTTACCGTCAATATAGACTCGTCAGGAAACTCTACCAGTGTTGGTTGCTCTGTTGGGATGGGTGCTTCAGCTAATTGATCAGCGATGACCTATCCCTTAATAGATTTCATCTCTGTGTATTCAATATCAAACTCACTTAAGATCATTACCTACTCAGCCATTCTTCCTGTAAGGATGGCTCTAGTTAGCAGATACTTTAGCAGATCGATCTTGGCAATCAGCGTAGTCTTGTGATTAAGCATGTAGTGTCTCAACTTTTGTGAGGTGAAGATGATAGCTAGGCATACTCATTCAATTGGGGTATAATTTAACTCATAGGACACCAAGGTACAACTAATATAATATATTGCTCTTTCTTTTCCTTATTCATCATGTTGTGCCAACAAGGCCCCTATAGTTGTTTCTGTTGTTGAAATATACAAGAGGAGGGGTTCTCCTTGTTTTGGTGGAAAAAGGACAGGTGGGTTAGAAAGGTACTTCTTCAACTGTTCAAAAGCTCCCTGACATTGATTGTCCCACACAAAGGTTGTATTCTTGTAGTGGAGATGCTGAAACGGTTGGCATTTATCTGCAAGTTGTGCTATGAACCATCAGATAGATTGAAGCTTTCCTTGTAGACTTCACAACTACTTAAGTATCCTTGGAGGAGGCATCTCTGTTATATCTTTGACTTTGGTAGGATCTACTTCAATTCCCCTTCTTGACACTATGTATCCCAAGAGTTTCCCGGAAGTGACCCCAAAGACGCATTTCTTCGAATTTAGCCGCACATTGTACTGTTCCAATCTGTCAAAGATCTTGGCTAACACGTTCAAGTGCTCCTCTCTGGTCTTAGATTTTCCTAGTAGATCATCTACGTAGTCTTCCATTATGTGATGGTAGAGGTCATGGAAGATGACTGTCATTGCCCGTTGATAGTTTGTACCTGCATTCTTTAGGCCAAAAGGCATTACTACCCAGTAGTATATCCCCCATGGGCATATGAAGGATGTTTTATGTTGATTATCTTCTGTCATCCTAATTTGATTGTATCCTAAAAAACCATCCATTAGAGACAACATCTCGTGCCCTGCTGTGAGAACCATTATGATGTCAATGTCAGGTAGCGGGAAGTCATCTTTAGGGCAAGCTTTGTTGAGATCTCTAAAATCTGTGTAGCACCAGATGCCCCCAGTGACTTTGGCGATAGGTACAATGTTAGATACCCACTCGGGGTAATCTATCGGATGGATAAACCCCACATCTAGGAGTTTCTTGAGTTCTTTGACTAGGAGCGCAACTTGGGGATTTATCTTCCTTAGCTTTTGTTTTACCGGTTTCGCATCAGGACGGACCGCAAGGTGATGAACAACCAAAGCGGGATCTAGTCCCGGCATATCAACATAGGTCCATGCAAAATTATGGCTTCTTTGCTTAAAGAAGGCTAGAAAGTTCTCCTGTCCTTTTGTTGTAAGGGATTCTATTCTAAATGTGATTTTCGGTGCTTCCTCTGTTGCAAGGTTCATTTCTTGCAATGGTTCCACTACGATAGGTGATTTGTCTACATATACTTCATCTATTTTGGGAAGGCCCATGCTCTCATCTCCTAGTGCCTCATGGAGGTTTTCACTAGGTGATACATCCTTTATTTTGATTTTTTCTTCACCCGAAAGTGCCACAGAGTGGTTTTCACTAGGGGATGTTTTTATTTTTATGTTTTTACGACTAAGAGCATGGATGGTTTCACCAAAGTAGGTGGATGTGTTGAGTTCCATGACATATCCAACTCTGTGGTCTCCAAGGGGGAAGTGATCTCTGACCCCCATCATTTCTTCTATTGCCTCATCGTTCTGTGCCAAATCAAGGATGGGAGGTCCTTGTTGGTCCCAATCTATAAGCTTGAGGTATACAAGAGGTAGGTCATTAGTGGTGGATGCTAGGGTGGTTATGGTATAGATGGTGCATATGGAGGATTCAAAGAATTCAGTGAAATCACTAAAGGAGTCTTGATGGTCTGCTTCATTAATGTTATCGACCGTAGGGGAAACCTTGGCAACCTCACCTAAGATACATTTACCATTAGCAAGGATAGACTCTCATTTTCCATATCATAACCCTTGAGAATAGGGGCTCCTCATTGCTTGAATCGGCTCCACAATCCATTGCTCATGAAGGCCTATACCGCCTTGTCCTTTATAGCTCATATACTTGACAATCTCTAGACCTTTTCCATAGATTTCAGTCGGGATGGTAGGGGCTTCTTGTTCTTGTTCTTCATCTTTGTATAACCATGAGGATATGTCTTCAAGAACATCCTGATCAAGGAGATGCTTGATCTTGAAGGTGGGAGATGGCTTGCATTTGATAACTACCATGGAGACCTCTACTTCCTTAGGAGCACCAAATGTCTTAGAAGTGGGCAATGATCCTACACAAAAGGTACCATGTAGGTCATATTCACCACACCCCATGTCACTTAGTTTGATCTTGACCTCGGGCAGTGTGAAGGTTTGTGATGTAGTGGCAATATTGGAAGGATCAACATAAGAGGTGGATGATGTAGGATTTTTAGTGGGAATGGGTGTTTTGGTGGCGCTATTGTAAGGACAGAAGGTGCGGTCATGTCCCTCCAAAAGGCTACAATATTGGAAGGGATGGGGATCGGCATAGGTAGTTACTTATGTGCCATTGTAAGGGAACTTTAAGCATTGGTGAAATGTGGATGGTACGACTTGCATGGCATGGATCCATGGTCAACCGAGAAGAATGTTGTAAGGGAGGTCAAGATCAAGTACTTGATGCTTAGTCTACAAGATTTTCTTCCCCACTTGGATAGGGAGTTTGATAGTGCCTTCAGATAGTCTCTCGGTATCATCGTACCCCTTAATGGTTATATATTCACTAGTGTCCACAACCACATCACAAATGTTTTAACAATTTAAGAGTGCACAGGTTTAGGCTGGAGCCACCATCTATTAAGACTCTTTTTATGATATGCTTGTGAATGCGGACTTCAATATGCAAGGCATCATTGTGTGGGTCATCAGAGGCAGGAAGGTCCTTCTCAAAGAAGGTGAGATGATGAGGTGAAGTGATATGGCCCACCATATCTTGGAATTGATCAACATTTAGGTTGGTGGGGACTTGGGTTTCCATTAAAGCTTTGTCAAGGAATTATTTGTGAAGGGGTGATGTGTGGAGCAATTCAAGGATGGAGATTTGTGCAAGGGTTTTACCTAGATGATCTAGGAGGTTGTATTTGTGAGCAGATGGTGGGTTGGCAGATGTGGATGTGGATGGTTGATCGCTGGTGGGTGCACCACAGATGGAGACATGGCCATGGCAGGTAGTGACGGCATAATTAGGTGTTTTTGCTTGAATGATAATGGTGTTGACACGGTTAGAAGATTCTTCTATTCGACCCACAATGGAGTCAAAAGAAGTGGGAGGTGGAAAAACATTGTAATCTTGGTTGGATGAGGATGCTTTTCCTTTGTTGCGATCAGGTAGGGGATTCTTGTAAGCTCCAAGATTTGCATTTGGTGACTATTTTGGTGGTTCATTGAAGCTAATACTAATCTTATCTATGAGATCCTGTATGCAATGTTTTAATCTCATGCAATCAGATGTTTTATGCCCCTTGACATGATGGTATTCACAATAGGCATTCTCATCAAACCATGGGGGTTTGAATTGATTCTCGTCATAAAACCTAATAGGGGGAAAGTTATCAAATTCCCCTTCACAATCTTGTCCAAAACATCTTCTATTGGCTCTCCTAAGGGTGTGAATTTCCTCCTAGGGGTGTTATTTTGTTTGGGTGGTCCCTTGGGGAAATTGACATTGTTTACGGTGGATGTGCTTGGTGGTTCTTGATTTTCTACATTTTGAATGGCCTTCACATCAGTGACACCATCATTAAGGGTGTTCTTGTTTTTACCCCAAAAGTAAGGTTTCTCGTTGTTATTTGTGTTTTGGATGTTGATGTTGACTTTGTTGTTGTTGTTATAGGTTTTGTTGTCATAGAGCTTAATCGAGCCCTTGGCAATAAGGGCTCTCTCGATGGTTGTGCCTTTGTTAATGACCTCTTCAAAGGTATATGTGCATTGAATTTGTAAGTGGAATCCCATTTCTTGACTAAGATTAGCCACAAACATGGTGACTAGTTGTTTTTCAAGGATAGGCCAAGGGAGATTGCTTGCCAAGCCTCTCCATCTTTACAAAAAGGCAGGAAAGGATTCTCCGTTCTTTTCTTTGGTATTACAAAGATCATTCATTGATGTTTCATATTCAAAATTATAGGAGAAACGGTTTACAAACTTCTCTGCAAGCTCAGAGAAGGTCCTAATGCCGGGAGGGAGGTGTGCAAACCATTTGGTGGCTTGACCACCGAGGCTTCAAGGAAAAAGTCTCATCAAATAAGTATCATCATATGAGACTTCGAGGAAAGTGATATAGAACTCCCTAAGGTGTTCCCTAGGGTCTCCCTTTCTTTTGTATTTGTCAAATTTGGGCGTTTCAAAATTTTTGGGAAAAGGGGGCATGTATAATGTCCTGTCAAATGGGTAGGGGAAAATATCCTCAAACAAATATTTCTTTCGTTTGTTTCCTTGTTGCATGCTATCCACATTTTGGATTAGGGTTTGCACAACACTTGTTAGATCTTGTGTTGGGGGTGGTTACAGGATGGTTGCGGGATGTATGTTTGTTGATTGATGAGTTGTTGGAGGTGAGGTAGAATTTGGTTTTGTGAGATGAGGTTTTGGTTTTGTGGGACGAGGTTTTGATTTTGGTTTAGTTGGGCGAGGTATTGTTAATAGGTACGAATTTGTTGTAGAACATGGGGTGGTATTTGATTTTGATTAGGGTTTGGTTGTGATGTTTGGATGGAGGAGGTGATAGATGTTTGGGAGATTGATGGATTCACATAAGTGAAGTTGGATGATGGGTTGTTGATGGGCATATTAGAGGTGTTAGGGGGTTGTCGAGAGAATAGTTGGTTCATAAAGGTGATGGTGTTGGGGTTAAGTGGAGGCACACTTGTGGAAGCACTTGCATGCACAGGGTTATTATGAATAGTGAGGGTGATTTGTGGGGTAGATGTTGTTATGTTTTATGTGGTGGTAGAAGTGGTTGTGGCTGAGACATTGGTGGGATTTGTGGATGTGGTTTGAGATATGTTAGGGTTGGTGTGTGACATGGAGGGTTGTGAAGATGTCATGGTATTATTTGAGGCGGATGCGTTATGAGGTACATTAGCACCATTTTTGAGGAGGAACTCAAGATATCTATTGGGATCTAATCTTTGGACTCTGTCGAGTATATCCATGGAATCAGGATCTTGTGTGAAATCTAAGACGTCTTGGTCTACTTGATTGGTGTTAGATGGGGGTGCAGGGGGTTGGAAGAGGAAGGGATTTACCATTGCATTGGTGTCATTTATGGGGATGTTGTTTTGGTCAGTTTGGGGCATTCCTAAGCAGAAGTTGTTTCCAAGGTTTGCCATTTCTTGTTTCTTCTTGGATTGGGATCTTGTTATGGGCATACAATGAGGTGGATAAAGGTTGAGACCTTAGAGAATTGATTTGATTTATTGGACTAAAGGATATGTAGTGATGAAGGGGGACAAAGATTTAGGTTTAAGAGATAATAATCCCTAAAATTTAAATCTAAGGGGGGATGAGGTTATGGTATGATTTTGATTATAGGTGTAGACCTTTAGGAAATAAATCTCAAAAGGTGACAACCTAAGGGTGATAAATGTCAAGGATATTGATTTTCAAAAAAATTCAACCAAATGGTTGAAAGATGGAATGGATTGGAATGATGATTTAGTGAGAAAATGTTAGGTGATTTAGATGTTTTAGAGGATAGAGTTTGGATGATGTTTAAAAGGATGTTCAAATCGACAAATGAGTTCAAATAGGTCTAGATTTTTTTATGTTTGTAAATTGGATGTTTCTTCTTACTCAAGGTAGACTTATGACCTTGGGTAAAAAGGGATGATTATTCTACTTGAAGGTAGACTAATGACCAACAAGCAAAATAGGATGTGAAAGGATAAAATCTAGATTCAATTTTTTTCTCAAAGGTTGATTTAGGATATGATTTTTTTGGTATTCATTGATTTTTTGATTTGTGAGATTTTTTGGATATTTTTGGATTTAGGATAGATGAATGTAATTGGGATGGAATTTGTTGGATGATGAATTAAGGTCCAAAGTTTAAGAAAAATCAAAGGGGATGAAAATTTATGGAAGGGGATGGATTATGGTTGGTTTCAATAGTATGATGAAGGGTCCAATAGTAAAAATGCTTATTCTCTAAGGTCCAAATGGGAATATGGATGAAAATGGTTATGGTTTTGATGGAATTTGGCAAGGTGGATATGGATTATGGATGTGTAGGTTTTAAAGGCTCCACAATAATTTTCTAGGCATGTGTGCCAGTTGATTCAGAAATAGCACCAATACTCAGGGATAAAGCGCCAAAACAATGAGAAATGGCGCCAAAGCAGGGCAGTGGTTGTCAATTCTTTGGCTAATGTGTGTTTGTTGGCAAGAGACACTATATGGATTCATGGTTGTTGTCATTGATGGCAACAAAGGTCATTCCATATATCTGCAAGTCATGGTGTGTCTCTACTGGAAGTCAGAATGAAGACTGTTGTGGTCCGGTGAACAAGAACAGAGCATGTGGCAAGGTCCGACAGATTGGTCCGGATCTCTCAGAGGAAGTGTCTTGGTGCAGTGCGGATTTGGGGAAGCCAAAAGGACTACCTTGAGTAGTATATTCCAAGGATTTAGCCTCCGGTGATGGACAAGAAAGAAGATATGAATAGTTGAGTACCGGATTCCTGAAAGACAGTGAGAACAGAGGAAGAACTGACTGACAGAGTATCAGACTATTTTCCGGATGTGTTATTGTTGATGGCAAAGGTTGTGAAGGCATGAATCATGTTTGGCCAACATGATTAATGATATCTACAAGTATATGCTTGATCCGCATTACTTGATATGCAAGGATTCAGCCGATAGAACAAAGTTGGTGAGAAAATAGACTATTCTGGGTGCCGACTAGAAAGATAATGAAATCACTAGTGCGGATATAAATAGAGGATGGATTTTGTTGTGAATATAGTAGTTGTGTTATATGGTATGTGAATAAGTGCAGAGCAGAGTAGAAGTAACAAGAAAGATCCGGTATGTGAAAGAAAAGAAAGAAAAAGAGCAGAGGAAAGATGAAGTGCAGCAAATCAGTATACTGAGCCTAACCGAAATTGAACTCCAGCATATGTAGATGCTTCCAATCAGTTCAAGTATTGTATAAACATTCTTTTGTAGATAGTGTGTCTCCTTGTAGGCAGTGTGCCTCTTTGTGAGCAGTGTGCTCGGGCAGTGAGCCCTAATTGGCAAGTGCCATTTTGTAATTCCTTATTCTTCTAACAGAGAATAATCTTTGGGTTAATCACCCCATGGTTTTCTCCCTTAACCGGGTTTCCACGTCAAAAATACTATGTCATGTGTTTCTCATTTCATGGTAATGTTTGTTTGTCTGATTCAATGCTGCTTTGATTAATAAGAAAGTTCAAATGAAGAAATAATTAGGATAACTGATTCACCCCCCCCTCTCAGTTATCAACAATTGGTATCAAAGCTAAGTTCCTCCGAATAGAGCCTAACAACTTGAGGAAGATCTGGGAGTTTAAATGGATGCATATGGTTTAAGGGAGCAACTCAAGACTGCCCTTGAGGATCTTGAACAGTCAAACTCTGAAGTCAATGAATTAAAGGAAAGACTCAAACAGGCTGATGAATTCATGAGAGAACTAAAAGACAAATTAAGTCTCTCTATGAAAAAGAGAAAGGAGCTGCTCCAACAATTGGCAAGACAAAGTGAAGAAAGTAATACAAATGAAGAATTAACTGAGAAAACCAAGTTATGTGAAAAGTTATCAAAAGAAGTCATTATGTTAAGACATGAAATGGAATCAGGAACTATAAAGTTTACTCAAGAGATTGAAGAAAAAAGAAAAGCTGAAGACAATCTAAGACAATCTCTTAAAGAGAAATCAGAAGAATGCCACTAGATGGATAGGATTATCAGACATCTTGAATCTGATCTTGAAGATGCCAAAGATAATGAAGAAAAACTTGAGGATCAAATTGTCTCTCTCAAAAGAGATCTTCAAACAGCAAATGAATATAAAGAAAAATTCAAGATAAGTTCTGCCCAACTTAAAGTACTTCTTGGAAGTCAAAAGAGGACAGATGACAAGTATGGTTTGGGATATGAGAAAGGAGAAAGCTCTGGATCCGGTCAAAAGAATTTTGGATTCAAAAATCTAAGGAATAGGCCTAGAAGACCTCCGGTAAGATAGCCCAATGCTCAAAGATATCCATCCTTCAATGGATACTGCCACAGTTGCAATCACTTTGGTCACAAAGCTAATCAGTGCAGAAATAGAATGAATCAGACTAATTCATCCTTCTCTGAACAATGCTTTAACTACAAAAGGTATGGACACAAGTTTCATGAATGCAGAAATATGCAAATAAACAAATCATTCAATGGTAGATGCTTTGCATGTAATAGAATAGGTCATATGGCTAATCAATGCAGATCAAGAGGCTATCAGTCAAATATGCAAAGAAATGTTATTTGTCAAATCTGTAATAGGTCCGGTCATAATGCAAAAGTCTACAGAAGTAAGAATCAAGACAAAAAAGGTCTGGTGTATAATCAGAATCAAGACAAGGGTAAACAAAAGATAAATGCGGATGAAGTTAGGAATCAGATGAACAAGATTTGGGTAAAGAAAAGTTCAGAGAATGTAGAGGTTGGATCCACACCAGACTCTGGTGCTGATATTCCTTCTGGAAACTAAAAAATGAGTTCTGGCTCAGGGGGAGACTCATAGAAAATCCTGTTCCCCCATCCAATCAAGTGGTGCCAGATGTGGCACAAGATGCGGAGTAAAGGGTTTTAAGATATAAGTCTTGAAATGATCCAGATAAGATATCAGAGGTCCGCATGGAGATGTAAAGAAGTTGTGATCGATCAAATAAGACCTATTTCGGGAGATGCTCTGGAATGACAGAGGATTACAAAAAGGATCCGGAGAGATCCAGAAATGCATTATCTTATTCTGTGGATTGGACAGAGTGTTTGGGATGTCCTTGTGATGTGTCATCTTGATTTATTCATGGTTGGAAGATCCGCATGATGTTGATAGATCAGGACTGATCCGGTATTCCAAGTTATCTGAATAAGGCAAAACTGGAACAATGTAGGTCGAGCATTTATTGCAAACAGATATTAGGGTTTGCGAAACAATATAAGGGATTTCTCAATAATCATTTGATCATTCCACACCTAAGAAGAAGCGAAAAGTGGAACTCTACAACAAAATTCATCAAGTTCACCAAAGATCACTTGCAGAAGTTACTACATACAGAATTCAATCCAACCACTCCGTATAATCGAAGGCGCTTAAGGTATTTTACGTTTCCAATATCTCACTGCAAATCTTTGAAAAATGGCTACTCCAAATATAGTTAAGATCTCTGATAGACCTTGCCCCACATTCAAGAAACATCCATACAAATCTTTGGAAGTAGATCCACTAGGAGCCTTCTCCAGTGTTCCGCATGGTGTATTGCATACGGAGGACATTAGGGTTTACATTCATGCAAATTTTGAAGACTTTGGAGAATCAGAACTGATGGATATCTATCACAAACAGTTGATAGATGACTCCTTTGAGATTAAACCTTAGTACAAAGCCATCTGGGACAAACACTTTGCACAATGCATCCATTTCCCCTATTTTGAAGAAGATGAATGGGTCCGGTATGTACTAAGTAGAGTGCATGACAACTTCCTATGGTTGAACAAGCCCTTCAAGATCACCAAAGATGCAATTAGGGCTGTAACTGGTCTGCACTCATCCGGTGGATTACCTGTTCTCAAGTCTGTCAAAAATCAGATAGTTAGTGATGCAACCGGATCTAAGTTTGACAAGAGAGCTATGACAGTTGAAGACATCACTGAACCGGATGTCAAATTTGCATCTATGATAATTGGTTACAAAATCTATCACTCCAGTAGGGAAAATTCAGTACCGGGAACTGCAATCTACACAGCTTATCAAATGTTAAAGGAGAATGTAGACTATGACTTGTGTGAGCTTCTTGTAAACTAACTTTTTAAAAATCTGCAGAAGATCAAGAAGGACAAGAAAAACTCCTTCAAGTATGGCAATTTGATCCTTTGTCTCTTCTTTTATTACATGAATGAGCTTCCCGGATCTAGTGGATGGATATGGCAGAATGACAGACCGGTTGCCATCCAAATCAGAGATTATTTGCATGGACTTGGGGATGCTAAAGCAAGAAAAATAGCTCTATGGGGATATTTCAAGAACTTCCAGAGCATGATGCATGCAAGAGAAAGAATACCCCAATCCCTTGTTGAAAAGTACAAAGACACAGTATGCTTTATGGTAGAAACAGATCAGTGTCTAATGGAGGCAGTAGAACCAAGTACTGTGTGGATCATGCCCATGGGGTATGAAGTGGATGAACAAATAGTGGAGCTACATGTTCAACACATGCTAAGTTAGCCTAAACATCCAAAGGCAGAAAGGTTTAGAACATTTGAGGCACTAAGTATAAAAATTCATGTTGAACTTAGAGAACCAGAGATCAAGAGGAAAGTCAGAAAAGAAGTAGAACACATAGCACAAGGCCTTGGAATCTCCATGGAAGCACTTGATGCTCATCGGAAGAAGAAGGAAGGGGATGAGAAAGAGAAGAAGAGGGCAGAAAAGAAAAGTGAAGAAAGTGTTCTGGTTGAAACTTCCACCTGGACCAGATCATCAAAAAGATCTGCACCTCCCACAACCAAAAGCTCAAAACTGGAAGTCCAGGCATCCGGTAAAAGATCTAAGACAAAAGCCACAAGGGCTTATGAAAGCCAAAAGGATGAAGAGGAAACTGAGTCAGATGAGGGAGTAAAAGAAATAAAGAAGCAGAAGAAGAAAGGATCTGGTAAACCCTCCACAGGCCAAGACAAGGAAGAAATGACAGAGGAATTTGTTGAAAAGCCCACCCTGTCTCTAGACAGTGTAGTCAAATCAGTCACTGTGGATGGGAACCTTCAACCAGTGGCTGAATTCTATGATGACTACAATGAGGTAGATCAAAAGATCCTGCAGGAAGCTACAATCAGGTACCTGAACATTTACAATAAAGCTTTCATTGAGATTATCTCCAAAATTCCTAAGAATCTAGAGAAGGAATTAGAAATAAGAAAGAACAATGCCATGGCAAAAGACCTTGAGATCAGGGAACAGATAGCTATTCAGCTATATCCTTCAATTGATCACAAAACAATGAACATGGTATTCAAAGACTGCAAGGATGAATTCAGAAGCAAAGCAAGGATGAATCATCTTATGCTTGGTGAGACCGACAAAGTAGCCAAGGACACTGAAGAGATCCTCTGGAATACATTCAAAAGGTTCAACATTCCTATTGTAGAGGACTTAGGTGCAGAAATAGCTGTGGACTTGGAATCATCTGCTCTGGAAGAAGTGGCCCTTGAACAGAGTAACATCTCTCCTTCGGTTTCCCCTACAGTCTCCGGATCCCAAGAGAAATTATAGGAGAAAGAAGCAACAGTAAAAGAAAAAGAGGTTGACAGCACAAAGGATGCAGAGAAAGAGAAGATTCCAACATAGAAAACCACAACTGAAAGTGGTAAGAATATGGAAGGAGAAAAGACTCCAAAGGACAAAACTGCAGAAGAAAAGAAACATTTGTCTCCGGCAAGAGACACTGCACAAACTGTTCAAAAATTTCTGAGCCAAGAAACAATAGAGATTGATGAACCGGAGCTTCTAAAAGGCCCATTCAATTTTGACTCTCTCTCTCTGGTACAGACGATGAAGATAGCTTCATTTACAAATGCTAAGGCAAATGAAAAACTCCTAAAGTCTCATATGGAAGACTGTGAGTTGATAGAGGCTACTTTCGGAGTGCTTGAAAAGATTATGCCATCAGTCCAGATAGATCCGACAGCCTCCTCTTCCGGTAATCTCAAAACCTTAGTCAGCAGTGTTGATACACATTTTGATTCTCTAGAAAAATCAGCTGAAGAAAAGGTCCGGAAGGAATTTTTGGATAAGAGATTTTTAGAAGTACTAGGATTAATTTCTAATCATAGGAGAAATATGAGTATTGGAATAAAGAGCTTAGAAAATGCTCTTAAGGATGGCAGTGACATCTACAAATTTTGCATCTCCTGGTCAAAGGCAACAGCAGAAATTGACAAGAAAATAAAAGAGGAACATGACAAACTACAAAGTCTGTCTCAAAGTTTTGATCCTCTCTCTTCCTCCATAGTGAATCAAGAATGTCAAACTATTGCAATCACAAATGCAATAAAGAACTTTGAGAAGGAAAGGAAGCATATAACTAACCGGATGGGAGAACTTAGAAGGATTATAATCCCTAAGTTAGAAACTATGCATGAGGCCATCAGTGATGCTCAGACTACCGCTCAAACAAATGATCCGACAGATCTCAAGAGGGCAGAAGCCTTTGCATTTTTGTTAAGTGGTCACATTTCAATTTTGGACAGAATGAAGCAAAGTTGGGCTACAGAACTGGTCCAATTGAAGACATCCTTCGTAGACATTCTTCAGTTTATGTGAGTATGTAAATATGCGGCTATGTATAGTAAATCTTTGAAAATTTTGGTGTGCAGACCCTACCCTTTGCCATTGATGTCAAAGGGGGAGTGAGGAGCAGTGAAAAATGAGGAATCCAACTAAGGGGGAGTTCCAAAAATTGTATATAAAGATAGAGCATCAGCCAAGGGGGAGCATAGTGTAAACACTTAGTCATTTTTCACTAAGTGTTGCCATCAATGCCAAAGGGGGAGATTGTTGGCAAGAGACACTATATGGATTCATGGTTGTTGTCATTGATGGCAACAAAGGTCATTCCACATATCCGCAAGTCATGGTGTGTCTCTACCGGAAGTCAGAATGAAGACTATTGTGGTCCGGTGAACAAGAACAGAGCATGTGGCAAGGTCCGACAGATTGGTCCGGATCTCTCAGAGGAAGTGTCTTGGTGTAGTGCAGATTTGGGGAAGTCAAAAGGACTACCTTGAGTAGTATATTCCAAGGATTTAGCCTCCGGTGATGGACAAGAAATAAGATATGAATAGTTGAGTACCGGATTCTTGAAAGACAGTGAGAACAGAGGAAAAACTGACTGACAGAGTATCAGACTATTTTCTGTATGTGTTACTATTGATGGCAAAGGTTGTGAAGGCATGAATCATGTTTGGCCAACATGATTAATGATATCTACAAGTATATGCTTGATCTGCATTACCTAATATGCAAGGATTCAGCCGACAAAACAAAGTTGGTGAGAAAATAGACTATTCCGGGTGCAGACTAGAAAGATAATGAAATCACTAGTGCGGATATAAATAGAGGATGGATTATGTTGTGAATATAGTAGTTGTGTTATATGGTATGCGAATAAGTGTAGAGCAGAGTAGAAGTAACAAGAAAGATCCGGTATGTGAAAGAAAAGAAAGAAAAAGAGCAGAGGAAAGATGAAGTGCAGCAGATCAGTATACTGAGCCTAACCGGAACTGAACTCCAGCATATGTAGATGCTTCCAATCAGTTCAAGTATTGTATAAACATTCTTTTGTAGACAGTGTGTCTCCTTGTAGGCAGTGTGCCTCTTTGTGAGCAGTGTGCTCGGGCAGTGAGCCCTAATTGGCAAGTGTCATTTTGTAATTCCTTATTCTTCTAACAGAGAATAATCTTTGGGTTAATCTGTTGATAACTGAGAGGGGGGGGGGTGAATCAGTTATCCTAATTATTTCCCTTATTGAACTTTCCTTTTAATTGAAGTAGCATAAAATCAAACACAAAACATTAACCATGAAGTAAGAAACACATGACACAGTATTTTTGACGTGGAAACCCTGTTAAGGGAGAAAACCACGGGGTGATTAACCCAAGAATTATTCTCTGTTAGAAGAATAGGAAATTACAAAAATGGCACTTGCCAATTAGGGCTCACTGCCCGAGCACACTGCTCACAAGAGGCCCACTGCCTACAAGAAGACACACTGTCTACAAAGTGATGATAATCACAGTCTTGAACTGATTGGAAGCATCTGCATATGCTGGAGTTCAGTTCCGGTTAGGCTCAGTACACTGATCTGCTGCACTTCATCTTTCCTCTGTTCTTTGTTCTGCTATCTTTCACATACCGGATCCTTTTTGCTACCTCTGCACTTTTTCTGGACTTATTCGCATATCTCACTACCTCCACACCACACTTCACAACTAAATCCATCCTCTATATATATCCGCACAAGTAGTTTCATCACCTTTCTGGTCGGCATCCGGAACAGTCTTAGTTTCTTACAATCTCTCATTCTGTCGGCTGAATCCTTCCTCACCAAGCAATGCGGATCAAGCATATACTTGTAGATATCATTAATCATGTCGGCCAAACATGATTCATGCCTTCACAACCTCTGTCATCAACAGTAACCCATCCGGAAAGTAGTCTGATACTCTGCCAGTCAGTTCTTCCTCTGTTTTCACTGTCTCTCAGGAATCCGGTACTCAACCATTCATATCTTTTTCTTTGTCCATCACCGGAGGCTAAATCCTTGGAATATACCACTCAAGGTAGTCCTCTTGACTTCCCCAAATCCGCACTGCACCAAGACACTTCCTCTGAGAGGTCCGGACCAATCTGTCGGACCTTGCCACATGCTCTGTTCTTCTTTACCGGACCACAACTTTCTTTATTCTGACTTCCGGTAGAGACACATCATGACTTGCGGATGTGTGGGATGACCTTTGTTGCCATCAATGACAACAACCATGAATCCATATAGTGTCTCTTGCCAACAATCTCCCCCTTTGGCATTGATGGCAACACTTAGTGAAAAATGACTAAGTGTTTTCACTATGCTCCCCCTTTGCTGATGCTCTGTCTTTATATACAATTTCCGGAACTCCCCCTTAGTTGGATTCCTCATTTTTCACTGCTCCTCACTCCCCCTTTGACATCAATGGCAAAGGGTAGGGTCCGCAAATCAAAATTTTCAAAAATTTCTTATACTTAGCCGCATATTTACATACTCACATATATTGAAGAATGTCTGCAAAGGATGTCTGTAATTGAATCATTTCGGTAGCCCAACTTTGCTTCATTCTGTCCAAAATTGAAATGTGACCACTTAACAAAAATGCAAACGCTTCTGCCCGCTTGAGATCTGTCGGATCTTTTGTTTGGGCGGTGGTCCTAGCATCACTGATGGCCTCATGCATGGTTTCCAACTTAGGGATTATAATCCTTCTAAGTTCTCCCATCCGGTTGGTGATGTTCTTCCTTTCCTTCTCAAGATTCTTTATTTCGTTCAAGACTGCAATAGTCTGACATTCTTGATTTATTATAGAGGAAGAGAGAGGATCAAAACTTTGAGATAAGCATTGTAGCTTATCCTGTTCCTCTTTTATTTTCTTGTCAAATGCTGCTGTTGCCTTTGACCAGGATATACAAAATTTATAGATATCACCGCCATCCTTAAGAGCATTCTCTAAGCTCTTTATTCCAATGCTTACAATCTTCCTATCTTTAGAAATTAATTCTAATATCTCTGAAAATCTCTTATCCAAAAATTCCTTCCGGACCTTTTCTTCAGCTGATTTTTCTAGAGAATCAAAATGTGTATCAACACTGCTGACTAAGGTTTTTAGATTACCGGAAGTGGAGGCTGTCGGATCTATCTGGATTGATGGCATGATCTTTACAAGTATTCCGGAAGCAGCCTCTATCAACTCACAGTCTTCCATATGAGACTTCAGGAGCTTTTCATTTGCCTTGGCATTTGCAAATGAAGCTATCTTCATTGTTTGTACCGGAGAGAGAGAGTCAAAATCAAATGGACCTTTTAGAAGCTCCGGTTCATCAATCTCTAGAGTTTCTTTGCTCAAAAATTGTTGAACAGTTTGTGCAGTGTCTCTTGCCGGAGATAGATGTTTCTTTTCTTCTGCAGTCTTAGAACTGTCAACCTCTTTGTCTTTCACCACTGCTTCCTTCTCCTGTAGTTGCTCTTCTTCTTTGGATCCGGAGACTGTAGGGGAAACCGGAGGAGAGATGCTAACTTGTTCATGGGCCACTTCTTCTTGAGCAGAGGGTCCCAAGTCCTCACTTGTCTGTTCAGGGCTCACTTCTTCCGGAACAGAAGATTCCAAATCAGCAGCTGTTTCTGCACCTAAGTCCTCTACAACAGGAAGATTGAACCTTTTGAAGGCCTTCCGGAGGATCTCTTCTGTTTCTTGAGCCACTTTGTCAGTCTCACCAAGCATGAGTTGATTCATCCTGGCTTTGCTTCTGAACTCATCTTTGCAGTCCTTGAAGATAATGTTCATTGTCTTGGGATCAATTTGAGGATATAGCTGAATAGCTATCTGCCCCCGGATCTCAAGATCTTTGGCATGAGCATTATTCTTTCTTACTTCCATTTCCTTCTCTAGGCTTTTAGGAATGAGAGATATGATCTCAATGAAAGCCTTATTGTATATGTTCAGATATTTAACTGTGGCTTCCTGCAGAGTCTTTTGGTCTGCCTCACTGAAGTCATCATAGGATTCAGTCATTGGTTGAAGGTTTCCATCCACCGTGACCGACTTGATTATGCTCTCTAGTGACAGAGTGGGCTTTTCAACAGTTACCTCTGCCATTTCCTCCTTGTCTTGGCCTGTGGAGGGCTTACCGGATCCTTTCTTTTTCTGTTTCTTTACTTCTCTTACTCCCTCATCTGATTCTGTTTCCTCTTCATCCTTTTGACTTCCATAAGCCCTTGTGGCTTTTGCCTTTGATCTCTTACCGGATGCCTGGACTTCCGGTTTTGAACTTTTGGTTGAAGGAGGTGCAGATCTCTTTGTTGATCTGGTCCGGGTGGGAGCTCCAACCGGAGCACTTTCTTTGCTTTTCTCTTCTTCCTCGGCCTTCCTCCTCTTTTCCCGGCTGGCATCAAGTGCCTCCTTTGAGATTCCAAGACCTTGAGCAATGTGCTCTACTTCTTTTCTCACTTTTCTTTTGATCTCAGGTTCCCTGAGTTCTACATGTAACTTTATACTCAGCTCCTCAAAGGTTCCAAACCTTTCTGCCTTAGGATCTTTGGGTTGACTTAGCATGTGTTGAACATGCAGCTCCACTATCTGTTCATCAACTTCGTACCCCATGGGCATGATCCAGACAGTCCTTGGCTCCACTGCCTCCATCAGGCACTGATCAGTGTCAACCATAAAGCACACTGAGTCCTTGTATTTCTCAATGAGAGACTGGGGAATTCTCTCTCTTGCTTGCATCATGCTCTGAAAGTTTTTGAAGTATCCCCATAGAGCTGAATTTCTCGCTTTTGCATCCCCAAGTCCATGCAAGTAGTCTCTTATCTGGACTGCAACAGGTTTGTCATTCTGCCATACCCATCCACTTGTTCCGGGTAGCTCATTCATGAAGTAGAAGAATAAACATACAATAAGAGTACCATACTTGAAGGAATTCTTCTTATCCTTCTTGATTTTCTGTATATTTTCCATTAATTGGCTTAGCAGTAGTTCGCAGAGGTCATATTCTGCATTTTTCCTTAGCATTTCAAAAGCAGTGTATACTGCAGTTCCGGATACAGAATTCTCCCTGCTGGAGTGATAGATCTTGTATCCTATTATCATTGATGCATATTTGATATCCGGATCCGAAATATCTTCAATGGTCATTGCCCTCTTGTCAAATTTTGATCCGGTGGCCTCAGTTACAATGTTGTTCTTGACAGATTTAAGGATAGGTACTCCTCCGGAGGAGTATAGGCCAGTTACTGCTCTAATTGCCTCTTTTGTGATCTTGCAGGGTCTATCTAGCCATAGAAAGTTGTCATGCATCCTGCTCAGTACATACCGGACCCATTCATCCTCTTCAAAACAGGGGAAATGAATAAATTGCTCAAATTGTTTCTTCTGAATATCCTTATACTCTGGTTTAAGCTCAAAAGCATTGTCAATCAGCTGCTTGTGATAGAGGTCTCTTAATTTGAAATCCCCAAATTCCTCAATGTTTGCATGTATGTAAACCCTAATGTCTTCGGTGTGTAAAACTCCGTGAGGAACACTAGAGAAGGCTCCTAGTGGGTCAACCTCCAATGATTTGTAGGGATGTTTCTTGAATGAGGGGCGAGGTCTATCGGAGATCTTAACTATGTTTGGAGTAGCCATTCTTCAAAGATTTGCAGTGAGGTAATGAAAAACAGAGAATACCTTATGCGCCTTCGGTTTGCACGGAGTGGTTGGATTGATTTCTTTATCCAATAGCTTCGGCAGGAGATCCTTGGTGTGCTTGAAGAACCTTGTTGCAGAGCTCCACTTTTCGCTTCTTCTCGAGTGCAGAATGAGCAAATGACCTTTGAGAAATCCCTTAAATTGCTCCGCGAACCCTAATACCTGTCTGCAATAAATGCTTCACCTACATTATTCCGGTTTGCCTTGTCTGGATAGCTTGGAGTATCCCGGATTAGTCCTGATCTATGGATATCATCCGGATCTATCAATCATGAATAAATCGAGGTGGCATATTACAAGATCATCTCAAACACTCTGTCCAATCCGCAGAACAAGATAGTGCATTTCCGGATCTTTCCGGACCTTTTTGTAATCCTTTATCATACCGGAGCATTTCCCTGAACAGGTCTTATTTGATCGATCATAGCTTCTTCATAACTCCATGCGGACCTCTGAAAACTTGACTGAAGTATCTCAAGACTCATATTTACAAACCCTTTGATCCGCATCTTGTGCAACATCCGGCACCACTTGTTTGGCTGGGGGAACAAGATTTTCTTTGAGTCTCCCCCTGAGCCAGAGCTCACTTTTAATTTCCGGAAGAAATATCAGCACCAGAGTCTGGTGCGGATCCAACCTCTACATTCTCTGAACTTTTCTTCACCCAAATCTTGCTCATCTGATTCCTAACCTCATCCGCATTCATCTTTTGTTTACCCTTGTCTTGATTCTGATTATACACCGGACCTCTTTTGTCCTGATTCTTGTTTCTGCAGACTTTAGCATTATGACCGGACCTATTGCAGATTTGGCAAATAACATTCCTTTGCATATTTGACTGATATCCTCTTGATCTGCATTGAGTAGCCCTATGACCTATTCTATTGCATGTGAAGCATCTACCTTTGAATGATTTGTTTACTTGCATAATTCTACATTCATGGGATTTGTGTCCATACCTTTTGCAGTTGAAGCACTGTCTGGAGAAGGATGAATTATTCTGATTCATTCTCATTCTGCACTGATTAGCTTTGTGACCAAAGTGGTTGCAGCTGTGGCAGTATCCATTGAAGGATGGATATCTTTGAGCATTTGGCTGTCTTACCGGAGGTCTTCTAGGCCTGCTCCTTGGATTTTCTGATCCAAGATTCTTCTGACCGGATCTGGAGCTTTCTCCTTTCTCATATCCCAAGCCATACTTGTCATCTGTCCTCTTTTGACTTCCAAGAAGAACTTCAAGTTGAGCAGAACTTATCTTGAATTTCTCTTTATATTCATTTGCTGTTTGAAGGTCTCTTTTGAGAGAGGCAATTTGATCCTCAAGTTTTCCTTCATTATCTTTGGCATCTTCAAGATCAGATTCAAGGTGTCTGATAATCCTGTCCATCTGGTGGCATTCTTCTGATTTTTCTTTAAGAGATTGTCTTAGATTGTCTTCAGCCTTTCTTTTTTCTTCAATCTCTTGAGTAAACTTTATAGTTCCTGATTCCATTTCATGTCTTAACATAATGACTTCTTTTGATAACTTTTCACATAACTTGGTTTGCTCAGTCAATTCCTCATTTGTATTGCTTTCTTCACTTTGTCTTGCCAACTGTTGAAGCAGCTCCTTTCTCTTTTTCATAGAGAGACTTAATTTGTCTTTTAATTCTCTCATGAATTCATCAGCCTGTTTGAGTCTTTCCTTTAATTCACTGACTTCAGAATTTGACTGTTCAAGATCCTCAAGGGCAGTCTTGAGTTGCTCCCTTAAACCATATGCATCCATTTGAAATCCCAGATCTTCCTCAAGCTGTTAGGCTCTATTAGGAGGAACTTAGCTCTGATACCAATTGTTGATAACTGAGAGGGGGGGGGGTGAATCAGTTATCCTAATTATTTCCCTTATTGAACTTTCCTTTTAATTGAAGCAGCATAAAATCAAACACAAAACATTAACCATGAAGTAAGAAACACATGACACAGTATTTTTGACGTGGAAACCCTGTTAAGGGAGAAAACCACGGGGTGATTAACCCAAGAATTATTCTCTGTTAGAAGAATAGGAAATTACAAAAATGGCACTTGCCAATTAGGGCTCACTGCCCGAGCACACTGCTCACAAGAGGCCCACTGCCTACAAGAAGACACACTGTCTACAAAGTGATGATAATCACAGTCTTGAACTGATTGGAAGCATCTGCATATGCTGGAGTTCAGTTCCGGTTAGGCTCAGTACACTGATCTGCTGCACTTCATCTTTCCTCTGTTCTTTGTTCTGCTATCTTTCACATACCGGATCCTTTTTGCTACCTCTGCACTTTTTCTGGACTTATTCGCATATCTCACTACCTCCACACCACACTTCACAACTAAATCCATCCTCTATATATATCCGTACAAGTAGTTTCATCACCTTTCTGGTCGGCATCCGGAACAGTCTTAGTTTCTTACAATCTCTCATTCTGTCGGCTGAATCCTTCCTCACCAAGCAATGCGGATCAAGCATATACTTGTAGATATCATTAATCATGTCGGCCAAACATGATTCATGCCTTCACAACCTCTGTCATCAACAGTAACCCATCCGGAAAGTAGTCTGATACTCTGCCAGTCAGTTCTTCCTCTGTTTTCACTGTCTCTCAGGAATCCGGTACTCAACCATTCATATCTTTTTCTTTGTCCATCACCGGAGGCTAAATCCTTGGAATATACCACTCAAGGTAGTCCTCTTGACTTCCCCAAATCCGCACTGCACCAAGACACTTCCTCTGAGAGGTCCGGACCAATCTGTCGGACCTTGCCACATGCTCTGTTCTTCTTTACCGGACCACAACTTTCTTTATTCTGACTTCCGGTAGAGACACATCATGACTTGCGGATGTGTGGGATGACCTTTGTTGCCATCAATGACAACAACCATGAATCCATATAGTGTCTCTTGCCAACATAATCACCCTGTGGTTTTCTCCCTTAACCAGGTTTCCACGTCAAAAATACTGTGTCATGTGTTTCTCATTTCATGGTAATGTTTGTTTGTCTGATTCAATGCTGCTTTGATTAATAAGAAAGTTCAAATGAAGAAATAATTAGGATAACTGATTCACCCCCCCTCTCAGTTATCAATAGGGTTTTGATGTCAAATTTTGATTTTGTGAAGGTCAAATGATTGTCAAATGTTCTAATGGTGGCTCAATGGTGTTGATTCTTGGCAAGCATGAAAACACTTCAAACAAGAGAACATAATGGCCAAAGGTTTTGCTGTGAAAAGTTTATCAAGCACTTGTATAACCTAAGGCGAGGAAAGGACAATACTTGTTGGATTCCCACTTGGATTTCTCCAGCCACATTTACTCAAAGTGGATAACTTAGAAGCTTGTGACACTAGCTCCCCCTTACACATCACTCACTTCTCGGGTACACCAAGATTTGAATTTCTAAAGACCCAAAGGTCTCAAGAAATTTGTTATCTCTACTTTGAACTGCGAGAGTGTGGGATGGCTTCATAGGTCTATATTTTGACCCCCTGTGCCAACAAGTAGAAGGATTTTGGCTACTAAAACAAATGGTTTTTAGTGGGGGAACATTCAGGGGATTAGCACGTTACGAGCATCCGATAAACCACTTAAGGTTTTGACTAGCTCTACTAAGAGTTTCATATACACTAGGTATGACTTCCTTTCGAGCTAGCACCATATGGTAAGCACTTATACCGATTCAAACCTGGCTTTCACCTTATCCTAATTTATATAGTAGACCGAATGAAAGTACCACTTGGGGTCACCAATGAGTTCTCCTTGTGGATGTGTCTCAAGAGCAGGCCCACTTCCTAAAAAGAGAAAGAGAGTAGAACCATTTCTCTTCACCCAAGATCCTTTTGAAGGCAAGGGGAGAGGATACTTTGATTCTATCCCTTGGGTAACACAAGTGTGCAAGTGCACAAGACACGACAAACAATTGCTAATGTTCTTTTTAAAAGCCCAAATGAAATGTGCCTATGATTGTTTGCAAACAAGATTAATTTTATGCACCAAATCCAAATGTTTTCTAGGCTAAGCAAGCAATGTTCTTTTTTAGTGCACCAAGATGAAAAGTTTTCTAAGCTAATAAACCCATACAAAAATGTTAGTAGTTTCAAATTAAGATCTTGGACAAACAATTTTCAACCTGCAGAAGACAGTCAGCAACTTGCACAGGTCCCAAAGTCAATACATAAAAAGGCACCAAAACAGACAGAAAAGGTGCCACAAAAAGCACAAATGGCACCACAGAAACTGAAAATAGCACTACAGATTACTAAATAGATGTTTTCTAACTGTTATAAAAAATATAGTACTACAGAACCTTAAAATGATGCTAGTATGACAAAGAGTGCTACCTAAATCTAAAATGGTGTTGAACTAGCAGAAAGTGCTATGAAATGTCAAAATAGTGCTAAAATATGAAAAGGTGCTACACAGTCAGGAAATGGTACCACTAAGTTTTACCTGCATTTTACCTTATCTGCCAATCAAATGGCACCGAACTGGGCTTAGATAGTGCCAAAATGGTGCAGTGCTTCAACAAGACTCCAAAAAAATCATTTTAGTCTCAAAATATAAGCTCATCAAGGTTAGCAGTTATCTTCTTGCCAAAATAACACCTAAAGATTATGAAAATGGTGACAAAAGAGGCTACAAGCAAATAAACTAAGATAGAGTTAGATGACCAAATATTTGATATACCCTAGACAAATTTTGCCATAGTAACCCCCTCCCTCTGTGTGATTTCTCTCAAAGCTGAGAGTTAGTCAGCCTAAAAATCACAAAAAAGCATAAAAAACCAACATCCAAGAGGAAGTGTTAGTGTGATGACCATGTAGAAATAGTGCCAAAATAGTCAAAAAAAGCACTGCTATAAGCAGAAATGGTGCCACTACGTGGAGAAATGGCGCCAAACAGAGGAAATTGAGCACTGATACCTACAAAAAACACCTTCAAACACCAAAAACTCACACAAAATGTTAGTTTGGACCTTGTGGGTCCCACTGGATGTGCCAATGAAGATTAGGAAAACAAAATGAAAGCATAACACAAAAGCAAATGCAATAAAACACAAGCTATACCTTCACAATGAGATCCAAAACCCCTAGATAAGGTGGAGAGCCTTGCACCCTTAGGCTCTTGCTTTACCCATGAACTTTCAAAATGTGAAATGCTCTCACAATGCAAAACACTGAAGACCTAGCTCACAAATAGATGAACTTGAGGAGATATTTGGACATGATAACTTTGCTCTAAAATTGGATGTTATAATGGCTTGGGAGAGGCTCTATTTATAGGCCTTTTGGGAGAGGATTTGATCCAAGGGCGGAGATTTAATTTGGAGATCAATGGTTGAGGATGCAAGTGAGGTGGAGGGCTTAGATTTCATATTAAAAAATGGAGGGTTGTGAATAAAAATGAATTTTAAATTCATCTTGGAAAAGTGGTGAATTAAATGAGGTTGGGTGAGATGGATTAGATGTGAATTAAAAATTCACATGGGGCAGAGAGGAGGATTAGAAATAAATTAAAAATTGATTTTGGGAAGAGTAGAAATAAATGAGTTATGACATGTGTAAGGGGTGTAAGAGGCCATTAATGAGGATTATAACATGTGTATATAAAAAATTGATTTATGTGGCATAGATATCAATTTTTTTATTTCTGGGATGTGAGAAGGAGTGTTAATTAGGGTTTGACCATTTTAATTGAGGTGATTAGCCTAATTAAAATGGCTGTAGTAAATTAGTGGATGGGCTAATTGAGGGTTAGGATTAATTAAATAATGTTTAATTTAATTAATCCTAGGTCTAGGGTCATGTAGGTTAGACTAGCTAATTAAATAATAAGTATTTAATCAACTAGGGTAGGGATAGGTTGATTAGTAGGTTGAATTAACTAAATAAACATGACTTATTTAATTAATTGGGTTTAATGGAAGGGGTGGATTAATCAAATAAATATTTGCACATTTATTTAAATAATTGGGCTAATGTTAGTAAAGGGGAACTATTGAATTGATTTAACTAATTCAATTTAAAGGGGAAAATGATGATTAATCAAGTGTTGAGATGAATAATTAATTAAATAAAAATTTAATTAATTAATTGGAAAGGTAATCGGTGATGTTAGTGATGTCGAAGGTCAGTTAAGTGGTGAAGACATTTTTAGGTGTCTACACTTATGATTCATTCAACTTAGTGGCCATTCCAGTTGATTCGGACATAAACATTCATATGATTGAAATCATGACTAAAGAAGAAGAACCAAAACCCACACAGAAACTAGGAGAGTTAATATCAACTCCATTTTCCCCTTAAAAGTTCAAAACAAACCTGAGAACTCAAAAAGAACAGAAAATGATAAAGCTAGGGGGCAAATCATCAAGCAATGGAACATGTGTGAGTACACAAAACACCTCACTGAATACAAAGACATCTTTATACCAAGTCTTCGAGTGTCCTTGCAAAGAATTTCATGTGAAGTTTAGACCAAATTGGATAGGTCTAGATGTAGTTAAGGAAGATGTAAAAAACAATTCCACCTCTTGTGCATTATAGAAGGAGAAGAAGTCAACATCTCAAAATGTTGTAAAAGCCCATAAAAACACAAAAAATCAAATATTCCAAAAATACAAAAAAAAATTACAAAAATAAAAAATGTCAAAAAGAATTTTGTTTCTTGCATTTCAGTATAATTCTCTTCATATTGCATTACAGTGAATGACTTGCTCTTATATTATTTTTATTTCAGTAAGGAGTTTAAGGTTTCCTAGGTATAGGTGATCCTTTTAGGTCTTGAGATTCCCCATTTTCACAGTCGCCACTCTCCCCCTTCATTCCCAGTGATTCTAATCAAAGCCTATCTCTTATCTTTACACTAATCCCAGTCTTAAAGAGTCAAGATGTTAGGTCTAAGAAAAGTCAGTATTCAAAACTACATTGTTCAAATGAAGCTTGCAAGTAGACCTCCCCAATTCTTCCCTAGTAGAAGAGAAGTGAAACCGGATTATAAAGACTTTTGGTGGCACTCAACCCCTTATCTTTCCTAGCCAAAAATGTTAGGAGGATGAAAACTCTGAAGGAATCAAACTAAAATGTGAGTGAATAAAAAAATGAGTGATCAAAATAAGAGTAATGAGAAAGGTGAGAATTGAGAGTGTAAGCTAGGGAAAATCAGGGCATGAATCACTAAGATCAATCATGAAACCCTAACTAAACAATGGAGTGCAAAATAGACATAGAAATCAAATGATAACAACAAACTAAATCTAAATCTCTATGCTAAGTTTGGCTCTCCTCCATTGCCCTTCTCCATTTCTCATAGGAATGCAAAATATCAAAGATTATTGTTCTTGGATGAATGTTGATTGCTCATTTCAACAGCATAACAATAGATATGAGATGAATGATGAGAGGCTTTAGAGTCATTTTGACAGCATCATGTTACTTGAAGATGGATCCCCCAAATGGCTTGGGTAAGGGTTGATTTATAGGAAAGGAGTGATTTGAATTGATGGCTAGGATTGAAAGTTGATTTGAACAATGTGGATGGTTGAGATTGAATAGGATTTCCCACTCCACAAGGAGTTGTAGTCATGTGACAAGTATGCAGATAAGAATAGGGCTGACCTAATTTAAATAAATATTATTTCAATTAGTTGGACATGTGAAAAGCATTAAATGAAAAATGTAGTATGGGACATGTGTTGGAACGAGGTTGAAGGTGAGGACTAATTCAAATATTTTATTTAAATTAGTTGGAAAATGGGAGAGGCCTAATTTAAATAAATATTTTATTTATTTAAATTAGAGGAAAGGTGAGAAATTAATTAAATAAATAGGATTTATTTAATTAATTGGCTAGTGGGATAAATTGGATTAGAATGGGATTAGGATGGGATTCGTTAAATAAATATGATTTATTTAATTAATTGGCTAATGAAAGGGGTCTAGGACAAAATGATATAGGTTGTCTCACTTAATGTGTCGACAAAGTGATGTTGCAAGACATGGACAATTTTAAGTGTCTACATTTTGCCCCTCTTTGAGATGATGTTGCAACTAAGAGAAGTAACATCATTTCAAAGAAGCTAAGTTATGGATAGAGGAAAAGGATGATGATATAAAGATAGGATGATGATGCCCCCTCGAGAGGATAAACAGGTTGGACAAACATGGGTAGGCTCTTGAAATGAAATGAAATGATAAAGAATGGATAAGGGAATGGATAGAAGAAATGAATGATACGTTATGCTGAAATGAAGGTGAGCAACCATAAAGTTTGATGTAGCACTAGACATTGTACACCAAGGTATAAGGACCAAGATGATGATGTGTCTTGTGCACCCAGTGTAATACAATCTTGTCTAGGTGTATGAGGAAGAAAAATTAGAGCATTAAAGTCCTAATGCACAAAAGGTATGATATGACCTTAGATGCAAAGGATAATGCAAAAAGCTATTCCAACATACACAAGATATGAATATTAGCTAGAAAGATAAGGGTGTGATACAAATGCAAGATAAAAATGATAACACATGCAAGCAAGCAAGCAAGCAAGCATGCGCAAATGATTAAAAAACAAACAAGGTATTGCCCCTGTCAAGATGTAAACCAATGATTGATTAATTAATGATTGATGATTGATAATGATTGTGTTTGGTTTCAGAAAATGAAACATGTCGTATAAGACACCTAGTCTGGTTTCAATGATGCAACTTCCTATATAAGATAATTGATCTGATTGATTGACACTAGTGTTGTTGGCGATGCAAATCAACACCAAGATTTGATTAATGATTGATTGATTGATTGATTGATTTACAACCAGGCTAGGATTAAGATGATTGATGCAATTGGATAATTTGACAATACTGATTGACTTGATTGGTATGGATAAAGGATGACTTGCATTTGGATCATTACTTGGAATGATTTTATTGATTTTGATTGATATGATAGATTGATTTGAATTGATAAAATTTGATGGATTGATTTGATTTGGAATGAATTGATTGAATTGATTTGATGAATTGATTGAATTGATTTGATGATTTGATTGAATCAATTGATTTGATTTGGAATGATTTGTTTTTATTGCTTGGATTTTCTGTTGGATATTTTTTTTTTGTCTTTTGGGAATATTTTGATTTTTTTGTATTTTTGGAAATGTTTTGATTTTTTTGATTTTTGGAATTGTTTTGATTTTTTTTGTTTTTTGAAATGTTTTGATTTTTTTTTGTATTTTTGAATGTTTTGATTTTTTTTTTGTTTTTAAAAATGTTTTGATTTTTTTGGATTTTTGAATGTTTTGGGATGGCATTGGATGACAATTTGGATAGCCTTTGTGCTAGATACCAATGACAAGGGAAAACCAAGTCTAGGTGCAAGGGATGGAGGTGGGATTGGATGAGTGGATAAAAGGGTGGGCGATAGTAAATAAGATGGAAGACTCATGATAGATGGGTGAATAAGAGGATAAGCCATGGAATGGAAAGCTCATGATAAATGGATGGATGTATGCATTAGAGAGCAAGGATGTGATCTCCAAAGACTATGTCTCATAGGAATAACATGCCCCATTCTTGGTGTAATGCTTAGGATTTTACATGACAAAGCTCATGACAATAGGATTGGTTTGGATAGGATGAGGTATATCAAGATATATCCATAGCATTTGTCAACATTTTACCCCCATATCTTTATCAAGATCCAAAGGAAGAAGAGAGGATGAATGGACTCAATAGGATAGGTATATGGGTATAATGGCTAAGTATGGCAAGATATGATAGGAAATGGTATGGAAAATGATTGGTTGGAAATGATAGGTTGGATGAGACAACATGCCCCAAAGTGTAAGTGACATAGAATATCAACCTACACATGACGCCTATTTGCTAGGTTTTCATCATGGTACTTATCCAAGATGCCACCAAGGGTGGTTTTCACCATTGGATGAAGGGATTTCTCTTTACTATTTTAATTTTTTTCTTTTTTTTAGATGGGAGAAGGGGAATGTGGATAAGAGGAACTCAAGCATCTAGTTCCATGAAAGGTGATAGTCCCATTAAAGATGGATGTCATTGCACATGGACCATGTCAAATGTCATTATGCTCATAGACATTGGTAAGGGATTGCATGAGAGGGAGATGCATTAGGTAGATAGTGGATTATGTAGGGTAAGGATAGTGGATTATTATGTGGATTATGTAGGATTTATGCAAAAGGATGGATGAAAGGCTTATCCAAAATCATGGACCATAGGAAGGTGATGGGTGAAATATGTAGGATAATGGATGAAAGATGGGGAAAAGGAGGTATGTGGGAATGTTGTGGAATGGAAGGGAACCAAGACCAATGGTTGCACACACCATGATAAAAATTGAAGCTTTTGATTTGGAGGAGGTGTAGGAAGCAATGGATATGTTTTCTTAGGGTTTAGGAATTTAGATACCTACATAGACTTAGTATTTTTATGTTTTTTGTTTTGCTTGTGGGATGAAGAAATTTGAGAAATTTGGATGGAATGGGATTTTTGGAATTTTTGGATGGAAGAGGATTGTTGGGATTTTTTATATGTGGAAGCTTCATTTGACTTGACTTATTTTTTCTTAGGTACCCAAACCATTTAAGTTTTGGCATTTTCTTTTGGAGGTATGGGCTTGTATAGCCTTTTAGCTAGATTTTATTTTGACTCTTTGTATTGATGTCCTAAGGCATGAGGATCCTTAGGATTTTTATATTTATAGGTAGAGGCATCCAAATTTTTATTTTTGAATCCCTCGAGGTTGGTGGAAGCTTCTTTTTTAGATGATGTGTGCATTTATTGGTCATGATTAGGAATTTTAGAGGATTTATGGATAGATGGGTTACAAGGGGATTTATGGATAAATGGATAAGGGGATTTGAGGATGGGGACATTAGGCATTGGGAGAAGTGGAGGTAAAGTGGATGAAAGGATATTAGGAGTTGGAAGTAGTGGAGGTAAAGTGGATGGGGGAAGGTGTATGGTCACATGCTTTTGGGATTCGTAGGATAATGGAGGTGGAATGGCAACATATGTTTTGGAGGTATGATAGGATGCATGTGATTTGGGATGAAAGGAGGTGGACTTAGGAGGAATGGAGGAAGTACCAACATCTTGAGATTGTTTTCCTTGGGGTGTATATCCAAGGCCATATGAACATGGAGGGACCTTGACATGGATGGGCTCCAAAATACCTTGTTCATGAAGGCCTAAGCCTTTACTTTGATAGTTCATTTTTTGGAGTATGCAGTGGACAATGGGATTATGGGTGTTTTGAACACTAGATGTGAGTTCATTATTTGATGGAGAGGATAAAGTGGATAGAATTTTTTGTTCTCCTAAGGACGAACACTCATGAATGAAGATGGTAAGACCAATAGGATATGATGGATTTGCAACATGGTCGATAGTGGATGAGGAAGGATCATTAGGATCTTGATTATCATTATGCTCACTAAGATCCAAGTTATTGGTTTGATCATCTATTTTTTTCTTGGGAGCCAACTGTCTCATCAAGGGAAATGGATATTGTATCATGGATAGGGCTAGATGGGGGACAAATAGGAGCAATTTTGATTTCTTGCTCATCGATATTTATGGGCTTATGGATGGGTGGAGTAACAAGCTCTTGACCATGGAATGCATAAAGTTGAATAAAAGAATCATCATAGTTTTCTTGATCATAGAGGGGATATTGATCATATATGGGAGCTTCATCATAGATAGGATTAAGTGTGCTATGGATGGGTTGGATGGAGGTGATTTGATCTTGATTTGGATGAGGGGTTGATGTTTCCATGTGCTTAGGATTAGACTCTTAACATAACTCTTGTGGTTTAATGGAAGTGGATGCGGGAGACTCTTGGATAGATTTGATATGTTGTGGACTACATGATGGGGTTGAAGGATTAGACATGGTATTTGAGGGATCTTTGATAGGCTCAAGGATAGATATTTGACATGGAGATGATTGATTCCTTGATAATAGCCAATCGATCACATCCTTCATAAGGGTATGGATGGATGGACAATATAATGGATGGATAATTAGGGTGGAAGGTGTTGGCTTAGGATTAGGATTAGGTGGATGAATAATAAGAGTATTGGATACATTAGGAGTGGATAGATCCCATGGTGGAGGAATAAAGGGGGTAGAAGATGTTGTAGGCTTAAGATTTTGATTTTGATTGGTTGGAGGGTCAAAGGGATTGGATGAATTGGTATTAGGATTGCTTATGCTAGATGGGATTGACATTGGATGGATGGATTTGGACTTGCTTTTGTAATATTTAAATTTAGGGGCATGGAGTTGATGGAGGATTAGATGGTGGAAGATACTTATAGGATGGATAAGCTAGATTGGTGTTTCCCTTGTCAAAGGTAGCACGAGGACTTAAAAGCACTTGATCTTGTTGAAAAGAGTAGTTTAGGCTTGCATGTTCTTGTTATGAAGTGAATTGATATGGATGTTGGTTGACATTGAAAGTGGGATTGGTTGATGTAGAATGGATTTGGTATATGGATGGATTGGGTTTTGGATTTGTCTCATCACTAGAACTTAAAGGAGGGGCCCCATCGGAGTATGAGCTTGGGTCTAGGATTTGTGTCATCATTAGAACTCGAAGGATGGGCCCATCAGAGTATGAGTTTGGGCTTAGGATTTGTACTGGGCTTGTTAAGGATCAGGACCAGTTTGACAAGTGATTGACTAGGACTAGAATGATGATGTGGAATGATTAGGATGAAGTGATTAGGATGAAATTGATTGGAAGTGGAATTGATTAGAGTTGGATAAGTGACTCAAAAGAAGGTTATTGGATGATGTGGAATGATTAGGATATTGATTAGGATGAATTGTCTTAGAGTGAATGGGATGACAAGAATGTTTAGAATGATGTGTTTATGTGTTTGTGTTGATAGATTGATTTGGCAATTTTCAAACAAATGATATCACATGTACATGCATGAAATACACACACAAGACACAATAGCAAGTTTGACGTTGAAATTTGAATGTTGTGATGATGCAAACACTTAAAGACACATCAACAATCCTAAGATTAGTCAAGTGGGTGTGGCCAAATAGGTCTTACTCTAGGATGCACAAGTTTGACTAAGGATGTCCCCAATATACTCAAGGTATGGGAGGCCCAATTCTATGAAATGAAAGTGAAATAATGCCACACAACTAGGAGAAAGGGGTAACCCACCCTTCACCTTCACTTCCCCAAGGTATAAAGTTCTTGGGGGCTTAGCCCAAATGACAAGATTTTAACTTCAAAGAGAGTGTCTTTTGATTCATGCCTCGCTTTTTAGACTCTGTCAAAATGCTAGAGTTGAGGTCATCTCTTGGAGTGGTGTGTCTCCAAGCAGGCCTCCTAGTAAGGGTGACAAAATCAATTCTAGTGGGTGCTTTTGATCTTCAAGATCACCTTGCAGTGTGAGGAGAGAGCATACACATGCACTAGATTCACACTCGCAATGTAAATTCCCCTTAGAAATTGAAATCTGTGTTGTGAAAGTGAATGGATGAAAGGTGTTTTTGATTCTCAAGATCACATGAAGTGCATGAGAAGAGCATAAACACCCTTAATCACACTCAAGTCCACCAAATAATTGAAAGAACGTGTTCATTTTGAGCCCAAAGCCAAATGTGTGATTGAAGACACAAGTTCATTTTAAGCCCAATTTCAATGTGTGATTCCAAAACAATGATTTGTTTTAGAGCCCAAACTGAAGTGTGATAGCAAACAAGAGTTTGTTTTAGAGCCTTAGAGCCCCAAATCCAAATGTGAATGCAAGAAAGTTGATTTGATCAAATGAAAGATGAGAGAACCAAATAAATGCACTTGGAAAATTTTTGCTTCAAATCTACTGCTGAGACTAATTCTGATGTTATTACAATGCCTTATGATCACCTAGAAGCCACAAAAACCAAGAAAGGTCAACCAAACTTGCATACCAAAGTGTTATGTGGAAAAGAAAAAATCTGATAAAAATCTGATTAAGATGATCAATTATAGGAAAATAAATAGCATGAGTAAAATGTAAATGATATTCTATGTTGTTTTAAAAAAACATTATCAAAATCTGATAAAAATTGCTCAAGTTATGAGTGTTTGAAGTTGCAAATGAAGGTTGACTTTGACTAAAAAAACTTGATGAAAATGACATAGTTACGTAATAAAACCTTCAACACAACAAAGCTGGGAGAACCAGCTCTTCGATGTCACAAGTTTCATGAAATTTTGACCCCGTATGTGAAAGTTATGGTCAAAAGAAAAAAGATGCCCCTTCTAGGGCTTAAGGAGGCAAAAGACAGTCCTGGCGGTTATCTCCTAACCATTAGAAGTTAAGGTCCTCATCAATCACATGAATAGTTATCTCCCGGTGGTTTAGTTTGGTGGCTTAAGGTAGGTGGTTAAGTCTTAACGGCTAGTTGTATGGTCCCTAACGCTCACATATAGCGGTTAACTCCCAGCGGTCTGAAGGGTAGTTAAGGGCTAGCTGAGCCCTTGGTCACTCATATGACCAAGGGTCGGGCTAGTGCAAAATAAAAAAGGGAAAGGAAGGTGCTAGCCCCCCCTTCCCCACTGGTCACTAATATGACTGCGGTGGATGCAACAGACAATGCAAGGCAGAAGTATGAATATCGATACGGAGGCTAAGTTTTAAATGGCCAATGAAAGGACAGTTGATAGGGATTTGATCGACAGGAGTCACCAAGACTATGACAGGGAGCTTGTTTAGTGGAGGCAACTGTGGTTTAGTAAGGCAGGGAGGAGAGGTGAACAGAGGCTGAGGTTGAGTTGATGGATTGCCTTGAGGGTGTCGACGACAGATGTGAAGCGGGGGCAACTAGTGGACGGGTGGCGGAGGACTATAGATCTCAGCAGCGATGAGTTCTAAGGTGGCAGCTAGAAGATTTGAGGATTATGACAAGTTTTGAAATGGTGGAGGAGTAAGGCCGAGTGGCGGTGGTAGGGTAAAACACAGGTAGTGATTAGGGTTTTATGTGGTAGTCGACAGGATGTAAATGGTAGGGATCAGAGGGATAAGGTGGCAACAAGGTTTTTTAGTAGAGTCGATAGAGGGTTTTTTAGCAAGTCGACAAGGTGGTTTTGGCAGGGACCAATGAAAAACTTGCAACCACTGACTAAACCCATGAAAACCTACAACCATAGATGAAATAGAACACTACGCAGAAGATACAGTTGGTTCGTACAATACGAACTGGCAACCTAAAAAAAATTCAAAAATTACAATAATTTGACAGTGAGCAAAATAGGTCAAGTTTTATGTCATTTTTCTCCTGTGAGGCTTCCTAGATATAATGGCAAGGTCTGTTTCAAGCCAAGAAGCAACCTGTAAAACTTGATTTCCAAAATTGACAAAACATTATTAGATTCATGTCAGGTTCACCAATGTAAGCTAGGGAAAATCAAGGCATGAATCACTAAGATCAATCATGAAACCCTAACTAAACAATGGAGTGCAAAATAGACATAGAAATCAAATGATAGCAGCAAACTAAATCTAAATCTCTATGCTAGGTTTGGCTCTCCTCCATTGCCCTTCTCCATTTTGCATAGGAATGCAAAATATCAAAGATTGTTGTTGTTGGATGAATATTGATTGCTCATTTTAGCAGCATAACAATAGATACAAGATGAATGATGAGAGTCTCTAGAGTCATTTCGATAGCATCATGTTTTTTTTTTGACAAAAGTGGCAAGCCACTGAAATATATTATATTATAAAAGATTAATTACAAAGAAACTGGTTCAAAAGGGCATACTGACAGGAAAGAACCAACAAGAAAACCTCTAGTTATAGCCCAATATGATACCAAAATTATTACTACATCAACCTAAACATAAGGATCTTACAACATGATTTTTCATCAAAAACTATTAAAATGGGCAGCCTTGCAAAGACTACCTCCACCTAAGTTTCAAAATAGTCTATCCACTACCAAAAAACATCTACAAGATGGAAGACCAAATACAGACAAGTCGAGGCCATTCCAGGGCTAGTACAAATATTACAATAATTAACCCAAAACATTAGGACTATCCAAAAAAAGAGCTTGGAAAAACCCTTTAGGCAGTAGCATTAAGATCTACAACAATGAAAACCTGAATAGGTTCCACTTCTACATCATTGTCTTCAAGAGGAGGAGGTGAAGGAGGAGGAGGAATAAAATGAACTAGCAACGAAAGAGCATTATAAACCTCCCTTATAGCTTCTACAAAATCTGAACCAAGCTCCTCCGAATGACAATTTAAACTATTCTACATCGAAACTTGGCAGTTGTTCTGAGGGCCATGAAGAATGGCTTTGAAAATACACTGGATAGTCAGGGAGCACCTCAAATCCTTATGCATAAAAAGCCCACCAATTGGAGCATTGCCTGAAAACAAGTCATAATCTTCCATAACAGAATTAAATTTATCAAGAGAAAAGAAAAACTCATGAACAAAAAGTAAACCCAGATTTTTAACCATATTTGCATTCTGAATAAGGTCCATAGCATTAGACAAGAAGTGAGATACTACCTGCGACAGATAAATAGGCCTGGGGAAACCCAATATATCATGACCACAAACCGAAATAATTGCATTCTGCACCTCATTATCATAAAACTTGAAGACTTCAGCAAATTCATCTAGTTGAAGAAGACCCTGAAAGAGTCTTTCCCATTTTTGAATCAAAAAATAAAGCCTCTTACTATGCTGAATAGACCCCATTAAAAAAAGGACTCTCAAGGAAATCTGAGACCAAATTCCAACTCAAAACTAGCTACAAAAGTAAGATGCAGATAAAAGAAGAGATAATCGATATTTGTAGCCAAAGCTTAGGCGAGTGATAAACACCAATTAATCAGCCAAAGTCCCATACAATTAAATTGCAACAAGTGAATGCTGGGAAAAAAGAATAATGTACAGATTGAAATCCCTTCGCACATGAACGACAGTCCCAAAAAGAAGAATTATCATTTGTTGCTAAATTTAGCATTGCACCAAAAAAATAGATCCTGTCGCACCAAGCCACCGATAAAAAAAAATACAATCATATCACTAAAATTGGATCCGTGACCTTAGCATGACCGACCTCAGCCTTATGAACTTCCGCCAAATCAAAATTATGAATAGGTTTTTCTTTCTTTAGATGCTATGGAAGAGATAGAAATGAAATTGCATATGGAATCAGAATCTAAAATTAAATTTTGCCAAATATTATCCAAAGCAAGATTTGCTAATCCATCTGCAAGTCCATTAGCTTCTCTATAGTAGTGGACAATCTCAAAGTTAGTAAAGGAATCCAACAACCTCCAAACCTCTGATAACAGATAATTCAAAAACCAATTAAATGAGGATATAGATTTAAGAGCATTAATTATAACAAGAGAGTCCCCTTCCACACAAATATTAGAAATTCCCCAACTTCTTGCTAACCTTAAACCTTCCATTGCTGCCATAATTTCTAAATGATTGTTTGTCCCTTCCTGAATACCCGAAGAAAGTGCTACCAAGATTTCTCCATTAGAATTTTTTAAGACACAACCAATAGCTGATGGGCTAGGATTACCCCTTGAGGCTCCATCAAAATTCAATTTTATTTGTCCTTCCACTGGAGGAGACCAGGTAACCTTACTTCTATCCACTTTATGAAAAATGGAAAAACAACTGGAAGGAGGTGGACTTAAGAACTCCCAATTTTTAATCATAAGAGAATCCCAGCTTGTAAAAGATAACGTAGAGTTACCTAGGGAGTTAAGATGAGCTACAACAGTTTCACAAACAGATTTTTCAATGATACCCCAAACCTCATCTAAAGATCTTTGTTCTTTCTGAAAAATTCTCCTATTTCTCTCTAACCAAATTGACCAGATTATAATAGAGGGAGTAACAAGCCAAAGAGAAGAAAATGTTGAGTCTTTATAAAGAATTGGCCAGCTAAGAAACATAGATTTTAAATTATCTGGCAAGGGAGAAAACCAACATAACTTTTGATAAGCCTAATACCAACAGGAAGAAGCAAAAGGACAAGTTACAAACATATGATCTGTGCTTTCCTCTACTGTATCACAAAAAAGACAATTAAAGGAACCGGAGATCCCTAACTTCACCAATCTTTGACTTGTCAAGATTCTATTATTATATGCTAGCCAAGCAAAGGACCCAGCTTTGGGTAAACAAGCCTTATTCTAGCATAGGAAGAAAGGCCAATTGTACCTCTGATTATTTGAAGGATTCAATAAGGAATTATAGCCTTCTTTTACTGAATATTGACCAGTCTTAGAGAATGACCAAATGAGAGCATCATCTCTATCTGAATATACAATTTTCTTGTCCTTTAAAAAAGAAGAAAGAAGGGCCTTTTGATCCAATGGGAAATCACAGTTACTGAAGTCTTTCCACTTGACTCTAGGAGGACAAAAACTTGAATCAATAAGAAAATAATCATTAACCTTAGTTCCCCACAAGTTGGAAAGGACCACTTTGGCTTGATTCAGGCCTGGGTGGCTACAAAGAGGAGGCAAACCATTCCATTAATCAAGCCAAAAAGAATCCTTATTACCCCTGTGAATTACCCAAGAAAGGTGGGGAAGAATAACCCTTCTACAAGCAATAAGGAAATTCCAAATTTTTGACCCAACAAGGGGATTAGCAAGTGTAAAGCTTCTTTCAGGAAGTAGAGAATCAAGGTATTTAAAATTCATCAATCTGCACCACTTTGCTTCTGGTTTAGTGAAGAGCCTTCAAGCCAATTTAGCTTCTAAGGCCAAATTATGAAACTCTAAATTATGAATGCTTGATCCCCCAAAACGAATTGAAGAACAAACTCTCTCCCAAGCAAATAGAGCTATTTTCCTTTCCTTAGTCTCATTACCTTTCCATAGGAAGTCCCTTAGAAACTTTTCAATTTCAGAAATTACCCCTTTAGGCATTTTCAACATAGTCATCATGTAAATAGGAATATTTGTCAAAACTGATTTTATGAGAGCTATTCTCCCTGCCAACGTTAACCATTTACCCTTCCATGAAGCAATTCTCTTTTGAATTGTTTGAATAACCAAACTCCAAAAAACATTTTTATGGGAACCACTGAACAATGGAACACCCAAATACTCAAAAGGCAAAGTCTTAATGTTGTAGCCAAGAAAGGAAGCAATACGAGTCTGAATAGCAGCATTAGAATTGGAGAAGTAAATCTTAAATTTTTGAGGATTAACAGCTTGTCTCGAAACCTAACAATAAAGAGAAACTACCTTCTTGATACATTTGGCCTCTGACATAGAAGGAACTCCATATAAAAGAGTATCATCTGCAAAAAGAGTATGAGTAAAAGAAAAAGGAACCCTTGGAATAATGAGGCCTTTCCAAAAACCTTTAACATTATGATCCAAAACTAACCTGCTAAAGGCTTCAGCCATGATAATAAACAAAAATGGTGAAATTGGATCACCTTATCTAACCCCTTGACTAGATCGGAAAAAGCCAGAAGGGGAACTATTTACCAATAAAGAAAACTTCACACCTGAGATACAAGAATAGATCCACTTACACCATTTTTGAGCAAACCCAAATTTAGACATTGTATATCAAAAAAATTGGATTTGCAAATGGAAATGATCAAACAATGAAATGCATAACCTAAACCCAAATCATTCAATACCTCAAAGATACAAGATGAATTGTTTGATTGATTTGATATGTTGGTTGCTCACAATTTGGCAACATAACATTTACATAGGATTGAGATGATAGATAGAAGATTGATAGATGGAAGATGATGATGATAGATGCAAAGGTTCTAATGTGATTTCAACAGCATAAGGATACTCCAACTCAATACCTCCTTGCAAATGGCTTGTGAGGGGTTTGATTTATAGGAAAGGCTTGGTTCAAATGGATGGTTGAGATCAAAAGGCTAAATGATTGACGTGGATGGATAGGATTGATTAGTTATTCCCACTCTTCAAGGAAGTTGTAGTCAGGTAACAAGTGTACAAGGAAGATAAGGCTCATATGTGACTGTGTACACAAATACTAAAATTAGGTCCCAATAGTTGTACATGTGAAGGATTTTAAATAAAAGTTGTACTACCACATATGATTGAAGTGAGAGGTGGACAAGTGTCAAAATATGGTGAGAGGTGAGGATAATTAGTTGGAATATGTGAGGGAAATTAATTAAATAAATAAAATTTATTTAATTAATTGGGAAGATGATTAGGATAGGAGTGGGAAATTAATTAAATAAATATAATTTATTTAATTAATTAGAAAGTGGGATTATGAATGTGAAATTAATTAAATAAATAAAATTTATTTAATTAATTGGCTAAGTGGGATAAGGATGGGATTTAGATAGGATTTTAAATAAATAAATAAAATTTATTTAATTAATTGGCTTAATGGGATAAGTGGGATTAAGAGTGGGATTAGGACAAAATACTACATGATGTCTAAGTGATGTTTTTGACTAGGTATTGCAAGACATGGACACATTTGGGACAATTTTGGGTGTCTACATTTTGCCCCTCTTTGAGATGATGTTCGAGATGATAAACTTTATGTCGAGTAACATCATTTCAAAGAAGCTAAGGTATGGATAATCGATAGGGATGATGATGATGTAGGATAGGATGAGGAAAAGATAGGATGATGATGGAATGATGCCCCCTCGAGAGGATAGGTGGGTTGGACAAACACGGGTAGGCTCTCGAAATGAAATGGATTGGCTAAGAAAGAAAGATAAGGGAATGGATAGAAGAAATGCATGATACGTTATGGTGCAATGAAAGTGAGCAACCATGATGTTTGATATAGCACTAGACGTTATGCACCAAGGTATAAGGACCAAGGTGACATTGTGTCTCATGCCCCAGCATAATACAACCTTGTCTAGATACAAGATATGAATATTAGCTAGAGTGATACAGATGTGATACAAATGCAAGATAAAAAGATAACACACACAAGCAAGCATGCACAAATGATTAAAAAAATAAGGTATTGCCTCTGTCAAGCTGTAAACCAATGATTAATTGTTAATTGATTGATGATGATGATTGAGAGTGTTATCATGGTGGGGAAAGCCATATCCCTAGATCAAGACAAGGTTGTTTGCTGAGTTGATTGAGTGGTTGGTTGATTGATTGGCTTACAACAAGGCTAGGATCAAGACCATGGATTGTGTTTGGAAAACTTGGTTTGATTGATTAACTTGATTGGTATAGCTTTAAAGATTGACTTGCACTTGGATCATTGCTTTGATTCTCTGTATTGATTGGTAGAATTTGTTTTGAAAGATTGATTGATTTGGATGATTGAGATTGATGGATTTATTTGATTGATGTGATCCGATTGATTTTATTGCTTGGATTTTTGATGGATATTTAATTTTTTGGATTTTTTGACATATTTTGATTTTTTTTGTGTTTTTTTGGGATAATTTGATTTTTTTGTTTTTTGTTTTGGGATATTTTGATTTTTTTGTATTTTTTTTTTGAAATGTTTTGGAAAATGCCAATGGATTTACAATTTGAGTAGCCTTTGTGCTTGATACCAATGACAAGGGAAAAATCAAGTCTAGATGAAAGGATGGATGAATGGGATTGGATGGATAAAAGGATGGGCAACAAGGGATGGAAGGCTCATGATAAATGGGTGGATAAAAAGGATATGTTATAGTGGATGGATGTATGCCTCATAATGAAGCTAGGATGTGATCTCTAAAGACTATGTTGCATAGGAATGACATGCCCCATTCTAGGTGGTAATGCTTAGGATTTTGACATGACAAGGCTCATGACAATGGGATGATAAGATTGGATTTTACATGACGCTTATGATGATAGGAGGACATGATGGATTGGTTTGAATGGGATGGATGAATGGTCAATGGATAGGACTTGGTTTGGAAAGAAGGTATGTCAAGAAATATCCAAACATGTTTCAACATTTTGCCCCTATGTCTTCATCAAAATCAAAAGGTGGAAGGATGGATAAATGGGTTCAATAGGATAGGTATGTCAGTGTAATGGCTAAGGATGGTAGGATGTGATATGGTAAGATAGGATATTAGAAGTTGGAAAATGATAGGTTGGAAATGATAAGATGGATGAGACAATGTGCCCCCAAGTATAAGTGACATAGAAGATCAACCTACACATGACACCTGTTTGCCAGGTTTTCATCATGGTACTTATCCAAGGCCCCTGTTTACCAGGTTTTCACCATTGGACGAAGGGATTTCTCTTTACTTTTTTTTTTTGTTTTTGTTTTTGATTTTTTTTTTATATGATGACAATTACACATGGCGCCTGTTTGCCAGGTTTTCACCATGGTAATGGATAGGACGGACTCAAGTGTCTAGTGCTATGAAAGGTGATAGTTCCACTAGAGATGCATGTCATTGCATAGACCATGTCATGTGTCATTATGCTCATAGATGTTGATAAGGGATTGCGTGGATGGGAGATGGATTCGGTAGATAATGGATTATGATGTGAAATTATGGAAGGGTAGGCTAGTAGCTTATGGTGTGGATTTATGTAAGACTTATGCAAAAGTATGGACCATAGGAAGGTGATGGGGAAGATATGTAGGGTAATGGATGAAGGTTGGGGAGATGGAGGTATGTGAAAATGTTTTGGAATGGAAGGGAATCATGACCAACAGTTGCACACACCATGTTAAACATTGAAGCTTTTGATGGGATGGCAGTGTAGGAAGCAATGGAGATGTTTTCATAGGGGATGGTTGATGAAGTGATTTAGGAACCCACATAGATTTAGTATTTTTAGTGCTTTTGCTTTGCTTGTGGGATTTTTGGGATATTTGAAACTTTTGAATGGAAGTGAATTTGTGGATGGATATAGGTGATTGGGATTTTTGAGAGGTGGATGCCTCATTCACTTTGCTAGCTATTTGCTTAGGAACCCAAACCATTTTGCTTTTGGGCTTTGCTTTTGGAGGTATGGGCTTGGATAGCTTTGTGAATGTACTTTGCTTAGAAGATGAATGATTTAGAGACTTTTCACATTGATGCCCTAAGGCATGAGGGTCCTTAGGAGTTTTAGTTGGATTTTTGGCTTTATAGGTAAAGGTATCCAAATGTTTATTTTGGAATCCCATGGGTTTGGTGGAAGCGGGGTTGGTGGAATGAGTGGAAGCTTCATGTTTAGGCAATGTGTGCATTTATTGGTCATGATTAGGAATGTAAGGGTACTTATGGGTAAGTGGATAATTAGGTGTTGGTAACAATGGAGGCAAAGTGGATGGAGGGATATTAGGAGTTGGAAGGAGTGGAGGTAAAGTGGATAATGGGATGTTAGGAGTTGGAAGTAATGGAGGTAAAGTGGATGGTGGGAGGTGTATTGTCACATGCTTTTAACATTTGTAGGTTGATGGAGGGAGAATGGCTACATATGTTTTGGGTATATGATGTGGTTTGTGATGGAAAGTGGGCTTAGGAGGAATGGAGGGATTACCAACATCTTTAAAGTGTTTACTTTGGGATGTATATCCAAGACCATATGAGCATGGAGGAACTTTGACATGGTTTGGCTCCAAAATACCTTGTTCATAAAGGCCTAGGCCTTTACCTTGGTAGTTCATGTTTCGAAGTATGCGATGGACAATGAGACTTGGTGTAGTTTGGGAACTAGACTTGAGCTTATTATTGGATGGAGAAGATGAAGTGGATAAAGGTTGTTTTTGTCCTAAGGAAGAACATTCATGGACAAAGGTGGTAAGACCAAGTGGATATGATGGCTTTGAAGTGGGGTCGATGGTAGATGTGGAAGGAGGATCATTAGGATCTTGATTAGCATTGTGTTCACTAAGATCCAAGTTATTTGTTTGATCTTTTATGCTTACTTGGGGGACAAGTGGATGTTTGCTCATTATGGATAGGGCTAGATGGCAGATGACTAGGAGCAATTTGGATTTCTTGCTCATGGATGGATATAGGATTATGGATAGGATCAAGGTGCTCATGGATAGCTTCTTCATAGGTATCATCTTGATCATAAAGAAGGTAAATGTTATGGATAGGTTGGATTTGGATTTCTTTCTCATGAATGGTTATTAGGATATGGATAGGATCAAGTGGCACATGGATAGATTCATCATTATGCCTATCATCTTGATCATGGAAAAGATACATGTTATGGATGGGTTGCATGAAAGTGTTTTGATCTTGAGTTGGACTAGGGCTTAATGTTTCCACATGCTTAGGATTAAACCTTTGACATACCTCTTGGGTTGCTTGAATGTATGTGGAAGGCTCTTGGATAGGCTCTTGGTCAACAACATGAGAACATGATGACTCTTGACTTGGACTCATGGGAGGTTCTTCAATAGGCTTAATGGCTTGTGGGTCACATGATGGGCTTGAAGGGCTAGGCATATTAATGGAGGGATCTTTAAGAGGCTTAAGGATATGTGGGCTATGTAAAGGAGTTGTAGGTTTGGACATGACCTTTGGAAGTTCTTTGGTAGGCTCATGAATGGGTGTTTGACATGGAGGTAGTTTATTCATAGCTAGTAGCCAATGGATCACATCCTTCGCAAGGGTATGAGTGGATGGGAAATATAATGGATGAGCAATAATAGCAGATGATGTTGTAGGCTTAGGACAAGGATTAGGTTGGGGGCTAATTGGATTGGGTGGATTAGGATTTGGATTGGATGAAGGGATAATCTTACCACAATTTATGAGGTTTGTGATCAATCTCTTAAGTTTGACACAATTGGTTGTTGTATGGCCCTTATACCTATGGTATGCACAATAATGGTTTTCATTATACCAAGGGGGTTTAAAGATTGATTTAAAAGGTTCTATTGGTGGCAGCTCAATCAAATTTGCTTGAACCAATTGTTGTACAGTTATGTCCAAGGGATCTTGTGGTGGAGGATTGGTAGAATGTGGATGAAGGTGATGAAGGTTGGTGGACCAATGGACTAGGAGTAGGATCACATGGTGGTCTTATGATAGGGCTAGTAGGCTTATGTGTTGACGGGTCATTGGATGATGAAGGGCACTCATAGGATGCATTGGCTAGATTGGTATCTCCCTTGTCAAAGGTAATTAAGTCTTTTTGTATTAGGCTCTCATGGTTTATATACAAAGGGTCACTTGGAGTTGCATATGCTTCTTGTTACAAAGGTGGATTTGGGCTCACTTGTGCTCATTGGGGAGGTCATTGATAGTCTTGGTAGCTAGGTGTAATGGTGGGATATGTAGACAAAAGATCTTGAGGTGGACTTAAAGTTGAGGGAATTTGATCTTGTTGGCAAGGTTGACTTGTGCTCACTTGATTTATATACAAAAGGCCATTTGGACTTGCATGTTGTTCTTTTGAAATCACTTGATTACCTTGTGGATGGTCTTGGTAGTGCATTGGAACGGTGGCATGAGGGATTGGATAAGCTTGAGGTGGATGTTCATAGGTTGATGTGGCATTGACTTGGTGGAAAGGTGAATTAAGTTGATAGGAAGTGGATGGCTATGACATTTGGCTGAGGTGGATTAGGTAGGTATGGAGTGGCTAAGGATTAATGTACTTGTTGAGCTTGACTAGTGGGTAAAAGGTGTTGGACTTGGGCTACAAAGTGTTGCAGTTGAGGTGATTGGCTTGTGTGGGGTTGAACTCTTTGGATGAAGAATTGTAATGTTTCAATGGGGTCTTGGTTTAGGGGTTGTGATCCTTGATAAAGATTTTGGAGGAATCTTTGGAATTTAATTTCTGGGTCCTCTAGTGTAAACATGTTGTCACCCAAGTGTTTGTCTTAAGTCCTTTTAGCAAGTACTCGTTTAGGAATTTGGATGATGTGGCGGAAGTGATTTGGCTAGGATAGGGATGTGACTAGGATAAGTTTAGGATGGTTTGAATGACTTGGCTATGAAGGGTTGGATGATGAATAGGCTATGTTTGGGATGAAAGTGATTGGGTTTAAATTTTATTGGAAGAATGTGTAGGATAACTTGTCTTTATGTGTTTGGGTGTTTAGAGCTTATTGTGGCAATATTTAAACAAATGATTATGCATATACACACATGAATCACTCACACAAGACACATAAGCAAGTTGTTAGTTTGGAAGAATGTGATGATGGTTAAGCAAGCACGTGAAGACACTTCAACAAGTCCTAGTCAAGGCAAGGCCACTATCACATGGAGGTTATAGTGAAAATCTAGGGGACCGGCACCCCACGAGCATCCAGCAAACCACTTAAAACTTTAACTAACCCTACTAGGAGTTTTAATATACACAAAGGTACACCTCATTTTGAGTTAGCACTATATGGTGAGTGCTAATACCAGTTAGACTTGGCTTTCACCTTATCCTCTGATTTTTATAGTAGACTGGATGAAAGTACCGCTTGAGGTTGTTCCTTTGGGGTGAGTACCTCTTTTCCCACCAAGGCAGGCCTCTCTAAGGCTAAACAAAGGTAACACAAGTAAATGTTTTTTATCTCCACGTTCATGTTAGGACGTGAGGAGAGAGCATACACGTTTACTTGGTCACACTCGCATGGGGTTCATTAACCTTGAAAATTCAATGTGTGGAATACAATGCACGCACTTATTCATTTTTAAAGCCCAAATCCAAATGTGATGGAAGACGATGATTCATTTTAGCCCAATTTCAATGGTATGATTGCAAACAAGTTGTTCATTTTATGCCCATAATCCAAATGTGTGATCAAACAATATTGGAAGATAAGAAATGAAATGATTGCACCTAGTTAATTCGCTATCCAAATCTATTGTAGATGATAATGCCAATGTTGTTCCAACTCCGTAGATGCCCCTACAAGTCACCAATTCTAGAAAGAAACAAGTAAACTTGCATAGAAGAAGGCTATGTGAAAAAGATGAAATATAGAAAATTCTGATTAAGATGACTTGATATAGAAGAATCGATTGCATAAATAGAAAGTTCAGAAGATTCTAAGCAATTTGAAAAAAAGTTTCATTGAAATCCGATTCATTATGCTCAATTGAAGTTTTTTTTTTAAGTTTGACTTTGACTGATAAAAAAAGATGGTAAAATGATATAGTCACTTGATAAAACCTACTCCACTACATAGTTCATCCTCTCAGCTTTCCAATGAGTGTTTGTTTGCATGATTTGGCCTCCGTATGTAAAAGTTATGATAGAAACACCAAAATGCATAATGACAGCAACCAAAAGCGAGTTACAGTTACCAGAAGCGACCAACTATTGATTATAAGTGATCTGAATTTGTCTGTAGGTGATTTGTTATAGCTCAGATGCGACCTGAATAAGACCATATGTGAGCGGATATAGCTTAAAAATGATGCGTAAAAGCCAAAAGCAAATGATTAGAGCTCAAAAGCGACCGCAAATTGTGAAAAGTAGGTATGAATGGAAAAGCCCTAATTTGCAGGAAGCGACTCAAAGATCTAAAAACGATTATGTTCAGCTTAAAAGTGACGCAGAAAATGACAAAGGTGATCACTTCTTGCTTAGAAGTGATGCAGAAATGGATGGAAGTGGCAGGTAATAGCTCATATGCAACTAAGAAAAGGCCAAAAGAGATGGGTAATAGCTCAAAAGTGATCTGGAAAGTTTTCGGTGACATAATGCAAATGTTAACCATAAGCAACCAAGTTTACCAGAGGCGATCAGTTTTCGTTCAAAAGCGATGCAAATTTTGCCAAAAGTGATATACTGTTGTTCAAAAGGGAAGCAAATTTTACCAAAAGCGATCAGTTTTTTATCAAAAGCAAGCTGATTTACCAAAGGTGACTGGTTTTTGATCAAAAGCGAGCTAAATCACCAGAGGCAAATTTCTGCAGACTGATTGTTGTCTTCTTCGCCAAACGCTCTATTTTTCATGAAATCTAGGCAAATTTATATTAAAAATTTATGGAAACACCCCCCTAGATGCAATGGTGAGGGTAGATTTGAGCTAAGAGATCATCTACATACATTTTTATCCAAATCTTAACAAACTAGGGTTAGAAAAGTGCAAATTGTTACTACAAAAGATTGCAAAAATGAAAGATTGACGCTCCAAGAGATCTAAAGTTCACAAAAACAACTCAAACAAGGAGGTTAATCAAGGACACAAGTCCCACCGGGCATGCCAAAATGTATATCAAAAAATTTTGGATTTGTAAATGGAAATGATCAAACAATGAAATGCATAACCTAAACCCAAATCATTCAATATCTCAAAGATACAAGATGAATTGTTTGATTGATTTGATATGTTGGTTGCTCACAATTTGGCAGCATAACATTTGCATAAGATTGAGATGATAAATGGAAGATTGATAGATGGAAGATGATGATGATAGATGCAAAGGCTCTAATGTGATTTCAACAGCATAAGGATACTCTAACTCAATAACTCCTTGCAAATGGCTTGTGAGGGGGTTGATTTATAGGAAAGGCTTGGTTCAAATGGATTGTTGAGATCAAAAGGCTAAATGATTGATGTGGATGGCTAGGATTGATTGGGTTTTCCCACTCTTCAAGAAAGTTGTAGTCATGTGACAAGTGTACAAGGAAGATAAGGCTCATATGTGACCATGTACACAAATACTAAAATTAGGTCCCAATAGTTGTACATGTGAAAGATTTTAAATAAAAGTTGTACTACCACGCATGATTGAAGTGAGAGGTGGACATGTGTCGAAATGTGGTGAGAGGTGAGAATAATTAGTTGGAATATGTGAGAGAAATTAATTAAATAAATAAAAAAAATTATTTAATTAATTGGAAAGTGGGATTATGAATGTGAAATTAATTAATTAAATAAAATTTATTTAATTAATTGGCTAAGTGGGATAAGGATGGGATTAAGATGGGATTTTAATTAAATAAATAAAATTTATTTAATTAATTAGCTTAATGGGATAAGTGGGATTAAGAGTGGGATTAGGACAAAATGCTACATGATATCTAAGTGATGTTTTTGACTAGGTATTGCAAGACATGGACAAATTTGGGACAGTTTTGGGTGTCTACAGACATAACCTTCATTAAAAAATCCTAAGAAACCCTGTCATAAGCCTTCATCATATCTAATTTCAAAATCATTGCCTGCAACTTGTTTGATTGAATAGAGTGAAGGATTTCATGAGCCATAATGGCTCCATCAAAAGTTTCCCTACCCGGAACAAAACCCCCCTGTTCTTCTGAAATAATTTTTAGAATAATTAAAGCAAGTCTCAAAGAAATGGCTTTTGTGAAAATATTATATAGAGTATTGCAAAGTGAGATTGGCCTAAAATCAGAGAAAGAGATTGGAGAACTACATTTGGGTATCAACACAATACAAGTAACATTCATTTCCTTAAGAATGGATCTGTTTCTCCTTGCTTCTTCTAAAGCTAGCCACACATCCTTCCCAATGAAATTCCAACATTTCTAAAAGAAAAGAGGTGTAAAACCATTTGGTCCTGGAGCTTTATCTGGGTTTAAAGAAAAAACCACACTTTTAACTTCTTCCAATGTAAATTCCTTTAATAAGAGATCATTATCTTCTTTTTTAATCATATTTGGAATATAATCCAGAATCTTATTTTCAAGAACAGGATCAAGAGGATCATTGTGGTTGGACAATAGATTAGAAAAAAAATTAACTGCTTCATCTCTAATTTGATGAATATTTGAAAGGACGACTCCATCACCTGATTTAATTGACCTTATCAAATTTTGTTGACGACAAACTTTTAAGGAAGAATGAAAGAACTTAGTATTCCTATCCTCCTCCCTAAGCCAGATTTCTCTAGATTTTTGATGCCAATATATTTCTTCCCTTGCCAAAATTTCCTGCAATTCATTCTTGCATAACTTCTCTTTCTCAAAAAGCTCCTGATTCATTCCTTGATTGATGATTTGATCATTAATAGCTTGAAGACGAGAAATCAAATCACTTTTCTGAGAAAAAATATTACGGAAATGGTCCTTATTCCAAAGAAAAATCTTTGACTTAATCCAATTCAATTTTTTTACAAATCTGAAACATTCTTGAACCTTCAAAATATGGAGCTGAAATCCACCAATCTTTTAATAAAGGAAGAAAATTAGAGTCTCTGAACCACATAGCTTCAAATTTAAAAGATTTTCTACCCTCAAAAGAATTAGATGAAGGTAAGACCTCCAGGAAGATAGGATAATGATCTGACCCTGACAATGGAAGAATTGAAGAATGAAAGCTAAAGTTTTCTTGCAGCCAGTCTAGAGACACCAAAAATTTGTCTAGTCTTTCTGCTATATGGCAAAAATATTTCCTTCTGTTAGTCCAAGTAAACTTACCATTAGATGGGAAGGGATCAAAAAAGCAATTTCTATTAATGAAGTTAGAAAAATCAATCATAACCCTTAACGGAGGAATGATACCACCACTTTTTTCCTCCAAATTCAGAATAGCATTGAAGTCTCCTCCTAGAATAATCTTTTCCTCCAAAATATCCAAAATTTCATTCAATCTATCCCATAGAGCTCTTTTTTCCCAAGTAGAAATAGGCCCATAAATATTAAAAACCCAGACATTTAATTTCCCCCACCTGACTTTAAACAATAACCAATTCTAAGATTTAAAACAATCTAAAATTTTCAGCTGAGACTTATTCCATAACACTGCAAGTCCTCCTGAAGCTCCAGAAGCAGGATAATGAAGAAAACCCCATTTTTTCCAACTTGAGAAGGTTGCTTCCGCCTGAGAATTAGAAAATTTTGTTTCTTGAATCAACACTAAACTAGCTCCAATAGATTCTAATTGACGCTTGATTAAGTGTCTTTTGTTAGGGGCATTAATGCCCCTAACATTCCACGAGAGAATCTTCATTGTCTCCAAGGAGAGCGACAAGCTCTCCTCATGTGAATAACTTTATCAAGCATAGATTGAAACCCTGCCTGTATTTCCTCCTGAGTTTTCTTCACCTTACCCTTTCTTCTTGAGGATTTGTTACTTGGAGAAGCAAGAGGAGTTGTTTCCCCTGCCAAAGGGGTCTGAGAAATAGAACTCATCCCAGTGATTATTGGAAGAGAATCCTCAAGTAAAACTTCATCTATAATCTCTTCAATTAGATCTGTGCCCACTTTTAACAAAACATCCTCTACCAACTTCTTGGCTTCCCTTTGAGGAAACAAATTTGGAGAAGCACCCCAAATATAATTATATTCCAAAGTAGATTTGAAAGATATCTCAACACCTTCATTACACTCATTCAAACTGGATAACAAACTAGTTAATGGATCTTCAGGTATATCAGAAATACCAAGGGGAATATTAAACTCAAAACTATGATCCTCTACTCCTGAAGAAAATTGATCCTTCTGAGAAGAAACTTTATCAAACAATTGTTCAAATTCCCCACCAGCTTATCTATCAAAAGATAACTCTTCTATATTATTAATTGATAATTCCTTGGCCACTGAAATATCTTGCTGAGAAGAAGTGATTGGAATTTGTTCTTCATTGTTCGACAGAAATCCCAAATCATCTGTTAAATTATCAACCTTTGAAACATGACTCTCACCCTCTTCCAGATCTTTAAATCCAGACAAATTTTCTACCACTTGATTAACCAAAGCAACAATCGGCCTTGGCTCCTCAGAAATATTCCCCTGAATCCCAATATGTTCAATAATAATTGGCCCTTCTACAAAACCTTCTTCCCAATGTGCACTTGGAACTTCAGGTCTATCTTTTTCTAAAACTTCACATGCCCTAACAACTTCCATTTCATCAAACTTAAAGATAGTTTGAGGTTCTTCAAAAACTAATTCCTAAACCCAAGAGCATTTAGAAGTTTTTAGGACCACCCGATTGGGCAAAGGGAAAAAAGTATTCATAACAATACAAAAATGAACAGACAGAAGAGTGTTTTTAAAGGTTAACATGTCATGATTAACAAAAAACCCTAATTTTTCAGCCATTAATCTAATGATTTTCAGATCTCTATATTCCAAAAGAAGATTATGAAGACTAATCCTATAAGGCCGATTATTTTCCTTCCTTATTTTGATCGTTTTACATTATAGTGGGTGACATTATCAGGCTTTTAAAAACTATTGTTCCATTATGCAGATTTGATTATATCTCCTGATTTTGGTTTGACATTGATTAGACATGTGGTGATTTGATTTGATCATATTTTGATGTTATGATGATATTAGATATATGAGATATAGTTGATGATGATTATTGATGTGATTTCAAGTTCATTATGTGGATATATTATTTGATGATGATTATGAGACATTAGATAGAAAATGTAGTTTTGATATTAAATTATGTTGTAAATGATTAATGTTGTATGCAATGACATGAATTTAATTTCAGTTGCTTTAGCTATGATTATCCATGATGTGATTGACACTTGATCTAGTTGTGCAGGATTATATTCCCAGGCCACGGGAAATCAGAGGTAGTGTTCACACATATGTTATTCCCTATGAAACCGATCCATTCCCAAGAGGGATGAGGATCATGTGTGTTCGGATGTTGCTTGTGTGCATGCTTAATTTATTTATTTTGGCCTAGTGACCCCTTTCTTAGTTGATTTATATCATGTGTTGTATATTTATAATTATTTTACACCACTTGGTATTATTTTCATTTTTGGGCCATTTAAAGTGAATTTATGCCTCCCTAGGTGTACCTTAGTGTCCCAAAACTTACCCTAGGTGGTAAGCCTAGGGTCTAGGGTCAATTTTGACTAACTAAACCTTAGGGTAACTCACTTTTGGTCACTCTAAACTAGGGTTTAGTCAAAGTGACGAATTTTGAAATGGCTAAGGGTGGGAGATGAGTCATGCTTTGGGAAAGACCCATCTCCCTTCCCAAAGTTTGGGGATCCCTTCACCAAGAAGACTTGGGAGGTCTTCAAGACTCCCAATTGTGTGGAATCTCCCTCCAAGACTCTCACACACGTGTGAGAGCATCTTAGAGGGAGATGGCTCTCTTCAAGATTAAGAGGATGCCATATGGCATCCCTTATCCTCATGGAGGCTTGAAGGGAATTGCCACCTCACCACTTGGTCTCTCACACGTGTGTGAGAGCACAAGTGGATAAGGTGAGGGATAGGATGGAATTGGAGGGTGACACTTGTCACCCTCACACTCCTTCTCCCTTGCAAGTGGCATGGGATGAGGAAGGAGAAGGTGACAAGTGTCACCTTCTCATTCCTCAAGGCCAAATCGGAAGGCCTATATTACCTCCTCTTGGAGAGGAGTGTGGGGTTCTTTTTTTTGAAAAATTTCTTTTATTCTTGGAGGTTTTGAGAGAGAGAAATTTTGGAGAATTGAAGAAATTTTTGGGAAGCTTGGAGCTCTGCATCAAACGTGCTTCCATTTTAGGGCTTTTGAAGGTAAGCTCCATGGCTATGGCCATTACCCTTTTTTCTTATGTTTTTATTTTATGTATGTGGTTGCATATTATGTGGGTTGTCATTTTATTTTTGTGTGGGATGGGTGTTGTGAGAGCACCTCCATTTTGGAGGAAAGGCTCAACTAGTTTGGGGTAGGGGAGAGTGAACCACCTCGAGGTCATCTCCTTTGTGTTGCACTATTTTATCCTTGAGGGCATCATATGAGTTTTGGAAACAATATGTGATTTGGCATGAGTGCCATAGTGGTTTTTGAGTTTTGGTGGAAAATGTGTTTGGCTTGAGGCCTTGGAATTTTTGTGATCTTGGAGTTCTTGGGGTGGCCTCTTGAGTTGAGGTGTCCAATTCCCTACCCCCTCCAAACTCAATTTATTGAGTTTTGTTTGTGCAAATCCATGGGAGTGATGTTTGTGTGTTTGAAATTTTCTTTTGGTGGTGTGTGTGTGCAAAACCATGTGAATCCTACCTCCCTGGCTCGAGGGTGACCCATTAGCGGGTCTATGGTAGGGAGGAGGGCGATTTGTGTGGCCTTGGTTCCCCTTCTTTGTGTTTTTTTTGTTGCAGGTCATTTTAGACCCTTGGAGCTTTGGAGAAAAGTTTATTTCAGCATTATGTATTTTATTTTGGTGCTTGTTGTGAGCCATGGCCTTGGAGGCCTTGTTGTATTATTGACAAACTAAATCCTCTTGTTGAAATGAAGCAATGTAATCTATTTTCCTTGTATGCAATTAAATCTATCTTTGGAATGCATTTTTATTGTATGCTTTAAAATATTGCTTGTTGTCCCTTGTTACATGCTGCTTTCTGTTATAATAATCGCTGAGCAAAAAACTAGATTCAAAGGGAAAGTTAGTGAAAATTTGTTTTATGATGTTTGGTGAATATTCCCACCACAAATGCTACTGTTTATTTTCATATATATATATATATATATATATACATAAATATATATATATATATACATAAATATATATATATATACATATATATATGTATACATATATATATATGTATACATATATACATATATACATACATACATATATACATACATACATATATATATATATATATATATATATATATATATATATATATATATATATATATATATAAAATAAGGTTGTCATTTTCATCTTGTTGTTTGAAAGAAAGTTAATGTAGGATTGGTTTTCTTGAATTAGTGCTTAAAAATAGGATGGTTTAGTATTCTACTTATTTACTGTCAAAATAGAAGAAAGGAAAAGTAGTGTTTCTATGTATTTATTTAAAATATATATATATCCTCTATTGATACTTAATATGATACAATCTGGGTTTATTATCCCATGTAATTTAAAATTGTTGTTATTGGGAAAATTAGCAATATATATATATATATATATATATATATATATATATATATTTTACCTACTGTTATAGATTGGCAGAATGAGGTATATATAGCTGTGTGTGTGTGTGTATATATATATATGTATTAAATATTAAATAAACTGATTTATATTCAATGAAAACCAAATCTTATAACATTTACTATTGAGTAGCATGCAAGAGAAAGTGAATTAAAAAAAAATGAACTAGGGTTGAGGTTGCTGTTTTGTTTATGTAATAAACAAAAAAAAATGTTTGTAGTGGATGGCGGCCATGGCCACTGCCCACTGCTCTTCCCACGGCCCCCTCCCCACACCTCCTCCCCTTATCTTTGACATAGCAGTGGCATCAATGAAGACCGCGGGCCGTCAGCCCACGTTACCATAGATTCCCCTCTGCCTTTGGCCACTGCTCAGCCTCTGTGCACTTGCTTTCTGATTTATTAATACCTGCAAAAATAACACCATGCATGTATATATATATATATATATATAGTTCACTGTGTATGCAAAATATATATATATATATATATATATATATATATATATATATATATATATATATATATATATATATATATATATATATATATATATATGGAAGTGATTATATATATATATATATATACCTCTGAGAGGTATTTTCATGGATGCCAAGCCATTGAAGAAGTAAACCCTACCTGCAAACAAGAAAACAAAGAGAAACCAAAAAAAAAAAGAGGAGAAAACAAATGAACAAGTTAGGACAAATCCATAAGGAAATAATAAAATAAAATTTAGGGCTTCCATTTGAGAAAATAATAAAGTAATGGAACTTAGGGTTGAGTGGAGGATGTGAGGGAAATAAACTTGTTATTTCATTTATTCTTTTAACCTTTCCTTGTGCATGGGAATTTATTCTCCCTCTCTTTTGCTCTTGAGTCATTTTTGGTTTGTTTGACTTTTATTGTGTTAATTTTAGTTCATTTAGAATTATTTTGGGGTATGTATTTTAATTCCTTGTGGAATTTATTTTTGTGGGAGTGGGTGGTCTTTATTTTTTTTAATGGGATGCTTTATCCCTTGTAAACTATTTATTTTGGGCATGTTTATTTTATTTGTTTGTGTATATTAAATTAATGTAGTGGGATATCATTGTTTGAATTTAATTTAATTTTAATCAATTATCCTAGGGGGAAAATCTAAGCTATCCTCCTTTGTATTTATTTCAACTTGAGTTCATTAATAAATGTAATTGACGAAATTATATTTATTAACAGACTCAAGTATTGAGTTTTATTTTGGTTGTATATTTTAATTTAATGTTTATAATTTTATTGAGTGATCAATTTATTTAACCTTGAAATTTATTTAATTTTCCTTATATTTATTATTTTAATTTTTGCATTAAATTCTTCTTGGATATGCTCTTTTTAAAATTTTTATTTCAATTATTGAAAACGCGTTATGCTATCAAATTTTTCCTAGATTTTAGGGTTTCATTTTATGGCATTTTTACGACATCATTTAATCACTCCACATCATGCAACCATTTTATCATTGAAGTGTTATTGTTATTCAATTTTATTTATGCTTTTGAATTAGGGTTTGATTTCGATTTAGTCGAAATCATCTGTCACCTAGGAAACTTAGGGTTCGGGTCCGTTTGACCCTAACCCTAGTAACGATGCTCCTCGCATCGCATAACCCCCTAGTCGGCTATCATCACATAGGGGATTGCGTATGCGAACGCTCTTCCCTAAGTTTGATTGACATGTTTACGCCTTATGCGTATTGCCACCGAGCACGCTGACGAGTGCGAGATGGTTTCTAGGGACATGTGGAAAAGTTTTTGATATTTCGTGTCATGACCACATGATAAATGTGGACATGACATGTGTGTTGTGTGTCATGACCACATGGGAAATGTGGGCATGACAAATCCAAAAGGGAAAAAATTCTACTTTGATTGCTTTAGGATCAAAATTAGGCTCCCAAGGTTGTAAGAAAAACCCTCTTCCATTGAAGAACCTAGATTTTGTATTTAAAATATTATCTCGATCCACCACAGAAGAGAAGATGGCTACGAAAAAATCTGAATCCTTGTCTAGAAAAAAATGTTTGAAACCCCCTCCCAATTTTGATTAATCCATTGCTACAAAACATGTTTCTCTGGCTTAAAGTTCCAGATCTTACCTATAATAGCCATTTGTTTCAAATCTTGAATGTGTGGCAAAATCCAATCATCAGGAATCTAGATTTCTATGTCCGTAATCTCCTTTTCTGATGGTGTTTCCTTCTGTAAATCATTCCTTCTCCAGATTTTTTTAGACTCCATAGTTTGCTCAAGTCTTTCTTCAAATCAGAATGGACCTCGAAACCTAATAGATCAAGATCTGAAACCATCTCTTTCTTGTCAAGGAACTCTCTGACTGCGGTTAGATGAGGGTTTCCTTATGTAAGAAACCCTAAAATGATCATTTTTAGAACTCCAATTTCCCGCATAACTTTTACTGCTAACCATTTGATTTTGGAAAAAGCTTTTTTGAGCCCTAAGATAATATTGAAACAAGTTTGCCTAAGACCGTAATGGTTTTCTCCTTCTTTCTGCATAACCATGTGGCCTAAAGTCCATACCTAATAATTTTTCAACAGCATCATGTTACTTGAAGATGGATCCCCCAAATGGCTTGGGTAAGGGTTGATTTATAGGAAAGGAGTGATTTGAATTGATGGTTAGGATTGAAATTTGATTTGAATGAAGTGGACGGTTGAGATTGAATAGGATTTCCCACTCCACAAGGAGTTGTAGTCATGTGACAAGTGTGGGGATAAGAATAGGGATGACCTAATTTAAATAAATATTATTTAAATTAGTTAGACATGTGAAAAGCATTAAATGAAAAATGTAGCATGGGACATGTGTTGGAATGAGGTTAAAGGTGAGGACTAATTCAAATATTTTATTTAAATTAGTTGGAAAATGGGAGAGGGCTAATTTAAATAAATATTTTATTTATTTAAATTAGAGGAAAGGTGGGAAAATAATTAAATAAATATGATTTATTTAATTAATTGGCTAGTGGGATATATTGGATTAGAATGGGATTATGATGGGATTAGTTAAATAAACATGATTTAACTAATTAATTGGCTAATGAAAGGGGTCTAGGACAAAATGCTACAAGATGTCTTACTTAATGTGTCGACAAGGTGATGTTGCAAGACATGGACAATTTTAAGTGTCTATAGAGAGATCAAATGATTGCATATCCAAAGTTCCAAAATGATGCAGAGCAGCGGTATAGAAAGACCAAACTCACTCAGAAAACCATTCACAAGAATCTTTAGCCATCAATCAATGGGCTTTCCTTCACAAACTGCCCTTAATCCTTGTAGCCTTTCAAAAAGGCCCTTTTGACCATAACTTTTGGAGAAGACCTAGCATTCAAAATGTAAGACCAGTTTGAGACACCCTTTTGGCCATTACAACACATAGATAGAAATGAGGTATGGTTTCTTTGTATGAAAGGTCTCAAAAATTGACTATCCTCCTTCTTGACTAGGCCTAATTAGGCATTTAGGCATGACATAAGTGAGTTATTGAATTCAATGGGTCTCTACTCCTGTTCTAACACTTCTAACACATTGCATATGATCTCAAACAACTATCCATGTCACATGTATCCTTCTCCAATAGCCTATAACCATTTTCCTCAAGTTCCTAGGGTTTCTAGGGTTGATACATAGGGATATCAGACCTTCAAGACTTTCCCACACGTACAAACCTACACCTCTGCCCCTGTAACTTTGGAATATAGAAATACATATTGACACAAGACATTCCACCAAGTTTTATAGTTTTCTACTGGTGGAATGGAGAGATATACATTTTTCTTCCTCACTGGTTACCCTATCTAGGGTTTGGACCAGTCTCAACAAAATTTAGCACAACTTCCTCAAAACAGAATGAAATTGGATGAAACAAAAAGTTATGGAAAGTAGATTCAATTCCCTTTCATCTCCAATCAGTTTTAGACCCTAACACATCCATACAAGTTCGTATTGAATGATAGAATAGTAGGAAAGCATTTTAAAATGTAGAAACAAAGATGATTTTATTGCTTTTTCTCCAAAAATCCATTCACCAACCCTCGGGTCATGTTTACAAGGCCTATTTAAGTTATTACAATCATTTTTCATCATTCAACTGACCCCAACTACCATTTTAACAATCTTTTGAAAGTTGATAACAAAAATGCAAAGGGTTGTCAAGACAACAATGACAACATTTGACAACTTTAAGAAGAATTAACCAATTGACCCCCAAACTTTCAGAAATGGGTCCAAATCGACAACAATGGCCCAAAATGACCTTATTAACATGAAATGACACAAACCAAAACAAAATTCCAACTTTTGACTCTTGGAGGCATAATGGACCTATTCCATTGAAGAACCAAGATTTTGTTTTTAAAATATCATCTCGATCCACCGCATAAGAGAAGATGGCTACGAAAAAATCTGAATAATTTTCTAGAAAAAGAATGTTTGAAACCCCCTCCCAGTTTTGATTAATCCATTGCTCCAAAACATGTTTCTCTAGTTTAAAGTTCCAAATCTTACCTATAATAGCCATTTGTTTCAAATCTTGAATGTGTGGCAAAATCCAATCATCAGGAATCTGGATTTCTATGTCCGTAATCTCCTTTTCTGATGGAGTTTCCTTCTGTAAACACTTCCTCCTCCAGATTTTTTTAGACTCCATAATTTGCTCAAGTCTTTCTTCAAATCAGAATGGACCTTGAAACCTAATAGATCAAGATCTGAAACCCTCTCTTTCTTGTTGAGGAATTCTCTGACTGCGGTTAGATGGGGGTTTCCTTATGTAAGAAACCCTAAAATGATCATTTTTAGAACTCCAATTTCCCGCATAACTTCTGCTGCTAACCATTTGATTTTGGAAAAATCTTTTTTGAACCCTAATCCAATATTGAAGCAAGCTCGCCTAAGACCATAATGGTTTTCTCCTTCTTTCTACATAGCCGTGCGGCCTAAAGTCCATACCTAATAAGTTTTTCAATAGCATCATGTTACTTGAAGATGGATCCCCCAAATGGCTTTTGTAAGGGTTGATTTATAGGAAAGGAGTGATTTGAATTGATGGTTTGGATTGAAATTTGATTTGAACAATGTGGATAGTTGAGATTGAATAGGATTTCCCACTCCACAAGGAGTTGTAGTCATGTGACAAGTGTGTGGATAAGAATAGGGATGCCCTAATTTAAATAAATATTATTTAAATTAGTTGGACATGTGAAAAGTATTAAATGAAAAATATACTATGGGACATGTGTTGGAATGAGGTTGAAGGTAAGGACTAATTCAAATATTTTATTTAAATTAGTTGGAAAATGGGAGAGGGCTAATTTAAATAAATATTTTATTTATTTAAATTAGAGGAAAGGTGGGAAATTAATTAAATAAATAGGATTTATTTAATTAATTGGCTAGTGGGATATATTGGATTAGAATGGGATTAGGATGGGATTAGTTAAATAAACATGATTTATCTAATTAATTGGCTAATGAAAGGGGTCTAGGACAAAATTCTACAAGATGTCTCACTTAATGTGTTGATAAGGTGATGTTGCAAGACATGGACAATTTTAAGTGTCTATAGAGAGATCAAATGATTGCATATCCAAAGTTCCAAAATGATGCAGAGCAGGGGTATAGAAAGATCAAAATTACTCTTAAAACCATTCACAAGAATATTTAGCCATCAATCAATGGGCTTTCCTTCACAAACTGCCCTTAATCCTTGTAGCCTTTCAAAAAGGCCCTTTTGACCATAACTTTTGGAGAAAACCTAGCATTCAAAATGTAAGACCAGTTTGAGACACCCTTTTGGCCATTACAACACATATCTAGAAATGAAGTATGGTTTCTTTGTACGGAAGGTCTCAAAAATTGACTATCCTCCTTCTTGACTAGGCTTAATTGGGCATTTAGGCATGACATAAGTGAGTTATTGAATTCAATGGGTCTCTACTCCTGTTCTAACACTTCCAACACATCACATATGATCTCAAACAACTATCCATGTCACATGGATCCTTCTCCAATAGCCTATAAACATTTTCCTCAAGTTCCTAGGGTTTCTAGGGTTGATACATAGGGATATCAGACCTTCAAGACTTTCCCACGTGCAAACCTACACCTCTGCCCCTGTAACTTTGGAATATAGAAATACATATTGACACAAGCCATTCCACCAAGTTTTATAGTTTTCTACTGGTGGAATGGACAGATATACATTTTTCTTCCTCACTGGTTACCCTATCTAGGGTTTGGACCAGTCTCAACAAAATTTAGTACAACTCCCTCAAAATAGAATTGAATTGGATGCAACAAAAAGTTATGGAAAGTACATTCAATTCCCTTTCATCTCCAATCAGTTTTAGACCCTAACACATCTGTACAAGTCCGTATTGAATGACAGAACAATAGGAAAGCATTTTAAAATGTAGAAACAAAGATGATTTTATTGCTTTTTCTCCAAAAATCCATTCACCAACCCTTGGGTCATGTTTACAAGGCCTATTTAAGTTATTACAATCAGTTTTCATCATTCAACTGACCCCAACTACCATTTGAACAATCTTTTGAAAGTTGATAACAAAAATGCAAAGGGTTGTCAAGACAATAATGACAACATTTGACAACTTTAAGAAGAATTAACCAATTGACCCCCAAACTTTCAAAAATGGATCCAAATGGACAACAATGGCCCAAAATGACCTTATTAACATGAAATGACACAAACCGAAACAAAATTCCAACTTTTGACTCTTGGAGGCATAATGGACCTATTCCATTGAAGAACCAAGATTTTGTTTTTAAAATATTATCTCGATCCACCGTAGAAGAGAAGATGGCTATGAAAAAATCTAAATCCTTGTCTAGACAAAAAATGTTTGAAACCCCCTCCCAGTTTTGATTAATCCATTGCTCCAAAAAATGTTTATCTAGTTTAAGGTTCCAAATTTTACCTATAATAGCTATTTGTTTCAAATCTTGAATGTGTGGAAAAATCCAGTCATCAGGAATCTAGATTTCTATGTCCGTAATCTCCTTTTTCGATGGAGTTTCCTTCTATAAATCCTTCCTTCTCCAATTTTTTTTAGACTCCATAGTTTGCTCAAGTCTTCTTCAAATCAAAAAGGACCTTGAAACCTAATAGATCAAGATCTGAAACCCTCTCTTTCTGGTCGAGGAACTCTCTGACTGTGGTTAGATGAGGGTTTCCTTATGTAAGAAACCCTAAAATGATCATTTTTAGAACTCCAATTTCTCGCATAACTTTTGTTGCTAACCATTTGATTTTGGAAAAATCTTTTTTGAGCCCTAAGACAATATTGAAAAAAGCTCGCCTGAGATCATAATGGTTTTCTCCTTCTTTCTACATAACCGTGCGGCCTAAAGTCCATACCTAATAATTTTTTTGATAGCATCATGTTACTTGAAGATGGATCCCCCAAATGGCTTGGGTAAGGGTTGATTTATAGGAAAGAAGTGATTTGATTTGATGGTTAGGATTGAAATTTGATTTGAACAATGTGGATGGTTGAGATTGAATAGGATTTCCCACTCCACAAGGAGTTGTAGTCATGTGAAAAGTGTGTGGATAGGAATAGGGATGCCCTAATTTAAATAAATATTATTTAAATTAGTTGGACATGTGAAAAGCATTAAATAAAAATGTAGTATGGGACATGTGTTGGAATGAGGTTGAAGGCGAGGACTAATTCAAATATTTTATTTAAATTAGTTGGAAAATGGCAGAGGGCTAATTTAAATAAATATTTTATTTATTTAAATTAGAGGAAAGGTGGGAAATTAATTAAATAAATAGGATTTATTTAATTAATTGGCTAGTAGGATATATTGGATTAGAATGGGATTAGGATGGGATTAGTTAAATAAACATGATTTATCTAATTAATTGGCTAATGAAAGGGGTCTAGGACAAAATGCTACAAGATGTCTCACTTAATGTGTCGACAAGGTGATGTTACAAGACATGGACAATTTTAATTGTCTACAGAGAGATCAAATGATTGCATATCCAAAGTTCTAAAATGATGCAGAGCAGGGGTATAGAAAGATCAAACTCACTCACACAACCATTCACAAGAATCTTTAGCCATCAATCAATGGGCTTTCCTTCACAAACTGCCCTTAATCCTTGTAGCCTTTCAAAAAGGCCCTTTTGACCATAACTTTTGGAGAAGACCTAGCATTCAAAATGTAAGACCAATTTGAGACACCCTTTTGGCCATTACAACACATAGCTAGAAATGAGGTATGGTTTCTTTGTACGGAAGGTCTCAAAAATTAACTATCCTCCTTCTTGACTAGGCCTAATTGGGCATTTAGGCATGACATAAGTGAGTTATTGAATTCAATGGGTCTCTACTCCTATTCTAACACTTCCAACACATCACATATGATCTGAAACAACTATCCATGTCACATGGATCCTTCTCCAATAGCCTATAACCATTTTCCTCAAGTTCCTAGGGTTTCTAGGGTTGATACATAGGGATATCAATCCTTCAAGACTTTCCCACACGTGCAAACCTACACCTCTGCCCCTGTAACTTTGGAATATACAAATACATATTGACACAAGCCATTCCACCAAGTTTTATAGTTTTCTACTGGTGGAATGAAGAGATATACATTTTTCTTCCTCACTGGTTACCCTATCTAGGGTTTGGACCAGTCTCAACAAAATTTAGCACAACTCCCTCAAAACAGAATGAAATTGGATGCAACAAAAAGTTATGGAAAGTAAATTCAATTCCCTTTCATCTCTAATCAATTTTAGACCCTAACACATCTGTACAAGTCTGTATTGAATGACAGAACAGTAGGAAAGCATTTGAAAATGTAGAAACAAAGATGATTTTATTCCTTTTTCTCCAAAATTCCATTCACCAACCCTTGGGTCATGTTTACAAGGCCTATTTAAGTTATTACAATCAGTTTTCATCATTCAACTGACCCCAACTACCATTTGAACAATCTTTTGAAAGTTGATAACAAAAATGCAAAGGGTTGTCAAGACAACAATGACAACATTTGACAACTTTAAGAAGAATTAACCAATTGACCCCCAAACTTTCACAAATGGGTCCTGTTGGTGATGGTTTTGATGCAATCATAATAATTAGTTAAAATTCACATAAAATGAACCAAAACTGACTTGAAAGATATGAAGGAATCAGTTAAGATTCACTTAATCCCAAGTTTAATATGGTCAGGTCTTGACCTGTTGGGCAAATTTAGTTGGTCAATGTGAAGCTGTAATGTTCAAGGAGCCTTATGTGATATAGGGTTTCTTGTTGGTTTACTGGACTCAAACTATGCAGAAGATTAATAAATGTCAATATGTTGTTCATCCCTTTTGCATAAACTTATACTTGTGCTGCAAAACTTTAAATAGTCTTCTTGGATTATTGCAGCTTTCTCCTCTTAAATATTTATGAAAACTGTCTACTTTTAACTCTGTTATGCATGCTTCTTTCAAATATGAGACAAATTTCCTTCAAATTTCTACGTTTTAAGCTAAGTATTTTCAGATGGGTTGGAAAAAGTTAGAAAGATCTAATCTACACTTCATTCACATCCACCAAAGGATCTAGTTGTTTTGTTATGCACTTTATAAATAATACAGCAATTTGATCAAATCCACAGACAAAACCTCAAATGTATATTCTAAGCATTTTGACAAACATACACCTAAGATTGCAAGCTCTAAGAGAAAATGTTTCAAACACAATGAAGAGAAAGAAAACACTCAGAAGATAGATGCAGAATTCCAGATTCAATTGTATTAGAAACAGACAGTCATATAAGATTTACAATGTCTGAATGACTCTTAGCTTCATTGACCAAACTATAGAAAACTTACAAGCTTTACAGATATAGTAAGGAAGCTAGATGTTCCACGCATTCCTTATTGTAGACACAGGGGACCTCCTTCTTCTACTTCTAAATTCAAAGGTCCCTCTATTCTTAAAAAATCCCTGTGTAAAGTTTTTCAGTGTATCAAGGCACAATATATAGACTTTCTGATTGTCCTCAATATAGCTCGAAAAACCCTAGTTTAAACCCTGGTTGAAACCTCTATTTACAACAATAAATGCTGGTGAACTAGTTTCCCAAAATACCTCCGAGTAGACATTAAATCTGGGCAAAATATGCCCTTCTGAAACCCTAGCAGCCCAATAGTAACTTCTGTTTGTCTGCTGTGATGATGTTTCAACTGCATTTTGTCTTCATCAATGAATGGTCTTTGACTTCCTCGCCCCTCGTCCTTATCTTCCTCAATTGTGAGATCGGATTTCCCTCCTCCGTGATGTCATCATCATCAAGCTTTAGCCCTTCTTCAACTGCAATCCTGCAAAAATGAATGGATAAACAATAAGTATTGTCCTTTTAATAAACCTACAGGAAGGAAAATAATCTGCCAAAAGTCATGACTATATGAACGTAGAAATCGGGCCCCAAATCTGTGAAAATGTGTGTTTGAAATGCTTTATTCGGTGCCCAAAATAGTCAAGTCAACCACCATTGACTGAAAATATGCATTCGGGCTTCAAAATGCCCCAAAAAACCTATCGCTACATCTTTCCCTGCCCATCGGTGTGAGATACACCCATCGACAAGTCCAAAAAATGATTGGCCGATGGCATATGTTACACCGATGCTCCCTTTGTTATTCAGCATGCACTTTTCTTTCATCGGCATAACACAAGACTATTGGCGAGTCCAAAAAAATTCATTCCGATCGCTATTGTTTCGCCGATAACCATGCATCGACATAATACTGGATATCTCCCACCGATCGTTATTGCTTCTTCCTATCGATGTAACACTACCTATCGGCACGGGTCCAAAACTTTATACGGATCGCTTTTATTTGGCCGATACCCTCTGAATTCCTATTGCTCCAATTTCCTGCTCATTCCTCGCTTAAATCCTTGTATGTCGTAATATACAAGTCAGACATGACACTTCCATTAAATCGGATTTCAATTTCCTTTTAATTCCAGCTTGTATATTACAATGTATATCGGTTTGTATATCTCAATGTACAAGCCAGAAATATACAAGCAATTAATTCTATTTAAACCACTCTTCAATTCTGCCCCATGTACATATGCATTGTATCCTCTGATATACAAGTCGGATGTGATACAAGCAATAAATCAGTTTTGATTTCCTTTGGGTTTTGGTTTGTATGAGCGCAATGTATATCAGTTTGTATATAAGAACATACAAGCGCAAAATATACATGCACTTATCTTCGATTTATTACTTTTTAAATCTGCCATATAAAGCAACCTATCAAATCCGCAATGTATCTCTTGATATGCAAACTCAGACGTGATACATAGGATAAATCTGATTTCAGATTCCTTTGGATTCTGGCTTGTATGTGTAAGGTGCAACGTATGTTTCGAAATATACAAGCTGTAACTTATACAATGAATTAGCATTGTTTGATAACTCCTTTAAAATCCGCATTGTATATGATGTTGCATGCCGGCTTGTATATATGATAATATACAAGTCAGAAACATACATTGAATTAACGCTATTTCAAAAACCCTTTAAATCTGCGTTGTATATCGAGTCCTGTATATTTATGAAACCCTCCCTCCAAATCCACGGATATACAATGAATTTTCCATATTTTAAAACCCATTTCACGTCTGCCATTGTATATTTGCATTGTATGTTACCGAAACATACAAGCCTACAAAATATACAAGGGATTAACCTTGTTCAATAATTGCTTCGAGTCTGTGTGATGTATGTTGCCAATGTATAGTTTACTTTGTATGTCCAAATATACAAGCACCGAATGTACATCGATTTAAAAATGTTTAATAACTTTTTTGGGTCCGCTATGTATATAGAACACTTGTATCTTATGCATTGTATATTTCAAAACATACAAGCAACTAACTTTATTTAAACAACCCCTCGGGTCCGCGATTTGCATATGGATGTTGTATGTTCCAAAGGTATGCATAAATATACAAGTTCAAAATGTACAACAAATTAACTCCGGTTCAATAACTTTTCAAGTCCGTGCAGTGTATAAATGCATTGTATGTAACTCAAACATACAAACCCATGGATATACAATGAATTCTCTCTTGTTCATAACTTTTGGATTCCGCAGTATGTATAAAATGTCTTGTACATTTGCTTGTATGTTGCAACCTGCCAAACATACAAACGTTAGATATACGCGATGGAATTCAAACCCTTATTCACTTTTACTCTAAAACTATTTCGGATCCATCTTGTATGTATAAATAAAGCTTTTATTTAAAATGCATACAAGGTAAAAAAGAATATACAATCAACCCAACCATGCAAATAACAATGTATATGAGCCCGACTGCAAAAAGCAATTAAGTATAAAAAGGACTTTGCACATACAAAGGACTTTGTATATGCAAAGCAATACACAAACCTAAATATACACTCTACCAAAATGATCATAACTTGCAGAATATGACAAATTTTAAGATGGTTCAAAAAGCAACCCTAGCTCATTTTTCGCAAGGAATCCAACCATATCATGCACTGGTACTGAAAATGCATTTTTTCTTCATTTCTATCAAAGTTTGCAATTTCAACCCTCTTTTCCCTTTACCACCAAGCAAAACAAAACACACAAAAGCATAAGCAACAGCCACAGAAGGGGTCCTCATTCTGCTAAGGAGTAAAATGGGGTGTGTTGTGAACATCACAACAGGTCCAAATGGACAACAATGGCCCAAAATGACCTTATTAACATGAAATGACACAAACCAAAACAAAATTCCAACTTTTGACTCTTGGAGGCATAATGGACCTATTCCATTGAAGAACCAAGATTTTGTTTTTAAAATATTATCTCAATCCACCGCAGAAGAGAAGATGGCTATGAAAAAATCCGAATCCTTGTCTAGAAAAAAATGTTTGAAACCCCCTCCCAGTTTTTATTAATCCATTGCTCCAAAAAATGTTTCTTTGGTATAAAGTTCCAGATCTTACCTATAATAGCCATTTGTTTCAAATCTTGAATGTGTGGTAAAATCCAATCATCAGGAATCTGGATTTCTATGTCCGTAATCTCCTTTTCCGATGGAGTTTCCTTCTGTAAACACTTCCTTCTCCAGATTTTCTTAGACTCCATAGTTTGCTCAAGTCTTTCTTCAAATCGGAATGGACCTTGAAACCTAATAGATCAAGATCTAAAACCCTCTCTTTCTTGTCGAGGAACTCTCTGAGTGCGGTTAGATGAGGGTTTCCTTATGTAAGAAACCCTAAAATGATCATTTTTAGAACTCCAATTTCTTGCATAACTTCTGCTGCTAACCATTCAATTTTGGAAAAATCTATTTTGAGCCCTAATACAATATTGAAACAAGCTCGCCTGAGACTGTAATGGTTTTCTCCTTATTTCTACATAACCGTGCAGCCTAAAGTCCATACCTAATAATTTTTTCAACAGCATCATGTTACTTGAAGATGGATCCCCCAAATGGCTTGGGTAAGGGTTGATTTATAGGAAAGGAGTGATTTGAATTGATGGTTAGGATTGAAATTTGATTTGAACAATGTGGACGGTTGAGATTGAATAGGATTTCCCACTCCACAAGGAGTTGTAGTCATGTGACAAGTGTGTGGATAAGAATAGGGATGCCCTAATTTAAATAAATATTATTTAAATTAGTTGGACATGTGAAAAGCATTAAATGAAAAATGTAGTATGGGACATGTGTTGGAATGAGGTTGAAGGTGAGGACTAATTCAAATATTTTATTTAAATTAGTTTGAAAATGGGAGAGGGCTAATTTAAATAAATATTTTATTTATTTAAATTAGAGGAAAGGTGGGAAATTAATTAAATAAATAGGATTTATTTAATTAATTGGCTAGTGGGATATATTGGATTAGAATGGGATTAGGATGGGATTAGTTAAATAAACATGATTTATCTAATTAATTGGCTAATGAAAGGGGTCTAGGACAAAATGCTACAAGATGTCTCACTTAATGTGTTAACAAGGTGATGTTGCAAGACATGGACAATTTTAAGTGTCTACAGAGAGATCAAATCATTGCATATCCAAAGTTCCAAAATGATGTAGAGCAGGGGTATAGAAAGATCAAAATCACTAAGAAAACCATTCACAAGAATCTTTAGCCATCAATCAATGGGCTTTCCTTTACAAACTGCCCTTAATCCTTGTAGCCTTTCAAAAAGGCCCTTTTGACCATAACTTTTGGAGAAGACCTAGCATTCAAAATGTAAGACCGGTTTGAGACACCCTTTTGGCCATTACAACACATAGCTAGAAATGAGCTATGGTTCTTTGTACGGAAGGTCTCAAAAATTGATTATCCTCCTTCTTGACTAGGCCTAATTGGGCATTTAGGCATGACATAAGTGAGTTATTGAATTCAATGGGTCTCTACTCCTATTCTAACACTTCTAACACATCGTATATGATCTCAAACAACTATCCATGTCACATGGATCCTTCTCCAATAGCATATAACCATTTTCCTCAAGTTCCTAGGGTTTTTAGGGTTGATACATAGGGATGTCAGACCTTCAAGACTTTCCCACACGTGCAAACCTACACCTCTGCCCCTGTAACTTTGGAATATAGAAATACATATTGACACAAGCCATTCCACCAAGTTTTATAGTTTTCTACTGGTGGAATGGAGAGATATACATTTTTCTTCCTCACTGGTTACCCTATCTAGGGTTTGGACCATTCTCAACAAAATTTAGCACAACTCCCTCAAAATAGAATGAAATTGGATGCAACAAAAAGTTATGGAAAGTACATTCAATTCCCTTTCATCTCCAATAAGTTTTAGAACCTAACACATCAGTACAAGTCCGTATTGAATGACAGAACAATAGGAAAGAATTTTAAAATGTAGAAACAAAGATGATTTTATTACTTTTTCTCCAAAAATACATTTACCAACCCTTGGGTCATGTTTACAAGGCCTATTTAAGTTATTACAATCAGTTTTCATCATTCAACTAACCCCAACTACCATTTGAACAATCTTTTGAAAGTTGATAACAAAAATGCAAAGGGTTGTCAAGACAACAATGACAACATTTGACAACTTTAAGAAGAATTAACCAATTGACCCCCAAACTTTCACAAATGGGTCCAAATGGACAACAATGGCCCAAAATGACCTTATTAACATGAAATGACACAAGCCAAAACAAAATTCCAAAATTTGACTCTTGGAGGCATAATGGACCTATTCCATTGAAGAACCAAGATTTTGTTTTTAAAATATTATCTCGATCCACCACAGAAGAGAAGATGGCTATGAAAAAATCTAAATCCTTGTCTAGAAAAAAAATGTTTGAAACCCCCTCCCAGTTTTGATTAATCCATTGCTCCAAAACATGTTTCTCTGGTTTAAAGTTCTAGAGCTTACCTATTATAGTCGTTTGCTTCAAATCTTAAATGTGTGGCAAAATCCAATCATCAGGAATCTAGATTTCTATGTCTGTAATCTCCTTTTCTGATGGAGTTTCCTTCTGTAAATCCTTCCTTCTTTAGATTTTTTTAGACTCCATAGTTTGCTCAAGTCTTTCTTCAAATCAGAATGGACCTTGAAACCTAATAGATCAAGATCTGAAACCCTCTCTTTCTTGTCGAGGAACTCTCTGACTGCGGTTAGATGAGGGTTTCCTTATGTAAGAAACCCAAAAATGATCATTTTTAGAACTCCAATTTCCCGCATAACTTCTGTTGCTAACCATTTGATTTTGGAAAAATATTTTTTGAGCCCTAAGACAATATTGAAACAAGCTTGCCTGAGGCCATAATGGTTTTCTCCTTCTTTCTGCATAACCGTGCGGCCTAAAGTCCATACCTAATAATTTTTTTGACAACATCATGTTACTTGAAGATGGATCCCCCAAATGGCTTGGGTAAGGGTTGATTTATATGAAAGGAGTGATTTGAATTGATGGTTAGGATTGAAATTTGATTTGAACAATGTGGACGGTTGAGATTGAATAGGATTTCCCACTCCACAAGGAGTTGTAGTCATGTGAAAAGTGTGTGGATAAGAATAGGGATGCCCTAATTTAAATAAATATTATTTAAATTAGTTAGACATTTGAAAAACATTAAATGAAAAATGTAGTATGGGACATGTGTTGGAATGAGGTTGAAGGTGAGGACTAATTCAAATTTTTTATTTAAATTAGTTGGAAAATGGGAGAGGGCTAATTTAAATAAATATTTTATTTATTTAAATTAGAGGAAAGGTGAGAAATTAATTAAATAAATAGGATTTATTTTAGTTAATTGGCTAGTGGGATATATTGGATTAGAATGGGATTAGGATGGGATTAGTTAAATAAACATGATTTATCTAATTAATTGGCTAATGAAAGGGGTCTAGGACAAAATGCTACAAGATGTCTCACTTAATGTGTTGACAAGGTGATGTTGCAAGACATGGGCAATTTTAAGTGTCTACAAAGAGATCAAATGATTGCATATCCAAAGTTTCAAAATGATGCAAAGAAGGGGTATATAAAGATCAAAATCACTCATAAAACTATTCACAAGAATCTTTAGCCATCAATCAATGGGCTTTCCTTCACAAACTACCCTTAATCCTTGTAGCCTTTCAAAAAGGCCCTTTTGACCATAACTTTTGGAGAAGACCTGGCATTCAAAATGTAAGACCAGTTTGAAACACCCTTTTGGCCATTACAACACATAGCTAGAAATGAGGTATGGTTTCTTTGTACGGAAGGTCTCAAAAATTGACTATCCTCCTTCTTGACTAGGCCTAATTGGGCATTTAGGCATGACATAAGTGAGTTATTGACTTCAATGGGTCTCTACTCCTATTCTAACACTTCCAACACATCACATATGATCTCAAACAACTATCCATGTCACATGGATCCTTCTCCAATAGCATATAACCATTTTCCTCAAGTTCCTAGGGTTTCTAGGGTTAATACATAGGGATATCAGACCTTCAAGACTTTCCCACACATGCAAACCTACACCTCTACTCCTATAAGTTTGGAATATAGAAATACATATTGACACAAGCCATTCCACCAAGTTTTATAGTTTTCTATTGGTGTAATGGAGAGATATACATTTTTCTTCCTCACTGGTTACCCTACCTAGGGTTTGGACCAGTCTCAACAAAATTTAGCACAACTCCCTCAAAACAGAATGAAATTGGATGCAACAAAAAGTTATGGAAAGTAGATTCAATTCCCTTTCATCTCCAATCAGTTTTAGACCCTAGCACATCTATACAAGTCTGTACTGAATGACAGAACAATAGGAAAGCATTTTAAAATGCAGAAACAAAGATGATTTTATTATTTTTTCTCCAAAAATCCATTCACCAACCCTTGGGTTGTGTTTACAAGGCCTATTTAAGTTATTACAATCAGTTTTCATCATTCAACTGACCCCAACTACCATTTGAACAATATTTTTAAAGTTGATAACAACAATGCAAAGGGTTGTCAAGACAACAATGACAACATTTGACAACTTTAAGAAGAATTAACCAATTGACCCCCAAACTTTCACAAATGAGTCCAACTGGACAACGATGACCCAAAATGACCATATTAACATGAAATGACACAACCCAAAACAAAATTCCAACTTTTGACTCTTGGAGGCATAATGGACCTATTGCTCCTGCACCACAAAAGCATTCATTTCATAAAAGTCAAGAATCCAAAAAATGAGAAAATCAAGTGAGGCACTCTAGAAAATACAAAAGAAAATAGAAAAAGAAAAAAAAGAGTGCTACAAAAAGGAGTGAAAGAGGGAAGACTGTTGAATGTCTGTACCCTTGGGTGGAGATCAGTCTAAGCTCAAAGCTTCAAGGGTGACATTCTATCAGAGAAAATAAAAGAGAAAGGTACAAAGCACACATACACACTAGCTAAGCAAAGCCAAGAGTCTAGTAGTCTTTAGGATACTTTACTATCAAGGGACCCTAGTTCTTTCCCAATTACCCTTTACCCCAGGTCTATCTTTCTTTCCATCTATGATCTAAGTCTAGAAAACATAAATAAAATTTGTTACTTGTCTAAGTCGAAAGCTTGTTAGATTGTCTTATATAGATAATGATCGATGTTTAGCCTTTAGCAAAGCCCAAATTCAGAAGCACTCCATCTCCTACTTGCTCCCACTTGAGTCCTTCATCCCATCTCAGAGATCAATAGGTCTCTCTATACCAGGTTAACTCGCAATCCCCTAGGTCAAAAATCTATCTTAAGACAAGTCACATTGTTTGTTCTAGATCTCACAAAAAGAAGTTCATGTGGTGCAAAGAGGCCATGGGCCTTGTTTCTAGTGCCTGATTATTTCATTTGTTTTCCTATGGGTTGATTTACAATGTATAATGTCAAGTGGGAGAATGTTGGAATAAGGTGCCATTAACCTTGTAAATTCCAATATTGTATTTATTCCATTTATTATTTGTAATTTATAATTACCCACAAGGGAATGAGGTAGTCTCATTGAAAGTGGTAATTTCAGAGTTACCGACAAAAGTTATGGAGTGATATTTATTGTTGGCAATGTAAAAACTCAAAGGTAAATGAGGGTAGGCATTCCCCTTGAGGAATCTACTATTTTTGGCATGTATGACAACTTGTCATAATGTGGTGTAAGTGGATTTATGGCAGCTACAAGTTGTCATAAGATTCCATGCATGTATGATGCATATGACACCCATTATTAGTTGTGGTTGCTATTATTAGTCCCAGGTGCCCATATTGGGAAGATTTATTGTTAGTGGTATCTATGATGGTTATGACATGTCATAAGAATGCTTTTACATGCTATTCTTGGACCTGGGCACCCCACCTTGCATGGGTAAGTTATTGCCACTTGGTGGTTGCATGTATGATGACATTTATTGCTTGCTTGTGGGATTGTTGGAGGAGAGAGAAAGTTGACACCTAGAATGGAGGGAAAACTTCTCTATAAATATTTGCCATTGTATTTGTTGTTGTAATGCAGATTTTAGGTACTCAGGTACTGTCGAAATGCTGTCAGGTATTGTGGAAGCTGTAGCTATAGTGGGAGATTTAGTTGTGTTTATTTTGTAGATCTTGAGTTGTTATTATGGTGTATCCATTGTTGCATCAACCTCTCATTTAGACATTGAGAAGTTCAATAGAACAGGGTATGAGTTGTGGAAGCTAAAAATAGAAGATTTGTTGGAAGAAAGAAACCGGTGGTTGGCTATCCAAAAAGAGAAGAAACTTGATGATGTCTCTCTAGATGAGTGGGCTATACTAGATAAGAAGGCACGAGGAACCATCTGTTTGTGTCTTTCAGATTTTGTCTTGCTGAATGTTGCAAAGGAAGAGACTGCACATAAATTGTGGAATTAGTTGGGTGAGATCTAGATCAAGCCAAGTGTATGGTAAATAAACTTTATCTAAAATGAAAACTATTTTCTTTGAAAATGAAAGAGGGTGAGTCAGTTGCAGAGAATTTAAATTCATTTAATTTGTTGATGAGTCAACTTGCATCAATAGATGTTGATGTTGATGAGGAAGATAAATGTATCTTTCTTCTTTGTTCTTTACCTGAGTCTTGGGAGAATGTTATCCTTTCTATCATTGCCAACCTCACAGATTTGAAGTTGGATGCCCTTGTTGCAGTTTTATTGTCACAGGAACTGAAGAAGAAGTGTTCAGATAGTTCATGGGATGCTCCCAATGTGAGGGGAAGGTCTAAGGAAAGAGGACCAGAAGGAGACCAGAAAGGGTCATTCTAAGACTCATAGGAAGAAGAAAAGAGTTAAGTGTTGGAACTGTAGTAAAAGGGGACATGTGAAGAAGGAGTGCATAAACCCAAAGAAACAGTGGGAGAGTGCTTCAGATAAGTCCTTGAATGCAAGTGAAGATGTTTTACTTTCTACATGTAATGTTGTTTCTAATGATCATTGGTTGGTTGACTCAAGATGCTCATTTCATATGACCCCGCATAAGGAATGGTTCTCCACATATGAAGAATATAATGGAGGTAATGTGTACCTTGGGGACAACTCTACATATCTGATAGTTGGGAAAGACAAGGTACTATTGTATTTTAGTGATGGGAGGATTAAAACCCTCCCTGATGTTTATCATGTTCCTGGATTAGCTAGAAATATGATTTCTATTTCAAAGATGAATGATTTGGGAATGCATGTGACTTTTGACAAGCATGGCTACAGATTGGTGAGAGGGAACTTGGTGGTAGTGAAGGGGAAGAGATTGGGAAACATATTCAAGCTTGAAGCCAGTACAGTTTGTAATGCCTCTTATGTATATGAGGCTAGTACTGAAAATACATGTATGTTGTGGCACCATAGATTGGGTCACACAAGTAATAGTGTTTTGAAAACAATTAAGAATAAATATTTGTTGGATGGTTTCTCTTATTCTGATGAGCACTTTGATTTCTATGAGCATTGTGTGTTTGGTAAACAAAACAAGAAATCATTTCCTTTAGGAAGCAATAGAGAAAAAGAGAAGTTAGAAATTATTCATACGGATGTGTTTGGACCTATGGATAATGATTCTATCAGAAAATCTCATTATTTTATTACCTTCATTGATGATGTGTTCAGATTTACATGGATTTATTTTATGAAACACAAATATAAAATTTTCGATAAGTTTAAGGATTTTAAAGTCTTAGTTGAAAACTAATTGGGATTGAAGGTAAAAATATTAAGATCTGCTAATGGAGAGGAATATTGAGCATCTAAGGAATTTGATGAGTTTTGCAAGCATGCAGGTATTATCAGACAAAAGACAACTCCGTATACACCATAACAGAATGGTGTTGCTGAAAGGATGAACCGAACAATCATGGAAAGCATCAGAAGTATGCTGAGTGATGTACAGTTGGATAAATGCTTTTGGGTAGAGGCTGTGTGTACTGCATGCTACTTGATTAACAGATCTCCTTGTAAGGCTCTTGATTCGACACCTTATGAAGTGTGGATAGGTAAGAAACCTTCTGTTTCACATTTAAGGGTTTTTGGTTGTGAGGCTTTTGTTCATGTGCCTAAAGAAAAGTGATCTAAGTTGGATCCAAAAGTTGAAAAGTGTACATTCATTGGATATGGTGATAATGTCAAAGGATATAAGCTTTGGAATCCACTAACCTGTAATATTATCTATTCTAGAGATGTTATTTTCAGGGAGCTTAGAGCTATTTCTAAACTTGAGCATCCAAAAGAAAAAGATGAAAAGGTAAAGAGAGTGCACTTTGATTTAGAGAAGCAAGATGCACCTCAAGAAGAACAGAATGATGGATTGGGGGGTGAAAAAGAAGAAGAAGATTCAAATAGTTTTGATGAATATGAGTATGTTGTTACATAACAAGTTGGTACAGATGATCATGTAGAAGAACAAGTTGAGACTCTTACTCCACCCTTAAGGAGATCCACAAGACAATAGAATCCAGTTGATAGGTATAGCCCACCAGATTTCCATTGTGTATTTTCTTTATTGAGTACTACCGATGAGCCTAGATCCTATATGGAAGCTATTCTTGTAGATGATAGTGAGTCTTGGTAGTTATCCATGTAGAAGGAGATGATGGCTTTAGACTCTTGTAACACCTGGGATCTTGTTCATTTGCACAAAGGAAGCAAGGCCATAGGTTATAAGTGGGTCTTCAAGAAGAAGTTTGGAGCAGATAGTTCATTGGAGAAGTACAAGGCTAGACTGGTATCCAAGGGCTACTCCAAGGGAGAGGGAGTTGATTTTGGTGAGATTTTCTCTCCTATTGCTAAGTTGACTTCTATTAGATTTCTTTTATCCATTGCTGCATCCTATGATTGGGAGATTGAGCAAATGGATGTTAAGACTGCGTTCTTGCATGGAGATCTTGAAGAAGAAATTTATATACAACAGACTACAGGTTTTGAGGTAAAAGGGAAAGAACATTGGGTTTGCAAGTTAAAGAGGTCTCTCTATGGTTTAAAATAGTCCCCCAGAATGTGGTATCAAAAGTTTGATTCATTTGTGTTGAAATTGGGTTTTGTTAGAAGCAAGGAGGATCATTGTGTTTACATTTATTGTTGATGATTCTATACTGTTATTGCATTGTATGTTGATGACATGTTATTTTTCAGCAATACTAAGGGTATGATCAGTGAGCTTAAAGCCCAACTTTCAAGTGCATTTGATATGAAGGATCTTGGTGTTGCAAGGTATATTTTGGGAATGGAGATCAGGAGGGACAGAGGTAACAAAAATCTTTGGTTGTCACAAAGTAAATATGTGAATACCATTTTGTAGAGATTTAGTATACAAGACTATAACGCAGTTAGGATTCCTTTACCCATTGGTACTAAGCTTTTTCATTAGATATGTGTCCAAAGACTGAGGATGATTTTGAGGATATGTCTAATGTGCCGTATGCTAGTGCTGTAGGGAGTTTGATGTATGCAATGGTTTGCACTAGGCTAGATATTGTCATGCCCGCATCCCCCATGCAGACACAACACACAAAAGCCCTTGTCATGCCCACATATGCCATGTGGTCATGACATGAACTACAAAAAAACTTTTCTCCCTACCCTTAGAACCACCTCGCACGCACTTGCGTGCTCGGTGGCATTATGCCTAAGGCGTAAACATGACACTATACTAGAAGAAGTGTAGACCATCAAGAGTATGTACGACAATAGGATGTCGCTTCTAGGATTAGACTAATCAATTCAGAACCCCAAGATCTAGAGAAAATCTGGTAGCATAACGCATTCTCTACGTGGGTGGAAGTTGTCGCTCTATCGCTATCCTTGGTTGCGCAGTTTGCCTATTAGTTAATCTCCCTGATTACCTAGTGAACTAGGTCACTTACGCAGGATTAACAATCATCGTTAGGGCATTCTCTAGGTCTACGCTTGGGTTAATAATCAGCGTTTAACTTAATCTGCCTCTCTCCTCACTAATGGACATTTTCTCAAGATAAGAAGTTGACCTTTGATTGGCTAACTCAAGCTGTTAAATTCTATCTCGCAAACTTTGTTTAATTCTTCAATTGATTTGGTTTAAGACATTGCTTAATTTGCCGCTTACGTAATTCTTGAGTTATCCTTTTAATTGCATTTAAATCCTATTTACGTTAGTTCATCATTCATATAATTCTTCCAATGTCTTAATTTCTTTTCTTGTAAAAATTGAAACTCCACATTTAACATCTATAAATGTATTCATATATGGACATACATATATATGCACTCAACATATATACATATACATATATAAATACAATTAGTTAAATTTTAATCTTTATACCCTATACTACTGGAAATTCCACTTAAAAATTTAATAGAGTATTTGCTTAACATCAACTCATAATATTCCCATGTGATTAAGGAATGCAATATATATATATATATATATATATATATATATATATATATATATATATATCAAAATAAAAATATATGTATTCATTAGATAACCCTAGGTGCAAACTCACTTAATACAATTAATATATATATATATATATATTGTTCATTTTTAAAAGATAGTGGGAAACCCACTCATATTTTTTTAATAGAGTATTTTGTTTTTGGTAACTCCATAACATAATGGAGAGGGTTGAAATAACCCTAAAACTTTTATTGTTTTGAACTATGTTTATTGTTTGCAGGCATGGAGCGGCGTAGGTCGACGCGGTCGGGGGCAGAGGGAGGTGGAGATCAGCACAATGGGTAGAGAATGGCGCAGTGGAGGAAGGGGGTTATAGGGGTCTGGTCGCGCGTGGTGGGGAAGCCGTAGTCGACGGCAGGCAGCGGACTGACGATGTGGAGCACCGCAGGCGCTGTGGCGGTTTAGGGCGAAGCGAAGGTTGAGGTCGATGGCGGCCGTGGCTTAAAAGGGAATGGGGATGTGGGGAGGGGTAGAGCCCCACCCACATCCCACATCGTGGGGTGTGGTGGGGCTCCGCCCCTCCCCACACCCATTATCATAAGGGTTCGGTGGGGGTTTAATCCCCCACCACAATATGTTTTCAACTCTCAGCTGCAAAATATGCACTGCGCACCCTTCTCTCAGTTCAGCCCTTGAAAAAAAATTTCATCATTTTTATTTAATATTAATCATTTATATATATATACATATATATATATATACACATATATATACGTATATACATATATATACACACACACACACACATATATATATATATATATATTTGTGTATATTTCGTTTTCTCAGCTGTATTTAATTTAAATTTACTTATATATATATACTTATATATATATAAATATATAAATATCCGTTTTCTCAATTTCATTTATGGATAAATGTAAATACAGAAATGTCAAACTTAACCACTAAATATATATGCATACATCTTTTTTTTGAAGCCACACAGGGCAAAATTTTGAGAGCAGCAATGGTATATTTGTATATTTTTGAAATATAAACAATGAGGACATTAAAACAACAACAAATTTTTTTTTTTTTTTTGAAATACCATCATTACATTCCTTTCTAAAAATCAGATAAAAGAGGAATTTAGTATTTTTTTTTTCCTTATGATTTTCTTGAGACACTCTATAGCAGAAATACAAGTATTTACTTGGAGCTTTTAGATTTATACAAAGAAACATTCTACTCTAGTTTGGATTCTCCTTCAATAGCATCCTATGCAATGGAAATTTTTCAACTCCAACAGAAAACAACATTCAAAATTTTCTCTTTCCTTCACCCACAACAGAATCTAAAACAGTAAACTTTTGACCCTAGCATACTATCTTTGACAACTATAATGGCAGAAAAATTTAAACATATATATGCTTTTCACAACTATATCACAACTTCACATCTCCGCACAATAGAAAGTGACAACATAATCCAGCTAGGGATTTCAATTCCTTTCTTTCATTTGTATCAAAATCTAAACAGCTACTTATATCTCAAACAAAATCACTTTTTATTTTATCTTTCTGAGAAACAAAGGTAGAAGATATCTAAGTTTATTTTCCATGCATTTTCATAATACAAAATGTTCACATTACAATTCTATCACAGCCAACTTCTATGGCAAATTTCATTGTAGTTTTAATAAGAGTTTATAGGACAAGAAGACCACAAGGACCAAGGCTAAACCAACCTCTTCAATTCGACATGGGAAAACCTTTTGAACACATAATGAGCTTCCAAATAGCTCCTCCTCTTCACATAACTACCTGCAACTAAAGCACAGCAAAGAGACAACCAAGAAAGCAGCCACAGAGAAAGGAAAGCTCTCCTCCCTACTGTAGACCTGCAAGTGGGTCACCCCTGAGCTAGGGAGGTAGGGGATTTCACACAGGTATTTCAATCCACAACAAAATTCATTCACATTAACACAAAAATCAAAACAACCCCATAGGATTAGCACAATACATCAACTCATAAAAATGAGTTTGGTGAGGGTAGGGAATAGACCTCTCAACTTAAAGGGGCTCCCAATGATAAGGAAAAATCTCAACACATGGCCTCTGGCCAAAAATCCTTGAAACAATCCAATCCACAAGAATCTCACACCAATATGCTTGGCACTCTTGCCATATAAACATCTCCTCAAATGATAATAGGCCCTCAAGGCATAAACACATAAACACAAAACTGTGGGAGAGCCCCCAAGGATTGTTCCTCTCCCCTACCCATACTAGTTGAGCATTTCCTCCATTGGAGGTGCTCTCACCATGACACCCAACCCAACATCAAATGCAAAGGAAGCATCATAAAATAGACAACTTACAATCAAGATTCAAACCATGGAACATCATAAAGCAAAGCAAAAACAAGATGAGAAGCCTACCTTCAAAACCTTGGCAATGGAAGTGGAATTTTGGTGAAGAGCTCCTAGCCTTCCCAAACCTTCCAACCTTTCAAATTTTCTCCCAACCTTCTCTAACTCCTCCCACTAGTAAGGAAATCCAAATTTTGCAAGAAGTCTCTAAAATGCAAGTAAAAAGAATGGAATAGAAGAACCCCCACTCCTCTACAAGAGGAGCTATTATAGGCCCTCTATTTGGCCTTGAGAGAATGAGGTGTTGACATTTGTCACCATCTCTTCCCTTCACCAAAGCTACTTGGAAAAGAGAGAAGGTAAGAGGATGACAAGTGTCCTCCTCTCCCTTCACCCCCATCTCCACCTCATCCACTTGTGCTTCCACACAAGTGGGAGGGGGACAAATGGTGAGTTGGATTTCCCACTCACCCTTCAACAAGACAATGGCCTTGAGTTGTGCTCCCACTCACTTGGGAGCTTGGGAGGACTCTTGGAGAACTCCCTAGTCCTCCTTGGGAATACTTCCCAAAACATAGGGATGGGAGATGGGTTCTTCCCAAGGCAAGGCCCATCCCTCATCTTCCCTCTTTCCCATTTTCGTCACTTTGACTCCACCATGGGTTAGGGTGACCTAAGGTGAGTCAAAACTAGGGTTAGGTGGTCCAAGTTGACCCTAGACTCATGGTTGACCACCTAGGGTAACTTTTGGGACCCTAGGGGTCATGAAAGGGGTCAAAAATCCACATATAAATGGCCCAAATAAAATAATAAAAAAAAAGCCAATTGACATAATTCAATTAAAATTTTACAACACTTAACATTAATCAAAATAAGAAAAGGAGTGGGTACTAAGGCTTAAAAATAACTAAAATTTAAACTGAGCACAATAAGTCATCACGAAATTTCACACGTGATCCTTATCCCTCTTGGGAACGGATCGGCTTAACCGGGAATAACATGGTGTGAATCCTACCTCCGATTTCCCATGGCTAAGGAAATGAAACCTACACATCTCGATCAAGTGTCAGTCCTGTCAGAAAGTGATAGCCGAAGCAACTGAAATGAACTCCACACAATTGAAATAAACATCAATTATATAACTACAATTAAACTGCATAATCCAATCATATGTCAATTAATCCATGCATAAACAACTAGAATCTCATAGTAAAAAATAGCATCTAATATATATGTCCCATACATCGAACCTCAACATATCATCCAAAATGACCGAATCAAATCACATATATCAAATCAGTGAGATACAACATCAAGTCTGCATAATGAAACATAGTCACAACTGGATAGCACAATGATCAAAATATGGGAGGTAAAATAGCTGGCCTCACATCCTCCCCCCCTAAGACTGAACTTCCTCTTGGAAGTCGTCAAAAAGGTGAGGATAGAGTGCCCTCAAACTAGCTGCATCCTCCCAAGTCACCGTGACCTCGTCATATCGATCCCACTGGACCCTAACTTGGTCCAGCTCTCAACCTCGAAGGCCCAGCATCCGACGAGCCAATATGTGAATTAGCTCCAGCACCAACTGCTCGCTTGCCTTTACCTTTAAAGCACTCCAGTCTAGAACGTGAGATACATCAGATATATACTATCTCAAAACAGAAACATGGAAAACATCGTGGATACATGACAGGCTAGGTGGCAAAGCTAGATGATAGGAAACTAGTCCTATCTGCTCCAAAATCTCAAAGGGACCTTCGAAACGAGGTGCGAGCTTAGAGCCCTTTCCATAACGAATTAGACTCTTGTGTGGCCGCACTCTAAGGAATACCCTGTCCCCCACTAAGAAACTTTGATCTATCCTCTTAGCATCGGCATACTTCTTCTACCTATCTTGTGCCTCCTGCAACCTCTGTCTAATCAGGGTGACCTGCTGCTCCATATCCTGTACAAGCTCTAGACCAATGGTGACTTTGTCCTCAATTTGATCCCAACTCAATGGTGTCCTGCATGGCCTGCCATATAAAGCCTGAAAGGGAGGCATACCTAACGAGCTGTGATGCCCATTATTGTAGGCAAACTCAACTAGATAAAGATACTCCTCCCATCTCGACTGATGGTCCATAACATACATCCGAAGCATGTCATCCAATACCTGATTCACCTGCTCTGTCTGTCCATCTGTCTCGGGATGATATGTGGTGCTAAAATTGAGCTGAGTGCCCAATGCCTACTGTAAGGCTCTCCAGAAGGCTGAAGTGAACACTAGATCTCTGTCTGAGATGATGCGACGGGGTACCCCATGTAGTCTCACAATGTCATCCAAGAATACTCTCACCACAGTTGGCGCATTGTACTGTCACCATGATGGCATCATGGCAGCGTGAAGACATAGGAAGACCAACAATAAAATCCATGGAAATGGTGTCCCATTTCCACTCAGGTATATCATGTGGGTATAGGAGACCCGTTGGATGCTGATGCTCGGCCTTGACCCTCTAGCACTTAAGGCAATGAGCAATAAACTCTATTAAATCACGTCTCATACCTGCCCAATAGTACAGCTGTCGAAGATCGGCATGCATCTTCGTCACCACTGGATGTGCCGCATAAGGTGCTCTATGAGCCTCTGATAGCACTACAGTACGCAGGTCACCTACGTGGGGTACATAGATGCGCTGTCGATGTCATAGTAAACCATCAGTGTCCAGTGTATACCCTGCAAACTTGCCCACAAGGGCCCTCTGTGATCTGATCTCCTGCTACACCTCAAGATACCACTCATCCTCTGGCAGATGCTAAATAATGCGGTCCCTCAAGTCCACTCGCAAAGTCAAGGTCAAGAGCTCTTGGCGCCTCCGACTCAATGCGTTAGCAACCACGTTCTCCTTCCCTTTGATGTAGTGGACATCAAAATCATACTCCTAGAGGAACTCCATCCAACGCCGCTGACGGGCGTTCAGATTTGGCTATGTAAAGATGTACTGGAGGCTGTGATGATTAGAGTGGAGTTCAAAACAACGACCCAACAAGAAATGTCTCCAATGGACTAGAGCATGAACCACTGCTGCTAACTCCAAATCATGCGTGGGGTAGTTCAACTCATGGGTCTTGATCTTTCGTGACTCATATGCGATCACTCTACCATCCTACATAAGTACAGCTCCCAATCCCTCAAGTGATGCATCTGTGCAAACTACAAAATCTACTGTAGGATCAGGAACTGCTAAAATAGGAGCACTGGTAAGATGCTCCTTGAGGACCCTGAAGGCCCTCTCACACTGCTCAGTCCAAAGAAAATTCTTCCCTTTCTGCTGAAGGGAAGTGATGGGGTGCGTAATTCGAGAAAAGCCCTCAACAAAACGATGGTAATAACCAGCTAACCCCATGAAACTCCTAAGCTCTGTCACACTAGTGGGTGCTAGCCAATCCCTAATAGCTCTGATCTTCAATGGATCTATTGAGATTCCATCACTGGAAAGGATATGTCCTAGGTACTGAACCTCTGTCCTAAAAAATGCACACTTCGCCAAATTCCCATAAAGCCTCTGCTCTCACAAACACTGTAGGACCTAATGAAGGTGCTCCTCATGCTCCTCCTCAGTCTGTGAATAGATCAAAATGTCATCAAGAAATATGATCATGAACTGATCTAAATATGTACGGAACACCCCGTTCATGAGACTCATGAACACTACAGGGGCGTTTGTCAAGCCGAAGGGAACCACTATGAACTCATAATGCCCATAACGAGTCTGAAAGGTGGTCTTATGGATATTTACCTCTACGATGCATAACTGATGATATTCAGACTTTAGGTCTATCTTAGAGAACACCCTAGCTCCCTGCATCTGGTCAAAAAGATCATCAATCCTAGGCAGAGGATAACAGTTCTTCACCGTCACCTTATTCAACTGCCTGTAGTCCATACATAAATGAAGAGACCCATCCTTCTTCTTCATGAAGATGACAAGTGCGCCCCAAGGTGAAACGCTCAGTCAAATGTGCCCCTTCTCTAGCAAGTCCTCCAACTATAGCTTGAGCTCAGTGAGCTCATTTGTGGTCATCCTGTATGGTGCATGAGACACTAGCTCGTCATCTGATCTGTCGCTCACTGTGATGGTGAACATCTGACATCCCTTCCGCATGCAGTGCTTGAGCTGCTAAGCGGATATCATACGTACTGTAGTGGGCTTCTGCATGCCCACAATCTCAACTGATGCACCATGATCATCCAAACAGCTGATCGCCTTTCGGCGACAATCTAGCTTGGCTCGATGAGCCACAAGCCAATCCACACCCAACACCACATCATAAGATCCTAATGTCATGACTCTAAGGTTGCATACTATAGTGAAGGGTCCAAAAGCAATCTCACAGTCACGGATAAAAGTATCTACTATCAGTATGGCTCCTGAAGCCAACTCAACTACCTACCTATCACCCTGCCTAGAGGCCACCAGCCTGCAACGCTCCACTAACGATGGAGATATAAATGAATCAGTAGCACCAGAGTCAAAGAGAATAGAAATGGGGTTACCCCCAATCATACCTGACGTCTCAATCATGGATGCCTAAAAATCTACCTGGCAGTTATCTACTGCTGCAAACATACGGTGGGATCTACCCACATCACCCACTGTCTGCTTTGAACCTCCCGCACGAGGCCGTCCCCCTACTGTATAACCCTATGGACACTCTCTAGCTAGGTGTCCTACTCCACCACAAACATAACAAGGGCCTCTGACCTGTACCTATACAGTCTGGGTCCTACCCATCTGCTGCTATCCTGATCTACTAGTAGACCCTTGTGAACCTCTATAAGACTGCTGTGTTCTTGCGGGTCCCGCAGGTAGTCCCTACTGTCTCTGGTCTCTGCGTGGGCCCTGCTGCTGCCAACCCCTATTATGTCCCCTCTGTGAACCCTGCTGTGTCCTAGCTCTCTGTTGCTGCAGCTGTGAGGGTCTAGGAGGTAAAGGTGCTGAACTGAATCCTCCTCTGTGGGGTGGCTGCGATGGTCTACAAAAACTCTGCTGATGCTGCTGTTGTCCCCGATCCTGAAACTGAGGGTGAGAACTCTGCCCTCGTCCCTGAATCTCCTCAGCGATGTATGCCTTCTCGGTAGCATTACTCAATGTCTGGGGGTTTGCCATCCGAACAGGCCCTGCTATACTGTGATTAAGCCCTCTAATAAACTTGTGCACCATAAGTTTCTTGTCATGGAGATACTCTGCATATCTAGATAGCTCCGTAAACCTAGCCTCATACAGCCACTGTAAGTCCTCTCTGCTGGAGGTCATGGAACTCGTCTAGACGTCGCTGCCTGTAGTGGTTTGATAAATAGTGCGCATTGAAGCACTCAACGAAAGTCTCCCATGAGAGAGTGTCTAAAGATAGGTGGCGCTTGCACTCCTCAGTGCGCCACCAGGTAGCTGCTGTGTCTCGCAACAAGTGAACAGCCACATGGCCTTCATGTTGCCCTCGTAAGGACGCAACGCGAAGCACCTGTCTAAACTGATTAGCCAGGCCTTTGCCTTAGCTCCCTCTATGGTCCTGATGAACATAGGAGGGTTTAACCTCAATATGTCCCTGATGGGATCTCCTCTATCTCTGTGCCCTCTGATAGGCTCCTCTACATGATATTCATAAGGCCTATGACCCAGGTGCTCTACACGTACTGTCTCATCCTGTCTAGCCTGATGTGGGGGGCTCCTGCTACGGGCCCTGTTGGCCGAACCAACCTCCTCTGTCTCCAGTAGCTCGACATAAGGCTCCTCACGTGGTGCCCCTCGCGGCTCTACGCGGGGCTCCTCTCACGGATCCTCGCGAGGCTCGACACATGGCTCTGCTACTGCCAGTGGAAGCTTGTCTAGAATTACCTGTAAGGCCTGTAATATCTACAGTCCCATATCTGGTGGGGCCGGTGGTGCCTGTGGTGCCTGAGGAACTGCCTGTGGTTGTAAGAGTGGTTGATCCTATGGATCTAGTTGTACCTGTGGCTCTGGCTGACCTGGTCCTGCAGCTGATGAATCAGTGCGTACCTCTGGGGGTGGAGTGCGGTGGGTCTGTACTCGCTGAACTCGTCTGGGAGGCATCCTACAAAACGAGGTAGCCACAAGTCAAAACATAGTAGCGGAAACAATAATGTGCCTATAACAAGCCCAGTGTTTTACAAACCTGACTCTGATACCAAATGTCATGCCCGCATCCCCCATGCAGACACAACACACAAAAGCCTGTGTCATGCCCACATATGCCATGTGGTCATGACACAAACTATGAAAAAACTTTTCTCCCTACCCTTAGAACCACCTTGCACACACTTGCGTGCTCGATGGCATTACGCCTGAGGCGTAAACATGACACTATACTAGAAGAAGTGTAGACCATCAAGAGTATGTGCGACAATAGGATGTCACTTCTAGGGTTAGACTAATCAATTCAAAACCCTAAGATCTAGAGAAAATCTGGTAGCATAACGCGTTCTCTACGTGGGTGGAAGTTGTCGCTCTATCGCTATCCTTGGTTGCGCAGTTTGCCTGTTGGGTAATCTCCCTGATTACCTGGTGAACTAGGTCACTTACGCAGGATTAACAATCATCGTTAGGGTATTCTCTAGGTCTATGCTCAGGTTAATAATCAGCGTTTAACTTAATCTACCTCTCTCCTCCCTAATGGACGTTTTCTCAAGATAGGAAGTTGACCTTTGATTAGCTAACTCAAGCTGTTAAATTCTATCTCACAAACTTTGATTAATTCTTCAATCGATTTGGTTTAAGACGTTGCTTAATTTGCCACTTACGTAATTCTTGAGTTATCCTTTTAATTGCATTTAAATCCTATTTATGTTAGTTCATCATTCATATAATTCTTCCAATGTCTTAATTTCTTTTCTTGTAAAAATTGAAACTCCACATTTAACATCTATAAATGTATTCATATATGGACATACATATATATGCACTCAACATATATACATATACATATATAAATACAATTAGTTAAATTTTAATCTTTATACCCTATACTACTAGAAATTCCACTTAAAAATTTAATAGAGTATTTGCTTAACATCAACTCATAATATTCCCATGTGATTAAGGAATGCAATATATATATATATATATATATATATATATATATATATATAACCCTAGGTGCAAACTCACTTAATACAATTAATATATATATATATATATATATATATATATAAATTGTTCATTTTTAAAAGATAGTGGGAAACCCAGTTATATTTTTTTAATAGAGTATTTTGTTTTTGGTAACTCCATAACATAATGGAGAGGGTTGAAATAACCCTAAAACTTTTATTGTTTTGAAGTATGTTTATTGTTTGCAGGCATGGAGTGGCGTAGGTTGGTGCGGTCGGGGGCGGAGGGAGGTGGAGATCAGCACAGTGGGTAGAGAATGGCGCGGTGGAGGAAGGGGGTTACAGGGGTCTGGCCGCGTGTGGTGGGGAAGCCACAGTCAACGGCGGGCAGCGGACCGACGGCGTGGAGCAGCGCAGGCGCTATGGTGGTTTAGGGCAAAGCGGAGGTTGAGGCCGGTGGCGGTTATGGCTTAAAAGGGAATGGGGATGTGGGGAGGGGCGGAGCCCCACCCACATCCCACATCGTGGGGTGTGGGGAGGGGCGGAGCCCCACCCACATCCCACATCGTGGGGTGTGGGTGGGGCTCCGCCCCTCCCCACACCCATTATCATAAGGGTTTGATGGGGGTTTAATCCCCCACCACAATATGTTTTCAACTCTCAGCTACGAAATATGCACTGTGCACCCTTCTCTCAGTTCGGCCCTTGAAAAAAAATTCATCATTTTTATTTAATATTAATCATTTATATATATATATATTGTGTATATTTCATTTTCTCAGCTGTATTTAATTTAAATTTATTTTTATATATATATATATCCATTTTTCTCAATTTCATTTATGGATAAATGTAAATACAGAAATGTCAAACTTCACCACTAAATATATATGCATACATCTTTTTTTTGAAGCCACACAGGGCAAAATTTTGAGAGCAGCAATGGTATATTTGTATATTTTTGAAATATAAACAATAACGAGGACATTAAAACAACAGCAAGTTTTTTTTTTTTTTTTGAAATACCATCATTACATTCCTTTCTAAAAATCAAATAAAAGAGGAATTTAGTATTTTTTTTCTTATGATTTTCTTGAGACACTCTATAATAGAAATACAAGTATTTACTTGGAGCTTTTAGATTTATACAAAGAAACATTCTACTCTAGTTTGGATTCTCCTTCAACAGCATCCTATGCAATGCAAAATTTTCAACTCCAATAGAAAACAACACTCAAAATTTTCTCTTTCCTTCACCCACAACAGAATCTAAAACAACAAACTTTTGACCCTAGCATACTATCTTTGACAACTATAATGGCAGAAAAATTTAAACATATATATGCTTTTCACAACTATATCACAACTTCACATCTCCACACAATAGAAAGTGATAGCATAATCCAGCCAGGAATTTCAATTCCTTTCTTTCATTTGTATCAAAATCTAAACAACTACTTATATCTCAAACAAAATCACTTTTCATTTTATCTTTCTGAGAAACAAAGGTAGAAGATATCTAAGTTTATTTTCCATGCATTTTCATAATACAAAATGTTCACATTACAATGCTATCACAGCCAACTTCTATGGCAAATTTCATTGCAGTTTTAACAAGAGTTTATAGGACAAGAAGACCACAAGGACCAAGGCTAAACTAGCCTCTTCAATTCGACATGGGAAAACCTTTTGAACACATAATGAGCTTCCAAACAGCTCCTCCTCTTCACATAACTACCTGCAACTAAAGCACAGCAAAGAGACAACTAAGAAAGTAGCCACAGAGAAAGGAAAGCTCTCCTCTCTACCGTAGACCCGCAAGTGGGTCACCCCCGAGCTAGGGAGGTAGGGGATTTCACACAGGTATTTCAATCCACAACAAAATTCATTCACATTAACACAAAAATCAAAACAACCCCATAGGATTAGCACAATACATCAACTCATAAAAATGAGTTTGGTGAGGGTAGGGAATAGACCTCTCAACTTAAAGGGGCTCCCAATGATAAGGAAAAATCTCAACACATGGCCTCTAGCCAGAAATCCCTAAAATAATCCAATCCACAAGAATCTCACACCAATATGCTTGGCACTCTTGTCATATAAACATCTCCTCCTCAAATGATAATAGGCCCTCAAGGCATAAACACATAAACACAAAACTGTGGGAGAGCCCCCAAGGATTGTTCCTCTCCCCTACCCATACTAGTTGAGCATTTCCTCCATTGGAGGTGCTCTCACCATGACACCCAACCCAACATCAAATGCAAAGGAAGCATCATAAAACAGACAACTTACAATCAAGATTCAAACCATGGAACATCATAAAGCAAAGCAAAAACAAGATGAGAAGCCTACCTTCAAAACCTTGGCAATGGAAGTGGAATTTTGGTGAAGAGCTCCTAGCCTTCCCAAACCTTCTAACCTTTCAGATTTTCTCCCAACCTTCTCTAACTCCTCCCACTAGTAAGGAAATCCAACTTTTGCAAGAAGTCTCTAAAATGCAAGCAAAAAGAATGGAATGGAAGAACCCCCACTCCTCTACAAGAGGAGCTATTATAGGCCCTCTATTTGGCCTTGAGAGAATGAGGTGGTGACATTTTTCACCATCTCTTCCCTCCACCAAAGCCACTTGGAAAAGAGAGAAGGTAAGAGGATGACAAGTGTCCTCCTCTCCCTTCACCCCCATCTCCACCTCATCCACTTGTGCTTCCACACAAGTGGGAGGGAGACAAATGGTGAGTTGGATTTCCCACTCACCCTTCAACAAGACAATGGCCTTGAGTGGTGCTCCCACTCACTTGGGAGCTTGGGAGGACTCTTGGAGAACTCCCTAGTCCTCCTTGGGAATACTTCCCAAAACATAGGGATGGGAGATGGGTTCTTCCCAAGGCAAGGCCCATCCCTCATCTTCCCTCTTTCCCATTTTCGTCACTTTGACTCCACCATGGGTTAGGGTGACCTAAGGTGAGTCAAAACTAGGGTTAGGTGGTCCAAGTTGACCCTAGACTCATGGTTGACCACCTAGGGTAACTTTTGGGACCCTAGGGGTCATGAAAGGGGTCAAAAATCCACATATAAATGGCCCAAATAAAATAATAAAAAAAAAGCCAATTGACATAATTCAATTAAAATTTTACAACACTTAACATTAATCAAAATAAGAAAAGGAGTGGGTACTAAGGCTTAAAAATAACTAAAATTTAAACTGAGCACAATAAGTCATCACGAAATTTCACACGTGATCCTTATCCCTCTTGGGAACGGATCGGCTTAACCGGGAATAACATGGTGTGAATCCTACCTCCGATTTCCCGTGGCTAAGGAAATGAAACCTACACATCTCGATCAAGTGTCAGTCCTGTCAGAAAGTGATAGCCGAAGCAACTGAAATGAACTCCACGCAATTGAAATAAACATCAATTATATAACTACAATTAAACTGCATAATCCAATCATATGTCAATTAATCCATGCATAAACAACTAGAATCTCATAGTAAAAAATAGCATCTAATATATATGTCCCATACGTCGAACCTCAACATATCATCCAAAATGACCGAATGAAATCACATATATCAAATCAATGAGATACAACATCAAGTCTGCATAATGAAACATAGTCACAACTGGATAGCACAATGATCAAAATATGGGAGGTAAAATAGTCGGCCTCACAGATATTGCCCAAGCAGTGGGAGTTTTGAGTAGATTTATGTCTAACCCTTGTAGATAGCATTAGAATTATGCGAAGATGGTGTTTAAATATCTTGTAAGTACTCTTGATCATTGTTTGGTTTATTCTGGTATTGATAGTGTTGATAAATCTTTGGACATATAGGGTTTTGTTGATTCAGATTGGGTAGGTGACTTGGATAGTCGAAGGTCCACTACTGGCTATGTGTTTACTCTATTTGGAGGAGAAATGAGTTGGATGAGTAAGAGGCAGCCCACAGTTGCTTTGTCCACCACAGAAGCAGAGTATATGGCTACAACTCATGTCTCTAAGGAGCTAGTTTGGTTGAGGAGACTATGTACAGGTATTGGATTTGATTGCAGGATCATTCAGATTAGTTGTGAAAGCTAGAGTGATATTTGTTTGGCCAAGAATCTCATGTATCATGCTCAGACTAATCATGTTGATGTTCAGTATCACTTTGTTTGAGAGTTGGTTACGAATGGACAAATTGAGCTGAAGAAGATAGACACTCAGGAGAATGTTGTATATTCATTGACCAAGCCTATGAACACAGAGAAGTTCGTGTGGTGCAAAGAGGCCATGGGCCTTGTTTCTAGTGCTTGATTATTTCATTTGTTTTCCTATGGGTTGATTTACAATGTATAATGTCAAGTGGGAGAATGTTGGAATAAGGTGCCATTAACCTTGTAAATTCCAATATTATATTTATTCCATTTATTATTTGTAATTTGCAATTACCAATAAGGGAATGAAGTAGTCTCATTGATAATGGTAATTTTGGAGTTACTAGCAGAAGTTACGGAATGATATTTACTGTTGGCAATGTAAAAAATCAGAGGTAAATGAGGGTAGGTGTTCCCCTTCAGGAATCTACTATTTTTGGCATGTATGACAACTTGTCATAGTGTGGTGTAAGTGGATTTATGGCAGCTGCAAGTTGTCATAAGATTCCATGCATGTATGATGCATATGACACCCATTATTAGTTGTGGTTGCTATTATTAGTCCCAGGCATCCATATTGTGAAGATTTATTGTTAGTGGTATCTATGACGGTTATGATGCATCATAAGATGCTTTTACATGCTATTCTTGGACTTGGGCGCCCCACTTTCCATGGGTAAGTTATTATCACTTGGTGGTTGCATGTATGGCAACATTTATTGCTTGCATGTGGGGTTATTGGAGGAGAGAGAAAGTGGACACCTAGAATGGAGGGAAAACTTCTCTATAAATATTTTCCATTGTATTTGTTGCTGCAATACATATTTTAGGTACTCAGGTGCTACCAGAATGCTGTCAGGTTGAAGACTGGTGTAGAGAGTTGTGTAGTTGATGTATTGTACAATCTTTTATAGATTCATACAAACTTGTGCCTCTTTCCTGGAGGAATTTTTTACCCACAAGGGTTTTCTCCACGTAAACACTATGTTGTGTGTTTAGTTTCCTATTTTACATTTCTGTGTTGCATAGTTTCTATTTCATGTTACAACCTCCATTGTTAATACAAAGTTATAGATTGCAGAAATTATATTTGAATTAGCTTTCCATTGGGTAGTTGTGCTTTAATTTCTAACAGGAGGCTCACACGTCTTTTTTTATTCCATGTTCGTTTATGATTTTTTTCATTTCATAGTAATTAGATAATCAAAATTTTCTCTTGGGAATAGTAAATACATGTTGCTTTTTCCTTGATATGCTAAGTAGATTTACATTGTTAAAGTAGTTTCCCTTTCAAAAGTTCATAGATTAAAAGCAATTTCCCTTTCCTAGATTGAATCGTTCCACTTATTTAGAAAATCAAACCAAAAACATAGATTCAATTGCATTACAAAATCTCATATTAGCTTGCATTCATTTTCTAATTCCTAAAATAGAAAAAAGAACTTTACATTCTATAAATAGAAAAAGGCACAAAAAAATGTTTTGCACTCATATAGGCTTGCATAAATACAAAAATAGAAAAGAACAAAAACATTAGCAATGTAGAAGGTTTACAAACCCTTGGTCCCAACACAAGGTCAAGTTTAGTCGGTGTTAATCAAACCCCTTGGTTTTATCACAAGGTCAAACAAAGTCAAACCTTAGGTCACACAAACCCTAAGCCAAGTCAAGGTTAGCTTAAACCATCTCTCTCTTTTTTAGGTTCACAAATGTGCCTTGGACTTAGAGGTGTGTGGGTGAAGGAAATCCTCAATGAGATAGAGGAGATCCACCCTAGACAACAACAAGACCAACTAGTAATTCATCAACAACATGAAAGATTCAGAGAACTTCAAATACAAGCAATCATCCAACAACACGAACAACAATGTCAACTTGAACAAAACATCAACGAGAATAACAGTCAACCCACACAATGTTGGAACATCAGAAACCCAAATAGGAGAACGGTGATTAGTGACCCTTCAGGTCATATAGTTATCTTTGCAATAGTGGTCATAGAACACTGCATTCAAAAAAATGTACAACACAGGCCTCGGGGTTGGTCGATCACTCTCTATGAAGTTTAGCTCTCCAACAAGCTAGACCACCCCTGTGTCTCACCTCCTCTCGACTAGATACTTCCACGAGAGAAAGAGTGACATGGAGGTTTGCCCCGTGGCAAGGAGAGAGGGTCTGTGTACATGCAAAAGATGACTCGACCGTCCCAAGCCACCGAGTCATGTTATTGAGTGTAAAAAGACTGGGTGAGAGAACTCAATGAATGAAGTGTCTCCACCTCAACATTCTCCTTCAAATTTGAAGGGAGTGAGACATGTGCTGACCTCATGAGGGATATAGCTACGCGGTTCTGGTCTCGATGTGCCCCTCTCTATCTTCTACAGAGCCACCACCTTTGCCTTGGAACTCTTGAATGTTGACATATTAGGAATCTCCTTGAGGACAAACTCACAATAGATTTTCCTCAAGAAATATTGCAGCACCTCATTGGTATTACAAGGATGCTCATCAAAGAACATGTACCATCTATCCTAAAAATTTTGGGATATGTCTTCATTCACACACCAATGAATCAGGAACTGTTTGCAAGTCTCTTCTAGTGTTTGGCTAGTTTTAGGATTGATAAAATGTGAACATAATTGAGATTTTGTAATTTTTCTGTCCTTCACTTGTCTATAAGACAATTTATCAACATAGTATTGCCAACTCCTCTCCCTATAGTCATTCCATTTGGTGATTTGGTTTATCACCGATTCAATGTGAGAAAAAAATCACTTCTAATGACTTGGCAAGGGCTCTCCTACGATCAATGCTTGCACTTGGACTATTTAACATTTCAATTAGGGTTTCAAGATGTTTTTTATTTTCATTAATTTGCCCTAAATAGTTTTCTTGTGTGTCTCTTTCATGGTGAGGATGTGAAGGTGGGGGGTTTTGAGGGTTTTAAGGGTTTTAAGTTTTTTTGAGCCTCCTCTACTAGATTAGGGTTTTGTGGTGCCTCATTGACTGAAAATTCAACATAAAAATCTAATCAAACATTGCAAAATTAAAAATTTCTTTTCAAATTCACAAAAAAAATCAAACCCTAACTTATTCAGCTACTACACCCTCTACACTTCATTCATGACGTCCTTGGGAGTGGGATTGGTGAGGTGGCATGGTTAAAATGTCGAATGCACTTAGAAATTTCTTGAACCCTTCTTCTTATAATGCGTTCATGCTGTGAAAGATCAAACCTACTTGCCAAAACTCCAAATGAGTCGTAGCCTGTTCTGATTTTTCTTTTTATTTTGAGTTTTACTTTTGTGAAACACGCTTGCTTTATAACATGCTCACATTTTAGGCTCGGTAATACCGAGCCATAATGCAAGCACATTTTAACATGCCCGCGTTATGACTTTTATGGGACCAAAAAGTCATGTGGCGACTTTTTGGTCCCTCATCTCTTTGCATATACCCATAAGAAGGTGTAAAAGGCTATTTTCATCTTGTTGTTGACTATTCTCATGGTGGGCATTGGGATTTTCATATATTGGGTGCCATATGCTTGTAAGAGGGTTATGACAATTGTAAGAGGCTAATAATAGTCTGTTGACAAGATTCCCCAAAGATGGCATTGAACTTTTCCCATATTGGGCACCAAATTCTATGTTTTCTTCTATATCTTGTATTTTTTATTTAACAAAAGTTTGAGGAGTGTAGAGTATGAGTTGAATGTTTGTAGGTACACAAGTATAGTCAAATCAGATGCAAGATTGAAGGATGTGAATGCATTCTATTCTTTTTCAAAGATAATACAACTTGGCCTCTTTTTGTAGTGGAGTTTTTTATCCAAAAGGTTTTCTCAATGTAAACATTGTGTTGTAAGATTCTTATGTGTTTGTTGATTTCCTTGTTGCTGATTTTACATGCTTTAATCTCCATTTGGCATTTTATGAATTATGTTTTAGGTTTGTAATATAGTTTTAGATTTCTATATTGTAGTGGTTTTCCTTCATTTCTAACAATGACATGTCACAAGTCATCTTTAAATGGAGATAATAGAGCCAAAATAGAGCACCCAAGTTGGTGAGTGAATTATGATGAAGTTATGGCATGTAAGGAATGTGTTATTTTTATCTTATGGATTGATCTTGGAATTTGGATATTGGAATATGACTAGATATTTGAGTGGCACATTTTAATTAATTTTAGCTCATAGTTTCCTGATTATCATTTTATTTTTCCATGTATTTCTTCTCCTATTTATTGGATGCTTGATATGGAGGTTACATAGTTCAATTTTGTAGATATTATTATGATGCTAGAATATCTCTACAGATCTATATGTTGGTATAATCTTCTATGAAGGGCTGATCATAGATTTATATAGTAACCCTCTTTATGGTGTTGATAATACAAATGGTTTGGGATTTGGAGGCCGAGTTTTTCCTAAAAGGGTTTCCTAAGATATATGCTTTCTTACGGTTGTGTGTTCATCTTTCCATGTTTAAAATTGCATAGCTTTTCTATTTACATATATCTCCTCTTAGATTAATTGTGGAAGTTTTTTCTAGCTTCCTTTCATTTGGTTTAGTACTTGATTCCCTTGGTTATTGGTTGTTAGGGTTAGAAGGATTCTTTTTATTCAAATTAATATTGGTTTGGGTGGTCAAGTTATATGTAGAAGAAATCTTGTTTGTATAGAAAATAGTGCATCTTTTGTGGAGATGCAAAAGTTTAATGGCACAAACTTTGAGCTGTGGAACGTCAAAATGAAGAATTTATTGGCAGATTAAGATTTATGGGGTCCACTCACTAGAATCAAATATGGAACCATGTAATAAATTTATTGGAATGTGTTGAACATAAAAGTGAGGAGCCTCATTCAACTTTGTTTGGTAGGTTTAGTGCTCCTAAATGTTTTGGGAGAAGTCACCTTGAGTATCTTATGGCCAAAGTTGGGAAAACTCTATTAGGATAAATCTATGATGAATAAAAATTTTCTATGGAAGAAGTTGTATTCATTGAAGGTGGGTGATGTTGACTATTTTTTAACATCTAAACACATTCAAGACTATGGTTACCCAATTGAATTCCATTGGTGTGTAGATGGATGGTGAGGATCAAAATATCACACTTCTTTATTCTTTGCCAAATTTGTGGGAGAACTTGGTTATGGCCATGAAAATCATTGCCACTAAGTTGACACTTAAAGAGGTGGTAGATGCTATTGTTTCAATAAAGATGAGGCCAAAAACCCAAGGCACCATCAAAGATGCATTAGTCAAGTTTATGGTAGATCAAAGGAAAAGGCCAAGAAGAAGGACAAGAAGCAAGAGAAAGGAAGATCTAAGTCTTGTGTGAGAACTAAATCTCTTATCAAATCCAAAGTGAAATGTTGGAACTATGGTAAGAAAGGAAACATTCAAAAGGATTACAAAGAAAACAAGGAAGAAAAGAATAAATTGGATGATGATGCAGATTCAAAGAACTCTCAAGATGGTAATGATACTTTTGTTATAGCCTTATCTATGCATGCATGTGAGGATTCATGGATGATCAAATTTAGTGCTTCTTCATATGACCACAAGGAGTAGTATTCTAATTACAAGAAGATCAATGGTGGAAATTTATACCTTGGTGATGATATATTCCTTAGTATTGTCAATTGTGGATGAGTTTATACTCTTCAAATCTATCTCACCACTATTGTATGTGAATAAATATAGTGGGTGCATGTGTTGCACACATTTGGTTTCATATGGACAAATCACTCCTACTCATGTGGAAAAAGAAAATATAGTGGTGTATCTAGAGGACTACCCTCTTCATGAGGAATAAGTATCCCAAATGTGGAAATAATGTTTGTTTGAGAGGTTACTACTATTCCTAGGGGATTTATCCCTTCAAGAGGAAAAAATTCTCTATGAATGATAGAACTATTGAGTTGTGTTGTAGTTATCTTAAATGTTGTGAGTTATGTTCATGTGTTGTAAAGTTATTGGTGATTTTTTTAGAGCAATTTTTGCATGAATAGTTTCTAGCTCTAAAAGTGCTTCTCTCTAACTTGATGACTATTCTACATTTTTTTTGTCTAGTCATTTATAAGATAGTTTACTAATTGAGAGGTTCTATGCTAGTGAGAGATAGTATATGTTCTCTCAATTCACTTAAGAGTTTCCTTAACCTAGTCTCTTCTCACTCCTAGACACATATGGGCTTGAAATGCCCAAGTAAATATGGGAGTAAAGAACAAATGAGTAAAAGTTATTTATATAATTTGACTATGTAAGAGAACTTGAGCTTGTATGAAATTTGTTGATTTGTGTTCTTGTTTAATTAAATCGTTTGGTTATGTGACTCAAAAGATAAGTTTGGGAGATTTCTAGTTTAGATGCAAATGGTCCTATTTTTTTCTTTTTAGATTTTCTAGTGTTTTTATGCTTTTCAATTGTTTTTGTTATTTTCAAGTGTATAAGATTTCTTAAAAAAAAAGATTACTAATTAAAGTAACACACATGTAAGGAAAAAGTAGAGAAATTAGAACTATTGATTTTCCTCTCTTGATTTGAATGTGATAATGAAATCTATAAAGAACTTAAACTTTGCATGTAAATAAAAAGCTAAGACAACTGTTACCCTTGATGTGCTTGTGTGTTTCTTTTGTGTTTGGGAAACTTAATCTAACATGCATGTAATGTAATTAGCTAGTTTTCTTTTTTTTGCTTTTGTATTTTTAACTACTTGCATGCAAGTAATTCACTAAATGTTGAAAAGATGATAGAATGTGGTTATTATTCCTTTTAGAATTTAAATTTAAAACAAGCTAGGAATGCCTATGCATGCTAATAATTATAAATGAACTGATTCTCCTCTACATTTTGAATTAAAACAATAATTGTTTGTCCAAAAATAGGTGTTTACTTGTTGATTTTAGTGTGAGGAGGATTTTTTTCAATTTGATTGATTGAGTATTTGATTATTTATGTTAAATGCTTGGATTTTTAGTACCTTTTATTAATGGGTTTGCAATAGTCTTGAAATGTTTTGATTATGATAAAGTTTTACTTTGAAAGAGAACTTGCAAGAAATGAATTGAAATGAAGTATAAAATCTAATTCAACTCTAAGTCCAAACAATGCAACAAATTGTTACAAACTTGGAGCAAGGAATTTTTCCTACATCTAATCTATTTTAATCTACACTAGCAATTTAAACTAATTAAATGGATTAATTTATTGAAATTATAAAGAGATCTCACAACTTCCACACCTAGACATTTGAAAATCCCAAGCATGTATATTTGTAATTAATGGAGTTGTCCTGAGGAACCCAATTTTCCATTCTTTATCCCTTCTCTCCTTTGAGCATGGGTTCTCCTTTCATGATGAATGTTGAAAAGCATTTTGAAGATAAATACAAGGTAAAGAGGGTGACAACTATTGCTTTAGGGGTAGAATTTTGTGAAAAATATTACGTAGAAGAGCTAAGAGGTTGTGTAGGTGTTGTGTAGGATTGCTTAGAATCAATATAGACCTATGTAGTGTGATATCTTCCTTCCTCTAAGGCTTGAGATGCTTGCTAACAATTGGATATGTGTTCATGAAGCTATAGTTTTCTATGTATTCCATGAAGATTCAAAAATCCAGAGTCAAATAAAGGATTCTATCCCCGTAGAATGAAATAAGGTGTTGAACACATAGAAGTATTGAGAGGGGGGTGAATTAGTACTTATTCAAATTTTTATTTTAACTATAGTCTAACTACCATAAGCATTTAGAACATGAAAAGCACAAGAATACAAAATCACACATCCATAACACCAGATTTATATGGAAACCCCTAGAAGGGAAAAACCACAGTGAGAAAGCTACTTGGATCTACTATCCAAATCTAGCCTAAAAAATAAAATAATATTACAATATTATTTATGGGCTACAATCCAAAGGAAGTTGCATCTCCCTGAACAGTTACAACACTTACAATCTTCACACACTATTCTTCAATCTCTATGTCACAAAACTTATCTAACTCAACGTTATTCTCACAAGAACTGACTATTGATCACTTCAACTTCTGTACAACTATCTGACCTTTGCACAACTTACAATATCAACCTTCACCACAATAGAACAACTTCAGAAACTCTTCTCCATCATTATATTACCAAAAATTGTTTCTGCAACAACATCACATTGAATAAACTAGTCTTCTCCACTTTGTTTGATGGTGTTTTTAGCACACAACAATGTAGGTGAAATAAGAGATATCTCACCTCTCTTGAAAAAAGTATCCTACCCTAGGTAAGACTACTCCAAGGATTTTACAACTAGGTCTTAGCTTGCAAGAATAACTTAGTTGGTATGTCTAGCTGTGCCAACAAGGGATCTTACATGAAATGATAGGGTTTATAAAAGATAACAACAATGCTAATGCATAAACCCTATGATAATTTCAGCAAAATAGAGATTTATTTGCTACTATGAAACCTAAATCTAACAACTTGTATAAAAGAAAATGCAAAAGAGTAAAGGGTTAGAGAAGAAATCCTAAGTGACATTCACAATGCAAAGCTTATGGATGGTAGACAAACACTCTTAAGTTAACCACTTTCTATTTTACCAAGCTACATGAATGCTATAGTGCTACATAAAATGATGCTATATTCAATGGAGACTAAATATTTTCAGATCACATTCATTCATCAAATACTCAAGTTACGACATGATTTAACTTATGAAATAGAATTGAACTAAGCTCAGTTTAATAGCCTAGGCTAACTATACACATCAACTTACAATCAACAAGATACTAATAGTATGGACTTGAGTGTCCATCAAATACCCTTAACATTCACTTAACAATTTAATAGCACATTTAACTAATTGCAGATCATGAAGCAAACCATGAGAACCAAACAGATAACACAAGTAGACAAATTCATAGGAAAACTATAGAAACTTGCTTGGTATTAATCTCAAATGGCAGAGTGTCAATAATTTGACATCAAGAAATATGTAACAAATGAGAGAAGTGGCAGCCCTTTATATAGAGGAGGCTCCATACTGAGTTTTTGAATGCACGGTGGAGATTAACTCAACACCGACGGTCTAGATTACATGGCACTTAATGTGATACATCAGTTAGTTATATTTTTGGATTTGCCTTTGTCTTGTAGGGAAAAGATAAAATACAACTTACAAATACATTGAATCTAGACAAAATGGATACCCATTTAGTTTTATATGACAAAGAGCCAATTTCCCAAGTGGAAGGAAGTCAAAATGAAGTCATATGAAATGTGAAAATGTGAGCTGATGTGGACTGATGGGATTTCATATCCTGACCAGATCATCCTTCTGCTTGTCACTTTCAAGTTGTCTAATGAGACAAATGACTTTTTTGATGTGTTGACTAGTTAAGAAGAGTATGTGGCACATTTTTTATGTAGGAATGTCAAACTAGATGCTTGCTAGGTTCAACTTTTGATGACTGGACTACTGGAACAACTATGAACATGTCTTGGACATTTGACTCGATCTGCAGGAATAATAGTGAAATAGACTTGATCTCTTGTGTCTTCAAGCTCCTGGGACTTATCTCCATCATCTGGGACATCATACTGACTTCCTCTTGCATGTGCAACATCAATTTGGTTGATAAAATGTCAATTCTTCATGTTTAGGTCAGCACAAGCTCCTTTGTTCTCTTAGACTTGCATTTCACAAAGCCAAGCATCAATTTAATCTTAAACAATCATTTTACATCAATATAGATCAAGTTGTGTCCATTTGCAGCCATGAATCACTTAGGGACAACTCAATGTCAATGCCACCTTCTTGTGAACAACCTCATCTCCAAAAATCCAGTGGTTTTCACATGTTTTTCAAGTTTCTTACCATTTTCAAGTACCCATTTGGCTAATATAATGATCTGGGAAGTTTTTGTGGCCATTAGAATCAATTTGGAGGCTTTTATTTCACATTTTATAGCCTTTTCTATAAAAAGCGAGATTTTTAGGGGGTACTGCACCAGTGATAACTTTAAGAAATCCCCCCTGAAAAAAGATATAAATCCTGGTGAATCTTTCATTTTTTTTGGAAAAAAATATTAATTTCTATTAGCGAATCTTTCCTTTTTTTTGAAAATTATTAATTTTATTGGTGAATTTATTTAAATCACTAGAAATTTGTAGAAAATCTTGGTGAATCTTGACAAAAAATAGGTAAATGTATTGATTACCATGGTGAATCCTTCCTTTTTAAAAAAATAAATTCCTATGGAAAAGTAAGTGCCTAAGGGTGGCAGTGATTGACTAGTTTAAAGTGTAGTGCTCGTGTCTATAATTCCTTAATTCCCTAATATTTTAAATCAAACATTGAATATTTTAAATTAGTCCTAATTTATTTTTCACCACCCTTGATTTTATTTATAATCTAACGGTTTGGGTTCTATTCCATGGGCCAAAATGTACCTATGAAGCTCCAATGCCCATGGGGCCTAAAATTGCTTTTAGGTCATTGATCCCAATGGAGCTCAATGGCCTAAATGCAATTTTAGGCCACATGGGCATTGGAGCTTCGTTGGTACAATTTGGCCTATGGAATTTAACCCCAGCCTTTAGATTATAAATTGAGATAAATGACCCAAATACAATTTTAGGCTCGATGGGCATTGAAGTTCCATCGATACATTTTCACCCACGGAATACAACCCCAATCATTAGATTATAAATAAAATCAATGGTGGTGATTAAAAAATGGCAATATGGCCCTAAAGTAACCAATAATTATATAATATTATTGGCAAATTAATTTCATTTTCTAATATAACTTATAAAATTTAGGCGAATCTAATCTAATCAGGTATTGAATATTGTGGCAAATCTTTGAGTTTAAAAGTTTAATAATATAAATGTTTTGGCGATTTAGCTAGGACTAAAATAAAATTTTGTAAAAATGTGGCAATTCATTTCGCATTACAGCTTGTACTATTAGCCAAAATTTGAATCCCCAATTTCAACTATTAGCCAATTGGCAAATATTAGCCACTAAAAAAATCATTGTACTGCACATTCAGGTGTAGTGACATCAATTAATGTAAAACATGCTCAAAATCCTCACTAACATGGTAAAAATGTCCATCATGACATAGTATAAGGATATACATATCAAATTCATCAATAAAATCCAAGTCTCTCCTTCAAAAAACAAGTTTTTGGCCCAGATTGGCAAAAAGCACTAATTTTGGGTCCTATTGACCTAGTGATTTTAGGTGCTACTACACAAGTGCAGTAGATGCTCTTTTTAGTGCAAGGTAGTGCAAGCTATTTTTAGCACTAGCGAGGATTTGAGTGTCTACTGACCCAGAGCAGATTTTGGGGTCTACCAACTTAAGGCAGTGAAGGTAATTTTAGCACAAGGCAGTGAGGAAGGTTTCTAGAGGTAGCGTTGATCTAAGGTCCCACTGACCTAGTGCTAATTTTAGGTCCTACTGACCTAGCACTGATTTTAGGTCCTACCGACCTAGTGCTAATTTTGGGTCCTACCGACCAAAGGTAGTAGAAGAGATTTCTAGCACAAGTCATTACATCGTGTTTTTAGTACTAATTTTGCTAGGTACAGCTAGTTGGGTTTTTTAGTGGTAGTGCATATGTGCAATGAGTGTGTTTTTTAATGCAAGGAAGTAGGTGCCTTTTTTAGCGCTAGGCAGTGTAAGTTATTTTTAGCACTAGGTGCAGTAGGGGGTGTTTTTAGCGCCAGATTTTGAATTGCCCAGGGTGACAGGATATTTAAAAATTTCTTATACTTTAAATATTTTTAAATATACTATTAGGATGTTTGAGATAGGTTCCAGATCCATAGGATTTAATATGCAGATTCTAGATTTTTGAGGTTCCACCAGATTTCAGACTTAACCATTTTTCAAGGTTTTTCAGGGTTTCAGACTTAGCCAAATCAGGGTGTTAGGACTATGCATAAGGATGAAGATATATGAACCCCTTAGCAAAATCTTGTGGAATTTGACATGATTTTGCAATTCTAAGACCTAGAAACTAGGAATTTCAACATGACACATCCTGCAAAAATAGTTTCAAGGGCAATATCTAATGACATAGGAAAAATGCAGTAACACCTAATTTCAGTACAAAAGGCAACAAATGACTATTTCTTAAGCACAAGACCACTCAAGACACCTCCAAATCAATCATGAAAGACATCAAATGACTCCAAACATACCAGATACTTAAATCTAAACAAATCATGCATTCTAAGCACAATTTTACTCTCATCATCATAAAGAAGAAAGCTTGAGATCCCAAGCCAAAGCAAAAGAGGGGGTCTCCATTTGGTAAAATGGGGTGTGTGTGCAAGACACAACAAATGGTGACTCTACTGGGGAAATGCTCTAGAGCATTTCAAAGATAAACGATAATTTCAAACCCAAAATCTCTGGTTTCCCACATATTAGACTGGACAACATGATATAATATCAAAGAAATAAAGACCACTAACTCAGCACAACTATCCATATCCTAAAATTTTGAGTGTGTGTAATTGCATTCATTCCCATCCTTCAGCAACCAAGATTGTCAAGGTTCACTTGCATTAAGCTACGTAAAGATACACACCTTTTGAACTACTTTGGACATTGCCCCACTACCAGCAAGTGTCTATAGCCCCGATGGAGTTGTCTCTATAATTCCCTCAAGCATTTCTCTACTGCCCATTAGGCATCCATAGCCCCTGATAGAGTTACTTGACTCCTCCAACTAATCGAATATTTTATAGCAAAATTAGGAAGTATTATTTTAGTAGAGTATTCATTTGATCTTATCTCTTTTGATATGAGTACTAGAAAGTACCACATACCCTTGTAGCAAACGATAAATATCACATGGGCTATGAATTGGTTCAACTTCGCTAGGATGGGAATCATAGTGGCGGCAAAGGTGAGCCTATAGATTTTTCACTTAACCCAAGATCACCAAGATTCCTTTAGAAGCTTTAGGATTATTTAAAGATGTGAAAGATATATGACTAGAAAATACTTCAAGTGAACCAAACTAATGACTCCTTTCCCATGAACAAGCATCATACCATCTGAGAGTAACAATAGAACCCACAAGAAGACTTGAGTGGAAAACTAAGGTTTCTCAAAGAAATCCTCCAAATTACTTACCCAAAGAGGACCTTTTGCAGGACTGCACAACTGCCACCACATTTGAGAAATGGAGAACCCCAGCAAAACAAGCACAGGAAACAAATGCAAAGCAAGAAAACAACTAACCTAAGAAAAGAAAAATGAAAGCAAGAACTAACAACTAACAACTAAAGGAGACAGAAAAGACATAAAGCAGAAACTAAACTAAAACAACAAACAATTGACCAAAACCTAACCCAAAATAAGAAAAACTATGTACAAAAGCTTTGGACAACAAGTATTTACACTTCCCCATGATTTATTTCTCAGGACATGCAGGAGTAACAAGGTGTAGGTTAGTGTCCTAAGTCTGGAAAATTTATCTTTATACTCTGAATAGTAATGTAGGCAGGTTGCATTCATGTTCAGGGTACCAGTTATGCAGGATCAGCAATTGGGGCAGTTTGTTAGGGTCATGATCGATCCAAATGCAAGCTATCTTACCCATGTTTCCATAATCAAATTGATAACTATCAAAACCAAGTGAAGAGAGGGAAGATACAACGTGATTTGCAGTACCATTAGTCGGGAATGTAAGTTCATCACCTTGCTATATTGGGTCACCTACTTTCACACCTTCGGGAGATCTCAACTTGTGTTAAGTCAATCATGTGCATCAGATACCTCTGGATTACTAAATGTTGCAGCAATCTCCCAAGAAAATAGAAAGTCTAGACAACTTTGTTTAGTATGTAGATCATTTGGATGGATTTTGGATGAATTGGCTAAAACAAAGTCTGACATGTGTGGTAAATTTCTATGCAGTAGCATATCCTTGCTCATTGTTGATACCAACTCGATTATGTGATCAAATGATTGACATGAAAATATTTCCAAGCTATCACTTTGCATGACTATTTAAGTTTTATTCTTAGATTGCATACTTTTACTCTCATCTGTCATTGCTGGGTTAGCATCAATTATGTGGAGATCTTCTTTATTGCTGGTGTAAATAGGATCAGCCTGATGAATATATGTTGATCTTGAATCTACTTCATCCAAATCAGTCACATGCTCTAAAAAAACTTCCTCTGCTTCAATCATCGACCCTCATATTTGGACTATACATCCATTCTATGTAGTATCAACAAGATCTTCTTCTTCTTGCATAACTTGATTCATGATTTTAATGCTATCTTGCAGTGATGTATCATCCCACTCTTCTTCATTTGACTCATCTAGATATTCTTCTGGAGCAACTATATCATCTTGATATGGCTGATCATGATGGTATACTGGGTTGATATAGTTAAGAGTTTGATCACTTTTCTCCATATAATCTGGTTGGGTTTCAGATATGTCAGCTGAAACAACCTCCTACATCACTGCCAATGATTTTTCTTCATCTGAGGAACTGATTTCTTCTTGTTCTTGCACATATGTGATTTGATCAAACTACTATCCAAACTCAGAATTATCAACCAATTGAAATGAACTATTTTTGTCCACCTCTGCAGAAACAAATTCATGTTTAGAACTTGACATCTGTGAAGCATCTGGTTGTTGACCATCATTCTTAACATGACTGTTCATAAGGTGTAATTCCTAGTTCATCTTATCCACATCCTCGGTAACAGAAGTGTGACCCTGTATAATGCCCTGCTCATTGTCCTGTGACTACAAACTAAGTATGAAGATTTTCTATTTGGACCCTAATGGCTCCATCTTTGTCCTTCAAAGGATCATATACCTTGGCCTCTTGAATTAGTTGTGACTCAACATAGTCAACTTGATCTTTTATGCTTTTGGTAGTTGCAGGCCAGTTCAAACAAAATTGATACAAAACTTTGACATCCTCTATACATTTTAAAATAATTTTCACATTATCTTGCAAACTATTATGTGCCTTAGCACATCTATTAGAGGCATCAGCTAATATTTTATTATTTATCTATTTATTTATCTTCATCTCATCTTGATTTTCAAGGTAAGATGAATAAGCCTTGAAAGATTCTAGCATTAGCTTCATTTGCTGATTAGGAGGCAAGGATGAATCTATTTTTGCCTCAGGCAATTCTTCATGTATTATATTAATTGCCTCTTCCAAAACTTCAACTCCTTCCACTTGTTTCTATAGAATCTCTTATCTTGTAGTGGATTGGAACATATCTCCCAGTTGTAGCTTTTGATGGGGAGACATCTCGGACAAGTTAACTTGCCCATCTAGCATAAGCAACTGTAATAGTTGTGAAGTAACTAATGGTTGTATTTTCATCTATTGAGCAAATAACTCCTTAATTGAGTCAATTGGAGATGAGGAGGAAAATGTGTATTGTTCTTTCTCTAAGCCCTCTCCTATATCAACATTAACCTACTCCTCATGTTGTTTAGGATTAATCGGTTGCTCAGTGTTCTCTAGAGGAGGGTTATCATGCACAACATTACAATCAGGTGAGGCATTGTCTTCATCATGTGCTACCTATTCTTCATCCTATGTTTTTAGCTCTTCTTTCTCCTCTTGAGAATCTTGTTGATGTGAACATGTGAAGGAGAGATAGCACTATGTGGTGGAGAAACATGTGGTTGCTCCACATTCTCAACAACTTTCATACCTTCAAGTATTTTGTTCATCACTTCTTCAATTTATTTTTTAATTCTATCTTTATCTCCTTCTTCCATGCTCATAAGAACATCTACCCTTTGCTTTGTTCTCAACTCCTAAGTGTGCATTTGAGATAATTTATCTTTTTCTTCTTGTGACAGGGAAGATCTAGCCTTATCAAGGGCTTGTTGTCTTAGTTCAACATCTATTTGAACATCTTTTTCTCTTGTTTTCCTTAAAACATCAGCAACGCTTTCTAGAACCTGCTCAATAATATCATGTTCAAGGGAACATCAAATTTGAGCATATATAGTACAATGGTTTTTTCAATGGTGCTCTAGTCTTTAGGAGGCACATTCAGATACAAGTCTGTATTATTCTTTAGAATGCCATAATGCACAATTCCATTGAAAATAACATCTAATTGTAAAGGTACATGTTCATACACCACCGGAGGAACTTTCTTCGACTTCTTCTCTTTCTTCTTATTCTAAGAGGTGCCTTCCTCTACTGCTTCTTCTTCACTCTCTTCTACCTCCTTAACCTTGACCTTCTTTCTTTTAATGGGCTACTTTTTCGTTGGTTGCTTCTTTTCACCTACTTTCATCTAAGCCAAAATTTCAAATGCATCTCTTCTTCCATTTGAGGCAGACTGAGTTGATTTGGAGGACTGCGGTGCATTCACAGTAGTAGAAGTCAATCTGCTAGTCCTTCTTGGTCCTTGTGCAGCTGGTGGAACAGCATGATCATGTTGTGTTTCCTCTGCATGGACTTTAGACATTGATTCAGATGAAATTCCCCATTTCTTATGTAAGCCACCTTTTTTCTTCTCTAGATGTTCCTCTGCATTTTTCTTGTGCATCTTATTCATGATTTCATCATATGTTCCAAACCTCTCAGCAGATGCATCCTTGGGTTTGCTGAGCAAGATATCAACATAGGCCTTAATATCTCTAGTTGAGGCTTCATATTGTAGCCTAGGATTCCAAACAGTTCTAGGCTCAACTACTTCCATGTAAGTGAAGTCATTATCAACCAAAAAGGTAATTTTCTCTTCATACTACCTCACAATGCTTGAGGGGATTCTATCTCTTGCTTGCATATTGGTTTGTAGGTTTTTAAGGAAACCCTAGTACATTTGTTTTTAGTGATTAGGATAACTGAAACTCCTTATATGGCTCTTAATTTGTGTTACAACAGGAACATTTTACTGCCATACCTTTCATCTCAAACGAGGTAATTCATTCATGAAGTAGAATGCAAGGCAGATGATCAAAGTACCATACCTGAAGTTATACCTAGTCTCTTTGGTTTTCCAAGAGTTATTCCCTCATGACCTTACAGAGCTCAAAGTCTTTGCCTTCTTTAACCATCTAGTAAGGAGTGTGGATTGTTGTACCAATGGAAGAACCCTCTCTATTTATATAGTAGACTTTATATGCTATCCCCATAGTAGCATATCTAACACCTGGATCAATTATATCATTCACAATCAATATCCTCTTATCAAATTTGGCTTTAGTTAGTTCAATGAACTTTTCATTCTTAATAGATTTCATCACTAGTATAGGTCTAATGGAGCACAACCCAATTACTGCCCTAATTGCATATTTTGTGATCCAATAGGGTTTATCTAGAAAAATAAAATCATCATGAATCTTGCTTAGAATGTATCTTACCCATTCATGCTCATCACAAAAATCAGGAAAGTCCTTCCATATGTCTAGTTGCTTGGCCCCCACATTAGAAAATTTTGGTTTATAATTGACATCATAATCTAGGAGTTGATCTCTAAGATCCTTAGAATTCATATGATCAATTTCATCCAACTTAGAATGAATGTAAATTCTAACATCTTCAGTATATACAACATATCCCAGAATGTTTGTGAAAGATCCATCCCTATCCGCCTCCATTGCTTTGAACGGATATCTTGTATTTTGCTCTAGGTTTTTTAGAAAGATAAACTACTTGTGGAGTCACCATTTCAAGCTTCTTTTAATTCAAAAACTAGGGTTTTAGCATTTATGATAAATACCTTTGTTCTGCTAGGGTTCCAAATTCAAGTGTTTTGAATTCAAGATTCTCCTTCAGCTCAATTCACCAAGAGATCTAAAAATCTTCTTCTATCCTTAGCTCTGAATGCGAAAGCTTTGTCTTCAAATGAGATTCAATCATACAAAAGAAGCATAAGTACTTTAAAATTTTTCCCTAACATTCCTCATTAATACACTTTTGTTTGGTTAGGTAAACTACTGTCGGATTGCTCTATGAACTCACAGAGACTCAAGAACCTTCTGCAATCCTCTGCATCATTTAGCTTGCTTCAAACATTTGGGGGAAGGAAACTATCTTGCCTTATCAACATCTTCACCAGCTAATTTCATTCCAACTCATCTGCGTGCTTAGCTTCCATTTTCATAAGCCACAAATGTTCAGGGGGAAAGAATGTATATGCCTTGATTAGCTCTACCTAACCCTATGCCATATCTTAATCAACAATGAAGTCTTCCACACTAGGCAAAAGCACAAACTCTTCTTTCTTTTCATTATCTTGATATGTCTTCTTCCTCCATATCTTTTCCATCTCCTTCTTTTGTTGAGTCACAATTTTCTCTATCTTCTTGTGCTAAACAGGTGGTTTCACAAAACCATTCTTGTAGAATCTTTCTCTATGCCCCAAATTATTGTATTTGTAGCAAACAACATTATATTTTGGAGCCACAACATTTCTACTCATTTTATTTGTACACTCAATAGCCTTGTGACCAAACTTATTGCATTCAAAGAAATAACCATAAAAGGAATAAGATATTCTAGCACCATGCTTTGGAGGCACAAATGAATTCTTCATCATGTTATCATTTCTTCTAGCCTTGGTTCAACAATCAATAGCCTTATGTCCAAATTTATTGCAAGAATAATAGTAACCATAGAAAGATTGAGAGAACCCGGGATTAGTAGTTGGTCTAGGAGGAGATCTCTTGAGATCTTTCTTCTAATTGCTGACTTGTATGAAGTTATCATCATCCAACTCCTGCCATTCATCTTCAATTTCCTTAGGGTCTTCAGTGCTAGGCTTTTCCCTTTTCATTTCAAACATGCCTTTAGGTAATATCTATTTTGGGATTCTAACATTTCTCAAATCTAATACCACCTTTATTCTTTAGTGGTCTTTGACTAAGTTGATTATCTTATCAAGAATATCGGTATTTTTCTTTAGTTTTAGATCTTTGAGTTGAAAACACCAGGATACTAAGAGGGGGTGAATCAATATCTAAATAAAATTCAAATCCTCCAGAGCAAATTAAAACTTACGCATTAAAGCATCAACATAAAGATGAAAGATCAACACGATGCACATCAACACGTAAAACTAGATATACATGGAAAACCCTAGAAGGGAAAAACCACAGTGAGAATTAACTCGTAATATATGAAGCTCAAAATAACAACTTTGTTTTAGGGATACAACCTAAGGAAGCTACTACTCCCTGTTGAATTTATTGTAGGGCTACAACCCAAGGAACCTACTACTCCCTGAAAACTTTTCTTGATGGTCACTCCCAAGGAAGATACAACTCCTTGCTAAATTTGTATTAAGACTACAACCTAAGGAATCAACTACTCCCTGAATTGAGAATGAACTCAAGAAAGATTACAGTATGACAATCCTTCTACTATCTGAAAACTGACATTGAAGATCACACCTTTGATGATTGTCATTCTGCCTCCTCACACTTTCTTTTGATTATTGGATTAGTTAGGCACACTCTTCACTTCCCTCTTGTCACAAAAATATCTTCAAAATGAATCAGGACAACCTCTAACTCTTCTACTCTTTCTCCTTCAATCACACATCATAATGCATGTAAAATTCACACTCTACTCTTTACACATTCATATTTTCATCTCCACAATCATACCTTCACCTAGACCAACTAGGTTTATAATATATACATGAAATTACATTGATTTCATTACAAGTTGGCCAATACAACAAGAATATTACATTTTACAAGTCATCCAGACAACACAACATGAAACATGCATAGGGAAATCCCTATCATGAACAACACGTTACTCTAGAGGGAACCACATGCCTTGTGGATCCCAATTCATGCTTAGTCTAGTCCTAAACATTCTTCACAGCATCATTCTTCAAGGAATAACATCCGCACACTTTACAAATTTGAATTAGGTCACCCTTAAGCAAGAATACATGAAGCTTGTAGCACAACAATCATTTCAACTTAGCAGTACTCATGAGTGATTGAACATTGCTTTCTCTTCTTACAGATCAGTCAGCAGAACCTATACAACATCTCCAAACATTCCTTGAACTCCGCACAACAACAACATGGTGGCACATACCTTCAACATTCTCCAATCGGCTAGACAGTGGCATAGTTTGGAAAAATCATCATTCTGAACCTCAGCTAGTTTGAGAGAGAGCAGAAAAACACCTTGTGGAGTAATTGGAGACAAGACAAGAACATCAGGACCATCTTCCATCATTCTATGTATGATTTCATGTCACACCAAGTTGGCGTACATTATCAGCTGTGTCCTAAGAATAGCTAGGCATTCACAACTGTTTGTATCACAACTGACATTTGAAGACTAAGCTTGCAAACCTCCAAAACACCTAAAACACATATGGATGCAGTCATACATTACTGTGAAATATCCTCAAAACCGCATATCCATATCTATCATTGTAGATGAATGCAGAGCATTCCAAATAGTCTTCTTCATCACATAATTCTACCAAAGCACAAACCAGAACTTTGTCTTTCATAACTTTCATTGTGAAGGGAAAAATGATCTAAAACTTTGGATTTAGCACCTTTATATCAAACTGCACTTAACTTCTAAACCGCATGACCATATCTTCAAATGTGGAGGAATGTGGAGTATTTTACCAGGCAGTCTTCCAGGCAACTCTTTGTAGCAGAAACCTTCACCAACTTCTGGAGGCCAAAACTTTCATATATCAGCACATACATCCTTAGGAACAACAGGAAGGATCATACAACATGTCATAGGCCCTTAGTAATATCTTCTTATCCTTAGCATAGCTTAATGTATCATCATTATTTTTAGTGCTTCTAATTCCCATCTTAATATTTCATCATTCATAATTCATCTTAGTGCTTCTAATTCTCATCTTAATATTTCATCATGAAATCATCTTTGCTAACCAACAACTTGACTTGACACTAATCAAAACATGACATCTAACCATGAACATTAGGAACATCACTACATCTTACTACTTTGTTGACCACAAGCATGCCCAATATACCTTGTCTTGAGATTAATCCAGGCATGACATCTAACCATGAGCATCAGCAACCCACTATGAACCTTAGGAGCATCATTGAATATCAACAACCCTGAATATCAACATCACCACTGTATCTCACTACATCTCTGTATCTCACTAGCATATCATCATCACAAACTGAGTGTTGAACTCACTCTAAGTGCTGACATCAATGACAACACATATTGCCAATAATCTCCCCCTTTGTCATTGATGAAAACACATACTCCCCCTTAGATGTACATTTCTCTCTCTCCCCCTTTGACATTCAAGGAAAAAAGACAACTACTTCTTTCCCTTAGGGCACAAACTTTTCCTTAAGATACACATTTTCTCTATCTCTCCCCCTTCTTCTGTCAGCAACCACAACTACATACTCCCCCTGAGAGGTAGCCACCATCAATCCAAGAAAAAAAATAGCATGAACTACCCCTAGATAGATGCACCACTACACATCTAGCAAGGAGGGGAAATTACCCCTAACCTCTGGTGGAGATCTTTAAAGGTGTCCTTTCCAAGAGCCTTTGTGAAAATATCTGCAATCTAATCCTTTGTTGGAACATATTCCAACTTTACTTCCTTATCTGCAACCTTCTCTCTCAAAAAGTGATACTTGATTGTTATATGCTTGGTTCTAGAATCCATCACTGGATTCTTGGAAATATTGATAGTACTTGTATTATCACACAAAATAGGAATAGGCTCAATATATAATACCTTGATATCCTTCAAGGTTTGCTTCATCCACAACACTTGTGTACAACAAGATGCTACTCCAATATACTCTGCCTCTACAGTTGATAAAGGACATTGAATCTTGCTTCTTTCTCTGCCATGAAACTAATCTACTTCCTAAAAAGAAGGCACCACCACTTGTACTTCTTCTATCATCAACACCATCAGCCCAATCAACATCAGTGTAGGCACTCAGATCAAATTCATTACCTTTTGGATACCATAAGCCGTAATCCAGAGTTCCCTTCAAATATATGAATATCCTTTTCACTGCCTTTTCATGCATTTGCTTGGGATTGGATTGATATCTGGAAACTAGACATACTGCATGCATAATATCAGGTCTAGAAGTAGTCAAGTACAACAATCCTCCAATCATAGATCTATAGGAAGTCTGATCAACCTCTGAAGACTCATCATCCTTGCTCAAATGGCATCCAGTGACCATAAGAGTACTCACTAGTTTTGAATCTTCCATACCAAACTTCTTCAACATCTCTCTAACATACTTAGCATGAGAAATAAAGATATCATCATATAGATGAGCAATTTGAAGTCCAAGGAATAAAGAGATCTCACCAATCATAGGCATATCAAACTCTATTTGCATCTCCTCTGCAAACCTCTTACACATATCATCATCTCCACCAAAGATGATGTCATCAACATATACTGCAACTATCAATATCATATCTCCTTCTTTCTTGAAGTAAAGATTGTTATCTGTAGTACCTTTCTTGAAGCCCTATTAAATTAAGTATTTATCCAACCTAGCATACCAGGCCCTAGATGCTTGCTTGAGACCATACAAAATTTTATTAAGTTTGCACACCATGTCTAGATCTTCTGATATCTAGAAACCATCTGGTTGCTCAATGCGAACCTCTTCCTCTAGATCACCATTCAAAAATGTTGACTTGACATCCATCTAATAGACCTTGAAGTTCTTATGAGAAGCAAGGGTAGGAAACATCCTGATTGCCTCCATCCTGGCTATTAGGACATATGTATCCTCAAAATCAATGCCTTCAACTTGAGAATATCCCGTACACACTAATCTTTCTTTGTTCCTCACAACTTCACCATCTTCATTCAGCTTGTTTCAAAACACCCACTTTGTTCCTATGACATTCTTGTTGGTTGGTCTAGGAACCAATTCCCATGTCTAATTCTTCTCTATCTGATCCAATTCTTCTTCCATTTCTTTTATCCATCCATCATCCTTGCTAGCATCAACAAAGTTTTTGGTTTCTACCTTTGATAATAAACACAAGTTTACTTGCTCATGTGCCTTAGCAAACCTTCTCCTAGTCTGCACATCTTCATTCTTATCTCCAATGATTTGATCTGCTGAATGGTTCGTCTGAACATACTTTGCTGGAGTCTTAGGCATCTGCTCTGGTTCTTGTTCCTTTTCTTCTTTCTCTTCTTCTTCTTCATCTTCAATGCATGGAAAGATATCAGATCCGGAGTCCTCTGATTCTTGTGAGATCTGATATAAATCTTCAACTACTTTGACATTTGTGCTTTCAATCATCTTTCCCAATCTCTTTTTGTAGCATCTATAGGCCTTGCTTCTAGTTGACTAACCAAGAAAGATCCATTCTTCACTTCTTGAATCAAACTTTCCTAGGTCTTCTTTATCTCTTCTGATGTAGCATTTTCTACAAAGATCCTAAAGTATCTGACAGTGGGAGGTCTTCCATACCACAACTCATAAGGGGTCTTAGTGCTATTGATCTTTAGTTGCACTTTATTAATTAGATAGACAACAATGTGAACTGCTTCCTCCTAGTACATGTCAGGCGGGTCTATATCTTTCAACATTTCCCTAGCCATCTCTTACACATTCCTATTCTTCTTTTCCACTACCCTATTTTGCTGAGGGGCCCTAGGAGTTGATAGATGTCTCCTTTCACCTTGTTGACTCTTTACTCTTGTAGGGCCACATAGGTCAGTGTGAATCAACTCCAATGGCATTGAAGAAGAATACTCCTTTCTCTTGAAATTTGTCTTTGTCTGCTTTCCCATTTGGCATTCCTTGCATTATGCGTTTGCAAGCTTGGTTATGTTAAGAATATCTTTCACTACATGAATAAAGTTGATCTTTACCATATTGTCAAAGTTGGTGTGTCCCACTCACTTGTGCCATAGCCAACACTCATTGGATTGAGCCAATAAGCATGTTCTTCCATTTGCCTCCTTCAGATGGTAGATATCACCATATGATTTGATACCTTCTACAACTAGTTTTCTAGACTCTGCCTTCATGATTTCACAACCTTTGGAATCAAATGTAAGATCATATCCTTTACTACACATCTAACTAACACTAAGAAGATTATGCTTTAGCCCTTTGACATAGAGGACATCCTCAGTCCTTTTCTTCCCATCAATAGTTATAGCACCCTTTCCATATATTTGTGCTGACTCATCACTGCCAAACTTGACAGCTCCACCATTCCACTTCTCAAGGCTGATAAACTTCTTCTTGTCACTAATCATATGAATAGACAAACCACTGTCATTTACCAAAGCCTTGGTTTCTTCTCTTGCATGAAAAGCATTCCATACAACCATTGATCTATCATTGTTTTTGTCAGCTTGCAAGGCATTAGTCTTTTCACATTTTCCAACATCATCCTTTTTATCACCAACATTCAAGGCCATGAAAAGTGTTTCATCATTTGAATTATCACGATCCTCATCTTCTGAAGAACAACTGCTCTCTATGGAATACAAACTTCTTTTGAACTTGTCTATCTTGTTACCACCCCTTGATTCTTTATAGGGACATTTAGAAGCAAAATTACCAATCTTTCCACAATTGAAACATTTGAAAGGTAACTTACCTCTATATTTGCCTATGCCTTTCTTTAAGGTTCTTACAAAGTTTTCTTCTACTCCATCAAGATCATCATCTTGATCAGCTTCTTCTTCTTCTGTCTTCTTACTTGCTTTGAATGTTGCTTCCTTCTTTGGAGCACCTTTGTCAAATTCTCTCATTTCAAAGGCTATGAGTGAGCCAAACAATTGATCTAATGTATATTTATCCAAATCTTGAGATTCCTCAATGGTAGACACCTTATGACTGTAAGATTTAGGAAGAGATCTCAAGACCTTCTTCACAATCTCATCTTCTTTCACTTCTCCACCAAGACCTCTGATGCCATTTGTTGGTTTTATCCTAGACTGGATGCTTATTCCCAGATTTCCCTACAAGGTAGCCATCAATGATCAGCAGGATCTCTGGGCCAAGGGCCAACAGTATAGGAGATAGACTCTATTTTTATCTCCTCTTCTTCTTCAGGCTCTGCAAAACCTAGGGGGTATTCCCTACTCAACATCCATGAGAATATGCATACAAAGGCAGGGATGCTGACATGAAGCAGATAAGTCCTTCTGTAAGTAGACCAAAACTGCAAGATAAGAGCAAAGGGGCTAGCTTTGGGCCTATTTTTAGTTGTAGATAGAGGACTTGGGGTCCTAAAACTAATTTTACTGTCCTAATGGTTGTTTTGGAGTTTGATTTTGATTTTATGTTTGGATGCAGAGCTGGACCTGGTGTATAACCTCAACACAGAGCTAGATTGGTGCCTATCCAGGGCTTGGAGTCATAGACATACACATGTAAATGTTTAGCATAAACATATTAAAACTAGATTTCAAGGGGATTTGTGTGATATCTACCTTACAGATACATCCCAGAACAGAGTATCAAGTTATCTCTACTTATGATATCCTTACTGCAATATACTTTCCTCAATACTTAACCTAAAAATAGTTTAATCTATCCCTTGAACAGAAGTTAAGAGATCAAGCATTCAATATAGTAAACCTATATCCTAGAATCCAAGACACCCCTTAGATATCCAGATTGAAAAGAAGAGTATATTCAATACAGGAGACAGATAACAAAACACATGCAGCATATCATTATTCATCTAAAACAACAATGAAACCAATAAGTCTATGCACAATACATAAAACATGAGACTCATAAACTCACAAGATCCTCTGCACAGGGCAACCAAAACCAGATGTATTTCATTACAGAGCCAAAATGTCCAGTTTTCAACAACCTCAAAATGGGTCACACGGTTTGCTTAAAAAGCAAGAAAATGTACCCAGCACATTAATTACAAGGGAGGCCAAAAATTTGCCAGATACAAAGCATCTGAAAATGGTGCTCAAAATCATAAATGTTGCAGCAAGAAACAGAGGACAAAGCAGGTGAGAATCGAGACTCGAGCTGCTTCTTAAAGACATGCATCATAAAAATGGCGGTTGAGCGGTCTATCATCGACCCACACCTCTGTGCAATCGCCATTAATGTTTCACCAACCTGTAGCCCCTGGAATGCAGCAACAACAAGTTTCTCCCACCAAAAATAGTTGCAAACGCGGGAAAAATCCATCGCAGCAAGATTAAAACCTGGCCGTCGATCAAAAACCTAGTCGTGGAGATCAACGGTGTCAAAAAACTATTGAAGAGCCACCAACCAATGAAATTGTGCCACGCAGGCACCTCAAGTTTCCAATGCTGGGTCATCGCTTACCTTTCCACTTCCTTCTCCTTAATTTTCTCCCACCAAGAGTCTACAGCCGGACCCTCACGCGGAAGCCACCACATGGCAAGATCTGCGGCACCCTTGAAACCCATAGAAGCTCCCTCAGAAGCTAGGCGGAGGCAGACACATGGCGGGCTTTGTGCCCTCTTGAAACACAAAAGAGTCTCTCTTGAAACACTACTAAAACTCTCACAAAGATCGACACTTGGTGGGCTCCGTATTAACCTTGAAACATATAGAAACTTAAGAGAAATAGTCAGAAGTCCCGGGACCCTCCGCCACGTGTCACAATCCATCACACTTAATATTTATGCCGGGGCCCACCTCTATTTTTTGCCACACAAAGAAACCTTCGTGGAAGCTGACACTTGTCAACTTCCGCAACAACTACAAGGGACACGTGGCGCTGTCCACAACATCTTAGAAACTTTTAGAAACTTTCAAGAAACTCCCATGGAGAATGACACCTGGCAGGTTCCGCGGCCTCCTGAAACCCATAGAAACTTTATAGAAACCTCATGGACTGCGACACTTGGCGCCTTCCGCGCTCCACTTGAAACACTTAGAAACTTTTTTGAAACTCCTGCGGAAGCCGCCACATGGCGCCTTCCGCGGACCTATATCTTAAAATTGGGTCCCACCTCCAGCCTCGCTTAACATTGAAACATGAAAGAATAGCTTGCGAAAGCCGACACCTGTCACGCTTCGCAGCAACCATGAGGGACACACAGCACCTTCTGCACGCCTGTTGCAACATAAAGAAACTGCCCCTGCTGTTCGACACGTGGCACGCTCCGACACATTTGAAACTTTAAAAAGGGGCTCTCAAAACTTCAAGTGGAGGCCGCCACTTGGCAGGGTCCACGGCCATCAAAGAAACTAAGAAACTTTCTTGAAACTTTTCAGTGGAGGCTGCCACGTGGCGTCATCCACAGCAGCAGGGACTCTACACAGGGACCCACCATGTCTGTGCCAAACATGAAACAAAAAGGAAACATTTAAAGGTTCTGTGAAGCCTTTGACAGAGACTATGAAACTTTTAGAAACACTAGCAGAAGCCGCCAAACTTTAGGGTCTCTTGGAAGCCTCCACGTGGTAGGTTCCGCAGCACTTCTTGAGACATAAAAGAAACTTCATTGAAACTTTGTAGAAACTCTGTCAGAAACTAACACGTGGCGCCACCCCCAGTGATTAACTTAGAAACAAAAAAGACACGGCATCTACTACGTGGCACACTCTGCGTTAGAGCTACATTCAAAAACAAAAGTGCGGCAAAAAACTGGTGCTCGACACTTGGCAGGACCCTGCGGCATTTGAAACAAGAGACCTTCATAGCCACTACAAGAAACAATCACAGTAACTGAAAACTGTGACCCGATATGCATCTGGAATGTCTGTGACCCATTTTTATCAATTTCAAGGGGCCGATGGAGATTTCTCGACCTGCCACTGCATATTTTGACCCTGAGCATACAAGGTGAGATGCATTTTTAGCACTGTAGAGGCCAAAATATTAGAACTTTTTGGATTTTTAGGGAAGAGGCCTCACTCAAAACCCCAAACATAAATTATTACTAACACCATTAACTATTTCATCCACCTGGAGCATATAACTGGCAATGTCCTCTTCTTCTGACATCCTCAAGGTCTCAAATTTTCTCTTGAAAATTTGCATCTTGGCTTGCTTCACTTTACTATCTCCTTCATAAATACTTTCAAGTTTATTCTAGACATCCTGAGCAGATGTACAACTCATTACCTTGACAAGTTTTGAATTAGCTAGCCCACTCATGATAACATTCTTTTCCTTGGCATTGTTATCATACAACTTAATTTCATCTGAATTTGTAGGATCACTAGTAGGAGTAGTGTAACCCTTCTTTACTGATTGTCAAATGCCATACCCTAGAGAAGATAGATAGTTTTCCAACCTTAGCTTCCAAAAGGAATAATTTGTTCCATCAAACATATGTACCTTGAAAGATCCATTATTAGCCATCCTAGACCTTCCTCAAGTGGTTAAGCTTCTTCTGAGTAACTTAGCTCTAATACCAATTGTTGAACACACCAGAATACTGAGAGGAGGGGGGAGTGAATCAGTATCTAAACAAACTTCAAATCCTCTAGAGCTGATTAAAACTTAAGCATTACAACATCAACATAAACATTAAATATCAACATAATGCACATCAACACATAACACTAGATATATGTGGAGAACCCAAGAAGGGAAAAAACCACGTGGTGAGGATTAACTCACAATATATGAAACTCAAAATAACAACTTTGTTTTAGGGCTACAACCTCCCTACTGACTTTGTTTTAGGGCTACAACCCAAGGAAGCTACTATTCCCTAAAAAAAATTGCTTTAGGGTTACTCCCAAGGAAGCTACAACTCCGTGCTAAATTTTTTTTAGGGCTACAACCCAAGGAAGCAACTACTTCCTGAACTAAGAATGAACTCATGAAAGATTATAGTATGACAATCCTTCTACTGTCTGAAAACTAACATTAAAGCTCACACCTTTGATGATTACAACTCTACCTCTTCACACTTTCTTCTGATGATTGGATTAGTTAGGCATACTCTTCACTTCCATCCTATCACAAAATATCTTCAAGATGAATCAGGACATCCTCTAACTCTTATGCTCTTTCTCCTTCAGTCGTACATCATAATGCATGCAATATTCATACTCTACTCTTTACACATTCATATTTTCATCTTCGCAATCATACCTTCACCTAGACCAACTAGGTTTACAATATATACATGACATTAAATTGATTTCATTACAAATTGGCCAATACAACAAGAATATTACATTTTACAAGTCGCCCAGAGAACACAACATGAAACATGCATAGAGAAAGCCCTATCATGAACAACACACTACTCCAGAAGGAATCACACACCTTGCGGATCCCAATTCATGCTTAGTCTAGTCCTAGAAATTCTTCATAGCATCATTCTTCAAGGAATAACATCAACACGCTTCACAAATTTGAATTAGGTCACCCTTAAGCAAGAATGCATGAAGCTTGCAGCACAATAGTCATTTCAACTTGGCGGTACTCATGAGTGATTGAAAATTGCTTGCTCTTCTTCCAGATGAGTCAGTGGGACCTATACAACATCTCCAAAGATTCCTTGAACTCTACATAGCAACAACATGGTGGCGCATACCTTCAACATTCTCCAGTCGGCCAGATAGAGAAATAGTCTGGCAAAATCATCATTCCATACCTTAGCCAGTTTGGGAGAGAGTACAGAAACACCTTGTAGAGTAATTGGAGACAACACAAGAACATCATGACCATCTTCCATTAGTCTATGTACCATTTCATGCCACACCAAGTTGGCGCACATTATCAGCATATGTCCTGAGAACAACTAGGCATCCAAAACTATCTATATCACAATTGCCATTTGAAAACTAAGCTTGTGGACCTCTAAAACACCTAAAACACATATGGATGCACTCATACATTGCTTTGAACATATCCTCAATACCGCATAGCCATATATATCATTGTAGACGAATGCGGAGCATTCCAAATTATCATGCCCACATTTCCCATACAATCACGACACTCCACACACGTGTCATGTCCACATTTGTCATGTGGTCATGACACGAAATATCAAAAGTTTTCCTTCCTCTCTTCCCTCTATTCTATTCTTCTCCATTTTCTTTTGTTGTAGGTTTCCAGAAATGGACAGCCATGAGAGTTTAGAATAGAGGGTATACACAGAGGCATACCCTCTACATTTTATTTTCTTCTTATATATATATATATATATAAATTTTATAAAGATGGGTATCTCTCTTTTATTCTGGTTTTATACCAGAGGTTACAAGCATTCTCTTTTTTTTAATAAGAACCAGGGAAGTATACACATGTGTATATATATATTTATAAATAAATATTATATATGTTTTTAATTATTTTTCAGCAGTGAATCCAACCAAAGGAAGCAGATCGCACAACGTACGGATGACGGAGAAATCGTAGGGGTTTCAAGGTGGGAATGGTGGTAATGGCGCTGCCGCTGGGAATACATAGAGGGGGTGGGATGAATGCCCCACCCACCACTCCACCAACGGTAGAGTGGTGGGTGGGGGGTCCATCCCCACTGATGCAGAGCATCCACCACCAATAGAACCCTAACATACAATTATAAATGTATGTCTATGCATTTCCAAATATGCACACAAACCTTAATTTATAAAGTCCCCTTTTTGTTTGCCATCCGCAAAACATCCTCTATCGGCCGGACAAAATAACCATGCCTCGATCACCTATGTTTCACTGATGAAACACTTGCACTGTTTGTCAGCCAAACCAACCATCGTCGGTGAAACAAAACCATTTACCATTGAAGCCCTTTCTCTCACTAATGGATACTCAACTTTTCACCTATCGGTGGGAGCTTCACTATCGGTGAACACCTTAAACCTCCTACAAATCTCCTTTGTCACTCTGACGTATCAGCCACATACATACAAATTTCAACCTGCCAAACCGGTTCCCCTTACCTCCTACTACCGGTGGTGTCTTGTATCTGCAGACAAAAGAACCTTCCGACATACATTCGAGCTACCGTTTCGACCAGTCACCTTTTGCATCAACCCAATGCATCTATTTCATTGTATCTCTACCACATACAAACCAAAATATGCATTTACTGAATATTCCTTCAGATATGCCTTTGATGTATGTTTGACCCACTGACTGCCTTTGTATATTTTTTATGTACATGTCCAATGTACATTTAACACATACAATCCGCCCGATACAACTGACGGATACACAGGAACTGTATCCAACATACAAAAGATGGATACTCACAAGTTGCATAACCCGATATACATTTTTAGTATATACAGAAATTGCATATTCAAACTTGTATCTCCTTAACATGCATTTTCGAATGTACCCTTGACCAACCCTTGACTTCTTTATATGACGATAGGAAATCTTGAACTTTCTCTCTCCTATGTATATGCGATAGACTTGTATATCCTCATGTATGTTTCAACATACAACAGCGATGAAACAAAAGTGATATACCCATGATATACCAAAGTGATATACACATAGATTGTATATCTCACATATAAAAGTGATATATACACAATTTGTATATTTTTGAGAACTTCACAGATTTTCACAGTTTGATCCATGCAATCTCCAGCGATGGCCCGATCCATTTCCTGGGCAGTTTCTCAAACTCTTTCGACCTACATGACCTAGCACATACCCATGCTAGGGTTCTCAACACCTCTGACCTGTGATCCTGCAAACATGCATGCGAACAGAAATAGAAAACACAACTAAAACCTAAACTATTGTACATGACCATTCCTCCGATTCACAGAATCAACTGGGGGAATGGATAATCAAATCCATCTGGCCTCAATGCAGGAAATTAATTACATAGTGAATTCAAATGCACAGGATCTTATTAGCTTTCAAAAGATGCGATTACAATACTCTGTTCTCCAACAACACAATTCAACTGATTGATTTCAGCTACTACAAAACCTAGATGCCTTTGTCCATCAAATCCCAGGGTATTTATCTAGTTACCACTGGTAGTACAGACTTGGATTCCCAGCGGCTAGGAAATCTCTCCAAATAGCTGGGAGATACAACTGTCTTAACAACTAACAAACTTCCTACCAAACTATCTAAAAATAGCATAAGTTGGTCAAATAGACCCTATTACATTTAATGTCCAATTAGCACCTTATTGAAAACATAAAACTAAGCATAAAACAACTAAAGGCCTCATGGAGGCCACTTTGGGTTAGGTGCTCCTGCACCATACTCCCCAACAAAAAAAGAACTCATGTCCCATGAGTTAGGTTGTGGAAGAATTCCACCTTTACTCTCTGTCATCTCAGTGTTCTGAACTGCTCCAGCTCTATACTCTGCTATCCCTTGGTTGTTCCAAGATTTTTGAACTGCAACTTGTTGGCTTGCAAGTAAACTCTCATGCCTGTCAATGTAGGCTCTGTTCATACATACCCTGTGTTTGCCAGTTTGTCTTACCATCACCTCTGTTTGAATACCTGATTAAATAACTGTAGGAATTACTTCTTGAACTTCTGCAATGTTCAAAGCTATCTTCCTTTCAACTTTTATAGGACAAACAATAGTCCCAACTACAATCACATCCTTGTCTTGCAAATCAATTTGTGGCTGCTCATAATCCTGCTGTTTGGTATGTGGCTGACCTCTGTTAGTCAAAAATAAATCTTTCGTCAAACTGTTGTCCTTAACAACTTCTTTCCCTACAGTATCCTCAACTACCTTTATGCCCGCTACTGTAGGCATCTTCACAAACTCCTTCTCTCCCACTAAAATAATTTTTGCTGCCTTCTGTGTTGCAGCTTCTTCCTGTAATGGTATCAACACAATAGTTTTCCCATCTTTCTTGATGGTGTAAGTATTTGCATACCCATCATACAATACTCTCCTATCGAATTGACATGGCCTACCCAACAGTAGGTGACAACATTCCATGGGCAATATGTCACACAAAACTCTATCATGATAATCCCCAATTTGAAAATCAACATATGCCTATTCATATACCAAAAGTGATTGACTATCACTCACCCAAGATGCTTTGTAAGGATTTTGATGTGGAATCCTTTCCAATTTCAGTTTATCCACCATTTCCTGAGATACCATATTATCTGTAGAACCAGAATCAATCACAACCTTACATATTTTACCTTTGCTCTTGCATGTGGTCTTGAAAAGAGCTCTTCTTTGCATCATATCCTTTGATGTCTTCAAGATTGTCCTTCATAACATCAATGCTTCTCCCTCCTCCGGATACCCATAATTATCAGGAGTCTCCTTCACACTTTGCTGAGTGTGTGAGCTGCTTGCACTTTGTCTATCAGCTTCTTGGATTAGATTTGCCCTCTTTTCTCCTCCTGAACTTGTTTCTTTTGTTGGACATTTGAAAAATGGATGCCCATATTCACCACAAGTGTAACACTTACCAGAAAATGTAGTAGAACCTCTACCACCTCCAAATCTGCCTCTGGTACCTTTCCATCCACCTCTAAAATTAGACTGCTCTTGTCCTTTACCAGTGTCTTCTTGACTCTCATTGCCTTGTCTTGTTGTAGGAGTTGATCCTCTTCCCCTCATATTGCTGCCTCTTCCTCTCATGGACTTATCCTGCCTTCTTTTCATCTTTTCCTTAATCCTGATTGCCATTTGATAACAATCTTCTACACTCCTAGGGTTAGCCAAAACTAACTCATCCTATATGTTCATTCTCAAACCAGCTAAATATCTAGCAAATTTTTCAACCTCATTCTCATGATGACCAGATCTCATACTTAATTTATAAAACTCCTCAGTATACGCCTTCACATCCATTTCCTTTTGCCTTAAAAATTGTAGCTTCTTGAACATTTGAATTTCATAATCCTTAGACAAGAATTTACCTTTGATCCTTGCTACCATCTTATCCCATGAAGAAATTTTTGACTTACCTTGCTTTCTCCTCTCGGATTGTACATAATCCCACCATACCAAAGCATGACCTCCCAACTTGGTCTTTGCAATCTTTACCTTCTGCTCCTCAGGAACATCCTCACATTCGAAATGATTGTCTAATGTAGCAATCCAATCAAGTAACTCATCTTTATCCAAACTTCCATTATACTTTGAAACATCAACCTTTACCTTAGGTTTCTCACTCTGCACTGCCTTTAACAGTTTTACAAATCTCTGATCTTCAGCATTCAGATCTTCAACTACCTCTTCATACTCTTCAACATCATCTTCATCTTCTTTTGATTCATTGTCTTCTACTTCCCTCTTTTTGTTCTTCTCCAAGGCTACAAGCCTAGCTTGAAGTGCTTCAGCAAGCTCCTTCATCTTCCTTATCTCTTTGGCATGTTTTTCCTTTATCTCCTGCAACTCCCTTGCAGTACCATTACCTTTAGGAGGCATCTTGTCAACCTCTCAATCCTCTACTTCTGCCTTCTCAGTGACAGAATCAACACACAAACAGCCCAGTCCTTTTGCTGAGCTCTGATACCACTATGATGTAGAGCATCCACCACTAATAAAACCCTAACATACAATTATAAATGTATGCCTATGTATTTCCAAATATGTACACAAACCTTAATTTATAAAGTCCCCTTTTTGTTTGCCATTAGCAAAACATCCTCTATCGGCCGAACAAAATAACCATGCCCCGATCACCTATGTTTCACCGATGAAGCACTTGCACTGTTTGTCGGCCAGACCAACCATCGTCAGTGAAACAAAACCATTTACCACCGAAGCCCTTTCTCTCACCGATGGATACTCGACTTTTTCGCTTATCGGTGGGAGCTTCACTATTGGCGAACACCTTAAACCTCATGCCGATCTCCTTTGTCACTCCGACGTATCGGCCACATACATACAAATTTCAACCTGCCAAACCGGTTCCCCTTACCTCCTACTGCCGGTGGTGTCTTGTATTTGCAGACAAAAGAACCTTCCGACATACATTTGGGCTACTATTCTGACCAGTCACCTTTTGCATCAACCCGATGCATCTATTTCATTGTATCTCTACCGCATACAAACCAAAATATGCATTTATCGAATATTCCTTCGGATATGCCTTCGATGTATGTTTGACTTGCTGATTGCCTTTGTATATTTTTGATGTACATGTCCGATGTACATTTAACACATACAATCCGCCCTATACAACTGACGGATACACAGGAACTGTATCCAACATACAAAAGATGGATACTCACAAGTTGCATAACCCGATATACATTTTCAGTATATACAGAAATTGCATATTCAAACTTGTATCTCCTTAACATGCATTTTTGAATGTACCCTTGACCAACCCTTGACTTCTTTGTATGCCGATAGGAAATCTTGAACTTTCTCTCTCCTATGTATATGTGATAGACTTGTATATCCTCATGTATGTTTCAACATACAACATCGATGAAATAAAAGTGATACACCCACGATATATGAAAGTGATATACACATAGATTGTATATCTCACATACAGAAGCGATATATACACAATTTGTATATTTTTTAGAACTTCACAGATTTTCACAATTTGATCCATGCAATCTCCAGCAATGGCCTGATCTATTTCCTGGGTGGTTTCTCAAACTCTTTCGACCTACACGACCTAGCACATACCCATGCCAAGGTTCTCAACACATCTGACCTGCGATCCTGCAAACATGCATGCGAACAGAAATAGAAAACACACAACTAAAACCTAAACTATTGTACATGACCATTCCTCCGATTCGCAGAATCAACCAGGGGAATGGATAATCAAATCCATCTGGCCTCAATGCAGGAAATCAATTACACAGTGAATTCAAATGCATAGGATCTTATTAGCTTTCAAAAGATGCGATTACAGCACTTTGTTCTCCAACAACACAATTCAACTGATTGATTTCAGCTACTACAAAACCTAGATGCCTTCGTCCATCAAATCCCAAGGTATTTATCTAGTTACCACTGGTAGTACAGACTTGGATTCCCAGTGGCTGGGAAATCTCTCCAAATGACTAGGAGATACAACTGTCTTAACAACTAACAAACTTCCTACCAAACTATCTAAAAATAACATAAGTTGGTCAAATAGACCTTATTACATTTAATGTCCAATTACAACCTTATTGAAAACATAAAAGTAAGCATAAAACAACTAAAGGCCTCATGGAGGCCACTTTGGGTTAGGTGCTCCTGCACCACCCCCCCACCTTACATAAAACAACAACTATGGGGGCGGCGGCAGCCAGTCCATCCCTCCCCTGAGTTTTCATTTTCTTTTGTCTATTACAAAACACAAAAACAAACATGGAACCCTCATTCCAGCTCATGGTTATCATTCGGTTTAATATTCAGTTTATCATTTGAACAATAAGATATATATATCCCATAAAGAGACTGTGTATATATTGCTAATAGAGATAATTTTATTCTTTTCTTATAATATCTTTACACAATTAAAAATTATATATATATATACATATACATATACATCTATATCTATATATATATATATATATACTTGTATATTTTCTTTTCCAATACCCATTCTGTTACAAATTAGCTTACTGTCAAAAACATTACCAGCAAATGCAAATATCATTAAAACATGATTATATATATATATATATATATATATATATATATATATATATATATATATATATATATATATATATATATATATATATATATATATATATATATAAACCAATTTAAATACAGCAATTTTAACCACAAGCTTCCAGCAACCAATACATGTTGTCCTATTTGAACATAATATCTTTTTTTTGCATACTATTTGAGATGAAAATAACAGCACATATACTTTTCCCTTGAAGTAAAATATATGGTATTAAATCCAACAATGCCTTCGAAAACACAACTTTCTCTGATACAAGTTATGCAACAAAAATAAACCAATATTTTTCACCTACACACACATGATATTTCTATTTGAGTAAATACAACTAACACTACTTTATATCCCTTTTTCCATATTTCTTTTAAAACAGCAATATAATTTATCTTTTGCACAATCCAAAAATAGATAGCCATATATTAATTTTTTTTCTTTTCCTTTTCATATTCCAAAAATTAACAGCAACTTACAGATTTTTTTATTTCTCTTTTGTAACATAAAACAACAACATACATACATATATATGTGTATGTACACACACACACACACACACACACACACACACACACACACACACACACATATGAACATCAACTTCACATCATCAAATACTTGCATACATGAGTAAAATAACTAGTCTACAACACATATAAGGGAGCTCATGCTCTCATACAAAAGCTCTACAACAAGCCCACATGGCTAAGGCTTCAACAACCAAACAAAGACTTAAAACATCAGTCATATGACTCCCTCCAAGCTCCAATGCTCAAACCTACAAATAAGAACAATGACAAACTTTCCAAGCCACCAAAACACTCTCCACCCTTCCATAGACCCACAAGTGGGTCACCCTCGAGCTTGGAGGTCGATCTTCACATGGGTACACTCTACAATACACAACAAGAAGCAAGCACACAACAAGAAGAACACCCGTCAAGGCTAAACAACACAAAATCCATAAAAATGGATTTGAGGGGGTAGGAGAGTAGACTCTCTCTACTCAATAGGTTAACTCCTACAACCAAATCTCATGATTCCAAAACAAGGCCTCAAGCCTAAAAATACCTCCATGAAAATTATAATACTCCAAAACAAGGCCTCAAGCCTAAAACCTCCTCCATGAAATATATCACACCAAGTCACTCATGCCATAAAATTAACCACCAAAACTTCACCAAAATGCCCTCAAGGCCACAATATGCCAATACAAAGAGGGTGTCCTCGAGGAGGTTCACTCCTCTCCCACCCCTCACATGAATGGACACACCAAGAATGGTAGTCTCATTCAAAACACCCATAAAACCCAACACAACAACAAATGCAAAACACAAAGCAATTTAATTCACACAATAAAAATAAAATGCATGAGAAAGGTTCTATGCCTTGAGGCTTACCTTTGAAAGCCCAATAATGGAAGAGGGTTGTAGAAGAGCTTTCCAACCTTCTCCTTCAAGCCTCCTCCCAAGATCTCCAACTCTCTAACTCTCTCTAAAAATGCCTCCAAAGATAGCCAAAACAAGAAAATCAAAGAACCCCTTTCCTCTCACAAAGAGGAAATGATATAGGCTTCATTCTAAAGCCTTAAGGAATGAGAAGGTGACACATGTCACCTTCTCCTTCCTCTTCCCAAACCACTTGCAAGGATAATGGAATGTGGAGGTGACATGTGTCACTCTCCCATCCATTCAAACCTCACCCTCTCCACATGTGCTCTCACACATGTGGAGAGGTGGCATCTCTCAAAATGGGCTCCAAGAGGATACAAGATGACACATATCATCACCTTATTCTCTAAAGGAATCCCATTCACTCCAAGATGCTCTCACACATGTGTGAGAGCATTGGAGGATGGTTCCACACACTTGGGGGTCTTAAAGACTCCCCAAGTCTTCAAGGTGATGGGAATCTATGCCTTGGAAAGGGGAATGGGTCATGTTTCAAGGCATGACTCATCCTTCACTCCAATTCAAATTTGAATTTCGTCACTTTACTTTAGGCTAAAGTTAAAGTGACTAGACAGAGGTAACCCTAGGGTTTGGCATGCTCAAATGGGCTCTAGACCCTAGGGGTACCACCTAGGATTAATTTTAGCCTATAATAAACACTTTAGGAAGTAGAAAATCACATAAAATGGCCACCAAAATAAAAGACACCAAGTGGTGTATATTAAATCACATATTTTTATAACACTTCAATAAACAATATAAAAGAGGTGAAATCTAAGCCAAATAATAAAATGCAGACATTTATGAAAGCATCATAGAAATCACACATGATCTTTGTCCCTCTTGGGAATAGATCGGTCTAACATGGGAATCACATTAGGTGTGGGATCGATCTCTAATTTTTTGTGGCCTGGAAAATCACCTGTGCACTTGAACAAATAGATTAATCCAACATATATATATCATAGCCGAAGCAAGGAAATGCATACACTCACGATATCACATAATCATATAAAACATTATTAAAATCACATAGCATCATAAATGAGATTTATAACTGTATTTCTAAACACTATCTCTTGATCAAAATTGCATAACAATTCTATTTAATAATTTCACAAATAGCATCTCTAATATCATCAAAATGCATGTCACATGTCTAATAATCATCAGTGAATCAGAATCAGAATATAGTCACATCACAATCTACTAAATATAGCCAAACAAAATAAGGGACTAGAGTCCAGAGAATCTACATATTGGGATCAACAGTCCCCAGTGTCTAAAAGTCATCAACTGTAAATACAAAATAAGAAAAATAAGGGAGTGAAATAAATAGGCCTCACACAAATAGTCTTCTTCATCACTTAATTCTGCTAGAGCACAGACTGGAACTCTTTCTTTCATAACTTTCACTACTGAGGGACAAATGATCTAAAACTTTGGATTTAGCACCTTTACATCATACTGAACTTAACTTCTAAACAATATGACCATATCTTCAAATGCGGAGGAATGCTTCTCAAAATGTGGAGAATTTTACTAGGTCGTCTTCCAGGCAACTCTCTGTAGCAAAAACCTTCACCAACTTTCAGAGGCCAAAACTTTCATATATCAGCACATACATCTTTAGGAACAATAGGAAGGGTCATACAACATGTCACAGTCCCTCAACAATATCTTCTTATCCTCAGCATAGCTTAATGTATCATCATTCTTTTTAGTACTTCTAATTCCCATCTTAATATTTCATCATTCATCATTCATCTTAGTGCTTCTAATTCTCATCTTAATATTTCATCATGAAATCATCTTTGTTGACCAACAACTTGACTTGACACTGATCAGGATATGACATCCAACCATGAACATCAGGAACATCATTGCATCTTACTACTTTGCTGGCCACAAGCATGCTCAATATACCTTGTCTTGGCATTAATCCAGGCATGACATCCAACCATGAACATTAACAACCCACTATGAACCTCAAGAGCGTCATTGGATATTAGCAACCTTGAATATCAACATCACCACTGTATCTCACTACATCTATGTATCTCACTAGTATATCATCATCACAAACTGAATGTTGACCTCACTCTAAGTGTTGACATCAATGACAACACATATTTCCAACACTTTGTCTATCAGAACCTTTGCTTTTTCCAATTCTTTCTTTAGAGAGACAATTTATTCTTCAAGTTTGGAGCATTCAATTGATTTTTCATTCATCTTAATATTTAGACAATCTACAACCTTCTTACCTTCTTCAACTTGAGTTTTCAACTTAGTAATTGCTTCCTTTGATTTTATGAGTTTGATCTTATATTCTTCATTTTTAATTCTTGTTGCATCCAGATCTTCTAGGACAGAAATGAGTTCTCCTTCATAATCAACTACATAGTCTTCTAAATTATAGGCTATCATGTCTATATGTTTTGGAGGATTCTTTCCTTTAAATAGTACTTCAATTCCCATGTGTTCCTTTCCAAGATCTACCTCAGTTGTTAAGTTGCATTCAAAGAACTTAGCTCTGGTACCAATTGTTGAACACATAGAAGTACTGAGAGGGGGGTGAATCGGTACTTATTTAAAATTTTCTTTTAACTATATTATAACTACCATAAGCATTTAGAACATGAAAAGCACAAGAATACAGAAGCACACATCCATAACATAAAATTTGCATGGAAAACCCTAGAAGTGAAAAACCACGGTGAGAAAGATGCTTGGATCTACTATCCAAATCCAGCCTCACAAATAAAAAAAGATTACAATATTATTTATGGGCTACAACCCAAAGGAAGCTGTAACTCCTTGAACAGTTACAACACTTACAATCTTCACACACTATTCTTCAATCTCTTTGTCACAAAACTTATCTGACTCAATGTTCTCACAAGAATTGACTGTTGATCACTTTAGCTTCTACACAACTATCTCACCTCTCCGCAACTTACAATATCAACCTTTGCCACAATAGAACTTCAAGAACTCTTATCCATCATTATATTACCAAAAATTGTCTCCGTAGCAACATCACATTACATAAACTAGTCTTCTCCACTTTTCATCATGAAATTTGCTTCGGTGCTAAGTGTATTCACACAACACCAATTTTATCACATAATTCACTTCACATTCATCCCTCCACAACCTTTATTCTTCCATATATATCCTTTGCAAGCTTCAAAAACTCTCTCCTTGGTCAGCCAAGATGAAACGTGTAATGGTCATAACAGTCGGTTTCTAAACATATGCAGTAAGAAAAATTCCAATGTGGTTCAAAAGTAATACATAATTAGGTCCTATTTATCTTGGCACACTCTTCCATGCTGGTGCATACTCCAAAACACACAACATAGACATCAACCTATATCAGGTCAGCACAGAAAACACTTACCCTTCCTTACATTTAGTTCTAGACCAAAAATAATACTGGAGGGGACAAATTATATCATGCGCACCACACAATGAACATTATATGTCTTTTAAACATTCATGTATACTTCTTTTGTCATCTCAAGATATATCATGGTAGCACAAATATATGAACTTTGATGTCGGTGCCCTTAACAACCACTACTTACCCAATCTTAAGATAAATCTATGAACATCATACTTGCAATGAACATAATCATTTGAAACTTGAACAATACATGCCAACCATCCATATGAGCATATCATTCTATCAGCAAGGTCAATTACCAATGTGCAGTGAACCGCGGTAACCTCAAAAATCTCCCTCTACTTGCTTCAATTAGCACCAAAGCATGTCTTCCCACTGCTAACTCTAGAGATGCAACTGCGGTACATATAATTGCTTGAACCTTGAGACATGCATACTTGACACTCATATTTGCCTACCCTTCGAACTACAAAGTCGTATATTTATCTACAAAGAAATGCAGAGTATTCTTCTGTCTCTCTGTGACTGTACTTACCCTGTTTCATTGCAGTCTGCATTCTTCTGTCTCTAGAACATCTTGCGGTAAACATTATGATCTCAAAATTGAAACATAGATGCTTAAGTGTAATATCTAGCTAGTGGTCCAAACCGCAGGCCCATACCTTCAACTGCAGTAGAATGTGGTACCTTCTTGTGAGCCAGTAACACCTTCTCTAACTTGGACTATACTTAGATAATTTTCTTCAATCTTTTACAACTTTTTTTATCAGGTGGCAAGTATCATGAGTTCACATCATCTTCATATAGAAAGAATCTAACTCTACTCATCACATACTTCAAACATAAACATACCAAAGATGTGAACTTATACATGAATTTTAGTAGATATGGTATGACTTCAAACATATGCATACCAAATATGTGTATAGATGATACTTTGATCCATCTCCTTTGCATCACCATTCTTTTGATCAGTTTCCTTAGTCTTCTTCTTTGATCTGCTCCTTTAGCTACTGAGCATATGTACATCCCTTTGCTCTTTGCTTCATAACATATTTGATCAATAGCTACCATTCTACAATCATCTTCCTTTGGCAAAACTAGTGACAACACTTCCATCCTTCCACTGCACAGCACCACTGTTGACATCAATGACAAGCCTTTGCAACATAAGGGTCCTCAAGAAATCCAAAAAAATTCCTATCTATAGGCTCTCCCACAAAAGAGATAGAAAAAAATCTCTTCTAAGGGTTGATGGGTGCTGATACACATTAAAAAAAATAAAAGGCTCAAAGAAAGATGCCATTGAAGGAAAAGATGAAGTAAAAATGACCCATTTTCTCCTTTAACCAATAATTCATTCACCGTGGTAGACAACATTTTCCCTAGGATGAACTTATAGGAAAGGGATAAACACATCATTCAAAAGGAAAATATTAAAAACATCAATGTGTTAAGAGGCACACATGTGGCAAAAGATCGAAGATGCATGAAACAATAGGGAGGATTCTTCAAGGCTAACTAATCACATCCATCACTTTAAAATTGGTTAGGAGAGAGAAACTTTTAACAACTTTAGCATGTTGAAGGTTTTAAAATCTCCCTTGGCAACATTTGTCTTTCCTAAGTGAAGGAATATGATTTCTTGAAAAAACGTGTAAAAGATCAACTTCATTTTATGAATCCAAGGTCTTCCTAGCAATAGGTTATACCTTGTGTCCTTTTCTATGACATAGAATGTTGATGGGACCATCTTAGGTCCCAAAGAGATATGAGTCATGATTTTCCTAATGGTTGCTACTTTGAGATTATCCCAACACCATAGAGTGTATCTACAGGTGGTGATATTTGTATGTCCATATCCCATTCTCTCAAGGAGGAAAAGTGGCATGATGTTAATTGCAACTCCATTGTCAACAAGATTTCTCTTTATGCATGTATCATAAATCCACACCTGTAGAAATAGGGAAGATCACCTCTACTTGTCAGTTCATAATTTGTGGGCATCTACTTAAGGTCAAAGAATAATCTAGGATCATGCAACTCTATGATAGGTGAGCTTAAATCAAGGTCCACTTAATTGATTTTCTCCTCTTTGGTGTACCATGTGCCCATTTTGGTGCATACAAAATCAAGACATTACAGGGTTCAATCAAAGACTTCTTCTCAAAGGAGATAAGAATGATAGTGAGACCTTGGTATAAACACAAAAGAACAAACCTTAAAAGGTGATAATGATCAAATAAGGTTGGGATCTGATGTAAAATTTAGAAAATTAAAAAATTCTTAGATATGAAAGATAACATCTAAAATAAACCCTAAAGGCCAAGACCTAAGGCACTATAAGATCGAATGGGGTCACCAAAACTTGGAGAGATAAAATAAATTTTTGTCTGTATGTAGTGCTAAGGTAAATAAATGCAAATGGGCACAATAAATAGATTACCCTAACATTATGGATTTGAGGTAGTAATAATATAACACATATTTTTTGAAATAACAAAAGAGAGAACAAGGACTTATCTTTAAATGTGACAACGGCATACTTTGTTGTAGAATGTACTCAATGATCCAATTAGCTGCTCTGTGATCAAATCTAGAACTGTAATACTATAATAGACGACAAGATGATTCATTGTGTGCTCTAGTTCAGTTGTGGATCTATAAAACTGATCCATGCAAGTGTGACCTTGACCCAAATCTACAAAAATGACCTTTTGTTAAAAAATGACTTGTGGGTATGTGCATGGAAATAGGGGACTAAAAGGGGGTCAAAAGTGGCTACTTTTTCTTTGAAATCAGTAAAAACTAATCTTGGATGAGAAATTGAAGATAGCCATGCTCAAAATTTGAAGATGCGATAAGAACAAAATTCGTAGTGCTTATAATCTAGTTTCTAAGCTACTATTTTTGTAAATGGAGATTAAGAGGTTCAAAATAAGGGAAGCACACAAACTGCTCCTATTTTTGTTAGAAAAATATAACATAGTGTCTGGCTCCCCCTAAAATGTTCACTTTTTTAAGTATTTCATAAATCTCTTTAGTAAAAAATTAGCTAACAGCATGTAGTTTATGCCTGATTTTTCTACTAATCTTTTAATGAATATATGATTTTTTACTAATTTTCAAAATGGACACATTCTGAAAAATAAAAAGTTGAGCGTGCTCCCCCCTAATTTTTTTGAAAACTAATCAAAAGTAAGTTTTTTTTAATGTGTATAGAATAGAGTCTAGAATGTAAAAATTTAATTTGTTTCAAATTTGAATGAATAGATTAAAAAATGACACTAAAAGCACTATACATAGTTTTTGGGCAAAAAGGGAAGACACTAGCAAAAGAAATTGAAGATAAAACTATAACGTATTTGAAATGTAAAAAAATCTACATGGTTAGAAAGGTAAGAGAGAGCTTGACATTATTGTGTCATTTTTTAGATCAACATTGAAAAATGTGTAAATTTGATGGAGAGCATGCTTGACATTTAGTTGTTTTTCTATATTTTGCAAAAAACATGTCTTTGGGCATTGACATGCAAGTCCAACCCTTTGGGTTGGATGCCCAAGGAAAATGGTTGGTATTTTTCAAGGCAAGTTATAATGTGAGCACATTATAACGTGCTCACATTATTAAAAAAATAAAAAATAGTCTATTTTTATGCACATTATAAAAAACTAAAAAATAGTCTATTTTTTATGTTTTTCATAACATGCTTGCATTGTGGCTCGGTAGTGACCAAGCCATAACATGAGTGCATTATAATGTGAGCACATAAGCTTAGAGATCATACATTATATGGTTTCTAAGATGGTATGGGCGATTCCCAGAGAACATGTAGAACTGTGAAGTTAGGCAATTCGAGAGAGGATGGATGATCATGCTGGAACAAGCATCATTGCCAAGTCCATTTCAATCCACAACAAAATTCTATGGTTAGAGGGGAGGGTTCGTTGACAAATTACAATCAAGTTTAATAAAGACATACTTGGAAAAATGATTTGATAGAATAGAAACTTGGAAGATATCCTTCCTTTGTGACACTCAAATGAACATGAGGCAACAGATTTTATAGTGTATACGATATCCATGGTCTTGGTTATTGAATATTGAAATAACAATTTGAGCCCAAAAAGTGATCCAAATGTACAAGGAGTAGAAGCAAGTTTAACAAAGAGACAAGTGTATATTTATGAGTGATGGAAATGGTAGGGCATTTACATTTGCACAACAATAAACACAAATAATAATAATATTGAGTTCATGTTGGAATTGCATTACAATATCGCTCTTATAAAGCCTTTCAAATAGAACTTCTTAACTACCATCTTATGAGAATACAACTAATTATTTAACTACTTGATGATAAACTACAAGTCATTAAGGTGACTTTATTAACGTAAACCTTAATATTCCAACAATGAGAAGAACCATCAGGGCCTAAATTTGACGGTTGACCCTACGTACTTAACATTTTTTTGTGAAATTATCCATTCAAAAATAAGCCATATATATATCATCACAATTCTATATACTCTCGTTTCATATGATACAATCTTGATGAGACAGATTGGTGTTCTCCATGTGACATTGCTGAGAAGGCTGTGAAACACCTATATAACTCTTACCTGCATTTAACCTTCAAACCTTGCGCCGTCAGATCATTTCACTACAAGATCTGCTCTACTACTCTCCTTTTATTATGAATTATATGGAGGAGGTCGTCCAACCGAAATTTTAAAAATATAAAATTTACATATTGTATGGAAGCGGACAGGAAAACAAGATTTATTCTAGGGATCGTCCAACTAACGAGGGGAATGCCTCTGTCGAAAATGAGGACAAAGAGGAGGAGCGCAAATCAGATTCACGCACAGTTTGGAATCTGCCCAAATTACAAACTCTTTAGTTTACTTCAAAAATGGCTTCTCATACTAAATAATGCATCGTTAATTTTTCTACCTCCGCCATTCTCTTTTCTCCACCCGTCCAATCAACCTGAGCAATCCATTGACGGGCTTTATATGTTTTCATCGTCACGTACACATCTCTGCACAAAGCCTGTGATTTGTATTTGGTTTCAAACCTTCAAGCCCAGAATTTCTTCTCGGAAATCTGTCGTATTAAACGTGTAAGGACGGAGATGGCGTAATGTGAAGTTGGAATATATTTAACATTTCGAAAGAGGACAAAAGCAAGTAGTCGAGCAGGTATCGTTTTGCCCATATAAAACAATTGCGGTAGTCGTTGAATCCGAAATTCACGTAACAGTCAGACAAATTAAATGGATAACATTATCCGTCCTTATTCGCTTTCAAACATACAAAGCCAAATGTTAATTAAATGAAATAAAATCTCTTGTCCCAACTATGTGAAAGGGAATATAATTCTTTTCCTTTTTATTCACCCTAAACACCTCCGCAATAAAATTTAAAGTTTAGATAAATACGTCGTAAAGTTAACAATCTACTTAATTAAAAATTCAAAAAAACAAGCTGTTATACAAAACTTTCAATTTATTTTGCACATAACAAGAAACTGAGGTACGTCTATTTTCACTAGATTACAAATGATATGGGAGAATAAAGATACCCGCTTTTCTATATTCAGAAAAATTATATATGTGTGTCTTTTTATAGACTATTTTGAGTATATGTTGTAAATATATTATTGGAGTTTTCAGTTGATTTATATGGCACGCAAACCAATTTCTACCTCACAATCAATCAAATAGTTTCTATTATATGTCCCTCTAGTTGGACTAATCATTGCTCCTATTTTTTCCTCACCTAAGACTAGGCTTTATAGCATGGCCGGCCCAATCTACGAGTGACACAACCTAGTCCACCTCATTCAAAATCCAAATTTCCCACTCCTAAATAGATCCTTCTAGAAACTAGTCATTTCCCTTTGAGCCTATGCACCCAAATATTGAACAAGTGACTAAGGACATGTATTTATAGGCATTCCTAGGTCATTAGCAATTATGGGTTGCAAGTTGGAATCAACTAGCATTTGTGGAATCACACATAAGGACAATTTGATTTGTATGCACTCTAAATCTACATCTCTACATTTACTCTAATTCATCATAACCCTACATTTGCATCACATGCATGATGTGGCTATGAAATTGTACATCATCATGAGCTAAGACTTGAATTGTGACCAAGACCATATCCTCTTGTCTTGAAAGAACGTCCCGCTCTAGTTTTTAGCACACCCCATTTTTAGGAACTGGTCTAGAGCTGAAGTGATGTGTACATATTGTAATGAGCCAAATTAATATATTTTAAAAACATACAACAATCTGAAAGTAAATTTTCAATTTCAACCTCACCCAAATTGTGTTTTTTAAAATATAATGAAAACCCACAAAAAATGCCAACATCAAATGAAGTCCAAATTTACTGGAAACACCACCAAACTAATTTTATTGAGTTTTCTAATGGAAATAACAGATAATCAAGTTTGAAAAACTAATTATTAGAGTACATAAACATGCAATACAAATTACCAAAACCCACAACAAAATATGTTGAATACAAGTTGTGTATTTCAACAATACAAAGTCAAATCACAACCAACACCTCCCAAGCTTGCAAGATCAGATCCTGACACTTAGAATGGATGCACAACAGAAACCCATAGTAGCACACATTAAAATATAACAACAGCAACACTAGAAACAACCCTACAAACATCAAAACTGCAACACTGAACAATCATGCACAATAGTTCTACAAACACTGCCAAATCTTCTAACTCCTTCAACACAAATGGAAACTCTAGATGAGATTGCTCCAGGGGTTGTGAGCAAAGAGGTTTCATCTTCTGATCACCTAAAACTCACGAGTTTTTATCCACAAGCCTCCAACTCAAATGAGTTTTCGTCCACTAAAGAAAATATAGAAGCACAAGTGCTCATACAATATAAATTAAGAGATAAAATGGCATAAAGATCCTTCTGTATGAAGAATGACCAATATTTATAGACTCTTGATCATCTAGGAACTTCTACCAAACACTAGATTCACGTCCAAATATTCTTCCCCAAATTTAGGCACTTACAGAAGTCATAAAATGCATTATAACACCTCTAAAATTAGCCTTTCATATTGTACCCCTTAAAAGGTATCTTTTGACAACTCAAAATGTATTTTTCAAGGCACCGACATGAGATTAAAGTGCCAACTCAAAACTCATGACCCAAAGGAGAAAGATTCTCTTGCATGAAGTGCATGTAACCTTTGATGCCAAGTGTCCACTAATTTCTTCCATTTCCAATGCACTGTGCCACTTGTTCTGGCTTGTCATAGCCACTAAATGTTAAAATTAGGGTATTTGAGGATCCCACGCCCAAGTAGGAAAAAAAATTAAATATAAATATATTTGGTGTTTAAATAATATTCTAATCTCAACCAAGTCACCAGGTTTATTATTATTTCCCAAACTGTCAATTAATCCTAATTTGCTATTTTGGGACTGTCGAGTTACTATTTTTAGAAAATTTTGAAAAAGGGACATGACACATATCCTTGAAAGTTATATTAGCAACAAACTAGGGCACATGGTGCAATCTTATCCAAAGACAAGTCACTAGCACTACCCTATTTGTAGAAAAAATAATTTGTGAGTATTTTTTTAACAATATTTTGATTTATGATCCATATCTAGATTCTAGATTCTAATCACCTATCATAATGTATCAATTATTCAACCTCAAGGTAAAAAGTGACACCTTACAAAAAAAATAGATAAGCACCTTTATCCTCTACAACTACTCAATTCTTAGCTCTTGTATCTGGATCTACTTTATTATTAAATATTGTTTGATTATTTCAATAGATTTAGATCATCATTGTAGGACATACATAGTGCATATCCTAGGGTTAGTTATTTTATTTCCTTCACATAAAATAGAAGAACCATAGCATTTCTTATACCACCCGGCGCTTTTCCCTAGGTCATTCTTCATCCTACAATCTAATATTGATTTTAATCTTTCCTAGAGCTAGTAAATACATCCCTAGTCATTCTAAATAAAATTAGTATATTGCCCCATATGGGTCATGATGATTCCTAAAGTCTTTTTGATATCTGTAGCAGATATAATATGATTGATTTTTAAAAGTTTATTTTGAACATTTTTGTAACTTTATTATAATATAATTAAATGTAATTTGAATAATAAATTATTATAACTTGATTAAAAAAATGAATCAAATTCATTATAAAATTAGAGATAGTTCAATTTTATTCATAAAATATCAAAAGCATTTATAGGTTTTATTAAACGAATAGTTTAAATACTTATATGAGATCAGCCAATGAAATAAACACTCTCACCCAATGAAGACCTTAGTGGTTTTGGCCCTCTTAGTTATGACATACTCTAGGAGGAGGAGGAGTTATATTCAAAACACATGTAAATCATGCACAATAGAGAAAACAATCAACACAAACCACTAGTTAAGAAAATCACAAGTGTACCTTGTGTTGGTAAATAGATTTTTCATTGTGATTTTTTGATAAAAATAGTTTAGACCCACTCAATGGGTAGCAACAAAGTTCACCACAATTATAGAGATTGCTAAATGGATTAATGACCTTCCTCTGTATTTGAGATGGGCAACTCCCTTGGAAGATAGGATTTAGTTTTTCTGGGGTATAATTTTAACTAGAAAGAAGGAAAGGTATAACTAACTGAAATTAGAAGAAAAAAGGAAACCCTAGGTGTGGCTAATATGAGGCCAAGACTCTAGAGATTTTACCAAAAGGACAAAAAGAAAGGGAGATTTTAGACTTAGGCAACAACAAACACAAATATTTATTCTTTTAAGATTGAATTTAATGAAGATATACAACCAAGTGAGATTTAAAAGATGGAATATTATCAAACATAAGAGAGATTTATTCCTCTATGGTATTCATCATATTGTTATAGATCTAGCTTATGCCCTCCTAGGGCACGCACTCTTGGATCATTGTAGTGGAGGTGGGAACACCAACATGAGGTTTGACTGAGGCAAGCCCTTATACACAACACATCCTTTTCCTCTTTCCTTGTGTGTAGGTCAGAGAAACAAGTTTTGGGACCTAATTTCCATGAAGAAGGCAGAGCAAAAAGGTACATGTCTAGTGACATCTGAGATTCTGCTAAACCGTAGGAAAGGCCTAAGGCACCCAAGCACCCTGATCTTTGGTATTTCTACTACAAGATCCAGGTTTTGAATCTTCCTATGATCTCTACTACACTTTTTGTTTGTTGTGATCTGCTTCCAGTAGTTCATTACAATCTGATTTTCATATTCTAGGATTTGATCATTAGTCTTAGCTTGCTTGCTTGACTTTGGTCGAACTTGGTTGATCCATATATATACAACAAAAGGGAAGAACCCCTATATTTTGACTCTCCTTCTTGGGTAGAAGCCAAGCTCAGTTTGTGCTCCAATGTTTGTAGAAGAGGGTTTTGACCTAGTTTAACTCCTTAGGCTAGATCACTATTTTCTACTTTACATTTTGGTGAACCCATTGTTTATTGCACCTTTGCATCCTTCTTCTTTCAGATCTGAGTTGTTTATCACTCTAGATCTAATTGGGAGTGAGTTCATTAATCATTTTGCATTCATATATAGTTAAATTTTGCATAGTTTCAAAACTAGGGTTTGTTAAAACCTTGCATTCTTGCTAGTTTTGAACCTAGGGTTTATAGACTTGTAAGTTGTTTTAGATCTTGTTGCATTGATTAGTTTGTTTAAAGAATTTGCAAATTGAATGTACCTTTTCATTATTATTATTCAAAACATTCTTGCATCCTTGCATTTGAAAATTGGAAAAGAAAAAATTACATCCTAGATTTGAAAAAAAACATAGTTATCACTTTGTTTGCATTTGGAAAGGATAGATCATCATAGAATAAGTTAATTCTTTGATTTTTGCATCATATCTGATTGGAATTATAGTAGTTAGTTGTTTCATATTGTTGCATTGTGCATTTGAATCCTTTTAATTGCTAAAATTGTTGAAAAAGTTGCATTTTGTGAAGCCTAGTTAATGTTACATCCTAGGGTTTATGAAAGATAGTTTAATTTTAGATTTTGCTGCTATCATTTGCATCCAAATCTAATTTGGCATTGATCTACAACATTACAATTGTCATAATGCATTGAAAATTGAAGATAGGAACAATTTTGAATTGTTGCATTTTGAAAAAGCATTGAAATTTGGGTTTAATTTTAGCATTAGTATTAATGATATTTAAGTGGATTTGGGTAGAATTGGATTTGATCAAGGGTATATTATTGCTTCACTTAAACAAAAACTCAAATATTTCTTTTGCCTCATCATTCATTTCTTCTATTTGTGCATCTTGTGTGTTACTAAAGCTTGTAGACGCTTTATGAGCTTTGTGACCCAGTGCCCTGATTCTAACGTTCTTGTGCAAAGAAGTTGGAGAATTGTGGGTTTGAATGCTATGCATAACGATGATACCAATACATCAGAACCCCAAGTTCCTAGTTTTATCACACAAGAAGGTCCATCAATTCTTCCTGATATCCCTACTTTGCATCTTCCTAAAGCATCAAACTTCCATGAATCCATCAACATTGATGACCTTGTGGCTCATGTTTCTGATGCTCAAGTTTAGAAATTAGACACAGAGTTGGCTAATTTCCAATGACTTGTAAGCTTGAAACACATAGCTAAAGAGGTAATGCCTATTTTTGAGAGTGTACGAAGTCTTTTACTCGAAGGTCAAGAAGGGTTGGAAGTCCGCGTGGAGTTGCACATATAATTCATACCAACATTTTATCGGCATCTAATTGCATTGAAACCATCGATAATGTCACTTATTCTAATCAAATAGGGACTCGAGTGTTGGCACTCATACCTACACTCGCTATTCCTACATATTCTTCTACTATACTCACTACTACTACACAATCAAATAATAATGCTACCACATGTGTTGGGTTATCCACTAGGAATCATGTTCTCCATTATAGTACCATTCCATATAACTACATAAATTCAACTCCTAATGTGACTCCACCTACATCTAAACCTCCTATCACATTCCAAAAGGCTACTAATACAACATCACCTAGCCCTTCATTCCAAACTCAACCTAGTTCACCTTCTGATTTCATCATAAACTAATTGTTGCAAAATATGACCTCCATCCAACAACAATTGGCTAACATGAGTAATAGTCCACCTAAGCCTAGTATGAGAACACATTATTATTAGTGTGTGTGTGTGTGTGTGTGTGTGTGTAATACACTTAGGCTTAAGCCTACTTAGGTGTACCTTTATACAATCTTGACACATACCTCATTAAGGTGTCAAGGTTGTTGGGTGGTTATGAGAGGTGTCACCAAGTTTCCTACTAACTAGCCACTTTCTCTAGTTTTTAGGGAAGCAACTCACAACCACTCATAGTTGAGGAGTCCTTTCCTCAACTAACTAATTTATGCGCATCACCTATATGTACTCTTCTTATTTGATTAGCAATCTACTTCGATTTGATACTTGCATTCATCTCATTGATCTTGGCTCAATTCTACATGGTATCAGAGAAAATTGAGATCTTTTGATAGTTCAGTTCGAAGCCGTCAAGGTTACTAAAATTTGCCACAGAAGAAAACCATGTGTGAGAGTGGCAAGTTTGTGTGCAGGCTCGTCTTGGAGGCATAAATCTTTGTTTGGTGCTACATTTGAATTATTTTTGGGCATTGAGAGAAGGGTAATTTTATCTTCATTTGGGGGAGATTTTATCTCTATTTTTTCATCTTTGTTTGGACATAGGGTTTCAAATTCACAAGCATCTCAAATTCCCTATTTGGTGCAAGGCGACATGCCCAAACCTCGACGTGCTCAAATGTGTCTGAAGCATCCTCAAACCTCTGTGATTTGTAGTCATTATCAAATGGAAGGTAGCCTAATCTAATCCTTCAGAGCCCCAGTGTGCAGAGCTAAAATTCCATCAACCACAGGCATTTGGAGGCCAATAGAGGGTCAATTTGCAATTTTAAAGGTTATTTGGAGGTTTGGCCAGAAGAGAAGGCTATGTAGGCCTCTTAGAAGGACCACACACTCATTTCAAGAGGCAGGACTTGTTGGAAAGGCCTACACACTCTTTTGAAGAGGCACAACCTATTAGAAAGGCCAACAGCCTCACCAAGGACAATGCCCAGTTTGTGGAAGGCTACAGTCTCTAGCTGATCCATCTGGTCTTTGCAATAATAGGGGCAACTCAAGCCAGACATAACCATTCTTTGCTTGTGTATTGAAGCCTACCAACCCAACGCTTTGTTTATAGACACCCAACTAGCCTTACAGAGGATCTCAACGCCCTACACTGGCATATTGGGACAACCTTGCAAATCTTGGCCACCCCTAGTTTCTCTTGGCTACCTCTCTGCATTGTTTGGGCATTTTTCCCTAAATCCTCCTTCCATTACTTTGGTTTTTTGCCCTTAAGTTTTTTTTTTAAAAAACTACATATTTGTTTTTCTTTTCTTAATGCTAAAATAGGCCTATAAAGTATTAAGAAATTACATATGCAAAATTTGGGGGCATTTTAAATCGGGACAAATTTTCTTTGGAGAAGTTATTGGTTTTTATAAATCCTTGTATCTTCACTGAACAAAGATAGAGGGTGAGGTCCGGTTTGGTAGGAGGCCAATACCCCCTCACAATCAAAACTTTTGTAGTCTTCATTCCTTGCTAATTCCAACGAGTAGTTGGAAGGCTAGGTTCACTTAGGGTTATAGGCACTTTTTTCTAATTTGTGGTGCGTGTCATGCCTCACTTAGGGTTATAGACTTTTTTCCAATTTGTAGTGCACGTCATGCCCACCCTTATGAACACCATAAGAATGGACATGAACACAAAAATGCTACAATTTTCATTTTTCTAAAACAAACTTTTGTGGAAAAACACTTTTTGAACAAACTTAGAAAGAGTAGTTTACCTAATTGTTCAAGTCTCCTGATTGATTTTGAAGTGTCTCAGAGTGTGTACTACTTGTTTTCGCAACTAAAGGAAACAAAGATTAGACTAGTTAGTTAGGCAAATCTAATCAAGTGATAAACATGAATAAAAAAAAACTTAACAACAAAATTGAATAACAATATAATTATACTCATGAGTGAATACTAAAATAGAAAATTCCATCTTTGCATATCCATCTAACTTGTAAATCAAAAATATTAAATTTACTACAATCATAAGTTTGATAAATATAAGAATACATCCAAAAAAGTAACTAATTTAATTTTTCTCAAGATATGAAATCACAAAAATATAATTGCATTCAAGTAGAGATGAACACATTGTTATATAATTATATCCACATACATACATACATACATACATATAATAAACATGGAAATCTGAAAACATATAAATATGTATTCTTTCTCCAAGAATCCATATTAAGAAAGATAACTATATTGATATATTCTCATATCTGATCAATCAGGGAAGACTATATAAAAGGTACATTATAAAATGAATTGCAATATACACAGAGCTTAATCGAACAACACGGTATTGCAAGAGAGTATATGTATATGTATATATATGTGTGTGTGTGTGAGGCACATATTATATATATATATATATATATATATATATATATATATATATATATATATATATATATATATATATATATATATATATGTCAAAAATCAACCAGAAATGAGATTAAAGGAAGGCGATTATAAAGTAAGTGCAACAATCATTTAAGGGAGGTCACGGCCTAGGCTATGGTAGGCTCGGCTGGGCCGAGGCCTTGCCACGACCAACCAGGCCATAACACGCAAGGGGGTCATGTCCCCCATGACACCACGGCTCTTATGGGTCGTGGCTACTATGGTGGCCACGGTTACCTGGCCACAAGGATCAAACAAATAAAATTTTATATATATATATTTTTTCTCTATAACATTTTTCTATATTCATCAACAACAATGAAATATATATATGCAGTTCTCAAATGGCTGCCTCATATCCATTGTTTTAACATATATTAATAAGGAATGATAACACCAAAAGTTACCATATATTAAATCAGATAAAAACAATAAGGATTTGATCCAAATAATTACATTCTATGTAACAAAACCCATAGCTATCTCTAGCCTTAACAGGGGTATAGTGACAATTTGTTAGAGATAACCAAGAACTTAACAGAGGTATTTTATACAAGTTTTCTTCAATGTATGCATTACATTTCAATGCCAAATCCATGAGTTTTAACTGTAATAGAGGTATAGTAGGATAATGGAAAGCAATTAAAGACTTCAAATGCATATTATGTTATATGTACCAATCCTTTTGCTACTAGGTCTTCAATAACCATTCAATATCAAGACTAGTGCATTAGAATATGCACTTGGAGCAATTATCACTTAACATGGCCATCCAGTTGCATACCATAGCGAATCATTCACTATGTTAGTCGAAAATGACCCAACATATGATCATGAGATTTATGCTATATTGTTAAAAAATGTAAGCATTAGAATCATTATATCTTGGGTAAGGAAACTATGATTCACATAAACATAGCTTAAGTCCATAGGAAATGGATATCTAACTTTATTTCTTTCCTTACACCTTTTGTTGACAAATCCTATCTACCTACATACCTCAATGAAAATGAAGTCATCACTTACAAAGTGGGGAATATTGTAAGGATAGTCATAAGAACCACCTATTCTGATATATGAAAACCTTGAAAACTAAATATAATAGCTACTATAGTGAGAAATCAAATTTGTGCCACAGCTTCATGAGATATCCACATAAACATAGCATTAGAAAAAGATTAGAAAGTGTAGTAGCTTAAGTCCATAGGAAATAGATATCTAACTTTCTTTCTTTCCTTACATCTTTTCTTGACAAATCCTATCTACCTACATACCTCAATGAGAATGGGGTCATCACTTACAAAGTGGGGAATATTGTAAGGATAGTCATCAGAACCACCTATTCTGATATATGAAAACCTTGAAAACTAAATATAATAGCTACCATAGTGAGAAATCAAATTTGTGCCACAACTTCATGAGATATCGTTAATCCAACATTTTCATCTAGTTCTCTTACTGTCAACATAATAAAAGCATCAATGACACACCTAAAGTTCTTGTTATTGATTTCTAGCTAGAGTTGTGGGTAGAAATCATATATTAGAGTCATGTTGTTATATACCCATTGTGACTATAGCTCTGGCCATGCCTTCATACTTTCAATTACATAGAAGAGATAAGAGAACATATAAAACTATTGCTTCATTTGAAAATTTACCAATTGATTGTGTAAATCATCACTTATTAATTTCCCCCAATCAATATACTATGAATTATAACCAATGACAACAATAATTTGGCACATCCAATACTCAAAAGAATTTGTCTTTTTATTTCCCATTACCCTATTCAATAGAGTGATTGTGTTAGAAATTTCCTCCTTAAAGTGTGATCTTTGCAAGTTCTTTGGGGTCAAAAACTGACCCTTTTTAGCTACTTTAAACCAATGTTTGGCAATGTTAGTCAAACAAAGATCTTTCTCATCTTGGAAGAAAAAGGTTCCTTTATCCTTGTCCATATCTACATATGCATCTTTATATGGTAGTTTGAGAATGATCTATCGATAGAGGGACCATCCAATCTAGCTATTAGTTGATCATCAACACTTCTAATCTCCTAGGTATCCAAGTTGTAATGCATGGTATTAAAATCTATCTATCTATAACAAAGGTAATAAAATCAACATCAATCTAAAACAAAGGTCAAAAGAAGATAAATAATATATGATAAATTATCAAATTACATTACAAAACATGCACAATTAGTATTTTTTTTGTTAATGTAAGACAAAAAACTAGTCAATTCCTCAAAACATGAAACAAATAATTTCCAATATCAAATTTGAATTAAAAATATGCAATTGGAATCTTTTGTATCGAAACAAGAACAAAAAGTAATCCAATTTTGTCAACCAATCATTAGAGAACCTCAAAAGCATCAAAAGTATTTTTGCATGTCTAAAAACATGTAGAATAGAGAATAAAGTAGAGCATGTGAGCCAAGAATCATATGATATGCATTTTTGCAGGCCATTGGAGCACATTATAACATGTGCTCTTATTTTTTCAAGAAGTTTTTATCTCTCTTCCTCTCTATATCTCTCCCTCTCTATCTCTCTCCCTATCTCTCTTCCATCCCTCTACCTCTCAATCTCTCTCCCTCTATCTCCATATCTCTCTCCCTCCCTATCTCTAGAATTTTTATATCTCTCCCTCTCTATCTCTTCCTCTCTATCTCTCTCCCCATCCCTCTACCTCTCAATCTCTCTCCCTATCTCTATGGACATCTCTTCATCTCTTTCCCTCACTCTATCTATTAATCTATCCCTCTCTACCTCTATTTATTTCTATATAATTCCCTCTCTATCTCTATCTCTCCCTCAACCTCTATCTCCCTATCTCTCCCCTCTCTTTATCTATATCTCTTTGTCACTCTCTATCTCTATATCTCTCCCCTAACTCTATCTCCATCTCCATCTCTCCCTCACTCTCTATCTTCATATCTCTCCCCTCTCTCTATCTCTATCTCTATCTCTCCCTAACTCTCTATATCCCTATCTCCCATATCTCTCTATATTTATATTTATCTCCCTTTTTATTTATCTTTCTCCCTTTATCTATCCCTTTGTCTATCTCAGCCCCCTCCCTCTCCCTCTCTATGTCTCTATCTCTATCTCTTTTATTTCCCCCTGCCTCCCCCCCTCTCCATAATCTTTAGTAAAACTTGGGATAAACACCTACACCATATTGGGCAAGTACTTGACAACTTGTAGAAATACAAGTCGTATGCAAACATGAAGAAATGTTTATTTTCTAAGAAGAGGATATGGTATCTAAGATACATTATAGAAACACGAGGAATGCATGTGGACTCAACCAAGATTCAAGTCATCCAAGATTGGTAATATTTGAATTATGTCATAGAGCTACATAGATTCTTTAGATTGGAAAACTTTTGGTTTTTCACATGTGACTTGGCCATTAAACTAGGTTGCAAGAGGTGGCACCAAAGCTAGGTTCATCTAGATAGTAGGATAATGGAAAGCAATTAAAGACTTCAAATGCATATTATGTTATATGTACCAATCCTTTTGTTACTAGATCTTCAATAACCATTCAATATCAAGACTAGTGCATTAAAATATGCACTTGGAGCAACTATCACTTAACATGGCCATCCAGTTGCATACCATAGTGTTCTCATTCACTATGTTAGTCAAAAACTACCCAACATATGATCATGATATTTATGCTATTGTTAAAAAATGTAAGCATTAGAATCATTATATCCTGGGTAAGGAAACTATGATCCACATAAACAACAAGTCACTCTAGCTATATCAAGAGTGGCATCAAAAGACAAGAAGGGAATAACCAATCCAATAGAAAAATGGGAGAGAGAGAGAGAGAGAGAGAGAGAGAGAGAGAGAGAGAGAGAGAGAGAGAGAGAGAGAGAGAGAGAGAGAGATGTCTAGGAGAGGGGGCTAGAGAGATAGGGATAGGGAGGGAGAGTTAGAAAGTGGCCTGGGAGAGAGGGAAGAGATGGGAGAGAGAGAGAGAGGAGAGAGGGAGAGAGGGGGAGAATGGAGATAGAGTGATAGGGATAAAGAGGAAGAGATCGAGAGAGGGGGAAGAGAGGGAGACATGGGGGAGAGGGGAGATATAGAGATAAAATAGAGACTTGGAGAGATAGAGAGAGGGGAAGAGAGGTAGAGATGGGGGAGGGGAGATAGAGAGATATGGATAGAGAGGGGGAAAGAGATATTTGGAGAGAGAGGGAGAGATGGAGGAGAGGGGAGATCGAGAGATAGGAATAGAGAGAGAGAGAGAGAGAGAGAGATAAGGGAGTGGGTTTTTAATTGATTAAAAATGCGCTCACATTATAATGTGAGTGCATTTTTCTTGCTTTGGGTCTGTATTGGGCATCCAACTCAAAGGGTTGGACATACCTTTTGGAGGCCAAGGACATGTTTTCAACAAAACATAGAAAATCAACCAAATTCCAAGCGTGCTCCCCCTCAGGTTTACATATTTTTCAATGTCAATATGAAAAATTCCAAGATGACTTTAAAATTTTTATCAGCTTTCTAACTATGTATTTTTTTAAAAATCTGATAAAATTAAGGTTTCCATCATGAATTTCTTTTGCTTATGTGTTCTTTTTTTATAGAAAACCTATGTCTAGTATTTTTGGTGTCATTTTTACCCATTTATCAAAATTTGAAAAAAATACATTTTCAGATTCTAGACTCTATTCTATACACATTGAAAAAAATGCTTTTTGGTTATTTTTCAAAAAAATTAGGGGGGAGCACACTCAAATTTCCAATTTTTAGGATGTGTCAAATTTGAAAATTCATAAAAATTCATATATTCATTAAAAACTTATAAGAAAATCAAGCAAAAACTTCATGATATTAGCTAATTTTCCACCAAAGCAATTTTTGAAATACTTAAAAAAGTCAACATTTTAGGGGGAGCACACCAGGTGCTATGTTATATTTTTCTAACAAAATCAAGAGCACTTTATGTGCTCCCCATATTTGGACCTCTTAATATCCACCATTTTTTGAAAAAAACAACAATTTAGAAACTAGACTCCAAGTAGTACAAATCTTGTTCTTATCACATTTTCTAATTTTGAGCGTGGATATCTTCAATTTCTCATCCAAGATCAGTTTTTACTGATTTCAGAAAAAAGTGGCCACTTTTGACCCTCTTTTGGTCCCCCATTTCCATGCACATACCCATTGCAAGAAATGAATTGAAATGAAGTATAAAATCTAATTCAACTCTTAGTCCAAGTAATGTAACAAATTGTTACAAACTTGGAGCAAGGAATTTTTCCTACATCTAATATATTTTAATCTACACTGATAATTTAAACTAATTAAATGGATTAATTTATTGAAATTATAAAGAGATCTCTCAACTTCCACTCCTAGACATTTGAAAATCTCAAGCATGCATATTTGTAATTGAAGGGATTGTCCTTAGGGACCCAAATTTCCATTATTTCTCCCTTCCCTCCCTCAAGCATTGGTTCTCCTTTCACAATGGATGTTGAAAAACAAGTTGAAGATAAATACAAGGTAAAGAGGGTGACAACTATTGATTTAGGGGTAGAATTTTGTGAAAAATATTACATAGATGAACTAAGAGGTTATGTAGATGTTGTGTAGGATTGCTTAGAAGAAACATAGATCTATGTAGTGTGATCTCTTCCTTCCTTTAAGGCTTGAGATGCTTGTTAACTATTGGCTATGTGTTCATGAAGCTCTATTTTTTCGTGTATTCCATGAAGATTCAAAAATATAGTGAAAATAAGGATTCTATCCCCTAGCATGAAATAAGGATCCTCAAGAAATCCCAAAAATCTCCTATCTATAGGTTCTCCCACAAAAGATGGAAAAAATCTCTTCTAAGGGTCGATGGCTACTTACACACATTAAATAAAAAAAGCTAAAAGGCTCAACTTGAAAGATGCCATTGAAGTGAAAGATGAAAAAAAGTAAAAATGGCCCATTTTCTCCTTCAACCAATAATTCATTCACCATTGCAGATGACATTTTTCCTAGGATGAACTTATAGGAAAGGGCTAAACACATCATTTAAAAACATCAAAGTGACAAGTGGCAAACACTTGGCAAAAGAGTGAAGAGACATGAAACAATAGGGAGGATTATTAGAGGCCAACTAAGCACATATGTCACTTCAAAATTGGTTAGAAGAGAGAAAATATTATCCATTTTGTTGGTATCCACTTTGAACATGTTGAAGGGTTTCAAATCTCCCTAAACATATGTCTTCCCTAAATGAAAGAATATGATTTCTTGGAAAAACATGAAAGGGATCAACTTGATTTTATGAATCCAAGGTTTGTTAGTTGTCGTTGCACCAAAAGATTGACCTATTAATGCCTGATACAACCATTTGACTTAACAAGCATGGGAGACGGTTAAGCCCTTGTCACAAACCACTGCAGCGCAGCGCTGAACAAGAAGACCAAGGGTCACACCTTGCAACAATCCCCCCCAGTGCAAGCGCGGGGTTTGAACCCATGACCTTGGCTCTGATACCAACTGTTAGTTGTCGTTGCACCAAAAGATCAACCTATTAATGCCCGATACAACCACTTGACTTAACAAGCACGGGAGGCAGTTAAGCCCTTGTCACAAACCACTGCACCGCAGCGTTGAACAAGAAGACCAAGGGTCACACCTTGCAACAAGGTCTTCCCAGCAATAGGTTATACCCTGTGTCCTTGTTTATGACATAAAATGTTGGTGGGACCATCTTAGGTCCAAGAGAGATAGGAATCATGATTTTCCCAATGGTTGTTGCTTTGAGATTATCTTAACCACCCAAAGTGTCTCTATAGGTGGTGATATTTGTATGTCCATACCCCATTCTCTCAAGGAGGGAAAGTGGCATGATATTAATTGCAACTCTATTATCAACAAGATTTCTCTTTATGCATGTGTCATAAATCCACACCTGTAGAAATAGGGTAAGATCACCTCTACTTGTTAGTTCATTATCTGTACGCATCTACTTAAGGTCAAAGAATATTCTAGGATCATGCAACTCTATGATAGGTGGGCTTAAATCAAGGTCCACTTAATTGATCTTCTCCTCTTTGGTTTACTATGTGCCCATTTTAGTGCATACAAAATCAGGACATTATAGGGTTCAATTGAAGACTTCTTCTCAAAGGAGATACAAATGATAGTGAGACCTTGGCACAAACACAGAAGAACAAACCATAAAAGGTAATAATGATCAAATAAGGTGGAATTTGATGTAAAATTTAGAAAATTAAAAAATGTTAGATATGAATGGTAACATCTAAAATAAACCCTAAGGATGAGACCTAAGGGGGTGTAAGAGTGAATGGGGTCACCAAAACTTCTAGAGAAATAAAATAAATTTATTTTTGTATGTAGTGCTAAGGTAAATAAATGCAAATGGGCACAACAAATAGATTACCCTAACATTATGGAGTTGAGGTAGTAAAATGTAACACACATTTTTTGAAATAACAAAAGAGAGAACAAGGACTTAGCTTTAAATGTGACAATGGAATGCTTTGTTGTAGAATGTAATCAATGATCCAATTAGGTGCTCTATGATCAAATCTAAAATTGTACTCGTATGATAGACTACAAGATGATTCGTTGTGTGCTCTTGTTCAATTGTGGATCTGTAAAACTGATCCATGAAAGTGTGACCTTGACTCAAACCTACAAAAATGACCTTTTGTTAGAGAAATGACTTGCACATGTATGACTTACAACAACCTGATTGCCTTTGCTATCTAAAAATGGTGGTATCTATAGATATCACAAGAGTTTCTAGTCTAAGAAGTTTCACCTTAAGTAGTCAAACCCCTTGAATTGATTTAATGGTTTGAATAACTTGGAATATGAGTTAAGTAGACATGCAAAATGCCTAGTCTAACACTACGATGGAAATATTAATGCTAGTAAATTTTATAATTCTCTAATGATGCTCTACTAATACAATGAATTAGATTCTAGGTGGATTGAATTAGATTAGAGTGGATGCATAAAAGTGAATTAGGAGTTATCCTTTTATACAACATCCTAGCATGCAAATCACATATCATTCTCAAGTCAGCAAGTAATGCTAGTAGGAAGGAAGTTGGCTTGGGCCCTTTTTAAAATTTGAATTTGAGAGTCCATGTGTGAAAACTATACTTGCAGTTTTAAACCAATATCAAATTTATACCTATAGAATTGACTCAATTTGAAGAATGAAAGATGTGTTGATGAGATTCAAATCCTTGGGATGAATGAAGTTAGATTGACACAAAGCTTTGGTTAATTCTCAACTTTCAAACAAAAACATTTGACACTTATACATTAATCATTCTTTATGAACTAAATAAATTAAAACAAGTCCAAAACATAAGAGAAAAGTATAATGTATGCACTTTTCATCCTTGCAAAAAGTAACAACTTATTTTAATTTTGTGACTACATTTTCCCAATCTCATTTTCCCAATCCTATGAGAGTGTCCTCTAAATAAAAATAAGAGCCCAAACCCTTCATCCTAAATGGTGTGGATGCTTTGCGAATACACTTCATTAATATTTAAATGTTATTTTAAAAAATTGGGAGTATGGTATAAGCAAATATTTAATATCCTATAGAAACCCACTCAGGCCAAGGGCTTGCTATCAAAGATCTTAGCAAGGATACCATTTTTTAATTTTTAATTTCTAGAATACGTAATTGAACTCCCTGTCTGAGATTACTAGGTTACCCAATAAATTTAGAAATCATACATTTTATGGTTTCTTAAGAATGTCTGGGCGATTCGCAGGTAGCATGTAGAATTGTGAAGTTGGGCAATTATAGAGAGGATAGATGGTCATGCTAGACCAAGCATCATTGCCAAGTCCATTTCAATCCGCAACAGAATTCTATGGTTAGAGGGGAGGGTTGGTTAAGAAATTAAAATCAAATTTAATAAAGAGATACCTGGAAAAAATGATATGGAAAGTAAAAACTTGGAAGATGTCCATCCTTAAGACTCAAATGAACATGAGGCAACACATTTTACAATATATAAATATCTATGGTCTTGGTTATTGAAAATCAAAATTATATTTTGAACCCAAAAAGTGATCAAAATGTACAAAAATGTATGAGAGGAGTAGAAGCAAGTTGTATTAAGATAATTGTCATTAACCTTGTAATCTTAAGTTATTTTCATTTGTCTCCATAATCCTTGCAATGTGTTCTTAGAGGTCTAGAGATATGAGAGATAAAATATTTATTATGTATTTGTTTTATGACCAATTGTAGTTGCATTCATAGAAGTGGGACTCACTTGAATTTGCATAAATCTTGCTTGAGTTCATTGTGGGTGTCCACTTTGGAGGTGGGGACCATTTGGATTTGCATGAATTGCATGTTCTTGCATACACCTTGCATGAGTCTTTTGTGGGAGTTCACTTTGGAGGTGGGGTCCATATGGACTTGCATGTACATACGTGTGTCTTGAATGTCATCCAAATTAGGGCACCGAGGCTTGCATGTCATTGGTAAGTAATCGAGCACTCGTTGTTGTCAGTATTTGATTGGCTATGAGCTAGGAGCCCGTGGGAAGGCTATGAGAAGACTTATTGTAATTCACTGAGTTTATTGGATGTCTATAAAGGGAGGCATATAGTTTTTGCATGTGGTTTTGATACTTATTTTGATAAATCATAATGGTATTCTCGTATCCAGCTCGTCTATATATTGGTGCCTTTGGTTGGTGGTATTATGTGAGATTTTATAGGTTGAAAGAGTAACAAAGTGCTGTCAGAATTCAGAAAGAAATGTTGTGTTGATGTAAACTTCTTTGAAAGATTAATACAATCATTGGATCTCTTTGGGTGTGGAGTTTTTTTCTGCAAGGGTTTCTCCACGTAAACACTATGTTATGTGTTTGATCTTCTACTCCATTGTTACCTTGTGTTGTGAGATCTTGCATTCGTATGTTGTTGATTTGTACCTATTTGTTGCTACTATCTTATGGTGATGTTATTATTATTTTAAGTGCATCTAAGGTGGTTATATCAAACATGTTAAAGTGGTTGATTTTAACATCATAAAAAAGTTGAATCTCTTCGAGGTAATTTCATATTAAGACAACTTAATTTCAGATTTGTAGACAATTTCAAATTTTCATATTGTAGTCGTCGCCTGGCCAGGCTTTGGTTATTCGTGCCGCCAGGGCTTCCATGAAGTAGGTGGCCAACCGTTGCATGGAGTCCCCTATGGGAGAGGCCAGCAACTTCAAATGCTCTAGGCACATATTGGTGTTCTCCATGTGACCGATTGAGACGTAGTTTGCACAAGCCAGGATAAGCTTGTGTTGAGTGGTGAAGCCCAATCAGACCATAACATTTTTGAGATTCTCTGGCATTTATGAATGTAACCATTGTTTACTCTCTATTTTCTCATACTCCCATGTTAGGGTTAAAAATAGTGCCTTTTAGAGGTTTTTATTAGTTGTCTATTGATAGACATTGAGGGAAGTGGAGTGGAAATTGCTGTAGGTTGGATATATATCTATGATCTGCTATAATAGAGTTGTATTCTAAATTTAAGAGAAAAAAGAAATCCTCTATTGTTGTGGATGTAGCCTTCATGGTGAACCACGTTAAAAATCTTATTGTTCTTTCTTGTAGCTATCTATGTGTGTGTTTTGATTTATCTATTTGCATTTAGTTTTTCTCTGCCATTTTATTGTTTAACAATTGGTATCAGAGCCAGGTTGTGCTCGATCATTTGGTAGGAGAAGTTCAAGTTTGAGTGGGAGAAATGTCAATTGAAGAAGGAAGGATCGAAAGGTTCAATGGCCATAATTATCCATTGTGGAAGATGCAGATGGAGGATTTTCTATACCAGAAAGATCTATGGAGACCATTACATGGTAAGGCAAAGAAACCAACTAATATGCCAGATGAAGATTAGGATATTTTGGATAGAAAATATTGGGAGCGATTTGATTGTGCTTGTCTCCATCTGTAACATTTAACATATCTAAAGCAACCACATCTATGGAGTTAATGGGTATTTTGGACAAGTTGTATGAGAAGCCCTTAGCATCAAATAACGTATTTTTAATAACATAGTTGTTTAATATGAAAATGGCTGAAGGTAGTTCTATAGTTGAACATTTAAATAATTTTAATACAATTATCAGTCAATTAGCTTCTATAAAAATAAGTTTTGATGAAGAAGTTCGAGCTCTTTTACTTTTGTCTTATTTGCTAGAAAATTGGGATAGCTTGGTTATGGCTGTTAGTAATTCTGTTTCTGGTTCAAATACATTAAAATTTGTTGATGTTGTTGGTATAATTTTGAGTGAAGAAATGCGTAGGAAGAGCATAGTTGAGACATCAACATCTGATAGCACTTTGACTGTAGAAGACAGAGGAAGATCAAAAGAAAGAGAGAAGAATCCAATAGAGTGTGGAAAGTTGCAAGGAAGATCAAAATCTATAGGTAGAGATGGTGTTTGTTGGTTTTATGGCAAGCAAAGTCACATAAAAAGGAACTGTTGGTATTATAAGAAATCTATAGAGCAACCAAAGGAAGTTGAAGCCAATGTAGCATACCAAGAAGATGTAGGTATTCTTATTTTAACCAAAGAAAAAATTCCAACTATTGTTTGGGTGCTTGATTCAGGTTCATCATTTTATGTCACTCCGTGCAAGGAGTATTTCAAAAATCTACAAATTGGTGACTTTGGTAAGGTTTTTCTTGGTAAAAATGATTCTTGTGATATTGTCAGCAAAGGGGTTATTTTATTAAAACTGAAAAATGAATGTAGTTGGTTGTTACGTGATGTTAGATATGTTCCCCAACTCAAACAAAATGTAATCTTGGCTGGACAATTGGGTTCTCAAGGTTGTGAGATTAGTTTTGAATCAAATAGATGTAAATTTAAAAAGGGGGCCTTGGTAATTGCAAGGAGTAGCAAATTAGGCAGCCTGTATGTAATAGAGAGTCATGCTAAAGTGGGAGATATTCATCCTACTTCAAATTTGTCATTGTGTGAAATATGGACTGCCTAGAAAAGTTTTTTGGATAAATTAGATGTTGAAACTGATTCTGTTATTAATGATTTTCTTAGTATGCTTGATAGTGAAAGTTTTAGGGATTAGTTAGCCGATGGTGAGCAGGTTGATGCCAAAGCATCTGGGGCAGATGAAATTGATGGCGATTCTCAATTGGGGCATAGTGCGGGGTGTGATCAATATATTGGACTAGAAGATAAAATATTTGACTCCGAGTGGGTTGTGTGTAAGGAGGATCGGAACTTATGTACCCAGATCCTAGAAGCTCATGGGTGGGACCTGGAATTAGCTGTTTCAGAGGGGGTGAATGGATCCAATGTGCAAAACAATCAGATAGTGCCTAACCCTGTGCCACCTGGACTTGTGTGGAAGCTTGTAACTCTGCTGTTTTCTATTGTTAGCGGCAAATTTGGCCTTCTTTCAGGGATTTTTGGGTTTTGCATGTGGGTGGCAGGAGGTGTCCTTTTGCATTCTTTGAATGCCATTGGATGGGATTAGGCGGATGCTTTGATGAAGACCGTAACAAGGGAGAAGTTCAAGTTCTGTAGGACTTCTCTCAGCATTGTCAAGATTTGTCAATAAGCCTGGAGTGGGGGATTTCTCTGGGTAGCTTTCTTGCAGTAGTGATTGGACTTGAAGTATTGTTGAGCGGTGAAGCCCAATCAGACTGTAATGTTTCTGAGATTCTCTAACATTTCTGAATGTAACCGTTGTTTATTCTCTATTTTCTCATAAACCCACATTGGGGTTAAAAATAGTGTCTTTCAGAGGTATCTGTTGTAACAGAGTTGTATTATGGATTTAATAGAAAAGAAAAATCCTCTACTGATGTGGATGTAGCCTTCATGGTGAACCATGTTAAAAATCTTCTTATTCTTTCTTGCAGCTGTCTGTGTTTTGATTTATCTATTTGCATTTAGTTTTTCTCTGCCGTTTTATTGTTTAACAGCTTGATGAGACACAGCCGCCGGTAGTCATACTTGTAATAACCCAAGATCCATTTGCCCCCAACGGAACTCTCTTCAATACACAAGATTGAAGGGCTCATAAAAGGTGAAACACCTATATAATAACTCTTACCTGCACATATGCAGATCATTTCGCTACAAGATCTGCTCCACTACTCTCTTTTTATTATGAATTATATGGACGAAGTCGTCCAACCCAGATTTAAAAGTATAAAATTTATATATATTGTATGGAAGCGGACAGGAAAACAAGATTTAATCTAGGGATCGTGCAACTACCGACGGGAATACCTCTGTCGAAAATGAGGACAAAGAGAACGAGCCCGCCCTTTCACGTGAATCCAATGTGCTCTTGTTTTTTTAGCGATGGTCGTTGTTAGGAGTTTGAATCAAATTCACGCACAGTTTGAAGTCTGCCCAAATTACAAACTCTGTCGTTTATTTCAAAGATGACTTCTCTTACTAAATAATACTACCTCCGCCATTGTCTTTTCCTTCACCCGTCCGATCAACCTGAGCAATCCATTGACGCGCTTTATATGTTTTCACCGTCACGTCCACATCTCTGCACAAAGCCTGTGATTTATATTTCGTTTGAAAGGTTCAAGTCCACCATTTCTTTTCGGAAATTTGTCCTCTTAAACATGTAAGGACGGAGATGGCGTAAGGTGAAGTTGGAATATATTTAACATTTCAAAGGAGGACAAACGCAAGTGCTCGAGCAGGAATCATTTTGCCCAAAATAAAAAGAGAGTTTAATATTGTATGGTTTTTTACATCAAGGAAACATATAGGAGCCATTATCTTGTGATTACAAGCAATGTTGGTTAGGTGTCTCATAGCTCGAAGTAAAATTACTTATTTTTAGCACTAGAAGATATTTGGTTTAATACAAATCAAGTATGCAAATACCCTTTATCTAGGATTACATTAATAGTAGGGAATAAGACAAAGGAAAAAATCACACACATACCTTCATATAGACAAAACTAAACATGTATTACATTTGTCCAAAGGAAAGAGATAGAAAGATGCTCAATTTAGAATATGATGGATAGAACGTAATAGATATAAAGATGCTTCAATCATAATGTGTAAATATGTGTTTTTAACTATCTATATATACATTGAATATATGATTCAAATTATTCATATGCACATTGAATATATATTACTATAATCTAAGATGATTAATATATACATTATATATACAATTTGCCAACATAGTATCATAGTAGTGTTTGAGTTTGTATGGAGCACCTTTGCTTTATGATCATCTAAACCTGATATTAGATATGGCTTCTCACCTCTTATAAAGTAGTCAACATAATTTGCACCCTTTGTATGGGCATCAAGTGTAAAATTTGGTTCTAGTGAGCCAAGACTATCTACATGATTTAATCAAGATAAATTAGTTGAAAATAAACATGATACTTGGTAAATAATTTCAAATTTGGCTTACAAGAGATATAGAGAAACATGTCTAAACATATATAATCCCTATAGAATTAAGCCCAATATATGAATTTTTAAATTAGAAAGAGTGTTGCTCCTCAACTTTACAGTGTGAACCAGTGAGGCATTCACAAATGTATTTGTGTCCTTGGGATTAAAGGCTAATGGATTTGGGAAAGCAATGAGAAAATGTATTATTCAAGGAAAGCCATATATACAAAAGAGGTGGTTGAAAGAATAGTTCAACCAACATTCGAGTAACCACAAAAGAGGTGGTTGAAAGAATAGTTCAACCAACACTCAACAAGTTAATAATGAGATTAATATTAACATTGCAATGATGTGATATAATATGCCAACAATCCCCCTTATTACATCATATGCTCAAGGGAGAAAAGCAAGAAAGTTTGAAAAGATTTGAACTTCACGATTGCAAGAGATTTTGTAAATATGTCAACGTATTGCTCTTGAGTTGAACAAAATTGGAGATAAATATTCTATTGTTAGACATGTTCTTAGATATAGTGGTACTAAACCTCAATGTGTTTCATGTTCTCATGAAAATAGGATTGCAAACAAGCTTCAACACACTCTAATTGTCACAAAATAAAATTATACGATGTATCTCAGGAACACCCATGCCTATCAAAATGTGACGTAACCATATCGCCTCACAGATAGCTCCACCTACAACATGATATTCTACATCTGAGGAATAGTGAGCAATAATGGTTTATGGTTTGCTTCCCCATGATATCGAACCAAATCCCAAAGATAATGAAGCTTGAAGTAGACTTATTGTTATCCATAGAACCTGCATAGTTTGCATCCATGTATCTAATGAAGTAGCATCCCTGGGCATCATGGAAATCTTGCATCATTATGGAAAAATGGATTTACGGTTTATTTTAAAATTTTGTTTGTTAGTTAGTTTATGGTTACTAGTATGTGATAGAGATAGTTAATGCATTTTACCATAGTTTGAAATTGGCTTTTGTGGTTTTGATATTAGTTCTATTTGTGGTTAAAGAGTATAGTTTTAATGTTTGAGGAGAATTAGATGAGTAAAAGACTATAAATTGGTTTGAGAGTGCCGATGGGTTGACAATTGTGCATAGTTGTGATTGTTCCCATTTGTGACATGTTATTTGGGGTTTGTGCCAATAGATGAATATTTGTGGGGATTTAATCAATTGTTGGGAATGTATGTTATGTACCATGTGGAGGTTCTCCATTGTTTCACCAATTGAATTTGTAAGTTTGTTATTTTTGGTTGACAACACAGTTGTGTGGTATTAGGCTTTGTGTCACCTTCTAGTCAATGCAAATCATAGAGGAAGCTTGGGAATGTTATTTAAACTTAGGTGAGGATTGTTTGAAAGTCATGGAAATCTTGCATCATTCTAGAAAAGTGGACTTTGTAGTTTATTTTAGTTGTTTGATTTTCTATTAGTTTGTGGTTACCAATTTGTGATAGAGAGAGTTAGCACATTTCACTATAGTTTGAACTTGGCTTTTGCAATTTTGATATTAGTTCTATTTATGGTTGATGAGTCTAGTTTTAACATTTGAGGAGAATTGGATGAGTAAAAGACTATAAATTGGTTCGAGAACATCTACAAGTTGATAATTGTGCACAATTGTGATTATTCTCATTTGTGATAATTTATTTGGGGTTTACAACAATAAAGAAATATTTGTGCCCATATTTAATTAACCCTTGGGGATGTATGTGGTATACTACATGGATGTTGTCCACCATTTTACTATTTGAATTTGTAAGTTTGTTATTTCTAGATGATGACATGTTTCATGTGGTATTAAGCTTTGTGCCACCTTGTGGCCAATGTAGATTATAGAGGAAGTTTGGGAGTGCTATTTATACTTGAGTGAGGATCATTGAAAGAAAGCAAAGAAGACAGAATGAAGTACAAGAATTGGGAGTGAATTTGACAGTGAGGAAAGGAAAGGAGTGAGGTCTAAGAGGTAGAGTAAAGAAATAGGAGTATGATGTGGAGTACAATATGAGGAAGATTATAATGTGGCATGTAGTAAGATAATGGATGTCACTGTAGTAGAGTAGTGTTTTAACTCTAAAATTATATTATACTTGAATTATCATTATGTAGCCCGTGTGGGAAGTTTTGGAAGTGGTGTTTCCATAGTTTAGTTGATCTATAATTGATAATTGAAATGATTGCAACCAAGCATGGAAGAAGGCCCATTGGTAAAATATGAAGTTGTAATCATAGTGATAATCGTGCAAGCTTAAATCAATAAGAATGTTGTTGTTAATTGTATAAGATCTCTATGCTTTTGTGTATTTTTGGTGTTTGGCTACATGACTAGATAGTCCTTCATTGGACCCTCTGAATATGACTACATAAATATTCTTGCAAAGAAAAATCTACACTTTGTTTGTATTCTAGGCCATATGCCATTGTATCATGGATGTATCACAAAACATGCTTTGCTACTTTCCAATGAATAACCTTAGGCTCCTGCATAAACCTAGAGCATAGCTGATGTCAAGCCTAGTGTATATTAGGTAAATGAGACTACTAATCAACTAGTGATAAAGATGTTGCAAGTATGAGGATAACCAGTGTTGTCATTGATGTCAACATAATCATATTGCATTAATGAGAAGGATTGGATGAGTTGTGTGCTGAGGATATTGAGAAAATTAGTCTCAATCAGGAATAGTGAAGAAAAGTGATGACATTAAGGTAAAAGTCCAAGATAAGATGAAGATCAGAGGATGCGGTTTAAAGGGTTTTCAGATATGAGTCTTGAGATGATCTAGTCAAGTTTTTAGAGGTCCGCATAATGATCTGAAGAAGTTATGATTGCTCTAGTAGAACCAGTTTTGACAGATGTTCAATGGTGATAGAGTGTCATAGATTGGTCCGGTGAGATCCAGAATTGCATTATCTCATTCTGCGTATTGGAGGGATTGTTGAAGAAGTCCGTGTGAAGTGACAACTAGATTTGTTCGTAGTTTGGAGGTTCGGAAGCACCTTTTTTCATTATGACAGAGATGATAGACTATGTTCTTGAAGTTCTGGATGAAGAAGAAAAGAATTCTAGTAAGCTGATAAAGTGTGGATGTTCTTCATGACTCAGGAAAGGTTTTGGTGATCTTTTGGATTGTGTACAATTCTTATTGGCGGTCCACATTGAAGTTTGAGTTTACATTTGAAGAATAACCACAGATATTGGTGTTCTTCCTAAGACAGGCCGACCGGATGTATTACACGTCTTGTAAATGATCTTATAGGTGTTTGCCAACTTAGATGATTGTTCCTAAGTCGATGCCTTGTATTTTGTGAATTCATTTTGAAGTGTCTTGGTGCGGATAAGTGTGGTATAGCGAAGAGAAGTACGAAAGGCATAGTAGGAGTTTTTGGGCTTAAATGGAACTGATCTAGGCATGGTAAAGATGTCAATCTCTAGTTCAAGTTTGTAATACTTGTTACCTTGTAGACAGTCTGTCTCTTGTAGGCAGTCTGCCTCTTGTGAGCAGTGTACTCAGGCAGTGAGCCCTAATTGGCATGTGCCATCTATTTTTCTTATTCTTTTAACAGAGAATAATCCTTGGGTTAATCACCCCGTGGTTTTTTCCTTGACCGGGTTTTCCACGTCGAAATCTTGGTGTCTCATGTGTTGATGTATATCTACTATGGTGTTTATGCTTTATGCTTTCATGAATGATTAATTGATATGCTATTAAATAACAAAGAGGATTTAAGTGTTTAAATTGGAAGCAAGTTTTAGACAACTGATTCACCCCCCCTCTCAGTTGTTTGTCCTGAATCCAATAATTGGTATCAGAGCTAGGTTCCTCTGAAGGAGCTTAACCGCTTGAGGAGATCCAGGATGTCGTCATACAAGAAGGATAGTCTGAAGTTTGATGGAACCAACTTCTCTCTTTGGAAAGGTCGCATGAAATGTCACTTGGAGTGTATGGAAAAGGCATACTTGTCCATGGTCACAAAAGCATATTTACCTCCATAGGGTGGTCTGACAACTCTAAATGAAATCACAGATGTTGAAAACAATCTGTGCACCAAGGAGGCTCTTCTAAGTGCATTAACTGACTCAAAACTCTCAAATGTTATTGACCTACCAACTACTTATGAGATCTGGATTAAACTGGAACTTCTGCATGAAGGAGATGAGTATGTTAAGAGTGCAAGGCTGTCGAGTCTCAAAGGGAAATTTGAAAGACTGAAGATGAGAGATGATGCAAATACTACTACCATTATGCCAAGAGTAAATGAGCTGGTGTGTGGAATTAGGAATGCTGGTGGAGTTTTGGATAAAAATGAGATTGTTGGCAAAATTCTCAGATCCCTTCCTGCTGTCTACAAAATCAAGGTTGCTGCCATTGATGAATTCAGAGCCCATACAACTATCACAAGAGACCAATTGGCTGGCAAACTGGCTGCATTTGAAATGACTGAGTTTGGAGATGATCCCCCAAGACTGAATCTGCATTCAAAGCCAGTGCCTCTGTGAAAGGCAAATAAAGATTTGATCTGGGAGAAAACTCTTCAATGAAGCTGTCATGGTATGATCAAGTAAGAAGAGACATGGAAGAGGAAGAAGCAGAAATAGCTCAACTTGAAGCCCTCATTGCAAAGAGACTACCAAGAGGATCTGATAAGTATGAAGGAAAATTACCCTTTAAGTGCTTCTTAGACTTGGAAAGGTATGAAGGAGGAATGGTAAAGTTTGGTGATAATTCTGCTAGTAGAATCAGAGGTAGGGGAACTATTTCTTTTGATGGAAAGAGCAAAACTGGTAATGTACTATATGTTGAAGGGTTGAAGCACAATCTTCTCAGTATTGGACAGTTGGTGGATAAAGGTTATGATCTCTAGTTCAAGAATGGAAGATGCAGGATCTTCGAAAGCTCCAGAACTGAGATTGCATCCGGTACTCAAACAAAAGGTAATATCTTCCATCTAGTTGGTTCTAATAAAAGTTATCTGCTTGTTCAAGTTGATCAGAGTTGGTTATGGCATAGAAGAATGTGTCATGTAAATTTTGATAACGTTATCAAGATAAGTAATACTCAGGCTGTAAGAGATCTCCCAAAATTGGTAAAACCTACAAATAGTTTGTGCAAAGAATGTCAGCCAGGTAAACAGAGCAGAGTCTCATTCAAAAGCAAGGATCAGTCCTCTACCAGATTATTGGAATTAATTCATACTGATCTATGTGGTCTAACAAGAATCAAGAGTATGCAAGGTGATAGATATTTCATGTTACTGATTGATGACCATTCCCGGATGATGTGGGTTACCTTTCTGAAAGAGAAATCAAAAGCTTTTGAGAAGTTCAAAATCTTCAAGGCTATGGTAGAGAATCAAACCGGATTAAAACTAAAATGTCTGAGGTCTGATAGAGGTCGTGAATTCACATCCGGTGAATTCATAGACTTTTGTGAGAAGCATGGTATAAAGAGGCAGTTATCTGCTCCTAGGACTCCATAGTAGAATGGAGTAGTAGAAAGAAAGAACCAGACCATCTAGGAAGCATCCAAGATAATGATGATGGAAGCAAATGTTCCCCAGATGTTTTAGAGAGAAGCTATCAGCACTGCAGTCTATACTCTCAATCGAGTTCAAATCAGAAGTAATACCAGTAAGACTCCTTACGAACTCTGGTTTGACATCACTCCTACTATGAGATATTTCAGAGTATTTGGTAGAAAATGTTACATTAAAAGAGATGAATATCTAGGAAAGTTTGATGCTAGAAGTGATGAAAGAATTTTCTTGGGTTACTCCACTCAAAGCAAAGCATATTGGTGTTACAATAAGAGACTGAGAAAGATGATAGAAAGTACAAATGTGAAGGTTGATGAAGGCATTGAGAAGTCCTCAAGGTTTTATGAATATGATGAAGATGATCAGAATGGTTCTCTGGTTCAAGGAGCTCAATCCTCCTCTGAAAGTCAGATTCAGACTGATCCAGTAAATCAGGAAGCAGAGGTTGATCTGAATGAGCCTGATCAAGAAACAGTAGTGCAAGAAACTCCCAAAGTTCCAAGGTATGTAAGAATGAACCACTCTAAAGATCAGATCATAGGTGACAAAAGCAAAGGTGTGCAAACTAGAAGGAAATTTGCTCAAAATTCAGATGAATGTTGTCTGATTTCAAAGATTGAACCTAAGACAATAAATGAAGCCTACAATGATGAAAATTGGACCAAAGCAATGGAGGAAGAGTTGATGCAAATTGACAAAAATCACACTTGGGATCTTGTTTTTAGACCTAGAAACAAGAATGTGATTGGAACCAAATGGGTCTTTCAGAAAAAACTAAATGAAGTTGGTGAAGTAATCAGAAACAAGCCAGATTAGTCTGCAAAGGCTACTCTCAAATAGAAGGGATTGATTTTGAGGAAACCTTTGCTCCGGTGGCAAGAATTGAAGCAGACAGACTATTTCTTGCATTTGCTACCTTCAAAGATTTCAAAGTGTATCAGATGGATGTCAAATCTGCTTTCCTGAATGGTGACTTAGAAGAAGTGTACATTGAACAACCAGATGGATTTCAGTTATCTGAGCATGGTGATATGGTCTGCAAATTAAAGAAGGCACTATATGGTCTAAAGCAAGCCCCAAGAGCATGGTATGAGAGGCTGGACAAACATCTTTTGAAGATTGGTTTCAACAAAGGTACTGCTGATAGTAACCTATATTTCAAAATTGATCATGAAAACATCTTGATTGTTGAAGTATTTGTTGATGATATCATCTTGGGAGGAAGAGAAAGTATGTGTAAAACCTTTGCAAATCAAATGAAAAGTGAGTTTGAAATGTCAATGCTCGGTGAAATGAATTTCTTCTTGGGTCTACAAATTACTCAGACAAAGAAAGGAATCTTTATCTCTCAGACCAAATATGTGAAAGAATTATTGAGGAAATTCAAAATGGAAGATTCAAAGCCAATGAACACTCCCATGGTAACCAGATGTAAGTTGAGCAAAGATGATGACTCTCCTAAGACATATTAGACCAAGTACAGATCAATGATTGGAGGATTATTGTATCTCACTCAGACTAGACCAGATATAATGCAGGCTGTTGGTCTTGTGGTGAGATTCTAAGCTGATCCCAGAGAATCTCATGTCATGGCAATCAAAAGAATTTTTAGGTACTTAAAAGGAACAATTGAGTATGGCCTATGGTATCCTAGAGATCATGATTTTTCTCTTCATGCATATACAGATGCAGATTGGGTAGGAGATGTGGATGATAGGAAGAGCACAAGTGGAGGAGCATTCTTTTTGGGAAAAAGGTTGGTTTCTTGGCTAAGCAAGAAACAAGAAGCAATATCTTTGTCTACAACTGAAGCAGAATACATTGCAGCAGCAGGAAGCTACACTCAACTTTTATGGATGAAGCAGATGCTAAGAGATATTCAAGTAGAATATGAGGGGCCCATCACAATTTTCTGTGATAATTCAAGTGTAATAAATATTTCTAAGAATCCGGTGTTGCATTCTAAGACCAAGCATATATCTATCAAATTTCACTTTCTGAGAGAGCAAGTGAACAAGGGTGAAGTCAGATTGGAGTATGTGCCCTCCAAGGATTAGCTTGCAGATATTTTTACTAAACCTCTTCCCAAGGACTCTTTTGAGTATCTCAGGGAGAAGTTAGGGGTCATTGCCCCTCTAGTGATGAACTAGGATGCACTGATGTGCATTAGTCTGGTGGATATCACAGTCATATCTTGTGATCCAGATTGGTGATGGGGAGCTGCTACTCAGGGGGAGCAACTGGTATGATCTTGATGTGTTAAAGTTTCAAATATGAGCCCTTTTCCATTGATGTCAAAGGGGGAGAGAAGACATGTGAAAAATAAGTGGTTGATCAAAGGGGAGCAATAAAGAAAGAGAAGACATGTGAAGAGTTGTCGCTAATAGGGGAGCTGGGAAAGAAAGGAGTTTTTGTCTTGATGGTTTTTCACATCATATGTTGCCATCAATGACAAAGGGGGAGATTGTTGCAAGTATGAGGATAACCAGTGTTGTCATTGATGTCAACATACTCATATTGCATTAATGAGAAGGATTGGATGAGTTGTGTACTGAGGATATTGAGAAAATTAGTCTCAATCAGGAATAGTGAAGAAAAGTGATGACATTAAGGTAAAAGTCCAAGATAAGATGAAGATCAGAGGATGTGGTTTAAAGGGTTTTCAGATATGAGTCTTGAGATGATCTAGTCAAGTTTTCAGTGGTCCACATAACGATCTGAAGAAGTTATGACTGCTCTAGTAGAACCAGTTTTGACAGATGTTCAGTGGTGATAGAGTGTCACAGATTGGTCCGGTGAGATCCAAAATTGCATTATCTCATTCTGTGGATTGGAGGGATTGTTGAAGATGTCTGTGTGAAGTGACAACTAGACTTGTTCATAGTTTGGAGGTCCGGAAGCACTTTTTTTCATTATGACAGAGATGACAGACTGTGTTCTTAAAGTTTTGGATGAAGAAGAAAAGAATTCCAGTAAGCTGATAAAGTGCAGATGTTCTTGATGACTCAGGAAAGGTTTTGGTGATCTTTTGGATCATGTACAATTCTTATTGGCAGTCTGCATTGAAGTTTGAGTTTACATTTGAAGAATAACCATGGATATTGGTGTTCTTCCTAAGACAGGTCGATCAGATGTATTACATGTCTTGCGAATGATCTTATAGGTGTTTGCCGACTTAGATGATTGTTCCTAAGTCGATGCCTTGTATAAATAAGGGATTGTGAATTCATTTTGAAGTGTCTTGGTGAGGATAAGTGTGGCATAGCGAAGAGAAGTGTGAAAGGCAGAGCAGGAGTTTTTGGGCTTAAATGGAACTTATCCAGGCATGGTAAAGATGTCAATCTCCAGTTCAAGTTTGTAATGCTTGTTACCTTGTAGATAGTGTGTCTCTTGTAGGCAGTGTGCCTCTTATGAATAGTGTGTTCAGGCAGTGAGCCCTAATTGGCATGTGCCATCTATTTTTTGTATTCTTCTAACAGAGAATAATCCTTGGGTTAATCACCTCGTGGTTTTTCCCTTGACCAGGTTTTCCACGTCAAAATCTTGGTGTCTCATGTGTTGATGTGTATCTACTCTGGTGTTTATGCTTTATGCTTTCATGAATGATTAATTGATATGCTATTAAATAACAAAGAGGATTTAAGTGTTTAAATTGGAAGCAACTTTTGGACAACTGATTCACCCCCCCTCTCAGTTGTCTATCCTGAATCCAACAAAAGAGTAGCATTCACCTAGGTGATGGATCATGGTGGAAAAGTTGCAACCTTTTATCCATGGGGTTCGACATAAGCTTTCAATCTTACATTCTAAATTCCTCAAAGCAATTTCTTGATATATTTCATTTGAGAGACAAAGATCTAATTCTGTTGTTGCTACACTTCAAGTCTGAGATAATAACGTAGGAGCTCTGAAAGATCAATCATGTCAAACAATCATTTGAGATCATTCTTTGTCACTACAATCATCTATGGAGAACTCCCTATGATGACTAGATCATCGACATATACAATTAGAATTACAATCTCCCCCCTTGCTCTTTGAGGTAGAGATTTGGATCTTATAGATTCGTAGTGAATCCATGTTGAAGGAGATGCTCATCGATCTTGATGTACCAAGCTCAAGGAGTTTTCTTAATACCATAGAGGATTTCACAAGTTTTCACACTTTTTATTTCTAGCCAGGTGTAGTATACCCCTTAGGTTGAGTCATCTAGACTTCTTCTTTGAGATCTCCATTAAGAAAGGCACTCTTGGCATCCATGTAATGAAATTTCTAGCCAAACTATGCTGCCATTACCAAAACCATATGAATATTCTTGATCTTTGTTGTGGGGGAAAAGGTTTCATCAGATTCTTGATACCTTCCTTCTATGCATAGCCCTTAGCCACAAGTTGGAACTTTTACTTGTTGATGATATCATTTTCCTTATATTTGATTCTAAAAACCCATTTGTATTCAATAGCTTTCTTTCTTGGTGGAAAATCAACAAGTTCCCATGTGTTGTTCCTTAGTAATGCATGATATTTTGCATCCATGGAATCTTTCCAAGGTGGTGACTTAAGATCCTATTGTACTATTTCTGGTTCAAAACTCTAAACAATTGTTCACATTAGGGCTAGGTTTACCTCGTCACGAGACTTGCTATGATTTTTAGGTTGAGTGGTAGATGTATCTACAACTACATGAGCTTTTGCATCCTTCATTATGGCATGATACCACTTAGGATTTTTTTTTTGCACAAGAGATGAGGATTGAGGTAGTGAAAGAGGGGGGAACTGATCCAATGGAAACAAAGACTCTTCTTGTGCTTCTTCATTAAGTTCCCCATCTTTAGGTTCAATAATTCTTAGTTTTTTAGAACTGATAGGTGATGGTGATGAAGAAGTGTTGCATCATTTTTGCTCATCAAGAATAACAACCCTATTGATACATGCAACTTATTTGTTACTATATCCATAAGTTGATATCCATTTGACTTTGAAATGTACCCAAGAAAAATACATTTCAAGTATTTTTTATCCAACTATATTTTGTATATTGGGAACATGTATGAAAGGTGTACATGCAAACACTTAATGATGTGAAATGGAGGGCTTCTTCTTAGTTCATGGCTTCTTCAGGTGTGATATTTTCAAACACTTTGGTGGGTGTCTGATTCAACAAGTACACAAATGTATGAACTTCTTCGGCCTAGAATGCAAGATCAAGATCTACATCCTTTAACATCTATCACACCATTTCCATAATAGTACAATTACACCTTTTTGCAACACCATTTTATTGAGACATGTAAGCAATGGTCAACTATCTTTTGATCTCATGTTTTTATATGTAGTGTGAAAACCCCTTACTGGTGAATTCCCCCCCCTTAATCTAAGTGGAGGGATCCAAGAGAGTGATGGAGTTAAGTTGTCATTGATGTCAAAAAGGTGTCCTCAGTTTGTTTGATGTCATCAGGACTTGGTTGATCAGGTTTGGCCTTCAATGTGTTTTTCTTATGTTCTTTGGTAAGTGAAGTCACAAGGTGATTTAGGGTTGTCAAGTGTTGACAAATGTTCATCATTCATGTTTTGACAAATGTTCATCATTCATGTGTGCTCATCTATGTTTGGACAGAGTTTGCTTAGAAGTTGTGATTCATTTCATACTTGATGAAGTACATATCATGTTTGGTTATGCAATCAGTGTTGTGAAGTTGTTCTGTGACTTAGTCATTTCAGTAGTCCTTCATGGTAATGATATCATTGATTTAGTCTTCATCAGTGATATGATCTTCTCAGTTTGATCTTTCAGTGAAAGAGGCAAAGATTAGCATTATGATTAGTCTTCATGCAATTATGGTACACTCTTGATTGTGGCCTATTGTAATCACAGTGGTTTGAAGGTTTGGAATTATCTTTCAGTGAAAGAGGCAAAGGTTGGCATTGTTTGGTATTATCTTACAAATGGTTTATAGTGACAAATGCCACATATAGTGGTTTATGTAGTTCTTCATTATTTCACAAGACCTAATTTAAACTTCATTAAAATCCTAATCTAAACGTCAGTGCACTTTTCTTTTAACTGTTCATTGACCGGTTGAGAAGGTCATCGGGTTTTTAAGTTATAACTTAAGGGGTGTTGGCTCGTAATTCTTACCGGCCCCTTGTGCTAGGCTTCGGGTGAGCGCCGGTGGAAGCTTCAAAAGTGGGCGCAAAAAAGCCGATCAACGGCTAAGTTTCAAATGATTGTTGGCGGGGGTGTTCCCATCGAATGGTAAAGATTCAAACGGAGCCTCATTTAACAAGGTTTAAATTTGACGGTTTCTGTTTCTAAAAAGGCAAGAAAATCATGATTTTTTGTTTCTATTATAGTGAGACAGCGAAGCATAAGAGATGTGGAGACTTGAAGAATGAAGTTAGAAAGCTTGTTTAGATTTTTTGTTAGATTTGGAAGGTTTCCTACGACAGAGAAGATGAAAAGAATGTAATCTTCATTTTTGGTGTTTTAGTTTTTATTTTTTTGAGAATGTGTGAGGAAAGAAATATGATGGTGGAAGTTGAATCAATTTTTGATATTATTGTTTTGATGGAAATTCATTTTGTATATAGAGATTTTTTAATGGCAGATATAAAGTGTTGCAGATCAGAGATGATGTATGAAGAATTTGAAGTGATTTTCTTTTGAAAGGCAGATTGGATAAAGAGTTTGAATGCAGGGTTTACAGAGAAGGAGATAAAAATGAAAAGACTAAGAGATTTTATTTTTTCTCCTACAAGTCCTGATTGTAATGTTAGAGAATATGAAATGATCTTGCAGAGAAGTTTGATTGACAAATTTGTAGAGCTATTTATGCAGATTGAAGAGATTGAAGAGTCATCTTCGAAGGAATATAAAGAGATTTTTTCTTTGCAGGATTAAATGGTTTCAATGAAGGGGTTTGACTTCTTGCACATGGAGATCAGAAAGAGATTTTATTTTCTCTTTCAAGAGCAAATTGAAAAATCTTATTTCAATTAAAGATTTTTATTAATTATTGTTTTAGATGATTTGTCTGTGCAGAGTAAGTGAAAGGTTTTGAAATTTTTGAAGAAGATTTACATATTTTTGCAAGGGATAATTGGAGATGTCAAATAATATGAAAGGGTTTTAAAATGGACAGAGAAATAATATTTTTTTATTACAAGAGATTGATTTGTGAAATATGAAAATGTTCATACAGAAGAGAGAAGGTGAAAAGATAATCAACTTGTATAAAGTTGTTTTTCAGGTGCATTGATGTGTGAATTAAGAAGGATAGAGATGAGACATACAGTTTGTGAAGTGTTGTTGAAAATCAAGCAGTGTTGTGAAGTGTTGTTGAAAATCAAGCAGTGTTGTTGAGAATCAAGCAGTGTTGGTGTTGTAGAGTGGATCATGATACAGGATTGAAATATCTGAGTTTGTATATGAGTTGGGAATGATCATTTGACAGACACATGAGAGAGAATAAATGTTATGTATTGAAACAGAGAAACCCTCTGAATTTGTGTTTTCAGTTTGTTCTGTAATAGGGGTTGGTGCTCCTTGAAGCTGGTGCTTCTAAACAGTATGCCAGTGAGGCTTGTAGGTCAGTGAGACCTTAACATTTGTCAGTGAGACACATATTGTAGCCAGTGAGGCTTCTTTGTAGCCAGTGAGGCATGTTTGATCAGTTAAGCCAGTGAGGCAGTTTAGAGTGGTTTTTCTACCCCTAGAGGGTTTTCGACTCATGCAATTCTTGTGTCATAATCTTGTCTGTGTATGAAGTTTTGTTCTCTTTCTGTATTCACAGTCATGTGCATATGTATTTGACAGATCAATGCTACCTTTCTCTTCTTGTGCTCTGAAAGGTAAAGTGTGTAAAAAGATTTAAAAATTCACACAACACTGATTCACCCCCCCTCTCAGTGTTGATTGTACTCCTACAGAGAGTGACCCGAAGAACTTTCTACAAGGGCTCAATATTCTTTGAATTTATCAAAAGATTGATCTTTTTTAGTCAAGCAATGAACCCACATTTTTCTAGAGTAGTCATCCACAAAAATTAGAAAATATTGGGCATTATTAAGACTGGGTGTCATAGGTTCACATAGATTAATGTGAACCAACTCTAAGAGACTAGAGGCTCATGTTTTTTTTGTAGGAAAAGAAGCCTAATGTTACTTCCCAGCAAGACAATTAGAGAAAAGAACTTTTATTTTCTGTATGGGGGAAGTCCTCACACTTTATCTCTTTTACTCAATGCAAGAAGATGGACAAATGTCATATGCCAAAGACTAGTGGATTCAAATTAGTTTTGACTGCAAGAGCCTTATCTTCATGTGTGACATCAACAAGTTTAAACATTTTTCCAACACTTGAAGCACAAGAAACAATTACACCTTTATGAGTCTTGTCTCAAATGAGAAAAAGTTTCTCACCATTATAATGGTCAAAATCAACCTTTAAGTTGTTCTTTATAAATTGACTTATGGATAGAAGTTTTTTTATGAGCCTTAGAACATATAGAACCTTAATAAGTCAACATTTATGAGTTTTGAGTGGTAATCAAATATCTCTAATTCCCTAAACATCATAAGATGTATTGTCACCAAGGGAAACTTTCCCATGTGAAGTTTATGGGGTGTGATCATAAAACCACACTTCTTCTCATTCCATATGTTTGGATGCACTAGAATCAACATACCATACAAGACTACTAGAAGTGGATGCCCCAATTTCTACAGCATACAAGAAATCTTCTTCATCTGAATCACCTGTAGATGCAACATTTCCATGGTGCTTGTTAGGATTTTTCTACCAATAGGGATTCTTCTTCTTGTCCCCCTAAGAAGGATATTGTGGTTTTTTTGACTAGATTCACTGTTTACATAGGAATTGTACCAACAATCCTTAAGATTATATCCCTTCTTCCCATAAATGAGACACTTATTTTTATATGTAGAAGAGTTTTCCCATTTGGATTTTGATGAACTTGATGGACCACTCTGGCATGCAGGGTGCTTTCCCTTCTACTTAAATACTAGAAGGGACTAATTGTCTTAGGAGTCTAAGGTCTCACTATGAATTACTTCTTGTTGAATAAAATTCACCAACTCCTCAAATGATGGATTTTTTCTAGCCACATTGAGACATGGAAAACACATGAAAAGAAGGAGGTAGTGTTCTCAATATAATGGGAACAAAGATTCATCTAACAATTCTTCCCCTAAAACTTGTAGTGATGTCTTGATCTCTATAACTCTTCAAAAGAAATTCTCCACTTTTTCACCACTTTTCATTTGCAAGCAATGTAACTAACATTGGAAAAGAAGAATCTGATTCTAATTTTTGGCCTTACATACTGTATACACCTAAAATTGGCTCGTGTCAAACTAAATAAATATTTTAATAGTTATTTTATTCTCATTCTTCTATCAATTAAATAAATATCCTAATTTATTTAAATGGTTCACATCCCTCTAATAATTAAATAAAATTAATTTGTTTAATTAAATCATCTAAACTCCTCTAATGTCTCATCTAATTAAATAATTCTAAATTATTTAATTAATCCTAAATTTCTTCTATCCCAAAGTCCTAATGCCATAAATCCACATCATCTTTCCACCTCACCATGTTGCACACATAATTAAATATTTTAATATTTAATTAGCTAATATCCCCTCACCCACATGTCCTATTTCTCCTCCAATGAAGATCAGTTAACTCATCAATCAAATCAGTTATTTGATTAATCAATTCACTTAACTAGTTAGTCTATTCAGTTAACTCAACAATATATTATGTTAACTCCCATAACTCATGAAAGAGGCTTGGACACTTGCCCTCTTCTGATTCGCACACATTCTCTCAAGCTCTTTCAACCGTACACCTCACAGGTAATTTCTCCAGTCATGGATCTATTGACACTTGGATTTGGCCTCTCCTCAACCTATATAAACAAGGTTCTCACACATATGTTGCATCACTCAAGCATTCATAATCTTAATCTATAGAAATCCTACCAGCGTGCCTTTGGCAAAGTATCCTCATTGCATTTGTATAATCCCATTATCATCCTATCATCCAACAATGTATTGATTATCCATCATCCATCTTCATTAGAATTGCATTGTTCATTTAGTCTTTATTGCATTATCCATCTACAACCATTCTCCTATTGTCATCTTCAACAACAAGGAAGTACAACTTCTATGAACTAAAATCATACACAAGATCAATACGAGATATGCAACAGTGGAAGCTACAAGGTAAATTGGTCTACGAAGGTAATATCTTTGTTTATTGTATTTGCATCAATTTCATTGAGTTATTGGATATTTAGTTGTTTAAAACTGTTGTTCATATTTCCCATAACATTTCTGGTACCCACCATGGGGCCTAGCCCCATTTTTAATCTCTATTTTGAGTTTTTGGTCAAGTTACAGGTGTGATAGGTCATTCTGGTGCATTCATTCTTCCAGTTATGTGCATCCATGATGAAAATGATAGTCTGACGCATATAAAGATTATTTCTGCGCATCTGATCGCTCTTTCAGTGCATTCATTATGTCTGTACATTCAAAACTTCTTCCTATGCATATGTTATATCTTTCTGCACATTTGTACTCCTGCGCATTCATTCTATCTTTTTACACATCTACTTTCTGTTTCAACGCATCTGATTCCTGTCAGAGAATTGTATTGAATTTGTAAGATCTTCGATACTAACCTTGGTTGTAGGAATATTAGTCATCAAATGGAGGCCTTTAACACAATGATCTTACACGTGTAGGAGCTTGGTTTAGTCATTTAGCTACATCATAACTTCATCTAGATCTAATTCGGAGGAAGAAATATGATATCTTCATGCAAATTTTCACCTAGATCTAATTAGGAGGAAGTAAACTATATTGTTGCATCATAACTTGCACATAGTCCCAACCTAGGTGGATAAAATCGAACAAATCTTTCAAGCAACTATGACAATTACAAACTCTCATCTAGCTTAAATAGGGGAAAGTAATTTGTTTCATTCTTCAACAACAATCTTCACATTGATTTGTTTAGGGGGATAAAAATGAACCATCTTTTCAAAGTTTTTGCTATCTTGTCAAATGGATTGTGCTTGGTAGAGTAAACACACTTAGTTTTTTTATTTTTATTTTTAACTAGGAGGATAAAGAACTAGTGTACTCTGTTCTTGGAAATGATGATAGGACTATGATGTCTCCTTTCTTGGATGACCTAAATGCCAAACTCATCATTTTATATGTGTTACCTTTAGAAGAGGTCTGCCCTTGGAATTTCGTCCTTCCAAGCGGGACGACCTCGAGCGATAATAGGCTAAAGCAAAGCCACTTCCAAGTCACTATAAATAAATTGTGTTTGTGATGAAAATTGTAAACAACGTGGGTGCTGTTGTGTTACACTGACAAATGTTTCCCCCAAAACCCTGTAGAGCATAACCTCTGCAGGCTAGGAAGCCTCCTTATCAGAGTGAATTACCGCACATGTAACCACCCGAATGGATGTCCATACTAAAAATCCAATTGCTTTAGAAAGCCAAAAACCCCTATTTGTTGACACAAGAAGATAATCCTTTGGAGTCGTCCAACGTAATGCACTCATTTAGTGTGGAGATAGAAAAGTTCAACTCTTCAGAGGAACTATAACTTGGTATGTGTGAGAAGTGAGTGCTGTGGAGGGGAGCCGGTGCTGCCAAGTTACTATCTATCACACCTTTATGTAAGTGGCTGAAGTAAAATCCAAGTTGGAACTCAACGAATATTGTCCTTGCCATCCTTAGGATTGTACTTGCTTATTTTTCCATTTATCAAAAATTGTATCAAAACGAAGAAGAAAATTAAATGATCATGACTGGAAATAACTTGAGTCAAAAGCAACACTTCAAACTTTAGAGCATCCTAGGAAAATGTGCAAACAAGCCAAAATTAAGCAAAACTGGCAGAAAAGTAGAACCATGCAATTGAGACACCTTCCTGCACATTTAACAAATCTTTCAACACATCCAAATTATGTTGTGCATTTAAACATTCTTGTTGTGCATTTGCTAAATCTTTCAATGCAAGCACATTTCTGGGCATTTAGGCAACAGAAGTGTGCATTCAAACTTGCGCATTTAAGCCACAGAAATGCACATCCACACCCTATTTCTATGCAAATAAACCTGCGCATCTGTAACAGAGAGCTTTTCCCAATAGTTTGAGAGAAAATCAAAATCACTTCCTAGTACCCATTATTGCTTAGACTTAGTTTGTGACCTTAGAGAAACCATAAAAATCTATTTCGTACCAATTTACAAACATTCCACTCACCACAACATACCTAGCTATCCCAAAACATTCAAACCAAACCAAGATTTTCATCTAGGTGTTATTTAGACTCTACCAAATTCAAACAAAATCTAGTTAGTTTCATAACAGGATCAATCATCCTTCACCTCAAAATTGTGCTAGTGTAATCTTGATAGAAGAATAGTCTATATCAATAGTGGTGATCAACTATCCCAATTTTGACTACGTTTTAGCTCAAGAGCACATTGTTTGGAGTCTGGACAACATAGATCAATATAAAACCTTAGCGAAATCTTACCAAAACTATATCCAACCAAATTCACCCTCACATCATTTTCATACCAAAACTTCAAACCAAGTCCCCCAAGTCTCACAATCCAACTTCTCTCACATCCAAAAATTGCATGGTTCAAACTAGATCCAAATCTAAACAAAAACAAAAAATGGGTTCCCTTCACAATAGTGGGCATAATTCTGATGATGAGGAGATTAGTCAAGAGGAAATCCTTAAACAACTTCAAGATCCAAAATTCCTAAAGATGATGGATAGGGTCATTGCCATGGATCCTCATAAATATTTTCTCATGTTATCTCAACACGGAACTAAGTTGCCCTCAAATTTTGATGTCTCAAATCTAAGAGAGAACAATTGCTCAAATGAAGCTAAATCTTTGAAAGATGGCTCCAAAAATGACAAAGATGCACCCAAAACTAACGTAGATGCTTCTAAATCAGAAAAGGCTAAGGATACGCTTAAACCCTTGGATGCACTAATGACACAAATACAAGCCTTGCAAAAATAGTTGGTAGATATCCAAAGTGGGACAACAACAACACATTACTCCCTTGAAGATATTTCACCATATCCCTTTGATAAATCTTTGCTCATGATACCTTTTCCCTCAAGATTTGAGATTCCTAAATTCGACAAGTATAGAGGAAAAGGTGATCCAAGAGATCATATAAGGGAATTTAACACAACATCCCTAAAAGTCACACACAACGAAACATATCTTATGCGACTATTCCCACGAAGCTTAGGAGGCCAAGTAATGGAATGGTTCTCCTGCCTACCTCCTGACATCTGCACTTTTGATGAACTAGTGAATAAATTTGTAACACATTTCTCGTACAATATCGAACATGAAATCTCCATGTTAGACCTTTGTAATAACAAGCAAAAGGGGGGAGAATCCTTCACCTCTTTCCTGCAAAGACGGAGACAACTTGCAAGAAAGTGTCCCTACCACATACCAGAGAAACAAATGATAGAAATGTTTGTTCACAACCTAACCACAGAATTGAGTTATCAAATCCAAATACAATGCCCAACTACTTTTAGTAAGTTTATTGAAATGTCGCTACTCATTGAGAAAGACTTGATAACAAAAGGGCAAATTAAGCTATACAAAGACACTCCTAGCTCTAACAACAATATGAGCAAGTCACAATTTTGGACCAAGAACAAACCCATTGTAAATGATGGTGTGGTGGATGCTAAAAATGTGGTGCAAAGGCAACCTATCTTTAATCTATCAAAACCACAAAACAATACACCATCTAACAAGCCTCAAAGTAATGAGCAAAGACTTACCAACTTTCCTTTTAAGAGAAAGTTCACACCACTAGGAGAGTCTCTTGAATCCGCCCTTAGGAAGTTAATAGGGTGAAATATCATAACACTTCCACTGGTGCGTGATTATGAACCAAAATTTAAACCCTCTTGGTGGAGTGATTCTAACTTTTGTGAGTATCACAGGAACAAAGGACATAAAACTAATGATTGTCAAGCACTAAAACATGTCATCCATGACCTGTTGGGTCAAAAATGGATATCAATTAAAGGGCATACATCTAATGAAGAGCACATAGCATTCAAAAATCTTCTTCCCCACTATGAGAAAGGAGGACCATCCAATCAAAACAACAACGGTGCTGACAAAGCAAGCTATAATAACATTTCTTACGAGTACACCATTAATCATATCTCACAAAGTGATTCACATGTCAATGTAATCACTATCAATAATAATCTTGACTACAATGTGACCACTCGTCATGGAAACATTACTCTACAAGGAGCTCCACCCAAGTCATCATCCACATCGAACCAATACAACATCCTTGACCAACTCCATAAGACACCGGCACACATATCTATTTTGGAGTTATTGCGTCTATCCCCATCCCACAAAGCCATCTTGGAGAAAGTACTCTTGGAAACAACTGTTTCTACAAACCTTACTCAAGAGAAATTCCAAGCTATGGTAGGTCATCTAACCACACCACATTTTCTATCTTTCACAAAGAAAGATGATATGTCCATCAACCAACCACACAATGCATCCCTCCACATTGAGGCTCAAATCCACAAACACCGAATAAAAAGGGTCCTAATAGTTGGAGGTGCTAGTTTAAATAAATGCATGTTAAAGTTAATCCTTGCATTGGAGTTTTCACAAAATGTCGTCAATCCCAAAAAGAAAATAACTATCAAGTATTATGACGAAAAAGAGAGAACTTCCAAAGGAACTATAGTCTTGCCAATATGGGTTGGCCCAATAGAGAGAGATGTTGTGTGTCAAGTGCTAGACATAGAGCTAGCATATAACATTCTTCTCAGTAGACCTTGGATCCATGCAATGAAGGTTGTTCCATCAACATGCCATCAATATATCAAGTTCCTACACAATGGCCAAGAAATTACCATACAAGGTGACCTAATGAAAAAGATGTCTTACAGTGGTTTTACAAAGATGAAGATAGTGAAACCATGCCAAATGATCATCAACCAAAGCTACCCACTACACAGTATGGTCAAGGGTTTTCTATTTCACAAAGGATGGGATATGAAGGACATGGTCCCATAGGATTAAGGAAAGACGGTCTCATAGAACCAATTCAACCCTCTACTTTCGTAGCCTGAGACACTACTGGGTTGGGATACAAGGGTAAGGAGAAGATCAAAGGTAAGGAGAAACTCCAAGAAAAAGACAAACAAGTAGTTACCACTAACTTCATAGAGCAGCTTCACTAACTACAAGAATGGAGTGGAACAAATTCCAATGAGTATGAATGGGACAACCTCTCAGATATGTCTTATGAAGATAAAGAGTTTAACATGGTTAAACATTATAGCTCTACTTATATGATGCATGAGGGACAAAACCCTAGGGCTAGATCACTAGAGTTTGATTCACAATATGATGAATGTGAACTTCATGAGGAGAGTACGATGTCACACTTGACGAACCAACTTGAGGAGAGTACCATAATAGACCTTGTCAATACTGCTACCTATTCAAACAACTCCTCCATTCTAACCATCACGACCCTTGAATCAGACCAACCAAATGATCCATTACCCCTAGTGCATCCTAAATTGATAGATTGGGATTTGCAAGACACCACCCCTGAGCTAGATACTTTCCAAAATGATGATGCTATCATCGATTACCTAGAGCTTAGGGACCATCAACCCGCAGGGGATCACAAAATTGGCTACACCATAGAACTCAATGACAAGGATTATTTTGGAGACAGTGCCAAGCCTTTCAGTCGTAAAAATGTGAATAAAATATTGATCTAATGGTGAAAACCACTCTGCGGCAGTGTTAGATCATGAAAATAGTAAAAAAATAAAAGGTGTATCCGATAGTGAAAACCTCTTTGAGGCACTGAAGGATGAAATGCTTGACACTCTTCCCAATCTAACACATTAGGAAAGGTCCTCAATTCTGATTAAACTAGCAAAACCTATCAATATTTGAACAGACGACAACCCATGGATAATCCATATGGCACAATTGTTATCTGCACAAGAAAAGTGAGCATTCACCGAATTCTTCAAGAGGAAACAGATTAACTTTGCTTGGTCATATGCTGATATGCCAGGACTAGATCCTGATCTTATCATGCATCATCTTTCACTAGCTCTAGGAGCTAAGCTAGTTAAATAGAAACTGAGAAAAATGCACTCACAAATAGCATTAATGGTGAAGGAAGAATTGAAGAAGCTGCTAGATGTTGGTTTCATCAGACCAATAGATTATCCAGAGTGGATTTCAAATATAATTCATGTTTCCAAACCAGATGGAAGAGTTGGGCTATGTAATGACTTTAGAGATCTAAACAAGGCTTGTCCAAATGATGACTTTCCTTTGCCAAACATAGACATCATTGTAGATCTAACGGTGGGACAAACCATGTTGTCATTAATGGATGGGTCCTCCGGCTATAAACAAATCAAAATAGTGCTAGAGGATCAGCACAAAATGGCATTCACATGTCCGTGGGGTGCCTATTGTTGGTGCGTCATGCCATTCAGACTAAAGAATGCGGGGGCAACATATCAGTATGCAATGACTATGATCTTTCATGACAGGATGCACACCATCATGGAAGATTATGTAGATGACATCCTAGCCAAGTCAATCACTAAAGAAGGCCATGTGCAAGTCTTAGACAATATCTTCATGAGACTAGAGCAATTTAATGTACAGTTAAATCCAAAAAATGTGTTTTTGGAGTCACATTCGGTAAACTCCTTGGATATATCATATCAGCTAATGGAATAGAGGTGGACCCATCCAAGGTAAAAGCAATCATGGAAATGCTACCACCTAAGAGTCTGAGTCAGTTGCGGTCTCTACAAGGAAAGTTGTAGTCCATCAAAAGATTTATCTCTCAACTGGTAGATAAGTGTCATCCATTCACACATCTCTTACACAAAATCATTCCATTCAAATGGGATGACATGTGTGAACAAGCATTTTAGCATCTAAAGGAGTATTTAATGAACCCACCAGTCTTGATGCCACCAATTCAGGGCAAGCCATTACTACTATACATCTCGGCTACACCCACAACTCTTAGAGCTCTGCTAGCCCAACAAAACCATGAAGGAAAGGAATAAGCAATCTACTACATCAGCATGACACTAGTAGGTTATGAACTGCAATATACACCAATTGAAAGAGCATGTCTTGTTGTTGTCTTTGCTTCACAAAAATGGAGACGCTACATGCTCTCACACTCTATCAAGCTAGTGGCTAAGATTGATCCATTAAAATACCTACTCAGCAAAGCTACCCTAATAGGTAGAATATCTAAATGGGTCATGATACTCAGTGAATTTGATATTGAGTATATAGATACAAGAGCAATAAAGGAACAAGTCATTTCAGGTCAATTAGTAGATGCACCTTTGACAGATAACAACCTATTAAGCTCTAAATTTCTAGATGAGTCTATCTTCAACATCACTACTAGAGCCTGGAAGATTTACTTTGATGGGTCATATACTCAACATGGATATGGAGCAGGAATCTTATTGGTAACACCATAGGGAGATACAATACCTAAGTCATACAGACTTATGTTTCCATGTACCAACAATGTCATCGAGTATGAAGCACTGGTTATCGGCATAAAGATAGCAGTAGATTGGAAGGTCAAGGAACTTCATGTGTATGGGGACTCACAACTCATCATTAATCAAGTAAATGATGATTATCAAACCAAGGATGAGAAGTTGATACCATACAAGCATATGATGGTTGATTTTAAAGCATATTTTGTTGTGATATCCTTCGAGCAGATATCAAGACTAGAAAATAAAGCAGCAAATGCAATGGCTACTATTGCATCCCTCCTTGACATACCTGAAAATCATTCTCGTTATGAGTTCTTGGTGGAGCCAGCTTCCCATCCAACCTATGAAATCCTCGAAACCAGCACCATTTACCACATTGTAGGGTCTGATTCTCCCTTATATGGCAAAGTTTACACCTATCTGAAAGAGAATATCCTACCACCTAACCTATCAAACAACTAGAAATGAACATTCATATACCAAGCATCATGATATACCATCATCGCAGACACCCTGTATCGACGAGGTTTAGATGGTACTCTCCTTAGGTGTTTACATAGTGAGGAATATCAGACCACTCTAAGTGAGGTACATGAAGGAATATGAGGGACACACTCTAGTGGTCCTACCTTGATGAAGAAACTCATGCATCTCGGATACTATTGGACAAGCATGGAATCAAACTCCTATCATTTTGTGAAGCGGTGCAAGAAATGCCATAGTCACGGTAATCTGATACATGCACCCACTCAAGAGTTGCAACCCTTAATGAAACCTTGACCCTTCTGCCAATGGGGACTTGATCTACTATGCAAGATTCACCCTTCATCCTCCAACGACCATAAATTCATTATCACTGCCAGTGAGTATTTCACAAAGTGGATTGAGGCCGTTCCATTAACCAATGTCATAGGGAAACAAATCTCTTCTTTCATCCTTAACTACATCATATGCAAATATGGTATTCCATTATCCATTGTCATGGATAATGGGTGACCTTTCAAGAATTAGGATGTGAAAGAACTCTATGATAAATTCCACATTCAGCATCACTTCTCCACTCCATACTATCTGCAAGGTAATGACCAAGCTGAGGCATCAAACAAAACTATCTTGAAGATACTCAAAAAGACCGTCAATGATGCTGGTTGTGATTGCATATGCAATTGAACCCCGCTCTGTGGGCCTACAAAACTAGTATACGCAATCCCACAGGTGCAACACCATACGCCCTCGTCTATGGATTTGAAGCCATCTTGCCTATAAAAGTTGAGTTACCTTCCCTTTGGATCTCGTTAAAGGGTCTCATAAATGATGAGGACTACAGAGTATCAAGACTCCAGGAGCTAGAGTTGCTAGAAGAACAAAGACAACATGCCTTCAACCATCTTAAGGCATACCAATAGAGAATGTTAAGAAGCTATAATCACAGGATCAAACCATGAGTCTTCCAGGAGAGTAACTTAGTTCTAAGAGAAAATCTAAGAAATCAGCAAGATAGAGAGAAAAAGGGGAAATTTGAACCCAACTAGCTGGGTCCCTATGTCATCATTGTTGCTTATGGGTAAGGTGCTTATCAATTGGCCACATCAGAAGGTGAACTATTTGATGATCCCGTCAACAACATGCATCTTCACAAGTTCTACACCTAAAACCCAAATGCAAGGAAATTTAAAAAATAGAAAAATGGCAAAAAAATCATCCTCTGATGAAAACCTGGTAAAGAGGCACCTCAGATAGATACCATGATGAAAACCTGGCAAACAGGCATCATGTGTATTTTAACTATCGTACAAATAAAAGCAAGTGGTGAAAACTTGGAAACATGCACCATTTGTGATAAACTGCTTCCTCCATCTTTTTCAACCTTGTTCCTCATCAATCTTTCTTTACCACATCCACCCAATCACATCAGGATACCTACCATGGCTTGTTGTTCACTCATCCTTATCGTCTTTTCCCATTAGGTTGTCAATCCAAACTTGCGTCCATCTTATCATCCATCCTCAGCCAATCCATTAAACCGTTGTCAAACTATGTTGCCTCTAAGCTATCACATAGGCAAGGCCATCATTAATATGCCCCTGAGGCTCCTTTCCCATTCCATTCAATCCCATGTCACCCATCCTTTTGTCCATCCAATCCTCACCATTTCCCATCGCCTAGGTCCTAGGTCCACAAAGTCCACACCCTAAACTACGTTGCCTCTGTGTCCTCACATAGGCAAGACCCTCATCGATGAGCACCTAAAGCACTAGGTCAGTCCCTTAGGGCCCATTTCTTTGTGTATGTTGTTAGTTCGTCCATAATAACTTGATCCTTTACTTGACTGGGGGCAAATCCTTGACCCAGTTAGTGAATTGGATTTTTGAATGCTACAACTCAGAGGATAACAAACTGGATCATGGTTTTATCACTAGACAACAACCAGTGTAGCAAAGCAAGCTTTTAAAACATCATCTTGACAAGGAGACATTAAGCTAAACTTGACAACACCATGCCTAAAACTATCAAACATGACTCTATCCATTATTGCAAGAAAACATATATTTATGGCAAGAAGGTTTAATGGTTGTTTAAAGTCTTATATCATGATTTTTGTTATTATGTCTTTGATGCTACTCAAGGATGTCAAAAACTAGAGGACCTATGATGGGGGCATAATTATTTTATTTGTTTGCTATTTGTGGATTTATCTTTAGTAATGTGAAACATTGTCTAAAGACATGATCAACATAATGATCATTGAGGACAGCAAATGTCTAAACATGAAATGGGTGTAATCCTTGTTTGTTGATATGCAAGCAATACTGAGGTCATCTTGTTTCAATTATACTTAGATGCTTGTATTAACTTGCTAGATCAAAATCCATGTAAGTAATACTCAGGTCATCATGGTTTAATTATACCTAGATGCTTGTAATTTCTTACAACATTTTAAAAGCTCAATGATGAAACAAACTACTTCAAAAACTTGTATACAAAGATGACAAAATCCATGTCCATACTTATCAAATTGCATTTCATTTATAAACATTCCATACATGCCATTTATCCAAGTGTCATAAGATCCAAGTCCTGTCTGTCAGTTAACCATTTGTCCAAGTCTTTTGTCTAAATTCTTCTAAGTGTTGTTTCATTTATGATTGAGTATACTTGGCATAAACAAAAATACATCTCTCATTTTACATATTATCTTTTAGGATGCATTACTCATATTAAACATTTAGGTCATGATAGTGTTGTCATTTAGATGCATAAGTCATACATAACATTTCATATCAAAAAAAATATACAAAAACATAGATATCATCGTGTTTTGCATATTAGATCGACATCCATACATAACACAAATAAGCCATCATGTGTTGCATTTACAATATCCCCATAGTGTGAATTAGGTCATCATAACATATCAGCATATAGGATCATAATCATGCATGTAAGTCATCATTTCCATCATAATTGCATAAAAAAATCATGTCACATAGATATCAAGTGCATCATAGAGTCACATAAACACATTAGAATCATCACAGTATAAGCATAATAGATAACATCCATCACATATAAATAACATCCATTCATATGAACACATGCATGTAGTATGTTGAACTCATGTAGATCATCATCATAAATCAAAAATAATAATAATGTTCAAGTATACAATGATCTCATAAAAGTACCTATCTCGCCTAGTCAAAAATGGTGTATACAAACATAAAAATGCTCAGGATATGATGCATGTCTCCAAAACAGTGGCTATGTGGAATTGGCTCCAAAAGGTGTGGGATCCTATGGCTACTGAGGGGGAGACTGCGGACCTGTAGGACCCGTCCCTGATGGAACACAAGGAGGTGGTGGCCTCACCCCTACGCTCTCTATCTATGCTCGTCTCATCCTACTACATGAACTAGGGTGGAAACTACTAACCCTCTACTCTGCTAGCATAGCCTGCTCATACAGTCCTCTCTAGTAAAAAATCTCTTGCCCTGCCCTAACCATATCTATCACAATCTGACTATGTGGGCCTTGGACGGCCATCTGCTACACCTACTGTAATAGGGCCTCTATCCTAGTATATCTCTCTATGGCCATGTCTCACTCAAGAATCGTAGTGCAGACATCACCCTCCAGTTGTGTCACCTGCCCCTGTAACTAAGCCACCTGGGCTTCCAAGGCTGCCATCTCGCCGCCATCCTTCCCCTACAGTTGTTCCACCTATGCCTATAACTGAGCCACCTGGGCTCACAATAATGTTGCCTCTCCATCACCTAGCCCACCCTGCGCCTGTGCATGTGCCTATACCTATGCCTGTACCTATGGCTGCACCTATGCATGTACCTATGCCCATGCCTACATCTGAAGCACTCTCCTCTATCTCACTCTCCTCTAACTGCCATCATCCCCACCATCATCCCTGTCATCTCCTCCATCTCCTCCTCCTCTGCCACCTCTGCCATCCCTCTCGCCTTGCCATCATCCCCTCCTCTATTGAGGGGCATCGTCCTCATCCTCATCATCATCCTCAAGTCACGGAACCAAATCTCTAGGACTAGAGTATCTAGGAACTGGGTGAACAGTGAAGTGCACCTAAAAATCTGTAGTCATGCCCGCATCCACTATCTTCCACCTCATATCCCATACCTAGTAGGCAATCTACATAAAATCCATCCTCGTTGTCTTGTATGATGCCACAAGACCCCATAGTAGATGCTCCTTGTGCGTTTGAGAAAAAATAGTAGTACCCTGGGGCATGCCCTAAATCCTACCAAACTGTTAGAGCACACGACTAACAATGTGGTGTTCTAGTATGTAGGGAGTCCTCCCTATCATCTGTTGAGTCTAGAAATAATAAGGTAACTCTATTGCATCCTTGTCCCACACCTTGCAGTCTAGGTATGGTCGCCATGTCACCTCATCGACATTATCCAATGTGTGATGCCAATACTCTAACTTTCCCAACTTGGGCTAGAAAAGAGTCTCCTAAAACATATAAGAGTAGGGTTGATCATGTCCCCTTACTCCCATGCCAATTGGTTGTGTCACTACTATATGCAGGTAGGCCCAAATTTGAAGCAACAAAACACTAGCAGAAAGACTAGCAACTCCATTGTATACAAACTGATGCAAATCATGGTACAAATAGGCTTAGATGTAGGGACCTCAAGTGAACCATGTCCCCTCCTAAACCATCCTCTCTAGAGTCCATCCCCATCCATCCTAGAAGAAATGGGATCTCTTGTTGAGGCATACAACTCCTCCGATCAAACCTGCTAGTATGGTTGGCAGGGGCTAATAGTACTCTACAATGTCTGTCCAACTGATCTCTATGCCCTCCAAGTCTGGGTCATCAAACACTTGTCTACACTCAACCAATCCAGCTCAAGTAGCAAACTCATACTCAACCAGCTCACCCTGAATAGAAATCCATAGAATCTGGTGAACATCCTCTAGCATCACCATCATCTCTCCAGTGGGCAGGTGAAATGTGCCCGTCTCACTGTGGTACCTCTCACCCAAAGAAGTCAATAATCTAAGGTTAGCCTACATCTCGGCGTAAAACAAACATACCATAATCTGGTAGACCCCAAGATCAAATGGTTAGTCTTAGTCAAATTTGGTCAAAGCCTCTATGTAATCAGATACCTCTCCCATGACATCAGAACATGATCTAGAATCTCCTGCAAAATTGATAACAAAGTGTGTTAAACATACCACAATCAACCTGCATTTCTATCCAATGAAACAAGTTACCTAGCTATCCTATCAGGATCCTATCCTATCATCTTTCCAGAGATTTTATTAATCTCTAAGATGACCTACTAGTTGGCCAACATCACACTTGATGCCTACTTCACTAGTTTAGCTAAGTAATTTACCTACTTTATCCATATGTGCAGCTCTGTTTTCCAGACGCGTGACTTTACAACAAATGCACTAAACCCCTAAGTATTTGTGCTACTTTAACCACATGCATCAAATCAGTAGGCATTTGTGTTGTTTCACATCAAATGTGCAACTTCTCATCAGATGTGCCAAACCCCTATCTAATTGTGTAGTTTCATGATGCATGCACAATTGTATCCTAAATGCATTGGACTATTTATTGAATGCACCTTAAGACTTAAATGTGCTCAATCCCTAAGTGTTTACACATAATTGCTTATGATTTGCGAATTTTGTATATTTGCATCGATTCCTAGCTTATTTGCACAGAATCAGAGTGTTTGTGTAGATTCTTGGCTCATTTGCACCGAAACGCTAAAACCGCACATTCAATCATGCCAACTTTGACCTAAACTTTGACCCTAATAAATACAAAATTGACCAAGTTTCGAAGGGTACATACTGCGGGTCCATAGTCAGTTGACTGCCTAAATCATCAAATCATCTCAAATCTGTGGCTAGCTATAGGAATTTGATCCATCTCTGCTATCTTCTTTGCACTGCTACAACACCAGAGCTCCTATTATCTCTCCACGAAAGACAAGTGTACAAATGACTAGGATTGTGGCCCCACTTTTCTATTTATAGCCAAATGAGCCCTAGTTAGAGGTGTTTACCCTAGCGCATGCCTGCCACATTTTTCCATCATTTCTCAGTCTCTGTCAACCATTTTCTTCTCATGTCTATCCAATCAACCTATCTCATCGTGAGATTGTCTGTCATCTTGTTGTCACATTCTTCCTGTCCAATCTCCCAAGGGGGCATCCTACCATCACCAAACCTATACCAGGGGCAAACTGGGGTATGTATCATAACCAGAAATTTTTTATTCTTTGAAGCAACGTGATAAAACATATTGCATCAAAGAGGGGCAAAATGTATACTCCTAAAATTGGCTCGTGTCGAACTAAATAAATATTTTAATATTTATTTTATTCTCATTCTTCTATCAATTAAATAAATATCCTAATTTATTTAAATGGTTCACATCCCTCTAATAATTAAATAAAATCAATTTGTTTAATTAAATCATCTAAACTCCTCTAATGTCTCATCTAATTAAATAATTCTAAATTATTTAATTAATCCTAAATTTCTTCTATCCCAAAGTCCTAATGCCATAAATCCAAATCACATTTCCACCTCACCAATCCACCTTACCATGTTGCACACATAATTAAATATTTTAATATTTAATTAGCTAATATCCCCTAACCCACATGTCCTATTTCTCCTCTAATCAAGATCAGTTAACTCATCAGTCAAATCAGTTATCTGATCAATCAATTCACTTAACCGGTTAGTCTATTCAGTTAACTCCTCAATCTATTATGTTAACTCCCATAACTCATGAAAGAGGCTTGGACACTTGCCCTCTTATGATTTGTGCACATTCTCTCAAGCTCTTTCAACCATACAGCTCACAGGTAATTCCTTTAGTCATGGATCTATTGACACTTGGATTTGGCCTCTCTTCAGCCTATATAAACAAGGTTCTCACACATATGTTGCATCACTCAAGCATTTGTAATCTTACTCTGTAGAAATCCTACCAATGTGCCTTTGTCAAAGTATCCTCATTGCATTTGCATAATCCCATTATCATCCTATGATCCAACCATGTCTCCATTATCCATCATCCATCTTCATTAGAATTGCATTATTAGTTTAGTCTTCATTGCATTATCCATCTACAACTATTCTCCTATTGTCATCTTCAACAGCAAGGAAGTACAACTTCTGCAAGCTAAAATCATACACAAGATCAATATGAGATAGGAAACAATGGAAGCTACGAGGTAAATCAGTCTACGAAGGTGATATCTTTGTTTATTGTATTTGCATCAATTTCATTGAGTTATTGGATATTTAGTTGTTTAAAACTGTTGTTCATATTTCCCATAACACATACTATTTTGAGGAGATCCCAAGCCTCTTTGGCAATGGTGATTTTTTGGATGTGAGGTTGAACCTCATTAGAAACACCAAATAAAATTATGAATTTAGCCTTTTGATTGGCCTTATCAAATTAAGTTTGTTTAGCACCAGCTTATGCAAGTCTAGTGCTATGTCCAAAAACTATGTACCGTAGGTCTTTGACAAACTCAAGTTAGATTTGGAATTTTATTTTTCAAGAAGTATAATTGTCTCCACTCAAAAGTTAAGTCAAGAAGCATTATTTTGAGAGCATTGGAAGTCATTATTTAGAGTTTTAGGGGTCCTTATCTCTCCAACAAGAAATGTAACCTTTATATCTCCCCAATATTTTATAAGGATAATTCCACGTACATCATTTTTATAGCTTTTTAGGTGGTTTTTGTAATAATTCAACATGATGGAATTACCAAAAAATACAAATTAGAGGCACCCTTAATACCAAACATTGATCGATCATTTGGCATTTTTTACGAGTCTACAAAACTGAAAATGTCTTGTAATTTTGGAAAATTTATTTCACTTTTGCTCAAAAATGAAGTGTAATTAAAATAATATAGGTTTGCCCTATGTGTTTAATATTAACTATATTAAAATGCACTTTGTTATAATTTCATTTTTTGAACTTTGGAATATGAAAAGAATTTAAAAAATAATTTATTATTTTATTATTATGTTAAATTCCTTGTAATCCTAAAGTAAGAGGTCCCAATAAATTTTTATATGCTAGCAACTGTAGAAAGGTGAGAAAAATTTAAAAAGCACCTTGACTTTATGGTTTGAGATATGATGTCTACTATGCATTTGTGTGAAGAGAGTGATTTCTTGGTAGAATCACATTAGAAACCACATGGATTCATTCAATATTGTGCTCCTCTTTTCCTAGTAGGATGCAATGATGGTGACCAATTCTTCTTTACACAATTTCAATAGAAATTCATTTGGCTAGAATCTTCACAACAATAATGCAACAACAATAAGGCATTTGCAATAATGTATTTGGTGTAGGATACAAAAAAAGGCATTTGGAAGAACCATCACATGTCACTTCCCATTCTATCTCATGCCACTTCCCATGTCGCTCGTTTGGTTTCCCACTTTCCACGCTTCTACTAATTTATTTCTTCTACTTCCCATTCAAGTAGTAAATGCTTTCAAACCTTCAAATGGATAATAGAGAAATGCCTTCAAATGGCTTCTCCACATGCACCAAAGAGAATTTAGATAAACTTTGATTTTATTGAATTTGAAACACCTCACACTTTGGAAAGATTCTAATTGCTTCTACAAGAGTGCTCACACCACCTTGAACATGATTTTCAACTTATATGTTTCTCTCTATCATGAATGCTAAGTAGCCTTCACATAAATTGCGCAAGGACAAGATTGTTTGATTTCTCTAATATCATAATGGATTTGGGAAAGCAATGAGTAAATGTATTATTCAAGGAGAGCCATATATATACAAAAGAGGTGGTTTAAAGAATAGCCCAACCAACACCCAACAAGTTAATAATGAGATTATTATTAACATTATAATGATGTAATATAATATTCTAACAAAGGCAACTCACATCACATAATATGAATGACCTTCAAATATTTGTGTGGATTGCTAACCTTTATTTGAATATCCACCACATATATCATGAAGGGAGTGTTGGAATAGTCAAGGATTCTCTGCAACACTTGATATTCACTCTCACAATATTGAAATCAACAAATGGAGATAAGAAATCAATGATATTGATGAACCTAATTTGAGCACAAACATATATTAATCTCACTTAAAAAATTACATAGAATTTCCTTATTATATAGGCATGGATGAGGCAATCTACCTTTCATGTGGATTGACAAGTGCTCCATGATGTGGCACATGCATGTAGACAAGTGTCCTATAGGTGTCAACCTTTGTATCACTTGGAATATGCAAACCAACAACCTTTTGACCAAGTCATCAACCTTGGTGACAAGTGTTGAATGACTAAAAAAGTGACCTTTGAGGTAAGATGGAAAGTCTTCCAACCTAAAAAGGTATGCACATGAGGTTTACCAAACAACTAGGTAACCTCTAAAGGCCTAAAATGTTGTACATTCAATTAGACAAGACGTTGTCTAATCTCATCAACCTAAGTACACTTAAGCTATAGTGAATAGATAAATTATTCACTCTAACACCCCCCCTTAAGTGATACTTGGGGAGATCACAAAAGTGAAAGAGATACATAAATATGGGTCCTGACTACTAGGCCATGTTAGGTACCCATGTACAAAGTTTCTCATAAAGTGGAGTAAAGGAGAAAACCTAGTGGGAACAAAACTAAACTCTCCAAAAGGAGAAACAAAATGCATGAAAAGAAACAAGTGAAGAAGGAGGACTTATATCATTACCCCTCTAGGATAACTTATATCACATGTGTACAATAAATTTCCCCAAAATAGGAGATACAAAGAGAGACTTGGAAGCCCCCCATTTGATATGTTGCATTGCTCATAGATGCTCAATGAAGTATGTTGAAGCTGCTTCATTAATGTCAAACAATGTTTCTCCCCTTAGGAAGAAAGAGAACTACAAATAGGCGCAGTGAATCTTCCCATGGAAGAAGAAGATGATAAGTCTTTGGATGTTGCACAAAATCGAAAGATAAGTATGAAGCCTTCACAAAGTGATGATGGGCCTCTATGATAGCACTGAAATCCTCTGAAACCTGCTCCATAAAAAATGATGCCAAGGAAGAAGATGGATGCACAATAGCATCTAGGTGAATATCATCAAAAGTGTCTACCAAATATGCATAGTGAGAATCATAAAACAAACATGTAATTTCTGCCAAGTACTCATCCCAAAAAACTAGTGTTGGAAGACTGATCTAGAAGTAGCCTGCTGATGGAAGTATGTGGGAACCAAAGATGTAGGTTCATAAAGAGATGCAATCTCAGGAAGAACCGATGTGGAGGAAACAACTCCAAGGTTAAAATATCCATATTGAATCTCCTTTTCCAAGTGTAAAGCATGAAGATCATCATGCAAGTCTACAACATGTGAAGAACCAAAGCAATAGAAAGGTATAAGTGGGACCCATGATCTACTTTTCACATTGCAACAATGTCTCTACTTTGCAACTCCATTATAATCACTGAATTAGTCATGAATTCAACTATTTTCTCTGTCCCACTATGAGTGATTTGTGTTACCCCATTTTCAACTTGTCATTTTTATGTCAGTATTTTATGTTTCTTCCCTTAGTCACTTATTGTCTCGACCCTTAAAAAGTTCACGGCACTTTTGGGACCCTTTTGTCTTTGCAATTGGCATTTTTGAACTTTTCATACCTTCCATCGGCAAGTTCAATCTTTCTAAAACTCACAGATTAGCCAATGTAACTCCAAAATGTGAACTTAGTCTCTTTCATCGGTCTCACTTTACATTCCTGAAGTTGAGTCATTTCCAATCGGCAAGTTGCACATTTCTCAAACTTTCCTACCTCCAATTAGCTTAGCCTTTGGGATTCGTATGTTTCAAAATTCACCGATCTCCTGCTCCATCACCTAATCCACATATCTTGAGCAAATCCATCATTTATTGCAATGCACAAAGAAAAAGACATGTGTCCCTTCACATTAAATGGGAATTATTTTGAAATACTCAATCATGTGTATCTCATTAACAAATTACGGCGAATCATTTATGAAGAGTATTGACACATGCAAGATCTTATTCAAGGCAATTTATTAAAGGACTCTTATAATAGTCACCATCCTTACAAACATTTCATTCTTTAATGATACTGTCATGCTGCTTTTGAGTGTTCTGGCGCAGTGACGACTACTAGCATTGTACGTGGGTTCTTCTATCTAGGTCAACCAACTGTTATTTTCCTTCACTTGCTTTATTCTTTTGTGAATTTGAAGTTGATCAATCAAGATAGTGGGAAGAGTATTCCAATTTCATGGATTCAAATTGCTCATTTTCCCCTTGAATGTCCTGGGAGTGTGTTTGGTACCCTTGGTAATATTAGACACATATATTTATTGGTTGCTTAAGCTTGTGAAGATGAAATACAAATACCAAGGTTTCTTGATGGCCTCTATTATTGAGAATGGTCTAGCTAATGTGAGAGATGCTGAGTTGGGACACATTGATTTAAAAGATTTTTGGAATAGGATGGAAGAGAACCCCAGGTTGTTGTTGGCAGAGAAAACCTTTACAAGTGGTTTAGCTCATGCAAGAGGTTTCCTGCCAGCTATGTCTTGCCCGGACCTGGTCCTCACCTGTGCTAAGAATTATCACCCCAAGTCTCAAGAAATTAGGCCATATGATAGCTTTGTAGTGGTAAAGATTGACACTGAGACTATCACCCATGCTTTGAGGTTGCGAGAGGGAGAAATTTGTATAATTGTCTGTTGAAATGGGTTGGAATTATTTCTTGAATATGAAGACTTGGTGTTTGACCTCCATTGCGAAGAGTTGGCTCAAAAATGAAAAGAAAGGGAAATCTCAAGTGCCATCTAATTTAAAGAGGACACATTTCAAAGAAGACATATCTAACATGATTACGTTGTTGTTGTAGACACCTGAAATTTGCCAATGTATTATTCACCTCATAAAACCACATTCGCATCTTTTCTCATCTAATCACCTAATTGCTGTCATTCAACACTAATTCAATTAATTCATCAATATTCGTCATATTCCTCTATATTAATTAAATAATCCAAATTATTTAATTAAATCATTTTCCCTCCACTTTAAATAAATAAAATCAAAATTATTTATTTAAATAAACAAATTTCTCTCCACTTTAAATAAATAAATTCTAATTGTTTATTTAAATATTCTATTTCCCTCCAAATGAATAAAATTTAATATTTTATTTATTTATCACATGTGCTCATGAAATTAAATAATTTATTTATTTAATTTCCCAATTATCCTCACCCACCATAATTTCCTCTAGTCAAATCAGTTAACAGAACAATCAATTAGTTGACTCATCAATCAATTTGTTAACTAATCAATCATATCAATTAACAAATCAATCAATTTTGTTAATAGATCAATCAACCTAGTTAACAAATCAGTCAATCCAGTCAACTCCTCTATCAAGTCTATTAGCCTCCATAATTCATGAGAGGGTGATGTAGGAGCGTCCAGGTCCATAGGTAATCCTGCATCACCCAAAAAATATTTTAGTCTAATTTTCATTTTGGTGTGTGTTTTGGTTTGCATTGGTGTTTTTAGGCATCTCTCAACATCTTGAAATCTGTCATTTGATCAGAATTGCAATTTTCAATTTTTTGTTAGTTTGCTGTTTTAGAGGCTCCACAGGGAGTTTTCAAAAATTTATTCCCAAAAATCTATAAGAGTTGGAGCAGAATCATTTTGTAGGAATATTCTTGGAGGTACCATGTCAAATTTACAAAATAATTAGATCAATATCTTTCACCGTTTGGGAAAAAATAATACCATAAATTTGTGTCCTAAAAGCTGTAATTACATGTGTCAGTTTACGAAAAAAATAAAAAATCATAATTCTTGAAAGCTAAAGAAAATTTCTTCTGTAGGGGACCTTGGGATGTTATTCCAAGCTTGCTCACTAATTTTATGCAATTCAGAGAAGTTTGAATTTTTCCCTTTCTGGCACCTAGTTCCGCACATTCAGAGTTGCCAAATTTGAATATTTCATTTTGATAAAATTTTAGGGGTTAAGCTAATAAATTTACAATATTTTACAGCCTTCTATTTATTCTTTTATTGTAACTTCCATCTGGAAGGCGTTTGGAATATCAAAGAGGCAAAAAATCAAGATTTTATAGCTTTTAAAATGTCCAGAATAGAGAAAAGCGCCCCTCTAAGTAAAGACAATGCCTGGAGGAGTTAATGGAAGTTTAAATGACTCATTTAAAGCTACCTAAACATATAATATGCATAGATATTCTTGGGGAGAGTTGGGCACCCACTTTCAATCAATTATTGATGCTTTTCTATGCATTTTTTGGGGTTTTTGAAGAAAAACATGGAAGGGAGTTTGTGCAAGGATGGATGGAGAAAAGACACCTCATAGATGCATTTAATTTGCTTTCTTGTTGCAAGATTTGGGTAGAGAGAAAAGGTACCTGGAAGGAGCATCATATAGAGTGAAGTTTATAGATTAAAGAGGAGTTATGTTGGAGAACTTAGCCAGAGAGGGCAGATTTGATTGAATGTATGAGAGAGGCCATGAAAGGCCAAGTCTATGTAGTGTGTTGTAGATTTTTGTAAGTTGATATTGGATAAATGTATGTGAGTTTTAATTTTAATAAAATGAAGCATGTGAATTGTGTTACATTTTATTATGTTTTGTGAGTTTGTTTGAGGGTAAAGAGTCTCTGTATAAGGTATTTTGAGCAATGGTTGTGTGGATTTAAGTAATGGTATGCTTGTGGGAGTTCCACTTGCATCAGATGGTATCAAAGCCAGAAGGTCTTGAGAGTGTAGAGTCCACACCAAGACCTACGGGTGAAGAGTGATGAAGAGTGAAGTGGTGAAGCCATGAGAAAAGGTTGATTCTATGAGAGATATGTTGGCTATCTTCAACAGAGATAAAGCTAGGTAGAAGGTGTGCAGACTTCTTCCACTAAGAGAAGGTGGGGAGAAGAGGTATTGGAGAGGTGCATCTTCCAAAGTCTTAGTTGGGTAGAAGAAAGTTGTGTGAGTGTGAGTTTTATTGCAGGGAGAACCTGTGATTGCTAAGAGCATTGGCTCTAAATGTTTGTGTGTGCAGATTGAGAGTGTGCCACAATTGTTTGACAAAATGTCTTAGAGACATGGAGAGTATTTGATGATGAGGAAGGATTATTTGAAGCCATGAAAATGGAAACAAGAGCCCATCTGAAGGAGTGATTTGTTTCAAACTATTTGCAAGTCCGGTGGAAAATGTTGCAAGGTGATGGTGGACAGCGGTAGTAGAGATAATTTAGTTGCATTGGAAATGGTTGAGAAGCTAAACTTGAAGAGGATGAAGCACCCTAAGACATACTACATTTCTTGGTTGCAAGAAGCTCATCAAATTTGGGTAAGTGAACAAAGCATTGTAAACTTTCACATTGGAAGATACAATGATGAAATTCTATGTGACATAGTACCCATGGATGTTTGTCATGTTTTATTGGGGCAACCTTGGCTTTGGGATAGGGAAGCTGTACATAATGGCAGTGATAACACATATTGTATAATCAAGGATGGGAAGAAATATGCTTTGAATCCATTGTAGGATAAACAAGAGGAAGTGGCAAAAGAAATTGCAGTAGTATGCCCTAATGAGTGTATGAAAGAAGAGAGAAATATCAAAGTTGCAATATGTGAGAAAGAGAAAGAGAAAAATGAAGAAGTGGCTGAAAATATTTTGAAGGATGAAAAGAAGAAAGAAGAAGTGGCAGTGGATATGAAGAATGAAGATGATGAGATCCTTGTGCAAAAGGATCGAGAGAGAATACAGAAGAATGCAACTAAGGTTGCAAAGGAGAAGAAGAAGAGTTGTAGCCCTTTGATAGAAGGGGCATAGAAAGAAGAGCATATGGGAGCAGTCCATACATTTCACAAGGAAAAAAAACTAGAAAAGAGAAGAGACAAGGAGAGAAAAGAGTGGAAAAAGAAAGAGCATTCAATTGTAGTATGCAATTTTGAAAGAAAAGAAGATGTAAAACATTAAAGTACAACGATGAAGGACCCATGGAAGGACATGGACTATGTGAGACAACAATGTAAAGAAGAGACAATTCATGAAGAAATAAAAAGAGTTGAAGCATTGGAGATTGCAGTAGAGATATATCTTTTGAAAGGCATGGATAAAGAAGATGGAATTGACATAGCAGCAACAACAATATATCCTTTGAACGATAAGGAGATAGAAGAAGAAGGTGAAAAACTTGCAGCTGAGGAGTAGAAAGATACAGTAGATGTAGAGGCAGAAATAATAAAGTTGGAAGGCCCTAGATTTGATAAGCAAGTGGATGAAGAAGAGAATGATCTCCTATGGAAATAGGAGATGAAGAAAATAAAATAGATGCTTGAAGGAGATTGGATAGAAGACCATGAAGAGTTGAATGGTGCAGTAGAAAATGAAAGCAAAGAAATTGGAACAACAAAAAGAAATGAGGTACAATTTGATAATTTTGAGTTTGAATTGTTTCAAATGATGAATACTGTGATTAGTGAAATCAAAATGAGATAGAAAACATAAAAACAAATGCATAAACAAGCATTATACCTCACTATGACTCACAAATCCAAGATAGGGTTGTAGAAGCATGCACCCAAGAGCTCCTAGATATACCTTAGATAATGGATTCAATGTGAAATGCTCTATCTAAATGCAACTCACAAGATAGCTCAAGAGAATTTTTGGCATGATAACTTTACTTAGAAATTGGATGATATAATGGCTTGGAGGATGTTGTATTTATAGGCATTTTCGAGAGATTTTGATCCAATGGTTGAGATTGATTTGGAGATCAATGGTGGAGGATGAAGATGATGTGGAGGGCCTAGATTTAATCTTGGAGAATGGAAGGCTAAGAATAAAGATGAATTTTTAATTCATCTTGGGAAAGGGGTGAATTAAATGAGGTTGGGTGAGATGGATTATTTGTGAATTAAAAATTTACATGGGGAAGGGTAAAATAAATTTAAAATTAATTTAGAGAAGAGTGGATATTAATGTTTATGACATGTGTAAGAGGTTTTAATGAGGGTTATGACAAATGTGTATAAAAAATTGATTTATATGAGATATATTTCAATTTTTTATTTGTGGGATGTGGGGAGAAGTGTTAATCTAGGTTTGACCATCTTAATTAGGGTGATTATCCTAATTAAAATGGCTGGAAAAAAATAGGGAATGGGTTAGTTAGGTGTTTAGATTAATTAAATAATGTTTTATTTAATTAATCCTAGGTCTAGGGTTATGTAGCTTAGGCTAGGTAATTAAATAATAGATATTTAATTAACTAGGGTAGGGATAGGTTGATTAATAGACTGAATTAATTAGATAAACATGATTTACCTAATTAATTTGGATTTAGTGAAAAGGGGGAATTAACCAAATAAATATTGCATATTTATTTAATTAATTGGCTAAGGTTGAACTATTGAATTAATTAAATTATTCCAATTGTGGAGGATAAAATGATGAAAAATTAGGTGATGAAGGGATAATTAATTAAATAAAAATTTAATTAATTGATTAGAAGGGAAATTGGTATGTTTAGGGATGTCAAGAGTCAGTTTGATGGTGAAGACATTTTTAGGTGTCTACATTTGCCCCTTTTTGATGTGGTGTCAGCACCTAGTAGGGAAGTGGTGTCAGGTCAAAGAAAAATATGCCCCAGCTGCCGGGAAGGAATGAAATGAGTGAGGGATGCCCCTTCGAGAGGTTGGCAAAAAAATAAAATCTAAGTGAGCTCTCAAAAGGACGAGACGAGTGTGAAATTTGGATAGGGGAGAGAAAATTGAGTTGATAGGAAGAAAAATAGGAAAAATAGTTGTGATCTACACCCTAGGGAAGAAAAACTGCGTGGAGGGATGACATGGCTTACTATAACTAGAAGAGTGGGCCCTAAGAGTGCCACATTTGCACAAATCAAGCCACTTAGAAGAAGGAGAGAAGAGGAGATGGCTGAGTGCAATCTGATGTTCCTGCAATACACACATTTTTGAGCACTTCCGACCGTATGGGAGGTCACAAGAGGATGGACCGTAGGTAGGCCCTAACCCTAGCTTTATCATTTTTTGTTTTTGTCACATTTTTTAGGCCAAGAAATAGGATTTTAGGGTTTTAGCACTATCAGGTTGTCGCCTAGTGCAAAAAGGGGCGCGGATTAGCAGTATCCTCTGGATTGGTGCTATCCGCGTGGGATAGGAAAGGGGTGAATTGGCACCAAAACATCATGGTTTGGTGCCATCGTCTATTTTAATGCAATATTGCGTAGGGCTAAGGTTTGGTGGATTAGCCCCAAAAGGGGGTTAGGGTAGCACTATCTTCTGGATTAACACAAAGGTGTGGAATAGCACTATCTTTTAGATTAACACTAAATTGGAAAGTAGCACGATTGTCTGGATTGGCACTATTAGGTAAAGTGGTGCCATTCTTTGGATTGGCGCCAAAAGGCAGAGTGGCACAATGTTCCTAAATGGCACAAAAACTTTGCGCAGTGGCGCTATACTCTATTTTAGCACCATATGGGGGTTAAGTAGCGCCATCTGTAAAGTTGGCACAAAAGGGAAGAATTTTGGCGCCAAAATTGATTTGACTTCCAACAGAAGAAATGCAATATGAAAAAGTTTGATTTTGTAAGAATAGGTAGGTTTCTGACAAGCATTTGTGGATGCAGGTGACAAGGTCTTTTATTGTGTATTCTTGAGAGCAATGAGTGCCTTTAGTGATGGAGCTTTTTGATGCTTTTGATGATGCTTCCCATGGTCAACTGGCATAGCTAGGGTTTTTGACACCCACATAGATGCCAGTGCTACGAGCTCATAGAGCTCTGATGATGGCTCTCCTAGAGCATTATCACCCTGAGACATGTTCATTTTTGCTTCCTATAGGAGAGATAAATTTCACACTTGAGGATGTTTATCACATCCTCAAGATACCCATTCACAGGCAGCAAGTGATATATGACATGAGGAGGGGATAGAGGGCTCTACTTAGAGTTTTTACCAGTGGTCGGATAGTGTTGGTTTCAGATAGTCAAGAGATGAGCTATGAGGGGACACTTGAGGCAGGTGCAGACAATTTCTCATTATTCCTGTGTGCATTGATTGGTAGCGTAGTGATGCCAAATTAGTGGGGGAGAAGCTTTCCAGTTGGATGGAGGGAGGTTATTGAGGGGATGGTTCGACATGGGACGGTATATGCCTAGGGGCCCTATATGCTAGCACAACTATACCATGAGATGCATATAGTCGTTTATCATTGTGATTCAACACTATCAGTCGGAGTTACTTTGCTTCATGTGTGGGCTTGGGAGCATATTGCGGTTACCAGGCTGAGAGGTGGATATTATCACCAACGATTTGAGGCCTATGTGTTTTTATATCAAGATGTGGAGTATACATATATAGGGCAAGTTCGATATTGGTGATGGGTTTTGGATGACATGATTCGAGTAATCTGGCGATCATATATCAAAGTGGAGCCATGGCCAGATGACGATGTTCATCTGCCCTACACATTTTAGTAGCAATATTTGATGGGTCGAGGTGACCGTACTATAGACATGTATCTACTGTCACAGGTCATACAGTAGTTTGGACTACGAAAGGATGTTCCGCAGCTGATGGTGATATTTGCACAGACTCCTTGAGACACACATTTGTGGCCCCCAGCGATACAGCCACAGGTTGCTATAGGAGACTTTGCATCTTTAGAACCGTTGATGTGGGATTGGAGGAGTGAGGTCAGAGATGCATGTACTACACCTGCGTATGAGACATGGTGGTAGATGTAGTAGCCTACATGGCTTACAGATCTAATGGAGGAGGTAGTCATGGTTGATGAGGCTGGAGCTGAGGGGGATGAGGAGAGTGGATCAGAGGGAGATGAGAAGGGTATATCAGAGGGGGATGAGATCATTGAGGATTGCATTGTGGAGGATGAGGTAGAGGTTGGGGATGATGAGGATCCTATTGGTGTTTTGGCAGCAGCAGCAGTTGGGTAGGCAGGGATTAGAGGAGGGGGACAAGCAGGTGGGGCTCAATAGTTTCCCCAGGAGTAGGTATGGTAGAAGGTATAGCAGTAGGTACCTGTATAGCAAGTACAGATAGAAGAGGTACCAAGGCAGAGGGAACCTTAGCAATAGAGATAGAGAGCTGATAGGGAGCTTATGCCCCCACCATAGGTACCACTTTAGCAGGGGCAGGTAGTTGTAGTGGCACAAGTACCTGGATCAGAGGCAGGAGATTTAGGGACGGGTGGAGGTTCGGGGCTGCGAGAGTGTTCATCCCATTGGCTACCTCAAAGTGCAGATGAGGAGGAGATAGAGACCCTACAGGGACAGGTCACCAGCCTAGAGGAGACCTTATAGAGCTGGGATGCTGAGTTAGTGCAATTGCAAGGTATGGCTACATTATTGGAGGGATCAGATGGACATATGAGTGTGCTATAGGCACAACTAGCCTAGGCACAGGGTGAGGTAGTGACCTTGACAAGCAAGAGGGATGGAGAGAGGGCTCAGTGGCAAGCGGAAGAGATTAGAGCTCAATAGGTAGAAGCGAGGGCTTAGTAGGCAGAGGGGTTGGTAGCCAACCTACAGGGGGTTGTGGCAGGGACAGGCATGGGCCCTGTACTAACACTGATGCAGACACAGATTACTTAGTTACAGGCACAGGTTTTGGATCAGAGTCGATGAGCTGAGTATTATCATGTTGTTTATTGTTCAGCTATTCCAGAGGGTCAGAGGATCCCGAGCTACAGCCAACAGAGTGGGTCTCAGAGGTCTGGGTCCCATAGATCTTGATCTATCTAGTTAGTACAGTAGCTAATGGGCCCCCCATCGTAGGTACTACATCAGTACCAAGTACAACCATAGCCACAACCACAACCATAGCCATGGGTAGGATCCCCTACTAAGTCAGGCAGAGGTTCATTAGTCTAAGGCCGATATATATGTGTTGTACATTTTAAGCCCTTCGAGGCCTATTGTATCATGATTTTGTATTATTTTGAGCGATGTACATTATGATTATGATGATGTATTATGACACTTGATGATCTATGATGCTGATGATTTATGCATTGATAATGTGTTATGTATGGATGTATGTATCGATGCTTATGTTTCTTGATGATGATTATGTTTATGGATGCATTATGTTTATGTTTATGGATGCCATGCAGTTATGGATTATATGTATATGTGATGATAATGTGATGATTTTATGAGATGCTATGGATGTACTACTAATGTTATGTGATGGATATAATGTTGTGATTTGCCTATGATGGATGTTTAGTTAGATTGGATGGATGGAGGATGTGAATTATTATCTCTATAGTTTGTGTGATCAATCATATCATAACAAGTACTAAATCAATACCTTCCATGTGTTATTTGTTAGATTTCCACATGCATGTAATAACAGCAGGATTTATGATAAGGATAGATCGTGAATGTTATATGTTTTATCTATGTGATGTATGCATGTTTTGATTATGGATTGTGATGTGAATGTGAAATGCAAATAAATGCTTAGATTAATAAACATTTATTATGGATGCAAAATATAATGGAATGGAAATATATGCTTATCTTAATAAACACATATTATGTATGCAAATGGAAAAATGAAAATGCAATGGTTTAGATGATTAGGATAATGCAACTAATGGCCTAATGTAATGATTTATGCAGTGCTCAAGTCATGATACACTTGATGTTTTTGTAGAACCCTAGACGATGGGGCTTGGTGGTAGGGGGATAGGTAGGGAGGGGGAATGGTTTATGAACTAGGTAAGGGTAAGATTGGTTATGGTTAGATTGGGGAAGGGAGTGGGGGGTATAAGGGAGTTGCTAGGTCACGATACACCACGCCATTGAGGGGGAATTCATTTTAGTTCAGGATGTATTAGGTTATTTGAGATAAGTGAGATGGGGGGTTAGTAAGAAGAATGGGGCGGGATATATGCGGGGGAATAGATGGGGGGGTAAAAATCTAGGCCCAAGTAGTATGGTTGGAAGAGTGATAGGAAGATGATTTGAGCTAGCAATAGTAGTTGCATAAATTTAATTGAGAGCATTTCTTAGTTTATTATAGCAATATAGAATACACTTCACAGAGGTATGAGATGACCTAGGTGATTATGTATATATCCCACAATTGCATGGACTAGACCCATAAAAAATAGGTTGATTTCATGCATACCCAAGGTAATATAACCTTGCCTAGATGAGGAAGGGGACTCATAGCCATGAGTGCTCATAGTACATATAAGGTATTAATGCCTATATATGCAAATGAGGCGCATCATACTAGAACTGACCCAGGCTTCAAGATATGAATACTATTCTTGGAGTAATGAAACCAACCCACAAGCACAACATATAGAAACAATGACCATGTCTACTCTAGGTGTTGTCCGCCACTTACCATGATATAATGAGATCCAGGTAGCTTTGGAAATGACCTAGAGTGAGACAAGAAGATAAACATCAATAATAAAAAAAGATCAACAAAAAGATACAAATAGCCATTGTGTGCTCTTGCCAAGATAAGTGTTGAGAGGATCACAAATTATTGTCCATTGTGTTAGCACTTATTTTGACCTGGGGTTGATTTGTCATGATCAGGAGGTTTCTTCATCTGAAGCCTTCATCTTCTTGCCCAATTTTTCTAAGTGTTGGACCTCCTCAACGTTTTTCAGCTGCAGCATCATATTTTTCTAAGGAGGAGGTCGTCATCATCATCTTGTCTTCGATGATGTTCTTCATCAGCATGTTCTTCGTCGACTTGTTTTTCTCATCGTCATCATCATATTTCAACTGTGGGGTGATGTTTGCTTATTATCCTGATGATACTGGTGAGCTACAGTGCGCCCTCAGTTGCTTGCGGGGGTGATTTTGCAAGTATCCGGTGATCTTTCATTTATCACCTTGCCCAGACATGATGATGATGTTGCCCCGATATCTTGAAGGGGTTATTCTCTAAGTGTTCGACCTAGCTTGTTTTTTCTTAAGGGTCGTCATCATCATGATATTTCCAGTTATCATCCTGCTGCTTGCGGAGGTCATCATATTTTCTGCCTTCATGATATTTCACCGGGGTGATATTTTTATCATCGGGTGATCTTGGTTATGATCATCCTGATGATGTTGTTGAAGAGTTCTAAGTGCGACCCGATATTCACTAGGGTCATCATATTTTGGACGTCAGGATGATCTTGGTCAATAGCATCCTGATGATGTTGTATCACTTCTTGTTCTTTGTTTCTCATCCTGATGATGCTGACGTCATCCGTATATCAGGGTGATATTTGTTTCTCTGCCTATCTGCATCATGATATTTCCGAAGGAGGGGGTGATATTTTCATATCACCCGGATATATGTTTTGTTCGAGCATCATGATGATGCTGATATCAAGGAGATATCCGCCTGCTGGCTTCGCGCATTATCTACTGGGGGTGATCTTTTCAAGCAGCATCATCATATTCAGTTATCGCCCCGATCTTATAGAGGAGCTACAGTGCAACCTGATATTTGAACATCAGGAGGATATTTCCAAATATCCGGTTGTCTTCCGAATATCATGATGATGTTAATATGATGATGACATCATCAAGGTCCGCGGGGGTCATATTTCTAACAACTGATCATCTTGAAGAGACCTCCTGATATTTGCAAACATGATGATGACGTCAGCAGAATATGATGATGACGTCATCAGGATGTTCATCGGCCAGACTTTTGTTATAACCTCAGCAGGAGGATGTTCCTCCGAAGGATCAGGTTGTGCCGATTATCATGAAGGCTATATTTCAATTATCATGATGACGTCAGGGTGATATTTCGAACAACAGGATATCATGCTGCTAGAGGATGATGATGATGAGGTCTATACTAGTGTCGTCAGGAGCAAAAGCGCCGACATGATATATGCTCATGACCTAGTATATAAAGTGTTATTGAGGTCATCGCGGGGTGCATGTGGGATATTGATATCCTGCATTTTCAAACATCATGATGATGAATCTCGGCGGGAAATGCTTGCGATAGTCTGTATGATGATCTTCCCAAGGCCGCGGGTTGGTGCGCCATTAATGGCGATTGTTGCAAAGGTATGGGCGATGGCGTGGGTCGATCTTGTACCCGACTGGAGGTTTCAATCAGCGGACAGGGGCGCAGGGCTCGAGAAATCTTCCTGTCTCCTCTCCTACCTGCTGCATTCAAGTTTGGGCGCCAATCTGGTTGTGTTTGAGCGCCATTTTCCTGATACTGTGTATCTGGCAAAATTTTGGTCAACCATGTAATTAATTGCTGAACACCTACCTGGCTGTTATAAGCAGGTTGTGTTGTTCATTTTGGGGGTTGTTGAAAGTTGATGATTTTGGCTCTGTAATGCATAACAAGCTGATCTGGTTGCTCTGTACAGCTTACCTGTGAGTTTATGTATCTCTTGTTGTTTGTTTTTGGCATGAACCCACTGATTTCATGATTAAACTTATATGAGAAATGCTGTTTGGCATGTGTTGTGTTAATTCTGTCTCCAGTATTGCATGTATTCTTCTTCTGAATCTGGATGTTTGGCAATGTTTAGATTCTAGAGCATAGAATTCCTATGTTGACTGTCTGACCTTTTAACTTCTACTCAAGGGGTAGATTAAACTGTTTTTAGGTTGAACATTGGGAGGGATATACTGCAGTAGGGATACCATAAGTAGAGATAACCTAACACTTTGTATTGGGAGATGCCTGTAAGGCAGGTATCACATATATCCCCTTGAAATCCAGTTTCAGCTGTTCATGCTGATCATCCACAGGTGTATGTCTACTGACTCCAGGCCCTGGATAGGCACCAATCATGCTTTGTTTTGTGTTATAACCATGTCCAGCTTTGCATCCACACTTAAACTCCAAAGCAAAATCTAAAACCAAACATTAGGACATTAGAGTTAGTTTTAGGAACCTCAGTCCTCTGTCTACAACTGCAAATAGGCCCAAAGCTAGCCCCTTTGCCCTTATCTTTCAGTTTTGGTCTACTTACAGGAGGACTCATCTGCTTTCTGTCAACATCCCAGCCTTGCATGCATATCCTCATGGATGTTGAGTAGGGAGTACCCCCCTAGGTCTTGCAGAGCCTGAAGAAGAAGAGGAGATAAAATATAGAGTCTATCTCCTATACTGTTGACCCCCTGGCCCAGAGATCCTGTTGATCACTGATGGCTACCTTGTAGGGAAATCTGGGAATAAGCATCCAGTCTGGGAAAAAGTCAACAGAAATTGGCGACTCTACTGGGGAATGAGAAGTAAAAGTGCTATCTAATCATCTCCAGTGATATATATGTGACCCATCTAAGTCAGCAACAGTAATCTACTCCGCTGGGGAACCTTGTGAAAGAACCCTGGTTTTCAGAAGAAAATAGTTCCTAGAAATAGGTGGCGACTCCGAAGTAATCTCCCAACCGGTCACAGTAAAATTATATGCAGGGGAGAAGATCCCAACAAAATCCTCTATTTGAAGAGTTACCATTAACAAAAAGAATGATGTATAGAAGAAAGGGAACTGTCTCAGCTAGTCATGAGAGCTCCCCCAGAAAAAGTGATGAGATACAAGATAACCCTAGGCCATCAGGATAGCATGCTCCTTATTTTTCAAATGCAGAAGCTGATATCCAAGGTGCATATGAGAGGCAACAGGGTGGTAGTATGAGAATGAGGTCAGAGGTGTTCCAAGAACGCCCTTTTCTAGACCCAAGTGAGAGGTTTGAAGAGGCAGAGTCTCTAAGGGATGATGAAGATGATGACCCAAATGGCATGAGACCATCTACCTCCAGACCTAAGGATGAACAGTTGGCTGAAGAAATCAAAAGTCTAAGAGCAGAACTAGAATACCTACAAGCCATGAAAATCAGAGATGATATACAGCAGAAAGTGCAAGCCTTGAGAACTGCCCAAAATGATTCAGTTCCTACTCTAGAAAATGCAAATATGCAAAGACATCAGCAAAGATATGAAATGCAACATCAGCATCATGATGACAGACAAAATGTGAATGATGCTAGGATACCACTGAACCATGCAGGAAACCAGAATGCAAACAGAAATGTTAATGTCAATCAGCCAAACAGACAGCCCATGCAGCTAGATAGATTCAGGCAGCTGGTGTTTGATGGTATTCCTGGGTATCCTAACCCCATTGACAAGCATCTGAGGCTGCAAGTGCCTAAGTTTTCAGGAAACAATACAGTGTCAGGAGAAGATCATCTAAAGGCCTTCCAAAATGTCATGGATAATTTTGAGGTTGAGCATGAGGATGTTTTCATGAAGTCATTCATGCAATCCTTAATAGATGAGGCAAGAGAATGGTACAGGAATCTGCCTGACCGGAGCATATCATTATGGGATGATTTTAAAAGGATATTCAAGGAGCAATATGGTGATAAAACTGACCCTAGCTTCTTTGTAAATGAGTTCACCAGTATCACAAAAGGGTCAAATGAGCAGGTTGCAGACTTTAATGCAAGATTCATTAAAGTGTTGAACAAATTGCCACATCATATGAGGCCAAATGAACCAATGTGCATAATTTTGTACATCAATGCCTTTGATGCAAAGACTGCATATGGACTAAGAGATAAAGGTCCTGCCACTCTCAGGGATGCTTTCAGAATTGCAGTAAATATTGAAAACAATAGGAAAGCATCAGGCAAGACAAATAGAAGGGATGATGTAAAAATTCTGCAGAATCCAAATAAGCCTCAGAACACTCAAGGTAGTACATCTACTCTTGAAGATAAGATAGACAAACTGGCAAATGTTGTTAAGGACCTGAGCTATAGATTAGCTAGAAGTGAAAAAGGGATGGGTCCTGATAGGCAAGTCTATCAAAGGCAGGAAAAGAGGCCATCATTACATGATATGCCTTATAACACCAATTGGCATGATGGTAAGCCTGTATTCACACGTAACAACCCAAATCAGAGGGCTCAACATGCCAAGGAAACTCCTGATCCCCTGAAGAAAACTATAAATATTGCTGATGATGCTCCGTGGTGTATAATCTGTCAGATGCCACATTCACAGTCACAGTGCATGATTGCCCAATCTTTGTATGATAATGCTACATCTTGTAATGAGTGCAATGAGCCACATCATGTGCAGGATGATGATGTAAACATGATGTCCATAGGTAATGGATATACTCTTTATGATGCTGATGACAAGACAGATCATCAAGTTCAGGCCTGCCAACAGTCCCCATATGATGAAGATCATGAGGATAATTATGTGTATGCTCAGAACTCACACAATTTTCTGAGTAGCTTACAACGACCTTCTGATGAGGAAATCAGAGCCTTCACAGCTGCAGCAGTTGCTCAGGTCAAGAGCAACTACAATCTCAGAGGTAGAAATCAGGTTGGCAGCCCACATCAGCCAGAGGATATTTCTGCAGGTCAGCTGATGCATGGTCATAAAGGAACTGAACCACAAAAAAGGCAATGGGTAAATAATAAACAAAACTTTAGATACAGAGCAGGTCCTGAATCTCAAGGACCAGAACACAAAACCCCTCAGGCTGAAGATCAAAGTAGAGGTTCCCAAGACAAGAATGATGATCAGGGAACTATGAAAGTGAAAACTAAATCAGCTCAGGATAAAAGCAAGATTCTGGAGCAAGCCACAACTGTTGTACAGAACTATGCTCCATTTGATATAGCCCAGATCCTCTCTCAGGTAAAGGTCTCTGTTCCACTTATGGAACTCATGAAAGTGGAAGAGATCAAGAATAGGACAATATCCCTAATCTCAGGGGTACCTTTTCAAGCTAAACAAAATGATCAGACCCAGGGTGAGAAACAGGTCATGTGCAATGAAGAAGATGAGACTCCTGAAGTCTATTTAGGAATGACCATGACAAAGTGTCCTTCACAGGTGGAACCATTTTATGTTTCCCTGGTTATAAATGGTAAAATAATTAGAAATTGTATGCTTGACTCTGGAGCATCCACAAATGTCATGCCTTTGGCTATCATGCAGCAAACTGGATTAAAAATTGACAAGGCATGTGGGAAGTGTTATGCTATGGATGCCAGAGAGGTACCAGTTATTGGAATCATGAAGGATGTAGATTTTAAACTGGCAGCATTTCCTGAAAAGAAATATAAGATGAATATAACAGTGGTTGACATCAAGCCACAGTATGGTATGCTGTTGTCAAGAAGATGGGCAGCACTAATAGGTGGAAGTATGCAGCTGGACCTATCATATGCCATGATTCCAATGAATGGCAGGGATGTCAAGTTAATCAGAGAGCAAAGATCATCAGAGACAGTGGAAGACCAAGAAGCAAATGAACAGATATGCTTTGTAGACACTGACTGTGATAACTTCAAGGTTGTCTCAGATGATGCAGAAGACAAAAAGAAAAATGCCTGTATTGATGAGCTGGATCAGCAAGGCTTATGGACCATGTTTTTTGATGGAGCTTGTGCAAAAGAAGGCTCTGGAGCTGGAGTTGTTTTCCTGTCTCCAACTGGTAAGCTCCTCAAATTCTCTTTCTTGCTGAGGTTTGATTGCACAAACAATATTGCAGAATATGAGGCATTACTCTTAGGCCTGAATATTGCTCTCAAACATGGGATTAAGATGTTAAGAGTATTTGGAGACTCTGAGCTGATTGTATCCCAAATCAGAAATAAGTATGCTGCAAAGAATAAAAGGTTGAAGCAATACAAGCATGCTGTTTGGGATACTATTGAACTTTTCGATGCATTTTCAATTGGCTGGGTAGAAAGGTCAAAAAATGTTATGGCTGATTTCTTAGCCAATGTTGCAATAAGGCCAGATGACATCACTCTGTCAGGTGTCACAGATGTAGAAGTTAAAATTAGGCCTGCCATACCAGAAAACATATGCAGTTGGCAAGTTTTTAATGATGATAGGGATTTGCTGAAATTTTTGCACTGCATAGATGACTATGAGAACCAACAGATTGATTTCCAAGCTTTTGTAGAAACTGTAGATGGAAAAGAGACTCTTGTGGGAAAAGAGATCATTCAGTTGAAGACTAACAAGATCCCTAGAGGGTTAGTGGCTTTGGAAAGAGCCTTTGACAGTAGAGACAAAATGGTCACAAAGACATCCCCCACAAATAAGGAGGATTTAGAAGAAATAAATTTGGGGACATCTCAGGCCCCTCAGAAGGTATATATTGGCAAGCAGCTCAAACCACACATAAGAAGTATGCTGATTGCATTACTAAAAAGGTATAAACATGTTTTTGCTTGGTCATATGAGGACCTAAAAGCTTATAGAGAAGACTTATTCCAGCATGAGATCCCATTGAAGCCTGAAGCTAAGCCATTTAGACAGAGGCAAAGGCCTATAAATCCTACCTTAGCTCCCAAGATGCAAGAGGAACTTAAAAGGCTCAGGGAGGCTGGAATAATTGTGCCAATCAGACATTCAACTTGGGTGTCTAACCTTGTCCCAGTCAGGAAAAAGAATGGTGATATTAGGTTGTGTGTTGATTTCAGGAACTTGAATGTATCCTCTTTGAAGGATAACTATCCACTGCCTAATATGGAGGCTATGTTGCAGAGAGTGACTGGTTGTGAACTCCTATCCATGATGGATGGATTTTCAGGATATAATCAGGTAAAGGTAAAGGAATCAGAACAATATAAGACTGCCTTTACCACTCCATGGGGGACATATGTGTATGTTAGAATGCCATTTGGACTAACAAACGCAGGTGCTACATTTCAAAGAGCAATGGATGTTGCTTTTGCAGGGCTGATTGATTCAATCCTGGCAGTATATCAGGATGACCTGACTGCCTACTCAAAGAAAGAGGAGCAGCATTGTATGCATCTGGAGCAGATCTTCATAAGAGCACTAGAATATGGTATTTCTTTAAACCCAAAGAAGTGTGCCTTTGGAGTAGTTGAAGGAAAGCTTCTGGGACACATTGTTTCCAAGGATGGAGTCAGGATAGATCCAGAGAGAGTGGCAGCCATTGACAGGATCCAAATGCCAAACACTGTGAAAGGAGTTCAGTCCTTCTTTGGACAGATAAACTTTGTTAGAAGATTTGTTCCCAACTTTGCAGAGATCACAAGGAACATCTCCAAGATGATGAAGAAGGATGCAACTGTCAACTGGGAAAGGGAAGCGACAGAATCATTTCAGAATATCAAAGAGGCAATTAAGATGGCCCCTGTTCTTAAATCTCCTGATTTTTCTAGGCCGTTTCAAGTGTTTTCATTTGCTTCCTTTCATACTGTAGCTGCATGTTTGTTACAGAAAAATGAAGATGGTTTTGAACAGCCCATTGCTTTCTTCAGTATGTCCCTGCAGGCCTCTGAGTTGAAGTATGACATTATGGAAAAGCAGGCATATGCACTAGTTAGAGCCATCAAAAGTTTCAGACCATACCTGGTAGGGTCATATATAATTGCATATGTACCTCATGCTGCAGTCAAAGACATATTCACTCAGCAGGAGGTGACTGGAAGAAGGTGCAGATGGATAAACAAACTGCAGGAATTCAACATAGACATACAGGTTACTAAGTTGATAAGAGGACAAGGACTAGCTAAGATGATGGCACAATCAAACTTGGAAGCATGCCAAGTTAATGCAGTCCAAGATGAGAATGTAAGTGTATCAGGATCTGAATGGTACAAGGATATTGTCTATTATTTGCAAAATCTGAATTGTCCTTCCCATTTCAGTGACAATCAAAAGAGGACTCTGAAGCTACATGCAATCAGGTATGTTGTTGTTCAAGGTGAGCTGTACTGGAAAAATCCTGATGGTGTGCTGCTGAGATGTGTGGATAAGAACATGGCTAACAATATTTTGATTGACATGCATAAAGGATTGTGTGGTGGCCATTATACTGCCCAAACAACAGCTCATAAAATTCTCAGGGCAGGATATTGGTGGCCCACTCTTTTTTCAGATGCACAGAAGTTAGTAAGGAAGTGTGACCCTTGCCAGAGATTCTCAGGAAAGCTGAAATATAATGGTGCTTTGCCCCTCAGAACTGTACCTGTGGATGCTCCATTCCAGCAGTGGGGAATTGACTTTATAGGGGAAATTGCAGACAAATCAAGTGGGGGACACAGTTGGATTTTGGTGGCAACTGACTACTTTACCAAATGGATTGAGGCCATTCCAACTAAAAGAGCTACAAGTAAGGTGGTGACAGACTTCATACTAGAGAACATCATCATCAGGTTTGGAGTACCATTTAAGATTATCACTGATAATGCTATGTGCTTCAGATCAGGTGAGTTTGTTGATTTTTGCAACAGGTATGGGATCAATCTGTCATACACATCACCATATCACCCACAAGGAAATGGTCAAGCAGAATCAAGCAATAAGAGCATCATGAAAATTGTCAAGAGGATGCTGGACAAGAACAAGAGAGCTTGGGACTCAAAGTTGAACTTAGCAGTATGGGCTGACAGAGTGACTGTGAAAAGGGCTATTGGGAAGTCACCTTTTGAGCTAGTGTATGGTGCATCAGCTAGACTGCCCATAAATAATCTCCTACCAGTTTACAGGTTCATTCAGGAAAATGATGAGGACATAGGAGATCCCATGACAGAAAGAGTGAATCAGCTGGTTGCATTGGATGAAGACAGAAGGAGAGCCCACCAGATCAATCTCAAAAGACAACAGGATATGAAATATCAGTTTGACAGGAGAACTACAAAAAGGAGGTTTCAAGTTAATGATCTGGTGCTTATTTGGAATGCTAAAGATCAGGAAAAGGGTAAACATGGTAAATTTCAGCCCTTATGGATGGGCCCATATCAGGTTTGCAATACTCATGGGGAGGATTCTTATTTCCTCCAGGCCCTAGATGGTGAAATTCTGGAATTGCCTGTGCATGGCCAATTCCTTAAATTCTATTTTGCATGAATATCTGGTTGCTGTGCACATCTGTAAAATATGTATGTAGTGTAAATGCCTTGTACAGCTCGCGTTTTTTGGCTTTTTGTCAGGTCTGCCCGGAGATCTGGTTCTCGCTGCAGGTTTTCACCTGCACGTCCCCATTCAGAGCCACTGTTAGCACTTATTTTGACCTGGGGTTGATTTGTCATGATCAGGAGGTTTCTTCATCTGAAGCCTTCATCTTCTTGCCCAATTTTTCTAAGTGTTGGACCTCCTCAGCGTTTTTCAGCTGCAGCATCATATTTTTCTAAGGAGGAGGTCGTCATCATCATCTTGTCTTCGATGATGTTCTTCATCAGCATGTTCTTCGTCGACTTGTTTTTCTCATCGTCATCATCATATTTCAACTGTCGGGTGATGTTTGCTTATTATCCTGATGATACTGGTGAGCTACAGTGCGCCCTCAGTTGCTTGCGGGGGTGATTTTGCAAGTATCCGGTGATCTTTCATTTATCACCTTGCCCAGACATGATGATGATGTTGCCCCGATATCTTGAAGGGGTTATTCTCTAAGTGTTCGACCTAACTTGTTTTTTCTTAAGGGTCGTCATCATCATGATATTTCCAGTTATCATCCTGCTGCTTGCGGAGGTCATCATATTTTCTGCCTTCATGATATTTCGCCGGGGTGATATTTTTATCATCGGGTGATCTTGGTTATGATCATCCTGATGATGTTGTTGAAGAGTTCTAAGTGCGACCCGATATTCACTAGGGTCATCATATTTTGGACGTCAGGATGATCTTGGTCAATAGCATCCTGATGATGTTGTATCACTTCTTGTTCTTTGTTTCTCATCCTGATGATGCTGACGTCATCCGTATATCAGGGTGATATTTGTTTCTCTGCCTATCTGCATCATGATATTTCCGAAGGAGGGGGTGATATTTTCATATCACCCGGATATATGTTTTGTTCGAGCATCATGATGATGCTGATATCAAGGAGATATCCGCCTGCTGGCTTCGCGCATTATCTACTGGGGGTGATCTTTTCAAGCAGCATCATCATATTCAGTTATCGCCCTGATCTTATAGAGGAGCTACAGTGCAACCTAATATTTGAACATCAGGAGGATATTTCCAAATATCCGGTTGTCTTCCGAATATCATGATGATGTTAATATGATGATGACGTCATCAAGGTCCGCGGGGGTCATATTTCTAACAACTGATCATCTTGAAGAGACCTCCTGATATTTGCAAACATGATGATGATGTCAGCAGAATATGATGATGACGTCATCAGGATGTTCATCGGCCAGACTTTTGTTATAAGCTCAGCAGGAGGATGTTCCTCCGAAGGATCAGGTTGTGCCGATTATCATGAAGGCTATATTTCAATTATCATGATGATGTCAGGGTGATATTTCGAACAACAGGATATCATGCTGCTGGAGGATGATGATGATGAGGTCTATACTAGTGTCGTCAGGAGCAAAAGCACCGACATGATATATGCTCATGACCTAGTATATAAAGTGTTATTGAGGTCATCGCGGGGTGCATGTGGGATATTGATATCCTGCATTTTCAAACATCATGATGATGAATCTCGGCGGGAAATGCTTGCGATAGTCTGTATGATGATCTTCCCAAGGCCGCGGGTTGGTGTGCCATTAATGGCGATTGTTGCAGAGGTATGGGCGATGGCGTGGGTCGATCTTGTACCCGACTGGAGGTGTCAATCAGCGGACAGGGGCGCAGGGCTCGAGAAATCTTCCTGTCTCCTCTCCTACCTGCTGCATTCAAGTTTGGGCGCCAATCTGGTTGTGTTTGAGCGCCATTTTCCTGATACTGTGTATCTGGCAAAATTTTGGTCAACCATGTAATTAATTGCTGAACACCTACCTGGCTGTTATAAGCAGGTTGTGTTGTTCATTTTGGGGGTTGTTGAAAGTTGATGATTTTGGCTCTGTAATGCATAACAAGCTGATCTGGTTGCTCTGTACAGCTTACCTGTGAGTTTATGTATCTCTTGTTGTTTGTTTTTGGCATGAACCCACTGATTTCATGATTAAACTTATATGAGAAATGCTGTTTGGCATGTGTTGTGTTAATTCTGTCTCCAGTATTGCATGTATTCTTCTTCTGAATCTGGATGTTTGGCAATGTTTAGATTCTAGAGCATAGAATTCCTATGTTGACTGTCTGACCTTTTAACTTCTACTCAAGGGGTAGATTAAACTGTTTTCAGGTTGAACATTGGGAGGGATATACTGCAGTAGGGATACCATAAGTAGAGATAACCTAACACTTTGTATTGGGAGATGCCTATAAGGCAGGTATCACATATATCCCCTTGAAATCCAGTTTCAGCTGTTCATGCTGATCATCCACAGGTGTATGTCTACTGACTCCAGGCCCTGGATAGGCACCAATCATGCTTTGTTTTGTGTTATAACCATGTCCAGCTTTGCATCCACACTTAAACTCCAAAGCAAAATCTAAAACCAAACATTAGGACATTAGAGTTAGTTTTAGGAACCTCAGTCCTCTGTCTACAACTGCAAATAGGCCCAAAGCTAGCCCCTTTGCCCTTATCTTTCAGTTTTGGTCTACTTACAGGAGGACTCATCTGCTTTCTGTCAACATCCCAGCCTTGCATGCATATCCTCATGGATGTTGAGTAGGGAGTACCCCCCTAGGTCTTGCAGAGCCTGAAGAAGAAGAGGAGATAAAATATAGAGTCTATCTCCTATACTGTTGACCCCCTGGCCCAGAGATCCTGTTGATCACTGATGGCTACCTTGTAGGGAAATCTGGGAATAAGCATCCAGTCTGGGAAAAAGTCAACACATTGTAGGAATGATATATCCTAGGATGCAAATCATTTGGATTTTGTTGGATAATGTTTGAAAGGTGGGCAAAAGGACAGTCAGGCTATGTGTTGGATTATAGTTGGTATGTTGATTGATGATTTTTACATGAGGCACGATGTTTCAAGCGTATACTTAGCGTGTGTATCACTTGTTGGATCTAGCAAGCTCAATAAATAGGGACCATCTAAATGGGTTGGATGGGTGCATCTTATGTACCTGAGTATTGGATACTTCCTTCGTATTCCAGACTGCCTACATACCCTGTGTCCATGGGATCAAGGTACTTTCAAGATGCGGATGAGATGAATATTTAGTTCTAGCAAGACTTGATGATGTGGAGATGGTTTAGGACGGATGCTGAGGATGAAGTTATGATGTTGGAAATTGTGATGATGTCATGGGAGTGGATTTGGAATTTCTTGGATTTTTTGACTTTTTGGATGTTTTTGGGTTTTTTGATTTTTCTAATGTTTTTGGATTTCTCTGATTTTCTATTGTTTTTGGATTTTTCTAATTTTAGCTATACAAAAGGAAGCTTATAAGGATGTTTGTACCATGGATTAGCCTTGGGTGGGATGATGCGGGTTTGGGTGATTGATGTTTCCAAATTCCAAGCCATGGAAGGTGTTTTTGGTATGGAATGGTGTGATGGAAAGAGGACTTATTAGATGGTAGAACTAGCCACTACACATGGCACCTAAAATAGTTTTTCACCATGGTACCAATCCAGGGCATCACCGAAGTGATTTTCACCATTGGACGTCTTTATTGGACTCGGGTTTTTCTTGATTTTTTGATTTTTTTAGCTTTTTGTATTTTTTGATTTTTTTTGTATTTTTGCTTGGGATACTCAAAGGGTTATGCATAGAACATTTTTAGATGTAGATATTCATAGGCTAATCCAGAGGCTGTCCCTCAAGTGTTGCAAGCTGATATGCTCTTGATCTATAGCTAGTTGTGATGACATAGAGCCTTAACCAATTGGATTCAAATTTTCCTTTCTTAGGGCATTCTTGCAGATTCTTCTGGTTTTCCATGAGGACAAGGTTTCCTACTTCAAATTTGTGGTTCTTGATTTTCTTGTTGTAGCTTCTTCTCAAGCAATTTTGGTAATCTTGCAGATGGTTAAGTGCATCTAGTCATTTGTCATCCAATAATTCTAGCTCATGCAGCCTTGCAACTCAGTATTCCTCATCAGTGATTATGTTTTGCAGAGATACTCTTAAGGATGGGAGCTCAACCTCAATAGGTAGGATAGCTTCAGATCTGAATACAAGGGAATATGGAGTGGCTCCTATGGGTGTATGGATGCTTGTGTGATAGGCCCATAAGGAAGGATTGAGCTGAAGGTGCCAGTCACGGCCAGCTTCATTAACCATCTTCTTCATAATACAGAGAATGGTTTTGTTTGAAGCTTCTACTTGACCATTACCTTGAGGGTAGTATGGAGTGGAGAAATGGTGTTGGATTTGGAATTTCTTGCATAGGGTGCGGTCTTCCTAGTTCTTGAATGGTTTTCCATTATCTATGATAATGGAATGAGGGATGCCATAATGACATATGATATAATGGAGGATGAACTTGGATATTTGTGTTCTAGTTATGAAATGAGTGGTATTTCTTCCACCCACTTAGTGAAGTATTCGGTAGTAGTGATGATGAATTTATGGCCATTAGATGATGGTGGATGGATCTTCCCAATGAGGTTAAGTCCCCACTATGAGAAGGGCCACGGAGTCGTAATTGGCTGCAATTCTTGTGATGGTGCATGAATAAGATCTCCATGATGTTGACATGGTAGGCACTTCTTTACAAATCAATAGGCATCTCACTCCATGGTTGGCCAATAGTACCTAGTCCTCAGGATCTTCTTAGCTAGAATAGATGCACTTGAATGTGCCCCAAAAATGCCTTCATGTACCTCTTGCAAGGCCACTTTAGCTTCCCTAGAGTCTAAACATTGTAAAAGCATACCATCAAGACTCCTTTTGTATAGGGTGTCTCCTATGAGGATGAAGCAGGAGGCTCAGCGAATGAAGCTTTTTCATTGCAAGGCGGATAAGTTGTGGGGAATGATGTTATCATGGAGGTACATATAAGTTTCTTAATACCACAGGGATAGGGGACCAATGATTTTACACACTAGCTCTAATTGCGGAACATCATATGATGGAATAGGGAGTTCTTCGATCAAGAACTCGCAACTTTTGCTATCTTTCTTCATATCAACCAGGGATCTGATTGTTGCCATGGCATCTGTAGCTTTGTTGTTTAGCCTTGGGATTTTTTCAAAGTGAATATCATCAAAATAGTCTTTGAAGTCATCAACCATCTTTTTGTAAGGCAAGAGTTTATCATCCTTAGTTTTGTACTCATTGTTTACTTGTCGGATGACTAGCTAGGAGTCGCCATTTACTATCAGCTTCTCAATTTTCCACTTGATTGTCATTCAGAGTCTTGTGATGAGGGCCTCATACTTTCCCACATTGTTGGTGCATGGAAATGTAATTTTGAATGATTTATGGATGGTGTCACCTTGAGGGGTAACAAACAAGATGCCTACCTCCGAGCGTCTGTGTGTATATGACTCATCGAAGTACATTTTCCATGTTTCTACTGCTGGTGCTATTGTCAATATGGCTTCATTAGGGAATTCTACTAGTGTAGGGTATTCTAAGGGAATAGGTGCTTCAGCCAATTGATTGGCAATGACTTGTCCTTTGATAGCCTTTCTCTCTGTGTATTCAATGTCAAATTTGCTAAGGATCATGACCCATTTGGCCATTCTTCCAGTAAGAGCAGCTATGTTTAGTAGATATTTTAGTGGGTCAATCTTGGCGATGAGCTTAGCTTTGTGATTGAGCATGTAGTGTCTTAACTTTTGTGAAGTAAAGACCACAGCTAGACATGCTCATTCAATGGGTGTGTAATTTAGCTCATAAGTTACCAAGGTGTGGCTGATATAATATATAGCTCTTTCCTTCCCCTATTCATCATGTTGTGCCAACAAGGCTCCTATAGCAGTTTCAGTTGCTGAGATGTACAAAAGGAGGGGTTCTCCTTGCCTTGGCAAAGTGAGAATAGGGGGATTTGCCAAGTACTCTTTTAACTGGTTGAAGGTAGCTTGACACTGATTGTCCCAGACAAAGGTTGTATTCTTTCTAAGTAGGTGTTGAAAAGGTTGACACTTATCGGCAAGCTGAGCAATAAACCAATAAATAGACTAGAGTTTTCCTTGCAGACTTCATAGTTGTTTCAGTGTCTTTGGAGGAGGCATCTCAGTGATGGATTTGACTTTAACAGGATCTACCTCAATTCCCCTTCTTGAGACTATGTATCCCAAAAGCTTACCTGAGGTAACCCCAAAAACACATTTCTTTGGATTTATATTGCTCTAGCCTATCAAAGATCTTTTCTAGCACATCCAAGTGTTCATCTCTTGTCTTTGATTTCCCTAACAAGTCATCCACATAATCTTCCATGATGTGGTGGAAAAGGTCATGAAAGATGACAATCATGACACGTTGATAAGTAGCTCCTGCATTTTTTAGGCCGAATGGCATCACTACCCAATAGTATGTCCCCCATTGGTAGATGAAGGAAGTCTTATGCTAGTCTTCTTCTCTGATTTTGATCTGATTATACCCTAAAAATCCATCCATTAGTGATAGCATCTCATGTCCTACGGTGAGGTCCACTATGATGTCGATGTTAGGTAAGGGGAAGTCATCCTTAGGGCATGCTTTGTTGAGGTCTGAGAAGTCAGTGTAACATTAGATGTGACCATTAAGCTTTGCCACTGGCACTAGATTAGAGATCCATTATGGATAATCTATCAGTCGGATGAATCCCATGTCTAGGAGTTTCTTCAGTTCTACTTTAACCAAGAGTGCAACCTAAGGATTTATCTTTCTTAGTTTCTGTTTTACAGGTTTTTTGTCAGGCCGTACTGCGAGGTGATGAAGAACCAAGGTGGGATCTAGCCTTGGCATATCTACATAGGTCCATTCAAAGTTGTGGCTTCTTTTTTTGAAGAAGGCTAAGAAATTCCCATGTTCTATTGTGGTGAGGGATTCTACTCTGTAGGTGATCATTCACATTTCTTTTGTCCCAAGATTCATATCTTGTGATGGCTCCATGAGGATCGTTGATCTATCAGAATATACTTTCTCTACTTTGGGAATGCCCATGCTTCCATTTTATAGCTCTTTATGGAGGTTTTCACCAGACGATACATCCTTTATTTTTACTTTATCTTTGCCTGAAAGTGCCATGAAGTGGTTTTAACTAGGGGATGTTTTTATTCTTATGTTTTTGTGACTAGAAGCATGGGTGGTCTCGCCGAAATAGGTAGATGTGTCAAGTTCCATTATGTATCCATCTTTGTGATCTCCCAGGGGGAAATGATCTCTAACCCCCATCATTTTTGCTATGGCTTCATCATTTTGTGCTACATCAAAGACAGGAGGTCCTCATTGGTCCCTATCGATAAGGTCTGGGTATATATAGGGTAGGTCATTAGATGAGGATGTTAGGGTGGTTACCATGTAGATGGTGCATATGGAGGATTCAAAGAATTCAATGAAATCACTAAAGGAGTCTTGATGGCCTACTTTGTTGACATTATCGACTTTGGTGGAAACCGTAGCAACCTCGGTTAAGATACACTCACCACTAGTGAGGATACGTTGTCACTAACCATACCCTAATCCTTGGGTGTAGGGATTCCTTGTTGCTTGAACTGGTTCTATGATCCCTTGTTCATGAAGGCCAATACTTCCTTGTCCTTTATAGCCCATGTTCTTGATGATTTCTAACCCTTTTCCATAGATTTCAGATGGTATGGTAGGGGCTTCTTGCTCTATTTCTTCATCTTTATACAACCATGATGATAGTCTTCAAGCATGTCTTGATCAAGAAGGTGTTTCTTTTCAAAGGTCAGAGATGGCTTGCATTTGATGACCACTGTGGAGACTTCTCCCTCTTTTAGGGTACCAAACGTCTTAGGATTGGGTAATGTGCCTACAAAAGGTACTGTGTAGGTCATATTCTCCACATCCCATGTCACTTATCTTGAGCTTGACCTCAGGTGGGGGAGGTGCTTGATATGAAGTGGTAGCAATGTTGGTGGGATTGATGTATGAGGGGGATGTTGTAGGTTCAGTTTGGGAAGTGGTTTTTGTGATAGCTTTGTTGTATGGACAAAAAGTATGGTCGTGTCCTTCCAAGAAACTATAGTATTGGAAGGGGTGAGAATCGACATAGATAGTTACTTCTGTGCCATTGTGAGGGAACTTTAGGCATTGATGGAATGTGGAGGGGATGGCTTGTATGGCATGGATCCATGGGTGGCCGAGAAGAATGTTGTAGGGGAGGTTGAGATCAAGAACCTGACATTTGGTTTCCAACATCTTTTGCCCTACTTGGATGGGGAGTTTGATAGTACCCTCAGATAGTCTTTCAATGTCATCATATCCCTTGATGGTTATGCATTCACTAGTGTCCACAACCACATCTAAGTATCCCAAGTGTTTTAAGAATTTTAGAGTGCATAGGTTTAGGCTGGAGCCACCATCTATTAAGACTCTTTTGATGATATGCTTATGGATGTAGACTTCGATATGTAAGGCATCATTATATAGGTTGTCAAAGGTGGGGAGGTCCTTTTCTAAGAAAGTGAGATGATGGGGTGAGGCGATATGGCCCACCATGGCTTGGAATTGATCCACATTCAAGTTGGTGGGAACTTGGGTTTCCATTAGAGACTTGTCGAGGAGCTTCTTTGTGGAGAGGTGAAATGCGGAGCAACTCAAGGATGGAGATCTGTGCAGGGGTCTTTCCTAGATGTTCTAGGAGATTGTATTTATTAGTTGCTAATGGGTGAATGGATGGATGATTTGGTTGAGGATTTGATGTGGATGGAGGTGTTTGGTCGGTGGTAGGGGCTGTGCGGATGGACACACGGCCTCGACAGGTTGTGACGGTGCAGTTAGGTGCTTGAGCCTGAATGGTGATTGTGTTGATATAGTTGGATGATGGTTCTATCCTACCTACAACAGAATCATAGAAAGTAGGAGGTGGAGTGATATTGTAGGCTTGATTAGAGGATGAGGCTTTTCCTTTGTTGTGATTAGGTAGAGGATCCTTGTAAGCTCCCAAGTTGGCATTGGGCAATGGTTGGGGGCTTGCTCAAGTTGGACTTTGTTTTGATCTATGAGATCTTGTATACAATGTTTTAATTTCATGCAATCGGATGTCTTATGGCCCACAATGTGGTGGTAGTCACAATAGTCATTTTCATTATACCATGCAGCTTTGAGTTGATTTTCTTGGTGGGGCTTAATAGGTGGGAGAGTCATTAAACCATCTTTTAGACATCTATCAAGGATGTCTTCGAGTGGCTCCCCTAAGGATGTAAATTGTCTCTAAGGTTTATTTTATTTAGGTTGACCCTTGGGAATATTTACATTGGTGGTGTATGCACTTGGGGGTGCTTGGTTTTGCATATGTTGGATGGCCTTCATGTCGGTGATGCCATCATTGAGGGTGTTTGATACAGGAGAATCCCTAGTTCAAGAGCAATCTTGTATCAACCAAATACATTTTTGCATTTCAGTTTGTTTGCATTTCAGTTCTTTCATTTTCTAGTTCAGTTCAGACAATTCAATTAGTAGCAATTTTTAGCTTGTGGTCTGGTTTTGGAAATTCACACCTTGTGGATCTAGACTTAGAATCTACATTCATTCATCTACATCATATCAAGAATTTAGAGCATTTGGATAAGTTACCGAAAGGATATCACTATCAGAAGATCATCTATTTCCCTAGAGCAGAGCATTCTAACAATTCCTGATAATCAGCTAAAGGAGAAGTCTTGCAGATCATTCCTTGACTTGCGGATCCTAATGACACATCATTAAATGATCCTTGGTTCATGGCTAACCTTCCTCAAAGGTCCGTATGTTGTTCCATTCATTTGAGGAAGTGTTTTATGCATTTAGGTCTGACCTATCTGAGAACATGTTACAACTCTTCATTGGAGTTTGTGACCTTCCTTAGCTGACACGGAGGAATCTATTGGTCTGAAAATGATATATATTGATGTAATAGATCCTTATGAAAGTAGCTATTAACATAAGATAGATCTGATAGTTTAGATTTTGTGTGAAAGAGATTCAAAGCTTTATCTTGTGCATGTATGTATTCAAGCCTTTGAGACCTAGTTGTAAGCCCGCATGTTGTAAGGAAAGCAGAGGTGTAGAATACAACTTCCCTAATGTTAATTCAAAGGGGATAATGCAACCAGGTAACTTTTAACTTAAAACAATAGATGAATACACTAGAAAAAATAGAAAAACAAAACAAGATATAGAGAATGACACCAAATTTACATGGGAAAACCTTTTCAAGTAAAAAACCCACCACCACAATAGAAGCTATCTTTATTATAGTAAACTGAATAGTTACAATAAAGATCCTAGCTCTCTATTGCTCAAGTAACAATTCTCTACAATTATACTAAACTATTTATTTCCTCTGTATATTTACAGAATAAACTGTATAATCGAATCTCTTCATCTATAATGACAAGCTCACCAAATCTATATATAAAACCATAGTTTTCAAGAGCAAGAAACCATTTTCACTTCTGCCCTAACTGCACGTTTCAACTTACTCAGCACCATTGTCCCAACCATCACGTAACAGCTATCCAACAGTCGTAATTGTTCACATTCCTGTGAGATGTTTAATCCCACATGTACTGGGTCGCAAACAGCTCTACAGTTTATATTGCCGAACACTCAGTCATACTATCGTTGGCAATTTTGTTGCTGACAATGCTAAACCAAAGACTCATTGGCCTAACCTGCTCCATTGGTGATTGCATTGTTTCCTTCACCAATACTATATAGTCTCCATGATCCTCAAGTTCACCACCCTTCATCAGACAAACCTTTGCCATTAGTTCAAACACTTTCCATTGTTCTGATGAACAATTTCTTGCCGATATAATTAGCGATGAACCTTGAACCCGTTGAACCTTGAACCCACTGAACTCACGGATGGTTCAACCTCTTCGAAATCCTACCGATAGAACTGAGTCATAGAGATAAACCTTGAACCCGTTGAACCTTGAACCAATTAAACTCACGAATGGTTCAATGAACCATTAAACTCAACACTTGAACAGTTCATCGAACACTCAACACTTGAACAGTTCATCAAACACTCAACACTAGAACAGTTCATCAAACCATTGAACCCAATGAACTCATGAAAGGTTCAATGAAGAACAACTTTGAATCATGAGGTTCAAGAAGTAAAATTGAGACACAAGTTCTCTTCAGTTTCCCACTTGTCGAAGATATTACTGCTACCTCTTAGTCTTCTTTTGATTATTGAGAACTATGAGCCCGTAGACCCATTTCATCTAAACACCATTTGAACTTGGCCATGCTCACTAGTTTAGTTAAGGCATCAGAAATATTTTTCAGAGTGTCAACTTTTTCTAGCTTCACCTTCTTGTCTTCCACCATATCATGAACAAAGTGATATTAGACATCAATATGTTTTGTCCTAGCATGGAAAGTAGGGTTCTTCGCCAAACATATAGTACTTTGACTATCACAATGAATTTGTATCTTCCCTGCATTAAAACCAACATTAGAACATAACCTTTTCAACCAAATGGCTTCTTGATATGCACGAGTAGCTGCCATGTACTTTGCCTCTGTTGTGGACAAAGCGACTACAGCCTGCCACTTGCTCATCCAACTGATAGCACCAGCATGTAATGTGAATACATATCCACTAGTGGATCTTCTACTATCAATGTCCCCTGCCTAGTCAGAATCAACATAACCTTGAATGCTAATAGACCTCTGAGATCTAACTGAGTTTCCATGATAGCAAATAGCATAATCAGAAGTTCCCTTCAAATACCTAATAACTCTTTTCACAGCATCCCAATGTGATCTACTAGGATTTGCCATAAACTGGCTCAAAACTCCCACTGCTTGGGCAATGTCTAGCCTGGTACAGACCATTGCGTACATTAAACTGCCAACAACACTTGCATAAGGCACTTTTTTCATGTCGTCAATTTCACTCGAAGATTCTAGACAATCTTCAACAGATAGTTTCGTTCCCCGCATAACTGGAACAACTAACTATTTGGAATCAAACATATTAAATTTCTCAAGAACATTGGTAATATACTTGCTCTAACTGAGCCAAAGCTTTCTCTTAGACCTGTCCCTTTTGATTTCCATTCCCAGAATGTACTTAGCTGCCCCCAGATTCTTCATTTCAAATTTCAAGGACAACTGAGATTTTAATTCTGAGATCATTCCCTTACCATTGCCAATGAACAACATGTCATCCACATACAGTGCAATTATAAGAATCTAATAACCATCAATTTTATAATAGACATAGTGATCAGATTTAGATCTCACATATCCCAAAGATAAAACATACGTATCAAATTTCTGATACCACATTCTAGGAGACTGTTTCAAACCATAAAGAGACTTCTTAAGTTTACATACCAAATGTTCTTTACCTTTTTCCACAAAATGCTCTGGCTAGGACATATAAATTTCTTCTTCAAGGTCCCCATGAAGAAATGTTGTCATCACATCCATCTGCTCAATTTCGAAGTCATACACTGCTGCAAGTGACAAAAGAAATCTAATGGATGTCAGCTTAGCTATAGGAGAAAAAATTTCTCCATAATCAATACCTTCCTTTTGGGAATACCCCTTAGTAACCAGTCTTGCCTTGTACTTATCAATACTACCATCTGGACCATATTTCCTTTTAAATAACCACTTACAGCCCACAGGTTTTCTACCTTTAGGCAAGGGCACCAGATCCCAGGTTCCATTCTTCTCCAATGATGTCATAAATCACTATCCATGGCTTCCAACTAGGAATCTGAATCAGGTAAACTAATAGCTTCTTTCACAGTCCTAGGTTCATCAGTATCAGTAAGTAAAGCATAGGCACAACTTGAATCAAGAATTGAAAATCCATACCTATCTGGTTCTCTTCTTTCACGTGTAGACCTCCTCATAGGCTGAGGAGCAGGTTCAGGTTCTTGCTCTGGATCTGAATCTTCAGAGCTGCTCAAACTGACATCTGAACCATCTACACTTGGTGCTTGTTGTTCCTCTTTTACAGGGGTCAAAGGAATATGCACAACACTCTTTTCTTTCTTCTCTTCTATCTTTTTTGGCTGAGGATTAATAACCAAAGGTTTCATCTCTCTGAAAATAACATTTCTGCTATAAATTACCTTTTCAGTTTCAGGATTCCAAAGCTTGTATCCTTTAACACCGACACCATAACCAATAAAGATACATTTAACTACCATGTTATCCAACTTAGATCTTTTTACCTTAGGAATATGAGCATATGCCTCATAGCCAAAGACTCAACTATGCCTTAGAGAGGGCTTCTTACCAGACCATGCTTCCATAGGTGTTTTATCAACCAATGCTGAAGTAGGAGAACGGTTCAACAAGTAACAAGCTGTAGCAACTGCCTCAGCCCATAACCTTTGTTCAAGACTAGCATAACTTAACATATTTCTTGCTTTCTCCATCAATGATCAATTTAACCTTTCAACAACTCCATTTTGCTGTGGAGTATAAGGTGTAGTTTTATGCCTTTTAATTCCATGATCTATAGAATACTTATCAAAATCCGCATTGCCATATTCACCACCGTTATCTGTTCTCAAGCATTTTAATTTTCTACCAGTCTAATTTTCCATAAGAGTTTTAAATTCTTTAAACTGACTGAACACTTCTGATTTATTTTTCAAAAAATATATAAATGCCCTCCTTGAATAATCATCAATGAACGATACATAGTATCTTGATTTAGATAAAGACAGAACATCAACTAGACCAAAAACATCAGAATGCACATAGTCCAGAACACCAGAAGATTTATGAGAACTAGAATAATATGAAACACGGTTCTATTTTCCATATATACAATGTTCGCAGAAATCAAACTCCAGATTACAATCAATTAGTCCATCTACCAGGGTTTTGTTTTTCAAAGTTTTTAAACCTTTTTCACCTATGTGACCAAGTCTATGATGCCAGAGCATTGTTTTCTCTACAGGAAGTTTAACTTCCATAGATTTTGCATCATGTGTTACAATAGTAGCTTTTTTAGATTTTGTAGAGACACTATTACAGCACACTAGTTTAGCATCTAACCTATACAGAGTTCCAATGCGTTCACCCTTAGCTAGTACAATAGAACCTCTAGTCATCTTATAGCCACCATTCACAAAAGTAACTTGCACTCCAACATCATTAAGCTTACTAACAAAAAGTAAATTTCAAGCCAGACCTGGTAGGTGTAGCACTCCATTCATTCCCTTTATTCTGCCATCCGAGAATTGGATTCTGACTCGTCCTCAGCCAACAATTTCCAGTGTTGAATCACTTGCCAGGAACACCTTCCCACTAGCATACGATTCATACTTTGTGAACCACTCTCTGTGAGATGTCATATGAAAAGATGCTCCTGAATCCACCAGCCAAACATCTTTAGATGTAGGCATTGCCAAAGCAGCAATGAAGGCATCAACATCATTCTGTGAAGACTCAGAGTCAAAGAAGTTCTTCTTCTTCTTTTTCTCCTCTTTACAATCTTTCTTGAAGTGACCTTTCTGCCCACAATTCCAGCACTTCACCTTGGACTTCTTGCAAGGGGATTTTGATTTCCCCTTTGATTTGGACTTAGACTTCTTGTCCTTCTTCTTGCCTCTTTCCTTTGATCTACCTCGGATAGACAGGGCCTCTTTGGTTGTTTTAGAAGATTTCCCCTGCATTTCTTTAGATAACAATGAGGTAACAACCACTTTAGTTGTAAACGTGGTTGTTGTACTTCCAATAGCCATCACAAGTTGATCCCATGAGTCGGGTAAGGAATACAATAGAAGCATACAATGGTCTTCCTCTTCTATTTTTACACCTACAGATGTCAACTGTGCAACAATCAAATTAAATGTGTTCAGATGGTCTGCTATAGATGCACCTTCATCCATCTTTAGAGAATACAACTTCTTTATGAGGAACAGTTTATTCACCAAGGACTTGCCCTAGTAAATATCTCCCAACTTCTTCCACAAATCTTTGGCTGACTTCTCTTCATGGACGTTCAATAGAACAGAATCTGCAAGACTTAATCTTATCAGTCCTCTGGCTTTTCTGTTAGCTAGGTCCCAATCTTCTTGTTTCATGCTTGTAGGTTTAATCCTAGACATAGCAATCCAAAGATCTATGTTGACCAGGGAAATCTTCAGCCTTAATCTTCCACAACTCAAAGTTTGTGTCATTGAACTTTTCAATGTCTATTTTTCCTGATGTACTTGCCATCTTATTTAATAGAAAAGACCTCTACAGAACTCCCACTCACTAAACTAACACAAAAAACCCAATCTACCAACAAGGATAACACAACTGGCTAAGCTCTGATACCACTTGTAAGGAAAGTAGAGGTGCAGAATACAGCTTCCCTAATGTTAATTCAAAGGGGATAATGCAACTAGGTAACTTTTAACTTAAAACAACATATGAATACACTAGAAAAAATAGAAAAACAAAACAAGATACAGAGAATGACACCAAATTTATGTGGGAAAACCTTTTTAGGTAAAAAACCCACCACCACAATAGAAGGTATCTTTATTACAATAAACTAAATAGTTACAATAAAGATCCTAGCTCTCTGTTGCTCAGGTAACAATTCTCTACAATTATACTAAACTATTTATTTCCTCTATATATTTACAGAATAAGCTGTATAATCAAATCTCTTCATCTATAATGACAAGCTCACCAAATCTATATATAAAACCACAATTTTCAAGAGCAAGAAACCTTTTTCACTTCTGCCCTAACTGCACGTTTCAACTTACTCAGCACCGCTATCCCAACCGTCATGTAACAGCTGTCCAACAGTCGTAACTATTCACATTCCCATGAGATGTTTAATCCCACATGTACTAGGTTACAGACAACTCTGCATTTTATATTGCCAAACACTCGGTCATACTATCGTCGGCAATTTTGTTACTGATGATGCTAAACCAAAGATGCATCGGCCTAACCTGCTCCATCGGTGATCGCATTGTTTCCTTCACCGATACTATATAGTCTCCGCGATCCTCAAGTTCACCACCCTTCATCGGACAAACCTTCGCCATTGGTTCAAACACTTTCCATTGTTCCGATGAACAATTTCTTGCCAATATAGTTAGCGATGAACCTTGAACCCACTGAACTCATGGATGGTTCAACGTCTTCGAAATCCCACTGATAGAGCTGAGTCATAGAGATGAACCTTGAACCCATTGAACCTTGAACCAATTGAACTCACAAATGGTGCAATGAACCATTGAACTCAACACTTGAACAGTTCATTGAACACTCAACACTTGAATAGTTCATCGAACACTCAACACTTGAATAGTTCATCGAACACTCAACACTAGAATAGTTCATCAAACCATTGAACCCAATGAACTCATGAAAGGTTCAATGAAGAACAACTTTGAATCATGAGGTTCAAGCAGTAAAATTGAGACACAAGTTCTCTTCACATGTTGCCGGCCAAATTGTATTTGAATTCTTTGATATACTGAATGACTGAATCTACATTTGTTCCATTTCTTGAGTTCTTTCCATTTTGTTTACTCTTACTGCATGGTCCAGATAGTTCATTCTGTGAACCCTCCTACCGTGACTGCACCAAGTGGTATCAGAGCGAAAGTTTGAATCCTTGGAGAGCGAAAGTTTGATTCTTTGTAGCAAATTGGCAAAGGGGATTCTGTAAGATCTTGTTGTAAATAGATCGTCAATCCAAGGCAGGTTACTAGTGTGCAACCAATCGTTGATTGAGAGGCAGTTGTCGCTTGTAGCCCAATCACTGAATTTGAGGTAGTTTGCACTTGATCCTAGGAAGATGCTGCCGCAAAGAGTTCCTCCTGTTGGTACAATGGCTAATAGAATGGATGAGATGATGGAATTGATGAGAATAATGTGAATTTGTTTGGATGCTGATGAGGAAGATAGGCAAAGAGGATTGACACCAAGACCTAATATTGAAAGTGATGATGAAGAAGAATTTCAATCTGCTGAACAAACTAACAAAACCCTAGAAGGTAATGAAGAAGAAGAATCAGATTAGATAAAGATGTTGCAAGCTATTTCAAAGATTGGAAAGAGACCTAGAGTTGATGTTTTGAATTATGCTGGTAATTTGAATCCGGAAGAGTTGATTGATTGGATAAATGATATGGAATAATACTTTGAATATGAAGAGATGGAAGATCCAGAGCGAGTGAAATTTGTGAAGACAAAGTTGAAAGGACATGTTTCTATGGTGGAAACAAGTTCAGTTGGAAAGAAACAAAAGAGGAAAAGAAAAGATTACAAAGTGTTACCGGATGGTGACAAAGTTGAAGAATCAGTTCATACCTACTGACTATGAGTTGGAGCTATTGAAAAGATTGTAGAACCTGAGACAAAAGGAGAAATTTGTGAAGGAGTACACTGAAGAATTTCATAAGATGATCATAAGGATAGGACATAGTGAAACAAGCGAGGAGAAAGTAGCTAGATACACCAATAAACTGAGATTGAACATTCAAGAAGAACTAAGCTTGGTAAGGATGACATCTTTGGAAGAAGCATATCAATTTGCCTTGAAAGTTGAAAAGAAGTTGAATAAGAAGCATGATCAGAGATAAAGAGGTAGAGGAGGTAAATTTTAGAGAGGAAGATCATTTTCCAGATATGATAGATCATTTGTGGAGCAGAACAAATTTGACAGCCCATTCAAGAAGGAGGATAGAGATAACAATGCTTACCAGAGAGATGACATAATTTTTTACCAGAGAGGAAACCCTAGTGCATACCGGAATGAAGGATATAGAAGAGAAGGAAGAGGAATTGATAAGAGGCCATTTAGAGGTACTTGTTTCAAATGTGGAGGTGAAGGACATAGAGCATTTGAATGTAATCAGGGAAGTACAAGTAAGAATGCAGAAAATAGTGGAAGAGTAGCCTATGTTGAGGAAGAACCTGTTGAATCACCTAGTTTAGTTGGCAATCCAAAGAAAGGAGAATCATTGGTGATGAGAAGAGAACTATTTCAAGTAGAGACAAATGAGGAACCATCATAGAGGAAGAGTCCATTCAGAACAAGATGCAAATCAGGAAGTGTTGTAAAGTTGTAATTGATAGTGGTAGTTTAGATAACCTAGTTTCAGAGGAGATGGTGACTAAGCTGAAGTTGGAAAAATTGAAACACCCTAAGCCTTATCAGATAGCATGGATTCAGGATGATCATAAGGTACTAGTGAGTGAGCAATTTTTGGTGAAATTTCATATTTTATCTTATCATGATGAAGTCTTGTGTGATATTATGCCTATGGATGTTTGTCATATCTTGTTGGGTAGACCTTGGTAGTATGATAGAAAGGCTATGCATGATGGAAGAAAGAATACATATACCATAACAGCAAATGGAAAGAGAATTACTTTGATTCCTTTAGAAGATGATCCTAAAGATGTGGTATGTGGGAATGTTAGAATCTATTTAGTAGATGGAAGGAAATTTTTGGATGGTTTGAAACAAGAAAGTATGTGTTATGCCTTGATTCCTAAGAAGCCTAAAGGGGTGAAGAAAGAAACTGAACCGAAAGAGATAAAAGAGTTGCTGATAGAATATGAAGACATCATATCAGATAATGTACCTGATGGATTACCACCTATAAGGAGTATCAGTCATCACATGGATTTTATACCGGAAGCAAGTTTGCCTAACAAAGCAGTACATAGAATGACACTGGCAGAGAATGAAGAATTGAATAGACAGATACAAGAATTGTTGAGGAAAGGTTTGATCAGAGAAAGTTTGAGTCCTTGTGCAGTACCTACAGTGCTTGCACCGAAGAAAGATGGAGAATGGAGAATGTGTACTAATTCCAGAGCAATAAACAAGATCACAGTTAAGTATAGATTTCCTTTATCGAGGATGGATGATATCATGGATTGTTTGAGTGGAGCAAGATATTTCACAAAGATAGATTTGAAGGGTGGATACCATCAGATTAAAATCAGAGAAGGTGATGAATGGAAGATTACTTTTAAGACAAATGAAGGATTGTATGAGTGGTTAGTGAGGCCTTTTGGATTGACAAATGTGTTGAGCACTTTCATGAGATTGATGAATGACGTCTTGAAGAAATTCTTGGGTAAGTTTGTAATTGTATACTTGGATGATCTTTTGATTGTCAGTAAGACAAAAGAAGAATAGTTGTGGCATATTAGACAAGTTTTGCAGAGGTTGAGAGAAGAGAAATTTCTAATAAACATCAAGAAGTGTAGTTTCATGAAGGAAGAGTTGGTATATTTGGGATTTGTGATTTATGCGGAAGGATTGAAGATGGACCCTGAGAAAGTGAGAGCAATTGTTGAATGGATTACACTGGAAATCATTGGAGAGGTTAGATCATTTCATGGATTAGCTAGCTTCTACTGGAAGTTCATTAGAAATTTTAGTTCAGTTTGTAACCCTATGACAGAGACAATAAGAGGTGATAGAAAAGATTTCAAGTGGACATTAGGAGCAGATAAAAGTTTTGAATTGTTGAAGTAGAAAGTGACAGAACAACCTATTTTGGCATTACTGGATTTCAATAAGGTATGTCAAGTTGATTGTGATGCAAGTGGAAATGCAATGAGAGCAGTGTTAAGTCAAGAAGGTAGACCTATAGCTTATTTCAATGAGAAGTTGAATGATGCAAGGAGAAGATATTCAGTTTATGATCAGGAGTTTTATGCCATAATTCAAGCCTTGAAGAAGTGGAGACATTACTTGTTGCCTAAGGAATTTGTGTTGTATATAGATCATCAAGCTTTGAAATATTTGAATAGTTAAGGTAAGTTGAATCAGAGACATATGAGATGGGTAGAGTTCATGTAGAGTTATACATTTGTGTTGAAGCATAGGAGCAATAAATCAAACAAAGGTGCTAATGCATTGAGTAGAAGGAACTTGTTGACAGAGATGAGACTTGAAGTGTTGGGTTTTGATGAATTGAAAAATATGTATGAGGGAGACACTAATTTTGTTGAACCTTGGAAAGCATGTAAGGAACCTATTGTGACAGATAGAAGTAAATGGTTGGATTATTTCATTCAAGAAGATATGTTGTTCAAAGAAAGTTAGTTGTGCATACCTAGAAGTTCAATGAGAAACAATTTGATCAAGAAAAAACATAGTGGTGGATTAGCAGGACATTTTGGCATTGATAAGACAGTGGCTTTGGTAAGTGAAATTACTTTTGGCCTTAGATACAAAATGATGTTTGGAGATTTGTGCAGATTTGTAGAGTTTGTCAAGTAGCAAAAGGGAGTAGTCAGAACACTAGATTGTATAAACCTTTGACAGTATCGGAGAGACCTTGGGAAGACATAAGCATGGATTTTGTAATTAGATTACCTAAGACACAGAGAGGACATGATTCAATATTTGTAGTGGTTGATAGATTTTCAAAGATGACTCATTTCATACCCTGCAAGAAGACAACAGATGTAGTGCATGTATTTGACTTATTTTTCAAGGAGATTGTGAGATTGCATGGATTACCTAAGAGTATAGTTTCAGACAGATGGACAGATAGAGGTAGCAAATAGCAGTTTGGGAAATTTGTTGAGATGTTTGGTTGGAGAGAAAGTTAGAAGTTGGGACTTGATTCTTTCACAAGCAGAGTTTGCATACAATAATTTAGTAAATAGGAGTACCGGAAGAACACCTTTTGAGATTGTTACTGGAGTGAATCCTAGAGGAGTTACAGAATTGAGAGATATCAGTATAGAGGAAAAGAGGAGTGTAGAAGTAGAGGAATTTGAAGATCATATGAGGACAGTGCATAATCAGGTGAAGAAACATTTGGAAGATATGAATAGTAAGTACAAAGAGAAGGCTGATGAGAAGAGAAGACATAAGGAATTTGAAGTTAGAGATGAAGTGATGGTGTACTTGAGAAAAGAAATATTTCTAGTTGGGACATATAACAAGTTGAAGATGAAGAAGTTTGGACCTTATAGGATACTCAGAAAATTTGATTCAGGAAATGCATATGCATTGAAATTACCAGAGACATTGGGTATTTCATCTATTTTCAACATTACAGATCTTTACCAGTATCATGAAGCAGAGTTTAGTGATAGCATGGAAGAAGACCTGAAGAAGCAGTTACCACAACAAGAATTAGGATAGATTGCAGACATTTTGGATAACAAAGTTGGACGCAACACCAGAGGCAGACAATACAAAGAGTATCTTGTGAAGTGGAAAGGCAGATCGGAAGAAGATTCATCTTAGATTTCTCAGGCTGAGGTGGACTGTCTTGGTTCTCCCCTAGCCCCAACAAAGTAAGGGACTCACTTTTTCAATAAACCTGGATGTTTGATACAGGAGCATCCCTAGTTCAAGAGAAATCTTGCATCAACCAAAAACATTTTTGCATTTCAGTTTGTTTGCATTTCAGTTCTTTCATTTTCCAGTTCGATTTAGACAGTTCAGTTAGTAGCAATTTTCAGCTTGTGGTCTGATTTTGGCAATTCACACCTTGTGGATCTGGACTTAGCATCTACATCATATCAAGAATTCAGAGCATTTGGAAAGTTACCAGAAGACTATCGCTATTAGAAGATCATTTATTTTCCCAAAGCAGGGCATTCTAACAGTTCCTGATAATCAGCTAAAGGAGAAGGCTTACGGATCATTCCTTGACTTGCAGATCCTCATGACACATCATTCAATGATCCTTGGTTCATGGCTAACCTTCCCTAGAGGTCTGCATGTTGTTCTATTCATTTGAGGAAGTGTTCTATGCATTTAGGTCTGACCTATCTGTGAACATGTTACAACTCTTCATTGGCATTTGTGACCTTCTTTAGCTGACGCAAAGGAATCTATTGGTCTGGAAATGATATATATTGATGTAATAGATCCTTAGGAGAGTAGCTATTAACATAAGACAAATTTGATATTTTAGATTTTGTGCAAAAGAGATTCAAAGCTTTATCTTGCACATGTATGTATTCAGGCCTTTGAGACCTGGTTGTAAGCCTGCATGTTGCCGGCCAGATTGTATTTGAATTCTTTGATATACTGAATGACTAAATCTACATTTGTTCCATTTCTTGAGTTGTTTCCATTGTGTTTACTCTTGTTGCATGGTCCAGATAGTTCTGTCTATGAACCCTCCTACCATGACTGCACCAGTGTTCTTTTCCTTACCCCAAAAAGCATGGTTTCTCATTTGATTGCGTGTTATTGCTGCTTGTGTTGGGGATGTTTATGTTGACCTTGTTATTGTTGTTGTTGTTATAGGGCTTGTTGTTGTATAGTTTAATCGAACCCTTGGCAATAAGGGCTCTCTCGATGGTAGTGCCCTAGTCAATGACTTCCTCAAAGGTAGACACACATAGGACTTGTAAATGGAAGCCCATTTCTTGGTTAAGATTAGCCACGAACATGGTGACTAATTGTTTCTTAGGAATCAGCCAAGGGAGTTTGCTTGCTAAGCCCCTCCACTTTTGCAAGAATGAAGCGAAGGATTCTTCACTTTTTTGTTTGGTGTTGCAAAGGTCTGTCATGGATATCTCGTGTTCAAAATTGTAGGAGAAATGGTTGACAAACTTCTTTGTGAGCTCAGGGAAAGACCTAATACCCAAAGGAAGGTGTGTAAACCATTCAGCGGCTTGTCCACCGAGGCTTCTAGGAAAAAGTTTCATTAGGTATGTGTCATTGTTTGAGACTTTGAGGAAAGCAAGGTAAAACTCCCTAAGGTGTTCCCTAGAGTCTCCCTTTCCTTTATATTTGTTGAATTTAGGTGTTTCAAAGTTCTTAGGAAAGGGAGGCATGTAAAGTGTCCAATCAAATGGGTAGGGACAAATATCCTCAAAACAATAATGTTTGCGCTTGCCCCCAATTTGCATATCATCTACCTTTTGGATCAAGGTTTGTACAATGGTTGTTAGGGCGGGAGTGGGAGGAGGTTGTGGGATGTAGCTTTGTTGGTTGATGAGATGTTGTAGGTTGGGCGGGTTTTGGTATTGGTTTGTTTAGGTTTGGTGGAGGAGGTTTTGATTTTGGGGTATGATGTTTTGATTTTGTGGGATGGTGTTTTGGTTAAGTTGCACAAGATATTGTTGGTAAGCATGGATTTGTTGGAGAACGTGAGGTGGCAATTTGGAATTGGAATTATGTTGTGTTGATGATACTATCAGATTTTGTACATATGTGAGATTGGATGGGTTGACATTGGATGGGTTGATCATGTTATGAGGTGGTTGCAAGAATTGGCTCATGTAAGCTATGGTATGGGAGTTGAGTGGAGGAACACTTGTGGAGGAACTCATGTGTGTGGGGTTTCTTTGGATGCCCAAGGTGATTTGAGGAACGAAAGGGTTCATGTTTGTTATGGTGGTGGAAGTGACAACGGGATGGGAGACCGTAGGATTGGAGATGTTAGTGGGAGTTGTAGATGTGGTAACGTTAGAATTTGTGGGAGTGGTAGATGTGGCAACATTAGCACTTGTGGGAGTGGTAGCTACGGTGGGAGTTGAGGTTTGAGAGACGGTAGGGTGGGTGTTTGATGTAGATGGTTGGGAGGATGTTGTAGGATTGGTGTTTGACGTAGATGGTTGGGATGATGTACTATTGATGGGTGGTTGGGCACCAATTTTGAGGAGGAAATCAAGATATCTATTTGGGTCCGACCTCAAGACTTTATCAAGCATGTCCATGTTGTTGGGATCTTGTGTAAAGTTCAAGATATATTGATCTATTTGGCTAATGGTGGGGGTGTTTTGGATAGGTGGTTGTGGTTGTGGTTGTTGTAAGTAGGAGAAGGGGTTTTCATTGGGACCACATGATGGGATTTGGAAGACCAAGGGTATGTTGTACACTTGTTCGCCAATTGGTCTATTGTTTTGATTGGTTTGAGGCATCCCTATGCCCATGTTGTGTCCAAAGTTGGCCATCACTTGATTCTTCTTGTGTTGGGATCTAGTTATGGGCATGCAAGGAGATGGGTTTTGGTTGTGAGGTGGATGAAGATGGAGACCTTAGAGAATTTGGTTTGATTTATTGGACCCAAAGAGGATATGGTGATGGAATGGATTAAAGATTTAGGTGTAATAGAGCACACTCCCTATAATCTAAATCTTAAAGATGAAAGGAGATTATGGTGTGATAAGAGGTCTTGACTTTTGGGAGGTAAGTCTTAAAAGGTGTAAAACTAAAAGTGATGTGTATCAAAAAGGTTGATTTTTATGAAAAATTGGACCAAAAGATGGAGAATAGATTGGTTTGCTTGAGGATGATTTGATGGCAGAGATTTGATGTCTATGTTTGGAGGATGTTTCAACTAAGGAAAACCTTAGGTGACCTAGATGTTTGATATGATAGATTTGGATGATGTTTTTGAAGAGGGATTTTGAAATCAACAAATGAGCTCAAGTAAGATCTAGATTTTAGGTGTTGCACAGTGGATGTTTTCTCTTTGTTTGGGGTAGACTTATGACCTTGCACAAAGAGGGATGATTATTCTACTTGAAGGTAGATTAATGACTAATCAAGCAAAATAAGGATGTGAAAGATGAAACCTAAATTCCACTTTAGTTCAAAGATTGACTTTTGGATTTGATTTTTTTGGATGTTGGCTGATGTTTTTTATTGATGTTTTGGTTTAAAAGATTTTGGATGTGTTTTTGATGGAAGAAGCACATGGATTTGGGAATGGGTTTGTAGAAGGATGTTTATTTGGTCCAAAAAAGTACGTAAAAATCAAGGAGGATGAGAAGCTATGGAAATGAATGGATTATGATTGGGCTCAAAGGTATGATAAAGGGTCCAATGGTGATAATGAGTAATTCTCTAAGGTCAAATGAGGGTATGATTGGGAATTTTGGATCAAAATGGTTGGAGCTTTGATAGATTTTGGAGATGTGGATATGGATTATGGACAGGCAGGCCCTAAAGATCCCAAAAGAATTTCCTAAAGCTTTAGGCAAATCAGTCTGTAAATAGTGCCAAAACTCAAGCAAATGGTGTCAAAACAGATAGAAATAGCGCTAAAATAGGTCAGTGTTGGTTGATACTTTGGAAAAAGGATGATTTTGATGGCAAATTTGGACTTTTTTGGATGTGAAGGTTGATCAAATGTTGAAATGAGGTCTCAAATGTTTTTGTTTCTTAGCAAGTTTGTTGAAAACACTTGAAACACAATAGAACACAATAGCCAAAGATTTGTTTGTGACCAAAAATGTAAAGATTTTAACAAGCACTTTGCACAACCTAAGGTGAGGATAGGACAATACTTGTTGAGTTCCCACCTGGTTTCCTAGATGCACCTACTTGTGGTGTATGGCTCTAGGAACTTGGGGCATGGGCTCCCCCTTACAACACACACACTTCTCAGGCACACCAAGTTCCAAATCCCCAAGGCTCGCAAACCTTGAGATACTTTACTATCTCTACCACAAGCCGTGAAAATGTGGGACGACTATCAGATTTCTCTTATATCAACAAGTAGAGGGTTTTGGGCTTCTACAACAATGGTTCGTAGTGGGGGTACATCCAAGGGATCGGCACGTTACGAGCATCTGATAAACCACTTAAGGTTTTGACTAGCTCTACTAGGAGTCTCATATACACAAGGTACTACTTCCTTTCAAGATAGCATCGTATGGTAAATGCTAATATCAATTAAAATTGGCTTTTACTTTATCCTCAATTTACATATAACAGACCAGATGAAAGTACCTCTTGGGGTTGCTAATGAGTTCTCCATACGGATGTGTCTCAAGGGCAGGCCCACTTTCTAAAAAAATGAGGATAGAACCATTTCTCTTCACCCAAGATCCTTTTGAAGGCGAGGGGATATGTAATGCCCCTCACTTTTTGCTTGTGATAGATGTTATTTTCATGTTTCCTATGATAGTTCTGGTATAGATGATAGTCTTATATTGCATGTTTACAGTTTCGAGATATTTGGACTAGTATGTTATGGTTTATGTTCTCCTTGATCATGATGGACATATTTGATGATTATAGATTTATGTTGCTATGAGTTAATGTGTTATTCGATCATGATTATGATGAATAACTGGTAATGGATGTAGTTATTAATGATGTGTTTACATGAACGGAACAGTGTCGCATTACTCATGTTCGAGTACCCTGCCACGCTGCGATTTCCGTTCATTATGTTTGTGACTACATGTTTATATATGTATATATGCACAACCTTGTTGTTTGTTGCAGGATGTAGGTACTGGGCATCGACTCCACCTGATTTACCAGGTCTGAACGTGCCCTAGCCAATGGAGTTGTTGGTTGGAGTTAGCATACAGTTCCTTATTTAGTCAACATCCTCAAAGAGGATGAGTTTCCAGTGTTGTATCCTGTTGTCATCATCAGTGGGACTGTTTGTTGTCATTTTGTCATCATGTCCTATTGCTTCATATGGGGTCAGGTATCATCCAGTAAGTTGAGTTTATCCAATCTAAGGTGTTGATTTAAGCTTGGTTAATACCTTGTTATAAATAAGGTTAAAATTGAGGTAATGTGAAATAAACATTGCTAGGGAAATTATGTGTGGTTTATTAATTATAAATGATTTATTTATTGATAATTGGTAAAACTAATATGGAAATAGTAAATAAATAAATAAACTAGATAAATGATTAAATGAAATAATAAGTCCCAAGTTGTAAGTGGATTTAAATTAAAAAAAAAAATAGAATACATAAGTAAGATGATTAAACAATTACCATCTTGATAAAATGAATTGATGGTAATAAAGATAATATTCTAAAGATTAAATAATGGGGTTGTCGCCTAGTTTTATGTGTTCAGTATTTGGAGATGAGCAAGATTAATGTCTTATGCCGTCAATTGCAAGTTCGAGGTTTGGAATTCCTTGGTAAGTGAAATTGGGGAATCTCACGAGAATGTGGGATGTTGGAAGAAGAGAGACATGTCTCTTGCATTTACCTGAGGAATGGACCCTTGTTTTGAGACAGTGGGTTGTCGGGAAGAGAGGCAGGCCTTCTGCATTTATCTGAGGAGATAAAGTCCTGGTTGTGCAGAGGAAAAAGAATTCTGGAAGAGAAGAGAAGGGGATTAGATTTAGAGAGAAGAGAAGACTCTGGTAAAAGCTTAAAAAACTCCAGGTATGCACTGTATATATGTCTATTTCATATGAAATTTTGATAGAATCAGGTTAGTTGTGTTTTCCTCCATTGACGAGATTTATTCAGGAGTTGGTATTAAGTTCTTTTCTATCTCTAGTTTTGAGACTTGCCACAATCTTCCATGTGCTTCAGATACAATTGAATGTCTTGAATTTGACTTGTCCTTATACCCCTGTTTGTATTCTTGAATGCTGAGTTAAATCCTTCTGTGAAATTGAGTCTGCACCCCTTCTATGGAAAATCTCTTGTTGTGTTTTGTGATTCCTTACCTAACATTTTGTTGAACAAAACAAATTGCCCCCTTTGGAATTGTCCTATGCATCTAATAGGGCACATAGACTAGTGCTTAAACAGAGCTCTACTTTACCTTTGTTGATTTCTGTCTTAGAACCCTGGTGTAGTACTCATGTCGCCCTTGGATATATATATAAAATAGGTATGTAGATATATAAATTCCTGTCAATTGAAAGTGCTTTAAATTTTTTGAGCCTAACAATAAATCCACTCTGCAAAATTTGGCATCCACATTGTGATCTTATGTCTACCTTTAGAATTGATGTTAATAAGGAAGAACTTCTTGCTTTTCTGAATCTTATAGCTATCTACATCTGTGGGTCTTTTATTACCTTTGTGAGGCGTTATGCCAACATCAACCCTATCGATTTTCCCTTGTAAGATGACTGAATCTTCCTGGAGGTCCCTCTGTTCGTACCATGGCCGAACCTCTGCTATTTTCATTTGATTCATATTATCTCCAAAAAACATAAATTGTGTAATATTATAGAGGATTGCTTGTGATAAACTTAATAAATAATGTGTGGTTTAAATAGAAATGTGAGTCGACTCCTGCTGGCAGTTGGTTTTTTTATTTCCCAGTTTTTATGCCCTCTGTGTCTGTCGGCCTACGTAATCTGGTGTGGACATGGAGTTATGATAGAACCTTGCTATTTGCATTGCCACTTCCTTCTTAGAATGCTTCGTTGGTCTCTAGTATTCCATGCCTTTTCTTTCAGTGAGGATCGTGGGTTTAGGCTGCCCTTTTTGGAAATTCGTGGGCTCAGCGAGAGTTTTGTGGTAGTGGTCATCTGTAGCAAATATGTTCTAACCAAAAATGTGGGTGAAGTCATCTTCTGACAGTGGTGGCCTTGTCAACTGGAATGGTCTTTGGCAGTAAACGTCTCTAATCCATGTCTGTGTTAGACTGTGAGCTTCATAGGTGTCGTAGGAATGGTGCATTGTGTCTTTGTTTCCCTGTAGTTGTCTGGGCTGATGAAATGGATAAAGGAGTCGACGACCTCAATGTGGGGTCAAGTCGCGGCTTATGTTCTTAAGCCTTGGTTACACTTCCTTGCCACAGTAGACTGTTCCCATCTTGGCGCTGCGTTTGGTCAGTGTTCGGTGCACTCATTGTTATGGAAGTTGCTTCCACTATGTCATTGTAGCCATGGGGTGGTAGAGGAGAGTTGCCTCCTGGTAAGTGTGTTTTGAGAGTTGTAGTCATTCTGAGCTTTGGTCGTCGAGGGTATTTAGGTGGCCGACAGCTGTTTAGCAAGTAAGTATATATGAAACCTTGTGTTAGAATACTTAGATGGTAGATAGTGGTATAACTATTAACTCTTGCGAATATGGAAGACGTCTTCCCTTATAGAATCTGTTACGTGGCAATAATAGATGTGATCCTTGTGTATCGGTAAGTACCCACGTTTTGCACTACACCTTATAAGCGGTTATTGTTTGGACATCCATTCTTTTTGCCTTATAGAATCATCATGAGTTCAACCATTATCCTTATTAACTCCATGTCGTATTCATATGATCAGTCTCAAGAAAATTATATCTATTCCTTTATATTTTCATTTATAATCTTGAGGAATACATATTTGAGATGATTATTTATAATAGACTTGTTAATAGAGTGTAACGTTATTTGTTTAATGACTTTGGATGAAAAATATATTGGTTATCAAATGATCTGTGGAATTTTAATATTATTATTATTGTTATTATTATTATTGTTATTATTATTATTATTATTATTATTTGGGTCACATGATTTATTTAAATCAAGCTATCAAAATTGATATAATCAATTATTGGGTTAATTAAATTATGAATTTAATGGAACATGATAAGGAAAGACTGTATATCAGATAGGAATAAATGAATATTCGATATGTTGATTTGTAGAATGGATAAATGAATTTAGTGTAGTATTAAAATCTATCACCTTCTCTTTATTAATGACTTGTTGAACTAGATCCCATTCGTTTGTAAATGTACTTTGATTTCTCATGAATGTTGTGATAGTTAGACCAATGATATTTGATTTACATGTATTAAAATTGTTTCTTTTATATATATATATGGTTATAAATTAAATCAGAATCCTCAAATTTATCCGTATGAATTGAATTTAAAATTACCTTATAATCATTTAATCAATTTGATTTATAACACTGACAATAGTGGTCTACTTTAGTTACGTTAATGATATTGTATCTCATAAATTAATTAAATGATTATTTTAATAAATATTTAAATATAGTTCACTTTATTGTAAATATAGATTTATTCTTTAATAAGAATACAATCAAATGACAAGCTATATCTTAATGATTAATATACTAATGTAACAACTTAGTCAAGTGCAATTTGCTATAGTGGATTAGTTGTAAGGAAGGAAAAATTTAATTATAAGTATAATTGATTCTCATAATATGTTAATTCTATTTGTGGGTCATAAACCTGTTCATATAGTCTTTGATTTTGTATCTACCCATGTGGCTAGAGTTCCAGAGGCTTAGCTTGGGATGCCTTGATTCTATGTGTTGTGTTGATAGATGTCTTGAGATCATGGTGTTTTAAGAAGCTTGTCATCCCTAGTTATGTATAGACTAAAAGACAAGGTGAATGATAAATGCACTTCTCTGTGGATGTATTGTTATCCAATTGGTTGTACTAGTCTTGTATCTAGTTTTGTGGTAAGTTATGGAATAGGGTGACACGAAAATCATAGAGTTGTAATGAATATGTGTTGTTATGGGCAATGGTCTAGGAGTTCTGCCCTTATGATTATGTTATGGAAGGTTAATACCTTGCATTGTTATATATACATGTTGATATAAGGATAGTTGTTATGCAAGATGATTAGTGCCTTGCATGGTTCCTGTACCCTCATTGTCGTGATGATTTTTCTATGCTTATTGTGTAGGGTCTTCTAGTTGTAGGTAAAGGAGTGGCTTCCAATGTGGGGCCGATGCCAAGTGGCTAGCCAGGGTAACCCATTGGGAGTTGGTAATTAAGTGATAACATAATAACAAATCTAAGGGTTGGGTAGTTTTCACACTAACAAGATAATAAGATTCCTCACTCATGCCTGTAGTGCTAGTTCAGATTAAGGATGAGGGGAGAAGGCCAGGTTGCTAGATCTACTTCCTTGTCCTCAAGAAAGGAAGGTTGATTCTGCATGCGTCATCCTATGGGGCCGGTGACTAGAGAGAGACTGCCAAGGTAACCATAAATGGGGGCCGGTGTCTAGAGAGAGACTGCCTGGGTAACCCATGTTAGGACCATGCGATGACACTCTCCTTACTATAGCCTAGCATTCCCTAGTTGTACTCTCCCCATTTGTTTAGTGGTTACCTCTAGAAGTACTGTTGTGTGGTTTGTGATAAGGACTTGTGATGTTGGAGTCATGTGATTTCTTATAGCCCACTGTTTACCTGACTGTATGTTGTAGTGGGGACCTTATGTTAACTCCTAGCTCGGGGGGTGGACCTTAGGGTTCCACATGGTCGGGTTGAAGAGCTTTATCCATTGGTTTTTCTTTCCTTTGCCATTGTTTGTGAGTGAGGAGGATATGTCTTGTGCATCAGACTTTAGATCTTGTACTTGATTATGAAGATAGCTATTATGCTCATGTACTAGCCTATGTATTAGTTGATTCATAATGTATGTATTCAGATGTAATTCCAAACTACATGATGATGTACTCGTATGTATAGACTTTTGAACATGTACATGTAATCTTGAACAAAGTTGATTATCTAATTATGGCATGAAATGGAGAAGCATATGTATATTCATTAGTGCAATAGATGTAGAATGAACTGCTGATGTGAGTTAACCATGTATGTTAAATTATGTTGATTAATTTGTCAAGTAATGCAACCATGGAGCCTTAGAAGACAAGTTGTTAAGATTATGATGTGTATTGATTTGTTCAACATTACCTTGTTATTTTATACAAAAAAAAATTATTCCGCTTTGCATAGCATAGATGTGTTGTCCTCTAAGGTTTTCACTGCGGGGCACTACAGGAGAGGATACTTTGATTCTAACTCATGGGTAACAAAATGTACAAGTGCACCAAGCATGACAAACACTCTCTAATGTTCTTTTTAATCCCAAATCGAAATGTGTCTAATTTTGTTTGCAAGCACTTGTTAATTTTAGAGCACCAAAATCAAATGTTCTCTGTGCCAAGGCACACAAAGGATTCTTTTTAGGTACACCAAATGAAATGTTTGTTTGTTGTTTGTTTGACAAGCCAATGATTAATTTTAGTGCACCAATTGAAATGTTTTATACACTAACGTGCAAAGGTTCTTTTTAGGAGAATCAAATGAAGTGTTTGTCTAATCTACTAAAAACCCTGCAAAAACTATTAGTGGTCTCGAGATGATGATCTTGGACAGACGATAATGACCTACAAAATAGATAGAAGACCCTGCACAAAACCCAATGTTAGCATAGAAAATAGTGATAAAACAAAGACAAATAGTGTTGCCAAAACCTGAAATGGTGCCACAGACTGCTGAAATGGTGCTACTGACAGAAGCCTGGATAGAACCTAACTACCCTAGAAAATAGCGCTACAGTTATTACAGATTGCGTCGATTACAGAGATTGTGCTACAATCGTTACAGATGGCGCCTAATACAAAGATGGTGCTACAATGACTATAGATAGCTCTAAAACTAAGGATTGTGCTATTACATACAAATATAGCACTACAGTTTATGCTAGCACCAAAATGACTAGAAAAGGTGCCACTGTGCATAAGTTGAACTATTTGACTGATTGTAGATGAAAGTGTTGTCCTGGGCGTCGATGCCGCTGATACGAAGTAGAAGTGGTCGAGGCTGCAAAACACAAGTTTCCTTAACCAAAGTGTGGATTGTATTGCATCAAAGGGGTCTTGTTAGTCTTCTTTAGTGTCCAAAAGATTAGATATAGCAACAAAATAGCCTATTAAATCAAACAAGCTAAGATGGAAATATGAATGTGCTAAGTTTGATTTAAGAAAATTTTAGCATAGTCTCCCCTTGTTCCTACATAAAATCCTACAAAACTAAGAGTAAACAACCAAAAAAATGCTAAGAAGACCGAAAAACAGAGAACATGTGAGCTCAAATCCACAAGCTATGCCGTGTCAGGAAGGCACCACTACAGCCAGAAATAGTGCCAAAATGCAGGTAAATAGGGCCACTACATAGGAAGATGGTGCTAATACCTGCAAAACACATCTAAAGACAACAAAACTCACACAAGACATTAGATTGAGACCTCATGGGTCCCACCGAGCGTGCCAATGTGATTAGTGAAATCAAAATGAGATAGAAAACACAAAAACAAATGCATAAACAAGCATTATACCTCACCATGACTCTCAAATCCAAGATAGGGTTGTAGAAGCATGCACCCAAGAGCTCCTAGATATACCCTAGATAATAGATTCAATGTGAAATGCTCTATCTAAATGCAACTCACAAGCTAGATCAAGAGATTTTTTTGGCATGATAATTTTACTTAGAAATTGGATGATAAAATGGCTTGAAGGATGTTGTATTTATAGGCATTTTGGAGAGATTTTGATCCAATGGTTGAGATTGATTTAGGAAATCAATGGTGGAGGATGAAGATGATGTGGAGGGCCTAGATTTCATCTTAGAGAATGGATGGCTAGGAATAAAGATAAATTTTTAATTCATCTTGGGAAGGGGGTGAATTAAATGAGGTTGGGTGAGATGGATTATTTGTGAACTAAAAATTCGCATGGGGAAAGGTAAAATAAATTTAAAATTCATTTGGGGAAGAGTGGATATTAATGCTTATGACATGTGTAAGAGGTTTTAATGAGGGTTATGACACATGTGTATAAAAAATTGATTTATATGAGATATATTTCAATTTTTTATTTGTGGGATGTGGGGAGAAGTGTTAATCTAGGTTTGACTATCTTAATTAGGGTGATTATCCTAATTAATATGGCTAGAAAAAATTAGGGAATGGGTTAGTGAGGTGTTTAGATTAATTAAATAAGGTTTTATTTAATTAATCCTAGGTCTAGGGTCATGTAGGTTAGGCTAGGTAATTAAATAATAGATATTTAATTAACTAGGGCAGGGATAGACTGATTAATAGGCTGAATTAATTAGATAAACATGATTTACTTAATTAATTTGGAATTAGTGAAAAGGGGGAATTAACCAAATAAATATTACATATTTATTTAATTAATTGGCTAAGGTTGAACTATTGAATTAATTAAATGAATTCAATTGTGGAGGATAAAATGATGAAAAATTAGGTGATGAAGGGAAAATTAATTAAATAAAAATTTAATTAATTGATTAGAAGGGAAATTGGTATGTTTAGGGATGTCAGGAGTCAGTTTGATGGTAAAGATATTTTTAGGTGTCTACAAATACAATAGAAGATATAGATGAATAAAGAGATAGATACATGGAAGATTTTCATTTCCATGAGGATGTTGCAGATTTGTTTGTTGAAGAGGAACATAATTTGTTTGAAGAAGAAAGTGGGAGGATAGAAGAATTGGTTAGTTTGACTGAACATTTCAAGGATGAAAGTGCAATAGCAAACAAGGTGAAAGAGGCTATTGTAACAGCAGAGTGTATGGAGGTAAGTCTTAATTTTTCTAAATTTTGTGATGAGGAAGTGGATAGCGATTTGCTTATTGCTTGGGTGAGTAAGAAGTTGAAAGTAGATGGAAAGAAGAATGTAGTTGCAGGTTGGCATGTAGATGTATATTTGCATGTAGAAGCTATAGAGGATGCTACAGGTGAGACTTGGTGGAGGTGGTTGGTGTGTGGTGGGTTGGATCCCACGAATGAGGAGAAAAGAGGAGACTATCTTTGGAGGAGGAGGAAGGTATGTGGTGGATACAAAACCATGAGAGTAGAGAAGAATGATGAGAAAAGTTGTTGGAGGAGAGTGAAGCTTGTTCCGGTCAGATGCTGGAAAAAGAGGAAAAAGAAAAGCTTCTTGGTGCATATATTTTAGTGGAGTTCACTATAGATTACTTGCAATCTAGAAGGATGATTTTACTAGTCAACTCCACATTTGTGAGTGTATTCTCACAAACTTCTTATCTAGTGTGTTTGATGCAGGAGCATCTGGGTCCACAAGTAATCCTGCATTGCCCAAAAAATATTTTAGTCTAATTTTCATTTTGGTGTGTGTTTTGGTTTGTGTTGGTGTTTTTAGGCATCTCTCAACATCTTGAAAGCTCTCATTTGATCAGAATTGCAATTTTTAATTTTTCGTCGGTTTGTTGTTTCAAAGGCTCCGCAAGCAGTTTTCAAAAATTTATTCCCAAAAATCTGTAAGAGCTAGGGAAGAATCCTTTTGTAGGGATATTCTTGGAGGTACCATGTCAAATCTGCAAAAATATCAGATCAATATCTTTCAGCATTTGGGAAAAATTAATACTGCAAATTTGTGTCCTAAAAGTCGTAAGTATGTTGCAATTTACGGAAAGTTTAAAAAGTCACAATTCTTGAAAGTTGGAGAAAAATCCTTCTGTAGGGGACCTTGGGATGTTATTCCAAGCTTGCTTGCCAATTTTATGCAATTCAAAGAAGTTTGAATTTTTCCCTTTCCCGCACCCAGTTCCGCGCATTCAGAGTTGCCAAATTTGAATATTTCATTTTAATAAAATATTTAGGGGTTAAGCTAATAAATTTACAATATTTTACAGCCTTCTATTTATTATTTTATTGTAACTTCCATCTAGAAGGTGTTTGGAATATCAAAGAGGCAAAAAATCAACACTTTTTTGGCCAAACTTGACATTGAAATCAACATTTTGAACTAGATATTCACTTTCTGACACCTATAGCTGCTAAACTATTAGGAATTTGAAGATGATACAAACTAGTGATTTGTGATATTTTGTTTGTAGATTCTAAATATATTTAAAAAAAAAAATTGGAGTTAACTTGTAAAAAATTTTGTGTCTCCTTTGATAACTAGTTTTTAATAGTAAACAACATTTTTTTAAAGTGATGTGTATTCTGTAGCACATAACTTTTTTTCTACAAAGGATAAAATTCTGATTCTTTTGAATTTAGATTGGTAACACCGATATATAGGGAATGCATTTGGTTTTATAATATTTTGTTGAATATATTTTTTTAATTAATTTTTGAATTCAAACCAATTATAATTTAGACATAGGCGTATTCCGTAAAACATAACTTTTTCTGTATATATCAAAATTAAAAATTTTCTTTGTTGTTGAAACAAAGACATCAATACCTAGGGCATACATATTTTTTAGAATTTTTTTTCACTAATTTACTAATTTTCCAAGTGTGTAGAATAAAGAAATTGATGTTCGGTGAAAAACCTACATTCACAAGAAATAAAAAATAAATATAATAATTAAAATAAATATATTTAAAATTATACTTTTTGGGAAGCTTATAATAAGGACTACATACTTACAAAACATAAATTTTAAATGAATTCATTTGATCCCCCAAAAGGTAAATTAAAAGTGGTTTTTTATCAGCATTTTGATAGGTATAGAGGAGACTCCATTACAGGGATGGTTTAAAACTAGCAGGGTTCTATCCAAGGGGGTTTGAATCTAAGGGGGTTTGATCAAACCCTCTTCAATTAAAATACTTTAAATGGAACCTTCCAAGGCTTAAATCATTATATATTCTAAAAATATGTGATTTTAGCAAAAATCAAGATGTCTCAAAAAGTGTAACCTATTATTGTGGCAGCAATCCATTTAAAGTTGCCTAAACATAGAATATGCATAGCTATTCTTGGGGAGAGTTGGGCACCCACTTTTGATCAATTATTGATGGTTTTCTATGCATTTTTTGTGGGTTTTTGAAGAAAAACGTGGAAGGGAGTTTGTGTAGGGATGGATGGAGAAAAGACACCTCATAGAGGCATTTAATTTGCTTTCTAGTTGCAGGTTTTCGGCAGAGAGAAAAGGTGTCTGGAAGGAGAACCATATAGAGTGAAGTTTACAGATTAAAGAGGAGTTATGTTGGAGAACTTAGCCAGAGAGAGTAGATTTGATTGAATGTATGAGAGAGGCCATGAAAGGCCAAGTCTATGTAGTGTGTTGCAGATTTTTGTAAATTGATATTAGATAAATGTATGTGAGTTTTGATTTTAATAAAATGAATCATGTGAATTGTGTTACATTTTATTATGTTTTGTGAGTTTGTTTGAGGGCAGAGAGTCTCTGCATAAGGTATTTTGAGCAATGGTCATGTGGATATGAGTAATGGTATGCTTGTGGGAGTCCCACTTGCATCAGAGGGCAAGGACACTTGTCCCTCTCTCATTCATACACATCCTCTCAACCATTCTTAACCATTGATCTTTCTGATCTTTCTCCACCGTTGATCTACATTTCAACAAGTCTATAAATTGAGCCTCATTCTCCATTTCTGATGATCTCTCATCTAAGTAAACTTACATTGTTGTTATTGTTATCATTCATATTAGAAGATCACAAGCATATGCTAATGAATTGAGCAATCCACATAGTAGAAGGCAAAGAGCAATCCACTTGAGGTTTGGGTACAACTTCGGTATGCTCCATCAGTGTAGTTGGTTTGTGTTCTTGGAAGGTAATTTGTATTATTTTATGTATTGCTTTCACTCTTACTTACATTCCAAATTTAGCCCATTACATTTTGGCACACCCGGTGGGACACACGTCCTTGAAATCTAACATTTTTGGAAGAAATTTTGTACTTTTTATGCAACAGGAATGGAAACATTCCTTTGACTATGAATGCACACTTTTGCACTAAGTTGGCACGCCTTTGCAACAAGTCAACACGCCTATGCAACTAGTCGACATGCCTTTTTTTGATCAATGTGCACTTTTGCTTTCTGACCTAGTGTTCCTATTGGTGATATTTTAGGACTAATTTCTTTAAGCTTTTACCTATATTTGGTTTGTTGTACCTTGCTAACATCTAATCATGTCTAGTTATTCTTTGACATCAGCCTTTTGACATGTTTTAACATCATTTTCTTAGCAAGTTGTAGGTCCTATGCAAAAGCGCACCTTTTCTCTGCAAAGGCGTGCCTTTTTTTCTGTTAACACCTAGCAGTTTTCAGCTCCTTAGATCAAACCTTCGAGACTAGTAGATCATCCTCCATCTATCAAAACTTTCTTTTTGTCAAGACCAATTCACTATTTTTGGCAAGTACTTATTCACAGTCTCAGAAGCGCACTTTTGTATTCGTAAAAGCATGCCTTTGTTCTAAATCAATGCGCCTTTGTTCTTTGTATGCATGCCTTTGACCTGTGTATCTTTCTCTCTGAAAGTGTGCTTTTGTCATCTATCTATGTGCCTTTGTAGAAAGGTAAAAATCAGGTATCTACTCTCTATTTTCTGTTGTCCTCTGTGTTTCTTGCTTTTAGTTCCATTCTGTGTTTTCTATTCTCTATTTTCTGTCATCTAATTTTTTTTTAAGTTAACTTTTCTTAGGTTTTGGAACTAATTATCCATGCAATATCTTACCTTGGTCAAAGAAAGCATATTTGAAACTACTAATCAAACTTGGTGTAGGATGTGTGACAAAGAAAACATCTTTGAAATTACTAATGAACTTAGTGCAGGACGTTGGCCAACGTTGGCCAAAGAATTATTTTTCTCACTAAGTCTTAGAAACATTTCATTTTTGTTATTAAGGGAATTTACAACCTTATCTACTATATTTGGAATATCTACGTACATTTGCTCTCTCCTTGGGCTGAAAGGTGATCTTGGAGATTAGAAATACTAGATTATTCATTTACTACTTTATTTGCTTTATTCCTAGGGAATCAAGAATAATAGGTATGCTCTTATCTCGGGTTGCAAAATGATCTTGAGAATCAAAAGTACTTGGTATCCTTTCTAGGGGGCTTTCTAGGGGGTTTCATCACCCCTAGGGATGACTTCAACCACATATTTTGGTGGGGTATATCAAAAGGGGGAGAGTGAAAGTTGTACCTTAATCTAGTCACGTAGTTATTGGTATAGCCTTGGGGCCCCAGGTGATTCTAGACACAAGGTGACATGGCATTTGCTTAATCTCTTATGTCACATGCTTTCAATGGACTAGTGTTCATGGACATGTGCCTCGCAATACCTTACGTATATTGAGGACTCCCTAGACACCTTGTGATCCTAGCTAAGACCATCAACCGTTTTGTAGTGTGGTACAAGGGATGCAGATCACCCCCTGAAGTTACTCACCATCATACCTCCTTGAAGGAAAGATAGAAGTTTTCTTTGGGCAAGGCATAAAATCCTCCAAGGAAAGGGGTATTGGGTGCAACACCCTTATCCCTAGCTATCTACTCAAGGTGAAGTGTTCTTAGTTAGGTAAGAAAATAGATAGGTATTCAATCATGTGGGCCCACATTATGATTCACTCCTACTTGAATAATATCTAGGACTATTGCATAAGTGTTTGAAGTGTTTTCTTGGTATATACCAAGTATTCACCATTTGTTATCCACAAAGGTTCATAGCCTTGTGCACCAACTTCCAAAGTTACAAGTGTCAAAATTACCATCATTTTTTTGTGTGTGTGTTCTCTTGCTAGAGATATTCCAAACTACTACCTTTCTAAAAAAGAAAAAAAAATCCAAATATCCAAAAAACCTTTTTTTCCAAAATCCAAAAAATTAGTCTTAAACCATTTCATTGATAGTTTTATTGTTACTTTATCTCATCCAATTCCAAAACCACAAAATAAAAAAAAAATTAGTCTCAAACCATTGCATTGATAGTCTTGTTGTCACTTTCTCTCATCCATTTCCAATTTTACATAACTTATCCACATCCATCCTCATTCCATTATTTTAGAATTTAGAGCATCTATCCTTTTTGAGACTATAGGGTTATTCCATCCTCATCCCGCCATCACGCCATCTTTTCCATCCTTTTGGTTATTTGTCCAAAGTCTAGATAAAAAATCCACTAGTTTATCCTTAACTTAAGAAGTTTGCCTCTTAAATTCATAGACAAATTAGTATCCATCAAACTAATGAACCACCTAGCTTAATAGAGTGGCTCCTTTTGAGTTAGTTAAATTCACTATCCTTTATCTTGTCTTGCCTTGAAATCATTAGTCTATTTCTTGGTAGATAATCTAAATCCCACCATCCTACAATTATTGTTCTAGATTTCTGTCTTTTAACCAAGCAATCATCCATCACAATTGTCTTAGAGTCTCAAACTTCCTAGCAAAAGTCTAAACACATCATTTCATCCATTCATCCACCCTTGTCATTTTGTCCAAAGTTTCCATACCACATGCCTTTGACTAGATCTCAACACAAGAAAGCTATGGAAGCTACCCAAAACACACCAAGGGCAACCCTGAAATATCTGTTAGTGTAGGAATATTAACACTATTACTTATTATTTAAATAAGTAACTATGTGTATATTCCCCACATGGCTTTAAGCCACCTTAGGTGGTTAGGTGTCTACTTGGAGAGTCCAATACAACTCTCCAAGACACTTGTCAACATTCTTTCTTCCACCTCTAGTTGAGTGTTGAAGTCGACTCAACCTCTCTACCCTATACGTACAACTACCTTGTTCATAATCAAATTACTCCAATTCATAATCAGCAATGTGTCAGTTGATCTTGTTTCTAACATGGTATTAGAGCTATGCTAATTGCTTGTTTCTTTGATTGGAGGCAAAAATCTCCTATTTGACATAATTTTTTGTAAAAAATACAAATTTTTTTTGGAAATTTGACATTTTGCAAGTTTTTGTTCATAGAATTTTTGTTGAAAATGCAATTTTTTTTTGCAAAATCAACATTTTGTAGGCCTCTGTCTATGTATTTGATGAATTTTGAGTTGTTGTTTGAAAGATTTGGGTGATTATCTATTTTGGCAGTCTTCCTATACCATACTTGCAAACCATGGAGTTTTGTCACTGATTGTTCGTTCTTAGAGATTTATGGCCTAGCCGGCCTTGGTTTTTGACAACTTTGCAGTCTCGGTTCTCTATTGAAGCATTTGCAGGCCTAAGCCCATGTTTGGAGGTGATTTTAAAGAGTGAGGTTGGTGGTCTTTGTTGAGTCACGACCTGTCTATGAAGGAATCTTTATTTTCTTTTTCGTTTGATTCTCTTGCAGAACCTTGTAGATAGTTGTTTCAATCCTCTGTCTATAAGCATGTTAAATCTACGAGAAGGAGGTCATTTTGTATCAAGAGGGGGCCATCAATTTATTTGAGGAAGTTAATTTGGATTGATTTGGTTGAGGCTACCATTCTTTTTTTACAAATCATTGAGGGTTTCAGTGTATTTGGCTTTTTGCCACATCAAAATCTTTGTATCATCTTTGTAAATACTTGCAAGTTTTACACCACAACTTCAGACTGACCATGATTACTATGTGCAGTTGGAGGTGTTGCTTCACTAGATTTTGTCACTTCATAGTGTCTAGGTGATGGCTCTAGGTAGCCCCAATGAGGCTTCCCTACGCAGTATAGTTGAGTCATATAACAATTCAAGACTCTTCTTTGTCGACTCCACTTATGATTTCAAGTACTTTGGCTTATTTGACTTAGGATTCTAGCGGCCACCATTAGCAAGGCAATCTTTGTTCAAACTGTCACCCTATTTAGAAGGTTTGTTGTGGTTCATTGTTTTGTTCATGTCATAGGTCACAAATTGATTTCCATTGGATGTTTTGAAGCATCTTCACATGGCCTCCATGTGTCGTGGTTTTCTAATTTTTTGTTAACATTTAATGTTAAATATGTGACATTTGTTATCCTACATGTACCCATAACTTCATTGTAATCTTAATTACAAATGCTAACTTCTAGCAATAAATTTAATAGTTAGTGGTTAGTTAACCACCAAAACTGACAATTTAAGCCTTAAAGGTTGTAACTACCAAACAACAAATGCTAACTCTTAGAAGTTAGTTAACAAACTACCCAAAAAATGGTTAATTGCTAGTATCATATGTAAGTAGTGGTTAACAAACCACAAAAATTGACATTTCATGCTAAGAAATCATCCAAAAAGTTGCATTTTCTAAAAAGAAATTTGCCTTGGAAGACCCTAATCTTGCATCGATGTGTGCAAAGAGGGGCTTTTTTTTTCATTTTTCCATAACTTTCACCCACAGAGGAGAAATTAGGCATATTTATAGTCGACGTGAAGCTAGTTTAGGTGGTGACAAAGCTACGTCAAGATGATTTTAGAATAGTCCCATTTTTTTTTAAAAGAAAATCCTTCTTTGTATAGCTAGTTAAACAAGTCGAAAACAATTGTATCTTTTGATTGGCAACTCAAAATTGAGTGCCAGTTTTTTAGAAAGTGAATCTTTTTGCTAGAGTAATCTATTGGAAATGATTTCACACTACTGTTATAAAGTGCCATTTTTCATTCCAATTAGACTTGTTTAACGCACTATCATTATAAAGTGCCAAATTCAAGGGAGGATAACAATATTGAGTCACAGGGGTTTTCTCATTCTACAAAATAATATTGGGATAAAATATTGAATTATAGGGGGGTTCATAGAGTTGTGTCAAGAACATTTCTAAGTTGTGTCAAGAACACTTCCACTACTACTTCATTATTCTTCAATATTTTTCCCACAATATATTGAGATGTGTCATGAACACTTCCACTACAACATCATCATCACCTAATGCTACATGTGCATCTAGAGTTGATTCTTTGTAGACTTCCAGAGATTCATTGCAACAAAAGATTGATATCAATAAACTTGCTTCTATAGATTTCAGAGTTGCTTCACAGAAGGATTCCACAAGATCTTCAAAGCAGTACTTCACATTGGATTTGAATTGTAGCCATATGGTGTGCAATTGACATTCAACACATGGATCTTGCAAGTACTGCAAGACTATCACTTTTAGTTGTATTATGTCAAGTGCACTTCATCGAGTCATGTCCAGTACACTTTCTTTTTTTCTCTCTTTTTGGAGGAAAGTTTTTTCCCACAGGTTTTGTTTCTTTCTCTGCTTTATGAGAGATGCTTTTGTACATGGGTACCTAATTAGGCCTAGTTGTTGGGACCCAACTTTATTGTGCCCACCTAAGTTGTGCATAAGGGGGGTGTTAGTGTAGGAATATTAACACTATTACTTATTATTTAAATAAGTAATTATGTGTATATTACCCACGTGGCTTTAAGCCACCTTAGGTGGTTAGGTGTCTACTTGGAGAGTCTAATACAACTCTCCAAGCCACTTGTTGACACTCTTTCTTCCACCTCTAGTTGAGTTTTGAAGTCAACTCCTAAGTCGACTCAACCTCTCTACCCTATATGTACAACTACCTTGTTCATAATCAAATTACTCCAATTCGTAATCAACAATGCATTAGTCGATCTTGTTTCTAACAATATCCAATCTTGAAATACCCCTTGATGCAACTACATTTACCACATGCATGGACCCATGTGTCTTTGTCCCAAAAGGGTACACAGTAGGAACTTCTTCGTCTAATGACCTAGGTCAACAATCTCAAGAAGACTCCCAAGACCTTGATGAAAACTTGCAAGATCCTAAGTTCTTAGATGCTCTAGATAGACTCTTGGCTTCCAATCAAAATCATTTATTTCATCTACTTGCCAAAAGAGGAGCCAAGTTGCCTAGCAACTTTGAGACATCCCAAATCTAGGAGCAAGACCCCATAAATATTGCCATTGTCATTATGGGTGGGTCATACCCTACAGCCATTCCAACCACATCCATCCTACCACCTACTATACCAAATTCACCTACTAATGATGTTTTCACCAACCAAATCATCAACCCTTTCTATCAAAATTCCACATCACTTGGTCCACTTCTAACACCTAGATACATAGAATCCTATCTTGATCATCCACAAACATCTCAACCACCTTTCTCTATTTTTTATGGCTCATATGCCAATCCTCCCCAAGTATCCCAAGTCCAAACTTCTATTTCTAATGCCCCTTATGTAACTCCACAAATGTCACAAGTGCAAATGCCTATTTCTCGTTCATCATACATCATCCATCCACAAGTATCTCAAACTCAAAATCCACCTAACAATCCACCACATGGTTCCTCCTATCTATCTTACACAAACCCCTATCATATATCGCAACAACTACCTTCATCTTCCTCATATCAGGATCTTGCTCCACCAAACCAACAACAACAACTATCTTCATGTAAGGTACTAAAATTCCACATACATACATAACCGAAGTAAAGATAAATTAAAAGTAAGTAAACTAAAGTAACTACAACTACGTCATCAAGAAGAAAAGGTAAGATTAACATCTATCGTCCATGCAAGATTCCATTCATAAATTTGATATACAATCATGATACAAGTTATCTTTCTAAAGTACAATTACAGAGCTTTCTGAAATTACAATACATACAAGTCTCAAAAATGGCTTTAAGCCTTACATAACATTTTGAGTTCAATGAAGAAGTACAACTATCAACAATATCAAGTAAATCCAATACAATTAGTCTGCAACTGCCATCGACCATCTAGCCATCTGCTACATTGAAGGACAAGAACATGGTGTAGCCACTTTTTCACCCAACCACGAATGTTGCGCTTCCCCAGTATTCCTCAATCTGAGGAATGCCTGACCCTACTCGAAGGGCCTAGCAACCTGTAAATAAGTGGTAGGGTGGAATCTAGTGCATACCTATTAACCTACATGCATCCCAACTAGAATGCAACATCACATTAATAGGGTATGGCAGGGAAAATAAATGCATAAACTAGGCAAACAAACCATCTGTTTCAATGGTACATATGTCTGTTTCAACATCAAAAATTTTTTGGCCAAAGTATTAACTAATTAACAGTGTGTAAGTTTTGAAAAGAAAACCTACTTCCCTATTTCCCCATATTCGGCACCCGTCTCGGAAAGCAACTTTCCCAAAAGATCAAAGTTCATAGAAAAACTCAACTAACCATTCACAAACAAAGCATAATTTTACAAAATTAAAGAAGATAACAACTCATTACATGCAAGTAACAATACAAGTAGAGATATTTCGTTTCAATTGATTTCAATAGTGGTTTGCTTCCATAGGTAGCTAGTTTTCATTGTATGCATCATAATGCACTTTATGCAATCACATTTGTTCAATTGATGATTTCAATACATATCTTCTTGTTGTGGAATAAACATAAAGTTTTTCCTCCATAAGTAAGCAAATAAGGTTATCTCAACATGACGTCTATCACATAGGGTATGTATTTCCTATAAATTTATGTTTTTATTTATTAAGAAAATCCAACTCTAGTTATAAAAATTAGCTTATGTATGGATTTGAATATATATATATATATATATATATATATATATATATATATATATTAGTGTTGAAATGGTTGACATTTATCTGCTAGCTGTGAGATAAACCATCTAATGGATTGTAACCTTCCTTGAAGGCTTCTTAATGCTTTCAAATTCTTTGGTGGAGGCATCTCCACTATAGCCTTGACTTTTTCTAGATCTACTTCAATGCCTCTACGAGACACAATGTATCCCAACAACTTTCCTGAAGTTACTCTGAAGACACATTTCTTTGGATTGAGACTTACTTGATATTTTTTGAGTCTATCGAAGATTTGTCTTAGAACATGTATGTGATTTGCCCTAGAATATTTTGCTAAGATATCATCAACATAGTCCTCCATGATGTGATGAAAGAGATCGTGGAATATCACTATCATTGCTCTTTGATAGGTTGCACTTGTGTTTTTAAGACCAAATGGCATGACACACCAACAATAGGTACCCCAAGGACAAGTGAAAGTTGGTTTATGTTGATCTTCTTCTGCTATCATTATCTAATTATAGCCAAAAAATCTATCCATTAGAGAAAGCATTTCATGACCAACAGTCAAGTCTACTATGAGATCAATGTTTGGTAGTGGAAAATCATCTTTGGGACATGCTTTGTTGAGATCTTTGAAGTCAGAACACATGCGGATGCTCCCATTTGGTTTAGCCATAGGTACAATGTTTGAGACCCATTCGAGATAATCAATAGGCTTGGTAAATTTTACATCTAGCAACTTTTGTATTTCAACTTTCACTAAGAGAGCGATCTATGGGTGCATCTTTCTTAGTTTTTGTTTGACCGGTTTAGCTTTTGGATCCACCGTGAGATAGTGAACTACTAGTGAAGGGTCTAACCTTGGCATATTAGCATAGGTCCATGCAAATTTTATGGTTCACTATAAGAAGAAGTTGGTAAGATTCTTGTTCTCTTGTTCTGATAATGATGCTGCAAGGAAAATGGTCTTAGGATTTTTCTCTGTGCCAAGATTTATCTCTGTAGAATCTTCCACTAAGAGAGCTGATTTCTCTTGATACTTAGATGGTAGGGGAAGGTCAAATCCTCCATCCTTAGGTGCCACAATTGGGTTTTCACATTTGGATACATCCTTTGTTTTTACTATTTTCTGATCAGGAGGTGCCACAATGTGGTTTTCACCTAGAGATCTTTCTTTATTTATATTTTAGCGACTGGAGGATTTGGCATTCTCACCAAAATAAGTAGCTTGATCTAGTTCCATTACAAAACCAGCTTTGTGATTGCCAAGAAGGATACCATCCCGGAGTCCTATGAATTTGGAAATAGCTTCGTCATTCTAAAAAATATCTAGAATGGGGGACCCTTGTTGGTCCCAATTGATAAGTTCAGGATAGACAAGTGTTACAATTTGGGTGCTGGTGGTCGATGTTAAGGATACGGATGATAGCATAAATATGGAGGACTCAGTGAATAGGTCAGTCATATGGAGATAAGAGTCATCGATGACATCCTCTTTAGACATCAAATCTGTGAGAGAAGTTTGTGCTACCTCGTCGAGAATACCCTCGATGTCCAAGGGACGTGGTACCTTCCTACCATATCCTAATCCCTTCTTGTCTAGCTTCTTCTTCACAATAATGGGTTCTATGTCACCTTGATTATCTTTCCCAAGGTCCCCTTTGCCTTTATAGCCCATGTTTTTCACAATTCTTAGGCCATTGCCATATTGTTTGACTAGTATGGTGACTGTTCTTTCTCTTTGTAGACCCAAGATGAGATGTCTTCAATAGTTTCCTCTACCAATAATTTACCCTCTTGGAATTGAGTTAGACATGCTGGTAGGGGATAGCTGCTTTTTTAGTCACTTTAGCTATGGGTGGTTGGCCATAGGATTTATGGGATAAGGGCATATGTCCTACACAACAAGATTTAGAGATATCATATTCACCAAATCCTATATCACAGATGTGAGTTGTGATTTCGAGAATAGGATTAGGATTAGGTTCAACTTCAGAGGCTTTTTTCAAATTTTTAGGGTCGACATACAATGGGGATTCATAGGCTTTGTCATTATTTGGCACTTGGTTTCTATTCTTATAACTACCTTGCAAGGTATGGCATAATTCAAAGGGATTAGGGTCTCCTGGGATAGTGATCTCTATACCATTAAATGGGAACTTGAGAGATTGATGGTATCTAGAAGCAAAAACTTTCACGGCATGGATCCATGGGTGTCCTAAGATAATGTTATAAGGTAGCTCAATGTTAAGGACTTGGCACCTAGTTTCAAGCATGATGGGGCCTATTTGTATAGGCAAGTGGATAACACCCTTTGCACAATGCTCAGCATCATCATACCCCTTGATTGTAATGCTTTGATCAATGTTAACATGATCCTTAGAGAATACCAATTTTTTAAGTAACTTAAGAGAACAGATATTGAGACCAGCACCACCATCTATATGTATGTGTTTGATCTTTCGTTTATGGATGAAAACTTCAATGTGAAGTGCATCATTGTGACATGGATCATGGGATGGGAGGTCCTTTTCAGAAAAGACCACATTATATGGTGAGGCAATGTTACCTATTATATCTTGGAAATCCATGACCGCTATGTTATTAGGAACAAAATACTCTTGTAGGACTTTTTCTAGCACAGCTTTATGTGTGGGTGATGACCGTAGAAGGTCCAAAATAGAGATATGTGCAGGGGTTTTCCCTAGATGTTTGACAAGATTATAATTAGATTGGGTTGGGAGACTTGGTGTAGGCTCATGAAGGGTAACACGACCACGACGAGTTGTGGTGACGCAATCCATAGATTTACCTTTGATAGTGAGGGTAGGCACATGACTTTCTTCAAAGTGACCTACAATAGAGTCATAGGAAGTTGAAGCTTTATTAACGCCTTTACTTTTGTCAAGATTTTGCCCTTGACCATGGTTAGGGAATGATTCCTTGTACATGTTGAGATCTTTGTTGGTGTTTTGATTAGGAAGTGCATCAAAAGTGGCTTCGCCTCTATCAATAAGGTTTTGGATCATGTGCTTGAGTTTCATGCATGATATGGTTTTGTGTCCTTTGGTCCTATGGTATTCACAATATTCGTTGTCTTTGTACCATGTGGGTTTGAAAGCAGGTTCACCATATGGGGGAGCATCTGGTAGCGTGACGAGTCCATTTTGTACAAGTTTCTTTAGAACCAACTCTATAGGCTCTCCCAAGGGAGTGAATTTATGCCTTGGAGGGTAATTTTGGGGAGGCCGCTCTTGTTGTTGCTGTTGGTTTTGGTTTTGTTGTTGTTGTTATTATTGTTGTTGAGGTAGAGATTAGTTTTATTTGGATGAAAGATTAAGGGGTGTTTGTAGTGTTTGGAAATGTTTGGAATCCACCACACCATCATTGACCATGTTTTTGTTTTTGTTCCAGTATTTGGGCTTATCATTTGATTGTTGTTGGGGAGGATTATTTTTATTGTCTTTGAATATTTTAACCACGCCTTTAGCGATAAGGGCTTTTTTTGATGTTGATGCCTTTATAGGTAATCTCATCAAAGGTTGTAACACTTAGTATTTGCAAATGGAAACCCAATTCTTGGTTAATGTTCTACACAAATATGCTACAAGCTAATTTTTCAAGTATTTTGAATGGGAATTTGCTAGCCATGTGTCTCCATCTTTGAAGGAAGGAGATAAGAGTTTCCCCATTTTTTTGTTTGTTGTTACATAAGTCGGTCATAGAGACTTCATGTTCTATGTTGTATGAGAAATGGGTGGCAAATTTTTCTGAAAGCTTGTTAAAAGATTTGATACTTGTAGGTAGATACGAGAACCATTCTATAGCTTGACCTCCAAGATTACGAGGAAAGAGGTGTATCAGGTATATGTCATTATGTGCAACCTCTAAACAAGTGAGATAGAATTCTCTAAGGTGGTCTTTTGGGTCTCCTCTTCCCTTGTATTTATCAAATTTGGGTATATTGAAGTTAGGAGGAAAAGGGATCATTTGCAGTGACCGATCAAATGGATAAGGACAAACCTCCTCTAAGGAGAAGGTTTTCTTAGTGTGACCAAATGTTAAATTGGCTACTTGTGTTGTACCTCAGCAAGTTTAATCTCCATAGTTGTCGGGGGTATTGGAAGAGTCTCCTATTGCACTAACGGTAGTTGTTGTTGTCCATAGGGAAGATTGTAGTTGAAGCCATAGGAATTGATGTTATATGGGTTGTATGATTGATTTGGGTCATATGATAGATTTGGATTAGGTTGAGTTTGGTTGTTTTGATTTTTTATATGTGGAGGTGGTGCTAGATAATAATGTTGGCTTTGTGATTGTTGTGATGGGATGATGAAAGAGTTTTGTCGTTGATATTGTTGAGGAGGGGTGATGAAAGGATTTTGTCAAGGAAAGTTGAATGTGGTTTGATTTGATTGTGATGGTGGAATATAGCCATAGGAAGATTGGTTTCAAGAATGTTGAGAGTTATTGAGATAGGTGTTGGTGAGATTGAGTGTTAATGATCTTTGCGGTGGAGAGACATAAGTAGATGGGTTTTGAGATGGTTGGGGTTGCTTGAGATAGGTGTGGTTGAGTGTGGATGATCGTTGTGGTGGAGGGATATAGTTTGTGTTGATGTTTTGGGAGTGTTGTGGGGGAGTGATGTTGTTTGTGTTGATGTTTTGGGAGTATTGTGGTTGCATGACATTGCTTGGATTAGTGATATAGAGGGTTGATGACATTCAGGGTGGTGTCAGTTGTGACCCTTGTTGCATGGCTACATAAGTGTTTCCCAAATTGTAATTTGGTGGAAATCTGTCTCATGATGGGGTGGCCAATGTTCCTTTTTTGATTGATGTGGGCATTTCTGATATGCTAGGAGGTGGTTGTTGGTTTTGTTTATCTAGAGTGACTTGTCTTGCTAATCCTGTTTGTCGATGAAGAGTCTATTGTTACAGTTTATAAATCTCCATAGGAGTGAAGAGTGGTGATATTGGTTTTTCTGCTGTTGGATTTTGGTTTTGATAGAGGGAATTTTCATATTGAGCATCAAAAGGATTAGTTGTTCTCCCTTGTGAGACTTGTTCAGGTATGGGAGTGGATATGGTTGACATAGTTTAGATAGTAGTCATAGCATCATGGGATTTGTTTTTCTCTTTAAGATTAGATAGATCAAAGTCTTGGGGTAGTTTAGCTCCTTGTTCTACAAGTAAATGAAAGAAATGATCTTGATTGCCACTAAGGAGTTTGTCAAATGTGGCTATGGCTCCAGGATCTTGCATGATTTCATCAAGGTCTTGTCTATCTTCTTGAGAGGATTGACCTTCTTGAAAGTTTTGCACTTCTTGAGATGGGACTTGACCTATGGTGTAACCTTGTGGAACAAAGTCTTGAGGCATGCCAATAGTAAATTGAGTTACATCTACCAAATGAGCATTACCCTCTTGGGGATTGGTTGGTTTGTCATGTTGCGGCCTGTTTTGAAAATTGGTTGGTCTATCAGTTGGTGTGTGGGGAGTACCTTTTTGAGACATGGTGGAATGACTTGGTTGAGGTGTATGAGGAGGTGATTTGCGCTTCTTTGGGGCAATTTTCTTAGCCTTCATAGATTGTTGGAGTCTAGTGGTTACCATGGGATGCACTAAGACAAGGAAGTTTGATTGATTTTGGACTCAGAGGTAGATGTTTGACCAAAAAAGTGTGATTTTGATGAGATTGGACAAGATAGTTTGATAAACAGTTTACTAGACCAAAGGCATGGGACTACTATACCGAAGGTGAGTTACTGTGTTTTAGAAGCACTGGACTATGTTATTAGAGCACTGGACTGTTATATCAAAGGCGCTAGACTGCACTTCAAAGGCGTGTTACTGTGTTTCAAAGGCATTGAAATGGTGTCAGTGATGTTTGTAAGGCAAATTTTGATAGATTTGGATTAGATTTTGATTGGTTTTTCTTTGACAAGAGAAAATACAACAAATAAAGTGGCAAAAAGGACTAACACAATAGATAGTGTATGTTCAAGGCTCATGAAAAAGCCCAATGTTTCCATGGGTATTTAGACAATTGCAAATAATTCAAGCACTTTTTATCCCTAGAGACATGGTTTCATTGTGGTAGATCAGCTCACAACTTAGTTCTTCATCGACCAAATGTCATTCCATATAGGTGTCATACATTTGTATCTTTGCGAGAGACGATAGGTAGGGATATCTCGCCCTCTCCTCAGAAAGCTACAAGTAGGTCACAAGAGCTTATGCTAGCTGACGGAATACTATCTCTTCTTAAGGGAGTCAATGGTGAGTAATCTTAGGGGTTTATATTGATTTCCCTTACACTGATGATTACCGCAACGCTCAGAGGTGAAACGGGTAGTCACTATCTAGATGGTTCTTAGTACCTTTGAGGGACCAATGCCTTACAAGCATGCGGCAAGCTACTAAAAGATTTGACCAATCCTACTAAGAGTATAAAACACTTCACACAATGTGAAAATTGTTTTCACAAAGTGCTAGTACACCTCTTTTCGATTTGGCACCGTAAGGCAAGGCTGACGCTAGTTAGGACTTGGCTTTCACCTTATCCCTCTTATATAGCGGTTCAAAGGAAAACTCTACTTAGGTTCATCCCTTTTGGATGAAGTGCAATCCAAAAGCAAGCCCTTCTATAGAAATAACTAAAAGTAAGATCAATCATGTCAAACAAAGGTTTAATTGTCCCATTATAAGAAAAATAAGGTGCAACTAGATTAGGCACACACATGATTATAGTTGTCAATTGTCCCTTAAGAAATTATAGTGTTTTGCATTCATGTCAATTCTCCCTTAGAAAATTGAAGTGTTTTTGTGTTCATGTCCATTGTCCCTTTAAGAAAGCAATATGTTCCTAAGACTTAGATTGCAAAAAGATGATTGTTCAATTGTCCCTTAAGAAAGCAATAGGTTTCTAAGACTTAGTGTGATAGATTTGGCAATTCTTCAAAGCTTGTCCTGCATGAACATGTTAGAAAAACCCATTTCCTCTGTTTGAGTAATAAGAAGATACAAAAGTTTGATTAGTCCCACAACAACTCAATAGTTAGCAAAAACAAATCAAATTGACCAAAAGTGCTTTATTGTTTTACCAAAGGTGCTGCACTATGTTACTAAAAGTGCTGCACTATTCTACTAAAGGCGTGCTACTTCTGACCACAGGTGTAGGACTATTCTACAAAGACATGTTACTATGTTGTAAAAGCGTGATACTACGGTACAAAGGTGCGACATTGCTCCAGATCTGAAAAACTCAATATTTCATCAAAAAGATAGATTTGAAAGATGATGTCATGATTATAGGATGGTCTAGAATGTTTGATAAGGCTGAGATCTGTAGCTAATGATCAAAAAATATGACAAGTTAGAACCCTGTAAATCAGAAAACCAAACAAAAACCCTAAGAAACCAAAGGCATTGTACTAATATGCAAAGGTGCAGGACTGTGTGACCAGAGGTACTTTACTGTGCTCCAGAGGTGCATTACTATTGCCCGAAGGTGCTTTGATGTGCTGCAAAGGTGCTTTACTGTGCTGTAGAGGTGCTTTTCTATGTTCGGTTGCTCATTTCCATATTGTACTTCAAAAAAATAAATTTTCTAGAAGAAAATAGCTATTAGTGGTCCCATTGAGCATGCTAGAATGTGTATAGGAATAAAATTGAGATCGAATGATAGTCAAAACAATGAAATAATCAACAACTCGATCCTATAACATCAAGATAACGATCTAAGAAAACAACAAAATAATCACTGAATAACACAAAAATAATGAAAGCTTTCACCTAGATTGTATTGTTATCTTGGTTGAATGTGGATTGCTCTTCAAATTGTGAAACCATGTTTGCAACTAGTGGATGTAGATTGTGTTTGTGCCCAAAGTGCTCAATGTGCTCAACGATGCAATGTATGCTTATGTGTTGTAGGGAGGCAAAAGCTTAAATGATCAAAGATTTGTTATGAAGATGAGGGGGGTTTATATAGGTTTCAATGAAGATAGATCAATGGTCTAGATAATTCAATGGAATCAACGAATGAGATAAATCTAGAATTCATGATGAATGTGCACCTGACATGTGTCACACAAAAATATATTTTTGTTTGAGTTAACTGATTGATTTAGCTAAAAGACATGGAACAAACATGAGATATGATTAGATTTCATAAAAATAGAAATGCTTTTTTTCTAATTTATGAGTTGGTGATACAAACAATATTGATTAAGTCAATTAACTCAACTTTAGATTTGCTTTTTGCATGATTTGAGTAAAATTAAATAATAAATTATTTAATTTTGTGTGTGTGATGAACACGATTTATTTTTAGAAGAATTGGAAGACATACAAAGCAAATTAAATAAATAAATTTATTTAATTGTTTGTGCATGATGGAAGACATAGAATAGATTTGAAGATTTAAATAAATTAAAAAAATCTATTGATTTAATTTATTTTGCATGATGGAGGATAAATAAAATATTTGATTTTATCTTACTTTTAGAAGAGATATTCAATTTAAATAAATTTGAATGATTTATTTAAATTTGAAAGAATAATTGATTTAATTAAATAATTTAAAAATTATTTAATTATAGATAAGAGGATTTAAATGATAAATTAATTAAATAATTAATTTATTGGATTGATGTGGATTTGAATTTTTGAAAGACACAATGATTTAATTAAATAATTGAAATTATGTAATTTTGGAAGAATAAAGTTGATTTTGATGAAATTAATTAAATAATTCAATTATTTAATTAATGTTTAAATGCAGGTGATTTGATGAAATGCAAGTGATGCGATGACATGGTAATTTTTGGGCGTCTACAAGGAATACTAATTAATAAATATTTCAATTTAAAATGCCACATTCTAACTATATATATATATATATATATATATATATAGAAATTTCTTGATTTTTTTAGCAATATGTTCTCATCACTTAAACCTATCTATTAAAGAAATATTCTAATAAATAATAACAATGTTTTCCACAAAACCTAAAACAAATATAATATAAAACAAAAGTATTCACTATTATAGACTTTGTAAAAGCCTCAAGATCGAATGAATTTATGTAAAAAAAATGGTCGACCACATGGTACGACACTGACCAAAGGCACAAAGAAGTCCATAAATTACTTCAAGAAAAACTTATATTCAATAGGTGAACTAAATTATTTAAATATAGGTTGCTTTGTTGTGTGACGTCGACCCAGTATAGAAAGAGGACGTTATGAAAGGTTGAAAGTTCATGATTCAGGGTTTGAATCCTTCAAGAAGAAAGGTAGATCAATGATTCTTAAAAACCAATTTATATATAAAAGTCGTTTGATTAGTAGGGGCCTATTCCATAAGAAAAGAGGTCGTTCAATTTTTAAGTGGCCGATAGACTTAAGTGAGGCCGATTTAAAGATAAGAAAATAAAAAAATAGATCAATAACACACAAGGGTTCTTAGGAAAATGGATAAATCAAACATTTTTTTTAAAAAACCAGTCTGACATTTTATTTTTAACAGGCCGAAAACTTATTGCAAGCAGACCCCAAGACAAAATTGAGGGTGATTCAGATAAATAGGCCAACCATAATGATAATAAGACTGTCAAAAAGGAGTAATTACAAAGGTTGATTCCAAGGTAAAGCTAAGTTAGGTATTAGCAACTACCAAAGACTAAAACTAAAATGGTTGATTCATGGTTAGAATTACAGGATGATTTTTTCATGGAGGATAGCCCTTTAGAGGGTGCAGATCTTAAAAGTATTGTAGATCTTAAGAGAAATCATAGGGGTCGATACACATGGAAGAGAGGCCAAAAATTGTAGGAAGCTGTTAGATTTAAGACTGGTCCGAAGGAAAGAAACAAACACAACAGGCCATCAAAAAACAATACATGGACCAAAAGGAAATATACAGAATGATTCTTAAGCTATAGAAAGAGAGATAAGACCTAAGAGATGTGACATGATTAAATCTGTCAGGGAGATCTTTAAGTTACAGTGGTCATCAAAGGAAGATCTACTAGAGGAATCACCTAGGTCGATCTAAAGGATAGATAAAACTTCTTAAAGATACAAGGATAGTTTAGAGAAAAATTACAGATCGATAATAAGGGATAGAGATTTTAATTCAGAACAAAAAAAATACAAGATTTGATATGACATAAGAAGAGACCAATTGCATAAAAAGTGAGCGTTGTTTAAGTTGCAAGAGGGTGAATAGACGTCTTTTAAGGTTGTATAAACATTCTTGATGTCCAATGAAATAGCCTGAGGAAAATACCTGTTTAGAGTGCGCACCTGAAGATGGAAATCCTGATCTTCCTTGAGCTTCTAACTTCTTTCCTGTTCTTTTTTTTTCTCATTCTCAGTTGCCCTCCCATATCCCTTGTCTTTTTCTTTTTATTATTTTTCCCCAACCTTAAATTCCATTCACCTTCCTCTCATGCAAATCTTTCTTGAATTAAAGATTCCCCCTCCTTTGCATGTTGCCACACTTCTTTTTTTTTGTTCAATTTAATAACAAGAATATTATTTTAAAATAACTCTAAATATATTTATACATATTTATATATAGTTTGTAGTTATAATATGTATTTTATTCTTTTAAAATTATCATATAAGATTTATTTATTTTTGAAAATGCCGATAGTACTATTTATATAAAAGAAAATATACTTAAAAACAAGTACTATAATTTCATATAAATTCAATATTCTTCTTTATATACAATTACAAGGTTAGACATTATATATATATATATATATATATATATATTTTTGGGTAAATGCAAGAAGTTGTGTCCACTTAAGGTGGAAGTTTCAGAGTTAGAAAAAAATCCAAAATCGGGTAACTAAAAATGGGATCCCGTTATAGATCGGGATCCCGAGCTAAAATCTAGAATGGGATCCCATTTAGAACAGGATCTCGTTTTGTGAAAATATAATTTAAAAAAAAAAATAGCTGTAACCCCATTTTTTCTAGTGATAGGTGATAATTGAGAATAGGATCCTAAGTTCAGGAAGAGGATTTTCAGCCATCAAAAGACTAGGTAAGTGGATTTTTCCACTTTTTGAATTTGTCAATGAATTTTTTTAAAGTTTTTCTTTCTTTTTTGGTGTAAACTACAATCAAAATTTAAAATGTAGACTGTTATTAGGGTTTGAATTTATGAGTTCAATAGTTGTATTTAGACATTTTAGTTGTAAAATACAATTGAAATTTTGAAAGACTGTATCATATAAAAGGATAGATTTTGAACAAATTGTCAAAATTTTGTTTAAATTTGAGAATTGAATAGCTGTATTTAGACATTTTAGCTATAAATACAATTGAAATTTTAAAAATATTGTATCATATGAAAGGAGAGATTTTGAACAAACTGTCAAAATTTGATTTCAATTTGAGAGTTGAATAGTTGTATTTAGACATTTTAGTTGTAAAATACAATTGAAATTTTGAAACAACTATATCATATGAAAGGAGAGATTTTGAACAAACTGTCAAAATTTATATAGCATTCAGATGATATATATTTGGTTTTTATAAAATTTACTTATACTAATATATGTCATTGTATTTTAAAAGCTTTATTGAATAGATAACTGTCATGTAAAAAAATTACAACAAACCATAATAAAACCTTTATCACTTCCTTCATAATCAAACCTTTAGAGACAACCAACTAATCAAGAATTGAGAAGATTTTATAGTTTTTGTGATAGACAACTAATCAAGAATGAAATCAATCCAACAAATGTAACTTTAGAGACACATATAATATCCCTTGAAACATTTGAGTTAGACATGGAGACACCTAGATTATGGAGAGGTCTATGTAAGAAAACACCTCCTATAGACTCAATACAAACTTATCCCTCAACCCTCTAAATTGTGACTTACATCATTTGATTACCCCGGAACACACTATAGACAACTCTATACAAATTTGGCAAAAGATATTTTCTCCTAACAGAAACTTGTATATATAGAAGTAGACTACTACATAAGATCCTCTAGGATAATAACACTTGTTGTGATCTCCAACACTATGATGCATATGTACTCTTGAATTTGTTGATACAACTCTTGATGAACATGCATCGAATTAACTTCAAAATTTTGTGCATATAATTAGATTTGATATACTTCTTAAGGAAAGAAGAAAATCCACCTTGGATAAAAGTTTGTGTAGAAACATGTAAAGAAGCATTTTCAATCAAGCATGTAAGATTCTAGTATCTAACCCAATCTTATTGGTTATTGGAGCCAAATAAATGCTAGAATAGTATTAAAAGAACAAAAAATACGCTTATTAGTGCTAATTATTTCTCTAAGTGACTATTAAGATAGTGCAAATTAAGACTATCTAGACTAATTAAATGGGCTTAGTTTGAAGCTAAATAACACACATAAGAGTTGGGACTAACAACTAAATAGAAAACAACAATTGAAAATAGGAAATAGGAAAAAAAATCAAGCTAGAACCATCAACTAATATCTTTTTCTAGCTAAATCATCCCTACAATCACAAGTTAAACAAAGCATCAAATTCTTCATTTTGTAAATCACAAATCATCAGAATATATTCATCTTCATACTCAGATTAGTCCTAGGCAACTAGTAGTCAATCCTATATCCATTATCAAATTTGGTTGCCACAGGCAACTTCACCAAATTTAGGATTTCAGATCATGTTGCCATGCATAAGATATCCACCTCAAGGTAGTTTTCCAAGTCTAGTTATAGTCTTGCAGATGTTCATTATGATTCCACCTAGGTGGTATGATAGTTCATTGGTTTCTATGACATCATTCAATAGCATAGGTGCATCTGAACATTCACCCTTCATTGATTTTTTTGATATAAAATAGAGTTTTAAATTGTTCTTAAGGTTTGGGACAATCATAGTGATCAATAGTCTATGTGATTTCTCATTTTCCATTCATGACTACCTTCCACCTTATGATAGTATCCTAACCTTGTTACCTCATCATCTATCTTTAAAATGGAAGATTTAATCATTACCACATGGTTATGTCTCTTTGATTATGAAGATAATACAATTGAATTTCTAGAGGAGTCTTACATCTTAACAATAATTTCATTGTCCCTTTGTAGTTCATCATGTGAATGTGATAGGACTCTTCACATGTTTACTTGATGGACTTTTGATAACAAGGGAAGATGACAATCTTATGATCAATGACTAATCCTAGAGAAATCATGATGTAACAACCCAACTAAACTCCTCATGACAAGTCTGTGATTGGTTTAAGGCTATCTTAAAGGTCCATAACAATCTAGGAATTTAATATCAATTAATAGTCCTTAATGGTCATGACAACATTAAACAAGATACTAAAGTTCATGCTAAGATGATGATTTCCTCTTTCCTATCAAATGGTAAGGATTCACTCAAATCTTCACATACTCAAACACATATCCAACTTATGAATTCATGATTGATCCAATGCTCAAACCAATGCAAGCATGACTATTGTTTGTTGACCAAGCTTATTGCTAGTCATAAAGTTAGAGAAATTCATCCAAAACCATTACAAACTATTTGTAGCTTTGACATAGGAAATGTTGGATCTTCTAGAATGAGTACTTAACATCAAACCAATAGCCCACTCCATAGAAAAATTAACAAAATTGAAACATTGGACCTAACAGATGATGACAAACCTTGACAAAAAATTCATTATGGTAGTCCTAATAGCCCTACTGCTATACTCTAACTATTGTGACAATACAATGCTTGGCTAATGATATCTCTCTGAGTCCTTAAGAGACATCTTTTGATATGACAGTCCTGCATATTGACATTTAATCTTGATACCAAACACCCTATGATCAAACACCATAATGATAGTCATAGATAACAAAATCAATTATAGGGTCCACTCTTGTTGATAGGGTTGTGACAAGATGAATGAGAGGTTAACTCATAAGCATAACATGACCTTGATAATATGTATGCATGCAAATCCTTTTTTACAAACTTCTAGTCTTGAAACAAAGATGCCCAAGTTTATGCCCATGACTATCCTAGTATTTGATTGAACCTAACATGATTGTCTGTATAGTCTTAAATTGATCTTTCTTGTCTCCCTCACTACAAGAATCAAAATTTAGGTCTTGAATGAAAATGCCAACTTCAATTTGAAAATTACATAGTTCACTATAATAGCTCTTACATTTTGAAATTTGTATGCACATGTATCCGTATGTTTAATTTAAATATTTCAAGTGTAATTTCTTGAAACATGTATAATTTATAATTTTTGAACATGTACATATGTTTATTTATAATTTATATATATAGATTCTTAAAAATTAATTTAGTACTCAATTTTTGTGTGTTTATATGTATATATGCAGGTTCATAGTTTTTATATATATCATGAATCTAGATGATATTCACTTTGATTCTGAGGACTTCCTCAATGCACAAGATGATCGGGCACCATCTCCACCCCCACCCCCACCTCTAGGCATCCCACCTCCACCCCCACTTGGACCCCCACCTAGAACTGACAAGGCTCTCTTACGAGCCATAATTAATGAAAATGTGGATTACGTACAAGAAAAATTGAATTCCATTTGCAATGAACAATTCATGCCATCTCACATGGTATGTTTTGCAACTTTGATGCAAAACATTGTAGATTTTATGAGGTCTATTGACTCTAACTTTGATGGATTCCAGAAATGGAGAGAGGAGAGGTGCCAATTTTATGTTGATGGCCTCTCCTATGAGGAAATTTTAGATCTTAAAATCACAAAAGGTCATTTAGTGCAATATTTTAGACATCCCATTACAAATGAACCTATTCCTACAAATAAGAAAAGAATATCAATCAGGCAGTCTAGGCATGAAGGAATGTCTACCAATTTTTGGGACAGATGGTGGATGGTGTTTGATTATCCACCTCATGCTAATTGTGAGGTTCCTTTATATTTTTTGAGAAAATTATATGTAGAGTTTATTCTGAGTCAGAAACCCAACTATTTTGATTTTAGATCATTCTAGGGTATTGGTGGTGGCATGCCACAATAGAGGTTGGGGGCATGGGTTGATCCCCAACAACCCATGTCTGTTCAATCTCTTATTGACCCTCCTATTTTTGCCATTCCTGCACCCTTCCAGCATTGTGCAGTGGTATCCACACTAGGCACATTGAGTGCACTCTTAGGTAGCCTAGATGAGTAGACTTCTATGATGGTAGCTTGGGTTAGAGACCATGGAGGAGTTGATGATGGAAGTGGTCCTAGTACCACTCCACATGTGTCGATGCCTCATACATGTACGAGTTGCAATCAATTGTGTTATGGACCTTATCAAGTAGCTGCACCCACTTCAACTACACATGCATCATCTGATAATATGGGTGAATCATTTGTTGGTTATCTATTTGCTAAGGATCATGCCACTGATCATTTGACACAGGTATATATAGGTTACACACATGTTAAATTTATAGCAATTTTAAGCATGTGTTTTTAATGAACATATAGATCAATTAAATTGTAATATTTTAACAATCGAATTGTTTGGTGTAGATGATGGCAATAGGGACCATTGATCAATTTAATTTTTCATTGACACCTGTTCATCTCGGGCACCCATTTGGGGTATTTTGAATGATTTATATTTTAAATATATTTATTTACTTGATTTTAATTCGTAATTCAGTCTTGAACATGTAAATTAAATATTTATGTTAGTTCAGGGTTCTTCCACATTGAATCCTCCATTTGAGGGTGTCTCAAGCGCTCCTCCATCATTGGGCATCTCATATGACACTTTTACAGTATGTATATTATTTTAAAAAACTATATATACTTAGATTTTTCTATTTTGAATTCACTATATCTAAAAATGTGCATGTACTATTTAATATATATTAAAAATATATGTCTATGTAGGTTGACACAACAATGAGGATGGGCATTGCAACACACTTGGATGATCCAAGTTTATATCAAGAGTCGACTGCATTTCAGGTTGTTGAAAAACATATCTATGTCTACGTGTAATATACGTATAGGTCTTTTAAATAGATTAAAACAAAAATTGAGTACCTATGTACACAAGTGAATATATATGTTTTAACCTATTTTTTACACACATGTGCTAAGTTATAAATGACCTTGTAGGAGCTTGTCAGTGATACGTTTCATCAACACACAACACATGCAGAGCAGAAGGATAGAGGAGATGGGTAGCCTGATACTGTATAATTTAAAATTTAGATTATATTTAAAGTCAATTAAAATATACATTGTGAACTTAAAGTAAATTTCAATAGATATATATGTTGACATGTGTCAAAAATTCTTTTTCTTTTATAGCTTGAGACATGTCATGTAGCTAAGCCTATAGAGATAGGTCATGGAATAGAGGATGCACAACAACCTCTTATAGTATAATAATTTAAATATGATAAATTATAAATTAAATTGAATTAAATCATTTTTAAAATCGTCTTACATCTAATTTCAACTTTCTTTCTCTTGTATTAAATAGATTGATTCAGAGCATGTAGAGACAGGTCTAGGTGCACTAGAGCATGCCTCTCAACCTCACACAATAATTTAATTTTATGATAAATTATAAATTTTAAAATTGTCATTAAATCATTTTTAATCATCTTACATTTGATTTCATTTAAATCTTTCTCTTCTACAAAGTGATTTAGGTCATCTGAGTAGTTCGCATGGTGTGAAGAGGACTCTTGATTATAGAGATCCTATGAGTTAGGTTATTTCATGGGCTACATAATTTGACTATTTCATGGACTATTCTATATACTATTTGTCACAGACTTTATATATATTGTTGAACATGGACTTTATATTTTGAACATGGGTTGTATTGTCATGGACTTTATATATTGTTTGAACATCCAAACTTTATTTCATTTTAGTATTTTATAGTATTTTATTTCAAGTATTAAATAGTAATATGTCTCATCAAGGTTATGGGAAATTTTTTACTTCATTTATTAAATTGTTGGCAATTCTTATATATCATGTCTTTAGAAACTAAATAATGAACATTAGATCAAAATTTTGTACTAATAGAACAAGCTAACTAATGTATAGATAAAAAGAGAAGTTGGCTTTTATCTTAATATCATGTTGTTTTGGTTATGAAAATGTACCACATTTTTTATATTAAAAAGTAATGGTCAATATGAAAGACTTCCACTATTTTAACTAGTAATTAAATAAATACAATTATTGAAGTAATAATTAACTTTGATAATAAAGTTGAGGTTTTCTATATAAATCATTAGTAAATATGACTTTATGAATTTGAGCAAAGATTGGAAGGTAGAAAACAAGAGTAAAATTAAGATGACTTTATGTCTTTTAGATAAGATTCGAAGGTGGAAAACAAGAGTAAAAGTAGACCTAAAATGATGTGCTCTAATAATTTATCTGATAATATGATGCTTTAGAATAAATTTGTTCTATTAATAAAACTCTAGAATCCTTCTCTTGACAACCCCTAGATGATCCATTTCCACTTAGGCTTATTTGTTAAATACAACATCCTAATGAGTATTTTCACACAATTCACAGTTTAGTTAGCTCATAATGGCTAGTAAAGGGGTGGGAAAAGTTTGAATTTGAATTAAATCTTCAAACTTCAGGGTTCAGATCCATAGTCATAGACCTAATCAAGATTAGGTCCACACTTGTGTGTTTGACCTAAAGAGGGAAAATAAACTATTTATGGAATGGAGTAAAATCTTAAGATGTGTGATGATGCTTTTTTAGGAATGTTTTTTAGACTTGATCACACTATATATATTATAGTCCTTTTGAGCTCTCCTTCATAAAAGAATTGCATTAAAGACTTGATCTATTCATCCTAGGCCAAAAACATAAGGTAAAATGACATAGGTATATAGTTTTCCCTATTACAATGTTATAATTAAAATATATTGTATTATTGTGAAAGCATTACCCTTCCACAAGAAGAGTGAACTTGGAGAGTGTTAATTTCCATCACTATATCATTAGGCAAGCACTTAATATCCTAAAGCGATTCCTCACTAAATAACAAAGGCTCATGAAGTGTAGGGTAGATGGGTCAAAGGATCTAGACCCAGGAGTGATACTAACACCCTCAACATCATGTTGAAGCCTAGCATAAATCATAGATCTACCCAAAGCTTCAACCAATATAATGAAAATATAAAGCAAGATTGGGTCTCGTTGATGCAAACCCACAATAGCTCTAAAACATCCACACAATGAACCATTAACTAGAATTTAGAAGGGAGAAATTACAAATTCCAAAGAGAAAACATTAAGGCATGGAGTTGTATCCATGTATTGAAAATTACTAATCTAATCTATTCATCTAACATTATGTTTATTTTCCATTTTGGAAACTAATTATCATTTCCTCCTAGCTAGTTGTTATGATTTGGATGGTGGTTGTTTAGGTTGTGTACGTGGGATGTGGGAGAAACCTATTATATAAAATAGTTTCTTGGTGGTCACATGGATGATCATTGGCATCCAAGATAACTAATATTCCAAACAAGGGTAGTTTTTAGGGAAACAATTACTATAATGCTAAGTACTAGTTCATCTTCATTATTGAGCATGTAAAATAAAGAAGAAATTTTAAGGATAGAATGAAGATGATAGTGTAATGGTTGGATTGAGAGAGGACTCTAGTACTAGTTTGTGGAGAATAAAGAGAGAGATATCATACAGTACCCTCCTATCAAATTGCCATGGCCTACCCAATAGTAGGTGACAACATTCCATGGGCAAAATGTCACACAAAACTCTATCATGATATGCTCCAATCTGAAAATCAACATATGCCTGTTCATATACAAAAAGTGATTGACTATCACTCACCCAAGATGCCTTGTAAGGGTGTTGGTGTGGAATCCTTTCCAAATTTAGTTTATCCACCATTTCCTGAGATACCATGTTGTCTGTTGAACCAGTATCAATGACAACCTTACATACTTTACCTTTGCTCTTGCATGTGGTCTTGAAAAGAGCTCTTCTTTGCATCATATCTTTTGATGTCTGCAAACTAGTTCTCCTTAGCATCAATGCTTCTCCCTCCTCAGGATACCCATAATTGTCAGGAACGCTATCTTGATAAGTGTTTAAACTTTGCACACTTTGCTCTACTTTCTCTTCTTGCACAAGTTGTACTCTCTTGTCATTCGTTCTATCATCTCTGGATGATGAACCCTTATTTTCTGGACATTTGAAAAATGGATGACCAAACTCACCACAGGTGTAACACTTTCCTGAAAATGTAGTAGAACCTCTACCACCTCCAAATCTGCCTCTATTACCTTTCCATCCACCTCTGAAATCAGACTGTCCCTGTCCTTTACCAGTGTCTTCATGACCCTCATTGGTTTGCCTTGTTGTAGGGGCTGATCCTCTTCCCCTCATATTGTTTCCTCTTCCTCTCATGGACTTATCTTGTCTTCTATTCACCTTTTCTTCAATCCTGATTGCCATTTGATAACAATCTTCCACATTCTTAGGGTTAGCTAAAACTAACTCATCCTGTATGTTCAATCTCAAGCCAGCCAAGTACCTAGCCACCTTTTCTACCTCATTCTCATGATGACCAGATCTCATACTCAATTTATAAAACTCCTCAGTATATGCCTTCACATCCATTTCCTTCTGCCTTAAAAATTGCAGCTTCTTAAACATCTGAATCTCATAATCCTTGGGCAAGAATTTACCTTTGATCCTTGCTACCATTTTATCCCATGAAGTGATCTTTGACTTTCCTTGTTTCCTTCTCTCGGATTGTACATAATCCCACCATACCAAAGCATGACCTCCTAACTTGGTCTTTGCAATCTTTACCTTCTGATCCTCGGCAACATCTTCACATTCAAAGTGATTATCAAGTGCAGCAATCCAATCCAGTAACTCATCTTCATTCAAACTTCCATTATACTTGGAAACATCAACCTTTACCTTAGGTTTATCACTCTGTACTGCCTTTAATAGTTTTGCAAATCTCTGGTCTTCAGCATCCAGACCTTCAGCTACCTCTTCATACTCTTCAACAGCATCGTCATCTTCTTCTGACTCACTGTCTTCCACTTCCCTCTTTTTGTTCTTTTCCAGGGCTACAAGCCTGGCTTGAAGTGCTTCAGCAAGCTCCTTCATCTTCCTCATCTCTCTGGCATGTTTTTCCTTCATCTCCTGCAACTCCCTTGCAGTACCATTACCTTTCAGAGGCATTTTGTCAACCTCTCACTCCTCTACCTCTGTCCTTTCGGTGACAGAGTCAACACACAACAGCCCAGACCTTTTGCTAAGCTCTGATACCACTATGATGCAGAGGCATCCAAGCTAAAACCTTGACATACAGCATGTATGTCTACAACCTTTCATCATCATCATATTTTCTCTGCCGACCGATATCCTCCTGCAGACAAACCTTCAACCTTTCGCCTGTTAGCAACATCATCATATTCGGCTATCGGCAGTATCATCATATTCGGCAAGCACAATCATCCTCCTAACGATCACTGTTCACCTTAACGCCAACCTCTATCTACAGCATCATGATGTTCGACATCATCTTCATCAGCAGGATATAAAATATCTGGTTCCTCCCATATATCCTGATGACGACAACCTCATGCACCTTTCCTTCAGACGCTTACGTCACCCCGATATCCGACCCACTTAAACAAGCAGCATCAAGATATGACTTATCAGGTCATATTGAAACATCCTAATGATGATACCCAACTTTATACAGAGGACGAATATTCTGTCGAATATTCCTCTCACGATCCACTTAACTCCCCGATGCCTTACGCCTATGCCAAAACACTTGTTGTCAGCAGGATAAATCTTTATCGGGTGATATTTTGGAATGTCCTGATGATGATTATCCTGATGACGATGACGATGACGTCACATGCATTCCCTCCAATATCCTGCTCATCGGCCAAACATAACATCATCGGCCCGCGACGGAATTGTCAACCCGATCGACAAACTTATGCCGATATGCTCTTCTTCGGCAACACCCTGCGATCATCACCCCAATGCGCATTCACCTTATGCAATCTTACTGCATCATGTTCACCTCCATCTACTCAGATGATGCCCGATGTAACTGCAGGATATACACAGAAATATCCTGATGATGCAGATGCGAAACCTTAGTGGATTCTGATTCACCGAACCTCCTGAGGATACCCGATCCGCTTCCTGGATGATCTTCCAAACTCTAACAACCAGCACGACCTAGCACATACCCATGCTAGGGTTCTCAACACCTCTCAACTGCGATCCTACAAACATACATGCGAACAAACAGAAAATGCAAACTAAATCCTAAACTATTGTACATAGCCATTCCACCGATTCGACGAATCAACCGGTGGAATGGATCAGCGAATCCATGCAACCACCAAAACAGCAACACGATTTCACAGAGAATTGACACAACAGGATCTCTTTATTGATTTCAAAAGATGCAAGTACAATATTCTGTCTCTCCTCTGCAATCTAACTCCTCAATCTGCCTAAAACCAACCGATCCTAATGCATAAATAGGAATTCTTGCGAGTACTACCAACTCGACTCCAAGCGGCTGGGAGCTTCCAAGTGGCTAGGAAATCTCTCCAGGCGGCTGGGAGATCCAACCGGACATACAGTATAACAGCTGTCCAAACAAACTATCTAAAAATAGTAAAGTATGGTCAACTTGACCTTATTACATGCATTGGTCTTCTAAGACCTTCTTGGAAACATTAACAAGACCTATAACTAACTAATTGCCTCATGGAGGCTAGCTATCAGGTAGGTGCTCCTGTAGAGGAAATGCAACAGAAGCTTACAAATAGGATGGAAAAGCCATTAATCCACTAGCATGTTAAAATCCTGGACATGCAGTATGTAATACCTATCGGCTTATCATCATCATCATATTTCTTGCTAACACAGACAACATCATCATATTTCGAAGAGGCATGAAATATCCTCCTGCTAACTACTGTTCACTTCCTTATCGCCTTTCACTTTTCGCCTGTCAGCAGCATCATGATACTCGACAAACACAATTATCCTCTTGATGATCACTATTCACTTAGCGCCAAACTCTATCTGCAGCATCATGAGGTTTAGCATCATCTTCACCCTTCGTCAGTAGGATATGAAATATCCGGTTCCTCTCATATATCTTGATGACGATATTCCTTATGCACCTTTTCTTAGATGCTTACGTCACCCTGATATCGACCTTCTTTAAACAAACAGCATCAGGATATGACTTATCAGGTCATATTGAAACATCCTGATGATGTTAACCAAACTTTATGCCGATGACTTACGCCGATGCCAAAACACTTAGCGACAGAAGGATAAAACTTGCATAGGTGATATTCGCAATATCCTGATGACGATGACGTCACTTGCACCCGATGCTGATGTCAATGCACCTGATGATGATGTCCACAGGATATAAGACACTTATATCCTCCGCAACATGATAATGAATATCCGGTGATCTTTTCAATATCCTGATGATGACCTTTCCGGTCCTTAGCCAAAAAGTGAACTTTCACTTCTGCATGCGATAGCGATATGCGGATGATGGATACACACGAAAGGTGATCTTGACAATGATATATACACTGAGTATATATCCAACCTATATCATCCTGATGCACTTGAAACATGCAATTTTTGCCAACTTCAGAACCTGATCCTGATAGCGATATACTCATAGATGACGATACGATTCACTCTGTCTGGAAAAGCACATGCAGATCCCTGTATATCCGTCAGCTGCATGCAAACTCACAGAACCGCACAATTTTACAAAGCAAACATGATGATCGGGCTGGATCACCTTCAGATCAAAACTTAACAGTTTATCTTCCTAAACCCTAGCAGATGAGGATGCTAGGTTGATTCATAGCATGCTACCAATTGATCTCCCACACAATGAAATGCATAAACAGAAAACTAAAATACAACCTAAACTAACATGCATGACCATTCCACTGATTCACAGAATCAACCGGTGGAAGGGTTGAAAGTATCCATTAACCTGTAATCAGAATAGAAATCAAAATATAAACAGCTGATAAACCAGATAATGCAATTGATGAGATCTTATTTAGATGAAACACAAATGTCCTGTTTCTACAATACTATCGAACAACAATGTTTCACAATGTCTAGACTGATCTCTGGATCTCACTCAATCACTAGTACAACATAACATAACTACTACTCTGATCTCAAACCCTAACTGATCTGAGTTATTTATAGCACTATCCTACGAGTACTACCAACTCGGTTCCCAGCGGCTGGGAGCTTCCAAGCGGCTGGGAGAGGACAGCTCAGACAACCTGATAAAGAACTCTAACTACCTGCACATTCTCCTAGGTGGATCAAACACATACGCATTGGTCCAATGGACCTTATTACATTATGAAGTCAAACATGCTAAAAAAAAGACTAATGTCCTATCATGCGGACAATGAACCTATATCCTGTCTTGTAAGGGTGCTCCTGCACCATACTCCCCAGAAGAAGAAATCTCAAGTCCACTTGAGATGAGAGTATGAAGATCTGCACCATGTTTCTGGATCTGCTCTTCAGTCATCCAGACTGCTTCAGAATTAGGTTTTCCCTTCCAAGAGACTAGATACTCCAAGTACTGTTTGTTCTGGGTCTGTTTGACCACTCGGGTGTCCAAAACCTTCTGCAACTGTGGAGGATCATGCTTGGGAATGTCATCATTGACTGTATCCTAGAGGAGTTCCTGGTCTACATCTGGATTAGACTTGTAGGGAGTTAAATCACATACATTGAATACAGGGGACAAACCAAGATCAGGGGGAAGTTGTATCTCATAAGCATTTTGTCCATGCTTGTGCAAAATCTGACATGGTCCAACTTTTCTCTGCATGAGTTTAGTATATTTGCCCTTAGGAAGTCTGTCCTTCTTTAAATGAACCCATACCAAGTCACCAACATCAAACTGTACATCCTTCTTCTTTTTATCAGCATATTCCTTATACTTCAAGGTGGTTTGTTGCAGTTGGGTCTTGACTTGATCATGAACCTCTTTTATGGCTTCTGCAAAAGCTTCTCCTTCTGCACTAACAGGGTCTACTGTAGGTAGATCTCTCAATTCCAAAATTCCTCTTGGATGCACACCATAAACTATCTGGAAAGGTGATTTCCCTGTGCTCCTATTGACAATATCATTATAGGAAAATTCAGCTTGAGATAGAATATTATCCCACTTTTCTCCATGTTGTTTTGTCAAACATCTAAGCAAATTTCCTAAGGAACGGTTCACTACTTCAATCTGTCCATCCGTTTGAGGATGATATGCAGAGGAGAAAGACAAATTTGTTCCAAGTTTCTTCCAAAGAGTTCTCCAGAAGTGACCAATAAACTTCACATCCCTATCTGACACTATGCTCAATGGCAATCCATGGATCCTGACAATCTCCCTAAAAAACAAATCTGCAATGTATGAAGCATCAGCAGTGGTTTTGCATGGCAAGAAATGTGTCATTTTGCTGAATCTATCCACTACAACAAAAACACTGTCAAACCCTTTCCTTGTCCTTGGTAAACCCAAGACAAAATCCATACTTATGCTTTCCCATGGTCTGGAAGGAATGGGTAAGGGCTGATATAAACCTGCATTAGTCAACCTGCCTTTAGCTTTCTGACATATCACACATGTCTCTACAAACTTTCTAACATCTGATTGTAAATTAGGCCAAAAGTAAGGTCTTCGGACAAGATCAAGAGTCTTATCTAGACCAAAATGACCTGCCATAGCTCCACAATGTTTCTCCTTAATGATGTTTAACCTCATAGAAAACCTTGGAATACATAACTGTCCACCTTTGAACAACAATCCATCCTGGATCAAAAATTCAGAGAATTTAGCATGATATTTCTCTCCAAAAGAAGTACATACATGATATATCTCCCCAAAATCTTCATCAGTCTCATACATGGTCTTTAGTGAATCAATGCCAACACTTTCTAACTGAATCTGGTTGACTGTTATAACTCTCCTACTCAAAGCATCTGCAACTTTATTCTTGACTCCTTTCTTATGCTTCAATGTAAAAGTAAAAGCTTGTAAGGTTTCTACCCATTTCATGTGTCTGTGGTTCAGCTTTTCCTGGCTGTTTATGAAACTCAGAGCCTGGTTATCTGTTAATACTATGAATTCCTTTGGCATCAAGTAATGCCTCCATTTCTTGAGTGACTGGACTAAAACATACATTTCCAAATCATATGAGGAATACCTCTTTTTAGCATCATTGAGCTTCTCACTGAAAAATGTAATAGGTCTACCTTCTTGGCTGAGTACTGCTCCAATGGCCATGTGACTGGCATCACATTCCACCTGAAAGATTTTGTTAAAGTCTGGAAGTGCAAGGACTGGCTGCTGTGCCACCTTCTTCTTCAATGTTTCAAAAGAATCATCTACTCTTTGAGTCCAAACAAATCTGCACTTCTGTCCTCCTTTGATGGTATCAAGCATGGGTGCACAAATATGACTAAACCCTCTTATAAACTTCCTGTAGAAGGTTGCTAACCCATGGAAACTTCTGACATCATTCATAGTCTTTGGGGTTGGCCAAGACAATATGGCACTTACCTTCTCCTTATCCATTTGTAACTTTCCTTGTGAAATGACAAAACCCAAATATGTGATCTCCTCTTGCATGAACAAACACTTGTCTAAATTTATCATCAGCTGCTCTTCATGTAACCTCTTAAGAACCAAATCTATGTGTCTGAGATGTTCTTCTTTTGTGTTGCTGAAAATCAGAATGTCATCTAGATATACTATGGCAAACTTACCAATGAACTCTTTCAAAACCTCATTCATCAACCTCATAAAAGTACTAGGTGCATTAGATAAACCAAAAGGCATAACCTTCCACTCATATAACCCTTCATTAGTTTTGAATGCTGTTTTCCATTCATCTCCTGGCCTAATCCTGATTTGATGATATCCACTCTTCAAATCTATTTTTGTAAAATACTTAGCACCTCCCAAACAGTCAAGTAAATCCTCTATCCTAGGGATTGGAAACCTATACCTGATTGTGATCTTGTTAATAACTCTGGAATCTGTGCAAAGCCTCCAAGTACCTTCCTTCTTTGGTGCTAGTACAGCTGGTACTGCACATGGACTTAAACTTTTCCCAATCAGACCTGAATCCAATAATTCTTCAATTTGTCTGGCTACTTCTGCATTCTGTTCTGGAGTTAGTTTATAGGCTGCTTTGTTTGGAAGTGTTGACCCTGGAATTAAGTCTATGCAGTGACTAATATCCCTGACAGGTGGTAGGGATCTTGGCATTCCCTCTGAGATGATACCTTTGTACTTATCCAATAGCTCTTGGATAGCTGGGTCTATGAACCTTTGCTTCTTCTCTTCCTCGACTTCTTGCTGCTGTTCTTTATTCACCCTCATACATGGGATTAGGGCATATGCAACTGCACCTTCTGCTGCTACTTCTTTCATGAACTGTTTACCTTCCATCAACATTACCTTCACCTCTTTTCCTTTAGATTTCTCCTCCTTCTCCGTCAATGGTAGTAACTTTATAACCTTACCATCTTTAGTGATTGTATAGGTGTTTCTAACACCATCATGTTGTGCCTTCAAATCATACTGCCATGGTCTACCAAATAAAAGATTGCAAGCATCCATCGTGGTAATGTCAAACAACAACTTATCCTTATATGCTCCAATCTGAAATTCTACCCAAGCCTGCTCTTCTACAATTGTCTGCTGACCTTGGGTAAGCCATGAGACTTTGTATGGGGATGGGTGAGGCAATCTCCTAAGCTTAAGCTTTGTCACCATTTCTTCAGACACAAAATTTTTAGTAGAACCAGAATCAATCAAAACTTTACATGCCTTACCTCCTGCTTTGCAAATAGTCCTGAAAAGAGACTTTCTTTGAGGGGATTCTTTGTCAGGTACCTTCATGGTAGTCACTGTTCTTCTCATCATTAGAGACTCTCCACTTTCTGGGTATCCATAATTATCAGGAGCATTCACACTCTGAAAAGCATTAGAGCCTGTCATACTTTGATTATCAGGTTCTTGGATCAGATTTGTTCTCGTTTCTCCTGTTGAGCTTGTGGCCTTTTCTGGACATCTGCTGGCTATATGGCCTTCTTTGTTATAGTTATAACATCTGATGGATCCTCTGCCCTGGGATCTTCCTCTGAAAGGTCTTCTACCTCTGAAGTTTCCTTGCTGACTATAATTTTCCCCCTGGTTCTGACTATTGTTTCCCTTACTATTGTCATGACTGGATTCTCCTTGATATCCATGTCCATGTCCTCTACCTCTAAAAGGACCTCTTCCACCCCTTTGTTGTCTTCCTCTTCCTCTATTGTGTTGTTCTTGTTTTCTCTTTAACTTCTCTTCCACTTTCAATGCCAACTGAAAGCATTTCTGAACTGTATCTGGATTATGCAGACTTAAATCTTCCTGAATGTTGAACCTCAATCCATTAAGGTATCTGGATACCTTCTCTTCTTCACTTTCCTTTACCTTTGTTTTCATACAAAGTTTCATGAATTCTTCTGTATATGAGCTGACATCTAGCTCCTTCTGCTTCAGGTTTTGCTTCCTCTTGTGTAATTGGATACTGTAATCCAATGGGACATAAGCTTCCTTTACTAACACCATCATTTTCTTCCATGTAGTGACTCTACACTTTCCTTCCTGTACTCTATCATCTTGGATGAAATTCCACCATGTCAAGGCAGCTTCTTTCATTTTTGACTGGGCTATTTTCACCCTCTGTTGTTCTGGTATCTCCTCTGTTTCAAAGAAATTGTTCAAGGAGTCTATCCACTCCATCACTGAATCAGGTTCCATCTTTCCTGTAAACACTAGCAAATCTAATTTCACATCCATGGTTCTCCTCTCCATGGCCTTGAGGGCATTCAACAGTGGTCTCTGGTCTGCAGGAATGACCTCCTCATTCCAACTAGGGATCTCTTCTTCTTCCCTATCTTCTTCTCTACCAGAACCTACTCTGTTCCTCAACTTCTCTAACTCATCCTTCAATTCCTGATTCTGAGCCTTCACGGCCTTGCTCTTTGCAATCTGTTTCTTTACCAGAACTGCCAACTCAACGTTGGTCATCCTTGCTGGAATCTCAGATGTTCCTTCTTCATCTGACATCCTGCTATATCCTGATCTTTTCCAGAAGATCCTTCCTTTGCTCTGATACCACTATGATGCAAAGGAAACGCAACAGAAGCTTACAAATAGGATGGAAAAGCCATTAATCCACTAGCATGTTAAAATCCTAGACATGCAGTATGTAATACCTATCGGCTTATCATCATCATCATATTTCTTGCTAACACAGATACCATCATCATATTTCGAAGAGGCATGAAATATCCTCCTGCTAACTATTGTTCACTTCCTTATCGCCTTTCGCTTTTCGCCTGTCAGCAGCATCATGATACTCGACGAACACAATTATCCTCCTGATGATCACTATTCACTTAGCGCCAAACTCTATCGACAGCATCATGAGGTTTAGCATCATCTTCACCCTTCGTCAGTAGGATATGAAATATCCAGTTCCTCTCATATATCTTGATGACGATATTCCTTATGCACCTTTTCTTCGATGCTTATGTCACCCTGATATCGACCTTCTTTAAACAAACAGCATCAGGATATGACTTATCAGGTCATATTGAAACATCCTGATGATGTTAACCAAACTTTATGTCGATGACTTACGCCGATGCCAAAACACTTAGCGACAGCAGGATAAAACTTGCATAGGGTGATATTCACAATATCCTGATGACGATGACGTCACTTGCACCCGATGCTGATGTCAATGCACCTGATGATGATGTCAACAGGATATAAGACACTTATATCCTCCGCAACATGATAATGAATATCCGGTGATCTTTTCAATATCCTGATGATGACCTTTCCGGTCCTTAGCCAAAAAGTGAACTTTCACTTCTGCATGCGATAGTGATATGCGAACGATGGATACACACGAAAGGTGATCTTGACGATGATATATACACTGAGTATATATCCAACCTATATCATCCTGATGCACTTGAAACATGCAATTTTTGCCAACTTCAGAACCTGATCCTGATAGCGATATACTCATAGATGACGATACGATTCACTCCGTCTGGAAAAGCACATGCAGATCCCTGTATATCCGTCAGCTGCATGCAAACTCACAGAACTGCACAATTTTACAAAGAAAACATGATGATCAGGCTGGATCACCTTCAGATCAAAACTTAACAGTTTATCTTCCTAAACCCTAGCACATGAGGATGCTAGGTTGATTCATAGCATGCTACCAATCGATCTCCCACACAATGAAATGCATAAACAGAAAACTAAAATACAACCTAAACTAACATGCATGACCATTCCACTGATTCACAGAATCAACCGGTGGAAGGGTTGAAAGTATCCATTAACCTGTAATCAAAACAAAAATCAAAACATAAACAGCTGATAAACCAGATAATGCAATTGATGAGATCTTATTTAGATGAAACACAAATGTCCTGTTTCTACAATACTATCGAACAACAATGTTTCACAATGTCTGGACTGATCTCTGGATCTCACTCAATCACCAGTACAACATAACATAACTACTACTCTGATCTCAAACCCTAACTGATCTGAGTTATTTATAACACTATCCTACGAGTACTACCAACTCGGTTCCCAGCGGCTGGGAGCTTCCAAGCGGCTGGGAGAGGACAGCTCAGACAACCTGATAAAGAACTCTAACTACTTGCACATTCTCCTAGGTGGATCAAACACATACGCATTGGTCCAATGGACCTTATTACATTATGAAGTCAAACATGCTAAAAAAAAGACTAATGTCCTATCATGCGGACAATGAACCTATATCCTGTCTTGTAGGGGTGCTCCTACACCAAGTTTCTTGGTGGTCACATGGATGATCATTGGCATCCAAGATAACTAATATTCCAAACAAGGGTAGTTTTTAGGGAAACAATTACTATAATGCTAAGTACTAGTTCATCTTCATTATTGAGCATGTAAAATAAAGAAGAAATTTTAAGGATAGAATGAAGATGATAGTGTAATGGTTGGATTGAGAGAGGACTCTAGTACTAGTTTGTGGAGAATAAAGAGAGAGATATATGGTTATTGAATCATAGAAGTAACATAACTGTGTAGGATACTATGGTCCATTAACAACTTCAAATTGGCCATTTTTGGCATTAAACCTCTATGTGATTGTAGTAAAATTGTAATGGGATAGTAGTTGTATACCCTTCTCGGATTTTTTTCACTTGATTGGATTTTTCTCTAGAGGAATATAGGTGTTGTGTGATATGTGCTTTGTTTATATGTTTAATTTCCTTTATGTTATTCAAATAATCCATACTAGTATATGTTGATAGAATAATGGGGAAACGTATGACCTGAGAGTACAAAATGAGTAGAGATAGCTTAGGATTCCATTGTTGTTACAACACTATGGTTATTAACCTAAATGTTTATTAATCAAGTGATATATAAATTGGGTTTGAATAAATTGAGATTGACATTTTATAAGCTTATTGGTTTATGTCTAACACGAGATCAAGGGATTGGCTAAGAAGAGTGAGATATGAAAGAATGAAAATAGAAGAAGATGTAGAATAATATTTTAGGAATTATAAGCAAAAGTGTCTAGGATAGCCATGGTTAATGGAAAGTTAGATAGGCTAGAGAGTATGACACTCACCCTAATAGCAAGAATGGATGGAAATAGGGTGCACCAAGATGGAGGTAAACATGAGGTTGTTGTTTCACAAAAAGACACTCCAAAATCTAATAAGGTTTTCAACATGAGGCCAAAATTGATATCTAATCATATGATGGAGAAATTAGTATAGAGAAATTAGGCCAATGGTTGTTTTAGATGGAAGTGTATTTTAGTTTGTACTAGGAAAATATATCCAAATGAGGAAAACTAGTGCTCACTTACTTATATTAATTCAATTGTTGATAGTAGAATAATATATATTACACTTTTTAGTTAATCACTAGTCTATGTGTAAGCATTTATAAACACTAACTTAAGAAACCAGTATGTTATATTTCATCCAAATCTTGTCTATGTTACTTTATATGTCATAATATGATGTCTTAAGGGGTCCTAATAGGACTTCTTAAGGGGATCAAAGAATTCAAACTACATGTCTCATATTTAATCACAATTCATCTAATTTAGGATGACTCATCATAACAATACGATGTATTAATTTATATCATAATGGGGTGTCTTAAGGGGTCCTAGTACAATGTCTTAAGGGGACGTCTTAAGTTCTCAAAATTTGGCGAAGTTTCCTAAAACTAGCATCTTTGTAGGTTATTCAGATAGTGTGAAAGGCTATCACCTACTTGGTGCAAGAGCACCTTGGCAAATTAATATTGCCCTGGACAAATCTTTGAGTTTGATTAAATTTGTATGCTTCCACATTGTAATGAGGTTTATCATGTCATTTTTATGTGTTTAGCTCATTAGGAGTTTCAAAAATGCAAAATATTGCAAACCATGTAAAGGTTGTCAATGTAAAATTGGAAAAAAGATGCAAACTTGGAAGGTGAAGAGTCATTTGGCTCTTGGTTCACTCTAAATCAGTTATGAAATGAAAAGACATGTTTTAATGCCTTTAAAAGTCCTTGTAACCATGAAGAATTCGTGGGTGGTTGAAGATTTGAGCATGGAATGAGAAAGAACAATGTTTTCCTATATTTTCCTTCAAAAATTTGCTGTCTTTTGCTATTGTACAGCCCTGTAAAGAATTGAATGGATACCTAATAGATTGTAAATGTTATATCCTTCAACCACCTTCCATTTTATTCTTGTCCCATGCATTTTTATTTAGTTTTGTGAAAGATATGAGTGTTTTATGGATTGTAATTTTCTGATTTTTCCTGCAACAATCCCATTGCAGCATTTGGTACAGTTCTGTACGGACATATATAAGGGAAAAATATATATGGTTGGAAAGAGTATTGAGTCTACTTTCCATTTCTTTTTGTTACATCAAATTTTATTAATATTTGAATAAGTTATGGCATTTTTGGTGAGGGCAGGTCTGAATGCTGCCTAGGGTTTGTAGTTTTGGGAAAAGAGTCATAACTTTCTCTCCTACCATTGGATCTTCATGAAAATTAGATGAAAAGTCTGTATTAATGTTCTCTTCAATCTGACCCAATCAATTAGATTATTTATTTTTATTTGTTAATGTTATTGAGGATAGTTTTGGTCCACCTACCTCTGCATCATTTTGGTATCAGAGCTAGCGAAAGATTTGGGTGGTGTGTATTTTATTTTATTTTCTGTCACTGAGAAGGCAGGTGAAGGGCGAGAAGATCTTGATTGTGTAGATAGATCGCTGAGGGAGGCAATCTACACCTTTTGGATTTTGTGTTGCTCAGTTGTTTGGTTGCAGGTGCTTATCCATCTAGCTGCAGAAAGATGTTTCTTGAGGTTGTGTGTGGGCAGACAAGATGAGGTCTGTCATGACCATTCTCCAATAGAGATTTGGCTGGAGAAGGATGCATAGAGAAACCACTGAGGAGAGAGTGGTAGGTGCATCACCAGGATCTGCTGTTGGGTGAGATGAATGGTTTGGTGAGTTGGTTTGTTGTGAAGCAGTGAGAGAGATGGATACCTGAAGAAGCACTTGATGTTGCAGCCCGAAGAGTACTCCACTGATGGGAGTAGAAGGAACCTGAGGATGCTTTGTGAAGATGCTAGTTTGTTTTGTTGGTTGGTTGGTCACCATTTCTATAGATTGGAATATTGTAGCTGAGAAGATTGAAGATAAAGACAGAGGAAAGAGACTTTTGTTGCAGATACATTTCCAAGGGACTTAGAAATTTTGTTGGTTGGTTGTATGGTGCAGGAGCACCTTGGCAAATTAATATTGCCCTGGACAAATCTTTGAGTTTGATTAAATTTGTATGCTTCCACATTGTAATGAGGTTTATCAAGTCATTTTTATGTGTTTAGCTCATTAGGAGTTTCAAAAATGCAAAATATTGCAAACCATGTAAAGGTTGTCAATGTAAAATTGGAAAAAAGATGCAAACTTGGAAGGTGAAGAGTCATTTGGCTCTTGGTTCACTCTAAATCAGTTATGAACTGAAAAGACATGTTTTAATGCCTTTAAAAGGCCTTGTAACCATGAAGAATTCGTGGGTGGTTGAAGATTTGAGCATGGAATGAGAAAGAACAATGTTTTCCTGTATTTTCCTTCATAAATTTGTTGTCTTTTGCTATTGTACAGCCCTGTAAAGAATTGAATGGATACCTAATGGATTTTAAATGTTATATCCTTCAACCACCTTCCATTTTATTCTTGTCCCATGCATTTTTATTTAGTTTTCTGAAAGATATGAGTGTTTTATGGATTGTAATTTTCTGATTTTTCCTGCAACAGTCCCATTGCAGCATTTGGTACAGTTCTGTACGGATATATACAAGGGAAAACTATATATGGTTGGAAAGAGTATTGAGTCTACTTTCCATTTCTTTTTGTTGCATCAAATTTTATTAAGATTTGAATAAGTTATGGCATTTTTGGTGAGGGCAGGTCTGAATGCTGCCTAGAGTTTGTAGTTTTGGGAAAAGAGTCATAACTTTCTCTCCTACCATTGGATCTTCATGAAAATTGGATGAAAAGTCTATATTAATGTTCTGTTCAATCTGACCCAATCAATTAGATTATTTATTTTTATTTGTTAATGTTATTGAGGATAGTTTTGGTCCACCTACCTCTGCATCACTACTCCACCTATCACACTATCTGAATAACCTACAAAGATGCTAGTTTTGAATGTCTTATGGGGTCCTAATACGATGTCTTAAGGGGACATCTTAAGTTCTCAAAATTTGATGAAGTTGCCCAAGGCAACCAAATTTAACAATATAATAAAATTAAATTTAAAGTAAATTCAAAGTAGAAGAACATGTGCATTCAACAAACAAAATATATATAATAATAATTTTGATAAATAAAAGTGTAGAGTATAATTGTGTATATACACATGTATATAAATTTGTGTACAAAATGTGTAATAATGTAATTATGTATGTACATATATGCCAACTCAAAATAATGTTTACAAAATGTGGCTATGCCATCTCAAGGAAATCTAAAACTTGTGGGGAATGTAGTAGGTCTTCACGCCACTTGATATAAAAATAATACAAGCAATTTATCAATATATCATCAAAACATGTATTTTAATTTATATAAAACTATCTAGATATGCACAACATGTACATGTATTTACAAGTGCCTCACACATGTGTAGATATAGGTTTAATCTGCATCCTCTCAAGTTTTTGTTTCAAAGTATGTGATGAATTTGTGATGATGGCCTAAGGATACAAAAGGACAATTTAAATCTATTTCAACTAATAACACACAAGAAATATCAAAACATGTACTTAATGTATTTAAAAGAACAATATAAAACTATTTAACTATATTTACCTATATTTACTTATTCTATTGTACCATCTTCATCCTCTTTTTTTTCCAATGCATCAATGATTGTCTCATGGTCTTCCATAGAAATTATCCATAGCTCTTTATTTGTAGGTTTTCCATGATACCTCTCCAATTTTATATTTGTTTCCAACACCAAATGTGAGTAGTGTATAATCTTCTTATGTGTTTCATAATCTTCAAATGCAGGCAAACTATTCTTCCTTATTAGGTATTTCCGTAGCCAAGTGCCAACAACCACCACTGAACCTATTGGATAATGATAGCCATCATCAAAGAAATTCTTAAAATTTACTTAAGGGGATCAAATAAGTTCTTAAAATTTGCTTAAGGGAATCAAAGACTTGTTATCAAAATTTGCTTATAGGGATGTCTTAAGGGGATCACCAAACTTGTTGGATAAGGAAAGCTATCATCATCTTCTCGAGGTGTTGTTAACTTATGTTTAGTCTCCACACAATGAGGCAACCAATATTTTGTTTCCTCTTCATTCTCCTTAGGTGCAACAACAACATACAGATGTCTTGTAAACAAATTTTGATTCAATAACTTGCACATGTCCATAAAATTTTACCAATCAACATACATGCATTCATATGTACACAAATAAATAAAAGCACTACAAATTAGTAATGAACTGAAATATAAAATGAGTACAAGGTCTAAAACATGGTCATAATCATCTGATGCAAATAGTTGATCATTGTCTTCAATTGTTGTTTCATATTGATCGTGTGCTTGTGCAAGTGTCAACGGTCTTTGCTTCCACTCTTCAACCCATTATGTATTCTCACATGCTTCCCAATCTCCTAAAATACAAAACTAACAAAAACATGCAAGCTCCCTTGTCCATATAGTCAATGTACTTGCATTTGAACTCTTAAATGAATGCCATTTAGTATATCCACTAATTGTCTCACAATCAAGTCTAGGTAGAATATTTTCTTCTTCAACCAACCAAAAGAATCAGTGAACTGTAGAGTACACACTTGATCCAAGTGTACATAATCTTGTATTGAACCAATCCACAATCCCACATGCATCTTTAAATTTTACTGCATCCTCAAATTTCAATTGTTGTCTAGCAAGAATTCTTTTAACAAACGCACCAGCTCCATCACATTCTCCTTTACAATGTCCATCTTCAAAAAAATTCCACATATGTTGGACATTATTCTCCTTGTGAACCCTACTTAACCAATAGAACATTCAAGCATTCTTGAACTACCCTGTATAATTATCTGACCATATAAGATGTTTTGTCATCTGGATTCCTCTTTCTCTTAAATTTGTATAAAATATATTGAAACAATATTGAACAAACTCTAATGAGTGTAACCGGTTGTCACTCAAATAGAAATGATACTCCCTCAAAAATTTTCTATCATCCTCGGTGCCATCATCTGCATGTCTATAAACAATATGAACAAACATAGTAACCTGCATTGAATTGTAATATTGTGATTGAATTTCCTCTTGCAAAGCTAAAGTATAGTTTCTCGCAAAATCAACCACTGATAGTATAGTACCAACTAGAAATGTGTTTCTACATTCACGAAACTGTCCATGAAACCATCAAGATTGGTGAGAGTGCTTGACATAGTTTGGTACAATCTTACTCTTAAATTCTGATATGAATGCATGCACACTAACCTTTTCTGTAATTAAATCACAATGCTTTCCAATTTTTCCATCTTTTAAAGAATATTCAACATTCTTATATGTTTTACACTAATTGTTGTCCAAGATCATTTTCAACACTTTCATGCATACAAACTCTTAACAAAGAAAGATTGCCACAACTAGTGCATTGTCCAGAAATACATGAACTTAAATAAAATGATTTTTCATTAGATCTTTCATAGAACAAACTTGATATAAACTCTTTTATTGTTTTAGGTGGCATATTAATATCATATTCCTGTATAATCATGTTACTATGTAAAGTACAACGTATATATCGAAACACATCATAATAATAATGAAATTGAACATGCATTTTACATCAACAACATATTTGTTTCTTAATAATCTTTACATACCATGGTTTGCATTTTTCAAATAATCTTTGACTTATTCTAATATTACCAAGTAACACTAATTCACCACAAAATTTTCTATAAAATTCAGTTTGCATTGTATCTAATAGGTGTTTTGGATGAGGATCACAAACTTTGGACCCCACTCTTAATTTTGAAACATCTCTAGCATTAGATGATACCCTAGTATTATCATGCCAATATTTTTCAATCAAAGATTTGATTTCAACATTCAGTTTCATGTCAGATCTTGGGAGTCAACCACTAAAACTCCAACATTGGTTGATTGGATCATTTTCTATACTTTCTCTTCTTTTTTCCGCTCTTACCAATGTTTTAGGATGTATTTTTAAAATTCCACTAATATTGATTACCATTCTTCTATTCAAAATTGCTTTATTAACTATAGTAGTTGTTATAGCTCATCTTGTTGCATTCTTATCTTTAGATCAACTATTCTTTCCAATAGACTCAATGGCACTAGCAACAGTAGACATAGCATGTTTTAGTGATTGATCTTTTCTTCTTGGTTTAACAAAAATGCCTAACATTTTTATTACTTTTCTCATTTTCCACATTCTCATTAATTGCATCATTAGTTGACATTGAAATTATAGTTTTTTACAATAAAAAAATTTCTTATATAATCTATTGGCATGTGTTATTATTTGTCTCCAAGAAATTTTACTAGGAAGATTATCCAAAACATCTCTTTCAATTTTGAAAAAAAAATTCTCATTTTCAACATCACATCCTGGATTTTCATTTTCGTTTTCAACTTCAAAATGATTTTCATTTTCAACAAAAGGATTTTTGTTTTCATTTTCAACAACAAAACGGTTTTCATTTTCATTTTCAACAAAAAGATTTTCATTTTCATTTTCATTTTCAACAAAAAAATTTTCATTTTCATTTTCATTTTCAACAACAATTTGTTTCAAATCTTGATCTCTACGAATATTATCAATCTCAGCATTGTTATATCCAGCTTGTTTTAAATCTCCTATCAACACCATTTCCATTTCATTCAAAGGTGGATTTGAAGACGTACCTAGATTTGTGCCTATTGAAGCATTCTCCATAGTATTGAAAGAGGGATTTGAAGACATACCAGGGGTAGTTTGTATAATCATATTAGTTTCCACATTCACCTCTTGCAAATTTGCATCGTCTACATCCATGGTCTCCTCAATGTTTTTATCTTCAATAGTTGTGGAATTGGATGCTTCAGCATTATTCATTGATCAAATCTTTATTCTTTTATCTCTTTGTCTTTTTGCCTCCTCTCTCTTTGCTTCAATTTCTTCAAGGGTCAATAGCTTCCTATCTTTCCTCTTATTATGACTTTGTGATCCCATGATTAAAAAAATTATGAAGTATGTACAAATGAATGTCAAAAACTTGAAAGCCTTCCTTCTTTGTTCAAGTCCTTCAAACAAGTAGCAATTCAACAAAATTTCACTCAAATAGTGTCTCAATGGTGGCTCCTTTCAAAATTCAAACAAAATCCCAAGTTGATGGACCTGCAGAAGACAAAAGATGGTAGAGAATGTTGCAAATGTCACTGTCCATACAGAACAAGTTGCAAGGCCGACAGTCAGTCTTATTAAAAAAAATGGTCAAATAGTAAACGGGATCCTGTTTAAGAAACGGGATCTCGTTCTACAAAATGAGATCCTATTTTCTTCTATACCGACAGAGTAAGAAACAGGATCCCGTTATTTAAAATTTAAATTTTAAGATCAGGTTTTGTTTTATAACCCAGTTCGGGAAATGCTTTGGGGACCTGAACCTGACCTCTGGACCTGGTTTGACCTGAAACTTGAAGGTCCTGTCAATGTCACAACAAAATAGTGACTTTGGGCATATATCTGAAGGTCTATTTTACAGAATTTTTTGACAAAATCAAAACCCATTATAGATGAGATAGTCTAGATTCCAAATATGTAATTTTTTTTACAATTGGATAATTTTTTCTATTTTTAATCAATTTCTGATGAAACAGGTCCATAAACTTGAATTATCAAGGTTTTTTAGCATTTTAATAACTTTTTATTAAAATATTTTTTTGTTAAAAAATTGTACGAAAATGTACTTTAGACAATTATTTTCAATTTTAAAAAAATTTTAAAAATGTTAAGTTTAGTTCATCTTATGCGTGACGTACACAATGATTTTTTAAAAGACCAAAAATGGCCAATAAAAAATTAATAAAAAAATATTCAATAAAAAATTATAAAAAAATATGGAAAACGTGCTTCAGTGAGTTACAAATCTTTCCCAAAAGAATTTAGAAAAATATGATTATTTAGGTCAAATATGGACGATGTACATGTGCATGGTATAGTAAAAAAAAGTGACTTTTAAACAATGGTTTTTAGAAACACCTATTCAAAATAAATTTCTATCATCTGGGTATTGAAAAAAATTACATATTTCGAAACTAGACTCCGAGTACTACATTTTATATTTAGTGACTTTTTTCAAGATTCCACATTTAAGTGCTTCAAAAGTTTAGGTCAAATGTGACAAATTCTAAAAATCAGGGAAAACACTTCCACTTTTTGGCCAAAAAGTGGACTCGACTTCTTGCACACCCTTTTATATTTTTCTTTAAAATAATATTTAAATACCATATATCTATTTAGATCAAATTACAAAACTAACTTATTTATTTTGACAAAACATGCATCGAATCTTAGCTTAGAGGCAATTACAAGATAACTACAATGTCAAACAAAGAATGATATACATGCATTCATCAAAACAAGTATGTAATTCTACGTGAGTGCGTGACACCAGACAAAACCCATCTGATTATTTCCAAGCAGCTAGGTCCCCTCTACCTAACCCATGTTCTTGCCTTCGACAACCTACAATCAATCCCACTCATTTCCTACAGTGAATAGGTTAGTTCCAAAAAAAATATAGCCGAAGCAACATAAAGAACTGATGATCATCATCCTACTCATTAAAGTCAAATATCATCAACTAGTGTCCAATTGTTCCTAATGCATATAACATAATAAAATCAATCTCAAAAGGTCTGAGACATGACATCCTTCCCCAGTTGGAAGAGACATCATCTCGATGTCTTATTACGTCCTACATAAACAATAAAGTATCATACTAGCATTACTCAATGTATAAAAGTGTACTTTCATCAAAGTATCATAGTATCTCTAATATGCATAAAATAAAAGCATCGATGCTAATTCCCAAAATTCAGGAATGATCTATCAATCTCTACAGCATCCTCCCAAGTGGCACCATCCACTGAATACTTGTCCCACTAGACCTTATACTGCACTGTCTCTATTACATAACTTAACATTGCGCTTCTCCAAGACTCAAATGGGCTCCACTAGCATCACTCCTAGATCCTGCACCTGTAGAGCACACCAATCAAGAATATGCAATACATCAGGATGATAAGGTTTGAGTAACGACACATGAAAAACATTATGGATCTTGGTAAGAGCTGGTGGCAGAGCTAGTCTATATATAACTAGATTGATCACTTCAAGAACGTCGAAAGGTCCTATGAATCTAGGAGTGAGTTTTGATACCTTACCAAATGAAATTGAACTCTTGTGTGGCTTGACTTTTAGAAACACCTTGTCACCTACTGAATATTGCCTAAAAGTCTTGTTTCTATCTGCATAACTTTTCTGTCTATCTGAGGCTTGCTTCAATTTTTCTTTAATTAGCCTCATCTGATCTTCCATTTCTTTTAACATGTCAGGTCCACCCATTATTTTGTCTTCAACCTTATCCCAACTAATATAAAGATCCTCAAATGGTGCCATTCCCAAAGACACATGGTATGAATTATTGTATGCAAACTCTACCACTGGCAAATATTCCTCCCATTTATATTGTTGGTCCATATAGTACATCCTTAGGAGATCTTCCACTACCTGGTTGACTCTCTTCATTTGACCATCTATTTGAGGATGATAAGCTGTGCTAAAGTTCAACTTAGTTCCCAAGGCTGCATTAAGCATTGTCCAAAACCTAGAGGTCATTCAAATGTCACTATCTGAGATGATCGTCTCTGGCACTCCATGAAGTTGAAAGATCTCTTGGACAAACCTTTTTACTAAGGTCAATGATCTGTCTGAGAGATTTTTGGGAATGAAATGGGCTACTTTCGTTAGTTTGTCCACCACTACTAAGATGACATTATGTCGGTTCTTCGACATGGGTAATCCCTGAATAAAGTCCATGCTAATTACCTGCCACTTATACTCTGGAACACTATGTGGATAAAGAAGTCTTGCAGGATGAACATGTTCGGCCTTGACGTGTTGACACTCTAAACATCGAGCAACAAACTCATATATGTCCTTCTTAAGCTTAGGCTAAAAGTACAATGGTCTAAACGCTTCCATCATCTTGGTCACTCTTGGGTGTCCAAAATATGGTACACTATGCACCTCCTCGAGAACTAATTTCCTCAACTCTCTTGAATTTGAGATATACATCCTCCCCTGATATCTCAAAAGCCCATCTGATTCAATCACATACCCATCAAATTGACTCATGATCTGAAGGGTCTACTTCTAATACCTACTTAACTCGGTCATAATGTTCATCCCCTTGCAAGTTTTGGATTACCTATTGTCTTAGATTGGATCTAGTAGTCACCATGGTAGCTAGATGTCTTCTCTTACTAAGAGCATCTGTGATCCTATTCTCTTTTCTTTTTATATACTAAATTCCAAAGTCATACTTGCTAAGGAATTATAACCACCTTCTCTGTCATGCATTGAGATTAGGTTGGGTGAAGATGTACTTGAGCCCTAAATGATCTATCTTTAGCTTGAAGGGCTTACCCAAGAGTTAATGCCTCTACATCTAGAGTGTGTGAACAATGGCAACCAACTCGAGATCATGAGGTGCATAGTTTAACTCATGTTGCTGTAGCTTCCTGGATTCATATGCCACCACTCTCCTGTTCTGCATCAACACTCCTCCCACGCCTTCACCAAAAGCATATGTTATCACTGTGAAGTGACCATTTGGATTAGGTATGGTCACAATAGGTTCTATTGTGAGTTTTTCCTTCAAAAGCTAAAAAGCTTGTTCACATCTGTCTGTCCAATCAAACTTATTACCTTTCTTCTATAACGAGGTTATGGGTGCTGCAATTGTTGAGAATCCTTCCATAAATTTTCTACAATATCCAACCAGCCCCATAAAGTTTCTAACCTTAGTCATAGTTTGTGGTGTGGGCCATTCCATTATTGCTTTGATCTTTTCTGGATCTACCATTATCCCATCTGTTGAAATCACGTGGCCAAGATAGTGCACTTTACTCAAGTAGAATGTACACGTAGACAATTTGCCAAAAAAATTATTCTCTTAAGCATTGCAAGACTATCCTCAAGTGTCTCTCATGCTACTCTATTGACTTAGAATAAATTAGAATGTCATCTAAGAAGACCAACACAAATTCATCCAAACAATCCCTAAACACATTGTTCGTCAAGTTCATAAAAGTTGTTGGTGCATTAGTTAACCTAAATTGTACTACTGTGTACTTGTAGTGACCATAATGAGTTCTAAACATTATTTGAGAGATATCCTCATCCTTAATCCATAGCTAATGGTAGCTGGATCTAAGGTCTATTTTGGAGAATACCTTTCCACCTTTCATCTGGTCAAATAACTCATCTATCCTTGGGAGCAGATATTTATTCTTAATAGTTGCTTTGTTGAGCATCCTGTAATGAATGCACAACTGCAACATTCCATCCTTATTCTTTACAAAGATGATTGGTGCACCCCAAGGTGACACACTAGGTTTGATAAACCCTTGTTTCTACAATTGTTCTAATTGTGCCTTACGCTCATACAGTTCTGTTGTTGTCATTCTGTAGGGTGCTTTAGACTGCAGTTCTATTCTTGGCACTAGATCTATTGAGAAATCAAATTCCCTTTTTAGTGGTAGTTCTATCAGTTCATCAGGGAATACATCTTGGAACTCTCTAAGGATAGGATACTTATCAAAGGATGGTTCCTAATTATCCAGATCTCTTATTTTGACTACATAGATTGAACAACCCTTTCTTTTAGCTTTCTTCAATTGCAAGGCTGAAATTTGTCTTAGCTTAAGGGGTGTCCTAAAACCAAGAATCTCTACCCAATTCCCAAAGTCATCATTGAATTTCACTACTTTCTCTTCACAGTCTACTAAGGATTTGTGCTTAGATAGCCAATTGATTCTAAGAATCATGTCATATGATCCTAGAGGTGCAACATAAAGGTTGACTTGCATTTGGAAAGTTGGAAGTTCTAATTCGCTGCATTCTAGACATAAGTCTACTCTTTTCTCTACACTATTACCATGCTGCACCATCCAAGAATTTTCCATGTGTCCCAGTTTTACAGATAACTTTGCTACAATTTTAGGGTCTACAAAACATTCTATAGCTCCGGTATCAATTAAAATAGAAACTGGAAGGCCAAAGAGCTTACCAGATAACTAAATGGGTGTCGCTTGAAAATCCGCTTGACAATGATCTACAACTGCATGAATTTGGTGTTGAGGAACTCCTTCCCGATTTCCATCTCTCTGATTTACTGTTCAACAAGGACACGCACTAGCATAGTGCTCTCCTCCACAATTATAGCATCCATCTTGGGGTCCTTTGTGTCTAGCTGGCATGTCCCTTCTGTTATTGTTACCATTATTGCCAAAGTTACCTCTCTTATTATTTCCACCTTGGTTCCCATTGTTCTTTTCCTAATAATTATTGCCTCTTTTAAGATTCCTTATTTGGTGCTTGTTGTTTCCCTGATTATTGTTGTTACCCTGATTGCGACTGTCATTCTAGAACCTTTTATTTCCATACTTCACATCTTGACTCTTACGGTAATTAGCAATCTGATGCAATTTTTGCTCCTATTTATTTTCTTTTTCAAACACTTTGTCCATGGTCAAGGGATTATGAATATCTACCTCTACCCCAATCTGTGGCCTTAAACCCAAGATAAACTTATGGATCTTGAACCTCTCATCTAGCTGATATTGTGGAACATACTTCAACAGGTGTGAGAATTTCTCCCAATATTGAGTCATTGTCATACCTCCTTGAGTTAGGTTTTGAAATTCTGTAATCTTTTTTGTCAAAATAAAGTTATGGTAACCACCTCTTTTTTAAGAGCTTGAGAAAGCAGTCCCACGTTACATCTCTAGGTAGTAGTTTCTTTTCCACTTTTTCATTATCCCACCAGGTCGCTACTTCCCCAATAAGCTGGTAAGAACCCCATATTGCTTTAGTTTCATTTGACAAGTTTTAGAGATCAAAATAATTTTCCACATCAATTATCCATGCCTCCACTCTATCATCAATAGTCTTACCATCAAACTTAGGAGGGGCGACCTTCTTGAGGTCTTTTACCAACTCCTCAACAATTCTTTTTCGATTGTTTGCATTCACTTCACCTTCAGGACCTCAGGCTTCTTCCCTATGTTCCTCTTATTCCTCTGATTTCTTGTTCCAGATTGTTCATTCGAGTTCTTTGTTGAGTCAAGAAAGCAAGGATTTGATCCAGTCGGTTATTCTGTCCATCATTGTTCTGTACTGCATTGTTGTTTGCATCATTTCAATTTCCTTCATTGGTTCTTGCATTATTCCCAGTGTTTACTCCTTCATTGCTTCCTATATTTAAGTCACCGTTAGATCCTAGGGTTGCTCCCCTATGTCCTAAGTTTCTAGTATTCATATTGAATTATCTTCAAGAAGTTTACAACTTTAGTGTAATAGTCCAAAAGGCCTAGTGTAGAACCAAAGTGCACTGATACCAAATGTAAGGTACTATAAGGTACTGAAATTCCACATACATACATAACCGAAGTAAAGCTAAATTAACAGTAATTAAAGTAAAGTAACTACAACTATGTCATCAAGAAAAAAAGGTAGGATTAACATCTATTGTCCATGCAAGATTCCATTCATAAATTTGATATACAATCATGATACAAGTTATCTTCTAAAGTACAATTACAGATCTTTCCAAAATTACAATATATGTACAAGTCTCAAAAATGGCTTTACGCCTTACATAACATTTTGAGTTTAATGAAGAAGTACAACTATCAACAATATCAAGTAAATCCAATACAATCAATCCTCGACCACCATCGACCATTTGGCCATCTGCTGCATCGAAGGACAAGAACATGGTTCAGGTACTTTTCTACCCAACTACAGAGCTTGCGCTTCCCTGGTATTCCTCAAATTGAGGAATGCCTAACCCTGCTTGAAGGGCCTAGCAACATGTAAACAAGTGGCAAGGTGGAATCTGGTGTGTGCCTATTAACTTGCATGCATCCCAACTAGAATGCAGCATCACATTAACAAGATATGGCAGGGAAAATAAATGTATAAACTAGGAAAACAAACCATCTGTTTTAATTCTACATACGTCTGTTTCAATGTCAAAATAACTTTGGTCAAAGTATTAACCGATTAACGATGTGTAAGTTTTGAAAAGAAAACCTACTTCCCTATTTCCCCATATCTGGCTCCCGTCCTGGAAGACAACTTTCCCAAAATCTCAAAACACAAAAAAACTCAACTAGTCATTCACAAACAAAGCATAATTTTACAAAACTAAAGAAGATAACAACTCATTACATGCAAGTAACAATACAAGTAGAGATATTTCATTTCAAGTGATTTCAATAGTGGTTTGCTTCCATAGGTAGATAGTTTTCATTCTATGCATCATAATACACTTTATGCAATCACATTTGTTTAATTGATGATGTCAATACGTATCTTCTTGTTGTGGAATAAACATAAAGTTTTTCCTCCATAAGTAAGAAAATAAGGTTATCTCAACATGACATCTATCACGTAGGTTACGTATTTCCTATATATAACTTTATGTTTTTATTTATTAATAAAATATAACTCTAGTTATAAAAATTGGCTTATGTGTGGATTTGAATATATATATATATATATATATATATATATATATATATATATATATATATATATATATATATATATATATATATATATATATATATATAACGAATATTAATTAATAAATATTTCAATTTAAAATGCCACATTCTAACAATATAGATATTTAGACTATAGAAATTTCTTGATTTTTTTAGCAATATGTTTTCATCACTTAAACCTATCTATTAAAGAAATCTTCTAATAAATAATAACAATGTTTTCCACAAAACCTAAAACAAATAAAATATAAAACAAAAGTATTGACTATTATAGACTTTGTAAAATCCTCAAGATCGAATGAATTTATGTAAAAATAATGGTCGACCACATGGTACGGCACCAACCAAAGGCACAAAGCAGTCCATAAATTACCTCAGGAAAAACTTATATTCAATAGGTGAACTAAATTGTTTAAACACAGGTCACTTTGTTGTGTGATGTTGACCCGATACAAAAAGAGCACATTAGGAAAGGTAAAAAGTTCATGATTCAGGGGTCAAATCTTTCAAGAAGAAAGGCAGATCAATGATTCTTAAAAACTAATTTAAATATAAAAGTCGTTTGATTAACAGGGATCGATTCCATAAGAAAAGAGACCATTCAATTTTTAAGTGGCCAATAGACTTAAGTGAGGCCAATTTAAGGATAGGAAAATAAAAAAATAGATCAATAACACACAAGGGTCATTAGGAAAATGGATAAATCAGAGATTTTTTTTTTTAAATCAATCCAACGTTTTATTTTTAACAGGATGAAAAATTATTGTAAGCGAACCCAAGACAAAATTGAGGTCGATTCAGATAAATAGGCCAACCATAATGATAATAAGACTATAAAAATGGAGTAATTATGGAGGTCGATTCCAAGGTAAAGTTGGGTTAGGTATTAGCAACTACCAAAGACTAAAACTAAAATGGTCGATTCATGGTTAGAATTATAGGATGATTTTTGCATGGAGGACGACCCTTTAGAGGGTGCATATCTTAAGAGAAATCATAGGGGTTGATACGCATGGAAGAGAGGCTGAAAAGTTGTAGGAAGTCGTTAGATTTAAGACTGGTCCGAAGGAAGGAAACAAACACAATAGGCCATCAAAAACAATACATGGACCAAAAGGAAATATAGAGAACGATTCTCAAGCTATAGAAAGAAAGATAAGACCGAAGAGATGTGACATGATTAAATCTATCAGGGAGATCTTTAAGTTATAGCAGTCATCAAAGGAAGATCTACTGGAGGAATCACCTAGGTTGATCTAAAGGATAGACCAAACTTCTTAAAGATACAAGGATAGTTTAGAGAAAAATTTTAGACCGATAATAAGGGACGGAGATTTAAATTCAGAATAAAAAAAATACAAGAGTCGATATGAGATAAGAAGAGATCAATTGCATAAAAAGTGAGAGTTGTTCAAGTTACAAGAGGGCGAATAGATGTCTTTTAAGGTTGTATAAAAATTCTTGAGGTCCAATAAAATAGCCTGAGGAAAATACATGTTTAGAGTGTGTGCTTGAAGATGGAAATCCTAATCTTCCTTGAGCTTCTGACTTCTTTCCTGTTCTTTTCTTTTTCTCGTTCTCGGTTTCTCTCCAGTATCCCTTGGCTTTTTCTTTTTATTATTTTCCCCCAACCCTAAATTTCATTCACCTTCCTCTCATGCAATTCTTTCCTTAATTAAAGATTCCCCCTCCTTTGCAAGCTGCCATGCTTCTTTTTTTTTGTTCAATTTAATAACAAAAATATTATTTTTAAATAAATCTAAATATATTTATACATACATACATACATACATACATATATATATATATATATATATATATATATATATATATATAGTTTGTAGTTATAATATGTATTTTATTCTTTTAAAATTGTCATATAAGATTTATTTATTTTTGAAAATGTCAATTATAGTACTATATATATATATATATATATAAGAAAATATACTTAAAAAAAAGTACTCTAATTTCATATAAATTCAATATTCTTATTTATATACAATTACAAGGTTAGACATTATAGTAATTACCCACTAATATATATATATATATATATATATAAGTATTTTTATACTTTTCTTTTAAATAATATTTAAATACCATATATCTATTTAGATCAAATTACAAAACTAACTTATTTATTTTGACAAAACAAGCATCAAATCTTAGGTTAGAGGCAATTGCAAGATAATGACAATGTCAAACAAAGAATGGTAGATAGGCTTTCATCAAAACAAGTATGTAATTCTACGTGAGTGTGTGACACCAGACAAAACCCATCCAATTGTTGCCAAGTGGCTAGGTCCCCTCTACCTGACCCATGTTTTTGCCTTTGACAACCTATAGTCAATCCCACTCATTTCCCATAGTCAATAGGTTAGTTCCAAAAATAAATATAGCTGAAGTGACATAAAGAACTAATGATCATCATCCTACTGATTAAAATCAAATATCATCAACTAGTGTCCAATTGTTCCTAATGCATATAACATAATAAAATCAATCTCAAAAGGTCTGAGACGTGACACTACATCTTCCTCATATTAGAGTCTTGATCCACCAAACCAACAATAACAACCACCTGTGTATGAGGAAAATTGAGAGGTTGAATGATTTAATCAAAGCAATGATAATAACAACTCAATAACCCATAACATAAAGAGATCGATCTAAGTAAAAAGTCAATATCAATGAATAAATCAAATAAAACAAGAAAGACTTCACTTAGATTGTATTGTTCTCTTTGTAGATGTGTAGATTGCTCAATAACGTTGCGAAACCATGGTTGCAAGAAGTGGATGTAGGGGTATTCGTGCTTAAAAGATCAATGTCAAAAGATCGTAAGGTGCTCAACACTGTGATGTATGCTCAATGCACTATAAAGGATGCTTGAGAATAAGTGATTGAAGAGGATTTGTTATGAAGATGAGGGGGGTTTATATAGGTTTCAAACATGATCGATCAACGGATGAAATAAATCCATAGAATGAATGGTTGAGATAAATCAAATAACTCATGTTGAATGTGCACACGACATGTGCCACTCCAAAAAGGTATTTTTATTAAGATAATTAATTTTTGACTAAAAATAGATTTGATTTCATAAATTAGAATTCTTTTTCTTCTATTTCATGAGTTGATGAAAATAAAATAAATTAAAGCCAATTAACTTAACTTTAGTTTTGCCTTTTTATAAATTTGCATGATTTATTTAAATTTGGAAGAACAATTGATTTAATTAAATAATGAAAATTATTTAATTGTAGGTAAGAGAAGATTTCTGATGAATTGATTAAATAATGGATTTATTTAATTAATGTGGACTTGAAATTTGAAAGAGGATAATGATTTAATTAAATAATGAAAATTATTTAATTTTGGAAGAATATAGAGGAATTTAATAAAATTAATTAAATAAAGAGGATTTATTTAATTAATGTCAAATTTTTAGGAGTTTTGGAAGAATTAGATGAAATTAATTAGATTATTTAATTAGCATTGAATGCGGGTGATTAGACAGATTTAATGAAAATGCAAGTGATTCGAAGACATGGTCATTTTTGGGTGTCTACACCACCTTCATCGACCATCCAAAAAATGTTTTCCCAACAACAACTACCTTCATCAACCATCCAACAAATGTTTGCACACCAACAACCACTTTCATCAAACATTCAACAAAATTTCGCACCACCCCCAACATCTAAACTTGAGCCAAAATTGTTCAACATGCAAAATAGATTTCAGATCTCTCACTCGGCAACACCAAGAAAACTTTCTCATTTGAGCAAGTTTGTCCATATCCATTCGATCGATCAATTCCCATGATCCCTTTTCCTCCTAACCTTGAAATACCCAAATTTGATAAGTACAAAGGAAAAGGTGATCCCCAAGAAAATCTAAGGAAATTTTACATGGCTTGTTTAGAGGTTATCAACAATGATGCATATCTCTTACACCTCTTCCCCCACAGTCTCAGAGGGCAAGCTATGGACTAGTTTTCACACTTACCTTCAGGTATAAATTTTTTTAGCAAATTAGGTGAGAAGTTTATTTCCCATTTCTCTTTAAACATCAAACACAAAGTCTCCATGACAGACATGTGTAACAATAAACAAAGAAATGGAGAAACCTTCATCTCCTTCCTACAAAGATGGAGAACTATGGACAACAAAGTCCCTTGGCCTATCCCAAAGAAACAGTTAGTAAATATATTTGTCCAAAATTTAAATCCTAAACTTGGATTCCATATGCAAATACAATGCTAACTCTTTTAAGGAAATCATTTCCAAGAGAACAAACATCAAAAAAGACCTTATTTCTAAAGGACTTGTAAAAATCTTTAAGGAAACCAAGGACAACACTCAAACTTCAAATGGGAAGCCCTATTGTTGGGGTAAAAATAAAAATTTTGTCAACGATGGTGTTGTGGATGCAAAACATGTCTAAACTATTCAAACACCTCTTAACATTCAAGCACCAACAAAGAACATTCCCTCCACTCAACAGGAGAAACCCAAACAAGACTTCACACCCAATCATAGATTCAATCCCTTGTAAGAACCCATCAAATCTATCCTTAAGCAACTTGTCCAAAGTGGTTTAATCACATTACCTAAATCTAGACAATACGATGAACCTGCTTTCAAACCTTCATGGTATAAAGATAATGAATATTGTGAATACCAAAGAGTAAAAGGGCATAAAACACCTGGGTGTGTGAAGTTGAAAAACCTCATCCAAAACCTCATCGATCACAACAATGTTTTTATAGATAACACTCCCAAACCCACATCAAATAATGACCTTGATATTTATATGGATCCATTCCCATCGTGAGGGAAACAATTTCAACAAAGGCAAAGTTGTCAATAATTTGTCAGGTCAATATGATTCCATCATTGGCCATATCATAGAAAGTTTTGTGTCCACTCTTACCATCAAGGGAAAAGCCCCTAATTGTGCTATCACTACTCATTGAGGTCATGTTACCCTTCATGGGGCAACACCAAACATTCAACCCAATCTTGAATATAACCTCCTAGACCACTTGGGAAAAACACCAGTTCTCATATCCATCCTTGATCTCCTTTGCACTTCACCCAAGCATAGGGCCATCCTTGAAAAAGCACTTCAAGAGTCATATGTCCCTAACAACATTGGCGTTGCACAATTATGGGCCATGATAGGACACATTGCTTCCCTACATCACTTGGTCTTCACATAAAAAGAATTTCCATTCCACAACGCTTGTCATAATGAAGTGCTACACATAGAAGTTTACATACACTAGCGCAAAGTCAAAAGAATCCTTATAGATGGTGTTGCTAGTCTCAATATATGTTCTTTGAAATTGCTAAAATAGTTAGGATATTCTGTGGATGCTATTGACTCTTCCCAAACTATGACAATCAAAGCATATGACAATGTTGAAAGAGAATTAGAAGGTGTCATACATTTACCAATCAGAGTGGGTCCTTCCTTAGTAGAAACTCAGTATCAAGTACTAGACCTTGACCTCCCTATAATATTATCCTTGATCATCCATGGATCCACACCATGCAAGCCATACCTTCCACATACCACTAGTGTTTGAAATTTCCCTTTAATGGTATGGAAATTACCATCCTTGGAGATACCAACCCTTTTGAATTTTGTCGTATTATGCAAGACAGATATCTAAATTCAAACCAAATCCCTAATAATATCGTATTGCAGCCTTCATCCTCTTACATCAATCCATCCACCTTAACCAAAACCCCACCTAATAAACACATTCCTGAGCTCAAGGTTCGGTATAAGGACACGGGGTTAGGACAATATGACTTGCAAAAATCTTGTGTGGGAAACTTGCCTTATCGCCTAACTCTTATGGAAAACCTCATATGGAAAAGGAAAGTAAGAAAGTCATCGTACCAATGCAACCTATAGTATTCACTCATGGGGGAAGACTAGAAGATGAATGTATTGAAGATATCTCCTCTTAGATTTTCCAATATGAAAAAGATCCAGTAATATTACGAGTTGAAAAATACATCAAAGGTCTCTACATTGTCAAAACTATGCTATACAAAGGGCAAGGTGAACTTGGCATCTATGAGAAAGGAACTTTAGAGCCCGTTTCTATCACTAGGAAACATAATAAACATGGATTAGGATATAGTATGGAGGCACCATGCTCTTTAGATATTCAGTTTATCCTTGATGAAGTAGTGAAGACTTTTCCCCACAGTTGACACTTCTAAAGAGGATACTACCGATGACTCTTACCTACACCTTACTAATTTATTTTAGGAAACATTCATCTTCATGATCTCATCCATCTCCCTCACCTCACAAACTAAAACACAAAACATTTCTCTTGTATATCCAGAACTAGTTGATTGGGACCAACAAGGGGCTCCAGTATCGGATACCTTTCAGAATGACAAAGCCTTAGAAAAATTTATGGGACTCTAAGATGGTATCCCCCCACTTGGTGACCATAAGGTCAGATTTGTAATGGACTTATCTCCTATCTCATATTTCAGGGAGAATGTCAAATCCTTCAGTCGAAAAAGTGCAAATAAAATAAATAGATCCCTAGGTGAAAACCACATTGTGGCACTTTTTGATCATAAAAAGGTAAAAATAAAGGACATATCCAATGGTGAAAACCTCTCCAAGGTTCTCAAGGATGGAGGGTTTGACCTTCTCCTACCATTGAAATGTCAGGAGAAGTCTTCATTGTTAGTTGAATAGTCACAAGAAATTAACCTTGGCACAGTGCAAAATCCAAAGGTAACTTTCTTAGCAGCTTCATTGGTAGAACAAGAGCGAAAGGACTTCACAAAGTTTTTCCTGAAAAGAGAAGTTAATTTATCTTGGACCTATTGTTGGAAACAAGGCAGATAACTGATAGGGGGGGTGAATTAGTTATGTCAAAACTTTCTTACTTTTACTTCCTTTTCTTATCTTATCATTCAGTGATATATCAAAACATGAAAGCATAAGCAACCATAAGAGCTGAAATGAAATCAACACACATAACACAAGGATTTTTACGTGGAAACCCTGTTAAGGAAAAAACCACAGGGTGATTAACCCAAGATTGTATTCTTTGTTAAAAGAATAAAGAAGTACAAAATGACACTTGCCTATTAGGGCTCACTGCCCGAGCACATTGCTCACAAAAGGCTCACTGCCTACAAGAGACTCACTGTCTATAAAATCTTATAGATGATAACAAAGTGTTTGAACTGATGAACATCATCCGCATATGCAAGAATTCAGTTCCAGTTAGGCACAGTATACCGATCTAGTACATTTCATCCTTCCTCTGCTCAGTATTACTCTTCTGTCACATTCTGAGCTTGGATTACTGCCTTTGCACTTGTCTTTTCTTTTCTTCAAAATTAATCAATCACTCTATCACTTCCACTCACTCACAATCTTGAATCCATTAGGTATATATATATCTGCATCAAGGATTTCCAACAACTTTCTAGTCGGCAACAAGAACACTTAGGATATTTGCAAGTTACTATTTTGTCGGCTGAATCCATACTTGATTGATGATGTGCACCAAAAACTTAGGCATAGAAATCATTACCTATGTCGGCCAAAATCATATAACACTTCAAGTTACTTGATCAACACCTTCTGCACATCTAGATTGAGGTCTGATGCCCTATTGGCTAGTTCTTCCTCTGTCTACACTGTCTAACTGGAGTCCAATACTTAAATGCTCATATCTTTCACATGCTTTGTCACCGGAGGCTAAATCTCTGGAATACAATAGTTTAGATACTCCTTATTACTCATCAAAATCTGTAACATGCTAGGTTTCACCATCAGAGAGTTCTAGACCCAAATGTCAGACCCTATCATATGCTTTGTTCTTGACTACCGGACCAACCTATCTTCAATCTGACATCTAGTATGAGTAATTTATGTACTGTAGATGTGTGGGATATACTTTGTTTCCATCAATGACAACACTTATGAATCCTAGCAGTGTCTCTTTCCAACAATCTCCCCCTTTGGCATTGATGGCAACACTTAGTGAAAAATGACTAAGTGTCGTTGAAACTCCCCCTTTGCTTGTGCTCCATCTCTCCACACTGCTTACCGGTGCTCCCTTAATGCTAGATTCCTCATTTTTCACTGCTCTTCACTCCCCCTTTGACATCAATGGCAAAGGGTGGGATCTGTAAACCAAAATGTACAAAAATTATTATATAAGGCCACATATGTACATACAATTCATAAGATAAACTTACATATACTTAAGTATATCTACAAATGTAGTCTTCAACTGTACAAGCTATGTGGCACAACTTCTCTTCATCCTATCCCAAATGGAGATGTGTCCACTCAACAAAAATGCATATGCTTCTGCCCTCTTCAAATCTATTGGATCACTGGTCTGGGTTGTACTTAGAGCATCTGCTAAGGCATCATGTATTAACTCTAACTTAGGGATGATTATCCCTCTAAGTTCACCCATTCTATCCATTAAATTATTCTTCTCCTTAACCAATTTCTTTATTTCATTTATTATAACAACTGCTTGGCATTCTTGTCTTACCAGAGAGATAGTAAGAGGATCAAAATTCTAAGATAGATTTGTCAATTTTCCTTCTTGTTCTTTCATTTTCTTCTCAATGTCCTCTATAACTTTAGGCCAGGATAAACAAAATTTATATATCTCTCCACCATCCTTAAGAGCATTTTCAATGCTCTTTATGCCAATGTCTAGGGTTTTTCTATCATTATCAATTAGCCCTTGTACCCCACTAAATCTTTTTCCCAAGAACTCTTTCTAGACCTTAGTTTCTGCTGATTTTTCTGAAGACTCAAAATGTGTATTGACAGAATTAACTAAGTTCTTCAAATTACCGAATGGAGAGGCAGATGGATCCTTCTGATATGTGGGCATGATCTTCTCCAGCACTCTAGATGTAATACTCAGTAGCTCACAGTCCTCCATATGAGATTTCAAGAGTTTTTCTCTGGCTTTGGCCTGAGCAAAAAATGTTATCTTCATTATCTAAACCAAAGAGAGTCCAGATTTAGTGGCTCTTGATTCAATTTTGGTTTATCTAATTCCACAACTTCCTTGTCCAAGAAACTTTACACTACTTCTGTAGTGTAGCTTGAAGTCTCACCTTCCTTTCCTTCGGGGGAATCTAGACCGATTTGCTTATTGGCATCAATAGTATTTGTCACTTCTTTCTGCACTTCCTCTTCCACAACAGAGCAATCTAAGGCCTCAGATTTCTCTTCATCAATTTTCTTTAATCCTTCGACATCCATGTCAGATGGCTCTTCATTTTCTTCCTCTACAATGGGAAGATTGAACCTTTTCAAGGCACTCCAGAGAATTTCTTTTGTCTCATCATCTATTTGGTCAGTTTCTCCAAGCATGAGCTTATTCATTCTGGACTTGCTCCAGAATTCTTCTTTGGCATCCTTGAAAACCATATCCATTTGATTTTGAGTGATAGTTAGACATAACTGTATCACTATCTATTCCCAGATCTCCAAGTCTTTTGCTTTTGCACTTTCTTTTCTTAACTCCAAAACTTCTTCTAAGCTCTTAGAAATCAAGGAAATTATTTCAATGAAAGCTTTGTTATAGATGTTTAGGTACCTTACTGTTGCTTCCTCAAAAATTCTCTTGTCTATATCATTGTACTCATCATAGAATTTTGTTACTGGCTACAGGTTTCCATCCAAAGTGACTGCTTTAATGGTGTCTTCAATGGAGAGAGTGGCTCTCTCAACAAACTCTTTTGTCTTCTACTCCACATCATTCCTTTCATTCTTGGAAGGTTTGTTCTTGGCTTTCTTTAATTTTCTGACCTCCACATCTAATTTTGTCTCTTCATCATCCTTAAGGCTGACATATGTTCTTGTGGCCTTAGACTTCTTTCTCTTTTCTCCTTTAACAGATGGTTTGGCTTCTAGTTTAGCTATTTTAGAGCTTTTAGGAGTGACAGGGGCAGAATTCCTGGTAGATCTTCTCCGGGCAGAGGCTTCCACCAAAATGCTTTCTTTCTTTTCTCCTTCCCTTTCCTTTTCAATTTTCTCTATTCTTTCTCTATTTGCATCTACTGCCTCCTTTGTTATGCCAAACTTCTTAGCAAGTTCTTCAATCTCCCTCCTCACTTTTCTTTTTGACTCGAGCTTCCTTAATTCAACATGTATTTTTATGTTTAGCTCATCAAAGGTGCCAAACCTCTCTACTTCAGTGTCCTTGGCTTGGCTTAGCAAGTGTTGAACATGTACCTCCAATATGTTTTCATCAACTTCATAACCCATGGGCATTACCCATACAATTCTTGGCTCAACTACCTCCATTAGGCATTGATTTGTGTCAACCATGAAGTAAACTGTGTCTTTGTATTTCTCCACTATTGATTTTGGTATTCTTTCTCTTGCATACATCATGCTCTAGAAATTCTTGAAGTAACCCCAGAGAGCTATCTTTTGGGCTTGTGCATCACCAAGTCCATACAAATAATCTCTTATTTGAATTGTAACAGGTCTATCATTTTCCCAAATTAGACCTTTTGATCCCGGTAACTCATTCATGTAATAGAAGAACAGGCACAACACCAGATTGCCATACTTGAAGGAATTTTTCTTATCTTTCTTAATCTTCTACAGATTCTCCATCAGTTGATTCAATAGAAGCTCACACAAATCATAATCTGCATTTTCTTTCAGCATCTAATATGCAGTATAGATTGTTGTACCAGATACAAAATTTTCCTTACTTGAGTGGTAAATCTTGTAACCAATTACAATTGATGGAAACTTGACATCCAGATCAGTAATATCATCTATAGTCATTGCCCTCTTGTCATATTTTGATCCGATGGCTTCTGTTATAGTTTGATTTTTCACAGATTTGAGTACACCCACCAGTTGAGTGCAATCTGGTTACAGCCTTGATGGCATCTTTGGTTATCTTAAATGGACTCATTAACCACACAAAGTTATCATGCATCCTACTCAAGACATACTGAACCCATTCATCCTCTGCAAAAGATAGGAAATGTATGCAATGTGTAAAGTGCTTGTCTTTTAGAGCCTTGAATTCTGGTTTGAGATCAAAATTCTCACTTCTTAACTGTTTATGATATATTTCCATCAATTCTAAGTCTCCAAGGTTTTCAATGTTTGCATGAATGTAAACCCTAATATCTTCTACATGCAGAACACCATACGGGATACAGGAAAATGCACCCAAGGGATCAACTTCTATAGATTTGTGAGGATGTTTCTTGAATTTCAGTCTTAGCCTCTCAGTGACATTCACAACCATGGGAGTAGCCGTTCTAGCAATGGATTTCAGAGAGATTTTACAGAAAAAAAAATTTACGCCTTAGGGTTTGATGCAACTGCCGGAGCGAATTTCTACTTGATTTTGATCTTCAACTTTAACTTGAATATTCAACAGGATCTCTTCTTAGAGCTCTTCTCTCTTCTTCATGAATGTAAAGTGTTGTAAATGATGAATGAAGAACCTTTTATCCTTGCACAAAAACCTAATTCCCCATTGCAAAAATGCACACTTTAAGTCATCTAGTTACCCTATTTTGAGTGAATTTCTCATGAATCAATGTGCAGATCTTCAAATAATTATCCAAGTGAGTTGACAACATAACTTTAGCCTTTCAAAACATGCCTCTTAATCTACAGACCATAAAATTGCATTTTTAGATCATACTAGATCTATTTGTGTAATTCTATTTTTACCGGATAGCTGTCAAAACCAGATCTACTCATAACTTCTTCAAATCTATATGCATATTTCTCAACTTTTAACTAAATGTTTTTTAGATGAACCTCTAAAATCCCTTTAATCTGCAACCTCTAATTCTTACTTAATGTTCTGAATTCAGGCACTTACTTGCTGGATGGGTGAATTTGATCTTCTTTGTAGCTCCCCCTGAGCCAGAGCTCACCTTATAATTTCTAGAAGGATTATCAACACCAGATTCTAGTACGAACCCATCACCAATGTTCATCACACTCTTCTTTACCCAAGTCTTGCTCATCTCCTTCTCAATCTCATCCGCATTCACTTTACCTTTGCCTTTGTCCTATTTCTGATCATGTTTCACCAAACCTTTTCCATCATAATTTTTGCTCATATAGAATCTAGCTATATGACTGAATTTATTGTTGCAAGTATGAGGTGAGCCAGTGTTGTCATTGATGTCAATATACTCATATTGCATTGACAAGAAGGATTGGATGAGCTGTGTGCTGAGGATATTGAGAAAATTAGCCTCAGTCAGGAACAGTGAAGAACCGTGATGAGAAGAAGGCAAATGTATTGTATAGGTTGAGAACCGGAGGATGCGGATTAAAGGGTTTGTAGATATGAGTCTTGAGATGCTTCAGTTAAGATTTCAGAGGTCCGCATGAAGATCTGAAGGAGTTATGGCTGTCGGTGTAGAACCAGTTCCGGCAAGTATTCAGAGGTGACAGAGGATCACAAAAAGGTCCGGTGAGGTCCGGAACTGTATAATCCTAATCTGTGGATTGGAAGGAGTCTTTGGGATGTCCTTCTGATGTGCCATCTCAAGTTGTGTATGATTTGGAGGTCCGGAAGTACCTCTTGCATTATGACAGTGGCGACAGACAGTGTTCTTGAAGTTCCGGATAAGGAAGAGAAGAGATTCCAGTAAGTAAAGAAAGTGCGGATGTACCTGGTCATTCAGGCAGGCTTGTGAAGGTTCTTGGATCATGTTGAGGTTGTGTTGTTGGTCCGCACTGATAGTAGAGCCCGGAATTGAAGTTATTCTTCTAGATGAAGTTCTTGCTCTGTTTAGCCGACCGGATGAGTTGTTCATCCTGCGAATGTTCTTGTGGTGGCCGACCGGATGTGTTATTCATCTTGCGGATACTCTTATGGTTGTTTGCCGACTTAGATGTTTGTTCCTAAGTCGATGTCTTGTATAAATAACAATTTGTGAGTTCATTTCGAAGTGTGGAGTGTGTGGATGAGTGTGGCATAGCGAAGAGAAGTGCGAAAGGCAGAGGAGAGGTTTTTGGGCTTAAATGGAACTGATCCAGACATGGTAGAGATGTCATTCTCCAGTTCAAGATTGTGATTCTTATCACTTTGTAGACAGTGTGTCTCCTTGTAGGCAGTGGGCCTCTTTGTGAGCAGTGTGCTCAGGTAGTGAGCCCTAATTGGCAAGTGCCATTCTTTTTCTTATTCTTCTAACAGAGAATAATCCTTGGGTTAATCACCCCGTGGTTTTTCCCTTAACCGGGTTTTCCACGTCAAAATCTTGGTGTTCAATGTGTTGATGTTTATCTGCTCTTGTGTTTATGTATTATGCTTTCATGGATGATTAATTGATATGCTGTTAACTAACAACGAAGAATCAAGTGTTTGAAAGAACAAGAAGTTTTATACAACTGATTCACCCCCCCCTCTCAGTTGTATGCCTTAAATCCAACAATTGGTATCAGTGCCAAGTTCCTCTGAAAGGAGCTTAACCGCTTGAGGAGATCCAGGATGTCGTCATACAAGAAGGATAGTCCAAAGTTCGATGGAACCAACTTCACTCTCTGGAAAGGTCGCATGAAGTGTCACTTGGAATGTATGGGAAAAGCATACTTGGCTATGGTCTCAAAACCATATGTACCTCCACAAGGTGGTCTGACAACTCTGAATGAAATCATAGATGCTGAAAATAATCTGCAGACCAAGGAAGCCCTACTAAGCGCATTGAATGATTCAGATCTCTCAAATGTTATTGACCTACCAACTGCATATGAGATCCTGACTAAACTGGAACTTCTGTATGAAGGAGATGAGTTTGTCAAAAGTGCAAGGTTGCAAAGTCTGAAAGGGAAATTTGAAAGATTGAAGATGAGAGATGATGAAAACATCACTACCTTTATGCCAAGAGTGAATGAGCTGGTATGTGGAATTAGAAATGCTAGTGGAACTCTAGATGAAAATGAGATTGTCTGCAAAATCCTAAGATCCCTTCCTGCTGCCTACAAAATCAAGGTTGCTGCCATTGATGAATTCAGAGCCCACACAACTGTCACAAGAGAACAACTGGCTGGCAAACTAGCTGCATTTGAAATGACCGAGTTTGGAGATGATCCTCCCAAGACTGAATCTGCTTTCAAAGCCAGTGCCTATGTGAAAGGCAAACAGAGATTTGATCTGGGAGAAAACTCATCAAGGAAGATGTCATGGTATGATCAAGCAAGAAGAGACATGGAAGAAGAAGAAGCAGAAACAGCTCAACTTGAAGCCCTCATTGCAAAGAGACTGCCAAGAGGATCCGGTAAGTATGAAGGAAAACTACCCTTTAAGTGTTTCAACTGCAATAAGATTGGTCATTTTGCTTCAAGATGTCCGGAAAGATCTGCAAGGTCTAATACTAACAGACAAAGGTTTCAAAAGAACTGCTATTATATTCATGAAGAAGATGACAATGAAGGAGTAACAGATGATGAATTAGAACTAGAAAGCAAATCCAGAAATGAATGGGTGTTTATTGCCATCAAGGAAGAAGATTCAATATCCTCTGAATCTGTCAATCACAAGGTTGTGGAAAGAGCTTTGGCTGCTCAAGTGGAAGAAAAGGATGATTGGGTTATTGATAGTGGATGTTCTCACCATATGACTGGTGACAAGAATAAGTTCTTAGATTTGGAAAGGTATGAAGGAGGAATGGTAAAGTTTGGTGACAATTCTGCTGGCAGAATCAGAGGTAGGGGAACTATTTCCTTTGATGGAAAGAGCAAAACAGGTAATGTACTATATGTTGAAGGATTGAAGCACAATCTTCTCAGTGTTGGTCAGTTAGTGGACAAAGGCTATGATCTCCAGTTCAAGAATGGAAAATGCAGAATCTTTACAAGCTCCGGAACTGAAATTGCATCCGGTGCTCAAACAAAAGGTAATATCTTTCATCTGGTTGGTTCAAACAAAAGTTGTCTGTTTGCTCAAGTTGATCAGAGTTGGTTATGGCATAGAAGAATGTGTCATGTGAATTTTGATAACATCATCAAGATAAGCAATATTCAAGCTGTAAGAGACCTTCCAAAATTGGTGAAACCTACAAATAGTTTGTGCAAAGAATGTCAGCTAGGTAAACAGAGCAGAGTCTCTTTCAAAAGCAAAGATCAGTCTTCTACCGGATTGTTGGAATTAGTACATACTGATCTCTGTGGTCCGACAAGAATCAAGAGTCTGCAAGGTGATAGATATTTCATGTTGTTAATTGATGATCATTCTCGGATGATGTGGGTTACCTTTCTAAAAGAAAAATCAGAAGCATTTGAGAAGTTCAAAATCTTCAACGCTATGGTAGAGAATCAAACCGGATTGAAACTAAAGTGTCTAAGGTCTGATAGAGGTGGTGAATTTACATCTGGTGAGTTCATTGACTTTTGTGAGAAGCAGGGTATAAGGAGACAATTGTCTGCTCCTAGGACTCCACAGCAGAATGGAGTAGTTGAAAGAAAGAACCGGACCATCCAGGAAGCTACCAGGACAATGATGTTGGAAGAAAATATTCCTTAAATGTTTTGGAAAGAAGCTATCAGCACTGCAGTCTACACTCTCAATTGAGTTCAAATCAGAAACAACACCGGTAAGACCCCCTATGAACTCTGGTTTGGCATCACTCCTACTGTGAAATATTTCAGAGTATTTGGTAGTAAGTGTTATATTAAAAGAGATGAAGATCTAGGAAAGTTTGATGCTAGAAGTGATGAAGGAATTTTCTTGGGCTACTCCACTCAAAGCAAAGCATACCGGTGTTACAATAAGAGATTGAGGAATATGATAGAAAGCACCAATGTGAAAGTTGATGAAGGAATTGAGAAGCCTTCAATATTTTATGAGTTTGATGAAGATGATCAAGATGGTGTTCAGGTTCAAGGGACTCAATCCCCTCCGGTAAGTCAGAATCAACTTGATCCAGTAAATCAGGAAGAAGAAATAGGTCAGAATGAACCTGATCAAGGAGCAACAGTGCAGGATATTCCCAAAATTCCAAGGTATGTAAGACTAGACCACTCTGAAGATCAGATCATAGGTGACAGAAGCAAAGGTGTGCAAACTAGAAGGAATGTTGCTCAAAATCAGGATGAATGTTGTCTAATTTCAAAGATTGAACCTAAAATAGTAAATGAAGCCTGCAATGATGAAAACTGGACTAAAGTAATGAAAGATGAATTAATGCAAATTGAGAAAAATCATACTTGGGATCTTGTTCCCAGACCTAGAGACAGGAATGTGATTGGAACCAAATGGGTCTTCCGGAACAAACTGAATGAAGCTGGTGAAGTTATCAGAAACAAAGCTAGATTGGTCTGCAAAGGCTACTCTCAAATAGAAGGAATTGACTTTGAAGAGACCTTTGCTCCGGTGGCAAGAATTGAAGCAGTCAGATTATTTCTTGCATTTGCTGCCTTCAAAGACTTCAAGGTATATCAGATGGATGTCAAGTCTGTTTTCCTAAATGGTGATCTGGAAGAAGAAGTTTACATTGAACAACCGGATGGATTTCAATTGTCTGATAATGATGATATGGTCTGCAAGTTGAAGAAAGCATTGTATGGACTAAAGCAAGCCCCAAGAGCATGGTATGAAAGGTTGGATAAGCATCTTGTGTAGATTGGATTCAACAAAGGTACTGCTGACAGTAACTTATATTTCAAAATTATTCATGAAAACATTTTGATTGTTGAAGTGTTTGTGGATGATATCATTTTTGGAGGAAGAGATAGTATGTGCAAAACTTTTGCAAATCAGATGAAAAGTGAGTTTGAAATGTCTATGCTTGGTGAAATGAATTTCTTCTTGGGTCTGCAAATTACTCAAACAAAGAAAGGAATCTTCATTTCTCAAACCAAATATGTGAAAGAATTGTTAAGGAAATATGGTATGGAAGATTCAAAACCAATGAACACTCCCATGGCAACCAGATGTAAGTTGAGCAAAGATGATGACTCCCCAAAGGCAGATCAGACAAAGTATAGATCAATGATTGGTGGATTGTTGTATCTCACTCAGACTAGACCAGATATAATGCAGGTTGTTGGTCTTGTGGCAAGATTCCAGGCTGATCCTAGAGAATCTCATGTTATGGCAATCAAAAGAATTTTTAGGTACCTGAAAGGAACAATTGAGTATGGTCTATGGTACCCTAGAGATCCAGATTTCTCTCTTCATGCTTACACAGATGCAGATTGGGCAGGAGATGTGGATGACCGGAAGAGCACTAGTGGTGGAGAATTCTTTTTGGGGAAGAGATTGGTTTCTTGGCTAAGCAAGAAACAAGATGCAATATCTCTGTCTACAACTAAAGCATAATACATTGCAGCAGCAGGTAGTTGCACTCAAATCTTATGGATGAAGCAGATGCTAAGAGACATTAAAGTTGAATATGAGGAGCCTATCACAATTTTCTGTGATAATTCAAGTGCAATTAATATTTCTAAGAATCCGGTATTGCATTCTAAGACTAAGCACATATCTATCAAGTTTCACTTTTTGAGAGAACAAGTGAACAAGGAAGAAGTCAGATTGGAGTATGTTCCCTCAAAGGATCATATTGCAGATATCTTTACTAAACCTCTTCCCAAGGACTCTTTTGAATATCTCCGGGAGAAGTTAGGGGTCATGGCCCCTCCGGTGATGAACTAGGATGCACTGATGTGCATCAGTCCGGTGGATATCACAGTCATATCTTGTGATCCGGATTGATGATGGGGAGCTGCAACTAAGGGGGAGCAGCTGGTATGATTCTGATGTATGAGAATTACAAGTATGAGCCCTTTGCCATTGATGTCAAAGGGGGAGAGAAGACATGTGAAAAACAAGTGGTTGATGATCAAAGGGGGAGTAGTAAAGGAAGAGAAGACATGTGAAAAGTTGTTATTGATAAGGGGAGCTGTGACAGAAAGGAGAAGTTCTTGTCTTGATGGTTTTTCACATCATATGTTGCCATCAATGACAAAGGGGGAGATTGTTGCAAGTATGAGGTGAGCCAGTGTTGTCATTGATGTCAACATACTCATATTACATTGACAAGAAGGATTGGATGAGCTGTGTGCTGAGGATATTGAGAAAATTAGCCTCAGTCAGGAACAGTGAAGAACCGTGATGAGAAGAAGGCAAATGTATTGTATAGGTTGAGAACCGGAGGATGCGGATTAAAGGGTTTGTAGATATGAGTCTTGAGATGCTTCAGTTAAGATTTCAGAGGTCCGCATGAAGATCTGAAGGAGTTATGGCTGTCGGTGTAGAACCGGTTCCGGCAAGTATTCAGAGGTGACAGAGGATCACAAAAAGGTCCGGTGAGGTCCGGAACTGTATAATCCTAATCTGCGGATTGGAAGGAGTCTTTGGGATGTCCTTGTGATGTGCCATCTCAAGTTGTGTATGATTTGGAGGTCTGGAAGTACCTCTTGCATTATGACAGTGGCGACAGACAGTGTTCTTGAAGTTCCGGATAAGGAAGAGAAGAGATTCCAGTAAGTAAAGAAAGTGCGGATGTACCTGGTCAATCAGGCAGGCTTGTGAAGGTTCTTGGATCATGTTGAGGTTGTGTTGTTGGTCCGCACTGATAGTAGAGCCCGGAATTGAAGTTATTCTTCCGGATGAAGTTCTTGCTCTGTTTAGCCGATCGGATGAGTTGTTCATCCTGCGAATGTTCTTGTGGTGGCCGACCGGATGTGTTATTCATCTTGCGGATATCTTATGGTTGTTTGCTGACTTAGATGTTTGTTCCTAAGTCGATGTCTTGTATAAATAACGGTTTGTGAGTTCATTTCGAAGTGTGGAGTGTGTGGATGAGTGTGGCATAGCGAAGAGAAGTGCGAAAGGCAGAGTAGAGGTTTTTGGGCTTAAATAGAACTGATTCAGACATGGTAGAGATGTCATTCTCTAGTTCAAGATTGTGATTCTTATCACTTTGTAGACAGTGTGTCTCCTTGTAGGCAGTGGGCCTCTTTGTGAGCAGTGTGCTCGGGCAGTGAGCCCTAATTGGCAAGTGCCATTCTTTTTCTTATTCTTCTAACAGAGAATAATCCTTGGGTTAATCACCCCGTGGTTTTTCCCTTAACTGGGTTTTCCACGTCAAAATCTTGGTGTTCAATGTGTTGATGTTTATTTGCTCTTGTGTTTATGTATTATGCTTTCATGGATGATTAATTGATATGCTGTTAACTAACAACGAAGAATCAAGTGTTTGAAAGAACAAGAAGTTTTATACAACTGATTCACCCCCCCCCTCTCAGTTGTATGCCTTAAATCCAACATTTATTGCAATTGTAACACACAACATTTCCTTACTTATTTGATTGATATCCTCTTGATCTGCATGGATTAGCCATATGCCCCATTCTATTGCATGTAAAGCATCTACCATTGAAAGAATTGTTCATTTGCATATTTCTGCATTCATTAGATTTGTGACCATACCTTTTGCAATTAAAACATTGACCGGAGAAGGATGGATTATTCTGATTCATTCTACTCCTGCACTGAGTTGCTTTATGACCAAATTTGTTGTAGTTGAAGTAGCTTCCATTGAAGGATGGATATCTTTGAGCATTAGGTTGTTTTACCGAAGGTCTTCTAGGCATGTTTCTTTGTCTTCTTGACCCAAAATTATTTTGACCAAATCCAAAGCTTTCACCTTTCTCATATCCCAAGCCATGCTTATCATCTACCCTCTTTTGACTTTCAAGTAGTACTTCAAGTTTGGTTGATCTTATCTTGATTTTTTCTTTGTATTCATTTACAGTTTCAAGATCTTGTTTAAGAGTGTCAATCTGTCTCTCAAGTTGTTCTTCATTGTATCTGGCTTCTCCAAGATCAGACTCAAGATGTCTAATTATTCTGTCCATTTTGTAGCAATCTTCTATTTTCTCCTTGAGGGATTGTTTTAAGTTTTCTTCAATCTTTCTCTTCTCTTCAATTTCTTGGGTAAATTTCATAACCCCTGATTCCATTTCATGTCTTAGCAGAACAACTTCTTTTGACATCTTTTCACATAGCTTTGTTTTCTCATTCAGGTCCTCATCAGTATTATTGGCGTCATTTTGATCCGCTAACTTCTGAAGTAGTTCCTTTCTATTTTTCATGGAATTATTAAGTTTTTCTTTCAGTTCATTGATGAAATCATTAGCCTCCTTAAGTCACTCTCTCAAATTATTGACTTCAGACTGGGATTGATCAAGATCTTCTAAGGCAAACTGTAGTTGTTCTTTCATACCATATGCATCCATTGAGATTCCCATATTCTCCTCAAGATGTTAGGCTTTTCCTAAGGAACTTAGTTCTGATACCAATTGTTGGAAACAAGGTAGATAACTGAGAGGGGGGGTGAATCAGTTATCTCAAAACTTTCTTACTTTTACTTCCTTTTCTTATCTTATCATTCAGTGATATATCAAAACATGAAAGCATAAGAAACCATAAGAGCAGAAATGAAATCAACACACATAACACAAGGATTTTTACGTGGAAACCCTGTTAAGGGAAAAACCATGGGGTGATTAACCCAAGATTGTATTCTCTATTAAAAGAATAAAGAAGTACAAAATGACACTTGCCATTTAGGGCTCACTGCCCGAGCACACTGCTCACAAAAGGCTCATTGCCTACAAGAGACTTATTGTCTACAAAAGCTTACAGATGATAACAAAGTGTTTGAACTAATGAACAACATCCGCATATGCAAGAATTCAGTTCCGATTAGGCACAGTATACCGATCTAGCATATTTCATCCTTCCTCTGCTCAGTATTACTCTTCTATCACATTCCGAGCTTGGATTACTACCTTCGCACTTGTCTCTACTTTTCTTCACACTTAATCAATCACTCTATCACTTCACTCACTCACAAGCTTGAATCCATTAGGTATATATATCCACATCAAGGATTTCCAATAACTTTCTAGTCGGTAACATGAACACTTAGGATATTTGCAAGTTACTGTTCTGTTGGCTGAATATATACTTGATTGATGATGCGCACCAAAAACTTAGGCATAGAAATCATTACCTATGTCGGCCAAAACAATATAACACTTCAAGTTACTTGATTAACAACTTTTGCATATTCAGATTGAGGTCTGATACCATGTTGGCCAGTTCTTCCTCTATCTACACTATCTAACTAGAGTCTGATACTTAGATGCTCATATCTTTCACATACTTTGTCACCGGAGGCTAAATCTCTGGAATACAATAGTTCAGATACTCCTTATTACTCATCCAAATCTGCAACATGTTGGGTTTCACCATCAGAGAGTTCTGGACCCAACTGTCAGACGCTCTCATATGCTCTGTTCTTAACTACTAGACCAACCTATCTTCAATCTAACTTCCGATATGAGTAATTTATGTACTGCAGATGTGTGGGATATACTCTGTTGCCATCAATGACAACACTTATGAATCCTAGCAATGTCTCTTGCCAACACCTATGTATATATGCCTATTTTTGATCCCTCATTGGTAGTCCATCATTTAGCGGTCTCCCCAAGTGCTAAACCCATCAAGCAAAAAATCTGCAAAAATGCATCCATAGATAGAAATATTGGTAAAATATGAAATCCAGAAGCTACTTGATGCCAAGTTTATATGCCCCATCGATTATATGGAATGGGTCTCCAACCTTGTACCAATTACCAAACCAAATGGGGGCATCCACATTTGTTCCAACTTTAGGGATTTAAACAAGGCATGTTCTAAAGATGACTTTCCACTGCCCAACATTGACATCATTATAGATTTAATGGTAGGTCATGAAATGCTTTCCCTCATGGATGGTTTTTCTGGCTATAACCAAATTATGATAGCACCCGAGGACCAACACAAGATAGCTTTTACATGTCCTTGGGTAACATACTATTGGTTGGTCATGCCTTTTGATCTAAAGAACACTAGAGCAACATATCAGAGAGTGATGACAGTTATCTTCCACGATGTTTTTCATACCATTGTGGAAGACTATGTTGATTAACTCTTAGGTAAATATACTAGAGAAAGACACTTAAAGGTGTTGGAATAAATATTTGATAGGCTAGAGCAGTACCAACTTAGGCTTAATCCTAAGAAGTGTGCCTTTGGAGTTACATTTGGAAAACTATTGGGATACATTGTATTTTGTAGAGGCATTGAAGTTGACCCTACAAAAGTCACAGCCAATGTTAAAATGTCTCCTCCCACCAACCTCATGTAGTTGAGAAGTCTTCAAGGTAAATTGCAATTCATTCGATGTTTCATCTTACAGCTGGTAGATAAATGTCAACCTTTCTCACACTTACTCTGCAAAGATTTCACATTTAGATGGGACAGTAAGTGTCAGAAAGTATTTCAACAACTCAAGGAATATCTTTCTACACCACCTGTGTTTATGCCACCAATCTTAGGAAAACCATTATTGCTATATATATCCACTACATCAATAGCCTTGGGGGCACTCCTAGCACAAAATGATGACTTGGGAAAAGAACAAGCATTTTACTATATTAGTCATACCTTGGTTGGATATGAGCTCAATTATACTCCCATGGAGTGAGCGTGTTAGTAGCAATAGTGTTTGCTTCCCAAAAGTTATGGCACTATATGTTGAACCAACAAACAAAGCTGATATCTAAGATAGATCCTTTGAAGTACCTTCTTTCCAAAGCAGCTCTTACAGGACGACTAGCAAAATGGGTAATGACTTTAAGTGAGTTTGATATCAAGTATGTTGATCGAAAGGCTATAAAAGGACAAGTTATTTTAGATCAACTAGCATAGGCTCAAATAACAGATACACACCCCATGCTTTTTGATTTTCTAGATGAAGGGATCTTCAACCTCTCTACATCAGTTAAATGGAAATTGTATTTTGACAGGTCCTATACTCAAAATAGTTCCAGAGCAGGAATTCTTTTTATTACTTCACAAGGTGATTGCATCCCCAAATCATATTGGCTTGCTTTTCCCTGCACCAACAATATAGTGGAATATGAAGCATTACTCATAGGGATCTAAATGGAAATTCAATGGAATATCAAACAACTGTAAGTTTATGGAGACTCTCAACTAGTCATTCACCAAGTCATCGACGAATATCAGACTAAAGATGATAAATTGATTCCCTATAAAAGGATGGTTGACAACTACAAATAGCACTTTTTTAGTCTATCATTTGATCAAATTCCTAGAGTAAATAACAAGGCTGCTGATGCAATGGAAACTATTGGATTCCTCTTGGATATGCTAGCAACCATACAACATTGTGAGTTCTTGGTTGAGCAACTTTTGATATCAGTCATTGATGTTCTACCCACTGATATTATCTGTGAACTTGTTGGTCCCAACTCACCATGGTACCAAGACATTTACAACTACCTGCACAATAACACCCTTTTACCTAACCTTACATCCACCCAAAAGAAGATTTTCATCTGATGTGCCTCTCACTTCACTATCCTTGGAAATTCATTATACCAACGGAGTCTTGATGGTATCCTCCTTAGATGTTTAAACTCGGAAGAAGATGACATTACTTTAAGAGATGTACACAAAGGTATCTATGGAGTACATTCCACCAGTCCTAACCTAGCAAAGAAGTTACTGCAAACTGGATATTATTGGACCACAATGGAACAAGATGCTCATCATTTCACCAAAATATGCCTATAGTGTCAGTAACATGGAGATCTAATTCATGTACCAACTCATCAGCTACAACCAGTTACTACTCAGCCATTTTCACAATGGGGAATCAATCCCTACAAAATTCATCCCTCATCTTCCAATGGCCACAAGTTCATTATTGCCACCACTGAGTACTTCACGAAGTGAGTGGAATATATCCCATGACTTATATTACTAGAAAATAAATTGCTAAGTTTATCTTGCACTATATCATTTGCCAGTACTTATGGTGTCCCTATGGCTATAGTAAATGATATGGCAAACCTTTCAAAAACCATATCCAACATCACTTTTCCACTTTGTATTATCCACAAAGCAACAACCAGGCTGAGGCTTCAAACAAAACTATCTTGAAAAATCCTCAAAAAGATTGTCAATGAAGTCAGTTGTGATTGGCATCTACAGCTTAATCCTACCTTATGGACATATCTCACAAGTATTAGAACCCTAACCACTACCACACCATACACTTTGGTCTATGGCACTGAAGCTATTTTTCCTATTGAGGTCAAGATCCCATCTCTCCGTGTCTCCATGCAACATCTTATTAATGGGAAGGAGTATAGAGTTTCTAGATTACATGAATTGGAGTTACTAGATGAAAGTTGCCTCACAAGATTGAATCATCTTCAGGTCTACCAAAACTACCTTTGTCATAGTTACAACAAGATAATCAAGGAAAGGTGGTTCCAAGTAGGTGATCTCGTTTTGAAAGAAAATCAGAGGAACCCGCAAGATTGAGAGAAAAAGGGAAAATTTGAACCTAATTGGCTGGGACCTTTTGTCATCATAGAAGCCTACAGATCAAGGGCATATACACTAGTAACACTTGAAGGAATTCCTCTTGATGTACCCCTCAATAGTGTTCATCTTAAGAAGTTCTATACCTGATCCTTAGAATATCCTAGCAGAATATCAAAAAAATGAAAAAATTAGAAAAATATGAAAAGAAAAATACAAAAATACAAAAAAAATCATGCTCTGGTGAAAACTTGGTAAACAGGCACCTTAGATAAGTACCATAGTGAAAACCTGGCAAATAGGCACTATGTGTAAAAGTCACCATCCACCATATATTAGGTCTTTCCATCCATCCATCTCATTTTTATAATAAAACCCCATCCATCCATAATAAACATTGTTGACCTCTGCAGTTCCACATATCCATCTATCATGGCTTGGAAATTGTCAATGTCATGTGTTATCTCTTAGACTCATCCATAGTCAGTTCATCCATTATTCATCCATTATCAGTCCCATCCATGGTCAGTCTATTTCTCCATAATAATCCCTTTACCTGAATGTGGGCACGTTTCCTTAACCTAGGTCTAGGAATGGATCCTTGTTTTGACTCAAGGGAAGTTGTCACACTTTCGTTCACCTTCCATAAACATATCCCATCCCACATCACTCATCTATTAGCACTATCATCATCTCATCCATCAACACTATCATCGCTCATCCATTAACACTTTCATCACTCACCAACCAGAACTACATATCATCATTGTCATCATCATCGTAATGTGCCTTGATCTCATGGATACAGAGTATGTATGTAGTCTAGAATACAAAGGAAGTATCCAATACTCAGGCACATACAATACACCCATCATCCATCTCAATCCATAATAAATCTAAAATTTCACTTCATCCATCTACCATAATCCATCCAATTTACTTACCACCTAAACTAGACTAACTCAAGCAGAGAGTGAACTATGCCTCTTTTGAAAGCTCAATTACTTATCAAATTAGAAACAAAAAGGCTACTCCTGAGAAAATACACCAACTCATACCGCTTGCTACATCTGGCACATCCATCTATCCTAGATCCAAAGCCTTTAACAAATATATCTTTCCTACAATAAGGCCCAATCTATTTGGAGAACCCTCTTTGGAAAGAGAACATGATGGCTATGTATCTATTTTATCAGTTAGTCATTTTCTTTTTTATTTACCTTTTGTTGCTTTCTAATATTTATTCAAAACTACCTTGATCTTTCTATATCTTGGTATGTCACAATGCAGTATGGATTGGGGCATATTTATTGCTTTTGTATGTTGTGTTTGTGGGATGATTTTATTATCCTATTTGAAATAATATGTATCTTGTGTGTGTTGGTATTAGCATCTTGCATATCAATACTTTTTGCATCTAAGGTTCTGTGAAGACCTTATATGTACTAAGACTATTCTACATTAAGACTATTTTCCATTCACATATCTGACAAGGTTCTATTATGTCTAGTGGAAATAAATCAAACCATTTGTTTGCAAAGTCAAATGTCTTATGCATTGGATACATCGTCACCCTGGTTCTCATACCTTGGTGCATAACATCCATATGCTATATCAAAATAAAGGATTGCTCTATATAGGTCAGCATAACTACGCCCAATAAATCCATTGTTTCTTCATCTGTACTAAAGTTCTTTTCCAATCATTTCATATTAATCTTCATCATTCATCTTTCTATGATTAACTTTCTTCTTATCATTATCATTTTGTCATCATTTGATTGTCATTTGTGTCATCATTTGTCATCAATTGTTACCATTTGTATTATCATTTGTTATCATTTGTTCTCATTTGATATCATTCCTTACCATTTCTCATTATCATTTGTGATCATTTCTCAGTTATCCTTTGTTATCATTTCTTATCGCCATTATCATCATTATCATTTGTGATCATTTCTCAGTTATCCTTTGTTATCATTTCTTATCATCATCATCATCATCATTATCATTTGTGCCATCAATTGTTATCAATTGTTATCAAGTGTTAAATCAGTTGTTATCAATTGGTATCATATATCCATTATCACTTAATCATGTATTATCATCATAATCCATTTCATTATCATTTGTTATCCATTTGTTATCTATTTCTATCATCATTTGTAACCCATTTAACTTAATCATTTATTATCCATTTGTTATCCATTTCATTAACATCATTTAGGACATCATACATCATAAATCCATAAATACTCATCTATTCTAATCCATTTCACATCACACATGACGTAATCATCCATAACATAAATGCATCCATAACATCATAACATCATCATGACATAGCATAAAAACATCAATTAGCATCATCATCATGACATCATCAATAAAACATACATCATAACACAATCATATATAAACTATCACCATATCAGCATCATCATATATATCATACAAAAAAATGTCCATAATATAGTGTTTGTGTACACAAATACATCATCAGCCCACAAGCATCAAAATAAAAAATATCATAACATCATAGTAATACAGTGTCTCATGTGGAACTCCCCCCTCTAAAGGAGCCTACTATGAGTCAGATCCTAGAGGAGGAGGCTGGCGAGGTCCTTGTGCCCCTGAAGGCTGCCATGGTACTGGTAGCATCTATCTTGTGCCTACTCTAGGAGGTCCCATCACAAAAGGTCCTGACCTCACTGGCCTTGAAGTCCCTAACCTACTCCATCTGCTAAAGCTAGGTGCCCTCTAATCTACAGGAACTACACTCTCATACAAAGAATGGTAGTACTCTACCCTCTGCCTATCTTGTGCCAGCCAATCTTGTATGGCCATCATGTCACCCCACATCTATGCCATGCTACCACTCACTATAATACCCTATGTTGTATCTAGTTGTTGTTGTAATTGTGCAACGACAACCCTAGATGCATCCCTCTCTACTATGGCCTATTGTAGCTGACCATCCCCATCCCCTACCTATGCCTGTAATGTTTGTATCTATGCCTATAGCATCTATAGTTGTCCCTGTAGGGTCTATGTCTAGAGGAGTGTGTTGTCTCTCTCCACGGTCAAGCATGCAACTACTCCCTGTAGTCGCTCCACCTCCAGCTGTAAACTATCTTAGGAGGCTCATACTGTATCAAAATCCTCCCCATCTCTAGGGATAGCTTCCTCTACCCCTGCCTCTGCCTCTATCCCTACCTCTACCTGTGGCTTCCCTCCATCTCCTCCTCTACCTGCATCTAGTGGGATGGATACATGCCCTCCCTCCACCCGTTGTCTAACCTGTCTCCCAACGAGTGGCTCTGCCACTTGTCCTACCTGTGTCCCAAGCATTGTCAACCTAATCAGCCTATGCGTGGCCCACCATGCATCAAAATTAGGGTTGGTCCCTACATCAGCCATGGCTATTGCTGGAGGTACCCATGGTATAGGATGTAATGCCTAGAACTCTGCCAACACTACCTGTCTATCTAGCAATGCATTCCATACTCATATATCTCTAACCACCTGGGGAAAGATGGCCTCATGCATTGGAGCTGTCTGTTACTCCCCAAACTGTCACCACACTCTATCTAGCATATACTACTCAATAATAAGGTATGTCTGACCTAGGATGTATCGTGCCTGCCGGACATATGCTAGCTACCTCATGTCATCTTCCCATGCCTCGCAGTCTCTCCAGGGTCTCCATATCACTGTGTCAATATTATCTACCATCCGCCACCAAAATGCCATATCTTTGACCTACCTGTAGTGGAGGACCCCTACATACATCTAGTAGTATGGGTGGTCTGTAGTCCTCACTCTGTCATACACCAGCCTCAATACCACAATGTGCTCCCAAGCCCATATCTGTATCAAGGCTACCTCGCATCTGATATACTGGCTCCTCCTATAGACATAGATGTGTAGATACCTATATAAGTGGGCCAATACACATGGATGTAATGCAAATAGCTCCTCCTCCATCATCCTCTCTAGCACACCCCCCCATCCAATCGAGAATTGTCTTGATCTCCTCCCTGGCACCAGAACGTACCCAATCAATCCTGTAATGAATAGTGGCAGTGGGGCATCATCCTCCACCTATGCCAAGTCTAACTACATCCTCTCAATAGGCAAGTCATCATCTGTGAACACTCATTCAAGTGCCTGTGTCCCTGTGTGTAGGTCATATCTCATCAATGACCCATGAATGGGTATCCACAGGATACACCATATGTCCTCTAGTGTCACTATCATCTCCCCAGTTGAGAGAAGGAAAGTGCTCCTCTCACTGTGCCATCACTCTATCAGCATCGTCAACATCATTGTATGTGCTCTGATCTCTGGAAATCTACCTATATGCAGCATCCTGATCGTTCTAGGAACTCTCGGTCTATGTCTGTGAACTTTGTGTATAGCGCCATCATCATCGGTCTTTGCGCGCAAGATCAAATAGCCACTGGTCACTCTTGTCTATCAAAACACTTTGCTAAGTTAGTCTTCATCTAGTAAAATCACCAGTGTTCCCTCTATTACTTAGTCTCTTTTGCCTAATGGCAAAAGCACACTTTCATCTCCTAGGCACTCTTATTGGCAAGGGCACACTTTTTCCTATTCTAGGTGTGCTTCTACACAAAGGTGTAGCACTTTTGTGCAAAAGCGTGCATTCACACCTTCTCTGCACAAGTGTACTATGTTTTGACATGGGTGTGCTGCTCTTTGACATGAGCGTGCTTCCTTCTGATGGGTGCATTTTTAACAAATGTGTGTCGTTTGTTCACATAGGTGCTCAAATTCTTGACACTGGTGCACTTTCCTAAAAGCACACCCACTTTTTTTCTACTTTTTGACTAGCATTAAATTCCATAAATGATGCCCTAACTACCCCAAAGTCCTAGGATAGGTCACTTACCAGTCTACCCACGCCATCTGGTCATTAGAACTACCTCACATGCTCACCACTATGTCTGTGATGTGGAATCGCAATGCGGTTGGCCATGTCTATCTCTCCTCTCCAATTGGTTGTTTTGAAGCTTAGGTGTACAAATGACTAGGAATGGGCCCCCCTGCCACTATTTATAGACCCCCCAACCCTTATTTTCCACTGTAGCACCTACCCAACCCTCCTGTATCCCCCTGTTTTAACCCAGTTCATCCTTTTTCTTCTATTATTTATGTTTTCTACTATCTTAGTTTCCTTCTCACTTTGTCGTGAACTTTTTTTTTAAAAAAAAATTCTTTTGAAAATTTTTTCGAGGGGGCACCCAATATCCCTTCTCTATTCCATCATTTTTTCTCCATTCCTACCACCAATCAGGGAATCTTTTTTAGTTTCTTTGACACAACGCCACCTAATGGGATGCTATATCAAAAAGGGGCAAAATGTAGACACCTGAAATTCACCAAGGTATTATTCACCACATTCACATCATTTCTCATCTAATCACCTAATTTATGTCATTCCACACTAATTCAATTAATTCATCAATATTCATCATATTCCTCTATATTAATTAAATAATCCAGATTATTTAATTAAATCATTTTCCCTCCACATTAAATAAATAAAATCAAAATTATTTATTTAAATAAACAAATTTCTCTCCACATTAAATAAATAAATTCAAATTATTTATTTAAATATTCTATTTCCCTCCAAATGAATAAAATTTAATATTTTCCTTATTTATCACATGTGCTCATGAGATTAAATAATTTATTTATTTAATTTCCCAATTATCCTACTCACCATAATTTCCTCTGGTCAAATCAGTTAACAGATCAGTAAATTGAGTTGACTCCTCAATCAATTTTGTTAACTAATCAATCATATCAGTTAACAAATCAATCAATTTTGTTAACAAATCAATCAACCCAGTTAACGAATCAATCAATCCAGTCAACTCTTTAATCAAGTCTGTTAGCCTCCATAATTCATGAGAGGGAAAGAGACACTTGTCCCTCTCTCATTCATGCACATCCTCTCAACTATTCTTAGCCATTGATATTTATGATCTTCCTCCACCATTGATCTACATTTCAAAAAGTCTATAAATTGAGCCACATTCTCCATTTCTAGTGATCTCTCATCTAAGTAAACTTACACTGTTGTTATTGTTATCATTCATATTGGGAGATCACAAGCATATGCTGACGAATTGAGCAATCCACATACTAGAAGGCAAAGAGCAACCCACTTGAGGTTTGGGTGCAACTTCGATACGCTCCATCAGTGTGGTTGGTTTGTGTGCTTGGAAGGTAATTTGTATTATTTTATGTATTTCTTTCATTCTTACTTGCATCCCAAATTTAGACCATTATAGCTTCATTAGGTGGTTGGGAATGATGACTCTAATTCCTTTGAAAAATGGATGTGCCAGTTTATTCTGATTGTGTGTAGTGAATCTCAATATGTGGACTAGACAAAATTAACAAGTGATCATCTAAATGGTCAACTGGCAAATTTTCATAAAAAAAATATTTTTGTATGTGTTCCTATTTATTCTACATGTTAGCTAGTAAGGAGGTGGTATGGCTAGGTTTGAGAACTCGCAGTTCTTTAACTCTAGACACACTTGTGTATGAATATTTTCCACAGCTGCAAAAGGAAGTTGGCAATAAGGATTTCTGGTGCATCAATGATGCCTTCCTAATGCACAATGTGAGAAGAATTGAAGGTAATCTAGAGGTGAGGATATCTCCAAAGGCTACACAATTGATTATGGAGTTTCAAAGTTTTTATATTCAATTTGACAAATTTACTTACCTTAGGATTGGTAGGTTCGAAAATGCCCCTTTAAAATTTCCTAGATATGCCAGTGACTTTATCATTTTCTTGGAAATTTGTCACCAAATGGCCTATGTAAATAAGAAATATCACAGCATGAAAAAGAAGGGTTATTCTTTTCCTGTGCCTCTGACGTATTTCACAAGCAAGACTAATGACAATGCAAAGAATGTGGAGAGAATTCTTATTGAGTATAATTTTTGTCCTCTTTTTGTTAGACCATTATTTGATAGTAAAAATTTTGTCAAAAGGAATTTGTATGGAAGGACTTTGTATGAGCACCATCCTCATCTTGAGGACTATTGGGAGGATTGTGCCAATGAAAGAGAGGTGCAGAGAAAATATTGGATGAGACTAACTCCTAATCAAATGTGTGCCTTTAATTTGCCACACAAAATTTGTGATGAAGTAGATGATAATTTTGATATCATTGACAAAGAATATCTTTTTGTTGCTTCTAAGCCATTACCACACATTCAATGGGTAGAAAAGGAAGTCACTAATATTAAGGTTCGATCTTCTTTCATCTTGAATAAGATTGAGATTTGGCTTAAAGGAAAATTTCATCAATGTATTGTGTCTTCTTCTTCACAAAAAGAGCTTGTAACAAAGGAACATGTATCTTCTCATACCACTAAACATCAAAGAACTTTAGCTAGTGTGGAGATAACCAGATCTAGGGTTAGTTCACAATAGGGCAGTGATGGAGAAGACCTTGAGGAGGGTAGAAAATTGAAAAATGTATATGAAGAAGACAGTGACCCAATACTTAAAAGATCAGGAGTAGAAAAGAGACTTGATGCCCTTCAACAGCTCCAAAAGGACCATGTGACCCCTCCTGTATCTCATGTGCCAAGTAATGATTCCTCTATTTTTTAGCAACTTGGTGAAGATAGTACTTTTCACACTTTGTTTGATATTCCAGCTTCTCCTATTTCAAATGAAATTCCTTCAATCAATACTAATAACCAACCAGAGAATACCATTTTGGATGCCAGCCATAGCAGTTACCATCTCCTTCTTGGCTTAATAAGGTAGTGGAAAGAAAAGAAGATACACCCCTATGACCGATGTAAATGTGGATATTGTATCTAAACTTTTGCAAATTGGTCCTTAGCCTAAGAAGGGTAAAAGGATGTCAAGGGTAGTCATGGATTCTTCTTCTAAGCACCAAACTCTTGAAATCACTAACCCCATTGGGGATAAACATGAACATAATGTTACAAAAGTTGATTTCAATATGAGTAAAGTTGATATGGGTCGCCCCACTGTAGAAGGAGACATATACCATGCTAAGTTTTCTGTTGGAATGTTGGATAAGAGAGTTAAAGAAGAAAAGAAAGAAAATGTGAGGTTACAAGCCTAGGTGAATTCCTTAACCTCATTTATTCAATCAATTGTAAATGCTACTTCTTAGCCTCTTGATATGGCTCTAGGCATTCCTATTGATGGAGTAGATCCTGGGGTACTACAACAAATTAAAAAGTATCAAATTATGGCCAAAGCCATTGAACAGTGGATTGAAAAGGTCACTATTGACACTTTATTGTATATTGAAGAAGCAATGAAATTGTATACTCATATCTCTAGCAAAAGGAAAGAGTTGATTGCAGAATTACAAACTTTTAAAAGGGATGAGAGTGCTTTACTAATGGTGTTGAAGGAAGTGTAGGAGATGACAAAAAATGATACCAATATTCTAGTGGCTAAAAAGGTCTTATGAGAACTTATTGGCACCTCCAAATTTTGGCAAAATTTGAAGTGCCCATGATGAAAAAATTAATGGCAACACTCAAAAATGCACTTGTGAAATATGCCCCAGTAGCCTACTTTGGAGAATAATAATTTGAAGTCTTTTCACTTTCATGCCAAATCCCTTGGTGAACACACTCATCTAACATATGTAAGCACATATGTTTGATTTCAAACTCCCAAGATGTGATTTGATGAGTTTTTGAAGGGCTAAGTTGGAGGGTTCTGGGATTGTTTTATTGTTTGCATATTCTCAGGCCTGCAAAGTAGCCTCCTGTTCATATTGGTATTTCACAACTGGGTGATTTTCATGACAAATGGATTGGTATTCTACATTCTCCTAACATTCATATACTCCCTAGTCTAGTTTCAGAGCCTCAAGATCAAGTTTGATATTTTTTTAGAATCAAATTCTAGAATGTTTCAAGGAGATCAACTTTGACCCTTAATATTTTGTGAAGGAAGTGAATTGGTAAAAAATCCCTTTTGTACACATACTCAATGGACTTAAATGAACTAGTTTCTCTAGTGGCAGCTTCCTGGGAGGAAATTTGGTACTTTTTCAGGGTGGTGACTTGGTGAGCTCCAGTTGGTTTTTTGGCGGATGCAGTTTTAGAAAAGGCTAAGAGAGACACTTTGAATGTTAATATATTTCACCTCAGGATGGGTTTTGCCAAACCATTTGCTGCAATGAATTATTGGATCAAGTGTCTACATGTGTGTGCATTTTCATACCTCTGAGAGATTGTTTGACTAGTTTTCCAGAGTGATTTTGGAGGCCACCTGACCTGCTTTGGGTCACTATGCAAGATGCCAAAAAGAAGATTCTGATGATTACCCATTTCATCTTTTCACCTCAGATGCATGTTGAAGTAGTGTTAGGTCAATTCAGGATAAAAAATTATTTCAAAATGAAAAAAAATTAGCTGGGCCCACAAAGGGACCCAGCATGCTTCACACAGTTATGAAGCTATAAGGTCAGTTGGTTTAATCTCTGAAAGATGTCTAGAGGGAGGTTCTTTTTGGTACTCTTTACAAGAAAACCTTGGTGACTTCCTCAGGAAGTCTAATTTATATCATTTGGGAGGAAGTTAGTCTAGATGTTGCACCTAAGTTTTTAGGTCACATACAATGGCTTGTAAACTAATGACTGATGCAACAATGTTTTAGTGTTGGTAAAGGAGACACAATCACTAATGCTGCAATCATGGACTACATTTTATAAGGGATGATAAAGGGCCAGAAAGTTGTCTTTATGGAGAATTCCTATCTACTTGGTTTGAATCCTTGGTAGTTCTTTACCCATGTAATGAGAGGGATTGAAGGTTTAATAGATGCTACAGTGAAAACATTAAACACAGAGTACATATAGTGTTGTCTTGTGAAAGCTATGAAGAAAAAGGAATTATTTCTCTGCCACCACAGTGAAAAGTTTACAATTGCATTTGGTTTGTTTAATAAATTCCTTGAAACAAGTATTAGAGTTGTTAAGAAACTTTGAGTATGTGCTGACTGCCATAGTACAATAAAATTTGTCTCCAAGACTATTGCAAGAGAAAGTATTGTGAACTGTTTCCATCATTTCGAACAGGGATAATGTTCTTGTAAAGAGTAGTGATATATATGCAAAATGTGGAAGCATACAAAAGGTACGAGAACTGTTTGACAAATTGCTTCAAACAAATGTGATCTCGTGGAATGTGATGATTGTAGGCTATGCACAAAATGGAAATTATCAAAAAGGCCTTGACACTGTTTCACTAAGTGCCGAGAACAGGGTTGCAACCCGACCATTTCACCTTTGCCATGTTGGCAAGAGACACTTCTCTAATATGGACTTGTGTGTTTTCATTGATGGCAACAAGGCTTAGAGATCTCATTAGCATGATAGGAAGACATAACTCTGGAAGATCTTATTAGAATTCAGATCCGGTTGGTAAAAATGATTAAGTATGGGCAAGAAACAGAGTAAGGGACAAAGAGTGGATCAATGTGCTTCCATAAATGAAGACCTAGAAATGTGGCTCAAGTATAATATTCATAATTGTTTGATGTTGTTATATTCCAATGATCAAGTTCTGACTTCCTCCAGAAGTCATCTAATGAAAAGACTAAGTTCAAGTCTGTAGAAGTAAGACATAGACAGTGAATAGTATTGAGTAAATTGGTCTGCATTCCTCCGCATTAGCATGTTTTATTCTATGGTTCTAAAGTAAGATAGAGAGAGATCATGACTATCAGAATCCAAGACTGTAGCTCTAGAAGTGCAGTAGATCTTATTCTATAGGCTCTCCAATACCAGCATCAAGTTTGACAATGTTCCAGTGTGACAGTGTAACAAGACAGAGCTCCGCATCTTGCCATACAAATTTATCTTATTCTATGGAGTTGAAGACATGTAAAGAGATCAATAATGATTACTGAATATGGTTCATCAAGTCCCATTTGGTCTGCAACATAAGTTGTGATGTGATAGAGGAACCTATCATATAAGTTATTAAGAAACAATCGACATGTTGGTTAAATCCTTATGTAGAGAAGAAATATGAGTTGGATGATAAAGGTAAGTTGTTGTATGATTAGAGATAACACATATGAATACATGTGCATGATGGTTTGGATCTGCATTGATGATTTAACACAAGAACAAGGCAACAGGATATAACACTTGGTGTACACGTTTCACAGTTTGCTTACCGACCTGATCATGAGAAAGATTTAGTTGCGGATATAAATAGAGGATGGATTTTGGTGTTTGAAATTGTGTGATATGATCAATTGAAGAATGATAATAGCAAAGTAGAGATAGAAGATCAGTGATGATGAAGACTCAGGATTCAGAATTCAGTTACTAATGACTGTACCCTAGCATATTGATTGATGCTTTTGCAGTATTCATATTTCCTATATACTTTCACTTGTACTTGGTAGTTAGTCTGGTAGTGAGCCACCATTAGGGTTTAATAGCCCTGATTGTAATCTTTCTAGGTTTAGGGTTGAGGCAGTGAGCCTGCTAGACCTAGTTGTGCTTCATGGTAGTGAGCCAGTATGTTCTAGGCCCGTGGTGTGACCAAGCCTGAACATCACCATTTGTAAAAGATTGCAATATATATATTGAGAGATAATCCTCTCCATGGCTTTTCCCTCTTTGGGTTTTCCACATAAAAATCTTGGTGTTCATGTGTTATGTCTTTATGGCTACTATTCATTTGTTTAATCTACTTTCATATAATTAAATTTGGTAAATGGATAATAGAGCTAGTGCAAAAATGGTTTTGTAGAACATGGATTTAGCCCCCCCCTTCTTAGTGTTCATTAGATTCAACAATTGGTATCAGAGTAAGGTTCCTTGAAAGAAGTCTAACAGCTTGAGGAAGATCTGGGAAGGTACACTCATGGTAGCACCAAGGCATGTCACTTATCCTAAAGCAAATCCTCCTGGCAGCATTAAGATTGGAAATCAAGTATACATCAATAATGAGCAATTTGAAGTAGCTCTAGAAGATCTTGATAACTCCAAGGCTAATATCAAGGGTTTAGAGGAGAGTATCAAAGAAGTTGATGATTGCATTCTAAAATTAAAATAACAGATCAATAAATCTCAAGAAAGAAGGAAAGAATTGTGTGAGCAACTAAGACAAGCAAATGAATCCAAAGAAAGTCTTCTTAAGGTGATTGAAGAAAAGACTAAGAGTGAGGAATGTCAAAACCAAATTGTGAAGGACAAGTCAGAAGAATGTCAAAAACTAGGGAAAGAAGTTCTACTCTTAAAGTTTGATCTAGAAGCAGCCAATAGCTACAAAGAAAAATTGAAAATAAGCTTTGCAAAACTTGATGAGTTTCTAGCCAATCAAAAGTATCCAGATGATAAACAAGGTTTGGGTTTTGAAAAAGGAGAAAGTTCAAATTCAGGGAAAGATAGATCTAATGAAGGAAGAGGTAGAAATCATCTGGTAAGGAATCAAAGAAGAAGACCTAAAGGACCTCCGATCAGGCAACCAAATGCACAAAGGTACCCATCTTTCAATGGTCACTGTTTCAAATGAAATAAGTATGGTCATAGGGCTACTCAATGTAGAAGTAGAATAAATCAAAATGCTCCATCTTTTTCTGGTCAATGTTTCAATTGCAAGAAGATCGGTCATAAAGCAAATGAATGTAGAAGTATGTCAAGAAATGTGCCAAACTATCCAAGGAATGGCCAATCCTTCAATGGAAAATGTTTTCTATGCAATATATTTGGGCATATGGCTAACCAATGTAGATCAAGGCCAAATTCAAATATCAGAAGAAATCAAGGTCAGAGAAATGTTGTTTTTACTATTGCAACAAGTTCGGACACATTACTAGATTCTGTAGAAGAAAAAATGTGGAAATAGATTATCCTACACAATAGAGGAAAACAAAGCAGAAAGATGTCAACGGTAGGAATAAAGTTGATCCTATGGAAACCAAGGAGGAGATGAGCGTGATATGGATCAAAAAGGGTGTAAACGAGGTTAAGGATGGATCTGCACTAGCATCTAGTGTAGATACTTCCTCCGAGAAGTAAATTGGGAGCTCTAGCTCAGGGGGGTAGTGTTGAAAATCCAAAACCCCCAGCTAGAAAGTGGGTCTCAGAATTAGGCATGAAGGTGTATGAAGGAATCTAATGTGGCAAATCTCCCAAAAGAAAAATTGGAAAAAAAGGAGTCAATGTGGCACATTGCAGAACAATCTTGATCAACTGTATCTATCAAAGAAGACATGCATCTTTTTGGGAATGAGCATTTATGACAATTTAGGTCAAGTCATATGGAGGATAAAAAGAGACTTGTTTGATTTCAAAATCACTTTACACTTGAGATATCAAACATCCAAGTGAGATTAAGGTGAAGCTTGTGTGACAACAACTAAGACTAGAAGAATTCAAAGTGATTCAGACAAAGGAAACCCCAAATCGGTGAAACAAGGTATTTCTATTCAAACGCTATCTATGAGTTTGTTAAAATTCTAAGATGGCGATGCTACAGATTGTTGATGTTACTGAGTGACCATGACCAAAATTCAAGAAACATCCCCACAAAGTAACTAAAGTTTATCCAATGGGTGCATTCTCAGGTATACCATATGGAGTTCTATATGTGGAAGATGTTAGGGCATATATCCATGTTGCCCTAGATGAGCACGGTGACAATAGATTCACAGACTTATTTCAAAAACATTTAAGTGATGATCAATTTTACCTGAAGGGAGAATACAAAGTTCTGGAAGAGACGAAATTCATCCAATATGTAGAGTTTCCCACATTTGCAGTGGATGAATGGGTTCGGTATGTGCTGAGCAGAATTCATGATGAGTTCATGTGGTTAGGGAAAGGGCAACCCTTCAAGATAACCAAGGATGCAATTTAGGTAGTCACTAGACTAAACTCCACCAGAGGTATGCCATTATTGAAGGCGGTCAAGAATCAAATGGTTACAGATGCCACCAGAGCCCAATATGACAAAAGGGTGTTGACAATAAATGATATTACTATTCCTGCAATAAAGTTTGCCTCAATGGTCATAGGTTACAAGGTTTACTTCTCAAACCAGGAGAACTCTGTCTTAGGTACTGTGATATACACTACTTATCAAATGGTTAAAGAGAATGCAAATTATGATTTGTGCGAGCTGCTAAGAATCCAACTATTGGAGAATTTGAAGAAGATAAATGAAAGCAAGAACTATCCATTCAAGTTTGGTATGTTGGATATCTGTTTATTCTTCTATTTCTTGAATGAATTACCCAACATGAATAATTTGATCTAGTTAAGTAGTAAACTAGTAGATGTTCAAATTATAAATCATCTAAATAGCATCAAAAGTATTGATGAACAAAAAACAACCCTGTGGGGCTACTTCAAGAATTTCCAAGGCATGGTGCAGTCAAGAGAAAGAATCCCTAGGAAAATTGTCAAGAAACTATCTTCTTTATGGTTACAAAAGATCAATGCCTAAAGGAAGCCATTGAGCCTAGGACAGTATGGGTAATGCCAATGGGCTATGAAGTGGATGGACAAATATTAGATAGCTTTTCTCAAAACATGTTAAGCAAACCCAAGGATAGCAAAGAAGAAAGGTTCAGAACTTATAAAGAGCTATCTATGAAACTTCATGTTGAATTTAGAAAACCTAAAATAACTAGGAAAGTCAAAAAAGAGGTGGAATAAATTGCTTCAAAATATGGAATCACTAAAGAACAACTCAAAGAAGCAAGGGAAAAAGTAGAGAAAGCAAAACAAGGAAGTGAAAAAGTCAAGGTTCTGGATGAACCTAAAGAAAAAGAAGAAATACCTCAAGCAAAAGGGAGGTTTACCAGAAGCTCTACCTCCTCCTCCAGTCTTACATCTACTGGCATAAAGAAATCTATAAAGAAACAAACTGAAGAAGGAGCAAAAAGATAGAAAACCAAAAGCAGAGGATTGTATGTCAGTGTGGATGGAAAGAATGAAGAAGAAACAGAATCAGATGAGGAGATAAAGAAGATGAAAGCTAAAATAGTCAAAGCTATAGGAAAGCCCTCTAGAAGAGAGAAACCTAGCAAAAGACAGAAGGTAGAAGAGCCTCAAGACACATTAACACTTGAAGATGTATTAAAGGCTATCACTGTTGATGGAAATCTGAAACCTGTGGCTCAATTTTATGATGATTACAATGAAGATGAAAAAAGGGTTTTAGAAGATGCTACCATAGAATATCTTAACATATACAATAGAGCTCTCATTGAGATCATTGGTGATCTCTCATATACCTTGAGTAGTATTCTGACAGTCAAAAAGGAAACTGTTGTGGCTAAGGACATTGAACTCAGAAGAACATAAATTGATAAATTATGTCTGGATATTACTCTAGAAGAAAAGGCCAAAATCTCCAAAGCACTTAACAATGAGTTTAGATCAAAGAAAAGAATGAATGCACTGATGATAGGAGAAATTGATAAAGTGGTCAAGGAATTAGAGGAGACCATTTTGGAAATACTAAAGAAGTACAATATCCCTACCATCTATGACAATAAAGTAACAGATGGTGGAAATGATGAATCTGTTTCGGAAGTGAACCCTGAACAAGAAGATAGAAAAAATGACCATGTGCCCAAGGAGATGGAAGCACCTGCAGTGGAAACTCAAATAACACCTCCTCCAAAAGAACAAAATGACAAGGAGAAACCAGAAGAGGAACACAAAGGAAACACCTACCTCCCCAAAACATCAAATAGTGAATAATACTGTTGAAGAGATGACTACATAAGAAGAATCACCAACTTTACAAACTAGTTCTTCTCTAACACATCAAATTGAAAAGGTTTTGGCACATGAGGAATAGAAAGATATGGTCTCTGGTGTAGCAAGAGACACTGCAGAGGCAGTAAAAGAGTTCTTGGAAAAAGAAGAACTAGTTCTAGAGGAGCCTAAGTCAATCCAAGGTACAATAAACTTGGATACAATGTCTCCTATTCAAATGCTCAAGTTGGCTTCAGTTTCCCAAGCCAAAGCAAGAAAAGAGATATTGAAGTCTCACATTAAGGATAGTGAACTCATAAATGAAGCATCCAGCATTTTGGAGAAGCTGGTGCCAACATACCAGAGGATACCTCTCTGTCTGCCACTTGTCAACTCAAGGGATTAATTCATTATGTAAGTACACACTATAAATCTCTTGAAAAATCTGCTAAAACAAAAGTTAGACAAGAGTTTAATGAGAAAAAGTTAGATGAGTTGAAAAAGTTGATAGCCCATGATAAGGCTCAGGTAGATAATGGGATACAAAGTATTCAGAGTGTTATTATAGAAGCTAGAGATGTATATAAATTTTGTTTATCATGGCCGAAAGTTACAAAGAAGACAAAAGAAAAGATCAAGGAATTGGAAGAAAAATTGATGAATATCTCTAAGAATTTTGATCCGGTACATGAATCAACCAGTAAAAAAGATGCTCAAGTCATTAACATCCACAATGACTTGAATGTGTTAATAAATCAAAGGTATCAAATAAAGAGTAGAATGGAACAATTGAGAAGACTGATCAATCCCAAACTAGATTCAATGACTAAGAGTGTGGCTGAAGCACAACTTGCTGGACAAATTGCCACACCATCAGACCTGTAAAAAGCTAAAACTCTAGTTTTTCTACTCAGCAGGCATATACAAATTTTGGATGGTGCTAAGAAGAGTTGAGATGTTGAGATAGCTCAACTAAAGAACATCTTTAGTGACATACTTTAGCATATGTAAAATAAAGTAGAAGACTATACTTGTAAATATGTGGCAGAGTATATAAAATTTTTTAAGTTTTGACAAATCTTTGGTTCTGAAACACACCCTTTGCCATTGATGTCAAAAGGGGAGAAGAAGATCCATGAAAAATAGGATAAACATCTCAAGGGGACAATAAATATAGAAGTGTATAGTAAGGGGGAGAAACTTTTGATAATAAAGCACTTTTCACTTAGTGTTGCCATCAATGCCAAAGGGGGAGACTGTTGGCAAGAGACACTGCTCCAGTATGGAATTGTGTGTTGTCATTGATGGAAACAAGGCCCAGAGATATTATTAGCATGATAGGAAGACATAACTCCAGAAGGTCTTATTGGAATTAAGATCTAGTTGCCAAAAATGACTAAGTATGGGCAAGAAACAAAGTAAGGGACAGAGAGTGGATCACTGTGCTTCCGCAGATGAAGACCTAGAAATGTGGCTCAAGTATAATATTCAAAATTGTTTGATGTTGTTAAATTCTAGTGATCAAGTCCTGACTTCCTTTGAAAGTCATCTGATGAAAAGACTAAGTTCAGGACTACAGAAGAAAGACAGAGATAGTGAATAGTATTGAGTAAATTGGTCCGCATTCCTCTGCATCGGCATGTTTTGTTCTGCAGTTCTAAGGTAAGATAGAGATAGGTTATGACTATCATAATCTAAGACTATAGCTACAAAAGTGTAGTAGATCTTATTCTATAGGCTCTCCAATCGAGGCATCAAGTTTGATAGTGTTCCAGAGTGACAGTGCAACAAGACAAAGGTCTGCATTTTGGCATATAGATTTATCTTATTCTGTGGAGTTGAAGACATGTCAAGAGATCAATAATGATTTCTAAATATGGTTAATCAAGTCCCATTTGGTCCGCAGCATAAGTTGTGATGTGATAGAGGAACCTATCATATAGGTTTTTCAGAAACAAGCCGACAGGTTGGTTGAATCCTTATCCGGAGAAGAAATATGAGTTGGATGATAAAGGTAAGTTGTTGTATGATTAGAGCGGACACATATGAATACATGTACATGATGGTTTGGATCCACATTGACTATTTAACACAAGAACAAGATGATAGGATATAACACTTGGTGTATACATTTCACAGTTTGCTTGTCGACCTGATCATGAGAAAGATTTAGTTGCGGATATAAATAGAGGATGGATTTCGGTGTCTGAAAGTGTGTGATATGATTGATGCAAGCATGACAATAACAAAGCAGAGATAGAAGATTAGTGATGATGAAGACTCAGGATTTAGAATTCAGTTACTAATGACTGCACCCTAGCATACTGATTGATGCTTTTACAGTATTCATATTTCCTATATACTTTCACTTGTACTTGGTAGTTAGTCTAGTAGTGAGCCACCATTAAGGTTTAACAACCCTCATTGTAATCTTTCTAGGTTTAGGGTTGAGGCAGTGAGCCTGCTAGACCTAGTTGTACTTCATGGCAGTGAGCCAGTATGTCCTAGGCCTGTGGAGTGACCAAGCCTGAACATCACCATTTGCAAAAGATTACAATATATATTGAGAGCTAATCCTCTCTATGGTTTTTCTCTCTTTAGGTTTTCCACATAAAAATCATGGTGTTCATGTGTTACGTCTTTGTGGTTATTGTTCATTTGTTTAATCTACTTTCATATATATTTAAATTTGGTAAATGGATAATAGAGCTAGTGCATAAATGGTTTTGTAGAACATTGATTCACTCCCCCTCTCAGTGTTCATTGGATTCAACATGCCATAATCCTCCCAGTTTGTGTTAAAATGGGAGCTTTGGTAGAGGGTGTGAATATCCATCAAAGTGTAATCGAAAGTGGATTTTTTTATCAGAAGTTGTAGTTGCCAATGCCCTGATAGACATGTATGAAAAATGTTGAAGCATGGAGGTTGCACAAAAATGTTTCAAACATTAAGTTTTCAAGATTTGATTTCATGGTCTGCTATGATTGCCAGATATGCCCAGCATGGGCTTGCCAAGGAAGCACTCGAGTTATTTAAAAAAAATGCTAAATCTTGGCCCAAAACCTGACCATGTGGTTTATATTGGTGTTTTATGTGCATACACTCATGCAAGCTTAGTGGATCAAGGGTGTCACTACTTTAAATCTATGTGCCAAGATCATGGGATTGCACCAGTTGCAGATCACTATGTATGTATGATTAACCATTTTGGCCATGCTAGGTGCCTTGATGAGGTAAAAGATTTATTAAATAAGATGCCATTTGAACCGGATGTATTTTTGTGGTCTACATTACTTAGTGCTTGTAAAACCCAGGGTAACATTGAATTGGACAAATGACTATAGAAAGTCTTTTTAAGTTGGAACCAGAAAATCTTGCAACTTTCGTAACACTTTCACATATTTATGCAATAGCTGGGAGATGAAATGATAAAGCAAAAAGTATAAAAATGATGAAATACGGGGATGATCTTACAAAATAGAAGGACAAGATTCTCAGATTGAAGGATGAGGCAATGAAAGCGTGAGAATTTGCAAACAAGAGGTCTTCCCATATCACCACAGGGGTTGTCAATCGCATGTGTAGGCTTGCAGGAAATAGTCCAAGAATCCCCCACATTACCATTGCAATGAGTGAGGAAGAGTGGAGGAACATGGGTAAAGCTTCCCCCCGCAACCCCACAACAGTCAATATGATTGTGTGTGGGTGAGCAATAAGTTAAACCTTTCCCGCACCCCTACAAACTTAAAATCAAAAATCACAAACTATGTGTGGTATTGTGATGGGGTCATTAAAATGTGAAGGCATAAAATATTAAAGTAAAAGATAAAATATATTTTGCACACGGGAGAGGGAAAATAAATATATAACATGCGAATATTTTCATGGGAATTGTAAAATATTTCCACCCATGGAGCTAAGTGAATGTAAAAGTTTTGGGGTAGGTAATTATTTTTACCTAAGGTATAAATTTATGGCATTGGGTGAAAATGTAAATGTGAGACTATTTGCAAAATTGTTCATGGGGATGCAAAGCAAAAGACAAATACAATTAAATATTTTTGGTTGCATAATGTAATGAAAAGTAAATGTTGTAAAATGTCTTATGAAGGGATGGGAATTTGAAGAGCCATTTCTGGAATGTAAAAGGTCTGAAGCTTGTTGCTTCCTTCATCCATATAAGAAGGAAACAAAGACCTTGGGGGCCTCCTCTGGGATTTAATTTTTGGAAGAGCAAGACAGTGTAAAGGCCAATTTTCTAATGCACAATAATGGAATGACTGCATTATTCTGGTGCCTGAATTCTGGTGTCAATTGTTTGTTGAATTCATTGCTAAAATCTTATTTGGTTGTCTCCAGTTCAATTTTCCTTGTCATTCAAATCATTATATCAAGCATATTTTTTATTTCTCAAAACATTTTCCTATTTTGTGTGGTTTGTTTAATGGGTTCCTTCAAGCAAGGATTAAATTTCTCTAAGTAAACCATAGTGGCCTGGAGAATTTAATTGGATAATTGAAGAAGAACTTGATATTTGATATTCTTGCACGTCTATGCCAGCCATAGACATATGAGTGTCGAACAATCCAAATTGTAGCTAGAGGGAAGGCACACATCTATTTGTGATTAGACTTCATCTCCCAGTTGAGGAAAAGGCATCGATCATTCAACTTCCAAAATCATTCCTTGTATTATATGTCAAAATCCAAATTTTAATTTTCTATTTGTAGGAGTAGGAGTAGTTTATAGAACAGAAAAAATAACCTATTAAAACCATATGCCAAAATCTGAATTAGGTTAAATTGGATAATTTAATTGATAAAATTTTATATAATCCATAATCTACTTACAAGTCACCAACAAATTCAAGGATCAATTATCCATTGGTGAATATAAGGTAACACCCACCTGGGCAAGGAAGAGCCTAAAGTGTAGAGAATCCTAACCACCTGGGTTGATTCTGTCAGTTGGCCAAATTGGTTGCATAACCAAATCATAAATCTTGGCATCTTTTAGGGTTTTGCATACTGCAAATTTGAGAACTTACAGAACCCAAGGAAAATGATTCGATCTCTTGGCTAGATGTTGTTGAGTGGAAGTTGTCTGTGTTTAAACAATTTATAGGTGAAATAAGAAGAATTTTGAATCAATATCATGGTGACTTGGTTGACATCAAGAATAATTATATGATTTTAGAAGCCGAGATTATTGTTGAAGGTGGAGAGAATTTTCTCAATGTGAAGGAGGTTAAACAATGATTCAAGAAGCTGCTCAATGAAGAGATAACAGGTATTGATAACATAAATGGTGCTTCATTGGAAAAACTTGGTCACATGGCATTATATCTCAAGACTTTCAGGAATGAAACTAATGATGTCAACAAGAGGATGGTAGATGCAGAAAGTAATCGATACATGGAAGATCTAAATACACATCACTCTTAGCCCAAGTGGAAAGATACTAACTCCAATCATTTCTAGGTTCAAGAGTTACAAATTGAGGAAGAGGTCATAGGTAGATTTGTCAGGTGTTGAGGAGTAGGAGAAAGGAGATGAAGCAGTCTGGGAGGAAGATCATGATGTTGCCACATGATGGCTTTTCTTTGTTTTATGTTATTTCTTCAAGGCTTTAAAACTTGATATTTAAAAGATTTTTTTATTATTATTTATGTTTTAATTGGCTAATTTCAAGAAGTTGTTATGTTGTTTGAAGATAGTTTCTTTTAAGATAAGGCTATATATATGGGGCATGTTGATGTTAGTAGGATCTTTTGGCAAACTTTGTGTTGTTGAATGGTCATTTTTTTGTTCTACTTTATTTCAGTTATTTCAATATATGAATAAAATTTGTGTTACGATGGATGGATATTATGTTCTTCTTATGTTGAATGTGTCAGTTCTTTGAATTATAGTTTTATATTGAAAGAATTGGAAAATCTCTATTTAAGGCTCATTGTTGTGAATTATTTCTCTTTCGGTTCAGAATTCCAATGGAGGTTATGTTATTGAAAATATTAAAGTTGTTAATGTTGATGAAAGGAGTCTTTGCACTTCTCTTTCCTTTAAGTATTCTTTGAGTTGAATGTCTTTCCTTCTTTATGGTTAAAAGCACCACATTTCCACTTTTTGGTTAAAAGAATACCCCCTTTATTCATTCATTTTAGATCTTTTGAAAGTAGTTGCTCCTTGTAAAAAATGCAGAGTCATTGCAAATACAATTGCAAATGAACTCAACTATTAGTACATTTGTCATTATATATGGGCTGAGAAAATAAAGTTTAGTGACAAATATGTAAACTAACAATTTTTTGGTGACTCTACTAGGGGCTCTATATTTTAGCTATATTATATGTGGTTTTTATGGTACTCCATAGAAGATTTGGACCTGTACTCCAACCTAATATCAATTGGCTAGACATTGAACAAGAAGACGTTATAACTGACTTACAGAAGTTAGCCTGGAGATATAGGAGGACAAACCAATAGCTTCATATTGTAAATCAAGTATTGGATGAAGAAGAAGATATCAGACAAGAATTAAGAAGACAAGCAAGGGTGTTTGGTTTTGTCCACCAAAACTGTATCATTGAAAGGATTGTACCAATTCCTAGAAGAGATAGACCTTTTCAAATCCACATAGTTCCTGATAACCAACCAAGGAACCAAGATAACCAATAAAATCAACCTCAGGGTAATCAGTGAGTGGGTTGGCTACTCTGTTAATTGACAATCTTTGTCTCTAAAGCTGGCTACTAAGAGATATACACGAGGGGATAGAAAGAAATGCATTTCTAACTCTGACTTTGATTTATTGCAAGCTCTACATTTCCATCAACTCGTAGAGTAAAGTCTACCAGTAGATCATCTTCCTTCCTCTGGTCAGAGATACATCAAGCCCTTCTTGTCAAGCTCTTGCATTGCATAGAACTGTTTTACCTTTACATATCAATTTCCTTGTCAATATGGCTCAACGTCAACCTATCCCATGGGGAGCTACTATAAGCCCTTTGAACTTAGGGGTATAGTTACATGATTTACCAAGGGGGTCTAGTAAAATAATGCCTAAGTTTAGAGGAGACAGCAAGGTTACCCCAGATGAGCACTTAAATGCCTTCTTTGTAGCATGTTCCATTTTAGGCATACAACATGAAGATGTGTCAGTCAAGTTATTTATGGAATTCTTAGCTGATATTGCAGCTGAATGGTTTTACCATTTGTCTCCTGCATCAATAAATAATTGGGCAGCCATGAGGACCTAATTTGAAAATAGGTTCAAAATAGTAGAAAGTGAGAATACTCTCTTGTCTCAGTTATCATCATTAAAGAAAGAAATACATGAACCTATGAGGGGATTCATAGCCAAATTCAACAAGTTAGTAAACAGGATCCCTAGAAATATCCTTTTGAAATGTTTCTTTATCAACACTCTTCCTCCAGATTTTAGTTTCTCTATCAAGAGAGAAGGTGTGATTGACTTGGCAGCAACACAAGAATGAGCTATTTCAATAGAAGATGATCTCATAACAACTGGTAAATCAAAAAAGGAGTTACAAACTAGTAAACCTCATGGTAGTAACTCAACAGATCATGTTATTCAATGCTTGACTAATGATATTATTACTTTGAAAAGGAAAATGCCTAAAGGATGACTTCAACAACCTTTTTATCATGATATACCTAGAAAAGACTATGGGAAACAAAGCAATCATAATAGGCCTTACACATTGATTAATCCTACTCAAAAGCTAGCTATCAAGGGTGCTCCATCCACTAGTAAAGGAAATCATATGGTCTGCAATTTTCATCTTACCACTAATCATGATGGTGCTTCTTGTCTTATGATGACAAGATTTATGTAGATGATGTCCATGAATGAACACATTGAAGAACCTTATGTTGAAGAGGATCCTACCCCTCATCCTAGAGATGCTAGTGTACATTTTTTTGAATATGAATTAGATTCAGACTGAGGTGATGATATATATACCGATCTGGATGGTACCATTTGTGTTATCTTTACTAGGAATCAACATTCTTAGAGGAAAGAACATGATTCCAAAGGTCAACCAAGCAACTCCTCTTCCACTCCCAAATACATTTTGTCAAGGCATGCAACAAATGGATCTAAGAAAGCATAGCCTAATATTTCTAAGGCTCCTTCCTCTAAGGTACCTTCTTCTTCTTCTTCTTCTAAGGAGATTGTTTCTAATCATTTTGATATTGTTGAGTCAGGTAAAAGTATCAAAATTCAAATCTCTCAAGCCAAATATCTTAGATTAAATCCCACTGAGTTAGATAGGTTGGTTAAGTATGTGAAACAAGAGTCTTGCCCTTCTCACTTCAATGCACAAGTATCTAAAGAGGTGAATGATAATGTTGAAGTTCATAACTACTTGAATCCTCACCTTAAGGCATTTGAACCTAAAAATCCTTTTGAGAAACCCGAACCATTTTATGTGTCTCTATTTATTGTTGGTTATAAATTGAGCAATTATGTCATAGACTTTGAGGCCTCAGACAATGTGATGCCTACCCAAGTAGCTAAAGCCTTTGACCTGTCTCTTACCTCTACTCATGGGAAGTGCTATTCTATGGATTCAAAACAAGTACCCATCCTGGGATAGATCAAAGATGTGTAGGTAGCTCTGGCTGCATACCCTAAGAGATAATGAAATTGACCATATTAGTGGTTGACATCCCTTCTAGCTATGGTATGCTTCTAAGTAGAAGTTTTTGCAAAGACCTTGGTGGAGAAATTCAAATGGATTGGTCACATACTCTAATCCCTGTGGATGGGAAGAAAGTTTGTTTAGACCCTGAGCCTAAAGCCAAATTTACAGTATTGAAATCTGGGGACCCTAGAGCAGAGATACTATATGTAGAGACTAGTCCAGGTACCTACATGTTTTCTTCTACTTTAGGGGAAAGTCCTGATATAATTGGTTCTGATTTATCAAATGATTTGTGGACTTTGGAGTTTGATAGTAGTTGCTCAACCTCTGGATCTAGCACAGGTGTGGTCTTGATCTCTCATGATGACTATAAGTTCCCTTTTACTTTTAAATTAGAATTTGAAAATACCAATAATACTACCGAGTATGAGGCTGTACTTTTGGTGTTAGCAATGGCCAAAGAAAAGGGCATTAAATAATTAAGATCCAAGTGAGATGTTGAACTAATAGTTAAACAAGTGAGAAATATTTACTCAGTGAAGAACGGAAGGCTGAGACATTACAGGAATAGAGTGTGGGATAGTATAGAGTATTTTGATGCATTTTCTGTCGAATCAGTCCCTATAGATCAAAACACAAGAGCAGACTCATTGTCTGTCTCTGCATCTTCTCTTCTCCCACACCTAATTTTAAGGATGATTCCTATAGGGTGGATGTTCTATACAGACCTAGTGTGCAAGATAATATGCATCACTGGCAGGTTTTAAATGATGACCAACAGATCATCTCTTTCTTGGAGAAAGCTAAAACCTTTGCTAACCTTTTCTTTGAAGGTAGCATTATGGAAAGTGGTGAGACTCTTGATGGAGAAATGAATTCCTTAGATGGCCAAAATGCTGAGGTTATACATTTAAAAGGGAATAAAATTTTGAAGGGCTTGGTCTCACTTGAAGACCTTTTCAATAGACATGATCATTATATTAAGTAGAAAACTTCAACTTCTACTAGTTCTTCTGCTGAATATGATCGTGTAAATATCAGACCAGAAGAAATTCCCAAGTTTTTTTGCATTGGGAAGTGTTTCTCTCCCCAAGAAAGAGAGCATTTAATCTCTTTGTTGATTAAGTATAAAGATGTTTTTGCATGGTGTTATGCAGATTTGAAGAAGTTCAGGGATGGGAAAGTACAACACCACATTCCTTTGAAGTTGGGTACATCACCTTTTCAAAAGAAACAATGATCATATAATCCAACTATTGTCGAAGCCATATTTAATGAAATTAACAAAATGCTCAAGGTCAAAATTATTTATTCTATACAGCACTCTACCTAGATTGCCAATATCATCTCGGTAACAATGAAAAATGGAGAAATAAGGATCTATGTCAATTTTAGGAATTTGAACTAGGCCTCACTCAAGGATAATTAACCTTTTCCAATCATGGACCACATATTACAGATAGTATTTGGATTGGAGATGATCTCCATGTTGGATGGCTTTTTAGGATATAATCAAATAGGAGTGGCTCTTGAGGACCAACACAAAACAACATTCACTACTCCTATAGGTGTTTTTGCCTATAATAGGATGCCCTTTGGCCTCATCAATGTTGGGGCAACTTTTTAAAGAGCCATGGACATGTCCTTTGGAGACTTGAAAGATAATTTTTTTTTTATTTATCTTGATGATTTAATAGTTTTCTCCAAGAAAAGGGTTGATAACTTCGATGACTTAGTTGTTGTGCTTCAAAGATGCATAGATCATGGTATCTCTCTCAACCCCAAAAGGTCATTATTTGTGGTTACTGAAGGTAAGTTGTTAGGCCATATTGTTTCTAAAGATGGAATTAAGATAGATCCAGAAAGGGTAAAAGAATTTCAGCAATTAAGTCTGCCTTCAGCTAGGAGCAATACTAGATCTTTTTTCACTCAGGTTAATTTCTTGAGGAGATTTATTCCTGATTTTGCCAAACTAACCAAGCATATTGCTGAAATGGTGAAAAATAATCTAGTTTTTAGGTGGAGTGAAGAAGGTAAAAGGGCATTTGAAGATATCAAAGTAGCAATTGCTCATGTTCCAACCCTGGTTCATCCAAATTTTGACAAAGATTTTATTATTTATTGTTATGCTTCAGAATGCACTCTGTCAGCCATCATATTATAGAAGAACAAATAAGCGATTAAGGAACATATAGCCTTTATGAGTGCCCCACTGAAAAAGCATGAACTAAACTATTCTCCATTAGAAAAACATACTTATGCAGTTGTAAAGGTAGTGAAGCAGTTCAGGTTTTATATTCTTCATTCCCATACTATCATTTTTGTTCTTGCCCCTGTAGTCAAGAGTACATTAACTCAATAGGAAATCAACTGTAATAAAAGAGGAGTTTGGATTGTAAAGGTTCAAGAATACAACATTGATATAAAACCTACTACTTATAGGTCAGAGGCAAAGGTTTATGCAAAGTAATTGCCAAAAATGAATGTACAAAGGATGGAGATGTGCCACTTGTTATGTTCACCAATACCACTAATGATTGGTTTTCCAATGTTGCTTATCTATTGACATATGGGGAGTGCTCGCCTTATTTATCAACAAGATAGAAAAGGAATATGAAAAATATGTTCTCTAGGATAAACTTTGTTTAAAAGGGGAATTGGTGGTACTTCCTGAGGTGTGTGGACAAGGAAGAACAAAGGAAGCTTTTTGAAACATTCCATAGTGAGGCCTATGGATGACATTTTTATGCATTTGTAACAGCCTTCAAAACCTGAGGCAATGTTTTTATTGGATAGGTATGTTTAAAGATGCTTATGACTAGGTTTGCAAATGTTAAAAATGTCTAAAATTTACTAGTAGACCTCATTTAGCAGCATTGCCTTTGAGGCCTGTGGTTATTGATGAACCTTTCCAACAATGGGGACTGGACTTTATAGGGCCCATAAATCCAAATTCTAGTGTTGGTCATACACACATCTTAACTGCCATAGACTACTTCACTAAGTGGGTGGAGGCTATCTTGATAAATCATACTACTTCTGAAGTTGTGTGTAATTTTATCAAAGAAAACATGTTGGTCAAGTTTGGCATACCGAAGAAGATTGTTACAGATAATGCCTCTAGCTTTTCCTCTTCTAAATTCTCTCTTTTGTTATGATTATGGTATCAATCTTGCCCACTCTTTAGATTATTACCCACAAGGTAATTGGAAAGCTGAATCTAGCAACAAAAATTTAATATTTGTCATCAAAAAGATAGTGGATAGAAATCAAAGGGGCTAGCACAAAAGTCTCTATGAAGCATTATGGGTTGATAAGATCACTCCCAAAAGAGCTATTGGCATGTCTCCATTCAAACTAGTGTATAGAATCAAGAGCACTCTACCCATTTCCTTGGAGTTGTCAGCCTTAAACTTGCAAAGGGCTGTTGAAGATGAATAGTTCCAATCTGCATTAGAAAAGAGAATCATGTACTTAACCAGGATAGAAGAACAAAGGGATGATGTGGTAGATCAAATAACCCAAAATCAAAAAGGGTGAATAAAAATTTTGACAGAAAGGCCAGGCAAAGGAACCTTGTGGTTGGGGATGTTGTTCTTCTTTGGGATAGATAGAGAGAACCTAAAGGAGCACACAAGAAATTGGACTCTTTATGGAGAGGACCTTTCACAATTAGATAGGTAATTGGAGAGAATACATTCATGTTGGCATACTCAGATGGTACTCCTATACCTCTTGCTTATAATGGACAAGATCTAAAATTATACAACTGGTGATGTCTTCCTATCCCCCTTGTATATAGCCTCTATTTTGTTTTCCTATGTGTTTGTTTTTGTTGTTTCTTGGGTGACTCTATTGGCCATTGAATAAGGCCTCATGCCAATTTTCCCTAGAATGTGTAAACCAACAACCTTTTGACCAAGTCATCAACCTTGGTGACAAGTGTTCAATGACTATAAAAGTGACCTTTGAGGTGAGATGGAAAGTCTTCCAACCTCAAAAGGTATGCACATGAGGTTTACCAAACAACTAGGTAACCTCTAAAGGCCTAAAAGGTTGCACATTTAGTTAGACAAGATGTTGTCTAACCTTACCAACCTAAGTACACTTAAGCTATAGTGAATAGATAAATTATTCACTCTAACACCCCCCTTAAGTGATACTTGGGGAGATCACAAAAATGCAAGAGATACATAAATATGGGTCTCAACTATGAGGAAATGTTAGGTACCCATGTACAAAGTTTCTCATAAACTGGAGTAAAGGGGAAAACCCCATGGGAACAAAACTCCTCTCCAAAAGGAGAAACAAAATGCATGAAAAGAAACAAGTGAAGAAGAAGGAGGACTTATATCATTACCCCCCAGGGCAACTTTTATCACATGTGTACAATAAATTTCCCTAAAATAAGAGATACAAAGAGGGACTTGAAATCCCCCCATTAGAAATGTTACAGTTCTCATATATACTCAATGAAGTATGTTGAAGCTACTCCGTGAATGTTGAACAATGTTTCTCCCCTTAGGAAGAAAGAGAACCAATGAATCTTCCCATGCAAGAAGAAGATGATAAGTCTTTGGATGTTGCAAAAAATCCAAAGATAAGTATGAAGCCTTCACAAAGTGATGATGGGCCTCTATGATAGTACTGGAATCCTTTGAAACCTTATCCATAAAAATGATGCCAAGGAAGAAGATGGATGCACAATAGCATCTAGATGGTTTTCATCAAAAGTGTCTACCAAATATGCATAGTGAGAATCATCAAACAAACATGCAATGTCTGTCAAGTACTCATCCCAAAAAATTAGTGCTAGGAGACTGATGGAAGTAGCATGTTGATGGAAGTTTGTGGGAACTAAAGATGTAGGTTCATAAGGAGATGTCATCTCAGGAAGAATCGATGTGGAGGAAACAACTCCAAGGTTCAAATATCCATATTGAATCTCCTTATCCAAGTGTAAAGCATGAAGATCATCATACAAGTCTACAATATGTGAAGAACCAAACCAATAGAAAGAGTATAAGCGGGACCCATGATCTTCTTTTCCCATTGCAACAATGTCTCTACTTCTGCAACTCCCTTATGATCACTGAATTAGTCGTGAATTCAATTGTTTTCCCTATCCCACTATGAGTAATTTGTGTTACCCCATGATGAGTTCTAGGTAGCACCCATAATAATACACCTTTTTACCTCTCTTTTCGGTCCTTCTTATTCTATTGTCCTAGTAATTACACCATAGTAGATTGATAAGATTTGTTCTAATTATATTAATGAGAGATGAATTACCAAAAGTCATGATTTTTTATTTAAGGACTAATGTGCAGCAATTTAATGGAAATATGCAGAAATTTTCTCTTTTTGAATCTATAGGTGCAGATGTTCAGGCAAAGGCAATTTTGAGCATCTACGGAGATGGTCCTAACAATCTTTGGACCTGACATGAAGGATACCACACTAGTCTCTGATGTTTTCCAATATGATTGGAGAGATTTTGAAATAAGAGGACCAAGGGTGAATCATCTCCAGAACGGGATAGAATTCATAAGCACATCTCTGGAGCTATAGAAAAAAGTACACACCTTCAGAGACCTCTTTAATACATTGCAGAGTTCCAATGCTGCTATCAGTCAACACTTCTGGTGGCAATTAGAGTGCTTCAGGGATTACTCATCCAACACCTAAGTAATCGAATGAAGACTCTAGTTAACTACTAGAAGTTTAATTCCTCTTTTATTGATTTTACATGAGTTCTCAACAAATTTATTGAGTACCTATATTTCAGGGCCTCGCTGCCCAGTTGTTATTTGAAACTAAGACTCAGGATTTAGTGGGACAGTTGTACCACTAAAATCTATTTCAATTGCATGATTTTACTCTATAGTTAAATAGTTGATAGAATAAGAGATTGATGCTATCTAATAGATAAACTAATAGTTAGAGTAAGTGATATCTCATCGCTCGATTTGATATAGATATATAAGGTAGAAGCATAAGGGGGATACATAGAATTATTGTAATCTCAATTTTATAGATACTTTCTGAATACAAAAGCATACTAATGGGATTAAACTAAAGAAGGATTATGATATTATATTCCTGTACTAATTTATTGCCTTAGTCTTCAGTCCTGAGGGTGAGGAGAAAGGGCCCATTACCACCATCAAGACAGGAGGATAGTATTTGTTTATTCATTATCTTGTTTCAAATTCTACTTAGGAAGATAGTTATTGTTTTCTCATAGATAAATGCATGCTTCAGTTGTATGGATTAGAATAGGACAATATTAGCAATTTATTGTTTTAGCTTTGTTTCCAATACTCATAATTTACTTTCATAGCAGATAAATCAGTAGTATTAATTTCCATAGAAAATAAGATTAGCAGAATTAGTTAAATAGACTGGCAACTATAGGATTCCTAATTGCAGATAGCCAAGGACACAACCCTGGATTTGACATATGGAAACATGATTAAATGCCAAGGAGCAACAACCCTTGTCATTTTTGGCACCGTTGCTAGGGATTCTGCATTAATTAGGAAAACTTAGTTAAAAGTTTTTAGGATAAATTGAATCTATATGGTTAGATCTAGGGATTCAAAAGGGAGATACATAAAATAGACACCCCAACTACAAACTATAGGAGAAAGCAGTAGGGTGGCACAAGATCTTGTTGAAGAGAGGCACCTAGCACCTACCTTGGAAACTGCACCCCAACTCAATAATTCCTCAAATCCTCAAAGTCCTTCACTCTCTGAATATATCCAAGAATTGTAAGAAAGATTCCAGGGAGATCCTTTAACAGAAACTAACTCCTCAGAACCCCACACCAAATCTCAAAGAGAAGAACCAGTATTAGACATGGATCATAATCATGATGAGGAGGATAATTAGGCTCTAAGAACCTTCTCATATCCCATTGTTCTAGCTACTGGAGTATGCCCCTATGAAGAATATTTCACCTTCACATTTGCCAAATTTTAGGGGTCTTGCTTCTGAGGATCTAGATTAGTTTTTGTTTGAATTCAAAGTCGTATGCTAGACTCACGATTATTGATTAGATAATCAAAAACTCAAACTTTTCCCCTCAACCCTGAAAGATTCTGCTATGAGATGGTTCATGGGTTTTCCCCAAAACTCCATCCATTCTAGGGAATAGATGGAGATAGAATTTTTGGTAAAATACCAAGATTACTGTAAGGTCAGTGATAAAAATGAGGAATTGTTCAAAATTAAACAAAGAGAGGATGAAACCTTAGAAGACTATGTGGATAGGTTCAACTTTACTTTGAGAAGGTATGGCAATCTTGTGGCTCACTCTTTAGACAGAACCCTGTTTGTAAAAGGATTAGACAAAGAATCAAAACAGGCACTGGATCTAATGGGAAAAGGGAATATCAATAAAATGGATATGCCTTCTATAGAAGAACTCTGCAGCAACTATTCCAGAACCTAAGATGGAGTGAGAACACCCAAGTCTTTTAAAGGGAAGAATGAAATAGGACAAGTAATGGAGGAGATTGCAAATCTTAAAATAGCTATTCTAGTCCAATTGAATACCAAATTAGATGGGATTCAGGCAAAAACTAGAGCAACTGATCACAGCAAAACAACTAAACCACTCTCCATATATTGTCCTCGATGTAGGAACAAACACATGTTGAGAGAATGCCCTTTAGATAAATCAGAGATCTATCATATTTGTGGCAGGGAATAGCCTACCAGTTAGTGTGATCAGCTCTCAGCCTTAAAAAGGCTAACTAAAAAGAATGCCATTATAGAGGAGTTGAACTATGTAGGACAAAAACAAGCTGGAATTTTCCTTATAATCAGTATCCAAACTAGGCTTCTTATAGGGGCCCTTCAAACTAGGGAAATAATCAATGGAATCTAGTGTGGCATGGGCCTCAAAATATTCCTCCTTGCGGACCACAAGATTGGCCAAACCAACAATGGTAGAACCAACATTGGTAAAATCAACCTTGGGGAAATCAACAATGGCCACAACAGTTTGGATCACAAAACATGCAGCCTCATTAGCATCCTCAACAAGGTTATAATCAACAATACCAGGGACAACCTCGACGTTTCCAACCTCAACAACAAGCATTGCTAACTGGACCCTCCAACACACAAGGACAATCACAAAACGAGCCTATTAGCCAACCATCTTTACTAGCCCAACCTATACCAAACCCACGGAATAAATAGGGAGTAGTTATTTACATGACATAACAAGAAAACATAGCTGGTATTAACGCCATATATTCCAATAATCTCTAGCTGTGTTCTGGGAAAGTGTTGATTATGATGTTAGTCACAAACAAGCATAGAATAAAAGTACACATTAACCTTTATTCATCTTGAAAGATACTATGAATTCAAAGAATTCATGATCCCAAGTCTCCGGTGATTAGGTCTTAATCGTCTGAAGTTACTCAGAGGTTAATGTGAGTTGCTGTTTCTATTTTGGGGCCTTATGTGAAAGTTCAACGTCATCATGACATTCTTGCAGAAATTCTTTACAGAGAAGTCATATTATGCGGTTATTTGGTGAAAAGATGCAGATATACCTCAATCTTTGCATGATATTTTCAATTGTGCATGCTTCGTATTCAAATATGCTAAATATTTGCAATTATCTACGAGATGTCTGCATATCTGTATTATTTGCTTAAGATCATCAATTATTTGCAATTATGGAGATGAAACGCTCTGAAATTTAAAAGAAATATAAGAAATGCTTCTAGTTAAAGTTGAACCTTTAGCTTTTAAACCACATGTATATTAGATACTGTCATGAAGAGAAGAAAACCAAACCATATTTTCACCAGGACATTCCACAGCTAGATATGGTTGATGCTAACTTCAAAGGAATTTGTATGAAGACAACACATGTAAGTAGACATGCACTCCAAGGGACACAGCATATCACCACATATATCCAGAAATCATACACTGATTACTCAAGATTTACTATGAATTGTAATCGATACAGTCTTCTCATTCATTAAGCATGCAAAAATATAAATGTATACAAAAACTTTGAAATGAGCTCTGAATGTTTCAGTAGATAGATTTCAATTAAGTTTTGAATGTTTACAATAAGGCATTCCACCACCTTTTATAGAATAAGGTGAGGAATCTGTTACAAAAAGATCCACGATCTTGATTTATCAATGCAAATCTATGGTCATCATTTCTCTTGACTTTGTCAATCTTTACAAAAATGGCACAAGTTGCCAGCTGGCAACTATCTATATTACTTATGCTTATATCCCCTTTATGATGTATCTTCATCATGTTCTTCAGCTGATTCATGTGGATCATCATCATGTGCATCACTTCCTGAACTTTCACTATCCTGATGATGATGATGCCACATATGGGGCTACATGCTGCTCCGGATCTGCTCATATGAATGCACAACTTGATCTATTCCTCCGCCATCTTGAGTCTTTGCTTTGATGATGGCGTGCTTATGTGCTTCATACTTATCTCTGTTGTTATCCAGCTTGTTTTTCCTATCCTACAATGTTTCATTGTATCTCTCCATCTTGACCTTGATCCTCATTATTTTATCTATAAGTTCCTCTGTCAAGTGGACAGGTGGACCATCTGCTTCTGATTGGAAGTTACTGTGTAGAGCTTTGATGGCAGAGTCCTCATCTTGATTTTCTATTTTTCCTTCCACTCTTCCTTCCAATGTTTCTAATATCTTGGCTTCTTCAGCCATTAAATTGTGTAGCCTCATGCTGATATCCCTCAGCTTATTATTGCATCTTTTGAGGGCTTCACATTCAAACTGAATGTCCTTGCACCAGATGTCTACCAACAATGCGGTATTACTACTCTGTACCTGCTTACTAATAAGTAGTTGAGGATTTATCCTCTTTATTTCTCCCAAAAGGCTTAGGACCCTTTCCAGTTTGTAAGACCTTTTCCCAGTCTGCATTTGCAATTTATCCACCTTGGTCCTGGAGTCACTCAAAATACTCCACCTCTTCAAAGAGGCCTTCACTATTTCTACAGCATCATCCAATGTGGATGACATCCATTTTTTTATTACAGACACCTCATGTTTCATGAGGTCTAACTTATTTACCTCCTCCTGAGAAATAGCAGTCAATGGGACTGCATGTTCAGTTGTAGTATCATCAGGACTGGTCAGCCCCCTTATGTAGGCATGCAACTGAGCAATGTGCTCTTTATGTTGCTTATTCTTCTCCTTCTCTCTTTTCACCTTTTGAATTAGAGAGTCAATAATGTCCTTGCCCTCTTGACCTTCCTGGTCCTCATTGGCAAAACCTAAATCCACTGTGCTGATTTGAAATTCATCTACAGTAATTTTACCTTTTTCTTTCTCCACCGCAAGTATGGCAATTTGTGTGGTCCTTCTCCCGGTTGCCAGATCTCTCTTGATGGCTGAAGTCATTTTGGCCTTCCTCCTAGGTTTCATTATATCCGCGGAGAACAAGGTGGAGACATCAAATTCCTGAATTTCAATTTCTTCCTCTATATTTACCTCTTTTGCCAACCACGGAGGCACCTGATCATGTTTTTCAGCATCATCATGATGTTCACCCATATCTCCCATTTCTATCAGTAGATGTGGTGGAGATGGTGATTTTCCCATTTCTTCTTCCTGATGCTCACCTTGTGGTTGATCTTGTGGTACCTCCTCCTCTTGAGGAATTTCTTTCTCCAGAGGAGCTTCCTCTTGGTGTGGGGAATCCTGTGGTGCATCTGTATGTTGATCATGATGATCATGATCCTTTTCCATCATTACTTCATCTGTTTTCAATTCTTCCCCTTGCTGTTTATCCACTACACTGGATACTGTGGATTTTGCCTGAGGTGCCAACGGTTGTTCTGCAGTCATTATTTGTTCTGGGCCTGCACTGTCAACCTCTTGTGTTTTGGCAGCAGGATCCTCTATTGTTTTCTCTTTTTCATCAGCCTTCGCTTCCTGAACCTCTACTATAGCAGGTTTTGCTAATGTATCATGTGGACTTTGTTGTCCCAAATCTAGAGTATGGCCTCCTGATTCCGCCATCTCTATTTCTTCTGCTAGGTGCTCCTTATCAGGTGATCCTGCTGGCTGTTCAGGACTTGCATCCTGTTTTTCTGTCAGGTCTACCACTATAGGACTTGTCACCTCTGTGATTAATGCTTCCAGCCCTATTTCTTGAGCTACCTGCTCTTGGCTCTTTTCTTGCTCTTCTTCCACTTGCTTCATCTCCTCAAATACAGTTTGAACGGGTGGAGGCTTATGAGGAGTCATAGATATTCCGACAGCAAGTGTCTCCATCTTTTGTGTAGCCACATCCTGCACAACTTCATCATCAGATAGATTTATTGTCTTATCAAGCGAGACATGTCCTTCTGCTTGTGTTTGATCAGTTTCTTTCATTTGTTCTTTTGCAAGTTTAGTTTTGAACTTGACGATGGTAGGAAGTGGAACATTATGCTGAAGTTCCTTTGGTACTTCACTACCTGCCCCTTGTAATAGTGTAGGGGGTTGGCTTATTCCACCTCTCATGGAGGTTCTTTGTTTATTAGGTGGGGTGGACACTAGCACCTGTGGAGCTTTTCTCTTCCTCTTTATGATTAATGGAGCCTCTTCTTCTTCAGGATCTTCCTCCATGAGGATATCCTCTTCTCCAAGTTTTCTTGAGGATTGACCCACTTTTAGGGTCTCAGTGATTCCAGCCTCTGCTGTCTTACTCTTCTTGGGCTTTTCTTTCTTTGGAGGGGATGCTGATTCTGATTCTGATCCTGATCCTGCTGCCTCCTCAGCTACAAATACTGCCCTGTCAATTATAACCCCTTTGGGTTCTTTATCCACCTTCTTGCCCCTTGGGGGTCTTTTGCTCTATTGTTGTGGTGGAGGGATCCTATCTCCCTTGGTCTTCCTCTTCTCATTCAGGAAGTCATCATATTCATCTCCAGGAATATCCTGTCCCTTCTTCTTGTTGTCCACCGTAATGGCAACACCTTTCTTTTTCAATGCCTCCACCTGCTCATCAACCCAAGCTTGAGTTAGCTGTATGGTCCTGGCAATGAATGGGTCCAGAGATATGTTTTCCTGCATGGTGAGGTTAGATGCAAAGATGGTGTCATTATATATCTTCTTTTGCTCATATTCATCTACAATTATCCTGCAATCATCCTTCTTCAATTGTTGAGGAAGGGAGATGCAATCAAAAGTTCCAATTTGGTTCAGAGTTAATCTCTGATACCTTCTTCTTCTGGCCTCTGCCTCATCTTTGCAGTCAGCCCAAAAATCCTCTAGGTGCCTCTGATGAATAGGCTTTCCTAGTATTTTCTGCATCCTGCCGTAAGGATCATATGGTCTTGTTAGTGGAAACGGTTGCAGATTCATTTTATTTAGGGTAACCATCACCTTCTTTATATTGTCTGAGTCAGGGCACATGTAGCAGCCGATGCTGACTGGGAACAAAATTGGTGGCAGCTTCTTGGCGTCCTTATACATTTTTATCATAGTAGAAGCCTACCGGATAAATTCCATTAGTATCACTGCATCAGTAGGATACCTCGGCAGCATCAGGAGATGTCCCTCAAAACCTTCAACCCTTATGTATGAAAAGGTTGCAAACTGTATGTACCAGGCCCCATGCCTGTAAACTATCTCTTGAGCTTCCATGCTCAATCTCTTTGTTCTATCCTCTTCCATGGTCCTCACCAGATGCATGGAGAATGCATCATTGACCAGTTTGTAATCTTTAAGGTAATTGGTTCTCTGCAGCTAGGGATGATGATCCCAGATATACACAGCATTTGTGCCTGTGAGCTTTCCATATGTAACTAAGGCATCAAAAGTGCCTTTGTAAGCACATGAATAAACAATGTATGATGACATATAAAATGCACAATTAGAACCTCCCAGGTTCATCAGCTACTCATGCAGAGCATCACTTATTATCTAGCCCCATAGTGGCTTGATATCTGAATATAGACACATCATTATTATTCCATACATCCAATCTCTGAAACTACCAGCATCAGGCTGGCCTATTACTCTATTCAGGAGTGCAATCATGTATTGGTATTCCTCACTGAAATCATATTTGAACAGGTGCACAGGAAGTTTGGCTGCTGCAGGATATGTGTTGTTCTGAGCCCACCATTGATACATGTTCTTCCTGGCTGATTTCTTGTTGGCTTCATATTCCTTTTCAGACTTCCTTAGGTCTACGCTTTTAACTTTACTACCCAGTGGCAATCCAAATGTCCAGGAGAGACCCTTGATGGAGAGGTCTGCATATATCCTCCCATGCTTCATCACTTGCCTTGTCTTAGGGTTATAATTTTGGGCACATTCTATGACCAGTTTCAGAGATTCCATGGAGTATGGAAAACCGGCAGCGTTCCACATTCTGGATATGAACACTGCATCCAGCATAGGACTTTTGTCATTCCCATCATTCAGCCTAGCTGACCAGGCTTCCAAATTGGTGCTTCCCTGATGGGTATCTGTAATTGCTCCATATTTAAATAGGACTCCCCTCTGAGAAGAGAACATGGGCCTACTGAATTCCTCTTGACACTTAATGAACTGCTTATCCGCCATGAGTACCTGCAATTAACAAAATCCTATCTCACAACAGGTATACACATGCATGCATATTGCAATTAAAATCACCCTACCTACTGTATCTTTTTAATATTACTTAATCATATGGATGCATAAATCAGAACTTACATCATCACACCTGAACAACAATAACATGATGAGGGTTTCATTTACTTACCTGGTTATGCAGACCTTTTCTTTTATACCAGTAGACTGTTAACAACTCTCTTAATTCAGCTGATGATCACTTACTTCCTTCTGTCCGTGAGCCCAAATTGTGCAACAATCGCTTGTATGCGGATATGGAAGCTGGTGCTCTGTAAAACAATTTTATCACGAGGTAAATGTGAAAATGACAGTTGAATTACCTTTTAACCTTGCAATTAGGGTAAATTTAGGGCAAATCTGACAACTTAGATTGTATCCTTTGATTATCCGTGTGAAAACGCAGGATCTCGCCAGGTGTTTCATTGAGTTCCGGGGTCGGCGGGAACCACCTACCATGTCTGCACGCATTAAATGATAATGGCAGCAACGAGAGCGGGGGGATATCCATATGACCGGATTTCATGAAGGCAGGATGATATTCATAAATATCAGGTTGAGTTTCAATATCATCCTCCTCCGGTAAATTGGAATGGTTATAGTGACAAGATCCAAGTGACAAAAGCACCTTTTGGTTATGTTTAGTACATCAGGAGGATATTTCAATGTATCGGGTGATGTTTCAAATATGATGATGACGAGACAAACTTACATGTCTCTCTTTTGGAATATTGGGATGACATCATCCTGATATTTGCTCTTTGTATCGGAAAGGCATCATGACGTCATCGTCATATTATGCGAACATGATCATGTTTAGAAAATATCCTGTCGAAATGTAAATGTGATGATGATGTCGTCGTCATGTTTGTTTCTTCGTTTATCTAATTTGGATGACGTCACCCAGATATTGGCTTAGAGTGATATTTCGCGACAGGAGGATATTAAGAAATATCAGGTTACCTTTGGAAATATGACGCTCACGATATATAGGACTATTTGACGGGGAAGACTCATTACCATTTAAAATTGACGTCCAGATATTTGAGCCGCATGACTTATTAGGGATGTTCCAAATATGATGATGATCTTCGACAACATGACTGAGGTTATAAAATATGATCCTCCTCTTGCGAATATCAGGTTTGACCGAAACTTTGACTGTTCATAACTTTTGCATCCTAAGAAATATCAGGGTGATGTAAAAGGCAAACCTGCATGGAATTCAACACTTTTTCCAAATATAAGGTCACAGAAATGAAATGTGAATTTTGGCAAACTGACCTCATGATGATGATGACTTACCTCATCCTGGTTCTACATGATGATGCACATGACTTACTTTTACCAAACTGCCACAAAGCAGACAACACAAGCCAAGCCAAAAAGAGTTGGGTCCCTGTTTTGCCAAGCCAAAATGGTGTGTGTTGTGTAACCACACAACAGAAAGCACTCCCAAGACCATCTCCTCCAACTATAGTTGAAGTAACCAATCATGTGGAACCTAAAAATCTATCCACTCAACTTCAAGAGGAGATTACTATTGAAACTATGCTAAAAGAACCATCCTTGGATAATTCCAAAGTTCCTCCTAAAGGAATAGCTCCAGAGAACACCTCTGGAAACACTTCTGCTAAGAACTCCAGAGTTGCTCTGGAGATAGAAAAAATAGCACCGTACCCAGAATGGCTCAAATAGCATGTCCCTCAGAAAAAGGTCCTACAAAAACAAGTTCAACCTACCCTGGAATTAGAACTTCTACAAGAAATTAGACAATTGAACATTGAAATTCCACTCCTACAAGCAATTAGAGATGTGCCTGAACTGAACCAATTCATCAAACAACATTGTGTTAAGACCCAAGGTAGAAATACAAACTTTCTTGCCACCATCTAGGTGGAAGGGAATGTAGTAGACCTCCTAATGGGAGAAATGCTCCTCCCAAAATATGGAGACCCTAGGAACCCTGTCATAACTGTTTATATCTTAGGGGTGGAAATATCTAATGTTTTGGTTGATTTGGAAGCAGCAATAAATGTAATGATAGTCCACACTATGGACAATTAGCTCTAAGAGGTATACAGTCCACATCCACAATCCTTCAACTAGCTGACCAGTCGGTAGCTATTCCAAAAGGGGTGATAACAGATGTTCTAGTTGTGGTAGAATCATGGGAATTCCCAGTAGACTTCATAATATTAGAACCTAGAAACTAGCAAAATGCATATCCATTGATATTAGGAAGGCCATGGCTAGCTACAGTAGTAGAATCTATTGATTTTCAAATAGGGGATATGGTCATTTCCAATGGAATAGATTTGAAGAAAATATCTTTATATCCTCCAGCTAAACCATCAATACATTATTCAGGAAAAGTATGGGTAGATGAGCCAAATAACATGGAAAACAATGCCTCAATAGCCATGGTTACCATCAAAGAACATTTGGGTGAGTTAGAAGAAGAAATCCACTATGATAGAATAGAAGATATCACCCACATTCTTATTAACAAGGATATAATGGAACTAGCCCAAGATTCAAAAAGAGAATTTCTCACTTCTACTCATTGTGCACTAGCAAACATTATTCCTTGTGGAAAGACCTTTTATAGAGACTTAGCCACATTCCACATGTTGCTCCCACATTCTTTTCCCCTCGGTACTATGACTCCAGGATATGGATTGAATACATCTATGGATCAAATCACAAATTAGGTCATGATTTTACCTAGGAAAATACTGAATATCAACACCCAATTAGCATAAAAACAAGAAGAAGCACTTCTCAAACTCCTAATTTCCCATTCAGCAACTTTTTCTTGGGAATACCAAGATATGAAGGGAATCCCTCCTGAGATCTGTACTCATCATATATACACTGAAGATGTCAAACTTGTCAAATGACCCTAGAGAAGATTGAATCCTGCTTTAAAAGATATTGTTAAGATTGAGATAGAAAAATTGTTGCAAGCAGGGTTTATATATCCAATCTTGGATAGTCAATGAGTCTTCACCCCTAGTCATAGTGCCTAAAAAGAATGGGAAGTGGAGAGTTTGTATTGACTATAGAGAACTAAATAACACAACAAAGAAGGGCTGCTTTCCTTTACCATTCATTGACCAAGTGCTAGACAACCTTGCAGGGAGGAAGTACTTCTCATTCCTAGATGGGTTCAGTGGATATAACCAAATTCAAGTAGCACCTAAAGATTAGGATAAAACCACTTTCACTTTTTCTTGGGGAACTTTTGCCTACAAAGTTCTTCCATTTGGGCTATGTAATGCTCCAGCTACATTTCAGAGACTTGTTTTAGCCATTTTTGCTGAATTAGCTAATAAGTGCATGGAAGTCTATATGGATGACTTTACTGTGTATGGGGACAACTTTGAAGAAGCTCTCATAAACCTAGAAAATGTACTAAAATGCTATGACAAAAACTAACAATCCTTGAGCCATGAAAAATGCTTTATGATGGTAGAGGAAGGAATTGTATTGGGACACCACATCTCAACAAATGGTATCAAAGTAGACCAAAACAAAATAGAAGTGATCAAACAGTTACCCTCACCTAAAAATTAGACAAATATTAGAAGTTTTCTAGGTCATGCAGGCTACCATAGGAGATTTATAGAAAATTTCAATAGAATAGTTGCTCCTATGTTTGCCCTACTTACCAAAGACACTGACTTCTTATGGACAGAGGATTGTCAATCAGCATTTGAAACCCTTAAGGAGAAACTTACTATCACACCTATTTTAAGAGGGCCCAATTGGACTCTACCATTTCACATACAAATTGATGCTTCAAATGAGTCTATTGGGGTAATCCTAGGATAGAAAGAGGAGGGAGAAGATATGCATGCCATCTACTACATCAATAAAAACCTTACCTTTGCGGAAAGAAACTATACCACAATTGAAAAAAAAATATTGGTAGTCATATATGCTATAAAAAAATTCAGGCATTATATCACCAGATACAAAATATTTGTACATACTAATCATGCAACCATCAAATACTTAATGAACAAGCCAGTAGTAGGTGCAAGGATAATTAGGTGGTTATTGCTATTGAAAGAATTTGACATTACCATAATTGATAATCTAGGAAAATTCAATTCGGTTGCTGACTTTCTGTCAAGATTGCATACAGGTGGAGGAAACCAACCAGTGGAGGATAAATTTCTAGATGAACATCTTTTTGCTATCTCCTCTACTGTACCTTGGTTTGTAGACATAGATAATCTTTTAGCTAAAGGCTTGTTTCCATCTCATTTTACCTCAAAACAGATGAAGCACTTACTAAAAGAAAGCTTATCTTACAAATGGTTAAATGGTTTACAGTTTAAGTGTAATCCTAATTTCATTTTACGCAATTGTCTAAAAGTTGATGAAATTTTTGATGTCTTAAGGACATGTCACAATGAACCATCTGGTGGGCATTATTCCTCACATAGAACCATCCACAAAATTTTGGGAGTTGGTTACTATTGGCCCTCTCTTCATAAGGATACCAAGAAGTATGTGCAGTAGTGTGATCAGTGCCAAATGATGGGACAACCAACCTTTAGCAAGGAAATGTCACTTCATCCTCAAGTAATGTTGGAACCATTTGAGCAATGGGGTCTAGACTTTGTGGGACCAATTTCTCCACCATCATCAAGCAAAGAATACATTCTGCTATGCATAGAATATGTAACTAAATGGGCTAAGGTTCAGGCATTGCAATTTGCAAAAGAAGAAAAAGTTGTTGATTTCCTCTATAACAGAATCTTCTTAAGGTTTGGAGCCCCAAGATCAAAAGTTTCAGACAGAGGACCTCAATTCACTTCTCAGGTAATCAAAGCATTCATAGACCTATATCAAGTTAAACACATGAAGTCTTCACCTTACCATCCCCAAGCTAATGGGTAGGTGGAAGTGACTAATAGGAAACTGGAAAATATCCTGACAAGGACAGTGACCATGAATAGAAAGGATTGGGCTAGCAGGTTACCTGAAGCAATTTGGGCTTATAATACCACCTGAAAGTCAACAACCAAGTTCTCACCATATGAATTGATTTATGGGAAGAAACCCATTCTGTCTATAGAATTTGAACTGCAGACACTCAAAACTTCATTAGATATTGGTCTACCATTGTCTATAGCACAACAGAATAGGATTCTTCAACTCAATGAGTTGGATGAAATCTGTACAGAAGCCATACAACAAACAAAACTTGTTCAATATCAAAGGAAACAATGGCATGACCAACACATCAAAAGGAGGACATTTCATTAGGGTGATTGGGTTCTCCTATATGATTCTAAGTTCAAGGAGTTCAAAGGGAAGTTACAAACTCACTGGATGGGCCCTTACCAAATAAGGGAAGTTTTTGAAAATGAAACAGTTTTGCTAGCACCCATTGATGGAAGCACAGATTTATTCTTAGTAAATGGCCACAAAATCCAACTCTATAAAAGGCCAGCAACTAAGGAGGAATTTACCAAGGACTTGTGCTTGGTTATAAGGGTCACAACCTCTATCACAGATTGAGACTGAAAAAAAAGAAAGGTTGAAAACCAACAAATGACAGCCTTCTTGAAAAAAAAAAGGTTGAAAACCACCAAATGGTAGCCTTCTTGAAAAAAAAAGAAAAAAAAGAGGAAGATGGAAAACCAGTAAATGGATGTCTTTCTCAACTAAGGGGATTGAAAACTAGCAAATGGTGGTTTCCTTCTTATTGTAAGATTGCAATAATTAATCTATGGAGCCAATCAGATGCCAGGAGCTACTAAAACACATCTCCATAGAAATCTAGGAGCACCTCTGGCGCTTCACCAATAAAGATCATTTCAAGGAATAAAAACAAAGAGGGGACCCACCTCTCTAGGTATTGAAGTGGGGACATCATAGGATGAGGTCAGCATGACTCATCCTCCACTTTTTGACATAAACAATGATGAGGTCACCATGCACATCATCAGCAATCAAAAGGCAATTGCTTCCTCATGCGCAAGTCATCACAGATTGCTCTCCTAACATCACTTGATAGCATGTCATTTCCAAACCACTCAGTGGGAATAATTTTAGGACACGTGACAATGAGGATGTTGAGGCCAGTTCAAGCCATGAAGGAGTTGTTCACGTGCCGAGTCACATCAAATCTCATCAAAGCCGCAACATTCCAGCCAAGTACATTAGGCCATCATCATGAAAATTGATTTAGGTAATTCGCTCAAATTAAATTAATTATTATTGTCTTGTCATTTCTATTTATAGGTGCAGTTACTGTAACACATTTCCCTTCCATTATTTCCCTTTTAACTCATGCATGTTGCCTTATTTGCCACGCTGTCAACCTTTCTCTGGAGTGTCATAGCACTCCCTGTAATTATGACTTAACATTCATGTCAAACTAATCTCAAGCCACCTTCCCATAATCTAAGAAGTTGCAATTAACAGATCAAACCTAATTCAAATATTGCAGAATTATCCAAAACCTCTAGGATAATCTTCAAATTTACTGCCACAGTCCTCATAGGGTGAAAAGAAAAAAAACTACAGAGGAAATCAAGAAGAATTTAATTAGAGGTGAAATAAGACAAGAAGATGGGAGTTAAAAAGAAGTCAGATCTAGAGAATGTAACAGGCCTTCTGCAAGATCATGCTATAGTAGACATCTTAAGGAATGCTGAGTGGTTAGAATTTTTGTAGAAGTTTGAAGGATTTTAGGAAGACATTGTGGATGATTTCCTGTGCAACCTAAAGAATAACCAAACAATTGTGAGAGGGATTCAACTCAATGTCTCTTCCACCATTATCGACCATATTTTAGGGCTACCAGAACAAGGTGAGAGGTTTTACCATCTAAAAATGTTGTATACTGATTTGATTAAAAAAATTTCTGAAGAAGGTGAACCTGAAATACAATTGCATTTAAGCAAAAATGAAGTCAAAGAACTGTTAGGACCTCACTTCCACAACCATGGCAATCTTTAGCCATGTGGTTAATGAAATATTTTACATGTGATGGGCAATTTTCTATAGTTTTAGGACCAATCATGAAAATGTTAATTCTTCTGAGGCATGGGCATACCCATCCAGAATTTAGCATAAATATCCCAAACTTTATGTATTCTACTATTAAAGCCTTTGCAGACAAGTATCAACAAGGGAAGGGTCCCATGAAAAACCACGGCCTCATTTTCTTGATTGTAAAACATCTCTTCATGTCCCAAGTTGATGGGGAGGCCTTATGGCAGACATTTTTAGAAAACAAACCATAGAATAGGACACCAGAAAGGCCATAGGGTATAGATGAGACTTCCTCTACTCAGTAGGATGAGGAAGCAATGCCTTCCACTTCATGCCCGGCTACTAAAAAGGGCAAGAACTAGAAACAAACAATAGAGGAAAATTTAACTTCTATCCTTGTTACCGAAAACAAAAGAAAAGGGAAAGAAGTTTTGCGTGAAGTCTCAACTACAACATAATAGCTAAAAGAACCTATTATTGAGCAACTATCCTATATGACCCGCTTAGCAAAACAGAAGATGACCTTGGCTGAGGAGTCTATTCTAGCCAAGAAAACAGGGGAAGCAATCATTATAGAAGAGGAAATTATATTGGCCTCTACCCAAACTTCTGACCACAAGAAGCAAAGGAAAAGAACAAGGCAGAGTAAGAAAGAAAAAAGAACTTCAAAGATAGCTAATTCCAGTAGACACTATTGGGCTGAGGAAGAATCTAATGATTCAGATGAAATTTCTCTAATTAGGAAAAGGAAACAAAGAGAAGTATTTAAGGAAGCTTCCCCAGAGTCACCTATTCATCCAAGTTCTCAAATTCCAGCACCACAATATTCCCATGCTCCAGAGATATAGACAAAAACACCTTCACCATTTCTTTAGACTTTGAGGATAATGCAACTACTACAAAGACACAGGCTCCACCTGTGCTATAGAGAAGCCAGAGAAAAAGATAGCCTACTCAAGATGAAAAAGATGTTGCTCTCTTAGCTGAGGTTCTCTTAGGTTTTTGAACTTCTGTGGATGAGGCTAGACCTTCATCAACTCCAATAATAGCAGAAGGAAGTCAAGAGGAAGTTTAGGAAAAGGAGATTGCAGGGGAAGATGAGAAGGAACAAGATGATGTAGCTGACAATGTAGAGCAAAGAGCTATGGAAACCCTTGAAGTGGAAAAGATAGAAGGGGGAGAAACAGGGATTTATTCTCACCCCTCTAATCAAGAGGATATAGAAGTTCCAAGGGAACAACAGCTACTAGAGGAAATAGATAATCTAAAGAGACTGTTGTGGGGGAAAAACTTAATCATTACTGACCTTAAAAAGGTCATGAAGGAAAAATAAATTGATGAAGGAGCATCCCTGGTTCAAGAGTAATCTTGCATCAACCAAAAACATTTGCATTTTAGTTTGTTTGCATTTCAGTTCTTTCATTTTCCAGTTTAGTCAATAGTAGTTTTTAGCTTGTGGTCTGGTTTTGGCATTTCACATCTTGCAGATCTGGACTTATCATCTACATTCATTCATCTACATCATATCAAGAATTTAGAGCATTTGGATCAGTTATTGGAAAGATATCGCTATCAGAAGATCAACTGTTTTCTCAGTGCAGAGCATTCTACCAATTCCTGATAATCAATTGAAGGAGAAGGCTTGCAGATTATTCCTTGACTTGCAGATCTCAATGACACATCATTCCATGTTCTTTGGCCCATGATTGATCTTCCCCGAGGGTCTACACATTGTTCCATTCATTTTAGGAAGTGTTCTATGCATTTAGGCCCGACCTATCGGTGAACATGTTACACCTCTTCATCAGGATTCTGAACCTCTTGTGGCCGACACGGAGGAATCTTTTGGTCCAGAAATGATATATAAAGATGTAATAGATCCTTAGGAAAGTAGTGATCAAGTACATGATATAGTGATAGCTGATAATTTGGACTTTATGCGAAGGGAGCTTCAAAGCCTTATCTTGTATATGTATGTAATCAGGCCTTTGAGCCCTAATTGTAAGCCCGCATGTTGCCAGCCAGATTGTATTTGAAATCCTTGATATATTGAATGACTGAATCTGCATTTGTTCCATTTTTTTGAGTTATTTCTATTGTGTTTACTCTTGTTGCATGGTCCAAACTGTTCATTCTATGAACCCTCCTACCATGACTGCACCAGAAATGGAACAAAAGCAGATAATTGAAGGACTGCAAGTAGAACTCTAGGACAAACAAAAGATAATTCAAGAGAGAGAGGTGGAAATCAGAGACAAAGAAGTAAAAGCAACCCAAGTATCAGAGAAAAAGAAGAAGCACAAAATATTTCTGATATTATGAAAGCTCAAGACAATAGTCTCACATTAATTGCAACACTCATTGAAAAGGTACAAAGTCAAGCCAAACAGTTGACATGGACCAATAATAGGATATATGATCAAGAAGAATACTTTCATGAGCTAACTGGCCTAGTTACAACCTTGGAACAAGGGATTCAAACAGACCCATACTTAGGACCAATTCCAATAGATATTCCTAAGGCCCTGTTTCATTAGGCAAGAAGATGTCAGGAATATGAGACCTCTAAACCAATGCTGCAATTGTAAAGAGCGGTGACTAGCATGTCACAGAGAGTACAAACCTTAGAGGAAAAGGTCATTCAGGTAGCCTCCATTTTAGCTAAGATCATATCTTATAGACCTCCCAGTGGTAGTTATGCTTTGTTTTTGCAAGAACGAATCCTCTAGAGAAAGATATCTTTGATTTTGTCTGATTTAACTGAGGACATAGAAACTAAGGTAGGCTTCATGGAGGAATACATGAAAGGTCCTGATGAGGATGAAGATTTCTTGTATGAGCTATATTTGCATGGTTTTTGCATCAATAATCATACCTTCCTTATCAACTACTTTTTAGGGGAATGCCAACTTAGGGCATTCATGTCACTAATGAGAAATCATCAGATTTGGAATGAAAGGATGAAGACTTACACAAAGAAGGATGCAGAAACAAGCATCTTCTTCAGGAGGGAATGTCCAAATCAAAAGGCTTTTGAGATTCATTTTAGGGTAAACATTTACTCCCCAGAAGGTAGGACCAAGATTTTTTCTTTACGTCAGAAACATCTATAGGAATGTTCTATTGATTTTGGTCTCCTCATAAATAGTTTATCTAATCAAATGCTTTCAGTGGCAAAGAGAAGGTGGAACACTTTAACTACAGAACAAAAGATGAGGAAAGTAGTGTCCCCTGCCAACCTAAGGCTATTTATGAGGAAGGCCAGGACAGTGTCTAAATTGATGGATAAATACAAACTAGAGTGGATAGGTGGTTGTTTTAGACCTCTCGTTATTGAGCCACTACCTATCTGGGATGAACAAATGGAAAATGCCATATTTCAAGAATGATTCAAGTAGGTTGAGTCATTCAGGGGGAATGGCAATACAAACAGCACTACTTGGCCCACATATGCAGATGATTTCAATTTGATTGATAGAATATTCCACCTAAATAAGTCCAGATTATGAAGAGCAGGAGGACCTGCTAACCTTTAAGTTCGAGGGGATGATGAGTGCCAAGTAGCACCCATAATAATACACCTTTTTACCTCTCTTTTCCATCTGTCTTATTCTTTTGTCCTAGTAATTGCACCATAGTAGATTGATAAGATTTGTTCTAATTATATTAATGAGAGATTAATTACCAAAAGTCATGATTTTTTATTGAAGGACTAATGTGTAGCAATTTAATGGAAATATGCAAAAATTCTCTCTTTTTGAATCTATAGGTGTAGATGTTCTGGCAAAGGCAATTTTGAGCATCTCCAGAGATGGTCCTAACAATCTCCAGAGCTAACATGAAGGATACCACACTAGTCTCTGATGTTTTCCAATATGATTGGAGAGATTTTGAAATAAGAGGACTAAGGGTGAATCATTTCTGGAGCAGGACAAAAGTCATTAGCACATCTCTAGAGCTACAGACAAAAGTACACACCTTTGGAGCCCTCCTTAATACAATGCAGAGTTCCAATGTCGCTATCAGTCAACACTTTCATTGTCAATTTGAGTGCTCCAGGAATTACTCAGCCAACACCTAAGTAATCGAGTGAAGACTCTAGTTAACTGCTAGAAGTTTAATTCCTCTTTTATTGATTTTGCATGAGTTCTCGACAAACTTACTAAGTACCTATATTTTAGTGCCTCGCTGCCTAATTGTTATTTGAAACTAAGACTCCAAATTTAGTGGGACTATTGTACCACTAAAATCTATTTCAATTGCATGATTTTACTCTATAGTTAAATAGTTGATAGAATAAGAGATTGATGCTATCTCATAGATAAACTAATAGTTAGAGTAAGTGATATCTCATCGCTTGATTTGATATAGATATATAAGGTAGAAGCATAAGGGGGATACATAGAATTATTGTAATCTCAATTTTATAGATACTTTCTGAATACAAAAGCATACTGATGGGATTAAACTAGAGAAGGATTATGATATTATATTCCTGTACTGATTTATTGCCTTACTCTTCAGTCCTAAGGGTGAGGAGTAAGGGCCCACTCTTGCCATCAAGATAGGAGGCTAGTATTTGTTTATTCATTATCTTGTTTTAGATTCTGCTTAGGAAGATAGTTATTGTTTTCTCATAGATAAATGCATGCTTCAGTTGTATGGATTAGAATAGGTCAATATTAGCAATTTACTGTTTCAGCTTTGTTTCCAGTACTCTCAGAATTTACTTTCATAGTAGATAAATCAGAAGCATTAATTTCCATAGCAAATAAGATTAGTAGAATTAGTTAAATGGATTGGCAACTATAGGATTCCTAATTGCAGATAGCCAAGGACACAACCTTAGATTTGACACATGAAAACATGATTAAATGCCAAGGACCAATGACCCTTGTCACCCCATTTTCAACTTGTCATTTTCATGTCAACATTTTATGTTTCTTTCCTTAGTCACTCATTGTGTTGACCCTTAAAAATCTTGCAGCACTTTTGGGACCCTTTTGTCTGTGCAATTGATGTTTTTAAACTTTTTGTAACTTCCATCGGCAAGTTCAAGCTTTCTAAAACTCATCGATTAACTAATGTAACTCCGAAATGTGAACTTAGTCTCTTTCGTCAATCTCACCTTACATTCTCAAAGTTGAGTCATTTCTAATTGGCAAGTTGCAAGTTTCTCAAACTTTCCAACCTTTGATTAGCTTAGCCCTTAGGGTTTGTATGTTTCAAAATTCACCGATCTCCCACCCCATCACCTAATCCATGTATCTTGAGAAAATCTATCATTTATTGTCATGCACGAAGAAAAATATATCTATCCCTTCACATTAAATGGGAATTATTTTGAAACACAATCGTACATATCTCATTAACATATTATGGTAACTCATTTATGAAGAGTACTGACACACGTGAGATCTTATTCAAGGAAAGTTATTAAAAGAATTTTATAAGAGTCACCATCCTTACAAACATTTCATTCTTTGATGATATTAGCATGCCGCTTCTGAGTGTTCTGGCATAGTGATGACTACCAGCATTGTATGTGAGTTCTTCTATCTAGGTCAGCCAACTGTAATTTTCCTTCACTTGGCTTTATTCTTCTGTGAATTTGAAGTTGATCAGTCAAGATAGTGGGAAGAGTATTCCAATTTCATGAATTTGAATTACTCATTTTCCCCAAATGTCCTGGGAGTGTGTTTGGTACCCTTGTTAATATCAGACATATTTATTGGTTGCATAAGCTTGTGAATATGAAATGCTAATACTAGGGTTTCCCAGTGGCCTTTATTATTGAGAATGGTCTAGATAATGTGAGAGATACTGAGTTGGGACACATTGATTTAAAGGATTTATGGAATATTATGGAATAGAACCCTACGTCATCATTGGCAGAGAAAACCTTTATAAGTGGTTTAGCTCATGCAGGAGGTTTCCCACCAGCTGTGTCTTTCCCAAACTTGGTCCTCACCTGTGCTAAGAATTATCACCCCAAGTCTCAAGAAATTAGGGCATATGATAGATTTGTAGTGGTAAATATTGATGTTGAGACTATCACCCATGCTTTGAGGTTTCCAGAGAAGGAGGAATTTGAAGAATTGTCTATTGAAATGGGTTGAAATTATTTCTTGAATATGAAGAATTGGTTTTTGACCTGCATCATGAAGAGTTGGCTCAAAAATGAAAAGAAAGGGAAACCTCAAGTGCCATCTAATTTGAAGAGGTACATTTCAAAGAGGACATATCTAACATGATTACATTGCTACATCAGGTGGTTGGGAATGACAACTCCAATTCCTTTGAAAAATGGATGTACCAGTTTATTCTAATTGTGTGTAGTGAATCTCAATATGTGGAATGGGAAAAATTAATAAGTGATCATCTGAATGGTCAACTAGAAAATTTTAATCAGAAAATTTATTTTTATATGTGTTCCTATTTATCCTACATGTTAGCAAGTAAGGAGGTGGTATGGATAGGTTTAAGAACTCATGGTTCTTTGACTCAAGACACACCTGTGTATGAATATTTTCCACATCTGTAAAATGAAGTAGGCAATAAGGATTTATGGCGCATTAATGATCCCTTTCTAATACACAACTGATTATGGAGATTGGAAGTTTTTATATTCAATTTGACAAATTTACTTACCTCAAGATTGGTGGGTTTGAAGAAGCCCCTTAAAATTACCTAGATATGCTAGTGTCTTTATCATTTTCTTGGAAATTTATTGCCAGATGACCTATGTAAATAAGAAATATCACAACATGAAAAAGAAGGGTTATTGTTTCCCTATGTCTCTAATGTTTTTCACATGTAAGACTAATGGAAATGCAAAGAATGTGGAGAGATTTCTTGTTGAGTATAATTTGTGTCCTCTTTCTATTAGACCATTATTTCATAGTAAAAATTTTATCAAAAGGAATTTGTATGGAGGGAGTTTGTATGAGCACTAGCCTCATCTTGAGGACTATTGGGAGGATTGTTCCAAGGAAAGAGAGGTGCAGAGAAGAGATTGGATGAGACTAACTCTTGATCAAATATGTGCCTTTAATTTGCCACTAGAAATTCTTGATGAAGTAGATGATAATTCTAATATCATTGACAAAGAATATCTTGTTGTTGCTTCTAAGCCATTACCACGCATTCAGTGGTTGGAAAAGGAAGTCACTGATATTAAGGTTTGATCTTTTTTATCTTGAATAAGACTGAGAGGTGGCTTAAAGGAAAATTTCATGAATGCACTATGTCTTCTTCTTCACAAAAATAGCATGTAACAAAGGAACATGGATCTTCTCATACCACTGAACATCAGAGAACTTCAGCCAATGTGGAGATAACTAGATCTAGGGTTAGTTCACAATAGGGCAGCGATGGAGAAGACCTTGAGGAGGGTAGAAAATTCAAAAATGTATGTGAAGAAGATAGTGAGCCAATACTTAAAAGATCAAGAGCAGAAAAGGGACTTGATGCACTGCAGTAGCTCCAAACGAACCATGTGACCCCTCCTGTAACTCCTGTGCCAAGTAATGATTCCTCTATTTTTCAGCAACTTGGTGAAGATAGTGTTTTTTTCACTTTGTTTGATATTCCAGCTTCTCCTATTGCAAATGAAATTCCTTCAATCAATACTAAAAACCAGCCAGAGAATACCATTTTGGATGTCAGCCATATGCAACGTAGTGTTACCATCTCCTTCTTGGCTTAAGAAGGCAGTGGAAAAGAAAAGAAGATACACCCCTATGATCGATGTAAATGTGGATATTGTAGCTAAACTACTACAAATTGGCCCTCAACCTAAGAAGGCTAAAAGGATGTCAAGAGTAGTCATGGATTCTTCTTCTAGGCACCAGATTCTTGAAATCACTAACCCCATTGGGGATAAAGATGAACATAATGTTATAGAAGTTGATTTCAATATGAGTAAAGTTGATATGGGTACCCCCACTATAGAAGGAGACATATATACCATGCTAAGTTTTATGTTGGAATGTTGACTAAGAGAGTTAAAATAGAAAAGCAAGAAAATGTGAGGTTACAAACCTAGGTGAATGCCTTAACCTTGTTTATTCAATCAATTGTAAATGCTACTTCTTAGCCTCCTCATATGGATCTAGGTGTTCTTATTGATGGAGTAGATCCTAGGATATTACAACAAATTAAAAAGTATCAAACTATGGCCAAAGCCACTAAGCAGTAGATTGAAAAGGTCACTATTGACAGTTTGTTGTATATTGAAGAAGCAATGAAATTGTATACTCATATCTCCATCAAAAGGAAAGAGTTGATTGCAGAATTACAAACTTTTAAAAAAGATGAGAGTGATTTACTAATGGTGTCTAAGGAAGTCCAGGAGATAACAAAAATTGATTACCAATATTCTGGTGGCTGAAAAGGTTTTAAGCAAACCTAAGGAAAATGATTCAATCTCTTGGTTGGATGTTGTTGAGTGGAAGTTGTCTATGTTATACAATTTATAGGTGAAATAAGGAGAATTTTGATTCAATATCATGGTGACTTGGTGGATATCAAGATTAACTGTACAATTTTAGAAGCTAAGATTCTTGATGAAGGTGGAGAGAATTTTCTCGATGTGAAGGAGATTAAACAACACTTCAAGAAGTTGCTTAGTGAAGAAATAACTGGTATTGATAACATAAATGATGCTTCATTGTAAAAACTTGGTCACATGGAATCACATCTCAAGACTTTTAGAAATGAAATTGATGATGTCAACAAGAGGATGGTAGATGTAGAAAGAGTAATCAGTACGTGGAAGATCCAAATACACATCACTCTTAGCCCAAGTGGAAAGATATTGACTCCAATCATTTCCAGTTTTAGGAGTTACAAAGCGAGAATGAGGTCACAGGTAGATTCGTCAGGTGTTGAGGAGTAGGAGAAAGGAGATGAAGTGGTCTGGGAGGAAGATCATGATGCTGCCACATGATGACTTTTCTTTGTTTTATGCTATTTCTTCAAGGCTTTAAAACTTGATATTTAAAAGACTACTTTATTATTATTTATGTTTTAAGCGGCTAATTTCAAGAAGTTGTTATGTTGTTTTAAGACAGTTTCTTTTAAATTAAGGCTATATATATGGGGCATGTTGATGTTAGTAAGATCCTCTAGCAAACTTTGTGTTGTTGAATGGTCATTGTTATGTTCTGCTTTATTTCAGTTATTTCAATATTTGAATGAAATTTAAGGAGTTGCAAAAAAATATTGTAAACTTTGTGTTATAGTGGATGGATGCTACATTCCTCTTATGTTGAATGTGTCAATGCTTTGAATTATAGTTTTATATTGAAAGAATTGGAAAATCTCTATTTAAGGCTCATTGATGTGAATTATTTCTCTTTAGGTTAAGAATTCCAGTGGTGATTATATTATTGAAAATATTGAAGTTGTGAATGTTGATAAAAGGAATCTTTGCACTTCTCTTTCCTTTAAGTATTCTTTGAGTTGAATTCCTTTCCTACTTTCTGGTTAAAAGCACCACCTTTCAGCTTTTTGGTTAAAAGCATACCCCCTTTAGTCATTCATTTCAGATCTTTCAAAGGTAGCTGCTCCTTATAAAAATGCAAAGAGTCATTGCAAATGAACTCAACTGTTAGTGCATTTGTCATTATATATGGGGCATAAGAAAATAGAGTTTATTGACAAATTTGTAAACTAACAATTTGATAAATGGAAAGGATAATATTCGATAAAGAAGGTACATACAAAACATCATTGATTGTGCCTTCACCAATTTCTATAGTGTCTTTTCCAAATGTTGTCATGTAGGCATTATTTCCCATGAGAATAGGTGGATGTGAACCTAGTTCATAGGTGGAAAACATATCTTTTGAATTTTCCATGTGATGGAAGCCCCTAAACCTAGAATCCACTTAGGTGATGCAATATTAGTAGAGGCAACCAATGCTATTCATTTGTTCTTATTCACATTTGAAGATGATGTAGAGGAAGAGCCACCTAAGGAGTTGATTTGATTCTTCTTAGTAAGAAGTTCTAACTCATCTATTCAGAGTTTTAAGTTATCTCTTTCTTTTTCAAAACAATGGTGCTCTTCGTGCCCAAGTTTGTTACAATAACTACAAGTGGGCGTTTCCTTAAAATTTTTCCCTTTGGATGGGGTAGTTTCTTCAATTTGAGGTTTTGATTTTGATCTCTTAGATAGGTCCTTGTTTGCTTTCTTCACCTTAGGAGTTGAATTATTTTCACCACTAGAAAACTAGAGCATGAGTTGATGAAGACTTTAGTGTGAACATTTGAATTAATTTATCTTGCTCTTGTGTTAGAGAAACAACAAACTTAGCAAGTGAAGGCATAGCGAAGTGGCTTCTTAATGAGCATTGTGTGGCATAAAAATATGAAACAAATACTGAATAATCTAGGCCTAACTTTGATAAGACACTGAGGATCAATTAATCATATTCTTCTTTGTCAATCTTACATATCTTCAATTGGGACCTTAATGAGTTTAACTTGGTGAAGAAATCTTGAATTGTCGCAAAATCTCTAGGATTGAGACTTATTAATTCATTCTCCAAATGATGACCCCACATTATATCTTGTTTTCCAAACAATGTTTCTAATGTTGTTAAGACTTCATTAGGTGTTTTAGCATCATTAACATGAAATAACGGGTCTGGAGAAATGGCCATACAAATAGTACCATAGGCTTCATCAAGTTGATTAAACCACTTCCACTTTTCAGAAGCCGCAGTAGGTTCAGGTTCCAATCCTATAGCTTGTCTATGTAAAGATGTTTGCTTAAGTTCTAAATCCATTGCATGTTTATATGAATGGTAATTAAAAGGAGTTAATAGGTTAGCCATTGCAAGAAAGAAGACAACCACCCTGAAACTATAAAATTTGTCCCCCTGATTAGGTGATCCCCCAAATTTTGGCACTTTATAACTTAGTGTGTTTTACAATGTGAATAGGTCCAATGCATGGAAAATGTGAAAATATGAACTTTTGCAAAAAATGGTGTGCAATTTTGAGCAACCGAGAAAAGTTATAAGACAAACAACATCTCACAAATGGCATATTTTAATACATGTGCACTAAAACAGAAAAAAAAATGCCTATGATGAGAGAAAAACTAGCCTTCCAATGACTCATTAGATTCAGAAAAGAAAGTACAATACAATGGTTTAACTTGAGAGGGGGTATTGGCCTCCTACCAAACTAGACCTCTCCCTTCATCTTCGATTGACAAAGATACAACGAGTCAATATTCTATTCAAAGTAAATTTTCCCAAAAATGTCGAGGATACATATGATGGTTACAATGAGTTGTTGAGGTTAACCAACACTACCTCAAGAGTTGGAAGAAAATATAACAACAAATACTATCATACAACCCAACAACATCCGCATAAAGAATAATTTAATCTCCAACAATGTAACAAAAAAAACTTCTATTACAGTTGCCACCACATACACAACCGTTGTCACCAATATCTTGGAAAGAAGGAAGACCTTTGAATCTAAAAATAGAAACTTCCAAATAGGAAACTGCTAAAGAATGAGATACAACCTCTGTTTGTGACCTCAACCAATAGATGATGGAAATGTAGGACTCCTTTGACCTACAACAAAGATGAAGGTTGTGCCTAGTGGAGACTATTGTGAAGACTACAAAAAAATTGATTTGAATGTGATTTGAAAACTTCGATCTCCCTATTAAAATAGCAACCAAGCACAAGAAATGATGACTAGGGAATGTTGTTAGAGAGTGTAGGTGCATTTGACAAGGAATGACCTTGATGGCCAAAGGCAGGTCATTGATTCTTCTGGGGTCAACAGGACCACAACAAGTCCAAAACTTCCTTCTGGGGTAGGGCTCCTTGCTAGGCCGAACAACATTGAGCACAAAAAATTGTCACCTACCTTTATTTCATGCAGGTTACGATAGCATACAAGGGCCACAAACCTTTATGAGGTCATGAGCCTCTATTGAAATTGCCTACCTCCACCAAAGTTGATGAGCCTACATATGGAAGTCCCAACTTTTAGAAAAAGGTGACGAGTCTGCAAAAAAAAGTGTTGCCCAGCAAATTCACCCTCTAATTAAACCAGCTAACCCTTCAAATGCCTACATAAACAAAATAATCAACCCAAAAGTCTTGGAAAAGGTCAAATAGGACACTTGATCTGCAAAAATGTGACTAAATCGACCAAAAAATTGACAAAAATGATAAAAAATTATAGGGGTCAAAGTGACCTTTGCAAAAAAAATCATCTTTTTTACAATTTTTCTTGTGGGATTCGTTTTCACTCCAAGACACTGATTTTTGCCTCACCTCTGGATCCCCTCAAAATAGAGAATGTGTATGTAACATGGCTCTGATACCATGTTGGAATAGCCAAGGATTCTCTACAACACTTGATATTCACCCTCACAATATGGAAATTGACAAATAGAGATAAGAAATCAGTGATATTGATGAACCTAGTTTGAGCATAAACATATATTAATCTCACTTATCAATTTACATAGAAATGCCTTATTATATAGACATGGATGAGGCAATCCACCTTTCATGTGGATTGGCAAGAACCCCATGATGCGGCACATGCATGTAGAAAAGTGTCCTATAGGTGTCAACATTTGGATCACTTGGAATGTGCAAATCAACAACCTTTTGACCAAGTCATCAACCTTGGTGACAAGTGTTGAATGACTACAAAAGTGACCTTTGAGATGAGATGGAAAATCTTCCAACCTCAAAAGGTATGCACATGAGGTTTACCAAACAACTAGGTAACCTTTAAAGGCCTAAAAGTTGCACATTCAGTTAGACAAGATGTTTTCTAACCTCATCAACCTAAGTACATTTAAGCTATAGTGAATAGAAAAATTATTCACTCTAACAAGGAATAGGGTGGCAGATAGATTGGCCAATTTGGGCCTTCAATTTGATCATTGGATGTATTGATCAGATATTCAATATTTTCGTTCTGATGTTAGAACTACTGTTAATGATGAGACCACTTGAGGGGTTTAACCATTTTTTAAAAATAACCATCTTTGATTTGGTCATTTTCAATAGTTATATTGGTATTATTAATGGTTGCAATATTGAACCTTTTAAGTTTATGGAATGCTGGTTAAGTAAGGTGATGAATAATGATGATATTCTCTATGTCCCTCATGTCTCTTTGTTGGATGTGTTGTGGAGGAGTAAGTATGATATTACGGGGAGGAGGGTAGGTACAAGAAGATGAGTCCACTTTTTGGCCAAAAAGTGGAAGTGTTTTTCCTATTTTTTAAATTTCATCATACTTGGAGTAAAACTTTGAAGCACTTACACAGAATATTAATATGATGTAAAAATATGAAATATAGGATTTTATTTCTAGTTTTCAAATATGTATTTTTTTTCTAATACCCAGATGATAGAAGTTGGTTTTCTATAGGATGTACAAAAAGTGGTTTTTTAAAAGTCCCCTATTTTTTGCCAAAGCATGCATGTGTACAACCAACCTAATTTGATCTAAACGAAGGTATTTTTCTAATTACTTTTGTGGAAAGATGCACAGGATGTTGAAGTTTGGTTAGGATATTCTTTTATAATATTTTGATAAATATTTTTTTATTAAATTTTTTCTAGCCCTAATTAGTGTTTTTGAAACCCCTCATGTACGACCAACATAATTTGAGCTAAACTAATCATAACACTAATTTGTTTTCATTATGTAGAGAATTATGTCTAAATTGGTTAGGCATAATTTTTTTTCAAGAAACTTTCAAAATCAAAAGTTATTTAAAAAATGGTAACGTATGTTATTTCAATTTTATGAGTCTTTTTGTTTAAAAAATAATTAATAAATAAATAATTATGTCCAATAGTAAAAAAATTGTATATTTGAAAACTAGACTTTGTGATGGGTAATGGGTTTTAATTTCATCAAAAAATTCTGAAAAAAAAAAGTTGTCAGCCGTATTGGTGAAATCAATTTTTTCTCTTGGTGTTTACATGGCCTTGTACTTGCAAGTCCAAGGCCAAGGCTTGGATTTCCAAGCCTAAATCCAAAGAAAATTCATAGGTTTCAAAATTTAAATTTCATGGAACGTGTACCTGCTAAAAAACAAGCACCCATTCTAAAAAAATGGAACACATACAAAAAAGAAATGGGTACCCATTTTAAAATAGAACGGGTACCCATTTAAAAACAGGTACCTATTTTATTTGAAACGAGTACCCTTTTTATATATAAATAGAATGGGTACCCATTTTGAAATGGGCACCTGTTTTGAAATGGTGCCCATTTCTCATTTTGAAATGGGTGTTCGTTTCTCATTTTGAAACGGGCACCCATTTTAAAATAGAATGAGTACCCATTTTGAAATGGGCACCCATTTCAATTACATCTATTGTCAGTCCAATTTTAACTTTTCAAAACGGGTGTACATTCCTAAATGAGTGCTTGTTACAAATGGGCACCCATTTCGGTACAGTAGTCCAAACCAAAATGGGTACCCATTTTATTTTAGGCTTGAGTGTCTGTTCCTAAATGGGTACCTATTATTTTTAAAAAGGGCACCCATTTCTATAAAGGTTTTTTTACCCACGTGAATTCCATGGAAAGTGGACTCGTCTTTTTGCATTTACCTAGGACCAAAAAGGTATTTTCATAATTACTAATATCAATCACAGTTTGTATGAGTTTATTTGGGGTTTCAAGAAGTTAATTCCTCATTTGTGCATCCTCTACAATATGAGAAGTATTAGTGATTTGAGAAATATGGGTGGCTAATGTCTTCGTGTTGATCTGATCTCGTATATCTCTTTAAAGAAGAATGGTGAGTTATGGAATATCTTTGAGAAAGGAGGTGTTGCTTAATTTTTTCAAGTGATGAAAGGGCATGATGAGGCCCTCACGATTCACTTTGTTAATTCCTAGCACAACAGGGGGGTTGATGTTGGTGGGGTCAAGTTTACTATAACAGAGGATTTAATTGCTTAGACTACTAGGATGAATTATCATGGGAGAAAAGTTTAGAGGATGGGTAAGAGTTTCTATAAATAGTTCATTGAATCCTTTTTAGAGGAAGGGGAATCTCTGGTTAGGCACCAAAATTCAAGAATTTGCAAGTATGAGAATTATGTGAAAGATTTTTCATTAATCACAACTCAGCATCAATATATTATCCTCAAGGGAATGGATATGTTGAAGTGACAAATAAAACATTAAAAGCAATTTTGGTGAAAATTATCAAAGATTCTAAGAGAGATTGGTACTTATAATTGTACCCCTCTCTTTTGGCCTATAGGACTAGTGTACAGGCACCTATTTGAACAACACCATATGGCCTCAATTTCAGGTTAGAAGTAGTCCTACCCTTAGAAGTCAAATTACCAAGCATGAGGGTATCTTTACAAGGATTTTGGATAACGAAGAGTACCATGCAATTAGATTGACATAATTGGAAATGATAAACAAGAGATGATTGAGGGTTGTGGAGAGACATGATACCTATATTACGCGAGTAAAGAAGCAATACAATAAGAAGGTTATTCCAAAGCCTTTCCAAGTTGGATATTGTTGGTGTGAATAGGGGTATTACCTATCTAGTTTACCTTTATAGTGTGAACAAGGTACATTATCTAACTAGTTCTTAGTTAGAACCTATTCACACATGTTCACACGTTAAGTTAACTTAGCTTCTAGATGTTAGTTGTCATGTGATCTTATCCTACACATGTGATCTTATCAACTAATTGGCATCTTATCCTCTAGTTGTCTCATGTCATAGGATTAAGACACTTTTCATAAAACTACTTCATCCTACCTCTCAACCTTGCCTTTATAAGAAAGGCTTCTCTTGCATTATGCATCCTCTATATTTTATTTTATTGTTGGTAGAATAACATTATTTGTTGTTTGTCACTCTTGTGTAGAAGGTTATTTGATGTTGCCGATTTGATCTTGGGTGGTTGATTGCTTCAACATAGTATCAAATCTTTGATTGTGTAAGCCCCTTCTCAATTTGGAGAGATCCTGCCATCAACATTCATCAAGAGCATCTTGGCCTAGATCTGATCTCATAGTTGAGCTCAGAAGGGCCAATTCTAGTAGAATCAACTATAAACATGATATACTTTGCTTACAGTCAGATCTAGTGTTTTTCCAAGACATCCTATCCTTATTGTATGGTCGTTTATACGCTGTGTCGACAATACCATCGTCAAAAAAGGCATTGGTTTGTTTTTTATTCTACTTACTGTTTTCTAAAAAAAATTGACTAAAAAAAGAATCAAATTTTTCTATTATTAAAAATATATTTTTTGGGGGCCAGGATTCTGACCCCCATCCCCTCCCTGCACATGGCAAGGTACCCACAGAGTACCTATCCCCTACCACAATTCTATCATGATAGGGTGGTAGGCCCTTGGGTCCTACCCATAGGGGGTACCTCCCCCTACCATGGCCCCTTGAGCCATGCCCTTAAAGGGGTGACGGGGGGTTTTCAAACCCCATTTGACCACAATATATTTTTTTAATAATTTAAAAAAAATAATTTTTTAATAAATTTTTTTTGTAAAGACCAGATACACCAATTTCTGGCACTGAGTTTAGTAGTCCACAAATTTTGGCATTAAGCTTGGCTCCTCCATCACATTTGATGAAAATTTTAATAGACAACCAACTTTGGCATAAACTCTATCAGACCTCCAAATTTTGGAATTCTAACAACTTTAGCATACCTCCAATTTATCTAGCGAACCTCCAGTTCTGGAAAAGACTACAGTTATTTGGTGGACATCTAAACTTGGCAGCATCTCTAGATTTGGTGGCAGTTTCCCAAATTTGGTGGAGTAAAAAAAAATATTTTTCATACCCCATCTCTAATGGAGTTTTCCTTTTTGTATTTGATCTTCAACTGACAATATCTTGGCCATATGGAGGTTTTTTTCAGTGCTCTTTATCTTTAAATGGGATAGAATTTCACACTTCACAATGGTGGTGGTATTTTTCATATTAGACTTCTGTTTTTTTGCAAAATTTTGGTTTTCTCAGTGTTGTTGATGTGTAGTTCTCATTTTGGGAACTTTGACGAGCCATATCTTAGACGTAAGAACTCCTTTTTGGGTCCTATTTTTTTAAAATGCATATTTTTTCATGTACTTCATCATGGTGCCATCATTTTTCTCTATTTCTATTGGAGAATTGTAGTTTTAGATTGTGGTCTTTTTGGACATTGTAAAATTCCATCGTGTGCACTTTTTTCTTTGTAAATGCACTAAAATAAAGTGCCACATATTGTACTTGTATTTTGGGGATCTTACACATCATTTTGTGCCATTTTTGTACTCGTACTACTTTATAAAGTGCCATGGGGGCTTGTTTTAGTACCTTGTTATTTGCCATCACAATCTTGTTCAGTGAGTGTCCCTCCATGACAATATTTTAGCCTCATGTGTGTGTGCCTTGTTATTTGCACACCCTTTATTAGTTTCAAGTACTACTTTGTGCATCTTATGATGTTTCTTTTTCACCTTCTAGCACTACATTGTGACACACAGTTTCAGTGGAGTTGTCATACCTCTCCCTTGTTAGCATTATGGGGGGTATCATACTACTTATGTTAATTCTTCCTTGGCTTCACTTGGTGTGAGCTATGTATCTAGTTTTTGTTCCTATATACTAGGTGGATGCATCGACTGGTTACCCATGCATTTTGATGAGATGGAACACATACTATTGATAACTGAGAGGGGGGGTGAATCAGTTATCCTAATTATTTCTTCTTTCTGGACTTTCTTATTAATCAATGTAGCATTAAATCAATCAAGCAAACATAACCATGAAAATAGAGATACACATGACACAATATTTTTGACGTGGAAACCCTGTTAAGGGAGAAAACCACAGGGTGATTAACCCAAAGATTATTCTCTATTAGAAGAATAAGGAAATACAATATGGCACTTGCCAATTAGGGCTCACTGCCTGAGCACACTGCTCACAAGGAGGCACACTGCCTACAAAGAGACACACTATCTACAAAAGAGTTTTATACAATACTTGAATTGATTGGTAGCATCTGCAAATGCTGGAGTCCAGTTCCGGTTAGGCTTAGTATACTTATCTGCTGCACTTCATCTTTCCTTTTCCCTTAAGCTTCTTTCTTTTCACATACCGGACCTTCCTTATTGCTTCTGCTCTGTACTTTTGCTTTTATTCACACATCACTAACCACAACAACAACTTTCACAACTGAATCCATCATGTATATATATCCGCATAGGTAATTTTATCACCTTTCTAGTCGGCACCTAGAATAGTCAATCTTTTCACTAATTCTGATCAGTCGGCTGAATCCTTGCACATCAAGTAATGCGGATCAAGTATATGCTTGCATAAATCATTAATCATGTTAGCCAGACATGATTCATGCCTTCATAACCTTTACCATAATCAGTAACTCATCCAGAAAGTAGTCTGATGTTCTATCAGTCAGTTCTTCCTCTATTCACACAGTCACTCAGAAATTCGGTACTCAACTGTCCATATCTTATTCTTCAGCTATCACCGGAGGCTAAATCCTTGGAATATACCACTCAAGGTAGTCCTCTTGACTTCCCCAAATCTGCACTACACCAAGATACTTCCTCTGAGAGATCCAGACCAGTCTGTCGAACCTTACCACATGCTCTGTTCTTGTTTACCAGACCACAACATTCTTCACTCTGACTTCCGGTAGAGACACACCATGTCCTGCGGATGTGTGGGATGAACTTTGTTGCCATCAATGACAACAATCACCAATCCATATAGTGTCTCTTGCCAACAATCTCCCCCTTTGGCATTGATGGTAACACTTAGTGAAAAATGACTAAGTGTTTACACTATGCTCCCCCTTGGCTGATGCTCTATCTTTATATACATTTTCTGGAGCTCCCCCTTAGTTGGATTCCTCATTTTTCACTACTCCTCACTCCCCCTTTGACATCAATGGCAAAGGGTAGGGTCCGCATACCAAAATTTTCAAAAATTTAACTATACTTAGCCGCATAAGTATATATATACAAGTTGTACTTACATATACTTAAGTATGTCTGCAAAAGTGTTTTTCAACTGTACAACTTCTATCGCCCAACTCTGCTTCATCCTATCCAAAATCAAGATATGCCCACTCAATAGGAATGCAAATGCATCTGCCCTTTTTAGATCTGCCAGATCATTGGTCTGAGCTGTAATTTGGGCTTCTTTTATGGCCTCATGCATGGCCTCTAGTTTGGGGACAATTAACCCCTTGAGCTCACTCAACCTGCTTATCCTATTTTTCCTTTCCTTCTCCAACTTCTTGATTTCACTCAAGACTATGATAGTCTGACATTCTTGATTTGTTATAGAGGAAGAGAGAGGATCAAAATTCTTTGATAAGTTTGATAGTTTATCCTCCTGTTCTTTTATTTTCTTCTCAATGTCCAGTGTTACTTTGGACCATGATACACAAAATTTATACATTTCTCCTCCATCTTTAAGAGTGTTTTCTAGGCTCTTTATTCCAATATTCATGTTTCTCCTATCATTAATAATTAGACCCTATACCTCAGAGAATCTTTTATTCAAAAACTCCTTCTGAACCTTTTCTTCAGCTGATTTTTCTAGAGAATCAAAATGTGTACTAACACTGCTGACTAAGGTTTTGATATTACCAGAAGAGGAGGCTGTGGGATCCTTTTGAAAAGATGGCATGATCTTTTCCAGCACTCCGGATGCTACCTCCATAAGCTTACAGTCTTCCATGTGAGATTTCAGTAGTTTCTCTTTGACTTTCTCATTTGTAAATGAGGCTATTTTCATTGTTTGCACCAGTGACAAAGAGTCAAAATATAATGGTCCTTTTAGGAGGTCCAGTTCATAAATTTCTATAGTGGCTTTTGTTATGAATTCTTGAACAGTTTGTGTAGTGTCTCTTGCCGGAGACAGATGTTTCTTCTCTTCTGCAACCTTGGAGCTATCTTTTGGAGTTTTCTCTCCTCCTACATTCTCACCACTAGCAGTTGTGGTCTTTTCTGTTGAGGTCTTCGCACTTTCATCTTCTTTTTCTTTTACCTCTGCTTCTTTCTCCTATGATTTGTCTTCTTCTTTAGATCCAGAGACTATAGGGGAAACCGGAGGAGAAATGTTTGTCTGTTCGGGGGCCCACCTCTTCTGTCATTTTCTCAGGAGTTTCTTCTGCAATATTTGTAGTTGAGGGATCAGTACCCAAGTCCTCTATAATAGGAAGATTAAATCTTTTGAAGGCATTCCAGAGGATCTCTTCTGTGTCCTTGCCTACCTTGTCAGTTTCACCAAGCATAAGTTGATTCATCCTTGCTTTGCTTCTGAACTCATCCTTACAATCTTTGAATATCATATTCATCGTCTTGGGGTCGATTGAAGGATATAGCTGGATTGCTATTTGTTCCTAGATTTCTAGGTCTTTAGCTTGGGCAGTGTTCTTTCTTGCTTCTAGTTCCTTCTCCAAGCTTTTAGGGATCAAAGATATAATTTTAATAAATTCTTTGTTGTAAATATTTAGATACCTAATTGTGGCATCTTGCAATATCTTCTGATCTGCTTCATCATAATCATCATAAAACTCAACCATTGGCTGAAGATTTCCATCCACTGTGACTGATTTGATTATGTTGTCAATGTGAAGAGTGGGTTTTTCAACATATTCTTCTACCTTTTCTTCTTCCTTCTGTCCGATAGAGGGTTAACCAGATGTTTTCTTCTTTTTCTTCATTTTCCTGACTTCTTCATCAGATTCAGTTTCCTCTTCATCTCTTTGACTTGCATAAGCCCTCGTGGCTTTTGTTTTTGACCTTTTCTCTCCTTTGACGGATGCTTGGACTTCTGATTTTGAGCTTTTAGCAAGGACAGGTGCTGGTCTCTTTGAAGATCTGGTCTGGGTGGAAGTTTCTACCGGAGCACTTTTCTTGCTTCCCTTTTCTGCCTCTTTCTTCTCTTCATCAGCTTTTTGTCTCTTTTCCCAGTTGGCATCAAGTGCCTCCTTTGAGATCCCAAGGCCTTGGGTAATATGTTCTACTTCTTTTCTCACCTTCCTTTTTATCTCTGGTTCTCTGAGTTCCACATGAATCTTTACACTCAGCTCCTCAAAGGTTCCAAACCTTTTTGCCTTTGGATCTTTAGGCTGACTTAGCATGTGTTGAACATGCAGCTCCACAATCTATTCATCCACCTCATACCTCATGGGCATGATCCAGACCGTCCTTGGTTCTACTGCCTCCATTAGGCACTGATCAGTCTCTACCATAAAGCAGACTGTGTCTTTGTATTTCTCAACAAGAGATTGAGGAATTCTTTCTCTTGATTGCATCATGTTCTGAAAGTTTTTGAAGTATCCCCACATGGCTGTATTTCTTGCTTTAGCATCCCCAAGCCCATGCAAATAGTCTCTTATCTGAATTGCAACCGGTCTGTCATTCTGCCATACCCAGCCATTGGATCTAGGAAGCTCATTCATAAAATAAAAGAATAGACAGAGTAACAACCCACCATACTTGAAGGAGTTATTTTTATCCTTCTTGATCTTTTGCAGATTTTCCAATAGTTGACTGAGAAGAAGTTCACATAGATCATAGTCAGCATTTTCTCTAAGCATTTGATAGGCTGTGTAAACTGCAATCCCCGATACTGAGTTTTCTCTACTGGAGTGATAAATCTTGTAACCAATTATTATGGAAGCAAATTTGACATCTGGATCAATGATATCTTCAATTGTCATAGCTCTCTTGTCAAATTTTGATCTGGTTGCATCACTTACTATCTGAATCTTGACAGACTTGAGAATAGGTATTCCACCAGATGAGTGTAGACTGGTTACTGCCTTAATTGCATCTTTGGTGATCTTGAATGGTTTATTTAACCATAGGAAATTGTCATGCACTCTACTCAACACATACCGACCAGACCCATTCATCTTCTTCAAAACAGGAGAAATGAATGCACTGTGCAAAATGCTTATCCTGGATGGCTTTATACTGAGGTTTAATCTCAAAGGAGTCATCTAACAACTGTTTGTGATAGATATCTATTAGCTTTGATTGCCCAAATTCTTCAATACTCACATGTATGTAAACCCTAATGTCTTCGGTGTGTAAAATGCCATGCGAAACACTAGAGAAGGCTCCTAGGGGATCTACCTCCAAAGATTTGTATGGATGTTTCTTGAATGTGGGCCGAGGTCTATCAGAGATCTTTACTATATTTGGAATACTCATTTTTCAAAAGATTTGCAGTGAGATTTGAAAAATAGAAAATACCTTATGCACCTTTGGTTACACGGAGTTGGTCAGATTGATTTCTGGATGTAATGACTTCTGCAAGTGATTTTGATGAACTTGAGGAATTTTGTTGCAGAGCTCCACTTTTCGTTTCTTCTTGAGTGCAGAATGAATAAGTGATTAATGAGAAAACCCTTATATTGCTCCGCAAACCCTAATATCAAGTTGCAATAAATGCTTGACCTACGTTATTCCAGTTTTACCTTATTCAGATGACTTGAAGAACCGGATCAATCCTAAACTTTAAACAACTTGCGGATCTACCAAATCTTAACCACAACTTGTTTGAATGTATGCCTTATGAATCCTTCAATCCACAACTCTTCTTGTGCCAGTTCCGGCACCAATTGACTGGCTGGGGGAACAAGGTTTTCTTTGTGTCTCCCCCTGAGCTAGAGCTCACTTTTTAATTTACGGAAGGAATATTAGCACCAGAGTCTAGTGCAGATCCAACCTCTATACTCTCAGTACTTGTCTTCACCCAAATCATGCTCATCTCACTTTTAACTTCATCTGCATTCATCTTTTGTTTACCCTTGTCTTGATTCTGATTATGATATACCGGACCTCTTTTGTCCTGATTCTTGCTTCTACAAACTTTTGCACTATGACCGGACCTATTGCAAATTTGGCAAACAACATTTCTTTGCATATTTGACTGATGTCCACTTGATCTGCATTGATTAGCCATATGACCTATTCTATTGCATGTAAAGCATCTACCATTGAATGATTTGTTCATTTGCATATTTCTGCATTCATGAGACTTGTGACCATATCTTTTGCAGTTAAAACATTGTCTGGAGAAGGATAAATTAGTCTGATTCATTCTCTTTCTACACTAATTAGCTTTGTGACCAAAGTGATTGCAACTGTGGCAGTATCCATTGAAGGATGGATATCTTTGAGCATTGGGCTATCTTACTGGAGGTCTTCTAGGCCTGTTCCTTGGGTTTTCTGTTTCAAAATCCTTCTGACCGAATCAGAGCTTTCTCCTTTCTCATATCCCAAACCACACTTGTCATCTGCCCTCTTTTGACTTCCAAGAAGAACTTCAAGTTGAGCAGAACTTATCTTGAATTTCTCTTTATATTCATTTGCTGTTTGAAGATCCCTTTTGAGAGAGACAATTTGATCCTCAAGTTTTTCTTCATTATCTTTAGCATCTTCAAGATCAGATTCAAGATGTCTGATAATTCTATCCATCTAATGGCAATCTTCTGATTTCTCCTTGAGAGATTGTCTTAGATTGTCTTCAATTTTTCTTTTCTTTTCAACCTCTTGGGTAAACTTTATAACTCTTGATTCCATTTCATGTCTTACCATAATGACTTCTTTTGATAATTTTTCACATAACTTGGTTTTCTCAGTTAGCTCTTCATTTGCATTATTTGCTTCACTTAGTCTTGCCAATTACTGAAGCAGTTCCTTTCTCTTTTTCATAGAGAGACTTAATTTGTCTTTTAGTTCTCTCATGAATTCATCAGTCTGTTTAAGTCTTTCCTTTAATTCATTGACCTCAGAGTTTGACTGTTCAAGATCCTCAAGGGTAGTCTTGAGTTGCTCTTTTAAACCATATGCATCCATTTGGATTCCCAGATCTTCCTCGAGCTATTAGACTCTTGTTGGGAGGAACTTAGTTTTGATACCAATTGTTGATAACTAAGAGGTGGGGTGAATCAGTTATCCTAATTATTTCTTCTTTCTGGACTTTCTTATTAATCAATGTAGCATTAAATCAATCAAGCAAACATAACCATGAAAATATAGATACACATGACACAATATTTTTGACATGGAAACCCTGTTAAGGGAGAAAACCACGAGGTGATTAAACCAAAGATTATTCTCTGTTAGAAGAATAAGGAAATACAAAATGGCACTTGCCAATTAGGGCTCACTACCCAAGCACATTGCTCACAAGGAGGCACACTGCCTACAAAGAGACACACTGTCTACAAAAGAGTGTTATACAATACTTGAACTGATTGGTAGCATCTACAAATGTTGGAGTCCAGTTTCGGTTAGGCTCAGTATACGGATCTGCTGCACTTCATCCTTCCTTTTCCCTTAAGCTTCTTTCTTTTCACATACCAGACCTTCCTTACTGCTTCTGCTCTGTACTTCTACTTTTATTCACACATCACTAACCACAACAACAACTTTCACAACTGAATCCATCATGTATATATATCTGCATAGGTAATTTTATCACTTTTCTAGTCGGCACCCGGAATAGTCAATCTTTTCACTAATTCTGATCAGTCTGCTGAATCCTTGCACATCAAGTAATGCGGATCAAGTATATGCTTGTATAAATCATTAATCATGTTGGCCAGACATGATTCATGTCTTCATAACCTTTACCATAATCAGTAACTCATCCAAAAAGTAGTCTGATGTTTTGTCAGTCAGTTCTTCCTCTGTTCACACAGTCACTCAGAAATCCGGTACTCAACTGTCCATATCTTTTTTTTCATCTATCACCAGAGGCTAAATCCTTGGAATATACCACTCAAGGTAGTCCTCTTGACTTCCCCAAATCCGTACTGCACCAAGATACTTCCTCTGAGAGATCTAGACTAGTCTGTCGGACCTTGCCACATGCTCTGTTCTTTTTTACCAGACCACAACATTCTTCACTCTGACTTCCGGTAGAGACACACCATGTCCTGCGAATGTGTGGGATGAACTTTGTTGCCATCAATGACAACAATCATGAATCCATATAGTGTCTCTTGCTAACACATACCATATAGACAATCTTGCATTCTTGTTTATGGAGGAAACCTTCTACCTTATTCACCTGATTAGAAGTCTTGAGACTATTGGCACTATATTTTCAACTATCACATTGGTTGAGTAGTGTTGTTGGGGTCAATCATACAGATTAATGTGTCATTTACATCTTTGACTATCAGATTGGTTTATTAGTGTCATTGGGGTCACTCGTGCATATTTGTCTCTTTGATCCTAATCTTCATCCTGATTTTAGTGGAGGTTCTTCAACAATGTAGCAGTTATTCTTAGGCAGTTGTTTGTAGCTTTCTTATGCTTCAGTGGAGTTCTTCATGTTCATCTTCATGTTCCTAGTCTTTCTGGGATATCCTTTATGGAGGCTTCTTAATACTTCTTTTATCTCCTATGGGGGGATATCTATTGTATCTCTATGATGGAAGTAGTCTTTGGGGGGTCATATTGAGTCATCCTTCCTTCCTTCACTTTTATATGCTTCTTTGCATGTTTTCTCTCTTTTGGGGAGGAGTTTTTCCCATGAGGTTTTCTCCTTTTCTTTTCTTATGAGAGATTGTTTGTACATGGGTACCTAACATGGCCTTGTTGTCAGGACCCATCTTTGCATGTTTTCATTTGTCTACTTCTCCCCAAGCTAGACTTAAGGGGGGGTGTTGGTGTGAATATGGGTATTACTTATCTGATTTACCTTTATAGTGTGAACAAGGTACATTATCTAACTAGTTCTTAGTTAGAACCTATTCACACATGTTCACATGTTAGGTTGACTTAGGTGGCTTCTGTAGTGTCGTAAAATGTGTACACTAGCATTTTACACTTAGTTTAGGTCCTGATTGGAGCTATTTTGTTTCCTTTGTTAATCAAGACATATTTTAACACCTTTTTGAGCTCTAGATGATGAAAATCTTGATCTTGATAAAAAAACCCGACATAATCAACTTAGGACTAGACTAAGCCTACTAAATTGGACACTTTACGGAGTTTGTAGGCTAAAGGTCCAAGGCACCCAAGCACCCTGGTCCCACTTGGGATTTTAAGCCCTAACTTGTGGTGTCAGCTTAGGACACTTCTATAGTTTGTATTTGTCAACCTAATGAAGTTTTATTCATCATGAGTGAGTGGGAATGCATATTTAAATGTGTGTTGTACTTCATTTTACACCTAGATGACGACTAGCTTATGAGAAGGAATTATCTTGCTATATTGTGTTTGATGCCAAAGTATTCTTCATGCTTGGAGTGTTATCTACTTGTGGATGCTATTGAAGTTTGTTTGCAAGCTTTTCAAAGGAAGTTTTAAGCCTTCTTTATCACTCTCCTTTATGACCTTAGTAGGATCTTCATCTACTAAGGTCATATCTCTTATGTTTATTATCATCATTATCATTGATTATTCATCATATTGTTGGAGATATGGCCTTTACCCTCCTAGGGCTCACACTCTTGGATCTAATCATCATTGTAGTGGAGGTGGGAACACCAACATAGGGTTTGACTAAGGCAAACCCTTTTTCTCTTTTCATGTGTGCAGGTTGGAGGAATAGGTTTTAGGAGTTGAAGAAGGCAAAGTAGACAGGTGCAGGTCTAGTGATAACTGAGTTTCTACTAAACCCTATAAAAGGGCTAGGGCACCCAAGCACCCTAGTCCTAGGCATTTTTGATACAAAATCTAGGTTTTGAATCCTTCTCTGATCTCTATTGTACTTTTTGATTACTAAGGTTCATTTCTGACAGTCAATTATAGTCTGTTCTTCATCATTTTGGGTTTGATCATTAGTCCTAGCTTGCTTGTTTGACTTTGGGTGAACTTGTTTGATCCATCTATATACAACAAAAGGGTAGAACCCATGTAGTTTGGCTCTTCTTCTTGGGTAGAAGTCAAGCTCGATTTGTGCCCCAATGTTTGTAGAAGAGGGTTTTGACCTAGTTTAACTCCTTAGGCTAGATCACTCATTTCTACACTACATTTTGGTGAACCTGTCATTGCTTGCACTTTTTGCATCCTTCTTCTTTTAGATATGAGTTGATTTTCACTCTAGATCTGATTGGGATTGGTTTCGTTAATCATTTTGCATTCATACATAGTTAGATTTTGCATAATTTTAAACTAGGGTTTGCCAAAACCTTACATTTATAGAAAATCTTGCTAGTTTTGGCCCTAGGGTTTATAGATTTGAAGGTTGTTTAGATCTTGTTGCATTGATTAGATCATTTGCATTTGTTGTACCTTTCATTAATTGTTGTTCAAAAACATTTTTGCATACTTGCATTTGAAAATTGAAAAAAAAAATTGCATTCTAGACTTGAAATTTGCATAGTTGTCATTTTGTTGCATTTGGAAAGGATAGATCATCATAGAATCATCTCATTTTCTGATTTGTGAACCAGATCTTATTGTAATTATAGTATTTTATCATTCCATATGGTTTCATTGTGCATTTGGATCATGATTATTGTTATAAATTGTTGAAAAAGTTGTATTTGGTAAAACCTAGTTAATGTTGCATCCTAGGGTTTATGAAAGATAGTTTAATTTCAGATTTCGCTGCTATCATTTGCATCCTAAATTTGATTTGGAATTATTTTACAACATTTCATTTGTCATATTGCATTGAAAATTGAAAATAGGAACAATTTTTGACTTGTTGCATTTTGGAAAAAGCATTGGAAATTATGTTTGAATTTAGCACTAACATTGTTTAAGTGGATTTGAGGAGAATTGGATTGAATTAAGGGATATTATTGCTTCACTTAAACATAAACTCAAATCCCTCTTTTTCTTCATCATTCATTTATTTTGTTGGTGCATATTTTGTGTTGCTAAAGCTTGTATGAGCTTTGTGACCTAGTGCCTCGATTCTAACCTTCTTGTGAGAAGAAGTTGGTGAATTATGGGTTGGAATGCTATGCATAACGATGATACCAATACATCGGAGCCCCAAGTTCCTATCATTGTCCCACAAGAAGGTCCATCAATTCCTAGCATTCCTACTTTGCACCTTCCTGAAGCATCAAACTTACATGAACCCATCAATATCAATGATTTTGTCTCTCATGTTCCTGAGGCTCAAGTCCAAAAATTAGACATGGAGTTGGCTAATTTCCAGAGATTTGTGAGTGTGGAACATATAACTAAGGAGGCCATCCCTATTGTTGAGAGTCTACTAAGTCTTTTTTCTCAAATGTCAAGAAGTATTGGAAGTCTTACGTGGCCTTGCTCATATTGTTCATAACAATATTCTATCAACATCTAGTTGCGCTGAAATCATAACCAATGTCACTTCTTCTAATCAAATAGGGAGTCAAGTGTTGGAACCCATACCTAAACTCCCTATTCCTACTTATTCTTCTACTATCCTTACCACTACACAACTAAGTAATATTGCTACCACATGTGTCAGCTTATCCACTAGGAATCTCGTTCGCCATTATACTTAGGTTCCATATAACTACACAAATTCTACACCTAATATGACCCTACCTACATCTAAACCTCCTATCACATTTCAAAAGGCTACTCATACACCATCACCTAGCCCTTCATTCCAATCTTTACTATATTTTGCTTCTGACCCCGTCATAAACCAATTGTTGCATAATATTCATCCAACAACAATTGGCTAACATGAGTAATAGCCCACCTAAGCCTAGTATGACAACACATTATATCTGTAGCCCTTTTTCTTATGCTATCTTAAGAACTCCTATGCCCAAGAAGTTTGAGACTCCTTTCTTTGAGAAATATAATGGGAAGGGAGACCCTAACAACCATGTGGCAGCTTTTACCACTATCTGTAGTGATTTCTTCTCTAACAATGAGATCTTAGCAAAACTCTTTCCAAGGTCATTCAAGGACATAGTCATGGATTGTTTTTGCATGCTACCTCATAATTCCATAACTTATTTCACACAATTAGTCAACAAGTTCCTCAAGCATTTTCAAGTGAACATTGGACCTCAAGTCTCTTTGACGGACTTGGTTCATTGCAAACAAGGAACGAAGGAGAAAATAACAGATTTCATGGGCCGTTATCAAGCCCTCTTCTCACAAATCAAATATTCTATTCCAGATGGTGATGTGCAAAGAATCTTTATAAGAAACTTACAACCTTACATCTGTGATAAAATATTATTGATGCAATATGATTCATTCACTCATATTTGAATGACTCTTCGTGATTATCAACTTTCAGTTAGTCAGTATGAGTATAATCCCTCATCGGCTCCAGTTGGTCAATTTGAAGACTCTCATAATCATTCTTTCAAATGACAAAAAAAATCATCAAAATAAATGAAATTTCAGTGAGTAATATAAGAAAACATGTGGTGGTAGCATCATCTCCTGCTCCTACCATGTATAAGTTGAAACCAAAAACAAGAAACTTCACACCATTATCAGAAACTCTTTATGCTATAATAGTGCAACTTTTGCAAAATAATCTCATCAAGCTTCCACCTGTTAAGCCCCTTGATCCAAGTAAGATTAAATCATCTTCCTTTGATGCGAAGGCCTTTTGTCAATTTCACCACTCTATTGGCCATGACACTAAAAGATGTATCTATCTTAAACATGAAGTTCAAGACCTCATTGACTCAAATGTCATCCAAGTTGCTAGTGTAAATGATAAAGGGAATAAATTGGTGGCATCTCCTAATCAAAATCTTCAAATATACACTGATCCTCTTCCTCGTCATGAGTCTAATGTTGTTGATATTTGTATGGTGGATGCTCACCCTCACAAAGAGTGACTGGATTTGGAACCTGCTATATCTTTTACTCCACATGATGCTACTATCGAAGCTCTTGATGGACCTCTTTATATTACTATCTGAATCAATGATAAACCTATCTAGGGTGCTATGATAGATACTATATACATGATGAATGTAGTAACTAAAGAGTTTCTCTACATGCATGGTTTACATCGAGATACATATGATGTATCGGAGATGGCTATTAAAGCACACGATGGGTCTATCCTTCCAACTCTTGGTGCTTTAACTCTTGAAGTTAAGTTTGGTTCAAGAGCTTTGGATGTTTATTTTTTTATCATTCCTACATCAGACCTATTTCATGTGAAGATGGGCTACCCATGGCTCTGCTCCATGAAGGCAGTCCCCTCCATGGTTCACAAGTGCTTAAAGTTTCAATTTGAGGGATGGGTGCATGTTGTACATCATAGTCAATATCTCCCCGTTTCTCACAATGGACATTTTTCACTCGATTCCTTCTAGCCAAAACTAGTTGGAGCCGCTAGACCTAGAGAGGGTATATTTTTCTTGTCATATCAAAAGTTTACAGAAAAGAAAATTCAATCTTCTAAGGCCATGATTGTAATTCCTCCTGTCCCACAAGTAGTGAATTAAGCTAAGCTTGAATCAAAGGTTCTTCCCCATCCTCAAGCATTTGATTGATATGCTGAGGTTCCTCCTCTTCCATCCCTTCAAAGATAATGAGGCAACCTTTGTGCAAAAAATAGACCTCCCCACAATCACAATATTACTTTTGTCCCACCTGCCTCAGTAGAGATTAGTGGTACTTCAATGGTTCCACGATTTTTATTTCTTGAGGTTTCTCAACCACTTGAGGATGATCCTATACTTCCACCTATTTCGTAAGTTGAGAAGGAAGAGCATCCCGCATTAAGGAACCCTTCCCCGTAGTCTCCTAACCTTTGATGGTTCCTCTTGTTTCTTCTAATCTTCCTGAAATAAAGGAAGAAAAGGAACCCACGTTGGAAGATACTAAGGTTCCCCTTAAGAACATCACGAATAAAGCTAAGTGAAATAAGATTGTGAGAGAAAGAAAGAAGCATCGTTGTGCTATGGCTTGCCTTGTCGTAGGAGAGGAAAATCTCCCTCCTCACAAGCATTTATCAACGATGGATGCCAAAGAGACAACTATCACCATTGTGTCTCCTACAGAGAAAGAAGAAGCTTCACCAGCAACTATGGAACCTATTGTACTACATTCTGATAGTGAGTTCAAAGATAATACATGTATGGCTCTTGTTCCTTATACTGTTGATAACTAAGAGGGGGGGTGAATCAGTTATCCTAATTATTTCTTCTTTCTAAACTTTCTTATTAATCAATGCAGCATTAATTCAAATAAGAAAACATAACCATGAAATGGAGATACATATGACACAATATTTTTGATGTGCAAACCCAGTTAAGGGAGAAAACCACGGGCTGATTAACCCAAAGATTATTCTCTGTTAGAAGAATAAGGAAAAGTAAAATGTCATTTGCCAATTAGGGCTCACTGCCCGAGCACACTGCTCACAAGAGGCACACTACCTACAAGAGACTCACTGTCTACAAAAGGAATGTAATTCAATACTTGAACTGATATAGGAGCATCTGTTGTTATATGGAGCCTAATCAAACTCGGAGGTTAAATTTTCCCCACTTTTATCAGCACGGTTTCTCCCCAAATTCCTATGGGGTCAAGGGGCAGCACTCCTTGTAGGGGTTTGGGGGTAGTGCCCCCAAGACGGGGTCAAGGGGCAGTGTATTTTTTCATTGACCGACATAAGAAAACCCTATTTTTGTAACCGACAAAAAGCTTAATAAAAAGCGGCCAAGGGTTAGGGTTTGGGTATTGTATTGTAGCATTTTGCAGTGGTATTGAGTTGCAGGGATTGCTGATTGTAATCAGTTTGATTTACTGGATAATAATATTGGACTCTCTGTTTGGTGGATGTAGCCTGAGTTTGGGTGAACCACGTTAAAACTTTTCTCTTGCTGTTATTATTTCTGTGTATTTCCATTCCTCTGTTTAATCTTTATTTGCATTTAATTGATATCTTCTTCCGGCTAACCCTAACAAGTGGTATCAGAGTGGGTTGTGTTCGATTATCGTCTACAGGAAAGTCTCACAGTTGAGTGGGAGCAATGGCAGATGAGGGTAAATTGAAGGTTGATAAATTCAATGGGAAGAACTATCAATTATGAAAGATATAGATGGAGGACTACCTCTATCAAAAGGATTTATAGATGATGTTGGAAGGAGTAGCCAAGAAACTAGCAACAATGTCTGATAAGGATTGGAATCTTCTTGACAGAAAGGCACTAGGAACCATTCAGTTGTGCCTGGCACCATCGATGGCATTCAATATAATGGAAGCGAAGACAACAGATGGTCTGATGAAAGCTTTGGCAAAATTGTATGAAAAACTGTCAGCCTCAAATAAGGTATTTCTCATGAAGCGTTTGTTTAATCTGAAAATGGTTGAAGGTGGATCTATGACAGATCATTTAAATGAATTTAATATGATTGTCAGTCAATTGACTTCTGTAAATGTAAAATTTGATGAAGAAGTTAGAGCTCTCTTGATATTATGTTCATTGCCTGAAAGCTGGGATAGTTTGGTAATGGCAGTTAGTAACTCTGTTTCTGGTTCAACTACCCTGAAATTTGATGATGTTGTTGGTGTTATTCTGAGTGAGGAAATTCATAGGAAAAGCTCAGGTGAATCCACATCAGGTAGTGTTTTGAATGCAGAAAGCAAGGGCAGATCAAAGGAGAGAGGAAAAGGTTCTGGAGGTCATGGGAAGTCACAAGGAAAATCAAAGGACAAAAGATCCCAAACCAGAGGATAGAAGGATTGCTGGTACTGTGGAAAACCAGGTCATCTGAAGAAAGATTACTGGTCTCGAAAGAACAAAGAAGGAGACAAATAAGAAGGCAATAAGGAAGCAAATGTGGTAAGTAATAAGTCTGAAGATGATGCTTTGATTCTTTCCCTAGATAATGCTGATGATTCATGGGTTTTAGATTCAGAGGCCTCATTTCATGCTACGCCCCATAGAAGTTATTTTCTTAATTATGTCCAAGGGGATTTTGGACTGGTTTATTTGGGAGATAAAGAACCCTGTCAGATTGTTGGAAAGGGAAGAATCAAGATTAAGTTGCAGAATGGGAATCATTGGCTACTACAAGAGGTAAGGCATGTTCCAAGGCTCAGTAGGAATTTAATTTCAGCAGGGCAGCTAACTGAACAAGGTTGCACTGTTACATTTACTGATAAAAATTGGAAGGTTTCAAAAGGTGCCTTAGTAGCAGCAAAAGGTGTGAAAGTAGGCACCTTATATATTTGTATAGGTCATACTGTTCCTTCTACTTTAGCTGTTACAGAGAAAAAACAAACAAGTTCAGGAACAATTGCTGCAAGTTTGTAGGAAGAGACTGGAAAAGTTGCTGCAGGTTCTGAGACAACACTGTGGCATAACAAACTTGGGCATATGAGTGAAAAAGGTATTAAGGTTCTTCATTCTAAGAAAGTTTTACCAGGTCTAAAATGTATTAATATGGATTTTTGTGAAAGTTGTGTATATGGAAAACAAAAGAGAGTTAGTTTTCTCAAGGAGGGGAAGCAAAAGAAAAATAAAAAGTTAGAGCTTGTGCATACAGATGTATGGGGGCCAACTTAGGTATCTTCTCTTGGTGGCTCTCGGTATTATGTTACATTCATAGATGATGCAACTAGGAAGGTATGGATTTATTTCCTTAGGTAGAAATCTGATGTATTTGAAACATCTAAAAAATGTGATGCAGAGGCATCCACACTAAAACCTTGACATACAGCATGGATGTCCGCAACCCTTCATCATCATCATCATATTTCTTGCTAACACTGTCAGCATCATCATATTTTCTCTCGCCAACCGATATCCTCCTGCAGACAAACCTTCGACTCTTTGTCTGTCAGCAGCATCATCATATTCGACTATCGGCAGCATCATCATATTCGGCAAGCGCAACCATCCTCCTGATGTTCACTGTTCACCTTACCGCCAACCTCTAACTTCATCATCATGATGTTCAACATCATGTTCATCAGCAGGATATAGAACATCTGGTTCCTCCCATATATCCTGATGACGACAACCTCATGCACCTTTCCTTCGATGCTTACGTCACCCCGATATCCTGATGACGATTATCCTGATGACGATGACGTCACATGCAGCTCCTTCAATATCCTGCTGCCCCGATCCGCTTCCTGGACAACTTTCCAGACTCTAACAATCAGCACGACCTAGTACATACCCATGCTAGGGTTCTCAACACCTTTCAACCGCGATCCTGCACACCTGCATGCAAACAGACACGAAATGCAGACTAAACCCTAAACTACTGTACATAGCCATTCCACCGATTCGACGAATCAACCGGTGGAATGGATCAGCGAATCCATGAAACCACCAAAATAGCAAATCGATCACACAATGGAATTCAAAACAGAGAATTGATACAACAGGATCTCTTTATTGATTTCAAAAGATGCAAATACACTATTCAGTTTCTCCCTGCAATCTAACTCCTCTGCTCAATGCAATACTATGTCTAAAACCAACCGATCCTCATGCATAAATAGGATCTCTTGCGAGTACTACTAACCTGACTCCAAGCGGCTGGGAAATCTCTCCAAGCGGCTGGGAGATCCAACCGGACCTACAGCATAACAGCTGTCTTAACAAACTAGCTAAAAATAGTAAAGCATGGTCAACATGACCTTATTACATGCATTGGTCTTATCAGACCTTCTTGGAAACATTAACAAGACTCAAAACAAACTAACTGCCTCATGGAGGCCAGCTGTTAGGTAGGTGCTCCTGCACCATACTCCCCAACAGAAAAGAACTCATGTCCCATGAGTTTGGTTGTGGAAGCCCTCCACCTTTACACTTTGTCATGTCAGTGTTCTGACCTATTCCAGCTTTGTCCTCTGCTGGCTCTTGGTTACTCCAAGACTTCTGAACTGTAACTTGCCTTCTTGCAAGTAAATCCTCATGCCTGTCAATGTAGGCCTTTCTCACACATACCTTGTGTTTGTCAGGTTGTCTGACCAGAACCTCTGTCTGAACTGCCTCTTGAACTTCTGCAATGTTCAACTCTGTCTTTCTTTCAACTCTTATAGGACAAACAATAGTCCCAACTATGACAACATCCTTGTCATTCCTCTCAACTGGTTGCTATTTGCAAACTTGTTTCTGAACCTGCTGCTGACCTCTGTCAGTCACAACTGTAACTTTCTTCAGCCTGTTGTCCTTAACAACTCCTTTCCCTGCAGTATCCTCAACTGCCTTTATGCCTGCTCCTATAGGCATCTGCACAAATTCCTTCTTTCCCACTAAAATGATTTTGGCTGCCCCCTGTGCTGCAGCATTTTCCTGCAATGGCATCAACATAATAGTCTTCCCATCTTTCTTGATGGTGTAGGTATTAGCATACCCATCATACAGTACCCTTCTATCAAATTGCCATGGTCTACCCAACAGTAGGTGACAACATTCCATGGGCAAAATGTCACACAAAACTCTATCATGATATGCTCCAATCTGAAAATCCACATATGCCTATTCATAGACAAAAAGTGATTGACTATCACTCACCCAAGATGCCTTGTAAGGGTGATGGTGTGGAATCCTTTCCAAATTCAGTTTATCCACCATTTCCTGAGATACCATATTGTCTGTTGAACCAGTATCAATGACAACCTTACATACTTTACCTTTGCTCTTGCATGTGGTCTTGAAAAGAGCTCTTCTTTGCATCATATCCTTTGATGTCTGCAAACTAATTCTCCTTAGCATCAATGCTTCTCCCTCCTCAGGATATGCATAATTTTCAGGAACTCTATCTCCTTGATAAGTATTTGAACTCTGCACACTTTGCTCTACTTTCTCTTCTTGCACAAGTTGTACTCTCTTGTCATTCGTTCTATCATTTCTGGATGATGAACCCTTGCTTTCTGGACATTTGAAAAATGGATGACCAAAATCACCACAGGTGTAACATTTTCCTGAAAATGTAGTAGAACCTCTACCACTTCCAAATCTGCCTCTATTACCTTTCCATCCACCTCTGAAATCAGACTGTCCCTGTCCTTTACCAGTGTCTTCTTGACCCTCATTGGTTTGCCTTGTTGTAGGGGCTGCTCCTCTTCCCCTCATATTGTTTCCTCTTCCTCTCATGGACTTATCTTGTCCCCTATTCATCTTTTCTTCAATCCTGATTGCCATTTGGTAACAATCCTCCACACTCTTAGGGTTAGCTAAAACTAACTCATCCTGTATGTTCAATCTCAAACCAGCCAAGTACCTAGCCACCTTTTCTACCTCATTCTCATGATGACCAGATCTCATACTTAACTTATACAACTCCTCAGTATATGCCTTCACATCCATTTCCTTCTGCCTTAAAAATTGCAGCTTCTTAAACATCTGAATTTCATAATCCCTAGGCAAGAATTTACCTTTGATCCTTGCTACCATTTTATCCCATGAAGTGATCTTTGACTTTCCTTGTTTCCTTCTCTCGGATTGTACATAATCCCACCAAACCAAAGCATGACCTCCTAACTTGGTCTTTGCAATCTTTACCTTCTGATCCTCAGCAACATCTTCACATTCAAAGTGATTATCAAGTGCAGCAATCCAATCCAGCAACTCATCTTCATTCAAACTTCCATTATACTTGGAAACATCAACCTTTACCTTAGGTTTATCACTCTGCACTGCCTTTAACAGTTTTGCAAATCTCTGGTCTTCAGCATCCAGATCTTCAGCTACCTCTTCATACTCTTCAACAGTATCTTCATCTTCTTCAGACTCACTGTCTTCCACTTCCCTCTTTTTGTTCTTTTCCAGGGCTACAAGCCTGGCTTGAAGTGCTTCAGTAAGCTCCTTCATCTCCCTCATCTCTCTGGCATGTTTTTCATTCATCTCCTGCAATTCCCTTGCAGTACCACTACCTTTCGGAGGCATTTTGTCAACCTCTCACTCCTCTACCTTTGTCCTTTCAGTGACAGAACCAACACACAACAGCCCAGACCTTTTGCTGAGCTCTAATACCACTATGATGCAGAGGCATCCACACTAAAACCTTGACATACAGCATGGATGTCCGCAACCCTTCATCATCATCATCATATTTCTTGCTAACACTGTCAGCATCATCATATTTTCTCTCGCCGACCGATATCCTCCTGCAGACAAACCTTCGACTCTTCGTCTGTCAGCAGCATCATCATATTCGACTATCAGCAGCATCATCATATTCGGCAAGCGTAAACATCCTCCTGATGTTCACTATTCACCTTACCGCCAACCTCTAACTTCATCATCATGATGTTCAACATCATGTTCATCAGCAGGATATAGAACATCCGGTTCCTCCCATATATCTTGATGACGACAACCTCATGCACCTTTCCTTCGATGCTTACGTCACCCCGATATCCTGATGACGATTATCCTGATGACGATGACGTCACATGCAGCTCCTTTAATATCCTGCTGCCCCGATCCGCTTCCTGGACAACTTTCCAAACTCTAACAATCAGCACGACCTAGCACATACCCATGCTAGGGTTCTCAACACCTTTCGACCGCGATCCTGCACACCTGCATGCAAACAGACACGAAATGCAGACTAAACCCTAAACTACTGTACATAGCCATTCCACCAATTCGACGAATCAACCGGTGGAATGGATCAGCGAATCCATGAAACCACCAAAACAGCAAATCGATCACACAATGGAATTCAAAACAGAGAATTGATACAACAGGATCTCTTTATTGATTTCAAAAGATGCAAATACACTATTCAGTTTCTCCCTGCAATCTAACTCCTCTGCTCAATGCAATACTATGTCTAAAACCAACCGATCCTCATGCATAAATAGGATCTCTTACGAGTACTACTGACCCGACTCCAAGCGGCTGGGAAATCTCTCCAGGCGGCTGGGAGATCCAACCGGACCTACAGCATAACAGCTGTCTTAACAAACTAGCTAAAAATAGTAAAGCATGGTCAACATGACCTTATTACATGCATTGGTCTTATCAGACCTTCTTGGAAACATTAACAAGACTCAAAACAAACTAACTGCCTCATGGAGGCCAGCTGTCAGGTAGGTGCTCCTACACCAAAATGGAGAAGCTTGGTTGAGAGTGAGATGGGTAACAGATTAAAATGTCTCAAATCTGATAATGGCAGTGAGTATTGCAGCAAAGAATCTGAAGATTATTGTTCCTTTAATGGAATTCATAGGCAAAAAATGGTTCCAGGGACTCCACAGGAAAATGGAGTAGCTGAACGCATGAATAGGACAATAATGGAGCGTACAAGGACCATGAGATTGCATGTTGGACTACCTTTAAACATGTGGGCAGAGGCTGTCAACACTACTGTATATTTAATTAACAGAGGTCCTTCAGTTCCTTTGGGCTGTGGTATTCCAGAGGAAGCATGGACAAGCAAGAAGGTGAGTTATTCTTTTCTAAAAACCTTCGGCTGTGAAGCATTTGCACATATAGATTCTAAAAATAGAACCAAGCTGGATGCGAAATCAAACATGGCATTGATGAATTTGGTTATAGGCTTTGGGATTTTGAAAATCAGAAAATTGTGAGAAGCAGGGATGTTATATTCAATGAGAAGGTGTTGCATAAAGATCAGTTGCAGCAGCATGAGAAGAAAGAAAAAGATTATGTGGTGCTAGATGATACTTCAAATAGTGATGTTCTAGTGGCTCCTCATGCTCCGCAACAGCAACCAGAAATACCACAAACTCCAATGAATGTTAAACAATCAACTAGGATAAGTAGACCTCCTGAAAGGTTTTCTCCCTCTTTGTACTCTATTTTGTTAACAGATGCTGGTGAACCAGAAGGGTATGATGAAGCTATGCAGGTGGATACACAGGTTCAGTGGGAGCTTGCAATGAAAGAAGAAATGGACTCCTTGCTAAACAATCAGACTTGAGAATTATGTAAGTTACCTGCAGGTAAAAAGGCTTTACCAAATAAATGGGTTTACAGGCTAAAAGAGGAAGATGGAGGTAAGAAATAATTTAAGGCTAGGTTAGTTGTAAAAGGATTTGCACAGAAAAAGGGCATTGATTTTGATGAGATATTTTCTCTGATTGTCAAGCTAACTTCTATTCGTACTATTTTAAGTATTGTGGCTGCTGAAGATTTACATTTGGAACAGCTAGATGTTAAAACTGCCTTTCTCCATGGTGATTTGGAGGAGGAGATATATATGGAACAGCCCCAAGGATTTGAGGTCAAAGGTAAGGAGAAACTGGTGTGCAGATTGAAGAAGAGTTTGTATGGCCTGAAACAAGCACCTTGGCAATGGTATTTGAAATTTGACAGTTTTATGGCTGAGTAAGGCTATAGCAGGTGTAATTTTGACCATTGTGTTTATTTTAAGAGGTTGGATAATGACAGCTACATTATTTTATGTTTATATGTTGATGACATGCTTGTAGCTGGGTCTAACATGGATCACATAAGAGAGTTAAAACAGCAATTAGCACAGTCATTTGATATGAAGGATTTGGGGGCAGCAAAACAAATCCTTGGTATGAAAATTTGCAAAGATAGGAAGAACAGAAAATTGACTCTATCTCAAGCTGCTTATGTTGAAAAGGTGTTGCAAAGATTCCACATGGAGAATGCAAAAGCTGTCAGCACACCTTTGCCTAGTCATTTGAAATTGACTAAGGAGATGTGTCCTAAGACACAAGAGAAGGCAGAGAAAATGTCCAAGGTACCATATTCTTCAGCTGTAGGAAGTTTAATGTATGCCATGGTATGCACCAGACCAGATATTGCACATGCTGTAGGAGTCGTTAGCAGGTATATGAGTCATCCCAGATTAGAGCATTGGAATGCGGTAAAATAGATTCTCAGATATTTGAGAGGTACATCCAATAAACACTTTTGTTTTGGGGGCTCTAATACTAATTTAGCAGGTTATGTAGACTCAGATTTGGCAAGGGATATTGATACCAGGTGGAGTACTATAGGTTATGTCTTTATTGTAGGTGGAACAGCAGTGAGTTGGATTTCCAGGTTACAAAAGGTGGTTGCTTTATCCACCACAGAGGCAAAATATGTAGCTGCAACAGAGGCAAGCAAGGACATGATATGGTTGCAATCTTTCATGAATGAATTGGGCACACAATAGGTTAACAATTATTTGTTTATGGATAGCCAGAGTGCCATACATCTTGCAAAGAATTATGCCTTGCATTCAAAGACCAAACACATACAGTTGAGGTATCACTTCATTCGGTCGGTGTTGGATGATAGACAGTTACAGCTCACAAAGATACATATAGATGACAATCCAGCAGATATGTTTACAAAGGCAGTGACAAGGGAGAAGCTGAGCTCCTCTTCATCTTCGATTGGTCTTCTAGACTGAAAACAACAAAAATAGAACAGCAGAGTCTAGGGTGCTTATTTCCAGTGGGAGCTACAGGGTCAGTGGTGTTATGATCAGTCTCCAAGTGGGAGATGATATGGTGTGGAGTCTGATCAGTCTCCAAGTGGGAGATTGTTGTTATATGGAGCCTAATTAGACTCAGAGGTTAAATTTTCCCCACTTTTATCAACGTAGTTTCCCCCCAAATTCCTACGGGGTCAAGGGGCAGTGCCCCTTGCAGGGATTTGGGGGCAGCACCCCCAAGATGGGGTCCAGGGGCAACATCTCCGAAACCTCACACGGTTTTTTATTATTATTTTATAAAGCACCGGGAGTTATTTTTTCATTGACCAACATAAGAAAACCCTATTTTTGTAACCGACAAAAAGCTTAATAAAAAGCGGCCAAGGGTTAGGGTTTGGGTATTGTATTGTAGCATTTTGCAGCGGTATTGAGTTGCAAGGATTGCTGATTGTAATCGGTTTGATTTACTAGATAATAATATTGGACTCTTTGTTTGGTGGATGTAGCCCCCCCAAATTCCTATGGGGTCAAGGGGCAGCACCCCTTGCGGGGGTTTGGGGGCAGTGCCCCCAAGACGGGGTCAAGGGACAGCACCCCTTGCGGGGTCAAGGGGCAGCACCCCTTGCGGGGTCCAGGGGCAGTGCCCTCAAGACGGGGTCAAGGGGCAGCACCCCTTGCAGGGTCTAGGGGCAGCGCCCCTGGCGCATTCCCTATTGCAAAATAGGGCGGGGTTGAGGGGCAGCGCCCCCGTGGGGGCTCGGGGGCAACGCCCCCGAAACCTCACACGGTTTTTTATTATTATTTTATAAAGCACTGGGAGTTATTTTTTCATTGACTGACATAAGAAAACCCTATTTTTGTAACCGACAAAAAGCTTAATAAAAAGCAGCCAAGGGTTAGGGTTTGGGTATTGTATTGTAGCATTTTGTAGCAGTATTGAGTTGCAGGGATTACTGATTGTAATAGATTTGATTTAATGGATAATAATATTGGACTCTCTGTTTGGTGGATGTAGCCTAAGTTTGGGTGAACCATGTTAAAACTTGTCTCTCGCTATTATTATTTCTGTATATTTCCATTCCTCTATTTAATCTTTATTTGCATTTAATTGATATCTTCTTCTGGCTAACCCTAACAGCATCTACATATGCTAGAGTTCAGTTCCGGTTAGGCTCAGTACACTGATCTACTACACTTCATCTTTCTTCTTCTCTTATGCTGCTTTCTTTACATACCAAATCTTCCTTACTGCTTCTGCTCTTATTCGCACATCACTCAACACAACAACAACACCCCTCAGAACTAAATCCATCGTGCATATATATCCGCACAAGTGATTTCATCACCTTTCAAGTCGGCACCCGGAATAGTCAATCTTTTCACTAATTCTGATCTGTCGGCTGAATCCTTGCACACCAAGTAATGTGGATCAAGCATATACTTGTAGAAGTCATCAATCATGTCAGCCAATCATAACTTATGCCTTAAGAACCTTTTCCATCATCAGTAACACATCCAGAAAATAGTCTGATGTTCTGTCAGTCAGTTCTTCCTCTGTTCACACTGTCACTCAGGAACTCGGTACTCAAGTATTCATATCTTTTACCTCATCTATCACCAGAGGCTAAATCCTTGGAATCTAACACTCAAGGTAGTCCTCTTCACTTCCCCAAATCTGTACTTCACCAAGATACTTCCTCTGAGAGATCCAGACCTGTCTGTCAGACCTTGCCACACGCTCTGTTCTTGTTTACCAAACCACAACATTCTTCACTCTGACTTCTGGTAGAGACACACCATGTCCTGCGGATGTGTGGAATGAACTTTGTTGCCATCAATGACAACAATCATGAATCCATATAGTGTCTCTTGCCAACAATCTCCCCCTTTGGCATTGATGGCAACACTTAGTGAAAAATGACTAAGTGTTTACACTATGCTCCCCCTTGGCTGATGCTCTGTTTTTATATACATTTTCCGGAGCTCCCCCTTAGTTGGATTCCTCATTTTTCACTGCTCCTCACTCCCCCTTTGACATCAATGGCAAAGGGTAGGGTCCGCATACCAAAATTTTCAAAAATTGTACTATACTTAGCCGCATAAGTATATACATATGGAATACTTACATATACTGTAGTATGTCTGCAAAAGTTGTTTTCAGTTGGATGAGTTTTGCAGCCCAACTTTTCTTCATTCTATCCAAAATTGAGATGTGACCACTCAACAAAAATGCAAAAGCTTCTGGCCTCTTAAGATCTGTCGGATCATTGGTCTGGGCAGTAGTCTGAGCATCACTTATGGCCTCATGCATGGCCTCTAACTTAGGGATAATAATCCTTCTAAGTTCACCCATCCGGCTAATTATGTTCTTCCTTTCCTTCTCAAAATTCTTTATTGCATTTGTGATTGCAATAGTTTGACACTCTTGATTTACTATGGAGGAAGAGAGAGGATCAAAACTTTGAGACAAACTTAGTAGTTTATCCTCTTGCTCTTTTATTTTCTTCTCAATTTCTACTGTTGCTTTGGACCAGGAAATACAAAATTTATATACTTCACTGCCATCCTTAAGAGCATTTTCTAAGCTCTTTATCCCAATATTCATGTTTCTCCTATCATTAATGATCAAGCCCTATACCTTGGAGAACCTTTTATCCAAAAACTCCTTCCGGACCTTTTCTTCAGCTGACTTCTCTAGAGAATCAAAATGTGTATTAACACTGCTAACTAGAGTTTTGAGATTACCGGATGAGGAGGCTATGGGATCCTTCTAAAATGATGGCATAATCTTTTCGAGCACTCCAGAAGCAGCTTCTATCAACTCACAGTCTTCTTTATGAGACTTTAGGGGTTTTTCTTTAATCTTAGCATTAGCAAATGAAGCTATCTTCATTGTCTGTACCAGAGAAAGAGAATCAAAATTGAATGGACCTTGTAGAAGCTCTGGTTCATCAATCTCCATTGTTTCTTTGTTCAAGAATTCCTAGACAGTTTGTGCAGTGTCTCTTGCTGGAGACAGATGTTTCTTCTCTTCTGCAATCTTGGAGCTGTCCTTTGGAGCTTTCTCTCCTTCTATATTCTCACCACTAGCAGTTGTGGTCTTCTCTGTTGAAGTCTTCTCTCCTTCTACAACCTTAGCACTGTCATCTTCTTTTTCCTTCACCTCTGCTTCTTTCTCCTATAATTTTTCTTCTCCTTTGGATCCAGAGATTGTAGGGGAAACTGGAGGAGAAATGTTAGTCTATTCAAGGCCCACCTCTTCTGTCATTTTCTCAGTAGTTTCTTCTGCAACATTTGTGGTCGAGGGGTCAGTACCCAAGTCCTCTATAGTGGGAAGATTAAATCTTTTGAAGGCTTTCTGGAGAATCTCTTCTATGTCCTTGGCTACCTTGTCGGTCTCACCAAGCATAAGCTGATTCATCCTTGCTTTGCTCCTAAATTCATCCTTGCAGTCTTTGAATACAATGTTCATTGTCTTGGGATCAATTGAAGGATATAGCTGAATAGCTATCTATTCCCGGATCTCAAGGTCTTTTGCCATGGCATTTGTCTTTCTCATTTCTAACTCCTTTTCTAGGCTTTTAGGAATAAGAGATATAATTTCAATGAAAGCCTTATTATAAATGTTTAGGTACTTGACTGTAGCTTCCTGCAGGATCTTTTGGTTAGCCTCATTGTAATCATCATAAAATTTGGCCATTGGTTGAAGGTTTCCATCCATAGTGACTAATTTTATTACACTTTCTAAAGACAGGGTGGGCTTTTCAACAAATTCCTTTGCTATTTCTTCCTTGTCTTGTCCTATGGAATGTTTACTGAATCCTTTCTTCTTCTACTTCTTTATTTCCTTTACCCCCTCATCTGATTCGGTTTCCTCTTCATCTCTTTGACTTGCATAAGCCCTTGTGGCTTTTGTCTTTGACCTTTTCTCTCCTTTGCCGGATGCCTGAACTTCCGGTGTTGAGGTTTTTGATCTTTTGGCTGTGACAGGTGCAGATCTCTTTGATGATCTGGTCTGGGTTGAGGTTTCTACCGGAGCACTTTCCTTGCTTCCCTTTTCTACCTCTTTCTTCTCTTCCTTAGCCTTTTGTCTCTTTTCCCTGTGGGCATCAAGTGCCTCCTTTGAGATGCCAAGGCCTTTGGTAATATGTTCTACTTCTTTTCACACCTTCCTCTTGATCTCTGGTTCTCTGAGTTCCACATGAATCTTTACACTTAGCTCCTCAAAGGTTCCAAACCTTTCTGCCTTTGGATCCTTTGGCTGACTTAGCATGTGTTGAACATGCAGCTCCACAATCTGTTCATCAACTTCATACGCCATGGGCATGATCCAGACTGTCCTTGGTTCTACTGCCTCCATTAGGCACTGATCAGTCTCTACCATAAAACAGATTGTGTCTTTGTATTTCTCAACAAGAGACTGAGGAATCCTTTCTCTTGCTTGCATCATGTTCTAAAAGTTCTTGAAGTATCCCCATAGAGCTATATTTTGTGCTTTGTTATCACCAAGTCCATGCAAATAATCTCTGATTTGGATAGCTACTGGCCTATCACTCTCCCACACCCAGCCACTAGATCCGGGAAGCTCATTCATAAAGTAGAAAAACAAGCACATTATTAATCCACCATACTTGAATGAATTCTTTTTATCTTTCTTTATTTTTTGTAGATTCTCCAAGAGTTGGTTCAAGAGAAGCTGACAAAGATCATAGTCTGCATCCTTTCTTAACATTTCATAGGCAGTGTATATGGCAGTTCCAGGTACAGAGTTTTCCCTACTAGAATGAAATATTTTATATCCAATGATCATGGAGGCAAACTTGACATCCAGATCAGAGATGTCATCTATTTTCATTGCTCTTTTGTCAAACTTGGATCTGGTAGCCTCACTCACAGTTTGATTCTTCACAGATTTGAGAACAGGAATCCCACCGAATGAGTGTAATCGGGTAAATGCCTTGATGGCATCTTTTGTGATTTTGAAAGGTCCATTTAATCACATGAAGTTGTCATGTATTCTGCTTAAAATGTACCTAACCCATTCATCCTCCGTAAAACAGGGGACATGTATGTATTGTGTAAAGTGTTTGTTCCGGAGGCCCTTGTATTGGGGTTTTAGCTCAAATGAATCATCTAACAGTTGTTTGTGATAGATATCTCTTAGTTTGAATTTCCCAAACTCTTCAACATTTGCGTGTATATAAACCCTAATATCTTTGATGTGCAAAACACCATGCGGAACACCAGAAAATGCACCTAGGGGATCTACCTCCAAGGATTTGTATGGATGTTTCTTAAATGTGGGGCGAGGTCTATCAGAAATCTTTACTATATTTGGAGTAGCCATCATCAAAAGATTTGTAGTGAGATATTGAAAATGGAAAATACCTTTTGTGCCTTTCAGTTTCACAGAGTTGGTTGGATTGATTTATGGATGTAATGACTTCTGCAAATGATCTTCGATGAACTTGAGGAATTTTGTTGTAGAGCTCCACTTTTCATTTCTTCTTGAATGCAGAATGAACAAGTGATTAATGAGGAAACCCTTATATTGCTCTGCAAACCCTAATGTTAGGTTGTAATAAATGCTCAACCTACATTATTCCAGTTGGCCTTATTCAGATGACTTGAAGAACCAGATCAATCCTAATCTTTAAACATTATGTGGATCTTCCAAATCTTAACCATGGTTTGTTTGGATGTTTCCCTTATGAACCTTTCAATCTACAGCTCTTCTTGTGCCAGTTCCGGTACCAATTGACTGGCTGGGGGAATAAGGTTTTCTTTGTGTCTCCTCCTGAGCCAAAGCTCACTTTTTAATTTCTGGAAGGAATATCAGCACCAGAGTCTGGTGCGGATCCAACCTCTACATTCTCTGTACTTTTCTTCACCCAAATCTTGCTCATCTCACTTTTAATTTCATCCGCATTCACTTTTTGTTTACCCTTATCTTGATTCTGATTATGATATACCGGACCTCTTTTGTCCTGATTCTTGCTTCTACAGAATTTTGCACTATGACCGGATCTATTGTAGATTTGGCAAACAACATTTCTTTGCATATTTGACTGATATCCTCTTGATCTACATTGATTAGCCATATGACCTATTCTATTGCATGCAAAGCATCTACCATTGAATGTTTTGTTCATTTGCATATTTCTGCATTCATGAGATTTGTTACCATACCTTTTGTAGTTGAAACATTTTCCGGAGAAGGATGAATTAGTCTGATTCATTCTCTTTCTGTACTGATTAGCTTTGTGACCATAGTGATTGCAGTTGTGGCAGTAACCATTGAAGGATGGATATCTTTGAGCATTAGGCTGTCTTACCAGAGGTCTTCTAGGCCTGTTCCTTGGATTTTCTGATCCAGAATTCTTCTGACCGGATCCAGAGCTTTCTCCTTTCTCATATCCCAAGCCACACTTGTCATCTACCTTCTTTTGACTTCCAAGAAGAACTTCAAGTTGAGCAAAACTTATCTTGAATTTCTCTTTATATTCATTTGCTGTTTGAAGATCCCTTTTGAGAGAGACAATTTGATCCTCAAGTTTTTCTTCATTATCTTTAGCATCTTCAAGATCAGATTCAAGATGTCTGATAATTCTATCCATCTGGTGGCAATCTTCTGATTTTTCCTTGAGAGATTGTCTTAGATTATCTTTAGTTTTTCTTTTTTCTTCAACTTCTTGGGTAAAATTCATAACTCCTGATTCCATTTCATGTCTTACCATAATGATTTCTTTTGATAACTTTTCACATAACTTGGTTTTCTCATTCAGCTCTTCATTTGCATCATTTACTTCACCTTGTCTTGACAATTGCTGAAGCAGCTCTTTTCTCTTTTTCATAGAGAGATTTAATTTGTCTTTTAGTTCTCCCATGAAATCATCGGCCTATTTGAGTCTTTCCTTTAATTCATTGACTTCAGAGTTTGACTGTTCAAGATCCTCAAGGGTAGTCTTGAGTTGCTCCCTTAAACCATTTGCATCCATTTGGATTCCCAGATCTTCCTCGAGGTATTAGACTCTATTAGGAGGAACTTAGCTCTGATACCAATTGTTGATAACTGAGAGGGGGGTTGAATCAGTTATCCTAATTATTTCTTCTTTATGAACTTTCTTATTAATCAATGCAGCATTAATTCAAATAAGCAAACATAACCATGAAATGGAGATACACATGACACAATATTTTTGACGTGGAAACCTGGTTAAGGGAGAAAACCATGGGGTGATTAACCCAAAGATTATTCTCCATTAGAAGAATAAGGAAAAGCAAAATGGCACTTGCCAATTAGGGCTCACTGCCCGAGCACACTGCTCACAAGAGGCACACTGCCTACAAGAGACTCACTGTCTACAAAAGGAATGTAATACAATACTTGAATTGATATAAGACCATCTATATATTGTAGAGTTTAGTTCCAGTTAGGCTCAGTACACTGATCTGCTGCACTTCATCTTTCTGCTTCTCTTATGTTGCTTTCTTTACATACCAGATCTTCCTTACTGCTTCTGCTCTGCACTTCTACTCTTATTCGCACATCACTCAACACAACAACAACACCCCTCACAACTAAATCCATCATGCATATATATCCACACAAGTGATTTCATCACCTTTCATGTCGGCACCCAGAATAGTCAATCTTTTCACTAATTATGATCTGTCGGCTAAATCCTTGCACACCAAGTAATGCGGATCAAGCATATACTTGTAGAAGTCATCAATCATGTCAACCAAACATAAATTATGCCTTAAAAACCTTTTCCATCATCAGTAACACATCCAGAAAATAGTCTGATGTTCTGTCAATCAGTTCTTCTTCTATTCACACTGTCACTTAGGAACCCAGTAGTCAAGTATTCATATCTTTTACCTCATCTATCACCGAAGGCTAAATCCTTGGAATCTAACACTCAAGGTAGTCCTCTTGACTTCCCCAAATTCGCACTTCACCAAGATACTTCCTCTAAGAGATTCGGACCTATCTGTCGAACCTTGCCACATGCTCTATTCTTGTTTACCAGACCACAACATTCTTCACTCTAACTTCCGGTAGAGACACACCATGTCCTGCGGATGTGTGGAATGAACTTTGTTGCCATCAATGACAACAATCATGAATCCATATAGTGTCTCTTGCCAACATATACCTCGCGTGCTATAGTTCCTCTTGCATCTTGTCTACCTTTCCAAATAGATGATGAGCAAGATTGGGAGGAGGATGATTTGCTTTAGGTTGACTTGCAACTGAGGTACCTTATTTTTGTGTTATGTGTGCATGTGATTGTTTTCCCCTGTGATGTGTTTCTTGGTATTTCATTTATGTTTTTATTATTTTTATTGTTGTTAATCTCTCTTTGGATGACCCTTGACACCCTTGTAGGTGCAAGGATACAAAGAGACCGAAATCCATTGTGACATTCTATCTATTTGTATCATCATTCTTCTATTTGTTGTAATTTGTATCATTGTTGTGTCCTTTGGGGATGATGCAAGGCCTATAATGTTTTGGTATTCTCCCTTATTGACCCAAGGGATGTTTATTTTTTTAATTTCATGTGCTACTTCTTCCTTTATCTCCATAGTTCTACTAGCTAGTAGATGATGATTGTTCCAAATATATATATATATAGTCTTGAGATATCTTCTATTTTACAACCATTCATATACTAATGCCAGTTTGTAGATCCCTTCGTGTTGTTCCTTAGTATAATTTTTATTGCTTCTTTTATGTTTTGATTTATGTGGTACCTTGTTGCTATGCTCGGCGTCATACCATTACTACATAATCCATTGTGTATCTTGCATGTAGCATCACCTCAATTTACCTTTTGTGGGGGCAACCCCTTTGTGAGATGTAGTTCATTGGAAACACATATCTTATGGGTGTTGCAAGTATGTGCCTAATCGGTATTGTCATTGATGTCAACATATCTTTGTTGTCATTGGTGTCAACTATATCCTAATTTATTATTGGTTTAGAATCTTTATATTTTGAGGTTATTGAGAAAATTAGCCCCTCCAAAAGAATTAGAAAGGAAACAGTGAATCACAGTGAAAATAGTGAGTTGCATACTAAAGAACAGTCTAGAAGACTACTCCGCATTTCTTGTAGATTGAAGATCTTGGTCTACAGATTGGAAGTTATTTAGAAGCATGTCTGAAGATGCTAAATCCTAAGTTTGAGCCTCTGGTATGAAGAATTGAGTGAGTTACATTCACCAAAGTAAAACCTACTTTTTCTGATTATTCACTGGTGACAGGGAGAAAGTATTTTACTCTGCATTCTTCCGCATTGAAGTAATTTGCTCTATGGTTCTAGAGGGAAGTTGGGATGATGATAAGTGCCTACAACTCCAATGGTTCATGATTTGGTGGTCCGCAAGCTATATTTCTTTTATGACAGTTGAAGATAGTGAAGTTCATGCACTCTGGTGTGAAGAATCTCATGGATAAAGTGGTTAGATTTTATGTGGTTGCTCCTAGTGATTACAACATGTTTATGGAGGCCTCCTAATCATGTTCCTACCTTTACATTGGTCCGTGAGGAGTATTTCGGATCAAAATTGAAGATTGTTCCTAGATAGTGTAGCGTGTAACCAGTCTTAGCTGACTTGGTTAATTCCAGTGATTGCGGAGATCTCGTGAAGATTGCGGAAGCATTTTGTGGCATGGAAGATCATGTTTGAGTCCTTGCTAAGGCATGATGTGATCTGCTCATAATTTTATGTCTTCTCCTTAGCATAATTTTGTATTAGGTCAAGACCTGTTTCTGTATGTTTGTAATATCATTATTGGAGAGTGGCCCAATATTTGATAAATGTAATTTGGTTGTATTGTTGACTTTGATTAACATTCCAAAGTTGATGAATGATATATATACTTGTAATTGAGTTGAGGAAAAAAATGTCCTTGTGTGAAAATGTGAAGATAAGGGAGGAAGAGAAAAGGTAGAGCAGAGGAGAAGAGTTGTGTTGTGCTTCAATGGAACTGTAATTAGGCATGGTGTAGATATTGTTATAGTAGTTCACCCTTTGACAATGAGCCACCCTTTGGTAGTGAGCCACCCATTGGCAGTGAGCCCTAAAGGCAGTGAGCCTTCTGATTCTTGGTATTGTGCTTTACATATATATCTTGTGGGTTAACCCCCGCCATGGTTTTTTCCCTTAACCAGGTTTTCCACGTAAAAATTTGGTGTCTCTTGTGTTTGATCTTGCAACTATGTTTAAGTTTCTGACTTCATGCTTTCATGGTTTAATCATAATATCAGTGGACAAGCGATAAATGTTTTAAAGTGCAGAAGTAGTTAAGATTTTGGGACAACTAATTCAACCCCCCCTCTCAGTTATCTAGTGCATTCCAACAATTGGTATCATACCCAAGTCCCTTCGGAAAGAGTCTAACAACTCTAGCAAGATCCTAAATGGAGCTAAAAGAAAAATAGGTACATATTGATATTAATGCACTTGAATGTTCACTAAAAGATGATAAATTTAGATTGTCCAAGGAAGCATTTTATGAAGATGATGACTACCTCCTCTCCAAAATAATGAGTGTCAACAATCTAAGGTGTTCTGATTTAGAGGTAAGCACCAGTAATGAGGCTATGTTTCAAGGTGAGAACTGTTGGATTATCAATAGTAGTTGTTCAAATCACATGACTAGTGACAAGAGTAAGTTTGTAAGTTTGAAAAGATATGGAGGGCTAGTTAGATTTGGAGATGACTGCACTATTGAAATATGTGGAAAAGGATCAATCAATCTTGGCAACAGACAAATTATTGATGATGTTTTTAATCTTAAGAATCTAAAGCAAAGTCTCTTAAGCGTTGGACAGTTATGCAAAAAAGGATTTAGTCTTGTATTTGAGAATGATACTTTTGAAAACAAGGAGAATTATGGAGCTACAATGGCCATTGGAAAAAGGATAGAAAAGAATCTTTATCATCTCAGAAAAGGTGACATTCTTGGGCTCACAACTGAGACCAATGAAAGCTGGCTTTGGCATAGAAGACCGTGTCATACCAATATTGATGATTTAGTAATGACAGGCTCAGTCCAAATTGTAAAAGATCTGTTAAAAATTGGTTATTCAAATAACATCATTTGCAAGAAATGTTAATCAAGAAGAATACTACAGGATAAAGAAAAATCTTCTACTAAATGACTAGAATTGATCCATACAAATTTTTGTGGTCCTACAAGAATACGAAGCCTCCACGATGACAAGTACTTTGTGTTTTTCATTGATGATTACTCTAGAATGACTTGGGTTAGCTTTTTCAAAGAAAAAAATAGAAACTCTAGATGCACTCAAAGATTTTAAATCAATGGTTGAAAATGAGCTAAATATGAAAATCAAGTGTTTGAGGACTAGGAAAGAAGAAGAGTTTACCTCCAACAATTTCAATATGTTCTGTAAGACTCATGGGATAGAAAAACAACTCTCTGCAAAAAATAAGGTAATGGAAGAAACAAGTAGGACTATTCAAGAAACTGCAAAATCAATGATGGAAGAAGCAAATATGTCAAAAGCATTTTGGAAGGAGGCAATTCAAACTACTGTCTACACACTAAACAGAGTTTAGGTAAAATCCAAAAATGAAAAGACTCCCTTTGAATTATGGTATGGAACAATACCCACTATGAAATACTTCAAAATCTTTGGAAGAAAATGCCTTATCAAAATGGAAAAGGATGATGGTAAGCATGAGGAGGGCATCTTTCTTGGATATTCATCTTGGAACAAAGCCTACCACTGATACAACAATAGATTGGGAAAGATTGTTGAAAGTACAAATGTCAAAGTTAATGAGAATAGTCAAAGGTACTCTGACATAATCAATAAGGAACTGTAGAATGAAGCACAAGAAGGTTCCCAGACCATTAGTGATGTATGCTTGATTGTCAGTGTTGAATCTAAAGTAGTTGATATTAACAGTAAAGGGCACCAAATTGTTTTAGAAGACATTAAGGAATCTGAGGAAGAAAACTTGGACTCAAAAGAAAATATGGTAAAAGTAAATGGTTGCATCCAAGAGCTAAGTAAGGAAATCAAGGAACTCCAACAAAGTCTTAAAAGGAAAAGTAAAGAATTGAGTCTGGAAAATGAAGATAAAACAAGAATAGAGGATCATCTAAGCCAAGTTGTAAAAGATAAGTTAGAAGAATGTGAGAAATATGCAGAAGAAACTGTACTTTTGAAGTTTAATCTAGAGGCAACCAATAGCTATAGAGAAAAATTCAAAATAAGTTCTACAAAACTTGATGAGTTGCTAGCCAGTCAAAAGTATCTAGATGATAAGCAAGGCTTGGGATTTGAAAAGGGAGAAAGCTCAAATTTAGGACAAGTCAGATCTAGAGAAAGAAGAGGTAGAAATCATCCGATGAGGAACCAAAGAAGAGGACCTAAAAGATCTCTGGTCAGGCAACCAAATGCTCAAAGGTGTCCATCTTTCAATGGTTATTGTTTCAAATGAAATAAGTACAGTCATAGGGCTACTTAGTGTAAGAATAGAATGAATTAGATTGTTCCATCTTTCTCTAGTCAATGTTTCAATTGCAAGAAAATTGGTCATAAAGAAAATGAGTGCACAATTGTGTCAAGAAACAATCAAATCAATCCAAGGAATGCATAATCCTTCAATGGAAAGTGTTTTACATGTAATAGATATGGGCATATGGCTAATCAGTGAAGATCAAGGCCAAATTCAAATAACAGTAGAAATCAAGGTCAGAGAGATATTGTTTGTCTAAATTGCGACAAGCCCGAACACTCTACCAGATTCTGCAAAAATAGAAATGTAGAGAGAGACTATCCCACAATGAAGAGGAAAATAGAGCAGAAAGATGACAAAGGCAAGATCAAGGTTGTTCTGGTAGAAACCAAGAATGAGATGAGAAAGATCTAGGTTAGAAAGGATGTCAATGAAATCAAAGATGGATCCGCACAAGCATCTGGTGCAGATACTTCCTCTGAGAAGTAAATTGAGAGCTCTAGCTCAAGGGGAGTAGTGTCAAAAATCTAAATCCCCCACCTAGAAATTTGGTGCTAGAATCCAACATGAAGATATATGATGGTGATGTAGACAATGAGTAGGTTGAAGTGGTTTTTATGGGAAAAAGAAAGCCAAGAGCAAGAAAGGATCGGTTCAGAAAGAGGAGCAGGAAGATGATTGGGATGCTAAAAGTTGGAATGAAAAAATGTGGCTTTACATGTTAAAAATGCTTTTGCTAAAAAGGATGAGAGTTCTATAAGAAACAAAGATTCCAAGAGTTCTGTTGGGCTTGCATCTAAGTCTGTGCCTAAATCAGTAACTAAAGAAGGTAGAGGGTGAATTACTAACTGGCAAGCAAAAGTAAGAAGCTCCCAAGTTGGCTTTAATGAGAGAGCAGTTCCTTGCCCAAAATGGGGGTTATCACCCCTCCTATAAACTAAAATGCATAGAAGTACATCAGTCCGGAGGTACCTAAAAATCCATCTCTAGATCCAGATTGATGCTTGTAAGGGCTACTTCTCAGGGGGAGTAGTTAGGTGAAGAGAGTTCAGAAGAGAGATTGGATCAGAGCAGCAGAGTGCAAGTATGTGCCCTTTGCCATTGATGTCAACGAGGAAGAGAAATCATGTGAAAAACTCAAAGAGAAAGAGTGCAGATGTGTGAAGAGAAAGGGAGAGAATCTTGTCATGATGTTTGTTGTGGTTTTTCACATCATATGTTGCCATCAATGACAAAGGGGGAGATTGTTAAAAGTATGTGCCTAATCAGTGTTGTCATTGATGTCAACATATAATTGTTGTCATTGGTGTCAATTGGATCCTACTTTTTTATTAGTTTAGAAGCTTTATATGTTGAGGATATTGAGAAAATTAGCCCCTCTAGAAGAATCAAAAAGGAAACAGTGAATCACAGTGAGTTGCATACTGAAGAACAGTCTAGAAGACTACTCCACATTTCTTGTAGATTGAAGATCTTGGTCTGTAGATTGGAAGTTATTTAGAGGCATGTCTAAAGATGGTAAATCCTGAGTTTGAGCCTCCAATATGAAGAATTGAGTGAGTTACATTCACCAGAGTAAAACCCATTTTTTATGATTATTCACTGGTGACAAGGAGAAAGTATTTTGCTTTGCATTCCTCTGCATTGAAGTATTTTGCTCTGTAGTTCTAGAGGGAAGTCTAGGATGATGATAAGTACCTACAACTCTAATGTTCATGATTTGGTAGTCTGCAAGCTATCTTTCTTTTATGATAGTTGAAGATAGTGAAGTTCATGTGCCCCGGTGTGAAGAATCTCATGGATAAAGTGGTTAGAGTTTGTGCGGTTGCTCTTGGTGATTACAACATGCTTGTGGAGGCCTCCTAATCATGTTCCTACCTTTACATTGGTCCGTGACAAGTATTTCGGATCAAAATTGAAGATTGTTCCCAGATAGTGTAATGTGTAACTAGTCTTAGTCGGCTTGGTTAATTCCAATGATTGCGGAGATCTCTAGAAGATTGTGGAAGTGTGTTGTGGTGTGGAAGATCATGTTTGGGTCCTTGCTAAGGCATGATGTGATCTGCTCATAATTTTATGTCTTCTCCTTAGTATAATTTTGTATTAGGGCAAGACCTGTTTCTATATGTTTATAATATCATTATTGGAGAGTGGCCCAATGTTTGATAAATGCAATGTGGTTGTAATGCCTGATGGAGATTGATTGTCATTGATGTCAAAAAGGTGTTGAGTTGATGATGTAGATATAGCATAGTGAAAGTTAGATCATTCATGGTGATCTTAGTTCAAGTTTATTGGTCTTCATATGATAGGATGTGAATCATGCTTTCAGGAGTTCACAAGAGTTCACTTAGTAAACATGCTTGAGAATTGCTTTGTGTCAAGATGATAATTGAGAATTTGAGTTGATATGTTGCTTCATGCCATGCTTCAATGTGCTCATCATAATGCCTCAGTTAATTTTTAGGACCTCTTCATGTTGATAATGTGTTCTCAAGGGCACAAGAGCACAATGTGTCTTTAGTGAGTTACTTCAAGGTCTCAAAGTTTACATGGTTTTGATATGATGCTAAGTGTTATGTTGTTCTTCAAGTTTGATGCAAGTCATGACAAAATGTTACTTCATTATGTTCAAGACTTCATGTGCTTTGAGGTTGTATTATATTCAAGACTCAGTGCCTCAGGAGTGTGGAGCTTTTGTATGTCTTTACCACATGGCAAAAAGATGCCTTTATTTATCAATGTTGATTGGTGCTAAGTATGAGTGGCAGGGACATGGAGTTGGTTTTATGAGATGATAAATTTGGAAACTTTAAAGGAGTTAATCAAGTGATGTTTGATCCATGTATTGGTAATTTTTCAAGTGTTCTTCTTGGTGCACCAAAGCCTCTATATGATCATTTTGTGATGATCTACACTCTCTCATATATCAGAGATTCTCTTAGACTTGATGATCTATACTATTACAGATTTGATGCCTAATTTTCTTGTCTCTGAAACTCTAAAGATTAAATCCTACATTCTAATGTCCTTAAGTGCTTTAAGACATAATTCTTTATTCTCTACTCATCCTATATAGAATGCACTTTTTGTTATTACTACACATTGACCTTCTATTATAGGTGATGTCACTTAAATGTGACCTTCTAAAGGGTTTAGGGGTCATTGTACGACCATCTATCTTGTTCTACATTACTGATACCATTGATCTCCTTCATATGTAAATGGGCGGTAAAAGTCATCGAAGGCCAATAATTAAACCTTGGTGGGTGCGCAACCTATAATCAATGGTGTTTGTTTAAATCTTGACCTCCTCCCCAAGCATTATATTTGAAGTGCTTTTGACTGTCAAGGAACCAAGACTACAGTAAAAAGACTATTTTTAGACAGTCTTAAAGGTAGATTTTTTTGTGGGAATTAAAAGCAATTTTGTTTGGAGATTTCTTGCTATTTTTAAGATCTCATCAATGTGACTTTCAAGGTATCGAAAACAATAAAGGAGGAAGTTTTTGTTTTTATAATGAGCATCTTTTTTATTGGAGTCTTAAATTCCTTATGAAGATAAGGATGCTTTTAACATTCTTTTTCTATTCTGATAGAGATGAAAAGTGGATTTGAGGAGAGATTGTTTTATTTTTTCTCACAGGGGTAGATTAAATTCATTGAAGATTTATTTTTTTGAAAAGGGAAAATGAAACATTGAAGTCATGAGAGAGATTTTTATTGACAGGTGCAAATTGATTTTATTCTTGAAGATTAATTTTTGCAGATTGAAGATTTGGGAAGAGGAATATGTATGGTTATGAAGAGAAGATATATATGATTTTATTTTTATAGGACAATGGATTTTTAAAAGTGATTTATGCACAGAGGAGATTATCTTGAAATTTTATTTTTGAATATGAAAATGAAGATGAGTTTTTTGTGAAGGTGAAAATGAATCAAAGAAGAAGAAGAATGTGAAAGGTCATGAAAGGTCATTCAATTTTTATATAATGGTATTGCAAGTATATTGATGATGGAATTTTGTGTGTGGATCAAAATGCAGTGATGAAGACATATTTGTGAAAATTCTTTTGAAAATATAGATGAGATCATGTTTTTGTAGGAATGAATCAAATAAGGATGAAGACATTATACAGAGAACTTGTAGATTGAACTATGGAGATAATATGCAATTGATTGTATTGATTATAAAGAGATCATGACTGATACGCAAATTGAATTGAGTCTGATTGCAAATGGATATGCAAACTCAGGGAAGAAAGTTATTGTATTCTTTATGTAGTGATTGTATTTGAATCTTTATGTGAGTACTGAAGCATAAGTTATACAATGGTGCAAATCAGATTGACTTGCAATCATTTCTTACACACTAAGCATTATGTTTTGATGATGATGATTGTATTTGCCAGTGAGGCTTTATATGCTAGTGAGGTACTTGATTGGTCAGTGAGACCTAGTTCTAGCGAGTGAGGCTTTGTATGTCAATGAGGCATGGTTAATTGTCAGTGAGACAACTTGTTGTAAGGTTAGTGAGGTTTTGAATAAGCCAGTGACACAATTTTTAGTGGTTTTTCTACCCCATGAGGGTTTTCCACTCTAGTAATCCTTACGTTATGATTTGTCTCTATGTGTGTGTTTTCTAATGTTTTACTCATAAGGTCATGTACACTCTATTCATCATCATACTTTGCATATGAATTTGATGGATTATTGATGTCTCCTTTATTTATTTTCTTGTAAATTAAAAGGCGTGAAAAGATTTAAAAAATTAGACAACACTGATTCACCCCCCTCTTAGTGTTGTCATGGGCTCCAACAATGCCAACTTTGGTGAACATTCCAAAGTCGATGAATGATATATATATACTTGTAATTGAGTCAAGGAAAAAAATGTCCTTGTGTGAAAATGTGAAGATACGGGAGGAAGAGAAAAGGTAGAGCAGAGTAGAAGAGCTGTGTTGCACTTCAATCAAACTGTAATTAGGCATGGTGTAAATGTTGTTATAGCAGTTCACCCCTTGGCAGTGAGCCACCCTTTTCCAGTGAGCCACGCATTGGTAGTGAGCCTTCTTATGAGCAGTGAGCTCTGTGCAGTGAGCCTTCTGATTCTTGGTATTGTGATTTACATATATATCTTGTGGGCTAACTCCCTCCATGGTTTTTTTTCCCTTAACAGGGTTTTCCATGTAAAAATATGGTGTCTCTTGTGTTTGATCTTGCAACTGTGTTTAAGTTTCTGACTTCATGCTTTCATGGATTAATCATAATATCAGTGGACAAGAGATAAATGTTTTAAAGTGCAAAAGTTAAGATTTTGGGACAACTAATTCACCCCCCCTCTTAGTTGTCCAATGCATTCCAACAATGGGCATGTGCTTCCAAAAAGCTCTCATGCCTATTTTTTGATTTGTTGTTGTTTAGTGGAAAAAGTGGGAAAATGATAGTTTACCTAAAGCAAATCAAGCCCCTCTTTCACTCACATAACATTAAGAAATAGGAATCAATCTTGCTCACTATGAAGGATCAAGCTATTGATTCCTATGACCTTTTTATGCTTGTTTTGCCTAATTAGATGCCTAAATTAGGTTTTTACAAGCTTCAAGCAACTAAATAGCATGAAAAACTAATTGCAAGGTATGTGATAATAGACTAATTTGTGACAAAGATACTAATAAATAGATTACAGAAATGTAGAGCAAGAATCACAGAGAGTATGTACCTGGAAATTGAGGGCTTGTTAGACTAGGGCGCCCACCCTAGTGGCCCAAAAGTTTTTGATAGCTAAAATCTCTTGTACTTGGTGTCAAAGTGTCCTTAGAGGGTTCTAGATCTAGAATTAAATGCCCAGTTAGACTAGGGTGTCCGCCTCAGTGTCCTGATTATTTCATGATGTCAAAACTCAAAGTTCTATGACAATTGTACCCGTAATACCTATTTTTCTTTTGCTCCTTTTCACTGAATCTTTTCGAATATGACCTGCACATACAAAAGGAGGAGAAAGATGGTTGTGGATATATAGGATTTTGGCTTAGTAAAAACCCATCTTTGGTATTTCTACCTCAACAATAGCCAATGATAAATATCTGCGGATGTGTGTACTCATATATCATATGTGTATGCAGAAAATATAAAACCCTAGATGACTAAAGCATCAAGGAAAGATCAACACATTGCTTCACTCAAGGAAACAGAAACAACATCACCTCAAGGAGATGATTACAATAGAATAAGAAGGTGAGGCAATCATATCCGTGGAGGATTCCCAAGCTCAAGTTGGAGGATTCAACCCTTCTCCCAATTGTACAAAGGGCTTGACAAAACCATAGGAAGAGCAAGATAAAATCAAGATCTTGATTCCTAATCTCCACCGAATATCTCCATGATAGAAAATATCAATAACTTCCAAGAGCTTCAACAAAGTACCGATCTTCAATGGTAAAAGTGGCAGAATTTTAGCATAGTAAGCTTGTATATAGATTGTGTGTGTTAAAATGATTTGCAATTCTCTTTAAATACCTAACCTTATAAATTCAAATATTTGAAATAATAAACCAACATCATGGGAAAATAAAAATTTGAAATCAGAATCCCGAGGTGCACGGAACAAGTCGACACCACCCTGAAATTTAGGATCCAAAAAAATAGGACAGGACGTGGGCATGGGTGCCTAGTCCAAACCCTAGTTTTCATTTAAGATCTACATTTAGGATGTTCAAAATATCCAAAATCCAAACTTTGTTTCCAAGTTCAGTCAGTTATTGCTTCAAAATATGACATTTCTTCAATTGGTTATAGGTCAATCAGGGTTTAGGTAAGCCAAAAATAAAAAGGGAAAGAGGACACCAAAAGAGAGGAGATAGACTATGCAAAATTGTGTCATTCCATACAAGAGGATAATTTCTAACATAATATTTAACCCCCACTTTAGTGGTCATATGACACTATGTGCATATGCAACGAAAGGAAAGTAAATACATCAATCATGAAAATGATACCCAAAAGGATACTGTAGAGGAAGCTGAAGTGTTGTCATGCAAGAGGAAGAAGCCCCTAGTCTATAATCCTACAAGACCACAAAGTTAGGAACCTCGTCCTACAAAGGAACACTTGTCAGATAATCAAAATCAAATCAACCTGCAAAAAACACACAAATAGGTCAATCATAAACACTAAGGGGTTGAGTGATGAGACATGATGAGGGAGGAAATTGAGGGAGATATATGCCCCCCTTGTTTCTATTTCCTTAGTCCAAAAAGGAGAAACAAGGTGGTTATCTATGCGCTCGGATTTCAAGGAGAGGTGATAAGAAAATGCATTGTGAGGGTCATTTTTACAAACAACACTAAGGCACTAAGCATTAGGTTAGATGGAGGGTGGAACAAGGATTCTAATACAACAAATGATGTGAAAATTTGAGTCCAACAACCCAAGATAGAGGTTGATGAGTAAGGTTGTATAGTTTTGCACCTAGATAGAAATTAGAATTCTCATCCATTTACTATATGTAAAAGGAGTTTTCACTATTTCGCCATTCATTCTTATTTTCATTGTGTAGAGGAGAGAAGGAGAAGGATAAAGAGACTAGCCATGCTGACATAGCATCCATACCAGTTTCTAAGACTAGAGGTGATCTGATCTAGAGTCGTCGACAAATGGATCGAGCCAGAGGTAGGATCTTGAACTTCACTTATGTCATCATTCTTTCTTGTTTTGGTTATTTTCATCATTTTTCATGCCATTTAGAATGTTCATACCCAAATAAGGCACCCAAGTCTAGCCAAGGTGCCCAAGTCTTCTCTAGGTGCCCAGGTCCTTCTAGGGTGCCTAGGTCTTCCTAGGGCACCCAAGTCCAGAAAGGACAAGGGCCCCAGGGATAGGGCACTAAATGATAGGTTAGATTTTGTGTTATGTTTTGATGATGTGGACTGATTCAAATTTGAATGTACGATGCACAGGACATCCCCGAGATGCAAGAGCACACAGGTGGTCACCTTATGACACTGCTATGGGACAACATTAGTACTATCACCGATGCGGAGCAGGGTTTCCTACAAACAGTGGGCCTATGGTGGGTGTTTAGGATTCCCACCATGAGATTCCACTATAGTATGCTAATGGCACTCATGAAGAGGTGGGATGCAGATACATCTACATTCCATCTACCCATAGGTGAGATGATAGTGACTCTAGAGGATGTATATCGCATCCTGCGACTACCTGTCCGAGGAGAGACAATGAGGATCATAGAGCATTGTTCAGAGGAGTACACTAGAGAGAGTCACTTATACTATTTAGTTCACATCATCACTTGGGTGGGATGAGGACACATTACACTCTGATGGCTAGAGCAGGGATGTGCTAACATTCCCTTAGTATGACAGATCATGATTGCTACCATTGCACATGATGGACGAGGCACACACCTTCACGGGGGGCTTGTTCACACTATCAAATTGATGGAGCAACATAGGATGGTGTACGTGTGGGGGCGCAGTATGCTTGCACACCTCTACCATTATTTGGGATGATACGTCCATTATGAGACACATAGCTTGCTGGTGTGCACCATGTTACATGTGTGGATGTTTGAGCATATTAGGTGCACACAGCCTACAAGTTTCGCCATAGAGCCGACATGGACATATCCACATGAACATACTTATCCACTCATCAAATGTTGAAGACATGGTTACTTGTTATATTAGAGAGTAGTATTTGATAGGCTACAATGTGACGACATTGTTTGGAGACCATATCACTGTGAGAGACCATGGATGGAGTAGTGTAGCCAAGATGTAGAGGGATCAGTTGATGGTCAGTTGTCTTTATCATATAGTTGTCTGGTTTTACTTTGATAGAGTAGCACAACAGTTTGGATGCAGACAAGATGTTCCTATGAAGTGTCCAAGCTATGCACGCTCAGCATGTAGCATAGTTAGATCGAATGCTGCCCCATGACTGATAATAGCTGAGGTGGTGGTGAGTGATGATGATTGTGTAGAGGATGTAAAGCCACTATCTGATGTAGAAGATGTCAATGTTACCTGAGCATATCAGACCTAGTGGAAAACAACTCGGCCTAGTCCTATGAAGGAGTAGAGGACGATGTCAGTGATTTCACTGGATATTATGATCTTGATGAGGATGAGGATGATGATGATGATGAGAAGATCTGGTATAGTATGTCTTCAGAGCAAGACCATGGCAAGATCATCAAGAGGTAGATAGAGATGAGGAGACCAAGTCGAGGCCATGGTCGAGAGCTCGTGGTCCAGCTTCTACTGGTGTTAGGAGATTGGGCCATCATGAGCGAGGGGAGACTAGTAGTCATGTGCCTCCAATTGTAGAGTTGACTGCAGAATTCATTATACCAGTAGGAATTTAGAATCCATCCTAGCGATATGGAGATCTAGTTAAGACATTATTTATGTTGATGTATAGTTTTCACAATTACCTATGATGTTATGATGAGATATTGATATCAACTTTGTCTTTCTTTTTGTAGTTGGTACTGATTCATGGCGTGATTTTGTGAGTCGTGTTATAGCAAAGATAATTTCTACTGAAGTGGTCAAGCAACAAGTGTGGACAGGGTGACATGCATAGATATTTATGTTGTTTATGAGATATAGAGTGGCTATGGAGTCCAATTTAGATTGTGCTATAGAGGATAGAGATCAAGCAATCCAGAGAGATGAGTGTGCAGAGGCTAAGCTCTAGGCACTATGAGATCAAGTTGCAGTAGTACCTTCATCTGAGAGAGATCCTGTCATGACTCAGGTCTTCCTGAGTTAAATCAGGTGAGAGCTAATAGGGATAGGGCTCAGTCAGAGAGAGACTAGTACCGCCAAATGTACACTGAGTTGTAGGGCAAGGTGATCGGTTTGAGAGGTGAGCTCAGGGGTCTACGATTGCGAAGTGTCTATAGGAGTCATTCGTGGTTCATAGCCACATATGGGAAGCCCTCTGTCACACACACACCACCAAGTCCTGAGGGAACCAGTGACCGAGGTTTAGCTATGTGATGTATCTTATATTCTATGACATCCCATTTTGATGTACGGGATAGTTGACTATGATGTATATTCAAATTGATGTTTTTTTATATATATGATGTTTTTATATTAATGCTTGTAATGTTATTGATTTATCACATGTGATCTATAGAAATGCCACTAGTGATAAATGTTAATGATTATGTGGAAATGTAATTAATGCTAATGCGACATATACTAAACAATATTTCTTTGTAGAACATATAGTAAAAACCCATGGTGATTAATGAATTTCACACATAAGTAAAATATTATGCTAGATTCAGTCAATAAAAAGGTGATCTTAAATAAATCATGTTTAAACAAGATAAGAAAAATGATTAACCAAACAAGATTCTATTTTAAATGAATTAAGATAAAATAATCTATCTTGTCAAAATTGAAGCTAAACTAACAAATTTGCCTTATGAAATAACATCTAAGATATGATCTTAAGCATAGAATTTCTTGAGATGCGTAGCATTAATAGGTTCTTTAAGTGGTGTACCTTGTTCATGAGCTAATTTATACACTCCTGATCCAAAGGTTTCAGTAATAACATATGGTCCTGTTGATATATTCTTTTACACATAAACAACATGAGATAAATTCACAAGGAACTTAGTCTATCTTGGAAGGTATGGAGAATTATCCAAGGAAGATTCTCAACCTCAAGGCTATGGAAGTCAGTTCTTGAATGTGTTGGAAATTTTAGTGGTTCGTTGTGAGCTATTTGTTCAAGGGGCCTTATGTGATTGAAAGTGTTACGTGACTACTGGACAGGCTCAATTTACTTAAATGACAACAAATTACACTAAGATAAGTGATCCTTTGCATGTATTTACCATTCCTTTACAAAGCTTTACATGAATATTGATAAAACCTACTTTGTATCTCAAATTTGTATGAAAATTGTTAAAGATCTTTATAATTCACCAGTATTTAACCAAATCAATAACAATTTCCTTTAGATAATTGCGTGCATGTTAATTATTTAAAGATTTTTTCAAGAAAAGATAGAAAAGATAAGGATTAGAAACTTGATTATGTCAGAACTACTTTTCTACTACTCATGTGTACAAATCTAATTAGTTGCAATACTTCAAAAGAATTAAATTCATTTATGTTTCTCCTGAGAAATATCACAAATCAACATATAGAACTGCAATCATCAACGGAAATATATCAAAGAACACCTGAATCTAATTACACTCAGAAATAGACACAGTAATTAGATGTTTGTATTCAGTAACATATGAAATCCATTCAAATTTATAATGTATCTTGACCTCAAAATCTTTGAAAACATTAGCAACTAAGCAAACCTACAAACATTTTCCAGATATAGAAAGAAATAGGACATTCCACATCATCTCCACTACAGACATAGGCAAATACTACTATTTCAATTCCCTAAGCTCAAAGTACATTAACAAAATTACTTCTCTTGCAAATTCTCAGTGTTTTCAAATTAAGTTGTGTGTGTCGAAATATAAGTAGGAAGGGTCCTTTTATAGAACTGACATCTTCCTAACAACTATAGAAACCAAATCAATGGTCCAACTTTAAACTTTCAAGATCAATGGTGAAAGGCTTTTTCCCAACTGTTCGTTCAAAATATCTCACAAGAATATTCCCTTTTGGTGTAAATGATTCCATTGGGATCTTTTAAAACATGGAATATTCCACCTTGACTTCCTTTTAACTGGCCCTTACTCAGGAACAAAAAATCCAAGCACACTAGAATACTATGAATGTGAGCTCCCACTACCACTTGCACTTGCCTCTGGACATTCTCCCATTCTTTTCAAATACCCTACATACCTAGCCACTGATGTTGTAATGGATGCATGAATATCCTTTTGACTTTTTGTCCACATGTATTGTTGTAGTTTAATATCTTCCTTTAATATCTTTGCTCGCTGCTCTGCATCCTTTCTATTCTTCAAATATTTCATCTTTACACTTAACACCATAATAGATTCAATCATTTCCTTACTCAAATTAGTTGTAGGATTCTCTAGGCAAGGCAAATAGATAGCTTTGAATTCTTTCACTACCATGGCTACATCATATACTGGCAACTTTGAGCACTCATGTCCAATGAGTCTCTGCATTATCTCTACCTATTTTCTTATCATGTCACCAGCATCTATTTCCAACTCTTGAGTATTCACCATACATTTTCTCAAAATTCCTCCCTCAAACCTCAATTCAAATTTATGCCTTGGCCCTTGGTTTGCCATCTGAGGTGTCAATACTCCCTCATTCACCAATTCTTCAATCCTTTCTTCCATGGCTTTGAGTTGTTCTAGCTCAGATCTGTTCATTCTTAATTGACAATGATGTATGTTAAGGTTGCAACTATTCCTTTCTGCTAGGGCAAGGGCCCAATTGACAACTACCTGTCTTATTATGTCTTCCCCTCTTTGTATGAATTCCTTGACCCGGTCTTCAAATATGTTAGCTTCAACTTTCTTATTCTCCATTTCATTTATCTGATCCTTTAACATAATGGCTAACTCTGTAGGTAATTCTAGTATATTAACATTAAGGTCAAACATCCCTTGAATGAATTATTGCAGTTGGACAATGTGTCCTTTTAGTTGCTCAAACTTGTTTTTATCCTTCCTTATCAACTCTATGGTTGCTTTGTTCATATCTTCCATTTCTGTAATATGGTGTTCCCTAGTTACATACCCCATATCCATTTGAATTATTCTATAATCTTCCAAGCTCATTTCTCTTTTTGTTTTATCTATTATTGGTATGGCAAGTTCCAAGGTTCTCATTCCAGATGGATATCTCCTTACTACAGACATTGTTCTTGCCTTTCTCTTTTCTTTCTTTTGTGTAGTACCACCCAGCAGGCTCTTTATGTCTATGGGAACCAACTTTACCTCTGTCCTTTCTCGTCTCACTTTTTTTCTTATCCAAGTTGGTGCCCTTTTGCTGATTTCTACCATTTTCTCATGAATTATCTCCTCTTGAGGTTTTTCTCCTTCTATTTGTTCCTGATGCTGCTGGGGATTCTAACCTTCTTAATGATGTTCCTGAGGTATATGCTCATCAACTTGTCATTGTTCTTCTTCTTCATTTCCCTTGTCTTCTTCCTCTAACTTGATATCTCCTCTTGTTTCTTCTTATGTATCTTCTTCTTCTAAACTTTCACATGGATTACCTCCTATACTCTCAACTCTTTCACCTTCATCTTCCTCCATTTGCTTTCCTTGAGATTATTGTCCTTGTTGTTGAGGAGGCTACTGCTCATCCTTTCTTTTTGTATGATGTACTGTGGAACATGAAGCCTCAGTAGCTTCCTTCTTTTCTCCTCTTTCATCACCTTGCTCAATATTGACACTAGAAATACCTGGTGAGATTGGTGCTTCTGCCTACATCCCAACTTGACTAGGTACATTTTCTTGTATTTTAAGCACATTTGTCTGTCCTAACTCTTTAGTTTGATTAGAAGGGAAATCCATTGATGTGCTAGACCCAATGGTATGTGTTTTCACAAGTTCTTCACTTATTTTTCCTCTACTTCTTTTTATGTTATTTGTTGTGTAGCGTTGTGTATCTCTTCCATAATATTTTATGGCACTAATTTGTCAAAGGGATCTACTATCTCAACATTATCTTCAAGATGTTTTTTTATCACCATCTTCATCACTACTATCATCCTATATATTTACAACTTCACCCATCCTTTCAATTTCTTTGGACTCCCTGGCTTTTGACTCTTGCATCTTTTCTTCAATTAGTTCTTGTTTGACCTCGATGTAACCCTGGACCTCTTCCTTATGCGTGGAAGTAGTGGATACAGGGGTTTATCTTACTCCTACTAGTGTTGCATCCACAATTATAGTAGGTATTTGCACCTTCCCTTTTAGAGTATCTATGATCACATCCTTCACTGGACCCTGTTCTTTTGTAGCCCTTGGTTCTTGTCTTTGCTCTATATTAGCTGCTTGACTTGATGTCCATTCTTTAATGAATGTATTTGCAGCAATTACAACTGTGATACCAAGTGTGTATAGATGCATAAGTGTTGCATGCTTGTTTGTGTCTGCAATTGTAGTTTCTACAATTCTCCTCTTCTTCTCATAGAAACACAATAACTCATCCTTAATTTCTCTGGCTCTCTTCTTTCCTTTCTTGTCATATGTGGCTACAATACCTCTAGCTTTTAGGTTCTCTATCTTCTCTTTTAACCATGTTTGAGAAAACAAGATCACTGGTTTAGATATATTATCCAAAGATACTTTTTTTGTTTCTTCCCAGTTTGGTTCACTAACAGGCAATTGTGCCAGCCCTCTGCTTTCATAACTCTGATGCAATAATATCCCATCATCCTCTGTGATCTCCTCAGGTACATCTATTCCCCCTATTGTTTTCATATGTTCCACAGTTAGTTTTTGGTGAGCCCTCTTTCTTACCTCTTTTTCAATTTCACAATCAGACCAAAAGTCCTCAATGTGAACTTGATGTCTAAATTTCTTATCAACATAGTTCTGGATCCTATGAAAAGGATCAAAATGCCTTGCCAATTCAAATTCTTTAAATCCATAATACCTCAACTCTCTCTGATTCTTTGGCTATATCCTCATTGTAACAAGAATATCTACCAATTCCCCATGGGAATTTTATATAGCCTCTACCAAATTTCCTTTTGTACATCTCAAAAACATTCACAATTTGTTGAGTAAATTCCAAAACAACCAATTTACCATTTTCCTACTTTGCCAAAGACGGGAATGAATCAATTGCACACACCTAAATTCTGTTGAAACGTTCATAGACATTGTTGAATACATTCATTCTTTGATAAATAATATTCTTGCATGTGATGAAGTCGGAAATTATGATTTTATTTCACTTTGTTGCCTTAATTGTTTGAACTTGGTTTTTTTATTTGGTTGCTAGTTATTGTGATGCTCACAACACACCCCATTTTACCCTCTAGCAAAATGAGGACCCTGCTATGGCTTTTGCTTTTGCTTGTGGTTTGGTCTCGTTGCTTTGTATAATTCTAAATCCCAAATTTTTTTCATGGCTATAGGAGCCTCTGGTGCCGTAATTTTCTGGAATACTTCTTTAGAATCCCATTCACCAATAGCTGTATCAGAAGACTTTCCTCCCATGCTAGATATCAAGGATGGATACCCTCAATGCACCAAAAACTCTTCTACCTCTTTCTTTGGTCCCTTTTCTTTTTCAACCTTTTCTATCTTGCTAGCCACTTTTGTATCTATCTTTCTTTGTTTAGGAGCCATCTACCAAGGAAATTTATGCATTTTAACACCTCATTTGTACCTAACCCTAGGTTTTACCATATATTATTTTACTTCTTTACTTTTACCCTAGGGTTTTTATCATTTCTGCCATTTTTTAGAATTTTCACATAATTAACCAACTTTTAAATCTTTTTTCCCTATGACTAATTATAGCATATCAATTAATTTGCGTCATTTATTTTTACTGTAATAGCTATAACCAATTTTATTTCCAATCTAATCCAACTATAATAGGGTTTAGATACATACCTGAATTCGATTGCTAACCATTATACCATTGGACCTGACACACCCTTTTACCATTTTCCTGTAGCGTTGTTGAATTCTTCCTCCAAATTTATTCTGTTCACTTTAATTTACCCCCTTTTCTCTGTATGCACCCTGCAATTTCTATCTCTATATGCAATTGTAAGTATAGATTTAATCAAAATTTACTTTTTTCTCTCTTTGAATCTAGGGTTTTCTGCACTTAATGCCATTAATTACAATGTACACATGTGTTCAAAACATGCCCATTTCAAATGTGTACCCGTTAGAGATGTAGTTCTATTTTTTTGTATTTCAGATACAAATGCATCACTTAAAGTGTAACTAATGCACTTCCCCTTTACCTTATAACTTTCGCGTCTTGCTTTTGTATATTAGATGCATAACAACATCATTACAAATTCAGAGGTTAATCGTTAATAAACTGAAATGACACTAACTTCCAATTCTATCTATGCACTTTATTATTTGTACATCTTGTTTGTATATTAAATGCAAAACAACATACATGCAAAAAGGCATGAACCCTGCCTGTTATGAATCATACTTGATTTACTTTTGGGTTCGTCTTTGCATCCTTATTTACCTTTTGCATATCAAATACATGCATATGATGATACTACCATAGGTCCCTCCATTCTTAATTACCTTTAATTTCCTTTTGAAAGAAAAATCATACTTGCACTTTAGATACAAAAATCTTCAACCTTATTATTAACCATACTTTCCTCGTATTTAATGCCAAATTTGAAATCATGACCCAAATCTAAGTAAATAAAGGCATATTTATGGTATTTAATTCAAATAGACCACTAGCACATATGAATCGATTTTCTCAACACTGGGTGATGAGCTCACACAAACTTCATTAATGGCAAGTTATTTCACAAATCAGGCGAAGCTCTATTTAATGGCACCGATCATAAGGAACTTCATTCCATTTTTAGAGCTACATCAGCCGCAATTATGTATACTCCTATTTGTCTACGTGGTGCCAAAAGGCAAACTGCCTTCCTTGGTTCCATTTCTGATGCATGCCTAAGAAAAATTATCATTCAGCATGACGACCCTAGGTTTCATGTTTTGGAGTTAGAAGCTGTCAAGATTATCTTAGGCATGGACTTTCTTGTTAATAAGGACAAATACAGGGTGAATTCTGATATTGCCTCTTGGTTTCTTGCCTCCCTGTTGGACCTAGGTGGCAACAAAATTTAAATATTTCTACTATTTCGAGACATTTTCAGGGCTAAGTACCAGATTAAAGATATGGGCGTGATAATTGGAGCTGAGCTGGGAGGCGACATTCTATGTACCTCAGAGCTAGCATTGGTTTCTGTTCCTACTACATAATTTCAAAGATTCCCTTTCTTAATGAACATGTCTAACCTGGCTCTGGCACGTCACCACCACTGGGCTACAATTGGGTTAAATTTCTTGTTTTTATCCTGGGGTTTAGACTTGGTGCCTAACAGTGACTGGGTGGTGCACTTTGTAGACCTAGTTAGGATTGGGAATTTCTACAGACATCCCTAATTCTGGTAGACTCAAGCCTAACAATTTTGCTCTTTTGTATCATTTTTTTTAATTCAAACGACAGGGGCTAAATTCCCCTTAATTGTAAAATCTCCTATATATAACGAATACGAATTACCCCATTTCAGCGTTCTACTGATTAAGCAGCCTTGTGTTCAATTATGTGTATTTTGCCTATGTATCTATGTATGTATATGATTTTGTATTTCTAGTACATGCATTGATACATACCATTCTAGACTTGAAACTCACTTTATTTCGATTAACCTTAGTTCTCATTTGTTTGTATTTGTATATAAGATACAATGTGATGAATCATGCAAATATACAAGAAACACACTTTCTCCTTTCCCCTAAACTCGATTATGTTTTTATTTCAGGTCTAGCTACATACAAGAAATCATGCATGTAACATACAAATAAGATATCCCAATGTTTATACGTTGTTTTGATATTTCTTTTGACGTCCGTGCATGTATGTTATGCAGTTTGTATTTCCAATGCATGACTTTATACATACAAAGTGATGCATAAATACAATTACAGAACTGAATGTTTATCCTTTTAACCTTTGAATATACTCAGGCCCGGGCTTGCATATTCTGACTTGAGTACCTAAAATGGATATACAAAAATGATGAGATAGCCCCCTTTTATACCATGACCTAGCAACACTAAACATCTTAGATGCAAAGAGACTTGTATATGACATACAAATTTACTTAAACACTATATTTTCAATACAAACCCACATTTTCCTAAAATACAAAGAATTTCAATTGGCTCAAAGAACAACACTAGCTCATCCTTATGCAAATTTTAATAGGAACCACAATTTCCATTTTAATACCACGCCTTTTGAATTTTCAACCACTTCAAGCATTAGATACCCTTTTTCCCTTTACCACCAAGTGAGACCAAACCATAAGCAAAAGCAAAAGCCATAGAAGAGTCCTCATTTTGCTAGAGGATAAAATGGGGTGTGTTGTGAGCATCACAACAACTAGCAACCAAATAAAACAACCAAGTTCAAACAATTAAGGCAACAAAGTGAAATAAAAACATAATTTCCAACAGCATCACATGCAAGAATATTATTTATCATAGAATGAATGTATTAAACAATGTATATGAATGTTTCAACAGAATTTAGGTGTGTAGAATTGATTCATTCCCTTCTTTGGAAAAGTAGGAAAATAGTAAACATTTGCATTAACCTACATAGTTTGATTTAAACTTTTAAGCCAAACTTGGATACAGCCTTGCTGCCAGCAGGTGTCCATAGCCCCGAGAAGGTTATCACCTATAATTCCCCTACATAGAGCCCCACTGCCAGCAAGCGTCCATAGCCCCGGTAAAGTTATCTAGATGACCTCAAGAGAATAAATTCTCTATTTTATTGACTTTCAATATTCTGCTTGTATATAAAGTATATCATTTCAGCTCATTATTTGCACAATAATAAGATCTGTTGCATAAGGCTAGGAATTATAGTGGTAGCAAAGGCCAACCTTTAGATTTTTCACTTAATGTAAACATCTACCACTCCCCACACTAATTCAAAGAATCTTAATATTTGTACTTGTATGACTCTTTGAATACTTCATGCTACAGACATTGAATAAAATCCTTCACAAAATAAACAAACAAACCACATCCATGAAAGTTCACAAGCTATGTATAAATTTTAAATGCTTACCTAAATTTTCTAAATTTTACTATTTTCAGTGGTTACCTACCGGCTCCTATACACCAAGAATCAAAATAAAGACCCCATCCAATAGCAAAAACAAAACCACACACAAACAACAAAACCAAAACAACAAAGAAAGAAAATAACCAAACCAAACCCAACACAAACAAAACACCACAAAAGACTATACATCATTTACAATATGGTACATAGTAAAGCTCAAAATCACATTCTAGACTTGAAAATAATGTTTAAGGTGCTAACCATTAACAGGTAATGGTTCATCTTCACCAATTAAAGTTTTAAGCCTAAATGTATTATCCTTTCTTTTTCATAGGCCTTGTCCCAAAATAACACCAAATTGGATATTTTAAACATTTTAATCCTGGCCCTCTTGTCAAACCACCTCTTAACCATGACCTGGTGTTTTGCAAATTTGTCAATGGCCTAGTCTCTCTTCTCATCTAACTGTAGTAACTGAACCAACCTAGCTTCCCTATGGTCATCAAAACCTAGATATTCATTTGCAAACATCCATGTAGGGATTCTCAGGTTGACTGGGAGTATGGGGTTAGTCCCATATACTAAATGATAAGAAGCATTACCTAATGTTGCTTTAACCTTTGTTCTATCTACCCATAATGCATATTTCAACAATGTGTTCCATTCCTTAGGGTTCTCAGCAATCAACTTTTTAATGATATCCAGCAAGATTTTGTTAGTTGACTCTACTAATCCATTACCTTGGGGATAATGGTTGGATGAAAATTTAAGAACAATCCCATATTCAAATTCCCATTGAGAAAACTTTAAAGAATTGGCTATCGTTTGCACCAAGGACTACCCTCTGACTAACTTCATGGGAATAATTTCTATGTGAAAATCTTGCAGAATTGTTATCCATTTCATTCTTTTTTCTCCAGGCTCATTCTGCATCAGTAGCATCTTCACTCCTACATTAGGCACTATAGATTTGATCTGACTTCTTAGAATATAATGTCTGAACTTCTTTACTGCTCTTACCAATGCAAAAGCCTACCTCTCAGTATCTAGGTATTTCAAATGAGCATCCTTTAGTCGAGTGCTCATGAAAGTGATAGGTTTTTCTTCATTTTCTTCCTATTTCTGTGTTAAAGCTGTTGTACACAAATGTTTTGATGCAAAAGAATAAATGTAAAAGGGCTTAGTGTAATTTGGACTAGCTAATACTAGAGCATCAGAAATAGCTGCATTGACATCTTTAATTGCTACTTTAGACACCAGTGTCCACTCTATCTTGGCGTCCTTTTTAACATTGCATTCAGTGGTTGTACAATTTCTGCAAATCTAGTAATGAATTTCCTAAAAAAATTAATTTTGCCAAAAAATGATTTCAATTCTTTCTTATTGCTTGGCAATTGTAACTTGTCGATTCCTACCACTCGATCTAGGTCAATGGAAATTCCATTTTAAGAAATAATATGTCCTAGTAACGTACCTTCAGTTACACCAAATGAACTCTTCTTTGGGTTTAGAGAAATTCCATACCTCTCGCACCTTTTCAGCACCTTCCTTAAATCATCTGCATGAGTAGATATATCTTTAGAAAACATAGTTAGATAATCCATGTAAATTACAATGCACTTACCTATCAACCCATAGAATGCAATATCCATTGCTCTTTGAAATGTAGCACCTACATTAATTAGACCAAATGGCATTCTTCTATATGCATAATTACCCCATTTACATGTGAATGTGATATTTAACCTATCTTCCTTGTCTACTAAAATCTTATTATAACAAAAAAATCCATCAAGGAAAGACATCATTTTAGCACCATTCACTACTTGTAAAACTTCATCTAATGGAGGTAAAGGGTAATTATCTTTCTCAGATGCCTTGTTAAGATTCATAAAATCAACACAGAGTCTGATGTCTCTATTTTTCTTTCTCACATGTACTAAATTAGCTACCCAAGTGGAATGTCTTACTAGAAAAATTATCCTTGCAAACAATAGTTTCTTAACCTCTTCAAAAATTAGGGGCTCCAATATAGCATTTACTAGCCTTTGTTTCTATCTAAATGGTTTAACCCCTGGCCTTAAGGGAATCACATGTGTTATGATAGAAGTGTCATGTGTTTTTATATCCTCATAAGTCCATGCAATCACATGTTATATTCTTTTAGTACTTCCGCAATTTCTTTCCTTAATTCTTAAGAGCAAGCTTTTCTAATTAATACATTTTGAGGGTTTTGTTTTGTCCCTAAGTTGAAAGGATCACACTTACCTCCTTCAGTCTTAGGAAGATCTTTTTGTCTAACCACTCTATCAAAGTCAAATATCTTCTCCAACTCTCACTCCCTTGGGCAAGAAATTGCTTTTCAGATCAATTATATCCTCTTCATCCCAAGAGACCTCTGGTCTTTCTTGCTCATCAATGATTTGTGTTTCAAAAACATCATGATTGGTAATAAAATCTACTATATGTTGATCACCCTCAAACACTTGGAAATGTGTTACATTGTCTGGTATACTAGGTACATTCACCAACTCTGGCAAATCATTTTAGACCTGACAAAGTTAGGGGTTCTAAAGAGCTAGCAGCAACCACTAAGGCATCTGGTCTCTGATTCAATTCTTTGGGAATATGTTCAATATTAAAAGCATCAAAAGATTTAATCAGATCCCACATCCTATGCCTGTAACTAACCATTTTTCTGACATTACATGCATATAACTTCCTAACTTGTCTAACTACCAGTTTAGAGTCAGAAAATACCCTAAACACCTTCACCTTTTTCTTTATGCACATTACTAGTCCATAGATCAGAGCTTCATACTCTACTATGTTCTTAGTGCATGGAAACTAGAGTCTATATGGTGCCAAAAAAGATTTACCACTAGGATCAATAAGTTCAACCCCTACTCCAACTCCTTGTTTGGATTTTTATCCATCACACTTTAAAGTCCACATGTTATTTTTGTTTTTATGAGCGGGACTTTTTATTTTAACAGGAATTATTTTACTCATCTCTCATTTTGTAGGAGCACATGTATTCTCATGTATTTTTGTCTAAACTATAGGTATCATTGTATTCTCTATTTGTTTATGAAATTCAAAATGATTGATACCTTTTGTTTTTACATCTTCATTTGGATTCCTCGGCAAACCATTAGCATCCTCATGGAAACGCAGCTTAGGCTCATTTAGGATAAATTTTCCCTCTTGCTTTCCCATTAACTCTATAAACTTTCTGTGTTGATATTCAATTATGTCTCTGCACATTCCACAGTTCTCTTTAGAATGAGAAACCTTATGAACTCTACATCACTTCCTATATAGAATGCATTGAATAGGGTTTCCTTGTTGGATACATTTATCCATTTCTTGTCTTATGATTTGTATGAAGTTACTCATAACATTATCTTCTTCATCAGAACAACCCTGATCAAACCCGATGAACACATTTGTTGCATTATCAATAGGTCTTTTTTCAAAGTCAAAGGCTAAAATTTCTTCTATTTGAACCCCTCTGTTTAAAACTCTATAAACACTGGGCTCAATGGAAGCATGCAATACCTCATTTGTCCTATTATACTCTGTGATCATATTCTTCATCCTGGATTCAGCCTCAATTCTAATTTTATTTGGAATGCCCCTCCAAGGCAACCACATGTGAGAAAAGTTTATCACCATATATCCGTTTAGAGTTTTAGACCAATCAATTCTTAGTAGCATACCATAATTAACTAGAATGTCTACAACCTGAATGTTAATGTATTGATTTACCCTAGGATCAAAAGCTAATTGCATCTAAATATGCATCAGTTCACTTACCACATTGACCTCAAATTTATCTAATTGTGTGACAACCTTGGCAGACTTTGTTGGGGTAACTTCTAAAGTCTTACATATTCCCAATGGCATGACGTTAGCTGAAGCTCCCAAATCTACCATACAGTTATGTAAATTCTTTCTAAAAATCCTCAAGGTTAAAAGAAAAGGAGGGGATTCCTTCTTTTCTGCGTACATTACTACATTGGTGTTCGCAGGCTGTTCAACATTCTTACCCTTATCTTTGGTCTATATGTCTTTTCTCTGATAGTCTAAACTTACCGAATTATCCCTAGGTCCTGACTTGTCTAGAGATTTTATGAATGCATTCTACACCCCTGGACTCTTTAGCAACTCATATAAAGCTATATTAACCTTTATCCTTTTAATTTCTTCAAATAAGTAATTCAGCAGTTTTGAAGATTCATTAGGATCTATCTTCCATATCTGAACCTTCGGTGCTACAGAAACACCAGCGCCCTAATAATTGGCTTTGGGAGGCACTGGGTTATTGCTTGCATGTTGATCAGGTGGGATTTTAAGGTTGTTTGGAGGTGTGGAGGTAGTAAAAGGACCTCCTGACTTACCATTATTCCCCAGGTTATAGGTATAATTCCTATTGGATTGTTGAAAGGCTTGTACTTCATCTGGTTCACACAACAACTCATTCTCAGTTTCAAAGGGAAATTCGAAGGATTCTAACACTAAAGCTGATTCTAGATATAATCTTTCACAATAGTATGGCTCGTCTTCTACTATATGATTTTCCTCCTCTTTTTTTGAAAATGTAAAACTCTCTAAGACCATGGCTGACTCAAATCCTGAAGGTACTATCTTATTTCCCTTAGGAATCAAAAACTCAGAGGTAGGAGCCTGTACCTCTACATTAAATATACCAGATGCTAAGTGAAACTATGGACAATCAAGCTCAACATGTGCATTAGTATTATGAATCCTACACCAATTATTCATTGCTACGTTGGCCATTTGTATCCTAGCAGGTTGTTTAGGCTCCTGATTGTCTGGATTCTCAAATGGAGAAGCTAGAGTGTCGTTATTCAGCCTCATGTTCCACATTCTAGGGGATTTAAGTTGATTTGAATTTCTATTATCATTACCCCAAGCCTTATTATCTCCATTATGTCCTCTATTTTGTGATCCTATTCCTTAGTTTTGATTCTGATTTTGATTATGGCCTTGATTTTGATTATGATTTTGATTCTAATTTTGACTCTGAGGATTTCTTCTATAGAAATTGTCATTTCCAACTAAGTCACCTCAGTTGTTAACCTTCCTAAATGTGTAGTAATTTATTTCATTTCTTCCCTATCCTCTTGTGTCTTAGCCACATATGCATCTTGAGGAGGCTAAAAAAATGGTCGACCATTAGCCTGGTTATTACTAGCACCACTACCTGTGTATGGAACTATGGCCTGAGTAGGGACAGGGTTATATACTAGTGTGTGGGTAGGTACTAGATTTAATAATAGAGTATGGTCATTGGAACACCATTTCGTGGTTGCATTTGGTTTGGAACTACAGTATTCCCTATGCTCACAAAAGGACTATAAGTTGTCTGTCTCATTTCTTGATTAATTTTCACTACCTCCTTATAGGCTTTTGACACAGTACCTACATCAGGTTGTCTCTTGACAAACATTGCAGTCAATGGATCTAAAGCAGCATAATACATTGCTAAGATTGCCTCAGGAGTCATAGTGTAAGGATCAACTAACTTTGAGTAGGCCTTTTGGAACAAATCATTAAAATTGTTTATGAGTTCTCCCTCACCTCTTTTAATTCCTTCCAGCTTATGATATAGAGATGATGGTTCTACTGGACCTCTAAACCTAGATAAGAATGCTTCCTCCATTAGTTCCCAAGTGGTAATGTGACTGTTTGGCCAATTCACATACCAATTGGAAGCATGTTCATTGAAAGTGTACGGAAACAACCTACAAATGACATCCTCATGTTCTAATCTTGCTCTAAAGCAAGCATCCTTGAAAATTTGAATATGATCCTCAGGATCCTAATGTAACTAGTATTTCAGATAAGTTTTCTCTAGATTCTTAGGCATCCCATGATAGTTAGCCAACAGTATGGGAGAATTAACATTGATGTATGCCATAACTAGACCTCTAGGTGGACTTGGACTTCTAGGTAGACTTGGATATCTAGGCAGACTTGAACTTATAGGCGGACCCAAACCAAGATTCAATGATCTGAATGCAAAACCGTTAGGATTTACTATATTTGGTATATTCAATGGCGATCTTGGAGGAGTACTCGATGAACTTCATATCTGTACTACTCTAGGAGTGCAAATCAAGGGACTCTTATTCTGTCATCTATCAGGTAATTGTGTGAAAATGTCACCTGAACTAGACCTACACCTAGTCACTTGACTAGTATTGTTAGCCAGCTTTCACAAAGTTTACTTCAAATCCTATCAGGCCCTCCTTCTAGCACCAAAAACTTTTGATATATGCTTGTACACATAAACAACATGAGATAAATTCACAAGGAACTTAGTCTATCTTGTAAGGTATGGAGAATTATCCAAGGAAGATTCTCAACCTCTAAGCTCCGGTAGTCAGTTCTTGACTGTGTTGGAAATTTTAGTGGTTCGTTGTGAGTTGGTTTTTCAAGGGGCCTTATGTGATTGAAAGTGTTACGTGACTACTGGACAGGCTCAATTTGCATAAATGACAACAAATTACACTAAGATAAGTTATCCTTTACATGTATTTACCATTCCTTTACAAAGCTTTACATGAATATCGATAAAACCTACTTTGTATCTCAAATTTGTATGAAAATTGTTAAAGATCTTTATAATTCATCAGTATTTAACCAAATCAATAATAATTTCCTTTAGATAACTGTGTGCATGCTAATTATTTTTTAAAAATTGGAGAAAAGATAGAAAAGATAAGGATTAGAAACTTGATTCTGTCAGAACTGCTTTTTTTCTACTCATGCGTACAAATCTGATTAGTTGCAATACTTCAAAAGAATTAAACTCATATATTTTTCTCCTAAGAAATATCACAAATCAACATATAGAACTACAATCATCAACTGAAATATATCAAAGAACACCTGAATCTAATTACACTCAGAAATTGACGCAATAATTAGATGTTTGTATTCAGTAACATACGAAAGCCATTCAAATTTACAATGTATATTGACTTCAAAGTCTTTGAAAACATTAGTAACTAAGCAAACATACAAAAATTTTCTAGATACAGCAAGAAACAGGACATTCGACATCATCTCCACTATAGACACAGGCAACTACTACTATTTTAATTCCCTAAGCTCAAAGTACTTTAACAAAATTACTTCTCTTGCAAATTCTTAATGTTTTCAAATTAAGCCATGTGTGTCAAAATATTAGGAAGGGTCCTTATATAGGACTAACATCTTCCTAACGATTATAGAAACCAAATCAATGGTCTAACTTTAAACTTTCAAAATCAATAGTGGAAGGATTTTTCCCAACCGTTCCTTCAAAATATCTCACAAGAATATTCTCTTTTAGTGCAAAGGATGCCATTGGGGTCTTTTAAAACATCAAATATTCCACCTTGACTTCCTTTTAATTGGCCCTTACTTAGGAACAAAAAATCCAAGCATACTAGAATACTATGAACACAAGCTCCCACTGCCACTTGCACTTGCCTCTAGACATTCTCCCATTCTTTTCAAATACCCTACATACCCAGCCACTGATGTTGTAATGGACACATGAATATCCTTTTGACTTTTTGTCCACATGTACTATTGTAGTTCAATATCTTCCTTTAATATCTTTGTTCGATGCTTTGCATCCTTTCTATTCTTCAGATATTTCTTCATCTTTGCACTTAACTCCATAATAGAGTCAATCATTTCCTTACTCAAATTAGTTATAGGACTCTCTAGGCAACATAAATAGATAGCTTTGAATCTCACTGCCATGGTTGCATCATATACTGGCAACTCTGAGCACTCATGTTCGATGAGTCTCTGCATTATCTCTACCTATTTTCTTATCATGTGACCAGCATCTCATTCTAACTCTTGAGTATTTTCCATACAATTTCTCAAAATTCCTCCCCTAAACCTCAATTCAAGTTTATGCCTTGGCACCTGGTTTTCCATCTGAGGTGTCAATAGTCCCTCATTCACCAATTATTCAATCCTTTCTTCCATGGCTTTGAGCTATTCTAGCTCATATCTTTTCTATCTCATTCTCAATAGACAATGATGTATGTTAAGGCTGCAACTATTCCTTTCTACTAGGACAAGGGCCCAATTGGCAACTCCCTGTCATATTATGTCTTCCCTTCTTTGTGTGAATTTCTTGACCCACTCTTCAAATATGTTAGCTTCAACTTTCTTATTCTCCATTTCATTTATTTGATCCTTTGACAAAATGGCTAACTCTGCAGGTAATTCTGGTATATTAACATTAGGGTCAAACATCCCTTGAATGAATTGTTGCAGTTGGACAATGTGTACTTTTAGCTGCTCAAACTTGCTTTTATCCTTCCTTATCAACTCTATGGTTACTTTGTTCATATCTTTCATTTCTATAATATGTTGTTCCCTAGTTAAATATCCCATATCCATTTGAATTATTCAATAATCTTCCAAGCTCATTTCTCCTTTTGCTTTATCTATTATTGGTACAGCAAGTTCCAAGGTTCTCGTTCCAGATGGATCTCTCCTTACTACAAACATTGTTCCTTCCTTTCTCTTTTCTTTCTTTGGTGTAGTACCACCCAACATGCTCTTTATGTCTACGGGAACCAACTTTACCTCTATCCTTTCTCATCTCACTTCTTTTCCTATCCAATTTGGAGCCCTTTCACCGATTTCTGCCACTTTCTCATGAATTACCTCCTCTTGAGGTTTTTATTGATGCTATTTGTGAGGTATATGCTCATCAACTTGCCATTGTTCTTCTTCTTTGTTTCCGTTGTCTTCATCCTCTAACTCAATATCTCCTCCTGTTTCTTCTTGTCTATCTTCTTCTTGTAAACTTTCACTTGGATTACCTCCTATACTCTCAACTCTTTCACCTTCACCTTCCTTCGTTTGCTTTCCTTGAGATTCTTGTCCTTATTGTTGAGGAGGTTGTTTCTCATCCTTTCCTTCTTAATGATGTACTATGGAACCTAAAGCCTCAGTAGCTTCCTTCTTTTCTCCTCTTTCATCACCTTGCTCAATATTGACACTAGAAATACCTAGTGATATTGGTCCTTCCGCCTGCATCCCAACTTGACTAGGTACATTTTCTTGTATTTTAGGCACATTTGCCTATCCTAACTCTTTAGTTTGATTGGAAGGCAAATCCATTGACGTGCTAGACCCAATGGTATGTGTTTTCACAAGTTCTTCACTTCTTTTTTCTTCTACTTCTTTTTCTATTATTTGTTGTGCAGCGTTATGTATCTCTTCCATAATATTTTGTGGCACTAAACTATCAAAGGGATCTACTATCTCAACATCATCTTCAAGATGTTCTTCTTTATCACCTTCTTCATCACTACTATCATCCTATATATTTACAACTTCACCCATCCTTTCAATTTCTTTTGACTCCCTGGCATTTGACTCTTGCATCTTTTCTTCGATATGTTCTTATTTGACCTTGATGTAACCCTGGACCTCTTCTTTATGTGTGGAAGTAGTAGATACAGGCTTTTGTCTTACTCCTACTAGTGGAGCGTCCACAATTATAGTAGGTATTTGCACCTTCCCTTTTGGTGTATCTATGATCATAGCCTTCACTGGACCCTGTTCTTCTGTAGCCCTTGGTTCTTGTCTTTTCTCTATATTATCCGCTTCACTTGATGTACCTTCTTTTATGAATGTATTCACAGCAATTGCAACTGTGATACCAAATTTGTATGGATCTATAAGTGTTGCATTCTTGTTTGTGTCTGCAATTGTAGTTTCTAGAATTCTCCTCTTCTTCTCATAGAAACACAATAACTCATCCTTAATTTCTCTAGCTCTCTTCTTTCCTTTCTTGTCGTATGTGGCTACAATACCTCTAGCTTTTAGGTTCTCTATCTTCTCTTTTAACCATGTTTTAGAAAACAAGATCACTGGTTTAGATATATTATCTAAAGATACTTCTTTTGTTTCTTCCCAGTTTGGTTCACTAACATGCAATTTAGCCAGCCCTCTACTTTCATAACTCTAATGCAATAATACCCAATCATCCTCTATGATCTCCTTAGGTACATCTATTCCCCCCATTGTTTTCATCTATTCCAAAGTTAGTATTTGGTGAGCCCTCTTTCTTACCTCTTTTTCATCTTCACAATCAAACCAAAAGTCCTCAATGTGAACTTGATGTCTAAATTTCTTATGAACATAGTTCTGGATCCTATGAAAAGGATCAAAATGCCTTGCCAATTCAAATTATTCAAATCCATAATATGTCAACTCTCTTTTTGATTCTTTGGCTACATCCTCATTGTAAAAAGAATATCTACCAATTCCCCATGGGAATTTTACATTTCCTCTGCCAAATTTCCTTTTGTACATCTCAAAAACATTCCAAATTTGTCAAGTAAATTCCAGAACCACCAATTTATTAGGAGGATATCTTGGTAACTTAAAAGGTTTCCCTTTAAAGACTTCAGTTCTTATATATGTAAAAGTAGGGGATTGAATGTACCAAGTACTATGCCATGTGATGGCCCTAATTGCGTCTATTGACAATCTTTTATCTCTCTTCTGTCAAGACCTGCACCAAATAGGTGTAAAACACATCATTGACCCTTGCATATTCCTGCACTACATTCATTTCCTAAAGGTCAGGGTAATGGTCATATCCTAACTTTTGTCCTGGATTATTTCCTGAAGTGCCCACTCTCGCAATACCTACCAATGGTGGTATGTTCATTGCACATGAATAAATCACATATGAAGACATAAAACTATCTGTTCTTCCCGAATCCCATTATTTTCCTCAAAATAGTATTACTAATAGCCTTTACCAAATGGATGGCTCCTATCTTTTCCCTTATGAATTGGATGATATGAAACATCCATGTCTCAAATTTCCCTGCATCTTTTAATCCAACAAGCCTGCTTAACAAAGTGGTTATTATATATACTTCCTCACTGAAATCAATTCTATATAAGTTCTTAGGTACCCTCACTGTAGCCTTTGGTTTATTCTCTGGTGAGTACTAGCCATAAAAGATTGCCCTTTTACAGTCCATTTCATTATTTTTGTAATCTAGGGCATATTGGTCTTGATCCACAACCATCATCTGCTCTTGAATTTGTAAGCCAAAAGTTCTGGCTATACCCTCTGTGGACAAGTCTGCAACAACTACACCCTTGTGCATCACATTCCTTGTATTCATATCATACCTATCCATGCATTCCAATATCAAGTCCTTAGCCTCCATCGCTAAAGGAAAACACACTGCTTTGTATAATTCTGAATCCCAAATATTGTTCATGGCTAGAGGAGCCTCTGGTGCCGTAATTTTTTGGAATACTTCTTCAAAATCCCATTTACCAATAGCCATATCAAAAGCCTTTCCTCCCATGCTATATATCAAGGATGGATACCCTCTATGCACCGAAAACTCTTCTACCTCTTTCTTTAGTCCCATTTCTTTTTCAACCTTTTTTGTCTTGCTAGCCACTTTTGTGTCTATCTTTCTTTGTTTAGGCGCCATCTGCCAGGGAAATTTATGCGTTTTCAAACCTCATTTGTGCCTAACCCTAGGTTTTACCATATTTTTTTTACTTCTTTACTTTTACCCTAGGATTTTTATCGTTTCTGCCATTTTTCAGAATTTTCACAGAATTAACCAACTTTTAAAGAAATTTTCCCTATGACTAATTACAGCATATCAATTAATTTGCCTCATTTCTTTTTACTATAATAGCTATAACCAATTTAATCCAACTATAACAGGGTTTAGATACATACCTAAATTCAATTCCTAACCGTTATACCATTGGACCTGATACACCCTTTTACTTTTTTCCTGTAGCATTGTTGAATTCTTCCTCCAATTTTATTCCATTCACTTTAATTTACCCCCTTTTCTCTTTATGCACCCTACAATTTATGTCTCTATATGTAATTGTAAATACAGATTTAATCAAAATTTACTTTTCTCTCTTTGAATCTAGGGTTTTTTACACTAAATGCCATTAATTACAATGTATACACATGTTCAATATATGCCCATTTCAAATTTGTACCTGTTAGAGTTGTAGTTCTATATTTTTGTATTTCAGAGACAAATGCATTAGTTAAAGTGTAAATTATACACTTCACCTTTACCTTATAACTTTTGCATCTTGCTTTTGTATATTAGATGCATAAAAAATTCATACAAATTCAGGCGTCAACCGTTAATAAACTAAAATAACACTAACTTTTGATTTCATCTATGCACTTTATTATTTGTACATCCTATTTCTATATTGAATGCAAAACAACATACATGGAAAAAGGCATGAACCCCACCTATTATGAATCATACTTGATTTACTTTCAGGTCCGTCTGTGCATCCTTATTTACCATTTGCATATCCAATACATGCATATGATGATACTCCCATGGATCCCACCATTCTTAATTACCTTTAACTTCCTTTTGAAAGAAAATCATACCTGTACTTTAGATACAAACATATGTATATGTACGGATACAATATAGTGTTTACTGGCCTTTGTTTCTGTCTAAATGGTTTCACCCCTAGCCTTAAGGGAATCACGTGTGTTATGATAGAAGTGTCATATGTTTTTAGATCCTCATAAGTCCATACAATCACATGTTTATATTCTTTCAATACTTCCACAATTTCTTTCCTTAATTCTTCAGAGCAAGCTTTTACAATTAATACATTCTGAGGGTTTTGTTTTGTCCCTAAGTTGAAAGGATCACACTTACCTCCTTCATTCTTAGGAAGATATTTTTGTCTAACCACTCCATCAAAGTCAAATATCTTCTCCAACTCTATCACTCCCTTGGGCAAGAAATTTCTTTTCAGATCAATTATATCCTCCTCATCCCAAGAGACCTCTGGTCTTTCTTGCTCATCAATGATTTGTGTTTCAAAAACATCATGATTGGTAATAAAATCCACAATCTGTTGATCACCCTCAAACACTTGGAAATGTGTTACTTTGTCTAGTATACTAGGTACATTCACCAACTCTATGGCAAATCGTTTTAGACCCGACAAAGTTAGGGGTTCTAAAGAGCTAGCAGCAACCGCTAAGACATCTAGTCTCTTATTCAATTCTTTGGGAATATGTTCAATATTAAAAGCATCAAAAGATTCAATCAGTTACCACACCATATGCCTCTAACTAACCATTTTTCTCACATTACATGCATATAACATCCTAACTTGTCTAACTACCATCTCAGAGTTAGAAAATACCCTGAGCACCTTCACCTTTTTCTTTATGGCCATTACTAGTCCATAGATCAAAGCTTCATACTCTACTACGTTATTAGTGCATGGAAATTGGAGTCTGTATGCTACCAAAAAAGATTTACCACTAGGATCAATAAGTTCAACCCATGCTTCTACTCCTTGTTTGGATTTTGGTCCATCACACTTTAAAGTCCACATGTTACTTTTGTTTTTATGAACTGGACTTTTTGTTTTAACAGGAATTATTTTACTTATCTCTCATTTTGCAGGAGAACACGTATTCTTATGTATTTTTGTCTAAACTGTAGGTATCATTGCATTCTCTGTCTGTTTATGAAATTTAGAAAGATTGATACCTTTTGTTTTTACATCTTCATTTGGATTCCTCGGCAAACCATTAGCATCCTCATGGAAACACAACTTAGGTTCATTAAGGATACATTTTCCCTCTTTCTTTCCTATTAATTCTATAAACTTTCTGTGTTGATATTCAATTATGTCTCTGCACATTCTAGAATTCTCTTCAGAATGAGCAACCTTATGAACTCTACATCACTTCCTATATAGAATTTATTGAATAGGGTTTTCTTGGATTCATTTATCCATTTCTTGTCTTATGATTTGACTGAAGTTACTCATAGCATTATCTTCTTCATCAGAAGAACCCTGATCAAACCCGATGAACACATTTGTTCCATTATCAATAGGTCTTGTTTCAAAATCAAAGGCTAAAATTTCTTCTATTTGAACCCCTTTGTTTAAACTCTATAAACACCAGGCTCAATGGAAGCATACAGTACCTTGTTTGTCCTATTATACTTCGTGATCATATGCTTCATCCCAGGTTTAGCCTCAATTCTAATTTGATTTGGAATACCCCTCCAAGACAACCGCATGTGAGAAAAGTTTGTCGCCATATATCTGTTTAGAGTTTTAGACCAATCCCTGATCATTAACATACCATAATTAACTAGAATGTCTACAACTTGAATGTTAATGTACTTATTTACCCTAGGATCATAAGCTAATTGCATCTGAATATGCATCAGTTCACCTACCACATTGACCTCAGATTTATCTAATTGTGTGACAACCTTGGCAGCCTTTGTTGGGGTAAGTTTTAAAGTCTTACATATTGCCAATGGCATGGCATTGGCCAAAGCTCCCGAATCTACCATACAGTTATGTAAATTCTTTCCAAAAATCCTCAAGGTTAATAGAAAAGGAGGGGATTCCTTCTTTTCTGTGTACATTACTACATTGGTGTTCGTGGGCTGTTCAACATTCTTACCCTTATCTTTGGTCTACATGCCTTTGCTCTGAGAGTCCAAACTTATTGATCTATCCCTAGATGCTGACTCATCTAGAGATTTTATGAATGCATTATGCAGCCCTAGACTCTTTATTAACTCATATAAAGGTACATTAACCTTTATCTTTTTAATTTCTTGAGACAGGTAATTCATCAAGTTTGAAGATTCATTAGGATCTATCTTCCCTATTTGAACCTTTGGTGCTACAGAAACACTAGTGCCCTGAAAATTGTCTTTGGGAGGCACTGGGTTATTGCTTGCATGTTGATCAGGTGGGGTGTTAAGGTTGTTTGGAGGTGTGGAGGTAATAAAAGGACCTCCTGACTTACTATTATTCCCCAGGTTATAGGTATGATTTCTATTGGACTATTGAAAGGCTTGCACCTCATTTGGTTCACACAACACCTCATTCTTAGTTTTAAAGGGAAACGGGAAGGCTTCTAACACTAAAGCCGATTCTAGATATAAGATTTCACAATAATATGGCTCATCTTCTGCTATATGATTTTCCTCCTCTTTTCTTGAAAATGTAAAACTCTCTAAGAACATGGCTGACTCAAATCCTGAAGGTACTATCTCATTTCCCTTAGGAATCAAAAACTCAGAGGTAGGAGCCTGTACCTTTACATTAAAGATACTAGATGCTAAGTGAAATTGTGGACAATCAAGCTCAGCATGCGTATTAGTATTATGAATCCTACACCAATTATTCATTGCTACGTTGACCATTTGTATCCTAGTAGGCTATTTAGGCTCCTAAGTGTCTAGATTCTCAAATGAAGAAGCCAGAGTGTTGTTATTTAGCCTCATGTTCCACATTCTAGGGAGTTTAGGTTGATTTGAATTTCTATTATAATTACCCCAACCCTTATTATCTCCATTATGTCCTCTATTTTTTGATTCTATTCCTTGGTTTTGATTTTGATTTTGATTATGGCCTTTATTTTGATTATGATTCTAATTCTAATTTTAACTCTAAGGATTTCTACCATAGAAATTGTCATTTCTCAATTGAGTCACCTTAGTTGTTAACCTTCTTAAATGTGCAGTAATTTCTTTCATTTCTTCCCTATCCTCTTGTGTCTTAGCCACATATGCATCTTGAGGAGGCTAAAAAATGGCTGACCATTAGCCTAGTTATTATTAGCACCACTAGTTGTGTATGAAACTATGGCCTGAGTAGGGATAGGGTTATATACTGGTGTGTCGGTAGGTACTGGATTTAATAACGGAGTATGGTGCATTGGAGCACCATTCCATGGTTACATTTGGTTTGGAATTGTAGTATTCCCTACACTCACAAAAGGACTATAAGTTGTCTATCTCATTTCTTGATTAATTTCCACTGCCTCCTTATAGGATTTTGACACAATACCTACATCAGGTTGTCTCTTGACAAACATTGCGGTCAATGGATCTAAAGTAGCATAATACATTGCTAAGATTGCCTCAGGAGTCACAGTGTGAGGATCAACTAACTTTGAGTAGTCCTTTTGGAACCGATCATTAAATTTGTCTATGAGTTCTCCCTCACCTCTTTTAATTCCTACTAGATTATGATACGAAGATGATGGTTCTACTAGACCTTTAAACTTGATAAGAATGCTTCCTCCATTAGTTCCCAAGTGGTAATGTGACTGTTTGGCAAATTCACATACCAATTGGAAGCATGTTCATTAAAAGTGAACGAAAACAACCTACAAATGACATCCTCATGTTCTAATCTTTCTCTAAAGCAAGCCTCCTTGAATATTTGAATATGATCCTTAGGATCCTAATGTAACTGGTATTTTGGACAAATTTTCTCAGGATTCTTAGGCATCTCATGATAGTTAGCGAACAGTATGGGAGAGTTAACATTGAAGTATGCCATAAGTGGACCTCTAGGTGGACTTGGACTTCTAGGTGAACTTGGACTTCTAGGAGGACTTGGACTTCTAGGCAGACCCGAACCAAGATTCAATGATCTAAATGCAGAACCATCAGGATTTACTATATTCAGTATATTCGATGGCAATCTTGGAGGAGTACTTGATGTACTTCTTATCTGCACTACCCTAGGATTCCAAATCAAAGGACTCTTATTCTGTTGTCTATCAGGTAATTGTGTGAAAATGTCACCTGAACTGGACCTAGACCTAGTCACTTGACCGGTATTGTTAGCCAACTTGTATAAAGTTTACTTTAAATGCTATCAGGCCCTCCTTCTAGCACCAAAAACTGTTGATATATGCTTTTACACATAAACAACATGAGATAAATTCACAAGGAAGTTAGTCTATCTTGGAAGGTATGGAGAATTATCCAAGGAAGATTCTCAACCTCAAGGCTCTAGTAGTCAGTTCTTAACTGTGTTGGAAATTTCAATGGTTCGTTGTGAGTTGTTTGTTCAAGGGGCCTTATGTGATTGAAAGTGTTACGTGACTATTGGACAGACTCAATTTGCGTAAATGACAACAAATTACACTAAGATAAGTGATCCTTTGTATGTATTTACCATTCCTTTACAAATCTTTACATGAATATCGATAAAACCTACTTTGTATCTCAAATTTCTATGAAAACTATTAAAGATCTTTATAATTCACCAATATTTAACCAAATCAATAACAATTTCCTTTAGATAACTGCATGCATGCTAATTATTTAAAGATTTTTTTAGAGAAAAGATAGAAAAGATAACGATTAGAAACTTGATTCTGTCATAACTACTTTTCTGCTACTCATGCATACAAATCTAATTATTTGCAATAATTCAAAAGAATTAAATTCATATATGTTTCTCTTGAGCAATATGTCATGCCCACATTTCCCATGCAGTCACTACACGTAATAGACATGTCTTGTCTGCATTTGTCGTGTGGTCATGACATGAAATATCAAAAACTTTTCCATGTATCCCTAGAAACCCCCTTGCACACATCAACATGCTCGGTGGTAATATGCATAAGGCGTAAACATGTCAATCAAATCTTGGGGTAGTGCGATTACATGCACAATCCCCTACGTGATGATAGTTGACTAGGGGGTTATGCGACGCAATGAGTGTTGCCATCAAGGTTAGGATCTATTTGACCCGAACCCTAAGTTTTCCTACATGAGTGGCATGATTTCAACCTGAATCGAGATCAAGACCCTAATGCTAGAACATAAAAAGGTTAAATATCACTCTCAACAATCCATAAGTGTTTTGTGAAATATAAACATTTATTGCCAACACACAAATTAAATCATGTAAATGATGGCTCTAAAATCTTGGAAAAATCTGGCAGCATAACGCCTCTAGGGCGTACATGGAAATAATTTTAAAACTAATTTCCTACAAAGCCTTACCAAGGTTAAATTATTCAAAAATAAATAAAAATACACTAGAGTAGTTAATATAGTTAAAAATCTACTCCACTAGTTAATCCTTCCCATAAACACCTTTTAATTTATTACCCAAGTTAAAATGGATTAAATAAACCTACTACCTCAATAAAATATTAAATTATCGATTTTAATCCCAAAGTCAAATTAATACAAAAGCCCTAGATAACATTTTGCTAAGTTCCCTATAAATATTTAATTAACATTCCACTATCCCCACATTTAAAATTATTCCCCTAGGCAAAGTAAGGAAATCAAGGTTGTATTTAAATCTGCCCCACTTAATAGTCTAAAAAAATACATATGGATAATTTTACTCCACCAACTAAAACAATTCCAAAATAGATAAAAATACAAGGCTAACTACTACCCCACCATTATAGAATTAAATAAGCCTAGGGTTAAAGTTTTCCCACTCAAAAGTCTAAGTCAAAACTAACCCGTTAAACAAATCCCATGTTAAAATGGAAGAGGGAAATAAATCCCACGTTCACATGGGAAAGCAATTTATTCCTATTCTAAAAACCATTTTCCAAGCCCTAAAAGTTCTCCCACTAAAACAATAATATCTTTATGAGAGGAACCCTAATCCTCTTTTATCTTTTCTATTCTCTCGTTTACCCTAGTTTTTTCTCTCCTCTCAATCTCTCTTCTTTTGTTTTGTTTCAGGTTTAGGGTGGAGGCAGCCATGGAAGACTCTCCATAGTGAGGTATATTCACTGTGTATACTCTTGTTGAATGAGCCCTTTTTTTAGGGTAATATATATATTCTTGTGTTAATAGTTAAATTTTATATATTATACAGCAATATATATATATATATATATATCTTTTTTTGCATTCAAAGAGAGATACACAGTGAAAAGTATACATATATTTCTTTATATTGTAGGTTAAATAAAATATAAAAGTACAAATATGGCCGAAGGTTGAATCACACAAAGAAGGGTCGGTGGAATCACTAAAGGGTGTCGCAGGTAGCAACTATAGTTGCATCGAAGTTAAGGAAGTAAAGATTGGTGGGGGGGGCGGACCTACCACCCACCCCCCACCACATGGTGGGGAGTGGGTGGGGGGATCTGTCCCCCCATCACCTCCTTTCAATATTTACAGACAGCGAGGGGCGGCGGCCTCCACAAATTTCCTTTTTTTTTAACATTTAAAAACATAAACAGAAAAAAAACAAATGGCCACTGTTATAAATTTCACCGTTAAGACTTTTTTTTTGATATGGCAGAAAATAATTTAGTTTATGAATTTAGTTTAATAGATTATGAGGATCTGCCAATGGTTTATATATATATATATATGATTTCTTCTCTGAGACAAATATTTTTATTCTTTTCTAATTAAAATGAAAACATCCTCTCTGAATAACAGTAAATGTAATAATGATATATATATATATATATATATATATATATATATATATATATATTCTCTTCTCAGGGATATAAATATATTTCCTTCTTTAAAATAAAATAAATAAATAAAACATTCTTCTAGCATGCAATTAGATGTATACTATTATATATATTTTATTCCCCAACTACACTACAAATTATTTTTTTTGTTCCAACTACACAGTACTATTTCTTCACACAGACTTGAATGCAAGAGAATATTTGCTATTTTTGTAGGCATTCTTTTCATATGGGTATAGAGATTTTTCATTTAAACAAAGCATGTATATATTTTTTGTTTGAAACATTAAAATGCCAAATAGCAACTATACATTTTTTTTTGGACAAAATAATGCAACCCAGCAACTTAATATTTATTTCAATAACTTATATCCACATTCAATATAATTTTCTCACAGCAATATCAAAATCAGCAATATAAGTATCTTTCATTTGCAAAACTTTCTTTCACCAACATGGATTCAAACTCTTTTTTTTTCTTGAAAACAACAACTAACTTTAGTAAAACAGAAATTTAAAGTAGCAACATAGCCACACATATTTTCTTTTGGAAATAGTATTTAAAAAAAAAATAGCAAGGATGTATATTTCAATTTTTGCAAACTTTCTTACAACAATAATAAAAGAAAAATAGCAACATATATTCTTCTCTACTATGAGTCATTTCATTACATCATCATTTGAGCGGAACTACAACAATGGCATTTACCAAATTCATTTCCAAGATGAGAGTGAAAACTCCTTTTCTTCTACACAACAAAATGCACTCCAACAAAATATGCCTTCACCCAAGCTCCAAGGGTCACCAATAAAACCTGCAACAACTTAAAACAATGGAGGGACAAACAAACCACTAAAACTGCTCTCCTCCCTACCATAGGCCCACAAGTGGGTCACCCCCAAGATTAGAGGTCAAACTTCATACTATTTTTTACACAACACAACAATAACCAAACCATACAAATCATGAAGAACACCCATAAGATTCAACACAACACAAAACTTATAGAAATGAGTTTGAAGGAGTAGGGGAGTGGACATCACTTGACTCAAGAGGATCACTCCACAAAAATCTCAAGATCTCAACAAAAAAATAAGGCCTCAAGCCCAAAATGATAACTCCATGAATGTATAGATTTCACCATGGCACTCATGCCAACAAAAATGCCCCATACTCCAATATATTTCCCTCAAGGCCACAAAAATACCTATACCAAGAGGGTGACCTCGATGAGGTTCACTCCTCCCCCACCCCACACATGGATGGACACACCCAAGTTGGTAGTCTCATCCCAAAACACCCAAAAACCCCAAAACAAAGAAGAAACAAACACACCAAAGCATTTCAAGCACATAACCAAAATTTTAACAAAGCATAAGAAACACTAAAATGCCATGAGGCTTACTTTAAGAGCCCAACAATAGATGAAAGTTGAAGAAGAGCCCACAATCCTTCTCCAAGCCTCCAAGCCTTCACAAATCTTTCTAACTCCCCAAAATCCTCCAAAGATAGAAAAATAAAGCAAAAGCAAGAACCCCCATTCCCCTCTCAAAGATGAATTAAAATAGGCCTCATTCCAAGGCCTTGAGGAATGAGAAGGTGACACATGTCACCTTCTTCTTCCTCTTCCCATCCCACTTGCAAGGGAAAAGGAATGTGAGGGTGACATGTGTCACCCTCCCATCCATTCAAACCTCACCTTCTCCACGTGCTCTCACACATGTGTGAGAGAAAAGGTGGAGGGATGGCATCTCTCCACATGGGCTCCAAGATGATAATAGATGACACATGTCATCACCTTCTTCTCCAAAGGGAGCCCCTTCACTCCAAGATGCTCTCACACATGTGTGAGAGCATTAGATGAAGGTTTTACACACTTGGGGGTCATGGAGACTCCCCAAGTCTTCAAGGTGGTGGAATCCCATGCCTTGGAAAGGGAGATGGGCCTTCTTTCAAGGCATGACTCATTTCCCACATAAAATGGCCACAAAATTAAAAGACACAATGTGGTGTAAATTAAAACACATATTTTACAACACATCAATTAAAAAATAAAAAGGGTGAAACTAGGCCAATTAATAAAAATGTAGGCATTTACGAAACATCATATAATCACACATGATCCTTGTCCCTCTTGGGAATGCATCAATCTAACAAGGGAAACACATAAGTGTGACATCGATCTCTAATTTTCTGTGGCCTGGAAAATCACCTGTGCACTTGAACAAACAGATTAAACCAACATATATATATCATAGCCGAAGAAAGGAAATGCAACACTCACGTCATCGCATAATTCATTTAAAACATTAAACAAATCACATCATAATTAAGATTCATAATTGCATTTCTATTTACTATCTCAGAATCAAAATCATATAGCAAATCCATATAATGATTTCACAACTAAAATCTCTAATATCATCAAAGCGCATATCACATGTCTAAACATCATCAGTGAATCAAAACTAGGATATAGTCAAATCACCACATATTAAGCATAGCTAATCCAAAATAAAGGAATATAGTCTAGAGAATCTGCATATCGGGGTCAACAGCCCCCAAATGCCAAAATGTCATCAATTGTAAATGTGAAATAAGAAAAATAAGGGACTGAAATAAATAGTTCTCACATCCTCCCCCCTAAGACTAAACTTCCCCATGGAAGTCGTCAAAGAGGTGAGGATAAAGTGTCCTCAATCTCGCTGCATCCTCCCATGTCATCGTGACCTCATCATACCTATCCCACTGGACCCTAACCTAGTCCAACTCTTGACCTCGAAAATCTAGTGTTTGACGAGCCAAAATGTGAATTAGTTCCAAAGCCAACTAGTCGTTCGCCTCTACCTGCAGAGCACTCCAGTCCAATACATGAGATAAATCAGATATATATCACCACAAAATAGACACATGAAATACATCGTGGATGCATGATAGCTTAGGTGGCAAGGCTAGACGGTAGGCTATGGGTCCTATCCACTCCAAGATCTCAAAAGGCCCAATGAATAGTGGTGCAAGCTTAGAGCCCTTTCCATAACAGACTGAACTCTTATGTGGCTGCACTCTCAAGAAAACTTTGTCACCAACTGAGAAGCTCTGATCTAGTCTCTTAGCATCGACATACTTCTTTTGTCTATCATGTGCCTCCCAAATTCTCTGTCTAATCAAGGTCACCTACTGCTCCATATCCTGTACCAGCTCTAGTCTAATAGCAACCCTGTCCTCTATATGGTCCTAGCTCAACGGTGTCCCGCAAGGTCTGTCGTACAAGGCCTGATAAAGAGGCATACCCAATGAGTTGTGATGCCCATTATTGTAGGCAAACTCAACTAGATACAGATACTCCTCCCATCTAGACTTGTGGTCCATAACATACATGCAGAGCATATCCTCTAACACCTGGTTCACCCTCTCCATCTGACCATCTATCTTAGGGTGATAAGCAGAACTGAAGATGAGCTGTGTGCCCAATGGTTGCTACAAAGCCCTCCAAAAGGTTGATGTGAATACTGAGTCCCTATTAGAAATAATACGATGAGGTACCCCATGTAATCTCATAATGTCATCTAGGAATACTCTCGCCACTGTCAGTGCATTGTACGTCATGCATATAGGTGAGAAATGAGCGACCGTTGTCAACTTGTCAACTGTCACCATGATGGCATCATGGCAATGAGATGACATAGGAAGGCCAACTATGAAGTCCATGGAAATGGTGTCCCATTTCTACTCAAGTATCTCATGAGGATATAAAAGACCTGTTGGATGCTGATGCTCAGCCTTGACTCTCTGGCACTCAAGTCATCAAGCAACAAACTCTGCAATATCACGTCTCATACCCACCCAATGGTATAGTAGTCGCAAGCTAGCATGCATCTTCACCCCTGGGTGTGCTACATAAGGTGCTCTATGAACCTCTAATAACACTACTGCATGTAGGTCAGTTGCACGGGGTACATAGATGCGATGTCGATGTCTAAGTAGTCCATTTGCCTCTAGCAAATATCCTACAAACTTTCCCACAAAGGCCCTCTATGACTAAATCTCTTGCTGCACCTCAAGAAACCACTCATCCTTAGGCATATGTTGTATAATGAGTCCTCTCAAGTCTAAACTCAGTGTCAAGGTCAGGATCTCGTGGTGCCTCTGACTCAATGCATCAGCAACCATGTTCTCCTTCCCTTTGATGTAGTGAACATCAAAGTCATACTCACAAAGGAACTCCATCCAATGCCATTGGCAGGTGTTTAGATTCGGTTGCATGAATATGTACTGCAAACTATGATGATCTAAATGTAGCTCAAAACGACGACCCAGTAGAAAGTGTCTCCAATGAACAAGAGCATGAACCACTACTGCAAGCTCTAAATCATGTGTGTAGTAGTTTAGCTCATGGGTCTTGAGCTTTCGTGACTCATACATGATCACTCTACCACCCTGCATATGTATGGCTCCTTATCCATCTAGTGATGCATCAGTACAAACCATGAAATCCATTACTGGATCAGGAACCACTAAGATGGGAGCACTAGTAAGATGCTCCTTGAGGATGCCAAAGGCCATCTCACAATGATTAGTCCAAGTAAAACTCTTCCCTTTCCGCTAAAGGGAAGTGATGGCGTGTGCTATCCTAGAGAAGCCCTCAACAAATTTGTGGTAATACCCAGCTAACCCTATGAAACTCCTGACCTCTATCACACTGGTGGGTGCTAGCTGATCCCTGATAGCCCTTATCTTTGATGGATCTATGGAGATACCATCGCCAGACAGGATGTGCCCCAAATATTGCACCTCTGATCTAAAGAATGCACACTTCACCAAGTTGCCATACAGATGTTGCTCCCTCAACTACTGCAAAACCTAATGTAAGTGCTCCTCATGCTCCTCCTCAGTCCGTGAATAGATCAAAATATCATCAAGGAACATAATCATGAACCAATCCAAGTAAGTACAGAACACCCTATTCATGAGACTCATGAACACTGCAGGGGCATTCATCAAGCCAAAGGGTTACCACAGTGAACTCATAGTGGCCATATTGAGTCTGGAAGGTAGCCTTATCGATGTCTGCCTCTGTGATGCTCAATTGATGGTAACCAAACTTCAGGTTTATCTTAGAGAACACCTTGGCTCCCTGCATCTAGTCGAAAGATCATCAATCCTAGGTAGAGGATAATAGTTCTTCACTGTCACCTTATTAAGCTGCCTATAATCCATGCACAGATGAAGAGATCCATCCTTCTTCTTCATGAAGATGATCTGTGCGTCCCAAGGTGAAACACTAGGTCAGATGTGCCCCTTCTCGAGAAACTCCTCTAACTACAACTTGAGCTCTATGAGCTCATGGGTAGTCATCCTATAGGGCGCATGAGACACTAGATCAGCACCCGGCACTAGATCAATGTAGAAGTCTACCTCTCTATGAGGTGGCATCCCTGGTAACTCTAGTGAGAAAACATCAGAAAAATCCCACAAGATGGGATGATCATCTAAAGATGCCTCTAGCTCATCCTCTGACATGTCACTAACAATGATGGAAAACATCTGACACCCCTTCCACATGCAGTGCTTAAGTTGTTGAGCGGATATCATGCAAACTACCATGGGCTTCTGAATGCCCACTATCTCGACTAACGTGCCATGTTCTTCTAAGAAGCTAATTTCCTTTCAGCGATAATCTAGCTTGGCTGTATGAGCTACAAGCCAATCCATGCCTAAAACCACACCATAAGATCGTAAAGGCATAACCCTAAGGTCACATAATGTAGTGAAGTCCCCCAAAGATATCTCACAGTCGTGAACCAAAGCATCCACTCCATCTTGGCCCCTGTGGCCAACTTAACCTCCCACCTATCACCTTACCTAGAGGCCACTAGCCTGCAATGCTCCACTAACGATGGAGATATAAAAGAATCAGTAGCACCAGAATCAAATAAAATAGCAATGGGAACAACCCTAATCATACCTACGGTCTCAATCATTGAGGCCTGGAAATCGGTCTAGCGGTTATCAACCACTGCAAATATACGGTGGAACCTACCCACATCCCCAACCATCTACTCTGATCCTCTTGGATGAGGCTATCCCCCTGCCATATAGCCCTGTGGGAACTCTCTAGCTAAATGACTTGCTCCACCACAAACATAACATGGTCCCTGAGCCTGCACCTGTACTTACTCTGTCCTACTCGACTATTATTGCCCAGGTCAACTCGTGGACACCTGTGAACCTCTGAATGACTACTATGATCTAGTGGGCCCCACAGATGATCCCTACTGTCGCTGATCCCTACACGGGCCCTGCTGCTACCAACCATGATTATGACCCCCATGAGCCCTTTGCTATGGCCTAGACCTCTACTGATGTTGCTGTTGCTGCTATGGAGGTCTAAGAGATAACGGTGCAAAACTAAATCCTCCCCTCTGAGGTGCTGGTGGTGGTCGGCAGAAACCCTGATGCTACTGCTAGCTACGGTCTTGAAACTAGGGCCATGAACTCTGACCCCATCCCTAAATCTCCTCTACTATGTGCACCTTCTCAATAGCCTCACTCATGGTCTGGGGGTCTACCATGCGCACTAGTCCTGATATCCCATGATTCAAACCTTTGATAAATTTGTGAACCAGAAGTTTTTTATCATGGAGGTACTTTGCATACCATGACAGCTTAATGAACCTGCTCTCATATTGTGCTACAATAGAACCTTACTGTTGTAAGTCATGGAACTCGTCAATCTAACGTTGTATGTAGTGATTCAAAAGATAATGTGTGTTAAAGCACTCAATGAAGGTGTCCCATGTAAGAGTATCCAATGATAGGTGATGCTTGCACTCCTCAATACACCACCATGTCACCACTGCGTCTCTCAAAAGGTGAACTGCCATGCATGCCTTTGTGTTTCTCCCATAGGGATGCAACACAAAGTACCTATCCAAACTAATGAGCCAAGCCTCAGCCTCAGCTCCCTCTGTGGTCCCTGCAAAGGTGGGTGGATTTAGCCTACGTAAATCCCTAATGGGGTCCCCTTAGTCTCTATGTCCTCTGAAAGGCTCATCCACCTCCTCTCGTTGTCCATAGTGATAAGGTCTGTGCTATACCAGTTCTTGTTGCATAGCCTCCTCTTGCCACGCATGGCGTGAAGGACTCTTGCTACAAGCTTTGTACGTTGAACCGACCTCCTCTGATGTGGTGTTGGGTACCTCTACATACGGCTAAATACATGGCTCCATGCGCGGCGCAACATGTGGCTCCACTCGTGGCTCTACATGAGGCTCAACACGTGGCTCTACATGTGACTCAGTATGTGGCTCATTATGTGGCACCTCTTGCGGCTCAACATGGGCCTCGACATGTGGCTCTATACGTGGCTCGACATGTGGCTATTCTGCAGCCAGTGGTAACCTCTCTAAGACTGCCTATAAAGCCTGAAGAATCTGAGGCCCTAAATCAGGTGCGGCCGGTGCCTATGATGCCTATGGCCCCTATGGTGTTGGTGGTCCTTGACCCTCGGCCGATGACTCACTATGTATCTCTACGGACGTAGTGGTGCATTAACGCGCTCGCCTCATTCTGGGAGGCATCCTACAAGAACAAGTTATTCATGAATCAGATGAATTTGTGGAATAATAATGTGCCCAACAAGCCCAGTGTTTAAACTTGGGCTTTGATACCAAATGTCATGCCCACATTTCCCATGCAGTCATGATATGCAACACACATGTCATGTCCACATTTGTCATGTGGTCATGACACAAAATATCAAAAACTTTTCCACGTATCCCTAGAAACCCCCTCGCAACCCCCTCGCACGCATCAGCATGCTCGGTGGCAATACATATAAGGCGTAAACATGTCAATCAAATCTCAGGGTAGTGCAATTACATGCGCAATCCCTTGCGTGATGATGGTCGACTAGGGGGTTATGTGATATGATGAGCGTCGCCATCAAAGTTAGGATCGATTTGACCTGAACCCTAAGTTTTCCTAAATGAGTGGTGTGATTTCGACCTGAATCGAGATCAAGACCCTAATGCTAGAACATAAAAAGGTTAAATATCACTCTCAACAATCCATAAGTGTTTTGTGAAAAAAAATATTTATTGCCAACACACAAATTAAATCGAGTAAATGATGGCTCTAAAATCCCAGAAAAATTTGGCAGCATAACGCCTCTAGGGCATACATGGAAATAATTTTAAAACTAATTTCCTACCAAGCCTTACCAAGGTTAAATTATTCAAAAATAAATAAAAAATACACTAGAGTAGTTAATATAATTAAAAATCTACTCCACTAGTTAATCCTTCCCATAAACACCTTTAAATTTATTACCTAGATTAAATGGATTAATTAAACCTACTACCTCAATAAAATATTAAATTATCAATTTTAATCCCAAAGTCAAATTAATACAAAAGCCCTAGCTAACATTTTGCTAAGTTCCCTATAAATATTTAATTAACATTCCACTATCCCCACATTTAAAATTATTCCCCTAGGCAAAATAAGGAAATCAAGGTTGTATTTAAATCTACCCCACTTAATAGTCTAAAAAAATACATACGGATAATTTTATTCCACCAACTAAAACAATTCCAAAATAGATAAAATTACAAGGCTAACTACTACCCCACCATTATAGAATTAAATAAGCCTAGGGTTAAAGTTTTCCCACTCAAAAGTCTAAGTCAAAACTAACCCATTAAACAAATCTCATGTCAAAATGGAAGAGAGAAATAAATCCCACGTTCACATGGAAAAGTAATTTATTCCTATTCTAAAATCTATTTTCCAAGCCCTAAAATTTCTCCCACTAAAATAATAATATATTTATGAGAGGAACCCTAATCCTCTTTTATCTTTTCTATTCTCTCATTTACCCTAGTTTCTTTCTCTCCTCTCAATCTCTCTTATTTTGTTTGCTCTGAGTTTAGGTTGGAGGCAGCCATGGAAGACTCTCCACAGTGAGGTATACTCACTATGTATACTCTTGTTGAATGAGCCCTTTTTTAGGGGAATGTGTATATATATACATTCCTATGTTAATAGTTAAATTGTATATATTATACAGCAATATATAAAAAAAAATTTGTATTCGAAGAGAGATACATAGTGAAAAGTATATATATATATATATATATATTGCAGGTTAAATAAATTATACAGGCAAAAATACAGTTGAAAGCTGAATCACACAGAGAAGGGCCAGCAGAATCACTAAGGGTGCAGCAGGTAGCAACTACAGCTGCGTTGAAGTTAAGGAAGTAAAGATTGGTGGGGGGGCGGACCTCCCACCCACCCCTCACCATATGGTGGGGAGTGGGTGGGGGGATCCGTCGCCCCATTTTTTTTTAACATTTAAAATCATAAACAGAATAGAAAAAAAAAACAGTCACTATTATAAATTTTGCCGTTAGGGTTTTTTTGATATGGTAGAAAATAATTTTGTTTATGAATTTTGTTCAATAGATTATGAGGATCTACCAATGGTTTAAATGTATGTACGTGTATATATATATGAATTCTTCTCATATGGTGGGGAGTGGGTGGGGGGATCCGTCGCCCCATTTTTTTTTAACATTTAAAATCATAAACAGAACAAAAAAAAAAAAAATGGTCACTATTATAAATTTCGCCGTTAGGGTTTTTTTGATATGGCAGAAAATAATTTTGTTTATGAATTTTGTTCAATAGATTATGAGGATCTACCAATGGTTTAAATGTATGTATATATATATATATATATGAATTCTTCTCTGAGACAAATATTTTTATTCTTATCTAATTAAAATGAAAACATCCTCTCAGAATAACAGTATTTCTTCTCTGAGACAAATATTTTTATTCTTATCTAATTAAAGTGAAAACATCCTCTCAGAATAACAGAATAACAGTAAATGTAATAATGATATATATATATACTCTTCTCAGGGATATAAATATATTGCCTTCTTTAAAAATATATTTTATTCCCCAACTACACTAAAAATTGTTTTTTTGTTCCAACTACACAGTACTATTTCTTCACACAGACTTGAATGCAAGAGAATATTTGCTATTTTTGTAGGCATTCTTATCATATGCGTATAGAGATTTTTCATTTAAACAAAGCATGTATATTTTTTTTTTGAAACATTAAAATGCCAAACTACAACTATACATTTTTTTTGGGACAAAATAATGCAACCCAGCAACTTAATATTTATTTCAATAACTTCTATCCACATTCAATATAATTTTCTCTAAGCAATATCAAAATCAGCAATATAAGTATCTTTCATTTGCAAAACTTTCTTTCACCAACATGGATGCAAACTCTTTTTTTTTCTTGAAAACAACAACTAACTTTAGTAAAACAAAAATTTAAAGCAGCAATATATCAACACATATTTTCTTTTGGAAATAGTATTTAAAAAAAATAGCAAGGACATATATTTCCATTTTTGCAAACTTTCTTACAACAATAATATAAGAAAAACAACAACATATATTCTTTTCTCTATTATGAGTCATTCCATTTCAACATCATATGACGGGAACTACAACAATGGCTGTTACAAAATTCATTTCCAAGATGAGAGTGAAAACTCCTTTTCTTCTACACAACAAAATGCACTCCAAAAAAATATGCCTTCACCCAAGCTCCAAGGGTCACCAATAAAACCTGCAAGAACTTAAAACAATGGAGGGACAACCAAGACACTAAAAACACTCTCCTCCCTACCATAGACCCACAAGTGGGTCACCCCCGAGCTTGGATGTCAAACTTCACATGGGTTTTTCACACCACAACACAACAATAAGCAAACCACATAAATCATGAAGAACACCCATAAGATTCAACACAACACAAAACTCAGAGAAATGAGTTTGAAGGGGTAGGGGAGTGGACATCACTCAACTCAAGAGGATCACTCTACAAAAATCTCTAGATCTCAACACAAAAATAAGGCCTCAAGCCCAAAATAATAACTCCATGAACATATAGATTTCACCATGGCACTCATGCTAACAAAAATACCCCATATTCCAATATCTTGCCCTCAAGGCCACAAAAATACCAATAGTAGGAGGGTGACCTCGAGGAGGTTCACTCCTCCCCCATCCCACACATTGATGGACACACCCAAGTTGGTAGTCTCATCCCAAAACACCTAAAAACCCCGCAACAAGGAAGCAAACACACCAAAGCATTTCAAGCACATAGCCAAAATTTTAACAAAGCATAAGGAAGACTAAAATGCCATGAGGCTTACCTTAAGAGCCCAATAATGGATGAAAGTTGAAGAAGAGCCCACAATCCTTCTCCAAGCCTCCAATCCTCTAAAAATCTCTCTAACTCCCCAAAATCCTCTAAAGATAGAAAAATAAAGCAAAAGCAAGAACCCACATTCCCCTCTCAAAGAAGAATTAAACTAGGCCTCATTCCAAGGCCTTGAGGAATGAGAAGGTGACACGTGTCACCTTCTCCTTCCTCTTTCCATCCCACTTGCAAGGGAAAAGTAATGTGAGGTTCAAACCTCACCCTCTCCACATGTGTGAGAGCAAAGGTGGAGAGGTGGCATCTCTCCATATGGGCTCCAAGAGGATAAGGGATGACACATGTCATCACCTTATTCTCCAAAGGGAGCCCCTTCACTCCAAGATGATCTCACACATGTGTGAGAGCATTGGAGGAAGGTTCCACACACTTGGGGGTCTTGGAGACTCCCCAAGTCTTCAAGGTGGTGGAATCCCATGCCTTGGAAAGGGAGATGGGCCTTCTTTCAAGGCATGACTCATCTCCCACCCTTATCCAATTTGAATTTTCGCCACTTTTATTTAACCCAAGTTTAAGGTGACTAGACAGGGGTAACCCTAGGGTTTGGCATGCCCAACTGGACCCTAGACCCTAGGGGTACCACCTAGGGTTAATTTTAGCCCCTAGTAAACACTTAAGGAGGTAAAAATTCACATAAAATGGCCACAAAATTAAAAGACACCAAGGGGTGTAAATCAAAACACATAGTTTACAACACATCAATTAAAAAATAAAAAGGATGAAACTAGGCCAATTAATAAAAATGTAGACATTTACGAAACATCATACAATAACACATGATCCTTGTCCCTCTTGGGAATGGATCGGTCTAACACGGGAAACACATAAGTGTGAGATCGATCTCCAATTTTCCATGGCCTGGAAAATCACCTACGCACTTGAACAAATAGATTAATGCAACATATATATATATATCATATCTGAAGAAAGGAAATGCAACACTCATGTCATCTCATAATTCATTTAAAACATTAAACAAATCACATCATAATTAAGATTCATAATTGCATTTCTATATACTATCTTAGAATCAAAATCACATAGCAAATCCATATAATGATTTCACAACTAACATCTCTAATATCATCAAAGTGCATATCACATGTATAAACATCATCAGTGAATCAAAACTAGGATATAGTCAAATCACCACATACTAAGCATAGCTAATCCAAAATAATGGAATATAGTCTAGAGAATTTGCATATCGGGATCAACAGTGCCCAAATGCCAAAATGTCATTAACTATAAATGTGAAATAAATAATATAAGGGAGTGAAATAAATAGGCCTCACATCCCCCCTAAGACTAAACTTCCTCCTAGAAGTCATCAAAGAGGTGTGGATAAAGTGTCCTCAATCTCACTGCATCATCCCATGTCATCATGATCTCATCATACCTATCCCATTGGACCCTAACCTGGTCCAACTCTTGACCTCAAAGGCCCAGCATCTGATGAGCCAATATGCGAATTGGCTCTAAAGCCAACTGCCTGTCCGCCTCAACCTATAGAGAACTCTAGTCCAATACATGAGATAAATCATATATATATCGCCGTAAAATAGACACATGAAATACATCATGGATGCATGACAGGCTAGGTGGTAAGGCTAGATGGTAGGCTATACGTCCTATCCACTCTAGGATCTCAAAAGGCCCAATGAACCATGGTGTGAGCTTAGATCCCTTTCCATAATGGATTGGACTCTTATGCGGCTACACTCTCAAGAAAACTCTATCACCAACTGAGAACCTCCGATCTAGTCTCTTAGCATTGGCATACTTCTATCGAGCCTGTGTGTCCTGAAGTCTCTGTCTAATCAAGGTCACCTATTGCTCCATATCCTACACCAGCTCTGGCCCAATAGCAACCATGTCCTCTATACGGTCCCAACTCAATAGTGTCCTGCAAGGTCTTCCATACAAGGCCTAATAAGGAGGCATACCCAACAAGCTGTGATGCCCATTATTGTAGGCAAACTCAACTAGATACAGATACTTCTCCCATCTAGAATGGTGGTCCATAACATACATGCGAAGCATATCCTCTAACACCTAGTTCACCCTCTCTGTCTGCCCATCTGTCTCAGGGTGATAAGAGGAACTGAAGTTGAATTGTGTGCCCAACGCCTACTACAAAGCCCTCCAAAAGGCTGATGTGAACAATAATTCCCTGTTAGAAATAATGTGGTGAGGTACCCCATGTAATCTCACAATGTCATCTAGGAATACTCTCACCACTTCTAGTGCATTGTACATCATGCATACAAGTGAAAAATGTGCCACCTTGGTCAACTTGTCAACTGCCATCATGATGGCATCATGGCAATGACATGACATAGGAAGACCAACTATGAAGTCCATGGAAATGGTGTCCCATTTCCACTCAGATATCTCATGAGGGTATAAAAGACCTACTGGATGTTGATGCTCGGCCTTGACCCTCTAGTTCTCAAGGCATCAAGCAACAAACTCTGCAATATCTCTTCTCATACCCACCCAATGGTACAGCTATAGCAAGTTGGCATGCATCTTCGTCACCCCTGGGTGTGCTGCATTAGGTGCTCTGTGAACCTCTGATAACACTACTACACGTAGGTCATCTGTACGGGGTACATAGATACGCTATTGATGTCTAAGTATCCCATCTGCCTCTAGGGAATATCCTGCAAACTTGCCCACAAGGGCCTCTGTGACTAAATCTCTTGCTACATCTCAAGAAACCACTTATCCTCAAGTAGATGCTATATAATGCATCCTCTCAAGTCTACACTCAGTGTTAAGGTCAGGATCTCATGGCACCTCTGACTCAATGCATCGGTAACCACATTCTCCTTCCCTTTGATGTAGTTAACATCAAAGTCATACTCGCAAAGGAACTCCATCCAACGTTGTTGGCCAGCATTTAGATTCACCTACATGAATATGTACCGCAGACTATGATGATCTGAATGTTGCTCAAAATGACGACCCAGTAGAAAGTGTCTCCAACAAACAAGAGCATGAACCACTGCTGCAAGCTCTAAATCATATGTGGGGGTAGCTCAGCTTATGGGTCTTGATCTTTCACGACTCATACGTGATCACTCTACCACCCTGCATAAGTACGGCTCCTAATCCCTCTAGTGATGCATCAGTACAAACCATGAAATCCACTGCTGGATCAAGAACCACTAAGATGGGAGCACTTGTAAGATGCTCCTTGAGGAGCCCAAAGGCCCTCTCACACTGCTCAATCCAAGTAAAACTCTTCCCTTTCCACTGAAGGGAAGTGATGGGGTGTGCTATCCTGGAGAATCCCTCAATGAATTTGCGGTAATACCTAGCTAACCCCATGAAATTCCTAACCTCTGTCACGCTGGTGGGTGCTAGCCAGTCCCTGATAGCCCTAATCTTCAATGGATCTATAGAGATACCATCTCTAGACAGGATGTGCCCCAAATACTACACCTCTGATCTGAAGAATGCAAACTTTACTGAGTTGCCATAGAGATGTTGTTCCCTCAACCACTACAAAACCTAACGTAAGTGCTCCTCATGCTCCTCCTCGGTCTACGAATAGATCAAAATATTATCAAGGAATATAATCACAAACTAATCCAAGTAAGTACGGAACACCCTATTCATGAGACTCATGAACACCGTAGGGGTGTTCGTCAAGCCAAAGCTTACCACAGTGAACTCATAGTGACCATATCAAGTCCAGAAGGCAGTCTTATGGATGTCTGCATCTGTGATGTGTAACTAATGGTAACCAGACTTCAGGTCTATCTTAGAGAACACCCTAGCTCCCTGCATTTGGTTGAAAAGATCATCAATCCTAGGTAGAGGATAACAGTTCTTCACCGTCACCTTATTAAGTTTCCTATAATCCATGCATAGATGATGAGATCCATCCTTCTTCTTCATGAAGATGACCAGTGTGCCCCAAGGTGAAATGCTATGTCGGATGTGCCCCTTCTCAAGCAACTCCTTTAACTACAACTTGAGCTCCATGAGCTCATGGGTAGTCATCCTGTAGGGTACATGAGACACTGGCTCGGCACTTGGCACTAGATCAATGTGGAATTCTACCTCTCTGTGAGGTGGCATCCCTAGTAACTCTGGTGGGAAAACATCAGCAAACTCCCTCAAGATGGGATGATCATCTAAAGATGCCTTTGGCTCATCCTCTAACCTATCACTAATAGTGATGGCAAACATCTGACACCCCTTCTGCATGTAGCACTTAAGCTGCTAAGCTAATATCATGTGAACTACCATGGGTTTCTGAATGCCCACTATCTTGACTGATGTGCCATGATTGTCTAAGCATCTAATCACCTTTCGGCGATAATCTAGCTTGGCTCTATGAGCCGCAAGCCAATCCATGCCTAAAACCACACCATAAGATCCTAAGGGCATAACCCTAAGGTCACATAATGTAGTAAAGGCCCCTAAAGATATCTCATAGTCGTGAACCAAAGCATCCACTGCCATCTTAGCCCTTGTGGCCAACTCAACCTCCCACCTATCACCTTGCCTAGAGGCCATCAGCCTGCAATGCTCTAATAATGATGGAGATATAAAGGAATCAATAGCGCCAAAATCAAATAAAATAGTAATGGGAACATCCCCAATTATACCTGTGGTCTTAATCACTGAGGCCTAGAAATCATCCTAGCAGTTATCAACCACCGCAAACATACGATGGGACCTACCCACATCCCCAACTATCTACTTTGATCTGCTTGCATGAGGTTGTCCCTCTATCGTATAGCCCTGTGGGCACTCTCTGGCTAAATGACCTACTCCACCACAAGCATAACATGGTCCCTAAGCCTGCACCTATACTGACTGTGTCCTACTTGATTGCTACTACCCAGGTCGACTCGTGGACCCCTGTGAACCTCTGAATGACTGTTGTGATCTAGCAAGCCCCGCAGATGGTCCCTATTGTCACTAATCCCTATGTGGGCCCTGCTACTGCCAACTGTGATTATGACCCCCATGAGCCCTCTATTGTGGCCTGGACCTTTGTTGATGCTGCTACTACTGTTGTGGAGGTCTAGGAGGTAACGGTACAGAACTAAATCCTCCCCTCTGAGGTGGTGGTGCTGGTCGGTGAAAACCCTGATGCTACTGCTGGCTACAGTCCTGAAATTGGGGTCATGAACTCTGACCCCAACCCTAAATCTCCTCTGTTATGTACATCTTCTAGATAGCCTCACTCATGATCTAGGGGTCTGCCAAGCGCACTGGTCCTGATATGGCATGATTCAAACCTCTGATAAATTTGTGAACTAGAACTTTTTTTATCATGGAGGTACTCTGTATACCATGACAGCTCAATGAACCTGCTCTCATACTGTGCTACAGTAGAACTTGGCTGCTACAAGTCATGGAACTCATCAATCTGACACTATCTGTAGTGATCTAAAAGATAACGTACATTAAAGCACTCAATGAAGGTGTCCCATGTAAGAGTATCCAGTGATAGGCGACGCTTGCACTCCTCAGTGTGCCACCATGTCGCCACTATGTCTCTCAAAAGGTGAACTGCCACGCTGGCCTTTGTGTTGCTTCCATAGGGACGTAATGCAAAGCACTTTTGCAAACTAATGAACCAAGCCTCAACCTTGGCTCCCTCTGTGGTCCCTACGAAGGTGGGTGGATTCAGCCTAAGTAAATCCTTAATGGGGTCCCCTCGGTCTCTCTGTCCTCTAAAAGGGTCATCTTCCATAGTCATAAGGTCCGTGGTATACCCATTCTATTCTCACAACCTCCTCTTGCCATGCTTGGCACGAAGGACTCCTGCTACGAGCTTTGTACATTGAACTGACCTCCTCTGCTGTGGTGTTAGGTACCTCTACATATGGCTCAATACGTGGCTCCATACACGGTGCAACACGTGGCTCCACTTATGGCTCTACATGGGGCTCCACACGTGGCTCTACATGTGACTCAGCACATGGCTCATTACATGGCGCCTCTTGCAGTCAATGCTGGCCTCGACATGTGGCTCTATACGCAGTTCGACACGTGGCTCTTCTAGGGCTAGTGGTAACCTCTCTAAGACTGCCTGTAAAGCCTGAAGAATCTGAGGCCCTAAATCAGGTGCGGCTAGTGCCTATGGTGCCTCTGGCCCCTATGGTGTTGGTGGTCCCTGACCCTCAGCTGATGACTCGCTATGTATCTCTATGAATGTAGTGGCACGTGAACGCGCTCACCTTATTCTGGGAGGCATCCTACAAGAACAAGGTATTCACAAATCAGATGAATTTGTGGAATAATAATGTGCCCAACAAGCCCAGTGTTTAAACTTGGGCTCTGATACCAAATATCATGCCCACATTTCCCATGCGGGCACAACATGCAACACACGTGTCATGTCCACATTTGTCATGTGGTCATGACACGAAATATCAAAAACTTTTCCACATATCCCTAGAAACCCCCTCGCACACATCAACGTGCTCAGTGGCAATACACATAAGGCATAAACATGTCAATCAAATCTCAAGGTAGTGTGATTACATGTGCAATCCCCTACGTGATGATAGTCGACTAGTTGGTTATGCGAGACGATGAGTGTCCCATCAGGGTTAGGTCCGATTTGACCTGAACCCTAAGTTTTCCTAAATGAGTGGCATGATTTTGACCTGAATCGAGATCAAGACCCTAATGCTAGAACATAAAAAGGTTAAATATCACTCTCAACAATCCATAAGTGTATTGCGAAAAATAAACATTTATTGCCAACACACAAATTAAATCGAGTAAATGATGGCTCTAAAAGCCCAGAAAAATCTGACAGTATAATGCCTCTAGGGCGTACATGGAAATAATTTTAAAACTAATTTCCTACAAAGCCTTACCAAGGTTAAATTATTCAAAAATAAATAAAAAATACACTAGAGTAGTTAATATAATTAAAAATCTACTCCACTAGTTAATCCTTCCCATAAACACCTTTTAATTTATTACCCAGATTAAAATGGATATATTAAACCTACTACCTCAATAAAATATTAAATTATCGATTTTAATCCCAAAGTCAAATTCATACAAAAGCCCTAGCTAACATTTTTCTAAGTTCCCTATAAATATTTAATTAACATTCCACTATCCCCACATTTAAAATTATTCCCCTAGGCAAAATAAGAAAATCAAGGTTGTATTTAAATCTACCCCACTTAATAGTCTAAAAAAAATACATAGCGATAATTTTATTACACCAACTAAAACAATTCCAAAATAAATAAAATTACAAGGCTAACTACTACCCCACCATTATAGAATTAAATAAGCCTAGGGTTAAAGTTTTCCCACTCAAAAGTCTAAATCAAAACTAACCCATTAAACAAATCCCATGTCAAAATGGAAGAGGGAAATAAATCCCACATTCACATGGGAAAGCAATTTATTCCTATTCTAAAATCCATTTTTCAAGCCCTAAAAGTTCTCCCACTAAAATAATAATATCTTTATGAGAGGAACCCTAATCCTCTTTTATCTTTTCTATTCTCTCATTTACCCTAGTTTCTTTCTCTCCTCTCAATCTCTCTTCTTTTGTTTTGTTTCAGGTTTAGGGTGCAGGCAACCATGGAAGACTCTCCATAGTGAGGTATACTCACTATGTATACTCTTGTTGAATGAGCCCTTTTTTTAAGGGGAATATATATATATATATATATATATTCCTGTGTTAATAGTTAAATTATATATATTGTACAACAATATAAATATATATATATATCTCTTTTTTTTGCATTCGAAGAGAGATACATAGTGAAAAGTATATATATATTTCTTTATATTGCAAGTTAAAAAATATAGGTAGAAATACGGCCGAAGGTTGAATCACACACAGAAGGGCCAGCGGAATCACTAAAGGGTGCCACAGGTAGCAGCTACAGCTGTATCGAAGTTAAGGAAGTAAATATTGGTGGGGGGCAGACCATATGGTGGGGAGTGGGTGGAGGGATCCATCCCACCATACCCTCTTTTTAGTATTTATAGACCGCGGGGGGCAGCGACCAAACGGTCACCCCCTCCCCCCAAATTTCTTTTTTTTTAACATTTAAAAACATAAACAAAAAAAAATAGCCACTGTTAACATTTCGTTAGGGTTTTTTTATATGGCAGAAAATAATTTCGTTTATAAATTTTGTTTAATAGATTATGAGGATCTGCCAATGGTTTTTATATATATATATATATATATATATATATATATATATATATATATTCTAATTAAAATGAAAACATCCTCGCTGAATAACAGTAAATGTTCTCTCTCTCTCTCTCTCTCTCTCTCTCTCTCTCTCTCTCTCTCTCTCTCTCTCTCTCTCTCTCTCTCTCTCTCGCATGCAATTAGATGTATACTATTATATATATTTTATTCCCCAACTACACTACAAATTATTTTTTTTGTTCCAACTACACAGTACTATTTCTTCACACAGACTTGAATGCAAGAGAATATTTGCTATTTTTGTAGGCATTCTTTTCATATGGGTATAGATATTTTTCATTTAAACAAAGCATGTATATATTTTTTGTTTGAAACATTAAAATGCCAAATAGCAACTATACATTTTTTTTTGGACAAAATAATGCAACCCAGCAACTTAATATTTATTTCAATAACTTCTGTCCACATTCAATATAATTGTCTCACAGCAATATCAAAATCAGCAATATAAGTATCTTTCATTTGCAAAACTTTCTTTCACCAACATGGATGCAAACTCATTTTTTTTCTTGAAAACAACAACTAACTTTAGTAAAATAGAAATTTAAAGCAGCAACATATCCACACATATTTTCTTTTGGAAATAGTATTTAAAAAAAATAGCAAGGATGTATAGATCAATTTTTGCAAACTTTCTTACAACAATAATAAAAGAAAAATAGAAACATATATTCTTTTCTCTACTATGAGTCATTTCATTACAACATCATTTGAGGGCAATTACAACAATGGCTATTACAAAATTCATTTCCAAGATGAGAGTGAAAACTCCTTTTCTTCTACACAACAAAATGCACTCCAACAAAATATGCCTTCACCCAAGCTCCAAGGGTCACCAATAAAACCTGCATGAACTTAAAATAGTGGAGGGACAACCAAGCCACTAAACACGCTCTCCTCGCTACCATTGGGGGTTGAACTTCACATGGGTTTTTCACACAACACAACAATAAGCAAACCACGCAAATCATGAAGAACACCCATAAGATTCAACACAACACAAAACCCATATAAATGAGTTTGAAGGGGTAGGAAAGTGGACATCACTTGACTCAAGAGGATCACTCCACAAAAATCTCAAGATCTCAACAAAAAATAAGGCCTCAAGCCCAAAATGATAACTCCATGAATATATAGATTTCACCATGGCACTCATGCCAACAAAAATACCCCATACGCCAATATCTTGCCCTCAAGGCCACAAAAATACCAATACCAGGAGGGTGACCTTGAGGAGGTTCACTCCTCTCCCACCCCACACATGGATGGACACACCCAAGTTGGTAGTCTCATCCCAAAACACCCAAAAACCCTACAACAAAGAAGAAACAAACACACCAAAGCATTTCAAGCACATAACCAAAATTTTAACAAAGCATAAGGAAGACTAAAATGCCATGAGGCTTAACTTAAGAGCCCAACAATGGATGAAAGTTGAAGAAGAGCCCACAATCCTTTTTCCAAGCCTCCAATCCTACCAAAATCTCTCTAACTCCGCCAAATCCTCCAAAGATAGAAAAATAAAGCAAAAGCAACAACACCCATGTTGCAAGTATGAGGTTAATCAGTGTTGTCATTGATGTCAACATACTCATATTGCATTGCCAAGAAGGATTGGATGAGCTGTGTGTTGAGGATATTGAGAAAATTAGTCTCAATCAGGAATAGTGAAGAATAGTAATGAGAAGAAGGCAAAAGTACTCAATAGGTTGAGGATCAGAGGATGCAGATTAAAGGGTTTGTAGATATGACTCTTGAGATGCTCCAGTTAAGTTTTTAGATGTCTACATGAAGATTTGAAGAAGTTGTGATTGATCAAGTAGAACCGGTTCCGGGAGATGCTCCAGAGTGATAGAGTGCTACAAAGAGGTCCAGTGAGATCCGGAAGTACATTATCCTATCTTGCGGATTGGACAGAGTGTTTGGGATGTCCTTGTGATGTGTCATCTCAATTGGTATGTGGTTTGGAGGTTCGGAAGCACCTCTTGCAGTATGACAATGGCGATAAACTGTGTTCTTGAAGTTATGGATAAGGAAGAGAAGAGATTCCAGTGAGTAGAGGAAGTGCGGATGTACATGGTCATTCAGACAAGCTAGTGAAGGTTCTTGGATCATGTTGAGGTTGTTTTGTTGATCCGCATTGGTGGTAGAGCCCAGAATTGAAGATATTCTTCCGGATGAAGTTCTTGTTCAGACTAGCAGACCGGATGAGTTGTTCATCTTACAAATGTTCTTGTGGTGGCCGACCGGATGTGTTATTCATCTTGCGAATGTTCTTATGGTTGATTGCCGACTTAGATGATTGTTCCTAAGTTGATGTCTTGTATAAATAAAGGTTGGTGAATTCATTTTAGCGTGTGTTGTGTAGCGGATGAGTGTGGTATAGCAAAAGAGCGAAAGGTAGAGTAGGTATGTCTTGAGCTTAAATGGAACTAATCTAGACATAGTGAAGATGTCATTCTCTAATTCAAGGTTGTGATACTTATGATCTTGTAGATAGTGTGTCTCTTGTAGGCAGTGTGCCTCTTTGTGAGCAGTGTGCTCAGGCAATGAGCCCTGACTGGCATGTGCCATTTATTTTTCTTATTCTTCTAATAGAGAATAATCCTTGGGTTAATCACCCCATGGTTTTTCCCTTAACCAGGTTTTCCACGTCAAAAATCTTGGTATCAAATGTGTTGATGATTATCTGCTCCAGTGTTTATGCTTTGTGCTTTCATGAATGATTAATTGATATATTGTTAACTAACAAGAAGAATCAAGTGTTTGAAGTAGAAGCAAAGTTTTTGCACAACTGATTCACCCCCCCTCTCAGTTGTGTGCCCTAGATCTAACACCCCATTCCCCTCTCAAAGAGGAAATAAAATAGGCCTCATTCCAAGGCCTTGAGGAATGAGAAGGTGACACATGTCACCTTCTCCTTCCTCTTCCTATCCCACTTGCAAGGGAAAAGGAATGTGAGGGTGACATGTGTCACCCTCCCATCCATTTAAGCCTCACCCTCTCCACATGTGCTCTCACACATATGTGAGAGCAAAGGTGGAGAGGTGGCATCTCTCCACATGGGCTTCAAGAGGATAAGGGATGACACATGTCATCACCTTATTCTCCAAAAGGAGCCCCTTCACTCCAAGATGCTCTCACACATGTGTGAGAGCATTGGAGGAAGGTTCCACACACTTGGGGGTCTTGGAGACTCCCCAAATCTTCAAGGTGGTGGAATCCCATGCCTTAGAAAGGGAGATGGGTCTTCTTTCAAGGCATGACTTAGCTCCCACCCTTATGCAATTTGAATTTTCGCCACTTTTATTTAACCCAAGGTTAAGGTGACTAGACAGGGGTAACCCTAGGGTTTGGCATGCCCATATGGGCCCTAGACCCTAGGGGTACCACCTAGGGTTAATTTTAGCCCCTAGTAAACAATTAAGGAGGTAAAAATTCACATAAAATGGCCACAAAATTAAAAGACACCAAGTGGTGTAAATTAAAACATATAGTTTACAACACATCAATTAAAAAATAAAAAGGGTGAAACTAGGCCAATTAATAAAAATGTAGACATTTACGAAACATCATACAATCACACGTGATCCTTGTCCCTCTTGGGAATGGATCAGTCTAACACAGGAAACACATAAGTGTGAGATCGATCTCTGATTTTTCGTGGCCTGAAAAATCACCTGTGCACTTGAACAAACATATTAATCCAACATATATATATCATAGCCGAAGCAAGGAAATGTAACACTCACATCATCACATAATTCATTTAAAACATTAAACAAATCACATCATAATAAAGATTCATAATTGCATTTCTATATACTATCTCAGAATCAAAATCACATAGCAAATACATATAATGATTTCACAACTAACATCTCTAATATCATCAAAGTGCATATCACATGTCTAAACATCATCAGTGAATCAAAACCAAGATATAGTCAAATCACCACATACTAAGCATAGCTAATCCAAAAAAAAGGAATATAGTCTAGAGAATTTGCATATCGGGATCAACAGTCCCCAAATACCAAAATGTCATCAACTATAAATGTGAAATAAGCAAAATAAGGGAGTGAAATAAATAGGCCTCACACAATATCACAAATCAACATATAGAACTGTAATCATCAATGGAAATATATCAAAGAACACCTGAATCTAATTACACTCAGAAATAGACATGGTAATTAGATGTTTGTATTCAGTAACATACAAAATCCATTCAAATTTACAATGTATTTTGACTTCAAAGTCTTTGAAAACATCAGCAACTAAGCAAACTTACAAACATTTTCTAGATACAGTGAGAAACAGGACATTCCACATCATCTCCACTGCAGACATAGGAAACTACTACTATTTCTATTCCCTAAGCTCAAAGTACTTTAACAAAATTACTTCTCTTGCAAATTCTCAATGTTTTTAAATTAAGCCGTGTGTGTCGAAATATAAGTACGAAGGGTCCTTATATAGGATTGACATCTTCCTAATGGTTACAGAAACCAAATCAATGGTCCAACTTTAAACTTTCAAGATCAATGGTGGAAGGCTTTTTCCCAACCGTTCCTTCAAAATATCTCACAAGAATATTTCCTTTTGGTGAAAAGGATGCCATTGGGATCTTTTAAAACATGGAATATTCCACTTTGACTTCCTTTTAACCGGCCCTTACTCAGGAAAAAAAAATCCAAGCACACTAGAATACTATGAACGCGAGCTCCCACTACCACCATCACTTGCCTCTGGACATTTTCCCATTCTTTTCAGATACCCTACATACCCAACCACTAATGTTGTAATGGATGCATGAATATCCTTCTAAATTTCTATCCACATGTACTGTTGTAGTTCAATATCTTCCTTTAATATCTTTCCTCGCTGCTCTGCATCCTTTCTATTCTTCAAATATTTATTCATCTTTGCACTTAACTCCATAATAGAGTCAATCATTTCCTTACTCAAATTAGTTGTAGGATTCGCTAGGCAAGGCAAATAGATAGCTTTAAATTCTCTCATTGTCATGGCTGCATCATATACTAGCAACTCTGAGCACTCATGTCTGATGAGTCTCTACATTATCTCTACCTATTTTCTTATCTTGTCACCAGCATCTCTTTCTAACTCTTAATTATTCGCCATACAATTTCTCAAAATTCCTCCCTCAAACCTCAATTCAATTTTATGCCTTGGCACCTTTGCCATCTGAGGTGTCAATACTCCCTCATTCACTAATTCTTCAATCCTTTCTTCAATGGCTTTCAGCTATTCCAATTCATATCTATTATCTTTCATTCTCAGCTGACAATGATGTATGTTAAGGCTACAACTATTCCTTTCTGCTAGGGAAAGGGCCCAATTGGCAACTTCCTGTCTTATTATGTCTTCCCCTCTTTCTATGAATTCCTTGACCTAGTCTTCAAATATGTTAGCTTCAACTTTTTTATTGTCCATTTCATTTATCTAATCCTTTGACAAAATGGCTAACTCTGTAGGTAATTATGGTATACTAACATTAGGGTCAAACATCCCTTGAATGAATTGTTGCAATTGGATAATGTGTCCTTTTAGCTACTCAAACTCGTTTTTATCCTTCCTTATCAACTCTATGGTTTCTTTCTTCATATCTTTCATTTATGTAATATGTTGTTCCCTAGTTACATACCCCAATATCCATTTGAGTTATTCTATAATCTTCCATGCTCATATCTCGTTTTTCTTTATCTATTATTGGTATCAAAAGTTCCAATGTTCTCATTCCAAATGGATCTCTCCTTATTGCAGACATTGTTCTTGCCTTTCTCTTTTCTTTCTTTGTTGTAGTACCACCCTGTAGACTCATTATGTCTATGGGAACCAACTTTACCTCTTTCCCTTCTCATCTCACTTCTTTTCCTATCCAAGCTAGTGCCCTTTCACTGATTTCTACCACTTTCTCATTAATTACCTCCTCTTGAGGTTTTTCTCCTTCTATTTATTCTTGATGTTGCTGGGGATTCTGACCTTCTTGATGTTGTTCCTGAGGTATATGCTCATCAACTTTCTATTGTTCTTCTTCTTCATTTCTCTTGTCTTCCTCCTCTAACTTGGTATCTCCTCCTGTTTCTTCTTCTATATCTTCTTCTTCTGAACTTTCACTTGGATTACCTCCTATACTCTCAACTCTTTCACTTTCACCTTCCTCTATTTGCTTTCCTTTAGATTCCTATCCTTGTTGTTGAGGAGGCTGCTGCTCATCCTTTCCTTCTCTATGATGTACTGTGGAACCTAAAGCCTCAATAGCTTCCTTCTTTTCTCCTCTTTGATCACCTTGTTCAATATTGACACTGGAAATACCTGGTGAGATTGGTGCTTCTGCCTACATCCCAACTCGACTAGGTACATTTTCTTGTATTTCAAGCACATTTGCATGTCCTAAATCTTTAGTTTGATTGGAAGGAAAATACATTGACGTGCTAGACCCAATGGTATGTGTTTTCACAAGTTCTTATCTTCTTTTTTCATCTACTTCTTTTTCTATTATGTGTTGTACAGAGTTGTGTATCTCTTCCATAATATTTTGTGGCACTAAACTGTCAAAGGTATCTACTATCTCAACATTATCTTCAAGATGTTCTTCTTTATCACCTTCTTCATCACTACTATCATCCTGTATATTTACAACTTCACCCATCCTTTCAATTTCTTTGGACTCCCTAGCTTTTGACTCTTGCATCTTTTCTTCAGTCTATTCTTGTTTGACGTTTATGTAACCCTGGACCTCTTCTTTATGCGTGGAAACAGTGGATATAGGCTTTTGTCTTACTCCTACTAGTGGAGTGTCCACAATTATAGTAGGTATTTATACCTTCCCTTTTGGAGTATCTATGATCATAGCCTTCACTAGGGGTTCTTCTGTAGCCCTTGGTTCTTGTCTTTTCTCTATATTAGTCACTTGACTTGATGTCCCTTCTTTTATGAATGTATTCGTAGGAATTGCAACTGTGATACCAAGTGCGTATGGATCCATAAGTGTTGCATTCTTGTTTGTGTCCACAATTGTAGTTTCTACAATTCTCCTCTTCTTCTCATAGATACACAATAACTCATCCTTAATTTCTATGGCTCTCTTCTTTCCTTTCTTGTCGTATGTGGATAAAATAGCTCTATCTTTCAAGTTCACTATCTTCTCTTTTAACCATGTTTGAGAAAACAAGATCACTGGTTTAGATATATTATCCAAAGATACTTCTTCTGTTTCTTCCTAGTTTGGTTGACTAATAGGAAATTGTGCTAGCCCTCTACTTTCAAAGCTCTGATGCAATAATATCCCATCATCCTCTGTGATCTCGTGGGGTACATCTATTCCCCCTATTGTTTTCATTTGTTCAAGATTTAGTATTTGGTGAGCCCTCTTTCTTACCTCTTTTTCATCTTCACAATCAAACCAAAAGTACTCAATGTGAACTTGATGTCTGAATTTCTTATCAACATAGTTCTGGATCCTATGAAAAGGATCAAAATGCCTCACCAATTCAAATTATTTAAATCCATAATACCTCAACTCTCTTTCTAATTCTTTGGCTACATCCTCATTGTAACAAGAATATCTACCAATTCCCTATGGGAATTTTATATTTTCCTCTGCCAAATTTCATTTTGTAAATCTCAAAAACATTCACAATTTGTCGAGTAAATTCCAAAACAACCAATTTATTAGGAGGATATCTTGGTAACTTAAAAGGTTTTTCTTCAAAGCCTTTAGTTCTGATATATGTGAAAGTAGGGAATTGAATGTACCAAGTACTATGCCATGTGATGGCCCTGATTGCGTCTGTTGACATCCTTTTATCTCTCTCTTCTGTCAAGACCCAAACCAAATAGGTGTAAAAAACATCATTGACCCTTGCATATTTATGCACTCCATTCCTTTCTTCAAGGTCAGGGTAACGATCATATACTAACTTTTGTCCTAGATTATTTCCTAAAGTGCCCACTTTCTCAATCTCTGGCAATGGTGGTATGTTCATTACACATGAATAAATCACATATGAAGACATAGAAAACTGTATGTTCTTCCTAAATCCCATTATTTGCCTCAAAATATTATTAATAATAGCCTTTGCCCAATGGACGGCTCCTATCTTTTCCCTTATGAATTGGATGATATGAAACATCCATGTCTCAAATTTCCCTGCATCTTTTAATCCAACAAGCCTTCTTAACAAAGTGATTATTATATATACTTCCTCACTAAAATCGGTTCTATATAAGTTCTTAGGTACCCACACTGCAGCCTTTGGTTTATTCTCTGGTGAGTACCACCCATGAAATATTGTCCTTTTATAGTCCACTTCATTATTTTTGTAATCCAAGGCATATTGGTCTTGATCCACAACCATCATCTACTCTTGAATCTATAAGCCAAAAGTTCTGGCTATACCCTCTGTGGACAAGTCTCCAACAACTACACCCTTGTGCATCACCTTCCTTATATTCATATCATACCTATCCATGCATTCCAATATTAGGTCCTTAGCCTCCATAGCTAAAGGAAAACTTGTTGTTTTGTATAATTCTGAATCCCAAATACTTTTCATGGCTAGAGGAGCCTCTGGTGCCGTAATTTTCTAGAATACTTCTTTAGAATCCCATTCACCAATAGCCATATCAAAACCCTTTCCTCCCATGCTAGATATCAAGGATGGATACCCTCGCTGCATCAGAAACTCTTCTACCTCTTTCTTTGGTCCCTTTTCTTTTTCAACCTTTTCTGTCTTGCCAGCTGCTTTTGTAACCATCTTTCTTTGTTTAGACATCATCTGCCAAGGAAATTTAAGCATTTTAACACCTTATTTGTGCCTAACCCTAGGTTTTACCATATATTTTTGTACTTCTTTACTTTTACCCTAGGGTTTTTATCGTTTCCGCCATTTTTTAGAATTTTCACAGAATTAACCAACTTTTAAAGCTTTTTTCCCTATGACTAATTATAGCATATCAATTAATTTGCGTCATTTCTTTTTACTGTAATAGTTGTAACTAATTTTATTTCCAATCTAATCCAACTATAACGAAGTTTAGATACATACCTAAATTTGATTCCTAACCGTTATACTATTGGACCTGATACACCCTTTACCGTTTTCCTGTAGCATTGTTGAATTCTTCCTCCAAATTTATTCCGTTCACTTTAATTTACCCCCTTTCTCTGTATGCACCCTACAATTTATGTCTCTGTATGCAATTGTAAGTATAGATTTAATCAAAATTTACTTTTTCTCTCTTTGAATCTAGGGTTTTCTACACTTAATGTCATTAATTATAACGCACACATGTTTTCAAAACATGCCCATTTCAAATTTATAACTGTTAGCGATGTAGTTCTATTTTTTTGTATTTTAGATACAAATGCATCACTTAAAGTGTAACTAATACACTTACCCTTTACCTTATAACATTCACATCTTGCTTTTGTATATTAGATGTATAACAACATGCATACAAATTCAGACGTCAACCGTTAATAAACTGAAATGACACTAACTTTTGATTTCATCTATGCACTTTATTATTTGTACATCCTATTTGTATATTGAATGCAAAACAACATACATGCAAAAAGGCACAAACCCCACCTCTTATGAATCATACTTGATTTACTTTCGAGTCCATCTTTGCATCCTTATTTACCTTTTGCATATCCAATACATGCATATGATGATACTCCCATGGGTCCCTCCATTCTTAATTACCTTTAACATCCTTTTGAAAGAAATATCATACCTGTACTTTAGATACAAACATACGTATATACATAGATGCAAAACTCTTCAACCTTATTATTGATCGTACTTTCCCCGTATTTAATGCCAAATTTGAAATCATGACCCAAATCTAAGTAAATAAAGGCATATTTATGGTATTTAATTCAACTAGGCCACTGCATGTATGAATCAATTTTCTCAACACTAGGTGACAAGCTCACACAAACTTCATTAATGGTGAGTTATTTCACAAATCAGGTGAAGATCTATTTAATGGTGTCGATTATAAGGAACTTCATTTCATTTTCAGAGCCTCAATTATGTATACTCCTATTTGTCTACGTGGTGCTAGAAGGTAAACTGCCTTCCTTGGCTCCATTTCTGATGCACGGCTGAGAAAAATTGTCATACAGCATGACGACCTTAGGTTTCATGTTTTGGAGTTAGAAGATGTCAAGATGATCTTAGGCAGGACATTCTTGTTAATGAGGACAAATACAGGGTGAATTTTAATATTGCCACTTGGTTTCTTGCCTCCCTGTAGGACCTAGGTGGCAACAAAATTGAAATATTTCTACTATTTCAAGACATTTTTAGGGCTGAGTAGCAGATTACAGATATGGACGTGATAATTGGTGCCGACCTGGGAGGCGGCATTCCACGTGCCTCAGAGCTAGCATTGGTTTCAGTTCCTGGTGTGCAATTTCAAAGATTCCCTTTCTTAATGAACATGTCTAACCTGGCTCTAGCATGTCACCGCCACTGGGCTACAATTGGGTTAAATTTCCTATGTTTATCTTGGGGTTTAGACTTGGTGCCTAACGGTGACTAGGTGGCGCACTTTGTAGACCTAGTCAGGATTGGGGATTTCTATAGAGATCCCTGACTCTAGTAGACTCAAGCTTGACAATTTTTCTCTTTTGTATCATTTTTTGTAATTCGAATGACAGGGGCTAAATTCCCCTTAATTGTAAAATCTTCTGTATATAACAAATATGAATTACCCCATTTTTAGTGTTCTACTGATTAAGCAGCCTTGTGTTCAATTGTGTATTTTTCCTATGTATCTGTGTATGCATATGATTTTGTATTTCTAGTACATGCATTGATACATACCGTTCCAGACTTGAAACTCACTTTATTTCACTTAACCTTAGTTCTCATTTGTTTGCATTTGTATATAAGATACAATGTGATGAAGCATGCAAATATACAAGAAACACACTTTCTCCTTTCCCCTAAACTCGATTATTTTTATTTCAGGTCCAGCTACATACAAGAAATCATGCATGTAACATACAAATAAGATATCCCAACATTTATAAGTTATTTTGATATTTCTTTTCACATCCGCACATGTATGTTATGCAATTTGTATTTCCAATGCACGAATTTATACATACAAAGCGATGCATAAATACAATTATGGAACTAAATGTTTATCCTTTTAACCTTTGAATATAGTCAGGCTCGGGCTTACATATTCTGACTTGAGTACCTAAAATACATATGCAAAAATGATGAGATAGCCCCCTTTTATACCACGACCTGGCAACACTAAACATCTTAGATGCAAAGAGACTTGTATATGGCATTAAAATTTACTTAAACACTGCATTTTCAATACAAACCCACATCTTTCCTAAAATGCAAAGAATTTCAATTGGCTCAAAGAACAACCTTGGCTCATCCTTATGCAAATTTTAGTAGTAACCATAATTTCCATTCTAATACCATGCCTTTTGAATTTTCAACCACTTCAAGCATCAGATACCCTTTTTCCCTTTACCACCAAGCGAGACCAAACCACAAGCAAAAGCAAAAGCCATAGCAGGATCCTCATTTTGCTAGAGGGTAAAATGGGGCATGTTGTGAGCATCACAACAACTAGCAACCAAATAAAACATCCAAATTCAAACAATTAAGGCACCAAAGTGAAATAAACTCATAATTTCCAGCTTCATCACATGCAAAAATATTATTTATCATAGAATGAATGTATTCAACAATGTTTATGAATGTTTCAACAGAATTTAAGTGTTTGCAATTGATTCATTCCCTTCTTTGGAAAAGTAGGAAAATAGTAAACATTTGCATTAACCTACATAGTTTGATTTAACCTTTTAAGCCAAACCTAGATAGAGACTTGTTGTCAGCAGGCATCCATAGCCCTGGCAAGGTTATTGCCTATAATTTCCCTAGATAGAACCCCACTACCAACAAGCATTCATAACCTTGGTAGAGTTATCTAGATGACCTCAAGAGAATAAATTCTCTATTTTATTAATTTTCAATATTCTGTTTGTACATAAAGTATATCATTTCAGCTCATTATTTGCACAGTAATATGATCTGCTGCCTAAAGCTAGGAATTATAGTGGTAGCAAAGGCCAACCTTTAGATTTTTCACTTAATGCAAACATCTACCACTCCCCACACTAATTCAAACAATCTTAATATTTGTACTTGTGTGACTCTTTGAATGCTTCATGCTACAAACTTTGAATAAAATCCTTCACAAATAAACAAACAAACCACATCCATAAAAGTTTACAAGCTATGTATAAATTTCAAATGATTACCTAAATTTTCTAAATTTTACTATTTTTAGTGGTTGCCTACCGGCTCCTATATACTCTGAATCAAAATAAAGACCCCAGCCAATAGAAAAAACAAAATCACACACAAACAATAAAACCAAAACAACAAAAAAAGAAAACAACCAAACCAAACCCAACACAAACAAAACACCACAAAAGACTATACAACATTTACAATATGGTACACAGTAAATCTCAAAATCACATTCTAGGCTTGAAAATAATGTTTAAGGTGCTGACCATTAACAGGTAATGGTACATCTTTTCTAGTTAAAGTTTTAGGCCTAAATGTATTATCACCTATGATCTCTAAAATTTGTAGTGGACCCAACCACAATTTATCAAACTTCCCATGGTTTCATTTCTTTTCATGGACCTTGTCCCAACATAACACCAAATCAAATGTTTTAAATGTTTTAATCTTGGCCCTCTTGTTAGACCACCTCTTAACCACAACCTGGTGTTTTGCAAATTTGTCAATGGCCTGGTCTCTCTTCTCATCTAACTGTAGTAACTGAACCAACCTAGCTTCCCTATGGTCATCAAAACCTTGCAAACTTCCATGTAGGGATTCTTAGGTTGACTAGGAGTATGGGGTTAGTCCCATATACTAAATGATAAGGAGCATTACCTAATGTTGCTTTAACCTTTGTTATATCTACCCATAATGTGTATTTCAACAATGTGTTCCATTCCTTAGGGTTCTTAGCAATCAACTTTTTAATGATATCCAGCAAGATTTTGGTAGTTGACTCTGCTAATCCATTACCCTGGGGATAATAGTTGGATTAAAATTTAAGAACAATCCCATATTCAAATGCCCATTGAGAAAACTTTAAAGAAGAGAAAGCAGGGTCGTTGTCACATACCAGCGAGTATGGTGCCCCAAACATGGTGATGATGTTTTCCTCTAGGAACTTGATTACAATCTTGGTAGTGGAAAATTTACAACATGTCACCTCTGCCCATCTTGTACAGTAATCAGTCACTATCAATATGAATTTATGTCCAGCTGATGATGGGGGATTAATAACCCCAATAAAGTCGAGTCCCCATTGTGCAAATGGTCTAGACTCTATAACTAGTTGCAATGGATGTGTCTGATACCTTCCTTTATCTATTGTAGTCTGACATGTATGACAACTCCTGATGTGATCTTTCATATCTTTGAATATGGTGGGCCAATAGTAACCTGACCTCAAAATCTTATGTGTGGTTGCTAAGTGAGAGCCATATGATGTCCCATATTTGTCAAGAAGTTCTAGCAACACCATGTCTACTTCATCTCTATTCAAACATCTTAAGTATATCCCCTCATAATTTTTCTTGAATAATAGGCCTCCCTATACCATGAATCTCTAGACTTTTATTTTCAAAGCTTTCCTTTGTGAAGATTTCATCCAGTTAGGGTACTTTCCTAACATGAGAAATGTGGTGAGATCATCATACCATCCTAGTGTATCGTTAGTGTTCAACACATACTGCTACTTTATTAGATTAGGATCAGTATTGGCTATCATTTGCACCAAGGACTACCCTCTGACTAACTTCATGGGAATAATTTCTATGTGAAACTCTTGTAGAATTGTTATCCATTTCATTCTTTTTTCTCCAGGCTCATTCTGCATCAGTAGCATCTTCACTCCTGCATTAGGCACTATAGATTTGATCTGACTTCTTAGAATATAATGTCTGAACTTCTTTACTGCTCTAACCAATGCAAAAGCCTACCTCTTAGTATCTAGGTATTTCAATTGAGCATCCTTTAGTCGAGTGCTCATGAAAGCAAAAGGTTTTTCTTCATTTTCTTCCCATTTATGTGTTTAAGTTGCTGCACACAAATGTTTTGATGCAAAAGAATAAATGTAAAAGGGCTTAGTGTAATTTGGACTAGCTAATACTAGAGCATCAGAAACAGCTACCTTGACATCTTTAAATGCTACTTTAGACACCAGTCTCCACTCTATCTTGGTTTCCTTTTTAACATTGCATTCAGTGGTTGTACAATTTCTGCAAATCTAGTAATGAATTTCCTAACAAAATTAATTTTGCCAAAAAATGATTTCAATTCGTTCTTACTGCTTGGCATTTGTAACTTGTCGATTCCAGCCACTCGATCTAGGTCGATGGAAATTCCATTTTAAGAAATAATATGTCCCAGTAACTTACCTTTAGTTACACCAAATGAACACTTCTTTGGGTTTAGAGAAATTCCATACCTCTTGCACCTTTTTAGCACCTTCCTTAAGTCATCTGCATGAGTAGATATATCCTTAGAAAACACAGTTAGATCATCCATGTAAATTACAATGCACTTACTTGTTAACCCACGGAATGCAATATCCATGGCTCTTTGAAATGTAGCACCTGCATTAATTAGACTAAATGACATTCTTTTGTATGCATAATTACCCCATTTACATGTGAATGTGGTCTTGAACCTATCTTCCTTGTCTACTAAAACCTGATTATAACCAGAAAATCCATCAAGGACAGACATTATTTTAGCACCATTCACTCCTTGTAAAACTTCATCTAATGAAGGTAAAGGGTAATTATCTTTCTCAGACACCTTGTTAATATTCCTAAAATCAACATAGAGTCTAATGTATTCATTTTTCTTTCTCATAGGTACTAAATTAGCTACCTAGGTGGAATGTCTTACTGAAAAAATTATCCTTGCAGACAATAGTTTCTTAACCTCTTCAAAAATCAAGGGCTCCAATATAACGTTTACTGGTGTTTATTTCTATCTAAATGGTTTCACCCCTGGCCTTAAGGGAATCATGTGTGTTATGATAGAAGTGTAATATGTCTTTAGATCCTCATAAGTCCATGCAATCACATGCTTATATTCTTTCAATACTTCCGTAATTTCTTTCCTTAATTCTTCGGAGCAAGGCTTTCCAATTAATACATTCTGAGGGTTTTTTTTTGTCCCTAAGTTGAAAGGATCACACTTACGTCCTTCAGTCTTAGGAAGATCTTTTTGTCTAACCACTCCATCAAAGTCAAATATCTTCTCCAACTCTATCACTCCCTTGGGCAAGAAATTGGTTTCTAGATCGATTATATCGTCCTCATCCCAAGAGACCTCTGGTCTTTCTTACTCATCAATGATTTGTGTTTCAAAAACATCATGATTGGTAATAAAATCCACAATCTGTTGATTACCCTCAAACACTTGGAAATGTGTTACACTATATGGTATACTAGGTACATTCACCAACTCTATGGCAAATCATTTCAGACCTGACAAAGTTAGGGGTTCTAAATAGCTAGTAGCAACCACTAAGGCATATGGTCTCTAATTCAATTCTCTAGGAATATGTTCAATATTAAAAGCATCAAAAGATTCAATCAGATCCCACACCCTATGCCTGTAACTAACCATTTTTTTCTAAAATTCCATGCATATAACTTCCTAACTTGTCTAACTACCAGTTTAGAGTCAGAAAATACCCTGAGCACCTTCACCTTTTTCTTTATGGCCATTACTAGTCCATAGATCAGAGCTTCATACTCTACTACATTATTAGTGCATGGAAACTAGAGTCTGTTTACTACCAAAAAAGATTTACCACTAGGATCAATAACTTCAACCCCTGCTCCTACTCCTTGTTTGAATTTTGATCCATCACACTTTAAAGTCCACATGTTATTTTTATTTTTATGACCTAGACTTTTTGTTTTAATAAGAATTATTTTACTCATCTCTCATTTTGTAGGAGCACACATATTCTCATGTATTTTTCTCTGAACTGTAGGTATCATTGTATTCTCTGTCTGTTTATGAAATTTAGAATGATGATACCTTTTGTTTTTACATCTTCATTTGGATTCCTCGGCAAACCATTAGCATCCTCATGGAAACGCAACTTAGGCTCATTAAGGAAACATTTTCCCTCTTTCTTTCCCATTTATTCTATACACTTTCTATGTTGATATTCAATTATGTCTCTATACATTCCACGGTTCTCTTCAGAATGAGCAACCTTATAACTCTACACCGCTTCCTATATAGAATGTATTGAATAGGGTTTCCTTGTTGGATACATTTATCCATTTCTTGTCTTATGATTTGACTGAAGTTACTCATAGCATTATCTTCTTCATCAAAAGAACCTTGATCAGACCCGATGAACACATTTATTTCATTGTCAGTAGGTCTTGTTTCAAAATCAAAGGCTAAAATTTCTTCTATTTGAACCCCTCTATTTAAAACTCTATAAACACCGGGCTGAATGGAAGCATATAGTACCTCATTTGTCCTATTATACTTCATGACCATATGCTTCATCCTAGGTTTAGCCTCAATTATAATTTGATTTGGAATGCCCCTCCAAGGCAACCACGTGAGAAAAGTCTGTCGCCATATATCCGTTTAGAGTTTTAGACCAATCCCTACTCAATAGCATACCATAATTAACTGGAATGTCTACAACTTGAATGTCAATGTATTGATTTACCCTAGGATTAGAAGCTAATTGCATTTGAATATGCATTAGTTCACCTACCACATTGACCTCAGATTTATCTAATTGTGTCACAACCTTGGCAAACTTTGTTGGGGTAAGTCCTAAAGTCTTACATATTCCCAATGGCATGATGTTAGCCGAAGCTCCCAAATCTACCATACAGTTATGTAAATTCTTTCCAAAAATCCTCAAGGTTAACAGAAAAGGAGGGGATTCCTTCTTTTATGTGTACATTACTACATTGGTGTTCACAAGTTGTTCAACATTCTTACCCTTATCTTTGGTCTATATGTCTTTGCTCTGATAGTCCAAACTTACCAAATTATCCCTAGGTCCTGAATCATCTAGAGATTTTATGAATGCATTCTGCACCCGTGGACTCTTTAGTAACTCATATAAAGGTACATTAACCTTTATCTTTTTAATTTCTTCAGACAAGTAATTCATCAATTTTGAAGATTCATTAGGATCTATCTTCCCTATCTAAACCTTTGGTGCTGCAAAAACACCAACACCTTGATAATTGGCTTTGGGAGGCACTGGGTTATTGCTTGCATGTTGATCAGGTGGGGTGTTAAGGTTGTTTGGAGGTGTGGAGGTAGTAAAAGGACCTCCTGACTTACTATTATTCCCCAGGTTATAGGTATGATTCCTATTGGATTGTTGAAAGGCTTGTACCTCATCTAGTTCACACAACACCTCATTTTTAGTTTCAAAGGGAAACTGGAAGGCTTCTAACACTAAAGTTGATTCTAGATATAAGCTTTCACAATAATATGGCTCATCTTGTGCTATATGATTTTCCTCCTCTTTTGTTGAAAATGTAAAACTCTCTAAGACCATGGCTAACTCAAATCTTGAAGGTACTATCTCATTTCCCTTAAGAATCAAAAACTCAAAGGTGGGAGCCTATACCTCTACATTAAAGATACTAGTTTCTAAGTGAAACTGTGGACAATCAAGATCAGCATGCCATTAGTCTTATGAATCCTACACCAGTTATTCATTGCTACATTGGCCATTTGTATCCTAGCAGGCTATTTAGGCTCCTGAGTGTTTGGATTCTCAAATGGAGAAGCTAGAGTGCCATTATTCGGCCTTGTGTTCCACATTCTAGGGGGTTTAGGTTGATTTGAATTTCTATTATCATTACCCCAAGCCTTATTATATCTGTTATGTCTGTTGGGGTTTTTTCATGCTACCTTCAATCCTAAGGTGAACACACTGTTCAAACCAAGGGATCAAAAGCTGAGGACAAGTGGATACACACTATCAATAGATTGAAGACAAGAAAGGCCAACTAACAAGGTTGAAAATAGCGTTCTGCACTTTGAGCTCCACAAGACTCAGGTGGGTATACCTATTTTGGGCCTGGATGTATGATAAAACATTCATTAGATAGCTCTCTACAGGCCTACAAATGTGAAAAGTTCTCACACAAATGAATAAGAGAACTCAATACAACTACTTATCCCTAGGCATGATCCCTTTATGCCCTGAACAAACATTGAGAACAATTTAAACATAAATATGGGAAAGATTGATTTACTTTTTGATTGGTGATTCCCTCTAGGGCTTCCATAGAATGAACACATTAGACCGGTGTCTTATCTATTGGGCAGAGTCAAGATATTAATAACTATTTAGATAACAACATGAAATAGAAGATCAGCAACCTTCTAACCACTACTGCCTTATAGTAATGAGGCCTCTTATGCTGAAGACATTCTTAGTTATCCTAAATGAAACACTTTATCCTGAATATTTTATTGAAAGAAAAATTAACTTATTCTTTGAACAAGAGCTATTAACCAAATATCTGTTATAGCAAATGTGCAACAACAATCAGTATAATCTTTGATTATTTAGACTGAAGAAATAAAACATACATTCTAGGAGACATCTTTGCATAAGCATAGTTTCATTAAAACTACAGACTGAAATGCTTCTTACTATCTGAACCAATGATTACAATACTGGAACTTTGAAAAACTTAAAGAACACCTGAAAAATCTATTGTAGAAACCCTATACAAAATTATAACATGCCTAAGACCTAGAGAAGATGGAAAAACTGACCCTTGCCTAGTGGCTACGATCTCTCATTTATAGGAACATGAGAGTCACTAAAAACCAACACCAGACCACTATCCACAGTCTGTTAGAAAAGAATATGCCTTTCAGCATCATGGAGGCACAACAAGATAGAAAACTCCAAGGGGAAACTAGCATCTGCATACACCTATCACACCTGAGAAACATCTTACAAAATTTGATCATCACAGCACACAGGCGGTCCACATCGTGACTCCATAGATCAGCTAAAAAATTTGCCAACACTCAAGGTCATGCCCAAAATAGTTACAATGGCCCTGTGATTCTCTCAGGAATAGCAGAGTTGTGAGAAGCATCAGTTTGAATAATCATGGAGATCAAAACGGTTTCAAAGAAGGAGGAAGTTTGAGAAAACCTCCAAATTTGCCCAATTCCCGCTCACCATGCTGGTACCTGCTACCATGTCATCGAGCCACACCACCCCTGCTCGGCCAAGCCTTATCCAGTCCTCCAACACTTTGTCCAAGAAACTAGGAAAATATTCCCACTAAAATGGTGGAGATTGCTTTTATATTTCTGCTTGTATCTGACATTAAATTTGACTTCGTATGCGCTTTATGCAATTTCAAGTTCATTACCTTGTTTCTTTTTGCATATTCAAACTTTGTATATGCTCATGCATACCTTCATACAATCTTCGAACATACAAATGCAAACCCCACCGTGCCTATGAAATAGATTGGAAACCAACTCAAATCTGGTTTGTATATGTCCTTGTACCACCTTTTGTATATGTTATGCAACAATGGACGTCAAAAGGTTCATAAAACATATTTGAAATACCCATCAAATCTGGCCTTGTATATATGCTTTTGCATAAACCAAATGTATATCCTTTTGTATATGCTTTTGTATATCGGGTACATACAAACCCTGATACAAAAAATAAATGTTTGACTTTGAGTTTGCCTTTTCCTTTGTTTATGCATCAACACCCACTAGGTTTGATTTGATAATATTTAAAATCCAGGATTGCACATTCCCTTTGTATCATCATTTGTATCTTATATACGTGCACTTTATACAAATGCAGACCCCACCCTATTCATAAGCCAAATTGAAAACTAACCTCGGGTCCAGAATTGTATCTGCCTTTGTATCCTATTAGTTCTTGCATATCGAATACATGCAAAATACACACACATTTCAAGATACAACTGTAGATTTCAACCAGAAATTTACAATGCTTAACCTTTTGTTTCACATCTAGAAATGCATATGAATGTAAAATAGAAACCTTTATACATACAAAGATGCATACATTCTTTTCCACTTTCTAAAGCCAATTGAAACTTCCTTTCGGGTCCACCCATGCATATTTGGATTTTTATGTATAACGCAACATTATAACATACAAATACAAATGCGGAATTAAATCACTATCAAGCACATTATAAGGAGCGATCGGGTCTGGGTTTGCATCTCTACATTGACAACTTAAGATACAAATATAAAGGCATGAATTAAAACCTGATGCATAAAAGATATTGTATGCAGGACACATGCAAATGGAAATGCAATATGAGATACATGCAAACCAAACGATGGAATTCCCCCAACACTTAGAAAATAAAACCCACTTTGCAACATGGCACCAGCACTTGGATTTCACATAAATGTAAATGCTAACATTGGCTCATGTTCGGGGATGCATGCCCCTCACGGGCATGTTGAGATACTAGATCTCCAGGAAGAGCAGACCAAACCAGAGAAAAACACCCAATGAACATATAGTACAATATGTACATAAAACATCACTCCTAAAGAGAAATACAACTTAAGGAATTGCCCATGAACTGGCAAGTCCAGAAGGTCACCCGTCAAACTTTGCAAGTAATAGGAATCCTCACCATGTGTGTTGCTGATCAGATATGGTCCCAGCCAGAGAGCATCAAACTTACCATGCTTTCCATTTTCTTGTGCTTTTGCATTCTACATAAGCACCATATCACCAACCCCAAACCTTCTGGAGCAAGTTCTCTTTTCATACATGGTTTTTACTTGCAATTGCATCTTCATGTTTTTTCTTTGTGCTGCCCTTCTTGTTTCATCAAGTTCTACCAAAGTATTAATCCTCACTTGAATTTCATCTGGGATATCATCATCATACTCTTGTATGAATCTGTACAGTTGTAGCATATTATTAGTAGGCATTCTAGCCTCAAGCCCATAGACTAGCTCAAATGGTGACTAACCAGTTGATTTCTTTATAGTTACTCTATCTACCCATAGGGCCTACTTTAAATTTGAATCCCAAGCCTTTTTGTTCCTGTCCATCACTCTCTTGATGATCTTCATGAGACTCTTGTTACTTGATTTAGCCTATCCATTTCCTTGAGGATGGTAAGGGGATGAATGTGATATGGAAATTCCATACTTATTGCAAAAATCAACAAACACTTCTGACCGGAAGCACATAGCATTATTAGTCACAATTTTCTCTGGTACACCAAACCTGGTCAAAATATTGTTCATTAAAAAGTTAGTAACCACTTTACTTGTTGCCCTCTTTGTGGGAATGGCTTCTATCCACTTAGTGAAGTAATCAGTAGCAACTAATATCCATGAATGTCCTCCACTGACTTTTCTGCAATCTCACCAATGAAATCAGTTCCCCATTGTTGGAATGGTGCCTGTACTGAAACTGGTCTAAGAGGTAAATTTCTAGAAAATTTTAACTTACCAACAAACCTCTAGCATGCATCACATACCCTTACCATTTTTTGTGCATCTCTGAAAAGTGTTGGCCACTAGAATCCTTCTCTCAGGATCTTGTGAGCAGTTGTTTTGGCCATGTAATGACCGCCACATACACCTTTATACATTTCATACAAGATTTCTTGAGCTTGTTTTCCATCGACACATTTGAGAAAAAATCCATTCATATTTCTCCACCATAGCTCATTTTCAATTATAACATACTTGACAGTTTGTAGCTTTAATGTTCTCTTTTGATTATCTGTCATCCCTTCAAGGCATGACATATTCTGCAAGTAATGTACAACATCCCTATACCATTCTGCAGTTTGCATATCACAAATAGGGGAGACATCAGTATATTCAACATTCTTTACCTGATTTGCTTCTAGATTTACTTCTACCATCAACTTTGCCAGTCCTTGTCCTCTAACCAATTTTGTAATATGCACATCAATGTTGAATTCCTGAATTCTATTTATCCATCTGCACCTTCGGCCAGTAACTTCTTGCTAAGTAAGGATATCCTTGACAGCAGTTGTTGGTACATATGCAACAATTGTAGCACCAACCAAGTAAGTTCTGAACTTCTTGATTACCTTGACCAGAGCATAAGCCTACTTTTCTATCATGTCATACTTTAATTCTGCAGCTTGCAATGATTTACTAAAAAAGGCAATTGGCTACTCATATCCCTCATCATTCTTCTGTAGCAACACAATGGCAATAGTATGAAAGGAAGCAAAAGAGAAAAGTTGAAAAGGTTTAGAGAAATTAGGAGACTTCAATATAGGAGCATCCCTAATGGCCTTTTTTATCTCTGCAAAATCTTTAGATGGCTCTTCACTCCATGCTACCTTTTCACCTTTCTTCAGCATCTTTGAGATGGGTTGAGTAATTTCAGCAAAATTTGTTACAAACCTTCTCAAGAAATTCACTTGACCAAAGAAAGACTGTATACCTATGATACTCTTAGGCTGAGGAATCTTGTCAATTGCACCCACTCTCTCTGGATCAATTCTCACTCCTTTGGACACTATATGTCTGAGCAATTTTCCCTCTATAACCCCAAAAGCACATTTTTTTAGGATTGAGGGATATTCCATACTCCAAGGCTTTGATGAAAATCTTCTCTAAATGCATGCAATGTTCCTCTTCCTTTTTGGAGAATGTCGTTAAATCATATTGATAGACTACCATGAAGATGTCTATGAAATCAGAAAAAACTACATCCATAGCTATCTGAAAAGTGGCACCCGCATTTGTCAAGCCAAAAGGCATTCTAACATACACATAAGTGCCCCAAGGAGTTGTAAATGCAGTCTTATACTTCTCTAACTACTTCACTTTTACCTGATTGTATCCAGAAAACCCATCCATCATAGATAATAGCTCACACCCCATCACTTTCTGGAGCATTGCTTCCATATTAGGTAGAGGATAGTTATCTTTTAATGAGGACACATTTAAATTTCTGAAGTCTACACATACCCTAATGTCCCCATTCTTTTTCCTTACTGGCACATGATTAGACACCCAGGTTGAATGTCTAATGGGTTTGATAATCCCCCCATCCCTAAGTTTCATCAATTCCTCTTGCATTTTGGGTGCCAGTGTAGGGTTGATAGGCCTCTGTTTCTATTTGAATGGATTAGCACAATCATTTAGTGGTATTTCATGCTAAAAAGGATCCTCCCTGTAGGCTTTTAGATCATCATAAGAAAAAGAAAGCACATGTCTATATTTTCTCAACAAAGTGATCAACATAGCTTTAATTTTAGGTTTCATGTTTTTTCCTATGTACACCTTCTTGGGTGCATAAGTAGTTCCTATGTTAACCTCTTCCGAGTCTTCTTGATGAGTAGGGGCTTTCTTTATAGTACTTCTATTAGGACCATCAAATACTCTTTCTAACACAACCAGTCCCCTGGGAATCTTGTTTGTCTTCAGTTGTATCACTTTAGTCCCAAAAATTGTATCATTTCCATCCATAGTTTCCAAAAAAGCCCCAAAGTCAATCTCCTGATTTTTATATTGGTCAACACACCTCAGGAATTTTAGAATGTCATTATCATTATTAAAAACTTGCTAGTTCTGTATGTTGTCAAGGATTGATGGTCTTGTTTGTGCCTCAACGTTGGAAATACCAACAAAAGTCATATCATCAGGTCGGAGTGCAATGTTGGCTAGTAAATCTACCATTTGATTTTTGCCCCTTTCCAACCAGTCAATACCAAAAGCATCAGATTGTTCAATTGAATCCCAAACAACATTCTTGTATCGTTTCAACTTTGATTCTTTGAAACAAACCTTGACCTGACCTAGGATATAACTAATTCAGAATCACCAATGACTCTTAGCTTCTTTATTCCATGTTTTTTAAGTCAGTCTCAATCCTAAGAGTAAAGCTTCATATTCTGCAACATTATTCATGTTGGATTTAGGGCAGACAACTGAGAGGGGGGGTGAATCAGTTGTATAAAACCTTCTCTCTTTTATATACTTAACTCCATATTGTTAATTAGCAGCATAATAGAAGATCAATCATGAAAGCACAATGTAACAAATCAAGAGCAAAAACACATCAACACATGAGACACCAAGATTTTGACGTGGAAAACTTGGTTAAGGGAAAAACCACGGGGTGATTAACCCAAGATAATATTCTCTATTAGAAGAATAGAAAGAACAAGATGGCACATGCCAATTAGGGCTCACTACCTGAGCACACTGCTCACAAGAGGCTCGCTGCCTACAAGAGACTCATTGTCTACAAAAGAATAAGTATTACATACTTGAACTCGTAATTAGCATCTCCACCATGCTTGAGTCAGTTCCATTTAAGTCCAAACCTTATGTTCTGCTTTTCACTCTTCTCCTTGCTACCACATACTCTTCACAATCCCACGCTTTTGAAATGACTTCGCAATCCTTTATTTATACATGACATCAACTTAGGAACAAACATTTAAGTCGGCAAACAACCACAAAAACATTCGCAAGGTGTATAATTCATCTGGTCAGCCAGTCACAAAAAGGACACCTTCACCCGGAAGTATTTCTTCAATTCCAGGCTCCAACTCTAATGCGAACCATCAACACAAACTAAACATAATCCAAGGACCTCCACAAGATTTCCTAAAACATCAAGAACATCTGCACTTCCTCTACTTATTGAAATCCTTCTTACCTTCATTTGGAACCTCAAGAACACAGTCTATCATCACTATCACAAAGGAATAGGTTCTTCCAGACCTTAAAACCACAAACCAATCTACTTGACACTTCACAAGGATGTCCTCAACACTTTCTCTAATCCGCAGAATGGGATACTGCATTTCTGGATCTCATCAGACCTATCTATCTCACTCTGTCACCACTGAACACCTGCCGGAATTAGTTTCTCTTGAACTGCCATAGCTTCTTCATATCTTCATGCAGACCTCTGAAATCTCTACTAGAACATCTTAAGAGACATATCTACAAACCGTTTAATCCATATTCTCTGATCCTTAACCTGTCTTGAGATTTTACCTTGTTGTCATCACTATTCTTCACTATTCCTGATTGAGACTAATTTTCTCAATATCCTTAGCACACAGCTCATCTAATCCTTCTCATTAATGCAACATGAGTATGTTGACATCAATGACAACACCGGTTCAACCCATACTTGCAACAATTCATGCATGCAAATAACAAAGAAAATGAAAATTTGAAAGTTTTACCACTAGGAGAGATAAGGATTACCCTTGCACCTGACCCTCTTTTGAGAAAGCACCATCAAAGTACATGGTCCATAGCTCATCACTATTTTCTTGATGTAATACCTCCTTCTTCAAAGGTGTTGGCCACCTAACTTCTTCTTCTTCTAGCAATTTCTCAACCTTGAAACTACCAATGTCCACATCAGTGAAATGGATGTGTTCCTTAGGTTCATCCTCTACTACTATAAATGGAGAGAGAGGCTCTTTAAGAAGCTTAAGATTCTTGCCATCAATAGGGATAGTGGCAAAAGTCATATCACATTGCATGCTCCCACCAATAGCAGTAGACCATTTTCTAGACAGCAACATTCCATAAGTAGGAGGAATATCCACCACAGTTGCACTCATCACAAACTCATTATCAGGGTATGCCGCCAACCTATAAGTGTATACGCCTAAAAATGACACGATTTGTATTCTTCTAGGTTAATTAAATATTGAAATATTTAATTACCTCTGCTAAGGTCAAAATTAAATAAAATCCTTTATTTAATTAAATTCTTCCAAACAATTAAATAATTCTTAATTATTTAATTAAATCAAATTCATTCTTCCAAATTTGAATAAATCAAATCAAATTTATTTAAATCCTCTCAGTCTCTAAAAATAAAATACAATCAAATATTTTATTTATTCTTCCAAATTATGCACAACAATTAAATAAATTTATTTATTTAATTTGCTTTCTTATCTTCTAAATTAAATAATTCCAATTATTTAATTTATTTCTTCCAATAATAACTTCTCTAAATTTAAATAAATCAATTATTTATTTAAGTTGCTTTTTCTTCTAAATTGAGTTATCTCTAAATATAATTCAAGCTTTGTGCACATGCAATTAAATATTCCTAATATTTAATAAAGCAAAATATCTTCTTATTCTCATGCAAATCCCTTCTTGTTTTAAATCACTTAACTGAGTATTATATTCTTTTAATTACTTTAACTCATTCTTCTATTCTTAGCAAATTCTCTCATGCAAAAGAAAACAAGACATTTGTCTTCTTCTTATTCGTTGCACATTCCTCAACCATTCTCAATCGTTGATCATCTCATTCTTTCTATACCATTGATCTTATTTCTCCCAAGTCTATAAAAGAAACCCTATTCTTCCATTCTAATCATCCAAGCTTTAAGTATTGTTACTCTGCAGGAATTACAGCGCACCTTTGGCACCAATTCCTTCATTGCTTGTGATCATGCTTTTGTTACTACGCACTACTACCTTCGTTTTGAAGCTTCTCTTCATTGTGACATCACCACAGCCATTCACAATCGACATTCTTGACAAAGCAAAGGAGTGCACTCTCTGAGGGCCTTTTTCATACACACAAGGATGATTTTTGATAGGCAACAATCAAAGTTTTGATCTAAGGAAGGTTTGCATTTGTTGATTCATTGCTTATTTAATTTAATCTTCTTAGTTCACTATTCTATTGAGTTTTGGGTATTTGCTATTGATTATATTGCATATTCATTGTTAATCCAAATTTCCCCTAACATTTTTGGCGCCCACCATGGGGCCTAGCCCCAAATTTAACCAAAAACTAAGTTTTTGTGTTTAGAAAGCCATACACAGGACAAAAAAGTGCATACACTCTCTGTTCTGGTGCATCTATCACCTGTCACAGTGCACTCGTTACTGCAGCGCTTATACACTCTATTACGATGCTTTTACCATTCTGTGGCACATACGATCAATTATGTGGCGCATATGATCAATTTTGTGGCACATACGATCAATTCTCTAGCACATATGATCAATTCTGTGGTGCATATACCCCATTCTATGGCACATTTGATTGTACCATTCTGTGGTGCATTTGATTTTGCTAGGTTTTTGAGTTGTTTCTTGACTTTTTTCTTTTTGCCATAACAGGAGCATACGAACTCGTAATCGTGCAAATAAACACTCATTAGAAAGGTAATTTCATGAACTTCACATTGGAGCAGGTTTGATCAAGTGATTTTATTATTTTATCAGCTATTTTTATAGTCAAAGTTCAGCTATCTTTCTAAGCTTAAATCTAGTGTTTTGTTTTGCTAACGTTGATGTCTTTTGCAAGAATTCTCTTATCAGTTTTACAAGCTAGGCACTGGTTTAGATTCATATAGTTGCATTTTCTAGATCACACTTTGATGTCTAAAGTAGGAAGTAAAACAGATGTTCATGCAAACTCTCACATAGTCTAACTAGGAAAGTGGTAACTGAATCATTGCTATCTTGCATTGCAACATTGTTATCTTTTCAAAGTTATTACTATCTGGATTAAAATTGAACTCACTATTGGTATCTAGGTTAAAACTGAACCACTGCTATCTTGATTGATCAAAATTTCAAAGTTAACAATTCATGCTATCGTGGATTAAAACTGAACTCACTATTGCTATCTAGGTTAAAACTAAAACACTGCTATCTTGATTGACCAAAATTTCAAAGTTAACAATTTGTGCTATCGTGGATTAAAATTGAACTCATCATTGCTATCCTAGTTAAAAATTGGACCATTGCTATCTTGCTACTCACTTCAAAGTTCTGTGCTTGCCCAAGTAGATAGCTCATCTAGTTTTTTCTATTTTAACTAGGGGAAAAAGAACCACTGTATACTATGTTTTTGGGAATGATACCAGGCCTATGCTCTCCCCTATCTTGGGTGACCCAAAATGCCAAAAGTATCATTTTAGCATGTGTTTTTCCTTTTGAGGGACCTGCTCTTACATACCGCTTATCCAAGTAGGAACAACCCTAAGTGGTAACAGGCTAGACGCCAAGCCCTTCCAAGCCACTATAAATAAATTGTGTTTGGAGCGAAAGCTTCAAACAATGAATGAAGTTGTGTTATATTGACAGCCAACCTCCCCCAAAACCCTCCAAGGTGCAACCCTTGTAGGCTGGGAGACTCCATAACAGAGAGTAGTGCTACTGCATGTATAACCACTTGAATGGTTGCCTTCATTAAACATCTTTGTTCTAGTGGCCAAAAACCCTTGTTATCCATTTGAAGCCTAGGATTTATACTTGTCCTTTCTTTTTAGTCCAAAAAGAGTCAAAAAATTACAAAAAAATAAAAAAACCATAAAAATATTCTTTGTGTTTGTTGTGTTTTCTTGCCATAAATTTATAAAAACAGATCAGAAAGACCTTGCAAACCAAAGTACCAAAAACATCAAAAAATTGCAAAAAATTAAAAAAAGCCAGAGTGGTGCATCCGTCCTCTGTTCTTGCGCATCTATGCCAACCTGTGGTGCATTTACAGTGACTATCAGCGCTTTCATTGATTGTTCTAGCGTATATACATTTCAGCAATACGGTGCATACGTCCCAACTTGCAGCGCATGTATCTATTTCATAGCGCATTTGTTTTAGCGCATACATGACAGTGAGCATTTGCACAATCTTTCTAAGAAAAATTCCAAGTTTTCTAGGTACCCATTTCAGTGTTGTGTTAGTTTCTGTCAACATGACAAACCAATTAGAAGTAATTGCTCAAGAACTCCAAGTCATACAACAAGAAATGGCAATCTTACAAGCTGAATATGTCAGTACTTGCTACGCCTCACCCCAAACTCATACATCTATTTCCTGTCTTAATGATGCTCATGACAAGGCAAGCACCACCTCAAGTTGGAAATCATATACCACTCTGTCTACTAGTCCTCCTTCACCATCTTCCAAGACACCTATCCCAAAGCATACCAATCCTATGCCAAAACCGCCATCGAGTTCCTCGAGCTCTAAATGGACAACCAAAGAAGCCTCTGATAAGTTTTGGGAAAGATGTTTTCCAGATTTACACAGCAAAATAAAAGCTAGGGAGAAAGATAAATCCCCTCATTCATCTACCCATACACCTACGAAGGATGTGATCCAAGGGCTACAAGCAGAGAGTCGCCCATATCCCCAAATTCTGGTCCTTGACCTTATCAAAAAACCATCAAGCATGTCCATTACTCTAACCTCGTCATGTCACCTACAACTCCTTGAGCATATTGAAAAACCTCCTACCATGAACCAAAGTCAGACTTCGCCATACTTTCATGTTGTTGACAAAGATCCTATCCAAGAGTCTTCTACCTCTACTTCAATTCAAGAACACCAAGCGCTATGTCAAGAGCACACTTTAGAACATGTGGAAACATCAACCCCTTGTCTAAATCAAAATCAAAGCACTCCCATCTGACTCCTACGTAACCTCTATCTTTTTGATGATCCTATACCTACACATGAGCAAGAAATCCAATCTAAAACCATTCATAACCTATATCTCTTTTATGATCAAGATACTACCTTTGATGAAGAAGCTATCCATGAGTAACTTGATCCTATACATGAAGGAGAGATCAAAGTCCAACCCCTCCATGACCTCTATCCTTTCTGTGATTAGGATATTATCATTAATGACGAACCTATACAAGAGCACCTTAATTCCATCATGATAAATCCTATCTATGATCAAGATCCCATCTATGATCAAGAGCCTATCTATGATCAAGCAGACCATGATGATCCTCTTAGCCCACTTTATGCATTCCATGGACCCAGGCTTATAACCCCATCTAATCCCATCCAAGATCCAACAACTTCCTCTTCCTTTGATGAGACACTTGCCTCCCAAGCAAGCATAGAAGATCGAACCAATAATACTCCACCATCCATTATCGACCATGCTGCAAATCCCCCACTGTATATCCTTGGTCTTACCACCTTCATTCATGAGTGTTCCTCCTTAGAACACCAACCACCATTATCCTCTATCCTAGCTTCTTCATCCAATAAGGAACTTGTGTCTAGTGTTCCACCTACACATAATCCCGCTATCCACCGCATACTCCAACATATGAACTATCAAGGTAAAGGCTTAGGCCTTCATGAACAAGGTATTTTGGAGCCTGTCCATGTCAGTGTTCCTCCTCCTTCATATGGCCTAGGATACACACCCCAATGTGAACAATATTGAGATGTTAGTACTTCCTCCACTCCTCCAAAGTCCACAAATTTCCATCACAAACCTTATCATATCCCCAAAGCATATGTCACCATTCCACATCCATCATCCTATAATTGTCAAAAGCATGTGACCATACACCTTCCACCATCCAATCTACCTCTGCTACTTCCAACTCCTAATATCCCTCCATGCATTTTACCACCACTTCTCCCAACACCTTATCCATCCATCTATGAATCTTATAACAATCCCAATCATGACCAACCAATGCACGTGTTGTCTAAACAAAGAACTTCCTCCAACCCCACTTCCACTATCTCAAGAGAATCCAACCATAAAAATCTAGATGCCTCGACCTATCAGGTCAAAAATCCTAAGAGTCCTCATGACCTAGGATACAAAATGCAAGAATCAAAGAAGCATCATTCTCAAGAGTTGTATACACCCACACACCTATACACCAAGCTAAAAAAGGTGTGGGTCCGCATCAAACAAATGATTAGCTCTGAAGCTACACCAAAGCTGCATACACCCAAACCCATACCTTCACAGGTACTATCTAAAAACAAAATGGTTTGGGTACCTAAGAAAAAAGCCCTCAATTTACATGAGGCATCTACCTCTCAAGAATCCCAACCATCCACTTTCTCCCATTCCACCCAAAAGTCTCAAATTCTTCCATCCCATGAGACAAGCAAAAATTGGTAAAATACTCAGACTATGTGGATCCCTACATGCCTAAGTCATTCATCCACAAGCAAAAGTCTTGATTGTTTCCTACACTACTTTCCCATCACCAGCTTCAATGTTTATCACAGTATGTGCAACCGTTTGTCATGATTCACTTCCATTCCACAACATTTTCATATACCTCCATCTCCTCTTCCTTCTACTATTATCTTACATATCTTCCTCATCCTATTCCTATGGTCCATGCTTTTTCATAGACTTTTCATCCATCCTTGCATAAGTCCTCTATATTCCACATCATCATCCACTATTGCACCCTCCATAATCCAATATCTACCTTCTCCATCTCACTTTCATGCAAACTCCTACCAACGTCTATGAGAACACTTGACATGGTCCATGCGGTAACATCTTTCTAGTGGGACTATCACCTTTCGTGGAACCTAGCCATTGAGGCCCTCTCATCCATTCTACCTATCTTATCCAAATATTCAAAAAATAAATAAAGAAATAAAATGAAAAAAGTAAAGAAAAATCCCTTCGTCTAATGGTGAGAATCTGGCAAACAGGCGCCTTGGATAAGTACCATGATGAAAACCTGGCAAATAGGTGTCGTGTGTAAGTTGATGTTCTATGTCACCTACACTCAGGGGCACGTGGTCTCATCAACCTATCACTCTTCTCCTATCAGTTTCCTTCCATACCATTTCCTATCCTATCCTACCTATACTATCCAGTGTATCCATCCTAATTTTCCTTTCCTCTATTTCTTTGGTCTTGATAAAGATTGGGGGGACAATGTTGACAAATGTTTTAGATGTCTCTTGACATACCTTATCCCTCCAAACCATACAAATCCTTCATTACCCTCTCATCCTCCTATCGCTGTAAGCTTTGTCATGAAAAATCCCAAATATTCTACCTACAATGGAGCATGTTATTCTTATGTGACATAGTCCTTGGATATCACATCCTTGTTTCCTTCTTCCTACCTACCCATTCCATTCTTTATCACCCATACATCTACCTATCTGTGGTGTTTCCTTGTCATTAGTATCATCAGATCCATATCTGTCCCGTATCTATTCTATATCTGATCCGTATTTGTTCCATATCATGTCTTATTTGTTCTATATCATGTCTTATCTGATCCATATCTGATCCATATATGTTCCATATCTGATCCATATCTATTCCATATCTGATCCATATTTGTTCCATATCATGTCTTATCTAATCCATATATGTTCCATATCTAATCCATATTTGTTCCATATCATGTCTTATTTGTTCCATATTGTGTCTCATCTGATCCATATCTTAGGTCCATGGTCCAAGTCCATGAACTACGGTGCCTCTACATTGTCATGTAGGCAAGGCCATTTCCCAAATGCGCTCTTGAGGCTCTACGGTCCCATCCATCCCATGTCTAGTCCTCCTATCTATCTGAGTCCACACCACTTTCTACCGCCTAGGTCTTAGGTCCATTAGGGTTTACCCCGAACTACATTGCCTCTGCATCGTCACGTAGGCAAGGCCATTTAGCAATGAGCCCCTGAGGCACTAGGTCAGTCCCTTAGGGTCCATCTCACTAATAAGGATTGTGGAATCTTCTCCCTAGGCAAGCAAGCGCAAGCAAAGCCCACTTTCAAGCAGAAATCTTGATGCAAAACATTAACCTATCCAAAGGAAAGCAAGCAAACTCCTAAGGCCTTCTAAATGATTTTACCCAAATTATGGCAAGAAACAAACACATCTAAATGCAAGAGTGATTTGTGTTGGTTAGGTTAAACTTACAAAGTCTTGATTTTTGCTATCATGCCTTTCTATGCTACTCAAGGATGCCAAAAGCTAGATATGCTATGATGGGGGCATGATTATTTTCTTTGTTTGTTGTTTGTGGATTAAACGTTAGTAATGTGACGCCTTGTCTAAAAACATGATCGGTAAAAGATCATCGAGGACATCAAAGGTCTAACATGAAGGGGGTAATCCTTGTCTGTTGATATGCAAGAAATACTCAGGTCATCTCGGTTCAATTATACCTCAATGCTTGTATTAACTTGCCAAATCAAAATCCATGTAAGCAATGCTCAGGTCATCTCAGTTCAATTATACCTAGATGCTTGTATTAACTTACAACATTTCAGAAAAAGTACCAAAAAAAATTGCCCAATGATGAAATAAGCACTTCAAAATACTTGCACCGTCAAGATGTCAAAAAAACCATTCACATCCACTCACATCCACAAAGCATCCATACCGTACCCCATGCAATAATGATCCAACAATGTAGAGTATCAATACAAATAAAAGCTTGTGAGTTCTTCTATCAATCAGTATTCTATCTATCATTGTGGTCCATTCTTCTCAATTCGGTCAACCTGAGCAATGATCAAAATGCAAGTCCATCCTTAATCCATACCAATCAAGTCAAGTCAATCTTGTCAAATGATCCAATCACAATCAGTGGTCTTGATCCTTGTCTGGTTGTAAACCACCTCAATCAATTATAATCAATCAATTGTCTTATACAAGATGTCACATTATCGAAATCAAACCAACACACGCATCTTACATGACATGTTTCATTTCCTGAAACCGGACACTATCCTTCATGTTGCTCTAGGGATCTATCGTTCCCCACCATGACAACACGCATGCCTATTGGTTTAGGGATATATTGTTCCCCGCCATGACAACACTGTTGTATATCATTATCAGTATATCATTGGTTTACTACTTGACAAGGGCAATACCTTGTTTGTTCTTGTATCATTTGTGCATACTTACTTCCTTACTTGTGTGTTATCATTCTATCTTGCATCATGTATCATTCAGCTCTTTTCTTCATCCTAACCTTCTTCATCATGAGATTGTCCGTCTCTCATCCTTCTGCCTTCTTCTCATCCAATCTCCTGAGGGGGCATCCTATTGTCATGACCTATACCAGGGGCAAACTAGGGCATGTATCATTGTTAGACTATCTATTCTTTGAAGCAACACTATAAACTCCATTGCATCAAAGAAGGGCAAAATGTATACACCTAAAAATGACATGATTCGCATTCTGCTAGGTTAATTAAATATCAAAATATTTAATTACCTCTTCTAAGGTCAAAATTAAATAAAATCCTTTATTTAATTAAATTCTTCCAAACAATTAAATAATTCTTAATTATTTAATTAAATCAAATTCATTCTTCCAAATTTGAATAAATCAAATCAAATTTATTTAAATCCTCTCAGTCTCTAAAAATAAAATAAAATCAAATATTTTATTTATTCTTCCAAATTATGCACAACAATTAAATAAATTTATTTATTTAATTTGCTTTCTTATCTTCTAAATTAAATAATTCCAATTATTTAATTTATTTCTTCCAATAATATCTTCTCTAAATTTAAATAAATCAATTATTTATTTAAGTTGCTTTTTCTTCTAAATTGAGTTATCTCTAAATATAATTCAAGCTTTGTGCACATGCAATTAAATATTCCTAATATTTAATAAAGCAAAATATCTTCTTGTCCCATGCAAATCCCTTCTTGTTTTAAATCACTTAACTGAGTATTATATTCTTTTAATTGCTTTAACTCATTCTTCTATTCTTAGCAAATTATCTCATGCAAAAGAAAACAAGACATTTGTCTTCTTATTCATTGCACGTTCCTCAACCATTCTCAATCGTTGATCATCTCATTCTTTCTATACCATTGATCTAATTCTCCCAAGTCTATAAAAGAAACCCTATTCTTCCATTCTAATCATCTAAGATTTAAGTATTGTTACTCTATAGGAACTACAGCGCGCCTTTGGCACCAATTCCTTCATTTCTTGTGATCATACTTTTGTTAATACGCACTACTACCTTCGTTTTGAAGCTTCTCTTCATTGCGACATCACCACAACCATTCACAATCGACATTCTTGACAAAGCAAAGGAGTACACTCTCTGAAGGCCTTTTTCATACACACAAGGATGATTTTTGATAGGCAACAATGGAAGTTTCGATCTAAGGAAGGTTTGCATTTGTTGATTCATTGCATATTTGATTTAATCTTCTTAGTTCACTATTCTATTGAGTTTTGGGTATTTGCTATTGATTATATTGCATATTCATTGTTAATCCAAATTTCCCCTAACAATAAGGTATCTCCCTTATGATTCCTATGACCAGGACTTCCCTATTATCCATTGCATAACACTTTCCATATGCCTTTGTGATCTTCAATTCCAATGATTGCACGACCTTAACTAGCATAATATTTGAAGATGCCCCTGAATTAATCATACATTTTTTTAGAATCTTATTATTTATGATCAAGGAAACATAGAAAGGATCCACCTAATTAGGGCACACAGTGAGTGACCAAAAATACCTGAGGGTTATCATTGTTGCTTCCCTCACTTTCCTTTTCTTTTCTTTTCTCTTTGTTTCCTTGAGACCGAACCTTTTCTCTTTTTTCATTGCAGGTTGAATCCACATCATTGATATAAGCCACTGCTTTATTCTTATGTTCATCAATCCTCATTAGTTCCAAGAGTGGAACTGACACCTTCACTTGTGAAAATATTTGGAACATGTCAACAGGAGCATATTTAGGAATATTGCAAGCTACAATAACATTATCTTGAGAATGCCCCCCATCTGCATAAAAAGTTCCATCCTCTTGGGTTGCACCCGTTTTATTTTCAACATCATTTTTTATCCTTTAGGGCTGGTTTGAATCTGATGGGGAAACTAATGGCTCACCAGAATGTACCTCATTAGGCTTCTTTCCCTTACTTTGACATTTCTTGCCCTAAGCTCATCCCCCTTTTTACCAGTCTAGTTTTCCTTGATAAAGATACTACTAGCCTTGCCCTGATCATTGTTTACATTTATGTTCCTTAACTGATAATTGCTTTTAAACTAAGCAACAGCGGCAATAGTCAATCTTTTAATTTCCTCTTCTAATGGACTTCTCAAAGTGACATCACATTCTTCATCTTCAAGGCAATGCACAACACAATTATCTTCTTCATATTCATCTAAAAATATTTGTTGTTGGTGTGCATTTGCTATGTATCTCTGATTTTCAACATCAATTTACTCATTTCTTCATCTGAATGAAACTCTCCATCAGAGAATAACATATTAATCACATCATCATGTTCGTGGGACAAGTCACAATCACCACATGTGTTTTGATATTCTCCTACAAATTGTGCAAGAGCACATTGGTGTGGTGAGTGGGGCAGCTAGCAAGCTAAGCACCAAGGAGTATCATCTACAAATTCATAGAAGTCTTCTTCAAAGGATTAGGAGGATCTCTACTCTGCCGATTCTTCTTATCATTAAAAATAGGCCTACCATCGTGCCAGTTTGTATTATAGGGCTGATAATGCAATCTTAACGCTCTATCATTTCTTTGGAAAGCAGGGCTTTCATTTCTTTAGAAAGTTGGTCTTTCATTTGCCAGACCCTTTTCTTGTCTAGCTATTTTGTGATTCAGATCCTTTAAAGTATTCATAACTTCATCCATTTTATCTTCCTGTGAAGATTCTCTGCAGACCTTTTATCTTCCCTTCTCTGATTCTTCAAGATCTTCACATCTTCTCTTCTCCCCACTTTACCAGCAGCTTTTCTGTTGCTTTCAATATGCAGGGTTGTTCTGTAAGCATCCCTTAGAATCGATGGATTCTTGTCTCTAAGAAGATATCCCACTTTAGGATCAAAAGCATTACTATATGTGACCAAACATATAGGCTCATTTGGTTTCAAATGATTTGGAATTCTATTCATGGCCTTTTGAAAGCTTATGTTGAAATCAAAAACTGACTCATTATGATCCTTAATGATTGTATTAAATTCATTTAGCATGAATCTGGGATCAATCTTGTTACCATACCGCTCCCTGAATACTCTCTTAAATTCCTCCCATGATCCAATCCTTTCCACTGGCAAACTTCTGTACCAATCTCTGGCATCTTTAGTGAGTGACTGCATAAACAACTTCATTATTGCATCATCACTTTCTACCTCAAAGTCATCCATTATATTATTAAATGACCTCAAATGATCCTCTCCACTAATAGCATTATTACCAGAAAATCTAAACAGCACCTTCCTTATGTCATCTAGTAGAGGATTCGGATACCTAGGTATCCCAACAAAGCATAGTTGTTTATACATGTCCAGCTGCATAGGTCTTCTAGTAAATTGGTCTTTGTGACTGTTATGTTGAATATTGGTACCACTTCCCCCTATAGCCAAACTCCCCTGTTGTCCTACACTGTGACCTCCAGATTGCACATGTACATTATGGTTGGGGTTAGATGGGCCACCAAGAGCTGAGGCATTTACATCAATAGGTGCAAATGTAGACTGATTGTGAGAAACAGAAACTGCAGGGTTCCCAATAGAAGACTTTAGGAATTGAATCTTCCTCTGCATTTCAGCATTTGCAGCTAACAACTCCACCCTTTTCCAGTTCCATCTACAACTGTTCATTCTCCCTTTTCAATTTAAGGTCTAATGGAACCGTCCCTTCTGATGAAGGAGGCCCCTAAGGCTTTTCAGCCTCTTTTATAACTACTCCTTTCATAGGTCCCTTCCCTTTATCAACTTGCTGCATATGAGGGTTAGGATCATGGGGGGATATAACAATAGTAGTAACTATAGAACTAGTCCAGGTATTGATAGGAGTATTTTTCAAAGGAATATTCACATTACTTTGGCTATAGACTTGAGATACTACAGGACCAGTGGATATGACAGACACTGGCTTAGGTCCTTTTATCATTACTGACTTCAACTGTCCCAGTCTCACCTTCATCCTATCCCTTTCCTCCATAGCACTTCTGATTCTTTCCTCCCTTTCCTTGGCTCTTTTCAAATTCATTTCTATTATTTTCTAAGTCTCTCTTTGCAACTCATTAATTTCCTTCATCAGATCCTCCTTAGTAGGCAATGTGGTATGTGGCTAGAGACTTGGAAAGGAGGAGTAGGTGACCTACTAACAGGATTACCTAACAAATCATAGTCATGGAAATGTGAAGGGCCTGACTCTATGGGAGTAGACGGCTTGTTTGCAAAGATACTTGGATGGGTCTATTCTTTTTCAAAAAAATCCTCAAAAATTGAATTATCTATATTTGTTTCAGGCATACCATATTTGTGTAATTCCTCATTAACATTATGATGCCTAGATTGAGGAGGGTAGGTATTGGACTTACCAGAATCATCCTTCTTCTTTTTCTAAGATTGACAGATAGCCTGAAGCATTTCTCCCTCCAACCTTTGATTAGGTTGATTTCTTCTTTGGTTTCTAGTTTTTCGTCATCTTTTCTCTATCTATTTCTTTGAGACAAATTTTATGCCGACACAGGAGATTCAGAGTTGCCAACCAATTTATGGGAACTTAATATACTCAACTTTTTCAAAGAAACACTACAGAGATACAAGTAAAAACATAGAAGGATTCCTTCTTTCTTTAAACATAATTACTTTCTTCTTTGATCAGAGTCGCCACCCTCTTAAAGGGAATAATACTTCACTTAATGTATGCAAACTCTACATGCCCATGACACACCACTGGATTAAAATATCTATAATGAAACAATCCCCAGTGGAGTCACCATTTTGTTGGGGTTTTTTCTTGCTACCTTCAATCCTAAGGAGAACACATTGTTCAAACTAGGGGATCGGAGGCTTAGGACAAGTGGATACACACTATCAATAGATTGAAGACAAGAAAGGCCAACTAACAAGGCTGAAAATAGCCTTCTATACTTTGATCTCCACAAGACTTAGGTGGGTATACCTATTTTGGGCCTGCATGTATGATAAAACATTCATTGGACAACTCTCTACAAGTCTAGAAATGTGGACAGTTCTTAGACAAATGAATAAGAGAACTCAATACAACTACTTATCCCCGGGCATGATCCCTTTATGCCCTAAACAAACATTGAGAATAGTTTAAACATAAAGATGGGAAAGATTGATTTAAGTTTTGATTGGTGATTCCCTCCAGGGCTTGCATAGAATGAACACACTAGACCAATGTCTTATCCATTGGGTAGAGTCAAGATATTAATAACTATTCAGATAACAACATGAAATGCAAGATCAGTATCCTTCTAACCACTACTGCCTTACAGTAATGAGGCCTCTTATGTTGAAGATATTCTTAGTTATCCTAAATGAAACACTTTATCCCCAATATTTGATTGAAAGCAAAATTAACTTATTCTTTGAACAAGAGCTATTAACCAAATATCTGTTACAACAAATGTGCAACAACAATTAGCATAATCTTTGATTATTTAGACTGAAGAAATAAAACATACATTCTAGGAGACATCTTTGCATAAGCATAATTTCATTAAAACTATAGACTAAAATGCTTCTTACTATCTGAACTGATGATTACAATACTGGAACTCTAAAAAACTTAAAGAGCACCTAAAAAATCTATTGCAGAAGCCCTATACAAAATTCTAACATGACTAAGACCTAGAGAAGATGGAAAAACCAACCCTTGCCCAGTGGCTAAGATCTCTCATTTATAGGAACATGAGAGTCATTGAAAACTAACATTGGGCCACTAACCACAATCTGTTAGAAAAGAATATGCCTTTTAGCATCATGGTGGCACAACAGGACAGAAAACTCCAAGGGGAAACTAGCATCTGCATATAAAGGTCACACCTAGGCAACATCTTACAAAATTTGATCATCACAGCACACAGGCAGACCACATCGTGACTCCACAGATCAGCTGAAAAATTTGCCAACACTCAAGGTCATGCCCAAAATAGTTACAACAGTACTGTGATTCTCTCAGGAATAGCAGAGGCGTGAGAAGCATCAATTTGAATAATCATGGAGATCAAAATAGTTTCAAAGAAGGGGGAAGTTTGAGAAAACCTCTAAATTTGCCCAATTCCCGCTCACCATGCTGGTACCTGCTGCCATGTCATTGAGCCACACCACCCCTACTCGACCAAGCCTTATCCAGTCTTGCAACACTTTGTCGAAGAAACTATGAAAAAATTCCCACTAAAATGGTAGAGATTGCCTTTTGTATTTCTGCTTGTATCTGACATTAAATCTGACTTCGTATGCATTTTATGCAATTTCAAGTTCTTTACCTTGTTTCTTTTTGCATATTCAAACTTTGTATATGCTCGTGCATACCTTCATACAATCTTCGAACATACAAACGCAGACCCCACCGTGCCTATGAAACAGATTGGAAACCAACTCAAATCTAGTTTGTATATGTCCTTGTACCACCTTTTGTATATATTATGCAACAATGGACCTCAAAAGGTTCATAAAACATATTTGAAATACCCATCAAATCTGGCCTTGTATATTCACTTTTGCATAAACCAAATGTATATCCTTTTGTATATGCTTTTGTATATCGGGTACATACAAACCCTAATACAAAAAACATATGTTTGACTTTGACTTTGCCTTTTCCTTTGTTTATGCATTAGCGCCCATTAGGTTTGATTTGATAATATTTAAAATCCAGGATTGCACATTCCCTTTGTATCATCATTTGTATCTGATATATGTGCACTTTACACAAATGCAGACCCCACCCTATTCATAAGCCAAATTGAAAACTAACCTCGGGTCCAGAATTGTATCTGCCTTTGTATCCTGTTAGTTCTTGCATATCGAATACATGCAAGATACACACACATTTCATGATACAATCGCAGATTTCAACCAGAAATTTACAATGCTTAACCTTTTGTTTCACATCTGGAAATGCATCCAAATGTAAAATACAAACCTTTATGGATACAAAGATGCATACATTCTTTTCCATTTTCTAAAGCCAATTGAAACTTCCTTTTGGGTCCATCCATGCATATTTGGATTTGTATGTATAATGCAACATTATAACATACAAATACAAATGCGGAATTGAATCACTATCAAGCTCATTATAAGAAGCGATCAGGTCTGGGTTTGCATCTCTACATTGACAACTTAAGATACAAATATAAAGAAATGAATTAAAACCCGATGCATAAAAGATATTGTATGCACAACACATGCAAATGGAAATGCAATACAAGATACAGGGAAACCAAACAATGTAATTCCCCCAACACTTAGAAAATAAAACCCAATCTACAACATAGCACCAGCACTTGGATTTCGTAGAAATGTAAGTGCCAACAATGTCCTCTGATTTTGATTATTGCCTTGATTTTGATTATGATTCCGATTCTAATTTTGACTCTAAGGATTTCTGCCATAGAAATTGTCATTTCTCAACTGAGTCACCTCAGTTGTTAACCTTCTTTAATGTGCAGTAATTTCTTTCATTTCTTCCATATCCTCTTGTGTCTTAGCCATGTATGCATCTTGAGGAGGTTGAAAAAATGGCTGACCATTAGCGTGGTTATTACTGTTGGCAGTGAGCTGCCCCCTTGTCAGTGAGGCATTCAACACTGACCTCAGGATTCGTGACATAGCAGTGAGCCTCCCATGGATCTAGGTTAAGTCTGGCATTTGTAGCAAGCGTTGATAGTTTGATCTTTTGGTGCAACGGCAAATGATTCCAACAATTGGTATCAGAGCCATGGGTCAAAAGTTCAAACCCCTTGGGTTGCATTGAGGGGGGGATTGTTGGTAGTGAGCTGCCCCCTTGTCAGTGAGGCGTTCAATGCTAACCTCAGGATTCATGACATGGCAGTGAGCCTCTCGTGGATCTGGGTTAAGTCTGGCATTTGTAGCAAGCGTTGACAGCTCAAGCTTTTGGCGCAACAGAAAACGATTCCAACAATTACTAGCACCACTACATATGTATGGAACTATGGCCCGAGTAGGGACAGGGTTATATACTGGTGTGTGGGTAGATACTAGATTTAATAATGGAGTATGGTGCATTAGAACACCATTCCATGGTTGCATTTGGTTTGGAACTACAATATTCCCTACACTCACAAAAGGACTATAAGTTGTTTGTCTCATTTCTTGATTAATTTTTACTGCCTCCTTATAGGCTTTTGACACAGTATCTACATTAGGTTGTCTCTTGACAAACATTGTAGTCAATGGATCTAAAGCAACATTAAACATTGCTTAGATTGCCTCAAGAGTCACAATGTAAGGATCAACTAACTTTGAGTAGGCCTTTTGGAACCGATCATTAAAGTTGTTTATGAGATCTCCCTCACCTCTTTTAATTCCTGCCAGCTTATGATACAGAGATGATAGTTCTACTAGACCTCTAAACCTGGATAAGAATACTTCCACCATTAGTTCCTAAGTGGTAATGTGACTTTTTGGCAAATTTACATACCAATTGGAAGAATGTTCATTGAAAGTGAATGGAAACAACCTACAAATGACATCCTCATGTTCTAATCTTGCTCTAAAGCAAGCCTCCTTGAAAATTTGAATATGATCCTCAAGATCCTGATGTAACTAGTATTTTAGACAAATTTTCTCAAGATTCTCAGGCATCTCATGATAATTAGCGAACAATATGGGAGAATTAACATTGAATTATGCCATAACTAGACCTCTAAGCGAAAGTGGACTTCTAGGTAGACTTGGACTTCTAGGAGGACTTAGACTTCTAGGCAGACTTGGACTTCTAGGTGGACTCGAACCAAGATTCAATCATCTAAATGCAGAACTGTTGGGATTTACTATATTCGGTATACTCAATGGCGATCTTGGAGGAGTACACAATGAATTTCCTATCTGCACTACTCTAGGATTCCAAATCAAGGGACTCTTATTCTATCATCTATCAGGTAATTGTGTGAAAATGTCCCCTGAACTAGACCTAGACCTAGTCACTTGACCAGTATTGTTAGCCAGCTTACACAAAGTTTACTTCAAATCCTATCAGGCCCTCCTTCTAGCACCAAAAACTATTGATATATGCTTTTACACATAAACAACATGAGATAAATTCACAAGGAACTTAGTCTTTCTTGGAAGGTATGGAGAATTATCCAAGGAAGATTCTCAACCTCAAGGCTCCGGTAGTCAGTTCTTGACTGTGTTGGAAATTTTATTGGTTCGTTGTGAGTTGTTTGTTCAAGGGCCCTTATGTGATTGAAAGTGTTACGTGACTATTGGCTCAATTTGTGTAAATGACAACAAATTACACTAAGATAAGTGATCCTTTGCATGTATTTACCATTCCATTACAAAGCTTTACATGAATATCGATAAAACCTACTTTGTATCTCAAATTTGTATGAAAATTGTTAAAGATCTTTATAATTATCTAGTATTTAATAAAATCAATAACAATTTCCTTTAGATAACTGCATGCATGCTAATTATTTAAAGATTTTTTGGAGACAAGATAGAAAAGATAAGGATTAGAAACTTGATTCTGTCAGAACTACTTTTCTGCTACTCATGCGTACAAATCTAATTAGTTGCAATACTTCAAAAGAATTAAATTCATATATGTTTCTCCTGAGCAATATAACAAATCAACATATAGAACTACAATCATCAACGGAAATATATCAAAGAACACCTAAATCTAATTACACTCAGAAATAGATGTAGTAATTAGATGTTTGTATTTAGTAACATACAAAAGCCATTCAAATTTACAATGTATTTTGACTTCAAAGTCTTTGAAAACATTAGCAACTAAGCAAACTTACAAACATTTTCTAGATACAGCGAGAAATAGGACATTCCACATCATCTCCACTACAAACACAGGAAACTACTACTATTTCAATTCCCTAAGCTCAAAGTACTTTAACAAAATTACTTCTCTTGCAAATTCTCAGTGTTTTCAAATTAAGTCGTGTGTGTCGAAATATAAGTAGGAAGGGTCCTTATATAGGACTGACATCTTACTAACGGTTATAGAAACCAAATCAATGGTCCAATTTTAAACTTTCAAGATCAACGGTGGAAGGCTTTTTCCCAACCATTCCTTCAAAATATCTCACAAGAATATTCCCTTTTGGTGCAAAGGATGCCATTGGGATCTTTTAAAACATGGAATATTCCACCTTGACTTCCTTTTAACTGGCCCTTACTCGGGAACAAAAAATCTAAGCACACTAGAATACTCTGAACATGAGCTCCCACTGCCACGTACACTTGCCTCTAGACATTCTCCCATTCTTTTCAAATACCCTACATACCCAGCCACTGATGTTGTAATGGACACATTAATATCCTTCTGACTTTTTGTCCACATGTACTGTTGTAGTTCAATATCTTCCTTTAATATCTTTGCTTGCTGCTCTGTATCCTTTCTATTCTTCAAATATTTCTTCATCTTTACACTTAACTCCATAATAGAGTCAATCATTTCCTTACTCAAATTAGTTGTAGGATTCTCTAGGCAAGGCAAATAGATAGCTTTGAATTCTCTCACTACCATGGCTGCATCATATACTGGTAACTCTGAGCACTCATGTTCGATGAGTCTCTGCATTATCTCTACCTGTTTTCTTATCATGTCACAAGCATCTCTTTCTAACTCTTGAGTATTCACCATACAATTTCTCAAAATTCCTCCCTCAAACCTCAATTGAAGTTTATGCCTTGGTGGTGTAGGAGCACCATGAAAACTTTGTAAATAAGGTCTTAAAGTAGGTCTTTAAGGTGTTTTGGTGTCTTGTGAGTCTAATAAGGTCATGATAGACCATTAAATGTCTTTAGTCTTCATATTGTCAAAATTTGTAAATATGGTTAAGGTTGTCACGTAAAAAATGTAAAAAAAAGGCAGAGTGGAAGATGAATAGTCAAGCAGTCAAAAGTCAATTGGAGACTATTGGTTTCCCTCAAAACATATATAAATATGCATAAACCTTCAAGGCAAAGGCATTGGAGGTGTATTGAAGATGAATTGAAGACAATTTTGAATGAAATTAATGTTAAAAACCCTGTTCTCTGTAGTTTTGACTATTTTCTCACTATTTCTTTGAATAGTATGGCCCTATACGGACTTGTCAGGGCTTGAGGTCAACTTGAGTTGAAAGTATGATGAATCTACTTTATAATATTTCTTGTTTCATACAATTTCATTGAGAAATGAATCAGTTCTAATCATTTTTCCAAAAATTGTTTTAAACTATCAAAACCCTCATCTAGGGTAACAGTGAGCAAACTAAATTGTATTTCTCTATTTGTAAACCAAGTGGCAAATTCTAAGGTTGATGAAAACACTTAATTTTTCATATACTAACATATTCCAAGTTTGCAGAAGAAGAAGATGAGTTTTGTTATGAGTTCTTGATGCCACTAAGACTATATTTTCAAGTGTACTGACTATAAGAGCAACAGAGTGCAGATATAAGATTTTGTTGACAAATTCAATGTTAATCATGGGTGGAATTGGTTTGGGAATGTTTTCATTTTGTATTGTGAACCTTCTTCAAACTTGGGATTGTTAAAACAAAAGGTAATTGTGTTGCTTTATACCTCTGCCCTATTCTAACAAAGTTGGCAGTCACACACAGACTGTGTTTAGCAAGGTTTTGAAGTTTGTTCACAAGTTTAGTGATCACCATAAGAGGAAATTACTTGGAAATGTTGTCAAGATGTATTATGAACCCTTTCAAACTAGAGTTTGTTAATAAACAAAAAGGTATTGAGTTCTACTCTACCCCTATCCTGTTGTGACTGAGTTGACAGTCAATATAGGTTGTGTTTGGCAAAGTTTGGTAACATTCCATGTGGAGAGTCTTTAAACCCTTTTGAAGGTCAATCATTTGAAGTATATCCATGCCATTAAAAGTTGTGTAGAAGATTGGGATCCCTTCTTATGTTGAATGTCAAAACTTGCAAGTTGTAGCCAAGACTAATAGACCTAATTGAGGGCTCGATGGTTTGATGTTTCTTAAGACTTTTCATATGCCAAAAATTGGTGATTTAGCCCATTCGTAACATATTGAAGGATTGTCAATGGTGAATTGGGGTTGGTTGAGTGTTTTGAGAGGTGATGCTTTATAAAACAGGGCTAATTGCCCCTCTTTTCTTGCAGAATAGTCTACTTTTGGGTATGATGTTCCAAAGTAACCTATCCTAAGTTTTGGTTATGTTGTGTAAAGCCTTAAAGGGTATCTAAAAATTTATTTCTTTCATGGGTTTGATGTTGTCTTCAAAATATATGGTCAAAAAAAGGGTTGGGAGACCTATTAGCATTTGGGTAGCTAATATGTGGAATGATCAAGAAGTGAAAGAGCATATTTTGGCAAGGAGTTGGGTTTGGTCGTGTTGAGGTCCCTGAGGTGTGAAGATACTTATGATGATCTTGTGTGGTCAGAATAGTTGTAAACCAAGTTATGCCCATGAAGAAGGAGTTTGCCTTTGAAGAATGTTGTTTATGAGACTTGTAAAAGTTGCCTATTTGAGCCCATTGTTGTGAAATATGCCTCCATTGTGTTAAGTGAACCCTTACCTTTGCATCACTTGGCACCTGGTTTTCCATCTAAGGTGCCAATACTCCCTCATTCACCAATTCTTCAATCCTTGCTTCCATGGCTTTGAGCTATTCTAGCTCATATATGTTCTCTTTCATTCTCAATTGACAATGATGTATGTTAATGCTGCAACTATTCCTTTCTACTAGGGCAAGGGCCCAATTGCCAACTACCTGTCTTATTATGTATCCCCCTCTTTGTATGAATTCCTTGACCCGGTCTTCAAATATGTTAGCTTCAACTTTCTTATTCTCCATTTCATTTATCTAATCCTTCGACAAATGGCTAACTCTGCACGTAATTCTAGTATATCAACATTAGGGTCAAAAATCCCTTGAATGAATTGTTGCAGTTGGATAATGTGTCCTTTTAGCTACTCAAACTTGCTTTTATCCTTCCTTATCAACTCTATGGTTTCTTTGTTCATATCTTCCATTTATGTAATATGTTGTTCCCTAGTTACATACCCCATATCTATTTGAATTATTCTATAATCTTCCAAGCTCATTTCTCCTTTTGCTTTATCTATTATTGGTATGGCAAGTACCAAGGTTCTCATTCCAGATGGATCTCTCCTTATTGCAGACATTGTTCTTGCCTTTCTCTTTTCTTTCTTTGGTGTAGTACCACCTAGTATGCTCTTTATGTCTATGGGAACCAACTTTACCTCTGTCCTTTCTCGTCTCACTTCTTTTCCTATCCAAGTTGGTGCCCTTTCCCTAATTTCTACCACTTTCTCATGAATTACCTCCTCTTGAGGTTTTTCTCCTTCTATTTGTTCCTAATGCTCCTTGGGATTCTGACCTTCTTGATGTTGTTCCTAAGGTATATGCTCATCAACTTGCCATTGTTCTTCTTCTTCATTTCCCTTGTCTTCTTCCTCTAACTCGATATCTCCTCCTATTTCTTCTTCTATATCTTCTTATTCTGAACTTTCACTTGGATTACCTCCTATACTCTCAACTCTTTCACCTTCACCTTCCTCTATTTGCTTTCCTTGAGATTCTTGTCCTTATTGTTGAGGAGGTTACTGCTCATCCTTTTCTTATGTATGATGTACTATGGAACCTAAAGCCTCAGTAGCTTCCTTCTTTTCTCCTCTTTGATCACCTTGCTCAATATTGACACTGGAAATACCTGGTGAGATTGGTGCTTCTGCCTGCATCCCAACTTGACTAGGTACATTTTCTTGTATTCTATACACATTTGTCTATCCTAACTCTTTAGTTTGATTGCAAGGCAAATCCATTGATGTGCTAGACCTAGTGGTGTGTATTTTCACAAGTTCTTCACTTCTTTTTTCTTCTACTTCTTTTTCTGTTATTTGTTGTGTAGTGTTGTGTATCTCTTCCATAATATTTTGTGGCACCAAACTGTCACAGGGATCTACTATCTCAACATTATCTTCAAGATGTTCTTCTTTATCACCTTCTTCATCACTACTATCATCCTATGTATTTAGAACTTCACCCATCCTTTCAATTTATTTGAACCCCCTGGCTTTTGACTCTTGCAGCTTTTCTTTGGTCAGTTCTTGTTTGACCTTGATGTAACCTTGGACCTCTTCTTTATGCATGGAAGCAGTGGATACAGGCTTTTGTCTTACTCCTACTAGTGTAGCATCTACAATTATAGTAGGTATTTGCACCTTCCCATTTGGAGTATCTATGATTATAGCCTTCACTGGACCCTGTTCTTCTATAGCCCTTAGTTCTTGTCTTTTCTCTGTATTAGCCACTTGACTTGATGTCCCTTCTTTTATGAATGTATTCGCATCAATTGCAACTATGATACCAAGTGCGTATGGATCCATAAGTGTTGCATTCTTGTTTGTGTCTTCAATTATAGTTTCTATAATTCTCCTTTTCTTCTCATAGAAACACAATAACTCATCCTTAATTTCTCTGGCTCGTTTCTTTCCTTTCTTGTTGTATGTGGCTACAATACCTCTATCTTTTAGGTTCTCTATCATCTTTTAACCATGTTTGAGAAAACAAGATCATTACTTTAGATATATTATCCAAAGATACTTCTTCTGTTTCTTCCCAGTTTGGTTCACTAATAGGCAATTGTACCAGTCCTCTGCTTTCATAACTCTAATGCAATACTATCCCATCATCCTCTATGATCTCCTTGAGTACATCTATTCCCCCTATTGTTTTCATTTGTTCCAGAGTTAGTATTTAGTGAGCCCTCTTTCTTACCTCTTTTTCATCTTCACAATCAGATCAAAAGTCCTTAATGTGAACATGATGTCTGAATTTCTTATCAACATAGTTCTGGATCCTATGAAAAGGATCAAAATGCCTCACCAATTCAAATTCTTCAAATCCATAATACCTCAACTCTCTTTCTAATTCTTTGGCTACATCCTCATTATAACAAGAATATCTACCAATTCCCAATGGGAATTTTATATTTCCTCTACCAAATTTCCTTTTGTACATCTCAAAAACATTCACAATTGGTCGAGTAAATTCCAGAACAACCAATTTATCAGGAGGATATCTTGGTAACTTAAAAGGTTTCCCTTTAAATCCTCTAGTTCTAATATATGTGAAAGTAGGGAATTGAATGTACCAAGTACTATGCCTTGTGATGGCCCTGATTGCATCTATTGACAACCTTTTATCTCTCTCTTCTGTCAAGATCTGCACCAAATAGGTGTAAAACACATCATTGACCATTGCATATTTCTACACTGCATTCCTTTCCTAAAGGTCAGGGTAATGATCATATACTAACTTTTGTCCTGGATTATTTCCTAAAGTGCCCACTCTCTCAATCCCTACCAATGGTGGTATGTTCATTACACATGAATAAATCACATATGAAGACATATAAAACTATCTGTTCTTCCTGAATCCCATTATTTGCCTCAAAATAGTATTACTGATAGCCTTTGCCCAATGGAATACTCCTATCTTTTCCCTTATGAATTGGATGATATGAAACATCCATGTCTCAAATTTCCCTGCATCTTTTAATCCAACAAGCCTGCTTAACAAAGTGATTATTATATATACTTCCTCACTGAAATTAGTTCTATATAAGTTCTTAGGTACTCTCACTGCAGCCTTTGGTTTATTCTCTGGTGAGTACCAGCCATAAAAGATTGCCTTTTTATAGTCCATTTCATTATTTTTGTAATCCAAGGCATATTGGTCTTGATCCACAACCATCATCTACTCTTGAATCTATAAGCCAAAAGTTCTGGCTATACCCTTTGTGGACAAGTCTACAACAACTACACCCTTGTGCATCACCTTCCTTGTACTCATATCATACCTATCCATGCATTCTAGTATTAGGTCCTTAGCCTCCATCACCAAAGGAAAACCCGTTGCTTTGTATAATTCTAAATCCCAAATATTTTTCATGGCTAGAGGAGCCTCTGGTGCCGTAATTTTCTAGAATACTTGTTCAGAATCCCATTCACCAATAGCCATATCAGAAGCCTTTCTTCCCCTGCTAGATATCAAGGATGGATACCCTCAATGCATAGGAAACTCTACTACCTCTTTCTTTGGTCCCTTTTCTTTTTCAACCTTTTCTGTCTTGCCAGCCGCTTTTGTATCTCTTTCTTTGTTTAAGCACCATCTGCCAAGGAAATTTATGCATTTTAACACCTCATTTATGTCTAACCTTAGGTTTTACCATATCTTTTTTTACTTCTTTACTTTTACCCTAGGGTTTTTATCATTTCCACCATTTTTCAGAATTTTCACAGAATTAACCAATTTTTAAAGCTTTTTTCCCTATGACTAATTACAACATATTAATTACTTTGTGTCATTTCTTTTTACTATAATAGCTATAACCAATTTTATTTCCAATCTAATCCAACTATAATGGGGTTTAGATACATACCTAAATTTGATTCCTAACCATTATACCGTTGGACCTGATACACCCTTTTATCATTTTCCTGTAGTGTTGTTGAATTCTTCCTCCAAATTTATTCCGTTCACTTTAATTTACCCCCTTTTCTCTGTATGCACCCTATAATTTCTGTCTCTGTATGCAATTGTAAGTATAGATTTAATCAAAATTTACTTTTTTCCCTCTTTAAATCTAGGGTTTTCTGCACTTAATGTCATTAATTACACTGTATACACATGTTCAAAACATGCCCATTTCAAATTTGTACCCGTTGTAAAGGGTGGAATTTGGATGTTAGGTTTTTGGTAGTTTTGGTGTATATCCTCCTTTCACCCTTACATTCAAGGACCTAGGGTCAAGTTGTAATGTACTATCATACCCTAGGTCACTATTGAGATGTAGGAAAACTTGGATTTTTATGATTTGATTGGCAATTTCCTTCTCTTATGCTTGATTGTACCTTAAAACCCTAATTATGCAAATACAACAGTAAACAGATGAATTATAGAAAATGCTTCTGCAGAAAGATGTAAAATAACAAATAACTATGCACCTATTTTCAAGGCCCAGAGGCAGAAAAGTTAGGGACTAAAGAGCGGGCGCCCAAGTCCAAGGCCCTGCTTTTGTCGAGATCTAGAAACAAGGTATGCAACCTGTATCTGCTGCACCAAAGATTTTCCTGTTGTGGAACTTTGAGGACTAATGAGCGGGTGCCCAAGTCCAGGTGGTTGTTTTCTTCTCTAATCTGCTCTGACACTCTATTGTACCCTCCTGCAACTTCACTTTGTCTATAGCTTCAACCTATAACCTGCAATCATGAAAACTTTGGGAGGGGGTTGTGGTGTTTAGAGGCTTGCCTCAGTTAAGCCCCAAAGAGACATTCAAGCCTTCCCAATACTATTGTCAGATAGAGAGTGCGTGCCTTGGGAGGCAAAAGAAAAAACCAAAGGATAAATGCTCAATAATCACAATAGATGTCACCTTGTAGTGAAGATCTCATGGGAGGAAGAAGTTCTTCATTCCATGAGGAGATGGATGCTCAAATCTGCAAACACAAATCTGCTCTTGCAACACAATGAAAGCCTTGAATCACCTTTAGGATGCCAAAATCACATGAACATAATCTAGTTTACAAATGAATGCCTAAACATGCTTTTATATGCAACTACAAACATTCCCACCAAGATTTCATAAATTCAAACTTACCGTGTCAGCCTAGGGACCAAATAACAGTCATAAACTGACACTAGAAATTTGGGCCTGACCCAAGATAGGGCAGGACTAGGGCACAGGTGCCCAAGTCCTCCCCCCTATTTTAGGCAAGGTTAGGTTCAAGGGGTCTCCCTAGGCCCCATTTGTCATGATACCCAGGGTTCATTCCATTGGGATGTTGAATTATGATGTAATATGTCATAAATGTAGCTAAGAGACCTAGGAGCTAAACCTTTTGAGGGAAAAGCCCCTAAGGGGACATTTTCCAACATTACATTTAGCCCCCACTTTAATGTGTGTATAAGCGTGAGGCCAATACTTTCATTAAAGTACGGTCAACCAGCATAGCAAACACGCCAAGCACGGAGAAGACATGCCAAGCACATTGAAGACAATGACAAGCATGCAAAACATGGAGAAGATAGTTACAGTCGTGCAAAACATAGAGAATATAGTAAATGCATAGAAGACACATTATTGTAGGGAAGACAGAGATGATTTCTTTTCTTTTCTTTTTCTCATAAAATGTAGATGCAAGTACAAGAAAGTAAATAAACCTCCCATAATGCAAGATGTACTACATATATGGGGCAACACATATGCAAGACACACCAAACCTCCCAAAATGCAGGACGCACTCATCGTGTAGGTCTTTATACTACATATGGGGCAACAAACATGCCAAACAAAGCAAGCATGCCAAATACACACTTTGAAGACATGGAGAAAACACGGTAGACAAGCGATGTAGTGTCCCTATTTCTAGGTTCACCACCATCTCAGGCACATTCCAGGCACACACCAATGATTGGGCTTCGCCCCAACAATTGCCGAAGACACGTTTAAGGGTTGAGTTAGTCATAGAACTGCTCCCTACCTCCACAGAGGACTTTTGAAAATACAACCACACCAACATCACGGAGACGCCTTACAATGAAAACGAAGCATGGCATACAACCCCACCCACATCACAAAGACACCTTACAATGAAAAGGAGGTATGAGTTCAAAAGTATACAACCCCACCTGCATCACGAAGATGCCTTATGGTGAAAAGGAGGTACACAAAATAGATTTCAAGATTGTTCAAACACACTTTACTAGCATCTAGAATAGACAACTTGCCTTATATATGCCCCCACCTTAAGGTGGTTGTATCATGCATAGATATAAGCACGTTAAGGTAGGAAGAAAACACACAAGGTAACACAGACTTTCAAAAAGCCCATGGTCCCTAGAGGCGACATGTAATTTACGATCGCCAAATGTTCCCATAAACACATCCCTGCAAGAAATATGTTAGTGTCTGCAAAATCATGATAAACAACATCAATGCATATGAAATATGAGGTATGCAAGATTCAAGATAGACAAAGTGCACAGAGCAGAAGTATTGTTATGATTTGTAAATGAGATAGAACAACATCAAAATCACTATGCGGAAAGCATGAGTGCTTCCACTAGCCAAGCGTCAGATAAGATGTACAACCCCATCGTCATATTAGGAACTAAGTCCAATTTTTTATTTCTCACGAAAGGGACACTAGGTCCGCATTAGTATAAATGTTTTTCGTCATCCACCCGCTAGATAGAAACACTAGAGGAAGGGAAACAATAAATAAGAGAGGAGAAACATGTGTCTTAGGGATAGTCACATAGGAGGGTGCTCCCAAGTCACCAACCGCAACGCTATGTCCGTAAGACACAACACACAACAATGAAATCAGAGAGAGGCAATATAGAAGAATGACGATACAAATAGAAGAAGGCCACAGTAGAGATGGTCTCCTGGTATCCCGGACCTTACAAGAGAATCAAGGATCATCCCAAGAGGCCTAAACAACACATAACACATCACCAGGGAAGCACATCATGAGAGAGATAAAGGGTTAGAGATACTTACCTGCAGGGAGGCTCATGCTAGGTTTTATCAAGAATCAGATTATCCTCCTCCCAATCCCAAATGCTAGAGTAGAGAGGTATGTAAGGTACCATAGCCCAACTTTTGTTCTTATTTTCATGTTGTTCAGTTGTAAGTTCTTCTAGGTTTGATTCAATGTTAGGTTGAATGTATTCTTGTTGATTTGTATGCATTATGATCTTCAGAGATGGAAGAAGGAATTTGGTTTGAGTGATTTCAGTATCTATCCAAGAGAGTTTTAATGTAGGAGACCTTTCCTCATCCACTAGTGCTACATCTTTTGAGGAAAGAGCATCGGGATGAGGTGAAGGTAAGGTGTTGTGAGGAAAATTATCAATGTTTGTATCTTTAGTGATGTTCAAAGAGGTAATTGATGTTTTTAAATCCTTAGTGATGTCCAAATGACTTGAATATTCGATCAAAGGAGGGAGATTAAGGGTCTTCTCTTCTTTAGAGATATCCAAGGTGTGTGAACAATCAACTAAAGGAACAAGGTTGGTAGGATGTTCCATAGAGGTTTCATGCATTATGATAGAGTTTTTATTGTTGTTAGATGAAAGCTCATCATCTACCCTAGGAATGTTCTTGTTGAAGGGAGTTCTTCATTCACTAATGCTTCCTCTTGGTCAAGGAGAGCATTGGAATGGCAAAGTGGTGATGGCTCTTCATTTGCTAATGCTTCATCTTGGCTAGAGTGAGCAATAGAATGAAGGTTTGGTGGTGTGATGTTAAGAGATGTGTCAATGAAATTATCCTCTTGCATCAAAGTGTCCTCACAAGGAGGAAAAACCTTGGGAGAGGGATCATAATGCAAACTGAAGTTATCATCATATGTTTTTGCAATAGGTGTCATAGGGGAATTTTCCATAAAGTCATCTAAGGCTTCATCTAACATTTTAAGGTCATCACTAGTATATATACTATTGATCATGAATTTAGTGAGATAATCTAATATCAAAGGATATATTCCTATGAGATTTGTGAAGCTATCAAAATCAGATATAAAACAAAGGATTTCATATGTGGAGCACATAGAGAGATCAACATCATGTATGTATGCTATTTGTTCCAGAACTTGAGGATGTTTATCAGTGAATTTAGAGAAATGATCATGCCTATGGCATATGAAAATAAATATTCCAATGAAATAACCATGATATATTCTTTCAAATCAATGTGAGATCAGATTTTAAAAGTTTTCCAAATTTATGCAAAAGACAAGTGCAAAACTATATGCAAAAATGACCTAAAATGCTATTTTTTTGTACTTTTTTCAATGTAAATAAATGAAAGAAAAGGTGTTGTAAGGATTTTGATCAGAGGAAGAAAATAATATGTCTGATATTAGTCCAATACAGCAATAAGATCCTTCACAACACACTCTTGATGCAAATCTAATATGATGATAGACCAAAACCTAGTGAAGATACACTAAAATAAGTGTTTTTTCACCAAATCTCAATGTAAAAGAGCATGACAAAGGGTGTTGTGAGTAAAATTATGATGAAGATAAAATTATATCAGTGATAACAGCCACTTGCTTCCAATATATCCGTCACAACACACTTATAGTGCCACTTAAGGTCAAACCCTAGTGAAAATATAACAAAAATAGGCAAATTTTCACGGTTTTTCAATTCCAAGACCTAGCAAAAGGGGTGTTGTAAAGAATTTTAGGAGGTGTAGAAAATAATATCAGTGATGTCAGTCACCTCAATCCATAAAATTTTTCACAACACGCTTATGGTGCAAACTAGGCCAAACCCTAGGGCAAAAATAGCAAAAATAAGCAATTCTTCACCAAATTTTCAATACAAGAGGCCAATAACAAGGTGTTGTAAAGAATTTTAGGAAGGGAATAATATAATACCCATGATAAAAACTAATTAGTGAAAAAATATTCTTTACAACACACCTACAGTACAAGTTTAGAGAGTCGATAAGGCCAAATCTAGTGAAAATCAATGTTTTTCAAGCCCTAGGTTTGAGATCTTGATGTAAAATGTTGTATGAATGTTTTGCAAGATGATATATGATGAAAATTAAATACCCTTAGATCTGATAATGATTTCCAATCTCTAACATGCAAAATGCAAGTGCAAATCTAATGAAAAATCAATGAAAATGCTAGTTTTTGTTGAATTTTTCTATGCAAAAATGCAATTTTTGAAATCTAAATGCAAGTTTGTTCTAAAAATGCAAGACAACAGCCAAATGTAAATTTGAATGAGTCTCTAATATCAATAGAAAAATCTGAAACAAGATTTTACCTACAAACCCTAGATTTTGGAATTACTACGTTATATGCAAAATTCAGAATTTTCAACAAAACCATATGAAGATGCAATCTCGGGTTTCCAATTTCAAATTTTTCAAATTTTTCAATTTTTTTGTAAGTTTTCCAATGTAATAAGATAAATGAATATATGAATGAATGAAATCACTACAAATCTAAACCAAAACACTTAGCAAGGTGCAAATAAGTCCAATAACACGGGTTCACCAAAATGTAAAGGGTAGAATTTGGATGTTAGGTTTTTCGTAGTTTTGGTGTATATCCTCCTTTCACCCTTAGATTCAAGGACCTAGGGTCAAGTTGCAATGTACTATCATACCCTAGGTCACTATTGAGATGTAGGGAAACTTGGATTTTTATGATTTGATTGACAATTTCCTTCTCTAATGCCCGATTGTACCTTAAAACCCTAATTATGTAAATATGACAGTAAACTGATGAATTATGGAAAATGCTTTTGTAAAAAGACGTAAAATAACAAATAACTATGCACCTATTTTCAGGGCCTAGAGGTAGAAAAGTCAGGGACTAAAGAGTGGGCATCCAAGTCCAAGGCCCTGCTTTTGTCGAGATCTGGAAACAAGGTTTGCAACCTATATCTGTTGCACCAGAGATTTTCCCGTTGTGAAACTCTAAGGACTAATGAGTGGTCGCCCAAGTCCAGGGAGTTGTTTTCTTCTCTGATCTACAATTCTGACACTCTATTTTACCCTCCTGCAACTTCACTTTGTTTGTAGCTTCAACTTGTAACCTGCAATCATGAAAACTTTGGGAGGGGGTTGTGGTGTTTAGATGCTTGCCTCAGTCAAGCCCCGGAGAGACATTCAAGCCTTCTAAACACCATTTTCAGATACAGAGTGCATGCCTTGGGAGGAAGAGGCAAAAACCAAAGGATAAATGCTCAATAATCACAATAGATCTCACCTTGTAGTGAAGATCTCATGGGAGGAAGAAGTTCTTCATTCCATGAGGAGATGGATGCTCAAATCTGCTCTTGCAACACAATGAAAGCCTTAAATCACCTTTAGGATGCCAAAATCACATGAACATAATCTAGTTTACAAATGAATGCCTAAACATTCTTTTATATGCAACTACAACTATTCCTGCTAAGATTTCGTAAATTCAAACTCACTGTGTTGGCCTAGGGACCAAATAACGATCATAAACCGACACTAGAAATTTGGGCCTGACCCAAAATAGGGTAGGACTAGGGCGCGGGTGCCCAAGTCCTCCTCCCTATTTTGGGAAGGGTTAGGTTCAAGGGGTCCCCCTAGGCCCCATTTGTCATGATACCTAGGGTTCATTCCATCAGGATGTTGAATTATGATGTAATATGTCCTAAATGTAGCTAAGAGACCCGGGAGCTAAACCTTTTGAGGGAAAAGCCCCCAAGGGGACATTTTCTGACATTACACACATTAGAGATGTAGTTCTATTTTTGTGTATTTCAAATACAAATGCATCACTTAAAGTGTAACTAATACACTTCCCCTTTACCTTATAACTTTTCTGTCTTGCTTTTGTATATTAGATGCATAACAACATGAATACAAATTCAGACGTCAACCATTAATAAACTGAAATGGCACTAACTTTCAATTCTGTCTATGCACTTATTATTTGTACATCTTGTTTGTATATTGAATGCAAAATAACATACATGCAAAAAGGCACGAACCCCACCTATTATGAATCATACTTGATTTACTTTTGGGTCCGTCTTTGCATCCTTATTTACCTTTTGCATATCGAATACATGCATATGATGATACTCCCATGGGTCCCACCATTCTTAATTACCTTTAACTTCCTTTTGAAACAAAAATCATACCTGCACTTTAGATACAAACATATGTATATGCACAGATACAAAAATCTTCAACCTTATTATTGACCGTACTTTTCCTGTATTTAATGCCATATTCAAAATCATGACCCAAATCTAAGTAAATAAAGGCATATTTATGGTATTTAATTCAACTAGACTACTGGCACATATGAATTGATTTTCTCAACATTGGGTGACGAGCTCACACAAACTTCATTAATGGCAAGTTATTTCACAAATCAGGGGAAGCTCTATTTAATGGCGCCCATCATAAAGAACTTCATTCCATTTTTAGAGCTACACCAACTATAATTATGTATATTCCTATTTGTTTACGTGGTGCCAGAAGGCAAATTCCCTTCCTTGGCTCCATTTCTGATGCACGCTTGAGAAAAATTGTCATACAGCATGACAACCCTAGGTTTCACATTTTAGAGTTAGAAGATATCAAGATGATCTTAGGCAAGGACTTTCTTGTTAATGAGCACAAATACAGGGTGAATTCTGATATTGTATCTTGGTTTCTTGCCTCCCTGTTGGACCTAGATGGCAACAAAATTGAAATATTTCTACTATTTCAAGACATTTTCAGGGCTGAGTACTAGATTACAGATATGGGCATGATAATTAGAGCCAAACTGGGAGGCGGCATTCCACATGCCTCAAAGATGGCATTGGTTTCTATTCCTGGTGCACAATTTAAAAGATTCCCTTTCTTAATGAACATGTCTAACCTAGCTCTGGCATGTCACCACCACTGGGCTACAATTAGGTTAAATTTCCTACATTTATCCCATGGTTTAGACTTGGTGCCTAATGGTGACTGGGTGGCACACTTTGCAGACCTAGTCAAGATTGGGGATTTGTATAGACATCCCTGACTCTGGTAGATTCAAGCCTGACAATTTTGTTCTTTTGTATCATTTTTTGTAATTCAAACGACAAGGGATAAATTCCTCTTAATTGTAAAATCTCCTATATATAATGAATACAAATTACCTTATTTTCAGCGTTCTACTAATTAAGCAGGCTTGTGTTCAATTATGTGTATTTTGCCTATGTATCTGTGTATGCATATGATTTTGTATTTCTAGTACATACATTGATACATACCATTCTAGACTTGAAACTCACTTTATTTCACTTAACCTTAGTTCTCGTTTGTTTACATTTGTATATAAGATACAATGTGATCAAGCATGCAAATATACAAGAAACACACTTTCTCCTTTCCCCTAAACTCGATTACATTTTTATTTCAGGTCCAGCTACATAAAAGAAATCATGCATGTAACATACAAATAAGATATCCTGACATTTATACATTGTTTTGATATTTCTTTTGACGTCCGCACATGTATGTTATGCAGTTTGTATTTCTAATGTGTGAATTTATACATACAAAGTGATGCATAAATACAATCATGGAACTGAATGTTTCTCCTTTTAACCTTTGAATATAGTTAGGCCTGGGCTTGCATATTCTGACTTGAGTACCTAAAATGCATATGCAAAAATGACGAGATAGCTCCCTTTTATACCATGACCCGGTAACACTAAACATCTTAGATGCAAAGAGACTTGTATATGGCATACAAATTTACTTAAACACTGCATTTTCAATACAAACTCGCATCTTTCCTAAAATACAAAGAATTTCAATTGGCTTAAAGAACAACCCTGGCTCATCCTTATGCAAATTTTAGTAGTAACCATAATTTCCATTTTAATACCACGCCTTTTGAATTTTCAACCACTTCAAGCATCAGATACCCTTTTTCCCTTTACCACCAAGCGAGACCAAACCACAAGCAAAAGCAAAAGCCACATCAAGGTCCTAATTTTGCTAGAGGGTAAAATGGGGCATGTTATGAGCATCACAATAGGTCCAAGCCAATTAGGGTTAAACTTTCCTTTCTCTCCAAGAAGTGCATTCACATTACATTGATTCTCATATAGTACCAAATCTCCAACATCGAATGAATGATGTATAACACGGTCATTGTTCGATCGTTGGATACTCATTTGATGGGACTTAAGGTGCTTGAGAGAATTAATATGTTGTTCATAAAGCATCTCAAGTTCTTGTAATCTCTTCTCTCATTCCATGTCATCATCAATAATGTCTTTTAAGGGAACTCGTAATGAAGAAATTTCTAGCTCTAGAGGCATTATCGCGTTAGTGCCATAGACAAGATTATAGGGTGTAGTTCCAGTAGCCATACGTATACTTGTTCTATAAGCCCACAACACATAGGAGAATTGAGTATGCTAGTCTTTTTGATGTTTGTTAACAATATTTTGTAATATTTGTCTAATAACCTTATTTGAAGCTTCTGCTTGGCCGTTCAATTAAGGATAGTAAGGCGTAGAGAAGTGATGTTGGATATGATATTTTTCATGGAATTTCTTCACGTCCTTGTTCTTAAATGGTGTACCATTATCAAAAACTAAGGAGGAAGGTATACCAAATCGAGAGATGATATTATCCTGTATAAAGAGACAAATTACTTCAGTTGTCGTGGATCATAGTGGAACAGCTTCAACCCACTTCGTAAAGTAATCAGTAGTAGTGATGATGAAAGTATGTCCTTGAGAAGAAGGTGGAGAGATTTTACCAATCAGATCCAAACCCCAAATAGAAAATGGCCAAGGTGAAACTTGGGCTCTAAGTTCCTGGGCAGGTTCTTGGATTAGATGTTTGTGTTGTTGACATTGTGGGCATTTCTTGACATAAGCAAAGGAATCTTGTTCCATGCATTGCTAATAATACCCCATACGTAATAACTTTTGTACCAATGATTTTTCTCCAAAGTGCCCTCCACAAGCACCAGAGTGAGCTTCTTCTAAAGCTATCGAGATCTGTGAGTTACTAAGACATCAGAGAAGAACACCATTATAGCTTCATCTATATAAGATATTAGATAGAATGATATAATGCACCATGAGTTTGCATAGGCAAACTCATGCGTTCTTAGATTTTGTGTTACAACAAAGGTCAACATTCAAAGGTGTAGCCTCATCTAGCGTAGGTGTTTTGAGATTATGAATGATAAAGAGATATTCATCAGGTGAATCGACAGGGGATATAAGGGAAGTTGTGCTTTGCATTGCATCCATGTGTCGATTGTCTTTCCTTGGAATAGTATCAAATTGAAAATGATCTAAATTTTTAATAAAGATAAGGCAAGATCACGATATTGAGATAATTTGTCTTGTTTAGCTTGATATGATCCACTTATTTGTCACACAATTAATTGTGAATCACCATTTATTGTGATATTTTTAATGTTGAGAGCCAAAGTGGCATGAAGTCTTGCAATGAGGGCTTCGTACTCAGCAATGTTTGTGCATGAGAAGTTTATGTTGGCAAGAGACACTGCTAGGCATGATAGGTGTTGTCATTGATGGCAACTAAGATCATCCCAATCATCTACATAACACAATTTTTTCACACTGGAAGTCATAATCAGAATGTGTCTAAGTCTGGGCAATCAGGAACAGAGTAGGTTACATGGTCCAATATCTTGGTCCGAATCTATCATTTGGAAATGCATGGTTTGCTACAGATTTGAGGTAGTTGTAAGCATTGTCAAGACACTCTAAATCTAGAGTTTCGTCCTCCCGGGATGAAGGACTCAAAAGATATTAGCTTCTAAGTATCGGGTTTCAGTTTGACAGAACAAACATAAGAAGAACAGGCCAACCTTGTGAATGATCCTATTTTTGGATGTATAGAAGTTGTCTATTGGGAAATTGGTGATGATAAGTAGTGATAGCTGACATGATTGATGATTTACAAGTGCAAGTTTTAATCCACATCTCATATTATGTATGGATCTAGCCGACAGAGCAAAGTACTCTACAAAGTTCTAAATGTTCTTGAAGCTGACTGGTAAAATGATTGTAGATCATGTTGCAGATATATATATATATATATATATATATATATATATATATATATCTGATGGAATTGGATGATTTTGGTGGGTGTGTGAATAAGTTGTAATTGTGAGAAGAGGAAAAAATCTAAGAAGCGAATGAAGGCAGAGTAGTAAGAAGAGCAAGTAAAGATGAAATGTGTAAGATTAGTTTTTGCACTTAACTGGAACTAAAACTCTTGCATGGGTAGATGCTATATGTCAGTTCAAAATCTTTGTTATTCTCTTCTAATCTTTCTGTGGGTAGTGAGCCTCTATTTGAGCAATGACTTCTGGGCAGTGAGCCCGAATGCATGTGCATTCTCATTTGTGAAAGTATTTTTAACAAGGTATTAATTTTTGTGGGTTAGCCCCCACCATGGTTTTTCCCTTAACTGGCTTTCTACATCAAAAATCTTGGTGTCAAGTGTGTTATTTATGTTTCTGCTCATGTGTTATTGATTGATGCTGAAATGTTTATATCATTAATTTGATTATAAGTTGTAAAGGAAGATCAATGGTAGAAAAGATTAAAATATGTGACAACTGATTCGCCCTCCCTCTCAGTTGTCTAGACCTAAACCAACAGTTTAGACAGTAAGACATAGGAATGAGCTTATCAGAAGGGGTACTAGTATGACACTAGCACCGGAGCCAGTTCGACATCATGAACCATTGAAATATAATTCCCATTTATCATTTGTATTTATATTTAGAATTTGATCATTAGGAAATGTCTCCTAATTTTGTATAGAAAAGGGTGAAGGTGCTTCAGCTAAATGGTTAGTTAATGCTTGTCCTTTAATCACTTTTTGAGAGATAAATTTGAGATCAAATTTTGTTAATAACATCACCCATTTAGCGAGGCAACTTGAAAGGTCTATTTTAGTGAAAAGGTGTTTCAAAGGATCAAATTTCACAATGACATGCACTTCAGCATTTAAGAGATAATGCCTGAGCTTCTGTGCTGCAAAGACAAGAGCTAAGCATTGTTTCTCGATAACAATATATCGCACTTCATAATCAAGAAAAGTTTGACTGATGTAATATACAACACGTTCTTTGCATTAGCATCATGTTGTTCTAATAAAGTTGCAAGAGCATTATTAGATGTCGAGGTGTAAAGAAGAAAAGGTTTATCAGCAATAGCAGGCTGTAAAATAGGAGGATTAGCTATATAACTTTTTAAATCTTCAAAAGATTTACGATAGTTAGAATTCCATTGAAATTTTAAATCCTTCTTCAGTAGTTGAGTAAAAGGGTGAGTACTATCTATGAGTTGTGAGATAAATCAGCAAATGGCCTGTATCTTCCCTTGCAAACTACAAAGTTGAGATATGTTCTTAGGTGTTGGCATATTAACAATCACGTCAATTTTCTTTGTGTCTACTTCAATACCACGATGTGAGACTATCAATCCCAATAGTTTTCCACTATCTACGTCAAAGGTGCATTTATGGGGATTCAATTGCATGTTGTATTTCCTTATTCATTCAAAGATTTGATGAAGAATTGTGATATGATCTTGGCAACAAATAGACTTTGCAAGAATTTCATCAACATAATCCTCTAAGATGTTATGCATGTAATCATCAAAGATAAGAGTCATGGCCCATTGGTAATTTTCTCCAGTATTCTTTAATCCAAATGGCATGATGACCCAACAAAATGTTCCCCACGGGGTTATAAAAGCTGTCTTATATTGATCTTGAGATTGATGAAAATTTGATTATATCTTGAGAAACCATCCATGATGGAAAGTAATACATGGCCAACTATTGAATCAATAATCATATCAATGTTTGGCAGAGGGAAATCATCTTTCAATGAAGCAAGATTTAAATCCCTAAAATCAGTACACATCTGAATACAATTATCAGGTTTAGCAACAACCACAATATTCAAAATCCAATCTGAGTAATCAATAGGGCGAATAAAACTAGCTTGTAAAAGCTTTTCTATCTCATCCTTAACTAGGAATACAACCTTAGTATTCATCTTTTAGATCTTTTGTTTAAACTGCTTAGCATCAAGTTGTAATACAATATTATGTGTTACAATCTGGGAATCAATACCAGGCATATCCGAATAATTTGAAGCAAACAATTCAAAAAATTCATGTAAAAGCTTGGTCATGTCATCTTTTTCTTCAGTACTCAAACAATCACCTATAGGAATAACTTTTTCAGTATCATCTTTGTCCATCAAAACTTCCATAGTCTTTCCATAAGTAAAGTACTGGGGTCTATGAGATTGGGTGATTGTGATGATTCTTCAGACTCTTCATTAGTAATGTTTATCAAGTCGATAGGTTTTACAAAGTATGTATCAACATTTAAACAATAAGGCAATCCTTGCTTGTGACAATAATGATGAACATTGTCATAAGCTCCCAAGAATTCACGTATTGCTTCATCTTTTGAAAAGGTATCTAAAGGAATATCTCCTAGAGGACAATTCATGTCTATCATCTCACGAAATATTAGATTGAGTGTTGATATTGTGTTCACATTAAGATTAGGACATTTATGGGCTTTGGTTCCCTTGAAAGGATTATATCCAATGCCACTCGAGTAGTGTCACGAAGCAACTTCTATAGGTACTTGAGTTCCTTGTTGATTAATATCATAACCATTACCTACATAGTCACAATTCTTATAGAGAATCTAAAATCCCTGACCATAAAGAGAGGCCATTTCTCTAGAAGAAGGTGGAGCCTCATAGATCTCATAATCTATAGTATAAGTAAGAGTATTATCTATGTTTGTTACCAAAGAAACTTTAGGTTTCTGAATAGAGTTCTTAGATGAAATCGATGCAACATTTGAAGTTTCAGGATTAGGGTTGTTAAGCGTGTATTCTCCCATAGAAGTAGGAGTAAAATCTAATGAACCCCAATCATCACCAAGGAATGCATTTGATTGTTGAGAATCTTGCACAACATTAGTTGTGGCAAGAGGAGTTGATGGATCAACCTTCAAGTTATTTAGAATCTTATGATGAACAACTTGTTTTTCCATTTCAATATGTAAACAATTATCTGGTTCAAGATCAACTTCAACAATATGAAGTTTATTTTTATAAATAAGCTTGATTGAATGATCAAGGGTAGATGGCATTGCCCCCAATGCATGAATCCAAGGTCTACCAAGAATCATGTTGTATGAAAGGAGCCAGGCATGATGTGAATCAAGGTAGATAAAGTCACAGGCCCAACTTGTATAGGTAAAATTATAGTGCCTATAGATTGTCTTCCAACATTATCAAAGACACGAATGCTAATTCTATCCAGTTTAATCAAAGAAGTATCAATATTAATCTTATGTAACAAATTAATACCACAAACATTAAGATTCGATCCATTATCAATCATAACTCACTTGATTAATTTCTTGTTTATTGTGATGAAGATAATTAAAGGATCATATTGATTTTGAACTTCAATAGAATGAAACTCATGTTGTTGAAACAAAATGTCTATTTTTGTCGTATGCATATAGTCTAAAAGAGATACTACATCATTCAACTTGACAACAAGTGGTACAATCACCTTTTGTAAAGCTTCTTGGAGCATTCCATGGTATGTATGCGAAGTTTGTATAAGTTCCCAAAGAGAAATATTAGCAGGAGTAGCATGAAGCTGCTCAACGAGATCATAATCTTGACCAACTTTATGTGTTAAACAAGGTGCTTGAGGAAGCATAGGTTGAGAAGCTGGTAAAGATATTGGAATGCTCGATTGTTGTTTACTTTGTTTGTTATTCCATGTATTATATGTATGTGCAACCATAGTATGACTAGGTTGTTGTGATCTTTCTTGTTGACTTCGATGTGTTATTTGTTTAGCATAGTTATAGATGTAATCACGAGGTTGAGAAGAAGGAAGAAGACCTCTAACAGTAAGCACCGGTTTAGATTGTAGTTGAACCACATCCAAACACATGTTGACCACTATTTTTGGCTTCACAAGTTCTTCTTGAGGTTTAGGAACATAGATTGCATTTACTACTCTTTAAAACAATAACGGTTTAGGAGTCATAGTGGAATATCCAATCGAGATAAAGTCCTCAAGGGCTTCATCTAACAAATTGAAGTCATCACAACTAAATGGCTCATCATACACATTAAATTCTTGCAAAAAGTAATTTGGCATTATGACATGTTCTAATTAACCTAAGACTTGAATGTAAAGAAAGATAGCATAAACTTTGTGAAAGTGAAACAAGATATCACTATGCAAGTCACAAAGTTGTAATTTCAAACTCTTTTAATGAAAAGCTAAAGATATCACTCAAGATTCAATGCATACACTTTTCATACAAGAAGTTTTGTAATCTAAATGTTATTTAGGATAGAAAACTATTTTAGATGTGATGTTAAAAAGGATGCAAATTCTTTAAAGCACGGGTTCACCAAAATGTTTAATGGAAAAAATGGGAAAATGATAGATTGCCTAAACCAAATCAAGCCCCTCTTTCACTCACATAACATTAGGAAATAGGAACTGAGATTGCTCACTATGAAGGATCAAGCTATTGATTCCTATGACCTTTTTATGCTTGTTGTGATTGATAAGATGCCTCAATTAAGTTTTTACAAGCTTCAAGCAACTAACTAGCATGAAACCCTAATTGCAAGGTATGTGATAATCGACTAATTTCTGGCACAGATAATGACAAACAGATTACAAAAATGCAGAGCAGGGATCAAAGAGAGTATATACCTAGAAATTGAGAGCATGTTAGACTAGGGTGCCCGCTCCAGTGTCCCAAAAGTTTTTGATAGCTGAAATCTCTTGTACCTGGTGTTAGAGTGTCCTCAAAGGGTTCTAGATCTAGAATTAAATGTCTAGTTAGACTAGGGCACCCGCCCTAGTGTCCCAATTATTTTGCGATGTCGAAACACAAAGTTATGTGAAGATTGTACCTGTAATATCTATCTTCCTTCCACTCCTTTTCACTAGATCTTTTCAAATACGACCTGTACATACAAAAGGAGGAGAAAGATGGTTGTGGCTATATAGGAGTTTGCCTTAGTCAAACCATGTCTTTGGTATTTCTACCTCAACAATAGCCGATAATAAAGATCTGCAGATGTGTGTACTTATATATCACATGTGTATGCAGAAAATATAAAACCTTAGATGACTCAAGCATCAAGGAAAGATCAACACATTGCTTCACTCAAGGAAACAACAACAACCGCACCTCAAGGAGATGATTACAGTGAAGACTTATAGAAAAAGAAGGCTAGGTAGCTGTATCTGCGAAGGATTCTCAAGCTCAAGTTAGAGGCTTCAACCCTTCTTCCGATCATACAAAGGGCTTGACAAAACCCTAGGAAGAGAAAGATAGACTCGAGATCTTGATTCCTAATCTCCATCGAATATCTCCATGATAGAAAATATCAATAACTTCCAAGAGCTTCAATAAAGTATTGATCTTCAATGGAAAAAGCGGCAGAATTTTGGCATAGTAAGCTTGCATATAGATTGCGTGTGTTAAAATGATTTGCAATTCTCTTTAAATACCTAACCTTAGAAATTCAAATATTTAAAATAATACACTGACATCGCAGGAAAACCAAAATTTGAAATCAAAATCCTGAGGTGCATGGAACAAGCCGACACCACCCCAAAATTCAAGATCTGGAAAAATAGGGCAGGACTAGGGCACGAGTGCCTAGTCCAGACCCTAGTTTTCACTTAAGATCTGCATTCATGGGGTCTAGAATATCCAAAATCCAAACTTTGTTTCTAGGTTCAGTCAATTATTACTTCAGAATACGACATTTCTTCAATTGGGTATAGGTCAATCAGGATTTAGGTAAGCTAGAAATAGAAATGGCAAGAGGACACCAAAGAAGAGGAGCTAAACTATGTGAAATTGTGTCATTCCATGTAGGACAATTTATGACATAACAGTTGTACCTTAAAGCAATTGTTCCCTAATAAGAGTTAGCAATCACTTTAATGTGGGGGCATGCATCATGTTATGCTCTTTTTTGGTTGTGTATTTTCTTATTGGTAGGGAACTCACCTAGTGATTTAGAGGTCCTTACTAGCCTGTGATGTTTCCTTTTGGTCCATGAGCCACCTAGTGCAACATAGTTGGCTAGTCTGTGTGCTTCACGTGACTTGTTGTGGTCACCTAGTAATTCGACGATCCTTACTAGTGTGTGATCCATGATGGCACCTTTTTTTCCACATGACCCTTAGCAACAAAGCAAGCTAGTGTTAGATTCATGTGCCTTGTGTTTTTGTTCTATATGCATTCTTGTGCTTGTTTCTTTTATGCATTATGTTTTAACTTATGCTTCCATATGTCTTCATCATGTTTTCATTATGTTCTCTATGTATTCATTGTGCCTTATGTGTATGTATTGTGTCTTATGTGTATGCTTTGTGTTTAGCGTGTATTACCTTTTTGTATTGCATGTCTTCCATGCGTATTCCTATGAATGCTTTAAGTACTCCACATATGTGTGAATTAATGTTGTACTGTCTTGTGTGTTTTCTCTTTGCTTATGTGTTTGTAACCTTAGGATCCTAAGTTTGGGGGTTACTTATAGTCCACAACTTGGAAAAATTCTTTGGGCTTCTATGTTTGTGTGTTTTATCTATCCTTTAGTATGAGTTCAAACGTAAGTTTGTACCCACAATAAATTGGGGGCTAAATGTAGTGTCGTAAAATGTGTACACTAGCATTTTAGACTTAGTTTAGCTCCTAGTTGGACCTATTTTGTTGCCTTTGTTAATCAGGACCTATTTTAACACTTTTTTGAGCTCTAAATGATTAAAATCTTGATCCTGATAAATAAACTTGACATAATCAACTTAGAAGTGGACTAAGCCTACTAAATTGGACACTTTCCAAAGTTTGTGGGCTAAAGGTCTAGGGTGCCCAAGCGCCCTGGTCCCACTTGGGATTTTTAGCCCCACCTTGTGGTGTCAGCTTAGGACACTTGTATAGTTTGTATTTGGCATCCTAATGAAGTTTTATTTGTCATGAGTGAGCGGGAATGCATATTTAAATGTGTGTTGTAGTTCATTTTACACCTAGATGACCACTAGTTTATGAGAAGGAATTATCTTGTGATATTGTGTTTGATGCCAAACTATTCTTCATGTTTGGAGTGTTATCTACTTGTGGATGCTATTGAATTTTGTTTGTGAGCTTTGAAGGAAGTTTGAAGCCTTCTTTATCACTCTCCTTTGTTGGTGTAGGATATTCATCAACTAAGTCATATCTCTTGTGTTTATCATCATCATTATCATTCATTATTAATCATATTGTTGTAGATCTAGCCTCTGCCCTCCTAGGGAATGCACTCCTAGATCTAATCATCATCTTAGTGGAGGTGGGAACACCAACATAGGGTTTTACTGAGGCAAACCTTTAAACACAACACAACATTTTTCCTATTTACATGTGTGCAGGTTGGAGGAACAGGTTCTGGGAGATGATTTTTGAGAAGGCAGAGTAGACAAGTGCAAGTCTAGTGATATCTGAGTTTCTACTAAACATTAGAAAAGTCCTAAGGCACCCAAGTGCCCTAGTCCTAGGTATTTCTGGTACAAAGTCTAAGTTCTGAATCCTTCTCTAATCTTTGTTATACTTTCTGATTACTTAGGTTCATTTCTGACAGCTAGTTATAGTTTGTTCTTCATCATTTTGTGTTCAATCATTAGTCCTAGCTTTCTTGTTTAAATTTGGTTGATCCATCTATATACAACAAAAGGGTAGCACCCCTATAGTTTGGCTCTCCTTCTTGGGTAGAAGCTGTGGATTAGAGAAATGCAATAAGGTGAAAAGCAAAACCAAATGTAAACAAGAACACAAGATTATACCTCATGCAAAACCTAATCCCATCAAGGGAAAGAGGAGCCCTTGCACCCAAGAGAAGCTCCCAAGACCAAGATTGTCCCTAGACTATTGATTCAAATGTGAAAATGCCTTCTCAAATGTGCAACTCACTATAAGCTCAAATGTGATTTTGGCATGGTAACTTTGCATGAAAATGGATGATGAAAATGACTTGTGAGAGGTTGTATTTATAGACTTTTGGGGAGGATTTTGATCCAAGGGTGGAGATTGATTGGAGAGATCAATGGTGGAGGGTGAAAGTGAGGTGGAGGGCCTAGATTTGATCTTGGAAGATGGAGGGCTAGGAATTAAAGTAAATCTTTTATTCATTTTTGGGAAAGGGGTGAATAAATGAGGTTGGGTGAGATGGATTATTTGTGAATTAAAAATTCACATGGGGAAGGGTAAAATGAATTAAAAATTCATTTGGGGAAGAGTGGATATGACATGTGTAAGGGATGTGTAAGAGGAGTAAATGTGATGTGTGATTTATTTGAATTTTAAATTTAGAAGGTGTGGAGAGAAGTGCTAATGAGGATTTGACTTTCTTAATTAGGGTGATTAACCTAATTAATGTGGCTGGAATAAATTAGTAGAAGGATTAGAGGGGGGATAAGATTAATTAATTAGTGATTTAATTAATTAATCCTAAGGCTAGGAGGGGATAGGCTAGAGTAGGTAATTAAATAATAGCTATTTAATTGTCTAGGGTAGGGATAGGCTAATTAGTAGGCTAGATTAATTAGTTAAGATGGTTTTAACTAATTAATTAGATTTAGGGAAAATGGGGATTTGATTTAATAAATTTTGCATATTTATTAAATCATTTGGCTAAGGTTTGGACTATTGAATTAATAAAATTAATTCAATTTTGGGATAAAATGGTGTGGATTTAGAAAATGAACGGGGTGATTAATTAAATAAAAATTTAATTAATTAGTTGGAAAGGGAATTGGTAAGTTTTGGGGTGTCGGGAATCAGTTTGGTGGTCAAGACATTTTTAGGTGTCTACAGAAGCGAAGCTCAGTTTGTGCCCCAATGTTTGTAGAAGAGGCTTTTGACCTAGTTTAACTCCTTAGGCTAGATCACTCTTTTCTACACTATAGCTTCTAGATGTTGTTAGTTGTCATGTGATCTTATCCTACACATGTGATCTTATCAACTATTTGGCATCTTATCCCCTAGTTGTTTCTTGTCATAAGACTACTACATCCTACCTCTCAACCTTACCTTTATAAACAAGGCTTCTCTTGCATTACACATCCTATTTATTTTATTTTATTGTTGGTAGAATAACATTATTTGTTGTTTGTCTCTCTTGTGTAGAAGGTTATTTGGTGTTTCAGATTTGATCTTGGGTGTTGATTGCTTCAATAGATATTTGGTACCTAGAATTGACAATTTAATCGATAATAAAGCCAAAGAAGGACACAAATTTAGGCCAAATTGGATAGGTCCCTATATGGTCAAAGAAGATGTTGGAAATGGTGCATATTTTTTTGCACTATCGAGGGTGAAGAGTTTGTTGAAATAGTTAATGCCTTTCACCTTAAGAAATATTATGTCTAAGAACAAAAATAATAATAAAAACACAGAAAATCCAAAAAAATTAAATAACTTTAAAATCCATAAAAGCATAAAAATCATGAAAAGTCAAAATTTGCATTCTTCTTTTTGTTCCACCATGCATTTGTGAGTGACATGCTCTTGTTAGATTTTTGTATTATTAAGGAGTCTAAATTTTCTTAGATATAGGTTGACCCTTTAAGCTCTTGGGATTCCTTATGATCATATTTACCACCTATCATTTCCTAAGCAAATCCTAATTAAGGCCAAGGTCTTAGATTCATACTAATCCTAGTTTTAACAAACCATGATGTTAAGTTCAAATGAATTCAATACTCAAACCTACAGTATCTAATAGAAGCTTGCAAGTAGACCTTACTCATTCCTCCTTGGTAGAAGAGAAGTTCAACTGGATAGTGAAAACCCTTGGTGGTGCTTAGCCCCTTATCTTTCCTGGCCAAAAATGTTAGGGGGATCATAACTCCATAGGAAGTAATCAAAAAGAGAAAAAAATAAGAGTGCAAAAGAAAAAGAGAAAGAGAGATCGCAAAAAAAGAATATAGAAGTAAAAAAGAGAAAATATCAAAAAAAACAAAGATTTAGAAAAGACATTTCCAAAAATACAAAAAAAAAAGAGAGAATAACAAGAAAGAAAGAAAAAGAGAGAAAAATTAAAGGAGAGGATTATTGGTATCCATACTCTCAAGTGGAGATAAGTCTAAGCTCAAAGCTACGAGGGTGGCATCTATCAAAGAAAATAAAAAGAGAGGTACAAAGTATACACTATCATGCCCACATTTCCCATGCAGTCATGACATGCAACACATGTGTCATCTCCACATTTTCATGTGGTCATGACATGAAATATCAAAAAAATTCCACGCATCCTAGAAACCCCCTCGCATGCATCAGCGTACTCGATGGCAATACGCTTAAGACATAAACATGTCAATCAAATTTAGGGTAATGTGATCATATCCACATTCCCCTACATGATGAAAGCTGACTAAGGGGGTCATTGTGACATGAGAGGCATTGCCATTAGGGTTAGGATCAATTTGATCAAAACCCTAAGTTTTCCTAGGTGAGTGAATGGATTCTGACACGAGTCGAAATCAAAAGCCTACTACTAAAGCATATCAGAATTAAATAACTACTTAATTACGATCATCAAGTTTGCGGGAATGTTAAATTTTTACTCTACACAAGGTTTAAATTGCTAAGGAATGTTAACCCTAAATCCCAGAAAAATCCAGCAGCATAACGCCTCTTGGGCTTGAATAGGATTTATTCTAATAATTAAATTTTAACCAAAGGTTCCCCTTAAGCTCACTAAATTGGATTAAACGACTTAATTAATTAATTATTATGCACTAGATTAAATAAATTAAATCTTCTAAATTGAATAAAATAAAATTAACCTCTTCGATTAATATCCACATGCGATAAATTAAATAAGGTAGCTATAGTTAATTCGAAAGATACCTATAGTAATAATTAATCCCCACATCAAAATAATTAAATCAATCAATAAAATCTTCTAGCTCAAGGAAATAAAATTTAAATGATCTCATACAATTAAATAATAAAATGTAATTCCTAACCTCTAACAATTGCAATATATCTAGTAAAAATAAAGTTACCCACATATAAAGGAATTTACCTCTAAACCCATGATAAAATGGAGGGAAAATAAATCCCACGTTCACATGGGAGGTCAAAATTTAAAAGAAAAGTCCAAATAAAAAAGAATAGGTTCTCACACAAGCCCTAAAAGCTCCCAAATTAAAATAATCATTTCCTTATGGCAAGAGAAACCCTAACCATTCTTATCTTTTGTTTTCCCTCATCTCTCTATTTTCCTCCTCTCTTCTCATATTTTCTTTACAAGTTCCTTTGTTGCAGGTTGAAGAAGGCAGCCATGGATCTCTTTACACAGAGGTATATACTCACTGAATATATACCAGATAAGAAGATCCCCAATTTTTTTATTGTCTATTATATATATATCACAGCAAGTAAATAAACTAGAGGATATCTTTCATTTTAATATACAAAGGTAACTATATATATATATATATATATATATATATATATATATATTTATTTATTTCTCTTTTTTTTAATTTGCAGGCCCGTTTCAGGGCAAGGTAGGGCCGTCGGCCAAAAGATATACAAGAGGGACAAACCACAGTTAGTAGCCGCCGCTGAAAAATGGAAATCATTTTTTTTCTCTGCAGGGATTACATTTTTATAAGGGCAAATGGATGTGGGGAGGGGGCCAAACCCCCACCCACACCCATGGGAGTGTGGGTGGGGGTTCGACCCCCTACCCACACCCCTTCTAAGAAAGCCAACGGCTATGTGTGGGTGGCGGCCTATGGCCACCATCCACACACAGTCCCCTCTTTGTTTTATTAAGTTTCTTTTGTTGTATAAAAAAAACAAAACCCTTCACTTCAAAATAATACAGTTCGGTTAAAAATTTCTTTCTATAAAACACTTCAATATGCCAAAAAAATAGTTCGGAGATATATTCAATAGGTTATATATATATATCTGTCTGTGTGTGTTTCACATAGTCAGTTTCAATATATGTTCTAGCAATAAATATATAATATATTATGTGTGTATATATATGTATGTATATATATATGAATATGTACATATATATATATACATATATATATATATATATGAATATGTACATATATATATACATATATATATATGTATACATACATATATATATTATATATTTATATATTTATAAATATGTATATATATATATATATATATGTATACATACATATATATATATAAATACATATATATATATATATATATGTGTGTGTGTGTGTATATATATATATCAATCACTCAGAAATTCAAAACAAAGAAATCATAGTTGAAAAATGATCTATATCATTTTGTATATCTAATTGCAAGGGAGATAAAAGAACATGTATATCTAAAATTAACACAAATTTAGGTGCTCCCACCTACTTCTATTTTTTTCTTTTCTGCTGACAATATAACAAGTCTATATAAAAAAAATATTTTCTTTCTTTCCTCTTCATACTATTAAGAAACTAAAATTGATAAGGCAAAATTAAATTTAGACATTTTTTTGTAAAGTAAAAGGGTATTTGACTAAATTTATTTTCCTTTGAAATAAAACTGACAGCAACTATTTCTTTTGTGCAACAATAAACTTAACAACAATTTATCTTTTCTTTCCTTTCTATACAAATGCACAACAATATATTAATAAGAAATTAATATCTATTTTAGGACAGCAAAAGGATTTTACATCAACAAATATAACTTCATGAAAAGTTGTAGAAATCACTTGCATACATAAGGATAGTTTCCTTTCACAATTTCGACATGGAGAGATCATTTTTTTTTACAACCAAATACAATGAGGTCACATAGACCAAGGCTCTCAAACAGCCAACAAGATAACAAAACCAAAGCAATAATGACCAATCTTCCAAGGCTCCAAGGCCACCAAAATAACCTGCAAGGACAAAAAAAAAACAAAGGAGGGGAAAGCCAAGCCACAAAAACCGCTCTCCTCCCTACCATAGACTCACTCATGAGTCACCCCCGAGCTTGGAAGTCATCCACACACAAGGAACTTTCACTTCACATCACAACAAAACACTCAAACAAATAAACATGAAGAACACCCATGGCTTGCACAAAACAAAACTCATAAAAATGAGTTTAAAGGGGTAGGGGAGTGGACATCACTCAAGTCAAGAGTGCCACTCCAAATGTCTCAAAAACCAATTTTCACAAGGCCTCAAGCCAACACATATATAACAAATTTCACATATTTCTCTATGGCTCTCAAGCCATTCAAAAAGGCTCAATCTCATAACTTGCCCTCAAGGCTAAAATACTAAACTAGGAGGTGACCTCAAGGAGGTTCACTCCTCCCCCACCCCACACATGTTGAGCATTTTCTCCGAGTGGAGAGGCTCTTACAACACCCATAAAAATCCCCACAACAACAAAATGTAAAAATACACACACACAAAACCATCACACAAGAAATATAAATTACATAAGGAAAGGCATTTAGCCTTGAATCCTACCTTAAATAGTCCACAAGGAAGATAGTTGAAGAAGAGCCCTTCCAACTCCACCTCCAAGTCCTTCTCCAAAAAAGCCTCCAAAAATTCCTCTAACTCTCTCCCCAAATTCAAATGAAAATAAAAATTGCAAAAAAATCAACAACCCTCTCCCTCTCTTCAAGAGGGATTAAAATAGGCTCTCCTCATGAGCCTTGAGGAATGGGGAGGTGACACATGTCACCTCCTCCTTCCTCCACACAACCACTTGCAAGCTTCATGGAATGTGGTGGTGACACATATCACTCACCCATTCCACCAAGTCTTGCCCCCTCCACTTGTGCTCTCTCACACATGTGGGAGAGAAAAGTGGAGCCAAAGATGGAAGTGGGTACTACAAGTGCCCCAATCATATCCTCCTATGAAAGCCCACAAAACCCCAAGGTACCCTCACCAATGTGGGAGAGCCTTGGAGTTGATTCCTCCACAATTTAGGGGTCTTGAAGACTCCCCAAGCCTTGGAAGAGGTGTGGATGAGTTTGAGTGTTTGACCCAACCTTCCACTCCTTCCCAAACTTCCATTTTCGTCACTTTACTTTAGGGTGAAGTTTAAGTGACCAAATGGGAGTTTACCTAAGGTTAGACAAGCTCAAATGGTCCCTAGTACAACCCAGGGTCACTTTTAACCCATTTAGAGCACCATAGGGTGAGAAAAATCACATAAAAAGGGGTCACAAAAATAAAAACTCAAAAAAATAAAATCAATTAACCATTACACCTTTACAACACCAAAATACAATCAAATATAAAAAGGGGTAGACCTATCCCAAACAACACCACACATAAACATTACAAAATCTCATCATGGATAACATAGTTGATCTTGGTTCCTTTTGGAACTAGATTGGCTTAACACGGGAATTCATAAAATATCTGGGATGATCTCTAATTATCTATGGCTTGGTTAAAACAGCTGCACACTTAAACCAAAGATTAATCCAACATGTATATCATAGCCGAAGCAAAGTAAACATATACTCACACCATCACATAATCATATAAAATAGTCATAAAAAATCACATCATAATTTGATTCATAATTTTGCATTTCTATAATCCATCTCAAGATAACATCGCATAATAAATCCAAAACAATAATCACATAACTAGTATCTCAAATAGTATCATAATGCAAATCACATGTCAATATCCTCATCAGTGAATCAAAATCAAGATCTAGTCTAATCACAACATACTAAACAATGCTAACCAAAATAAAAGCATATAGTCTAATAATCATGTATATCGGGATCAACAATCCCCAAAAGTCTAAAATGTGTCTCCAACAGTAATATAAAATGATTGAACTAAGGGAGTGAAAAGGTAGGCCTCACACACACACAAGCCAAGGAAACACTAAGAGTCTTTAGGACCATCTTCTACTCTAGGGCCTTTCCTTTACCCCATGTCTATCTTGTTGGCCATCTCTGATCTAAGTCTAGAAGATACTAATAAAATTTATTACTTGTCTAAGTTGAAATCTTGTAAAAATGTTTTGTCTACATAAGGATCAGTGTTTAGCCTTCTACAAAGCCAAAATCAAGAACTTTCCATCTCTTCCCCACCCCTACTTGAATCCTTAATGAAATCATATCCCAAGGTTTAGTAGGTCTCCCTATACCGAGTCAACTTGCAATCACCTAAGTAAAAAATCATACTTCAGAGTAGTCACAGTGTCTATTCCATTTGCATACATCATATCATAAAGAGAAAATTAAAAGCAATAATTCATGTCATAACTCATGACATTGCATAAAAGAAGGAAAATATGTCACATCCTTACTTTCATATGTCCTTGCGTCCATGCATTTCATACTTCATATATTTCTAAACTACCAAAAACATTGCATTTTTATTTTGTTGTCTATAATAAGAAGTCTCAACTATCCATGTGCACAAAAGATAAAAGAAGGGGGCATGTAATATTAAACATAAGTTGAATTAGAATAAGAGAAATCATAGTACATATCAAGAGACTCTAAGTTTCTACACAAAAGTTCACTCAAGCATGCAAGTCTCCCCATGCAAGGAAAAAAATCTCAAAACTTAAGAGTAGAAACTTCAAGGATGATTCTAACCAACAGAATCCTCAGGGCTCCTACTTCGAGACCTCCTACAACTATCCTCCACCTCAAAAGGTCTACGAGTCTTGTGTGAATGAGATGACATCTAAATAGGAATCTGTGAATGAGATGGGCCCACTGTCTGAGCCTGTGAAGATTGTCGCTAAACACCAAGATTACCCATCTCTTAAAGTAAGGCATTATTAGTCTAAGTATACCAATCCTAGCTCTCTGAGAAGCAACATCCTAACCTATATGATAAGTAGGAGCTAGCATATTATGTATGATGACTTGACGAAGATGGAAAGTGTGCATCAACAAGAAGAGCCTCCTTAGATCAACTCCTAGTGCATCTAGAGAAGCATTACAAAAGAGTTCCCTCTACACTTCTACCATACCTATAAAGAGGAAATGAAGGGATGATGATTCAAGAGTTAATTCCATGAAAAAATGATCAAAAGAAATGAGAGGAAAAGAGGAATTTAGTATAATACTCATGAGGATTGCTTGGTTTCCATGAGGGATCACCACACCTCGTATCCTCCTCTAACAACTCTAAAAATAGACCATCCACATGTTTAGGAGGACCTACCTCTAGTTCTCTCTTTTGCATCTATTAGGACCTTTGTATCCCCTCCACCATGCTCCTCCTCATTAGGATCATAGTCCTCATATGAGGAATCATCTATCTCCTCCACAAAAGTAACAAGTCTACGAGATTGAGATATGTACACTTGCCTCCAACTAACCTCATGAACAAGCCTAGTAATAGGCACCCCATGAAATAGAGGAACCCACATAAGTGTCCTATGTTGAGTGTCAACCATCTCCTAGATAGATCTAGATAGCAAGTACGAACTGGAGGAAAATCCTTAAGAAACTATTCTCTAAATTGTTGAAGAACCCCGGTGGCATGGTGATCCTCAACTAAGCCATTCCTATCAGTCAAATGGCTCACCCCCTCGACAATAATCATGAACTTCCCTGTTTCCTAGCCAAAATCCCTCTATATCAACATAGGGATACAGAATGAAATTGACATCTGTAAGAGTGGTCATGGCATGGGTGGTAGCATTATAATGACCAAGGTGACATCATCACATGGCTCTCAGTAATCTAGGGTCAAAAAGAGGCACACCCCTCTAAAACGGAATAATGTGCTCTAAAATCCAAGACATTATTAGAGAAGGATGACTAAAAGAAAGATCACCTCATCATGAGATATAATATAATTCATGGTACACCATAGCAAGAATGTAAATGCCCTAGGCAAAGCCAAAACCATGCTTAAGCCTCTAAATGATTGGTGCCCAACACCACTTGAGAATAGCAAACCCCTTATCCCTAACAAATGAGATGTAATCAGTACAATAAAAACCTTTTACAAAGGAGGAATCATGAGACCAGGAACTGAGGTTAACTAAACACCAAGTAGGTCCTCTTAATAGTTAACCCCCATGTAAGTAGGCCAAGACAATCTTTCCCTAGATTTGATTCACTCTCAGGAAGAGTAAGTCAATCACCTCTAATAGTAACTCCTAGTATACAGTAAACATCATAAAGAGTAATAGTCCACTCTCTGGATACCTGAGGAAATAAGGAAGTGTTTCGATCAGCATCCCAATATGTCAAGATGTCACAACATATGTGAGGAGGATGTATAATGGGAATGCGAGCAACCTTATCCAAACCTGCCTTCTTCAAGATAGAATGGTCTCCACTAGACAAAGATTCAAAGGACTTTGAAAACCAAAATTGCTCATGGGTTGCATTCCACCTAATGTGCATCTCCTATCAAAAGCAAACAAACAACACATTAAATAGTTGGTCAATCCAAAAAATCATCAAAAAAGGTATAAAACATTCAACAATTTCACAAAAAAATCATATATCGACTAAAAATTGAAATAAACGAAGAAGTTAGTGTCAAAAAGTAGAAAAAGATAAATGACAGAAACATCAGGATACAAAATTTTTCCATTTTGAAAACTTCTGGTGGGTCACCCCTTTCACCAAGGTTGATCTCTACGGATGACCCAGAAACTCAAAGTGAATCTCTAGGGGCAACTTACCCCGATGAAAGGGTCAACCCAACTCCACACCCAAGCATGATAAAAAATACTCAGAAAATACTAGAAATGATAAAATTTTGATAAACAAAAACCCACCAAAGGACAAAAAGCCAAAAAATCTAGATCACTACAATAAAGAAAGTTGAAAAACAACGGATTATTTGCAAGAAAATTACAAAAGGAAAACCTAGGGTTTCAAAAGGGGGTTTTCTCATTTCTTGTACATAAAGACTAGTGGGGGAAGATTAGCAACCATAATGATGATCTCCTTGTCAGCCTCTTTCCATCACCTATTCACTCGCACAGTTCCATCACCATTTGATCACTCTTCACTTCTTTCTTCTTCTCTTATCTTAGTTTGCATTTAGGCATTTGGTTCATTTTATCTTTTGTAGTGCCTACTATGTTCTTTTTTGTGTGTGAAATTCATTCTTATAGGTCCTCAAGGCGAAACAAGATGACTCAAGTATACCTCACACATCGACGATACATCTTTTGTTTCAATTACATTGATTTACATTTTTACATCATGACATCGAATTAATAATAATCATTTTAGGTACAAATGTGGGACATCAACAACAGGTAAAATCTTATTTCAGGAATGGTACCTACTTTTCATGTAGACTACCATTCGGGCTAAGGGGGAAAATATGTAAGTATGAAAAAGATGCATAGGCCTACATGGCAACCTAAGGATGAGCTATAGTCCTAATCACATACATGTAAGCATGAATATATATACACCTCTCAACAATGTTCCTCTTGGTGATGTGTCTTGATTCATTTTTCACTTTGTTTGTGCTTTTCTAGCCTCCAAACTAACCTCCTTCAGTCTTACATGCCTTCTAGCTTGTCTTTCGACCAAAATTCAACAAGTCCCTTTTATCACACTTTAGCCCCAATAACCATACTAATTCACTTCACAAGAGGGGAATTTCATGTTCACTAGGGGTATTTGCATCATTTAGACCCTTTAGAATCATCTAATTAACCTCCTAATTCCATCCCTAACTTTAGTTTTCCTGTCGCCTTCTTCCTTTTTGGGTCCCCCTATTACTAAAGGATCTCCCCACAGGTGAGCTTGTTGTTAAAATAAGATCTCCAGGGATGACTTACCCTAGTGGGGAACCCACCCTATAGAGACCCTATGAATAGTTTAGGGATGCCAAAACCATCTTTACACCCCTTAGATCATTCTCCACTATGAAAAACCACCCATGCAAAGATTCTTTTGTGGGTCACCTTCTATCCCTGAAGGATCTCCCTAGGCAACCTTGCCATTTGAGCATGATTTCCAAGGGTGACTTGCCCTAGTGAAAGGGGTGACCCACTTCCCAAAAGGGGTGACCGTGTCGTCTTTTGAATTGCAAGATTTCTTCTAGTTCTTGGCCAAATTTGCTTCAAATTAATCTCGGATTGCATGAGTCACCTTCCCTAACTAACCATCAACTTTTCCTAACTGATTCAAGGCTCCCAATCACTCCATTCTAAATCCAAATAAAGTATACTCGTCTCCCAATTAATCTCATGCTAACACCAATTCTTCTTCTGTGAAAAGATATCAAGGCTTGTTCACTCTCAATCAAACCCAGTTCACTGTCCAATCAAGCATGTTAACTCATCAATAAAATATATTAACTCTCCAACATCTCCACTATTATTGTGCTTCTCACACCAATAAATAGCCCCCTTCTCTATGCATTTGGGGAGGCAAATTTAGTATTGATTTCTCTTGTTTTTCTTTGACTCCATAGAATTTATGCTCATGCAGGACCCCATGAGCCTTTTCAATTTTTGCATTTAGTTTCATAGATCCAAGACATTACGCTTTGTAGGCATTCTTATGCCCATTTCATCTCAAAGATTCTAAGCTTCAAGCCATAGAGCTTTGTAGGCATTCTCATGCGGCCCATTTGTTATCCAAGCTTCCATAGCTTCATTTCAATTCATTATTGCTCCAATCTTACTTATGCCACCAAGAAGAGACCCCACTTCTAAAGAGGGAGAGAGAGGGTTGCCAAGAAAGGACTTCTAAGGGATTGATCCAGGTGCTACCATCTTTGACATACTAGGTTTGTCATGCTTTCAAATAGTAATTAGCTCACACTCTAGCTGTTGGGAAAGTAATCTTTGTGTTGTTCTTTCCTTGATAATATTTACTTTGATTTAATTAGATTTAAATCTTTGCTTTGATTCATTAGATTAGATACATTTCAATTCAAGAAAGTTTCAATTTCTTAGACTAGATTCAAAACTGTTCTCAAAAAATACAAAAACATGGGATTAAATTGTAACTTGGAAAACACATATAGTTGCATACATAGTTCACTTTCTAGTTAATTAGCCAACATTTGAATTTGGGAAAAGTAAAACAAAAATTAGTTTGCATTCATTTAGGTTGCATTTCATAAGAAAACTATAAAAACATTAGAAAAACTCAGAAAACAAAACCCTCAATCACATCACGAGGAAAATACATTTCAACTCAAACAACACATACAAGGAAAAACCCTTGATCACATCGCAAGGTAAATGACATTTCAAGTATCAACATCACACACATCAAACACACACTTCCTCCTATTGCCAATGTGCTTTGGCATTAGGGAAGATTGGATTAAATCCATCCTTAACAAGATTAGGGAAAACTTTCCCCATCCAATTCAACAACTTAACGTAGAACAATTAACGAAAGAATTAGAACACCAACAATGAATTGGAGATCAACAACCCTTAATTCAACAAATCCTAAGAGACATAGATAGGAGACTAGAATGACAAAGACTCATCAATGAATAGATCAGTCTTTGTGTTAGGTGAAGGAGACTCAAGACTCGTGACCCTTCGGGTCATATAATTATCACAACTACAATTTCCACTAAACATCTCCTTAGAAATATTTGACAAGAAACAAATGTAGCACAAAACCCAACCATCATCCGTGGCATCCTGCTCCTTGAAGAAAGAGTGTAGGATAACTCCTCAGTCCCACCTCTGCTCCATTGGCTCTTGCCACATGATCGGGAGTGACTGCGAGGCCACCTTTAGCAAGGAAGATAGTCAATGTGTCATGTTGGATTGTGACTCACTCATAAAATCATCTGGGTCACTTTTCAAATGATACAAAAACCTGCTCAAACTAGATGTATGTGGAATACTAGCTGAAACTATCAACCATCTATTTGTAAGGGATATGTTTTTCATCCTTGGTTTGATATTCATCATTGACTTATTTTATAACCAATTGGGAGTTCCCATAGATAAGGAGTTGTTGTATATTCCACTGCACTATTGTTTTGAGACATGTAAGCAAGAGCTCATATTTTGCAATTTATTAATACAGGGAAAGATGATCATGAAAGCTTTAGGGATAAGATCCCCTTGTGGTGTGATGAACAATGTACCTACCCCTGAACCATGACTAGTTAAGGAACTGTCAAAGTAGAGTGTCTAGGTGTGAGAATCTACAAGAGTCAAAATGGATTCATCCAGAAAGTTGACAACTCAAGGATGATTGTTGGTTAGTGGTGCTTCGACTAGCTGATCTGCAAGAACTTGTGCTTTGACTGCCTTATGATCCCAATACTTTTAATGTCAAATTCATTAAGTAGCATAACCCACTTAGCCATGTGACCTATGAGGGAATCTCGAGATAAAAGATATTTGAGTGGATAAATCTTTGAAATGAGCTTGGTATGATGATTAATCATGTTATGGCAAAGATTCTATGAGGAAAATACAATCCCAAGCATGCTCGTTCCATGGTTGTATAGTTGAGTTCATATCCAACTAGTGTCTAATGTAATAGACTGCCCTTTTGCGGCCTTGTTCATCATGTTGTGCTAATAGTGCCCCTAAGGTGATTGGTGTAGCCAAAATGTATAGTAGGAGCTTGTTTGCACTAGGTGGAATGAGCATAGGATGGGATGCAAGATACTCTTTGATACGATTAAATGTCTGTTGACAAGATTCATCTCAATGGAAGCTAGAGTTCTTTTTGAGAAGGTGGGAGAATGGTTGACACTAATAAATTAGGTTGTTCATGTGTTTGGTGTGTTTTCAATTATGAGAATCCCATGAAATATTGGTTACATGGCATTATAAATGTCCTTTATTCGAACAAGGTGTTATACCCAAAGATTTAGTATTCATTCGATAAGGTATAGAATTTGTAGCAATGGAAATGCAAGTTTTTTATCAACAAATTTTCTTTAAGATTATAATAAATGATGGTGTTACTACCAATGTGCATAATACAATAAATGGAAAAGTTAATATTTCTTTTAAATTTCTAAGAATAATGTATTTTTATGTGCCTTATTATATAATGTATCATGAAAAAATAATGTTATTATCAGAAATATACATAACTTAAAATAATATTATAAATTTATCCAAGTTCTTATGGTCAATACTAATTGTGATACTCTTGGGTACCTTTCAATATAATCATCAATGTTAGTAAATTAAAATACAACTCTATGAATTCTAGTAATGTGTATAGCACAAAAAAAATCTAGACTATAACATGCATCTAATAATTGTTTTGCAAAATGCATAGAGCATAAGCACAAAATTAATTTGTCTTGTATGAGTCAATGGTAACAAAATTGTGTACATAAAAAATACACAAATAAAAGGAATCTCTTAAGCTTTAAGTGTTAACCAATCAACACAATTGAAGCTAAGCAATAATACATGAAGCAAAAAAAAGACATCTTTATGGATAAGTAGCATTTGTCTCTTATGTACAAAGAGAAATGGGTTTATTTTAGATTTTATAACACATATTTTGAATATATTTTATAACTATAACATATTTTGAATATATTTTATATAACTATAACATATTTTGAATATATTCTATGATTAGATTATAATTACACAATAACATTGTATAGGGTATATTAATGATGTCTATGTATTTAATGTTGTTATAATTCACGTTGTGCTTGTTTTCTAAATGTCTTAGTCATCTTTTTGTAACATATGTTTGTATTATACAAAAGATATTGCAATTGTATATGAGTATGATATAAAACTAATGTATGTATTATTTTGAAATAACTGTAGTGTTATATAAAGATACATTATTTGCTAGAAAATTAAATAAATTAAAATTCTTGTGTTTGATACTTTCTCTAGCCATTCTTGGTATTATTGCAAATAGTTATTGATATTGATAAATTATGATACATTAAAAGTCACTTCTTTTTAATAAATTCATCAAAATCTCTTAAATTATTAAATCCGTGAGATTGTTATAAACTAGTAAAAACACTTAAAGTTGTTTGATACTTTCTCTAGGCATTCTTGGTGTTATTGCAAATAGTTATTGATATTGATAAATTATGATACATTAAAAGTCACTTCTTTTTAATAAATTCATCAAAATCTCTTAAATTATTAAACCCGTGAGATTGTTATAGACTAGTAAAAGTACCTAAAGGTGTTTGATACTTTCTCTAGGCATTCTTGGTGTTATTGCAAATAGTTATTGATATTGATAAATTACGATACATTACAAGACACAGCGTCTTTGTAATAAATTCATCAAAATCTCTTAAATTATTAAATCCGTGAGATTGTTATAAACTAGTAAAAACACTTAAAGGTGTTTGATACTTTCTCTAGGCATTCATGGTGTTATTGGAAATAGTTATTAATATTGATAAATTACAATACGATACATTACAAGTCACTTCTTTTTAATAAATTCATCAAAATCTCTTAATTTATTAAACCGATAAGATTGTTATAAACTAATAAAAACACCTAAAGGTGCTATTGCATGACTAATACATATACATATATAAATAGTGGTATCAACTATCCAATGAAATTGAAATACTAAATGTGCAATGCTTGACCATTAAAACTATTTATTTATGTATTTAAAAGAGGATTTGTCCTTATCACAATATTAAAACTAAAATTGTAGTTCGTCGATTACAATAGGACTGAATCAGTGCGTCATTTTTGTTTCTTGCATACATTTTACAGTTTCAGAGAAAGGAGGGAGGGGGGAATATGATATATTAGGAGCTGGATTCTCGAGATTTGTGTTGTTATTTAATTATAATCCACCAATCGAGTTTGGGAGTGGTAAACCAGGTGCAGAATTGCACAAAGTATAAAGGTCAATTGTATGTGTCTTATCTGTGCAGGTAAACGGACGACTGTAACATAAAAAAATGTTGGTTTCATATTAATAAGCATTTGACTGCAGATGTTGTGTAAGCAGACAAGCAGTGATGTTACAGATGTAATTTGCTGGAATGCATGCTCATTGACTACATCTATGATCGGTGGATTAGGAAGAAACTAATGAATATGCCATCGGAATCCATAACATATGGCGACAACAAAAACGACGAATTTATGAAGTGAGTCCCTGCTTTTGAGGGAGAAGAAGTATTCAAAGCATCTCGACATGGAGATGCAGACAAATTTGGGGGCAGCAGGGGAAAGATGCAAAGACAAGCGTAGAAGGTAGGAGAATAAACAAAAGAAGCCATCTTTGATATAAGCTACGGATCCAGACACGACAACCCATGTTTTGTAATCTGGCCTGCGTCTAATCTGGGGGAGGAATGATGCTACATTATGATTCTGCTCTCTAATGGGGGCTCCACGCTAAAAACAGACATGACAATGGCGGGGCTTCTTCTCTTTGTCCTCTCTGTGCGTAAAAGGTGTTCCCCCTTTGTAAGTTGTGATCCATTGCATCTATGCTTTGCTTTGGATCCTTCGAATAAGCTTTCTTCCATTGTCTGCTTCCCTCGGACAAGCCCCAAACATAGGGTGTAGTACCAAAGGTGAAAGTTTTAGGGTTTTTTATAGCCCGAGCTCGGATATTTAATGGAATTTAGAGGACATTCGGATTCCAAGGGCGTAAATTCAACCTTTCTGATTATCGATAAGGATATGGATTAGTTAGCCCTCTGTGATTTTAGCTATTTTCCTTGTTTTAGAATCCTCCTTAGTCGAGGTGCATTGGTTGCCTGTTTGAGAGTCGGTGAATTATCAATGTTAAGTTATGACGAATGACGACTTCTATTGTAAATTAATTCAGTCATTTTCAGTCTTGATTTAGGGTTCTTCTGTTCATTGATGCAAAAGTCTTAGCTTTTGTGGCTCTACCTCGACAAGATCTGTCGCTGTTTGTTTTTGTTTTGTTGAATTACGTAATGCCTTCAATTTCTTAGAAGGTCCAACAGGTGCAACGTTACAATATAAAGTTGGTTGTAGGGCACACAAAAACTACCAAATTGGATTGACGGAGCAGACGGACTTTTCTGTGATGCTTTTGTATTTACATTGGAGTTACTGTTGCAGACGTCTGTGCTTCTGACAAAGAAATGCAGTGGCGGTGATCCAGATTACATTAACCAAATCGTTAAGCTATAAGCAAGGGAGCTTGGAAGAATAAAGATACAGTTCAGATTGGGTCTGAAAACAATGAAGTTCAGATTCATGGGCGAAGAGGGCAGATGGAGTGGATCTCCACAGAGTCCATGGGAAGGGCGGTCGCCAAACAGCGCAGATCCGCCATCGCCATTAACATCCTTCTCAACAATGTCCCTAACTTCGATCTTATCACCGCAGAGCACTTTAGCCCCTCCATGGCTAGTTCAGCGGGAGCTAGGATCAGAAAACCGAGGGCTATGGCTCATCAGATTTCTCGTAGCCTGTGCAAACAGCGTCGCGGCTGGTCATATGGAGAACACCGACTGGTACCTGCAACATTTATCATTGCTCGCCTCTCCGACCGGTGACCCAATGCAGCGGGTCGCGACATACTTGACAGAAGCCCTAGCGGCACGAATAACAAAGGCCTGGCCAGGTCTGCACAAAGCTCTCCACTGCACTCACCTGCCATCGCCGGTAGACCGCTTCTCAGCCCGCCAGATATTACTAAATCTCTGCCCCTTTTTCAAGGTCTTCTACGCTGCAGTGAACCAGAGCATAATGGAAGCCATGGAAAGCGAAGATTTTGTGCACATAATCGACATCAATGACTGCGATGCCGTACAATGGGTATGGCTAATGCACGCCCTAGCCGGCCGTAGAGGAGGGCCGCCCAATCTGAGAATCACAGCCGTGAGCGAACACAAACAAGTATTGGATCACACAGCTAGGGTTTTGGCAGAAGAAGCAGAGAAACTGCACATTCCCTTCCAGTTCAATCCTGTTCTGTCCACCCTGGAAAACCTAAAAGCAGAGGACCTAAAAGTTAAGATTGGGGAAGCCCTAGCAATCAGCTCAGTTCTGCAACTGCACAGACTTCTGGCCGATGAAGACACTGAACAGGGCAACCGCCCACAGAAACGCCATTGGCCGCCATTCAGGCCGGCGCCTCAGTTGAATGATACTACCTTGGACGATCTTCTGAAAAGGGAACGGAGCTCCAGTTTGCCTTCGCCGTCAGAAATCGAAGAAGCCATTGCCAGAAAGGCGGCGGAGGCGGCGGCCGCCGCCGCCGCCGCAGGAGGGGGATATGCTCGGCGCGCTTATATCGACCGTTTTCTGGATATGTTGCGTGGGCTTTCGCCCAAGATTATGGTTGTGGTCGAACAGGATTCCAACCACAACAGTGCCTCTTTTCTGGAGCGGTTTGAACAGGCTATGCATTACTATGGTGCCGTGTTCGATTCCCTGGCCTACGAGGAAGGTCGGCGGCGCAGTGGGGAAAGGGTGGCAGTAGAAAAGCATCTGTTTGGAGAGGAGATAAAAGACATTGTGGCTTGCGAGGGAAGGGAAAGGAAAGAAAGGCACGAGAAATTGGATAAATGGTTGAAGAGAATGGAGGGTGCTGGATTTGTTCGAGTTAATATGAGTTATGAGACAGGATTGCAGGCTAAAGATTTGCTTCAGCTTCAGAGTTACTCTCATTCTCAGTCTAGCAATGAAGCTTACAGGCTTAATAGTGACCATGGCTGCCTCGTGCTCGGCTGGCAGGAACATTCACTCTTCTCTATTTCGGCATGGCGCTCCTGATATATATGGACTTCTCTCTTTATTATCTACTCCCATACGTCTCTGTACATCTTGATCACTGTTTTTGACTCACTGTAATTTCAAGAACCTAGATCATAGGTATCGTATACATTGTATAATCTATTGCCGAGTGTTCATTTGAGTTTCACAAAGGAAGGATATGTTCCAAGTTTGTATTCTTCCAAATCAGTTTTTGTAATATCTTTATTAAACTTGATTCTCAATGAACCATTCCTTCTCATTCTGTTGTGGATTGAAATAGATTTGGCAACGAGGTCTATCCTCTCTCCAATGCTTAAACATGCTGTTCTACATGCTCTCTGCAAATCAACCAAACCATCTTCAGAGACGTATACCCATTGAACTTATCTTGAAATATAGGAATTCAACCCAGACGATTAAAATAATTGTAACACCAGTTTTTACACCACACTAAATAAGAAAAAGTTACTTAAGCTCCCCTATTTTTAAATATCATTCACTTCAAAAGTCAAAATTTTTAAAAATTAGGACAAATATTTACCACTTTTTGTTGTGGATGAGATGTAAAATTCCTATTGACTATGTTTAAGTAGAGTGCTCAAGCTCGTGCAAACAAATAATGGTCATTCTAAAATATCATCTTACCACTTTTTGTTATGAATGAGGTGTAATATTGTTATTGATTGTTTGATCATCGAAATGGATGATATTTAATTCACTTCAATAGTCAAAAAAAAATTGGCCGATAAAAAATTAGGACAAATATTTACCACTTTTTGTTGTGGATGTGTAGTAAAATTCCTATTGACCATTTGACCATTGAAATGGATGATGTTCAAGTAGAGTGCTCAAGCTCATGCAAACAAATAACGGTTATTCTTAAGCTCCGCTATTCTTAAACATCATCCACTTCAACAGTCAAAAGTCAATTTTGGCCAATAAAATTAGGACAAATATTTACCACTTTTTGTTGTGGATGAGGGGTAAAATTCCTATTGACTATATGACCATTGAAATAGATGATGTTTAAGTAGAGTGCTCAAGCTCATGCAAACAAATAATTATTCTTAAATATCATCTTACCACTTTTTGTTATGAATGAGGTGTAAAATTGTTATTGATTGTTTGACCATTGAAATGGATGATATTTAATTCACTTCAATAGTCAAAACAATTTTGGCCGATAAAAAATTAGGACAAATATTTACCACTTTTTTTTGCGGATGAATGTAAAATTCCTATTGACTATTTGACCATTGAAATGGATGATGTTTAAGTAGAATGCTCAAGTTCATGCAAACAAATAACCGTTATTCTTAAATATCATCTTACAACTTTTTTTTTTATGAATGAGGTGTAAAATTGTTATTGATTGTTTGACCATTGAAATGGATGATATTTAATTCATTTCAACAATTAAAAAAAAAAAAGGACAAATATTTACCACTTTTTGTTGTGGATGAGGTGTAAAATTCCTATTGACTATTTGACCATTGAAATGGATGATGTTTAAGTAGAGTGCTCAAGCTAATGCAGACAAATAACCCCTATTCTTAAATATCATCTTACAACTTTTTGTTATGAATAAGGTGTAAAATTGTTATTGATTGTTTGACCATTGAAATGGATGATATTTAAGTAGAGTGACAAATAACTTGACATTGTAAATAAATATAACACTTTTCTTTACCAAGCCTATAGAGTTGAGAGGAAAATAAACAATTCTCACAACAAAGGTCCCGGCTGTAAATTAATTAAATTTATTAATAAATAAAACAATGTGGTAATATATGTGCAAAATTTTAATAGACAAAATAATTTTTTTTAGTTTTAGATTTGATGTCGAGAAGAGATCATAATAACTAGTGCAAAATAATTTGTCACTTATCAAAATATTGAGAAGTGTTAGCATTAGATCAAACCCCCCTTTATGCAGCCTTAATCAAAGTCTACTCCACTCTTATCAAAATGTTGTCAAAAAAGTAATTTTGCCCTACCTTTTGGGGGGAGAAATGAAGTTGTCAAAAAAATATCATTTTACAAATACATAGCCCTTAGTGTTAGCCTTCCAAAAAGTATAATATAATGGAGGATTTTATATCGTCCACAAGATCATCACACAAGGCACGATCCTAACCTCATCCCTTATGATGTTGAGCAAATTTTCCCTACCTTTTGGGGGGGAGAAATGAAGTCGTCAAAAAAATGTCATTTTACAATTACGTGGCCCTTAATGTTAGCTTTCCAAAAAGTATAATATGATGGAGGGTTTTATATTATCCACAAGATCATCGTCCAAGGCACAATCCCAACCTCATCCCTTATGATGTTGGTGGCCTTGCACTCAGCAAGACTTGATCCCTATGGGCTCATTTAGAACCATTCAACTTCACCAACAAACGAAGGGCCCATTGACATGTATTACATTTTTTTAATATTATTATTTTTAAATTTTATAATCAATACAAGTCCATACAAAAAATAATTACTTTTTATTCAAGACACCAAGAAAAATTGTAGACACCTAAAATTGACCACATCCTAACAACACATTTAATTCCACTTTTGACACCATCTCAAGCCATCCTAACCACATTTGCATTATCCATCATTAAATTAATTAAATAAATTATATTTATTTAGTTAACCTAATTTCCCACATCCCTCTATACTAATTAATTAAACAATTTAATTATTTAATTAATTTATCTAAAAATCTTATAACCTATTCTAGTCCATCATTTATCCTAATTAAATTGCATCCTTATCCATTATCCCCAAATAAATGAATTAAAAATTTAATTAGTCACATGAACAACTAAAGGTTGTCTAGATTCATTGAACCTAAACATTCCCACAAAAATCAAACTAACTTTATATCTCCACTGTTTATTTACATACTTCTTTTAATCATAGTCATTCACATAATGATAAGCCTTAAAAGCTTCCATCATTGCCCTAATTCTTCTCATTCAATCATATCCATCCATTCATCTTTAATCTCAACCATCCATCATTTTAGCTTCCCTAGAGCTTCTAACGATGTCCTAATTTATCTTATTCAGTCCTAGCCATCCATTCTAATCAAATCTCAACCCTCCATCTTATCATCCAAACATCTATAAATCAATCATCATCCTCAACCAAAGAGAGGGGGAAGCAAGAAGAATCTATAGGTACATGCTATAAAAGTCTTGCATAACCTTGGAGCAACTACATCAAGCAAATATCAAAGAGCACATCTCTACAACAATTAAGGTATAATGTTCCATTTGTATTGAGCATTTATTCAATGTTTGATTCCTTCTTTATGTTCTATTTGAGGTATTCTTAGTTTCAGAATAGGGATCTTAGATTCGCATTAGTTTCCTATTGTTTTGATTCCAAATCTAGGGTATACAAAAATAACAAATTATATCAAAATAATCTCAAAAAATAAACTGCACTCTACATGGATGTCCTTATTTTAATAAAAAATAATTTCAATACACATAGTAAGAGAAACCTATTACGGTAAAATATAGGTTTAAACTTTTTATTAGTAGCAATTAAAAAATTACAATAAATAAAATATTAATAAAAAATTAACAAAAAATATCCATGCAATACATATTGGAGTTAATGACCTAATTCAAAAAAATCATAGAAAGAGTGTTGTGGTAAAATATCACTCAATAAAAAATAATAGGAAGAATTAAAAAATATTGAAAAACCAAAAATGATAAAAATATTAATTTAAAGAATTAATAAAATTTATTAAATGAATATACATAGGAAATTCCACAACTCATTAATTTACATCATCCTTAAATGTTTTTGTGTGTTTTGATTTGTTTCTTCTATTTATTTTAGATTTTGAGATCTTCCAAGTTCTCTCTGGTCACCACAAACCTCTTTGGGGGTCATTTTTGCGAATAGGGAACTTTGTCTTTCCTCTTTAAGCTAAGATTTTATATTTTAGCTCTCCCATCGTCAACTTGAGGAATTCATTCTTCCCCATTAAGCTAGAATCTCATATTCATCTTAGGTTGCATTACACATAATCATTATATCATTTAAATAAATTAAATATCACTTGCCCTAGTTCTTGCATTTAAATATCAATTGCATTAAAGTGAATATTTAAGGAAGAAGCATATAGGAAAGTTGTATTTAGAAATTGCATTCACATAGTTACAAATCATTTAAGGTAAACTTTCATTTACTACTTATTAGTTAGTAAATATTATTAGAATAAAAAAATCTAAAAATAACTAAATATTTAGAAAACCAAAACATTTTCCATACCCACTGTATACGCCTAAAAATGACATGACTCGGTCTAATTAAATATTCTTAATATTTATTTCATTTTAATTCCTCTATCAATAAATAAATAAATCAATTTATTTATTTGATTCATATTCCTCTAAGTTAATTAATTATCAAAATATTTAATTATCTCTTCTAAAGTCAAAATTAAATAAAATCATTTATTTTATTTAATTCTTCCAAATCCTCTTACCTGCAATTAATAATTCTTAATTATTTAATTAAGTCAAATTCATTTTTCCAAAATTAAATAAATCAAATCAAATTTATTTAAATTCTCTCAATCTCTAAAAATAAAATACAATCAAATATTTTATTTATTCTTCCAAAATCATGCACAAAACAATTAAATAAATTTATTTATTTAATTTGCTTTCTTATCTTCTAAATTCCTCAAAATATCTTCCAAATCTTCTAAAAATAAGTCTTCTTCTTCATGCACACAAAATTAAATAATTTATTATTTAATTTCTCTCAAATCATGCAAAAGCAAATCACAAGTTGAGTCATCTCATTTGAACAATCAACCTTGTTTTTATCAATAACTCTTAAATTAGAAAAAAAAAACATTCTAATTTATGAAAGCAATTCTTATCTTTATAAAAGAAAGCAGTTAACTTAAGCAAAACAACTTTTGTGTGACACATGTCTTCTTTCTATTCACGCACATTCTCTCAAGTCTTTTATACCATTGATCTTATCATTCTTTCTATACCGTTGATCTTTTCTCTCACAAGTCTATAAATTGAACCATGTTCCTCTATTTCATTCATCCAAGCTTTCAGTATTGTTAGTCTGTAGGAATTACAACGTGCCTTTGACACCCACGTCATTCCTTCATTGCTTGCGATCAACTTGTTACCATATCACTACTATTGTTGTGAAGCTCATCTTCATTACAAAGCATTATCATAGCCATTCTCCATTGACAATCCTGGAATAGCAAGGAAGTGCACTCTCTAAGGGCCTTATTCATACATGCAAGATCGATCGAAATAGGCAACCAACGGAAGCTATGAAGCTTTGAGGTTTGCAGAGGTTTTTGAGGTTCTTTTGTTTGATTGATCTCTTTATTTCTGTATTTCGTTGAGTTTTGGGTATTATTGATATACTATATTGATTATTCATATTTACTCCAATTTTCCCTTAACATTTTTGGTGCCCACCATGGGGCCTAGCCCCAAATTTAACCCAAAAACTAATTTTTTGTGTGTTAGAAGGCCGTACATAGAAGGAAACTGCACATCTGCCTCATCCTAACATGCATCTATAGTCTATTCCGGTGCATCCAATCTTTCGACGCATACAGACTCTATTTCGGCGCATATACCTTCTGAAATGGCGCATCTGCTAGTTCAGTGCATATACTCTGTATTCCTGCACTTTTGACCTCTGTCTCAGTGCATTTGTACTTCTACGCTTCTGAGCTCTATTTCTACACATTCAAGCTTAGAAGTTGTGCCTCTGATTTAGGCAGTGATTTTTAGGGTTTTCTTGTGTCTTTTTCACTAACGCTTTCTCGCAGGAACACTCTTGGATCTATTTTTGCAAGCTAGGTACTGGTTTAGAATCATATAGCTGCACTTGTTAACTCACACTTCAATTTCTAAAAGGAAAGTAAATGGATGCTCATGCAAATCTCACGTAGTCTTAACTAGGAGGGTGGTAACTGAATCATTGCTATCTTGCATATCATTGAATCATTGTCATATTGCTATCTTTCAAAAGTTAAACACATTGCTATCTGGGTAAAATTGAACCATTTCTATCTTGTTATCACTTCAAAGTTAACAAATCATTGCTATTTGGGTAAAATTAAACCATTGCTATCTTGTTATCACTTCAAAGTTAACAAATCATTGCTATCTAGGTAAAATTGAACCATTGCTATCTTGTTATCACTTCAAAGTTAACAAATTTCTATGCTTGCCCAAATAGATAGCTCATTTAGTTTTCTTCTTTTTAACTAAGGGAAAAGAACCACTGTCTTCTGTGTTTTGGGAATGATACCAAGCCTATGCTCTCCCCTATCTTGGGTGACCAAAATGCCAGACATATCATTTTCACATGCATTTTTCCTTTAGAGGGACCTGCTCTTGGATACCGTTCATCCAAGTAGGAATGACCCTAAGTGGTAACAGGCTAAAGCCAAGCCCTACCAATCCACTATAAATAAATTGTATTTGGAGCAAAAGCTTCAAACAATGAGTGAAGTTGTGTTATACTAACAGCCAACCTCCCCCACAACCCTCCAAGGCTCAACCCTTGCAGGCTGGGAGACTCCATAACAGAGAGTAGTGTTGCCGCATGTATAACCACTCGAACAGTTGCCTTCATTAAACACCTTTGTTTTAGTGGCCAAAAACCCCTATAAGCTGGTGCAGGGAAGGGCGATTATCACCTCCCGAAGATGCTTCACTAGAGATAGTGAGAATTCAGTTTTATACTGTCCTTTGAAACCTAGGATTGTACTTGCTTTCTTTAGTCCAAAAAGAGTAAAAAAAAAAATTGCAAAAAAATAAAAAACCATGAAAACATTCTTTGTGTTTGCTATGTCTTCTTGCCATAACTAAAGAAAATCAGATCAAAGAGATCATTTTGCAACAAAAGAAACCAAAAACATCATAAAAATTGCTAAAAATTTGCAAAAACACTGAAAAGACTAGAGCTACTCTTTTATCACTTTCTGCTACGCATTTGTTCCAACTTTCTACGTATTTGTACCGACTTGTTGCGCATTTGTACCGACTTGTTACCGCGTGTTACATCCCTAATTTCTGACTTGCTATACTTTTACTTTTTACTTGGGCATAAGTAAATTTATTGTGATGTAATAGATTTATGACAGGATATGACATGGAATTATATTGAATATCATGTATGAAATCATGGAAATGATTATGTTATTATCAATTTACTATTTGTATTATGAGATATGATTGATTAGTTGAATTAATTGAATAATGATGCACTGATCACATATTGTTTGATGACAAGTGAAACAGGATTACAAGCTATCAGATGACTCTCAGAGAAGAGAGAGAGAGAGTATCTTTTGAGAAGAGAGATATAGACCTTGGATTACGAGTGGTCTATTTGCCAAACAAGCTTAGTGTTAAACGATAATGTGAACCAATGAGTCGTAAGAGGTAAGTCTTGTCTTGCTAGTTTACTTCTGAATTGAATCGACAGGTAGTCGATATCTTAATTATCATCTAGTCAAGTCGATGGTGAGTAAACATTGTCGTTTGTGAAGTAAACAACGTCATTGGTGTAAAACGGTTGTGTTATTCCTCTTGAGTCGCTTGAGTTTTTATTGTCACTTCTTAATGTTAAGACGTTTTCATCAAGTTAGATGACATGAATATTGTTGACGGATTGTGATGGGGAGGTAAACTCGACCCATTCACATCATCTGTAATCCTTAGTGGTCAAATTGAGTTGATCGTCAAATTATTACTAATCATTTTCTCTATTATCATGTCTATCTATTCTTTACTTGAGATGTATTGAAGAGGGAATCTTTTATACATTTATGAGGAAATTACTACCTCAATGTCATTTTAATCATCCATGCCTATCCTTTAGGAGAAGTCCGTGATGAGGATGTAGGCTTTTAAACTTTTTAGATAGTATCAAAGTGGGACAAATAGAGGAGTTTTTAACAACTTCGGGTAGAGGTTTTTCATAGCTATGTGATAGCTAAATGAAATCTTGAGTTTTGTTCTGCGTTTGCACCCAATTCGTCGTTATCGTCGAAAAGCGCTTCGAGTGTATGTCGTAAACTCCTTTTGCGAAATTCGACAGATGTTGAATTAGAGACCATGGTGTGTTTTAACCTTTGGTCAAATTATAAAGGAATATTCTAAATTACATAAGTAATATTTAAGTAGTTGTTGAGGTATTCCTTTGTTCTCGAATGATGTCGGTATTTAAGTTGAGATCCGATGAGGGACACATAAATTCTTTTATGATGTCTTCCATTTTTTTGAATAAGTCTTTTGTCTTCTAGCTTAGATCTCGGGTTGTCATTGGTCTAACTTTTATTATTAGGTTGGCATTCGTTATTTCTTATGATCGACTTTGAGTGAAGGAACATTTTACTCAACTATAGTCTACCACCACAAGAGTTGCACTCCACTTTCTGTATATTTGCAAATTATGTAGTATTGAAGTCTTCTTCTTGTGTAGTGGTTGGGTTGTTATGTCTATCAACCACCACATCACGTGGTGGAGCTCCTTATGGAGAGTGGTCGCTTTTGTATAGGAGTCATGCTGGCTTTTGTCAAATTAGAAAATCGGTTGTGAGTAGTGGGTAACCATTTTCTCTTAGTGGTCATTTTAGGAGGATGTTATGTTGTGAGGACGAACTCCTTATGTTTAGGCATGGCCGTGAATGATGGATGGTTGCTCCTTCACAGTAAGTGGGGGATGTTATAATGTAGTGGATAGGTAGTTATTCTTGCTGGGTGGTGGGCAGGAATAGGAGAAGAGTTTTTGAGTTAGTTTGCGGGGTGTAGAAGGATTCGGGGAAAATTAGGAGAGAGGAGTCATCACATGATGATGACAGCAAAAGAGGCAACGACCTAAGCTGGATAGAAGAATTCGAGAGTGAAAGAGATAAGCAGTGGTTACCTTTCAGGTTAATTATCTATCTGTTCAGCAACCTTTTAATTGTTAATGTTTGAAAACATGAGTTAAACTCTGTATATCGTTTGTTAATATCATTGCGGAAAGATAATCATTCTAAGTTAAAACTCGAATACCTTGATACATGTATTTTAATCTTCTTAGATTTTTATTGCTCACCCAAATCATTGTTCTACCTCTTTTTTGCCCTATGAAATGTGTGATAACCAATAATTTTTATTAGAGAGTAATCATTTTCTCTCTCAGAGTCTGCATCGATGGAATATGGTTTGAGAGGCTGACGTCTCTGTTAAAAGAATCATTATATTTGAGATTAGCTATTAGTGTTGCAATGAACCAACTTTAGAAAGAAAAGACCTCTGAGCTAAGATGGTTTAATATACCAAATGACTCATACCATCGAGTTGACTACTTAGACTCACTCAAACCCAGTAATGATGAAGTTTAATGGCCTAGGAACCTAGTGCGAGGATGGGAACAACCGACAAGTAAGACACTAGTTTATTCTCTATGAGATCGATACCTTAGCATATTTACAAGATTTCTTTAGAAGCCGATTTGTAACTCTTCTAGACATTGCAAACATGAACATTGTATTCCTTTATACCTGTATAGGGTCTCTTTTCAAAATTGTCAATTTATTCGAAAATGCAGTGATATAAGAGAAGGTGCAGTATTAAGTTGGACCGAGAGATGGTTATGAGGTATGTTATACCACTCTCATACATACTAGTTCCATGTAGAACTATGATAGGATTTCCCATAGTTGAGTAAGATGGCTTAAACCTTGAGGTGGGTCAAGGGTAATATAATACCACTCCTTGATAAATTCATAAAATGCCTATAATGGTTTCTTTCAAAGAGAACCTAGGAATTTTATTGAGCTTGGGAAGCCACCTTTTATCAAGTCATAAATTCCTTGGAAATATTATGATAGGGACATTAAGGTCCATAGAACTATCCTTGCAAACATTTTTGGTAAATGAGAACAACTTCGTCGTAAGACCTCCTATATTGTCTATTCAAGTAATCTTGGTGAGTACAATTTTATAGTACACCATTATGTCAAAAAATACTATGTCTCTAACCTTATATAGAGCTATATGTGATTTTAAATGAAGTGATGGTAATGACATCACGTAGAAGCGAATTTAAAGTATTCATTTTCCTCTTGTATAGGAGTTATTATCTTTTTCAATTCATAGTATCCTTAACCTTGGTTGAGATAAACCACAGGTCATCTAGAAACCTTAGTCTTGAAGTTTTGAGATAGGGATATTTTGGATATAATGGATTATTCAAAGGACAAGTAAAACCCTAGTATAACCTAGAAGGGTTAAAGATTATTGATGACCACTTTTATGGTTATAAACTGTTTTACTAGACATTAAAGGGTCAAGAACTATGTATTTAGTAAATGTTCATATCTATTTTATTGAAAAAAGATTTGTTTCTAATCGACAATTTTTAACCCTAGGAAGGGAAAAACCATGTGTTGGGCTACAAGTCGACTTAAAATACAAGTCGTAAGCCTCAGATTTTGCAAGCATGCAAGAGGTACCATTAAATGATTAGTCAAACATTAAATTCAATATACCTTTTGGTTGCAACTTTTCTTACACTATTACTTGTCGACAAGGGGTGAATCTCAAATGATGCAAAGATGTAAAGAGAGATACCTAAGAATGGATAGTCATTCCATAATGTTAAAAGAGCAACGATAGTGTCTTGTGATTTCACCTAAGTTAGAAAGACTAGATTGGAGTTATATAAAACTCTTTAGTTAAACCTTAGCTTGACCCAAATGTGGTATTTATTTATATTAAATCGTTGGGATCGTTATATAGATCATGATTGAAGGGACGAGTACCCTAACAATGTGTAATTATTCTTACTTGTAAGAAGGGAATTAGATTCCTAGACTATAATGCTTAACCTGGGTAAGGTTATCATCTTAGTCATTACTAATCAATCTATAATTCTTATGAGACAATAAGTCATGGACCTCAGGTATTGCAATGATGCAATGAGTGTTCTCATAAAAGAAAGTTGAATAGTTCTATGGATTATAGACAGTGAAAGAAAACATATATGGGTCGAGAAGACTAAATTGTTGAAATCGTCATAACTTCACAAGTTAAACATAGTCGACCAAGTCAAACTGTAGGAATATGATAGTATCCAAGTCGAGTTGGAGTGGGTGAACATTACGACAACGTTCATTGCGAACGTCAATTTATATTGAAAACTATGGCCATAGTAATGCATATGTCTCTGCATGCATTGTCGGTTCACTATATCTGGATTGCACATCCTATCGGGAATCATACTTAGCTAGAGGGTATCTAGGGTTGTCCGATGGATAGAGTTGTGTAAGATACAACACTATGTACTCGGAAAGGCAAATTACCACTGGTCACCTTGGTCTATACTTCTCGTGAAGGGTAGGGCCACTTCTTATGTGGAAGTTGTGTGGGAGACCGTTGGTCTATGGTTAGAGGTAAATCACTAGAAAGATACTCTCTCTCTCTCTAGCAGAAGACATGCCGAGGCTTGTGATAAAGATGTCAGATTTCTGGATGCAGTATATCTTCGAGACTTGTGTTTATTGAGACTTTGTAAAGCATTATTTAAAGTAGGTATTTGTAATTGATTTACTTTTGTAAACATTGTACTTCAGAAAGACAATATGGTTTATTGTTTTTTTTGTAATGGGAAATCTTGTAATTGTTGTTACTTGACTATATGTTAAAAAAAAATTTCTCTATCTCATTTTACCTTGTTTAAATTACTTAATGGTAAATTTTTTATTTTTACTTTGTTTATAAAACGTGGATGTTACATATGGTATCAGAGCTACCAGGTTCGACACTAGGGCTTATGAGTCCACTGTGCTAACCTATAGTCAACATTATGCAGATAGCTAATGTTCAAATTTTCTTTTGCCAGAATGATGTGGAGAAGAACAAAGAAAACAGCTAGGAAGTATGTTCCCCAGCTTTTGCCTAGATTAGTGGTTAAGAAGAAACCTATTAAGGAGGTTGAACTTAAAGAGAATATTATTTACTCTGAAGGTGCATGGTTGGAGGATACAAAGACTTTTGCTGATGCGCTTAAGCGTATACAGCTAGAAAGAAAAAAATGTTTTGAACTGACCAAGAATCCTACTATTTCTACTGGTGTAGTAAAACCTAGTAAACTGTAGCCAATTACAACATGTCACTTGAAGGATGATGTGATACTTTTGTTTTAGGAAAAAGGTATTGGAGTACTTGTGTGTACATCCACCCTCTATGTTTGTTAAACTGGAAGATTGTAAATCGACAGTGACATATAGTATTGTCGTATCAACAATATGAATAAGGGTGTGGTTACTCCTAAATACTTTATAATAAAGATGACAATGTTTTGTATCAAGCTACTGATTGTTATGAGATAAATATATTTGATGTTTTGAGTCGCTTTAGATTCAAAAAAACTGTTAGTTAACTTATTTATCTGGTATGAGGAAAATGAGAGCACGTTTCATACTAGAACCAAAATAGGGTGAAAGTCTAAAAGAGAATAAACCACTAGTTAATCTCTTGATCAAACTGGAGCAATCCTAACCATGTTTAAAACCAAGGAGATACCTAGTATTTTGGAAAAGAAAGCCATTCTGCCAAAGTTGATGGAACAGTGATTGAATCAACTGAAAATCTTATTCCTCTTAGAATTCTGGGATGAGTTACCTAGAAAAGTACCTTATCTTATGACAACTATAGGATTAATGGAATCAAAAGCCCTTTATAAGAATTATTGGCTAAAGGTTTGAATTAGGTCCAGTATTTTACCATGGGGTGTACTAGATATCATTGACAAGAGAAAGGACATAACTCTGCAATTGTGTATTTAGTATCGTATGCTCATTGAAACCACGATAAGGACAAAATATCTTTCACCACGTATTGATGGCCTCTTTGATTAGATGTGTAGAACTGAAGTGATTGATTAGCGATCAATATGTCATCAATCAAGATTGAAGGATGAGGGTACCCTTGAAATAACTTTTGGACAAAAATGGGCATTGTGAGATTGCAGTGTTGTCTTTTGGACGTACAAATGCCTTGTTGCATTCATGAAACACATGAACAATGTGTTTAGAGGTTGTTTAGACTTGTTTGTTCTAGTCTTTAGGAAGATATACTTATTTATTTTAAGCATGAAGGAGAATTTTATCCTTATGTGCAAGTGATTCTATAATGGTTAAGAGAAAATACAATAGCACCAATGATATGAAATTCCTATTCCGAAGGACAGTTTGAGGGAAAAATTGATGCCTCAGGAGATGGTTTAAGGGGTGTACCTTTACATGATGAGTAAATTTAGCAAGCTCTTGTTGTAAATTTTAAAGATTCAAGGTATGATAGGTTTTCATTTTGAGTCTTACAGACTATTGAGTTTCAGAGAAAGAATATGTGTTTCTAATTCTTCTAAAATAAGAAAATTGGTGTGGAAAGAAGTCATACTCCACCATACCCAGGACATCTAGGGGTAACCAACTACTAACAGATATAAAAACTCTTTAATTCTTGAAAGGAATAAAGAATGATGTTGCGAGATTTGTAACATATTATCTGGAGTGCCAAAAGGAAAGAGTAGAACATCAACACCTGTAGGATTGATGTACCCACACGATGTGCCATAGAGGAAATGACAGGTTTTTAGTATGGAATTTGTGCAAAGATTTCCCATGTCTGGGAATAGACACGATGTCATTTTATGGTTGATAAACTCTCAATGGTAGCATATTATATACTAGGGAATTGGACTGATGGAGCATCAGTGTTAACTCACAAATTTGTGCATGATGTGTTTAGATTGCATGGTTTTCTGAGAAGGTTATCTCAGATAGAAATGAGTGTGTAATGACAAGATTTTGGCAAACTTGTTCTCTATGCTAAGGATTGAAATTTAAAAGAGTATAATTTATTTTCTTGTGAACAGATGGTTAAACTAAGGAAGTTAACCAGGTTTTAGAAGATTTGTTCCAAACATGTTGCATGGATTAGCAATACAAGTAGGGAGACTACTTATCATGTGAAATTTTTGACAATACCTAACTTTTGCTATTAAGATGGCTTGAATTGAAACATTGGACAGAAAGATGCCGAACTCCTATAAGTTGGGTAAGCTAGAAGATAGGTTTAGCATTAGTCTGGAAATGTTATTAGAAGGGATGAAAAGATTTAGCTGATCAAGAAAGATCAGTGGAAATTGATTATGAATAGAAAATTTACGTTGAAGTTAAGTATACACCAAGACAATTCTCGGTTAGAGAAGGAAAATTCTTTTAAGGGTTAAACCCCTGAAAAAGTATCCTAAAGAATGGAATGTATTCTAAACCAGTTCCTAAGTATAAAGGACCCTTCTAAACTTTAAGGTTAGAAATTTTATTGATATCTAGAATCAATCTCTTACTAGTTATTGCCAGGAGGCATCATGCTTTTTGTGATTTATATATGAGAAATATATTTATGTAATATATGATCACTATAATCTATGAATGATTTAAAAGTACAAGAACCTAGGAAAGGTGATGATCAAGCTTCTGAAATACTTGAAGATCGCAAGCAATGCTTGTGTAATGTAGAGGTTATGAAGTGTAAGGTCCAGTGGGACCAGTATGCATAGAATAGATTTACATGGGGGGCGAAATTACCATGAATTCTAGCAGAAATTTCCTCATTTATTTTATGTTTATAGCAATTGAACAATGAATATGCTTTTAAGTTGCATTTTGATGCTTTATATCATCGAGGACGATGAATCTTTAGGGGAAGGATATGTTACATCCCTAATTTCTGACTTGCTATACTTTTACTTTTTACTTGGGCATAAGTAAATTTATTGTGATGTTATAGATTTATGACAGGATATGACATGGAATTATATTGAATATCATGTATGAAATCATGGAAATGATTATGTTATTATCAATTTACTATTTGTATTATGAGATATGATTGATTAGTTGAATTAATTGAATAATGATGCACTGATCACATATTGTTTGATGACAAGTGAAACAGGATTACAAGCTACCAGATGACTCTCAGAGAAGAGAGAGAGAGAGTATCTTTCAAGAAGAGAGATATAGACCTTGGATTACGAGTGGTCTATTTGCCAAACGAGCTTAGTGTTAAACGATAATGTGAACCAATGAGTCGTAAGAGGTAAGTCTTGTCTTGCTAGTTTACTTTTGAATCGAATCAACAGGTAGTCGATATCTTGATTATCATCTAGTCAAGTCGATGGTGAGTCAACATAGTCATTTGTGAAGTAAACAACGTCATTGGCGTAAAATGGTTGTGTTATTCCTCTTGAGTCGCTTGAGTTTTTATTGTCACTTCTTAACGTTAAGACGTTTTCATCAAGTTAGATGACACGAATATTGTCGACCGATTGTGATGGGGAGGTAAACTCGACCCATTCACATCATATGTAATCCTTAGTCGTCAAATTGAGTTGATCGTCAAATTATTACTAATCGTTTTCTCTATTATCATGTCTATCTATTCTTTACTTGAGATGTATTGAAGAGGGAATCTTTTATACATTTATGAGGAAATTACTACCTCAATGTCATTTTAACCATTCATGCCTATCCTTGAGGAGAAGTCCATGATGAGGACGTAGGCTTTTAAACTTTTTAGATAGTGATCAAAGTGGGACAAATAGAGGAGTTTTTAACAACTTCAGGTGGAGGTTTTTCATAGCTATGTGATAGCTAAACGAAATCTTGAGTTTTGTTCTGCGTTTGCACCCAATTCGTTGTTATCGTCGAAAAGCGCTTCGAGCATATGTCGTAAACTCCTTTTGCAAAATTCAACGGATGTTGAATTAGAGACCATGGTGTGTTTTAACCTTTGGTCGAATTATAAAGGAATATTCTAAATTACATAAGTAATATTTAAGTAGTTGTTGAGGTATTCCTTTGTTCTCAAATGATGTCGGTATTTAAGTCGAGATCCGATGAGGGACACATAAATTCTTTTATGATGTCTTCAATTTTTTTGAATAAGTCTTTTGTCTTCTAGCTTAGATCTCAGGTTATCATTGGTCTAACTTTTATTATTAGGTTGGCATTCATTATTTCTTATGATCAGCTTTGAGTGAAGGAACATTTTACTCAATTATAGTCTGCCACCGCAAGAGTTGCACTCCACTTTCTGTGTATTTGCAAATTATGTAGTATCAAAGTCTTCTTCTTGTGTAGTGGTTGGGTTGTTGTCTATCAACCACCACATCACGTGGTGGAGCTCCTTATGGAGAGTGGTCGCTTTTGTATAGGAGTCGTGCTGGCTTTTGTCAAATCAAAAAATCAGTTTTGAGTAGTGGGTAACCGTTTTCTCTTAGTGGTCGTTTTAGTAGGACGTTATGCTGTGAGGACGAACTCCTTGTGTTTAGGCATGGCCGTGAATGATGGGCGGTTGCTCCTTCGCAGTAAGTGGGGGATGTTATAATGTAGTGGATAGGCAGTTATTCTTGTTGGGTGGTGGGCAGGAATAGGAGAAGAGTTTTTGAGTTAGTTTGGGGGTGTAGAAGGATACAGGGAAAATTAGAAGGAGAGAAGAGTCATCACATGACGACGACAGCAAAAGAGGCAACGACCTGAGCTGGACAGAAGAATTTGAGAGTGAAAGAGATAAGCAGTGGTTACCTTTTAGGTTAATTATCTATCTGTTCAGCAACCTTTTAATTGTTAACGTTTGAAAACATGAGTTAAACTCTATATATCGTTTGTTAATATCATTGCAGAAAGATAATCATTCTGAGTTAAAACTCGAATACCTTGATACATGTATTTTAATCTTCTTAGATTTTTATTGCTCACCCAAATCATTGTTCTACCTCTTTTTCGCCCTATGAAATGTGTGATAACCAATAATTTTTATCAGAGAGTAATCATTTTCTCTCTCAGAGTCTGCATCGATGGAATATGGTTTGAGAGGCCGACGTCTCTGTTAAAAGAATCATTATATTTGAGATTAGCTGTTAGTGTTGCAACGAACCAACTTCAGAAAGAAAAGACCTCCGAGCTAAGATGGTTTAATATACCAAATGACTCATACCGTCGAGTTGACTACTTAGACTCACTCAAACCCAGTAATGATGAAGTTTAATGGCCTAGGAACCTAGTGCGAGGATGGGAACAACCGACAAGTAAGACACTAGTTTATTCTCTTTGAGATCGATACCTTAGCATATTTACAAGATTTCTTTAGAAGCCGATTTGTAACTCTTCTAGACATTGCAAACATGAACATTGTATTCCTTTATACCCGTATAGGGTCTCTTTTCAAAATTGTCAATTTATTCAAAAATACAGTGATATAAGAGAAGGCGCAATATTAAGTTGGACCGAGAGATGGTTATGAAATATGTTATACCGCTCTCATACATACTAGTTCCATGTAGAACTATGATAGGATTTCCCGTAGTCAAGTAAGATGGCTTAAACATTGAGGTGGGTCAAGGGTAATATAATACCACTGCTTGATAAATTCATAAAATGCCTATAATGGTTTCTTTCAAAGAGAACTTAGGAATTTTATTGAGCTTGGGAAGCCACCTTTTATTTTGAATCAAGTCATAAATTTCTTGGAAATATTATGATAGGGACATTAAGGTCCATAGAACTATCCTTGCAAACATTTTCGGTAAATGAGAACAACTTCGTCGTAAGACCTCCTATATTGTCTATTCAAGTAATCTTGGTGAGTACAATTTTATAGTACACCATTATGTCAAAAAATACTATGTCTCTAACCTTATATAGAGCTATATGTGATTGTAAATGAAGTGATGGTAATGACATCACGTAGAAGCGAATTGAAAGTATTCATTTTCCTCTTGTATAGGAGTTATTATCTTTTTCAATTCATAATATCCTTAACCTTGGTTGAGATAAACCATAGGTCGTCTAGAAACCTTAGTCTTGAAGTTTTGAGATAGGGGTATTTTGGATATAATGGATTATTCAAGGGACAAGTAAAACCCTAGTATAACCTAGAAGGGTTAAAGATTATTGATGACCACTTTTATGGTTATAAATTGTTTTAGTAGACACTAAAGGGTCAAGAACTATGTATTTAGTAAATGTTCATATCTATTTTATTGAAAAGAGATTTGTTTCTAATCGACAATGTTTAACCCTAGGAAGGGAAAAACCATGTGTTGGGCTACAAGTCGACTTAAAATACAAGTCCTAAGCCTCAGATTTTGCAAGCATGCAAGAGGTACCATTAAATGATTAGTCAAACATTAAATTCAATATACCTTTTGGTTGCAACTTTTCTTACACTATTACTTGTCGACAAGGGGTGAATCTCAAATGATGCAAAGATGCAAAGAGAGATACCTAAGAATGGATAGTCATTCCATAATGTTAAAAGAGCAACGATAGTGTCTTGTGATTTCACCTAAGTTAGAAAGACTAGATTGGAGTTATATAAAACTCTTTAGTTAAACCTTAGCTTGACCCAAATGTGGTATTTATTTATATTAAATCGTTGGGATCGTTATATAGATCATGATTGAAGGGACGATTACCCTAACAATGTGTAATTATTCTTACTTGTAAGAAGGGAATTAGATTCCTAGACTATAATGCTTAACCTGGGTGAGGTTATCATCTTAGTCGTTACTAATCAATCTATAATTCTTATGAGACAATAAGTCATGGACCTCAAGTATTGCAATGATGCAATGAGTTTTCTCATAAAAGAAAGTTGAATAGTTCTATGGATTATAGACAGTGAAAGAAAACATATATGGGTCAAGAAGACTAAATTGTTGAAATTGTCATAACTACACAAGTTAAACATAGTTGACCAAGTCAAACTATAGGAATATGATAGTATCCAAGTCGAGTTGGAGTGGGTGAACATTATGACAACATTCATTGCGAACGTCAATTTATATTGAAAACTATGGCCATAGTAATGCATATGTCTCTACATGCATTGTTGGTTCACTGTATCTGGATTGCACATCCTATCAGGAATCATACTTAGCTAGAGGGTATCTAGGGTTGTATGATGGATAGAGTTGTGTAAGATACAACACTATGTACTCGAAAAGGCAAATTACCACTAGTCACCTTGGTCTATACTTCTTGTGAAGGGTAGGGCCACTTCCCTTGTGGAAGTTGTGTGGGAGACCGCCGGTCTGTGGTTGGAGGTAAATCACTGGAAAGATACTCTCTCTCTAGCAGAAGACATGCCGAGGCTTGTGATAAAGATGTCAGATTTTCGGATGTAGTATATCTTCGAGACTTGTGTTTATTGAGACTATGTAAAGCATTATTTAAAGCAGGTATTTGTAATTGATTTACTTTTGTAAACATTGTACTTCAGAAAGACAATATGGTTTATTATGTTTTTTGTAATGGGAAATCTCGTAATTGTTGTTACTTGATTATATGTTAAAAAAAAAATTCTCCATCTCATTTTACCTTGTTTAAATTACTTAATGGTAAATTTCTGATTTTTACTTTGTTTATAAAATGTGGATGTTACACCGCGCATCTAAAAATTACCAGTACTGCACATTTGTACCGACTTCTTGTGCATTTGACCCCTTCTGTTGCTCATCTATTTCTACGCATGCGTAACAGTGAGTACTTCCACTTATTTTGAGAGAATCTTTTTACCATTTATGGGTACCCATTTCAATCTAGTTCCAAGTTCTGAGATCAGATCTTACCTTACAGTCACCTTTTCATTCGTTCCATAGTGTACCCTCTCTTTCATCGGTCATCTCACCCACCTTCTACTAGGTCTCTGTAGAGCAAAGTCATAGTATCCTATATCAGATTAGCGCAAGACCTTTTTCAGATCATATCGGATTCAAGTAACCCTAGCAAGTCACAGAACTTCACTAGTGGTCTTGGTACACGACTAGTCTCTACACAGTAAGACAGGTATCAAGTACCCTTACTTGTGGCTATCATCTTATATTGGCCATCTTACTTGAAATCATTGATCGAAGGAGTCCCTTGTCTAAATCTCGTCACAAGTATCCTCTTCTTAGCAATCTTTGCTTGCACCTTACCAAAAGTCTCTAGTTCCATCCCACTGCTTTCCACGTCACCTTGCATGGTTTTGACTAGATCTCAATACAAAAGACAACTTGAAATAGCTGGGTCATCCAATCACATTGTCACTCCTCACGATAGTGATGAGGATATCTCTCATGAAGAGTATCAAGGGCACCTCCAAGATAAAAAATTTTAGCACTTACTAGAAAAAGTGCTCCATGAGGATCCTCACAAGTACTTTATGCATCTTGCACGTCTAGGACTCAAACTCCCCTCTAACTTTGATCTCAACAAACTGAAGGAGACCGCAGAGGAAACTCACAAAAATCACACTGAGGAAGATAAAGGAAAGAAAGTCACAGACCCAAATATACCTATGGAAGAAATGCAGAAACAAATCAAGGGTCTAATGCAACAAATGACGTATCTCAAGACAAGAACAAGTGCTAAAACTTACTCTTTGGAAGACATAGCACCATACCCCTTTGATAAAAGTTTGAACATGGTACCCTTCCCCTTTCATTTAGAAGTTCCTGTGTTTGAAAAATACAAAGGAAAAGGGGACCCAAGAGATCACATTAGGGAATTCACCGCCGCATGCATGGAAGTAGCTCACAATGAGACTTTCTTAATGAGACTATTTCCTAGATCTCTACGAAGTCAAGCCATGGAGTGGTTCTCGTGACTTTCGCTGGGTATCAAAACCTTTGATAAGCTAGTAAACAAATTCATCACGCACTTCTCGTACAACATTGAACACGAAGTCTCCATGCTTGATCTATGCAATACCAAACAAAAGAGTGGTGAATCATTCGCCTCCTTCCTACAAAGGTGGAGACTACTAGCGAGAAAATGCTCATATGACATACCTGAGAAGCAATTGATGGAGATGTTTGTCCACAACCTCAACTCTGATCTCAGCTATCAAATCCAAATTCAATGTCCTACCTCATTTTTGAAGGTCATTGAAATGGGATTATTCATCGAGAAAGCTATGATCGCCAAGGGGCAAATCAAGTTGTACAAGGACACCCCTAACTCCAACTACACCATGGACAAGTCAAAATTTTGGACCAAGAATAAAAATGTCGTTAATGATGGAGTAGTTGATGCCAAGGTGGTGACTCCCAAACAACAACCAATCTTCACTCTCAAAGGAGAGGAAATCAATGCTACGCCAACAAAACATTCCTACGGGAGTCAAGGCCATGGTACAACTCAAACCCTAGGCAAAAGTTCACGCCATTGGGTGAGTCCCAAGAGTCTACATTAAGGAAGCTATTGGCCAACAACAAGATCACTCTCCCGCCAACTAGCGATTATGAACCTCAAATAAAACCTCACTATTGGAAAGACACTAATTTTTGTGAGTATCATAGAGGAAGAGGTCATACTACCAACAATTGTATTTGTCTCAAACATGTTATTCAAGACATACTTGATCAAAATCAAGGAGCTGCCCAACAACATACCTCCAATGAGATGCATGTGGCATACAAGGATCTGCTTCTCAATCACGATAGGCCATACAACAACAATGGCAACAACAACAACAACTGCAATAGGCAAAATTAGAATAGTGGGAATAATAATGCTACTTATGCAAGTGTGCCATTTGATTATACCATCAATTGCATATCAAAGCACATACCACAAATCAATATGGTCAGACCCAACCAACAATCAGAACCCAACAAAATTGATTGCAGTATCATCACCTGCAGTGGTAAGGTCACGTTGAATACCATCCCTCCAAGGTCGTCACCTTCTCAGTCCAACCCCCATCAATATAGTGTCATAGACCAACTCTAAAAAACTCCTGCCCACATTTCTATCTTAGAGTTGTTGCGTCTGTCTCCCTCCCATAAAGAAATTCTAGATAAAGCCTTAGTGGAAATGACTGTGCCCACGAACTTGGCCCAAGAGAAGTTTCAAGCCATGGTAGGAAATCTAGCCTCCTCTAATACCATATCATTTACCGAGCAGGATGACCTCTCAGTGTCTCAACCCCATAACACCCCCTTGCATATTGTCGCTCTCATCCATAAACACCACATCAAAAGGGTTCTCATTGATGGGGGAGTGGGTTTAAATATTTGCATGCTCAAGCTAGTCCTTACATTGGGGTTCTCTAAAAATGTGGTGGATCCAAGGAAAAAGATCACTATCAAAGCCTATGATGAAGAGGAAAGAACTACCAAAAGAACAGTGGTATTACCCATATAGGTGGGACCGGTGATAAAGGACGTTGTTTTCCAAGTCCTAGATAGGGAGCTAGCCTATAACATTCTCCTAGGTAGACCATGGATTCATGCCATGAAAGTGGTACCTTCTACCTACCACCAATGCATAAAATTCCCTCATAATGGCAAACAAGTCACCATCCAAGGTGATCCCGACCCCTTTCAACATTGCAATTCTGTCCACTCAAAGCTCGATTATATCATACCCAACAATAGAGCATCCACATCCCCTACTCCATAGCATGATTCTACATCCGAAGCTTCCTCATCCAAGCTCAAAGAGCAGAAAATTACCATTAAAGAAACGGGAGTAGGGGAATACTCCATCGAGCACAGCCTCAATCTAGCCAAATTGCCTCTATCTCCTAGATCCTTTGGACGACCCAAGCATTTTCCAAAGCCATCTACTCCTCCTGCACCTCCTACAGCTCCCTTTGTAAAATGGGAGACCCTATCAGATGAAACAGAGGTAAGAGATATCCTACAATGGCTCTACACAAAAGAAGACGAGAACACACAACAAGAACCACCTAAGCTCCCAACAGAAATCTATGGGCAAGGTGAGTCCATCCTACACAGAATGGGTTACGAAGGACAAGGCCCCATTAGCCTAAGAAAAGAAGGAATAATAGAACCCATTCAACCTTCTTCATCCTCATTGGTAAGAAATACAAAAGGTCTAGGCTACAAGGACAAGGGCAAAGCAAAAGCAAATGCTTGTCTTGTGGAAATGATCCATACCCTTCAAGAGGATAGTGACACAGATTCCAATGAGTATGAGTGGGATGAGCTAACAGAGCACTCCTATGACGATAAAGAAGTTGACACCATTCAAACTTATAGCCCCTACATGAGGGACAAACGCTAATGAATAGACCATTAGAGTGTGATTCGCCAATTCCTGAGAATACGACTTTCGAGGAAGGTTTGAGTTCTATCACAATAAATAATTTGGAAGAAAGTACCATCACGAACACCATCCCTACCAATACCCCTAGCATATCCATTCAAACTATCAATGAATCAGATCTATCCTCTGACTCCCTCCCCCTTGTACATCCTAAACTTATCGACTGGGACCTACAAGGAACCCCACAACTAGACATGTTCCAAAATGATGATGCCTACATTGACTACATGGAACTTAGGGACCACCTACCCACAGAAGATCATAAAGCTGGCTTCACCATTGAACTCAATACCGTGGCTTATTTCAGAAAGGGTGCCAAGCTTTCTAGTCGCAAAAATATCAAAATAAAAACTAGATCTGATGGTGAAAACCGCTCCGTGGTAGTGTCAGATCCCAAAATAGTAAAAAGAAAGGACGCATTCGATGGTGAAAACCCAACTGTGGCACCTGACGATGGAAGGCTTGACACTCTCCCCGATGACATGCACCAGGAGAAGTCTCAGATTGTTGTGGAACCTACAGAACCTATTAATATTGGAACAGAGGAACAACCTAAGATCATTCACTTTGCTAAGTCTCTAACTCCTCCAGAAAAGACTAAGTTTATACCATTCTTCAAGAAAAAGTAGGTCAACTTTGCTTGGTCATATGTAGATATGCCAGGATTGGATCCAGATTTGATTCTACATCATCTTCCACTAGATCTAGGAGTGAAACTAGTTAAACAGAAACTTAGAAAGATGCATCCACACATTGCACTGCTAGTGAAAGAAGAACTCAAGAAACTACTGGATGTGGGATTCATCTGAGCAATAGACTATCCAGAGTGGGTCTCCAACATAGTACCGGTATCCAAACCTGATGGCTGAGTTAGACTATGCAATAATTTTAGAGATCTAAACAAAGCTTGCTGCAAGGATGATTTTTCGTTGCCAAATATAGATATCATAGTCGACTTAACAATAGGGCATACCATGTTATCTCTCATGGATAGCTTCTCAGGATGCAATCAAATCAGGATAGCACCAGAAGACCAACACAAAACAGCTTTCACTTGTCCATGGGGCACTTTCTGCTGGAATGTCATGCCATTTGGGCTAAAGAAGGCAGGAGCCACATATCAACATGCTATGACCACTATATTCCATGATATGATGCACGTCTCAATGGAAGACTATGTAGATGATATCCTTGCAAAGTCACTCACAAGAGAATCACACCTGGATGTGCTAGAAAAGGTCTTTTAGAGACTAGAACAATTCAAGGTCAGGTTGAACCCAAAGAAATGTGTGTTTGGAGTCACCTCGGGAAAGCTCTTAGGCTTTATTGTATCAACAAATGGGATCGAAGTAGATCCTACCAAAGTCAAGGCCATCATGGAAATGCCACCACCGAAGAATCTCACTCAACTACAGTCTCTACAGGGCAAACTATAAGCAATCCATAGGTTCATATCACAACTGGTAGACAAGTGTCAACCTTTTAGTCATCTCCTACACAAGAACATTCCATTTAGGTGGGATGAGAAATACGAAGAGGCATTTGGCAAACTAAAGGATTACCTTATGAACCCACCTATCTTGATGCCTACCAAACCAAAGATGAGAAGCTTATCCCATACAAGCACATGGTCGATGACTTTAAAGAGTACTTTATGATAATATCCTTTGAGCAAATACCTCACATTGAAAACAAAGCAATAGATGCCATGGCAACCATTGCCTCACTCCTCAATATCCCAGAGAATGAGTCACGGTACAAGTTCTTAGTAGAGTCAATTCAACAACCAACTTATGATCATCCTGAAACACACTCCATATGCCTATTAGTCAGATCTAATTCACCTTGGTATGGTAAGATCTACACTTACCTCAAGGATAACACCTCCCACCTAACTTGTCTTCAAACCAATGTCGAGCCTTCATCCACCAAACCTCTCGTTATACCATTATTGCTGACACCCTATACTGACGTGGTTTGGATGGTACTTTACTCTGTTGTTTAGAACAAGAAGAATCTCAAACCACCTTACAAAACGTGCATAAAGGAATTTGTGGAACACACTCTAGCGGTCCTTCCTTAGCTAAGAAACTCATGCGTTTGGGTCATTATTGGTTGAACATGAAAAAAGATTCATATCAGTTTGTGAAGAAGTGCAAGCAGTGCCAAATACACGGGAACCTAATACATGCACCAACTCAAGAGCTGAGACCTTTAACGACACCTTGGCCCTTTTGTCAATGGGGACTCAACCTTGTAGGCAAAATCCACCCGCCCTCATCCAATGGCCACAAGTTTATAATAACCACCACTGAATACTTTACCAAGTGGATTGAAGCCGTTCCCCTCACCACTATCACAGGCAAGCAAATTTCCTCATTCATCCTCAATTAGCTCATCTGCAGATACGGAATTCCCTCATCCATTATCACAGATAATGGAAGACCTTTCAAAAACCAGGATGTACAAGAGCTTTGTGACAGATTCAAAATCCAACACCGTTTCTCCGCACCTTATTACCCCCAAGGCAATAGCCAAGCAGAAGCATCCAACAAAACAATCTTGAAACTCCTCAAGAAGACAGTCAACGATGCTGGCCGTGATTGACACATCCAACTCAATTCTGCTCTGTGGGCCTATCAAACTAGTATACGCACTCCCACAGGTGCTACCCCTTATGCCCTTGTCTATGGATCAGAAGCCATCTTACCCATCAAGGTCAAGTTACCATCTCTCAAGGTGTCATTAAAAGGTCTCATAACTAATGAAGAGTATAGAGTTTCCAGATTACAAGAGATAGAACTGCTAGAGGAAAAGAGACAGAAAGCCTTCAATCATCTCAAGGCATATCAACAAATGATGTCACGAAGCTACAACCATAGAGTCCGTCCAAGAGTCTTTAAGGTGGGAGATCTAGTACTTAAGGAAAATCCCTGCAATCAACAGGATCAGGAAAAGAGGGGCAAGTTCGAACCCAACTAGCTTGGGCCCTATGTGATTGTGGCTGCCTATGGATCAAAGGCATATCAGTTAGCAACATCAAAAGGTGAGTTATTCGATGACCTAATCAACAGTATGCATCTTCACCGGTTCTATACCTAAGAGAACTCTAATGTAAGGGGGGCAAAAAAAAATACAAAAAAAAAATCAAAAAATACAAAAAAATCAAAAAGTGGAAAAACAACAAAAAAATCATCCTTTGGTGAAAACCTGGCAAACAGGTGCCTTGTGTACTTCTATCTTTCATGCAAATAAAAGCAAGTGGTGAAAACCTGGTAGAACAGGTGTTACTTGTGATAAACCGCTCCCTCCATCTTTGGGAAACCAATCACCTTGTGTCCATTCTTCCTTCAATCGTGTCCCATTCAATTTATATTTGTTCCATAATAAAAACCTAACGGTAACCTATCATGGCTTGATATTCTATCTTTTTTTCACCTTGTCAACCAAGGTCTTATCCAGTATCCTATCCATAGTGTCAGCCTAACATAGTGTCTATCATCAGTGTCCACATGGTCCAAAGTCCATGAACTATGTTGCCTCTGCGTTGTCACATATGTAAGGCCATTTCTTCAAATGCACCCCCGAGGATCCACTCACCCATCCTTCTATCTATCTAAGTCCGCAACACTTTCTATCACCTAGGTCTTAGGTCCATTAGGGTTCACCCTGAACTACATTGCCTTTGCTTCATCACATAAGCAAGGCCATTTAGCAATGAGCCCCCGAGGCACTAGGTCAGTCCCTTAGGGTCTGTTTTACCAGGCATGCAAGCACAAGCAAAGCCCGCTTCCTCAGCAAAAATCTTGACACAAGGCATCAATCTATCCAACGCAAAAGCAAACATGAACCTAGAGCACTCAAACTGATTCTATTTAACTTATGGCAAGAAAAACACATCTAATGCAAGAATGTTTTGTGTTTGTGATCAGGTTAACTTACTGAGTCTTGATTTTTGTTATTATGTCTTCCTATGCTACTCAAGGATGCCAAAAGCTAGAGATGCTATGATAGGGGCATAATCATTTTCTTTATTTTCTGCTTGTGGATTAACCTTTAGTAATGTGAAGCCTTGTCTAATGACATGATCAACAAAAGATCATCGAGGACATATGAGGTCTAACATGAAAGGGGGTAATCCTTGTCTGTTGATATGCAAGAAATACTTAGGTCATCTCGGTTTAATTATACCTAGATGCTTGTATTAACTTGCTAAATCAAAAACCATGTAAGCAATACTCAAGTCATCTCAGTTCAATTATACCTAGATGCTTGTATTAACTTACAACATTCAAAAAAAGTACCAAAAATTTACCCAATGATGAAATAGGCACTTCAAAATACTTGCACCTTCAAGATGTCAAAAAAGCAAAACACCATTTACATCCATTATACATCCATAAAAGCATCCATACCATATCCCATGCAATACAAGATCCAAAATGTAGAGTATCAATACAAATGAAAGTTTGTGAGTCTTTCTACCAAGTCAGTCTTCAAATCAATCTTATGTCTATCATTGTGTCATCTCTGTGTCGATTGAGTAGATTTGGACATAACAAAAACATAGCATAGTTTGCAAATCATATCACATGAGATAGTCATTTATATGATTAAATCATTTGCATACATAATAGGTGCATTAGTTCATCCACATCCATTTGCATCATGCATAGCATAATATTCATAGAAAAAAATCAAAAACATAGGTAAAGACATGTAGAGCATCACATAAATTGCATCATCATGTACCTAGCATAACACATTTTATTTTCACATCACATGGCATCATATAAAAGTATGCATTAGATAAACATCACATAGCATCAAAGTAAACATCTAAGTCTGCATTAGAAAACATCATATAGCATCAAAGTAAAACATCTAAAGTCTGCATTAGACAAGCATCACATAGGCATAATCAAAGTATGCATCACATGAGTACCATCATACAATAGAAATGCATCTATAACACATAAGTATAGAGAGCATCAAATAGCTGCATCCTCATACAAAGATCAAATAAAGCATGTCCAAATGTACAATATATCAAAGTCTACCAGGACCATCTCTGAGTCAATGTCATATGTAATGTGTACATCTCAAGAAAATAATGATACATGTCCCAAATCTATACATGCCAGGCTAACTGAGCCATCAAAAGTATGCGTAAAAAGCCAAAATCTGTGCAAGAGTGTTGGCTAACCTTGCTGCCGTGGGCCACTACTCATAGCACTGTCCTCTCCATCCCCTCCTCTGTTGGCCCCAGACTGTTGTGGGCCCATCACAGAGGCTCCTGATCATGATCCCTCTGCCCTCTGCCCTCTATGCTATCCCTGCCATAGACTAACTCCTATAGCTAGGCGCCCTCTACTCTACTGGCACTGCCCCGTGATATAAACCTTGATAGTACTGTGTCTGAGCCTACACCTTGACAAGCTTTCCTTGCACCTATGCTAACTGCCCCTGTACCTGGGCCAGCTATGCCTATGTATGTGCTAGTTGTGCCTGCTGCACCTGTCCAACTAGGAAGCTACTAGTACTGTCTGTGCCCAAGCTGCCACTGTTGCATCTCTCTCTACTCTAATCGCCCGCACCCTAGCCTCAGCCGCATCTCACTCTCAAGATCTTGGACATGCGGCCTACATCTAACTCCCATCGAGCCTCAGCCATCGTGATATGTGCCCTCAGTTGTCTAACCTATCCCCTCAACATAGCAATAGCTCACTCTTGTGCATCTGGCTGCATGAGACCCTGAGGAACTTGTCCCTGTCCCTGCACCTGTTGTTGGGGCACCTGCTACTGGGCCACCTACTATGGTGGCAGCATCTAAACTTGTTGTGCAACCTGTGGCTGCACTACCTGCTGCTGGTGAGAAGATCCCTCCCCAGATCTCCTCCTCTGTCTCGCTCTGCCTCCTCCTCCTCCATCTCCTCCATCTCCACCATCTCCTCCTCCTCCACCTCCTCCATCTCCACCATCTCCTCCATCTCTCCATCCTCCTCTTCTCCCCTGTCTCCTCCTCCTCCTACCAGCCCTGCCCTCCTCATCTATATCCTCCTTGTCTATGCGAGGAACCAACTCTTCAGGCCCTGAGTATCTAGGAAATGGGTGCTCTGCGAACCACTCCTCATAATCTTGTGTCATCCTTGAATTTGCAATCTCTCTCCTCATCAACCAGGCAACATAAGGAATCTGCCAGAACTTTGCCAGGGCCTCCTCATAGGATGCCACTGGTCCCCACCTAAACCGCTCTGCATGTGTACGTGCAAATTGGGCCTGCCCCTGTGGCATGCCATGTCTCCTCCCAAACTGCCTCTTCACTCTGCTGAGTATCTGTCAGTCTAAAATAAATCAAGTCTTGCCTATGAGCCACCGCGTCTGGAAGCAGTATGGCAGCTCATCGTCCTCATCATCCTAAGGCTCGCACTCCAGGTAAGGGCGCCAGATAACTCTATCTACCCCATCCAATGCATGAATCCAATACTCCAAGTTCCCTTGTCATGCCCGTACCAGGCCCACCTGTATGTCAACCATACAAGTGGGAAAAAATGATGGAAATATATTTTTTTTAAGGAATTGAGTTAAACACGAAACTCCATTATCAGTTTACCTATAGTTCACCCTTGTATAACAAACATGTATTGGTTTGATGATGATCATTCTCTAATTTACAAGTATCCTAATAACTAATTGCCAGGTTAAACTAATAAGAATATTAAAAATATTTTGTTAAGCTTAGTCCATAAAGTTACACTATAATTTTTCCACCACTAAGTGATTTAATTAAATATAATGATGTTTTAGTAAAATTTAATTTTAAAAATACCATTACACTTAATATAACATTCATCAAAGTTTATAAGATATTAATGACTTAGATCTATTATTTGATTCTTTAATTTAAATTTAGAAGAATGGGTTTAGTTTAACATTTAATAAATCACAGTTGCTAATTTGATAATACAAAACATTAAATATACAATTACAACTACTAATTTACAACTTTAACAACAATATTTCATTTTAAACTAATTTCTTTTAATAATGCAATAAACTATTTTTTTCATGATGTCAAATTGAATATTTTATTAGTAAATAATCAAATCTTTCAAATTCTTTCTAGAATAAAACTTCAAGATAATAAATTCAACGTAATAATAATAAGTTCCATATTTGATAATTAAAATCTATTTAACAAAAGACAAAGCAAATCTTTGTTACTAATTATGACATCAATTTAATATCTTCAATCTCTAAATCTTTTCTTTTTAATAAAATTAACTAACATCTTTCTTATTTAGAACTAATTGCTTTTATCGAGAAAATCCAACTAAATCTCTTCACTCATTCTCAATTCCAAAATAACATAATTTATATCTTTTAATTGTTATTTAAAAATAGAAACTATTAAATATATTTAAACAAATCCATTTTTATAATAAAACAAGCTTTTTGTTCAAAAAAAGAATATACAAATTTTGTTTCCATAAAATCTAATTCTTTTATTTTTCTAATAAAGAAATAAAACTAATACTTTTTCTATTTTTTTTTTTTAAAGCTTCTTTCTTTAATTTAAATATATCAATTGCTTTCTTCTAAAAGAATAAAACTAATTATTTTCTAAAAAATAATATAAAAAATCTAATTCTTTAAAGCAATAAAACAACTTTTTCCATTAAAGTAGTTTTCTTTTTCCATCTTTAAAACAAAAACTTTCTTTTCTTTATTTAACTATAATAATTGTTTCCTTTTTATGAGAACAGAATAAATCTAACTCTTTTTTATGTTTTAAAAATAATAAGATAAAAACGGATTCTTTTTCTTCATATTTAAATAAATCAAAGCTAATTCTTTCTAATAAATTAATAAAACAACTAAATTTCTTTTCAAATTAAATAAAACATAAAGCTTTCCTTTTGGTTTCTATTCTAAAATTAAAATTCTTTTTCTATTCCAAAAATATAATCAATCCAATATTTTTCTATTATAGAATTGTTTAAAGTAGTAAAACCCAAACCATTGATTTATATTATAAATACTAATTCTAATTATATCTTTCTTAATAAAACAAGTTTTTTTTTTTTTTTCCTTTTTAAAATAATGAAATAAAGCCAATATTTTTCTAAATAAAATTGATTTTTCTATTCTCAAAACAATAAAACAATTATTAAATTATACATTTAAAATTCCTCAATCTTTTTAAACTAAATAAAGCAAATAAAGAAAACAATCTTTTTTTTCTAACTCAATAAAGCAAATACTTTATTTCAAATATATGTAAGATAAAATTAATTTTTGATTTCTTTTTAATAATTTAATTAAATAACTAAAATTGCTTCTTTCGAATAAAATTAAGTATATATCTTGCTTTCTTGTTTCATTTCTAAAATTAACATACTTTTTCCATTTGAAAATATAAACATTAATCTAATATATATATATATAAATATACATATTTATATTTTTTTTAAATATATGAACATGATTTTTTGTAATAAAACAAAACCATTGTTTTATATTTACCTATTAATATAATTTTACCTACACTTTGCATTTATTTTGCAGGATAGTAGTACCATGGAAATCTTATAATATTTTATAGAATCAATTTACACGAAGGAGACCTTTTTATATTCAATCAAAATAAAGGAAACCATATTCTGAAATAAAAACCATTAACACAAGTATGAATACAATAGAATAATCATTTTTTTTTATTTAAAAGAAGATATGCCTGTGATAATTTATTTCTTTCCGAACTCCCAACATTCTCCTATTAACACAGAATTGACACAACTTCACAAGAAACCCTTTTGTACACAATGAATGAAACCCCAACATATAATGGCACTTCTGCCAAAACTTGCAAACATAGATAGTTTTCTTTTTCAATGAACACATAGAGACTAATATCAACTTCCAATCTTCAACTTGAATCTTTTCATAACCTGCATACATTCAGCCAAAATAGATGGCCAAGTCCTACTCTCCACCCTACCATAGGGATTGCCTAAGCACATCCCACCCCCGAGTAGGAGAACTCCATAAACTAGGTAAAACACTCATGCAAACACATAAATCCATAAACCAGAAAAGATCATTTACACATAAACATGAAAAATCCCATTGGTCGACTCACAATCAAAGGATCCACTAGATCCAAAACAGGAGGAGAGAGGGGATAATCATCTCTCTTGGGGGGTAAAATAATCACATCAATCCTCCTTAATCTTCAATAATAATACCATCCATGCAACACCATAATCCACCACCAACAACACCATTACTCAAATCATGGCCATTATTACATTATCTTTTAAATAAATATATTTATTTTAATTGTTATTCATTCATTTCAATTCATTTTTTTTATTACCATTTCCTTTCATCTCCACAAAACTCCATAATCACAAACCTCCTCCAACAAACCTTCATAATTATCTTCAACAAAATATCAATAAAACATGGGCACTCATGCCCAAACCCAACTCCACTATCAAATTACTCCACAACACCATCACATATAAAATAAATCCCCCCCAAGAGAGGCTCCACACCTCTCTCAAACCCCATTACATAGGAGGCTCTCATCAGATATGGAGGGCCACTCCTATTACAACCCAACCCACAATAACAAAAAAAAATACAAAAACACATAAACCAAGGATTTCATAAGCATGCATACATTTTACAAAAATATGAAGAGGAGATAATTTCCTACCTCAGCTCCCCAAGTTAGGGTGAGCTCAAAACCCCAAATGAGACAAAAATCTTTCTCTTGAATTCACAATCCAAATTCCAAAGCCAAACTTCTCTACCAAAACTTCTCACCAAAATTCTCTTCCAAATCTTCTCACAAAGAAATTCTCTTCCAAAAATCTTCTCACAATTTCCTCATCCCAAAATCCAAGCATAGCAAAAGTGTAAAAACTCTTCCCAAAGATTCCCATAAATAAAACACAAAGCTTCCAAAAAGGAAAGAAAACGAAAAAAGAAAAAAGAAAGAAAAACAAAAAAAAGAAAGCAACTTTCTTTATTTTTTTCAATAAAACTCTTATTTTTCCAAAATTAAAATAAAGGGATAAAATCCTTTCATAAAAATAAAATAAAATATTAAAATATTAATTTTAAAACATTTATCCACATTCCATAAAAGAAATAAATTAAAATGAAATAATTAATTAAAAAGACTTTCTCCCAAAATGCAATTAAATAAAATTAATAAAAATAAATAAAATACCACCACCACACACAAAAATTAAAATAAAAATCAAATAACAATATTACATCACATATTAGCCTTAACCCCTTCCACGAGTTAGGCTAGGCTTAACTGGTCTAACATAGGGTTTATGGAGTCTCCGAGTCCACTTAAGGAGCTTGACCACCCACCTGCACACTTAATTTTTGAACATCATTTTGTCAAATAAATATAGCCGAAGCAACTTGAAATGCATAGAAAAATTAACTAAATAATCCAACTTCATTCATGATTACATAATTCAAATAATATAATTTATTCTATTTAAAGACTATCACAAAATCATTTAATTCATTCAATACTTTCTTTTCCCACACAATTAATTATCCAATAGCAACTCATCAGAATAAAAAGCATACAATCCAAACATAATTCCCAAAGAGTTTAATTATATCATAATGTCCAATCACACACATCAAAATAGACAATTATAAATAGTATCATATCATGGTCTCAAGTGCAGTACTAGCTAGGCCTCACATCCCTAGCCTATACTAGGAAAACACTCCTGCATAACCATAGCTATATGGCTCTCCCCTCTTTTTGGAAAACACACAAATCGGTCTAGTGATGGCAATGTGCTTCCATAGCCAAAATTGCAACAACGAAACCCCTGCTGATAGACTCACACCCCTGTGGTATACCACCTGATGCATATCGTGGTATAAGTGTACCACTACACAGACACCCCAAGCAAAGTAGGTGCCCTCTGTAATCATGCTCTCCATGGTCCGTCCCCATCCAATCGGGAACCCGTGTGATCTCCTATCACGACATACAACGCCTCCGATCAATCCTACTACTATACTAGGGAAGTAGTCATAATAATCATGTATATCCTGCCAGGAAATAACCTGACAGTCTAGCTCCAGGTCATCAAACACCTGTCTGCACTCAGCAAGTCTTGCATCCCACTATGGATCATACACCACAAGCTCACCCTGTAGTGGCAAGTGAAGTATCTTGTAAATGTCCTCAAGAGTCACCGTTATCTCACCAATAGGGAAGTGAAAAGTCCCATCCTCACTATGAAATCTCTCCACTGCCGCAGTCAGTAAATCAAGGTTCACATGAACCTTAGGCATGAAGCAAACATAATCTAGGCCCATCATACTAAGAGCCTCTCGATCTATCTCTGTCAACATATAACACTGCAACATAGGCAAGGGAAACTGCTCCCTCGACATCAGTATATCTCGAATGTCCTCCTGCAAGCATGCATGGCAAATGTGTCAACCTAAAGCTGCAAGTATCATGCTCAACATATCTATACAATCATATCAACTAACTTAACATATCAAATTGATCAAAACAACACACTACATCTCTTGACTAGATTCCTACAATCTTGGAGATAGCTTATCGATTGACGCATCAAACAGGATGCCAATCGAGTCAATTTGTTAAGGTAAACTGACTATCTATATCATATGAGTCAAAACAAAAGATAAATGCATCATTTCTTTGCAAATGTGCAGTAGCATCTCTTGAATGCGCCAAACCATATCACATGCGTTGATTCATACCATATATGCCCTGCCAAATTGTATGCGCCGATTCCAGTATCAAATGCACAATTTCCTAGTGCATGCACCAACCTATATCATGCATGCGCAGCTCTAGTGCATGTGCAATTCTATAACCTAAATGTGCCGTGGGAGGACATATGCGCAGTTCCACATGTCGTATGTGCCAAACTGCGATCTTGCACTTTTGTTTTGCCTAATTTTGCCTAGCATTTATTGCACCCAAAATTGACCCTAGGTGAAATTTCTTGAGATACATACTGGTGGTCCTGCCTTAGGTAGCTGGTTGAACCATCAGACTCGCTCAAAGTACTGTTCCTCGTGCGGAATGTCCATCCTAGTCCGACTGCTCTATGCTCTATGCTCTCCTAAGCTCTCAAGGACAAATCAAACAAAGCCAAGTGTGCAAATGACTTGTCTTGTGGACCCAGCTCCTATTTATAGCATGCAAACCCTAAACTGGTTGTGTGGTGACGATGACTACTTCCCTAGCCTATTTCTTCCTGTTTCTCTAAAACACATCCTGTTTTCTTCAAACCTAACCTAGTTTTACCTTCTTCATCGTGAGATTGTCCATCTCATGCCTTCTGCCTTATTCATGTCCAATCTCTTGAGGGGGCATCCTATCATCATAACCTGTACCAGGGACAAATTGGCGCATGTATCATTATCAGAAAATTCTTATTCTTTGAAGCAATGCCATAAACCGCATTGCATCAAAGAGGGGCAAAATGTATACGCCTAAAAATGACACAACTCGGTCTAATTAAATATTCTTAATATTTATTTCATTTTAATTCCTCTATCAATAAATAAATAAATCAATTTATTTATTTGATTCATATTCCTTTAAGTTAATTAAATATCAAAATATTTAATTACCTCTTCTAAAGTCAAAATTAAATAAAATCCTTTATTTAATTTAATTCTTCCAAATCCTCTTACCTACAATTAAATAATTCTTAATTATTTAATTAAGTCAAATTCATTCTTCCCAAATTAAATAAATCAAATCAAATTTATTTAAATTCTCTCAATCTCTAAAAATAAAATACAATCAAATATTTTATTTATTCTTCCAAAATCATGCACAAAACAATTAAATAAATTTATTTATTTAATTTTCTTTCTTATCTTCTAAATTCCTCAAAATATCTTCCAAATCTTCTAAAAATAAGTCTTCTTCTTCATGCACACAAAATTAAATAATTTATTATTTAATTTCTCTCAAATCATGCAAAAGTAAATCACAAGTTGAGTTGTCTCATTCAATCAACCTTGTTTTTATCAATAACTCTTAAATTAGAAAAAAAAGCATTCTAATTTATGAAAGCAATTCTTATCTTTTTAAAAGAAAGTAGTTAACTCAAACAAAACAACTTTTGTGTGACACGTTTTCTTTCTATTCACACACATTCTCTCAAGTCTTCTATACCATTGATCTTCTCATTCTTTCTATACCATTGATCTTTTCTCACAAGTCTATAAATTGAACCTTGTTCCTCCATTTCATTCATCCAAGCTTTCAGTATTGTTACTCTGCAGGAATTATAGCGCGCCTTTGGCACCCACGTCATTCCTTCATTGCTTGCAATCAACTTGTTACCATATCACTACTATTGTTGTGAAGCTCATCTTCATTACAAAGCATTATCATAGCCATTCTCCATTGAAAATCTTGGAATAGCAAGGAAGTGCACTCTCTGAGGGCCTTATTCATACATGCAAGATTGATCGAGATAGAAACCAATGGAAGCTATGAAGCTTTGAGGTTTGCAAAGGTTTTTGAGGTTCTTTTGTTTGATTGATCTCTTTGTTTCTGTATTACGTTGAGTTTTGGGTATTATTGATATACTATATTGATTATTCATGTTTACTCCAATTTTCCCTTAACACCCACTATTACATCTCACACATCCATGTGTCTTGGGATCTAGATGGAGTTCCTAAGAGCTACATAAGGAAGGCCTTTTACCCCCGCCTATGGATATACTCATTGAATTACTTAACACCTTTGACTTAGTGCCTATAGAGCCCATTACATTTTTAGCACCAAGGTTTGATCTTCTACCTTGATTTGTTGATAGATGCTTCCTATTAGCACCCCTATAGTTCCACTTTCTTACTTTCTCAAGAGCCTAGAGATGAATGTTTCCCTTGAGAGCATAGAGATGAATTCTTCCTAGAAACACCTTCCATGATTACTTTTCTCTTTCCTTCTGAGTATTTCAAGCTTCATTGTTTTATTTATAAGTCTCCTACCCTCACAATTGACTTTATTGACTACATGACATGGTGTAGCCACAAAACACACCTAATGAACCTTAACCTTGTCCAAACAAAACTAGATATGACTTATTTCATCATTTTACTAAGCTAATTCACCTTGGCCTCACAAGATTCACTGTTGAGGTCTCTCTTTAAAATCTCATCAAGAATGATCCTCAAGCCCTAGATTTAGGTTATTAATTAGATTTCTATCTAGGACTATGTAGCTTAGTCTAGCATGACCCCAAGAAGTCATGCAATGTTGGAATTCCTTGAAAAAATTATAGCATATGCACATTTGGTGAATATAATTTGAATATGGTCACCTTCTTATTTTCTTTGTATTTCACTTTTGATTGGTGCCTTCACATCTAGTTCACATCTAGTGAAACCTACATGAAGATGCTCAACTTCCAGTTCACTTTTTGGTTTAATTTAAATTGCTTCTTTTAGGACACATTCATTGGAAGAGTTGTTAGATAAGGGACACATTCATCCTATCATATCCACTTGGGGTGCACCATTCATCTTCATGAAGAAGGGTGGATCTCTTCATTTTTCCATCAATTACTAATAATTGAACAAGGTGACCATGAAGAATTGATATCACTTTCCAAGGATAGATGATTTGTTTGATAAGATGAAGGGGGACAATGTGTTATATAAGAATGGTTTGAATCTTATATATCATTATATTTGCATTAGGAGGTAAATATTTATTGGATAGATTTTAAAACTCATTATGGATACTACAAGTTCTTTATGATTCCATTTGGGTTGATGAATGCTCCATCAATGTTCATGAGCCTCATGAATGGGGTGTTTTGCACCTACCTAGATTGGTTTGTCCTTTGTTCCTTGATGATATTTTCATTTATTCAAGGATAGTAGAGGAGCATGAGATTCACTTGCATTAGGTTCTACAGTGTTTGCACAAGAACTAGCTTTATGGCAACTTGATAAAGTTTGAATTTTTAGGTCTAAGGTGAAGTACTTGGGACATGTTATATATGGAGAGGGTATCTAGGTAGATCCCTTGAAGATTTAGGCTATTGTGAATTCACCTATTCCCATGAATGTTTCTAAGGTTTGTGTTTTATGGGATTAGCATGTTAATAGTGTTGGGTTTTCATGCATTTCTCAAGACTTGTGCATCTATTACTTCTCTTCAATGGAAATGGAAGAAGTTTGTGTGATCATATCAATGTGAGAGAGATTTTTAGATTCTCAAGGAGTGGATAACTAATGCATCAATCCTTGTAGTGCCCAATCCTACAACAAATTTTATGGTTTACAACGATGCTTCATTAGATGGTTAAGGGTTGTCCTATGCAGGGGGAACATGTGATTTATTATGAATTATGGAAGCTAAAGGACCAGGAGATTAATTACCCTACCCATGATCTAGATTTATTAATTCATCCATGTACTTGTGAATTGAAGACATTTCATTTTGGGCCATTAGTTTGACTTGTGTACTAATCATCATAGCCTTTAGTATAGTTCCATGCATTTAAACATGAATATACATTATCATAAATAGATGGAACTTCTATGTGAGTATGAATTTGTTGTCATTACATCAAAGGGAAAGAGAATGTTTTCATAGATGCCTTGAGTAGGATGCAACATGAGATCTCATTTTTGTTAGGCCACATTCTTGAGTAACTTCTAGAGGATCCATGGTATCAAGAGGTTGAAGAAGAGATTAAGTCACAAAGGTCTCTCTCTCTCTCTCTCTCTCTCTCTCTCTCTCTCTCTCTCTCTCTCTCTCTCTCTCTCTCTCTCTCTCTCTCTCTCTCTCTCTATTTTTTGGTATATGCCTTGAATTATAGAGGGTTACACAAATCACTAACATCTTGTGGGACTTCTATAGCCACATGATATTACAAAGTGTAAGTGGGACATAATTTTGATGGACTTTATTATTAGTTTTCCTCTAGCCACTCATAGCCATGATTTCATCATGGTGATGGTGGAAAAGGTGACTAAGGTTACCCATTTTTCACCATGAATACATCCTACAATGTTGTGTTAGTGGAACATGTCTTCATGGAGTATGTTTTTTCTTGTATGAAGTGCTTCACAAGCTTATTTTATATCATGATTCCATGTTCACTTCTTCAAATGTTATGGACTTCCATGTAGCATGCATTAGGGACTCAACTTAAGTTTAGCTCATATTACCACCTAGAGAAAAATGGTCAAGCAGAGAGGGTGGATTAGGTACTTGAGGATATGCTCTACAAGTATGTTATGAACCAATAGTCCAAGTATAAGTCCAATATTTGTACTTTTTTGAGTTTGCATATAATAATGGGTATTATTGGGTATGAAGGTCTTGTTTAGGGGTAATATGCCACACATGACCACCAACAATGGAAAGACTAGCTCATTTCAGATATGACCGACAAGTCAATCTTTGGAATAGAAGTTCAACTCCTTATCTATCATAAGTTAAGAATAAGGTTTCACAAGGAAAAGGGGAAGAGGTTGTAGAAAGCAATTAACATAAAGTATGGCTCACATCAGATAAATACATCCTCACAATCAAAGTAGACCTTCGTAGATCGTGATACAATAATCAATAAAAGAGGAATGCACACACAACAATCAACAAATAAGCTCAAATAAGTATCAAATATATTGGAACAAGAACTTATTATATTAATTCTCATAAGGCCACTTGACCATTACATACAATACATTTTCTTTTGGAAACATGCATAGAGGCTCCCGTATATAACTACAAGAAAGTCAAGACTAGGATCAAGCACCAGGCTTGAAATCTCAAATGTACATCACCTAACATGAGACTTAGCTTATGCATCAGGCTCAAAAGATTGGTTGTAGTAAATTACATCTAAACTAATAAGAGGCATGCAAGACAGTATTTATATCAAGAATTCTCCAAACCCACAATGATAGTTTCCCCCCAAAATAAGAGTTTAAATTTGTAGATCAACCAAGGAGATGGTGAAATCTCTATGAATTCATCACCTTGAATTCACTTACTAGTGGTTGAAGTCTAATATGTAGGCTATGGGTACATGTTCAATTTAATTCTACCATGCAATACTACACTTTTGATCTCTAGGTAAGTGAATTCCTCTTGTTGTGCATCATGAAGGGCAAAAGTCCATTCTCCTTCAATGCTAGATCAATTTCTATGAAGAATTTCAAATTTGAGAAGTGACAAACCCCACCCAAAGTGCCTTGAGGCTATGAGATAGATTTTGGATACTATGAAGGAGTTGTAGATGCAAAAACTATGTAGCCGTGGAGCATCACCAAGGATATCTATGATGAAATGGTCATGCATCCCATGGGCCATTAGATGAACTTGTGGTGGCATCTATCAAATGACATATATTATTCTAGAGATAAATCTTCACTTTACTTTTCAAGAATTCCTACTAGTGTGCCATGTAGTATTAGTTCTATTATAACTAACAAGCTATAAATTGTTGGGAAATGTGGGGTCTACCAATATAGAATATTTATATACCAATCAAAATGGAATTCGATAGATAACATTAACCAATGGCATGGATTCATGACTAAATATTCATTTGTAACATCAAAAAGCCTTGAAAACCACTAAGTATTCATATTATATGGCTCATCTAATAGAATGCATGCATTGACACTTGAATTTTTTCTAGGTTGTATTAAATCACAACAAAACTATAAAATTGAAGGACTGTGTAACATGCCATCTCATATTACTTGGAATTACACAAACAATTTACTAAGAAAGTAAATGAACATGTTAAACATGAAAGAAATGTTTTTAAACATTTACACAATCACATTGAATCAAATGCATATCTTTTTCTGAATATTTTCAACATTGAAAATTACAATATGTTCAAAGATAAAATCATAATGAAAATATTTCACTTTATATTTTCAAATAATCTACACTTGGAAATATGAATAAGTTTACATAAGTTTGTCAATTATAAGTCATAACATAAAGAGTACTGCATCTAGAATCTTGATATCTATCACTCAAGTCTCAGTGAGTCTTCTACTATAGAGGGAGAGCATCATCCGAGTGCTTTACCTCCAACCATAGACCGGCGGTCCCTGTACACCTTCCATCTGGAAGTAGCCCTACCCTTCACGAAGAGTGTATACATAAACAACCAATAGGTTTCCATCTGAGTTCTAGTGTTGTGTCCTATGTAACTCAATAGACCATACGAATCTAGACAATTTTCTAGCTAAATATGATCATCCTAACAAGTTATGCCATTTAGACACTATGAACCAACTAATGCATGTAGAGACAAATGCATCACTTTGGCCAAAGTTTCTATATAATAGGCATTTGTAACAAACGTAGTCATGTGTTCACACACCTCTAACTCAACTTGAAAACTATCTCATCCTATAGTTTGATTTGTTTGACTAGTAACTCCAGACATGAATTGTCTTAACTAAACTCAATACCCAGTCAATATAACTTAAAATTTAATCCTTAATCTAGGATATATACGCAATATGTAGGTTTAGATGATTTTAACTTTTCACAGAGTCCCTAGTTACATTCTTGCAAATATCAAGGTCTATGACTTCCTGTCATTCTACTAAAAGACTCAATATTTAAGCACTCTTATGCTATATGTCAAGTTTCGTCTATCAAGAAATCATTTAACTTTATCAAAGTACTACTTAGATTCTTTTCTAATTTATATTGTCTTGTACTAGATGGTTTCTCAAACATTTACTATCGACCATAACATACAATAGACTAAAACAAAGTCATAACTGACTTAAGAGATTTTTTAAATTTTCTAAACCCTTTTGGGTTGATTCTAGGGTTTTAACTTCTCTAACCCAAAATATTGTAATATCAAAAAATCTTGTTATCCAAAGATAAAATGTATAATAATGTAACATAAATATAATATCCTCTAGTCTTCTCAAGACCACTTGAGCATTGTTCGTACTCATATTTCTCATATCATATAAAAATAGAAGAACACGAGGTTTATCCTCTTCCAAAAAGATCTTAATGAATATTGTCAATATCATATCTAATCTTTGAACTAAGTCAGTCTTTCAACCTACATAGATTTGAGTCTACAATAATAATATGATGTTTTCAACCTCTTTGACTTCTCAAGTCCACCAACTTTTGATATTGAAAAGGTTAAGAACTAATGTTTAACATCCTATGTTTATCATGATAATGCTTGTCATTGTTGTTGAATGTGTAAGTGATATTGTATCACCATACAAAGATATTCTTAATGATATCAATATCATTTATTCATAATCTAAAATAAATGAATATCAATTCCAAAATCTTTTGATTTCAAACAATAAAACTTATACCATTATCTCATTGTGAAACGTAAACCTATATCTATCTTGAAATTTATACAATCTTACTCCTCACAGCTCCTAGGTTTATAATAGAGTTTTCATGAAGTTCAAACTTAGCACTTTATAAATATAACTTTGAATAGTTACAACACTGTGTCTATGAAATAATATGTGTCCACAAAACCATGTGTTGGAAAGAGAAAACATAACTTAGTCTCTTCTATGTATTCACATAGTATCTATCTACTCATACCAATGTTTGACAGCTATTGGAAAACTAAAATTTGCCTAGATAAACAAATTTGGAAGACAATTTACTAGCAAACTAAAGTCTCTAAATAACCAGTGCTAAACATATCATTTACATATTTCCTATTCCCATCGAACAACTCAGTTATCTATGGGTTCAATGATACAACACTAAGGCATAAAAAGGATATTACATAGTATTCTCATTGATAACAAAATCATTCAAAGTTTTACAACCTATGGTTCAACTATTATTCGAAGATTACACAACATTCTCAGTAATAACAACAACATTATAATGTTTACAAAGTGTGGTTTCAACAAAAGTTTATTTCTCTTCTTCCTACGAGGCTATGTCTACATAGTTATTATGTTAAGAAGAACTCTATTCTGAGTAACACTAAATACTCTCTGTTATATGTAAATATATGTACATCTGTAAGATTCTACCAAATTCAAATATTGCAATATAAGAATGAAGTAATTGAATAGATGAGATAACCTTATCTCCACTACCTGAGCTATCTTAAGCTTTACTACATTCTCTTTATTCTACACAGATACTTAATAATCATAAAGCTCTGTGTTCACAAATCAGAGCTCTCTTTATCTCTATGTTCACAAGGAATCGAGCTCTCTCTCCCTGTGTTTACTAAGAACCAATATTCACATAACTATCTTCTTGTTCCCTCTCATATCCTCTTAAAAGACTTTATTCCACTCTATCCCCCACGGTTATCTTCCTGAAAACAAGCCAATAAAATCTCTCTACGGTAGCATGCAGATAATAAAGGGGTTAATGGTCATTAATGACCACTTCTCAAATAGTTTGGAACACTCCTCCATACTCTCCAAGCCATTGTGGAGAAGAGAAAATTAAGTTTCCACAAGGTCACATCTAGTAGGTGGCATTAAATATGCATCTTTACCACATACCTTCTAAAAATTCAACATCTACCAAGTATAAGGTTATACTTATAGAACATATATATATATATCAACATAATATTTGAGTATACAACATATACTAACGTTGTTTTTATCACTCAACATGATATGAGAATGGGGTTGAGGTATTCTCCCCCTCTCAATCTTGCGTAAACACCAAAATAGATAGGTTATCATAATGGAATTTCAACCAAAATAATGAAATAGTTAACCATTAATAAATATTTTCTTTTGAATATAATCTATATTCATATCATACACAAACTAATGACTATCAACCATTCCTTGTCGATGGTCAAACTTTCTTGACTTAGTTCTCGACAAAACCTACGCTAATCGATCTTGACATCAAATCGATGATTGTTGAGTCGGAACCAAATTAGATCAAATGGGTCAAATACAACTTACCGAAGTTGACGAGGGTGTTGGTATGTGGTGACTGATCATGCAAGTATTGTACACTAGTTATGTATCCTTACTGGGGTTCAGGGGCGCAGCCCCCGAATTTTTTTCCCTCTTTTTTACACGATCAGAGTCGGTTGTTAATTTTTGTTAACCAACAAAAGAAAAATGACATTGCAAAACCTTAATTCTAGAAGCTTCCAAAAAGATTGTTATAAGCAGCTGGGATGTATGTTATGGCAACATATTCGCAAGATTGTAATCTATTTTGCACTGGATAATAAAATAATTGGATGGCTGAGTTTCTGTGGATGTAGCCCATATTGGGTGAACCATGTTAAATTTCTATGTTGATATCTTTTGTGTTATTCCTTATTGTTATATTTGGGTTATTTAATCTACATATAATTATTAGTGTTTATTACTTTGATCTGCTTGAACCCTAAGAATTGGTATTAGAGTAGGTTGTGTTTGATTATCATCTGTAGGAAGGTCTCACGGTTGAGTGGTAGTCTCACGGTTGAGTGGGAGTCTCACGATTAAGTGGGAGCAATGGCAGACGAGGGTAAATTAAAGGTAGATAAATTTAATGGGCAGAACTATCAATTATGGAAGATGCAGATGGAGGATTATCTCTATCAGAAGGATTTATGGAGGCCATTGGAAGGAATAGCCAAGAAACTAGAAGCAATGACTGATGAGGATTGGGAACGTCTGAACAGAAAGGCACTGGGAACCATTCGTTTGTGCCTAGCACCATCTATGGCATTCAATATAATAGAAGCAAAGACAACAAGTGAACTAATGAAAGATTTGGCCAAATTGTATGAAAATGTTTAGCCTCTAAAAAGATATTTCTCATGACGTTTTTGTTTAATCTAAAAATGATTGAAGTTGGTGGATCTGTGTCAAATCATTTAAATAAGTTTAATACGATTACCAGTCAGTTAACTTATGTAAAAGTGAAATTTGATGAAGTGGTACTGAGGGCTCTCTTGGTTTATGTTCTTTGCTAGAAAGCTGGAATAGCTTGGTAATGGATGTAAGTAACTCTGTTTCTGGTTCAAATACTTTGAAATTTGATGATGTTGTTAGTGTTATCCTTAGCGAGGAAATGCAACGGAAAAGAATAGGTGAGAGTTCAAAATCAGGTAATGCTTTGACTGTAGAGAACAGGGGAAGAACAAAGGAGAGAGGAAAGAGCCAAACAAATCATGAGAAGTCATAAGGGAAGTCAAAGAAAAGCAGATCTAAATCTAGAGGAAGAATGGATTGTTGGCACTGTGGAAAGCCAGGACACTTGAAGAAGGATTGTTGGTCTCGAAAGGGCAAACAAGGAGACAGACAACATGATGATAGTAAGGAAGCTAATGTTGCAAGTAATAAATTATAGGATGCTTTAATTTTATGTTTAGACAATGCTAATGAGTCCTAGGTAATAGATTTAGGGGCTTCATTTCATGCCACACCCCATAGGAAATTTTGTAGATTATGTTCAAGGTGATTTTGGACAGGTATATTTGGGTGATGATGAACCCCGTTAGATTGTTGGAAAAGGAAAAATAAAAATCAAGTTGTAGAATGGAAATGAATGGTTGCTACAGGAGGTAAGGCATGTTCCAAATTTGAGAAGGAATTTAATTTCTGCAGGACAACTGGGTAGTGAAGGTTGCATATTTACCTTTTCAGACAAAATCTGGAAGGTCACTAAAGGTACATTAGTAGTAGCTAAAGGTGAAAAGGTAGGCACATTGTATTTGTGTATTGGTAATACTTATTCTACCTTAGCTGCTACAAAAATAGTTGCTACTGAGACAGTTATAACACTTGGTGCAGGGACAGAAACAAAATTATGGCACCATAGACTTGGGCACATGAGTGAGAAAGGGATGAAGATTCTTCACTCTAGAAAGTTGCTACCAAGTCTGAAGCAGATTGACTTAGAGTTCTGCAAAAATTGTGTTCATGGAAAATAGAAAAGAGACCAATTTCTCAAAGTTGGAAAAGAGAAGAAGAGTGAGAAATTAGAGCTTGTGCATTCAGATGTATGGGGACCAGCTCAAGTATCTTCTCTTGGTGGCTCTTGCTATTATGTTACTTTTATTAATGATGCAACTAGGAAAACATGGGTGTATTTCTTAAAAAAAAAATCATAAGTATTTGAAACTTTTAAAAAGTGGAAAGCTTTGGTTCAGAATGAGACATGAAAAAAGTTGAAGTGTCTTAGATTTGATAATGGAGGCAAGTATTGTAGCAGAGAATTTGAGAATTACTATTCATATAATGGAATCCGTAGGCAGAAAATGGTTCCTGGAACCCCACAAGAAAATGGTGTGTCTAAGAGGATGAATATGACCATTATGGAGCGTGCAAGGAGCATGAGATTGCATGTTGGACTACCCTTACACTTTTGGACAGATGTTGTACATACTTTTGTTTATTTAATAAATAGGGGACCTTCAAATCCTTTGGGTGGTGGCATTCTAGAGGAGGCATGGACGGGTAAAAAGGTAAACTATTCATTTCTAAAAACCTTTGGTTGTGAAGATTTTATCCATGTTGATATTAAAAATAGAACCAAGCTTGAGGCTAAGTCTAAAAAATGTACCTTCATTGGATATGGAGTAAATGAATTTGGTTATCGGTTATGGGATTATGAAAATCATAAAATCATTAGGAGTAGAGATGTTATATTCAATGAGAAAGTCATGTATAAGGATCAATTGCAGGAAAAGAAGCATGAACCGGCCAAAAAGGAATATGTGGTACTGGATGAGATTCTAGAAAATAAAATGCCAGTGGTACCTGATGAGCAACAACAAATTATCCCACAGACTCCTGCAAGTGTTAGACGTTCTACAAGGATAACTAGACCTCTAAAAAGATTTTCTCCATCATTATATTCTATATTATTAACTGATTCTGGTGAACCTAAAAGTTATGAAGAAGTAATGCAGGTACATACCAAAAAGCAGTGGGAGCTAGGCATGAAAGAGGAAATGGATTCCTTGCTGCAGAATCAGACTTGGGACTTAGTCCAATTGCTTGCAGGTAAAAGAGCCTTGCCAAATAAATGGGTTTATAGGTTGAAGGAAGAAGATGGAGGCAATAAACGATATAAGGCTAGACTCGTGGTAAAAGGTTTTGCATAGAAAAAGGGTACAGATTTTGATGAAATATTTTCTCCGGTTGTAAAGATGACTTCTATTAGAACTATTCTAAGTCTTGTGGTTGCGGAAGACTTGCATCTTGAACAACTAGATGTGAAAACAACATTTCTCCATGGGGATTTGGAAGAGGAAATTTACATGCAGCAACCACAGGGATATAAGGTCAAGGGTAAGGAGGAATTTGTGTGCAGGTTAAAGAAGAGTTTGTATGGCCTGAAGCAAGCACATCGGAAATGGTATCTGAAATTTGATAGTTTTATGGCTGAACAAGGTTACAAAAGATGTCATTCTGATCATTGTGTTTATTTCAAGAAATTGGGTAATGGCAGCTATATTATCCTATTGCTTTATATTGATGGCATGCTTGTTGCTGGGTCTAACATGCAACATATTAATGAACTTAAGCAGAAATTAGCAAATTTATTTGCTATGAAGGATTTGGGTGCAGCAAAACAAATCCTTGGTATGAGGATCACACAGGACAGGACAAACAGAAAATTATTTTTGTCTCAAAGTGAGTATGTAGAGAAGGTGTTGAAAAGGTTTAACATGCATAATGCAAAAGCAGTTAGTACACCTTTGCCTAGTCATTTTAAGTTGACTAAAGAGATGTGTCCAAAGGCACAAGAGGAGGAAGACAAAATGTCTAAGATACCATATGCATCAGCAGTTGGGAGCTTGATGTACGTAATGGTATGTACAAGGCCAGATATTGCATATGCAGTGGGAGTTGTGAGCAGGTATATGAGCAATCTGGGAATGGAACATTGGAATGCTGTAAAATAGATTGTCCGATATTTGAGAGGTACTACTTCAAAGAAACTATGTTTTGGAGGAACAAATTCTGCTCTAAAAGGATATGTTGACTCTGATCTGACGGGTGATATTGATAGCAGGAGAAGTACTATAGGGTATATTTTTACTATAGGAGGTACTACAATCAGTTGGATTTCAAGACTACAAAAGGTTGTTGCACTTTCAACCATTGAAGCTGAGTATGTTGTTGCTATGGAAGCTAGCAAGGAGATGATTTGGTTACAACATTTTCTAGAGGAATTGGGGCAACGACAAGAAGATAGCCCTTTGTACACTGATAGCCAGAGTGTCATTCATCTTGCTAAGAATTCAGCTTTGCATTCAAAAACTAAGCACATACAACTCAGATACCACTTCATCTGGTCAGTTTTGGAGGATGGACAGTTGAAGCTAGAGAAAACTTACACAAGTCAGAATCCTACAGATATGTTCACAAAGGCAATTACACAGGAGAAATTGATTTGCTCATTAGTTTTTGTTGGTCTTCACGACTGATAATGGTGGATATAAGAAACCAGCCAGCCCTGTAATCTAGTGGGAGCTGCAAGCACAATGGTGTCATCCAGGATCAATCTCCAAGTGGGAGATTGTTTGGTGTGGAGCCTGATTAGTCTCCAAGTGGGAGATTGTTGGTATGTGGTGAGTGATCATGCAAGTACTGTACACTAGTTATGTATCATCGCTGGGGTTCAGGGATGGCAGGCCCTGAGAAGTGGGGGTTCAGGGGCGGCAGCCCCTGAGAAGTAGGGGTTTGGGGGCACAGCCCCCAAATTGTTTTCCCTCTTTTTTGCACGATCAGAGTCAGTTGTTAATTTTTGTTAACTGACAAAAGAAAAATGACAATACAAAACCCTAATTCTAGAAGCTTCCAAAAATCTTGTTATAAGTAGCTGGGATGTATGTTATGGCGACGTATTCACGAGATTGTAATATGTTTTGCACTAGATAATAAAATAATTAGATGGCTGATTTTCTATGGATGCAACCCATATTGGGTGAACCACGTTAAATTTTTGTGTTGATCTCTTTTGTGTTATTCCTCATTGTTATATTTGGGTTATTTAATTTGCATATAATTGTTAGTGTTTATTGCTTTGATCTGCTTGAACCCTAACAGAGGGTTCACTAAACTGTGAAAGCATGAGACTTAAATGGAAACAACCTGTTCTTATCCATACGTCTATTCTCTTCTCTCTAATTATGCTCTCCCTCTCTTTTCTCAAAGGGTGGAAAACATGTTTCCTAATTACAACTTGAATTCACCAAACTAGGATTAGTGTATCATTAGTCAATTCATAAACCTTATGAAATCATAACATCTTATAATCACGTCTAAATTCTATTCATATAGATATAAACTCATAATATCATTGATTTATCTTGACATTTTCACTTAACATAAAATCATTAATTAATGCATAATCAACTACTAATTACGTGCAAGTAAAAGGTAAAACATAGTCAAAATTTGGGTTGTCACAGAATGGGGGCAATCCACCAATTCCATGAGGGATTATTCCTTAAATATGAATGGGATGAGGATGATCTACCAATATTAACGAGCATTATTCATTGAACATGAACAAGGTAGGATGAATCTGACACCTGTAGTAAATAATTCACTATAGTTTTGGTGACTCTTAAGTGTTCTTTCCCATGGTAGAAGGATGCAAACCCAAGATGTCCATTGGGCACATAGTCACTCATAAAATAACCAAAATTTTAAAATTTTAAAACTTAGAGAGGATACCTACCTTATAGACGGTTGAGGGAGCCCATGAGTGCTCCCCATTCTTCATTCTTGGACTATTTGATCCTCTATAGAAGTTGGTATTGGCACTCCAACTTGATGGTTTGCTCATAAGATATCTCTTGGTCTTGAGCAACTACTATTTGTACCAATGTCCCCAATTCATCTAGAGTGATTTGAAGATTGCTATAATTTCTTCTATCATGGATTCAAGGGACAACCCATCTAAATCACACTCATTTTGGCTTCTCTTCCTTATTTTCTCCTAGAATTGAGCTTATGAGAGAATCTTGTCATTCTCATCAAATGGAGAGGGAAATCCCTGTTATGTTGGTATTTGTATATAGGCCTAAACCTTCTAAATAGGCAATTCCACTACCTCAAGTTATGTCTTGCACTCTTTGTTGATTTTGTCATTATCTAGGACATCATTTTCCTTTTAGTCGGTAGTATTTCTACTATTGATTTTGAGTGCTATTAATTTGTCTATGCTAGCAGTGTGCACTCTTGGTATATAGGTGTGTGTATCATCCATACCTAGAGAGTGTAGCATCCATGGAATAGACCTCTTTCTTCACCATACCATGCAACACCATAGTTAACTCCATGAATTAAAGTGTCAATGTAAAGGATTCTATAGATTCTTTGATCTCCTTCCAATAGGCCTTCCTTAGAGCTTTGATGAACTGAATGGATCAAACAACCAAGTTCAATTCTTCAATCTTGGCCTATAGTTTCTTTATTTCTTGTTTTGAAGAATCCATCTTGCCTTCTAGGTCCTCTCATCTCTTTGTGAAGCTCTTGATTGTTTGTATTTGGGCCTCTCTTTGGGTTTTTATCTTGGAAAATTGATAGTCCTGGGCATTTAATTTTTTCTTCATAGCTCCTATCTCTCCTACCAAGACACTAATATTATCCTTCTCTTGAGCATGTTGGTCCTTTAGGTCTTCAATATTCTTAAGCAACACATAAGTAATGGCTTTATCAATAACCATCTAGCTCTTCATAGTAGCTAGCTCTATACTTATGTTATTTGAGCTTGGGCATCCACTAGCTAAATCTTGGATTACTTGACCTAGGTATCCTTAGCTTCAATGACCTTCTTAGAAACCACAAACACTTGGCCCTCCTATTGGTAATATGTGTTGTCATTGATGTCAACTCTATATGTGTCCACTTGAAGTCAGAGATAGTTGAAGTTGATTGATAGTGGAAGATTTGAGAGAGACGGTTTGACTAAGATAAAGACATAGGATCAACATGCTTAAGGGAGGTCAGTTCGAAAGACTAAGCAGATGGAGAAAAACTATCCAAGTATAAGAATGGTAATCTTCCTGATGTCTAAATGTGTTGTGGAGGTGTGTAAACCTATTCTAACATGTTTTCTACATATCTACAATGATATCCTATTAGTTGAAATACCACACTTAGAGAAAAGTTGTAGAAGCTCGGTTAAGGCTCTCACAGTGTATATCCTAAGGTAGAGTTATAGTATTTTGGTCCGCATTCCTCCGTAGTGCAAGATTTAGTAAGTTTATCTAGTTATCAACATGCTATATCCAAGATTTCACCTCATTACACCTTTAGCAAAGAATCTTATCAATAACAGTGTTCTGGACTGTGACTTGACAGTGAAAAGCAATGGTGGAGACCTGTTGGAATGCTTTGCATTCCTCTGGAAGAGAAGTTGTACCCATGCAGTTTTGGGAATATGTTCAGAAATGTGTAATGCATGCTTCCTCATAGTATCAGGTGTTCTTATGGTCCACAAGGTCATATTTCAAGTGACAAAACATAGATAGTTCTAGATGCAAAAGTACTCTATAGAACACATGTCTAAGCACTTGTGGAAGATGGAAAGTATACAGATTAGCTATAGGAGCTTGTGCGCAGATTCTACATGCCTTAATGTATTTCAAGTTTGAACCACATGCAAATCTTTCTTATCTCTTGTACTGCATAAGGTATTTAAGTCAGTTAGTGAAGAATTGCATATGACCGTTCTCTGGACTACAATATACTTGAGTCAAGTTTTTGATTTTCTCCAGAAGTAATAAATGAGGATGTGTGGATCTGGGAATATATGCATAATGATGTGTGAGTTCCTTCCTAAGAGTTTCAAATGGTTTGGTGTACCACAAGGTGATATCTCAAGGTTTGATGTGTTATAATATGCCTAAAATTCTCTGTCCTCATTAGTTCAGTATGTTCCTTGTTTTGCGGATGTATATATTGATTAGATACTTTAGGAAATAGTGCAGGGATAGTGTTCAGAAGGTACATGGTTGAAATCCTAGTCCACATAATGGTTTTGGCTTCTCCGTAGTGGTGTGAAGATGGATAGTTAACAGTGGTAGTGTTGGTTGAGACGACAGCTTAGTTTCCCTCATGTGCAGAGGATCCTGATTAGTTGTGTTGACATTGAAGGATATGTTGGGATATGTTTTGGGTCCTATTGTGAAATGTGTTGATCTGCAACTCACTTTCACTTCATATTGAATATGCTTGATGCCAACTCGTGAAGAACTACACGTTTCATCTAAAGGTCCTTTTTGGTGCTGACCTAATCAATGTTTTGAGATATTGCAGAGGATATATAGAAGAACAAATTCATTTGTGGATTATATAAGTGAGTACAAATGTGATAGAGTAGAATGAGCAGTATGAAATGTGTGAAGTCAGTATGATGGTGTAATTGTGCAAAAAAGAGGACTACAACATCAGCATAAAAGTCAGATGCTTCTTTCATAGTAGTTCATAGTTATGTTATCATTGTAATCCTTTGTAGCAGTGAGCTTTCTTTAGGGAGTAGTAACTTCCTTGGGTCGTAGCCCTAAAACAAAGTCAATAGGGAGATGTAGATTCCTTGGGTTGTAGCCCTAAAATAATGTTGTAAACCTTTATAAGCAATGAGCATTATATTGTGAGCTAATACTCACTGTGGTTTTTCCCATTTTTAGGTTTTCCACGCAAAAATCCTGGTGTCAATGTGTTGGTTAATGTGGTGCTCATTTTACTTTCTGCTCTTTAAGTAATTTGATTTAATCTGCAAATAAATTAGTTAATTTTTTGTATATGCTGATTGACCCCCCTCTCAGTATCTCGATGTGTTCAACAATTGGTATCAGAGCCAAGTACCTTTGAGAAGCCTAACATCTGCGGTAGATCCTACACTTGAACACGTAGAATCTGAAGCTAGGGATAACAATGTATTTGTTCCAGAACCATATCTAGAAGAAATGGAACTTGAAGGCTAGGACTTGAATCTAGATGAGGTAGACCTTGAAGGAGAACTCTGGTCAACACTTGAAGATCTAGATAAAGCTAGAAAAATAAACCAGGAATATGAGGACATACTTGAAGAATCAAAAGAGATAATTGTCAAATTGAAGACAAAAGCTAAAGAATCAAAAGAAGAAATTGGCAAACTAAAAGATCAAATAGAAGGAGATAAAGGAGGTGACATTAAACTCAAGGAGATGGAAGATATTATCTCTAATTTGAAAGTCATGGTTGAAGAAGGAAAAAGGATTGAAGATTGCCTAAATATGAAGCTCAATGAGAAAGCAGTTGTATGTTCAAAACTTGAGGAAGAAGTTGTCACTCTGAGGAAAGAACTGGAAAAGGCAAAAGAACAAATTGACAAAGGATTAAAACTAAAAGGAGGTTCTAAGATCCTTGATGAATTGATCAATTCTCAAAAACCATCAAAAGAAAAATCTGGTCTTGGTTTTGAAAAGGGAAAAAGTCCTATAATTACTGCATCCACAAACTTGTATGATAACTTCAAAGCAGAAGGAAAGTCTAAAACAAGGGAAGAGAAAGCCTGCATTGAATATCCTAAGAAGATTCCCTCTGGAGATGCAAAAGAAGAAGGTTTCACTTTTGTCCAGAGACATAGAAATAACAAGAAGAAGAAGAATTTTAGAAAGTTTGCTCCTACCAGGTATCCTCAAGCTTTCAATGGTAATTTCTATGCTTGTAATAAGTTTGATCACAAGGCTATTGAATGTAGAAGAAAGATGAATCAGAATTCATTTAGGTCTCCTAGGTACAATGTTGTAAGCTCTCATGGTCAGTGTCATGCTTGCAACAAGGTTAATCATAAGGCTAATTGATACAGAAGCAAAATGATGAGGGATGGTTTCATAAACAAGAACAATGCTAGGACCTCTCAATTCTTTTATGTTTATTGTTACACATGTAACAAGTATGGTCATAAGCATATTGACTGCAAATCTAATGTAAGAAGAGATGGTTATGCTCCGTAGTCCAATACCACATGCTACAATTGCAATAAAAGAGGACACATTGCAAGGTTCTTTAGAGGAAAGAGTGTAAGGTCGTCTTCTCCTCAAAAGAAGGTTGATATTGCTCTACAAAAGAAGGAAATGAATAGGACATAGAGGAAGAAGGAAGAAAATTAAGTAAAGGAAGGATCTACACCTCTGCCTAGTGCAGATGGATCCTCTGGAAACTAAAAGGGAGGAAGTATTAGTTTAGGGGGAGTTGCAACTGCAAACATTTTCAAAACCCCTAAATGCATAAGATGCTGAAATCTTCAGCATAATGGTTAAAAATAATATGGATATATCTGTCTAGTAATATGATTGATCAAAATTCTAGAGAAAATGGAATCTTTGCAAAGGATTGCTAAATGATTATAGGTCTCTATATATTAAAAGGATAATTACGTCAAGAACAAAGAATGCAATTAATGTGTAGCAGTCATGGTTGGTAACAAGACTATTTAGGCATTACTTGAAAAAATTCAAGAATGTTTTAGAGCCAAGGAAGAGCAGAAGGTTTTTAGTAGAATCTTTTGTGCAAACCCTATTGATAGCATTATTAGGTATTTCTTATATTCGTTGGTTAAACCCTAGTTTTCTGAAAGAATCATCATGGCAACACCCGTAGTGATTGATGTTGTGGAGAAGCCAAGACCTAAATTCAAGAAACATTCGTTTAAATCCACTGAGACCAACAAAGATGGAGTATTTTCCCACATTACCATCAATGTGTTGCACATAGAGGATGTTTGGATAGACATACATTCACATCTTGATGAGTATGATCACTTGAAATTGGAACAATTCAGGAATGGTCATCTATTAGGCAATGATTTTCAATTGAAGTTGGAGTTTGCAAATGTTGAAGCAAAGCAACTAGATATTTGGAAGAATTTTCCTAATTTCTGGTATGAGGAAGATTGGGTTAGGATTGCCTTAAGTCAGATTCATGAGGACTTAGTTTTCCTTGACCAAGCTCACATGATCATAAAGGAAGCAATCAGAGTAGTGAGCAGATTGTGCTCCTCCAGACTAGTACCTATATTGAAAGCTATGAAGAATGAGGAGGTAATGAGACTTACCAGAGCAAAATTTGATAAGAGAACCCTAATAGTGGATGATATCACTGATCTAGGGGTCTGGTATGCCACTATGGGCATTGCTTATAATGTGTACTACACAAACAGAGAAGGGATTGCCACTGCTACTGCCATCTATACTGCCCATCAAATGGTTAAGGAAGGAAATGACTAAATGCATAGTTTCTCTAATCGTAAACATTGTGACACATTATTTTGGGGGTTCTTCAAAACTTTTTCAAACTAATATGCAAAGGAGGGAAAGAATACGAAGAAAAGTAGTTGAAAAATATATGAATGATATAACTTTCATGGTGGACAAAGACAACTACTATATGGAGGTAGTAGAGCCAAGAACCTTTTGGATAACCACCTTGCCTTCTAGATATGTTGACATGCTGCTCAACAATCCTAAGGATAATGTTGCTAAAATATTTGGAACTTATGATGAAATCATCAACAAAACAATTAGGAAGGATGTGGAGGAAAAAGTAGAAAAGATGAAGTCAAAATTGGAAGAAATGCTCAATACTCTTAAGGGTTTAGTAGAACAAGCTCCAACCACCTCTGCCTTGTAATCTTCTAGAAGGACAAGTAGGTTTGTCCCTACTATTGCGACCTCTCCAAAATCCTCTGGACCTACTCCTACACCTCCAAGTAGGAAAATAATTGTCACTAAAATGCCAGTACAAACCAATATTATTGAGACAAAGAAGCATAGACCTAAGGTGCAAGAAAAAAGAGGAAAGATGATTCTAGTGATTGTTGAGGATGATGAAGAGGATGAAGAGGAAGAGAAGAGAGCATTTATATTGAAGAAAAGAACAAGACAAGGAGAGGAGGAAGGAACACCTAAATTAAAAGAAAAGACAAAAAATCAAAGAAGACTCCTCCAAAAATATCTAAACATGTGCCTCTACATCTTGAGGCTACTATAAATGCAATTACAGAGCATGGTGCATTGAAAGGAGTTGTAGATCTCTATGATGAAATGCCACCTGCTGACAAAGCCACAATTGAGAAGGCCATAGTTATGTACATGATGGGCTTCAATATAGCCCTAATGGAGACCATTGATCAACTTCCTACAAGTCTTGCAAACATACTTACAGAGAAGAGGAATAAATCCATGGAAAAAGAAGTTAAGATAAGGAAACAAGTAGCTGAAAACATTGATCCTTCTATCTCTGATGAAGACAAAGTTAAAGTTTCTCAAAAACAAGAAAAAGAATTCAAAACAAAAAGAAGAATAAATATTATGATGGGAAAAGACCAAGAAGAAATTGAGAGACTAGAGAAGGAAACTTTAGAGAAAACTACAAAAATTATTGAAGAAATGAAGAATGCTAAGGTGACAGCTAAGGAATAAGTTCCTCTAGATATACCAAATGTACCTCTTCAGGATTTAGATATGTCTACCTTTGATGAAAAAGGGGATAGAGGCAAAATGACTGAAAAATATAACATGGAAGCTCAAAATGTAGAGGAGCTAGGTAATGTGAGTACACCTCCTCTAGAAGAGACACAAACATAGAACTCAAGAGATCAAGGTGAAATGAATATATCCTCTCCAGAGAACACAAATGTAGGTACAGAACATGACAATCCTCCTCCAAAAGATATAGGGAAGGATGAAGAAAGGAAAGAAGATAACCTTGAGGAGGAATAAGAAGAGAAAGCTCCAAGGAAGAGTGAGGAGAAACAAGATAAATATGATCAGGATAAAACAAAGGAGAAAGATAAGGATGAATAAAAAATGAAGGAAGATGAAAGAGTGGAAGACATAGGTCAGAGTTCTTCAGGGTCAGACTCCTTCAAAGACCTATTATATTTGTAGATGTAGTTTCAACCAGTGATTACCCTGCAACTTCTGTAAATTCCTACTCATGAAGGGCAAGTAGACTTGTCAAACATTTCACCCCTTCAAAAACTATAGCTTGGAGACATCCTGCATGCTTCTGCAAGAAATGAGTTCTTGCAAGAAAACCTGAAGAAAACTAGTTTGGTTGAAGATGCAGTGAAGCTAATATAGGAAGGGTTACCAGAGGTAACCATTGATTCCTCTCTGTCTCTGGAGCAAAATATGAGGATTTTAATGGATTCCTTCAAGGACCACTCCTCCCACATTGAAAAAAGGTAGAACAAGAGGCCTTGAGGAAGATGAATGATAAAAAGATGGCTGAGATGTCTGATAAATGTGTCAATGCACATAATAAACTACAAGAAAATATAAAGATGTTTAAGGGATACATTGATGAAGCCATTTCTTTATACTTGGTTTGTTTGAAATGCACTAACTCCACAAAGAATATCAAAGCTCATATTGGCTCCATTGAGTCACATATATCCAAATTGGCTGATGCATATAACTTGTCAAAAGACAAGAATGGAGTGATTAGGGCACAAGTTGAAAATCTTCATGCAAAAATTTTACAGCTATAGGACCAAAGAGAATAGATAAAGAAGTAGTTTGGTTAGCTGAGAGAAGAAGTAAACATGAGATTGGCTTCATTATCCAAATTGCTAGGTGAGGCCGAAAAGATTGAGCAGAAGATGAAGACACCTAGAAGTATAGATGAGGCTGAGGACTTATATGTGCAGTTTGAATGCCAAAATCACATCCTTACCTCAGATAAAGCAATTTGGGCATCTACTCTGACACAACTTAAGGTAATATATAAATCCATTCTACCTTCTAAATGAGTTGCAAGAGTATTGTAGATAAGAAAATTTTGGATGTATATAGACTTGAGGAGGCCAGTAGTGTCATACTAAGTACATAGCATCTATTTTTGAGGGATTCCCATCTCAGGGGGAGTATTGTTTGTAAAAATTATATAGTAAGGGGGAGTTTATACAGTTTTTGGATAATATGAGATGTTAGGCCCTTTGTCCTTAATGTCAAAGGGGGAGAGAGAAGAATATACATCTAAGGGAGGGTGGTTCTACACATTTTGTTTTGGGCATTGCCATCAATGACAAAGGGAGAGATTGTTGGCAATATGTGTTTTTATTGATATCAACTCTATATGTGTCCACCTGAGGTTAAAGATGGTTGAAGATGATGATAGTGGAAGATTTGAGAGAGACAGTTTGACTAAGTTAAAGACATAGGATCAACATGCTTAAGGGAGGTCAGCCTGGAAGACTTAGTAGATGGAGAAAAACTATCCAAGCATAAGAATGGTAATCTTCCTGATGTCTAAATGTGTTGTGGAGGAGTTTAAACCTATTCTAACATGTTTTCTACATGTCTATGTTGATATCCTATCAGTTTGAAGTACCACACTTAGAGAGAAGTTGTAGAAGTTTGTTAAGGCTCTCATAGTGTATATCCTAAGGTAGAGTTACAGTATTTTGGTCCGCGTTCCTCTGCAGTGAAGATTTAGTCTTGCAGTTCAGAAGATAAGCTTATCTAGATATCAACATACTATATCCAATATTTCATCTCATTACACCTTCAACAAAGAATGTTATTAATAACAGTGTTCCGGACTATGACTTGACAATGAAGAGCAATGGTGGAGATTTATTCGAATGCTCTGCATTCCTCCAGAAGAGAAGTTGTGCCCATACAGTTTTGGGAATATGTTTAGAGATGTGTAATGCATGTTTCCTCATAGTATCAGGTGTTCTTATGGTCCATAACGTCATATTTCAAGTGACAAAAGTAACATAGACAGTTTTGGATGCGAAAGTACTCTATAGAACACATGTTTGAGCACTTGTAGAAGATGGAAAGTGTACAGATCAACTATAAGATTTTGTGTGGAGATTCTACATGCCTTAATATGTCTCAGGTTTGAACTACATGGAAATCTTTCTTATCTCCTGTACCACATAAGGTATTTAAGTTAGTTAGTGAAGAATTGCATATGACTGTCCTCCGAACTACAGTTTACTTGAGTCAATTTTTTTATTTTCTCTGGAAGTAATAAATGAGGATGTGTGGATCTGGTAATATATGCATAATGATGTGTGAGTTCCTTCCTACGAGTTTCAAATGGTTTGGTGTACCGCAAGGTGATATCACAAGGTTTGATGTGTTACAATATGCTCAAAATGCTTTGTCCTCATCAGTTTATTATGTTCCTTATTTTGTGGATGCATATATTGATTAGATACTTTAGGAAAATAATGCATGGATAGTGTTGACAAGATACATGGTTGAAATCCTGGTCAACATAATGTTTTTGGCTTCTCCTCGGTGGTGTGAAGATGGGTAGTTAACAGTGGTAGTGTTGGTTGAGCCGACAACTTGGTTTCCCTCATGTGTGGAGGATCCTGATCAGTTGTGTTGATATTGAAGGATATGTTGGGATATGTTTTGGGTTCTATTGTGAAATGTGATGATCCACAACTCACTTTCACTTCATATTGAATAGATTGATGTTGACTCATGGAGAACTACATGTTTCATCTAAAGGTCCTTTTTTGTGCTGACCTAATCAATATTTTGAGATGTTGCAGAGGATATATATATATATAGAAGAACAAATTCATTTGTGGAGTATATAAGTGAGTGCAAATGTGATAGAGAAGAATGAGCAATATGAAGTGTGTGAAGTCAGTATGATGGAGTAATTGTGCAAAAAAGAGGACTGCAAGATCAACCTAAGTCAGATGCTTCTTTCATTGCAGTTCATAGTTATGTTATCATTGTAATCCTTTATAGCAATGATATTTCTTTAGGGAGTAGTATCTTCCTTGGGTTGTGACCCTACAACAAAGTCAACAGGGAGTTGTAGCTTCCTTGGGTTGTAACCCTAAAACAATGTTGTAAACCTTAATAAGTAGTGAGCATTATATTGTGAGCTAACACTCACCGTGTTTTTCCCATTTTTGGGTTTTCCACGTAAAAATCTTGGTGTCAATGTGTTGATTAATGTGGTGCATGTTTTACTTTCTTCTTTCTAAGTAATTTGATTTATTCTGCAAATAAATTAGTTAAATTTTTGTATATGTTGATTCACCCCCCCTCTCAGCATCTCGGTGTGTTCAACACCTCCAACACCTTAATCTTCATGTTAATGGATTTCATTATTTTCTTAACTATGTAAAGTTCAACACACTTCTTCATGAACTTCCTCTCTAGTGTGATCAAAGAGGTGTTGACAACCTTTGCACCCTCTTCCAAAAACTTTGTCCCATCTTCAACCCTTGTTTCCTTGATGTCGAAATGGATTGCCTCTATTTTGTAGTTGATGTCCTACAATTGTCCTTTAGGCTTGTCGACAATGGGAGTAATGTGTGTAAATTGCATTGCATGTTTCACTAGATCATATTCTATCCTCACCCTTTTGGTGGTAGGAGTGGCATCTTGTTTTCTTTTTTCTTTTAGCCTCTTTCTACTATGTGATGGCCTCAATTTGGCTCATTTTTTTCTAGTAAATGGAATGGTCCCTTATTACCATCATTCCTTGAGGTAATTAAGCATCCCTCAGGAGGAATATTGGAATTTTTTAGGCTATTATATGCAATGATGGCAGGAGTAAGAATTTGGAGATTGGGAAGCTACACAATTCTTGTGGGAGAAGGTAGCTAGGAATCTAAGGCTTGGGTAAGTGGTGAAGTAGGCGTAGACACCCTAAAATGACTGTGTCATCAAATCACTGGCATTTCATAATCTGTCTAATCACCTGCATTTCAATGTTAATTAAATAATCTAATTATTTAATTAATTTCACTGAATTCTTCTAAATCACATACTTTCGACATTAATTAAATAAATTCTCTTTATTTAATTAATTAAATAAAATTCCTCTATTATTCTTTCACAATTAAATAATTTTAATTATTTAATTAGATCATTATCTTCTGTCCAAATCTCAAATCCACATTAATTAGATAAATCCAATTATTTAATATCTTCATCACAAATTCTATCTTATCTATAATTAAATAATTTACATTATTTAATTAAATCAAAATCATTCTTCCAAAATCATGCACAACAATTAAATAAATTTATTTATTTAATTTGCTTTCAAATCTTCTAAATTAAATAATTTTAATTATTTAATTATTTCTTCCAAAATATCTTCTCTAAATTTAAATAAATCAATTATTTATTTAAATTGCTTTTGCTTCTAAATTTGAGTTATCTCTAAAATAACTCAAGCTTTCTTGCTCATCAATTAAATATTTTTAATATTTAATAAAGCAAAATATCTTCTTTTCTTATGTAAATCTCTTCTTCTTGTTTTAAATCACTTAACTGACTGTTACATTCTGTTAATTGCTTTAACTCATTCTTCTATTCTTGATAACTCCACTCATGCAAAAGAAAGCAAGACACTTGGCTTCTTCTTATTCATTGCACATTCCTCAACTGTTCTCCTCCGTTGATTCTTCTGAATTATCTGGACTGTTAATCGATCTCCATTAAAACCTATATAAACCCCCCTCATCTCCTTCATTGCCCCTCTCTCTTCAATTGTATTCTCAGGCATACTTAACAGAGCTTTGAACATACAAAACACGTCAATTGAGCAACCTTAGGATCTCTTAACATTGATCTCTTGAGCACACTACTTGCTTGTTGCAGCTATGGTTTCGCAACTTCATTGAGCAATCCACACATCTCCAAAGGGAACAACACAAATTTTGGTAATAGCTTTCATTTGTCTTTGATTTTATGATAATGGCTTTTACTTAGATTGGTTCGCTTTATGTGATTGGTTTTTGGTTTTATTAGTTTAGATTTAATCAATTTTTCCTCATACACATTCTGGCACGCCCGGTGGGACCCACTAATCCTATTTTTTCTTTGCGAAATTGATTCTTTTTTGAAGTTACAGTATGGTACAGCGCATTTAACTCAGAAAAGTGCTTTTGGCAAGATTTTTAAGCACTCTTAGAGGCACAGTACAATGCCCTTGGGGGCACTGCGGTGCTACTGGTAATACAGAAAAGTGCTTAATGCAAAATGGCATGCCTGGCAGTATTGTTAAGCACTTTTGGCTAATTAGCTTTTTCTAACTTCATTTGGTGTTTACAGGGTTTAATTCATTGCATATCTGTTGATTTGTCTGACAAGCTATTGTATTTGTCTTTCAATCCACTTTTGATACTTCCTAAGCTGACTTATTTAGGGATATCTTTGATATTTTAGTTAAACCTATTTGTTACTACACCTTCTAGATTTTCTGCATTTCACGATACAGATCTCTCAGATACTACTTCTTAGAACAGTAGATCAATCATGGAATCCCATTTGGATCTGGTTATTTTGACCAAAGCTAACTTTTTGTGATCTAAGACAACATGATGCATTTGGCTATACAATATCACGCATTTGGAAACACATTACAGCGCTTCTGGATATTGCTCAGCGCTTCTGGTATTATTGTTTTACGCTTCTAGTCTACATCACAGCGCTTTCAGAAACACAGTGCAGCGCTTCTAGATATTATTCAGCGCTTCTGGTATTATTTTGTTACGCTTCTGGTCTGCATCACAGCGCTGTTGAAAGCACAGTTCAGCTCTTTTGGTAGCAAAGAGACGTGCTTCCGATGAGACAGTGGCTCGCTTTTGGTCATATTGATTTATTTTGGGCTAACTCATGGATTTTTGTGGAACTAACTGACTTGTTGCAGCCTCTTACTACTCACACAGAGCAAATAGGTGTTTTTAACATGTTCATGTAGGATGAGCATTGAAGAAATCTTGATCTATCTCACTAAGTCTTAGAAACACATTGCATTGTTAAAGGGATAATTGAACAAATCATTTTCTTTGCAATTTAATGTTGGTCATGATGTTAGTCATAAACAAGCATAGAATAAAAGTACACATTAACCTTTATTCATCTTGAAAGATACGATGAATTCAGGGAATTCATGATCCCAAGTCTCTAGTGATTAGGTCTTAATCGTCTGACGTTACTCAGAGGTTAATGTGAGTTGCTGTTTCCATTTTGGGGCCTTACGTGAAAGTTCGACATCATCATGACACTCCTGCAGAAATTCTTTACAGAGAAGTCATATTATACAGTTATTTGGTCAAATGATATAGAAATACTTCAATCTTTGCATGATATTTTTAATTATGCATGCTTTGTATTCAAATATGCTAAATATTTGCAATTATCTACGAGCTGTCTGCATATCTGTGTTATTTGCTTAAGATTATCAATTGTTTGCAATTATGAGGATGAAATGCTTTGAAATTTAAAAGAAATTGGAAGAAATGCTTCAAATTAAAGTTGAACCTTTAGCTTTTGGGCCACATGTATATTAGATACTATCATGAAGAGAAGAAAACCGAACCATATTTTCACCAGGACATTCCACAGCTAGATATAGTTGATGCTAAATTCAAAGGAATTTGTATGAAGACAACATATGTAAGTAGACATGCACTCCAAGGGACGCAACAAATCACCACATATATCTAGAATTGTAATCGACACAGTCTTCTCATTCATTAAGCATGCAAAAATATAAATGTATGCAAAAACTTTGAAATAAGCTCTGAATATTTTAGCAGATGAATTTCAATTAAGTTTTCGAATGTTTACAACAAGGCATTCCATCCCCTTTTATAGAACAAGGTGAGGAATCCATTACAAAAAGATCCACGATCTTGATTTACCAATGCACATCTACTGTCATCATTCCCCTTGACTTTGTCAATCTTTACAAAATGGCACAAGTTGCCAGCTGGCAACTATCTGGATTACTTACGCTTATATCTCCCTTTATGATGTGTCTTCATCATGCTCCCCATCCAATTCATGTGGATCATCATCATGTGCATCACTTCCCGAACTTTCACTATCCTAATGATGATGACGCCGCATATGGGGCTGCATGCTACTCCGGACCTGCTCATATGACTGCACAACTTGATCTATTCCTCCACCATCCTGAGTCTTTGCTTTGATGATGGCGTGCTTGTGTGCCTCATACTTATTTCTACTGCTATCTAGTTTGTCTTTCCTATCCTGCAGTGTCTCATTGTATTTTTCCATCTTGACCTTGATCCTCATTATTTTTATCTATAACTTCTTCTGTCAAGTGGACAAGTGGATCATCTCCTACTGACTGGAAGTTGTCATGTAAAGCCTTGATGGCACATTCCTCATCTTGATTTTCTATTTTCCCTTCCATTTTTCCTTCTAATGTTTCCAATATTTCTGCCTCAACAACCATTAAATCGTGCAACTTCATGCTGATATCTCTCAACTTATTATTGCATCTTCTGAGCACTCCACATTCAAATTGAATGTCCTTGTACCAGATGTATACACCTAAAAATGACACAAATCATCCTAAATAAATATTCTAAATATTTATTCCATTCTTCTATTAATTAAATAAATATTCCAAATTTATTTAATCGATTCACTATTCCATAATTAAATAAAATCTATTTATTTAATTAAAATTCTTCTAAATGTCCTACATGATTAAATAATCATAAATTATTTAATTAATCCAAATTCCTCTATCCTAAGTTCTAAATTCAAAAATCTGCATCACCTTTACACCTCACCTTTTCCACCTCACCTTATCCACCTCATCAGGTTGCACATGTAATTAAATATATTTAATATTTAATTATCTTATTTTCCCTCACCCACATGGCCTATTTCTTCTCAAATCAGAGATTAGTTAACTAATCAATCAAAAAAGTTAACTAACCTGTCAATTGAGTCAAATCCTCAATCAATTCAGTCAGTTCCATGATTTATTCTTCTAACTGATCAATCAAGTCTGTTAACAGACCAGTCAATGGAGTTAACTCTCCAATCAGTTTTGTTACATCCCCCCTTTCATGATGGAGCTGGGACACTTGTCACATTTCCGCTAGTTGCACATTCCTCAACCATTCTCAGCCATTGATCTTCATATCTCCTCTCAACCGTTGATTCCCATTCTTCCAAGTCTATAAATGAAGCTTCATCCTTCCATTCTAATCATCCAGGCTTTTGACATCGTTACTCTGCAGAAATATCACCAGCGCGCCTTTGGCACCCTTTTGTCATCTACAAGCTTGAGATCACATATTTGCATTGGAGCTCATCTTCATTGCTTATCACCATAGCCATTCACCATCGACTTCCTAAAACAACTAAAAAGATTGCACTCTCTGAGGGCTCATCTCATCTGCAAAAGGACGATTTGTGATAGGTGAACAACAGAAGTTTCGAAACGGGAGAGGTTTGCATTGTGTTTGTTCATTGCTTTGTTTATTGAATTCTTCTTGTTTCACTATTCTGTTGATGTTTGGGTCTTGTTTAATTCATTTGATTGATCACCATTTTACCCTTACATTTTTGGCACCCACCGTGGGGCCGTTTGCCCCTTTATTTTACCGTTTCTGAGCTTTTTTGAAGGCAGGTTCCGTACAGGTCATGCAGAGTCATGCATAGATTACTTCGGTGCATCTATTCATTTCCACGGCGCATATAAACACTGTTATGGCGCTTTTGTTTATCCTGCGCATCTATGTATTTTCACTGCGCTTCTGCACACTGTTACGGTGCTTTTGTGTTTCTGCGCATATGTTCATTTCTGTTGCGCTTTTGCAGACTGTTACTGCGCATACGTTAATACTGCGCATTCATTACTTTTAACTACGCATATGTTTAATATTGCGGCGCATTTATTAAAACTACGCTTCTGTTGATCATTTCTGTGCATCTGATCACTGAAGCTGCGCATTTGTAACTGGCTGAAGTTTTAGTACTTTTCTAGGTGAAGTTGCTAACACTAACCTTTCTGTAGGTGTTTGCTGGAGCATTTTTGCAGGATAGGTGTAGGTTTAGTTCCATGTAGTTGCATCTAATTAGGTCACATTTCATTTTCAAAGGGAAAGTAAAAATTATTGTTCATTCAAATCTTCATCTAGTTCTAATTAGGGAGGAAGTAACTAGATTTATTTCTTGCTTGCATTACAAACACCTTCCAAGTTATTGCTATCTAAAGGTTAAAATTGAACTCATCAATGATTTTGAAGTTAAAATGAACCATTGCTATATCGTGAGACCTAAATTTCAAAGTTAACAAACTCGTGCTACGCGGTTTAAGAATTGAACTCACTACTGCTTTCTAAAGTTAAAATGAACCATTGCTATATCGGGAGACCTGAATTTCAAAGTTAACAAACTCGTGCTACGCGGTTTAAGAATTGAACTCACTACTGCTTTCTGGGATTTAAAACTAAACCACTGCTATATTGTTGAATCACTTCAAAGTTCTGTTTGAGTAGATTAGCCCATTTAGTTTTTCACTTTTAACTAGGGTGGATTAATCAGTGTATTCTGTGCTTCCGAATGACAATCAGCTTATGCTCTCCCCTCTTTTGGGTGATCAGAGTGCCAGACTTGTCATTCTATCTATTTAACCTTTAGGAGGGGCTAGCCCTTGGATGCACGCTTGTCCAAGTGGGAACGACCTTGAGTGGTAACAGGATAACGCCAAGCCCTACCAAGCCACTTAAAATAAATTGTACTTGAGGTGAAAACTTCCTACAACAAGTGCTGTTATGTTACACCGACGGCCAACCTCCCCCAAAACCCTCTCAGGCGCAACCCTGTGAGGCTGGGAGACTCCATAACGGAGAGTAGCGCTGCCACACGTGTAACCACTTGAACGGTTGCCCGAATTAAATACCTCTTGTTTTAGTGGCCCAAATCCCTTATAATCCATTTCTCGCCTAGGATTTTGTGCTTGCTTTTGTCTGAAATAGAGTCAGAAAATTTACAAAAACAATGAAAAACTACAAAATATTCTTTGTGCTTGCTATGTTTTCTTGCTATTAAATTCATAATATCAAATCAGGAAGACCTTTTCTAGCCAAAAAATACCAAAAACAGAAGAAAAAACTGAGAATTTTACAAAAAATCCAGAACTGCGCATTTACACATTTCTGCTGCGCATATACAGAGACTTGATGTGCTTTTGTAGCTACTTATTGTGCATATACCTTTTTGCTGCGCATATATGCACTGTTGCTGCCCATATATAGTTCACCAGACCGACGCATTTACTGCGACTTGCTACGCATTTGTCCATTTCTGCTGTGCATCTGTTTCTGCGCATATGCAACAGTGAGCACTTGCCCTATTTTTGAGGAGAAATTTTCACCTAATCAGAACGCCCATTTCAGCCTAGTTTCACTTTCCGAGATCAGAGTCAACCTTGCAGTCAATCTCCATCCGTTTCACCCAACTCTTTCTCTTTCATCCACTATCGCACTCACCTTCTGTCCAAATCACTCTTGTCCCAAAGTCAGCCTATCCCATATCGATTCGGCATAAGTTCTTTTTCGTTTCATTCATGAATTCACGTAAGCCTAGTAGGTCACAGTACCTTTGCTAGTAGTCTTGTTGAACGACTAAGCCCTACGTAGTAAGACTGGTATCGACTACCCTTGCCAGTGGCTAGAGTCTTGTGTCAACCGTCTTACTTGAAGTCATTGAGCGAGAGAATCCTTTGTCCAAGTCTTATCCTAGGTATCCCATTCATAATAGTCTCAGTCGGCACCTTGCCAGAATCTCTAGTCCTCACCCCCTCCATCCCGCATCACCTTGCATGGTTCTTACTCGATCCCAGTACACCAAGCAAATCGAAATGGCTGCCTCATCTGATCACATTCTCCCACCACGTGATGGTGAAGAAGAGATTTCTCATGAAGAATTAGTGGCGCACATGCAAGATAGAAAATTCCAACGCGTCGTAGAGAAGATGATCCTTGAAGATCCCCATAAGTATTTCCATCATCTTGCTAGTCTCGGAATCAAACTCCCTGTAGACTTTGACATTAGCTCCATCATGGAAAATGTAGACAATGATCATGAGAGGGGCACAAATGACACAGTCCCACATGTGCATGAGAGAGGTACAAATGACACGGTTCCTCATACAAATGAGAGAGGAAAGCAACCCGTAGATCCAACTACTCCTATGGCAGACGTGAGACAACAAATCGAAAGTCTAAAGCTTGAGATATCCAACCTTAAGACCGGTACAAGTTCTAAGAACTACTCTTTGGAAGATATAGCACCATACCCCTTTGACAAAAATTTGATCATGAAACCATTCCCCTATCAGTTCGGAGTTCTAAAATTTGACAAATATAAAGGGAAGGGGGACCCTAGAGATCATATCAGGGAATCCATTGCAGCATGCTTAGAAGTAGCTCACAACGAGACCTACTTAATGAGACTATTCCCGCGATCTTTAGGTGGTCAAGCTATGGAGTGGTTCTCGCGTCTCCCACCAGGAATCAAAACTTTTGATGAACTTGTCAATAAATTTATAACGCACTTCTCTTACAACATAAAACACGAGGTATCTATGCTAGATCTATGCAACACCAAGCAGAAGAGTGGTGAGTCATTCGCCGCCTTCCTATAACGATGGAGACAGCTAGCTAGTAAGTGTTCTTATGATATGCCTGAGAAGCAGCTATTAGAAATGTTTGTCCACAATCTAAACACTGATCTTAGCTATCAGATTCAGATACAATGCCCTACCTCGTTCGCCAAAGTCATTGAAATGGGCCTCTTCATTGAAAAAGCTATGATCACTAAAGGAACTCTCAAGCTCTACAAGAACACACCTCCTTCCAATTATACAACAGATAAATCAAAGTTTTGGACCAAGAACAAGAATGTGATCAACGATGGAGTAGTGGATGCCAAGGCGGCAACCCCTAAGCAACAACCTATATTCACTCTTAAGGGACAAGCAAATACCGGTGCGCTCAACAAGCCACCCCCTCGAGAACCTAGACCTTGGTTCAATTCAAATCCAAGGAGAAAATTCACGCCGTTGGGGGAATCTCAAGAGTCTGCTCTTAGGAAGTTGTTGGCTAACAATGAAATTTCTCTACCGCCAACAAGTGACTATGAGCCTATCGTCAAACCTCCCTATTGGAAGGACACAGATTATTGTGAGTATCATCGAGGATGGGGGCACATGACTAACAATTGCATCCGCCTCAAGAATGTCATACAGGATATACTGGATCAGAATCAGGGAGGGACACAACAGCATACCTCCAATGAATCTCATGTGGCCTACCGGGATCCTCTTCTAAACGACAACCGGCCGTATAACAATAATCGCAACAATGGCCACAACAGCAACGATGGTCACAACGGCAACAACTCCAATGGCCATAACAATAATGACAACAATCGCAACAGGCCAAACCAGAATAGTGGGTCGAGTAATGCTAACTATGCAAGCATTCCCTTTGAGTACACCATTAACTGCATTTCTGAGCATGTTCCGCAAGTCAACGTCATATCCCCCAACCAACAACCAAGACCTAACAGAACTGGTTGTAGTATAATTACCCGCAGTGGTAGAGTCACGATCAACACCACTCCTCCAAGGTCGTCACCATCTCCGTCCAACTCCCGCCCATATAATGTCATCGACCAATTGCAAAAAACTCCGGCTCACATTTCTATATTGGAGCTCTTGCATCTATCTCCTTCTCATAAGGAGATTCTTGAGAAAGCCTTAGTGGAAACTACTGTCCCCACTAACCTAGCCCAAGAAAAGTTTCAAACCATGGTGGGTAATTTGACATCCTCCACTTCCATCTCGTTTACAGAGCAAGATGACCTTTCCATATCTCAACCCCACAACACTCCTCTACACATTGTCGCATTTGTGCACAAGCACCACATCAAGAGGGTTCTCATTGATGGGGGCGCCGGTCTAAATATTTGCACGTTGAAGCTAGTCCTTGCACCGGGGTTCTCCGAACAGGCAGTAGATCCAAGACGGAAAATTACTATCAAAGCCTATGACGAGGAGGAATGAACCACAAAGGGCACAGTTGTCCTACCCATTCAAGTGGGACCGGTAATTAAAGATGTGGTGTGCCAAGTCCTTGATCGGGAGCTTGCTTACAATATTCTACTAGGGAGACCATGGATCCACACCATGAAGGCTATCCCCTCCACCTACCATCAATGCATAAAGTTCCCACACGATGGCAAGCAGGTCACCATACAAGGCGACCCCGACCCCTACCAACATTGCAATTCATTCCAAGCAAAATCTGAATGTGTCATTCCCAATAACCGAGCCTACATTTCCCCTACTCCGCCACAAGACCAGACTGCCGAAGCTTCCTCCTCGAGGCCCAAACCGCTGAAACTTACCATAAAAGAAAATGGCGTGGGGGAATACTCCATTGAGCACAGCCTCAACCTTGCCACCATGCCTTTGTCTCCTCGTTCCTTTGGCAAACCCAAGCATCAACCTAGGCATTTTCTAAAGCCATCTGCTCCTCCTACAACTCCCGCAAATCCCTTTGTAAAATGGGGGACATTATCTGATGAGACAGAGGAGCGAGATCTCCTGCAATGGCTTTATGCTGAAGAGGAAAACACACCCCAAGAGCCGCATAGACTCCCTACAGAACTCTATGGACGGGGTGAAACCATTTTGCACAGGATGGGATACGAAGGACAAGGCCCCATAGGCCTCAGAAAAGAAGGAATCGTTGAACCTATCCAACCTTCTTCATCCTCTTTGGCTAGAAACACAACTAGCCTAGGGTACAAAGGTAAAGGTAAAACCAAAGAAAATGCCTGCCTAGTGGAGACAATTCAAACACTCCAAGTGAATAGTGACGCAGATTCAGATGAGTCGAATGAGTATGAGTGGGACGAGCTGACAGAGCACTCCTACGATGACAAGGAGATTGACACCATCCAAACTCTCAGCCCCTACCATGAGGGATAGACGCAACGGGACAGACCACTAGAGTCTGATTTGCCCCTCCCTGAGATTATGGCCTTCGAGGAAAGTTTCGATTCCATTGCGATAAACAACCTGGAGGAGAGTACCACCCAGAACACTACCCCCGTCAATGCCCATAACATTTCCATTCACACCATTAATGAATCAAATCTCTCATCTGACTCCCTTCCCCTCTTACACCCTGAGCTTATTGACTGGGATCTGCAAGGAACCCCTCAATTAGATATGTTCCAGAATGATGATGCTTACATTGACTATATGGAACTTAGGGATCACTTACCAAAAGGAGATCATAAAGCTGGTTTCGCTATCGAACTCAATACCGTAGCTTACTTCAGGGAGGGTGCCAAGCCTTCTAGTCGCAAAAATATTAAAATAAAAAATGGATCTGACAGTGAAAACTGCCATGTGGCAGTGTCAGATCATAAAATAGTAAAAAGAAAGGACGTATCCGAAGGTGAAAACCCAACTGTGGCACCTGACGATGGAATGCTTGACACCCTCCCTAATGATATGTACCAAGAGTGGTCACAGATTGTGGTGGAACCAACAGAGCCAGTGAATATCGGCACCGAAGAGCAGCCCAAGATTATCCACTTCGCAAAATCTCTCACACCACCCAAGAAAACTAGGTTTGTACCATTCTTTAAGAAGAAGAGAGGCAGCTTTGCTTGGTCATATGCTGACATGCCAGGTCTAGACCCTAACCTGATTCTGCATCATTTGCCATTAGATCCAGGGGTGAAGCCCATAAAGCAGAAACTGAGAAAGATGCATCCCCATATAGCCCTTTTGGTCAAGGAAGAACTCAAGAAATTGCTAGATGTGGGGTTCATCAGAGCCATAGATTACCCCGAATGGATATCAAACATTATGCCAGTGTCTAAACCAGATGGCAGGGTTTGACTATGCAACGATTTTAGAGACTTAAACAAAGCATGCCGCAAGGATGACTTTCCATTGCCTAACATCGATATCATAGTCGACCTCACGGCAAGACATACAATGTTGTCACTCATGGACGGATTCTTCGGGTATAACCAAATCAAAATAGCACCGGAGGACCAACACAAAATAGCTTTCACTTGTCCATGGGGTACCTTTTGCTGGAATGTCATGCCTTTTGGGCTAAAAAACGCAGGTGCTACATATCAACGGGCCATGACAACCATATTCCATGACATGATGCATGTGACCATGGAGGATTATGTTGACAATATCTTAGCAAAATCTCTCACGAGGGACTCACACCTGGATATCCTAGAGAAAGTCTTTCAACGGTTAGATCAATTCCAAGTCAAACTGAATCCGAAGAAGTGTGTGTTTGGGGTAACATCGGGCAAGCTGCTAGGCTTCATCGTGTCAGCAAACGGGATAGAGGTCGACCCGGCCAAGGTCAAAGCAATAATGGACATGCCACCGTCCAAAACTCTAACATAGTTGAAATCCTTACAGGGCAAGCTGCAGGCCATCCGAAGGTTCATCTCACAGTTGGCAGACAAGTGCCAACCTTTCAGCCACCTCCTACATAAGAATATTCCATTTAAATGGGATGAGCGGTGCGAAGAGGCATTTAACAAGCTAAAGGAGTACCTTATGAACCCTCCTATACTCATGCCTCCGATCCAAGGAAAACCTTTGATTCTCTACATTTCTGCTACACCTACTGCTCTTGGGGCTCTCCTAGCGCAGCAAGACTATGAGAACAAGGAAAGAGCTATATACTACATCAGTCGAACCTTAGTGGGCTATGAGTTACAATACTCCTAGGTAGAATGATCATTCCTTGCGGTGGTTTTTGCTTCACAAAAACTCTGACACTACATGTTGGCACATCCTGTCAAACTCATTGCCAAAATCGACCCACTAAAATATCTTCTCAGCAAAGCAGCTCTCACAGGTTGACTTGCAAAGTGGGTTATGCTTCTTAGCGAATATGATATAGAATATGTGGACAGAAAAGCCATCAAAGGGCAAATCATAGCTGACCAACTGGCCGAGGCACCATTACAGGACACTTCACCAATGCAATTTGAGTTTCCCGATGAGTCTTTATTTACCCTGTCAACATCTCCTTGGAAACTCTACTTCAACGGGTCTTACACCAACCACGGATCAGGGGCAGGTATCCTGTTTATCACTACTCAAGGCGACACGATTCCAAAGTCCTACAGGTTGTTATTTCCATGCACTAACAATATAGCGGAATATGAAGCCTTGGTAATTGGTCTCAAGATGGCCACTGAGTGGAAAATCCAAGTACTATGTGTCTACGGTGATTCTCAGCTTATCATAAATCAGGTTAACGATGAATATCAAACCAAAGATGAGAAGCTAATTCCATACAAACGGATGGTCGACGACCTCAAAGAACACTTTGGGACCATCTCCTTTGAACAAATACCCAGGATCGAGAACAAAGCAGCAGATGCAATGGCTACCATAGGCTCTCTTCTTGAAATACCTGAATACGAGTCACGGTATGAGTTCCTAGTAGAAACCATTCAGCAACCGGCTTATGATCTCCTCGAAACCCATTCCATTTGCCTCCTAGTAGGATCTGATTCACCTCGGTACGGTAAGACCTACACTTACCTCAAGGACAATATTCTTCCACCTGACCTCTCTTCCAACCAAAAATGAACTTTCATCTGACAAGCCTCCTGTTACACCATCATTGCTAATACCCTTTACCGACGTGGTCTGGATGGTACTTTACTCCGTTGTCTAGAACAAGAAGAATCCATAACGGCCTTGTGAGACGTACATGAAGGGATCTGTGGAACACACTCCAGCGGTCCTTCCTTAGCTAAGAAACTCATGTGTTTAGGTTATTATTGGCCCAATATGGAAATGGATTCCTGTCAGTTCGTCATAAAGTGCAAACAGTGCTAGATACACGGGAACCTGATTCATGCACCTGCTCAGGAGTTGAGACCTTTAATGATGCCCTGGCCCTTTTGCCAGTGGGGGCTTGACCTTGTGGGAAAGATTCATCTACCCTCTTCCAACGGCCACAAATTCATCATAACCGCCACTGAGTATTACACAAAGTGGATTGAAGCCGTTCCCCTAACCACCGTCACAGGAAAGCAAATTTCCTCATTCATTCTGAATTACATTATCTGCCGATACTTCATCCCTTCATCCATCATAACGGATAATGGGAGACCATTCAAAAATCAGGATGTCCAGGAACTGTGTGAGTGTTTCAAAATCCAACATCGTTTCTCCACTCCCTACTACCCCCAAGGTAATGGCCAAGCTGAGGCATCAAATAAAACCATTCTGAAAATCCTAAAGAAGCACTGTCAATGAAGCTGGTCGCGATTGGCATGTCCAACTCAATCCCGCTCTGTGGGCCTACAGAACCAGTATACACACTCCCACAGGTGCTACACCCTACGCCTTTGTCTATGGCTCCAAAGCCATCCTTCCCATTGAGGTCGAACTCCCATCCCTCAGGGTGTCGTTGAAAGGTCTCATATCAGATGAAGAATACAGAGTCTCCAGGCTACAAGAATTAGAGCTGCTAGAGGAAAGGCGCCAGAAAGCTTTTGACCATCTCAAAGCCTATCAACAGATGATGTCAAGAAGCTACAACCACAAGGTTAGACCAAGATGCTTCAAGGTTGGGGACCTCATTCTAAAAGAGAACCCTCGCAATCAACAGGATAGAGAAAAGAAAGGTAAGTTCGAGCCAAACTAGCTTGGGCCCTATGTGATTGTAGCTGCTTACGGATCGGGGGCATATCAGTTGGCCACATCAGAGGGTGAGTTGTTAGATGATCCAATCAACAGCATGCATCTTCGCCGGTTCTATACCTAGGAGAATCCCAATGCAAGGGGGCACAATAAAATCAAAAAAGTCAAAAAAAAAAAAAAGTTGAACAGAGAAAATACAAAAAAAGTTGAAAAGAGAAAAATCAGAAAAAAATAGAAAGCATACAGAAAAAAATCGTCCTTTGGTGAAAACCTGGCAAACAAGCGCCTTGGATAGGTATCGTGATGAAAACCTGGCAAACAGGCGTCATGTTTACTTTCTAACTCCTCGTGCAAATAAAAGCAAGTGATGAAAACCTGGTAAACGGGCGTTACTTGTGATAAACTGCCTTCTCCATCTTTGAGAATCCAATCACCTTGAGTCCATTCTTCCTTCGCTCATTTTCCATTCGACTCATATCTACCCCACAATAAACACCGGGCAGTTACCTATCATGGCTTGATACTCTCCTTGTGGCCTTGTCAACCAAGGTTTTGTCCCATACCGTCTCCTCAATATGAGCCTAGTATAGTGTCTCTCGTCGATGTCCATGGTCCAAGTCCATGAACTACGTTGCCTCTGCGTCGTCACATAGGCAAGGCCATTTTAGCAATGAGCCCCCGAGGCACTAGGTCAGTCCCTTAGGGTCCGTCTCCCCAATAAGGATTGTGCAATCTTCTCACCAAGCAAACAAATGCAAGCAGAACCCGCGCCTCAAGCAGAAATCTTGACAATGAACATCTTAACCTATCCAATGCAAAGCAAATACCCAAGGTCTTCTAAATGATTTTATGCAAATTAAGGCAAGAAATAAACACATATCAACGCAAATATGCTTTGTAGATCAGAAACATGGTTAACAGTTCGAGTCCTGATTTTTGCTATCATACCTTCCTATGCTACTCAAGGATGCCAAAAGCTAGAGATGCTATGATGGGGGCATGATTACTTTCTTTGTTTGTTGTTTGTGGATTAAACTTTAGTAATGTGAAGCCTTGTCTAAAGACATGATCGGCAAAAGATCATCGAGGACATCAAAGGTCTAACATGAACAAGGGCAATCCTTGCTTGTTGAAATGCAGGAAGTACTCTGGTCATCTAGATTCAATTTTGACTAGATGCTTGTATTAACTTGCTAAATCACAATCCATGTAAGCGATACTCAGGTCATCTCGGTTCAATTATACCTAGATGCTTGTATTCACTTACAACATTTCAGAAAATGTACCAAAAACAAATTGCCCAATGATGAAATAAAGCACTCTAAAAAGCAAAGCATCCATCCTATATCCACATACACATCAATACAATCCTCATTTTCCAAACTATGCAGAGTAATGATGTCAAGTCAAGTTTCTAGGTCATCTTGTCACAACCATTCGTCTATCTGTCTATCATGTCATTCTTGTGTCGATCAAGTACATTTGGATTTCAGAAAAACAAAGCATATAGGAGCATATCATATCATTCGTAGGGCTAGTCATGCACATGCTTAGGTTCATAGAATACACCATCCAAGGCATTAGGTCATCAATACATTTGCATCACATCACATCTTAAAGCACAGATAATCACATCAAACTCATATCACCTATGCATACATTTACATTAGATCATATAGACGTCCCATAACACAGTTGCACCATCACATAGAACAAAATAACACATATACATACATTTGCATTAGATCATATAGACGTCCCATAACACAGTTGCACCATCACATAGAACAAAATAACACATATACATACATTTGCATTAGATCATATAGACGTCCCATAACACAGTTGCATCATCACATAGAAATCATAACACATATGCATACATTTACATTAGATCATATAGACGTCCCATAACACAGTTGCATCATCACATAGAAACCATACTACATTTTGCATTCATTTGAAAACATTAAATCACATAGACATCATATAGCAGCATATCATAAAACATCTCATATAGCATCAGATAGACCATCTAACTATGCACATACATCACATCATATAATAGAAGTACATCTTCATCACATAGCACATGCCATAGATACACAAAGCTGCATCATCATATATACTATCATACAAAAGAGGTCCAAATGTACAAAATCATCATCTATCTCTGGAATAAAAGTGTCATATACAATATGCATCCAAATGGATGGTGATACATGTCCCAAAATGTCCACAATCCAGTCTTTGTCTATCCCTACTGCTGTGGGCCACCACTGCCAGCTCCTAACTACTGAGGACCCATCACAGAGGCCCCTGACTGTGAGGGACCTGCTCTATGAGTCGCCCCAGACTGACTCCTGAAGCTCCCTACCCTTTGGCTCGATGCCACGGCACCATGGTATAACCCTCGGTAATACTGCGCCTGGGACTGTGCTCTGGCTAGGTCTGTCTGTGCCTGTGCCAACTACGTCTGCAACTGGCCAACCTATGCCTGTGCCTACTGCACCTGCCCAACCAAAAAGGAACTAGCTGCATCTGTCCCCATAGCAGCCACAGCAGTATCCCGCTCTACCTGGATAATCCGTACCTATGCATCGGCCATGTCACTCTCGTGAGTCAACCCTGCGATCACCGCTGCGTCTGTCTCTTGCCTCCGCTCTACCCTCCTCAGCTGTGCCTGCAGCTCTCGCACCTATCCCCTCAGGCTGGCTATGGTCCTCTCATGAACCTCTCCCTGTACTGGCCCCTGTGCTGCCTTTGCCTATCCTAGCCCCTGTGGCTAGGGCACCTGCTGCTGTGGTACCTGCTGGGGTGGTGGCATCTGTGCCTACTGAGGTATCTGCTGCTGTGCTTCTACCTGCCCTGGCACTACCTGCTCAGCCTGAGCTATCCTTCTCCGCTGTCTCGGCCTCTCTCCGGCCCTGCCACCCCGTCGTCCTCATCCTCCTCTAACTACCCTCCGCCCTGGGCCAGCCTCTCCCTCCTCCTCTGAGTCCGCCTCATCAATACGAGGCACCAGTATGCCGGGTCCTGAATATCTCAGGAAAGGATGTGCAGTAATCCAATCCTCGTACTCCTGTGTCACCCCCGCATCTGCTATCTCTCTCCACATGTCCCAGGCCACATACGGCGTCTGCTGAAACTCTGCTAGAGCCTCCTCATAAGAAGCCATCAGCCCCCATCGGACCATCTCTGCATGCATCCGTGCGAACATGGCCTGCCCCTGTGGCATACCCTGTCTCCACCCAAACTGTCACTGCACCCTGCCCACCATCTGTCTCTCCAAGATGTGCCGTGTCCGGCCTATCAGCCACCTGGTCTGAAAGCAATATGGCAGCTCGTCTCCCTCGTCGTCCCAGGGCTCGCAGTCCAAATATGGTCGCCAGACGACCACATCCACTCCGTCCAAAGTGTGTCTCCAGTACTCTAGCTTCCCCAGCCTGTGCTGGGAAATCACTCCTGCATAGCCATAACTGTATGGCTCTCCTCGCTGCCTCGCGAAGACACATATCGGCCTAGTCACCGCTATGTGCTCCCACAGCCAGAACTATAACAACAGCACCCCAGCTGATAGACTCGTGCTGCGGTGGTACACCACCTAATGCATGTCGTGATATAGGTGGGCTAGTACGCAGACGCCCCATGCATATCGAGTGCCCTCAGTTAGCATCCGCTCCATGATCCTGCCCCATCCAATGGGGAACCCATGCGATCTCCTATCCGGGCATACAACGCCCCCGATCAGTCCAGCCACAATCCCAGGGAAGTAGTCATAGTAGTCGTATATCACCTGCCATGGGATAACCTGTCCAGCTAGCTTGGGATCATCAAACACCCGCTGGCACTCGGCGAGTCCCACGTCCCGCTGTGCATCATACTCCACTAGCTTGCCTACCACAGGCAAGTGCAGTATCCGGTAGACATCCTCCAAGGTCACCCTCATCTCTCCCGTTGGGAAGTGGAAGGTCGTCCTCACTATGGAATCTCTCCACGGCAGCTGTCAGCAGTCCACGGTTCGCCCGCACCTTAGGCATAAAGCATACGTAATCCAAACCCATGGCACCAAGCGCCACTTTGTCAGACTCTGTCAGCATGTATCTCTGCAGTAAGGGCATGGGAAACGTCTCCCTCGACTGCAGTGTGTCCCGAATCTCCTCCTGCAAACAAGCAAGGCAAGGCATCAGTCTCAAGCGACATATACCATACTCAACATACCTACTGAACTATATCAACTAAACTTAGCATTTCAAATTGATCAAAGCAGCACACTACATCTCTTGACTAGATTTCTACAATCGCGGAGATAGCTCATCGATTACCGCGTCAAACATGATGCTAATCAAGTCAATTTGGCTAAGTCCTTTGCTATTCACAGCAAATGCGCCACTATAGGTGTTAAATGCGCCCTTTTTTGGTATATGCGCCGCTAAAATCAGCATATGCACCGCTTCACACAAATACGCCGCCCCAGTGCACGTATGCGCAGATCCGACAGATGCGCCGCCAAATTAGGCATATGCACCGGCATATTATGCAAGCACCGCTAAAATTGACATATGCGCAGCATCAACAGATGCGCCGCTACTTTCAACATATGCGCGGCTTAAATACACATGCACCGCCAAATTGCAAATGCGCAGCCACAATGCACAGATGCGCAGTTTTCATGTATGCGCCGAAACCGGCATATGCACCGCGCAACGACAAAAGCGCTGCTTCACGAGGCATATGCGCCGTTCTGAGTTTCGGTGCATGCATTTAACCTATTTTCTAAGAGCATTTATGGCATCCTAAATCGACCCCAAGAAAAAAATTTTGAAACACATACCGGGGGTCCTGCCTCTGCTGGCCGCCCGAATCGACGGACCCGCTCGAACCGGTGCTCCTCGCGTGGAATGTCTGCTGCTCTAGCTGCCATGCTGCTCCAAGTTGCTCTAGGCTCTCTCACTCCAATCCAGAGTAAACAAGTGTACAAATGACTATTCTTGTGGACCCAGCTCCTATTTATAGCCTCCAAACCCTAATTCTAGCTAGGTGATGACTGTGACTACTTCCCATGCCCGTTTTTCTTCCCGTTTTCTTCCCGCATCCCTGACCGCGTCCCTTTTCCTCCAACCTATCCTTACCCCTTCGTCTTCGTGAGATTGTCCGTCTCCAACACTTTCGCTCTTTTCTCGTCCAATCTCCCGAGGGGGCATCCTATCGTCATTAAACCTGTACCAGGGGCAAACTGGGGCATGTATTGTCATTCAGACTATCGATTTCTTTGAAGCAATGCTGTAAACTGCATTGCATCAAAGAGTGGCAAAATGTATACGCCTAAAAATGACACAAATCATCCTAAATAAATATTCTAAATATTTATTCCATTCTTCTATTAATTAAATAAATATTCCAAATTTATTTAATCGATTCACTATTCCATAATTAAATAAAATCTATTTATTTAATTAAAATTCTTCTAAATGTCCTACATGATTAAATAATCATAAATTATTTAATTAATCCAAATTCCTCTATCCTAAGTTCTAAATTCAAAAATCCGCATCACCTTTACACCTCACCTTTTCCACCTCACCTTATCCACCTCATCAGGTTGCACATGTAATTAAATATATTTAATATTTAATTATCTTATTTTCCCTCACCCACATGGCCTATTTCTTCTCAAATCAGAGATTAGTTAACTAATCAATCAAAAAAGTTAACTAACCTGTCAATTGAGTCAAATCCTCAATCAATTCAGTCAATTCCACAATTTATTCTTCTAACTGATCAATCAAGTCTGTTAACAGACCAGTCAATGGAGTTAACTCTCCAATCAGTTTTGTCACATCCCCCCTTTCATGATAGAGCTGGGACACTTGTCACATTTCCACTGGTTGCACATTCCTTAACCATTCTCAGCCATTGATCTTCATATCTCCTCTCAACCGTTGATTCCCATTCTTCCAAGTCTATAAATGAAGCTTCATCCTTCCATTCTAATCATCCAGGCTTTTGACATTGTTACTCTACAGAAATATCACCAGCGCGCCTTTGGCACCCTTTTGTCATCTACAAGCTTTAGATCACATATTTGCATTGGAGCTCATCTTCATTGCTTATCACCATAGCCATTCACCATCGACTTCCTAAAATAGCTAAAAAGACTACACTCTCTGAGGGCTCATCTCATCTGCAAAAGGACGATTTGTGATAGGTGAACAACAGAAGTTTCGAAACGGGAGAGGTTTGCATTGTGTTTGTTCATTGCTTTGTTTATTGAATTCTTCTTGTTTCACTATTCTGTTGATGTTTGGGTCTTGTTTAAATCATTTGATTGATCACCATTTTACCCTTACACTAGATATCAATTATCAAGGTGGTATTACTATTCAATACCTATTTATTAATAAGCAACTGAGGATTTATCCTCATTATTTCTCCCAGGATGCTTAGGACTTTTTCCAATTTATAAGACCTTTTTCCTGTCTGCATTTGCAATTTGTCTACTTTGGTCCTAGAGTCACTGAGAATGCTCCACCTCTTTAAGGAGGCCTTTACCATTTCTTCAGCCTCATCCAATGTGGATGACATCCATTTCCTTAATACAAATGCCTCATGCTTCATGAGGTCTAGTTTATTTACTTCCTCTTGAGAAATAGCAGTCAATGGGACTGCATGTTCAGTTGTAGTATCATCAGGATTAATCAGCCTCCTTATGTAGGCATGCAACTGAGCAATGTGCTCCTTGTGTTGCTTATTTTTCTCTTTCTCTCTTTTTACCTTTTGAATTAAAAAATCAATAATGTCTTTGCCCTCCTGACCTTCTTGGTCTTCATTGGCAAAACCGAGATCCACTGTGCTAATTTGAAATTCATCTAAGGTGATTTTACCTTTTTCTTTCTCCACAATAGGTACAGCAATCTGTACAGTCCTTCTTCTAGTTCTTGGATCTCTTTTAATGGCCGAAGTCATTCTGGCTTTCCTCTTAGGCTTCATTATATCCCCAGAGAACAAGGTGGACACATCAAATTCTTGGATTTCAAAATCTTCTTCTATATTTACCTCTTTCTCCAACCACGGAGGTACCTGATCATGTTTTTCCGCATCATCATGATGTTCACCTGTGTCTCCTGTTTCTGTCAACAGATGTGGTGGAGATGGTGATTTTCTCATTTCTTCTTCCTGATGCTCACTTTGTTGTTGATCATGTGGCACATCCTCCTGTTGAGGGATTTCTTTCTCCGGAGGAGCATCTTCTTGGTGTGGGGGATCTTGTGGTGCATCTATATGTTGATCATGATGATCATGATCCTTCTCCGTCATTACTTCATCTATTTTCAACTCTTCCCCTTGTTGAGGTTCATCATCCTCCTTTGGCTTTTCTATTTCTTGTTGCATGTACACCATACTGGATACTGTGGAATCTGCCTGAGGCGCTGGTGTTTGTTCTAAAGCCATTATTTGTTCCGCACCTATATTATCAACCTCTTGAGGTTTGGCGGTAGGATCTTCTATTATTTTCTCCTCATCAGCTGCCTTCTCTTGGACTTCTATTATGGCAGGCTCTGCTAATGTGTCCTGTGGACTTTGTCGGCCTAGTTCTGAAGTATGGCCTTCTAGTTTTGCCATCTTCACTCCCTCTGTATATTGCCCTTTATCGGGTGATCCTGCTGGATGTTTAGGACTTGCATCCTTTTTCTCTATCAGGTCTACCACTCCAGGACTTGTCACCTAGGTGATTAATGTTTCTAGGACTATTTCCTGAGCTATCTACTTTGGGCTCTTTTCTTGTTCTGCCTCCACTTGCTTCATCTCCTCCAGTATAGTTTGAACCGGTGGAGGCTTGTGAGGGGTCATGCTTGTACCAGCAGCAAGTGTTTCCATCTTTTGTGCAGTCACTTCCTATACAACTTCATCATTAGACAAATTTATTGTCTCGTCAAGCGAGATGTGCGCTTCTGCTTGTGCCTGAGAAGTTTCTTTCATCTGTTCCTCTGCAAGTTTAGTTTTGAACTTGACAATGGTAGGAAGTGGAACATTATGCTGAAGTTCCTTAGGTACTTCACTACCTGCCCCTTGTAACAATGTTGGGGGTTGTCTTATTTCACCTCTCATAGAGGTTCTTTGTTTCTTAGGTGGGGTGGACACTACCACCTGTGGAGCTCTTCTTTTCCTCTTTATTATCAGTGGAGCCTCTTCTTCTTCAGGCTCTTCCTCCATGAGGATATCCTCTTTATCATATTTCCTTGAGGATTGACGCTCTTCTAGGGTCCCAGTGATTCCAGCCTCTGCTGTCTTACTCTTCTTGGACTTTTCTTTCTTTGTCCTTGGAGGGGATGCTGGTTCTGATCCAGATCCTGATGCTATTGCCTCCTCAGCTACAAATACAGCCTTTTCAATAATAACCCCTTTGGGTTCTTTATCTACCTTCTTGCCCCTTGGGGGTCTTTTGCTCTGTTGTTGTGGTGGAGGGAGTCTATCTCCCTTAGTCTTCCTCTTTTCATTCAGGAAGTCATCAAACTCATCCCTGGGAATATCCTGTCCCTTCTTCTTGTTATCCACCATAATGGCAACACCTTTCTTCTTCAATGCCTCTATCTGCTCATCAACCCAAGCTTGGGTTAGTTGCATGGTCCTGGCGATGAAGGGGTCCAAGGATATGTCCTCCTGTATAGTGAGGTCAGGTGCAGAGATAGTATCGTTATAAATGTTCTTCTGCTCATACTCATCTGCAATTATCCTGCCATCATCCTTCTTCAATTGTTGGGGGATGGGGATGCAATCAAAGGTTCTGATTTGATTCAGAGTTAACCTTTGATACCTCCTTCTTCTTGCTTCTACTTCATCCTCACAGTCAGCCCAGAAGTCCTCTAGGTGCCTCTGATGAATAGGCTTTCCTATTATTTTCTGCATCCTGCCGTAAGGATCATATGGTCTTGTTAGTGGAAAAGGCTGCAGATTCACTTTATTCAAGGTGACCATCACCTTCTTTATGTGCTCTGAGTCTGGGCACATGTACCAGCCAGTGGTGACTGGAAACAAAATTGGGGGCAGCTTCTTAGCATCTTTGTATGCTTTTATCATTGTGGAGCCCTGCCTAATGAACTCCATTAGCATCACTGCATCAGTGGGATACCTCGGTAGCATGAGAGGATGTCCCTCAAAACCTTCAATTCTTATGTATGAAAAGGAGGCAAATTGTATGTACCAGGATCCATGCCTGTAAATTATTTCTTGAGCCTCCATGCTTAATCTCTTTGTTCTGTCTTCCTCCATGGTCCTCACTAGATGCATAGAGAATGCATCATTGACCAGTTTGTAGTCTTGGAGGTAATTGATTCTTTGCAGCTGGGGACGATGATCCTAGATATGCACAGCATTTGTACCTGTAAGCTTTCCATCGGTAGCTAGTGCATCAAATGTGCCTTGGTATGCACAGGAATAGACAATATAGGATGTCATATAGAAAGCACAATTTGAACCTCCCAGGTTCATCAGCTGCTCGTGCAGAGCATCACTTATTAGCTGGGCCCACAGTGGCTTGATATCTAAATATAGACACATCATTATTATTCCATACATCCAATCCCTAAAACTACCAGCATCAGGCTAGCCTGTTACTCTATTCGGCAGTACAATCATATACTGATATTCATCAGCAAAATCATACTTAAATAGGTGCACAGGAAGTTTGGTTGCTACAGGATATGTGCTGTTGTCAGCCCTCCATTGATACATGTTCTTCCTGGCTGATTTCTTGTTGTTGTCATATTCCTTCTCTGACTTCTTCAAATCCACACTTTTAACCTTGTTACCCAAAGGCAATTCAAAGGTCCGGGAGAGACCCCTGATGGATAGGTCGACATATATCCTCCCATGCTTCATCACCTGTCTGTTCTCTGGGTTATAGTTCCGGGCACACTCGATGACCAGCTCTGGAGATTCCATAGAGTATGGAAAACTGGCGGTGTTCCACATTCCAGATACAAAAACTACATCCAGCACAGGACTCTTGTTATTCTCACCATTCAGCCTGACTGACCAGGCTTCCAAATTGGTGCTCCCCTGATGGGTATCTATGATTGCACCGTATTTAAACAGGATGCCCCTCTGAGACAAGAACATGGGCTTACTGAATTCTGCTTGACACTTAATGAACCTCTTGTTAGCCATGGGTACCTGTAATTAACAGAAATCCTGTCTTACAATGGGTATATACATGCATGCCTATAACAATTTATCTTTAATATTCATCATACATATTACATTCATTCAGCATACGCCCATCATGGGTGGTGCATAAACCAGACCTATAACATCATACCTAACTGTTACAGAAACAACATGATGAGGGTTTTATTTACTTACCTGGTTATGTTGATTTCTTTTTATACCAATGGAATTCTGAAAGTGCCCTTAATTCTTGCTGATGATCGCGCGCTTTCTACTGCTTACAAACTTCGCTCATCGAAATATCATCTGCAGGAGGATATGGAAGCTGAGCTCTGTAAAAAGTAATTTCTTCGCAAGGTAAACGTGAAAATGGTGTTAGTTTGACCTTTTAACCTTGTAATTAGGGTAAATTTAGGGCAAATCCTGATAGATTGGATTTTATTCATTGATTTTCTACACAGAGAGTCAGGAGTTCGCCAGGTGTTCCATCTAGTTTAATGATCAGCGGGAACCACCTACCATGTCTGCGCGCCTTTAATGCTAATGGCGGCGATGGGAGCGGGGTGATATCTAAATGGCAGGATGATATTTGAAAACGTCAGGTTATGTTTAGATATCGAGCGATGTTCGCGCCATTAGGCTGTGCTTTAAACGTCAGGAGGATATTTAAAAATATCGGGTTGTGCTTTTTGATGATGATGATGACCGAAGTCATTCTTTTCTAACTCTCAGGATATCGGGGTGATGTCATCCAGATATTCGTTCTTTGTATCGAAAAGGCATCATGACGTCATCGTCATGTTATGCGAACATGATCATGTTTAGAAAATATCCTGCCGAGAGGTAAATATGATGATGATGTCATCATCATGTTTATTTCTTTGTTTATCAGACTTCGATGACATCATCAGGATATTGGCTTAGGGTGATATTTCGCGGCAGGAGGATATTAAGAAATATCGGGTTACATTTGGAAATATGACGCTCGCGATATATAAGACTATTTGACGGGGAAGATTTACTACCACTTAAAGTTGACGTCCGGATATTTGGACTGCATGACTTATCAGGTGATGTACCAAGATCAGGATGATCTTTGACAACATGACTGAGGGTTTAAAATATGATCCTCCCATTGCGAATATCAGGTTTGACCAAAACTTTGACTGTTCATAACTCTCACATCCTGATGAGTATCAGGGTGATGTAAAATGCAAACCTACATGAAATTTAACGCTCTTTCTAAATCTGAGGTCATAGAAATGAAATACAAATTTTGATAAACTGACCTCATAATGATGACTTACCTCATCTGACTCTAGTATGATGATGCACATGACCTACTTTTACCAAACCGCCAGAAAGCAGACAACACGAGCCAAGCCAAAAAGTTAGGTCCCTATTTTGCCGAGTCAAAATGGGGTGTGTTGTGTAACCACACAACAACTTGCCACCAAAGAAAACAAACAAATTCCAATGATTCAAGTGATGTGATCACATTCATCTATAGTATTTTAATTCTGTCTAAGCATAAGCATCATGATCTTTTGAATGATAAAATTTCATCATGATAACAATGCTAACAAAGGATCAGGTGTGTGCATATGATTAATTATCCTCATCTTGAAAGCAGGTTGAAAACATGAGTAACTGGTGTTAAGCTACATAGTTGGAGATCATCCCTCATAGCTGACCTGGATAGAACCTTGCTGCCAGCAAGGGTTCATAGCCCCGACAAGGTTATCTATACAATCTCCCTAAGTAGAGCCCCACTGCCAGCAGGCGTCTATAGCCCCGGTAGAGTTACTTAGATGGCCTAATATAATTGTTTATTATTTTTTTTTATATATCTGATATCATCATGTTAGCTCATTTGTACCAAGTATAGTCACTTGCAACTTTAGGTTGGAGATTGTATTGGTAGCAAGGGAGTCCCTTTAGATTTTTCACTTAACACCTATACTTGTGTGTTCATCAGACCCAAGGCTGTTAGGTGTTTCATTGTAATTGATTCACTTTGACCAAGAAAAAGATGCCCTGATGAAAAGATATCATAAACCTGATCATGATTACTTCTTAGGATGAATCATAACCTATATCTAAATTTGATCTCATCACTTGAATCCTAACAATTTAGTCATTTTCTGGGGTGATGAGTTGCATCATCTTGACTAACCAAAACAAAACTCAACAAACAAACAAAGCAAGACAAAAGAACACTGTACAAACAACTATACAAATGTACAATATGATACACATGACTGTCATGGAGTCACTCAGGCCTGGAAATAATGCTTGAGGAACTGTCCATTGACTGGCAATGGGACATCCTCACCTATCAGGTTCTTAAGACTATAAGTGTTGTCTCCTAATATCTTAGAAATTTGAAAGGGACCTATCCATAATCTATCAAACTTACCATGGTCACCTTTCCTTTCATGGGCTTTATCCCACATCAAGACTAAATCGGATATCCTGAAAGCTTTAATTCTAGCCCTCTTGTCAAATCAACATTTGACAACAGCCTGATGTTTTGCAAATTGGTCAATTGCTTGACTCCTGTTTTCTTCCAGGTACATCAACTGAAGCAACCTGACTTCTTGCTTATTGTATGCCTAGGTATTCTTGGGCAAACTGTAGAGTAGGAATTTTCAAGTTTACAGGGAGGATAGGATCTACCCCATATACTAGTTGGAAAGGCGAGTTTCCTAATGCAGTTTTCATTCTAGTTCTGTCTACCCATAAGGCATATTTCAAAAATGAGTTCCATTCCCTAGGGTTCTTCTATATCAATTTTCTTATGATATTCAGTAAGTTCTTGTTGGTGGATTCTGCTAAACCATTCCCTTGGGGATAATAATTGGATGAAAACTTAAGTATAATCCCATGATCAAAAGCCCAACTTGACAATTTAGTTGAAGTGAAGGCAGAACCATTATCACTTACCAAAGCATAAGGAATTCCATACCTGGTAACAATGTTGCTCTCCAGAAATTTAATAACGTCATCTGCAGTACAAGTCTTGCTGTTGACAGCCTCAGTCCATCTAGTACAATAGTCAGTAGTTGTTAAGACATACCTATGGCCTGAGGAGGATGGGGGGTTGATTGGTCCTATAAAGTCCATGCCCCATTGTGCAAATGGGCGTTCTTCCATCACTGGCTGCAAGGGCTGTGCAGCATACTTCTCTCTGTTAGCGGCAACCTGACATACATGACAACATTTAACATGATCAGCTGTGTCTTTAAAAATTGTAGGCCAGTAATATCCTGCTCTGAGGATGGCATGTGTTGTGGCCAAGGCTGATCCATGTGCCGTTCCAAACTTGTCATGTAACTCTGACAAGACCTTATTTGCTTCTGGCTTTTCTAAGCATCTCAGGTATATTCCTTCATAATTCTTCTTGAATAAGGTTCCTCCCTTCATCATGTATTTTTGGGATCTTATTTTCAAGGCTCTTCTCTGTGAAGCTTGCATCCTTGATGGACATCTTCAAGTAATCAGGATGTGCCTGATATCTGCATACCATTCTCTATTATCCTTTTCATTAATAACGTACTGTTGACTGGTGATGTTTGGGTCAATTTCAGATATCATTTGACTTAGAGCTTGTCCTCTTACCAGTTTCATTGGTATAATTTTCATGTCATACTCTTGTAATACAGTAATCCATTTAGCTCTTTTTTCTCCAGGCTCACTCTGCATCAGCAGCATCTTCACTGCTGCATCTGGTACTATAGCAATCACTTTGCTTCTTAGTATGTAGTGTCTGAATTTCTTTATAGCTCGGACCAATGCAAGTGCCTATCTCTCAACATCTACATATCTCAATTCAGCATCCCTGAAAGGACAGCTCATGAAAGCAATTAGTTTCTCTTCTTTCTCTTCATTTCTCTGAGTACAGAGGTATGTTCTAAAGCAAATGAATAGATGTAGAAATCCTTTGTGTAATCTGGACTAATGAGGACAGGAGCATCTGATATGGCTTTCTTTATATCTTCAAATGCAGCTTTGGCCTCTGGTGTCCACTTGATTTGTGCATCTTTTTTCAACATGGCATTTAGTGGTCTGACAATCTCAGCAAAGCCGGTGATGAACTTCCTCACAAAGTTTATCTTACCAAAGTAAGACTTTAGTTCCTTCTTGCTTCCTGGAAGTTGTAACTTCATAATAGACTCCACCCTATCAGGATCAATGATAATTCTATCTTCTGTGATCAGGTGGCCTAGTAACTTTCCTGTTGTCACCCCAAATATGCACTTCTTGGGGTTCAGTGATATTCCGTACTCTTCATATTTCTTCAATACATTTCTGAGATCAGTTACATGGTCGCTCCTCTCTTTGGAGAATACTGTCAAGTCATCCATGTAGATGACTATACATTTTCCTATTAAGCCTTTGAAGGCTATGTCCATTGCTCGTTGGAATGTAGCTCCAGCATTTATAAGCCCAAATGGCATACGTCTATATGCAAATATCCCCCACTTTGTGGTGAAGGCAGTTTTCAATCTGTCAATTTTATCAACCATCACTTGGTTGTATCCTGAAAATCCATCCAAGAAGGACATCATTTTGGCTCCATTTACAATCTGCAGAACTTCATCTAATGAAGGTAGAGGATAATTATCTTTTTCTGATGCTCTATTCAGATTCCTGAAATCTACGCATAACCTGATATCTCCATTCTTCTTTCTAATTGGCACTAGATTTGCCACCCAAGTGGAGTGTCTCACAGGAAAAATTATCCAGGCACTTAACAACTTCTTAACTTCTTCAAGAATTATTGGTTCAATCAGAGCATTGACTGGCCTTTGCTTCTGTCTGAAAGGTTTAGCGTTTGGCTTAAGAGGTATAGTGTGAGTTATGACTGATATGTCATACGTCTTTAGCTCATCATAAGTCCATGCAATTACATGTATGTAATCTTTGAGGGCCTGAGTTATTCCTTCTAACTCTTCTGGTGTGCAAACCTTACTAATTAGTACATTTCTCTTGTCATCATCCTGTCCAATATTCACTTGTGAATATTGACCTCCATCAGCCTTTGGAAGATCCTTCTATTTCAGCGTATTGTCCAGATCAAAAGCTCTTTCTAATTCAATCATACCTTTGGGGATCCTGTTGCTAGGCAATTCTAATATTTCATCTTCTTCCCAGACATGATCTTCCATACCATTCTCATCTATGATTTGGGCATCAAATACATCTCTGTTTGAGATGAAATCCAAAATGTGCTGATCATCATCAAACACCTGGAGGTTGGTCACATTATCAGGTACTGAAGGTACTGACACTAGTTCTATTAAAAATCTCTTTAGACCTAATATAGATAGTGGCTCTAATGTACTGGCAGCTTGGGCAAGTGCATCTGCCCTATGGTTTTGTTCCCTTGGCACATGGGTGATATTAAAGGCGTCAAAGTCCTCAATCAAGTCCCACACACGATGTCTATAGTTGGATAGCTTTCTGTAGTTACATGAGTAGATTCCTCTTACTTGCCTCACAACTAGCTCTGAATCTCTGAAGACATGCAGAATCTTTACCTTTTTCTTATGAGTAAATAGTATCCCGTGAATTAGAGCCTCATACTCTGTTACATTGTTAGTATAGGGGAACTGTAATCTGTAGGCTGCTAGATAGGATTTTCCTGATGGATCAATGAGGTCAATTCCTACCCCAGTGCCCTGCTTGGACTTGGATCCATCAAACCTTAGGATCCAAGGTTTATCTTCGGTAGGATACCTAGCTGAACCTTCTTTTTTCTTTGTAGCTCTGGCTGCTGCTCCACCTGATATCCACTTTAACTTAGCGATGTCGTCATTCTCATGTTTCTTCTTTCCTCTCATTTGTGAGCCTGATGGCTTTTCTATTTTCTCTTTCACATCAGCAGGAGGATGATCCTCTGGATCTGCAGCCGTGTGCCTTTTCAAAATGTGTAAACATAGTGAACAAATTGTTTCTGAGTGAGGTGCCTCGTGCAACCTACACCAACCTTTTAATTAAGACCTCCTGGGGAGATCTATGTTGTCGTGTCATCTTCTCTATTTCTTTTACTAGAAATTCTTCAAACTTAGTTAGGTCACTACCTTTGTCTTCATCAGACAATTCATAATCTGGCTCCATAAAATAATCACTTCCAGGGGTGATCTTTTCTTTCTTCTCATCATTTATATGGTCGTAAACTAGAACTTCTTCTATTTTCTGGATATGATCCTCGTCATGATCTGTTGCCCCTTCTGTTCCTACAAAAATAGATAAGAATTAGTATCGTCATCATCATTAGATGTAGTACTTACCTCAGAATATGATGACGATGCCTCACTGCAGGTCTGCTCTAGCATCATCATATCTAAACATGTTTCACAAGTTCTTTCTAAATGTGCTTCATCGTGTAATCTGCACCATCCATCAATCAAAATATCATTAGCAGGTATATTTAACAATTGACAACGCCTTACCTAGTTAGACAGATGCATCTCAAAGTCTCTGAAGCGATCTATTTCATTCTCATTATCAAGATTATTATCAGGTTCTACAACTGGCATGTCCTCCTGATGATCATCATCATGATGATGATGAAAATCAAGCATCAAGATCTCTTCTATTTTGACAGTCTGTGGCCTGATGCAGTAAACTCTAGGCTCTACGTCTACGTACATGATCTCATTTGTTCTGTTGTACTCAGTGATCATATGCTTCATTCTAGGCTCAGCATCAATCCTGATCTGGTTAGGTATACCTTTCCATGGTAACCACATGTGACTGAAATCTGTGGACATATATCCATTAAGCGTTTTGGACCAGTCTCAGCTAAGCAACATCCCATAAGTATCAGGTATGTCGACTACCTGAATGTTAATGTAATACTGGATCCTAGGATCAGATGCTAGTTGCATGTGGATATGAGTTAACTCCCCTACTACACTTACTTCTGTTTTGTCTAGCTGTGTCACCTTTTTTAGGGATTTAGCAAGATGCAGTCCTAAGGCATTGCATATTGACAAAGGCATGACATTCGTGGAGGCCCCTGAATCTACCAAACAGTTGTGCAGGTTCTTGCTGAACATTCTTATGGTGAGGAGGAATGGAGGTGATTCAGTTTTGTCCTTGTACAAGGTCATGTGAGAGGTTTCTGCAGCTTGGACTGTAGCTGACACTTTAGGCTTGATAGTATTATCCCTAGCAGCATGATCTTTGCCACTGGATTGACTTGAAAGATGGCCATCCTCCTTAGGAGCGGGATCATCTAGTGACTTCATAAATGCCCTTTTGATGGTAGGAGTTTTCAGTAACTCAGACAAGGACAGGCTGCTCTTAATTTTCTTCATTTCATCAGCCAGATAGCTGACTAACTTGTCAGATTCATGAGGTGTATTTACAATCTTTGATCCTGTGTTTTGAGGTGACAAGTACTAAGCATTTACCTTGGGGAACCCAGGGTTATTACTATCTTTAGGATCAGGAGGTGTATTGAAGTTATTTGGAGGTAGAGATGATGTCAATGGACCAGCAGGTCTGTTGGCATTACTCCTCAAGTTATAATTATGCTTACCAGGATATTACTGCTGGTATGCATGCACTTCCTCATGTTCTCTTGCAGGCTCATTTTCATCCTCAAAGGGGAAAACATAGTTTGTTTCAAAGGTTAAGGCAGATTCCTCACTTGCCTAGTTGTAACTCTGATGAGGTTGATTTGTATAAGTTTCCAGCACAAAAGCTGAGTCATATCTACAAGGAACAATCTCATTTCCTTCTGCCTGAGGTGGATTTCCAGAAGTGTTAGACACTTCAGTCTAAAAGATGCTAGCAGCAATCCTAAATTGTGGACAGTCTAATTTTGCATGTGTATTTGTATTGTGGATCCTACACCAATTAGTAAGGGATGCTTCAGCAAGATTGACTCTAGTAGTTTGTTTGGCTTCACCTGGAGGCTGATTGTCCAGGGGTGATGGTAATGAGCCATTATTTGGCCTAGAGTTCCATACTCTGGGCTGTCTCTGAGGATTATTGTTATTCCCACCACTATTATTGAAATTATTGGTGTTATATCCTCTGTCAGGATAATTTGGTCTATCATTGGAATTATTTCTATTCTGATTTGACTAGGAATAAAAACCTTGATTTCTCAAATGTGTCACTTCTGTGGTGAGTTTTCTCAATTGAGCAGAGATTTCTTTGATTTCCTCCTTTTCTTCTTGAGCTTTGGCCACCACATTTTCAGTTTGAGGCTTGAAGAAAGAGAATCCATGGTTATTGTTGGATAGATCAGTACCCTGAGGTGTCTGAGCTTGTGCAGGATATTGTGAAAATTGGCCATTTCCATTAGGAGGAGGCATAATGCTCAGTGGAGGTACTTGCAAAGGTGCAGGCATGACTACTGGAGGTATCACTACTCCATTAGGATATTGTGCAGGATACTGTGCAGAATATGATGCAGGATATTGTGAATGCATGCCAGGCAAGGTAGGGAATACTATATTTGGAGTAGGAGCAGGTATCAACTGCTGATTTACCTATATGGCTTCTTGAAAAGATAAGGCTAAAGTTGTAATTTGGGGGTGTGTTCTCCTTATGAACATGGAAGTCAAAGGATCTAAGGCTGAATAATAAATGCTCCTTGCAACTTCGTCAGACACAGTATAAGGAGTGACCACCCTGGACAATATTTTCTGAAACCTAGCATTGAAATTTGCAATAGGTTCATTTTCAAATCTCTTGATAGTGGCAAATAAATGATAGTTTATTGAGGGATCAACTAGAACTTTGAATCTATCAAGAAAAGCTTTCTCTAGTAAGACCCATGAATCAACAGAACCCTGACCAAGACTAATGAACCAATTATAGGCTTCTTCCCCTAAGGAAAAAGGAAATAATCTGCACACCACATCTTAATGTTCTATTCTGGCTCTGCAGCAAGCTTCCTTAAAGGTCCTAATATGATCTTCAGCATCTTGGTAAGGATGATATTTTGGACAAAGTTTATCCGGATTCTTTGGTAACTCATGATATGCAGTAAAGGTCAAAGGTGACTCTGCTGCAAAGAAAGACATTGCAACCGGAGGGGGTTGAGCTGGTGGTGCAGCTGGCTAAGGTTGGACTAAAGGTACACCCTGATGTTGAATAGAAGGTGTCACAAATATCCCAGAAGGTATTTGCAAACCAACAGGAGTTACAGGGGGAGGTTCTGGTGAAGCTCTTGGTGCACTGGATTCGAGAGTATGATGGACGTCTACAGTTCTAGGCCTGAAACCTCTAACAGGCAATTCTTCAAAAATTTCACTAGGTCTAGACCTGGTATTTATCCTGTGAGCTAGGATTTCTCAATTTTGAGGCAAATTGGCTGAAACTTTGCAAATATTGGTGGGATTTCACTAGCTAAAGTGATATTTGCGGTCAGATGGCTGATCAGACTGGATATTTATGAAATATTTGCAAAGATACTGCAAATATGAAAGGATATTTGAGGTATAATGACCCCTAGCATGAGATCTCAAGTTTCTACGGCCGAAATTCTTCAAAGCTTGAATAAATTTATGTAGCTTTGGCTGATATTTGTGAATTCAGAATGATCTACTGTAAAGCTTGCAATATTTATGTTAGATCTGCAGACCTTTACACAGAATGAGCATCTACGAGCTTGCTACAGTAAATATTTGTGTAATATTTGAAATTCACAGATGATTCGAGATTACCTTACTCTCTGCATCATCAAACCTGAAAATAATGATGATGAGCGTAGTCTTCCAAATCGGGCCCTCCTTCTAGCGCCAATTTATGTTGGTCATGATGTTAGTCATAAACAAGCATAGAATAAAAGTACACATTAACCTTTATTCATCTTGAAAGATACGATGAATTCAGGGAATTCATGATTCCAAGTCTCCGGTGATTAGGTCTTAATCGTCTGACGTTACTTAGAGGTTAATGTGAGTTGCTGTTTCCATTTTGGGGCCTTATGTGAAAGTTCGACATCATCATGACACTCCTGTAGAAATTCTTTACAAAGAAGTCATATTATACAGTTATTTGGTCAAATGATACAAAAATACTTCAATCTTTGCATGATATTTTCAATTATGCATGCTTTGTATTCAAATATGCTAAATATTTGCAATTATCTATGAGCTGTCTACATATCTGTGTTATTTGCTTAAGATTATCAATTGTTTGCAATTATGAGGATGAAATGCTTTAAAATTTAAAAGAAATTGGAAGAAATGCTTCAAATTAAAGTTGAACCTTTAGCTTTTGGGCCACATGCATATTAGATACTATCATGAAGAGAAGAAAACCGAACCATATTTTCACCAGGACATTCCACAGCTAGATATAGTTGATGCTAACTTCAAAGGAATTTGTATGAAGACAACATATGTAAGTAGACATGCACTCCAAGGGACACAACAAATCACCACATAAATCTAGAATTGTAATCGACACAGTCTTCTCATTCATTAAGCATGCAAAAATATAAATGTATACAAAAACTTTGAAATAAGCTCTAAATGTTTCAGCAGACAAATTTCAATTAAGTTTTCGAATGTTTACAACAAGGCATTCCATCCCCTTTTATAGAACAAGGTGAGGAATCCATTACAAAAAGATCCACGATCTTGATTTACCAATGCACATCTACGGTCATCATTCTCCTTGACTTTGTCAATCTTTACAAAATGGCACAAGTTGCTAGCTGGCAACTATCTGGATTACTTACGCTTATATCTCCCTTTATGATGTGTCTTCATCATGCTCCCCATCCGATTCATGTGGATCATCATCATGTGCATCACTTCCTGAAACTTCACTATCCTAATGATGATGATGCCGCATATGGGGCTGCATGCTGCTCCGGACCTGCTCATATGACTGCACAACTTGATCTATTCCTCCACCATCCTGAGTCTTTGCTTTGATGATGGCGTGTTTGTGTGCCTCATACTTATTTCTACTGCTATCTAGTTTGTCTTTCCTATCCTGCAGTGTCTCATTGTATTTTTCCATCTTGACCTTGATCCTCATTATTTTATCTATAACTTCTTCTGTCAAGTGGACAAGTGGATCATCTGTTACTGATTGGAAGTTGTCATGTAAAGCCTTGATGGCACATTCCTCATCTTGATTTTATATATTCCCTTCCATTTTTCCTACTAATGTTTCCAATATTTCTGCCTCAACAGCCATTAAATCGTGCAACTTCATGCTGATATCTCTCATCTTATTATTGCATCTTCTGAGCACTCCACATTCAAATTGAATGTCCTTGTACCAGATATCAATTATCAAGGTGGTATTACTGTTCAATACCTGTTTATTAATAAGCAGCTGAGGATTTATCCTCTTTATTTCTCCCAGGATGCTTAGGACTTTTTCCAATTTATAAGACCTTTTTGCTGTCTGCATTTGCAATTTGTCTACTTTGGTCCTGGAGTCACTCAGAATGCTCCACCTCTTTAAGGAGGCCTTTACCATTTCTTCAGCCTCATCCAATGTGGATGACAACCATTTCCTTAATACAGATGCCTCATGCTTCATGAGGTCTAGTTTATTTACTTCCTCTTGAGAAATAGCAGTCAATGGGACTGCATGTTCAGTTGTAGTATCATCAGGATTAATCAACCTCCTTATGTAGGCATGCAACTGAGCAATGTGCTCCTTGTGTTGCTTATTTTTCTCTTTCTCTCTTTTTACCTTTTGAATTAAAAAATCAATAATGTCTTTGCCCTCCTGACCTTCTTGGTCTTCATTGGCAAAACTGAGATCCACTGTGCTAATTTGAAATTCATCTAAGGTGATTTTACCTTTTTCTTTCTCCACAGTAGGTACAGCAATCTATACAGTCCTTCTTCTAGTTCTTGGATCTCTTTTAATGGCCGAAGTCATTCTGGCCTTCCTCTTAGGCTTCATTATATCCCCAGAGAACAAGGTGGACACATCAAATTCTTGGATTTCAAAATCTTCTTCTATATTTACCTCTTTCTCCAACCACGGAGGTACCTGATCATGTTTTTCTGCATCATCATGATGTTCACCTGTGTCTCCTATTTCTGTCAACAGATGTGGTGGAGATGGTGATTTTCTCATTTCTTCTTCCTGATGCTCACTTTGTTGTTGATCATGTGGCACATCCTCCTATTGAGGGATTTCTTTCTCCGGAGGAGCATCTTCTTGGTGTGGGGGATCTTGTGGTGCATCTATATGTTGATCATGATGAACCTGATCCTTCTCCGTCATTACTTCATCTATTTTCAACTCTTCCCCTTGTTGAGGTTCATCATCCTCCTTTGGCTTTTCTATTTCTTGTTACATGTCCACCGTAATGCATACTATGGAATCTTCCTAAGGTGCTGGTGTTTGTTCTGAAGCCATTATTTGTTCCGCGCCTACATTATCAACCTCCTGAGGTTTGGTGGTAGGATCTTCTATTATTTTCTCCTCATCAGCTGCCTTCTCTTGGACTTCTATTATGGCAGGCTTCGCGGATGTGTCCTGTGGACTTTGTCGGCCCAGTTCTAAACTATGGCCTTCTGGTTCTGCCATCTTCACTCCCTCTATATATTGCCCTTTATCGGGTGATCCTGTTGGATGTTCAGGACTTGCATCCTTTTTGTTTGTCAGGTCTACCACTGTAGGACTTGTCACCTGGGTGATTAATGTTTCTAGCCCTATTTCCTGAGCTATCTACTCTGGGCTCTTTTCTTGTTCTACCTCCACTTGCTTCATCTCCTCCAGTATAGTTTGAACTGGTGGAGGCTTGTGAGGGGTCATGCTTGTACCAGCAGCAAGTGTTTCCATCTTTTGTGCAGTCACTTCCTCTACAACTTCATCATCAAACAAATGTATTGTCTCGTCAAGCGAGATGTACCCTTCTGCTTGTGCCTGAGAAGTTTCTTTCATCTGTTCCTCTGCAAGTTCAGTTTTGAACTTGACAATGGTAGGAAGTGGAACATTATGCTAAAGTTCCTTAGGTACTTCACTACCTGCCCCTTGTAACAATGTTGGGGGTTGTCTTATTTCACCTCTCATAGATGTTCTTTGTTTCTTAGGTGGGGTGGACACTACCACCTGTGGAGCTCTTCTTTTCCTCTTTATTATCAATGGAGCCTCTTCTTCTTTAGGCTCTTCCTCCATGAGGATATCCTCTTTATCATATTTCCTTGAGGATTGACCCTCTTCTAGGGTCCCAGTGATTCCAGCCTCTACTGTCTTACTCTTCTTGGACTTTTCTTTCTTTGTCCTTGGAGGGGATGCTGATTCTAATCCAGATCCTGATGCTGCTACCTCCTCAGCTACAAATATAGCCTTTTCAATAATAACCCCTTTGGGTTCTTTATCTACCTTCTTGCCCCTTAGGAGTCCTTTGCTCTGTTGTTGTGGTGGAGGGAGTCTATCTCCCTTAGTCTTCCTCTTTTCATTTAGGAAGTCATCAAACTCATCCCTGGGAATATCCTGCCCCTTCTTCTTGTTGTCCACCGTAATGGCAACACCTTTCTTCTTCAATGCCTCTATCTGCTCATCAACCCAAGCTTGGGTTAGTTGCATGCTCCTGGTGATGAAGGGGTCCAAGGATATGTCCTCCTGTATAGTGAGGTCAGGTGCAGAGATAGTATCGTTATAAATTTTCTTCTGCTCATACTCATTTGCAATTATCTTGCCATCATCCTTCTTCAATTGTTGGAGGATGGGGATGTAATCAAAGGTTCTGATTTGATTCAGAGTTATCCTTTGATACCTCCTTCTTCTTGCTTCTGCTTCATCCTCACAGTCGGCCCAGAAGTCCTCTAGGTGCCTCTAATGAATAGGCTTTCCTATTATTTTCTGCATCCTGCCTTAAGGATCATATGGTCTTGGTAGTGGAAAAGGCTGCAGATTCATTTTATTCAAGGTGACCATCACCTTCTTTATGTGCTCTGAGTCTGGGCACATGTACTAGCCAATGGTGACTGGAAACAAAATTGGTGGCAGCTTCTTAGCATCTTTGTATGCTTTTATCATTGTGGAGCCCTACCTGATGAACTCCATTAGCATCACTGCATCAGTGGGATACCTCGGCAGCATGAGAGGATGTCCCTCAAAACCTTCAATTCTTATGTATGAAAAGGTGGCAAATTGTATGTACCAGGCTCCATGCCTATAAATTTTTTCTTGAGCCTCCATGCTCAATCTCTTTGTTCTATCTTCCTCCATGGTCCTCACCAGATGCATAGAGAATGCATCATTGACCAGTTTGTAGTCTTGGAGGTAATTGAATCTTTGCAGCTGGGGACGATGATCCCAGATATGCATAGCATTTGTACCTGTAAGCTTTCCATCAGTAGCTAGTGCATCAAATGTGCCTTGGTATGCACAGGAATAGACAATATAGGATGTCATATAGAAAGCACAATTTGAACCTCCCAGGTTCATCAGTTGCTCATGCAGAGCATCACTTATTAGTTGGGCCCATAGTGGCTTGATATCTAGATATAGACACATCATTATTATTCCATACATCTAATCCCTGAAACTACCAGCATCAGGCTGGCCTGTTACTCTGTTCAGCAGTGCAATCATATACTGATATTCATCAGCAAAATCATACTTAAATAGGTGCACAGGAAGTTTGGCTGCTGCAGGATATGTGTTGTTCTTAGCCCTCCATTGATACATGTTCTTCATGGTTGATTTCATGTTGTTTTCATATTTCTTCTCTGACTTCTTCAGATCCACACTTTTAACCTTGTTACCCAAAGGCAATCCAAAGGTCCGGGAGAGACCCTTGATGGATAGGTCGGCATATATCCTCCCATGCTTCATCACCTGCCTGGTCTCTAGGTTATAGTTTTGGGCACACTCGATGACCAGCTCTGGAGATTCCATAGAGTATGGAAAACCGGCAGCGTTCCACATTCTGGATACAAAAACTGCATCCAGCACAGGACTCTTGTTATTCTCACCATTCAGCCTGACTGACTAGGCTTCCAAATTGGTGCTCCCCTGATGGGTATCTGTGATTGCACCGTATTTAAACAGGATGCCCCTCTGAGACGAGAACATGGGCTTACTAAATTCTACTTGACACTTAACGAACCTCTTGTTAGCCATGGGTACCTGTAATTAACAGAAATCCCATCTTACAATTGGTATATATATGCATGCCTATAACAATTTATCTTTAATATTCATCATACATATTACATTCATTCAGCATACGCCCATCATGGGTGGTGCATAAACCAGACCTATAACATCATACCTGACTGTTACAGAAACAACATGATGAGGGTTTTATTTACTTACCTGGTTATGTTGATTTCTTTTTATACCAATGGAATTCTGAAAGTGCCCTTAATTCTTGTTGATGATCGCGCGCTTTCTGCTGCTTACAAACTTCGCTCGTCGAAATATCGTCTGCAAGAGGATATGGAAGCTGAGCTCTGTAATAAGTAATTTCTTCGCAAGGTAAACATGAAAATGGTGTTAGTTTGACCTTTTAACCTTGTAATTAGGGTAAATTTAGGGCAAATCCTGACAGATTGGATTTTATTCATTGATTTTCTGCACAGAAAGCGAGGAGTTCGCCAGGTGTTCCATCTGGTTTAAGGATCGGCAGGAACCACCTACCATGTCTGTGCGCCTTTAATGCTAATGGTGGCGACGGGAGTGGGGTGATATCTAAATGGCAGGATGATATTTGAAAACGTCAGGTTATGTTTAGATATCGAGCGATGTCCGCGCCATTGGGCTGTGCTTTAAACGTCAAGAGGATATTTAAAAATATCGGGTTGTGCTTTTTGATGATGATGATGACCGAAGTCATTCTTTCCTAACTCTTAGAATATCGGGGTGATGTCATCTAGATATTCATTCTTAGTATCAGAAAGGCATCATGACATCATCGTCATGTTATGCGAACATGATCATGTTTAGAAAATATCCTGCCGAGAGGTAAATATGATGATGTCATCGTCATGTTTATTTCTTCGTTTATCAGACTTGGATGACGTCATCAGGATATTGGCTTAGGGTGATATTTCACAGCAGGAGGATATTAAGAAATATCGGGTTACATTTGGAAATATGACACTCGCGATATATAAGACTGTTTGACGGGGAAGATTTACTACCACTTAAAGTTGACATCTAGCTATTTGGACCGCATGACTTATCAGGTGATGTACCAAGATCAGGATGATCTTCGACAACATGACTGAGGGTTTAAAATATGATCCTCCCATTGCGAATATCAGGTTTGACCAAAGCTTTGACTGTTCATAACTCTCACATCCTGATGAATATCAGGGTGATGTAAAATGCAAACCTGCATGGAATTTAATGCTCTTTCTAAATCTGAGGTCATAGAAATGAAATATGAATTATGATAAACTGACCTCATAATGATGACTTACCTCATCCTGACTCTAGCATGATGATGCACATGACCTACTTTTACCAAACCGCCAGAAAGTAAACAACACGAGCCAAGCCAAAACGTCAGGTCCCTATTTTACCGAGTCAAAATGGGGCGTGTTGTGTAACCACACAACATTTAAGTCTTAGGAACATACTGCTTTTCTTAAGGGACAATGGACATGTATGCGAAAACACCTCAATTTTCTAAGGGACAATGGACATGAATGCCAAACACTTCAATTTCATAAGGGACAATTGACAACTACAAACATGTGTGTGCCTAGTTTAGTTGCACCTTATTTTTCTTATAACGGGACAATTGAACCTTTGTTTGACGTGCTTGCTCTTACATTTCTGTACTTCCTTTAGAAGGGTCTGCTTTTGGATTGCGCTTCATCCAAAAGGAACGACCCTAAGCGGAGTTTTCCTTTGAACCGCTATATAAGAGGGATAAGGCGAAAGCCAAGTCCTAACCGACGTCAGCCTTACCTTGTGGTGCCAAGCTGAAAAGAGGTGTACTAGCTCTTTGTGGAAACAATTTTCACATTGAGCGAAGTGTTTGATACTCTTAGTAGGATTGGTTAAAGCTTTTAGTAGCTTGTCGCATTGCTCGTAAGGTGTTGGTCCCTCAAAGTCACTAAGAACCATTTTAGATAGAGACTACCCGACCTACCTCCGAACATTACGGTAATCATCAGTGCAAGGGGAATCGATTTAAGCCCTTAAGATACTCACCATTGGCTCCCTTGAGAAGAGATAGTATTCCATTGGCCATAGAGCTCTTGTGACCTACTTGAGCTTTCCAAGGGGAGGGTGAGGTATCCCTACCTATCGTCTCTCGCAAAGATACTAAATATCTGACACCTTTATGGAATGATATTTTTATCGACGGAGTATTAAGCTGTGAGCTGATCTACTGCAATGAAACATTGTCTCTAGGGATAAAAAGTGCTTGTTATTGATTGCAATTGTCTTATACCTGTGGAAACATTGGGCTTGTTTTGAGCCTCGAACATACACTATCGGTTGTGTCAGTCCCTTGTTTGTGCCAACTTTGTTTGCTGTGTTTTCTCTTACCAAACAAATCCAATCAGAAATAGAAACAATCTATCAAAATTTTGCCTTTTAGAAACATCAGACACTACTTCAGCGCCCCTGGTATTACAGCAGCTCGCCTTTGGTAGTACAGTAGATCGCCTTTGGCATAGCAGTAACTCGCCTCTGGCAAAACTCTACTTCAGCACCCTTGGTATAACAGTAGCTCGCTTTTGGTCACTGTAGCTCACCTTTGGCATAGCAGTAACTTGCTTTTGGTAGCTCAGTCCGTCGCCTTTAGTATCACAGTAGCTCGCTTTTGGTCACACAGTCCTGCGCCTCTGGTCAAATAGTATAGCGCTTTTGGTCCAGTACTTTGTGCATCAGATTTTGTCTGTTTCTCAAAGCACCTCATAGAATCCCAGCATTACATTTTTTCCTAGTGTATCCCATGGTAACCACTAGGCTCCAGCAAACTATGAAGTCCAAGCAAGTTGGCCCTAGGAAGCACAAATCACCTCCTCGCACACCGCAATCTGGTCGTCTCAACATTACTCCCAAGGTAACTCCTAGTACACCCACGGCAAAACCAATCAGCTCTCCAAACATGCCGTACGTCGACCAACCAAGCAATCCTCAAGAGGATAGGATCCCTTTGATAAGTACACCTCAATACATCACCGGCTTGCCTCCAGATTTTGTCCCTCAAGGTTATACTGCAGATCTAGCCCCATCTCAAGAAGAGTGACACTTTGAAATAGGTCAATCCTTTCAAGAAGATGGGCAAGATCTTGATGAATTCATACAAGAGCCTAGAATCGTGGCCGCCTTTGACAAAATCCTTAGTGAAAACCAAGACCATTTCTTTCACTTGCTTGCAGAGCAAGGCACCAAGTTACCTCAAGATTTTGATTTATCCACTCTCAAGGAGAAAAACAACACTCAAGATACCATACAAATGGTGCAAACCATGTCAACAATAACCACGCCCTTACCTGAACAGAGCTCGTAGTATAGGAATCCCCTCTATCAAAACTCAATAGGATAGAGGGCCGTATCACCACTTCTGACTCCTATGGAGATCTATAAAAACCAACAAGAAACTCTCCAACATCAAGCAGAGTTAGCTAAGCAAGCCACCTTAGCTCGATCGAATATGCAACCACCTCCTCAAGTGTCCACCCCAATCGCAAGTGGAATCTTGGTTACCCCATCACGAATAGGTTTCCCACCAAATTACAATCCGGGGAACAATTATGTAGCCATGCAACAAGGGTCTCAACAAATACCACCTCCTATATCATCACACCTTCATGTCTCTCAACCAATTAGAGTCATGCAATCCCAACCACAACATTCTTCTACGCTCGTCATCAAGCCACCTCAACCGTCGCAAATCACTTCTACCTATGCCCCTCCTCCACAACGTTCATCCTCGCTCAATTTCTTTCACACATTGCCTAGCCACTCTCAACATTCCCAACATCAAGTTTCCCAAAGCTATGTGTCGCCATCACAACCTAATCAAACGCACTTTAGCTTTCCTCCACCTAATTCTTTTCTTCAACCATCACAAAGCCAACATTCTTACCTAGTGCCACCTCCACCTTTGCCAAATCAAAACCTCCAATTCCAACCCAATCTGAACCAAACGTACAACCCATATGATCCCCATCAATCTTACGACCCTTATAACACTAGTGTGCATGGCTTACATTATAATCTTTCGTATGGGCAACACCAACCACTTTTGGGAGAACAGGAGATGTTACCAACCCCCCCCATGACTATGGAGGTAAAAATTGTAGAAGTTCAACAACAGCTATCTGATCTTACGTTTGGCCACACCAAGAAGACCTTCTCTTTAGAGGAAGTGTGTCCTTACCCTTTTGATCGGTCATTACCAATGATCCCTTTTCCTCAAAATTTCACTATTCCCAAGTTTGATAAATACAAAGGAAAAGGTGACCCAAAAGACCATCTTAGGGAATTCTATCTTGCTTGCTTCGAGGTCTTACATAATGAGACATATCTTATGCGCCTCTTTCCTCGCAGTCTTGGAGGTCAAGCTATAGAATGGTTCTCACACTTACCCACGGGTATCAAGTCTTTCAATGAGCTAGCAGAGAAGTTTGCCACCCATTTTTTTACAACGCAGAGCATGAGATTTCCATGACTAATCTATGCAACAACAAATAGAAAAATGGGGAAACTTTCATTTCTTTCCTTCAACGGTGGAGATAAATGGCTAGCAAATTTCCTTTCAAGATTCCTAAGAAACAACTTGTTAGCATATTTGTGCAGAACCTCAACCAAGAGTTAGGTTTCCACTTGCAAATTCTCAGTGCTACAACCTTTGACGAAATCACATACAAAGGAATCAATATTGAGAAGGCCCTCATTGCTAAGGGTCTGGTCAAAATCTTCAAAGAAATGAAAGACAACACTCCTCATCAACAGATGAATGATAAACCCAAATACTGGAACAAAAACAAAAACATGGTTAACGACGGTGTGGTTGATTCTAAACATGTCCAAACTTTGCAAACACCACTACAGCTCTCCAAACCAAGTCAAGCTCCATCTCAACAACAACAACAGCGGCAACCGTATCAAAATCAACAACAACGACAACAGGAGCAACCTCAACAAGATTACCCTCCACGACGTCAATTTACTCCCTTGGGAGTGCCTATGGAGTCGGTCCTATAGCAGGTTTTACAAAAAGGATTCATCACCTTACCAGATGCACCCCCATATGGTGAACTAGTTTACAAAACTGCGCGGTATAGAGAAAATGAATACTATGAATTCCATCAAAGAAAAGGACATAGAACTGTGTCATGCATGAAACTCAAGCACCTAATCCAAAATCTCATCGACGGCAACCTAATCACTTTTGAGAATGAACAAGCGACTCAAAACACAAACAAAGATCTCAATATGTACAAGGAACCATTCCCTCATCATGGTCCACCTCCTGCTCAGGATAGAGGTAAAGGTATCAATCATGCTTCCACTTCCTTTGATTCCATTGTAGGTCATTTTGAAGAGAGTCGAGTGTCTACCCTCACAATCAAAGGCAAATCTATGGATTGTGCTGTTACAACTCATTGTGGTCGTGTCACCATTTTTGGTCCTACATCCAATCTGCTAACTCAATCTGATTATAATCTTGTCGAACATCTCAGGAAATTGCCAGCACAAATCTCTATCTTGGACCTTCTACAGTCATCACCTGCACATAGAGTGGTGCTAGAAAAAGCCCTCCAAGAGTCTTCGGTTCCTAACAACATAGCAGTCGCGGATTTCCAAGCTATAGTAGGTAACATTGCTTCACCCTACAATGTTGTCTTCTTAGAGAAAGATCTCCCATCCCATGATCCTTGTCACAATGATGCCCTTCATATCGAGGTTCTCATCCATAAGCGCAAAATCAAACGCATACTCATAGATGGTGGTGCTAGTCTCAACATCTGTTCTTTAAAGTTACTTAAGCAATTGGGATACTCTAAGGATCATGTCAACAATGATCAAAGTATTATAATCAAAGGATATGATGATGTAGAATGCTATTCAGAAGGTGTTATTCACTTGCCTATACAACTGGGCCCTGTCATGCTTGAAACTAGGTGTCAAGTCTTTGATATTGAGCTACCTTACAACATTATCCTAGGCCACCCATGGATCCACGCAATGAAGGTTGTTCCCTCCACTTACCATCAGTCTCTCAAGTTCCCATTCAATGGTATGGAGATAACTATCCCAGGAGACCCCAATCCTTTTGAATTCTGTCGTGTCTTGCAAGGAAGTTATAAGAATTGCAACCAGGTGCCTAACAATGAAAAAGCCCTTGAATCCCCACTATATGTTGACCCTACAACACTGACTCCAGCCTCTACAAGTAACCCTAATCCTCTTCCTGAAATCAAAGCTCACATCTGTGAAATAGGCTTTGGAACATATGATATCTCAAAATCTTGGTGTGTAGGGTAGATGCCTTTATCTCCAAAATCTTACGGCCAACCACCCATTGCCAAAGTAACCAAAAAAGCAGCTATTCCTCCCCCAACATTCCTAACCCAATTCCAACATGGACGGTTATTGGAAGAGGAAACTATTGAGGACATTTCTTCTTGGCTCTATAAGGAGAAAGAACTAGTCACAATACCAGTCAAGCAATACGGAAATGGCTTAAGAATAGTAAAAAACATGGGCTATAAATCATTACCACCCATTGCCAAAGTCACCAAAAAAGTAGCTATTCCTCCCCCAACATTCCTAACCCAATTCCAACATGGACGGTTATTGGAAGAGGAAACTATTGAGGACATTTCTTCTTGGCTCTATAAGGAGAAAGAACCAGTCACAATACCAGTCAAGCAATACGGCAATGGCTTAAGAATAGTAAAAAACATGGGCTATAAAGGCAAAGGTGGCCTTGGGAAACAGAATCAAGGAACTATGGAACCCATTGTTGTGACAAAGAAACTTGACAAGAAGGGATTAGGATTTGGTAAGAAGGTACCACACGCCTTGGACATCAAGTATATCCTCGACGAGGTAGCTGACACTTTTCCCGCTGATTCGATGTCTAAAGAGGATATCATTGATGACTCTTCCCTCCATATGACCAACCTCTTCGCAGAATCCTCCATTTTTACGATATCCTCCATATCCTTAACCTCCACTACCAGCACCTAGAATGTAACACTTGTCTACCCTAAACTTATCGATTGGGACCAACAAGGGTCCCCCGTTATAGATGTATTTCAGAATGACAAAGCTTTAGCTAAGTTCATGGGACTTCGGGAAGGTATCCCTCTTGGTGATCATAAAGTAGGTTTTGTAATGGAACTAGAGCCAACAGCTTATTTTGGTGAGAATGCCAAATCCTCTAGTCGTAAAAGTGAAAATAAAGCAAGATCTCTAGGTGAAAACCACACTATGGCACCTCCTGATCACAAAATAGTAAAAACAAAGGACGTATCCAAAGGTGAAAACCCAACTGTGGCACCTGAGGATGGAGGATCTAACCTTCCCTACCATCTAAGTATCAAGAGAAATCAGCTCTCCTAGTGGAAGATTCTACAGAGATAAACCTTGGCACAGAGCAAAATCTAAAGACCACATTCCTAGCAGCATCATTATCAAAAACAGAGCATAGGAATCTTAACACATTCTTCCTACAGAGAACCATCAACTTTGCATGGACCTATGCTGATATGCCAGGGCTAGACCCTAAGCTAGTAGTTCATTATCTCATAGTTGATCCAAAAGTAAAACCAGTCAAACAAAAGCTGAGAAAGATGCACCCATAGATAGCTCTCTTGGTAAAGGTGGAAATACAAAAGTTGTTAGATGCAAAGTTTATACAACCAATTGACTATTCAGATTGGGTCTCAAACATTGTACCTGTGTCTAAACCTAATGGGCGCATCCGCATGTGTAATGACTTTAGAGATATCAACAAGGCATGTCCCAAAGATGACTTCCCACTACCGAACATTGACATTATAGTAGACTTGACAGCAGGTCACGAGATGCTTTCTCTCATGGGCGGATTCTCTAGCTACAATCAGATAAGGATAGCAGAGGAAGATCAACATAAAACAACCTTTACTTGTCCATGGGGTAACTATTGTTGGTGTGTCATGCCTTTTGGTCTAAAGAATGCAGAAGCAACCTATCAGAGAGCAATGACAGTGATTTTCCATGACCTCTTTCATCACATCATGGAGGACTATGTGGATGACATACTAGCTAAATCTTCTAGGGCAAATCACATACAGGTTTTAGGATAGATCTTTGACAGGCTCGAGAAATACCAAGTAAGACTCAATCCAAAGAAGTGTGTCTTTGGTGTAACATCAGGAAAGCTGTTGGGATATATTGTATCTCGTAGAGGCATCGAAGTAGATCCAGCGAAAGTAAAATCTATAGTGGAGATGCCTCCACCAAAGAATCTTAAAGCATTAAGGAGCCTTTAGGGAAGGTTGCAATCCATTAGGTGTTTCATCTCACAGCTAGCAGATAAATGTCAACCATTTCAACACTTGCTCCAAAAGGATGTCTCATTTCGATGGGACAACAAGTGTCAGGTAGCATTTGATCAACTTAAAGAGTATCTAGCTACGCCTCCTGTATTGGTTCCACCAGTTGCGGACCAACCTTTGATATTATACATCTCCACTAAAAATTTGGCCCTAGGGGCCCTTCTAGCACAAAATGATGAAACAAGAAAAGAGCATGCAATTTATTATATTAGTAGAACCTTGGTGGGATATGAGCTCAATTATTCACCAATGGAAAGAGCTTGTTTAGTAGTAGTGTTCACCTCCCAAAAGTTGCGGCATTACATGTTGAACCAACACACAAATCTGATAGCCAAAATTGATCCCTTGAAGTATCTACTAGCAAAAGCAGCTCTTACAGGTAGACTAGCTAAATGGGTCATGATCCTTAGTGAGTTCGACATTGAGTATGTGGATCGTAAAGCCATCAAAGGACAAGCTCTAGCAGATCAACTAGCAAAAGCACCTATGCAAGATACACACCCTATAGTAGTAGACTTTCCAGATGAGAATCTATTCACTCTTTCCAACTCAATAATGTGGAAGTTGTACTTTGATGGTTCCTACACACAGCATGGATCAGGGGCCAGCATCTTGTTTGTCACACCTCAAAATGACTATATTCCTAAGTCATATTGGCTTGCATTCCCTTGCACCAACAACATTACTGAGTATGAAGCACTCCTTATAGGTCTCAATACAGCAGTTCAATGGGACATCATAGAATTACAGGTTTATGGAGACTCACAACTAGTCATTCGCCAAGTCATGGATGAGTACCAAACAAAGGATGAAAAGCTGGTCCCCTACAAGTAACTAGTGGATGCCTACAAACCACACTTTTCTAGCATCACATTTGAGCAAATTCCAAGAGAGCATAATAAAGCTGCGAATTCTATGGCTTCTGTAGGGTCATTGATTGACATGCTTGCAAATACACAGAAGTGTGAATTCTTGATCGAGCAATTGTTGATACCAGCCGTCGATGTTCCTGTTACTGAAATCATCTGCGAACTTGTTGGTCCCAATTCCCCATGGTATGAAGATATCTATGAGTACCTCAAGAACAAAACCTTTCCCCCTGACCTATCATCCACCCAATGCAAAACCTTTATCCATCAATCCTCTCGTTACATCATTTTGGGTGATACACTATATCACCGGAGTCTCAATGGTATCCTCTTATGATGTCTTAACGTGGAAGAAGCCGAAGCTACCTTACGAGACATACACGAAGGTGTCTGTGGCGCACATTCTACCGGTCCTAATCTTGCTAAGAAGATACTCAGAATAGGTTATTACTGGCCTACAATAGAGCAAGATGTTGCACAGTTTGCTAAGAAGTGTCTATAATGCCAGCAGCATGGAGATTTGATTCACGCACCAGCTCATGAATTACAACCTATGACAACTCCATGGCCTTTTTCTCAATGGGGTCTCGACCTTGTAGGACAAATTCATCCTTCCTCTTCCAATGGCCACAAGTTTATCATTACCGCCACTGAGTATTTCACGAAGTGGGTGGAAGCCATTCCTATGACCTATATCACTGGTAAGCAAATAGCCAAGTTTATCCTAAACTACCTCACATGCCGGTATGGTATTCCCCAAGCCATTGTCACTGATAATGGGAGACCATTCAAGAATCAAGATGTCCGTTCCTTGTGCACATAATACAATATCCAACATCGCTTTTCAACTCCCTACTATCCGTAGAGTAACGGCCAAGCTGAGGCTTCCAACAAAACCATCCTCAAAATCCTCAAGAAAACAGTCAATGAAGCTGGTCGTGATTGGCACTTGCAACTCAATCCCGCCCTATGGGCCTACCGCATTAGTATCAGAACACCAACTGGTGCCACACCATATGCCTTGGTTTATGGCTCTGAAGCCATCCTACCTATAGAGGTCGAGATCCCATCCCTCAGAGTATCTATGCAGGACCTATTAAATGGAGAGGAGTATCACACTTCCAGATTAGCCGAGCTTGAACTACTAGATGAGAGGCGCCTTGCCACACTTAATCATCTCCATGTCTATCAAAACTGCCTCCGGCGTAATTACAACAAAAAGATCAAAGAAAGACAGTTTCAAGTTGGTGATCTTGTACTAAAAGAAAATCAGAGAAATCAAGCAGATCGAGAGAAGAAGGGCAAGTTTGAGCCTAACTGGTTAGGCCCCTTTATTGTCACAATAGCATATGGATCAGGAGCTTATACTTTAGCTACACCTGACGGCATTCCTCTAGATGAGCCACTTAACAGTGTCCATCTCAAGAAGTTCTATGCCTAATCCTCAGAGTATTCCAAAAAAAAAAAATCCAAAAAAAATCCGTCCTCTAGTGAAAACCTGGCAAACAGGCACTATGTGTAGAGTTAGCATCCATCGTCTATCGAGTCCTGTTCATTCCATGTCCATTTTGCAACAAGTTTCATCCATCCATCCATAATAAAACCATTGACTTTGTTTGCATTTCCATCTCCCTATCTAGTATAGCTTGGAAATTTGTCAATGTCCCTCGTCGTCATCCCACGTTTTGATCTGTGTCAATAGTTTGCGTTGTCTGGTCCTAGGTCACAACTTTCTAGGTCTTCTTCGTCAGTCATCCATACAATTTCCTCTACCAGAATGGGGGCAAATCTTTCCTTAACTTCAGTCTAGGATTGGTTCCTTGTTCGTGGTTCGCAACGCATACTTCAATCTTTTCTCATTTCCACAGGTAACACCCTTTAACGGACACATCGCTCCTACGATAAGGCTGTTATCTTCTCAACACTTTTCCCACATCATCACACCAACCAGAACTACATATTATCTCTTCTTAATCTTAAGGTACCTTGATCCCATGGATATGGGTAGGTAGGCAGTCTGGAATATGAAGGAAGTATCCAGTACTCAGATACATAAGATCCCCTCCTCTCCACCTCGATCCACATCATCAAACCAACCAGAACTACATATTATCTCATTTTAGTCTTAAGGTACCTTGATCCCATGGATATGGGTATGTAGGTAGTCTAGAATATGAAGGAAGTATCCAGTACTCAGGTACATAAGATCCCCTCCTCTCCACCTCGATCCATCTCATCACTCTATCGAGAACTACATATTTGTCATTTTCATCTTTCCTCGTAATGTGCCTTGATCCTGTGGATACAGGGTATTTAGGTAGTCTGGAATACGAAGGATGTATCCAGTACTCAGGCACACATGATCCATCATTCTCCACCCACCCCAATCCATTAGCAATGTCATCCTTCTAGTCTCCCGTTTGTCAAAATCCATTCGCGTCGACTTGACTAACTCAAGCAACAAGCTAGCGCATCCTTTCAAAGCAAAAGTCCTTAACAAACCTGAAGCAAAGAAACTTCCTTCCAGAGTCATCTACTATCCTGCATACCGATTGCCAACATCAGCTAAGTACCGCTTAACCAAAGCATTAGATCAACAAGCTTGTCTTTTGCGAAGTGTTCCATTGTCAAGACCAACACACGCGTCTCTTGCGACATGTGGCATTTCCTACAACAAAACATTGTCTTTTTAGGTAGATAGCCCCCTTTAACGGACACAGAGTTCCTACGATAAGGCTGTTATCTTTCCTATCCAATCTATCTTAAGCAACCTCTTTGGCAAGAGAATATGTTGGTTGTATGTTTACTTTGTAAGTCAGTCAATTTGTGTTATGGTTTATCTTTGTTCCTTTGTCCATTACCTATTCAAGGCTACCTTGATTTATCTATAATCTTGGTATGCTGCAATGCAATACGGATTGGGGGCATAGTCATTGCTTTTGTGTGCCATGTTTGAGGAATGATCTTTAGCATCTTTCTTAGCATTATATTTATCTTGTGTGTGTTACGACCTAGCATCTTACATATTAATATTCTTCTTGCATTTACATGTATTGAAGTTTATTTTATGTTCAAGACTATGGCTCATTCACATATACCTACAAGGTTATATTGTGTCTAAGGGGATCTAAGTTCAAACCGCTTGCTTGCAGAGTCAACGTCCACGCACTCGGATATTATAGCACCTTGGTCTTTTATACCTTGGTGGCAAACTATCCACATGCTATATCAAAAATAAGGATTGCTCTTTATATACAACTGTGAAACCATTGCAACAAGCTCATCCATCTACCCATCCATTCATCCATGGCCTTATATCATTTTCCAACAATGATCGATCAACAGTCTTTCTCTCATGTTCTCTTCTATCTCCTTTCTTCTATCTATCATCAACCCAACCTCATCTGTCTCCAACAAAATCTTCTAGTCGAGTGTCAACACAGTTCTTCTGTCGCTTCCCTATCTTCCCGCTCGAGGGGGCATACGCTAGAGCAACTAGCTACACTGGGGCATAAAAAATTGTATCATGTCTTCAACTATCGATTTCTTTGAAGCAACGCTGTAAACTGCATTGCATCAAAGAGGGGCAAAATGTAGACACCCTAAAATGACTGTGTCATCAAATCACTGGCATTTCATAATCTGTCTAATCACCTGCATTTCAATGTTAATTAAATAATCTAATTATTTAATTAATTTCACCGAATTCTTCTAAATCACATACTTTCGACATTAATTAAATAAATTCTCTTTATTTAATTAATTAAATAAAATTCCTCTATTATTCTTTCACAATTAAATAATTTTAATTATTTAATTAGATCATTATCTTCTGTCCAAATCTCAAATCCACATTAATTAGATAAATCAAATTATTTAATATCTTCATCACAAATTCTATCTTATCTATAATTAAATAATTTACATTATTTAATTAAATCAAAATCATTCTTCCAAAATCATGCACAACAATTAAATAAATTTATTTATTTAATTTGCTTTCAAATCTTCTAAATTAAATAATTCTAATTATTTAATTATTTCTTCCAAAATATCTTCTCTAAATTTAAATAAATCAATTATTTATTTAAATTGCTTTTGCTTCTAAATTTGAGTTATCTCTAAAATAACTCAAGCTTTCTTGCTCATCAGTTAAATATTTTTAATATTTAATAAAGCAAAATATCTTCTTTTCTCATGCAAATCTCTTCTTGTTTTAAATCACTTAACTGACTGTTACATTCTGTTAATTGCTTTAACTCATTCTTCTATTCTTGATAACTCCTCTCATGCAAAAGAAAGCAAGACACTTGGCTTCTTCTTATTCGTTGCACATTCCTCAATTGTTCTCCTTCGTTGATTCTTCTGAATTATCTGGACTGTTGATCGATCTCCATTAAAACCTATATAAACCCCCCTCATCTCTTTCATTGCCCCTCTCTCTTCGATCGTATTCTCAGGCATACTTAACAGAGCTTTGAGCATACAAAACGCGTCGATTGAGCAACCTTAGGATCTCTTAACATTGATCTCTTGAGCACACTACTTGCTTGTTGCAGCTATGGTTTCGCAACTTCATTGAGCAATCCACACATCTCCAAAGGGAACAACACAAATTTTGGTAATAGCTTTCATTTGTCTTTGATTTTATGATAATGGCTTTTACTTAGATTGGTTCGCTTTATGTGATTAGTTTTTGGTTTTATTAGTTTAGATTTAATCAATTTTTCCTCATACACAGTAGGTTCTTGGAAGGAAAGGGATGATATCCTCAACTTAGTAAGAATTAAGGAATGTGTCTATTTGGAGTGAGATATTAGACATAGTAGTATTGTGGTAGGTATTGGAATAGAGAGGTGGTGGCATGACTTGTTGCTATGAGGGAACTTGTGCACTTCTAGTGTAGGAAACTATGGCAAGGAAAATGGAAGGGGAGGAATAAATTGGTCTTGTGTAGAAGAAGGAAAGGAAATGGGACTGGATGAAGGGGAATAGGGGATGTGAAGTGAGTATTGATGAATGGGGGGTGGGAAATGAGAAGGGAGAGGAAGAGGAAAGATAGTAGAGTGGGAAGGAGAAGGGGGAGGAACATCAAATTTAGGAGGGGGAGGAGGGATTCTTACCTACTCAACAACTCTACTAACTTGTTCTTGTTCTTCAACCTTTTCCACTTACTTTTTGACTTTCTTATTTGGGGTTTCATCCACATTTTCTACTTTCTTTCTTTACTTCTCCTCCTCAAGGTCATTATTTACACTAGCAAAATCTTAGAACAACCTCTTCTTTGTTGAAGGTGGTATTTGAGATGATGAGGCTATCCCCTTGTCCTAAGAAATCTCCTTGTCATTGTTCACTCTGGGTCCATTGTGCCCTCTACAACACACCCTATTCTTTCAAAACTAAGGACCTTTGTTTTGATTTTCTATTTTTACTTTGGTTTTAACTTCCATATTTTTGGTTTAGGAGAGACATTTTTTAGTTAAACAATTTTTTTGGTTATTTAGAACTTTTTAATGTCTATATTTCTTATTTAGAGTCAAAGAATAGTTGGACATATCTCAATATGGTCTTGTTAAGGTGTCTAAGTATTTGTGAACTCATTTAAAAAAAATATACTTGATAATTTTTTTTGTCTAGCAGTTAATTTTTTCTTTGCTAAGTTTTCAAACTTTTCTTGTATTCCTACAAGTTGCAAACTTGTAAAATACCCAAAAGCCCTAAAATCATAGTGTTACCCCCAAAAATTGACTAATTTGTACAATATGAAAATATGAAACTAGACACCAAAAGTCTAGTTCATTATAGTGGTAGACATTTTAATTCAATTTACACACTATGAAAATATGCAACTAAACCCCAAAACTCTAGTTCACTATAGCACTAGTCATTTTAACTCAATTTGCACAATATGGAAATGTGTAACTAGATCCTGAAACATTGGTTCACTACACTATTAGACATTTTCACTCAATTGGCACATTTACAAATGTGCTAAAAAACCCTAGAATCTCAAGGGTTGGTAAGCATTGATGACCCACATGTATGAATGATATTTAAAACCCCACAACCCTTTAATTTCCCTCATTTTTCTCTTTTTTTACATTTTTAATTAAATTTGAGTATTACACTTGAACATTCAGTCTCCTATCATTGGTATTCTGATTCATGCAACATATTTTAGGATTTTTTGGTTTCATCTTTGACTATTTCATTTTTTAAGTTCTTTCCTTTTGATTTGTCTTTGTGCATTCGGTTATCATGTTTGTGTGCATGTAAGCATATTTTTGTCTTTTAGGATTCTACATTTTGGGTTATTTTGTTTGACAAATTAAAATGTTTTCAAACTCTAATTTTAAATAAAAAACCCTAAATGTATTCATACCTAGTAAACTTGCATGTGGCCTCTAAAATCCTAACCATTTGGACAATTGTGTGTATGTTTAACCTTGACTTTAAACCCCTCAAGTCATTCTATGTTGGGGTTTCTTCCCTAAATTACACATTAGCAATATTTCCACCCAACCCTGAGACCCCAAAATCTTCATTTTTCTAGATTTTTTGGTTGAAACTACACTAGTGCATAATTGCAATCAAACCCTAAAACCCCAAAAATCTTACCTTTTCAAAATTTGGTGACCAATTTAGACCCTAAAACCTTGAATCTCTTATGATATTAGGAGTTTTAATGGAACTTTCACATGTGCAAAAGTGAAACTGGACCTCAAAACCTAGAGCACTTATCATATCTAAAAACCTCAATTCATTATACCTCACTAGACTTTTTCAACCAATTGGAAAATGTACAACCAAACTATAGACACCTAAAAATGACCTTTGCATTATTCATCTTGCATACATCATATTCTTCCAAATCACTTGCATCTAACATTAAATAAATAATCTAATTATTTAATTAATTTCATCAATTTCTTCTAATTCTCCTAATTCCAACATTAATTGAATAAATTCTATTTATTTAATTAATTTCATTAAATCACCACTTTATTCTTCTAAATTAAATATTTGTTATTAAATTATCCTCTTTCAATCTTCAAATTCACCTTAATTAAATAATTCAATTATTTAATTAATTCATAGTCCTAATTCCTCTTATCCACAATAATTAAATAATTTTAGTTATTTAATTAGCTATTTATTCTTCTAAATTTAAATAAATTGTTCAAATTTATTTAAGTTGACTTTTCCAAATCTTCTAAATAAATAAAATCAATATTTTATTTATATCTTCTTATTCTTCCATCATGCACAATAAATTAAATAAATTTATTTAATTAATTTCTAATTATCTTCCAAGTCTTCTAAAAATATCTTTTTCCTCCATGCACACAAATTAAATAATTTATTATTTTTAATTTTATTCAAAGCATGTCAAAAAGTAAAACAAAAGTTGAGTTAATTGGCTTTAAATCTTTGTTTTTACCAATCAACTCATAAAATAGAAAAAACATTCTATTTTTATGAAAACTATCTTATTTTTATCCAAGAAAGAAATTAATTCAATAAAACATCTTTTTGCATGTACACTTGTTGTGTGCACGTTCCTTCATGATTTCTCAATGTATCTCATCCGTCCATATCATTGAATTATCTCCACCATTGATCGATCTTCCCTGAAAGCTATAAATACGTCCATTCATCTCTTCACAATCCTCTTCGATCATTAAGCTTTGGGCATTCATACAACGCTTCAAGCATACTTCACATCGTTGAGCACATTACCTATCCACATTTGTTACAACCATGGTTATGCAATTTGAAGAGCAATCTACAAAAAAACCAAGGAATACATACAATCTAAGTGATTTCGTTCTTTGTTTGATTTACATTGAATTATAGGTTATTGTTTAGATCCATTTCTCGAAGGTTGTAGGGTTGAGTCTTGATATTCATGCTTGATCTATTGAACTTGATTTTTATCACACACACAAACCTTAAAGAATTTTCATTATCAAACTATTATTCCAAATTGCACATATGCACCTACGTGTAAATCCCTCAAAACCCTAAAATTTTATCTCTTCAAACTTTCTAACCCATTTTGCACACTTGTAGTTGTGCAATTAAACCTTAAAACTATGAAATACATATAGATCTAGACTATTTGACTTAATTTGCATACATTCAAATGTGCAAGGATACCTCAAAATCCTAAAACTATTGTAATTTGACCTTAAAACCCCTTAGTTTTTTAGGAACTAGACTTTTTGGACTTGTGAGCATGGAATAAAATCTTGAAATCCCACGAGTGTTAGAAAATGTCTATTTTGTTTTAAAAAATTAAACTTGTAGAGTTTTCCTAAGGTTTTAATCTTAATCTTGTCTCATCTTTCTCAAGACACAAATACATACTATGAATTTTCAAGCCATGATGAAGTATAAGTTCAAAGGTGTGGAACCCCTCCCTCAAAGATCATCACAGAACTCTCCAACATCTCAGACATGGACTTGGGCCATGTGAATCTATAGGAGTTCCATAAGAGGATAAAAAATGTGAGTGGTGAAAACTAAATGGAAAAGAACCTAGTAGCAAGTGGTCTCATCCATGCAACTACTTTTCCCATTTCTGTATAGTCAGATGATTTGGTCGTGACATGTGTCAAATTGTTTTAAAAAGATACAATAGGAATTAGAAACACAAAGGACTGGATGCAACATTCCAAATTCATCCTCAATATATAAAAGAGATGTTGAATCTTCCCATAAGAGAGATGTACATAGATAAATTAGTATAAATTCCTCTAAGACCTACTATGACCTTAATTGGACCAATGTGTAGTTATCATTAACAAGAATTGGTTTGAGAAATCAATAACATCTACCACCAAGCTTCCAAATAAGTTGCATAGAAATGAGTTCCATGAAGAGGTAAATGATAACATTACCTTGCTGAACTAAGTGACTATGCAAGGGAATGCTAAAGAGTTCCAAACCTTGATGTTCTAGTACATTACTAAGATCCCTAGAGGAATAGAGCATATAGATTGGGCCACTTCTATTAGTGACAAGTTACATGAGAAATTAATAAATGACATGGAATAAAAGAATCTTTTGATGGCTTCATACCTAGTGTATGAATTAGTTAGGAGAGGGTAATTTCTAGGTTTAAAAACTAAAGGAGTGATGAGTGTTGGGCAAAGGAAAGTGTATGAATACTACCCCCAACTTGAGCTCCAAAATAGTGCAAAATCATTTAGGAGGGTGAATGATTCCTTCATTTTCTTCCTAAACGAGATGTTGGAAAATGATCATTTCAAAAGGATATCATCTTAGGCTACATAATTGGTGAAAACTAGGGTAACTGGTATATTCAATTCTCCACTTTTATATACATCAAAGTTGGAGGTTTTCTTCAAGCACCATATAAGCTTCCAAAATACATAAGTGATAGATTAATACTATTTTAATTTTGTAGATAATTGTTGGTGGTACAAAAGTTATGTTCATAAATGCATGTAAAAGGGATCCCTTTCCCCATTTCTATTGAAAAATATACTTGCCCTACAACTCAAGCCATCAAAATCATAGAAATAAAAATGGCTCAAGTGACCCTGCACACATTTGAATCAAGGGAATATTTTATCCCCAAGTCATGTATAGAAGGATTATTAGGGGTCTCCTACAGACACAAACAGAGACTAGAAGACTTTTGGGCCAACTATGTGGGTAAATTTGAAGTCAATAAGAGAAGCTTCTCACAACTTAATGTTTATCAAATGAAGATTTTCCAAATTTACATTGTGCAAAGGATAAGTGAAGGATGATAGAAAATTTCTTGATCCTTCCAATGATAAAATAGTATATTTGATAATCCAATCCTCAAAATTGATAGGGGTAGTAAAGAATTCAAAACCACTAAGGAAAGAACACAAAAGGTTATTAAAATAAGGTTGAGGTGGTTAGAAGAGAAGAAAAAGCTCAATCTAATAGAAGGAGAATGGTTGAAAAGAAATTAAAAGGAAGAAGAGGAACAACAAGAGCAAGGACAAGAAAAAGAAATAGTACTAGGGTCACCTCTCAAAGATATAAATATTGAAGAAGAAGAAGAGACGATAAAGAAACTTAGAAATTGGAGAGGAGAAATAAGCTGAAAATAAAATTTGTTTATTATAGAAATATTAGCAAGAGGGAGCTTCCTCCCAAGGCTCCAATACTTCTCTTTTCCCTATTTCCCCTCATACCACACAACTAAGAAAATTTAGGTGAATGTACCCTCTTCTTCCTCCTCTTCTAAAGAAGCTTTTCTATCACCTTCAAGCTCCCCTAAACACCTTCTCCTCTCTTTCTCCACCATATTCTCCTCTTCCCATTCCTTCTCCTCCACACTCACCTCCTCCTAATTCTTCTCCTCCATTGAGTTCTCCAACTAGTAAAATTCCTCCACCAGTGGATTACCTAAAATATTCTCCAATGGTGTCACCTACCCATTCTCCCAAGAGAACCCCCACTCCATATCCTCCTAAAATAACTCATGTTGCTTCTCCCAAAATGATGCATACTCCTCCACAAAATTCTCGTAAGGGTTAGAAGGAGCAATCAACCTCACAAGACACCTTAATCTACTTTAATCAAAGTATTCATAAGAGGAAGAGGGTGACTAAACCTACAATAGATGATCTCTCAAATCTAGTTTCCATGTTTGTCAAGCCTACTCCTTATAACCTTGAGGCTAGAGTAAGATCTCTCATTATAAATGAGAGTGAGACAATCTAAAATCATCACCCCACTAAAAAATAAACTAGAGGTAGAAGTGTAGACATATGCAACCTAGTGACCATAATCTCACTTGGAAAATAATCAATGTATGAAATAAAGCAAGCAGAAAAACCTTCTATGCATTCGATGATAGATATGATAGAAAAAGATAAGGTCTCAAAGGAATAATTGAAAGATAAATTTTCCTATCTTACTTCCTATATCCATTATTTGCTGGGTCATATTTCTTCTTCAACTAAAACATTGACTCAATTAATTTAAGAAATAAAAATAAATATATTCTTGTTGTCGAAGAGTGGATGGTATAGTCAAGGCTACCAAAACATGGAGCATTTAGTTACTATCTTTTGGCCATAAAGTCATGGAGGAAATTACTTCTATGAGTGATAAGATCACAAAGGAGATAGACTCTATGAAAATCTTGGAGGAAGTGATAGATATAAAATTGGGAATCATAGAGAATAACTATCCCCAAGTTGTGGACATGGACCAAGTTGAATTTTATACTTTGGTAGTTGAGGGCATTTTGGGTAGAACAAAGGTCTATTTATATCAGAAGTGGAAGGAGGCATATAGGTACAGGATGAAAATTTTGAAAGGTTGTAAAGAAAATTTTAAAGAAACCTATGTCATAGCCTAGGGCATCTTTGATAATATGATTTTTTTTTAAAAAGGGATTAGGTTCTAGTTGTATCATGATAAACATGATTTTAATTCAAGACAAGTTTTGAAAGGTCAATTTGGAGACATAATGAAAAGGGAGACTCTAAAAGAGTCAAGTTTTAAAACATCCTCAAATCACTCAACTCATGAGAATGAGGATTATTGGCCTACACCCAAATTTTGTCACATCTCATTTTTATGGAATATATAATTATTCTTGATTAGTGAACATTTATTATGATTGTTTTTACTTTGAGTAATTCCATGTGTGTGAAGGTAATTATCGTGAGGTTATATTTGCATGAATTGGAAAGTTGATTTAATATTAAATATTATCAATGTGATTTTTTTGGCTATGTTTTGGGGAACTAACCTATTGACCTCGAGTTGAGTATGAATGAATGTAGGTACTTGTTGAAGATGAGAACATGGTTGAGGTGGAGATGTTCTAGCCACTTGGCAAGAACTGCTTGGGATGGATAACCCTAATGCACTCACACACTCACATAGTCTCATATCATATTGCATTTTATGGCTTTAATATGCATTGTTGTATGGATAATGAATGTGATTTATGTTTAATACCTAGAAAAATAATGAGTTTTAATTGCTCTAAAAAAAGTCCTTTTTGAATGCATGATTTAGTTATAAATATTAAATTTCTTTCGATTATATTTAAAATGGTGTATTTTATATTTAAAATGGTGTATTTTATATTTAAAATGATGTATTTTATATTATTTAATAATAAATAATAATAAGTGTTTCCTATTTATATTAATATTATTGTTTGAAAAACAATATCTAATTTAGTAAAACAATTATGTTTAATTACAATATATATATATATAAATATTATTATATTTACAAATAATACTTGTCGATTTAATTAATTGTGTTTTATTAAAAATAGATAAATTATATTAATAATATTGTTATTATATTTAAAATTTAATTAAATAGAATTAAAAAGAATTACTATCATGTAAATGACAGAAATATATATAGGAGTTACTATCATGCAAGTGACAGAAAAATAAATAAAGATTATTTTAATTCTATTTTTCTAAAAGAAAGAGAGCTTTAAAAAAAAACTCATGCAAACGTAGGAAATCTTCAGTTATTAAAAGCAGCCCAAACCTAAAAATAAGGGGATGCCAAGATTAGGAGAGCTAGAGAATAAAAAGAAGGAAGGCAGAAAAAAAGATACCCATGACTATTATTTTTAGAGAAACACACACACAGTTTGGAGCAACAGAAAGAGGAAGATTATCATTATTTTCTAAGCATCGACAAGACAGAAGAGGGCATTCATTCTTTAGCAGTGACAACAACAAGAATTCAACCTTTGCAAGTGAATAAAACTAGGTATTTTTCCTTGTTTTGATTGCAATAATTTATGGTTGTATAAGACTGTTAAAACCGTAGTAAATCTAGCCTGTAAACTATTTTTCTCTAGACTGTGTTACAACTATGGGCGGCCAATATTTTATTTTTTCTTCTTTATGATTTAAAATATTCCTATCGCAGTTCCTGTCACATACTATTTCAGGACTATATAAAACTTCTTGTCGCAATTCCTATCATGAACTATTTAAAAACTGTATAAAACTTCCTGTCACAAAGTTGCATAATGGTTGTAACTTCCTGTAATGGATTCCTGACTATAACTTCCTATCATAGCTTCCTGTCGTGACTTCCTGTCAAATTATTTAAAGTTGTTATTCCTCTACTTTTATTTTGTGATTGGCTTGATGTTCTCATTCTCGTCTCTATTGTTCATTGTTTTCTTGATATTATATGCTAAGTGAATCGATCCCTTTTTTTATCTTGAAGCATCCATTGAAACCATATTTAACAAGTTATCTAGGATGCTAATAATTTATTCTCTGTAGTTTGTAATTCCTTCTTTCTCAAAAAATGTTGTTAGAAGTCAATCTTTTGCTAGAAGTTGGCCTCTACCTCTTGGTCGATCTGTATGTCTTACTACTGAAAACAACTCTTAAACTTAGGTGGTAGTATTAGTTTCATGTTGTAGATCATTTAAATTCTATTTAAAACTCTTGTAGTCTAAAGTATGGGGTTCTTGTCACAGATTTGATAATGTTGTTCCTATAGTTGAATACCCAATCATCATTTATTTTAATGCTATTTAAAACTACTTGTAAGGTTCCTATCTCAACAAGTTAAAAACCTTCCTATCTCAAATTTTAGTTTCTATTGTAAGTTGTCTTTCATCTATTTTATCTATTTTAATCTTGTTACAGATCTATTTAGTTATTGGCGTTAGTGTGACAGTAAAACTACTTGTGAGTTCCGTTGCTTTATTTTTAAGTTCCTATCATAGTTCGTATCACAATTGTGATAGTAAGGTTGTTGAATGATTTAGAAAACTTATTACTTTATGAATATTTGAATGAAATATGATTAGGAAATAAAATCAATTTAATAGTTTTATAGAGGCAATTGTGTGATTAAATGATAAATTACTTGCTTGAAAGTGTGTTTTCATAATTGATGTTTTAGAAAGGGAATTAGAGATCGTTTATAGGTGAATATGGGTTGTTATCTATTTTAAAAAGAAAGAAGATTATTAGCTATGAGTGTTTTGGGTTACTTTTGGGCTAGGATGTCAAATGTGGATTATCAGATATGGTTTTTCCTTTTTTTGGGAATTGAACCTGTAACTAGTTTTCAAAGGTTTAGATCTAAACAAGCAGTCATTGAAAAAGATGAATTTTTGTCTAGCAAACTTTATTTATATATATCTCTACCACATCCTGTTGTGAGAGAATCTACATTTCATTATTTAGAATTACACATTAGACATTAGGTTTCTTCAAGTGTTCCCTCCTACTAGTTGTTTCCAGGTAGCTAGACATTTCATGTAGGGATGGGTTTCCTTCATGTTATGAAGGGATCCAGGGAAGTGTAATTTCTTCCTGGTTGGGTGGAAAAGCACCTAATTCATGTTCCCGTCTCTCAGCTCGCAGGAGAACCATATGGGTTTGTGGCAACTAGAGATTTTGTTTGATTTATTATACTTGTACATTTTTATTGTAACTTGTAATTGGATGTATTATGGCATGAAAGCCAATGGATTTTGTATACTATTTTATAGTGCTATCACCTAGATTGAGCACATGATTTTGTAAGATTTAATAACTTTTATTGATTCATATTTATGAGATTTATCTTTTACTTGAGATGTTGTAATTAAGTGGATTATTTACTTCATGTAACTTTTGTGATGGTTTGAGTACTTTACATTTGGTATCAGAGCTCTAGGTTGAACACTAGGGCCTCTTTTGGACTATTATGCTAAGAAGCGACTTTGATGCAGATTATTCATCATGAATACTAGAAACACCAATCGTAGTGGAGGATCAAGAAGTGGTCAAAATAGAAGAAACTGTGGAGGTACAAGTATTGGTCAAAATGCAAGGAATCGTGGAGATGCTAATAATGATCAAGATAGAAGATTGGACTATATTCTTGCTCTCTTGACCCAACAAGATACGAGAATGAATGCTCTTGAGCAAGAGATTAGAGGGAATCATAGAGAGCAGAATGCAAATGAAAACCTAGGAGGTGCAAATGCAAATGAAGACCCAAGGGCTGAGGCACAGAATGAGAACCTAAGGATAGACGTCTAGGTTCCTGAGGTTGGAGAAAATGCTAACAATTGAGTAAGGATTGCAGATGAGTTGGGAAAAGACCTCAAGAAGGTCTCACCGCCCAAATTTGATGGAAAGATAATTGGAGATGGAGCTGAGGAATAGATAATAGAAATGGAGAAATACTTTGAGCTCTAAAATATTTCTGATCACATGAAGGCAATGTGGGGATCATATTAGTTGATTAGTGAAACAAAAATATGGTGGGACAATGAAAAGGTAGATAAGAAACTATTGTTGCAAGTATGGGCCTAAACAGTGTTGTCATTGATGTCAAGATACTCCTGTTGCATTGATGATAAGGATTGGATGAGCTGTGTGCTGAGGATATGGAGAAAATTAGTCCTAATCAAGAATAGAGAAGAACAGTGAAGACAATAAGCTAAAGATCCTAGCTAAGATGAAGATCAGAGGATGCGCATCAAAGGGTTTATAGATATGTGTCTTAAGGTGATCCAGTAAAGATTTCAAAGGTCTGCATAAAGATCTGAAGAAGTTGTGGCCACTCAAGTAAAACTGGTTCTGGTAGGTGTTCAGAGGTGACAGAGTGACACAGATAGGTCCAGTGAGATCCAAAAATGCAATATCCTATTCTATGGATTTGAGGGAATGTTTAGGAAGTTAATGTGAAGAGATAACTCAATTGCTTCGTGGTCTGGAGGTCCACAAGCATCTATTCCATTGTGACAGTGATGACAGAGTGTGTTCTTGAGGTTGCAGATGAAGGAGATAAGGATTTCAGTAAGCAGATGTAGTGTGGATGTTCTTGGTGATTCAGGCAAGCTTGTGGAGGTCTTTGGATTGTGTTCAATTCATGTTGGTGGTCCACATTGAAGAATGAGCTGGCAATTGAAGAATTACTTCTGAATGATGGTGTTCTTCTTAAGTCTAGCCAACCGGATGAGTTACACATCCTGCGGATGATCTGGAAGGTGTCCTGTGAAGAATGGTGTGTTCCCAAAGAAAGATTAAAGTCTCAGATCTGTGTGGCCGATAGTGTGCTGATCTACGTGAAGTCTTTTTTGTAATAAGTCATATTGTATTTGCTCTGTTATGTATGCCGACTTGGATGATAATTCCTAAGTCAATGTCTTGTATAAATAAGTTGTAAAGTCATTTCAAAGAGTGTCTTGTGGAGATGAGAGTGTGGTAGCGTGGAGGAGAGCGAAAAGTAGAGCAAAAGTATTGGGCTTAAATGGAACTGACTCAAGCATGGTGAAGATGCTATTCTCTAGTTCAAGTATGTGATACTTATTATTTTGTAGACAGTGTGTCTCTTGTAGGCAGTGAGCCTCTTGTGAGCAGTGTGCTCAGGCAGTGAGCCCTAATTGGCATGTGCCATTTTGTTCTTTCTAATCTTCTAACAGAGAATACAATCTTGGGTTAATCACCCCATGGTTTTTCCCTTAACCAGGTTTTCCACGTCAAAATCTTGATGTATTATGTGTTGATGTGTTTCTGCTCTTGATCTAATGCATTATGTTTCATAATTGATTTATTATTATGCTACTGAATTACAAAGTGGACTTAAGTGTTTAATTGGAAGAAAGTTTTTGGACAACTGATTCACCCCCCCTCTCAGTTGTCTGTCCTGAATCTAACAACTATTACCTGGTGAAATAACATGGGAAATTTTCCTTCAACTTTTCAAGAAAAGGTGTTTACCACAACTCTTCTTTGACAAGAAGATGACACAGTTTCAGAATTTGGTTCAAGGAGGAATGTCTGTAACTAGCTATTAGGAAAGGTTCTCACATCTACTTAAGTATGTTCCATAATACCAAATGGATGAGAGATTCTAAATCAAGAAGTTTATATTAGTCTTAAGGCCCCAGATTGGAGCAGAAGTAGACATTCATAATCCACTTACTATGGATGTAATTTTTGAGAAAGCAATTAAACAAGAGCAGAAGCTATAATAAGCAGCCAGTTACCATAAGTAGAGAGATGCAAAGTTTGCCAATATGAGACCTCAAAATAACCAACAGAATTATAATCAGAATAATAATCAAGGTAATGACAATCAACATATTAGGAATTTTACTGATAAGGGCGTGGTTGGGTGGTTAAGTCACTCAGTTGTAGTGGCAGCCACCAGAGTTCAAACCTCCGCTGGGCCAACGAGCTCGCGGGTTTGAAGTGTTCTTGTTAGGGGATGAGGTCCCCCGTGTTGTGGCCTCACTAGTTCATTGCTCTGAGCAAAAGCATTCACGTGGAGCCGGAGGGCGTGTCGCACCAGTGTCACCGATCACGTTAAAAAGTTTACCAGGTGCATTATCTTTAAAAAAGAACATATTAGGAATTTTAAGAGAGGTAATAACTCTCAGGATGGAAATGGTGGAAACCAGAATGGAGGAAAGAAAAGAGGTGGCTATAACAACCGAAACAACAACTAGTAGGAAAGAACTAAAGGACTGAAAGAACCTAAGGGTGGATGCTATGTTTGTGGAGGAGAGCATTATGCTAATTCGTGTCCCCAAAGATCAGCAGGAAGAGGAAACAAAAATCAACAAGGAGCATCTCAACATAAGATTCATGTCGTAGTGGACAATCAGCAAGCTAACTTTTAGGCAACACCTATACATTTCCAAGGTAAGCTCTATGGACTACCTATTTCTATTTTGATTGATACTGGTGCCACATAATGTTTTGAAAATCCTAGAGTAGTATCTAAGTTATCTATTAGACCTAGGCATATGGAAAACTCTTTGATGGTATAATATGGCAATAGAGTAAAGAAGAGAGTAGATTCATGTCTAGCATGCAGTGAGTTAGAGCTTCCAAGTTTTCAAACACAAGTTAATTTGTATGTAGCACCTTTAGGGCCTTATGATGTAATTCCAGGAATCAACAGGTTAGTTGAACATAAGTCTAGTAATTGTGAAGATAAAGTTGTTAGATGTTTGGATGACCTAGAAAATCAGGTGGGAATTAATGGATCTAAGAGAACCTTAGAGCTTAGACAAATATCAACTATGCAATTGAAGAAAACCAAGAGGAAAGGGTGTGCCATTTATGTCATCCAAGTAAAGGACCTTGACAATGAAGAACCAGTATTCAATGACTACCCAATCCTAAGAGATTTTTGAGATGTATTCCCTATGGAGTTGACAGAGTTACCACCAAACAGGGAATTTCACTTCTCGATTGATTTTCTACCAGGGACTGAGCCTCAATCTTAGGCACCCTATAAGATGACTACTATAGAATTGTATGAGCTTAAAGCACAATTGCAGGAATTGCTAAATCAAGGGTTCATTAAACCTAGTGTGTCGCCATGGGGCGCACTCGTTATCTTTGTAAAGAAGAAGGATGGGACTTTGAGGTTATGCATTGATTATAGGATGCTTAACAAAGCCACTATAAAGAACAAGTACCCACTCCCAAGAATAGATGAGGTCTTTGATCAGATGAAAGGGGATACAGTGTTCTCGAAGATAGACCTTAGATCTGGCTATCAACAATTGTAGATTAAGGATGAGGACATCTCTAAAACAACTTTTAGAACTAGATATGGTTACTACAAGTTCACAGTGGTACCATTTGGGTTGACTAATGCACCAACAGCCTTCATGAATTTGAGGAATAGCATTTTCAATGATTGTTTAGATGATTTTGTGTTGATCTTCCTTGATGACATATTGATATACTCTAAATCAGTGGAAGAGCATGAAAGGCATTTGAGGATAGTCTTATAGTGCTTGAGAGAGTGGAAGCTTTATGGTAAACTATCTAAGTGTGCATTCTTTCAAGATAAGATGCACTATCTTGGTCATGTGATTTCGGCAAAAGGGATTGCAGTTGATCCTAAGAAGATTAAAATGATAAAGGAATGGCCTGCACCTCAGAGTGTGATGGAAGTCAGAAGTTTTATGGGACTTTTAGGTTATTATAGAAAGATTTTGGAAGGTTTCTCAACTATAGCAGCACAGATTACCTCACTACAAAAGAAGGGTAAGAAGTTTGAATGGACAGAAAGGTGTGAACAAACTTTCCAAGTGCTAAAGGAAAATCTCACAATTGCTCCTATCTTGACCATACCAAATCCTAGTGGTCACTTTACAGTTATAACTGTTGCTTTACGAGGAGTAGGAGGAGTGTTGATGCAGAATGAGCACGTGGTTGCATATGAGTCAAGAAAGCTAAAGCAGTATGAGTTAAATTATGCGCCGCATGATCTATAGTTAGCCACCATAGTTCAAGCACTTTATATGTGGAGGCATTATCTTCTAGGTAAGCCCTTTGAGTTAAAGCTAGATCATTTAGGGCTCAAGTATATATTTACTCAACCTAACCTTAATGCATGATAGAGAAGGTGGTTAGAATTCCTTAGTGAGTATGACTTTGGAATTAAGTATATAAAAGGAAAGGATAATAGAGTAGCCAATGCTCTTAGTAGAAGAAGACATCTAGCTGCCATGGTTACAACGAGATCCAATTTGAAGCAGAAAGTAATTCAGAATCTTCAAGGGGATGAGCATTATGAAAGAGTGAAGTAATCTTTGGAAGTAGACCCCTTAGATTGTAGGTTTGATGGCTATGTGATTGAGTCAGATGGACTTTTGAGATATCAGGGAAGGATGTATATTCCTAACTCATGAGAGTTGAGGAAGTTACTACTTGAGGAGATCCACAATGCACCATATTCGGGGCACCCTGGAGTAACCAAAATGGTTGAAGGTTTAAGACCCTATACTTTTGGCCTAGACTTAAGATGGATGTGATAGAATTTGTTTCTCGATGTTTGGAGTGCTAGCAAGTCAAAGATGAGCATGTGCATCTAGCAAGATTGTTGTACCCACATAGTGTTCCTAAGCATAAGTATGGATTTTATTCAGGGGTTGCCCATTTCTAAGAATTTACATGATGTCATCTTAGTGATTGTGGACAAGTTGACAAAGGTAGCACATTTCATTCTAGGGAATCTTTCAGATAGTTCTTTAGTTTTAGCTAAGAAGTTTGTTTAGGCCCGATTTTTTGATTGCATGGAGTGCCTGAGACAATCATTTCATATCGAGACACTCACATGACATCTAGATTTTGGACAACTATTGATGTAGCATTGGGAACCAAGTTGAATTTTAGTTCGGCATATCATTCTCAAATGGATGGTCAAACAAAAAGAGTCAATAAAGTTGTAGAAGACCTTCTAAGGATGTATTGTATGGATCAACAGTATAAATGGGAGGAGTATCTTTCATTGATGAAGTTTGCATACAACAATTCATATCATGCATCTTTGGGAATGGCACTGTTCAAGCTCTTTATGGGCATAGGTATTGAACACCTATCAATTGGGAGAAGGTGAAGGACAAATTAGTGATTGGTCTTGATATGTTAAGGGAAATGGATGATCAGATGAGATTGATCATAGAAAATATAAAGCAAGCTTCAGATCATCAGAAGAGTTATGCAGATAGAAATAGGATACCTAGACAGTTCTCAGTTTCTAACAAAGTCTTCTTGAGGGTCAAACCTCAGAAGAGTTCAGTTTCATTTGGGAGAAGCATCCAAACTTGCTCCTCAATTTGTAGGACCATTCGATGTCCTGGAAGTGATCAATCCTATAGCTTATAGACTTTCTCTACTACCTGCACTTGCTAGAATCCATAATGTTTTTCATGTGTCCTTGCTTAATATTTATCATCCTGATGTGTCACACATTCTTGATTGGTGTGCTTTGCAGGTTTAGGATCTAGAGTGGTGTTGGTGGAGCCCACTCAAATTTTGGAGAGGCGCAATGTTAAGTTGCGTAGCATGCATGTGGTGCAATATAAGGTCCAATGGGACCAATATTTAGAGGATAGTGCCACATGGGAGGATGCGGAGGAGATTGATAGATCTTTTTCTCATTTGAGGATATAGCATAGATTTCTTATTCATGCATGGATTATGATATTTTGAGTTACTGTTATTGTTTTATGATATTTTGGATACATTGTTGGTGGTAGATTGATACATTATTATTTTTAGTTTGTGTAATAAGACATCAAGATGATGTCTCTTCCTAGTGGGGAAGGATGTCACATCTCATTTTTAAGGACTATATAATTATTCTAGATTAGTGAACATTTACTATGATTGTTTTTACTTTGAGTAATTCCACGTGTGTGAAGATAATTATCGTGAGGTTATATTTGCGTGAATTAGAAAGTTGATTTAATATTAAATATTATCGATGTGATTATAATGTTTTGTTTCGTCTATGTTTTGGGGAACTAACCTATTGACATTGAGTTGAGTGTGAATAAATGCAGGTACTCATCAAAGATGAGAACATGGTTGAGGTAGAGATGTTCCAACCACTTGGCAAGGACTGTTTGGGATGGATAACCCTAATGCACTCACACACTCACATAGTCTCATATCATATTGCATTAATATGCATTGTTGTATGGATAATGAATGTGATTTATGTTTAATACTTAGAAAAATAATGAGTTTTAATTGCTATAAAAAAAATTCCTTTTCGAATGCATGATTTAGTTATAAATATTAAATTTCATTCGATTATATTTAAAATGGTGTATTTTATATTATTTAATAATAAATAATAATAAGTGTTTCATATTTATATTAATATTATTGTTTGAAAAACAATATCTAATTTAGAATTAAAACAGTTATGTTTAATTACAATATATATATATATAGCTATTATTATATTTGCAAATACTACTTGTCGATTTAAGTAATTGTGTTTTATTAAAAATAGATAAATTATATTAGTAGTATTGTTATTATATTTAGAATTTAATTAAATAGAACTAAAAAGAATTACTGTCATGCAAATGACAGAAAAATAAATAAAGATTATTTTAATTCTATTTTTCTAAAAAAAAAAGAGCTTTAAAAAAAATGCATGCAAACGTAGGAAATCTTCAGTTATTAAAAGCAGCCTAAACCTAAAAATAAGGGGACACCAAGATTAGGAGAGCTGCAGAATAAAAAGAAGGAAAGCAAAAAAAAATATACCCATGACTATTATTTTCGAAGAAACACACACATAGTTTGGAGCAGCAGAAAGAGGAAGATTATCATTTTTTTCTAAGCATCAACAGGATAGAAGAGGGCGTTCATTCTTTAGCAGTGACAACAACAAGAATTCGACCTTTGGCAAGTGAATAAAACCAAGTATTTTTCCTTGTTTTGATTGCAATAATTTATGGTTGTATAAGACTGTTAAAACCATAGTAAATCTAGCCTATGAACTATTCTTCTCTAGACTATGTTACAACTATGAGTGGCCAATATTTTATGTTTTCTTGTTTATGATTTAAAAGCTTCCTATCACAGACTATTTTAGGACTGTATAAAACTTCTTGTTGTAGTTCCTATCACAAACTATTTACAAATTGTTTAAAACTTCATGTCGCAAAGTTGCTTAATGACTGTAACTTCCTATCACGGCTTCCTGTCAAATTGTTTAAAGTTGTTATTCCTCTACTTTTATTTTGTGATCGGCCTACTATTCTCATTCTTATCTCTGTTGTTCATTGTTTTCTTGATATTATGATAAGTGAATCGATCCCTTTTCTTGATTGTGAAGCATCCATTGAAACCAAATTTAACAAGTTATCTGGGATGCGAGTAATTTATTCTCTGGCAGTCTATACTTCTTTCTTTCTCTGAAAATGTTGTTAGAAGTCAATCTTTTTCTAGAAGCTGGCCTCTATCTCTTGGTCAAGTTCTTACTACTAAAAACAACTCTTAAACTTAGGTGGTAGTATTAGGTTCCTGTCGTAGATCATTTAAATTATGTTTAAAACTTTTGTAGCCTGAAGTATGGGGTTCCAGATCTGGTAATGTTGTTCCTATAGCTACGAGTTGAATACCTAATCATCATTTATTTTAATGTTTAAAACTACTTGTAAGGTTCCTATCTCAGTAAGTTAAAAACTTTCCCATCTCAGATTTTGACTTCTATTGTAAGCTGTCTTTTATCTGTTTTAATGTTGTTACAGATCTATATACTTATTGGCGTTAGTGTGAAAGTAAAAATGCTTGTGAGTTCTGTTGCTTTATTTTAAAGTACTTGTCACAATTGTGACAGTAAGGTTGTTGAATGATTTAGAAAACTTATTACTTTACGAATATTTGAATGAAATATGGACTAGGAAATAAAATCAATCTAATAGTTTTATAGAGGTCATTGTGTGATTAAATGATAAATTACTTGCTTGAAAGTGTGTTTTCATGATTGATGTTTTGGAAAGGGGATTAGAGATGGTTTATAGGCAAATATGGGTTGTTATTTATTTTTAAAATAAAATAGATTATTAGCTATGAGTGTTTTGGGTTACTTTTGGGCTAGGATGTCGAATGTGGATTATTATAGATGACTTTTCCTCTTTTCGAGAATTGAACCTGTAACTAGTTTTCAAAGGTTTAGATCTAAATGAGCAGTCATTGAAAAATATGAATTTTTGTCTAGAAAACTTTATTTATATATATCTCTACCACATTCTATTGTGAGACAATCTGCATTTCATTATTTAGAATTACACATTAGACATCAGGTTGCATCAGGTGTTCCCTCCTGCTAGTTGTTTCTAGGTGGCTAGACATTTCGTGCAGGGCTGGGTGTCCTTCGTGTTATGAAGGGATCCAGGGAAGTGTAATTACTTCATGGTTGGGTGGAAAAGTGCCTGAGCCATGTTCCCATCTCTTGGCTCGTAGGAGAACCATGTGGGTTCATGGCGACTAGAGATTTTGTTTGATTTATTATACTTGTACATATTTATTGTAACTTGTAATTGGATGTATTTGGCATGAAATCTAATGGACTCTGTCTATTATTTTATAGTGCTATCACCTGGATTGAGCATGTGATTTTGTAAGATTTAATGACTTTTATTGATTCATATATATGAGATTTATCTTTTACTTGAGATGTTGTAATTAAGTGGATTATTTACTTCATGTAATGTTTGTGATGGTTTGAGTACTTTACAAATTTTTTATTACATCTAGTATCCATAATCATTATGGTATCATAATATTAGTCTAGATGCATACTACAAGCCATGTTTTATTGAATTCCCTCACCACAAGTTTCATAAGTGTTTTCTCCCCCATTCATTTGTGGTGGTTTCTTGTGGGTTGTTCTAATATCCTTGCCTCTATTTCCTTGCTATGTAGTATGATAAATCATGCTACAACATCCACCAATACCTTACATTAACCCCATATCCCTTATTCTTACTTGTTTCTATTACCACACATCTTTCATGATGTTATTCTCACCACAAAGATATTACTCCATTTTCTCACCCTTACTATCTTTGCTATGGTAAACCTTTGATGTGCAGTAGTTTCTATTCACTTATGGTGGTCACTAGTGTGTTTGTAGGCACATTTTGATGTATCTCTCTTGCTACCTTACTCTTCTATGAAAATATTGGTGTTGAACCTACTTTTTTGCATTGTGATTGTGGTGGTAATTTTGAACTTAGGTATGCCTCATATTTGTGTGTTCACACCAACAAAGTGGTGTTGTTGCTAGTAATTACCTATGTAGTGCTAGGTAATTTTTTTGTGGGACTATAGTGTGTTTTTATTGGTGCTTTTCACATATCACCTTGAGATGACATATATCTCTTGTGATAGAGGTGTTTGGCCCATGGTAATGTTGCCTTTCTTGCTACAATCATTTCTCAAGTGTAGGAACTCATATGGAAGTATTATGGTCATTTTGGTTTGTGGTATCTTACATGGTGACTACAACTATTGTCTTGATGATATGGGCATTTGTAATGGGTTTGTGTCTTCCCATGGTCATGTGTTAGTGGTAGCTTCTTGGTGCTTTGATTTTCATTTATCTATGGAAATTGTTTATCTTCCTAGTGTGTTCAAGGTGTCTTCTATGTCCCATCTACCATCTAATTGACCTTATTTCCACCTAGATGTCTCATGTTCAAATGGAGTTGGAAATATTTACCTACCCTACAAGGCACTATTCACTCTCACCTACCCTAACTTGTATTATAGTTTGTGGGTTATTTTTGAATGTATATCTCCTATGGTCAACTATTTTGGTGGTTGGTGGTCTCATTGTCATTTAATAGCCCATTCTTGTTCCTTTGATGGTTGTTGTGTAGATGTGCTACAATAGAGTCTTATTCAAAATTTCATCTTGAGTCCTATGCATAGTCATGGTAGGATTTTCTATTTCAAATTTTTATTACTCATCCTAATAATGAGTTAAATGTTGACCTAATTAGCGGTTGCATACCTAGTGGTTTTACTTTGCATTTCTTGGTCTTCATATGTTGTGGATTGTCTTTGCAGTTCACAGTTATGAGGCTGTGGCCTAAATGTCTTCATTGGGTTGATCTAGCATGATACCATGTGATCTCATAACAATGTTTTATATATACCTTGTTGAGGATGATGTGACTCAAATTTGAATTTCCCTCTTAGATATTTTGAGGTTGAATGCTATATATTTGATGCTTGTAGAGGTAGAAGAGTTGGTCGTTGGCATAGTTATATAATAGAGAAGAGAAGAGAATGTGTAGATGTTATGATCCTAATATCTTATATTACTAAGTGTAATAAGGATAAGAACATATGGTATGCTTAAGCTTAATAGTTTCATTTATTAGTTTTAGTTATTCCTTAAGCCAACTTAATTAAAATGAAGGGGTGTGTCCCAACATAGTTATGCTTATAAATAAGAAAGAGAAAGGTTCTCTCAAACCATCACAAGTTTTCTATTGAATTCATATTATTATTTTATTATTATTATAGGTCACCCCTTCGAAGTGGTCTACTATTTTACTACTTTTTGCATTTATTTCCAAGAAATATCCTAGCAAGTGGTATCAAAGCTATGATTTAGGCCAAGATTTTTGTTTTCACCATAACTTAAAAACCATTGTGAATTTAGATCTAATTTTTTCTTTATTTGGAGGTATATAAATAAGGAAGGTTTAGGTAAAAAGTTAGATTTTTGTGATCATTTTGCACAAGTAATTTCAATTTTATGAGTTTCAATTAATTGGCTCTACAGGTAGTAAATTTTGGAAATTTTCATATTTTTTTACTTTTTTGGAAATCTTATAAAACCTAGGTAGGGTAGGTTCTTTATAATTTCTTATTAGAGAAAAAATAAACTCCATAATTTAGTGGTCAAAGTTAGGTCAAAAAATTTAGTATTTTACTCTATAGGCCACAATTTTTGAATTTTTTTTTTTACATTTTTGGAAAGATATTTAAAAATTAGATAGGGTTAGTTGTTTATAGATTTTGATTAGAGAAAAAAATTAATTCCATAATTTAGTAGTCAAAGTTTGGTCAAAACATGAACATTAAATTCAATTATAGCTCATGTTTTAAAATTTTATGGTTACAACTCACACTAATACTTTCCTCCCTTACCTAAATATCTATAGTTCAAAAAACAAACACATCATAGGCCATTTCATCTTTAGGATTAGAAGACTTTTCTAAAAATACTAAATCCAAGGACACTCTTTATTGTCCACCACCTAAAATTGAGGGAAAATTTTCACCAGGATTTAAAATGACTGTACATTTTATTAAGGATAATTTGTTTGAACCATTTGTAACATCTTGAAATGAGTTTTTAAATAGGTTTAAACAAGAACTATTGCCTAAATTGAATCCCCAACAAAATTACATGGGTAGGTTCAACCCTAATAGACAAAATCAAGGGATAGGACAACATCTACCAAAAATAGACATCTATAAGTTTGATGGTATAGATGTGAATTCATGGATAAGTCTCATGGAATAATATTTTAAGCTTAATAACATACCAAACAATGCAATGGTTGGCATATCCTTTCTACAGTTAGAATCCAAACCTTATCAATGGTACCAATCGATGATGAAAAGCAAGCAAGACCAAGTGCTTAGTTGGAAAGAATTTAGTAATGATGTAGCATCCCACTATGACCAAACATGGAAGGGAAACTATTTCACCCAACTAACAATTTTAAAACAAATAAGGTCGATAGTTTAATATAATACTAAGCATATGAGATTGGTGATCTAAGATCAAGATGTGACACCATATCAGAGGCTACAACACTACATCAATGAACTTAATGACCAAATTAAGAATGATGTGTGTTTGTTCGAACCTTGTAAAATTAGGAAAGATATGCTAAAAGAATTACATATTGGGAAATAGAACTCTACCACTAGAAGTTCCACACAAGGTCAAACCATAGGATGGAAATATAGAATTGTGACTAATCCTATTAATAGAAATGGAGAAAAATTATTTAACCCAAGACAGATTAGTAAGCTCTTTCTCAACAAGAGGCAAAATAAAGAGAAAAAGGTCTATGATAGAATTTTGATAGCAAATGATGTTACAAGGTGTGCACCCTTTGTCACCTTGTGTTGTGCAGTACAGCTCTTGGGTTTGTGACATGGCTTAACCACCTCCCATGGATTCATTAAATCTGGCAGTTGTATCAGGCATTAACAAGTTGATCTTTTGGTGCAATGACAACCATCTTTCCAATAATTGGTATCAGAGCTTGGGTCACGGGTTTGAACCCCCCACTTGTGCTAGGGGGTTGTTGCAAGGTGTGCACCCTTGGTCTTCTTGTGTTGTGCAGCACTGCCCTTAGGTTTGTGACATGGCTTAACTACCTCCTGTGGATTCATTAACTCTGGCAGTTGTATCGAACATTAATAGGTCAATCTTTTGGTGCAACGGTAACCGTCTTTCCAAAAAATGGTCTAAGTTTCATAAGTGTGCTAATAGTGAGAAAAGACTAATGATTATTAAGAATGAGGTTGAATAAGAGAGAGAAATAGCTACAAAAGAACCAAATGTGGAATGTGAGCATGAGAATTCAAAAGAAGAAGAAAGTGTTATTATCTCCCTACATGCATTGAATGGTACAAGCACACCTCAAACACTCAAATTGACTAGTTATATCAAAAAGTAAAAGGTGATAGTGTTGGTTGATACATGTAGTACACACAACTTAATTGATAGAAGATTGGCTAATGAGCTCAATTGTTTTGTGTATCCAATCTCTAACTTTCAAGTCATGTTAGTAGATGGGAAATAAATCTCATGTGGTAGTAAATTCCATCATATAAAAATATCAATGGGTTATTATCAAATCAATTCAAAAATGTTTGGTATCCCAATTGGGGGAGTAGTTGTAGTACTAGGTTTGCAATGGCTTAAACAATTGGGAGAAATGTCTTTCAATTTTTAGGACTTATTCATAACTTTCCATACAAATGAACAAAAATATAAACTTAAAGGGATACAATCACCACCAAGTCAAATTGTCATCTCCCATAGGATGGATAAATTACTTAAGAAAGATTATTATGGCATTGTGGCATAACTACATTTTTTAGAAGCACAAGACATAAAAACTCAAGATCCACTAGAGCCTCAAGAAATCATTCAACACCATAAACAGAAGTCTCAAATTAAAATAATGGACAAGAAAATGTTGGATTAAAGCATTGTTTATCCCAACAAAAATTCCTATTCATCTTCAATGATTGTGGTTAACAAGAAGGATGAAAAATGGAGAATGTGATCAAACTACAAAGAGTTCAAAAAGCTCACTCTTAAAGATAAATTTCCTAACCATGTTATTGATGAGTTATTATATGAATTGAATGATGTTTTATTTTCTAAGTTAGATCTATATTTAGGTTATCATAAAATTCAACTAAAGGAAGAGGATGTACACAAGACAACCTTTAGAACACATGAGGATCGTTATAAATTATTAGTTATGTCATTTGGTAGCACTTGTTAGTGTAATTAATTGTTATTACACCTTATATTAAGTTAACTTAGTTAATTATTATTTATTTACTTGAGTAGTAATTATTATTTATAAACTTGAGTAAATTAGGAAATAAGAGCACATGTCATCTCCTTGATTGATGGGAGCGCATACCACCTCTACCTCATTCAAATCCTTGAATAATGATATTTAGCTGCCACATCTCCCTCATCAAGGTGAGTTCACTTGGTCATCAAGATGAGTTCACTTGATACCTCTTCTCTTATAGATGAGTCAGACTCTATTTTACTACTCTCCTCTACGACACTTGTCACCTTGACTTGTGCATCCTTGAGCCTATATATTATGTCATTTCCTTCATTTTTACATCTTGAACACCTTGAATACAAATATTGGAATGTTGTTATTCTTAATTTGTTTGAATATTGAATTAGCATCATCTTATTCTTCATTAGTGGGTAGATCTATAGTTATTGCAAATTCTAACATGGTATTAGAGCATATCAATTTAGATGCAAAATAATTCAATTGAGATATTGTCTTAGCTTTTTTTCTACCTAGGGTTTATAGTCTTGCAAATTATGTGTTTTTCAAATTGCTTATTGTAGGAGGCCTCTAGGGAAGAAATTTACTATTCCATTGCATTTAGAAGGCTTAATTTAGCTAAGTTACACTTTTTTTGTCCAAAACAGACATCATGAAGTCAAACTAGTTTTTCTTGTAGGGTCTTTTTACAAAAAACATGCATTTTGAGGTAGTTTTGAACAAAATGGATAGTGTCATTACATCTAGAAGGTATAAATACATAAGGCTTGACTACCAATTTATTAAAACTAATGCAGGGGAAGAAAGAGGCAAAAAAATTGGCCTAGGGATGTCGTATGGCCTCCCTATGTGACATAGTACAAGTACATTAAAAAATTATTGTACATTTTTAAATATATATATATATCAATTTTTTTAAATCAAAAGTTTATATAACAATTAATGCAGGGTGTATCTGTTAGATCTAGGGCACACAACTGAGAGGGGGGGTGAATCAGTTGTACAAAAACTTGCTTCTACTTCAAACACTTGATTCTTCTTTGTTAATTAGATAGTGCTTCTGGATTAAACTGTGTATGTTTAATCCAGAAGCACTATCTTCTTGGTTAGTTAATAGCATATCAATTAACCATTCATGAAAGCATAAAGCATTAACACCAGAGCAAATAAACATCAACACATTAGACACCAAGATTTTGACGTGGAAAACCCGGTTGAGGGAAAAACCACGGGGTGATTAACCCAAGGATTATTCTTTGTTAGAAGAATAAGAAAAATGGATGGCACATGCCAATTAGGGCTCACTACCCAAGCACACTGCTCACAAAGAGGCACACTGCCTACAAGAGACACATTATCTACAAAGTGATAAGAATCACAAACTTGAACTGGAGATTGACATCTTTACCATGCCTGGATCAATTCCATTTAAGCCTGAGATACTTCTTCTCTGCCCTTCGCTCTTTCGCTATACCACACTCATCCGCTCCTCAACACACTCTAAAATGAGCTTACAAACCTTTATTTATACAAGGCATTGATTTAGGAACAATCATCTAAGTCGGCAATCATCCACAAGAACATTCACAAGTCGGCAATCATCCATAAGAACATTCGCAAGATGAATAACTCATCCGGTCGGCTAGTCTGAACAAGAACATCTTCATCTGGAAGAATATCTTCAATTCTGGGCTCTAACACTAATGCAAACCAACAACACAACCTCAACATGATCCAATAATCTTCACAAGCTTGCCTGAATGACCAGGTACATCTGCACTTCCTCTTCTTACTGGAATCTCTTCTCCTCTTCATCTGGAACTTCAAGAACACAATCTGTCATGACTGTCAAACTGAAACAGGTTCTTCCAAACCTCCAAACTACGTACAAACTGAGATGACACATCACAAGGACATCCCAAGCACTCCTTCCAATCCACAGAATCTGACAATGCACTTCCGGATCTCACCGGACCTTTTTGTAACACTCTGTCACTCTGGAGCATCTCCTGGAACTGGTTCTACTTGATCGATCACAACTTCTTCATATCTTCATGTGGACCTCTGAAATCTTAACTGGAACATCTCAAGACTCATATCTACAAACCCTTTAATCTGTATCCTCTGATCCTCAACCTATTGAGTACTTTTGCCTTCTTCTCATCACTGTTCTTCACTGTTCCTGATTGAGACTAATTTTCTCAATATCCTCAGCACACAGCTCATCCAGTCCTTCTTATCAATGCAATATGAGTATGTTGACATCAATGACAACACTGGTTAACCTCATACTTGCAACAATCTCCCCCTTTGTCATTGATGGCAACATATGATGTGAAAAACCATCAAGACAAGAACTTATCCTTTCTGTCACAGCTCCCCCTATCAGCAACAACTCTTCACATGTCTTCTCTTCCTTTACTGCTCCCCCTTTGATCATCAACCACATGTTTTTCACATGTCTTCTCTCCCCCTTTGACATCAATGGAAAAGGGCTCATACTTGCAATTCTAACACATTAGAATCATACCAGCTGCTCCCCATTAGTAGCAGCTCCCCTTCATCAATCTGGATCACAAGATATGACTGTGATACCCACTGGACTCATGCACAACAGTGCATCCTAGTTCATCACCGGAGGGGCCATGACCCCTAACTTCTCCCAGAGATACTCAAAAGAGTCCTTGGGAAGAGGTTTAGTAAAAATATCTACAATCTGATCCTTGGAGGGTACATACTCCAGTCTGACTTCACCCTTGTTCACTTGGTCTCTCAGAAAGTGAAACTTGATAGATATGTGCTTGATCTTGGAATGCAACACCAGATTCTTAGAAATATTTATTACACTTGAATTATCACAGAAAATTGTGATAGGCTCCTCATATTCTACTTGAATATCTCTTAGCATTTGCTTCATCCACAAAAGTTGAGTGCAACTACCTGCTGCTACAATGTAGTCTGCTTCTGTTGTAGACAGTGATATTGCTTCTTGTTTCTTGCTTAGCCAAGAAACCAACCTTTTTCCCAAAAATAATGCTCCTCCACTTGTACTCTTCCTATCATCCACATCTCCTGCCCAATCTGCATCTATATATGCATGAAGAGAAAAGTCATGATCTCTGGGATACCATAGGCCATACTCAACTGTTCCTTTCAAGTACCTAAAAATTCTTTTGATTGCCATGACATGAGATTCTCTGGGATCAGCCTGGAATCTCGCTACAAGACCAACAGCCTACATTATATCTGGTCTAGTCTGAGTGAGATACAATAAACCTCCAATCATTGATATGTACTTTGTCTGATCTATCTTAGGAGAATCATCATCTTTGCTCAACTTACATCCGGTTGCCATAGGAGTGTTCATTGGCTTTGTTTCTAATTACTTCACCAACTTCATTTAGTTTGTTCCGAAAGACCCATTTGGTTCCAATCACATTCTTGTTTCTAGGTCTGGGAACAAGATCCCAAGTGTGATTTTTCTCAATTTGCATCAACTCTTCCTCCATTGCTTTGGTCCAGTTTTCATCATTGCAAGCTTCATTTATTGTCTTAGGTTCAATCTTTGAAATCAGACAGTATTCATTTGAATTTTGAGCAATTCTCCTCCTTGTTTGCACCCCTTTGCTTTTGTCACCTATGATCTGATCTTCAGAGTGATTTAGAGTTACATACCTTGGAACTTTGGGAGTCTCTTGCACTGTTGTTTCTTGATCAGGTTCATTTAGACAAACCTCTTCTTCTTGATTTACTAGATCAGTCTGAATCTGGCTTTCAGGAAAGGATTGAGTTCCTTGAACCAGAACACCATCCTGATCATCTTCATCATATTCATAAAACCTTGAGGGCTTCTCAATTCCTTCATCAACCTTCACATTTGTACTTTCTATCATTTTTCTCAGTCTCTTATTGTAACACCGATATGCTTTGCTTTGAGTGGAGTAACCCAAGAAAATTCCTTCATCACTTCTAGCATCAAACTTTCCTAGATCTTCATCTCTTTTGATGTAACACTTGCTACCAAATACTCTGAAATATCTCACAGTAGGAGTTATACCAAACCAAAGTTCATAAGGAGTCTTATCGGTATTGCTTCTGATTTGAACTCGATTGAGAGTATAGACTGTAGTGCTAACAGCTTCTCTCCAAAACATCTGAGGAACATTTGCTTCCATCATCATTGTCCTGGAAGCTTCCTGGATGGTCTGATTCTTTCTCTCAACTACTCCATTTTGCTGTGGAGTCCTAGGAGCAGACAATTGTCTCTTAATACGATGCTTCTCACAAAAGTCTATGAATTCACCGGATGTGAATTCACCACCTCTATCAGACCTTAGACACTTCAATTTCAATCTGGTTTGATTCTCTACCATAGCCTTGAAAATTTTGAACTTCTCAAAAGCTTCTGATTTCTCTTTCAAAAAGGTAACCCACATCATCTGGGAATGATCATCAATCAGTAACATGAAATATCTATCACCTTGCATACTCTTGATTCTTGTCAGAACACATAGATCAGTATGAACTAACTCCAATAATCTGATAGAGGATTGATCCTTGCTTTTGAAGGAGACTCTGCTCTGTTTACCTAGCTGACATTCTTTGCACAAACTATTTATAGGTTTCACCAATTTTGGAAGATCTCTTACAGCCTGAATATTGCTTATCTTGATGATGTTATCAAAATTTACATGACACATCCTTCTATGCCATAACCAACTCTGATCAACTTGAACAAATAGACAACTTTTATTTGAACCAACTAGATGGAAGATATTACCTTTTGTTTGAGTACCAGATGCAATCTCAGTTTTGAAACTTTCAAAGATCCTACATCTTCCATTCTTGAACCGGAGATCAGAACCTTTGTCTACCAACTGACCAACACTGAGAAGATTATGCTTCAATCCTTCAACATACAGTACATTGCCAGTTTTGCTCTTTCCATCAAAAGAAATAGATCCCCTACCTCTGATTCTGCCAGGAGAATTATCACCAAACTTTACCATTCCTCCTTCATACCTTTCCAAATCTAAGATCTTGTTCTTGTCACATGTCATATGGTGAGAACATCCACTGTCAATAACCCAATCATCCTTTTCTTCCACTTGGGTAGCCAAAGCTCTTTCTACAACCTTATGATTGATAGATTCAGAGGATATTAGATCTTCTTCCTTGATGGTAATAAACACCCATTCATTTCTGGATTTGTTTCCTATTTCTAATTCATCATCTGTTACTCCTTCATTATCATCTTCTTCATGAACATAATAACAGTTCTTTTGGAACCTTTGTCTGTTAGAGTTTGACCTTACTGATCTTTCCAGACATCTTGAAGCAAAATGACCAATCTTATTGCAGTTGAAGCACTTAAAGGGTAATTTTCCTTCATACTTACCGAATCCTCTTGGCAGTCTCTTGGCAATGAGGGCTTCAAGATGAGCTGTTTCTGCTTCTTCCTCTTCCATGTCTTTCCTTGCTTGATCATACCAAGACAGCTTCCTTGAAGAGTTTTCTCCTGGATCAAATCTTTGTTTGCCTTTCACATAGGTACTGGCTTTGAATGCAAATTTAGTCTTGGGGGGATCATCTCCAAACTCGGTCATTTCAAATGCAGCCAATTTGCCAGCCAATTGCTCCCTTGTGACAGTTGTAAGGGCTCTGAATTCATCAATGGCAGCAACCTTGTTTTGTAGGCAGCAGGAAGGGATCTGAGAATTTTGCAAACAATTTCATTTTCATCCAGAACTCCACCAGCATTCCTAATTCCACACACTAGCTCATTTACTCTTGGCATAAAGGTAGTGATATTTTCATCATCTCTCATCTTCAATCTTTCAAATTTCCCTTTGAGACTTTGCAACCTTGCACTCTTAACAAACTCATCTCCTTCATGCAGAAGTTCTAGTTTAACCCAGATCTCAAATGCAATTGGTAGGTCAATAACATTTGAGAGTTCTGAGTTAGTCAATGCGCTAAGAAGAGCTTCTTTGGTCCACAGATTATTTTCAGCATCTGTGATTTCATTCAGAGTTGTCGGACCACCCTATGGAGGTACATATGGTTTTGTGACCATGGACAAGTATGCTTTTCCCATACACTCCAAGTGACATTTCATGCGACCTTTCCAGAGAGAGAAGTTGGTTCCATCGAACTTCAGACTATCCTTCTTGTATGATGACATCCTGGATCTCCTCAAGCAGTTAAGCTCCTTTCAGAGGAACTTGGCTCTGATACCAATTGTTAGATCTAGGGCACACAACTGAGAGGGGGGGTGAATCAATTGTACAAAAACTTGCTTCTACTTCAAACACTTGATTCTTCTTTGTTAGTTAATAGCATATCAATTAACCATTCATGAAAGCATAAAGCATTAACACCAGAGTAGATAAACATCAACACATTAGACACCAAGATTTTGACGTGGAAAACCTGGTTAAGGGAAAAACCACAAGGTGATTAACCCAAGGATTATTCTCTGTTAGAGGACTAAGAAAAATGGATGGCACATGCCAATTAGGGCTCACTACCCAAGCAAACTGCTCACAAAGAGGCACACTACCTACAAGAGACACATTATCTACAAAGTGATAAGAATCACAAACTTGAACTAGAGATTGAGATCTTTACCATCCCTGGATCAGTTCCATTTAAGCCCGAGATACTTCTACTTTGCCCTTCGCTCTTTCACTATACCACACTCATCCGCTCCTCAACACACTCTGAAATGAGCTTACAAACCTTTATTTATACAAGGCATTGATTTAGGAACAATCATCTAAGTTGGAAATCATCCACAAGAACATTCGCAAGTTAGCAATCATCCACAAGAACATTCACAAGATGAATAACTCATCTGGTCGGCCAGTCTGAACAAAAACATCTTCATCTGGAAGAATATCTTCAATTCTGGGCTCTAACACTAATGCAGACTGACAACACAACCTCAACATGATCCAATAATCTTCACAAGCTTGCTTGAATGACCAGGTACATCCGCACTTCCTCTTCTTACTGGAATCTCTTCTCCTCTTCATCTGGAACTTCAAGAACACAATCTGTCGCGACTGTCAAACTGAAATAGGTTCTTCTGGACCTCCAAACTACATACAAACTGAGATGACACATCACAAGGACATCCCAAGCACTCCTTCCAATCCGCAAAATCTGACAATGCACTTCCGGATCTCACCGGACCTTTTTGTAACAATTTGTCACTCCGAAGCATCTCCCAGAACCGGTTCTACTTGATCAATCACAACTTCTTCATATCTTCATGCAGACCTCTAAAATCTTAACTAGAACATCTCAAGACTCATATCTACAAACCCTTTAATTCACATCCTCTGATCCTCAACCTATTGAGTACTTTTGCCTTCTTCTCATCACTGTTCTTCACTGTTCATGATTAAGACTAATTTTCTCAATATCCTCAGCACACAGCTCATCCAATCCTTCTTATCAATGCAATATGAGTATGTTGACATCAATGACAACACTGGTTAACCTCATACTTGCAATAGTATCCCCATACCCTACCATGAATAGGTTGTGGGACTCCACACCCCATCAAGACATAATCACCATCTTGGAAACTCCACTAAGGTTTGAAAACTTGGTGCCAACCACCTCCACCAATCACCACCCTAGTTCCACCACCCGAAATCCTCTATGACCAAGCCACCAGGGCTCTACCAACACATAGCCCACTATAATCACCCTAGGTTCATCATCATCACCTGAGTGGTACTCCACTAGTCCACCACCATCTTACCACCTAGTCACCACTAGTATGCCACCCATGAGCCACTATCTTGTCACCCAAAAACAAACCCCCTTCTATTATAGTATTCTCCTTTATAGGTGAACTTTAGGAGGCCTTTTCTTGGCCATATAGAGGCCTTTCTATTTCGGGGTAAAAAGAGGGATTTTCAATTTCAATGGATGTGTGGTTTAAATCCTCCTTTCACACCTTACATTCAAGGACATAAATCGAGTCAAGCCACAACTCTTGCAAGAGGGCTCTGCTACAGATTTAGTGTCACTTGGAACGAAGCAAAAACTTGGAATTTGCTAATTAATTGATTAATTAAAGCCTAATTATGTTTAAAACCCTAATTTTACCAAATCGTAAATAAACAGATGAATCCCAACAAATACTCGCAGATAGAGATAGAATATTTAGAATAAATACATACTAGACTTTAGAATTCTAGATGTGGAAAAGTCATGGGATAAAGAGCAGGTGCCCAAGCCCAAGGTGACAGTTTCTTTAGGGACTTCCAGAATTTGTCTGCAACTAATCACCACCATCATAGAGGTTTTCTGTTTCGAGGATCTGGAGGGCTTTGGAGAAGGCGCCCTAGTCCAGGTCCTAATTTTCTTCTTAGACCTATAATTTTGACACTCTGCTACACCTCCATGTAACTCCACTTCTTTCACTTCTGCACCTATAATTTGCAATCACAGAAAAGGGGGTTGGGGGTTGTGGTGTCTAGGAGCTTGCCTCAGTCAAGCCCTGAAAGGACATTCAAGTCTTCCAAACACCATTGTCAGATAAAGAGTGTGTATCCCTGTGGGATAGAGGCAAAACTAAATGATAAATGATTGAAAATACAAATAAATATCACCTCGGAGGTGTAGCGCCCATGTAGATGAAAATCCTTCAACATATGAGAAGATGAAGCCAAATCTGCATAACACGCACAATAACAAGACAAGTTTGCTCTGCAACAATGAATGATTTGAATGCTCTCAAAACATAAGTGCACCAAAAGTTGATAATCATCTTCTAGTTTACAAATAAATCCCTAAACATGATTATATATGCAACTAAACACATTCCTGCTTTAATTCTGTAATTCAAACTTGAGATGTCAGCAACGGACACTTCTAACAGTCACATAACTTACATTTAAAATTTGGGACCCCACCAAATAGGGCAAGACTAGGGTATGGGTGCCCAAGCTCTCAACCCCATTTGTAAGGCAGGGTCAAGTTCATCACTGTCCCCTAGGCCCCATTTAAAATGGGTTTCAAGGATTTTCCATCGAGAGTAAAATGAATATGTATGATTACACCAAAAGGAATCATGAGCTAAACTTAGGAGGGAAAAAGTCCTAGGGAGACATTTTCTGACATGACATTTAGCTCCCACTTTAATGTATGCATGAACGCAAGGCCCATACATGCATTAAAGTACGGTCAACAAACACAACAAACATGTCAGGCACTTAGAGCTAATGCAACACAAAGATTGAGAAACTATCTCTAGCCCCCAGTCTCAGGTACACATTAGAGAAGACACATTACAAACACACCAAACATAGTGAAGACAATAACAAGCATGCAAAACATGAAGAAAATAGTAACAGGCACGCAAAACACGGAGAAGACAACATTGAAGACACCCAAAACATGATGAATACAGTGAATGCAATGATTATTTCTTTTTCATTTTCATATCAAAATGCAAATGCAAGTACATGGAAATTAAACACACAACCCAAAATGTAGGAGGGGCATTTCACCACATGTCTTGAAACTACATATGGGACAATAGACATGCCATACAAATCTCAAAGTGTAGGAGGGGCATTTCACCACGCTCTTGAACACCACACTTGAGAACAAACACGCCATACAAATCCCAAAGCATAGGAGGGACTCATCGCCACACGTCTTGAAACTATGCTTGAGAACAAACATGCCATACAAAACTCAAGTGTAGGAGGGACTCATTGCCACACATCTTTAGACTATACAAGGGGGAAAACACACAGAAGACACACGTAAGACACGAGAGCCATATAGTCTACCAAAGACATACAATACATCTAAAACATGACAAACAAGCAATGGAAGGAACCTATGGCTAGATTCCCACCATCTCAGGCACATTACAGACACATCTGATGGTTGATCTTATGCCACAACAACTGCCAAAGTCATGCTTAAGGGAGGATACACCAACCCTGCCTACTCAGAGGACTTTTAGAATAAAAAGGATGTACACTGGCTCAAGAGATACACCATCCCCGCCTCTACAGAGGGCTTAAAATAAAGGGATATGTAGGATATCTCACCTCTATAGAGGGCTTAATAATTGCAATATAAAATAAATATGTGCACTCATGCAGAGATACATGATCCTACCTCCGCAGAGGGCTTACAAACATGCTTCGTTAGTACTAAAATCATCAGTCAACTTACCTTTATATGCCTCCACCTTAAGGTGGTTGATAACATGTACCGATATCAAGAACTTTAAGGTAGGAAGAAAACACACAAGGGAACAAGAGCTTTCACAAAGACCATGCCTCGAAAGGTGACATGTACTTTACGATCACCGAATGTTCCCACAAACACAATTTCCTGCAAGAAGAGAGGTTAGAAATATTTCTCTAAGATAACAACCACATCACATGATAAAAGAAATGCATGTAATAATTGATATAAAGAGTTAAGGCTATACTACGGGTTTGAATTCTAAGTATAGCTGTGGGGCTATATTGCGAAAATCTCAAAATTGAGTGTAACCAAGGCGAGATTCAAAGATAAACAAAGTGCATGGAGAAGATGTATTTTTATGGTTTGTTAGTATGATAAGACAACATTAAAATATCACACAGAGTGATTCTACTAGCCAAGCATCGGATAATATATATCAACCCCATTGTCATATATGGACTAGGTCCATTTTTGCTTACGCCCTAAAGGGACACATGGTCCGTATCAGTGTTATTTGTTTTTCATCATCTGCAAGCTAGATAGAACCACTAGAAGAAGGTAAACAATAAATCAAATGAGGAGAACAAGTTCCTTAGGGTCATCACATAGGAAGGTGCCCCCAGGTCACCAATCGCAATACTATGCCTCTAAGGCATGACACACAACAATAAAAATAGAGGAGAAGCAATATAGAAGAATGATGATACAAATAGAAGAATGGTCACAATAGAGGTAGTCTCCCGATATCCTTGACCTTACAAGAGTATCAAGAGTCATCCAAGGAGGCCTAAACAACACATAACACATCACGAGGGGAAACAAAACATAGAGGTAAAGGGTTAGAAATACTTACCTAATACAATCCCATGTTAAGAACATACATATCTAGGAGGCCACCCTTGAGAGAAACTATAATAGTTTCTACGAGTGTGGCTTAAAGAGGGAGAAATACTTACCTTTTTCAATGGGATATTTCCTGGTGGACAATTATTGTCTATCAACCCAAGATATCTCATATGTTGTTTTGGTCTTATTGATATTGCATTAAGATTAAGTTTAGGACACCGAGAGGATTTGGTGGGTTTTAAAGAACGGTATCCAATATTGGCTCAGTAGTTAATCCAGCAACTTGTAAAGGTACTCTGATTCCTTGTTGATTTGCACCACAACCATTACCTACATAGTCGTAATTGTTATAAAGGATTTTAAATCTTTGACCATAAAGGGATGTCATTTCTTTAGAAGATGGTGAAGCCTCATAGGTATCATAATCTATAGTATAAGTAAGAGTGTTGTCTTTGTTTTCTACCAAGGAGACTTTAATTTTCTTAAGTGTTTCAAAAGATTACTTGGATGATATCGATGCGACCTTTGATGTGTTAGAGTTATTAAGTTTATATTCTCCCATACTACAAGGATTAAAATCTAATGAACCCCAATCATCACTAAAAATGCATTCGATGTTTTAGAGTCTTGCACAACATTATCTGTGGCAAGAGGTATTGTTGAATCTACTCGTAAGTTGTTTAGATTTTGCTGATTGTTAACTTGTTATTGTGTTTCAGTATGTAAACAACTATGTGGTTCAGGATTGGCTTCCACGGTGTGGAGCTTGTCTTGATAAATAAACTTTATTGATCTATGAAGGGTAGACGACATTGCTCCCATGGCATGAATCCACGGTCTACCAAGAATCATATTATATGAAAGTGAACTAGGCATGACATGAAAAAGGGTAGATAATGTCATGGTTCCAACCTTTACAAGTAAAGTTATTGTACCTATGGATTGTCTACCAACATTATCAAAGCCATGAATGCTAATCCTATCTGATTTGATTAAAGATGTGTCAATCTTGATTTTATTCAGTAATTCAATACCACAAACATTAAGAGCTGATCCATTGTCAATCATAACTCACTTTATCAACTTTTTATCTATCATGAAAAAGATCATAAGAGGATCATATTCATCTTTAAATGATAGTATTTCATGTGGCTGAAACAAAATATCCATTTTTGTCACATGCATACAATCTAATAGAGCTACTACATCATTTGACTTTACCGCAGGTGGTACAATCACCTTTTGTAGAGATTCTTGGAGCATTCCATGGTATGTAGATGATGTTTGTATTAAATCCCAAAGAGAGATCTTAGCTGGAGTAGTGGGAATCTATTCGAAAAGATCATATTCTTGATCACTTTTATGAGTAAGATGAGGTGGCGGAGGGAGCATAGGTTGAGAACATAGAAGAGAGATAGGCACATGAGGTGCTTGCTTACTTTGTTTATTATTACGGGTGTTGTATGTGTGAGCAATCACATTGTGGTGTGGTTGTTGCGACACATTTTGAACACCTTAATTTCTTTGAGTGATTTGTCTTACATAGTTTAGGATGTAATCTAGGGGTTGAGGTGGTTTTCAGTCACCTTGAACCGTAATCACCAGTTTTGAGCAAGAAGGTGCATTAGGTGCCCCTCGCACAACCATCTTAGGAATATTTCTACACTTATCTAGGAACCCCTTTGTGGGTGGAATAAGACTATTAGTAAAAATTGAATTAACATTGTTTTCCTATTGATTATACCCAACATCCATCCCTAAAGGATTTAATGTGAGAGACCTCTTCTCATCCACTAATGCTTCATCCTGGCCAGAGAGAGCATTGGAATGAAAGAAAGGTAATGTGTAGTTAGGAAGGTTAGGTGTTGTATCATTAATAGAGATATCCATAGTATTTTCATTTAAGGTTCTTGGACATTCAACTCTAGGAGAAGTAGGATAACTTATGGAATCATCATCATCATCATACGTTTTAGCTATAAATTCTAAAGCATTAAGGGAACTTTCACACTCATCATTCTTAATGTGTTTTGCTAAATCTTCTACTACCAAAGGGTATGTATTCATGAGAGATATGAAGTTGTCAAAATCAAATACATAGTAAAGGATTTCAAATGAAGAGCATTTAAATATATCCTTATGGTACATAGCTTGTATATAAGTGAGGACATGAGGATTCATATTAAGAAATTTGTAGAAATTCTCAAAGTTTTTGATATATGCATGTAAAGATACCAAAGAGAAATGAGATGAAGATGCCATAATGAAATGTCTTGTAACATCAATGTCCAATAAGATCTAGTAATACAAGACATGCAAAGTTTTATGTTTCTTGATACTCCTTAGATGTGTGACTATTTCACTCCTAAGCACTTGCTTGAGGGAAAGGGCTAAAAAGACACACAAAGTCCACAAAAAACATAATGGATAGGAGAAAAGAGCTCAACACAACAAGGCCCAATTGATGATTTTATGTATTTAGATTGAATGCCATAAAAAATACCAATTTATGCTTGTTTATGCAGCTACGATATTCACTTTTTCCACCTTTTTTCAATGCAAATGACTAAAATATGAAATGTTGTAAGGAAATTGATAGGGGGCAGCAAATAATAAGCTTAATATCAGTCCAATAATGCAGTGATATCCTTCACAACACACCTACAATGCAAATCTAGATGAAAATTAGTCAAAATCTATTGAAAAATGCAAGCTTTTCAAACCCTAGTTGTGAAATTAAGGCATGAATATGTGCAAATGATATGTAAATGAATTCTAATCAGATTTTTGATTAAAAAATAATTCAGCTCAGATCTGCAAATGCTTTTAAAGTCCTACCATGCTCAATGCAAGTGCAATTTTTAAGGATGATGAATGAAAAATGCTAGTTTTTGTTGAAATTATGTATGTGTAAATACAAATTTTTGAAATATGAATGCAAAAACACACTAAAATGCAACACTATATGAAAAATCAGATTTGAATGAGTGCCTAAGATGAGTAGTAAAATCTGAAACAAGATTTTAACTACAAACCCTAGTTTTTGAAATCACTAGGTTATAAGAAAAATTCAAAATTTCAAGCAAACCTTAGCAATTTTAATATAAAAAATGCAATGCAAAGATAATATGATGAATTTCTGTAATTTATATCAGATCTAATTTAAAAATCAGAAATTAAATGAATTTAAATGAAAATTATTTCAAAATGCAAGCCTAAAATGCCAATTTTTTTCAATTTTTTTGTAAATTTTCAAATGCAATATGAAAATGATGAATGAAAATTTAAAGTACAACACTCAGCAAGGTGCAAAATTCAAATAAAACATGGGTTCACCAAAATTTTTCAAGGTAAAAAGAGGGATTTTCAATTTCAATGGATGTTGGTTTAAATCCTCCTTTCACACCTTACATTCAAGGACATAAATCGAGTCAAGACACAACTCTTGCAACAGGGATCTACTAAAGATTTAGTGTCACTTGGAATGAAGAGGAAACCTGGTGTTTTTGATTAATTGATTAATTAAAGCCCGATTATGCTTAAAACCCTAATTTCACCAAATCGTAAATAAACGGATGAATCCTGACAAATACTCATAGACAACGATAGAATATTCAAAATAAATACATACCAGACTTCAGAATTCTAGATGCAGAAACGTTGGGGGCTAAAGAGCAAGTGCCCAAGCCTAAGGTGGCAGTTTCTTCAGGGACTTCCAAAATTTTTCTGCAACTAATAACCACTATCACAGAGGTTTTTTTGCTTCGGGGATCCAGAGGGCTTCAGAGAGGGTGCCCTAGTCCAAGTCCTGATTTTCTTCTCAGATCTATAATTCTGACACTCTGCTATGCCTCCATGCAACTCCACTTCTTCTTCTTCTGCATCTATAACCTACAATCACAAAAAAGGGGGTTGGGGGTTTTGGTGTCTAGGAGCTTGCCTCAATCAAGCCCTGAAAGGACATTCAAATCTTCCAAACACCGTTCTCAGATAAAGATTGTGTATCCCTATGGGATAGATGCAAAATCAAATGATAAATGATTGAAAACACAAATAGATATCACCTCAGAGGTGTAGCTTACATGTAGATGAAAATCCTTCAACATATGAGAAGATGAAGCTAAATCTGCATAACACACAAAATAACAAGACAAGTCTGCACTACAACAATGAATACTTTGAATGCTCTCAAAACATAAGTGCACCAAAAGCTCATAATCATCTTCTAGTTTACAAATGAATCCCTAAACATGCTTATATATGAAACTAAACACATTCCCGCTTTAATTTCGTAATTCAAACTTGAGATGTCAGCAACGGAGACTTCTAACGGTCACATAACCAACATTTAAAATTTGGTACCCCACCAAATAGGGAAGGACTAGGGTGCGGGCGCCCAAGCCCTCAGCGCCATTTTCAAGGCAAGGTCAAGTTCATCATTATCCCCTAGGCCCCATTTAACACAGGTTTTCAGGGATTTTCCATCAGGAGTAAAATGAACATGCATGATTACACCTAAAGGACCCGGGAGCTAAACCTAGGAGGGAAAAAGTCCTAGGGAAACATTTTCCGACGTAACACTTTCTATGATATTTTTTTTTAAAATGGGAAAGAATTTCATTCTTTTCATAATGAGGTAATTATTTTTTTCTCAAGATGATTGTTTTTCATAATTTTAGTTTTCTTAGAGACTTTGTTGCTCAATCATGTTTTTTAGGACTTCAAAAGCTTATAACTTTCACAAATGAGCTCCTTTTGGGTACTATTTTTTGAAAGTTGGTATTTTTCTAATCTCTACATAATGATATAATTTTTTATTTCATGTCTTGTAAGAGCATATTACTTTCACCATTTTGGCCACTTTTGGGCCCTATAAAACTTGATGAATATGACATCTTGTATTGTAAACACTAAAATAAAGTGCCAAACATTGTAATAAATAAGAGTGTCACAATTGAGTGATTTGGGGGGATTGTTAATTCATATGCACTCAACTTATAAAGTTCCACATCATGTACTAGTCTTGGGGGGGCTTAGACCTAACCATTTTTTAATCAATGAACTCACATAAAGTTTCAATTTGTTAACGGGGTAATCTATCTAAGTCACTAATGGGTAAATCCAATAATCTATCTATAATTAATTTGGAAGAAATAAACTACAAGTCTTGGCATGATGGCATCCTAAATCACTATTGATGGATTCATCTCTTACCACATTTGTATGGGCTTATTCTTGAACCAAGTACACATTGGCATAAATTTACATGGGGACATAGAAATGATCGTGTATTAGGATTAATCGATCTAAGTGTTAGTGACTAAACATTGTGGGATCTATCACACTTGAGTACCCTACACTGTTTGGACCACACTATAGGAAATATATGGAGATCCTAATGAACCTCCATTCCTAGATGATCATTATTATGGACATACTTCTTCCACTTGATGATTCTAATAATATTTTGTATGATGATGATATTGAATAGGAACTTGCATATTGGGAAAGTCTCAAATATTCTGATGACACAAAACTCTTCCTACACCTCTAGCATTGGTAGTTATTTTGCCACCACCTACTACATTGACAGAGATATTGGCTTCTCTACATGCTCCTATAGAGTCTCTCCAACAAGTTCACATGTTTCCTCTTAATAATGAGATATCATCTTATCAGATATCCATCAATTGTTTGTATAATCTTGCATTCTCAATCTTGACAACATTGAGGATGTGTGTCTTCTCTTTGATGACAACTCCCATTAGTTGCATCATCTCTTGTTTTGGATCCTCTTGTTCTCTCTCTTCCACTTCATGCTACTACCTTTACACATCCTAATTCACATTAGTTTAGGTCTCACACTTCAGTGATCATTATTATTAAGTCTTGCATGGTACAATCACAGTTCAACATTAACATCAAGAAACATGAGTAGCTTCTAGAACCATACATCATGATTCCTTCATATAGTCCACTCAAGTAGGAATTCATCAATTTGGTAGATTAGGGTTTCTTTCTTCTAAAAAAGGAGGCATAATTTTTTGGAGAGGGATCTACTACAACATTTGACATGTGATAGTTTGTGCTAACTTTATTTTTCTTCTTTGTGGATGCACATATGGGCCTTATCTTGCAAGTATTTCATGGATATCACTTCTAGGGGGAAATCTTGTTTTCCTTAACATACCTCAATTGGGATGGAATTTTGTCTTACTAGTTTTCTCCATTTCTAATTCTAGGGGGGTACACTCTCTTGTACATTTGGATTCTTTAAATTGTACATGGGCACCAAGTATGGCTTCTCTTATCAAGACCTGTTGATGTGTGTTTTAGCACGCAGCAACGTAGGTGTGATTGTTGGTTTCACACCTCTCTTGAAAAGTATCCTACCCTAGGTAAGACTACTCCAAGGATAATATAGCTAGGTCTTAGCTTGCTTGGAATAACTTCAGTGGAATGTCCAGCTATGCCAGCAAGGGGTCTTACATGCAATCTATAGATCTTCAAGTTGGAATAGCAAATACACATAAACCCTTCAAGATTTCAGCTGATAAACAATGTAAAATGCTGCTAAAATTCTTAATCTAACGATCATTTTCAAAGAAAATGCAAAAAGGTTAGGGTTTTAGAGAAATCCTAAGTGACATTCACAATGTATGGGTTACTTTGAGCAGACAAACACTCTAAAACTTAACCAATTTTATGAGTTACCAAACTAAAGTGGGTGCTACAGTATTGCAGGAAATAGTGCTATCTTCAATGGAAGTCCGCAAATTTTTAGATTACATTCATTTGTTAAATACCCAATAAACGGTGTAATTTAACTTGTGAAATGCAATTGAACTTTAACATAAGTGATTAGCCCAGACTAACTTTGTACAGCTATCTGCCATCAGCAAATAACTAAAAGTATGGACTTAGAGTATTCATCAGATACTTTCAGCAAACCATGAACATTATAAAAGCACAACTAACTAACTATGGGAGAGCAAGAAGCAAACCATGAAAATCAAATAAGGAACATAATACACAAATTCTCAGAAACACTGCAGAAACTTGCTTTGTATTACTTCAAATGGAAGACTGTCAACAATTCAGCATCAAATTCTCTATTACAAAAAGTAGAAATGGCAGCCCTTTATATAGAAAAGTAGCATACTGAGTTTTCAAATGAACGGTTGAGATTAACTAAACACCAACGGTCCAGATTACATCAATAAATGTAATTACAATAGCTCATATCAATTCTCAGATTACATTTTGTCTTCTATGAAAAAGATGAAATACAGCCTCCAAATACATTGAATCTAGTCAATTTGACTAGCCAACTCAATATATTAATAGAAGAGAACATTTTAAAAGCATAGAAAAGACAAAATAGAGTTACATGTTGCCCTAAATACAACAATTTACAATTAAGAAGGGATTACATCCTTAAAATATTCAAAACAATATCAGGACTCTTCATCTAAATCAATTTTGTCTTCGTTTGCCAACTTATTGCGGTAAGTATGCCATGCGTCAAGTGCAGGATTAATCTCTGATGGATCTGGATCCTTCAAATGATTGATCTGACAATCGAACATCTCCAATTCCTAGCTAAATCTATTGTATATATTTTCTATCTCTACACCAGCCTTATGAAATGCTTTGAATTCGGCTCTGAGGTCATTTACCTTATCCAACCTATCTTCCATATTGAGCTCAGTATTTTCAAAAATTACCTTATGTAATTTGTCTTTACACTTTTTGATATCATAAGGGGCATAGTCATCATAGGACGCTTCAAGGAAATCCTTCAAGGAATCATTGATATCATAAATAATTGACCATAGCTCCTCATCGGCTGGCCTATATGCTTCTTTTATGTTTTCAAAAGTTTCTTTTCTCAAAAGTAGTTGTTGATACCATTCAATGGCCTTGGGAAGCTGGTTCCCAGTTAGAATATTTTCTACAACCAGAGTCTGGGCGAGCAAATCCCTGATGCTCTTTATCTGTGGATACATATGTGAGTAATACTCATCAAAAGAGTCACATTCCTCAAACAGATCTTTCCATTTCTAATGCAGTTCTACCAGCTTCTTATGCGCTTGAGCGGAGGCATTGATAGTCTCACATCCCATCTCAAAAACTCTGAACAACCATTTTTTAGTACGTTGAGATTTGGACCTTACCTTGCCTAGCCTTGCCATTTCATCAGTAGACAGGAAAGTGGGCATTGTCCTTATATCTCCTCCCGCATCTACTAGCTTGACCAAAAATTGGAGGCAAGTGCGGAGCTCTTCATTTTGTTATTTTAAATCCTTTTTAGACATCTCGTCTTTGTGTAACTATTCCAAAATTGATGTAACTAATTCTTTAAAATCATCCACTCTTTGAGCACAAGTGGCAGGTCCCAAATCAACTGTGGAAATTACATAATCCTCCGCTCTGATTTGTTCTTTGGTTGCATCAGTTGGCAGGACTGCAATCTCTGCAATTCTAGATCCTGATTCATCCTTATAAATCATGGATTGTATCTTTGTCTTCTTTTGCTTCTTAGGCCTCTAATCTTGCGACAAGATGGTACTCAAATCCAGCTGCATTATTTCTACTTGTGGCTTAGGATATGGCACTCTGCTTTGCAACCATTCAGGTGCTGAAGATTTATTCAATTTAGTGGCTTCATCATTATTAATTACAACCAGTTCTTCAAGTGGCTCTTATTCTTGCTCTAGTTCCCCATCTTTATTGGTATTCATCTCCTCCTCTTTCTCCTCTTCTTGGGCTGAGTTTTCCTAGTTTATCAATATACTTTCTTGGGCTGACTTGAAAACTTCCTCTGTTTGACCTTTCTCTAGAGGACTGTTAGATATATCAATGACTTCAACATTAGTCAGAGGTTCATGGAGTCTTCATTACTTCTATCAATACATCTTTCACCTCCCCAGGTAATAATGTTGTTTCAGGCTCCTGCAAACCCAACTCTGCACATACTTTCTCAATTCTGGATAGCAGAGGTACGGCCAAAGAATCTGCAGGCATTTGTGAAACAAGAACTGTAGAGGATATGGGTAGTGAAGGCATGTAAATCTGCGTTAAATTAGCTAATATTGTCGACAAGGAAGAAGAGATGACAAGAGGTGAAGGAAAAGGTAGTGAAGGTAGAAGAAGAGGAGGTGAAAGGATGGTGGAAATAGGAGGTAATGTTGCAGGGGTGGATAATTCAGAGGAAGAAGTAGAAGGTGTAAGTGTAGTAATAGTAGAAGGACATGAAGTGGTAGCAGTGGAGGAAATAGGGCTGCTAGGGGCATTGGAAGAAATTACCAATGGGCAGGAAGTAGTTAAAATCGTAGAGACAAGAGAGGTGGCAGCAGGGGATGTTTCTTGGATAATAGCAGCTAAGGTCATAGGTGGACGGATGCAGTAGTAGTAGAAGTGGTAGAGGAAGAAGTGGCAGTAGAAGCTGTAGGGGTTGAGGCAGCCATGCTTTGAGCAGCAGGAGATAGGGAGGTTAGAGGATTAGTATCTTTTTGTGTTAAAGCATCCTCCTTAGTGACCTCCTTTACCTTTGCTTTCTTGGTCTTAGAACCTTCCCTAGGACCACTTGGCATATCTCTTTTTTTGGAGGCCCTTGTCCTAGTGGAGGGAGGTTGGTCCTTCTTTGGAGGAGGCCTTGCAAATGGCTTCTTAATTTTCTTTTCCTTTTCTACCAAAGATGTATGCTCTTCACTATCTGATTTCTATTTCTAAGCTGGTTCTGCCTCATCTGTGACATTTATTGGTTCATCCTCCTCACCTCTAGAGTCCTTATCTAATTCTAATGCAGTATAACTAAGCTATACTCCTTGTCCTTCCAAAGCAGCCACCTGACCCCTTACCCAGGCCTTGCTCAATCTGATTGGTTCTCTCATTATGGTATCCAAGGAGCTTTCTTCTGCATTTGCCCAATTTGGTAGTGGGATGGGTTGATGGTATTGAGCTTCCCAAGGTCCTCTAACCATAACATTTTCATCATCTTCTAACTAACCTAGCACTACAATAATGTGGAACTTCTTGATGAAGGCTAGAGGTAGCCTTGAGTGTGCCTTCTTCATAACTTCATAATCATCTGGGCAGTTGGCCCAAAAGTCTCCAATATGTGTCTTGTGAAACAACTTCTTACTTATGAATCTTTCCATTACCTTATTTGGATCAAAGTGATCCCTTGCATTGTAGTAATGTAAATTGAGGAGTTGAAGCTCTTTGTGAAAATGTTCTAGTGAAGCTAAAGAAGGGCATGCATAATTCCCCTTGCCGAATCTGATAGGAAACTGCACATTGGTTCTATGTAAGTGTTTGAGTTTCTCAGCATAGGGTATCAATTCTCTAGACAATTCTAGAAGCACTGTCTTGTCATCAGGATATTTGGGAAGTCTATAAGCCATCCCAGTGAAGCCTTGTACTCTTAGATACATGAATTTCTCAAATTGAATATACCACCTACCATATTTAGTTACTTCATTCATTGCTTCAGTGGAAATCCTCAAGGTTGTATTACCTTGCAACAGTCTAGCTATATACATTGTGAAAGCATCATTTACCCTTTTAAAATGTATCAAAGATTGAGATGAAGTCAGCTGCAGGTAACATTCATATACTTTTATCTGGGTTTGCTCATCATTTCCAACTTCTCCAATCTTGGATAACCCATCGTAGTGATTTCTCCTTGCTAATGCATAGACAACATAAGATGTCCATCTGAAGTACCTCTTCTCTTTGAAGTTGCTGAAGGCCTCATGAATGTTGTCACTAAGGATTTGGGCCTAGTGGAACTTAGTCCCTTTCAATATCTCAATTATGATAACAAACATCCACCCCTCAAAAGTGGAGGTTGTAGGTAATCCATATATTCTGCTCAGAAAGGTTAGTAAATCTCCAATTTCATCATGGAAATCACTCCTATATAGCACTTGGGGAAATTTACTTAGGGTAGACCTTCTATTTTTGGCCCAATGGTCATTCATATGTTTCCTACATCCCTCCACATATTTGTTGTAAGCCCCTCTGATCCTTGTTTGTCTGGCATGTTCATGACTTTGTGCCATCGAATATCAAAGGTTTCAGCTAGAGAGGGTGGACTTAAATCAACTAGGATATCCCCATTAGTAGCTTGAATTGTCCTTGTCATGACATCATACCTATCTGCACAGGTTACCATCAATTCTGCACATTGTACTGAGATAGGGAAGGCACCATCTTGTGATATACCACTGTCTCTGAGTGTTTTGGCCCTAGGAGTTGGGTTTGGACCAAAGATTCTCAATCTGAAGTCATCTAAGTCTATGTGACCCAGATCTGTCTCCTACATCACTCCATCTAGAGTGAATCTTGGTCTCTGGAGGGATTCCCTTAAATTCGTACTTCATGGCTTGAGCTCTGGCAGTCATTTAATCTACAGGACTAGACCTTATAAGTTTGACACCTTGAGAATTCTTTCACACACTCCTAAGTTTGAGATGAACTTTAATGAATCTGCTAATACTACCAATATACCCTCTTTTAAAGAATCACAAATCTAACAGTTATTACCATTGTACCTACTGTTAGTGCCTGAATTCACTGGTAGTTTTTTGAGCAATTTTCATTTAGGCACTCTCCCTAAGTATCCAAAAAATGCTCCAAGTGTTGGACCTCCTCAGTGTTTTTTCAGCTGCATCATGATATTTCCGAAGGAGGAGGTCATCATCATCATGTTTGTTTCGATGGTGGTCGGCATCATCATGTTCTCCGTCGACCGGTTTCTCATCGTCATCATCATATTGAAATATCGGGTGATATTTGGTTTTTATCCTGATGATGCTGACGAACTACAGTGCGCCCTGATCTGCTTGCGAGGGTGATTCTTCAAAGTCTCCGGTGATCTTCCATTTATCACCTTGCGCGAACATGATGATGATGTTGCCCCGTTATTCTGAAGGGGTTATTCTTTGAGTTGTTCGACCTGACTTGCTTTTTCTTAAGGGTCGTCATCATCATCATATTTCCAGTTATCACCGTGTTGCTTGCCGGGGTCATCATCTTATCTGCATCATGATATCTTGCCGAGGTGATATTTCTATCATCGGGTGATCTTGGTTATGATCATCCTGATGATGTTGTTGAAGAGTTCTAAGTGCGACCCTATATTCACGAGGGTCATCATATTTTGAACGTCAGGATGATCTTAGTCAATATCATCCTGATGATGTTGTATCACTTCTTGTTCGTAGTTTTGTCATCCTGATGATGCTGACGTCATCCTTATATCAGGGTGATATCTTTCTTTCTGCCTATCTGCATCATGATATTTTCGAAGGAGGGGGTGATATTTTCATATCACTCGAGTGTGTTTGTTCCAGCATCATGATGATGCTGATATCAAGGAGGTATCCGCCTGCCGGCTTCGTGCGCTATCTAGTGGGGGTGATCTTTTCGAGCATCATCATATTTATCTATCGCCCCGATCTTACAGAGGAGCTACAGTGCAACCTGATATTTGCACATCAGGATGATATTTCCAAATATCCGGTTGTCTTCCAAATATCATCCTGATGTTAATATGATGATGACGTCATCAAGGTCCGGGGGGGTCATATTTCTAACACTAATCATCTTGAGGAGATCTCCCGATATTTGCAAACATGATGATGACGTCATCCGGATATGATGATGACGTCATCAGGATGTTCATCGGCCAGACTTTTGGTATAGGCTCAGCAGGAGGATGTTTCTCCGATGGATCAGGTTGTGCCGATGAAGGCGATTATCATGCGGTTGTATTGCGATATGATGATGACGTCAGGGTGATATTTCAGGCAACAGGATATCATGCTGCTGGAGGATGATGATGATGAAGTCTTATACTAGTGTCGTCAGGAGCAAAAGCACCGACATGATATATGCTCATGACCTAGTATATAAAGTGTTAATGAGGTTGCTGCGGGGTGCATGTGGGATAATGTTATCCTGCATTTTCAAAATATCATGATGATGAATCTCGGCGGGAAGTGGTTGCGATTAACTGTCTGATGTTCTTCCCAAGGCCGCGGGTTGGTGCGCCATCAATGGCGATTGTTGCAGAGGTATGGGCGACGGCGTGGGCTGATCTGGTACCCGATGGAAGGTGTACATCAGTGGCGCAGGGCTCAAAAAATCTTCCTGTCTCCTCCCCCACCTGCTGCATTAATGTTTGAGCGCCATTTTCATGATACTGTATATCTGGCGGGCTTTTTGGTCAACCTGGTAGTTAATGCTGAATACACCCTCCTGCTATATAATGCAGACGGTGTTATTCATTGAAGGTTGTTGTTGAAAGTTGTGGATTTTTGGCTCTGTAATCCAAAACCAGCTGATCTGGTTGCTCTGTACAGCTTGATCTTGTGAGTTTATGTATCTCCTGTTGTACGACTTGGCATGAATCCACTGATTTCATGGTTGATCTTATATGAGTAATGCTATCTTAGCATGTGTTGTGTTAATTCTGTCTCCAGTATTGCATGTATTCTTCTTCTGGATCTGGATATTTGCTTAATGTTTAGATTCTAGAGCATAGAATTCCTATGTTGAATGTCTGATCTTTTAACTTCTGCTCAAGGGGTAGATTAAACTGTTTTCAGGTTGAACATTGGGAAGGGTATACTGCAGTAGGGATGCCATAAGTAGAGATAACTTAACACTCTTCATTGGGAGATATCTGTAAGGCAGATATCATGTGTATCCCCCTGAAATCCAGTTTTAGCTATTCATGCTGATCATTCACAGGTGTATGTCTACCGACTCCAAGCCTTGGATAGGCACCAATCATGCTGTGTTCTTGTGTTATACACCATGTCCAGCTTTGCATCCAAATTCAAACTAAACCATTTCATACTTCCACCTGTTAGTTGTAGGAGTAGGATTAGGAACCCCCTGCATGCTCTCATACCCAACCAGACATCATGTCCAAGAATGTTGCCAGCCTTGTGATCTATCATGCAGATCTTGGTCCATACATGAGAGTATTCTGCCTGTTGTTGTCAAGTTAGATCTTTCTATCTTTGAGCTAGTCAAGGTTACATCTTGAGTTATAGGGATACCCCCCTTGGTGCGGCAGAACCAGAAGTGAAGGGGAGGAGCTCACGCAACCTCCTGTATTCAGTTGGCTGAATCTGCCTGTGCATTAGAACTGGCAAATCCTAATGCTGATTCAAAGAATGTCAACAGAATGGCGACTCCGCTGGGGAATGGACTAAAAAATGATATACTTGTGGCCCATCCAAGTCACTAACAAAATGATGCTCTGCTAGTGGAATGAACCTAGAAAAGTAACTTTCAGCTATTGAAAATTTTGTCCTCTCTGGAGAGGTGGCGACTCTGCAAAAAAGATCCAAATGCACATGAAAGATGGATGTATGTGATGTGACAGAAATGTGTTGTTCATTTTTCTGCATCTGTATGAGAAAAGGTACCTTGTTCCTTCCCCTTTATTTGCTATTTTACTGCATAGGTTAGATGCCAGGGGAAGCCCTAGGTCTTAGACAGACAAAGAATGTCTAAGAGTAGGGTTTTTATGAATCCAAGTATGAATTATCCCATACTCAGTGGTGAAATGTTGGATAAAGGAATAGAAGAGATAAGAAATAGGTTGATATTCTTAGAGGCTGAGCAGGCCCAGTTAAGAAGCAGTAACCCTGTTGTGTCTGCCTGTCAAAAAGCTAAACCTCCTGTCACCCCTTTTGATCCTTTGTATGACCAACTGGATTTGTCATGGGTGGATTACAAAGTAGAAACTATGCCTGCTAAGATATACTGTCAGATGCCTAGATTTAGTGGTCACAATGTATGTGATGGGAATGCACATATCCAAAATTTTCAAAGTTTTATGGGAAAACATTCATTCAGAGATGAGGATATGTGGATGAGGTTTCTTGTTAGGTCCTTTGATGCAAAAGCAAAAGACTGGTATTTGAGCTTTCCAAAGAAATCCTTTGCCTGTTGGGATGAGCTTGCTGACTGTTTCAAGGAAGAATTTGCAAAAGAACCGGCTAATCTTGTTGCAGAATTGATGAGAATCAGAAAACAAGATGAAGAGCCATGTGTTGATTTCAGTCATAGGTTTGCAGTAGCCCTTTCACATGTCCCTGAAAGTTTCAGACCTGATATTTCAGTCTGTGTTGGCATATTCTTTGAAGCTTTTGAGGAGGGCTCTAGTGCATTACTGAGGGATTTCAAGGTGACAAGTATGCAGATGGCATACAAATTTTTAGAAAATGTAGAAGAAATGAGAAATGTGCACCTGCTGAAGCCCCTGTCCCCAGGCCTTGGTGTGAATAATGGTTATGAAGCTGCAAATGACCAAATGATTATGGCATCATGTGCAGATAAAAATGAAAATAAAAGCATAGAGGTTGAGACTGCTGTATTTGAACATAATGCTAACAATACTGCTCAACTGGATTGTTCACCAGTTGAGGATGCCAGTGAAAGGACTAATGAGGATTCCCATTGCAATGATGAGGCAGCTGACCATGAAAACAATAACGAGGTTGTGGATAGCAATGAGCAATTTTTAGAATGGACCTGTGGAGACAATTGTGAGTATTGTACTCAAGACAGAGAAGATATAAGCAAACAGAGAAGCAGTCCTATGTGTGACCCATTGCCTACCTTTCAAACACATGGAGATCATGAAGAGCAGTCAGAAATTAAAATAAGTGCTAGTTCAGAGCATGATTGTTTTTCATTTGATGGCTGTTTTGCTTATGACACACAGGCTGATACTCCTCCACAGAGTGAATCCATTGGTGATGAAGAAGTGTGCTCTGCTGCCCATGAACAAATGGCATACTATGATGAAACTGATGCACCTGGGTCACCCATTTATGACACATATGGTGATGAGGATCTGTCTGAGTATGGTGAAGATCTAGACATTATTTTTGGCTTGGATTCTGTTTCTCATCCTGATGAAAGAGGAAACAACATACATCAGGTAAGTGACTGTGAAAGTGTGCCTGACTTAAAAGAGATGCCAGAGCCTGATCTTTTCCAGCCTGGTGTACCAGATGGTTGTGTACATGATGTACACAATTGTGATTTTGAAAGCTTTTCTTTTGATGAGCCAGCATATAATACAATGAGCCTTGATCTTCCTAGTTTTGTGGTGGACTCCGAGTGTTTCCTATTTGCAGTCCAGCTAGGAGATCATGTTGCAATGCATGATGATGATATAGGTGATAAGTGCTATATGCCATATGAACATGCATTGTTTTGATACATTCTGCACCCACATGTCACATGATGCTGAGGGTTATCTGCACAAGGGTGATAATGACAAACCAAATCAGAGGGTTGAATATGCAGATGACAAGATTTGTTTGTGGGTGGATCTTTGTAGTATCTCCAAGCTTGACCCAGTGCATGCAGATGAAAACAAGATATTTGACAAAGGGAGATACATGTTTTTCTTTTCTTGGTGGCCTTAGCCATCAAGTGTGTTTGGTGATGCAGGGTCAGTGCAGTATTTGACTCTGTGCCCAATGGATAAGGGACTGGTCTGCATCCCAGAGATCTGGGGTTCTCGCTGCAGGTTTTACCTGCACGTCCCCAGACAGAGCCACTGTTAGTGCCTGAATTGACTGGTAGTTTTTTGAGCAATTTTCATTCAGGCACTCTCCCTAAGTATCCAAAAAATGCTCCAAGTGTTGGACCTCCTCAGTGTTTTTTCAGCTGCATCATGATATTTCTGAAGGAGGAGGTCATCATCATCATGTTTGTTTCGATGGTGGTCGGCATCATCATGTTCTCCGTCGACCGGTTTCTCATCGTCATCATCATATTGAAATATCGGGTGATATTTGGTTTTTATCATGATGATGCTGACGAACTACAGTGCGCCCTGATCTGCTTGCAAGGGTGATTCTTCAAAGTCTCCGGTGATCTTCCATTTATCACCTTGCGCGAACATGATGATGATGTTGCCCCGTTATTCTGAAGGGGTTATTCTTTGAGTTGTTCGACCTGACTTGCTTTTTCTTAAGGGTCGTCATCATCATCATATTTCTAGTTATCACCGTGTTGCTTGCCGGGGTCATCATCTTATCTGCATCATGATATCTCGCCGGGGTGATATTTCTATCATCGGGTGATCTTGGTTATGATCATCCTGATGATGTTGTTGAAGAGTTCTAAGTGCGACCCTATATTCACGAGGGTCATCATATTTTGAACGTCAGGATGATCTTAGTCAATATCATCCTGATGATGTTGTATCACTTCTTGTTCGTAGTTTTGTCATCCTGATGATGCTGACGTCATCCTTATATCAGGGTGATATCTTTCTTTCTGCCTATCTGCATCATGATATTTTCGAAGGAGGGGGTGATATTTTCATATCACTCGAGTGTGTTTGTTCCAGCATCATGATGATGTTGATATCAAGGAGGTATCCGCCTGCCGGCTTCGTGCGCTATCTAGTGGGGGTGATCTTTTCGAGCATCATCATATTTATCTATCGCCCCGATCTTACAGAGGAGCTACAGTGCAACCTGATATTTGCACATCAGGATGATATTTCCAAATATCCGGTTGTCTTCCGAATATCATCCTGATGTTAATATGATGATGACGTCATCAAGGTCCGAGGGGGTCATATTTCTAACACTGATCATCTTGAGGAGATCTCCCGATATTTGCAAACATGATGATGACATCATCCGGATATGATGATGACGTCATTAGGATGTTCATCGGCCAGACTTTTGGTATAGGCTCAGCAGGAGGATGTTTCTCCGATGGATCAGGTTGTGCCGATGAAGGCGATTATCATGCGGTTGTATTGCGATATGATGATGACGTCAAGGTGATATTTCGGGCAACAGGATATCATGCTGCTGGAGGATGATGATGATGAAGTCTTATACTAGTGTCGTCAGGAGCAAAAGCACCGACATGATATATGCTCATGACCTAGTATATAAAGTGTTAATGAGGTTGCTGCGGGGTGCATGTGGGATAATGTTATCCTGCATTTTCGAAATATCATGATGATGAATCTCGGCGGGAAGTGGTTGCGATTAACTGTCTGATGTTCTTCCCAAGGCCGCGGGTTGGTGCGCCATCAATGGCGATTGTTGCAGAGGTATGGGCGACGGCGTGGGCTGATCTGGTACCCGATGGAAGGTGTACATCAGTGGCGCAGGGCTCGAAAAATCTTCCTGTCTCCTCCCCCACCTGCTGCATTAATGTTTGAGCGCCATTTTCATGATACTGTATATCTGGCGGGCTTTTTGGTCAACCTGGTAGTTAATGCTGAATACACCCTCCTGCTATATAATGCAGACGATGTTATTCATTGAAGGTTGTTGTTGAAAGTTGTGGATTTTTGGCTCTGTAATCCAAAACCAGCTGATCTGGTTGCTCTGTACAGCTTGATCTTGTGAGTTTATGTATCTCCTGTTGTACAACTTGGCATGAATCCACTGATTTCATGGTTGATCTTATATGAGTAATACTATCTTAGCATGTGTTGTGTTAATTCTGTCTCCAGTATTGCATGTATTCTTCTTCTGGATCTGGATATTTGCTTAATGTTTAGATTCTAGAGCATAGAATTCCTATGTTGAATGTCTGATCTTTTAACTTCTGCTCAAGGGGTAGATTAAACTGTTTTCAGGTTGAACATTGGGAAGGGTATACTGCAGTAGGGATGCCATAAGTAGAGATAACTTAACACTCTTCATTGGGAGATATCTGTAAGGCAGATATCATGTGTATCCCCCTGAAATCCGGTTTTAGCTATTCATGCTGATCATTCACAGGTGTATGTCTACCGACTCCAAGCCCTGGATAGGCACCAATCATGCTGTGTTCTTGTGTTATACACCATGTCCAGCTTTGCATCCAAATTCAAACTAAACCATTTCATACTTCCACCTGTTAGTTGTAGGAGTAGGATTAGGAACCCCCTGCATGCTCTCATACCCAACCAGACATCATGTCCAAGAATGTTGCCAGCCTTGTGATCTATCATGCAGATCTTGGTCCATACATGAGAGTATTCTGCCTGTTGTTGTCAAGTTAGATCTTTCTATCTTTGAGCTAGTCAAGGTTACATCTTGAGTTATAGGGATACCCCCCTTGGTGCGGCAGAACTAGAAGTGAAGGGGAGGAGCTCACGCAACCTCCTGTATTCAGTTGGCTGAATCTGCCTGTGCATTAGAACTGGCAAATCCTAATGCTGATTCAAAGAATGTCAACACCTACTTCATAGCAATTCATCATTAATGCATGCAAAAAAACATTTAATGTTGCAAGATATCTTATTGAAAGCATGAAAAACATCATTATCTATGTATCACAACATTAACTTCATCATTCTTGACACTTTCCCTTTGAAAATTCTTAAAACATAGTCATTTTGCAGTGTTTGCACTAGTTTTAGGATCAACCAACTTGTAGGTAGAAAAGTGCTAGAATTGAGGTCTACTGACCTCAGCGAGAAAAATGGGCTTGTCCGACTCAAGGTTTTATTACTGTCCATTCTCTTCTAGCTTTTGCACAGGTTTTGGATGTCACCAACTTGCGCAACTTTTTAAGGTCACCGACCTTTCATTAGTTGTTTAGTTAGTTGATCATGTTTTAGCGCAAGTCTCTTTGAGATCTCTTTTACTACTCTTCCGTGGGATTTGGCTTTGTCCAACTTGCGCAAGTTTTGAGGTCAACCGATTAAGTCGGTGAAGGAGTGTTTCAGCGTGAGGTCGGATGGGATCATTTTTAGTGCAAAGTCGTTTCCTTATTTTTAGCGAGACTTTGGATGTCACTGATTTACGGAGATATTCAAAGTGTCTGACCAAGTCAGAGACAAAGTCATTTAGCGCACGGTCGGCACAAGAGGTTTTTTAGCACTAAATATCTTTTCAAAGCTTGTGGAGTTTTGAGGTCCCACTGATCTAATTAGTTAACACGACAAAACTATGTGGGTTGGAAGTTAATGTTTTTAGTGCTGAAATGGGTTTCAAAGTGCAGTGTGGCTTTTAATGGTCACCGACCGACTATATGAGTTTGCAATGTTTATAGGTCGGTCGGACTCAAGTTTAGCTCCAAGACCAAATGTCTTTCTAGTTTATGAAAACTTTGGCTAGGTCTGTTTAAGTTGTTCTTTTTAGCTCATAGCGATCCATCTACATTTTTAAGGGGAAAGTCAAACTAGGTTTTGAAGAGGAAACAAACAAACAGCTCATGCACAAAACTCTAGCTGAAAAACCCTAAATGCGTTGCTTGGAAAGAAAATATACTTTGAAATCAAACCCTAACCACATACAGTGAAAGCTCAAAGAGGATAAGTGGAAACCCTACCTGGTTAGTGCAGAAAATGTGTCTGGATTGCACAGGTAGGAAGCGGTCGCAGGATCGAGCTTGAGGGCAATGGCAGCAACAAGTGCTCAACAGATTGCAAAGATTGTAAAAGGGGCTCTGAAATCTTTATCAAAATCTAAAAATGATTTAAACAAGTAGGTTATCCCTTTTATTATCCCCAGCCAAATCACCATTAATGCACGACATACAGTTCGACAGATTAGGGTTTTCGCGCGGCTTTTCATTTGCTCAGACTTGGTGGGGAAATTAGACACGATGGACCTGGTCGGTGGGAGATCTTTTTAACGCTGTGAACATAGGCTCAAATTTATGCAGTTTATGAAACTTTGAGGTCCTTTAGACTTGTGGGAAATTTGGCATCATCTGACTTAGTCAGTGATTGAACCATACAGCGCAAGTCAGAGACGATTGTTTTAAGCACAAAAGTCTATCGGGAGGAAAATTAACGCCAAAGTCAGTGATAAAGGATTTTAACGCAAAGTCAGTTGGGAGGCAAATCAGCACAAAAGGTGGTTGGAGAGCAATTTAGCGCAAAGGGCTATTCAAAGCCATCAAAAGAGATAAAAATCCAACCTAGAAAATTCCTGAAATGATTTTTTAACATCATTCGATCATGGCCAAAATGCACTTTGACCACTTGACCAATTGGGAGGTGAAAATCCACTTAACATCTTAGACCAAAATTTGAAAGAGGGGGGGTCCCTATTTTGAAATGGGGAGTGTGTGTGAGGCACAACAAATGGCGACTCTGCTGGGAAATGCTCTCGAGCATTTCGATGATAAACTTTTAGTTTGAACCTAGAAACTCTGTGTTCCCCACATATTAAACAAAAAAGCAAGATACCCTATCAAAGAATCCAAGATCACCAACTAGTGCAACCATCCACATCCTGAAAACCTGAGTGGGTGCAACTGTATTCATTCCCATCCTTCAGTAACTAAGTTCATCCAAGATCCTCTGCAATAAGCTAGGAAGTTGAGACCATTCTACCACCAAGAAATGCTCAAATATTTGAGATGTGATAAATGGTAGATAATACTTCTGGCACAATGGTAATTGATGATAATTATTTCTGGATAGTGCCTCTTGTGAGAATTTTCAATTGGTAATCTCTTTTTAATTGCACTATAATGGGTCTAGTGTTGAAAAACACCTTTTATTTTCACCCAATATAGGCTAGCAACACTTAGTGTCACCTGCCTTCTTCCTCGATTGATAGTGCATGTGGTAGAATAAGGAATCAACCTTTTCACTTGACACAAGATCACTCAGACTTGCTTAGTAACTTTAGGATCATTTAAAGTTTGAGAGATATATGGCTAGAAAATACTTCAAGTGCACCAACTAATGACTCATTTTCTATGAACAAGCATCATACCTCTTAGCCTAACTGTGGAAACCATGGCGAGATTTAAGCTGAACCTTGGCTTCTCAAATAAAACTCAAGATTATTCACCCATCAAAGAAGCACTTGCAGGTCCACACAACTGCCACCACTTCCTAAAACAAAGACCCTGCGCAAAAGCAAGCGCAGTGAGCAAAAGCAAAAACAAAAGGACAACTAACCTAAGAAAAGCATCTAACAACTACGAAAAGCAAAGGCAAGAAAGCAAGACTAAACTAAGAGCAACCTATGCTAACCAAAGCAAACAAACCCCTAACTATGTACACTAAGATGAGGCATGACTACCTCTCAGGCTTTAGGAACTAGTAAGGCTCTTGCGTCGATACGTGTTGTCTCCAAGGATCTCATAGATCTGATAAGGACCCAACCAAAGTTTATCAAACTTACCATGTTCTCCTTTCTTTTCATGTGCCTTGTCCCAATATAGGACCAAATCAAAAATGTAGAAAGCCTTGACCTTGGCTCTTTTGTCGAACCATTGTTTTACTACTCCCTGATGTTTAGCAAAGTTTTCTATAGCAGCATCGCGTTTCTCTTCAAGGTGCAGCAATTGGGCTAACCTGGAGGACAATTGATCATCGGTTTCAAGATAGTCTTGCATGAATTGTAGTACGGGAATCCTCAAATGGATGGGAAAGATGGGTTCAATCCCATAGACTAGGTGGTAAGGTGATGTGCCCAAGGCCGCTTTGTGTCAGATTCTATCAACCCATAAGGCGAATTTAAGCTGAGTATGCCAGTCTCTAGGGTTTTTGTCTAATAGTTTCTTAATGACTTCGAGCAGATTTTTGTTCATTGATTCAACTATCCCATTCCCTTGTGGATAGTAGTTAGATGAGAACTTGAGAGTGATCCCATAATCAAATGCCCAGTTAGAAAAAGTAATGATGAAAAGGCAGGGCCATTATCACAAACTAAAGAAAATGGACAACTGAATCTAGTGATAATATGTTTTTCAACAAATTCAATAACTACCTCTGTGGTGCATTGTTTAAAAGCTATTGCCTCAGACAATCGGGTGTAGTAATCAAAAGCAATCAGAATATACCTGTGGCCTGTAGAAGAAGGCGGATTGATCATACCGATAAAGTCGAGGCCCCACTGAGCAAATGGTCGTACCTCCACTACTGGTTACAAGGGCATGGTAGTGTGTCGCTCTCTGTGTGCAGCGGTCTAGCATATATGACAAGTTCTTACATGTGAGTACATGTCTCTAAACAAGGTTGGCCAATAATATCCAGCACGAAGAATCCAATTAGCTATTGAGTGGACTGATCCATGACCTATACCGAATCTCTCATGAAAACTGGTCAATACTTGATTTACTTCTGACTTATCCAAACACCTCAGATAGATCCCCTCATGATTCTTCTTTAAAGGACTAATCCTTTTATCATATAACTGCTACTTTTTAGTCTGAGTGCTCTCCTTTGAACTGAATTCAGCTGTGGTTGACAACGTTAATGAAGTAGATAAAATATGATATCTCCGTACCATTTATCTTTTGAAACATCCTCTAACAAGTACTACTAGGATACTAGACCTGGTCCTATTTCAGCCATTGTTCTAGTTAGAGCCTGACCTCTTACCAATTTCATGGGTTGAATATCTATATCAAACTTTTGCAAGATGGTGACCCATTTCCCTCTTCTTTCTCCTAATTCACTTTGCATCAATAATGCTTTAACTGTTGCATCTAGGACTATGGCGATTACTTGACTTCTTAAGATGTAGTGATAGAACTTCTTGACTTCCTTTACCAGAGCGTATGCTTGTTTTTCCAGATTTGGATACCTTAGTTTTGTGTCTATTAATGGAGTACTCATGAAAGCGATGGGCCTTTCATTATCAACTAATCTCTTTTGTGTCAACAGTGCAGCACAAGTATGCTCGGAAGCAAATGAGTAAATCTGAAATGGCAAAGCGTAATTGGGACTTACCAAGACAGGTGCATTGACTATAGCTTGTTTAATTTCTGCAAAGGAAGCCTTGGCTTCTAGAGTCCAATCAATTTTAGCATCCTTTTTCAGCATGGCATTAAGAGGTCGAGCAATCTCAGTAAAACCTGTGATAAATTTATGTACGAAGTTGATCTTACCAAAATATGACTTAAGCTCCTTCTTGCTGGCTGGGGGAGGTATCTTGAGTATTGCTTGGATTCAGTCGGGGTCAATAGATACTCCTTGCTTAGATATCACATGTCCCAGCAACTTCCCCTTAGTTACTCCAAAGATACACTTCTTGGGATTGAGTGATATACCATAATCTTTGCATCGCTGCAACACCTTTCTTAAATCTACCATGTGATCTTCTCACCTTTTTAAGAATACTGTGAGGTCATCCATGTAGATGATAATACATTTTCCAACTAATCCTTTGAAAGCAATGTCCATTGCATGTTGAAAAGTTGCACCAGCATTTATTAAACCAAATGGCATGTGACGATAGGCATAGATGCCCCATTTGCAGGTAAAAGATGTCTTCAATCTGTCTTCATATTCTACCATCACCTAGTTATAACCAGAATACCCATCCAAGAATGACATCATCTAGGATCCATTAACAATCTGTAATACTCCATCCAATGAAGGCAATGGGTAATTATCCTTTTCAGATGCTCTGTTTAAGTTACAGAAGTCAACACAAAGCTTGATTTCTCTGTTTTTCTTTCAGACTGGAACTAAATTTGTTACCCATGTGGAATGTCTAACTAGAAATATTATCCTTGCTGATAACAGCTTTTGAACTTCTTTGAAAATCAGTGGTTGCAGTAAGGCATTCACTGGTCACTGCCTTTGTCTGAATGTCTTAACTCTTAGCTTCAACGAGATGGTGTGCGTGATGATCAAGGTATCATATGTCTTTACATCTTCATAGCTCCAGGCTATAACCTCATGGTAATCTCTTAATGCATGTATGATTCCTGTCTTTTCTTCTTCGGTACTTGCCTTCCCAATGAACACATTCTTAACATTTTCTTCTATTCCCAAGTTAAATGGGTCACACTTGCCCCCTGGAGATTCTCCTTCTTTCCTTTTGGTTCCTAAATTGTCCGCATCGAATAGTCTTTCCAATTCTACCATTCTCTGTGGAATCATATTTGTTTTCAAGTTTAGTACCCCTTCTAAATCCATTTCAGGAGGTTCCATTTCTTCTTCATCTATTAACTAAGCAGTGAAAACATCAGATGAGGTAAGGAAGTTAATTATGTGTTGATCATCTTGAAAATTTGTAACATTATTAGGTACAGATGGGGTAGCGACAAATTCAACAGAAAATTTCTTTAATCCCATCATGGATGTTGGCTCTAATGTACTTGCTATCTGAGCTAGAGCATTTGCGACATGGTTCTATCTCCTTGAGATCAATTGGATGTTAAAACCATCGAAGCATTCTATCAGATCCCAGACTCTATTCCTATACCGATTCAGCCTCTTATCATTACATGAGTACTACTTTCTTACTTGTTTTACCACTAACTCAGAATCACCAAACACCTGGATAATTCTGACCTTCTTATGTAGTGCTAGAAGCAATCCTTGCACCAATGCTTCATACTCAGTTACGTTGTTTGTGCATGGAAATTGCAGTCTTTGCGACACCAAATACAAACTCCCAGTAGGGCTAATTAATTTGACCCCTGCTCTGGACCCTTGTCTACATCTTGAGCCATCAAATCTTAAGGTCCATAGGCGAAAGTCTTTGTTGTCATCATTCTATTTTACTAATTTCTTCTTATCAAGCAGAGCCTCTGGTTCTTCCTTCTTTTCAACAACTAGTGCCATCTTCAAAGTTATGGGGATTTTCAATTGTCTTTGCACTTGTTTGACTGCCTCTTGACACAGCTGGCAAGTAAATTCAAAATGTGATGTATCATGTATGCAGCACCAGTTGGGCAGTAATAACTCCTCCATTTGGACCTACTTTCTGACAGTGGTTTGATCCTGCACGAATTTGGCTACGAAATCATGGAATCCTTTGAATATCCTTGGTTCATCTTCTTCTGAAGAGTCTCCTGAATCTGATTGAACATATGCTTCTATGCTTTCCAGTTTTTCTATAAATGGAGGGTTAGGGGATCTTAGGCAACTCAACATAAGGATCTTTTCTATCTGATTGACATGCGGAAGATAAACTCCCAAATCAACTTCTAAGAATAGAATCTCGTTGGGTTGATTATACTCTGTAATCATATGTTTCATCTTGGGTTCTCTTTCAATACGTATCTGGTTGGCCAATCCTTTCCATGGCAGCCACATATAAGAAAAATTGATCACCATGTAACCGTTCAAAATTCTAGACCAGTCTCTACTCAAAAGCATACCATATTGATCCAAAATGTCCACTACTTGAATTTCTATATATTGTTGCACCCTTGGATCAAAAGCCAGCTGCATGTGTATTCTATTCAACTCACCTACTACATTCACTTCAGTCTTATCTAGTTCTGTCACCTTTCTAGAAGACTTGGCTAGAGTGAGCCCAAGTGCTTTACAGACAGATAATGGCATTACATTCGTGGAAGCACTAGAATCTACTAAACAGTTATGAAGGTTTCTATTGAATATCCTAAGTGTCAAGAGGAAAGGAGGACTTTCTCTCTTGTCTTTATACAATGCTATCTTTTGTTCCACATCAGTCACATGTACTCTTTCTTTCCCTTTGTCAACATTATCTTTGTTGACATTTTCTTTTTGTACATAGTCAATTTTGGTCCCAGCACCCATATCTTGGAAGAAAGATGTCCTAACCTCAGCTATTTTAAGTAACTCATATACAGAAAGACTAACCTTCATTTTCTTGAGTTCCTCAGCAACATACTGCCCCATTTTCACTATGTCAGACCATTGAGAACCTTCAGTAGTAACCCCCTGATATACTAGTTGATGAGTGACTTTTGGGGGTTTAGGGTTATTAGAAGATTTTGGGTCTGGTGGAATCTAATAGCTATTTGGAGGAATGGAGGTGGTGAAAGGACCTTTAGGTTTACTACTTCTCAGGTTGTAAGGAGTCTTATTATACTGTTGATAAGAATTGACTTCTTCAGACTCTTCTTCCTCAAGTTGGTTATCATCTTGGAATGGAAATGTATAACTATCAAGAACTAGAGCAGCATCATACCTCTAAGAAGGAACAATTTCATACCCTATTGGTGGGGTCTCCTGAGTTTCAGCATTTTGAATCTCCATCTGGAAGATACTGGATGCGATCTAAAATTTTGGGTAGTCTAGTTCAGAGTGGGCATTCATGTTATGCAGTCTGCACCAATTAGACAAAGCTACTTCAGCTAACATCACACGACCAGGAGGTCTAGTATCATTGTTCTAGTTTTCCAAGGGCGATGGCACCCCTCCATTGTTTGGCCTGATGTTCCAGGATTGGTTCGACCGCTATTGAAAATTTTGGTTTTGATATTGGCTCTAATTTTGGAACTGATTCTAATTTTGAAACTGAGACTAATTTCAATTCTGGGAATGTTGATGATTCTGTCCCCTTTGTTGTAGATAAGCATTCTGGTTCTTGAGGTGAGTAACTTCAGTCGTAAGCTTCTTCATTTGCTCAACCAATTCTTTGATATCATCTCTATCCTCTTTTGCTTTAGCTGCTTCTGAAGACTGTAAGAAGGGCATTTATGTTGGAGGCATTTTAGCTATTGGGTTGCCTAGGTGGATTACTAAAGCTTGCGTTACAGCTGGGTTCGGAATCAGATTCATCACAGGAGTATGATTGGCCAAGGCTTGATTTATCATTGGTATTTGATTAGGCATGGCTACAGGCCCCATATGGTTGAGTGGACCAGAGGCTATCTGTCCTAATTGGGTACTTACAGTGACAGCTGTAGAATATGCTTGAGCCAAAGTAATAGGGATTGGATCAGCTCTCCTTGCGAACATGGAGGTAAGTTTCTCTAGGGCAGCATAGTAAATAGGTAAGGCAGCGGCCTATCCTATAGCGTAAGGATCCTGCAAATGACTGAAAGCTTTCTAAAATCTATTGTTAAAGGAACTTATCATTTCTCTTTCACCTCGACAGATTTCTACAAAAGACTGATAAAGATCAGCTGGAGTGGTAGGCATTCGAAACCTATCTAGAAATGTATTCTTCAGGTTCAGCCATGAGTTTATGGATGCTGTAGGGAGGTTATCAAACCAATAATAAGCTTCATCCTGCAAAGAGTAAGGGAACAACCTACATATCACATCCTCATACTGTACTTACAACATGAACATGTTAGCCTCAAAGATTTTAATATGCTCATCTACAGTCCTGTCTGGATCATTTACTTTGAATTTTGAACAGAACTTATCTGGGTTCTTTGGCATATCATGGTAGGCGTTGAACAAAAAAGGAGACTGGTTATTTCTTACAAAGAAAGCCATCATACAAGGATTAAAAGGAGCTGCATCTGTGTTCCTTGGGGCTGACTAAACTCTTGGGGCTCTTGGTATCCCTTGATCCCTTCTTGTTCGTCTAAACTCTGTCAAAGAAAGCAACACTTCTCCAGCTAAGCTGGATCTAGTATGCCTCTGTCTAGTCCCTAGACATGTTGATTTTTAAGTAGAGGGAAATAGTTCTTGCCCTCCTACTAGCGCCAATTCTATTGATGTGTGTTTTAGCATGCAACAACGCAGGTGTGATTGTTGGTTTCACACATCTCTTGAAAAGTATCCTACCCTAGGTAAGACTACTCCAAGGATAATATAGCTAGGTCTTAGCTTGCTTGGAATAACTTCAGTGGAATGTCTAGCTCTGCCAACAAGGGGTCTTACATGTAATCTATAGATCTTCAAGTTGGAATAGCAAATACACATTAAACCTTCAAGATTTCAGCTGATAAACAATGTAAAATGCTGCTAAAATTCCTAATCTAATGATGGTTTTCAAAGAAAATACAAAAAGGTTAGGGTTTTAGAGAAATCCTAAGTGACATTCACAATGTATGGGTTAATTTGAGCAGACAAACACTCTAAAACATAACCAATTTTTTGAGTTACCAAACTAAAGTGGGTGCTACAGTATTGCAAAAAACGGTGCTATCTTCAATGGAAGTCCACAAATACCCAATAAATGGCAAATTTAACTTGTGAAATGCAATTGAACTTTAGTATAAGTGATTAGCCTAGACAATCTTTGCACAGCTATCTACCATCAACAAATAACTAAAAGTATGGACTTAGAGTATTCATCAGATACTTTCAGCAAACCATGAACATTATAAAAGCACAACCAACTAACTATGGGAGAGCAAGAAGCAAACCATGAAAACCAAATAAGGAACACAATACACAAATTCTTAGAAACACTATAGAAACTTGCTTTGTATTACTTCAAATGGAAGATTGTCAACAATTCGGCATCAAATTCTCTCTTACAAAAAGTAGAAATGGCAGCCCTTTATATAGAAAAGTAGCATATCGAGTTTTCAAATGAACGGTGGAGATTAACTCAACACCAATGGTCTAGATTACATCAATAAATGTAATTGCAACAGCTCATATCAATTCTCATATTACATTTTGTCTTCTATGAAAAAGATGAAATATAGCCTCCAAATACATTGAATCTAGTCAATTTGACTAGCCAACTTAATATATTAATAGAAGAGAACATTTTAAAAGCATAGAAAAGACAAAATAGAGTCACATGCTGCCCTAAATATAGCAATTTACAATTAAGAAGGGATTACATCCTTAAAATATTCAAAACAATATCAGGACTCTTCATCTAAATCAATTTTGTCTTCGCTCGCCAGCTTATTGCAGTAAGTCAGTCATACGTCAAGTGCAGGATTAATCTCTGATGGATCTGGATCCTTCAAATGATTGATCTAATAATTGAACATCTCCTATTCCTAGCTAAATCTACTGTATATCTTTTCTATCTCTGCACCAGCCTTATGAAATGCTTTGAATTCAGCTCTGAGGTCATTTACCTTATCCAACCTGTCTTCCATACTGAGCTCGGTATTTTCAAAAGTTACCTTATGTAATTTGTCTTTACACTTTTCAATATCATAAGGGGCATAGTCGTCATAGGACGCTTCAAGGAAATCCTTCAAGGAATCATTGATATCATATATAATTGACCATAGCTCCTCATCGGCTGGCTTATATGCTTCTTTTATGTTTTCAAAAGTTTCTTTTCTCAAAAGTAGTTGTCGATACCATTCAATGGCCTTGGGCAGCTAGTTCCCAGTTAGAATATTTTCTACAACTAGAGTCTGGGTGGGCAAATCCCTGATGCTCTTTATCCGCAGATACATATGTGAGTAATACTCATCAAAAGAGTCACATTCCTCGTGCAGATCTTTCCATTTCTTATGTAGTTCTACCAACTTCTTGTGCGCTTGAGTGGAGGCATTGATAGTCTCGCATCCCATCTCAAAAACTCTGAACAACCATTTTTTAGTACCTTGGGATTTGAACCTTACCTCGCCTAGACTTTCCATTTTTTCAGTAGATAGAAAAGTGGGCACTGTCCTTATATCTCCTCCTGCATCTATTGGCTTGACCAAAAACTAGAGGCAAGTGCGGAGCTCTTCATTTTGCTATTTTTAATCATTTTTAGACATCTCGTCTTTGTCTAACTATTCCAAAATTGATGTAACTGATTCTTTAAAATCATCCACTCTTTGAGCACGAGTGGCAGGTCCCAAATCAACTGTGGAAATTACATAATCCTCCGCTCTGATTTGTTCTTTGGCTACATCAGTTGGTGGGACTACAATCTCTACAATTTTGGATCCTGATTCATCCTTATAGATCCTGGATTTTATCTTTGCCTTCTTTTGCTTCTTAGGCCTTTGAGCTTGCGACAACATGGTACTCAAATCTAGAAGCATTATTTCTACTTGTGGCTCAGGATATACCACTCTGCTTTGCAACCATTCGGGTGCTGAAGATTTATTCAATTTAGTGGCTTCATCATTATTAATTACAACTAGTTCTTCAAGTGGCTCTTATTCTTGCTCTGGTTTCCCATCTTTATCAGTATTCATCTCCTCCTCTTTCTCCTCTTCTTGGGCCAAGTTTTCCCAGTTTATCAATATACTTTCTTGGGTTGACTTGAAAACTTCCTCTGTTTGACCTTTCTCTAGAGGACTGTCAGATATATCAACGACTTCAACATTAGTCAGAGGTTCATTGGAGTCTTCATTACTTCTATCAATACATCTTTTCTCCCTAGGTAATAATGTTGTTTCGGGCTCCTGCAAACCCAACTCTGCACATACTTTCTCAATTCTGGGCAGCAAAGGTACGACCAAAGAATCTGCAGGAATTTGTGAAATAAGAACTATAGAGGATATGGGTAGTGAAGGCATGTTAATCTACATTAAATTAGCTAATACTACCGACAAGGAAGAAGAGATGACAAGAGGTGAAGGAAAAGGTAGAGAAGGTAGAGGAAGAGGAGGTGAAAGGATGGTGGAAATAGGAGGTAATGTTGCAAGGGTGGATAATTAAGAGGAAGAAGTAGAAGGTGTAAGTGTAGTAATAGTGGAAGGACATGAAGTGGTAGCAGTGGAGGAAATAGGGCTGGTAGGGGCATTGGAAGAAACTGCCAACGAGTAGGAAGTAGTTGAAATGGTAGAGGCAAGAGAGGTGGCAGTAGGGGATGTTTCTTGGATAATGGCAACTGAGGTCGTAGGTGAGATGGATTCAGCAATAGTAGAAGTGGTAGAGGAAGAAGTGGTAGTAGAAGCTGCAAGGGTTGAGGCAGTCATGCTTTGAACAGCAGTAGATAGGGAGGTTGGAGGATTAGTATCTTTTTGTGTTACATCATCCTCCTTAGTGACCTCCTTTACCCTTGCTTTCTTGGTCTTAGAACCTTCCCCAAGACCATTTGGCATATCTCTTTTTTTGGAGGCCCTTGTCCTGGTGGAGGGAGGTTGGTCCTTCTTTGGAGGAGGCCCTACAGATGGCTTCTTAATTTTCTTTGCCTTTTCTACCAAACATGTATGCTCTTCATTGTCTGATTTCTATTTCTTAGCCAGTTCTGCCTCATCTGTGGCATTTATCCTTTCATCCTCCTCACCTCCAGAGTCCTTATCTGATTCTAATGCGGTATAACTAAGATGTACTCCTTGTCCTTCCAAAGCAACCACCTAACCCCTTACCCAGGCCTTGCTCAATCTAACTAGTTCTCTCATTATGGTATCCAAGGAGCTTTCTTCTACATTTGCCCAATTTGGTAGTGGGATGGGTTGATGGTATTGAGCTTCCCAAGGTCCTCTGACCATAACATTTTCATCATCTTCTAACTGATCTGGCATTGCAATAATGTGAAACTTCCTGATGAAGGCTAGAGGCAGCCCTGAGTGTGCCTTCTTCATAACTTCATAATCATTCGGGTAGTTGGCCCAAAAGTCTTCAATATGTATCTTGTGAAACAACTTCTTACTTACGAATCTTTCCATTACCTTATTTGGATCGAAGTGATCCCTTGCATTGTAGTAATGTAAATTGAGGAGTTGAATCTCTTTGTCAGAATGTTTTGGCGAAGCTAAAGAAGGGCATGCATAATTCCCCTTGCTGAATCTAATAGGAAACTGCACATTGGTTCTATGTAAGTGTTTGAGTTTCTCAGCACAGGGTATCAATTGTCTAGACAATTCTAGAAGCAATGTCTTATCATCAGGATATCTGGGAAGTCTATAAGCCATCCCAGTTTAGCCTTGTACTCTTAGATACGTGAATTTCTCAAATTGAATATACCACCTGCCATATTTAGTTACTTCATTCATTGCTTCAATGGAAATCCTCAAGGCTGTATTACCTTGCAACATTCTGGCTATATACAATGTGAAAGCATCATTTACCATTTTAAAATGTATCAAAGATTGAGATGAGATTAGCTATGGGTAACATTCATACACTTTTATCTGGGTTTGCTCATCATTTCCAACTTCTCCAATCTTGGATAACCCATCATAGTGATTTCTCCTTGCTAATGCATAAACAACATAAGATGTCCATCTAAAGTACCTCTTCTCTTTGAAGTTGCTGAAGGCCTCATGAATGTTGTCACTAAGGATTTGGGCCCAGTGGAACTTAGTCCCTTTCAATATCTCAATTATGACAACAAACATCCACCCCTCAAAAGTGGAGGCTGTAGGTAATCCATATATTCTGCTCAAAAAGGCTATCAAATCTCCAATTTCATCATGGAAATCACTCCTATGTAGCACTTGGGGAAATTTACTGAGGGCAGACCTTTTATTTTTGGCCCAATGGTCATTCATATGTTTCCTGCATCCCTCCACATCTTTGTTGTAAGTCCCCTCTAATCCTTGTTTGTCTGGCATGGTCATGACTTTGTGCCATGGAATAACAAAGGTCTCAGCTAGAGAGAGTGGACTTAATTCAGCTAGGATATCCCCATTAGTATTTTGAATTGTCCTTACCGATGATGGCATGGTTCAGTGGTTAAGTCACTTGGTTGTAGTGGTGGCCACCAGAGTTCAAACCCCCACTGGGCCAACGAGCTCGCAAGGCTTTACGCCCTCACTGGGCCAATGAGCTCGCAGGTTTGAAGTGTTCTTCCTAGGGGATGAGTCCCCCAGTTGTGGCCTCACCGGTTCATTGCTCTGGGCAAAAGCATTCGCATGGAACCGGAGGGCGTGTCGCACCAGTGTCACCGGTCACATTAAAAAGTTTACCAGGCTCATTATCTAAAAAAAAAGTATTTTGAATTGTCCTTGTCATGACATTATACCTATCTGCACAGGCTACCATCAATTCTGCACATTGTACTGAGGTAGGGAAGGCAGCAGCTTGTGATATACCACTGTCTCTAAGTGTTTTGGCCCTAGGAGTTGGGTTTGGACCAAATATTCTCAATCTGAAGTCATCTAAGTCTATGTGACCCAGATCTGTGTTTCCTACATCACTCCATCTAGAGTGAATCTTGGTCTCTGGAGGGATTCCCTTGAATTCGTACTTCATGGCTTGAGCTCTAGCAGTCATTTAATCTGCAAGACTGGACCTTATAAGTTTGACACCTTGAAAATTCTTTCACACACTCCTAAGTTTGAGATGAAATTTAATGAATCTACTAATACTACTGATATGCCCTCTTTTAAAGAATCACAAATCTAACAGTTATTACCATTACACCTACTTCATAGCAATTCATCATTAATGCATGCAAAAAAACATTTAATGTTGCAAGACATCTTATTGAAATCATGCAAAACATCATTATCTATGTATCACAACATTAACTTCATCATTCCTAACACTTTCCCTTTCAAAATTCTTAAAATATAGTCATTTTGTAGTGTTTGCACTAGTTTTAGGATCAACTAACTTGTAGGTAGAAAAGCGCTAGAATTGAGGTCTACCGACCTCAGCGGGAAAAATGGGCTTGTTCGACTCAAGGTTTTATTACTATCCATTCTCTTCTAGCTTTTGTGCGGGTTTTGGATGTCACCGACTTGTGCAACTTTTGAAGGTCACTGACCTTTCATTAGTTGTTTAGTTAGTCAGTCGAGTTTTAGCGCAAGTCCCTTTGAGATCTCTTTTACTACTCTTGCGCGGGATTTGGCTTTGTCCAACTTGCATTAGTTTTGAGGTCAACCAACTAAGTCGGTGAAGGAGTGTTTCAGTGCGAGGCTAGATGGGATCATTTTTAGCACAGAGTCATTTTCTTATTTTCAGTGGGGCTTTGGATGTCACTGATTTGCGGAGATATTCGAAGTGTCTGACCAAGTCAGAGATGGAGTCATTTAGCACATGGTCAGCACAAGAGATTTTTTAGTGCTAAATATCTTTTCAAATCTTGTGGGGTTTTGAGGTCCCACCGATCTAATTAGTTAACATGACAAAACTATGTGGGTGGGAAGTTAATGTTTTCAGTGCTGAAATGGGTTTCAAAGCGCGATGCAAGTTTTAATGGTCACTGACCGACTATATGAGTTTGCAATGTTTATAGGTCGGTCGGACTCAAGTTGAGTGCCAAGACCAAATGTCTTTCTAGTTTATGAAAACTTTGGCCAGGTCTGTTTAAGTTGTTCTTTTTAGCTCATAACGATTCATCTATGTTTTCAAGGGGAAATTCAAAATAGGTTTCGAAGAGGAAACAAACAAACAGCTCATGCACAAAACCCTAGGTGAAAAACCCTAAATGCCTTGCTTGGAAAGAAAATGTACTTTGAAATCAAACCCTAACCACATATAGTGAAATCTCAAAGAGGATAAGTGGATACCCTACTTGGTTAGTTGCAGAAAATGGGTTTGAATAGCATAGGCAAGAAGCGGTCGCAGGATCAAGCTTGAGGGCAACGGCAGCAACAAGCGCTCAACAGGTTGCAAAGATTGTAAAAGGGGCTCTGAAATCTTTATCAAAATGCAAAAAATGATTTAAAAAAGGAGTTTATCCCTTTTATTATCCCCAACCAAATCTCCATTAATGTGCGACATACAGTTCGACAGATTAGGGTTTTCGCGCGGCTTTTCATTTGCTCAGACTTGGCGGGGAAATTGGACACGACAGACCTGGTCAGTGGGAGATATTTTTAATGTTGTGATCATAGGCTCAACATTATGTAGTTTGCAAGACTTTAAGATCCTTTAGACTTGCGATAAATTTGGCATCATCTGACTTGGTCAGTGATTGAACCATACAACACAAGTCAGAGACGATTGTTTTAAGCACAAAAGTTTGTCGGGAGGAAAACTAATGCCGAAGTCGGTGATAAAGGATTTTAACACAAAGTCGGATGGGAGGAAAATCAACGCAAAAGTTGGATGGAGAGAAATTTAGCGTAAAAGGTGGTTGGAGAGCAATTTAGCACAAAGGGCTATTCAAATCCATCAAAAGAGATATAAAAATCCAACCTAGCAAATTCTTGAAATGATTTTTTAACATCATCATTTGATCATGGCCAAAATGCTCTTTGACCACTTGACCACTTACGAGGTGAAAATCCACTTGACATCCTAGACCAAAATTTGAAAGAGGGGGGGGGTCCCTATTTTGAAATGGGGTGTGTGTGTGAGGCACAACAAGACCCATTTCTTCATTACCTCAATTGCACTTAAGGGGGGTGTTGGTGTAGTTAATTTTAATTTCACCTTATATTAAGATTACTTAGGTAATTATTATTTATTTACTTAGAGTAAATTAGGAAATAAGAGCACATGCCATCTCATTATTTGATGGGAGCACATGCCACCTCTACCTCATTCAACTCCTTGATTGATGGTAGTTAGGTGCCACATCTCACTCATCAAGGTGACTTTACTTGGTCATCAAAATAAGTTCTCTTGACACCTATAATCCTACAATCGAATTAGTCTCTAGTTTACTACTCTCCTATACAACACTTGTCACCTTGATTTGTGCAACCTTGATCCTATATATTGTAGTCATTTCCTTTATTTTTACATCTTTAACACATTGAATACAAATATTGAAATATTTTTATTCTTAATTTGTTTGCATATTGAATTAGTGTCACCTTATTGTCCATTATTGGGTAGATTTGTAGTTATTGCAAATTCTCACACAACTAATGCCCAATCAATTTTTCAAGATCTCATGAATTCAATGTTCCACCTATTTCTTCTAAAATCAGTGTTGGTACTTTTCGATGACATCCTCATTTATAGTAAAACATGGAATGATGATCAATTCATACAAAATATTCTAGAGTTGCTAAGCATCGAGGGAAACACTTTTTTGAAGCATATGGGAATTTTATGATCCTAATATCCTATATTCCTAAGTGTAATGAGGATAAGAACTTGTGGCATACTTAACCTTAATATTTTTTTATTAGTTTTAGTTATTCCTTAATCCAACTTAATTAGGATGAATGGATGTATCCCTACATAGTTATGCTTATATATAGGGAAGATAAAGGCTCTCCCATACTGTCATAAGTTTTATATTGAATTCATTTTATTAATTCTTTATTATTAGATGTCTCCCCTCGAAGTAGTCTATTATTTTATTAATTTTTGAATTTATTTACAAGAAATATCCTAATAGTAGATGTTGTCTTGTATATTTATTTGGCTAAGCTTTGGGATATTTAATGTATAAGTTTGGTTTTATTGTTCACATATTTCATTGTTGTTGTATCCTAGAATGAAAATAACATGCATCTCTTGATCATTTGAATCCTCCATTAATGTTTTACATGCTTTCAATAGTCTTATTGGGTATCTTAATCACACTTCTTAATTTTAATGTTGTCTTTGAATGGTTTTTCAATGAGAAGGCTATAAAATTCCTTGCAAAAACAATTTGTGAGGCATTCTACCAAAAATTCATAGGAAGAGTGTGAGTTCATTGATGGATTTTTAAGATATGTTCTTATGACTAATCTATAAAACCATCTTCTTACAATTTTGTGCATATAGAGCCTACCTTATGTGTAAGATTGTAATGCATAGTCCTCATCATCTTCTATAAGGTGTAATTTCATGGTTTTCTCTTGTAATGTTCTTTTAATATGGAACTTTGACTTTACAACCCATACAAGATAAAGGTACCCATCTATAATTTGTTTCAACCTATTGTCATCCCACTGCATTTTCATCAAACAAAAAAATTAACCTTTAGTAACCAAAGTAGAATTATTTGACATACATCATTGCATCATGTCATCACCCTATTACCACAAAGTGTTTGTAAGCCTCACAAATGTCATCCACACTAATATCTATATTGTTTCCATTATCACATCCATGTGTGAAGTGAGATAGTGTACTAAAAATTATTAAGGCATAAGGAAGAAGTCATTTTAACCTTCACATGGATGACACATATTCTTATAGAGGTGTGAAGTCCTTGGTTAAAGGTAAACCAACACATTGGTACTTAGTGATAGTTAAATAGGAGTTCTACATGCATTGGATATGAATTATCCCAAGGTCAGTTTTATCATTGTTTACTTTAAGTTATTTCAAGAGATATACCTTAGGGAACACCCCCTTGGTCTAGTAGAGCCTAAATAAGAAGAATTTATCCATCCTTATCAAGTGTTCATTTCATGTCATTGTCTAATCACAAGTCCTACCTTTTGTATTTGATGGCATACCCTTGGTTCTAGGTGTTAGTGTAAGTCTTTAAAATAAGTGGAGTTACATGTAAAATAGCCAAAAAGTTGGAGTCATTTATAAGGAAGGCTTGATCTTGATTTTTATATTAAAACCCTCAACAACTTAGTAAGAATGAATTGTTTGTAGCTATGTCATTTTTCTTGTGTGTAGTGTTGGTAGCTTGTCAACTTATGCCAAAATATTAGCATCGTTGCCAAGGAGAAAGGTTTGATATTGGTTTTATGATATACACCACCACAAGTTGGTGAAATGAATATTTTTCTCTTCTAAGTGAAGAGTGTGACTTTTTTGAACCAAACCTAGCCAAAAACTAGAATAAAAGAGTTGAAAATGGAGAGGAGAAGACAATCGAGAGATATTAATGAGAAAGAAGATGTATCTACTTATGTGAGGAATAAACAAGTCCCTTGGAAAGAAACAAATACTAGTAATTCTACTATACTTTCTTCTCAAGAATAAGAAATTGGTACATCTATTTAGAATAATGCATTTGTTGACTTGAGAGATCAGTAGCGGTACACATCAAATGAATCAACTAATAACCTACTTAGAACTCAAAGAGGAACTTAGGAATAATTATGATGATCAAAGAAATGGTGTGCATATTGGTGAAGAGGTAGGGATAGTTAATATAACACATGTTTAGAATTTGGGTATGTTTGACCCTAATGTAAGAGCCCAACATGTTGTCTCCTATCGTACATATCTACCCCTTCACATAGGATTGAGGTTGAGCATGATACTACATTTCATGATGCTATTGAACTTGCACATTTAGAAAGTGATCACAAGGAGAGAATGATTGACCAATAATTAGATATACTTGATCACCTTAGACAAAGGTGTCAAGTACTTCAAAAACAAATTATACAGCAACAAGATCAATTAGCTTAGAAAGGTCAGTTGCAAGCTTATATTATGAATCAACAAAATCAAAAAAATAATCATTATGTGTCACATTATCCTCCACAAAATTAGTAGTATAACCAACCCTTCATATGTAAAAGATCCATTCCATGGGCATTTTCAAATATTTTTCGTCAATAAGATAGCCTCTAGGGGATAGAATAGTACCAACAACTAGATTTATTTGGAATCCTTGATTTCCCAAATGCTATTCCAAAGAAGATAAGAGGAAAGATACCTAAATTTTAGGGTAATAACGTAATTACAAGAGAGGAACACTTGAGACACTTTATCAATATCACTAATGAGAATGAAATTAATCACAAAGATGTGATGAAGAAGTTGTTTGTGCATTCTTTAAAGGAGAGTGCAAGATAATGGTACAAGAGATTTCTTGATAGAAATATGGACTCTTGGGATAAAATAATGAGTGTTCAAACTACAATATGGGGATAGAATAGATCTAGAATTTGTAATCCATGAATTGACAACAATCAAGAAAGGATTCAACACAATGGTGGTGGATTTCAATAGCATATCATCATGATAATGAGGAAGGTACCACCTAATTTGAGATCTAATGTTTGAATATACCTAGTCTTGTAATGTAGCACATTCAATGCAAAGATAGGATATTATCTTCGACACAAGAAGCCACAAACTTTGAGAGAATCTTTCACCACCACAATAAACATTTAAAGTAATATGAGGGTATCAAGAAAACACATCATGAGATTTAATGTGATAATTTCATAACTAGACAAGCTTGCCACAAATAAGCCTCTTTCTACTAATGACAAACTTGACAAACTCATAGGTGCAATGAAAGACTTTTCATACATGGTATCAAGGAATGAGAAGGATTTTCCTTCTAATATTGTTGCAACTCATTTCAATGAAGGACAAAGGTTGCACAACATGCCATAAAATATTGATTGGTCTAAGAAACCTCCATAGGATGATATAGATGATTCCAAAGAAAAGAAGCTTTAGGAAGCTAGACAAAGCAACTCTTGATCCGTTGAGGAGGGACCATATAAATTTTTAAGAGGTAACACTATGGTTTGAAACCTACTATCTACCCCATGATCTATTGAAATGCACTATCATGCATGTAGTAAAGGAGAGGGAATTACCTAATGATAATGGTGGCCCTAAGTATTATGAAGATAATGACATTGATCAGTTCAACACATTTGGACATGAGCCTAAAATGGATTTATGAAATTTTTTAATATGATTAATGATAGAAACCCAAACTAGTATAAGTTACTTGCATGATTTTGAGCACCTCAAGGAACTCATTTAGTAGTGGTACAAAAGAAACATGCCATCATGTGAAGATATAAAATCCCTTACTAATGCAATTGTCATGCAAGTGAAAAATGGATATTAGTTGAGAAATAGGCAAGTATTTGCTAGAAGCAATGTTGGTGGTACAATCACCCAAATTTTGTTGTCGTACAAGTATAAAAGGTGAAGTAGAAGTCATATATGGATATCAAATACATTAATGCCAAAAAGAATGTGATTGAAAGTAAAAGGACTCATATTCAAGAGACCATGGTGCAAAAAAGATATGTCCCAAAATCTAGAAATGTTATGATGCCATTTAGCAATGTGGAGGCTCCTAAGGTGGAAAATACTAATGTTGGGATGAAGGAAAAAAAACATACCATAGAAAGAACAAGATGGAGCCAAAAATAATAGTGGAATAGTCAAATGCAAGAATATCTCTAGTTGAGGTCAAGTTATATCATTTATTCCCACTACAAATGATGTTATAATGTCACAGTCCACCCCTTTGCCCAGTTATAGCCCTATTGATGTGGCTCAAGTCATGAGTCAGGTTAGGATCTCAGTGCCTACAAGTGAGCTCCTTAGGATCCTAGAGCATAGAGAAAGGGATCTTTCTTATATCACTGTTGTGAATGAACTTAATTAGCACACTAACCCTCTCAATGATATAACTACTAAAATAGATCCACAAATACACTTGAGGTCTATCTAGGAACTTTCATAGAAGATAGTAAGTTGAATGAGTTAGGTTTAAAATTTTCTAAGTCCTATAGGAAATATGCTTTGCTATGGATTTCACTGAGGTAAATATTGAATTGGAATTGTTAAAGGTGTGGAGGTCCAACTCACAACATACCCTACTAAATCATTCATGATGGACATAATCATTGTTGATTGTCTCTCAAAGTGGGGTATGTTGTTATCTAGAAAGTGGGAACCATCCATTAGTGGTAGTATTTATATGGACTTATCCTTTACTACCATACCACTACATGGAAAATAAGTCAAATTGCATAAAGAAAGGAAGATGTATATTATTGAAGATCCTGACAAGACCAAAAATGAGGTACTCTACTTGGATGTCAATCCCAATCAATTCATTAGATATTATAATGAGAAAGACCACCACATTATTAATATTGTTTCCTTTCATATTTCCAATTGTGATAAATATGAGTTATGGACCTTTTTTAAGGCCGTGGTGTTTAAAAGATGGTGTAGGTACAAGTATTATTCTAGTTTCTCCTGATGGTGAGAAATTCAATTTTTCTTTCAAGATGAATTTCTAGTACACTAACAATGTTGTAGAGTATGAAGCTTTGATGTTAGGGTTGAATATTTCCCATAAGCATGGTAGAGAAATCCAAGTGTTTGAAGATTCATGGAGATTCAAAGTTAGTTGTCTCACAAGTGAGAAGTGTTAATGTGGAAAAGGATAAAAACTAAAGATGTATTGTAATTCTATTTGGAACACCTTGGATTAGTTTGTGGCATTTGGGATTGAATGGATAGATAGATCTAAAATATTGTAGCAGACACCCTGGCAATTGTGGCATCAAAGTTTAACATATGGTTGGTTTTTTCTCACACTACACTTATGGAATCGAAGTACTCACAAGTTCTACGTGTTTAGTAGGAAAAAGGGGGAATGAAGAATGATGAGGTTTTAGTTTCAAGGGTAAATCCTCCTTTCACTACAAACATTCAAGGGCATATCAACCAAGTTGGATCTCTACTAAGCGAGAGCATTCACCTAACAGGCTAGGATTTCACTTGGAATGATGCAAAAACTCATATATTATCAACTAATATCTCAATTTAATGCTCAAATGCTCTTAAAACCCTAAGTATGCAAAACAATAAGCAAATTGATGAATTACGACAAATCCTTTCAAATTAAGATAGTAGGAAGAGATTAATAACTAACCATTTTTCAAAGTTTAGAATGCGGAATAGTCAGGGACACCTCCACTAGTGCCCTTGTCCAATGTACTATTTTCTATATAGAATCTAGATCTCCTCCCGACACTGATATTCACTATATCTTTTTTTTCTTCCCCAGAAGATGCGGAGGGCGGAGGACACCTCCACTAGTGCCCTAGTCCAATGCCGGATGTTTTTCAAGGTGTTGGAAGCTCTTAAGATGCTAATTATCACTATCCATATTGTTTCTGTGTTTGCAATTCTGGAGGACACTGCCACTAGCGCCAGTGTCCTGAAATGTTCAACTCTGTCTTCTTCCTTTAAGATCCTAAATCCTTATCCTCTGCAACCTCCTTCTGCAACTCCACTTCATGAAACTAGATACCTGTAACCTACAATCACAAAGGATTGTGGTTGGGGGTTGTGGTGTTTAGAGGCTTGCCTCAGTTGATGCAGGAGAATCCGGAAGCATTTAGAACAATTGAGACAACTAACAGTGAAGTTGCAGAGTATCAAGAGAGCGACCTTGGAGAATACCACATTTTACTACATTTGCATATTAGAGGTTGTAGAGATAGACTTAGCATCTAGACATAGTCATCTACATCATATCCAAAATTTAGATCATTTGGGTTTGATTTTGGAGAGATATCGCTATCAGAAGATTACTAATTTTTACCTATTTTCACATAGTAGAGCCAACAGTGTTTAGTGAAGTCTAATTAGCTTGTGGAGCAATTTCATGAATTGTGGAGCTAAAAGAAACATTACTCAATGAAGTTTAGGACCTAACCAACCTTCATGGAGATCAACGTGAAGTTTTATGTAATAGCGGAGCAATACCTTATGTTTAGGTCTGACCTATCTATGTACACGCGTTTCATAACTAGCTATTGCAATTAGGCTGACTTGGTAATGATTTGAAGGCTTGTGGAGGATGTAAATGAAGGACGATGATTTGTTACAAAGCATCAAGATGAAATGAACAATTATGTGAATACATGAAGCAAATTCATAAGTGTTTGAATCTGAAGAAGAAGCAGAAAGAAGAAGAGAGAAGAATAGAGAATAGAGGAAGTTACAAAGCATAGGATTGATAAGTAGACGAATGAAATCATGAAAGAATGTTGTTATATGAATCCTTTGTAACCCTGGACTATAGCCTAGCATCTATAAAAGCCCGAGTGGCAGATGTAATGTGTTTTGAGATCTTAATATAAGAAGAATGAGCTTTGAAGGCTAGGCTTTTCCCTGTTAGGGATTTCCCAGGATAAATCTTGTGTTATGTGCTGATGATTGTCTTTTCTTTCTATTTATTTCCATTGCATCTCTGATTGATCATGTTATTAGTTGCTTAAGGCTGCAAGGTTGGGTAGTCCCTCACCGAACCCTCGTACCTTGACTGCATTAAGTGGTATCAAAGCTAGTTGTGAATCTACTGGGATGGTTGTGAATCTGTTGTGAAGGAAGTAAGTGTTGAAAGAAGTGTGAAACCCTAGAAGTAAAAAGTATCACCGCTGAAGAAGATCAAGACAAGAAAGATTCGGTAAGCTTTTCATATTAAGTTGTTTATCTAATTTGTTTCAATGGGGAAAATTGGAAAGAGGATGAAGAAAGAAAATGAAACCCTAATATGCGAAAGGGATATTTTGGAAGAAGAATTGTGCAAAATCAAGAAATGTAATTTTGAATTGTTAGAGAAGATGAAAGAACTAGGAGAGGACAAATATGATGCTCTTGAAGAAGAACTAAGAAATGTAAAAAGGAGGAATGAAGACTTAGAAGTAGAACTAAAATTGTTTGAGGATGTTGAAAGGAGATTTAAAGAATTGGAAGAAGGATTTAAGTTGTTTGACCAGATTGAAAGGAGGAACAAAGATCTAGAGAAAGGTTTAGAGGAATTGAAAAAGAAAAATAGTTTACAAAAGAATGAGATCTGAATTGAAGGAGTAGGTTAATTAGTTGGAGTAGTCACTTATAGCATACCAAAAAGAGAATGAAAGTCTGAGATCTAAGCCTAAACTTTGTGATGTTTCTTGTGATACTAATGATTTGTGTGATGATGCAGAAACTTCTTTAGATAATGAGATTAAAGATGATAGTGTGACTGAGCCTATAGTGGTTGGAGATGGTATTGGTTTCAAAATCATGCAAAGGATGGGATATGAAGGACAAGGATTGGGAAAGCATCGGCAAGGAATTACAGAACCTATTGAACCAGTGATAAGACAAAGAAGTGAAGGCCTTGGATATGACAGAGGTAAGGATGTTATTGTAAATTCAAACAAATCAAATCAGGGAAGAAGGGGTATGTATTGTTCACATTGTAATAGACCTGGACATGAAAAGGAATTGTGTTGGGATTTACATTCTTGTGAGTCTTGTGGGTTAAGGAATCATTCTGAAAAGATGTGTTGGAATAAAATGAGGAAGAGAAATCCTATGACAAATTGTATGCAGATGGATTATGGGTGGATTGATGGAGCAAAATGGAAGCAAGTTACTTATATGTTTAGAAGGTTGTATAGATGGAAGAATTCATATGTTGGAGAGAAAAGAAGATATAAATCAGGATACAGACATTATGCAGAGAAAAATAGGGACAACAATTCAAACTACAAAGGGAGAGATGACAGTAGTCATAATTATTATCACAATGAAGGATACAGAAGAGATGAAAGACGGTTTGATAGAAGACCATTTAGAAGAACCTATTTTCAAGTTTGGAGGAGAAAAGAATCAAGCAGTGAGTGTCAACAAGAACCTGTTACCAGAGGAGCTAAGGATAAGGAAACAACAAATACAAAGGTAGTTTATGCAGAAGAAGAAGAGCCCATGGATGCAGAGATAGTGTACACAGAGGAAGAGGAACCTTTTGAGACGTCAGATTTGACAGAGAAACCAGAAGAAGGTGAAGTATTAATCTTGAGGAGATTTGTGTTATAGAACTGAGAAAGAAGTACAAGAGAAAGTTTGTGTACCGGAGTAAGGGAAATATGAATAAATAAATAGAGGAAAGTGTTGGAGAAGTATGTGTAGAGCAAAAACTACAAGATTATGATGAATGCAGAGGAATTGTAGCAGGAACCTGGGATCAAAAAGTGTTGCAGAGAAATTCAAGAATGTATTGATTAAATCAAACATGATTGTTCCAGAGGATTCATGTATACATTGATTGACTCTTAATTGATTGAATTGGGCATTGATCTTGAGGCAGCCTACAAGTGTTTGACAACAGACCGTCGAACCCTGTGCCAGTTGCAACATTATAGCCAAACCGCTGAACCTATACCATTACAAATTGAAGAACTTGAGGCAACTTACAGAGAAGACTTGCTCAGACCCCTGATCATTGAGGTAGTGCAAGGCTTGCAGGTAGAATGTCAAACTTAGATGAACGTGAGGCAGTTTTGCAGGGTGGACTTGAACATACTGCTGACCTTGAGGCAGTTGCAAGTACCTGTGAACAGACCACTGAATCTATTCATAGAAACAAGCATTGAATCTAACATAATACAAACCAAAGTGAAGAGGCTTACTTTCTAAATAACCCCAAGAGTCTGATGCAGGAGCATTCAAAAGCATTCAGAACAATTGAGACAACTAACAATGAAGTTGCAGAGTATCGAGAGAGCGACCTTGGAGAATACTGCATTTTACCGCATTAACATATTAGAGGCTATGGAGCTGGACTTAGTATCTAGACATAGTCATCTACATCGTATCCAAAATTTAGATCATTTGGGTTCGATTCTGGAGAGATATTGCTATCAGAAGATTACCAGTTTTTACCTGTTTTTATAGAGTAGAGCCGATAGTGTTCAGTGAAGTCTAATTAGCTTGTGAAGCAATTTTGTGACTTGTAGAGCTAAAAGGAACATTACTCAATGAATTTTAGGACATGGTTGACCTTCATGGAGATCTGTGTACAGTTTTATGTACTAGCAGAGCAATACCTTATGTTTAGGTCTGACCTATCCATTGCAATTAGGTCAACTAGGTAATGATTTGAAGGATTGCAGAGGATATAAATGAAGGATGATGATTTATTACAAAGAATCAAGATGAAATGAACAATTATGTGAAGACATGAAGTAAATTCATAAGTGTTTGAATATGAAGAAGTAGAAAGAAGAAGAGAGCATAATAGAGAATAGAGGAAGTTGCAGAGCATAGGATTGATAAGGAGCTGAATGAAATCACGAAAGAATGTTGTTATACGAATCCTTTGTAACCCTAGGTTGCAACCTAGTATCTGTAAAAGCTCAAGTGGCATAAGTAATGTGTTTTGAGATCCTAATATAAGAAGAATGAGCTTTGAAGGCTGGATTTTTCCCTGTTAGGGTTTTCCCAGGATAAATCTTGTGTTATGTGCTGATGATTGTCTTTTCTTTCTATTTATTTCTATTGCATCTCTAATTGATCATGTTGTTAGTTGCTTAAAGTTGTAAGGTTGGACAGTCCCTCACCAAACCCTCTTACCTTGACTGCATTATCAGTCAAGCCCTAGAGAGACATTCAAGTCTTTCGAACACCATTGTTAGATAAAGAGTGTGTATCCCTATGGGATAGAGGCAAAATCCAAATGATAAATGATTGAAAACACAATAGATGTCACCTTGAAGTGTAGATCTCATGGAAGGAAAATATTCTTTCATGCCATGAGAAGATGGAGTCAAATCTGCAACAAACAAGCACAATAACAACACAATACTATGCAACACAATGAAATCCTTCAATCACTTTTACATAAAATCATAAGTTCACAATGTCCATCTAGTTTACAAATGAGGTCCTAAACATGCTTATATATGCAACTACAAACATTCCTGCTAAGAATTTCATAATTCAAACTTGAGATGTCGGCATAGGACCTAAGTAACGGTCATAAAACTGACATTTAAATTTAGGGCTGACCCAAAATAGGGTAAGACTAGGGCGCTAGTGCCCAAGTCCACCCTCCCATTTTTGTTTAGGGATCATCAAAATAGTACCTCGTAGGTCCTATTTTCCATAAGACTTCAGGGTTTTCTCATCAGGATTCACAACTATCATGCAAGATGCTCTAAATGCATTTTAAGGACTCAGGAGTTAAACCTTAAGAGGGAAAAGCCCCCAAGGGGACATTTTCTGACATAACACTACGATACCTAAAAATATTTATAATTGGAAAGTCTTTGATGATTATCAACATATTTACAAGTTTATGAATTGTATGTATGAGATTGATATCTAGTTGATTGATTGGTAGCCCATGGTTGAAGTGGAGGGTGGCAAAGAGATATTGTTTAGAAATTAAATAATTTAGTTAAAGACTAACACTATTCTAAGAGGCCTTGTATCATTGAAAAGAATGTTTGATGGCATGCACTACTACAAAACAAGAACTAAGAATATCAAGGAAGACAATATAGAAGGTGTTAACGTTAGAATTGATGTTGTGTCAAAGATGGTTTACATGGGAATAAATTAAAACTAACAGAAAGGAAAATGTTGATTGCCTTGCTGAGAAAATATAGAAAGTGATTTGCTCAGTCATGTGATGAGTTGAAACCATATAGAGAAGACTTGTTTTAGCATACCATACCTCTACATCCTTATAATAAGTCCTTCTAGTAGAATAAAAAACCCATCAACCGAACATTGGCCCTTCAAATGTAGAAGGAACTGATGAAGTTAAAGGAGGGTGGCATTATCAAGTCAAATAGAAACTCTTCATGGGTGCCTAACCTTGTTCCAATGAGAAAGAAGAATGGGGACATAATATTGTGTGTATATTTTAGAGTCTTTTAAGGACAACTATTCATTGTCGATCATGGATCCTTTGTTGTAGAGGGTGACCAGGTCTGAGTTGATGTCTATGATGGACGAGTTCTCTATATATAACTAGGTAGTGGTCAAGGAGTCTAAGAAACATAAAATATCATTCACTACTCCTTAGGGCACTTATGTCTATGTGAGAGTTCTATTTTGGCTAAAAAATATAGGTGTTGACTTTCAAAGGATAATGGATGTTGTCTTTGTTGGTTTGATTGATGAGATCATGTTGGTATATCAAGATGATCTTGCTGCATACTCCAAGGATAGAAGAGATTATTGCAAAAACATGGAATTGATCTTCTAAATGTGCTTAGAGTTTAGGAATTTTTAAATCTCAAGAAATACATTCTTGTTGCGGAAGAAGGTAGTTGTTGGGACACATTTTATCAAAAGAGGGGGTGAAGATAGATTTGGAAAGAGTGAAAGAAATTTATCTCATCCCTCAGCTAAAGACTATTAAGGGTGTGTAGTCCTCCTTTGAGTAGATAAACTTTATTAGGAGATTCATTCCTACTTTTCAAACTTGGTAATCTCTAGGATTCTAAAGAAAAGTTAATTAGTCACATAGACCAAACAACCAATTGATATGTTCATGAAGATAAAAGAAGCAGTCAAACAAGAATCAATCTTAGCAAACTACACTAATCCTTTTTAGCTCTTCTCCTACACATATTTTACACTATAGGTGTTGTTCTACTCTAGAAGAATATAGATCTAGATAAGAACAACCCATAACATTTTTCAAAAATCCTTGCAAGGTGTTGAATTGAAGTATTTAATTATAGAAAAGCATACCTATGCCCTTGTCAAGGCTATCAAGATCTTCTAACCCTACCTCATAAGTGCAAATATTGTTGCATATGTATTTCACATAGCTATAAAAGACATCTTCATTCAACAAGAAGCCTATAACAAAAGGTGTGGGTGGATCAACAAGATCCAAGAATATGACATGGAGGTGAAAATAACAAAGTTGATTAGATGACAAGGTATGGCTAGACTAATGGTAGATGTAAACTTGGATGTGGTAAAAATAAATTATGTAAGTTCTAATCTTGCACATATTCTCGTTGAACACCCGAAATACTAAGAGGGGGAATGAATCAGTATTCTTGTAAACCATTCACATGTTAAGCATTCAATCCATTTACCATATTCAATAGTAGTAAAGAAAATTAAGCATAAAACATGTAACCACAAACCATGACACATGAACACCAATATTTTATGTGGAAAACCCAAAAAGTAAAAAACCATGGTGAGGATTAGCTCACAATATATTATGAATAACAATACCGGTTACAAAGGGCTCACTGCCAAAGGTCTCACTACCCAAAGGGAGTCACTGTCCAAAGAGAGTGCTCACTGCAAGTGGACTCACTGCCCACTGAGAGAAAAGTAGAGAGAAAGAAGGGTGGCTCACTGCCTGAATTTGAACTGTTACAATTGCATCTACATATGCATGGAATATGTTTCCAATGAATCTCAAATTACAAAAATAAAAACTCCTCTCACTGATCTGAGATATCACACTATCATACTCTATACTTCCTCAATTCACATCTATAGGCACTTTTCACATTTTTTGGATCACCTTTATATCGCTTCATATCCGGACCATCAAAAACAAACTCTTTATATATCCACTTCTTTTACAACATCAATTAGGTCAGCCTAATTGAATGTAACATACAAAACATGCCATACATAACCCGTCGGCCCCAAAACTTCACATACACACTTTGTGCCAAGATTTAAACTTTGAACCAACTTGAATTAGGTCAAGATGGACCTAAAATAGCTCTCACTTAACTCTATAGAACATATTTACCCTCCGTATAACATCTCTACCTTTAGGTCAGCTCCACTGGCAAAGTGACAATAACATGAGCTAACTATCAAACCACAAATCAATATCTAGAACTCCAAATTGCCTCAAACCTAGAATACATACTCTTCAATTATTCATGAAATTGTTCTCAAATCCACACAGCAAAATGTTTTCCTGTGATGAAATGTGGAGTAATTCAAATCACTTCTGACACTGTTAATGCACTGTCTATTCAGAGTGCGATACACAAACAACTCTAAATTCTTTAGATTTATAATCTCCAACCATGTGTTTACACCACCTTACAACCACATACAAAAATATTCTATACCGAAGGAATGCAGACCAAATTACTCACATGCTCTATACTAGATATGACTAAACTCTATCATGCAAACTTCTTCTAATCACAACTTTCACACCAAAGGACATCAGTAGACAACATTCTGGAATTAGATGTATTTAATGATCAATAACAACATACTAGAACCACAAGATATGAACTTTAATGGTAGAATAATGTGGACCAAAAAACTAGAACTCTGTACACTGAATGCAGTGTACTAACACTGAGCCAAATTTATTAACATGTTCCTTACCGGACCAAATCTCTTTGCACGGTTGTATTCTAAGAGGAATTAGATGAACTTGAATGGAAGAGGATCAAACCCTCTTGCAAAATTCCCATCCAAATTTCTCTGCATAATCTTACAATTGTTGTTGCCATCAATGACAACACTACATAACATCATGCTCTGCCTTGTCTTCTGCATGCTAACAATCTCTTCATCAATGATGTTGCCAACAATCTCTCCCTTTGGCATTGATGGCAACACATGATGTGAAAAACCATCAGGACCAAATTCTTCAACAAAAGTTCTCTCCCTGTCTTCTGTACATCTTACTTTCTCCTCAAAACACTGTTTCTCTCCCCCTGAGATGTATATCTCTCCTTTTTCACATGTCTCTCTCCAAAATAGTCTCCCCCTTTGACATCAATGGAAAAGGGTGTACAAAGTAAACTTTGTATAGGATCTCCCCCTAAGTAAATGATTTATATATGCACCAAAATTTCAAAATTGTCTTTTAACCTTCAACATATGTACACAAGAAATCAAAACTTACTGAGTTTTAGGGAAGATGTCTTTGTAGATGTTCTTGAGTTGTACCACATTTGAATCCCACTGCGCCTTAGCATAGCTTAGTATATGTATGTGCCCATTGATATGTAAGAGAAATTCCTCTGCCTTATCCACAGTAGTAGGAGCATCAATCATTTTTCTAGCTTTCTCAACTTCTTTTATTAGACCAGTCATAGAAGCCATCTTAAAGCTAACAATCTCTCTTAACTGGCTCATTTGGTCCTTTATAGACTCCTTATGATTTTGCAGTTTCTTTATGTTTGCATGAGCCTTTTCTATTGTAGCTCTTAAGTTTCCATTCAAATCTTTCAAAGGATCATAAGTTCTAGAAATCTTTACAAGATGAGCCTCAAGATCCTCAATCTTGTCTTTTATTTCTTAGATCATTATGGGCCAAGATAAGCAAAATTGATACAATGCATTTGCATCATTCATAGCCATCTCAATATATTTTATACCATTTTCTAGAAGAGTGTGTGCCTTAGAGCACCTATCAGTCAGTTCTAATAGTCTCTTATTATCAAATTCCTCTCTCACCTTTTTCTCTACTAGTAACTCAAAAGACTCAAACTAACTATTAACTTTACTCATCAGATCCTTCATTTGCAATGCCGGAGTCAAAGTAACATCTCTATTTGCATCAGGCACCAAATTCTCAAAATTCTTCATGGATTCTTCCATTAATTCTTTTCCTTCTACATGAGATTGTAGAATCTCCTCTTATACAGATGCTTAAAAGATTGTCCCAAGCTGAAGTTTATGCAAAAGAGAAATGGTAGACAAATTAATCTGACCATCTAAAGCATGTACTTGTAGAAGTTGTGGGATAGATAAAACTTGTGATTGCCTTTGCTTCACCAAAAACTCCCTGATAGAGTCTAGTGAAGAGACTCCGGAGGACTCACCAACCTTGTTATCTTTCATTTCTTCTAAAATAGGGGATTCTAGAGGAGGATTTGCATCATGCACTTCTCTTTCCTTAGCATATTTTGAAATAGAATTAGTATCCAAAATATTTGCATTCTGATCCAAAATTGCCTCATTCTATTCTCCTTTATCTTCCTATGTATTTTCTTCTGTAGGCTCCCTATGATCATCAAATGTGTCTGTATTCTGGAGACAAATTATGATCAGTCACCAAGGGTGGTTCAGTACTTTGCTCTACATTAGCCTTAGTCTGGTTATCATTATTTTCCTCTTTATTAGAATGATATTCTTCAACAGTAGCAATCTGAAGTTCTTTCAAAACATTTACAATAATACTTAAAGCTTCCTTTTCTAGCCTCTTTATGTCCTCTTCATCATTTGACATCAATGTGTTTACTCTTCTTTTTGTTTTGAATTCTTTGCTCAATCTCTGCATGGCTCTCTTCTTGTCTAGACTGGAGATAGTAGGATAGAATTTCTCAAGAGTTCTTCTCTTCATTTCATTGTCTCTACTAATTGCTTCATCTCTCTTCTTTGTTAGAACATCGACTAAACTATTAGGTAGATAATCTATTATTTCAATGAAAGCAACATTAAAAACATCTAGATACCTGATTATTGCAGCTTCAATGATTGCCTTGTCATCATTTGACCTGTCTTCATCATATAATTTTTCTACTTGCTTCAAATTTTTATACTCTATGATTGCATTAATTGTAGCATCTAACTGTAGAGGGGAAAGAATTTTTTTATCTGATTTCTTTTGTTTTCCTTTTCCTTTGTCCTTAATTCCATTATTCTTTCTTTTCTTACCTTTTCCTTTCCCTTTCCTAGAAGACTCTCCTTCTTCACTTAATATGACTTCTCTTCTCTTGAAGATAAAGCCTCTTTCTCTTTCTCGCTAATTTCTTCTTCTTCTTCTTCTTCTTCTTCTTCACTGATATCCCCACTCGCATATACTTGTTTGGAACCTTTTACCTTCACTCTTCTCTTCTTAGTAGGTTTAGATTGTTCAGTAGCATTGGATACAACATTCTTCTCAGAACATGCAGTAGAGGAGGAAGAGGTTCTTGATGTCCTCCTGAGACTAGGAGCTTCAAATGTCCCCTTGGACTTCTCTTCAATACCAGATTCTTCTTCAGCTCTTGTTTTAGCATTGGCTTTCCATACCTGGTTCTTAGAAATGCCTAAGCTTTTAGCAAATTCCTCAACTATTTTATGCACTTTCTTTTGAGCTTTGGGCATGTTCTGCTCCAGATGAATTTTTAGAGACTTCTCTTCAAAAGTACTAAATCTTTCTTCAGAAGTATCTTTGGGTTTGCTCAACATTAGGTCTACAATACCTACAAGAACATCTTTTGCAACTTCATATCCTATTTCAAGGATCCATACTATTCTTGGTTCGACTACTTCCATCAAGTACACATCCTTGGTGACCATGAAAAGAATGTTGTTCTTGTTTTTTTCTACAAGTTTTCTAGGGATTATTTCCCTGGCTTGTATCTTTTCCTGAAATACTTTGAAGTGGCCCCACAAAGCAACATTTTGAGCATCTTTGTCACCAACTCTTTGCAAGTGGTCTCTTATCTGGGTGGCAACATGAATATGCCTAATCCATACAACATTTTATGCACCTAGCAACTTTTTGAGAAAATAGAATAACAAGCAAATGATTAGGGTACCAAATTTGAATGGGTACTTTGACTCTTTTGTCTTCTTCAAATTCTCCAACAATTTTTGCCTTGGCAACTCACAGAGATCATAATTAGCATTCTATTTCACCATCTCATAAGCTATGTTTATAGTAGTGGCTGAGACTGAATTTTCTTTGTTTGTGAAATAAATTTTGTAGCCTATCATCATTGAAGCATACTTCATAGTTGGATCCTCTATGTCATTCACTGTCAATGCTCTCTTGTCAAACTTAGCTCCTTTAAGCTTCATAACAACATCATTTTTCACAAATTTCAATGTCAAAACAACTCTGGTGGAGCATAACCCTGTAACAACCCTAATGGCTTCTTTGTTGATTATATGTGGAATGTCTAGCCACATGAATTTATCATGAATTCTGCTCTAAACATATCTAACCCAAGCATCTTCATAACACAGAATAGGAAAGTTGTTCCAAACATCCAATTTCTTTTCTGCTAGGGCACTGTACTCTATCTTCAAATCAAAGTTATCATCAGTCAATTCATCCACCCATAATTGCCCTAACTTAGCATGATTGTATTCTTCCAAATTTGCATGAATGTAGATCCTTATATCCTCAGTATGCAACACACCATAGGGTACATCTAAAAATGCACCATCTAGATCAGTTTCCATCGACTTGAAAGGGCGTTTCTGTTGTAAGTATGGACCTAACCGGTGTTGTCATTGATGTCAACATACTTCTGTTGCATTAATGATAAGGTTTGGATGAGCCGTGAGCTAAGGATATTGAGAAAATTAGTCTCAATCAGGAACAGTGAAGAATAGTGATGACTGTAAGACAAAAGTCTAAGATAGGATGATAATCAGAGGATGCGGATTAAAGGGTTTGTAGATATGTGTCTGTGAGATGATCCAGTCAAGTTTTTAGAGGTCCACATGAAGATCTGAAGAAGTTATGGCTGCTCAAGTAGAACCAGCTCTGGCAAGTGTTCAGAGGTGACAAAGTGACATAGATAGGTCCGGTGAGATCCAGAATGCATTATCCCATTCTACGGATTTGAGGAAGTGTTGAGGATGTCCTTGTGAAGTGTCAAGTAGATTGGTTCATGGCTTGAAGGTTCGGAAGAACCTATTCCTTTGTGACAGTGATGACAGACTATGTTCTTGAGGTTCCAGATGAAGGAGAGAAGGACTCTAGTAAGCAGATGAAGTGCGGATGTTCTTGGTGATTCAGGAAAGCTTATGGTGATCTTTGGATCATTTCCAGTTCATGTTGGTGGTCTGCATTGAAGTTAAAGTTTGTATTTGAAGAATAACCATCGGATGTTGGTGTTCTTCCTGAGACTGGCCGACCAGATGTATTACACATCTTACGGATGTTCTTGTAGGTGTTTTCTGACTTAGATGATTGTTCCTAAGTCGATGTCATGTATAAATAGGGATTGTGAAGTCATTTCAAAGTGCACATTGTGGAGATGAGCGAGTGGTAGCAAAGAAGAGAGCGAAAGGTAGAGCAGAAGTATTGAGCTTAATGGAACTGATTCAAGAATGGTGAAGATGCGATTATCCAATTCATGTACGTGATACTTATTTCTTTGTAGACAGTGTATCTCTTGTAGGCAGTGAGCCTCTTGTGAGCAGTGTGCTCAGGCAGTGAGCCCTAATTGGCATGTGCCATTTTGTTCTTTCTATTCTTCTAATAGAGAATACATTCTTCGGGTAATCACCCCGTGGTTTTTCCCTTAACCAGGTTTTCCACATCAAAATCTTGGTGTCTTATATGTTGATGAGTTTCTGCTTTTGATTTGAATGCATTATGTTTCATGTTTAATATACTCCTAATCACTAAGAGGATTTAAGTGTGTAAATTAGAGAAAGCTTTGCACAACTGATTCGCCCCCCTCTTAGTTGTGTGCCCTAAGTCTAACAATTGGTATCAGAGCTAAGTTCCTCTAAAAGGAGCTTAACCGCTTGAGGAGATCCAGGGTGTCGTCATACAAGAAGGATAGTCCGAAGTTTGATGGAACCAACTTTGCTCTTTGGAAAGGTCGCATGAAATGTCACTTGCAGTGTATGGGAATAGCGTACTGGTCCATGGTCACAAAAATTTATGTACCTCCACAAGGTAGTCCGACAACCCTAAATGAAATCACAAATGTTGAAAATAATCTGCGGACCAAAGAGGCTCTTCTAAGCGCATTATCTGACTCAGAGCTCTCAAATGTTATTGACCTACCAACTGCCTTTAAGATTTGGAATAAACTGGAACTTTTGCATGAAGGAGATCAGTATGTTAAATGTGCAAGGTTACAGAGCCTAAAAGGGAAATTTGAAAAATTGAAGATGAGAGATGATGAAAATATTACCACTTTTATGCCAAGAGTGAATGAGCTGGTTTGTGGAATTAGAAATGCTGGTGGAGTCTTGGATGAAATAAGATTGTTGGTAAAATTCTTAGATCCCTTCCTACTTACAAAATCAAGGCTGCTGCCATTGAAGAATTCAAAGCCCATACAACTGTCACAAGAGATCAATTGGCTAGGAAATTAGCTGCATTTGAAATGACAGAGTTTGGAGATGACCCCCCCAAGACTGAATCTACATTCAAAGCCAGTGCCTCTATTAAAGGTAAACCAAGGTTTGATCCGGGAGAGAATTCTTCAAGGAAATTGTCATGGTATGAAAAAGCAAGAAAAGATCTGGAAGAAGAAGAAGTAGAAACTACTCAACTTGAAGCCCTTATTGCAAAGAGGCTGCCAAGAGGATCCGGTAAGTATGAAGGAAAATTACCTTTTAAGTGTTTTAACTGCAATAAGATTGGTCATTTTGCCTCAAAGTGTCTGGAAAGATTTTCAAGGCATAATCCTAACAAGCCAAGGTTCCAAAAGAACTATTACTATGTTCATGAAGAAGATGATAATGAAGGAGAAACAGATGATGAATCAGAGACTGGAAACAAATCAAGAAATGAATGGGTGTTTATTGCCATCAAGGAAGAAGAAACAATATTCTCTGTATCTGTCAATCATAAGGTTGTAGAAAGAGCCCTGGCTACCCAAGTTGAAGAAAAGGATGATTGGGTCATTGACAGTGGTTGCTCTCACCATATGATAGGTGACAAAAATAAGTTCATAGATTTGGAAAGATATGAAGGAGGAGTGGTAAAGTTTGGAGATAATTCTGCTGGTAGAATCAGAGGAAGAGGAACTATTTCTTTTGATGGAAGGAACAAAATTGGTAATGTTCTATATGTTGAAGGCTTGAAGCACAATCTTCTCAGTGTTGGATAGTTGGTGAACAGAGGCTATGATCTCCAGTTCAAGAATGGAAAATGCAAGATCTTTGAAAGCTTTGGAATAGAGATTGCATCCGATACCCAAACTAAAGGTAATATCTTCCACTTGGTTGGCACTGGTAAAAGTTGCTTATTTGTTCAAGTTGATTAGAGTTGGTTATGGCATAGGAGAATGTGTCATGTGAATTTTGATAATATCATCAAGATAAGCAATACTCAGGTTGTAAGAGATCTTCCAAAATTGGTGAAACCTACTAACAGCTTGTGCAAGGAATGTCAGTTGGGTAAGCTGAGCAGAGTCACATTCAAAAGCAAGGAACTATCTTCTACTGGATTATTGGACTTAGTTCACACTGATCTTTGTGGTCCGACAAGAACCAGGAGTATTCAAGGTGATAGATACTTCATGCTATTAATTGATGACTATTCTCGGATGATGTGGGTAACCTTTCTAAAGGAGAAATTAGAAGCTCTTGAGAAATTCAAAATATTCAAGGCTATGGTAGAGAATGAAATAGGATTAAAGTTGAAATGTTTGAGATCTAATAGAGGTGGAGAATTCACATCCGGCGAGTTCATAGAGTTCTGTGAGAAACATGGAATTAAGAGACAGTTGTCTACTCCTAGGACTCCACAGCAAAATGGAGTAGTGGAGAGAAAGAACTGGACCATCTAGGAAGCATCTAGAACCATGATGATGGAAGCAAATGTTCCTCAGATCTATTGGAGAGAAGCTGTCAGCACTGCAGTCTATACTCTCAATCGAGTTCAAATCAGAAGTAATACCAGTAAGACCCCTTATGAACTCTAGTTTGGCATTACTCCTACTATAAGATATTTCAGAGTCTTTGGTAGCAAATATTACATCAAAAGAGATGAAGATCTAGGCAAGTTTGATGCTAGAAGTGATGAAGGAATATTCTTGGGTTACTCTACTAAAAGCAAAGCATACCGGTGTTATAACAAGAGACTAAGAAAGATGATAGAAAGTACAAATGTGAAGGTTGATGAGGGAATAGAGAAACCCTCAAGGTTTTATGAATATGATGAAGATGATTAGAATGGTGTTCTGGTTCAAGGAGTTCAATCCTTCTTTGAAAGTCAGATTCAAACTGATCCGGTAAATCAAGAAGAAGAGATAGGTCTGAATGAGCCTAATCAAGAAGCAGAAGTGCAAGAAACTCCCAAAGTTCCAAGGTATGTAAGACAGAACCACTCTAAAGATCAAATCATAGGTGACAAAAGCAAAGGTGTGCAAACTAGAAGGAAAATTGCTTAAAATTTAGATGAATATTGTCTGATTTCAAAGATTGAACCTAAGACAATAAATGAAGCCTGCAATGATGAAAACTGGACCAAAGCAATGGAGGAAGAGTTGATGCAAATTGAGAAAAATCACACTCAGGATCTTGTTCCCAGACCTAGAAACAAGAATGTGATTGGAACCAAATGGGTCTTCCGGAACAAACTAAATGAAGTTGGTGAAGTAATCAGAAATAAAGCCAGATTGGTCTGCAAGGGCTACTCTCAAATAGAAGGAATTGATTTTGAAGAAACTTTTGCTCTGGTGGCAAGAATTGAAGCAGTCAAATTATTTCTTGCATTTGTTGCCTTCAAGGATTTCAAGGTGTATCAGATGGATGTCAAGTCTACTTTCTTGAATGGTGACTTAGAAGAAGAAGTGTACATTGAACAACCGGATGGATTTCAATTATCTGAGCATGGTGATATGGTCTGCAAGTTGAAGAAGGCACTGTATGGACTAAAGCAAGCCCCAAGAGCCTAGTATGAAAGATTGGACAAACATCTTTTGAAGATTGGTTTCAACAAAGGTACTGCTGACAGTAACTTATATTTCAAAATTGATCATGAAAACATCTTGATTGTTGAAGTATTTGTTGATGATATCATCTTTGGAGGAAGAGATAGTATGTGTAAAACTTTTGCAAATCAAATGAAAAGTGAGTTTGAGATGTCTATGCTTGGTGAAATGAATTTCTTCTTGGGTCTATAAATTACTCAAACAAAGAAAGGAATCTTAATTTCTTAGACCAAATATGTGAAAGAACTATTGAAGAAATTTGGGATGGAAGATTCAAAGCCAATGAATACTCCCATGGCAACCAGATGTAAGTTGAGCAAAGATGATGACTCTCCTAAGGTAGACCAGACAAAGTACAGATCAATGATTGGAGGTTTGTTGTATCTCACTCAAACTAGACCAGATATTATGCAAGATGTTGGTCTTGTTGCTAGATTCCAAGATGATCCTAAAGAATCCCATGTCATAGCAATCAAGAGGATCTTTAGATATCTAAAAGGGATGGTTGAGTACGGTCTGTGGTATTGTAGAGATCATGATTTCTCTCTTCATGCATATACAGATGCTAATTGGGCAGGAGATGTGGATGACCAGAAGAGTACCAGTGGTGGAGCTTTCTTTTTGGGAAAGAGATTGGTTTCTTGGCTAAGCAAGAAACAATAGGCAATATCCCTATCTACAACTAAAGTAGAATACATAGCAGCAGCAAGTTGTTGCACTCAAGTTTTGTGGATGAAGCAGATACTAAGAGATATTAAAGTAGAGTATGAGGAGCCTATCACAATCTTCTGTGATAATTCAAGTGCTATAAGTATATCTAAGAATCCGGTGTTGCATTCAAAGACAAAGCATATATCTATCAAGTTTCACTTTTTGAGAGAGCAAGTGAACAAGAATGAAGTCAAATTAGAGTTTGTGTCATCCAAGGATCAGATTGCAGATATCTTTACTAAACCTCTACCTAAGGACTCTTTTGAGTATCTCAGGGAGAAGCTAGGGGTTATTGCCCCTCCGGTGATGAACTAAGGTGCAATGAGGTGCATCAGTCTAGTGGGTATCACAGTCACATCTTGTGATCCAGATTGATGTTGGGGAGCTGCTACTCAGGGGGAGCAGTAGGTATGATTCTATAAGTGTTGGAATTGCAAGTATGCACCCTTTTCCATTGATGTCAAAGGGGGAGAGAAGACATGTGAATGGTTGTTGTTGATAGAGGGAGTAGTGACAATAAGGAGAAGTTCTTGTCTTGATGGTTTTTCAGATCATATGTTGCCATCAATGACAAAAGGGGAGATTGTTGCAAGTATGGGCCTAACCGGTGTTGTCATTGATGTCAACATACTCCTATTGCATTAATGATAAGGTTTGGATGAGCCATGAGCTGAGGATATTGAGAAAATTAGTCTCAATCAGGAACAGTGAAGAACAGTGATGACTGTAAGACAAAAGTCCAAGATAGGATGATAATAAGAGGATACAGATTAAAGGGTTTGTAGATATGTGTCTGTGAGATGATCTAGTCAAGTTTTCAGAGGTCCACATGAAGATCTAAAGAAGTTATGGCCACTCAAGTAGAACTGGCTCCGGCAGGTGTTTAGAGGTGACAAAGTGACATAGATAGGTCCGATGAGATCCAGAAATGCATTATCCCATTCTGTGGATTTGAGGAAGTGTTGAGGACGTCCTTGTGAAGTGTCAAGTAGATTGGTTCATGGTTTGAAGGTCTAGAAGAACCTATTCCTTTGTGACAGTGATGACAGACTATGTTCTTGAGGTTCCGGATGAAGGAGAGAAGGATTCTAGTAAGTAGACGAAGTGCAGATGTTCTTGGTGATTCAGGAAAGCTTGCGGTGATCTTTGGATCGTTTCCAATTCATGTTGGTGGTCCGCAATGAAGTTAAAGTTTGTATTTGAAGAATAACCACCGGATGTTGGTGTTCTTCCTGAGACTGGCCAACCGGATGTATTACACGTCTTGTGGATGTTCTTGTAGGTGTTTGCCGACTTAGATGATTGTTCCTAAGTCGATGTCATGTATAAATAAGGGATTGTGAAGTCATTTCAAAGTGCGCATTGTGGAGATGAGCGAGTGGTAGCAAAGAAGAGAGCAAAAGGCAGAGTAGAAGTATTGAGCTTAATGGAACTGATTCAAGCATGGTGAAGATGCTATTCTCTAGTTCATGTATGTGATACTTATTTCTTTGTAGACAGTGTGTCTCTTGTAGGCAGTGAGCCTCTTGTGAGCAGTGTGCTCGCGAAGTGAGCCCTAATTGGCATGTACCATTTTGTTCTTTCTATTCTTCTAATAGAGAATACATTCTTCGGTTAATCACCCCATGGTTTTTCCCTTAACCGGGTTTTCCACGTCAAAATCTTGGTGTCTTATGTGTTGATGAGTTTCTGCTTTTGATTTGAATGCATTATGTTTCATGTTTAATATACTGCTAATCACTAAGAGGATTTAAGTGTGTAAATTGGAGAAAGTTTTACACAACTGATTCACCCCCTCTTAGTTGTGTGCCCTAAGTCTAACAGTTTCTTGTATTTAGGGTGAGGTCTATCTACAACATCTATTACTTATGGAATAAACATTTGGAATAGACATCTATAACTTTCTTAGGCAAGATAGGAAACTAAAAATACCTTTTCAATCACTTTCGGTTAGGGTTTGTAAGCACTGAATCTTAGGACGCTATGAACTCTTCTTTGCCACACTGCTTAGCTCTCTTTCGCTTGAAAAATTGTTTGCAATATGAATTTTTATCAAGTATGATCACTTATTACCCATTTTTCTTCATGACCTAATTTTCCATAAATGCCCTGTTTAATAAAGTTGTTAACACTTCTTCTGATGACACAGTCAATTTTAATTGCTCTGCAATCTTTCGCAATAGGATGTTTTTCACTGGAATCTTCTCCAAATGATCAAGTACATCGGTATTTACCTTATATCTTCATGCTGAGGCATCAGTACCATTCCTTTGGTAGAGGGAGAAAGATTTCTATTAAAGCTCCCCCTAAGCCAAAGCTCTTTCCTCAGTTTCCAGAGGAAACATCTATACTGGATGCCAATACAGGCTCACCATTAACCTCTATTACTTCCTTCTTTATCCAAATCTTACTCATCTCCTTCTTAGTCTCTATCGGATCAACCTCTTGTACTAGTTTGTTCTTCTCTATCAGATAATTCTTCTTCATGCTTCTACTTCTACAGAACTTTGAAATGTGTCCAGGCTTATTACAATTATAGCATACAACATTCTTCTAACCAATATTCATTCCATTCATTCTAGATCTGCAATGGTTAGCTTTGTGCCCAAATCTATTGCATGTATAACAGTATCCATTGAAGGATTGAGTCATTCTACCATTGTTACGGTCATTCATCCTTTGACTTCTACACTCATTAGCTTTATGACCAATTTTCTTGCATGTAAAACATTGACCAGAGAAAGATGGAACATTTTGATTCATTCTACTCCTATATTGTATAGCCATATGTCCAAATTTATTGCAAGAATAACAATAACCATTGAAAGATGGGTACCTTTGAGCATTAGGTTGTCTGACCAGTGGTCTTCTAGCTCCTTTCTTTTAATTCCAGATCTGCTTGCCATTGTTCTTCTTGTTTTCATCTTTTGATGCTTGACTTGATTTTGAACTTTCACCTTTTTCAAACCCTAATCCTTCTTTGTCATTGGGATCTTTCTGACTTGCAGTCATCTCATCAAGCCTTGCAGAACTTATCTTGATTTTTTCTTCATAACTTTTTGCTCTCTCCAAATCTAATTTCAATTTCACAACTTCTTGTTCAAGCTTTATACATTCTTCAGATTTGCTTTTCACCATTGAATTTAGTATTCCTCAATTCTTGCTTTTTCTTCAACTAGCACTTTCAGACCATTCGTGGATTCATTTGCTAGCCTCAATTGTTCGTTGACCTTCTATTTTTCTTTGAACTTCTTGACTTGCTCTCTCAATTTTTTGATACATCCATCTGCTTCTTTGACATTCTCTTTCAGGTCTTTGACTTCTTCTTTAGTCCTTTCTAGATCTTTAAGAGCAACCTTGAGTTCTTCACTATTGACTGACAAGCATTCATCTTCTAAAAATTCAACAACAGGAATCTCTTCTAGAGGAGTAGGAAATTTCCTAGCTGCCATGTGTTCAACCTCAAAGATCTTCCTTAACCAGTTAGGCTTCTTCCAAAGGACTTGGCTCTAATACCAATTGTTGAACACCCAAAATACTGAGAGGGGGGTGAATCAGTATTCTTTTAAACCATTCACATATTAAGCATTCAATCCATTTACCATATTCAATAGTAGTAAAGTAGATTAAGCATAAAACATGTAACCACAAACCATGACACATGAACACCAGGATTTTACATGGAAAACCCAAAAAGGGAAAAACCACAGTGAGGATTAGCTCACAATATATTATGAATAACAATACTGGTTACAAAGGGCTCACTGCCCAAAGGGACTCATTATCCAAATAGAGAGTGTTCATTGCAGGTGGATTCACTATCCAAGTGGACTCACTGCCCACTGAGAGAAAAGTAGAGAGAAATAAGGGTGGCTCACTGCCATAATTTGAACTGTTACAATTGCATCTACATATGCATGGAATATAGTTCCAATGAAGTTCAAGTTACAGAAACAAAAACTCCTCTCATTGATCTGAGATATCACACTGTCCTACTCTGTACTTCCTCAATTCACAGATCTGTAGGCACCTTTTACATTTTTTAGATCACCTTTATATCACTTCATATCTAAACCATCAAAAACAAACCTCTTTATATATCTACTTCTTTTACAACATCAATTAGGTCAGTCTAATTGAATGTAACATACAAAACATGTCATACATAACCCATCAGCCCCAAAACTTCACATACACACTTTGCACCAAGATTTAAACTTTGAACCAACTTGAATTAGGTTGGGATGGACCTAAAATAGCTCCCACTTAACTCCATAGAACATATTTACCCTCCGCAAAACATATCTACCTTCAGGTCAGCTCCACTGGCAAAGTGACAATAACATGAGCTAATTGTCAAACCACAAATCAGTATCCAGAACTCCAAATTGCCTCAAACCTGGAATACATACTCTTTAGTTATTCATAAACTTGTTCTCAAATCCACACAGCAAAATGTTCACCTACAATGAAATGCAGAGTAATTTAAATCACTTCTGACACTATTAATGCACTGTCTATTCAGAGTGCAATACACAAACAACTCTAACTTTCATTCTGGAGGACTTTAGAACTTGAAACTTCAGATTTACAATCTCCAACCAAGTGTTTACACCACCTTACAACCACATACAAAAATATTCTATACCAGAGGAATGCGGACCAAATTACTCACATGCTCTATACCAGATATGACTAAACTCTATCATGCAAACTTCTGCTAATCACAACTTTCACACTGGAGGACATCGGTAGATAAAATTCAAGAATTAGATGTATTTAATGATCAATAACAACATACCAAAACCATAAGACATGATATTCAATGGTGGAATAATGTAGACCAAAAAACTAGAACTCTGTACACTAAATGCAGTGGACTGACACTTAGCCAAATTTCTTAACATGTTCCTTACTGGACCAAATCTCTTTGCACAGTTGTCTTCTAAGAGGAAGTAGATGAACTTGAATGGAATAGGATCAAACCCTCTTTCAAAATTCCCATCCAAATTGCTCTCCACAATCTTACAATTGTTGTTTCCATCAATGACAACACTAAATAACATCATGCTCTGCCTTGTCTTCTGCATGCTAACAATCTCTTCATCAATGATGTTTCCAACAATGCTTTGTCCTTTGAAAGATGATTTGTGCATTTAAGAATGTGATATTTTATTTAGAGAGTATGAACTACCCTCTTTGGATAAAAGAGAACTAACAAAGGACCCTCAATCTATAGTTTAAAAAATATGTGTTGATTCAAGGTGAGTTGATGTGGAGGATCCATGATGGATTGTATCTCAAATGCATGTATCAATAATAGTAGTTAGAGCAATGAGTGAGTGTCACCAAGGGATTTGCAATGGACACTCCATGGCTAAGGCCACCACACATAAGATGCTTGAAGTGGGATGTTGGTGGTTGACACTATTCAAAGATGTGACCAAGGTGGTAAAGAAATTTGATTCCTACCAAATATTCTTAGGTAAATTGAAGTTTGCAAGTACCCTTCCCCTCACATCCATTTTAGTCAAGTCTCCTTTTTAGAAATGGGGGCATTGATTTCCTAGGGGAGATCATGGAAAAGTCAAGTTATGGGCATAAATGGATTCTTGTGGCCATAGATTGCTTCACCTAATGGGTTGAGGTAATCCCCACTAGAAGTGTGACTTCAAAGGTGGTGATTAATTTCTTGTTGAATAATGTAATTACAAGGTTTGGAAAGCTCACAAGGATTATTGTTGATAATGCCATGTGTTTTAGGTCCCACAAGTTTTTATATTTTTGTGCTAGGTACAATATCTAGCAATAAAAGTATCATAAAAATTATCAAAATAACCCTAGAGGTAAAGAAGAAGAGGTGGGATGATAAGTTAAAGTTTGTCGTATGTGCAAACAAAATAATATATAAGAAGGTAATTTGTAGGAGCCCTTTTGAATTGATTTATGGAGTAGAAACCAAAAATTCTAATCAGTTTAGAGTTGTTGATATACAAATTGCTATAGGAAATCGAAGAAGAATAAAGTGATGTAATATCCTATAGGGTGCATGTGCTGACAAAACTAGATGAAGGAAAAAGAGTTATACATGACATGGTCTTATTGAGGTAGCAAAAGGTGAAGAATTTATTTGATTAAAAGGAAATTCAAATGTGTTCTTAGAGTGAAGACTTGGTCCTCATGTGGAAATCTAGATTAGAGGATAGAAGAAAACATGGAAATTTTTATCCCTTTCGGCTTGGGCCATGTGAACTTGGAGACAAGTGTGATCAAGGAACATATTTTCTCAAGAGTTTGGATGGGGATCTCATGGAGTTGTAGCATATAAAGAGTTAGTTATTCTTATTGATAAGGTATTGTGGTGTTGTACATATCCCTTTTTTGTGTTGTGTTTTCCTTGTGTATCTATGATCCTTATTGATCATAGTGAAGTGTGTTTGTCTCAGGTCCTCCTTTTTTGCTAAGTTGTGTCCTATCAGTTGGTTTTGTGGTTTATCTTGATTTACAAGAATGTTTTCTGGTGTACTCGTAGATATTTGGCTAATTTTCTTATCATATTCATTATGGATACATGTTGCTAACTAGAGCCAATGTTTTCTTGCACCCAAATTATTGATTACATCGTGTATCCATATTCATTATGGTATCATAATATCAATCCAGATGCATACTATAGGCCACATTTTTTTGTGTTCCCTCACCTCAAGTTTCATAAGTGTTTTATCTCTCATCATTTATGGTGGTATCTTGTGGGTTATTTCATTTTCCTTGCCTCCCTTCCCTTACTATGTAATATGATATATTATATTGTAAAATCCTCTAGTATGTTGCATTGATCCTCTATTTCCTATTCTTACTTGTTTCTATTACCACACATGTCTTTCATGCTATTATTTTCACCACAAAGACATTAATCCAGTCACTCACCCTTACTATCTTCTCTATAGTAAATCTTTGGTGTGTGATAGCTTCTCTTAATTTGTGGTGGTCACTAGTATGTTTGTAGGGGCGTTTTGATGTTGTAGTGGCATACCTCTTTCTACCTCACTATTATGGTGAATATTAGTGTTGCACCTACTCACTTTGCATTGTGGTTGCAGTGGTAATATTTTGAACAACTTAGAAATGTTTCATCTTTGTGTGTTCACACCAACAAAGTGGCATTGTTGTTAGAGTTTTCTTATGTCTAGTGCTAGGTGGTTTGTTTGTGGGGTAACAGTTTGTTTACCTAGATGCAATGGTTGGTATTTATAATGGCTATCCCAATCAAATTGTGGTGATATATATATCCTACGGTAGAGGTGTTTGGCCTGTGGCAATATTCCCTTGCTTTTTACAATAATTTCTCAAGTATTGATGCTCATATGGAAGTATTATGGTTAGTGTGGTTCAAGGTATCTTACATTGTGACTGTAGTTGTTGTCTTTATGATATGCCCTTTTGTGATGGGTTTTTTGTCTTCTTTTGGTTGCATGTCAATGGTGACTTCTTGGTTCTTTAAGTTTTCATTTGTCTATGCAATTGTTTATCCTTCTAGAGTGTTCAAATTGTCTTCTACATCCCATCTACCATTTGATCAACTTGAATGGCTTGTGTTTAAATGGAATTTGAAATGTTTACCTACCCCACAAGGCACTATTCACTCTCACCTACCCTAACTTGTACTATGGTTTACAAGTTATTTTTGAGTGCATAACTCCTATGGTCGAATCTACTAGTGGTTAGTGGTCTTGTCATCATTTAATGGCTTGTCTATGTTCCTTTGATAGTTTTTAAACAGATGTGCTACAATGGGGTATTATTCAAACCTACATATTAAGTCCTATGTGTAGTCATGGTGGGATTTCTCATTTAATAATTTAAAGGAAGCAAGGTACATGAAAATGCTTTCTACACTAAACTTTTGAGAAGAGTGTTGTGCAAATTTCAATATTTTATCAATTATAGAAAGTAGAAACACATATAAGTTCATAAAATTTAAACAATATACCATAATACAAGTATACATGGGGAAAACTATTTAGGATAAAAACCCCAAACTCCAAAGAAACACAATATATTATTCAATAAACAACACAATTACAATACATTTATAGAGTAAGCCTTCATAGGATATCACCAACCAAAGATCTAGAGGAATTCTGACAACATAACAATACCTACTAAACTTGGTATAAAACCTCCATCTCAAGCACCCAATAAATAGGAGATATAATACATGAAACCATCAAATGTTAATTATAAAACCATGAGATACCACCCAAAATAGTGGTGCCCAAATCCTTAGAAATCCAACACCCAAATTCCAAGATGAGTCTACAGGCTAAAAATAGCATGTTCCTTCCATCTGTCATAACCTTGTTATAATCCACTCACAAAATTGGATGTTCCATTTTGGATTCATTATCCCCATATAAAAATGTCTTATGATGTGTTGGTCAACAAGTGTAACGCTCTTTTACAACTCTTCTATGTGTTGATGTTTTTACATTTCCAATGTAGGAGGCCCAACTTCTAGAGGCTATAAAATTTGATTCAAGAGGTCGATTGGGCCCTTTTTTAAAATTGTAGAGCTTGAAGAGGTCCACATGACAAGAACTAAGGAACTAGTGTTGGACAACCAACAAAATTATTTTGTCCAAAAATTAACTTTATAGCCTAGAAATTGAAATTTTTTTAATTTTTCAACCTAAAAATCATATTTTTTATAATCTTAACATTAGGTTCAAGGTTGAGACACCTTTCATAACATTATCCCACTTGTTTAACACCTTTCAAAAGAAAAGGGGAAATTACCAACACTGAAAAATAATTTCTAGGGTCTGAGAGGTCCATAGACTCACTGCACCACCTAAACTTGTTTGGGCTCACTAGCTTTGTCAATGAATATGCAACATTTATCAATGTATCAAACTTCTCCAACATCACCCTTCCATCCTGTACCATATCACAAATAAAATGGTACTGGACATCAATGTGCATCATCCTTGCATGAAAGGTTGAGTTCTTTGCCAAACATGTGGCACTCTAACTGTCACAATGAACTATAATGGTTCATGTGTCTAGCCTAAGATCTAAACACAATCTCTTAATTCAGATGGATTCCTTACACGAATGAGTATTTATAGTGTAATCTACTTTTGTAGTGAAAAAAGTGACCATAGCCTATCATTTATTCATCCAATTGATTGCACCATCGAACATAGTGAAAACATATCCATAGAATCCACATATCCATGAATACACACTAAATGTTGATTCCATACTAGGATATCCACGTGATAACAAATGGAATACTCAAAAGTACCCCACAAATATCATAAGACCCTCTTCGCTGCATCCCAATGTACCCATCTAGGATTAGCCATAAAATGACTAAGGACTCCCATTGCTTGGGCAATGTTTGGTCCTATATAGACCATGAAATAAATCAAACTTCTAAAATTAATATCATAAGGTACAGTCCTCATATCTTCCATCTAACTAGGAGACTTTGGACAATCCTCAACTGATAACTTTGTCCCCATTGTAACAGGAATAGACAATGGCCTACAAGATGTCATGTTGAACCTTTCCAACACCAAGTTCACATACTTACTCTAGCCCAACCATTTTTTTCTATTTTCTCTATCTATTTTGATCTCTATCCCTAAGATGTACCTAGATGCCCATAAGTCTTTCATCTCAAACTATGTTGAAAGTTGAGACTTCAATTCATAAATCAAACCATTCCCATTATATAAAAACAACATATCATCAACATACAATGCAATAATGAGAATACAATCACCATCCATATTATAGTATATGCAATGCCCTGATTTAGATCTCAGAAATCCCAAAATTAACACAAATAAATTGAACTTTTTTTACCACATCCTAAGAGATTGCTTAAGACCATACAAAGATTTCTTCAACTTACAAACAAAATGTTCTTTACCTTTCTCAATGTTGTGCTCTAATTATCTCATATGAATCTCTTCATCCAAATCACCATGAAGGAAATTTCTCTTCACATCCATTTGATCAACCTCAAGATCATACACTACAACAAGTGATAATAGAAACTGAATGGATGTTAACTTAGAAACTGAAAAAGAAAATCTCACCATAATCAATTCCCTCAACTTGGGAATAACCCTTTGCAACTAGTCTTTTTGTGTACTTCTCAACACTACCATCTAAACCAATTTTCTTCTTGAACACCCATTTACATCCAACAAGTTTATGTCCATAAGAAAAAGGTACTAGATACCATGTATCATTTTCTTTAATGCAACCATCTCTTCTTCCATGACCACTTTCCAATAATCTACATCATTCATACCCATAGCCTCCTTTACAATCTTAGGCTTATCAACGTTAGTAATCAAAGAAAAAATACATCTCTAATCATGAGGAGTATGTCTTTCTGGCTATTGGCTTTGTCGAGTGGACCTCCTCAATGAATGAGGTAGAGGCTCTACTTCTTCTTTAGGACCCTAAAATTTCTAATCTCTCCTCCTCTTCAAGTCCTTCGTGAGCTTCTTGTTCAACCATCTCAGTCTTTGGGGTTAGTTGAACCACATATTTGTTTCCATCCTTCTCTAGTTGCAACATTGTGGAAGAAGGCTTGACTTATCTAAAGATAACACTTTTGCTACACAAAACTTTCTTAGCCACAGGATCCCAAAGCTTGTACCATTTCACACCAACACCATAGCCAATGAAGATACATTTTATAGCCTTGTTCTCTGACTTTGACCACTTCTCCCTAGGCACATGTGCATATGAATTATAGCCAAAGACTTGAAGATGTCTTGACTAGAAATTTTTTTCCAACCACACCTCTATAGGTGTCTTATTAACAAGAGTTTATGTAGGAGACCTATTAACTAGGTAACAAGTTGTGGCAACTACTTCTACCCAAAACTTTTATTCTAGACCAGCCCCATTAAGCATATTCCTAGCCTTGTCCATCAACATACTATTCATCATCTCTACAACTCTATTTTGTTGAGGGATATACAGAGTTGTCTTGTACCTTTGTATTCCATGATCTTTACAGAACCTATTAAAATATTCTGAATAAAACACACTACCATTTTCAGTCATCAAACACTTAATCTTTTTACCACTTTAAAGTTATATAAGAGCCTTAAACTCTTTAAACTAACTAAATATTTTAGGTTTACTTCTAAGGAAATATACCCATGTCCTTCTACTATAGGAATCAATTAAAGATACATAACAAATAGATTTTGAAATTGAAGGAACACTTACATGACCAAAAACATCAGAATGTATCAAGTCCAATATCCCAGAAGATTTATGAGAACTAGAGTAAAATTGAATATGGTTTTGTTTTCCATGTATGCAATGTTCACAAAAATTAAACTCAAGGTTACAATCATTCAACCCCTCAACAAGATTTTTATTTTTCATGGTTTGAAGACCCTTCTCACCTATGTGACCCATCTACTAGTGCCATAACATTGTTTTCTCTACTGGAAGTTTTATCTCCAAAGAATGAGCACCCTTAGATACCTAGAAAGCATGACCATTAGAAGTAAACACAAAACACCTCTTTGCTACTGGTTCCAATGGTGAAGGTAAATATTTTATAGATCTCTTCACTAAAATAATTAAAGAACTATTACACTAAAATGTACATGCATCTAACTACAATAGAGTGACAATTTAGACACCCTTAGCAAGCACCATAGATTTTCTAACCATCTTACACCCTCCACTTGAGAAGACAACCTACACACCCACATAATTAATTTTACTTATAGAAAGTAGGTTCCATGCCAAACCATGGATATGTATTACACCATTGATTCCCTTCACTTGTCCATCGAGAAATTGGATTAGAACTCTTCCACGACCAAAAATCTTTAGATGAGAATCATCTCCAAGGTACACCTTCCCACCATCATACCCTTCATATTTTGTAAACCAACTCTGATGTGAAGTCATGTGGAAAGAGGAATCAGAGTCTATTATCCATGTACCTTCTGATGCATGAGTAGCCAAGGCAGTGATAAAAGCATCACCATCATCCTGGGAGGATATCTTAGAATCATTATTAGAGTAAATTTTTTTATTCTTCTCCTCCTTGAAATCTCTTCTAAGTTTTCTAGATTTTCCATAGTTCCCACATTTTTCCTTGAATGAACTAGGATATTTGGATCTAGACTTATCTTTCCTCTTTTCCTTCTTCTAACCTTTTTCTTTGCATCCTCCACAAACCACTAGGGCCTCCTTGGATAACTCAAAAATCTTCCTTCTCATTTCTTCAGAAAGCAATTATGCAACCACTTTTTCCATCTTGAACTTAGTTGTAGTTCTCCTAATGGCCATAACTAGGTGGTCACATGAATCTAGCAAAGAACACAACAAAGTCATACGATGATCCTCCTCATCCATCTTCACTCCCATAGAGCTTAGTTAGGCAACTAGAATATTGAAGGAATTCAAATTATTAGTTATAGATCCACCATCTTCCACTCTAAGAGAGTACAACTTCTTTCTTTGGAATAACTTATTTACTAGGGATTTAGCCTGATAAATTTTTTTCAATCTTTTTCCAAAGATTCACTATAGAAGTCTCCACATGATTATTTAAAAAACTAAAACTTCCAAACAAAGTCTCACAAGACCCCTCGTCTTTCTATCCATTAAGTCTAGTCTTCTTGTTTCATACCTGATGTGTTGGTACTAGATATTGAAGCCCATAGATCTCTATCCACAAGCATATCATCCATTTTGAGTTTCCACAACTCAAATTTTGTCTTGAGAACTTCTCCATCTCTATCCTTGATGTGCTTAACATATCTTCCTGTAATAAGATCAAAAAACCTCTCTACAAAAGCTCCCACTCAAACGAAAATTAGTATAAAAAACCCTCTACCCAACACCTAGAATCTAAGGTGATCAATCTCTTATACCAAATGAAAGGAAGCAAGGTACATGGAAACAATTCCTACACTAAACTTCAAAGGAGAGTGTTGTGCAAATTTTAATCTTTTATTAATTACAAAAATTAGAAACACATATAAACATAAAATAAATAATATACCATAATGCAAGTGTACATGGGGAAAACCCTTTTGGGAGAAAAACCCACACTCCAAAGAAGCTCAGTGTATTATTTAGTAAAAAACATAGTTATAATACACTTGTAGAGCAAGCCCTCACAAAAATTTCACCGACCAGAGATCAAGAGGAATTCTAACAACATAACAATACCTACTAAATTTGATATAAAACCTCCATCTCAAACACTCAATAAATAGGAGATACAATAAATGAAACCATTAAATGGTAATTAGAAAACCATGAGCTAAAACTACCCAAAATAGTGGCACCCAAATCCTTAATTATAAATCCAACACACAAATTCTAAGATGAGTCTACAGGCTAAAAAAAGCATATTCCTTTTATTTTTCATAACCTCATTATAATTCACTCACCAAATTCAACATTCCATTTTGGCTTCATTATCCCCATCCAAAGATGTCTTATGATTGTCGGTCAACAAATGTAACTCCCCTTTACAACTCTTTATGTGTTGATGTTTTTACATTTCCAATGCAGGAGGCCCAACTTCCAAAGGCCATAACTTTTGATCTGGGAGGCTGATTGGGCCCCTTCTTTTTTAAATTGTAGATTTTAAAGAGGTCCACATGACAAGGACCTAGGAATCAGTGTTGAACAACCTAAAAATTTTATTTGTCCAAAAGCCAACTCTATAGCCCAGAAATTAATTTTTCTATTTTTCAACCTAAAAATTACACTATTTGTAATATTAAAATTAGGTACAAGGTTGAGACACCTTTACTAACAAAAATGGCATTCCTTGATTTAAGAATGAGTTTAATGTTGATCTAATCAGTGGTTAAATACTTTGATGGTTTTTCTCATTATTTCTTGATCTCCTTGTGTCATGGATTGTTCTTGCACTTCAAAGATAATGAAGTCATGACCTAAATTTCTTCAATGGGTTGATCTTGTGTGATCCCATGAAATATCCTAACAAGATGTTTTTTGTATCACATTAAGGATGATGTGACTCAAAATTTTATTTCCCTCTTGTCAGTGTGGGTTTGGACACACCAATAGGTTGAAATGATAAAGGTTCCCCTACTTGAAAGGTGGCTAGCCTCAAGAGTCTTCATTTGTGAGGTTTAATAGAATTTCCTTATTGGAGAGAACATTGACTAGTCCATTCAAGGGGATATGTAGGAATCCCAAGGGTCATTCACATGAAAAAAAGATTTAACTTAATGTAATAATCACTATTAGCTAGTGTTAATCTTCTAATTCAATTTTAAATGTGTTCATAATTTTCATTTCAAATTATTAAACTTTCCACAAGTTATTTCAATATTTATTAAGTGAAAACAATTTAAATCTTTAAAACAATGATAGCCCCTTCAAAATTTGAGCTTTGCATCATGGAATTTGAGAATTCATTGATGTAGATTTGTTCCAATTTAAATAAAACATAATTCTAATTTCTAGGATAGAAATATATATACAGAAACCTAAATTTTATCATGTAGAATTCAAAGATTCATTATCATTTTTTGCCTTATGTGAATATAAATTTATCATCAAACCCTAAGGCTAAACTAATCTAACATAAATAAAGAAAAAAGAGCAAAAAGGATAAGGGAAAAGAGAAAAGAAAAAGAATCTAAACATATCTTAAAAGATTCAATAAACCATTTGGAAGATGGACAAATTTAATGAATAACCATTACTCACCTAACTTGTTATCCAAAATCATAATGTAGGAAGGTGTAATCTTCAAAGTAACAAAGCCATATGCATGATTAATGTGAAAATTCTACTTGCACAAATGTTTTTAATTTGACCACACAAAACATCTCACCATCAACAAGGAATCAATGATATGAAACAAGTCAAATTCATCAAACATTCATTGAATTAAATGCATAGACACATGGAAAGAAAACAAATTTAGAGTTTGAAAAATACCATAAAAATGGAATGAAATTTGGTAAATTGTATTTCAAAGATGAGTTTCCAAGGGTTCCCAACTTCTACAAATGTTTTACAAATGAGTATTTATAAGTTGCCTTGGATGTGGAAGGATAAATGTCATTCCATCCAAACGACACATATAAGACAAAATACATTAAAATGTGAAGGGTCATTTTGACTTGTCCTTTACATTCTATTCTTTCATTACATTCCAAAAAAAATTGACATGCAAATGAGTGTCACAAAGCTTCTACACACTCTTAGTTTTCTCTAGTATCCTTCTACAACTATTTTTGTAAGTAGGTGGTGAACTTATCCACTACAATTTTGATGGAATTAGGATCTGGACCACCTGAATGAACAAAATGAATGTTAGCTTCAATGAAGAGGCTGAATAATTCATGCACCTATTTATATCCTACCAGCTTCTTCTCATATTTCTCATAGGAAATCCATATCCTCGTAAGTTTGTTGATAAAAGAAGAATAAAAATTTCCCTCTTTCGGAGACTCCCCCTTAACTATAGCATCAAAATAATCCTTTATAGTTTGTGCAAAATTAAATGCATTATGATTATCATACAAACTATATTTGATCTAACTTACAAAATTATGCATATCCTTTAAATCATCCTATACAATATTGCATGTTGCTTGAAATTTCACCTTGCAATCATTTAAAACTTCCCTCCTAAATTTGTAAGCTTCCCTCCATTTCTGATGAATGCATGATTCTTTCCCATCCAATACACCTTCATTCACCAAAGTCTAGAAGTCCACTATTACCAATTCAACAAAATGAGAATAGCCAATTTCAATGGAAACTAACTTCTCATCTACACTCTTTTGTATTATTTTACAGCACCCTCTTCCTTAGTAGACATGATACTTCCACAGTCCATGATAATCGATTGTAAGCTTCTAGAAAAATTGTGTTGCTTTTTTTGCATCGATGTTTTGGATCACACTCTATGATCCATCATCAAGAAGAAAAGGAGAATGAGATTGTATAAGTATTATATGGACATTTCGGATCACACTCCATGATCCATCATCAGGAAGAAAAGGAGAATGAGAAAGAGTTAAATTGCAGAGATAGATATCCTTAAAAAGAGAGAGAGGGGGGTTTTGGCATGGAGTACTAAGTTGACAAGAGGTAAAGAAACAAAAGGAGGAAAAGAAAAAGGAAGAGAATGTAAAAAATATAAATAGCATAACTATATCACATGCAATTGCTACTTCCTCCATTACCTTGTTCCCAATTGAAAGAAACTTAGCATTCCATGCATGCATGGCACCTACAATATCTCTCAATTATCTTGTTGGAGGTATTTTCTTTTCTATATCCTAGATGAGTTGTGAAGATGAAGCCATGGAAGAAAGATTGATAAGACCAACCAAATTTTTAATGTAAGTAGAGAGATGTGTTGCCTTGTATTTTATCTCCTTCTTAGTTGCCTTATCCTTGTCCATTTTTTATCATCAAATAAATAGATGACTTAGTGATGCAGTCATGGTAGGAGGGTCCAATAAAGGATTTCCCAACCATGTAGCACACAATAATAACTCAACCAAAAATCACCACAACACATAAGAATTCACAGGAAACACATATCATTAAATAGATAGCTTGTAAAATTATCTCTGAGTTAGAATCACAAGTTTTCCCCAATTGGCCCTATTACATGCCAGGCCATAGCCATCTACTTATACAAGAGTAACAAGATTACATAAATGGAACTATGGAGCACCACATGCAAACTTATTACAAGTGACCACATAATGATTTATGGTACAATATAACCTTAGGATTTTATCATTGACTTTCTGCGTGGGATAAACAATGACTCAGACACGGATACAATTTTCATTCTCACCACTAGAAAATATTCTTGTAAGCCACATTAGATACTTTCAAATTATATCCCACATCATATTTCTAGTTACAACACTTTTTTCTTAGATCATACTCCCTCATTGCTGAACTTACCTCTTTCACCTCTACTTCATATTGGTCTTCTACATTTGCTCTCAAACAAATCAAAATCTTTTATTTATATCATCTTCTAGCTTCTCACATGATCCATGTTGGCTTCGAGATGGTGCAAAGCCCAAAACCACATGAAATGTGTCGTTGACTAAATATAACAAAATTAGAAATTATAATGGTCCAACAATGGATAATATTCACATGGTACACCATAGACCTTCACAACTATTATTAAACACTTCTCAAATATTCATCTTTGGAACAAACCCAAAATAACCCTTCTGCAAACAGAAATAGTTCCAAATAAACACATTGTCTATGTGTTGGGACTCTACGAACCAAATTATCAACCTCTACTTATCCAATCAACCTTAAATTTCAATTAAAGAAAAAAAAAACCACACATAGAACTGCCACCACAACAGCAGAAGCTAATTCCTCAATGCAATGAAATGTGCTAACTTTTACCACCACAAATTGTTAACCACAAACTTACGTACACATAAAATATTAGATTAGACCACTAATTCTACTTCCTTATACATGATTCCACATTCGTAGGATGTCAAAGGATGCACCTACATCAAGATCCTAGGGTAAACAAAAAATGAGTTCCTCATTTTCTAGGGTAATTTGTCACTCCTACCTAGAGGTTCCAATTCACTGCCCCTTCAACTCACTCCTTCCACCTCCTCAAGTATGCCTCAAGTGATCTATCCTAAGTAGTTATTTCTCCCATGTTATTTTTTACTCTATTCCATTAATCATCCTCTATACTATTTTCCTTTAGCTTATATTTAGTCATATCCCACTTACCCTTATCAACAACTAGTCCCTCACATCTCTCAGCCTCTTTCATGGTTGTCACCTACCCTTCTATTATGCTTTCATCTACCACATGTTCCTCAATATAGCTCCTCATTCTCTTTTTCATTTATCATATCCTCTATATGGCCTCCTTTTGACAATCCTCATTCTCACAACCTCTCCTATGTGCTACCTAATTTGCATTTGTGGTACTACCACTTGTTGCAACAATGTCACACATCTTTAGAATTAACACATAACATCCCTCCCTAACACACACACCAACATTGATTTAAAAAATTCATTTTCTTACCCTCAATGGAATCAACTTATGTTTTATCCATCCTTCTAGATCATGTATGTGTTATCTATCCTATCATACACTGCTTCCCTGTCAAACTGCCACAACCTTCCTAGAAGATGGAAAGTATACATCAATACAATGTTGCACAACAACTCATCATGGTATGCCCCTATGTTGAATCTCACCTAACATTGTTCCTCCACTAAATTATGATCTCCTTGCAACAACCAAACTATCTAATATGAGTACAAATGTTTCATCCTTCTCAACCCCAACTTTCCAACCATCTCCATAGACACCAAATTTTTCATGCTATCACTATCCACCACCACCTCATAGAATTTATCACTTTCCTTACATCTAGTCCTAAATAAACTCTTTCTTTGTGTCATCTCACCCCTCCTATTGCACCTCAAAGCTCTATGTGAAACCCATGAATACCTACACTTAATCCCTCTTTGAAGTGGATGACCTCTCATCACTAAATGCATCTATTGTGCTATCTTCTGCTTTCTTTCCTTAGCATTCAAATTTTCTATGTCCTTCCTCATCACACCTAAAACAAGGTCCCTTGAAGGATTTCTACTTTTTCCTCTCATATCCTCATCTACATTATTGAGAATACCCTCCACACTTTTCTTGAGCCTCCTTGTGGTGAGTATATTCTACTCTTCCATCTCTGTGGTAGTTTCCACTATCCTCTCTACCTTCACAGTAGCTACTACAATCATCTTCCCTATTACTGTGATAGCTCCTATCATCTTTTTTCTCTCTATGCTAGGAAATTTGGCCTTCTCTTTCATTGTGGTACTAGTTACCTCTCCCTTGACCTCTTGGGTTTTCCCCCCAATCAACATATCTCATCCTACTTCTCTAGTTCTTCTCTTCTTTTCTTCTAATGGTTTCACTTTTCCTCTTGCTTTTGGTTCAATTTCTTGTTTGCAGTGAGATCCAACTGGTAGGCCTCCTCAACCATATGGATATTCCACATATTCAACTCCTTTTAGATGGATTCCCTTAATCCACTAACATATTTTTCCACTTTCTCAACCCTTTCCTCATGATGTCCTAGCCTAGTTTCCAACCTATAGTAGTCCTTGGTGTACTCCTTTACAGTCATATTTCCCTATCATAAATTGAGTGGCTCTTTGAACAATTTCAACTGCTAATTCACCATAATAAACTTTTATTTTAGCTTCTCAACCATTTGGTCCCACTTTTCAATATAAGGTTTATCTTTTCTATTTTGTATAGTATATGTACTTCCTTCCACCATATTGTCACATGAATTTTCATCTTCGTCTTGGAAAATTTAACCCTATCTGGGTGTGCAATATCCTCATACTCAAAATGCTCTTCTAGATTGGTGATCTAGTCAATCAGCTCCTTAGGATCCATGTTCCCAAAATAGTTCAAAATGTCCACTTTGGTCCTTTTACCAATACCAATTATGTCTTTCAGCATCCTTTCTTCCTTGTCCATTTTGCTTCCACTTGATTCCAAAGGGTATGCCTCCTACTCTTCATCACTTTCTTTTCCCCTAGGGTTAGGGCTCCTCTAGTTGTCCCACTCTAGCATCCATTCAATTTTGCATAGCCTTTAACATCTCATACATCTCCTCCATTCTACCAACAACATTAATCATATCTCACCCTCTCTTCAATAGTATCTTTGGGTCAATGATCTATCCATAATTACCTCCTTGTAAACTACCTCATAGTTGCCATTGTTGGGTCTTGAAATCACTACTCACACTCTAAGGAGAGAAATTCACTTCAAAGCCATGTAATTATCATTTTGAAGGTAAATCAATCAACTCATCAATATAATGTGAGTGATTAAATTCTAATTGTTGAGAGGATATTCTCTCCTTTGCCTCGAGCTCATCTAGACTCAGGAGGGTGTTCCTAGAGGTATCCAAGTAATAGGAAATGATTATAATGGAAGATGAATAAACTAAAATTACTACAAATATATTCAATGTATGCCTGACCCCAAATATTTTCACTAGGTCATGGGCTGACCAACTGCACATAAAAGCTCTTATTAAGCTAATGAAGGCATCATTGCATAAATTTAAGATGAAAGTATACAGACTAAATCATGAAATGTGTACAAACTAACAACCTACTCCTAAACTATTGGTGAAATATGTTTTTCATTTTAGGAATATGATTGACCATAAACTTCCAGGACTAGTGCCTATCCAAATAGGCTACATTGCCCAAGCTTGCAAAGAGAAACAAACAAACTTGAAAATCATAAATGAACCAGATCTATGCATAAACATACATCAAAATGTGATATCAAATAAATCAGCATACTTAAGAATCCATCACCATACTATAAAAATCCATGTGTAATGAAGAAATGACCATTATAAATATTTTTTAATGACTTAGAAAATTATCACTAATAAAATCATTTATTACACTCATACCAGCAAATGTGGAAAGAAGAAACTCTCAACCAGATTGGAAGGTTCCCCTCAAGATTCACAAACCACCATGGATACATTCATTTATTGACATCATTTCCCTATTGAAACCCTTCTTATGATTTAGAAAATATGCTATCTCTTTTCACAAACTGGATATTGTGAGAATAAAAACCCTAGATGACCTTCAACACTTTCAAGTGTGTGGAAGAGAAGAAATGATCAACCTTTTTGGCATCATTCAACCTCTCATTTGTACATTTTAAATTTGTGTCATTTACAGCCAGTCGGGACTTACAAAATCCTTTACAAATCATGGCATCAAACACATGCAATTACATCAAATCCTTGGAAATCCACATAAAGCAATGTGCAGGGCAATTTGGTATGATAAAAATGTGTCTCCTACTCAAACAAGATGGTCAAGAAAAAGTGTAAGGGATATTAGTAGCTAGGTTTCAACCACTTCATTCATGGCATCCATCATCACTTTCTTAAGCCTTTATTGAATATTTCATGTGGATCTCCACCCTAGAATAAATAATGAATTTTAGGTGGGAGAAACTCAAGTGAATAGTTGTAGAGGTCAAATCTTACATTAATGGCATCCTGGGAAGTTGTTAAGGAGTTCAGGATAGTGGTTGACACATTTGTAACATTTGCAAGATTTTGATGCAAGACTAGACATGAGGACCAAACATATGGAGTGGAAGGATGAAATCCTACAACCTTAGGAAAATTTACAAATGGAAATAAATGAGTGAGTAGATGATTTGGTAAAATGTGTGAGGAAGGGATATAGGATGGGAGCTAAACATATTTGGAAGTCTAAAGGAACTATGAATAGTAGAAAGTGAACGGTTCAGTCATCGAGATAAATGCAAGAATTCATCGTTGAACAGGAGGTCAAAAGTGGAGGTGTATCATGGAGGGTATCTAGAATAAATCCATAGACAAATGATTTTGAAGATACAAAGGTGCAGGAATTTCATGCAGGACTAGAGGTTTGGAAAGAATATGGAAGGAAGGGAGGATATCCAGAAGATATGAGAAGATCTGCAAAATAGAAGGAAACTAGTGAGTGAAGTGTGTAGAAAATGGAGGGGGGAAATGTGGGGAAAAGCTATAGAACGTGATGCCAAGATATGGACATATTTGGAAGTTCATATAAAGTTTGCAAAGGGAAAGAAATGGGTGACACAAAGGTGCAAGAAAAACATGCAAAAAAGGAAGGAGGAACCGGAAATAGGAAGTGGAGGCACCAAATGGATGAGATATGGAAGTGATTGTTGAACACATAGAAGTACTGAGAGGGGGTGAATCAATACTTATTCAAATTTTATTCTTTTAACTACATTCTAACTACCGTAAACATTTAAAACATGAAAAGCATAAGAACACTAAAGCATACATCCATAACACTAGATTTACATACAAAATCCTAAAAGGGAAAAACCACGATGAGCAAGCTACTTGGATCTACTTTCCAAATCCATCCTCACAAATAAAACAAGATTACAATATTATTTATGGGCTACAACCCAAAGGAAGCTCTAACTCCCTGAATAGTTACAACAATTACAAAACTTAACTGACTCAATGTTCTTCAAGAATGAATACTGATCACTTCAGCCTCCGCACAATTATCTCACTTCTGCATATTTTCAATATCAACCCCCACCATAGTAAAACAACCTCAAAACATTCTCTCCATCATCATATTGTCAACAATTACTTCCGTAGTATTAACATGTTACATAAACTGGTCTTTTCCACATTTCATCATGAGATCTGATTCTGTTGTAAGTATATTCACACAATGTCAATTCTTTTTTTCTTATTCTCTACTTCTTCTTCCTTCAACAACTTTGATTCTTCATATATATCCTTTGCAAGCTTCAAAGACCTTGTTCTTCGTCGGCCAATGTGTAACATGAAACGTGTAGTGGCCACAACAATTGGCTCCAAAACATATGTGGTGAGTAGAGATCAAGTGTGGTTTAAAGATAAAGCATAATCAGGTCCTAATCTACCTATGCACACTTTTCCAAGATGATGCACACTCCACACACATGGCAAGATCTTCATTATACACCAAGTTGGCTCCACAACACTTATCCTTTCTTGCATTTGACTCCAGACCCAAAGTGGTACTAGAGGAGCATAATTACATCATGCAGACCATTTATTAAATGTTATGTGACTTGTAAAACATTCATGTATACTTCTCTTAGATGTTTCATGCTGGCACAATCACTTGATCTCTAATGTCGGTGTCCTTAACAACTTCTACTTACACAGTCTTAGGATAAAGCAATGGAAACCATACTTGCGGTGAACTTAATCATTTGAAACATGAACAAGGCATACCATCTAGACATAAGACCTTATCATTCAATCAGCAAGGCCAACTACCAATGTGCAGTGAACTACAATGTCTTCAACTATCTCCTTCTGTTTACTTTCTTTAACCAGCGCCATGACATATCTTCACACATCTGACTCTAGAGAACCATCTACGGTACATATTATCACTTGAAATTTGAAACATGCATACTTGCTACACATATCTACCTATCCTCCAAACTGCATCATCATATCATCTGTGGAGAAATGTGGAGCATTCTCCTATCTCCCTATGACTGCACTTACCCTATTTTAATACTATCTCTATTCATCTATCTCTAAAACACCTTGCGGTAAACTTTTTTATCTCAAACTTGAAACATAGATTCTTAAGTGTAGTACCTAGCCATCTTGTTCAAATCGTAGGCCCATATCTTCAAATGCGATAGAATGCAGTACATTCTATTGATCATGTAGCACTTTTCTTAGCTTGCACTATACTTAATTCTTCTTCAAGTTTTGCAACTTTCTCTATCAAGTATCAATCATCATGAGTTCATATCACCAACATACAACATGAATCCAACTCAACTCATTAAACACTTCAAACAGTCATTTTCACAACATAACTAAGATATGAACTTACACATGAACTTCAACAGATAAGGTATGACTATGTACAGAGATATTGATCCATCTACTTTACTTCACAACTCTTCTGATCAGATTTCTCTATCTTTTCCTTTGAGTATCTCAACACATATACATCACTTTACTTATCTATCTCACAATGCTTATTCTACTGTCCTCATTGATCATCATACTTCTACAATCTCCTTTAACATCACCTACAACCTTCCACACTACAGCACTTCATACTATTATTGACATCAATGACAACCTATATGCAATAATCCCCCCCTTTCTTATTGATGGCAACACTTGACTTGATATACATATATTTCTCCCCCTTTGACATCAATGGCAAATGGCTAGTGGTCTTCTTCTGTTCTGGAAAAAAATAAGTAGGCTCCCCCTATTTGAATATTTCTTATCACCTTTTATCAAACAACTCCCCCTAAGGAGTAGTCTCAATCTATTGAAAGCTGAAGTTAGAAAAAATTGGTTCTTCATATATAGAGTGTATGTTACTTATTGCTCCTAACTTGTTCTCTACATATCTATAAAATCATCAAAATTTGTCTTACCATCATAGAATTTTCTATTTACTTGGAAGGTAGAACATTCTTATAGATTACTTTCAATTGGGCAAGTGTAGTGTCCTAGTTCTTCTTTGTAGAAGATAAGATGTGCAGTTGACTTTCAAACTGAATGTATAAATCTTCTACTTCCTCCTAAGTGGTTGGCACCTTCACCTTTTGTGCAACATTTTCAGCTTCTATCAGAGTGCCAGTCATAACTGCTAGTCTCATAATTACTACTTCTCTTAATTGCTCAATTTCATTCTTTACCTAATCCCTTTTATCCAAAAGATGATTTAACTGAGTATGGAGAATTTCTATTTGAGCCCTAATAGTTCCATCTTTATCTTTCAAGGGATCATATACCTTGGCCACTTGAATTAGTTGTGACTCAATAGAGTCAGTTTGATCTTTTATGATTTTGGTAGTTGCAGGCCAGTTCAAACAAAATTGATACAAAACTTTGGCTTCTTATATGCATTTTTGAATAATTTTTCACATTTCTTGCAAATTATTATATGCTTTAGCACCTATAATAGACGCATCATCCAACCTTTTATTATTTATCTACTTAGTTATCTTCATCTCAGCTTGCTTCTCAAGAAAGGATTAATGGACCTTAAAAGACTCCAGCATAACTTCATTGATGAGTAGGTTGCAAGGATGGATCTCTTTTTGCCTCAAGAAGTTCTTCCTATATTATCTTGATTGCCTCTTCCAAAACTTCAACTCCTTCCACTTGTTGCTATAGAATCTCTTGTCTTGCAGTGGACTGGAGCATGTCTCCTAGCTGTAGCTTTTGAAGGGAATATATTCTAGACAAGTTAACTTGTCCATCCAACATAGGAAACTGTAATAGTTGTGGAGTAACCACTGGTTGTATTTTCATCTGCTGAGCTAAGAATTCCTTAATTGAGTTAACCAAAGAAGAGGAGGAAGAAACATCTTATTCCTTTTCTGGACCCTCTCCTACATCAACATTGACCTACTCCTCATGTTGTTTAGGTTTACTGTGTTGCTCAGTGTTCTCTGGAGGAGGGTTATCATACACATTATTATGAATAGGTGAGGCATTTCCTTCACCTTGCTCTGCCTAGTTTTCATCTTGTGTTGAAGGCTCTTCTTTCTCCTCTTGAGTATCTTGTTGATGTGAGTCACATGGAGGAGATACTACACTGTGTGCTGGAGAAACTTTTGATTGCTCCACATTCTCAGTAACTTTTATACTTTCAATTATTTTATTTGTCACATCTTCAGTTTCTTTTTTAATTTTATCTTGGTCTTATTTTTCCATACTCATAAGAGCATCTACTCTTTTCTTTGTCATCAACTCTTGAGCTTGCATTTGTGCCATTTTATCCTTTTCTTCTTAATTCATGGAAGACCCAACCTTATCAAGAACATGTTGTTTCAATTCATCATCCATTTTGATAGGTTTTTCTCTCCTTTCTCTTAGAACATCGGCTAGACTTTTTGGAATCTGCTCAATAATATCATTCAGGGGAACATTAAACTTGAGCATATACATTACAATGTCTTTCTCAATGGTGCTCTGATCTTCAGGTGGCACCTCCAGATAAGTCTATTGTAACCTTAAGGATACCACAGTGTACTATAGCATTTAAAACTACATCTAATGAAAGAGGTTCTCATTCAAGGGTTGGTGGAGAAGTTTTCTTAGATTTCTTCTCCTTCTTTGGATGAGATGTACCTTCATCTCCTACTACTTCTTCTTCACTCTCTTCTACCTCAATCTTAACTTTCTTCCTTTTAGCTGGTTGCTTTGGTCTAGCATGTTTCTTATTAGTAGTTTTCATTTGTGCCAAGGTCTCAGAAGTAGTTCTTCTTCCTGTGGAAATTGTTTGGACCGATCTAGAGGGATGTAGAGTATTAACAGAAGTAGATGTAGATCTACTAGAACTTCTTGGTCCTTGTGCAGCTGGTGGAACAACAGGAACATGTTTTACTTCCTCTATAGGGGCTTCTAATGTGGTTTCAAATGAAATTCCCCACTTTCTATGTAGCTTACATTTATTCTTCTCAAGTTGCTCTTCTGCATTCTTCTTGTGCATTTTATTCATGATCTCATCATATGTTCCAAACCTTTCAGTAGTTGTATCTTTAGGTTTGTTGAGAAAGATGTCAGCATAGACCTTTATTTCATCTCCAGAGACCTCATATGGCAAGCTTGGAATCAATACAGTTCTAGCTTCAACAGCCTCCATGTAAGTATATCCTTTGTCCACCAAGAAAGTGATTTGTCCTTAATATCACCTTACAACATTAGATGGGACTCTACCTCTTTCATGCATGTTGGTTTGCAGATTTTTGAAGAAGCCCCAGTACATTTGTTTGTAGTGATTAGGGTCATTGAAGCCTCTTATTTGACTTTTAAGTTGTGCAGCAACCAGAACACTTTGTTGCCAAACCTTTCCTCTGAAGCCTAGTAACTCATTCATGAAATAGAATGCAAGACAAATGATTAGAGTGTCAAACCTAAAATGATATCCAGGTTCCTTTGTTCTCCTTAGGTTCTCCAGAAGTTGTTCTTTCATGACCTCATAGAGGTCAAAATATTTTCCCTCCTTAACCATCTGGTATGCAGTATGAATGGCAACACCAATGGAGAATCCATCTCTATTAGTGAAAAAAACTTTATATGCAATCCCCATAGCTGCATATGTAACACCCGTATCAGTTATGTCATTCACAGTTAAATTTCTCTTGTCAAACTTTGCTCTAGTCAATTCAATAACCTTTTCATTTTTAATTGATTTCATTACTGGTACTAGTCTGATGGAGCACAGCCCAATTACTTCCTTAATTGCATACTTAGTAATCCAATAGGGCTTATCCAAATATATGAACTCATCATGAATTCTACTTAATATGTATCTCACCCATTCGTGCTCATCATACAAAATCGGGGTAATCCTTCCATATGTCTAGTCTCTTGACCCCTACATTTACAAAATTTGGTTTGTAACTTACATCATCATCAAATATTTGATCCATGAGCTCTTCAAACTTCATATGGTCAATTTCATCTATCTTAGAATGAATATAAAACCTAACATCTTCAGTGTATACCACGTATGCCAGAACATTTAAAAATGCCCCATCTTTATCAGTCTCCATCGCTTTGAATAGATACTTATTGTATTTTGGTCTAGGTTTTTTAGAGATATCAACTACTTGTGGAGTCACCATATCAAGCTTCTTTTAATTCAAAGATTAAGGTTTTAGCAGATCTGATAAATACCTTTGTTTTCCTAGGGTTTCCAAATCAAGTGCTCATAATCTAGAATTCTTTAGCTCAATTCACCATGTGATCTAAAGGTCTTCTTCTTCTCTCCTTAGCTATGAATGCAAACTCTTTATCTTCAAATGAGAATTTGATCATTCGGAGGAAGCATAAGTAGTTGTCAATTTTTCCCTAACATACTTCATTAAAGCACTTTTATCCAGTTAGGTAAACCTACAGCTGGATTGCTCTGTGAACTCACAAAGAATCAAGAACCTTCTACAATCATCTGCATCATAATATTTTGCTCCAAAAATTTGTGAAAAAGAACATGTTTTACCTTATCAACATCTTCACCAACTAATTTCACTCGAACTCATCTGTATGCTTAGCTTTCATTTGTAAAAGTCATTAAATATTCAGGAGAGGAAGAATAGATATACACTAGTTACCTCCCCCTGACCCTTATGCCATATCTCAATCAACAATGAAGTCTTCTGCACTAGGCAAAAGCACAAATTCTTCCTTCTTATCATCATTTTGTTTTGTCTTCCTTCTCCATATCTTTGACATTTCCTTCTTTTGTTGAGTCACAAATTTCTCTATCTTCTTATGTTGCGAAGATGGTTTCATAGAACCATTCTTGAAGGAACTTGCTTTATGCCCAAAGTTACACTTGTAGCAAACAACATTAAAATCTAAAGTCAGACTATTCCTTCTTACTTTAGTTTTACATTCAACAACCCTATTACCAAACTTATTGCAATCATAGTAATAGCCATAGAAGGAATGAGAAATTCTTGCATCAGGTTTTGAAGACACAAATGAATTCTTCCTTATGTTATCATTTCTTTTGGCCTTAGTCCTACAATCAATAGCCTTATGTCCAAATTTATTGCAACAATAATAGTAACCATAGAAGGATTGAGAAAACCTGGGATTAGCAACTAGTCTAGGAGGAGATCTCATGAGATTTTTCTTTTGATTGCTAACCTATATGAAGTTGTCATCTTCCAACTCCTACCCCTCATCTTTAGTTTCCTCAGATTCTTTAGTGTTGAGTTCTTCCCTTTTCATTTCAAACATGGCATCAGGTACATCTATTTTAGGACTCTAACCTTTCTCAAAACTAATGCCACCTTTATTCTTTGGAGGTCTTTAACTACTGATTATCTCATCAAGAATATTGGTTCTTTTCTTTAGTTTTTGACCTTTTTCTATCAAATCCTTTACCTTTTCCAATTCTTTCTTTAGAGATATAATTTCTTCAAGTTTGGAGCATTCAACTGATTTATCATTCAGCTTAACATTTAGACACTCTGTAACCTTCTTACCTTCTTGCATTTGAGCTTTCAACTTGACAATTGCTTCCTTTGATTTTGTGACCTTATTCTTATACTCTTCATTTTTATTTCTTGCAACATCCAGATCTTCTAGGGAAGAAATGAGTTCTCCTTCATAATCAACTACACAATCTTCTAGATTATAGCCTATCATGTTTATATCTTCCAGAGGATTTTTACCTTTAAGAAGTGCCTCAATTCCCATGTGTTCCACTCTAAGATCTACCTCAGTTGTATGTTGTATTCAAGAAACTCAGCTCTGATACCAATTGTTGAACACATAGAAATGTTGAGAGGGGGGGAAGTATTTATTCAAATTTTGTTCTTTTAACTACATCCTAACTACCATAAATATTTAGAACATGAAAAGCATAAGAACACATAAGCATACATCCATAACACCAGATTTACATGGAAAACCCTAGAAGGGAAAAACCACGGTGAGAAAGTTGCTTAGATCTACTGTCCAAATCTAGCCTCACAAATAAAACAAGATTATAATATTATTTATGGGCTACAACCCAAAGGAAGCTCCAACTCACCAAATAGTTACAACAATTACAAAACTTAACTGACTCAATGTTCTTCAAGAATGAATGCTAATCACTTCAACCTTCGCATAATTATCTCACTTCTACATATTTTCAATATCAACCTCTACCATAGTAAAACAACCTCAGAACCTTCTCTCCATCATCATATTGTCAACAATCACTTCCACAGCACTAACATGTTACATAAACTAATATTTTCCACATTTCATCATGAGATCTGATTCTTCTATAAGTATATTCACACAATGTCAATTCTTTTTTCTTATTCTCTACTTCTTCCTTCAACAACTTTGACTCTTCATATATATCCTCTGCAAGCTTCAAAGACCTTCTTCTTGGTTAGTCAACATGTAACATGAAATGTGTAGTGGCCACAACAGTCGGCTCCAAAACATATGCGGTGAGTAGAGATCAAGTGTGGTTCAAAGATAAAGCATAATATGGTCCTAATTTACCTATGCACACTTTTCCAAGCTAGCACACACTCCACACACATGGCAAGATCTTCATTATACACCAAGTCAGCTCCACAACACTTATCCTTTTCTTGCATTTGACTCCAAAACCAAAGCGGTACCAGAGGAGATCTAGAATTACATCATGCAGACCATTTATTGAATATTATTTGACTTGAAAAATATTCATGTGTACTTCTCTTATCATCTCAAGATGTTTCATGTTGGCGCAATCACTTGAACTCTGATGTCGGTGTCCTTAACAACTTCTGCTTACACAATCTTAGGATAAAGCAATGGAAACCATACTTGCGGTGAACTTAATCGTTTGAAACTTGAACAAGGAATATCATCTAGGTATAAGAGCTTATCATTCAATCAGCAAGGCCAACTACCAATGTGTGGTGAATTGTGGTGTCTGCAACTATCTCCTTTTGTTTACTTTCTTTAACCAGTACCACAACATATCTTCACATCTGACTCTAGAGAACCATCTGCGGTACATATTATCACTTGAAATTTGAAACATGCATACTTGCTACACATATCTACCTATCCTCCAAACCACATCATCATATCATCATCTATAGAGAAATGCAGAGCATTCACCTATCTCCCTATGACTGCACTTACCCTGTTTTAATATTATCTCCATTCATTTGTCTCTAACACACCTTGCGGTAAATGTTTTGATCTTAAACTCGAAGCATAGATTCCTGAGTGTAGTACCTATCCATCTTGTTCAAAATGTGGGCTCATATCTTCAAATGTGGTATAATGCAGTACATTCTATTGAGCCTGTAGCACTTTTCCTAGCTTGCACTATACTTAAACAATTCTTCTTCAAGTTTTGCAACTTTCTCCGTCAAGTATCAATCGTCATGAGTTCATATCACCAACATATAGCATGAATCCAACTCAACTCATCAAACATTTCAAACACATTCATTTTCAAAACATAACTAAGATATGAACTTACACATGAACTTTAGCAGATAAGATATGACGGTGTACAGATGATATTGATCCATATCATTTACTTCACAACTCTTCTGATCATCTTTCTCTGTCTACTCCTTTGAGTATCTCAGCACATATACATCACTTTACTTGTCTGTCTCACAATGCTTATTCTACTATCCTCTTTGATCATCATACTGTTGTAATCTCCTTTAACATCACTTGCAACCTTCCACAGTGCAACACTTCATACTACTGTTGACATCAATGACAACCTATATGCAACGGTGAGGTAATTTCTTGCAAAGGGGTTGCGAATAATGTAGAAAAATGATGAGGGACTAGAGGTGAACATGTCTAGTTCACAAAAATGGGGTAGGAGGAAGGATGGCAAGATGCAAGAAGGGGGTGGAGGATCAAATATAGGAATCTCATGTTCCAAGAGGAGACTACAAATAGAAAGGAAGGAAAAAGGAAGAAATGTGAAGGTAGGATGTAGGGTCAGAGGTTTTGGAATGAGAGGAAAAGTGAAGGAGCCTTTTAGAATTCCACAAAATGTGAAGTAGAGGAAATGGAGAGAGGATATTTTGAATAGGATGAATATGGGAATTACACATGGGACTAGATGGGAGAATTGGATATTAAAAATTGAAAAATGAAGTTTGGTAGTCCAACAAGAGTTTGCAAACTGGGAGAAATGGGTGGAAAGAAAAATACCAAGGACCTGATAGATTTCTACAAAAATTTTACCTAGAAAAGGAGGCAAGAATAGGATTTTGGAAGAGTAGAATACTTCTAGTAGTTAGTTGAGATTCCACAAAATGGGAAAATGAAGGGAAATGAAAGGAATGAAGGACTTGATAAAAATAAGAAGGATTTTAAGTCAAACAATAGGTTAGGACTAGATGAGAGGTGAAGAGGGAATGTTCAGTTGTCCACTAAAAGTATGCAATTTTGTAAAACACTAGAAAATGACTTGAAACTTCCCAGACTTAGATTTTTTTTGGATTTTTACAACTTCTAACATATAATAGGAACATGATTATGGAAAAGAGAGACCTCAAGACAATATTTGGCCAAAGGAGGCCCCATTTGAGGAATTCTTAGGTCAATTATACATGATGGGCAAATTAGGGTTAATGCATAAAAGGGGGTAAGGTCTTAGATAATTTTTTCATTTTCAAGTTGGGTCCCAACATTGTTTTTGATTAGGGAGATGTTTCTCTTGCAATCATAGTGAAAATCCAAACAAAATCTCTAGGAATAGACCACAAAAAAGGGAAACAACAAGGATGTGGGACAATTACACTTAATCATTACTAATAGGGATCATAATTTCACAAAGACAAAATATAAGGGAGGGACAAGTATGTACAAGTAAAAATACCTCATCACCTAAGAAAAGTAATACTTAAGATGTTGACCATGAAATGGAAGTTCCATGAAATCTCCAGTTAAACTCTTGAGATGGTACACATTGTGACCATACTCATCTGAAACTTCATATGGCCCAATCCATAAGGGATCAAACTTCCCATTCTTTCCTTTTTCCTCTAATCTATAATTCCACTTAAAGACCATATCACCATCTTATAAGTTTCTTTAAAGTTCTCTTTTGTCAAATAGATGCTTCATTGCTTGCTTTTGTGACAAGGTCTTATCATGTGCAATTCTCCTATTCTCATATGATTCTGTTAGCTTCAATATCCTTTGAGAGATAGCATCATTTTCTTCTCCTTCAACATCATACAGAAACTTATACATGAGTAACTCTAAGTTGATTGAGATCTTAGCTTCTAGTCCATAGACTAGTTCAAATGGGCTCTTACCAATAGCTTTATTGTAGGTTATTTTGTCTTCCCACAATGCATATTTTAATTTGTCATCCCATCTCTTCTTCACATCCAAAGTCCTTCTAATGATATTCATGAGTCTTTTGTTGTTGGATTCAACTTATCTATTGCTTTGGGGATGATAAGGGGATAAATGAATTAGATTGATCCCATATTTAGAGAAAAAACTTGAGATGTCATGGGATTTAAAATACATAGCATTATCAGTTATAAGTATTGTAGGCACACCAAATATAATTATTATGTTATTCATAAAGAAGTCCACTACCACCTTAGATGTAGCAGTGTGGGTTGGAATTGCCTCAACCCACTTGGTAAAGTAGCTAGTGGCCACAAGAATCTATTTGCATCCATCACTTGATCTTGCCTAGATTTCTCCTATGAAGTCAATACCCCATTTCTAAAAAGGAGCTTCAATTATCATAGACATAAGAGGGAGAGCATTTGCAAATTTCAACTTGCCCAAAAACCTTTAGCAAGAATCACATTTTCTCACTGTCTAAGCCACATCCTTAAATAATGTCAACCACCAATATCCTACTCTAAGGATCTTATGTGTAGTGTTCTTACCCTTGAAATTTCCTCCACAAATACTTTTATGACACTCATTCATCACCTTGGTAGATTGTTCTTGATCTAAGCATTTGAGTTGTTTCTTATCATGTTTTCTCTACATTAAATCATTATGCAGCAATACATACCTTTGGGACTATAACATGAGCATTCTCTGTTTATTGTCATTAATTCCAAGGGGACAAATAATGTTCTTTAGAAAGAATATAACATCCCTATACTATGGATTATCTTTCAAATGATAAGAGTTGGAAGCACAAATGAAATATATCTCATTTTTTTAGAAATGAAGGTGCAAACCACACAATGGAAATCTGATTCAAACCTTATTTATGTCCGTTAAACAATGTAGTATCTATGGATATTGCAATAGAAATAAAACCCACTACATAGAAATAACATGCATTAAGAATTGAACATATAACATAGTATGTAACGTGGAGAAAACCCTTTCAGGTAAAAAATCTACCAAGAAAAGAGGCTCCAAGTTGTATTATCTTCAAATATGAGATTACAATACATGCACTTCCTCTCCTTCAGCCTTCAATCCAGTGGCGTCTGTTACTCTCAACTCTGATAAAAACATAGTACAAATATCCTTATAAAAGGGGCTTGCCTTCTAGGGCAAGAAAACCTAACATAATATCAACCATCAGATCTATGACCTAATGACAAATGGTACAGATTTACAATGATAAAATATAAATAAAATATGGTTTCAGCAGTGCTACCCCTAAACCCCCACCAGGGCACGCAGCCCCCAGACCCCTTGCCAAGGGGATGATCCCCCTAGACCTCTCGCAGGGGGGAAACCCCCCTGTAACGCCCCCATTGTAGATGAATTAGTGTCAAGGACTAGATCTAAACATACGGCTGAAATAAAATCACTGTTGGTGAAACCTTACATCCCTTATGGGTAGTTTACAAACAATATTAGGAGTAATTAATTACATAGGATTTACAAGGTTTATGGAACCTTAATCCTAACACATTTACCTTTATTTCATCAAAATTTGCATATTCTATCAATTTTGCTAGGCCTTGAACTCTAACTAGCATATTAACTTGTGCCTCCATACCATATTCTTAGATCTTATTGATCCATCTACATCCCTTACCTGAGGCCTATTGTTGATTAAATATATATTTTACAACAATGTGTAGCACATATGCAATAATTTTTGCACCTATCAAAAATGACCTAAAATTCTTAATAGCTTTGAAAAGGGCATATGCATGTTTTTCCATAATTTAATACTTCAAATTTATATCTTGTAAGGACAAGCTAAAAAATACAATGGGTTTCTCATAACCATCCTTGTTCTTTTGTAATAGCATAATAGCAATAATATAGAATGAAGCAAATGAGAATAGTTGAAAAGGCTTGGAGTAATTTAGACTTACCAAGACTAGTGCCTCTCTAATACCTTCCTTTATTTTCACAAATGCATTAATCAGTTCCTCACCCTATATGATTGATTGTTCCTTAGCAATTTAGGTATGGAATTTGTATTCTCAAAAAAGTTGGGGATGAACCTCCTAACAAAGTTTATCTGCCCAAAGAAGGATTGCACACCCTTGACTATCTTAGGTTGAGTGATAAGGTCAATTGCTTTCACTCTTTCTAAATCTATCCTCACCCCATATTTTGATACAATGTGCTCTAGCAACTTGCCTTCATCCATATGATTTTTTTAGGATTCAAAGAAATCCCATACTCAAGGCATCTTTCAAAAATTAACTCTAAATGTTCATAGTGATATTTTCTTTATTTGGAGTATGTAGTCAATTCATCTTGGTATGCCACCATAATTTCATTAAAAAAGCCTGCAAAGGCAACATCCATTGCCCTTGGAAAGTGGATCTTGTATTATTTAACTCAAACGGCATTCTCACATAAAAATAGGTACCCCTGTGTATGAGGAAAATCGAGAAGTTGAATGATAAAATCAAAACTATGATAATAACCAACTCAATAACCCATAACATAAAGAGATCTATCTAAATAAAAATCCATGATCAATGAATAAATCAAATAAAACAAGAAAGCTTTTACCAGATTGTATTGTTCTCTTTTGTCGAATGTGGATTGCTCAATAATGTTGCAAAACCATGTTTGCAACAAGCAAGTATAGGTGCTCAAAGTGCTCAAGAAGATCAATGTCAAAAAATCGTAAGGTGCTCAATGATGCGATGTATGCTCAAAGAGTTGTAAAGGATGCCTGAGAATAAGTGATTGAAGAGGATTTGTGAAGGAGATGAGGGGCGTTTATATAGGTTTCAACAGAGATTGATCAACGGATGAAATAAATCCATAGAATGAATGGTTGAGATAAATCAAAAAACTCATGTTGAATGTGCACACGACATGTGTCAATCCATAAGAATATTTTTTATGAAGATATGATGAAAATACGATTGATTGAATAGATAACTCAACTTGTAATTTTGCCTTTTTTAGAGTTCTAAAAAGAAGACTGATTGTGCACATGAGTTAACAAGATATTTTAAGAGGAATTGGAAGATAACTGAAATTAAATAAGTAAATTTATTTATTTAATTGTGCATGATAGAGGAATATAAAGATTATAAATAAAATATTTGATTTTATTTATTTCTAGAGGATTGAGACAATTTAAATAAATTTGCATGATTTATTTAAATTTAGAAGAATAATTGATTTAAATAAATAATGTAAATTATTCAATTGTAGATAAGAGAGAATTTGTGACGAATTAATTAAATAATTGGATTTATTTAATTAATGTGGATTTGAAATTTGAAAAGGATAATGATTTAATTAAATAATAAAAATTATTTAATTTGGAAGAATATAGAGGAATTTAATGAAATTAATTAAATAAAGAGGATTTATTCAATTAATGTTGAAAATATGTGATTTAGAAGAAATAGATGAAATTAATTAAATAATTAGATTATTTAATTAACGATGAATGCAGGTGATTTGGAAGAATTGACGAAATGCAAGTGGTGTGAGGACATGGTCATTTTAGGGTGTCTACATTTTACCCCTCTTTGATGCAATGCAGTTTACAGCGTTGAGTCAAAGAAAATGATTGTTGAAGACATAATATGATTTTTAATGCCCCAGTGTAGCTAGCTGCCCCAGCGTAGCTAGCATAGGATGTCCCCTTGAGAGGAAAGACAGGGAAGTGACCAAAGAACTAGGTTGACGCTCGACTAGAAGATTGTGTTGGTAAGACGGGATTGGATAGATGATAGAAGAAAGTGGAGATAGAAGAGAACATGATAGAAAGATTGTTGATCAATCTTTGCTTGAAAAACTATATAAGGCCATGGACAAATGGATGGGTAAATGAATGAGCTTGTTGCATTGGTTTCACAAATGTTTATAAAGAGCTATCCTTATTTTTTATATAGCACATGGATAGTTTGTGACCAAGGTATAAAAGACCAAGGTGTTGTGATATCCGAGTGCAAGGATGTTAACTCTGCAAGCAAGCAGTTTGAACTTAGATCCCTTAGACATAATATGACCTTGTTGGATATGTGAATGAGCCATAATCTTGAACATAAAATAAACTTCAATACATGTTAATGTAAGAAGAGTATTAAATATGTAAGATGCTAGGTCGTAACACACACAAGATAAATATGATGTCAAAAAGATGCTAAAGATCATTCCTCAAACATGGCATACAAAAGCAATGACTATGCCCCCAATCCATACGGTATTGCAACATACCAAGATTATTGCTAAATCAAGGTAGTCTTGAATAGGTATTGGAAAAGGAACAAAAGGGATAAACCAAAAAAGAAAACTGACTGACTTAAAAAGTAAACATATAGCCAACATATTCTCTTGCCAAAGAGATTCCTCAGGATATATTGGATAGAAAAGATAACAGTCTTTTTGTAGGAGCTATGTGTCTGTTAAAGGGTGTTATCTGTTGAAAAGATAATGTCTTGTTTCAGGAAATGCCACATGTTGTATAAGACACGTGTGTTGGTCTCGATCATGGAACACCCTGTATAAGACAAGTTTGTTGATTTGCTGCGTAGTTTGAGATTGATTTAGCTGATGCTGACAATTAAGATGTAGGATAGTATATGGCTCTGTAAGTAAGTTTCTTTGCTTCAGGTTTGTTAAGGACTTTTGCTTTTGCAAGGATACACTTGTTTTTTGTTTTGCTTCTTGAGTTAGTCAAGTTGAGATGAGTGGATTTTAAAAAATGAAAGATTAGAAAGGTGTAAATGTTAGTGGATTGAAAAGGGTGAAGAATGATGAATCGTATGTGCCTGAGTACTAGATACATCCTTCGTATTCCAAACTACCTACATACCTTGTATCCATAGGATCAAGGCACATTACGATGAAAGATGAAAGATGATAATATGTAGTTCTAGGTAGAGTGATGAATGGGTCAAGGTGTTTGAGCTTGGATAGATGAAGTGATGATATCTTATGTACCTGGGTACTGGATACTTCCTTCATATGCCAAACTGCCTACATACCCATATCCATGGGATCAAGGTACCTTAAGATTAAAATGAGCTGATATGATGTAGGAAAAGTGTTGGGAATATAACAGCCTTATTGTAGGAGCAATGTGTCCGTTAAAGGGTGTTATCTGTTCAAAGGAGAACAATGGAAGTGTTTGTGTTGTTGTGAAGTGTTTTGTGAACCATGAACAAGGATCCATTCCTAGACCTAGGTTAAGGAAAGAGGTGCCCCCATTCTAGTAGAGGTACTTGCATAGGTGACTGATGAAGAAGACATAGAAAGTATGACCTAGGACAAGATAGTGATAACTGTTGACATAGATCAAGACCTGGGATGACGACGATGGACATTGACAAATTTCCAAGCTATTCTAGATAGGGAGATGGAAATGCAAACAAGGTCAATGGTTTTATTATGGATGGATGGATGAAGTTAGCTGTGAAATGGACATGGAATGAATAGGACTTGATAGATGATGGATTTTGACTCTACACATAGCGCTTGTTTACCAAGTTTTCACTATGGTACTTATCCAAGGCGCCTGTTTACCAAGTTTTCACCAGAGGATGGATTATTTTGTTTTTTTTAAGATACTCTAAGGATCAGGCATAGAACTTCTTGAGATGAACACTGTTGAGTGGCTCATCTAGAGGAATGTCATTAGGTGTAGCTAAAGTACAAGCTCCTAATCCATATGATGCTGTGACAATAAAGGGTCCTAACCAATTAGGCTCAAACTTGCCCTTCTTTTCTTGATCTGCTTGATTTCTCTGATTTTCTTTTAAGACAATATCACCAACTTGAAACTGTCTTTCTTTGATCTTTTTGTTGTAATTATGCTGAAGGTCGTTTTAATAGACATGGAGATGATTAAGTGCGGCAAGGTGCCTCTCATCTAGTAATTCTAGCTCAGCTAATCTGGAAGTGCAATACTCCTCTCCATCAATCAGGTTCTACATGGATACTCTGACTGATGGGATCTCAACCTCTATAGGTAGGATGGCTTCAGAACCATAGAAAGGCATATGGTGTGGCACCAGTTGGTGTTCTAATACTAGTGTGGTAGGCCCATAGGGCAGGATTGAGTTATAGATGCAAATCACAACTAGCTTCATTGACTGTTTTCTTGAGGATTTTGAGAATGGTTTTGTTGGAAGCCTCGGCTTGGCCATTACTCTGCGGATAGTAGGGAGTGGAAAAGTGATGTTGGATATTGTATTGTGTGCATAAGCCATGGACCTCTTGATGCTTGAATGGCCTCCCATTATCAGTGACAATGGCTTGGGGAATACCATACCGGCAAATGAGGTAGTTTAGGATAAACTTGGCTATTTGCTTACTGGTGATATAAGTCATGGGAATGGCTTTGACCCACTTCATAAAGTACTCAGTGGTAGTAATGATAAATTTGTGGCCATTGGATGAGGATGGGTGGATTTGTCCTACAAGGTCGAGACCCCATTGAGAAAAAGGCCATGGAGTAGTCAAAGGTTGTAGTTCATGAGCTGGTGCGTGAATCAAATCTCCATGCTACTAACATTATAGACACTTCTTAGCAAACTGTAAAGCATCTTGCTCTATTGTAGGCCAGTAATACCCTGTGTGGAGTATCTTTTTAGCAAGATTAGGACCGATAGAATGTGCGCCACAGACACCTTCATGTACGTCTCGTAAGGTAGCTTCAACTTCTTCCACGTTAAGACATCATAAGAGGATACCATCAAGACTCTAGCAATAAAGTGTATCACCCAGAATAGTGTAACAGGAGGATCAATGGATAAAGATTTTGCGTTGGGTAGCGGATAGGTCAATGGGAAAGGTACCATTTTTAAGGTAGTCATAGATATCTTCGTACCATGGGGAATTGGGACCAACAAGTTTGCAAATGATTTTAGTATCTAGAACATCAACGGCTGGTATCAACAATTTCTCAATCAAGAATTCACATTTTTGTGTGTTTGCAGGCATGTCTATAAGTAACCCCATAGAAGCCATAGAATCTGCCACCTTGTTATGCTCTCTTGGAATTTGCTCAAATGTGATACTAGAAAAGTGTGGTTTGTAGGCATCCACTAGTTGCTTGTAGGGGACCAACTTTTCATCTTTTGTTTGGTACTCATCTGTGACTTGTCAAATGACTAGTTGTGAGTCGCCATATACCTGTAGTTCTGTGATGTCCCATTGAACTGTTGTATTGAGACCTATGAGGAGTGCTTTATACTCAGCTATGTTGTTGGTGCAAGGAAATGCAAGCCGATATGACTTTGGAATATAGTCATTTTGAGGTGTGATGAATAAGATGCTGGCCCCTAATCCATGTTGTGTGTAGGAACCATCAAAGTACAATTTCCACATTATTGAGGTAGAAAGAGTGGAAAGATTCTCATCCAAAAAGTCAGATACCATAGGATGTATATTTGTCATAGGTACTGCTGCTAGTTGATCCGCTAGGGCTTATCCCTCGATTGCCTTACGATCCACATACTCAATGTCAAACTCGGTAAGGATCATGACCCATTTAGCTAGTCTTCCTAAGAGAGTTGCTTTTGCTAGTAGATACTTCAATGGATCAATTTTTGCCATGAGATTTGTGTGTTTGTTTAGCATGTAATGTCACAAATTTTGGGAAGCGAACACTACTGCTAAACAATCTCTTTCCATAGGTGAATAATTGAGTTCAAATCCCACAAAGGTTTGACTAATATAATAGATTGCCTACTCTTTTCCTAACTCATCATGTTGTTCTAGAAGAGCCCCTAGGGCTGCAGGTGTAGTTGAGATGTACAAGATAAACGGTCTATCGGTGACTGGTGGTACCAAGATGGGAGGTGTAGCTAGATATTCTTTGAGCTGATCAAATGCTGCTTGACATTTATCATCCCATCAAAATGAGACATCCTTTCGGAGTAAGTGTTGAAATGGTTGACATTTATCTACTAGCTGAGAGATGAAAGGCCTAATAGATTGTAACCTTCCTTGAAGACTCCTTAATGCTTTTAGAATCTTTGGTGGAGGCATTTCCACTATAGCCTTGACTTTTGCTGGATCTACTTTGATCCCTCTACGAGATACTATGTATCCCAACAATTTTCCTGATGTTACCCCGAAGGCACACTTCTTTGGATTGAGTCTTACTTGGTATTTCTCGAGCCTGTCAAAGATCTGTCCTAGAACTTGTATGTAATCTACCCTAGAAGATTTTGCTAGTATATCATCCACATAGTCCTCCATGATGTAATGAAAGAGATCATGGAATATCACTATCATTGCTTTCTGATAGGTTGCCCTTGCATTATTTAGACCAAATGGCATGATGCACCAATAATAGTTACCACAAGGACAAGTGAAAGTTGTTTTATGTTGATCTTCTTCCGCTACATTATCTGATTGTAGCCGAAGAATCCATCCATGAGAGAAAGCATTTCATGACTCACGGTCAAGTCTACTATAAGATCAATGTTTGGCAATGGGAAGTCATCTTTGGGGCACGCCCTATTAAGATCTCTAAAATCATTACACATGTGGATTCCCCCATTGGGTTTAGCCATAGGTACTATGTTTGAGACACATTCTAGATAATCAATAGGCTTGATGAATTTAGCATTTAGCAACTTCTATATTTCCACTTTCACTAAAAGACCTATTTGTGGATGCATCTTCCTTAGCTTTTGCTTGACTGGTTTAACTGTTGGATCAACTATGAGATAGTGAACTACTAGCTTAGGGTCTAACCCTAACATATCAGCATAGGTCCATGCAAAGTTGATGGTTCTTTGTAAGAAGAAGTTGTTAAGGTTCTTGTTCTCTATTTCTGATAATGATGCTACAAGGAATGTGGTCCTAGGATTTTGCTCCGTGCCAAGGTTTATCTTTGTAGAATCTTCCACTAGGAGAGCTAATTTTTCTTGATACTTAGATGGTACGGGAAGGTCAAATCCTCCATCCTCAGGTGCCACGGTTGGGTTTTCACCTTTGGATATGTCCTTTATTTTTACTATTTTGTGATCAGGAAGTGCCATAGTGTGGTTTTCACCTAGAGATCTTTCTTTATTTTTACTTTTGTGATTAGAGGATTTGGCATTCTCACCAAAATAAGCAGTTGGTTCTAATTCCATTACGAAACTAGCTTTGTGATCGCCAAGAGGGATACTGTCCCGGAGTCTCATGAACTCAGCAATAGCTTCGTCATTCTGAAATACATCTAGAATGGGGGACCCTTGTTGGTCCCAATCGATAAGTTCAGGGTAGACAAGTGTTACAATCTGGGTGCTAGTGGTGGATGTTAAGGATACGAATGATAGCATGAATACGGAGGATTCTGTAAATAGGTCAGTCATATGGAGGGAAGAGTCATCGATGATATCCTCATTAGACGTCGAATCGGCAAAAAAAGTTTGTGCTACCTTGTTGAGAATACCCTCGATCTCCAAGGTGCGTGGTACCTTCCTACCAAATCCTAACCCCTTCTTGTCTAGTTTCTTCATCACAATAATGGGTTCCATTGTTCCTTGATTATGTTTTCCAAGGCCACCTTTGCATTTATATCCCATGTTTTTGACTATCCTTAAGCCATTGCCATATTGTTTGATTGGTATTGTGACTAGTTCTTTCGCCTTGTAGAGCCAAGAAGAGATGTCTTCAATAGTTTCCTCTACCAATAATTTTCCTTCTTGAAATTGGGTTAGAAATGCTAGAGGAATTATTGCTTTCTTAGTTGCTTTGGCTATGGGCAGTTGGCTGTAGGATTTAGGGGATAGAGGAATCCACCCTACGCAACAAGATTTTGAGATATCATATTCTCTAAAGCCAATATCACAGATGTGAGCTTTGATTTCAGGAATAAGATGAGGATTGGGTTCAGTTGCAGAGGATTTTGTTAGATTTTCAGGGTTGACATACAATGGGGATTCAAGGGCTTTGTCATTATTGGGCACTTGGTTGCAATTCTTATAACTGCCTTGTAAGACACGGTAGAATTCAAAAGGATTAGGGTCGCCTGGGATAGTGATCTCCATACCATTGAATGGGAACTTGAGAGACAGATGGTATGTTGAGGGAACAGCTTTCATGGCATGGATCCATGCGCGTCCTAGGATAATGTTGTAAGGTAGCTCAATGTCAAGGACTTAGCACCTGGTTTCAAGCATGACTAGTCCTACTTGTATAGGCAAGTGGATAACACCCTTTGAACGATGTTCAGCATCATCATATCCCTTGATTGTAATGCTTTGATCAATGTTGGCATGATCCTCAAAGTATCCCAATTATTTAAGTAACTTTAGGAAATAGATATTGAGACTAGCACCACCATCTATGAGTATGCATTTGATCTTGCATTTATGGATGAGAACCTCAATGTGAAGGGCATCATTGTGACATGGATCATGGGATGGGAGGTCTTTTTCAAAAAAGACCACATTGTAGGGTGAGGCAATGTTACCTATTATAGCTTGGAAATCTGTGACCGCTATGTTGTTAGGAACTCAAGACTCTTGTAGGGCTTTTTCTAGCACACCTTTATGTGCAGGTGACGACTGTAGAAGGTCCAAGATAGAGATCTGTGCAGGGGTTTTCCCTAGATGTTCGAAAGAATGTAATTTGATTAGGTTGGGAGACTTGGTGTTGGACCACGAATGGTGACATGACCACGACGAGTTGTAACTGCACAATCCATAGATTTGCCTTTAATAGTGAGGGTAGATACACGACTCTCTTCAAAACGACCCACAATGGAGTCATAGGAAGTGGAAGCTTTGTTAAAACCTTTACGTTTATACGGAGAAGGACCTTGACCATAGTTAGGGAATGGTTCCTTATACATGTTGAGATCCTTGTTGGTGTGTTGAGTTGGTGGTTCATCCTCAAAAGTGATTTTGTTTCCGTCGATGAGGTTTTGAATGATGTGCTTGAGTTTCATGAATGATGTGGTTCTGTGTCCTTTACTCCTATGGAATTCACAATATTCATTTTCTCTGTATCATGAGGATTTCTAAATAGGTTCACCATATGGGGGAGCGTCTGGTAAGGTGACAAGTCTATTGTGTATAATTTTTTGTAAAATAGTCTCAATAGGCTCTCCCAAGGGAGTGAATTGACATGGTGGAGGGTAATTTTGTTGAGGTTGCTCTTGTTGTCATTGGTTTTGGTATGGTTGCCTTTGTTGGTTTTGTTGAGGTGAAGGTTGACTTGGTTTGGAAAGCTGAAGGGGTTGTTACAATGTTTGGACATGTTTAGAATCGACCACACCATCATTGACCACATTTTTATTTTTGTTCCAAAACTTGGGTTTATCATTTGTTTGTTGTTGAGGAGCATTGTCTTTGGTTTCTTTGAATATTTTGACCACACCCTTAGCAATGAGGGCCTTTTCAATGTTGATTCCCCTATAGGTAATTCCATCGAAGGTTGTAGCACTAAGGATTTGCAAATGAAAACCCAATTCTTGGTTGAGGTTCTACATAAATATGCTAACAAGCTGCTTTTCAGGTATCTTGAATGGGAATTTACTAGCCACTTGTCTCCATCTTTGTAGGGACAAAATGAAAGTTTCTCCATTTTTCTGTTTATTATTGCATAGGTCGGTCATGGAGATCTCATGTTTTGTGTTGTAGGAGAAATGGGTAGCAAATTTCTCTACAAGCTCGTTAAAAGATTTGATACCTGTGGGTAGGTGCAAGAACCATTCTATTGCTTGACCTCCAAGAAACCATTCTATTGCTTGACCTCCAAGACTACGAGGAAAAAGATGCATAAGATATGTGTCGTTATGTGAGACCTCGAAGCAAGCGAGGTAGAATTCTCTAAGATGGTCTTTTGGATCCCTTTTCCTTTGTATTTATCAAATTTGGGAATAGTGAAGTTGTGAGGAAAAGGGATCATGGGTAATGACCGATCAAACGGATAAGGACAAACTTCGTCCAAAGAGAATGTTTTCTTAGTGTGGCCAAAAGTAAGATCAAATAGTTGTTGTTGAACCTCCACGAGTTTTAGCTCCATACTTGTGGGAGGGGTTGGAAACATCTCCTGTTGTCCGAGAGGTGGTTGTTGTTGCTCATATGGGAGATTGTAGTGGAAGCCATGGGCATTGGTGCTATAAGGGTCATATGATTGGTTGGGGTCGTATGTGTTGTATGTTGGGTTTAGATTGGGTTGAAATTGGGTGTTTTGATTTTGGGGAGGTGGGGGTGGTAATAGGTAAGAATGTAGGCTTTGTGATGGTTGTTGATAAGAGTTTGGTGGAGGAAAGCTAAAGTTTGGTGGGTTTGGTTGTGGTGGTGGAACATAGGTTTGGGAAGTTTGGTTTTGGGAATGTTGTGGGTGGTTAGGAAATGTGTTAAAGAAGGTTAGTGTTGATGAACGCTGTGGTGGAGGGACATAAGTAGATGCATTTTGTGATGGTAGAGGTTGACTAAGATGGGGATAGGTATGATGTAGCGTAGAAGAATGTTCTAGTGGAGGGACATAAGTAGATGTGCTTTATGATGGTGGAGGTTGATTGGGATTGTGTGGTTGAAGGATACAAAGGGTAGATGGGGTTGGTGGGGGTGTTTGTTGAGACCCTTTTTGCATGGCTACATAAGTGTTCCCTGGATTGTAATTTGGTGGGAAACCTTCTCGTGATGGAGTAGCCAATGTTCCACTTGTGATTGGTGTGGGCATTTTAGGAGGGTTTTGTATGTTTGATTTTGCTAGAGCGACTTGTCTTGCTAGTTTTGCTTGACGATGTAGAGTCTCTTGGTGGTGTTTGTAGATCTCCATAGGAGTTAGGAGCGGTGATATGGGTCTCTCTACCATTGGATTTTGATAAAGAGGATTCTCATAGTGTGCAATCTTTCTCCCTTGTGAGTTTTGTTCGTGTAAGGGTGTGGTCACAATTAACATGGTTTGGACCGCCATTATAGTGTCTTGAGTATTGTTAGGCTCTCTAAGATTTGATAGATCAAAACCTTTAGGTGATTTGGCGCCTTGCTCTTCTAGCAAGCAAAAGAAATGATCTTGGTTCTCGCTAAGGATTTTGTCAAAGGCTGCCATGGCTCTAGGATCTTGTATGATTTCATCAAGGTCTTGTCTATCTTCTTGACAGGATTGACCTATTTCAAAGTGTCTCTCTTCTTAAGATGGGACTTGACCTATGGTATAACCGGGTGTAACAAAATCATGAGGCATGCCGGTATAGAATTGAGTTACATCAATAAAAGGGACATTTCCTTCTTGAGGATTGTTTGGTTGGTCCTATTGTGGCATGTTTTGAGAGTTGGTTGATTTTTCCATTAGTGCCTTTGGAGTAACCTTGGAGTCATGTTGGATTGGCTTGGTTGAGGCGTACGAGGAGGTGATTTGTGCTTCTTTGGGTTGACTTGCTTAGCCTTCATAGTTTGCTAGAGTCTAGTGGTTACCATGGGAGACACCAAGTCAATACGCTTTGCTTTTGCTGTAGTTTTGCTTGTGTCTTTGGGAATGACAGTTTTGATGCGCAGTTTATTGGACCAAAGGCATTGTACTGTTTGACCAAAGGTGCAGGATTGTGTTACCAAAAGTGAGCTACTATGTTACCAAAGGCGTTGGACTAAGCTACCAAAGGTGAGGTACTGCTATACCAAAGGTGAGCTACTGTTAGACCAAAAGTGAGCTACTGTTATACCAAGGGCGCTGAAGTAGGTTTACTAGAGGCAAGGTACTATTATACCAAAGGCGAGCTACTGTTATACCAAAGGCGAGCTGCTGTTTTACCAGAGGCATTGAAGTAGTTTCAATGATGTTTATAAGGCAAATTTTGATAGATTTGGATTTGATTTTGATTGGATTTACTTTGGCAAGAGAAAACACAGCAAACAAAGTGGCAAAAAAAGATTGACACAACAGATAGTGTATGTTCAAGGCTCAAAAAAAGCCCAATGTTTCCACAGGTATAAGACAATTGTAAACAATATCAAGCACTTTTTATCCCTAGAGACAAGGTTTCATTGCAGTAGATCAGCTCACAACTTAATACTCTGTCGACCAAATGTCATTCCATAAAGGTGTCAGACATTTGTATCTTTGTGAGAGACGATAGGTAGGGATATCTCACCCTCCCCTCAGAAAGCTCAAGTAGGTCACAAGAGCTTTATGGCTGAGGGAATACTATCTCTTCTCAAGGGAGCCAATGGTGAGTATCTTGAGGGCTTAAATCGATTCCCCTTGTACTGATGATTACCACAACGTTCAGAGGTGGATCAGATAGTCACTATCTAGATTGGTTCTTAGTAACTTTGAGGGACCAACGCCTTATGAGAAATGTGACAAGCTACTAAAAGCTTTAACCAATCCTACTAAGAGTATCAAACACTTCTCTCAATATGAAAATCATTTCCACAAAGAGCTAGTACACCTCTTTTTAGTTTGGCACCACAAGGTAAGGCTGATGCTGGTTAGGACTTGGCTTTCGCCTTATCCCTCTTTTATAGCGGCTCAAAGGAAAAATCTTCTTAGGATCATCCCTTTTGGATGAAGCGCAATCCAAAAGCAGGCCCTTCTAATTGAAATGTAAGATCAAGCACGTCAAACAAAGGTTCAATTGTCCCGTTATAAGAAAAATAAGGTGCAACTAGATTAGGCACACACACAATTGTAGTTGTCAATTGTCCCTTATGAAATTGAAGTGTTTGGCATTCATGTCCATTTTCCCTTAGAAAATTGAAATGTTTTTGCATTCACGTCCATTGTCCCTTAAGAAAGCAATATGTTCCTAAGACTTAGATTGCAAAAAGATGTTTTGTCCCTTAAGAAAGCAATATGTTTCTAAGACTTAGATTGCAAAGATTTTGACAATTCTTCAAAGCTTGTCCTGCATGAACATGTTATAAAAATCCATTTGCTCTGTTTGAGTGATAAGAAGTTGCAACAAGTTGATTAGTTCCACACAAACTCAAAAGTTAGCAAAAATAAATCAATTTAACCAAAAGCGCTTGACTATATTACCAAAAGTGACTTACTGTATTTCTAAAAAGTGCTAGACTCTGCTACCGAAGGAGAGGCACCGTTATACCAAAGGTGAGGCACTGTTATACCAAAGGCGATCTACTGTTGTACCAAAGGCACAGTACTGTACTACCAAATGCATAGTACTGTACTACCAAACACACGGTACTATTATACCAAAGGCGAGGCATCGCAAAAAATAATATTTCATCAAGAAAGCTAGATCGAAGGATGATTTGAATGATTGAGTGATGATCTAGGATGGTGATAAGTGATAAGATGCTGAAACAAGTTATATTAGTTCCAAATCAAATAACAAAATGTCAGAAATTAAGTCAAAACCCTAACAATAAGTTAGAAACCCAAAGTGAAATCCAAAAAATTGGTGGCAATTATGATGAGTTATAAAAGATTAAATATCACCAATGGATTCCTTATGATTTTCTATACAATGTTTTATAAAAAAGCATCAAATTTTATTAAGTTTTGAGAAAGTTATGGGGTTTTGAAGTTTGGGAGCCTGTTATCCCAGCCAAAAGTGCTTTATTGTTATGCCAAAAGTGCTTTACTATTATACCAAGTGCGCTTTAGTACTATACCAAGTGCGCTTTACTATTTTACCATATGCAATTTATTGTAATACCAAAAACACGGTTCTGTGCTACCAAAGGTGCTGTAGAATGGCCCGAAAGCATTGTACTGTTCTACCAAAGGCACTTTTCTATGTTGATTTGCATTGTTCTGTACTGTACTTCAAAAAAATCAATTTCTCAAAGAAAAAGAGTGATTAGTGGGTCCCACTGGGCATGCCAAAATGTGTATGAGGAAAATCAAGAAGTCGAATGATAAAATCAAAACTATGATAATAACCAACTCAATAACCCATAACATAAAGAGATTTATCTAAATAAAAAGCCATGATCAATGAATAAATCAAATAAAACAAGAAAGCTTTTACCAGATTGTATTGTTCTCTTTTGTCGAATGTGGATTGCTCAATAATGTTGCAAAACCATGTTTGCAACAAGCAAGTATAGGTGCTCAAAGTGCTCAAGAAGATCAATGTCAAAAGATCATAAGGTACTCAACGATGTGATGTATGCTCAAAGCGCTGTAAAGGATGTCTGAGAATAAGTGATCGAAGAGGATTTGTGAAGGATATGAGGGGGGTTTATATAGGTTTCAACAGAGATCGATCAACGGATGAAATAAATCCATAGAATGAATGGTTGAGATAAATCAAATAACTCATGCTGAATGTGCACACGACATGTGTCAATCCATAAGAATATTTTTGTTAAGATATGATGAAAACAAGATTGATTGAATAGATAACTCAACTTGTAATTTTGCCTTTTTTAGAGTTCTAAAAAAAAGACTAATTGTGCACATGAGTTAACAAGATATTTTAAGAGGAATTGGAAGATAACTAAAATTAAATAAATAAATTTATTTATTTATTTGTGCATGATAGAGGAATATAAAGATTATAAATAAAATATTTGATTTTATTTATTTTTAGAGGATTGAGACAATTTAAATAAATTTGCATGATTTATTTAAATTTAGAAGAATAATTGATTTAATTAAACAATGTAAATTATTTAATTGTAGATAAGAGAGAATTTGTGACGAATTAATTAAATAATTGGATTTATTTAATTAATGTGGATTTAAAATTTGAAAAGGATAATGATTTAATTAAATAATAAAAATTATTTAATTTTGGAAGAATATAGAGGAATTTAATGAAATTAATTAAATAAAGAGGATTTATTCAATTAATGTTGAAAATATGTGATTTAGAAGAAATAGATTAAATTGATTAAATAATTAGATTATTTAATTAACGTTGAATGCAGATGATTTGGAAGAATTGACGAAATGCAAGTGGTGTGATGACATGGTCATTTTAGGGTGTCTACAACCCCAAGGATTAGTAAATGTTGTCTTGTGTTGTTCTAACTCCTTGACCACCACCTAGTTATATACAAAGAATCTATTCATCATGGACATCAATTTTGATCCTATTACCCTTTATAAAAAATGATCCATACTTGGAAATGGGTAGTTGTCCTTGAGAAAGTTGATGTTTAGGTTTACATTTTTATTTCTACCTAGAACAAGGTTGGACATCCATTCAAAATGTCAAATAGGCTTAATAATACCCCCTTATTTTAATTTCATCAATTCTTTTTACATTTGGGGATCAAGTGTAGGATTGATTGGTCTCTATTTTTGTTGGAAGGGTTTTGCATCTAGCTGGAGAGGAATTGTATGCTAAAAAAGTCCTCCCTATAAGCCTTGAGTTTATCATAAGACCATGCAAAACATTTCTTAAGTATTTTCAATACTGCAATTAGCATTTGCTTTTCAATTGGATTTGATTTCTTACCTATGTAAATCGTCTTACGGGCTACTTCAGTACCTAGATTTACAATTTCAATGTTATGATCTTGGATTGGCTTACTCTTTCTCTTGTAGATATCTATACTATCAAACATTCTTTCCAATACCACCAGCCCCTTAGGAATGGTGTTATTTTCTAATTGGACTATTTCATTCCCAAATAATGTTTCTTTGTCATCCTATATTTTAACCATGGGTTGCCAATTAGTTAGTTGGTTGTCAAATTTATCAATGCAATTTAATAACTTGTAAATTTTCTAAGTATCATCAAACACTTGTCAATTTTATATATTATTAGGTATAGTTGTTCTTGTAAGGACCTTAACATTATACTGATATTGAGTAGAAACCAATTCCAAATCAAAAGTTAATACCTTAACTATTAAAGCATCAACTACTATATTTTCTAATCTATCAATCCATTCAATATCAATTCTGTCAAATAAATCCATTGTATCCCAAACTACATTCTTGTTTATATTCAATCTTTTATCCTTTATTGCATACACATCTTTTACCCATAGTAGAACCTAAGTCTCCATGAATATTCAAAAACTTAATTCCATGCTTGTGAGCAATTTTCATCCCTAGCATGAGAGCCACATATTATGCAATATTGTTGGTGCACTAGAACATCAACTTAAAGGAAAACTTGTAAATTTCACCACTTGGTGAAACTAGAACAATCCTTACACCTGAACCATATTTTGAGCATGCACCATCAAATAACATAGTCCATAAATCATTCATATTGTTATCATGAGCAAAGAAAAGGGGAGAATCAACAATCCCATGATCATGTTCATCACAATATCTAATGAGATGGTCAGGACCAACATCAAAGTAAAGTACATCATTAGTGGTTTTATAGTGGTCTTCAAATATATGCAACATTTTCTTTTCCCTATGTAACTTGACTTCTTCTACATGCAATGAAATAGTAGCATATGATAAATTTATTTGTAAACTACCTCCCATTGAATCTGCCCACTTTCTAGATTATAAAATACCTCATTTGGAAACACAATCAACAATGATTATATCCATTAAGAATCATTTGTCAAGGTATGCAACAAGATGGACTTCTACATTGTTCACAACACCAATAACATTCACTTCTCTAGAATCCATGGCAAAGAATTTACCATGGGACTTGGAAATTTGTAAACCTAAATCATTCATTACTTGAAGGGGTATGATGTTACTTGGCACTCCTAAATCTAACATACAGTTGTGCACTAAAAATCCATTAATTATCAAAGTGGTATAGAAAGGGTCAACATTTAATTGACTACTGACTAGAGAATCCCCAAGGTAGATCTCAATAGTATCTTCAGCATTTTGATCATTTACAATATTATTAGAAATAATGAGAGGATAGTTTGGTTTATTTAAAATAGTGATATAAGATAAAACCCTCTCCCTATGCTAAGGAATTCTAAGGAGTTCTCCTATTAGCAATGAAATTGATGCAGTCAAGGTAAGAGGGTCCAATGAAGGACTGTCTAGCCTTGTAGCCTTAAACAACCAAAACCATGATCATAACAAAGATGCAACATAATCATACACTAATAACATAATGAAAGATATACTCATAAACACATGACACAAGATATATCCTGGGAAAACCCTTAAAGGGAAAAAACTAGCCTTCAAAGATCACTTCTCATTATATTATAATCCCAAACCTCATTACATATGCCTCTAGGGCTTTTCATATGCTAGGCTGCAGCCCAGGGTTACAAAAGATTCATATAACACAACATCATGTCTTCTTCCTTATTCTCCTTCTCAGTTCTCTGCTATGTAGCTTATGTTGACCTCTGCTCTGCCTTCTACTTCTGCACTGCTATCTTCTTGGATCAAAACAACTCATCTTTTCACATCATATCTTCACACATCACACCCCCTGTCTTGTAAAAATCTTCTATTCTTCAATTATATCCTCCAAAAGCCTTCAAAACATTATCTTGTCGGCCAAAAGTTAACTGCCACATGAAATGTGTAGGAAACAAATAGGTCAGACCTAAACACTTAGCACTGCTCCGCAAATGATAGAAACTTGGTGTGGTTCTCCATGAAGGTTAGCTAGGTCCTGAACTACCTTTAATGATGTTCCATTAGGCTCCACAAGTTATGGATTTGCTCCACAAACCCATTAGGTTCAACTGAACACCGACTGCTCTACTTTGTGAAAACAAGTAATCTTCTAATAGTGATATCTCTTAGGAAACAAATCCAAATGAACTAAATTTTGGATATGATGTAGATGTCATGTCATAGAAGCTAAATCCATCTTTGCACGCTCTAATGTGCAAATGCAGTAGAATGCAGTAATCTCCAAGGTTTCTTCCTGGCACTCTGCAAATCAACATTAACTACCTTAATTTACTTGAATGTCTTCTGGATTATCCTATATCAGACTCTTGGGATTAATTGAAAAGTGAGCCTCTTCACTTTGGTCTGTATTATGTTAGAATCAATATTGTCTCTTTGATATGTTTTGTGGTCTGTTCATAGGTACTTTCAATTGCCTTAAGGTCAGTGGTCTATTTAAGTCCTCCCTACAAGCTGCCTCATGTTCAGCAATTTCTTCACAAATCACTGCACTGCCTCATGATCGGTGGTCTGTACAAGTCCTCCACAAACTGCCTCTAGTTCTTCTCACTTTTGGTGATCTAGATTTGGCACTCTGCTTGCAAGCCTTTGCACTACCTTAATGATCAGTGGCTTGAGCAAGTCTTCTCCGCAATTTGCCTCAAATTCTTCATTTTATGGTGGTTTAAGTTTGGTGGTCTGGCTACAATATTGCAACTACCTCGCAGTTTGATGTTCTATTGTAAAACACTTGTAGGCTGCAACAACAACATACAAATAACAAAAGAATGAATGGAAATGCTTATGAACACATGACACAAGATTTATCCTAGGAAAACCCTAAAAGGGAAAAACCAAGCCTTCAAAGATCACTTCTCATTATATTGGAATTCCAAATCACCTTACATATGCCTCTAGGGCTTTTCAGATGCTAGGTTGTAGCCCAAGTTTACAAAAGACTCATACAACTGTTGAAATGAACCAGACAACTGAGAGGGGGGTGAATCAGTTGTCTCAAATCTTTAATTAAATCTACACCTTAAAACATTAAACACTTGTCCATTGTTTGTTATGAAATCATGAACCCAGAAACATAAACACAATTGCAAGATCATACACAAGAGACACTAGATTTTTTCGTGGAAAACCCTGTTAAGGGAAAAAGCACGGTGGATGTTAGTCCACAAGATATATAAGTTATAACAATACCAAAAATCAAGGGCTCACTACCCAGAGAAATGCTCACTGCCAAGAGGTGGCTAACTACCAATGGGTGGCTCATTGCCAAAGGTTTTGAACTGATATGATAGCATCTATTTCATGCCTGAGTTTAGTTCCATTGAAGCGCAATATTCTTCCTCTACTCTGCTCTACTTTTTATACTTCTTCACTTAACTTCACATCTTTTCTCAAGGACATTCTTTTCCATGACCAAAATATAAATATATATAGTATTCATCAACCTTGGAATGTACATCAAGGTCGGTATTACATTCATCAACCGTTGGAACAATCTCTAAGGTCAACATTACAATCATTTACAAAATAACTCTTGACCTAATATAAAATTATGCTAAGGAAGTATAGAAAAGATATATGCAAATCACACCATGCCTTAGCTAGGACTCAAACATGATCTTCCATGCCACAACATGCTTCTACAATCTTCAAGAGATCTCCGCAATCACTAGAATTAACCAAGTCGGCTAAGACTAGTTATACACTATGTTATCTAGGAAAAATCTTTAAACATGATCTCAATTCCCTAACGTGGACCAATGTAAAGTTAGGATTATGATCAGGAGGCATCCACAAGCACATTGTAATCACGAGGAGCAACCGCACAAACTCTAACAACTTTATCCATGAGATTCTTCACACTGGAGCATATAAACTTTATTGTCTTCAACTGTCATAAAAGGATAGCTTGCAGACCACCAAAACATGAACCATTGGAGTTGTAGGCACTTATCATCATCCCAAACTTCCCTCTAGAACCGCAGAGAAAAATACTTCAATGCGGAGGAATGCGAAGCAAAATACTCTCCCTGTCACCACTGAATAATTAGAAAAAGTAGGTTTTACTCTGGTGAATGTAACTCACTCAATTCTTCATACCAGAGGCTCAAACTTGAGATTTAAAATCTTCAAATACGCCTTTAAATAAATTCCAATCCGCAAACCAAGATATTCAATTAACAAGAAATGCAGAGCAATCTTCTAGACTGTTCTTCAATATGCAACACATTGTCTTTACTACAACTCACTGTCTCTTCTAGAGGGGCAAATTTTCTCAATATCCTTGACAAATAAGGCTTCTAAACAAATAGAAAAATAGGATACAGTTGACACCAATGACAACAAAGATATGTTGACATCAATAACAACATCTATTAGGCACATACTTGCAACAATCTCCCCCTTTGTCATTGATGGCAACATATGATGTGAAAAACTATAACAGCCATCAAGACAAGAGTCTCCCCCTATCTCTTTACACACCTGCATTCTTTCTCTCCCCCTTTGACATCAATGGAAAAGGGCACATGCTTGCACTCTATTGTTCTGAATTAAACTCTCTTTATCTGACTACTCCCCCTGAAAAGTAGCTCTTACAAGCATCAATCCAGATCTGGATGTAGAACTCTAAGCACCATCAAACTGATGCACTCTTGTGCATCTTAGTTTAGAGTAGGAGGGGTGATAACCCCTAACTTTTCTTTGAGATACTCAAAGGTATCCTTAGGCAGAGGCTTGGTGAAAATGTCTGCAATCTGATCTTTTGTAGATACATACTCAAACTTGACTTCATTCTCTGTCACTTTTTCTCTCAAAAACTGATATCTTATAGATATGTGCTTTGTCCTTGAATGCATTACTGGATTCTTTGATATGCTTATGGAACTTGTATTGTCACAAAAGATTACAATTGGATCTTCATACACAACTCTGATGTCTTTTAATGTCTGCTTCATCCATAACACTTGAGTGCAACAACATGTTGTTGCAATGTATTCTGCTTCTGTAGTAGACAGAGATATTGAGTATTGTTTCTTGCTTAACCAAGATACCAGCCTTTTTCCCAAGAAGAATGCACCTCCACTTGTACTTTTCCTGTCATCCACATCTCTGGCCCAATATGCATCAGTGTATGCATTGAGAGTGAAATCATTGTCTTTTGGATACCACAAACCATAATCCATTGTACCTTTCAAATATCTTAGTATTCTCTTGACTGCCATCACATGTGACTCTTTAGGTTCTTCTTGAAATATTGCCACAAGACAAACTGCATGCATTATGTCAGGGCTAGTTTGGGTCAGATAAAGTAATCCTCCAATCATATATCTATACCTTTTATGATCTTCCCTAGGTGAGTCATCATTTTTTCTCAACTTACAACCAATTACCATGGGAGTGCTTACCAGTTTAGAGTCCTCCATCCCACACTTCTTTAACAACTCTTTCACATAATTAGACTGAGAAATGAAGATACCTTTATCTAATTGATTAATTTTCAGACCTAAAAAGAAATTCATCTCACCAAACATTGACATTTCAAATTCATTTTACATTTCTCTAGCAAAAACCATGCACATACCTTCATTGCCTCCAAAGATAATGTCATCAACAAAGACTGCAACAATTAGGATTTGTTCATCATTGATCTTGAAGTAGAGATTGTTGTCGGTAGTACCCTTACTGAACCCTAACTATATCAGATATTTATCCAATCTTGCATACCAGGCCCTAGGGGCTTGTTTTAGTCCATACAAAGCTTTCTTCAATCTGCACACCATGTCTCTCTGATCTGATGACTGGAATCCTTCTAGTTGTTCAATATAGACTTCTTCTTCCAATTCTCTATTCAAGAATGTAGACTTCACATCCATTTGATATATTTGAAAACTTTGTAGGATGAAAATGCTAAGAACATTCTTATTGCTTCAATCCTTGCCACAGGTGCAAATGTTTCCTCAAAGTCTATTCCTTTAACTTGAGAGTATCCTTTTCATACCAACCTTGCTTTGTTTCTTACCACTTCACCATTCTCATTCATCTTGTTCCTGAAGACCCATTTGGTACCAATCACATTCTTGTCTGCCAGTCTAGGGACAAGATCCCAAGTCTGCTTTTTTTCTATCTGCATCAATTCTTCTTTCATGGCATTTACCCAATTTTCATCACTACATGCTTCATTTACATTTTTAGGTTCCACTTGAGAAATCAAACAATAATTAACCTATTCATCAGCAACCCTTCTTCTGGTTTGAACTCCCTTACTTTTATCTCCTATGATTTGGTCTTCAGAGTGATTTAACTTCACATACCTGGGTGTCTTAGTAATGATTTCCAAAGCTTGTTCTTCTTCTTCCTCTGAGTTTTCTTCTTGTTGTACTACTACTTGGCTTGCAAGAACATCTTGTTCATCAGATTCATATCCACTTGACACCTTTTCCTTTCTTTCATCAACTTTGACATTTGTACTCTCAATGATCTTCATCAACCTGTTATTGTAACACCAGTAGGCCTTGCTCTTGGTGGAGTATCCAAGGAAGATACCTTCATCACATCTTGCATCAAACTTACCTAGATCTTCATCTCTTCTGATATAACACTTGCTACCAAAAACTTTGAAATATTTCATAGTGGGAACTTTACCATACCATAATTCATAAGGAGTCTTGGAATTTTTACCTTTGACTTGGACTCTATTTAGGATATATACAGCAGTGTGGATTGCCTCTCTCCAATATACTTCCGGTAAGTCAGCATCCTTCATCATTCTTCTAGTAGCCTCTTGAACTGTCATGTTTTTCCTTTCAACTACTCCATTTTATTGTGGCGTCCTACGTGCAAATAATTGTCTTTTTATCCCTTGCTCCTCACAGAAAAAGTTAAACTCATTTGACGTAAATTCTCCACCTCTATCAGAGCTCAAGCATTTTATCTTCAAATCTAACTCATTTTCAACCATTGACTTAAATGCTTTGAACTTTTCTAGGGCTTCTACCTTTTCTTTCAAGAAGGTAACCCAAGTCATCCTAGAATAATCATCAATCAATAACATGAAATACTTGTCTCCTTGTAGACTTCTTATTCTTGTAGGTCCACATAGATCTGTATGTATTAGTTTTAGTAGTCCATCAACAGATTGGTCCTTACTCTTGAAACTTGTTTTTGTCTGTTTTCCAAATTGGCACTCTTTGCACATGGTATCAGTAGGCATCACAAGCTTGGGCAGATCTCTTACATCCTGAGAGGAACTTATCTTCACAATGTTGTCAAAATTGATATGACACAACCTTCTATGCCATAGCCAACTTTCATCATTCTATCACAACAAACAATATCCATTAGTCCCTTTCAAATGATAAATGTTACCTCTTGTCTTCTTACCAGTTGCAATCATTGTTCCGAAGCTTTCCAAAATCTTGCATCCATTGTTCTTAAATCTGAGATCATAACCTTTATCACACATTTAACCAACACTCAAGAGATTGTGTTTTAATCCCTTCACATATAAGACATCATCAGTGTTATGCTTGCCATCAAAAGAAATGGATCCTTTTCCACAAATCTTACCAGTTGTATCATCACCAAACCTAACCAATCCTCCATCATATCTTTCCAAACTTATGAACTTACTTTTGTCACCGATCATGTGATGAGAGCATCCACTATCAATAACCCATTCATCTTTGTCTTCAACAACCTAAGCAGCCAAGGCACTTTCCACTAGTTTTTCTTCCTTCACACAGCTAGTAGGATTAGTAGACACAAGCTCTTCTCTAATAGCAATAAACAAGCATTCATTACTAGAAGTACTAGCATTATCTAGATCACCATCTAATACTCCATCATCATCAAGATCTTCAACATAGTAACATTTCTTTGGAATCTTAGGTCTATCAGGTCTTGGCTTAGGAACTCTTGTGGGACATCTAGAAGCATAATGACCAACTTTACCACAACTAAAACATTTGAAAGGTAATTTGCCTTTAATCTTACCAGTACCTCTGGGCAAACTGTTAACAAAGTTGGCTTCAAGTTCTTCAAGCTCATAATTTGGTTCCACCTTGTACTTGCCAGATCTAGGGGTTCTTTCTAAAGTGTTGGCCTTGAAAGCAGACTCTGTCTTTGGAAGGGAATCACCAAGTTCTCTCATCTCAAATGTTGTCAACTTCCCAAGTCGCTGATCTTTGTAATCATTGTTACTATCATTATTTCCTCAATTGCGGCCACTTTATGACTATATGATTTAGGCAATGATCTAAGAATTTTTTTTACAATTTTAATGTCCTCAATTTTTCCTCCCACACTTTTAATGTTGCTCAGAAGTTCGTCGATCTTTTGCATGAAGGATGTTATGTTGTCATCTTCACTCATCTTCAAACATTCATATTTTTCCTTTAGACTTTGTAACTTGGTGCACTTCACAGATTCATATCCTTCATATAGATTCTTCAGATTATCCCAAATTTCATGAGTAGTTTCCAGCTCCATAATCCTTGTTACTTCAATATCAGATAGGGCGCTTACCAAGGCATCTTTGGCTTTTATGTTCAACTCCAATTGCTTGATCTCATCTTTAGTTTTTGGTCCATCCTTCGGTATTTCATACTCATCTTCGGTACTTTTCCAAACACTATAACCCAAGTAGAGGAGATGGGTTTTCATGCAGATTTTCCATATGGAATAGTTTGTTCCATCAAACTGTGGACTTTCCTTCTTATACGACATCTTGGATTAGCCTCAAGTGGTCAAGCTTTCTTCTGAGGAACTTGGTTGTCTTACCAATTGTTGAAATGAACCAAACAACTGAGAGGGGGGGTGAATTAGTTGTCTCAAATCTTTAACTAAATCTGCACCTTAAAACATTAAACACTTGTCCACTGTTTGTTATGAAAGCATGAACTCATAAACATAAACATAATTGCAAGATCATACACAAGAGACACCAGATTTTTATGTGGAAAACCCTATTAAGGGAAAAACCATGGTGGATGTTAGTCCACAAGATATATAAGTTATAACAATACCAAAAATCAAGGGCTCACTACCCAAAGAAAGGCTCACTGCCAAGAGGTGGCTCACTGCCAATGGGTGGCTCACTGCCAAAGGTTTTGAACTAATATGATAGCATATATTTCATGCCTGAGTTTAGTTCCATTGAAGTGCAATATTCTTCCTCTGCTTTGCTCTACTTTTTACACTTCTTCACTTAACTTCACATCTTTTCTCAAGGACATTCTTTTCCATGACCAAATTACAAATATATATATATATATATATATATATATATATTATTCATCAACCTTGGAATGTACATCAAGGTCAGCATTACATTCATCAACCGTTGGAACAATCTCCAAGGTCGGCATTACAATCATTTACAAAATAGGTCTTGACCTAATATAAAATTATGCTAAGGAAGTATAGAAAAGATATATGCGGATCACACCATACCTTAGCTGGGACTCAAACATGATCTTCCATGCCACAACATGCTTCTGCAATCTTCAAGAGATCTCTGCAATCACTAGAATTAACCAACTCGGCTAAGACTAGTTATACACTATGTTATCTGGGAACAATCTTCAAACATGATCTTAATTCCTTAACACGGATCAATGTAAAGGTAGGATAATGATCAGGAGGCATCCACAAGCACATTGTAATCACCAGGAGTAACTGCACAAAATCTAACCACTTTATCCGTGAGATTCTTTACACCGAAGCATATGAACTTTACTGTCTTCAACTCTCATAAAAGAAGGATAGCTTGTGGACCGCCAAAACATGAACCATTAGAGTTGTAGGCACTTATCATCAGCCTAGACTTCCCTCTAGAATTGCAGAGCAAAATAATTCAATGCAGAGGAATGCAGAGAAAAATACTTTCTCCCTGTCACCAGTGAAATATTAGAAAAAGCAGGTTTTACTCTAATGAATGTAACTCAATTCTTCATACTGGAGGCTCAAACTCAGGATTTAGCATCTTCAGATATGCCTCTAAATAACTTCCAATCCGCAGACCAATGAAAGGAAGCTAGGTCTACAGAAATGGCTTCCTGCACTAATCTAATGAGGAGAGATGAGTGCAAATTCATTTTGATCTTTATAGTTACATTAATGTTAACCCACTAATAGAGATATTGCAGCAAACACATACACAAGAATGTAAGATAGAAGAAGAGAGAGACAAGATATACGTGGGGAAACCCTTACGGGTGAAAAACCCCACACTCCAAAACACAGCTCAAATGTATTTCGTAAACAATGAAGGTTACAATACAGTCACTGAGCCAATGCTCTTGTGGGAGTCTTCGACACTCATATCTGGAGACAATCCGGCAGCATAACAGTACCTGTCAATCACATAATACATCTCTTCTCCAAAGCACATGTTTATAAAGAAAATACAAGGCAAAAATGGCTCTATCTTGGGATGGGCATCCAACATGGCCTCATGGCCCAAAATCCATGCCTATGGACACTTGTCCAACATTGTAGGATGTTCCTAACACTTGTCAAGTCACCCCATCCCAAAGAGGTCACCTATTCCCAATTTGGGTAATGATAGATGCTCTTACAACTCTTACAACCATCATAGAATCCGTCATACTAACATATCTTACAACTGTAAGAGAATCTATCATAAACATGATATAAATAGCATATTCTCTTACAACATGTCATAACCCTCCTTGGGGCACCCAAATATGCCTTTTTCCAAGATTCTTCTCGACACATGTCTTCACCTGTCATAGAATCTTCCATTTATGACTCTTACGCGTTATAGATTTGTCATAGGAATCTGTCATGACTGTTTCGGTCAATATTCCCTTACACACTATACAAGATGCCAACACATGGAAAAATATTCCTACCACTAAGTGGGATGCCTATCTCCTCATGTGAGGACAAATTTACATGTGGTCATCTTCCACATAGGATGACACATCACCGTGCCAACTCCCACAAGATGACAACATAGGATTTACATCCTAATTACATAATAGGCAATAAATAAATAAATACAATGAAATAATACAAGGAATTACCAAGGTTGAGACACCTTAATTCCAAACAACCAAGATATTCAATTAATAAGAAATGTAGAGCAATCTTCTAGACTGTTCTTCAGTATGCAACACACTGTCTTTACTGCAACTCATTGTCTCTTCTAGAGGGGTAAATTTTCTCAATATCCTCGACAAATAAGGCTTCTAAACAAATGGAAAAATAAGATACAGTTGACATCAATGACAACATCGATTAGGTACATACTTGCAACAACAACATTCCTCAATGTCTTCTTTCTTCTCCTTCTCAATCTTTTACTATGTTTCTTCTTCTACTCTTTGTCCTATCTTTTGCATTTACTCTGCTACTACTCTGATCAAAACAACTCTTCTTTTCACATCATATCTTCACACATAACTCTGCTATCTTTTAAAAATCTTCTATTCTTCATTTATATCCTCCACAAGCCTTCAAAACATTATCTTGTTGGAAAAAAGTTAACTACCACATGAAATGTGTAGTCAAACCTAAACACTCAACACTACTCTACAAATTATAGGAACTTGGTGTAATTCTCCATGAAGGTTAGCTAGGCCCTAAACTACCTTCAATAGTGTTCCATCAGGCTCCGTAATTCATGAAATTGCTCTGCAAACCAATTAGGCTTCTATTGAACACTGACTGCTCTGCTCTATGAAAACAGGTAATCCTCTAATAGCGATATCTCTTAGGAAATGAGTCCAAATGACCTAAATTTTGGATATGATGTTGATGTCATGTCATAGACTATAAATCTAGCTCCGTAATCTCTAATGTGCAAATGTGGTAAAATGCGGTAATCTCCAATGTCTCTTCCTAGCACTCTGCAATTCATCATTAACTATCTCAACATACATGAATGACCTCTGGATGCTCCTGAATCAGACTCTTGGGGTTAATTGAAAAGTGAGCCTCTTCACTTTAGTCTATCTTCTGTCAGAATCAATTTTATCTCTTAGGATAGGTTCGATGGTCTGTTCATAGGTACTTGCAACTACCTCAAGGTCGGTGGTCTGTTCAATCCATCCATGCAAACTACCTCAAGTTTGGTTGTCTATTCACAAATCACTGCACTACCTCATGATCGACAATCTATATAGGTCCTTAATGCAAACTACCTATAGTTATTCTCACTTTTGGTGATTTAAATTTGGTGCTCTATTTGCAAGCCTTTGCACTACCTCAATGATCGGCGGTCTAAGCAAGTCTTCTTCGTAAGTTGCCTCAAATTCTTCATTTTTATGGTGCTCTAGGTTTGGTGGTCTGATACAATGTTGCAACTGCCTCTCAGTTTGGCACTATGTTGTCAAACACTTGCGGGCTCCCTCAAATCAATACCAATTTCAATCAATCAAGAGTCAGATAACCTCAGCATCCTCCGAAACAATCATTTTCTTCCTTGATTCAATCAATACATTCTTGAATTCTATCTGCAACACTTTCTAATCTAAGGTTATATATACAATTTCTTCCACACACATCAAAATTCTATAGTTTCTTCTCCGCATACACTGCTCCTATACTTCTCTCTATTTCTTTACCATAATTACTTCATCCGATATACAAACTTTCTCTTCTAGTAGAATTTCTTGTCATTCCTTCTTTCTCTGCAATATGAACTTCCTTACACATGTTTTCACAAACTTTCTCTTGTACTGGCTCCTCAGATTATTAGTCTACAACAAATTCTCCTTAAGATCAATGATTCTCCCTCCTTTGGTTTCTCTATTGAACTTAAAGATTCATTAGGTTCTTCTTCCTCTACATAAACTACCTCTGCATTATTTACTACTTCTCCTTCATTACTCTCTATGGTAATAGGTTCTTGGTGACATTCTATGCTTGATGCTTTTCACCTCCATACTTGAAAACAAGTTCTTCTCCTATCAAATCCTCTTTCATCCCTCTGATATCCTTCATTGTGATAAGAATTATGAGTCCTGTCATTTCTCCCCTTGTGGTATGAATTGTTATCCTTGTTTTGCTCCGCATAAGGTCTTTTCTCACTACATCTTGATCCATATCCTCTTTTCTCTCCAACACATGAATACTTCAATCTATACAATGTTTTGAACATAAAAGTAACAGATTTCCAATTCGATCCATCAATCCATCCATAATCCACCTACATACAACCTATCATAGGCTTTCTCCTCCACATTGTATTCCAACACATCTTTTTAGAGTGATTCCTTAATCTAAAAAACTCACAAGGGTATAGATCCCAACACAATTCCTTTTCATGTCCATGTCTATTATAATAAGAACAATGCATACCTTTTCTTCCCTAAGTTGATTTGTTTGAACTAGTGACAACAACCTTATTCTCTTTACCTCTGATGTATCCAAGGCCTTTATTTTTGGATCTCATTACCAATTCAATAGGCTCTGTAATTCCTTGCTGACACTTTCCCAATCCTTTTCCTTCATATCCCATTCTTTGCATGATTATGAAACCAATACCATCACCAACAATTGCAGATTTAGTTACATTGTTATCTACAATCTCACTTTCTAAAGAACCTTTTGTAGCATCACCCAAATCATTAGTATTACAAGAAACATCACAAAGTTTAGGCTTAGATCTCAAACTTTCATTTTCTTCTTTGTATTCTACAAGTAACTACTCTAACTGATTAACTTGTTCTTTCAATCCAGATATTCCATTCTTTTGCAGATTATTTTCCTTTTTCAACTCTTCCAAATTTTTCTCCAGATCTCTATTCCTCTTTTCCACCTTCCCAAACAACTTGAATCCTTCTTCCAATTCTTCAAAGCTCCTTTTGATATACTCAAACAACTTTAGCTCTTCTTCTAATTCTTCATTCCTTCTTTTTACATCCTCCAATTCTTCTTCAAGAGCATCATTTTTGTTTTCTCCTAGTCCTTTTATCCTCTCCATCAACTCTAAATTACACCTTTTGATTTCACACAATTCTTCTTCTAGAATATCCTTCTCACATATTAGGTTTTCATTTTCTTTCTTCATTCTCTTTCCAATCTTCCCCATTGAAATAATTATACAAACAACTTAATGTGAAAATCTTACCCAGATCTTTCTTGCCTTGCTCTTTCTTCTGCAGTGATTCTAGTTACACTTTAGGGTTTCACACTTTCTTCCAACAATTTATATCTTCCCAATAGATTCACAACTAGCTCCAATAGATCCAAAACTAGCTCTGATACCACTTGATGTAGTCAAGGTAGGAGGGTCCAATGAAGGACTATCCAACCTTACATCCTTAAACAACCAAAACCATGATCATAACAAAGATGCAATAGAAACATACGCTAATAACATAATAAAATAGATACTCATAAACACATGACACAAGATATATCCTAGGAAAACCCTCAAAAGGAAAAACCCAACCTTCAAAAATTACTTCTCATTATATTATAATCTCAAACCTCATTACATATGCTAGGCCACAACCCAGGTTTACAAAAGATTCATACAATACAACATCATGTCTTCTTCCTTATTCTCTTTCTTAGTTCTCTGCTTTGTATCTTCTGTTGCCCTCTGCTATGTCTTCTGCTTCTGTACTACTATCTTCCCATATCAAAACAACTCACCTTTTTGCATCATATTTTCACACATCACACCCCTATCTTGTAACAATCTTCTATTCTTCATTTATATCTTCTGCAAGCCTTCAAAACATTATCTTGTTGGCCAAAAGTTAAATGCCACATGAAATGTGTAGGAAACAAATAGGTCAGACCTAAACACTTAGCACTGCTCTGCAAATGATAGGAACTTGGTGTGGTTCTCCATGAAGGTTAGTTAGGTCCTAAACTACCTTGAATGATGTTCCATTAGGCTTCGCAAGTCATGGAATTTCTCCGCAAACCCATTAGGCTTCAACTAAACACTAATTTCTCTACTCTATAAAAATAGGTAATCTTCTAATAGTGATATCTCTCAGGGAAACAAATCCAAATGACCTAAATTTGGATATGATGTAGATGTCATGTCATAGAAGCTAAATCTAGATCCATACGCTCTAATGTACAAATGCAGTAGAATGTGGTAATCTCCAAGGTTTCTTCCTAGCACTCTACAACTCAACATTAACTGTCTTAATTTACTTGAATGTCTTCTAGATGCTCTTGCATTAGAAATCCTAACTTGGGTTATGACTTGTGCTACATTAATCAGGTTATAATTTGAAAGAGACCTATTTTGTGTAATAGTTAAATCATTTGTAATAGGAATGAAAGGAATGACTAGACCACAAGAATTTACATTCTAACCATCAGGTTCTTTCTTCTTCACTTCATCTCCATTTTGTCCTTTCAGTTGTGGTGACTAGATTTGCTTGTCTTTATCATTAGGAATTCTCACTTCTAGAACACATACAACACCTGATGGTATAGCATGTTCATGAGCCTTGTAGACACCTAAAAATGACCCATTTTATCGCATCACTTGCATTTTAATCATTTCTTCCAAATCACCTGCATTTCAACATTAATTAAATAATATAATTATTTAATTAATTTCATCAAAATCATCAATTTCCTCTAAATCACATATTTTCAACATTAATTAAATAAATCCTCTTTATTTAATTAATTTCAATAAATTTCCTCTTTATCCATCCAAATTAAATAATTTCAATTATTTAATTAAATCAATATCATCTTCCAATTTTCAAATCCATATCAAATTGAATAAATTAATTATTTAATTAATTTATCATTTAAATCCTCTTATCTATAATTAAATAATTTCTAAATTATTTAACTAAATCAATTATTCTTCCAAATTTAAATAAATCATTCAAATTTATTTAAGTTGAATATCTCTTCTAAAAATAAAATAAAATCATATATTTTATTTATCCTTCATCATGCAAAATAAATTAAATCAATTTATTTGTTTAATTTATTTAAATCTTTAAATCTAATCTATTTCTTCTATCATGCACAAACAATTAAATAAATTTATTTATTTAATTTGCTTTTTTATCTTCTAATTCTTCTAAAAATAAATCTTATTCATCATGCACACAAAATTAAATAATTTATTATTTAATTTTACTCAAATCATGCGAAAAGCAAATCTAAAGTTGAGTTAATTGACTTAATCATTATTGTTTTTATCACCAACTCATAAATTTTTAAAAAAAGCATTTCTATTTTGATGAAATCTAATCATATCTTTTTCATGTCTTTTAGCCAAATCAATCAGTTAACTCAATAAAATATCTTTTTGTGTGACACATGTCAAGTGCACATTCATCATGAATTCTAGATTTATCTCATCCTTTGATTCTATTGAATTATTTGGACTGTTGATCGATTTTTATTGAAACCTATATAAACACCCTTCATCTCATCACAAGCCCTCTCCAATCTTTTATGCATCTTAGCTATAGGTATTCTCACAGCACTTTGAGCATACTACGTATTATTCAACACATCTTTGAGCACACTATCTACATCCACTTGTTGCAACACCATAGGTACGCAACATTATTGAGAAATCCACATCTAACAAAGAGAACTATACAATCTAGGTGAAGGCTTTCTTGTTTTAATTCGATTTATTCATTGATAGTAGCAATTGCTTAGATTGATCTCTTTATGTTATAGGATTTGAGTTGTTATTTCATTACATTGATTTATCATTCAATCTCGATTTTATCATAAACACATGCCTTAAGCACATACTTTTTCTTGACTACCTATTGTTGTACCAAATTCATTTTCATTTCTATCACCCTTTTTACAGCACCATTGTTCCTTGTCTCAACTTATATCCCTTAATTTTATTTTCCAATTTATTCATGTTAGTTCTATTTGTCCTTATAGTAGTAACATCCTATGTAGGCATTTGTCTATTTCTCAATGGATGTCCACTTTGGACCTACATTACAATTGCATCTGTAAGGGCCTTCATGTCTTCATTTGATAGCTTGGACCTTTTGTACCCTTTATGCATGAGTTTACTCAAGTGTTCAAAATTATGAGTAGGAAACTCGTACTGATTTGGACTAGCACTATGGTCATAAAAATCTAATAAACTCCATCATGGCTATCACAAATATCTTCTTCATCCATTGATTCATTTTTAAATGAATCTATCTAGTCAACTTCATCCTCATAATACTATACACCACCCTCTTGATTGGGGAATTTTGCCTCCTTGCCCATTGAGAGAACAACTACACATTTAGTGGGTCATGAGGGAGGTAGCAAGCTTCACACCATAATGAAACTTCTTGAAAATTCACATGATCTCTTCTCAAAAGGTTTGGGGTTTCCTTATCCTACTTCATGAAAATCACCTTCTTGGGAACCACTTGTCTATCATTTTGTTGTGGTCTTTTGGACCAATCAATATTGTAGGGTCTATTTTGCAAACACTAAACCTCATTGAAATGTGTTGTTGTATTTTGAGGGTGAATCACCCCCTCATTCCTTACTAGTTTGTATGAAAATTCCTTCATGGAACCCATCATCCTATCTAGTTTATCTTCATCTTTGAGAGGTTTGCTTAAAATCACTCTATCTAGCTATGAGATCTTCACATTAATCTCTTGATATGCTTTCCTAATATTCTCATATTACTTTTAATGTTTATGGTTGTGGCATGGGATTCCCTCAAAGTTTGTAAATTCTTATTTGGAAGACAATATCCAATCTTCACATCAAAAGCACCATAATAAGGACTAGGCACATTGATTCATTTTGTCTTAGATTTGGTGGCACCTTCCTCATAGTCATGATGACCCTGTTGCTAAAATCCACCACTATTTTTGTAGACACCTAAAAGTCTCCTTAGATTGTGAAACCCTAATCACTTCCATATTCTACTATTTTTCCCTAATTTTCCTGTATGGTTAAATAATTAATTTTAATCGATTAATTATTTAATTTCCCCTTGCCCCCTTTAATTTAAATAAATAAACATTTATTTAAATTAAAAGGCCTTATCATAATTGAATAGGTTCCACCTATTTAATTTAATCATCTCACATTATTCCCCTCTTCAAATAAATTAAATAAATGAATCTAATTTATTTAATTTAAAAACCATTCTCCACCTCACCATTTCTTCCAATTTAAAATTCACCCTTATCCTATAGTGGTGAGAAAACCCTAACTGATCTTAGCCCTCCATTTGTATCCAAAGTCAACATTGAATTCTGGCCATTCATTCAAATTGGGTCCTCTATAAAATAACTCATTCAGCTTCATGTTCACCTCTTAGAAGACATTTTCTTGGCTTAGAATCCTCTTACACTCCAATATCTTGCTAATCACACACATGAGCTTCTCAAGATGGTTGCATGAACTTGCAAATCTAAGAACAATAATGCAAGATGGAGGAGAACAATGGAGATTAGACAATACTAGCTTAGATTCTTAGTTTATTTCTGTTTGTTTGATTGGTTTTCTAAGCTAGATTGCACTTCATTGCAATTAGGGTTTAGTTAGTTTGTTGTGTTTTATGTTAAACCTAATTTTCCCTAACACAAAATGGTGAACCTGATGTAAAACGAAGAAAATCTAACATTTTTTGTTGATTTTAGCAACTCAACTTTCGCAGGTGGCTTCATCATCTCAAACAAACCTCATCATTGAGTTTGGGAGGCCCTTTCGACAAAAAATGACTGTAAATTTGTCAAATTTGGCCACTAAAAAAATTTTGAAATTTTTTTTAGTTTTAGGCCCCTCCACAAGGTCATACCGTATGGATCTATAAGGAGTCATATGGCCTCTGTGTAGGGACCCTAGATCATATTTCTGGTTCCTTAGTTTTTATGGCATATGTCATTGTGGTCACAGTTTTGTTTCTTAAATTTTCTAGTTTTAAAAAACTTTAGGTTTTGTTTTATAATTTTTCAAGCTAATACCTATGTGGCAGGTTTAGGTTTACTATTTTGATTGCAGGTGGTATGCTACTATTTGTCGACCTAACCTTAATCTCCCTACTGCCCGTGGCTTTCTACATTTTCGTCGACGCCCATTTTGTGGTAGTCGCTACCTCCTGTGGCCAACTCCTCACCTTTCCCCCACTCGGGATATCCTCTCCACTGCTATTTTCAAACCTCCACGTCATCCTTAAACCCTAATCGTCACTGAATTCTCAAACATCCGCTCGGCCTTCTACAAATTTTCCTTCGGCACCTCCCTTAGCAACTCCATCGCCGCTCCTAATCCTAACACCATCAAACAAAACCTAATCCCTTCACTCTGCACACTGTGCTTGGCCTAGTTGCCACTGAAGTCTCTTGGTCAACAAACCCTAAACGCTGACCACTGCTTGATCCAATCACATTTGACCTTCACCTGTGGCAGCCACTAGTCGACACCACCTGAAAGTTTCCTCTGTCACCTCCAAATCCACCTGGTCGTCGCCACCAATGGCGGCGACCTGTACCACCACCGTCGACACAGTGGTGTCGACTAAACCTTCTACTAACCTCTACTCATTGTGACCACCATTTGTTTAAAATTGTTGCCACAATAGCATCAACCTCCACTGGCGATCTGCTCCAAACCCACTGCCACCAGCAAAAAGCCCTAAATTGCCATCATTTGCCGTTGCCTACGTTTACCTATCGACCACACATGAACCCTAGCCGCTAACATATTTGGACTGCTCACTAGCACCAAAACCCTAACTCAATTTCAAATCCTTTCATTGGTTAAGTGTTTTGGTATTTGGGGGTAGTCATATTAGTGACCAGCAAGGGAAGGGGGGCATTGACCCCTTTTCCTACCTTTTTTTAAATCGATTTAGCCCCTAGTCACATGGGTGACCAGGGGCCAATTTAAACACTGACTGCCACATTAAACTATTGGGCCCCAAACCATAGCATGTGACTACCACTGCTAAATTTTTGATAGTTAGCGTTAACTACCGAGCCAGACCCCTTTGTCCTTGCATGCCCAAATAGGCAGTTTTTTTCAAATTTTCATAACTTTTGCGTAACACGTCAAAATTTCACAAAATTGGTGGCATTGGAAAGCTAACTTAGTGAGCTACATAGTAGTACAAGTTTTATCAGGTAAAAGTGTCATTTTATTAGGTAAATTTTTATTCAAAGTCAACTTTGTTTTATAACCTTAAATGCACATATCTTTTGTGTTTTTTATCAGATTTTGACGAAATGTTTTTGAAATTGCTTTAAATCACCTAAAATTTTTGATTCTATTGTTATTTTTTCTATAACTAATTAGATTTCTCAAATATTTTTTAGATTTAATTTCAAGGCCTCTTTGACTCGGTGGCTCGCAAAACGATGCATCTACTCGATATTTCACATTTTTTTACATTATCATGGAGATTTTCTGCTACTAATATCTAATTTTCAGCTTGTGGCACTCGCTAGGAGAAGACCTTTATTTAAAACTACTAACACATTTGATGCAAGGTTTCTCTCATTTTTATGTGCATGTGCTTGGTTATCATAGGAACATTCAGTTTTGGTGCACTAAAATGAAAATAATCTTGTTGTTCACGCACTTTCTTGGGGTTTAAAATGAATCAATGTCTTCTTTTCTTAGTGACTTTGCTTGTGTTTATGAGGTGTGTATGCTCTTCCCTCGCACTCTAAGTGATCTTGGGAATCAAAAATACTTCTTGAACACTTGAATTAGTCACACCACACATCTATTTTCTAAGGTCAATGAACATTTTTTAGTGTGGTCAAGAACATGTGTATGCTCTCTCCTCGCATCTTGGTACAAACTTGGAGATCAAAAACATGTTCTTGTATCACTTTTGTCTAAACCCTTAGAGGGTCTACCTCCCAATTTGTGAGAGGGAATGACCCAAGTGGTGCTTTCGTTTCGACCCGTTATACAAATAATCATGATTGTGACGAAACTCATCAATCACCTAGTGCCAATGTTCTATATCGATGGATGTCTCCCTCAGTATCCTTGTGATGTGTAAAACCCCTCTCTGAGGGTTGGGAGGCCTCTTAATTGAGTGAACCACCGCATGTATAGACACCAGTATATCTTGAAACATTGATTAAGAACCTTTGTTTAGTGGCCAAAATCCTTCTATTTACTGGCACAGAAGGTTGGACCTCTGAAGTCATCCCACATTCTCGCAGTTCAAAGTAGAGATAGATAATTCCTTGAGATCTTCAAGTTTTTGGGAATTTGAAGTTTGGTGTGCCTGAGAAGTGAGTGTCATGTAAGGGGGAGCCAGTGCCACCAAACTTCTAAGCTATCTGCTCTGAATAAGTGCGGCTCAGATTTATCCACAATGGGAATCCAGAAAATATTGTCCTTGACTAGCCTAGGATTGTGCATGTTTACAAGTGTTTGCAAAACATCAAGAGTCACCAAAAATAGCCAATCTGATTGCCAAGTGTCTTCTATGATTGATGTGTGTGCTTGGCTAATCATCACCCATAGACATTCTTTCTATCCATTCATTCCAAGTCATCATATCCTTATCACTATCCTAACCATCATCCTTGTCATTCCACATATCCTAATCCATTTTCATCCTAATCAATCCAAGTCATCTAAACTTATCCTATCCTAATCACATTCTTATCATATCTTCATCATTCCTAATCATTACACATCATAATCATATCCTAACCATCATTCCTAATCATTCCACATATTCTAATCCATTTTCATCCTAATTGGTCCAAGTCATTCAATCTTGTCATTCCTCAACATCATAATCATTTCACATCATTACACCTCATCCTATTCATATCCTAATCATCATTCCTAATCATTACACATCATCATCATCATCCAATCAACATCATCCTAATCATATCCAAGTCATCCTTATAAAACCCTAATCACCTCTTCCATCTAATCACCATCATCTTAATCATCCTAGTCAAAACTATAATCATCTTCATTCATAATCCAATCAACTTCATCCCAATCAATCCAAAGTCATCTAATCTTATCACTACACATCATCATCATCTTCATTCTAATCCAATCCACTTCATTCTAATCCAATCCACTTCATCCCAATCCATCCAAATCATCTACTCTCAACACTACACTTAATCATCTTCATTCCTAATCCAATCCATTTCATCCTAGTCACAATACACCACAATCGTAGGGAAAACTTTGAGCATCTACTCTCCCTATCAAATCTGATTACAACCATGTCAACACATTATAGACCCACTAGTTTCATTCACCCACTACATATTCAACTTCATTCCACTACATATTCAATTTCATTCAGCCTTGACATCTATAGAGGACCCTAAATATTAGTCTTCCTAAGGTTGAAACATAGGGAGAAACTATCGAATCTTGATTGTATCACAAGTACAAATCTGGACCAAGAGACCTTGACATCTTTTTCAAATCAATCACAACTTGGGCTTAATACTCCAAGGCTAGTTTAAGTCCATCCTTCCAAGTGTGTTCTGAAACTCATGGATTCACTTTAATCAATCATTTATTCCACACCTCTTGATAAATCTGATTTATGCTTTGACAAGGTCATTAGTAGACGAGAGTACCCTCTTGGAGCTAGACTTTTCAAAGACTAATATCATTAGCCTCTATTATAGTCTGGGCCTCATCACCTTGCATTGGCATCCCCATAACATGCCACAATTCACAAGTCTCATTTGGTGAAGACACAGTTGCAAAAAGAAGAGAAAGGGAGTAGATCCTCCTATTCATCCCTCATACACACATCATTCACAACATTCTCACCAACACGTTCATTCTTGCCACCTTCATTCTAATTGGCATCCTAATCATTATTCTTGTCATTCATCATCATCATCATAATCACATCCTACTCATATCTTCATTATTCAACCTTCACATCCTAATCACCATTTCTAATCATATCGTTCAATCAAATTCATCCTAATCACCTCACCCTTAATCATTATCCTAATCAATCCAAGTCATCAATCTTGTCATTGCACATCATCATTCATCCTAATCAAGCACTAGATAATATGGTCCTAATCCTTGGCAATCATGAAGACAAACCAAGACCTAAGATTGTAGTCCAAGGAGCCCCTCCTCCTAAGCCCAAGTTCATACTTTGAGGAGGCTATCTCTTTAGTTATGAGGATGAGACAAGTCCAAAACCTAGTCCATCTGTATGCCAGGTCAACGCCACATCAACTTATTCATTCATACACAAACAACCACATGCAAGCTTAAGTCCACCTTGGCAACAGAATCAAGTTCCTTTGAATCCTAATTCCACCTTTGACAAGGGAGACATCAACCTAGTCCATGCAAGCCATTCACTATCCTTACCACTGCACTCTAATCCTATATCAACTCCATGCCCTAAGGTCAAACATTACAAAAGTAAACATGTGGAGTCATCCAAATCTACCACTTCATCCAATCCTTTTGACCCTCCACCTAATCAAGATCAAAATCCAAACCCTAAGCCAACACCATCCATCCCTCTTATCCCTCAACCATGGGAACTTTCTGCTCCACCTAATCCACATCATCTACCCTTATAGTCCATGCCGTATATGGTCCTTCTACACATGCACTTGCAAAGGATGTGATCCATGGGCTACTAGCATAGAATAGATCATCCCCATGTCAAACACCCATCCATGAGCCTATCAAAGAACCTTTGAATGACGTTTGATTCTTCCACACTATCAAGTGGTCCACAACATACCAAGCCTCTACAAGAGTTACCCAATTCCATTTCCACCTCCATTAGAGGAAGTCAAGAGCATAATCCTAAGCATGAGGAAACATTACCCCCTCATTCAAATCAAGATCAATCCCCTTCCATTGCACCCATCCATAACACACTTGATCCCATCTATGATCTAGATCCTACCTATGATCAAGAAGGCCATGATGATCCCCTTTGTCAACTTTATGCATTCAATGGTCAAGAGCTTATCACTCCACCTATTCATGATTCACAAACTTCCACTCCCCATGATGAGACAAGTGGTTCCCAAGCACGCATATATGATCAAACAAATAACTTGGATCTTAGTGAACACAATGCTAATCAAGATCCTAATGATCCTTCTTCATCCACCATTGATCCCATTTCAAATCCACCATCATATCCACTTGGTCTTACCACCTTCATCTGTGAATATTCCTCCTCAGGACAACAACAACAACCTTTGTCCTCCACTTCACCTTCTCCATCGAATAATCAACTCAAGTCTAGTTCCCAGCCTACACCTAGTCCCCTTGTCCATCGCATGCTCCAAAACATAAATTATCAAGGCAAAGGCTTAGGCCTTCATGAACAAGGAATTTTGGAGCCCATCCATGTCAATGTCACCCCATGCTCATATGGTCTTGGATACACACCCCAAGGTAAACAATTTCAAGATGTTGGTACCACCTCCATTCCTCATAAGTCCACTTTCCATCACAAACCCTATCATATACCCAAAACATATGTCACCATTCCACCTCCATTATCCTACAAATGCCAAAATCATGTGACCATACACCTCCCTGCATCTACTTTGCCTCCATTACTTCCAACTCCTAATATCCCTCCATCCACTTTGCCACCATTGCTTCTAATGCCAAATATCCCACCATCCATTCATAAATACCCTAAACATCTTAATCATTACCAACAAAGGTACACATTGTCTAAACATGAAGCTTTCACTCATTCCACCAAACCTATGGGATTCAAAAACAAAAATTTGGATTCCTCCTTTCATAAAGCCAAAAATCCTAAGGATCCTCATACCTTAGGGTACAAATGCAAAGAATCAAAGCAAAGTACATTCAAAAATCCATCCAACTCCATACCTCCAAAAGCAAAGTCAAAAACTAAAACGGTATGGGTCCCTAAGAAAAAATCAAGCAACTCAAATGAGGTATCCACCTCTCAAAAATCCCAACCATCCTCTTCCATTAAAAAATACCATTCCATTCCAAAGTCTCAAATTAATTCATCCCACATCAAAAGAAAAAGTCATAAAAATACTAAGTCGGTGTGGGTCTCTAAATGCCTACATCACCCATCCACTAAGAAAACATCTCCATTGCTTCCTATAGCACCTGCCAATCACAAGCTTCAATGTTTATCATGGTGTGTGCAGCTATTGGTCATGATCCCTTTCCACATACCTCTATCTCCCCATCCTTCATCCACTATCCTACATATCTTCACCATCACCTTCCTATGGTTCATGCTTTTGCATAAGCCTTCCATCCATCCTTGCATAAGTCCTACATAATCCACATTATAATTCACTATCTTCCCTCCATAATCCACATCATAATCCACTATCTACCTAATCCATAGATCACTTTCAAGCAATCCCTTACCAACATCGATGAGCACAATGACTTGACATGGTTCATGCGATGACATCTTTCTCCAACGGGACTATCACCTTTCATGGAACTAGACACTTGAGTCCCTCCTTTTCATATCCACCTTCTCCCCTTCAAAAAGGTAAAAAAGTCAAAAATTTCAAAAAAGTCAAAAAAAATCAAGAGAAATCCGTTCATCCAACGATGAAAACCACCCTTGGTGATGCCTTGGATAAGTACCATGATGAAAACCTGGCAAACAGGCATCATGTGTAGATTGATCTTCAATGCAACTTACACTTGGGGGCACGTTGTCTCATCCAACTTGTCCTTTCCTTCCATACCCAATCCATATCATAGTCCATTATCCTACCATCCTTATCACTCGCATACATATACCTATCCTATCAAGTCCATTCATTCTCTCTTCCTCTTTTGATCTTGATAAAGAAATGGGGGAAAAATATTGAAACATGCTTTGGATATCCCTTGATATACCTCATCCCTTCCAATCCATCCTATCATTGTCTTTCGTCATAAGCTTTCTCATAGCAAATCCCAAGCCTTACACCTAGAATGGGGCAATTTATTCCTATGTGACATAGTCCTTGGAGATCACATCCTTTCTCTCTTATGCGTACATCCTTTCCATCCATTATCACATTTCCATTTATCTATCCCAACTATCTCCTTGCACCTAGACTTGGTTCCCCCTTGTCATTGGTATCTGGCACAAAGGCTATCAAAATTGTCATCCAATGCCATCTTAAAACACTCCAAAAAATCCCAAAAAAATTGAAACATATCAAATACCCAAAAAAATCACAACATTTAAAAATCCAAAAAAAGCATCCAAATATTCCAAACAAACCAAAAACATTCAAATATTCCAAAAATCCCAAAAACATCAAATATCCATCAAAAACCACAAAAAAATCAAATAGTCAACCAAAAAAATCCCAAGCAATAAACAGTGTAAAAACACCTTGGTCAAACTACGATGTCTCTAAGCTTTCACATAGGCAAGGCCATCTTCAATGAGCCCCCGAGGCATTAGGTCAATCCCTTAGGGACCATCGAGTCAACCATCATAATAAGTCATCTTTTCATGAAATGGACACTTTGATCAGATAGACAATCTTTCAAGAAATCCACACTTCAAACAAATCCCAAAATCAACAAGACAAGCTATCCAATCAGTCAAAGCAATCAATCACCTTATGATAATCATATGTCACTATCAATATCAACTATCACATACACTATACAGAATGGTGGATCGTCAAAACCAGGACTTTGTGCCTTATACGACATGCGTCATTTATCAAACATCAACAATCATTTCACAACTTGTGACATTCTCGAAACCAGACCACGTGTCTTATACGAGATGTCACCTTCTTATCACTTGCCTTATACAGAATGTTGCATTGTCAAAACCAGACCAGGTGTCTTATACGACATGTTTCATTTCCTGGAACTAGGATCCTTCTCCATTCAATCATAATCAATCAATCAAACACATATCACTTGGCAAACAATTTAATGGTTGTTGACTCTGTGGGTCTAGTTTGTCTTATCTTTTATTGGATTGTTGTTCGGTCTCGTTCTTATGTTTCTCAAGGTAGTCCCTAAGTGATGAAGAGAAGCGAGTATAGAGTGAGACCTTTTTCTTTGAGTGTTGTTTGCATTTTTTCCTGACAACATGACTGGGGAAACTTGGTGCCTTGCGTGTGATCAGGATTCCATTGGGTGTGAATCAAAGACATCCTATGCATTGGAAAGAATAACTTCTTCCTTGCATAAGGACTTGCATACCCCACAGTTATCTCATTGCATGTTCCGACAAGGTATCATGGTTACTAGTCTAAGTCAGGCATTCCTTGTCTATCTTGTGCCTATTTCACAAGGGACCACACTTTGCACCTTGGCCTTTGACATGCCATGGTGATTTTCGTCCTTTGACATAATAAGTTCTATGATGATAAGAAGAAAAATTGCAAGTGAGAAACTCAAAAATCTATCAAAGCAAGATCTCATTTCCACTCTTCTAGCTAAACCTTTCATTCCTCCACCATCTCTCTCTCTCACATCTTCATTCCTCCACCATCTCTCTCTCTCTCACATCTTCATTCCTCCACCTTCATTTGCAGCTTAACGTATCATTCATTTCTTCTATCCATTCTCCTATCTTTCTTCCTTCACCAATCCCTTTCATTTTGTGAGCCTACCCGTGTTTATCCAACCCGCCTATCCTCTCAAGGGAGCATCATCATCCTATCTGTCCATCTTCATCCTTTTCCTCTATCCATTTCCTTAACTTCTTTGAAATGATGTTGCTCGACATAAGTCTCATCATCTCAAATAGGGGCAAAATGTAGACACCTAAAAGTGTCCTCAGATTGTGAAACCCTAATCACTTCCATATTCTACTATTTTTCCCTAATTTTTCTCCATGGTTAAATAATTAATTTTAATCAATTAATTATTTAATTTCCCCTTGCCCCCTTTAATTTAAATAAATAAATATTTATTTAAATTAAAAGGCCTTATCTTAATTCAATAGGTTCCACCTATTTAATTTAATCATCTCACATTATTCCCCTCTTCAAATAAATTAAATAAATGAATCTAATTTATTTAATTTAAAAATCATTCTCCACCTCACCATTTCTTCCAATTTAAAATTCACCCTTGTCCTCTAGTGGTGAGAAAACCCTAACTGATCTCAGCCCTCCATTTGCATCTAAAGTCAACATTGAATCCTAGCCATTCATTCAAATTAGGTCCTCTATAAAACAACTCATTCAACTTCATTTTTACCTCTTAGAAGACATTTTCTTGGTGTAGAATCCTCTTACTCTCCAATATCTTTCTAATCACACACATGAGCTTCTCAAGATGGTTGCATGAACTTAGAAATCTAAGAACAATAATGCAAGATGGAGAACAATGGAGATTAGATAATACTAGCTTAGATTCTTAGTTTATTTTTGTTTGTTTGATTGGTTTTCTAAGCTAGATTGCACTTTGTAGTTAGGGTTTAGTTAGTTTGTTGTTTTTATGTTCAACCTAATTTTCCCTAACACAATTTCATTAATCCCCTTTTTGATAGTTGTAAGTTCATGTATAGAAAATTTGGGATCTATCCTATCCTCGTATTGTAATCTTAAAACTCTCATGAACTCCTCCCTAGAATCAATACTACTATCTGAGAGACTTTTGTACCATTCTTTGTAATTTTCTTCTAACAAATGTACAAATAATTTCATCATGTCATCTTCATGATCAATCTCATATTCATCCGTAACATTGATGAAATGCCTCAAGTGTTCTTCTCATATCACTGCATTATTACCCTAGAACCTAGGTTTCATTTGTAATTGCATTAGGATAGTCAAGGATACTAAAGAAATCTAATTATTTATATCTTTCTACTTCTAGAGCTTTCCTAGCAGGAGGGAACCTCTAATATTGTCTTTGGAATGTAGGTCTGACATTAGGCATGTTAATAAACCATTGGTTGAATTTATAATGTTGTGGATGTTGATTAGGGATATGATGCTTTAATTTTGGTTTGTTTTTTATTGTTGGGTTTCTTGGGCATGTGTTTGATCCTATTGAGCAAGTTGATCTTGCTACAACTCAATTTCTACGTAGAGTTCTTGTTGCCTATGTCTCAATTGATCTAGTAGATCTAACTCTTGATCAAACACCCTTTCTCTTTGATCAACATCTAAATATGCAGGCTCACTAGCATCATGACATGTTGTATCATGTTCAATTTCATCTCTATGTGATAAATTAGGAGAAATAGGACATTGGCTAGTAAGGTGTGTTTCCACATTTTGATTTCTCATGCCAAAAGTTTACATGTTTTGATCTTGGGATCTATCCCTATTTCTTGTACCAATAAGCATGTCATTTATTTCAACTTCATAATCAAGCCTATACATTCTTCTATGTGTCTTAATTATGTTATCAGTGGAATCTTTAGAAGTGTATTGGTATTAATTTCTTAAATCAACAAATGCATCATCCATCCTAGATGTTTCTACTTGATCTTGAGAATTTAGTCTAGAATACTCACCCATGTTTTTAGCTTTCCACATAGTTCATTGTCTCATTTATTGAGTTAAAGTATCCTCTTGTCCTTGATGATCTCTAGACTACCTTCTTCTTTCCATTTTCAAATCTTTTGAATTGTAACTAAATTCTAGGTTGACTAGAATAGAGTTACCACTCTTTACTTGGAAGAGACAATTTCCTTCTTCACTCACTAAGGTCTTCATCATGAGAATATATCAAAACATCCCCAACAATGATGTCATTCTATTGGCATAAGTTGATGGGATACCAACTTAAAATACCAACCGAGAATGCCACAAATTTATTTCAGGCTGCAGAGGTCTAAAAAATAGGAATCAAAGTTAAAGTATCCCTGAAAATGGCACCATTTAGTTGGGTCCTAAAATCATTGCCCACACCCTTATATAGATCAATTCACTTCAAATCCAAGGAATTGTCATTTTGAAGGTAAATCAATCAACTCATTAATAGAATATGAGTGATTAAAGGCCAATTACTGAGAGTGGATATTCTCTCCTTCACTTCGAGATCAACTAGACTCAAGAGTTTGTTTCTATAGGTATCCTTAATAGGAAATGGTTCCAACAAAAGATGAATAAACTAAAATTATTGTAGTTGTATCCAATGTATTTCTAACGCCAAATATTATCACTAGGTCATAGACTAACCAATTGTACATACAACCTCTTATTAATATGATGAAGTCATCATTACACAAATGTAAGATGAAGGTATACACAACATGATTATTCAATATAATCACTATTAGATTTCACTGAAGATGTTTCCCTAGTTGAATCATTGAATCATGAGATGCACATTGTTAGCAAGATAGAGTTGACATTAGAATAGTAATCACTCATTGAAGAATTAATGCACCAACAAACAAGCCAAAAGATAAAAATAAGGAGACACACCCTTTACTTATACTTGAGTATAAGTAAAGGTGTTGCAAAGGTTAAAAGGGGTAGAGAGGAGCGATAGAGAGAAACTAGGAAGGACCAATATATAGTCATTGCTAGAAGAAGAGAAAGAAGATATACAGACAATAGTACAATGTAATATATATAGGATAGGATTGTTAGACTTAGGGCAGACAACTGACAGGGGGGTGAATCAGTTGTACAAAACTTTTCTTCTAATTAAACACTTAACTCCACTTTGTAATTTAGCAGCATAATAATAAATCAATCATGGAAGCACAATGCAATGAATCAAAAGTAGAAACACATTAACACAAGAGACACCAAGATTTTGATGTGGAAAACCCAGTTAAGGGAAAAACCACGGGGTGATTAACCCAAGATTGTATTCTCTATTAGAAGAATAGAAAGAACAAAATGGCACATGCCAATTGGGGCTCACTGCCTGAGCACACTACTCACAAGAGGCTCACTGCCTACAAGAGACACACTGTCTACAAAATAATAAGTATCACCTACTTGAACTAGAAAGTAGCATCTTCACCATGCTTGAATCAGTTCCATTTAAGCCCAATACTTCTCTGCCTTTCACTCTTCTCCTCGCTACCACACACTCATCACCGCTACACTCACTTTGAAATGACTTTATAATCCCTTATTTATACAAGACATCAACTTAGGAATAATCATCTAAGTCAGCAAACAACTATAAGAACATCCGGTCGGCCAGTCTCATGAAGAACATCATCATCCGGAAGTCATTCTTCAATTGTGAGATCCAACTCCAATGCAAACCACCAACACAAACTGGTCACAATCCAAAGACCTCCACAAGCATGCCTGAATCACCAAGAACATCCACACTCCATCTGCTTACTGAAATCCTTCTCTCCTTAATCCAAAATCTTAATAACATAGTCTGTCATCACTGTCACAAAGGAATAGATACTTGCAGACCTTCAAACCACAAACCAATCAAGTTGACACTTCACAAAGACTTCCTCAACACTCCCTCAAATCTGCAAAATAGGATAATGCATTTCTAGATCTCACCGAACCTTTCTGTATCACTCTGTCACCTCTGAACACCTACCAAAACTAGTTTTACTTGAGCGACCACAGCTTCTTTAGATCTTCATGTGGACCTCTGAAATCTCTACTGGACCACCTTAATACACATATATATAAACCCTTTAAACCACATCCTCTGATTCTCATCCTATCTTGGACTTTTTATCTTACTGTCATCACTGTTCTTCACAGTTCCTGATTGAGACTAATTTTCTCAATATCCTCAGCACACAGCTCATCCAATCCTTATCATTAATGCAACAGGAGTATGTTGACATCAATGAAAACACCGGTTAGGCCCATACTTGTAACAAGGACATAGTACAATAGTACAATGTAATATGTATAGGGTGAATAGTGAATGAATATAATTAAATGTAATCTCTTGCTATATATGAATATAAGTTAGGGCAGTGTATTGGGATCATCTTATACTATGTTATGATGAATGTTATAGTTAAATATTTATTTTTATTAACTACACATATTCTTTCCTACCACAACCTTCTGTAATTTACTATAGCCACTATAACTCTCTCTATATCCTTGACACTAGGGTATAAATACAACTTTCCAAGTACCTAAGCACAAATCTCTAATTTGTTCCCCGTACTTTCCAACATCTTGGTTCCATTGTCAGGACTCTAGTAAAAGGGATAGAAGAGAGGTATAAAAATACTAGATATAACATTTACGGAAGAAAAGGACCCTAGTAAAAGGAATAGAAGAGAGCTATAAAAACTATAAGATATAACATTTTGTGATAGAAAAGGACCCTAGTAAAAGAGATATAAAAGGGATATAAAAACTACATATATAGTATTTACAGTAGAAAGGGGAAAAGAACCTAAAGAAAAATGGTGATAAGGAAGAAGTACATAAAGAAGGAATATAGTGAAGAAGAAATAAGATTTCATGACCTACAGTAGAAAGTTCTAGGTTCTAGCCTCATAAGAGTGGGTTAAGCACCTAGGGGATGATGAATGGAAAGGGGGTCCTAGAAGGATCTCTGAAGAGTTACAACTTTTAGAAAAAGAGTGAGACTAAGCCATTAAGGGATGCATAAAGGACGAATGAAACTCCAAATTAAAAATACTCATGGAAAAATGAGACAACAAGAAGAAAAGAGAGATTAGGGAAGAGATTGAGTTGACAAGGGAATTTAACATGTAAGAGAAGAAATTGAAACAAGTTTAGGAGAGGCAGGAAAGATACTGCAAAACAATAGAGAAGGAAGAAGAAATTGAGTTAGAGCACACCAAGGAGGATAGTATTGAGGAACAGGTAGAGCATACCAAAAGGGTTATTTTTGATAAAAAGAAGGAAGGAAAATTTGACCATGCTAGGGAGATTGCTGCTAAAAATGTTAGAAAAGAAAATCCACCAATAGAAGAATTAAACATAAATGAGCAAATTAGAGGGGCTGCAAATAAACATAAGAATTCTATTGAGATTAATATAACTCCAAAATCTAAGGAACAAGAGTTAAATATACCCTATAATAAAGATACGTCTAAAAAACTCAATATCTATTTTAATAAAACATCAAAAAAATTACAAGGGTTGGTAAGACAAATTGAAGAATGTGTGGTACCTAATGAGTCATTAGAAGAAGGGTGTAGAAGAAAGGGTGCTCTTCCATTCAAACTTTTGACTCAAAACCCTCATTTGGATCTTAATCTAACCTAAAAGTTATAATTAATGAAGGATTTGAGGAACTATTGAACCCTTTTACAAAACTAAAGCCTCTAGATTTTAGTACAAATTACCTAGATAAAGTAGTAAGGAAGTGTGTGGATTTACAAAAGGGAAAGATGATGAAGGATTGGAACCTATAGGATAATAGAGAAAATGTGGTAGAAAAGTAAATTGATGACTTGTTTGAAAACCTTTCCATAGACACAATTGATATGATTGATGAAGGATCAAAAACACATATACTAACGAATAAAATGTCATTAACTAATGAAAGATTGTCTCCCAAATTGAAACTATCACATGAAGAAGTTAACCCCCTAGACCAAGAGTCATCCCCCATGCTAAATAAGACAAGAAGAATAAATTCAGAAGGGATATATAGTGGCTCAAATAGGACAAGAGAAAACCAACAACAATCATTTGTAAGAGATTGTATAGAGATATTGGGAACTAAGTTTTTTGAGATTCAATTAGCAAGAGATAAAGATAGAAATGGGAAGTTAGTAAAGAAAAGAAATTGTGTTAAAATATCAGATAAGGAGAAAACCTATAAAGATCTTTGAACTAGAAACATAATCCACCATAAAGAAGAGAAGAATCCTCTTTTGGTATTGATAGATCTAAAGAACAAACACCAAATATCGACCAAAACATGAAATTGCCCATTTTTTGGAAAAGATACTACTATCGCCACAGAACATATATTTGTGCTAGAATCAATCTAGAGAAGAATGCAACCAAAATTAATTAGGACAGACTATATCATTTTGTATGGACCTTGAGGAATTATGCCCTCAAATGGTACATGAATAAATACCCTAAACATGATAAAGTATGGTCTAGGGTAAAGGATGAATTTGTAACTAACTTCAGATCTATTAATATTCCATTAGAGAGAATCAATAAGATGAGGGAAATGATATAGAAAGAAGGAGAAACAGTTAAAGAAATTTGACTACAAATTTAAGGAGGTTGTAAGAAAATCATAACAACTGCTAACAAAGAAACAGAGGATAGAATGGTTTGTGTCAAGTCTACTACCAAAAGGAAGAACTATACTAGATGGAAGAACCTTTGAGACATACTCAAACATAGTAGACTTAGCATCTAGGGTAGAATCATGGCCTTGGAGAATAAAGGATAAAGATATTGAGAGAAAGAAATTAGAAAATATGAGATTAGAATTGGAATAGTTAAAGATCAAGCAGGATATATTAGTTGAAAGTGAGAATAAAGTGATAATGCCACTGGTCCAGAGGAAGATGATTTTGTGTACTTACTATATAGAATAAGATCACATACAGAATGAGTGCCCAATTATGAAGGGGGGAAAGGAGCTATCAAACTCAAAGTTGATCTGTAATCTACCCCTAGAAAGTTACAAAGTATCTACTATGGAACTTGTGGTGAATGGGATGACCATGAGACTAGCAATTGTCCATCCCTATTGTTTATACAAAAGGAAGATGAGGAACATGAACCTTGGTACAACCACCAATGTGAATACAATGACTTTATCCATAGAGGAATGGCTAGAAGAAATGGATTAGTAGAAAGAGCTTTCTATGACCATGGATACAAACAACCAACATGGAAAAATCAGTGCAATGTCCATGCATTGCAATTTGCTCCTCCACAAATAACTACTAAAAAACCTCCAATCAACTATCCTTATAGAGGTTGTGGACATAGAAGAGGTCATGGACATATGGGGAAGAGGATATTACAAAAATTATAGAGGATGTAGTAGGGGAAGAGGTCATGGAAAAAGAAGAAATGATACAACTTCCTTTAGGTTCATCCAAATGGGACACAATGCTAATGTATGTCAAGAAGAAAGGAACAAGAGTTGTTGGTTTTTGTGCTGACCCTAGTATGATCTATTTACATGTGTTAGGGAACAACAATATTTTAAAATTCTCCACTGTAGACGAAAAGTGATGAATTCTCGGGTGCTAATGCAACAAAAGGAGTAAAAATCATAAGGAAAATACCTAGACAAGATGCTCAAGGAACCCAAAGATATGGAAAGACTAGGGTGAGTAAAGAAGACATGAAAAATATATCCCTTTGAATAGAGGAAGAATAATTGGATAGGGAATATCTAGCAAAAAAGGAAATTTTGAGGAAGCAAGCTATTGAAAGATACAGGAGGAAAAATAAAGTTGTGGTAATAATAAGAGTAGGAATTGACACTAAAAAAGGAAGAATGTATGAAGATGGCCTAGAAGAAGGAATAGAAGAAGATGATGAAGGAGAAGATTTTCCAAAAAAATAAAAATATGATCAGATAGCTAAATATACCAGAAGAACTATTTTACAAGAAAAGAGAAATGAAGAATACCACGGGGCATGTTTTTTACAAAGAGAATCTTATCTCTTAAATGCATTAGCAAACTTTGTAGAGGAAGAAGATATTCTAGAAAACTAAAACAATTTTTAAAATATTGGAACAAGGCAATAAATACAATTTCTAGACCCCAAATTAGAAGTGTGGAAAAAACCTCACGAAGATGGAAGAAGAAACCAATTATACTACAACTTAGGGTAAACAACAGACATTTCAAAAATGTACTAGTTGAACTTGGAGTAGACGTCAGCATAATACCTAAAAGAGTCTCAGAAGAATTTGGGAAGCCAACACTTTGTGATACCCCTTATAACATTGCCCTTGTGGATGGTACTATTATCAGTATGATTAGAACTTGGAAGAACGTAGAAGTTAATTTGATAGGGATCATGAAGAGAGCAGACTTTGAAGTAATAGAGATGAAGGAACCCTTTGATACCTTCAAAATTCTACTAAACTTAGAATGGTGTGTAAACTATAATGGGACAATTGACTCTTGTAAAGAATAAATCTCATTATTTGACAATGAAAAGGTAGTACATATACCTCTACACACTGATATAAGCAATGCATATATAGAGGTAGTGCAAGAAGAAATTGAAGAAGAAGAACCAAAATCATTGTATTCTTTTGGAATAATAGTCAAGGACACCATGCATGATCCTAACTTAGAGTGAGAAATCATGCTTGATAGTAGTAGTTATAGCACTTATAGTGAGGATGCTATGGAATCTTGGCTTTGGGACAAACTAGAGATCAAATCTAGAAAGATACTAGGTGAAAGAAGGATCTGCAGCTTGATGAGATGTGAGAAAATTTTTGCTCAAGCTTCCACAAATAATGGGAACCCACCATAGTATGGAAAGGAATAAGGAAACCATGAAAAGAAGCAACATACTAAAATTTAAAGATAATTGAACCACATCTCACGTGGCATTTCTCATATTAACCTTCCTTAGTATTCTAGGGTAGGAGATTTATTAACATATCTAGAAAATATGGAAAACATATTTGGTAAAGAAGATTTGAGACTAGAAGCTCTTCAGGATACTCTAGTATGTAGTATGGAATGATTATGGTACACCCACAAACCCAATATCTAACCTTGGAAGGCATTTTCATTCTTATAAAAAATAGGTACTTTCTAGAAGAAAGAGATTGGAAACTCACTCCAAAATATTATGGCAAGATGGAACCTAAGACACACCTTCAAAGTTACATTAGAGAATGGAAAAATAGGAGATAATATGATGAAAGGTTATATACCCAACTTTTCTATTAGACATTATCACCTATTGCAAAAACTTAGTACATTAATCAAGAAAAATTAGGAGAAACCAAAAACTAGATGATGGTACAAGATAATTTCTAAAAACATTTGCATTCCATGATAATGACAAGTTGATCCACAACACACTCCAAATGATGAAGCAAATAATATTATCTCTAATAGAAAAATCATTTGCAAATAACATCAGGTTACGCCACCAAAGGAGAAAGGTATGTAGACATTAATAGAATGGATGTATAAGGTTGAAACTTCACTACAAAAGTTATGTGGAACCTCTAGAAAGATTATGGAACCTAAAGAAGAAGAAAATCCTCAAAACTTAGAAATAGAGGTGGAAGAAGGAGAAAGGGATATAGCCACTGATAATGCACCAAAAAATAAATACTTTAATGAACCATTAAAAACTAGAGAAGATAACATAGCTTTAGAAGGAATCCCTAAGCTGGCCAAAATTGGATATTAATGGGATGAAAGTCAAGGGATGCAAGTGGCGGGAGTATTAAAATAATATGAAGACCTATTTCCAAAGACTTTTATTGACCTAAAAGGTATAAAAGAAGAGGTAGGAACCATAAAAATATAGTTGAAGGAAGGAGCCAAACTGTAAATAAAAAGACCATACTGACTGAAGCCTAATGTTAAAACAAGAGTTAAAATAAAATAAAATAAAATGTTAGTAGGAGGAATCATCAAACTAGTTAAAGATGCAAAATGAGTAAGCCCCATGGTGGTTCAACATAATAAAACTAATGAAATAAGAGTATGCATTGATTTTAGAGAACTGAATAAATCCTATATACATGATTCATTACCCACTCATTTTATAGAAGAGATACTAGAATTAGTCGTAGGAAGGGAAATCTACTCATTCATAGACAAATTCTCAGGATATAACCAAGTAAAAATTCAAGAAGATCAAACAAAGACTACATTTGAAACTAAACAGGGATCATTTAGGTATACCATGATTCCATTTGGTTTAAAGAACACCCCTATAATTTTTAGTAGAATTATGATAAATACCTTTAAGGACTTCATTCATAACTTTTTAGAGGTATACTTGGATGACTGAATAGTGTATGGACTAATTAAATATCATGTCCAAGTATTGATATTAATGATGGAGCGATGTAGGAGCCTACAAATCTCATTAAACTTGAAGAAATGTATATTTGTAGTACTTTTTGTAACACTCTTAGGTCATATAATATGCAAGGAAGGATTAATGGTTGACCCACTAAAAATAGCTATAATTTTAAACCTACCAGCTCCAACGATAGTAACAGAAGTAAAAACATTTTTGGGATAACTAGATACCACAAAAAATTCATCAAAGAATATGATGCAATAGATAGAACAATAGAAAAACTCGTGAAGAAAAAGACAAACAAAACTCTCCAGTGTACTAAACAATGTCAAGAAGTCTTTGACACGTTAAAAAAGAAGATTGGGGAAGTACCAATTCTAATTTTCATAGATTGGAACATCCATTTCCATGTACATGTGGATGCATCAGGCACCACAATTGGAGCAATACTAGCACAATCACAAGGAAACAAAGATTATCCAATTGTCTATGCCATATGCAAATTATCACAAGAAAAAATAAATTACACCACCACTGAGAGAGGCATTGGATATGGTGTAGGCACTACAAAAATTTAGATACTACCTCTTAGCCACACCATTTATATTATTTACAAATCATGAGCCACTCAAGTATCTTATGAATAGACCAGTACTACATGGAAGAATCTACAGATGGCTATAGCTATGTCAAGAATTTGATTTCAAAATCATGGTGAAACCAAGAAAAGTAAATAAAGGGCCAAATTACCTATCTAGAATCGACATAAGAGAAGAGCCAAAAAAAATAGAGGAAGAATTACCTGTGCAAATTTTCTTAGAGTAAATGTCATCTATAGGATAATTTCTAAAGTAGTACATATACCTTGATTGAAGGAGAACTACATATCATTGACAGAGATGAAATTATGAGAAGAATTATATTGGAGCATGAAATAAATAACATTATAACAGAATCCCATGAAGGGATATCTGGAGGACAAAATTTGGGAGAAGGCACTACAAGAAAGGTGTTTCTGGAAGGATTATGGTGGCCTACATTATTCAAAGATTAAAATAAGTATGAAAAATAATGTGACGTATGTTAGAGAATAGGGAAACCAATCACAAGAGATGAAATGTCTTTGTGACCAGTACTAGCACAAGCCCCATTTGAAAAATGGACAATTGATTTTATTAGACCTATTGACCCCCCAGCAAAGAAATCAAAATCAAGATTCATTATAATAGTGGTTGAGTATCTTACAAAGTAGGAAAAATATAAAGTAACTAAAGATTGTACTTCTCACATTGCCACAAACTTTATTTATCAGAATATTATCATAAGATTTGGTTGTCCACTAAGCATAACAAGAGACCAAGGAAAATAATTTATCAATAGAATAATTGTGGAGATTTTAGGCACCTTTATGATTGCACATAATAGAAGCAGTCCTTAACACCCTCAAGAAAATGGAGCAAGTGAGACACTGAATAAAATTATAGGCACCGCACTTACAAAATGTACAATGATAACACTACAAATTGGGACATCAAGATACCGGTAGTACTATGGGATTACAGAAAAACTTATAAGAGACTAACAAAAAATTTCCCATTTGAATTAGTATATGGAGTAGGGGAGCACTACCTATCCAATATAGTACCAAATTTGAGACTAGCCAATAAGCTATGGTTAAATGACAAAGAATATTTACAAGAAAGATTGGAGGAATTGGGAAGATTAGATGAGAAAAGTTTGTTAGAAACATATCACCATAGTCTAGAGAAGAAGCACTAGAAAGCATAGCATGATAGGAACTTGTAGCAGATTTTTTTTTAAATAAGAGATACAATTCTTCTATATAATAGAAAATTCAAGAAATAGGGGAAATTAAAAATGTGATGGTTAGGACCATATAAAATTTAAAAAATAACTAGGTTGGGAGCAGTTAAACTACACATATTACAGAACGAATCACTAAAAGTTTATGTAATGGTGCAAGACTTAAGAAATATTATGATGAGACATAAGAAAATAGAAACCCACAAAAAAAAGTAAAGTTAAAAAGTGATATAGTGTAATATTAAGTGGCATGGCATAAGGAACATGCCAACAAAAAAAGTGATGTGAAAAATAGGAGTAGGTAAGAGCAATAAATGTCAATCCCTCACTAAAAATCTATAAAGTTGAAACCCTCCAAGCATAAGTCACTTGTAAAAATTGTTGAGATCTTTGGTGTGGAAAGGAAGAAGAAGAGTCCAAAGCAAGAAGTAATTTTTAGCAAAGGAAAGATAGAGGAAGTAGCAAGAATGGCAACACCTATTCTCATTGAAGCCACCAACAACCCACACCCAAAGCACAAGAAATTTCCTTACAAAGCCATGGAAACTAACCCAGTGAAGGCATTCTCAAATGTTTTTGTCAACATGATATATGCAGAGGACATGCAAAAATGCAAACATGATAGCTTAATAGAGATTGATCACGGGTAAGTGCATGGAAATGGGGGACAAAAAGGGGGTCAAAAGTGGCCACTTTCTTCCTAAAATCAGCTAAACTTGAACTTGGGTGAGTAATTTGAGATATCTACACTCAAAATTTGAAGACATGGTAAGAACAAGAATTGTATTAATTTGAATCTAGTTTCTAACCTACAAAAGATTTTAAAAAATGGTTAAGGTTAAGAGGGTGAAATGTTGAGTGCACACAAAAGAGTTCATATTTTTATCACTAAATTATAACATAGTGTCTAGTGTGTGCCCCACTTTTTTTGTTGTATAAGGTATTTTTTTTAATGGTTAGTAGAAATATAGTCAAGAGTGAGTACTATAAGTTGTGTATTTTTCCATATTTTTTATTGAATTTTTTTATGACTTTTCAAAGTAGATGCATCTTGAAAATTGCATCATTGAGCATGCACGTCACATAAATTGCACAAAACTAATCAAAAATGTAAATTTTTTTAATGTGTAGATAATGAAGCATAGAACAATCCTATATTTTTTTTCAAATTTAGATAAGTGGGTAAAAAGTTATAATGAAAAATCAATACATATGTATTAAAGGAATATGAAGACATTCTTCAAATAAAATAAAATAAAATACCTTAACTTATTCAAAATAATAAAAAAATTATATGGGTAGAAAGATAAGAAGTAGATTCTCATTTTGATGGTATTTTTGTAAAATTTTGATGTAACACATGTAAATATGATGAGGTTGAAGTTAAACTTCATTGTTTTATGTTGAGAATACAAATGTGGGAGCTAAAAGGGACCTCCAATCCTTAGGCTTGGAAGTCCAAGCCTAAATGGGTGGGATCGTCACAAATTTAAATTCAAGTCCTTAAAAATGTGTACATGTCATACTTTGGAAATTCAATGCAAACATAATGCAAGTGCATTATGTTTGCATTGAATTTTGTAAAAAATAAATGCAAACATAATGCAAGTTGTTATGTTTGCATTAACTTTGTAAAATATAAAAATGTATATGTGTTATACTTTACAAATTCAATGCAAAAGTGTTATGTTTGCATTGAATTTTACAAAAAAAAAATGCAAATGTAACATGCTTATGTTATGTTTGCATTGATTTTGTGTAAAAGTTCAATACAAACACAACACGATCGCATTATGTTTGTATTATGTTTGCATTGACTTTGCAAACTATAATACATACATGTCATGGCTTGTACGCGTTTTACATCTACGCATATGCATTTTGCAAAAATCCCATGTTTGGCCACTAAATTTTTCCCATTCCATGCACTTACCCTCATAGCATCTTCGAACCCCTCAAAAGAACATTGCTAAAGCCCAAATCCAAAGAATACCTTCTACAATGTCAACAGGTTGTAAAATTCAAGTTGAATACATGGAAGGACTTCCCAAATTTATCAACACAACATGAATAGATCCACATAGTTCTAAGCCATATTCATGATGAGTACATGTACCTAGATCAACCACACAAAATTATAAAAGAAATTATCCATGTAGTCATGGGTTTGTGCAATAAGGGGGATTTACCCTCAAATAAGAAAGTAAGTAACCAAACAATGACCCAACTCATGAAAGCCACACTAGATAGAAGGAATCTATCTATAGAGAAGATTCTAAATCCCACAATAAGGTATTCCACTCAAGGCATAGCCCACAAAATCTACTATACAAATAGTAAGGGATCTACGACAAGAATAGCTATTCTTATTGCATATGAGATAGTGGTCCAAGGAAAAGAGGTGGATTTGTATGAAGTCCTCTAGGAAAAGTTGATGGAAAATATCACAAGGACCAAGTGATTTGAACCCTACCCATTCTTATATGCATTGCTAATTATTTGTTTAATAGTCTCTTTCTCAAATTCACTTCCATCATATGCAAGAAAGGTATGGCGACAAGACTCTACCATTGCTACACAAATAAATGAGCATGAAAAACACTTTCAAGGAGCTACCTCATATACCCAAGTATATTGGGGTTTCTGTAAAGAATTTCAAGAGAAAATGTCGGTAAGAGATAGAATTTCCTATGACATAGTGAGGAAGTATGCACAAGATCTCACCTTCATCATACATAAAGATCATGTTTTCATGGAAGCAGTTGAGTCGAGAACATCCTAGATCCCACAACTACTAGACAAAGTAAGTGATGAGTTAATTCATGCAAATGCTAGGGCACTACTGGTCCTTCGTAGAGATAAAAAGATAGTGAGATTTGGGACATATTAGGAATTTATTGATAAGCAAACAAAACAAAGAGTTGAAGAAAACATGTAAAAGAATACAAAAAAGTTACACAAAAAGTGGACAATACCAAAGGACCCTACCCCACTAAGAGCTGCAAAAATTTCAAATTCTCTACTTTCTCTTAAAGTAGGCCCATCACAAGTTTCGCGCATAGAGTGCTTAAAATCAAAGTCTCTAGGGTTTGAAATACAAGATTCACAAACAAATCATCCATTAGGAAAAGAAGAATTAGAAAAAAGATCATTGCAAATAACTACAAGGAGAATATTGACTACTTCATCACCACAAAAACCAATTAAAATAGAAAAATCACTAGAGGGGAGAGCCACATAAGCCCTAATTTAAATCTGCATCTAGAAAAATAAAGGAGAACAATCAAGGGATAGGAAGAAGTAGCAAGTAAAAAGGAAATACATCATAGAATAGTAGTAGACACTACAAAAACAAAGGTACAAGAAGAAGAGGAAGAAGTAGCTTCAAAATAGCCACCTCCTAAGAAATCTAAGGCATCAACTTGTTGAACACACCAAGATACTGAGGGGGGGTGAATCAGTATCTAAACAATCTTCAATTTTAAATTCACCTTATCAAGAGAAGATTAAAACTTAAGCATCATAGCATGAACATGAAAGATTAACACAATGCACATCAACACATAACACCAGATATACATGGAAACCCCTAGAAGGGAAAAACCATAGTGAGGATTAACTCACAATATATGAAGCTCAAATAACAATTTTGTTTTAGGGCTACAACCCAAGGAAGCTACTACTCCCTAAAGAACTTTGATTTAGGGTCACTCCCAAGGAGGCTACTACTCCCTGAATTGATAACACACTTACAAAATATTATAGTATGACAGTCCTTCTACTATCTGAAAACTGACATTAAAATTCACACCTTTGATGATTGCACTTGTGCCTCTTCACACCTTCTTATGATGATTTGATCAGTTAGTCACACTCTATACCTGGTCACTTTCACATATAAGTCTTCATGAGGAATCAGGATAGCATCAACAATTTCTGCTCTTTCTCCTTCAGTCGCACATCAACAATGCATTCATTCTTCCTTCTATATGTTTGCGAATCTTTTCAATCAACTTGCAATCACACTTCACCTCACTCAATTTGATTCATTATTTATACATGGTATTACATTGATTACATTGCTTGTCAGCCAGATAAAACATGAAAAATACATTTACAAGTCAGCCAGACAACACACAACATGAAACATGTAGAAGATAAGTCCTAAGTGAAACTACACGTTATACCAGAAGATGATTCATACCTTGCAGACACCAACACTTTCTTAACTAGGTCCAAAACATCCTTCACAACTACAAACATCAAGGAATTACATTTGCACACTCTACTTATTTGAAAATAGGACAGCTTTAAATAAAAACACATGAACCTTGAAGCATAATTGCCACATCAACTTGAAAACCTTGTGCGGTACTGGAAACAAGAAGAAAAGTATTCCATATGAGTCCACATAACTCATACAACATCTCCAAACACTCCTTTTCCACTACACATCAAATAATGGTGTCACACATCTTCAATCATGAACACTAAGAACAATCTATCATCTAGAACACACTACAACATGTCATTTGAAAAACTAAGGTGCGGACCACCAAGAACCTTGAAACTGCAAGGATGTTAGATTCAGGACAGACAACTGAGAGGGGGGGTGAATCAGTTGTCCAAAACTTTCTTCTAATTAAGCACTTAAATCCACTTTGTAATTCAGTAGCATAATAATAAATCAATCATGGAAACATAATGCATTAAATCAAGAGCAGAAACACATCAACACATAAGACACCAAGATTTTGACGTGGAAAACCCAGTTAAGGGAAAAACCATGAGGTGATTAACCCAAGATTGTATTCTCTATTAGAAGAATAGAAAGAACAAAATGGCACATGCCAATTAGGGCTCACTGCCTGAGCACATTGCTCACAAGAGGCCCACTGCCTACAAGAGACACACTGTCTACAAGATAATAAGTATCACATACTTGAACTGGAGAATAGCATCTTCACCATGCTTGAGTCAATTCCATTTAAGCCCAATACTTCTGCTCTACTTTTCTCTCTCCTCTTCACTACCACACTCTCATCTCCACTTCATCCCTATGAAATGACTGTACAATTCCTTATTTCTACAAGACATCAACTTAGGAATAATCATCTAAGTTGGCAAACATTACAGAGCAAATACATCACAACTAATTGCAAAAGACTTCATGCAGAACAACACACTATTGGCCACACAAATCTGAGACTTCAATCTTCTTCTAGGAACACACCAATCTTCACATAACATCTTCAAGATCATCTGCAAGATGTGTAACTCATCCGGTCGGCCAGACTTAGGAAGAACACCATTATCCAAAAGTAATTCTTCAATTGCGAACTCAAACTCTAATGTGGACCACCAACACAAACTAGACATGATCCAAAGACCTCCACAAGCTTTCCTGAATCATCAAGAACATCCACACTACATCTACTTACTGAAATCCTTATCTCCTTCATCCAGAACCTCAAGAACACAATCTGTCATCACTGTCACAGTGGAGTAGATGCTTGCAGACCTCCAGACCATGAACTGATTGAGTTGTTAATTCATATTGACTTCCTAAACATTCCCTTAAATCCACAGAATAGGATATTGCATTTCCGGATCTCACCGGACCTATATGTGTCACTCTGTCACCTCTGAACACCTGTCGGAACCAGTTTTACTTGAGTGGCCACAACTTCTTCAAATCTTCATGCGGACCTCTGAAATCGTTACTGGATCACCTTAAGATACATATCTACAAACCCTTTCATGTGCATCCTTTGATCTTCATCTTAACTAAGATCTTTAGCTTACTGTCTTCATTGTTCTTCTTTGTTCCTGATTAGAGCTAATTTTCTCAATATCCTCAGCACACAACTCATCCAATCCTTATCATCAATGCAACAGGAGTATGTTGACATCAATGACAACACCAGTCAAGCCCATACTTGTAACAAAGGAAACATGTAATACACATCCATAAATATGTCCTTAAATTTATAAGGGCAATCATTCATTTTTGGAGGAATGCGGAGCATTCCAACAGGCCTTCAACACTAGCTTACTCTGCTAGAACACATGTCGGTACTCTATCATGCATAACTTTCACAGCGGAAGGACAAATGATCTAAAAACTTGGAATTATCACCTTCATTACATCTTGAACACAATTCCAGAACCGCATGGCCATATCTACAAATGCAGAGGAATGTGGAGCATTCCATTGTCCCAAACATAACGCCTTCATAGAGACAACGTTGTCTACAAGCAATCAACAGCAAAAGACTCTTCCGGTAATCCAATCATCATGGAACTTGGAACATACATGATTTAGGCCATTAGAAATATCAACAATACATCTTATCATCTTCATGCTTCTAATTCCCATATTAATATGAACAATATCTTCTCCCTTCTCTTGTTGGATGGGACATGACATCCAACCATGAATTGTATCTTCTTCTCTTGTTGGATGATATCCAACCATGAACACCATCACACCACCATGAAAGTGTTGACAACAATGACAACCTAGTGATAGTGTTGACATCAATTAAAACCCTAGGAACCATATGTACAACACAACTCCCACCACAACACAAGGCTAGGAAAGGAAAAAGAAAAAAGAGCAAGAAAAATGGAGACAAGAGAATGGAAAAAAAAAAGGAAACAACAGAAGTAAAAGAACTATTAGAAAAAAAAAATACTATTCAAGATATTATTCACTCTAGGCATCCTCCTCACCACCACACAAATGTACCCATCAGTAAATGAATAAAATAAATCCATAATTGTGAAGGTAATGATAGACTTTATCCAAGCATCATCATGAATATTTGTGAAAATAGTCAAAGATTTTCCAATAGAACTAGAAACCATCCTAAAGTAAAAAAGGGAAGAAATGGTGAGGGAAGAAGAAGAAATAAGAAAAAAAGAATTAGATGAATTTGTGGTAGAATTGTCACTAGAAAAAAAAAGCTAAAATTGAAACAACTATGGTAGGAGGAACTAAGATCCAAGCATAGAGTAGATACACTCCAAGCTCAGGAGAAGGAAGAAAGAAAAAAAGGTACCAAAGGAAACAAAAGAGGTCACATAAAAAGCCTAAACCATCCTACTCCAAAATGAAAAAAGAACAAATACAAAAAGAGAAATAACTAGAGAGAGAAAAAGAGGAAAAGATATAGAAGGAAAAAGAGGAAAAACTAAGGAAAGAAAAAGAAGGGAGACTGCAAAAAGAAAAGATGTAGAAAGAAGAAAATAAAAGGATATAGAAAGAAAGAGAAATAATAAAAAAGGAGAAGGAAGACAAGAAAATAAAAGAAGAGGAAGTACAGAAAGAAGCAAGGTTACAAAAAGAGAAAGAAGGGAATTTGTTGAAGGAAAAGGAAGCACAAAAAGAAATACAAAAACCAGAAAAGTAGAAAATACAAGAACAAATTGAATAAGAAGGACCACAACAACTAAATTCACCATCTATGTCACCCTCTCCACCCCAAAATATGATGAATCAAATCAAGTACTTCCTAGCTTAGAAAAAACAACTGCAACCACTTCCATCTCCACCAATTTTGTAGCTTCCTATCAAAAACTTGGCGTAAATATCACTGCTAGAGAGATTCTAGCTAGGAGATATATTACAGTCCACCACAAGAGAAGAACTATTAAAATAATAGGTTGATATAGTAGATATACTTGAATATGTTCTTGGTACTTTATAAGCAGTATCCCTATTGTTATCGAAGAATACTTCAACTCTAGGCCAACAACTAAAGTACATTATATAGAAGACATAGTACAAAGGGTGCAAAGCCAAGAAGATGTGGTAAGAGGAAGGTTGATAGAAGAAATCAAGAAGAAGTAGTTGGAAGAAATGTGGAAGAGGTGTGCCACTGCACACACAAAGTTATAATTAAAATTGAAGAATATGCAAACAACATAGGCTAATGCAAACTCCCTACCAATTTGTTTGGGATGGCCTACAACAACAAAAACAATGAAAGTATAGCTAGAGCAAATTGAAAATAAAATTATGCATTATGCATCAACATATGATGTCTAACAAGACTAGGATTTAATTCAAAGAGCACTCATTGAAGACTTGCATAATACCTACCAACAGATCCAAGATCAAAGAGAAGCACTTAGAGCTTAAATCAAACAATTAAGATAGGTAGTCAGGCTCTGTTTGGCTCACTTGATAGCCCTATTAGAAAATAAATAAATAAATAACAATGTAGATACAATAGAAGAGGGAGAATAGATTTTTCTAAGTATCAATGCACAAATAATCATACTATAGTAGGTAATCATTCAATAGGAAAATATCTACATTCAACTTCAAGGGATATATAATAATATTTCTTCTTGAAGATAATCAGTCTTCAACATTTTTTTGTTACCTTCAACAAGATAGAGCTTAGATGTCTTGAGGAAAAGACATCATTTCAAAGGGGGGATGATGTTACTAGGATAGATCCAACATTAGAACAGTAATCACTCACCATAGAAAGAATGCACCAACAAATAAGCCAAAAGACACAAGAAAAATAAGGAGACATCCTTTACTTATACTTGGGTATAATTGAAGTGTTGGAAAGACTGGAAAAGGGGTGAAGAGAGAGAGAGAGAAGGACCAATAAATAGTTATAGTTAGAAGAAAAGAAAGCATATATACAGACAATAGTAGAATGTGATACATATAAGATAAGACATAGACTCATGTACATGAGTATTATTGTAAAAATGAATAGTGAATGAAGATAATTGAATGTAATCTCTTTCCATTTATGAATATAAGTTATTGTGGAGTATTGGGACCATCTTATATTGTATTATGATGAATGGTATAGTTAATTTTTTAATTAACTACACATATACTTTCCTACCACAAACTTCTGTAATTTGTACCGTAGTCACTTTAAGTCTCTTCTTATCCATGACACTGGGGTGTAAATACAACTTTCCATGTACCTAAGTACAAATCTCTGATCTACATACAAACTTACAACCTACTCCTAAACAAATTCACTTTTGGAAATATCTTTGAGCATAAGAAGAGGATTTCCTCCAAGCTCTCAAAAATCTAGCTTCAAATGGCCCAAGGAGATACCTTGGAAGATATATCTCGTCAAGAAGATACTCTGAGGAAAGAGGAGCGAAGTGTTCAAGAGGGAGGAAATTTATTGGAAGCATAAATCCATAGTGCATTGGCTCCGAGAGGGAGACAAGAATAGTTCTTTCTTTCATCAATCTACCATGAGACATAGGAAGAGGAATAATATAATAAGGCTTATCAATGAATAGGGGTTCGAAGCCAAACTGATATCCAAGTGGGGCAAGTTGCTTCTAGGTACTTTCAGAATTTCCTAGCCTGTCAAGAGACTTCTAAGATGGGTGGGGTGGATGAATAGCTTTTGGAGAATATCCCCTCTTACCTTTCTAAGGAGGATAATGACCTTCTCACTAAACCTATTTCTAAGGAAGAGGTTAAGGCTAGCCTCTTCTCCATGGGAGCCTATAAAGCCCCAGGACTCGATGGATTCCCCCTACATTATTTCAGGTGTTTTCGGATATTGTTGGTCATGAAGTCACGAAGGTAGCCAAAGACTTCTTTAGAACTAGGAAGTTTTTGAAGTAGTTGAATAGAACTTTTATAGCTCTAGTTCCCAAAAAAGCGACCCTAACTCCATGGGGATTTGAGACCCATAAGCTTGTGCAACACAATGTATAAAATCCTTTCCAAAATTTTGGTTTTCAGACTTCAGCCTATGTTGGAAAAACTAATTAGTGGTTGCCAAAAAGGTTTTGTTCCTGGTAGACAAATTTTGGATGTTGTTATCTCTACTCATGAAATCCTTCACTCAATAGACAGATGCAACCTTCCAGGTATGGTTTTTAAACTTGATATTTCGAAGGCCTGTGATAGGGTTTCTTGGGACTTCCTCTTCAAAATCCTTGAGAAATTTGGTTTCCAATATAAGGCCCTCAATCTGATCAAAACATGTGTAACTACTGTCAATTTCTTGATCCTTGTGAATGACATCCCTAGAGGTTTCTTCAATGCTGGGAGAGGGATAATACAAGGTGACCCCTTATCCCCGTATCTCTTCATAATAATGGCTGAAGTAATTGGTAGAAATATTATGAGGCTATTGAAAACTAAAGAGCTCAAGGGCATTAAACCTACCACCTCAATTGATCAAATTTCCATTTAGCAATTTGTGGACAACACCATACTTTTTGGTTCTGCTTCTGTGGTGGAAGCTCAAAAATGGAAGAGGTTGTTGAATGAGTATGTTGCTGTTTCCGGCCAATGTATAAATTATGAGAAAAGTCAAATATACTTCTTCAACACCAAGACCGACTTGCAATAGGAAATTAAAGCTATCTTGGACTGTGCTGGAGTTGAGCTACCAGGGTCTTATCTTAGTCTCCCTTTATTTGTTAAGGAAGTTTCCCCCATGTTTTGGAATTTTATCCTTCAACGAGTCTAGAAGAAGCTCACAGGCTGGAAGGGTAAACTTTTGAGTCAAGATGGTAAGTTTCAGTGGTGCAGGAGCACCCGGACATGATCAGGATATAGGTCCGCATGATGACATACATGATCAGGATATCGGATAGTTATCCGCATGATGACAGGGCAGTAGTCTATTTTTAGTATGTTTGACTTTATCTTGTAATAAGGTCCACTGGACCGATGCTATGTAATAGTTCAGCATAGGAGTATGTGTAGGCAGTTAGAGATCGGGATAAGTTAGTCTGAGCTGTCCTCTCTCCCAGCCGCTTGGAAGCTCCCAGCCGCTGGGAAGTGAAGTTGGTAGTACTCGAAGGGTTTGTTATATATACCTTCGATCTGTTAGGGTTTAGACATCTTGAGAGTTCATATTGATAGTTCATATTGATTTGATGTTGCTAGATGTACTGGTGTTGAGTTGAGATTCAGGAGAGCAGTTCAGACATTGTGAAGCTGTATTCAGGACATTGAATTTCAATTGAATAGGATCTCATCTTTTGCATTATCTGGTTGTACCTGTGTTGATTTCCTTTCCGTTTTGCAAGTTGATGGGCACCTTCAACCCTTCCACCGGTTGAACCTGCAAATCGGTGGAATGGTTCTGTATCATAGTTTAGTTTGCATTTGTGTTTTCTGTTTATGTATTGCATTGTTCAGGAGATCTGTTAGGAGCATGCTGTGAATCAGCCTAGCATCCTCATGTGCTAGGTCTAGAAGATAAGTTGTTAGATGTTGGTTTGAAGGTGATCCGGCCCGGTCGTCATATTGTCTTTGTGAAATAGAGCGGTTCTGAGTGTTTACATGTAGTGGAAGGATACACAGGAGTCTGCATGTGCGCTTTCCGCCGGAGCGAGCCGCATCGTCGTCTGTGAATGCATCGCCATCAGGATCGGGTCGTGAAGTTGTCGAAGTTTGCATGTTGCAAGTGCATCATGATGTTTTGAGTTGGATATATATACTCAGTGTATATATCGCAGTCAGGATCAGCTCTCGGAGAAGCTCATCATCCGCGTATCGCTAACGGATGCGGGTATGAAAGTTAGGTTTTTTTGCTAAGTGTTGAAGAGTTCATCAGGATGATGTGTGACGTCATCGTCATCAGGATATGACGTCATCGTCATCAGGATATTAAGAAATCCCTCAATGCGAGTTTATCCTGTTGTCGCTAAGTGGTTAAGTATCGGCGAAGGCAGGAAGCTGTATTAGCATCATCAGGAGGTTTCGAGGAACCGGATGAACAATATCATGATGCTGTTGCTTGTATCGTCGGGCAGTGGAGCATCGAAGGCAAGTTGTTGAAGTGCAACGTCATCAGGATAATTGGAGCAACCGGATATTTGGATATCCTGCAGTCGAAGGTGATAGTGAATATCATGATGATGACGCTTGTATTTGGCACCCGATGAACGGTGCAACCGGAGGATGTTTGCGCCCGTTGATTATCATGATGATGATGATAGGCGACAGGCGGAGGAGGTAAATAGTAGTCGACAGGAGGATATTGGCGATCATCCGAAATATGATGATGCTGTTGAAATATGATGATGCTGTTGAAATGTGATGATGCTGTTGGTGTCTTTAAGAAATATGATGATGATGTTCAGCCGATAGACATTTTCATCAGGTTGTTTGTATTGTTGGCTACTCCTTTCTGTTAGGTTGCCTCCGTTGCGTCCCACTCTGCATCATAGTGGTATCAGAGCAAAGGTTAGGATCTTCTGGAAAAGATAAGCAGGATGTCAGACAAAGAAGGAACATCTGAGTTTCCAACAAAGATGACCAACGCTGAGTTGGCAGTTCTGGTGAAGAAACAGATTGCAGAAAGCAAGGCCGTGAAGGCTCAGAATCAGGAGTTGAAAGATGAGTTAGCAAAGTTGAGGAGCAGAGTAGGTTCTGGTAGAGAAGATGATAGGGAAGAAGAGGATATCCCTAATTGGAGCGAGGAGGTCGTTCCTGCAGACCAGAGACCGCTGTTGAACGCCCTCAAGGCCATGGAGAGGAGAACCATGGATGTGAAGCTGGATTTGCCAGTGTTTACAGGTAAGATGGACCCTGATTCAGTAATGGAATGGATAGATTGTCTGAACAATTTCTTTGTAACAGAGGAGATACCAGAACAGCAGAGAGTGAAGATAGCACAGTCAAAGATGAAAGAAGCTGCCTTGACATGGTGGAACTTTGTTCAAGATGATAGAGTGCAGGAGGGAAAACGTAGAGTTGCCACATGGAAGAAGATGATGGAATTGGTAAAGGAGGCTTATATTCCTTTGGATTACAGTATCCAGTTACACAAGAGGAAGCAGAACCTGAAGCAGAAGGAGCTAGATGTCAGCTCATATACAGAAGAGTTCATGAAACTCTGTATGAAGACCAAGGTGAAAGAAAGTGAAGAGGAAAAGGTAGCCAGATACCTGAATGGATTGAGGTTTAATATTCAGGAAGATCTCAGTCTGCATAACCCAGATACAGTGCAGAAAAGCTTTCAGTTGGCACTAAAAGTGGAAGAAAAGCTAAAGAGAAAACAAGATCAAAACAATAGAGGAAGAGGAAGACAACAAAGAGGTGGAAGAAGTCCTTTCAGAGGCAGAGGACATGGACAGGGATATCAAGGAGAGTCCAGTCAAGACAATAGCAAGGGCAACAATGGTCAGAATCAGAGAGAGAATTTCAGTCAGCAAGGAAACTTCAGAGGCAGAAGACCTTACAGAGGAAGATCCCAGGGCAGAGGATCCATCAGGTGTTACAACTGTAACAAAGAAGGCCATATAGCCAGCAGATGTCCAGACAAGGCCACAAGCTCAGCAGGAGAAAGGAGGACAAATCTGGTCAATGAACCTGATAATCAAAGTAGGACAAGCTCTAATGATTTTCAGAGTGTGAATGGTCCTGAGAATTATGGATATCCAGAAAGTGGAGAGTCCCTGATGATGAGAAGAACAGTGACTACCATGAAGGTACCTGATAAAGAAGCCCCTCAGAGAAAGTCCCTTTTCAGAACCACTTGCAAAGCAGGAGGTAAGGCGTGTAAGGTTTTGATTGATTCTGGTTCTACTGAGAACTTTGTGTCTGAAGAGATGGTGGTAAAGCTGAAGCTTAGGAGATTGCCTCATCCAGCTCCATATAAAGTCTCATGGCTTACTCAAGGTCAGCAGACAACTGTAGAAGAGCAGGCTTGGGTAGAGTTTCAGATTGGTGGATATAAGGATAAGTTGTTGTTTGATATCACCAAGATGGATGCTTGCAACCTTTTGTTTGGTAGACCATGGCAATATGATCTGAAGGCACAGCATGATGGTGTTAAAAACACCTATAAAATCACTAAAGATGGTAAAGAAGTAACGTTATTCCCATTAAAGGAGAAAGAGGAGAAGTCTAAAGGCAAAGAAGTGAAGGTCATGCTGATGGAAGGCAAACAGTTCATGAAAGAAGTAGCAGCAGAAGGTGCAGTTGCATATGCCCTGATCCCCTGTATGAGTGTGAATAAGAAACAACAGCAAGAAGCCAAGAAGGAGAAGAAGCCAAGGTTGATAGACCCAGCTGTCCAAGAGTTATTGGATAAGTACAAAGGTGTTATCTCAGAGGGAATGCCAAGATCCCTACCACCGGTCAGAGATATCAGTCATTGCATAGACTTGATTCCAGGGTCTACACTCCCAAATAAAGCAGCTTATAAGCTTACCCCAGAACAGAATGCAGAAGTAGCCAGGCAGATTGAAGAATTGATGAATTCAGGTCTGATTGGAAAGAGTTTGAGTCCATGTGCAGTACCAGCTGTACTAGCACCAAAGAAGGAAGGCACTTGGAGACTTTGCACCGATTCCAGAGCCATCAACAAGATCACAATCAGGTATAGGTTTCCAATCCCCAGAATTGAGGACTTACTTGATTGTTTGGGAAATGCTAAGTACTTTACCAAAATAGATTTGAAGAGTGGATACCATCAGATCAGGATTAGACCAGGTGATGAGTGGAAGACAGCATTCAAAACAAATGAAGGATTGTATGAATGGAAGGTTATGCCTTTTGGTTTGTCCAATGCCCCTAGTACTTTCATGAGGCTGATGAATGAGGTTCTGAAGGAATTCATTGGTAAGTTTGTCATAGTATATTTAGATGACATTCTGATTTTCAGTAATACCAGAGAAGAACATCTCAGGCATATAGATCTGGTTCTCAGAAGGTTACATGAAGAGAAGCTGATGATAAACTTGGACAAGTGTTTGTTCATGAAACAGGAGATCACATATTTAGGTTTTGTCATCTCACAAGGAAAGCTGCAGATGGATAAGGAGAAGGTGAGTGCCATATTGAATTGGCCAACTCCACAGACCATGAATGAAGTCAGAAGTTTCCATGGGTTAGCAACCTTCTACAGAAAGTTCATCAGAGGGTTCAGTCACATTTGTGCACCCATGTTGGATACCATAAAAGGAGGACAGAAGTGCAGGTTTGTTTGGACTCAAGGAGCAGATGATTCCTTTGAGGCATTGAAGAGGAAGGTAGCACAGCAGCCAGTCCTTGCACTTCCAGATTTCAACAAGATCTTTCAGGTAGAGTGTGATGCTAGTCACATGGCCATTGGAGCAGTACTCAGTCAAGAGGGTAGACCAATTGCATTTTTCAGTGAAAAGCTCAATGATGCTAAGAAAAGGTATTCATCATATGATCTGGAGATGTATACTTTAGTTCAGTCCCTTAAGAAATGGCGGCATTACCTGATGCCCAAGGAGTTCATAGTTTTCACAGACAACCAGGCTTTAAGTTTCATCAACAGCCAGGAAAAGCTGAACCACAGACATATGAAGTGGGTAGAAACACTACAGGCTTTCACTTTTACCTTGAAGCATAAGAAAGGGGTTAAGAACAAAGTTGCAGATGCTTTGAGCAGAAGAGTTCTCACAGTAAATCAGATTCAGTTAGAGAGTATTGGCATTGACTCACTCAAGACCATGTATGAGTCTGATGAAGATTTTGGAGAAATATATCAGGTCTGTACTTCTTTTGGGGAGAAATACCATGCTGAGTTCTCTGAATTCCTGATCCAAGATGGATTGTTGTTCAAGGGTGGACAGTTGTGCATCCCAAGATGTTCTATGCGGTTGAATATAATCAAGGAGAAACATTGTGGAGCCATGGCAGGTCATTTTGGTCTAGACAAGACTCTTGATCTGGTAAGGAGGCATTATTTCTGGCCTAAGTTGCAGTCAGATGTCAGGAAATTTGTAGAAACCTGTGTGATATGTCAGAAGGCTAAAGGCAGGTCAACTAATGCAGGGTTATATCAGCCCTTACCCATTCCTTCCAGACCGTGGGAAAGTATCAGTATGGATTTTGTTTTAGGTTTGCCAAGGACCAGGAGAGGATTTGACAGTGTCTTTGTTGTAGTGGATAGGTTCAGTAAAATGGCACATTTCTTGCCATGCAAAACCACTGCAGATGCCTCATATATTGCAGATTTATTCTTCAGGGAAATTGTCAGAATTCATGGGTTGCCTTTGAGCATAGTTTCAGACAGAGATGTGAAGTTTGTGGGTCACTTCTGGAGAACCCTTTGGAGGAAACTGGGAACCAATTTGTCTTTTTCCTTTGCATATCATCCTCAAACGGATGGACAAACTAAGGTAGTGAACCGTTCCTTGGGGAATCTACTTAGATGCTTGACAAAACAGCATGGAGAGAAGTGGGACAATATTCTGTCTCAAGCTGAGTTTTCATATAATGATACTGTCAACAGGAGCACAGGAAAATCGCCTTTTCAGGTAGTGTATGGAATGCATCCCAGAGGTATTTTAGAGTTGCGAGAATTACCTACAGCAGATCCTGTTAGTGCAGATGGAGAAGCTTTTGCTGAAGCAATCAAAGAAGTTCATGATCAGGTTAAGACCCAACTCCAAAAAACTACTTTGAAATATAAGGAGTATGCTGACAAGAAGAAGAAGGATGTTCAATTTGCAGTTGGAGATTTGGTTTGGGTTCACTTGAAGAAAGACAGGCTTCCTAAGGGGAAGTATACTAAGCTCATGCAAAAGAAAGTTGGACCATGTCAGATTTTGCAAAAGCATGGACCAAATGCTTATAAGATCCAACTACCACCTGATCTCGGTTTATCTCCTATCTTCAATGTATGTGATCTAACTCCATACAAGGCTAGTTCAGATGCAGATCAGGATATCCTCCAGGATACAGTTGCTGAAGACATTCCTCCACATGATCCTCCACAGCTACAGCAGATTTTGGACACTAGAGTGGTCAAACAGACCAGGAACAAGAAGTACTTGGAGTACCTCATCTCTTGGAAGGGACAGCCGACTTCTGAAGCAGTATGGATGACTGCAGAACAGATACAGAAACATGGTGCCGACCTTGATACTCTCATCTCAAGTGGACTTGAGATTTCTTCTTTTGGGGAGTATGGTGCAGGAGCACCCGGACATGATCAGGATATAGGTCCGCATGATGACATACATGATCAAGATATCGGATAGTTATCCGCATGATGACAGGGCAGTAGTCTATTTTTAGTATGTTTGACTTTATCTTGTAATAAGGTCCACTGGACCGATGCTATGTAATAGTTCAGCATAGGAGTATGTGTAGGCAGTTAGAGATCAGGATAAGTTAGTCTGAGCTGTCCTCTCTCCCAGCCGCTTGGAAGCTCCCAGCCGCTGGGAAGTGAAGTTGGTAGTACTCGAAGGGTTTGTTATATATACCTTCGATCTGTTAGGGTTTAGACATCTTGAGAGTTCATATTGATAGTTCATATTGATTTGATGTTGCTAGATGTACTGGTGTTGAGTTGAGATTCAGGAGAGCAGTTCAGACATTGTGAAGCTGTATTCAGGACATTGAATTTCAATTGAATAGGATCTCATCTTTTGCATTATCTGGTTGTACCTGTGTTGATTTCCTTTCCATTTTGCAAGTTGATGGGCACCTTCAACCCTTCCACCGGTTGAACCTGCAAATCGGTGGAATGGTTCTGTATCATAGTTTAGTTTGCATTTGTGTTTTCTGTTTATGTATTGCATTGTTCAGGAGATCTGTTAGGAGCATGCTGTGAATCAGCCTAGCATCCTCATGTGCTAGGTCTAGAAGATAAGTTGTTAGATGTTGGTTTGAAGGTGATCCGGCCCGGTCGTCATATTGTCTTTGTGAAATAGAGCGGTTCTGAGTGTTTACATGCAGTGGAAGGATACACAGGAGTCTGCATGTGCGCTTTCCGCCGGAGTGAGCCGCATCGTCGTCTGTGAATGCATCGCCATCAGGATCGGGTCGTGAAGTTGTCAAAGTTTGCATGTTGCAAGTGCATCATGATGTTTTGAGTTGGATATATATACTCAGTGTATATATCGCAGTCAGGATCAGCTCTCGGAGAAGCTCATCATCCGCGTATCGCTAACGGATGCGGGTATGAAAGTTAGGTTTTTTTGCTAAGTGTTGAAGAGTTCATCAGGATGATGTGTGACATCATCGTCATCAGGATATGACGTCATCGTCATCAGGATATTAAGAAATCCCTCAATGCGAGTTTATCCTGTTGTCGCTAAGTGGTTAAGTATCGGCGAAGGCAGGAAGCTGTATTAGCATCATCAGGAGGTTTCGAGGAACTGGATGAACAATATCATGATGTTGTTGCTTGTATCGTCGGGCAGTGGAGCATTGAAGGCAAGTTGTTGAAGTGCAACGTCATCAGGATAATTGGAGCAACCAGATATTTGGATATCCTGCAGTCGAAGGTGATAGTGAATATCATGATGATGACGCTTGTATTTGGCACCCGATGAACAGTGCAACCGGAGGATGTTTGCGCCCGTTGATTATCATGATGATGATGATAGGCGACAGGCGGAGGAGGTAAATAGTAGTCGACAGGATGATATTGGCGATCATCCGAAATATGATGATGCTGTTGAAATATGATGATGCTGTTGAAATGTGATGATGTTGTTGGTGTCTTTAAGAAATATGATGATGATGTTCAGCCGATAGACATTTTCATCAGGTTGTTTGTATTGTTGGCTACTCCTTTCTGTTAGGTTGCCTCCGTTGCGTCCCACTCTGCATCATTCAGCTTCTTAAGGCCTCCTTATAGGGGATCCTCGTCTATTTTTTTATCTTTTTCCAAGATTCCTAAATACCTTTCTGCAAATTTTGAATAAATCCAGAGGAACTTTCTCTGGTTTAGGTTGGAAGAGAAGAAGAGAATAGCCCTCATAAATTGGGATAGAGTTTGTGTACCAAAATATCAAGGAGGGTTTGGGTTAAGGAAAATTCCTCTGATCAACAAAGTACTTATGGCTAAGGTGGGTTGGAACCTTTTGAAAGATAGTAAATATTGGAGTGGCATCATGAGGGCTAAATACCTTGCTAATGTGGACCCCAATGGGTTTCTGGTTGCAGTAGGAATTCTTAAAGGATCTATTATTTGGAACAATGTCCTAAAATCTAGAGCTCTGCTACAGAAAGGAATCAAATGGAAACTTGGAAACAAGAGAATGATAAAATTTTGGGAAGATAACTGGTTAAAGGATCAACCTCTCTCTAGTGGTCAGAACCTTAAAAGACTAGTTGATCTTGCCACTAATTTTTTTAGTGAACAGATTTTTGAGTTCATGCTGCAGTAGGGAGGAGTTTTCCAATGGAAACAACTTTCACATTGTTGTCAGAATCACAGTGACCTCTCCCAAATTGTTAATGATCTGCAACAAGACCTCCAATAGTGCAGAAGTACCTTTATTCCCTAGGATGGATGAGCCTCTATGGGCCAAGGATAAAATGGGTACATTCTTTGTTAAGTCAGCTTACAATCTATTGTTAGACTCTACTAATAATAATAGTATTTGGAGGAAGGTGAGGAATCACAACTTAATCCCTAAAGTGAATTTCTTTTTGTGACTAGCTTCCCACAATAGCATCCTCACCCAGGACAATCTAAAAATCAAGAGATTCCAAATCCATAATAGGTGTATTCTTTATCTTAAGGAGGAGGAATTTGTTACCCACCTTCTTCTCTACTATGACTTCACTTGAGAGGTGTAGAGCATGGCCTTTCAAAACTTGGGTATCAATTGGAGTATGAATGAAGACTTGATTTCTTTATTGAAAACTGGACTACCCCTTTCTCACATCCAATTTGTAAATAAGTGTGTTACTAGATTCCTCCTATCCTCACTTGGGGCCTGTGGAAGGACCAAAATAACATAATCTTTAGAGATAGCCCCAAAATTGCCCAAGAATTCTTTTGCATATGTTCCAATTTGCTTGTTAAAAATGTTTCTCATTACACTCTGAAAGTTGTTGAAGCCCCCCAATAATAAAGAAACCAACTTCCTTAGAAGGTGGAATATATCTTTGCAAAATTGCAAGATTGATAACACTAAAAAGTTAGCTCGCAAGAACAGTAGATGGACTCCCCCTAACAAAGGTTAGATTAAACTAAAATTTGATGGGGCTGCTAAGGGTAACCCTAGAACTGCTAGTGGTGGTGACCGGGTCTTAAGGTCTTATAAGGGGGAACTTGTAGCTGCTTATGCTTGTGGGTTATGAATAAATTCTAACAATGTGGTTGAAGCCATGGCTCTCCTCTGGGGGTTAAAGTTGTCTTGTCTATTGGTATTAAAAATTTGTCGATAGAGGTTGACTCAAAACTCATTATTGATGTTGCCCAAGGGAAAGCTGGAGTGGAATCGTAGGTGATTGATATCATCCAAGATATTAAATACCTCCTCTTGGTGTTGTAGAAGCTGGAATTAAGATATATATATAGAGGGTAATGGTGTTGTGGATTCTATGACCTGTTAGAGTGAATAATGTATATATTCACTATAGCTTAAGTGTAATTAGGTTGATGAGGTTAGAAAACATCTTGTCTAACTGAATGTGTAACCTTTTAAGCCTTTAGAGGTTACCTAGTTGTTTGGTAAACCTCATGTGCATATCTTTTGAGGTTGGAAGACTTTCCATCTCACCTCAAAGGTCACTTTTGTAGTCATTCAACACTTGTCACCAAGGTTGATGACTTGGTCAAAAGTTTGTTGATTTGCACATTCTAAGTGATCCAAAAGTTGACACCTATAGGACACTTGTCTACATACATGTGCCACATCATGGGGCACTTGTCAATCCACATACAAGGTGGATTGCCTCATCCATGCCTATATAATAAGGCATTCTTATGTAAATTATCAAGTGAGATTAATATATGTGTATGCTCAAAGTAGGTTCATCAATATCATTGATTTCTTATCTCTATGTGTCAATTTTCATATTGTGAGAGTGAATATCAAGTGTTGCAGAGAATCCTTGGCTATTCCAACATGGCCAACTTTGGGGTTAACCTTAACTCTAAGAGATGTTGCAGAGATATAAAAAATCTTCGTAGTAATGTCAAAGCATGCCTATGTCTTGAGGTGCAATCTATCCCAATAAATGCAATAAATTGGACTAATACTAATATGGAGTATATATTCCTATATACTCTCAATAATCATTAGAAAAAAAAATTGATAATCGACATTCTCAGGGGGTGAGTTGGGGGGTTATTTCCAGACAAGAGGCATTGGATTAAATCATTACATGGAACCCATGTGGAATGAGATGATGTCAATACTGATGAGATAGAGGGAAGATAGCCACATCATCTCTTGCTACCTCCTCTGGTTCACATAGCCTTGGATGACATGGTCATCGGGATTTGTTCAAATTATCGTGGTGCTTCCTTCCAATGATCATATCCTACACAGTTTATAATTATGGCAATTATGATACAAGATGTGAAAGGGATGGTGACACTTGCTCAAGTATCATTCCTTGGCATGGGAATAAACTTCATAATTGCAATTGTCATCAGTTGATTAGGAAGTTGAGAAAAATCAAAAATTCTATACTCTGCCTTTAGTTCATTCTGCAATAGTTAAACTGACTCCTTAACGAGGGTTTGAGAAGATTAATTATGGAGGGAGACAGGGTTATAATGGGACCCAACTCCTGTGAAGAGTTTAGGGCCGATGAAAAGTTGTGGAGCGATTGCTATGAGGGAGGTATCACCCTATCTCTCGAATGTCTTAATGGGTTTGATGAAATCCTATCTATCTAGTTTGGTATTTCTTGGGACAAGAGGGTAGTGCAAGTGGGTGGAGTGCAATTTGAGGTTAGCAAGGAGATTATAGCTCAGGCCACTAGTTTATCACGCAAAGGTAAGAAGATGAAGCAGCGTAAAGTCCAGAACAATGAAAGTATGGCATTGTTCTTTAAGGAGGGAAAAACTCCCATGAGGTTGCAGGGGTTTTCGAAAGGCACAATCTGGTGCCTCCATGGGACAAGGTATGTTACATTCTAATGAAATATGTGACTTTGGAGGGTCACTATAAATTCTTTTACCATTACCACTTTGCACTTCTGAACCACTTCAGGCACAAGATTATTATCATCTTTCCTTTTTATCTATTGTCTTTTTCAGAGTCCTCCATCAAGGTGACTAAGGATGCCCATGCTAGAGACCCCAATGTCATTACCATCCCCCTTCACCAGGGTTTAATCATTCACCTATATTAGTTTCATATAGCCATCTTCCCTCCTAAGCTAATTAAAGCCTTTCCGGTTGAGGATACACATGTGAAGAGTTTGATTGAGAACGCCCCCCACTCTCCTACTAAGGGAGGGTCTTCTTCTAAATCTATGGCTACCATTGATGCTCCCTTGGGAAATTTGTCCATGTTGCTGGTAGGTCCCCTTTGAGTAATCACCCTATTGTTTTTGGTTCTCTTGTGGCCCGGCCTAAGAAGAAAAAGCAAAACCCTGCACAGAGTCTTCTTCGTCTGAGGATGCTTTTGTAGGAATTTCTAAGAAACCTATTGTGAAACCCTCCCCCCAATCCATTATTGGTTCCTTCACCAACACCCTTGGTAATTCCTTCCAAAAGGAAGTAGCAACGGGTCTCTACAACCTTAAGAATTGTTTGACTCTTTCTCCAAATAGGAAGAGGTCATTGAAGAAAAGTTGATTCACTGATACCTCGAGGAAGACCAAGGCTAAGAAGCCTAAGAGTGTTTTATCTCTAGATAGGGAGGTGGATGGCAAGATTGGGGAGAATATGGAGTCTAACCCTAAAGGGGATCACAAGAATGACATGGGTGTTGATAAGGATGAAATGGAGGTAACTGGGTACAAGGAGAAAGACAAGGTTAACAATACTAGTGACAAGTTGAAGAAGCCTAGTGACTTTACTACTAGGAAGCCAGGCATAAGATGCTTTAGCAAACTTGCTAGTATTCAAAACTCTAAAGTTAAAATAGCAAAAGATTCGAGTGATTCAGACCTGAAGGATGAAGTGGAAATTTAGCAGGTGAAGCTTACTTTGGAGAAGACTGAATGTCAGGATGGTACCAGCTTGTTTGAGGAGTTGAATAACTCCTACTATGATTCTGAGGAGGAGGAGACTGAATTAGAACTAGATGAAGTTGGTATGGCTAAAGAGAATGCCCCCATGCAAAGAGAATGTGTGAAATGTGATCAAGCCATTGGGGAGATGGCCAAGCTGAGATCAAGAGTGGATGCCATGGATGAGAAACTGAAAGTCATGGCTTCTTTGATTTTGAAGGCAATGCATCAAGATGCTACTACTATGGTGGTTCTACAAGACTTTGAAGTTAAGAGACATGGGCAAGATCCTAAGGCTTTGGTGAACTATGAGGAGATGTATGGATTCCTTAAGGAGCACTCGAGTCAATTGTTTCTCTAGCTTTTCTTTCTGCTTTGGTTTATGTTTCTAGTTATGGATTTTGTTTGTCTCTGGACTCTAATATGTTAGTTCACTATTAGTGTGTTGCTTTTCTGCTATTGGTGACCTATTTGGCCTATTCTGCTACCTGTTGGGGGATTTTTTTATAGGGATATGTACCCTTGTTTGCAGCTTACCATAATCAAAAACAACCTACTCAGAAACTACTAGTGAAAGATGTTTTTTATTTTAGGAATATGATTGATCATGAACTTACTAGACTGGTGCCTCTTCAAATGGGTTACAGATTCCAATCTTGTAAAGAGAAACAAATAAATATGTAGATCGCAAATGAACTAGATCCATGCAAAAACATACATCAAAATGTGATATCAAATAAATGAGCATACTTAAGAATCCATCACCATACTATAAAAATCCATGTGTAATGAATAAATAACCATTACAAATGTTTTGTAATGATTTAGAAAGATATCGCATTCATCAAATCATCAATTACACTCATACTAGAAAATGTGGCAAGAAGAAACCCTTTGCACCCATGGGATAAATAATGAATTTTAGGTGGAAGAAACTCAAGTGAACAGTTGTAGAGGTCAAATCTGGCATTAATGGCATCCTAGGAAGTTGTTGAGGATTTATAGATAGTGGTTGAGGTATTTGGAACATTTGTGAGGTTTTGTTGTAGAACTAGACATGAGGACCAGACATATGGAGTGAAAGGATGAAATCCTACAACCTTAAAAAAATTGTAAATGGAAATAAATGAGTGAGTAGATGATGTAGGAAAATGTGCGAGGAAGGGCTATAGGATGAGAGGTGAACATATCCAAAAGTATAAAGAAACTCCACACAATAGAAAGTGAATGTGGGGGAAGGGTAAGAAGAACCAGATGTAGGAAGTGGAGGTGCCAAATCGATGAGATCTATAAGTGAGGTAATGTCCCACAAAGGGATTGGGAAAAATGCAAAAAATAATGAGGGATCTAAGGTGAACACGTCTAGTTTGTAAAATGGGGTAGAAGGAAGGATGGTGAGATGCGCGAAGGGGATAGAGCTCTAGATGCAAGAATATATGGCTCCAAGAGGAGACTCCACAAATGGAAAGCAAGATGAAAGGAATAAATTTAGAGGTAGGATGAAAGTTTGGAGGTTTTAGAATGAGAGGGAAAAAGTAGTTCATTAGAATTCTACAAATTTCTAAGTAGAGGAAATAGAGAGAGGAAGTCTTGAACAAGATGAATGTGGGAATTACACGTAGGACAAGATGAGAGAATTGGATATTGAAACTTGAAAAATGAAGTCTGGTAGTCCATTAGGATTGTGTAAATTGGGAGAAATGGGTAGAAAGAGAAAGACCAAAAACTTGATAGAGTATTGTAAAAAGTTTACGTAGAAAAGGAGGTGAGAATAGGATGTTGGAAGAGCAAAATACATCTGGTAGTCAGTTGGGATTCTGTAAAATGGGAAAATTAAGGTAAATTAAAGGAATGAAGGGATCAATGAAAACTAATGGAATTTTAAGTGGGATAGGAGGTCAAGAATGAATGGGAGGTGAAGAGGAAATGTTTGGTAATCCACTAAAAGTCTATAATTCTGTAAAACACTAGAAAATGACTTGAAACTTCCCAAACTTAGATTTTTTCTAGATTTTTACAACTTCTAACATATAATAGGAACATGGGGATGGAAAAGAGAAACTTCAAGACAATATTTGACCAAAGGAGGTCTCATTTAAGGAATTCTTAGATCAGTTATACATTATGGGAAAATTAGAGTTAATGCACAAAATGAGGCAAGGACTTGGATAGTTTTTACATGTTTAACTTGGGTCCCAATAGACACTCTGTCTATAAACCCCCTCATAGACTACCACAAATCTAAACTTTATTTAATTCCTAAAAATTGTAAACATCCAATTCAATGTGTCTCCATGGCTTACACCTTCATACCTATCACCATAATTGCTTACACCTATGGGACATCACCACCACATCTTATGTTTTGTCAAACTCACATCCTAAAAATGTGACTAGCAGCCCTCACATCCACACCAATCCTACTCCCTTGATCCAACCTTTCTCCAATACCACTTGATGCAGTCGTGGTAGGAGGGTCCAAGAAAAGACCATCCAAGAATGCAACCCACAATAATAACTCAACAACAAATCACTACACCACACAAGAATTCATAGGAAACACTACATAGCATTAAATAGATAGCTTGTAAGATTATCATCAAGTTACAATCAAAACTTTATCGCAATGGACCCTCTTACATGCCAAGTCATAGTCATTTTATTATACAAGATTAACAATATTACATAAATGGAACTAGCTATGGAGCACCACCTCCAAACTTATTGCAGGTGACCATAAAATAATTTTTGGTATAATATAACCTTAGGATTTTACCACAAACTTGTCACATGGGATACACAACTCAAACATAGATAATTTCATTCTCACCACTAGAAAACATTCCTACATGTCACATTAGATACTTTCAAATTGTATCATATATCATATTTCCAATTACCACACTCTACTGCTTAGATCTCATTCCCTCACTGCTAAACTTACCACTTGTGCATCCACTTCATCTCAATCTTCTTTCCTTGCTTTCAAATTATTCAAAACCTCTTATTTATATCATCCTCAAGCTCCTCACATTATCCACATTGGCATCAAAATGGCACAAATATTGAAACCACATGAAATGTGTTACCGAATAAATATAAAAGACTTACAAATTACAACAGTCCAATGGTGGAGAATCTACACTTAATACAGCACAAACCTTCACAATGGTTACTAAACACCTCTCAAATATTCATCTTTGGCACAAACCCAAAATAAACCTTTTTTAAGTAGAAATAGTTCCAACTGAACACACTCCCAACCCACAAACACTCTATGTTCCACCAAATTATCAACCTTGACTTATCTAATCAACCTCAAATTTCAACTGAAGATAAAAAAATCCACACACAAAACTACCACCACAACCACAAAATTTAATTCCTCAATGAGATGAAATGTGCTAACTTGTACCACCACAAATTGTCAACCATAAACTTACACACAAATTGTCAAATTAGACCACTAATTCCACTTCCTTACACATTATTCCACATTCTCATGATGCCTATGGATGCACTTGCATCACATAGCGATTTTATTCACTTCCTCTATGGATGGATTCTCCAAAGACATTGTAGTCACCATAACATTTGTTGGTTGCAATTATGTTTCAAGTACATATGGCAACAAAGTTATGATTTGGGCTTGTCTAACCCCTTATTCATCTATGGTAGTAGTTGATCTCACTCTATCATTCTTCAAAGGTGGATTTTTTTAAAACGTAGAGGATAACTAAGCAAGGTCATCCAATGCAGGTTCCATTACCTTTTTCCTTTTATGAATTATCTAATAAAACCACTTTTAATTGTATCTATTGTGGTTTATTCCTTTTGTTGGATATTGTCCTTATGCTATTGTTGTATATCTTGGTCTTTTGGAGTACTAGGAAGAGGATTAGGTATTTTATGTGGAGTAGGATTTCTCTCATGAGATTGAATTCTTTTAGGAGAGGGATTTGGGGTTTTCTTGGGTGAGTATTGTGGAGAAACTGTTGGTGGAGACTTAGAAGGAGAAAGAGGTGGATTTAAACTAGAGGAGAAGGAGGAGTGGAAGTAGGTTCCTCAAGTGTCTTTATAACTTCATTAGAAGAAGAGGAGAGAGGTTCATAAACTTGGGAAGATTTTACTTGGGTGATAGGGGTGGATTTGAAGCTAAAGAAGTTGCAAGAGTTTGTGATGAAGTCTCTCCTCTACATACAAATGTAAGTTTAGTGGTCTTTTTCTACTTTAGTTGAATGACTTCCTCTTCTTGTTATTCCTCTTCTTCACTTGTGACAAGTTCCTTTAGTTTCTCCATTGCTTCTTTATTCTTACTTTTATCCTCTAGAAAATTTAGTCTTTTGTTCTCTTCACTCAACCATTCTTGGCTTCTCCTAATTACTCTTTTTATTCTTTTCTCTACATCTTTGTATTCCTTTGCATTCCAATCAAATTATGGACAATGGTTTATCAAAATTCCATCCAACTCATATGAATGATCTAGTACTTTTCCTTCATCTTTTATTTCATCTAGAGAACTTCACTAATTTCGTATGTTTTCATCTAATACACATTCATCCAAGAATAATCCCTTCTCCTAACCTATTTGTCATCATCATAATTAGCCCAAAAGTCCTCTAAAACATGCTTGTGTTTATATGAAGCTCTCAATCCATCAATGCAAGACCTAGGATATAATGATCTTTTAGACTCATGAATAAGATTTACCTATGCCATCTCAAATTCTACACTGCTAGTAGCTTGGACTGTCAAGTAAGTGTATTTGGAAATAGATATAGGATATTAAATTCTCTTTACTTTCTTCTCAAAACATAGTTTTTTCACCTCCCATAGTTGTCAGCATAACTTGAAGATTATTAATTTATCCCACATACCTAGGGAGTTCTTAGGGTGCATTCTCAAAACCACCAATCCTACTATATATGAATACATAGGAAATTAAATGTACCAAGTTCCCCACCTCTTAACTTCTACCATCACCTATGTGGAGATCCTTTTAGGAACATTACTTTCTCTAATTGTGGGTAGTATTCATACACTTTTTATTGACCCATTCCCATGACATCTCCAATTTTCAGTCTAGCAAATTGTTGTCTTCTTGCTAGGGCATATATCAAATATGAAGTCATAGAAAATATATTTGTTTTATTCACACAACTTAATTGTTCACATATCTTATAACTAATTAGGGTGGCCTAGTCAATAAACTCCCTCGCAACAAGGATCTTAGCAATGTACCGATACATCCATGTTTGAAATTCTCTAACCATATCATGTCCTATGACTACTCAAAAGTGTGATAATATCATTAACTTCTTCACAAAATTCACTTCTAAAAAGTTCCTTTAGAATCCTAGTAGACGACATGGCTTTGTCTTAATGAGCTAACTTTTATTTATAATTTATAAATAATTGCTCACACATCCATCGTAATATTCTTTGGAAGAGTTCATGGTGATCTTGACTAGTTTTTTTCTAATGGGGAGACCAAACATTTCTTCAATATATTATGGTTGAATTATTAACTTTGCATTACCATCGATGTTTCTAATCACCCTTATATATTTTTATAGAGTTGAGAACACGTCATTACAAGGTCAATAGATCAACAATTACAGAGAATGTTGTAACTTGAACTAGGCCACTCAACTTCAAATTATGAGTCCTCTGACTGACTCCACTATCTACATCCACTCACTTGTGGAATTCCTCCAAACCCCCCTATCTTAAGCCTATGTTAATTATATTCACAATATCTATCACTATCTTGGATTTTTAAATGACACCCTTGAACTCATACTTCATATTTACATGTGATGGCATACTCTTTCAAGATGACCTATCAAGATGAGACTTGTCTTAGCATTAAGTCTTCAAAAAAATATAAGAAATTTGGAATTACTTGTCTTAAATACTGGTAGACAAGTTTTATTGTACAATTACAATGCTAATAAATAGCATTCTTTAAGAATTTTAGGATTTTCAGGGTCTAAATATGCAAATTCAAAATTTAGAGGTAAAAATACAAGGTGAATTCAAAGTTTTGGGATCTGAAAAGCCAAACTATAGGTTTAAAACAAGATCTTTTCAATTATCTCAAGGTTTTGAAGTTCTTAAATGCTACAATAAAAAGGACCTTGGCCTTAAAAAGCTCAGGTTTTTAGTGTTCACGAAAAGGATTTACAAAAGTTAATATTTTGTTTCAGAGGTCAAAGACTCTAAACTCTAAAGTTTGAACCCAAGTTGGAAAATTTTCATTACACAAAAGGGTTTTAGGGTTTAAAGTTTAAGTTCTTCAAGATTCAAATTCCAATTGCTTCAAAGTTTAAAGTCCAAGCGGATCTATTTTATTGAGGTTCAGGCTTTCAGAGTTAAGATTAGAATTGAGTTTGGTTTGAAATTTCAAATTTAGCTCCAAAGTTTGAATTCAAAGTTTAGATTCTAAGCATCAATTTTTTTTTCAATATACAATTTATCCCAAAGTTTGAGTTGCCCTAGGACCAAATAAATCTAGGGTTCAAACTTTGAAAGTTTTGAAATTTTAGGAACATTATCATCATATTGCCAATTGGAGTTAAAATTCTTGATTTAGTCTAAATGTATGATTTGTTAGAATTTTCCAATTTTGGGGTTTAGAGATTTAGATTATGAATGCACAATTGCATTTGTGCACTTCCTAATCAATAGTCTTGTAACGTCAGAAAATGTCCCCTTGGGGGCTTTTCCCTAATAAGGTTTAGCTCCTAGGTCTTTAGTATGCATTTAGGATATATTAGTTCATATTTTGGCATCCCGATGGAATGAGACCTGGGTTCCATGGCAAATTAGACCTAGGTGGACCCCTTGAGTTGTACCCTGCCTAAAATAGGGGGGAGGACTTGGGCACCCACGCCCTAGTCCTTCCCTATTTTGAGGCAGCCCTAATTTCTGGGTGTCAGTTTATGACTGTTATTAGGTCCTTTTGCTGACATGGTAAGTTTTGATTTTTAAAATCTTGGCGGGAGTGCTTGTAGTTGCATATATAAGCATGCTTAGGCATTCATTTAGAAACTAGATGGCAGTTGTGATGTTTAAGTGTTCTCAAGGTGATTCAAGGCTTCTATTGTGTTGCAAGAGCAGACTTGTGTGTTGATATTTACAGATTTGAGCATCGATTTCCTCATGGCATGAAGAGCATTTTCCTCCCATGAGAGCTTCACTACAAGGTGACATAATATTGTGTTTTCATCATTGATTCCTTTGGTTTTTGCCTCTGCCTCACAAGGGCATGCACTCTTTTATCTGATAATGGTGTTCGGAGACTTAAGTGTCCTCTGGGGCTTGACTGAGGCAAGCCTCTAAACACCACAACCCCCAAACCAAGTCTTGTGATTAAAGGTTACAGGTGTCGCATTTGGGAAAAGTGGAGTTGCAGGAAGGATTGGCAGGCATCAAGGATTTGGGATCTGAAGAAAAGAAAGACAAAGGAGCACTTCCAGGACTAGGGCGCTCGCTCTAGTGTCCTTCGCAGATAGATCTCTGAAAATAGAAGTTGCAGGGTTGATCAGTGTTAGAAGGAGGTCTAGATCCTGCAAAGAAACTAGCACCTTGGACTTGGGCACCCGCTCCAGTGTCCCCAACTGTTCTGTTTCGAAACCCTGAAAATAGGTATTCTGTGATTTGGTATTTTACTCTTGTCTACAAGAGTTTTTTCTGTCATTCCTCAATTTGTTGTCGTATTTGCATAATTAGGGTTTTAATGGTTAATTGGACATAAGAGAAGAAAAATTAATAATTAAAATTTCCTAATCCAAGTTTCCCTACATCTACAAGTGACCTAGGGTATGATAGTGCTTGCCACTCAACCCTAGATCCTTGAATGTATAGTGGAGAGGCAGATTTAAACATCTAAACATTAGAACATTGACAAATCCAATTTTCCCCTAAACATTTTGGTGAACCCGTGTTTTTGGACTTAAATTGTAACTTTCTAAGTGTGTGTCTTCATATTTGGATTGATTTCATTCATTCATAGAGTCATTCATTTTATTACATTGAGAAAAATTGGAAAAATTCAAAAAAATTACATTGTTTGGCTTACTAAATTGCATCAATTCTTTCTAAATTTTCCTAATTCATGATTTTTACATCAGATCTGATATAAACTATAGAAAAATCTAAAAATTTAGAAATTTGCATTACATTTTCATCATTTAATTGCTAGGGTTTTGTGGAAATTTTGACAATTTTATATAACCTAGTAATTCCAAAATCTAGGGTTAGTAGGCAAAATCTTTTTTTCAGATTTTTCTACTGATTTTATAATCTAATTCAAATTAACATTTGGCTGTAGTCTTGCATTTTAGTGTAAATTTGCATTTAGATTTAAAATATTTGCAATTTTGCATAGAAAATTTCACCAAAAAACTAGCAATTTTGATGCATTTTCATTAAATTTGCATGGGCATTTTGCATGTTCAAGATTGAAAATTATTTTCAGATCTATTATTATTTCAATTTCATCATAAATCATACTTCAAAACATTCGCATAGCATTTTATCCCAAGATCTCAAACCTAGGGCTTCGAAAACAACAATTTTCACTAAATTTGGCCTTATCGACTTTATAAACTTGCACCATAGGTGTGTTGTGAAAATTATTTTTGCATTATTTTTCTGTTATTAAGGTAATCATTTTCTTCCCCTCATAAAAAGCTTCACAACACCCTTTTAACGGGCTCTTGTAGTGAAAATTCGATGAAAAACTACACATTTTGGCTATTTTTGCCCTAGGGTTTGACTTAGTGTGCACTCCAAGAATGTTGTGATCAATTTTATGGATTGAGGTGACTGAAATTATTGATATTATTTTTTGTACCTCCTAAAATTCCTTACAACACCTCCGTTTCTAGGTCTTGGAATTGAAAAATTGTGAAAAATTGCATATTTTGCTATATTTTCACTAGGGTTTTTACCTTAAGTGGCACTAAAAGCGTGTTGTGTTGGATATTTTTGCACCAAGTGGCTGTTATTACTGATATTATTTTATTTTCATCATCATTTTCCTCACAACGCCCTTTGTTATGGTCTTGTGCATTGAGTTTTGGTGAAAAAAGTGCCTATTTTGGCATATTTTCACTATATTTTGACTTGGCATTATCTTGGATTTGCATCAAGAGTGTGTTGAGAGTGATTATATTTCTATTTTGGACTGATATCAAAATATAACTTTCTTCCCTTGACTGAAATCCTTACAACATCCTTTGTTTCATTCATTTGTATTGAAAAAGTATCAAAAAATCAAGCATTCTGGGCTATTTTGCTCTTGTCTTTTGCGCCAATTTTGAAAAGATTTGAAAATATGATTTGGCATTAGTTTGAGCATATAAACATGGCCTCTAATCACAATATAAACAATAGGTTCCCTCCTAGACCTTACATGAAAAGAAAGGCTCCTGAACCTGAAATTGTTTTCACACCTCATGATAGAACAAACGGTGATTCTGAAGGACCTCTTTACATCACCATGAAAATAATGGGAAATCCTATGAACAGAACTCTTATTGACCCTAATTGCATGACTAATGTTTCCACCAAATAATTCCTCTTTTCACATCAACTAATGCAAGGTTCTTATGACCTCTTGACCATGATGATTAAGACGCATAAGGGAACCTTTATCAATCCTTTGGGTAAGATATCATTGTTAGTAACATTATCTGGAAAACATGTCAAACAATGGTTTGAGGTTGTCCCTGTTTCTAAACTATTTTGCATTAAATTGGGACATCCTTGGCTAAAATAAATGAAAGTTATCCCTTCAACAATACACCATTGTCTGAAATTCCCTCTGGATGGCCGTATAATCACTGTCCCTCACAACAAGTATAAACCTTTGGTTCAGCAAACACATTACAAGTTAAATTACTTTTGGGATAAATTTGAAGTACCTCATCCTCCTACACAAGAAATGACAAAAGATAAACAACCCGCATGCGAAGAGAACTTTAGACCGAAAGGACAAGGTCCCTATGCTGAGGTTCCTCCCCTGAAATCCTTATAGGGATCGGGAGGTCATTGTCAACAACAAAGTGTTCCACCGCGACAAATGAGGTTTGATCCCGGTGGTTCATCTTCCCATTTGCACAAACCTGTGAAAGAGCAAGGCCATGTCTTACAAGAGATAAGTGGTAAAAGAAAATGGAATAGAAAAGCAAGAGAAAGAAGAAAAAGAAGACAAGAATATGCTATAAACCTTGCCTCTCAACAAGAAAACATTGATCCCAACATTCAACCAAACAATAATGATCCTAATGACGAACAACATGATGAGAAAAATATTAATTTGGCTATGGTACCATATGTCCCACTGTCCTCCAACATTAGGGAGTGGGAAGATGATGACGATGATTTGCCTATAGACAACTTCTAGCCCAGTAGGGGCCCTACAGGTAAGTGTCTCTAGCCCTTTATCTCTATCGTAATGTGCTTCTCCCGTGATGTGTTATATGTTGTTTAGGCCTCCTGGGATGACCTTGGATTCTCCCGTAAGGTTCAGGATACCAGGAGATCGCCTAGTTGTGACATTCCTCTATTTGTATCATCATTCTTTTATATTGCTCTCCCTCTGATTTCATTGTTGTGTGTTGTGTCTTACGGACATAGCATCGTGGTTGGTGACCTGGGGGCACTCTCCTACGTGATTGTCCCTAAGACACTTGTTTCTCCTCTCTTATTTATTGTTCCCCTTCCTCTAGTGTTTCCACCTAGCGGGCGGATGGCGACAAACATTTATACTGATGCGGACCTAGTGTCCCTTTCAAGAGCAATCAAAAAATGGACTTGGTTCCTAATATGACGATGAGGTTGTATATCTTATCCAATGCTTGGCTAGTGGAAGCACTCGTGCTTTCTGCGTAGTGAATTTTATGATGTTTTTGTCACATTTACAAACCTTAACAATACTGTTGCTCCATGCACCTTTGTTTGCCTTTGAATCTGGCCTTGGCGGTACTCGATTCGGAGAGCTTTGTGATATAGCCCCATGGTTATCCTCGAACTTCAAATTTGTTGTATAACCTTGGCTCTTTGTGTGGTTAATCATATGCATTGATGTTGTTGTTTATCATGATGTTGTAGACACTAACATGATTCTTACAAGGATGTGTTTGTGGGAACATTTGGCGATTGTAAAATACATGTCACCTCCGGGGGGCATGGGCTTTGCGAAAGTCAATGTTCCCTTGTGTGTTTTCTTTCTACCTTAACGTACTTGATATTGATAACTGATATCAACCACCTTAAGGTGGGGGCATATATAAGGTAAGCTATCTGTTATAGATGTTAGCAATGTGTTTAACCTTAGGTGCAAAGACTTACGCCCCAGGGTAGTGCATCGTGCATCGTGCATCCTGAGTTTGTTTGCAATCAATCAATCAATCGTGAAAGCCATTTGCGAAGGCAGGATATCACGTATATCCTTTCTATCTTAAGCCCTCTGCAGAGGCGGGGGTGGTGTACTTCTCAGAGTAGATTGCATCATCTTGTCATTTTCAAAAGTCCTCTGTGGAGGCGGGGCGCGGGTTTGTGACTAACTCAACCCTTAAGCGTGTCTTCGGTGTTTGTTGTGGTGAAGCCCAATCATCGGTGTGTGCCTGTAATGTGCCTGAGATGGTGTTGGACCTAGAAATAGGTACACCCCATCACTTGTCTGCCATATTTTCTCTGTGTCTTCAAGTGTGTGTGTTTTGGCGTGCTTGTTTTGCATGGTGTGTTTGTTGCCCCATGTGCAAAGACCAGTGCCCTCGAGTAGTGCTTCTTGCATGTGTGTTGCCCCATATATACAGACCTGCACCCTAGGGTAGTGCATCCTGTATTATGGGAGGTTTGTTTACTTTCCAGTACTTGCATTTGCATTTCATATATATATGAGAAAAAGAAAAGAAAAGATATCATTTATGTCTTCCATGCATTAATGTGTCTTCTATGCATTAACTGTATTCTCCGTGTTCTGCATGACTGTAACTGTCTTCTCTATGTTTTGCGTGCCTGTTACTATCTTCTATGTGATTGGCATGTCTTCTCTGTGCTTGATATGTTTGTTGTGTTTGTGAACTTACTTTAATGCATGTATTGGCCTTGCATTTATACATACATTAAAGTGGGAGCTAAATGTAACATCAGAAAATATCCCCTTGGGGGCTTTTCCCTCATAAGGTTTAGCTCTTGGGTCTTTAGTATGCATTTAGGATATATTAGTTCATATTTTGGCATCCCGATGGGATGAGACCTGGGTTTCATGGCAAATTAGACCTAGGTGGACCCCTTGAGCTATACCCTGCCTAAAATAGGGGGAGGACTTGGGTGCCCGCACCCTAGTCCTACCCTATTTTAAGGCAGCCCTAATTTCCAGGTGTCAGTTTATGACCGTTATTAGGTCCTTTTGCCGACACGGTAAGTTTTTATTTTTAAAATCTTGGCAGGAGTGCTTGTAGTTGCATAAATGAGCATGCTTAGCCATTCATTTAGAAACTAGATGGCAATTGTGATGTTCAAGTGTTCTCAAGGTTATTCAAGGCTTCTATTGTGTTGCAAGAGCAGACTTGTGTGTTTTGTGTGTTGATATTTGAAGATTTGAGCATCAATTTCCTCATGGCATGAAGAGCATCTTCCTCCCATGAGAGCTCCACTACAAGATGACATAATATTGTGTTTTCATCATTGATTCCTTTGGTTTTTGCCTTTGCCTCACAAGTGCGCGCACTCTTTTATCTGATAATGGTGTTCAGAGACTTAACTGTCCTCTGGGGCTTGACTGAGGCAAGCCTCTAAACACCACAACCCCCAAACCAAGTATTGTGATTGTAGGTTACAGGTGTCACATATGGGAAAAGTGGAGTTGCAGGAAGGATTAGCAGGCATTAAGGATTTGGGATCTAAAGAAAAGTAGGACAAAGGAGCACTTCCAGGACTAGGGCTCTTGCTCTATTGTCCTTCGCAGACATATCTCTAAAAATAGAAGTTACTGGGTTGATCAGTGTCAGAAGGAGGTCTAGATCCCGCAAAGAAACTGGCACCTTGGACTTGGGTGCCCGCTCCAGTGTCCCCGATTGTTCCGCTTTGGAACCCCAAAAACAAGTATTCTATGATTTGGTATTTTACTCCTATCTACAAGAGCTTTTTCCGTCATTCGTCAATTTGTTGTCATATTTGCATAATTAGAGTTTTAATGGTTAATTGGACATAAGAGAAGGAAAATTAATAATTAAAATTCCCTAATCCAAGTTTCCCTACATCTGCAAGTGACATAGGGTATGATAGTGCTCGCCACTCGACCGTAGATCCTTGAATGTATAGTGGAGAGGCAGATTTAAAATCTAAACATTAGAACATTGACAAATCCAATTTTCCCTTAAACAAGTCTGAAGTCATGTCAATCTAGGTGTTAGTTTATTTTTAGTTTAAGCCCTAGACACAAAGCCTTTGATCTCTAAGTCAATGAGGCTTAGAGGTTATCTTTTGAAGAATATTTTAGGGGTTTTAATGTTAATTCTCATCTTGCATGCCATCAGGCTACCAATACCAACACACTATATACAAAATTAAGGATCGAACCCCACCATAAGCCACTATTCGCTAAACCCTAGGTCTAAACAAAATTTAGGGCATGAAAAACTATTTTACTTACAAATACACACCCTAAACTATAATCCAAAGGGAGAATAGAAAAATCAAAGATTAAACTCCAAAGTACTATGAGAGTTAGTTTTCAATATTCGTAGCTAAAAGGAAGGAAGAACAAAATGTATGGCAAAAATAGAGAGAGAGAGAGAGAGAGAGAGTTTCAAGCAAAATCTAGAAAGGAAGAAAATGGGATAGCACTAAATTACCAAATTCTACACTCAAATTTGGAAGACAAACCACCTGAGAAGCCAATAGACATTGATGCTTCAAATTTACTAGAAACAAAATGGGTAGAACCTAACAAACACAGGATTAAACTCCAAACTCACATGTGGAACATTAATGGCTCAACCACTTTAGCATTTGGGGTGTCAAGAACAAATTGCATCAGGCCGCACATGGAGTCCAAAGTCTATCAATAAAATAGCTCGGTGCTCAAATTTTCACACAAAAAATACATATCACTTTGTTGGGGTTCAATCTTTCATAGAAAATTTGCATATTTTGCATAACACAAATGCCTAAGGAACAAAGGACTCAGGGTTTTGGTCTTGAAATGTAAGTTATCACTTGCAAAAATTATTGAAAATATTGAGTTCTCTTAAGGAGGCCATTCCAACCATTAGGCTTAGGAGAAATTAATCAAACTCAATTTTACATCTCCCAACCTATCATAGGATTGTTAGGATTAAGGTGCCATCAACCTTGTAAATCCTATGTAATTTATTATTCCTATTATTGTTTGTAAATCACCCATAAGGGATGAAAGGTTTCACTAGCATCGATCTTGTTTCAGTTGCATGTTTATATCCGGTCCCCGACGATAATTCCTCTGTGAAGGGGGGTCACAGGGGGCTTTCCCCCCTACGAGGGGTCCGGGGAGATCATCCCCCTAGCGGAGGGTTCAAGGGCCGCTTACCCTGGTGGGGGTTTGAGGGCAGCGCCCCTGAAACCACATTTTATTTATATTTTATCATTGTAAATCTGGACCGTTCCTCATTAGGTCACAGATCTGATGGTCAATATTATGTCAATTTTCTTGCCCTAGAAGGCAACCCCCTTTTATAAGGATATTTGTACTACATTTTTAGCAGAGTTGAGAGTAACAGGTGTCGTTGGATTAAAGACTGAAGAAGGAGAGGAAGTGCATGTATTGTAATCTCATAATTGAAGATAATACAACTTGGAGCCTCTTTTTGTGAAAGGAAGCAAGGTATGCGGAACACACTTCCTACATCAATCTAATAAGGTGAATGGAGTGCAAATTCATTTTAATCCTTACAATTGCAGCAACATTAAACTGATAACATAAAGATTTCAGCAGCAACACAACACAGAAAGAAGGTGACACAAGATATACCATGGGAAAAACCTTTTCAGGTAAAAAACCCCACACTCTAAAACATGCACAATGTATTATCAAAACAGCAATAGTTTACAATACACTTGCAATGCAAGTCTTCCAAGAGTTCACGAATGTTGATTCTGGAGTTATTCCGACAGCATAACAGTATCTGTAAAAACACTATACAACTACAACCCCAAACTATGCATTTTATAGAGATTACAAGGCATATCTTGAGAGCATCTTGGGATAGGCATCCACCTTGGTCAAATGACCATTTCCAGCATCAAAGGACACTTTTCCTTGCTATCCTTACATCCCTTACATCTGTCATATATGGAAGATTTGACTTTCCCAAAGTAGAGAGCTCCAAGCTAAAAATAGACTATGACAGATTCTCTTACATGACTTACAACCGTCATAAAATCTGCCCACAATAGCAATCTTGAAAGTTGTAAGAGAATCCATCATACAATGCTAAATATAGCATATTCTACTTACAACATGTCATAGCCCAACTTGGGTTCCCAAAGATGCCTTTCTCTCATGCAAAGATGTCAACTGACACTTGTCATTAGTTGTCATAGGAATCTCCAAACTTGGCCCTTACGCGTCATAGATTCTGTCATATGGAATATTACCTTCCACATACCAAAGATGCTGACACATGGAAAATTAATGCCACCTCAATATGAGATGCCCAAATCCATGTAGGATTGACTTGACCATCCAAGTCACATTTCAAGTAAGTTGACATGTCACCATGCCATCTCAACTATGTGACCAAACTGAATGTGCAATCAAATACAACATTAGGCAATAATTAAATATACAATTAAATTACCAATGCTAGGAAATTGCAAAGGTTGAGACACCTTAATTCCCAACATTTTCTTGGTGGAGTTTTTACCCAAAGGGGTTTTCTCCATATTACATAATGTGTTATGTGTTCAGTTCTTAATGCATGTTATTTATGTGTAGCGGGTTTTATTTCTGTTGCAATCTACATTGATTCTACATTGTTTAGAGGACATAAATAAGGTTTGAATCAGATTTATGTTGTGTGGTTTGTACCTTCATTTCTAACAAGGACCACTCTAACATGCACTTGAACTATGGAACTCTAAACGATCAATAATAACCAAGACTTGAAAATGATAAGTTAAAGAATATCAAAGATGACCAAAACTAACAAGGCAAGAAAATGAAAATTAAACAAAGATCAAAGCAAATAAGGATCCCCAAATTTAAAAAAATAGGGTTGTGTTGTGGAGACCACAACACCTCTCAAATCTGTTGAGGTCGAATGTTATATATTTGATGCTTCTAGAGGAAGGGTTGCTTGTTGGCATAGTTGCAGAATAGAGAAGAGGATAAATTTTAGATGTTGTCTTGTATCTTGTATTTGGCTAAGCATCATGATATTGAATGTATAAGTCTAGTTTCTTTATTCAAGTGCTTCAGTTCTATTATATCCTATTTTAGGATTAAAAATAACATATATATCTTGATCATTTAAATGTATCCATGAATGTTTTACATTCTTTTGATAGTCTTGTTGGGTATCTTAATCATACTTTCTAATTTGAATGTTGTCTTTGATTGGTTTATCAATGAGAAGGTTGTAAAAGTCCTTGCAAACATTTTTGTGAGGCATCTTGTCAAAGTTGCCTAGTAAGTTTGTCAGTTCATTGATGGATTATTAAGGTGTGTTGTTATGATTATTCTACAAATCCATATGATTTTAGTTTGTGAATATAGATCATATCTTATGTGTAAGATTGTAATGCATAGTCCTTGCCATTTTCTATAAAGTGTCATTTCATGGTTTGCTTTGGTAATGTTCTTTGAGTATGGAACTTTAACCCTTTGACCCATATAGGATAAAGGGACCCATCTTCAATTTATTTCTATGTGTTTTCAACCCACTATATTTTCATTTTAAACAACAAAAATCAACCTTTAGTATCATGCCATGTTGTTGCAAAGTGTCTATGATCCTTAGAAATGTCATCTACACTAAGATTTGCATTGTTCCCATTACCTCATCCAATGTGAAGTGAGATAGTGTACCCTAAAATATTAAGGGGTTAAGAAGGCATTTTAGCCTCCACATGGTTGATGCATCTACTTATAGATGTGTGAAGTCCTTAGTTAAAGGTAAACCAACATATTAGTACTTAGTGATAGTTAAATAGGAGTTTCATGTGCATTAGATATGGTTTATTTCAAGGTAAATTTTATCATTGTTTTATTTTAGTTATTTCAAGAGATGTGCCTCAGGGAACACCTCCATTGGTCTAAAACAATCTAAAGAAGAAGGATTTATCCATCCTTATCAATTGGTCCTTTCATGTTTTTGTCTAATCATGAGTCTTGCATTTCACCTTTGATGACATACCCCTAGCTATAGGTGTTAGTTCAAGTCTTTAGGATAAGTGGAGTTACATGTCGCAAGGCCAACAAGGATCTCTTGTGAATAATTTGAAAATAATATGGTTGAGAACAACTAGATACACTAGAATCTATTGGACATATTCATAAAGGGAAGACATGAAATTTATCTATTCGGATGGCCCAAGCCTTGATCATGTTTGAGTGGTTTTGAAAAAATTCACTTCATATTTGTAGGAGAGTCATAAATTTTGGAAGGATGAAAAGGATGGCTGGGGAGGTTACACAAATAACATGACATGCATTTTCATGTCAAATTCTATTCGAATGTAATGTAAAATTAAAAGTCAAAAGTGCAAGTCAAGTGACTTTTGAACTTCTCTTGTAATTGTCTTGTATGGTTTTGGGAGGGAAAACTTTTCACATTCCCCTACCCATTAGACCTATAACTATGCAATTGCAACTCATATGAAGGGGTTGAAAACCTATTTTGAAATTAATAAAATTCAATTTTGTTGCTCTCTCTTTGTCTTTTCTTTGTTTTTTTATGGTTTTCCAATCACTAAGCATGTTATCTCTTACTTTGAATATTCAATTCATAAATGTTTAGATGAATTTGAAATGTACTTCACACATCACTAGTGTCTCGATGATGGTGGTATGCTTTGTTTGGCCATCTTGAGTACATTTGTATTATTTGGAATTAAATTTTATTCAACACTTTCGACTGTGGAAGTCATCTATTTAACCTACATCATGAGTTAGGTTGTGGGTATAATTTTTGTGGTTCATTTTTTCCTTTGAAAATTGCACCATATTAAGTATTTTTTGTGGTATTTCATGTCATGGTAGAAGTGATTTTAAAACAAATTTGTCTATTAAACAAATGGTGTACGAAGTTCAAGAATAACAAGTTTAGGCTTTTTTAACCCTTCTCTTCTCATCTCTCTTTTATAATTTTTATGTCACTATTAGAGTAGGTTTGATAGTTGTAATTTTAGTTTTAATCTCTAACTTTTAGTTTTAGGGTTTTCTAAATAAAAAAGTGATGAAAGGCTTTTTGTATAAGGGTAGAAAATTAAAATATTTTGCCAACTTTTCATGAACTACAATTCTATTTTTTATTATTTATGTGCTAATAAGATTTTAATTACTTTTAAACTTGCTCAATCTTTCATATCTGGTAATTCTAATTTTTATGTCCATGTGCTATTACAATTATTAAAGATGTAATTTTTTTCGAATCAATAAATAAAATTTGAAACACATTCATGGGAATGAACCTAAATATGATTAAACATGACTTTAGGATACCTACAGTTGATTGTACCATCATAGGTCATTAGATTTTGTTTACGAGTCTTAGTATTCCATGAAAGCCCCTTGAACGATACTACAAAAACACTCTCCTACTTAGTTACTCCAAGGAACCTTACAACTTGCAAACCAAATAGAGACTCTTGAGGCTAACACTCTCCAAGTAAGGAAACATTTACCATTCCAACATGTCAGTGTGTCAAAACATGCATCAATAGGACCTATGCCTTGGTTACCTCAATTATGATGAATGCCTCCATTGACTGTGTTAGTCTTGCTTCATGGCTCAAAGCTTACTATTGTTGTCTAGCCTAAGTAGTTGGTTGTGATGGACTATGCCTTTGGCATATGCCATAGTGAGTTATGTTGCTACTCTTTGTGGTGCTACTTGTGTTGGGGCCACCACAAATCCAAGGGATTTGGATTACATTTCTTTTTTTTCCTCCAAGGAGGCATAATGCAGAGGGTACTCCCCTCTCGTAGAAAATAAAACTCTTCCACACAAACTCAAAGACACACAACCATACAGTCAATTTCACAAGCAATGCTCTGCCTCAATTTAACATTCAATCAAGTCAAGATTGCAAACAAGCTTTGATTTTATTAATTCAATTTCAAAATACAATCAAATGGTCTTCCATGGCCTCATCCTATGCAAGAAATTCCTCCCACCTCAATTCATGTGCATCGTCATCACCTACATCCTTCATGTATGCAACACAGCACTCTGTCAACACATATCTTTTCATATGTTGTTCACTGATCAGACAGTGACCTCCTTCTCCCATGGACCTAATGTCCTCTGTCAACCACTTCCCTTTATTTTTTCTTTAGTGGCAGTCCTTTACACTTCTTGTCTTTTGACCTACTCTGTAATAGCAATTTCAGTTAATATCTTCTCACCTCCTACACTTTATAGCTAGCAGTGAATTCCTTCCTTCCCATCGACTTGTTGTTTGACTGTTATTTGTTCTTTCTTCTATTCTTTGATGGTCACCCCTCTCCATGTTCCTCTCCTCTTCATTCTCTGTTATACCACACATCAATTTCTATTTGTTTACCACTCTCCTTCGCCTTGGACACCACACATTCCCTACAAATTGACAACGAAGGTTTCACAGTGATTCTCTCTATCCTATCGGCCACCACCACCCTCTATTTTTGTCACGCCTCTTTCAAAATATGTAGTTTCTATGTTTCTTTGTCTCCACCTCTTGGAATCTCAAGAGACACTAATCAAATTTCCTTTTGCTAATTAAATCATAAACTATCCAACGCAACTACGGTGTCCTTTCCATATTCATGTTATAATGAATTCCTTTCCATGTACTTACTGTTGAACACACTAGGATACTGAGAGGGAGGGTGAATCAGTATCTAGTCAAACTTCAAATCCTCTAGAGAAGATTAAAACTTAAGCATTACAGCATCAACATAAACATGAAAGATTAACACAAGGCACATCAACACATAACACCAGATATACATGGAAAACCCAAGAAGGGAAATACCACGGTGAGGATTAACTCACAATATATGAAGCTCAAAATTACAACTTTGTTTTAGGGCTACAACCCAAGGAAGCTACTACTCCCTGAAAACTTTGATTTAGGGTCACTCCCAAGGAAGCTACAACTCCCTACAGAAATTATTTTAGGGTCACTCCCAAGGAAGCAACTACTCCCTAAACTAGGAACAAATTTAGAAATGATTACAGTATGACAGTCCTTCTACTGGCTAAAAACTAACATTGAAGCTCACACCTTTGATGATTGCACTTCTGCTTCTTCTGATGATTAGATTAATTAGGCATGCTCTTTACTTCCCTCCTGTCACAAAAATGTCTTCAAGATGAATCAGGACAGCCTCTAACACTTTCTCTTTCTCCTTTAGTCACACATCATAATGCATATGATATTCATATTCTTCTCTTTCCACTCTCATATTCTTATTTTCTCAATCATACCTCACCTAGACCAACTAGGTTTACAATATATACATGACATTACATTAATTTTGATACAACTTGGCCAATACAACAAGAATATTACATTTTACAAGTCGGCCAAAGATTTCATAACATGAAGCATGCATAGGGCAAGCCCTAACATGAACTACACTCTACTCCAGAAAGAAACACACACTTTGCGGATCCCAATTCATGCTTAGTCTAGTCCTAAACATCATTCATAGCATCATTCTTCAAGGAATAACATCTACACATCACACCTATTTGAAATAGGTCACCCTTAAGTAAGAACACATGAAGCTTGTAGCACAACTGTTATTTCACCTTGGTAGTACACAGAAGATAATTGCTTCCAAATCACTTGATACTTCACAAGTGCATGCATTGAACCTCCCTGAACATGTTCACAAAACGGTATTGATAAAACTTCACACCTAGAGAAATGTGGAGCATTTCAACAAATCTTCATCATCATTTTACTCTACCAAAGTACAAACCGGAACTCTGTCACTCATAACTTTCATTGTGGAAGGCATTCAGACTTTATTTCTTGGATATAATATCTTCAGATCATACTAAACTTAGATTCTGAACCTCATGACCATATCTACAAATGTGAAGGAATGCGGATCAATTTCCCAAGCAGTCTCCCAAGCAGCTTCCTGTAGCAGAAGTCTTCATCAATTTTTGGAGACCAAAACCTACTTGTGTTCTTGTGACAGCTCATGCAAACATAGAAACATACATTTTAGTGCTTCTTATTGCCATCTTAATAGATCTTCTTAATGCTTCTAATTCCCATCTTAATGTGTCATCTTGATACTTCTAATTCCCATCTTAATGTATCTTCTTGATGCTTCTAATTCTCATCTTAATATATCATCATACTCAATTCTTCAGTGACCGAGGCATGACATCCAACCATGAACTTCAGTAACCACATTACATCCAACATCAGCAACATATCAGACAGTCCAAACTAAGTGTTGACAAGAGTGTTATAATCACAACAGTGACAACCCAACCACATGACAGTCAACCATGAACTTATCCAACATCAGCAATATATCAGATAGTCCAAACTGAGTGTTGACATCAATGACAACCACATCACAACCTTAGGTAACATATGTGCAACACTTACGCGGGCTCCTATTGTCTTTGGGTTTACCAACATTTGGAATTGACAAGTTTAAATCCTCATCATCTAAATCACACAGCTTCTTCAGATGGTGATATATATCAAAGTTTATGTCATCAACCTCAAATGAAGACATGGCAAGTGCATAGATCCCTCCGTGGCATTCTTTAGAAGTGTATTGATAATGATATTTGATGTAGATTATATGCAACTCCTTTCAATACAATTCTTAACTAGCTCGTCAAGGAGTCCAGATTCGACAAATCCCAAATTATCATCAACAAAACCATTGTCAACACAAATGTATAAAAATGCATCAATTGATCGCCAAACTACCATTTCTCACACCAAGACTTAAGAACTTCACCAAGGCCAACAGATACACAAGGTTCCTAATGTGACTTGATCATGGTTTGATATTTTCTCATTGAATGTCTTTGCCACATCCAAAATGATTGTGATAAGATGTACGAGAATGAGTACCTAGGCTGAAAATGAATTTCATTGTAACTTTTCACTAGAAGCTCAAAACTTTACCAAAATGGACAAGGATTAGTGCGTCATCCTTCCCAAGACCTCTGCCAAACCATTTGGCCTCAAGTTCTACAGAATTCAAAATTTTACACTTTCACCAAATTGCCAACAAAAGTCGTAAAACAATTACATCTCCAGAACTGTAACTCGTATGATTATGAAATCTTCGGCATCAAATCCAAGACGGAGTCAACAATCTTCTCATAAGAGGGTTTGTCCAAAAACTTCACCAATCCACCTGAACAATTGTTTTCGTGAAGGCTACGTGTTGTGCGTCGACACCTAAAATACAGCAAAACTGAAACTTGCAAATTCTGACATGCCACACACTCCAATAGTCATGAGATGCCAAAAGGAAACCAAAACACACAAAAACTAAAAACCAAACCTCAAATATATTTTTGGTTGATGCTAGATTGCTCATTCACCCGGATGCTCCTGCATCAGACACATCGGGTAGAATGTTTGTGAGCATAGGCTCACAAAAGTGAAGTTGAGTAGTCAAACTACCCTTTCAGGTTGCAACCAACCTGTAGCAAACTGCATCACTAGTATAAGTGTACAAGATCAATTCTTCTTCCTCTTTTTTCTAGCACCATGCCAGAACAACCGTCATCCTCCTCCCACAACTCCATTCACCACTCTTCTCTCCTCTTGTGGATTCACATCCACCATGTACCGTCCCCCTCCACCAAATTATTTCCCCTTTCCTCTCCTTCATGGGATCCAGTCCTCTAGTAACCAGCTGCCTCCACCAAAATCTCATGTCACTCATATAATAGCCTGTAGATACAAATCTTCATCGAATACCTTATGGAAATTGAAGATTTCCATAGGTTCTTCTCCACACTCTTCAACCCTAGCTACCTCAAATAGAAGTACAAAAGCATCATCCAAATATGCAACAAGGTTTACCTCTTCATTCGATGTGATGCTTGTCTTCTCATCATCAATCATTGTAATCTTCTCCAATCATTCATTCTCCACCACCAAAATCTGCGATAACAAATCATCTTCTTCATCATCCTTCGCTGCAACCTCTTCATATTCCATTGTTGCATTTTCATTTTTCTCCTCTTCAACTACCTTTGATGTAGGTTCTTCATTGTTCACTCCATTCTCATCCTCTTTTCTCATGTCTTTTTGTCCACTCAGTTATGCCTCCAATTTATCTAGTTTATCCAATCGCTTGTTTATATCAATGATCATCCTCCATGTCTTATTTTCTTCTTACCATCTCCACGCTTCCCAAATCACAAGCTTCTTCCTTATGACTATAGCCATTTCATCTACTACTGCATTCTTCCACAATCCACATCACACTCTTCACAATCTATAATTCTTCACGGCTCTCTAGCTCTTGATTGCTCAGGTCTTCTCTACCTGCAACAATCCTCACACGAGCCCTCCACAACCACTTCACTCTCTCGTAGGTCCTGGGGGATCCTCTCCACTATCAAGATCCCCTGCTCTGATACCATTTAATGCAGAGGGTACTCCCCTCTCATAGAAAATAAAACTCTTCCACACAAACTCAAAGGCACACAACCATACAATCAATTTCACAACTAATGCTTTGCCTTAATTTAACATTCAATCAAGTCAAGATTGCAAACAAGCTTTGATTTTATTAATTCAATTTCAAACTACAATCAAATGGCCTTCCATGTCCTCATCATATGCAAGAAATTCCTCCCACCTCAATTCATGTACATCATCATCACCTACATCCTTCATGTATGCAACACAGCATTCTGTCAACACATATCTTTTCATATGATATTCATTGATCAGATAGCGACCTCTTTCTCACATCGACTTGTTGTCCTCTATCAACCACTTCCCTTTATTTTTTCTTTTGTGGCAGTCCTTCATACTTCTTGTCTTTTGACTTGCTCTGTAATAGTAATTTCAGTTAATATCTTCTCACCTCCTACGCCATGTAGCTAGCAGTGAATTCCTTCCTTCCTATCAACTTGTTTGATTGTTATTTGTTCTTTCTTATATTCTTTGATGGTCGTCCCTCTCCACGTTCCTCACCTCTTCATTCTTTGTTATACCACACATCAATTTATGTTTGTTTACCACTCTCCTCTGCCTTGGACACTACACATTCCCTCACAAATGGACAACGAAGGTTTCACAGCGATTCTCTCTATCCTATCGGCCACCACCACCCTCTATTTTTGCCACGCCTCTTTAAAAAATATGTAGTCTCTATGTTTCTTTGTCTCCAGCTCTTGGAATCTCAAGAGACGCTAATCAAATTTCCTTTTGCTAATTAAATCAGAAACTGTCTAACACGACTATGATGACCTTTCCATATTCATGTTATAATGAATTTCTTTCCTTGTACTTACGCAGGCTCCTGTTGTCTTCAGGTTTACCAGCATTTAAAATTGACAAGTTTAAATCCTCCTCATCTAAATCACATGGCTCCTTCAGATGGTGATATATATCAAATTTTATGGCATCGACCTCAAATGAAGACATGGCAAATGCATAGATCCCTCCAAGGCATTCTTTAGAAGTGTATTGATAATGATATCTAGTGTATATTATATGCAGATCCTTTCGATACAATTCTTAACTAGCTCGTCAAGGAATCCAGATTTGGCAAATCCTAAATCATCATCAACAAAACCATCGTCAACACAAATGTATAAAATTGCATCGATTGATCACCAAACTACCATTACTCACACCAAGACTTAAGAACTTCACCAAGGTCAACAAATACACAAGGTTTTGAATGTGACTTGATCATGGTTTGATATTTTCTCATTGAATGTCTTTGTCACTTCCAAAATGACTATGACAAGACGTACGAGAACGAGTACCAAGGCTGAAAATGACTTTCGCTATAACTTTTCAGGAGAAGCTTGAAACCTCACCAAAATGGATACGGATTAGTGCCTCATCCTTCCTAAGACCTCCACCAAGCCGTTTGGCCTCAAGTGCTATAGAATTTAAAATTTTAAACTTTCACCAAATCGCTAGCAAAAGTCATAAACCAATTACATCTCCGAAACCGTAAGGCGTATGACTATAAAATCTTCAACATCAAATCAAAGACGGAGTCAAAAATCTTCTCATAAGAGGGTTTGTATAAAACTTCATCGATCCACCTGAACAATTATTTTCATGAAGGCTTCTTGTTGTGCGTCGACACCTAATACGGCAAAATTGAAACTTGCAAACTCTGACATGCCACACACTCCAATAGCCATGAGATTTTAAAAGGAAACCAAAACTCAAATCTAGTTTTGGTTGATGTCAGATTGCCCATTCGCCCAGATGCTTCTGCATCAAGGCAACATCTATTCTCCCCTTAGATTCAAAAGGGGTGTAGGATGAAGTCCGGATGTGGTGGGATCAATTGCATGGATTTTCTCATTTATCATCTAAGGCATATTCTCTCAACTTAATGGCCATGTGATCGACCTCTTGCCAAAACTTCCATCATGTGGCCATCTTCTAATCACTCTAATTGAGTTTCCTTCGGGATTTCTTCTAGTCATTGCATAGGTTCATCCTCTAGGATTTGACCTTCCAATAGAAATTCATTTAGGGCTGCAAGACTAGGGCTAGAATGGAAATTGGCCAAGTGCCAATAAACTTGTTCACCTCCTCCTCCTTGGGGTTCATCTTGTCCTCAATTTATGAGTAGGGTTCATGAGCAAACTTGTTTTGCTCATTGCTATTAATCTTTTTTAGCCATGTGGTGAATGATCCATTCAAATCATACTTCAAGTGATCCTCCAACAAGTCCACCTGTAGCTCCCTTATCTTGGTATCCAAGACTTTAGCCACCTTCTTTCTAATGACAATTATGTCATTACATGGGTGTGAGTGGTGATGGAAGGTAGCCTTGCCTCTGTCATTACTAATTTGTTGGTCTATGGTATCTACTTGGCACATGAACTCAAGGAAAGCACCCTATTGGTGACGTGCCTTGGAAATTTGTAGACTCGACTATAGTAGCCATATACTCTTATTATTGTGTTATCTTGGCTGAAATACTAGTTTCCCTTGTATAGGGACCTCAAGATCATGATACAAGACTTGGTGTTCCTAGGTGTGTGCTTGTTACTGATCAAGGAGAGGGTGGTGATCAGAAATTTCTCAAAAAATATGTAATAATTTGATTTACAATTAAGGCAAGGAATCCAAATAGTTGCCAAGTTATACCCCTTTGAAAGGCAAATTTAGAGTTGATATTGGGTTAGAGATGATAAAACTAGTGGAGAATCATATGAAGGATTAGAGAGGGGTACTTGAAGGTTTTGGTGACACTAAAATTTGTCATCCAGTATGTCATATGCTCTTCAAGATATTGGGAGAAGTCTAACAAAAGGAGTTCGCCTGGAAGAGTTCTACTCCACTTGTAGATGATGGATAACTACTCTAAGTACACTTTCTTATCATTGTACATGCTTAAGAGGTAGGACACCATGCTACATACTTCTTTTATTTCTACCTTAAATTGATTCAAGGCCACAGGGAACTTCAATGGAGATTACAATAGTTGCTTCAAGCAAAGGTTATTAACGAAGGAAAACTAGTTTTGCATCTCACTCCATGTTGTGAAGAGGCTATTTTCATTGCAAAAAAAAGAGCCCAATGCAATGCATATCATCTTTTTAATCATTTTTGTAAAGATTATGCACTTGAAATGGCTACTTTTTTCCTTTTCTTTGATAGTTCATGATGATGTGTCAAACTATCTGGTGCAAGTAGTGATGATCTTTGAGTAGGGGTAGATAATGGGAATTAGGTATCTATTAAGAAAAGATGTTCACATCCTATCTGGATAGTTATCCAAGGATTAAAGGGGGGATTTCTTTAAAGTGGTCTTGTGGTACTCGTATGCCCCTTCTCTAAGGGAAGTGGTGTTGGAAGAGAGGTGGGAGTCACAAGGGAAATCTGCATTATCCTACACCACCTTTGCTTTGATGGTGTGGGAGTAGGGGATGTGATTACAAGGTTTAGCCACCTCTATTTCTAGGTATATGGAGGTGAATGACACATATGTTAGGTTGAGCTTAGGGGTGAACACTTCCCCTTTCTAATGGTGGAGCAAGAAGAGGTATCTACTTGGCTAGATCCTTACATTTTGCTTATTTTTTCATCTTCTATCATCTTATGTTAGTCATCCACCTTTTTCAATCTGGTTCTGGTGCAATTACTAGTCTCAACAACTTGAGAGAATTATTAACTAGCTTTGTACTTAGTAAATTCTCAAAAGCTCTTACAATTATCTTGGTTTCCAAATAGAAGGAATGCCCATGAATCTAGTATTTATAGAATTTTGAATTTGAACTTTAGCCACCCTTATTAGACCCATATTCATCTCTACCATAGAAGTAGTTGGATCATGTTGATTCTTAGATTTGAATTGTCTTTATATTATTGGTGGTAGGTGATGATATGGTATGCTTAAGAAGGGTATGCCATTGATGCTTGATTTTCCAACATAGCCTCCCATGGTGTAAACATGTGGTGATCTAATGTGACCAACTATTCTTTTATTCTTTGAATGAGCATTCTTTGTCTTCTTAAATGGATAACTAAGATTGTATTTTGGAGTTGCACCTAATGGTTCTCAAGACTTACAGCTTTTCCAAGACTTTGGATCTTTTTAAAGTAGTAAGAATCATTCAATCAAGCTAATGTGGCAAGATCGATAACTCACACTTGAGCATAGAACTATACTTCAGTTTGATAGCTCACTTTGTGATTTAATGGTCCTAAATATAATATTTAAAAGATTAGATGGTTGGCAAGGTTTTTTATTTTGACAATCACTTGAAATCTTTTGTAGTAGCAAGAGTTGTCAAATTAAAATTCATGTGGCATGATCATTGAATCGTGTTGAGATTTCAACCACTTTTGGAGCATATGGCTTACCTTTTGTTCAAAAAATTAGAATTAATACTCTTAGTCATTTGAAAGCTCACATGACTTTCGATTCTAAATTTCAATTATATTATTCAGGGTTAGTGGGATCCATCATATCACGATGATGTGGTAAGATCATCAACCTACATTAGATTTTAGACTTTGAGGAAAATGGCTCACTTTATGATCAATGGCTAGGATTAAAACATCTTGAACCATCAATGATTTGTGGGACTTTGATTTTGACATCCTAGGGACTTTTGGAGTAGCAAGTCATCAAATCGAGTTGATGTAACATGATCAACAACTCACAAAGACATAAGGTTCGGCAAGGACATAAGGTTCTCATGATGGAGATCCAAGTTTGAATCCCCCAAGTAACATGTGGTTTCTAGAAATAGCTCCTCTTACGTATTAAAAAGGGGATGACCCTTTGGTGAAATGGTGGGGCTTCTTGCCTTTAGTGCTAACAACCAAGGTTCAAACCCCGCGAGGTTGCCCTCTACCGCGTCAAAAATTAAGGTTGCTTACCCTCCAAGAGGGGAGAATCTGTGGTGAAATAGTGGGGCTTCGGCCTATAGAGCTAACAACCTAGATTCAAACCTCCTGGTAAATTTTAGGGGATGACCCTTTCGTGAAATGGTGGGGCTTCTTGTTTGTAGTGCCAACAACCGAGGTTCAAAACCCACAGGGTCTCCCTCTACCGCGTCAAAAATTAAGGTTGCTTACCCTCCAAGAGGGGAGAATCTATGGTGAAATAGTGGGGCTTCGGCCTGTAGAGCTAACAACCTAGATTCAAACCTCCTGGTATTTTAAGGAGATGACCCTTTGGTGAAATGGTGGGGCTTCTTGCCTATAGTGCCAACAACCAAGGTTCAAACCCCGCGGGGTCGCCCTCTATCGCATCAAAAATTGAGTTTGCTTAACCTCCAAGAGGGGAGAATTTGTGGTGAAATAGTGGGGCTTCGGCCTGTAGAGCTAACAACCTAGATTCAAACCTCCTGGTAAATTTTTAATAGCGATCGGTTTGCTTTCTATGGCTTTTAGGGTTTTTAGGGTTTCTGCGTACGTTTTTCCTTATGGAGATGGAGGTTACTGCCTCGGGCAGTACCTCTGAACCCCGGCCCATGGCGGATGTGGATTGTTCCAAGGGATGGAAAGGTGTTCTAACAGGATAGGAGAATCTTTCTCCTAAAGGTACTTCTGCGGTTCCAGTCCAAAAGGAATTGGCTGAAGGAATGGCGCTGGATATTCTAGATGATCTGGTTGAGGAAATCGTTGCCTCCATGGATCTTGCTCTTGTGGGTAAGTTCTTTTCCCTTCGCCCTAATATTGAAATGGTGCGGAAGTGGGTTTCCAATCGTTGGAAGGTTAAAGGCAGTGTCTCAGTCATAGCTATGGAGAGAGGGATGTTTCTTTTTAAATTTACTAATAGAGAAGACATGATCACCATTTTGGTAGGAGGGTCGTGGCTTTATGGTACTCACTCACTTGCACTATGTGCTTGGCGGCTTGGGTTTGATCCTAGCACTGACTTGAATTGAACTGTCCCGGTCTGGGTGAGGCTTCCTAGGTTTCCCTTGGAATATTGGGATGAAAAAAAAAATTCTGCTATTGCTAATACTTTTGGCAAATATGTTACTCTTGATAATACAACTCAGGCTAAATCTCGATGTGTTTATGCTAGATTTTGTGTTAATGTGGAAGTTCACAAAACTCTTCCTATGTCCATTGAGTTAAACTCTAAATATGGGATCTAGGCACAGCTAATTCTTTATGAAAACGCTACTACGTTTTGTCAACTTTGCAAGAAGAAGGGTCATTTGATGACCCATTGTAAGCTCAAGAAATCAGAGGAATCTTCTGATCTAGAAAAAGAGAGGAACCCTATTTCCTCGAAAGAAGACATTCCTGATAATAAGGGAATGGGGGGTAATGAGGAAAATGACACTAATCTTGCAGGAGAGAACAGAGATCCCAGTTTGGGAACGGGAGGTAATGAGGAGCATGCCACTAATCATGAAGGAGAGAACACAGATCCTAGTTTTTCAAGAAAAGATAATCTTGATCTTCAAGGATCGGAGGTAAATATGGCTCAGGTTTCTATGGATTCCCCTGTGCTAGAAGATGGAGAGGTCCAACAGGATACAATTTTGGAAGTCCATTTACTTAATGTTGGTGATAATGTTGAGACCCCTTCAACCCCTTTGGAGAATATCCAAATCCCATATTCAACTTGCAATGATGCAGAGATGAGTGTTCAACCCTCTTCAAAACATAGGCTAGCCTCTATCTCTGGAGTTAAGACCAATGGACAATCTCTCAAGGAAGGGTTAACAGCGAATCAAACTGATGACCTAACTCCGACCCCTAGAGCAGGACCAAGTGGCAACTTTAATGACCAAGATGAATGGATTAACCCTAAGAAGAAGGGAAAAAAGAACAAGAAATCTGCTGATGTTGGAATAGATTCTAGGCAAGGAAGACCTACCCTCAGGGAAACAAGACAAAGAGAGATAGCTAGGGAGATTGCCAGTGGTAAGCAAAAAACACTGGAGGTCCATTCCCAAAAACTTTCCAAATGAGAATTCTATCATGGAATATGAGGGGTCTTAATAGCCCCTCCAAACAGTTTGAAGTCAAGAATTGTATTCTGGATCATAAAATTGATATTCTTTTACTTCAAGAAGTTAAAATGTCGGAGGAAAATTTTAAACTGATAGCTGACAAAATCTGGCCTAATGCTACTTTTTGTATCAGTCCTACTATGGGTGCTTCTGGGGGGATTGTTACTATGTGGAATAATGCTAGAATTAGAGATACTCTTACCATTTCCAATAAGCATTTTCTGATTGTCAATTTTTCTATGCCTTCTTTCCATTGGTCTTTAATCAATTTTTATGCCCCGAACACGAGGGTTATGCAGAAAACTTTGTGGATGGATATGTCTACTCTCCTTTCCACTTCCCCTCAGTCTTATTGGATGTTGGCGGGAGACTTTAATACTCCTTTATATCCCTCTGAGAAAATTGGGGGTATTCTTGACTACTCTACTAGCATGTTTGATTTTGCTGATTTTATCAATAGCTTTGGGTTGATGGATGTTGAGCTATAGAATCAAAAATTTACTTGGTCCAACAGAAGAAGAGGTGATCAAATGATCCAAGTCAAATTGGATAGATTCCTCATCTCTAATAACTGGGATAACCATTCTAATCTTAGTCTTGCTGCTATTCCTAGAATTGTTTCTGATCATAATCCTATTCTCCTTAATTGGGTTGTCCAGCATATTCAAGGTCCCTTCCCTTTCAGGTTTAGCTATGTGGATTAAACACAAGGATTTTAGGAGTCTTCTAACTACTTGGTGCCAACTCCCGGTACAAGGTACTCCTATGTTTAGACTGGTTAAGAAGCTTTTACACATTAAACAAAAGGTCTGTGGTTGGAACAAGTATAGCTTTGGGAATGTGTTTGCTCAGAAGAAGATTATTTCAGGAAGATTAGCTGACCTTCAAACCAGAATAGCTCAAGGAGATTCTACTGAGGATATTGCTCAAGATGAGAATAATTTGATTACTGACTGGAAGAACCTCATGAATAAAGAACTCGTATGGAAAAAAAAATCCAAAATTTGGTGGCTCAAAGAAGGGGATCGTAATACTAATTTTTTTCATCTCTCAGCTATGAAACATAGGATAGCTAATACTATTTCTAAATTATGCTTGGAGAATGGCAATACTATCACTAACAACAATGAGATTGGTAATCAAGCATCTTTGTTCTTCTAGAATTTGTTGACAGAACAAGCTGACATTGCTATCAATGGGCAGATAATGGATTAGTTCCTTAACAAAATTCCTTCTTTGATTACTGAGGAGGATAACATTGAAATGTTGAAACCTATCTCTGAAGAAGAGGTTCGTGCTATTTTATTCTCCATGGGACCCTTTAAAGCCCCAGGCCCGATGGCTTTCCTCCTATATTTTTTCAGGAATATTGGGATATTGTGAGCTATGATGTTACTGCTGGTGTTAGAGATTTTTTTAGATCTGGGAAACTTCTAAAGCAGATTAACAATACTTTTATTATTCTTGTTCCCAAGAAGCCTAATCCTGTGTTGCTTGCTAATTTCAGACCTATAAGTTTGTGTAATACCATTTACAAGCTATGCACCAAACTTCTTGTTTCGAGATTTCAACCCTTGATAAAAATTATTTCCCCTTCTCAGAAAGGTTTTGTTCCTGGAAGGCAGATTTTAGATGTTGTTATAGCTACTCATGAAACTATCCACTCAATAGTGAAGAGCAGGATTCCTGGTATGGTTCTCAAGCTTGATATTTCTAAGGCCTATGATAGAGTTTCCTAGTAGTTTCTTTTCAAGGTTCTCCAAAAGTTTGGTTTTAATGATAAGATCTCTCTTCTTATCTGGGAAGTTGTTACCACTGCTAAATTCTCAGTCCTGGTTAATGGGGTCCCTAGGGGTTTTTTCTCTCCCACGAGAGGGATTAGAAAGGGTGATCCTCTTTCCCCCTATCTATTTATCATGATGGCTGAAGCCCTTGGGAGATTTGTTCACTCTAAGGTCCTTTCTAAGGAAATTGTGGGAATCAAACCTGCTTCTTCTCTACCTCTCATGTTTGTTCAGCAGTTTGTGGATGATACCATCCTTTTTGGTATCTCTTTAGTTTTAGAAGCCCGAAGTTGGAGGAATATTCTCAATGACTATGCCAAATCTTATGGTCAACACATCAATTTTTAGAAAAGTAATGTATATTTCTTCAACACTTAGGGAGATCTCCAGAGAAGAATCATCAATATCCTTGGTTGTGATGCGGCTGATCTTCCTGCAGTCTACCTTGGCCTTCCTTTAACTATCAAAGAAGTTACTCCGGGATTTTGGAATGGTATTTTGGAAAGAACTCAGAAGAAGCTGATGTGCTGGAAGGATAAGCTCTTGAGTAGTGCTGGAAAATTGTAGCTTTTACAGGCCTCCCTTCAAGGTATTCCAACTTACTTTCTCTCCCTATTTAAAATGCCTAAGTATATAGCTAACAAACTGGAGTAGATGCAAAGGAATTTTTTGTGGACAGGTGTAGAAGAAAAAAAGAGAATGTCTCTGGTCAAATGGGAGAAGGTTTGCCTTCTTAAAACTCATGGTGGTCTTAATATCAGATCTATAATAAATATGAATAAAGCCCTTCTTTCTAAAATCAACTGGAATCTGATTAACAGTCATAAATAATGGGGAACCATTATGCAAGCTAAGTACTTACAGGGTGATGACAACCTAAGTTTCATTTATTAGGAGGGGCTCCCTCAGGGTTCAATTATTTGGAACAAAATGCTCAAACCTAGAAGCCTAACTAAATAGGGGCTTAAGTGGAAACTAGGAAATGGTAATATTATAAATTTTTGGGAGGACCCTTGGGTTGCCGATAAGGCCCTTGTTGCTCAGGGGGAAAATGAGATTATTGATGATATAGCCAAACAGTTTTTTGGGTCAAAGGTCTGCCATTATATTAATCATGAGAATGGTATCAGACTTTGGAAAAATCTTCTTGAATGTTGTAATAATCATCCTGAGCTTATCCTGAGAATGAGATCTATACAATAGCATTTGGTGGGTAACAGAATTCTTCTCTTTCCTAGAGAAGATGAATTATATTGGTCACCTGACAAAAGAGGTCGCTTCTCTGTTAAATCTACTAACCATCTGCTGATTCCTAATGTTCACAGAAATGAGCTTTGGAAGAAAGTGTGGAACCACAAACTGATTACAAAAGTTAATATGTTTTGGTGGGCTGTGGTCCATAATAAGATCTTAACCCAAGATAATTTGTAAAGAAGGGGTTTCTCTCTGGTTAATAGGTGTGTTATGTGCCTTAAGGAAGAGGAATCTGTTCCTCATCTAATTCTTCATTGTGACTTCGCCAGGGAAATTTGGAGTATAATTTTGCAGAACTTTGGCATACAGTGGATTTGCAATAAAGATATTAGAGAAGTTATTGCTAATTGGTCTCCTACTTTTTCTCATCCCTGGCTTATGGAGCTCTGGAACCAAACTCTTCCCTTCATTGGTTGGATCTTGTGGAAAGAACAAAATAACAGAATCTTTAGGGAAGTTGTCAAGGACTCTTCTCAAGTTTATCAGTCTTTCTCTAAGCTCCTCATTGAAAGCGTTGCTAGCTCTCATATCAAAATTGTTGATAAACCCCTCACTCAAGAAGAAGAAAGTATTGTTGCTAATTGGAGAATTCTTAACCAAATTCCTACTCATGACAATTCAAAGCAGACTTTGAGATTAAATACTAGATGGACTCCTCCGAGGTCTCATTGGCTTAAACTTAATTTTGATGGGGCTTCTAAGTCCAATGGAAAGGCTAGTGGTGGTGGAATTATTAGGGATGATAGAGGAGAGCTTGTTCCTGCCTATGCTGGTGGTTTAGGTATTCAAAGTAATAACTATGCTGAGGCCTCTGCCCTCTTATGGGGAGTTAAACTAGCTATTTCTTTGGGCATTCCTCATTTGCATACACAGGGGGACTCTAAACTTGTTCTTGATGTTGTTACCAATGCTTCGATCTGCGGGTGGAGGCTTAAGGATATCATTATGGATATCCAAATCCTAATTCAGCAAATTCCTAGAGTGGAATTCTCTCATATCTACAGAGAAGGGAACAGTGTTGCTGATGCTTTGGCAGATTATGGTCAGAAATTCATGAATTGGAGATGTTGGCACCAATATAACAATATTCCCGTTAACATAAGGGAACTTATTCAAAAAGAGATGACTTGTCAAGGATGACTCATCACATGGTGAGTGCCACCCTGGCGGGATGGTTATTTTGTGCAAAGGTGATGTGGATGTTTAAGTCCGGGGTTATTATGACCTCTTGTACTTTTCTAATTAATGCTATTTGGGCATATTTGATCACTCACGCTATCCTAAGTTGGATATGTGATAATGATAGTGAATTTAAAACTATCATATTCGAGCATGGGAAAAGTTGGCAACAATTGGAAATTGTGAAGGCGCTTCAAGATATTAACGACACGCACATGTTGGTTTATTGCCTCATTTATTATTTCATCATTCCCTTCAGTGCATCTAAAATTATCTTGCAAAGACACTTTGTGGAAAGGTATCTTTGGCTCTGTGTTTTTGAGGGTAAGGCGATAATGGGAGGAGACAGAATTCGCACTGAGCCAATATATTGTTGTGAATTCAAGGACAATTCTATTGTATGGCATTATTGCAAGGAAGGTGGCATAAGTCCTTTTCTGGAATGCCTCAATGGTTATGATGAAAACTTGTCTGTGCAGTGTGCCCTTTCGTGGCAGAATCGCAGAGTTACCATTGGCAGAATTGGGTTTGAAATCTTGGAGGAGGTCATAGCCATGGTGACTGGCCTCTCCACCAAGAGTACCAAGCTACAAAGGAAAGCTAAGGTGGCCGACCATCAGAACCAGAAGTTTTTCCTGGGTGAGGGAGAGGAATTAGTCTCATACCAGGGAGGGTTTGAACGCGCTAAACTGCTAGAGGCGTGGGATGAGATGTGCTTTCTACTGATGAAATATTTCACTTTGGAAGGTCGTTTCACCAGGTTTTACAATTATCACCTCCCTCTGCTCAATCATTTTAGGTGTAATGCCTTGATAAGTTTTCCTTTTTACTTGATGTCTTCCCTTGAACACTATGTTTTATGGGTTAAAGTTAAATTTGATAAGAAACCCTCTAAATGCCCTGTCCCTCTGCAACAAGGTCTCATTCTTCGTTTGTATAATTTTCACCTTGCCTTGGACCCTCCTAAGCCAATCCAGCCTTCCATTATTGAGGCCCCTGTTGACACTTCCCCCATTGCTGCTAATGTTTCTGAAGAACCCTGCCCTACCCCTAATTCCAAAAAAATGAAAGGGGTTGCCTTGTCTGAGACCCTTGAGGAGACCATGGTGAAGGAAATGCATACTTCAGTTTCTAAAGGGAGTGTGAAAAGTAAGAAAATAAAATTCAGGGAGATGGCTTCTACTGGTGAGGTTATGGGGGACACTGTAGGGACCCATAAGAATCTGAACAGTGACTATGTGGGTCCTGTGAATAAGCACAAAACCAAAATGGAGACTAAATATGAGGGTTTCTCTTCTAGGGTTAGATGGTCGGGGAGAATTGTTGGTAAACCAGCCCCGTAGGCCAAATTAATTGATTATTCTGAAAGTGCTTCAGAAGCTTCCACTCAGGGGGATGATCAGTTGAAGTCTGGAGACATTGAGATCCAAGAGATTTTAGAAGAGGATGCAGGTGAGGGAGAAGAGAAACAGACTGAGGATTCTGGTGGTGATGGTGGTGATCCTAGGGATAATGCTGGTGATGGTGAGAGGATGATTGTAGAGGAGGCTGAAGAGGAGATTAAGGAGGAGAAAGAAGGCCAGAGGAATGATATTGTTGTCCTCAAGGGACGGGTGGATGATCTAGAGCAGAATGTTCGTTCTATGGGAGTCTTTATAAGCAGCATGCTTTGTCGCTCGGCTACTCTTAACCTGACTCTGCTGCAGGAACATGGTACTCGGGCTAATGGCAAAGATAAGGAGAAATTCAAGAAACTTGATGAAATTGTGGAATTTATGGTTAAAGGCTAGGAGGATGTATCTCCTTAAGTCTTGTTACTTTTTATGTTTATGCTATTTATCTACTGCTACTTACTTTCTATTGGTTATTGGTTGTATTTGATGTTAATGATGTAGTTGGTTTGGGTGGCTCTTTTTGCTCATGAGCCTTTGTTGTCTCTTTTTGTACTGATGTTGTAAGGGTTTGGCCCCTAGTTTTTGCCGACTTATATAATCAAAAACAACTCACATTATGATGAACTTAATTGGGAGAAAATTGCTTGGTCAAAGATTGATAGCTCAAATTAAAACATCATGAGTCATTAGATGGTTATCAGAGGTTGAGGTTCTCACTTTCAACAAAACTTTGAAGGATCAATAGGAACTATCAAATCACAATATTTTCCACTCAATGACTCAATGTTGGAAGATATCTTCTTTTTCTTTTGAACTCATTTCTTCAAACCCACTAATGCAACCTATATCCAACACTACAAACTCATTTTAGGACACTAACATTATTTTTTTGTCACCAATAGGTCTTCATCCACTTATAATCATTGATGTACTTGCTTCAATCCACTCTCAATACTTTATATGAACTATAACTACCCTAATATTCTTCTCCTTGCTTCTCACTTTCAACAAAACTTCAAAGGATCAATAGGAACTATCAAATCACAATATTTTCCACTCAATGACTCAATGCTAGAAGAGATCTTCTTTTTCTTTTGAACTCATTTCTTCAAACCCACTAATGCAACTTATATCCAACACTACACAAACTCATTTTAGGACACTAACATTATTTTTTTGTCACCAATAGGTCTTCATCCACTTATAATCATTGATGTACTTTCTTCAATCCACTCTCAATACTTTATACGAACTATGTCTACCCTAATATTCTTCTCCTCACTTCTGCTTGGGACTCAACTTGCTTTGATACCACTTGATGTAGTTGAGGCTAGTCGTCCTAGTTAAGGGATGACTAACCTCACAACCTAAATATTTAGATCTACTCACATAGTAAAAAATCATTCAACAACATATGAATTCAAAAACTAACTTCCATTCATCACAACAATTGCATCAAACCACATTGATTTACAATCATGACATTGAAGCCTTACAACACAATACATTCACTTCAAATACAATAGATCTCACAACCAACTACCAACTTCACACACATCTCCTCATTCTAGCTCACGTATCTTCAATGAGTACCACTGTTAGGCTTCTTTCCTCCTTTGTTCTTCGATTCTTTTCTACTCCTTAATGTACTACTAGCCTTCTACTAATTCACCTTAATCTCAAGCTAATTGTACTAATGAGTTCTTATGCTACTCATTATTTGTCTCCCCCTTTGGTTTTCATCTATCTTATTTATATAGGCAGTCACTTCTTTAGTAAAACTCGTTACATCCTTCCAATGAAGAAAACCCATTATGACATGATCTCAATGAGGAAAACATAATACAAATATAATTCCAATGAATATTGATGACTTCCTAAGTGCATTTACAATTTACAAATATCATTAAATATCCCAAAGATTAAGAAACCTTAAACTTATTGGTGGCACATAGCTCCTCATTAAGAACTATTATGGCCCTAAATAATTAAATGTGTAAATTGTAACCTCAATGATCCTTCCATCCAAGCCCTTCTTTACCACAAGTCAAAATACTTCTAGATGGTTTCTTTTTATACCACAAGTAAAGGAAATCAACTCCAAAGCTCATTCTTTCAATTTTTTGAACTTTATGCCACTCCATCATGTGAAGGAGTAACTAGAAAGATTCCCTTAGTAACCTCATGGCTTTCAAGTGAATAATTCATCTTAGGCACCACCACACAAATTAAGATTGTGTTTTAGCTTTTGTCCTTTGTGTGGCAATGAAAGCTCATCAAAATGACTTTGTGCTACTGCAGTCTCATAATTGGGCTTGATAAAGTTATTGTTATAATTATACTTCAAGACTCGAACTACAAAAACATGTTAAAATGCACACAAACACAAAGAAAAGAAAGATGAATATTTTTTGGGAGATGCAAGATTTTTGTACCCCTAAGATGCTCATGCATCACAAATATTTCCTTTTCTTGGATAAGACCATAGTAAACCAAGTACAATACCTAAAGCATTCACATCTAGGTGAAAAACTTTGGTCCAATTCATGAAGACAAATATTTGGCATGTGGTCAAGTTTTTGATTTAATACTTCTATCTTATCCATACGTAGTATTGTAAATTTTATCCAAAGTTGCAACCCTCTACAAGCCACACATCTTTTTGTTTACCATCAAAATTTAAAATGATTTTATTAATGACTTCTAAAAATATCATCATACTCCAACACTAATTCGCCTCTTTGTATTATCTCTTTTAATCCCTAAATGGTATGTCTTTCAAGATTCTATTTCTTAAATTTGGTGTTTGATTTGACCTTAGATTGAAAATAAAACCAAGAGCTCTACCTTTTAAAACTCCAATCAACTTGCAATGTTGTTTGTTCTAGTTTATCAATCCTTTCAACTCTTGTTTCTCCTTTCAACTCCTGTTTCTTCTTGCAAGAAAACAAGTTGTTTTCTTGATCTATAGAACCTGTCATTTGGAATCAATCTTACAAAAGCTTTAAGTGTTATACATATGCACTAACATGTCAACATGTGATCATTTTTCTTCTTCTCTAAGATGAACTATGAATTTCTTCTTCTAAATGTGTATCTCTTCAACTTCTTTGCTTTCCAATCACAACAATTAAATCTACTACTCTTTATATACTATCATATTGATTCTATTATATTGCAACCTTCCTAAACTACACACAAATATACTTCTAACTTCTTGTCTTACTCTAACTCAAGAACTATCTCACCTCTCTTCTTTTTAAAAAGGTGTCAAGAATGTCTCCATTGTGGGATCTTTGGATTGTCTCTGTTGGGGCTCATCGCTCCTTATCTAGACATTTTTAGGAACTTTAACCATTTTTTTATACTCTATGAGAGGCTACTTCCTCTTCCTCTCCATTATTTGCAATCAATTGTTTGTTACCACTAAACTTCTACCTACTAGTCTTCTATTTGTCTCATAATTATGCATCTCACGTTAGTGTCCTCCCCTCTCGTGGGGTTTTCTACGTTCTACTACTTTGCCCTACCTCTTCCACTCACACTTTTGCCAATGTTTCTTCAACTTGTTTATTTTTTGTTTCTTTTTGTAGTATTTATGTCCAATCCTACTTACTTTTATCTTCAAATCTAGTCTTAGAAATCAATTGTTTGCTACCACTAAGCTTCTACCTACTACTCTTCTATTGTCTCATAACCATGCATTTCACATTAGTGCCCTCCCCTCTCATGCAAGTTTCGTACATTCTATTAATTTGTCCTATTACTTCTACTCACACTCTTGCAAATGTTTCTTCCACTTGTTTATTTTTTGTTTCTTTTTGTATTACTTATGTGTAATCCTATTTACTTTTATCTTCAAATCCAGTCTGGTAGATTTTGTGTCTTTCATTGCTCCTCTCTTTATATCTTTGATAGATTCCTCAATTCAGGTTTCAAAGTTTCTGTTCACTGGTTATGTAGATTTATGTGTCCTCTTGTCACTCATCTCCAATCATCTCATTCCTCTATCAAATGGTGCTATATCCCCAACCCTCCGTGAAAGGAACAATACCTTTCTCAATGGCTAACATCTTTGATCAACTGAGAGAATATTTGCAAATATCTTCCTATCGGTCTTAAACAAGTAAGGCTGAAATCAAAAGCTTTCTAACCTACTACAAAAAAAAATTAAAAGCAAAACCAATTTCTATAAAAACTTCACTCTTCTCCATTACTCTTCTCCATTCAAACAACCAATTCAATCCCATGCTCCAAACTTACTAGGCACTGTTAATTGCATGGAGATTCATGCCAAAATTCAATCTTACCAAAACTTCCTACACTTAATCTTCAAATTTGTCCCTTCATGCTTTGCAAACTCATTTACTAGGTCCTGCAACTATTTTTCTCTTTGAATTGGCAGACATCTCAATACATGCATCTAGATATTGATTTGGTTAAAACAAAAACAGAACAATTGTTGGCTACATATCAAGGACATAATAAGATTGTAGTTTAGAGGGAAATCAAAAGTTAATTGCAGCTTGTCCAACTAGTTTCTAGAGTTTATACATAAAAATCATGTAAATTTAAACTATCGTAAAGTCAATTCATTCTTTGACCAAAAAGGTAAAAGAAATAAATAGAAAGCATGTACTGGATAAAACACAATGAACAATTGAGAGCATTTTCCAGTACTTAAATCATAAATAACACTGCAATCACCTTTACAGACATGATTCTACATTGTTCTCTCCTAACCGACTCATATAACACCTATAAGACTTGTAATCTATTTGTCTCTTCCATATATTTAAGAACTATGTTTCCTCTTCCTACTTGTCATCCAACTTTCTAACTTTTACCTTTAGGTCAACGTTTTACATTTTCATAAAGCCAACACATACAAAGAAGTAGAATGTATTGTTTATTAAAGAGTGCAAAATATCTTGTAACAAAAAATGTGGACCACAAGCATAAGATCCAATGCCACTTGCTTCGGGGTACATTGTAGTAAACACAAGGACCCCATGGAAGAAGGATCAAACTTATAGTAAGCAAACCTAAACCCTCCCATATTGACCACTATGGAGGCTCCAAATGGTCGGGATCAAGTGTAACTATATAAGAAAGAAGCCCGACCCATGTTCTCGACAAGCTCAATATCGCATTTAGTTGGATGGGGCTACAATCAAATGGTATCAATGTGAGACTCCCAATGCAAAGCCCTCGATTCACCTAACTCATTGAATTTAATGCAAACTAGACTAAACGCCAATGCTCGACAAAGCCAAAGGTTACCACATAAAGAGAATATATCAAAAAAATTAAAATTAAAATTAAAAATACTGTAATTCAAAGATCATCCCCCTAATTTAATTGTTTAAATTGAATACCATTGTCTTACCTATACAACGGCAATTGTAGAAATCTGTCATATTCATTCTAATCATACATATACCATATTACTTTTATTTAAGTAGTTAGTTTATCCTCAAGTTCAAAGAAAATACTGATTTTTCTATTTTAAGTTATTATAATAAAAAATAACCATGTAATTTGGCCAATAAGAATAAAAGCTATGTTATCGGGCTCTGCAGGAACCTTGGCCGAACTTGTATCGGTCCACACCCAGTTCTGATCCTGATCCAGACTGGTTTCACCAAAGGTCTTGCCTTGTGACTCAAGGCAGACAAGATTCTGCCTCGTTCTAAATGTACCTGAGTTGACTCCAGAGGCCCAAAGCAGGACCCTGAGCAAATTTGGGGCAAATCCAGGAAAATCAACCTTGGCCCTAACAATAATATTATTTTAATTAAAAAAATTATTTAAAAAAAAAGCAAATAAAAACAAAAACAAAACTCAACTTTACAATGTTTTTAGGTCTCAAGCTGAAGGGCCGATGAACCAATTAATAGCAGTTATGCTCCCAATGAAGAGCAATATGATAATTTATATTGATTTTACATGTGCAGATGCTCTAGTATAAACCATTTTTAATTTTCTTTAACATTAGACAATTTTTATTGAATTATCAATTATCAGCTAAGTTATGTTATTAATTTTGTATATTTTGTGCAAGTAATATATATTTTTAAAATTTTATAACCCAAACCAGCAGCATAGATTAAAGGCAATATAATATGGACAATTAAAAATTAAAATTAAGTTAAGAAATTCTATAAATTGAATCTCTATTTATTCCATAATAAAAAGAGATGAGACATTATATTGCAAAGTCCATGAAAGGAGCCTATATGAGGAGATTGAATAGACTCATTTTATTATGCCAAAATTTAGTATTACCAGTCTCTCCATGCTAATTTTTAGCCTTTCAATTCATACTCATATCTCTAATAGACTAACGTTGTCATGCCAAAATTGATTTCGGTCTCTCCATGCTAATTTCTAGCCTTTGAATCCATACTCACATCTATAGCTTATGTTTGTTTTTTCCTCTTTGCAATAAACATATTCCTGACTGTTGATTTCAGTCTCTCCATGCTAATTTCTAACCGTTGATTTCAGTCTCTCCATGCTAATTTCTAGCCTTTGAATTCATATTCACATCTATAGCTTCTTTTTTTTTCCTCTTTGCAATAAACATATTCCTGACTGTTTTTTAAGTTAATTAAAATTGTAAATTCCCACCTCTTCTCACAACATTTAACTTTTTTAATTAATATCTAATTGTATTTATCAAACATTAATATTTGTCCGTGCCATGTACCAACCAAGTTTCATGTTCCTAATATAAATATCTCAAAAATTCCTTTGATTAGTTGTGACAAAACATATTATTGCTGGTTGGATTGCATTTTCAAAGGTACAACATTAATTTAAAATTGAATATGCAATGTTATAGGCTTTCTTTGCTTCAGTGTGGGATAAGCTTGGACACCATTGTAGGTCATAGGCTTATGTCACTCTCCTAAATACCCAATTGTGTAGACCTGTCCGACCCGCAATGAATGCTTGCTTGTTACTCAAATACATGCCAGATTTTCCTTAATATTATGGGCTTCTTTTATCAGTTCTTCTTACAAGTGACCCTGCAGCAATCTATAACCAGATTTTAGATACAATCTGGAATTTAGTTTCTGGTAAAGTTTATCACCATTTCTGAGGAGGTTTTCTGTCAATATAAAATTGGATTTTTTAATAGATGTATTGTTCCTTTCTGTGATGCTTAGGTTGTTTGTTAAAATAATTCTTCTACCATAACAAAGGCTAATGTGCAAATACAAATTTAATAGCTCGATAGAGCTTGTACCCCTAATGTAAATGGAAGTGCACCTTACCATAGTTTAAGTTCCTTGAAAGAAGTTACATGTAGGCATCCTCAAGGACTTCAACACTTGGGATTTTAGTCAAAAGAATAAAAAAATGGCTGCCTAAGATGTGATCAACTAGGAATAATCTTTCCCTTCTAAATTACACTTAAGCTTAAAAGAATAAAAAAACGGCTGCCTAAGATGTGATCAACTAGGCATAATCTTTCCCTTCTAAATTACACTTAAGCTCTGGTTTTAACATTCTTGTCTGATTTGGAAATTTCAATAACCAATGAATAGCTCTCTCAATGATAGTTTCTTACTGCCATGATTCACCTTGCCTGTAATATATACTATATGATCCTGGAAGATGAGAGATATCAATGAAAGCAATTAATACCCAGAGAGAAAAGCATTCATAATCACATACTTGTTCGACAGAAAAAATGAGATCGTCAATGCTGATGATGCACAAATAAAGCTGAAGCATTTACCATTTGAGCCACAATTCAATAAGAGCTGCAATTAAGTCATTAGATACCAAGCAATTCTTGTTGCCATCCAGAACATATATCCCCTTTGGAATGATTCGCTGTAGTTTGTTTTCTGTTTCAACAAATGCTAACAGGACTCTGTTATATTGCACAGTTTGAATACAATGTACAGAAAACTATTGCATGAGATTCCTCCAGTATCAAGATATGGACATTTGGATTTAGAAGTACACGAAAACCAATGGCTAAAAAAGATTGTAAAGAAAAAACATGCTTAGCATGTCAATTACACTTGAGAAGTTTTCACACTTTCCCGGTAACAATCATAATTACATTGCATCAATAAACTTTTGAACTTTAGTTTGGGCTCGTTCTTTTTCTTCTGGTCCATCCAAGTCTCCAATATTGTCATGATACTCCTGAAGAAAAATTGATATGCAGGAATGACCCAATAGGCACAACTAAAATTAGTCTTAAATATGAATAAAGGAGGTAAAGAATGCTAAAATAACTAAAATCTCAGTACAATATAAAACAGAATGGTAATCACAAGTCATACAGCTGAATGGAATTGGTGTACATACTCCTTTATCCACTCAGTGAAGCATAATCGGTTGGCTATAAAAAAAGCAGAAGACTTGGTCTATATCCATTCCAACTTGCATCTCCTATCACATAAGGAAGTTGACTACAAGGAAGGGGCAACGAAGAATTGGGATATAACCCAAGTGTGCCAACTTGGATGTATCTATTACAGAGCTTGCCAGAGTCAATGTAGATGATGACAAGGCTCCTACACATGATGTACCTAGTGGAAGTGGCACTCCATTAGCTTGCGGTTCAAATGATGTTGAACCAAGCAATGACTTCGATCTAGATCCTTTCAATGAAGATCAAAGACCAAGATACAGATTTTTTATTGTATTATTTTCAAATTTTGTAATTGTAATGATTTTCATTTGAATCTTGACTCTAGAGTCCTAGACATATATGATATATGACATAATATTGAAATTTTGAACTATCAGTTGACAATTAATATATCTTTATCACTATCATTGATCAACGATGAAGTATCATATTATCAAAGATTCAAATGTCATTATTATTATATGATATATCAAATGTATTTTTTTCCTTGGGTACGGTACAGTTGGGTACGGCTGTATTATATATATATATATATATATATGTTGGGTACAGCTGTATATATATATATATATATATATATATATATATATGTTGCAAAAAATTTATAAAATATACAGAATTGAAAAAAAATTGCCGTACCAATGTATCAGAATCCCGTACTCATACCCAACCCCGTACCAGAACCGGCAACTCAGCCAAATTCAAATAAAATTTGAAATGTCCAGAAAGGTGGCAATGTCATCGAATGGCTTTGGAGCAATTGTATGTCATCATTAATGAACAGTGGAACACCAATCTAACAACAAAGACAACAGTTACATCAACCTTGCTCAAATTAGAAGTGTCGCAGCAATTTCAACCCACTGGACAGTAGAGTTGAAAGAGTCAACTGAATGCAGAGAGACAAGATGCTATATTTGGAAACCAATCTTTAAATTGGTTTTTCAATAATGAGAGAAATGGGGAACTAGTAGAGAGAAAGTGGAGCTCTTGGAGAGACTAGAGGCTATTTTAGAGGGAGAACCCTTTCGGGGAAAGAGTGACTCTAATAAAATCTGTTTGTAGCTACCTGTAGCATATTTTGTAGTCACTTGTAACGAGTTTCCATAGTTGCTCATAACAAATTCCATAGTTGTTGTAACATGTTCTGTAGCTGCATGTAGTGACTTTGTTTGCAGCAGTAGAACATCAACCTATAGTGTTCTCTTCTGCAACAGAAAATGTTTGCCTCTAGCATGTTTAGCTTTGCAATAGTTAATAAAAAAGCCTGAATTTATTCACTGAATTCTGTGTTGATTTGGGTCCACTGAGGGAACCCAGGGCATGGCTGCAAGGACAGACTGTCATTAATTTGACCCCTATCCTTGTCTGCATCGTTTAAGCTATAGAATATCCATTTTACTCCCACACCTTACGTTTCAGTCAAAATAAGTAATTAATACATTTTATTGCTTATATACTCAAACCTAGGAGGCAAAAACATTTGAAAAAATTGCACACAGTAAAAAAAAAATGAGTATATTGCATTGTTTGCATACATCCTCAAATCATATTTAAAAATAATGTGAAATCAAACATGAGAAACAAAACCTAGAGGTTCTTGAGGTAAATCCTACAAAAACATGCACACTGAAAAAAATCTCTACTTTTTCAAGATATTATACCTGAAGAATTCCCTTTACATTCTCCTTTGAGAGACAATGTTGCCTGAGAAGAAGCTCTACACGGGCTCTGATCTTTGGATGACTGATATCACCATAAATTTATATTTAGTTTCCACCAACAGACAATCCAAACTATTAATATGTGTTGCAAAAAAGAAAATCAGCTGTCAAACATGATAAATTGAGGAAAGTTGTTATAGGTGCACTTACTCAGAGTACCATAGATGACCAAGTATTACAGCAATCAACTGCAGTGGAGAAAATACAGGTGAGGATGCCTATTTACTGATATCCACTAAGTATTCTTCAAAGCTATAAATGAAAAAATACTTAACATGTCTACTTTAATTCAACCAATTTCAACGATTTTCACATTCAAAAGATCAACATTCAAATTGTAGAGAGCTTACTTGAAGAGTATAGAGTCCAGACTCGAGCTTTCGATTGTATCTTTCATCATCATCCATCTGTTAAAAGTAATTACACATTATTCTCTATATAATAGGTTATGATCTATAATACTTATTTTTTTTAAATCAACAATGGAATGTCACTTGAAAGAACAATGTAAACACAGAAGACTGACTCTCGTGTACATGATTTTCTCTCAAATAAGCAAAGAATTGCACTGCAAGGAATGCATATCCAAGACACAATTATCCTCATTCCCATTTAAACATTCAAATAACAAGTGATGCGCTATATGTAAGAGCTGGTACAGAATGCTCTGATACCATGTAAGATTTGCCAATGGAGCAAACCTCCCAAAATCTGATAACACAAACAAACCATGATAGCAAGAGCACAATTGAAGATTGCAGAAATGCAATATGAATGCTATTCCAAATAGAGGATGCAATACAATGAATGAGATGAAATATACAATGTACGCTACAAGTGCGTATATAGGATACTGCACCAAAAGATGCAAATGTACAACCAATTTGGGATAATAGGAGATGTAACCACACGTGTAGTACATCTCCACAAAACTAGGAAAGTACATACTACCTCCCTAAGTAGATGCCTCCTAATGTGCACGGGAGATATAAACTACCCAAGTATTCCTTGGTGCACACTAATGCAATAAAATAATAAATTAAATGCCTAAGTATGAACAACAATCAAATCTATCGATGCTGGAGTAGATGAGTCCTTGGCCTCAAAATGGTAACTTGAAAATATAGGAGGTGAAACCTCTAAATCTACACTAGGAGTCAATGAAGCCAAAGAATCAATAGAAGTCTATGTAGGATTAACATCAAGAGAAGTCTCTATGTCATCATTACATTCAAGACTTTCCAAAAAAGCAAGCTCCTCTTCTGTATCATCATCACATGATAGATTCTCGGAATCATCAAGGAGTTCAAGACAGTCTATAGTAGGATCATCTGGAAATGAAGGTTCATTGAAATCTCTATGCATATCCCAAATTATAGTCCAAAGAGTGCAAGGGCACTCAATATGTGAGATGGCTCACATAATGTCATTGTCAACATTGGAACCAATCAATACTAGGGCATAATCATTCTTGTTAGTCCATACTTGCTTCCGCCAATGATTATTGAGTTCAAAGACAAGTCCATAGAGATTGGCAAGAGATGAAGCCACATAAAATGTTTCAAGATTCAATCCTGTCAAGACTTATAGTTCCCTTTTTTAAGGTGATAACAAAAGGATAAACTGAAAAACCCATTATTAACTATGATAGACTCCTCAAATGAATCAAATAGAGACCAAACCAGCAAAAGCAGTGCACAACACCGTGCCCCCCATCCCACCAAATCACCCAATCAAGAAACCCCGTAGCATAAAATGATTATGAAACTTTATATTTAGTGCATGTACAATTGGCACTTGTAGAAATAATGGAGTGGGCATGATCTCAATGCTTTACAGATGCCAAAAAGTGGCTACAATGTTAAAACCACAAAGCTATAGTAGAATTAGAATAAACCAACAATATTACTACATAGAGCTCAAAAAATGTGCACTATCAAAAAACAACGCAGCTCAAATGGAGCCTTGAAAGGACCCAAAACAGGAACTATGCAACAACACCTATGAGAATCTGCAAATTCTAAAAAAACGTAGATCAAAAACAAAAAATACCTACACCACTACTAAGTAGGTAGAAAAATAGACAAATCGAAAAAAATGCACTAAAAAAGTAACTCGTATGCTCAAGACATCAGCCTTTGAAAATCAAGTGCAGAGTGTCAAGGCTCAATGGTGTAGCCTCCCAAAAAAGAAAAGTTTACCAATGTCACTAAATTTAGAAAGCCTGGTAGATTTAGCAAAATCTAGAAAATTCAGCAATTCTACCAAAAACACCACCAAATATAGAGATATACCAAAAATAGCAAAATTAGTAAAATTGTTGCCAAAATGTAGCAAACCACTAGCCAAATCTAGACACTACCAAGTTTGGAGATCTGCAGCCGAAGTCTACATAAGAGGGTTTAGTTGATTGTTTAGAGCTGCATAAACAAGCCACGCCTCTACAAATCCTATGTGATCTTGCTAAACAAGGGCATGCCCAACAAAAAGGGGCCCGCGGTAAATAAGGAAACTGTTGTTACAATAGGTTGTGATGTATGAAATGGTTGTTGGCTTGTACAAGCCACATGCCAACAAAGACCCACAGCAAAACTAGGGACCCGTGCCTATACAGCACCCCATCAAATTTTTTTCCTAAACTATGAAAAAAAATTAAAAAACCATGGCTATAAATATAGCTCCCATATGAATTAGATGCTTGTGCATACGAGTTTGACCCTTGCACCAACAAATCCACCCATGCTTACAACAAGAAATTCTCTGTAGAATATGCCAAGATGCCTTAGAATATTCCATACAGCCAAATAGATTTTTTGCAGAGGCGTCCAAACAGAGTTGTTGACAATCGATGAATGGACAAACAATTAGAGGGTTTGTGAGCCTTCTAGACAGAACAGCATAGTCAGATTTGGCCTAAAATACTCCATATGTTGAGAGATCTATGGATGCCCAACAGAAAACCCCTCCTTCACACCCTTGTAGATCTTGCCTCTAAAGATCGATTTGGATGAATTGAAGGACAAAACCGGCAATATCAAATCCTTTGGACATGATAATGTGCTCTTTGAGTTGCCCCACCATTCACCAAATGAGCTTGCAAAATGGTGCCACAAAAGGAAGCCCACGATCCCAATCTTACTTTCTAACTTTTTTAATTCTTCAAATCATCCATGGATGCAAGGGAAAAGTATACTAAGTTTTCAGAAAGATCTGCTATCCTTAATGGAGATGAGCAAGTCTGAAGTCACCAACCACTCTAATACCATGTAAGAGTTGGTACAAAACGCTTTGATACCATGTAAGAGTTGGTACAGAATGCTTTGATACCATGTAAGTTTTGTCGATGGAGCAAACATTCCAAAATCTAATCACACAAACAAGCCACAATAGCAAAAGCACAATTGAAGATTGTAGAAATGCAATATGACTGTTATTCCAAAATAGAGGATGCAATACAATGAATGAGATGAGATATACAATGTATGCTACAAGTGGGTATATTATATATAAGATACTCCGCCAAGAGATGTGAATGTACAACCAATGTGGAATAATAGGAGATGTAGTCACATGTGTAGTACATCTCCACCAAACTAGGTAAGTACATACCACATCCCTAAGTAGATGCCTACTAACGTGCAACGAAAATATTAGCTACCTAAGTATGCTTATCCTAGATGCACACTAATGCAATAAAGTAATAAACTAAATGTAAGAAAATGTAAATGCACCAACACTATAATGAACATGTTCACAACAAATTCCTCAGCCCTAGCTAACCATATATGAGTGTGCAACATGCAATAGATCCTCACTCTCAACTACCCATAATTCACTGTCTTCAACATAAATGCATCACACATACAAATACATACATATGTAAAAGTTTTTGAGAAAGTACCTCTAAATCATCAAGCTGAAGCTGATCCAAGCGTTCAGTCTCTGCCTTCACCCGATCCGAGTACCTTGAAAAGAATAACTTAATAAACTTATGAAGAATCTTCAGCAACTAATTTAATTCAGAATTCTTACGAGACAAGAACCAGCCAAAAGAATTTGCAATGGAATCCAATGAATACCTCATATAAAGTTCCATTAATCTGTCAATCTTTTCAAATTCATTCTCCACAAACTTGCTCAATAAACGATCCCTTCTCGAGCCCCGTGAAATACCATCTGGAAAAAAGATACTCATTCCATTTATTGGCAAGCCAATACAAAAAATAGCAAATATTTTGTTTCAAAACCAAAAAAAATGATTCAAGACATTGACAGGAAATTTCGATCACAAAAAATCAGAAGCAAATCTATTTAAAAGCATTCCAGTTGCTTTACAAAAAATCAGATGCAGTGTCAAAGTTTATTATGCAATAATTTTGCAAATGAGCTAAATAACTTTCAAAGTCTCTAAGATAGCATGCACTATTTCAGCACCAAAAGAGACTGCCATTAATGACCATAAAGACCAAAGAATGAGTCCCATTAATGCATCAAACTCTCTCCTGGTTGACCCGTGCAAAGCTGAATTAAAAAATGGCACTAAAAGGATATATCAATATTGCTAAAATCACAAAGCTACTTTAATAACGCGCAATTTGTTTGGCCTAATCAGCAATCCAATCTGAATTGGATCGCTATTTTTTTCCTCTGATTGCTAGCATGATTCCTAAGGCCTGTTTAATTTCAAATAAACTGCAGTTATTCATCAGGGTTTTTCAATTTGCCTATGAAATACCTGTTCTTATAATTTTCTGTTAAAACCTCATTTTACATTGCAAATTTGGATTTTGCCATAGTAACCGAACATTGGATATATTAGGGCAAACTCAAGGGCACTCATTCTTCAGCAAATGTGTGTTCCATTCTCATTCAGTTAGGGCCAATTATTATTCTATGACCTCATCACCCACATTTTTTAGGGTTTGGAGCTTGGTTAAAAGCAACAAAATAATGAAATGTGTCTTCCTGCAAAATACCCAAGTTCTATTTCAAACACATTGTGAGATTATCCAACTGAAATTATCTACACCATGAGTTGAATGGGTATTACAAGATGTTAAATTTTTTCTTCTTGTTAGGATTAGTTTGTGGGCTTATATGGCCCCCCTTTTCCCTCTCCTTGCTTTCACTTGCTTTATCTTTTGTTTGTTTTACTTTAGCTTGCATGTGGCTTGTGTGTTTTGATTGCTACCCCTTTACCCCCTCTTTGATCATTTTTTCCCTTTAACCTAACTTTATTTTTCCCTCCTCACCTCCTACCTTCCGTTTTTAGTGCCTTCTTCCTCTCTCACTCCTTTATAAAGCTCAAGTCTGCTGTCCAATTCTTAACTATCCTCTTCCTGATGATGGATCATTGAGCATGATCCGAAACGTTTTTTTTTTTTTTTGATACAAAAACATACACAGTTATTTCCAGAAGCACTTACACATTACTGTTATGGACTGTGGAAAACTCATGCCTTCTAAAAATAAAATAAAAAATAACCAATACTTATGCACATGTAAAAACAAATTCGAACCATTATTTAGCTATTATAATTTTGCATGGTTCTAAAGTAATTACTTGATAATTACTTCACCCATTTTAAAGAGTGAAACCTCTAGGCTCTAACTTCATAAATTCATGTTCAGATGTTACATGTGTGTGTATGTGTGGTGCAGATGGAGGCCTCTGTGGGAGCAGTTGCATTTCCAGGTGTTACAAAAAACATGAAACAGGTGGGGTCCTTTGAAGCCATGAAAAACAAATAAAAAATTAACGACATATAATGTCATCTTCTTGATACCCCCACTTGCCTGCTTACCAAATAATGAGGCAATCAAAGAGATGATCCGCTCTTCCAACTCTTCCTGGTACCTTCCCCCTTGAATCTTCTTATTCACAGGAATCTGATCACAACAGCAGATTCCAAGTCATATTTAAATAAAAAAAATTAAAAATGCACTGTCAAGAACAAAAAGACTGAATAACATCTCCAAGTATGACCTATACATGCACGTGCACACACACACACACACAAGTAAATGCTTGTGTGTGTGTAAATTATGGATATAATGCAAATCTTCATAAACAATAAACAAACATGTAAAGTTCCTTAAAAAAAATTCATTTCAATTGACAGATAAAGAAATGTGGAATTAGGGACTGCCATGAGGTCTATCGGGATGCTTTCTTGCTTGTATATGATTTTCTTGAGCAGATATTGTTGGGTTATAGAAGATATATCTGTTTCATCTTGCCTACCCTACCACTGATTTTTCTCCCAACTCTGAAATTTAGGAGTGTAATGACGGGGATTTGGTTGGCTCTGCTTGTTTCAGGTGTCTGCAACAGTGTGTGGTGGATTTGAAATATGTGGACTTGGTATCTTTTAGTTGCGGTGACCTAAGTTACTGAGTTCTGCCCGCAGAACCTCCATTGCTGTGCCCAATTCAAACCAGGTCCTGATCCCAGGCTGCTTCAAGTTTCAAAATGGCTAGAGCACATTCTGATTTTGATACCCTACCCAGGTATGCCCCGGGTTCATGGGGTACCCAGTGTCCAGCTTGAACCCAGGGCAAACTCAGGCCTTACCTGGGGTGTACCCACGAAGAACGAGTGTTGATCATATTTTTTTAACAGCTTTTTATTAATGAAAATATTAGCTACCAAAAAACAAAAAATGTGCTTTCATTGGTGCTAGAGGCTTAAACATCATATTGTATGCATATTTTGGTTAATTTTGTTTATTTGACTATATTTTTAATATGTACATTTTTTTTAATGCCATATCAAAACTGGGGCAAAAAGTATCGGCAATCTGTCATACCCATATACAAACCCTTACCTGGACTAGCAGCTTAGGTGGTAAATCTGCCCTGCTTTGGCTTATTATATTTCTCACTACTCCTATCAATGACAAGTCCAATGTGGATTGCTGATGGATTGGTCAGCCTAGAAGTTCAAGACCATCTAAAAGCAAGGAAGCTGTTGAGGGAACTAAAGAAAGGCAGGCCAAGACATTGGTAAATTATTACACCATGGAAGAAGTTCATCAGGCCTACTTTGGAATGATATATGATGCAAAACTCAAAATGCTTTTTGCAAAATAGAGTGATGACTAGTTAATGTCTCAGAATCTTTACAGAGAAGGCATTGAAATATTTGAAAACTGTCCTGATGGAGGGAATTCAAAGACCTAAACAGATGCACTGGGCTACAACTTACTTAAGGCTGTGCTCTGGGCCAAGATTGGGTGAACATGCTGGAATGATTGTTACCAGTGACATGAAGGTTACTTACTGGACAGTCAACACCCAGGCACAGTATTATGATAGTAGCTCCCCTCATAGGAGTTCCAAATGTCTTGCTTAATTCCAGCAATGCATTGGCAATTCATGAAGAATTACTGCAACTGAAGGGGCATTATGATGAGGCTGGATTAGATGTCAAGATTGATTAAGAGAATGGCAGAGGATATGATAAAACAAAAGGGACTGATCTGCATTGCTCCAAGGTGCATACAAGTACAGCAGGGTTTAATAATAATATTCTACAGAATTGAGGATCTGTCAGAGTTTCTGTGAGCGTTGAGAGAGGAAGGGGCAGATCCAGTTGAGCATAACAAGTAGCCTTAAGCCTCCTCACTAGTGATAAAGCATGGGGTACCCTTCATTTCTGATGTAGGTCTTTTCTGGGTGAATATGCAGCTGCAGATGACTGAAAATTTTGCTCTTTGATCTTCTCTAGGAGCAGCAGATTGCAGCATAAATGACTTTGACCCAGATTCAAACCATGGCAGATGAACACGTAGGCATGGTAGGCAGATTAGCAGCCACTTCTTGGCCCTGCTGCGTGATAAAGAATACATGTTCTGATGACTACTAAAGCATGCTACCAGAGCCCTCAGCGATATATATCCTACAAGAGTTTTATTTAGTGTCCAGTCTTGTATTTCTGGTGTGTGGCATAAGGCTGCTTGAGTTGATATAAGGATGTTTGCTACCCCACTAAAGAGAGTTAAATGAAGTAAGCATTAAGATGTAGTAAGACAATTTAACGGTAATAAATGAGAGACTCGCAAGAATTTTGGTTCTTCATTTTTTCTCTTCACTAGTTTTCCAGCTTAAAGGAGATATTTTAGAATTTCATTCTACTTATTTGGATTTGATATTCATTAAGCTTATCTTTATCTTTTGGGCTTAAAGTTCCTTCTTTAATTTTTACCTATCACAATAAATTTGAATATATAAACAAATATGAAAAAGTTCCCTCAAAACTTTAATACGGTTCTATACCAACGTCTTGAATTGTTCCAAACTGTGAGGCTCCCAATCAACACACAAGTCACACACACTCTAAAAATAATTAACACTCCAGCATGTTGCAGTGCAGTAAATAGTAAATACAATTAAATGCCAATATGGTAAGTACAATGAAAAGTTTCATAATAATACCAGGATTTCTATAAATGTGCATGCAAGAAAGGCAGAGATATATCAATCCAAATTTATATAAATGCCATTGCTTACTTAGTGATATTGAAGGCCGACTTCAGGTAAAGATCATTCTTTCAGACTGATGTTGAATTTGTGACACGATGGTGAAGAGCAGAACAAGTAAAATAAAATGTCCATCACTTGAAGTTGGGCTTAAGTTAACACAAATGGAAAAGTTGGACAGGGCAAAAGGAAATAACTCCGTTATTTTGAAGAATCAGCACATGTAATTCACAAATGCCTTAAATTGTGACAAAAAATTGAAGATGTCAAGAAAGTATCAAAACTAATTTTTCAGATTGTTAGCAAGTAAAAAACTTGACCTTAACCTGTAAACACAGGAATAAAAAGTTTTTTAGGTCACTGCCTAGCAAGACAGCAATTTAGAGCATGAGACTGTTTTGGTAAATTCTTGATGAATTAATAAATTTACAATAGAGCAAAGCTCTATATAAAAAATACAAAGTAGATGTTTCTAAAAGATACAACAGCTAATAAAGCAACGGAATTAGAAACAATTTAAACTACAGAAATAGAAACTATTATTACAATATTGACCATTAATAAGCTATCTAAAGTATTATTTTAATACCCTCCCTTAATGGTCAATCTATCAGCTACACCAAGGTGCCCCCTAAATTTGACAAACTTATCCGGGCTCCGGGCTCAGAGACTTGGTGAGAATATCTGCAGTCTGGTCCTCAGTTGGAACATACTGCAACATCACCGATCCATCTTCGACAAGCTGGCAAATGAATGACAATGAAGTTCAACATGCTTGGTCCTTTCATGGAAGACTAGATTTTTGGCAAGTTTCAGCACCCCTTGATTGTCATAGTACAAGGGGGGAGGCCTTGCTTGAGACATGTGCATGTCAAAAAGCATCCTTTGAAGCCAAACTACCTCACAAGCTGCTTTAACAGTTCCCTGATATTCAGCTTCAGTCGAGGAAAGAGCCACCGCCTGCTGCTTCTTGTTGGTCCATGTAACTGCACGTGCCCAAATTGAAAACATACCCAGAAGTAGACTTATTGTCATCAATGAAACCTGCCGAATCTGAGTCTGTAAAACCAATCAGCTTAAGATCTTTGCAACTACCATACAGAATGCCAAAGTCGGAAGTGCCTTCCACATATCTCAGCACACGCTTCGCTGCAACCCAATGTTCAGCTTTAGGGGCTGTCATGTAGCTCACTGCAAAACTGAGATCAAGTCTAGTGGCAATGAGATGAATGAGGCTGCCCACTAGTTGCCTAAATGTTGATTCATTCTCCACAAGTAAATCTGATTTGGTTGATAACTTCATCCCTTTCTCCATAGGTGTAGATGCAAGTTCGCAATTTGCCATCCAAAACTTGTCAAGCAAACTTTGAGCATACTTGGACTAAGAGATAAAGATGCTATCATTTGTCTGCCAAACCTCAACACCTAGACAATAATGCAAAAGTTCCAAATCTGTCATATCAAATGATTGATTGAGATTATGTTTGATCTCCTTAATCAAATGTTCCGAGCTGCCAATAATGATCAGGTCATCAACATGGACAACAAGCAAAAGAATATCATCACCAAACAGTTTGACATACAGATTAGAATCAGAAGGGCTCCTCTGAAAACCATGATCAATAAGGTACTTATCAATTTTCATGTACCATGCCTGTGGACCCTGTTTAAGGCCATAGAGTGCTTTCACCAATCTGCATACCTGCTGTTCTTTACCGGCAACCTTGAAACCAGGAGGTTGCGTCATATAGACTTCTTCCTGTAAGTCCCCATTGAGGAATGCACTCTTGACATTCATTTAATGGACTTTCCATCCAAACTAGGCTGCAAGAGCGAGGACAAGCCGAATGGTACTCATTTTGGTTGTTTTGGTTGTGGGAGCAAAAGTCTCCTCATAATCAATGCCCTCTATCTGTGAGAACCCTTTGGCTACTAACCAAGCCTTATACTTATCAAGAGTTCCGTCAGCCTTATACTTAACTTTATACACCCATTTGTACCCAATGGGCTTCTTCCCAGGTGGAAGATCTGAGAGGACCCAATTGTTGTTCTTTAAAAGACTATGATGTTCAACTTCCGTAGCCTTTTCCCACTCAGGTATGCCTTTAGCCTCTGTATATGTGTGAGGCTCAGAGATGTTGTGAAGGTTGGCCATAAGAGCAAAATTAACTGTATTTTGTTGCTTGCTCTTTTTCTGAACTAATCTACCCTCAATCAATTCATCATCATGAAGATCACCTATGGTCTTAGCCCACCATTTAGGCCAGAGAGTAGAAGTACCAACATCTGAAACAGGAGGAACAACATCAACTGTGGTGGCTGGAACAAAATCAGCTAGATGAGGATCCAGATTGTCCTGAGGAGGGGGGGGTGGTGGAACATTCTGTTGAGGTGCCTCCACAACTGCAGAATCCCTCCCATCATGTGGAGCTAGGGGAAGGCAAACACCCAAATCAGAAGCCTTCAGACGCTGATCCTCAGGGCTCACAGAAGGAGAAGACAGATAAAAAGGCCCAGTAGCTTCATCAACCACAACATCACGACTAAAGATGAGACGATCTGTATCTACATCAATCACCCTATATGCCTTATGATTCTCACTATAACCAGTGAACATGAGTTTCTAGCTTTTGGAATCCAACTTAGTGCGCTTGGCATCTGTAATCCACACATGAGCAATAGAGCCAAAAACTTTCTAGTGGCTGACCTTAGGCTTGCGTCCAAACCAGGCTTCTTCAGGAGTCATCTTCTTAACGGCATAGGTAGGAGACCGGTTCAGAAGCTAAACTGCAGTGTAGACTGCTTCAGCCCAGAACTTCTTAGGGACATTTCTATGCTCCAACATAGAACGAGCCATTTCAGTAATGGTGCGATTTCGACACTCAACGACACCATTCTGCTGAGGGGTGTAGGGTGTGGTAAGTTGGCGCTTAATGCCATGTGTAGCACAAAAACTGGAGAAGTCAGAAGAACAAAACTCCCCCCCATTATCAGACCTAAGAGTGACTATCTCCAAGCCTGACTCTTTCTCAACTAAGGCCTTAAACTGCTGAAATATATTGAACACCTTTGATTTGGTTTTAAGAAAATACACCCACATTCTTCTACTAAAATCATCAACAAATAACAGAAAATGTGTGCACCCAGTAACTGAAGGAGTATTCATTGGTCCACATACATCAATGTGAACCAACTGTAATACCTTGGATGCTCTCCATGTGTCACCATCTAAGAATGGACTCCGATGTTGCTTTCCAGCCTAACAAGCTTCGCATACTCCATGATTCTAAGTCTGAATTGCAGGTAGACCACCAATTAGATCATCTCTAGATAACTGAGAGAGATAATGCATATTCGGGTGCCCATAACGCTAATGCCAGAGGTTGCTGATGGAAGAACTCCTGGCTGCCATAGCGTGCTCTTGAGAATCACCTGAATCAACAAGTCTATACAAACCATGATCCTCAAGTCCCTGAACAACTGTGGTGAGTCTCTCTATCAACAATGTTGCATGTGTGCATGCTAAAGACAATATCTAGCTGAGGAGAGTGCCGCATAATCTGACTAACTAAAAGTAGGTTCAGCTCCATGCCAGGTACAAAGTATACATCGAGAAATATTAAACTTCTCCCTCCAAATTGAATCTGCACGTTGCCCTTTCCGACAATAGTATACTCTTCGCCTCCTCCAAAGATAATAGAGTCTATGAATGGTGTGTACTCTATGAACCAATCTCGATGATGAGTGAAATGTCGAGATGCACCTGAATCAATGTACCAGGCAGAGCATTTGACATGATCTGCTAGTCTCTTGGCCATAAAGGCATAGAAAGTAGACTCCTGCTCAGTGTGCTCTGCAACATGGGCTTTCGGCTTAGATTCTCCTTGCTTGGACTGTTCAGAAGCCAAGAGTTTCCGACAACCTTTCTTCATGTAGCCATACTTGTAGCAATAGTTGCACTGAATATTCTTCTTGTTGGAACTGTCCTGGGATTGACCTTGACTGGGTTGCTAAGAGGGCTGATTTTTGCCCTTATTCTTCTGAAAGGCCTTGGCAGTAAATGCATGTTTCGTGGAGGATGAGCTAGCAATACTTCCAAACTACTGTTTCCAACGATCTCGCTGCAGAAGTTTGTTGCAAAGCTCGAGAAACTTCAAGTCAACATTAGTTGAGGTAATGTTGAGCGTCTCGATAAAGTGTTCATATGATTTGGACAAACTCTTCAGAGTTATGACCACCATATCTTCCTCCTCTATCTTCTGACCAATAGCCTCCAACTGATCACGAATGTCCTTGATTTTTGTCAAGTGCTCCTACAGAGTTGTCTTCTCATCCATCATGATGCAGAACATGTTCTTCAAAAAGAATGCTCGACTCTTGTCGGATGTTTCATGTAGATCCTTTAGAAGATCCCAGATTTCTTTAGCAGTTTTGCCGGACGGCACCTGAGGCAACTAGTCATAGGTGACCGACAATTTAATAAGCATTAGGGCATCCCGATTCTACTCATCAAATTTGTCCTAATCTTTACCCGTTGCTGAAGGATGTGTAGTTTTGCCCAAAACAATCTGGTCAAGGCACCGATACTCAAATATGATCAGCATACGCTGCTTCCAGGGGTTGTAGTTGCGGCCATTGAATTTTTTACTACCTTCCAACATAATGTTGGACAAAGAAGCCATCCTTCATGCTTCTTGAGGCACGAAAAACGAGGTACAAACTGACGGCACAAACCTTGAGACAAAAAGGCAAGCTCAAAACCCTAGCACGGATTTCAAGGTACAGCTCCCGAGGTAAAAAAATACCCACAAATCTGAGCGCCTGGGACGCTAGAGGCTGGTCTGCAACGTGACCTGGGTCAAAGAATGACCGGTGGTTCAGGTCTTAATCGCTAGTGTTAAGCGCTGGCCACAAACTGCTTGCAAAGAACCCCCTGCCAAGATAAATAGCGACACAGGAAAAAATCGCGACCAAAGTCTGCCGATATTATTAAACGGCGATTGCAAACTTGAAACGGCGACCAAGGAAAATGGGAACCAAGGCCATAGTTGAAACCGTCAATAAAACCCTTCAGCAAAGAAAAGAAACCACCCACGAAAATGAGATTGCCAAAGACGCAAAACAGAGTTATGACCGCCGGATGAAAATCACAACCAAGAAAACTGCGATTTTTGTGTGAACAAATTGCAAACAAAAAGGCCCACAATTCAAAACAGTGACCACAAAAAGTACACTGCCAAGAAGCTTAAATGGCATCCACGGATCTGTAAATACCAACAAATCCTTAAACTGACACCTAAACACCGACAAAAATCTGGCGGAAATCAAACAAACGCCGACAGAATCTCCAAACCGCGACCAAAGCCGCCAAGGAAAAATTGCGACCAGAGATTGGAGGAAAACCGCCTGAAAACTGAAACCTGCACAGAGGTCGAGGTCGAGGATGGTACAGATGTGGTAAGCCACGTATGGAGTACGAAGAGCACAGGAAAAAAAAAATTAAAAATCGGTTTCCCGCTCTGATACCATGTTTTGGTAAATTCTTGATGAATTAATAAATTTACAATAGAGCAAAGCTCTATATAAAGAATACAAAGTAGATGTTTCTAAAAGATACAACAGCTAATAAAGCAACGGAATTAGAAACAATCTAAACTACAGAAATAGAAACTATTATTACAATATTGACCATTAATAAACTATCTAAAAATTATTTTAATAAGACTCCCCTTATAGTAGCCCACAAGAAGAAGTATTTTCATTAACTTTAACGATTGTTAATATTGTGCATGCATACCCTAAGCCCCTCCAGATCCACACGTGCCTTCACCAGAGAGTACACAATTCTTCATCATTAGGCTCCATGCTCTTGTTTTTGCAAATTCTTTGGAAGCTTGCTCATGTAAACCCAAAAACCATAGGCATATATTAACCCTAAACCTATGTTCAATATTTTAAAATTCGGAGCTGGTGGTGGAAGTCCACTATCACCCTCATCAAGCTCTGTCCATTGAGTTTGTTTGGTCCTTTTGGTCATCTTGTTTTGTGTTTGGTTGATGTCTTTAGTCTTTTTTAATTTTTTGTATTTGTTGGTTATGTTATTTGGCAGGCTGTTCTTTTTTTTTCTGGGAATGGTTTTTTCCTGTGTTACCGGTTCTTTGCCAGAAAACCCTGGGTCCTGGTACGGTCCGGCCCGGGTCCTGGTACGGGTACGGTCAGGCCGGGGGTACGCCCAGGGTACGGCAATTCACTGTGGGTTCGTCCGGGACGAACCCGGGCCGAACCCACCCCAAAACCGCGGTCAGCGTCGAAATTCGGCTTTTTTTTTACTTTTTTAAATTAAATCTGGCACTTTTTAATTTTTTTTTTTAAATTCGACCCTCCTCCAACCCTAAAAGCATCATTTAGGTTCATTTTAAAGACTAAAAACATTCTATTTTCTTCATTCCAAATGCAAATTGGAGAACTCTTCCATTTTTAGCTGAACTCATTTTTTTTCTTGCCATCAAAGAAATAGAGTTGGAGATTGATTGGTGAAGGATCTAAAACGATTGTTTAGCTATTCCTACCGTTGTGCAATCGCTGGTTTGCTACAAAGGAGATTGTAGAGGCAGATTTTGCAAAAAAGGTTGGTTTTTTGGGTGTGTTTTTTTTCTACATTTTTGTTTTGTTTTGCATTTTTTTTGTCTTTTTTTTAAATTCTTCTATCTAATATGAATCAATGGTTTTAAACTCAACTAGGTTCTATCATTTTTATTTTTTTTCATTTGTTTGGAAATTTGGATTCTTGGAATGTATTGTTTATTTATTTTTTTGGCATAGAGATTACAAATTTACAATGGCAAGCGGTTCAACCTCGTCGGAGAAATCCAAGTTCAAAACAGATCTAAATTCTCCCCTTTGGAAATATGTTAAAATGCTAGAACCACTTCCAGGCGGTGGAGGTTACATATGGATGTGCAATGGTTGTGGGGTCCAGTATAAAAGCTCTTACAGTCGGGTGAAAGCCCATTTGTGTAACATACCTGGGTTGGGCATCAAAGCTTGCCCTGGAAAAATGGTGTACCCATCCCACAAGCTCAAGTCCTTGCATATATCCAAGAGCAAGAAAAAGCAGAGGAAGCATCAGGGCGTAAACTAAGTCACCCTTTGCAAAAGACTCAGAGAGGTTCTCGGAGAATGAAGCCCCCTCAATCAGCATCAGCATCAGAATTTGAACAGGAACATGTAGAGAGCCACCCATTTTTGCCTACAGTTGAACCTATAGCATGCAAGAGATCAAAGGGACCATTGGAAACAGCATTTCACAATGAGTCTCGTGAGTTTGTTGAACAACAAATTGCAAGATGTCTCTATGCGAATGGCTTAGCTTTCAATGTTCGCTCACCGTACTGGAAAGAAATGGTGAAAGCAATTAATGATGCTCCAAAAGGTTTTAAGGGCCCAGGTTTTGAGAAGGTGCGCACCACCTTATTGGAAAAGGAAGTGAAGTTTGTAGAGGATAAATTGAAGCCCATAAGGGAATCTTGGGTTGAGATAGATTTATCCATCGTTTCTGACGGATGGAAAGATTCAAAAAATCGGCCATTGATCAATGTTATTGCAGTGTGCCCTAAAGGGGCTATGTTTTTGAAGGCAGTTGATTGTGAAGGGGAGGTGAAGGATGGTCCATTTATTGCTAATATTCTTTGTCAAGCCATTGAGGAAGTGGGGCCTCGAAACGTGGTTCAAGTGGTAACAGACAATGCAAAAAATTGTAGAGCAGCTGGTTTATTGGTTGAGGAGCGTTACTCACACATTTTTTGGACACCTTGTGTGGTCCACTCCCTCAACCTTATGCTACAAAAAATTGGCAAAAAAATTGATTGGATTAAACAGGTGTATAGTGAGGCAGAAGACATCCAGATGTTCATCACCAACCACCATATGTCACAAGGCATTTTCAGATCATTCTCAAGATTGGAGCTGCTAAAGGTAAGTGAAGCTTCAAGCAGATTTTATTTTTTCTTAAGTTTATGTTTTGAGTTTTGTAAATTTATTTAAATTATTTTTTAAGAAGCCTTATTTTTTTATTTTTTTTATTTTGATTTTTATAGGTTGCTGAGACCCGTTTTGCCTCCAACACAATTGTCTTAAGACGGCTTGTGAAGGTTAAAGAGGCACTCTCTAGCATGGTCACCAGCCAAAATTGGTCCATATGGAGGCAATCTAGCACTGAAAGGGCAAAAAAAATTAAGCAATTGATCCTAGATGACCATTGGTGGGATCGTGTTGAGTATCTCCTCAGTTTTACCGAGCCCGTTTTGAGTATGATCCGTTACACGGACATGGATAGGCCTTGTTTGGGAGAGGTATATGATGGCATCGACTCAATGATTGAGAAGATGAAAGCCATCATAAATGAACATGAGCAAGATCCTGAAGAAACTTTCTTCAATCAAATACACCAAATTATTGAAGAGAGATGGGACAAAATGACCACCCCATTGCATCTTCTTGCCTTTGCACTGAGTCCCAAATATTATAGTGCTCAACTCCTTTCTGTGGGGACAAGGGTTGCCCCATATAGAGATGTTGAAGTCAGCCGGGGGTACAAGGCAGCATTTCGAAGACTCTTTGTTGATCCTGACATACGAGAAGCAGTTAGAGCCGAGTTCATGCATTTTGTGAGCTCCACGGACATGGGTGTTGATGCTCTTGTTGACAAATATAAGGTTGATGCTCATATGTGGTGGTACTTCCATGGCCAATCATTCATACACCTACAACCTCTTGCAATAAAAATTTTAGCGCAAGTAAGTTTTATTATCTTTTAGATTTTTAAGTTTAATTTCTAAATTCGAAATTTCGAATTTATAACTCTAACTGTCTAATGTTGTCTTGTATTAATAGGTTGCTAGTTCATCAGCTTCTGAGAGGAATTGGAGCACATACTCCTTCATCCACTCAGTAAAGCATAACAGGTTGCACTCAAAAAGGGCGGAGGACTTAGTGTATGTGCATTCCAACTTGCGCCTCCTTACACACAAAAACAAGGACTACAAGGAAGGGGACTCAAGGAAGTGGGATATCGAGCCAGAGCATACTAACCTGGATGCTACCATTTCCCACCTTGCCGCACTTGAAGTTGATGTTGATGTTGAGATTGGTAGTGGCCTTAGTGGGCATGAGAGTGCCAGTGCCAGTGCCAGTGCCACTTTTTGTGGTTCTACTAATATACCAGTATCTGATGATGCTCATATGGCTTGTGGTGATGATATTTTTGATGACCCATATGACAGTGATGCCTAATTAGTGATGGCATTGGCTGATTGTTGACATTTGGCATTATAATTTTGATTTTTGAATTGTAATAACTATATATATCATGACATTCGACATTCGTGTTTGACTAATTGACATTGTAGTGTTTTTAATTTCTAACACTAGTGTGGTTTTGTTTATTATATGATCATATTCATGATGCTATGGTATTCTGAACTTAATTACTGCTACAAATATGAATATATTTCTGATTTTTATATGTTTTTGTATGGACGAACCCAAAACGAAACCCACACCAAAAAAAATTTTGACCGGACCCGCGAACCCAAACCCGAACCCGTACCAGAACCGGTAACTTAGGTTTTTTCTGTATAATTGTCAAATCCTCTTTAATCGAGTAAGTTCCTGCATTTAATACGGGGGTGTGGAGATTCGGTTTGGCAGCATCCAATGATGTGGTATGAGAAACGTCGAGAATGGGAATAATGGCGAGGGTGGTGATGGTAAATTGTTTAGAGATATTCTTGTTGTTGGTGATGAGCCATTGTTTCCTGAAGGTGCAGAGTTTTTGGTGCAGGATGGAAGGCCCATTCATACATAGGGCAAAAATGAAGGCGATGAAGGAGAGCATGTAGTTAATTTGTCCCTTGCTCCTAATGAGGAAATGGCTGGAGCTTTGGAACAAAAAGAACTCCAACTTAAATCTGCAGGTATTTTTTTGTCTGCTTAACTCCAGATGCTTTACCCTCACGGAAATTGCTTGATGATTGGTTATCTTCTGTTTGGGGCAAGAAATTGAGTCTTTATGTAATGTTTAGTCAAATGTTGCAGAAACATCTCTTTTTTATTTCTCTTAAGAATAACGGAATGCCAAAAAGGATTCTTAATAAGGGGTTTTGGAATGTTGGCATGTCTCTCTTACGAGAATTTGCATGGGACCCTATTGTAAATCTAGATGATGTGGTTTTAAATCATCACCAAAAATGGGTTGAATTGTGTGATGTCCCTTCATCTCTGTAGTTTTTGTTGCCTCGAATTCTTAAACCTTTGGGAGAAGTTATAAAAATGGAGGGTACAACAGCATCTCTCCCTTATATGAATGCTAGAATTTTAATATCTTTGAAACATGATGGAAGTCTTCCGGATTTTATTTTGTTTCCTTTAAATAGGTCATTGCAGAAAAGCAAGGTTATTAGTCTGAGAAGTTGGAATGCTTATTTTTATTACAAAAATTATGGTCATATGAGGTTGGCTTGTCCTTTGCTAAATAGAAATGCAATTGGTAATTCTAATGTGAATAATAGTTAGGAGTCTTTGCCCCTTCAGGTTGTCAAGGAAAGTTGTGAAGAGTATATTGTTATTCCTACTGCCTCTGTTGCACCTTCTTCTATTTCTATTTTGCCTTCATTGGTTCCTGATGTTAATTAAAATAATAAAAGGTCTTTATAAGGTTTAGAAAACTCGGCGCCTTTGATTAACTCTTTTAAACAAAAGCCTTATGTTCAAAATATTGGTAAAGGGGTTGTTGGTAAAATTGACCCAAGTTCAAAAAATAGTATACAATCTTCTAAAAGGCAAAAACTTATTTGGTGCATGGTGGGTCTGAATTGATTTTGGGTCATGATAATAGGGGTGATGTGTCTATGGATGAAAGTAAGTCTATGTCTTCCACAGGAGGGTTGACAAGTAATGCCATACCCTCATATTTTGGAAGATTGAGCAAGGGGGGAAATGTTCCCCCTACTAGGTAATTCTCTGCCCTCTTTTCAATTTGTTTTGATTAAGGATATTGAGTTGGAATATACGAGGCCTTGAGGCCCATGACAGGAAATATTTCGTAAAATTTATTTGTAAATCTAGGTTTAACTTGGATTGTTTATTGTTACAAGAAGTTTGTGGGTTGTTATTTGGAAGGTGCTTGTAAAGTGATTTCGCCCAATTCTATTGTCTTTTCATCTAAACATGTTAAAAAGGACGGGGTAGTCTATTCTTCTTAATCCTTTATTGGGTCAGAATATTGTGGATCATGAGTTTTCTCCTTGTTGTAGAGTTGTGTGGGTGGAAATTAATTTGGATGGCAGGATTTTTGGTATCTACTCTTTATATGCCCCTAATGATTATAAGGGCAAAGCTGATTTGTGCAATTGGTTGGCTGTTAATATGAAAGATATTCCTTTGATTGTAGAAGGAGACTTTAATATGATTGACAGTAATGTGGATAAAACTAGTGGTTGTAAATTTGAGTGGAAGGGTAATGAGAATTTGTTTGGAATAAGTTTAAAAGGAAAAGGAATCTTGTGGATCCTTTGTTGGGTTGTGAGAAGGATAGTAAAGGAGTTTGGTTTACTTGGTCAATTTTTTAGAAGGGTAATAAGAGGGTTTTTTCTAGATTGGACAGGTTTATGGTGGATAAGTCCTTTTTTTGTATCCCTCGTGATCACAATGACAATGTGGTTCAGGTTCTCCCTGCAGAATAATTTGCAGTTGATTACTTATTCACAGCCTGGACATTACCAAGCTGTGAGAGTGAATCTTAACCCAGCTGCACGCAATAGTATATCTGCATCAACTAGACATCCACTTGGACGGGTTAAGAAGATTTATAGCCAAATACATAAGGCGAGGAAGGGCGACTCATCATTAGGCAACTGCAGGACCTCTGTTCTCTGAATTCATCAATGTACAGTGAGTTAATATGTACTTCAGAGGCATCTTCTCAGAATCAACATTGTAAATTGTCCAACTGCTTATCTAAATCTGAGCATGAATTACATAGATCTGGACTGAAATTTCTGTAATAACTTGTTGGTCAATAAATAAATTGAGGAGTTCTATTACAGGAGTTATTGTGGTAGTTGCTTTCAAATTTGTGTCTATAACATAGATCAAAACATCTTCGAACAGCTAACGATTGCAATTGATCAGAGGGTTGTAGCTATTTCATTTCAGCAGTACTAGTAGTATATATCCATTTTATTTCAGTCTGAAATCTAAATAAAGAAATTTTCAAAAAGAAATTGAGCAGGAACATTACACCCGGTAATGTTTCTGCTAGGAGATTAAAGAGGATTTGGTCTAATTACATAAAACCTAAGAAATGTTTTTTTAGATGGATGTTGTTATTTAATAAGCTTGTTGTTAGTGAGGTCGTGCTAGGTCTTATGTCTAAATTTTGTCTGGTATGTGGTGGAGTTGAATCAATTGTGCATTTGTTTCTGATTGTCCATTTGCTAAGTTGGTTTAGCAATGTTTTATACCTACTTTGGACTACTATGTCTTGTAAAGCTAATATTAGTTGCCATGATATTTTATATGGCAAGATTGTGTGTTCTCCTCCTCTTGGTAAATTTCTAGATAGGTTGTGGCTTGTCATGTCTTCTGAAGTTCTATAGTTTATTTGGAATGCTAGAAATGAAGACATTTTTCAGGGAAATAAATGCATGCTTACTGGCTTTTCTCAAAAAGTCAGAATCTTTGGTTGCCAATATTATTGTTGTGCAGGTAAATAAGAAAGTGAGGATATTAAGCAATTTATTGTTGAAGGCAGATCAATTTCTGATCCTCAATGGGGCATGTCGTTGGCCAATTCAAAAGGATATAATGGCAGTTGATGCCTCTTCACAGCAGTCTTTTAAGTCCGGTGCTCTTCATGTTGATTCTTTTGTTCCTATTTATGAAGGTCTTTTTTATTAATGATGTTACTCTTTTTAGTGGTGTTGATCCTAGAGGTGGTGGTTCTTCTGTCAAGCCTTGTGCTCCAGATGCTGCTGTCATTCATGACAAAGGAAAAGATGTTGTTTCAGATGTTGCTGAGCGGTTTGATGTGCAGAATTCTATTGGGCCTCCTTCTGACAGTGTTCTGTCATTCTGATATGGATGTCTCCTCTCTATTAAGATAATATATTATTATTTAATGATCACTCTTAGTTAGATAGTTTCCTTTTCCGTCTTTAGTTTAGGATCTATCCATTCTGCTTTCTTTGCTGTAGTTCTTCTGATTTTGTCTATTTTTAGACTTTGCAATTCCTTTATATTGAGCTTTCGCTCTCTTTGTAAATAACTGATTCAGTAATATATTATTAAGTTTCTCCATCATGTAACATGGTATCAGAGCCCAGTTGAGCGGCAAAAAAACAGTACGACGTACGGATCGTACTACACTGTACGGTCGCAGGTTTCTCAGTGAGGTCGAAATTACAGAAATTTTCGTAAGTTTTCTGGAAGATTCGCAAGGTCACATCTTTTAGTTCTAGGTTCACGTTTTTTTTTCTCTGGCGACAGTTTCGAGCGACGGTTTTTGAGTTTCTTTCTTTAGGCGTCTTCTGTAATCGTGTTTTCCTCTGGTCGCGGGTACCGTTTTGTCCTTCCTGGAGGCTTGCGATTTTTTCTTCTGGTCGCAGGCGATTTCTGGTGCTTGTTTTTGTAGTTTCGTGAGCCACACCATCTTCTAGGGTTTTCACGACTTACAAACGCCTTTAGCAGTAATCAAAAGGTGAAGATGCCTGTAGAGGAAGACGTTTTTTCTTGTCTTTGGGTCGCGATTAGAGTGATTAAAATGATCATAATTCGCATTTTTTAAACCCTCTGGTCATGACTCTTTTCTTGAGTCGCGATTCTTTAGATATTGGCCGATTTGTCTCCTGTTTGTGGTCGCCTTTTCTGCAAACAGATTTTGCATCAAGATTTTGGCCTTTTTTTTTTTTTTGGCAAAGATTTTGGAGTTTGTTGCTCTTTTTCGCAAGAGTTTGTGGTCGCAGCAGTGTGTTCGGCGGCTTCTTCCCTTTTTGGTCGAGATTCTGCTAGTTTTTACGGCTTCATTCTGTTTTGACGTACGGGGTCTGTAAGGAGTTGTTTTATCAAGACTTCTAGGCACGTGTTTGGAGTTCTGTTTGGCGTCGGTGCTTTAGCACCTGCTCGCGAGTTTCCTCATGTTTGGACGTCTTTTACTGCTGAATTTGGTTTGTGATTATTGGCGGTCAACAACCAGCAAGCACTTATCTTATTCCGTGGTCAGCATTTGATATCATCACCGTTCTGTACTCTGGTCACCGTTGTGTGATACGGTGGTGTCCGTTTGGGTATTCACTGGTCATGGTCTTGATCGTTGTTTTTCTGTTGACGGGTTACTTCTTCTGGGTCCCTTCTAAAAGTCGCGGACTTCTGATTTTTTGGAATATGCTTTGGACTTCATGATCTCTCGGGTGATGAGGAGTTGTCTTTGTATCTGGCCGTCACTGTGGTTTCTGTGTTGTGTTGTGCCTCGGGATTTGTGCCCAGCAAACATGCAGAAATATTTTTCTCAAAATCCGTGCTCATGTTTTCCATACTCTCGAGATCCGGGTTTTGAAATCCGTGTTTGGATTTATCTCGAGATCTATGCCTTAATATCTGTGTTTCAGATTTATTCCGTGTTTTCGGAATCTGTGCTTCATAACCCGTGCAAGGGTTCTGTTCAGTGTCGTCTATCTGCTTTGATATTCAGCCAGAAACTTATAATCCGTCTTTTCATGCCTCGAAAAACGTGAAGTATGGCATCTTTTTGGACAGCAATCAAAAGTTCAACGGCAGCAAATGTTTAATCATCAATATTCTCTGCAGGATCCTATCAAAGTTTGGTTCCTGTGAATGGGGCTCTGTTTTCTGTTTTCGGCGGCTTCCTTGATTGGCAAATGTTTTTGCCTAGTCACTATTTCTGGAGAATTTTCTGCCTTTTCGCCGTGGTTCGCAGCTCTGAGGGCTTCCTTGATTTGCGCTTACAGCGCTTAGCCCCTTGTCGTCATCAGCGGGACCAGCGGTCAGCTCTTGTGTTTGGCAAGCGGCCATTCTACTTCTTTGGATCCCTTGGGATTTGTGTTTCGACACCCATGCTCGGTTATGTTCTCTGTTTATGCCTCCATCTGTCTTGGAAGGCACTCTGTTTTAGGGGGTATCTTGGTTTAGTTAGTGGATTGACCATTACGGAGGGTATTAAGATAATATCTTATTATTTAATGGTCACTCTTAGTTAGATAGTTTCCTTTTCCGTCTTTAGTTTAGGATCTATCCATTCTGTTTTCTTTGTTGTAGTTCTTCTGATTTTGTCTATTTTTAGACTTTGTAATTCCTTTATATTGAGCTTTCGCTCTCTTTGTAAATAACTGATTCAGTAATATATTATTAGGTTTCTCCATCATGTAACACTCTCAGCCAGCTGTTCCTATTAAGATGTACCCTTGGTTTCAAGAGTGTGGATTTTAGAGTTTAAGTCTTTAGAAAAAGGTGTTGAATATTTCCTAGACAATTTGGATAAGAAGAGTGGTGGGAATAGTTCTTGTTAAAAGGAGCTTTATATCTGACATTTGCTGTTGCTGTTATGGTATATGTATTTGGCTGTTATCTCGAACTGATCCTTTGTTTTGGTGGAATTGTATATCCGTTTATATGATGGCGTATCTTGATAGCTAGTTTTATGGTTGGACGGTGTAGATGGGTTACTCTTTGTAGCAGTCCTTTTTGAATTTTTGTTACAGCTGTTGTTCAATCTTTGTAATCAGCTGCTCGAGTGAGCTATATTTGTAAGCTATTTCCAACATAAAAAAACGAAAAAAAATATAAAAATTCCAGGAAACCTTTTAGTTCATATAAACAAACTTCTAAAACTTTCCTAAGAGTATAAAAATAATGAGAGTGGAGTATAAACTCTTAGGAAAGTTTTAGTTCATATAAACAAACTTCTAAAACTTTCCTAAGAGTTTATACTCCACTCTCATTATTTTTTAAGTTTATTCATCTCAACCCACAAAGCAAAAAATTGGCCACTTCTTAACCCCTGAACATACAAAATTAGATGACAAATGTTCTTGGATTGTGACCAAAAAAGACATCAGTTGCCAAAGAATGCAACAAAATAAGATTAAGAAAAATATTAATATGTTTATTAATTCATCTCAGCCTACACATTCGAGGTACATTTTAATCCTAAACTCCAAAAACCTTGGGATTAAACCCTAAACTCCAAAAAACTTGGGATTATTTTTGACCCAAGTCCTGTGATCAATTTTTTGAATATTTTAGCAAATCTATTAGTTCACATTACAACACAACCACCAGATATATTTTAGCCATTGTGATCCTAAACCACATGCTCATTCTTTGGGAATAGAAAAGTTGTTTCGGGCATATCATAATCCTAAATCTCATGTTCAATCTTTTCAAAAAAATTGTGAATCTATCAGTTAATCTCAACCCAAAAACTCCAAGAACATCATATTCTAGTCTCCTATTTCACATTTTTTAGGAGAAATCATGGGGTTCTATTCATTTTAACTTTAACACCACAAAGTTCAAAACCTCGTTAACCTATAAACTGCCATGACATATTACCCTTGGAACCTGAAATCAATGGATACATTTTTGGAACTTTTAGGAAGTTCAATCATCTCAAGACTGTTATGAAGATTCCTAAAGGGTCTTGAAATGATTAATCAAAGGGTCTGCAGGTTATGAAGATTGTTCATGAGGTAAAAGGTTTGTAATGAACTTCAATGAGTTCCAGAATTTGAAATTCTTGAAGGTCCATTCTAATTCACAGAAAGAGATAAATGAAGTTTGAAACCAAATGCTACCAAAAGTATCTTCATGCCTACCACCCCTGTAATTTATACACTCAAAAATATTAGATGCAGTTACCAAGGCTGCAGCTTGCTCAGATAGAGACCAAGAAGAGTTCTAACAAGACCGACAAAAACAGCACCAAATACACATTGTTAGACATCAGTGCCATGACAACTGACATATTTATCACCTGGAATACATGAACGGAAAAAGAAACCATAGAAAATGTAGTTACTGTCTTTACTATGGAAAAAACAATGGATTCTCTGTGGGTACGTTCAGGATTCTGCATTTGCAGCCTGGATTCGCCTGGGGTACATCCATGGACGTACCCAAAAGAATACTTCCTACAAATGCAGAAACCAGAACATACCCACAGAAACCGAACCCCCTACCTATATCCAGAGCAAATCAAACCCAAATCCAGGGCTGCAAGGGCGTGAACCTATAACATAGGTTTATATCAATCCAGACACCTGCAGGAAGAACTTAAACTTAATGACCTAAGTCCCATGCTCATCTAAGAAAAATAGAGGTTTGTTGATCTCAACCTACAAAACCTAGGTATATTTAACCTTACTGGATGCTCAATTTTTTTTGTTTAAAGTAACTTGAAGTTTGTACGTATCAACACAAAATCCCTAAACCCTAAGCATTTATTAAACCTATTCCACATGCTCATTTTTCATCTAGCAAATCTATTAGTTTATATCAAACAAAACAAAAAAACAAAAAAAGCATTTAACATAACAGCACAACCCCATGCTCTTTTCTTGAAATATAATAATAGTAGAATTTTTCAAACCAAAAATCTCAAAGCCCAAGTACGTCTTAAGCCCTATAACCCTCAGTGAAGTTTTAGAAAAAAAATTTAGAAGTTATTAAAATTTGTAGTAAACCACAAACACTAACCATTTAACCCTAAGGATCTAAAATTAAACCAAATTCTCATGTTCTTGAATTAGAATGTTAATCTTAGCCCTAAAACCCTTGCTCAAGTTTTCAAATTAAAAAAAATAATTAATATCAATCTTCACAGTTGCCAATTTCTTCCCCTCTCTTGCTTATAGATAGGCATATCCACATAACGGATGCTGGATGGATACAATATGCCCAGATACAGCACAAATACTATATTCAAACATATCGATGTACGATCCTATGTTTGGGCCTTATCCAATATGTCCAAATACAGTACCACATCATCTAGTGTTGTATCTAGTTTAGGGTTATGAAAAATATTCAAAAAATGCAAAAAGAAAACACCAGAAGAAAAGATACTTTTAAAAAATGTTCATATATATAAGGATTTTTTGAGCCTACAAGGGGTCTGAGGCAGAGCGATAACCATTCCTGTTCATCACAATGGCGGAGACCTTAAGCAGATCGATAAAAAGCCAAAGCTATGATTGGCGCCTGGACCAGTATTCACATCGCCAACAATATCCCTCCTATCACTCAACAACAATTCGCAGACGACACAATCCTCTATGGTACATCAAGCTTGAATGAAGCAAACTCCATCAAAGACACTCTTGAAAGGTATGTCAAGGCCTCAGGGCAATAAATAAATAAAAATAAATCTTGTATATACTTCTTCAATACAAAGAAGAGTATCCGCCGTAGAATTTTGGCATTTGTGGAATTTAACCCTGCAGATCTTCCTAGGAAATATTTGGGTGTTCCGCTCTTTAAGGGAGCCATGAGAACCAATTTATGGGAAGATAAAATTGAAAAATGTCGGAACAAAGCTGCCTCATGGAAGGGCAAATGGCTAACTCTGTCAAGAAAAATCATGATGATCAAAGCAATATTATCAGCCATTCTGATCTATCTTCTATCGAGTACACAAATCACCAATAAAGCAAACAATAGGTTGGAAGGCATCATGAAGAAGTTTTTGTGGGAAGGTTCAAATGATGTTATGTGAAATCCCCTAATTGGCAAGGACACTTCGTGCAAGGACAAAAGCGAAGGCGAGGCTGGGTTTAGGAAAATCAAAAGGCAAAATACTGCATTAGGAGCAAAATTAATCTGGAGAATGTATGAGTGTCCCACTACAAGGTGGTGCCAAATTCTTCAAAACAAATACCGGGACTCTAATGAACCATCAACAATTCTCACTAATCCAAATCCTCCAGGCAGATCCCATATCTGGAACTTTATGCTGCAATGTCGCTACATCATCACAAATCATCTTTCGTGGAATATTAACAATGGAAGGAGTACACTCTTCTGGTAGGATTCTTGGAATGGATATTCATCCCTGGCAAACGATCAAAGACTTCACTCATATATCGATACCCTATCGGAGGAATGGGGAATGAAAGTATGCGACTACATTTGTCCAGAAGATGTGGTAGGGAGAACGGTGTGGAAATGGAAAAATTTGGACATCTCGATTTCACCTGAACAAAAGGAAATATTAAGGTTAGAGTTGGATCAAAGTAACATTTTCATTAACAATGGAGATGATAAGATCATCTAGACGAGTGTCAAATCAGGACAATATTTTGTGAAATTGGGATATAAACTACAGAATATGGTTGAACGAAATGTAGATTGGCCAACTAAGCTATGTTGGAGTCATTGGTGCCTACCGAAGGTTGGAGCCTTTTTGTGGACTGCACTCCATAAGAGGATTTTAACCGGTGATAGGTTGAAAGTATTTGGGATAAATGGCCCCTCAAGATGTGTCTTATGCAAGTCTGCAGAAGAAAGTGCGGACCATCTTCTTCTTAGTTGTCCATTTGCAAATCAATGTTGGAGGTGGCTTGCCAATTGCTACGAACGGATGAGTGCATTCCCAAATGATCTTACACATTTTCGACCTTGGCCAAGAATAACGAACACTTTGTGGAAAGGTGTTTGGATCACGGGGCCGTCCATGATATTATGGCACATTTGGAGGGAAAGGAACAACTGAATTTTTCAAGAAAAAGAATCAATTGTGGAAGAGATCATCAAAAATATAGAAGTGGGTATATGAGAAATCTTATTGGCAAAACAAAAAACAAAAATCAGGTCACAGATGCCCCAGATCGTTTACCAATTGGGATGACAGGATCAGGAAGAAATGGGGCCTTCTCAAGGCCGCTCCAACATACAGCGTGGGTGGTCCCTGTTGATGATTGTTTTTAGACAACACAACAATAGAGTAAAACACTAGAGTATCCCACTCTCTCTTGAATAAAGCTCTTCAAAAGCTGAACTATGTGATCCAGTGAAGTAACTCCAAGGTATTCAACTCAGTGATTACTTGTGATCTTGCTGATAATCACAAAGGGACTTACATTAGACTTCTTCTTTCATTTAGCTTACTTCTCCTTTCAGTGTGGATGATGCATGTACAAGGCTTCAATGATAAATAAAAGAAAAAATAAGGGTTCAAGAAAATTAATCTAAGGTCAATGAAGCAATAATGATGTATGAATAGACAAACTCCTGAATTAACCAGACTCCACTTCGCCAAGGATGCCTACAACTACATGAAGTTGGTGCAATCTCCTAAGGTTATGCGAATGGTTTTCAAATCGTGAAGGCTTATACAAGCACCCATCGGATGGCGCAGCTCAAACAAGCATCCATAATCGAACTTAAACAAATTACAAGGCTCAGACTAGCTTTACACAACACTCCACCAGCAATGAATGTTAAAAGCATGAGCTAGGAGTTGATCAATATCCAATACAAACATACATTACATCAAAGAGCTTCTAATCTACTTTGAAACATCTCTCAACTTCATCAAGATACAAGAAACCATGTCATTCCACAAGACAACACTTAACACCAAATGAATTCCAATGTCTTTGCATTAATCTTGAGAAATATTTACAACAATTTCAAGTCCTCTCAGAGAATTTTGAGAGTCTCTCCTATTCTACTCCTACAAAACTATATCTTACAAATGAGGCAACAAGGCCTTTATATAATGTCCAGATTACAATGAATGGCTAAGATCAATTCATGTAGCCAAGGGTCCAGATCGTGCCACCTCAGTAGGTTGTTACAACAACTGCTATTTTTAGTACAAAAGAGAGAGGCAATGAAGGCACGTTTTCCAAGAAGATAAAGATAAGATGAAATCATTTAAAGCATCTTCCACATAGGCGACCCTTTGGCTTCTTTTATTAAATGATACATTGAATGCATTTGAAATGCTGTGGCTGATTATGATTGGATGATGATGTGTACTCGCCACATAGGTGCCACCTTGGCATATCTTGTGGATTTCAACTGTTAATTCAATATGTTATGTACATATTCCCAAATTGTATCATCTGTATGATATCTTCGATATGATTGCTTTGATGATGAACACTTGAGATGTATCTTGTTGATCTTGCCTTGTTCATGTTTTGTAGACTAGATGTGTAGGATGCTTGTAGCTCATTTGTTTAACACTGTGATGTTCCTTCTTCTTGTAGGTAAGTTGATGATCTTCTTCGATGCATCTTCATGAAGAGTAGATGATGATGATAATGATGTGGCTTCCTTCATGTAAGAGTAGATGACAATGCTTCATTCATGAATAGGAGTAGGAGATCTCTCTTGGACTTGAAGGTTGAATGAAACTTGAAGTTGAATAGATGAAGTATCTCTGACATGATGCTATTGAAGATGAAGTAGTGCACTTGAAATGATGATCTTAACATGATGTCATTGATGTTTCCTCTACAATTTGAAGGTAACTCAGGTGCTTGTCCTTCAGATGATTCCTTGGCTTCACCAACACTCCTTCTCTCAATGATGCAACTTGATGATGATCTTGAAGTGATCTCCAAAGGGTGGCTAGCATGATGTTTCTTCTTGCAATGACAACTTCTTGACTTCACTCCTTGGATGAAGGTGACTCCAGGCGCTTGCTCCTTAGGTTTGTTGATGTTCCTACAACACAACAAAGAGACATTATCAATTACTTTATAACAAAGGAAACACTTTAAACATGTAAATAACCCTTCTTCAAGTCTAGGCGCACATATAGGTAAAAAGAGGAGCAAAGTGCGCCTAACACATAATAGCTTCATACTTGTTATTTCAAATGATTTCAAACAATTGTAATAGCTTAAAATGATTTCTCCTTTCAAGGCGCCTACTTCAAAAGGTCAATTGATGTGATTCTTCCCAGGGCGCCAATTCAGTTGGTATGAAGGCAAAAAGGCGCCTTAAGTTGAAAATAGGCTTACTTCATTCCTTAAGGATCTAAATACTGGTGAAGGTTCAACAAAGGTACCTTAAGACTAGAACTCTTTCAAATTGCTTGATAAATACCCCTTTGAGTTTAGGCGCTCAAACTCATATACCCAAGCATTATACTTCCTAGGCGGAATTTGATGATCAAAACTACTAGAAGTGGCACCTATAATACATGAGGGGTTAATAATGCTCTAAGTATGAAATGGCGCCTATCCTCTCTTAGTGATATTGGTCTCCTTAAAGGGCGCACTTGATGGTGATTTAGGTGTAATAGGGCGCCATAGCTCAAGATAAGCAATTCAGCATGTTAACCATCCTTATGAACTTCATGGAAGGCTAAGTTTCTTAAGGCACTACCTTGTATAAGTTTAGACACCCTCTTCATACTTAGGCGCCATAATAGGTTTACAAAGGAGTGAAAGGGCGCCTAAGGTTCAAGTGGCTTCATACTTGTCATTTTGATGATTCAAGGGGATGGAGAGACCTTAGAATAATCATATCTCTCAAGGCGCCTAAGATGTTACTTCTCCTTGCTTCAAGGCGCAATCTAGAGGCTGTCTGAATGGTGAAAGGCACTCGGAGTTCTAGGTGGAGTTTTGAGGTAGCACAAGTGGAAAAATGCACCTAGCTTCCTGGAACAAATTCGCGTCCAAAACTGAAAGTCTAGAGGGTAAGGTATATTGAAAAATATATTTAAGTATAAGTTGAGAGATATACTTTAAATATTTTTCAATATACCTTTCAGGATGTTTGAGATAGGTCTCAAATCCACTGGATTTAACATGTAGATTATAGAATTTGGAGGATCCACCAGATTTCAGACTTAGTCAATTTTTCAGTGTTTCAGGATTTCAGGGTACCAGACTTAGTCATTTTCAGGATCATCTCAAACATACATTAGGATTAGGTCTCAGTGTTCATTATTTGGATGAAAATTGATCAAGACTCTTAATTCATGAGACCTCCAATTATAAAGCAAAAACTTCTAGGAGAGACTTATTGTTGGATTGGCAGAGAAACGAACCGAAAACATCATCCAGAACCTAATACAAAGCATCAGAGCTCAAAAAAAGGGGTCCCCCATTTGCAATGGGGTGATGTGTGATTTGGTCACAACAGTCCCTATCCTTCCAAAAAAATGAAGAGAGCAACAATAAAATGAAACCCACCCCCAAGCGACAGATTAAAACTCAACTTTGATGGTGTTGCTCGTGGCAACCCCAGGATTTCTAGAGCAGGGTGCATCATTAGAATAATAAAGGGGAGGTCCTATGGCCTATATCTAAGAAGCTGCCAATCGGAATGAATAACGAAGCCGCATGTCAGGCCCTTTTAGCAGGTTTGAATCTATGTAAAGAGAAAAATCTATCAAACATAGATGTTGAGGGTGATTCCCAGATTTGCATAAATGCAATTAGTAACCGTAAGGTATCCAATTGGAAACTTAAGAACATTGCAACTTCCATTTTGGCAATCATTGATAGCCTACAAGACATACAATTCAACATTGTTTTCGGGAAGCGAATGCATCGGTTGATCAACTTGCCAACTTTGCATGCGAACAAAGCGAGGCGGAGGTCATTTCAAATGATGCATGCAGATGGGGGAAATCTCTAGTTAGGATTGACAAAGGATAGCAGATCCACATAAATGGCAAAGAAATCTTAGACAGGATATGGCTGCAAGGATTGACAAAACATTGAAAAGCACGAAGATCAACATGGAGAATGGTAATTCATGCACGCTCGCTCTCTAGAGCTATGATTTTTGTATCTTTTTCACAATTGGTTTTAATGAATGGGAGCTACCCCCTTGGTAGCAACTTATCTATCAATATATATATATATATATATATATATATATATATATATATATATATATATATATATATATATATATTAAGATACAAAAATCTAATATAACAAAATAACCTATCATAAACTGAAATATAAAAATCAAGATTCAAAAAATATATAAAAACATATTTTTTATGTTATGTTCTATGCCTTTAGTTGTATAAATAATGGAGCATATATATTCTTAGTTGTATCTAGCCACATCTATATCAGGGGGTCTTGAAAATTCACCTAATTTGTATCTGATACCAGATCTGTATCAGATATCATATCCATTTCCATGCAACTCTAATGCATTTAAATGTACCTGCAAACCCTGGCCATTTATAAGGTCTAAAGTCTAAACCAAATTCTCATGTTCTTGAATTAGGATGTTGGTTTAGCCAAAACTACAAAAGCTGAGTATATTTAACCCCGCACTCAATTTCATGAAAAATTTGGTAAATTTTATCCTTTGTGTCTACTACATGCAAACCATAGATTAAGAAAGAACTGTCATTGGTGAGGAAAGCTTGTTGTTTATTAATTCACATCAACCCACATACTGTAATCATAACTTACCCAAGGGTCTAAACCAAATTCTCAAACTTTTTAGAGTAAGATGTTTGCTCAACTCAACCCAAAAACCCTAGGCATATCTTGCACCTAAAACCCCATGCTCAATTTATGAAAATTTCAGTAAATCTACTAGTTCAATCTTGTCAACCCAAACACCAGCCATATCTTAACTCTACCCTAAATAAAAGATATAACCATATATCATAACACTATACCTGCTACTCAATTTTTTAAATCTATTTATGCAGAACAGTTCATAAATGGTCTAAATGATCACAAATAGAAAGATTTGGGAAGTGGAAAACCGAACAAGCTTGAAAATTAAGCAAATGAAAACTTCGAAAATATTATTTTTTAAATTCTCATCTAAATATCAAAACCCCAGGAGTATCTTAACCTTAGGGAACTAAACCCATACTCAATTTTAAGTACGTTTTAGGAAGCTTACTCATCTCAACTCACAAACCTAAACACTCGTTAACACTAGTTCAATGTTTTGAAAATTTTAGCAAAACTACTAGTTCACATAAACTGAGTGATTCCAAAAATATCTATACAATCTTGACCATGCCCAACATTAGCAAGACCCATGAGTCTGAGTCCAAGTCAAGCAAAACAAGTTCAGAGGACCTGGGATCCAAGATTTGATCAAAATTGACACTAGTCAAACATCATGCAACTCCACCAAAAAATCTGCAAACACGTGATGACTCAACAAACACTTGGCAAACACAATGTAACTCAGCCAAGCTTAGCAAGTGTTTTCAACTCTAGGCTTTAGTTTAGATATTTAAATTTTCACCCAAGTGCAATTGGAAAACTCTATTTTGTGAGATTTCCTATATCTTTTACTTTTATAATTTATCTTGTCCATTGCTAAGTCTTGATGCCAAGTTTCATCCTAGCTCAACTCAACTTGGCATTATCAGTCTTCCCAAGTACATGCCAAGTCAACCTCAGCCTACTAGGCTACTACTATATGATCCTACCCAAATGGCCTGCATCCCATGCTCATTCTCTTGGTGATTTTTAGAAGTTCGTTTGTATCAACTCACAAACCACATGCATATATCTTAAACATATACCCCTTTCTCAACGTTTCTTAAATATTAGTAAATCTGTCGGTATCAACAAACAAACCCCAGACTTATCTTTTCTCGTTCCCTAAATCCTAATTCTCTCATTTTGTTTTGTCCTGACTCCTGACCACAAAATTAAGCTACATCTGTCACATGCTAAGTTTTTGGAATAGGAAGTGTGTTCATCTCAACCCACAAAACCTACGTATGTATCTTACCTATAGACCCCATGCTCAATTTCTTGGAAATTTTAGTAAACCTATTATCTCATACCACAAACCCCAGCGATATCTTAAACCCCAACAATCCCATGCTGGTCTATATTATAAATCCTAATATCTAATCCCTTCCCTTTATTTCATTCTGAACTCGACTAAAAAACAAAACTGCAGCTTTCACATTATGAAAACAATGCATCTTAACTATAAATGGCTAAAACCCATGCTCATTTTTCCTGGCAATTTGAGGGTGTTTCTTCATCCCACCCACAAAGCCTAGGAACAGTTTAAGCTGTGATTTTGAAAATCAAAAGCATGAAATGAATTATCTTCAAACTCTGACTACATAAAAAACAATTATTGACAAAATACAAAAATAACAACTTAATCAAAAGGGCATACAATCCCTGTTCTCTTTTCTTTGAATATTTTAGTGAATTGGAAAACCTTTCTAAAATTATGCCAGCATATCTGTTATTTCATATCAACAAACAAAGCCTAGACATATTTTAGCCCCAAACTCATGCTCAATTTGTTCAATCTATTACTTCATCAACTCACAAAGCCCAGCCACATATTAATCCTAAATTCCATGTTTGCCTACCCTCCAGAGTCCAGATTCACAGCATTCATTTCTATCCAAGCTCAATTTTCTGTATTTTAAGGTTTGGTCATCTTAAATCACAATCCTGGGCCATATCTTAAAAGTAATTAACATGGTTGGTTTTTTTTAATCCTAATCTCAGAAATAATTTCATCCTAAACTCAAATTAAAAAAAAAAAAAAACTGAATTTGCCTTTGTCACACATTGAAGTGATAGAAGTCGGAAACTTGCCTTACCCATGAAAGCTGCAAAGACCGTCTTCAGCCCCAACACATCCACAAATCTCTCACATGCCGGCGAAAATTTTGTCATGGCAAAATCCAGAGTCCTCATTGCACTCCCGTAGACAGACTTCTTCTGTTTCATTATAATTATCATCAACTCTACCCCCTCTGCCTTCACAAACCTCTCCTTATTCTCCATTGGCATCACCAAACTACACAATCAAGCAAATAACATCTTTTAGGTTTTTAAAGCTACCTTATGATAAAAATAAGTTTTTTATGTAATCCTGTGTTTCTTATGGTATTACTATTACCTACAAAGACAATCAAACAAATTCTCCACCATCTCTTCTTCATCCCCACTCTTTGGATCCTTTGACTTGTACAGCGCCACTGCCTGAAGCACTGCATCAACGCCATTCATCCCCCCTAAACGTCGCTGATTTGCACTACTATTCTGCAACAGTATAGCCAGAATCTCTGTTGCATATTGCTTGTTAGAGTCAAATTCCCTTGGCTTTATACGGCCCAAAAGGAACCTCAAGAGCTTTGTTCTTTCGCAGACCAATTCAGCTACAGAGGGTTTAACTTCAATCATGTTTTCAATCGTGGCAAGGGTGTTGTAGACAGCTGTTGATTCGTCCGGGTCAGTCTCATCTAGCCTTGTGATCAAATTCAATTGTCATTAACATTGAATTAATAGATGTACAATAAATTACAATAACTGAACAATAGCTATTAGTGCAGTGATCCAGAAAAGTTCATGAACGTGTATTCCTGCAATGCTGGCTAGATAAGGCCATGCAAAAGCAATGGCAGATAATGCAAAAATATAGTAAAAGCTAAAAACTGAAAATGTATTCCCATATAACCCTAAGTTCTACGTCCAAATTTTCTGAAGATGAATGCTATTGGCTAAAGCTGAAGACAAGTGAAAAGAGATTAAGAATAAGCAAAATACTAAATAGTATAAACCAAAAGCTGAAAGCTGAAAATCTATTCCTGTCGCACCCTGCGATCCAAAATTATGAGAATGCTTTCTAGCTGAGTAAGGACAGGCAAAAATAGAAAGCAGGAGGCAAGAAAATACAACTAAAAGATAAAAAGTGAAACCTGAAACCGTATTCCTTCAATAACACTCCTTTCCAAAATTAAAAGGATGTGTGCTAGGCTGCTAGCTGGACAAGGCCAAGCATAATCAAAAAGCAAGCTAAACATATAAATAAAAGCTGAAATAAATTCCTATGGAAGTCTTAGTTCCCAACGTTGCGAGGAAAAAGTGCTGGCCAGACAGTACCAACTCCCAAAGACAAGCAAAGAACAGAAAGCGTGATGAACCAGGATATGTAATAGAGCTTTGTGCTACCTGGAATCGGGGTGCATCTGGAACAAGTTGATATAAACTGCACGTTTCCAGTAAAGGATTATGAAGAGACTATGCAGCTCATGACTTGGAAGTGGGAGAAGTTGTGTGTGCACTTCAGATGTTGCAGCATTTCCTGCTAGGGAAACCTTGAGTCATGAAGAACAATCATTGTGGGCTTTCACTCAGCCCAATATAGACACCGAGTGATCATGATTTTGACATATCGTGCGTTAGAGAGAAAGAAAACCAGTTAACGGGCAAAGGTACATTGAAAAGTATGAATTTGAGAGAAATGGTCTGAGTAGACGACTAGACTTGTGTTTGATTAATTAAGAAAAAACAATTAAATATTTTGAATTTTCAAAGTCATGTATTTGGATACCACTATATAATATTTTAAAATCCTCGTTTCAAGTCACTTGCCAGACTTCTTTTCAGGGGATTTACAAGATCAACAATGTCACAATTTTCAATATTTCACAGTGAGAAGCACTACATTGCTAAGTGCATAAGTATACAAGACTGAACATTTGAGGGCAATATGTGAGAATATAAGTGGCAAAAAGATTACAAGTGAATGTTGTTTATTGAGCAGAGAAGCAAAATATTCAATATTTCACGGTGAGAAGTACTACATAGCTAAGTGCATGAGTATACAAGACTGAAAATTTGAGGGCAATATGTGAGAATACAAGTGGCAAAAAAGATTATAAGTGAATGTTGTTTATTGAGCAGAGAAGCAAAATATTCAATATTTCACGGTGAGAAGTACTACATAGTTAAGTTTATGAGTATACAAGACTGAAAATTTGAGGGCAATATGTGAGAATACAAGTAGCAAAAAGATTACAAGTGAATGTTGTTTATTGAGCAGAGAAGCAAAATATTCAATATTTCACGGTGAGAAGTACTACATAGCTAAGTGCGTGAGTATACAAAACTGAAAATTTGAGGGCAATATGTGAGAATACAAGTAGCAAAAAGAATACAAGTGAATGTTGTTTATTGAGCAGAGAAGCAAAATATTCAAAATTTCACGGTGAGAAGTACTACATAGCTAAGTGCATGAGTATACAAGAATGAACATTTGAGGGCAATATGTGAGAATATAAGTAGCAAAAAGATTACAAGTAGGAAGTTGCTTTTTTGGACACAGTTTCCAGAAGCTCTACATTTTTATATCATGGACTGTGGAAATATTATGTCTACAAGTGCATAAGTATACAAGTGCATAAGTATACAAGACTGAACATTTGAGGCCAATATGTGAGAATATAAGTAGCAAAAAGACTACAAGTGAATGTTGTTTATTGAGCAGAGAAGCAAAATGTAATGTACCTTGCAAGGTTTTGTACCAAAAGCTCAAGCGCATTGTTTTCAAGGAGGGCATGAACAAGGACAGTTGCAGGGTCATGGGAGTCGTCGAGCACGTCCTCGTCGGTGAGGTCCTGAATGAGAGCCACTACATCGGAGGCGATGTCCGTGTTGTCATGCGTCAACAGGCCCAGAATGGAGGGAATGGTGTTCAGCTGCACCAGCTCCGGGTAAAGCTCTGGCGCGCCCGCCAGGGTTTTCAGCTTTGTTATCTCTTCGTGCAATTCCACCTCCGATTCTGCGAACTTTTCAGGGTTTTCTGCGTATTTCATGCGCGCTTCGAGGTTTTCTTTGAGGCGGCGCTCGAAGGAGAGCACAATTTTTTTCAGGCCGCGGATGTCCAGCGCTTGGACGGCCTGCCCCTGCGAGCTTTCCAACGCTTCTAGCAGGCTTAAGTCCACTTCGCCCTCCTCTTCTTCTTCTTCCATTTCTTCTCTCTTTCGCTTGCTCGGATTCCACCCCATAAGCCTCACAACCGTTTTCTGTGTTACCTCTCGGTATGTACCCTTGCAGCGCTAAACATAAATTTAAACGGCCTCACGCCCCATCCTTAAAACTCAGTAGTTTTTTTTTGGGTTTGAGTCACAGGCCTAGAATTTGATGGTCTATTTGACCGTTTTTGCTATTTTAGACCGTATTTTATAACTTTAAAATTTATTAAACGCTATAGCTTGACTTCAGTCCATGATTGAATGTAGAGCTTCTGAATCACTGCGTATTGCTTGCTATAGAAATGTAAATGATGTTTTCTTTTTATCTTGAACATTTATTTGAATGGATATAGAAATATATATTAAATTAGAATATTTTCAAAGATAAATTATAAATGATATTTTAGAATGTTTATCTTCAATCAATTTAGAAACAAATGTTTACTTTGTTTTATCTTCAATCAATTTAGAAACAAATTTATACTTTGTTTTATTGTTTTTTATTTTTTTAAATCAATTTAAAAACAAATTTTTGCTTTGTCTATACTTGTTATTTATTGTTTTTAGTTTTAAAAATCAATTTAGAAACAAATAATTGCATTGTCTATACTTGTTAATATGTTATTTATTGTACAACTTTGCAAATTAAAATTACAAAGATTAAGAAGAGCTGTAATTAAGAGTTGATTTATAATTAGAGGGATTAAAAAGAATTGCGGCTACTTCCTCCATTGTCATTCAATTGACCACAATCACCTTTCTATCAAAGCAACAAAATGCCTACGTTAGAGACGAATTGGAAATGTTCTTAGCAGTGAATCAATGATTGAAAGTTCTCTAAGACTTCCAAATGAGGGCAAGTTGGTTTGTGGAGTGGATGGGTTGCTCTTAAGGTACGACAAATATTTTGTGAAACTTATTGCTTTGCTATCTTTTTGAAATGTCATTTGAATGATTGTAATTTGTAAGTGGGAATTGTCAATAATCAGCTTTAAGAATCAGTTGTAGCCAAGGGAAGATTCGTATAGTTGTGAATTTCAAGGTGAGCCACTTGAAACAATTGATTTGAGTTAATCACCGTGAAGTTTCTCCAAAGGAAGAGGTCTTGTTGTTTAGTTGTGTTTGTGACTGTGTTGTTGATTGTTGCTCTTTTTGGTAGTCTTTAGTCTATTTTTTTTAACCTACATTCTTTCAATATAAATCAACATTTTTTTGACAAGTTATAGTTTTCTTAAAATGTCAATTGAAAGGCAGTTAAATGACCAAACCGTCATAAAAAAATTATATGACAGGCAGGGGTGACCATCAAATTCCAAGCTTGGTTTGAGATCTAATCATTTTTAGATCTATAGTTTGCAACCTTTGATATTGGGTGTACAAGTCTTAAGTTAATATTTCTTGGGGGAGAGCAAATCATTCAGGGTATTCATTTTATCAAAATTGTTTTGGGCATGATTCTTACCTTGTCCCTTATTTATTGTACCTCCAAAGGTTTAAATCTTGGTAGATGGTGCAACCAAGGAACATACCATCACCTTCACCAATTGTGCTTAACCAACTGAGCTACAACCTTTTGGTTTTCTTCATAATTTTAACTAGCATTTTTTAGTATATAAGAGTCCGCAAGTAACCTCAACTTAATATTATAATACCTTCACATATTTGGAGGGACTAGAGGATTGGTTTGGAAGATCTTTGTCCTAACCTTAACTTTCTAAAGGTTTTTGAATGGTAAGTCAATCTCAATGCAATTGATCTTTTCCTTTGGCAACTAAAGGTTTTGGCTATTTGCTTGTTAATGTGGTTGCCCGACAAAAGGTCAATGGTATATCCCCTCCCAACTCTAATCTCCAACTTATCAATGGCCACTTTACTAATGACCCATTTCTCACTCTCCTAGAAGAGAAAGATAATGTTAGCCAAGCCTTGTAGTGTTTTAATACTTGTTGTCTTGCCTCTGGCTCCAACATACAGTGGCAAAAGACACAATCCTATCATCAATCCTTCTTGCCTAAGCCTCCTTGGCTTGACTCTTTTCACTCGAAATGGATTGACTATGAGGAAATTTTTTAAGTTATTAAGCATTTCATTTGCCTTTTGGTCCTTGTCTTCTACTCTTTGGTAATTTGTTCTATTTCACATCGAGAAGAAATTGCACTTCTAGATTGTTAAACCTTTTTTCCTTGCAAGGAAGTTTCAAATTTGTTATAAAGTGCTTGTTGCTACTCATGTATTATTTCTCCTATTGAGCCCCTTCGAAAGGCTATTATCAAAACTTGAAGAGATAACTTAAAGATTTTAAAGGATTCCATCGAGTGGCATGTGAATTATGGTGTCTTCCATGTGACTCAGGTGGTCTTAGCCATATTGATACTTGTAAATAAAGTTTGGTCTTGTGTGCCAAGTGGATTTTAGAGCCTTAGAGGACAATGAGGCTTAAAAAATTATTCTTGCTTCTCAAATTCATCATGGTAAACAAGCCTAGAAAGGTATTGGCTTTCACTCCATTATTATCATGAAGGAGCCTATGCAAATTCAAAGCACTTTTGTTGCCAAAAATATATGGAAGGCTTGGGAGGCCATTAAGCCCTAGCTTCTTTAGAATGGAACAATTTCAAGATTGGGATTTCCATCAACTAGCAATCTTTTTAGTGATCTCATGTGATTACTTGCCAAGATAGACCTCTTGCCAAAGTTCTATGGGTTTGTTCCTTCAATTTTTTCAAAAGAGAGATTTGTTTCATTTCAAACCTCTTCTCCAATTATCTTGGCTAGAGTTCAAGGCTAAATACAAACTTTTTAATTAGGATTATGAGTCCTTTCAAACTATTGTGGAGTCTATTCCTCCAAAGGTGGTCCATAAGGTTGGGATTCAATGTACCAAACCCTAGTGGAAGGATTATAAGTGGTATTCAAACACTCCTTTCCAAAATTGCAAGCTTTTCAAAGGCTATTCATGGCTCTCTTCTCACCTACCCATGGTTTCAAAGCCTAATGCTAGGTGGAATCTTCAGTTCACTACTACTCATTGGTGTGCATGTTTCAAATAGTTTGGTCCAAAATTTTAGATCCTAAAGTGACTCACTTTTCTTGGTGTCTTCTTTTCTACGATCTTCCCAATGGATCTTGACTTGTCCATTTGGGTGTTTCCAACCCCTATGTCATGCATGTGAACATCTAAAAACTCTCAAGCATATTTTCTAGTTTTTCCTACAAGCCCAAGCTTTGTTTAACTTGGATACATCATTTCTTTAAGCCCTTTCAACTATATTTTTTTCCTAGCATATGGTTCTTCTAAGTAATTGACCTAAAACTTCTTTGAGATTTGCCCAAACTTATCATGCTTTCAGAGTGGGAATTCTTTTCAACATATATAAAGATAAGAATGTTGCTTTACATTCAAGTGATGTTATGGATGTTCACTTTTTATGTATAGTAAAATTCATTATATGCTCTAATGTTATGTTATAGATAAAGTGGCTTTGGAGGTTTCCCACTTGCAGACTCTTATTGACTATTGGGCTAATGCTCTATGCACTACTACTCATGTGTCACCTTCTCCTACCAACAAGGATGCCTCACCTTCATATGCACATTGGCATAGGCATAGCCATAGTGCTAGTTCCAAACATGACTCTCATGGTTCTTATAGGTCCCCTTAACATGGATGTCATGGTTGGTCCACCCACCACATTGTCAGTCCTCTACTTCTTAGAGTGATCATGGACTCCCTAGCTAGCATGATATTGGGAAGTTCCTCAAATGGACCTTGCTATTTCTCTTGTTCACACAACTCCTACATATCAAGAAGAAGAAAATGGTAAAGAGAATACCATCATAGGTTGGGAGCCTATTCCTAATGGTGAGGACCTCCCAGATGGTTGGGACAACCTCTTGATCATGACCCACCTCCTTCCACTAGATTGCTTTAGTTGCATAACAATGTGACCATTTTTCCTTTATCTTTGGATTTATGTATCAACCTTTTAGGATGTGATTTCATTCTACCTATCTTTTACGTAAACTATTGTATCATATTTTTATATGATTTAATATAAAAAAATACACTCTTCATTTTAAAAGGTAAATTTTTATTTATAAAAAATAACATAATTATTAAAAAAAATAGTTCATATATTACATTTAGTAGAATTTCAATATAGGTCATTCTTCAACTTTTATATCTTCTAATAAAAATTATAAAATATTAAGGTCTTCAATTTTTTATGTTTATTTTCTTAAGTAAATCTCATGTAATTTTCTTGCCATTTCCTTTGGATCTCCTTTATCTATATCCTTAAACCAGATTTTCCAATTGAATATTAAACCAAAAATAATTATAGATGGGATAAAAATATAACCTAGAGGCGAATAATATAAAAAATACAAAGAAAAGGTGTTCATAACCTACTGGTATATTTATATTTTTAAAAATATATCTAAAGTACGTCGAGGGATATCTCTTTTCCATAGTTTATTTGAAAAAGAAATTGGAAAAAATAAAAAATAAATAAAAACTAAAAAAGAAATTGGAAAAAATTAAAAATAAAAACAAAAAAACAAATTGAAAATAAGAAAATCACATAAACTATCAAACCAAAAAAGAAATTGAAAAAAATAAAAAAATAAAAACCAAAAAAAAAATTGGAAAAAATAAAAACTAAAAAACTAAAAAAGAAATTGGAAAAAATAAAAAAGTAAAAATCAAAAAAGAAATTGAAAATAAGAAAATCACAAAAAACTATAAAACCAAAAAAGAAATTGGACAAGAATCTTATTTACATGAATTTACTTAGCATAATATATTCAAATTTCCTTTACTGACCATCTTTGGCATATAAGTTCATCAAGCTATTGTATGTTATTATTCTTCTTGATAGAGTTTAATATATTTTGTTTATAATTTAGTGGTATATTTTAATTGTTTTTTATTATAGATTAGAAATTAAATTCATTAATTTTAAATTTTAAAAATGTTTTAAGTTATATTTATTATTATAAATTATTAATTAAATTATAAATTTTAAATATGTTTTAATCTAGTTATATTTTTAAATTTTAGTTCTAATTTATATTAAATTTAGTTATATTTTTAAATTTAATTTAAGTTTTAAGGTAGTTTTAATTTTAGTTTATGAGTTATTTGGTTATTTAATTTATAATAGTATATTATAGTTGCAACAATAATATATGTGGCATGGTCTCTTAAAATTATTGAGGATTAATAAGGAAACATTGTTTATTTCATTTCATCCATCTGTTATCATTTTTTCTAAACAAGCTATAAAATATGGTGTAGGTCATCACTAAGTATATTGGAAGCTTTACATTTCCATGTATAAATTGACCATGTGGGTAGGTACTGTACACTTCAAAATGTGACTCAGTAGCTTGGGGCGGTTGAGTCAGCTTTGACAGAGCACACAGACCCTTCTCCTTGCCACGGGTGAACCTCCACGTCACTCTTGCTCTCATTGTAGAACCCAGTGGAGAGGAGGTGAGACACGGGGGTGGTCCTGCTTGCTTGAGAGTTGGACTTTGTGAAAAATGGTTGGCTAGTCCTGGGGCCTTTCATGTGGATTGTTTGCTAAGTTGTGTTCAATGACTGTAGTTGTGGAGATAATGATATGACCCAAAGGGTCACTAGTCATCGATCTCATGTTTGGGTTTCTGAGATTCCAACACCTATTTGGTTGTTTGTTGTAATCATTTATGAGTCTAATGTGTCAAAAAATTTCCTCTCCTACTTGAAGGAGTTGTTGGATATGATGTCTTTGTTTGAACAACCTAAGCCTATGTTCTTGTTCTTGAATTGTCAGTTGCGTGTGTTGAGGCCTAGGGTGGATCTCTTCAATCTCCTCTAGGATCGCCCTCACCCACTCACCTCTAAGTCCAAGGCACATCCGTATGCCTGAAAAAGAGAGTTGGTTTGAGTTTACCACGAGTTGATTTTTGTTGATTTAGGGTGAATACCCTAAGGTTTACTTTGATTTTCATTCTGAATGTTGAGTTGTTGACCTCGTGATGGGATCAATGGATTTCACACTTGTTTGTTTTGGTTTTTCTGGTTTTCTATTATTTTGGGTTTTTTTTTTATGTTTTTGAATGAATGTAACTAAATGTATGCAAGCAATATTTTTGTTTTTTTTTCTAATTTTGGAAATGAAAGTAAATTAATTAATCTAGGAAATCAAATATGAATGCATTAACCATGACTTTACCTAATGTAATTGATCTATATTTTTTTGTTTTTCGAAGGTCTTTTCCAGCTATGCTATGAAATGAAAGCACAAAATTGAAAAGCTAGTCTAACAATGCAAATTGCTTGAAAATAAACTAATTAAAACAAACTAACTAGCCTATAAAGGAAATTGCAATAATTAAATCACTATTCCTAAGAGCAAGATTTGGTTATCTAATTAATACAAAAGCATGAAGGAACCTAAACTTGGAAGTGCGTGAGCCTGGCGTATCCTCAAAGATCCTTATAGTAGCCTTCCCTTCCTCTATAGTAGTGGGGTACTCCTCTTGGCAACAAAGATTGGATGGTAAACAATTTGAACAAGAGCTTGAAATAGCTAGCATGACAACATTGTATGAAGCTTTTTGGAAAGCTTGGGCAAAATAACAAAAGCAAAAGGCTCATGTAGTGAGCATAAAAATGCTAAGGGAGAGCAAAAGCTAAGCAAAATTTGGTTGCAACAATGAATTTGCCTCCTCTATTTCTTGGAGGAGGGGGTATTTATAGATTGAATCACGGAATGATGGGTGGGATTGATTAGAGAGTTAACTCCCTTGATTGGAGAGTCAACTCAATTGATTACTCAATGAACTAGATTGATTGGGCAGTGAAGTGAGCTTAAGAGCTTATCACAGGAACAAAAATGGAGTTAGCACTAGAGAAGGAGGAGTTAATTATAGTTTGAAACTAAGCTAAATTTGCATGATTGAAGTTGATTGAAAGTTTAAGAATAGATGACTCTAAATTAGGCTTGAAATCGCATGCAAATTAGAGCAAAAATGACACTTTTTCAAGCTCAAACTCGAAGTAAAACGGCAAAAGAAAACATGACAAGGTTGCCCACATTAGCAAGGTAGTCACCCAGGGGGTGACCATGGTTAAAAGGGGGCGACCAAGGTCAAACAGGGGTCTGGGTAAAAACTAAAGATTGGAGAGTGGACCTTGGAGGTTGTAGAAGACACACGACAACTTCGTTTTGCAAAACTAATGCCAGAAGGGGTGGTCGCCCACATTGACAGGGTGGTCATCCTAGGGTGAACCAAAAATAATAGGGGTGACTAGGTCAAAAAGAAAGGTGCACAAAAACTGGGGTTGGGGATGAAATCAGTATGTCAGTTTGGGGTCTCTAGAATCTTGAAAATGATGAAAAAGGTCAACAAGACGAAGGTTACCTAGGAAATAATACTCATAGGTCTTGCAACAAGGCTAGAAAGCGAAGAAAACAAAGAATCAACAAAGGATAAATGAAGAAGGGACAACATTGCACAAGTTAGGAAGGGGAAAACAAGGGAGGAATGCGAAAAGAGAGTCTAATCTGTTGAACACAATGGGGTGCTGAGAGGGGGGTGAATCAGCACACTTAAAAACTTTGGCCAAACATTTACTGACAAAACTAAATAGCTTTTAAAACATGAAAGAAAACATGCAAATCAAGATTCAATACATAAGAACAGTATTTTTACGTGGAAAACCCTAAAATAGGGAAAAACCACAATGAGAATTAACTCACAATATAATAAGCTCACTACAAAAGTATTAGAACTTTATTTTAGGGCTTCTACCAAAGGAAGCTACTACTCCCTGCTTTACAACTTTGATTTAGGGTTATGACCCAAGGAAGCTACTACTCCCTAAAATTTTAGCTCACTACTATTACAATGATAATATAAATACAAGGACTGCTAGTGGAAACACATCTATTGTATGTTGATGATGTAGTTTGTTGTTTCTACTCAATATATGTCCTCAAACTGATTCTGCATATTTCATATCTGCTCTGTTATCTTCATATTCATCTTAATTCCTTTCGAATGAGTTATATCTTCTATATATATCCTCCACAACACCTTTAAACTTTGATTAGGTCAGCGTCCAAAACAATATTGAATATTACGTGTAGCAAGTCACAGGTCGGCCACAACATATGCAAATTGACAACAACCTTGTTGCAAACCTCAGGGTCTCAAAAAACATGTCAAGACACATCATTCCATACCTTTCAAACTTAGAGAAACTAATTAGGAGCCTCCACATGCATCAGGATCTTAGCCAGTCAGCTCATATTGTTTAACACTGTCAATTGTTCATCGTTCAACTATCGGGGAGAAGCCAAAACTTCAATGCGGACCAAGGATTCATTCATACACCAGCTCAAAAATGTCCATGCACCTTCCCAAAGAAGTATCATGCCGAGTTATGCATCCACAAGGAAAGAAATGTATTGCTTTGTAGAGAACAGAGTCTTCCAGACCTTATGTAGTTCTTCTTAGCCCAAAATATGAAGTTGTGGTAAAGTATAAGGCCTGAAACCTTTTGGAGATGATCAAAGATATCAAATTACGCAACTCATTGGATTTGAACACCTTCTTATGGAGTTTCCAGAGGAATTCATAAATGACTTAAGTGTTTGCAGCCTTGGAAGACAATGTGATACCTCTGTCACTTGAGTACTATCTTTGTAGACCACTAGAACACTTGGAACTTTACTAAAACATGTAGCATACCAATCTCAGTCAATCCTTAGAGCCACATGACAAACATATCTCTTCCAGAGGAATGCAAAGCATTTCATTGTCTCCTTAATATTGCTTTGTTATGTCTGGGTGATGGTCGATGTACAAACCCTTGTAACTTTTAATGTTGAGTGAGTGAGAGACTGAAACCTTGGATATGCCATCTCAATTCATGTCATAAGCTATCGTTAGAACCGCATGGCCAAATCTTTCTTTGTGGAAAGATGCAGACTAGTTCAAGTTGACTCTGCCTTAGAATGTGCACTGTGAATGCCTTAGACACTTTTCAACTTCTTACCTTTGAGTGCGGTACTCCCAATTGATGAGATGTATATGTGTATATGCAAAAGTTATGCTATGATATGAGTGTTTGCATCCTCATTGTAGAGTGTCAAAACTCTACATTTTGTTTCAATTTTGGCTTAATATTTGTGGCTTAGTGCATGAGTTTCAAATGTTTCTGCATGGGTTTCAAATGTTTCGCGCAGGTCTTCAAATGTTTCTATGCACGGGTTGCGCCAAGTATCAAAGCCACAACAATGTTTCAAGCATCAAGTATTATACGGAGTGCACCACGTAGCAAGTAGCATCGCCAGTTTATTTTGTTTCATGTTGCGGATGACACCATGTGTTGCTTGTGGAGGTAGTCTCAAAAAGCTTCCTTTCTTGCTACATTTTATGCAGAGGGCACCGTGTGTCTTATTTGGTTTTTATGCAGATGATGCCGCATGTCTCTTTCCATATTAATATTGATGTCAACATAAATAATGGTGGGCCACAATTTATTTGGTTTCAAGCTTGCGGAGGATGCCACGTGGTGGTATGCGGAGAAGGAGTTGCTTTATTCATAACTCTTGTAGCGAGAAACTTTTTGATTCACAGATTTATGTGGAATGCACCAAGTGTCAACTTCCGCAGGGCCTTTCAAAAGTTTTCTTTGTTTCAACAGTGCTGTGGAAGTTGTCGCATGTTAGCTAGCATGAGTGTGGGGGCCACCATCTGTCCCAGTTTTATTCCCTTCGAGGGTGGTGAGTTTTAAAGGTTGTGGGTCCCATTATTATTGTGTCTTAATTTATAAGTGAAGCGGGTTGCGACAGATGTCATAACGGTAGGCGCCTGAGTATAAAGACAGGTTTTAAGGGCTCCGTGGGATAAGACACATATCATATTTTGGAGGTTGCGAAATGCGACAAGTGTCATTTTCCTGTTGTTTTCTTTGAAGGCAAAGGAGTTTCTAAGTTTGATGCAGACGTTGCCATCTGTCATATTCTTTTCAGTTTTATGCGTGCGAGTCTCGCCAGGGGTCTCAATACAGGTGGTGTGCCACATAATACTCAGCCCCAGCCAATGAGCGTGTAGAAGGGGCAGTCGTTGAAGATTTAGAAGATCGTAACTGCCATGGAATTCCAGTAATCTTTAGTTATGTTGGGCTGTTGAGGATTCAGGTTGTTGAAGGCAATCTTAGGTCAAATCGATGATTATAAATATGCAGTATTTGTAATAGAGAGATATATAAAATTCATTCATTCATAGAGATTCAAGGATCTTTGATAAGTTTTAGTCAGAAATCTAAAAGAGGAGTCGGAGACTTTGTTGTGACCAGTTTATGTCATTTTGCCTTTATTTTGTTGTTCTTAATAAGAAAGTTAATGTATCCGTGCATGTATCTGTGCCTTTTATGTTGCTGGAAGATTAATAAGAACTCTATTATGTGCCTTGGTTGATATCATCTGTGTCATTACAAAGTTGTCTAGTTATAAGCCTTTGATAATATTCATTGTATCTATTTATATTGATCATGCAATATCTGCTCTTTAATATAACTGTATCTTGAGAATAGCTTCACTGTGCTTGAATTGAAGGGATACCTTTTACTTAGGCACATCACCATAATTAGATTTGCTTATTATATCTATAATCCTATTAATTTCTTCTCCTTTGCTCAAAACCCAATTGAAATAGAGAAGAGCCAACTTCTTTAAAATCTGGAGGTCGTTTCAAGTAGCAAGTTCCACATTCTTAAAACTTCCCATGTTGGTGTTAGAACCTGTGCAATTTTATACATCAACAGTTTTTGGCACACCTGGTGGAACCTTTCTTGAAGTTTCTATCAAGATCGTATGAGCCAGAGAGTAACAAGGAGCTAAAGCTATGGACTTACAACAAGAGCTCAGTCTGTTGCTAATCTGGGCATTCTTTTACCACCATTAGTAACTACTCCAAGGAGAAGAGTGAATCAAGTTGCAGTAGCACAAAGAATAAATATAGGAGCACCTATACCTCCAAGGAACTATGCAAATTGAAATACTGGTAGTCCTCTCATTCTCCCAGTACCACTAGCAACTTGGGATCCTATTCCAGCCAATGCTTTGAAGGCTCTACCTAAGTTCAGTGGAGAAGATTTCAAGACACCTGGGGAACATCTACAAGATGTATATGATGTGTGTGCAGTACATGTTATTACTGAACAAAATGTGGCAATAAGACTACTAGCAGCTTCTTTCAAAGGAAAGGCTCTGGACTGGTATAGATCTCTCACTCCAAATACAATATCTACATGGGATCAGCTGGGTGACACTTTCTTTGCAAGATCTGAAGAGAAAGGTGATAAATCTTCCTGCTGCAACAATTAATCACTATCAAAAGGGCACCACAAGAAGCCATGACCGATTTTAATTCAAGATTCCAAAAGACCCGGGATAGACTTCTTGCTACAGCAAGATCATTATCAGGTATGGATATTGTGTTCTACCTCAAATCTTTTAACTCTGATATATCAGTAATGATTCAATCTCTAGGAGGTCAGACACTACCAGAAGCATATGAGTTGGCAGTCAAGGCTAAAAATAACTTGATAGATGCTAGAAAATTGCCCCCAAGGCCTCCTATGCTCATGTTCCCAGAAATTACCCTACCTTTGCCACAAGAAGCTCCTAATCTTACAGCTCCACCTGTGTCTATGTATTCATTTCCAATACCTCAACAACTTGCTAGGGCAACCACCTCTGCTCAACCGTTTGAAATGGATGATGTCAAAAACATTCTAAGGACCTTCTCAAATGAGATAATTAACCTAAAGAGACAACAAAATCCCTATTCAAAGCCCCCTTATCAAGGTTTCTAAGGAAATAGACCCCCCTTTCAACCAAATCAATATCAAGGCCCTCAAAGACAAACTAATCCTCAGCCTTCAAACCAGTTGGTTTCAGTCCCTACACCTCTACAAACTATTCCTCGTAATCCCAACAGGGAAATAGTTTTAGGGCAAAATAACTTAGCAGATGACACAAATGCTTGGTGCTTTCCCTACAACAATGCCCATATGCTCAGAGACTGTCCTAGAGGTAATTTGTAGCAAAAGATAGCAGAACATAGAGGGTTAGAAGGATAATTCTCAACCTCTAATACTCCACCATATCAGTCCCTTGGTGTTCAAAATGCAGTAATGGTGGCCCAGATGCAAGGGATGTCCATACAACAAGAAGAGGAAATAGCCCCCGAACATGCCTTATTTTCATGGATTGAAGAGGAAGATTCGGTGTTCTTGAATGAGGCATCCACTTCAAAGAAACCATTGGTGCAATCAGACTATTACACCAAATCAAAGAGGAGGATGATGGAGCAGCCTAAAGTCGCTAATAATGAAATTATCAGAACTCCTCCATTTCAAAACCATCATAATCCAGTCTCTAGGAAAGACATGCCCCAGCCTGTGCAGAATCAGGTAGCCTCAGGATAAGTTATAGAAAAGACAAGGTACCCTTATTATTCAAAGACACAAGCATTAGGACCTATAAACATGGTGGACTAGCTGAAAAGGACTCCAGCACACGTATCAATCTAGGATATGTTAGCTATTCCTGAGTAGAAGACACTGTTACAGGAAGCTCTGCAAGGTCAAGAAGCCTCTAAATACACTAGTACTAAAGGAGGAGCTACTAATAAAGGGAAACTCCAACATAAAGATATTGTACCTCTACAAACAACAACTCTGTTGAACAATGCACCTGAGGTAGGTAAATCTAAACCAGATCCCTTTTATTTGACTCTAATAGTTGGGAAAAAACTACTGCATAATGCAATGATAGATTCTGGGGCCAGTACTACAGTAATGCCAAAGCAGATAGCAGATGCTTTAAAGAAAGTATGAACCACTTACAAGAGGGGTCATGTAGTTGGATGGGAAATATGTTCAAACTATAGGAAAAATCAAACAACTTCCATTACAACTATATACTTGTCCCAATATAATTGTCAATCAAGATGTGGTAGTCATAGATATTCCTCCTGTATTTGGTTTATGCTTGTCCAGAGATTTTACAACCAAAATAGGAGGTTACATGTCACTAGATTGGTCACACCTCATCTTGAGAACCAAATATGGGACAAAGATGAAAGTATTGTCTGAGCCATTATCCAAAGATCATATCACAAATGAACCAACCCCAAAATTAGAAGCATCCCATGCCATGCTGAATAAAGAGGAGAGAGTCTTTGTTGAAGAATTAGGTGACTGGACTGAACATGACCAACAGGAAGAAGAGAACAATTAGCTATTGACCATGATGCAGAGTGATCCCTATGGAAACTATGACTCTATTGGTCTAAGCACTTATGTTATTTTTGAAGAAGACCAAGAAATCCCTAATATTATAAGGAAAGAAATATCAGAAAGTGGAGAATCTGAAAGAGACTCAGAGATCTGGACCCTGAATTTTGATGGGGCTAGGAGTAAAAATGGTGTTGGAGCAGGTATTTGCCTTGCTGCCCCAAATGGTGAGAAAATTCTAAGAGCCATTCGCTTTCAGTTCACCTATACCAACAATGACGTTGAATATGAATCTTTGGTGCATGGACTCGTGTTGGCAAAGAAAAAGGAAATAAAGAATCTGATAGTAAAAGGAGACTCATAACTGGTGGTAAAACAAATCAGAGAGAAAGCAATAGCTAAAAATGTAAAAATGAGATCCTATCGACACAGGATATGGAACCTAATAGATGGTTTTGAGGCTTTCAATATTGAGATAGTTCCCAGAGCCCAAAATTCAAAAGCAGATAGAATGACACAAATTGGTTCACAGTTTGACCCAACAAGTGATCTATTAGTTAACAATGAGTTAGTTAAGGTAATAGTAAGACCAACAATTCCAGACAATGATCAAAATTGGCAAGTTTTTGACAATGATCTTCAAGTACTTGCATTCTTACAACAATCTGGTGAATTTGCTGATCAATTACATCCCAAAATTGAGGAAGCATATGGCGATCAAATTATCCAACTAAAATCAAATAAACTCCCTAAAGGACTTATTACTCTAGAAAATTTGTTTGATCTAGAAGATGCAAGCCTAAAGAAGAGGAGGTTTTAGGCAAATAAGGAGGATTATTATGAGATCCAAGTTAGTGAAGGAAGAAAGTTGAAAATAGGTAATTCTACAACCCAAGAGGAAAAAGAAAAGTTGATTGCTTTATGTGATAAATATGGTAAGGTGATTGCTTGGACCTATGAGGACCTCCATGGCTATAATAGAGATATCATTCAACACACCATAGAGCTTACTGAAGGATCCAAACCAGTCTGACGGAAGCAAAGTCCAGTGACTCCTAGAATTGAACCTCTAATGGTGGATGAGTTGCAAAAGCTCCTAGAATCAAAGATTATTTTCTCAATTAAGCATTCAACCTGGGTATCAAACCTAGTGCCTTTAAGAAAGAAGAATGGTGACATAAGACTTTGTGTAGATTTTAGGGATCTGAATAGAGCATCTTTTAAAGATCATTATCCCCTGCCTTCTATGGAACAAATTTTATAAATTGTGGCTGGGTCAGAAAGGTTTTCCTTGCTGGATGGTTTCTCAGGATACAATCAGATTTGGTTAGCAGATGAAGATCAGCATAAGACTACATTCACTACAAAGTGGGGAACATTTGCATATGCTAAAATGCCCTTTGGCCTTTCAAATGCTGGGGCTACTTTTCAGCGTGCAATGGATGTAGCATTCAAGGAACTTATAAATAAGATTATTCTAATCTATCTAGATGACCTAACTATTTTTTCTAAGAATGCCAGAGTTCATTTTGACCATTTAGAGGTTGTTTTTAAGAAATGTCAAGAGTTCAGAATCTCTCTGAATCCCAAGAAATGTATCTTTGTTGTACCTCAGGGTAAGCTTCTAGGACACATAGTGTCAAAGGAAGGGGTCTCCATTGATCCAGAAAGGGTCACAGCCATAATGAACCTATCTCTACCAGTCAATAATAAAGCAATTCAATCCTTTCTAAGATAAATTAACTTTGTTAGCTGATTCATATCTGATTTTGCAGGTCTAATTAGACTAATGACACTGTTGCTTAAAAAATATCTGGTTTTCAAATGGACCACGGAAGGAAGATGGGCTTTTGAAGAAGTCAAGAGAGCCATTTCAACAGCCCCAGTACTCAGAAACCTAGATTTCTCTAAAGCTTTTATAATGTATGTGTATGGGGGAAAATTCAGTGTTGATGCTGTCCTAACTCAGAAAGATGATCAACAGGAAGGAGAGCATCCAATAGCCTTTTTCTCCAGAAGTCTCAGGGAATATGAGTCTAGATATAATTTTGTGGAGAAGCAAGCATACGCCATGGTAAAAGCCCTTAAAAAATTCAGACATTTGGTAACAGGAAATAAGATTCTGATACTAGTGGCTCACTCTAGTGTAAGAGAATATATTGTGGAGGGTGAGATCACTGAGAAAAGAGCCAATTGGATAACAAAGATTCTAGAATATGATGTAGAAGTAAGACCCACCAAGTTAGTCAGAGGCAAAGGATTGTGCCAATACATGACCCAAGACATAGAAAGAACAGTGACTGAAGAAACAAAAAGTGAAAATGCATTGAAACTCCAAGAGGTTGACCAAGATTCTTGGGTCAAAAATAGGATACAGTTTATGAAGTATGGGATATTCCCAAATGAGCTCTCCCATGATAAGAAAAGATACTATAGGCAGCAAGGAACCCATTTTGTACTAATTGATCATATTTTATTTAGAAGGAATGTCGATGGTATACTCTTAAGATGTATAGAGAAGGATGAAGGTCAAAGAATATTACATGAATTGCATCATGGAGCCTCAGTTGGACATTTTTTAGCAAGGACCACTGCAATTAAAGTAACACAAGCAGGATATTTCTGGCCCACTCTGTTTATAGATTGCCATCAAATGGTTAAGGAATGCCAGGCTTGCCAGTTTTATACTGGCAAAAGGAGAAATGCAGCAATGCCTCTAAGTCCCATAGTTGTGGATGAACCCTTTGCTCAATGGGGTCTGGATTTTATTGGTATGATCAATCCAGTGTAAAATATGGGACACAAATGGATTCTCACAACAACAGATTACTTTACCAGGTGGAGTGAAGCAGTACCACTCAAAGAGGCAACATAAAAAGTCATACTAGAATTTTTGGAAGGCATAACTTCTCGGTTTGGTCCTCCTCGTACCATCATATCAGATACTGCTAAAGCATTTTTGGGAACCAAATTATCTGAGTTTGCATTAAGAAATGGGATATATTTGAAGACTTCTTCAAATTATTACCCACAAGGTAATGGTCTGGCAGAGTCCACTAACAAAAACCTTATCAGACTCATAAAAAGGATAGGGACTAATTATCATAGAGAGTGGCATAAGTTACTTAATACAACACTGTGGACTGACAGGATCATGCCAAAGCAAGTGACTAAAATGTCTCCCTATGAGTTGGTTTATGGTAAACCTGCAGTAATGCCACTAAGTTTAGAGATTCCTGCTTTGCAATTGTTAAAACAAATAGAAATTGAAGAGAATGGCCCTATGCAAGTCAGACTTGTTGAACTATTGGAAGTCTAAGAAAAAAGAGAAAAGGCACATGAGTCACTAATGAAACATCAAAAAATGGTTAAGGAGTGGTTTGATAAGAGGACTTCTAATCCCATTTTTGAAGTTGGCTCTCTGGTATTGAAATGGGATGAAAGAACTACCAAGCCAGGTCGACACAGCAAATTCGAATCATTATGGATGGGCCCTTATAGAGTAAGTTCTTGCAAGCAACAAAATTCATTTGAGTTGGAGACCATGAATGGAGAACCTGAAGAGATTCTAGTAAATGGGATCTTTCTGAAACATTTCAATTAAGAAGGGGCTCATCATGTATCATAGTTAGTTAGTTTTATTTCCTTTTCTCACTTTTGTGTTTCTCACTTTCTTTTCCCACTTTCCCTTTCAAATAAGTGTTCGGTGAACATGTGTCAAGCAGCACCAAGCCCCTTCTCTTCTAGCCTCGCATTTATTAAGGTTGTTCGGTAATCCCCCAAATCTCACAGAAGTACACACTTTTTTAGAAAGATAGCCACTCTCATAACATATCTAACACTCCATTCAATGCGGATTTCAAAAAGATACACTAGTTATTTCTCGACATTAATGCCATTAATAAGATGGGATGTGTCATTTATTATTTCCATAAGCCCCAATGAGCTAGGTTTTAAGTCCTTCCAGGTGTAACTGTCATTTGTTTCTATCTTTCTGCTCTGAAACATTGTTGCATCCGAACTCTGTCCCTAACAAGTGCTTTTTAGCTAAGTATCACTCTAATAAAATAGTTTCATTCCTTTCTGTGTCAAAGCTTCCCGCATTCTTCTCACAACGATACAGATATGTCTGAGACACAGTCACCATAGGAGGGACTTGGAATTTTTGAGTCGACGGACAAACTATTGAACAACAAATCATATGCTTCGGCACTGACACAACTAAGGAAGTCCTATCCAAGAATGAGGGTTCCTAAAGTAGGGTTATCTGTCGACCCAAAATAGGTGAAGGACTATGCAGATGACATATATGGCACACCCTTTCAAAAGAGCACCAAGAGTCTCTGGGAGGGGGCACATTAGAGGTGCCTCATCCAGGCAAACAATGGGCAGTTTGAGACTTTTGGTATGAGGATATGGACCTCTCAATTGGCACAGTTCCTGGTCCCAAATGTCCACCCTTGTCCCGAGCTAATCGAATTGTGTGCAGAGTTGTTTCATGCACCATCAAATTCTATCCAATAGGGCCCTTTCATAGTGCATATTACGCCCAAGGACATAAGGGACATGATGGCCCTACAGTATGATAGAACGACCACATTTCCAACTATTGCCAAAATGCAAGGCACATGGGCAAATTTACATAACAAACTAAAATTCTTGAATTCAAAGATGCAACTAGGAGAGGATAATACTCAGATGCCCACACTACCCACTGGGCGGGTGCAATTTAACCAAAATGTTCAAGATGCACTTTTAATGATAGCTTTCATTTTTGGAATGAAGGAGGACAACACAGTTCATGACTGGCAATTGGTAATCATTTTCAGAATGAAAACTATGGATAAATCACAAGAGTACCAGCTAGATTTTTCGAAACAAATTGCTGCTGCCATGATTGATCAACTCACAAATTTCAAAACAAAGTGAGTATTCGAGTATTCCACTTTCCTGTTTCATCTTATGTTGTATCAAAACTTTGGTCTTTTTGCACATCATATGCATTTAAATATGTATGATCTAGATTTTGGTCATGGTAAAACCATCCCTGTGTCCGCATGGACACATGTGTTATCTAAAACCTCTGACCCCTATGAGTTTTGGGAGCATTTTGTCACCCCCTCTTTTTGCCAGTTAAGCCCTAAGCCTGTGGAACATAGGATGACACAGAGTATTAGGGGTTTTATAGCCAATCACCCAATTCCCTGTGACTTCTTTGGAGCACATAATACAATATTCAGAGTCTAAGGTTTCGCTTGGGAACCTATGCTATTGCCTAAAGTATTGACCCCTAGGGTCGTATTTTTAGAGGTTACCCGTCAAGTATCTGTTATTGATAATGACTTTGGCCACAAGAAAAGAAAGAAGATGTATGATGTCCCATGGGCCAGAAAAAATATGACACTTGAATTTAGAGGTGCAGAGAGCCTCTTGTTAAGGAAGTTAGCTGCCCTTGGGCTCCTCATCATAGAGGATAGATGGAAATATGACCTAGATAGTTTTCTAGCCTCATGGATTATAAATAATAAGGTTCATGCCAAGATGGTACATGAAGGTCGTCCATTTTGGGAGGACAGGAGGAATCCAAAGGAAGACAACCTAGATCTATATGTGGAATTAATTGATTTGCCCTATGAGGGGCCTAGGCCATGGGAAAATTTTTATGTCAAAGAAAAGGAGTTTGACCCTAAGTTGAAGATGACTGCTGGTCTGAGGAAAGCATTAAATGCAAAAGAATGGAGAACATAAAAGATTGAAGCCTATTGGAAATGCAGGCAAGAGACTTCAGAGATTACACATGCATTTGGGAATGTTGAAAATGATGAAATATGGGAATCAATCTGGGATGAGTGGCATCCCTCCCTAGTCTCAAGTCCAGACACAAGAAGAATTCAGAGGAAGGGTGAGGAGCCAGGGGAAGAGGCAGAGTCGGCCCCAATAATGCAAGAAATAGGATAGGCATCATCTGCTGCTCGTGCATCTTCATGGCCTCAATCCATCAGCACCTTAGAGAAGCAAAAAGGTGTTGTGTCATCATCAATTCTAGGGACTCAAATAGCTTCTACATCTGGCGGTTCCAAAATTGTCCCTTTGTAACCACCAGTGGTTGTAAATATTGAAGATGAAGAAACAGAGGAAACAAGAGAGAGGCCTAAGAAACATAGGAGATTGTTCTTGCAAGAGGAAGAGGAGAAGAAACAACACCATAGCAGCAACAAGTGCCAGTCACCTCTTTTGTCACTCAAGTAACTATTTATTCTCCCTTCTCTCCTATATCTCTTTCTTCTGAGCTATAGGAGTGGCAATCCCAAGTATTCAGGCTTTTATGTCCCCTGCCACTTCTGTTGTGCTTACATCAACCCCTGCCACTACTGCTAGTACGTCGGCCATGTCCTCACAGGACATTACATTGCCATTATTTTCTCCATCTGTGCCTAAATGTACCCCTCCTCAGGTTTCTCCTAGCCAACAATTATCTGCTATTCCCTATGGCCTGCCTCAAGGTCACCCCTTTGCTGGAGGTTATATTGCATCCCCTCCTACCTTCCAAGCTCAAGCAGACACAACAAAAAGGGCTAGAGAGGTCAAGATGGATAAGAGGAGGAAAAAGGAAAACAAAAGCCCTATTGTGGCACACATGAGGTCACTCTATGACCCTATTCAATAATCATTGATAGTTACGCACTTGTCTCCAAATGTGGTAAAACCAAATGAACAAATGCAGCCCCAGGATTATGCTATGAATGCCATGGCCATGGATATGTCTCTCTTTAGGCCACAGGACAGGGTTGAGCTGCTAAATGAAACTGCGTCTGCTGTGGCAACAAACTATTTGAAAGTGTCCAAGAAGTTGCAAAACGCAGAAAATGATTTGGCTCAAGAGAAAGTGAATAGCAACAATCTTGCCTCGGAGATTCAATTTAAGAAAAATGAGATTGATAATCTAAACAAACAATTGCAGAATATTGTTTCTTTGCAGATACATCAGGCTGTACAGGCCCAGATTGCTTCTCTTAAGACTGAGCTGGCATAAGAAAAGGTTGCAGTAACTGTTTTAAGATAGGAAAAAGCCACTTCAGAAAAGAAATATCAAGATAAATTGCAAGAGGCCACACACTTGCAACATAAATTATTGAATGAGCGAAATGCCAATAGTGCAGTTCAGGCACAACTCATGGCTGAGCAACAAAGAATGAAGCAGCTGACAACTGAGTTGACTAATAGGCCACAAAATGCTGGAGTTCTAAATTTGTTAAAAGAGCTATATGTTTCAGTATGGAAGAGAATCTCTGAGGAGATTATCCAGCTAAATCCATCTTTGATTTTTCTATTAAATGCTCAGCAGTTGTGCGAGAAAGTAGAAACTTCGGTGCAGGCCACCTTGTCTACTGTTTCATTGAGGGTTTCTGACTCTCAACTTTTGTTGAAAAAGTTGTATGACACAACAGATGAAACATTATCAACAGCAGGTATCAATGATAGAATGGTTGTTGCTAAGAAGGTCAATGAGGTTCTAAGTTGTAACTCTGCGGCCACAAATTGTCAGGAGCTCCTGGATATAGTGAAGGAAGGAGTAAAGAATATGAAGAAACATATAGAGGATTTAGTGCAACTAGGGCTTCCTTCACCATTCCTAGATAGTAACACAGTGTTGATGATTGATGACATCAAGGCCCTTCTTTTGACTAAGCAAAATAATCAAACAATTTTCGAGGGTTTAAGTGATTCATCAACAGTAAAAGAAGTTGAAACTGTGTTGATACCTACGGCCTAGCTAGAATTTCAATTAAAGGTTGTGGTACAAATTTTGTAAACATTTTCTCATAAAGACATAATTAATCTTGACTTTGCTTTTCAAGATTTACAGAGTAGACAGGGGCTTTCAGATTCAGAATGGTCTGTATATCAGACAACGTTGCAAAATTTATGATTCAAAAGTTTTAATTTTGATACACATCTTTTTGTCAGTTTTGGGTTCTTTCAGAGCAGGCTCAGAAGTCCTGATGGTCGCCAAGAACTGTAGAGTGTCAAAACTCTACATTTTGTTTCAGTTTCAGCTTAATATATGCGGCTTAGTATGCGGGTTTCAAATGTTTCTGCACGGGTCTTCAAATGTTTTTGTGCGTGGGTTGCGCCAAGTGTCAAAGCCACAGTCAAAGCCACAACAATGTTTCAAGCATCAAGTATTATGCGAAGTGAGCCATGTAGCAGGTAGCATCGCCAGTTTATTTTGTTTCATGTTGCGGATGGCATCATGTGTCGCTTGTGGAGGCAGTCTCAAAAAGCTTCCTTTCTTGCTACATTTTATGCAGAGGGCGTTGTGTATCTTATTTGGTTTTTATGCGAATGATGCCATGTGTCTCTTTTCGTATTAATATTGATGTCAACATAAATAATGGCGGGCCACAGTTTATTTGGTTTGAAGCTTGCGGAGGATGCCACGTGGTGGTATGCAGAGAAGGAGTTGCTTTATTCATAACTCTTGTAGCGAGAAACTTTTTGATTCAAAAATTTATGCAGAATGCGCCAAGTGTCAACTTCCGCAAGGCCTTTCAAAAGTTTTCTTTGTTTTAGCAGTGTTGCAGAAGTTGTCGCGTGTTAGCTAGCATGAGCACAGGGGCCTCCATCTACCCCAGTTTTATTCCCTTTGAGGGTAGTGAGTTTTAAAGGTTGTGGGTCCCATTATTATTGTGTCTCAATTTATAAGTGAAGCGGTTACGACAAATGTCATAACAGTAGGCGCCCGAGTATAAAGACACAGGTTTTAAGGGCTCCACGGGATAAGACACATATCATATTTTGGAGGCTGCAGAATGTGACAAGTGTCATTTTCCTATTGTTTTCTTTGAATACAAATGAGTTTCTAAGTTTGATGCAGACACTGCCATCTGTCATATTTCTTTTTAGTTTTATGCGCGCGAGTCTCTCCAGGTGCCTCAATACAGGTGGTGTGCCACATAATACTTAGCCCCAACTAATGAGCATGTAGAAGGGGCAGCCGTTGAAGATTCAGAAGATCGTAACTGCCATGGAATTCCAATAATCTTCAGTTCTGTTGGGCCGTTGAGGATTCGGGTTGTTGCAGGCAATCTTGGGTCAAATCGATGATTATAAAGATGCAGTATTTGTAATAGAGAGATATATAAAATTCATTCATTCATAGAGATTCAAGATCTTTGATAAGTTTTAGTCAGAAATCTAAAAGAGGAGTCAGAGACTTTGTTGTGACGAGTTTATGTCATTTTGCCTTTATTTTGTTGTTCTTGATAAGAAAGTTAATGTATTTGTGCCTTTTATCTTGCTGAAAGATTAATAAGAACTCTGTTATGTGCCTTGGTTGATATCATTTGTGTCATTACAAACTTTTCTGGTTATAAGCCTTTGATAATATTCATTCTATCTATTTATATTGATCATGCAATATCTGCTCTTTAATATAACTGTATCTTGAGAATAGCTTCACTGTGCTTGAATTGAAGGGATACCTTTTACTTAGGCGCATCGCCATAATTAGATTTGCTTATTGTATCTGTAATCTTGTTAATTTCTTCCCCTTTTCTCAAAACCCAATTGAAATAGAGAAGAACCAGCTTCTTTAAAATCTAGAGGTTGTTTCAAGTAGCAAGTTCCACATTCTTGAAACTTCCCATGTTGGTGTTAGAACCTGTGCAATTTTATACATCAACACTCATCATATTGAAACCCAAGTCTGATCCATACTATGGCTTATTTACTCTTCTCCCAGACTGATTTGCCTTGACTATACTAATTTCTTCCTCGTACAAGTTTGTCCATTTGATGTGTTAACATAAATGACAACACAAATGGCCAACAATCTCCCCCTTTGTCATTGATGGCAACATATGCTCCCCCTTAGATTCTCTCCCCCTTTGACATCAAGGATAAAGGGATTGATAACCTCGGTAACCATCTAAAACTATATGTGCTCCCCCTTACAAAAAGATATCTAAACTGTGCTGCCCCTGACTATATGATTTAATCACAAAATTATACCCTTAAAAACCAAAATGGTACTACCACACTACTTATTATCTCCGCAATCAAAATTGTTCTATTTACATTAAGAACTCATTTGGATGATAGGATGGCTTTGTAGATTACGTTGAGTTGTTGGACAGTTGAAGTCCAGATAGTACATTCTAAGGTAAGCCTGTAGTTTTGACACTCACTTTCCATGCACATTTCTTCAGCTTCCTTAAGTTATTTGATGGCTTCATCTTTTGATCTGCCTTTTCTACCTCCCCTAACAAACCAGTCTCAAATTCATTGCCTAGTCTCAAATTCATTGCCTCTCTCAACTGACCAAATTGCTTCTTTGTATGTTCTCTTTGGTCCTGTAGTTGGGATAATTGTGCATGCAGATTCTCAATTTGTTCTCTTGTTGTACCCATCTTGTCTTTTGCCAAGTCATATACTTCAACTACCTTGGAAATCTGTGACTCAATAGAGTCCATCTGAGCTTTGATATGTTGTGTGGAGTTTGGCCAATTCAAACATAATAGGTACAAGGTTGTGGCCTCCTCAATATAGGATTTAAATTTCTTCATGCTTTCTTTGAGCTTGTTATGTGCATTAGCACACTTATTAGCCATATTTGCCATTCTTTTGTCCTTAATCCTTTGTACTACCTCTTTCTCTGCATTTCACTCTATCATGGATGAATGATCCTTAAAGGAGTCCATTAGAAGCTTTAGCTGTTGTTCCGAGGGCAGTAAAGGATCAATGGTTACTTCTGGTAGCCCTTCTTGCACCAACTTCATAGCATCTTCTATTGCACTAGATTTCTTTAGATTTTCTTGTACAAATTCTTTCCTTGTAGAAGCTTGCAATATGTCTCCAAGCTGCAACTTGTGTAGAGGAGATATGCTTGATAAATCAAGTTGCCCTTCATTTTTTGGAACTTGCGACAGTTGGGGAGTAACAACCAGTTGAAATTGAATCTGAAGTTTAATAGTTCAGTGAGAGAATCAGTTGAGTCTTGATCAGTCTCTTATGTCCTGTCTTGACTTCTCTTCGGAGTCTTTTCTTTGTCTATGGCAAGATCTTCATGTTGCCTTAAGGTTTCTGAACCAATATGTGAATCTTGCATATTTGCTTGATCTTCTATTCAAGTTCAATGTTTTCCAGAATATTCTGTTCATTTTGTAGATTCTCTTGCGAAGTTGGATCAACATTCATGCTTTTGTCCTTTTCAGCTTGTTCTTCTTTCTTCAGAGGAGATGCTGTAACATGTTGAGGTGATTGTGGCAGAGAGACATGTGATTATTCTGTATCTATTATTTCTCTCACTTCACCAAGGACCTTCTGAGTGACTTCTTCAGTTTCCTTCATGATTTGTTCAATGTCCTTTCTATTTTGCATGAGAGCGTCTACCCTATGCTTGGCCCTAAGTTCTTGTGCTTGCCTTTGGATCAATTTTTCTTTTTCTTCCTTAGAGAGTGAAGCATTGGCTTTGTTCAAAGCGTCTTGTTTGAGTTTTTCATCAAGAGTTACTACCTCATCTCTATCCCTTCTCAAGGCTTTTTGAAGACTTTCTAGTGCTTTAACCAAAATTTCTTCTAGAGACTTGTTGGACCTCATCATATACATAATAATAGCTTTTTCAATGATGGCTTGATTCTCAGGTGAGGACTCAGGATGGAGTACCATAATTTCATCAAATAAACTGTTATAAACAATTGCATTGTATACTACTTCTAGAGACATAGGAGGATCCTGAGAGTCATTCTTCTTTTTCTTTTTGGGAGGAGAAGAGATTGGTTCCTCTTCTTCTAATTCATCTTCTTCACTTGTTTCTACATCTTGTTTATTGTTTCTTTTCGCTTTCACTTAGACTCTTGAACCCCTTTTCTTCTTTTGCTTTTTCTATTTCTTAGAAATCACTTCTTCATCTTTATCACTTTGAATCTCTTACACAATAGTTTATTTCTTCTCTTCTGAAGGTTTGCTCTTAGGTTTTGTCTGTGTTTGCTCGCTAGAAACTTGTTTGGTGGGAGTTGTCTTTTCAGGGGGGTTTGATTGAGGAATGTTGGCAGTTGATTGGGAGGTAGTTATGCCATATCTTCTTGGTGTGGAATATTCAAAAGTGAGAAGCATATCCTGTTCTATAGTACCATGAGCAACAAAACCTCTGGGAGGAATCCTGACCCTCTTGAACAATTTTTCTTTGTTCTTCTCTACCTCTTCCTCTGCCCTTCTCTTGATCAGCTTGTCCTAAATTTCTTCACTAGTTCCAAATATTTCACCTTTAGGATCTTTTGTCAAGGTTAGCAGAATTTATGCATATGCTTTAACTTCCTCATCAGAGACTTCATAAGGAAGCTTGGGAATCCATGAAGCTCTAGGCTCAACTGCTACCATATAACAACAATCTTTGTCCACAAGAAATGTTATATCATCTTTGTATTTCTGAACCAAGTCAAAAGAAATTCTTTCCCTTTTATGCATTTCACTTTAAATTTTTTTAAAGAAGCCCCATAAAACAGTTTTATAATTTTGTGAGTCAAAACTTCTTATGTATTCTTTTATTTGTGTTGCTACTGGTCTGTCTTGTTGCTATACCTTCCCTTTAAACCTGAACAACTCATTCATGAAATAGAATGCTAAACAAATGACCAATGAGACATATTTGAATTGATATCTTGTCTCCTTAGTTTTCCTCAGATTTTCTAGCAACTGTTGTTTCATTACTTCACACAGGTCAAAATCCTTGCCTTCTTTAGCCATTAGATAAACAGTATGTATGGTTGTGGCTGTGGCAGATCCCTCTCGATTGGAGTAATATACCTTGTAGGAAATTCCCATTACCGCATACCTTACACCGGGATCAATAATGTCTTCAATTTTTAATGCCCTTTTGTCAAATTTATCTTCAGTTAATTCCATGACCTTTTCATTCTTAATTAATTTCAATTGTAGTATGGGTCCAGTAGAGCATGATCCTATTACATCCCTGATGGCTTCTTTGGTTGTTTGATGGGGTTTGTCTAGGTATATGAATTCATCATGAATTCTACTAAGAATGTATCTAATCCAGTCAAGTTCATTTTGAATATCTGGAAAATCTTTTCAAACATCCAGTCGTTTTATTCCAATGTTGGCATCCTCAGGCTTGTAGTGTGTTTTGTCATCATCCAATAGGTCAAGCCTTAGGGTTTCAAATTTCTCATGATTAATTTCTTCAAATTTTGCATGAATGTATTTCCTAACATCTTCCGTGTATATCACAAAGGTAGGAACATTAGATAATGCTCCGCTGCCATCAACTTCCATTACCTTGTATGAATGTTTCTTGAATTTTGGTTGGGGTTTCTCAATAATGTTGATCAATTTAGGAGTAAATGATGCAGCCATGATGATAATTTTACTAATCTAGGATTTTAACTAGAAGGATGAAGGTTACCTGGATATGCAGTGATGGATCTTGCTTGACTAACTTGTTGAGTGCCTTCAATTCTCCTTTAACTCTTCAGGGCTTTTGTCTTTGCTCAAATGTGATAAAAAATAAGCAATCATCGCTTATATATATATATATATTTCACCAAACAATTCTCCTCTGCATTAATTGTAGTTCTTGTTTTGACCTAATTTGCTTTTATCATATGTAGAACCTTGTAAACCTTCAGCAATCCTCCGCAGATCTTTCAAATGCTCTAGAATTTTTGTTGAGATCATCTACATGCTAAATGCTTTCATTTCTCTGAAGAGAGGATGACAGTTCTCTGAAATGAACTCCCCCTAAGTCCATGATGTTGGGAATTAAGGTGTGTCAACCTTGGTAATTCCTTGCATTATTAATGTTTGTATTTATTATTTAATTGCCTATGTTGTAAATATTTGTAAATTCCATATTGTCATATTGTGGGATGTGACACAGTGATGTGTCAATCCTACATGGAATATGACAACTTGTAATTTTGTCCTCACATGAGATAGGCGTCTCACTTTGTGGTAGGAGCATTTTTCCATGTGTCAGCATCTTTCATGTTGGGTAAGGCAATGTTTGACCGAAACGGTTATGACGGTTTCCTATGACGGATTTATGACATGTAAGAGTCAGAAATAAAAGCATGTAAGACAGGTGAAGACATGTGTCATGAAGCATCTTTGAATAAGGCATATTTGAGCTCCCCAAGGTGGACTATGACATGTTGTAAGAGAATATGCTATTTATAGCCTGTGTATGATAGATTCTCTTACAGTTGTAAGTTGTAACTGCTATGACAGATTCTATGATGGTCGTAAGTGTCGTAAGAGGATCTGTCATAGCCCATTTTGGAAATAGGCGACCTCTTTGGGATGGGAGATGTGGACAAGTGTCAGGCACATTCTACAATGTTGACCAAGTGTCCTTAGGTGTGGGTTTTGGGCCATGAGGCCAAGTTGGATGCCCATCCCAAGATAGGTCCAATATTGCCTTGTATATTCTATATAAACAGGTGCTTGAAGAGGGAGTTGAATCACAGGTTTACAGTACTGTTATGTTGCCGAATTGACTCCAGACACGAGTGTTGAAGACCATTGAAGCTTGCATTGCAAGTGTATTGTAAACAACTTTCAGATTTGTTAATACATTGTGCAGGTTTCTAAGTGTGGGGTTTTTCAACTGATAAGGGTTTTCCCCACCGTAAATCTTTGTCTCTCTTCTTCTGTCTTCTTTCCCGTTCATGTGTATTGCTGCAATATCTCTGTTAGATGTTCTATGTTCCTGTATTTGGAAGGATTAATTTGAATTTGCATAGCCCTCTCCTCATTAGATTAGTGTAGGAAGCATTTTCCGCACACCTAACTTCCTTTCAGTTGGCATCAGAGCCTGGCCAGTTTTGGTCTTAGCTGTTGGGTAGGGGTTTTTTGAGCTAATCTTAAGTTGAGTGGGATCCTGTGTAGAGTATTCTAATTTCTATTATAGCAAGGAGATGGCAAGCACATCTGGAAGAATGGAAGTTGATAAATTCAATGGCACTAATTTTGAGCTGTGAAGCTCAAGATGGAAGACATGCTTGTTGACCAAGACCTTTGGGAAACTATTACCAGAACTAAACCAGCTGTAATGCAACAAGCTGATTGGGATCTCAAGGATCGGAAGGCTAAGGGTCTCATAAGATTTAGTCTTACTGATTCTGTGTTGTTAAATGTCCATGAGGAGAAAACTGCAACCTTGCTTTGGAAGAAGTCAGGAGATGTGTATCAAGCCAAATCCCTGGTTAATAAATTTTTTTTGAGAAAGAAGTTGTATTCTCTTTGAATGGAGGATGGAGGATCCGTTGCCAAACATATGAATGCTTTTAACATGCTGGTTGCACAGTTGATATCTGTTGGTGTGAAAATGGAGGAGGAGGATCAATGCATGACACTACTTTGTTCTTTGCCAGATTCATGGGATCATCTCGTTATTGCTATTGGAAGCACCACTACCACCTTCAAGATGGAAGATATGGTATCTACATTGTTGTCTGAAGAGATGCGAAGAAAGTCTTCTGATGCAGCCAAAGAGGCTCTTGCGGTTCATGGAAGATCCAAAGAGAAAGGGAAGAAGAAGGACAAGAAAGGTGAAAAGGGTAGATCCAAATCCCGTGGGAGATCCAAATCTCATGGAATTCAAAGGCTATCTATTGGAACTATGGTAAATCTAGACATTTTTGAAGGGAATGCAAAGAGGAGAAGAAAAAGAAGAAGAAATCTCTTGATTCAGATTCTGACAAATCACAAGATGATGGTGATGCTTTCATCGCAACCCTGGCAACCCATGCATCTGATGATGTGTGGCTGATTGGCTTTGGTGCATCATTCCACATGACCTCGCATCGAGACTAGTCCACTATGTATGAGGAGTTTGATGGTGGAAAGGTGTACTTGGGTGATGACTCTCATCTGAAAATTGTTGGTCATGGAAGAGTCTCTATCCGATTCCTTGATGGTAGAGTGAAGGGGATCTTTGGGGTTATGCATATCCCAGGCTTAGCATGAAACCTACTTTCTATAAGTAGTTTGAATGATGCAGGTGTGCAGGTTGTCTTTTTCGAAAGAAGGATGCAAGATGACTAGAGGAGCTATGGTGCTTGCTAAGGGTACTAGGAGAGGTACTCTATTTTACCTAGAGGCATGCATTTCACAATGCAATAGTTCTTCTGATTCAAATAAGAGGGCAATAGTCACTTCATCCCCACCATCTGAATGAGCAGTTAAGAGATCTATTGTTTCTAGTTCTGATGTTTGTAATCATGCCTTGGAAGTTAAACTTCCTGTTGAAAAGACAGTGTTATGGCATAAGAGATTTGGCCACATTGGTGAGAAGTGTACCCTGAAAAATAAAAACCTCGTTGAGGGGTTAGATGATTGTAATCTTGAGTTTGACTTTTGTGAACATTGCATTTATGGAAAGCAAAACTGTGTTCAGTTTTATTCGAGTTCTCACAAGTCTTCTAGTGTGTTGGACCTTGTTCATTCTAATGTATTTGGTCCTATTAATGTTACTTCATTATCAAAATCTGTATATTTTGTATCTTTCAAAGATGACTATAGTAGAAGGACATGGATTTATTTTCTCAGAAGCAAATCTGAAGTCTATAGTAAGTTTAAGGAGTTTAAGGCCTTTGCTAAAAATTAGACTTGTAAAAAGATTAAGTTTTTGAGAATTGACAATGGTGGTGAGTTTTGTTCTACAAAATTCGATAAATATTGCAAGGAACTTGGGATTGAAAGACATAAGACAACTCCATACACCCCACAGCAAAATGGAGTTGCAGAAAGGATGAACAGAACATTGATGGAGAAGGCTAGGAGTATGCTTAGCAGAGCTGGCCTAAAACAAAAGTTGTGGGCTGAAGTTGTTGCCACTGCTTGCTATCTTGTTAATAGATCTCCTACATCAGCTCTTGTTGGAAAGACACCCATGGAGGTGTGGTCTGGTAGAAAGCCTTCAATAAGGCATCTTCATGTTTTTGGTTGTGAGGCATATGCAAATGTGCTTAGGGAGAAGCGGTCAAAATTGGAGAACAAGGCTGTTAAGTGTATCTTCATTAGCTATGGTGTCAGTGTGAAAGGATACAAGCTTTGGAACCCTATGGATGAAAAAGTGTTGTATAGAAAAAGTGTCATCTTCAGAGAGCTTACACCTTCTTCCACTATTTTACATCTAGAAGAAAAAGAAAAGAAAGAGGATGTTGTTCAGTTTCCTCCTACCCCTGAGAAGACTGAACATAAAGACAATGTTGGACCTGATGGTGAGGAGAGCTCTAGTAGCTCTAAAATCTAAGATGAAGAAGCTGAACCTCAACCTCAGCTCTTAAGGAGGTCTACACAGATAAGAAAGCAACCTGAAAGGTTTGGTTTTACATTGCTTTATTCTAGTTGTGCTTTTGCTTTGCTTACTAACAGTGATGAACCTAGAACTGTATCAAAGGCTATGGACATGAAAGATGCAGGTTCCTGGAAGGGGGCCATGGAGGATGAAATGGCTTATTTGGAAAAGAATTAAACTTGGGACTTGGTGCCTTTGCCTCCTAGATGGAAACCCGTTGGATGCAAATGGGTGTTCAAGAAGAAATTTGGTGCAGATGGCAGTGTTGAGAAGTATAAGGCCAGATTGGTTGCGAAGGGGTATTCACAAGTGAAGGGTATAGATTATGGTGAGATCTTCTCTCCCATTGCAAAGCTGACATCCATTCGATTCCTGTTGTCTATTGCAGCAACTTATGACTTAGAGGTAGAACAGATGGATGTGAAGACAACTTTCCTTCATGGTGATTTGGAGGAAGAAATCTACATGTCACAACCAGAGCATTACATGGTGAAAGGTAAAGAAAATTTGGTTTGCAAACTTAAGAAGTCTTTGTATGGTTTGAAGCAATCCCCTAGGAGATTGTATTTGAAGTTTGATGCCTTTGTGTTGTCAATTAGATTTGTGAGATCGAAATCAATCACTATGTGTATTATAAGTTTGATGGTGATCGTATTCTCATTGTTGCACTGTATGTTGATGATATGTTGCTCATTGGGAAGGGTAAGAATATGATTTCTGATTTTACATCTCAGTTGTCAGCATAGTTTGAAATGAAAGATTTAGGGGCATCCAGGTACATTCTAGGAATGGAAATCAGAAGAGACAGAACCAACATAAAACTTTGGTTAAGCCAGAGTAAGTATGTGAAGACTGTGTTGGACAGGTTCATCATGGCAGGTTGTAGACCATTGCCCATTTCTTTGGGGACAAAGTTTTCTGTTGAGGATTGTCTAAAATCTCCTAGTGAGGTGGAGGACATGAGCATAGTACCTTATGCTAGTGTTGTTGGAAATTTGATGTATGCTATGGTCTGCACAAGACCAGACATTGCCCAAGCAGTGGGAGTCCTTAGTCGATTTATGGCTAATCCTGGATGGGTTCATTGGGATGCAGTTAAGCGAGTGTTCAGATATTTGAGGGGTACTTCCGAGTATTCCATATGCTATCATGGTAATGTTACAGGACCTCCACATTCTATTGATATTTGTGGATTCAGATTGGGCAGGTGACATTGACAGTAGGAGATCCACCAGTGCTTATGTGTTTACACTATTTGGTGGTGCTATTAGTTGGATGAGTAAGTGACAACCTATTGTTACTTTTTCCACGACAGAAGCTAAGTATATGGTAGCAATTCATGCTTGTAAGGAAGCCGTTTGGCTTAAGAGATTGTGTTCAGATATTGGTGTTGATGCAGGTCAGATCACGATTAGTTGTGACAGTCAGAGTGCAACTTGCCTTGCAAAGAATCCTTTCCATGCTAGAACAAAGCACATTGATGTTCAGTTTCACTTCATGAGAGACACGGTTGAGGATGGAAAGGTAAATTTGGAGAAGGTAGATAATTTAAAGAATGTTACAGATGCATTGACGAAGCCGATGGGCACAAAGAAGTTCAGATGGTGTTTGGAGTCTATGGGCCTCTCGACCAATAGCAGTTAAATCCTATTTTTCTATTAGTTCTTACAAGGTGTTCGACAAGTGGGAGAATGTTGGGAATTAAGGTGTCTCAACCTTGGTAATTCCTTACATTATTAATGTTTGTATTTATTATTTAATTGTCTATGTTGTAAATATTTGTAAATTCCATATTTTCATATTGTGGGATGTGGCATGGTGATGTGTCAATCCTACATGGAATATGACAACTTGTAATTTTGTCCTCACATGAGGAGATAGGCATCCCACTTTGTGGTAGGAACATTTTGCCATGTGTCGGCATCTTTCATGTTGTGTAAGGAAATGTTTGACTGAAATGATTATGACAGATTCCTATGACAGATTTATGACATGTAAGAGTCAGAAATAGAAGCATGTAAGACAGGTGAAGACATGTGTCATGAAGCATCTTTGAATAAGGCATATTTGGGTGCCCCAAGGTGGACTATGACATGTTGTAAGAGAATATGCTATTTATAGCCTGTGTATGACAGATTCTCTTACAGCTGTAAGTGTAACCGCTATGACAGATTCTATGACGGTCGTAAGTGTTGTAAGAACATCTGTCATAGCCCATTTTGGAAATAGGTGACCTCTTTGGGATGGGAGTTGTGGACAAGTGTCAGGCACATTCTACAATATTGACCAAGTGTCCTTAGGCGTGGGTTTTGGACCATGAGGCTAAGTTGGACGCCCATCTCAAGATAGGTCCAATATTGCCTTGTATATTCTATATAAATAGGTGCTTGGGGAGGGAGTTGAATCATAGGTTTACAAGTATTGTTATGTTGTCGGATTGACTCTAGACATGAGTGTCGAAGACCATTAAAGATTGCATTGCAAGTGTATTGTAAACAAATTTCGAATTTGTTAATACATTGTGCAGGTTTCTGAGTGTGGGGTTTTTCACCCGATAAAGGTTTTCCCCACCGTAAATCTTTGTCTCTTGTTCTGTCTTCTTTCTGGTTCATGTGTATTGTTGCAATATCTCTGTTAGATGTTCTATGTTGCTGTAGTTGTAAGGATTAATTTGAATTTGCATAGCCCTCTCCTCATTAGATTAGTGTAGGAAGCGTTTTCCGCACACCTAGCTTCCTTTCACATGAAACCTCTTGGTAGAAGTTTTTGTTACTATGAACCCTAAAATCCTCCGCATTCACTGCATTTAGAGACTTTCCTTCAAAATTTTCATCAGACTTCTTTAATTCCCTAATCCTATCATTCTCATGTCGGCACTAATCCATGCGCTGAAAGTTCAACATCTTGTATGTTCAGGGGTTTGAAAGTTTTACTATTGTGACTCCCCCTAACCGAATACCTTATCTTTTAATTACTGGAGGACCCACCTGTGCTAGGTAGAGGTTTAGAAATATTACCAACTTCTTTCTTCTTCCATACTTTATTCATTTCCATTCTTTGCAGAGCAATATCAATGGGTTTCACTTTCTTTCCATAATTCCTTGTTTGATTGCACTCATGATAGGTGCACTTAGTTTGCTGAGCATTTCCACTCCTTCTTGCCCTTGATCTGCAGTTAACTTTGTGGCCAAACTTATTACAAGTGTAGCAATATCCATGAAAATATTAAGCATTATCCTTGTTATACCTTGGTATTTTGCTTCTACACTCATTTGCCCTGTGTCCCAACTTGTTGCATACATAGGATCTAATAGAGCTCTGGTTCATCCTACTTCTACACTCAACAACTTTATGGCCAACATTATTGCAAGTGTAACATCTTAACATATTTTGATTTATCTTGCTTCTACAATCCACAACCTTGTGACCATACCTATTGCAAATAAAACAGTTGCCATTGAAGCTTTGAGAATACCTGAAGTGAGATGATTGCCTTGTAGGTTGAGGAGGCTTGAAATTATTCCTCACATTCTTCCTTTGTCTTTGGATAGGAGTGAATACATCTTCTATTGAATTTCTATAAGTTTTTCTCTTAGGATCTTTAGTGTAGGTTTCTTCTCTCCTAAATTCAGAGTTTCCTATTGTATGAAAGTTTTCATATAAGTTTGTAGAGACATTGATCATAGGATTATTTCCCTTATCAAAACTAAGACCTATTTTTTCTTTAGTTGGTTTTTGAGAACTTATTATTTCATCAAGGATATCAATTCCTCCTTTGAGTTTCAGCCCCTTGTCAATTTGTTATTTTGCCTTTTCCAGTTCTTTCCTTAGAGTGACAACTCCCTCTTCAAGTTTTGAACATTTACCTGATTCCTTATTGAGCTTGATTTTTAAGCAATCTTCAATCCTTTTTTCTTCTTCAACCATGACCTTTAACTTTGAGATCATGTCTTCAGCCTCCTTGAGCTTGTCACTTCCTTTATCTCCTTCTATCAGAGTTTTTAGTTCCCAATTTCCTTTTTTGATTCTTTGGATTTTGCTTTCAACTTTGTTAATTGTCTCTTTTACCTTTTCAAGCATGTCTTCATATTCTAAGTTAAAATCTTTTTCTTCCTCAAGATTATTAAGAGCCATCTTGAGTTCTTCTTCAAGATCTATTTCACACTCATTAGACTCAAAGTCCCAACCTTCAAGATCCATTACTTCCATATTAAGTTCAGGTGCAAATATTTCATTGTCTAACACTTCAGATTCCATGTGTTCAAGTGGAGGATCTACCTCAGCGGTCAAGCTTCTTCGAGGTACTTGGCTATGATACAAATTGTTGAACACAATGGGGTGCTGAGAGGGGGAACGAACACACTTAAAAACTTTTGGTCAAACATTTACTGATAAAATTGAATAGATTTAAAAACATGAAAGAAAACATACAAATCAAGAGTCAACACACAACACCAGTATTTTTACGTGGAAAATCCTAAAACAGGGGAAAACCATGGTGAGGATTAACTCACAATATAATAAGCTCGCTACAAAAGTATTACAACTTTGTTTTAGGGCTTCTACCCAAGGAAGCTACTACTCCCTGATTTACAACTTTGATTTAGGGTTATGACCCAAGGAAGCTACTACTCCCTAAAATTTTAGCAAACTGCTATTACTTGATAGTATAAATACAAGGATTGCTAGTAGAAATACATCTGTTGTATGCTGATGATGTAGTTTGTTGTTTCTACTCAATATTTGTCCTCAAACTGATTCTGCACATTTCATATTTGCTCTGCTATCTTCATATTCAGCTTAATTCCTTTCGAATGAATTATATCTTTTATATATATCCTCCACAACACCTTGAAACTTTGATTAGGTTAGCATCCAAAACAATATTGAATATAACGTGTAGCAAGTCACAGGTCGGCCACAACATATGCAAATTGACAACAACCTTGTTGCAAACGTCAGGGCCTTAAGAAACATGTCAGGACACATCATTCCATACCTTTCAAACTTAGATAAACTGATTAGGAGCCTCCGCATGCATCATGATCTTAGCCAGTCAGCTCATATTGTTTGACACTATCAATTGTTCATCATTCAACTATCAAGGAGAAGCCAAAACTTCAATGCAGACCAAGGATCCAATCATACGCTAGCTTAAAAATGTTCATGCACCTTCCGAGAGAAGTATCATGTTGAGTTATGTATCCACAAGACAAGAAATGTATTGCTCTATAGAGAACAAAGTCTTCTAGACCTTATGTAGTTCTTCTTAGCCCAGAATATGAAGTTGCGGTAAAGTATAAGGCCTAAAACCTTTTAGAGATGATCAAAGATATCAAATTACACAAATCATTAGATACACACACCTTCTTATGGAGTTTTTGGAGGAATTCAAAATGACTTAAGTGTTTGTAGCCCCAGAAGACAGTGTGATACCTCTGTTAATTGAGTACTATCTTTGCAGACCACTAGAACACTTGAAACTTTATTAAAACATGTAGCATATTGATCTCAGTCAATCCTTAGAGCCGCATGACAAAAATATCTCTTTCGAAGGAATGCAGAGCATCCCATTGTCTCCTTAATACTGCTCTGTTTTGTCTAGGTGATGGCCGATGTACAAACCCTTGTAACATTTCATGTTGAGTGAGTGAGAGGCTAAAACCTTGGATATGTCATGTCAATTCATGTCATAAGCTATCATTAGAACCGCATGGCCAAATCTTTCTTTGCGGAAATATGTGGACCAATTCAAGTTGACTCTGCCTTAGAATGTGCAATATGAATGCCTTAGACACTTTTCAACTTCTTACCTTTGAGTGCAATACTCCCAATTGACGAGTGTGATTGAACTTCTAAACTACAGTAAACATTACTAAAATATTCAATACTTCAATGAAAATAAGATAAATGCAATGAAACAAAGATATACCTTGAGAACCAATTTACCTTGTGTCTTCCATTATTTCCTCTCTTCAATGATCTTTTTGATTATGATTTAGCTCTCAGAAGTATACTTCCTTGTTGTTTTTAGACGACAAAGAGAGAATGGCTTTGTGGAGGATTATGTAATGGGAGGGTGAACTAGAATGTAACACTAAGATGAATGATGGAGATGATGATATGCAGCCATGGATGACGATTATGCAATGAGGATAATGAGATGAAGCCAAAGGCACACTTGATAGCTATGGTGGAATTTTTGCAGCATAAGTTTACAAAAGCTTGAGTGATGCAAAATGAGTGTGAGAACCTTGCTTTTATAGGCTAAGGATGGACCAATTCCAAGTGTCATTAGATCAACGGTGAAGAACAAGTCATTGTGAAGTGTACGGTGGAGATTTGATTAGTTGGAATGAGGGAGATAAAGGTGGGGAATGTTCCTCCAATGATGATAAGGTGGAGAGAAAGGTGTGAGCAAGAGGCCACTTGTCACAATGCTCTCAAAGACCAAGGAAAATGGGTCAAAGAAGGAGTCCTTCTTTGTAGGGAGGTTGGAAGGAATATAGGAACTTATGAGACATGTGTCTCCAAGTGTCCTTTGACTATGATGACATGGAGGAACCAAGCTCTTAAGGATAGGGATGGTTAGAGGATAAATAGGACATGTGGGTGAGGATAATTAGCTAATTAAATATTAAAAATATTTAATTATGTGTGCAACATGCTGAGGTGTAAAGTGAGTGGATGTGATGATGTGGAGTTAGAGACTTAGGACTTAGGATATAGATGATTAATTAAATAATTTGGGATTATTCAATTAAGAATGATTTAGAGGAATTTGGATGATTTAATTAAATAAATTGATTTTTATTTAATTCTTTGGAAGATTAAGACGAATGTGAATCAGATAAATAAATTAGGATATTTATTTATTCATAGAAGAATAGGAATAAAATAAATATTAAAATATTTATTTAATTCGATTCGAGCCATTTTTAGATGTATACATTTTGCCCCTCTTTGATACAATGTGTTTTATCACGTTTCAGAGAATAAAAACTTCTTGGTTATGATACATGCCCTAGTTTGCCCCTAGTATAGGTTTAATGATGATAGGATGCCCCCTCGGGAGATTGGTTAGGATGAATTTGGTAAAGGATGATGAACGATGTCATGATAAAGAAGAATTGATGACACAATCGACGAGTGAAAGAATCAAGTTACAGAGAATTGAAAATAGATGCAGAATACAACATGCATGTGCTAGGTTAAACACCTCTAATTAGGGCTCATTTGGCTATAAATAGAAATGTGGGGTTACCTCTCAATTCATTTGTACACTTGTCTTTTGTAAAGAGATTATAGGAGCTAAAGGAGACCCAGTGTTGATTAGTGCAGAGCAGTCAGCAGAGATGGATCGATTTCCGATAGAGAGTCACCGATTCGAGAGGATTTGACAATTCGGGCAACCAGCAGAGTACAGACCCCTGGTATGTACCTTTTGAAACTTGGTCAATTTTGCATTTATTACGGTCAAATTGTAGGTCAAAGTTGTATTTAAATGCGTGTCTTTAGTGTTTCGGTGCAAATAAGCCATGAATTTACACATATACTCTAATTCGGCGCATCTAAGTCAAGAATCGACGCATATGCAAAAATTTCACAAATGATAGGCAGTTCTACACAAGCAACTAGGGTTTTTGTGCATTCAATTCTTTAGGTGCATATAAAGAACAGTCCTGTGCATTCATAATTAAACTGCGCATGTGGTATAATAACGCACATATGTTTAGGGATTAGGCACAAATGATATGAAAGTGCATATGGTTTTAAAACGCGTAAATAACTCCTGTTTCTACGCATTTTCCTGAAATAGCGTAAATGATAGGGGATTCAACGCATTTGATACAAAGCTGCGCATCTGGTAAACAAAGCTACACATCTGATAAAACTAGTCAACTACTTAGCTGGTTTGATAGAGTCGGCATCTTGATCAATGTTGGCCAACTGATAGGTCATCTTCAAGATTTAGAATCTCAGAAGAGATGATAGGATAGGTTTCCTTATAAGATAGCTAAGTAACTAGTTTGATTGATTGGATAGATATGCAGCTTAGTTGTTATGTTTTAACGCGCTTTGTTATTGATTGCAGGAGGAGCTAGATCACGTTCTGATGTCGCGGGAGGATTCCCTATGATACAGCTGCTTAGACCCTATTTGACTGAGACTGATCACTTGGTCCTAGGATCAATTGGATTGTGGTTCATCTACTTTATGCCTGAGATACAGGCGGATCTAGGATTGTTGACTGCCCTGGGTGAGAGATTCCAAAGTGAGACATGTACCTTTCACTTGCCTACTAGGGAGATGACAGTGACCTTGGAGGATGTGCATCAGATTCTGCACATTCTGATTCAGGGTGAGTTGGTAGAGTATGAGTCTATGACCAAAGTTGGATTGGCAGAGTGTCGACAGGTTTTTGATGACGCAGACTTAGAGGGTACATAGATTAGCTAGACTGATATGGTGGAGTACTATGAGCCCCTACCAGCCATACTAGCAGGTTTGATTGGAGGTGTTGTTTGTCCTGATAGGAGATCTTAGGGATTTTAGGTTGGATGGGGGAGGATGCTTGAGCGGATGATAGAGGAGGGGACACGCTTCGCCTGGGCCCCTTGTATACTTGCGCACTTATACCATGATTTGCATCATTTTATCTATGATGGAGCTGCAAGTCTATCTGCGGGTGTATCATTACTACAAATTATGGCATGGTTACACATAGCAGTGACATGGCAGATTAGTAGGGGAGTCAGAAGCCATGATAGACCATACTCATACAGGTTTCAGGAGACTCTTTCCCAGCCTAAGTTGGGAAAGCTAGAGTATTGGCGACACACATTGGATAATGTGGATGAGGTTGAGTGGCGGCCATACCTAGATTGTGAGGTGTGGGAGGAGGATGCAACAAAGCTACCATACTACTTTCAGACTCGATGGTTAATAGGGAGGACTCCCTATATCCTAGAGCGCCACATGGTTTCTCTTGTGCTCTAACAGTTTGGCAGGATTCAGGAGATGCCCCAGGGTACTGTTATATTTGCTTAGACGCACAAGGAGCATCCACATTGGGGTCCAGTGGCTTCATATGAGACGACGAGGACAAACTTCTTACATATACCATATCAGGCATGGGATCTGCGGCAGCATATTGTGGATGCGGGCATGACAACAGACTTTGTGGCACACTTCATTGCTCATCCCGTTCCGAGATACTCTGGTCCTAGAGAGTGGGCCCCTATATTAGAAGAAGTAGATGAGGATGATGATGATGCTCCTCAACAGAGGAGGAGATGACAACGAGGTGAGAGGGGTGGCCGAGGAGGAGGAGGAGATGGTGGTGGGGGTGGCGGAGGTGATGGAGGCCAAGGTGATGACGGGGATGATGGTGATGACGGTGGGCAGAGGAGGGTGAGATAGAGGAGGGTGCCCCAGATACAGGCATAGGCACATATACAGCCACAGAGATAGCCACAAGGGTGGGTACAAGGATAGGTTGGGCAGGATGACGGGGCCATGGTAGCACTGCGAGCCCAGGTGGCTCAACTTTAGGGACAGGTCACACAACTACAGGGGGTGTGCGGACTACTATCTTAGAGCGGGATACTGCCATCTAGAGATATACTAGGGAAGAGACCCTATTACAACAGTGTTGTGATGCTCACAACATGCCCCATTTTACTCCTTAGCAAAATGAGGACCCCCCTGCTGAAGCTGGTTTGCTTTGCTTGTTGGTGTGGTTTGCTTGGTGGTGAAAGGGAAGAGGAGCTGAAAATACAAACCTTGTTAAAAATAAGGAAAATCTGCATTTAAGTACCAGGTCAAAATACAGGTGAATTCCTTGTTGAAAATAAACAATGGTTGCTTTTTGAATTATTCTGAAATTCGCTATATTTTGCAAGTTATTGTTGTTTTTGGTAAATGTACAATTAGAGGGTTTGTACCTTGTATATACAAAGTTCTTTGTATATGCAAAGTCATCTCATATACAAATGCGTTTGTATATCGTGCTTTTGTGTTGGTCGCAAAAGGGAAGTCGTCGGGTTTTCTTATTTTGTTGCTTTTTTCCTTGTATGCATTTGAGAAATGTTTTATACATACATACAGGGTGGACCCGAAAGGAGTTAGGTTCGAATGTATACACGTTGAAATCTGCTATGTATGTTTCGGCTTGTATATTTGGCAAATGAGAAGACATACAAGTAAATATACGAGGGTTATACATAGTGCCGAATTGAGGAGGTATTAAAGTTGGTATAATCGATGTATGTTTGGCACTTGTATATTTGGAGGATGCAAAATATACAATCATGAGATACAAAGAATAATATACATCACGGAATTGAAAGGTTATCAAATATTGCATAACGATTGTAAATGTTGGGTTTTGTATGCAAGGTATCAGGAGGCGTGCATTCCACTTTATACAACGCAAGTTTGAGGGTAAAGCAAATTTTGGTAAATACAATGTATCGGGACTTAATGAATATCAGGTAAAATATACATTGTGTTTTATACAAGGTGGAATTAAGGAAGGTTCAAAGTTCAAGTGAATAAATAGTTAAGTCCGTCGCTTGTATATCGGGGTTTGTATATTTGGATGAAACGAAATATACAACGAAATATACAAACACTTTATACAAGCCAGAATCGAGGCAATTATGGATTAAAGAAAAACTGTTGTATGTTTTTTGCCTTTTGTATGTTTTGGTATATACAAGGTAAAATTTACATTCTTTTGTATACATTGCGGAACTGAAGAGTTATCAATTGGAGTTAAGTCGTTGTATACTTTTGTGCTTGTATATGTTCCAAAAGATACATTGATCTATACATACAAGCTGGAACTCAAGGAAATTGAAATAGGACGAATACAATGCATTGTGTCTGAATTGTATATGAAGAGATACATTGAGTTATATACATCATGGACTTGAGAGGTAAATTGAGTTAGAGTTATGAGAGGGTTGGGGTCCGAAAGTGATGCGAAAGTTATATGCATCGCGGGGATGCATAAGTTTGAAAAGGTAAGGTGGGTCCCAGCGTTCGTACATTTGTTGCTTGTATAATGAGAATGTATATTTTGTGATGTACAAGCAGATGTACATTTAGAGATACAGGGCGGAAATACAAGCCGGATGTCAGAAAAGAGTAAAAAACGAAGAAGTCCTTGTATATTTGGTGTTTGTATGTTTATAATGTACAATCCCGATATACAAAGAATCAAAGGGCATTGCGAAAGAATAAAAGGTAAAGATGTTTGTATAATGTGCTTGTATATGCGATTATACAATAGAATATACAAGTGAGGTATACAAGCAGGAAGTACAAAGGGTGTACGGAAAAGGTAAAAGGGAAAGGGGCTTTAGTTCAATTGTATGCATAAAGTGATTGTATGGTCGAAGATACAATGAAAAGATACAAGGAAAACATACAATGAGATATACAAAGGAAAATGCATGTTTAATTAAGCTAACAGTCAAAAGTTTAAAAAACTCAAACACTAAAAAAGGAAAGCCGAAGGTCGCAACACATTAATTACTGTAATTAATGCGAGTTTAACACTCAAACAAAAGGGAATTTAACGAGGGTTAGGGCAGAATTATTGTTATTTTGCTTTCAAGATATATTGTTAACGTTGAAATTTGCAGAAAAGGCGCTGTCACAGTAAAATTGAACGAAATTTACCGGATTAACGAAGTTACAGTTGCTGGGTGAAGGTGAAAGGTAAAATTAAGTCAACGTCAAAGGTTGAACAGTCACAGAAACAAGTATTTATCTTAGAAGCCCGTTTAATTTTTGAATGGTAAAACGCAACTGTTAATTCCAGTAATTTCACTTTCAAAATGCATACATTTGTTAAAATTACTGTTTTAACTGTTAATTAGCTAAACAGAGCTTAGTCCATTTAAAGGTAAAATAATAGAAAAAAAACAAACGAGTTAGGGTAAATGGTATAAAATAGATATTCATAGTAAAACCCTAGATATGAAGTGGAAACAAAAATTGAGACATGTATACTTCTATAGGATGGCCCCTAAACAGAAGAAAGACTCTGGGGACGAAGTAAAGAAAGAGAGAAAACCAAGGAAGGAAGTAGAAAAAGAAGAATTGCTGATATACAGAGGTTGTCCAACCTTGATTGGTACAAGCAGAATGGGTACTGATACAAACATAGGAACTTATGATGCAGATGATGTGTTGAAGAAAATCACTGCTGCCGATGCCTCACCAGATATGAAATGTATTTGGGATAGTGGACTATATAGAGCTGCAGGTTTTCCTCTGGCTATGGAGGCAAAATATCTATGTCTAGACTGTGTGATCTTGTATGACCCTAATACAAGAAAGGTAATGCTACATGACAGATTAATTGATGATCTGACACCTAAGGGGATTGCAAGAACTTTTGGATTAGAAATCAGGGAGAAGATGAGTGATATTGATATTGATCAGTATAATGAGAGTTTCTACACAAATGAAGGAGACTGTAAGGGTAAAATATTTCGCAACTGGTACAGTCCAGAGAACAAACCAATGGTAGTGGCCAGAATTCCTAAAAATCTGATGAGGATACATTTCAAGGAGGAGATATATTTGATGATCACTATGCTGAGCAGACTAGTTGGGTTGAGGGATGGCACCAAATGTGAGCCCTGGATGTTCACTGTCATAGAATACCTAAGAACATGGGAAAAGAAACAAGGACAAATTCATTGGACCAAGGCCATTAGTACAACCATATGGAGGCAGGCTATGATGAGACAACAGAAAGGCTTGCCCTTTTATATGTCTTCCTATATATATACTCCTGTGTTGCAGAGATTAGACCACACATACATGGACTAGAAAGAGTTGGTGTTTTAGGAAATGGTCCTGAGAAAAGGTTGGTGTATGAACATTACCCAGAATTACAAGAAGAGAATGCCTTGAAGAGGTTTGCTTTAGTTAATGATGTTTTCTATACCTACATGGTGAGAGTGCTAAATGAGGAACCAGACAAAAGGTTGTCTAAAGAGGCTGAACATATAATTGGATTGCTTTGTTCGTGGTTCATACATTTTGAACAATTTTCATACATAAGAACTGAAGGATTTGAGGGGAGGCCATTTATGCTCCCAAGATATCCTTCTGACAAACTTATTGTCTTGGAGTTTTCAAGACAAAATTTGAATGTTTTCAAGATGTATAAGAGGAAATTTAATAACAGGGGAAATGTGAGATTACCTTAGGCAATTGGCAGGAATTCTTGTATCAGTGAGGACGTTACAGCCTATTTAGAACAAGAACTAAGGTATTATGGGTTCCAGGAATTCGATTTGGCTAGAAAGTTTGATCCATTTCATAGAATTCAAAACTTTGTTGACAAAAAGTACAAACATCAAGTGCATATCGAGGATTTCTGGGCTGATTGCAAAAGTGACTTGGAAGTAAGAAAAAGAGCTCATAAGAGATTGACTATTGAACAAATGAAGTCTATTGGTAATATCTATGTTCCTCCAGAGGTTCATGAGGATGACAAATTGTTGCATCAAAGTTATGCAGAAGCTCGGCTAACTCCCATTACAGAGCCTGATTGGTCTAAGCCTTGGAACACATCATTGGATGTTTTGACAAAACCTGTAATATTATTTTCAAAAACATGGCTTAAGAATAGGATAGAGGAGCTCAAAGCTGAAGGAAAAGAAGGTACATTCCCAAAGAAGGGAAGGAAGAGAAAGGCAGAGTCCAGTGAAGACTTGCTATGTTTCTATGAGAAAAAGAGAAAAGTTGTAGAGGCAAGAATTATGGAAAAGAATAAAAATGCTACATTGATGGATCCATATGCTTTAGGCATAACAATAGCAGTGGCATCTGAAAATTTTGTTGATGCAAAATCCATGAGCCATGAGATTAGTGTAGAAGAAGCACAGGCTGCAAAAGAGGCAGCAGGACCATCAATCATGAGGGCAATTCCCATAGGTTTGTCAAAAGGGAAAACTTCTAAGCCAGTTGATGTGATTGGGGCACAGGAAGTAAGGGAAAAGCTAAGAAATATAGCCAGTGCCTCCACATCAGTAGAACCAGGACAAACCTTTATCAGAGTAAACGCAGAATTGGCTGGAGAGAGGCTGTAGGAGTCAGAAGTTAGTAAAGCCAAACCTATTGCTGTAGAAACTGTGCAAATTGAAAGCAGTGACAATGAAGAAAGGAAAATGTATAAAGGGAAAGTGATTGATGTAGAGGAAGAGTCAAGTGATTTCCTCAGTGAAGAAGAAGAATCAAACCTGCAAGCTGAAAAGGAAACAGAACAAAATATAGAAATTGAAAAAGAGGAGGTGCAGGCTGAAACAGGATCTGTTGATCCATTTGGTACTCTAGTACCACCAAAAATCATTAGAGATGTGTAAGAGGAAGTACATAAGATTGAAGAAGCTGAAAAAGAAAAATCATTTGAAGAGGTAAACACAGAAGGACATGCAGCACAAGAGGACACCTCAGAGGTGGATGCATTAGATATGCTAAATATGTATGACGAGCTCAGTGAAGAAGAAAGGAATGAAGAAAGTGTGCAAGACCAAGGATAGGAAACAAAGGAAGACAGCACAAGAGAAGGGTCCCTTGCACATACAGAACAAATACAAGAAGAAGCAACAGATAGAGCACAGGATGAGATCAAATATCCTGGGGAGGTAGGAGGAACAGAAAAGGAAGATGAAAATAAAGCAGATGAACAAGCAGAAGAGTTTAATCTGCAAAATGAGGAACAAATAAATGAAGAGGAAGTTCCTGAAGAGGAAAATCCAGAAGAAGAAGTTCCTGAAGAGGAAAATCCTGAAGAAGAAGTTCCTGAAGAGGAAAATCCTAAAGAAGAGGCTGAAGATGGAAGGGACACTGAGATAGAAGGAGAGGGAGATGAAGCTAAATCAAAAGGGCAAGGAGAAGACCCTATAGGACAAGAGCTCCCACTTCAGCAGGAACAACAAGAAGAACAACAAGAGGAGCCACTTCAACAACAAGAACAACAGCAAGAGCAACAACACGAACATTAGTAGCAGGAGGAAATTGGAATAGATAAACCTCATGAAGAGGTGATTGATGCAGAGAAAGCTGCAGAAGGCATAAAAGAGGTGCCTACCTGGCTGGAAGGAGAGATAAGGAGAAGAAAGAAATACATCTAGCTCCTATTGACATCAAAAGCTTATTGGGGGAGAAAACTACTCCAAGAAGAGAAAAGAGAAAAGCTAGGATGGTGTCTGCAATACAGATTGGTCCAGATGGATCCAGAACTTTGAACCTAGCTATACACAAAAGGAGAAAGAAAAAGGTGAGATTACCCCGGAGGAATACAAGATACTTAATCTAGACCTCGGGCATTCCACAAGGGAACATCACATCGCTGAGTGGAAAGATATGAACCAGGTGACAGCAAAAATGCTGAGGAAAGACAAAAATAAACATGAGGTATTGAAAGGACACATTGTCCAACTCCAACAATTCATTATGGGGGTATTTGACCCCAGTGCCACAGTGCCTGACTTACCTGCTAACATAGCAATAGTATCTAAAGAGGAAGTGTAGGACATGGAAAATAAAAGGTTTAAGGCCAATATTTTTGATGAATGGTTTCATGATTTTTTGCAAGGTGAACAAACAATAAGGCAAGCTGTGAAGAGCTGGAAAGTGGCCACAAAAGAGAAGAACAAATGTATGGTATTAATAAATAATTGTCAAGCAAGAGTAGAAGAGTGCAGATCTGAAATTGGACAATTAACTGAAATTGACAGAAGGGCAGAGGAATTAATAAATGAAGGGGCACTCAGTGTCACATTGGCAAATCAAGTGCCAAAGATAATTCTGGAGCTCAAATTTGAAGAGGATAACCTCAAAAGAAATGCAGTAGTCATGCAAGAGCTGGTAAAAAGAGTAGAAGAAATGATAAAAATGCACAAGAGAATCATAGAAAAGCTCCTGTAGCATGAATGTGCAGAAACGCCAACATATAACTTAGACAGAGCATTGATAGAGTTCAGGGCCATATTCACACCCTATACAGAAAATCCCGATACAATCCTCAGCAAGCAGATGATGGATACATTGATGGAAGAGAGGGCCAAACTGAAGAAGTACAAGAAAAGAAGAGAAAACTTAGAGAATGAAGAAAAAGAGTTGAAAGAAGAGGTGATGATGCAAGAATATATTTTAGCAAAAAGTCCAGGAGGGGACCGCGCCTTTGTGGAGGGCGTAATTGACAATTTCAAGAAATACTTGAAAAAGTGAGAAGGCAGGAGCAAAGAGTCTTGAGAGGAAATCAAATGAAGAGCCTCGACGGGAAAAGGTCACATAAAATATGAATCTTATTTGTAAAAAGATTCCAAGAGCATCCTTTGAGAGGAAAAGATGCCAAGTAGTGGATTGGCACATGGTTATGGAATGAAGGCATACCATTGGTCAGTAATAAAAGGACCTTAACCAGGGAATTATGGTTGTAACCATTTTGTGGAGGTTGTAACCATAGCATGGGAGGGAATTCAAATTCTATATAAGATACATGCTACTTGTATATTATTTACACAGGGATTTTTAGCATTTAGCCAGAAATTGTAAATTCTTTCTGAGAATTTTGGAGTAGAATATTTTAGTTTAGAGGAGGTCGCCTGTTGTCTACATTAAGGAATGCATGGAATATCCAGCTTGCTTAATGTATCTGTAAAGCACTGTAAGTTTTCTGGTATATTTGATTAATAAAGCTAAGAGTCATTCCTACATTATAAATCTTGTATGACTGTGTTTTGAATATAAGTGAATCTAGAAGTTTGCGTCTATTTTCTGAGTGTCTTCTAGCTCTTCCCTGCATTTAAAATAATTCCTCTTAAAGCTCGCAATCTTGAATGTAATATTCGTGAAAATACTTAGGATATTTGCATTTAATGATTTAGTCTGCTGGTTTAATTGAATCTGCTGTATTTCTTACCGTGTGCATAATGGAACGTTTAAATCCTGTAGTGAATGATGGTGAATTTAAATTTCTCTAACTTTTCCCAACAACTCTGAAATACTTAGCTTAAACGTTGAAATCTAAAGGAGATTATCTGACATTTGAAGAGTTTAAGAGCAATAAGTTGATATTTGATAATCTTCATAAATAGTTGAAAAGCAAAGCATGTTTAAATATAAATCATATAAAGCTTTGAGGTACAGTAATGATTTTATGCAAATGAATAATTAGAAAGTTGATATTTGTATTGGTTTGCGTAATAAGAGTCCAGTAAAGTCACAAACCCACTTTAAATCACATAAGACCCCTTGCATATTACAGCTTCATAATAACCTATTGAACAGTCCAACAGGTCAAGACCTGACCAATAAGGAAACTTGGGATCAAGTAATCTTAGTTGATTTCTTCGTATCTTTCAAGATAGTTAGGTTCATTTATGAATTTTAACTTATGTTATGAGTGTGTAAAAAATAATCATCAATAGTTTTTACCGCTAGAAGGAGGGCCTGATAGGAGTTAAGGTTGAGTTTGAGTAAAACTGGCTCATAACAGTAACAGGGTGACTAGGTCTAGGGCTAATCCTGATGACATATTTATGCAGCTACCTGATAGAAGACAGAGTAGGAACCTTTATTTGGAGTCCTAAAACATCAAATACAGGAAGTTCATCTGGAACGCCTCTTGGATCACCTTTTTACACCCATAGTATTGGCAGTCCTAACAGTTCTTCATCTGGGTTCTTAAGTCTTGGTTCAGGTTCTCCCAGAGGTCCTAGTCCTCCCAGAAGCCCAAGTACACCTAGAAATTTAGGTACTCCCACAGGTCCAAGTCAGGCACAAATACTGGCAATGGTGTATTTTAATGTCTACTCGCCCATATATTTTGTGGATTATCATGAGATGCTGAAGAACCCTGAGAAAATATGCCCTAAATACCAGTTACACCAGGATCCAGAGGATCATATAAGGATATTTAAGGAAGCCTGCTTTAGAGCCCAGTTAGAACATGAAGATGTTGTGTGCAGATTATTTCCTTACACTTTCAATGAACAAGCGTCTAATTGGTATGTGAATTTACCTAACGGCTATGTTTCTTCTTGGACACTGATGGAGGAAGCATTTTTGTCTAGATTTAGGGGACCAGTAGATCCTTCTATCCTATATCATAAACTGGCTACAATCAAAAGGGGTGAGGGAGAACTAATTGATAACTTTAATGATAGGTTTCAAAAGGCATCCTCTAGGTTGGTAGCACAATACACAGTAGTTCTAGACACATTGTTGGCTATGTATTATGTTGCTTTAGATCCACTAACTGCCATGTTTGTCAAGAGAAAGCCTAACATAGATACAATATCTAAAGCCTATAAAGAGGTAGCCTCTGTAAATCAGGAGATGAGGCAGACGACTTATAATCCATTCCTCAATGGAGGAAATCCTGGAATGCAAAATCAAGTGCAACCTTGGAATGGAGCTCCTACACAAAACACTCCAATGCTCAATCCAGTCCCTACATACACACCTGTGTATAACCCTGCTCCAATTCAGGCTATAGTACCTTACGCTGGTAATACTGCCAATCTTAATCAGAACAATGGCCAATCATTTTTCCAACCACCTCAGGATATATTTATAGCAAAAGCACAAGAGGAAATGGAGGATATCAAAGAAATCACTGCACATCTGAGAAGATTGACCACTGAGATGACACAGTTGAGAAATGAGAATTTCTACGGTAGAAATAACCCAGGGTATAACCAGAACTATAATCAGAGTCAAAACCAGAACTGTAGCCCCAGTTATAACCAAAATCAGAATCAGAGTCATAATCAGAGTCAGGGTTATAACCAAGGTCAGGGTTCTAATCAGGGTCAAAATCACGGTCAACATCAGAATCATAATCAAGGACAACAAATGCAAAATAGAGGACCAGCTATAGATAACAGGGCCTGGAATAACAATAATAGGAATCAAAATTAGCCTAGGCCACCCAAAACTTGGAACACAGGGCCAAATAATGGCACCCTAGCTTCTCCATTCGAGAATTTAGACAACCGGGACACAAAACAAACAACAGGGATTCAAATGGCCAATGTAGCACTAAAGAACTGGTGTAGAATCCATAATACCAGTGCCCATGCTGAAATAGATTGTCCACAGTTTCACCTGGCAGCGAGCATTTTTAATGTAGATGTGCAGGCCCCTACTTCTGAGTTCTTAATCCCCAAAGGTAATGAGATAGTACCCTCAAGGTATGCTACTACTCTAGTTTTAAAGACTTTACTTTTAGAGAAGAGGAAGAGGACCAATTGTTAGATGATGAACCCTATTATTGTGAAAGCCTATATCCTGAGATAGCCTTAGTACTGAATGCTTTTCAGTTTCCATTTGAAACTGAAAATGAGGTGTTGCATGAGATAGAGGAGGTGCAAGCCTTCCAACGGTCAAATAAAAATCATACTTATAATCTCAGAAACAACACTAGGCCAAGAGGTCCTTTCACCACTTCTATTCCTCCCAACAATTTCAACACACCCCCAGACTAGAATGCTAGCAATAACCCTGCTATATTGAGAGCCAATCACCACACAAATATTGGGACAGTAGCACAGGGGGTCCAGACAAATAAAACTGAGACAACAGAAACATTGGGACTGATGAGTTATCTATCAGAAGAAATAAAGAAAATCAAGGTCAGTGTACCTTTGTGTGAATTGTTAAAAAGTCTAGAACTTAGAAAAGCCTTTATAAAATCTTTGGACACATCTGTAACAGGAGAGACTTCTACTGAGGTACTTATGCCTGATAGAGAGACACAACCAAAAGTAAAAGGTAAGAAAGTTGAGCAGCCTTCTAACACAAATGTAGTAATGTATGCTGATAAGATGGATACTCCTCCCTTCTTGTTAACTGTTAGATTGTGTGGAAAAAACATACACAATTGTATGGTGGATTCGGGTGCCTTAGCTAATGTGATGCCTTTGGGTGTATGTAAAACCTTAGGGCTGACTCCCACCAAGTCTGCCAAAGTTGTGACACAGTTAGATAAGACTGAAGTTAATGTGGTAGGAGAACTAATGCATATTCAGATGCAGTTAGCTTCAAACCCCAGGGTAAGTCAGTTCATTGACATCCAAGTAATTGATATACCTGCAAATTATGGGATGTTATTAAGCAGAGATTGGTCAAAAACATTGAACGGATACATGGCCACTGACTTTTCACATATGTGGTTACCTTGGAGGGGTGTGCCTAATCAAATCAGAATAGAGGCTGAACCTAGGATGAAGCATATGATCACATAGTACAATAGGACGAATGAAATATTGTATGCTTCTGTTGAATTCGGTGTTTACAGGGTCACTAACAAAGGGGTACAGATTGAGGAGATATTAATGCTAAATTTTGGAAAAAAACCGGTTAGTAAGGATACTGTACTATTCATTGAATCTGATGGAAATTCTTCTGATGAAGAAGGTAATACATTGAATAATTTTAGTTAGATCATTAGACAGGAAATAGAAAAGTGCATGGAACTAAATATGTCAGTCCAATGCAAGTTATACAAAGATATGTGTAGAGTCCACGACAAGCCACATTCTGAAGAGAAGTGTGGAATGTGCAGAGACATCATTGAGTATCAGTACTTAAAATGCACAAAGGAGTGGGAATTTTGTATGGAAAAGGCAAGTTCTAGTCGACCTGAGAGGTACTTTTAGAACCCCATAGATGTAGAAACTCCAGAGTTAGGAGAGAGTTCAGGCAAAGATGTTTGTCATTTAGATTTGCACACTGAGAAGGTAAATGAACAAGCAAGTCAGAATGAACTGCATATGGATAAACAAGATAACACTGCACATGTGGTAGACAGAGAAAAACATGTCAAAGGAAAAGGTCAAAAGAATAAGAGTGGCATGTGGACATTAAAATGTGATGGGTCCAAGGTGCAAGTGCAGGTGTAGAGCTCATAGATCCTCAGGGTAAATCATATCTAGCAACATATAGGTTACAATTTGCTTGCACTAACAATGTTGCTGAATATGAAGCTTTAATTTATGGACTAGTCTTAGCTATAAAGAAAGGGGTAAGAATGATCAGAGTATTTTTAGACTCTGAGTTAATAGTCAAACAGGTTAGGAAGCTATATGCCTGTAATTATAAGAAAATGGTTTGCTATAGACATAGAGTCTAGGATTTAATAGAGTCATTTGATGCGTTCAACTTAGAGCATATCCCCAGAGAACAGAACCATAGGCCTGATGCGCTCGCTATTGCTGCTAGTACTTTAGAACCTTTAACGCTGTCAGGTTTAAAGAGATTTGCTGTAGAACTAGTAAATGTGCCCAGTGTGCCAGACAATGTAACTCATTTTCAGGTATTTGAGGAGGACCAACAAATTGTAGATTTTCTAACTTGCAACGAAGTATTTGAAGCCCAAATTATAGATGAACAAGAGAGGCCTGATGTGTCTTGGGATGAGGAAGACATAATCAACTTAAAGAGTAATTTCTTACCTAAGAGGGTAATAGAGTTAGAACAAATCTTTGACTTTGATGGAGTAGTGAGACAGAAGGACTTACCCAAGACTGAGGGGGGTAAGTTTGAGCCATATAACTTAGGAACAGAGCAGAATCCCCAAAATGTACAAATTGGAAAGGCTTGTTCTAAGAAGATTAGAAAAGAAGTGATTGATGTTCTGAAAGATTATAGACACGTTATAGCATGGACATATGAAGATTTAAAGACATATGACACATCCATTATAACACATGTGATACCATTAAAACCAGATGTCAAACCATTTAGGCAAAAGCAAAGGCTTGTAAATGCAATTTTAGAGCCATTGATATTTGAGGAAGTAAAAAGACTACTGTCTGCCAGAATAATTTTCCCTGTTAGACATTTGACTTGGGTGGCTAACTTAGTGCCTGTTAGGAAGAAAATGGGGACATCCGGTTATGTGTGGATTTTAGGAATCTAAATAAGGCGTCTGAGAAAGACAATTATCCTCTACCTCCCATGGATGACGTATTACAAGCGGTAAATGGAGCTAAGATGATGTCCCTTGTAGACAGTTTTTTAGGCTATAATCAGGTCCTAATTGATGAGGAAGATAGACTAAAAACCACTTTTACTAGTAAATGGGGTAATTTTGCATATAGAAGAATGCCATTTGGTCTAATCAATGTAGGTACCACATTCTAGCGGGCCATGGACATTGCGTTCCATGGACTGACAGGTAAGTGTATTGTGATTTACATGGATGATCTAACTGTGTATTCTAAAGATGCGTCTACTCATGTTGAAGATTTAAGAAGGGTACTCAAGAGATGTGAGAGGTATGGAATTTCTCTCAACCCTAAAAAATGTGTATTTGGCGTAACAGAGGGTAAATTACTAGGGCATGTCATTTCTGAGAATGGTATATCCATTGATCCTAATAGAATAGAAGGGATAAAGAAATTACAGTTACCAAACACTAGAAAAGAATTAAAATCATTTTTTGGTAAAATTAACTTCGTCAGAAAGTTCATTACAGGATTTGCAGAGATCGTGCAACCGCTGAACGCTATGTTGAAGAAAGATGCAGTGATAGAGTGGACACCAGTAGCCAAGGTTGCATTTGAAGATATCAAAGGGGCTATTTCTGATGCTCCTGTGTTGGCAAGTCCAGACTATACCAAGCCATTCTACATTTATTCATTTGCATCCTCACATTCGGTTGCAGCTGCACTGACCCAGAAAGGAAAAGCTAATGAAGAAAAGCCTATTGCTTTTATGAGTGCACCTTTGAAGGATGCACAGCTGAAGTACTTGGATATAGAAAGATAGGCATTTGCACTGGTGAGGGCAGTAAAAAAGTTTAGGCACTACATTCTACATAGTCAGGTTAAAGCCGTAGTACCTGATGCGGTAGTTAAGATGCTATTGATGCAAAATGAGCTTGAAGAGAAAAGAGCTAAGTGGATCACCACTTTGTAGGAATTTGACATGGAAATCATACCGATGAAGTTGGTCAGAGGACAAGCTTCAGTACAAACCATAGCCAATACAGACCCAAATCTGGTAAAGCAACAGTATGTGCTAAATACAAGTGATGCATCAGGGTGGTACGATGATCTCAACACTTTTCTAGTATCAGGGAAATAGCCAAACAAGATAAAATCCTCGCAGAGGAGAGCTTTGAAGATCAAAGCACAAAAGTATATGGTACAAGGAGGTCTTCTATTCAGGAAGAACCACGAGGGAATTTATTTAAGATGTTTAAATAGAGATGAAGCAGATAGGTGTTGCTGGAACTACATGATAAGTATGGGACTGCTCATGGTTCCCATCTAGCTACAACACATAAGATACTGAGAGCAGGTTACTATTGGCCTACTATGTTTAGGGATACAAAGCATCACGTCAGAAACTGTCACATTTGTCAAGTTACAGCAAACAAGGGGAGAAATCAAGCTAATCCGCTACAGCCAGTTATTGAGTCTAGGCCATTTGCATAGTGGGGCTTGGATTTCATTGGAGTCATCAATCCTCCATCATCTGCAGGACACAAATTCATATTGACAGTGACTAAAGCCACATGTTGCAAATTCTCCACTATTGAGGTAGTCATCAAGTTTCTTGAAGAGAACATCATCACCAGGTTTGGAATTCCTTATTCGCTGGTATGTGACAATGGCCCTGCATTTTCCTCTTTAAAATTTTCTAAATGGGCATTTGAACATGGAATTGTTTTAAAGTTCTCTTCAAATTATTATCCTCAGGGGAATGGGTTAGCTGAATCTACGAATAAAATCTTGCTAGACATAATTATATACAACAGTATGAGTGATAAGGGATAGAATGGATGGGAAGCCTTGGGGGCTCATCAATGATGGCCTTGCCTACGTGATAGCTCAGAGGCGACATAGATCGACAATGATACGAATGATAGGGGTTACGATGGATGACAAGATGGATAGAGGATTAGATGGATAACCTGATGGGATAAGGTGATAAGGGCGAGCGAACAACAAGACATGATGGGTATCTTTATGTGATTTGATGGATGTGGACGAAAAGATTGGATGAAAGCTGCAATCCTACAAGATGGAGGAAGGGTTTATCACAAATAGTGCCTGTTTGTAGGTTTTCACAACTTGCTTTTATTTGGACGATTTTTTTTTACATGTTTTTTTGATTCCCTTGCATTGGGGTTGTTAGGTATAGAACTTGCGAAGGTGCATATTGTTGATAGGATCATCAAATAGTTCACCTTATGATGTTGCTAATTGATAGGCACCTGATCCATAGGCAACAATGATCACATAGGGACCAAGCCAATTGGGTTCAACTTGCCTTTCTTCTCCCTGTCTTGCTGATTTATGGGATTCTCTTTAAGAACTAGGTCACCAACCTGAAAGACCCGAGGTTTCACTATGTGGTTATAACTTCTTGACATCCTTTGTTGATAGGCTTTTAGATGATTAAAGACACTTAGTCTTCTTTCTTCCAGTAGCTCTAACTCCTGTAGTCTGGAAACTCAGTATTCCTCATCATTTATTAGACCTTTTAATGATACTCATAAGGATGGTAACTCAACTTTAATGGGCAAGATGGCTTCAGAGCCATAGACTAGGGAATATGGTGTTGCACCTGTGGGTGTGCGGATACTTCTACGGTAGGCCCATAGAGCGGGATTCAGTTGAATGTGCCAATCACAGCTGGCATCATTGATAGTCTTTTTCAAGATTTTCAAGATGGTTTTATTAGATGCCTTCACCTGATTGTTTCCTTGGGGGTATATGGGATGGAAAAGTGATGTTGGATGTGGAATTTGTCACAAAGCTCTTTGACATCCTGGTTTTTAAATGGTCTTCCATTATTAGTGATAATGGATAAAGGGATTCCATAGCGTCAAATGATGTAATTTAGGGTGAATGAGGTGATTTGTTTGCCTGTGACATTGGCTAGGGGTACGAATTTGATCCAATTAGTAAAGTACTCAGTGGCGGTGATTATGAACTTATGGTTGTTGGATGATGGAGGATGTATCTTGCCCACTAAGTCGAGTCCCCATGGACAGAAAGGCCAAGGAGTCATTAAAGGTTGCAACTCCTGTGCTGGTGCATGTATTAAGTTCCCATGAATTTGGCATTTCTTGCACCTTTTCACAAATTGACAAGAGTCTCTTTCCATAGTTGGCCAATAGTATCCCATACGTATGAGTTTCTTAGCCAAAGTAGGACCACTAGAGTGGGTTCCGCATATACCTTCGTGAACTTCGCTTAGGGCGGTTTGATATTCCTCACTATCAAGACATTGAAGGAGAGTGCCATCTAGACCTTGACGATATAAACTGTTAGCGATTATGGTATAACGAAAGGTTTGGTGGATGAATGTTGTCTTTTGGTTATTAGATAGATCGAGTGGTAGGGTGTTCTCTTTCATATAGGTATATACTTTTCTATACAAGGGAGAATCAGATCCTACTATGTGGCATATGATGTTGGTTTCAGGGATGTCGTAGGCAGGATGGGATACTGGCTCCACCAAGAACTTGTAGCATGACTAGTTTTCAGGTATATCAAGGAGAGATGCAATGGTTTCCATGGCATCTACTGCTTTGTTCTCCAGTCTAGGTATCTGCTCAAAGGAAATCACAACAAAGTATTATTTGAAGTTGTCTACCATACGCTTGTATGGTATTAAATTCTCATCCTTGGTTTGATAATCATCATTCACTTGGTTGATGACAAGTTGTGAGTCTCCATACACATGAAGTTCTTTGACTTTCCATTCTGCAGCCATCTTAAGACCAATGACTAATGCTTCGTACTCTACAACATTGTTGGTACATGGAAAGAGTAGTCTGTATGACTTTGGAATTGTGTCTGCACGAGGTGTGACCAACAAGATACCTACTCCAAACCCATGCTGAGTGTATGATCCATCAAAATAGAGTTTCCATGCTTGTGTTGTGATGTTAAAGATATATTCGTCTGGAAACTCAAAGCTTAATGGGTTCTCATCTATCAATGGTGCATCGGCCAACTGATCTGCAATCACCTAACCTTATATGGCTCGTCTATTTACATAATCAATATCAAACTCGCTAAGTATCATCACCCACTTTGATAACTTGCCTGTTAGAGTAGCCTTGCTGAGTAAGTACTTCAATGGATCTATCTTGGCTACCAATTTGATGGAATGAGTGAGCATATAATGCCTTAGCTTCTATGATGCAAAAAACTACTGCAAGACATGCTCGTTCTATGGGTGTGTATTGTAGCTCATAGCCTACCAGTGTCTGGCTGATGTAGTAAATGGTTCGTTCCTTTCCTTCATGGTCTTGCTATGCCAATAGGGCTCCAAGAGCTATTGGTGTAGCTGAAATATAGAGTAAAAGTGGTTTACCCTGTATTGGTGGCATCAAGAGTGGATGATTCATCAGATACTCTTTCAGGAGGTTAAAAGCCTGTTCACACCCCTCATCCCATTTGAAAGGAATGTTCTTGTGCAGGAGATGGGTAAATGGATGATATTTGTCAGCTAATTGAGAGATGAACTGATGGATAGATTGTAGCTTTCCCTGCAATGATCTTAACTGAATGATATTTTTAGGTGGTGGTATGTCCATTATTGCTTTCACTTTGAGCAGATCCACCTCAATTCCTTTGGTTGAAACTATATATCCCAGGAGTTTTCAGGATGTAACTTCGAATACACACTTCTTTGGGTTTAGGTGTACATTAAACTACTCCAATCTTTGAAATATCTTATCTAATACTGCTAGGTGTCCTTCCCTTGTGAGTGATTTGGCCAAAATGTCATCTACATAATCTTCCATGATGGTATGCATCATATCATGGAAAATTGTTGTCATGGCTCTTTGATATGTTGCCCACGCATTTTTCAGTCCAAATGGCATGATGCACCAACAATAGGTACCCCACGGACATGTGAATGCGGTCTTATGCTGATCTTCCAGCGCTATTTTGATTTGGTTATAGATAGAAAATCTATCCATTAGTGACAACATAGTGTGCCCTACTGTTAGATCTACAATGATGTCGATGTTGGGAAGAGGAAAGTCATCCTTGGGACAAGCTTTGTTCAAATCTCTGAAGTCATTGTAAATTCTGATCCTTCCATCTGGTTTGGAGATAGGTACTATATTGGAAACCCATTCCAGATAATTAATAGCTTTGATAAACCCAACATCTAGCAACTTCTTCAATTCCTCTTTGACTAACAATGCTATGTGGGGATGCATCTTCCGTAGTTTTTGGTTAATTGGTTTAGCTCTTGGAGCTAGTGACAAATGATGCATTATAATATTTGGATCCAGCCTTGGCATATCTACGTAGGACCAAGCAAAGTTAATCTGTCTCTACTTGTAGAAATTGATGAATTCTAGCTTTTCATGTTCAGATAAAGATTCTACCATTTGTATTATCCTTGGATTGTCTTCTGTGCCAATGCTGACAGGTTCTGCTGGTTCTATCAAAATTGAGGATCTCTCCTGATGTGTCAGATTAGGAAGAGTGTCAAGCCTTTCACCCTTCGGCGCCTCAAAGAGGTTTTCACCATCAGATTCGTCTTTTGTTTTTTATTTTTTTACGATCTAACAGAGCAGTTTTCACCATTAGATCTATCTTTTATTTTTACATTTTTACAATTAAAAGGATTGGCACTCTCTCCAAAATAAGCCTTGTCATTGAGTTCTATGATGAAGCCAGATTTGTGACCCCCTGTGGGTAGATGGTCCCTTAGTTCTAGATAATCTATGATAGCATCATCATTTTGGAAGGTATCTAGCTTAGGGGTTTCTATTAAATCCCAATCTATGAGTTCGGGATGCACTAAGGGTAATGGGTCATTGGGTTGGTCTGATTCAAGGCTAGTGATGGTTAAGATGGAGGAGTTGTCTAGGTTAGTGGAAGTATTTACAAATTCTATGATGGTACTCTCCTCAAGTTGATATGTCAAGTGTGACATCATACCTTCCATGTGAAACTCTCTTTCGGTATTTTACGGTTCGAACTCTAGAGGTCTAGACCTAGAGCTTTGTCCCTCATGAGTTGTATGGGTAGAGCTATATTGTTGAACCACATTAACACCTTTATCTTCACAAGATAGTTCAAAAAGACTATCCCATTCATAGTCATTTGAGTCTATCTCACTCCCTTCTTGTAAGCGGTGAATCTACTCTACTAAGTTAGTAGTAGCTATTTCTCTTCCTTTTCCTTTATGCTTTTCTTTACCTTGGATCTTTTCTTTGCCTTTGTAACCTAGCCCTGTAGTGTCTCGGGTTGTTAAAGAAGAAGGTTGGATATATAGGTTTGATGATACCATCTTTTCTTAATCCTATGGGACCATGGCCATCATATCCCATTCTTTGTAATATAGAGAACCCTTGACCATATTGTTCAGTTTGTAGTTGGGGTTGATGGTCTTGTGGTTTAGATTCACTATCTTCATCTTTGTATAGCCATTGTAGAATATCCTTCTCATCACTTTCATCTGATAGGTTTCCCCATTTGACAAAAGAACCTTTGGGAGTCTCCAACGACTTGTTTTTGTTCATGGATGGTTTTCCATAGGACTTGGGAGATATGGGTAGCTGTGCTAAACAAAAGGTTTGCTCGATGGTATACTCTCCCACACCCTTTTCTTTGAGCTTGACTTTGAGTTTGGATGTCTTAGATGTAGAAGGTAGTGAGGCTGGGTCAACACTGGCTAAAGAGGAGGAAGCTGTATGGTTGGTGGGGATTACAACTTCGAGCTTGGATTGGATGGAATTGCAATATTTGAACGGATTAGGATCATCTTGGATAGTGATTTCTTGTCCATTATGAGGAAACTTGATACACTAATGGTAGGTGGATGGCACGACCTTCATAGCATGTATCCAAGGTTGAACAAGAAGAATATTGTATGCTAGGTCCATGTCAAGAACCTGGCAAACTACATCTTTTCCCACTAGTCCCACTCTTATAGGCAAAACAACAGTTCCTTTTGATGTCCTCTCTTCTTCATCATAAGCCTTGATTGTTATTTTCTTCTTAGGATCAACGACATTCTCTGAAAACCCCAATGCAAGAATTAGTTTTAATGTGCAGATATTTAAACCCGCCCCTACATCTATTAGGACCCACTTGATTCTACATTTATGGATGAGGACTTCAATATGGAGGGATGCATTGTGCGGTTGGGTGATAGACATATCATCTTTTTCTGTGATAGATAAGAAATGGGGTGTAGTTAGATGTCTCACCATGGCCTGGAATTGCTCTTGGCCTAGATTGGTTGGCATGGTAGTTTCCAAGAGTGCTTTTCTAGGATGGTTTTGTAACATGGAGAGAGACGCAAAAGATCCAAAATGGATATATGTGCAGGTGTTTTATGGAGTTGGTCAAGGACGGTATATTGGTTGGACGTGGAGGGTGGCTTGGATGGAGCCCCTTGGAGAGTAACATTCCCACAACAAGTGGTTACATTACAATCAGGCTTATTATTTATAGTGATCACATTTATGTGTGAGTTACTTTTTGCAATATGGTTAACGGTATAGTCGTATGAAATATTCATGTAATTTGTTTTGTTTGAACCGTTATTGTTTTGATTAGAGGGTCCTCCCTTCTCATAGTTAGGAAGAGGATTTTTGAATACCACGTGCTCATCGTTGGAAGTATGTCCATCAATTGATATTACTTTTTAGTCAATCATGTCTTGGATGGTATTCTTTAGTCATTCGCAATCATTTGTTTTATGACCCTTACTTCTATGAAATTCGAAACGTCCAAGTCTTTCCACCAAGAAGGTTTAAATTTAGGTTCATAATCTCACACTGTAAGAAGCATTATTAGGTTGTTTGATATGAGCTTCCTTAGGGTAGATTCGATTGATTCCCCTAATGGTGTAAACTTTCGCCAAGGAGGAAAGTTTGTGGAACGTGGTTCATTGTTTTGAGGTTTGTTTGATGGTGTGTTATTTTGTGGATTTGATAGATTAAAGATTGGTTGTTTTGGTACCACATGTTTAGCATCAACAACACCATCATTCACAATGTTCTTGTTTGTGGTCCAAAACCTTGATTTGTCAGTGTTATTACTTGAACTAGGGACCTCTTTGTAGAGTTTGATTTGTCCCTTAGCTATCAAGGCTTTCTCAATGAGTAACCCCATTTCAATGACCTTATTAAAGGAAGTTGGACATTGTATTTGTATTTGATAGCTCAAGTCAGTGTTTAGGTTGTGGACAAACATCTCGATCATTTGTTTCTCCAGGATATGGTATGGACACTTGCTAGCAAGTTGTCTCCATCTTCGTAAAAAAGAGGTAAAGGATTCTCCACCCTTTTGTTTATTATTGCAAAGATCCAACATTGATATTTCATGATCAATGTTGTAGGAGAAATGGGTCACAAACTTATCCACTAGTTCGTTAAAAGTGTGGATGCCGAGAGGTAATCGGGAGAACCATTCTATTGATTGTCCTCCTAGGTTGTGGGGAAATAGTTGCATAAGGTATGTTTCATTGTGTGTGACTTCTAGGTATGTAGCACTAAATTCCATTATATGGTCACGTGGGTCACCTTTTCCTCTATATTTATCAAATTTTGGTACCTCAAATCTTGAGGGAAAAGGTATCATGACCAAACTTTTGTCAAAGGGATATGGTGAGATATCCTTTAGCGAGTAGTACTTTGTGGTAGTTCTGGTTTGGATATCCACAAGTTGTTGTTGCAAGACTTGGATTTGTTGCGTTAATGTGTCCAAAGGGTTCAATGCATCCTTAGTCTTGTCATTTTTTAGAGCCTCTTTTCCATCTTTGGAAGCTTCTGCTTCGTTTGAAGAGTTTGTGTCTCTCAATTTTGAGATGTCAAAATCAGGTGGTAGTTTTGTCCCTTGTTGTGCTAGAATAAGAAAGTATTTTTTGGGGTCCATGGTTATGACCTTGTCCATCATTCTTTGGAACTTGGGATCTTGCAAAGCACTAACAAGTTCTTCACATGGGATTTCTTCCTTATCATCACTAGATGAAGCGGAGTGAACACTATGGTTTGAGGTATCCATTTCTTTGTTATTGTTGGTTTGGGATCTAGTTTGTGTAGGAATACAATCAACACTAAGAGAGGGGGAGTGAATCAGTGTTGATACAAAAATCAATTTTACCACCTTTCAAAATTATCAATAAGATTTGTCTAAAATGAATCAATTATTAAATACCCATTCACCAAATCTTCAATTACATAGAACAAATGAAATTATGCAAGTCATCAACACAAGAAATTTTGCAAGACATCAACATAAGAAGAATTACCGAGTGGAAAACCCTCCTGGGGTAGAAAAACCACTCAAACTGCCTCACTGGCTTATGTGTGAAAACTTCAAATCTTACAATGTCTCACTGACATATTATTGCCTCACTGGCATACAAGTTATCACAAGAAGTCTCACCGACTTTTGACAATTTCACCAACATCAAGAGTGCAAGTACTACAATCAGGGGATTTCCTTGTTTCAATCAAGCACATACACCTTATATCTCCTCTTTCATTTTCAACAAATTCTTTACCAAAAAAAATTTAATCTTCAACCTCTGCAAAAGAGATAAAATAGTGTCTTCTTTTGATGTGGATCAAATCACCAAAACACCATTTGAAACCTGCACAAACTTTGATAGAATTTTGATATACTCTTGACCACAATTTCAATGTTTGTGAAAAGACCATCTCTACAAAAATAGCACATCACCAATACAAATTATCTCTGCACAAAAGTTTTACCCTGCAACTTAGTTAACTCTACAATATTTCCAAAAGCATCTCTGCAAACAAATTCATATTAATCTCTCTTCAACCAAACAACATCTTTGTAAGAATAACCATCACACTTCACCCAACACAATATATACTTCTCTCAATTACTTATATTTTCTCAACATCATATGTATAAATCACTTTCCATTATACTACTCTCAGGCTCACATAGAAACAAACCATGTCTCAGTCTTCAAAATAGAAACTTACCATGTCAAAATCTACATAGAAGTAGGAAAGAAAATGCCACAATTTGTGGCCATTATAAACTGTAGCCCATCAAAATTAGCAAGTTTCCTCGACTGTTGGGCTCCAATAGAAGTTTAAAAAACATCCACTCGATCCACTTTTTGCGCCATTGTTCTTTTCAATCTTGATTGTAGGATTTGATCACCCGCCAAGACTTTTAAAACATCACCTGGTGACCGGTCACCCTAGGACATTGGGGACCAATCGCACAATGATAAATAACCCTCGCCAATGTAACTTAAGTCATGTATGACCTTTTAAGCTGGTCAACTCTCGAATATAATATAAAGTATGACTTTAAACAAGGGTTATTTAAAATAACTTAGGGTTATATTTAGAGCTTGTAAACTAGGGTATTTTAAGATTTAGGTCTTAGGTAATAGTTCATTAGAAATAATTTAGTGACCCTAGCATCAAGAGATATTTCAGAGACCTCTAAGATGACATAAAGAAGATATTAAAGTATGACCTTAACTTAGGCTTTAGATTTTAAGGTGCTAATGTCATATCATGAATTTGGTAATTGACAAAACCCTAACACCACTTAGATACATTTTTGGCTCTAAAAAGACATACCACTAACAGAGATATAGAGTCTGTGACACATAGGTATCTAAGGCATAATGACTCTGTAAATATAACCCTTGACAGAGTAGAGACTCATATGATCAACAACCAACTGGATGAAACCAAACATGATGTAAACTCTGAAGCATGTAAACTCTTGAAGTAGTCTATGAATGATCTTGAAGCAAGTCAATCATCCTGAAACAAGTCATCATCCTCCAACTACAAGATCATACCAATCCACCATCTCAAACACATTCAACCACCTTCAACTCCTTTTGACATCAATAAAAAGACAACATACAAGGCCATTGCAACAAAACTCCCCCTTTGTCTTTGACATGGATGGCAAAACAAATGCAAACAACCATACAACCATATCCCCCTTTTTAACATTAAATGTCAAAGGCAAACAAGAGCATTACAAAGAGTATACCTGTGATAACATCTCTGATGACTAATCATTTGAAGAAGATAACTAAGCAGGTCACATCTCAGATCTAATATAAATGCTCTTAACATAAGATAACCAAGATCCCTCTGTCACTGTCAGCCAAACACTAACACTGTCACTATTTTTTAATACATCTATCAGTAGCACAGACTCCTGTGACAAACATAGTCTTTGAAACCTTTATACTTCACAATGAAGAATGCACAAACCCCTGCCACAAACATGTAGTCTCTGCCACAAGAAAAAAATACAATCCCTACTATAAGAGAATGATGCAGTCTTCTACATCAATCACTGTCATCAACTCTATCCATCCTCTGTCACAGGAAAAATGATGCAGTTTACCCTTTCAATCTTTAACACTACAATGTACAAATACTGACTTTTATGAGGTCCTTTATTGATATGAGGGTACTTGTATTCATGCTCTTTTTGAACTTGTCACTGTTCTATGTTCAATTCATGTCAACAATAAATGAGAGGATACAAAGCAAAAATGACCTCTGTCAAAAGCAAAAAAACACAGTCCTTTATCACAAGCAAATGCAAACCTCTATCATAGGTGACTAAAATAATAGAATCAAAAAGTCATTTGAGAGAAAATATGAAGGAAACAGTTTATATAATTATATACACTGTCTATGTACACACTGTCTATATACAACTGTCTGAAGATTCAACTTCATCAATCCAACAAAGATAAAAAAAATGAGTATGATCACCACAATAGAAGCCATAATCTTCTCCAACATGAGAACTAGTCAATCATCAAACTCAACATCATCAAACACAAAAATTGATCTGTACCTTATCACCCATCAAAAGGAATTCAAGGCTTCAAAAAGATATAAGCAACTACTCCCCCTGAATCCAACATCTTTGAAATTCATTGAAGAGAAGCAAAGGATAGAACACCTAATCTTTGTCTTAGGGATTCAAACACCTCCTTAGGCAATGGTTTTGTGAATATATCAGCCAGTTGATCATTTGTATGCACATAATCTAATGCTACTTCATTTTAAATCACCTTTTCCCTTAGAAAATGATATCTGATGGTAATGTATTTAGTCCTAGAATGCATTATAAGATTCTTGGACATATTGATAGAACTAGTGTTATCACAAAGAATGGATACAGGTTTTGTTACCTCCACCTTGATGTCATGGAGTGATTGTACCATCCAAAGTACTTGTGTACAACATGAAGATGCTGCAATATACTCAACTTCAACAGTAGATAGAGATACACAATCTTGCTTCTTACTATGTCATGCAACCAATCTACCACCAAGAAAGAAAGCTGCCCCACTTGTGCTCTTTCTATCATCAGGACAACCTGCCCAATCTGCATCTATATATGCAAGAAGAGTAAAGTCATTGTGCCTAGGATACCATAAACCAAAATCAAGAGTACCCTTAACATATCTAAAGATCATCTTAACAGCATTCAAATGAGATTGTTTAGGACAAGCTTGGAATCTTGCAACCAAACAGACAACTTGCATAATATCAGGCCTAGAAGTAATGAGGTATAATAGGCTGCCAATCATAGATCTATACAAAGATTGTTCTACTTTAGGTGACTCATCATTTTTACTTAGCTTGTGTCATGTTTCCATAGGAGTACCCAAAGGTTTGCAATCATCCATTTGAAATCTCTTCAACATCTCTTTGGCATACTTATTTTGTGAGATGAATATCCCCTTTTCACACTGAGACACCTGTAGACCAAGGAAGAAAGACAACTCTCCCAACATAGACATTTCAAATTTTGACTTCATGATGTTAGGAAATGAATGACTCATATCATCATTATTACTACCAAAAATGATATCATCAACATAAACTACAACCAAGATATCCTCACCTTTGGTTATGTAGTACAAATTGCTATCCACACCTCCTTTTGTGAATCCCTGTTCTTGTAAATACTTATCGAGCCTATAATACCAAGCTCTTGGGGCTTTCTTCAAGCCATATAAAGCCTTTTTCAATCTACATACATGATCTGATTTGTCTTTGCATACAAAACCTTCTAGCTGCTCCATATAAACCTCTTCTTCAAGATCACCATTTAGAAAGGCTGATTTGACATCCATTTGGAATACCTTGAAGTTTTTATAAACTGAAAAAGATAAGAACATTCTTATAGCTTCTAATCTAGCCACAGGTGCAAAAGTTTGATCAAAGCCAATTCCTTCAATTTGTGAATACCCTTTGCAAACCAATCTAGCTTTATTTCTAACAACTTTACTTTTGTCATCAAGCTTATTTCTAACCACCCATTTTCTACCAATGACATTCTTACCTTCAGGTCTTGGCACAAGCTCCCATGTTTTGTTCTTTTCTATTTGACTTAACTCCTCTTCCATAGCCTTGATCCAGGCTTCATCTTTGCTGGCCTCAACATAACTCTTTGGTTCCATTTCTAATATCAAACACACATGTGCTTGATTATTTGCAGCAGCAAGCTTTCTTCTTGTTGACACACCACTATCCTTGTCTCCAATAATCAACTCATGAGCATGATCTCTTTGATATGCCTTTAAAGGAGTCTTGGTCTTAGTTTCGATAGATTTTTCAGGAGCTTCTTCCTCTACTTGAATTTCTTCTTCCTCTTGTAAATGATGATCTTCTTCCTTGTCTTGAATCAGCTGTAAACAAGGCTGCAAATTCTCATCCACTTTAACATTAGTACTTTCAATGATTCTTTTGAGTCTTTTATTAAAGCATTTATATGCTTAGGTATGTGTAGAGTAACCCAAAAATATACCTTCATCACATCTAGACTCAAAGCTACCCAAATTATCATTATCTTTCTTGATGTAACACTTACTTCCAAAGATTTTAAAATAGCCAACATTAGCTGACTTACCATACCAAAGTTCATAAGGAGTGTAATTTGATTTTACCCTTATTTGAACTCTATTTAATGTATACATAGCTGTATGAACAACTTATCTCCAATAGGTGTTGGGCAGATTTGCATTATGTAGTAAGGTCCTTGCCATTTCCTTTACAGTCCTGTTCTTTCTTTCAGCCACTCCATTTTGTTGTGGAGTTCTAGAAGCTGAAAATTGCCTTCTTATCCCATGTTTTTCACAATACTCCTCAAATTATTTTGAAGTATATTCTCCTCCATTGCATGATCTTAAACATTTGAGATTGAAATCAGATTCCTTTTCCACCATCTTTTTGAAAATCTTGAATCTTTGAAAAGCTTCTGACTTATGCCTCAAAAAAGTTACCCATGTCATTCTTGAAAAATCATCAATGAAGAGCATAAAATATTTTTCACCTCCTAATGCTTTAGTCCTTGTAGGACCACACAAGTCTAAATGTACAAGTTGTAGAGGTTTTGAAGTAAAATGCTCCTTAGATTTGAAACTAACCTTGGCTTGCTTACCCAACTAACACTCTTTGCATGTAGTGTTGCTTGGTTTGGAAATTTGAGGCATGTTTCTTACATTATGGTTTTTGCTGATTTTCTCAAGATTGTCAAAATTTACATGACCAAGTCACCTATGCCACAACCAACTTTCTTCAATTTGTCCCATGAAACAAATATGACTATCAACACTTCTATTTTTAGCTTCATGAAGATTGTAGATGTTACCACTTGTCCTTAAGCCTGCTGCAACAACCTTACCTAATTTCTTTTTAATCTCACACCCATGAGCATCAAAAACCACATTGAAGCCATTATCACATATTTGTATAACACTTATTAGGTTATACTTCAAGCCCTCAACAAAGTAAACATCATGTAATGGTGTTTCATCATCTAGAAGAATTGTACCTTTCCCTTTGATCATGATGCAATCATTGTTGCCAAACATAACTGACCCTTCATCAATGTCTTCAAATTTAACAAATTTATCTGTCTTGAATCATGTGATTAGAACAACCACTATCAATCACCCACTATTCCTTATTTTTGGCATGAAAAGTAGCTTGTGTAATCATGACTTCAAAATTATTACCAACCATCTTAGGTTTCCAAACAAGCAATTTCTTATAAGGACTTGAGGAAGACAATTCTGAAATAGAATTCCTTTTAGTTTGCTGCATTTGCAAAGGTCTACAAAATTTGGCAATGTGCCCAAAGTTTTGACAATTGTGACACTTCAGATCTCTTAAAAACATGAATGGATTTCTTGGAAAGAAATTCATTCTTCTTCTTACTCCAAATTTGCATTCACTAGCTTTATGTCCATACCTATTGCAACAAAAACAATATCCAAGAAAATGAACATTATACTTGAAAGTCTCATTTCTTTTGTAATTTGCTGCCCTCAAGATTGTTTTATCATTTACATCAGTCTTTTGAGTAATCATTGTTTGTGAACTTTGTCCCTCTTCAAATCCAAGACCTGATTTGTCTTTGAAGTCTTTTTGCTTGTCTAGGAGGTCTTCAAGTTTGTCACTACTTCTGCACATATCAAGATTTCTTCTCAAGTCCACATTTTCAGCTTCAAGTGTATGACATTCCTTGTCCTTGACATTCAACTCCTTACTTTGAACATCAACAATTCTCTTACTTTCTTCAAGAGACAATTTTAGATCAGCGATTTGCTTCTCATAATCTATTATTTTATTGGTCATGATTTCATTTTCTTTTTGATAGTGGCATATTTGTGCAATGGTCTCCTTTTTGAGCTTCTTGATCTAACTCAAAGCACACTTTAATTCACCTTCAAGATCAATGACTGCTTCACAATTATTTGATTGTTCTTCACATTTATCACTTTGCACTTCATTTAGGATAGCCATAAACAAGGTCTCTACGCCTTTCTCAAGAGAATCATTTGAATCACTTTCAGTCATGTCAACATTCTTGGTAAACAAACTCTTTTTCTTTCTAAAATTGCTTTTCTTTTTAGGAACAAACTATTTCTTTTTGAATTGCTTCTTGTTTTCATCTTCATCACTGTCTAAGTCCTTGTAAGGACACTTAGTTGCATAGTGTCCAATTCTTCCACATTCAAAGCATTTGAATGGGATTTTACCTTTGTACTTACCAGCTGATCCCTTTTTCATTTTGCTTAGAAAAGATATCTCTTGATCATCATCCAACTCCTCTGATTCAGATTTTACCTCTTTTTCCTTTTTGACTGATTTGAATGCAACTTCTTTGCTTGAAGGTGTATCATTACTGATCCTCATCTCAAAGGCTGTGAAAGTGCCATGAAGCTCATCAAAGGTTACTTTGCTCAAATCTCTTTTCTCTACTGCAGACTCATATTTTGGAGTTAGAGTCCTTAAGACTTTTGTTACAACTGTTTTTTCTTCCAGAGTATCACCCAATCCTCTTATGGCATTTACAATTTCTTGGACCCTCAGAAGATATTTAGCCACTTTCTCATCATCACTCATCTTGAGACTTTCAAATTTGGCCCTATAGGATTGTAATTTTGCTTCTTTGATTTTATCATCTCCTTGATAAATATTGGATAACTTGTCCCATATTGCCTTAGCTGACTTACACTCCATGATTTTAACAAGTATCTCATTGGCTAAGCCACAACATATTGCATTTTTGGCCTTAGCATTGTTTTCATAGGCCTTTTTCTCATCAGGTGTTCAAGGAGAATTTGTTGTAGTATATTCATTTTCAATGGAAGCATACAGATCATACCCCAAAGATGACAAATATGACTCCATCCTGAACTTCTAGAAAGCATAGTTAGACCCATCAAACATAGGTGCCCTGTAGGTTGAAAATCCTTCGTGACTTGCCATGACAAGTACTCCAATTATATGATCTACCCAAGCTGATTAAGCCTTTACAGGGAACCAGGCTCTGATACCAATTGTAGGAGTACAATCAACACTGAGAGGGGGGGTGAATCAGTGTTGATACAAAAACCAATTTTACCACCTTTCAAAATTATCAATAAGATTTGTCTAAAATGAATCAATTATTCAATTATATAGAACAAATGAAATTATGCAAGTCATCAACACAAGAAATTTTGCAAGACATCAACACAAGAAGAATTATCCAGTGGAAAACCATCCTGGGGTAGAAAAACCACTCAAACTGCCTCACTGGCTTATGTGTGAAAACTTCAAATCTTACAATGTCTCACTGACATATTATTCCCTCACTGGCATACAAGTTATCACAAGAAGTCTCACTAACTTTTGACAATTTCACCAACATCAAGAGTGCAAGTACTACAATAAGGGGATTTCCCTATTTCAATCAAGTACATACACCTTATATCTCCTCTTTCATTTTCAACAAATTCTTTACCAAAAAAAATTTAATCTTCAACCTCTGCAAAAGAGATAAAATAGTGTCTTCTTTTGATGTAGATCAAATCACCAAAACACCATTTGAAACCTGCACAAACTTCAATAGAATTTTGATATACTCTTGACCACAATTTCAATGTTTGTGAAAAAGACCATCTCTGCAAAAATAGCACATCACCAATACAAATTATCTCTGCACAAAAGTTTTACCCTGCAACTTAGTTAACTTTGCAATATTTCCAAAAGCATCTCTGCAAACAAATTCATATTAATCTCTCTTCAACCAAACAACATCTCTGTAAGAATAACCATCACACTTCACCCAACACAATATATACTTCTCTCAATTACTTATATTTTCTCAACATCATATGTATAAATCACTTTCCATTATACTACTCTCAAGCTCACACAGAAACAAACCATGTCTTAATCTTCAAAATAGAAACTTACCATGTCAAAATCTGCATAGAAGTAGGAAAGAAAATGCCACATTTTGTGGCCTTTATAAACTGTAGCCCATCAAAATTAGCAAGTTTCCCCGACCATTGGGCTCCAACAGAAGTTTAAAAAACATCCACTCGATCCACTTTTCGCGCCATCATTCTTTTCAATCTCGATCGTATGATTTGATCACCCACCAAGACTTTTAAAACATCACCTAGTGACTGGGCACCCTAGGACATCGGGGCCAGTCACACAATGATAAATAACCCTCTCCAATGTAACTTAAGTCATGTATGACCTTTTAAACTAGTCAACTCTCGAATATAATATAAAGTATGATGTTTAAACAAGGGTTATTTAAAATAACTTAGGGTTATATTTAGAGCTTGTAAACTAGGGTATTTTAAGATTTAGGTCTTAGGTAATAGTTCATCAGAAATAATTCAGTGACCCTAGCATCAAGAGATATTTCAAAGACCTCTAAGATGACATAAAGAAGATATTAAAGTATGACCTTAAGTTAGGCTTTAGATTTTAAGGTGCTAAAGTCATATCATGAATTTGGTAATTGACAAAACCCTAACACCACTTAGATACATTTTTGGCTCTAAAAAGACATACCACTAACAGAGATATAGAGTCTATGACACAAAGGTATCTAAGACATAATGACTTTGTAAATATAACCCTTGATAGAGTAGAGACTCATATGATCAACAACCAACTGGATGAAACCAAGCATGATGTAAACTCTGAAGCATGTAAACCCTTGAAGTAGTCTATGAATGATCCTGAAGCAAGTCAATCATCCCGAAACAAGTCATCATCCTCCAACTACAAGATCATACCAATCCACCATCTCAAACACATTCAACCACCTTCAACTCCTTTTGACATCAATAAAAAGACAACATACAAGGCCATTGCAACAATTTGAACCATAAGATTTTTGGGAATGGGTGAAGTTGGATGAAATACTTATGAATGCAAATGAATGTTTTTGGTAAGATATGGTTGGGTTTATGGTTGATTGGATTTGGAAGCTTTTGTGATAAGATTTTCTAAGGTTTTCTCTTGATCTATTTGTTCAAACCAAAACGGTCTTGAGCTATATTGGTATTAGCTATCAAAGTGTTGACATAAAGGAAGTCAAATAGGGATAATTGGTAACCACTATTGATGTAGACTAGACCTTTATCAAGTTGCTCTAGTGTAGTTTCAAGGTAGAGGATGATTAATCCTGATAGGAAACTAGCTAAGTTGTTTGATTTAGAGGATCTCAATGATACCTTAGTGAAAATCTTGGTTTTGTTTGATTTTTGGATGGCTAGGTATGCCATGGAATGTAGAATGTTTGGAAACAGGTATGTAATGAGTTTTTATGGTTTTAACTAACTTCACAAATTGAATCTAGGCAGTAATGGGTACCTGAAAATGATTTTGTTTTTCTCTCAAAATGTCAGGAACAAGCCACTGTTACAGATGCACAATTTTATTTGCGTAGAAACAGAGGTCAAATGTGCAGCTCTGTGGGTTAAATGTGCCAATCTAAATGTGAGGTTCTATTGTTTGAATGCGCTGAATTATGCATGCGCTAAAAGATTTCACAAATGTGCAGCAAAAAGAGTTAAATGCACAATGAGATTTATTTGCGTAGTAAGAACTGTTAAATGCACAGAAAGATGTTTTAAATGCGCAGTTTTGCTTTTCTAAAATGTTTGACCAATGTTTCTTGTTTTCAAGCACATTTTTGTAAGCAACCTAAGTGTTTTTTTTATGATGATTTTGTTCCAGTTTGTTGCAAGAAAACACAGCAGATAAGAAGATTTCATGGTGTTATACAAACTTTTGATAAAACATTTTGCAAACAAGTACAATTCCTATGGTTGGCAAGGACAATATTTATTGAGTCCCAACTTAGATTTCTCCAACCACTTAAATCAAGGCAGACAGTTAGCAACTTGGTAGCACTGGCTCCCCCTTGCATGGTACTCACTTCTCCGGCATACCAAGTTACAATTCCTCCAAAGAGTTGAATTTTCTGTCTCTACACATGACTAGTGAAAATGTTGGGCGACTCCAGAAGTTTATATTCCAACTTCCCGCATCAATAAATAGAAGGATTTTAACCTCTAAAAATAGTTGGTTCTTAATAAGGGCATTCATTCAAGTTGTTATACGTACGGCGATTCAGTCTGTTTAGGAGGCTTCCCAATCTGTAGAGGTTAGGCTCTACAGGTTTTAACACACCATAAAGGTACTAAGGGAAACATTCATCGATATAACACATCAACACCTGTTGTTTATGACTTTCGTCACAGACACTTTTATTTATAGCGAATCGAATTAGCTTGGCTTTAGCTTGTTACCGCTCAAGGTCGTCCCACTTGGAAGAAACACAATCCCAAGGGCAGGCCTTTTCTAAAGGTTAAACAAATGAAATGATGGGTCTGGCATTTTGGTCACCCAAGATGGGGAGAGCATATGCCTATCACTATTTTACAAGAACAGTGGATACTGGTTCATTAACCTTCTAGAGTTAATCTAAATGTGATTTAATCTACCAAGCACAAAAGTTGACATGATAGCATAAAATGAAAAGATAGTTGATTTTAACTTCCTAATCAAAAGTAGGTGATGATTATATTGAAGATTTGATCAAGTTACTTTCCCCTACTTATGCTAGATGTGGATTTGTAAATGCAAGCTTGGAATGAAAGATTTGTTCAATTTTAACCTCCTAAATTGGGACTATGTGAAATTTGTATGCAATTTGTATGAACAATGATGTAATTTACTCCTAATTAAGACTAGATGAAGATTTGTATGAAATTTGTATGAACAATGATACGATTTACTCCTCCTAATTAAAGCTAGATGAAGATTTGTATGCAATTTGTAACTAAAAATGCCTAAACTAGCTATTAAACCTGCAAGAACATTCTGTCAATAGCCTCCATTGATGGTTGATAATACCTGCAACACAAGTTAGTATAAATTTTTTTACAAAAATCAATACAAATCTTTGACAAGAATCAGATGCGCTGAAACAAACAATGGATGCGCAGGAAGACAGATTAAATGCGCAGATAGACAGATGCGCAGAAAGAACTTGCAAATGTGTAGAAAGAAGTCTTAAATGTGTAGGAAGAATGAAAGCGTAGAAAGAATGGTTAGATGCACAGAAAGAAGTTTCATATGTGCAGGACTACTCTTTTCATCACGGATGCGCAAGACTGGAAATTGAATGCGCCAGAATAACCTGTCACGAGTGCAACTTCACCCAAAACTCAAAATGGAGATTAAAAATAGGGCAGTGGCCCCACGGTGGGTGCCAAAATGTGATTGAACTTCTGAACTATAGTAAACATTACTAAAATATTCAATACTTCAATGAAAATAAGATAAATGCAATGAAACAAAGATATACCTTGAGAACCGATTTACCTCGTGTCTTCTATTGTTGCCTATCTCTTCAATGATCTTTTTTATTATGATTTATGTTGGGATAAGGTACCATTAACCTTGTAAATCCCAATATTGTATTTATTCCATTTATTATATGTAATTTATAATTATCCATGAGGAGATGTACTAGTTTCACTGACAGGGGTAATTTCAGAGTAACCAGAGGTAATTACAAAGTGACTTTTACTGTTGCAAAATGTAAAAACTCAAAATAAATGAGGGTAGGTGTGCTCCCTTGAGGAATATACTATTTTTGGCATGTATGACAATTGTCATAATGTTTGGTAAGTGAATCTATGACAGTTGCAAGTTGTCATAAGATTCTGAGATTCTATGACACATATGACGGATATGTTAGTTGTATATTTGCTATATTTAGCTCAAGGTTCCTATCTTGGAAAGATATTGTTTTGTGGAATCTATGATGGTTATGATACATCATAAGATGCTATAAGAGGCCAGATTTAGTCTTGGGCACCCAACCTTTGCATGACTATTTTTGGACAAGTGGAAGGTGCTTGTAAGATGGCATTTAATGTTTGCATGTTGGGGAATCTCATGAGAGAGAAGGTGAATGCCTAGAACGGAGTGGAAAACATTTCTATAAGTATTTTCCATGTATTTGTTGCTGCAATATAGATTTTAGGTACTCAGGTGCTGCCAGAATGCTGTCAGATTGAAGACTGAAGGAGAGATTGGTGGTGTTGTTGTATTGTACAATCTTTTGCAGATTAATACAAACATTGGGCCTTTTCTTGTGTGGCATTTTTTGACCTAAAAGGGTTTTCTCCATGTTAAACACTATGTCATTGTGTTATGTGTTAAGTTTTCTGATTTTGCATCTCTGTGAAGCATAGTTTCAATTTATGTTACAATCTCCATTGAAAATACACACTTAAAAGATTGCAAAAAATTATTTGAATTAGATTTCCATTGAAGTAGTGTTGCTTTCATTTCTAAGATTTGGTATCAAAGCCTGGCCAACTTTAACTCTTGGGTGGTAGTGTGGAAGCTGTAGCTGTAGTGGGAGATTTAGTTGTGTTTGTTTTGTAGATCTTGTGTTGTTATTATGGCTGCATCCACCGTTGCATCAACCTCTTGAATGAACATTGAGAAATTCAACGGAATAGGGTATGAGTTGTGGAAGCTGAAAATAGAAGATTTGTTGGAAGAAAGAAACCAATGGTTGGATGTTCAAAAATAGAAGAAACCTGGTGATGTCTCTCCGGATGAGTGGGCAAAACTAGATAAGAAGGCATGGGGAACCATCCGTTTGTGTCTGTCAGATTCTGTGTTGTTGAATGTCGCAAAGGAAGAGATTGCACACAAGTTGTGGAAACGGTTGGGTGAGATCTATCAAGCCAAGAGTATGGTAAATAAAATTTACTTAAAAAGAAAATTGTTTTCCTTGAAAATGAAAGAGGGTGAGTCAGTTGCAGAGCATTTAAATTCAATTAATTTGTTAATGAGTCAGCTTGCTTCAGTAGATGTTGAGGTTGATGAGGAAGATAAATGTATCTTCCTTCTTTGTTCTTTACATGAGTCTTGGGAGAATGTTATCCTTGCTATCACTACTAACCTCATAGATCCAAAGTCGGATGCCCTTGTTGCAATTTTACTGTCACATGAATTGAGGAAGAAGAGTTCAGATAGTTTAGGGGATGCTCTTAGTGTCAGGGGAAGGTATAGGGAAAGAGGACCAAAGGGAGATCAGAAAGGGGCTAAGGACAAGTCCAAGGGCTGTTCTAAGACTCCTGGTAAAAAGAAAAGAGTTAAGTGTTGGAACTGTGGTAAAAGGGGACATGTGAAGGAGTGCAAAAACCCCAATAAACAGTGGGAGAGTGCTTCGGATAAGTCCTCGAATGTAGGTGAAGATGTTTTACTTTCTGCATGTAATGTTGTTTCTAATGATCACTGGTTGGTTGACTCATGATGCTTGTTTCATATGACCCCTAATAAGGAATGGTTCTCCACATATGAAGAATATGATGGAGGTAATATCTAACTTGGTGACAACTCTTCATATCTGATTGTTGGGAAATGAAAGGTATTATTGTGTTACAGTGATGGGAGGATTAAAACCCTCCTTGGTGTTTTGCATGTTCCTAGATTAGATAGAAATCTGATTTCAGTTTCAAAGTTGAATGATTTGGGAATGCATGTGACATTTGATAAGCATGGCTACAGATTGGTGAGAGGGAACTTGGTGGTAGCGAAAGGGAAGAGATTCAAAAACTTGTTTAAGCTTGAAGCCACTACAGTATGTAATGCCTCTTATGTTTCTGAGGCTTCTAAAAACACTTGTATGTTGTGGCACCGCAAATTGGGCCACACAAGCAATAATGTATTAAAAACTATTAAGAATAAAGAATTGTTGGACAGTTTCTCTTATTTTGATGAGCACTTTGATTTCTGTGAGCATTGTGTGTTTGGTATACAAAACATAAAATCATTTCCTTTAGGAAGCAATAGAGAAAAAGAGAAATTAGAAATTATTCATACAGATGTGTTTGGACCTATGGATAATGATTCTATTGGAAAATCTCAGTATTTTGTCACCTTCATTTATGATATATCTAGACATACATGGATTTATTTTATGAAACATAAATATGAAGTTTTCACTAAGTTTAAGGAATTCAAAGTCTTAGCAGAGAACCAATCAGGTTTAAAGATAAAAATATTAAGATTTGACAATGGAGGGGAATATTGCTCTAAGGAATTTGGTGAGTTTTGCAAGCATGCAGGTATAATTAGACAAAAGACAACTCTGTATACACCACAACAGAATGGTGTTGTAGAAAGGATGAATCGAACAATTATGGAAAGGGCCAGAAGTATGCTTAGTGATGCACAGTTGGATAAATGCTTTTGGGTCGAGGTTGTGTGTACTGCTTGCTACTTGATAAACAAATCTCCTTGTAAGGCTCTTGATTCGACACCTTATGAAGTGTGGCCAGGTAAGAAACCTTCTATTTCACATTTAAGGGTTTTTGGTTGTGAGGTTTTTGCTCATGTGCCTAAGGACAAGCGATCTAAGTTAGATCCAAAGGCTGAAAAGTGTACATTCATTGGATATGGTGATAATGTCAAAGGTTATAAGCTTTGGAATCCACTAACCCGTAGGATTATCTTTTCTAGAGATGTTATTTTTAGGGAACTTAGAGTTATTTCTAAACCTGAGCAACCAAAAGAAAAAGATGAAAAGGTAAAGAAGGTGCACTTTGATTTAGAGCAGTAAGATGCACCTTAGGAATAATAGAATGATGGATTGGGGGATGAATAAGAAGAAGAAGATTTGAGTAGTTCTAATGAAGATGAGTCTGTTGTTACAGAAGAAGTTGTTGTAGATGATCATACAGAAGAATGAGTAGAGTCTCTTGCTCCACCTTGAGGAGATCCACAAGACAATGGAATCTAGTTGACAGGTATAGCCCACCAGATTTCTATTGTGTATATGTTTTATTGAGTACTAACGATGAACCTAAAACCTACATGGAAGCTATTTCTACAGATGATAGTGAGTCTTGGTAGTTAGCCATGCAGGAGGAGATGATGGCTTTAGACTCTTGTAACACTTGGGATCTTGTTTGTTTGCCCAAAGGAAGAAAGGCCATAGGTTGTAAGTGGGTCTTCAAGAAGAAGTTTAGAGCAGATGAATCATTGGAAAAGTACAAGGCTAGACTGGTAGCCAAGGGCTACTCACAGAGAGAGGGAGTTGATTTTGGTGAGATATTCTCTCCTGTTGCTACATTGACTTCTATTAGATTTCTCTTATCTATTGTTATAGCTTATGATTGGGAGATTGAGTAAATGGATGTTAAGACTGCGTTCTTGCATGGAGATCTTGAAGAAGAAAATTATATGCAACAACCTACATGTTTTGAGGTAAAAGGAAAAGAACATTGGGTTTGCAGGTTAAAGAAGTCTCTTTATGGTCTGAAATAGTCCCCCAGAATGTGGTATCAAAAGTTTGACTCATTTGTTTTTAAATTGGGTTTTGTTAGAAGCGAGGAGAATCACTGTGTTTACATTTATTGTGTGGATGATTCTATACTAGTTATTGCTTTGTATGTTGATGACATGTTTTTCAGCAATACTAAGGGTATGATTAGTGAGCTTAAAGCCCAACTTTCAGGTGCATTTGAGATGAAGGATCTTGGTGCTGTAAGGCATATTTTGGGAATGGAGATAAGGAGGGACAAAGTTAATAGAAAGCTTTGGCTGTCACAAAGTAAGTATGTGAATACTATTTTGCAGAGGTTTAGTTTGCAAGACTATAACCCAGTTAGAGTTCCTTTACCCATTGGTACTAAGCTTTCATTAGATATGTGTCCAAAGATTGAGGATGATCTTGAGGATATGTCTAATGTGCCATATGCTAGTGCTGTAGGGAGTTTGATGTATGCAATGGTTTGCACTAGACCAAATATTGCCCAAGTAGTGGGAGTTTTGAGCAGATTTATGTCTAACCTTGGTAGACAACATTGGACCTATGCGAAGAGGGTGTTTAAATATCTTGCAGGTACTCCTGATCATTGTTTGGTTTATTCTGGTACTGATAGTGCTGATAAATCTTTGGACATACAGGGTTTTGTTGATGCAGATTAGGTAGGTGACTTGGATAGTCGATGGTCCACTAGTGGCTATGTGTTTACTTTGGTTAGAGGTGTAGTGAGTTGGATGAGTAAGAGGCAGCCCACAATTGCTTTTTCCACCATAGAAGTAGAGTATATGGCTGCTACTTATGTCTCTAAGGAGGTAGTTTGGTTGAGGAGACTGTGTATAGGTATTGGTTTTGATTGCAAGATCATTCATATTGGTTGTGATAGCTAGAGTGCTATCTATTTGGCCAAGAATCTCATGTATCATGCTTGGACTAAGCATGTGGATGTTCAGTATCACTTTGTTCGAGAGTTAGTTGCAAATGGAGAGATTGAGCTGAAGAAGATAGACACTTAGGAGAATGTTGCAGATTCATTGACCAAGCCTATGAACACAGAAAAGTTCGTATGGTGCAGAGAGGCCATGGGCCTTGTTTCTGTGATAGGTAAAAATCAAGTTAATAAGATCAATCATAGCCACGAAAACCTAACCCTACCATCATCAAAGAATCTAATCCAAATGAAATCAAAAGCATGTAAATCAAGAACACTATCACTTAGATTGTATAATTCCTTGTATATGATGTGGATTGCTTCTTCAACAATGAACGATTATGAAGATAAAAGTTGCCATAATGGATAGATGATAATGATAATATGCTAGATGGATGCTAAAATGCTCAAGATGATAATATAGACGCTATATGAACGTTGGATAGATGTAGTATGGAATGAGAGGGTGTTTATATAGACCTCAACCAAAATCAATCAATGGTGGAGATTTGGTGGCTATGTGAATAGCTAAGATTAAATGATAGTCATAGGTGAATGTGTAGATGACAAGTGGAGGGAAGATAAGGCTTATGTGTGATTGTGTACATAAAAAGTACTACATGTGAAAGATATTAAATAAAAGATGTAGTACCACTTATCTTTTTTAAATGAAAGAGGCACATATGTCAGCTCATTATGATAAATGATAAGAGAAATTAATTAAATAAATAGAATTTATTTGATTAATTGGAAAGTGGGTTTATGAAAGGAATTTTAATTAAATAAATGAGATTTATTTAATTATAGCTCAAAAGAAAATAGAAGAAATAACTAATGAATTAATTAAATAAATATAAATTTATTTAATTAATAGAAGAAATAAGTGTTAGGGAAATTGCTTAAGTGTGTTAGACAAATGCAGATGAATATTTTGAATGCTAATGATAATTAGGTCAATTTTGGGTGTCTACATTTTGCCTCTCTTTGATACAATGTTCGTTAGAATGTTGTGTCAAAGAAGATATGATATTTACTTGATAAACAAGGTGATGCCCTAGTGTAATTGGCAGGTGATGCCCCCTTGAGAGGTAAGCCAGGCTTACTAGGAAGGGCTGGTTGGCTCACGATAGGATGAAAGGCTAAAAACAAGGCTGACACGAAGAAATGGGGGTTGGGAGGGAGAAATTGGGATGGTTCAAAGAAAATATTATGCGGTATGGAAGAAGTAGGGTTTGATAGGGGCTATAAGTAGGTCTTTCAAGGGCAAATAGGCTCATTTGTGCTAATTTGTGTTCAGAAATCTAGAGAGATCCAGAGCTCCTTAGGGTTTTTGTGCGACGAGAGTTGGAGAGCTATCAGGATGGTGATTCCACGCAGAGATCATCATGCCGAGCAAGTGAGGACACATGGGCAACCAGAGGGAGCAGGCGTACCGGTATGTATCAAAACTTTGGCTAAAAGCATGATTTTTGTAGGCTAGAAGCGTCATAAATGCACACACGTCACCAGAAGCGACTAGGTTATAGGATAGGCAATTTAGGTCACTTATGGGCTAAAGGAGGTCGCTTAAGGTAGTTTAGGTTACATATGGGCGTGACTTAGTCACTTAGGAAGAAAATGAGTTGCTTGTGGTTGGCTAGAGGAAATAGATAGGTTAAATGTGTATGGGGCTAGAATAGGTCGCTTATGGGCGAAAAGTGGACGCATGTATAAAAATAGTTCGTTGGGAAGGAATATGCGGACACATATGGTAAATAGGTCGCTTGTAGGTAGAAAGCAGGCACTTATAGTCTTTGAAGTCGCTTACAGTCAACAGTCGCACGCATAAGGTAAGTAGGTCGCTAATAAGCTAACAATATGTGCATAGTGTAAAATGGTTTGCTTTTTTGCTCAAAAAGATAGTGCTTATAGAAAAATGGGTCGCTTATAGTAGAGGTATGTAGGGATAGTAAGCAAAAGACAATTTTGATAGCACAAAGACTGATATAGTGAGCAAAATGATGCAAGATATACTACTGTCATTGTTATCACAAGAGCCACATTCTAGGGATTTGTGGTTGGTCAGATTGCTGGATGCAGATGAGTGACTAGTGCTAGAGATCCTCAGATTGGAGCATGTGTTGAGGTTAGAGCTAGTGTAGGCACATCAAGGATTGATGACAGCGATGGTGGAGTAATGGAGGAGTGAGCATAGTTCATTCTTGTTGCCGACAAGAGAGGCGACTATCACTCTAAAGGATGTGTTCTGGATTCTACGAGTTCCTATTGATGGGGACCGAGTAGATTATGATCTTGATATGGGTCCAACTACATTTAGGTGATTGTTCGGGACACCAGACATTGGAGCTGAGGGCTCAAAGATTCCCATGGTCAGTATGGAGGAGCTATATGATAGACTACAATGGGTAGTGGTAGTGATTATTAGATGGCTGGTTGGAGACAAGGGAGCTAGAGGTTTTCCAGTGGGATGGGGGACAATGATGGAGGGGATGTTCTCCTACAGTACCAGATATGCATGGGCCGAGTGTGTGTTAGGGCAGCTGTATCATTATCTACATGATTGTGCATACATGTTTGGAGCGAGTATGTCAGCTAGAGTTACAGTTTTGCATGTGTGGGCATATGAGCACATCCCAGTGACGAGGCCAGATGGATCGATAGCGATAGCAGTAGGAGAGCCGTATACTAGGATGTATAGAGGAGCTCTGACCTATCGACAATGGCGAGGAGTGGTGTATTAGAGGCGGACAATATATGAGGTGGATAGGTTTGTGTGGAGGCCATGGCTCGGATGCGAGAGATGGGATGAGGAGGATGCATAACTTGTCTATGTGAGGCAGACAAGATACATTTTTGGATGTGATAGATACATTATAGAGCGACATTTGCCCGAGAGGGTATTGAGGTAGTTTGGCATACCACAGGGAGCACCGATGGGAGATGTTATTTTTGGGAGGACATGGCATGAGGTGTTTGATTGGGGGCCAGAGAATGTGGTTGACACAACTTTGGCAAAGAGAGATGGGCTAGGGCTAGTTATGTGGCCGTGGAGACAGGGTCTTGCAGATCTCGGGACTTTACCAGATTATGATGCACATTGGGTGATAGCTAGACCTACTCAACTGACGAGGGTGGGAGAGATAGGAGATATTGGTATGGAGAGGCTGATGAGGAGGAGGCAGTGACAAGCTCCACCAGCACAGACAGTTGTGCTAGCAGCTCCTAGGATTCAGATACAGGGACAGGGTCATGTGCAGCCACAGGTATTAGCACAGCCATCAACACATATGGTAGGAGATGATGATGTAGGCATACAACAACTGAGGCAAAGGGTTAGGGAGGAGAGGAGATGGAGGCAAAAATCTCAGATGAGGCTAAGGAGAGCGGAGATAGATCGCCATCAGGTGGTGATAGGCTTGTGGCATGCTAAAGCACAGGCTCAGACATATCAGGCGCAGCTGCAGGCTAGAGCACAGGGAGGTGATGGACATGATGATGGTAGCCTTGCTAGGGTGACTGGAGAGAGGGATGTAGCTGTGCAACAGGTGTAGGTAGTGACAACTGAGAGAGATGCAGCTTTACAGTAGATACAGGCTATTAGAGCTGAGCGGGATGTGACAGTACAACAGGTGCAGTTGGTGAGAGTTGAGAGGGACACGACTGTGAAGTAGTTACAGGCTATGACAATGGAGAGAGATAGAGCAGTTGATGCTTTGGGGACAAATGGGGGGATGATGTACTTGGCTACATAGCTGACTCAGACACATGGTGAGTTAAGGAGAGCACAGGGTAAGATGGAGTACTACAGAGGCTTGTATCATGGAGCAGTGCTGGCAGAGCAAAGACAACCTAGCTATAGGAGCAAGTCAGGGGCTTTAGGGTCTTGGAGGACAGGTGGATCATGATCTGTGGCTTTAGTTATGGGATCTCCTAGAGATGGCAGGCCAGGTGCAGGACCCAATGGTGGACAGGGAGAGGGGGCTGCCAGTAGTCACTAGGGCTACCTTGTTTTTGTTGTATATTATTGTATCATGATGAGGCCTATGGGCTGATTGTACATATATTCTTTGATGGCTCATGGATAGACCATATTGTATTTGTAAACACTTGTACATTGACATATGTGATATATATATGTATATGTATAGGTATAGTATGCATATACATATATATATGATGGCTTTTGGTTCTATGTGATTATGGATGCACTTATGATATTATGATGGTTATGCAGTTTTGTATTTTCATGGTTTATATGGATGTTTATGCAAATGGAAATAATGGAAATGTCTTATGGTAATGATAATGGAAATATATAGATAGTAATTATATGATATGGGCATATGCATGTATAAATGGTAATGATAATGATATGTCTAACACACTTGTTTTGCAGGATAGGGATGTAGAAAAGGATGATGGAGAAAAGATTGATCTTGGTTGAGGACTATATAGGCGATATAATGGAATGGATATATAGTATGATTGACAACTTTTGAAAGTAATTGCTTGAGAATTAGAAGAAATGCAATCCTTATGTTTGATATAACATATGGATGTTATGCACCAAGGTATAGAAGACCAAGGTGTCAAGATATCCAATGCAAAACTAACATACTACAACCTTGTCTGAATGCATGAGGTCAAGATGTTGAACCAACATACACAAGATATGAATAGTAGATAGTGTTCTGAGATGGACTTTGACACTACAAGCAATGGTTTGAGCTTATCTCCACCACACATAGCGACATCTTGTTGGTTATATGTATGGAGTTAGTTCTTAACATAGAATAGTCTCAAATGCATAAGAGACTGTTTAGCTTCTCAGATACTAGAGATATTGATATGTAAGAGGCTAATCCCAACACATACAAGATACCAATACACATAGGAAGAGAATAAGATCATCCCACAGACATAGTACATGAAATCAATATGACCATGCCCCATTCCTTACTTCATCGCAATGTACCAAGATATGATGGATCAAGGCAGTCTTGATTAGGCATAAGAAAGGGACAAAAAAATCAAAAGATAAAACAAAAGATATTGTCATCACATTCTCTTGCCAAATTAAGTGCTCTTGAATGGATTAAGCTGGCGCCTTGTTGAGAGGAAAGTTGTATCCTGTTGAAGGCTAAAGATGTTGATAAAATACTATAGTAGATATTGGCTTAAGGCAAGTGGACAAATAGCTTCTGGCTTATCGCTGATTGGTTGAAGTGCTTTGAGCTTTCGCTGAGATGTGGATAGTCTGCTTCATGCTTGGGCTGATCAAAGAGAAGAAGATGGAAAATGAAAGAAGATGAAGATGGGGTAGATCGTCTGTGCTTGTGTACTAGATACTTCCTTTGTATTCTAGATTGCCTACATACCCTGTGTTCATGGGATCAAAGCACATTTACGATGGTGATGAGACATGATGAATATATAGTTCTGGGTTTATTGATGATGTAAGTGATGAAAGATAGAAGAAAGGGAGATGAAAGAGTGGAGGATGATTAGAAGAAAGATGAAAGATGGATGATGATTGAGGGGCTACCATCTTTGCCTAAATCAGAGTGCTTCCTTCGCATCTCAGATTGCCTACATACCCTGTATCCACAGGATCAAGGCTTTAACGATAGAGCTGGTGATGTAGTTCTTGCTTATTGTGTTGATGGTTGATGTCAAAGGATCAACGTTATTGCTTGAATTTTGTGATGTTTTGATTTTTTTTGAGATTTTTGATGTTTTTGATGATGTTTGAGTTTGGATTGATTGCTAAGATGTTGATCCTAGTTGCAAATGTTTGCCATGTTTGAAGTTGGATGGTGCGCTGTGTTTGAAGTTGAATGTTTGTTGTGTTATGAGCTTGGGTGTTTGTTGTGTTATGAGGTAGAGCTATAAGTATCCACTTCTAAATAAGGCTTAACAAGTGCCCCCAATATGGGATGAGGTTTATTATGGAGAAGCTACGATAGATGGGTTCGTGCGAACAAGATGCTAAGGTGCCAAATGATATGATTACCCCAACAATGTCCAAACTACGACGGCTAGCATGATAGAGGCAAGGATGGAAAGATTTTTATTACAGATGGCTAAGGGATAATGGGTTACAATGTATAGATAGGAAAGATAGTGGATTATGATATGGATTATGGAAAGCTGTGATCAAACAAACTAAGCAGATGATGGAAGTTGGTCACTACACATAGCGCTTGTTTGCCAGGTTTTCACTATGGTACTTATCCAAGGCGCCTGTTTACCAGGTGTTAACCAGAGGATGCATTATTTATCTTGTACTATTATTTTTTTGTTATCCAAAGCCCCACAAAGTGGTTTTCACTATTGGATGATTTTTTATATATTTTTTTGGAATAGCTAAGATTTATGGATAGAACTGCTTGAGATGGATGCTATTGATTGGTTCATTTAAGGGAATGCCTTCAGGTGTTGAGAGATTATATGCACCTGATCCATAAGTTGATGTGATGACAAAAGGACCAAGCCAGTTAGGTTCAAACTTCCCCTGTTTCTCACGATGTTGCTGATTTCTTTGATTTGCTTTAAGAACAAGGTCTCCAACTTGAAATCTATGTTCTCTGATCTTTTTGTTGTAGCTACAGCGTAGACAATTTTGATAGACTTGGAGATGGTTGAGTGCTGAAAGATGTCATTCATCTAGTAGCTCAAGATCATGGAGTCTAGATACTCGATATTCTTCATCTAAGATGGTATGTTGTAGAGATACTCACAGTGAGGGGATCTCAACCTCAATAGGTAAAATAGCTTCAGTGCCATACACCAGAGCATACTTGTTCTATATGCCCATAATGCAGGATTAAGTTGCAAATGCCAATCCCGACCAACTTCATTGACTGTCTTTTTGAGGATCTTGATAATAGTTTTGTTAGATGCCCCAGCTTGGCCATCACTTTGAGGATAGTAAAGTGTAGAGAATCTATGTTGGATATGAAACTTGTTACAAAGATTTCTAACCTCTTGGTTCTTGAAAGGGTGACCATTATCAGTGACAATAGCTTGAGGAACTCCATAACAACAAATGATATAGTGTAAGATGAAATTAGATATTTGTTTGCCGGTAATATAGGTCATTGGTATGGCTTCCACCCACTTTGTGAAGTACTCAGTGGTGGTGATAATTAACTTATGACCATTTGATGAAGTAGGATGAATTTTACCTATGAGATCAAGTCCCCACTGCGAGAAGGGCCATGGAGTAGTGATAGGCTGAAGTTCATGTGCTGGTGCATGTATTAAATCTCCATGTTGCTAACATTATAGACATCTCTTTGCAAATTGTTGTGCATCTTTCTCCATGGTTGGCCAATAGTATCCAACTCGTAGAAGTTTCTTAACAAGGCCCGGACCAGCGGAATGCGATTCGCAGACACCTTCATGTATTTCACATAAGGCAACTTTTGCTTCCTCAGAATCAAGACATCTAAGAAGGATACCATCAAGACTCCAGCGATAGAGGGTGTCTCCTAGGATAATGTAGTGAGAGGCTTGACAGATAAAGGTTTTCCATTGGGTATTAGTTAGTTGGAATGGAAAGGTTTGATTAAGGAGATACTCGTATATGTCCTTGTACCAACGTGAATTGGGACCAACAAGTTCACATATAAGCTCAGATTGCGATACTTCAAATGCTTGGATTAGAAGCTATTCAACCAGGAACTCACACTTATGTGTATTGGATGGCATGTCTAGAAGAGATCCAATCATAGCCATGGCATCTGTTGCTTTGTTTTGTAACCTCAGGATTTGTTTAAAGGTGATATTATCAAAATATTTCTTAAAATCATCAACCATTAGCTTATATGGAAGAATCTTCTCATCTTTTGTTTGATATTCATCTAAGACCTATTTGATAACCAATTGAGAGTCAACAAAGACTTGTAGCTATTTGATAGCCCATTGTACTACCATTCATAATCCTATGATTAAAGCTTCATATTCTGCTATGTTATTGGTACATGCAAAATGCAAATGCAATTCTATATGATTTTAGGATATAATCTCCTTGAGGGGTGACAAACAATATCCCTACTCCTGATCCATGTTGTGTCTATGATCCATCAAAATATAGTTGCCAAAATGTTGGTGAAGTTAAGTTGAACAATTCTTCATCAGGGAACTTTGAATGTATTGGATAAATACCTGTGATAGGTGTTGCGGCTAACTGATTGGCAATAACTTGTCCTTTTATGGCCTTTCGATCCACATATTGTATGTCAAATTCACTTAAGATCATAACCCATTTTGCTAATCTTCCCGTAAGAATTGCTTTGGAGAGAAGATATTTTAGTGGATCAACGTTAGATATGAGCTTTGTTGTTTGGTTCAACATATAATGTCACAACTTTTGAGAAGTAAACACCAATTTCCATAGATGAATAATTAAGTTCATATCCGACAAGAGTTCTGCTGATGTAGTAAATGGCTTGTTCTTTTCCTGAATCATCGTGCTAAGCTAGAAGGGCACCCAAGGCTGCTGCTGTTGAAGATATGTAGAGCAATAGTGGTCGATCAAGTACATGAGGTACTAACACAAGAGGTGTTGCCAGATATTCTTTAATTTTGTCAAAGTCCTGTTGGCATTTTTCATCCCACTTAAAAGATTCACCCTTGCGAAGAAGATGTTGGAAAGGATGACACTTATCTGCTAGTTGTGAGATAAATTTGCAGATGGATTGTAACCTTCCTTGTAGACTATGGAGCTAGTTGAGATTTACTGGTGGAGGCATTTCCATGATAACTTTTACTTTGGTAGGGTCCACTTCTATCCCTCATCGAGACACAATGCATCCCAACAATTTTCCAGATGTTACACCAAATACACATTTCTTTGGGTTCAGTCTGACTTGATATTTCTCTAGTCGATCAAAGATTTGTGCTAGTACCTGTAGATGTCCTTCTCTTGTCTTGGACTTCCCTAGAATATCATCAACGTAGTCTTCCATGATAGTGTGGAAAAAGTCATGGAAAACTATCATGGCTCGTTGATAAGTAGCTCCAACGTTCTTAAGACCAAAAGGCATTACAACCTAACAGTATGTAACCCATGGACAAATGAATGATGTTTTGTCTTGGTCTTCCTCTGCTATTCTGATTTGGTTATATCTTGAAAATCCATCCATCAAAGATAGCATTTCATGTCCAGCTGTGAGATCGACAATGTTGTCTATGCTTGGTAGTGGAAAGTCATCTTTAGGACATGCTTTATTAAGATCTTTGAAATCTGTGCAGCAATGAACTCGTCCATCAGGTTTTGCTATAGGTACCAAGTTTGAAACCCATTCTAGATAATCAATAGGTCTTATGAACTTTGCTTCTAATAACTTCTAAATCTCTGCCTTAACCAATAAAGCTACTTGTGGATGCATTTTGTGCAATTTTTGCTTGACAGGTTTTACATTAGAAGATATTGCTAGATGATGTACCACAAGTGATGGATCTAAACATGGCATATCAACATAAGTCCATGCAAAATTGATAGCTCTTTTTATGAAAAATGCTGTGAAATTTCTTCTTTCCTACTCTGATAGTGATGTTGCCAAATATGTGATCTTTGGATTATGTTTTGTGCCCAAGTTCATGTCTTGTGATTTTTCAACTAGCACTATTGATTTCTGATGATAGTCAGTGGTGACAGGAAGATCAAATCCCCCATACTCAGGCACCGTAGAGAGGTTTTCACCCTTGGATACGTCCTTTATTTTTACTTTTTCATGGTTAAGAGGCACCTTTCAGTTTTCACCTAGTGACCTAGTTGTTTTGATTTTATTTATTTCACTTTTATGACTGAAGGATTTGATACTTCTGCCAAAATATGCTAGTTTAGGGAAATCCATCATGAAACCTGCTTTATGATCGCCCAATGGAATGCCTTGTCATAAGCTCATGAATTCAGCAATAGCTTCATCATTTTCAAATGTGTCCAATATCAGTGCCCCCTGTTGGTCCCAATCGACAAGGTCAGGATATACAAGTGAAAGGGTAATTGGCAAAGGATTTTAGCTAGATGAGGTTGTGGAAAGCATGAATATAGAGGTTTCATGAAAAGGTCTATAATATGAAGGGATGAGTCATCGATGGTATCCGCATTAGAAGTCTCTCCTACTGAGGAAGGTCCAGATTCCATATCAGAAATACACTTAATGTCTTTGGAAAGTGGTACCTCCGGTTGAAAACCAAGGCCTTGCTTGTTAAACTTCTTAGACACAACAATGGGTTCAATAGGTCCTTGTTCCTGTGATCCCAATCCACCATGTCCTTTGTAGCCCATGTTCTTAATGATGTGGAACCCATTGTCATATCTCTCCACTTCAAGTTGGGCTTGGTCGTTCTCATCATAGAATATCCAAGAGTTGATGTCATCAATGTTTTCATCATCCAGGAATCCACCTTTAATGAACACTGTGGGTGGGACTTTTATAATAGCTGCGGATGAAGATGCTTTGGATGTAGAAGGTTTTCCATGAGATTTGGGAGATAAGGGAAGAGTTCCAACACAAAAAAGATTCTTGCAATGTGTACTCACCCAGACCATGTTCGGTGTACTTGATACAGAGATTGGAAGGGGCTTTGCTAGATGATGGCTTGAGTAGGGCGGATGAATCTACATAAGATGAAGATGGATATGTTTCGATGTTGATAGGAATGTAGTTAGGGCTATGATATTTGGCTTGAAAAGCATGACAAAATTCAAATGGATTAGGATCAGCATGGATAGTAATCTCAACATCGTTATGTGGAAATTTAAGACATTGATGGTATGTAGAAGGAAATGCTTTTAGAGCATGGATCCATGGACGACCAAGGATGATGTTATAAGGAAGTTCAATATCAATAACTTGATAATAGGTATTAGTAATGACTGACCCAACTTAAATAGGCAAATGAATAATCCCTTCAGTATCTCTCTTGGCATCATCGTATGCTCTGATAGTAATGACCTTGGAACTGTCAACATCTTTCTCAGAATATCCCAATTGTTTTATTAATTTTAATGAACATATGTTAAGACTAGCTCCACCATCCACTAAGACTCATTTGATATGGCGTTGGTTGACAAATACTTCTATGTGGAGGGCTTCGTTGTGTGTGTTAGGTCTCAAAAATGCAGGTTGCAAATCCTAAGAGGATGCCAGACTCTATGATCAGATTGGCAACATTTTTGAACTAACACGACGGAGTTAACCTATAGGGTTGATGACTCCCTACACTTTAGGCACTGCTATACCTAGGCGGGTGGACCTTGAAAGTTGAAGCAAATTATTGAGTGTAAGTGCTTTGGTTAAGTTAATGGATCTACCCACAGTGGCAAATGGTGTGGAATAGACGAAAGCTTGCTAACTATATCTAATATCTGAAAGATAATTGGTATAAATTGTATAAGCAATATTAAGGTAAATTTTATAACTATGCTCAACTAATGAATGGGTTTTGGATAAAACTAAATGATGAATCAAGATAAGACCAGTGCCTTGTTGGGTTAACAAGGTCAAATGAAAACCTGAGACCAGTAGCTTATATTGTGCAATAACTCTAACTGTTTGGCACAATACTTTGGTTTACAACTTGTATAAATGTGTAGGGAAATGATTGACAAACTCTTCTTAATATCCAACTGACACAATCAAGTTTCTTGTTATTCACCAGAAGGAAATTTAATCCTTTCTTGAAGGAACCAATTGAATGAAATATACAAGAACAACAGATAATATCAACTTGGAGACAGAATGACAATCCTAATTATATGGTTCTTCTTAATGATCCAAATCAACACTTCCAGATTATTGTGATTGACCAGAAGGATTTTAATTCCTTTTAAGGAAATGAATTAATCAAATCACACAAATACAACACATGTGTATTGACAAATTAAATAAATACTTGATATATCAATTTGAATAATAAGGAAATACAGAATTGGAGACAACCAAATAATTGAATAATTTCAACAAACAATTGAATGCCAACATGAAACCATAGAATCAAAGATCTTCTATTAACTTCTTTTAATATAGCACTTGCAACATGGTCTTTTAAAATATTATGAATTTCTCATATTATCTCCTACTGCCTATGATGATTCATCACCATATGTCCAACTTATATAGAAATATCTGTGAAGAGACATAACTCTTCAAAATGTCTTTTGGGAATTAAAATGATTAACACAACAATAAACAAAGAAAATGACCCTAAGCCCTACTGAGCCACAGGTATATCTGAGCAATATAATCTAGGTATTCTTGGCTACAATGTGTATCAGTAAACTCAATAGCATTTCTTGTGATCACGTCCATTGTCAGCATCTTCTCTAGATGCTTGCAGGCTTCCCCAGATGTAGAGTCTTTATCCTTGAGAGCCTCCAAAGCTTCACGTAATATCACATGACATTCTTTACTCCATTCATCTTTGCTCTTTAGCTCCTTGTCATTTCTGAACAACATGGGTATACTTGCCTTTAAAGCCTCAAGGCATTCCATGGCATCATTTAAAAGCTGGTCATGATATTTTTGATGTTGTTCGATCAAGTCCTTTGTACTAGAGGTACCTGTAGTGTTAGGAGCATCCCTATTCTGTATCTCATGGATTTTCTCCTAAAGCCTGCTGTTTGACCTTTCGTGCTCTTGGATCACCTTATGGTTTTTAGAATAGACATCCCAAAATTTGTTCATCCAATGCATCATATTAATATGCCTATTCTGTAGTACTGCTGCAAGTGTGTCAATTTGAACCTAAGCTATCTGATCAATAGATGGCGACTGGGCACTTTGTGAGCTCTCCCCTTGGGTTAACCTTTTAACTGATCCTCCGAAGGCATTCTTAATAGTATCTTTCAAGAAATCATTTTCTTTTGTTAATCTTTCACAACTCAGTTTATATGCATCTCGTTCCTTGATCAACATCTGTGCCTATGCTTTATTCAATTTTTCAATATTTATGCCGATGTCTGCAGTAATCAAAGGATCAGTTTCCCCTGCTTTCAAAGTCATAACATGCCCAAAAGTTTTTTCAGTATCTATAATGGCCGTTTTCTTATGAGGGAGGTATAAGGCCCATATCATGAGTGAGTTTTCATCATTGTTATATTTGGTACCCATGTACACCTCTGTGACACCCTCAAGAGTGAGCTTATACTTATCATCAGTATTGTGCAAAAAAGTATCAAACACCAAGGTAGAATTTATATCAAGTCCAGGAAATATCATGACACTTGCTTCTTTGAGCAACTGTCTACCTCTGTTAGGAGTCATAGCTTTCAATTCATTGTCTACTGTTGTTTTTAACATATCAATCAATTGTTTCTCATTGTCAGCTGTGGCATCTTCAACTGATTCCTTGAGTTCTTTTCCCTTGCATTTATACAAAAATGATTTAAATTCTTGAGAATGAATAAATTGATCATCTGAAATGAAAGAATCATATGCTAACTGTCTAGGATCCTCATCACCAGGTCCTTCTTCATCATGCTCTCTATTAGGAGATTGATAACATTCCATTTTTCGTTTGGATATTCTAGTCGTCTGTTCATTTAGTGCTTCTTCTCTTGCAAATTCTTCATCACCAGAAGACAACAACTCTCTCTGCAAGCTATTTCCTCTTCTCATCTAGTTCTCTATTATACTTCTCAATTACTAATTCAACTTCAGCTTCTTCCATGATCCTAATGATATCATCATGTGGATATGGGACATGTGTATATCCACTGAGGTTTTGTTTTCTGCTAGCAAAATCAATAAAACCCTTGGGATCAAATCCTTTTCTTGCTTCTGGACACCTCATGTTGTAATGTAGTAATTTGTCCCTAATGAGACCATAACCTTCTTTGGATACCACAGTAAAATCCCCGAAGCATAGAGTACTAGGCATGAAGGATTGTTTGTCAAAGGCACTCACGTTCATCACATTAAAGTAGTTCATTTGCCTGACTATCTCTAAGTAGGCAATCCTATCAGGAACTGTCTTGGGTAATATGAATGGGGTATCTTCAAAACCATAAATTCTGACCATGGTTGAATCCTCAAAGCAATACCAATCTCCCCAGTTGTGGGTAATAGTTGGGGGACCACCAAAATCTTTTGGTCTGAGAAATCTTTTTATTTCATCTGATAATGAATATTCACAAGGACGCTTGAAATATCTATACAATACCTTTACACAATATTCTTCAAAATGAATGTAATTGGAGTGGGCAAACCTACTGTCCCATATCCTTGTCCACATTTGCATAGGTGACTTTTGTCCCCTCTTGTCTACTTGAGGAATTCTAAGTTCACTTGGCCATATTCCAATTTCCTGGCCATAGTATAGTACCATATGCATGAGGAGTGAATAGTGCTCAAAAGAGACTGTTGGGGCATCATTCTTGATTGCAATTAAACTAGAATCAATCTTTCTGAAAACATAAGCAACATAGTCAAACTGCTTAGCATTGTGACAATGAATATCTGTTGCTATCACTATTAATGGAATTGACATAAAATCAGAAACCTCTGACCCTAGGACTTGGCCAATGGAATAGTATGTGTATTGCATATAAGGTTCAAACAAGGACACATGGAATGGAGGTCCATCATTATCATTAAAAGGCATTGTTTTACCCTCTACCCTAGACCTGTGGAGAAGTAATCTCCATCCATTGTACGTGGTGTCCATCCTCCAATATTCTCTAGATCCAAATCTTCATATACTATGGGAAGAGTACACAAATCATCCAAATCAAAAACTTCACAAATGACATTTTTGGACAAGTGGATAACAGGTTCTCCTTGCGGATTGCATATGGCTTTGAGGCTGGGATTGTAATGTTTAGCCAAGAGTCTCAGGAGTTCCACATTCACAAACACATTAGGGACAACCAATTTGCCTAAATTCAAATGCTAGGGATTAGATATCGGGACATTCCTGAATCTTCTATCGTAATGAAATTTGAACAACTCATATCCTCTGATTGGTGTCCATATATTGCCCAGGTATTTGCATTTGTCTTCTAATTTCCCTACATCTACCCTGAGTTGTGCAGACCTTCGGGCTTTTGAGGTAGACCTAGGCAATTGGTCAATTAAATCTTGATTTAGTTTCCTTTCTTTCATTTTTTCATCAGGGCTTTTGTCAATTTTCTGTTTCTTAGTTTTGCTAGTTTCACCCTGCTGTTTTCTACCCTTGCTTTTTACTGGAGTCTCCATTATAATTCTGGATAGAAAATTCAAATCGCAATCTATCACACAGAGTTTTTTTTATATATGTACTTATTATCTGAGATGATGATTGAAATCCTTTGTTCTCTCCTCCAAGTTTCCGCTTGTGTGCTCCTCTTAGACAATTCTTCTAAACCAAATTGCAATGATTTCGAATAACTCTTCAATGGATTTCTTCTCAGTTTGTAATTAATAGTTTCAGTGCATTAATTTCATAATCGTTGTGAGATGTCACATCGTCATAACCTCCTTCCTTGGTGGGACTTTTGTAATGTTAGGGCGATCTAATAACTTCTTATGGTGCGAACATTTGCAGATGTCTCAATCGCTGTGACTTTTCATTTTGTCTCCTTAATGTCACCTTTTATAAAAACATATATATGTCTGTATCGGCAAGACATTTCAAGGTCTACCCGATATAGAAATGAGCACAGTAGCTATTGTTAGCCTGACTTACATTATCATTGTGAGAACATCATCGTACTCTGATATTTCAAAAATCTACAATATGAATATCGGCATGAGTCTTATCGACATGCTTATCGGCTTCTCTTTACAGGGCAGGTTAGTGGAATCAGCAAGACCCTGGTAATTACTATCAATATCATTTGTCTTTATAATCTGTCGAAAAGAGTCTTATCGATGAGTGTGGCCACTACCATCATCAGAACAACATATGATATCAGGATGACTTCATTCAAACTATTTGATCCTGGTTGTTTCCCCGATGCCTTTCTTTCCATCCTTCATCAGAATGATCATGATAACATGTCACCGAAATCCTTCGTCGTTGTGACTATAGATTCGGTAGGACTTGTGAACTTTATTTCGATCTGTTCCCTTTTTCCGATGAGTTATGTCCTACATATACATCAGTGTGACTTAGGCCAAAAATGCCCTTTGGTCGCTGAGACATCATAAGGTCAGAGATACTTTAATTTCTTGCCCCGATGTGTATTTCTTCTCGACGAGTCACTAGTTCCACCCGTTCAATGGGTTGTTTGGCAAGAGTCTTACCAATTTCTCTTGTTGGTGTGATCTATACTGTTAGGGGAGTGTTCAGAGTATTCTCCGATAATCTCTTTTCGTTCCCATGGTCCTCACCTTTGATTAACTCGGCATGACTAGGAATTCTCTCTCCGATGAAGGGTCATTGGTGTTACTCCTTTCATCAGATATTTCTAGAACTTTCACCCCAACCATAATCCTCATGCCGATACTCATCTAGCTCGTTTCAAGTAGAACATGGATCGGTATAAAGAAAACTGAGGTCTTGCCAAAATTAAGGAACTAAGGCCCCTTATTATACTATGGTATGAGGGTTGAGACAAATATTTGTGGAAAAAATCATGAGATATTCATGGAATTTATCAGCTGCTATTATGATTTTGGGTATATGATTTTCGGATTTGGTTGGACATGGGGTGGGTAGGAGTATAGGAAAATTTCAAAATTTTCCTGTCCCACAATGTGATGGGTGAATGGAGGGTTGAAGATCTTTGTCAAAAAAGGCTAGGTGGGAAGGAGCTGCAATGCTAGCTATCATAGATTGGAATTGTGTAGTATCAATATCGTTGGGCACATCTTTTATTTAATATCTTTCACATGTAGTACATTAGCATTCAATTATTCATAATTCATCATATGAATCGTAATTATAAGTCAATTCTTAAATCATAATTTCCCCTTCTAGCAAGCCAAATTTTTCACAACCTTGCACACAATTTCAACTTGTAAAAGAGAACATTAGTATTCAATCCTTCTTATCTCATAATATAAATCACAATTATAAAATCAAATCTTATCATCATAGCTCATATGCATTATTACTTTCTCTATTTCACTATACAATATCATAATTTCCTTTCGAGAAGATCTATTACTTGGGACAATCATGTTAATCCAATCATTCACCCAACAAGAGAGGGTTCCTTGGGCACAATCTTGCCATAGGTCCATTATCCTTTCCTTTGATCTAGAATGGCACTCTTCACCAACTAGAGTCAAAGGCCTCTCCACTTGTCCCAACTTGGCACTCTACACCAATTGGAAACAAGGGCCATTTCCACTTGCCCATATTGGTACTCTACACCAATTGGAATAAGGGCCTTTCTCCACTTGCCTCAATTTAGCACTCTTCACTAATCGAGACAAGGGCCTATCTCCACTTACCTCATATTAGCACTATTCACTAATTGAGATAAGGGTCTATCTTGGTTGAGTACTCCTCACCTCTTTAGGACAAGTACACTTCACTTGCCTTGGAGGGTTAGAGTCTTATCAACTCGAGCCTTAATACCTTGGTCAATTGTCAAACCCTTGGTCTCACTTACTGGTGTGATGGATTAACCATGATGTCCATTTCTCATTCTGGCCTTAGTTATACATCACATTTTCTTATTATCTTATTGATTGCCATTTCCATATATATATATATAAACAATCTTACCATTTATTTTTAATTAGTTATAAATTGACATATTCAATATTCATAAATACTTACCTTTTATTTACTTTTATACTCTTGTGATTTGTTGCTTGCTGAATTCCTTTCTAATTCCTCTATTATCTTTGTTGCAGGTCTGAATTTATTCTAAGTTCTAATTTTATATTGTACCAATTGATTGGATTGAATAATATTTCTTTCTTCCCAAATCTTCTATGTAGATCTGTATTTTGTTGTGTATTCTTCTCTTTTCAGATCCATCAATAAATCAAGCAATGGTCATTCTCCTCTCCCATTGAAGCATCAAATAAGTCATAACCAGAAAATAACGATCAACAGGGATAATATTTGCATATATATCAGCAAAAGGACAATTTTTATCAGGGTCGTGGAAGAACAACACAAACTGTATAAGTGATAAGGTATGATAAATCTATTCCACTTCTTATGCACTATGATATGATAGATAAAGTCTTATAAAATGAGTATTAGGATTATGAATGTACAAATGAAGTTAGAATACTTTAGAAAGATTATCATTAAAAGTCAAAGAATAGATTATAATCATAAAATAAGAACATTTATATGTGGCATGTATATATGATAAATGATTATCTTGATAAGATGTAAAATGCTAACTTACATAAAAGTATGAAAATAGAGAAAGGGACCAACTTGTTAATCCATCACACCAAGAAAGTGAGACCAAGGGTTATAACAATTGTCCAAGGTATTGAAGGCTCGAGTTGATAAGGCTCTCATCCTCCAAGGCAAGTGAAGAGTAATCATTTGAGAAAGGCCCTTATCTCTATTAGTGAAGAGTGCTAATATGAGGTAAGTGGATGAAGACCACTTGTTCCAATTAGTGTAGAGTGCTAATATGGACAAGTGAATGAAGGCCCTTGTTCCAATCAGTGTAGAGTGCTAATATGGACAAGAGGATAAAGGCTCTTGTTCTAATTGGTGTAGAGTGCCAATATGGACAAGAGAAAATGGCCCTTGTTTCCAATTGGTGTAGAGTGCCAAGCATGGAGCAAGTGGATAGGCCTTTGATCCTAGTTGGTGTAGAGTGCCAATTTTAGATCAAGGAATGATATTGAACCCATTGCAAGATTGTGCCCAAGGAACCGTCTCTTGATGGGTGTATGATTGGATTAACATGATGAGTCCAAATGAAATCTCTCTTAAAAAGAAACTATGATTTTGTATAGTGAGCAAAGGAAAGAAAACTATGATCTTTAATAATGAAATAGAGAAAAGGATAATGTATATAAATTATGATTTAAGAATTGACTTATAATTATGATTCATATGATGAATTATGAAGAATTGAATGCTAATGTTCTCTTTTGGCAAGTCCCCTTCTCGCAAGCCCAAAATTTTCCAACCTTGCACACAAATTACCATGTTTGGAATGTTACATATTTCTAAACAAAATATTATGAATCTTTTTCATTTTACTTAAGTAATGACCCCTATGTAAAAGTTTTTAAACCAATAACTTAGTACTAGCATGACCAACACATATACCTCCATAAGCTTCTTGAAGAGCAACAAAATTCTCATGATCATTGAGGCATCTAAGTAATAAACCATGAAGCCCCATCTATGCATTACCCCTACAATAATCAAATATTTAGAATTAATTTACAAATGTAGATACAAGTGGTTCTAGAACAATTAGGGGAAATGTCCCTAAATCTAGATACGTGTAAATATTAGGAAACTACTCCTCATCAATCAATGTAGCACAAACCAATAAAGAAACATCTTCTATAGCTTGTTCATGTAATCTATGAATAAGCAATGTAAATTAACAACTGCCATCATCCATACTCATTAGTGAGGCAACACTAGCCATAGCATTAGCATGCTCATTATCTTTATGGGGAATAACATCAATGGTAGATGAGTTTAAAGAATCAAGTATTTATAAAACCAACTCATGGTATTGTGCAAGTCAAGCATCTTTAATTTTATAATCATCAGTAACTTCTCTAGCCATGAACTATGAATCACCATGTATATCAATAGATCTAACTATCAGGGAAATGGCTACATGTAACCCAACAATCAATGCTTCATATTCAACTATATTATTGGTACACAAAAAATCAAATCGAAAAGATAAAAGGATCAAGTAACTTGATAGTGGTATCAATATCACACATGCCCTCAAACCAATAATACATATAGAACCATCAAAGAACATGATCCAAGTGGATGAAGAATCAATATCTAATTATGCTGAGAGGCATTCTACAGTCATAGCGGGGTGGAGATGAGAGCACTCATTTTTTCCGTGTAAATATATAGCAAAAAAAATAAAAATAAAAACTAAAAAAGAAATTGGAAAAAATGAAAATCACAAAAATATGGAACCAAAAAAAAATAGAAAAAAAAAAAAATTGGAAACAATTGAAAAAAAGGTGGAGAAAATCACAAAAGGTATGGAAAACGCAAAATGCAAGTACATAATCATTAGAAGATATCTCTCGGCATACTATAGATATATATTTTTAAATATAAATATACTAGTATATGATCGATGGGAAAGGATGTATCAATAGGGGTATAAGTAGAGGATGGCACTAATGTTAGATAATTTACAATTACTTGTCTTTTAATAGATTTATGAGAAAAAAACTTAAGATCAAATTTGGTAACGTGACCCAACATGTTGCATTGCTTGAAATATTAGCTTTAGCATGCGTATATTTTAAATAAATTTCTTTTACAATCACACATGTCTTCATGTGTAACATATAGTGTCTCCACTTCTATGAAGAAAAAACCACAACCAAACACAATTTTTCCATAGATGTTTATCGTGACTCATAATCTAGTAATGTGATACTAATATAATAGACCATTCTCATCATTTTGTGCCAACAATCCACCAATAGTAGAAACATATAGCAATAAAGGCTTACCATGAATAAGAGGCATAAGACTTGGTGGGTTCATCAAATATTGTTTCATGTCATCAAAATATTTTGTGCATTCTTCATTCCATTGAAACTTGTTATCTTTCTTTAATAGTTTAGTAAAAGGCAAAGTACAATCCGCTGATTGTGAAATAAAGTGTCAAATGACTTGTATCTTACCTTGGAGGCTATGAAGTATAATTTTGAGGTGGAGGCATATTAACAATAGCATCTATATTTTTAGCATCAACAACAATGCCTCACCTAAACACAACCAAGCCCAACAAGTGACCACTATCTACACCAAATATGCATTTCTTAGGATGCAACGAACTTGATATTGTTGTAATCTCTCAAAGATAGTCCTCAAGTCACATAGATGATCGATGTGTTTCTTAGAGTTACCCAAAATGTCATCCACACAATCTTCTAAAATATTATGCATGAAACCATGGAAAATCAAAGTCATAGCCCTTTGATATGTAGCACCAACATTTTTCAATTCAAAAGGCATATTGACAAAACAAAATGTGCCCCATAGAGTAATAAAAGTAGTCTCGTATTGATTTTGGGAATTGATAAAAATCTAATTATAACTTGAAAAACATATCCATAAATGACATCTTGTGCTTGGTGGAACAATTATGTCAATATTAGGTAATGGGAAATTATCTTTAGGCAATGCTTTTTTAAGATCTCTATAATCTAGATATGCAAATATGTCCATCAAGTTTGGCCACATGCACTATATTTGAAATCCATAAAGAGTAGTCAATATGCCTAATGAAACCAATTTTTAGTATCTTTTCAATTTCATCTTTAACCATCAAAGAAACTTTAGGGTGCATCTTTCTAATTTTCTATTTGATATGTTTAGCATTAGGCTCAAGAACAATATCATGCATGACAATATCACTAGAGATGCTCAACATGTCTTGGTAAGACCATACAAATAAGTCATTATGATCTTACAATAATGTAGACATGTTAGAGCACTCAAAATAATTTAAACATTTGCCATTTTTCAACACTTTTTTATCGAATTCATTCATAGCAACATCAAAAGTACCACCCACTACTATGTATTTCTATCCTCAATGAATGTTTAGTAGGTAAGTCATAAAAAACTCTGAAGAATTACCTAGTCAAGGAGAGCTTTCTCAAAAATAGGAAAAAACTTAGAGAGCATACAAAAAACCTCTATCATGGTGAAACTTAGACAAATCCTCATAAACACCCAATGATTCAACAAGAACCTTATCATTAGCAAATGTATGTAAATGTAGCATAGAATCTAGTAAGTCTATGTAAATCAACACAAGGTGTACTGATTGTAAATTTATCATTATTAACTATGTAAGGTCCCGACTCATCCTTAACAAAGTAATACTAAACTATGAATTCAAAAATACCGAGGAATTAAAATTTTTGATCTAACGAATGCAGAAATGCAGATTCCTAAAATTTTACTCAAGGAAATGCTCAATAATGTCATAGAGGATAGATGAACTAGAGCTAGTTTTTTTGAAATCATCAAGTCCTGAAAGAATCTCCAATCTGGATCTAGTGAAGAGAGATAATACATTTAACAAGATAACATATAAGAACAACTGAGCAACACATACCTTAAGTTCTTCACTACACCTTGCATTCATTTCTGACAACTTGCATTTTTCTCCAGTGACTGGTCTCCTTATCTTCTACACAAAACTAACCGGACAATCTCATGTTAACATGACTCAGAAATCACTACACAGAAAGTTAAGATCATGATGCTAATTATAAAAGAACACCCTATATCTGTGGGCCCTGAGTACTGGGGGCATCCTTTGCCATCTAGACTGCCTACATACACTGTATCCATGGGATCAAGGCCCCCTCTAGATGCGACTGACTCTGGGGTATGCGAATATGTAGTTCTGTCTTGAACTATGTTTGATGCAACTATGAGCGGGTATGCAGCCCTTTTTAGGGTGATCCCTTGCCCCAAACAATTCTTCGTCGGCTGCCACCCACTCAGGTGAAATAGGGATGGAATTAAATCCACTATCACGACCACCCAAAAGGGGTGTCTGTCGTGCAACCCTAGTGTTGAGGAGTCCCTATTAGGTGTCCACTCAAAGCATTAAGTTTACCTAAGACAAGTTTATCTCCAGATTCATGTACTATTTTTTAAATCAAAAGGTTTCCTAATAGATTCATGATAGCCCTAGTCTTATTTGGAATAATACTTGCAAGATCAACTAGTAATTTCAATACCCTAAAGTCGCGTTGTAATTCTTGGCACATAAGTGAATACTCTATGGTTTGTAAATTCTATGAGCTTCACCCTCAAGGGTTAAGAAATATAACAATTATTGAAGAGAAGATGTATAATTATTCTTAAAGAGCAATGATTATAGCATAGCTACATCTCTAGTTCCATTTAGTCAACTTGGGAAGGTAAAGGTCTGCGAGGTTACTACTGTCACAAAACTAGACTCTAGGTTATAAACGTATATTTCCTCAAGCAAAAAATATAAGTTGTATTGGTTCTAACGTCACAATGATCTATTCAAGTAAAAAGTACATAAAAACTTTATTACGTTACACCAAGGATGCTAATTCTCATTGCAAACACAATTTCCTAAATCTGGTGATACAATGGACAAAAGGTCTTACTACCTCCTCTCAATGTAGTTGGGATCAGATTATAGTTTTACAACATATTTATAAATCTACACCCTCAAGCAATGGCAATCAGTGCCTCAAGCAATATGGAGTAACGTTTATCGAAGAAAACAACTATTGTCCTTAACACCTAATAATATCATGATGATTTAATAGGAAGGAAAATACATCACAAACACAAAGCCCATCCACATAATATTAATTTATACATGACAACATCTTCTAGCTCTTATATAACCTTCTAGATTGTCACAATAGAGAACTCCACCCTATCACTTTGATGACATTGAATCCACATAGGTAATTACCTAAGAATTTCATAATATAAAGTCTCTACATATCCATTAAAAAGTCTTGGTTTCAAGGGTACTTACCCATTTTATGTCAAAAGTTGATGTATTGATTCTAAATAAGATCTAATACGAAGGAAGAGAAAGTAAAGTAAAATCATTCAACAACTTAAGTTACAAAACCAACCAATTACATCTTATGTATGAAGGTCTTTCAAATTAATTCACTAATATGATCAATTGAGACTAGTAATCTCAAGCCCATTCAACATTAAAAACAAATCCTCCCTAGAGTTTGAAATTCTATACATAAGTAATTTCAAATCATCAATTCATAATGACAACATGAATTAATAATCCTTATGACATTTACTCTTTAAAGCTAACTCCAAAAAGGAAATCATTAGACAAAACATCCTAACCTTGATTCATTCTTTATTGTAAATCCATTAACCCTAATTACTTAGAAAACTATTGAAAACTAGATCAGTTCTATATTCTAAAAATTTAAATCTAATCCATGCATAAAAATATTCTAAATACTCAATTTTTAAACCAAAGGCTTATATTCATAATACTATCAATTATAATAGGGATATTTCTATCAATACATCTACTTTCTAATAAGAAATTTAAAACTTATTCTAACTTCAAATATCTATCATCCCATGTTTGTATTTTATTGTAGTTTTGACTTTGAATATCTATCATTAGTTCTGTGTAAGACGTGACAAATTTGGGAGCTGGAGATCATTACCAACACTCCTTTTGGTGAGAAGCCAACTTCTTCATATGGAAAGCAACCAATTTTCAATGGGCTATTGCCTTGGCCACCCATATGGGGATCCCATCCATAAGGACATCCACTTTGTCCTTTCCTTTGAGTCTAGAATAATCCACACATTAATCTAATATCAACCTCTATAATGATGAACCGAGTTGCATATACAAGAATTTTGATCGTACTTCCTAGAGAAATCTTTTCTATGGTTGAAGAGGGAAAAGTGAATGGCATTGAGAAGAAAAGTGAGACAAACATATATTATATCATATTTGCATCAATGGGAACTTTACCTAGGCAAGAAAATGATTGATCCGAGTCTATGGGCTCAAATAATCCAAAGAGATATTTCGTAGACTTGAAGAAAAATAAAAATAAATGAAAAGTAAGAAGAGCATCGAACTTTCATTCAATTTTTTTTGGAAATTATCAAGGCGATGACATGTAGGGAATGTGGCATGGGCTTGTAGACCTGTCCACTACTACTCTTCTGATGTACTTTGATTTGAGTGTTTGTATCGCTGCATGCAAGGGTGAGACCACATAGAGAGATTTATGAGCAATGGAATCACAAACAAAGTGATAGTTGTTACCTGTTTATACCTTTAAACTAGGTGCGACAGCCACACAAGCTATTTTGTCCTAAAATCACAAGGTGAGGTCTATTGTTCAATAGGACACCTCTTATGAGAGGAGAGCTCTGACATGTATTAGATTGGATTTCCCAGGTATCATTCTCTTGAGTATTGAGTGGTTCTATTTCTATTGTGCATGATATTGTCCTTTTGTTTGCGGGCATAATATAGGATTATCTGAGAACTGCAATGGAAGGAAGATGGTTATTGAAGAGTAGGAGTTTGTTCAGGATGAGAACCCAAGAATCTTTGTTGGCCTACTGGGAGACAATATGAATATGGTCTTTATGAAGCTCTAGTGAGCTCAGATGACAACAAGATGGGGATGGCGAACAATATTCAATCTCTTTTAGAGTGATGATATTTTTGTATAGTAGACAGATCACATCTGTAGACAAAGGGGATCTATGCAAAGATGGAGAAATTGGATTGGAAGGTGCAGACATGAAGGTATTTTCTTGACTTAAGACATTTACTGAATACTGTAGAAGAATAGGAAAAGTAATTAAATCTCTGCCATCATAGGTAAAAGTTGGCAAATGCATTTGGTTTAATAAACATGCCTCATGGAACAACTATCAGAGTTGTTAAGAACCTTCAAGTATGTGCAGATTGCCCTGCTACAAAACTTATCTCCAAGATTGTTATCAGAGAAATTGTTGTGAGATGTGAACGTTTTCCATCTTTTTAAACAAGGGAATGTCCTTGTGGAGATTATTGATGATGCTAAATGAAGAAATCTTCCAAATAGACTTACACTATAACAATGGACACTGTATCAAATTTCCAGTAATAAAGAAGGGACAACCATCAGAATAAAATGGAAAGGGGATTTTTGTCAAATGAAGTAGTTGCAAGTGCCCTAATAGACCCGTATACAAAAAGTGGAGTCAAAGACAAGGCATGTGAACTGTTTGACAAAATGCCTAAGGGAATATGGTCTTAGAGACTGCAATGATCACAGACTATTCACAAATGGATTTGGTGAATGGATTAAAAAAAACCTTCAAGAAGATGCAATGGACAGGTGTAAGGTCAAATCTAATGACCTTTTCCAGCGTCCTCCCTGTTGAGCTGAAAATGGAAGCTTTCAAATAGGGTATGTACACCCATCAAAGCATAACGAATAGAGAAATTTTGTGGGATGGCATACTTACAACTACCCTAGTAGACATGGATGCAAAATGTGGTTTCCAAAGGATCTGCATGCGAAAAAGGAAGATGGCTACGTGTGGAAGGGAGAAAGTTTGCTTGGATTGACGAGGAAGAGATGTAGATAGTCGTTGACATTTCAAAGATAAGTCGATTAAAGAAAAATTAAGAAAAGAAGAAAACGAGGGCTTTATTTTAGGAGGCATAGAGAAGTCATCCCATGATTACAAAATGTGAGCTGTTTGACAACATGCCTCAAGGAAATGTGGTTAAAATTGCAGGATATGCACAAAATGGATTTGTTGAAAAGGTTTTTGAAACTTACAGAAATTGCAATTGACAGGTGCAAACCTGAATTCCACCATCGTTACCAGCATCCCCTCTGTGTGCTTGCCTTTCTTCTCATCTGCCATCCTCCCTCCCTGATGAACACTCCATTCCCGACCTCCATTGAATTCTGTCCCCTAAAAAAAATGCGAGACATCCTGCCTTAGAGTGCAAGGCAAGACCCCCCTGACAACCGACTTCACCATTCACCTACCGCTAACGCTCCCTCCAGGAAAGAGGGTTAAAAACATTAAATCTTCTATGAAAGATTTTCTTGCTTGCACCCCATGCCACTTCATCATTTAACGATCAATTTGACTATATGCATACATAATAGATTTATGTCCATATATGCTATTATCTAATTATAGATTTATGTCCATATATGCTATTATCTAATTATATATATATATATATATATATATATATATATATATATATATATATATATATATATATATATATATATATATCTTGAAAATAAGATATTGTATAATCATATAGATATATATACATTTTTATATTCCTATACAAAACATTCATGTATTAAATATCTATATTTTAACTAATTCCAACCAACAATAGTCCTCGTAAACATTAGCATTTCTAAATTTTCAATCAATTAGGGTCGTGACATACTTCCCCCCTAAAACTTTGCATCGCCCCGATGCGAAACATCACTAACTTTAGTTTTGTGAATTACGGTGTCATAGATAAAAAAATTCTATCATGATAATGTAAATATGTATTATCATAACATTGTGAGTTTAATGAAATTACTTTAACCTTTCAAACCTGATTGAGCAGATCCTTGTAGCTTGTCCTCTAGTCGGGAATGTTGATTATTCTAGCATACTTGTTCATTCAAATTTTTGCTGTGTCTAGGATAAACACTTGCAGAGGTTGCCAGGCATATCATGTTATGATGTTAATCATGGTGTTGTTTAGCCATGCTTCTAAGATTGTCATGTCAGTATGCAACAATTCATTACAAAGTGCTTTGATTTATCAATGAAAAGAAAATTAAAGTAATAAATCATTAAGATTAATCATGTAGTGATCATAAGTTACCAAAGATGTCATTTTTAAATTATTACTTCATCATGTAAGTACCTTCCTCATAATTATCCTTAGGAGCCTTTTAAATGCAACCATAAGTGAATAAGCGTCTAAAAATTAAGGAATAAATCTAACTTGCAAGAGTGTCATCATTAAGCACATTATCATCATAATATAACTTCTCCACAATTAGCGTAGAATGGAGCCATCAAATCAAACATGTGTCATTATCATGAACTCTGCATGTGAACTAATTAAAGTAAAACATCCCCATGCTCATGGATTCATCATGAGAGTGGTATACTCAAGAGCAATTGAAAGTATTCCAAAGCAGATTTCAATGTCAAGAGGCCAAATTATTATCATATCAAATGTGAGGATCAAAATATTATTATTTTCTAACGTCTCTTCAGGAGATTCAGTTCCATATAAGAAGGCTCTTACCTTAGTCCATTTACAATAAAGCTAAGTACACTTGTTTCTCACTTTGGTTTCTAACTATTTCCCTTCATAACGAATAAAATATTCACAGATATTTCCAAAGTCAACATATCCAAAACGTCATTAAATAATTTTCTTCCTTTACTAACTATTCCATCTTCTGAGATATATCATAATTTATATCGATTTATCTTTCTAAATCCACCTTTAAGTTAGTTTCTCTCCTGCATAAGAGGGTCACCTTTATTGTTCTCCTTTTCCTTTGACCATACTTAATTATAATGAAAATCGTATCGAACTCAAAGTCCAATTGTCTGATCTTATGGTTCATATCCTTAATTTTCTCTCATTTTAAAACCTCCTTTGATGTTATTACAATGTCATGACCTTGATCCTTCATGCTTGCAATTCACTTTAAAATTATATCATCAAAAATAATAACACCTCAGAATCAACTTTCTAAGTTTGGTAAAAAAATTTAGGTTCATAGATTCTCCCTTGGTAATTCCATCATTATCAAAGGTATACCCTACATATTTTTGATCTGTTAGAGATCCTTCAAGAGCTTCCCCCACTTGATTTCACCATGGATCATTCTTTTGTTTGCCTAAGGTTGGTTTGAATTGTTGATGTTACTATAATGTGTCTTCTTTTACTTAATGCATCAGCCACTCTATTCTCCTTGCCCTCAATATATTTAATCTCAAAATCATACTTAGAAATCCTAGCCACCTTCTTTGTCTTGCATTACGGTGGGGTCGAGTAAATGTGAGATTTTCATATTTGATTATACAACCTTACTGCTTGCGCATCGACTCCAAATGTTAAGTACTAAAACTCATTATCCAAAATTTCCAGTTATGTTAGAAGTTTACTCCAACCTGTGTTAGAATCTAAGAGAAATAATACACCATTGTAGATTAGAATAATTATATTATCTTAGTCAATCTGAGTACTCAGGAATTTCAAATAGCCAATTCGGGCTAAAGTGTCCAAAATAGGACATACTAAAATAAAGCCAACCGGGCTCTTCTATCCTTTGGGAAAACTGGTTCATACGAAACCAGGTCTAACAGACCCTATTGCTACCCAATACGGGGTAGATAAAATAATGGACAAATGGGCCTATACTTGTCAAACACATCCAAACTTTATCCCATAGGTAAACATAACAACCATATGGGGTAACAAGGACAGGAATCAATAAATTACTGTCCCAGAGACTTAGACTCATCGAGATCAATCCAGATCCTGAGTCACTTACATGAAATTATACAATAGGCCCATATATTGCACCGAGGAATTTCTGTAAGTTCATTTGATAAGAATGTTCTGAGGACCTTGTACCCTCCCTCAGGTTTCGGGCAACCGACCAGGTGCAAGGTCAATCCTCTCGAGGATTCTTTTGAGTATCAGTGACTTCCATTATTCTGATATCACATAAACATTACACTTAAAATGAATACGTGCTCACACACACATCAACACTCAATTGAAAGGTAACAATTCTAGCTGTCATGCATGCCTATTTGCAGAGACTGCGACATCAACAACTCTTCCAAACTTTCCATCCATCTCTCTCTTCGCAACTGTTGCATCAATTGGCGCCACCTTAGGGCTTGTTATCCAAAAGTAGTGTTCGCATCAAAATTGATAGTAGCTTCCCAAACTAGGAGTCCATGATGACATCAATTTTCCCAAAAGTCAATAGCTGTCCCTAGTACTCATCCAATTTGCCATAAAACCATATAATCTCACGTCCCAAGGAAACCAATATCATTAATATCTTAATGACAATTAACCAAAAAAGAAAGATGGTCTTAGGGCCCTCTCAAGGACCCCTCCTCACGTTTCCTACTACCTTGCTCGCATTTGTTTAAGGTGTTATCCTCCAAGAGGAAGGTATGTAAGAAACAAACACATAGATCTAGGGGGATGAATGGATTATGACTATCCCATACCAGTCCCACAATAGAATCCCCCAGGCCATCTACTCCCCCATACAACCTACCAGGGGCCCCTCCTAAACATGGCAGTTTACAAAAGTCACATTACTCCACACATGCCAGCAGTTGCAAAAATAAAATGCCTCAAATCAAGAAGGATTAAGTAAAACAAGTCCATAGGTTAAATCCTCAATTAGAATATATTAAAATAAAACAAGCCGAGAAGAAGTGAAGATCAAAGATAGCAACCATTGCAACATACCAAATTTAACAAGGAACAAGTCCTTGAGGCAAAATGACCATCTCAAAATTAAAATAATTAATTAGCCCAAAGAAACAAAACATTGCTGGCTTAATATTTAAGTAAAACCTTTAGCACAAGAATAAATAATTCAACAATCTCACAAAATTTGCACATTACAACCACCATGTAGCCTTACAACAAGACACCTAAGGGGAGTAGGGGAATTGGGTGGACTTCTATCACTAAAATAGATAAATTGTGCAGTAGTCTCAACCACGTAGAGAACAATGATAATTCACCATGTCACACTAAGTATTCCCCACACAACCTGGAACAAACTTATCATATTTCTGTATCAAAAATCCACACAAACAGTCACCTGCTCCACACAACCCAAGGCATGCCATCATGAAAAGATCCATTAAGATATGCCACAAAATGAATTAGCTATTGAATATGATATCCACTTCCCAAAAGAGAATCCACAAGTCTCATGGTTGTCATGTACCAGACTACTATTGTCTCATTACACATACTTTCACTGGCATCAAGCTATCCACCTCACCCTCTAGGGAAGGTTTATCTACGGCCTTACCATTTCCTTTTCTTTGCATGTTTTCCCTTCATGTTTATCAATAACTGGACGATCATTAGATCACAAGAGGGGGAATATCATTAACCTTATATCTTAACTCTTACCATGCTTTAGCTTAGCGGACCTCTAGGCCTAGTGTTTGAGCCTCAGCTCTGATACCACATGTAAGGTCCCGACTCATCCCTAACAAAGTAATACTAAACTTTGAATTCAAAAATACTGAGGAATTAAATTTTTTGATCTAACAGATGTAGAAATGCAGATTCCTAAAATTTTACTCAAGGAAATGCTCAATAATGTCATAGAGGATAGATGAACTAGAGCTAGTTTTTCTGAAATCCTCAAGTCCTGAAAGAATCTCCAATCTAGATCTAGTGAAGAGAGATAGTACATTTAACAAGATAACATATAAGAACAACTAAGTAACACATACCTTAAGTTCTTCACTACACTCTGCATTCATTTCTGACCACTTGCATTTTTCTTTGGTGACTGGTCTCCTTATCATCTGCACAAAATTGATTGGACAATCTCATTTTAACATGACTCAGAAATCACTACACAAAAAGTTAAGATCACGATACTAATTATAAAAGAACACCCTATATCTGGGGGACCTGAGTACTAGGGGCATCCTTTGCCATCCAGACTGCCTACATACCCTGTATCCACGGGATCAAGGCCCCCTCTGTATGTGACTGAATCTAGGGTATGCAAATATGTAGTTCTGTCTTGCACTATGTTTGATGCAATTGTGAGTGAGTATGCAACCCTTTCTAGGGTGATCCCCTGCCCCAGACAGTTCTTCGTCAACTGCCACCCACTCAGGTGAAACATGGATGGAATTAAATCCACTATCACGACCACCCAAAAGGGGTGTCTGTCATGCAACCCTAGTGTTGAGGAGTCCCTATCAGGTGTCCACTCAAATCATTAAGTTTACCTAAGACAAGTTTATCTCCATATTCATGTACTATTTTTTTTATCAAAAGGTTTCCTAATAGATTCATGATAGCCCTAATCTTATTTAGAATAATACTTGCAAGATCAACTAGTAATTTCAATACCCTAAAGTCGCATTGTAATTCTTGGCACATAAGTGAATACTCTATGATTTCTAAATTCTATGAGCTTCACCCTCAAGGGTTAATAAATATAACAATTACTAAAGAGAAGATTAATTATTCTTAAAGAGCAATGATTATAGCATAGCTACATCTCTAGTTCCATTTAGTCAATTCGGGAAGGTAAAGGTCTCCGAGGTTACTACTGTCACAAAACTAGACTCTAGCTTATAAACATATATTTCCTCAAGTAGAAAACATAAGTTGTATTAGTTCTAACGTCACAATGATCTATTCAAGTAAAAAGTACATAAAAAATTTATTACGTTACACCAAGGATGCTAGTTCTCATTGCAAACACAATTTCCTAAATCTGGTGATACAATGGACAAAAGGTCTTACTACCTCCTCTCAATGTAGTTGGGATTAGATTATAGTTTTACAACGTATTTATAAATCTACACCCTCAAGCAATGGCAATCAGTGCCTCAAGCAATATGGAGCAACGTTTATGAAAGCAAACAACTATTGTCCTTAACACCTAATAATATCACGATGATTTAATAGGAAGGAAAATACATCGCAAACACAAAGCCCATCCGCATAATATTAATTTATACATGACAACAACATCTTCTAGCTCTTATATAACCTTCTAGATTGTCACAATAGAGAACTCCATCCTATCACTTTGATGACATCAAATCCACATAGGTACTTACCTAAGAATTTCATAATATAAAGTCTCTACATATCCTCCATTAAAAAGTCTTGGTTTCAAGGGTACTTACCCATTTTATGTCAAAATATGATGTATTGATTCTAAATAAGATCTAATACGAAGGAAAAGAAAGTAAAGTAAAATCATTCAACAACTTAAGTTACAAAACCAACCAATTACAACTTATGTATGAAGGGATTTGAAATTAATTCACTAATATGATCAATTGAGACTAGTAATCTCAAGCCCATTCAACATTAAAAACAAATCCTCCCTAGAGTTTGAAATTATATACATAAGTAATTTCAAATCATCTATTCATAATGACAACATGAATTAATAATCCTTATGACATTTACTCTTCAAAGCTAACTCTAAAAAGGAAATCATTAGATAAAACATCCTAACCTTGATTCATTCTTTATTGTAAATCCATTAACCCTAATTACTTAGAAAACTATTGAAAACTAGATCAATTCTATATTCTAAAAATTTAAATCTAATCCATGCATAAAAATATTCTAAATACTCAATTTTTAAACCAAAGGCTTATATTCATAATACTATCAATTATAATAGGGATATTTCTATCAATACATCTACTTTCTAATAAGAAATTTAAAACTTATTCTAACTTCAAATATCTATCATCCCATGTTTGTATTTTTTTGTAGTTTTGACTTTGAATATCTATTATTACTTCTGTGTAAGACGTGACAAATTTGGGCGCTGGAGATCATTACCAACACTCCTTTTGGTGAGAAGCCAACTTCTTCATATGGAAAGCAACCAATTTTCAATGGGCTATTGCCTTGGCCACCCATATGGGGATCCCATCCATAAGGACATCCACTTTGTCCTTTCCTTTGAGTCTATAATAATCCACACATAAATCTAATATCAACCTCTATAATGATGAACCAAGTTGCATATATGACAATTCTGATCGTACTTCCTAGAGCAATCTTTTCTATGGTTGAAGAGGGAAAAGTGAATGGCATTGAGAAGAAAAATGAGACCAACATATATTATATCATATTTGCATCAATGGGAACTTTACCTAGGCAAGAAAGTGATTGATCCAGGTCTATGGGTTCAAATAATCCAAAGAGATATTTCGTAGACTTGAAGAAAAATAAAAATAAATGAAAAGTAAGAAGAGCATCGAACTTTCTTTCAATTTTTTTTGGAAATTATCATGGTGATGGCATGTAGGGAATGTGGCATGGGCTTGTAGACCTGTCCACTACTACTCTTCTGATGTACTTTGATTCGAGTGTTTGTATCGTTGCATGCAAGGGTGAGACCACATAGAGAGATTTATGAGCAATGGAATCACAAACAAAGTGGTAGTTGTACCTATTTATACTTTTAAACCCAGTGCGATAGCCACACAAGCTATTTTGTCCTAAAATCACAAGGCAAGGTCTGTTGTTTAATAGGACACCTCTTATGAGAGGAGAGCTCCGACATTTATTAAATTAGATTTCTTGGGTATCATTATCTTGAGTATTGAGGGGTTCTATTTCTATTGTGAATGATATTGTCCTTTTGTTTGCATGAATAATATGGGATTAACTGATAACTGCAATGGAAGAAAGATGGCTATTGAAGAGCAGGAGTTTGTTCAGGATGAGAACCCAAGAATCTTTGCAGGCCTGCTGGGAGACAATATGAATATGGTCTTTATGAAACTCTAGTGAGCTCAGATGACAACAAGATGGGGATGGAGAACAATATTCAATCTCTTTTAGAGTGATGATATTTTTGTATAGTAGACAGATCACATCTATAGACAAAGGGGATCTATGCAAAGATGGAGAAATTGGATTGGAAGGTGCAGACATCAAGGTATTTTCTAGACTTAAGATATTTACTGAATGTTGTGGAAGAATAGGAAAAATAATTAAATCTCTGCCATCATAGATAAAAGTTGGCAATTGCATTTGGTTTAATAAACATGCTTTGTGGAACAACTATCAGAGTTGTTAATGACCTTCGAGTATGTGCAGATTGCCATACTGCTACAAAACTTATCTCCAAGATTGTTATCAGAGAAATTGTTGTGAGATGTGAACCTTTTCCATCTTTTTAAATAGGGGAATGTCCTTGTGGAGATTATTGGTGATGCTAAATGAAGAAATCTTCCAAATAGACTTACACTATAACAATGGGCATCGTATCAGATTTCTAGTAATAAAGAAGGTCAACCATCAAAATAAAATAGAAAGGGGATTTTTGTCAGATGAAGTAGTTGCAAGTGCCCTAGTAGACCCGTACGCAAAAAGTGGAGTCAAAGACAAGGCACATGAACTGTTTGATAGAATGCCTAAGGGAATGTGGTCTCAAAGACTACAATGATCACATGCTATTCACAAATGGATTTGTTGAAACGACTTAAAATAACCTTCAAGCAAATGCAATGGGTAGGTGTAAGGTCAAATCCCATGACCTTTGCCAGCGTCCTCCCTACTGAGTTGAAAATGAAAGCTTTCAAACATGGTATGTACACCCATCAAAGCATAACGAATAGAGGAATTTTGCAGGATGGCGTACTTACAACTACCTTGGTAGACATGGATGCAAAATGTGGTTTTCAAAGGATCTACATGTGAAAAAGGAAGATGGCTACGTGTGGAAGGGAGAAAGCATGCTTGGATCGATGAGGAAGAGACCCAGACAGTCGTCGACATTTCAAAGATAAGTCTATTGAAGAGAAATTAAGAAAAGAAGTAAACGAGGGCTTTATTTCAGAAGGCATAGACAAGTCATGCCATGATTTCAAAATGTGAGCTGTTTGATAGAATGCCTCAAGGAAATGTGGTCTCATGACATGGTAAAATTGCAGGATATTCACAAAATGGATTTGTTGAAAAGGTTTTAGAAACTTACAGAAATTGCAATTGACAGGTGCAAACCTTAATTCCATCGTCATTACCAGCATCCCTTTTGCATGCTTGCCTTGCTTCTCATCTACCGCCCTTCCTCCCTGATGAACACTCCATTCTCGACCTCCATTGAATTCTGCCCCCCCTAAAAAATGTGAGACATCCTGCCTTTTCGTGCAAGGCAAGACCCCCTTGACAACCAACTTCACCATTCACGTACTGCCAATGCTCTCTCCAGGAAAGAGGGTTAAAAGCATTAAATTGCATTAAATCTTCTATGAAAGATTTTCTTGCTTGCACCGCACGCCACTTCATCATTTAATGATCAATTTGACTATATGCATACATAATATATTTATGTCCATATATGCTATTATCTAATTATATATATATATATATATATATATATATATATATATATATATATACATCATAATATATATCTTTAAAATAAGATATTGTATAATAATATAGATATATATACATTTTAATATTCCTATACAAAACATTCATGTATTAAATATCTATATTTTAACTAATTCTAACTAACAATAGTCCTCATAAACATTAGCATTTTTAAATTTGCAATCAATTAGGGTTGTGACAAACTACACAAGTAGACTTAAATGTTGTTTTCTATGTACCCTTTGCACTTTAATCCATGTTGGGAGAATAACCCAAACCAATAGCGTTACACTTTTGTGATGGTTGAATAGGTTCTAAAATACCTTGCTTCTTTATATCTAAACATTTTATATTATAGCCAAACTTTTGTAGAATAGAAATACCTTTATTGTATTGATTAACTAGTTTCAAAGAAGATAAAACAAACCCATTCTAGCTTTTGGATCCATGTACAAAGGCACTTTCATTTAGAGAGATATCCTCGGGAAGAGCAATAGGTGATCTACCACATATAACATGATCCATGTATAAAGGAGGGATGTAATAGTCTTTAAAATTCTCTCTCGGTCCATTACTACATGAAGGTGTAAAATCAAGATAACCCCAATCATCATTAAAATCAACATGAGTAGAGGAAGGAGAAGAGGTTCCCAATGGTATCACATGTGTAATCAATTGATTAGGAGGTACTAAGATACTATTTTTATCCACTATTTGACAATATTGATAGGGATTATCATTGACCGCGACTATACATCTATTATTATGAATAAATGTTTGTCTAATGAAGTGTATAAGGTACAACACCCATGGCATATATCCAAGGATGACCAAAATAAATTGTATATACTAAAGAATTAGGGATGACATTGAACACAATATTGAATGTAATAGGTCCTAGAGTAATGGGAAAAGTACAAAACCTCTAAATTCATGACCCACACATCAAACTCGATAATGGTATTTTCCAATTTTAAATTAATAGAATCAACTTTGCTTACATCTAACATCCCTTTGATACAAATGTTTAAACTAGATCCATTATCAATTAGAGCTTTTTCGATTTAGATATCCCCATATTTAACTAGAATTTATAACCATTGGTGTTCTTAAATGATATGGGGAGGAGGAAACTCACGAGGTGCAAATGAAATCTTAAGACATATCCTTATAAATAGGCTTGAAAATAGTATCTGCTTCTATAGTAGTAACATCATATATAACAATATCTTTAATCAAAGCTTATCTTATAACATTTCTATGTCTTAGATGAATGCATCAAATCCCAAAGAGAGATTTTGGCTAGAGTATTCTTAAGTTGATCAAGTAAATCACATCTCTCAAACTTTTTTAGATAGGTATGTCCAATCGTAGGATAACTTTGTTGGGTAATTAAGGCATGAAAAGTAGGCATGTTCTTTCAAAATGATGGCTTAGTATAAGGTGTAAAATAGAGAGACACATAAACCATATGAACAAGAGTATCATGACATGTAGAAAGAGTAACACCATAAGGCATAATATTGTCATGTGTAACAAATGAAGTATTGTTAGTAGAAGGAATAATGACATCATATTTATTTATTACAAAAGATGTATCATGAGTCATGTAATGCCCCCTTTTTTGGGTTCCCTTGTAGTGCAATTGGCACTAACCTTGTGGATGTGTGTCAACGTGTTGGGTGAATATTTTGTCTTTAACTCACTAAAGGCAAAATGGTTATATCAAACATAGTATGATGAGATATTATCTCTCCTCTCAGTAAGGGGAGGCTCCCTCTTATTGCGAAATACAAACTAATAACTATTACAAACTTATTTACACTAAATACTAACTTCAAGGTGATTCTATATCATCCATTTCTCTTTTTTCAGAAATGATGTTTACAATTATCAATATGAAATTCAACACAAAAGGATAATTGAAACAATACCAGTATATTTAAACCATGAAGAAACCCACGAAAACACAAAGTTTCTCTTTGCTTCTTATGCCAATTGAAAATGAAAGATTTCAAAATAGAGTGCAGCCCAAAGTCTTCACTATATGCCAAGATAAGATAACACGATCACAGACAATAACTTGCAGCTCAAAGTCTTCAAGTTACTTCTCATTCACAAACTTAAATGCAAATTCCAAATGTGATATAGTAGCACAAACTCTACAAAATCAAATTTGAATTACCTTTCAAACACTTGATTTCCACGCTCACAATTCAAACATTCATACAAGATAATGTATTTGAAAGGACATAAGAACAATTCTATAACATTACAAACTTGCTCCAAGACAAAGATTGGATGCCAACTTGCTTCTTGATATTACTTGAAAACCGATTTACAAAATAAGCTCAAAGTCTCAAATTGCTCTTCAAAATGGCAGCGCTTCGCTTCAATATACCAAAGATAAAAATTACAATAGGGGCCCTCTTTATTTATAGTGAGAGGCCATGAGAAAATCTAGGAAAATCTAACTACTTTGACTTATTCAATATAGGAGTCCTTATTGATTTGGGACTTCCTATGTTTTTACATGTAATTACATATGAAAAAAGTACATGTAAAAGTGTCCAAAACTAAATGAAAAGTACATATGAAAATATAGAAAATAAACTAAGGCATGACAACTTGCATCTCCATTCTTCTTCAGATGAGCATCATACATAGTGAATGCTGCTTGCATCCCACAGCTGTCAGGACTAACATTGTTCTTGAAGATTACTCAAGCTCTGATCACTGCATCTTTCACTGTAGTGGTCACCTTGTCGTGACTGGTCAACTTGGATTTCAGATTATCCAGTGTTAATTGATTATCCAGAATATTGTCTAGAGAGGTGACTGAGAAAGATTTGTCTTCAAACTCCTTTTGAAACATATTCTTAAACTCTTGAATCATTTCATCAGCAGGAAGAAAATGATGATCTTCAAATGTTAGCTTGCATGGGAGCTCCTCCAATTTGTGCAGCAGATCAACATCACTCTCTTTGCTGAGTTCCCTAGCACTCTCCAAGTCTTTGATCAACTCTTTCAGAACATTACTCCAATAAATCAATGACTCTTTAATTTCCACATAAGACTCATAATTTCAAACAACGCCAAGTGATATCAGAGTTTTTGTTTTTAGCTTTTTCATCTCAGTCCACTTCTAAAGGCTTTCATCTAAATACTCAATGTCTTGAGAAATGACATCCACTAAATCATTCAGCTCAGCTCTTATTTTTTCCATTCTTCTTGTCTTCTCAGCTGTACTGGTAAGAAGAGACACTCCTTGTACATGCATTTTAAAAAGGTATTCTTCAACAGCTCTTCCCTTGACATGAGTCTTCTCCGCTCTCTGAACAATAAGATCTTCCAATGTGATTGCCTTAGGTGTTATTGACTCAGATGTCAAAGTAATCTTTCTCACCACTGTGGCTAACTGCTCTACCATTTCTTTATACTGCTCCTTCATTTCCTTCTCATGATCAAATTTTAGAAGTAAGGAATTAAGAGTAGACTATATATCAGCCTTGGCACTTTTATGTGTAATCTTTCCAAGTTCAATTCTAGAAATAGAATAGTCACTCATGTTGAAATAATCAATAGTTACATCTGGCGGTGGCTGCGCAATCTCCACATACTTGTGGCCTTTGTCTTCTAGCAGCCGGGAAAGAGTCTTGGGCTTCTTTTGAGTTTTTGCCTTCACTGGCATTAGCTTTCCAAAGTCAAAGTCATCTAGAGAGATGGCTTGCTTTTTTCTCTTAGGAGTATAGGAGGAGAGCCATGGAGGAAGAACTGATGTACTAACATTCAGATCTAACCCCATTACCGGTGTAGAAGGAGTTTTACTTACACTCATGGTGGTAACAATTAGAGGAGTATTTGTAAATACAACACCTGGCACATTCACATCAACAGTCTGCTCAACACCTAAAACAAAATGAACAAAAAATATCAAATCACCAATATCATAGGAACGTGAAGACAATCTTGGAATAGACTTGGAAGAACGAAGAGCAACATCAAAAGCAATCTTAGGACTATCAAAATCCATCCTAGAAGAAGATGGTGATGAGCCAGAAGACTAAATAATAATGGGTGAAACTGGGGTTATAGGAGAGATGGGCAAAGAAATTGAAACAGATACAGTAGGTTGAGGGGAAGAGGCTTTAGTTTCTTGCGACACATCTCTTTGCGGAGACATGGTTGCATCCTATAGATTTTCTTGATAATCTCCCTCTTCCTTCTCTTGTTCATCTTCCTTTTCTCCTGAAGACTTGTCCTCAATATCCATTTCCTTTGCGACAGGTTCTTCAACATCTTGTTCATCAACCTCCATTTCTTTAGCAACAGATTTCTCTTCTATCACCTTGGCCTTATCTCCTTTGGACACAATTTTAATCCTAGGCTTGGGAGCCTTGGATGTATTGGGAGCATCACTTCTGTTCTTAGTCCTTAACTCAACTTTCCTCCCTATTTGCTCTAAGGCCTCCTCGTCATAACTAGTTATGAAGTCCTTCAAGGGTATACCCTTGCTTTGAAGACACAAATTGGTGTTAGCTAGAACTGGTTCAAACCTCTCTCTCAAAGAAGTTAACCCCTTTTTTGACCACTGCATAGCAGGCAAGGGAGAATTTGCAATTTGTTCATTCACATATTTTGGACTAACAACATCTTCATTATCCACCATACCTTCTAGAATATTAGCCAAGCCCAAATATTCAATTTGACTTAAAGTCAACCTGCTGTAATCTAACTTCCTGATATCCTCTTCTATTCTCAAGTGAGCCCAAATATCCTCCACCATTGACTCATGAAATTGAGTCTTCCTCCCGATCTTATCTTTCACTCCTTGATAATCAAATTTGGGTATTCTCTTGAATTGTTTCATGGTAACCATCTGCATCTCAATTTCCATTGCCTTGGCTTTTGCAGCAGTTGCAACAAAGTACCTACCAATCTCAACAGGAAACTTGAATCTAGGCTTCTTTAGTTCCATTTGTTTATTATGAACGACAATCATTTGCCGACACAACTCTAGCAGGATAATTTTATCAGAAGGCAACTTTGGCAACATATAGGGATACCCCTAATAATATCCAACTCTTAGATATGTGAAAGTTGAAAACTATAGAAACAAGCAACCAAAACCATTTGCCACTGCCCAGGCATCATCTGAAACTCTCGTTTGCTCTAATTGGGGATCAAAGAGGCACAGGAAAACAACAAAGAAGGCATCATTCACCCTTCTAAAATGATGAATTGAGCCTTTCAAGGTCAGTTGAGGATAATACTGATAAACTAGTACAACCCTCCTATCTCCATCAAATGTTAAACCTGGAAAGCTTCTCATCGAAGATGCTGCATATACAAGGTATGAGGTCATATAGAACTTGGAGGAAGTTGACACCTTAGTCAGTTGCTCATGAAGAGCATTACTAATCTGTTCTCCCCAAAAAATATTCTGCTTGCCTTGAAGGATGATTTTGATGTATGGATACATCCATTCATGGAAAGTAGAAGATGAAGGTAGATCTCTAACTCTACTGAGAAGAGTAATTAAGTCACTTACCTCCTCTACAAAATCACTTATGGCAAAACTCCTAGGCCATCTAGACAAATTTGACCTGGCAGTTTTCAGCCATTTAGTATTGATCACCCTTTTAGCTTTCTTAACATATTTATCATATTCCCCCTGGGCAATTGAGAAATCTAGCTCTGCAACATCTTCTACACCATGACACATGAAAACCTTATCTATAAATTCTGCATCAAGTCTCATAATCACATTACCACTGGTATCCACCACTGTCATGTTATCCTTGTTATAAAAATGAGCAACTTGGAGAACAAATTCAACATTATGTGCAGCGACAGGAAATGAAGCAAACAAATGGATATTGGTCTTGATAATTCTTTGCATGTAATGGCTTGGTTTATCTAACTTTGTTCTCTCCACAAATTTGGCCATATCAACATGACCAATCTCAGTGTCCTGAATCTCATCCACATTTGACGTGACTGAAGTGATAGAAAACACACCTTGGTACTTGTACTTCATTGCTTTGGCCTTCTTAGGAGATGGGTCAGTCATTTGAAAGATAGACTCCTTTGGATGAATTGATGACCTCGACAACTCGCATAAGAAATTGCAACAAAAAGTCATGATCTTGTAGTTAGGGGAAAAAATGCAATTTGAGAAACTGCATGTCGATGATCATGACCACAAGGATGAGCTTGAAAGGGCTAAAGAGCAAGCAACTTGAAGAAACAGATGAAAGAGGGCTAAGGATATTAAATTGAGAAATTTCCCAGTGTTAGAAAATTTTCAGGGAGTGCTTGCACGGGCGGCAAAGATCACCGCCCTTGTAGGTAGAAGAAATTGTAGTTATGTCAGGGTGGCAAATTTGACCACTCCTACATGTGAGGTAAATACTTGCAAAAAGTGCATAAGCGGAGGGAAATCCCACTTGTGCATTTGGAGGGTACAACATACCTTATGCTCGGGCGACAAAAATTGCCACCCTTGCATGAAAATGATAGGTCTGCATTGTGTAAGAGCGGCAAAAAGGACCACTTATGCATGTTGTAAGATAAGCAAATGTTCAAGTGTTTCAGTGGTGAAAAGGGCTGCTTGTACATAATGGGAAGAGCAAACTTCGTGTAGGGGCGGCAAAAATTGCCACCCTTACACAAAGGGAACTTTAGTAAATCATTAACATGGGTAGTGAAAACCACCGACCCTACTAATGACGAGTTTCTACAACAAAACATAAAACTAGGGTTTGATTTGTAGACAAGCGGCGAAAAGTTTTGCTATATCTAGACAAAAACATAGAAAATGAAAGCATAAAACCAAAACAAAAACCCTAAAATAAAACTGGTGATATTCAGGAAAGAAATCACAAAAAACTATAAACGATTTTAAAGATTCAAACAATATGGAAAAGTTGAAACTAACAACTTTAAACAAAAGAAAGAACGACTTGAAAAGAGTAAATCACAAAGCAACAACATGAGGAAAACTTACCCAGCGGCGATGATAGGAAGAAACTTGATAAAAATCTGATTTGAACCTTTGAGAAATCTGATCAAAACGCACACGGGATAATTTTAGGGGTTTGTGAATGCTCAGAGGATACCAAAAGATGCAAAGACAATAATAAAATAAAGAATAAAAGTGATTTAAAACTTATAAAGAGACGTATTAAACATTCACATGTAGCGCATTAAATGCACTCAGTGTGAACTCGAGATGCTCGAGCGGCAAAAATTGCCGCCCCTACACTTAGGAAATTTTGAAAGGTGAACATGCAATAGCGACAAAAAATACCGCTCTTGCATGTTTAAGGAAAAACTAACATGTAACATGTAACAACGACAATTACCACTGCTCGAAGATAGGTTAATAATAACATGCATGGGAGACACTTTTTGTTAAGAAAAGTGTCTCAACCTTGCAACTTCAAAAGATTACTATTCTTCCCAGTTTTGGTCTTTTTGAATACCCTTTATCTTGGATAATGGCTTGGAACTTTCAAAGTTTCTAAAAGTTTCCAAATGAGCTAAAAATAGTGAGACTTACTATTTTTAGTAACTCCTTCAATTGAGCTAGGGTTGACCTGAAATTTGTCCTAGAAGGTGTTGGGAAGGCTCTCTAAAAAGGTCATTAGTGTCTTGTAGATGAATGATTCCAAACTCCATTGAATTGAGAACGGCAGTGGATTCTGAACAGTGCAGCATATTAGCCCTTGCCATTGATTGCGGTTTCGATGGCTAACCCGACGTGTGGGAGTTACAACTATGATAAGACTGGGCGGGCTTAGCAATGATGGCCTCCCTGCATGTAGGGAACTACTGTTCCCAACCCAACCCGGACAATGGCCCCGGGGCAGTCCAGGGAATTGGAACAAAACTGAAACGCTGTCTCTTGCGCCCTACTATAACTAACTAGCTATTGAGCCATAATTCCCCCCTGCAGGGGGGCTATGCAGGGTGGGTGGGGAGATATTGGCGGTAACCACTCGATCTTTCCCATCGATTCGGTACGGTCATATTAGTGGCCCCACCTATTGCCTCCTGGGAACCAACTGTTCCCTATCTATCTCCCCCTAAGTTCCCACCAACGGCAAATTACTGCCCACCCGGAATAGAACCCCAATTCATCTACCCCCCCTATCGGGCCCCCCCAATAGAGTTCTATGGAATGAAGCACCCGGAAGGAACATAACCCCCTTGGGAACCCTATGATTCCCTCCCAGCTAGAATTCCCGGGGTTGGGTGGGAATAGAAAGCAATTGGGTTGGGTGGGAGTTGTAGTTCGATTGCCCCACACACGAGTTGCCAGGAGGCCAAAGAAACTATAGGCCAATTAGAACCAAACTAAACTAGAACTAAACTAGAACTCTGGTGGAAAGGTAAGCTGCAGGTGTTACTTACTATGCCTTTACCTCTGCTTTCTATGCTGCTTATGTTGGTGCTGCTGCCAGTCGTACTACTGCTAGCTTCAGATCTTCTATCTATACGTCACCATCAACGGAGTTCTTAACCGACTGCTTAACCTACTGGATCAATGGCTTAAGCTGGTATTGCTGCTGCTACTGGGACTGGGTAAACAACTAGCTTTGGGACCGTAATGTCCTCCCACCCACCTCGATGCTGCTGGATAAGCTCTAGGTATAGCTATGCTTACTCTGCTACTACTGGATAAACTACTGAATAAGTTGCTGGAACCTATCTCCCCCTACCCACAATTTAGAGAGGGGGGGCGTGTGCTTAAACTGTGTAATCTACTTATGGATCATACACATCAACAGCTACTGCTGGTATTGCTGCTTGGTCAACGACTGAATCTACTGGATCAAGCTAAGCAACTGGGTCACCCACTATATCTACTTGTGCTTCACCGACTGCTTAATTGACTGAACCAACTGCTTCATCGATCTCTGCAACTATAGTGCTGCTAGATCCACTTATTCTACTTATGCACCTACCCTTGCTCTTATTTATGATGCTATGTATGCTTTTGGTTCTCGATCTGGTTAAGATACTAGCTTTGATGCTTATGGATAAACTGGATCATCGACTGGATCAACAAGATAATCTACTGATGGTGGTTCTACTGCTTAAGCAACAGAGTCTACTGGCTCCCATAGAATAGTAGGGCTGTTTCATCTACATCAAGGGCTGGATCTACTGAGTCAACTGGTTCTGGTTATCCAACTGGTTCTTAAGCTACCTCTGTCTCTGTCGCTGGATATGGAACTGGTGCATATCTGCATCGCGAGATATTAAAGTTTCTATTTTTTGAAACTGCCAGAAAAAGTCTTTGAACTCAATTACTGGAATTGAAACTTCTCTAAACATCCCAAAAATGGTCATAACCGGAAAAATGGGTTATAGGGTGATAGATCTCTTCATGAGCTTTCCGACGCATTAAATGGTTCGTCAATTGGACACCCGAATCAAAAGTTATGGCCTCCGGAAGTTGGACCTTTTGTTTTTGGGAAATGTAAAAACGTGTTGGACACATAAAAGAGCTATAAAGGGGAGAGTTACACGTGTTGGTGTGTGGTTTGACACATCACAAGGCATCTTTGATTGGAGATAATTTGGGTGCCACTTTATGGGTGGTTTTGGCTCATGGTTTTGTAATTACCGATAACGGTTTATTGTATTGTATCTCCTATATATCAGGAGCTGGAGATGGAGGTTGTGTGTAAGAATCTTATAGATGTTGAATTACCTCCTAGATCTCTAGTTGGATATACTCCTATAAAAGCTTGCTCTGCAAGTATATTGTAATCTTCGTGATTCCTGAATAATATATTGGGTGGATTTGGAGTGTGGGGTTTTTTACCTGAAAGGGTTTTCCCCACGTATATCTTGTGTTGTGAGTTTTGTGTTTGCATTTGGAAATTGTTTTTATCTTTTTGTTAATGAGCATCTTAATTTGTAATTGTAAAAGTAAAAATCATAAGTCTTTCTTCAGTAGATCAGTGTAGGAAGAATTTATGCATACCTTGCTTCCTTTCACTTTTTGCCGTCCTTGCATTTTACAAGGTTACAAATATGCATCAGCGGCAAAAAGTACTGCTCTTGCATGTAACAATAAAAATTTTCTAACTCCTTAAAAATATCAAACAAACTAGTTTGACAGGTTTGCTACTTAATCAATTTTTGCAAACTTCAAGAAACCAATTTGAGGAGATACTCATAGATTCTCAAGAGTTAGAAGACCATGTATGAGGGTAAATATCTACCTTGAAATACGTGTTTAGAGTTGTAGGCTACGAAACAGACAAGTTTCACAGGGGTCATCCTACAAAATGAGCACAGCTAATTTTGAGGATAACACAACGTTATCATAGGAGTTTTTTGATGATTCCAATGAGCTCAGATGGTCTGGAGGACTCATATGCCACTTTCTGAGGTGATTTTTGGCTTTTGGTATGCTCTCCAAGAATCTTGGAGGAGGCCTCTATTTATAGTAAGTCACCCGGTTGGCTCTGTTTATCATTATTCTTCATTGGAATCACTCTAGTGCAACCAATTTTTGATTCCAATGCATTTCAACAATTTCTACAAAATGGGTGTATTAATGGCTTTATTTTAATTATTTTACTAAGGTCACCAAATATTATTTAAAATATTTAAACAAGCACCTTAAAGTCATAGCTCGTCGGAACTAGGATGAAAATTTTTAAATCATGGATGCATAAAACAGGGACCTTGCATGTCAAATTATCATTATTTTAATAAAACGGTCTTGTTGTCCTATTTTGCTCACCAACCAAATAGCCTTCTCTAAGTGTTTTCCCCTTTAGAAATGCAAGGAAAAACATCCTAAATTTACTAAGTCCAAAAAATCTTGATTTTTCCTTGTGTTTTTTATATTTTTCAGAGTTTCAGAGTTCAGAGTTCTCCCCTTCATCATGCCATCCTAATCAGCTCTGAACTCTGCTTTGTCCCTTTGCAAATTTGGTTAAGTGTTTTGGTCTTCGAAGGTTGGGAGTTCTCTCTTCTACATTCTCTTTTGGAAGGTCGAAGGCTGGAGGTTCGCTTGTCGAAGCACGACAAGTAAATGCCCTATGTATGTTGGAGGTTAGAGTTTGGGCTTCTTGCCTTCCATCTTCTTCATAGAAGGCGTAAGGTGGAAGGCCTGATGACCGACTCCCAACAGGACACGTGGTGAGTTTCAATGCATTCTGGCATTTCGCTGAGCCTTTTGGGTGGACCCACAGTAGGCTTGCGGAACCGCAGGAAGGTGATAGGAGGCAAGCATTTGGTTGGGCAATGCAATGGGCTCATTGGTTGGTCCCACCACGTAATACGTGGAAGGTTTTTACAAATTTGTGGGGAAAGTTAAAAGAGGGTTGCCTTGTGCCATGTGGCATGATCTGAAGTGTTTCTATTATTCTCTGGGCCCTCATCTATAGCTTGATCTCATGACTATGGAAGCGTGGGAGGCCGCCACATGGATGAAGCCGAGTCACCTTTTCATCGATGCACCTTTTGTTGAGTTGTAAAAATGATCATAGGTGGAATGTTTCTATTGGCTTGATGTTTCTCTGGGGCAGATGTCGAGGAGGAAGGCTAAGGGTTTGAGTCCTGGTTCTTTTCCTTCAAAATATTTCTAAGTGTTTCAGGGAGTCAGACTTTGGACTTCTCTTCTTCCCTCTTCCTTTCTTTTGGAAGGAGGAAGACCGAAGGCCCAAACCCCGAACTCCACTGAACCTTTGTAAAAGTAGCTAAGTCTTCAAACTTGTGGAGCTCAGACTTTCTCTCTTCTTCTTTCTTTGAGAAGGTGTAAGGCAGAAGGCCCGCGACCCGATCTCCACTGATTTCTCAAATCGGCTAAGTATTGCAGAGGTGGAGGTCAGGTTCTTACTTCCAAAGAACAATGCAATGGTGAAGTTTCGACCCTTGAAGCCTGACGATTTCTCTTCTCTCAAACTTCAGAGGTTGAGGTTTCCTGTTTCACCTTTCCAAGCTCAATTGGTGGGATATCGATCGGAGGAAGTCTGATATGTCGGAGCCCGACCCTTTTGCCTTCCAGGGGCATTTTCTACTATTCAAAACAATATGGGATTGCTCAGCAACTCTCCTGGTCACCATTAATGCTTCTTCAGAGCCCAATTTCTTGCAGAAGATGGATTCCTCACTTCCCCATGCTACTGTAACCTCATTTACATTAAATCTTTGTACTCACAACATGGACGATATTCTTCTTTAGTGGATTTCATGGGTAGAGCCATGTGGGTGCACTCCAAGGACACATAACAAAGTTGTTGTAGTATGGGCGATGTTCTTTCTTGTTGACTTCTCTTTCCACGTCCTTAATTACTATAGTATGATTCGAAAAGATATATATGCATGTGTTAGAGATGTATTTCTGTTGGTTAGCTATTCTTTTGGGCTGTTACATTGGGTAGATTATTTGTTATTTTCAGACCTTGTAATGCACCTACAGAACCAACTAGATGTGATACATTGTGCTCATTTTTCGAGCCTTTGTTGTCTCTAGTTGATTCTTCACCAACGAATGTAGATGGTTATTCTATGTCTACTCTTCTGTAACATATTATCTTCCCTTTGTAATGGCTATTTAGCTTTCATGATCAATACAATCACTGATATTTCGCCTCTCTTATGCTTTTTCTCTATGTTAATTTGAAGCTTGTGACTCATTCTGTGAATAAAACGGTCCCTTCATTAGTTGCAATCTTCTATTCAAGCCTCTATCAAGCTATAAGTCTGTGTGAGTTCTTTCAGTATTTGAGATCATTGTTGTGTTATGTCAGTCCAAGCTAACATATTAAAATTTGGTGCATCACCTCCCCTTTTAATTTTAGTATTTTCTTCTCCCTTTTCCCTGTGAGTGTAGCATTAGATTTAGTTTAATTCTCTGAGCCTTAATTTCAAAAAGAGGAACCATCCTTCTTTGGAGGTCTGATCTCATCTGCAAGGTCCCACACCTTGAGATTAGTCCCATTATGTCATTGGAATGCTTGGACAACCTCCAAGCAGGGTGCAATTTCACGTGACAACAGTTTCTGGCACGTTCGGTGGGACTCTCTACTCTGAGTAAGAGTTGGACAGAGAAATTTTGGTGCTATTCTTAGTTTATTCACTACCATGGAAGCATACAACATGCACTTGATGATTTTGCTGGTCTAGTATCCATATCAACTCAACTTTTCATGCCTGGAGTGCAGACCCAGTCTTCTTCTAGAGGTAATTCTCAATTTTTATTGAGCTATCATTTATAGAATCAAGAAGAAGAAGTGGACTGTCAAGGTCCCCTATGAGGGAAAATAGGAGTGCAATTCCATCTCCTTCAAGAGCCCAGTCTACCCCCCTCTAGCTAGATTCCAAGTTAGGTTTCAATATTCAAGAAGAACCCTACACATACCTAGAATTAACCTGAATATCTCCAACATTGCAAGGAATCTTCCTTTTGTTGCATTCAATGGGGGTAGCCCTCTAGACCTAGCCCAAGATGATGACATCCCTACCTCAGCTCTAAAAGCAATCCCATATTTTACTAATGAAAATTCCACCACCCCTGCTGAACATATCCAAGACATGGCCAGTGTATGCTCTGTCCACAATGTCACTGCAGACAATGTGGCTATGAGACTACTGGCTTCTTCATTCAAAGGGAAATCCCTTCAGTGGTATAGAGGCCTCCTAGCTAATTCTATCCACAATTGGAATGATTTGGGCACTAGATTGTGCCAACATTTCAAGGACAAGAGTGACCACCTGTCACTAATGGAGCAGGTAGCTACAATTGAGAGAGCCCCCCACAAATACATGGTGGACTTCAACTATAGGTTCCAAAAGATGTGGGACAGGATCCCATTATTGTTAAAACCCTCCCCAAACACCACATACATATATTATTTGAGATCTCTAAATTCTAACATTGCTATCATGATTCAATCTATGTGAGGGACTATGTTATCCGATGCATACGACATAGCTATAAGAGCAGAGAACTGTTAATTTAGGTTGGGAAGATTACTCCAAGGCCACCAATGCCTTTATTCCTAGAAGCTCCTATCATTCAGCCTGATGTGACTCTGATTCATACAACAATCACCCCTACAACCTCTTCAACGACACCCTCAAATGAATTCCACAAAGTCAAAAATTTGCTACAAAGTTTTAGCAATGAGTTGGTAGCACTAAAAAGGAAGCAAGCACAACCTAGTAGACCATATCATCCATTCAATCAAAACTATCAACAAAGCAAACCACCATGTCAGGGTAATGTGTAGAGGCCAAATCAACCCAGTTATATCAGACCATTGAATGTTGTACATCCTAATGTTGCTAGCACATTTAGGCCTCTGGTGCCCATACAGAACAATTTGGCTTAGGATAACAATTGGTGTTATCCATGCAATCAACCACATGATCAAAACTTGTGCCAAAGTGGACAATTCAGTTAGGCTTTGACAATACAAAACTAGTCAGTCCCTTCAAAGCAACAAGTCATCTCTAGTCAAGAGATGGTGGGAGGGCATGAACAAATGAAAAATAACTCTACCTTGATGAATTGGACACATAATTTCTATGGTGTCAATCAAGGCACAGACCCAATAGCTTTCAGTATGAGAGACAAAATAAGGGCGATTGAAGATGCAACTATTCCTACAACTGCTCACATCCCCACTCCTCATGCATCCACATCTCATGCGTCTCCAACAAATGCAATCAGGAACACAGCGAAGGAAAGAGCCAAGAGGGAAGCAACACCAGAAACACATTCTGCCCAAGCGAATTGTCCTGCTGGGTGGGTGGATTCAGTGCCACAACAACAACCCCAGGCCAATCAACAAGCAAAAATCAACTCAGCTGTTGCCAAAACATCTCAAAAGGGTAGTCAAATCCCCTTCAACATAGTCGATCAAATGAAGAAGACCAACATAAGTGTCACTATGTGGGACACTCTGTTGATCACAACTCAAAGAATTTTGTTGAAGGAAGCATTGTGGTGTAGTCACGGTTAGGAGGGTCCACAAAGTGAACTATCCAGGCTATGCAGCAAGAGTGAACACAACAGAAGCAACTCAAATATAGAATGCAAATGCAGATTTAGATAATCAATATATCATATATTCAAATGTTGATATGCCGGCAACATACGGGCTTACAAAACAAGGGCTTACAGGCCTAAATTCCATTACATCAGATATGCAAGATATTGCAATGAAGCACCTTTTCAGAAAAAAAAGAACTAATCTAATCTATCATTATTGCTAATTGCTTTCCTATGTATCTATATCATCTCTAAGATCAAGAAATCCTCCGCGTTGGCCAAGGAAGAAGTTACAGTCCTCAATGAAGGTGTAACGTGTGTACACGAATAGGTCAGCCTTAAGCAACTTGTATTCCTTCGTAAGTGAATGAAACAAGGTGCGGATCTCAGGGAAGGTTGGCCATGTCCCAAAATACTTTGAATGATGTTACATTTAGCTCCGCAAGTCATGGAAGTGCTTCGCAAGTCTTCTCCTTCAGCCGACTATTCTAAATGCTCTGTTCTGAGAAAACAATTGATCTTCTGATAGCGATATCTTTCCGGAAATGGATCCAAATGAAGTGAATTTTGGATATGATGTGCATGATGATGTCTAGATGTTGTCCTGTTCCACAAGCTTTGAAATGCAAACATGATAAAATGTGGACCAAACTACTAAAACTACTTTTGACTATCTGAACTGAAATGAACTGGGAAATGAAAAGAAAACAAAGAAAATGCAAATATTTTTGGTTGATGCAAGATTGCTCTGCAACCTGGGATGCTCTTGCATCAGAGACCTGTAGTTGTTGAAAAAGTGAGTCCCTCACTTTGCTAAGGCTAGAGGAAAACCAAGACGATCCACCTTGACCTGAGAAATCCAAGATGAATCTTCTTCCGGTTTGCTTTTCCACTTTACCAAGTATTCTTTGTATTGCCTTCCTCTGGTGTTAGGTCCAATTTTATTGTCCAAAATGTCTTCAATTTGCTCCGATGCTTGTTGTGGTAACTGTGTATAGGAAAAATCAAGAGGTTGAATGATAAGATCACAAAAGCAATGATAATAACAACTCAATTACTGATAACATAAAGAGATTGATCTAAGTAAAAAGCCAATATCAATGAATAAATCAAACTAAAACAAGAAAGACTTCACCTAGATTGTATAATTCTCTTTCTATGAATGTAGATTGCTCAATAACGTTGCGAAACCATGTTTGTAACAAGAGGATGTAGGTTGTGTTCGTGCTTAAAAGATCGAAGTGTGCTCAACGATGCGATGTATGCTCAATTCGCTATTAAGGAATGCCCGAGAATAAATGATGGAAGAGGATTAGTGAAGGAGATGAGGGGGGTTTATATAGGTTTCAAACATGATCGATCAATGGATGAAATAAATTTATAGAATGAATGGTTGAGATAAATCAAATAACTCATGCTGAATGTGCACACGACATGTGTCACTCCAAAAAGGTATTTTTATTAAGATAATTGCTTTTTTGATAAAGATAGATTTGATTTCATAAGTTAGAATGCTTTTACTTCTAATTCATGACTTGATGAAAATAAGATAAATTAAATCCAATTAACTTAACTTTAGATTTGCCTTTTTTAGAGTTCTAAAAATAAGACTGATTGTGCACGAGTTAACATGATATTTTTAGAGGAATTGGAAAGATAATTGAAATTAATTAAATAAATTTATTTAATTGATTGTGCATGATTTTGAAGAATAGATAAGATATGAAGATTATAAATAAAATACTTGATTTTATTTATTTTTAGAGGATTGAGATAATTTAAATAAATTTGCATGATTTATTTAAATTTGGAAGAATAATTTGATTTAATTAAATAATGAAAATTATTTAATTATAGATAAGAGAGGATTTGTGATGAATTAATTAAATAATTGGATTTATTTAATTAATGTAGACTTGTAATTTGAAAAGGATGATTTTTTTTGGTACGTAATATTGATATTATATTAAACTGAAAATAAGAAAATACATTGTCTTGAGCCAAGGCATGGCTTACTGATCCCTTCTACTACTATTTACAAACTAAAATCATACCCAAAAATGCTTCAAAAAGACCACGTAGGGTCGACTGTAAAGTAGAGACCACGCAAGGTTAGACCAGGGCTAATGCCTATTACCAAATTCTTTGAGCTTCTATTAACCAAAATGAAGCCATCTGACTATTGACAGAAAACAGAAAGGAAGACCACATATCAAATTTTAAACACCTTACTCCTTGTCGAAGTCAAACAACTACAAATTGAAGTCCATCACCCATTCAAACCCTTCCACAGGTACCATACCCAACACCTTCTTGATAAAGTCGAGCGCAATCTGAGCTTTATCCTTTGCCACCAGCAATTCAAAACCTTTGATATCCAATATGAAAGGATAAAGTTTTACTATTGCCTCTGGATCACCAAGGAGAGCCATATCTTTGGGTTGTGGGACTCTGACTCCCAAATGGGCCACTTGCAAAATAGCTTCCAAGTCCCCCAAATGCTCTAAGAAGAAAATGCCTTTCATAATTGTTTCCACTTCTGCCTTGGGCATTTCACGCTCTAGTAACATAGCCAGAACCCTCGAAGAGATATCAGTATCAACTCTGTATCTTAAATCATTGTTCTGCAAGAAGTTTCTTCCCAAGATCATTCTTATTGCTCCCACCATCAATTCATCTGAGCGATGAAGCATCCTCTATAACTAAAGGGCTGTAACCTGGACAAGAAATGCCATCTGCCTTTTGCTCCTAACCAGCGTTACAGGGGTTTCCATATCACCAAACGAATTGCCTCGGTGGAGAAAATCACTGTGAATCTGTAAGGCATCGAGACCTGAGCAATAAACTACCAATACTTCATTCCCATTCCCTCTTAAAATCTCAACTCACTCAGAAGTTTCTCGATGAAGCCTTTTCCTTTCTCATCCTCCTCCTTCCAGATTGTTCCTCTCCGTGCAATCATAAAACTGCATTGGTATCAGCTCCAGTTACTGACGCGGCCCCAACCTTGCCACCTAAGATGATGAGGTGGCAAGGATCCCTCTCTTCCACCCACGATGAGGCCTTTCTTAATTAAGTTATCCCCCTACCACCAGGATCAAAAATCTCCTTAATTGACACCCCATTAGCACCAGAGTTAGACAAACTACTCGCTTCTTTGTTTCCTTCCCTGAGGATATGATTGAATGTGACCCCTTCAAAATCCTCCAGAAACTTTAGTGCCATCTCTAATTTAGCCTGAAGTCTCCAGTTTATGAGTTTTCTAGTTCTCAACCCATTGATCACCAGCATAGAATCTCCTTCTATAGCTAGGTTCTTAATGTGAATCTCTTTACACAGAATAAGCCCAAGGATAAGAGCCTAAATTTCTACATCATTATTGGTCCCAGGGATAAGGGGAGCTGCAAGTTTACCCACCACTTCTCCGTTGGAGTTTCAAACAATGCAACCTGCCCTCGAAGGACCTGGATTACCTTTGGAAGTCCTGTCAAAGTTTAATTTGCACCATCCTTCTTCCGGAGGGGACCATTGCATATTCTTCCTATCCTTTAGAGTTGTTTGACCGCTTGGACTTGAAATAAATACTGGTTTGAGTCCTGACCATCTTTTGACCATTTCTGCATCCCACCCTGTGAAAGACTGTTGTATTGACCCTCGATCTGCCAACCTAGAGTTCATTGTTTCCACAATACTTGACTCAATTTTACTAAGTAGAGAATGGATTGGCATTTATTTCTCCTGAAAAGTCCTATTTCATTCCTTCCACATCTCCCATATTAAAATAGAAGGACATGCGATCCATAGATCGCTGAACATAGCCTTCTGATGAAAAATGGGCCAAGATGAAAGCCAATCCAAAAGGTTTTGAGGGGGTGTAGAATACCACCCCAACTTGTTCATAAGCCAATACCATCCTCTAGACACGAAGGAACAATGAAGGAATAAGTGATTACCATATTCCTCTTCTTCTTTGCAAAGTATGCACTTGGAGGTCCCTTAAAACCCAGTCTTCAAAACCTGTCTGTTGTGAGGGCTCTACCCTGAACTGCCAACCAAGTAAAGACCCGTACTTTGGGAAGGCATTGCTTGTTCCAGCATAACTTTATAGGAATCTCACCATCTACTACACCTGCACCCTTTAGAGCCTTATATCCATCTTTGACTGTATACTGCCCTGTGGGAGAAGCACACCATCTAAGAATATCCCTTCCATCCCTGCAACAAATCAAGCAGTTTTCCATAATTTCTTCAAAAGCTTCTACTTCCATGTTGCTGAGGCCCAAGTTCCTAACACTCTTCCATTTGGGGAAGACATTCTCCTCATCTGGTGGAAAGAATAGATAATCTCTGACTCTTTCACCCCACAACATCTTTGTTCTTCTCATTACTGAGACTAATTCTTCTCTGCCTGCTAGGGCTAGAAATCCTTCCCAAGAGTCTTCCCAAAACCTTGCTACCCTGCCATCCTGAATTTCCCAAGAGAGATGATTGCAAATAAGACCACGACAGCTTTTGATGAAGTTCCAAATCCTTGATCCATCTGAGAGCTCTCTTGAAGAGAAAATGCTATTTTACTCATCATCCAGGTACTTGGCTTTCAAAAGTCTGACCCACTTCAACTCTGGCTTTGCGTAAATCAGCCAAGCTAACTTAGCGCCTAGTGCTCTATTTTGCAAAAAGTAATCCTTAAAACCTACCCCATCCCTTTCTTTCTACTCACAGACCTAATTCCAACTAACGAGGGGATACTTAAACTAATCTGATGATCCTTGCCAAAAAAACTTTCTCATCTTCTGCATCAGATCTTTGCTGGGTTTACTGTCTAGAGGCAAACACGACATCATATATATAGGGATAGCTGAAAGTACTACTTTTATTAAAGTTAGTCTACCCATCCATGACAACCATTTGCTTTTCCAAGACTCCAATTTATTTTTCACCCTTTCCAGTAGAGCATCCCAAGTGTTTCCTGGAAGAATACCCTTGACCAAAGGCAGCCCGAGATATTTGCAAGGAAGAGAACCTCTCTTAAAATTCAAAATTCTCAAAATCCTTTCTTCTCTACTTGGAAAGGAGTTAAAGAAGAAAACCTATGATTTTTCTTTACTTACTTCTTGCCCTGAAGCTTTAGAATAAAGATCCAAATTTTTTCTGTATTTTTTAGCCTCTCCTTCATATGCTAAACCAAATAAGAGGGTATCATCTGTGAATTGCTGATGAGTAAATCTGGGCATAGTTCCTGTGATTTGGATTCCTATGATTTGATCTTCTAGAAAAGCCTTGGTCAAATATCTTCCCAAAGCTTCCGCCATTATTATGAACAAAAGAGGAGAAAGAGGGTCTCCTTGCCTAAGACCCCTAGAAGCATTGAAAAAACCTTCTGGTGAGCTGTTAATAAGAATTGAAAATTATGGACTAGAAACAAATTCGAAGATCCAATTGAGCCAAGACTGATTGAAACCAAACACTGCCAAAACTTTAAAGAGGAATCTCCAATTCACTTTATCATATGCCTTTCGAATATCCAATTTGATTAACATAGAGGGCTGCTTGTTTCTTTGAATTGAATGTATAGCCTTTTGTGCTATTATTACTCCATCCAGTATCGATCTTTCAGGCACAAAGCCAGTTTGCTCTTCAGCAATAATATCTGGAAGGATCCTTTTGATTCTATTAGCCACAACTTTGGCTAGAATTTTGTAAACCGTGTTGCAGAGGGAAATTGGCCTATATTCATCAAAAGTTTCTAGTTTTTCTTTCTTGGGAATCAAAGCTATAAAAGTATTGTTCATCTCCTTGAGGATCTTTCCTATCTTTCTGGAATCTTCAAAAGCATCAGTCAATTCTTTTCCCACTATATCCCAACACCTTTGGAAAAAGGTAGCTGAAAACCCATCAGGCCCAGGGGCTTTGTCTGGGGCGAGCTGTACCAATGCTTCCCTGATTTCTGCCTCTATAAATTTTCTATTTAGCATCTAATTTTGTTCATCTGAAACCAGCCTGGGGATATTCTCTATGAACTTTTGTTGGGCTAATAGATTAGATCCTTCTTCCTCATTCAAAAGGCTCTGAAAGTAATCCACCGCTACTCTATTAATTTCTTCCAAATCTTCTGTTAACCTGCCTTCTCTAGTTTTAATCATTGTTATCTCATTTACATTTCTTCAAACTCTTGTAGAGTTATGAATTTTTTTTGTGTTTTTGTCACCTTCCTTGAGCCACAGTTCTCGAGACTTCTGTTGCGAAAATATTTCTTCTTTCGCAAGGATGTCCTCCAATTTTCCCATCAGAACTTTCTCTTGGAGATAAGAGGTGTTGTCCATTCCTTCTTTTATGATTTTTTCATTTAGGGATTGAATTTCCTCCTCGATCTGCCTCTTGGATTCAAAGATATTCTTGAAATGATCTTTGGTCCATTGTCTGAGATTAGCTTTGATCAATTTCAGTTTAGTTGAGATATTGAATAAACCCACACCTCCTGGATTGCAACTATTCCACCACTCTTTGATCAGATCCAAAAAAGAGGGATCCTTAAACCAAATGTTTTCAAATTTAAAAGGACATCTAATCGGTCTCCTTTCTCCCAAAATTTCTAAAGAAATCAGGTAATGATCAGATCTAGAAAGAGCCAAAATTTTGCTTTCAAGACTAAAAGGAAACTTGCTTAAGTCACCTTTAATCAGGAACCTATCCAATTTTTCTGTAATGTTGCAAAAGCTAGCCCTTCTATTTTTCCAAGTAAAACTTCCATTGCCCAAATGAATGTCTATCAGCTCATTATGATCCACAAAGCTCTCAAAGTCCAACTGTGATTGCAACTTTCTACCTACCCCTCCCATTTTATCCTCAGGTCTAAGGATGGCATTGAAGTCACCTCCCAAAATGATAAAATCCATTGGATTTCTATTGCAAACAGGGTCCAGTTCAGCCCACAGTTCCCTTTTTTGGATATAAGAATTCAGACCGTACACATTTATTAATAAGAAACTTAAATTTGAGGCTAAGCTTTGTACCTTACTTGCGATCCACCCCTTGCTCAATGCATACTCCTCTATCAAAACAAATTGAGGTCTCTAGAGGGTCAATATTCCCCCAGAGGGACCATGTGCATTGACACTCACCATTTTCCACTACTTCATGCTTCTGGCGAAATTTTGATTTTCCTTTTCCTCTTAGTTTCCTGAAGAAGACAAATATATGATTGAATTGAACTCAGTCTATGCCTTACTAGGAATTTTTTGTTAGGGGCATTCATGCCCCTAACATTTGAGGACATGATTTTCATTGTGTTTTAGGAAGGGAACCTCCCTTCCCTACTTTCAATAAATCATGCAACTTAAGCTACCCGCTAGCTTCACCATCCCACTTGAGTTTCTCCTTGTTCGAGATACGTCCCCTGGACCTGTGCTCCCCACAATCTGGAGAGGATCTTAAAGCCTCTTTTTGAACTAAACCCAACTGTTCTGAAAACAAGGGCATTTCCCCAGCTTTCCCTGGGGTGGCTAAAGGGGAATTGATTTCACCCTCACAACCAGGAGCTTCTATTTCCTTTCCTGCTTTGTTCATCTAGTCCTTGAGCCCCTTGTCTTCATCCATCAGTAGAGAACCTACCTTTGCTTCTTTCACTATCTCTACAAGCTCACTTCCAACATCTATTAGAGAGTCATAATCCTCCTTTAACATATTTGGTTTAATTGTTGCTATTGTCTCTGAAATTTTATTGTTAAGACTCTAACCTAGAATTGCCTCCTCTTCTGTCAATGGATGGTTACACTCTCCTTTCTTTACATCAACTAAAGCCTTTGGATATAAAGGAAGTTCTCCTCCTTCCTGCACTCCTATTTGCTCCATTTAGGGAATTTGAAAATTTTGAGGAACATTACCCTTGCTCGCTTCTACCTCTTCCTCTGAATCCTTCTTAAGATTTTCTCCAGGGCAAAAATCTTTATGCTTCTCTACATTTTTGTCTACTAATTTTTCTTTTCCTTTGTCTTGCGATTGATCCTAGGACCTCCAACCAAGCATTCCTATCCACCTTCCTTGGGGCTTTGGATAAAAAATTAAAGGCTGCCTCAAAATTCCCCAATCTGTGTAAATTTCTATCTCCCTCCATCGGTAATCATCGGGACGATTTTCTACACATTCTTACAAAAGATCCTTCTTTCTGGTCCTCCCATTCTTCCGCACACATAGATTTTCCCAAATGATTGCCTATATTCTCCAAAATATTTTGTTCCCAAAATTCAAATGGGAGATTGGGCATCCTATACCAATCCTGAACATAATTTGTCTTATGCTTTTTGGGATCAAAACCAATTTTCCAGTCACAAAAATAGAACCTGTATCCTTCCATAAGCTAGATTCCCTCCAAGATCTCCAATTTTACCTTAATCAAAGGGCAAATGATAATGAAATAATCATTCGAAAGAGGTTTTATTATCAATTCTTTACCCCATCTCTCTTGCCACTAGTTCTTTAATTCTTCCCAATCCAAATTGAATCCAAACCATTTGCTGATAAGCCCTAGACTTTTCAGCCGCTCTATCGAGGGTCCTAGTACCTTTGCTCCTAAAACCATGGTTTTCTTATTTCCTAAGGGTATCTTGGCTCCCCTTCCCCTTGTTGATCTCTTACCAATACCTCCCTCTCCAAAATTACTTCTACGCCATTGGAAGCGATCTTGATCCAACCGCCAATCCTAATTACTATGCCCTTTTCATCTCTAGATAAAGTTGTTGCCCTTGAAACCTTCATTCTAAAACTTTCTCCTTCGATTCCCAGCAAAAGATCTCCACGGTTCTATGGCTACTCTATCTCGAATCTTTTTCAAGGGGATTTCTTTATTGACTTCATCTACCCATTCTACTAAATTTTGCCCTACCTTCAAAGATCCAACCGCAGCAACATCCTTTTTGTTGCCTCTGATATCTATATTTTCCTTTTCAATTTCACGCCCTTTGCTCTGCTCTTTTTTGCACTCTTCACTCTGCTCCATTTTACAACTAAGTATTAAAAATGAATGTTTTTATAATGTCATGAAAAGTACTTTCGAAGATCTTGATATTTCATGCCTTTTTTATGACAATGCCATCCTCACAATTGAGTCCTTATCACCAAAACAAAATCTAATATCTTTCGATGCATGTCAAAATGATGAAGCCAAATTTGAGTTTCTTAGCCCTTCAAATATCAAAACAAAGAAGAAAAGGATAATGAATTAATTAAATAATAAAAATTATTTAATTTTGGAAGAATATAGAGGAATTTAATGAAATTAATTAAATAAAGAGGATTTATTTAATTAATGTTGAAAAAAAGTGATTTGGATGAATTTGATGAAATGAATTAAATAATTAGATTATTTAATTAACGTTTAAAATGCAGGTGATTAGACATATTTGACGAAATGCAATGATTTGATGACTTGGTCATTTTTGGGTGTCTAATTTTGCCCCTCTTTGATGCAATGCAGTTTATAGCATTGCTTCAAAGAAAATGATTGTTGAAGACATGATAAATTTTTGATGCCCCAGTGTAGCTAGCTGCCCCAGTGTAGTTGGCGTAGGATGCCCCCTCGAGAGGAAAGACAGGGAAGCGACAGAAGGACTGGGTTGATGCTCGATTAGAAGATTGTGGGAGGGACACTATAAATAGATCCTAAGGGGTCAACACACCTCATTTGCACACTTAGAGTTGTCCAAGTTAGAGCTTGTAGCCTCCTTGCTTAGTTTGAGAGCTTTTAGTGGAGCGAGTTTGTAGTGTGTGAGATGCTGATCCCTGCGCATAAGCATCAGGCGGAGTGGGTGCGGACCTATAGGAGAGCAGCAAGAGCACCAATAGTGGTAAGTGTTTGATAACCTGCTTGTGTTGAATTTCTAGGGTTTTTGCTAGGTTTTGCTTTATGTTAGCCAAAAGTGCTACGCAATGCCAGCTCACTTTTGGTGGTCGGGCAAAGCACTTTTGGGGTGCTAAAGCACACTTGGTAGTGCAGTAAAGTGCTATTGGACAAAGCTCAGCGCCTTTGAATATAGGGTTCCCACCGTTGCGCAATTGGTAGATTGCCAAAGTGCTATTGGTAGCACAGTAAAGCGCTATGGGTAGAATAGTTAGGCGCTATTGATTGTAGGAATGTAAAAATTGCAGTGCACTTGCAACGTAGTAAGGCTCATTTGGATACACAGTGAAGCGCACTTGTGCAAATCAAGTCACCTTTGGTTTTGACAGTAAAGCGCTTATGTGCAAACAATAAAGTGCGTATGGTAGAACAGTGCAACGCACTAGGGAAAAACAAGGCGCTTTTGGATTTTTAGCTAGTTTGACCTAGGTGGATTTGAACATAAGTCTCTAGGGTTGATCTAGGAGTTGACCACTTAGGTTAGATATGTGTAGGGTTGACCTAGGGTTTGTGTCACAGTGGTGTACTTGTAGATGTCCTTAGTGACTTGAGTAGACTTAGAAAATTTGTAAAAGGTCTGACAAGTGGTTTTGTGGATGCAGAGTCCTTCCTCCTCTGATGTTGAGGGAGTGACACCATGTCATTGCAGACATGGTGGTAGAGATTATGTGGGAGGAGGATGCATTCTTGGAGCATATGGGATTATGGCATGTGGCACATTTGACACACATTAGGGTGAATCTCACACTTTTGATAGCTATTGTGGAGAGACATCACAGTGAGACTTGCTCGTTCCACTTTTTGATAAGGGAGGTTACTGTGACACTTGAGGATGTGTATCATATCCTCAAGATCCCAATTGATGGAGAGAGAGTTGACTTCAACCCAGGGCATGGCAACGCTAGCATGAGAGAGGTATTCTGCACTGATGACCTTTGGATAGAGGATAATGAGATCCGTTGGGTTGATGTTCTGAGACTGTGTGATAGGATCAGATGGTTTGTGGCTACTTTGATTGGTGGCTTCCTTTGCCCAGATAGGTGATCTTGAGGGTTATCTGTTGGATGGGACACTGTACTGTTAGGGATGTTTACACATGGCATCTGTTATGCATGGGGCCCTTGTGTTTTGGGGTAGCTATACCGAGACTTACATGACTGTGTATACAAGAGAGGACAGAGCCTCTTAGCTGGTGTGACTTTGCTACAGGTATGGGCTTGGGAGCACATCCCAGTTATCAGACTAATGACTCAGCGTCACTACGAGAGGGGGGAGCCATATGCTTTTCTATATGAGGGAGTGATCACACACAAGAGGCTTGGTTCAATGAGCTTTTGGAGGTAGTAGATTGACGAGATGCACATCTTTGTTTGGAGACCATGGCTACTGTGCAAGGCATGGGAGGATGAGCATGAGTAGCTAATGTATTGCAGATAGGCCCGGTATCTGTTTGGTAGACACACGGATACGATTGAGAGATACCTTCTAGAGAGGGTATTGAGATAGTTTGGTTTGCCACAGGGGTTGCTCGTTGGAGAGGCAACACATGTGAGGACACAATGGGAGGTTGGGGAGTGGGATGCTGAGATTCTAGTGGATACAGCTTTGGTAGAGTTGCGGGGACTTGCCCCAGTTAGGTGGGATTGGGATTTAGGATTGGTTGATCCAGGGACACTGCCAGAGTATGATAGGTACTGGCAGACACACATGCCAGTGAGACTGACCACACCAGGGGTGGCAGGAGCAGTGTGAGAGGTGCTAGTGTCAGGTGGAGAGGTAAGGGTCAGATGAGAGGCCAGAGAGTAGGCTAGATAGAAGGCAGGTGGTGAGGACAAAGGCCAACAGATGGATATACAGATGGCAGAGGTGGAGGGTCCAGTTGCAGAGACTGAGCTGCAGTAGACACAACGGCTACTATAGGAGGATATTGCACAGAGGACTCACTTGGAGCTCCAGATGATGAGGTTGAGGAGGGATAGAGATGCAGCGAGTGAGGAGGCTAGACAAGCTAAGGTCCAGGCCCAGGTACACTAAGAGGCAGCAGCAACGACACATAGAGCATTGGTAGCGGCCTAGGTCATGCCAGTACTAGCGGCGGATGATGAGCATATTACCCAGTTGACTTTGGAGAGGGACACAACATTACAACTGCATTTGACAGCAGAGGCCACCCTATAGAGGGTTAGGCAAGAGAGAGATGAGGCACGCCATGCATTGGGTGCCAATCAGAGGTCTTTGTACAGTGAGCTCATCAGTGTGCAGTGAGAGTTGGTTTCAGTAGGCAGAGAGACCGAGTATTACAGGGGTCTCTACTATGGTGCAGTGCCAGTAGAGCAGCGGAAGCCTAGCTTCCGAGAGCGGAGTAGGTCAGGGGCATCCGCATCATGCAGGACGGGGCAATCAGTGTCCTCAGTTAGAGGACCCTTTGTGCCACTAGGGGGAGGAGGACTAGTAGGGGAGACTTTTCCAAGTACAGGTGGAGGACATGGATCATAGCAGGAGGGCATCTCTACCCACTAGCTGCCACTAGACCATGTATTTTGTATATTGTATCAGTTTTGTATCATGATGGACATTGTATATTTTGATTGATGCCTATGTGCATCTGATGTATATTTTGCAGGCTCTTGATAGCCATGATGTACTTATTGATGTATATTTGGATGTATACATATGGACTGTTGATGTAGACATGTACACTTGTATTTTGATGACCTTCACATGATGATATACGATGACATATTATGCTCACTGATGTTCATGCTTTTTGTTTATGCATTTCTTTATGACATGGATGTGATGACATGTATGCATGATTATGGATTTATGTGATGATGTATATGCTTATATGATGCTTATAGATGTATGACACATGATGATATGATAATGATATGATGATATCTAACACATGGGTTTTGTAGATATGCACCATATGGTGATGGAGGTAGAAGAGATATGAGAGAAAGACTGCTAATCGATCTTTGCTTGAAACTATATAAGGCCATGGATAAATGGATGGGTAAATGGATGAGCTTGTTGCATTGGTTTCATAAATGTATATAAAGAGCAATCCTTATTTTTGATATAGCACATGGCTAATTTTCCACCAAGGTATAAATGACCATGGTACTGTGATATCTGAGTGTGTGGACATTGCCTCTGCAAGAAAGCGGTTTGAACTTAGATCCCTTAGACATAATATAACCTTGTTGTACACGTGAATGAGCCATAGTCTTGAACATAAAATAAACTTCAATACATAAATGCAAGAAGAATATTAATATGTAATATGCTAGGTCGTAACACACAAGATAAATATGTTGCTAAGAAAGATACTAAAGATCATTCCTCAAACACGGCACACAAAAGCAATGAGTATGCCCCCAATCCATACGGCATCGCAACATACCAAGATAGAGTTAAATCAAGGTAGTCTTGAATTGGTAATGGACAAAGGAACAAAAGATAAACCATAAAGCAAATTGACTGACTTACAAAGTAAACATACAACCAACATATTCTCTTGCCAAAGAGGTTGCTTAGGATAGATTGGATTGGTTGGGTAGATAACAACCTTATCGTAGGAATGATGTGTCCATTAAAGGGTGTTATCTGTTGAAAGGATAATGTCTGGTTTTAGGAAATGCAACATGTCGTATAAGACATTTAGTTTGGTTTCAATCATGGAACATTTTGTATAAGACAAGTGTGTTGATCTGTTGCTTGGTTGAGATTGATTTAGCTGATGTTGGCAATCGATATGTAGGACAACATATGGCTCTATAAGTAGGTGTTTTTTGCTTCAGGTTTGTTTAAGGATTTTTTCTTTGAAAGGATGCGTTTGTTTGTTGTTTTGCTGCTTGAGTTAGTCAAGTTAAGGTGAATGGATTTTGATAAACAGAAGACTAGAAAGATGACATGTTAATGGATTGAGGTGGGTGAAGAATGATGAATCGTATGTGCTTGAGTACTAGATACGTCCTTCATATTCTAGATTGCCTACATACCCTGTATCCACGGGATCAAGGCACATTACGATGAAAGATGAAAATGATAATATGTAGTTCTGGGTAGAGTGATGAATGGGTCAATGTGTTTGAGATTGGGTTGGGAAAATGATGATATCTTATGTACCTGAGTACTGGATACTTCCTTCATATTCCAGACCGCCTACATACCCATATCCATGGGATCAAGGTACCTTAAGATTGAGATGGGATGATATGTAGTTCTGACTTGTGTGATGATGTAGGAAAAGTGTTGTCATTGTGGGGAGATGGTTTAAGTGTTTGTATTGTTGATGTGTTTTTGCTTTTGTTTGTGTTTTTGGAGGTGTTTTGGTTCTTGTTTGTGTTTTGTTTGAAGGGTGAAGTGTTTGTTGTTTGTGTGAGATTGTTGATGAACCACGAACAAGGGGCCATTCCAAGACCTAGGTGAAGGAAAGAGTTACCCCCATTTTGGTAGAAGTGTTTGCATGGATGATTGACATAGGATAACTGATGTAAGATAAGTGATAACTAACATGGGATGACGACGATAGACATTGACAAATTTCCAAGCTATTCTAGATAGGGAGATGGAAATGCAAACAAGGTCAATGGTTTTATTATGGATGGATGAATGAAGTTTGTTATGAAAGAGACATGGAATGAATATGACTGAATAGATGATGGATGCTTACTCTACACAAAGCACCTATTTGCCAGGTTTTCACTATGGTACTTATCTAAGGCGCCTGTTTACTAGGTTTTCACTAGAGGATGGATTATTTTGTTTTTTGTTTTTTTTTTATACTTGAGGATCAGACGTAGAACTTCTTGAGAGAACACTATTGGGTGGCTCATCTAGAGGAATGCCATCAGGTGTAGCTAAAGTATAAGCTCCTGATCCATATGCTGCTGTGACAATAAAGGGCTCTAACTAGTTAGACTCGAACTTGCCTTTCTTTTCTTGATCTGCTTGATTTCTCTGATTTTCTTTGAGGACAAGATCCCCAACTTAAAACCATATTTCTTTGATCTTTTTGTTATAATTATGCTGGAGGCAGTTTTGATAGACATGGAGATGATTAAGCGCGGCAAGGCGCCTCTCATCTAGTAGTTCTAGCTTAGCTAATATGGAATTGTGATATTCCTCTCCATAAATCAGGTTCTGCATGGATACTCCGAGGGATGGGATCTCAACCTCTATAGGTAGGATGGCTTCAGAGCCATAGACCAAGGCATAGGGTGGGGCACTAGTTGGTGTTCTGATACTAGTGCAGTAGGCACATAGGGCGGGATTGAGTTGTAGGTGCCAATCACGACTAGCTTCATTGACCATTTTCTTGAGAATTTTGAGAATAGTTTTGTTAGAAGCCTTGGCTTGGCTATTACTCTATGAATAGTAGGGATTAGAAAAGGGATGTTGGATATTGTATTAGGTGCACAAGGCACAAACATCTTGATTTTTGAATGGTCTCCCATTATCAGTAACAATGGCTTGGGGGATACCATACTGACAAATGAGGTAGTTAAGGATAAACTTGGATATTTGCTTACCGGTGATATATGTCATAGGAATGGCTTCGACCCACTTCGTGAAGTACTCAGTGGCGGTAATGATAAATTTATGGGCATTGGATGAGGATGGGTGGATTTGTCCTACGAGGTTGAGACCCCATTGTGAAAAAGGCCATGGAGTTGTCACAGGTTGTAGTTCATGAGCTGGTGCATGAATCAAATCTCTGTGCTGCTAGCATTGTAGACACTTCTTAGCAAACTATAAAGCATCTTGTTCTATAGTAGGCCAATAATAACTTGTGCGGAGTATCTTCTTAGTGAGGTTAGGACCGGTAGAATGTGCACCATAGACACCTTCGTGTATGTCTTGTAAGGTAACATCGACTTCTTTCACATTAAGACATTGTAAGAGGATACCATCGAGACTCCAACGATATAGTGTATCACCCAGAATGGTGTAACGAGAGGATCGACGGTTAAAGGTTTTGTGTTGGGTGGAAGATAGCTCAAAGGGAAAGGTACCATTTTAAAGGTATTCATAGATATCTTCATACAATGGGGAATTGGGACCAACAAGTTCATAGATGATTTCAGTAGTTGGAACCTCGACGACTGGTATCAACAATTGCTCAATCAAGAATTCACATTTCTGTGTGTTTGCAGGCATGTCTATAAGTGACCCCATAGAAGCCATAGAATCTACAACTTTGTTATGCTCTCTTGGAATCTGCTCAAAAGTGATGCAAGAAAAGTGTGGTTTGTAGACACCCACTAGTTGCTTGTAGGGGACTAACTTTTCATCTTTTGTTTGGTACTCATCTGTGACTTGTTGAATGACTAGTTGTGAGTCTCCATATACCTGTAGTTCTGTGATGTCCCATTAAACTACTATATTGAGACTTATGAGGAGTACTTCATACTCGGCTATGTTGTTGGTGCAAGGAAATGCAAGCCTATATGACATGGGAATATAGTCATTTTGAGATGTGATAAAAAGGATGCCGGCCCCTGATCCATGTTGTGTGTAGGAACCATCAAAATACAACTTCCACATTACTGAGGTAGAAAGAGTGAAGAGATTCTCATCGAGAAAGTTAGAGACCATAGGATGTACATCTGTCATAGGTGCTTCTGCTAGTTGATCTGCTAGGGCTTGTCCCATTGCTTTACGATCCACATACTCAATGTCAAACTCACTAAGGATCATGACCCATTTAGCTAGTCTACCTGTGAGAGCTACTTTTTCTAGGAGATACTTCAATGGATCAATTTTTGCTATGAGATTTGTAAGTTGGTTTTGTTGATAACTGAGAGGGGGGGTGAATCAGTTATCCTAATTATTTCTTCTTTTGAACTTTCTTATTAATCAAAGCAGCATTGAATCAAACAAACAAACATTACCATGAAATAAGAAACACATGACACAGTATTTTTGACGTGGAAACCCGGTTAAGGGAGAAAACCACGGGGTGATTAACCCAAAGATTATTCTCTGTTAAAAGAATAAGGAATTACAAAATGGCACTTGCCAATTAGGGCTCACTGCCCGAGCACACTGCTCACAAAGAGGCACACTGCCTACAAGGAGACACACTGTCTACAAAAGAATGTTATACAATACTTGAACTGATTGGAAGCCTCTACATATGCTGGAGTTCAGTTCCAGTTAGGCTCAGTATACTGATCTGCTGCACTTCATCTTTCCTCTGTTCTTTATTCTGCTATCTTTTCACATACCGGATCTTTCTTACTGCTTCTGCTCTGCTCTGTATTTATCCGCATACACCTTCACATCATCACTCTTTTCACAACTAAATCCATCCTCTATATATATCCGCACTAGTGATTTCATTATCTTTCTAGTCGGCACCTGGAATAATCTATCTTCTCACAAACTCTGTTCTGTCGGCTGAATCCTTGCATATCAAGTAATGCGGATCAAGCATATACTTGTAGATATCATTAATCATGTCGGCCAAACATGATTCATGCCTTCACAACCTTTACCATCAACAGTAACACATCTGGAAAATAGTCTGATACTCTGTTAGTCAGTTCTTCCTCTGTTCTCACTGTCTCTCAGGAATCCGGTACTCAACTATTCATATCTTTTTCTTTGTTCATCACCGGAGGCTAAATCCTTGGAATATACTACTCAAGGTAGTCCTCTTGACTTCCCCAAATCCGCACTCCACCAAGACACTTCCTCTGAGAGATCTGGACCAATCTGTCGGACCTTGCCACATGCTCTGTTCTTGTTCACCGGACCACAACAATCTTCATTCTGACTTCCGGTAGAGACACACCATGACTTGCGGATATGTGGGATGAACTTTGTTGCCATCAATGACAACAACCATGAATCCATATAGTGTCTCTTGCCAACAGGTTTAGCATGTAATTCCTCAATTTTTGGGAAGCGAACACTAAGGCTAAACAAGCTCTTTCCATAGGTGAATAATTGAGTTCATAACTCACCAAGGTTTGACTGATATAATAGATTGCATGCTCTTTTATTGACTCATCATGTTGTGCTAAAAGAGCCCCTAGGGCTGTAGTTGTAGTTGAGATGTACAAGATCAAAGGCCTATCGGTGACTGGTGGTACCAAGACTTGAGGTGTAGCTAGATATTCTTTGAGTTGATCAAATGCTGATTGACCTTATCATCCCATCGAAATGATACATCCTTTCAGAACAAGTGTTGAAATGGTTGACATTTATCCGCTAGCTGTGAGATAAATCACCTAATGGATTGTAACCTTCCTTGAAGGCTCCTTAGTGCTTTCAGATTATTTGGTGGAGGCATATCTACTATAGCCTTGACTTTTGCTGGATCTACTTCAATGCCTCTATGAGATATGATGTATCCCAATAGTTTTCCTGAGGTTACCTCGAAGACACACTTCTTTGGATTGAGTCGTACTTGATATTTTTCTAGTCTGTCAAAGATTTGTCCTAGAACCTGTATGTGATCTACCCTAGAAGACTTTGCAAGTATATCATCCACATAGTCCTCCATGATGTGATGAAAGAGATTGTGGAATATCACTATCATTGCTCTTTGATAAGTTGCACTTGCGTTTTTAAGACCAAATGGCATGACGCACCAACAATAGGTACCCTAATGACAAGTGAAAGGTGTTTCATGTTGATCTTCTTTCGCTATCATTATCTGATTGTAGCCAGAAAATCCATCCATTAGAGAAAGCATTTCATGACCAGCAGTCAAGTCTACTATGAGATCAATGTTTGGCAATGGAAAGTCATCTTTGGGACGTGCCTTGTTGAGATCTCTGAAGTCGGAACACATGCAGATGTCCCCATTGGGTTTAGCCATAGGTACAATGTTGGAGACCCATTCTAGATAATCAATTGGCTTGATGAACTTTACATCTAACAGTTTCTATATTTCAACTTTCACCAAGAGAGCGATCTGTGGATGCATCTTCATTAGCTTCTGCTTGATTGGTTTAGCTTTTGGATCAACTGTCAGATAGTGAACTACTAGTGAAGGGTCCAAACCTGACATATCATCATAGGTCCATGCAAAGTTGATGGTTCGTTGTAAGAAGAAGTTGGTAAGATTCTTGTACTCTTGTTCTGATAATGATGCTGCAAGGAATGTTGTCTTTGGATTTTGCTTTGTGCCAAGATTTATCTCTGTAGAATCTTCCACTAGGAGAGCTGATTTCTCTTGATACTTAGATGGTAGGGGAAGGTAAAATCCTCCATCCTCAGGTGCCATAGTTGGGTTTTCACCTTTGGATATGTCCTTTGTTTTTACTGTTTTGTGATTGGGAGGTGCCATAGTGTGGTTTTCACCAAGAGATCTTTCTTTATTTTTACTTTTGCAACTGGAGGATTTGACATTCTCACCAAAATAAGCCGTTTGCTCTAGTTCCATTACAAAACTAGCTTTGTGATTGCCAAGAGGGATACCATCCCGGAGTCTCATGAACTCAGCAATAGCTTCATCATTCTAAAATACATCTAGCCTGGGGGCCCCTTGTTGGTCCCAATCGATAAGTTCAGGGTAGACAAGTGTTACAATCTGGGTGTTGGTGGTGGATGTTAAGGATACAAATGATAACATAAATACAGAGGATTCAGTGAATAGGTCAATCATATGGAGGTATGAGTCATCAATGATATCCTCTTTAGACGTCGAATCTATGAGAGAAGTTTGTGCTACCCTGTTGAGAATACCCTCAATGTCCAAGGCGCGTGGTACCTTCCTACCAAATCCTAACCCCTTCTTGTCTAGTTTCTTCTTCACAATAATGGGTTCCATTTCACCTTGATTATTTTTCCCTAGACCACCTTTGCCTTTGTAACCCATGTTCTTCACAATTCTTAGGCCATTGCCATATTGTTTGACTGGTATTGTGACTGGTTCTTTCTTCTTGTAGAGCCAAGATGAGATGTCTTCAATAGTTTCCTCTGCCAATAATTTTCCCTCTTGGAATTGAGTTAGGGATGTTGGGGGAGGAATAGCTACTTTCTTAGTTGCTTTGGCTATGGGCGGTTGGCCGTAGGATTTTGGAGATAGGGGCATCCATCCTACACAACAAGATTTTGAGATATCATATTCTCCAAAGCCGATATAATGGATGTGAGCTTTGATTTTAGGAATAGGATGAGGATTAGGTTCAAATTTGGAGGCTTTTTTTAGATTTTTAGAGTTGAAATACAATGGGGATGCATGGGCTTTGTCATTATTGGGCACTTGGTTGCAATTCTTATAACTACCTTGCAAGACACGACAAAATTCAAAGGGATTAGGATCTCCTTGAATAGTGATCTTCGTACCATTGAATGGGAACTTGAGAGACTAATGGTACATGGAGGGAACAAATTTCAAGGCATGGATCCATGGGTGTCCTAAGATAATGTTATAAGGTAGCTCAATGTCAAGGACTTGGCACCTAGTTCTAGCATGACAGGGCCTACTTGTATAGGTTAGTGGATAACACCTTCTGACTGGCATTCAACATCATCATACCCCTTGATTGTAATACTTTGATCAATATTAACATCATCCTCAGAGTATCCCAACTGTTTAAGTAATTTGAGAGAACAGATATTGAGACCAACACCACCATCTATGAGTATGCGTTTGATATTTCATTTATGGATGAAAAGTTCAACGTGAAGGACATCATTATGACATGGATTGTGGGATGGGAGGTCCTTTTCAGAAAATACCACATTGTAAGGAGAGGCAATGTTACCTATTATAGCTTGGAAATCTGTGACCACTATGTTGGTAGGAATCGAAGACTCTTGTAAGGCTTTTTCTAGCACAACTTTATGTGTGGGCGATGACTGTAGAAGGTCCAAGATAGAGATCTATGCATGGGTTTTCCCTAGATGTTCTTGTTGTCTCTCAGATTTGCACCCTTGCTGAGTTGTAGAACTTGGCAATCTGGAGAAACATGGGATCTTTCCAGGTCTGTGGGTCACCTGTGATGGAAAGAACCTCTGGAGAAGGCCGGCTTCCTGCTGATACTCCACCTAAACTACTTATACTAAGGTCCTTGCAGAGAAAAGAGTAAGAAAGATTACATAAAAATGAAACCTACTGTCTAAGGTGATGCACCAAAAGATCATCAGGAAATACACATGAAAATGACACACTTCAGAACCAGTAATAATAAGAACCCTCACACAACCTAGCAAAATTCATAACCCTTGCATCAATGTTTTGTAAGAAAGCTAAATAACAGCAGTCTTGTTAAGGAGAAAGAGGCTTTCTCACTACCCACAAACTGATTGTTATCCCTTGCACATCTCACAACCTGCAAAAATTATAAAAGAAACCCCTGTATAAAAGTACCAACATGAAAGACAGCTTCAAGGACAGAGAAACATCACCAGAATCTGTACTAACACTGAGGACACACAATATCAGAAGAAATAGGAAGGTATGAACTACTTATTACTGCCAAAAGAGTGTTACAACACTGTATATCTCTGAAAAATGTGTTACAAAACTGTTCACCTCTGTAAAAGAACTTTAAAAATTACAATATACAGGATAGTGAATAGCCAGAACTCCTGAAAAATGAATAAGGAAGAAGGATATATACTTCCTAAACAACTGTAAATAGATAGACATCCACCACCTCCATTCCCGTGCATCTCATAAATGCCCACAAAATACCTCTCTAAAGTCCTCCAAAGTGTGCTCACAATGCAGAAAAAGTCAAGGGATGCCATCTGCAATCATAAAGGCACCTGAAAATGTCATAAAATGCCTTTAAATGCCCTCTGCAGTTTCTGACATACGTCAGATCTGTGTCATAAGTCCTGCAGCATCATAAATAACTGAAAAATATCCCAATAAAAGACATAATTACATATTTTCTGCATCTAATAAACATTTAACTAAGAGGTTTATAACTCCACCACCTTAGTAAAATGTTTTTACAATTCAAGATTAAATAATCCTTGCAGAAAATAAAGATATTAAAGTTAAAAATCCCTTATCTGCTTTAACAAAATGACGTGAGTCACATCTGCATCATATCTCAAGGTTATATCAACACGTCTTAGCATCTTGAGCCATCTCCATTTCATACATTTTTCCCCTTATGAAGGTTCAGTGCATATGTTTTAAAAACATCTCTCATTATGTACCTATTCTGCACTTTCTATACCACCTTGTATTTTTTACCTTGTATGTTTTACATAATACATTTCCACCTTATAACTCCTAGCCACCTTGGCCTTGTGCATATTTCGTTCACTTCATAACCTACCTTGGTCGATTAAGAAATCCGACCCATTACCTTTTTACAATACATTTTACTTTTGAAACATCAGCAAAAAGGCATAAATGCCACAGCCTTTCTCATGTATGATCGCTAGTTTTTTAAGACTTTTATAAGTCTTTACCACAGCGCACAAATATATGAAAAGGATATTTTTTTTTAACAAAAACAAAAGAAGGAAATACATGCCAAAAATAGGTCATTCGACCTAATGAGACTCTTGGCATTATTTTCATCGACCTCACTTTTCCCTTCTTGCTGCCGGCCGCCATCTGCGAGGGTTTGGAGAAGAAAACGCCATTCCGGGCCGTTTTTGTGTCAATATTGGTCGATTCCTGACCATATGAAAGGTAAATTGCATTCCTTACTGTTTCACCTCCATTTGTGGTCTTTTTTGAGCTGATTTGGCCTGCGTTTGGACTGCATAGTAATGGATTTTCGCTGTTTTTAGAATGGCCAACCCTTATTATTTGCACTGGCTGTATGATGCCACGATCTGAGAGGTTGCATGAAGAAATCTATGTGGTTTTCACACAACAACAAGGCAATAACATGAGGTAACTCCTTCATTGTTGAGCTTTCTCCATTCTTCTGAGCTTTTACAGTAGCATATGGCTGTTATGCATGTGATTTGTGAGCATTTCTCATCTTGAAATGAATTAAAACTGTCCTTTTCCTTTTCTGCTGTTCGAAAATAGTTCAAAACCCCACTTTTCTGTTGCTGTGAATCCTATGGCATGTAAAAAAAAAACTCCGTATACTCGTTGCCAGAGGACATGATTTTGATATTTTCTGAGTATTTGTTGTTCAATACACAAAAATCGTCCTCTTTTTTTGTTGCTGTTCATAAAAAATGGCTCAAAACTCCATTTTCTTCTTGTTGGCGCATCCTATGGCATGTAAACATGAAAAATATCTGCATTTTTCTGGTTTTATTTGCTGTTAACAGGCACAATTTGACATTCTGTGATGTAAAATGAGTTGAAACTTTACATTTTTCCTATTTGCCATTCAAACTTGCTGTAAAAAACTGTATTTTTCTTTAAAATCCGCTGCCAGAAAGCACTATCAGACATTTTTTGAGTATTTCATGCATCTTTTAGCTGTGTTTGAACTCCAGTTTTGGACAAAAAGCTTGAAAAAAAAAGCAAGTATACCTTACTATTTTGAAATCTGTATGTCTTTCAATGGCAAGAACCTCTTTTTCTGAAACATTGAACTTAAACATCTGCATTTTTTCTGTCATTTGTTCAAATGTGAAAAGAACATTGCATCTTTCTTCGCCAATCGCTGCCAGAAGGCACGATTTTGGAATTTGCTGTGTATATGTTTAAAAATGAATATCAAACACTTACTTTTCCTTCATTTTTGCTTTTTTTTAATTGTGAATACGGCTCAGAAACCTTAGAAAGATGGCAAGTATGCTTTGCTGCTCTTGAAAACTCTACATTACTATTTTTCTTTTCTGCCAAAAATGTCTGTTGCTGCCTGTGAACTGAGAAAATTGTATTTTGAATGGTTGTTTGCTGCCAGAAGACAGTATTTGTTGATCTTTTCTGAGTCTACATGTTTCAAATGAGCTGAAACTCTGTATTTTCCTTTTTTTGCTGTTCACTGAGAGCTCAAAATCCATCTTGTATAGACCCTGCTATTCTGTTTGAGTGATAAGGTGTTAAATATCAGCTGAATGCCGTCATGCGACTGCTGTTCTGAAAACTATATTTTTCGTCAGTTCTGAGCATTGTTTTTCGTTGTTCTCCGACTGTGATTGTAACAGTCATCTTGTATGCTCTTGCTCATCTCATTTCTTCGCCATTATGGGCTGTCTGAAACTGCACTTTGGTCACTATCTCTTTAATACGTGGTAGTTGTTTGCTCCATGGTGATTTGTGACTGTCCTTCAGATTTATTGCTCTACCTTAAGATTTATTGCTCTATTGTTGTTGGCTGATCTGCCGTCTCTTGCTGTCCTGTTTTCAGTGTTGGCTGTTCTCTGTGGTTTTTAGCTATTCCTATGATTTTAACTGTGGCATTCTGTACCCTTGCTGTCCCGCTTTGACTGTTGGCTTGACAGCTGTATCTGTTTTCTAAATGCGCTCTTGGAGTTATGCCTTTGCATGTGTTCATTGCATCTGAAATGTTCTGTAAGAGCTATGAGCTGGGCTCAACCCTTGTGGGAACCACATTTCCTCCACTCATAACGCACTTATCTCTGTATCTGCACATGAAACAAACTTGTTAGAAAAATAAATGCGTGCTTTCGGTTGATATTTTTGATTTGTCTTCTCAACAGCTTCTGACGCTAACTAGTTTACTGCTTTCTGAAAATACAAATTATATGTTTATAGTTGTCTATCATATGATGTATGATGCCCCGTCATTGCTTCTAACATCAGTTTTAAAACTTTTTTGCAGATGACAGGATAGCAAGGAGACAGTGGCTGGAAGCGGGAACGCCAAACAAGCTAGGATGACACAACATGCGGCAGCAACAAGAAGGCTCATCATTCAGGCAATGACGAGTCACCCTACTTCATTTGTTTATTCATCTTTTTAGTTTATAAATAAATGTATGGTTTGTGTTCTCATTTTGCTTTAAACCAGTTAGTCTCACGGCTTGTGTGAGACCTTATACACTTATTTTTAATACATATTGCTGATTTTTGAAGAGTTGTACAATCTCTTTGATTGTTTCTGAAAACATCTGAATGCAAACACAATTTCATCTTGATTGGTCTCAATGTATTTGGTTTGAACACAGCAGAAATGTACCCTTTGCTCTTTTAAAATTGTAAAGCTTTACCTGATTGAGCTAGTAGTGAAATCTAGGTAACATTTTTTGGCGACATCTGCTATATGTTTGCCTGCTAAACATCAGACCAGTTGCCTGAAGCTTATCTATTGGGCATAGGGTCACTCTTAGACTTTTCAAAACACTTTTGACAAACCATTTTGACCTCAGTAACTCAGCAGAATAGCAGTGAAAGATGCTTGAAACCAAAACAGAAAAGCAAAATGCAAAAAGCAATCTATCTAACTGTGCTGGCAGCACTTAGGGAATTGAAAACTACTACACCTACTCTATCCTAACCAAGAAACACACTAAGTCAAACAAAACCATTTACTATTTGGGTGAAGTAGTTGCCTTTTCTGCATAGCATGCAATTTTTTCCATGCTTGAGGATAGCTATAAAGAGAGGAAATATGAACAGAAATTCAACAAAGAGCTGCAAAACCTCTTCAAGAACATACACACGTTCACTAACCTTTTCACATGGAATGTAAAAATTCCTGTCATGAGGTAGAAAAGTGAATTGAGTCTGCTCTTTCCTAGTTGTATCTTCATGCTTGGGTGCAAGCAGGATATGAATATCCTTGTTGGCCTCCATTTTGGCTAGATGTCTAATTGGGCATCCTCTGGAAAGAGCACTTTCAGAACTCTCCATGCTAGTTCCTTGTTGTTCCAAAATATGTAGCCGTTTCTCTTCTTGTTTTTTATCTGTTGTTTCAAATAGTGCTGGCTCAATATCCAAGATTGGGCAAAAAGATGCTTCTTCCTGAGTCAAAACAGACTTTAGATCATCCCAAAATGAAACTACCTCATGAGCTAAATCTTCATTTCCATATTGACTTCCACGAACCAGCAACTCCTCACATTGTTCAACAACCTGTAGCTGTCCCAAGTCTTGGGTAAGCACAGTCATATCTTCTACATTTTGTTCAGCAACTGAAGATAGCCCGTCATACCAAAACATATCAGCCTCATGTCCACCAAGTTTCTCTTGTTTATCTATCTCCTCGTCAGACTGTTCCTGCTCATGTCCAAACCTGTGAACTCGCTGTCCTGATTTAGCATGATGTGCAACTTCTTCCAGTAGGTTTAATCCTTTGTCATCCAGTTTAGAGACAAAAACCTCAAGGTCATCCCAAAATGACTCTTCCTCATAGTCTCCATGAAATTCTGATGTAGGAGAGTTGTTCTCTGCTTCATAACAGCTCTCAACCAGCTGTGTAGGTTCTAAGAAGGGCTTACTTTCACTTTCTTTTACTTGATCCAAGATCGCATTGTCAGATTGCTTAGTTCTAATCATCCACTCCTCGTATTGTTGAACCTCTTCTTGCTGTTCTGAAATTGCTGGCAAGCTGGGTATCTGAAAGCTTTCTTTATCTTGTTCAACAAAAGTAGGTAATTGATCAAACAAGAAAACTGAATCTTCCTCACACTCTTCATGTGGTGCCTTTTCCAATGACACTTGAGCATCCTATCTTTGCAACTGAAGACCTCTACCTCGCAACCTGTGAATGCTGCCTTCATTCATTTTATAAACAGCACTAGAAAATTCATCAAATGAATAAAAATGTAAGGGATTCAGAGACAATCCTGAGCCTACATCCTCTCCACATGTATTATGCTCGTATTTAACTAGGGACATAGTACAAACAGTAGCAACCGACTGCTCCTCTTGTTTTTGATCTTCATGTTCATATTTTCCCCTTGGTATTGGATTTGATTTCCCATCTTCCTGATCTTGGACTGGTATGGAAGGAATTACTTTGCTGAGGTTTGGAATTTTATAACCAGGATACCTAGTCCAAGAAGGCTGCCATGGCTATTCAGTAACTTGATGATTTGGTTCATATTCCTGACATGACTGAAACTGAGGATTAACAGACTGATTTGATTGATTTTGTTCATTTATGGGCTCTTGTTGTAAAGAATATCCTTGCTGCCTCTTTAAATCATCCAGCTGCTTGTTCAAGTCAAACCAGATGTTCTCGGTATTTGCAATCTCTATTCTCTCATCATTTTGAAATTGATTGGGAAAGTAGTATTGCTGGCTTGGCATAAAATGAGATTCTTGAGGCTGGTCATAGGCATACAGTGGCTGCCATGGAGTCTGTGCATGGGTGGGAGGGTGGTAAGTATGACAGACTGGTTGGTTATCAACTGTCAATGGGTCGTTTGGACTAAAACCAGCTATATGACCACTATGATACGGCTCATAAAATGATGTATGAACATAACTTTCATGAAATGATGGAAAGTAAGACACATTTCTTTGAAAAGAAGACATACTGCGGCATTTATATACGCTGAAAACTCATTGAAAAACTTTCACAATAAAAATCAAGCCTGATTTTTAGTAAAATAAGTACATACCAGCACTTATCTTCTCAAAACCAGTAGATATTTCTTTCCAGAGTCGCCAGGTGTGTGCTTTCCTTGCCTCCCAAGGCAGGTTTTGCTGACATACACACCAATATCAGCAATGTATAAACTATTCTGCACTGGTTTTTACTAAACCAAAGCTTCGAAGTTGCCAGGTATGTATTTAAAAACACCTCAAAAGGCTGAAATCAACTGCTGTACACACCAAACAGCAGTGAAAAGTATAAAAATTGGACTGAGAATCAGTTCACGGTCCCACCGGGCATGCCAAAAACTGTTGTCTCTTAGATTTGCACCTTGCTGAGTTGTAGAACTTGGCAATCTGGAGAAACATGGGATCTTTCTAGGTCTGTGGGTCACTTGTGATGGAAAGAACCTCCAGAGAAGGCCGGCTTCTTGCTGATACTCCACCTAAACTACTTATACTAAGGTCCTTGCAGAGAAAAGAGTAAGAAATATTACATAAAAATGAAACCTACTGTCTAAGGTGATGCACCAAAAGATCATCAGGAAATACACATGAAAATGACACACTTCAGAACCAGTAATAATAAGAACCCTCACACAACCTAGCAAAATTCATAACCCTTGCATCAATGTTTTGTAAGAAGGCTAAATAACAGCAGTCTTGTTAAGGAGAAAGAGGCTTTCTCACTACCCACAAACTGATTGTTATCCCTTGCACATCTCACAACCTGCAAAAATTATAAAAGAAACCCCTGCATAAAGGCACCAACATGAAAGACAGCTTCAAGGATAGAGAAACATCACCAGAATCTGTACTAACACTGAGGACACACAATATCAGAAGAAATATGAAGGTATGAACTGCTTATTACTGCCAAAAGAGTGTTACAACACTGTATATCTCTGAAAAATGTGTTACAAAACTATTCACCTTTGCAAAAGAACTCTGAAAATTACAATATACAGGATAGTGAATAGCCAGAACTCCTGAAAAATGAATAAGGAAGAAGGATATATACTTCCTAAACAATTGTAAATAGATAGACATCCACCACCTCCATTCCCGTGCATCTCATAAATGCCCACAAAATATCTCTCTAAAGTCCTCCAAAGTGTGCTCACAATGCAGAAAAAGTTAAGGGATGCCATCTGCAATCATAAAGGCACCTGAAAATGTCATAAAATGCCTTTAAATGCCCTCTGCAGTTTCTGACATACGTCAGATCTATGTCATAAGTCCTGCAACATCATAAATAACTGAAAAATATCCCAATAAAAGACATAATTACATATTTTCTGCATCTAATAAACATTTAACTAAGAGGTTTATAACTCCACCACCTTAGTAAAATGTTTTTACAATTCAAGATTAAATAATCCTTGCAGAAAATAAAGATATTAAAGTTAAAAATCCCTTAGCTGCTTTAACAAAATGACGTGAGTCACATCTGCATCATATCTCAAGGTTATATCAACACGTCTTAGCATCTTGAGCCATCTCCATTTCATACATTTTTCCCCTTATGAAGGTTCAGTGCATATGTTTTAAAAACATCTCTCATTATGTACCTATTCTGCACTTTCTATACCACCTTGTATTTTTTACCTTGTATGTTTTACATAATACATTTCCACCTTATAACTCCTAGCCACCTTGGCCTTGTGCATATTTCGTTCACTTCATAACCTACCTTGGTCGATTAAGAAATCCGACCCATTACCTTTTTACAATACATTTTACTTTTGAAACATCAGCAAAAAGGCATAAATGCCACGACCTTTCTCATGTATGATCGCTAGTTTTTAAAGACTTTTATAAGTCTTTACCACAGCGCACAAATAGATGAAAAGGATTTTTTTTTTTTAACAAAAATAAAAGAAGGAAATACATGCCAAAAATAGGTCATTCGACCTAATGAGACTCTTGGCATTATTTTCATCGACCTCACTTTTCCCTTCTTGCTGCCGGCCGCCATCTGTGAGGGTTTGGAGAAGAAAACGCCATTCTGGGCTGTTTTTGTGTCAATATTGGTCGATTCCTGACCATATGCAAGGTAAATTGCATTCCTTACTGTTTCACCTCCATTTGTGGTCTTTTTTGAGCTGATTTGGCCTGCGTTTGGACTGCATAGTAATGGATTTTCGCTATTTTTTGAATGGCCGACCCTTATCATTTGCACTGGCTGTATGATGCCACGATCTAAGAGGTTGCATGAAGAAATCTATGTGGTTTTCACATAGCAACAAGGCAATAACATGAGGTAACTCCTTCATTGTTGAGCTTTCTCCATTCTTCTGAGCTTTTACACTAGCATATGGCTGTTATGCATGCGATTTGTGAGCATTTCTCATCTTGAAATGAATTAAAACTGTCCTTTTCCCTTTCTGTTGTTCGAAAATAGTTCAAAACCCCACTTTTCTGTTGCTGTGAATCCTATGGCATGTAAAAAAAAAACTCCGTATACTCGCTGCCAGAGGACATGATTTTGATATTTTCTGAGTATTTGCTGTTCAATACACAAAAACCGTCCTCTTTTCTTGCTGCTGTTCACAAAAAATGGCTCAAAACTCCATTTTCTTCTTGTTGGTGCATCCTATGGCATGTAAACATGAAAAATATCTGCATTTTTCTGGTTTTATTTGCTATTAACAGGCACAATTTGACATTCTGTGATGTAAAATGAGTTGAAACTTTACATTTTTCCTATTTGCCATTCAAACTTGCTGTAAAAAACTGTATTTTTCTTTAAAATCCGCTGCCAGAAAGCACTATCAGACATTTTTTGAGTATTTCATGCATCTTTTAGCTGTGTTTGAACTCCAGTTTTGGACAAAAGGCTTGAAAAAAAAAGCAAGTATACCTTACTGTTTCGAAATCTGTATGTCTTTCAATGGCAAGAACCTCTTTTTCTGAAACATTGAACTTAAACATCTGCATTTTTTCTGTCATTTGTTCAAATGTGAAAAGAACATTGCATCTTTCTTCGCCAATCGCTGCCAGAAGGCACGATTTTGGAATTTGCTGTGTATATGTTTAAAAATGAATATCAAACACTTACTTTTCCTTCATTTATGCTATTTTTTTTGGCTGTGAATACGGCTCAGAAACCTTAGAAAGATGGCAAGTATGCTTTGCTGCTCTTGAAAACTCTGCATTACTGTTTTTCTTTTCTACCAAAAATGTCTGTTGCTGCCTGTGAACTGAGAAAATTGTATTTTGAATGGCTGTTTGCTGCCAGAAGACAGTATTTGTTGATCTTTTATGAGTCTACATGTTTCAAATGAGCTGAAACTCTGTATTTTCCTTTTTTTTCTGTTCGCTGAGAGCTCAAAATCCATCTTGTATAGACTCTGCTATTCTGTTTGAGTGATAAGGTGTCAAATATCAGCTTAATGCCGTCATGCGACTGTTGTTCTGAAAACTATATTTTCCGTCAGTTCTGAGCATTGTTTTTCGCTGTTCTCCGACTGTGATTGTAACATCATCTTGTATGCTCTTGCTCATCTCGTTTCTTCACCATTATGGGCTGTCTGAAACTGCACTTTGGTCACTATCTCTTTAATACGTGGTAGTTGTTTGCTCCATGGTGATTTGTGACTGTCCTTCAGATTTATTGCTCTACCTTAAGATTTATTGCTCTATTTGTTGTTGGCTGATCTGCCGTCTCTTGCTGTCCTATTTTCAGTGTTGGCTATTCTCTGTGGTTTTCAGCTATTCCTATGATTTTAACTGTGGCATTCTGTACCCTTGCTGTCCCGCTTTGACTGTTGGCTCGACAGCTGTATCTATTTTCTGAATGCGCTCTTGGAGTTATGCCTTTGCATGTGTTCATTGCATCTGAAATGTTCTGTAAGAGCTATGAGCTGGGCTCAACCCTTGTGGGAGCCACATTTCCTCCACTCATAACGCACTTATCTCTGTATCTGCACATGAAACAAACTTGTTAGAAAAATAAATGCGTGCTTTCGGTTGATATTTTTGATTTGTCTTCTCAACATCTTCTGACGCTAACTGGTTTACTGCTTTCTGAAAATACAAATTATATGTTTATAGTTGTCTATCATATGATGTATGATGCCCCGTCATTGCTTCTAACATCAGTTTTAAAACTTTTTTGCAGATGATGGGATAGCAAGGAGATAGCGGCTGGAAGCGGGAACGCCAAACAAGCTAGGATGACACAACATGCGGCAGCAACAAGAAGGCTCGTCATTCATGCAATGACGAGTCACCCTACTTCATTTGTTTATTCATCTTTTCAGTTTATAAATAAATGTATGGTTTGTGTTCTCATTTTGCTTTAAACCAGTTAGTCTCACGGCTTGTGTGAGACCTTATACACTTATTTTTAATACATATTGCTGATTTTTGAAAAGAGTTGTACAATCTCTTTGAGTGTTTCTGAAAACATCTGAATGCAAACACAATTTCATCTTGATTGGTCTCAATGTATTTGGTTTGAACACAGCAGAAATGTACCCTTTGCTCTTTTAAAATTGTAAAGCTTTACCTGATTGAGCTAGTAGCGAAATCTAGGTAACAGTTCTATATGATTGCAATCATATTGGGTTGGGAGACTTGGTGTAGGACCACACAAGGTGACACGACCACGATGAGTTGTAACTGCATAATCCGTAGATTTGCCTTTGATAGTGAGGATAGATACACGACTCTCTTCAACCCATAATAGAGTCATAGGAAGTTGAAGCATTGTTAACACCTTTACCTTTGTTGGGATTTTGACTTTAACCATGGTTAGGGAATGGCTCCTTGTACATGTTGAGGTCTTTATTGGTGTTTTGAGTTGGTGGTTTATCATCAAAAGTGATTTGTTTTCTTTCAATAAGGTTTTGGATCAGGTGTTTGAGTTTCATGCATGATATGGTTCTGTGTCCTTTGGTCCTATGGTACTCACAATATTCATTATCTTTGTACCATGTGGGTTTGTAAGCAGGTTTGCCATATGGGGGAGCATCTGGTAAGGTGACGAATCCATTGTGTATAAGTATCTATAGAATAGACTCTATAGGCTCTCCCAAGGGAGTGAATTGACGTCGTGGAGGGTAATCTTGTTGAGGTTGCTCTTGTTGTCATTGTTGTTTGTTTTGGTTTGGTTGTCTTTATTGTTGTTGGTTTTGTTGAGGCGGAGGTTGACTTGGTTTTGATGAAAGATGGAGGGGTGTTTGTTGTGTTTGGACATGTTTAGAATCTACCACACCATCATTGACCATGTTTTTATTTTTGTTCCAAAACTTGGGCTTATCGTTTATTTGTTGTTGAGGAGCATTGTCTTTAGTTTATTTGAAGATTTTTACCACGCCTTTAGTGATGAGGGCCTTTTTAATGTTGATGCCCTTGTAGGTAATTTCATCAAAGGTTGTAGCACTAAGAATTTGCAAATGAAAACCCAATTCTTGGTTAAGGTTCTGCACAAATATGCTAACAAGCTGCTTTTTAGGTATCTTGAATGTGAATTTGCTAGCCATTGGGGAGGTGGGGGTGGTGCTAGGTAAGAATGTAGGTTTTGTGATGGTTGTAGATAAGAGTTCTATCATTAGTATTGTGGAGGTGGTGTGAAGAAAGAATTATGTGGAGGAAAGCTAAAGTTTTTTGGGTTTGGTTGTGATGGTGGAGTATAGCCATAGGAAGTTTGGTTTTGAGAGTTTTGAGGGTTGGGATAGGTGTGGGTTAGGTTGAGAGTGGAAGATCGTTGTGGTGGAGGGACATAGGTAGATGGGTTTTGTGATGGTTGGGGTTGATTGAGATATGTGTTGAAAAAGTTTAGTGTAGATGATTGTTGTGGCGGAGAGACATAGGTATATGGGTTTTGTTATGGTTGGGGTTGATGAAGATTAAGTGTAGAAGAATGTTGTGGTGGAGGGACATAGGTTGTGTTGACGTTTTGTGATGGTTGGGGTTGCATGACATTGTTTGGGTTAATGATACAGAGGGTTGATGATGTTGGGGGTGGTGTTTATTGAGACCCTTGTTGCATGGCTACATAAGTGTTTCTTGGATTGTCATTTGGTGGGAAACCTTGTGATGGGGTAGCCAATATTCCACTTGCGATTGGTGTGGGCATTTTAGGAGGTTGTTGTGTGTTTGATTGAGCTAGAGCGGCTTGTTTGACTAGTTCTTCTTGATGTCAGAGAGTCTCTTGTTGGTGTTTGTAGATCTCCATAGGAGTCATAAGAGGTGATATGGGTATTTCTACGGTTGGATTTTGATAAAGAGGATTCTCATATTGTGCGTCAAAAGGTTTAGTCATTCTCCCTTGTGAGCTTTGTTTGGGTATGGGAGTGGTAACAGTTGACATAGTTTGGACCGCAGTTATAACTTCATGGGTTTTGTTTGGCTCTTTGAGATTGGATAGATCAAAATCTTGAGGTAATTTGGCTCCTTATTCGGCTAGTAAGCGGAAGAAATGATCTTGGTTCTCACTAAGGATTTTGTCAAACGTGGCTATGGCTCTAGGATCTTGCATAATTTCATCAAGGTCTTGTCTATCTTCTTGAGAGGATTGACCTTCTTCAAAGTGTCGCTCTTCTTGAGATGGGACTTGAATTGTGGTATAACCGGGTGTAGCAAAATCATGAGGCATGCCGGTAGTGAATTGAGTTACATCTACCAAAGGGACATTACCTTCTTGAGGATTGGTTGGTTGGTCATGTTGCGGCTTGTTTTGAGAGTTGGTTGGTCTTTCCATTGGTGTTTTTGGAGTACCCTTTGGAATCATGTTGGATTGGCTTGGTTGAGGTATACGAGGAGGCAATTTACACTTCCTAGGGGCAACTTGCTCTGCCTTCATAGATTGCTGGAGTCTAGTGGTTACCATGGGATGCACTAGGACAATATATTTTGAGATGTTGCTAGGATTTTGCTGAGGTAGTTTGACAAACAATCTTTCTAGACCAAAAGTGCTAGACTGTTATACCAAAGGCATGGGACTGTGTTACCAAAGGCGAGCTACTGTGATACCAAAAGCGCTGAAGTAGTGTCAGTGATTTTTATAAGGCAAATTTTGATAGATTTGGATTTGATTTTGATTGGATTTGCTTTGGTAAGAGAAAACACATCAAACAAAGTGGCAAAAAGGGGATTGACACAACATATAGTGTATGTTCAAGGCTCACAAAAAGCCCAATGTTTCCACGGGTATTAGACAATTTCAAACAATTCAAGCACTTTTTATCTGTAGAGACATGGTTTCATTGTGGTAGATTAGCTCACAACTTAATTCTCCGTCGACCAAATGTCATTCTATATAGGTGTCGTACATTTGTATCTTTGTGAGAGAAGATAGGTAGGGATATCTGACCCTCCCCTTGGAAAGCTCAAGTAGGTCACAAGAGCTTTATGGCTGAGGTAATACTATCTCTTCTCAAGGGAGGCAATGGTGAGTATCTTGGGGGCTTGAATCAATTCCCCTTGCACTGATGATTACCGCAATGTTTGGAGGTGAAACGGGTAGTCACTATCTAGATTGGTTCTTAGTTGTTTTGAGGGACCAACACCTTAGGAGCAATGTGACAAGCTACTAAAAGCTTTGATCAATCCTACTAAGAGTATCAAACATTTCAGACATGTGAAAGTTGTTTCCACAAATTGCTAATACACCTCTTTTTGGTTTGACACAAGGTAAGGCTGACGTCGATTAGGACTTGGATTTCACCTTATCCCTCTTATATAGAGGTTCAAAGGAAAACTTCGCTTAGGGTCGTCCCTTTTGGATGAAGTGCAATCCAAAAGCAGGCCTTTCTAAAGGAATAACTAAAATTGAAGTTCAAGCACGTCAAACAAAGGTTCAATTGTCCCGTTATAAGAAAAATAATGTGCAACTAGATTAGACACACACACGATTGTAGTTGTCAATTGTCCCTTATGAAATTGAAGTGTTTGACATTCATGTCCATTGTCCCTTAGAAAATTGAATTGTTTTTACATTCATGTCCATTGTCCCTTAGAAAGTAATATGTTCCTAAGACTTAGATTACAAAAAAGATGTTTTGTCCCTTAAGAAAACACTATGTTCCAAAGACTTAGATTACACATATGATTTGTTCAATTGTCCCTTAAGAAAGCAATTTGTTCCTAAGACTTAGATTGCAAAGATGATTGTTCAGTTATCCCTTAAGAAAGTAATATGTTTCTAAGACTTAGTGTAATAGATTTGAAATTCTTCAACATTCGTCCTGCACGAACATGTTAGAGAAACCCATTTGCTCTGTTTGAGTGATAATAAGCTGCATCAATTTGATTAGTTTCACAAAAATTCAAGAGTTAGCAAAAAACAACTTAATTGACCAAAAATACTTAACTTGTTAGGTGAAAAATGAGCAAGCTGGAAAAATCTAATAATAATAATTAGGTATAGCAGATTGATATTATGATCAGATTTTACGTGAAATTATATGTAATTTCAAAAAAAAATTCGTGAAAATTGAATACATTTTACACAAGTTATGATCGTTTGAAGTTTCCAAAGAAGGGTTGACTTTGACTGAGTGTACCTAATAAATTTGATAAAATTACTTAAAAATTATTTCACCATAGAAAATTTGGGAGAATCATCTTTCTAATGCCACTGGTTTCATGAAAATCTAAATCTATATGCAAAAGATATGCCCAATTTCGCGAAACTGCTCTGAAAAAGTAAAAAAAAACAAGCATGGGTTAAAAATAGAGACACAGATTGAGATCTATTTTTATTGAAATCTGTGCACTTCTTAGAAAAAATAAGAGATACCCAGATGGAATTTCAATTCTACCAATAAAACCCAAAAATATTTTGAGCTAATGTTACATAGATATGCCTGATTTCATGAAATTGCTCTGAAAAAGCAAAAAAAAAGCAAGTATGGGCTAAAAATAGGGATGCAAATTTGTGATCTATTTTCTTGAAATCCATGCATTTTTTATAAAAACTAATAGATACCCAGATAAGTATTTGATGCTTTTAACAAAACTCAGAAATATTTTGAGCTAAGGTTACACCATTTGAATGCTCATCGTCTATTCCCTCAAACTAGTGAACAAAGATCTTCAGATTTTTTGCATTGTGATTGCGTTTTTCCATACCTAAGTTTCAAAAAATCAATTTTTTGTAAAAAAAGTAAGGTTAGTGGGTCTCACCGAGCGTGCCAAAATATGTATAGGAAAAATCAAGAGGTTGAATGATAAGATCACAAAAACAATGATAATAACAACTCAATTACCCATAACATAAAGAGATCGATCTAAGTAAAAAAACAATATTAATGAATAAATCAAATTAAAATAAGAAAGACCACCTAAATTGTATAGTTCTCTTTGTATGAATGCAGATTACTCAATAATGTTGCGAGACCATGTTTGCAATAAGCAGATGTAGGTTGTGTTTGTACTCAAAAGATCGAAGTGTGCTCAATGACACGATGTATGCTCAATTCACTGTTAAGGAATGCATGAGAATAAATGATGGAAGAGGATTAGTGAAGGAGATGAGGGGGTTTATATAGGTTTCAAACATGATCAATCAACGGATGAAATAAATCTATAGAATGAATGGTTGAGATAAATCAAATAACTCATGCTGAATGTGCACACGACATTTGTCACTCCAAAAAGATATTTTTATTAAGATAATTACTTTTTTGATAAAGATAGATTTGATTTCATAAATTAGAATTTTTTTCTTCTAATTCATGAGTTAATGAAAATAAGATAAATTAAAGCTAATTAACTTAACTTTAGATTTATCTTTTTTAGAGTTCTAAAAATAAAATTGATTGTGCACATGAGTTAACATGATATTTTTAGAGGAATTGGAAAGATAATTGAAATTAATTAAATTAATTTATTTAATTGATTGTGCATAATTTTGAAGAATAGATAAGATGTGAAGATTATAAATAAAATACTTGATTTTATTTATTTTTAGAGGATTGAGATAATTTAAATAAATTTGCATAATTTATTTAAATTTGGAAGAACAATTTGATTTAATTAAATAATAAAAATTATTTAATTGTAGATAAAAGAGGATTTATGATGAATTAATCAGATAATTAGATTTATTTAATTAATGTAGACTTGTAATTTGAAAAGGATAATGATTTAATTAAAGAATAAAAAGTATTTAATTTTGGAAGAATATAGAGGAATTTAATGAAACTAATTAAATAAAGAGGATTTATTTAATTAATGTTGAAAAAAAGTGATTTGGACAAATTTGATGAAATTAATTAAATAATTAGATTATTAAATTAACATTTAAAATGCAGGTGATTAGACATATTTGACGAAATGCAAGTGATGTGATGACTTGGTCATTTTTGGGTGTCTATAGTAACTGCTTCTTTGAATGATCTTCAATGATGCCACTGGTTTCTCCTTCATGATACTGATATAGGTCTGCAATATTGAAAATAGGTGCTATACCCAATGTCTTCGGTAGCTCCACTTCATATGTATTTCCTGAATCAAACTTTTTGAGTATCTTACATGATCCAAACTTCTTCATCTTCAACTTGTTATATGTGCGTACTGGAAATCTCTCTTTTCTCAGATATACCATTACCTCATCTCCAACTAAAAATTCTTTGTGTCTTCTCTTCTCATCTGCTTGCTCCTTATACTTACTGTTCATCCCCTCCAAATGCTTCTTAACTTGATTATGCACTGTCTCCATGTGTCCTGCAAATTCTTCTATCTTTGCACTTCTTTTACTCTACATACCGATGTCTCCTAATTCTGTTACTCCTCTAGGTTAGTTCTGGTCACAATCTCAAATGGTGTCTTTCCTATTCTCCTATTCACTAAATTATTATATGAAAACTCTACTTGTGATAGAATGAGATCCCAATTTCCTACCTTCTTTCCAACCAAAAATCTCAACAAATTACCCAAACTCCTATTCACTACCTCTGTCTATCGATTAGTCTACAGATGAAATGTTGAATTGAAATTCAAATTTGTCTTCATCTTCTTCCATAATATCTTCCAAAAATATCCAATGAATCTTGTATCTCTGTCTGAAACTATGCTTCTAGGTAATCCATGCAATTTCACAATCTCCTTGAAAAATAGGTCATCCACATGCATTACATCAGTTGTCTTCTTGCAAGGTATGAAATGTGCCATCTTTGAAAATCTGTCCACCACTACTAATATAGAATCATGTCCTCTCTGTGTCTTTGACAACCCTAATATGAAATCCATGCTTATATCTTCCCAAGGTCTCTCTGCTACTGTTAAAGATTTGTACAACCATGTATTCTGACTACTCCCTTTTGCAACTTGACATACTCTACAACTCTGCACAAACTTCCTTACATCCTTATATATCTGAGGCCAAAAGTAATTTTCACTTACCAAAGCCACTATCTTGTCAATTCCAAAATATCCTGCCAATCCACTACTGTGCTTCTCCTTTATCAAATTATCTCTCATTGAACTCCTAGGTACACACAACTGATTTCCTTTGAACAACATATCATCTTGAATGAAATAATCCAACCATTCACTCCTATTTGTCACAACAGATTCCTTACATGATTTTCAAGGTTCTACAAAATGAAGATCTTATTTATACATGTTCTTCAGTTCTTCAAAACCTAATACTTCAACTCTCATCTCTGTTAGCAAGTTCCTTCTTCTACTTAAAGCATTTGCAACCTCGTTTGATTTTCCACTTGTATGCTTCAGTACAAATGTATAACTCTGCATGAACTCTACCCATCTCATATGTTTCTGATTCAACTTCCCTTAACTATTCAGATATTGCAAAACTTGATGATCTGTATACAACAAAAATTCCTTAGGCAACAAATAATGTCTCCACTTCTTCTAAGCTTGAATTATAGTATAAAATTCTTGATTATAAGCTGAATATCTTCTTCTTGCATCATTCAACTTCTCACTGAAATATGCTACATGTCTACCTTCTTGACTTAACACTGCTCCTATTACATTTCCACTTGCATCACAGTCTACTTGAAATACTTTGATGAAATTTGGTAATGCTAACACTGGTTGCTTTGTCACTTTCTACTTCAATAATTCAAAACTTTTATTTGCTCCTGATATCCACTTAAAGTCCTTTCTATCACCTCTCATTGTTTCTATCATAGGTGTGTATACTGAACTAAAATTTCTGATGAACTTCTAGTAGAAACTAGCTAATCCATGAAATGATCTAACTTCTCCAATACTTTTAGGTGTTGGCCACTCAACAATTGCTCTAACTCTCTTAGGGTTCATCTTCAATCCTTCCACATAAATCACAAATCCCAACTATACCAATTCTTCCTTCATGAAACTACATTTCTTGATGTTTATCAGCAATTTCTTTTCTCTGAACCTCTGCAATACTTGTCTCAGGTGCCACAAATGTTCTTTTGTCTTACTGAAAATCAAAATATCATCTAAATATACAATAACAAAATTACCCAAGAATTTCTTCTAAACTTCATTCATCAATCTCACGAAAGTACTTGGTGCATTAGTCAATCCAAAATGCATCACTAACCATTCATACAATCCTTCATTTGTCTTAAAAGTAGTCTTCCATTCATCTCCTTCTCTAATTTTGATCTAATGGTATCCACTCTTCAAATCTATCTTGGTGAAATATTTTGCTTCACTTAAACAATCCATCCTAGGCAATGGAAATCTATACTTAACTATGATCTTGTTGATTGCTCTAGAGTTTGTACACATCCTCCATTCTCCATCCTTCTTCGGTGCTAGCAAGTATTTCACAAGGACTCAAACTTTCTTTGATCAAACCTTTCCTCAGCAACTCTTGTATCTTTCTATTCAATTCTTCATTTTTTGCTGGTGTCATGCTACTTTGTTAGGCAAACTAGCTCCAGGTATAAGATCCATATGATGACTAATACTCCTGATTGGTTGCAATCCTTCAGGTACATTATCTGATATGATGTCTTCATATTCTATTAGCAATTCAATTATCTCCTTTGGTTGTGATTCTTTAGTCTCTGTCTTTAGGGTTTTAGGCTTCTTAGGAATTAAAGCATAACACATATTCTCATGTCTCAAACCATCCAGAAATTTCCTTCCGTCTACCAAACAGATTCTAGCATTCCCACATACTTCACTTTTAGGCTCATCTTCCAAAGGAATCAATGTAATTCTATTTGATGTTATAGTATATGTATTCTTTTTCCCATCATGTATAGCTTTTCTATCATACTGCCATGGTCTTCCCAATAATATATGACATACATCCATAGGCATAATATCACACAATACTTCATCATGATAAGATCCAATATGAAATTTCACCAAACATTGTTCACTCACGAGTACCTTATGATCATCCTAAATCCATGCTATATGATAGGGCTTAGGGTGTTTCAATCTCTCCAACTTTATTTTAGTCACCATCTCCTCTAAAACCAAATTATCTGAACTATCACTATCAATTACAACCTTACAACATTTACCTCCTGATTTGCATCTGGTCTGGAACAAACTTTTCCTCTGTGGTGGTTCCTCATTTGTCTCTACTTGAAATAGTGCTCTCCTCATGACAAGTGATTCTCCTTTCTTAGGTTTACTAACTGAATTAGGTGATCCAATAGGTTCTTCTTCTACATAAGCTGCTCTTCCACTATTCTCTATCTTCTTACTTGTACTTCCCTGATGACATTCATATGCTATATGTCCTTCACCTCCACACTTAAAACAAGTTCCTCTGAATGTTCTCCTCTCAAGACCTCTTCCATATCTTCTATATCCTTCACTCTGATAAGAGTTAGGGTTTCCTCTATGGTAAAAAGTTCTATCATCTCTTCAGTATGAACTGCTATCTTTGTCTTCCTTCTTGAATGTGCTATCTTGTTTGTTTTCCTCTGCATATGATCTTTCTCCTCCAAAAAATGTTCTACCTCTCTGAAATTTACCTCCTCTACTTCTCTGTCTCTACTCATGCTTCTTGTTCAACTTTTCTTCCACTTTCAGGGAAAACTGATATGCTTCTTCTAGTGTTGTCATCCTCACCAAACTCAGTTCTTCTTGAATGTTCAATCTCAGTCCATTGATGTATCTGGCCACTTTCTCTTTGCTTGCTTCACTATGTCCTGTACTTATAATAATCTTATGAAATTCTTTAGTGTACTCCACAGATTTCTCCTTTTGTCTCAGGTTTTGCAGTGTCTTCAACAGTTCCAACTCATAGTCAACAGGTATAAATTGATTCTTCAACTTTGTCACCATCCTATCCCATTTTATGATCTGTTATTTTCCTCTTCTATTTCTATCCAACTGAACTTCTTTCCACCAAATAGCAGCATGTCCCTTCAACTTAGTTTTTGTAAATTTCACCTTCTTCGGATCTTCAATTTCTTCATATTAAAAGTATTCTTCTAGGTCTTTTATCCAGTCAATTAGCTCCTCTAGATTCAAATTGCTAGTGTAATCGGTACTCCACTCAAGGTATTTTTCCAATTTTTGAAATAGATCTCAACATTTTTACTTGATCTGATTGTTCTTCTTCTTCTAGGGTTTCTTCATTTTGATCAGCGGATTGAAATTCTTCATCATCATCACTTTCAACATTAGGTCTAGGGTTAAGTCCTCTTTGCCTATCTTCTTTAACAACATCCAATCAAACTCGCATTATTTTCATCATCTCCATCATCTCATCCATTCTTCCAGCCATAGTACCAACAACATGTATTATCCTCAATGGCATCTCTTCCTAGGATCAAGTGTAACTACCTCAAATTCGACGATCGGGCTACAAGGTGACAACTGCCTCACAATCGGTGATCGATTGACAACACAAGTAGTCTACTCAGGTTTGGTGATATGTTCACAACAAAATCTTATGGAATGCCTTCAAAAACTTCACTCCCAATAGATTCAAACTTTGCTTTAATACCACTTGGTGTAGTCACAGTTAGGATGGTCCATAGAGTGAACTATCCAGACCATGCAACAAGAGTAAGCAACTCAAATATAGAATGCAAATGCAAATTTAGATACTCAATATATCATAGATTCAAAAGCTGATATGCTGGCAACATGCGGGCTTACAAAACAAAGGCTCATAGGCCTGAATTCAAGTACATCAGATATGCAAGATATTGCAATGAAGTGCCTTTTTGAAACAAAAAGAACTAATATAATCTATCATTATTGCTAACTGCTTTCCTATGCATCTATTACATTTATATATATCATCTCCAAGTGTTGTTAAGGCAAAAATCAGGTCTAAAACTAAAACAACAAGATATCAAACCCTAACTAGCACAATAAAGTACAAACTAGCATGAAAATCAAAACAAGAAAGCAAAGAAAACCAATCTCCAAGCTAGATTTGATTAATCTCCATTGCTCTTCTCAACCTCTCGTAGGCATGCAAAATTTTGAAGGTTGATAATAGGAGGAATGTTGGTTGCTGATTCCAGTAGGATAACAATACTCAAAAGCTCAACATTAGGAAATTTGATAGCATGAGGCTACTTGAAAACCAATCCATTCAAATGGCTTGTGAGAGGTTTGATTTATAGAAAAGGTTGATTTGAATGAATGGTTGAGATCGAAAGTTGATTTCAACGATGTGGACAGATAGGATCGATTAGGTTTTCCCACTCCATAAGGAGTTGAGTCATGTGACAAGTATGTGAAGGGGAATAAAGGAGACCTAATGCAAATATTTTATTTGAATTAGTTTGGACATGTGAAGTGTATTAAATGAAAGTTGTAGTACCACACACGATTCAATTGAGAGGTCAACAAGTGTTGCAATGAGATGAAAGGTGAGGATAAATTCAAATATTTTATTTGTATTATTTGGGACATGTGAAAGGGGGATTAATTAAATAAATAATATTTATTTAATTAATTGGCTAGGTGATTAGGATGGTATTAGGAGTGGGATTAAGACAAAATGCTACATGATGTCTCTAATAATGTGTCGACTAGGTGTTTGGACAAATGTAAAAATCTACATTTTGCCCCTCTTTGAGATGATGTTTGAGATGATGAGATTTATGTCGAGTAACATCATTTCAAAGAAGCTAAGGTATCGATAGAGGAAAATGATGATGATGTAAGGATAGGGTGATGATGCCCCCTCGAGAGGATAGGCGGGTTGGACAAACACGGGTAGGCTATCAAAATGAAAGGAGATTGGTCTAGGGATGAAAGATAGGGGAATGGATAGAAGAAATGAATGATATGTTATGCTGCAATGAAGGTGAGCAAACATGAAGTTTGATATAGCACTAGACGTTATGCACCAAGGTATAAGGACCAAGGTGACGATGTGTCTTGTGCACCAACGTAATACAACCTTGTCTAACGTATGAGGAAGTAAACTTAGAACATTAAAGTCCTAATGCACAAAAGCTATGATATGACCTTAGATGCAAAGGTTAATGGAAAAAGCTATTCCAACATACACAAGATATGAATATTAGCTGGAATGATTCAAATTTGAAACAAATGCAAGATAAAAATGATAGCACACACAAACAAGCCAGCATGCACAAATGATACAAAAATAAACAAGGTATTGCCCCTGTCAAGCTGTAAACCAATGATTGATTGATTGATGATTGATGATGATCATGATGGTGTCTGGTTTCAGGAAATGAAACACGTCTTATAAGATGCCTAGTCTAGTTTCAACGATGCACTATCTTGTCTAAGACGATTGATTGATTGATTGACACTAGTGTTATTGGCCATGCAATCAACACCGGGATTTGATTGATGATTGATTGGTTGATTGATTTGGTTTATGTCAAGATTAGGATCAAGACCATTGATGCAATTGGATAATTTAGCAAGATTGAATTACTTGATCGGTATGGATTAATGATTGACTTGCATTTGGATAATTGTTTGGAATGATTGGATTTGATTGATTTGATTTGACTTGATGAAGAAATGTGATTGGATTGATTAGAATAATTGATTTGGAGAATTGATTTGATTGGATGATTTGAAGAGTGATGAATTGATTTTATTGATTAGATTTGAAGAATTGGATTGATTCGATGAATTGATTGATTACTTGATGAATTGATTGATATGATGAATTGATGGAATGATATGATTGGAAGAATTGATTTGATTGATTTGAATTGAATGATTTGATTGGGTTGATGAATTGATGACTTGGTGGATTGATTTGATAGACTTTATTGTTTGGATTTTTGTTGGATATTTGATTTGATTTTATTTTTGGGAATATTTGATTTTTTTGGATTTTAAAATGTTTTAATGTTTTTTTTGGCTTTTGATATGTTTTATTTTTTTTTGGATTTTTGATATGTTTTAAGATGGCATTAGATGACAATTTGGGTAGCCTTTGTGCTAGATACCAATGACAAAGGAAAAAACCAAGTCTAGATATAAGGAGGTAGTTAGGATTGGATGAATGGATAGAAGGATGGGTGATAGTAAATGTGATGGAAGGGTGCATCATAAAGGAGCTAGGATGTGATCTCGAAAGACTATGTCACATACGAATAACATGCCCCATTTTAGGTATAATGCTTAGGATTTTACATGAGAAAGCTTATGACAAAATGGATGATAAGATGATTTGGTTTGGAAAGGATGAGGTATATCAAGAGATATCCAAAATATTTGTCAACATTTTGCTCCCATGTCTTTATCAAGATCAAAATAAGGAAGGGAGGATGGATGGATTCAATAGAATATGAATGTGGGTATAATGGATAATGATGGTAATATGGTATGATAGGATGGAAAATGAGAGGTTGGATGAGATAGCGTGCCCCCAAGTGTAAGTGACATAGAAGATCAACCTACACATGACACCTGTTTGCCAGGTTTTCATCATGGTACTTATCCAAGGGGCCACGAAGGGTGGTTTTCACCGTTGGATGAAGGGATTTCTCTTTACTTTTTTTGATTTTTGGAATGGGATAGGTGGATATGGAAAGGAGGGACTCAAGTGTCTAGTTCCATGAAAGGTGATAGTCCCATTAGAGATGATTGTCATATGGACCATGTCAAATGTCATTATGCTCATCGATGTTGGTATGGAGATTGCATGAAAGTGAGATGGATTAGGTAGATAGTGGATTATGATGTGGATTATGGAGGAAAGGATAGTGGATTATGTAGGAAATGATAGTGGATTAAGTATAGATTAAAGGCTTATGCCAAAACATGGACCATAGGAAGGTGATGGGTGAAACATGTAGGATAATGGATGAAAGATGGGGAGATGGAGGTATGGAAAGGAATCATGACCAACGGTTGCACACACCATGATAAACATGGAAGATTTTGATTGGAAGGTGGTGTAGGAAGCAATGGCGATGTTTGCTTATGGAATGGTTGATGTAAGCATTTAGGTACCCACATGGACTTAGTATTTTTATGATTTTTTCTTGAATTGTGGGATGAAGGAATTTAGGATGTTTGAATGGAATGGTATTTTTGGATGGAAGGGGATAGTTGGGATTTTTGAGAGGTGGATGCCTCATTTAACTTGATTTTTTGTTTAGGGACCCAAACCATTTTAGTTTTTGACTTTTGTTTTGAAGGTATGGGCTTGGATAGATTTTTAGATGGATTTTGCTTTGATTTTTTGCATTTGTACCCTAAGGCATTAGGACCCTTAGGATTTTTGGCTTTATGAAAGGAGGCATCCAAATGTTTATTTTGAACCCCATGGACATGGTGGAAGCTTCTTGTCTAGAAAATGTGTGCATTTGTTGGTCATGATTAGGATTGTGAGGGAATGTGTAAATGGATGGATTATGTGTTGGGAGAAGTGGTGGTAAAGTGGATGGAGGGATGTTAGGAGTTGGAAGTAATGGAGGTAAAGTGGATGGTGGAAGGTGTATGGTCACATGCTTTTGACATTTGTAGGATGATGGAGGTGGAATGGAAACATATGTTTTGGGAATGTGATAAGGTTTGTGATGGAAAGTGGTGGACTTAGGAGAAATGGAGGTGGTACCAACATATTGAAATTGTTGTCCTTGGGGTGTGTATCCAAGGCCATATGAGCGTGGGGGGACATTGACATGGATAGGCTCCAAAATACTTTGTTCATGAAGGCCTAAGACTTTTCCTTGATAGTTCATGTTTTGGAGTATGTGATGGAGAATGGGACTAGGTGTGTTTTGGGAACTAGACTTGAGTTCATTATTGGATGGAGAAGGTGAGGTGATGGACAAAGGTTGTTGTTGTCCTAAGGAAGAACACTCATTTATGAAGGTGGATAGACCAATAGGATATGATGATGGATTTGCAACATGGTTGATAGTGGACGATGATGAAGGATCATTAGGATCTTGATTATTATTATGTTCACTAAGATCCAAGTTATTTGTTTGATCTTCTATGCTTGCTTGGGATCCAAGTGTCTCATCATGACAAGTGGATGTTTGTGCATCATGGATAGGTGGAGGAGAAGTTTCTTTGCTTTGAAGGAAGGCCATGAAATAGGGTGAATGCTCAAGTAGGTCAACAAGACTTTCATTAGATGGAGCTTGTAGGTCTTGGGTGTCTTGTTCATGAATGATTGTAGGGGGATGGATAGGATCAAGTTGCTCATGGATAGGTTCTTCATCATGAATAATATCTTGATCATGGAAAAGATACATGTTATGAATAGGTTGAATGAAAGTGATTTGATCTTGATTAGGATGAGGGCTTGATGTTTCAAGATGCTTAGGGTTAGGCCCTTGACATAACTCTTGACTTGCTTGAATGGAAGTGGAAGGATCTTGAAGAGGCTTGATATGTTCTAGATGGTCAACAACATGAGGGTATGATGGGTCTTGACGTGGACTCATGGGGGATACTCTTGAATAGGTTCAAGGAATGGACATGGTGTTGGAAGGTTCCTTGGTAGGCTCAAGGATAGGACTTTGGTGACATGTTTGACTCTTTTCTAGTAGCCCTTGGATCACATCCTTTGTAGGTGTATGGGTAGATTTGGGTAACGCCATAGGTTTACTTTGTAATGACTGAATTTAGGGTGTGGGTTTGATGGAGGATTATATGATGGTGGAGGTAGTGAAGGTTTGACGAGCTAGAAAGTTGAGGGACTAATAGATTAGGACTAGGACATGGTGTCTTTAGGACCAGTCTTTGATTGGATGACGATATAATATACTTATAGGAGGGATAAGCTATACTAGTGTTCCCCTTGTCAATGGTGGCATTAGGACCCAAAGGAATTTGATCTTGTTGCAAAGAGTGAATTAGGCTCACATGTGCTTGTTGTGGAATGAATTTATAGGTTTATGTAGGATTAACATGGAAAGAAGTTGGATTGGTTGATGTGGCATTGACTTGATGTGTGGATTAATTGGGTTGGTATGAAGTTGGGGGGGTGACACATAGGATTGAGGTGGAATGTGCCAATGTTGTGGTTGAGGTTGTGTTGGTTGGATTTGACAAGTGGCTATGAATTGGTGGGCTTGGACAAGGAGGCATTGTATTTGAGGTGATTGGATTTGTTGAAATTTTTGAATGATGGCTTGAAGTCTTTCTATGGTTTGTTGGTCTAGGGGTTGGGGTACTTGGTGAAGTGTTTGAATGAGGTCTTGTAGTACAGGTGCTAGGACCTTCTTTTCAAATGTTGGCATGGTGTCACACATGTGTTTAAGTCTTTGCATTTCATCTTGTCCCTCAAGGTATGCCACATAGTTCTTGTCATCATTGGGAGTAGGAGGATGGGCCCCTTGAAGTATGATTTTAGGTCTTGGATTGTTCTCAACATTAGGATTAGGGAGAGGGCCTCCTTGAATTATGACCTTGGGATTAGGTTTTGTATCATTGTTTGAACTAGAGAGGTGGCCTCCTCTAAGTAAAAGCTTGGGATTGTGATTAGGATTGGGCTTGCTTAGGATTAGGACCATTTTAACTAGTGTTGATTAGGACTAGGGTGATGATGATGTGGAGTGATTAGGATAGAGTGATTGGATGAATTGGAGTGAATGTGTTGGAAAGAATGTTTAGAATGACTTGTCTATGTGTTTGTTTTTATAGCTTGATTTGGCAATTTGAAAACAAATGATTACATATGTACACACATGAATCAATCACACAAGACACATAAGCAAGTTTGACTTTTGAAATTTGAAGAATGTGATGATTAATCAAGCGTGTGAAGAAGACACATCAAAAAGCCTATGACTAGTCAAGTAAGTATGGCTAATTGGTCTTAATCTAGGTTGCACAAGTTGACTAAGGATGTACCCAATATACTCAAGGTATAGGGTGCCCAATTCTATGAAATGAAAGGGAAATAATGCCACATAGCCAGGAGAAAGGGGTAAACCGACCCTTCACCTTCACTTCCCAAAGGTATAAAGTTCTTTGGGGCTTAGACAAGAGTGACATGATTTCAAATTCCAAAGAGGGTGTCTTTCAATTCACACCTCACTATTTATACTCCATCAGAATGCTAGAGTTGAGGTCGTCCCTTAGAGTGGTGTGTATCCAAGCAGGCCTCCTAGGAAGGGTATGACAAAAGTGAACCAAGTGTGGTGTTTTTGATCTCCAAGATCACCTTGTGGTGTGAGAAGAGAGAGTACACATGCACACTTGATTCACACTCACACTTGTTAATTTCCCTTTAAGAAATCCAAATGTGCATGGTGTGAAATTGAATGGATGAGAGGTGCTTTTGATTCTCAAGATCACACGAAGTGCATGAGAAGAGCATACACACCACTAATCACATGCAAATTCACCAAACAGTTCAAGCACTTGTTCTTTTTAACCCCAAGACAAAATGTGTAATGGAAGACAATGGTTTGTTTTAAGCCCAATTTTGATGTGTGAATGAAGACAAGAGTTCATTTTAGTGCCCAAATCCAAAGGTGAAGGCAAACAAGATATTCTTTTTATGCCCGAATTGAAGTGTGAGACAAGCAAACTTATGAAGAAATGAAAAGAAATGAAAGATGAATGGAGTGCACTTAAATTTTTCACTTCCAATCTACTATGTGTGCTGATGCAAATGATGTTCCATCTCGGTGTGATCACCTACAAGCTACAAATCCCAAGAAGAAACAAGTAAACTTGCAAACGAAAGTGTTATGTGAAAAATCAAGAATCTGATGAAATATGATTAATATGAGCAAATACATAAAAATGGATTGCATGAACAGAAAGTAGATGAAATTCTAAGCACTTTTAAAAAAAATTCATGAAAATTGGATAATCTTGCAAAAGATATGATCATTTGAAGTTTGAAATGATAGCTGACTTTGACTGAGAAAAAATCTTGATAAACGACATAATCACCTAATAAAATCTACACTGTCACGTAGTTTACTAAATCAGCTTTCTGATGAGCCCTTGTTTGTGAATTTTTGATGTCGTATGCTCAAGTCATACAAGTTTGAAAAAAAATGCCTATTAGGGCATGAGAAGAAAAAAAAGTCAGGCCTGCAAGTTAGCATTAACCGCTACTAGTCACTGTTCACCTGGTCACATGGGCAATTAAGTTTGGTAGTCTGATCTCAGCAGTGCCCCTGGTTGCTCATATGACTAGGGGCCAAAGAAATTGAAAAATAAAAAATAAATGCAAAAAGGGAGGGTGGACGAACCTTATAGCCCCCTTCGACCTTGTGGTTACGAAAGCAATCGCGGCCTATGGTCAACGACGGTTAGGTTTGAATGTAGGCAAAAGCCTTTGTCGAAGACAGAGCAGAGGGAAGGCGAAGCGGGAGTCTGTGAGTGGCATCGAAATCCCAAGGGGTGTTGACTGAGACACCACTGGCAGTGATAAGAAACTCTTAAGGTGACCGATAGGGTTTGGTTTATGTTTTAGAGGGTAGAGGGATGGAGAATAGGCCACGAAAGTGGTTGAAAAGGAAGCCATGGAAATGTTGACAAGGTTTGAGTGGTGACACTCATGGCAGAGATGAGGGTCTCCACCAGAAGTGGCGATCGCAGGGGGAAATCGACGGAGGATTTGTAGGGATATGGAGCAGACTTACAGGTGGCGACGAGGTTCTTATTGAGCGAAGGTCGATCAAATGAGAGGTTCTAGGGTTATTCAGAGGTGGTAGGAAGGATGACTAGCAAGTGGTTAGGGTTTATTAACACAGGGCCGAGCGAGAACTTTTGAAAACAAGGAGATGAACACGGATAAGATGTCTATAGAGGTGATGAAATGATAGAAGGTTTGCAAGGAAGCTAAGGGTTTTAGGAATCTTGATAGGTGGCACTAGGGTGTGTTGGGGTGTTGACCAGGAACTGCAACAAACCATTTAAATCTGCCAAAAAAAATTCAAATCTGCAACCAGACAATACAAAACCTGCAAACAAATAAAATCAAGCTTGCAACTTGAAAGATGTTAGCCACTGAAAACTAGAAAGACAAAGCTAAAACTTTCAACCAAAGACTCCTGTGCAGGAGTCATACGGGTCCGTACAGATCCGTATGGTACGACCCTGCGACAGGGGCTAAAACCAAAAAAAATTTCAAATTATTTCTGCTAGCGAAATATAGAGTGTTATATGTCATTTTTCACCTGCGAGGCCTCCCGCACACAATGGCAAAGTCCGTTTCAGGCCTGGAAGCAACTTGCAAAAGTTGAGTTCCTAAAATCAACCAAAAAACGTTAGATTTGCATGATTCATGTCGGGTTCACCATTTGTCGTCAAGGCAAAAATTAGGTCTGAAACTAAAACAACAAGATATCAAACCCTAACTAGCACAATAGAGTACAAACTAGCATGAAAATCAAAACAAGAAAGAAAAGCAAACCGATCTCCAAGCTAGATTTGATTTATCTCCATTGCTCTTCTCAACCTCGTATAGGCATGCAATATTTCAAAGGTTGACTATGGGAGGAATGTTTGTTGCTCATTCCAGCAGCATAACGGTACTCAAAAGCTCAACATTAGGAAATTCGGTAGCATGAGGCTACTTAAAAACTAATGCATTCAAATGTCTTGTGAGAGGTTTTATTTATAGAAAAGGTTGATTTGAATGAATGGTTGAGATCAAAAGTTGATTTCAACGATGTGGACAGCTAGGATCGATTAGGTTTTCCCACTCCACAAGGAGTTGTAGTCATGTGACAAGTGTGTGGAGGAGAATAAAGGAGACCTAATTCAAATATTTTACTTGAATTAGTTTAGACATGTGAAGTGTATTAAATGAAAGTTGTAGTACCACACATGATTCAATTGAGAGGTGGAAAAGTGTTGCAATGAGATGAAAGGTGAGGATAAATTCAAATATTTTATTTGAATTATTTGGGACATGTGAAAGGGGGATTAATTAAATAAATATGATTTATTTAATTAATTGGTTAGGTGATTAGGATGGGATTAGGAGTGGGATTAAGACAAAATGCTACATGATGTCTCTAATAATGTGTCGACTAGGTGTTTGGACAAATTTAGGTGTCTACACCAAGGTCAAGAAATTCTCCGTGTCGGCCAAGGAAGAAGTTACAATCCTCAATGAAGGTGTAATGTGTGTACACAGATAGGTTGGCCTTAAGCAACTTGTATTCCTCCACAAGTGAATAAAACAAGGTGCAGATCTTAGGGAAGGTCGGCCATGTCCCAAAATACTTTGAATGATGTTACATTTAGCTCTGCAAGTCATGGAAGTGCTTCGCATGTCTTCTCCTTCAGCTGACTATTCTGAATGCTCTATTTTGAGAAAATAGTTGATCTTCTGATAGCCATATATTTTTGAAAACTGATCCAAATGAACTAAATTTTGGATATGATGTGCATGATGATGTCTAGATGCTAAGTCCTGCTCCGCAAGCTTTGAAATGCAAACGTGAAAAAATGCAGACCAAACTACTGAAACTACTTCTGACTGTCTGAACTGAAATGAATTGGGAAATGAAAAGAAAAAAAAATGTAAATATTTTTGGTTGATGCAAGATTGCTTTACAACCTAGGATGCTCCTACATCACTTTGATAGGCTTCAATGAGCAGGCCGTAGAGGCAACGAAAGAAAAGCTTGCCGCCCCAACAAGCCTATGCCAACTAGAAAAGAGGGAACAAGCACAAGTAAAACTAGTAAGCCCCCTCCATTCTATGTTTCCCTAATCATTGGTGACAAATTATTGCATAATTGTATGATAGATTCTGGGGTGGGTACTTCTGTTATGCCTAAAAACATAGTTGATAAGTTAGGCATTGAATACGAGCTTGTGGATAACGGGGTAGTGCAATTAGATGGAACTGTTGTTAAGACAATGGGTGTGATTAAGGATTTGAAACTCACCTTACATGCATGCCCTAGATGCTCTATTTTTTAAGACATCTTAGTCATTAACCTCCCAACATACTTTGGCATATGCCTATCTAGGGACTTCATTGCCAAGATAGGTGGGTACTTATCTTTTGATTGGTCCCACATGTTGTTCAGAACTAGATATGGTACTAAGGTGACCATTAAGGTTGAGCCCATTGCTAATGACTATATAGAGCCTTATACACCCACTCCTCTAAACATGAACTACACAATCCATGAGTTGGAGGAGGATGACAGTAGTATGCATGAGGCTGCAACACTAATGGAAGAGATCCTTGACATATTGCTTGACGAGTGGGGAAACTATTTTCAGTTTGACACTCCTGATCACATAGAAGACACAGGGCTAGGTACTTATTGTATCCATGATGAGGACTCCATTATTCCTAGTCTTAAGAAAGTAAGGTCATATCCAAGTGGAATATGGTACATGTATTTTGATTGCTCCAGAAGAAAAAATGGAGCAGGTGCTAGGGTTGTACTAATTTCACCCCAGAAAGAAAGTTATTTCTTTGCTTTTATATTATAGTTCAGTTGTACTAATAATATGGTTGAGTATGAAGCCTTAATTCAATGTATACAACTAGCACAAAAGAGAGGAATACAAATTTTACAGGGATTTGGTGACAATGAACTTGTTGTCCACCAAATCAGATCACAAAGTGCTTCAAATAATGAATTGCTCAAGTCATATAAACACAAAGTTTGGGATATGATTGAAGACTTTGATGCCTTTAACACACAAACAATGCCCAGACAAAGAAACAAAGATGCTGATAGGCTGGCTATAGTTGGCGCCCAGTTTGATATTCCCCAGAATGTCAAAAAAAACTTAGATCAGTATGTGAAGATCGTTGTGAGGCATGTTGTGCCTGACAATGTGACAAGCTGAAAAGTATTTGAGAATGATTAGCATATTGTAAAGTTTTTGCAAGATGAGGCAGAGTTTGTTGCCAAAAATTAGTCAATATTGCAAGAATAGTATGGTGACCAGGTGATCTAGCTAAAGACCAATAAACTACCCAGGGACTAGTCACCTTGGAAAACATATTTGGTGTTGATGATCAATCAAAGAAGGAGAAAATGAACATGACAATCAAAAAAGAGGACTATGAAGAGGTGGAGATTGCATAGGGCCGATTTCTAAAACATGGTAAGGTATGTAATCAAGCTAAGAGGCAAGGTTTTATTGAACATTGTAATGAATTTGATGATTTAATAGCTTGGGATTATATGGATCTGAAATGCTTTGATCCTGGTTTAATCCAACATACTATTGATTTAGACCCCAATGCAAAACCTGTCTGCCAAAAATAAAGGCCATTCAACCCAAAAATTGAGCCATTAATGAGAAAAGAGCTATCCAAGCTCATAGAGGCTAAAATCATTTACCTAATTAAACTTCCTCTTGGGTGGCTAACCTAGTTCTAGTTAGGAAAAAGAATGGGGAAATCAGATTGTGTGTGGACTTTAGAGACCTAAATAAGGCCTCCCTTAAAGACCACTATCCACTTCCTTCCATGGAGCAAATTCTCCAAACAATAGTAGGGCCTAAAAGATTTTCACTCCTAGATGGCTACTTAGGCTATAACCATATTCTTGTAAAAGAATTAGATCAACACAAAACAATCTTTACCACCAAGTGGGGTACTTTGGCTTATCAGAAAATGCCATTTGGGTTGACTAATGCTGGGGCAACCTTCCAAAGAGCAATGGATTTAGCTTTAAAGTCCTGATCAATGATATTATTCTAGTGTATCTTGATAATTTGATTGTATATTCTAAGCATGCAGCTGACCACCTGGGTCATTTGAGAAAAGTCTTTCAAAGATGCAGGGAATATGGAATATCATTGAATCCAAAGAAGTGTGTGTTTGCTGTCCCAGAAGGCAAATTGCTAGGACAAGTGGTTTCAAAGGAAGGGCTATCTATTGACCTCGAAAGAACCAATGCCATTCTATCTCTTCCCCTTCCTAGTCACAAGAAAGGCCTGCAAAACTTCCTAGGAAAGATCAACTTTGTGAGGAGGATCATACTTAATTTTGCTTCAATAGCAAAGCCCCTCACAACCATGCTTAAAAAGAAAGCTGCCTTCACATGGACAAAGGAAGGCATAGACAAATTTGAAGCTGTCAAGAAGGCTATTGCACAGAATCCAACGCTAATAAATCCCAACTATGAAAAGGATTTGATCCTTTATGCCTTTGGAGGCAAGGAGGGCATATCAACAGTTTTAACACAATAAAATGAAGAGGAATTGGAACAACCAATTACTTTCTTTAGCCAGCCACTCAAAGAATATGAGCTAAAGTATGATTTTGTTGAAAAACATGTGTTTGTTGTGGTGAAAGCACTCAAAAAGTTAAGGCATATGCCTTCAAACAGTAAGATTCAATTGACAGTGAACCAGCTCGGCGTGAAAGAGTTTCTTTTAAGAAGAGATATTAATTAAAAGAGGGCTGGGTAGATCACAAAAGTAATTGAGTATGATGTAAACATCAACATCACCAAGCTGGTGTGAGGCAAAGGCCTGTGTGAACCGATGGCCGTGGGTTCTGAGGTTAGAAACAATGTTGTGTGTCCTAGAACAAGCGCAACCTACTGGTTCCAATGTCCTAGGTCACTGGCATCAGAATATGACCACGTTCATACAAACAGGAAGATGCTTGGATGGATTGGATCAAGCAAAAAGGAGGTATTTCAGGCTCTAGTCCATCCCCTATGTTCTTTTTGATGGTGTCTTGTTTAGGAAAGACATCAATGGAGTTCTTCTTAGATACATTGCACAAAATTAGACCTCTAAGGTATTAGAAGAATTTCATAATGACCCTGCTGGTGGTCATTATTCTCCAAGAACAACTGCTGTCAAGATCATGAGGGCTAGTTATTATTGGCCCAATTTGTTCAAGGACACCCGGGTAAGTGCAAGAAGATGGGGGGCCAAAAAGGGGTCTTAAGTGGCCACTTTTTTTCTAAAATCAGGAAATGTTGGCCTTGGATGAGAAATTGAGCATAGTTACACTCAAAATTTGGAGATGCAACCAAAACAATGTTCGTAGTGCTCTGAGTCTATTTTCTAAACTACTACTTTTAAAAAAAAAATGGTATAGATTAAGGGGTTCAAAAGAGGGAGCCACAGAAATTGGTGTTGTTTTTGTCAAAAAAACATAACATAGCATGTTTTGTGGCTCCCTCAAAAGGTTAACTTTTTTTTGGTATTTTTAAAATCGCTTCAATGAGAAATTAGCTAACAACATGTAGTTTATGCCTGATTTTTCTAATAATTTTTTAATGAATTTTTGATTTTTTACTAATTTTCAAAGTGGACACATCCTGAAAAATAGAATTTTGGCCGTGCTACCCCTATAAATTTTGAAAACTAATTGAAAATCAATTTTTTTTAATAAGTGTAGAATGGAGTCTAGTTTCTAAAAATGTAATTTTTTTGAATTTCAATAGACCGTTAATTTACAATGAAAAAAAGACTAAACACTGGTTTTTGCCCAAAAACAGACACAGAAACAAAAGGAATTAAAGATGAAAGGCTTAACATTGTCAAAATGTGAAAAAAATTACATCATTAAATAGCTAAGAGAAAGCCTAACATTACCCAGGTGTTCGATTTGTTTGACCTTGAAACACATGCAAATCTAAGGGTTAGCACGAACGGAATTATGTGAAATCCTATCAAATATGCAAATATATGTCTCTAGACATTGGGAAGGCACTCCAAGCCTTTGGGTTGGAAATCCAAAGCAAATCCCAAGCAAAATATAACGCGAGCGCGTTATAATGAGCTCGCATTATGTTCTATTTTGCATTTTTTCCTTTTTCGCAAAAGTTTGCTCAATGTTTGTCATGTTTGACATAATGTGAGCGCATTATAACATGCTCGTGTTATGTCCCGCTTGGATTGTTTTATGTTCAAGGTTATTAAACATGTATGTATGATTGTATGTATGTATGTATGTATATATGTATGCCTATATGTATGTATGTATGTACAGTGTTGACGGTAGAGATGGGGGTGAGGTAGATAGGGGAGGAGAGGGGTGGATAAAGTTTGAGGGTTGAGGGTTTAGGGATAGGATTTAGAGTTTAGGGATAAGGGATCAGCGTTTAGGACCTTGAGGGATTAGGGTTTAGGGTTGAGGCTTTAGGGATAGCGTTTAGGGTTGAGGGTCGAGGGAATAGGATTAAGGTAGAGTGTTGAGGGTAGAGGGATTAGGGATACGGTTTAGGGTTGAAAGTTTAGGGTTGAGGGATTAGGGTTTAAGGTATAGTGTTGAGGATTTAGGGATAGGGTTTAGGATTTAAGGTTTAAGTGTTGAGGATTGAGGATTTAGGGATAGGGTTTATGGTTTAGGGATTAGGGTACCATAAATTATAATTAGGGTTTAAGGTTTATGGTTTAGGGATTAGGGTTTAGGGTTAAGGGATTAGGGTTTAGGGATGTACAATTAAGGGTACCATAAATAAACTAGAATTTAGGCAGGGTGGGAAAATTTTGTGAATCATCATGGGCTAGAGATTGGAGATTTTTCTATGTTCAAGTACATATCCAAGTCATATTTTAAGGTTAAGATATTTCAAAGAATAGGGTGTGTGAAAAACATCAATGCTCTTTAGCTTATGAATACCAACATTGATACAGATAAAATATGCCCTTCTTCTAACAGAGTATGCAATTCAAGTCAACCAATGGGCAGCAAGTTGTTGAATTAATTAGTTTAATGGGTGTGCCTCCTTCAAAGTTATGCTTGGAGACTTTACACAAAAACTGGTAACTCTATACATTATTTTTCATTCTTTTATTTCCTATACACTATTAAGAACTTGTAAAATATAATTGTGTAATGTGTTTATGGTAGCGCATTCCTCCTACATTTGTTTCACAGTTTATAGACAACACATACGAACATATGGTGTTGCAAGGCCCAGGTGGGTAGGAGTGGGATGTGCAATTAGGGGGTACCATAAATAAAATAGAATTTAGGTAGGGTTGGGAAAATTTTGTGAATCATCATGGGATGGAGATTGGAGATTTTGTTGTGTTCAAGTACATATTCAAGTCATATTTTAAGGTTAAGATATTTCAAAGAACAGGGTGTGAAAAATATCAATGCTCTTTAACTTATGAATACCAACATTGATACAGATAAAAAATGCCCTTCTTCTAATAGAGGATGCAGTTCAAGTCAACCAATGGGCATCAAGTTGTTGATTGAATTGGTTTCTGATGAAGAAGACAATGATGTTGTTGAAGCAATGGAAGAAAATCAAAATTGTAAGTCTAATTTAATTTATTTCAACTTTCAAAGTAGGTATTTGAATTGTAGGTTTACCAGGAGGATTGGTATAACAAAAACTTAATTCTGTTATAGGCCTTTCTTTGAAGAACCCTGGACATTATGGACCCTATCATCTAGAAAAGCACATGACAGTGAACTCTGCCCCACCTTTCAAATCAGATAAACCTTTTTAATCAATGAAAATGAAGTCAAGGAATGTAAACTGACCATGCATACTAGTAAGATCAAATTCTTTGCCTTCTATTCTTATTACTCTTACTTTATGAAGAGAAGAGTGTAAAAAAGAATGGGTTTAATTGTAAGCTAACATAAGGAAAAGCAGTTTTGTTATTACATTTTTCTGAGGGATCTCTAGAATAGTCTAATATAATGCAGTCTTCTATAATATGAACATCTGCATTTGTGTGAATGCTAAGCTTTAATAGTAGAGTATTAAATCAATGGAATCAACTATTTGTTGGGTTAAAATAACTTAGTTTTTGTAATGGTTTGGGAATACAGGAGTTGCCAAAAATAGGTGAATGTCCTCTACAATTACCAAGAGAAAAAAGTTTAGTAGTTCTTGTGAATAGAGCCAGTAAACAATGGGAGATTATTTGCCCATTTCATAACAATATACCTACCCTAAGTGCGGGGTGGGCATATTTTGTACATCATAATAATATCAAGGAAGGAGATGTTTGCATCTTTGAGCAGGTGGATAGCAAGAAACATAGATTTATGTTTAGAGTTCATATAGATCAAAAGATAAAATAAGGATCCTTCTGAAAGAACTTCTAGGAGGGAAAAGACAGGCCAAAGATAAAAGGAGAAAATTATACAAGAAAAGATCTTCATGAGGATTATAATATTTTGTATAAAACAAACAAAAATTAGTTAATTAAAAATAGAAAATCAAGAAAGAAGTGGTACTAAAATGTATAGTTACTGATATCTAAAATGTATAGTTACTAATATCTATTTTTAAAAGATTGATTGATTTTTATGGCCAAAGTTGTTTATTTTACCTAGTTGATGGTTTTAATTACACCCAGGTTATACATTGGGAGCAGATGTGTGCACATTTCTATGGCCTCGATTTAAATTTAAGAAAATAGGAGGAGAGAGTATGTTGATCTTTTAAAAAAATCATAATAAAAAAATGTTCACTTAGTGTTGACCAGGGGTTCCGATTTCAACCATTTATTGCCCACTGTGGATGTACCCCAATGCAAAGATTTTCTCATAGTGATCATCCTTCTAATTTCAACTATTAATTACTCATTGTGGATGTACCAGACGCAAAGCTTTTCTCATAGTGTGTACATCTATTGGCATAATGAACCGCAGATGGGCCAGAAAAACATGCCATATAATTTGAATATTCACTTCAGCTAGAAAGTTTTATTGATGGAGCTAGAAACTCAGAGAATTGACAGGGCACAATATGGCCCAAGATGTGAGAAGAAAGCAAGGACAACTCATGAATCTAAAGAGTTAAGGTGCACTTCAAGGACCTTTCCTAATTTCAATGGATGGCATTTGCTCTTGCTAGTTGATGGTAAATACTACATTTTTGCAAACTTTATTTTCATTATCCAAGAGAGAAGCATTAGGGTTTAGGGTATAGTGTTGAGGGTTTAGGGATAGGGTTTAGGGTTGAGGGATTAGGGTTAAGGGTTGAGGTATTAGGGTTTGACGTTGAGGGTTGAGGTTTGAGGTTTGAGGGTTGAGGGTTTAGGGATAGGGTTGAGGGTCGAGGGATTAGGGTTAAAATAGAGTGTCGAGGGTATAGGGATTAGGGATAGGGTTGGAGGGTTTAGGGATAAGGGATTAGGGTTTAAGGTATAGTATCAAGCCCGTTAAGGGTTTAGGAATAGGGATAGTGTTCAAGGTTTAGGGATGAGGGATTAGGGTTGAGGGTTAAGGGATTAGGGTTGAGGGTTGAGGGATTAGGGTTTAGAGATAGGGTTTAGGGTTGAGGGATTAGGGGTTAAGGTATAGTGTTGAGGGTTTCGGGATAGGATTTAGGGTTGAGGGTTTAGAGTTAAGGGTTGAGGGTTGAAGTTTTAGGGTTTAGGGTTGAGGGTCGAGAGATTAGGGTTAAAGTAGAGTGTCGAGGGTATAGGGATTAGGGATAGGGTTAGAGGGTTTAGGAATAAGGGATTAGGGTTTAAGGTATAGTATCGAGCTCTTTGAGGGTTTATGAATAGGGATAGCATTTAGGGTTTGGGGATGAGGGATTAGGGTTGAGTGTTGAGGGATTAGGGTTTAGGAATAGGGTTTAGGGTTTAGGGTTGAGGGATTAGGGTTTAAGGTATAGTGTTGAGGGTTTAGGGATAGGGTTTAGGGTTGAGGGATTAGGAGTTAAGGTATAGTGTTGAGGGTTTAGGGATAGGGTTTAGGGTTGAGGGATTAGAGTTAAGGGTTGAGGGTTGAGGTTTTAGGGTTAAGGGTTTAGGGATAGGGTTGAGGGTTGAGGGATTAGGGTTAAAGTAGAGTGTCAAGGGTATAGGGATTAGGGATAGGGTTGGAGGGTTTAGGGATAAGGGATTAGGGTTTAAGGCATAGTATCGAGCCCGTTGAGGGTTTAGGAATAGGGATAGTGTTTAGGGTTTAGGGATGAGAGATTAGGTTGAGTGTTGAGGGATTAGGGTTGACGGTTGAGGGATTAGGGTTTAGGGTTGAGGGATTAGGGTTTAAGGTATAGTGTTGAGGGTTTAGGGATAGGGTTAAGGGTTGAGGGATTAGAGTTAAGGGTTAAGGGTTAAGGGATTAGGGTTTGACGTTAAGGGTTGAGGGTTGAGGTTTTAGGGTTAAGGGTTTAGGGATAGGGTTGAGGGTCAAAGGATTAGGGTTAAAGTAGAGTGTCAAGGGTATAGGGATTAGGGATAGGGTTGGAGGGTTTAGGGATAAGGGATTAGGGTTTGAGGTATAGTATCAAGCCTGTTGAGGGTTTAGGAATAGGGATAAAATTTAGGATTTAGGGATGATGGATTAGGGTTGAGGGTTGAGGGATTAGGGTTGAGGGTAGAGAGATTAGGGTTTAGGGTTGAGGGATTAGGGTTTAACGTATTGTGCTTAGGGTTTAGGGATAGGGTTGAGGGTTGAGGGATTAGAGTTAAGGGTTGAGGGATCAAGATTTGACATTGAGGGTTGAGGGTTGAGGTTTTAGGGTTGAGGGTTTAGGGATAGGGTTGAGGGTTGAAGGATTAGGGTTAAAGTAGAGTGTCAAGGGTATAGGGATTAGGGATAGGGTTAGTAGGTTTAGGGATACAGGATTAGGGTTTAAGGTATAGTATCAAGCCTATTGAGGGTTTAGGGATGATGGATTAGGGTTGAGGATTGAGAGATTAGGGTTGAGGGTTGAGGGATTAGAGTTAAGGGTTGAGGGATTAGGGTTTGACATTGAGGGTTGAGGGTTGAGGTTTCAGGGTTGAGGGTTTAGGGATAGGGTTGAGGGTTGAGGGTTGAGGTTTTAGGGTTGAGGGTTTAGGGATAGGGTTGAGGGTTGAGGGTTGAGGTTTTAGGGTTAAGGGTTTACAGATAGGGTTGAGGGTCGAAGGATTAGGGTTAAAGTAGAGTGTTGAGGGTATAGGGATTAGGGATAAGGTTGGAGGGTTTAGGGATAAGGGATTAGGGTGTAAAGTATAATATTGAGCCTGTTGAGGGTTTAGGAATAGGGATAGGGTTGAGGGATGATGGATTAGGGTTGAGGGTTGAGGGATTAGGGTTCAAGGTATAGTGTTGAGGGTTTAGGGATAGGGTTAAGGGTTGAGGGATTAGAGTTAAGGGTTGAGGGATTAGGGTTTGACGTTGAGGGTTGAGGGTTTAGGGATAGGGTTGAAGGTCAAAGGATTAGGGTTAAAGTAGAGTGCTGAGGGTATAGGGATTAGAGATAGGGTTGGAGGGTTTAGGGATAAGCGATTAGGGTTTAAGGTTTATGGATAGGGTTTAGGGTTTAGGGTTGGGGGATTAGGGTTTAAGGTATAGTGTTGAGGGTTTAGGGTTGAGGGATTAGGGATTGAGGTTGAGGGTTGAGGGTCGATGGATTAGCGGGAAAGTAGAGTGTCGAGGGTATAGGGATTAGGGATAGGGTGTAGGGTTGAAGGTTTAAGGATTGAGGGTTGAGGCTTTAGGGCTAAGGGTTAAGGGATTAGGGTTTAGTGATAGGGTTTAGGGTTTAGGGTTGAGGGATTAGGGTTTATGGTTGAGGGAATAGGGTTTAACATAAAGTGTTGAGGGTTTAGGGATAGGGTCTAAGGTAAAGTGTTGAGTGTTTAGGGATAGGGTTTAGGATTTAAGGTTTAAGGGTTGAGGGTTGAGGGTTTAGGGTTTAGGATTAAGTGAGACCTATATGGCTAAGGATGGATGGAGAGGTAGACAAGGAGTGACTGAGAGACATAGAGAGGGGAGAGGTAGAGAGGTGAGGGGGAGAGATAAGTGAGATATAGAGAGGTAAGAGATAGAGCATGAGGTTATGGAACTAGAGGTGAGATATTGCAAAGGTGTTATCAAAGGTGAGATAGGCACAAATATTTATGGATCAATCTATAGCAGGACAAAACGTGAGCACGTTATAATGCACTCATGTTTTGTCCTACTACAGAAATGGTAAAAAAACCTAGACCCCTGTGATCCAGGCCCACATGCTTTGTTTTCATGCTGATTATACATGTGTTTCGACAAAAAAGAAGTGTTTTCATGTTGTTCAAAAGTTCACATGCACATTTTACACATTCTACCACCTTTGCATGATCTTTCCACCACCTTTTCTACTTTGCCAACTTGAGAAGGAGGAAATAACATAGTTTTTCACATCAAATTTGATATATATCTATTCAAGTTTTAATTTTTGTAGTGTTGCAATGTTAATTGTGATTCAATTTTAAGAATTTAACATTATAGATTGGTTAATGGTATTATTGTTACTAATTATATTTTAGTGTTATTCAATTTAACAGTGAAAAGGAAGCAAGTGGTGAAAACCTCAAATTATTGAGGAGTTTGATGCAAGAAGAAAAAAACACTACATAATTAGGCACTCTCTCCATTCGAATCTCCATTTTTTAGGTATGTCAAGTCTTTACATGCATGTTCTTTACATTTTCCTTAATTCTATTTGAATTACTTTATCATGCTTTATCATACATATTTATATCACTTGTATCTAGTATGCATAATAAAAGACTATGTATACATATCTTGTGTTTATATAATAGACTATTTTTTAAATTAATTCATGGTATTCATAATAAAAGATATCTCAAAGGTCAACATTAATTAAAATAGACACATTCCCAATCAAGAAAGCAGCTTACAATCTCCCATGATGCCATGTATATTTTCTACACTTGGGCTCTTTAATAATTATGTGTAATAAATAGACCTTAACATACCATGATGTCAAACTGTAAAAGAATAAATCTTTACAACATAATAAAAATACAATCCCACTATTATCTTGTCATATGAACAAGTTAAGGTAGAAATGAATAGGTGCCAAGATCATACAAGCATGCACATGACATGATAATTTGTATGCACATATCTTGGGCTAGGACATTCCTTATGCACCTTTTCATGATGATTTGTATGCACATGACACAACAATATTTCAAAATTTCCTAATTGTCCTTTGTTAGCACATGATGGTGGTTACCTTGATCGATTATATACCATTCAATACCTTAAATTTCATAAGCTTTCCTCTCAAGCAATCTCCCTATAGAAAGGCACAAAGAGGGTCTTCAATACTTTAAAAGCTAACAAGGTTACTAGAGGTCTTCTTACCCCTCAAGAACTTAGAAGATACAACCATTCTAAACCCTTACTCAAGTCTACACTCTTCAATTGTTGTCTATTCCTTCACAATCCTCAATAGGTGACTCTCCTTTGACCTTATCCTCATCTAGGACTGAAGTGAACTTTGTACCATAATGCTTTGTATTGCTGCAATAACATTATGCAATAATGCTTTGTATGGCTGCAATAATTTGCTTTGTATGCTTTGTACCTATTTTGGTTGAGTGACATTTACTCTTTTACATGATGAGTGTATGTACATTTACTATGAAGGGTTGAATGACATATATTTTAGTTATTTGTATGGATTCATTTCTTAGGAACTAATATTGGTCTCTTTATCATGCTACAAACAAATTCTCTGTCATGCCGAGGAAACGATCAAGAATTAAACCAACACAGGAAGAGATAGAAGCTAAGAATGTAAAGAAAGTAGCTGCTATGAGGGAGCTTCGTGAGAAGAGGAAATTGGACACGATAAATGAAGACATGCCAATTGAAGAGGAACCACAACCATCACAAAAAGATATGGTATTGGTGGCACAAAGAGAACAAATGCAAAAACTTCGTGCTATGAGAGATTTGAATACCATAGTTGGAGACACGTCTTCTACCGCAAGTCAACATGTAGGGACACCATCTACCGCATCTCAAGTTGAGAGTACATCATCACTCACATGTGATGAAGGAGGTACGCCATTGTTCCCACCTCAACCTCAAGGTATGTCATCTATTCCATCTTCGATTGAAGGTATGCCATCTAGCCCATCTCATTTAAATATTGATGAAGTTCCTAATGTTGAGATGAATTTACCTAACTTAACACCACCTAGAATTTTGCATAGAAAGCTAAATTATTTGATTGATATTGATGAGAATATTTTGTAGCCAATGGAAGGTAAGATTCCAAAACGCACTTGTAGAAGATATGCTCATAAGATTTGGAGATTGTTCTTTGAAAATTTAAATGAGACCGCAAGATGTCAACTATTTGTTGAAATGATGCGAAGTATAAAGTATAGGTCCATCATGAAGATTCTTGGGTTGAGAACATCAGAGGCTTCAAGTGAAAAATCTATTGTCAAGAATCTAATGAGTGCATATGAGAGTGTGGGTAACACCTCATGAACAAAAGATAGTAATGCAACACGGCGTGTGATTACATCGACTATAGTAAGTAGTCAAATGAGGAAAGATCGTCTCATTAGAAAGACGAGTCAGGCATTGAGAATTAATAGGAAAACTTTATCAAGAGCCGTTAGAAGACGCCAAGGAATTAAGGACACTAATGCCAATGAATTATGGGCGTTCTCAGGGAGACTACCATGAAAAAATAAACCAATTGTTGAAGCATTGAGATCACTAATTGAAGACTTTTGGAAGAATTACACAAGGGTATCTCTGAATCAAAGGGATGTGGTAAGAAGGAGAATCAGTAGTCAGAACCGTGAGCCACATCCAAAGCATTTTTTGGATGAGACTCAAACATAGTTTTTCAGTAAATTTCTAGAGAAGTATCCTTAAGTTAAAATTTGTCAAAGATATTTTGAAATGCTCAAACCTTTCTATGTCAAGATAAATCACACACACACTACTTGTTGTAGATTACATATTAAATTTTCTAACCATTTTGATGTTTATTGGTCTATATATTTAGATTTGCATACTAACGATGTTTTACAGGGTTGTGGCATACATGCCCCACCAACTTCTTCAAGAGACTTCATATCAATAATTTTATGTGAAAGAGAGGAAGGTCAAATATTCTACAAGAGATTATGCTTGGATGGCACATGTCATCATTGTGGGGGCTTGCAACGCATGCCAATATGTGAACATATTGAAAGAACACATGCAGTTGGAAAAAAACTAGTAGAGTTTGGCAAGTATAAAATAGTGGCATACAATACAAAAGATGTTAAAGAAGTAAAGAGGTGTGAATTGGTTATTGAAAATATTCCAGTGTATCAGTTTATGCCAATATTTTGTGACATCATAGTGTATGAGTATGTAAGACATGCCCATAGAGCTTGATGGTTGGACTTGCAATTCAAGTTATGCAAGGACACATTTTTGATTAGTAGCATTGTTTCAGTCGTCAAATTTGTAGAGAACTACAGTCTACAGCCACAACGTGATGTGCAATCATAATATTACAACTCTACACAGGTTTCTATATTTGTGCACATCGCATTCATTCATGTGAATGATAGTATAGAGGATGACAGAAAGATCATAAGGGAGTATCATTTCTATATCAATGATGATCGAACGCTTTCTACGAAGTTCGTGCAAGGTTGCTTTCAGGTGTTCTACAATGATTTGGCTAGAAGGGGCAAATCATTCAGTCAGCATATCATATGGTCAGATAACTGTGTGTCACAATTCAAGAACTCATGAAATTTCTATTGGCTAAGTAGGAGGCATAATTTTACAGGTATTTAGCATATGTGGAACTTTTGTGAGGCCAGGCATGGAAAGAGGGAGCATGATGGTGTAGGAGCATGAATCAAAAGAGCCATAGCATGAGAAGAGTTAAAGTATAAAGACAATGCAAAGTTGACAGATGCAAAATTGATCGTCGAGTGGTGTAATGCTTCCATGGGTCCAGGTAATGAAGGTAAGTCTTTAGTTCATAGATTTTTTTGGTTGATAGATGATACTAACATTGCACCATATGAGGACTGTTCTACACTGACAGGATCAAGTGAGATGCACTTTTTCAAAAGCTCAATTGTAGGTTCATGGAGTATCCATACGCGAAAGATGTCATGCTTTTGTTCTTCCTTTACAATTCAAGCTTGGGATGGGTGCGAGTCAAATGAGTGGGTTGACGAATGGCAGTTAAGTTATCTTAGCCCACTTGACACATATCGACCCCCGACGGCACTAGAACTAACACAGATGGAATCATCAGTTGACTTTGACCACATATCAGATCTAGTTCAACTAGGTAATATATCTATTTACATAGTTTTTGAAATTCCTAATGTCATCTTACTTTGTAGTGTTTTTGTAATGTTGACTAATTTCATCTAATTTGCTACACATATCAATGTAGGGCATGCATATGCATTTATTGTAGATGAAGCTAACGAAGAGGGAACAGATTATTACTTGTGTCGTGTTGAGGCCAAAAATAAATTGGATGCCCCAGTTACAGATAGAGAAAACATCGAATACCTTATAGGCTTAGTGGTTGTTACTGGAACATGGATTAGAAGGTACCCACATAAGAGTGTTAATGTTTGGCTATTTTAGGACTTTGACATGCATCAGAAGATTCTTCATTACTTGAACCTTGTCGTGGCATATAATGTTCATTTGATACAATATTAGGGTAGACCTTTGAACAAGACCTTGTGGAAGGTGCGTGAGTCTGACCATGAAGCAATACTTGAAAAAATAAAGAGTAGAGGAGACCTGGATGGTTCATTGGATTAATTTGTAAGTATTCACATTGATTTTGTAAAGTCATGTTACATTGAGTTGTAAGTATGCACATTAATTTGTAAGGTTTGTCTTTTTTTATTTACTGCTGCATTTTTACACATATACACATTTTTACATCATCATGTTATGCTTCATGGGGTTAGACCTAAGTGATGGATGAAGTTGATCCTGAGAATAATCTATAAAATCTAGGTAATGTATAAAATATAGGTGTCTCTAGGTGTCTTGGTTTCTAACTAGATAATAGGTGTCTCTAATTGTGTCTTAGGTATATATGATATGTCACCTAGGTAGATAGAGACTAGAAAAAAGTATTTAATCTAATCTAGGTGTCTTAGGTAGATACTATATGTCAATGACTTATCTAGAGACTAGAATAAGGTATAATCTAGAATGATCTAGGTGTCTTCTATAATTTAATCTAGGTGTCTTAGGTAGGTACTATATGTCAACTAGGTCATCATAATAGGTGTCTTAGGTAGAACTATAATCTAGGTGTTTAGTTGAATTAGGTCTAGACTACAATAAGGTATAAAGACTAGGTGTCTTAGGTCTACTATGTCTATAAAATCTAGATACATACTATACAATAGGTGTCTTACGTGTCCTACATCTACTAGAATACATGTGTCTTAGGTCTTAGGTGAGGCCACATGAGCTTCCACCTTCACGTGGTTGGCCTTGTCAGTATAGAATATTTATATTTCTTGAAGCTAAGGGAAGCTCTTTTTCTTAATAGGAAAACTTTATCGACTTTAGTTGCACTAATGGTGCAGGGGCACTCAGGTTGTCATGCCTCTAAGAGGGGTCAAAAAGTAAAATTTTGTTTTGATTGAGTCAGTTGTATGTAATAAGGTCTTCTAAGACCATTTCATATGTTTTTGAGTCAGTTTGAGTCTGAGTCTTGTTGCAAAAGTGTCAATGTTGTCAAGTTGCACAAAGCAACTTTCGCATTTTTGGTGTCCTGCTCTTGACGTGACCAAACTGACAGTTCCAATGCATTCGAATGGGTATGTTTAGGCTAGGCATGGTCCTATTTTTCACCCAAACATGCCAAAATAGTCCGAACTACATTGTACCGACGATATCCCTGAAGAGTCCAAAGTGCAAAAAGACAACAATGTTTTACGAGTTGTTACTCAGAAACTGTGTCACTTAGAAACATTTTGTCTAAGGAAACATGATCACGTAGGGTTCCTCTACAATAATCTCTCTCAATTTTTTATATCTCTGAGGTGTTTTCCCGTGCTGAAAGGTTTTCTGCTACCCAAAAATCGTCAGGAGGTAGTGTAAAGTTGCAAAGGGGTGCAACTTTCATCCTTGTCCTGATGCGACCAAATTGAATGTTCCAACATGTCCGGATGGGTACATTTACACTAGGCATGGTCCTTTTTTTCACCCAAACATGCCGAAATAGTCTGAGCTACATTGTACCGACAATGTCCTTGAAGAGTCCAAAGTGTAAAAAGACATCAATCTTTGACGAGATGTCACTCAAAAACTGTATCACTTAGAAAAATTTCATCTAAGGTAACGCAATCAAGTAGGGTTCCTCTATAATAACCTCTCTCAGTTTTTTATATCTTTGAGGCATTTTCCTGTGATGAAAGGTTTTCTGCTGCCCCAAAAATCGTCAGAAGGAGGTAGTGTAAAGTTGCAAAGGGGTGTAACTTTCGTCCTGCTCCTAATGCGACCAAACTAACTATTCCAACGCGTCCGCATGGGTACATTTACGTTAGACATGGCCCTATTTTTCACCCAAACATGTCGAAACAGTCCGAGCTACATTGTACCGACGATATCCCTGAAGAGTCCAAAGTGCAAAAAGGCATCAATTTTTGACGAGATGTTACTCAAAAATTGTGTCACTTAGAAAAATTCTGTTAAGGAAACATGATCATGTAGGGTTCCTCTACAATAACCTCTCTCAATTTTTTATATCTTTGAGGTGTTTTCCCGTGCTGAAAGGTTTTCTGCAACCCCAAAAATCGTCAGAAGGAGGTAGTGTAAAGTTACAAAGGGGTGTAACTTTCATCCTGCTCTTGATGCAACCAAACTGACTATTCCAACGCATTTAGATGGGTACATTTAGGCTAGGCATGGTCCTTTTTTTCACCCAAACATGCCAAAATAGTCCGAGCTACATTGTACTGGTGATGTCCCTGAAGAGTCCAATGTGCAAAAAGGCAGCAATCTTTGATGAGATGTTACTCAAAAACCATGTCACTTAGAAACATTCCATCTAAGGCAATGCGATCACATAGCATTCCTCTACAATAACCTCTCTTAGTTTTTTATACCTCCGAGGGATTTTCTCGTGATGAAAAGTTTTCTATTGCCCCAAAAATTGTTAGGAGGTAGTGTAAAGTTGCAAAGGGGTGTAACTTTCATCCTGCTCTGGATGCAACCAAACTAACTATTCCAACGCGTCCAGATGGGTATTTTTAGGCTAGACATGGTCCTTATTTTCACCCAAACATGCCGAAACAATCCGAGCTACATTGTACCGATGATATCCCTGAAGAGTCAAAGTGTAAAAAGGTAGCAATCTTTGACAAGATGTTACTCAGAAACCATGTCACTTAGAGACATTTTATTTAAGGAAACATGATCATGTAGGGTCCCTCTACAATAACCTCTCTCAGTTTTTTATATCTTTGAGGCGTTTGCCCATGGTGAAAGGTTTTCTGTTTCCCCAAAAATCGTTAGGGGGCAGTGTAAAGTTGCAAAGGGGTGTAACTTTTGTTCTTCTCCTCGTGTAGACAAAATGATAGTTCCAACGCATCTGGATGGGTACGTTTAGGCTAGGCATGGTCCTATTTTGCACCCAAACATGCCGAAACAGTCCAAGCTACATTGTACCGGCAATATCCCTGAAGAGTCCAAAGTGCAAAAAGGCAACAATCTTTGATGAGATGTTACTAAGAAATCGTGTCACTTAGATACATTCTGTTTGAGGCAACGTGATCATGTAGGGTCCCTCTACAATAACCTCTCTTAGTTTTTTATATCTCTGAGGTGTTTGCTCGTGGTGAAAGGTTTTCTACTGCCCCAAAAATCGTCAGAAGGAGGCAGTGTAAAGTTACGGAGTGTAACTTTTGTTCTTCTCCTTGTGTGGCCAAACTGACAATTCCAATGCATCTGGATGGGTACGTTTAGGCTAGGCATGGTCCTGTTTCACACCCAAACATGCAGAAACAGTTTGAGCTACAAACACTAACTAGTCTTCAATCTTCAAACACTACAAATACCATGATATCCTTCATAAAGCTGTCTTTTAGCCTTTTATAAAGGCATGCCCATCAAATTCAACTGCATAGAGATGACTGTTTGTATTCCAAATTACTTTTAAATACTAACCTTCCAATCCTTTTTCCCGCCCTCATATCAATTAAATATGACCTTCGATTATGATATGGCATCGAGCTTATGAGAGTTTACGAGAGAGGCCGGTTGAGTTAGATTGAAGGGCCGGTGAACTAATGACTTAAAGACCCTTTAGTAGGTTGATTTAAGTGATAGTAACTTGTGATTATAAGTCAATATTAAATTAAAACAAAAGTACACTTTACACATGACAGGCAATTGAGGGTTTTAAAGTCTTAAGAAAAGTAGATTCTTTTTAGGGTTTAATGCCCAATATGTAAACCCTAACTATCAATAAGAAAGACTTAAACATTCTAACTTTCATCAAGCGATATCTAGGACATTTCACTGCCTCAGGGACATCAGAAGAAAGACATTAGATTATGACACTTATCATAGGCTTAGGGTTCTAAGACATGAACAACTTCACATTCGAATCAAACTCATGACTCCCCTCAATAAATATAACTCTCCTTGATGATGACATTGAATTATGATTATGAAAGCTTGTGTCTTCTCTGACTTCTTATTGCGTGAACAAAACCACATACACCATGAACATGAACCTTGCATCATATCAACCTTCCAAGATAGACCTTATCATGAAAACCATATTCACAACAAAACCTTGCATGAACAAAACCACATCCACCATGAACATGAACCTTGCATGATATGAACCATGTTTGTCTTGTGCAGCATCAACATGAATTGAGAGACCTTATCATGAAAACCATATTCACAACATCATGCACCTCATGACCATCACCTACCTTGAATCACTGTATCACCTTATCAACATCATGGCATCAATGACAAACAACCTTGACCCTTTGACTTCAATGACAACCTTGAACCTTGATTGTTGATGACTTATGGAAGCCTATAGCCCCAATGTTATGTTGCATACTAAAATTAGGTAAGAGTCAATGTACTCTAATAACCTCACCTTATATGCAAGAGGAATTACATTTAATAACCATAATGGCCATCAGGTGCTCATAAGCATACGATTTTGACTATCTTATTCAAAACAAAAAATATACTCTTTGCATCCCAATATGATATAATAACAAGAAATTAAGAAATATTTTCAATTGACCAACTCATAAAGAATATGGATCAACATACTCATTTGAATATTTTCAATTGAGCAACTCATAGAGGATATGAATATTTTCTATTCAACATGATGTTTCATTTTTATTCTAAATACAACTTTTATCTTTTAGTTCTAGAGTAAGGTTTAGGTGATACTTAAATAACAATAGTTGGCTTATTGGATCAACAAACATCCTATGTAATACAATTGGACTTTAAATATTTGAAGTAACCATCTACAAATATCCATTAAAATGTGGATTTATAATGCAAATATGGACGCCATCAATAAAAAAGATTTGTATTAACCAAATATCCATATAGACATACATCAATATCTGTCGATATAAGTATAACATATATACAAAATAGCCATATAGGCTTACAAGAATGCCATATAGGTATACAATGTCAACTATATGCAATACAAAATATATGTCCACAAATGCCATATAGGCATACAACAAAGGAACACAATAAAAAGTCATTCCCCTCTATCTGGTGAAGAGAATAGATCACAGGCAGCTTTTGATCTTCTAGGGGATGGAGATGCGTATGTGGGTGGTTTACTACGAACTCGAGGGCTGCTCCTATTTCGTTGTTCATGGATTTGTAGCTGTTACAATAAAAAGTATAGACATTAATATATAGAAATTACATGTTATAAAAATGAAACATTTAAACAAAATAATCACTTACCGCTACCATATAATCTGTCTCCTCATTTTCCTTAGTAGTAGGATTAGGCTGTGGTGATGTCATGTCCTATAGAAACCATCTAGATAGAAATTAAACTTCAAATCAATAATCTTTTGATTTTTCAAAAATAAACAACTATAACAATGAATATAAATTGAAATTTACTAATCTGCCTCATACCCCCATCAATGGAATGGAGCTATGAATCGCAGAGGACACACCATGCTCCATTTCCCTATGAACATCGGGAGGTGTCTCCGCAGCCTGCATCATCTAGAAATAAAACAACATTATTCAATTATGAAAACTATAATAGTGATGCAAATCATGGCTCCTAACATACACACACGTTCACCTAAACATGGAAGTACACATAATAAAGCACACAAGTCACATACAAAAATTAGTAAGTACAATTCATTCATTAAACTATTTATTTTATTACCTCTGTGAAGCTTTGAAGTCCACCACCATTGGTAGGTGTTACCGTGAAATCTCTAATATTAACCTATTCAACATCCAAAATTAGATATTAGAATACCATTCATATAACGATGCTATTCACATGTAATATTTATAATTGTTTACTAGTTACATACCCCAACAATAGATGATGTAGTGTAATATGCAGGTGGAGAACCACTGAAAACTGCATCAACACTATGACCCTAAAATTTCATTAAAATCATCAAACTAAATTAGTTAATCTTTTATTTCAAAAATAAAATTTAATAAATTTAAGTTCAATGAACTTGCTAAGATTTACCTGAGTATTAAGCCCGAAAGTCTCACTCAGGAGGGCATCTGTCATCACCATCCGCTCAGCTGCAAATGTAGCCCGCGCACCTACGTCATCACTATCCGTGGGGTCATAACCACATGCTGACCCGCAAGTCCGACAAGTATGGGGTGGAACCGTACTCAAATTCTCCCTCGGTCCATGCTGTGTTGTAGGACTAGCATGCTGTAAGATGCTCTGGGTCAAGGCACTAATGGACTGAAGTGTCTCGACCAACACTCTCCTTCACAACAGAAGGGATAGAAATGTGCTCATGGGCCGGTCTGGTGAGTGCTCATCTCGCTGGCCACTGTGGGTCAACACGTGCCCCTGGTCTATCTTGTGCTAACCCCATACCTCTACCCTGGAACTCCCGCATATTAAAATAATTTAGCACTTTATTTTTGACAAACTCGCAGTAGAGTTTCCTCAAAAAATATTGCGGGACCTCATTACTGTTGCATGGAGAATGGTCAAAAACCATCCACCATGTCTGTGCAAAATTGTCCCTTATCGCTTGGTTGTTACACCAATGACACCAATGGATAAGGAACCTCTTGCATGTAAGGGGTAGAGATTCATTTGTTTGTGGGTCTGTGAAAATAGAACACAAGTCTAGTTTTGTAATTTGTTCTTTTTTAACTTGTTCATATGACAACTTGTCTGCATAATACTCTCTAAATTCTCTCCTCTTTTCTATCCAACTAGTGATTCGCTTGCTAATTGAATCTACATTTGATAACATAGATTCAAGGGATTGAGCAAGCATGGATCTATGCAAGATTGAAGTTGCAGGTTCTTTCAACCTTGCAATTATGTCCTCAATTTGTTTCTTATTGTTTTCAATTTGCCCCATTATATTTTCTTGTGTTCTAGGGGCATATTCAGGAATAAATGGAGGTGTTCATGGTTGGGGTTCTTCTTTAGCAGGTATTTGTTGTTTAGGTGATGGAGGATTTTATGGATTTTTAGGAGGTGCATTATCAACTCCTATAAATTTAATAAATTTACATCAAAAACTATTTTAACCTACCTATTTAGCAACAAATTCACACAAGAAAGCAAATAAAACTTATTTCTTCGATTTCCCTGACGTCGTGGCAGCATTTTGATGATGAATCGGTGAGAAATAGCTGATGATTGGATCTTAGATAACGCGAGCGTGCTCTTTTCTCTTTTCAAGCCGCAAGTTTCTTGCAATTTGCTGTGAAATAATGAAATGGAACACTGCTTTTTTTTATATATAATAGCACATAACGCGTTCGCGTTATAACGTGAGCACGTTATTATGCGCTCGCGTTATGTCTAATTTTTTTTTAAAGTTGGCCACTTTTTGGCCCCCCCAACTTTTTGCACCCACCCACCCATAGATGGGTAAGAAGATGCAAAGAATGTGCATTATTTGCAGGAAAACAAAAGTTGGCCGCCCTTCCCTTGCACCCAATTCAGACTAATCAGCCATTTGCTCAATGGGGTTTAGACTTCATTGGAATGATTAACCTACCTTCTAGCGCCAGTCACAAGTGGATTTTAACAACCACTGATTATTTTACAAGGTGGACAGAGGCAGTTGCGTTGAAGGATGCCACAGAGATCTCCATTCTAGATTTCCTTGAGGGAATAGTTACAAGTTTGGTGTTCCATCCACCATTATCTCTGACAATGCTAAGGCCTTTGTAGGTACAAAAATTAGTGAATGGGCACTTAACTATGGGATTTATCTAAAGACATCATCCAATTACTGCCCCTAGGGGAATGGCTTGGCCGAGTCCACAAATAAAAATTTGATCAAAATTATCAAAAGAATAGTGAATTATAATCAGAGAACTTGGCATTCCAAGTTGAAGACAACTCTTTGGGCTGATAGAATTACCCTAAGAGAGTCATCGACAATTCGTGTGATGTCCTGATATTAAGGCATTGTTTAAATTAAATATTTAAACATCATGATAAAGACGGTGAAGTCGCTTTTGTAAAATGTGGTGTTTAGTCATATTTAAATAAACATATATAATATCATTAATGCATAATATTTAATAAATAATATTAAATAATAGTATTAATATAATTAATATTTAATATATAATAATATGTTAATTAACAAAGATGTATTATTATATTTATAAATAGTATAAATATAAATATTAATATTTGAATAGTATTTAATCAAATATAATGTAAATATTATTATAACTATAATTATCATAATATAATATGAATATAAAAATAAATATCATTACAATTATAAAATGACTTCATTCACATATTTAACAATAGGGGGCGATTAATTTATGACCCACGATGAACTAGTAAGGAGAGCAATGATTAAATTATTATGCAACTTCATATAAAAACAAATGAGGTTTCTTCTATTTAAAAGGTCCGGAGACAGATTAATAAATCTATAAGACAATGACTTTGTTTGGAAGATGATTTAAATTAGTTATAGTGATCAAACATTAAGAACGAAAGCAATTCGAATTTAGATTGACTGCTAGTCAAATATCATATTGGGTTGCTTAATAACAAAGATGGTGTGATTCAAATAGATAACCGACCTCCTCACAAAGAGTGATAGGTGATCAAAGGAAGGAGCGCTTATTATACTTCTTGAAGGCAACAGTGATTACCAAGGCTGCTAACGAAGTGGTATGTTTATAATAAACAAAAGGTAGCAATTGCGATTAATGGAAGGGGTACATATTAACAAAAAGATGTATCCCTTGGGATCTTTGAAAGCATATAGTAAGCAGTATGAAGTTATGATGGAAGGAGGAAAGTAATATATATATATTCTGATTTGTGAATAGTTTTATACCAAACAAAGAAATTATATATAATTCTAAGAAGGGAGATTGAGAATAGAGATATATGTTATACATACTTAGATATAACAAGAAATTATAGTAGCAAGGAATACTATATGGATAAGGCAGATCTAGAAGAAGAATATATTGGGCTGCAAATAGCATAGAAGGAAGGAATAAAATCCTTAAGAGTTCTAAGGATAGAAAGGCAAGAATCATCCTCTTGGTATGATGTATCTAACCCTATGTTTATTATGATGAATGCCATGTGGTAAGTAGTGACAAATGCATATAATTGAAAGATTATCATTAGACATGTATATATATAAGCATTGTGAAACTTGCTATGAAATATATAAAGGAAAACATCAATAGATTACATTCTCAACACATTAAGAAATGGTATGTTCAAACTCAATGCCTATTTACTTCTATTGCCCCAACCTGTGAGTGAGTGGCATGGTTTTGTTAGGGAGAGGCGGAGTAATTCCATCCCAATGAAGGTAGATGGTTTAGCGCGCCCTAGACAAGTAATTCCCCATCCATGGTAGAGGATTGGAAGAGAAATAAGGATTGAGATTTGAATATAGACAATACAGAATGTGCTATGAATAAATGTGATCATTTAGTATGTTGAATTATATCGAAGTATGTTCAAGTTAGTACTTAGTTATTTCTATTGCCTGCAACCCTAGGGTAGGTGGTTTTGTTAGGGAGAGGCGGAGTAATTCCATCTCGATGAGATTGGAGATGGTTTAGCACGTCCTAAACAAGGTTTTGTTAGGGAGAGGAAGTAATCTCATCCCAATTACATTGGAGAAGGTTTAGCACGCCTAGACAAGTAATTCCCCATCCAAGGTTGAGGATTAGAAATGAAGTAAGGATTAAGACTTGAGCATAGTCAATACTGAATTGTGTTATGAATTGAACTGAATGTGGATTATGCTATGATGATTTGATCTCATTGTTTATGTTATGTAGTATTGTTCTCATTATTAGTTATGCTATTATAGATGAGTTTAATATGAAAGATAGATGAATTTAATATGAATGATGTTATGAATTGGATATTATCTTAATTTATTGATCTTTAATATTTCTAATGTCCCTTTCTAGTGATATTATTGTATGCAAGTAAAGAAACAGGAATATCCTAAAAGGGGACATTACAAGTGGTATCAGAGCATCTTTCCTGCCATCTTGTGTATACTTTATGTATTATGTGTATTGAGGTATACCTTGTGATTTATGTGTATTCAAATGTATACCTTGTAATTTATGTGCATTCGAGTGTATACTTCATGGCTATGTATTCTAGTCTATACTCTATGACTTTGTATTTGTATTCGAGTGTGTACTCTATGACTTTGTATTCAAGTGTATACTTCATGACCATGTATTCGAGTGTATACTCTATGACTTTGTATTCAAGTGTATACTTCATGACTATGTATTCGAGTGTATAATCGATGACTTTGTATTCAAGTGTATACTTCATGACTGTGTATTCGAGCGTATACTCTATGACTTTGTATTCAATTGTATACTTCATGACTATGTATTCGAGTGTATATTCTATGACTTTGTATTCATCTGTATACTTCATGACCTATATGCTCCGTGGCTTACGTGTATTCAAGTGTATACTTCATGACTTGCATGTATTCATGTGTATACTCCATGACTTATGTATATTCATGTGTATGCTTCGTGACTTATGTGACTCATGTGCATACTTCATGTATTTACATGTATACTTTGCATCTTCATATATCACGTGTATGTACATGTATACTTCATACTTTGTGTATTACATGCATATACTTTGTATATTATGTGTATGCTCCATGTACTACATGTGTATACTTTGTGTATTATGTTTATGCTTCATGTTGAACGCTTCATGCCTCATGTATTAAGTGCGTGTACTTTGTGTATTAAGTGTATTACTTGTATGCTTCATGCTCTGTGTATTAAGTGTATTTTTGAGTAAACTTGTGTATTATGAGTGTTTATGCATATGATTTGTGTCCTACATGTATACTTCATGTATCACATGTGTTTATGTGTACGCTTCATGCTCCACATGTATTTATGTGTATTCTTCATATGTGTATGCTTCATGCTTTGTGTCTTATGCGCATACTTCATGTCACACGTGTATTTATATGTATGCTTCATGTATAATGTCTCAGCAAGAAGTTTACTCCTTGTGTGTTTAAGATTACTTTATGCTTAAAAATTATGAAAATGCCAAAACTATCAAATCTTAATTTGTCAAGACTGAATCTCGTGATAAAAAATCAAAATATTTTTTGGGTCCCTCGCTTAGAGAACGAAAGAAAATTTGTCTTAAGTTACAAACATCACTAGTTACCAACTCTTGTTGAGAGATATTGGGAAATACAAGCACACGAACAAAAAGAATGGAACGACAAATTATCTCATACCTTGGAGAATGCTAACATTGACAGTTGGATTGAGACAGGAATACTAACAACAATCGATTTAGGATCCTGATGGTGATTGCTTGAGGACAAGCAATCTTGGATGGGGTGGACTGTGATGTCTTGATATTAAGGCATTGTTTAAATTAAAGATTTAAACATCATGATAAAGATGGTGGAGTCACTTTCATAAAATGTGGTGTTTAGTCATATTTAAATAAACATATATAATATTATTAATGTATAATATTTAATAATAATATTAATATAATTAATATTTAATATATAATAATATATTGATTAACAAAGATTTATTATATTTATAAATAGTATAAATATAAATATAAATATTTGAATATTATTATAATCAAATATGATGTAAATATTATTATAACTATAATTATCATAATATAATATGAATATAAAAATATCATTACAATTATAAAATGACTTCATTCACATATATAACAATAGGGGGCGATTAATTTATGACCCACAATGAACTAGTAAGGAGAGCGATGATTAAATTATTATGTAGCTTCATATAAAAAGAAACGAGGTTTCTTCTATTTAAAAGGTTCACTCTTCATTTAACAAAGACAAAGAGTAATAAATCTATAAGACAATGACTTTGTTTGGAAGATGATTTAAATTAGTTATAGTGATTAAACATTAAGAATGAAAGCAATCATAATTTAGATTAACTGCTGGTCAAATATCATAGTGGGTTGTTTAATAACAGAGGTGGTGCGATTTAGATAAATTGTCACGTCTCAAACTTTGATGCATTTTGAACTTACTATAATTGGAACTATTTTTATGGATAATTGTGTGTGGATTAAATACATATTATTTATTTTGAAAAGATGAGATAAGTGAATATTATTTTATTTTGAAATGACGAAATATAGTGAATATTACTTTATTTTGAAATGATGAAATATAATGCTTCGGCTATTTGGACACTAATCTATTAATGGAAAATTTGAGTTTCATGAGTCGCAGGTTGTCAAAGACAAGGGTGTGGTTAAGGTAGAGGGGGTTAGCTACTTGGCAGGCTTAGGATGGAGTTGACTTTCTCTTGCACACACGGACACTTAGATGTCATATAGCTGCATTATTATTGCATAATTTAATCATAATGATAAATTACTTCTTATTTTACTAGAAAGGAAAATCATTGTTATGTTATAGTTGAATATTTAATTAATTGTTAGTTAATATTAGAAATACTCATAGTAAAATAAAAGATAGTTTTAAATTATTCATTTATTTTTATTTGAAGTTAGAATTATTATTATTATTTATTATTTTAGAAATAATTGTGTTGCAAAATATAGTTAACAAAATTAAATTAGTTATTAAATATGTGTTTTTAAAAAATAGAAATAAAACTTAGAAAAACAAAACAAACTTAGAAAAACGAAACAAATAGAAAAATAGAAAGACTTAAATTTAGAAAAAAAAAAAAAAAAAAACAAAAAAAAAAATAGAAAAAGATAGAAAGAAAGAAAAGAAGAAAGGAAAGATATTAAAAAGAAGAAACCCTCTCATTCAAAAACACAATATTCATTCACAAAACAAGAGCACAGGGAAGAAGATTGAGATTTGGGCAAGGAAGCATTAGAGGAACAAGAAGAAGAGTGGTAATTGGAAGGGATTCAATCATTGGAGAGCTTATTATACAGGTTTTTATCAGACCCTTAATATAGGAAATGGTTTTATCATCTGAGATTGTATGGCTGTATGATATCACTGTGTTTGAATGTAGTCGTTATTGCAATTTGCTATCATTATTATCTTCTTATTCATAATATTACTGGTTTGTATATCATAATACTATTATGCCTATGATGGTATTGATGATATTGTATTAGTATTATTGTCTACAATCTATATGCCAACTTTATGTCTAGAATTTAATACTATAAGTATATAGGTTTTGTAATTCTTACTGTAATGTATATATATATATACTGTATAGGTTATTACTGTTATTTTATTTTTCTATGTATATATCATAATATACATTGATATAGTTTTATTTAAACTAATTATAAAAAAATTTACTAGCAAACAGTAATCACTGAGAATACCAATTTAGAGACTGTATTATATATTTATAAACTGTTGATAAAAGAAAAATTAATATTGAAATTTGTTTATAGTGAAATGACAAGTAATGCTGTGGGAGGGCAACGACCCTCCCCACAGGCCTTATGGCCTATGGGAAGGGCTGTTGCCCAACCCACAACGACGACCCCACATGGAGGTCATAGTCCCCAAGGGGGACTGCCGCACCCATATGGTGGCCGTCGGTCCCCCTTTCCAATCTGCAATGCATTTCAAACTTTGAAATGTGCTTTAAATATTATACTTGTTGTATAATTCGCTGCTATTCAATTTTATACCTTGACTATTATTTACTGTGTGAAATATATATATATATATATATGTTTTCTGTATGAAAATTTCTTCTGTATATATGTGATCTTCAATTAGACAGTGACGTATATGAAATGTGTATATAAGGGTATAATGTGCAATATATATATATATATATCATTGACTGTATATTCAGGATAAAATAATGCTGAAATTAGCACAATTAGATTCTTTATATAATTTCATCGCATGAGAATTTTCCTTACAATAGATTCCATTGTGTTGTCCAATAAGAAAATACATATTTTTATGACTTCACTTGACAAAACAAAACATTACCTATAGAATACACCAGAAAATATGAAAATGAAAATAAACCAACAATAAACAAAACTAATAGATTGACTTATGGATGAAACAAATATTTTAAATCACAAACTAGAAAGCAACTTATTTTTCTTTTATAGATTATTACATATCTTTGAATCTGTAAAATTAGACAAAACATACAAACCAGAATAACGAACTTGTGAGTAAATGCTATTATTTGAAAGAATTCATTGTTAGTAAATGTTTAAAACTTAAACAAATTTATTCTTTTGAACTCTGAGAAATGTTATATTTATTCTTTATGTGTAATTACTTCTAGGACAGGATGTCGAATGTGGGCTCCCAGAGACAGTAATTTACCTTTTCTAAATTACCACTTTGTTATTATTGCTTTAACCAAAGCTACATGTACCATTGAAATAGATGGATTAGAAAAGCCTAGATTTTATGTTATATGTCTCTGCCACATCTTGCATGCAAGAAATATGTCATTCTAGTTATTAGGAATGCATATAGGCATCAAACTTGCATCAAGAGTTCCCTCCTGCCTTTACCATTCCAAGTTGCTAGGCTCCTCGTGCAGGGTCGGTGATTTCTTCGAGTTAGGAAGAAACCCAGGGAAGTCCAGTACTTCATGGTTGGGTGGAAAAGCACCTTAACCACACTCTTGGTCTCGGCTTGCAAAAGACCATTGGGGTCATGGCGGTTGAGGACAGAGTTTTTTATGCTATATGATTCGTGATGTATATATTCCATTCTATTATTCATTGTATGGCTTGCATAGCCACTCTGTAAATTGTATAAATGTTCTCATTGATGTAATTGATATAATATCTTGTACTTGTAACATTGAAACAAATGTAATGTAACACCCTTTTTGGTGTATGTAATTGTACTTCTTTATTTAGAAACTTGCCATTATTGTGCAACTATGGATATTTGATTAAATAAATGTATCACCTTCCTCCTTTGGAACGTGTAATGCTTTTTCGATGACTATCTTTGGTATGTGAGTTTTTCGTACTTTACATAAATAGCCGATCTCCTCCCAAAGAGTGATAGGCGATCAAAGGAAGAAGCGCTTATTATACTCCTTGAAGGCAACAATGATTACCAAGGTTGCTAACAGATTGGTATATTTATAATAAACAAAAGGTAGCAACTACGATTAATGGAATGGGTGCATATTAACAAAAAGACGTATCCCTTAAGATCTTTGAAAGCGTTTAATAAATAGTATGAAGTTATGATGGAAAGAGGGAAGCAATAATAGATATATATATTTTGATTTGTGAACAGTTTTATACCAAACAAAGAAATTATATATAATTCTAAGAAGGGAGATTGAGAATAGAGATATATGTTATACATACTCAGATATAACAAGAAATTATAGTAGCAAGGAATACTATATGGATAAGGCAGATCTAGAAGAAGAATATATTGGGCTGCAGATAGCATAGAAGGAAGGAATAAAAACTTTAAGAGTTCTAAAGAATAGAAATGCAAGAATCATCCTCTTGGTATAATGTATCTAACCCTATGTTTATTATGATGAATGCCATGTGGTAAGTAGTAACAAATGCATATAATTGAAAGATTATCATTAGACACACACACACACACACACACACACACACAGATATATATAAAAGCATTGTGAAACTTGCTATGAAATATATAAAGGAAAACATCAATAGATTATATTCAGAACACATTAAGAAATGGTATGTTCAAACTCAATGCCTATTTACTTCTATTGCCCCAACTTGTGAGTGAGTGGTGTGGTTTTGTTAGGGAGAGGCAGAGTAATTCCATCCCAATGAAGGGGGATGGTTTAGCATGCCCTAGACAAGTAATTCCCCATCCATGGTTGAGGATTGGAAGAGAAATAAGGATTGAGATTTGAATCTAGCCAATATAGAATGTGCTATGAATAAATGTGATCATTTGGTATGTTGAATTATATCGAAGTATGTTCAAGTTAGTACTTAGTTATTTCTATTGCCTACAACCCTAGGGTAGGTGGTTTTTTTAGGGAGAGGCAGAGTAATTCCATCTCGATGAAATTGGAGATGGTTTAGCACACCCTAGATAAGGTTTTGTTAGGGAGAGGCGAAGTAATCCCTTCCCAATTACATTGGAGAAGATTTAGTGCACCCTAGACAAGTAATTCCCCATCCAAGGTTGATGATTAGAAAGGAAGTAAGGATTAAGACTTGAACATAGTCGATACTGAATTGTGTTATGAATTGAACTAAATGTGGATTATGCTATGATGATTTGATCTCATTGTTTATGTTATGTAGTATTGTTCTCATTATTAATTATGCTATTATAGACGAGTTTAATATGAATGATAGATGAATTTAATATGAATGATGTTATGAGCTGAATATTATCTTAATTTATTGATCTTTAATATTTCTAATGTCCCTTTCTAGTGATATTATTGTATGCAAGTAAAGAAACATGAATATCCTAAAAGGGGACATTACAATTCACCCTTCATGCTAGTATATGGAAAGGAAGCAAGGCTTCCATTGTCATTGGAGTTTCCTTCCCTTGAGTTGGCCCAATAGCTGGAGCTGCTAGAAAATGATGCCATGATAGGTAGGTTGGCTAAGTTGATGGAACTTGAAGAAAAGAGGGATGTTGCTATGAAAACCCTTGAAGCCCACCAAGATAAGGTCAAAAGGACCTTTGATAGAAAATCTATGGATAGAGCCTTCTAAGAGAGAGATTTGGTGCTGAAATGGGATGAAGATAGAGCTAAGGCTGGGAGGCATTCCTGTGAGGCCTACTTATCTCACCTCCTATTTTTGCTTTCATCGCATTTGCATTTTGGTGACATATGACATCGAGACTACTGATCCCATTATGTAGACTTTCTTGACTCTATCCCTATGTTTTGATTTGTTAGATTTAGTATGTTGTGATGTGGCTATATCTTACTTGTTAGATTTCACTGATGATTATATGATATGTGACATTCATTTTGATGCCATTTGAAATATTAGTTATGAAGTTAATGAATGGAATTATTATGTGATTTTAATCTTGAATTGATGTTTAGAAATGCAGTAAACTATGAATCTTGTCAATAATGTTATGTGATAATATTGAGGATTTAGATGACTATGCAGCATTGTGTGTGTGTGCATTTCCTTTCGCTTCGGCTATGATGAACATGTGCTATTAATCTGTTTGCGTAAGTGTACAGGTGATTTTTCATACCTTATGTGAAAGCCATGTTTAAACTGACTTAGTCTCAGAAGGGACCAAGGTCACATGTGTTGGTGCATGATGAATTTTGTGATGTCTGCATTTATGTTTGATTCAGATTAGGTTTCACCCTTTCTCTTCATTTTATTATGTGTTGTAAATGTGTATAGTTTAAATTGCACCATTTGGTGTCATTTATTTTATTTGAGCCTTTTCTAGTGATTTTATGCACCCTATGATGTTTATTTTGGCCAATTAATGACCCTAGGTCATACCCCTAGGGTCTAGGGCCAATTTAGACATGTTAAACCATAGTTTAACCTTCGTTAAGTCAATCTAACTTTACCCTGAAGTAAAGTGACGAATTTTTGAATTTGGTTATGGGGTAGACTAGTCAAGGGTCCACCTTGGTCATTCTCACTACCCTTGGTTTGGTCTACCTTATCTTGAAGGCTTGGGAAGTTCCCAAGACCTTCAAGAGTGTGAGGCCCATTCCTCATGCTCTCACACATGTGTGAGAGCATCTTGGAGGGAATGGGATTCCCTTGATGGACAAGATGAGGACATGTGTCTCATTCTTATCCTCATGGAGCCTCCAAGTTGGACTCACCTCTCCACCTTGCTCTCACACGTGTGAGAGCACATGTGAGAGTGTGAGGTTTTGAGGGATAGGAGTGTGACATGTGTCACCTCCTTATCCCTTGGAGATGGTGAGTGGGATTGTGAAAAGGAAGGAGAAGGTGACATGTGTCACCTTCTCATTCCTCAAGGCTCTTGTGAGTAGCCTATTAAACTCTCTCTTTGAGAGAGGGAGAGGGTTCTTCTTTTTGCTTGTTTTTCTTTGATGATGGTTTTGGGGAGAATTAGCTAGATTTGGAGACATTTTGGACGCAAGAGCTTGGAGAAGGACTTGAGAAGCTCTCCATCAACTCTTATCATTTTGGGCTTTAAAGGTAAGCTTCAAGGCTTTATGCGTTCCTCTTTGTATTTACATTTCTATGTGTGGTTTTTGCTTGTGTGGTTGATGTTTGGTTTTGCTGTGTGGGTTTATTTTGTGGGTGTTTTGATGAGTCTCTCCATTTTTTGAGAGCTCCCCTTGTTGGTGGTGGGAGAGGAGTGAACCCCCTCATTATTCTTGAGGTATAGATGGCCATGGAGTATTTTGAGAAGTATTGAGAAAATTGTGAAGGCATAAGTGCCTTGGAAATATGATTTTTTTGGGAAAGTGGTAAGGTTTGAGGCCTTGTGTTGAGATATATAAGTTTTGAGATTTTGGGTGTACCTCTAGAGTTGAGAGTAGTCCACTCTCCTACCCCCTAAATCCATGAAAATGGATTCATTGTGTGTGCAAGCCTTGGGAGGGTGTTCTTTGTGTTGTGAGTGTTTTTGTGCAATGTTGTTATGGTGTGAAACCGTGTGAGGGTGATCTCCTAGCTTGGAGGTGACTCTCCTTGAGTCTATGGCAGGGTGGTGAGCATCTTGTGGGCATGAGAAAGTCTCTTGAATTTAATTGTAGGTTTGGTGGCTTGAGCTTTGGGAACCTTGGTGGGAGTTTTTATTTCAGTGATTTTTGTTTGTATGGCTATTTGGAAGCCATGGCCCAAGAGGCCTTGTTGTAGTTTTATGAGAGAGTGGACTCTCTTTTGTTGTTGTAACAGAAAAATACCTTTATGCATTCAATTTATTTTCCAATGGGTAGTGTTGTTTTATTTGTTGAAATGTTGTGTAAAAGAAATAGAATATTATCACAATGCCCTTATAGTTGTTGCAAATAATATATGTTGTTGTGTACTTGTATGGTTTTCAAAAGAGAGCATGTGATTGCATTATTGTTGTATTTGTTTTTTTAAAAAAATGATTCTGTTGTTATTGCTATGGTTTTTAAAAAAAAAATTATAGCAGGTATTGTTAAAATCCATAAAACAGATTATAACCCAGAATCAATTGAAAGAGTTAGAAACATAAACTGTAAATGCAAAAAAACAATAACAGCGATACCATGAGATTGATGTGAAATGCTCGAATGGCAAAATAGCATCAGATAACTATCTCCAATATTGAATGAAAATACAAGCTAGGTAGCATGCTTATATAGACCAGAGAGAGGGAGGAGGTGGCAACACCGACCAATGAGGAGCAACCATCTATCGGACTAAAGATAGCAAAGTATCTTCCCAAGATAGCTAATGGATGCTCACATGTAGGAAGGTGACACCTCGCAACCACTCACATAATAAGACATGCTTTATTAACCTAAACAAGCTTAAATAAATGTGTAGGAAAAAACTTATAATAAGGAATAAAAAACCTACACTAACACCCCCCTTAAGCATAGCTTAGGTGGGTAATGAGATGGGTCTCGGCAAATCAAGCCTGATGAGGTACCCATGTACAATGAATTCCCCCCCAAAAGAGAAGTAGCCCCCCCCAAAAGAGAGTACACCCCCTAAATAAAGAGAGAAAGAAGGAGCTAAGAAGCCCCCTAAAAGGAGGACACCTGCCGCACCCCAAGCAAAGCTCGCAAATGAATGAACTTGCTCTCAGTGAAGGGTTTGGTGAAGATGTCAGTTGTTTGATCTGATGTCGGACAATACTAAAGATCAAGAATCTACTCATGAATCAGCTCTCGAATGTAGTGCATGTGAATCTTAATGTGTTTGGTCCGCTGATGATGGACTGGATTGCGAGAGATCTAAATAGCACTCTGGTTGTCACCAAAGATGACCGTAGGCTTCCTGAAGGAAATACCAAACTCAGTGAGAATGTGTTGAAGCCAAATGGCTTCAGTAGCAGCATTAACTGCTCCTCGATACTCAGCCTTTGTAGATGAAAGAGCAATAGCAGACTACTTCTTGCTCGACCAAGAAATCAGACCAGAACCAAGAGAGAAGCAATACCTTGAAGTAGACTTGCGATCCTGAGAATCACCTGCCCAATCTGAATCTGTGTATCCCACCAAGTCAATATCCACGCCTGCTGCATAATGAATCCCATAACTATGAGTGCCTTGTACATAGTGAAGAATCCTCTTAGCTGCTTTCCAATGCAGCTCATGTGGCTCCTGCATGAACCTAGAGACCAGGCCCACGGCATATGAAATATCAGGCCTCGTGTGAGTCAAGTATATGAGACTCCCAACCAATTGGTGATACAAGGTAGCATCTACCAAAGGTGAAGAACAAGAAGCCTCAAGTTTGACTCCTGACAGAAAGGGAGTCGGCGCAGGTTTACAGTCAGCCATGTGAAATTTGGAGAGCATATCAAGAGCATACTTGGGCTGAGAAAGAAAGATACCAGCCAAAGACTGTGTAATCTCAATGCCCAAGAAATAGTGAAGAAGACCCAAGTTAGACATCAAAAAATGATCATGAAGGGCAGTTTTCACTGCCTTGATGGTGGATGAGGAACTCCCTGTAATCAGCAAGTCATCAACATAGAGAACAAGGAAAGTGAGAGTATCATCCTGCTGCAAAATGTAGACGTTCGGATCAGAATGGCACCGAGTGAACCCAATTGATAGAAGAAAGGAGTCCATTTTGGCATACCAGGCTCGAGGGGCCTGTTTAAGGCCATAGAGAGACTTCCGAAGTTGGCAGACAAGTGAAGGATCCTGGACGAACCCCTGTGGCTGCTCCATATATATCTCCTCCTGAAGGTCACCATGAAGAAAAGCACTCTTCACATCCATCTGATGAACTTCCCAGTGATGGGATGCAGCAATGGCAAGGACAAGTCGGATGAATTCATCTTGGCAACCGGCACAAAAGTCTCAGAGTAGTCAATCCCAGGAACTTGGGAGAATCCTTTTGTGACCAAGCGAGCCTTATGTTTATCGACCGACCCATCTGCAGCAAATTTTGTTCGATAGACCCACTTGCATCGAACAAGTTTTCTTCCCTTAGGAAGTGGGACTAAATCCCATGTATGGTTCCTTTCCAAGGAACTGAACTCTTCCTGCATAGAAGCATCCCACTCGGGGACACCAGAAGCTTCCCTAAAGGATTATGGATCAGAAGCTGAAGCAAAGAAGAGATGAGGAACCTGCTCGAACTGTGACCTTGTTCTTCTCGCATCTGAAGGATCACCAACCCAATCACCTGCTAACTCCAAAGTCTGACGAGCCCAAAGAGGCCCAGTGGTAGGAGAATCTAGAGGAGAATCAGCATCCTCTGAATGATGACGAAGAGAGGAGGAAGATGAACCCTCATCATTGCCATCTGAAGTGGAGGAAGAAGACTCCTCAGGAGGATTAAGGTCCTCAGAAGAACTATCATCATGAAGTCGCAGTGTCTCCATGGGAATGAAAGATGGAGAAGTGGTAGAAGAAGTATCCTCCTCAAACCGAACACTCCTCTCAATAAAGAGCTCATGTGTGGTAGGGTGGAGTAGCCTATAGCCTTTGACACCATCTGGATAGCCAACAAATATGCAAGGCCTACTCTGCGGATCCATAGCCTTGTGTTTCTCTGTTGGAATGTGGGCCCATGTAGGAGACCCAAATACTTGGAAGTTCTTGACTGTGGGTTTCCGACCGGTCCAAGCTTGAAAAGGAGTTACCCCCTTCACAGCTCGGTGAGGAACCCGGTTCTGGATATAACACGCACAGTTGATGGCCTCTGCCCAATACTGAGGTGCCAATGATTTGGAGTGAATCATGCAATTGGCCATTTCCTTCAATGACCGATTCTTTCGTTCTGCAACTCCGTTTTGTTGTGGACTGTAGGGAACTATGTGCTGAAGATCAATGCCCTCTGAGGAACAAAATTGCTCAAACCTTTGGTTGACATATTCCTCGCCATTATCGGTGTGCAGAATCTTGACAACCTTCCCAGATTATTTCTCTACAAAAGCTTTAAAGTCCTGAAAAGACTCAAAGACTTTAGACTTTTGTTTGAGAAAGTATACAAAGGTGTATCGGGAAAGATCATCAATGAAGGTCAATACATATCTAGCTCTGCTGAATGAAGGATGTTGAAATGGACCAGCCAAATCACTGTGTACTAACTCCAAGAGCTATGTGGCTCTTCGTGCTTTGCCTTTGTCAAATTTTTCTTCAGGATGCTTGCCAAGAATGCAACCTTGACAAACTCCATCAGAGAATCAAATAGAAGGCAACCCTGTAACCATGTCATGCTGACTGAGCTGCTGCAAGTAGCGATAGTTCAAGTGGCCAAACCGTTGATGCCACAAACGGCTCACCTCATCTGAGTGAGTGAGCAATGCAAGTGAAGGAGAATCAGGAACAAAATGAGAAAAGTGATAGAGCCGAGAATGGTTATCAACTTTTCCTATAGCAACTGTAGATCCACTGTGCAGATCACTGATAACCACTGAGTCAGGTGTAAATTCAACTCTCTTGCCAGAAACTATATGGGTGATCTGGTAGACAAATAGGAGATTAGTTGACAAAGAAGGCACACAAAGAACATCATGGAATGTCCCATCACCAACGTCAACAGAGCCTCTCCCAAGAACTTCCTCTGGTGTATCATTACCCATAAGAATATCTGGCATAGAACGTGACTCCAAGGATGAGAAACTTTCCTTTGTATTGACCATGTGGTGAGAAGCACCTGAGTCAATTACCCAACTATCTGGTAGTGTAGCAACTGCAACAAGGGCCTTGCCCTTCCCCTTACTATTTTTCATGTCCTTTGAAGATTGTGAAGAATCTTCTTTAGCTGAATCTAACACTTTGATATTATTCTTCTCAAGAAGATAAGTGAGATGAGCTATTTTCTTTTTCAAACACTTATGCTCATCGTGACCAGGTTTCTTACAAAAGGCACACTTTGTCTTCTCCTTTTTAGACATGTTGTCTTTAGAGAAAGACTCAGGAGTTGCATTGTTTGCAGCTTGTTTTGGACCTTGTTTCTTCTCTCCTTGATCCTTTTGTTTCTTATTTTGCTTTCCATTGCCTTTCTGATCTTTAGTGCCCTGATTTGTAGCCAAGACATGAGACTTAGAAGGCTTAATAGTGCCCATGTGAACTACTTTATCCTGTTCTTTAGTGAGTTCAGTAGCAAATTCATCTAAAGAAGGCATTTTGTAGGTAGTCCCAAGAGCACTTTTGGTGGCATAAAATGTAGAAACAAACACTGAGTAGTTAGGACCAAGCTTAGAAAAAATACTTAAGATCAATTGTGGATCTGTCTTTTCAATCCCACATTGCTTCAACTGTAATCTAATGGCCTTTAGTTTTGTGAAGAAGTCTTGTATTGTATCAAAATTACATGGATTTAACCCTGTTAGCTCATTCTCCAATTGATGTCCCCTTAATTCATCTTGTTTACCAAAGAGATTTTCTAAAGTAGTCCATACATCATTTGGTGTTGTAGCAGATTCAACATGAAAAAGAAGATCAGGATATACAGACATGCATAGAGTTCCAAAAGCTTCATCTAGCCTGTTATGAAATTTAGGCCTTTCTGCAATTAAGGTTGGTTCAGTTTCTAGACCCATTGTTACTCTATATAGTCCTAACTTCTTAAGTTGGATAGTCATCTTGGACTTCCACTCATAGTAGTTGTAGGGTGTTAGAACAGGCACTGTTAATTGATCCATCTTAATGCAGAATTAGATTGTTGTTGTGAGGAAAAAAAGATGCAAGAATACACAAGACACCCCCCCTTTTCCACTCAATCAAAGAACCCCCCCAAGAAAATTTGATTTGGCACTTTATATTTAGTGCGTTTACAATTTCCACCAGCAAGAAATATTGAGTGGACTTGATCTCAATGCTATTACAGATCCTCAAAAAGAGCATATGCTGAAACTAATACTTAGGGCCAATGCCTAGTAAAATAAACAACACCACCGCAAACTACATGAAAAAAAATCCACTTTAAAAAAAATCACCTCGATTTGAGGTTTTATGCAAAATTATGCCTCTTCGGAGTTCCCAAAACGAGGACTGCGCAGTGTCCCGACTGAGCATCTGCAATTTCTAAAAAATCTCTACACTAAAATAAAAAATGACTATACTAGTGCATAGAGCACAAAAAAATAGCCAAGATAAAAAAATTTCGTGAGAAACGGAGTCCGTATGAGCAAGAACGGAGCATTTGAAAACTGCATTCAAATCTGCAACTGCCAACGGAGAGGGGGTCTTCTGTAGCTTTTTGAGTTCGTTTTTGCAAAATATACAGTCTACATGCAAAAACTAAAAGATACTCAGATGGTTTTTCTACGCTGCGAACAAAACTCAGAAGGCGTTTTTCTTTCTGATGTACAGAAGATGTAGATCTAGTGTAAAACAGACGCCTTTAGCTGCAAAAAATGATCCCATCAACCAAAAAACGACATGCAAAGGTAGAATTAGCTACCTAAGTCAAGCAAAGGCATGCTGCAACTTGCAATACTGATTAAAACACCAAATATGCAAGTCGATTGACAGATTTGAGCAAATCAAGATTTACCGGATCTTCATAAATCCTTTTTGATTCTCTAGATCGTTCGAAAAACGCAAGAGAAGAGCATACGGGATTTTACAAGATCTCTACAAAGAATCTAACCTTACAAAACTTGCTCTGATACCATGTTAAAATCCGTAAAACAGATTATAACCCAGAATCAATTGAAAGAGTTAGAAACATAAACTGTAAATGCAAAAAAACAATAACAGCGATACCATGAGATTGATGTGAAATGCTCGAATGGCAAAATAGCATCAGATAACTATTTCCAATATCGAATGAAAATACAAGCTAGGTAGCATGCTTATATAGACCAGAGAGAGGGAGGAGGTGGCAACATCGACCAATGAGGAGGAACCATCTATCGGACTAAAGATAGCAAAGTATCTTCCCAAGATAGCTAATGGATGCTCACATGTAGGAAGGTGACACCTCACAACCACTCACATAATAAGACATGCTTTATTAACCTAAGAAAGCTTAAATAAATGTGTAGGAAAAACCTTATAATAAGGAATAAAAAACCTACACTAACAGGTATCATTCTTGGTACTAGCCTTCCAAATATAATCAACTGTATTAGATCTGGAAAATTGGTTTTCAAAGATACTAAATTGTGCTAAGTTTAATTTTTGTTTTGAATTCAAAGAAGAATGAAGAGAAATTCCTTGTGTTTTGTGAAGAAAGAAGTAATGTGTTATCTTAGCTTGCTCTTAAAAAAAAAAAGATAAATATATATAGTTTATTGTGACTTTTATTAAACAAAAAAAAAATGTACAAAAGAAATCCTTTTGTGATTTTTAAGCAATTACCCATATATAATTCTTCCCTCATAACTCTATTTTGAAAATTACTGTGTAGTTTCTTTGTATATCAAAATAATATATTTAATTACAGAAATTTAATTTAAACAGTTTGGAATATATATATATATATACCCCCTTGTTTGTATTTTTTTCTATGTGTATCTAGTTGAATGAATACATGTATCTTTATATATATTTCATGCCCTAAAATAGATAAGTGACATAAAGATTATAACATAAAAAAGGTAGACATTACGCAATTTTTAGAAGTTAGGGATTAAACCCTAAGAGGGCCGATGACCCTAACACAACAAACAGGAGATTTGGGGGAGGGGGGAGGGCGGCGGCGACCCAATTTGGGGGAGGGGGGTGGCAGCCATGGTCGTCGCCCATAGGCCCGTGTTTAAAGGGTGGGTGTGATGAATCACCCCACCTCCCTGCATTCTTCTCTTAAATGGCGCTGAGCGGTGGGTCTACAAACAACCCTGTCGGAAGTTCTATCGCGACCGCCATTCCTCGATTTGGCCCTGTGCGCCGGTCTTACCCTGCAGTATAAACATTGCAAGTTAACTATATATATATATATATCCAGTTATGTGTATATCCATTATTTTAAAACAACAAAGAAAAAAGAAAGATCTGTGTATAGTTTATGACTTTTTTTCTCCTCTGAACTTATTCAGAGGTTAAACCCCAACCGCAAGATATATATATATACCATGGGCATTCAAATATATACCTCTGTGTATTCATTTGCAAAGCATTACATTTGGGAACCTGCAAACCAAAAAAAAAAACTAGACAGAGGAGAGAAGAAGAAAAAGAATAGGGTAGAAGAGGAATTTTAGAAAAGAAAATAGATAAGGAGATTAGGGTTTTGCAAATTAATAAAATAATAGGAAAGGCATTTTAGGGTTGGGGAGATTTTTAGGATTGAATATTTTAAGGGGTTTTTGTGTGCACGTAATTTTAAAATTCTTCTTTCCCCTCCCCACTTTTACCCATTCCCATGTTGGTAAAATTAAACACTATGGCTCTTGACTTTTGCTTTTCAAACTTATTTTGGGCTTCATTTATTGCTTTTGTTTTAATTAAGTTGTGGATTTATTTTCTTTACACTTAGGACTTTAAATTAATTTTAGTGGGTTTCTCACAATGAGTTTTAGTGGGAATATAATGTTAGGGGAATTTATTTATTTGAAACCTATTTAATTTAATTGGTTAGTATTTAACTTAAGGATGAGTTTTAATTATTTTTGTTAACCTTAGAGATTGTGTAGAATTATTATTTACTTTAGTTAATGACTTGGCTTAATAAGGAACATTATGATTAATTAGGATAATGAATATATTTAAATTTAAATTATTTTCTTTTAATGGGTTTTCGTTAGGGAATCTTTTTAAATTATTTTCCCATTCAAAGCGAAGAGGCATTATGCTGCCAAATTTTTCCGGGGTGTAGGAAAGAAATTTTTTTTAGTGATTTATTTATGCAATAATGTATTACTTTAATTGTATTTAGTGTTGGATCTATGTTTTTTGATGATTTAATTAAACTCTTTATCCTATAGTTCTTAGGTTGGGTTTCGACACATGTTGAAATCCCATCACCTCATCTAGGTTAAAACTAGGGTTGGTTCTTGGTTGGGAACTCGACCCTCTTAATGATGCTTTCCACGTCGCACAACCCCCTTAGTAGGCTTTCATCTCACAAGGGTTGAGAAAGGTATTCACATTACCCTGGCGTTCGAATGACATGTTTGCACCGTTGTGCGTATGCCACCAAGCACGCTAATATGTGCGAGGGATTTTTTAGGGAAGCGTAGAAAAGTTTTTAATATTTCGTGTCATGACCACATGACATGTGTGTTGTGTGTTGTGACCACATGGGAAATATGGGCATGACATTTGGTATTAAAGCCCAAGTTTAAACACTGGGCTTGTTGGACACATTATTATTCTGCAATAGTGTAATTAAATTTTAAACACTTTCTTTTGTAGGATGCCACTGAGATCGAGGCATGGACGCACACGTGCCAGTGAGTCAGGAGGGGCCGGTAATCTGGACCCGCCTCTTGATTCAGGACCGCAGATTCTTTAGGCGTTGCAGGTAGTTCTAGAGAGATTACCACTGGCCGCGAATGAGCCGCATGTTGAGCCGCATGTTGAGCCGCGTATTGAGCCATGTGTTGAGCCGCGCGTTGAACTGCGTGTGGAGATACCAGTCACTAAAGTAGAGGATGGCGCGTCAGTTCATAGAGCTCGCAGTAGGAGCCCTCCACGTCACGAGGCACGCGAGGAGGGGGTGAGAATAGAGCAAATCTATCACGACCCTTTTGACTATGGACAACGAGATGAGGTGGATGCACCATTCAGAGGACACCGAGACCACGGGGACCCTATTAGGGATTTACTCAGACTGAATCCACCCACTTTTGCAGGGACTGCAGAGGGAGCTGAGGCTGAGCTTGGCTCATTAGTCTTGATAGGTGCTTCACGTTGTGTCCCTATGGAGCAACACAAAATTACGAGTTGCAGTTCACTTGCTGCATGATGCAACAGCGACATGGTGGCACACTGAGGAGTGCAAGCACCGCCTATCTTTAGACACGCTCTCTTGGAGCACATTCCCTGAGCGCTACAAGATACGATACCTCTCAGAGCATTTCAGACAGCGCATGATCGACGGATTTCACGATCTGCAACAGAGGAATTCTACAGTTGTACAGTATGAGTGCAAGTTTGTGGAACTATCGCGTTATGCTGAGTACCTACAGGATGAGAAGCTCTTGGTTAGCCGTTTTATCAGAGGCTTGAATCCTAGTATTTTTAGGACTTGTTTGCATGTCGGACCCATAGACTATGAGCGAGGCCACCGAGAAGGCACTCATTGCAAAGGAGGTTTATGGACGGAGTCACGGGTCATGGCTGCAGTTCCAGGATCGCAATCATCATTAGGATCAGGGGTTCCATAGGCCCTAGTGACCTCATATGGGTAGTTTTAGTTCTGCACCGCTACCTATTAGACCTCCACAGTAGCAACAACATCAACAGAGGTCCAGGCAACAAAAGAGGGCACAACGTGGTCATAGTCGAGGATGGCATCAACAAGGTCCACACAAAGATCAGCGACAGTAGGCACCAACTGCGGGTATGACTAGGTCACATCAGTCCTTTAGAGGGTCACAGAGTTCCACGGGTCAACTTGGACAACGACAGACTAGCAGGACACAGACAGGATAGCTTCAGGCCAGAGGACCTTGTTACGTGTGTGGTGGTGCAGGGCACTTAGCCAGAGAGTGCCCACATGGATATACAATAGGGGGACAACCTCGTACTAGAGGATCTGAGTAGATAGTTGGATATGTGGGTAGATTCCACCGCATGTTTGCAACGGTTGATAACCACCAGGGTGACTTTCAGGCCTCCGTTATCAAGACTATAGGTATGATTGGGGATGCCCCCATTACTATTTTGTTTGACTCTGGTGCTATGGATTCTTTTATCTCTCCATCGTTAGTGGAGCGTTGCAGGTTGGTGGCCTCTAGGCAGGACAATAGGTGGGAGGTTGAGTTGGCCATAGGGGCGAAGATGGCAGTAGATTCAGTGGTGCATGATTGCGAGATAACATTGGGAGCCTTCACTACAGTAGCAGATCTTAGGGTTATGCCCTTAGGATCTTATGGCATGGTGTTAGGCATGGATTGGCTTGCGGCTCATAGAGCCAAGCTGGATTGTTGTCGGAAGGCAATAGGTTGCCTAGACGACCATGGCACGACAGTAGAGATTTTGGGCATTTAGAAGCCCATAGCAGTACGCATGATCTCCACTCAACAGCTTAAGCGCTGTATGCAGAAGGGTTGCCATATGTTTGCCATTACAGTCAGCGATAGATTAGAGGATGAGACAGAGGCATCACTAGATAATCATCCCATTCTTAGAGAGTTCATCGATGTCTTTTCACTAGAGTTGCCAAGGATGCCACCTCACAAAGAGGTTGATTTTCACATTGACCTTGTACTAGGTGCCGAGCCAATGTCTCATGCACTTTACATGATGACTACTCATGAGGTTACAAAGATCAAGCTTTACTTGGAGGAGTTGCTTGAGAAGGGGCACATCTGACCTAGTGTCTTACCTTGGGGTGCACCGGTCATCTTCGTGCAGAAGAAGGATGGGTCTCTTTGTCTTTGTATGGACTATAGGCAGCTGAATAAGGTGACGATGAAGAACCGTTATCCTTTGCCTCCCTCGGATAGATGATCTGTTTGATCAGATGCAGGGAGCCAGGGTGTTCTCTAAGCTTGACCTGAAGTCTGGATACCATCAGTTGCACATTATAGCTTGGCGGATATCCATAAGACTGCTTTTTGAACTCTCTATGATCACTATGAGTTCACCGTGGTGCTCTTCGGATTAACGAACATTCCTGTAGTGTTCATAAGTCTTATGAACAGGGTGTTCCGCACATATTTGGATCAGTTCATGATCATAGTCTTAGATGACATATTGATTTACTCATGGATTGAGGAGGAGCATGAGGAGTACTTACGTTAGGTCTTACAATGTTTGAGAGCATCAACTTTATGGCAACTTGGCGAAATGTGCCTTCTTTAGATCAGAGGTACAGTGCTTGGGTCACATTCTATCTGGCTATAGTATCTCGGTAGATCCATCAAAGATTAGAGCTATCAGGGATTGGATAGCACTCACTAGCGTTACAAAGGTTAGGAGCTTCATGGGACTAGCAAGATATTACCACAGATTTGTTGAGGACCTTTCCAGGATAGCACACCCTATCACTTCCCTTCAGTGGAAAGGGAAGAGTTTCGCATGGATAGAGCAGTATGAGAGGACCTTTGGAGTCCTTAAGGAGCATCTTACTAGTGCTCCTATCTTAGTAGTACTTGATCCAGCAACAGACTTCATGGTATGCACTGATGCATCTTTAAAGGGATTGGGTGCAGTACTTATGCAGGACGGTCGAGCGATCGCGTATGAGTCGTGAAAGCTCAAGACCTATGAGCTGAACTACCCTACAAATGATTTGGAGCTCGCAGCAGTGGTTCATGCTCTTGTTAGATGGAGGCACTTCCTTTTGGGATGCCATTTTGAGTTACACTCCGACCATCATAGTCTACAGTACATCTTTATGTAGCTGAATCTAAACGCCCACCAACAGCGTTGGATGGAGTTCCTATGTGAGTATGACTTTGATGTGCACTACATCAAAGGGAAGGAGAATGTGGTTGCCGATGCATTGAGTCGGAGGTGCCACAAGATCCTAACCTTGACTTTGAGTGTAGACTTGAGAGGGTGTATATTATAGCATCTGCTAGAGGATGAGTGGTTTCTTGAGGTACAATAGGAGATCCAGTTATAGAGGGCCCTTGTGGGCAAGTTTACAGGTTATTCTCTTGAGGTAGATGGGCTCCTTAGACATCGACAACACATCTATGTTCCTCGTGCAGGTGATCTTCGTACAGTAGTGTTATCAAAGGCTCACAGAGCACCTTATGTAGCACATCCTGGGGTGAAAAAGATGCATACCAATTTGAGACAGCTATACCATTGGACAGGGATGAGACGCGATATTTCAAATTTTGTAGTTTGATGCCTTGAGTGTTAGAGGGTCAAGGCCGAGCATTAACATCCAGCAGGGCTTTTGTACCCTCATGAGATACCGGAATGGAAATGGGACACCATTTCCATGGACTTCATATTTGGTTTACCTATGTCATCTCGTCGCCATGATGCCATCATGGTGACGGTTGACAAGTTGACCAAGGTGGCACACTTTTTACTAGTACGCATGATGTACAATGCACCTGCAGTGGCAAGGGTCTTCTTGGATGACATTGTGAGATTACACGGGGTTCCTCGTTGCATTATATTTAATAGAGATTTAATTTTCACATCAGCATTTTGGAGGGCATTACATCAGGTGTTGGGCACTCCTCTCAACTTTAGTTCAACATACCATCCTGAGACAGATGGCCTGACAGAGAGAGTGAATCAGGTCTTAGAGGACATGCTCTGCATGTATGTCATGGATCACCAATCTAGATGGGAGGAATACCTGTATCTAGTTGAGTTTGCCTACAATAATGGGCATCACAACTAGTTAGGTATGCCTCCCTATCAAGCCTTGTACGACAGACCTTGCAGGACTTTGCTGAGTTGGGACCACATCGAGGACATGGTTTCTATTGGGCCAGAGTTGGTGTAGGATATGAAGCAGCAGATTACCTTGATCAGACAAAGGTTGCAGGAGGCACAAGATCATCAGAAGAAGTATGCCGATGCCAAGAGATTGGATTGGAGCTCCTCAGTCGGTGACAGGGTTTTCTTGAGAGTGCGGCCGCATAAGAGTCCAATCCATTATGGAAAGGGCTCTAAGCATGCACCGAAGTTTGTTGGGCCTTTTGAGATACTAGAGCAGATAGGACCCGTAGCCTACTATCTAGCCTTGCCACCTAGCCTGTCGCGCATCCACGATGTGTGTCCATGTGTCTGTTTTGTGACGTGTCTCATGTCTTGGACTGGAGTGCCTTGCAGGTAGAGGCGGACGGACAGTTGGCTTTGGAGCCAATTCACATATTGGCTCATCAGACGTTGGGTCTTTGAGGTCAAGAGCTGGACCAGGTCAGAGTTCAGTGGGACCGCTATGACGAGGTCATGTCTACATGGGAGGATGCAGCTAGATTGAGGACACTTTATCCTCACCTCTTTGATGACTTCCAAGAGGAAGTTTAGTCTTAGGGGAGGAGGATGTGAGGCCTACTTATCTGACCTCCTATTTTTGCTTTCATTGCATTTACATTTTGGTGACATATGACATTGGGACTGCTAATCCCATTATGTAGACTTTCTTGACTCTATCCATATGTTTTGATTTGTTAGATTTAGTATGTTGTGATGTGGTTATATCTTACTTGTTAGATTTCACTGCTGATTATATGATATGTGACATTCATTTTGATGCCATTTGAGATATTAGTTATGAAGTTAATGAATGGAATTATTATGTGATTTTGATCTTGAATTGATGTTTAGAAATGCAGTAAACTATGAATCTTGTCAATAATGTTATGTGATAATATTGAGGATTTAGATGATTATGTGACATTGTGTGTGTGTGTGCATTTCCTTTCACTTCGGCTATGATGAACATGTGCTATTAATCTGTTTGCATAAGTGTGTAGGTGATTTTCCATGCCCATGAAAAATCGGAGATCATCCCATACCCTATGTGAAATCCGTGTTTAAACCGACCTAGTCCCAGGATGGACCAAGGTCACATGTGTTGGTGCATGATGAATTTCGTGACATTTGCATTTATGTTTGATTCGGATTAGGTTTCACCCTTCTCTTCATTTTATTGTGTTGTAAATGTGTATAGTTTAAATTGCACCATTTGGTGTCATTTATTTTATTTGAGCCTTTTCTAGTGATTTTATGCACCCTATGATGTTTATTTTGGCCAATTAATGACCCTAGGTCATACCCCTAGGGTTTAAGGCCAATTTAGACATGTTAAACCATAGTTTAACTTTTGTTGAGTCACTCTAACTTTACCCCGAAGTAAAGTGACGAATTGTTGAATTTGGTTATGGGGTAGACAAGTCAAGGGTCCACCTTGGTCATTCCCAATACCCTTGGTTTTGTCTACCTTATCTTGAAGGCTTGGGAAGCTCCCAAGACCTTCAAGAGTGTGAGCCCCAATCCCCATACTCTCACACATGTGTGAGAGCATCTTGGAGGGAATGGGATTCCCTTGATGGACAAGATGAGGACATGTGTCTCATTCTTATCCTCATGGAGCCTCTAAGTTGGACTCACCTCTCCACCTTGCTCTCACACATTTGTGAGAGCACATGTGAGAGAGTGTGAGGTTTTGAGGGATAGGAGTGTAACATGTGTCACCTCCTTATCCCTTGGAGATGGTGAGTGGGATTGTGAGGAGGAAGGAGAAGGTGACATGTGTCATTTTCTCATTCCTCAAGGCTCTTGTGAGTAGCATATTAAATTCCTTCTTTAAGAGAGGGAGAGGGTTCTTCTTTTTTCTTGTTTTTCTTTGATGATGGTTTTGGGGAGAGTTAGCTAGATTTGGAGACATTTTGAAGGCAAGAGCTTGGAGAAGGACTTGGGAGGCTCTCCATCAACTCTTACCATTTTGGGCTTTAAAGGTAACCTTCAAGGCTTTATGCCTTCCTCTTTGTATTTACATTTCTATGTGTGGTTTTTGCTTGTGTGTGGTTGATGTTTGGTTTTGTTGTGTGGGTTTCTTTTGTGGGTGTTTTGATGAGTCTCTCCATTTTTTGAGAGCTCGCCTTGTTGGGGTGGGAGAGGAGTGAAACTCCTCAAGGTCACCCTTATTATTCTTGAGGTATAGATGGCCATGGAGTATTTTGAGAAGTATTGAGAAAATTGTGAAGGCATGAGTGCCTGGAAATGTGTTTTTTTGGGGAAAGTGGTAAGGCTTGAGGCCTTGTGTTGAGATATATGAGTTTTGAGATTCTGGGTGTACCTCTAGAGTTGAGAGCAGTCCGCTCTCCTACCCCCTAAATCCATAAAAATGGATTCGTTGTGTGTGCAAGCCTTGGGAGGGTGTTCTTTATGGTGTGAGTGTTTTTGTGCAATGTTGTTGTGGTTTGAAACTGTGTGAGGGTGATCTCCTAGCTCGGGGGTGACTCTCCTTGAGTCTATGGTAGGGTGGTGAGCATGAGAAAGTCTTTTGAATTTAATTGTAGGTTTGGTGGCTTGAGCTTTGGGAGCCTTGGTGGGAGTTTTTATTTCAGTGATTTTTGTTTGTATGGCTATTTGGAAGCCATGGCCCAAGAGGCCTTGTTGTAGTTTTATGAGAGAGTGAACTCTCTTTTGTTGTTGTAACAGAAAAATACCTTTATGTATTCAATTTATTTTCCAATGGGTAGTGTTGTTTTATTTGTTGAAATGTTGTGCAAAAGAAAGAGAATATTATCACAATGCCCTTATAGTTGTTGCAAATAATATATGTTGTTGTTGTGTACTTGTATGGTTTTCAAAAGAGAGAGCATGTGACTGCATTATTGTTGTTTTTGTTTTCAAAAAAAAACATATGACTGTTGTTATTGCTATGGTTTTTTTTTTTTAAATATAGCGGGCATCATTCTTGGTATTAGCCTTCCAAATATAATCAGCTGTATTAGATCTGGAAAATTGGTTTTCAAAGATACTAAACTGTGTGGAGTTTAATTTTTGTTTTGAATTCAAAGAAGAATGAAGAGAAATTCCCTGTGTTTTTTGAAGAAAGAAGTAATGTGTTGTCTTAGCTTGCTCTTCAAAAAAATAAATAAATATATATAGTTTATTGTGACTTTTATTAAACAAAAAAAATGTATAGAAGAAATCCTTTTGTGAGTTTTAAGCAATTACCCATATATAATTCTTCTCTCATAACTCTTTTGAAAATTACTGTGTAGTTTCTTTTTATATCATAACATTATATTTAATTACAAAAATTTAATTTAAATAGTGTGGAAGAAAAAAAATACATTATATATGTGATTATATATGTGAGAGTATGAGTATACCCCTTTGTTTTTATTTTATTTCTGTGTGTATCCAGCTGAATGAATACATGAATCTAAAATATATATATATATATATAATTTTTTCATGCCCTAAAATAGATAAGTGATAGAAAGTTTATAAAAAAAAAGGCAGACATTCCGACAACCCTAACGCAACAGAGAGGAGATTTGGGGGGGGGGGGCGGGGCATAGGCTTGTGTTTAAATGGTGGGCGGGGTGAATCGCTCCCACCTCCCTGTATTTTTCTCTTAAATGGCGCTGAGCGTCGTGGGTCTACAAATGACCCTGCCGGAAGTTCTATCTCGGCTGCCATTCCTTGTTGTGCGCCGATCTTACCCTGCAGTATAGACATTGCAAGTTAACAATATATATATATATATATATATATATATATATATATATATATATATATATATATATATATATATATATATATATATCCGGTTATGTGTATATCCATTGTTTTAAAACAACAAAGAAAAAAGAAAGCTCTGTGTATAGTTTATGACTTTTTTTCTCCTTTGAACTTATTTAGAGGTTAAACCCCAACCACAAGATATATATATACCCTAGGCATTCAAATATATACCTTTGTGTATTCATTTGCAAAGCATTACATTTGGGAATATCTATGATTAAGCTGGAACAACCTGCAAGCAAAAAAAAAAAGTAGATAGAGGAGAGAAGAAGAAAAAAAATAGGGTAGAAGAGGAATTTTAGAAAAGAAAATAGAGAAGGAGATTAGGGTTTTGCAAATGAATAAAATAATAGGAAAGGCTTTTTAGGGTTGTGGAGATTTTTAGGATTGAATTTTTTAAGGGGTTTTTGTGTGCACGTAATTTTAAAATTCTTCTTTCCCTTCCCCACTTTTACCCATTCCCATGTTGGTAAAATTAAACACTGTGGCTCTTGACTTTTTCTTTTCAAACTTATTTTGGGCTTCATTTATTGCTTTTGTTTTAATTAAGTTGTGGATTTATTTTCTTTAAACTTAGGACTTTAAATTAATTTTAGTGGGTTTCTCACAATGAGTTTTAGTGGGAATATAATGTTAGGGGAATTTATTTATTTGAAACCTATTTAATTTAATTGGTTAGTATTTAACTTAAGGATGAATTTTAATTATTTGGTTAACCTTAAAGATTGTGTAGAATTATTATTTACTTTAGTTAACAATTTAGCTTAATAAGGAACGTTAGGATTAATTATGATAATGAATATATTTAAATTTAAATTATTTTCTTTTAATGAGTTTTTATTAGGGAATCTTTTTAAATTATTTTCCCATTCAAAGTGAAGAGGCGTTATGCTGCCGAATTTTCCCGGGGTGTAGGAAAGAATTTTTTTTTAGTGATTTATTTATGCAATAATGTATTACTTTAATTGTATTTAGCATTGGATCTATATTTTTTGATGATTTAATTAAACTCTTTATCCTATCTAGTTCTTGGGTTGGGTTGGGTTGCGACACATGTTGAAATCCCATCACCTCATCTAGGTTAAAACTAGGGTTAGTTCCTGGTTGGGAACTTGACCCTCTTAGTAACGCTTTCTGTGTCGCACAACCCCCTTAGTAGGCTTTCATCTCGCAGGGGTTGTGAAAGGTATTTGCATTACCCTGACGTTTGAATGACATGTTTGCGCCCTTGTGCGTATGGCATTGAGCACGTTGATGCGTGCGAGGGGCTTTTTAGGGAAGCGTATAAAAGTTTTTAATATTTCGTGTCATGACCACATGACAAATGTGGACATGACACGTGTGTTGCGTGTTGTGACCACATGAAAAATGTGGGCATGACAATTCCAAATTTGATGCCTTGTGGAGTGCCCCTTACATCATCACCAGTTGCAAGAAAGCTAATGACTTTCAACTCTCCAAGTTGACTGGTGAAGTGCTTCTGATCCCAGTGAATGAGATTCATCTCAAACTATACTTCTGAGTTTGGTTTTGGGATTCTTGTAAATATTTAGAGTAGGTTTGTTTTTGTTTTAGGCTTCCTTTCCTCTAAGTACTTTTGCACATGCAACATTCTCATTAGGAGAGTGTTTGCCTTGCTATGTGTTTTTGTGTTTTCCAGAGGTAGTGTTCAGTTTTGTGTTAGTCTGGCCAACCCCTGTTCTTATTGTTATGCCCTTTGAATTTATGCCCAATGGATTGATAAGGCCTTTGGATCCCAGTGTTTAGCAGGCAAACACCCCTACATAGTCGCCAAAATGTTGTCATATTTTGCTCACTAGCCAAATAGCCCAATCCATGAAATCTCTAAGTGTTTTCCCCTTTAGAAATGCAAGGAAAAATATCCTAAATTGACTAAATCCAAAAAATCCAGAGTTTTCCTTGCGTTTTTTGTATTTTCAGAGTTTCGGAGTTTAGAGTTCTCCCCTTCGTCATGTCATCCTAATCGACTTCGAACTCCACTTTGTCCCTTTGCAAATTCGGCTAAGTGTTTCGGTCTTCGAAGCTCGGGAGTTCTCTCTTCCGCATTCTCTATTGGAAGGCTGAATGCTGGAGGTCCGCTTGCCAAAGCATGAAATGTAAATGCTCTATGTATGTCGGAGGTCGGAGTTCAGGATTCTTGCTTTCCGTCTTCTTCATAGAAGGTGTAAGGTGGAAGGCCTGACGATCGACTCCCGATGGGACACATGGTGAGCTTCAACGCATTTTGCCATTCCGCTGAGCCTTTTGGGTGGACCTACAGCAGGCTTGCGGAACCGCGGGAAGGTGACAGCTGGCAAGCATTTGGCTGGGTAGTGCAGCGGGCCCATTGGTTGGTCCCACCAGGTAATATGTGCAGGTTTTTACAAATTTGTGGGGAAACTTAAAATGGGGTTGCCTTGTGCCATGTGGCACAATCTGAAGTGTTCCTATTGTTCTGCGGGCCCTCATCTATAGCTTGATCTCATGACTGTGGAAGTGCGGGAGGCCGCCACATGGACGAAGCTGAGTCACCTTTTCGTCGGTGCGCCTTTTACTAAGTTGTAAAAATGATCACAGGTGGAATGTTTCTATTGGATTGATGTTTTTCCAGGGTAGATGTCGAGGAGGAAGGCTAAGGGTTCGAGTTCCACTTCTTTTCCTTCAAAATATTTTTAAGTGTTTTGGGGAGTCGGACTTCATACTTCTCTTCTTCTCTCTTCCTTTCTTTTGGAAGGAGGAAGGCTGAAGGCCTGAACCTCGAACTCCGCCAAACCTTTGTAAAAGTGGCTAAGTCTTCAAACTTGTGAGACTTGGACTTTCTCTCTTCTTCTTTCTTTGGGAAGGTGTAAGGCGGAAGGCCTATGGCCCGATCCCCATCGATTTATCAAATCGACTAAGTGTTGTAGAGGTGGAGGTCAAGTTCTTCTTCTTTCCAAAGAACAATGCAGTAGTGAAGGCCCAGCCCTCGAAGCCTGACAATTTCTCTTCTCTCAGACTTCGGAGGCCAGGGTTTCCTCTTTCACCTTTCCAAGCCCGATTGGTGGGAGACCAATAAAAGGAAGTCTTGATATGTCAGAGCCTGACCCTTTTGCTTTCCAGGGGCATTTTCTACTATTCAAAACACGACAGGACTGCTCAACGACTCTCTTGGTCACCATTAATGCTTCTTTAGAGTCTGATTTCTTGTAATGGATGGATTCCTCGCTTCCCCATGCTACTGTTGCCTCATTTGCATTAAATCTTTGTACTCACGACATGGGCAACATTCTTCTTCAATGGATTTCATGGGAAGAGCCATGTGGGCACGCTCCAAGGACACATAACAAAGTTATTACAGTATGAGCGATGTTCTTTCTTGTTGACTTCTCTTTCCACATCCTTGACTACTACAATATGATCAGAAAAGATATATATGCATGTGTTAGAGATGTATTTTTGTTGGTTAGTTGTTCTTCTGGGCTATTACGTTGGGTAGATTATTTGTTATTTTCAGACCTTGTAATGCACCTACATAACCAACTGGATGTGATACATTGTGCTCATTTTCTGAGCCTTTGCTGTCTCTAGTTGATTGTTCAGCAATGAATGTAGATGGTTATTCTGTGTCTACTCTTTTGGAATAGATTATCTTCCCTTTGTACTGACTATTTAGCCTTCATGATCAATACGATCACTGATGTTTCACCTCTCTTATGCTTTTTCTCTGTGTTTATTTAAAGTTTGTGACTCATTTTGTGGATAAAACGGTCCCTTCATTAGTTACAATCTTCTATTCGAGCCTCTGTCAAATCTATAAGTCTGTGTGAGTTCTTTCAATATTTGAGATCATTGTTGTGTTATGTTAGTCCAAGCTAACATATTAAAATTTGGTGCATCACCTCCCCTTTTAATTTCAGTATTTTCTTCTCCCTTTTCCTTGTGAGTGTAGCATTAGATTTAATTTAATTCTCCGAGCCTTAAGCTCAAAAAAAGGAACTGACCTTCTCTGGAGGTTTGATCTCATCTACAAGGTCCCACACCTTGAGATCAGTACCATTGTGTCATTGGAATGCTTGGACAACCTCCAAGGAGAGTGCAATTTCACGTGACAACAGGTCTTTGTCAAAGCTAAAAGGGAGTTTAAATTAAAAAAATGAATTTTAAAATATAAGCTTCTGAAGAGTTTGGAGGAAAAGTATAAAAGGAGGTTGTGAGAGCTCATTTGGATTATGTAGATTATTATTTTTCCTCTTGTGAAACCCTTGTGGTTTTGTGGGATTGAACTTGGTTCATCTCAGCCTTCTTGAGGACGAAAACTCTCTTGGAGAAGATTAGCCACGATGGTGAAAGATCCTCCCTGGTTAATACCATGTGACTCATTCAGAGTTAGAGTTGTGCAGGAAAGGTTTACCGGTAGATTTATCCAAAATCTACGCTTGCATTGAATGCTGGAGTACTGGAGCAATTTCATACAGAGATTGCCTGTGTTTGATTGCAGATTTCTAGAGTTTGCCATGAAGGGTTTACTGTGCAAATTTATTGGAGATTCTTCAAATAATAAATTGTGATTGAAAGATATTGCTAAGAGTGTTTGAGATCTTAGTTCTTGTTGTATTGGGTGTTTGCGCCATAGCTGGAGCTGAATATATTTTATTTAATGCTAGGTGCAGCCCTTTCCTTGAAGTCGCAACATATATAAGGCATCTAGTATATAATATTTGGAGTAGAGTGTAGCTACAACTGGAAAGTATTATTGTTTGGTGGTGATGGGAGGTGTGGAATAGATAGATCTTTCATATTTTCATCTACAACACCATTGTTTCAAGCTACAACATGTATTTATGTGACAACAACATAATAACATTGTGGATTTACACCATTTGATATTATATGACAGCTGTTGTAATTATGAGATCGTAACAACAAGCATAGCAATTGAAGATCAATATATAAGGTTGGAGTTTGAGGTTAGATTGTTGTTATTAATTATTTCTTTATGTATGCAAAGGGTTTGTTGAAATGTTCATGATATTTCTATGCATTGTGGATTTTCTGTTTGAACAAATATTGTTTCAAATTGCATTTTGAATGATCCCATACCCAAACACATTGAAACAATTACTATGCAAAGTGTTTGATAGAATGCCTGCATGATAGAAGACAAAATTCTTTGTGGGTGTTGGGAAAAATTAGTTTCAATTTGGGGTGGAACATTACAAGTCATAACATGTAAAGGAAAAGTGTTCAAAGGTAAAGTATCACTATGCACAAGCACATCACTAACACTATCCTTAGGAGAAATGGGAGCAATATAAAGCACATGAAGTGAAAGTATCCAAAAGGGAAGGAAAACCAATAATTAGGTCAATGAAGGAGAAAAAAATACACACATGATAAAACATCTCTATAGACAATACAACCTCATTCAATTGATAAAAGGACACAAGTAAAGTATAGTGGGATAAAATGTCACAAATTGTGCAAATATATCAAAATCTATAATAGAGGTATGAACAAAGGCCAAAACCAAGGGTCAATAAGAGTCCATGATAAAAGATACATCATTGATATACAAACAAGGGTGGGTGGGTAAGGATCAAAGAGAGATCATGCAATAATAGTCCAAATCATAATTAGATAATCAATGTTAAATAAGGGTGGATCCTGTTGACTCCCAAAAAAACTACAACCCTAAACCCTAAAACATTCACAAATCATCTAAGCCAGGGATAGTCATTCTAGATGAATGAAAAAGGTTTATCAACAAGTTCAAGGTGATTTTGGGCAACCTATAGGAGTGGGTTAACTCCTCTACACTTTGAGATCAACTTAAAGTCGGGAGAGATATTCCTAGGGGATACTTGAATAGGTATTTGGTTCAAACCAGATGAACAACTAAAAATAACAAGACAACCAAACCCAAACTGCCTTCTAGGCCCCAAAGTCTGTCACTGGACCTAAAACAACTGGTTGTTACTAATAACTCCTATATAGCTAATAAGAGGACACTCCCATTAACAATGGAAGGTATAGGTATGCTTGTTTGCAAGACATACAAATTAATTACTTTCTTCACGTAATAAATTTGTTTTAATCTTTTAAAAGTGTGGGTGATCGTGGAAAACTTCAGATTGGTGCCTAATATGTTGGGTAATGGAGTCCATAGTTCAATAGAAGAAAGAAGACAACAAGAAAAATGAAATATGCACTTTCTAGATACTCAGATGCAAGAAGAAACAACATTCAATGGAGGTTATGCTTAGTAATCCTTTATCAATATATAATCAGTCATCTAAAACCATAGAAGAGATCATCACACAACATGTAATGTTTTAAGAATCTGTTTATTCATCTGATCAATGGTTATAGTCATACCACTAAGTGTGGCAAGAGGAAAACCTAAAGAGAAATTCATGATTTCCTTGAAAGATTACACAAGAAAAAGGAGAAGTCAATACACTGATAGCTAAAATCAATATAAAATCTTTCATAACCTATGTCTTTACTGCTAGAAAATTGGAACCTTTCTACTTTTTGAAACCCTAGAGAGCTCTGCACTTGACTTCCTGAAATTACCAAAAAGACCAACCCTCTTTACATCTTACCTTCCTACATATATAGCCACTCAATCCACTTGACCTAATCCCTGTTACCATAAATTCCTTGGGCTCTGTCAGAAAATATCATCGGCCAGAAGGGACGTTCATCTGCGAGAAATAAATGCAACAAATATCTGAATGTGGGCAAATGTGGGATTTTGCCCTTCTTTAATGCAAGCAGCTGATACAACAAATATCCGGAAGGGGGCAGCTGAGAAGATTAAATTCTTCAATGACAACAATTTAGACAAAAATCCTTTTTAAATTTACCCAGCAAATCCCTTTTATACATTAAATCATCCTCCCCTTTGATTTTGTGCCTCATCACCTTTGAAATTTTTTGAAATCCAACCCTTGAATGCCTCTGTCGATTGAACCTGCACATTTCCCGCAGTCGGGATGCCAAATAGTTTCATTTGAAACAAGACCATAGATCAAATTAGCTGTAGAATCAATGGCTTAGAAGGCCTTGAAAATCCAGTCAACACCGTTTGAAAAGCTCACTGGCCAATGAAAATGTGCCAATTGGGCGGTCTTAACAGTCAAAACTCATATTGGCATTGAGGACTGCCACATGTCCTGAAATCGTAGCTGCGCGGTAGAGGGTGGGCCACCTCTATTTGGCTCTGCGCGCTTGCGCTAAGCCTCCACACAAGCCTCCGTGCACACACTTGTATCTCCTTCCTTGACAAGATAGCCACGTGTTGCCATTTCGTGACATCGCAGCAGGCTTTTTCCTCTGAAAGGATCCCCCTGCATGCTTGCACTATTGTTGGATTGCAGCCTCTCTACCGATCATTTCTCGCCGTGACACCTGGTAGCTTGCGGTTCCTCGATTTAGAATCCTCGATTAAGGGGTTGTAAGCCCAACCTCCTTGACATATGTCCTCATTTCACGGCTGTGCAGGAGGATGATGACGTCATCTTAAAGGCTTTGCGATGCTGTGAAATGCAACCATACGACACTTTATAACCCTTACAAAGACTTAGGACATAAACTTAATATTTTCATGTGCTACAAAGGGTAAAGCTAGGACTCAGGGCCGGTCATCTCACGATCTTAAAGGCTTCACATTATAACTTAAACGACTGGGAACCCAATACAAGAAGTCAACAAAAGATTAAAAGATAAAGTAGATGACCGCAAGCCTTAGGGTTTTGAGGGAAAATTAGGAAAATTTTAAAGGGAATAAATTCAAAACCATATAAAACTAAACAGGTGTCAACACTGGCTCTAGTTGGGGATGTGTGTCAGGCAGTGGCACAATGAGAATCCAGAATCTCCGAACAGACCAAAACAACGACACAAGACTAAAAACAAAACACCATCAAGACCATAAATGGTCATGACTACTCGGACTTAAAATATATCAGATATAACAAGGTTTTTACCACAAAATTTTAAGGAAAATCATTACCCATGAGAAGTAATATTTCAAATGTTGCCCATGAACAGGTAGTTCCAACAATTCTCCTTCCATGTTTATGATATAAAAGGTGTCCTCACTGGCCCTTTTATCAATTTGATACGAACCTAACCATAGTGGCTGAAATTTACCATGTTTGCCCTTGTCCTCTGATTTGGCACTCCAGAGAATAACCAAATCACCAATCTGTAAACATCTTTTGACTGTTCTTCTATTGAACAGATGTTGTACCTCTTGCTGCTTAGTAGGTTTTTGTCATATGCCATCCTTCTGATCTCATCCAGCTTTGTTAACTCATGCATTCTTAATGCCATAGCATCATTTCCATCTTCTCCTATTTGTTGTAGCAATTGATACACAGGCAACTCTAGTGACATTGGCATTTTGGCCTCCTTCCCATATACTAAATCAAAAGGATGCCTACCTATGGCACGTTTATATGTGATCCTATCAACCCAAACTACATATTTTAGCTTGTCATCCCACCTTTTCTTGTTCTCATCCAAGTCCTTTAAAATTTTCATGAGGCTCTTGTTACTGGACTCAGCTTGTCCATTACTTTGTGGATGATACGGTGATGAATGAATCAAACTTATCCCATACTTGGAACACATATTTGCAATGTCCTAAGATCTAAAATACATAGCATTATTTGCAACAATTTTGGATGGCACACCAAATCTAGTTATCAGATTGTTCTACAAGAACTCAATCACTACCTTGGACGTGGCATTGCGAGTTGGAACAGCCTCAACCCACTTCGTAAAGTAATCAGTTGCCACCAATATCCACCGTACCGATTGCTTGATCTCTCCTAGATCTCCCCTATGAATTCAATGCCCCATTGTTGAAAGGGTGCTTCAATGGTAATATTCATAAGGGGAAGGGCACCTTGGAACTTCAACTTACCTGCAAATCTTTGACATGCATCACACTTTCTAATTTGTTTTGCAACATCTTTGAAGAGACTAGGCCACCAAAAGCCTGCTCTAATGATCTTATGTGCTGTGGTTTTAGCATAAAAATGCCCACCACAAACTCCTCGGTGATATTCATCAATAACTTCCTCAGACTGTTGTTGATTTAGATATTTTAACAACAATCCCTCATGATTTCTCCACATTAAAATACATTGGATCAAAACATACCTTTGGGATTGGAGTTTAAGTGTCCTTCGCTAAGTTACATTCATACCTGGGGGGCAATGCATGTTCACCAGATAAAAGACACTATCCTTATACCATGGGTCATTTGTCAAAGCACACACATCAACAAATTGAGAAACATTTACTTCATTTATCTCAGCTATCTCTAAGTTGGAATTTTTCATCAACTTAGCTAAACCTTGGCCTTTAACCAGTTTGGTGATCTGTATATCCATGTCATATTCTTGGATCCTGTTGATCCATCTGTACCTCCTATGTAAAGCTTCCTGCTGTATGAAGATATCCTTCACAACTGTGTTTAGCAGATATGTTATGATCTTGGCACCTGTGAAGTAAGATCTGAAATTCTTTATGGCCTTAACCAATGCATAGGCATGCTTCTCCATTATGGAATAATTCAATTCAACAACCTATAAAGACTTGCTAAAGAATCCTATAGGCTGTTCAAATCCATCTTTATTCTTTTGAAGTAAAACAACATCAATAGTATAAAAAGAAGCAAAGGAAAACAACTGAAGGGGCTTAGAATAATCTGGACTTATCAATCCACGTGCCTCCTTGATATCCTTGAATGCTTCAGATGGTTCATTCTCCCATATAATAGATTGCCCTTTCTTGAGCATTTTAGAAATGGCCTTAGTATTTTCGGCAAAATTAGGACTAAACCTCCTAACAAAGTTGATTTGCCTGAAAAAAGACTGTATCCCTTTAACTGATTTGGGTTGTGGAATGAGATCAATAGCCTTGATTCGTTCTGGATCTATCCTTACCCCATCTTTTGACATATTGTGCCCTAGCAACTTACCCTCTTCAACTCTGAACTAACATTTTTTAGGATTCAAAGAAATCCCATATTCTAAACACCTCTAGAAAATTACTTCAAGATGCTTATAATGCTCACCTCTTTCTTTTGAGAATGCTGTCAGGTCATCCTGATAAACCACCATGATCTCATCAATGAGACCAGAAAAAGCTACATCCATAGCTCACTAAAATGTAGACCCGACATTCTTCAAACTGAATGGCATTCTCAGGTATACATAGGTCCCCCAAGGAGTGGTGAATGTTGTTTTGTGTTGTTTAGACTCTTTGACCAGCACCTGGTTGTATCCAGAGAATCCATCCATCATTCACATCAGCTTTGAACCAACCACCTTCTGTAATAAATGGTCCATGCTTGGGAGAGGGTAATTATCTTTAAGGGATTTGATGTTCAAATTCCTGAAATCAACACACAACCTGATTTCCCCATTCTTCTTTCTTATCGTGACAAGGTTGGATACTCACTTAGAATGTCTGATAGGTTTTATAATGCCTCCCTCTTTCATTTTCAACAATTCTTTTTGCACCTTGGGAGCAATGGTAGGATTTATAGGCCTCTGTTTTTGCCTAAATGGTTTTGCATCAGGTTCAAGGGGAATGGTATGCTAGAACAGATCCTCTCTATAAGCCTTAAGCTCGTCATAGGACCATGCAAAATATCTCTTGAATTTTCTGAGCAGAGCAATCAACATCTGCTTCTCATGAGGTTTCAACCTTTTCCCAATGTAAACCATTCTAGGTGCCTCCCTAGTTCCAAGGTTTACACCTTCAACATTATCCTCTATAACAAGTTTACTTTTACTCTTCCATCAGTCTGAATTGTCAAATACTCTTTCTAATGCTACCGATCCTTTTGGAATATTGTTTGTCTTTGCACAACCTCAATACCAAATAGAGCTTCTTTACCATCTGTCACTTCCATTATTGGCTACCAATCAATCAACTGATTTTCAAATTTGTCCATACAATTCATAAAGCTGAAAATTTGATTGATGTCATTGAAAACCTGCCAACTAATGTTATCAGGAATTGTTGGCCTTGTGAGGATCTCCACAACATATTGGTCATGGGGAAAATTTATTTGAGGGTCAACTTTTGAACCAATGACAACAAGGGAATCAACTCCATTTTTTGTTCTTTCAATCCATTCAATGCCAATGACATCAAACAATTCCATTGTGTCCCAGATTGCATTTCGGTACCCTCTAAGTCTTTTTTCTTTGGCAACAAATATCTTTCTAATCTGCTGTACAATTAATTCTGAATCACCAAGTATTCTCAGACATGTGATTCCGTGTTTATGAGCCATATTTAAGCCCATCAATAGTGCCTCATATTCAGCCACATTGTTGGTGCACTGAAACTCAAGTCTAAAAGACTTGCCAAACTAATCACCATTAGGTGCTATCAGGACAATTCCAGCACCTGAACCTTCCTTTGAATATGCACCGTCAAAATATAAAGTCTACAAGTCAGTTGTATTGTAAATAGCCAGAGTAATGAGGTTAGAAGGTAAAGCCTCCAAATTAGGATTATCATCACTGCAACATGCCACAAAGTGATCAATTTCAATATCAAAGAAATTTGCATGATCATCCTATGTTTTGTATCTATCTTGTATGTGTTCATCTTCTACCTTTTGTTCCCTATACAATTTTACCTCTACACCTTGTATTGGAATAGTTGCATATGAGAGATCCATCTGGATACTTTCCCCTATAGAGGCTGCCCATTTTCTTGATAGCAACATGCCCTATTTGGCTGGGCAATCTACTATGATTATGTCCATCAAAAATGATTTGTCAGGATATACAGCTAAATTGACCTCAACATCCTTGACAAGACCAATCATATTTACCTCTCTAGAGTCCATAGCAAAACACTTGCCAAAAGACTTGGATATTTTCAATCCCAAATTATTCATTATAGACAAGGGCATAACATTACTGGAAGCACCAGAGTCAAGCATGCAGTTATGTAGTAGCCATCCATTTATGATCAATGTGGTGAAAACGGGGTTAACTCCCATCTTGCTATTAACAACAGTTGATCCAAGATATACTTCTATGGTCTCATCATTACTGGGTTCAACAACAGGTTATTTTTGTCCTTCTGTGGCAGTAATAAGAGACCCTACTCCATCCCTATGCGCAGGGATTCTAAGGAGTTCCACTATTGGCACAAAAATTCTAATTTGGCTAAATACTTCAGCCATGTCAATAGGGAGATATTTTGGCAAAGGAGTATCAGACAAAATAGTTACATCATTTGTTGAAGGAATATAAGGTATTACTTGAGAGGATGGAATATCCTTACCTTCTTCCTTTGTCTTCTCCTTCTCTTTTTTTGATTCCTTTAATTTGGACTTGAGGCTGATCACGCTTATTGTAATCTTTAGGATAATGGACCCCTAGAATAGGTGAAGTAATTGGTTGCACCTTTGATGTTGGGTTCTTTTGTACATATTTCTGTTTTGCTGCTATAGGCTGCACTGGAAGTTTTTTCTTTTCAGGCACAGTCTTCTTTGAAACAATATTGCTCTTTTCTCCCACATCCTCCTTCTGTCTTTTCTTACCATCATCCAATGTATCCTACCTTAGCTTAGCAACATGAGAGTTCTGCATAGGCACTTGCTTGTTTCTCAACTGATAGCCGCCTTGAACTTGCAAGATGGCAACATCAGTGAGAGCTTTCACATCCTTCTCAGAAGGTCTAGATTGTTTGTATTTCTTTTGCATGAGACCCCTCAAATGCCTAAAACCATGAGCGGGCAAGTGATATCTCTTTTGACTTTCATTATGATCATATTGGAAAATATGATCATCATCCTCATAACTGTCATAATTTATATCATGACCCATTTGCTCAAACCCTTGGGTGTCAAACTGATTGATCTCATAATATTCAGCTCCACCCTCTTCAGTAGGAAATTCCTCATCTTTGCTCATTGAATGAGCAACTGCACAGTTCGCTGGGTCATGGGGTAAGAAACACACTTGGCACCAAAAAGTATCATCTTGAAAATTTGCTTGATCCTTACTCAATGGATCAGGGGTATCCATCTCAAGTTGTTTGAAGCTAGTATGCCTAGGAGTAACTTGTCTGTTATTTTGTTGTGGTCTCTTAGACCAATCTATATTGTAAGGTCTATTATGCAGTCTTTGACCTTCATTGAAATGTGTTGCAGCACCTTGAGGTGGTAGCCCTTTGTCATTTCGAGCAACTTTGTAGGATAAATCCTTCATGACTCCCATGAGTTTATCCAGTTTGTCTTTAGTAGTGAGGGGCTTGTTAGAAGTTGCCCTATCTAGCTGAGAAATCTTTACACCAAATCTCTTAACATGTTTACCTAAGGCTCTCATGTTACTTTCAATATTGATGGCCACAGCATAGCCTTCCCTCAGTGTTTGAGGACTCTTATCCCTTAAACAATAACCAATCTTAGAATCAAAGGCACCACAGTATAAAACTAAACACATGGATTCATTAGGTCTCATCTGAGGTGGCACTTTTCTCAGTGTCATAATGAATCTGCCATTGAAGTCAGCAATAGTTTCATTGATTCCTTTCCTGATTGTTGTGAGCTCATGGATGGAAAACTTAGGGTCAATCCTATCCCCATATTGTAGTCTAAACATTGTCATGAACTCCTCCCATGAGTCAATGATATTATCAGGGAGTGCCTTATACCATTCTTTGGCACTTTCTTCCAATGAATGCACAAACAGCTTCATCATCACATCCCCATCCTCAATCTCATACTCATCTGTGATATTGATGAAATGTCTCAAATGTTCCTCACCAGTGATAGCATTATTACCTTGAAACCTAGGAATTTTCCCTCTAATCTCAGTTGGGATGGGATTAGGAAAATTAGGTATGCCAATAAAGTCAAGTTGTTTGTACCTTTCAGCTCCCAAAGGTTGCCTCTGTGGGAGAAACCTTTGTGCTTGTCTTCTGAATGGAGGTCTAACATTCTGAATATTGCCATGTTGTTGATTCATTTGATTTTGTAGGGGCTGATTTTGCATACCTTGAGCATGGGCATTATTTACACCATGTTGTCTCATTTGTTGTTGTTGTCTAGGATTGGCCTGAAAGTTATAGCCTTGCTGATTATGTTGTTGATGCTATTGTCTTTGTTGCTGTTGATCATTTTGGTTATTCTGCAAATTATTTCCCTGTTGTTGGGCATTTAGGTTTTGTTGAGCCGGTTGAGCAAGTTGAGCTTGTTGTTGTTGAAGTAAAGCCTGCACCTCTTTGCCTATTCTTGATATGATCAAGCAAATCCATCTCATCATGGATTCTCCTTTCTCTTTCCTCATCATCAGGTTGCTATTGTTGATCACCCTCGTTTGGGAGGGTATCATGTTGGCTTTCAACTATCCTTGTGGGAGAAGTAGGATGCCTGATATTTTGATATGCTTCTTCATTATCATGGGGCATCCCGTACATCCTCAAGTAGGTCTCATTAGATCTATCCCTACTTCCTCTATCGACAATATTTTCATTTATCTGGACATCATATCCATCAATGTTCATTCTCGTACTCGTTCTGAGTATAATATCAGCGGAATCCTCAAAAGTATACTGATATTGACTCCTGAGGCCAACAAATGCATTATCTTCGGTATTTCTTGAGGGTATCACACCAGGTCTTCTTTCCCTGTATCTACTCCTATTTCCTGTACTACTAGAGGATTCCCTAGGTCTAGGTTGTCCCTGGTTTCTTCCTCTATCCACTTCTATACTCTTGAAAACTAATTTTCTGGGTTTCTTACTGATAGAGTCGCCACTTCCCTGATAGGAAGAACTTCTTCTTTAGTGACCTTTGTAAAGTTTTTCAAATCTGAATTCACACAACAAATATTCGATTCCTCAGCAACAACACTAATTTGGTGTTGACTCCCCCAAAAAACTACAACCCTAAACCCTAAAACATTCACAAATCATCTAAGCCAGGGATAGTCATTCTAAATGAATGGAAGAGATTTATCAACAAGTTCAAGGTGATTTTGGGCAACCTATAGGAGTGGGTTAACTCCTTTGCACTTGAGCTCAACTTAAGGTCAGGAGGGATATTCCTAGGGTGATACCTGAACAAGTATTTGGTTCAAACCAGATGAACAACTAAAAATAACAAGACAACCAAACCCAAACTGCCTTCTAGGCCCCAAAGTCTATCATTGAAAATAAAACAATTGGTTGTCACTAATAACCCCTATATAGCTGATAAAAGGACACTCCCATTAACAATGGAAGGTGCAAGTATGCTTGTTTGCAAGACATACAAATTAATTACTTTCTTCACACATAATAAATTTGTTTTAATCTTTTAAAAGTGTGGGTGATCATGGAAAACTTCAAATTGGTGCCTAATATGTTGGGTAATGGAGTCCACAGTTCAACAGAAGAAAGAAGACAACAAGAAAAATGAAGCATGCACTTTCTAGATATTCATATGCAAGAAGAAACAACAATCAATGGAGGTTATGCTTCGTAATCCTTTATCAATATATAATCAGTCATCTAAAACCATAGAAGAGATCATCAAATAGCATGTAATGTTTTAAGAATTTGTTCATTCATCTGATCAATGGTTATAGTCATACCACTAAGTGTGGCAAGAGGAAAACCTAAAGAGAAATTTAGGATTTCCTTGAAAGATTACATAAGAAAAAGGAGAAGTCAATACATTGATAGCTGAAATCAATATAAAATCTTTCATAACCTGTGTCTTTACTGCTAGAAAATTGGAACCTTTCTACTTTTTGAAACCCTAGAGAGCTCTGCACTTGACTGCTTGAAATTACCAAAAAGACCAACCCCTTTTACATCTTACCTTCTTGCATATATAGCCACTCAATCCACTTGACCTAATCCCTGTTACCATAAATTCCTTAGGCTCTGTCAGAAAATATCATCGGCCAAAAGGGACGTTCATCTGCCAGAAATAAATGCAACAAATATTTGAATGTGCGCAGATGTGGAATATTTTGCCCTTCTTTAATGCAAAGTAGCTGATACAACAAATATCCGGAAGGGGGCAGCTGAGAAGATTAAATTCTTCAATGGCATCACTTTAGACAAAAATCCTTTTTAAATTTACCCAGCAAATCCCTTTTATACATTAAATCATCGTCCCCTTTGATTCTGTGCCTCATCACCTTTGAAATTTTTTGAAATCCAACCCTTGAATGCCTCAGTCGATTGAACCTGCACATTTCCCATCATCAGGATGCCAAACAATTTAATTTGAAACATGATCGTAGATGAGATTAGCTGTAGAATTGACGGCTTAGAAGGCCTTGAAAATCTAGTCGACACCGTTTGAAAAACCCACTGGCCAATGAAAATGTGCCAATCGGGCGGTCTTAACAGTCAAAACTCATATTGGCACTGAGGACTGCCAAGTGTCCTGAAATCACAGCCGCGCAGTAGAGGGTGGGCCACCTCTATTTGGCTCTACGTGCTTGCGCTAAGCCTCCACGCAAGTCTCCATGCACACACTTGTATCTCCTTCCTTAACAAGATAGCCACGTGTCGCCATTTCACGATGTCGCGATGGGCTCTTGCCTCTGACAAGATCCCCCTGCGCGCTTGCGCTGTCGCTGGATTGTAGCCCCTCTACCAATCATTTTTTGCCGTGACACCTGGCAGCTTGCGGTTCCTCGATTTAGAATCCTTGATGAAGGTGCTGGAAGCCCAACCTCCTTGACAGATGTCCTCATTTCGTGGTTGCGCAGGAGGATGATGACATCATCTTAAAGGCTTTGTGACGCTGCAAAATGCAACCATACGACACTTTATAACCCTTACGAAGACTTAGGACATAAACTTAATATTTTCACGGGCTACAAAGGGTAAAGCTAGGACTTAGGGCCGGTCATCTCACGATCTTAAAGGATTCAAGTTATAACTTAAATGACCGGGAACCCACTACAAGCGATCAACAGAAGATTAGAAGATAAAGTAAGTAGATGACCACAAGCCTTAGGGTTTTGAGGGAAAATTAGGAAAATTTTAAAGGGAATAAATTCAAAACCATATAAAACTAAACAAGTGTCAACAGATCCAAACCCTAATCAGATAGGAAAGAAAGACCTAACAATAAAAAATGTCAAACCTAAAACCCTAATGTAGAAGGAATAAACCCTAAGAGTCATTCACTAAGTCAAGCTCACCAAAGATGTAGAGGAAAATAAACCTCTTACATAAATTATGTTAAGAAAATTAGTTAAATCACAATAACAAACAAATCTAGCCTAGGATAATGAGTTGGCACTGGTAAAATTAAATAGTGAAATTAAATGCAAGAGTTAAATAAATTAGATTGCAATACTTAGCTGGATTCTAAAGGTGGGAAAATGGAATTCAAGGTGTTTGGAATTGATTTGCCACACAATTGGAATTTTCATGTTTGTGGATGACCTTCTCAAACTTTTGCTAAATGATTATGGAGACTCAAACTTGGCATGTGGATTTGAATTGAAATTTTTGGGATTTATCTAACAAATTATTGATTATTGGAAATTGTTTGCCTTGATGTTTTGATATCTAGATCTACGTAAGGGCATATGGTATTTATGAACACTTTTGGCAATCTGTTGAATTGCGAGGGTCACATTCTCCTCAACCAGACCCCTAGTTGGACTAGCTTCACATCTTTGAGCAAAAGATTCAAAGATAAAATGCAAGTGTGCAATGGACTAAGATAACTTCACCAACAAACAATGCACAAGAGATTCTCCTTTTAAGTTCTTTAACCTAGATGTTCTTTTTCACATTCTAACATGGTTTCAAATGAGTGAATGAATTTCTTTAATTACAACAACCAAGCACACAAGTCAACACAAACGTGCGCTAGGTGAGTTCACAACAACTAATAGGAGAGTTGATAGGATTGAATTTGAATTTGAATTTTAAAAGTTCAAGATTTAAATCCGCAATTGTGGAAGTGGCTCCGATCAAGCCCACACTTGCAAATCTAATCCAAGATAACAAACAAGAGATCTAAGGATCAAGACTAAATTTGTGGAGACAGAATTAGAATAGAGAAATCTTATGAGCCAAATTCATGCAAGAATATGCCACTTGTTAGGACCCAATTAAAGTGTCTTAACAAGTGGCATATTCTTGAATAAATTTAGCTCATAACATTTCTGTAATCTGATCCCATCTTCACTTATCTCCAATTGGGTCCTAACAAGCGGCATATTCTTGCATGAATTTAGCTCATAACATTTCTGTAATCTGATCCCATCTTCACTTATCTCCAAAAATTTAGTCTTGATCCTTGGATCTCTCATTTGTCACATATATATTCTATCAAAACAAAAGATAATTTCACATTTGTCAGTACATAAATTTCAAACTATTTCATAAATGCTATTTCACTATCGGCATATATCATATAGACGGTGCGTAAAAATCACTTCATTGCTAACAATTGCACAATTTTCATTCGCACTGTCAAGTAGCTATGAGCCTACGATAGTCCAGTAAAATATCATGATCGTCATGTGGCCATTCACAAAATATTAGTTTCCTAATTTTCTAGAGGCTTAAAACGAAGATACAGTATATTAATCATGCCCTCTTTTGTTTGTATTAGTGTCTCCCAGCATTGTCATGTTCACTAGGTAATTATCTCTTTTATTATCAGTGCTTTTATTTTATTTTAAAACCAGTTTCTTGAGCAAAGTGCTAAGAAAAAACTGTTGCTTGAAGCACTTACGATTTAAATGGAATACAAAACTATTAATTTAGTAATCAATGCCATCTCCTTGAACTTTGACACATACAGAGGCTAGATACATGATGAAAGCATCAAGTACAAATCATGGCTATTTTATTTGTGCTCTTTTGATCAAGTATACTGCAAGTCTTCACTGAGCAAGAAACAATCAAAAACGATTTCTTGAATTGTACTAATCTGAAAACTTTCTGGATTCGAGAAATTATTTAGGATTGTTCTGAGTTGAATTATATGTACAAAAGCCACTGCCATTAATCATAGATTATGCCTTAAATTGGCTCAATCCATAAGTTTCCCCACAGATATCTACACTAAAACCCTATGCAAAATGCAGCCCAGGTCCTCTGTCAGATGCCTTTATATGCAGCAGCTGTAAACACTAGAAAAATGGGAAAGAGAAGAAAGATAAGATATGGCAACAATTGTCCCATCATCTCATCTTTCATTTTCTCCTCTTCCGTTGGATTATAAGCATTGTTGTATCCGTTGGTAAATGCTTCAAAATATTTTCGATAATCACTTGTATCCAAAGAGTAAGAGCCTGAAATCTTCATCATTTTCATGGCCTGCACTTAATACCATGCTCTGAAATTCTTAAGATTTATAACGATTTAATAATGGGTTTCGTGAGGCATATAGGTCATAAAAGATTTGAACGAAACATAATGATTTGGGTAGCTAATCTCGAATATATATATATTTTTTTCAATAATATATAGAAGAAAACATAACCAAATGGGTTGGCAACATGATTGATACAACATAATTTATTTAAATTAAAAAATAAAAACCGTCTCATACCTGAAAACCAAAAATTAATTGCTTAGCTTTCTTCCTTACAGCAAGATTTGGGTGCGAACTCAACTTCTCATACATTATACGAGCCTCACCAGATCTACCTAACACGAATCCATAGCTTTCAGTTACAGTAACTCAAATATACAAATTTAGTGCCATTATTGTAGAGTAAGCACACTTGATATATACAATATATGTACGTTTGAGATACCCAAGTTGCAAATAAAGAGTTGTGCTTTCTATATTATGCTCTTATTCCTACCTCTTTTACCATTAGAGGATATCAATGGACTTCTTAGAAGACAAGGGAAATGTAAAAACGATTGCAACCATGAAAAATGATTTTGGTCTGATCATTCCTTGTACACGCTTTTCTTGTTGATTGTTTCTGTGACAGTTATAAAAGTGCTGTATGATCAGAGATAAGGTTCAAGTATTCATACGTAGATCAAATAAGCCATATCAAGTCATGAGTGACATTCCAGACAGCTCCTTAAAATTGATCTTTCCAAAATTTTAATGTTCAATTATGACAAATATTTGCTATGAACCAATCCGAGCAAGTTTTCCTTATATATTTTAACATTTAAAGAAATAACATTCAAACACACTCATTTGATATTTTAGTATCACAGTTATAGATATCTGCGAAGATTTCCTACTTTCTAGCCTGAAGTTAACTGGAAGAGAAAAATAGAGCAAAAAGATGGTATTAAAGAGTTGCCTTCGTCAACTGATTATTAGTATCATGGTTGCTTTTCACACTTTAGCCGTCAATTGGCATTATATTTTCTTAATTATTTACAATATCAAATTTGATTATTAACAAGAAAATAGTGGCACCTTTCAAAGGCGTCCACTTCAAATAAAACTCAACAGCAACGGTTATAAATCAGCTTCTGAGCATAACTACAAATTGAATTTATGGTCTTTCAAACAAGTTTCTTCAACCGGAAACTTATATTTTGTGAATTGGGTTAAGAGTTTTGTGCTTTCTAGGCATATCCTTACAATTAGACCAGCATGTTGCCATTTTGACCTTCCTCATTGGAGAGAAGGTATGATCGTTGTTGTGGAGGTGCAATTTTATGGTGGCAACACATAAACAGGATTTAGTAAATTTTGTTGTAGGGAAGGTATGATTGTTGTCATAGAGGTGCAATTTTCCAATGACATCATAGTTAAGCAGGATTTGAATTCTGTCATGGCCACACTATGACACCTTAAAATTGGCCAAGGGAGGAAACGTTCAAGAAAGGTGGATATACAAAGGTGTTTGGTTAGTGCCTACCACCACTCAAATCTTGAACACTGAACCTCTGGTGTCTCAGATTGAATAAATTTCAGAAATTGAGCTTTAACAAATTAACACAATAGATTTAACAGAGTTTTGTCAGCAGCACTATGTGCGACAAACAAGCAAATCCTACAGCCAACTTTGAGAATCTAGTTTGGTCCAGGTCGTTATGTTCCCACCATCTCTTTACATCCTGGAATTGATTCTGTCCATCATAGACACTAACAATCCATACCCTGGGAGGTACACACCCCAATAGAGCAAGTATTAGGGTTAGGGCGGAAGTTAGCTTCCCATCGCATCTGGGTTATGCATGGACCATGACAACCCAACAGGGAAGAGTTACCAACTGCCTATCAGTAAGACACAAAGGATCCAAGCACTCACGCCAAGGCACAACAACTCCCTAGGATACCCTTGAAAATGTGTTAGTGGATAGAGACATCAATGCATCAAGCAAGGAAACAAGTTAGTCAGTTAGGGCTCGCACAACTAAATCCACTTAGACATTTGACAAACTTATACAAACTGTTCACCCATTCAACATATTCATCATATGAGAATTCAACTACAATTGTACAACAGCCACTATATTCATCTTAAAAAAAAAAGAATATGGTCATGGATCATAGTACAACAACCAACCTTATAGAGACATCACATTAATCAGCTTGATTACAAGTTACAACTAAATAGAAACCTCTAGCCTAAGATACATTAGTAAATCAGCATCTTTCTTACATATACACATTTGCCTTGATCTCTCCCCCGTGCCTTTGTGACAGCAACACTCTTATCAACTTGTGCAAGTTGCTTACTACATTGTCTTGCATCTATTATTCATGTCCTAAGCATGTATGAATGTGCTGGCCTCATGAATCTCTGTATGCTATCACCTCTCTTCATCTCTGAATCCTAATGATATCTCCTCCTTTGACATGACTTTTTAAAGACCTTCAGCCTTCTGATTGTGTGGCGGAGATTGATCCTGAAACACTTGGCCAAGATTCATCCTCTGAATACTTGGCTGTAATTTCTCCTCCACAACCTATGCTTTGATTGGTCCTCAGGTCCCTTGGCTGTGATTTATCCTCAGGTCACCATCCTAGGTTGTGCCACATCACCCATGTGCAGACAACTTATGGTTACTTGAGCATATATTTATCTTCGTCTCTGAAAATATTTCTTCCTTGGGCAGTTTTGGCCTTTCACGCATCTTGCTTCTTTCTAGGTTTCACAGAAGTGATTTATGGAGTTCCATGCATCTCTCCATGCCTTGGCTGCCTTTACTTGTGCTATGTTGTACCCATCCCATGAAAGGAAACTAGACTAGATTTAGACTAATCTTGTGAGAGAAACAATGCAAGTAAGAATAGATCTAAACAAATATCACCAAAATAAACAACACACAACACAAGATATACCCTAGGAAAATCTTTACAGGAAAGAACTCAGCAACAAAGGGGCACAATCAATGTATTAATCTCAAATGCATGATTACAATAAAATGCAGACTTCAGTGTTTCAATGGAGATCTTCAACCCTATGTTTGGAGTAGTTCCGACAGCATGTACCTACAATGAAAAGATCACTACCACCTCCATCCCAAGCATCCAATATATAGGCCAAGGCAATCCAAGAGACCACCAATGGTTTCCAATACCATGCCCCAAAACAAGGGACCAATTTGGGCACCCAAATTTGAATCCCAAATTCCAATGCCTCCACTCATGAATGCACCTCCTAAAATAGTAACTCCTAGTCAAGGAGTCCACCCACCAAATTTGAGCACTCCAATTTGGTCCATTCAAACCTCTTACAAGATGCACTTATGTATGCCATAATTAATGGTCAAAGGTGCTCTTCCAAGTCCACCATGTAACCCCCTCTCTTACATGCTCTTACATGCATCATATAATCTCTTGCACATCTTACAATGTCATTAATGTTTTTATACACATCATAATACAGTTGTCAAGTGGCATAATATGTCATTCAAGGAATCGTAAGATCCCTTCCAAGTGTGGCACCCATTCCATAAGGGCCTAAATATTACAACAGATTACAAGTCATAAATAAATACATTGTTCCTAGGATTTGCAAGGTGTATAGTACATAGTCGTAACATCTTGATCTTCTTGTGCAGATTGTTTCGTGCAACTTTTCCTTCCTTAAGCAAATTCTCAATTTCTTCTTGCATAGATATTCACCTTGCCTTCACCATATTTCCTAGTAAACAATTAGTGCATTTGGGGCTAGTTATCTTAGAGAATGTGTTGAGTTTCTCATTGTTCAATAAAGTCTTAGACATGTCAGTTGCTGATAAGTTAAAATATCCCATTGATTTATTAATTCTTGTGGTATAACTTTAGGTTATTTTTGTCTAATTTGAGTAGTGTGCCATGTGTTAGTAAGCCTACTTGTATTAAGTGGCCTCCATGTATAAAGCATATTTTATTATTAAATTGGGATTATTGCTATTATTGGGCGGGCCTCTCCTTTCATGTATGAATGGTGTATAATAAATAGAGGCAATAACTCTCACCATTTCACTTTGTTCATTCTAATTCCATTTTATATATTACAAAGTCATTTCCTCCATGGTGTCTTTTGACATCTTCACAAATTGACGTTCCTTCTTTTTGCTTGTATACTTTGTACGTTTGTTTGATATGGACCTTTTGTATATTCCAACATGGTATTCGAGCTTAGGGTTTAAAATTCCTAGGTCATGGTCCTTTACTACTGCAAAATTGGCTAGAGAAGTATCTCTATCTCATTGATTGTTAAGTCACAACCTTTTCTATGTTCCATGGAGTTCTAGAATGGAGGGACGAGGGGACTATGTACTAAAACTTGGGGATGGCAAGGATATGGCAGCACAAATAATATATAATTATAAATTTAAAAAGTAATTATAAAAATAGTAAAAGAAATTGTAATTTAATTATTTATTATTAATAATAGATAAATATAAAATAAATTTAAATATATTAGGTTATTAAAATTTAACAATAAATTTGCCATTAAGGGAAATGTGTAATGGTTAAAACATGGTGTTGTCACCATCAAGATTCAAACTAGGCCGTTGAGCTCACAAACTTTGTGCCCTTGTTAGGCTACTAAACTTGTAGGTGCCTGTAAGTGCCTAAAAATGTATAGGCCGACATGGCAGTCTAATGATGATCTAACGATCCAACTCATGACCCCGAAAGGCATCAATTACATCTCCTCTCAACAATTTCATGCTTGATGACAATTCCTCCAACCTATTGAGCCCCATACCCATCTTATACAACCCCCAAACTAGGTTCCAAGTTCTTGCACATTCCGAAAAACCTTTTTGCAAACCTTCAACTAGACGGTCACTCGAGTGACCAACCTTGGCAAAAGGGGTGACCCTATTCTCGAAAGGGGTGACCCTGTCATCTTTTGGAACTTGTGATTGCTTTCAATTCCGACCATTTTGGCACGATTTTTGTTCATGATTGAGAGTTCTTTCCAATCTGACTAAGTCACCACTCCCCCTAACTAATTCTCCTCTCCTATTGACTCTCAATCAGCTCTTTAGTCCACTCCCAATCAATCTTCTACAAAGTTGCATGGACACGGATACAAATACGGATACGGTATCTGATACGGATACAACTATTTTTCAAGATCCCTAATATGGATATGGCTGTATATGATAATTATATATTAAAAATATATTATTATATTAAAAATATAATTTATTATTTTATATCTAAATATTTTAATTTTATTAATAAGAAATATTAAACTTATTAAATTTAAATACTAAATATAGATAAAATTAATATATTTTTTTAGATAAATTGAGGGGTAAGGACCCTCCCCCATTATACTAAGTTCAAATAAAGCATTATAGAATTATGCCAAATATATGGCCCAGATAGCATTTACAGGTTACATGAAATGAGAGAAAAAAATGACCAAAAAGCATAGAAACTGGATATACATCGCCTATGATTGAAAAACATAGACTCAATAAAACCTCATTTGTTTACATCTTAATGCTACCAAAATAGGCTTACAAAGATTAGACAACCATCACATAAGACTAACAGATTTGACACTAACAAGAACTTACACAACAAAGACAAAAGGGACCACGGGTTTTGAACAAGATCTTCAACTTAGAATATGCTCGATTCTGGGCCATACGAACCATCTTGCATCTTAACCAAGGCCTCGTGATGAGCCAAGAATTTGATTCCTTTCTCTGCTTTGGCCATACTAAAATGTTCTTGATGCGGGGAGGATTTCTTTGATTTGCAAAGGTCCACCACCTTGACTATTGAATGAATGAATGAATGAAGAATTTTAATAACGTCCACGAGGCCGCAGCAGCCTATGGGACCCAGCAGTCACACACAACCCTGTCAAACGGAACAGCAGCCACAAATCGCCCCCTAAGTTGCCTGAACTTCCTTCTTGAGATCTTCCCTTCTGCTGTGGAGTTTGATCACGAGGTTCGCCGTACTATCCAGCCTTGTTGCTTCAAACAGGGTGTCAAGGTTGGCGATTTTCAAAGTTTCACCATAGCTATATCGGATGTCGTTGTATGCCTCGCACTCTAAGAGGAAATGCCGTTCCGTCTCCACCACGCCTTTGTTGCGGAAGAGGCATATTCTCTCCTCCCAAGACTCTTTAGGGGTTAGCCATCTACCCGTTTCACACCTAAGATGATGTGAGCTCATCCTAAGTTGGGCAATCAACATTTTCGCTTTCCACTTAATGTCTACTCTTATATAGGCTTTTTCTTCAAAATCACCCATGGGGTTGAATTCTTTGAGGTAGTATTCCTTTTTACGGCCCATTTGTTTTGTCCACATGATGCACTTGAATTTTCTTCTCACATATTTTTTTATTTCCTCATTAGTATTTGGGCACTCTTGCATGTTAATATCCCACCTCTTTACCCATTTGTCATTTTGCTTCTTCCAAGTGTTTTTTCTTCTAGTTAGTTCTTCCTCCATAATTAGTCTAGGCCACCTGTGGCTCTTCATGTTTTGAATCTTCTTGAGGTAGCTTAGTAACTGTATCATCGCCGATGCCTCTAGAGGGAAGGACCCTGTTTCAGCAAGTAAGATCTCATACGGCACCGAATTCTTGATTTTGAGACTGCTGATGATGAAGTGCTTCTGGATTCTTTCTATCTGCTTCCATTTCTGATCTGACATACTGCTGCCCCAAATTTCACACCCGTAGAGAATCACCGGGGTAACCAACAAGCCGAAGAGTGTTCTCTTGGTCTTCCAATCCCATAACTCTGCAATCTTGCACCTATTTTGGAGGGAGTACAACGCTTTCCATTCTCCTTGAATTCGTTTTGTTCTACAAGTTTCCCAGCTGAGCTTGTGGTGAAAATCAAGCCCGAGGTACTTGTACTCCTCGACTATCTCCAACGGGCTGCCTTCAAAGGTAAAGGTATATTGCTTCTTTTTTCTTTTCAGAGAGAAGATGATTACTTTGGTTTTGCTTGTGTTCACTTGCATTCCGACCTCTTGACAGAAAGTTTCAAGAGCTCTCAAATGTTCCCTCAAGCTGCTGGCTGTTTTGGCGATTAAAATGAGGTCATCCGCATAAAGAAGCAATTGGTTGACAAGATTGCGTGCCTCGGCCATTGAGAAGGAAGCATTGGATAGCGGCCAATTCTTTTATTATTGCTTCCATTCGAGCTTTGATGGACCTCACCCTCTAAACTGACACTAGGCCTCCAAAATTTGTAACTAGTGCATGGTAACAAAGAGAGCGTGCTAGGGTTTGCTTTGTCGATTGCTTGCGAGAGTCCCATCCTAAATTTTTCCCAAATATAGAAATGATTGAGAGCTTTGGTTAATTCCTTGTCTCCAGTGATGGTGAGAATGTTACTCACGGGCATGGAGGAAATTTTCGAGTTCATCCGATGGCACATAGCATCCTCCAAGAAATCCTTCCTTGAGATCTCAATTGCAAACTTACATCCTCTTCCTAAAAGAAAAAGACCTTTCTCAACCAAGCTGAGGTGATTTCACCTATGAAGGCCATTTAGCCGATGCTAAAGCCTAAGACCAGAAGCTCCATGTTCTCCAAGTTGCACAATGATGGACGTGCATCAGCTATTGATTTAATGAAAATGCAGACATGAATGCAGGAGGAGATACCTGGCAGCACGTAGGAAAATAATGTCACCAACCCTGCCACCACAAGGGAGTACTGGTAGCCATCAATGCAATGTGAGACTTGCCTTTCTATCATTTCTGCAAATGCCTTTGAACCATCCCACTTTGCAAGCGAATCAATAACAATGATTTCCTCTCTTTGCTTTGAAAGGTTATCAACCAAATTATTTCCCTCCCTATAAATAATCTTGAAATGAATCTAGAAACAACCGAATTTCTTTTGATTAGGGGTAATTTACATATAAAATGGACCTCTTAAAAAACTCTAGAAAAGCAAAACTTGTCTCAAATTACTTATATTATTTCTTTTGTTGATTTATTTTTTGTTTTTGTTATTTTTTAAAAGCTACACTTTAAGTTTTACTTAAAGAATGTTGTTGAAGTTTTTAATTATTAATTTATTTTCTCTTTAAAAGTCTTTTATCATAAAATTATATTTTTCTTTCTAATTTTAAAACATGCTGCTCAAATTTTAGTTAAAGAATATAGTGGGAAGTATTTTAAGTTTAATTTTTTAAATGGTATATAAAAAATAATAAGGAATATAGATAGATTTAAAATATTTTTCTATATATATTTATTTACATACATATTTTTTTGTTTCTAAAATTTATAAATAGTGAGAAAGGATAGACAAATTAAATATTTATTTTCTATATACATTTTTATATAAATTCTCATATTATTATTATGCCGAGAGACATTCTACACTCATAGTGAGGTGGAGATGAGAGCATTCATTTTTTCCGTGTAAATATACAGAAAAAATAATAAAAATAAATTAAAAATAAAAAACAAAAAACGAAATTGAAGAAAATAAAAAATAAAAACCATGAAGGATAGAAAGGTGGAGAAAATCAAACAAATATGGAACAAAAAAAATTGGAAAAAATAAAAAATAAAAATAAAAAAAGAAATTGAAAACAATAGAAAAAATAATAAAAATAAATTAAAAATAAAAAGCAAAAAACGAAATTGAAGAAAATAAAAAATAAAAACCATGAAGGATAGAAAGGTGGAGAAAATCAAACAAATATGGAACCAAAAAAAATTGGAAAAAATAAAAAATAAAAATAAAAAAAGAAATTGAAAATAATTGAAAAAAAATGGAGAAAATCACAAAAGGTATGGAAAACGCAAAAAGCAAGTACATAACCTAGAAGATATCTCTCGGCATACTATAGATATATTTTTTAAAATATAAATATACTAGTTTTATATATATACTTAAAATTCATGATTTTGTATATACATATATTTATAATTTTATGTTGCCCTTGGGAAGAGGTATCCCATGTAAGGTGATGCAGAGTGGCACAAGGGAAGCAACACACAAAGGTTTACTCTATTGTCCTTTGCCCACTCACCCACTTCGACTAGCCTTCAACCAACCAACCAACCAAAGGCACATACAAGGCATATGAAGGATTTGATGTCCAGACTATTGTCCAACCCCTAAGGCTTCTCCAACACCTTAAGACAGATCAACAAACACCTTCTATGCAGTTGGTTTGATCTCCAACTTCCCAAAACTCTTCAACCTATACCTTGACTAGTAAGGCTACTAGCCCTCCAAACTAGGTTTTCTCAACAAAACTTGACAAAATCCCAAAGGTCTAGGCAAACAAATGATGGAATTTAACACCTTTCAGGGGACCCTAACAAACCTCCAAATCTCTTGCTCCAACTCTACTCCAGCAATCCAGAACGCCTACTAGGTCTCTAGGCCTAATTGATCAATTTAGGCTAGGTTACAAAGCAAGTGCTCAAAATTGGGTGCATAGGTCAGGGGCAGGAATTTGGAATGCTTCTACCATGTCCCTACAACACAAATCCATCATTTATTTGCTCACCCTAACAGGATTCTATCATCTACAACCTCAAATAGCATGAAATTGGCCAAATACAATGAAATACTTGACCTAGGGCATCACCTTAAAAATAGAAGACTGCATTTTCCGACAAAAATATTTTGGAATCTTATAGTACATACCCCTAGCCTGCATTTCACCAGTTTTTGCAAATTTTCAACGGTGGGAATGCATTCTAGGGCCGGATTTCTATGGCTGCCCTAGAAAACAGGGTTTCTGGACCTGTTTTGAAAGAAAAATCTATAACTTTTGCTCCCGACCACTTCAGGACCTCAAACTAGTTGCATTGGAACCCTGACTCCAAGAGCTTTCAGAAAAATGTCATTTTCACACGTGAAAAGTCCGTACAGTCCGTACACAGCAAGAAAAACAGCGAAAAACAGTCAATTTTTTTTGATTTTTGTGTCCAAATTCCGTACAAAAACTTCCTCCTCCGTACTGGAGTCAGATATCCACCATATTAACCCATCCAAGTTGGTTTCCAACTTCTACAACAGCATTTAACTGCCCAAAGTGGTTTTTGAACCGACCCAACACAACACCTTTGACAACTATGGTGTTTTGCATTAACACAAGGAGGTTGATTTGTTTGGCTCGTCCAATGGAGTCCAAATGATCAACAAACTCCTTCCAACATACTAAAACATTAAAACAACAAAAAAAAACTCGAAAACCAATCCTTAGACCTTCTAGGCCTAATTGGCACAACAAGAATCCAAGTGGACTAAGCATGATTGAGGTTTATAGGGTCACCTCAATCATCTTGACCACACAAAAGGGACCATACAAACATGGCTAAAGCCTTATTACCACACATACAATCAAAACAAAACATAGCTTATCAAAATGCATAAAAATGCTTGAGGTGTCAGACTGCTCCTAGGTGCCCTGCACCATAAGGCCTCCTTAGCTGGAGCCAACCTAATCCCGAGTTAACAAAACCAAAAAAGTATATGATTTAATTTATTTATGATTTGATTTTATATATAGTTAATTCATGATTTTATAGATTTAGATTTAGATTTATTATTTTATATAACTTAGATTTATAACTTTCTAGATTTAAATTTATTATTTTATATATATTTAGATTTATGATTTTATATATCTTCATTTTTTTTAGAAAGATGGTTGAGATGGAATAAGATATGTAGAGTCAAATTAACCTTAGTGAGTTAACACATAGGATTTTAGAAAGTTTCATGTAATTACGTCGAGAGGCGTTCACAGCAAGGGCTGAAAGATTCAGATTCCCATAAACATTTAGATTCTGTAAACAAAAATCATAAAATATTTAAATAAATAAATTCATATAAATAAAATTCATTGGAAAAAAATTCTTGTCCAATTTCTTTTTTGGTTCCATAGTTTTTGTGATTTTCTTATTTTCAATTTCTTTTTTGATTTTTAGTTTTTTATTTTTTCCAATTTTTTTTTTAGTTTTTAGTTTTTATTTTTTCCAATTTCTTTTTTGGTTCGATAGTTTTTGTGTTTTTCTTTTTTATTTTTTCCAATTTCTTTTTGAGTTTTTATTTTTTATTTTTTCCAATTTCTTTTTTGGTTTTCATTTTTTTTTTTTCCAATTTCTTTTTCAAATAAACTATGGAAAAAAGATATCCCTCGACGTACTTTAGATATATTTTTTTAAATATAAATATACCAGTAAAATAAATGATTATATTTTTATTTTGGATGATGTCAATGCCATTTTTAATTGATTTTTGTTAGTTCATTATTTTATCGATGTAAGACCCATTTTAAATGTAAATTTCCCCTAATGATATGTTTTGAATTTTCCAATTTGATAATTGCTTGTTTTTTAGGCAAATAACAATTACCGTCAAATCACCTTCGATTATCACCTTATTGGGAGAGCAAGATTTAAACAACTACATTTCAAGCAGTAATGCTTTTGCCTCTACCTTGTTATTTGTCCGTGGCGAAAGTTTCTTTGAAGCAACTTTTATCAATTTCCTACTTGAGTCATGAATGACACAACCCACCCCTAATGGGCCAAGATTACCTTGAGATGCACCATTGTAATTCATCTTCCAAGAGTCGATTGGTGGAGAGATCCATTTTATCCTTAATCTATCAATGGTATTAGGATTCAATGAAGACACCCCATGAACGGGGACAAATAAAATTAATATTGATGATAATAGATAATTGATAATAAACTTAATAAATAACAAACTTATTACATAAATTAATATTAATAAAATTTATAAATTATGTAATGTCCCCAATCTAGATTTTTATAAAATATTTGATTTTTTTGTATTTTTCCGATTTCTGAAACAAAATGGAAACTAAAAACAGAAATTAATGCATGATCACAACAACTACAGACTGGAAACTTCATACCAAACCTTCAAATTCTGATATACAACAGTTTCACATGAATCAGTTATTGGCAAATCTGAATTATATGAGTCAAAATACATCAAATACAATTGCTGATTATGACTAATATAAACCTTAGGTTGCCAAAATTGTTCAGAAATAATTATAACAGCAATAAAGAAACCTCTGAAATTGATTGTATTCAATAGTAGCAGCTGGAAACAAGGTACAATGCTAATGAAATGATGCTGGAAACACAAATTTAGAATTACAATTTATTTCACTCACAACATGTCAACTATTGCAGATCCGAAGAAAAGGCTGACCATATGACCGAAATGGATCAAAATATTAATGGTACAACTCCCTGGAATGCTGGTACAACTGCTGTACGGATTGCAAAATGCTGAATAAGACTTGTACGACTGTGGCTAGGGCATGAAATTTGTAATGTCCCCTTTTTCCGAGTGATCACCTAACAGAGTCAGTTAGCTTATTATATTCCTATAGGCTAAGCCCGAAGGGCAAGGGAATAACCTAATTGGTTAAATATTAAGTAATCCTAATTATTTCAGATTATTTATATTTAACTAATTTTACTGGGCAAATTTGAGATGTTAAATGACTTGTCATATTTTTGTGAGCCTCTTGGTGAATTAAAAATAAATAAAGAAAGTTGCTCAAGAGGTGCGACTTAGGAAGGAGAAAAAAAAAAAAAAGAAGAAAATAAATAAAAAGAGGAGCGCTCAGGGAGGTCGACCAAGTGGGAAAAAGAAGAAGATAAAAAAATTAAAAAAAATGCCAAAAGGAGGTCGGCTAGGGTTGAATTGGGCAAATATTGGCTATAAAAGAAAGTCATTTGGAGGTCATTTCACCATTCATTCACATCTGATTTATTCATTGGAGTTTTTACTCTTGGATGCACTTTTAGTTCAGCATATTCCAAGGATGAAAACCCTTAGGAATATTTGGTGGGTTGGACGAAAACCTAACTCATCTTGAGGTGGATTCATATGGAGTTCACACTTGCACTTCATTGGAGATTTTGAAGAGTTCTTGAGCATTCAAAGGCATATTCTTTAGAGCATATTTGAGCGCCCATTTTGGAGGATTTGGACGAAGATTGCATGCTAGGGTTTTTTCCCTAGGTTGAGTGCCACTTCCCAAGGAGGGCGATTTCACAATTTTGGAGTAGCAAACCCTAAGCACTTGCCATGGAGGATTTGCCTATCTAGGGTTTGATGTTTGAAGACATTTTTGCTATTTTATGGTATGTATAAACCTATTTTAGGTCTGATTTGTATGAGCAAAAATTTTAGGGTTGAGGATTTTCAGGGTTTCAGTGTGACAGTTGCAAATGGCTTTACTATGAGTTGCACTAAGAAGGTATCCCAGCTTAGAATTCAGATGGGTGACTATACATTGACTGATGATTTCTATGTGGTAGGATTGGGAGAGATTGATGTTGTTTTGGGACTTCAGTGGTTATAGTCACTTGGCAGGTACATATAGGATTTCTAGAAGATGGAACTTGAGTTCATGCACCATGGGAAGAAGATTGTGTCGAGAGCACTTTCAGATGGAGGACCTAGGGTTGTTTCAGCGAGGAGGATGGAGACTTTGTTCAGACATGATGATGTTGCTTGGGCAGCCCAATGTTTTATATCTTCCAAATCTTCTTCTAGCATTAAGGGTATCATGTAGATATCTAATCGGTGCTTGACAAGCACAATATGGTGTTTGGAGAAATTCCTCCTGGTAGGCCACTAGATCGTGGGTTTGAGCATGTCATTGAATTGGTGGAGGGCTCCAAGCTCGTCATTACTACACCTTATCGTCATTCGCGACATTTCAAGGAGGAGATTGAGAAGACGATTAAGGAGTTACTTGACATGGGACACATTCGGCCTAGTTCTAGTCCTTTTGCTTCTTCAGTTGTTTTGGTGAAAAAGAAGGATGACACCATGAGGATGTGCATTGATTACAGGGCCTTGAACAAGAAGACAATTACGAATAGGTATCCCATTCCTAGGATCGATGAGTTGCTTGATGAGTTACATGGGGTAGTGTACTTCTCGAAGATTGATCTTCGTTCAGGGTATCATCAGATCCGTGTTCATGATGAGGATATTCATAAGACAACTTTCAGATGTCATTATGGGCACTATGAGTTCTTGGTTATGCCATTTGGTCTTACTAATGCTCCTGCTACATTTCAGTCATGCATAAATCACATCTTTCGTAAGCAGTTGCGTAAGTTTGTATTGTGTAATATACACCCCTGTTTGTGATTTTTTCTGATGCCAATTTTTTTGTTTGTTTCGTTTATGCTCATTGTTGTTTGGTTTGTTTGCTTGTTTGCATTTTCACATTCAATATTGCAAAACAATAAAGAACTACATAACATGCAATGATACCCAGAAGTGTAAAGAACGTATACAATTTAACTATAATCACCCAGATGAAGAAATAGCATAAACTTCAATTTAGAGACATACCCATTATCAATTCAACAAATTGCAGCCCTGATATGCAATAACCAGCAAGGGAAATGCTATAGAACACCTTTAGACATTGCAGATTCGAAGTTTTCCCTCCCACAAATGATGGCATTCAAATCAGAAGTTCTAGACACCCTTATTACAAGTGAAATAAGCCTCCAAAATGAGGCATTTTGACTTCAAGTGCCTCACGTCCCTGGTATGGTGTTGTACGGCCCCTATGAGGGATTCATACAACAAATAAAATACAGATTTAACACTTAAATCTGCCCTGCACTTTGCCAATACTAATGGTTTGCAGCTGAATAGACTAGGCGCCAAATGTGAAGGGAGAACCCAGAAGAAAGAACACTCCAAACCACTGCAATTAATGGTGGCCAGCTCATGGAATGGTACGGCCCCTATGGAAATACTGCAGCATCAAAAACAACTCAAACTCTTTCAAATACCACTGCTATTTGCCTTCAAAACCCTCTCAGAAAATCTGCATTGAAAACTCAAGAGTAAACCAATAGAAAATCCTTCAGTGAATGCCCAAGCGTGATCCCTGTATGAAATCACTAGCAACCTCCCAGATTGTGTCTTTCAACAATGTAGGAAGTGTAGTTTGCAAAAGATTTCGTCTCCACAAACCCCAGAAGGATACCGGCTCCTCCAGCAAGCATAAGCTCAAGAAAAAAATGAATACACGAGAATGAACCTTCAAAATGAGCTCTTTTTTACTTTTATTCATCCTCACCTTTCAACGCCCAAGTTGGAGTCCTTAAAATAATATTTTATTAAATATTAAAACCCCTTATGACTCCCATAAGATAAGCACCCACTTTCTCTAGAACATCAAATAAAAAGCACACTTATAACCCCTAAGTCACTTTAAAAATAAAGTAACTTTATGACATTTAAATACCATAAGTTAAATATTTAATTTAACTTCGTATTTTTGACATTTAAAATAATATTCCTTGGCCACTTCAAATGTCGAGAAACTAATACAAATCGCTCCCACCGATGCTGCTAAGAATAGAAATATTGATACAGGCTTCACCGATGACCCCTACTAAAAATAGTAAGTCCTAGAGAACTCATCCAAAGACACTCCGGAAAGGGAAGATGCTCATAGCTATTGTTGGAACTCCATCAAAACATCCCATACATGTCACGACTGCTGGTATCCTCCACCAAAGTTCCCTATCCATCAAACATTAGCCTACGGGAACCACTAAATAGGCTAATTGAGTCAACCTATAGAACTGGCTAGGAAGGGGACATTACATATTGATATTCTTTGATGACATTTTGATATACAACAAGACATGGGAGGAACATCTTCAGCATATTGATGAGGTGTTGAGTATCATGGAGGCGCAGTCATTGTCTGCTAAGGTGTCCAAATGTGAGTTTGGTATGACCGAGATCCTCTACCTGGGGCATGTGATTGGAGTTGATGGAGTCAGAGTTCACCAGGAGAAGATACAGGCTATTCTGGATTGGCCACCACTGAGGAACATTTCAAACTTGAGAGGATTCCTTGGGCTATGTTGCTACTACATGAGATTTGTTAAGGGGTTTTCACAGTTGGCAGCACCTCTCATAGATCTCACCAAGAAGGGAGCGTTCAGATGGTCGGATGAGGCTTAGGCTTCTTTTGACAGGCTCAAGTAGGTGATGAGTTCTTGTCCAGTGTTGGCATTACCATATTTCATGCAACCCTTTGTGTTGGAGTGTGATGCATTAGGAAAGGGCATTGGTGCGGTGTTGATGCAGAATAGACATCCCATTGTATTTGAGAGTAGGAAGTTGAGGGATGCGGAGAGGTTTTATTCCACCTATGATGAGGAAATGCTCGCCATCATGCATTCTTTGGCAAAATTTAGACAGTACTTGGTGGGTAGCCGATTTGTGGTTAGGACCGACCACAATAGCTTGAGGCACTTTCTATCACAGACGGATTTGAATGAGAGGCAGCAGAAGTGGGTGAGCAGGATCTAGGCATATGACTTTGACATTGAGTATGTTAAGGGGAAGAAGAATGTGGTTCCTGATGCTCTATCCAAGAGGCCTACTCTTTGTTCTATGTCAGAGATTTCAGCAGATTGGAAGGCTCACCTTTTGGTCGAGTATTCTAAGAATACTTTTGCTTGTGACATTATGGATGACCTCAGGCTCAGGCTTCACCAAGAAGGGAGCGTTCAGATGGTCGGATGAGGCTCAGGCTTCTTTTGACAGGCTCAAGTAGGTGATGAGTTCTTGTCCAGTGTTGGCATTACTATATTTCATGCAGCCCTTTGTGTTGGAGTGTGATGCATCAGGAAAGGGCATTGGTGCGGTGTTGATGCAGAATAGACATCCTATTGTATTTGAGAGAAGGAAGTTGAGGGATGCAGAGAGGCTTTAATCCACCTATGATGAGGAAATGCTCGCCATCATGCATGCTTTGGTAAAATTTAGACAGTACTTGGTGGGTAGCCGATTTGTGGTTAGGACCGACCACAATAGCTTGAGGCACTTTCTGTCATAGACGGATTTGAATGAGAGGCAGCAGAAGTGGGTGAGCAAGATTTAGGCATATGACTTTGACATCGAGTATGTTAAGGGGAAGAACAATGTGGTTCCTGATGCTCTATCCAAGAGGCCTACTCTTTGTTCTATGTCAGAGATTTTAGTAGATTGGAAGGCTCACCTTTTGGTCAAGCTATGGTTTTGAATGTCGGCTTGGCTTTGATATTTGGAGAATTGATTTTATTGGGCTCAACTATTTTTCCTTGGCATGGCGTGAACGGGAAAGGACTTGATATATTTTTGCCTTAATTTTGAATGGGTCAAAAATAATTAATAAATTATCCTTAGAGTGGAATGACCCATCTTGAGATTTTGGGAAAGATAAAAAATAAATAAAATAATAATATTTGATTCATTGAGGTGGTACGCTCCATTTGATAAATAAAATATTAATTTAAAATCAAATCTTAATTTGATTTTGGGCACCCAAGTTGGTCGGCCCTATTGGAGAAAAAAAGGGAATTTTTGAAATAAGATTGTTGGCCTTGGCGATAATAAAATAATATATTCTCTTGGTGGCCGACTTGGAGGAAAAAGATAAAGTGAAATTCAAATCTTTAATTTGAATTGTAGTGCCTAGACTTGGTTGGCCAACTCTTGGAGGGAAAGGCAAATTCAAATCAAATGTTGAGTGACTTGCATAAATAGAGGAGGCTTTTGGTGGATTCAAGGATCATGAACTTTTTGGCATCTATTCCATTTTGTATTTGCAACTTATTGCAGGACTTTTCCAAGGATGAAAACCCTTGCGAAAAGGTGTTTTTGGACGAAAACCCAATTGCATCTCGGAGGTTGATTCATACGGAGTTCACACTTGCACTTCATTGAAGAACTTGAAGAATTTCTTGAGCATTCATGCCATATTCTTGGAGCAGATTTCATTCATTATTGGAACGGCCATTTTTGGACGATCATTTCATCATTAGGAGCGCCGATCCATTGCATACTTGATCGCTGATTTGATGAGGTTCATTTCACATTGTTGGAGTTGCATTTTGAAGGGCTTTAATGCCGATTTCAAATCAGATCTGAGAGGTTTAGTGCAGGCTCATTCAGATTCGTCCTTGTTGGTGAATCAAAACTATAGCCGCCCATTCTTGCATGCCAATTCCATTTTCTAAGGAGCACCGATCTTGTGGAGGAGTTCACTTATCTTCGGAACAGCAATTGACATCTTTGGACTGCATTTGACAACCATTCATCATTATTGTGGAGTGCAGATCTCATTTGGAGTACGCCCATATTTTGACTAGCATTTGTCATCATTTGGTATGATTCTGATCTGATTTTGTAGCAGCAGAGTTGTGGATGATATTTGGCCATGTTTGTGCCATGAATTTGATGTAATTGCATAGTTGTGTAATCTGATTTCATAACAGCAGAATTCTGATCTTTAATTTTGTGAGAGGAACACCCTCTAGTTGCCAAATCTTGAAAATTTAGCTAGACCATACTTATTTGTTAAGGTCATCTCCTCATGCAATAGAAACCCTAACCCCAAATGATAAAATATTTCCAATCTTCTTTGAAGTCTTTCTCGGTCGGAAATTTTCATAACTCAGCCTCATCACATCTTCAATATCATAGGATGCTCCTTAGTCATGAAATCTTCACTCCATGAATTTGCAATAGCTATTGCAAGATGTGGTGAGCTTTGAATGAAAATTCAAACCCTCGGCTCTGATATCACATTAGAATCACCAATGACCAAACATTCACCATTAGATCTACAAGGATCTACTAAAGAAAGAAAGCAAAACACCATCCAAAGAGCAACAAATATAGCTATTGGTGGTGTCTAAAGACACCAAAGAACCCTAAAATCAAAGAAACTCACTTAAATAAATGAGTGAGTAAGAAGGCAAAGATGCCTTGCTTAAGTAGACCTCTTAGGAGGGGGAAAAACACCCACTTCTGCAACGGCCAACTTGTCCACATGAATTTCAAATTTCAAAAGAACATATTACTCATCCCAATGAGCCAACTATGACCTGTCATTCAAATTGGGCCCACCAAGCGGGATTTAATATCGTAATAGATTAAGTGGATCGTCATCAAAGAGCTTGATCATATATGGAGCATTGTATGTGTCTAGCCAAGATTTTGCCAGCATTACTAGTGAGAGTTAGGCTAGCGGGTGTTATGGAGTAAAAAGTAATCTCATGCCTTTTTACCTCCTAGTTTAGCTCCTAGGTCCCCTCATTTACATTATGCAAGCTTAATACTTATCCCAGAGCAATTTCCCCTGAAACCCATGTCAAATGGGACTTAAGGGCCCACTCTAAATGTTAATCAAGACCAAAAAAAGGCCCTTGGGACTTGGGCGCCCACACCCAAGTCCAGGCTAATTTGCCGAGATCCAAATTTTAATGTGTCGGCTTGGGCCCTCTCAAAAGGTTTCCCTTTGTCGGCCTATTCAATTTAAATTACGAATGTCGGCGGGAAAGCATATATAAGTGAGTTTATGACTTCATTTTACAACTAGATGGATAATGCGAACTTGCGATATTGAGCTAAGTGATTTCAAGGCATTCATTGTGTTGCAGAGTAGAATTGTGTTATTGTGTTTGTTTGTTGTAGATTTGGCTTCATCAATCCATCTCATGGCTTGAAAAATCTTCATCTTTGTGAGGGCTTCACCTCTAAGGTGACATCTATTTGTGTTTTCAATCATTTATTTCATCACTGGATTTGGCCTCTGCCCTCCTTGGGCACGCACTCTATCTAACAATGATGTTGGAAAACTTGAATGTCATTCTGGGGCTTGACCGAGGCAAGCTCCTAAACACAACCCCCAAACACCTCTCTTTGTGATTGTAGGTTTTATAGGTGCGGGATTTGGGAAAGTGCAGATACATAAAAGCAATTCAGAGGATAAAGATTCAGTATTTGGAGAAAAGTTGTTGATATTCACACCTACTAGACTAGGGTGCCCGCCTTGTAGTCCTCCCGACATGATTCATCCTAAAAGCAAGATTAGGATATCATTCGACACACCTCATTGTTCCAGATTTGCAGAAAAACTGCCCTATCAGACTTGGGCGCCTGCCCCATAGTTCGCAAAATTTTCAATTACGGAAATCCAACTTCTAGTATGTTTCTGATCCTTCCTAACTGCCTTCTTGTCCGATTTTCTATAGCATTCAATTCGTCTGTACCTGATTTCATTATAATTAGGGTTTGAGGCTTATTTGATCTAGGGTTTGACAAATCTCTCAATATAATCTATCTTTCCATATCATTCCTGAGTACACAAACAAGTAGTTGAGTCCTCATTCATATGTGGTGACTTGGCTCGGTTTTTGTCCTTGAATGTTATTGTGAAAGGAGGGTTTGATTTGATAGACTTTGACACTATCCACCATCTTCCCACTTTTCATACATAATAGTGGGTAGCATAAGGATAACATGATAGACTACTAGTAATGGAAAATATGTGTAAGATACCCAACTAATTCTACCAAAATTTTTCCTTACTTAGACAATTTTTCTTGCTATCAACTTATCAACTATTTCAACAACACAAAGATATACATCAAAGATAACTATTTGAATGAATCAACCTTAAGCTGGGTACTTGTTTTATTACTTGATTCAATCAACTCACAATGTCTTATTACATGAGGCATGTAGTTACACTTTATTCAAATGGAATTACAAAAGCAGGCCTTGGAGCCTTGATGATTACAATGGGCGCCTATACTTGATCAACTCAATTGAACTCAACGATGTCAACTGAATGTCAACACCTCACAGTATAACAAGGGAGCATCACCTTGTCAGTTGAGGGAGCATCACCCCAACACTTGAAACTCGCAGGCCTCAAGATTACAAGCTCAACAGCTTTGCAGAGAGAATTTTGTCAAATGCATAGATAGCAAATGAATGAGAGAGCTCCTCCTTTTATAGGCCTTCCAAAGGCAATGAAGGCACGTTTTACAATGCACCAAGAGGAACCAAGGCACGTTTCCCAATAAGTATATCCAAGGGAATATTCCATCTTATGACTCATTCTGAGTTGGCAAGCTCATCTAGAGACCTTGACACGGATCCCGAAGACATTTTGTCGACCAATGAGAGCTTAGGTAGTTGCAACTACCTCATCTTCTGATCAAGCGCCAAGTGGAAGCAAATTAAACATGGAATGGCACCCACTAAGTCCTAGGCGCCCAACTAAGGTTGCAGAGGCATGGATATGCGCCTGGTGGAGTTTGATGACTCCATATGCCTTAAATCATCCTGGATGCCATCTGGAGGTTGGAAAGATGGGAATTTGACATCCAACTTACTTAGGCGCAAGTCTAGTGTTTTCTTGACTTGGGCGCTAGATTTGGGGTTCTGCAGAGGTTTTGGCGCCTGAAGAAGGATTAGACATCTTCAACAAACAGATGAACCCGTTAAGTATGGATTGATTCCTTGAAGAGAGCGCCCATATCAGAGTGTTAAAAACTTGCTTTTTAGTCCTCTTCATTGAGGCGCATTTGTGGGTAGGACAGGATGCAGATTGGCGCCTTAGGAAGGATGTGACCTTTTCTTGCAACAATCTTCATCTCAAACCATATCTAAGTCAAAAATACCAACTTCTACCAAGCGCCCTTCATGTTGAGTGAATTGAAAGATCTTTTCATGCTTAGGCGCATCATGGTGTCTGTGGAAAGGTGAATTGGCGCCCAGCCTTGAGTTGCTCAAATCTTCCTTGAGGGCGCTCATTCTTGAAGTCTTTGAAATGAAATAGAACACTTGTCTTATCAAGCGCCTTGGCTTCTTGAGGAGTTTGGGAATCACCCACTAGAATCCTGTTTTGGCGCCTTGAAATGCCTAGGCGCTCATTGAATGGTGTTTAACCTCAAACTTGGCGCCTAGAAGACTTTTACTTTCTTCACTACCAAACCTTGTTTCCTTAAGTCAGAATCTCTTCTCTGCAAATACTCACACTTGAAGCCATTAGAGTGAGTTAGGATATCATTCTACATCAGCACCTTGACTGGGTGAGAGGCTATTTCCTGAACTAGGCGCATGTTTGAGTGGATGTCAATTAGGCGCACTTGACTGATTGATGGAACATGAAACAGCGCCTAATCTTTTAAGTGCAAATCATCTTAAACACTATGCAATTCAAATGACTCCACAAAGGTTCATCCTTCATGCTTGGGCGCTCATTCAAGGTCCTGGATTCATGATTTGGCGCCTTGTTGTTCTAGGCGCCTATTTAGGACAGTGCAACATGTTTCTAGCGCCTAAAGTAAAGTAGGCCTTTTTCCTTATTCAATTTGCTTAGGAAACTTCATCCTGAAGATCAAACAACTCTTTTACCAAGGCGCCCTTTTTGGATGCACTTACTAACCTGCTACTTAATGCTAGGCGCCCCTTTTGATGCTTCAAAACCCCAAGGCGTAGGTGAGTTCAACCTGCTATTGGCGCCTAAGCTTGAAATTTCATGTCCTAACATCTTCGCTTGTCTCAGAACTGGGCACTGAGTTGGAGGAAGTTAACCACAAGGAGCGCCTTCAGTAGAATGCTATACTGAGAGCTAAAATGAGCTTTGGAAGTTGGGCGCCAAAGTGAACATGATCTGTCAAGGAGTGCGCCTGGCAATGATGACCACTGGAGTTGATGAAACTGCTCCCAGACTTAGTCAATTTACAAGTTTCTGACATTGCTCCTGCAAAACAAAAGGTAAATTAGTCAAAAACTAGTTCATTCCCTCATTTCTTAGAATTAGCCTCCGGGAATGAGGAATAGGCTAATCCATTATACACTTGATGATCAGGCCGGAAACGGGGACATGACAATATGTTTCCTAGAATGTAATTGGGTATCTTAATGTAACTCTTGGGTATAAGATAGAAGGTTGACGATACCCCTGTGAGATGACTGTAATCTTGAAAATCCTCTGTAAGTTGTAATCTAATTACTGAAGCATGAACATTTGCATTAATGAGATTGTGGTGGTGTTTATTGCTTGTCTATGATAACTCTATTAGCTTAAATGTGTATGATAGTTTATGATGTTAATGGATTTCTTGGCATGCTTAGATTAATCTTGTTAACTTCTTGATGGGTCTACATCTTTCCTTCCCAGTAACTAATGTCTCTTTTTGCCAAAAAAAAATAGTAATAACAAGGGTTCCTTGGGAGTTGTTGCGCTTCAGGTGAGCTCTTAGGCCTTCATGGTCGAAGTGATAAGCTGGTGTGGTAACTATTCCCTTGTTGGGTAGTCATAGTATCCATAGGACCCAAAAATGGCAAGAAACCGAGCCCAACAATAATGAAGGAATCGGTCATGGTTGTTTCTCTCAATGATAAAAATTAAGATAAAATATAGTTGAGACAGATTATGTGGAAAAAGATATAACAATCACAATAGATGTCAATGCATAAAAAAATCGAATTGCAATATAATTGGTCTACCCAAGATATGCATCCATAGGGGCAACATAAAGACAGATCAAGAATGTTCAGACAGATGCTCTGGCAACCCCTACTAAAAGGGAGATATAGACATCTGTTTAATAAAAAAACAAAGCCTTATAAAAAAAATGTATGGAACCTTGTGCTGAAAAATCCAACACAAAGCTTCTCAGACATTAGAATTAGAACTGGTGTTGAAACACACATTGATGAAAGAAACAATTAGGGTTGTATCTTATAACTAAGGAGGCTGACTATTGCAATTAGAAATGTCAACGGATACAAGCAGAAAAAATAAGCTTTATGATGATTCTACCATTGTATGTAGATAATACAAGTTTAAGAAATAGATTCCATACATATTTGGAATAAAACAACTCTTTAACTGTTTTGTTTGATTTCAGAAATACCAATCAACCTAGGGTCTTTTCAATACTAATCCAAAAGTACCAGTGATTATAAATATCAATTATAACCAGTGGAAACAAACAGCTAAAAATATTTAGCTGGATGGTGCAATTATCACACTCCATGCTGGCTGAATGTTGCTCCAACTAGCTCAGATCCAAATAGATACATGTCTGAAATGCACAGTTTGGTGCACTCCCAAGTTCTTTTCTGTCCGTAGTAATCTGTTTTGAAGTTGGATGGACTGAAATATATTGGGAGTGCACCTATTGGTGCATTTCTAAACTGCATTTATATGAGTTTGAGCTAGTTGTATCTTGTATTCACTATGCTTGGAAGAAAGGAAAAGTCTGCTATGGTGGAGACTGGTGCAAACGAGAAGTGATAAACCTTACAAGTTACAATGATGTCGCATAGCAATTTGTGTTAGTATGAACAAGGAAATGAGATAAGAGAAAAAGGTTTGCTCCTCAAGGAGAGAGAGCAACATTATATAGATTTAGAAATTTACTATTACATCTACCACATTAATGTTATAACTACCATATTAATGATAGTACAACAAGCTCATTAATGAGCTGCTTACAACTGCAACCTTATTTAATGACCTACACCTAACCACCTAATTTATTACATTAAAATGTAAACATACACTTTATTACATCATTATTCTAATACATCCTAAGACCGTCACTTAATGACTAAACTAGAAGGATCTAGAGGTTAGTCATTAAATTATAATATGGTTCCTAAGATGTATAGATATTAGAAACGAAGGGAAATATCTACACAAACAACCTTCATGATAGCAAGCATATGAGAAAGATACACAAAAAGAACATAATGAACATGCCCTGCTACACAGTTATCAATTGGTTTGCCTATCTTCCAAGGTAATACATCTGTTTTGTTGAAGTTGTCATCAAGCTCACCTTCAAAGTACCACTAGGGCCTTCAAGACATAACTTGTGAATGCTGCATAGACAAACTCTCAATTAGAGATGAACTTTGTATGGGCTAAATTGTAGTTGGAATGGAGACAATTTCAGTTCTGCATTGTTGATGCACAAGTTGAGAAGAAGCACCCACAGGCTGACACATTGGAACACCCTATGAATTGGAAGGTACATCTGTCAATGGTGCCACAATACAAGCTTTTTGTCTTGATCTCCTTAGATTTATGATCAAACCACTATTCCTCTAGTGTAGCATGCAAAATAGAATCAGCAAGTTTTAACAACCACCTAGCCTTAACACCTTGAGCAATTAATTTTGGTTTACATCACAAACAATGCTTTATTTCCCATGAAATTAAACCAGAATGTTAGGAAATTCCATAATCTAGCTAATAGAGAATAAATTTTTGTTCAAACTTAGAACATATGTAACATTCCATATTAAAAGTTTGATGCTATTATTGAGTGCAATTTTGACATCACCTATCCCTTCAATTGTATGTGACTTGCTGTCACCAAGCAAAACAAAATCCCTATGACTATTATTAGTAGTAAATCTGGCATACCAATCCTTTTGACACATCAAGTGTTTGGATGCCCTTGAATCAAATAACCAACAACTACTTTTAATACTGTATGAAAGAGCCATCAACATAAACTGCTCATCACGGTCTTCCTCGGCAATATCCACCACATTAGCTTCATTATGTTGCTTGTGGGATAGATCACACTATTTTTTTCTACACTCATTCTTAACATGCACAAATTTCTAGTAATAGAAGCAATGTACTTTTCTCCATGGTTGTTAAGTGGAAAAAAGAGAACTATGGTTTGTACCCTAAGATTGTGCAGCAAGTGCAATTTCTGAACTCTTAGAAGAAACTTCACTCATCTACTCTTGTCGTCATTCCTTTTGCAACAAGCACGAACTAACCTTGTCAAATGTCAAGTTTGGCTTTCCACCAATAGGTTCAGAGACTTCACAAAAGTCTCATAGGAGGGAGATAGGTTCTTGATGATCAAAGTGACCATATCTTTCTCGTCCACTAGTTCATTGACTACAACAAGTTGTTCCCTAATATCTTTGATTTTTAAAAGATGGTCTAACAGAGACCCACACTCATGCAATTTAGTACAACAACAAATTCTTCAAATACAAGATTTTGCTTTTCGTAGAGACTTGATTCTGGTTTTTCAAACTGTCCCATAATGTAAATGCAAACATAACATTAAAGATTTCGAGGATTAAGTCATTTGACATGGATAACTTGAGTAATAATAGGGTTTCTCGATGATGTTTGTCAAAATCGTCTAGGTTGATTGTAGGCCTAGTCTCAGTCCCTAGGATAATCCCTTCACACATCCGATACTTAGCAATTGTGAGTATCTTGTGACTCCAACTATTATAATTTTTCCATATTAATTTTTGTGACTTGGGGCAATACTAGGTTTTGAATAGTGGCCTGTAAGATCCCTAACCAAATCTGCCCTGAATTTCTGATTTTTAATGACTTCACATTTTGTCAAACACTTGGCATGCAAACTGATTATGACTGATTTTCTGAATTTGTTTGGTTGTATGCTTGTTTTGAGTGTATGCTTGCGGTGTTGTCAATTCGTTGCACATATGTATTACAAAGAACAAGTATACAGACAATAGCAATTGACAATTCAATAATAAAGAGAGTTGATATAGAGTTTGCAACAGCAGATATATCTTATTCAAATTAAAGATTTGAATACAAACTTGATAGTTTACATCAGCATTTCAATCTCTAACATAGCTGGAATTAAACTTCAATAGATGATGTACATATGAAGCCAAAATGCCAATGAATGAAGTCTGATACAAAATTATTGACTGCTGCAATTTATTTCTGAGATGAAATGGACTGATGTAACCCTGTTTGCTTCCTCCAAACTCCTCCAGAAGGCAGTGATATTGACTCTAAGGCAGTGGTGGTTCTTCCAAGGGACTGCGCTAGGGTTTGGAACCCCCTTTATACTTGTCCGTTCCTCCTTGGCAGCAGCGACCCCCTTATGCAGGCCCACGAACCCTCGATTGTACAGTGGCTGGTCTAGAGTGCAAAGGCACTCATAAAATGGGAATCATCCTCCCTCGATAGTGGCGCTAACTGTAACTTCAAAACCCTATTCAAAATCTGCCAATAAATCCTAGAAATGGTGCTGAATGTAATGTCCCCATTTTCAGAGTGATCACTTAGTGGAGTTGGCTAGCCTATTTCCATTCTTGTAGGCTAAGCCGGAGGGCTCAGGGAATGACCTATTTGGCGAGTTTTCATACTGAGCCAATTTTGTAGGGAAAATTGATTATGGAGGGTGACTTGGCATAATTTTGTGGTAATTTTGATGAAGTCAACACTAGTCAAATAATTTGCCCTAAGGTGGAGTGACCCAATTGGAGATTGGGAAATAGAGAAATATGGAAAATGCCTATGGAAAAAATAAGAATATTTTATGATCTCTTACCTTGAGGAGGATGCCTTGAATTGAAGTCAAAACATGATATATCACATGCCTAAATGGTTCACCCTTGGAGAGTGGAAGGATGGGAAAAATAGCATAAAATAAAATAATGATATCTCGTGTTTGGGCGCCAAAAGGGAGACCGGCCTAAGGAGAAAATAATTTAAAAAAAAAGACAAATCTTCAATTTGTACTTTGAGCGCCTATCTTATCTAGAGGTGGTCGGCCAAACTTGGGAAGGAAAGTAATAAAAATAAAAGGATTATCATGCCTAGGCCTGCCTTGAGGAAGAAGAAAAGATTATGTATAAATAGAAGATGATTTGAGGCATTTCCATCATATCATTCACTCCTAATTTCACATTGAGTTTATCTCATTTGGCTGCACCATTTGTTGGGCACGAATCCAATGACGAAAACCCTTGTGATTCTTAGTGAATTGGACGAAAACTTAATTCATCCTTGTGGAGGATTCATCACGGAAACCTACTTGCACTTAATTGGAGATCTACGGAGATTTGGAGCTGATTTGCATATTCAGATTTTTGAATTAGATTGGAGCAGCATTCTTTGGTGGCATTTCGCGTCATTGGCATTAGGGCATTACCCTAATTGGAGCGCCACATTTTGGAGCAGCATTCTTGGTGGTTTGTGTTGGAATTTTCCTAGGGTTTCACACCAGAATTGGAGTGCCACCATTGGAGAAGGGCGACTTGGCTTGAGGAGGGTGATTTCTATCTTTGTAGGGTTTCCTCAGACCCCAATTTGAAGCAGCCATCATCTCTTGTGAGTGCCGCCCTTTGGAGGGTTGCTTGATCTTCATCTTGTGATATTCTTGGTATGTACAACCTATGATTAGGTCTGATTTGTAAAGGCATAATGCTGGGATGTATTTGGGCATATTTGGCCTATGTATTTTGATGTACTTGCATATTTAGAAATTCTGATTTTGTAGCAGCAGTCTGATATAAATCAGAAATCAGATTTGGTCTCATTTGCTTTGCAATTGGATGTTCATTTATTGATGGATAAGTTCATGGTTGAAGCTAATATCATAAGGATTCATTGTTGCCCTATTATTTGAGCATTTTAGAGGCATTTGTGTTCGCTGTGATAATTTGTTTAAGAGCAGAATTAAAAATCAGAATTCTAGGGCTTGGAGCAGAATTCTAATAAGCAGAAAACTAGGGCAGAAATCAGAAAATTAATTCCCAGATTTTAGGACAGATCCCATTGGGGATATTACACTGAAATGCAATGCTCATGTCTGATATAAAATCATGATGAAATCTGCATATGAATCTCTATCTCCAAATTTGTATTTGTTTCACAATCTTCACAAATTTGGCTATAAATCTCTTCAATATCAACCTACAATGAATTTATCTTTGATGCCCAAATTCTTTCAATCTACAAACCTGCAAACCTCTCAAATAATACCAAAACACTACATGATCATAGTGGCACAGTTAAGCTCATATGTGAATTCTGAAGTAAATTCACCCCAAACCCTTGAACCAACTGTTCAAAGCTTTTCCACAATAGAAAACATCAAATCACAAATCATCAAAAGCATGCCCATCTTCTTCCTCCAGCCCCTTTTTAAAGCATTTTGGCCTTCTTCTAGAATCTTCTTTTTGGCCAACAACTTTATTATTTTATTTTATTGCTCCAAAAGTAACTTTATTATTTTATTTTCTTTTATTTTGGCAAAAAGTTACTTTTTAAAATAAAATAATAAAATAATCACAAGTTGGCACAAAGGGACATTACAAAGACTAGGTTTTGAATAGTGGCCATTTACTTAGCAATCCTAGAAAAATAAACTTTTCCTCACAAATTTTCAAACCTTGACAACCCCTTTAATTTGGCCCAGAAAATAAAATTTTCCCATAACCCTAAAAACAAATTTCCTCAAACTTGAAATCGCCTTCAAATTTTATTATGAATCCAAAAAAACTGCCCTTTCAAAATAAACTCCCTAGAAAAATTGTTGTTATGGGAAAAACAAAAATACTTGGAAATAACCTTTACAACTCAAATAAAATGTGCCTTAGTTGCGACTGCAAAAATGTGTGCCCTCACATCTTTAAAAACCCTCAACACTCAACCAAAAATGGTGATTTTCCACCTAAATTGTGCCCTTCCACCCACAACTAAGTGTGAAAGAACACTACAATTGCAAGGTATCATAAAACCCCATGAAAAATGCCTGCAACGTGACAGGCTGTGACAAAAAAATTCACATGTTTTTGTCTGCCCATGATCTGAAATAAAAACCCTCAATTTTTTGTGATTTTAATTGAAAAAATCACGATTTTCTGCTTCACCTTGCAACTAGTGTTTTGACATGTTCTTGCTCACAACTTGATGCTTTAGCTAATGATTTTTACTGATTTTCTGCCCACAATCTGTGATATATGACTTTCTCACCATGTCGTGCTCTAGCTATGACCTTGTGAATTTGATGTGCGATCACAACCTTCACAAATGACCTACAACCTTCTCTTCCCAACTTTCTCCAGAATATCGAATAGTGGCTTGGATACCAATGTTAGTATGAACAAGGAAATGAGATGAGAGAAAAAGGCTTGCTCCTCAAAAGGAAAGAGCGACATTATATAGATTTAAAAATTTACTATTACATATACCATAGTTGAAAAACTCGGACTTGGCAATTACTTAGCAGACTCAATTTTTAAAAACTTGGGACTAGCAAAAACTCGGGGAAAAGCTCAGCAATAACTCGGCAAATTTATTGAACATTTAAAAATGTATATTTTAAAAAAAAAAAAGTTCTTAAAAAACACATATTTCTAAATTTTGTAAAATGTATTCCTGATTTCTTTCATATATAAATCAATACTATATATATAAATAATTTATATAAGACTTTTCGTTAATAAATAAATATAATATTTGTATATATTTATTTATTTACACATATATTAATAAAATAAAATATATATCTAATATCTATAAATATTAATGTGAAATTGAATAGATTAGTCAATGTATATTTATCTTTATATTAAGATATTTTAGCCGATAGGCTTTTCTATGTGATCATTATAGTGCTTGGGAGTCGGAATTGTCTCATTTGTAAAAAAAATTCATGCTGGAAAATTTTCTAAACTCGTCGGTTGTTCCTATCAGCGTATTCCTTGAAGGCTTGAACAGATAATGTAAATAATGGGCGAAGAGTGCAGTCATGTAAAGATTGTCGTTCTAGTAAGTCAAGGCATGCAAAGATTCTTTGGGACCCACTATACAATTGCATAAGACAAGCCACACGACTTATCTGAATTTTTCTTCTTTTGGGCTTTTGCGATGTTATAAATTTTAAATAGGATTAATGCAAAAATGATTATAATAAGTTTTAAAAAATTATTATGAGAATTAGTTAGCCAATAGGCTTTTATATGTGAGCATTATAGTGCTCCGAATATTGTCTCACGCCATAAGAAAAATTCATGCCGGAAAATTTTCTAAACTCGTCGGTTGTTCCTATTGACGTATTCCTTGAACCTCCTATGGGTGCATATGTATTATGGATCAATATGCAGCAAACTAAATAAAGAATATGGATCGATACTCAAATCCCTGCACACGGGCATGGTTGAGCCTAAACACATCTGCGCTTTTAAAAAATTGATACCCTAAACTAAGGTGAGTTTTTGTTCCCAACATCGCGATTTTAGGTGCAGAATCGCGTGTTTTCTACCAAAAATCGCCGTGAGTATTTGGTAAAACTCGGCCACGAGCTTTAGTGCGAGTTACTCACAGGGGCTTCTAGCTCGCGATTACTCGCGAGTCTTGCAAGTATTTCAACTATGACATATACCACATTAATGTAACAACTACCATATTAATGATAGTACAACAAGCTCATTAATGAGTTGCAATGACTACAACAACCTTATTTAATGACCTACACCGAACCACCTAATTTATTACATACAAGTGTAAACATCACTTTATTACATTATTATTCTAATACATTTTAATAATTTGCACTCTGGAATTGGACGATTTCAAACAAACAAGACAATTGTACATTCAAATGGAAAAACAAACATGGAGATATATATAGTTGATTGTGTAAATCATAGTTATGAGACTCGGACTCGCCTCGGACTCGACGCCTAGACTCGGCAAAAACTTGGCAAAGACTCAGCAAATTGAAAAACCCAAGAAATTCAGAGATTTTTAAGGATTTAAAACTTATTTCATGTACCTTTTAATAAATAAACCTTAAATACACAATAACATCATCAAATAGAAGCTAATTTGATCACATACACAAGTATACATCGATCACATAAGTATAAACGCAAATTGTAGCTGAAGGAAATAACACATAGATATATAAATATTGTCAAATGTATACAAAACTCATGGAATATGAAATCCATGGCATCAAAAGTTCCAAACAAATATCAAAACAAAAACTAGAAGTCTATGCCACTATGGCTCAGAGGAGCCTGCAAGTGCACCCTTCTTATGAAGGCGTCTAAGATAGGTCCTGGATGATGATGCAGCTATAATATCTACCTCTGTCTCTGTGCCACCCACACCAACATGTAATGTGTCTGCTGACTCTGCTCATGCTCTAACCTCCTCCACTGCCATGGCTACAGCCTCAGCCTCTCTATCCGCCTGGTCAACCCAATCAAGGTCCTCATCACTAAAGATAGGATCCTCAGCCTCAGTGATCCAATCAGATTGTGGATCGACCTCCTCTAGCATGATGGGGGTGGTGTCAGTGCCCAAAATTTGTTTGTGGCGAAGACGAAGGTTGTAATGAACAAAGACTAGATCATTCAACCTCTGCACAGACAGTCTATTGCACTTCTTGGAGTGTATGTGCTCAAACATACTCCAATTGCGCTCACAACCCGAAGCACTGCATGGTTGGCTCAATATTCGAATTGCAATTTTCTAAAGATTTGGTACCTTAGCACCAAACATATCCCACCATGCATCTGAGATGAGAAAAAGAAAAAAATCAATCTCATTATCCAACTTTAAGTTTCAACATTTAATAATAATATAAAAAGAGGAAAAGTTTATTAGATTTTAAAACTTAAATTATGCTCTTAATATGATTTTACCTGGCTGCAATGTTGACCGATTCTTTTTGCAAATCTCATGAGAAAAGAGATCTCTTTGTACAAGTCTAAAGGTCTCAATCTCATGGACTATCTGTATTGAATTAATCGACATCCGCTCTAACACTGTGTAGAGCCCACCCAAAACCTCCTCATCTGCCTTGAATTCACCGCGGAATTGAAATGCCGGATTGAGGTAATAAGCGGCTGCGTGTAGGGGCTTGTGAAGCTGGTGGTGCCATCTGCTATCAATGATCTCCCAAATGGGATGATACTTACCCTCAACTCCCCCATAGATGGATCTAATGGCCTCCTTGGCTATCCATGCCCTCATATATGTAGCCCATTGCGGGCTTCTCCCCATCAGCAACTTGTAGGAGAACTACTAGAGGCTTAGTGACCTGCAATTATTGTGAAAGTGAAACATTAACTTAAGTGTGAACAAAAATAGGCAAATAAAAGAAAAATATGAATAAAAATTAAAACATAATATATAATTAGATTTTCATTTACCTTTACAATCTCCTCAACAGGTGTCCAAAATCTTGCCTCATCAAAGATCCAATTTGTTACTTCAGCCCCTGCATTGGTATGAGCATAGGATGAGGAAGTCCACTCCTCATCAACAAACATGCGCCTCAAAGCTTTTTTTGACTGAAGCAAGGATTGTAATGTGATGAAATTTATTGCAAATCGGGTTATGCCAGAACGAGACAACTCCTTTTGCTGCGTGAATTGCCTCATTAGGTTGAGGACCCATGCGTGATTGTATATGAATTTACAAATATTTCTTGTCATCTCCACACATGTTTTGATCCATGGAATCTTGCCAATATCCTCCAATGTGAGGTCAAGGCAATGGGCAGCACATGGAGTCCAAAATAATGATGGGTGCCTCTCCATCAATAGTCTACCCGTAGCAACATAATTTGTTGCATTATCTGTCACCACTTGCACCACATTCTCCTCACCCACCTCAGCGATGATTTCCTCTATAGCTTCACAAAGGAATGTGGCATTTTTAACATGTCTTGAAGCATCAATAGATTTGATGAATACGGTGCCACCTGAAAAAGAAACAAAATCAATGATTCAATAAAGCATAAATTAAAAATATTAATCACTAAATCAATGCATTGTAAGAAGTAGAATCACCTGAGGAAGAAACAAGAAAATTTAGCAATGTCCTATTTCTCCTATCAGTCCAACCATCGGTCATGATGGTGCAACCCTTCATCCTCCATATCAACCGTTGCTCCTCTATTGTGGCTTTTACATCGGCCACCTTTTCTGTCAAAATTGGGCCCTTTATGTCATCTTCACTAGGGGCTTTGAACCCCGCCCCACAAACAGTAATGGCATCAACCATGTTTTGCCAATAAGGAGACCTAACATATGTCACAAATAAATTAAATTAAATAAGTATTGTAAAATGGAGAGTTTAAATTTGAATTCGACATATCTCTAAATATAAAAACTCAAGAGAAAGAATCAAGCTATAAATTTTAAAACAATCAAACAAAAAAGAATTACCTGGCTGCATGGAATGGAATGGTGCAATAGTACCAAAAGTCTCCGATTGCACGTTTAGCTGCATCATGTACGTCCTTGTTCCAACCCATGCTCTCAAGCGACGGTTGGGAACCTGGAGTGGTGCATGGCAAAATATATGAATCAAGAGTCCTAGATTTACAAACTCTAAGCCCAAGAACACTGCCGCTGGCAATGGCACTAGCAGTAGCAGTAGCAGGTGTTCCACTTCCAACACCTGGGGGACGAAATGGAGACATGGAAGAAGACTCTCCACTACCACCAACACTTGCCATCTCCTCTATTTGCTTCCTTTTCAATTCTTTTTTTTGCTCAAATGTTTCTAGTTGCACTTTCACCTCTCGTATAATCTCAAGAGGCGCTTTTCCGCATGGGTTAGCATCATGGATTGGTATTTGTGCAAGATGGTATTTCAATCTATTAATGCCTCCTCCACAAAAAATTGTTTTGCAATAAAAACATTTTGCTTCTCCTTTCTTTTGGCCAGGCATAATTTCAGCATGTTTCCAAGAAGGGTCCTTTCTAACTGGCTTTTTGGACATTGTGATAAAGATGATTTGAAATTTTGAAAATCTCAAGTTTCAACACTGCTGCAATAACATATAAAATTTATAAATACAAAAAAAATTAACATTTGTGATTTATAATTATTAAAATAATAAAAAAAATGTAGGGTTTGCTTACAAAAACACCTAGGGTTTACTAAAAAAAAAATCTAAACACCTAGGGTTCTTTCTTTGATCTACTAAAATAAAATAGAAAGAAGAAATGAAATGTAAAGAAAAATGCAAATTTTGGTTAAAAAAACACAAAAAACCCTTCAAAATACAAACTTACCTCTAAATATAGCTTGAAATCAATAAAGAGCTCCTTCCAATCCTTTGTAGACACCTCTAGATGCACCAAAAGTAACTACGAAGCTGCCCCAATGCGATTCAACAATCGATTTTTACTCTACCTCCTTGCCAGTTTCCCTACAATGCACTCCAAATTTTTCTCACAACTCTCTTTTCTCCTTCCCCTTTGGCTTCAAAATGAAATAATGTTGCTTTTAGGGTGGAGGAGGAGCTATAAGTGAAAAAAAGAACAAGTTGAAGTGAGTTTTTTTATGTTTTTTTAAACTTTTTGGCGTTTTTCTGAGCGGCTGAGTCTACATGACGGGAATCAGCGAGTTTGGCTAGTCCGGCGATTTTCTGGCAAAAATTCGGCGAATCCGAGTCCGAGCCCCCCAGACTCGGCCAGGGTGCCTCGCTTCGGTCTTGCCGAGTTTTCGTGAGTCTTGGCGAGTTTCGTTACACTGGTGTAAATGTACCAATTGAATAGCAGCTAACAGTTCTTTTTATACAGCTGCAGAATAAAAAGGGAGGTTTAGGGTCAAAGTGAAGGTTTAGAAAGAAAAACTCTCAAGTAAATACCATTCGGATGACACATGTTGATGAGCTACTGCTTGACATAATCAGAAGTATTGATGCTTCCTAATTGTTTGTCTAAAACACAAGATGGTAACATAAAATGCAAATAGATTAGTGCACCATTCCATGGCAAGATTGAAGTGAGACTCAAGAAGGAAAAAATTCATAAGAGAAGAAAGGGAGGGATTAATGTGAATGGATTAGTCCTAGTATTTTGAACTACTTGAATTTAGCTCAAATGTTGGAGGGGGGATATTACCTGTTGAGAGAATCCAAACAAATAGACCACTGCAAAGCTGCAAGACCATGTAGTTCAGTCTGCATGTGACAAACATAGTTCTGCATAAGATAATAACCTTGGATAAAATAAGAATCAGCTATGTCATTGTTTCACAAATATATGCAACTCTAAGATATCAGAATGCAAAGTCACTATGATGATTAGAATATAAATAGTAAGTATATGGTTAAGATACCTTAGAACAAGTGATGAACAATATATAGAAAGAAAATGGAGTAGCTGAAGTAACAGACAAATCCTAGGGAAACTAGGAATAGAATATTCAACTTAAATCATATCATGTCATGTCATAAATGTCTTCTATTAAACTGATTTAAATACTAAAAACTGCTATTGTGGCATTAGAAATTCCAAATATCATTTGTAGTATAACAACCAAGAATAAGATATAAGTAGTTTTCTTCAACCTTCAAATAATGCCTAGGCACCAAAATCTTTATTTCCAAGGGGTATACCTTCTGTTGGTTCTATCTTCTCTCATGGGAAAATGCATCAATTAATTAATTAAATGGAAGAAGTATTGCATGTTGTCAAGAAAAACACGATGTTAAATTTCTCTTTAAACACAATATTTGCAAGTGAGAACAAAGTATTGTGATATTCCCCTCAAAGCAAATTAAATTCCTGATGATATCATAGGTAATGTTAAATACTGTATCTAATCCAACATTAATGGATGGCAAGGATATATAATCATTCCTAAAGGTATTAGCTAGTGAAAGGAAAGTAAGATGTAACTGACCCCTTCCCAACTAGTGTGAATGTAATAGTGAAGGTGGTTCGATGGTTTTAGTTTTCTAAGTTGTAGTTTAGGTTAGGAGAAGAAGGGAGTGGTGAGTTGTAAGTGGGAGGTCACATCATAATATAAGACACCTAGAGAAGTAGTATTTTGCATGCATATGATCATTTTTTATACTTATCTAATTAAAGAACCAAATTCTACATTTTCCTCAAACTTGCTATTATATTTGGTTACTGTCAAAGGTTAGTTTAAGAGGATTGATTGAGATCAAAAATATTGAGTGCAAAAATAAAGCCAACACGTGAAGAAAGAAGATGAAAACATGAAAAAATATTTTTCATCGATGAGAATGTCAATATAATCTTCACAATCACATATTCCAAGTCCAAAGAACATGTACACCAATGCTTATACAAATCCAAATCACTCTTCATATGACAACTTTTCACATATAAAAAGATTCTTCACCCTTTACATAGACACTCCAATCACTCTTTATATTTATCCTAAAATTGTACTCATCCACATTAGAGACTAGAATTAGAGTTGCATGGACATGGATACAATATTAGATATAGATAGAGTTGGATGTGACATTCATAAAATATATATATATATAACACAATTTCTTAACACACATAAGCTATAGGAGGAGATCTTGACTAGTGTTCCACAGGGACCCATCCCCCCCCCCCCAAAAAAAAAAAAAAAAGTGGGTCGTTTTGAGGATGGGGATGTCCCTAGGACTTGAGGATTGGGATGAAATCCCCCCTCGCTCCCTACCCAGCCCCACCTGCAAGTTGGGACATCCCAAGTGCATCCCACTATGTAGGGGATGTTGGGGGGAATCCCAAATGTCACCGAGATAGCTAGGGGATGCCTAGGCATCCCTCAACTGTAATGTCCCCTTTTGGTTAGTCAAAATTTTCGCAACCTTTCAAACAATTTCAACTCACAAAAGAGAACATTAGTATTCAATTCTTCTTTTCATATCATAATTAGAGTTAATAACTAAGTATCAAACTCATATATTTTCCACAATTGTATTTAAGGCTTATAATCTTTAATCATAATCACATACATTTCATCTCTATACTTATAGTTATGATTCATATTAAGTTCATACATTTCATATTCATATTCTTTCTCTCATCGTTCCCATGCATTATCTAAAGAGAGTTCTTGGTTAGCCCTATCATTAATCAACCTTGTCTTCCACATGAGCATGGTTTGTTAAGGCGTTAACCATCCCACACGGAGGCCCAAAGGCTTCTCCCAACACCCGGGGTCCACCATTTGGCTCAATGGAACTTCACGCAACACCCGACATTCTTCATTCCATTGAGAGTCACCTACCGTCGGGCACATTTATTATGAGCTCATAATACCATAGGCCCAAGAGCTTCTCCCAACACCCAGGGTCCTTCATCTCTTAGCTCAAGGGACTTCACACACACCCGGTGTTCTTCATCCACTTGAGGGTTACCTAGGTCCTGTTGTGACCAAATCACACATCGCCCCATTGCAAATGGGGACCCCCCTTTTTTTTGAATTCCAGTGCTTTGCTGAGTCTTGTATGATGTCTTAGGTTGATTGCATGATGAAGTCAGTGGTGTTTGAGTCCTGTAGTCCCTTGATGACCTGGTCCTGATGTTTGAGATCCTGAAAATGACTAAGTCTGGTATCCTGATCCTGAAGATCTTGAAAATTGGCTAAGTCTGAAATCTGGTGATCCTCAAAAATCTAGAATCTGCATGTTAAATCCGATGGATCTGAGACCTATCTCAAACATCCTGAAAGGTATATTGAAAAATATTTAAAGTATACTTAAATATATTTTTCAATATACCTTACCTCGGGAACTTTCAGTTCTGGGCACGAATTTGCTTTGGGATCATAGGCGCATCTCTCCAACTTAGACAACCTCAAAACTCCGCCTATAATTCAGGGTGCCTTCTATCATCTAGACAACATCAAGATTGCGCCTTGGGCAGGGAAGGCTTCAAACCAAAGCGCCTTGATTGAAATTGATGTTGGGAAGCATGAAACACTGCAAATTTGACAAGGAAAAGGCATTTAGGTCTAGGCGCCATTTCATGTCTTACTCAACCATAGAAGTGCGCCTAAGTTGATTAGACTACCTATTTTGGCGCCTTGGCAATAGTGTGGATGAATAACCTCTAAATGGGCGCCTAAGGATGATCCAATCTCACAAGGGTGTAAACAACTTCAAATGTCAAGAATGAGCAAACTTAAGCTAGGCGCCCTTCATGCATTAGACCATCATTTTGGCGCCTTAGCATGAAAGAGATGTTTAAACTAACTGCAAGTTGCGCCTTAGGGAGAAAGAGTATGAAATCCCTGATGTATGTTTGAGATCCTGAAAATGACGAAGTCTGGTATCCTGATCCTGAAGATCCTGAAAATTGGCTAAGTCTGAAATCTGGTGGATCCTCCAAATTCTATAATCTACATGTTAAATCCAGTGGATCTGAGACCTATCTCAAACATCCTGAAAGGTATATTGAAAAATATTTAAATATACCTTACCTTGGCGACTTACATTTCTAGGCGCGAATTTGCTCTACTACTTAGGCGCAATTTTCCCACTTGCAGAGACCCATAAGTGCGCCTTAGGTGAAGACTCATATGTGCGCCTAGAAGACAATCAACTTTTAACCACTCCAAAAGATGGCGCCTTGATTGGAATTGATATAAAAGGCCTTAAACATCAAAAGATTTGACAAAAGAATGATTCAAGAGTTTGGGCGCCCTTTCTATGTCCAAATGATCATCAAATTGCGCCTTAGGTTGAGGTGGATGAGTTTAGGTGCCCATTCCTTGTTGCTCCGGTCATGTTGGGCGCCTTGATGTGAGATGAAGGTTAAATCCATGATGGATAGCGCCTAAGGGTAAAGTAGTTTTGCAAGGGTGTAAACTAGTGTTGAGGACCTCAAAATGACAAGAATAAAGCTCAAATTGTGTTAGGCACCCATTCCTACCTCTGCCACCTTAAATAGGCGCCCTATGGAAAATCATTCAAATTCATGCCTAAAAGTAGGCGCCTTGACTTGTTTCTCCATACCTCCATGAGCACCTAAGGGTAAGTTGCACCTAATGATCTCATTGCTTGAGCGCCTAGGAGAAAAAGGGGTTTAAATTTGCATCATTGAGAAAGCACTTGAAAAATTGAGTCATCATAAGTCATTCTAAGTCAATTGAAGTCATAAGATATCAAATGCAAGGCTATTTTGTTTTGGCGCCTTGGAGAAATTGTATTGAAAACACCTTTTGAATGAACATCATAAGGGAGATTGACTTCTTTTAAGCATTACAATTGTTAGAAATCATTTGAAGTTATGAATGTGGGACTAACTTGAGTTAGGCGCCCTTTTGCTCCTCTTATTACCTATATATGCGCCTAAGCTTGAAGAAGGATTATTACATGTTTAAAGTTATTCCTGTCTTATGAAGTGATTGATATATTGTTTATCTTGTCTTGTACGAACGTTAACAAAGCTAAGGAGTTGTACAAGGAGTCACCTTCAAGAGAGAAGCCTGGAGTCACTTTCATTCAAGGAGGAAAGTCAAGAAATTGTCATTGCAAGAAGAAGCATCATGCTAGCCACCTTTGGGGATCACTTCAAGATCATCATCAAGTTTCACATGCTTCATTATCTGCATTATGTTCGAGGACACTTCATCTATCAAGCTTCAAGATTCATCAAGCTTCAAAGTTTCCTTGAGAGGTCATCTACTACACTTCAAAGGGCCACTTCAAAGATCATCGTGAAGGACTACTTCATCAACTTCTACATTGAAGACATTCATCTATTCAATTTCAAGTTCCTCCTGAAACTTCAAGTCCAAGAGAGATCTCCTACTCCGATTCATCAATGAAACATCATCATCTACAAGTTGAGAAAGAAACAGCATCATCATCTACTCTGAGTCATGAAGATGCATCAAAGAAGATCAACATCAATACTATCTGTAAGAGAAGAAACATCACAGAGTTAATCAAATGAAGAAACATCTATCATACATCCAATCTACAAGAAGACTGAACAAGGCAAGATCATTGAAGATACATTCCCAAACATATTGAATTAACAGTTGAAATCCACAAGACATGCTGAAGTGGCACCTATGTGGCGAGTACATATCATTTTAAATGCATTCAACGTATCGTTTAATAAAAGAAGCCAAAGGGACGCCTATGTGGAAGATGTTTTAAATGATTCCATCTTATCCTTATCACATTGGAAAACGTGCCGTCATTGCCTCTCTCTTTGTATTAAAAATAGCAAGTTGTTGTAACTACCTCTGAGTTGGCATGATCTGGGCCCTTGGCTACATGAAATGATCTTAGCCATTCGTTGTATTCTGGACTCTATATAAAGGCCTTGTTGCCTCATTTGTAATTATCAGATTAGAGATAGAGAGTAGAGATTAGATTTTAGAGGTAGAGTAGGAGAGACTCTCGAAATTCTCTAAGAGGACTTGAAGTTGTTGTAAATATTTCTCAAGATTAATGCAAAGGACATTGGAGTTCGCTTGGTGTTTAAGTCTTGTCTTGTGGAATCACATGATTTCTTGTATCTTGAAATGAATGGAGAGATGTTTCAAGTAGATTAAAAGTAGATTAGAAGCTCTTCGATGTAATGTATGTTGTAATTGAATATTTGATCAACTCCTAGCTCATGCTTTTAACATTCATTGCTGGTGAAGTGTTGTGTAAAGCTAGTCTGAGCCTCATTTGCTTAAGTTCGATTGTGAATGCTTGTTTGAGCTGCGCCGTTTAATGGGTGCTTGTATAAGCCTTCATGATTTGGAAACCTTTCGTTTACCTTAGGAGATTGCACCAACTTCATGTAGTTGTAGTCATCCTTGGCGAAGTGAAATTAGGTTAATCAAGGAGTTTGTCTATTCATACATCATCATTGCTTCATTGACCTTAGATTAGTTTCCTAAACTCTTGCCCTTTTACTTTTCTTTATCATTGATGCCCTGTATATAAATCATCCACACTGAAAGGAGGAATAAGCTAAATGAAGTAAGAATAAGTCAGCGTAAGTCCCTTTATGTTTACCAACAGAATCATACTAAGTCACTGAGCTATCCCTTATAAAATCATAAAAAAGGAACCTTGGAGTCATCTTGTTTGATCACTTCGTTCAGCATTCGAGAGGCTTTGCTCAAGAGAGGGTTAGATACTCTGTATTTCACTCTATTGTTGACTTGTCGAAAAACAAACATCAACAGGTCCAATTTTACATCCTTAACTTAACCCCATACTCCTGGGTTGATAAAAGTGATTAAGGATGAGGCTTGAACATCCCTTTGATTACATCATGAGTTCATGAGCCACAATTTATCAAATTGAGATCTTTATATCTCTATTCTTGTTCCTTCATGGAACCTCATTAATTCATGGCCTCATTCTAGGTTTCATTGATAATTCATTTTATGCTTATTTTGACATATAAATGGTTACCTTGCCTTAGATTCACATTTTATATCATTCATATTTATTTTCAAGCATAACTAATTAATGCTTATTTCATTTCTAATCATGATTCCTTTATACCATCCATAATTATATTGTTCTAGAATTATATCTCTTACTTATAATCATGTAATCAATTTATGTTATTTATTGACATATCTTTATTCATTATTTTCAATCATTTCTGAATTCATTATTTTACACAGTATACACAAAATATTACTAATACATATACTAGAATATTACTAGCTTATACTATCTATTTAAAACAATTAATGAGCAGCGTACCTGGTAATGGTCTACAGACTTACCTTGCTGCCCTGAGTATTCCTTGTGCTGCGTCTGATTGGCTGTTCTGTTGTTCCTTTCTGTGTTGGGTTCTTATGCTGATCGCTGTTATTTCCTTGTTCCCTCTTTCCTTATTTCCCGATGATGATGATTGTCTTATGGGCCAGCGCCCTCTTTTAAACTTGTGAAAAGTTTCTTTATTGAAAAGTCACAGCCATTACATCCGCTGCCTCTTCTTTTAACTTTAGTTTATATTTTGTATCTCTTTTAAATATGGATCGGTGCTTCCCAAGAAGCCCGATCATATATATGATTCATCATATAAATTCACAATAATATATTACGATCACTAATATTTCTAATCTTTAATTAATATTTAATTATTGTTATTTCATGCTTTCTTATAATATTAAATAAGTAATATTTATATTACTGATTATATTTATATTTATGTATAATATTTAATTTAGTATTTATATTGATATTTAATAATATATATTTATATTATGTAATACTTATATATTATATATCATAATTATATTTATCATTTATAAATATAATAATATATTCTTGTTAATAAATTATATTTCAATATAATAATTATTTTAATATTATTTAATATAATATTATTGTTTAATATTATATTAGAACAATATTCATATAATAATATTATTAATATCATTTATTAAGTATTATATATTAATTATATTATATGTGTTTATTTAAACACCACGTTTGTGAAAGTGACTTCAACGTCTTTTGACATGATGTTTAAATCTTTAATTTAAACAATGTCTTAACACGGGGACATGACAGTTCTCCCCTCTTAAGATTGCTTGTCCTCAAGCAATTCCTACTTCTTCTAAGATCAATTTTCTTTCCTTCTTTTACTTGAAGTTACTTCACTTTTTTCCTGAATTTCTTTGTTGGGTATGATTTCTATATTGTGCGCTTGAGCTCTTTTCCCACATTTATGCCCGATTTCCCATTTCTCATTACATTTAAAACACGTGTTTCCCTTTGCGGAGTCTTTACACTTGTGTCCTGGTTTCGATGCTTCTTTGCAATTGAAACAAAGGCCCTTTTCTCTTAATTCGTCTCTTAGGCAAACATGTCCTTGTTTCCAAGGTTCACCACATTTGCGGCATGGGTTGTTGCCTTGTCCTTCATTCTTTTGGTGGAAGGGTTTTTGGAATTTATCCTTGTTAGGGAGAGGTTTGGTAGAGGTCTTTGGTTTCTTATCTTTTTCTAATCTAAGGGCCGTATCTATGGCATCTTCTAGATTTGCAAGTTTGAAAGCACTTACTAAGTTCCTTAGAGATTCATCGAGGCCCTCCACAAACAAGTATGTGAGTCGTTCCTCTTCGATTCCAGAGACTCTTACGGAGAGCTTCTCAAATTCGTGGATGTAGTTTTCCACCATTCCACGTTGTTTGAGGTGTGTGAGTTCCTTAAAATCCTCTTGTGGGTGTCTCTTATCAAACCTCTTGATGAACTTCCTTGAGAATTCTTCATAAGATGTAATCTTTTTGTCGCCTAGGGTGTTTTTCCTGTGGTGCCACCGTTCGTATGATAGTCCTTCCAAATGCAGGATGGCGAATTGTAGTGCGTCTTTTTTGGTCATAGGACTTAAATGGAAGTAGTCATTAAGCTTTTCTAACCATGAGTGTGCTGAAATTTTATTAGATCCGTCGAAATTAGGTAGGTAGACCTTATTTGCTTTGTGCTTGAGGTCTTTGCTCATGGGCCTTCTCTCTTTTCTTGATAATTCATTTCTTTTTGAGTTACTAAAGTCTTGGAAGGAGATTGCCCTTCTTACTTCGGGTGCTAGGTCGGCATAGATACTTGCAATAGCTTCCGTGCTCATTTCTTGTGGAGTTTCCTCTTCTCTATTTGGAGTTTCTTCACTTGGAAGGAAGGATGGTAGTGGAATGTGGGAGCTTGATGATGAGTTGCCAATCTCGGCTTGGTTAGATGCCGCTTCTTTCCCATTAGATGAGTGTGTCTTAGGCTGGTCCATAGTGCTTCCTATTTTTTGAAGAGCTTCTAGAAATAGTTGTGTTGTCTTCTCACCTTGATCCATCATGGCTTTGGTGATTCTTTCGTTTTGTTCCATCATGGCCTTGGTAGTGGCTTCCATGAAAGCCCTCATTTCGTTGTTCATTTGTTCTTCTAAGAGTTGGTGGTTCCTTAGTACAGCAACTTATATGGTACAGCTGCCTTAGAATGTGCCTCAAATGGTAGGTAATATAGGCTGCAATGAATATTATTAAGGCTTTTTTTGCCTTCCAACTCCAAGTGCAGCCTTCCTTATAGAATTTGCTGCCTCATTCAATATTAGTGCAACAACTTATATGGTACAACTGCCTTAGAATGTGCCTCAAATGGTACGCCTGGGTTAAAACCCAATCACAATAATAGTAATAGTTCTGCTTTTTTATTTAATTCCTCTTCACACAGCATTAATACAAATTACTCCACACAATGCATTGATAAATCTGATTAAATGTGAACTCAAACTGAAATCTTTTACCAGTATTAGGATAGGAAAAGTAAGGACTTGGTATTGCAAAAAACATAGTGATAAAATTGTAAAACTCACGTGCACCATTAAGGTTTGTGTGGTATTGAAGGCCTTAATTTGAGCTTGGTTGGGGGGGGGGGGGCGCTTCCACCACCGTCACCCTACTGAGGATGAGTTGAGGATTCTCACATGGCCAAGAGTGCGAGAGAAGCTGAAATAACCCACCCCCTTATGTATTTTGTTGTTTGCTGATCTGGGTTATTTTTCAATCACTGTTTAACGAGTTTTCTGTGGTTAAGTTGATCCCTGCTTGCGTTTTGGTGTTGGGTCCATAACATATCATAGCATGCATGTATATATATTTTTGCAAACACAAGAAATGAAAATACACACACACTGCTGAAAATTCCAGATTTCTATATCTCCAAAAATACTTAGTATTTTGACAAACTAGTAAGTACCCAGTTGAGAGAATACCCCCTATTATCTAAGCAACAAATACCCAAAAAATGTTATTGCCAAAATATGAAGTATTTTTACATACCCATTTCGCTGTTATGCAAATACCAAGTCTGAAGTGGAAGTGCAGCTATCTGAAGATGATCAACTCAATCTATTAGCATGAAAGTACATACAACTATCCATAAATCTGATATGAATCAACTACCAATGAGTTTACAATGCAAAGAGTCTACTAAATCTTGAGCAAATGAAGGCCACGACCAAGCTGAGTGCTGGTACGGCCCTATAATGGAGATGGCAGCAGATATAACAGCTGAAAACTCTTCTAAACTTGCTCAAAATTATCTGCACACACTTGTTGCTGCTGGACACCACACAAAAAGAGAGAATGCTATCAAAACCCTCCAAAAATAACTACCAAAGCTCCTTAAATGGTACGGCCAAATTTGTGCAGCAGTATGGCCCATATGGAGTCTCCAATACCCTTCGTACCTACCCCAAAATCTCAAACACAGACCTGCAGTATGATCCTCATTAATCACTGATAAATATGGAGCCAAAAAACTATAGATTTCACCTTAATAAAACCTCCGCGACAAGCTCCGAACCCTCTAATCTGTATGAAGTTAAAGCACAATGCTTAGCCATTGAGTATGACTGACCCAAAGCAACCTTAGATGATCTTTCACACCCTCAAATTGCTGTTCCAAACCCTCAAAGTTGCAGAGCAAAACATGAGAAAATGTAATATGTCGTGAATGAATGAAAAGCTTCACTTTTTGCCTTTTACATCTCCTCATGAAATAAACCATAGGTTAGAGGAAAATATTTCATTTTATTAACTTCATTCCTCTTCCCTCAACGCCTAAGTCCAAGTGACTTACTTTTATATTTATTTCACTTTATTTTTCCTAAGTCACCACATTAAATATTAAAGTCCAAATATTAATAATTAATATAATTTACAGACTTTAATATGAAAGCCCAAATGGTCTCGAAATCTTATGAATTACAGACTGTTGGAAAGGTCTTGACGAAACGCTTTGCCTTCCATCATGAACTGCCTCATCCGGGCGAAACGCTTTGCCTTCCATCATGAACTGCCTCATCTGGGCGAAACCCTAACTTACTAAAAATAGTAAGTTTTTGCCAAAGTGCCCGAAATCCACCAAACGAACTGCCAAAGTTCCCTAACCACCATAGTTAGCCTACGGGAACCAAGTATAGGCTAACACTCCTCTGGAAAGGGGACATTACAGTCCACCCTCCCCAAGATTGCTTGCCTCAAACAATCTTAGATCTGGATGCAACAAGATTTGCTCGTTTTCCCATGTAGCATCCTCTACTGGCAGGTTCTTCCATTTCACCAAATATTCCCTGATGACCCTCCTTCTCAAAGTCCTCTCCCTGGTATCAATGATGGCCTCAGGTACCAAAATCAACTTCCCCTCTTCATCAAGGGGAGGCAACTCTGTGTAAGGTACTACATTGTGTCCCAGCGCCTTTTTGAGGCGAGACACATGAAAAACATTATATTCCTTACTCCCTGCCGACAACTCCAGCTCATAAGCCACCTCTCCGATCCTTCTGGTGACCCTGAATGGCCCATAGTAGCGTGGCTTCAGCTTTTCAGCACCACTCTTGTTAAGAGTGGATTGTTTGTATGGTTGCAACATAAAATACACCATATCCCCTACCTCAAAAGAACGCTCAACCTGATGCAGGTCTGCATACTGCTTCTGTTGGTTTTGCGCCTTCTATATGTTTTCCTTCAAAGACCTCATGATACCCTAACTATCCTGTAAGAGGTCTCTAGCCTTAGGTACTCTACTATCCCCAAACAACAAATCCAGGAAACTGGGAGCTTCATACCCATAGAGTGCCATGAATGGTGTCATCTGAATGGACATATGATAAGTGGTGTTATAACAATACTCTCCCAAATGAAGCCACTTGACCCATGCCTTCTGCTGCTCGGCTATGTAATTTCTGAGGTATCCCTCCACCCACTTATTAACTATCTCGGTCTATCCATCCGTCTGGGGGTGGTAGCTTGTGCTAGGGGTGAGCTTTGTCCCTGGCACCCTGAAGAGCTCCTGCCAAAAATTGCTAAGGAACTTGTTGTCCCTGTCGCTCACAATACTCTAGGCAACTCGTGAAGTCGGAACACCTCTCTGAAGAATAAATCAGCAACCTGAGCTGTTGTATAAATGGCTGAAATGGAAAAGAAATGGGCAAACTTTGTCAACCTGTCAACCACCACAAAGATGCAGTCCCTACCTTGGGCTTTCGGCAAGCTTGTAATGAAGTCCATCAATATACAATCCCACTTCCTCTCAGTAATGGGAAGAGGCTGCAACAATCCACCTGGGAAGGAGTGCTCATGTTTGTTTTGTTGGCATACTGGAAACTCCCTCACATACTTCTGTACTTCTATCTTGAGGCCTCTCCAAGTAAACCTCTCTCTAACCTGCCTGTATGTCTTGTAGAATCCCGGATGCCCTGCCATAAGCAAGTCATGGAAAGCTCTCAAGATTTTCTGCTTCATAGCAGAAGCTGGCACTAGAAATATTCTCCCCTTGTAAACGATCAAGTCATTTACAATAGTGTACCTGTCATCACGGATAGTGCCATCCATAATCCTAGAAGCCCACTGATCCTTTGCATATTCTGTAGAAATCATATCCCTCTAGTCCTCTGCAATCTCCCCTATAGCACACAAGTGTGGTCTCTTAGATAAGGCGTCAGCAACAATGTTTTTCTTTCCTTTGACAAAGATGATGTCAAAGTCATACGCCTGCAACTTGTTGACCCATTTTTGTTGCCGATCGTTCAAGTCCTTCTGACTAAGAAAATGCTTCAGGCTATTGTGATCTGATTTGACAACAAACTTTCCCCCCACCAAATACTGTCTGAACTTAGCTAGTGCATGCATAATAGTTAACATTTCCTTGTCGTAGATGCTATAACTCCTCTCAGGACCTCTCAACTTTTGGCTCTCAAAAGCAATGGGGTGCTTGTCCTGCATTAGCACCGCCCCTATGCCTTCCCCCGAGGCATCACAATGAAGCTCAAATGGCTTCGAGAAGTCTGGTATGGCCAAAACTAGACAACTGCTCATCACCTCCTTAAACTTGTCGAAGCACTGCTGAGCACTATCTGTCCATTCAAAAGCTCCCTTCTCTGTCAAATCTATAAGGGGGGCAATTTTATGAGAAAATCCCTTCACAAATCTGCGGTAGAATCCACAGAGGCCAAAGAATCCTTTGAGTTGAGAGAGATTCTTGGGAGGTGGCCAATTTGCTATAGCTCGGATCTTCTCTGGATCCACCCAAACACCCTCTACACTAATAATATGTCCCAAATACAACAACTCTGTCATGCCAAACTTGCATTTCGACATTTTGGCATACAGGGACTCTTGCTCAAGTATGCCCAGTACAATATCAAGGTGCCTCAGATGATCCTCCCAAGTCCTGCTGAATATAAGAATGTCATCAAAGAAAATGAGCACAAACTTTCTCAGTTGCTCCTTGAATACTTTATTCATGCAAGACTGAAATGTGGCTGGTGCATTGGTTAAGCCGAAGGGCATAACCAAGAACTCAAAGTGCCCATAGTGACACCTAAAGGCTGTCTTCTCCACATCCTCCTCACATAATCTGATCTGATGGTACCCTGATCGCAAGTCTATCTTGGAGAAGAAACATGCACCATGCAGCTCATCAATAAGCTCATCGATCCTAGGGATGGGGTCCTGTTTTTTATAGTCCTCTTGTTTAGTTCTCTGTAATCGATACACATTCTAAGTGTGCCATCTTTCTTCTTCACCAGTACAATAGATGAAGCAAAAGGACTCTTACTAGGCCTGATGTGTCCCATCCTGAGAAGCTCCTGAATGGTCTTTTCTATCTCATCCTTATATCTCCTAGGATGCCTGTAGGGAACTGTAATCATTGGCTTGGCACCTTGCTCCAACTCTATGACATGCTCAAATCCTCTATCTGGAGGTCTACTTGGAGGTATATCGCTAAACACTTTGGAGTGTTTAGACAGTAAAGCCTGAATCTATGCTGGGTATTCCTGTTTCTGTTGCTTGGGCACCTTTGGCATCACAAGTATCTTAGCTGCCCACTGCACCTGGTCTTGTCACAGTATCCTCTCCATCCTCCGAATGGACACTGCCCTCAATCCTCCATCTGACATCCCCTTCAAAGTGTGTCTCTGACCATCCACTTTGAACTTCATCTCCATGGTCCTCAAGTTGAGAGAGAACTCACCTATCATGTGCAGCCATTTCATCTTGAGGACTACATCCATGTCACCCATATTGATCACATAGTATTCATCCTGGAACTCATAATTATTTAGTCTAATTGTTAAGTTGGGGATCCTTCGTTTGCAAGTGATAACAAACCCATCTGCCACTCTAACCTTGAATCCCTCAAATTCTTCAGTTTTAAGCCTTCTCCGTGCAACTAGGCCCTCGTCAATAAAGTTATGTGTGGCCCCAATGTCTAATAAGGTGATTACTCTCTGTCCCTCCGATACTCCCTGTATCCTGAAGGAACCCTCTTTCTGAATAACAGAGATGTGTGCTGTAGGGATATCATCATCCTGTGCATTCTGTGCGTCCTGCACCTCCTCTACTACACTCTCTCCATCGCTGTCCTCTCTATCACTCTGCTGCTCCAAATGTTCTGAAACTGTCTCATCTGTAGAATAATACTCCAACTGCTTGACCTGCTCCTTCATTGGGCACTTATGATTTGGATCCCATGGACCCTTGCATTTGAAACAAAACTTCTTCCTCTTGTACTCATTCAATGCATCATCATCTAAACGAGGTGTTGGTTACTTCTGTGGGAAGGTGTCTCGATGATGTGTTGGCATCTTATTTTTCTGTGGAGGAAAAGGTTTGGAGACGAACTATTTTTTAGGCACTGCAAACTCCATACTCCGTGCCTTCTTAATGGTCTCCTAAAGTGAAGGTGGGTCAAAAGCCTTAACCCAACCCCTGAGTAATTCCATTAGTCCTTCTGTAAACAGGACTATCAATCTCCTCTCTGAAATGCTAGGAACCATGACACTGAGCCTCTGGAACTCAGAAATATAACTCTCAAGTGACCCATACTGCTTCAACTGTGCCAACTCTCTGAATTGCAACTCTGGGTCCTTGGTGTCAAACCTCTCGATGAGCCTGTTAGTGAACTCATCGTATGTGGTGATAAGGCCATGGCCGAGGGTGACCAATCCATGGTACCACCACTCATGTGCTAACCCGTCCAAATGAATAGTGGCAAAATTAAGTGCCTCGTCCTCTGGCATAGGCTTAAGTGTCAAATAGTTATCTAATTTCTGCACCCAAGCTCTGGCTGAGATCTTGCCACTCCCATCAAACCGATCCATGGGGACTTTGCTCAATGCATGCTGGTAGTCCCGATTAGCTCTGTTAGCTCTATAATCTCCTCGACCCATGATAGCTCCCCTTTGTCTCTTCTGATTCATGTACTGGTCGAATGTCAGCACCTCTCTAATATCTGGAGCCAATGACATGTACTTTGCATACTGTATCCAAACATCATCTGTCATGGGAAGCTGAACCTCTGGTTCCTGCTAAACCAATGCCTCCTCTCTGCGTTGAAAGGTCGGCTGTAGGGGTCTAGTGACCGATCCTGGGGTAGTCCTGGTGTTGTGTACACCACTCTGTCCTGCATGTCCGCTACCCTGACCTGCATGTCCACTACCCTGATTTGCATGTCCAGGACCTTGTCCTGCATGTTTGCGATGGTCATGATTTGACCCACTGAACTCACCCTTAGGCGTTGCATGGTTGTAAACAACTGGGATTCCTTGGTTGAACTTTCCAAGAAGTTGGGACATCATATCCAGCATAATATCAAACTTTCTTTCTGTTCTTGTGTTAGGACTCTCTAGGTGGTTAGATCCTCTATCCCTCATACTACCTGCTATGCTCTCACTGCCATTGGAAGAGTTTCTATGCATGCCCAATATACCGGAAACTGTTTCACCTTCTGGAACCTCAGGTGGATGCCAATGTGGTGTAGGTCTAGTGTAAACCCTTCTTCCGTCACTCATATAAACTGATCAACATAGGCTGGCAAGATGCACCAGCTCTAATACCACTGAAATAACCCACCCCCTTATGTATTTTGTTTGTTGATCTGGGTTATTTTTCAATCATTGTTTAACGAGTTTTTTGTGGTTAAGTTGATCCCTGCTTGTGTTTTGGTGTTGGGTCCATAACATATCATAGCATGCATGTATATATATTTTTGCAAACACAAGAATTGAAAATACACACAAATTGTCGAAAAATCCAGATTTCTATATCTCCAAAAATACTCAGTATTTTGACAAACTATTAAGTACCTAGTTGAGAGAATACCCCCTATTATCTAAGCAACAAATACCCAGAAGATGTTATTGCCAAAATATGAAGTATTTTTACATACCCATTTCACTATTATGCAAATACCAAGTCTAAAGTGGAAGTGTAGCCAGCTGAAGATGATCAACTCAGTCTATTAGCATGAAAGTACATACAACTATCCATAAATCTGATATGAATCAACTACCAATGAGTTTACAATGCAAAGAGTCTACTAAATCTTGAGCAAATGAAGGCAACGACCAAGTTGAGTGCTGGTACGGCCCATATGGAGTCTCCAATACCCTTCATACCTACCCCAAAATCTCAAACATAGACCTGCAGTATGATCCTCATTAATCACTGATAAATATGGAGCCAAAAAACTATAGATTTCACCTTGATAAAACCTCCCCGACAAGCTCCGAACCCTCTAATCTGTATGAAGTTAAAGCACAATGCTCAGCCACTGAGTATGACTAACCCAAGCAACCTTAGATGATCTTTCACACCCTCGAATCACTGTTACAAATGGTGGTTTCCGTCACCAAATGCCATGGCTGGAAAAAAGTTCTCCAAACCCTCAAAGTTGCAGAGCAAAACATGAGAAAATGTAATATGTCGTGAATGAATGAAAAGCTTCACTTTTTGCTTTTTATATTTCCTTATGAAATAAACCATAGGTTAGAGGAAAATATTTCATTTTATTAACTTTATTCCTCTTCCCTTAATGCCCAAGTCCAAGTGACTTACTTTTATATTTATTTCACTTTATTTTTCCTAAGTAACCACATTAAATATTAAAGTCCAAATATTAATAATTAATATAATTTTCGGACTTTAATATGAAAGCCCAAATGGTCTCGAAATTTTATGAATTAGACTGTTGGAAAGGTCTTGACGAAACGCTCTGCCTTCCATCATGAACTGCCTCATTCGGGTGAAACCCTAACTTACTAAAAATAGTAAGTTTCTGCTAAAGTGCCCGAAATCCACCAAACGAACTGCCAAAGTTCCCTAACCACCATAGTTAGCCTACGAGAACCAAGTATAGGCTAACACTCCTCCGAAAAGGGGACATTATAGAAGCACTAGAACGTCCAAATCAAAACTCTCTAGTAAGCAGGTTCCAAGCATTGAGGTTACATTAGAACAGAATATAATGACATCAAATCCCCCATCAATATGGACAACAAACGGCCAAGACAATAGATCCTATTGGCTATAGCAACCACTCTAAGGGGTATAGCCATTGATTGGTACATTGAAATTGTAATGTCCCCATTTTGCAAGTAACTTAAAAAGGTTCTAATTGTAAATTAATTTTATAAAGTATTTTTAATTGCGTTATAAAATTTATATTTTATTAAGTTACTTGAGTCAATTTAAAACACTTTATAAATATAAAGTGTTATTGTGTACACAAAAATAATCATTTAATAAAGTTAAGTGATTGTGTACACAAAAACAATCATTTAATAAAGTTAAGTGATTGTGTACACAAAAACCGTCATTTAATAAGTGATTGTGTACACAAAAACACTCATTTAATAAAGTTAGGCCAGACCTATTTGGAGTGAGGGCTTTATAAGTAGCAGTTGGGAGTCATTTGAAATCATGTTTTTGACTTGGTTGTTGCATATTGAGTTTATCTCTTCGCTGAAGACAAATTTCAGTCCAATCAAGGCGATGATCCCTTGATAACTAGGGTTTGGTGATGGCCCCATTCCCATTTTGAGAGGTGGATGCAATCAGTATTCATCATAGAGCTTATTGGAGACATTTCAAATCATTTCAGTTGATTATTGAAGATTCATCAAGACTTTGAAGATTCTTGTTTTGAAGAGTATTCGAGTATATTGTTTTGCAGATTTGATTTTATTGAAGATTGCATTGTTATTGAAGACCACAGTATAATTGGCAAACAACAGTGAGATAGATGCGATCAACATTCCTAGGTTTGCATCAGAAGTTGATATCAACTGAGGGTTTGTTCATAACAGATCTGAGTATTGAAAGTGGTATGTTGAAGTTGTTAACTTACCTTTGAATTGTAACAGCAAGCACACTGTGTTTTGACTGTCCTGTAGCTTGCATCAAGTGTATTCTGCATGTAATAGCATCTATCTATCATCATAGAGGCAGCAACCTACAGCTGGATAAGAGCAATCAGTATTAGAAGAGGTGCAACCAGTTTGGAGATCCTTAGCATTGCATTTCATCATCACGAAGAGATCGATCAGCTAGCTGGTAATTGTACATCAGTCTACATCAGCGTCTGAGGTTTCATTGTCATCATTAAATATCATCTTCAAGACTGATTTGGTATTGAAGAGATCTGCCTTTCTATTTTGATAGTTATCATCATGATTGGTATGTTACCATTCAATATTCATCACTGATTTTGAACAGCAGTCTATGTTTTGTATTTTGGCTGTCACAGAGCCACGAAATTGATCTAAGGAACAATTTAAATATTCAGTTTGGAGCAACAGTCTTGCAAATTCAGTCTATGGGTGTTGATTGTGTATTCCATGTTGTAATTTCCTCTAAATAAGGACAGCAGATATATACTTTCATTTGCCATCTTTTATATGTGTTATATGTTGTTCTATGTTGGGTGAAGTGGATTGATAAAGTGCAGAAAAGATATCAGATCTAGGGTTTGATTGATAAAATTGCAAGACTTAGAAAATTGCCTTTAATAATCAGAATTTTAGCATTTATCCTAAGTGGGATATTCAGAAATTGAAGCAAATTCGAAAACTGCTTAGGAAAGATTGAAGAAAGTTTTTGAAGAGGAGTTCAAGCTACTTTGAGATGATAATGAAATAGTAGCAGAAATTTACAATACAAGACAAGGTAAGCACGAAAACGTTCAAGCTTATAATCGTAGAGTTAAAGAATTGCTTGTAAAGTTAGAAAAAGAACCCGCTAACAGTCTCAAGAAAAGATGGTTCATTAAAGGTCTTATTCCTTCATAAAGGAAAAAGATGAAGGTAAGTACCACCCTCTTCCTATGCAGAAGCCTACAATCAGGTAATGGACATAAAGAGTGAAGACAAAATGTCCTCCTGTGGTAAAAGAAAAACAAAGGAAGATGGAAGTTTAGATGACAACAACGACAATGAATCGGAAAATGTACAAGCCTTGAGAAGGGATATGACGAGGATGATGAAATAATTGAAGGTAGAGAGAGAAACCAACGAACTATGGTGTACTGAGTGTAAAAGTGAAGGTCACACCAAAGGTAACTATCCTAGAAAAATATTGTGATATTTGCTAGGTTATGGGTCATTCAATAAAAGAGTGCCCATATAATTTGAAGATGAGTACACGAGTTCTTTACATAGGGAGACTAGTCCACTCCATTGAAGCCACAAAATAACATGAACAAATCTCCAAGGGGCTATCGAAATCAAAGAGGGGAAGGTCGAAGTCAAATATAGTACGACCCCAAAGGACGTCCTATCATACAATGTCAACAATGTAACAAATGGGGACACCTTGCGAGAGACTACCAGAACAAGCAGGACAAATTGGGATTATTGTGCAAATGGTGTGGACCTGGAGACCATGAAGATGCCGGATATCCAAAGCAAAAGGCTAGCATCAACATGATTGATGTTGGAAGACATAACGAAGTATTGGCCATTACTCGAGCCCAAGCAAAGAAGGTTGTGTACTCAAACCCATGTACAAAAAAAGAAAGACTTTGTGAAGCAAGAGCCAAAGAGGAGCATGCTACAGATAACGGACGACGCCCCTCAAATGCAAATGCAAGGAGGGTACCAAATCAATTACAATCCGATTAAAATATTGCAAGGCAAGTACGTAAAACTATCATACCAATTAAAGTAGTGGATTTATTACAAAGTATTCCTGAACTACGAGATGCTATGACTAATATTGTATTGGGGAAGAATGAGACAATGCATGCTGTGGCCCATTTAGAATCTAGAGAGAATGAAGACCCAATAACCGAACCTTCGTTGTAAGGAGACCAAATGATTGATCCCATGTTACTGACAGTTAACACGGCAAAAACACCAGCAATGGTGACTATGGAGATCCTTGGAAGGAATCTCACCAATACAATTGTTGACGGTGGGTCTGGTGTGAACGTACTTCCGAAAGACACTTGGAGAAGTCTAGGTAAGCTGACCATTTGGCCCCCAACTTTTCAACTGGTGAGTACAGACCAACAAGGTATTAAAGTACTTGGAATTTTAATGGGCCAAAAGATAATTATTGGAACCCAAGCATTTTTGTTGAATTTTTTGGTCATCTCATTACAGAAGAAAGCGTATGACACATTGTTGGGTTGGGGTTGACTGGTAGCAACCAAAACTGACCACAACTGGAAAAGGAACACAATTTCCATTGAGAACAAGGGTCAAAAATATACAGTTGGCTTGAAAAACCAACTTCCTCGGATTTGTGAATTTCAGACTCTGAAGAAGAATGGACAGAGAAGCATGCTCAGAGTCCAATGGAACTGAATGATGAAGGGATTTTGGAATTGCAGTCATGTTCGGAAGATGAAATAAATTCTCTATGGCTTGTTTCACTGGCAAATGGAGGACTATGAGATATTTTCATCAAACTATAATTTTATTGAGGCTATAGAGATCAACAAAGAGTAGTAGATGAAGAACGATTTTGAAAAGTTGAACAATTTATGTGTGCGGGATGTAGTACAAGGTTTGCAAAAGACAACAAATCTGATTCTAGCAGAGGCACTCGACTTTACTGAAGATTGCAAAATTAATGAAGGTATGTCTCAAGGTAATAATATTGAAATATTTGATTTGGAGCATTGTCAAGTCAAATCTACTTCACAAAAAAATTATGGAAAAGAGAAAAGTATCATATGGTGTGCAGGGTAGAAAAATATTGCAAAGCAGAAAATAATAGGTGGGCGCAACATGAGAAGAATGAAAATAATAATAAAAGTTCAAGTTTAGAAAAATTAAATATTAAAAAATTAAACAATAATCGTCTCCCTTTTAGAACTATACGACCATCCATGCCAACAAAAATTAAAAACAATAATTTTAGAACTTTTTTTACCATTGTACAGTAGAAAGATATTTTTTTTTTTTTGAAGTTCCTATCGTGACATGTGCTGAACTAGGGTTTGAAGCAAGATTTTTGAATTTGCAATTTCAAACATGAAACCCTAAGACTGAATTCTGATTTTTTTATTTGCACCTTTCAATTTGCCTTCAACAACATGAAACATAGACTAGCATGTACCAAAAATTGATGGTAAAACAAATTTACACTTATAATCTACTCCAATATGAATTGTATCATGAGTTACAAACATCTACTCAATCAGATCTTGCTGATAGGAAATCAGACTTATTTATTGTTTCAATACATCAACTTCATGGATATATGGCAGCCAAATCACAAGTATAGACTGCTGATACAAATATGAGATGAATTACAAATGTTAACAAACCAATTTCAAGGAACAAACTCTTCAAATGGATCTGCCTACAATGTGAGTCTTCAAGGTGTTTGATGATGCATGAAATGCCCAAGGAAAACCCTCCAATGCTGATCGCTCTAGTCCAGGGCTGATTGCTGATGCTATGATATTCTATGAATGCAGAGATGCTTATCGCTGCTTCCCACAAATCTGTCACAGTCCGCTACCTTCAAGGGCATTCAATGATAACAACCTCCTTATCTGATTGCCCATCCTCCAATGAATGATATATAGCCAATGAATGTGCTCTACGGCGGCAGCGGCTAGGGATTGGCCTGCTGCTATCACTGATATGCAAGTCTGAAATATAACCGATGCAAAATACTCCCTTATGCCATGGATCTGCTGTGATGAGGTCTTCAAATAGTGCGTTCAAATCAAAGATGAAGTTTATGCAAATCGACGACCATGGATGCAAACAAATGATCTTCAATGTCTTCAAACAAATCTTCAACAATGATCTTCAATCAAGCCTTCAATGCAATCCACTATGAATGATAAATCAATGACGCTCAATGTATCTTCGAATGCAAATGTGAACTCCATATGAATCCACCTCCAAGATGTGATTGGGTTTTTGTCCAACACACCACCTCCACAAGGGTTTTCGTCCTTGGAAGTCTTGCAATTCAATGGCCAAGCAAAATGCGAAAGTTGCTAAAGTATTCGTGATGCGAAATGAGCTCCTTCAACCTTCTTTTATACTTGGATCTTCTATTTTTTTCGTTGTAGCCGACAAATTCAAATTAAAGATTTGAATTACCCTTCCCTCCGATGTCAATGTTAGCGTTTAATTTCGCACCTTTCGGTGAAAAAGCAAAACGGATAGCGTGTACAGTAGGACTGTTCTTCGAATTAGGAGGGGAAGCTCCCTCAACAATAAAATAAAAATAAGTTTACAAAATAGCCTCTCTTTTTGTTTCTCAGGGCACGAGCATAAGGCAATGAAGCTCTTCTGCAAGGCTATAAGATTTTCTAAAAGCTTTCCAGAAGCAAATAACTAACTTTATCTTTTAAAACAATTCTAATTTCTTCAAGTAAATTAAGAGCATAAAGCAATCAGAAGGACAACTTGGAGGTTTTCAAAACAAAAGATCAAATACAACTCAACAATAATTGCTCATGCACAAAGTCATGAACAATTTACATAACTCTTGACAACAAGATAGATCTTTGAAACCATGATGCGAATTCTCATTAATCAAAAGGCAAGAATCAATAACACTGCTTTGAACAATAAAATGTGAGCAAAAATTAGTCTCAACATTTACCATTAGATTGTAAGTGTGTAGGATACACTTATTTATACCTAAAAAGCCAAGATGCAAGGAAATAAAAGGAAGAGTTAACTAACACTCTTCACTCTAGATCTAATTGTTGCATGGGAAGCATGCAAGCTTATTAGCAATTAAAACTAAAAGTATCTTGTCATGGAATTCAGTTAACTGAACTTGCATGCTATTACACATTGAGTTCCAACTCAAAGATATTTTGCATGATTTCCAAAAGCAAGATCTAAAAATAAATTTAACTTTAGTTAACAAAGACAGTTCTCAAAAGAGAAGCTGCTTTGGAAATCTCTCCTGTAGCCAAAAATAATTCCCTCCTGCAAAATGTGAAAAATAAGCTAAGTCTGAGAATTGAGAATTTTCTCAAATTCCTCAATCCTAGCCTCATCTGGCATAATCATGGACTCAAGATGAACCGTCCTCATTTGTAGGTCTATGGCAGCGTCCTCTGTGATTTTCGCAAACACTTCAAAGTCTTTCTCATCCTTGGTGCACTTGGATGCAATATCAACCAGGAGGTACATTTTGTCAACATGAGGGTCTCCACAAAACTTTCCACGGATCAGCTGAATGAACTCCTCCTATAAAACATGGATGAGGCAATTTACGCCTTCCTCACTGAAATACCTGCATGGAATGTTTTGGACAAAATCAATGGCATATCTTTCAATGCCTAGGAGCTTTTCTTTCCATATAGCCAACTCCGAGGCTATATTCTTCGAGGTATATACCAAGAAGGAATACTGGTGAGTCCAAGAGAAAATTGCAGCCTTCCGATCTGTCGTTATAGGCCTCAAACCAAGTGCACGCAACCTGACCATCAATCTATCATATAGGGGCTCCATGTCCTTCATGCACTCGATCATATTCTAGATTCCAAGGAGGACATCCTTGGAATTGGACACCACTTCTGATAACTTTGCTAGAAAGCTAACATTTTTCACAATAAAGTGTTCTACCTAATCTTTAGTGTGCTTACCATATACGACCAGCTGACTTAACTGTTTTTGTTCATCAGTAGATTCCATCACCTATGGCAAAAAGAGTGAAGGAGGAGAAGGTGAATGTAGAAGCTACGAAATGTACTGACGTAGCTGCTTGACTTCTGATTTGAGGGCAGCCTTGTCCTCCCCATCCTTCAATACCCTGTCTCTCATAGTATCTGTAGTAGCCTCCAAAATATTCACTGCTGTCTGTCGTGTGTTATGACCGAAACAAGTCTTGACAATATGATAATCCTTAGGTTCAACTTCTTCGATCGCTTTGTCCTGAGGAATAGCAGTCTCTAAAACTAATTCTCCTTCACTTGTCTTCAAAATCCTTGACTGCTTCTTGGGCTTCTTTATAGATGGCTCCTTGAAAGTTTTGGTCAAGGCACTGAAATCTAGTTGATAGGATGGCTTTTTCTTTTTCACACTAACTGTTGTACGAAGCCAACTTGAAGTAGACTCTTGAAATGTTGGTTTTGGACGATTTTCTTTCTTAGCACCCGGATTTGGCGTGACTTCGGCCTCAGGAAGTGCAAAATGAATATCCATCTCCGGGTCAAAATCCAACACTGTTGGGTTCAAACTCTAGGTCCACCTCCATCACGGTGTTCACTTCAACTCCTTGCACAACCTCAGGCTCTCCTGCATCATTAACTCCAGATGAGTTAAGTGGTGTAGAATCAATAGGTATAGGAGATCGGTGAGGCAAATTCCCCTCTTCTGAAGAGGAAGAAGAAGAAGCAATGGAAATAGAAGTAGTAGGTGACCTAGGCTCAGTTGGTGGCAAAGGGGTTGCCTTTGGTTGCTGCCGCGTTGGCATTTGAGCCTTCCTCTTCGGGGTCACCCTCAAGGGTTCTTCCCTAGTAATGTTGGTTGCTTGGGCCTTCTCACTCACTACCTTGGATTTCAAGCGTGGAGTCAAATGAGTAGGTGAAGATGGCGGCTCTGCAGTAGATGCTTTGTCCTTGGGTGTATTTGTCCTCTTGCCCCTTTGACTGTTGATGAACATCCAGCTCCTTCTCACCACTCCTTTGGTTCTTTTGGCAATGGAGGTGATCTCTTTAAGTGACCAACCCATTGGCGGCAATGGTTGCGAATCAATTCCCTCTTTGACGAATTTTGGGGAGAGAATTAAACCATCTTCGTGCAAGTCTTTGCCGCCCTCATCAAGGAAAACTGGAATTTGCTCCAAGGTGAAGCGACTGTAACTCCTTTGCCGAACCTCATACTCATCCTGACAATTAACCCAAAAATCCTCCATAGTAGGTACATGGGCAAATTTACCGCTGAGTCTGGATTTCATCACTTGATTAGGATCATATGTGCGTTTCTCCTTAAAGGTTTTTAGACCGAATTTGGACATTTCTTCACCGATTACTTTTGCATCAGCAACACTTTTGCACTTGAAAACACCCATTTGAATAGGAAAGTTCACTGCTGTCTTATGCCTACTGCATAGAAAACTGTGTACTTCCTTTATTTGGCGCAAGAACTCCATGAAGACAACCTCATCAGATGGATACCTTGGAAGTATGTATGGACATGATGTAAATCCGTAAGCTCTGATATAGGAGAAGGTAGGAAACTGAATATACCAATCCGCCCATTCCGAGATTACTGCCCTGGCTTCTCCTAATAATCTGACATGCATCTGGTTCTCCAAGTCACGTACAGTGAACATCAGGAATGCGTCATTGACTCGCCGGAAGTGTTTCTGAGACTCTGAAATCTCAAGCTGAGGATACAGCCTGACAATCCTGGTGTTTTGCAAAGAGCCCACAAAGTTCAACCCAGCAAAGTGATGTTGCTTGGCCACCATGAATAGCAAATGGGACACCATCCTGAACTTGTGGGTTCGTGTGAAGTCCATGATTTGTTGGTGAATGCAATCACTTATGAGTGGCCCATTCATAAGTTGCGCTTCCATTGGCAATGGTACTGATCACATAGAACATCCATGTCCTGAAACTCCTTCCCTCAGCTTGACCTGTAATCTGATTGAGCATTGTGATCATGATAGCATATTCATCCTTGAACTGGCCTCGACCCACGTTCCTTGGAAGCACATTCCTCTTTTCTTTTAGCCATTTGCAAGCTAACTTTTGACATTTATCAGTGGCAGTGGTCCAAACTCTGTCACTTTCTTCAAGGTCCAGGGTGAGTGATTCTTCAAAAAGAGGAATGCCAAGGGCAATCTCTATGTCATCAGGTTTCAAATTGGCGATCAATCTTCCATCCCTCGATCTGACTTCTCTCGATTCAGGATCATAGTGTTGAATGCACGAGAGTACAAATTCAAGACTATGGGTAGCGATAGGAAATGTTCCGGCTTGAATAAGCCCAGAGTCCTTCAAGTTCTTCGCTGCTGCACTACCTGAGCTTATCAGTGGTTCTAAATCAAAACCCTCAGGCGAGACTTGGCACAAGTCTATTTCTTTGACCTTGGAATATTCGTGTTTGAGCAAAGATTTGGCCTCGATGGTGACTGACAAATATTGCATGATGATTTGAAGAAGCTTGCTCTGATGACCTTTATGCACTAAAAATGGACAATCTGGTCCTTTGTATGTTTGCTGCCCAAGAAAAACAAATTTTCTTTTTGCTGTCCAAAATTTAATTTTTGTGAAAAAAAATTAAAATTTTGCCCTTGGAAAAAGAAATTTTGGAGCCACATCCTCAAAGATTCAACAGATCTGAGATCAAACCGGTCCAGGATGATGGAAAATGCCTTTTGCCGAGGTGGGTATGTGTCAGAAATGAGAAATTTTGGACAAATAAGCCTCAAAAATTAATTTTATCTTGGCTGTAGGTGGTGATTTTGCCTTCGAAAAGCCATGACCAGCGAAGAAATTCCTTGAAAAATTATCAAAAATGGTCTCCAAGGTTTGGGTGCTGCCTTAGGAACATAGAGATGGACCCTGTGAAAGAAGAGAATGAAGAAAAAGAAGGATAGAAGTGATCGAACTGCCCTCTTTATGCTTCGTAGATCCGGAAAAGCTTCAAAAAGCTTCAAAAATGGCCGCCAGTGAAAGAAAGAGACCTTTTGGTGGACAAATTTTCCTCTCAGGGTAAAAGAAAGATGTAGAATGATGCAAGAATAGATGATCCTTGCCCTGTGTGTGAAGATCCAATCTTCAAAGTCTTCAAATTCGCCCTATTCAAGCTTTTATTCATCCATTAATGGCCACCATGTGAGAAGTGCAGCCCCAAGTACCATCCTCTTGCCAAGAAAATGATGAAAACTATGCCAAATACCTCCTTTATGGTGGACGCCTTCCTCCTAGGGTTTCATTTCTCAACTTGGACCTTGCTCTACCTCTCCAACTTTGCACAAACAATGAATGAAATGAGAGAGGTGAAGAGGAGTATTTATAAGAATAGACCTTCTCTCTCCTAACGCCAACCTTCTCTCCTCAGCGCCAATTTCCATGCAAACTAGACACCTCCAAAAAGGCGTGCAAATGATGTGATTTAGGCGCCTTTTGCATGAGGTAAATAGGCATGAATTATGGTCAAATTAGGTGCCTATTTTGGAGACCAAAAAGGCGTGAGATTTGATGATTCTAGGCGCCTTTTGGAAGGACAAGAAAATGGCATGCATTTCCCTCATTTTGAGCGCCTTTTGGATGCCTCAAAATAGGCGTGGGTTTTCATGATTTCAAGCGCCTTTTTGAAGTGAAGAAAAAGGCGTGCTTTTTGAGGTTTTGGAGCGCCTTTGGGAATGATAGAAAATGGCGTGGGTTTTGACCAATTTAGGCACCTTTTCCTCCTCACAAAAAGGCACGACTTTTTGGCATTTTGAGCACTATTCCTGGACATGAAAAAGGCATGGGAATTAGGCAAATTGGGCGCCTATTGGTAGCAAGCAAAATGGCGTGAGTTTTAGCCAAAATGGACGCCATTTCTAGACAAGTAAAAAGGCGTGGGATTTCTTGGATATGAGCGCCTTTTTCATGGTGAGTTTGTCTGGTTCAATCCTTCATCATTTGGCCATTGAAAATCTTTGTGATCGCTCCATGGATTTGGTGCATGAACCTTGCAATCGCTTTATCATTTCCATGCTTATATATCATGAATTTGACCTTAAAAAACTTTGAAGTTGACCTTGAAAACTCTGACGAAGGTAGTCTGGATCATCATCGTTCGTCACCACTTCTGGATCTTATCTTTGCTGTAACTTCTCCGTCGGACGTCGAAATGTCTTGAAGTTTGGAAACCAAGCTCATATGATCTGAAACTATCATTCAAGCTTCTCCTCCATGAATTATACTCACAAACGGAGCTCATTCAAGGCAAGAACGCCCAAAAATGCCTTAGAAAATTTTTCAAAATTTCAAAATTGAATTTTGATTTCCCAGATGTATTTGCATTGCTTCCCTTGGTTCCTTTACGTTGTTTCGGCCTCCAATTCACCACTTTGACCTCCTCTTTTTCAGTGTTCCACGGGGACCCGTCCCCTCCCAAAATCTAGCCGTCCCCCCGACTCCGAAACCCGTCCCTAACCTCGAAACCCTTTGTCCCCCCGTCCCCAAAACCCGTCCCCGAGTCCCCGTCAGGAAACTCCATGGAACACTGCTCTTTTTGACGTTCTTTCACTGCTCCAGGCCTGATTGGCTTGACAGAATCTTCTTCCTTCGGGCATTGGATCACTATGTTTCGATATATCTTTGTACCTGCAGGGTTAGCGTAGTAATGACAAGGCTACATGGTGCTTGGGAGGTATGTTTGGGCACATATACGAAAAAATTTCGTATGGGTACAACAGTCAGCCAAAGCAATATTTTATTTATTCTTTTCAATCACCAAGATAGCCACCCAAAATCAAATATTATTTTATTATTTTACTTTTCACCTTCTCTAAGATGAGCGCTCCTCTAGGAAATAATAAAATATTATTATTTATCCTTTTCATTTTGGTTGCTCAAATTATATAATATTATTTAATTTATTTTTCTCCTTTTCCATTTGGGTGCTCACATTAAAAGAAATAAAATATTATTATTTAATTTCTTTCCTCCAAAGTGGGCGCTTGATGCCAAGATAAAATAATATTATTTTATTTTCAAAATCTCCAAATGATTCGCTCAATTCCACAAGCCATTATTTTACTTTTTTCCCTTGATAATTAATGTAAAATTACATTAATTCATTTTCCACTGTGTCGAACACTCGCTGAGCTTTATGAAACAACTTTCCATTCTCCAAGCCTCTAAACAATGTTATCTTCTCCAAGCCATAGCTCAACCAAAATATTCCCTTGATTGATGAATTAGCCTACGTGAATGAAGATAGGCTAATCTAGACTCCTGTTGGCTGATCATGTCGAAAATGGGGACATGTCAGTCCTCCCTTCTTGGGATTGCTTGTCCTCAAGCAATAGCAAATTCAGATGCTACAGAATCCGCTCTCCTTCCCATGTCGCATCCTCCAATGGCAAATATTTCCATTTCACCAAGTACTCACGGATCACCCTATTCCTCAAAAGTCGCTCCCTTGTCTCCAAAATACTGTCAAAAACCAAAACCAAAGTGCCCTCTTCATCAAGAGGCTGAAGATCAGGCGAAGAAACAACTTTCTGTCCCAATGCCTTCTTGAGGCATGACACATGAAAAACATTGTGAATCTTGCTTCCTTGACATGTCCCCATTTCCGACATGATCACCCAACAGGAGTCTGGGTTAGCCTATCCTCATTCCCGTAGGCTAATTCCTCAATCAAGGGAATATTTTGGCTGAGTTATGGCTTGGAAAAGATAATGTTGTTTAGAGGCTTGGAGAATGGAAAGTTGATTTACAAGGCTCAACTAATTTTCATTTCACTAGCAAAGATGGAAAAATGAATTAATGCAATTTTGCATTGTTGTACCCATACGAAATTTTTCGTATATGTGCCCAAACACACCTCCCAAACACCATGTAGCCTTGTCATTACTGCGCTAACCCTGCAGGTACAAGACAAATCAAAAGAAAGCGATCCAAGGCTCAAATGGAGGGAGATTCTGACAAGCCAATTAGGCCTGGAGCAGTGAAAAGAACATCTAAAAGAGGAGGTCAAAGTGATGGATTGGAGGCCAAAATGACATAAAGGATCCAAAGGAAACAATGCAGATACATCTGGCAAATCAAAATTCAATTTTGAAAATTTTGAAATTTTGGAAAATTGTGAGAATTTTTCTAAGGCATTTTTTGAGCATTTTTGGCTAAGTGTGCTTCACCTTGGAGCATACTTCATGGAGATAGAGGCTTCAATGAGAGCTTCGGATCATATGAGCCTGATTTCCAAACTTCAAGACATTCCATCATTAGATGAAGAAGTTATGGCAAAAATAAGCTCCAGAGGTAGAGGCAAACGACAGTGATCCAGGCAGCGTCCATCAAAATGGCCAAGGCAAAGTTCAAAGTTTTCCAAGGTCAAGAATCATAAATATGAGACCTGAAATTGGCTAAGTCTGGTGTCCTGAAGCCTGATGTTTTGAGATCCTAAAAACTATCTAAGTCTAGAATCTAGTGGATCCTCAAAAATCTAGAATCTGCATGTTAAATCCCATGGATCCGAGACCTATCTCAAACATTCTGGAAGTATATTTCAAAATATTTAAAGTATTTTGAAATATACTTCCACCCAGGACACTTCCAAAAAGCCAAAGAATGAGAAAATCTAAGGCAAAATGCTCTTGCAAGGGAGATTCTCCTTCACCACCAAAAGGGCGCCTAAAATCCCTCAAATGCATGCCTTTTTGACCATTCCAAAAGGTGCCTTAATTGTCCATTTCTCACGCCTTTTTATCACCTCCAAAAAAGCGCTCAATTTGCCTTAAACCCACGCCTATTTGCCACTCCTAAAAAGCCCTCATTTTGGCCATATTTCACACCTTTTCATGCCTTCCAAAAGGCGCTCATATTGAGGAAAACCCACGCCTTTTTGGAGCCATATATAAGCACCTAAATCCTCCAAAAACCATGCCTTTTGAGACACTTCAAAAAGACGCCTAAAAACCTCATATCTCACGCCTTTCTTGCCTCACAAAAGGCGCTCAATTTAACCATTTCCCATGCCTTTTGACACATGCAAAAGGCGCTCTTATTTGATCATTTGCACTCCTTTTAAAAGCGCCAAAATTTGCATGAGATGGACGTTGAGCAGAGGGAAAAGAGGGTGCCTAGGAGAGAGATGATTCAAGGCTATAAATAGGGAAGTTTACTCATTCTTTCATTTGTACATGGAGCCAAAAATAAGAGCATCTTAGTTTTAGGAAAAAACTCATTCAAAACCCTAGAAGGGTGGCACTCACTATAAAGGAGATCTCTTGCATAGTTATTATCATTTTCCAAAGGCAAGAGAAGGGTTTAGAGGCTGCACTTCACACATTGGCGGCCATTAATGGAAGATTGAAAGCTTGCAAAGCGCAGATTCAAAGGCTTTAAGGAGTAGATTTTCACATACAGGGCAAAGTCTACACATTGTTGCATCATTCTATACCTTCCTATCACACTCCAAGGCATATTTGTTCACACGAAGACCTTTTCTTTGCATTGGCGGCCATTGTTGAGGGTTTCAAGCTTTTTATTGGAGGTTTAAAAGGCACTTTTTTGGACCAGCCAAGTATGCAAGAGGCGAATTCATGACTTCCAGGCACTTTTTCCTTCATTCTCCATCATTCTAAGGCCCATTTGTACACTCAGGAGGCAGTCCCCAAGTCCAGGAGGCCATTTTTGATGATTTTTCAAGGTTTTTCTTCGCTGGTTATGACTGATGGGCAAAATCACCACCTACAGCCAAAATAAAAGTGATTTTTGAGGCCTATATGTCCAAAATTTCTCATTTCTAGCGCATACCCACTTCGGCAAAAGGCGTTTTCCATCATCTTTGGCCGTTTTGAGCTTAGATCCATTGAATCTTTGAGGTTGCAACTACAAATTTTCATTTTCCAAGGGCCAAACAAAAAAAAAATTCACAAAAAATTAAAATTTGGACAACGAGAAGGAAACTTGATTTTCTTGCGCAGCGAACACATAGAGGTCCAGATTGGCAATTTTCAAGGCAAAAAGGCATCAGAACAAGACTCCTCCAAGCCATGCAATATTCATTGGTCACCATTGAGGCCAAATCCTTGCTCAGACATGTATATTTCAAGGTCAAAGAAACAGACTTGTGACAAGTTTCACCTCGAAGGGTATAGCCATGGAGTTGGCTACATGGAAAGAAAAACTCTTGGGCATTGAAAAGTATGCCATTGATTTTGTCCAAAACATTCCTTGCATATATTTCAGCGACGAAGGCGTAAATTGCCTTGTTCACAATTTGCAGGAAGAGTTCATACAGCTGATCCGTGGAAAGTTTTGTGGTGATCCCCACGTAGACAAGATGTACCTCCTGGTTGAAATTGCATCAAAGTTTGCCAAGGCTAAAAAAGATTTTGAGGTCTTTGCAAAAATCACAGAGGATGCTGCCATTGACCTGCAGATGAGGACGGTTCACCTTGATTCCATGATTATGCCAAATGAGGCTAGGATTGATGAATTTGAGAGAAATCTCAATTCTCATACTTAGTCAATTTTTTGCTATCTGCAGGAGGGATTTATTTTTGGCAAGAGAGATTTCCAAAGCAATTTCTATTTTGAGAACTGACTTTGCTATCTAGAGTTAAATTTATTTTTAGATTTTGCTTTTGGAAATCATGCAAATTTTTTGAGTTGGAACTCATTGTGTAATAACATGCAAGTTCAGTTAACTGAATTGCATGACAAGATATTTTTATTTTTAATTGCTAATAAACTTGCATGCTTCCCATGCAGTATTAGATCTAGAGTGAAGAGTGTTAGTTAATTCTTCCTTTTATTTCCTTGCATCTTTGCTTTTTAGGGTATAAATAAGTCTATTCTACACACTTAAACCATAGTAGAAAAACTCTCAAAAGACTCGTGAGTTCTCGCGTGGCAAGACTGGAGGCGAGTTTTTCTGCATAAAACTCGACACGAGTTATTGAAAAACTCGTGGCGAGCAAAACCAAAGAAAATCGTGAGTTTTTCTGCGAGTCAGAAGTAAAACGCGTTGCAGGGAAAAGTCGCCCATTCTCGAGCCCTAACAGAGAAAACCAACGCCCTACGCCACGAAAAAATGCCATTTTGGGTGCAAGATCGGATATTTTGCAGACGCCAAACCCTCGAACCAGAAAAATTCGCCCAAGAGGTAGGTTTTCTTCCTTTTTAGTTTTTTAAAATTTTATTTCTTAGTTTTTTTTGTTGTAAAATACATTCGAAATTTTAAAAAGACTATCATATGAAAGTAGAGATTTTGGACGAATTGTCAAAATTTATATAGGATTATGATGATATTGTTACTGTATCATATGAAAGGAGAGATTTTGGACGAACTGTCAAAATTTATATAAGATTATGATATTAATTTTTAAAATATTTAAAATTTTAATAGACTATCATATGAAAGGAGAGATTTTGGACGAATTGTCAAAATTTATATAGGATTATGATGATATTATCTGATAATCCTATATAAACTTTGACAGTTCGTCCAAAATCTCTTTTTAAAATTTCAAATGTTTTTTGAAATTAAATATCATCATAATCCTATATAAATTTTGACAGTTTGTCCAAAATCTCTCCTTTCATATGATTGTCTTTTTATAATTTCAATTTTCGATTGTTTTTTTCGATTGTTGAACTCTTTTTTTTGTCTATGATATGTATTAAACTCTTAATTTTGATTTTTTATATGAAGGAAAACAACAATGCATTCTACAATTTCAGAAATGTGTGTTTTTTAAGAATATTTTTAAAAAATTATGCATTTTTAAATATTCGATAGATTTGCAGATTTATTGCCGAGTTTTTCCCCGAGTTTTTGGCGAGTCCCAAGTTTTTAAAAATTTTGGGTCTGCCGAGTTTTTGCTAAGTACGAGTTATTCAACTATGACTTAAACTATCAATGGTAAATGCTGAGACTAATTTTTGCTTGCATTTTATTGTTCAAGCAGTGTTATTTGTTCTTGTCTTTTGATTAATGAGAATATGCATCATAGTTTTCGAGATCTATCTTGTTATCAAGGGTTGTGAAAATCGTTCATGACTTTGTGCATGAACGATTGTTGTGGAATTATCATTGTTCTTTTGTGTTGAAAATCTCCAAGTTGTTCCTTCGATTTCTTTATGCTCTAGATTTACTTAAAGGAATCAGAAGTGTTTTTAGATAGAGTTAGTTATTTTCTTCTGTAATGCTTTAGAAAATCTTATAGCCTTGCAGAAGAGCTTCATTGCCTTGTGCTTGTGCCCTGAGAAACCAAAAAGATAGGTTATTTTGTAAACGTCTTTTTAATTTCCTTGTTGAGGGAGCTTCCCCTCCTAATTTGAAGAACAATCCTACTGTACATGCTGTCCGTTTTTCTTTCTCACCGAAAGGTGCGAAATTAAACACTAACATGCATTAATTATCAAAAGGAAATAATTAAATAATAATATTTTATTATTACTTAATAGCGCCCAAGGAAGGAGAAAATAAATTAAATAATATTATTTAGTTTTGGTGCTCACATTAGAGAAGAGAAAAAGAAAAATAAAATAATATTACATTTGATTTTGGGCGCTCAACATCGGAGAAAGAAATTCAAAAATAATAAAATAATAATTGTTTATTTGGGCGGCCATATTGGAGAAACAAAATAAATAAATTATTTTGCCGACTTGGAGGGAAAAGTAATTCAAATCTTTAATTTGAATTTGTCGGCCTATTTCGAAGGAAAAAGAACCAAGTATAAATAAAGCATGAAGGAGCTCATTCCGGCATCACAAACATTTTGACAACTTTCGCATTTATGCTTGACAATTGTATTGCATGACTTGCAAGAACAAAAACCCTTGTGGAGTTGGTGTGTTGGACGAAAACCCAATCACATCTTGGAGGTGGATTCGTACGGAGTTCACATTTGCACTTCATTGGAGATTTGAAGATTTGCTTGATCGTCATTGATACATCATTCGGAGATTTGGTCGGAGACCATTGTTGAAGATTAATGAGCATCATTGATACATCTTTGCATAGCTGATTGAATTGAAGACCTTGGTTGAAGATTTTGAAGACCTATCTCCTTGAGCGCCGATTTTTGAGGAAGGAACATTCATGCATTGAGTGCCGAATTTTGGAGGAAGGCATTCATCAAATTGTGCACCGTTTGTGAGGATCTGCAGGCCTGTTACAGCAGCGAATTCATACCAGGGTTAAGCAAAGGTTTCCTCACCCTAGTCGCCACCTCTTTGTGGTGAATTTCCTTTGTCTTTGGAGCAAACATCTTGGAGGGAGATCGCCATTGTTGGGAACTGTTTCTGCATTGTTTGGCATCTGATACATCAGCCTACAACAGGCTGATCTGCATTCATTGAGCATCTTAAGGCAGCGATCAACACTTGGAGTAAAGCGCTCAGCTCTAGAGGCCACTCGATCAGCATTTGGAGGTCTTGACACTGCACTTTCATCATCATCAAGGGGCCGATTTGCTACAGCATTGTCACCATCATTGAATTATAATTGGACATCTTTTGGTATGTTGCATATATTATCTACCTCTGTTTTGTAAGCAGCAGTGACAGTCATCATTATAAGGCGAATTGAGGCCTCCATTGGTTTGTAATTCCATTCCATGATAATACATTTTGAAGCAGCACTCTTGCATATGTTTTTTGCATAATTGGATGTGTATTTCATGATGTAATTCACTGTGATAAGGCTGCCAATCTATACCTTGTTCTATCATCAATTTGTGTATGTTAGTTCATGTTTCATGTTTGGTGAAGACCTAATTGAAAGGTGCAGAAATAAATTCAGTATACAGTCCTAGGGTTTCGTTGGTAAAAGTGCAAATTCAGAAATTTTGTTTCAATCCCTAGTTCGGCACATGTCGGTGGTATCAGAGTTTGGATCTTGCCAGCCTGGAGGGTATTTGGGTTGTGACGAAAGTCAATACTTATTCCAATAGCATTCTTGTGCATAAGATTTGTAATTAGATCCACCTTCATTGGATTGAGATTTGACTTGATCTTATCCAGGTGTTATGTGTCAAAAGATTGACCTAGTCGGGTGTTAGTTGCTATGCAGTCTTGGCCACAAGTTTATAGAAGAATTGGCCAGCAAAGAGTAGAAGAAGAGATTGATCCTATTGTAGAAAGCATGGATAGAGAAAGAAGTGCATGTCTGCCAAGAGAGGATAGAGATACGGACAATATTTTGAGGAGATTAGCAACAGGACAACAACAAACAAATGATGCTTTGACACAAATGATGTAGTGTATGACACAAGCCATGGGACACATGAGAGTGAATGGAACACCTACAAGAGATGGGATGTAATGTCCCCATTTTTGGAATGGTCGCCATGGGAGAGAGGATGGGCTAATCTCCACACTCCGGGGGTTTTGGAAGGCATCTTGAGTATTGGAGATGACTTGTCATATCTTTCTGATGTCTTTGATGCACTTATCTTGGATAAAACAATTTATCCACCTTGGAGCGAACCACTTGGGACAGCTACTTGTTGATGTGTTTTTTATGCACATGCAAACTCAGAATAAAATACTAAGTATTCTATCCTCTCTTGATCAAAGACTCCCCAAATGCTAAACTTTGTGATCAAATGGGAGACTCCAAGGTTCCAGATTCATGTTTTGCAATGGATAGACTCAGTAGTTGATGTGATAATGCTAGTAATCACAAAGGGACTTACGTTGAATTGACTCCCTCCTCCACTCTCAATATGTTATTCTCCTTGTTATGAAATGGAACCTACTCAAACCAACTATGAAAGGAAAAGGCAAAAGATAAGGGGTTAAGAGAGTCTAATCTAAGGACAATGAGATAATGAATCATGCTAGGATAAACAAACTCCCCATGAAACCTGACTCCGCTTTGCCATGAGAACCAACAACTACACGAAGCAGGTGCAATCTTCTAAGGTAACCTAATGATTTTCATATTGCAAACACACATCCAAACACCCATAGCTGGCGCAGCTTGAACGAGCATTCACAATTGAACTAAAGCAAATGGAGGTTCAGGCTAACTTTGCAAAGTGAGTTGCCTTCGACAATCCATAAAAAGTATGAACCATTAAGGAATTCATCAAATATCTTTGCATATACTCATTACATCAATAAACTTCTAATCTATTTCTAATATACTTGGAAACACATCTCCATCATATTCAAGAATTTGAAACCATGTTAACATTCCACAATCACACAAATCACCACGAGAACAACAATGAGCTTGTATTGATTTTGGAAGTCTTTTTACAACAACTTCACATGTCTCTTCAATGATTTCGAAGAGTCTCCTCTACTCTACTCCTATTCTACTCCTACTCTTGCGCGAGCTAACAACTTCTAACCCTACAAATGAGAGAAATGGGCCTTATATAGGCTCCAAAATTACATGGACGGCTAGGATTGATTTGCAAACCAATGGCCTAGATGAAGACAAGGCATAACCGCCCAAAAGAGAGGCAATGAAGGCACGTTTTCCCATGTGAAAAACTTGAAATGGAATCTTTGGAGCATCTTCCACATGGACGCCCTCTTTGACCTCTATCTTGTTGTAGGTACATTGAACGTGGACGCATGATGTGGTTGGCTGTGATTGGACTACTGACGTGCACATACCACCTCAGCATCTTGCAAACTGGTTTGACTTTCTCTGTACTCACATTGTTCAGAATATTTTCCCAAATTTTGTCATCTTTTGGAGTAGTCTTCGAACTTGGATTTTCACCTCTGGAACTTGGCTGCTTCAAACTTGAAACTTGGGAAATTTAGAATTTCTTCTTGTTGTCTTGGTATAATTCATGAAATTTCTTGATATAGATGCTCATTTCTCTTCTTGCAACTTTCTTGCCCTCATGCAGGATCCTAGATCTGGATGGCGCAAGTAGAAGATGTCTTTGTCCGTGACTTCTTGGAGTGGATTGCATTATGTTCTCTATCTCTGCCTGGTGCATGAAACAAGTGACCCTAGATTCTTGAACTCCTGGACGTGCGCTTCTCGATGATGAAGTGATGACTCTTGATGTCGTCCAGTGGACCTCCTCTGATGATGACCTTGGATGTGCATGTGAAGCTTTCAATGGTATCTTCTCCGTCTTTGTGATCTCGAGCAACACTCTTCCAAGCTCTAAACGTTCCCGGTGCAAGCTTTGCCATTCTCCTTTTTGGATCCTCCATCACCTACCACAAGGAAAACAATTGTCAATTTCAAAGATATTGATCATCAACAACCTTTCATTAGGATTCTTCTAACATTTCACTTTCAGACACCTTGCAAAGGTCTTGGGTTAGATCTTACTTGTTCTATACAACGAAGAATGTTTTGTTCTCATGTTTTAAAACTTGCCTTTTACCCCTTCTGGCCGACCTAGCAACTTGCCTTGGTTTGAGCGCATTTGACTAATGTTGAAGAAATTTCCTCAATGAGGGCGCACATGAGACATGTTGAAGAAATTTCTTCACGATGAGCGCATTTGAAGTATGTTAAAGAAATTTCTTGCTTGAGGGCGCATATGGCAACGGGTGAAGAAATTTTCCTTTGGTAGAGCACATAGGAGACAGGTGCTGAAGAAATTCTTGTTTGAGCACATGTGAGGGTTTGCTGAAGAAACTTCTCAAGTTAGGGCGCATTTAGCTGTGTGTGGAGAAATTTTCTCAAGAAGGCGCCTTTGACAAGGTAAGGAGAATTTTCATGTTTGAGGGCGCTTTTGAAGCATGTTAAAGAAGTTCTCCAAATTGAGCGCATTTCACCGAAGTTGAAGAAATCTTTTGAGTTGGCGCATTTCATGAAGGTCAAGGAAACTCTCTGAGGGTGCATATGGAAGCCACTAAGGAAATTCTTCCTTGCTGGGCACATTTCATGAGACATGAAGAAATTTCCTTTGGCACACTCAGAAGGTGTTCAAGAAGTGGAGCGCATTTGGCAATGGATGAGGAAATTTCCCCTTTGAGGGCGCACATAGGACATGCTGGAGAAATTTCCTAAGTGAGAGCGCATATGACAAATGTTGAAGAAATTTCTCCAGGTTGGGCGCATTCCTTGAGTGCTGAAGAAATTTCCTTAATGAGGGCGCATCCCACAAATGTTAGAGAAATTTCCAAGAGGAAATTTCCTTATGGAGGGTGGGTTGCGCTCATGGAGAAGAAATTTCCATACTTAGCCATTTTTCAGTGCCTGAAATCCAAGTGTATTTCAAAATATATTTAGTATATGTTTAGATATTGAATTTCCTATACTTTAAAGATTTTGAAATATACTTTCAGGATGTTTGAGATAGGTCTCGGATCCATGAGATTTAACATGCAGATTCTAGATTTTTGAGAATCCACCAGATTTCAGACTTAGTCATTTTTTTAGGATTTCAAGATATCAGGATATCAGATAGTCGATTTCAAGATTCCAGGATTCATTCTTTGCCTTCATTTGCTCCTTGATAAACTCACTTGATTCACTTCACGTTGCTCCGGAGAGGCTCATTCTTCATTTCATGGAAGAGACTAGGTCTGACAACACTTCCTAAGGATCCTACAAGCTCAAAATTGCAAAAAAAGGGCCGGTCCTCATTCGCAATGGGGCGATGTGTGATTACATCACAACACTACTCATATGGAGATATGCTATGAGATATGGAGTCTTGTCATGATCTTGCCAATAGATGATATTGTTTCGTATGGATGCCACTTAGATGTTTGGATAAGTGATATAATATGTTCTTCATGCCTAGAGATGGACGAGCTCGAGGTTGCACTCTACATACCATCACGATGAGGAGGTCACTGGATGTTTGGCGCCCAATGGAGAAATAAAAATATAATATTCTTCGTATCTATGATAGCACTTGAAGGAGAAATAACATAATAATCAAATCATATATTTAATTTGATTTGGGCGCTCATAAGGGAAACTAATAAAAAGGCATTTATCCTGTCTAGGTTGGCCCTAGGGAGTTGGGCGCCTACGACTTTATATGGTCGGCCTCTTTGAGAGGAAAATTCAATAAAAATGATGGAAAAAGTGCCTAGGTCGGCCAACATGTATTGAGGATGAATTTCATGTATAAATAGAAGATGTTTTGGTGGCATTTCAACATCATTCAGTCATCATTCATTCGAGTTATCTCTTGGAGAAGGATTTGAGACGAAAACCTCAACTTCTTGGAAGGAGTTGGACGAAACCCTAGCTTCTTATTGTGAGGATTCCATGACGGGGATCCAATTGCACTTCTCATCATTTGGGCAGGTTTATATCAGCTTGGAGAGCACTTGTGGGAGGTGATTTACCTAGGGCATCATCTTAGGGCTGGAGTACACCTACTTGAGGAGGAGCAACTTGTTTCTAAGGGCAGATTTCTGGAGTTGTATAGGCTGCTAGGGTTAGGGTTACAGCAGAAATTATAGCAGCAGATTTTCAGCCTTGTGTGCCCTCCATTGGAGACTACATGCATGCATATGTTGGCATATTTTGGTATGTAACACATTAGTATTTATCCTTGCTATGTTGTGAGGCTTGTGGCTGTTCACCCTAGCCATATATTTGTAATAGAAGACTGCATATATTCAGATTTATAGCAGCAGACCTAATTATTCATATTGGAGATGTTTATGGTGGTTGCCTATGCATGTTTCATGGTGTAATTCATTCCTATGCTTGGGCGAATCATGTGCGATGTTCCTTTGATGCTTTGATTTGGTTTACATTGGTTGTTATAAGTGTTTCAATCTAAAAATTGTTAAAAATCAGAATTCAGTCATTAGGGTTTGAGCAGAAGTTGAAGTAGAAAATATTTGGAAAGCCCGTAAATCCAAACTAGGAGAAAATATCCCCATTTGGGACATTACATGGGAGCACGATTGACACACCATGAGTTGACAGATCTCGTACTCCTACAAATATTAGACCCATGAGGCCTACATTCCTTTTGAGGGAAGAATAAGAGGTTGTTGAGGATGAGTGGACACCACCAACGGATGAGGAGATGATTGCTATGCATCAACCATATAGAGCACTTCCAGCACTTCTGAGATAGGATCTCACTTTTCATCAGTATTGGAATCAAAAGAAAGGAGGAAAAATGAGAGGAGATCTGAGACCAAGGAGACATGAGAAGCAACATCAATAGTTCAAGGAAGCTTTGAAAAAGATACCTCTACTGAACTTTGATGGGAGTGGAAAAATAAGTGCAAGGGCTTGGGTCAGTAAACTAGATACATTCCTCACCCTTAAGCCTATGCAGGAAGAAAAGACAATTCAACTTGCAACCATGTATTTGGAAGGAGCAGCGTATGACTAGTGGCACTATGGACTTGTTACTCAAAACCATGGAATGATTCAATCATATGAAGAGTTCACAGCCAAACTCATTGCTAGATTTGACAAGAAGAATGAAGAAGTATACTATAGGGAGTTGGCACAGATGAAACAGACTAGGCGTGTGAATGCCTACATTGATGAGTTTCAGAAGATTGCAATGATGGTTCCGGATATGACAGAGAGAAGGGTAATCATGTTGTTTGTTGAAGGTTTGAATGATAAGTTGAGAGGGTTGGTGAAGGCTCATAAGCCTGGTACCTTGGATGAAGCTATTTAGTTGGCACTTGATTTGGATACTACACCTTCGACATTCCAGCCATAAAAGAAAATCTTTAAGGGCTCTATTTCAAATCAGAGGAAGTTCAATCAGCAGAAGTATCGACCTCCTAGGATGGACCAGGAAACAAAGAATGAAATGAGGAGGAAGAAGCTTTGCTTTTCTTGCAAGGAGCCATGTGAACCAGGACACAGATGCCTAGGCAAAGGCAAGGTACATCTCATAGAGGTCATTTCGGAGGATGAGAGTGAAGCCATTGAAGACACTAGCTCGGATGGTGATGCTGATCATGTGGAGTAGCAGCCGCAGTTGGAGCTTAAGCCGAACATTGAAAATGACAAAGGACATGTAACCATTGCATCAATCTCGGGAGTGCCGAAATATCATGCTTTTCATTTGAAAGGAGTCGTTAATGGACAAAGGGTCACTTGTTTGGTTGATAGTGGATAGGATAGAAGAAGAAATACAAGAAGAACGGGCAGAAAGGAAAAAGAAAAGAAAAAATCACAGCAAAATCATTGCAATGGGAAAGCCTCACAGCAGCGGAGTGCAAGCTATGGTGGAACAACCATGCGGATGATCACCCTTTGAAATTAGCACTTCAGAAAGCAAAGGTGGATTAAGTTATACAAATGCCATATTTCAACTACAGGGATTTTGAGACATTACTGAGAAACATGGTGTCGAATTACAATGTACGTTCAAGGCAGACCATCATCAGGTTCATGAACGTCTCCATCAAAATTACATTTACACCTGAAGATTTCGAGAGGGTAATGGGGGTCTCTTGGCATGGACTCACAGTAGGAAAATAGAAGACATCACCGAAACACAGGTATATTGTACTGGCACGGGTCTGTAGGAGTGACCTAACTGAGAAGGAGAAGGTTCAACTGAAGGCTACAGACAACAGAGGGTTGCGAAGAGATTATTTGGCAAATGACGAATGGCGGTGTATTATGGATGTCATTCGAGAGAGATTAACGGGAGCCACTTGCTCGTCAGATATTCCATTTTGGATGACCGACTACATGATAGGCCTCAGCGAGGGAGCATTGTATAACTGGGCAGCATTCCTCTAGAGAATACATGAATTCATGAAAATGACTCACAAATCATTTTACATGACCCAACATGCTATTGCACTATTCTTGGATGCCATTTCAACTCAGGTACCTTCATTGGCAAGAGCTCCATTCCAGCCAGATGAACAGTACGACCCTACATGGCCAACTGTCTTTCGATGGACAAATTTGAAGGCCCCTACTCAAGGAGGAAAAGGAGATGAATCCAGAAGTAGTAGGAAAAGGAAACAACAAGAAGCAATAGAGTTGTCCTCAGAGGCATTATACAGTGCAAAGGGGGATTGCATTGAGACCTCGTCAGCCTCATCCACCCCTGGCACACTCGACGACACTTTGGTACCGACGAGAGAGGGTGCGATGTATGTTGCACTTCGGCGACGGATTTCTACTCCGAGTGAGAGACACACACAGGTGGACGTAGTAGCGGCTCGTAGAGGTCATACACACTTACACTTGGACACCTATGCACACTTCGAGATTCTCATAAGCACTCAACCGAGCGGTACTCACGTATCATGGGGGCAGATTATGAGGATGACGGGTGAGAGTTCAATACCTCTCCCATCTGGACAGATCACCCCATTTGAGGGTGGGTCACCAGAGAGCACAACACAGGTGGATACATGGTTGCATTCACTTGGGGCACCTTCTCAGCTCGCATACATCCCTCTTGTGAGCCTGACAAGATCTACTTTACCTCTGGGAGAGGGAATGGAGGTAGTGGCGAGATCTACTTCACTGCCGCCGACTACATAGGCACTTGAGAGAGTTGAGCCGACTCCGGCACTTGCAACATACACTGAGGAAGAAATGATAGAGGTAGCTGAGGATGTTCTAGCCAAGCAGACACTTGATACATTGTCCACAATGTGATTCCTTCAGCCGAGCTTCCATCATTGGATGAAGAGGGGAAGCTGATATTAGTTCCAGAGGCTAGCATAGATACCAAGGAGAGGAATCTGAGGAGACGGATCATCAGGGAGTACCTGGTGAAGTGGAAGAACTTGCCAGTTGAGGATGTGACATGGGAAGGTGGGCAGATACTGCAGAATCCTGAGCTGAGATTGCTTGAGGACAAGCAATCTTGGGAGGGCAGACTATAATGTCCCCCATTTAGCCCAGTCAGATAGATGGTGGAGATTAGCCTATCACATGACTCCCATAGGCTAATGACCATGGTTAGGGGGGTCAATTTGGTGACTTACTATTTATAGTAAGACGGGACAGGGCACCTTGCTATTTATAGCAAGGCAGAGGTAGTGGAGCATTGCATGAGATTATTGGTTTTGATACCTCTAGAGCATTATTCGATAAAGTATAAGTTAAGTTAAAGATTTAACTTATATTATTTTTAAAGGGAAAAGTGACTTGTGTTATAAAATGACTTTAAGTTATAAAGTTAAGTCATAACTTAAAAAGTGTTCCCCTAGGAGATGGGCGCTCATGGGAGACATAAGGGGATAAAAACATAAATTGAAATTATATTTTAATCTTTCTTGGGCGTTGGAGGAAAGGGAGAAACAAATAGGTAAAAAGTGAACTCATTTGCATATGCTTGGATTATTGATTTCTCTTATGTTTGCATTCTCGTGCATTTCTTGAGCATTGGAGTTTGAGGGTTTGATATTGGCTTTGCTGGGACGAAAACCCTTGCATAGTCCTCTTCTTCGTGTGTCAAAGACCACATCAGGAAGAGATTCTTGGAGGCTTCATTTAGGAGCTTCAGTTGGGCATTTGAATGACGGATTTTGATGAAGTTTTGAGCCGGAAATGAACATTTTTTGTGGTGTTTCAGTATGCAGTTGATAACAAGTATTTAATGGATAGATTCATGCAATTTTGAAGTGGTTTTAATGTTGCACAGACTTCTACTTGCTGGTCGTACATTCCCAGCTTAGGGCCGTACCAATCTATTGATGACATTGAGGAATTTTGAGTGACTTGACGGAGTATTCTCATCACTTTTAGGCCGCCCAGCATCTGCAACTCATAACAGCTCATAGTTGAGGGTTTTGATGGAGATTTTAATGTATTTTGTTGATGATATGATCCCACAGTGAGGTCGTACATCTGCAACCAATCGTGGGTTTCCAGGAAGGGTTTGTGAGGCTTATTTGTGGCTCTTTTTGGTTGAGACTTGGTCGCCTTAAGAACCCTGTTCCATTGCAAATCCTTGTATGATATTTCCTCATCCCATTTAGGCGATTGGAGTGATTTTCTAAGACTTGGGTTGCTGGTCCTCTGTCAGCACAAATACGAAGTTGAAGATTTCCATCTGAGTATGGCATTGTAATTCATATTATACCATAATACAAACTGGGTCTTCAATATTTTGTTGTTATCTGCTTTAGTTTTTCTGGGTTTTCAATATATGCTTTATATTTCATATTATCAATGCAATATCAAAACATGCAAAAACATGCAATGAAACTGTAAACTCAAAACGGTCAGAAAACAAAAATTGGCATAGAACAACCATATATCCGAGGGTGTATGTTACAAGTAGCACATTACATTCAGTGGGAAGCCTTTACAATGAAACCACTTATTTAGTGGGGTGACTAACATAAATAAATAACAATTCCACTGGCAGTAAACCTTCCAGGGGTTACAAAATAGATATTGCAAAGAGTTAGGTAATACAATGAAATATAAAGGCTGTAATATCAACTAATAACCCAGATTTCAACAAGTTATCTTTGTTGCAATCATCATAGCAGAAGAAAATCACAAGAACATGAAGGAAAGCATCCATAAACTGCCCCAAACAAAAGCACTGATGTTATACCATAATAGAGGCCAGCATATTGAAAATAGAAGGTCTGATTTGAAGTGAGTTGCACTAATATATTGTTGTTGCAGGTCTGAAACTCTGAACCAGCAATGAGGAAAGCCTCATATCAGTCCATATATGCTATCACAACTACATGGAAACCACAAAATCCTCCTCACAAACATCACCAACAACCTCAACACCCCTTGACGCCTCAACACCATTCAAAATCTACAAACACATCAGAAAATCTTCCAAACCCTTGCACTCAAATCCAAAATGTACGGGCAGCACCAAGCTTCACACAATCTCCAAAAATAATCATCAATAAATTCAAACTAGTAACCAAATCTTCAAAATATATCATAGCAAACAACTCCTTTGAAGCACTATGCAATTTCTGTATGAAATTGCTCCAGTAACTCTGCCTTTAGCACAATGGTGATTCTTGTATGAAACCACACCCAATCTACAAGAGGGTTTTCATCCTCAAGAGAATATGGAAGAGAACACGTAGGTTCAATCCAACAACATAACAATATCAAATCCAAAAGCATAACCCTCCAAATGAGCTCTCATCCTCTTTTTATAACCTTTTGAGGGAAATAGAATATTATTTTCTTTTTACCTCTTCATATTTCTCCTCAAAATAATAATATTTCTCCTCTCCAAAAGACCTTTTTTGAAATAATATTAATGTCATGTGTAAGGCCCTTTTTTTTAAGTGTATCTTTTAAAACACTTACTTACCATTCCAAAGAGCTATTATACTTAAGTTATCTTTTAATAATCCCAACTTTAGATAACTTAAGCAAATATATTAATTAAATGGCTTAATAACTCACCCAATTTACGGAAAATCCCAAACTTAAACGAACTGCAAAATAAATCATACCATTGCCCTCCATGATGTTTGGGATGAAGAATGGCACCCTTCGGGTGACTTTCTAAAAATAGACAACTTCTCCAAGAAGTTTGGAGAGTAATCCGAAAAGCAAAAAAAACATTTGAAAGCATCACTGTAAACCTGAACACCAACTGAGCTAATGCCATAGAAAAAATCCTCTTCAAGAAGGGAATGCTACTTTATAATTAATATTACACTAAGTTGCTAATAATAATTCCCAACCTTAGGCAACCTTAGTGAAATATTAATTAAATTGCCAGATAATAGTCTCAAGCTATAGAAAACATAGAAATGCACTGGTCGAACAACCTGACCATATCAACATGTAAAAGAAGACTTGGGACAAATAAAACAGAGGTTGTCAGGTGACTGTCTAAAAATAGCAAGTGCGATACAGAGTCTGAAAATGCTTCCGAAAGCGTCAGCACAAAACCCCTGACAACTCTAAGCTCAATGCAACACCTGAGATAGCCAATGGTTGACTGCCAAATCACCAAAAACAGTGTTAGATTGACACTTACTATAAATAGTAGTGTTCTCCGAGGACCAAAGAGAACAAACCCAGAAAAATCCAGAAAGATTGTCACCATGCAAACACTTACTATAAATAGTAAGTACGGACAAGTTGTTTGAAATCGCTCCGAAAAGTGTCATACAACTCCATTGGATCACCTGAGCATACTGGTAACATCAAAATACTCCTCTGAACAAGATGTCACAAACCCAGAAAGTCAGCGCCAACTGTGCTGCAAGAGAACCCAAAAATGGGGACATTACAGGCAGCCAAATCACAAGTATAGACTGTTGATACAAATCAAAGATGAATTGCAAATGTTAACATACCAATTTCAAGGAAAAAATTCTTCAAATGGATCTGCCTACCATGTGAGTCTTCAAGGTGTTTGATGATGCATGCACCGCCCAAGGAAAAGCCTCCAATGCTGATCGCTCTAGTCCAAGGCTGATCGATGATGCTATGATATTCTATGAATGCAGAGATGCTGATCGCTGCCTCCCACAAATCTATCACAGTTTGCTATATTCAAGGGCATTCAATGATAACAAACTCCTTATTTGATCGCCGATCCTCCAATGACTGATATATAGCCAATGAATGTGCTCTAAGGCGGCGGCGGCTAAGGATTGGCCTCTTGCTATTACTACCATGCAAGTTTGAAATATAACCAATGCAAAATACTCCCTTATAACACGGATTTGTTGTGATGAGGTCTTCAAATGGTGCGCTCAAATCAAAGATGAAGTTTACGCAAATCGGCGACCATGGATGCAAACAAATGATCTTCAATGTCTTCAAACAAATCTTCAACGATGATCTTCAATCAAGCCATCAATGCAATCAACTATGAATGATGAATCAATGACGTTCAATGTATCTTCGAATCTCCAATGAAGTGCAAATGTGAACTCTGTATGAATCCACCTCCAAGATGTGATTGGGTTTTCATTCAACACACCACCAGCACAAAGGTTTTCGTCCTTGGAAGCCTTGCAATTCAATTGCCAAGCAAAATGTGAAAGTTGCCAAAGTATTTGTGATGCAAAATGAGCTATAATGTCTCCCTTCCTAGTGGTGTTAGCCTATACTTGGTTCCGGTAGGCTAACCAAGGTGGTTAGGGAACTCTGGGAGTTCGGATGGGTGGTTTCGGAGAACTTACTATTTTTAGTAAGTTAGGGTTTCTTCTATTTTTTGGAAATTCAGTATTGGAGGGAGAGCATCTCGTCGAGACTTTTCCAACAGTCCATAATTCATATCATTCCGAGTCCATTTGGCATCTCATATTAAAGTCCGTAAGTTGATATTATATAATTAATATTGGACATTATTATATTTAACTGGTGACTTTCGGAAAAGTGAAACAAAAGCAAAAATAAGTTACCAAGGACTTGGGTGGCTAAGGGAGAAACAATAAAGTTATTTTAAATGAAATATTTTCCCTCTCATATGGATTGACCCTCAATGGAGAAATATAGAAGGGAAAAAGAAAGTAATTCATTCATTCACGACATATTATTTTCAAATGCATTTTTGCTCTAGAAGTTTTGAGGGTTGGAAGAAACCTTTTGGCTTTTGGTGACTGAAACCACCATCAGTAGCAGCTTTCCGCAGGTGTGGAAGATCACCTAAGGGAGCTTTGAGGTAGCCATATTCAGTGGTTACATTTGCACTTCATTTTATTCAGGTTTGAGGGTTCAAAGCTTGTCGTGGAGGAGAAATCATAGAGTTATCTTCAGATATTTGCCACCATAATTATCTATGCAGATTAAAGGATATATTCTCAGATTTTTGTGGGATTTACGAGAGTTTTGAGGTGTGAATAACACCCTATGCTGGCCGTACCCTTAGCTGATCCAGGCTGTACCATATTGGAGGGATTTCTTTGAAGTTTGTGCAATCTTTGGCCAAGTTTATTCATATCATCTTGGGCGTAGGGTATTGCTGTGTGAGGACAGAAATCTAAGTGAGGGTTTGATAGAGATTCAAAGTCATCTATTGCTGTTCTCTTTCTTGCCTGGTTGTACAACACCATAGAGGGACGTGGGGTCTGAAATAGCAGCAACAGTGTGTATTTTGGGAGACCTTTCTGCCTACTGTAGAGGCATTCATTGTTATTCCTTGCTGATCTTCGTTTAGAAGCTATTCTCATATGGAGATGTGTAGTTGAAGGTGTTTCATGCTTTCTATTGCTGTCTCAGCTCATTTCCAAGATGTGATTGGGTTTTCATTCAACACACCACCAGCACAAGGGTTTTCGTCCTTGGAAGCCTTGCAATTCAATTGCCAAGCAAAATGCGAAAGTTGCCAAAGTATTCGTGATGCGAAATGAGCTATAATGTCCCCATTCCTAGTGGTGTTAGACTATACTTGGTTCCGGTAGGCTAACCAAGGTGGTTAGGGAACTCTGGGAGTTCGGATGGGTGGTTTTGGAGAACTTAATATTTTTAGTAAGTTAGGGTTTCTTCTATTTTTTGGAAATTCAATATTGGAGGCAGAGCATCTCGTTGAGACCTTTCCAACAGTCCATAATTCATATCATTCCGAGTCCATTTGGCATCTCCTATTAAAGTTCGTAAGTTGATATTATATAATTAATATTGGACATTATTATATTTAACTGGTGACTTTCGGTAAAGTGAAATAAAAGCAAAAATAAGTTACCAAGGACTTGGGCGCCTAAGGGAGAAACAATAAAGTTATTTTAAATGAAATATTTTCCCTCTCATATGGATCGACCCTCAATGGAGAAATATAAAAGGGAAAAAGAAAGTAATTCATTCATTCACGACATTATTTTCAAATGCATTTTTGCTCTGCAAGTTTTGAGGGTTTGAAGAAACCTTTTGGTTTTTGGTGACTGAAACCACCATCAGTAGCAGCTTTCTGCAGGTGTGGAAGATCACCCAAGGGAGCTTTGAGGTAGCCATATTCAGTGGTTACATTTGCACTTCATTTTATTCAGGTTTGAGGGTTCGAAGCTTGTCGTGGAGGAGAAATCATAGAGTTATCTTCAGATATTTGCCACCATAATTATCTATGCAAATTAAAGGATATTGTTGATGAGGTTTTTGTGACTACAACAACATTAGAATAAAACATAGAGTATTCTATCCTCTCTTGAATAAAGCTTCTCAGACGCTGAACTGCGTGATCGAATGAGACTGCTCCAAGGTTCCTTTTGTGTCAGGTCTTGACGTGCACAGGGATAGACTCAGTGGAATGATGTGATTTGCTGGTAATCACGAGGGCGACTTACGTGGGCTTACTCCTTCGTAGACATGGAATTCACTCCTAAGACTTGGACTTGTGGGCGAATGGAACTCTTTCACAAATGGACAACTTGGAATTCCTAGGTTCCACTCTGTGAAGAGGCGGATGATTTGGCAATGAAGCTTTTAGAAAACTAATCCTAGTGAAAATCTAAAAGAAAATGCAAAAGATGAGGTAAGGGTTTAGGAATCTAATCAATGGAAATGACTGCTGTTGAAGATGAAAACTGGAACCAGTCCTCTGCTTCGCCATGAGACAACAACTAGGCAGGGATGGTGCAATCTTCTGGGGTAGAGGTAGAGGTTTTCACACTGTCCTGTCATGGAACATGGAAATGATCATACAGAAACAGCCGAAGTTAAGCATGGATTATGTTCAGACTAACCATACAAAGTGATTTGCAAGCCACAGATCACAAATGGTATGAACAAATGAACTTCAATCTTTCAACAAGAACATTTCCATCATATCTAAAAAAGTACGAAAATACAAGAGAGAACTTCAATATCTATCAGATTTGCTCCAAGAAATCAATAAGACGATGCCAAAAATCTAAAGAAATATATGAACACCATTCTTCAATGCATATATTATTGCTTCAGAAGTCTGTATTACAACAATCTGACTGATCTTTGGAGTTTCAGCTCAGGAAGAACAAGTGCTCTAGGAGCATCAGAATGATAAAATCAGAAAAAGAGAGAGAGCTACAATGAGGAATCCCTCAGCGTTTATATAGGCTCTCAAAAATATCCTAGGGCAAAAGGAAATCAGATTTACTTGAAACATGTGCCCTGGGTTACAAATCCTAGAAAAGCAGGTGGGGGCGTCAGAATGTTCATGCAGGAGACCGCCACCTGTCTAGGTCGTCAGAATGTGTAAGGAAAACTTCTAGTTGTCCTGGGCGCCACCTGTCTAGGACTCCTGGATAGGACTGTCCTGTCTGTCTGGAACTTTCTCCTGTTCTTTTGTCTCTGCCTGTAGGAACCTGGTCAGGACAACTTCCAACTCCTCCATAGGAATACTGGGCAGGTTCTCAATCTGGAACTCCATGACGGATGCGGTGGTGGTGCAGGCGACAAGGACATTTTCCCAATCCGCCCTCAGCTCCTGGATACTGTTAATGAGGATCAGAAACAAGGATGCATCCTCAAGATGGGATTCCTCAATAGGATAAATTGTTTTGAAGTATATGCTCCGCATCTTGCCTTTCAATTCTTCTAAGTCGATGATCCCATCTGGTGCCACATCCAGATCAAACCAGGTCTCCAATGATACAAGGATTTTGTCTTGGATCTCCTTCAACATGGCGTGAGCCTGGGAAGTGTCACCTTCAATCTTCTCCAAGTTATCTCTCCTCATGAGCAAGGCGGAATACCAGCTGAGGAAGTCATACACTGAGCCTGCATGTATTACCTTGTTCTTGATCAAGTCTGGCTGCGGAGTGTTCATTAGTGCCTTCAGTCTAGGGATAGTTTCCTCCCGGACGACCATGAATTGTTGACATGTATCCAGAATTGCCTGAGTTCTGTCCATGAGTGCTGTAACTTTGCCATTCACCTGGACGAGGTCCTCTATGAATCCATGGGCTCTATCCAAGACCTTCTCTACCCAGCCTTTTTGTTGTGTGGCCGACTATCCTCAGAACTTCAACCTCAGCTAAGGAATCCTTAGTTATGCTCAGAGGTTGGGATGTTGTTCCTTGGGCGGATTGCAATGGGCCCATGAGCTGCTGGATGTGCTGCCGTAGTTGCTCATTCTCCTGTTTCAACTGGTTCTTCTTTTCCTCTTCCTTCCTTAATCTTTCTGGATGACGGCAACGGAATCTTCCAGTTCCTCCATTTCTTGATCCTTCGTGGTTGGTCCAAGGTCGACCTTCAAAATGTCAAAGTCATCCGGACTGATGTCTTCCTTTGCCTTGGTTACCCTGGGAATTGCCACCTCTACTCGGCGGGATCCGGATTCATCTCTTGTAATCCTGGAAAACTTCTTTGCCTTCTTTGGATCCGCGGACTTACTTATCCTAGCAAGAAAATCACCAAGTGCGGTGGAAGGATTATTCTTCCTAATTGTCTTCTTCTTCAACCTGTCTTGTAACCAGTTGGGCTTCGCGGATGGATTGACTTCCTTCTGTGGTTCCTGGGGAACTTGCCCAACCTGTGGCGTGGAGGTCGGTACTTCTCCATAATTGAACTCCTCATTGAGGAATTCCAAATCAGGATGACGGAGCATGTCCCCAAGATGGACCTCCCCTAGATTCCGCGGTGGAGGGTTAGACTGACTCCCCACTATGAGGCTGGGAGTCCGTTCCCGGGTGGAATCCATGGACTCATTATCCCCCTGATCATCTTGCTCATTCGAGACCACTTCCTCCTCCATGGGTCCCTTACCTTTAACTGTTTGCCCATCTCCAAAAAGATCCACCTCCTGGATGGAAGAAGTGCCGGCAGAGTGAGGTCTGGATGCATTTCGCTCCTCCTAGTTGGGTCTGCTGATAAATTCCTTCCGAGCCTTCACCCTCTTTACTGGTGGATCTTCCATAGCTCGGCTCTTTACTTCCTGTCTTCCCGCCTCTTGTGCTTTCACAGGAGTGTCCTCGGCCATATCTTCTTCGGAAGACTGAGAATCCAAGTCTCCCATTAAGTCGTAAGTTGGACGGATACCCATCTTATGCATTTTCTCCGTCTGCTGACTTATCCATTTCTATGTTATCGTTAGCACGGGTGCCATTAGATCATCCAAGTGGGTGACCTCTGAATCAGACCAAATTAAGGGTGGAAGAGGCTTATCCTTTTCCTATTCGAAGAATGGTTGGACTAGCTTACCATCCTCCTTGACTTGATCCGGGACTGGAAAGATCCCGGTGGCCCTGATCATGTCCACTAAAAGTCGGGAACACATCCTCCTTCGCACCTCGAAGTCATCCTCAGCGTTTGCCCAATGGTCCTCCAGGTGTATCTTATGCCTATGTTTCCTTCCGCATGCTATCCGGGTGGTGTTGAACGGGTCAAAGTTCTCCCGTAAGGAATGAGTCACTAAGTTGTAGAACTGCAGCTCCTCCTCGGATCTTTCGGCGGCTAGGAGAGATGGGCATGACTCGACTTCACCTTCCGTCTGGATTGGATAAGTCACCCCGACCTTCTTCTTCTGGACTTTGTCATACGCCAGGAGTTGCCTTGTTAATTCCAACAGGACCATTTTGTCCGACGGATACCTTGGTAGTCTGTATGGATAGCCGGAGAATCCTTGTACCCTGACGTATGTGAACTTCGGGAACTGGATGAACTAGGAGCCATATGTCCTGATCAATTGCTTGGCCTCGGGTGATAGTCTCTGGTGAATGCCTTCTTGGAGGGTCCTGGTAATATGCATGGCGAATGCGTCATTGAATCTCTGGAAATGGTTTATGTTCTGGAGATGGAGCTGGGGATAGCAATTGTAGACCATGACTTGTCCTTCCTGACTGCCAATACGTCCTTTCCATGATAGTGCTCGATATTTGTTGTTCCTCGCTAGCATGTAGATCACATAGGAACTCATGTAAAAGGTCTTCGATTCCTCCAGGTTTTGGAATTGTGCATCAATGTTGTCACTGAGGAGTCGAGCCCAATCAATCATCTTTGTTCTAGCAAGGACTTCTTCGATGTAGTAGAACATCCATGGCTCAAAGGTAGAGGACTGCTGACTTCCCATGATCTTGTTCAGCATGACGACGAGGTCTCTATGCTCTTGCTTGAAGTCGGACTTGAGGAGTGTCCTTGGCAACTTGGAACGGTGAGGCCTTTTCTTCTGCATCCATGTCTTGTTGACGACTCCGAAACAAGTTGCTGGATCAGCTTGGAACATTTCGGCCGACTCCTCCTGGCTCATGAATTCGATGGGACTATAGATAGGAATGTTGAAAGCTTCCGCAATCTTTTCTTTGGTGAAATAGGCTACCACTGTGTTGTTGCAATCGACGACCATCCTTCGCTCCGGATCATAGTGCATGAAACATTCCACGATCAGCTCGGGACAAGGAATGGCGAGTGGGAAGCATGCGGCGGCGGCAACTCCGTTTCGAACGATCTTGGCTGTAAGCAGGGATGGAGGATGTCCAGCCGTTCCATACATTCGCTTCCCAATTTCTTCCATGACTGAAGGATAGATGTTGGTGTCTCCGACATTTGCCCATTTCGAGGCGATTTTGGACTGTGGGAGTGTTCCTTTGAAGGCGGCCTTCACCTGAGTTTGTCTCGAGGAACCTGCCTTGGCACTTGCCATTTACCTGTGAAGTTGAAAAAAAGCAAAGTATGAGTTTTCCAAAGAGGGGGTAAGGATAGAGGAAAGACGGAGAATTTTATTCCCGCACGTGGGATGTTAGTACATCATTTTATGCATGTGGGACTAAAATCATGAATTTTCAAGTACATAGGAAAGACAAAATAACAATTTTCCAAGTAAAAAGGAACTTCTCCTATGCAGTCACATACCTTTTCTTGCACGAGGAACTTTTGACCTTCTATAGAATTTCTGATTTTTTTATGGATTTCTTGACCTACTAATGGATTTTCTGATTTTCTGCAGAAATTTCTGAGTTTTAATGGGTGCTCCAACAAGAAATCTGCCTTAGGAATATTCAGAAATATGAGTTTTAGTGAAGAACTTACCTTGGAATGGAGGAGTTTTATCTTGAAGAAGGAATTTCTGCCTTTGAAGGATGAATTTCTGCTCTTGGAAGGTTCAGAAATCTGCCTTAAACCTACAGAAATTTCTGCCCTAATGAAGAATTTGCCTTTGGAAATGGTAAAATCTAGAATCTTCTTGGTGAAAATCGCCTCTCTAGTGGTGAAATCTACCCTTGGAAGGTAATTTCTGCTCCTAAGGAGTCTTTTTCTGCTCCTCCTTGGTTTGGATTTGAATTGGAATAACTAAAAATGACTTGGGCGTTGCCTTATATAGGCATTCAAACCTCCTCCTCAACTTGGCCGACCTAGGCTAGCTTAAAAAAAACCTAACTGCCGTACTTTGTCATTGGCCGACTTAGCTTTTTGTTCTTTTCTCCCATGTTGGTAGTCAGGGATTTATGAGTGTCGGGGATTTATGAGTGTCGGGGATTTTGCAATGTTGGGGAATTCCTGAGGTTTGGGATTTTGCGATGTCGGGGAATTCCTGAGGGTTAGGATTTTCTTCCTTAGAATGATCCTTGAACTTTTTGTCAAAAAACCAGCTAAGTCTTGGAATATTGCCCCTTGGAGGATGATTCAAACGGAAGTGTCACAATTTTGCTTTTTGTGGACAGGAATTCATTCAAGCTGAAACTCCCGGAAGGAGTTGGAATCTGCCTGGCACGTCCTCCTATAGGTCCTGGATCAAGTTGTTCAGCAGCATTCATGATTGGGTGAGGAGGATCGTTCCGCAAGAATTTCTAAGTTCTAAGATCCCATGACAGACTGAAGTCTTCTGTTTGAGAACTGGAGGGATTTGTCCTGGAGCGCAAATTCCTGAAGGTCAGGGATTTTGCGCTCAGGACAAAATTTGTCCTGGAGCACAAATTCCTGAAGGTCAGGGATTTTGGCCAAGGACTTATAGTTTTTTTTAGTTTTGGATTGGGAGCAGGTTCATTTTCTTAGCTTTTCTACGGAGGTTCAGTTGTCAATATAAGATTAGAAATACGGAGTTCGTTTCTTCCATCCTCGTTTCTTCCATCCTCCAGGAATCTGCTTTCGATGGCAAGACACGAAGTTCGTTTGTTCCATCCTTCGTTTTTTCCATCCTCCGGGAATCTGCTTTCGATGGCGAGACACGAAGTTCGTTTGTTCCATCCTTCGTTTCTTCCATCCTCTGGGAATCTGCTTTCAATGGCGAGACATGAAGTTCGTTTGTTTCATCCTTCATTCCTTCCATCCTCCGGGAATCTGCCTTTGATGGCGAGACACGAAGTTCGTTTGTTCCATCCTCGCGCAATTTCTGATTTCTATGGCGAGATACGAAGTTCGTTTGAATGATTTTGCAACTTACCTATTTGGAATTGGCTAAGTCTGGTAGCCTGAAATCCTGAAATCCTGAAAAATTGACTAAGTCTGAAATCTGGTGGATCTTCCAAATTCTAGATTTTGCATGTTAAATCCGGTGGATTCGAGACCTATCTCAAACATCCTGAAAGGTATATTGAAAAATATTTAAAGTATAAGAACTTATACTTAAATATATTTTTTAATATACCTTTACCCTAAGAGACACTGAAAAATGGCAAAGTTCCCCAGCAGCGCAAATTTCCAGAGGTAAGGGATTTTGCGCCCAAGGATAAAAATTGTCCTTGAGCGCAAATTTCAGTAGGTCAGGGATTTTGTGCCCAAGGACAAAAATTGTCCTGGAGCGCAAATTTCCAGAGGTAAGGGATTTTGCGCCCAAGGACAAAAATTGTCCTGGAGCGCACATTTCCAAAGGTAAAGGATTTTGCACCCAAGGACAAAAAATGTCCTGGAGCGCACATTTCAACAGGTAAAGGATTTTGCGCCTTTGACCCTGCCCGTCCAGTTTCATGGATTTTGGCCTTGGAAAAAATCCTTTTCTTCAATTTTGAGTGGGATTTCAGTTTTGCATCAGGTACACTTTGAGCTATTTTTACGGAGGTTCAGTTATTGATACGGGATCAGAAACCAGGAATGTTTGTTTCTTCCATCCTCGTTTCTTCCATCCTCCGGGAATCTGCTTTCGATGGCGAGACACGAAGTTTGTTTGTTCCATCCTCCGGGAATCTGCTTTCGATGGCAAGACACGAAGTTCATTTGTTCCATCCTTCGTTCCTTCCATCCTTCGGGAATCTGCTTTCGATGGCGAGACACGAAGTTCGTTTGTTCCATCCTTCGTTCCTTCCATCCTCCGGGAATCTGTCTTTGATGGCGAGACACGAAGTTCGTTTGTTCCATCCTCGTTTGTTCCATCCTCCGGGAATCTGTTTTTTGATGGCGTTCAAATCAGACTGTGAATTCCAGGGCTCAATCATCCTCACAGGAGTCAGGGAAAGATTTTTAAGTCAACTGCATTGACTGGACAGGGCTGAAGGCAGAACTGGACACTTCCAGTCCTTGGGCGCAAAATCCAGTAGGTACTAGATTTTGCGACCAGGACAAAAAAATTGTCCTGAGCGCATAATCCAGTACCTACTGGATTATGCGCTTAGGACAAAATTTTGTCCTGTGCGCATATTCCAGTTGGTACTGGAATATGCGACCAGGAATGTTCATTGGTCTGCATCTCCAGTTTCTTTTTGGTGTTTGGAACAGATTTCGCCCTGAAAACATCATAGGTTCCTGAAACAAGAATTCATCGTTTCGAATATCCTCCGAGTTATGGAATAAGGTTGAGTGCCGGACCGGGATTTGAAGAGATATCCCCTGGATTTGACCTTCCGGACTGGAGTTGTCGGGCCGGGAAATTTTCCCATGTAGGATAGATCATGCCAAGGAGTGACAGTCCCCGATGAATTCCACAATCTTGGTTGGAAGAAGAATCTAGATAGGCTTTGAAATGGGATTCCGGGCAAGAATTTCTTGTGCAAGACTTCAGGATAGGTACTTCCGGACAAGACTTCCGGATTGGACCTCTGGGTTAGATTCCTGGACTGGAGTTCAAGAATGATTTCCTGAGTGGGACATGGAGGCCAGGAACAAGACTAGAATTGAGTTTCACGCCGGGACTGGAGTGGGTTCACTACCTAGCGGTAGAAAGACAAAATCCCTTCCTTGAGGATGAAAAAAAAACAAAACTCTTCTCAGAGGATAGTCCGAACTAGGCAATTTTAGGGTTCGGCGCCTATGCGGGGAGAAATCTATGTATTCACTTCTCTTTCACACCGACGAGCCAGCCCAAGCCATTGACATTGTCTGAGTTGCGAAAATATTGCCGGATCAAAGTATGGGATTAGAGCAAGGATCTAGACCAGTCAAAAAAAGGGGGACCCAATTTGCAATTAGGTTTGATGTTGTAAAAGGTCACAACAGATATATTCTCAGATTTTTGTGGGATTTGAGAGAGTTTTGAGGTGTGAATAACACCCTATGTTGGCCGTACCCTTAGCTGATCCAGGCCGTACCATATTGGAGGGATTTCTTTGAAGTTTGTGCAATCTTTGGCCAAGTTTATTCATATCAGCTTGGGCGTAGGGTATTGCTGTGTGAGGACAGAAATCTAAGTGAGGGTTTGATAGAGATTCAAAGTCATCTATTGCTGTTCTCTTTCTTGCCTGGTTGTACAACACCATAGAGGGACGTGGGGTCTGAAATAGCAGCAACAGTGTGTATTTTGGGAGATCTTTTTGCCTACTGCAAAGGCATTCATTATTATTCCTTGCTGATCTTCGTTTAGAAGCTATTCTCATATGGAGATGTGTAGTTGAAGGTGTTTCATGCTTTCTATTGCTGTCTCAGCTCATTTCCAAGATGTGATTGGGTTTTTGTTCAACACACCACTAGCACAAGGGTTTTCGTCCTTGGAAGCCTTGCAATTCAATTGCCAAGCAAAATGCGAGTTGCCAAAGTATTCGTGATGCGAAATGAGCTATAATGTCCCCATTCCTAGTGGTGTTAGACTATACTTGGTTCCGGTAGGCTAACCAAGGTGGTTAGGGAACTCTGGGAGTTCGGATGGGTGGTTTCGGAGAACTTACTATTTTTAGTAAGTTAGGGTTTCTTCTATTTTTTGGAAATTCAATATTGGAGGCAGAGCATCTCGTTGAGACCTTTCCAACAGTCCATAATTCATACCATTCAGAGTCCATTTCGCATCTCATATTAAAGTCCGTAAGTTGATATTATATAATTAATATTGGACATTATTATATTTAACTGGTGACTTTCGGAAAAGTGAAATAAAAGCAAAAATAAGTTACCAAGGACTTGGGCGCCTAAGGGAGAAACAATAAAGTTATTTTAAATGAAATATTTTCCCTCTCATATGGATCGACCCTCAATGGAGAAATATAAAAGGGAAAAAGAAAGTAATTCATTCATTCACGACATATTATTTTCAAATGCATTTTTGCTCTGCAAGTTTTGAGGGTTTGAAGAAACCTTTTGGCTTTTGGTGACTGAAACCACCATCAGTAGCAGCTTTCCACAGGTGTGGAAGATCACCCAAGGGAGCTTTGAGGTAGCCATATTCAGTGGTTACATTTGCACTTCATTTTATTCAGGTTTGAGGGTTCGAAGCTTGTCGTGGAGAAGAAATCATAGAGTTATCTTCAGATATTTGCCACCATAATTATCTATGCAGATTAAAGGATATATTCTCAGATTTTTGTGGGATTTGAGAGAGTTTTGAGGTGTGAATAACACCCTATGCTGGCCGTAATCTTAGCTGATCCAGGCCGTACCATATTGGAGGGATTTCTTTGAAGTTTGTGCAATCTTTGGCCAAGTTTATTCATATCAGCTTGGGTGTAGGGTATTGCTGTGTGAGGACAGAAATCTAAGTGAGGGTTTGATAGAGATTCAAAGTCATCTATTGCTGTTCTCTTTCTTGCCTGGTTGTACAACACCATAGAGGGACGTGGGATCTGAAATAGCAGCAACAGTGTGTATTTTGGGAGACCTTTCTGCCTACTGCAGAGGCATTCATTTTTATTCCTTGCTGATCTTCGTTTAGAAGCTATTCTCATATGAAGATGTGTAGTTGAAGGTGTTTCATGCTTTCTATTGCTGTCTCAGCTCATTTCCAGCACTGAGTATTTGTAACAGCCATATGGGCATGTGAGAAAATCTATGTTCTTGGCTTTCTAGTTTGTGGGTATTACTCATTTATGCTTTGTAATGTGTTTCAAGTGAAATAGAACTTGTGGGTATTTCCGTTTCTTTGTATTTGCAAAAATATCTGTATGCATGCTATGTTATGTTATGGACCCAACACCAAAATGCAAGCAGGGATCAACTTAGCCACAGAAAACTCTTTACACGGTGAATGAATCCAAACCCATATCAGCAAACTATTAAACTCATAAGGGGGTGGGTTATTTTAGTGGTATTAGAGCTGGTGCATCTTGCCAACTTGTGTTGATCAGTTTATATGAGTGATTGGAAGACGGTTTATACACATCCGTTTGTTTATGGTAGAGACACTCAGCAGTGGCATCCACCGGAGATTCCAGAAAGTGAGATAGTTTCAGGTGTTTTGGGTATGTATAGAAACTCTTCGAGTGATAGTGACAGTATCACAGGTAATATGGGGGACAGAAGCAAAGGACCGGATCAGCCAGAGAGTCCTAACACAAAAATAGAGAGAAAATTTGACATTATGCTTGATATGATGTCCCAGTTGCTTGGGAAGTTTAACCAGGGGATTCCAGTAGTTAACACCAATACCACACCCGAGGGTGAGACTAGTGGTTCAAACAATGGCCATCGCCGACATGCAGGATAGGGTGGTGCACATGCAGGACAGAGTGGTGTGCATGGCACCCGTACTATCTCAGGATCGGTCGCTAGACCCCTACAACCGACCTTTCCACGTAGAGAGGCATTGGTTCAGTAGGAACCAGAGTTTCAGCTTTCCATGATAGATGATGTTTGGATGCAACATGTAGAGTACATGACATTAGCTCTAGATATTAGGGATATATTGACATTTGAGCAGTACATGAACCAGAAGAGACAGAGGGGAGCTATGGGTGGTAGAGGAGACTATAGAGCTAATAGAGCTAATCGGGACTACCAACATGCCTTGAGTAAAGTCCCTATGGATCGTTTTGATGGGAGTGGCAAGATCACAGCCAGAGCTTGGGTGCAGAAGTTGGATAACTACTGACACTTAAGCCGATACCAGAAGATGAGGCACTTAACTTTGCTACTATACACTTGGATGGGTTACCACACGAGTGGTGGTACCACGGGTTGGTTACACTTGGCCACAACCTCATCGCCACCTATGATGAGTTCACTAACAGACTCATCAAGCAGTTTGATACCAAGGACCTAGAGTTACAATTCAGGGAGCTTGCACAACTTAAGCAGTATGGGTCACTTGAGGGTTATATTTCTAAGTTCCAGAGGCTCAATGTCATGGTTCCTAGCATTTTAGAGAGGAGATGATAGTCCTGTTTACAAAAGGGCTAATGGAACCACTCAAGGGTTGGATTAAGGCATTTGACCCACCTTCACTTCAGGAGACCATTAAGAAGGCACGTAGTATGGAGTTTGCAGTGCCTAAGAAACAGTTCGTCTCCAAACCCTTTCCTCCACGTAAGGATAAGATGCCTTCACATCATCGAGACACCTTCCCACAGAAGAAGCCAGCGCCTCGTTTAGACGATGACGCACTAAATGAATACAGGAGGAAGAAGCTATGTTTCAAATGCAAGGGCGCATGGGATCCTAACCATACGTGCCCAATGAAGGGACAAGCCAAATAGTTAGAGTATTATTCTACTGAGGAGACAACTTCAAAGCATTCAAAGCGGCAGAGTGATAGGGAGGACAGTGATGGGGATACTATAGTAGAGCAGGTGTAGGATGCACAGAATGCACAGGATGACGATTTTCCGACAGCACATATCTCTGCCATTCAGAGACAGGGTTCCTTCAAGATACAGGGAGTATTGGAGGGACAGAGAGAAGTCACCTTGCTTGATATAGGGGCCACACACAATTTCATTGATGAGGGCTTAGTTGCACAGAGGGGACTCAAAATTGAGTTTGAGGGGTTCAAGGTCAAAGTGGCAAATGGGTTTGTTATCACTTGCAAACGAAGAATCCCCAATTTAACCATCAGGTTGAATAACTATGAGTTCCAGGCCGAGTATTTCATGGTTAGTATGGGTGACACGGATGTAGTCCTCGGTATGAAGTGGCTACATATGATAGGTGAATTCTCCCTCAACTTGAGGACCATGGAGATGAAGTTCGAAGTGGATGGTCAGATGCATATTTTGAGGGGAATGTCAGATGGTGGTTTGAGGACAGTGTCCATTCAGAGGATGGAGAGGATACTACGACATGATCAGCTACAGTGAGCAGTGGAGATACTTGTGATGCCAAAGGTGCCTAAGCAGCAAAAAAAAGGAGTATCCAATAGAGATCCAATCTATACTATCTAAACATACCAAAGTGTTTAGCGACATACCACCAGGTAGACTTCCAGACAGGGGTTTTGAGCACGTCATAGAGTTGGAGCAAGGTGCCAAACCAATTATCACAGTTCCCTACAAGCATTCTAAGAGATACAAGGATGAGATAGAGAAGCCCATTCAGGAGCTTCTCAAGATGGGTCACATCAGGCCCAGTAAGAGTCCCTTCGCTTCTTCCATTGTACTGGTGAAGAAGAAGGATGGCACACTCATGATGTGCATTGATTACAGGGAACTGAACAAGAAGACCATCAAGAATAGGTACCCCATCCCTAGGATTGATGAGCTCATTGATGAGCTACATGGTGCATGCTTCTTTTCCAAGATAGACTTGAGGTCAAGGTACCATCAGATACGGGTATGTGAGGAGGATGTGGAGAAGACGGCGTTTAGGTGCCACTATGGGCACTTTGAGTTTCTGGTTGTGTAATGTCCCTTTTTTGGCGCATAGGCTTTGTGCGCATTTTGGCTTGTTCTTAGTCCCTTAGTGGCTATCTGACATGTTTGGGAGAACTCCAATGTTCTTGGAGTGGCCACAAATCAGTTTTACAGAGCATTTGGTTATGGCTTTGAGCTCAAATGGTGTTCATGATCATTGTGATGCTTTCTAATGTTTGATCGAGTTCCCGGTTTGCTCTCCAAGATTCTTGGAGAAGCCATCTATTTTTGGAAAGTCGGCTAGAAGGCATCATTCATCTTTCCAAACATCATGGAGTATGTTGGTATGCTTATTTTTGCAGTTTGGTGATGTTTGGGATTTTCCGCAAAATGGTGTTATTTAATGAGCTATTTTAATTATTATTTTCACTTAAGCTCCTAGGGGTGAAAATAATTAATAAAAATTTTAAGTGTTATAGCTTGTTGGAAAGGGGATGAAAAGTTTTAAATCATGGATGCATCATTTTGGGGCCTTGCGAAGCAAATATTTCTTTTATTTTGATAAAGGGGTCTTTGGAGCTAAAAAGAGCTTTTAATTAAAAAGTGGTGACTTTAAGTTGTGCACACATAATGAATTATTTTATATTGTTTGAGGAGAAATATGAAGGGATAAAGGAAATAATATTTTATTTCCCTCAAAAAGTTATAAAAAGAGGAGTTGGGCTCATTGTTTGGACATGCTCGGATTTGATAATGTTATGCTGTTGGGATTGAACCAGAGAGTCATTATTCCTTCTTGAGGACGGAAACCCTCTAGAAGATGTTTAGTTTCATTGGTGAAATATCCTGCCTAGCTGGAAGAAAGGCAACTTCATTCAGGAGATTGCATTGAGCCAAATATGGATTGAATCGTTTGGAGTTTGATTTGAGATTTTCTTGTTTGCATCTTGAAGATTGATATTGTAGAATATTTTGAGTAATGAATAATAATTCTTGTGAAAGTTTGATGTGTTTTTGAGGAGGCCGTACCATCTTGGAGGCCGTACATGCCCATGTGAAGGAATTCTCTTTTGAATTCACAAAACTAATTTGATTGATCTGCAATGTTCTAAACTCTTTCTTTATACCTTGTGAATATTTTTTGTTGTTTCTGATTTTAATCTGAGCAAAAACTTCTAAATCTACATATCTGTACTGTTCCAAGGAATGGCGCCGTACAGCATGAAGAGGGAACAGAATTTTAAATGTGATCAGATTCTTATGGTTTGATGTGTATTTTGTTTTCAAAGTCTTTGATAGTCTTGGGCGCTTCATAATAGATGCAATTACTTGTGATTTGGATAGAAATTTGGTTGTTCTGATGACTTCTGTACCATGAAGGCCGTACCTTGCTGCATGGTACGATCAGTGTTAGAAAAATCATATGGATGCTATTTGAAACAAAGACTATTGGAATGTTTTGGTATGCTCTGAGCGCTTCTTTCAAGACTTACTTCAGTGAATTTGATGTAGTATTGAGACTGCAATGAGTATGCTGTACCTTCCAGGCAGTACGGCCCTGTGCTGGAATGTGTGGATTTTCTGATATAAATATCTCATTGTTTGCAATGTTTATTGGGTTCAGAATTAATGTTAATTGGTTGTGATCAGTTTGAGAGCAGTTTGGAAATGATATCTGTTGATTATGAGTTTTAAATGAGTTAATAGACTCCACCTATGGCAGCCATACAGTCTTGGGAAGTGCTGAAATGTTGAAGTGCAGTAAGCAGCCATGCAGATATCAGACTTTCCATTTTGAACAGTTATTGAAAAGTTTAATGCTACCATTGGAATGCAGGGTGAAGTCTCAAGGTGTCTCCAATCTTGTGTTGCCATGATCAAATTCTAATTCTATATTTCTGATTAATGTTGCATTATGAACATTGTAATTGTATTTGTTTATGCAACACATTAAGCACCCCTGGATGGTCTACCGCCAATGTGGATAAAATAACCTTTTTTTTTGTTCTCACCCCACTGAACAAGTGGAGAATACCCACTGCATAAGTGGATGGTTTGTATTTCATTTCATTCTTGTTTTCATACCCATTGAATAAGTGGTGAATCCCCACTGCATAAGTGGATGCCTGCTGAAAAGCAGATGCATGCTCTTTAGCGGATGATTGTAATTAGTTTCATTTGCAAAGCATTGTTATTGTAAGCCAAATCACTGTATGCTCTCACCTTGCCCATCCTGGGATCTAGGTGATCAGAAGGTGTGAAGCCTTTAGTTGGTTTATGCATTTGATGCTAACACTGTCCTATCCTTGTCCATTAATTTTTGAAAAAATTGGGGTAGCATCTTACATTATGCCTTTCAGCTTAACCAATGCACCTGCCACATTCTAGTCTTGCATGAATAAGGTATTTAGAGAACAACTGAGAAAGTTTGTACTTATTTTCTTTGATGACATTCTTATATTCAGCAAGACTTAGGAGGATCATCTGAGGCACCTTGATATTGTACTGGGCATACTTGAGCAAGAGTCCCTATATGCCAAAATGTCTAAGTGCAAGTTTGGCATGACAGAGTTGCTATACCTAGGGCACATCAACAGTGTAGAGGGTGTTCGAATGGATCCGGAGAAGATCCGCGCTATAGTAGACTGGCCGCCACCTAAGAATCTCTCTCAGCTCAAGGGATTCTTTGGCCCTTGTGGATTCTACCACCGATTTGTGAAAGGATTTTCCCAGAAAGTTGTCCCCCTTACAAAATTGACTCGGAAGGGTGCTTTCGAATGGTTAGATAATGCTCAACAGTGCTTTGACAAGTTTAAGGAGGTGATGAGCACTTGTCCAGTTTTGGCCATTCCTAATTTTTCGAAGCCATTTGAGCTTCAGTGTGATGCCTCGGGGGAAGGCATAAGGGCGGTGCTGATGTAGGACAAGCACCCCATTGCTTTTGAGAGCCGGAAGCTAAGAGGTCCTGAGAGGAGCTATAACATTTACGATAAGGAGATGTTAGCCATCATGCATGTGTTGGCTAAGTTTAGGCAGTATATGGTTGAGGGAAAATTTGTTGTTAAATCTGATCATAATAGCCTGAAGCATTTCCTCAGTCAGAAGGACCTAAATGATTGACAGCAAAAGTAGGTCAGCAAACAACAAGCGTATGACTTTGACATTGTCTTTGTAATGTACCGTACCTGTTGGTTCTTTTTAAAGATCTTTTTAGTGTTATTTTTAATTTTTATTGTGTTCTTTCAGACTAGAGAGACGATGCAGAAGAGGTTTCAGTTTTCTTGCAATGTGTGTTACCGAAATAATACAATAGATAACATATATTGAAAACCCAAAAAAGATACAACAGATATGAAGAAAATATGAAAGACCTAGATGGTAAAATGGCCAATTATTAATTACTATCACATACCCATGTTCGGATTTGCAACTTCGTACATTTGCTGGGACTGGACCAGCAAGTGGGTATCACCAAAATCCTCCAAAATCACCAAGAAATATTTGTATTGAGCATGCAAAGGATTACAATCAATATAGAGGCCCTAGACGCCTCAGAATCAAAGGATATGTTGCAATAACCAATGAAGAATGAGTCCTCACAGACCCACGTCACCTCCAAGCCAATTGGTACGGCAAGCCAATGAGCAAACAACAAAGGAAATCTGCAAAATAGGTCTGCAGCAGCTCATAAAATATCTGCACTCTCCATATGCACCCCTACGCCCAAGATGGAGTGAAGAAACTTGGTTGAAACACCTCCAAATGCACTAAAGGAATAGTACGGCTGAGCTGTGATGGTACGACCAGCAAGTGCATGAAATACAGTCCACAAATCCACTTAAATCTATGCTCAATCTCCACTAATATCAGTCTCAAAATCTGCAATGAAGAACACCATGAAATATGCAAGAATCTGTCATGTCCTTCCACAAACCCTCAACACATAAACTCCATTGAAGCCCATCTACGAATATTGGATGCATCCGCCATCAATAGCACCTTTGGATGGTATTGCACATCTGTAGAATGTTGTTACTAGAAGGAGTTTTCGTTCCCCATAGCCTCTAGTTCGAATCCTCTTCAAACTCTCTCAGAGAAACCCTAGCATAGCAAAATAGCAAGCAATACCATAAACTCAAGCATAAACAAATGACTTCGCTTTTCACCTTTTTATTTTCTCTTCAAGAGGGGCGTTGGCTTTCGGGGGGAAAATGTTATGTTTTTTAATTTACTTTATTCCCCATGGATGGGTGCCCAACTCTCAAGTGACATACTTTATATTTTCTTTTCATAAAGTCACTTAACTTATTATTTTATAAAGTCCCGTCAAATAAATATTATATAACTTCGGACTTTAAAATAAATATCAAGATGATGTCGGAATCCAATAATCTGTAGCTCGCCGGAAAGGTCTCGACGAGACGAACCCAATCCCACTCTAAAAATCCCGAAATGACACCAATCCCGAACTTACTATAAATAGCAAGTATAGTCCATAAGCAATCAAAGCCAACTCTAAGAGTGCCAACTGGAGCCACTAAACTCAAACCACATTTACTCCACTGAATAGCCCATCCAAGGCCAATCAACCATGGTTCCCTAACCAAATTGTCAGTCTACGAGAATCCAATGATAGACTAACACTATGATTAGAAAGGGGATATTACAGTCCGCCCTCCCTAAGATTGCTTGCCTCAAGCAATCTCAGATCAGGATGCTCCAATATCTGCTTGTTCCCCCAAGTAGCATCCTCAATTGGTAGGTTTTTCCATTTTACCAGGTATTCCCTAATAGTCCTCGTCAAAGTGTGTTCCCTGGTATCAATTATAGCCTCGGGTACCAAAATCAATTTTCCCTCTTCATCAAGAGGAGGTAACTTTGCTGAAGGTTGCCCCAACGCCTTCTTTAGGTGAGATACATGAAACACATTATGTAACCTCCTACCTACCGGTAAATCCAACTTGTAAGCCACTTCTCCAATTCTCTTGGAGATTCTGAAAGGTCCATAGTAACATGGCTTAAGCTTCTCTGCTCCACTCTTCTTGAGAGTGGACTGCCTGTAGGGCTGCAGCATCAAGTATACCATGTCACCCACCTCAAATGATAGTTCAGTCCTATGCTGGTCTACATATTGCTTCTGCTAATTCTGAGCTTTCTGTATATTCTCCTTCAAAGACCTCATGACATCCTGACTCTCCTGTAGAAGGTCTTTGGCCTTAGGCACTTTCCTATCACCAAACAATAAATCCACAAAGCTCGGTGCCTCATACCCATATAAAGCCATGAAGGGTGACATCTGGATAGACATGTAATAAGTGGAATTATAACAATACTCACCCATGTGAAGCCACTTAATCCATGCCTTTTCTGCCCTGCTACATAATTTCTAAGGTATCCTTCCACACATTTATTAACTATCTTTGTCTGACCATCTGTCTGTAATGTCCCCTTCTGGTAAGTCAAAATTTTCCTTAACCTTGCACAAAATTTCAGCTTACAAAAGAGAACATTAATATTCAATTCTTCTTTTCATATTTAGAGTTAATAACTAAGTATCAAACTCATATATTTTCCACAATTGTATTTAAGGCTTATAATCTTTAATTATAATCACATATATTTCATCTCTATACTTATAGTTATGATTCATATGAAGTTCATACATTTCATATTCATATTATTTCTCTCATCGTTCCCATGCATAATCTAAAGAGAGTTCTTGGTTAGCCCTATCATTAATCAACCTTGTCTTCCACATGAGCATGGTTTTGTTAAGGCGTTAACCATCCCACACGGAGGCCCAAAGGTTTCTCCCAACACCCGGGGTCCTTCACCATTTGGCTCAATGGAACTTCACGCAACACCCGGCATTCTTCATCCCATTGAGAGTCACCAACCGTCGGGCACATTTATTATGAGCTCATAATACCATAGGCCCAAGAGCTTCACTCACACCCGAAGTTCTTCGTCTCTTGGCTCAAGGGACTTCACACACACCCGGTGTTCTTCATCCACTTGAGGGTCACCTAGGTCCAATTTACATCCTTAACTTAACCCCATACTCATAGGTTGATAAGATGATTAAGGATGAGGCTTGAACATCCCTTTTCGACTATGTCATGAGTTGTGAATTATCAATTATATTTGTTGATTGCCATTCATTGACATTATATGCTTTTCATCATTCTAATCAACTTTCTTATTTCATATGTTATTTACATGATAGTCATATCTATCATATAGAATACACTCCATTTATATGTTGATCCTTCTTAATACAATTATTCTTTATTATTTGATTTTAGATATAGTTAAGACATTTCTTATGAGCCATAATGATTTACATAAATTCTTATTAACTATGCCTACTTGGTTATATACATATATATATATTTATTTATTTATTTATATGGATATATTACATCTTAATAATTAAATATATTAAAATACTTACCTGCTGTTTAGACGGATCTGCAGATACCTTTTTAGGCCGCGGTAAATATTTATTCTCTTATCTTTCTTTTTTCTGATTGATTCCCCCTTTTGTTAGAGGGGTCGGTTAATATTTATAAGTTTGAAGGGATGCAATTTACCACGGGTCACCACCCTTAATAAATAAATATTATTAAACTTTGATGATACTTGATGTTTGAATTAGTTAACCTCTCCTCATTGGAGATGACATCTTCTCAAGAGACCCGATTCCATATATGAATGCCTTTATATTATACAATGAATAAATATATATTTACTATTATATATTCTTATTATATATATATATATATATTATAATTACTATTATATTGATAATAATAATTAAACTGATAATATTTATAGTTATATTATTAATATTTATAATAATAATCAAATATATGATTATAATAATATTTAATTTAATGTTTATATGTATATATTAATAATTATATTTGTTATTTATATTATTAGATATATTTATAATATATTATATTTATATATATTGTTATTTATAATATGGATATTATATTTAATTATAATAAAATATTCATACAATAATATTATTTATTAAATAATATATAATGTATGTAATTATTTCTGTCATCGGAAATAATATTTTAGAAACCAACTTGTAAGCCACTTCTCCAATTCTCTTGGAGATTCTGAAAGGTCCATAGTAACATGGCTTAAGCTTCTCTGCTCCACTCTTCTTGAGAGTGGACTGCCTGTAGGGCTGCAGCATCAAGTATACCATGTCACCCACCTCAAATGATAGTTCAGTCCTATGCTGGTCTACATATTGCTTCTGCTAATTCTGAGCTTTCTGTATATTCTCCTTCAAAGACCTCATGACATCCTGACTCTCCTGTAGAAGGTCTTTGGCCTTAGGCACTTTCCTATCACCAAACAATAAATCCACAAAGCTCGGTGCCTCATACCCATATAAAGCCATGAAGGGTGACATCTGGATAGACATGTAATAAGTGGAATTATAACAATACTCACCCATGTGAAGCCACTTAATCCATGCCTTTTCTGCCCTGCTACATAATTTCTAAGGTATCCTTCCACACATTTATTAACTATCTTTGTCTGACCATCTGTCTGTGGGTGGTAGCTGGTGCTGGGTGTGAGCTCTATCCTTGTCAACCTAAAGAGTTCCTGCCAAAAATTACTTAGGAACTTGTTGTCCCTATCACTCATAATACTTCGTGGCAACTCGTGAAGACGAAATATCTCTTTAAAAAACAACTCTGCAACCTAAGCTATAGTGTAGGTGGTAGGAATGGCAAAGAAGTGTGCAAACTTCGTCAATCTATCCACTACCACGAATATGCATTCCCGACCTTGGACTTTTGGTAAACATGTGATAAAGTCCATAGAAATATTGTCCCACTTCCTCTCAGGAATGAGTAGCGGTTGCAATAATCCACCTGGAAAAGAGTGCTCCTGCTTGTTCTACTGGCATGTCGGGCACTCTCTCACATATTTCAACACTTCAGTTTTGAGGCCTTTCCATGTGAAACTCTCTCACCTGCTTCTATGTTTTGAAGTACCCAGGGTGTCCAGCCATATGCAAGTCATGGAATGCTCTCAAAACTTTTTGTTTCATCTCCGATCTTGGCACTAGAAAAATCCTGTCTTTGTAAATGATCAAGTCATTTACCACTGTGTATCTATCATCTCTGATAGTGCCATCTATAATCCCAGTAGCCCATTTGTCCTTGTTTACCCACAATATGGTGTTTCAAACAAAACTTGGAGTAAATGGAAATATACAACAATAACTATAAAGTGTATGATTCATACCAGAATTGCATAGAATAAAGCATTGTTTCCATTCATTGAATATATCAGTATTACACTACAATGTCACAATGTTGCGTCCCGATTACAAGTATCAGCTCAATATATAACTTATGCCAAGGTTGTTAAGATATCAACCATTGCACCGACTTCATAACCGTCAAGATTAATACCGAAAACATTCCAAAACTAATTGTGCCCAAACATTGTCTAACATTTTATTATTTCCTTGACTAATTACGACCGACTACCACTAACAATAATGACTGACTACATTATCCCCCCACAAAACTAGTCATCTTCCAGACGACGGAAAAACATGAAGTATCAAGTGGTAAACTCTGCCAACTGACGACAACGCTAAAGATCCTGGAGGAAAAGTTGGAAATAGGAGCTGAGTAAAAGTAGAACCAACACATTTAGAACACCTGTGAGTAGACAAACCAACCAAGGGACCCAATTTGATAGCACATTGAATGCTGAAAATGTTGCACCCCATCGATCACTAAATTGAGATAGTACTGCAAGCATCTTAGAAGCGTTTTGATCATGAAAAGATTGAGTAGTGTCATGAATGTACATACATTTAATTCACCAATCAACAAGAACGATTCTTTGTTTCTGCCTAATTTGATGGGGGTTTTGGGGCAACGCCCCCAACAGGGTCGAGGGGCAGCGCCCCTCGCAGGGGTTTGGGGGTAGCGCCCCTAGTGGGCTCAACGGGCAACGCCCCTCGCGGGGTTTGGGGGCAGCGCCCCTGGCGCGCTCCCTATGGCGATACAAGGCGGAGTCGAGGGGCGGAGGCCCCACCACCAAGCCCAAAATAAGACCTTCAAAAACATTCGGACCTTCATGGCGCCCATTATTTTTCTGAATGTTGGGAAGTTGATTTCTGCACCCTCAATTGTATGGATAATGAGTAAACCTGCCCATTATGTGGTCAATTGCCTTTTTTTCCTGTCGATTTCGTACAGCTTGCACGGAAAAAAAACCCAATCATACAACAAAAACCTTGTACGGCTACACCTGTGCTGGATCGTACAGCCTGTCTGTCCTTTTACTCCTGCTGAATCATACGGTCTAGTGTCTGTGTTTGTACATTGTACAACTGAAGGGTGTAAGGCTTAGACGGGGAATGTGTTTGAAAAAAAAAAAATTAACTTCATCGTGGCTTTTGTAGAGATGGTTGGGTAGGGTGGGTCGTACGACCTAAGTTGTACGGCTGAGCTCGTATGACCCAAGTCGTACGGTTGTACCTTTTTTTTTCAAATTATTTTTTTCAATTTTCTATATATTCATTCTATGTTCTCTTTTTTCCGTCTTTTCCAATTTCCCATGCATAGCAAACCGAATAGAGTTTTTCTGTACGTGGATCTGGGTAGACAGCCTTCTTTGCCTAGGCTCTGGTGGTGACTGCCAATACCTCTTGGTTTTGTTCTTCCACATTCAGCATGTTGATGCCTTTCTGCTTTGGGCAGTCATTGTCTTCATGGTCACCCGTGTTGATGATTGTTTTTAGACAACTCAACAATAGAGTAAATCACTAAGTATCCCACTCTCTCTTGAATAAAGTTCTCCAAAGGCTAAGCTGTGTGATCTAGTGCAGTAACTTCAAGGTTCCCTTTCTTATGATTCACGATGGATAGACTTAGTGATTTGATGTGATCTTGCTGGTAATCACAAAGGGACTTACGCAGATTTCTGGCTTCATTCAGCTTATTTCTCCTTGCAGTGTGGATGATGTACGTACAAATGCTTCAACAATAAAGAAAAGGAAAAAGATAAGGGTTCAGAGAAACTAATCTAAGGTCAATGAAGCAATGATGATGTGTGAATAGACAAACTCCTTAGCCAACCTAACTCCATTTCGCCAAGGATGCCTACAACTACATGGAGTTGGTGCAATCTCCTAAGGATAGCGAAAGGCTTTCAAATCATGAAAGCTTATATAAGCACTCATTAGACGGCGCAGCTCAAACAAGCATCCACAATCGAACTTTAGCAAATTAGAATGAAGCTCAGACTAGCTTTACACAACACTTCACCAACGATGAATGTCAAAAGCATGAGTTAGGAGTTGATCAAATATTCAATACATACATACATCACATCAATGAGCTTCTACTCTACTTCTAATCTACTTAGAAACATCTCTCCCTTCCATCAAGATACAAGAAACCATGTTATTCCACAGGACAACACTTAGCACCAAAGAACTCCAATGTCATTGCATTAATCTTGAGAAATATTTACAACTTCAAGTACTCTCAGAGAATTTCGAGAGTCTCCTCCTACTCTACTCCTACAAACTTTCTAACTATTCCTTTTACAAATGAGGCAACAAGGCCTTTATATAGAATTCCAGTAGTACAATGAATGGCCTGGATCAATTCAAGTAGCCAAGAGTCCAGATTATGCCATCTTAGCAAGTAGTTACAACAATTTGCTATTTTTAGTACATAAGAGAGGCAATGAAGGCACGTTTTCCAAGAAGATAAGGATGAAATGGAATCTCTAAAGCATCTTCCACATGGGCGTCCTCTTTGGCTTCTTGCTTGTTGAATGATATGGCGAAATATGATTGGCTTGATGATATGTATCTGCCACGTAGGTGCCACCTCAGCATATTCCCAAATTGTATCATCTGTGTGATGTCTTCGAATGTGATTGCTTTGAACTTGAATGTTTGGGAATGTATCCTTGTTAATCTTGCCTTGTTCTTTTGCAAGTTGGATATGTATGATACTTGTTGCTCATTTGTCTAACTCTGTGTACTTGTAGGATACATGTTGATCAACTTGGGTGCTACTTCATGAATTGGAATAGTATAGATGATGATGATCATTGATAACATGGAGTAGGAGACTCCTCAAAGACTTGAAGATTGATGGAACTGGATGAATGTCTTCTCTAGATGCCATTGATGAAGTGTACTTGCACAATGAACTTGAGGTGATCCTTTAGAAATAATAGCATGATGTTTCCTCGCAGCGACTTCCTCTTGACATCATTCCTCGCTTGAAGGTGATTCTAGGCACTTAGCTCCTTAGATGACTCCTTCAGCTCCCACCAACTTTCCTGCAACATAAAGAAACAATATCAATCACTTTATAACATAAGGAAGTCACTTAAAATATGTGAATAACCTTTCTCCAATTTAGGCGCACATTTAGAGTTTCGGAGGTGCAAAAGTGCGCTTAAATTAAAATGACCCTATATTTGCAATTTTGTGACTCCAAATGACTGTGAATGTCCTAAGATGACTCCCCTTATCTAGGCGCTAATTTAATGGTGTAAAATCATGCCTTTTCACTTGAGGCGCTAGAAACAAGTTGCACAGGCGATAATGTGCGCCTAGATGAACTTAGCAAATGCTCAAGTTGGACATAGTAAAGATCTCTCAACATTGATTCATGTTCTTTCAATACTAGGCGCTAATTCAAGGTTATCCAAGTGAAAATGTGCGCCTCATCTTGGGAATGTTAAACATGTTCAAATTGATGGTTTTAAGTCAGTGTAGAGATGTTTAGGAGACTCCCTGGCCTCAAAGTGAGTTGCTCCTCTTAAGGAGCTATCATTCTATCATTGGATTTAGGCATTTCTCTTCAAGGCGCCCAAAGTGGACTCGACTAGAGCAAAAATGTGCCTCATCATGATGATGGTCTCAAGCCTCTTCTTGTCTTAAGCGCATTTTGATGATGGTGGAGGTGGGAAATTGCACCTTGGCATAGCTAGATATTTACTTGAACTTTTAATGATTCAAATCATTTGCCATGCTCATGAGGAGTTCCAGACACTCAAGTACCCTCCAAAAATCAAAGATTCAATCATGTTTTGCCTAGGCGCCAAAGTAGGGTTGCACAGAGGTAAAAGTGCACCTTGACTCAATTAGGTGTTCACTTCAAGGTTTTATGATTCTAAGTCATTGTGAAGGTTCAAGAAGACACTCAAACACCTTCAAAGTTTGTGGAGTCCAACATACCTTGCTAGGCGCTCAATCAATGGTGTCATTTTATGCAATTTCCTCCTAGGCGCAATTTGAGGTGTGCAGAGGAATAAAAGTGCGCCTTACCTTCAACACAATTCTTGTCTTGTAACTTGAGGCGCATTGTTATGAGTGTACAAGTGGTGATTAGCGCCTTGACATGTATGAATGCTTACTTCACATAGGCGCACATTTGTGAGTGTAGAAGTTGGAATTTGCACCTAAGACTCTTATCTTGCAATTTGACATTTTGGTGATCTCAAACAATTTGTAATAATTCTATCCTTCAAGGCGCTTATTAATGACATCATATCACACTCTTTCTTCCTAAGGCGCAATTGTGAGGTTGTTTTGATGGAAAATAGCGCCTAACTTCATGATACTCAATTTAACATGTTTGATCAACTTTGGGACTCAAGATGAATTGCCTCTCTTAAGGCGCCCTCCTTTATACTTCGAAAGATCCCTTCTATATCAAGGCGCTCATTTGAATTTCTACCTTAGGTGCTGATTTGAGTCTGAATCTTAGGCGCTGATTTGGGTCTGCAGAGGTGGGAAAGCGCGCCTAACTTCCTGGAGCAAATTCGTGCCTAGGAAATGGAAGTCCCCAGGGTAAGGTATATTGAAAAATATATTTTTTCTTATACTTTAAATATTTTTCAATATACCTTTCAGGATGTTTGAGATAGGTCTCGGATCCACCGGATTTAACATGTAGATTCTAGATTTTTGAGGATCCACCAGATTTCAGACTTAGCCAATTTTCAGGATTTTCAAGGTATCAGACTTAGTCATTTTCAAGATCTTAGAACATCAGGAGACTATTGTATCCACCACAAAGCTATAGACTCAAACACTACTGACTTCATCATTAAAAAGTGCTAAGACATCATCCAAAACTAAACAAAAGCATCGGAGCTCAAAAAAAAGGGGGTCCCCATTTGCAATGGGGCGATGTGTGATTTGGTCACAACAACCCGGTCCACACCATTTGCACAGTCTTCCCCCCAAACCTTGACCATTGTGGCATTCCCTGGCGAAGTGGCCATATTCATTGCACTTCCGGCATTGTATCATGGGCCTCCCTTTACCATCGTACTGTATCTTGCTTCTCGAATTTCTGTTACTTCGATAACCTCCAGGGGATGCATTGCTATTGTACTGGGGCTTCGGTGGTGTGGTTGGCGGAGTTGACTGCTCTCCTTGTGTGAAGAGTACTTGTGTACTCCTTGCTTTTAGGTTGTATGGGCATTCCTTGATGGAATGTCCCATCACTTGGCAGATATCACAAAACAATTTTTTCGGACAGTTTTCCTTTGTGTGACCTTCCCCCTTGCAATCCGTACACTAAAGTTCTCTGGCTTCCCTCGTACTCTCCTTGTCGGCATTCAATTCTTTCATCATTCTCATCATGTCCTTCCTGAGTGCTTGCACGGTCTTGGACACACTATCGTTGTTGTCGTCTGTACTCTCCTCGTCGTCCGTCTTCCTTTTCCCTCAAAAGGCTATTTTATTTTAACTCTCTATATCCATCGCTCGATTGTACGCTTCATTGTACAACGACGGAGGCACGACTTTCATTTTCTTTCTCAGCGATGGGAGCAATCCTTCGATGAACCATCGCTTCTTCAACCCGTCAGCCGGTTGAGTCTCCAGCTTTCCCAACAATTCTTTCAGTCTCCGGTTGTAAGTTTGCACGTTCTCATGCTTCCCTTGCTTCGTACTGTAGATCTCCGCTACAATTTTACTGTCATCCCTCAAGTGTTTGAATTCGTCATGGAATGCCTTCTTGAGTAATCTCCATGATACAATGTGTACATGGTCCAACTGTAAGATACCCAACTAGTACTACTAAAATTTTTCTTTCTTAGATAAATTTACTTGCACTTAACTCATCAACTACATACATCAAAGGTAACAACTTGCATGAATCAACCTTGAAGCTGGGTACTTGTCTTATTACTTGATTCAACTTATTGCAAATGTCTTATTACAATGGATAGTGCCTTCAATGGCAATGATCATACAAACTTATTCAATTGATTACAAGAGAGGCCTTGAAGCCTAGATGTATACAATACTTTCAACTTCTTCACAACTAGCTCTATCTCACTAGTTGATGTAGATCACTTCAATTGAACCCAATGATGTCAACTGGATGTCAACACCTCACAATGTGTCATGTCCCTATAATGATTTATAATTGAATTGTTTATTTAAATAATAAGTTAGCCTTATATAAACTAAATATATAATATATTTATTTAAAATATATTATTAATATCTATTAGTTAATAAATACTATTAATTTAATATAATTTAAATATTATAAAATATATGAAATATATATATTTAATTAACTAGATATATTATAAATATAAATATTTTAATATAATATTTATGTGAATAATTAATAAGATATATTATTATAAATAAAAATAAATATTATGAAGTCTTACCCATTAAAGCTAGAAAGTAAAGTAATTTAGAATAAGGCAAAGTAATACGGTTAAGCAAAAGGTCAAATTCAAAATAAAATTATATAAAGATAAAAGTCTAATAAGACAAAAACATTATCCCACCATATTAGCTCCCATACTTAATAACAAATGTATTTATTTATACTATATAAATAATGTACTGGAGGCGAAAGAGAATATTTATAAGTGCAGCGATTAAGTTGGTTGACACCAGCAATCATATTAATAAATAATACATTATAAATATATCTAATAAAATAAATACAAATATTATTATTATTATCTTATATTGTAATACAAATATAAATAATATAATATAAATCATATATCATTTATTATGATATAAATGATGTAATATGAATAAATAATATATCATTTATTATAATGATATAATATAAATACAAATAATATAAATAAAACATCTTTTAACCTATCCTCTTATGATAAGGGAGTTACGTATGGGTAGAACTAGTTTTACCATAAAAGCGAATTAATATAAAAATTATAAAAGGGTAAGTATGTCTTTTACCACCAAGCATAATAAAAGACGTGCCTCTTCGAACATATCCCTTGAAAGGGAAATAAATAAAGGTTGTGAGATAGAAGGAAAACATCATCGACAAGATATCATAAATTAATATATATAGAAATATGTACATCAGCAGCAAAAGGGAGAAATGATTCAAGAAAAAATATATATATAGTAGATAAAGGATGCGATAGAGATTGGCACGATTAAACAATATTAAAAATTATATTTATGATAATACTATAATAATGATATTATAATAAAAATAACAAATAATATTATAATAATATATATATTATATAATAATTAAATGATGTCTATATATATATTTATAATAATAATATTATAATGATAATAAATAAGTAATATATTATAAAGCTATGTTAATAATAAAACAACAATAGAATTCAAGTGCTAGCAAATATATATACATGTCTGCTGGGTGTATAGAAGAAAATAATATATTTTTGGATTTCTAAGAGTATATAGATATTCTAAAGTGAATTGTGATATTCAGATAAGAACAAGATACAATTTGAATTAATTACAAAATCATACGGATAATGATATAATAATATTGTGATGACAATAATAATGATCATTATAATAATAGTGATTAATTATTATAATAATAATTATTATTATTATTATATATAAATAATATAAAATATAAATTTTGCATAGTACACACATATATTATATTATATAGAGATTATAATAAATATTATAATAGAATTATATAATTGGAATCTACATGTATGAAAATAACAATATGAGATTAGTCTTAGAACTGCATATAAGTAAGAAAAGATGATCCATGATGAATGAGATATAAAGGTAGAGGTCTTATGAAATCAAGTAAATATGAGACTAATAGATGTCCTACATAAATGCATGATTCTTGTTTAAATAAGATAATGAGTACAAGAAGGTTATAAGTTCATAGTTATGAATATGAAATAGATTTGTAAAGGCATGATTACCCAAGGGGTAGATAATAGTCCTTAAACATTAATCATCTTCACCATAGAGATGGGGTGGAAAACAAGGATTGTAGTTGACCAATTCATGGGATAAATCATAGGCCTTGATTGACGAATCAAGGAAGACAATAAGCCCTCAATCTAGTATTGAAGGGATAGGCCTTGGTAGGAGAACCAAGGAATAAGAGGCCTTGGTTAGAGAACCAAGGAAATAATAGGCCTTGGTAAGAGAACCAAGGAATAAGAGGCCTTGGTTAGAGAACCAAGGAATAATAGGCCTTGGCTGGAGAACCAAGGACTAATAGGCCTTGGTTGACGAACCAAGGAATAATAGGCCTTCGATTAGAGAATCGAAGGATTAGGCCTTCAATTAGAGAATTGAAGGAATAATGATGGACCCATGAGAGTTGGGGTGACATTACATCCTTAAGTATCTTCTCCCATAAGCTGGAAAGAATGGTTAATAGGCTTAAGGTTATCTCACCCAAGGTAATTCATGAAGTATAAACAAGAAAAGCATATAGTTGTGAGAGAAATAATATATAGTTAAATATTAAAAGAAACAGATAGAATACTAATTTGCTCTTTACAAGTTGCAATTGTTTGCAAAATTGCAGAAATTTTGGCTTGCTAGAAGGGGACATTACACAATGCAACAAGGGAGCATCACCACAACACTTGAAACTCGCAGGCATCAAGATTACAAGCATAAAGCTTTGCAGACGGAAATTTCGCCAAAGATTAAGATAACAAATGAATGAGAGAGCTCCTCCTTTTATAGGCCTTCCAAAGGCAATGAAGGCACGTTTTTCAATGCACAAAGAGGAACCAAGGCACGTTTCCCAAGAGCATATTCCAATGGCATATTCCATTTGATGACTCCCTTTTGAGGTGGCAACCTTATCCAAGAACTGGAACGAATCCCGATGTTACCACTTGGACCAATAGGAGATCAGAGACTCTAGGCGCCAAAATGAAGTCATAATTACAAGATTCTCAAGGCTAGGCGCCAACTGAAGGTAGTGGGGACTAGGATAGGCGCCTTTCCAAGCTAGGCGCTTCCTTGAGGTGGCAGAGACTTAGAAAGTGTGCCTAAGGTGTTTAGATGATAAACCTTCATGTGTGAAGCATTTAGATTGTCATAGCAACCTTCTTTAATGAGCGCCTTGATTGGGAAACTCAAACAAACATCTTCTAACCCCTTTCTTAGCTAGGCGCATTGCGGAGGTGAAAATAGGTAGGAAGTGCACCTTGCATGCAAGATGGCTTTCTTTGTCAATTCTTCAAGTCTTGTTGTTTTGGAAGGTAGAATGCCTCATCCTGAAGTGAGCACCTTACTTTTCTAGTGACCTTAACATGTGAAAATGTTCATTGAAGGTTCTCTAACAACGTTTGATGCTATTTCTATGTCTAGGCGCCCATTTAAGATGGTTTCTGCATGAAACTGAGCCTCACTATAGCTAGGCGCCAATTGAAGGTTGTAGAGCCTTGGAAGTACGCCTCACTCTTAGAAAGATGACTTTGACAACCAAACCTATCAAATCACCCCTTAGGCGCTCTTTAAGATCTTAGAGTGTATATCAATTCAAGGTGCACATTTGAGCCAGCTGAGATGAAAAGGTGCGCCTTCACTTTCTAGGCGCAAATTATGAGTAGGACAGGAGGCAAAGTGTGCCCAAACTTCTTGTCGTTATTCCTTGCCAATTCATCATCCAAATCTCACAGATTATCCTCCTTTTGAGCAACTTTTAACTTAATCACTTGATGGAATCACAGATGCATTTGAGGCGCATTCTTGAGGGTAGAATCTAGGCGCTTATTTGGAGTGGTAGAGCATGATATTTGTGCCTAGAGTTTTCTTGGCCAATTTCTCCGTGGATTTGCAATGCATGAGTCTTTTTGAGGGTGAAATACTATCACCTATGAAAGTGCTACTAATTGGAGTTGATTTGAAGCTCATTTCCCTTTTAGGCGCACATCTAAGATTGTAAGCTCAAGCAGTGGCGCCTTGATCTCTAGGCGCCAATTCGAAGTTGTATAACATCACCCTAGCTCCTTAAGTTCTCCTTAACACATCTTGATGATTTAATCACTTAAACAAATTCACTTTGAGGATCAATCATTATTCCTTAGCAAGGCGCCATGACTGATATGAGTAATGTGCTTGAAGCGCTTTCCTGGAGACTCAAATTATGTTGCTTATTTGCTAGGCACAAAATGCAGTCTGGAAGAGTGAGGAAGTGCGCCTAACCCACCTTAGGTGTCCTCTGAACTTCAAATCCCCTTGTTAGGTGTGGAGCTTGCTCAAATGATGTTGCTCTTAACACCTTTCACTTCCAACCCTTGATTAAAGACCTCAGATCTTTAGGCGCTTATTTGGAAAGTCTGATGTGAAATTGCCGCCTACACTCCAAGGGTCAATTTCCTGCTTACTTGGCTACCAGACTTAGCCAAATTTTGAGTTTCTAACTTTGTTCCTGCAAAACAATAAGGTTGAGTTAGTCAAAAACCAATTCATTCCCTCATCAGTTAGAATTAGCCTCCAGGAATGAGGAATAGGCTAATCCATTCTTCACTTGATGATCAAGCCGGAAACGGGGACATGACAGTCTCCCCTTCCCGGGATTGCTTGTCCTCAAGCAATTGAAGGTTAGGATGCTCCAGAATCTTTTCACCTTCCCAAGTAGCATCCTCCATTGGCAACCCTCTCCATTTCACCAAATATTCCCTTATGCTCCGGTTGCACAGTTTCTTTTCCCTCATATCCACCACACTCTCAAGTTCAAGTGCAAGCATTCCTTCTTTATCGAGTGGTGGTAGATCATCAGATGAAACCACATGTTGTCCTAGTACCTTTTTGAGACACGACACATGAAACACATTGTGTATGCGGCTTCCTACTGGCAAGTCAAGTTCATATGCCACTTCCCCTACTCTTCTCAACACCTTGTAGGGTCCATAGAACCTGGGTTTCAATTTCTCTGCACCTGACTTCTTCAAAGTACTTTGCCTATATGGCTGTAGGCGCAGAAACACCATATCACCTACTTCAAAGCTCCGTTCAACCCGGTGTTTGTCGGCATACAACTTTTGCTGGTTTTGAGCTCTTTGCAAATTGTCCTTAAGGACTCCCAAAATGTCTTGAGTATCCTTCATCAATTCTTTCGCTCGGGGAGCTCTACTATCATCTAGTGCCAGATCAACAAATGAAACTGCATCATACCCATACAATGCATAAAAGGGAGACATACCAATCGACATGTGGAAAGTGGTGTTGTAGCAGTATTCACCCAAATGTAGTCACTTAATCCAAGCACGCTGATGATCAGATACATAGTTTCTCAAGTATCTCTCAAGCCATTTATTTACAATTTCAGTCTGTCCATTGGTTTGAGGATGATAACTAGTGCTTGGTGTCAGGTCAGTTCCAGCTAGTCGAAATAGCTCTCTCTAGAACACACTGATGAAACGGCTATCTCGATCATTGACTATGGTCTTAGGAAGACCATGTAGTCTGAAGACTTCACGAAAGAATAACTCAGCTACTTGCAATGCTGATGACTCAACGGGAATTGCAAAGAAGTGAGCATACTTTGTCAATCTATCAACAACTACATAGATACAGTCTCTTCCATTCACCTTCGGAAGACCTGTGATGAAGTCCATAGAGATACTCTCCCACTTATGTTTTGGAATTGGTAGTGGTTGGAGTAACCCTACTGGAAATGTATGTTCTGACTTGCTCTGTTGACAAGTCAAACACTCCCTGACATACCGGAGAACTTCTTCCTTCAGACCTTTCCAAGTGAACCTTTCCCTGATCTGTCTGTATGTCTTGAAGTAGCCAGGGTGTCCTGCAAGTGGAGTATCATGGTATGTCCGCAAAATCTGTTGCTTCAACTCTGATTCAGGAGTTAGATAAATTCTATCTTTGTAATAGATGATGTCATCAACCATCTTGTACCTATCATCCTGAATGACTCCATCCATGATCTCACAAGCAAATTTAGATTTGGAGTACTCAACAAGACGCTGAGACTTCCAATCGGTTGAAACTTTACTCAGGGCACAAATGGCGGGTTTTCTAGACAAGGCATCGGCTACCACATTCTTCTTCCCTTTCACATACTCAATGTCAAAATCATATGCCTGTATCTTAACAACCCACTTCTGCTGTCTTTCATTCAAATCCTTCTGCCCTAAGAAGTATTTCAAACTGTTGTGATCAGTTCTGACCACAAACTTAGATCCAACTAGATACTGGTGGAATTTAGCCAAAGCATGCATGATTGCCAGCATCTTAACAACCCACTTCTGCTGTCTTTCATTCAAATCCTTCTGCCCTAAGAAGTATTTCAAACTATTGTGATCAGTTCTGACCACAAACTTAGATCCAACTAGATACTGGTGGAATTTAGCCAAAGCATGCATGATTGCCAGCATCTCTTTGTCATAAGTTGAGTACAATCTTTTTGTATCCTTCAACTTCCTGCTCTCGAATGTGATGGGATGTCGATCTTGCATCAAAACGGCTCCAATGCCTTCTCCTGAAGCATCACATTCTAGAACAAAGGACTTAGTAAAATCTGGCAAAGCCAGCACTGGTGTTGTACTCATTACTTCCTTTAATCTGTCAAATGCAGCTTGAGCTTCCCTTGACCAGATGAAAGCACCTTTCTTTGTCAGATTTGTTAAGGGTGCAGCAAGCTGTGAGAATCCTTTAACAAATTGCTTGTAATAGCTACAAAGGCCAAGGAAACCTCTTAGTTCAAATACATTCCTGGGAGCTGGCCAATTGCGAATGGCTTCAATCTTTTCTTCTTGAACTTTCACACCATTAGCTCCAATCACATGACCCAGATATAGGATCTCCTTCAATCCGAATTCACACTTAGACATCTTTGCATACAAAGATTGATTCTCCATGAAGTTCAAAACTTCATCTAAGTGTTGGAGATGTTCTTCCCATGTCTTGCTATAAATCAAGATGTCGTCGAAGAAAACCAACAGGTACTTCCTCAACTGCTTGTTGAAAACATGATTCATGCAGGACTGGAAAGTGGCTGGTCCATTTGTCAATCCAAACGGCATCACCATAAATTCATAATGTCCATAATGGCATCTAAATGCTATCTTTGGAATGTCTTCTTCACGAACACGAATTTGGTGGTAACCAGATCGAAGATCTATCTTTGAGAAATAGATTGCTCCATGCAACTCATCTAGTAGTTCATCAATCCTAGGTATTGGATACCTATTCTTAATGGTTTTCTTGTTCAATGCACGATAGTCAATGCACATCCGCATTGTTCCATCCTTCTTCTTCACTAGCACCACAGATGATGCAAATGGACTAGATGATGGTCTAATGTGCCCCATCTCAATCAATTCTTTGATTGTCTTCTCAATTTCGATCTTGAAATGCCTTGGATGTTGATAAGGCGCAATGTTGACAGGTTTAGACCCATCCTCCAATTCAATGACATGTTCAAAACCTCTATTAGGAGGTATACCTGGAGGTATATCCCTAAACACCTTACCATGCTTATCCAACATTGCCTGGATGTTTGTAGGATAAATTTCTTCAGCGGAGAGAATCTGGTTGTCTTTGATGCAAACCTGTGCTGCCCACTCAATGTCATTATGCCTGAACAATGCTTCCATGCATTTAGCCGAGACAACTCTGAAGTTTCCATCAGACACTGACTTTAGTTTGATCTTCCTTCCCTCATGCATGAACTCCAATTCCATCTTCTGAAAGTCCTGGACTATCCTCCCAAGTGAATGTAACCATTGTACTCCAAGCACCATGTCAATATGCCCAAGTCCAGCTACATAGAAATCATCTTGTAAAGAATAATCACCCATTTGAATTTGCAGTTGGGTCACTCTTCTGGTACAACTCATCAGGAATCCATCAGCAACTGCTATTTGAAATCCTTCGAAGTCTTCAACTGTTAGACCCCGCCTTTCTACCAAACCTTCATCTATGAAGTTGTGAGTAGCACCACTGTCAATTAGACATGTGACTCTCTGACCCTTCACAACTCCTCTAATGCGGAAGGCATGATACTTAGGTACTACTGAAATAGTTGCTAATGTTATTTTGTCAGATGTCCCTTCTGAAACAACATTAAGAGTTGGTTGTTCATGTACCTTGTAAGATACCCAACTAGTTCTACTAAAATTTTTCCTTAACTTAGATAAATTTACTTGTACTTAACTTATCAACTACTCAACAACTTAATCATATATATCAAAGATAATAACTTGAATGAATCAATCTTGAAGCTGGGTACTTGTCTTATTACTTGATTCAATGCAAATGTCTTATTACAGAGATAATGCTTTCAATAGCATGAAGTTACAAACTTATTCAAATAGAAATACAAAAGAAGGCCTTGAAGCCTTGATGTTTACAGTGTCTTCCTCACTTGATCAACTCAATTGAGCTCAATGATGTCAACTGAATGTCAACACCTCACAATACAACAAGGGAGCATCACCTTGTCAGTTGAGGGAGCATCACCCCAACACTTGAAACTCGCAGGCCTCAAGATTACAAGCTAAAAGCTTTGCAGAGAGAATTTTGTCAAAAGATTAGATGCTAAATGAATGAAAGGGCTCCTCCTTTTATAGGCCTTCCAAAGGCAATGAAGGCACGTTTTTCAATGCACAATGAGGAACCAAGGCACATTTCCCAAGAAGCATATCCAAGGGAATATTCCTCTTGACAACTCATCCTGAGTTGGCAAACTTATCCAAAGACCTTGTCACGGATCCCAAAGTCACCCTATCGACCAATGAGAGCTCAGGTGGTTACAACTACCTTATCTTCTGACTAGGCGCCCATTTGAAGTAGTGTGATCATGGAATGGCGCCCAATGTAGACCTAGGTGCCCAACTGAGGTAGCAGAGTCACGGATAGGCGCCAAAATACTTAAACAATATTCAATGAAGAACTTTTATATTCTAGGCGCCATAATTGCAAGATTCTCAATGTTAGGTGCCAACTGAAGGGAGTGGAGACCAAGATAGGCGCCTTCCCAAGCTAGGCGCTTCCTTCGGGTGGCAAAGACTTAGAAAGTGCGCCTAAGGTGTTTAGATGACAAACCTTCATGTATGAAGCATTTAAAGTAACATAGCAACTTTCCTTAATGGGTGCCTTGATTGGAAAACTTCTAACAAACAACTTATAACTCCTTTCTATGTTAGGCGCATTCTGGAAGTGAAAACAAGTAGGAAGTGCGCCTTGCATGTAAGATGGCTTTCTCAGACAATTCTTCAAATCTTGTTGTGTTGGAAAGTGGAATGCTTCATCTTAGAATGAGCGCCTGACTTCTAATGTTCAAACTACTTCTTCTGACTCACTCTGTAGCTAGGCGCCAAAACTAGGCCATTCACACTGGAAAGTGTGCCTAGACTCATTTAGCCATATACTTGTTGTTTCTTACATCTTCAACCTCTAGACAATGCTTCAAGATGTTCCCTTTTGATAACGCCTTACCTTACAAGTTCCTTCATGTGGTTTTCTTTTGAAAGCGTCAAAACTGGGTTCCAGAGCCATGGGATGGCACCTAACATCCTTGAAGAAATTCTAACTTCATTCAAGCCTTTCAAAGAGTTTCTAGGCCTTTTCCAAGTGCAACTTAGGTATCCATATAGATGATATCCCAAACTCATTCTTCTAGGCGCAACAGGAGCTTTCCGAAGGAGGGCGCAATTGGGAGGTTGGAAATGATTTCCAATGGACTTCTTGACTAAGGCGCATTTCTAGGGTGCCAGAGACTTGATCTAACGCCTAGGCACCCTCAGAGGATTATTTGAACAAGAAATGGCACCTTGATCCTTAGGCTCATGTTCGATGTGGACGAATGCTCAATTGGCGCCTAGGTTCTCTTAGGTATATTTATGACCTCCAAACTAAGTTTGATACTCCTAGATGCTTAATTGGAGGTTCAATGAACTAGCGCCCTAGGCGCAATCTTGGTTTAGGTACAATCATGGAGTAGCGCCTTAACTCCTTGACACAAGTTTGGCGCCATAAGTCCTTCAAAACATTCTAGCTCCTTGAGAAGTCCTACATGCTTGGGCGTAAGTTCAGGTTCCTAGACTCATGTATTGGCGCCTTGTTGCTCTGGGCGCCCATTCATGTTTGTGCAACTCAAGATTGGCGCCTAAAGTGAATAACCTCATCTTAAAGACTAATCAACTTATCCTACCCAAACCGCCTTATTTGAGGTCCTTCAATCAGGGTGCTTCCATGCTAGGCGCTCATTTAGGAAAACTGAAATGAAACTGGCGCCTAGACTCCAAGAGTCAAATTCCAGACTTAGCCAAATTTTAGATTTTTGACTTTGTTCCTGCAAAACAAAAGATTGAGTTAGTCAAAAACCAATTCATTCCCTCATTATTTAGAATTAGCCTCTGGGAATGAGGAATAGGCTAATCCATTCTTCACTTGATGATCAAGCTGGAAACGGGGACATGACATACCTCCTCTTCATCCTGAGTTGACTCTTCTTCACTCAGTGACTCCTCTTCACTTCCATCATCAGAAACAACTTCAATCAAATGAGCTTTACCTTTACCAAGGCACCTGTGTCCTGGTTCCCAAGGTTGCTTGCAAGAAAAACAGAGTTTCTTCCTCCTCAGTTCATCTCTTTCTGCTGCAGATGTACCTTGAGTCATCCTTTGGGGAAAAGGGGGTTTCCTTTGAGTAGAGCTAACGCCTTTATAGAACTTCCTCTTAGGCTGGTATACAGGAGTAGTATCTAGATCAAGAGCAAAGTCAATTGCTTCTTCCAAGTTTGCTGGCCTTTGTACCTTCACCAATGGCTTAATTTGATTGTTTAATCCCTCAATGAATAACATAGTGATTCTTCGGTCAGTCATATCAGGTACCATCACTGCTACCTTCTGAAACTCATTTACATACTGCACAACCCTTCCTTCTTGCTTGAGTTGAGCTAGTCGGCGATAGTACACTTCAGTATCTTTTCTATCAAACCTTTGAATCAACTTGGTTACAAACTCATCATAGGAATTTATCCTATCATGATGCTGAGAGACTAGGCCATGATGCCACCATTCATAAGCCAATCCTTCAAGATGCATTGTAGCAAATTGGATTGCCTTCTTTTCTGTCAAAGGCTTAAGAGAAAGGTATGTATCTAGCTTGTTCACCCAAGCTCTAGCACTGAGCTTACCACTTCCATCAAAGGTAGGAATGGGAACTCGATTCAAGGCTTCTTTATATTCTTTTGTATCATCATCCCTTCTAGGATGAAAGCCTCTAGTTCTACCTCCCCTGTCCCTATCTTCCTGTCATGTCCCTATGATGATTTATAATTGAATTGTTTAGTTAAAATAGAATATATAATATATTTATTTAAAATATATTATTAATATGTATTATTTAAATAATATTTATTTAAAACAATTAACAAGATATATATTATTATATTTATAAATAACACATGTAAACAATAATAATATATTATAAATATATCTAATAATATAAATACAAATATTCTTATATTTATCTTATATTATAATATAAATATAAATAATATAATATAAAACATATATCATTTATTATGATATAATATAAATAATATAAAATAAATAATATATTATTTATAATATAAATGATATAATATAAATACAAATAATATAAATAAACTATGTTAAGGGAGTTACGTATGGTTAGAACTAGTTTTACCACAGCTCATAGAAGGGAATAACAAACTTTAAAGTAATAAAAATTATAAAAGGGTAAGTATGTCTTTTACCACTAGGCATAATTAATATCCCTTGAAAGGGAAATAAATAAAGGCTATGGGATAGAACGAAAAGAAGATGGGCAATAAATAAATAATATCCTATAAATAAATATATTTAGATCCGCATTATATTTATATATATTTCTGAGTCATAACTAGAAAAGATATCATAAATATATATAGGGAGGAATTATTCAAGTAAAAATAAATATTATTATAATAATAATATATAATAGTAAATATATATTTATTCATTGCATAATATAAGGGCATTCATATATGGAATCGAGCCTTTTCAGAAGATGTCGATCTCATAATAAGGAGTGCTTAACTAATACAAACAAATATCGAGTATCATCAAAGTTTAATAATATTAATTTATTAAAGGTGGTGACGGGTGGTAAATTGCATCCCTTCAAACTTATAATTATCAACCGGCCCCTCTAACAAAAGGGGAAATAAATAGAAAAAGGAAGGAAGAGAATAAATATCTACCGCATCCAAAAAGGTACCTGCAGATCGTCTAAACAGCAGGTAAGTATTTTAATATATTTAATTATTAAGATGTAATATATCTATATATGTGGGTGTGTGTATATATATATATATATATATATATATATATATATATATATATATATATATATATACAATAATATTAATAACATATATAATAATACAATATAGAGATATTATTAATATTATAACAAATATTATAATATATAAATATTAGAGAATAGGCAAAAGAGAATAGAATCCAGTGAGCAGATTCAACAAGACAAGTAGCATAAAGAGGTACGTTCACTTTCCTTATTAATAGGTTAGGCAATATAAATGTTGTAGAAGAATAATATGAATATAAATGGACTGTCAAGTTAATTGATATAATTATGATGTTAATATAAATAAATGCACTTAACTTAGACAAAACTATGAATGTGCATAAACTAATATAATGAATAAATATAATGATATATGATCAATATTAATATAAGGCATCTTGTGTTAAATGCCAATAAGAACAATTATGATATTTATTAAATCAAATAAAAAGATAAGTTGGTGGTATGCTTGGAGCTGACTCAGACTCTCCCTTTAACCCCTCTATCACCTCTAAGGTATGACGTAGTTGAAATAGTTTATTTTATCCTAGGTATCTCTCGACTGGATGTAAGTCCCTCGACCAAGTGATGAGGAACCCCATGTGTGGGTGAAATCCTTGGGCCTAGGAGAACTTGTAAGAGTTGCTCTACGGATGGTGACTCTCGTCTGGATGAGGTACTCCGTGTGTGAGTGAAATCCCACCAGCCAAATGGTGAGGGACTCCGTGTGTGAGTGAAACCTTTGGGCCTCCGTAAGAGATGGAACTATTTCCTTAATGAAATCATACTTGGTGATCTAGAGCTGGTTAATGTAAGAGTCTACCATAAGTCCCTCACAAGTCATATCACGAACCAATGATAAAAATGAATAACATATATATGAATGTGCTTATAAATTGAATGCATGATGACGAAACAAATATATGAACTTAATATGAATATAATCTAATATGTTATAGTCTTAATGATTATATGTCGAAGGAAATGATTAAAAGATTACTAATGTTCTCTTTTACTAAGTTGAAGTTGTGTTAAATAGTGAAAATTTTCGACTTACTAGAAGGGGACATTACAGTGGTATCAGAGCAGTGATCCTGCCATCCTATGAATAATAGTTAAATAAAAATAAAAATAAATAAAAAAAGCAATAATCAATGAAAACCTAGGTATGAATTTACTAGAATAATAGTGTTTAATACATTGATAAAATATTTTAAATATATAGATGTAACATTAAAAAATTAAAATGTACTAAATATGTTATGATGCAATATTAAAAAAATTAGAATTTACTTACAAATATGTAATAAATAATAGTAAATAAGGGGAAAAAATTAAAAATAAAACAACTCTTAATATATACATATTAAGACATGTCTATTTAGTTCTTATAAGTTATATATTTTCAAAGTTCTTTTCATCTATAGGTAGCTGACAGGGTGAAAATATATATATATATATTTCACCTATGGGTAACCTACGGAGTAATTAAAAAAAAAAAAAAAACTTATTAAAATTAAAATATATGTAAACAACTAACCCAAAGTATTTATGGTGTACATAAACTTTAATAAAATATAGTTATAAAATAAATTATTTATAAAAAACCCAAATTTATAAATTATTATTTTATGGCACTATAGTTCATTAGCTATATTAATTTGTTACATTCTATAGCGGTTATTTTATTGGTGAGTGTAATGTTATTTGATATAAAGGAAATTTAATAAATTATAATGTTATTAAATATTAGTTTAGGATACCTACTTATAGTTGCTTGAGGACAAGCAATCTTGAGTGGGGAGGGTTGTCATGTCCCTATAATGATTTATAATTGAATTGTTTAGTTAAAATAGAATATATAATATATTTATTCAAAATATATTATTAATATGTATTATTTAAATAATATTTATTTAAAACAATTAACAAGATATATATTATTATATTTATAAATAACACATGTAAACAATAATAATATATTATAAATATATATAATAATATAAATACAAATATTCTTATATTTATCTTATATTATAATATAAATATAAATAATATAATATAAATCATATATCATTTATTATGATATAATATAAATACAAATAATATAAATAAACTATGTTAAGGGAGTTACGTATGGTTAGAACTAGTTTTACCACAGCTCATATAAGGGAATAACATAAACTTTAAAGTAATAAAAATTATAAAAGGGTAAGTATGTCTTTTACCACCATGCATAATTAATATCCCTTGAAAGGGAAATAAATAAAGGCTGTGGGATAGAAAGAAAAGAAGATGGGCAATAAATAAATAATATCCTATAAATAAATATATTTAGATCCGCATTATATTTATATATATTTCTGAGTCATAACTAGAAAAGATATCATAAATATATATAGGGAGGAATTATTCAAGTAAAAATAAATATTATAATAATAATAATAATATATAATAGTAAATATATATTTATTCATTGCATAATATAAGGGCATTCATATATGGAATCGAGCCTCTTGAGAAGATGTCGATCTCATAATAAGGAGTGCTTAACTAATACAAACAAATATCGAGTATCATCAAAGTTTAATAATATTACTTTATTAAGGGTGGTGACGGGTGGTAAATTGCATCCCTTCAAACTTATAAATATTAACCGGCCCCTCTAACAAAAGGGGAAATAAATAGAAAAAGGAAGGAAGAGAATAAATATCTACCGCATCCAAAAAGGTACCTGCAGATCGTCTAAACAGCAGGTAAGTATTTTAATATATTTAATTATTAAGATGTAATATATCTATATATGTGGGTGTGTATATATATATATACAATAATATTAATAACATATCTAATAATACAATATAGAGATATTATTAATATTATAACAAATATTATAATATATAAATATTAGAGAATAGGCAAAAAAGAATAGAATCCAGTGAGCAGATTCAACAAGACAAGTAGCATAAAGAGGTACGTGCACTTTCCTTATTAATAGGTTAAGCAATATAAATGTTGTAGAAGAATAATACGAATATAAATGGACTATCAAGTTAATTGATATAATTATGATGTTAATATAAATAAATGCACTTAACTTAGACAAAACTATGAATGTGCATAAACTAATATAATGAATAAATATAATGATATATGATCAATATTAACATAAGGCATCTTGTGTTAAATGCCAATAAGAACAATTATGATATTTATTAAATCAAATAAAAAGATAAGTTGGTGGTATGCTTGGAGCTGACTCAGACTCTCCCTTTAACCCCTCTATCACCTCTAAGGTATGACGTAGTTGAAATAGTTTATTTTAGCCTAGGTATCTCTCGACTGGATGTAAGTCCCTCGACCAAGTGATGAGGAACCCTGTGTGTGGGTGAAATCCTTGGGCCTAGGAGAACTCGTAAGAGTTGCTCTACGGATGGTGACTCTCGTCTGGATGAGGTACTCCGTGTGTGAGTGAAATCCCACGAGCCAAATGGTGAGGGACTCTGTGTGTGAGTGAAACCTTTGGGCCTTCGTAAGAGATGGAACTATTTCCCTAATGAAATCATACTTGGTGATCTAGAGCTGGTTAACGTAAGAGTCTACCATAAGTCCCTCACAAGTCATATCACGAACCAATGATAAAAATGAATAACATATATATGAATGTGCTTATAAATTGAATGCATGATGACGAAACAAATATATGAACTTAATATGAATATAATCTAATATGTTATAGTCTTAATGATTATATGTCAAAGGAAATGATTAAAAGATTACTAATGTTCTCTTTTACTAAGTTGAAGTTGTGTTAAATAGTGAAAAATTTCGACTTACTAGAAGGGGACATTACACTTCCCTCTTCTGTCGGCAATATTCATTGAAAGTCATCATATCCCGAACACGATCTGGTAATCTGGCATAGAGATCTGCAAAGAGTGCTACTTCATCTTCAAAATTATTCTATTCTCCTTTATCAAACTCTTCATCAACTTCATTGCCTTGTTCAGGTGGTGGTGGAAGGAAAGTTGGTCTTAGAGGCCTATCAACTGTAGGAGTTCGTGTGCAAACTCTTCTGCCTATTGCACTAGCAGCATCATCATCAACTTGTCTTTCTTGTCTCTCTTGTCTAACTGCATCTCTACGACCTTGTCCAGCTACTTCACCTTGATTCATGTTTTGAAGGGATTGTAGGACTTCTTGCAATATTTGAGTTGTTTGTTGTTGTCCGTTAGCAATGTTCCTGAACATCTCCCTTGCTTCACGTTCAACATTAGCAAGTGGACTTCTACTTCTTCTTTCATCAGCCATGTTAGTTGGAACCTCTATATGATGTTGCTGTTGTTGTCTAACTCTTCTTGTATAATACCTGTGTGGACCTACTTCACGAGGCTGGCAGGATCCAGGCTCTGATACCACTGTAAGATACCCAACTAGTACTACTAAATTTTTTCTTACTTAGATAAATTTACTTGCACTTAACTCATCAACTACATACATCAAAGGTAACAACTTGCATGAATCAACCTTGAAGTTGGGTACTTGTATTATTACTTGATTCAACTTATTGCAAATGTCTTATTACAATGGATAGTGCCTTCAATGGCAATGATCATACAAACTTATTCAATTGATTACAAGGGAGGCCTTGAAGCCTAGATGTATACAATACTTTCAACTTCTTCACAACTAGCTCTATCTCACTAGTTGATGTAGATCACTTCAATTGAACCCAATGATGTCAACTGGATGTCAACACCTCACAATGCAACAAGGGAGCATCACCTTGTCAGTTGAGGGAGCATCACCCTAACACTTGAAACTCGCAGGCCTCAAGATTACAAGCATAAAGCTTTGCAGAGGGAAATTTCGCCAAAGATTAAGATAACAAATGAATGAGAGAGCTCCTCCTTTTATAGGCCTTCCAAAGGCAATGAAGGCACGTTTTTCAATGCACAAAGAGGAACCAAGGCACGTTTCCCAAGAGCATATTCCAATGGCATATTCCATTTGATGACTCCCCTCTGAGGTGGCAACCTTATCCAATGAACTGGAACGAATCCCGATGTTACCACTTGGACCAATAGGAGATCAGAGACACCAGGCACCAAAATGAAGTCATAATTGCAAGATTCTCAAGACTAGGCACCAACTGAAGGTAGTGGGGACTAGGATAGGCGCCTTTCCAAGCTAGGCACTTCCTTGAGGTGGCAGAGACTTAGAAAGTGCGCCTAAGGTGTTTAGATGATAAACCTTCATGTGTGAAGCATTTAGAGTGTCATAGCAACCTTCTTTAATGAGCGCCTTGATTGGGAAACTCAAACAAACATCTTCTAACCCCTTTCTTAGCTAGGCGCATTCTGGAGGTGAAAACAGGTAGGAAGTGCGCCTTGCATGCAAGATGGCTTTCTTTGTCAATTCTTCAAGTCTTGTTGTTTTGGAAGGTAGAATGCCTCATCCTGAAGTGAGCGCCTTACTTTTCTAGTGACCTTAACATATGAAAATGTTCATTGAAGGTTCTTTGACAACGTTTGATGTTATTTCCATGTCTAGGTGCCCATTTGAGATGGTTTTTGCATGAAACTGTGCCTCACTATAGCTAGGTGCCAATTGAAGGTTATAGAGCCTTGGACGTACGCCTCACTCTTAGAAAGATGACTTTGACAACCAAACCTATCAAATCACCCCTTAGGCGCTCTTTAAGATCTCAGAGTGTATATCAATTCAAGGTGCACATTTGAGCCAGCTGAGATGAAAAGGTGCGCCTTCACTTTCTAGGCGCAAATTATGAGTAGGACAGGAGGCAAAGTGTGCCCAAACTTCTTGTCGTTATTCCTTGCCAATTCATCATCCAAATCTCACAGATTATCCTCCTTTTGAGCAACTTTTAACTTAATCACTTGATGGAATCACAGATGCATTTGAGGCGCATTCTTGAGGGTAGAATCTAGGCGCTTATTTGGAGTGGTAGAGCATGATATTTGCGCCTAGAGTTTTCTTGGCCAATTTCTCCGTGGATTTGCAATGCATGAGTCTTTTTGAGGGTGAAATACTATCACCTATGAAAGTGCTACTAATTGGAGTTGATTTGAAGCTCATTTCCCTTTTAGGCGCACATCTAAGATTGTAAGCTCAAGCAGTGGCGCCTTGATCTCTAGGCGCCAATTCGAAGTTGTATAACATCACCCTAGCTCCTTAAGTTCTCCTTAACACATCTTGATGATTTAATCACTTAAACAAATTCACTTTGAGGATCAATCATTATTCCTTAGCAAGGCGCCATGACTGAAATGAGTAATGTGCTTGAAGCGCTTTCCTGGAGACTCAAATTATGTTGCTTATTTGCTAGGCGCAAAATGCAGTCTGGAAGAGTGAGGAAGTGCGCCTAACCCACCTTGGGCGTCTTCTGGACTTCAAATCCCCTTGTTAGCTGTGGAGCTTGCTCAAATGATGTTGCTCTTAACACCTTTCACTTCCAACCCTTGATTAAAGACCTCAGATCCTTAGGCGCTTATTTGGAAAGTCTGATGTGAAATTGGTGCCTACACTCCAAGGGTTAATTTCCTGCTTACTTGGCTACCAGACTTAGCCAAATTTTGAGTTTCTGACTTTGTTCCTGCAAAACAATAAGGTTGAGTTAGTCAAAAACCAATTCATTCCCTCATCAGTTAGAATTAGCCTCCGGGAATGAGGAATAGGCTAATCCATTCTTCACTTGATGATCAAGCCGGAAACGGGGACATGACACCAACTCTGTGTACCAGTCAATGGCACTATCTCTCAGTGTCGCTGGAAATGCTTTCAGCCAGTAGTCCACATCATCTTGCCCATTGGTTATCCAAATCGTCTCGCATGTCTTGCAGTGCCGTACTGGATCTTTAGATCCATTCCCTATAAATTTTGGTAGCTTCTGCCTCTCGGCTGGCGTAGTCACCATCCTTCCCCAATGCCCTCCTTGTGCATTGGACCTGACTGGACTGGTTCTCTCGCAACGTCTCAGTGCGTCACTTGCACTCAGCCACGTTCGAGTTTTCCCCGCATCCACTGTTGGCGTCCTCTACACCTCGAGTCTCCTTGGGTTCGCTCCGGTACTCCCTGTGCCCTGGGGTCTAAGGCTCAGATCTTCCAACTTTTGGCCCTTCGTCGTCTAATATGGATAACTCTCCGATGCAGCGTATGTTGTTTTCAATCTCTTCTGTCAATTCATTTTCATTCCTTTTTTCTTTATTTGTCAGCGGTGTCTTGAAAATTACTTCGTTGGTTTCGTCGACGAGGTTTTGGTGTAACTCGGTATCTTGATTTATTTCATGACGATGTTCATTGGCTTCTTCAGCAATTTGTCTCAGTCTTTTCCTTCGTTCTTCTTGTTCCTTTAATCTCAATGATCTTCGTGTTCTTTCCTCTTGTGTTTCTTGCCCACTTGGTACTCGGTTCTTATCCTTATTGAGTTGTATGGGCATTAATTACTACTCGTACGGGCCTTAGTTGCCAAACGTACGTCTTCGACTTGTATCTCGGCTTGGCAATCTAGTGAGGAGATAGTCGACCTCTTGGTTGACGTGCAGTTGATCCTAGATGACTGACTGAGGGATCTCTCACCTGAGAGCCTCCCTCCGTACGTGATCCGTCAACGAGATTTCCCACAAACTGTAGACGTCTTCCGTCAGAGCGTCTTCACGATCCTCATTTACTTGTACTGGCTCTTCGGTCGATTGCCCCATCACGACACCATTCTCCCGTCTGGATATTCATTGGATTCGCTTAGGGAACGCGCCAAATGTTTACTCGCTAAGTGGTTTCTCAACAAAACATGGAGTAAACGGAAATATACAACAATAACTATAAAGTGTATGATTCATACCAGAATTGCACAAAATAAAGCATTGTTTCCATTCATTGAATATATCAATATTACACTACAATGTCACAATGCTGCGTCCCGATTACAAGTATTGGCTCAATATATAACTTATGCCAAGGTGGTTGAGATATCAATCGTTGCACCGACTACATAACCGTTAGGATTAATACCAACAACATTTCAAAACTAATTGTGCCCAAACATTGTCTAACATTTTATTATTTCCTTGACTAATTACGACCGACTACCACTAACAATAATGACTAACTACAATCCTTAGCATATTCTGCAGATATCAGTTCTCTCGAATCCTCAGAAATAGCATCCAGTGCACACAAATGGGGTCTCCTGGATAAGGCGTCAGCAACTATGTTTTTGTTCCCTTTGACGTAGACAATGTCAAAGTCATAGGCCTGAAGTTTGCTAACCCACTTCTGTTGCCTATCATTCAGGTCCTTCTGTCCAAGGAAATGCTTTAGACTGTTGTGATATGTTTTCACCACAAACTTACTCCCAACCAAATACTGTCTGAACTTAGCCAACACGTGCATGATGGATAACATCTCCTTGTTGTATATACTATAACTCCTCTCCACACCCCTCAAGTTCCTGCTCTCAAATGCTATGGGGTGTTTATCCTGCATTAATACTGCACCAATGCCTTCCCCTGAGGCATCACACTATAACTCAAAAGGCTTGCTGAAATCTGGAATAGCCAACACAGGACAGGTACTCATAATCTCCTTGAACATATCAAAGCACTCCTGTGTATCTCCTAACCAACTGAATGCATCCTTCCGAGTCAAATCTGTAAGGGGGGCAGCTGACTGTGAAAATCCCCTCACAAATCTGCGGTAATATCCACAAAGACCAAGGAATCCCTTGAGCTGATAGAGATTCTTTGGTGGCGGCTAGTCAATGATTGCCTGAATCTTCTCTGGGTCCACCTTCACACTACTAGCACTGATAATATGACCCAAGTACAACAACTCGGTCATCCCAAATTCACACTTCGACATTTTGGCATACAATGACTCTCGCTCAAGAATGCTCAAGACAATGTCAATGTGTTTCAAATGCTCCTCCCAAATCCTGTTGTATATCAATGTCATCAAAAAATATCAATACAAATCTCCTCAATTGTTCCCTGAACACCCTGTTCATACAGGATTGGAAGGTGGCTAGTGCATTGGTCAAACCAAATGGCATGACTAAGAACTCGAAGTTCCCGTAATGGCACCTGAAAGTTATCTTCTCAACATCTTCATCCCTGGTCCATATCTGATGGCAACCGGATCTCAAATCTATTTTTGAGAAGTAGCGAACTCCGTGCAACTCATCTATGAGCTCATCAATGCAAGGTATGGGGTACTTGTTTTTTATGGTCTTCTTGTTGAGCTCTCTGTAGTCTATACACATTCTGAGAGTTCCATCCTTCTTAACTAAGACCACTGATGAAGCGAATGGACTTTTGCTTGGCCTTATGTGCCCCATTACAAGAAGCTCTTTGATAGCTTTCTCGATCTCATCCCTATACCTCTTCGGGTGCCTGTATGGTGTGGTAATCATGGGCTTAGCACCCTCCTCGAGCTCAATAACGTGCTCAATACACTTGCAGTGGGTTTATCTAGTGGTATGTCACTAAGCACTTTGGTGTGTTTAGTCAAGAGAGTCTGTATATCAGGTGAATACTCACGCTTCTACTGTTCTGACACTGCAGGCATCACCATTACCTCAACTGCCCACTACACCTGATCATGTTGTATCAATCTCTCCATCCTCTTGAGTGAAACCACTCTCAACCCACCATCTGAAATTCCCTTGAGCACATGTCGTCTCCCATTCACCTCAAACTTCATCTCCATAGCCTACAAGTTGATGGTGAACTCCCCAATGTCATGCAACCATCTCATACCTAGAACAACGTCCATATCACCCATGCTGACCACATAAAAATCTGACTGGCAAGTTGTTGGCGTTTCAATTCGCACCAGTGGAATGCAAGTTGGAAATGGATAGCTATGCACAGTTAAACTGCTCTTCTATTATGAGGGGAAGTTCCCTTTTTGCTAATGTTTGCTAAAAAGATAAATAAATTAAATTTGCCTATCTCTTCTTTTGTTTCTCAGCTGCAAGCACAAGGTTATAAAACTCTATTCGCTGCAGCAGAGGTTTTTCCTTTTTCAAACTTCTAACTACAATTAGGCCTAAACTAAATGACACTTTTAATCACCTAAGTAAATTCAGAGCAAAGGGATTAAAAGTTAACAAGGAATGATTTGTTTTTAACATAAAAGCTTTACTAAACTTCTTCCAGATTCACATCAGAAGACTCATTGTACTTTAAGATGAAAATTGAAATAAGATTACACAAGCCACACATCTGACGACAAAACTAGATGATCGTAGATAAAAAATCAAAGCAAATGGCAGGCATGAGACTTCTATTCCCAATATCATAAAGTTGATACAACTCCAGGACAACAATATTGTAGCAAAAGTCAGGCATACAATATGTGATCAAACACTGGAAAACAGATAACACAGAGTGAACAAGCACTTGGAATAACAATTTTTGTAGACTAGAATAGGCACAACAAATTTTGCTATCACAAACACAACTCCCTTTACAATGGGCAAGGCTGCCCTTATTTATACTAAATCAAAGGAGTAGGGAACCCTAAAATCTCCTTGATTTTATCTAACTTGCCAACTCGCAAGCTTTATTTCTATTCTAAGACAAAGATTACAACTAACAAATGCTTTAAAACAATTTTCTTTAAAGCAAAGCAAGCACCAACTATTACAAAGTGATTTCTTTCTCAATAAAGAGTGGATGAGTTTTGAATAAAAGCAAATGCTTTAAAACAAAAAGCATTGAGTTAAAGCTGCTTTCTTTTGAGTCCCATCCTCATCTACATCACTGCCGTGTTGGTGACATCATCCATTGATATAAATATATTGCCGCAGCTGCCTATTCTTAGCCTTGAGGGCTGCTTTATCTTCTCCATCCTTCAATTATCTGCTGCAACCTCAAAGAGATTCACATCCGCGTGCCGGGTACTTCTACCAAGATTGGATCTGACCACCTTGAAGTCATCCACGTCCAATGTTCTTTGGCAAAACATTCTACTTTTCTTTCAGCCACTTTTGAGCAATCTTTTTCCGATATTTTTCTTTATCATTATGCCACACCCTCTTGCATTCTTCAATAGAAATGACTAAGTTCTCTTTCCATATTGGTATTGAAAAAACATTTTTCAATGTCATTTGGCTTCAGGCTGCAGAGCACACATCCATCTGCTGATTGGATTTCTCTTGTAACTGAATTGTAATGCTTAGTGCAAGCAATTATAAATTCAATGCTTTGCACTGTGATGGGGAATGAAGCTGCTGCAAGCAACCCGGAGTGACCCAGATTCCTGATAGCGATGTTTCCTGCATCATCCAAAGCATGCAAATTGAACACTGGAAGCACCTTATGCAAATTTGTCTCCAAAGTTCTCAGGAAATCATGAACCAACGCTGTTTTAGGCTTGATCTCTATTGGAGAGTACTGCATACTGAAAAACTTGAAGAATGACTATGAACACGCCTATATTCAGAAAAATTTTGGACAAAAGCCTGAAAATTGTTTGTTGATTTCTTCTAAAAAGTACAATGTGAGCGAAAAAGCTAGCATATGGGTTTTGTAGACAATTTCATTTTGAAGCAACCCAGATCGTCGGATTTTGAAAAAGATGAGGATTTCCCGAAAAAGCAGCAAAAAAATAGATTTCCAAAAAGATCAAAATTTCCAATCTTCAAGAGGATGAAATTCTAGATAGACCCATTTCAATGAAAACTGAAAAAACTCCGGCTCTGTTTCTGAAAAATGATGCCCTAGAAAAATGGACCTTGAAAAAGCGTGTCTCTATGCTTCCCAATCCCGAAACTATGAAGAACACTAAAAAAGCACTCCGTTTGGGTTCTCAAATCTTCGTGAGAAGAAAAATATGTCTTTCTTCCTCTGGATGCAACCTGCAAAAATAATGAATAAGGAAGCCAAAACCTTGTTTTATTGAACATTAGGGCAAACAAGTAGCTTTCTTTGTGAAAGCACAAAGCTTGAAACTTATCCATGAAAAAAGCATCTTTTAAAGTACAAATCGAAGTAGATATCCTCGAATAGGAAGAATTTTTTTTTATAGCTGCCTATGGCTTCATGTGTGAGATGATTAAAATAAAATCTTCTTTGATGATGTCATCAAATACGCGAGTTTGCAAAAGTGTCAGCCAATTTTTCCTTTGTTTTGAAACTTTTTGCACTCATTCTGACTCCAGCGTGGCCTACCTCTGACTTCAACAAGACAGCAAACTGTCACCGTTGACTGATCATGGCATCTTGAAGTTTTATCAATCTTGATTTTATCCCCAGCCTCAAACTAACGATCCGACAACTTTTGACTGCAATTTTGACTTCTGGAAACCGTCGCCGTAGGAAGATCAAGAAGCTGTTGATGGGTGACATCAGTGAAACATGAAAAAAACTATCTCTAGAGGTCCTAAGCACCCGTAGCCTCTAGGGGCACTTTTGAACTCATGCCTTAGCCAAATTTTCTAAATTTTCAACTTTTCTCTTTATTCTCTGAAAAACATGAAAAAAAAACTGTTTGGAGAGGATGGGCGCCCCTAGCCTCCTGGGGTGCCGAGGTTCCATGCCTTAGAAATTTTTTGATGATTTTCATTTTCTTCTACAAATCTTGATGGCAAGTGGAATTCTGCCAGATTTTGAAGGTCCCTACCTGACGTATATTTCAAAATATATTTTAGTATATATATTGAATTTCCTATACTTTAAATATTTTGAAATATACTGTCAGGATGTTTGAGATAGGTCTCGGATCCATGGGATTTAAAATGCAGATTCTAGATTTTTGAGGATCCACCAGATTTCAGAGTTAGTTTTTCAGGGCTTCAAGACATCAGACTTAGTCAATTTCAGGATTTTAGGGACAGGCATCAGATGAGGGTAGATTGGATATCCTGAGAATATCTGAGATGAATCCCCTACTTTTCCGGGTTGTAGACTAAATTTGACTAATTTTGACCACCTGGAAACAGGCTGACGAGGTAGTTTTGACGTTTTTCGAAAAACGCAAAAAAAATCTAACACTAGGTTTTGCTTGGGCGCCCCCAGCCTCTAGGGGCGCTTGGATTTCCTAGACAGTCAAATTTTTTAGATTTTCAACTTTTCTTCATTCTCCAGATTCATCATTCTCCATCTCCGTTCTTCATCAGTCGACGTTTGCTCAATGGTTCTTCGCGTTCTGAACAACACTGAAACCTTGAATCAGACCCCTGGCAGATGAACTTCCTCATTAATGGCCTCAGAGTTCATGCTTTGCCTTCTAAAAAAACAGAATTGACCCAGTAGAGAAAACTTTACCTTTTGCATATTTTGTCTGGACGATCTTGATCGTGAAGCAAAATCAACCAATTAGAATCAGGTAGGGCTCTTGAATCAGAGATTCTATTTTTAGAAAGTTTTGCCAACATCCGTATCTCAAGAAACCCAAAAAACCTAATTTGACGTCTATTTTTAGGAACTTTCTAAAAATAGAAAATTTCTATTTTTAGAAATTTTGACTTTTTGACGAACAATCTTCTAGACTCTTACAAAATGCCTTAATGAAGCAAAAAAAAATGATTGGGTACAACACAAGTATAATCATTCAGCAGGATGGATAAGTTGGGTATTCTCCTAGTACAGGTGAGAACAAACCCATCTACTACTCTCACCTTAAAACCTTCGAATTCTTCGGTCTTGAGTCCTCTCTTAGCAACCAAGCCCTCGTCTATAAAATTGTTAGTAGTGTTGGTGCCTGAATTCACTGTCAGTTAATTTAGCAATTTTCATGCAGGCACCATCCCAAAATATCCAAAAAATTTTAAGTTTTGGGGCCCCTCAATGTTTTTTAGCATCTGTATTATAGTTCTTGAGGAGGTGGTCTTCATGTTTTCTCCATCGGCATGAGTTTGTATTTGTCTTGGCGATCATGATGGTAGCAGTCATATCTTCTTCCATCGCCAAGACTTTGTGCTATCGGCGAAGGAGTTTCATGTTGGGCCGATGGCATTTGTTTGGTCGATGGATATCTATCGGCGAGAGTAGTATTGTCGGCCAAGCAGTTTTTTGTGGCGTCGATAGGCGCGGGTCACACCGACGAGGGTTTTGGAGTGCTATCACCAAGACTTTGGCTATCGGATGAACGCAGGTGGTTGAGCCATCAATGGCGACAGTGCAGGGGTATGGGCGACGGTACAAGCGATTAAATTGCCCGATTGTGAATGAAGACTCCCAGATGGCGGCGCAGGGCTCGAGGCCTCCCTTGTCTGTTGCATTGATAGCTTCTGAGCGCCATTCCCTCTAATGGATGTATCTGGCAAATTTTTGACTTCTGGCCATGTAATTAATTGCTGAATGTACACGGTTCTGTATAAAGGGTTTTGGCTGTGTTACTTTTTAGAGGTTGGACGTTTTTGGGCTTTCTGCTCTGGCTCTGAACATAAGGTGTTCACATTTTGAAAGGCATTTTTTGCTACAGACTCGGTCCTTAGTCTGGTGTACTAATCTATCTTGGCTTGTAAATGATGATTTTCTCTGTGATGGCCTTCTATGCAGATTGATTTTAAATGAAAAACACCTGTGTGTGTATTGTTTCTGATTGTCTCCTGTATGTCATTTGTTTTCCTTTCAAACAAGGTTGTCAAGGGCTTCCAAGTTTTTCAGTATGTGCATACTGTGTGTCTGATTTATTGCATCTGCTCAAGGAGTGGTTAAATAGGCTTTTGATTAGATACAAAGGGAAATAGATTGCATCATAGGATCTGTTAAGTATGATCATTAATGATACTCTTTCTTGGACATGTTGCTGTTAGGCAGTAGCATTATTCTTAGGTCCTCTGGATATGAATTTATGTTGTCATGGGGAGACATTTACAATCTTAGATATGACTCTGCTGCCCAGATAAGGCACTGGTTTGGGAATCTGTCTGTTCAATGGGTCTAGGAAAGTCCCATAACTCCAAACACTATTTCAAACCATCTCATCCTTCCATCTGTTAGTTGTAGGATTAGGATTAGGAACCTCTGCATGCTCTCATACCTAACCAGACATTATGTCCAAGAAGATTGCCAACCTTGTGATTTGTTACACAAATCTTGGTCCATACATGAGAGTATTCTGCCTATTGCCGTCAAGTTAAATCCTTCTGTCATTGAGCTAGTCAAGGTTATACTTTTATCAAATAGGGACCCCCCCCTTGGTGCGGCAGAACCAGAAGTGAAGGGGAGGAGCTCACGCAACCTCCTGTATTCAGTTGGCTGAATCTGCCTGTGCATTAGAACTGGCAAACCCTAATGCTGATTCAGAAGCAAAAACCAACAAGTAGCACCAGTGTCCAGTAAAGTGATACCTCGCTGCCCACCCAATACCCCTCTTATTCTAAACGAACCTTCGCTCTGAATGCTAGAGAGATGTGTTGTAGGTAGGTCTGTCTACTCCTCTGCATCAGATGCCTCAGATGCACCATCTATATCTGAGTCATTGGCTTCTGATTGCTGCTCTGAATGTGACTCCAACTCCACAGACTCATCTGTTGAAAAATACTCCAACTATTTTGCTTTTCCTTGGGCAGCACACTTGTGCTTAGGATCCCAAGGCTCTCTGCAATGGAAACATAGTTTCTTCCTCCTCGGGTCATTCAACTGATCATTATCCAACCTAGAAGAACTCTTATGCTGTTGTGAACTCTTATGTTGTTGTCCTGAATCCTTCTGTGTACGTCCCTTGTCCTTCTCTTTTTCCTTGTCCCTCCTGTACTAGAATACCTTGGACTGAAATTTACTCCTCCATGTCGAGAACTCCATGTCTCGGGCCTTCTTCATGGCCTCTGGTAAGGATACAGGATCTAGACCCTTAATCCATCCACGGAATGGGTCTGACAATCCATCAATGAATAATAGCATCAGCCTGCGCTCTGAAATATCCAGGACCATAGCAGATAGGTCCTGAAACTCTTAGATGTATGAGTCCACTGATCTAACCTGTCTGAGTTGTGCCAACTCCTTAAATTGTAGCTCTGGATCTTTCTTATCAAATCTGTTTATAAGTCTGACAGTAAACTCGACATATGAAGTGATCCGATCGTGGCCCAATGTAACCTTTCCATTGCTCCATTTATGCGCACTACCCTCCAAATGTAAAGCTACATAAGTAATAGCATCAATCTCGGGCATAAGGCTGATCTGTAGATAACTGTCCAATTTCTAGACCCATGCTCTAGCAGTGGTTTTGCCAGAGCCATCAAAGTATAGTAAGGTCATCTTACTGACCTTCTTCTCGAGCTCCTAGTTTTGTTTGTTTCCCCTTTTGTGTTTCATCCTGAGATCTGAGTACTCCCCAAATGTCATCTCACCTCTAAACTCCTCGTTGGATGCTCGCCAATCTCTCAGAATCTCATCTTGGAACTCGAGCTGTGTGGCCTCCTATACAGGAACATTGTTCCTGGGTGCAAATGTGAGTATGCCAAGCCTGTCTCCTGCTGTCAACTGAGAAGCTCTCCTATTAGTAATTGATGCTTCTCCCTCGTTATCTCTGCCTCTGTTCCTATCACCATTGTTTCTGTTTCCATTATTCCTATCCCCGTTGTGCCTGTCACCCATATGTCTGTCACCTGCATTGTTCATCTTGTTCCTATCCCCAAAATTGTTCCTGTTCTTGTTATTATTGTTGTCCCTGTTATTCCTATCATCTCGGGGTATCAATTGAGCAAGGACATGAATCAACTCAGCTTGTGATTCTTGCAAAGTCCTTTCTAACTCTCGCTGTCCCCTAGCTAAATCATTCAAAATATCTCTAGTGCTAGGTTCTTCTTGGTCTCTGTCACCCATTTCCTCAACTTGTACTCCAATCACTCTATAAAAAGGATTTGTCCTCGGTACTTCAAGATCTTCTTCACTATAAAAGACTACTGGTTGTTCCTCTGCGGCTACAACCTCTGTATCTGTATCAGAAGGATCCATCTGAGGAACCTGTAAATCTGGTCTTGACCTGTTCCATCTGAAGTAATATCTACTTGTACTTGGCTACATGTCTCATTTTTTCATATGCATGTCTGAATCTGACCTCACAAGATGGCAGGAAGCGCTATGCTCTAATACCACTGTAATGTGCCATACCTATTGGTTCTTTTTAAAGATCTTTTTAGTGTTATTTTTAATTTTTATTGTGTTCTTTCAGACTATAGAGATGCAGAAGGGGTTTCAGTTTTCTTGCAATGTGTGTTACCTGAACAATACAATAGATAGCATATATTGAAAACCCAAAAAAGATACAACAGATATGAAGAAAATATGAAAGACCTAGATGGTAAAATGGCCAAATATTAATTACTATCACATACCCATGTTCATATTTGCAACTTCGTATATGTGTTGGGACTGAACCAGCAAGTGGGTATTACCAAAATCCTCCAAAATCACCAAGAAGTATTTGTATTGAGCATGCAAAGGATTACAATCCATATAGAGACCCTAGACGCCTCAGAATCAACAAATATGTCGCAATAACCAATGAAGAATGAGTACTCACAGACCCACGTCACCTCCAGGCCAAATGGTATGGCCAACCAATAAGCAAACAACAAAGGAAATCTGCAACATAGGTCTGCAGCAGCTCAAAAAATATCTGCACTCTCCATATGCACCCCTACGCCCAAGATGGAGTGAAGAAACTTGGTTGAAACACCTCCAAATGCACTAACGGAATAGTATGGCTGGGTTGTGATGGTATGGCCAACAAGTGCATGAAATACAGTCCACAAATCCACTTCAATCTATGCTCAATCTCCAATAATATCAGTCTCAAAATCTACAATGAAGAACACCATGAAATTTGCAAGAATCTGTCATGTCCTTCCACAAACCCTCAACATATAAACTCCATTGAAGCCCATCGGCATATACTGGATGCATCCACCATCAATAGCACCTTTGGATGGTATTGCACATCTGTAGAATGTTGTTACTAGAGGGAGTTTTTGTTCCCATTAGCCTTTGGTTCTAATCCTTTTCAAAACCTCTCAGAGAAACCCTAGCAGAGCAAAATAGCAAGCAATGTCATAAACTCAAGCATAACCAAATTACTTCGCTTTTCACCTTTTTATTTTCTCTCCAAGAGGGGCGTTGGCTTTTGGGGGGAAAATGTTGTGTTTTTTAATTTACTTTATTCCCCATGGATGGGCATCGAACTCTCAAGTGACATACTTTATATTTTCTTTTCATAAAGTCACTTAACTTATTATTTTATAAAGTCCCGTCAAATAAATATTATATAACTTCGAACTTTAAAATAAATATCAAGATGATGTCGGAATCCAATGATCTATAGCTCACCGGAAAGGTCTCGACGAGATGAATCCAATCCCACTCTGAAAATCTCGAAATGACATCAATCCCGAACTTACTATAAATAGCAAGTATAGTCCATAAGCAATCAAAGCCAACTCTGAGAGTGCCAACTGGAGCCACTAAACTCAAACCACATCTATCCCACTGAATAGCCCATCCAAGGCCAATCCAACCATGGTTCCCTAACCAAATTGTCAGTCTACGGGAACCCAATGATAGACTAACACTATGATCAGAGAGGGGACATTACAGTCTTTGTCAAGGGGAAGAAGAATACAGTTGCTGACGCTTTATCTAGGAGACCACACTTGTGTGTTTTAGGGGAGATCGCTGAGGACTGGAGAGATATGATCACTGCAGAATATGCAAAGGATAAGTGGGCTTCTGGGGTTGTTGATGGCACTATCCGTGATGATAGGTACACTATTGTAAATGACTTGATCATTTACAAGGGGAGGAATTTTCTGGTGCCAACTTCTGCTATGAAGCAGAAGATCTTGACAGCTTTTCATGACTTGCCTATGGCGGGACATCTAGGGTTCTACAAAACATACAAGCAGATTAGAGAGACGTTTACTTGGAAAGGCCTCAAGGATGAAGTTCAGAAGTATGTGAGGGAGTGCCCAATATGTCAGCAGAACAAGCATGAGCACTCTTTCCCAGGAGGTTTACTGCAGCGCTTACCCGTTCCCGAGAGCAAGTGGGAATGCATCTCGATGGATTTCATTACAAGGTTGCCCAAAGCCCAGGACAGGGATTGCATTTATGTGGTGGTTGACAGGTTAACCAAGTTTGCGCACTTCTTTGCTATCTCAGCCACCTACGCAACAGCTCATGTTGCTGAATTGTTCTTTAGGGAGGTATTCCGACTTCATGGGTTGCCACGGTGTATAGTGAGCGACAGGGACAATAGGTTCTTGAGTAATTTTTGGTAGGAGCTCTTTAGGCTGAGTGGGACAAAGCTCACACCCAGTACTAGTTACCACCCCCAGACAGATGGACACACAGAGATAGTCAATAAGTCGGTGGAAGGGTACCTCAGAAATTACATAGCAGGGCAGGAAAAGGCCTGGGTAAAGTGGCTTCATTTGGGCGAATATTGTTATAATACCACTTACCATATGTCAATTCAGATGACACCATTCATGGCACTTTATGGGTACGAAGCTCCGAGCTTCTTGGATTTGTTATTTGGAGACAACAGAGTACCTACGACTAGAGATCTCTTGCAGGAGAGTAAGGACATCATGAGGTCTTTGAAAGAAAACATTCAGAAGGCGCAAAACCAACAGAAACAATATGCAAATCAGCATAGGGTTGAGCGTTCTTTTGAGGTAGGTGATATGGTGTATCTTATGCTGCAACCTTACAGACAATCCACTCTTAAGAAGAGTGGTGCAGAAAAGCTTAAGCCACAGTATTATGGACCATTCAGAATCTCCAGGAGGATTGGAGAGGTGGCTTATGAGTTGGAATTGTCGGCAGATAGCAAGGTGCACAACGTGTTCCATGTGTCTCGCCTCAAAAAGGCATTGGGGCACAATGTGGTTCCTTCTACAGAGTTGCCTCCTCTTGATGAAGAGGGGAAGTTGGTTTTGGTATCCGAGGCCATCATTGACACCAGGGAGCATACATTGAGGAAGAGGGTCATCAGGGAATATCTAGTGAAATGAAAGAACCTGCTGGTTGAGGATGCTACTTGGGAGAGCGAGTAGATTCTGATGCATCCAGATCTGAGATTGCTTGAGGCAAGCAATCTTGGGGAGGGCGAACTGTAATGTCCCCATTCCTAGTGGTGTTAGCCTATACTTGGTTCCCGTAGGCTAACCAAGGTGGTTAGGGAACTCTGGGAGTTCGGATGGGTGGTTTCGGAGAACTCACTATTTTTTAGTAAGTTAGGGTTTTTTCTATTTTTTGGAAATTCAGTATTGGAGGCAGAGCGTCTCGTTGAGACCTTTCCAATGGTCCATAACTCATATGATTCCGAGTCCGTTTGGCATCTCATATTAAAGTCCGTAAGTTGATATTATATAATTAATATTGGACATTATTATATTTAAGTGGTGACTTTCGGAAAAGTGAAATAAAAGCAAAAATAAGTTGCCAAGGACTTGGGTGCCTAAGGGAGAAATAATAAAGTTATTTTAAATGAAATATTTTCCCTCTCATATGGATTGACCCTCAATGGAGAAATATAAAAGGGAAAAAGAAAGCAATTCATTCATTCACGACATCTTATTTTCAAATGCATTTTTGCTCTGCAAGTTTTGAGGGTTTGAAGAAACCTTTTGGCTTTTGGTGACGGAAACCACCATCAATAGCAACTTTCTGCAGGTGTGGAAGATCACCCAAGGGAGTTTTGAGGTAGCCATATTCAGTGGTTACATTTGCACTTTATTTTATTCAAGTTTGAGGGTTCGAAGTTTGTCGCGGAGAGAAATCATAGAGTTATCTTCAAATATTTGCCACCATAATTATCTATGCAGATTAAAAGATATATTCTCAGATTTTTGTAGGATTTGAGAGAGTTTTGATGTGTGAATAACACCCTATGTTGGTCGTACCCTTAGCTGATCTAGGCTGTACCATATTGGAGGGATTTCTTTGAAGTTTGTGCAATCTTTGGCCAAGTTTATTCATATCAGCTTGGACGTAGGGTATTGTTGTGTGAGGACAGAAATCTAAGTGAGGGTTTGATAGAGATTCAAAGTCATCTATTGCTGTTCTCTTTCTTGCCTAGTCGTACAACACCATAGAGGGACGTGGGGTCTGAAATAGCAGCAGCAGTGTGTATTTTGGGAGACCTTTCTGCCTACTGTAGAGGCATTCATTGTTATTCCTTGTGATCTTCGTTTAGAAGCTATTCTCATATGCAGATGTGTAGTTGAAGGTGTTTCATGCTTTCTATTGTTGTCATAGCTCATTTCCAACACTGAGTTTTTGTAACAGCCATATGGGTATGTGAGAAAATCTATGTTCTTGGCTTTCTAGTTTGTGGGTATTACTCATTTATGCTTTGTAATGTGTTTCAAGTGAAATAGAACTTGTGGGTATTTCCATTTCTTTGTATTTCCAAAAATATTTGTATGCATGCTATGTTATGTTATGGACCCAACACCAAAACGCAAGCAGGGATCAACTTAACCACAGAAAACTCTTCAAACGGTGAATGAATCCAAACCCATATCAGCAAACAATTAAACTCATAAGGGGGTGGGTTATTTCATGAGCTCCTTCAACCTTCTTTTATACTTGGATCTTCTTTTCTTTTCATTGTAGCCGACAAATTCAAATTAAAGATCCGTATTATCTTTTCCCTCTGATGTCGGCCAGAGCAATATTTTATTTATTCTTTTCAATCACCAAGATAGCCACCCAAAATCAAATATTATTTTATTATTTTATTTTTCACCTTCTCCAAGATGAGCGCTCCTCTAGGAAATAATAAAATATTATTATTTATCCTTTTCATTTTGGCCGCTCAAATTAAATATATTAAAATAATATTATTTAATTTATTTTTCTCCTTTTCTATTTAGGCGCTCACATTAAATAATAATAAAATATTATTATTTAATTTCTTTCCTCCAAAGTGGGCGCTTGATGCCAAGATAAAATAATATTATTTTATTTTCAAAATCTCCAAATGATTCGCCCAATTCCCAAGCCATTATTTTATTATTGTTTTCCCTTGATAATTAATGCAAAATTACATTAATTCATTTTCCACTATGTCGAACACTGGCTGAGCCTTATGAAACAAATTTCCATTCTCCAAGCCTCTGAACAACGTTATCTTCTCCAAGCCATAGCTCAACCAAAATATTCCCTTGATTGATGAATTAGCCTACAGGAATGAGGATAGGCTAACCCAGACTCCTATTGGGTGATCATGCTGGAAATGGGGACATGTCATATTGTATGGCCTTGTCTCAATTCTGCTCCCACCATATGGCCTTATTCTTTCTCCACTGTACGACCTACCCTTTGACCACCGTATGACCATATCTTGTCATTGCTATTGTACGACCAAAGATATATGTTTTGTCTATCGTACGAACTCACCTCTCTACTATAGCCGTACGATCTTATCCATTTTCTTTTGTCGCACATCCAACACTACAATTCTTCACTGTATAGTTCCTCCAATATGTTTTCTTCATCGTAGGAACTCTTCCCGACCTCATCATCGTATGGTTTCTATCTTGCAGTCCAACTTATCTTTTGTCTTTGCCCTATGATCTTCTCCTATTTTTGTTGTCCTTACTATACAACCTCCTGCAATTGGTGTACAACTTGCTCAAGGAAGTTGTAATATATGGTTTGGTAAATTCCACCTTTAAACAATTGTTGTACGGTCTGTCTAGCACCATTTCAATTGTTCAATTTATGGTGTAAAGGATGTTCAAGATGCAAATAATTCACTTGTACGGCCCTTGTTGAGTGATCCTATTGTAGTAATCAATGAATCTTCTAATATACTTGAGCAACGTTCTATCATTAGCTCTTCCTCAAACTGTATCTTAGGTAGAAATAGAGAATCATTCTTGCTAGTTGGTGAATTGAATGAATGTACATTCATGGCATATGGGGACACTAAACAATATTTTCATGATTAGAATGCTTGTGAAGTGTCTGCAATACTGCCTAGGTTCAGTGATCAATTGGGTGCAGCATTTTTCAACTCCAGTGTGCAATCAGATTGGGTTCCTTGGTTGGTTGGTCCTTAGCATTCTCCGTCTACTAACATGTGTTCGGGATATGTTAGTTCAACTTCTACTCTACATGTACTTCCAGGTTTGCATTCAATTTCTTATTTATCTACAACCTCATCACTAGTGTGGGAAATCTTACCTAATGTTAATGCTTACTTGTTTCTTGTCATATGGAAGACAACTTTTCTTTTGAGGGGGATGATGTAGTCAATGTACAATGCCTATTATTATGTTTTGATAATATGGTGTATTCGACTATATATTAATTGTTTGTCGGCTTTCAGGTAGTTATAAGAGTTGATTGGTCGGCGGTTGTGTTCTTCTTGGCAACCATCAGGTTCTTTAAATAGAATTTGTATTGTCAAGGAAAGAAGCATGATCTAGTCCGATCCAATTGATCCTTGGTGGACCATCTCTGGTGTACTTCTGTAATAACTTCATGTGCGAATAAAGATATACTTTTACTCCTCTATTTGGTATGCATTGTTGTTTGTGTTCATTATTTCAAGTATTTTTTTTAGTAGATAGAAGAGTAGACATTTGTTCACTCTTTGGCTTTTACTTCATTTTCTTGTTAGTGTGCTTGTAAGTGGTTTGAGAGTGTGTGACTGTCGTGATTTTAGAGGACTTACTTTTCTTGCATCAGATCAGAGTCTTGGAGGCACTAAGCTACTCTCAAGATACTACTCTTACTCAAACCAATTCAGCTTCTCACCTAGCTTGTCTATCCAATCTCTCCTTTGGTAGGTATTCTCTTATTTCTCATTGCCATCTCTAACTTGCTTAGCCACTTTGTTCTTCAGTAGGTTTTGTTTCTTCAGCATTCCATAATCCTTCCTTCTCTTTTCCCAAACATATTCTAACCTTTACGATCTGTCCTCTGGAAGGCGCCATACTAGGTGTGCTTGCTAGTAGTCAACACATATAGTACCATGATCTATGTGCTATCTCTTTCAAAGACAATTGAATATAGGGAGGGATTCCATTTTGTGATGCCACCCATTACTTTTTCTAGCTGTAAAGGAGAATTTCACTGCCATCCTATGTACATGAATATGCAAAAACTTAAGGCCAGCCTATGATGGTGGAAAATTTCCTAGAAAACACTTTCTTTGAAACTTGAAACCTAATTGGATGAGGGGACATTGTCCCCTTAAGGGAGCCTAGGGCTGGTACTGCCAGAAGAAAACTGATTCTAATGAGTTACGGTGAAAAATAAAGATGGGATGGAGGTAGCTTCACTGATAGTGAAGGATAGCATGAGAAAGGAGCAGGAATTGATTCACTGCCTGTGCACCTCCCTAGAAAATGAAACCAAGTCTCCCAAAAGTTAAAACCATGCTCTTCTTGAGTAGTTAAATAAGAACTCGTATCTTTAATTTTACACACTGAGTAATAAATCAAACATGTTTCTCTGTCTTGACTCTCAAAATCTAAAGGATTGATATTATAGCACATAGATATATTGCATGTTTTACTTTAAGACAATCATGACATCAAAGACAAAAAAATGCTACCCTAAACCATGGAATCTCCATGGGAAAAAGAATCCAAACTAGCCTTAAAATATTATGTCCGATCATGTTGATGGAAGCTTGGATAAAGATGAATAAATTTGACATCGACTATGTTATTTCCAAAATAGATCTTTCTGAGCTCTTAGTACAACATTTACTTGCTTGCTTACATTTCCTTTGAAATCAAAAGCTTACAAATTTCCATTCACTTCATAATTTCATCTCTTATTCAATTTCTTCTTTATTACTGTAATCAAGCAAATTATTTTGAATAGAAGACATGGACGAAATCTTAGATTTAATTAAAGAAAATTAGTAGATATTAAGCCTTTGAAACCTTGAAGCAATTACAAGGATACCTGAAAAACCATTTCATTCATTATCCTTTCATAGTAGACAATTGCATCCCGAAGCCTTCCAACTTCCATTAAATCATTACCTTCCTTTAATACCTGTAAAATCATATCAACATAAAAACAAAGAATGTATTTGAAAAACTGTTTTGAAAATTTTCTTTTATGCTAACTAAAATGCTCAAATCACTTTTGATACAAGGATACTCTCCTTTTTGTCTTTTTAGACATAAAAGGATATTAAGATATGAGAAGGATTTATGTGATCGGGAAGCCATATTGCTCAATTAGTACAAAGAACATAAAAGAGTATTATGTTTCTCAACCAAGTGAGGATTGGCTATCCGCTATACCATAAAGCAGTGCTTACTAATGAAACGATTACAGAAAAAGCGCATGAAGATGCTGTGCAAATGATGAGGTCTACTAACAAAAAGATCATTCATTATTTTCCAGCGAGTTAAGGCAAGAAATCAATCCTCCTGCTGCATCTGCTTTTTCCATCATGTCCGAGCAGTACAAGGGGGGGTGTCTGCAGTTTGCTTTTTTATTCCAACAAAAGGCACATGAATGCAGTTAGAGGAGATGCCAGATGTGGAGATAGGGGTATTGTGCTTTTTGTTCCATGTCAGATAAAAATCTGTATTAGCTTCAGGAGGCTCCATTGGTTCCCATTGTTAATGATATCACAAGGTTGGGAAGATTTGTCTTTACCACAAAGGAACTGCTGATGAATAAGCTCAATGGTTCTGGTTCAAAATCTTTGCACGTTACTGGGCTGATTAGTGCATGAGTTGAGCCTGCAGGGAGATGAGTATTTGAAGGAAAACAGTTATATTGCATATTATAACTTCTGAAAACACCTCCATCTTGTCCGCTTCCGGAGAGCTGTGAGATGTACACGTGGAAGGATGCTAATGTTGGGTGAATTTAGGATGATTTTGGATAGCTTGATGCACACTTTGAGCAATAGGTAAAAAGGCAGGACCACTTTGAGCAATAGGTAAAAGGCAGGACCACTTTGAGCGAAGGATTCAGCCTCTTTGGAAGAATGGACATGGTATCTTCTCTTTCCATTTTCTATTAAATGTTTAGCAAAGAAAGAAATTTAAAGCAAACATGTAAATTGAGTGAATTTTATATTTCCCACTTTTTTATGTCTAGTATGACATAACTATGCATATATCTTTCAAAATCACATATATCTAACTGAAACTTTTAAAGACAATTATCTTATACATCTTCAAAATGACTCAAGGTCCACATTGCAATCAAACAAGAATGAAAAATTATGTAACCCCTATTTATCATAGTCATGAGACTCAGACTTGGCATGCCAATTTTTGACTTGGCATGGACTCAGTCAAAACGCAGCAAAAATTTGGAATTTTCTTCTAAATATAATATATAAAGAATTGTTTTAAGTGGTTTTTTTTTTCATTTTTAATTATTTTTGTACTCAATGAGTACTTGCATAGATTGACTCAGCTTGTGACCTAGTGAGAATTTGCCAAGTCTCATAACTATGGTACATATATTTATCCTTTTTGTTTTGTCTTACAACTAACTCGAGTCATTTCTTACACCAAGCAAACCCTCAAAATACAGGCATTTCTAACATGCAATAAGTTGACCATCTTATAATTTTTCTTAACATAAGATGGTTGTTGTAATTTCTCTCTTCTATTATCAAAACAATATATTTTACTTTATGGAAAAAAAATGTAATAAGAAGAAAGGTCCTTAAGGACACTAAAACATAAAAATCCTATAGAAATGCTCAAATATAGAGAGAGATCACACAAGCTAACAAAACATTGGTCAAACCAGTTATTAGAATGTTAGTGTTTTAATTCACACCCTTCAATGCGACACAAAACGGAACAACGTGTATAGCAAAACTGTTCTTCGAATTAGGAGGAGAAGCTCCCTCATACAAAGTTTAAAGAAAAATAAACTAAATTCCTATCTTTTTTTTCTTAGCTATGAGCACAAGGTGGATTTTCAGCACTTCAGCGATAGGAGAGAATAATTTATATGAAGACTCTATCTATTGCAGAAAATTAAACTACTATTACGGTGTTTACACCTTTCAACTAAATTCAAAGATTGAAAGATACAAATGAACAAAGTTTTGATCGGATGAAGACAAATTATGATTCACAAACATCGCCAATGAACTAGATGCGAACAATTGCACACAAAGTTACAACTATTCTTCTCATAACCTTAATAACACAAAGTTTATTAAGACCAAATGAGAATATCCAACCTCAAAAATGAACAATGAATTAGCACATAAGATAATTGAATAGCAAGAGATTAGCACAAAAAAAAAAATTATCATTCACCATTAAGAAATTAAGTGCATAGGAAGCACTTATTTATACCTTCTACAAAGAATTGCATGAAAGATAAAGGAGTTTAATTGACTCCTTATTCTAAAACTAGACTTGCATGAATGCAAGTTTTATTTACAAACTAAAACAATCCTCTAAAAGAAAACTAATCCATGCAAAAATCAGCTAAACTAACAGTTGCATTTATTACAATTATAGTTCTATTATTGCATGATAAAAGAGGATCCAAAAATAGTGATCTTCATTTCTCAAAATAGATCCTTGGAAATATCAACTACCCAAAAATAGCATACTGGAGCACTTGTGAATTTGTCTAAGTCTGGATTTGTAAATTTCGCTGAAATTTTCCACCTTTGCTTCACCTGGTTCTATCACAAAGTCTAAGTGTACAATTTGTTGTTGAAGAACAATTTCGCCTTCTTCAATAATCCTGCTAATTTCATTAGATTCTTTTTCTGCCTTCTCAAACTTCACTGTTATTTCTGCTAAGAGGTACATTTTGTCAATTTGAGGATCATTGCAAAAGCTTTGTCTAACCAATAGTTGGAATTCACCCTGTACTTCATCCAAGTCGCAAACATGACCATCTTCATTGAAGTATCTACATGGAATTTGTTGGACAAATTCGGCAACACATTTGTCGAATATAAATAATTTCTCCTTCCACACAATGAAGATTGATGCAACCTCATTTGAGTTTTTCATTAAGAAGGCGTATTGTTCCCTCCATGTGAAAATCTTATCCTTTTGTTCCTTGGTCAATTTTTGCACACTTATTGCCTTCAAATTTCTAGCATCATTAAGAAGGCGTATTGTTCCCTCCATGTGAAAATCTTATCCTTTTGTTCCTTGGTCAATTTTTGCACACTTATTGCCTTCAAATTTCTAGCAATCTTCTCATAGGTAGGCAACATCTCTGTCATACATTTTTCCATACTAGTCATGTCCTGGATGACCCTTTTAGAGTTTGCCACCAACTGAAATAATTTTACAAGTACACTGGTACCTCTACTAACAAAATCTTCGAGCCAATCTCTCAAGTGTTTAACATAAACAACTAGCTGATTTAGTTGTTTCCGATCCTCAGGAGACTCAAGGACTTGTGGTAGAAACAACATCGACTGTGAAGTAGAATGAAGATGGGAAATATATTCCCTTAGTTGTTTCACCTCAGCCTTCAGGGCTGCCTTATCTTCTCCGTCTTTGATAATTCTTTCTTTGAGGTTTCTTGCTTCTGCCTCCAACATATTGACATCAGCGTGCCTAGTACTCTGACCCAAATTGGCCTTGGTTGTCTAAAAATCATCAAGCTCCACATCGAATATAGTCTTATCTTGAGGAAGAATAGCCGTCTTGAGAATCAAATCTCGTTTGGAAGTCTTTGATATCCTCATTTGTCGCTTTGGCTTTTTGGCTATGGGTTCCTTAAAAACCTTGTCAAGCATGCCAAAATCAACTTGGTATGAGGGCTTCTTTCTTTTCTTTCTAATGACTTCCTGCAACCAAGTGGAAGCCTCTTCTCTCACCTTTGCCTTTGTCTCTTCAACTCCTGATGAGTCAAATGGTGTGGAAATATTCTACATAAGGGACTCGGGCTCTGATTGCCTTGGAGTGGATACAGTAGTCTTCGGGGAAAGCTCCACTGGTGGTGAAGAGGCTAATGTGGGTTGTTTGTGATGTATTGGTGAAGCGATGCCAACCCTGGATTTCTGAATTCTCCTCAAGATCCCAAACTCAGGAAGACTATCTTCTCTATCTCCTTCATCAACCACTTTTTCTTTCAACTTTGTTATTGGTCTAGAGGGTGGAGCTAGTACTCTTCGTCAAGGCGGCTCTGTAACTGGTGTCTTCTCTTTTTGTACTTTGACTCTTTTAGTCATCTTGGAATTTGAGAAGAATTACTATGCCTCACAACTTCACTGGTCCTCTCTTTGATAGAAGTCCCTTTACGACCAATCTACTTGTGGCAATGGTTGTTGCTCAATATTTTCCCTCACAAACTTAAGAGACAAAACATCTCCATTATCATCCAAAAGGCCCTCAACATCCTCTCCAAGAAAGTCTGCAATATGCTGCATTGTGAACCTACAATGATCCCTTCAACGCACTTCAAACTCATCTTCACAATTTGCCCAAAAGTCTTTGATCTTGGGAATATGTGCAAACTTACTACCCAACCTTGATCGCATGACCTCCTTCGGATCATAGGTGCACTTCTCCTTAAAATTCTTGAAATTGAATCTGGTCATCTCTTTGCCAACTAACTTGGCGTCTGCGATGGTCTTGCATTTATAAACGTCCAATTGGATTGGAAATTGAACCCCATGCTTATGCCGGCTTCTTAACAGTGTATGCACCTCCGAGCTTTGACACAAGTACTCCATGAAGATGACCTCGTCAGATGGATACTTCGGAAGCATATATGGATATGAATAAAAACTATATACTTTGATCTAGGTGAAGGTGGGAAATTGGATGAACCAATCTACCCAATCAGCTATACCACCCTGGGTTCTTCTGAAATCCCCATGTGCATTTGATTATTTATATCACGTACTGAATGCATGACAAATGCATCATTAACCCTCTTGAAATGCTTTTGTGACTTGGAGTACTCCAACTACAAAAAATGTTTGTAGATTAGGGTGCGCTGAAGTGACCCTATAAAGTTCAATCCCTTGAACTTGTTGTGATGGGCCATCATGTATACTAGGTATGAAGACATTCTAAACACACGAGTTTGGGAAAACTTGGTTATTTGCTTGTCGAGGCAATTGCTGACTAGAGTTGCCTAATCAAAATTTTTGTTGTCACATCCCATTTAATTTTGTTAGATTAAATACATAATTAATGTATTTTAGTGGATGATATGAAGGATATTTGGTTATTTGAAATGTCCCCATTTGAGAGCAGAGGGGTTCGTTTTCACACTCTGGGATTTTTGGAAGGAAAATCAAGGTTTGGAGATGACTTAACATATTTTTCTAGTGATCTTGATGTGTTCATTTCATTTAATATATTTCTCTTTCCATGGAGCGAACCACTTAGAGGAATGGTGAGTGTGGAGACTCGCCATGTTGTGGAGATGGATTTGTCATGTGATGAAGTTGTCAACATATTCTTTATGATGTCACCTTGGTTTGATTGATCATGTGTACACCAACTTGAAGGAAGATTCAATTAATACCTATTTGATGCCTTTGGACGGCCTTTTATGGAGAAACAAAGAATAAAATATCATCTATATCTCGGCGCTTGAAGGAAGAAGCTTGGAAAAGAGGAAAGAAGACAAATTCATATATTTAAATTGAATCTTCTAGGTGCCCAAAGGATTTGAGGCAGGTCGGCCCTCTTGGTGAGGGAAAATAATAAATAAAAAGTACTAAAAGTGCCTAGGTCGGCCCTATTTGAGAGGGCAAAAGTTATGTATAAATATGAAGTCATTTCAAGGCATTTTCATCATCAATCAATCATTCATTCATTCACATTTGGGAGTTTATCTCTTGGATAAGGTCTTGGCACAAAAACCTCAAGCACCTTGGAGGAGTTGGACGAAAACCTAGTTCTTCCTATAGAGAATTCCGTGACGGGAGTTCACTTGCACTTCATTGTTTTTGGAGCAGAATTGCAGATCAGATTTGGAGATCATCTTGAGGACTTTACTATCATCATTTTGCATTACTTTTGGTATGTACAACCTTAGGGTTTAGGGCAGACTTGAGTTGGACTTGTTTGTCTTGATCGCCCATGCATTGGATGTAATTTGAAGACTTATTTAATTCTGATTTTTATAGCAGTAGACTTCTGGGTTTATTTCAATCATTTGTGGTTGTCATTTGAAGTTGTTTAATTGCATATTGTGCGGTGCAATTCAAATATAATATTGGAAATGTTGTTGGCAATGATATTATGGTGATTTGGTATATTTTATGGAGATTATATGCAATTGTTTAAATCTGATTTTTAGGGCAGAAGTTAGAGTTAGAGCAGAAACTAAAAAAGCAGAAAATCAGGGCAAAACTTAGGGTTAGAGCAGAAAACTAAAGTGCAGAAAATTAGGGCAGAATATTGTCATCATTTAAGGCAGAAATTCTGGGCAATGTTTGGTTTTTTTACGCCCTAGGATCCATTGAATATTCAGATCAGAACTTCCATTTTTGTAGCAGCAGTGTCTAACTCAGAAAATCAGACTTGGTTGATTAATCCTTGATGCCCTAGAATGTGTATTTCATGTTGTACTTCATGGGAGATGTGAATTGTAATGTTTAGTATCATTTGCAAATTGCCATCATTATATGCTATGTTTGGATGCATATTTGGGTGTTATGATTACATGTTTAAGAGCAGAAAATTAAATCAGAGATTAGGGTTTTGGACAGAAATCTAAAGTTCAAAAGTTAGGGCAGATTTCAAAATAAGTAAAATCAGTCATCCCAAACAAGTTTCAGTTGGAAAGCCCGTAAATCCAAAATTGCCCTAAATATCCCCATTTGGGATATTACATTATGTATTTAAATGTAAGTCAAATTAAATTGTAAAGGACTAATTATTTTGTTTTGATGTTACCTGAGAGCAACAAGGAAAAGTCAAGACTCTCAAGGGCGTAGAGAGAGGATATCACCAAGGAAAGGGTTCTAGACGATCAATAAGTTGGCATGATAGAGAAATCTTTCAACAACCTTTAATTTTGTCTAGATGAAATACATAATTAATGTATTTTAGTGGATATTATGAAGGATATTTGGTTATGTATTTAAATGTAAGTCATATTATATTGTAAAGGACTAACTATTTTGTTTTGATGTTTCCTGAGAGTGACAAGGAAGTTGAAACTCTCAAGGGCGCACAGAGAGGACATCATCAAGGAAAGGGTTCTACACAATCAATAAGTTGGCATGATGGGGAAACTCGGTTATTTGCTTGTAGAGACAATCACTAACTAGAGTTACCCAATCAAAATTTTCATTGTGACATTCTATTTAATTTTGTCTAGATTAAATACATTATTAATGTATTTTAGTGGATGATATGAAGGACATTTGGTTATGTATTGTAAGTCAAATTAAATTGTAAAGGACTAACTATTTTGTTTTGATGTTACCTGAGAGTGACAAGGAAAAGTCAAAACTCTCGAAGGCGCAGAGAGAGGATATCATCAAAGAAAGGGTTCTAGAGAATCAATAAGTTGGCACGATAGAGAAATCTTTCAACAACCTTAGAGTCATAGGATAGATTGTGCATATCTGAGTGGCTCCATGATTGGTCTTGACATATTGTCACAAAGGCAATAGGTATATATAGTATGGTCGTAAATTAGCGACAGATAGTAACTGCATTAATTTATTCCTTAAATTGATGTTGGTCGACTGTATGTAGTATCTTATGTAATGATACCACTAGTGCAATGGTTGAATAGTAAATGTGTATGGTTGCTATTTCATCCAATTGGAAGGTGATTGACTTGGAAAGAGGTCATAGACATTGTGACGCTTGGTCACACTTATGTAGGCCTTGATGATAGTAGTGAGTCAATCACTGAGTGGCGAGTGTATTGACTAAATCCGTCGCAAGGGTAAATTGCATCTTTAAGCTATCTATTATCCTTATTAATATTATCTTAAGGGAAGGATAGTTATTTAACTATGTTATAATTAATCATTGTGTTTTATTAATATTCTTTAAGAATAAAGAATATAGTATACGTGTAATTACCTAACTTATAATTGTTCTTTGGGAATTGTTACACCCAATCCGAAACTCAAGAATCTTTGTCCTCTATCATCATGTTTGAGCTAGTCATCGAGTTTCGGTTGCAATAGTTCTTACTATTGTTGTGTTAAAATATAAGTCTTCATTAAATGTCATCAAAATACATTTTGTTGAAACTTGAGTCATCGAGTTTAGAGGTTGTCTTTTGAAAATTTGAATGCCGAGTTTGATGTTCGTGTTCGTATTATTGTCATGTCCATATTTGTTTTCCACGTTCGTGTCATCATCAACCAAGTCACAATTGTCAAGTTTTGTAAAAAGTCATGTTGCAATTTTTTTGTGTCAGTTTTAACTTTAAAAACATAATTCATAATTAATAATATTAAAAGTAATTGGAGACAAAAATCTTGCCTACTTTACGTAAATTCTTCAAGGCCAAAGAAGGACTGCTGACAGAAGAGGAACTTGATGGAATACAAATATTGCATACTTTTTTTGAGGAAGATGAAGTGACACAAACTTCTCAGGACCAAAATTGCGAGCCATGTGGCAAAGAAGAAATCCAACATCCTATAGAGAGCAATGGTGAATCCAATTTATTCTTCTCATCATTCGAAGGGTGGTTTGAAGAACCTGCGTCGGATGCAATCAAAGAAGATGAAAGATCTTTTCTCCCTTAATTTTCAGCTTCAAAATCAGAAGTTTCCACAAGAATAAACCCTCATGATGAGAAGTCTTAGTTGATGTTAGGAGAAGAGACCCAAATATGGTCACCAGAAATCAGTATTTTTGTTCCAGAGATCAAAGAAGCATTGTCGTTGGAGCAAGAGCAAAATTTTCTTCATGTTGAAGATGATTTATCCTTGGAGGCATTTGTCAAATCAGGAGCTCATATGGAAGATTCATCATTGGATCTTGACAGTTTTCTACATCACCTAGAGAGCAAGTCTTCAGTAGAAGATAAAATGAATTTTCTCTTGCAATTGAGCTTATCTTCACCATCATCTTCAATAGAATTTAGGCACGTTGGTGAAGAAGTTCAATCAAGAGGACAAAAGCTCATGGGACATTTAGTTGAGATCACTGAAGATAATCATATGGAGAAATCAAAAACTCTTAGTGAGTGTATGATAAGATTTGTAATATGTAAAATCAATCAAACATATGAAGAAGAAACAAAAACCTTAGAAGAATCTGTTCCTGCTCTTGCCTGCATATCAAAAGAAGAAAGGTGTACAGCCGGCAAAAATGAGATGTTACCAGATATTCGCATTCATGTTCTCAAGGACACATTCATTAAAGGCGATTGCTCTATGGAAGCTGAAGAGACTCAAGATGATGAATGGCAAAGTGATAATGATCAAATGCTTGAAGCTTCAGATCTTGATGATCTATCACATTCTAATTCTGAGGATTGGATGGACGAAGACACAACTAATGAGAACGATGAAGAGGTTTCCCAATCACTAGATGCATTGCTGTTGACAGTTGTAGATCTGGAAAGTCAAGAACCAGTGATGGAAATTCTATATGAACAACTTCAACCTTTCCTAGAGGATGATACATGGGCTGATTTCAGAGTTGCGTATGTTGAAGACATGGATGTTCAGAGAATCAAGTTCAATATGCGGTAGTCACTATTCCTACATAAGTGCTATGGCCACAGGACATTGCTCGATATCTTTAGAAGGAGGTTCCGCACCTTCACCTATTGCAGAGGTTTTTTGCCATCGAAGAAGATGATCTACCCGAGCTAATGCATATCAACCAGCGCATCTTGAATTTCTCTCTGCATGATCCGTGTTTATCCACTAGAACCATGGCTTTTCGACAAAGTGTTGCAGAGGACAAAAGACTATGTGCTGTCGCAACTGAATTCCCAACTCAGGAGGAGAGGTTCTTATTTTTCTAAGCTTGTTAATGGTTTTGTGTAACAGTTTTTGTTTTCCTTGTTCTCACTCGAAAAAAGAGTGTGTTTGTATTGTATTTCGTGATATAGTAGTTTTGTTAAATGTTATGCTTAGGTGATTAGGCATATTCTGGCTCCGTTGCCCAACTAATAAGGCACCAGTTGCTTGCAAATCCCAGAGATTTTGAAGTCCTATGCTGCAAGTATACGCCATGGTCCCCAGACAAAGCCAATTGTTACACCCAATCTGAAACTCAATAATCTTTGTTGTCTATCGTCATGTTTGAGTTAGTCATCAAGTTTCGGTTGCAATAGTTCTTACTATTGTTGCATCAAAATATAAGTCTTCATTAAATGTCATCAAAATACATTTTGTCAAAACTTGAGTCATCGAGTTTAGAGGTTGTCTTTTGAAAATTTGATTGCCAAGTTCGATGTCCGTGGGAAACCTGTGTCACACTTTATAAAGGAATTGGCCAACAGCAAAAAAAATTCTGAACTTCGACCTCATAAAAGTGGCATTTATGTTTTGAATTTCAAAATGATGTAAACTAATGAAATGTAGATCTCTTGATGAATTTATGCTTGTAATTTTTTAAAAAAAATTAAAAAATTGTTTTGACATTTGTTTATAAATTTAAGAGCAAATTTTGAATTGCTGAAAATTTTAAGAAAAAGTGACTTTGAGTCCACGTCACAAAAAAAAAAAGAACAATCTTATTTTTCCCTAATTTTTTTTTCCCAAATAGAGGAGTTCAATATCTAGTGCATGGAGAAAAAAAATTAGTTTTCAATGCATATTTTCTTCGTAATATCATTTTAAAGTCAAACTTTATAGAATCTGATAGTTTCCATTCCACGTCAACTTTTATATAACTTTTTTATCATTTTCGCAAAACCAATTATACCCTTTTGGAGAGGACACTTTCCTCTAGTGCACCATATAATTTTGAAAAAATTTGGATGTGTTTTGATATATTTTTTTTAATTTCTAATCAGTGTCATCTCTGATTTTAACAACCTACTTACAATAATTTAAAAAAAAAAACATATTCAAACTAATCAAAATATTAAAAAAAAAAATCATATTTGGATTATAGGCTCAGAGCTTACAAAAGGGTTTTTTTTATTTTTGAAATAATCCATTCTAATTGAAGAAATATTCAGTTTAAGTTGAGAATTTCAGAAAACCCTAGAAAATGAGGGGGTGGCTGCTAAGTAAGATGCCGCATAGACAGTTTCGGGCGAAAGTATTTGGGGGCAAAAGTATTTCGGGGCGAAATCATTTGGGGGCAAAATCATTTTTTTTAAAAAAAACTGCATGATTTCATTTCTTTTTTTTGTTTTTAACTAGATGATTTCGGGCGAAACCATCTCGCCCCCAAATTGACTCACCCAAAAATAGCTTACCACATATGCGTCACGCAACGGCTACATTTTTTCAGGCGAAATCATCTCGCCCCCAAATTGATTCACGTGAAAACGACGTGCTATGAACTATTTTGTTGGCCCAAAATGTGACACAGCTTTGTGCTTTTACCCCGTGTCCATATTATCATCATGTCTGTATATTTTGCCATGTTCTTGTCATCAACCAAGTCATGATTGTCAAGTTTTGTAAAAAATCATGTTGTCATTTTTTTTGTGTGTTGGTTTTAATTTAAAAAAAAATAATTCGTATTTAATAATATTATTTTAATCTTTGATTAAAATAATAATAATTATTATTATTGATTATTTCTAAACAATTAAAATTTTTGTTGACTTGTTTAAAAATAAAAAGTCATAAAATATTATTTTTCCTAAAAAATGTTATTTGCAATTTATTGTTGATAATATTTATTATTAAAAAAATGGAGCGACAATTTGCAGGGCGACAAAATGCAGAGCGGCAAAATTTGGAACAGGAGGGACGATTTGAGGAGCAAACCCAAAGAAGAGATTGGCGAAGATATCCTCGGGAGGAGCACGATCACTTCTAGCATACAGAAAGATGGGGCAGAGGAGCAGATAGAGCTAAGCAATTTTTCCAACATCCGGAAGAACCATGGAGAAGATTTGGAAATCGAAACCCTCAAGGAGGAATGCGCCAACATAACACAAGACCCTATACTCCAAGGCGATGGGAACATGGGTAGAGGAATAACTTGCAACGAAGAAATCCAGGCGCATAATGGAGAGGTGGGAGAAACCCTAGAGGAGGACAGCGCAGAGATTTTCAAAGACAAAATCCTCATCCCAGAGATTTAATATATAGAAGGCAGGAAGACAATTGAGAAGGTTAGTTAACAATTGATCTTAGTGCAAACTGGATTTAGAACCAAGTATCCAAATTGGAAAACACAGCACTAATAATCAAGTGGCTCAGTAAAGATTTAAACTGGGAAAGCCTCAAAACTTGGTGGTGTGGCAAATGGGGGAAAGATCTGGAGTTCAAGATGTTGGCAAATAATTTTTTCATAGTCATTTGTCCCTCCGCAGTAATAAGGGATCATATAGAAAAAGGGGTATGGATTTTGGACGGATGCAGCTTCTACATCTGCCGATGGAAAGCTGGGTTTGATCTGACCTCGCATCACATCGACATAGTTCATAATTGGTATGTCATTCCTAATCTACCTCTCGAATATTGGGATCCTAAGATTTTGGAGGAAATAGGAAATGCCATGGGAACCTTTTTGTGTGCAGAAGAAAGGACTAACTCAGAAGGAACTGGTACGCATGTGAGGATGTGTGTAGCAAATAGTTCAGACAGAAGAACTCTAAGAGAAATTAAGATTTCATCAGATTTAGGTATGTGGATGCACAACTTAATCCACTACTCCTTTACTACAGATACTTTGGTTAAAATTCTGGGATGGAAAAGTCACAATCAATCAAAGGAAGATTCTGCCCAGCTTGAAACTTCTCAATCTTCAAACAAACAGTCTCTACATGCAGAAGCAAAGGATCAAATTTCAGAGGAGGAAGTCCATCCCCGCCCTCCTATTATGGAACAACAATCAGAACCCAAAAGGGAGGAGAAATTGGAAGATAATCAGAGCATAAAAACCCTAGACCAGAAACTTTTTCAAGTTATAGAGACGATGGGCAAAAACGTAAGGGAAGATTTAGATTCCCTTATAAATGTGGGAAACGAACTGGTAGACATAGCAAATGCGGCTAAAAAGGGAGAAATTGAAATGGAGAATATTGAAGGCGAAGATTGGTTAGCAGAGCAAGAGTTAGAGTTGATGGAAAACGAAGTCCTAATGGATGAAGAGGAGATTCCAAGCAAAGTCTTGAGCACTCCTCCAAAAAACACAGAGCAGGGGAAGCTTGGGCTGGGGATCAAGGAGCCAGTCAAAACCTCTCCAGATTGTGGAGAACAAAGAGGAAAAGGCAGAATTCCAAACAAGGAAAAGCTGAAGTGGGATGGGGAAGCATCACGACAGCTGAAAATTAATTCAATGTTGAAAGTAGCGAAGGGAGAGACCCTTCCCGAACAGCAATGAGGATCTTTACTTGGAATGTTAGGGGCCTAAACGCCCCTAACAAAAGATGCCTGCTTAGGCAGCATCTGAATAACCTGCATCCGGATATTTGTCTGATCCAGGAGTCAAAACTAGGAGAACAAGAAAGAGCAAGTTTAAGACTGAAATTGAAAAGCTGGAATATCTTACGAGTCAATTCAGAAGGAGCTTCAGGAGGCCTACTGACATTATGGAAACCTCAATCAGCACTAATTGAAGAAGTGGCTTCAAGTAAGTTCTGGCAAGCATGCAAGGTAAGGAGCCTTGCTTCAGACTTAAGTTTTCTTTTGATAAATGTTTATGGGCCAAATAATTGCATTCAAAAAAGAATTTTATGGAACGAACTGAATAAAGTGTGCGTGCTACCAGATTTTGAGGTGTGTATATTGGGAGGGGATTTCAATACTATTTTAAAAGGAGCTGATAAAAGAGGGGGAGTTGGTAGGAAACTACAATCACAGATAGATTTTGAAAATTTTGTGAATAGAAATATGCTATGTGACATTTAGATGGGGGGAGGGCAATTTACCTAGACTAACAGAAGGATGGGTTTCTATAACATAGCTGAGAAGCTGGATAGGTTTTTGTTCAAGAGAGATTTTAGCAGATTTCCCTTCTCTCTTGACTGCCAGCTGCTGCCAATTTCAGGATCAGATCACTACCCAACAAGTTTGGAAATAATTGGGGAGAGAGGCCCTGTAAGATGCCCTTTCAAATTCGAAAATATGTGGTTAAACATAAGGATTTTTAGATATGATCAAAGATTGGTGGAATGCTACTCAACCAAATGGCTCTAAAATGTTTTGCATAGCAACTAAGCTGAAAGTTATCAAGCAAAATTTAAAGATTTGGAACAAAGACAAATTTAAAAATATTTTTGAGGAGAAGAAGTAGTATGAGACAGCCTTGAAATCTCTTTCTGAAAAGATAATCAGAGAAGGTATGGACAATCAAAGTTACTTAGAAGAAAAAGCACTGCTGGGGAAATTGAATGACATTCTTTCAAAGGAAGAAATTTTTTGGAGACAAAAGTCCCGAGAAGTTTGGCTGAATGCAGGTGACAGGAATACAAAATTCTTTCACAATGTCACAAAAGCAAAAAGAGAGGCAAACAGAATAACTAGGATAAAAGACAAAGTTGGAAGACTGTTGGAGAAAGTAGAAGAGGTGAAACAGGCTGTAGTGGAACATTTTCAGAATTTGTTAAATGACTGGGAAGGCTCCAATTTCATAGCCCAAAAGGAATTAGTGAACTGCATTCCCAAGTTGGTCACGGATGATCAGAATGACATGTTAAACAGCAAATTCACTGAAGAAGTTAATACAACACTCTTCCAGCTCCACCCAGATAAGGCGCCAGGACCAGATGGCTTCCCAGCAGGCTTTTTCCAAAAATGTTGGGATATAATAAGCAAAGATATTATGGAAGCACTAGAGGAGTCCAGAGCCTCTGGACAGATTCTTAAGGAAATCAATAATACCTTCATAGCTTTGGTTCCAAAGAAAGAGAAGCCTGAACTTTTGGATGACTTCAGGCCCATACCTCTCTGCAACACTTTTTACAAAATACTAGCCAAAACAATGGCAAACAGATTAAAAAGACTCCTACCAAACTTGATTTTTGAAGAGCAAACAGGGTTTGTTCCAAATAGATCAATCCTGGATGGAGTAATAATTTCTCAGGAGGCCATTCATTCAATTCAAAGTTTGAATAAACACGCAATGCTTATAAAACTAGACATCAAGAAGGCATATGACCGAGTCAACTGGCATTTCTTGTTTAAAGTTCTGGAAGGGTTCGGTTTTAGCAGGAAATGGCTAGATTGGATATTCTCTTGGATTGCTAGCCCGAGATTCTCAGTGTTGCTAAATGGATCTCCAGAAGGGTTCTTTAATGTCTCCCGGGGGCTTAGACAGGGAGACCCAATCTCTCCCTTTCTTTTTATTATAATGGCGGAAGCCCTTGGAAGATCAGTTCTCAAAGCTTGGCAAGCAAGGAAGATATTTGGTGTCCAAGTTTCAAGTGGTGTCCCAAATATCACACATCAGTAGTTCGCTGATGACACCATGCTGTTCGGAAAAGCTCAGGTCAAGGAGGCTCGGAGTTTCAAATTTATTCTCAATAAGTATACAGCAACCTCTGGGCAAGAGGTAAGTCAAGATAAATCTGAGGTATTCTTTTTTAATACAGTAGAGAGATTGGAAGCTCAGATTCTGGGGATCCTTAGTTTCAAAAAAGAATCTCTTCCTTGCAAATATCTAGGAATTCCATTGGCTAAAGGCATTCGCCCTGGAAACATGTGGAACAACCTGGTGGAGAAAGTTACCAATAAGGTGGCATCTTGGAAAAACAGATGGCTCTCTTGGGCCAGAAGGCTCACCAAACTCAAATCAGTAATCTCCGTCCTTCCTACTTAATGTCCTGCCTCCCCCTTTCAAGCAAAGCAAGTAAAGAACTGAATAAGAAGATGAAAAACTTCTTCTGGCAAGGGTCGTCAGATCAGTTCAAGTATCCTCTTATCAAATGGAAGCAAATCTGTGAAAGCAAACAAAAGGATGGAACGGGCTTAAAAAATTTACTGCTCCAGAATAAAGCCCTTGGAGCCAAACTTGTGTGGACAATATTCTCCAACCAAGAGCTAAAATGGGTAAAAATTATGAGGGCTAAATACTTGGATGAAGGAGAAGTCAGCATTTTCACTTCTAGGGAGCTTCCCAAAGGTTCCAGGGTGTGGAACTTCATTCGATGATGCAGACATCTCATTTCAGATTATCTTTCTTGGGAAATAAGGAGTGGAGATTTAGCAAATTTTTGGGAAGATTCTTGGCAAGGATTTCCAAGCTGGCTGAAAGAGATGATTTGGCAAACATCAAAAGAGTTACAAAACAAGCATGGGGGGATAAGGTAAGAAACTACTTGACACCGTTTTTTCTCAATGGTTCACTAACTGCCAAATGGAAAAGCCCACAAAATCTAGGTCTTAGTCATGCAGAAGTGGAAATCTTTGACAAAGTTCTAGAAGATAGACGGATCTGCTACAGGCAGGGGCAGGATAATCTACATTGGGTAGGATCTCCCAACGGATCCTATAGTGTAAAAGAAGGATACAAAAAATTGACGGAAAGCCAAGAGGAAGGGATTGCAATCCCAAGGGAGTTGTGTTGGAATCCTGATTGTCTAGCAAAGGCAGGGGTCTTCTTGTGGGTGACCTCACAAGGCAAAGCCCTAACAGCAGACAGGCTAGCAAAACTAGGAATACAGGGCCCTTCAAGATGTTTATGCAAAGAAAGTTTAGAAGATGGTGACCATCTCTTTCTTTCTTGCCCTTTTTCCAATCTATGTTGGAATTGGTTAATGGAAAAACTGCTATGGAAATCAGCTATGCCAAAAGGGTTGTCAGACTAGCTCATGGGTTGGCCAAGATTAAACAAAAAAGCTATCTATCACAAACTTTGGTCCATCTGTCCCTCAATGTTAACTTGGGAACTCTGGAAAGAGAGAAATAGAAGACTCTTTCAGAACAAAGAGATGCCTATCACCTCCTTCCTTAATAAGGTCGAAATCAACATAGTAGAGGCAATCAATTCAAAATTGGGAGATTCAAGATCTTCACAGCAGTTTTTCTCTGACTGGGATACTAAGGTGAGACTAGGATGGCAGGGTTTAATCTTGCCCCCCATCAGAATTGAAGGCGGACTACAAACAGATATAAAAAGAAAGAATTCCAAATGGTCTCCCCCGGATTTCGAGTGGTTCAAGCTAAACTTCGATGGGGCCTCTCGAAGGAACCCAGGTAAATTAGGTGCAAGTTGCATTATTAGGAATTGGGAAAGTAAAACTATTGGCAGAATTGCAAACCCTTTGGCAGATGGGACAAACAACGAAGCAGAGCTTGAGGCACTAATTTTGGGCTTAAGGTTGAACCATGAACTCAAGCTCAGGAAAGTTGCCATCGAGGGAGATTCCCTTCTAGTAATCAATGGGCTTCGATCTAGGAGATTGCAAAACTGGAAACTAGCCGCTAAACTGGAAGTAGCTTTGAGCCTAATGGACAGGTGTGAAATGGTAACAATTAACCATATTTATAGGGAGGCCAATTCAGAAGCTGACTCTCTCTCTAATCAAGGGGCGGATGGAATAAGGGTGAAATCTTTATTTTCCCCCGAGTAATTTTCTGGGGTGGTAGGGCGGGCACCCTATCCATGAGAACATGGAAGGGTTGTATCTCTAGGATATACACTTGGCAAGGTGGTATCCTTCGTTGGTTTTCTGATTAATAATTGTGAGGTATGCGGTTATTTACCATTGCACCCAAATGATGCCTCTGCACGCTTGAGCCTACGCAAAGGATTTCCCTCTCCATTCTCCGAGCTGTCCATTTAATGATGGCTCTCGTAAGGTTTTCTAGCAAAGAATTCTCTAGATGCTCTTCGTCGCCTATATCTGCTCTCTACAGTTTCATTCGTATGGAAAGCTTAGTCACAGATGCGTTAGAAGGTTGCCCTCTGGTTAGAATGGCAGAAGGCTCAGGTTTCATTGCTCGAATGTCAATTGAAGGGTTGATAAATTTGGGGGTGGCAACCCCCATTCAGCTGGAAAGCATTGTTCAGCAAATGGCTTTCAAAGGTGTCCTCACTGACCAAAGGCTTAAACAGGTTCTGCATTTATATGATGGGCTCCTGCTTCCAATAGTGAAGATCATTCTCGGCAAAGGCTTTCTGGGTGCAGAGGAATTTTATTGGGTGGATACCCATATCTCGTCATGGTTTCTGGCCTCCGTTTTAGACGCAGGGGCTTCGAAAGGAGAGGCGAAGGGGCTGATGGTGAAATTGTTTAAAGCAGAATTCCTTGGCGGCCTCGACAAAATTATGGGTGCGGTCATTCTAGGGGCAGGAATCCCTCGCCCCAAAGATTTCTCAGAGCCGAAGGATCCTTTGGAGGTTGTCAAGGTTTTCCCTTTCATACTGGACATGAAGGGTCTGGGGTTGCTTGAACACCGAGAGCGAGTCATGAAGGCCATTGCTTTTCTGAAGAAATTGCTGAGTTTGGAGGAGGTCAACGGGGACTTTGGGTGGGTTAGTGAGCTCCAAGCTATGACAATGGAGCTTGGTTTCATGTAAAAGCAGTCTCTTAGTTTTTTCTATTAGTTTGTTCTTCTAGCAATATACAAGTATTGTCTGTTCTTTGTGGTCTCTTTCCAAGGAAATACAGTCAGCCATAATGGCTAATTTTGGTATAAATTTCGGTCCTGTGTGGCCTTTTTTTGTAAACAGCTGAGGCAGCCGGATAAAGTAAGGGAAAGCAGGATAACAGTCTATAGCCACCTGCATGTAAATATTGCTATACTTCAATATAAAAACTCTTATTTTACGGATTAAAAAAAAAAATTATTATTAAAAATGATAATAAAAAATTTAAATTTAAAATTTAAATTTAAAAAAAGAAAAGTGCGGGCCATAGAAATATGACACACCTTTATACAAGTCAAAGCGCATCAAAATTTTTAAAAGCACCTTTACAAAGGCAAGAGCAAAACATAAGAAAAATTTTAAAAGATTTAAATCACTTCATAAAAATCAAAGAAGCGCTTTATTGTGGAAACCCACGTGCTTGTCAAGAGACAAAGCACCTTCCTCAAACAGGTCGTGTGTTTCAAATAGGAGTCGTGCTTCCTCCAGAATACTTCATTCATGCCTCTGCAAAAAGACTCTTCCCATATCAAACAAGTCGCTCCTTAGGCGCTTCACAAAGACTTCAAAGGCGCCAATACAAATCACCCACACACCTTGAATGAGTATGAAGCGCTTAAAACACCATTTCAACACATTTCTGGGAGGGAGAGAGCATTTCAGTAGGAACAACTCAGTGCAAGTACTCATCCAAAGCAAATGTGCCAACAAGGAGCTCTAATGCCATCAAAGGAGGTTTGAAGTGCCACAGAACAAAGGAGATGCGTCAATGAAAATAAGCATTCCTAAAGACTCTTCTTCAACACGTTGTAATGTCCCCTTTTTCCGAGTGATCACCCATCAGTGTTGACTAGCCTATTTTATTCCCATGGGCTAGGTTGAAGAAGCAAGGGAATATTTTGATTAGTTAAATCATGCATTTAACTAATTTTGCCGGGCTTATTGATGATGGGAAATGACCTTGAGTATTTTTGTGATGCCTTAAAAAATATGAAATAATGCAAAATAATTTCTTTTGATGGTGGACAACCTAGGAGAAGTAGGCATTATGAGTTCCCAAGGAGGTTTGCCCAATTTGGGAAAAATATTATAAAATAATATTTGGTTTTTTCCTTGTGTGAGGCAGCTAGAAGGTCGTCGGCCTAGGGAGGGATAAGTAAAAAGAAAATAAAAATATAGCCATGTGGTCGACCAGCTTGAAGAGGAGACAAAAAGCATGTATAAATATAAGATCATTCAAGGCATTTTGATCGTACCTTTCATTCATACTTTTCATGGAGTTTATCTCTTTAGCTGCAACATTTTGTTGGGCTTGAATCCAAGGACAAAAACACTCGTGATTCTTGGTGAATTAGATGAAAACCTAATTCATTTTTGTGAAGGTTTCATAACGGAGACCTACTTGCACTTCATTGGAGATCTACAGAGGGTTTGAGCAGATTTGCACATTCAGATTTCAAGATCAGATTGGAGCAGCAGATTTTGTGGCATTTGATATTCATTTTTCAATGGGCATTGCCCTAACTTGGAGAGCCATCTTTGTGAAGGGCGATTTGGCTTTTTTGGAGGCGATTTCTTCATTGTCTAGGGTTTTCTAAACCCTAATTCATTGCAGCAGTCCAAGCGCCACTTTGGAGAGGATTTGGGAGCATCAATTTTCATCTTTGTATGTGTTTTGACATCCTTGCCTAGCTGATGTAATTCACCCAGCTAGGGTTTGCCTTGGAGCATCCTGTTGATGTGTTTTTTATGACAACGTCAACATTTAGAATAAAACACTAAGTATTCTATCCTCTCTTGAACAAAGAAACCTCAAATGCTAAACTATGTGATCAAATGAGATTACTCCAAGGTTCCTTGAATGTCAGGTCTTGACGTGCACATGGATAGACTCAATGGAAATGATGTGATTTTGCTAGTAATCACAAAGGGACTTACGCTAAATTACTCCTTTACCTATGGATGAAATCTACTCCTTACTCCTTGGATTTGTGAATGAATGGAACCTTCTTCAATCTATCTAAAAAGAAATAATAAAAGGAAAGAGTTAGGAGAAATCTAATCTACTCCTAAGGACAATGAGATATGGAATAGTGCTTTGATAGACAAATTCCTTTGAACCAAGCTTCATTTCGCCATGAGAGCAACAACTACACGAAACTAGTGCAATCTTCAAAGGTAATGAAGGATTTTCATATTGCAAATATGCATTCAAATACCCATAGCTAGCACAACTTGAACAAATATCCACAATCGAACTATTGCAAAATGAGGTTCAGGCTAACTTTGGATTGTAGCTTACAATCAGCAAACCACAAAAAGTATGAACCAAGGAATTCATCAAATATCTTCACATTAATCCACCATATCAGTGAACTTCAACTAAAACTTATCTATTTTGCTTTGAATCATCTTTGAGAAATCCGAAACCATGCTAACATCCCAAAATAACACAATATTCACCAAGCTTCAATGAGTATGTATTGATTTTGGTAGTATCTTTACAACAATTTCACAATAGTCTCTCCAACTCTTCAAAAGCTCCTACTCTAAAGAGAATAACTAACTAACTCTAAGGAGAACTAGAACCTAAAGAGAAGACCCCTTTACAAATGAAGAGAATGAGCCTTATATAGAGCTCAAAATTACAATCAAGGGCCCAAATTGATTTTAGAAATCAATGGCCAAGATTATGACAACAAAACCCTAATGGAAGGCAGTTACAACTACCACCACTTTCGACCAATGAAATATCAACAACACATGATCTTCTAGAAGGGCGTCTCCCTTATCTCTTTCTTTGGTGACCAAGTTCAATGAATCTAGACATGTTGGCGTAGCATACTTTGATTGGTTGATGATGATCGAATGCCACCTCAACATATTCCGAACAATTATCTCTTGAGAGTACTTTGAACATGGGAACTTCATCTTTGTGTGGTACGTCCTTTGGAGTCTTGCATCGGCGTGGATTCCTTGGTGTAATCTTGACTTCATGATGTTAGGCTCGATCTTCTTGTCATCCTTGGACTTTTGTGAACTGATCTTTCTTCGGGTACCAGAATCCCTGATGTTGGATCGTCAAAGTATATCTTCTCCTTCTGTTGATGACCTTGATGCTAGTTTTCCTTGTGTCATTGAGATGTCTTTGGAAAGATCCTTCATCTTCTTCTAGATTTTTGTGAAGTCTCCTTGACGTGAGATAGTCTACTTCTCCAACCTTTGAAGCTCTTTACATCCGTCTTGAACGTCTTGGATCGCCAACGAACATCTTATCCATGGAAGTGATCCTTGTCTTCAACACTTGCAAAAGTAAGGAAAACCTTGAATAGTAACGGCGGATAAATCCTTAATGCAATGTAATATTAAGATGAAACATGAATAATAATGCATGATTCAAGAAAAATACACCATCCTGATCAATTTCATTCACAAATTCTTGAATAAATAAAGGATTTTCGCCATTTCTCTTGCATTTTCCACATTTAGACTAACTTTTCTTTCATTCCAGAACTATTAGGCAAAGACTGGGTGGATTCAGGAGCTAGAGGTGGAATTTCTTCTGTCTAGGTGCACTTGCGGGAGGATACAGGATTTTCTAGGAGGACGCAAATCAAGGGTTGAACAGGATTTCTTATCTAGAGCACAATTCCTAGGAGGGTGTGGATGAAAATCCAAGGCGCATTTTCCTGGTAGACATGGATTTTCCTCCTTGAGCGGATTTGGAGGTGAGTGGAGTATTTTGTGTCTTAGGCGCAAATCCTTGAGGGATTTGGAATCCACTCTGGGAGGGCGCATTTTCCATGGATGCATGGATTTTCCACTCCTTGAGCGCACTTTCCATGAGGTCGTGGATTTTCCATTCTTGGAGAGCACATTTGGTAGGGTCAACTGGATTTCCTTATCCTTGAGCGTGTTTTCCAGGTGATGGTGGATTTTGCATCCAGGAGCGCATTTTCCTTGAGGATGTGGATTTTTTTCCACCAGATTTTGAAGGTCCCTACCTGACAATATATTTAAAAATATATTTAAGTCCTATACTTTAAATATTTTGAAATATACTGTCAAGATGTTTGAGATAGGTCCTGGATCCATGGGATTTAACATGCAGATTCTAGATTTTTGAGGATCCACCAGATTTCAGACTTAGCTAGTTTTTTAGGGTTTCAGGACATTAGACTTGTTGATGATTGTTTTTCGACAAGTCAACAATAGAGTAAAACACTAGAGTATCCCACTCTCTTGAATAAAGCTCTTCAAAGGCTGAACTATGTGATCCAGTGCAGTAACTCCAAGGTTCCTTTTTATGATTTATGATGGGTTAACTCAGTGATTACATGTGATCTTGCTGATAATCACAAAGGGACTTACGCAGACTTCTTCATCTTTCAGTCAGCTTATTTCTCCTTTCAGTGCGGATGATGTATATACAAGGTTTCAATGATAAAGGAATGAAAAAGATAAAGGTTAGAGGAACTAACCTAAGGTCAATGAAGCAATGATGATGTTTGAATAGACAAACTCCTAAAGAAACCTAACTCCACTTCGCCAAGGATGCCTACAACTACATGGAGTTGGTGCAATCTCCTAAGGTTATGCGAATGGTTTTCAAATCATGAAGGCTTATGTGAACACCCATTAAACGGCGCAGCTCAAACAAGCATCCACAATCGAACTCATGCGAATGAGGCTCAGACTAGCTTTACACAACAATTCACCAGCGATGAATGTTAAAAGCATGAGCTAGGTGTTGATCAAATATTCCATACAACATACCTTACGTCAAAGAGCTTCTAATCTATTTCTAATCTACTTTGAAACATCTCTCCACTTCATTAAGATACAAGGAATTATGTTACTCCACAGGACAACACTTGAACACCAAACAAAGCTCCAATGTTTTTGCATTAACCTTGAGAAATATTTACAACAATTTCAAGTCCTCTCAGACAATTTCGAGAGTCTCTCCTATTCTACTTCTACAAAACTATTGCCTACAATCTCTATATATTACAAATGAGGCAACAAGGCCTTTATATAGTGGTCCAGAGTTACAATGAATGGCTTAGATCAATTCAATAGCCAAGGGCTCTGATCATGCCACCTCAGTAGGTAGTTACAACAACTTTCTATTTTTAGTACAAAAGAGAGAGGCAATGAAGGCACGCTTTCCAATGTGATAAGGTAAGATGAAATCATTTAAAACATCTTCCACATAGGCATTCCTTTGGCTTTTTTTATTAAATGATACATTGAATGTAGTTGAAATGATGTGGCTGATTATGATTGGATGATGATAGGTACTCGACACATAGGTGCCACTTTGGCAACTCTGATGGATCCCAACTTGTATCACCTTGTATGATATCTTTGATGTGATTGCTCTTGAACTTGTATATTTGGGAAGGCATCTTGTTGATCTTGCCTTGATCTTGCTTTGTAAACTGGATGTATGATAGATGTTGCTCATTTGACTTATCTTTGTTATTCTTCTTCTTGTAGGGTACTTGCTGATCTTCTTTGATGTTCCTTCATATAGAGTAGTAGGAGATGATGATGATGTTAGAAGTAGGATCTCTCTTGGACTTGAAGTTTGTAGAGTCTTGAGTGGATGCCTTAGGAAGTCTTGTGAAGATGATGTCCTTTGGATGGATGTCTTCTAGATGATCTTAACATGATGCCAAAGAATTCCAACATAAGGATGATGAAAGGTTCCAATTCAACGATTCCTGAAGGAGGCCCTTTGGAGTGAAGATATAGATGATAACATCTTCCTTAGAACTTCTCCAGGAGACTTGAAAGCATCGGAGGAACTTGAAACTTTGGAAATGCCTTTGGAAGTCTTGATAAAGATGATCCTTTGGAGCAGCTACATGATGCTTTCTACAGGATGACAAACTTGTTGACTCCGGATGTTAGCCCCTTTGGTGATTCCTTAGTCCCATTAAAGGTCCTTGTTCCTACAAGACATAGACATGAATAAATAACTTTGAAAACAAATCACTTCAGCCCCTATATCATTTGAAATCTGATTTTTCAGTGTTCTAAAAATGAAATTTCACAAGAAGACCATAATGATTGATTATCCTTCATACAAATTTCATTTACACTTAGACAATTTTCTGTTTAGAATTCAATGAACCTGCTGAAAATGAAGGAGAAATTAGAATTTTACCTTTAGATCAAACTTTCCAAAAGACTAATTTGGAGAGATACCTTAAAATCAGACTCAACTTGACTAAAATCAGACTTGACTTCCTAGGAAATTTCTTTGCTTTTTAGAAAATGCTGAAAGATAACAAGGGCGCAGTGGTTGAGACTCTTGATTTCCCCTTGCTCTGAATGCATTAGATCAAGATATTGAGTCTTCATTTCTTGCTTAACCTTTCCCTCACTCTTGGCGCGCTAGATCCAATGTTAAGGATCTTCTTTAAACATGATTTACCCCTTGGCGCATGGGATCAAAGGTTCGAGATCATCATCTTGTTGGTGCATGGGATCAAAGGTGCGAAGTCATCATCTTGTTGGCGCATGGGATCAAAAGTGCGAAGTCTTCCTTGAAAGCGCATTTTATCAAGATTTTGCGCCACTATTATCTTTGTCGCACTGGATGGGGAATTCGCGCCCTCTTAGTACTTAGTCGTTTTTTCAGGGTCCTAGAGGGTCAAGGTATATTGAAAAATATATTTAAGTATAAGTTGAGAGATTATACTTTAAATATTTTTCAATATACCTTTCAGGATGTTTGAGATAGGTCTCGAATCCACTGGATTTAACATGCAGATTATAGAATTTGGAGGATCCACCAGATTTCAGACTTAGTCAATTTTTCAAGATTTCAGGATTTCAGGCTACCAGACCTAGTCACTTTCAGGGTCTCAAACATACTTCAGGATTGATCTTAGTGTTCATGAACTGGATGGAATTTGACCGAGACTCTTCATTACTACAAGTTCATGTTCCAGATGAGACCTCCAGTTATAAAGCAAAAATCTTCAAGGATAGAGACTCGTGTTGGATTGGCAGAGGAAACGAACCTAAGACATCATCCAGAACTAAATGCAAAGCATCAGAGCTCAAAAAAAGGGGGTCCCCATTTGCAATGGGGCGATGTGTGATTTGGTCACAACAAGACTTAGTCAATTTAATTCTCATCCTTAGTCAATTTTTCAATTGCCACAGGGACTTTGAGCAAGAACTCGGCAAGACTTGGGCAAATTTATACTACCAAACCAACAAACTCAAAGAAAAACCAAAGCCCTAAAGCAAAACAATGACAACAAGCGAGGAAAAAGGGGGTCCTCATTTGCAATGGGGCGATGTGTGAAAACGTCACAACACATCCATTGTGCATCATTTTTGGTATGTATCAACCTATTAATAGGTCTGATTTGTAATAGCAGAGATCTGATTTGCATTTAGGCATATATGGCCTATATATTTGGGTGTAAATGCATTTCCAGAACTTCAGTTTGTAGCAGCAGAGTTCAATTCAGAAAATCGGACTTGTTATTGCCATTTTGGTTGCCCTACATTGTGTATTTCATGGTGTAATTCATGCCTATGATGAATGTCAACTTCTAGTACCATTTGTTATTATGATTTTCCATGTTTGGATATGTTTATCCTCGCTGGAACAATTTATTTAAGAACAGAAAATCAAATCAGAATTCTAGGGTTTCAGCAGAAAACTAAAAGTGCAGGAAACTAGGGCAGAAATTAAAAAAAAAATCAATATTTAGGGCAGATCCCATTGGGGATATTACAGTGGTATTAGAGCTTTGGTCTTGCTAGCTTGAGGGTCTACAAGCGATCATGGATGATAGAAACAAGGAACCTAGCATGAGGGATATCCTCAATGACATCGCAAGGAGTCAAAGAGAACTCATGCTTCTCATGTCTCAATACATGGGGGATAATATGGACACATATGAAGACTCGAGAAGTTATGGCAATGTTCATATGCCTACCATCTTGGATCAGCCAAGGACCCCGGAAAATATACCACAAGAGGCAGACAAACCCTTTGATGATTGCAAGGATAAAGATGAACCTAGAAAAGAAAGAGGCAACAACAACAATTATGACTTGCAAAAGAAATTGAGTAAAGTGAACATCACTCCTTTTGATTGTTCGAGGAATATCACGGCAAGGGCATGGATCTAAAAGTTGGATAACTACTTCACATTGAGCCCCATGTTCAAGCAAGATGCTATACAATTTGCCACGCTTCACTTGGAGGGAGATGCATTGGAATGGTGGTACAATGGTATGGTAACTCAAGGACATAGCCATGTCACCACTTATGTTGATTTTTCACAGAGGCTAATTGATAGGTTTGATGAGACAAACCCGGAGCAATTCTTCAAAGAATTGGCTTTACTCAAGTAGAAGGATTCGATGGATACCTACATTTCTGAGTTTCAAAAGCTTGCAGTATTGGTTCCAGTTATGGAGGAGAATAGATTGACATATCTATTTATTGAGGGACTAGAGGAGCCACTTCGTGGATGGGTGAAAGCCCTCGATCCACCTTCTTTGGGAGAAGCCATCAAGAGGGCTAGAGGGATGAAGTTTTCAGCACCTTCTAAGCCTAAGTTTCAGGGCAAAGCACACTACATTGAGGTCACATCCAATGTAAATGATCATGAGGTTCAAGACATGGCTACTTCAGAGAGTAATGATGAGGAGCAACCTTTGGAGATTGATGTTACAACAGAGGATACAGTACAAGGTACTATTGCTTCTCTATCAGAAATTCCCAAGTACAATCCTTTAAGAGTGAAATGAATCCTAAAAACACAAAAGGTTGTATGTTTGGTTGATAGTGGGGCCACACAACTTCATTGATGCGAGTTTGGTGGCGAGGAGAAGATTGCAAGCAGAGGAGTTCACAGGTTTCAGTGTGATGGTTGCGGATGGATTCCAGATGAGTTGCATGAAGAGAATCCCGCAGTTGCATATCCAGATGGATGACTACACGCTCACGGATGATTTCTATGTATTTGGCATTGGAGATACAGATGTGGTGTTGGGAATCCAATGGCTACATTCTCTTGGCTGATACATACAAGACTTCCAGAAGATGGAGTTAGAGTTCAAGTCAGATGGGAAAAAGGTAGTGTTGAGAGCCATGGTGAATGGTGCACCAAGGGTTGTGATAGCGAAGAGGATGGAGACTTTGTTTAGACATGGTGATGTTGCATGGGCAGCACAGTGCTTTGTGTCTACCAAGTCTTCTAGCAGGAGCCAGCAGTATCATGTGGACATTCAATCAATACTGGATAAGCACAGTGTAGTGTTTGGATAGGTACCTCCTGGCAGGCCTTCGATTCGCGGCTTTGAGCATGTGATAGAGTTGGAAGAGGGCGCCAAGACAGTCATTACCACTCTCTATCGTCATCCGAAGAGATTCAAGGAGATAGAGAAGACGATCAAGGAGTTGTTGGATATGGGACACATCAGGCCTAGTTCCAATCCCTTTGCTTCTTCGGTGGTCTTGGTGAAGAAGGATGGCACAATGAGGATGTGCATTGACTATCGTGCCCTGAACAAGAAAACCATCAAGAACCAGTATCCAATACCCAAGATCGATGAGCTGCATGGCGGAGTTTACTTTTCAAAGATTGATCTTCGCTTAGGATACCATCAAATTAGAGTCCATGATGAGGACAGTCACAAGACAACATTCAGATGCCACTACAGGCACTATGAGTTCTTGGTTATGCCCTTTGGTATTACTAATAATCCCACAACTTTCTAGTCTTGTATGAACCATATCTTCAACAAATAGTTGTGGAAGTTTGTTTTGGTGTTCTTTGATGATATTTTGATATACAGTAAGACATGGGAGGATCACCTTAGGCACATTGATGAGGTATTGGGTATCATGGAGGCACAGTCCCTTTTTGCTAAGACTTCAAAATGTGAGTTTGGAATGACAAAGATTCTATACTTAAGACATGTGATTGATGTTGGTGGAGTGCAGGTACACAAGGAGAAGATACAGACTATTCTGGATTGGCCGTCGCCAAAGAACATTCCAAACTTGAGAGGTTTCTTCAGTCTTTGTAGTTACTACAAGAGGTTTGTGAAGGGGTTTTCATAGCTAGCAACACCTCTTACAAATCTCACTAAGAAGGGTGCATTCAGATGGTCGTATGAGGCTCAGGCAACATTTGATAGATCAAAAAGGTAATGAGCACTTGTCCTATTTTAGCACTTCATGATTTCTCTCAGCCATTTGTTTTGGAGTGTGATGCATTAGGTGAGGGGATAGGAGCAATTCTCATGCAGAATAGACATCCTATAGCCTATGAGAGTAGAAAGCTAAGAGATGCAGAGAGATTGTACTCCACCTATGATAAGGAGATGCTTGCCATCATGCATGCATTGGCGAAGTTCAGACAGTACTTGGTGGGTAGTAAGTTTGTAGTAAGAATTGACCACAATAGCTTGAGATATTTTCTAGAGCAGAAGGACCTGAATGAGAGGCAGCGGAAATGGGTGATCAAGATCCAGCATATGATTTTGACATTGAGTATGTCAGGGGGAAGAATAATGTGGTTGTCGATGCTCTATCTAGGAGACCTATTCTTTGCTCTATGTCAAAGATTTCAGCGGATTGGAAGGCTCACCTTTTGGTTGAGTATTCCAAGAATACTTTTGCATGTGAGCTCATGGATTACAAGATTCAGGATGATAGGTATAAGGTGATTAATGATGTGATTTACTATAAGTATAGGATCTACTTGGTACCTGAGTCTAAGGTGAAGGAGAAGATTTTGAGGGCTCTTAAAATGATACTCCATTAGCAGGACATCCAGGCTTTTTCAAAACCTACAGGTAAGTGAGAGATTCTCTTGGAAGGGTCTCAAGGATGATGTCTTGTGCATAGTTCCGAGACTCGCCCGAACTCGCCAGAACTCGGCGAGTCGCGAGCTGAGCAAGGTATGGCGAGTCTCGGAGACTCGGACTCGGACTCGTCTTCAAACTCGCCTAAACTCGCCACTTCATGAAACTCGCCTAAACTCGCCACTTCATGAAACTCGCCCAAACTCGGCCCAAACTTGCGAGTCCCGATGGTTAAACTCGACTGGCGCAGGCATGAGTAAAAGGTTGAAAAAAAACATAAAAAACTCAAGTCAAAGTTGATTTTTTTTGGACTTATATTGCCTCTATTACACTTAAAGTAACTTCATTTCATTTTCTTGGCAAAATAGGAGGAGAAAAGAGAGTTGTGAGCAAAAATAAGAGTGTGCATTGTAGGGCAAATAGCAAGGAGGTAGAACCGTAGAACGAAAAATCCGTCATAAAATCGCATTGGAGCAGCTTCATACTTAGAGTTGGTGCATTAATAGATTGAAATACCATCTTGCACGCATAGCCGTCCATGATGCTTTGGGATGCAAAGATGCACCTGTTGAGGTTGTTCGTGAAGTGCAAATACAATTAGAAACATTTGAAATGAAAAAAGCAGTGAAAAAGAGGCAAAGGGAGGAGTTAGCGTGCATTGGTGGTGTTGGAGAGGCTTCTTCCAAGCTTCCATTTCATCCTAGTGCTAGTGCTTGTGCTAGTACTTCTGCTACTGTTGGTGCCCGTGCTACTGCTAGTGCTGCCACTGCCGCTACTGGTAGTGGTAGTGGTAGTATTAGCATTGGTCCTAGAATTCGTAAATCTAGGTTGGATTCATTTTTTGTGCCACGCACTACTCCTGGTTCCCAACCGTCGCTTGAGAGCACGGGTTGGAACAAGGAGGCACATGACGCAGCTAGATGAGCAATTGGCGACTTTTGGTACTATTGCACCATTCCATTCCATGCAGCTAGGTAATTCTTTCTTGTTTGATTGTTTTAAAATTTATATTATTATAGTTTGATTCTTTGTCTCATGAATTTTTATATTTAAATTTTAGATGTATGTTGAATTCAAATTTAAAGTTAAACTCTCCTTTTTACATGTGCTAGGTCTCCTTATTGGCAAAATATGCTTGATGCCATAACTGTTTGTGGGGCGGGGTTCAAAGGCCCTACTGAAGATGACTTAAGGGGCCCACTTTTGACACAAAAGGTGGCTGATGTAAAAGCTGAAATAGAGGAGCGGCGCTTGGTATGGAGCAAGAAGGGTTGCACCATCATGACCGATGGTTGGACCGACAGAAAAAATAGGACGCTGCTGAATTTTCTTGTTTCCTCTTCAAGTAATTGTACTTCTCTCAATGCATTGAATAATTTGAATTTTAAATTTGATTTAACGATTAATATTTTTAATTTATGTTTTATTGAACCATTGATTTTGCTTCTTTTTTCAGGTGGCACTGTGTTCATCAAGTCAATTGATGCTTCAACACATGTAAAAAATGCCACATACCTTTGTGAGGCTATAGAGGAAGTCCTATTTGAGGTGGGTGAGGAGAATGTGGTTCAAGTAGTGACCGATAATACAGCAAATTATGTTGCTGCAGGTAGACTACTGATGAAGAGGCACCCAACAGTATTTTGGACTCCATGTGCCGCACATTGCCTTGACCTCGTATTGGAGGATTTAGGCAAGCTTCCATGGATCAAAACATGTGTGGATACCGCCAAAAATATTTGCAAATTTATATACAATCACACATGGGTCCTTAGCCTAATGAGGCAATACACGGGGTTAAAGGAGTTGGCTCGTCCTGGCATCACCAGATTTGCTACAAATTTCATCACACTACAATCCTTGATTCGGTCAAAGGGACCTTTGAGACGTATGTTTGTTGCTGAGGAGTGAACTTCCTCATCCTATGGTACTTCCACCGCAGGGATTGAAGTGGCAAGTTACATTTTTGATGAGCCAGGCTTTTGGACACCTGCTGCAGAGATTGTGAAGGTAACCGTAAAATTCAATTCTAGTATTCTTTAATTTTTATTCATATTTTTCTTTTATTTGTTTAACTTTATTTTATTCACACTTAAGTTAATGTTTCACAATATTTGCAGTTCACCGAGCCCTTGGTAGTTCTCCTACGAGTTGCTGATGGGGAGAAGCCCGCAATGGGCTACATATATGAGGGCATGGATAGGGCCAAGGAGGCCATTAGATCCATCTATGGGGGAGTTGAGGGTAAGTATCGTCCCATTTGGGAGATCATTGATAGGAGATGGCAGCACCAACTTCACAAGCCCCTCCATGCAGCAGCTTATTTCCTAAATCCGGCATTCCAATTCCGCCCTGATTTCAAGGCAGATGATGAGGTTCTTGGTGGGCTCTACTCAGTGATAGAGCGGATGGCGCCTGCAGTTACTAGACCGATAGTCCATGAGATCGAGGCCTTTACTAGTGCACAAGGAGAGCTCTTTTCTCGTCTAATGTGCAAAGAGAGTAGGACAACATTGCAGCTAGGTAAAAATATATTTAAGGGCATAATTTTCCTCTTTTTATATTATTATTACATGTTGAAACTTGAAACTTGAGACTTAAAATTGGAAATGAGATTGATTTTTTTTTCTTTTTCTCATTTCAGATGTATGGTGGCAAATGTTTGGTGCTAAAACACCAAACTTTCAGAAGATTGCCATTCGCATATTGAGCCAGCCATGCAGTGCTTCAGGTTGTGAGCGTAATTGGAGTATATTTGAGCACATACACTCCAAGAGGCGCAATAGATTGTCCGTGGAGAGGTTGAATGACCTAGTGTATGTTCATTACAACCTTCGACTTAGACACAAACAGATTTTTGACCATGACTCCACCCCAATCAGGCTAGAGGAGGTCGATCCACAATCTGAGTGGATCACTGAGGCTACAGATCCTATCTTTAGTGATGAGGACTTTGATTGGGTTGACCAGGCAGATAGAGAGGCTGAGGCTGTAGCCATGGTAGAGGAGGTGGATAGAGCACGAGCAAACACAGGCACATCTGGTGTTGGTGAGGGTGGCATGGAGTCACAGGCAGAGATTATGGCTGCTGCATCATTGAAGACCTACCATTTACGCCTTCGTAGGAAGGCGAAGGATGCAAGCTCCTCTGAGCCATAGACTTCTAGTTATTGTTTTGATACTTCATATTTGCTTGGAACATTTGATCATTTTGATGTCATTGATTTCATATACCGTGAGTTTTGTATACATTTGACTATATTTATATATCTAAGTGTGCTATTTCCTTCAGCAGCTCAGCTACAATTTGCATTTATACTTATGTGATCGATGTATACTTGTGTATGTGATCCAATTAGCTTCTATTTGATGATGTTATTGTGTCTTTAAGGTTTATTTAATAAAGGGTGCATGAAACAAGTTTTAAATCCTTAAAAATCTCTAAATTTCTTGGGTTTTTCACTTTGCCGAGTTTTTGCCGAGTCTAGGCGCCGAGTCCCGAGCCGAGTCACCCTCGCCGAGTCCGAGTCTCGGAACTATGGTCTTGTGACATGCTCGTGAGTGTTTGACTTGTCAGCAGAACAAGTAAGAGCATACTTTCTCAGCAAGTTTACTTCAGCCATTGCCTATTCCAGAGCAGAAGTGGGAGAGTATATCTATGGATTTCATTACAAGTCTTTCGAAGGTCCAGGGCAAAGATTGCATCCTTGTGGTTGTTGATAGATTGACTAAGTACGCACATTTCTTTGCCATTTCATCTGGGTACAAGGCACCTCAATTGGTGGAGTTTTTTTCAGAGAGGTGCATCCATGGACTTCCTAAGACCCTTGTCAGCGATCGGGATAACAGGTTTTTCAGTGTATTTTGGCAAGAGCTATTCAGGTTGGCTAGTATAGAGTTGGCCCCGAGCACTAGCTACCACCCTCAGATAGATGTGCAAATAGAGATTGTGAACAAATGGGTGGAAGGATATTTGCGCAATTATGTTGTAGGGCAGCAGAAGGCTTGGGTCGGGTGGTTAAATTTGGGAGAACATTGTTACAACACCACCTATCACATGTCAACGGGCATGTCGCCATTGCTATGATGCAATGTCTTTTGTAGACTTAGCATTTGATGATAGTAGAGCTCCTAAAGCTAGAGATATGATGTAGGATAGTCAGGACATCCTTAAGACACTTAAGGATAATCTTCACCATGCTCAAAATCAGCAGAAGATATATGCAGACAGGCACAGAGTGGAGAGAACTTTTGAGGTTGATGATTTGGTTTTCTTGCGCCTCCAGCCATATAGACAGTCTACACTGAAGAAGAGCGACGCAGAAGAGCTGAAACCTCAATTCTATGGCCCCTATAGAATTGTGAGGAGAGTTGGAGAAGTTGCATATGAGCTAGAGTTGCTCAAGGGTAGCCGGATTCACAGTGTATTTCATGTATCTGATTGGAGTCCTATAGCAGCCATACAAGCCTCATATTGCAGCTGTTCTAGTCAGTAGAGGTCTACAAATCTTATTATTTAAGCCGGATCAACCAATTGTAGCATTCCAAGGAGGAGTTTGTGAGTAAAATTGTCATTTTAGATATGTAGTATGTTTCCAAACATGTTCAACCTTGTAAACATTAAATCAACAGTTGCAAATTAATAAAATCAATCTTCTAATGGTTTATAAATTCATATTTGATTCATATTTGAGTAGTTTGAGTGATTTAGGGAGTGTTTCCAGTTGTTTGTTTTCAATTTTTATTTGTTGTTCTAGTTTGGCTTGGTTGTCAATATTCAGAAAAATACAAAAAAATCATAAAATTACAAAAATAATTAAAAGGAGACATTATAGTGGTATCAAAGCAATGATCTTGCTAGCTTGCAAGGTTAGATCTAATTGTTTGTGATGCAGCCCGGAGGTAGAGAATACAAAACTTATCAAAGAAGAAAGGTACAAGAACCAGAAATAGAGGAGATAGTTGAAGAGGAAATGGAAGAGAGAAGCAAGAGGGGTTTGACAAAAGATAAGAAAGTTGAAATACAATATAATGCTATTGTGAGCATAAGCCAAAGTCAACAGAAGATGACACAACTTATGGCACAACTACTTCAAACTATGCCAAACATCAATGTGGCCAAGGCAACACAATCCCTTACAGGTGAAGGAAGTGCTACAGCCAATTATAGAACTATTGTGGATTTCACATGTAGGCCCTTTCAACCCAAGTTCTTACAAAGGGAAGAAGATCCACATGAGGAAGAAGAGCCAAATCATGATGAGGATAATTTTGCTACCTTCTTTGCGGAGTATAGAGCACTTGGAATGGAGTTCCATGCCCAAATGTCACTTAATGATTTCTGCAGCTTAAAGTTGAAGCATGGGAAGAAGGATAGAAGGACAAATTCACATCAGCCTCACAAGGATCTATAGAATAGGTTGGGTAAGCTATCCATTCCTACCTTTGGGGGCTCCATAGAGGCACTACTCAAGCATGGATTCAAAAGTTAGCTATCTATTTTTCATTCAATCCGATGTATGAGAAGGAAGCCATCAAATTTGTTACATTACACTTCGAGGGCATAGCACATGAGTGGTGGTATCATGGATTGATCACTGAAGGGCATAATTTGATTAGCACTTATGATGAGTTCACTCAGAGATTGATTAACATGTTTGATATGAAGGATTCAAAGATCTATTTCAAGTTGTGTTCCACGGCATTTTGGGGACGGGGACGGGGGGACGGCAAGGGACGCGTTTCAGGGACGACAGTCCGAGGGCCAATTTTTGGGGACAGCAAGGGCACAACGATATATGAATTTTTATATATATATATATATATGAAATTTTCAAAATATCAATATATTATATAGAGACAGAAAGAAACAAACTATTTTCTAGGCGATTTATAAAAGATAGAAAGAAATAAAGAGAAATAGACTATAGGGAAATAGACAGAACGAAATAAAGAAAGAAATTTTCTAAATATTGTAAAAGTATTAATAAAATTTCATATGGCGATCTAGAGGCTACAAAGAAGTCTTCTTGACCTAAGTCTAGTGTTGGTTTATATCCTCTTTGACAACTCTATTGAATGCCTCTCTCAAAAGAATAAAATGAGGAGAGACATATAAAAAGTATTTGAACGAAGGAAGTTGATCAATGGAAATGTCAATAGATTGAAGGTGTAAACTAGTCTCAAAATACGCAAATTGCCAATGCATGGTAGGAACTGAAGAGGCAGTCCTCTCTGAAGAACAAAGTGTTAAACAATGGTACCTTCCATGACTTGTTGAAAAATTGCCTAGGAATAATAGTTAGAGAGTTTAAAAATAAGCTTGAAGATACTCTCAAGGTCAAGGGACTGGGTGGGAAGCTTGGCTAGGAGAATGTAATGTCCCCTTTTAGGCAATTCAAAATTTCTTAACCTTGCACACAATTTCGACTTGTAAAAGAGAACATTAGTAACCAATTCATTTTTATAATATCATCATATTGCAATTAGGGTTAATAACCACATATAAATATCAATATCAAAGTTCATATACTTTTCACATTTTCTTTTAGGGTTAGTAACCTTATAATCATAATCAACATTATAATTCGCTACATATATGCATTTCACATTCTCATTTCTTTCACATAGAGTTTTCCCATGATATACCTCGGGAGAGTCATCATCTAGCCTAATCGTTAATCTACTCTACTTCACCCACCCCATATGAGTACGGTTACGTTAAGGCGCTGGTGTAACCATCCCACTGTCGTAGGCCCAAAGCCTTCATTGCAACACGCAACAATTCTTCACCATTTGACTCAAGGGGCTTCATGCTACATGCGGCAATTCTTCACCCTCTTGAGAGTCACCTACAATTAGGCACATTTATAATAATTATTAAATTTACATAACCTTAGGCCCAAGGGCAGTGATTCTTCGCCTCTTGGCTCAAGGGACTTCACGCTACATGCGACGATTCGTCATCCACTTGAGGGTCACCTAGGTCCATTAGTCCGCCCTCCCTTAACTCACCACCATACTCGTAGGGTGATAAAGAGATTAAGGGTGAGGCTACGTACTCCTCTCCGAGTATATCATGGTTTTATGAATCATTTTATTACTTATCATTACTATCTCGTGATCCCCATGGATCACGAGATAGTACCATTGATCATATTGTTCCTCTCGGGAACTTCCTTTGTACTATCTCATTGATTGTCATTTCTTGGCATCATATACATTTCATCATTCTAATAAGCATTCTTATATCACATGTTATAGACATTCTTGATGATAGGCATTCTTATCATATGGTATACATTTCATTCTATGATGACATTTCATTTTATTACAAATATTCTTATACTATTCTATTTCAACTATTATGATATTCCATAATAGTATTTTCATTCCATTCTATTCGCATATCCATTATAACCTATATGAGTATCATTATCATGCTATTCTGATTATAAATTATTTTCATTCATATTCATAGCATTAGTATCTACCTTATGTTCATATTCATTCTATCTATATTACCATGCTATTGTGAAGCTGCTATGATGATACATTCATTCTAGTTTACAAGCATTCTATCACAGCCAGATGCATTATTATGATCAGCTAGTGATTGATTATGAAATCATTAGAATTTGAGATAGGAACATACCTTATGGGGTTGTTTGCTTCTTAGCTTGCACCTGCTGATATAAATCTTCTGTTGATCAGAAATACTTGTAACAGTGAATTATTCACGGTCTGCCATGTTTATTTGCTAATGCTGAATGATGTACGATTTCCTTGGATAGTTACAATGAGTGCCGATTGGTAATGAGGGATGCTGTAAACGATATTTGATGAGGGAGATGAATTGTATTTCTGTGATAGGCAGATTATCTGTATTGGATAGTCGAACTGAATTCCATGCCTTGTTGAATAATCACGATCCCTTCATATACCTTTGCTTCCTTGAATCAATCACGACCTTTCATGAGTAATCGCCTCTTTTAAAATTGGCGCCCTTCTGTAACATAATCGCATCTTGTTTACTAATCTGTCTTTGTAATAAGATTTGTCTTATAATATTTTTGTCCTTATCTTATTTTGTCTTATTCCTTATGATTGTTTGCAAACTATAGTAACTCTATCGCTGCCTACGTGGGAGACTTCCCTTGATGCTTGACTTTGTCTTCTCACTATCGGCGCCCAGTATAATGGCTTATCCACTCTTTGCACATCAACAATCACCGTATAGTGTAATCTGCCACTTTAGTCTTGATGGATCGATCATCTTGGCTGCACTGATAATCTGATCTTGACATTCCAATCTTCAATTGAAATGGAACAATCGATTATGAGAGACATGACAAGTCTCCCCTCTTAAGATTGCTTGTCCTCAAGCAATGCTCAAACTTGGATGTTTTAGGATCTCCGCTCCTTCCCATGTGGCATCATCCTCTGGTAGATCCTTCCATTTTATGAGGTACTCGGAGATAGTTCTATGCCTTAATCTTCTTTCCCTTGTACTAAGTATTCTTTTAGGTTCAAGAACTAATTGTCCCTCATCATCAAGTGAGGGTAATTCTCACATGGGGTAACCTTTTGTCCAAGCACTTTCTTAAGTCTGGAGACATGAAATACATTGTGAATCTTACTATTTCTAGGTAGATCCAACTCAACCTCGCCAATCCTTCTCAAAACTTTGTTTGGTCCATAGAATCAAGGTTTTAACTTCTCGGATCCGCTGGCCTTAATAGAAGTCTACCTATATGGTTGCAACCTCAAGAATACCATGTCTCCAACTTCAAAGGTTCTTTCAACTCGCTTCTTATCCGCATATATCTTTTGTTGGTTTTGTGCATGATGTAAGTTATCCTTAAGGATCCTCATGATGTCCTCATGTTGTTGAAGGAAGTCTTTGGCTTTGGGTACCCTGCTATCTTGAAGAAGCAAACTCCCGAATGATGTGGCTTCATACCCGTATAGGGCCCAGAATGGACTCATCCTAATGGACATATGATGAGTCGTGTTATAGAAATATTCTCCTATGTGTAGCCACTTTATCCATGCTTTCTGTTGCTCGGTGACATAGTTTCTTAAATAGCCCTCAAGCCACTTATTCACTATTTCTATCTGTCCATCGGTTTGAGGGTGATAACTTGTACTCGGTGTAAGCTCTGTTCCAGACAATCGGAATAATTCTTGCCAAAATAGACTAATGAAGCGACTATCTCTATCACTAACTATGTTCTTTGGTAACCCATGAAGTCTGAAAATTTCCTTGAAGAACAACTCAGCAACCTGAGGAGCTTTGTGCTCGGACGAGATAGCCATAAAGTGTGCATACTTTGTGAGTCTATCTACCACCACGTAGATGCAATCTCTTCCTTGTACCTTAGGAAGTCCGGTAATGAAGTCCATTGAAATGCTGCTCCACTTTTGTTCAGGTATGGGCAATGGTTGCAATAATCCCGCTGGATGCAAGTGCTCTACTTTGTTCCTCTGGCATATGGTGCATTCTTGGACATACTTAAGTACATCCTTTTTAAGCCCTTTCCACGCAAACCTTTCTCTTACTTGTTTGTATGTCTTATAGTATCCTTGGTGTCTGGCAAGGGGGTTATGATGGAACTCCTTGGTTACTCGATCCTTCATCTTAGAGTCGGCTGCCAAATATACTCTATCCTTGTAGAGGATGAGGTCCTCTTTCACGATATAGCCTTCGTCCTTTATGTTTCCTTCCATCACATCATTTGTGTAGGGATCCTTGACATATTCAACTATGATGGAGCTCTTCCAAACCGGTGATATACTCGACATGGCATATAGATGTGGCCTTCGGGATAAGGCATCGGCCACCACATTATTCTTTCCTTTAACATAAGCTATGTCAAAATTGTATACCCGAAGCCTACTTACCCATTTTTGCTATCTGTCATTCAAATCTCATTGTTTAAAGAAGAACTACAAACTATTATCATCTGTTTTGACTAAGAACTTCCCACACACAAGGTATTGCCGGAACTTGGCTAGGGCGTGCATAATGGCCAACATCTTGTCATAAGTCAAATAGAGTCTTTCAGCTGCTGTTAGTTTGCAACTCTAGAAGTCTATAGGGTGCCTGTTTTGCATTAAGACCGCGCCAATGCCTTCGCCAGATGCATCACACTCTAGCTTGAATGGCAATGAGAAATTAGGTATGGCTAGCACTAGGCAAGTACTCCTAACCTCCTTTAGTTCTTCGAAGGCTCTTTGTGTTGCATCATCCCAATGGAATAGTCCCTTCTTGGTTAGGTTGGTGAGGGGTGCCGCAATCTTGGAGAAGTTCTTGACAAACCTCCGATAGTAGCTGCACAACCCCAAGAATCCTCTTAAGTGGGTTAGGGTTCTTGGCCTAGGCCATTCTCTTATGGCCTTAATCTTTTCCTCGTCCACTTTTACACCTTCGGCACTGATTTTGTGCCCTAAGTACAAAATCTCTTCCATCCCAAATTCACATTTGGAGACCTTTGCATAGAGGGACTCTTGTTCGAGGATGGACAAAACTTCATCAATGTGCTTTAAGTGCTCCTCCCAGGTTTTACTATATATCAATATATCATCGAAGAAGATCAACAGGAACTTCCGTAGCTGTTTCCGGAAAGTATGATTCATGCATGATTGAAAGGTTGCCGGAGCATTGGTTAGTTTGAACGGCAGGACTAAGAACTCAAAATGGCCATAGTGATACCTAAAAGCCGTTTTGGGAATGTCTTCCTCCTCATTCGGATTTGGTCATATCCGGACCGAAGATCAATCTTTGAGAAGTACTTTGCTCTGTGCAATTCATCAATAAGTTCATCCACCCTGGGAATAGGATAGCGGTTCTTAATGGTTTGTTTGTTCACCTTTCAAAGGTCCAATCGGTGGAAGCCTGATCGAAGGAAGCCTGATTGACCAGGGCCTAACCTATTTTGCCTTCCTAGCTCTTTCTATTGTTCCTGACCCAACGGGACTGCTTAGCGACCTTGGCTGCCATTAATGCTTCTCTAGAGACCAATTGCTTGTGGAAAACAAATTTATCGCCCCCCTATGCCACTGTAGCTCCTTTGCATTGAATTTCTTGTACCCAAGGCATGGACAGACACTCTTCTTCAGCGGATTTCTAGGGCAAAATAATGTGGGTGCTCTCCAAGGACACAGAAGTGAATTTATTGCACCATGGACAACCGATTTTCCTTGTTGACCACTCTTTCCCACATCCATGGCTGCTACAGTGATCAGAAATGCTACATATGCATATGTTTGAGATGTATTTTGGGTTGGTCATTTTAGGCAGAATTTCTCTCTACAGATGTTGAGCGTCCAAGGCAGTTAGGGCTTCATCTATTGTTTATTTTCAGTTCTTTAGAAAGCATTTATCGGAAGTGTATGTGAAATATATGGTAATCTTGATATCGATTCATTGTTTTTCTCCACTGTTGTAAGTGTTCTTTCAAGAAGCCTCTATCGCAGTTAGGGTTTTCTCTTGCCACACTTTGTGGTATGATTGAAAAACCTGATTTGAATGAATGTGACAGTCCTTAATCCATTTTCAAGCTTTGTAAATTGTCATTTCAGTATTACATATGGAAGAATGTTGTATGGTGTTGGATTACTAAGTATTCTCATGATTTGATATTGATTTTTGTGCATCTGAGTAACCAGATAGGCATCCATACACCCCCTTTTAATGTTTTCCTTAGATGAACTTGAAACTCTGTAGCCCTTTGGATAGGCACCGGTCTGAGAGGCTTGTGATCACCCACACTCTATCAAAAAATCAAAACAATACATCAAGTCTTAGATACAGTTATAGTTCCATAAGCATCCTCGTTCTATAGGATTGCTCTTATCAGCTTAATCAGAGGCTTGTGCAACCAATTTGTCTTGACCTAGTGATACCTTTGGGGTCAAGTGTACATTGGATATGGCTGTGTTTATTTGTTTGTGTCATATTTCATGCCTCTAGGAATATCCCTCCTAGATAGCTTGAAGTGCAGAGGAGTCCACCCACTCCTGTAAGTTGGCCAAAATCACCCTAAACCTGTTGATAAACCTCTTTTAATCACCCTGAAGACACCCCTAGCCTAGGTGATTGTAAAATGTTTTAGGGTTTCGGGTTGTAGTAATTTTGGGAACCAATAGGATGTAGACCAAATTTAGAGGGATAATACATGTAGACAAGCGATCAGATATTTTGTTATGATATTATAAGTAAACAAAAACAAGAATATGGTATTATGTTTCATGTGAACAATTAATGGCTATGTAATGTATGTATGTTAATGTTAATTTTCATTTATCATTGGTGGTTGTCTGTAATGTCCCCTTCTTCCAAATGAGACATTTGGGGGAGACTGTTACCCTATTTAATTCCATAAGCAAAGTTGGAGATATAAGGGAATAATTAATTAATTAAATTTTAAATAGTCCTAAGTTCCTAAGTATTATTTATAGTTAATTAATTAAAAGCCCGAACCTTGGATTTTAATTAAAGTGACTTTATTTTATGTCGATGACAAAATATAAAGTGGGTCTTTTTATATGAGCGGGAAAATGAAATAAATTAAAAGAAAATAAAGTAATTCTCTCAAAGAAGGATATAAAAGAGATGTGAGCCAAAAAGCAATTCATTCTTGGCATTTCATTTTCACGGAGAGTTTTCTTTGAGAGATGGAGTTTTCTGGTTCAGCAAACCCTAGGACGAAAACCCTTGGGTATTTGACTTCGTGGATGAAAACCCACCTAGTCATTCCTTGGCAGATTCACACAAAATTTGCAACTCCATATATTGTTTCAGATTCTTTGTAATGTCCCAAATGGGGATATTTCCTTCAAGTTTGGATTTCCGAGCTTTCCTAATTTCCTAAATTCTGATTTTTTGCTTAAACCCTAATTTTCAGAACTTGTCCTTTTCAAATCAGACTTAAACATACACTTGTAATAGCTCATAAATCATATCCAATCATCATATAAACAATGCCAATATGATTTGCCAATAACATACTTGAATTCCACAATGAAATGCACAATAAGACCACTTCAGATCCACAACCACAATGACTGAAAATAAATGTAGGAGTCTGCTGCTATAAATCAGAACTTATGAAGTCTTCAAATACATCCAATGGCTAGGGCAAACAAGCCAAACATGACCAACTATAAATCAGATATAAACCCTAATGTTTTACATACCAAAACATAGTCAAAATGACCTCCAAATGATGGCAATTGATCCTCAAGATGTGGCGCTCCAATTAGGGCTTGAAACCCTAGGGCAATGTATGCTCAAACACCAAGAAGTCTGCTCCAAATGATGCGCTAAGGTCTGCTAGGGTTTGCTGCTCCAGAAAATTATGCTAATGATGCCAGAGAATCCAACAAACACCAATAAATGCTCCTCCAACGGTGGCGCTCAAGTGATAGGGTTAAACCCAAGGCAAACTCGCACCAAACCACCAATGAAATCACCTCCAACTAGGGCAAATCAGGTCTGCTCTGCTGCCGTGGTAAAAATTTGCTCTTCCCAAACCCTAATCAGCAACACAACTCCCAAATATGCAAGATATCTCCCTCCAAGAGGTGGTGCTCCAAGCTAGGGCAATTCTCCTCTCAAATGATGATCTATCCATGCCAAGAAATGCCTCCAAGATGATCTCCAAATCTGATTTGCAAGTCCGCTGCTTTTCTCCACCAAATACCAATGAAGCACAAGTGAACTCCTGTCACGAAATCCTCCAAAGAAAGAGTTAGGGTTTCGTCCAACTCCTCCTAGGAACTCAAGGTTTTCGTCTTAAGCTCCTTATGCTAGAGATAAACTCCAATGAATGAATGAGTGATGAATTGATGATTTGCAAATGCCAACTCCACCTTATATTTATACATGGTTTATGCTCAATCTCCCTCTAGGCCGACCTAGGGAGGATAATCTTTTATTTCAATGATTTGTGCCTTCTAGGTAGGCCGACCTAGGGAGGATAATCTTTTATTTCAATGATTTGTGCCTTCTAGGTAGGCCGACCAGCATTAGAGCACTATGGTGCCCAAATAAAAGATATGGTTTTATTTATTATTTTTATTTCTCCTCAAGCGCCAAGGTAAGGTACTTATTTATTTCTCTATTAAAGTGCAAGGATAATCTCTTAATGATGGCGCATACATGCATGGGATCCATATCTCATCATCAATGTAGGAATATGACAAGTCTTCCATATTTGTGACTCCTCCGAGTGGTTTGCTCCAAGGTGGAATTATGATTGTAAATGAAAGAGTCATATCATCATTAGGAGAATACCTCAATATGATCCATTCCCATAGAAAGGACATGTCCACACCAAAATATACCCACAGTGTATCATCAAAACATCTCAGAGAGTGAAAACCAACTCCAATGGCGACCATTCCAAAAATGGGGACATTACATTCTTGGAGTTTCTTGTGCGGAAGAGAGATATCATTTGTAGGATTGGGGTATTTGCTGCCTAGAGGAGTTCTTTGCCAAATTTGTATGATTTGCGTAGCAAATACAAATTGTGAGAAATTTATTGAAGATTTTGTGAACACTTTGGTGAAAGTTTTAGTAGGGTTTACACCCTAAGCTTAGCATTTACTTTTTGGAGAGTTCTTTATTATTAATGGTGACTAATGTCTATCAAAAGCTAGCCGCAACCCTTATATTATCAGCCGCAACCTTCTATATTACCAGCCATAGCTCATAGGAGAATCAAGGGGATATTAATATAATATTAGCAACCCTTTCTATCAGCCGCATCCTCTTTTGGAGCCGCTTCTACTATTTGGGCTGCCTTCTACTACTTGGAGGGTACGTGGGCTTAAGGAAGAGTCATGGAAGATTAATATGTGGCACCATCCTTGTTGGGGAATCGGATATGCAAGTCATCCAGCTATTTGATCTCATGGGAAGATGCTATGGAATGTGATAATTTGGTATGTATAAGGAGTATTATGTTATTTCAGATTATGAACAATTTTTGTGGCATCATTATGTTCAATCTTTTTATGTGATACTGCTGCAATATGTTTGTCAAAATGTCTCTTCTTTTCCTATATGATGTATGTTGCATTTATAAGTAAAATAACATCACAAACAAACAAACAAGTTGTCCATTCAAACAAACTCAGAAAAAAAAAATGTTTAACCAGCAATATACAAAGTGTTTGATGAAATGTCAATACACTAGAAGTCAGAAATTTGATGGGATTAAGCAGAAATCTGGATAGGGGATCTTACAGTAGTATCAGAGCCGCAATCCTGCCAACCTAGAGGGTTTACATGTCATATTTTCTCATTGCATGTTAGTATTTTGATTTTATGCAGCTGGGTGAAGGTGCTAGCAGATATTATTTTCGGAGAAGGCCAAGTAATCTTCCAGAAGTCCCACAGGAGATTGATCCTTTTGCTGGTGTTGAGAGGGTAGAAGTGAACATGGGTGATAGAGATCGTGAGACCCTAACACTAGAGATATTTTGAATGACATTGCTAGAGGGCAGCGAGATTTGATGCAACTTTTGACCCAATTTGTGCAGCATAGTATGGCAAATGATAACAATGCCAATCAAAATAATAACAGGAGTGGTCAACATAATGGTGGAAACAATGGGAGCAATGGAGAAACGAGCAACTCAGGAAATAATGCAAACATTCCTACTCATATCACTAGGACTACTCAGGCTTCCACAGTTAGGCCTCTTATGCCTACTTTCCTTGATCAACAACGAACTCAGGGTGGTGGACAACAAGTTGCAGGAGAGAGTTTTGTTGACTATATGCAAGAGTAGCAATCTCTTGAGGCAGAGTTCCAGGATGTCATGTCATTACAAGATTTCTGCAAGTTGAAATACAGAAACAAGCCTAGAGTTGACAGAGGGCACAATCAAGAGCTACAAAGGAAGTTGGGTAAGGTGCCACTTACTTCTTTTGATGGTTCGGGCAAATGCACTACACGTGCATGGATTCAAAAACTTGATAATGTAAGAACCCCGATTTGTCTACACAAAATTTTTTGGATTCCTTTTTTCGCTGTCCTAAATTTCTGATTTACTTTTTATGCAATGTTTCCAATATTTTTCAAAGCATAGGATCAAATTGCAACAAATAAACACAAAACATCAATAATCAATGCATATGAACCATCAAAGAACATACTCGGAAAGAACAACTTCAATTCTTTATTCAATTCAAGAGCTGGTTACAAATCAGGTATGACTAATTTACATCAGACCTTCAATTATGTTCATGGAATGCCTCAAAACCCTAGTCGATGCAAAATAGATGAAGTACAAAGATAAATAATGATGTCGAATGAACAATCACAAAGCTGGGACTGAATGTATGTGAATGTATACTGCTGATACACCTCTGATTATGGCTGTCATACACCTATAGGCTGTTGTCTCAGACCTGTAGGTGATTGCTCTAAACCCTATTGACTGATTTCACAAGAATTAGGCCTCAAATCACCTTAAACAAAGGAGCGATTAGGGTTAGAATGCAAACACAATGAAGAATGATCAAAGATATGCCTGTAGCTGATACTTAATGTCTGATTTCTTTGTTGTACCTGCTAATATCACTGCTGAAACTGATGTAGACAACCCAGATTTGAAAATCAATGATGAAAAGTGTCAAATTACACCAAATTATGGAATCGCCTATGCCAAGAACTAGTGCAACTTGACCCAGCAATGTATACTTTGCTTCAAACCCTCAAAATGTATCAAATTATAATGCCAAACAGCTCTGATATTATTTTCCAGTGTTGCTAATACAAAAATCAAAATAGCATTTGATGTCAAAAACACACTAAAAACCCTCCTTATGCAAATCGATCATAGTAGAAACCATCAACAATGAAAAATGCATCAAATTGATAGCCCAATCTTCAAATCAAACTCCATAGCTAACTGTAGATGAAAAACCCTGTCAAACCCTAGCTTGAAATGAAGCCAAAACATCAACCAAACTCTCCAAGAAAACCCAATGATGAACTCCACACGAATTCACCTCACAATGTGGAATGGGATCATCTCCAAACCACTAAAAATCAAGGGAACATCTCCTTGATACCACTGAAAATGCAATTCCAGCCAAGAGAACAACTCAAATGCAAAGTTTACCAAAAGATCAATAGTTGCAAAATGAAGCCAAATGCCTCTATTTATCCTTCTCTCACCCTAGGCATCCAAATTTGCCAAATAATGGAGAATTTCAAATCCACCAATGAAAATGCAACTTTCAATTTTACAATTTTAAATGAGTTGCATTGTACAACCACCATCATTTAAAATAATAATATTTTATTTTTTTTCTTATACCTCCTCTAGACCCCAAAATTGAAAAAATTATTATTTTATTTAATTTTTCACTTCCTCCTTTGGGTGTTGATTTCTCCTTGAGCAAATAAAACAATTTTTATTATTTTTTCCTCCTTTCCTTGGGTGTGGATCCTCCAAAACAATATTTTATTTTTAAATGTTTCTCCTTGAGTGGCGATTCTTGGACTCATCAATAAAAATAATAATATTTTATTATTTTTATTTCTCCTCTTTTCCTTGGCATCATTTCCTTGGGAATAATAATAAAATATTGAAACTACAATTAAATACTGCATTTTCCATCTTTTCACCTTTTCAACTTCAATTTGACCAACATTTATTTTTCCCATCCTTGGCTAGAAAATCATAATATTTTGGCTTTATGAATAATATCATAATATAACACTTAGCCAAAATCTCAAATGAAATCACATGTTGAGCCAACATTATAGTTTTCCATCCTTCAATGTTCTAGCTCAACCCATACATAAGTCTGGCTTAAAAAGGGGACATTACAGATAACTATCTCACCTTGAACCCCATGTTTGAGAGAGAGGCTATTCAATTTGCTACTCTACATTTAGAGGGAGATGCGCATGATTGATGGTATAATGGGATGGTTATGCAAGGTCATAGCCTTGTCATTGCTTATGCTGATTTTACTCAAAGGTTCATGAACAGGTTCGACAAGACAAATCTCGAACAGTATTTCGGAGAGTTGGCCCAACTCAAACAAAAGGATTCAATGGATGCCTACATATCTGATTTTCAGAAGCTTGCAGTGATGGTACCGAATGTTTCGGAGGACAGGTTGACATCTCTTCATTGAGGTTTTGGAGGAGCCACTCCGAGGTTGGGTGAAATCTTTAGACGCACCTTCCTTGCAAGAGGCCATTAAAAGAGCTAGGAATATGGAGTTTTCAGCACCTCCTAAAAACAAATTCCAGAATAAATCATTTTCTTCCTCAAAGAAAGACAATAAGAAAAAATTTTAGAAGGATTGGCCTAAGAAGACAAACCAGACATAGAGGCTAAAAATGAACTAAGGAGGAAGAAATTGTGGTTTTCATGCAGGGAATCTTGGGAGCCTGGACATAGATGCCTTGGGAAGGGCAAGGTTCATTACATTGAGGTTACTTCTAATTGTGAGGAGGTGGAGAAAGCAGAATCTAGCTCAGATAGTGATCAGGAGGAGGTGAATGTGGAGCATGAGGAGAGAGCTACAAGTGAACCTTTGGGTGGCACTATTGTGACTCTTTCAAGTACCCCCAGATATCACCCCTTCAAGGTGAGAGGAGTCCTACAGGGTCAGCGTGTGACAGTCTTGATTGATAGTGGGGCAACCCACAATTTCATTGATGAAGACCTGGTGATGAAAAGAGGTTTTCAGGTAGAGGATTTTTCGGGGTTTAATGTTATGGTTGTTGTAATGTCCCCATTTTCGGAGTGATCACCTAGTGATGACCTAATTGGCAAGTTTTCATACTTGGCCATTTTTGTAGGGCAAATTGATTAAGGATTATGACTTGGCATAATTTTGTAGTGATTTTGGTGAAGTCAACATTAGTCAAATAATTTGCCCTAATGTAGAGCGACCCATTGGAGGATGGAAAATAAGAGGAAAAAAATATGAAAATGCCTATGAAAGAAAAAAATATATATATATTTTGTGATCTCTTACCTTGAGGAGGACGACATGATTTGAGGTCAATTGATGATGTCTCATATGCCCAAGTGGTTCACCCTTGGAGAGTGGAAAAAAGTAAATAAAATAATAATAATTCCTTTTGTTTTGGGTGCCAAAGGAAGAGAGAAGCTATAGAAGAAATAGAGGAGAATATCTCTCTTAGGTGGTCGGCCAAGATATGCAAATGCTCATAAAGTGAGCGCCTAGGAGAAGGTCAGCCTAGAAGAAAGCCTATAAAAAAAGAAATAAATTATTTTATGACTTGGGCGCCTAGAAGAGGGTTGGCCCTCTTTGAGAAGAGAAATAATAAAATAAAAGTGTTTATCTTGCCTAGGTCGGCCTAGAAAGAGGAGGAAAGAACATGTATAAATAAGAGATCTTTTGGAGGCATTTCAACATATCATTCATTCCTTTCATTTGAGATTTATCTCTCTTGGCTATCATCTTTGATTCAGCGCCTTCCTATGACGAAAACCCTAAGGAAGATAAGCGGATTGGAGGAAAACCCAATCACACTTTGGAGGTGGATTCATACGGAGTTCACAATTGCACTTTATTAGAGATTTGTGGAGGAGAAGAGTCGAATTGCATATTCAGATTTTGGATCAGCATTGGAGGAGATTTCATTGTGGCATTTGCATTCATTTGGCACTAGAGTTTAACCCTAGACTTGTGGGCCACATTTGGAGGATCATTTCCGTGGCATTTTGTATCTACATTGCATTAGGGCTTGCCCTAATTTGGAGTGGCACATCTAGAGAAGGGCGATTTGGCATTTGGAGGCAATTTCACCATCAATTAGGGTTTCTAAACCCTAACCCTAGCAGCAGTCCAAGCGCCATCATTTTGGTGGGTTTGTGGAGCAACATTGTTCATCATTTGGTTATGTACAAACCTATTGATAGGTCTGATTTGCAATGGCAGATTTCAGAGTTGTATTCAGGCATGTTTGGCCTATGTATTTTGATGTAATTGCATATTCAGAAATTCTGATTTGTAGCAGCAGACTGAATAATTCAAAAATCAGATTTGTTCTATCTATATGTTTGCATTTTGGTGTCATATATGGTTGAATGAGTTCATGATTAAAGATATACTCATAAGGGTTCAAGATTGCTATATTGTTTGAGCATTTGGATGCATATTTGTTCGCTACCCATGTTTATTTGAAATCAGATATATAAATCAGAATTCTAGGGTTTGAGCAGAATTCTAAAAGTGCAGAAATTTAGGGCAGAAATCAGAAAACAAAAATCAGAATTTTAGGGCAGATCCATTGGGGGTATTAGAGTTGCTAATGGATTCACTATGAGCTGCAAGAAGAAGATTTTGCAGTTGAGTTGACCATTAAGTGATTGATGATTTCTATGTTGTCGGAATTGGTGAGACTGACATGGTTCTTGGCATTCAGTGGTTGCACTCCCTTGGGAAGTATTCGCAGAACTTTCAAACCATGGAGCTTAAATTTAGACATGAAGGTAAAAAGGTTGTACTTCGAGCAGTTTTGAATGGGGCACATAGAGTGGTCACTGCGAAGAGGATGGAGGCACTATTCCAGCATGGTGAGGTTGCATGGGCAGCCCAATGTTTGATATCATCCAAAACTCCTTCTAGTAGTAGTGGACAGTATCATGTGGATATCCAATCTGTATTGGATAAGCATAGTGTGGTTTTCAATGATATTCCTCCTAGTAGACCACCCGACAAGGGTTTTGAGCACATGATCGAGCTAGAGGAGGACTCTAAACCCGTTATTACTACTTATCGGCATCCGAAGAGATTCAAAGAGGAGATAGAGAAAACGATTAAGGAGTTATTGGATATGGGTCACATTAGACCTAGCTCAAGTATCTTTGCTTCTTTAGTTATTCTAGTGAAGAAGAAAGATGGGACCATGTGGATGTGCATTGATTACCATGCACTCAACAAAAAGACTATCAAGAACAGGTATCGCATTCCCATGATCAATGAGCTTTTGGATGAGCTACATGGTGCAGTATACTTCTCGAAGATTGATCTTCATTCTAGGTACTATTAGATCAAAGTTCATGAGCAGGATATTCATAAGACAGCCTTCAAGTGCCATTATGGCCACTATGAGTTTCTGGTCATGCCCTTCAGTTTGACCAACGCTCCTGCTACCTTTCAATCTTGCACGAATCACATCTTCAACAAGCAGCTGCGAAAGTTCTTACTGGTATTCTTTAATGACATATTTACAACAAGACTTGGGAGGATCACCTTAGGCATCTTGATGAGGTGTTGGGTATTATGGAGGTGCAGTCCTTGTTCACAAAATCTTCCAAGTGTGAGTTTGGCATCACAAAGATTCCTTACTTGGGGCATGTGATCAGTGTTGACAGAGTGAAGATCCATTAGGAGAAAATCCAAGCCATTCTAGATTGGCCACTACCGAAGACATTGTCAGATTTGAGGGGATTCTTCAGTCTTCGCAATTACTACAAGAGGTTTGTTAAGGGGTTTTCTCAACTTGGTGCACCTCTTACAGATCTCACTAAGAAAGGAGCTTTCAAATGGACGGATGAGGCTCAACACACATTCGACAAACTTAAGGAGGTAATGATCACTTGCCCTGTTTTAGCATTACCTGATTTCTCTCAGCCTTTTGTTTTGGAGTGTGATGCTTCAGGTGAGGGAATAGGCATTGTGCTTATGCAGAATAGGCATCCCATTGCCTATGAGAGCAGGAAGCTCCGTGATGTAGAGAGGCTGTACTCCACCTATGATAAGGAGATGCTTGCCATCATGCATGTGTTGGCAAAGTTCAGGCAATATTTTGTAGGTGGAAAATTTGTTGTCAGAATGGACCACAACAATTTGAAATACTTCTTGGAGCAGAAAAATTTGAATGAGAGGCAACAAAAGTGGGTCAACAAAATTCAGGCTTATGATTTTGACATTGAGTATGTGAAGAGGAAGAGAAATATTGTAGCAGATGCACTTTCTAGGAAACCCACTTTGTGCTCCATGACAGAGATTTTAGTTGATTGGAAGGCTCACCTCTTGGTTGAGTATTCCAAAAATACTTTTGCATACGACCTTATGGATGGTAGGGTTTAGGATGATAGGTATAGAGTGGTATATGATGTCGTCTACTACAACGACATAAATTTATTTGGTTCCTGAATCGAAATTGAAGTAGAAAATTTTGAGGGCCATCCATGACACACCTCTTGCAGGACATCCAGGTTATTTGAAAACCTATAGGCAGATCAAAGAGATTCTCTTGGAAGGGTCTCAAATATGATGTCTTGTGCCATGTCAGAGAGTGTATGACTTGTCAGCAGAACAAGTCAAAACATACTTTCCCAGAGGGTTTGTTGTAGCCATTGCCTATTCTTGAGCAGAAGTGGGAGAGTATATCCATGGATTTTATTACAAGTCTTCCTAGAGTGCAAGGAAAAGATTGCATCTTTGTGGTGGTTGACAGGTTGACCAAGTATGCACATTTCTTTGCTATATCATCAAAGTATAAGGCACCTCAGGTTGCAGAGTTGTTCTTTAGGGAGGCGTTCAGACTCCATGGATTGTCGAAGAATATTGTCAATGATCGGGATAGCAGGTTTCTCAGTGTATTTTGGCAGGAGCTATTTAGGTTAGTTGGCATAGAGTTGAACCCTAGCACCAGTTACCACCCTCAGACTAATGGACAGACAGAGATTGTTAACAAATGGATGGAGGGTTATTTGCACAACTATGTTGTGTGGCAGCAAAAGGCTTGGATCAGGTGGTTATATTTGGGCGAGCATTGTTAAATACCACCTATCACATGTCGATTGGCATGACTCCTTTTCGGGCATTGTATGGGTATGATGCTATTTCTTTTGTAGACTTAGCATTTGATGATAGCAAGGCTCCTAGGGCAAAGGATTGGATTCAGGAGGGTCAAGACATCCTTAAGTCACTTAAGGATAATCTTCATCGTGCTTAGAACCAGCAGAAGATCTATGCAGATAGGCACAGGGTTGAGAGGAGTTTTGAGGTTGGAGACTTAGTTTTCTTACGCTTATAGCCGTACTGACAGTCTACATTGAAGAAGAGTGGTGTAGAGAAGCTTAAGCCTCGCTTCTATGGTCCTTAAGGGATTGCGCAGAGAGTAGGAGAGGTGGTGTATGATTTGGAGTTGCCTAAGAATAGCAAAATTCACAATGTGTTTCACATTTCTTGCCTTAAAAAGGCACTTGGGCAGCATATCACTTCATCTCCTAAGCTTCCACCCTTGGATGAGGAGGGCAGATTGGTTTTGGTTCCTGATGCTATCTTGGATGTCAAAGAGAGGAGACTAAGTAGAGTGCTCAAGGAGTATTTGATCGGATGGAGAGATTTGCGCCTAAAGGATGCCACTTGGGAGGGAGAACAAAATCTTCAGCATCCGAATTTGCAATTGCTTGTGGGCAAGCAATTTCAGGAAGGAAGGACTGTAATGTACCCTTCTTACAAATGAGACATTTGCGGGAGACCGTTAGCCTATTTAATTCCCATAGGCTAAGTCGGGGATATAAGAGAATAATTAATTAATTAATTAAATTTTAAATAGTCCTAAGTTCCTAAGGGTTATTTATATTGAATTAATTAAAAGGTTGAACCTTGGATTTTAATTAAAGTGACTTTATTTTATGTCGATGGAAAAATATAAAGTGGGTCACTTTATGTGAGCGGTGTTGTGACCTTATCACACATCGCCCCATTGCAAATGGGGACCCCCTTTTTTTCGCAATTTTGTGCTTGTCGGGTCTTTTAGGAAGTGTCATTAGATCAACTCTCCTCCACAAATTGGACAGTGTTTCTCCTGGACAAAATGAAATGTATCAAGTGATTCAATCAAGGAGCAAATGAAGGCAAAGCATGTCCTAAACTCTTGAAATTGACTAAGTCTGATGTCCTGAAGTCTGATGTTCTAAGATCCTGAAAAACTGACTAAGTCTGAAATCTGGTGAATCCTCAAAATTCTAGAATCTGCATGTTAAATCTCATGGATCCGAGACCTATCTCAAACATCCTGGAAGTATATTTCAAAATATTTAAAGTATAGGAATATCCTATACTTAAATATATTTTCAAATATACTTCCACCCAGGACATTTCGAAATCTGACGAAAAGTTGAAGTCTTCAACCTTGAGCGGAAAATCCTTGTCTATGAGGAGAATGCGCCTGAGATGAGCGGAAATTCCTTGCTCATGAGGACAATGCGCTCCAAGAAGATGAAATTCCTTTCACACAAGTAAAATGCGCCAATGAATAAGTCTCATTGAAACAATCATTTAGAACCTTTGAAAATTTTCCAAGGGGAGTAAACGTTTGAAGACAAGAGCGCAAATTCCACCCACTCAAGGAGAATGCGCCCTAGTGAAAGTCCTGATCATGCCATATGCGCCCACGTTAGTTTGGTGATTTTGAGATCAAAAAAAGGGAAATGTTATTCTCCTTAGTTGAATTCATGAAATCCATGCGAAAACCTTGAGGAATTTGCCTAAGTAAGAGTTGAAGGGAAATGGAAATTCCTTGTCTATGAGGAATTTGCGCTCCAAATGATGGAAATTCCTTGCAAATGGGAAATTTGCGCTCTAAGACAAAGGAAAATCCACAGAGAAAGAACATTGGCGCCCTAGGAAAATATTCTTCCAAGACATGTAGAAGTGTGCTTGAGAGAGAAATCATGAAAAGATATCAGGAAAAGACTATTTGACAAGTCCTTAGTGGAAGATCACATCATGGAAAAAGTCGGAAATCCTCACCCATGAGGAGAATGCACCATTTCCTAGTCTCTTTACATTTTGAAGAAAATTCGCCAACTTTTGAAAGAGATTTCCACTTCACAAAGATCCAATGAAAAAATCATGAAAAATCTTGAAAATTTGCCAAGGAGTAGAAGTTTGAGAGATGAAATGAAAAATGCTAAAGTTAAATGAGGTAGAAAATCCTCATACATGAGGAATTTGCGCCCAAGATGAAGGAAAATCCTCACACAGGAGGAGAATCCGCCCTAGTGAAAAGGTGCATCTACTTAAGGAAATCTCGCCCATCATTGAAGACTTGCAAATCTTGAAAATTTAATCCTTGAAAGTTATTTTGAATCTCATGAAGATCCCATGCAAAATCATTCAAGGCACTTAGAAAATTCACCAAGGAGTGAGAAAAGTTGAAAAAGAGAAGCTCAAGAGGGAGAGCGCCTATTCCATGCTAGCAAGGAGAATGCACCTAGAGTGGAAATTCTTTCCACCAAGGGAAAATGCGATCAAAATCCAAGGGTACATTATTAGAAATTTTTTAAAATCACTTCAAATTCATGAAAAAAATCCAATGCAAAACTATTTGAAACCCTTAAAAAATCCATGCCAACAACGTAGAGAAGGTTTAAAATGAAAAATTGGTTAAGTGTAAAAAGTGGAAAATCCCTCTACACAAGGAATTTCCGCCCAAAAATGAGGGAAATTCCTCATACACAAGGAATTTGCACCAAAACAAGTAGAAAAAATCACAAATTCCAGCTGCCAGTGGAAAGTGCACTTGCATCCACCCTCATGTACTTTGGCAATTTTGTAAAATATGATGAATGTTTTCAATTTCTTCACGTTCGTAAAGGTAGATAAATTTGATATGAAGCTATGACTTGTGAATTTCTATTTTGTAGATATTGGAGAATCTGGAGGCAAGCTATGAATCCAGATAGAGGAGCATCCAAAGGATTAAGCATCATCAAATCAATCCACCTTGCATCCAAAGAAGGCACCGTCACCGGAACAAGGAAAGTTCTACTGCACTTCATCATCAAGTTCATCATCATCCCCCTTGCTTCAAGAGGAAAACTTCATCGCCGAAGTGAAAGAACTTCATCATTCATCTTGCAAGTTTCATCATCCGCATCGAGAAGATCACTTCCACGATCAAGAGCCTTCCATTTCATCAAGAGCAAACATCATAAGGCCTACTCCAAGAATTCACGCACAAGATATTCTCTACTTCAACAATCCAGAGTCAGAATCCTGCACAAGAAGATGATAAGAGAAGTGAGTCAATCACCACAATTCCATGAATTACATCAAGACAACATGAAGAAATCCAAAATTCCCAAATTACAAGTTCGAGAGATGCTAAGTTCCAGAGGTGAAAATCCAAGTTTGAAGACTATTCCAGGAAAGATGATACAATTTGGGAAAATATTCCAAACAGTGTGAACACAGAGAAGATCAAACCAGTTTGCAAGTTGCTGAGGTGGCAGGTGCATATCATCAGTCCAATCACATTTTGCCATGTCACCTATCCACATTTAATGTATTTACTCCAAGGATAGAGGTCAAAGAGGGCGCCCAAGTGGAAGATGCTCCAAAGATTCCAATACGTGCTTATCACTTTGGGAAACGTGTCTTCATTGCCTATGAGTTTTTATGTACACAAGTTGTGTCAACTTTTACTTTTGCTAAAAATAGTAAGTTGTTGTAACTAATTGTTGATGTGGCAAGATCTCGGCCATCGATTTGCAAATCAATCCTGGCCATTCATGTAATTTTTGGAGTCTATAAAAGGCCCACTTCTCTCATTTGTAAGACATTAGAAGTAGAGTTGTTGTAGTTGAATAGAATAGGAGTAGAGTAGAGGAAGCTCTTTGAAAGTTGTTGGAGAGAACTTGAAATTGTTGTACACTTCCAAGATTAATACATTTCTCATTGAAGCTTGGTGACAATTGTATTATTTTAGAATGTAGCATGGTTTCTTATTTCTTGAAGATGATTGAGATGTGTTTCCAAGTAGAATAGAATAGATTAGAAAGTTCATTGATGTGATGAGTATATGTGAAGATATTTGATGAATTCCTTTTGGTTCATACTTTTCGTGAGTTGTCAATGGCAAGTCATTATGGAAAGTTAGCCTGAACCTTCATTTGCTTTAGTTCGATTGTGAATACTTGTTCAAATTGTGCCAGCTGTGGGTATTTGGATGAATGTTTACAATATGAAAATCATTGGATTACCTTAGAAGATTGCACCAACTTCGTGTAATTGTTGGTTCTCATGGTGAAGCGAAGCTAGGTTTGGAAGGAATTTGTCTATCTAAGCATGATTCATCATTTCATTGTCCTTGGATTAGCTATCTCTTAACCCTCTCTTTTGCATTTTTTTAAAGTTCGATTGAAGAAGTTCCATTCATTCACATCCAAGGAGTAAGGAATTTCATCCATGTTCGTGAAGAAGGAGGAATCTAGCATAAGTCCCTTTGTGATTACCAGCAAGATCACATCCATTCACTGAGGCTATCCACATGCAAGTCAAGACCTGACATCAAAGGAACCTTGGAGCGCTCTTGTTTGATCACATAGTTCAGCATTCGAGAGGCTTTGTTCAAGAGAGGATAGAGCACTTAGTGTTTTATTCTATTGTTGTTGTTGTCACAAAAACATCATCAACAAGCGGGAAAATGAAATAAATTAAAAGAAAATAAAGTAATTCTTTCAAAGAAGGACATAAAAGAGATGTGAGCCAAAAAGCAATTCGATCTTGACATTTCATTTTCACGGAGAATTTTCTTTGAGAGCTGGAGTTTTCTGGTTCAGCAAACCCTAGGATGAAAACCCTTAGGTATTTGACTTCGTGGACGAAAACTCACCTGGTCATTTCTTGGCAGATTCACACAGAGTTTACAGGTGCATATATTGTTTTAGATTCTTGGAGTTTCTTGTGCGGAAGAGAGATATCATTTGTAGGATTGGGGTATTTGCTACCTAGAGTTCTTTGTCAAATTTGTATGATTTGAGTAACAAATACAAATTTGTGAGAGATTTATTGAAGATTTTGTGAACACTTTGCTGAAAATTTTAGTAGGGTTTACACCCTAAGCTCAGCATTTACTTTTTGGAGAGTTCTTTATTATTAATGGTGACTAATGTCTATCAAAAGCTAGCTGCAGCCCTTATATTATCAGCCGCAACCTTCTATATTACCAGCCGCATCTCATAGGAGAATCAATGGGATATTAATATAATATTAGCAGCCCTTTCTATCAGCCGCATCCTCTTTTGGAGCCACTTCTACTATTTGGGCCGCCTTCTACTACTTGGAGGGTACATGAGCTTAAGAAAGAGTCATGGAAGATTAAAATGTGGCGCCATCCTTGTTGGGGAATCGGATATGCAAGTCGCTCGGCTATTCATGGGAAGATGCTATGGAGTGTGATAATTTGGTATGTATAAGGAGTATTATGTTGAGACAAATTGTATCTCTGTAATTTCAGATTATGAACAATTTCTGTAGCATCATTATGTTCAATCTTTTTATGTGATACTGCTGCAATATGTTTGTCAAAATGTCTCTTCTTTTCCTATATGATGTATGTTGCATTTATGAGTAAAATAACATCACAAACAAAAAAACAAGTTGTCCATCCAAACAAACTCAGAAAAAAAAAACAGTTTAATCAGCAAAATACAAAGTGTTTGACGAAATGTCAATACACTAGAAGTCAGAAATTTTGTGGGATTAAGCAGAAATCTGGGTAGGGGATCTTACATTGTCTAAAAGTTATACAGCCAGTTGCTGACAACGGATACAGCTATTGTGGCCAACCAGAATATGAACATTGTGTTTATCTTATTGAGTAAGTTCTCTCTGATTCTTCATGAATTACATTTCCTAAGTATTTCAGTTATACCAGACTTTACAAATGCTCATAATGAAGATGATGCTAGTTTTAGACATCTTGTGTTTGATTGATGATTATGTTCTATTGACTTAAATGAGATTATGATGTTGTTTTCTCATAGTTTGTATTACTATTGTTTAGAATAGTTCAGAGATTTCTTTTACTACGACAAGCTTTGGATAAATCCATTCATTAAAAATCTAAATGGTGAAGTACTCTTTTTTACTCTTTCCTTAGTAGCAAGTTCATTGCTTCATTTTACATTAATATGTAATCTTGAGCTCATTATTTTCCCATTATGGAGATGATTTTGTTCCTAAAAAGTAGGTCTTATATCCTTCATCTTTGCGATGATGTATGAAAGTATAAATAGCAACATAATGTAAATAAACTTCTCATGCGAGTAATAGTAAAGATGCACAATTAAACTTCTTACATAATGAGTAGTACTTAAGATGCATAATACTTTTTTAAATGTAAATATTAGTATTTTTGAAACAAATATTCAAATAATAGAATATTAACAATCCAATCCATGTGACATGTCAATCAACCACAATAGCATTAGACATTCATAAGACCATGCTTGTTGAAATTTCACCCTCGTGAATATTTCTTAATCATACCAACATCCTATCTAAAGTTTGTGGTGGTCTATAATAAAGGCTAAAATGGAAGTAGACACTAACAAATACCATTCATAGGGAAATATGAGCATAAATATACCAAAGAAAATAAGTAATCGTTGACAATCATGACAATCTTCTTGTCAAATCATGATACTCTTTACCTTTTCACACTTTGCCTTAACTTTTGGATCTACATTTTCACCCATCTTCTCCTTATAAGCATCAATAAGTTTCTTTGTTCGATCTTCACGAGCTGCCTTCTCCTCTTTACTTTCAAGTTCATCCCCAGGACGGATTACCTTGCCACCGCCATACTGCATGGTTAAAAGTGTCATAGGTATCAAATCATCCCTGGTATGTTTAATGGATACAATTATACAAAAATGAAATCATGAAGCATCAAACCTTTGAGACTTGGCTATAATATTAAATAGTTGTTTACTGCTATCTAGTTACACTACCAATTGCAACAATATACAAATAAAAGATAGTACATACCAGATTGATTGTATAAGAATACTGCACTAAATGCTTTATTAAGGGTAGTGTTCAATTACAATGAATGTAGATAGGGGTAGACTGTCCATGAATCAGACACCTTCCCTGACTACAACAATTCTATTTAGAGGACCCAATGGATGTCAGTTAGACCATGACCATTGGTAACCACTTACAACCATTTATTAACAAACTACCCAAAACTGACAATGAACTCACAAGATAAGTTGGCTAAACAAGAGTACAACAATTTCTAATTATGCTAACTACATTATCCCACTCAAAAAGAAAATTCAGATTCCTAACTAACAATAAAATACACATATCAACTTACTCTATCCAGAGCAGTTATCCAGATATTTGGACTTCTCACAGAAGATGTCCCTGCAACTTGTTGAGTTGTAAGTTTTGCAGCCATAACAGCATTAGAAAAACCCAAAAGTTTCATAACGAAGAACTTACTGAGACCTTTGTGATGTTGATTTTCCTGCTCAGCCAACTTTAAATCTGAAATTCTTTCTTTAACTAGAAATAGAAAAGGAAATTTATTGCTTGCACACTGTTCATTGCACCTAGGATTTTGTGCAAGGTACAGTGAATGTATGTGCCAACAGTCGTACAACTTAATGAATTGTGTCAGGCTGTACAAAACTACAAACAATTGATATACCTTCCAACATCTAAACTATCAGAGTATACAATGGAACTAACCAACTACCCAAAAGATTTTTCAATCTTTTGCACACTTCTCAAGGACTGTACGACAGACGAAAAAAATTGTATGACATAGGAATATGCTGCCAACTAGAAGCATTGGACAGCTGTTGCAGAGTGTATGGTGGAATCTGCGGACCATATGAATGTCTGCAACTCTGTCAGGCATATGGAGGGCACTAAGTGTATGGCAAATGTTGTTGTCACAGTCCTACAGCAAAAGAAATGCTAGTTGATTACTTTGCATTCATCAAAAACTATAGGCTGTACGGTAGAGAGTTTTTCAATTGCACACAAATCAATGCCATCAGTCAATTCTAATTCTAGTGACCATATAGTGGGACCCACATGCTTCTGCAAACAATTTTTTGAGGGTCATATTGCTGTGAAATTGTTTTGAATGGTCAATCATGCGACTACAGAGGATCATACAACTGCAGACTGTTTAGTTGCAAGCAGTCGTATGGTGAGGTTTGCAAAGGTGTGTATGGCAGGTGCAACAGAGGGGCATACGTTGAGTGCAACACAGGGGTGTACAGCAGGTACAATTGAAGAGATATCTGACCATACAGTTACACAATTTTCTAATTGCACGTATCTTAGGATGGCAGAATTTGTTGTATAGAAGGTTCATACTATTGCTGAATTGTTTGTATGCTGGGTGCATTATCCAGTGACAAACATAGAGTAAATTTTTTTTCACTTGAATTCTTTCAATTTCACCTGGAAGTTAGGGCATTTAGTTATTGCAATTGTTCATACAATGGAATTTGCAAGTCGTCATACAACAGAATATGACCATACAGCGTGTTCAAATTTCAGATGATTGTACAATGTAGGATGATTGTATGGCAGAGGATGACCATGTGCTGGGACCCACCAAAAGTTGTGCGCTCGAGGTATTATATGACAGGTAAATTCGTTAAGTTTGCTACATGCTATATGGTGACAAACTGTACAGTAGGATCCGCAATCAGGAAGAAATCCATTAGGAGCTGTATGACACGAACTTATGTAGATTTTCGTATAGACATGTGTTGTTCAGTAGTACAATGTCAGACAAATAGGTTTCAAAAGTTCTTTGAGTTGGATGATTTGACAAAGAGCAAGGATGAGGCCCTTTACAGCATTCCTTAGGGCAACAAATTTTTATCAAACTTAAATAAAACATTTTTTTCCAGTTTTTATGAAATTTAAGTGTACATTCTTTACGTTCGTGTGCTTCGGCTGGTTCAATTTCCATAATTTCTACAAAGTTGCAAACAGGTTGGTACGCTTCATAACCTTCCATTTGCCAATGGAAAAGGCCTCTGAGGGAGTTGGTTTCATCCTCAGAGCAAGATTATAACTCCAAAACCCATTCATCATTCAGCTCTATACTATCTCCATTTCCACCTACCAAGTGTTTTTCTTTAGAGCCCAAACATGATGACCCTTCAAACAAACTTCATCTTCTCTCACAACCTAGTTTTTCAAATCTATTGTATACTTCCAACCTTTATTTTCAATAGACAACAAATTCTTTTCCAATTATGGTTGGCTTTGGCAACTATCAGCCAGCCTTGACCCAATAATGCATCATAGGCCTTCTTCAAAGAGATGACCACAAAATTCAAAATAAAGGGTGGGTACCAATAATTACCTTTTGTGCCATGAGAACTCCCAACACATTTATATCATATGCCTAGTCACTCTTATTCCCAGTTTAAACAAAAAAGAACATAGTTAGTAAATGGAGCAACCCCCTACCTATAGAGGCGGCCTTGATGGATTGGGGGAATAATCACCCTATCCATAGTAGGGGATGAATACTACCACCCCTTATCCAAACCAAAGAGCTATGTTGGAGTTCAGTACTTAGCCAACTAGTTACTCCTACCAATTGAAAGGTCAATGGCCAAATAGCAGACCTCCCAAGACTCCTCCAAGTCTCTTCAGGAAGGACATTCATGTCAAATCCACCATTGACAATGGTATTTGTGATTTTTCTCTCTACCATCTCCATATGCATGATTGCAGGCGGTTGGGATAGGTTCCTCATTAGGAGCATTGAGTCAACCAATTGATCACCTAAGAGAGGGGGTTCCACTATGGATTCATTGTTTCGCTTCATATTCTTTCCCTCACCTAACTTTGTGCCATATTACACTAGGTGTGCATATGTGTACTCCACGTCCGAACTAGAGTTTTGTACTTTCATAGTTATAACATCCTTCAATTCTGAAATACTATGCAATAAATCTATTGTCGAGTTCTTCTGTATCTGACACCAGTCCCGTACTGAACGACTGCAGGTCCCGGTCGTAGGACAGGGGCGGGCCAAGAGCGGCTAGGGCACAACCCTGCTGCCCCGGGTTCCTCATGGGTATGCCGCATAAAAAAAAGGCAGATATAAAAAAAGTCAAAATAAATTTTTTTAAGATTGTAACTTAAAAAAAAACCCTAAACAATGCCTAAAACCTAAAACACGTGCATTAGTAGGAGTCATTTGACAAAAACAAAGCTATTTCACAAAATCTCTTCATTGTTTTGCCAGTTTTGCATTTTGGAGGACTACTGTTATTTTTTCGAAGGAAATCGATTGCAAAGTGTCAAGGGAGGATTCTAGCTTGCACAAAGGACATCAATCGATCTAAGGTAAATAGTTTAACAAATTCTTTCAAGTTTTTTATGAATTTTTTCAAGTTTTTTAAAAATATTTTCAATTTTTTTTTAAAAAAAAATCAAGTTTTAGGATTTTCAAAATGTTTTTTGGTGTTTGTCTTGAACGTTTATTACTTTTATTAGTTCATATATATTGTAGGGTTGCATTTTTTTTTAAATTTAAAATTTTGTATTTTCTTATAGCAATAATCTTTTTGAAATGGCTACTAGTTCAAGTTTAGTGGGCCTTGCGAGAAATAAACAATTTAAATATGATCAAGCATCTCCTATATGAAAATATGTTACGATGCTTGAACAACTTCCAGGAGGTTGGGTTTTTGTTTGGAATTGTAATGAGTGCAAGATCACATATAAGAGCTCATATAGTCGAGTGAAAGCTCCTTATGTGCTATAAGTGGATTTGGAATTAAAATATGTGAAGGGCCAAACAAGAAGGGGTTGCGAAAAGAACAAATTATGGCATTCACTTGAGAACAAGAAGAAGTTGATGCTGTGAGTGTGAGATCAAAATTAAAATCTCATCCTTTAAGAAAGAGAACATCGATGAATCCACCTACAAATTCTCCTTCAATAATGGCCCAACATCCTTTCTTGGAGACGATGTCTATCCAAGAAGAAGATTCCTCTCCTTCCCGCAAAGGGGGTCCATTGGTTAAGGCATTTCAAAATGAAACAAGAGATATTGGAGATGAAAAAATTGCACGTTGCATTTATGCCAATGGTCTTCCTTTCAACCTGGTGAGATCACCATATTGGTGGGAAATGGTGGCGACAATCAATAACACACCTTCTAGTTACACAGGTTCTGGTTATGAAAAAGTGTGCATCACCTTGACAAATAATTATTTTTTTGTAGAGACATCACTAAAACCAATTAGGGATTCATGGATTGAAACAGGAGTGTCCATTATTTCTGATGGATGGAAAGATTGCAAAAACCAACCTTTAATAAATGTTATTGCAGTGTCCCCTAAAGGGGCAATGTTTTTGAAGGTGGTTGATTGTGAGGAGCAAGGCAAGGATGCGGAATTCATTTCCAAAATCCTCATTGAATCCATAGAGATGGTGAGTGCTAATAATGTGTCCAAGTCATTATGGACAATGCAAAAAATTGTAGGGCAACAAGTGCTTTGGTTGAGGAAAGGTACACGCACATATTTTGTACACCATGTACCATACACTCTCTTAACTTGGTGATGCAAGCAATTGGCACTCAGATAGAATGGGTAAAAACTATACACAGAGAAGGTGAAGATTCAAATGGTCATGACAAACCATCATATTTCACAAGGCATCTTCAGGACGTTCTCGAATTTGGAGTTGTTGAAAGTAAATTTAATTTATTTTAAATTTAATTTATGCCATATTTACGTACATTTAATGTGTTATTAACTTATTTTTTACACAACATTAGGTTGCTAACACCCAATTCGCATCACACAATCATTTTGAGACGGCTTGTGAAGGTGCGCGAGGTGTTGGGCACCAGGGTCATTAGCCACCAACGGAGTATTTGGAAGCAATCAAATTCAAAGAGTGCTCAAAAGGTCAAGTCATTGATCCTAGATGATGATTGGTGGGCTCGTGTGGAATATGTATTGAGTTTCATCTAGCCTATCATGAGTATGATTAGGTTTGCTGATACAGATCAGCCATGTTTGGGGGAAATCTATGATGGCATCTACTCCATGGTAGAAAATATAAAGGTCATAATAGCACAAAAGGAGAATGACCCCAAAGAAACATTTTTCCAAAGTGTAAAAAAATCATTCATGACCCTTGGAACAAAATGAACACACCCTTGCACCTCCTTGCATATACATTATCCCCCAAATATTATAGCACTAAGATACTTTCTTTGTTGGGGAGAACTGCACCATATAGAGATAGTGAAGTTGCTAATGAGTACAAGATAGCATTCTAAAGAATCTTCTCAGATCTAGAAAGGGTGGATAGTGTTAGGAAAGAGTTTGGCAAGTTCATCTCGGGACGAGAGCATAGTATTTGTGCTCTTCGAGACCAATACAAAGAAGATGCTCCTACATGGTGGTACCTCCATGGACAAGATTATTTATTCCTCCAACATCTTGCAATCAAAGTTCTATCACTAGTATGTTTTATTATTTAACATTCTTAGTACTTACCATTCTTTTGCATTTTTTACTTTTAAGTTGTATTGACTTTCTCTCCAATTTTAACAGGTTGCAAGTTCTTCTTCGGTTGAACGGATTTGGAATACATACTCCTTTGTCCACTTAGTGAAGCGTAATCGATTGGCTGCAAAAAAGGTAGAAGACTTGGTCTATACCCATTCCAACTTGTGTCTCCTATCACATAAGGAAGTTGACTACAAGGAAGGGGCAAAGAAGAATTGAGATATAATCCCAGAGTGTGCCAACTTGGATGCATCTATTGCAGAGCTTACTAGAATTAGTGTAGATGTTGATGAGGCTCCTACATATGATGTACCTAGTGGGAGTGGCACTCCATTAGCTTGTGGTTCAAATGATGTTGAACCAAGCGATGACTTTGATCTAGATCAGTTCGATGAAGATTGAAGACCAAAATACAGATTTTTTATTGTATTATTTTTAAATTTTGTAATTGTAATGATTTTCATTTGAATTATCAATTGCAATTAATATTATCTTTATCACTATAATTGATCAATGATGACGTATTATATTATCAAATATTCAAATGTCATTAGTATACGACATATCAATGTATTTTCAATTCTATATATTTTTAAATTTTTTTGTATATATAATACAACCGTACCCAGCTGTATCGTACCCAAGGAAAATTAGCCAAGAGGGAAAATGTCCCATTTTGGAGATGGAGAAAAAGAGAAAAATAAGGAAAAAAATAAGGCAAATGACAACAAATAATATTTTATTATTTAAAATATTATTTTATTTAGCCAAAGGTGGCCGCTCAAGGGAGGAAAAAGCAAAATAATAAAATAATATTATTTTATTATTATTTCATGTGGGACGTCCAGTTTGAGGAAATAAAAGGAAAAAATAAAAATAAAATATTTTCTCTTGTCAACTTATGACGGTGGACTTCAAAATGAAATTAAATTAGATTGCAATTGGGCACCCAAGGTGAGAAAAATAAAAGGAGGTGAATTGAGGTCATTTTTATCAATTGAGTATTTGGCATTTTTACTTCTTAGAGAGATTCTCTTGGCTGCAACTTTGTTTCAGCGTTATCGAAGGACGAAAACCCTTGGATATTAGTGGTTTGGACGAAAACCCATCCCACTTTGAGAGATGGATTCACCTAGGATCCATTATTGAGCTTATTTGTAGGTATTTCATGGAGTTGAAGGTGAGTACTCGCAGGACTCGCGAGGACTCGGGTAAATCTCGGCCATAAGAAACTTGTGCCGAGTCACTGCAAACACTCGCAGTGTTTTTTGGGGGCAAAACTCGTTGAAACTCGCGAGTCAGAGACAAAAAATGCACCCAATGATGGAATAAAAGAAAATATCAGAGTTTTTTTAGGTTTATTTTGCCTTTTGAAGACGCCACAGAGCAGAGCCACAGGAGGGAGAGGAAAACACGACGCCACAGGAAAAAGCAACACAAAACAGGAGAAACGCGAGGGTTTATTGCCTTCAAACACACTTGCATAGTGGTATGTTATCGAAACGCCCATTTTAAAAAAAACTTGCGAATCTTAGGCATTTTTTAGGTCGATTTTTTACCAAAATAGGGCAATTTTTAGCAATTTTTTTTGCACAAAAAAACCATTTTTAGGGAACGAATTTACTCTTTAAATAGTAAATTTGTGCCCTAAAAAATTTGCTTATACGCTTAAAAGTTAAAAACATTAAAAATTTTAAATATCCCTGTTATACTATCAAACACAAGAAAAAAAATTGTTTTAAATATCAAACACAAAAAATTTTAAATACCCTGTTTTATCCATGATCAGACATAAAAAATTTCTGCCTGTTAACAAACTATAAATTTTTCATTTCTTTGCTTAATTTTAAATTTTATATTTTATATTTTAAATAAAAGACCTTTATATTTTAAATTTTTAATCGAATTTGTTTTTGTTGTCTCTCTTTTGATAGGTTTCAGCTTCTTTTTTCTAAATAGAATATGGCTTCTGCAAGTGGAACTGGAGGTAACAGAACTAGTGGCAAACCTAGGGACCCTTGTTAGAAACATGGGACACCAAGTCCAAAACGAGATGTTATTTGTAACCATTGCACTAAACTTATGATCAGAGGCATAAATTGACTTAAATACCACCTTGCATGGGTCCCTTGCCGAGATGCTACGGGATGCACAAAAGCTACTCAAGAGGTTGAGAGGGAGGCAAAAGCCCTCCTTATGGCATATGAGCAAAAGAAAGAAGCTAAAAAGAGAACAATAGAGGCAATGGCAGCCCCAAACCCAGGTTTTAGTTCTACAGGGTCAGATCATGGAGGTATAGGGGCTCTTCTTCGCCTTCCATTGGGCCATGGATACGAGGATCAGGCAAAGGGATTGCTAGCTTTTTTGTTCCTCGGAACACTCCAGGTGCGCAAACTTCATTGGAAGGTACTGTTGATGATTGTTTTTAGACAAGTCAACAGTAGAGTAAAACACTAAGTATCCCACTCTCTCTTGAATAAAGTTCTTCAAAGGCTAATCGATGTGATCCAATGAAGCAACTTCAAGGTTCCTTTCTCATAACTTATGGTGGATAACTCGGTGACTTGATGTGATATTGTTGATTATCACAAAGGGACTTACACAATCGTTCAAACAACTCGTTGTTTCAATGACAAGAAGCAAACACTTAGAATCTCTAACTACTACAACTTCAACGTATGATATAGCAATGATACTCTTAGTCCTAACTTCTAATAATGATAGATAAAAAGATCAAAAGATATAAGGTTTAAGAAACTATTTTAACCCTAAATGTAAGAAATGATTATCGATCAGGTGAAATCAACCAACTTTGTTTCGCCAAGTTGAAACAACTACACAAGGTTGATGCAATCTTCTAAGGGTGATACAAGATATTCAAATCACTTATGTTCATGAATGTTCAACAAACATTAACAATCAAAGTTAAGCTTACTTTGTTCAGGCTAACCATACACTGCAACTTGCAAGCCACAAATCACAAATGGTATGAACATATAGATTTCACCAAGAAACACTAATAATCACTTCCACCAACTAACATAACACTTAAAAAAAAACTTGATCTAACTTAACATTCGCTTGAAGAAATGAAAATCATGCAACACTTTGAAACATAGATAGAATCACCAAACAATGAGTCTTATATTATCTCAAAGAGCTCTTGCAACAATTTTTTCAGAGTCTTCAACCTTACAAAATGAGATCAAAGGAGCCCTTATATAGGCTTCAAGAATACATGAATGGCTAAGATCAATTGGCAAAGCCAATGGACCAAATGATGCCACCTAAGTAGGCGGTTACAACAAACTACTATTTTTAGCATATGAAAGAGGGAACAAAGGCACGTTTCCCAAGAAGATAAGGATGACACATCAACAGCCTATGAGGAATCTCCATGTGAGTAGCCATCACTGGTACTATGAAATTCAATGAATCTGGACACTACTTGTTCAACATTATCAAAAGGTACACTTGGCGTATTCCTAATAGTTCCTTCGGCTTCAAGTACATCAACTGTATAGACGCCAAGTGTCTTCTCCCAATCAGCCATTCTTGCCTTGTTGGCGTTAAGGTGGATAGCAAGTGAAAATATGCTATCAAGTCTCTCATCAGAAATATCATCTTCTTGAAAATCGAATGCTTGGACTTGTTCTTTCATACGATCAATAGTCATCTCTCCAAAGGGATTACATATCTTCATCAATGATGCATGTATACCATCTTGGATCCTTTGAATGACACTTCTTACCCTTGACATGTTTGTTTCAACTTTATCAAGCAACTGACCTTTGTTGCAAAAACAATAGTACCAGGAAGAGAAATCATATGTCATTCCCTCTTCAACTATCTTAGCATGTATCAATTCATCAATTGAAGTTCCCATCAAACTCTTCAAGTGTGGCATATATTGTTCTTTGACAACCCTAAACTTAGCACAAGCTGTCAACAATGCAAGTACTCTTTCCTTAAGCTGACTAACCTTATCATATACTTGCATGATATCTTCAAGATGCTCATTCGTTGTTTCTCTTGACCTCTTCATCCAATCCTTCAACTTATGAGATGAGGAACTCAATTCTTCAAGATGTACAACTGTTTCTGGAGGAAGAATGGGTGGTCTAGAAACTCTTTCCTGCTGACGGATAAGATATATTAAATGTTGAATATATTGCTCCAATGCCTGACATCTTCGCTCAGCTTTATCCTTCCTTCCGTTTCTTGTCTTATCATAGCTCTAGCATTATCCACTGAATCCTAAAGCTCTTCTTCTACTTGTGCCGCAGTCAAAGGACCCAAATCAATGGTGTTGATATCATAATCTTCAGGTGCAATGTCTTCTACATTCTTCTCAACTCTTGGAACAGCTACATGAACCTTCCTCATGCCAGTTTCATCTTTTGTTATCTTTGAAAGAGTTGTTACTTTCTTCTTCAGCTTTTCTGTTGATATATCAATGAGCAACTCCTCAACTGGAATGGAATGATAATCTTCTACTTCACAACTTTCTTTGATTCTGTCTTGTAACCATTCCGGCAATGATAAAAGATCCTCTGGTCTTTGAACTTGCCTTTCCTATACAGGGAATGTCTCCTCTTCAGCTCCATCTTGATCATTAATGTTGCCTTCATCAATTATTTCAGTATCATGTGGACTGGAGGGTACTTCTTCAAACGGAATGTCCTGGACTTCATTTTCAACTTCATGCACAACTATATCTTGATTCATTGGAGTACCTCCTGGTTGTTTGGATGAAGCAGTCTCAATACTTATCCTCTTTCTTTTCTGACTTGATTCACCCTGTATACATTCAAGTTGCTTCCTTTTCTTTGCTTGACTTGAATCCTTCTCAGTCCCTTTACTTCATGAATCTCTGTCAGATGCACTACATTGCACCTGTTGCTCAACTTCTCCCATCTTTATGTAGGTAAGCTTCTTTCCTTCATCTATCAATGCTTGTACTTGATCTTTTGCATGCTCCTTAGTGATGGCAATGATTGGTTTTATCAACTCCTCATCATATGTTCTCTCCCTTTCAGTCCAATCAATGGTATATGGCAGATTCCGTATCTTGTTATATTCTTCCTCTGAAAGAGTCATGTCATCATCTAGCTGATCAGGAATCTTCAACACTTTTGTAGACCTCACCAAATCCCATCTCAACCTTGAACATTTTTGCATCCTTATATCATCATCATCAATAGCATTTGCCCAGTGATCTTCAAGTTGCTCTATATATTGATAGGTAGGATATAACTGCTTAATTGCTCCATGTGGGTCAAAGTTTTCCCTCCTTGAATCATGAAGATGTAGATGATATGCTTGAAGCTCAATCTCAGAGTGCTCGGCTGCTTGTATTGATGGACATGAATAATATCTCCCAAGCTTTAGAGGGAATTGAACCCCGGCCTTCTTTCTTGTCCTCTACATCTTATGGAACTCTAACAGCTATCTTGATACTTCTAACATCACCATCTTATTAGTAGGATACCTTGGCAATCTGTATGGATAGGATGTGAAGCCCTGAATTCTGATATAAGTGAACTTATCATATTGAATATAGTATCTTCCATATTGTTCAATGAAGGCCCTCGCAGCACCTGTCAATTTCCTATGCAACTCTCCTCGCAGTCTCCTCACTATATGTATGACAAATACATCATTGAATCTCTTGTAATGGTTGATATTCTTAAGATGTAGCTGTGTATAACATTGGTGTGATAGAATTTGATTGGATTTGATACCTACTTCTCCTTCAGAAGTTAATCCCTTGTAGACCACATTCCTCGCCAGTATGTAGACAAGATAAGAAGTCATATAGAACGACCTTGACTCGTCAAAATTTTCAAATTGCTCATCAAGGCTTATAAGCCCAACCCAATCAATCATCTTATTCTTTGTGAAAACATGATCAAGGTATGTATAAATCCATCCTTCAAAAGTTGATGATTGAGGCCTAGTTGTGACTCTATTCAAAAACATGATAAAGTAACTTATCTCTTGCTTGAAATCTACTTTGTGGAACTTCGGATTTTCAAGATTGTATATCTTTGTTGAGGGATCCATCATCCACTTCTTTCTCACTTCTTGCATGTATTGCTTGGAATTGCCTTCAAATGTTTGTTGTGCAGTTGTAGGACAAATGAACACTGTCTTCCGATTAGGAATATTGAAGATCTCTTGAATAGGTTCTCTTTGTAGATAAGCTAGAACGGTTCCATCCTTAGCCACAATTCGCCTTCTTTCTCCATCATAGTGTTGAGTGCATCCCAACACCAATTCAGTGCTAGGTAAGGTAGGTGGGAAACAGGTTGCTTGTATGATACCACTCTTTGCAATAGCCTTGATGTCTTCATTCCTTGTAGGTGCGAGCAATAAATCCTTTATCTCCTCTAGGTTGACATGTCCCATGTTGGTGTCTCCTACGTTACTCCAATGCGTCTCGAGCTTCGAGTTAGGTATGGTTGACTTGGCATCCATCTTGATCATCACTTGACGCTCCTTCACAGTCATGCCCATCTACCTACAAGACAACACCTCTATTAGTGACTTTGAATGATAAAATTGCTTTTATAAGACTGACTTTTACATGATAAAACTATGAAAATTTGAAAATTAAGTAAATAAAAAGGTAATTTTATGAATTAAGAGCAACTAAAACATACCTTTCAACAATTTTCAAAATGAACTAATGCAGATTTTCTGTAGAAAATGATGAAAAATCAGTTTTAAACAACAAAAATCAGACTTGAAAATTGCAGATCTGCTGAAGAAATTCACTGCTCCTCTTCCAAAAAATCGCTCTTAAGTGAAATTGTAAGTGAATGACGTTAAAATGAGGTGGGCACCCTTGCATATATAGGCAATTTACCTTGGATAATGAGCAGGTCGGCCAAATTAAGGCATTAAATGCATTTTTTTTTAAATTTAAAACAAAGTATCTACAAATTAGGCGCCAAAATAGGTGAGGGAGGTTTGAATGGGCGCCTTATGTCTAGGCCATCTAGGCGCTGATTTTGGTGCATAAAATCATGAAATGGCACCTAGTTTCCTTGTCTCTTCCTTGGCCTTTGTTAACATCTCAAATCACTCTTTCAAACTTTTCAATGCTTCTTCTTATCATTCAATCTTATCAAGGCGCCCTCTGGAGGTTATTCAAACAAGAAAGTGCGCCCATACTTGACTTGTTCAAGGCGCCCAAACTAGGTAGAATAGGCAAGGAAATGCGCCTCTCTTCTATACGATCTAGGCGCCCAAACTTGACTTCAGCATGTTCTTAGATCATTCTTTCTACTCTGGGAGTTCTTCTTACCTTAGGCGCTGTCTTTGAATAGCCTCGAACATCCACCTTGTCTCAAGGCGCCAAAATAAGGTGGTTCCAACATAAAGTGCGCTTAGACTTATTTGATTTGTATTTAACATTCATAGTGATGATGAGTCAAGGCGCTAGAGCTTGGGAACTCTTACTCCAAGGTTTTACCAAGATTTCAAAGTTTTCAGCCTCCCCTTCCTAGGCACATATTGATGATCATTTGGACTTGGATTGGCGCCTAGTCTTCCTGACTTGGTTTCTTTACTTCCCTCATGCTTAAACTTATCTCCACCTTAGGCGCATTCCTCACAATATCGATTTTGATGCTCTTTATTGCAGCACTCATGGAGATATCATTGAATCTAGCTTCTCTAAGCTAGGCACAAGTTTGTGAGTGTAGAGAGGCAAAGTGCGCCCTCTCTAATTGGCTTCAAATTCATCACTTATATGGTCTCAAACAACCTGTAATGTTACTATCCCTCAAGGCACTTAGCAAATGTTGATAAATCAAGTCTTTCTAAGTTAGGCGCCAAAATGGGAGAATGAGAACAAGAAGAGGCGCCTTAACTCTTTCAAAGATATTCACTTCATTTCATGCATCCAAACAGTTATAAAGTTTCAATAGGTGTGCTTCAATACTTAACCTCCTTCAAGTGACTTGATGAATGCCCCTTTGATCCTAGGCACTCAAACTCACCTCCTCTTCTTAGGCGTTGGAAATGGCCAAAACAGCAAGGAATAGCGCCTAGGATTGATAAGGTGTTGACAAGGCTCTAAGGCACCTAGACTTCTTACCTTAGCTTCCTTACCTTTTACTTTTTCAAAAGCCTATTCAAACTTGCAAGAAGCTCTTCTATCTTCTATTTGCTTTACCTCAACATTTCATGTTCTTCATACTCAAGGCGCTCTTTCATTAACAATGAACCATGCTTCTACAAGCTAGGCGCTAAAAGGTGATCAAAATTTCAAGTAATGGCGCCTAAGATCTAAGATGATTTCTTGACTTACTCATATGCATGGTGATGTTATCCGATCAAGGCATGTTGTTTGAAAGTCTCCTATTCAAGGTGATATTTACAACTTAAGACTCTTAGCCTCTATCTCTTGGACGCAAATGTAAGACTGTTTTGAGTTGAATTGGCGCCTAAGTTAAATAAGGTCTCCTTTTACTCACCTTATCCCTCAGTCATTGTAGTTGATCTCAAAAGACATCATCAAACATGAGAAACCTTCAAAACTTGTAATTGTAAGTTGATTTCATCCAAGGCGCTCATGTGAGGTTATTTTGAGGGCAAAGGGCGCCTAACTTCATGATGCTCCATTTAGCATGGCTGATCAATTTTTTGAAGTCAAAATGAACTATCTCTCTCAAGGCGCATATTTGGGTTGTTACAGATGATAATTGGCGCCTAGTTTTTACTTAGCCATTTTTCTGTAGATTTTCACTCATCAAGGCATGTTGAGTTCAAAACATCATCTAGATCCTCTCAACTTGACCTAAGGAATACCTTTGCAAGCTCATTAACTGGCTAACTCTGAGATAACACTAACAAGACACCCTAAAACGACCAATCCTATGAAGAAAATTGGGGGGTCCCCGTCTGCAATGGGGCGATGTGTGATTTGGTCACAACAGGTACTGCATGGAATAAATAGAAGCATCATGAGGCGAAGTTGGCATGTGCACGATTTTGGTACTACAACAATATTCCCTTTTATGTCGCTTCAAGTCCTTATTGGGAGCACTTGGTCACTGCATTGATTGTGGCAGGTAAGGGGTTCAAGGCCCCAAGTTGTCATGAGTTGAGTGGCCCATTTTTGCAGGAGGAGGTCGAACACACACATCTACTAGTAGAGGATCAAAGGAAAATTTGGGAAAGAAAAGGCTGTACTATTTTATCTGACGGATGGACAAATGCCAAGAACAGGACCCTCATCAATTTTTTAGTGGCTTCAACAAGGCAGCTAGTTTTTTTAAAGTCATTTGATGCCTCCAATGAAATAAAAACTGCATAAACCTCGTGCAACATGTTGGATGAGGTGGTGATGGAGGTGGGAGTGGAACAGGTCATCCAAATAGTGACTAACAATGCAGCTGCATATGTGGTAGCCGATAGACTTCTAGAGGTGAGGCATCCAACATTGTTTTGGAGCCCTTGTGCTGCCCACTGTATTGACCTTCTTTTTGAGGACATTGGAAAACTAAGTTGGGTGAAGAATGTGGTTGAAGAGGCAAGAAATATCACAAAATACATCTACAACCACACATGGGTCCTAAATCTTATGAGAGAACACACTGATGGCAAGGAGCTTGTGCAATTAGAGTCACACGCTTTGCCACTAATTAGAGTCAACTATGGCAAATGCAATATAATTGAGGTCAAATGTCTTTTCTATGTGTGGGATCCTATTTTGATGTAATAAGGTCTATAAAAGACCATTTGTATGTCTTAGAGTCCTTTAGGGGGGTCAAGTAGTTAAGTAATGTCAAGTGGTCATAATATTGTTTATGCAAACTACATGTTTTTGTCTACTTTAAAGCAAACCCAACGGTCATAACTCCAAAATGTGGTTGGATCAGTTGGAAAAACATTTGGGACAATGATGTAATAAGTCTCCAAAGTAGACACAAGAAAAGCACGAATTTTGATGAAGAAAAAATAACACAAACTCTGTTTTTTCGGCTGAAACCACGTTTTTCTCTGCAATTTCACTGTTTTAGGCCGTACCACGGCCCTGTATGGTACTGTCAAGGCTGGAAACTCATGTGGTATGTTAGAGCTTTGAATTAACTCTCATTTGAATCTAGTTTGAAGTTTTTTCATTGAGATTTGAGTTAGAGTTGAACAATTTTCTGAGACTGCCTGTGTAAGGGCAGATTAAGGGTCTGATAGGTGTTTTGTGGTGTTCTAAGTCATTCCACCCTCTGTCATGAACTATAACTAGGTGGAATGACTCTTCTAATGATAATTTAAGTGCTCTCGAAGATTGAAAGGCAGAGAAGGTCTATTTGTGGGGTTTTAGTGTGGTGCCCTAGGGTTTTAAAGAGTGTTTTCATGTGAAATGAGTAACCAAGGAATGGTTTTGGCAAATTGATAATGGAATGGCTCATCTGATGGTTTTGTGAGCATGTGTAAGGGTATTTGAAGGTGTTCGAAGCATTGGCCAAGGTGGTAGAGGCATGGAGCATAGACTTTCAATAAACCCTAGGGTTCTTGGCCTAAAAGTGAGGGTTCTTGAGTTTGCTATCTAAATGATCATGCCACTTGAATGTGAGTGTAGATTTGGGAGTTTTGTACCCTGTGTGAGGACTGTTTACTGAGTTTTGGGGTTAACTAAGACTTGTAAGGGTACTTCCATTGTAAAGGGTGGCCTAAATAGGCCTAATTGCAGGTAGAAAACTCCAATTTTGAAGCACTTGGTCTAAAACAACCATACTCTGCTCTTGGATATGTTGTATGAAGGGAAAATGGGTGTCCAAAACTGTGATTGAAATTTGGGTTTGAAATAATATAGGAAAATTAGGTCAGAAAAACCTCTATGGCAGGGCTACAAAGCTTTTGAAGGCTTGAATAGACTTGTTTGCTAAAAGGAAACCTCAGGAACTTGAGAGTGATTTGGTTGTGCTTAGTAGGTGGACTTAATCTTGTTGGATGCCTTATCTAGCCCATGTGAAGGTTGTTTACCGCTATATGGTGTGTTTCACAGAATATGAAGTAAACGGAAATACAGAAGTAGTAGTATAGTGCATCATACAACATAACAGAATTACTCAGAACGGAATATTGTATTCATTATTGATTCACAGGAAACATTACAATGTTCATGACAGCAACATACATATTCATTGTGACTCCAATGTATGCATAACAACTATTGTCAAATCACTGATCCCTCAAACTACAATGCATTGACGACTTAAATACTCACGGCCAAGGTTGGTTGTGAGGCCAACCGTTGGTACCGACTCCAAACTACCCGACCGACCCGTCGATTGATGCCGACAACTAATTACAATATTTGTTTACTTAAACTATTATTTTGTTGTCTACATCTATCCCCCCCTCAAAATTGGTCGTCTTCCAAACGACATTCACATCAAAATGACAAAATTATGACAGAACTTAACCATCCTATTGAGAGTGTGGAGGTTGGGAAGACGTCCCTAGGTGTACTGACAAGGTTGGGGTGGCTGATCGTTGTTGTGCTTGCAGCTTCCTTGCTTCCTCGGTCCTTTGCTGTAGCTGGTGTTGGGCTACTAGCTCTCGCTCTCTTGCTGCCTTTACTATGTGACCGGCTTCCATGACTTGTGCTTTAGCCTTCACTACCTCTGCCTCCTTCGTCTCAAGTTGTACTCCCATGTCTTTCATCTTAGCCTCCATCTCCCTCAACTTGGCTTCTAAACCTGATGCCCTGGCCTTTCCTGTTTCCATGGCCTCTGTCTGCTTGCTAACTGTTGGTGGGACCTCTGAATGTGCTCAGCCAATTCTTTCTTCTTTGTCTGTAGGGCTGCCTCACTCTCCTTCTCCTTCTTCTCCAACATCATCTTCGGTCTGTGGGCTGTAATCTTTTTGCGCTTGTCCATTGTCCACTTTCTCTGACAATTCCGCTGCTGGGTATTTGGATGCCGAAGTGCCGATGCTGAGTGCCCGATGCTTGAGCCGATGCTGAGTGCTCGATGCTGACCCGATGCTCACCCAATGCTCACCCGATGCTGACCCGATGCGGTGTGGCTGGTCGTACGGTCGTACGGCCCGATGCTAACCTGATGCGGTGTGGCTGGTCGTACGTTTGTACGTCATACGACTTAGCCGTACGTCGTACGGCCTGGCCGTACGTCGTACGACCTTTTTTTCAAATTTTTTTTAAAAATTTTTTTTGAAAGAAAAAAATAAAATAAAATAAAAATTTGAAAATTTTTTTGTCAGGCCGTACGTCGTACTGTCTGGTTGTACGTCGTACGGATTTTTTTGAAATTTTTTTTGGCCCAAGCCGTACACCCGTACGTCGTACGGCCTAGTCGTATGTGGTACCTTTTTTTTTTTTTTAAAATCTCCTGACATTTTATTTTTTTCGTCTTTTCCATGTCAAACTGAATCTGATTTGTCTATTTTTCTCCGATGGGTTCCACGTTCGATCTGCAACTCCTATTGGAATTGTTGTCTTCAGAAAAAATAAACTATCTGAATTTTGAACATTATTTTTTTCTGTTGATTGTCACAGATCGCCAAATCATTGCAAGTCGACGGAAATACTCTATAGTCCTTATTCCTTCTGTATGGTCTCATTCTGGCTGGTGCTTCCAATACTGGGTTCCTGTCGTTAGTTCCATCACTCTGATTCACCTTACTTGCCAATGGCTCTTCATACCTGATCACCTTGTCTGGTTCAACTTTATGTGCAAGTGCATCATCTATCTTGGCATTATCCTCTATATATTCTTTTTGTGGTTCTCTTGGTCGACTTGTTTGTTCTTGGTCCACTATTTGCTCTGTTACTTCCGGCTGATTATTACCTTCCTCCCCTTTGTTACTCATTACTGGTTCCCTCTTTCCAGGTGGTCGAGTGTTTGTCAATCCATCAAGTGCTTCATTCGTGAACAATGTTTCACTCGTCGGCCTAGAGTTGCCCAGACTTTCACTCGTCGGCCTAGAGTTGCCCAGACTTTCATTCGTCGGCCGAGAGTTGCCGAGAGTTTCACCGTTGCCGAGTGTTTCACTCTTCGACCGAGTTTTGCCAAGAATTGCACTGCCATGACTTGCATTGCCAGAACTTGCACTACGAGGACTCGCATTGATCATCGGAGAGCTCTTGCCGACTTCTTTTATTGAAATCATATTACATTCCGGTTGAAAGAACTCGTAATCTTCCATCTGCCAGTGGAAGAGCCCACTAAAGGAATTAGTTTCATCCTCAGAACATTCTTGCAATTTTAATACTCCTTCCTCATCAGGTTCCATTGGCCCTCTGCCAACTAACTCCCCTCCATCTAAATCGGAATCCGATGCTAGTTCCTTACTTATAGCCTGTGTTCTCAGATCTATGACAATCTTTTTGCCTTTATTCTCTATTGACAATGTGTTCCTTTTCCAGTTATGGTTGGCCTTGGCGGCTATCAGCCACCCTCGGCCAAGTAATGCATCATACGACGCATTTTGTGCTGTTATGACTACAAAGTTTAATCGAAAAAGTTGGGTGCCAATCCTTACTTTCTGAGCCATTAGCACTCCCAGCGCTTTAATTCCGTGCTGGTCTGCTCCCACTAACTGAAAATTTTGTGGCCATAGTGTAGGTTTCCCCAAGCACTTCCACGTATCTTCTGTCAGAACATTCACTCTCGATCCCCCATCGATTATTGTGTTTGTTAGATGACATTCACCAATTTCCATGTGTATGACGGCTGGGTTCTTGCCACTGTTTACTGCCAACAGTCTCGGGTCGATGACTTGTTCTGCCTCGAGCGGTGGCTCCACTATGATGTCTTCCTCCTTTGTTTGCCTGTTTGGTTCCCCTTCCATCACCTTCGAGATTGCCATTCTTAATTGCGGCATGCTCTGTAAAAGATCCGCTATCTTAACCGATACCATGGTTTGTAGCACCTGGTTCACGATGCTCTTTTCTAACTCTGGTCGTACGGTAGTTGTTTTTCTGTTCTTTTCTTCTGTTTCCATTGCCATCTCTACTTCCTTCCTAGCCTCCCGAAGTCTCTCCTCAGTTTGGGGATCTGGATACGTCGCTTTTTTCCATTGTGCTCGGGTGACCGCCAAGATCTCTTCATCATTCCCCTTGAAACTGATCATGTTCACCCCTTTTTGCTTCGGGCAATCTTTTTCTTCGTGATCTCCAAGCCCACACCACTTGCATAATGCATTTATTGTGTTCTGATTATTGTTTGGGCATTCTCTAGCGAAGTGACCCCATTCATTGCACTCTCTACATTGTATTATGGGCCTCCCCTTACTGTCGTACTGTATTCTGTTCCTCGGGCTATTGTTACTTCTATAACCTCCAGGGGATGCATTGCTATTGTACTGGGGCTTTGGTGGTGTGTTCGGCGGTGTTGATGGTTCTCCTTGCGTGAAGAGTACTTGCGTACCCCTTGCTTTTAGATTGTATGGGCATTCCTTGATGGAATGTCCCATCACTTGGCAGATATCGCAGAACAACTTCTTCGGGCAGTTTGCCTTTGCGTGACCTTCCCCCTTGCAATCCGTACACCATAGTTCTCTGGCTTCCCTCATACTCTCCTTGTCGGCCTTCAATTCTTTCATCATTCTCATCATGTCCTTCCTAAGTGCTTGTACGATCTTGGACTCATTGTCGCTGTTGTCGTCCATACTCTCCTCGTCGTCCGTCTTCATTTTCCCTCGAAAGGATGTTTTATTTTCACTCTCTATATCCATCGCTCGATTGTACGCTTCATCATACGATGACGGAGGCACGATTTTCATTTTCTTTCTCAGCGATGGGCGCAACCCTTCGATGAACCATCGCTTCCTCAGCCCGTCGACTGGCTGAGTCTCTAGTTTTCCCAACAATTCTTTCAGTCTCCGGTTGTAGGTTCGCACATTCTCGTGCTTCCCTTGCTTCGTACTATAGATCTCCGCTACAATTTCACTGTCATCCCTCAGGAGTTTGAATTCGTCTTGGAATGCCTTCTTAAGTAATCTCCATGATGCCCTGTGTGCTTGGTCCAACTCTATGTACTAGTCGATGGCACTATTTCTCAGTGTCACTGGAAATGCTTTCAGCCAGTAGTCCACATCATCTTGCCCATTGGCTATCCAAACCATCTCGCACGTCTTACAGTGTCGTACTGGATCTTCTGACCCATTCCCCGTAAACTTTGGCAGCTTTTGCCTCTCCTGGCGGAGTCACCATCCTTCCCCGATGCCCTCCTTGTGCGTTGGACCTGACTGGACTGGTTCTCTCGCAACGTCTCGATGCGTCACTTGCACTCTCGGCCACGTTCAAGTCTTTCTCACGTCCTCTGTCGGCGTCCTCTACACCTGAAGTCTCCTCGGGTTCATTCCGGTACTCCCTTTGCCCTGGGGTCTTAGGCTCAGATCTTCCAACTCTCGGCCCTTCGTCGTCCGATATGGATAACTCTCCGATGCGGCATATGCTATTTTCAATTTCTTCTGCTAATTCATTTTCATTCCCTTTTTCTTTATTTGTTAGCGGTGTCTTGAAAATTCCTTCGTCGGTTCCGTCGACGAGGTTTTGGTGCAACTCTGTATAATGATTTATTTCATGACGATGTTCATTGGCAATTTGTCTCAGTCTTTTCCTTCATTCTTCTTGTTCCTTTAATCTCAATGATCTTCGTGTTTTTTCCTCTGGTGTTTCATGCCCACTTGGTACTCAGTTCTTATCCTTATTGAGTTGTATGGGCATTAATTGTCACAACTTGTCATCCGATGGCATCGGACACTCAACTTGTCATCAACTTGTCATCCGATGGCATCGGACACTCAACTTGTCATCGACTTGTCACCCGATGGCATCGGACCACTCAACTTGTCATCGACTTGTCACCCGATGGCATCGGAGGACTCAACTTGTCATCGACTTGTCACCCGATGGCATCGGACAACTCAACTTGTCATCGACTTGTCACCCTCGACCCGTTTTCGAACTTGTCTACAAAGGTCTGAACCATTGTTACAAGTTGGAGACCTTAGAGACCTAGTTCATTGAAGGGTCATAGTGAGAGTTTGAGAACCAAATCAAGAGCACGAGTTTGTGAAACTTTGTAAACCCAAGTTGTTGCCACCTTGTAGTGCATCATTTACCTTGCTTATGTAAATCTGATTTTGTAGCAGCAGCTTAAATGTTATTGTAAACAATTTCCAGATCTGTATGTATGAATGCAAACTATATAACAAAATGCCCCTCTGTTTTCTTGAACAATGTGATGTACTTTATATTAATTCATGAAATGGATTTATAAGTCAAGCCGTTCCATCACCAAGTATTCTGAAATTCTCAACAATGAGCATTCTATCAATTGTTTGACAAAATGCCTCTACACTATGTTTGTATTTGATGTTAATTTTGTGAATGAAATATACAAGCTGCCCCGCATCAACATATTCAGAAATCTCAGTTTGATTAGTGTATTGCAAAGTGTTTGGGGAAATGTCTGCACACTAAAAATTAGAAATCTTTTGGTGTTTTGAGCAAAATCTTAGTGGGGGATCTTACACATACCCAGTTGTTCTCAATCTATGCAAAAACAATGACTAACCACCGTATCCATAAATATATATGAAATAAAATAAAATGTCCAGAATGAATAAATCGAGTCTCCAAATCTCCTTTTATAACTTTTCTGGAGCAATAAAATATTACTTTTCCCATTTTTGCTCCAAAAGCTCCTTTTATAAAAATAAATAATTAACTTTATGGAGCACTTTCACCTTTTTGAGGAATAATGATATTTACCCATGAATAAAGTCCCTTTTCCGAGGCATCCACTTGAAATAACTTTCCAATACCTTTAAAATGAGCTATTGCACTTAGTTGTCCCTTTTAATATTTCCAACATTAGACAACAAAGGTGAATAATTAATTAAATAACTCAATATTATACCCAAGTTGCGAGAAGTATCCAAATGATATAATTTTGCAATTCTGATCATACCAATATGATATTGAAGACTTGGGACAATGATCAGTGGCAACCAGGAGACTTACTAAAAATAACCTGCTCCTCCAAAACGTTTGGAGAGCACTCGAAAGGTCAGAAATCGAATCTGCAAGCATCAAAAGGCTCCATCTAACCAACTAAACTCGAAACCAAGAACAATTGCTCCGCAAGACTGATCAAAGCTTCCCCAAGAACGTTGGAGTTCTTCCCAACTAACCAATTAACCTCTAGAAGACTTGGAAATTGACTACTAATGCACAAATTGACTATGCGCCAAAAAGGGACATTACAGTATGGCCATACTATATATAGATATATAACCAACATACCCATACCTAAAGACAAACCAGTACCTGAACCCAAACCAGCAACTTAGTCTAAAACCATCAACATCTAAAACAAAAAATGAAGAGAAAATGATGGTCTGCCATATGATAAATTGATTAATCTAATTACTTAACAGTTGCTTATGTATTTGGTATGGTCTAAGACTCAAAAGATTACAAATAAACTGTAATTATCTGTTCATACAAAATAGAATATAAAGTTTGAATGGTATCCCTATAGAACAAAGCTTCACACAAATGGTATCATAGGAATCAAAGATCACGGACACTGTTATAATTGCATTCTTGTAAAATAGCTCCAATTTATATTCTTAAGGAAAAGGCCTGTTTAGATATTAGAACCAAAAAAACTGCAGGAAGGCAAGTACTATATTTCATACCGTTTCAGATATGTTTTTGGCCCGTGGAAAAACTCCCCAAGAAGAAACCTTGGGCTTGTATAGATCAGATTTATTATTATCTTTTTCTGGTGTTGTAACTCCAAACTTTGAAACATCTCCTACAATAAGTTCAACTTCAGGCATGGGCCCAGAAGGAGATTGAAAACCAGCTTTCAGACCAGCAGGCAGCCCTCGTTTTGGCTTCTTGTCAGCGAAGTCCAATCCAACAAAATCTATGCTGGAAATTCCCTTACTTCTGTAATCTTTCATATTAGAAAAATCCTGGCTATTTGGTGTATATTTCCTTTTGATAACACCATCTCTGGTGATTATTTCCACCTCCACTATGTTATCTTCCTTAGCATAATCTGTTTCACCCTCATTGTGTGCTGCATTGTCTTCCTTTGTAGGACCCTTTTCACCTTGCTTCCATCCGTATGCCTTTGATTGATCAAATGCGTCAAAAGCTGTGTCACCTGAAGTTTGAGAGAAAATCGAGGTAAATCATTCCATAAAGTAAAGAATTCAAAATAAGAATATGAAAACTTAAAAAACAAGAAAAACAAATGAATTCACTAAATAGTAAAGATCAAAAAACCACAATAGGATTCATAAACAAAAATATTTAAATGAAGTAAAGAAACAAAGTTCAAACTTTATGAGACGAGATTATGAACTCCTATGCTTATTAATGATTATGATACACAACAAGACCTAAAATCAAGGATTTTATTTTATAATGAAAGCAAGAGTCCTGTTATGGAACACTTTCCCTGCACCTGCACGCACACAATATACAAAGATTATACAAAAATGATTCATTGTGCTTAGGATTAAAACAACATGGAGGCTTTGTATGGTGGATCACAATCAACAACCTGTCCTAGACAAGCAGACCTTCATGTCCCTTACCAATCCCATTGGGATACAACAAATAAAGAACTCCACCAAATTTTCACCCGACCTACCTCCAATAATAAAAATAATGCCTAACAGATAAGAGATTTTCCCAAAGGCTGACCTGAAGGGCCTTTCAAATTAAGGGATTTTATGAAACACAGAGGCCTTCTTATAAGAGCTTTTTTGACCCACAGACCCTCCTAAGTTAAGCAGTATTACTGACCTGAATGCTCTTCTCAACTAAAGGGTGTTGATTGACCCAAAGAACCATTCCAAAGAAAAGTATTAATTCACCCAAAGGCACATTTGAATTAACAATATTAATTGGCCCTACATCCCTCCCCAATCATTAGGTATTAATTAACATGAAGGGTACGCTTAATTAAGGGTTTTTAATTTGCCAAAAGGCCCTTCACATATTAGGGGTAATTTAACAAATTATTAAGAGAGAGTATGCACAAAGATTTTTACAGTTACCTATATATTAGCACAAAAACTCAGAAAACAGTAAAGCAGCAATAAGACTAAAACCACCGAATTCAGCAAGCATTACATGCATTAAACATTAGCCAAGATAATCGTTTTAATGTTAAAATCAATTTGTTAATTTCCACAGTTCTTACAGCATTTTGCAGGCATAAAATTTCACCCACTGATTGCTAGTGGCATATTTAATTCCTCAAAATCAGTCTTCTTCCTTGTTCTCCTAATTTTCTACATGCAAGAGAAAAAGGAGTTATATTCATATTTGCAAATGACAAAAGTCAATGGAATTTAAAATCATAAGTTACAATAGTAAATCAAGAGTGCTAAAAGGATACCAATAAACCAAAATGGCAAAAAACTTATCTACAACTAAATCTAGAACAAGACCTAAGAAGTAGAGGGACCTAAGAAGGGAGAGATAACCCAAATAGACAAACCCTAGATATCTCAAAATATACAAAGCTATATAATTAAAAAGAATCATGTGAAAGGAAGGTATTGTCTTAAAAAAGAACAGCCAATAGAGCAAAAAGAATGGAGCACAATACCTGATGAGACCAGAAAATGTCTCATCTAGATTCATAAAGTAACCCCTATTCTCTCCTAAAAATTAGTACTAAAAGTGGATTTAGATACAATTTTAAGAACTGATAGCTTATTTAAGATAGAATATGGAGTATATATTAGTTTATTTCTTAGAAGTCTATTGCAATCTAATTGTTAAACATTTTCTAATATTTATTGGAAAATAGAATGCAATATGTTTTGAGTATGATGCAGAATCATCTCTGAAGTGTTCCAGCTTTATTCCAACCAGCTCCGGACTATTACAAATTATTGTAAAATCACCTACAGAGTATTTCAGAACCATACCAACTAACTCCGGAGTGTTCCAACTTCATTCCAATTAACTCCAGAGTGTTTCAACTTCATAATTTGGTCAAATCCATGAATTTAACAATCTCTTAACCTTTGCTTCTAAAAGGTTGAAAATGAACTGTTATTGTATTTAAAATAGAAAAAAATAATAAAAGTAGAAAAGAAATAAGAAGATACCCAACCTTTTCTCCTAAAAGGTTGTGGATGAGTTGTCATAGTGTAATAAGAGAATAAAGAAAGTTGTTCATTTAGCATAGGAGTAGGAAAGACAAATGTAGAGAATAAAGAAAGATGTTCCTTTATGATAGGAGTAAAAAAGACAAGTTTAGACCTCTTTTGGTGGGATGGTTTCCACTAATTTGATGAGTTGGTTGAAATATAAATAAACCTCTCAACTCCATCATAAGAGAGTTCTTTTTAGAGCAAAAATAAAATACAATAGTTTTAGAAGTTGTAATGTTTTGTTTTGAATTATACGTAATCCCTTTTAATCGGAGCTCATAACCGATGGGATTTTGAAAGGGCCCAATCCCTTGTACAACCAGCCAAACAAGTCGAGGAAACGAGTCTCACAAGACATGAGTAGTTGTTGCACTATGGGTCCAATTTAACCCTTTAAAATAAATGGTGAAAACAAAATTATACACAAAACTGAAATAATATAAACAAATAAATAAATACCAAATGTTGTCCTCTTCCTTGGGATGAGTGGCCTGCTCCTCCCTTGGAATCATACCAAAATCAATCGCCCAACTGTTGTGCTCTGTAATGTCCCCTTTTTCTAGTGAGTTAGTCTATACTTGGTTCCCGTAGACTAACCAAAGTGGTTAGGGAACTCTGGGAGTTTGTTTGGTCGGTTTCTGACATTCTGGCTGGGACTTACTATTTTTAGTAAGTCGCTAAGTTGGCTATTTTGGGAAACTCTTTATTGGAGATGGAGCGTTTCGCCGAGATCTTTCCAACGGTCTATAACTCATGGGATTCTGTGACCGTTTGGGCTTTCATATTAAAGTCCGTAAGTTATACTTTATTATTATATTTGGACTTTAATTAATTAATGTCGGTGACTTTGGAGAAATAAGGAAAAAATGCAAAAATAAGTCACTAAGGGATTTGGGTGCCCCTTTGAGGAATAAAAAGCAAATTTAAAAATAACATTTCCCTCTCATATGGGTCGACCCACTTGTGGAGTTATAAAAAGGCAAAGAGTGGAAAAAGTTATTCATTCTAGATATTACATTTTATGCTTCTATTTGCTCTACAAATGAGGATTTGGGGGATTTCTTCCAGCCAGGGCTTTTGGTGACAGAAACCACCATTGGTAGCAATCTTCCACAGGTGTGAAAGATCACCCAAGGGGATTTTGGAGCAGCCATACTCAGTGGCTGTATTTGAGCTTCATTTTGATACACCATTGATGAAGATGGAGATAACAAGATATATCTTATTACAGGTTTGTTGCAGCTGAGGAAGAGTATTAGTGACGGATTGTATTGCAGTTTTGAGAAGGGTTGGGACTGCCATTTCTTCATTGCTGGCCGTACTTTATTTTGTTGGTCGTACCTCTTCATGTGTAGGTCGTACCACTTCATATGTTGGCCGTACTTCTTGGAGCAGCCGTTTGGAGTTTATTGGGGTTGTTCTTCCTTTCTTAGTGGTTGTTTTGACCTAAGGGTCTATGCTGATAGTTGTAGATTGTTTCCTTGCATTTGCTGATACTTTTAATGCAAAACTCCATTGTCATGTTGCTAGTCCGTCAACAGCAGAAATATGAAGATGCTTATTTTGACATGGGTATGTGATGGTTATTCATTTTATGCCATTCTATGAACTGGGTCTTCATTATTTAATTCATATCTGTTATAGTTTTTCTGGGTTTTCAGTCGTATGCTATATTCCTTGTATTCTGACATACACACTTCAAGAAAACGAAAACCCCCTTCTGCATCTTCTATCTAGTTCTAAAATATCACAGAAAAAACTAAAAAATATATCATTAAAAAAAAGATAAATCAAAAGAACAACAGGTGCAGGTTATTACATGCTCAATGCTCTAGATTTTATTACTTCAAACAATTGGGTGATTGATTTTGGTATGATTCCAGGGGAGGAGGAGGCCACTCATCCCGAGGAAGAGGACAGCATTTGGTATTTATTTATTTGTTTCTATTATTTCAATTTTGTGAATAATTTTGTTTTCAGCATTTTTATTTATTTTAATGTGTTAAATTGGACCCATAGTGCAGCAACTACTTAGTTTAAATTATGTAATTTCAATTCATGCAAAGTCTATTTGAATATGTAAGTGTGTTTCAATTTTGCAAGTGTGGTTTTTTTCTTGCAAGTGTGCAAATTTAATTTCAGCAATTAGATTAATTCAATTTTCCGCTTTCTTTAGAAAGAACTATTAGCATAATTGTTTTTAAGTTCCTATTGCAGACAACCTTTGGACACTACCCCAGATTGATATAAAATAAATGAAGAGGATTACAATGACCCTCATCAATACCCTCCTTTAGGATTGTTGAGTCTATCCACCAATAGATCCAAAAGAAGAAAGTTGTATAAGTTCTAAGAATCAGGAGTACAAGAGGAACCAGCACAATTGTCAATTGCCACAAAAGGGCCAACCTAGAATTTGCTAATGTGCCCAGGAGAATGACTTGGGCTAATAAGGCACAACTTAATAAGTCTAGGAGGAAGCAAGCTACTCCTAGCATCTCTCCTAACATCCATGCTCAATTATCCTCCATATATAGAGAGAAAACTAGTAATGCATAGTGTTAGTGTTTTTATTTGTCTATTGCCAAACAATACAAAACAAAACAACACATGCAATAGAATTGTTCTTCAATTATAAGGGAAAGCTCCTTGAGATCTAACTGAACCTAAAACCAAAAACTATTAAGAAAATTTATAGGTATGCACACTATACAAGATCTTAATGGGGTTTTGTATAAATGTAAATATCTAATTGACTATGTTTTTGCCCTAGATGCAAGTGTCAAACTATCAATAATCAAGACTTGCAGCAAGATTTTCAAATTTAAGGAGGGTAAACTAATTCAAGCACAAATGGAGTAAACTTCCTACTGGCTACAATAGAAACTAGTATTTGGCTGCAAACAAAGATTCAAAGGAAAAACATTGTATGGTTACTATTGGCTAAAACAATGTAAAGTCCCCATTTTCCAAATAATCATCCAGCGAGGTCCACTAGCCTATTTTTATTACCATAGGCTAAGTTGGGTGTTCTAAGGGAATAATTTGATTAATTAAATAATAAATAATCCTAAGTCATTTTTGGGTTATTATATTTAATTAATTAGCTAGACCTATTTTTATTATAAAAGTGACTTTATAATATTATATTGAGAAATTATAAAAATAAGTCACTTTTGAAAAAGGAAAATATAAAATAAAATTAAAATTAAAAATAATAAAAGTGAGTCTTCTAGAAGTTCTTTCTAGAAAGTTCACTTGTGGCTTTAAAAAGAGAGGAAGGCAAATCATTTTCATATATAGGATTGTTATTTGCATAATGGAGTTTTCCTTGTGAGCTGCAACTATAGGTTCAGCAAGCCCTAGGACGAAAACCCTTGGGATTTAGGTGGATTGGACGAAAACCCAAGTCTACCCATTTAGTGGATTCACTTCAAGATTCACATTGTGCTTCATTGATTCAGTTTGTAGAGATAATTGGGCTTCAAAGAGATATATTTCTATAATGTCCCCATTTTTGGAATGGACACTATTGTAGAGCAGAGGGGTTGGTTTTCACACTCCGGGAGTTTTGGAAGGAGAATCCAGATTTGGAGATGACTTATCACATTTTTGGAGGGTCTTGGGTGTGTTCCTTCTAATTGTTATATTGGAGTTGTGGGTGTGGAGACTTGTCATGGTGAGGAGATTTGCCTTGTGATGATGTTGTTGCTTGTTGATGCCACTTTGACAAAGGATAAGTGATATAGATTGATGGATACCTTCATTCATGCCGGAAGAAGGTTGAGGTCTCATTGCATACACCATCCTTATGAGGGATCACTTGATGTTTGGGCACCTTGTGAAGGATATAACTAATAATATTCCCTTTATCAATGGTGGCGCTTGGGAAAAGAATAAAAGAATAATAAATTCACATTTTCAATTTGAATCTCCTTGGGCGCCAAAGTAACCTATTGCTGGTCGGTCCTCTTAGAAGGAAAGGAAAATTAAAATAAATTATTTTGCTATGTCTAGGTCGGCCCTAGAGAGCTGGGCGCCAAGAATGAATTGGAAAAAGGTGGAAAAACAATGATAAAACTGCCTAGGTCGGCCTGCACTTAAGGAGAGTCAAAATATGTATAAATATAAGTCTTTTTGGTGGCATTCACATCATCATTCAACCATTCATTCATTCACCTTTGGGAGTTCATCTCTTGGAGAAGATCTTGGGACAAAAACCTCAAGCATCATGGAGGAGTTGGACGAAAACCTAGCTCTTCTTGTGGAGAATTCCGTGACGAGAGTTCACTTGCACTTCATTGTTTTTGGAGCAAAATTACAGATCAGATTTGGAGATCATCTTGAGGACTTTGCTATCATTATTTTGCATTGCATTTGGTATGTACAACCTTAAGGTTTAGGGCAGATTTGAGCTGGGCTTGTTTATCTTGATCGCCCATGCATTGGATGTAATTGAAGACTTATTAAGTTCTGATTTTTATAGCAGCAGACTTCTGAAACAATTTTCAGTCATTTGTGGTTATCATTTGAAGTAGTTTAATTGCATAATTTGTGGTGGCATTCAAATATGATGTTAGCAATATTGTTGGCCATGATATTGTGTTGATTTGTCATGTTTCATGGGAAGTTATTGGCAATTGTTTAAGTCTAAATTAGAGTGCAGAAATTAGGGTTAGAGCAGAAACCCAGGGCAGAAGTTAGGGTTAGAGCAGAAAACTAAAGTGCAGGAAATTAGGGCAGAATATTCTCATCATTGGAGCAGAGTTGGAGCAGCAAACCCTAGGTTCCATTTCTTGGAGCATCCGCCCAACTAGGGTTATCCATTTCTCATGTGATTGGTATATGCATCCATATGTTGTAAATCAATTTGTAACAGCAGAAAATCAGACTTGGCTAATTAATGTTCGATGCCCTAAAATGTGTATTTCATGGGTGATATGATTATTCATGTTTAGTATCATTTGCCATCACTATGTGCTACGTTTGTGGGCATATTTGTGCGTTATGATCACATGTTTATGAACAGAAAATGAAATCAGAAATTAGAGCAAAATTCTATGGAAAAAATCAGGGATCCCAAGGTTTAGAAGTTTGGAAACCCTGTAAATCCAAAATTGTTCAAAATATCCCATTTTGGGATATTACAATTTTTGCAGGTTGATATTGGACGGTTTGTTGCCAATTTGTGAGATTTGTTCCAAATACAAATTGGACAATATATTCAGATTTGTGGAGATTTATTCGAAGATATACAGGCCTGGAATATTGTTATGATATAGGGTTTAATTTTTAAACCCTAGCACTATATTTTGGAGGAAATTGTGAATGGAAATATTGGTGTGGACAATTGTTTGCCCTAGCCACAGCTATCAAGGAGTCGCCGTCCCCTTCTACCTCATTTGCAGCCATAGATATTGGACGCTAAGGCTTTGCAAGGGCACATGAACAATTGTAAGGTGCAGGTCTGAAGTTTGAAGAGAATCACCAAGAGTTTAGAAGGGGTCGTGGGCTTTTGGAGCCATAAAATGCATAAATAAGTGTTATTTGTTTATCATCTAGCTAGGGTTTGACAAGCACATTGCAATTTGATATATTGGTATGTGAAAGGCCCTTGATTATCACTGTAATAATTTGATTTTGAACAGCAAAGATTTGAGACATATTTGTACATGTTTAAGCATTGCAATTTGATGTTATTTCAATTCTGAACAATCTGATTTGTAACAGCAATTGATCATATTCACAAATCAAATTTATATGTCATTTAAATTGCATTATAAGGGTCTAGTTATGTGATATAATATATGTTTGATGAGTTCCTTCATAAGTACATATGAATTTCATTTAATTTGAGCATTTAGCATACATATATCTGTTGTTCAAACAAACTACATTAAGAAACAAACAAAATCAAACTTCATGCAAAATGTCTGACAAAATGTCAAACCATTAAAGTCAGAAAATTCAGGGCAGAATTAAACAGGGATCTTACAAACAAAGGCCAACAAATCTACACCAACAAGAGATGACTAAACATATAAACATCACACGATCTCAAAAAATAAATTGCTAAGTGATTCACAAAGTTATTACTTAATAAGCCGATAAGGGTGTGGTTCGGTGGTTAAGTCACTCGATTGTAGTGGCGGCCACTAGAGTTCAAACCCCCACTGGGCCAACGAGCTCACAGGTTTGAAGTGTTCTTGCTAGGGGATGAGTTCCCCCATGTTATGGCCTCACCAGTTCATAGCTCCAAGCAAAAGCGTTACTGTGGAGCCGGAGGGCGTGTCACACCAGCGTCACCAGTCACGTTAAAAAGTTTACCAAGCACATTTTTTTTTTAAAAAAGTTATTACTTAATAAATAACAAACATCATTTCAAAGGTTGACAAAGTTATTCGATTCAATTTACTTTGTTGAAGTACAAAATACAAGAAAACAATAATTTTTGCGGCATAAGTCTAGCATCAACCCTTATTACAAATTATGTGCTCAAGGCACTTATTTATAAGCTCTTGAGAGGCAGCTTTAAGGGATAAAATAATAATAAAATATTCTAAAAAATGCATCACTTTAAAGCAATCATATCCTTATCTACTCAAAAGAGGAAATAAAACTCTCTTAAAGCAAACTAATTCTAAAACAGTTAACAAAATAAATGCTAATAATAAGCTCAAATCTATTTCCTTTGGGAAAATAGAAATGTTTGTCGCTTACGTCATTTTCAAAAATTTAAAATAACTTTTTCTTGCAAACTTTGTCAAATCTTCTGAAATCTTTGAAATATGGCATACTTTTTTCTAAAGTCTATGAAGATTGTTGAAACCCTAAACACGAATATGAAACTGATGACTACCTCTTAAAAGGCAATTTTCTGAAAAACTTTCTAAAAATAGAAAGTTTAATTTTTAAGCTCCTCTCACCATTCCTCAAAAAAAAAATTGCTAAAATAGCAATTTCTAAAAATAGAATTGTTCTCAAAATGAGACAGATTTTCTACTTAACTGTAATGTCCCCTTCTACCAAGCCAAAATTTCCGCAACCTTGCAAACAATTTCAACTTGTAAAAGAGTACATTAGTATTCAATTCCTCTTTTCTATGTCAATAAAACATAAACTATATGCTCTCTTATTATCATAGATCTATTATGTAAGTCTCATGTTACCATGGAAGAGATATACTTGGGCCTATTGTTAATCAAATCCTCCATCTTATGAGAGTGAATCCATTAGGGTGCAATGCCAATGGTATAGGTCGTTCTTCCTTCGAGGGGTGCTCTAGACCCAGGCCACTCTAGGACCTTCCTTTGACTTGGGGTTCTCTAGACCACTCAAGTCAAAAGACTACCTCTTGCTCCCTAAGGTACCATCTTGAGACAAGGGCTCGAAGGGGTGCTCTAGACCAATGAACCCGTACCTATCCTTGGTTGATTGCCCACCCCTAATCTTCCCTACTCCTCATAGTGGTGAGTTGATTAACATTATTGCCTTCCTCTATTTTAGGAATTCATGCCTTTTATGTACTTATACTCTTTGTATTCTTTCCTTAGTTCATTATAATGAAAATGCACATAAATATTTCATACTCACTACATAATCTAACTAAACTGATTGCAATGTAAACAATTCAATATTTATAATGATTTCATGCTATTACAGTCAGCTATTGTTACTGTTACACAATGCAATTCATATGTTCATTGTTCACCATTTATCATGACATTTCACATGCTATCTTCATGATCTTATCAACATACACTTCTTCTCTATAACTTATATACTATTCCTTAACACCATATGGGGTTGATAGGGTGTAGCATGTTGTTGTTCATCATAGGCTATGTTTGTCTCCCATCCTTATTCAAGAACTACTTGGTGTATTCTTGAGGCTAAGGCATCCGTGAGGATTCTTGGTACTCTAGGTAGCCAAGACCAATACATCGACTATGAATGATAAACTAGACATGTCACCCTTCATTGATCCCATATGTGGTTAATGAATGGGATATAGAATACACAGTTAGTGAATATTACATATGACTGTCCATGAATTATATTGCTCAGAATTGGCTGTAAATAAATGCAGTGTTATACTGAACATTAATACAAGCAAGGGAAACAATGTACTGTCATACCTGTGGTATTATGTTAGTTTGATTACTGGAGCCTGCAAGAATGGCAGTTTGCTGTTGGAAAGTCTTCTTATAATGCTTGCTGTAATAACTTTGATAACAGATCTGAATTATGCAGAGTATTTATTTTATGCCAATTGTTTTGGTTATGGACTTATCTGCTGATTGAAGTTAAGTATTTACACAGAAATATATATCTTTCTTTGCTTCTGTTTGACCTTTGAACTGCAGATGTTTTTCATGTCTTTTGGAGAATATGATTTGATGTTTATATAGCTTTCATTTACTGCCCTTTTGGAGAAGACATGACTCTTCTAAAATGCCTCCTTATGCATTGTATCCTTTAGCAAGTATAATAACTTTCATTTGTTAATTTCTTTGTCTTGATTCTTATTTTGTCTTTTTCCTTATTTTGTCTTTTTCTTATTTTGTATTTCTATATTATATTTATTAAATTTAATAATATATTATATTATAATTATTACAATTACAATAATATTTAAATTGATAATATTTATATTATATTCATATTTATTATTTATAAATACAATAAATATATTGTATTTTAATTATATAAAAATATTTATAAAATAATATTATTTAATATTATTATATATTACTTATATTATATATGTTTATTAAATATTGTTATATACTTAATAACCATCAAAGGCGACTTCTTTAACTTGATCATGATGCTTAGATTTTTAATTTAAACAATGCCTTAATATTGGGACATGACATTAACTGTAATATGCTGCCCTGATTTTTGTTTTTTAAAACAAGCTGACAACAATGGAAGGTTATGAGCAAAGATATCTTCCACACTTTTCTAATCACCCAGATCCCGATGTGGGCAAGGTGAGAGCATACGAGTACTTCAGAGTTAGCATTCAAATCATAAACCAACAGTAGAAACAATCTTCCACTTATTCAGTGGGCATCCACTCAATCGTGGGAATGAGCATGAAAGTAACATCCACTTATGCAGTGGGCAACCACTCATTCAGTAGGAGTATAAGAAAGTAAAAACCAAGTGCATCCACTTATTCAACAGGAACCTGAGCCATGAAGTACAGGAAAGTAAAGAGGCACCTCCACTTATTCAGTGGGAAGCCTTATAAGCTAATAAGGAAACTAATCTCATTGGCACATCCACTTGTTCAGTGGGAAGCCATTACAAAGTTTGCATTAGAGTATTGCAATGAAGTTCAATTGGTTGTAACACACAGTCTTAGCTCCACAAACCCACTCACAAAGATGATATACTATCCACTGATAAACAAGGTTGCATAATGCAAGTACAAATCAGATAAGCAAGAAGAAAAGCATTCAAAACTGATATATACCATGTGAATTCTTTGCTGTCATGACTGTGCTCAAAAGACTCAACTTGCTGCTGTACGGCAGCTCTTGGAAAGTCTCAGCTCCTTAAGAAATGCAAGTTTCATATACCAAACCACCTTCTAAGTGATCTGCTATGTTTCCCCCACACAAGGCATCCAATATGGAAGACTTTCAGCTCTCCAAAACCCTGCGACCAGCATGTTAAACTCTCATGCTAGGATCAGATGGTACGGCCTGCAACAGTGGTACGGACAAGGACAAGATGCACATTTCATCAGCAAAAAAACCCACGGCAGATTGGAAAGAGGGCGCCCAGGATTGCTTAGAATTATCAATGACAAAGATTTGCAAATATCTCAAACATCTTCCAGCAGTGATATATGCATACACCCAGATGTACGGCCTACAGAGGAAGTACGACCAGCAAGGTATAGCAAAAACACTCAAACAAATAAACCAACTCCAACTCCAAAATACATCAAAAACACACACAACAAGAAACAAACTCTTTCAGTCCAACAAACTATCAAAAGACATCGAACTCCATTCAGCTCTGTGTGATTCCTGGATGAAATCACCTCAAACCAGCTAAGGTGGATCTTTCACCACCGAAACTGATCTTCTCCAAGAGGGTTTTCATCCTCAAAAAGGAAAGGAAGAACACGCAGGTTCAATCCAATAGCATAACATTACAATCTCCAGCATAAAGGGCAAAATGAGCTCTCAACCCCTTTATATAGGCACTTTTTAGGAGTTTGCACAATAAAATGAATTATTAAATAGAAAATATACTTTTCCCCTCAAACTCCAATATTTCACCACATTAGCTCTCACTTTATGTGCCTAAGTAAAACAGTGACTTTTCCCCTTTCCAATGAGCTATCATACCCTTGCACTTTATAATTATTTTCCAACTTATAAGTCTAAGTGCAAATAATTAACTGTTAGCTCATTAAAATACTAGCTTTTTGTGGAAAATCCCAAACTTCACCGAAATGCCAAATAAATTGTACCAACATACTCCATATGGTTTGGGATGAATAACGATGTCATCCAGGTGACTTACTAAGAATAGACGGCTCCTCCAAGAATCTTGGGGAGCTATCCACGAAGCTGAACAAACTTCCAAAAGTTGCACTGTCATCCTGAAACATCACTGAGCTTACAACCAACATCAATTGCTCTGAAAAACTGATCCATGGCCATTCCACGAACATTGGAGTTCTCTTAACTATGACGAATAGCCTCCAAAGGACTAGGAACAAGCATAATACACACAAAAGGTCTATGCGCCAAAAAGGGAGCATTACAGTCCGCCCTCCTCGAAATTGCTTGCCCTCAAGCAATTCGCCGAACACAACCATCAGATCCATCCTGAATAATACTACTCCAGGATCCCAAATCAATTTAGGAGGTTTGTGAGCCCCCAAATACCATGTGTCATGTTGTGTCATAACAACAATCATCATCCTCTCCACACTTCTTGCATAAAGGAAAACAATCCTTTGCAAGAATTCATCCAACTCACCCGAAGGCTGCTTGGATCTAACAAGCCTCCCCTGAACTGTTCTGATATGATCAATAGGACTTGTGAAATCCCTCACGGCTCCAACTCCAAAATTCTCTGAACAATGAACGAAAGCATGTGGAAGATCATTGTCCTGGACCAAAACAGTGAGTAAACTATCATAGTTTACCTCACAATCCTTCAAAAGATGAGCTCTTAGATCTAGGAAGGTCTGAGGTAACAAATAATCACTGCTATTCAAAACTGAAATCAGCGAAGTACAAGCAGATTCTAGTACTCTACATAAGGGGCAACAACAGTACCAATGGAGTTTCCAAGAACAAGCATGTGAAATGAGCATTATTTTGCACAAAAACACCTCGGAAGTGGCTAGGAAACACTTCCATGTAATCTCCAACTGAAACCCTTTACTTCCTTGGCCAGAAATAATGTGCCAACTCTCTTGAATGAGTGCAAACAAAGATGTGAGGTGGCTGGCCTACAACCAAACAGCAAGCTCAAGACTAAAAATCTGATCCATTCCTTGCCATGGAACACTCCCAAGAGTGGCCATTCATTCATTGCTCCACTCCTTACTCAAAATCTCTCTCCAATCTATTAGTAAGAGCGCAAATGTAATCACCAAATAGCTGGTAAAGAAAGGAACAACACTAAAATGTCTGAAATTTCGATCCTTATCCCTACAAGAATCATTCATGCCATTCCCAATGAGCTCTGTCAATCCTTGTTGAGGATCCCAAACATGGATAAACAACCAAGAATGATTTCCAACATACCTAGAAAAGTATACATCATAACTCCAAGTGCCATCCATAGCATCTTGCTCATCATGGGAATTGGTGACTTCTTTGAAAATATCTTGTACCCCATCCATGAAAGTATCAACCACTAAGGGGCATGGAGTAACTATTGTCTTCAAAACCAACCCCAAAGAAGAATTAGCATAAGTTAGAACACCATTCAATCCAAGGGATGGATTGTCAAACAAGTAGATGTCACAATTAGGTCCTTCTTCCTTTAGGGTTTCATAAGGAACGAGCTTGAAACCTCCTCTTTTAGCTATTCTAATGAAATTTTCAACAACTACACAACCATGTTTTGACAACTTCTCAATGTCAAAGAAGTTGGGGTCACCATAACCATCACGTCCCAAGCAAAAACTTCATCGCCAATAACATATGATGGGCATGAATTACAACTCATTAACTCTACTGTCTCTTCATTTGCACACTTCCAATCAGGTGGTCTCCCAGGGGAATTACCAACCATAAGGTTCCATGCTTCCTCATGATATGGTTCCGCTATACCGACAAAGTGGGAACCACACTCTAACTCAATTTTTGGAACAGCTCCTGGATCCCATATCTTGATGTTATCATTAAATGTGTTGCCTCTATCAAGAGTTGTTTCATCATCCAATAAGAAAAAAGGATTATCATAAGTTGATTTTGCATCTAAGACAAAGAGTGGGTTATCATGAATGTGAAATTCATTACCTTCCTCTTGCAAAACTCCAACTAAATCTGCCCTTGCAACTTCTAACTCCTTTGGCATGATCTCCAAATCATACTCCTCTTGAAGAGTATCAATCTCATCAATCACTAACTGGATTTCTTCCACCATTGTACCCTTTTTAAGTTCCCTCAAGTTTGTAACAACAGCAAGTTGTTCTGCAACTTCTTGAAGCACCATTTGGGTACCATGCAACTTGTCTTTTGTGGTATTAAGCTCAAGGATGAGCTCATCCACTTTTCTCTCCTTTTCTCTTGCAATATCAAGGGCATGATCCCAGTCACTAATCACATGTAAATACTCAGATTTCATGGCCTTCATTCTTCTTTGATGATCTGCAAATTTGCAAGGGTGATTCCATTCTCAATTCTCTTTTGTCTCTCCTCAATTTGGGCTTTCCCAATGAGGCCTTCAACCAACTCATGTGCGCTGTCCAAACTTACAAGGACTTGAATCACCTTCCAATCTGAGACTAAGAGTTGATTCTTCCACACACACAACTCTCTAGGGCTTTGATCACTCAAGTGCCTTGGTTCTTCAAGTAGCAAGGATTCTAAAAATTTCTCTTCTTTAGGAGCAATAAGTTTCCTAAAATCTGTCTCCTCTTCATAGTCACTTTGATCAAATGATATGACAGCACCAAACTCAAACATTGAGTCATCACTAAAGGCTGATTTAAGGTTTTCATCAAGCTCTCCTTCAACATGCTCTTCATCCGAGATCTTTGAGAAGTCAGACTGTTCTTCACTTTGCATGGGAAATTCCCACTCATAATCGGACTTGCCTTCACTAGAATGGTGAAGATGCTCCACATTAGGTGTTGTTCTGAAAAATTCAGCAGCATCAATTTCTTCAACTACTACAAATTCACCTTTCCCCATGTCCTCGTCAAGACACTCTGCTACAATGATCTCAGGCTCACTTGATACATCACCTCCTAGCAATCTATCAATCATTCTCATCTCAATTTTTAATGTAGTGGCATCTTCATATCCATCAGGCTCCTCATCAAATGTAGGACTTGCAAAGTCCAATACTTTCAGTTCCGAAACATCTTTGACTCCTTCAAGGTTAGGCTCAATTTTAGAAATTTCTACTATAGTCTCTTCTAAAGCAGCTAGCTCTTCAATTATCACATCTTTATGTTTTGTTGCCATGTAAGCTTTTATTTTTTATTCACATTGGAAAGCAACCATTTCAGCTAGCACATTAGCAGCTGATAGAGAATCTTGATCATCCTTTCTTATGTTGCTCAATAAAACTTCTAAGAGAGGATGGGGAACATCATTTCTCTCATTAACAACCAATGTCATGATATATTGCATTGCTAACAAAATATCCATATCGTGATCTTTTTTAATTTTAGCAAGGAAATAGCCAAACATTTGAAGCATTAGGTTTTTAAAATCATAGTCTAGCATCATCACACAAGCTTGAACCTTGGCAATAGTTTCTAAGATTTTGACCCTCTTAGCAAAAGAAGGGCTTTTGATGTCACCCAAACCCTGCAAGCTTTCCACAAACAACTATAATATTCCCTTCATCTTCCCATCATCGTAAGGAATTTCAGGAGCTGATATTCTTGTGATTTCACTAATGCATGTGATAATTGCAAGTCTAACATCCTTGTCTGGATGCCTCAACAATTCAAGCTTACCCAACAAAGTCACTGTAATGTCCCCTTTTAGGATATTCCTGATTTCTTTACTTGCATACAATAATATCACTGGAAAGGGACATTAGAAATATGAAAGATCAATAATTTAAGATAAGATTCAGTTCCTAGAATCATTCATATTAAATTCATCTATAAAAGCATAATTAATAATGAGAACAATATTACATAACATAAACAATGAGATCAAATCATCATAGCATAATCCACATTCAGTATCGACTATGTTCAAGTCTTAATCCTTACTTCTTTTCTAATCCTCAACCTTGGATGGGGATTTACTTGTCTAGGGCGCGATGACACCACCTCGAGAGCATGAACCCAGATTTCGGAACATTCGTCCTTCACCCTTGGGGCCCATCCCATTGGATGGATTTACTCTGCCTCTCCCTAACAACACCTCCCTACCCTAAGATTAGAGGCAATAGAAATAACTAAGTATTAACTTGAACATACTTCGATATACTTCAACATACCAAATGATCACATTTATTCATAGCATATTATGTATTGGTTATGTTCAAGTCTCAATGTTTATTTCTCTTCTAATCCTCAACCTTGGGCGGGGATTTACTTGTCTAGGGCGCAATGACACCACCTCGAGAGCATGGACCCAGATTTTGGACCATTCGTCCTTCACCCTTGGGGCCCATCCCATTGGATGGATTTACTCCACCTCTCCCTAACAAAACCTTGCCTCTCCCAATGGTTGTGGGCAATAGAAATAAATAAGCATTGAGCTTGAACATACCAAATGTGTTGTGAATATAATCTATTGATGTTTTCTCTTATATATTTCATAGCAAGTCTCACAATGCTTATATATATACACGTCTAATGATAATCTTCAATTATATGCATTTGTCATTACTTACCACATGGCATTCATCATAATAAACATAGAGTTAGATACATCATCCCAGGTATATAATTCTTGCCTTTGTATCCTTGGAGATCTAAGGATTGTATTCCTTTCTTTGGTGTTGACTGTAGTATATAATTCAGATCAGATAATTATATATATTTCCCTTTGAATATACATCTCCTTCAACTCAGAAATATACTTCTTAATCTGTATATAAATCAAGTTATTCTTATTTTCATTCCTTCATAAGATCTAATTTAGATCAGCTTTAATTCATATGATTCTTATTGTATTTCTGTCCTTATTTACTGCCCATGCATCTATTTATTACTCTTATGATGTTACATTTTAATTGCTTTCAAGTATAATTCCACACTCAGAAATATTTCCTTAATCTCAGAATTGTATATCTGTTTTTTTTAAATCCCAATGATATATCCTTACCTCTCTCATACCAATCTAGATTTATACCTCCAACTTCCTATGAAGAGAGGTGTCTGTTGAGAGATCGCAGCTGTCTTTAAGAGTTAGTTTTGCAAAACTTATTTAATCAGTAGTGATTGCTGGCCATCACACTAACTAATCGCTGTTATGACATTGGCTGCCAGATATGAATCACTGTTTATGTATAATGACTGCCGTCTAAATTAATCGTTGTTTCAACAATAATTCAATCTGAGTGCTCTAATTTGTATTGACCGTTATCTGCAATACCTTTCAAATCGCTCTATACATACGTTGGAATAAGCCTGTCTTATATTTACTGATCGCTGCATTTTATCTTTGACCGTTTCTCATTTCTTTTATATTTATGGCTCTTATAACATGATCGCCTTTATTCATAGTAATTGCACCACATAATAAGACTTTGTCTATTAATCATCTCCTTTTCTATGAATCGGTCTCATTTCTTTGTCTATGACCGAAAATCACTATTTAAATATATTTATTTATATTAGTTTATTTATATCTATTTATTATATTATAATGATTATAATAATTTATAAATTATTAATATTTTTATTTATATGATGTGATATTATATATTTTTATAATATTATATTTTATAATAATAATAATATTTAAATTATTAATATTTATATTTATATGTCTGTTATATATAAATATAATAAGATATTCTTGTTAATTAAAATAAATAGATTATATTTTAATTATATTAAAATACAATAATATTATATAATATTATTTATTAAATATTATATATTAATAATATATGTTTATTTAAATACACCACATTTTATGAAAGCGACTTCACCGTCTTAATCATGATGTTTAAATCTTTAATTTAAACAATGCCTTAATATCGGGACATCACAGTCACTGAAGGAATCAAGGCCACGCACATTACCTTAGAAGGTGACTGAGGAACTTTAGATAAACAGTTCTCAACTTCCTCCAAAGTGCTGAGAAGACTCTCCTTTGACCATCGCAGAGATTCCAGCTTCATCCCTGCATTGAAAAGCCTTTCGCACAGATCATTTTCCTTGAGAGATGCTGTGCTTCACATCTACCGGACAATTTCTTTCAACTATCGAATCACTTAAAACACATGCAAGTGTTGATTACCAACATGCAAGGCTGAAATTTCGTTCCACAACTAAAGGTCTACAAAGGGTTGTTAGCAACCCAAACAGGCTGGCAAGATCACCAGCTTTGATACCACTGTAATATGCTGCCCTGATTTTTTTTTTTGAAACAAGCTAACAACAATGGAAGGCTATGAGCAAAGATCTCTTGCACACTTTTCTGATCACCCAGATCCTGATGTGGGCAAGGTGAGAGCATACGAGTGCTTCAGAGTTAGCATTCAAATCATAAACCAATAGTAGAAACAATCTTCCACTTATTCAGTGGGCATCCACTCAATCGTGGGAAAAAGCATGAAAGTAAACATCCGCTTATGCAGTGGGCAACCATTTATTCAGTGGGAGTATAAGAAAGTAAAAACCAGGTGCATCTACTTATTCAACAGGAACCTGAGCCATGAAGTACAAGAAAGTAAAGAGGCACATCCACTTATTCAGTGGGAAGCCTTACAAGCTAATAAGGTAATCTCACTTGCACATCCACTTGTTCAGTGGGAAGCCATTACAAAGTTTGCATTAGAGTATTACAATGAAGTTCAATTGGCTGTAACACACAGTATTAGCTCCACAAACCCCACTCACAAAGATGATATACTATCCACTGATAACAAGGTTGCATAATGCGAGTACAAATCAGATAAGCAAGAAGAAAAGCATTCAAAACTGATATATACCATGCAAATTCTTTGTTGTCATGAATATTCTCAAAAGACTCAATTTGCTGCTGTACGGCAGCTCTTGGAAAGTCCCAGCTCCTTAGGAAATGCAAGTTTCATATACCAAACCACCTTCTAAGTGATCTGCTATGTTTCCCCCACACAAGGCGTCCAAAATGGAAGACTTTCAACTCTCTAAAACCCTGCGACCAGCATGTCAAACTCTCACGCTAGGATCAGATGGTACGGCCTGCAACAGTGGCACGGCCAAGGATAGGATGCTCATTTCATCAGCAAAAAAGCCCACAGCAGATTGGAAAGAAGGTGTCCAGGATTGCTTAGAATTATCAATGACAAAGATTTGCAAATATCTCAAACATCTTCTAGCAATGATATATGCATACACCCAGATGTGCAGCATGCAGAGGAAGTACGGCCAGCAAGGTACAGCAGAAAAACTCATACAAATAAACCAACTCCAACTCCAAAATACATCAAAAACCCACACAACAAAAAACAAACTCTTTTAGTCCAACAAACTGTCAAAAGATATCAAACTCCATTCAGCTCTATATGATTCCTGGATGAAATCACCTCAAACCAGCTAGGGTGGATCTTTCACCACTGAAACTGATCTTCTCCAAGAGGGTTTTCGTCCTCAAGAAGGAAAGGAAGAACACACAGGTTCAATCCAGCAGCATAACATTACAATCTCCAGCATAAAGAGCAAAATGAGCTCTCAACCCCTTTATATAGGCACTTGTTAGGAGTTTGCACAATAAAATGAATTATTAAATAGAAAATATACTTTTCCCCTCAAACTCCAATATTTCACCACATTAGCTCACTTTATGTGCCTAAGTAAAAGAGTGACTTTTCCCCTTTCCAATGAGCTATCATACCCTTGCACTTTATAATTATTTTCCAACTTATAAGTCCAAGTGCAATTAATTAACTTTTAGCTCATTAAAATACTAGCTTTTTGTGGAAAATCCCAAACTTCACCGAAATGCCAAATAAATTGTACCAAATTGCAAATAAGTTGTCTTTGACAGCTTTCATGATATCCTCATTTTGTTGGATGAAATCCTTGGCCTTGGGTACTCGGCTTTTTTGGAGGATCAAACTCCCAAAGGAAACAGCCTCATAACAATATAGTGCTTTGAATGGACTCATTTGAATTGACATATGGTGAGTTGTGTTGTAACAATACTCTCCAAGATGCAACCATTTTATCAATGCTTTTTGTTGTCCCGTCACATAATTCCTTAGGTAACCCTCAATCCATTTATTCACAATCTCGATTTGTCCGTTAGTTTGAGGGTGATAACTAGTGCTAGGTGTAAGCTCCGTGCCGGCCAAGCGGAATAGTTCTTGCCAAAATAGACTCAAGAATCGGCTATCTCGGTCACTGACTATGTTCTTTGGCAATCCATGCAATCTGAAAACTTCCTTGAAGAATACTTCTGCCACCTGCGGGGCTTTATAATCAGAAGAGATGGCCATGAAATGAGCATACTTAGTGAGTCTATCAACCACAACATATATGCAATCCGTTCCTTGAACTTTAGGAAGGCCGGTGATAAAATCCATTGAAATGCTACTCCACTTTTGCTCGGGTATAGGTAAGGGTTGTAGTAGTCCCGCCGAATGCGAATGCTCTATCTTGTTCTTTTGACATATGATGCATTCTTGAACATGCTTAAGTATATCTTTCTTAAGTCCTTTACATGCAAACCTTTCCCTTATTTGCTTGTATGTCTTGAAGTACCCTTGGTGCCCTGCAAGGGGGTTGTTATGAAACTCCTTGATTATTTTTTCCTTCCTCTTGGAACCGGCTACCAAGTATACTCTATTCTTGTAGAAGATGAGGTCCTCTTTCACGGTATATTCTTCATCTCTTATATTTCCTTCCAAGACACCATTAGTGTAGGGATCCTTGACATATTCAGCTATGATGTTACTTTTCCAATCCAGCGATATACTTGACATAGTACATAGGTGCGACCTTCGGGATAATGCATCGGCCACTACATTATTCTTTTCTTTTACATAGGCAATATCAAAGTTATATGCTTGAAGCCTACTTACTCATTTATGTTGCCTGTCATTTAAGTCTCTTTGTTTGAGGAAGAATTGTAGACTATTATGGTCCGTCTTGACTACGAACTTTCCACACACAAGGTATTGTCTGAATTTTGCTAGGGCATGCATAATGGCTAGCATCTCTTTATCATATGTTGAGTAGAGTCTCTCGGCGGCCGATAACTTGCAGCTCTCGAAGGCTATTGGATGCTTGTTTTGCATGAGGACCACTCCAATGCCCTCTCCAGATGCATCACACTCTAACTCAAATGGCAAAGAGAAGTCAGGAATGGCTAGTATCGGGCAAGTACTCATTACCTCTTTCAATTCCTCGAAGGCTCTTTGTGCTACTTCATCCCAAGGGAATAGTCCCTTCTTGGTTAGGTTGGTGAGAGGAGCCGCAATCTTTGAGAAGTACTTAACAAACCTCCTATAGCAGTTGCATAGCCCCAGGAATCCTCTTAGGTGGGTTAGGGTTCTTGGCCTTGGCCACTCTCTTATGGCCTTGATTTTCTCTTCATCTACTTTCACTCCTTCGGCACTAATTTTATGACCCAAGTAGAGAATCTCTTCCATTCCGAATTCACATTTTGAGGCCTTCGCATAGATTGATTCCTGCTCTAGGATGGATAAGACTTCATCGATGTGCCTCAAGTGCTCTTCCCAGGTTTTACTATATATCAAGATATCATCAAAGAATATTAGTAGAAACTTTCTCAACTGCTTCCTAAAGGTGTGATTGATACATGATTGGAATGTTGCCGAAGCATTAGTTAGTTTGAAAGGCAGGACTAAAAATTCAAAATGGCCGTAGTGACATCTAAAGGCCGTTTTAGGTATATCCTCCTCTCTCATCCGGATTTGGTTGTAGCCGGATCGTAGATCGATTTTGGAGAAGTACCGAGCTCCATATAACTCATCAATGAGTTCAACGACTCTTGGAATGGGATAGCGGTTCTTTATTGTTTGTTTGTTCAATGCTCTATTATCAATGCACATTCTCGTAGTACCATCCTTTTTCTTTACTAGTACCACCGATGATGTAAATGGGTTGGAGCTAGGCTAGATGTGTCCCATATCTAGAAGTTCATTTATGGTTTTTTCTATTTCTTCTTTGAATTTTTGAGGATGTCTATAAGGCGTTGTGATTACCGGTTTGGCACCCTTCTCTAGTTCTATAATATGCTCAAAACCTTGTTTTGGGGGTAGGCCGGGGAGTATTTCCTCAAATACTTTTTTGTGTTTTTTAAGGATTGGTTTGATGTCTAAGTGTATGGCCTTCCCAATGGAGTTGATTTATCTAGTATCATAATCCTTCAATAAATAAGTATGTGAGTCTATCATCGTCTACTCCTCAAACTCACTTATATATTCATCCACGTTTCCTCTTTGCTTCACTCGAATTAGCTCTTTGAAGTATTGCTGTGGATGTCGTCGATCGAATCTTTTAATGAACTTTTTGGAGAATTCCTCATAAGATGTGATGGCTTCATGACCTTGAGTATGCTTCCCATGATGCCACCATTCGTAGGCTAATCCCTCCAAGTGTAAAATGGCAAATTGTAGGGCATCCCTCTCGGTCATCGGGCTAAGTTGGAAGTAGTCATTCAACTTTTGTAGCCATGCATGTGGGGTGATCTTGTTTGTTCCATCAAAGTTGGGAAGGTTCACCTTGTTGGTTTTATGCTTCAAATCTTTGTTAACAGGTCTCCTTTCCTTCCTTGTTGACTCATTCCTCTTTGAATGGCAAAAATCATTAAAGGATACTACTCTTCTTACTTCAGGTTCTAGGCTTGCATAAGCCCTAGCAATGTCTTCGGTACTCATGGCTTGCGGAGTAACATCTTCCGTCCTTGAAGTTTCTTCATCGGGTAGGAAAGATGGTTTCGGAATCCTTGAGCTAGATGAAGTGTTGCTATTCTCGGCTTGATTGGAGCCCACTTCCTTCCAATTGGTTGAATGAGTCTTGAGATGGTCCACGGTATTTCCCACCTTTTGGAGTGCTTCAAGAAGTATTTGTGTTGTCCTTTCTCCTTGATCCATCGTGGCTTTAGTGGTTATCTCATTTTGGTCCATCATTGCTTTAGTGGTCATCTCCATGAAGGTCCTCATGTCATTGTTCATTTGTGCCTCCATGTTGTTGCAAGTTTGGTTCCTCCTTGTATAGGCTTGCATTAATCGACTTCATAGGATGGCAGGATGACTGCTCTGATACCACTTGTAATGTCCCTTTTAAGAATAACCTTGAACACTCAACCTAGAACACAAGACTTGTTCTTGAAAGAAACATTAGGAACATTTAAAATAAGAATTAAAGTTAAAACTTTATAATGATAATGAACAATTATAAGTATCTACTTGCTCATATCTATTCTTACCATGCTTGTAGCCTCATGATATACTTAGGGTTAGAGATTTGGCGTGCCTGGTCGCTAATCTTGTCTAATCATAACCCTAGATGGACGATGTGGTTAGGGCGTTGGTTAACATTAATAGGCTCAAGGGCTTCACCCCACACCCAAAGGTACTTCACCACTCGACTCAAGGAACTTCACCTCACGCCCAAAGGTACTTCATCCTCTTGAGAGTCACCTACTCTCCACTGCCATAGGCCCAAGGGCTTCACCTCACGCCTGGAGGTACTTCACCGTTTGGCTCAAGGGGCTTCACCTCACGCCCGAAGGCACTTCACCATCTTGAGAGTCACCTATCGTGCGAGATTCATTAATAAACTACCGCTCTTCCCTATCCCAACCTACTCGTTCTCACCCAGTATTAGAGAAGATTAAGGACGTGGCAACTAGATACTCTCTCCCTAGCATATCACGAGTTAAGTTAGAACTTTTACCTTAGGAACTTGTCCTTATGATCTCGTGATCCCATGGATCACGAGATAACATCTTGATCACATTGTCCCTCTACGGGAACATATTATTGTACCATCTCATATGATGGTCAAGTATATTACATTGATTTCCACATATACATATATTATTTTTATTACTATGACATCATGCATCATTCTTCTTATAGTCATCGGACCTTGTCCATTATTCCTATGAACAGTCTTATTTTATTATATTTAGCATAGTGAGATCATATGAAGTTCATTGCTATGAAATATATTATTTTTGAGACAAGTGACATGCCTTTGTATAGCTGATTCGCTGGATTTCCTATGGATATACAATGGATCGCTGTTCTATATTTGAATTGTGCTTGCTCTTAACTGCTGAATAAATATATTTCTTCAATGCTTTATTTGATGTTTGAATGCAGAATTAGAGGCGTCGACATGTATGCTAGAATGAAAATGTTTTGCAGATCTGATTTGTATGTTCGCAGACTTGAGAAATGAATACTTCCGATGAGATGTGAATTATTGAATTGAATGATCTATGTTCATTAGCTGTCCCTCGATCCTTTTCCTTCATCATTTTATATCTTCCAATAGGCGCTATAATGGATAAGACACCTCTCTTGGTTGGCGTTCCTTGACCAATCGGCTTTCAAACTATTGATTTCCTTCCTTAATCGTATTTGCTTTAAAGGCGCCAACTTTTGCCTTTTAGTAGTTTTGTTTTATTCCCAATCGGTGATCATTCTTGTCTTTCTATGTTTGTCTTTAGCCCACGTAGGATCTACTCGATCTCTTGCAAAGAACATTAAGTCGTGTGAATCTTAGTCGAGTGTTTAAGAGGTTTGCACTTGTATGGGAGTGTTGACGCCGTGAGAATGTCTTGTTCCATCCCTTGAAAGCAACGATCATGTTTGCTGTCCTTGCCTCTTATTTCTCATTGATGGATGAAGTTAGTTTCATCATTTCAATCTTTAATTGGAATGAAATAATTGATTTGATGTGGGACATGACAATTTAACACTTATTATAAAGTATACTTTTAAAGTATTTAAATCCCCCTTTTAAATAAAGTCCACTTAATTCATTAATGATATGCACTTAATAATTAATTATAATATTATAACTCCATCATTAACCATCATAAATCAATGTTGACTTCACCAGGAGGTAGCCCACTGCATTCACTTACCAGGGTGCCTTACTATAAATAGCAAGGTTGGCCTCTATCAACACACTGACTTACTATAAATAGTAAGTATATAAAAAATGGAGCCAAAACACCCTAAAATCATAACCTCTAAACAAGCTAAGGAACTGGAGATGAAAACACTACCAACTGCCAACTGAGGAGCTAGCTAACTCCAACACTGGGCCCTCTGAATACCATTATTAGCCTACGAGGACCCGATGAGAGGCTAAACCACCAACTTTGATGCTCTCTCAAAAAGGGGACATTACAATCCGCCCTCCCTGAAATTGCTTGTCCTCAAGCAATCGCAACTGAATAGGAAACATCACTCCTTCAGAGGCCCAAGGGAAGAACTGTAGAATGATCCACGTCTCCAAATAACTCAAGCAACACCAACAAAAACACAATTGCGCAAAGATAAACATCATGCCATCTGTTCAACTCCTGCGCACAAGATTTGTGCATCGAAATCGCTCATGTACCTGTGAATCAAAGGTGAACCGGTATGCATACCACACAATGTACATGCTGTAAAACTCATCAGTAAACCCTGACTGGAATCCTGATGCACAAGAAGAATCCCATAGCAAACTGTAGAGGGCCCAATAATATATCCCTGGATCCCAAACCCAGAATGGAAGTCTACCATGCATAACATCCTCTGACTTCCACTGCACTAATCTGATATCAACTTCACCATGCCGAAAGTGGTGAAGCAGCCCAATGGGACCCATCCAAACCACAGTGCCAATCCTATCACCACCTGGATCCCAATACAATCGAAACTCACATCGATCAGTCAAGAGGAGGTAAGAATATCCAAACATGTCTGCACCACAACATCCCCTTTCATCCTCTACAAAACTCCTATGGATGTGCTGTCTATCCCTCATAGGTGCTAGAAAATATGAAATTGCTCCTCACAAAATAAGGGAATGATAAAACTCTCCTCCATCACTGTTGTAAAGAATAAACATGCCATCACACCTACTAACATTGCCACCTCTCTGAAGCCATGTCTCCAATAGAAATTTTTGAGACAAAGAAGTTGCAAACTCTACCTGGCACACATCAGCTTGATGGTAATATGATCTCTAACCCTGCAATTAATCTTCTGAATATATCTGAGCCAGATACCCGCAATCTCTTGTTCCATCTTCTGTAGATGGCAACCCTTCATCCCACAATGGGTGGTATAAATCCCGAGCCAATCCACACTTACGCATCATTAGGTCATCTGTATGTGGACTAAAGGAGAAATGATGAACACTCCTCACTATGCAGTCAAGATAAAAAGCACCTGCCTATGTCAGCGGTTGACCGTCATAGTCATGGGGAACACACTCTTCATCACTCTCATCACTCAAATCAGATGATGGCTCATGTCTCTAATCCTGAATAGCTAACTCGGTAGATCCTCTGGCAACCCTCTCTGCGTACCCAATAGCATACTCCCTATCATGAAACAATTGGAGATATTCTGATTTAATCTCCTCCAAAGCACTCCTGATGAACTGCAAATCATGAATGTGAGTACCAGCCGAGACCCCATACCGTCTCTCCTCAAACTCGGTTGTCCAAAGAAGGTACTCAACATACTTATGAGTGCAATCAAAACGAAATAAGGTTGAATCAACCTTATCTCCTGTAACCTTCAACTGATCTCTCCTTTTGTGTGGCTCAATAAGTTGTCGATCAAAATCAGCTGCATGGGATGTAGTCTCTGATTTGCTTCTAGGAGAGGGAAACAAATCAACATGAGAACCAATCTCCCCACTAGATGATACCCTGCATACCTCTTGTGAAGAAGACGGAGCAATGTCGTGATCTGTCACACAACTCTCTGGAGAATCCACTATTTCACCACAAGAGCTATCAATAATCTACTTTGCATCATTTGAAATGGGACTATCCTCAGGAACACCTGGTGCAACATATTGTTCCCTGCTAAACTCATCCAATGCGCTTATCCCATCTATGTCACCTGCACCAGTAAATGAAATGGATGTAGCCACATCCTTCACATACTCATTACCACAATCCGTGGATGTATGCTCATCACCACACGCTGCCATAGATATCTGAATTGTATATGTAGGTGATGAGGACTGCACCAAACTCAACTCCGCAATAAGCTCATCTATCCGTAACTTTGACTCTTGAAGGGCTATTTGAGCGCTCTTCAAAGAGTCCGTGGTGACCTCAAGCTCATAGGTGAGCTCATCAACCTCCTCTTCCTTTCCCTTTAGAGCATCATAATAGATACCATCGAGCATGAGAAGATGATCCCTATCTGATAATAGTTGTAGGTAATTATTCTTCATTATCCCAACTGCATCTCTAAGTGCCTGAAACTCGACAAGGGAAAGTCCACTATCAAGGTGCTCATATATACCTGGAGTCCAACAACAGTGTGCCACCAACTGCTGAACAACATCAAAGTGTTCTAAGGCTAAAGCAATCATGCCTTCGTTCACCTTCAATTGCCCTGCCAAATGGTGAAACCCCTATGACAAATCGTCTCCACACAAATTTTCTGATTTGTAACCTGCATTTTGGTAAGAGGTTGAATCATCATCACTCACTGTTTGATAAACATCATCATGTGTGCCATCGGCTCTGCACACTTCCTCAACAAAGGTGCTGTTGTTATGTACCTCACGGGATGGCTCCAATGATATAATAGAAGCTGCTGATTGGACATAATCATTGCACACTGCTTCCTCCAAAGTAGATGCATGTTCATCCAAAGAGCTATCCTGGGACCCACCACCAACAAGTAAATTTTCTGATCTGTTCCCATCTTCTAAGGTCTGATTTGCTAAATCAAACTTGTTGTGGCTTGAATCCACATCACATAATTCATTTTTAGCACCCAAATCTTGAGTGTCAACATTAGGGAACTCCACACATCCATCATCCTCACATGAAATGGCTGCATCTTCTTTAATCTTATCTTCATAAGGTTGAGGCGTACCTTTGGCTTTATCTTCTTTAGGGCTTGGAGCCCAATCTTCCACATGCATAGATTGATTTATGCTCCCCTCAATATCCAAGAAAGGTTTCAGCTTTTCACATTTTTGAACACCCTTTTGACCAACAATTCATATATAGTAATATGTTTTTCATGACTCAGAATAGCCAACAACATAGACATAAGAGCCTGGGGAATAGTAGCATATTCATCAATGATTAGGACCATAATGGTTTTCATACAGGAAAAAACAGCTTGTCCATGATCCTCACATACCAATGCTATGAAATTCTTAAACAACTGAAGAATAAGATCATCACACTCTGAAACATTAAAAAGATAACAAGTTATGGACCTTGCCATTACTTCTAGCATCTTAGCCTTCCTACCTATTGATGTGTTTTTTATGCACATGCAAACTCAGAATAAAATACTAAGTATTCTATCCTCTCTTGAATAAAGTCTCTCAAAGGCTGAGCAATGTGATCCAATGAGACAACTCCAAGGTTCCTGATTTGTGTTTTGCAATGGATAGACTCTATAGTTGATGTGATTTTGCTGAAACTCACAAAGGGACTTACGCTGAATTGACTCCTTATTCCACTCTAAATATGTTATTCTCCTTGTTATGAAATGGAACTCACTCTAACCGACTATGAAAGAAAATGAAAAAGGACAAGGGTTGAGAAAACTATTCGAAGGACAATGAGATAATGAAACATGCTAGGATAGACAAACTCCTCATGAAACCAAACTCCACTTCACCATGAGAACCAACAATTACATGAAGTCGGTGCAATCTTCTAAGGTAATTCAAGGATTTTCATATTGTAAATCTCCATCCAAACACCCACAGCTAGTGCAACTTGAACAATCTTCACAATCGAACTAAAGCACATGAAGGTTCAAACTAACTTTACAAAGTGAGTTGCCTTCGACAATCCACGAAAAGTATGAACCAAAAAGGAATTCATCAAATATCATTGCATATATTCATTACATCAATAAACTTTCTAATCTAATTCTAAGCTTCTTGGAAACATCTCTCCAGATGTCATATTCAAGAATTAGAAACATGCTAACATTCCACAATCACACAAATCACCATGAGAACAACAATGAGCTTGTATTGATTTGGAAGTCCTTTTACAACAATTTCATGATCTCTTCAATGATTTCAAAGAGTCTCCTCTACTCTACTCCTATTCTGACAGCATCTACTCCTACTCTTGATTGATTCTGCTTTTGCAAATGAGAGAAGTGAGCCTTTTATAGACTCCACAAATACAACGAAGGGCCAAGATTGATTTGCAAATCAATGGCCAAGATTACACCACATAGGCAATTTGTTACAAGAATTACTATTTTTAGACAAGAGAGGCAATAAAGGCACACTTCACAAGATGATAAGGAAGAATAAGCATCTTTGGAGCATCTCAAGGTGGGAGCCCATCTTGGCTTCTTGTTTGATGTAGATACATTGAATCTGGACGGCTGATGTGGTGGACTGTGATTGGCCTGATGATGTGTACATGCCACCTCAGCGTTGAGCTAACTAGTTTGATCTTCTCTGTTTTCACACTGCTCGAAATATTTTCCCAAATTATGGATTTTTCAGAGTAGTCTTTGAACTTGGATTTTCACCTCTGGAACTTTGCATCTTTCAAACTTGCAAATTTGGAAATTTGTCCAATTTCTTGATGTCTTCCATGCCTTAGTGTAATTTACGGATTTATGATGTTCATGCTCATTTCTCTTCTCATCTTCATGTATTCTTGCAGGATCCTAACTCTGGATGGTGCAGTAGAAGATGTCTTTGTTCATGACTTCTTGGAGTAGATGGGTACATGATAGATGTTTTCTCTGTCTCTGCCTAGACGCATGAAATGGGAGGCTCTAGAACTTGGTTGTAGCGTGAACCTCTGGAAATGAACTTCTTCTCATGCATGGTGAAGTGATAATCCTCGGACAGATGAAGTTATCTTCTTCATCCAAATGATGATCTTGATGTAGGCATCCCTCCATGTGGCAATGATGTCTTCTTCTTCGCATGCTCTTGAGCAATACTCCTCTTGCTTTGAACTTCTCCTATGCAAATTCTTGCCATCTTCTTTCCATTACCTACACAGGTGAAACAACTATCAATGCAAAGACACCTGATCATCAATCCACATTTCATTACTGATTTTCTAACTAGAGAGCTTGCATGATTTTAGCGCAGATTTCAGAGGTGTGGGTATTAGGAAAGCGCACCTTTTGTGGTAATGTGTATTGAGTGTGCTATGTAAGGTGCTAATTTTAGGGAGTCTTGCCAAGGAGTCAAGACTTCACAATGCACAAGCATGACAAAAGTGTGCCCAAAAGCGCATTCCTCAAGCAAGTTTATATAAAAGTGCATAGTGCAAGGTTGGACTCAAAGTGCGCCTAAGGTGATGATCCCAAACAGCTTTGTATTACATTTAAGATTCGCAAGATGCAAGCTCCTTTATCAAGTGCGCCAAGACAAGGATATGAGCGCTGGTTTTATGATCTTATGCATTGAGCGTTGATTGCATATTGGCTTGAAAAGTGTGCCTTAGTGTTTAGGCGCTGATTTTCCTTGAGTTTGTATAGAACTTGAAATGCAAACACTCCTCCAAAGTGCGCCAATTTCTACTTATCTCTGCACTTGAATTTGTTTTGGAATGAATGCCTTGAATGAGAACATAATCTTGTCTATATATACATCCACCTTGGTTTACTAGGTCGGCCCCTTATGTATTCATGATTTTTTAAATGTTTATAATTCATTTCTTACCTCCTTCTAGGCCGACTTCACTACAATCCAAGCACTAATTGTATGTGTATGTATGAGGCGTTGATTGCATATGAGTTTGAATTGAGCGCTTTTACATAGAAGACTGAGAAGTGTGCTAAGGATGTTAGGCGCCAATTTTCAATGAGCATGTATTAAGATGTGAATGCAAAGTCATGTAAAAAGTGCGCTCAAGATGATGATAAGCATATATTTCTTGCAAGTATGTATGAATGTCTATTGCAAACTCAAGGAAGAAGTGCACCCAAGACAAGGATTAGAGTGTGTAATATCCCCTTCTAGTGAGTCCGAATTTTTCCTTTGACCTTGCACAATTCAACTCACCAAAGAGAACATTAGTATACAATTCTTCTCTAAATTCACATATCATCTATAAACATATGCCATTTGTTATCATAGATTGATGTATACATTTCATGATTCCCTAGAAGAGATCTACTTGGCCCTTTTGTAAATCAAATCCTCCATCTTATGAGAGTGAATCCATTAGGGTGCAATGCCAATGGTATAGGTCGTTCTTCCTTCGAGGGGTACTCTAGACCCAGGCCACTCTAGGACCTTCCTTTGACTTGGGGTTCTCTAGACCACTCAAGTCAAAAGACTACCTCTTGCTCCCTAAGGTACCATCTTGAGACACGAGCTCGAAGGGGTGCTCTAGACCAATGAACCCATACCTATCCTTGGTTGATTGCCCGCCCCTAATCTTCCCTACTCCTCATAGTGGTGAGTTGATTAACATTATTGCCTTCCTCTATTTTAGGAATTCATGCCTTTTATGTACTTATACTCTTTGTATTCTTTCCTTAGTTCATTATAATGAAAATGCACATAAATATTTCATACTCATTACCTAATCTAACTAAACTGATTGCAATGTAAACAATTCATAATTTATAATGATTTCATGCTATCACAGTCAGCTATTGTTACTGTTACACAATGCAATTCATATGTTCATTGTTCACCATTTATCATGACATTTCACATGCTATCTTCATGATCTTATCAACATACACTTCTTCTCTATAACTTATATACTATTCCTTAACACCATATGGGGTTGATAGGGTGTAGCATGTTGTTGTTCATCATAGGCTATGTTTGTCTCCCATCCTTATTCAAGAACTACTTGGTGTATTCTTGAGGCTAAGGCATCCGTGAGGATTCTTGGTACTCTAGGTAGCCAAAACCAATACATCAACTATGAATGATATACTAGACATGTCACCCTTCATTGATCCCGTATGTGGTTAATGAATGGTATACAGTTAGTGAATATTACATATGACTGTCCATGAATTATATTGCTCAGAACTGGCTGTAAATAAATGCAGTGTTATACTGAACATTAATACAAGCAAGGGAAACAATGTACTGTCATACCTGTGGTATTATGTCAGTTTGATTACTGGAGCCTGCAAGAATGGCAGTTTGCTGTTGGAAAGTCTTCTTATAATGCTTGATGTAATATCTTTGATAACAGATCTGAATTATGCAGAGTATCTACTTTATGCCAATTGTTTTGGTTATGGACTTATCTGCTGATTGAAGTTAAGTATTTACACAGAAATATATATCTTGCTTTGCTTCTGTTTGACCTTTGAACTGCAGATGTTTTTCACGTCTTTTGGAGAATATGATTTGATGTTTATATAGCTTTCATTAACAGCCCTTTTGGAGAAGACATGACTCTTCTAAAATGCCTCCTTATGCATCATATCCTTTAGCAAGTATAATAACTTTCATTTGTTAATTTCTTTGTCTTGATTCTTATTTTGTCTTTTTCTTATTTTGTCTTTTTCTTCTTGGTTTCAAAATTGACTAAGTATGGGAAAGTATAGAGGGTAATAGGGAGAATTCCTCAATGTTTATTATTTCCAATCTTTAATTGGTAAAATATCAGATCATTACAGAGTGCTCATTTCAAGTGAGTATGCATAAAATTGAAGCTGTGCGAGGTGCTTCTAAAAGTGCGCCTAGAGAGATTGGAGCGCCAATTTTAGGTGTTTATGTATTGTTTGATTTTTGCACAATGCGAACTCTCCCCTGAAGTGCGCCTAGGATGATTGGCGCTCAAATCAGGCCTACATGTATGAATGATGTTTTCTATACACAATGCGAAGTCCCTCTGGAAGTGCACCTAAGGGCTTGAGCGCCAATTTTGGGCATGTATGTATAATGTTTGAAAATTCACAATGCAAGCAAGACTGAAATTTGCGCCTAGGAATGAAGTCAAGGTTTGAGCTCTAATTTCAAGTCCTTATGCATGATGTACATAATGCAAAGACCCTCTAAATATGCGCTTAGAAATAAGAGTTGATTTTAACCCTACATGTATTGATGTTGAATGCAAGCTCAAGGTAAATGAGCGCCTATGGGAAAAGCGCCAGTTTCATGTAGGCTTGCATAATGTTCATTTTTACGTAATGCGAGGACCCTCCAAATGTGCACCCAAGACAAAAGCGCAAATTTCGAACATGCTTGTATTGAATGCATAATGCATACATGGGGCAAAAGTGCGCTTTTCCAGACTTAGTCAATTTTTAGCACCTAAATTTTAGGATGTTTGAGATAGGTCTCGGATCCATGAGATTTAACATGCAGATTCTAGATTTCTGAGGATCCACCAGATTTCAAACTTAGTCAGTTTTCAGGATTTCAGGATATTAGACTTAGTCGATTTTAGGATTCTAGGATTCATTCTTTGCCTTCATTTGCTCCTTGATAAACTCACTTGACTCATTTCACGTTGCTCCAAAGAGACTCATTATTCGTTTCATGGAGAAGACTAAGTCTAACAACACTTCCTAAAGATGCTACAAGCTCAAAATTGCAAAAAAAAAGGTGGGTCCCCATTTGCAATGGGGCAATGTGTGATTAGGTCACAACACTACCAAAGGTAGGGCCTTCGTCATAAAGAAACCCATGAAAGCTCTCAACAATCAGCTATAGGACCTCCTTCATTATGTCATGTTCGTAAGGAGCTTTAGGAGTTGTAATCCTTGTGATCTCACTAAGACAGCTGGTGACTAAAAGCTTTACCCTCTTTCTATGATGTCTCATAAGCATTGGCTTAACCAAAGAATGCACTGCAAGAGTCATAGCGAGTTGCATTAACTCAGAAGGTGACTGTTCAACCTTGTAAAGACACAATTCTACTTCCTCCAAAATACTGCATAGAACTCCTGTTGACTGAGGTAGGTGTTCAAGATTCTTACCGGCATTGTAAAGTTTCTTTTGTAATTCTTCTTCACTGAATTTGTCCATGACTCTGAAACTGATACTTAACCGCACAGGATGGCAAGATACAACTGTACTCTGATACCCGCTCTCATAAAAACTTACATGTAATCACTGTTTGGCCATGGAAACTGACATGCAAGCATATGGGTGCTCTCCAAACGGACATGCAAGCATATGGGTGCTCTCCAAACGGACATGCAAGTACTGGATACTAACATGCAACTACAAAAACTGACATGCAACTATGCTCAAAGTAGTAATCCAACAGGCTGGCAAGAAAACCAAATCTGATACCACTGTAATGATCTGCCCTGTTTGTAATTTTTTTTTATTTTCTTAATAGTGTTATTTTTATTAAAAAGTGGTCTTTCAGAACTAGATAGAAGTTGCAGAAGGGGTTTTTTTGGTTTGCATGTAATATTTTTTGCCAATACAATGAAGATATCAAACATGCAACAATAACCCAAAAAAATAAAACCCTAATGCATAAACAAACCAAGACCTAGATCATAGAATTGCTAAATATGAATTATAATCACATACCCATGTCATAATCTTCAACTTCAATGGTTTGTTGTACATGGACCAGCAATATGCATGATACAAAATGTGCTCAGTTTGACTGAATCATCAAATCTTCTTTTTGGCAAACAATACAATGCAATACCAAGCCTATGGCGCCCCAAATGCATGCATGAAGTGACCCAAATGATGGGTGTTGAAACCCTAGAGAACCCACGTCCTCCTCCACACCTGTACGGCCTCGTTATGGTTGTTTGTTGTAGCTGATATACCCTCAAAATGGTGCTAAAACTGTCATAAAAATCTTTGTGAATATCTGCAGAAAAGAAGAGATCCCATCACCCCAAATACAAGATGAAAAAGGCTTCAAACACACATAATATGCTGCTACAGGAGTACGGCCAACAAGGAAATATAGTACAGTCCCAAATCTCCACAAACCCTTCACCAAATCTACACAAATATGTGACAAAAATCTGTTCTCCGCTGTTCTCAAAATCTGCATAAATATGTTCATTATCTCTTCAAATCTCCACCAAAATGTCTCAAGATGAAGCACAAATGAAACCCCTGAATGAGGCTTCCCAAATCCTTCCTGATGCTATCTCTCAAGCACGAAGAAGGGGATCCTGAAGAGGTTTTTGTCTCAGCAGAATCACACATCAAACCCTCAAAGCTCCAAAGCTTCAAGAATGCACAACAATCTCCAAAATCAAGCGAATGAATAATAATCCAAACATATGCAAATGAGCTTCACTTTGCCTTTTTATAATATTCAATTTGCATTTGACTTCATCTTATTTAATTTACTTTAATTTCATTTTATTTTCCCTCCTTTTTGGTGCACAACTTCTAATATAAAGTATACTTTATCATTCACTTATATCTCCCCTTTATTTAACACTTATTATAAAGTATACTTTTAAAGCATTTAAATCCCCCTTTAAATAAAGTCCACTTAATTCATTAATGATATGCACTTAATAATTATAATATTATAACTCCATCATTAACCATTGTAAATCAATGCTGACTTCACCAGGAGGTAGCCCACCGCATTCATTGTTAACCAAGGTGCCTTACTATAAATAGCAAGGTTGGCCTCTATCAACACACGGACTTACTATAAATAGTAAGTATATAAAAAATGGAGCCAAAACACCCTGAAATCATAACCTCTGAACAAGCTAAGGAACTGGAGATGAAAACACTACCAACTGCCAACTGAGGAGCTGGCTAACTCCAAACACTGGGCCCTCTAAATACCATTATTAGCCTACGAGGACCCGATGATAGGCTAAACCACCAACTCTGATGCTCGCTCAAAAAGAGGACATTACAGAAACCCATATAACTGTTCTGCAAACTGAACCACGACTACTCCAAGAACATTGGAGTCCTCCCAAACATGTCAGATAGCCTCCGAGAGACTAGGAACAAGCATAATAGGCACAAAAATCTATGCACCAAAAAAAGGAACATTACAGTCCTCTTCGCTCAAAATTGCTTGTCCTCAAGCAATACATGCTATCCAACAGACATCCCTGCATGATTGGCAATATTATACTTGGATCCCAAATCAATTTCAAGAATGTTTCACGCTGCTTCTGCTGCGCCACTCTGATATATTTGTGAACTGCACAGCTGGTACTCCGTTTACAACTCTGAAACATTTTTCCAATCACACATCTTTTTGGATCCCAAACATTTATATCATCATTAACCATGAAAGTGAAGGAGTTGGCATCCTCCAACAAGACAACAATACAATTCATCCAACTTGATACTACTGCTGGGAACCAAAATCTGAAATGTTCCTCCAAGGAAGAACACAAATCAGCTTGAACACAAGCTGAAAGTAACTCCAAACAGCCATGAATCACTTGGTTTTCATCGTCCATAAAAGCAATATTAGCTGAAACACTTGTCCCTTTCAACTGAACCCTTCTGTCATCCATCCAAAAAGAGTTAAAAAGCTCAATCTCATGGCTGCAATAATCAGAAATAATCTCATAAAAATCTGATTTCAGTAATTTAATAATGGGACAGCCATAACAAAACTGAAATCTGATGAAAACAATAAGAAATTTAGGCCATCTCCAACCAACATACATCAAAGTCATGACCAAAATTTCTCTTCAATCCATGAAAAAGTATGCAATTGACAACTTATGATGGCTGATATGAATAAGGACAGCAGCTTCATGACAAAAATTTGACTCCAAAATCATCAAAGAAACATTCTTACCCATACCACTATCCTCCATAGAACCCTGAGGATAGATTCCATTATGAAAATATGCCATCATTGCACTAAACTCATTGCATACCTGCACCTTATGCCAAACTTCAACAACTGATGGTAACTTCAAGTTGGTGAAGTCCTTGTGCAAAATTACGTCCCATGAGTATGCTTCACCTGGATCCAATATCTTGTTGCTATCTTCTTCCATGCTGCTAACATCAAATTGGTCTTCATCATTTAACACAAATAGAGGATTGTCAAAAGTTAACTCAACTTCCATATCAAAAAGAGGATTATCAAATGATTGGAAGTTGTTTTCACTCGCATGATCAAATAAATCTTCATATCGCTCTAATTCTGAATCTGCATACTTAGGAAGTTGTACTAAGTCAAAATCCTCTTTGATCCAATCAAGCTCTTTAATCACCTGCTTGATTTCAATTGCTCTTTCGGCATTTTCTTGCTCCCTTAATTGATGTGCAATCATAAGTTGATTTTCTATAACATACACCCCTAGTATATGTTTGCTCTGTGTATTTTTTTATTTTTTTTTGATGTTTTGTTGTTTAGGGTTTTATGTGCAAGTTTTGCATGTGGGGTTTTTGCATTGCATGTATGAAATATGAAACATATAACAAAACTCAGAAAATTTTAAAATAGATATGCACAAACTAATGAAGACCCAGATCATAAAAAGTGGTAAAACTAATTACGGAGACATACCTGTTGTGACCAAATCACACATCGCCCCATTGCAAATGGGGACCCCCCTTTTTTTTTTTGAATTCCAGTGTTTTGCATTAAGATTTTGATGATGTCCTTCGTTTGTTTCATGATGAAGTCAGTGGTGTTTGAGTCTTAGAGCCCCTTGATGACCTGATCCTGATGTTTGAGACCCTGAAAATGACTAAGTCTGGTATCCTGATCCTGAAGATCCTGAAAATTGGCTAAGTCTGAAATCTGGTGGATCCTCAAAAATCTAGAATCTGCATGTTAAATCTGGTGGATCTGGGACCTATCTCAAACATCCTGAAAGGTATATTGAAAAATATTTAAAGTATAAGAAATTTAGTTTTGGGCGCAAAATTGCTCCAGGGTCACCTCAAAACTCCGCCTAGAATTTAGGGTGCCTTCCATCATCTAGACAACCTCAAAATTGCGCCTAGAGTTGAAGTAGAAGACTTAGGCGCCATTCCTTGTTGCTCCTGCCAGTTTTAGGCGCCTTGATGTGAGGATGGAGTTTAAGACAGTGACAAGTGGCGCCTTAAGGTAGATGAAGCTCCAAATTGCGCCTTGGTAGGGGGTAAGTTCAGGTCATGGCTAGATATGCGCCTAAGTTTGAAGGTGAATCCACTAGGGCGCTTTGAAGTAGAAGAGAGCATGAATAGCGCCTTGAGGAGGTTGTCCATCCAGATGAGCGCCTTGTTGTGAGGAGAGGTTTGAAATCCTAAGTTTAAGCGCCCACGATGAGGAGTTTAGAACTTTAGCGCCTTAAGTCAAGAAGATCACATTGAGCGCCTAGAGCTAGATTCCTTGGAGGGGTGAATTCGGCGCCCTAAATCAAAGAGCGCCCACATATAGACATCCTCAGTGAGCGCCTAAAACTATAAGAAGTTGATGGAGTTATCTTGAGTTTTCTAAAGACTTTAGGCGCATTTCAATCACTGGAGGTTACAAGTTGGCGCCTAGGAATACAAAGTGGTAGAAGTCCAACTCATATTGGCGCCTTAGCATGAAGAGATGTTCAAACTAACCCAAAGTTGCGCCTTAGCATGAAAGAGCATGATATGTTTAAACTAACTCCTATCATGATGTTTGAGATCCTGAAAATGACTAAGTCTGGTAGCCTGAAATCCTGAAACACTGAAAAATTGGCTAAGTCTGAAATCTGGTGGATCCTCCAAATTCTATAATCTACATGTTAAATCCAGTGGATCTGAGACCTATCTCAAACATCCTGAAAGGTATATTGAAAAATATTTAAAGTATAAGTTGAGATCAACTTATACTTAAATATATTTTTCAATATACCTTACCTTGGCGACTTGCATTTTTGGGCGTGAATTTCCTCTAGTACTTGGGTGCATTTTCCCACCTCTGCCAACTTACATCAGCGCCTAGGGAAAGATCAACCTCCAAAACGCTCCAAGATTGCGCCCAAGGTTGAAGGAATGAGTTTTGGCGCCATTTCTTGTTACTCCTGCCAATTTTAGGCGCCTTGATGTGAAGTAAGATTTGAACTAATGATATTTGCGCCTTGAGTTGACATGATTGAGTTTAGGCGCCCATTCTTTGTTCCCTTTTGCCATTTTTGGCGCCTTGAAGAATTGAGCGCCTTGAGCATCAACAATTAGCGCCTAAGGGAAAATGGTTGTCTGGACTTCATAACTTTGAGCGCCTTGTATATAAAGTCTCAAAAGGGCGCCTTTTGCCTTCAAGATTGTCTAGTTTTGGCGCTTTCAAGAGGAGTTAATGTATAGGTGGGTGAAAGGAGTCTTCACTTCATCTAGGCGCCAAATTCAACTCAAAACTACCATAAAGTGCGCCTAAACAAAGAGCATGTTTAATCTATCACTGAGGGAAACTTGAGGTGTCTTGAACACTTCCTTGAGCTTGTTTGATGACTTGGATCCATAAGAAGTGAAGCAAATATTTGTATGAGCTTAGGCGCAAATTCATACCTTGGCAATTACAAGGTGCATAAAGCCTATCTTGAACCTTAGGCGCACTTTGCCTCTTAGTAGACCTCCAGGTGGCGCCTTGAAGGAAGTCAGGAGTTGACATCAACAAGTAAGCATTTTGAAGGAATGAAACAATCACCAAGTCAACTTGATTGTAGGCGCCTTGCACTTTTACCAACCAAAATAGCGCCTTAGGGAAAACTCACATGAATTAGTATCTAGGAGTAGGCGCTTGGGAGAAAGAAGCCTCTTGAGGCATGTTTTATGGGTTGAGGACTTCAAAATGTCAAGAAGACATCCAAACATAGCTAGGCGCCCATTCCTACCTCTGCCACCTTATTCTGGCGCCTAAGGAAGAAATTGTGTTGAGAGATATCCTTTGAATGAATCTTTTAAGTGGATTGACTTCTTTAAACCTTTACAATTGCTAGAAATCATTTGAAATAATGAATGTGGGACTAATTTGTGTTAGGCGCACTTTGTTCCTATTTTTACCTATATTTGCGCCTAAGCTTGAAAAGGATTATTACATGTTTAAAGTTATTCCTATCTTATGAAGTGATTGATATATTGTTTATCTTGTCTTGTAGGTACATCAAAAGGGATAGGAGTTATTCGAGGAGTCACCTTTGAGCGAGGAGCTTGGAATCACCTTCAAGGAGGAGTCATCATCTAAAGAATACTTCAAGATCATCAAGACCGAGTACCTAGAGCACTTCATGTTAGATCACATTAACTTCAACTGTTCATTATCAAGTTGCATCATTGAAGGAAGGATTGTTGGTGAAGTCAAGGAGTCATCAAGGGCAAGTACCTGAGTAGCCTTCAAATTGCAAGAGGAAACATCAATGACATCATGTTAGATCATATCAAGTTCAGGAATGCTTCACCAATGGAATCATGTTCGAAGACTTTCTATCCATCCAAGCTTCAAGTCAAGATTCATCAAGTTTCAAGTTCTTCTAATGCCTTCAAGTCTCCTTGAGAGATCATCTCTACACTCCGAAGGGTCACTTCAAAGATCATCTCGAAGAACTACTTCATCAACTTCAAGTCCTTCAAGTTCAAGTCCTTTCATCTTCAAGTCCAAGAGAGACTTCTACTCCGATTCATGAAGCAAGCTCCATCATGTACTCTTACATGAAGGAAGTATATATCATCATCATCTACTCTATTACTTACTCTTCAAGAGGTACTACAAAGAAGATCATCATATATCTTACCTACAAGAAGAAGAAAAAATCATGAAGTTAGACAAATGAGCTACAAGTATCATACATCCAGTTGCAAGAAGATGTACAAGGCGAGATCTACAAGATGTATTCCTAAACATACAAGTTCAAGCAATCACATTGAATACATCACACAAAGGTGATACAATTTTCAAAGTATGCTGAATTGGCATCTATGTGGCGAGAACACATCATTCAATTTTGATTAGCCGCATTATTTAATGCATTAAATGTATCATTTAATAAAAGAAGTCAAAGGGATTCCTATGTGAAATGCTTTCGCCTTACCTTATCACATTGGAAAATGTGCCTTCATTGCCTCTCTCTTTTGTACTAAAAATAGAAAGTTGTTGTAACTACCTATGAGGTGGCACAATCTAGACCCTTGGCTATCAAATTGATCTTAGCCCTTCATTGTACTCTGGACACTATATAAAGGCCTTGTTGCCTCATTTGTAATACAGTAGATCATTAGTAATAGACTAGAGATTAGATTTTAGGAGTAGAATAGGAGAGACTCTCGAAAATTCTCTGAGAGGATTTGAAGCTGTTGTAAATATTTTCAAGATTAATGCAAAAGACATTGGAGCTACTTGTTTGGTGTTAAGTATTATCTTGTGGAGTAACATGGTTTCGTGAATCTTGATGGAATTAAGAGATGTTTCAATTAGATTAGAAGTAGATTAGAAGCTCATTGATGTAATGTATGTCTGTACTGAATATTTGATCAACTCCTAGCTCATGCTTTTAACATTCATTGCCAGTGAAGTGTTGTGTAAAGCTAGTCTGAGCTTATTTGCTTAAGTTCGATTGTGGATGCTTGTTTGAGCTGCGCCATTTGATGGGTGTTTGTATAAGTCTTCATGATTTGAAAACCATTCGCGTAACCTTAGGAGATTGCACCAGCTTCATGTAGTTGTAGGCACCCTTGGCGAAGTGAAGTAGGTTAATCAGGGAGTTTGTCTGTTCATGCATCATCATTGCCTCATTGACCTTAGATAGTTTCCTAAACCCTTGCCCTTTTTCTATTTCTTTATCATTGAAACCTTGTATAAACATCATCCACACTGAAAGGAGGAACAAGCTGAACATGAATGAAGAGAAGTCTGCGTAAGTCCCTTTGTGTTTAACAGCAAAATCATACTTAGTCACTGAGCTATCTCTTACCAAATCATCAGAAAGGAACCTTGGAGTCATCTTGTTTGATCACATAGTTCAGCATTCAAGAGGCTTTGCTCAAGAGGGAGTTAGATACTTTGTATTTCACTCTAATTGTTGACTTGTCGAAAAACAATCATCAACAATACCCATGTGAGAATCTTCAACTTCATTCCATTGCCGAAATTGCACCAGCATACAATGTCATAGAAAAATCACCAGGAAATGCACAACTATGAAGTTCTCAAATACAAGTTTGCAATATTGAATAGGGCTCCCCTTTTCCAACTAATATCCAGCCTAAATGCTAGGCGATTTGCTCACAAAGAGACCCACGTCCCTTAGCTGATGTGTACAACATGCTGGAGGAATGCAACTATGAAGAACAGCTTCAAATCTGGTCTGAAACCCCTCACAATCCTCTGCAATATGGTCGCCTATGGCACTAAGACTTAATGCTGCAATAACAAGAGATGATACCACCCAAAGCTCGCCAAGAACAGCCCCCCAAATGGTATGGCCTTAGCTGAGAATGTACGGCCTATATGGGAACCACTACAGCAGCAATAAAACTCAGAAAATATGATTAATCTGCTCATTATACCTCCGTTCTCATTTGCAACAATATACTTTTCGAATATCTTCATTCCATGCCCAATTCTTCACCAAAATGGATCAACTGAATGCACAAATGAGACCTCTAGATGAAGCCTCCAATAACCTCTCCTAATACGATCTTCCACGCACAAGGAAAGGGATCAATGCAGGGGTTTTCATCCCAACACTGTCAACAACAAAACCCTAGAGCCAAGCTCCAAAGCCAAAGCACAATAAACTCACAAAGAGAGCCAAAATCAATAACCTTCGCATATGCAAATAAGAGCACTTTTTGCTTTTTTGTTCTCCTCCAAGCCCAACGCCCAAGATGAGGGTTTTTATTATTTTTAATTCATTAAACATCCCCTTGTCTCTCCATGAGGGGCATCCACTCCTAGGCAAGTCACTTTTAAGTCACAACTTAAATTTATAAAGTGGCATTGTAATATAACTTAAAGTTATATTATATCTAATAACATATCATAAGTTAAATCTTTAATTTAACTTATATTGTTTCCAATAGTGCTCTAGACATGTCAAAACCATGAGTTATGTGCAAAGGACCTCCACAACTGCCTTGCTAAAAATAGCAAGTGCCTGGTTCCTGACTTACTATAAATAGTAAGTCCCCTGAAATGACCCCCTAAACATCTTCATTAGCCTACGGGAGTCTGGTCATAGGCTAATCCCTGTCCACTAATCCAATGGGCTAGATGGGGGACATTACATTTTCAACTTCTAAGAGAGCCTTTTGAGTATGCTCCAAAGAAGTCATGGTTGACTTCACAGTTGAAAAAACTGCCAATAACTCGCGCGACTCGCGAGTAATCGCGCGTCTTTACTGGCCACGAGTTTTTATGGGAATAACTTGGGACGAGTTTTCCCTAAAACTTGCGGCGATTTAACATCATAAAACTCGCGATTCTTCGTTGTAAATCGCGCTCCATCCAAAAACTCGCATGCCAGAAACCCGTCTTCAAGAAACCCTAGCCCCAGAAAATCATGATTCAAGTAGGGTTTTTTTGTTTTTTATTATTGTTGTAAAATAATACATTCGAAATTTTAAAAAGACTATGATATGGACAGAGAGATTTGGGTCCTGGGAGTTCGAAATTTTAGAAGACTATATCGTATGAAAGAAGAGATTTTGGACGAACTGTCAATATTTATATAGGATTATGATAATCTTATAAAAATTTTGTTTTTTATAAAATTTTATATATTAAAAATGTATTGATTATTTTTATTTTATTTTTATCTTTTTTATATTAAAATTTAACACATTACAACTTAATGTTTCAAAATTCAAAATATTTAATTTAGATTTTTAATTATTAATATATTTAATATATAAAATTTAACATGTTTAGTATTTACATTGTACAATATTTAAATTAAACAAATTCAAATTTATTTATATTTATATTTATTATAATATATTTAAATTTAATATAATAGTATTTTGTTACTCAAATTTAATCACAAATTGTTTTGGCGAATTTTATATTATCTCGCCTAAAATTGCGATTTTAACAATGGAATTTCATATGTATTTGAAGGTTGAACTCTATGATATGTATTAAACTCTTAATTTTGACTTATATATGAAGGAAATCAATAATGCATTCTACAATTTCAAAAATGCGTGTGTTTCTTAAGAATATTTTAAAAAAATTATGCATTTTTAAATGTTCGGTAAATTTGCCGAGTTATTGCCGAGTTTTTCCGCGAGTTTTTGCCGAGTCCCAAGTTTTTAAAAATTTTGGGTCTACCGAGTTTTTGCCGAGTCCGAGTTTTTCAACTATGGTTGACTTAAGCTCGGATGTGAGCTTATCAACTTCTACCTCTTTTCCTTTCAATGTGATAGAGATTTTTTCAGCAAACTTGATGATATGATCTCTGTCAGAAAGCAGATTCAAGTAATCTGATTTAAATGTTTCTAAAGCCCCTTTAATTTCATGTCAATCATCAAGTGAAGATCCTTCTTCCATGCCTTTTTGTCTCCTCACAATTTGAACCTTCCAAATGTGATCTTCAACAAACTTAGGTGTGCTGTTCAAATGATTTAAAACTTGCATAATCTTGTCTTCTGTGACTAACAACTGATTTTTTAAATCCAAATCAGCTGCACACAATAAATTTTCAGTTATCTCCTTAAAGGCATGACTCTTGAAATCAACTGCTTTTAAGTTGTCTTCTTCATGGACACTTTGATCAAAAGAAGTGGCATCACCAAATTTTAGCAATAAGCCAACAATTGGGGTTGAATCAAGGCTTTCAACAAGCTCCCTTTCATTATGCTCAACAACTGACTCTTCTAAAAAAACAATTGGTCCTTCAGTTTGCATGGGAAATGAATTTTCCTCTTCTTCATGACCATTAAGTCCCACGAAAGTTGTCTCCTCTTCACTATCACTTTGATCAAAAGTTATGGCAGCTCCATACTCAAGCATAGAGTCATCATTAAGGGCTGATTTAACATCTTCCACAAACTCCACATCATCATGCTCTCCAACCATACTTTCAGGAAAATCAAACTGTTGCTTTGCATACATGGGAAATTCCCACTCCATATTTGAATTATCCTCATGGGAGTGATGTATATGACATCACAAGTTGTTCTTGTAATTCCAGCCAAGTCAAACTCTTCATGGGTAGTTGAAAAATGTTCAAATAAGTCATTTTGGAACTCCTGTATGCATGCCTCTTGATATGAGACATTGCCTTCACCATAACTAGACTCAAAACTAGTTTTTTCAGCTGTGAGGTCTTCATCTTCTTCCCGCTTTGCTGCCATGTAAACTTCCAACTTTTCTTCACATTGGTTCACAATCATTTCAGCTAGCACATTAGCAGCTAATAGAGAATCTTGATCTTCCCTTCTCAAGTTGTTCAATAATACTTCTATAAGATGATGTGGAATATTATCTCTGTCATTAACCATCAATGCCATGATATTTTGCATGGCCAGCATAATACTCATATTATGATCTTTTCTAACTTCATCAATGGAAATGCCAAACATTTGAAGTATGAGGTCTTCACACCCATAGTCTAACATCATTACACAAGATTGAATCTTGGCCACCGTTTTTAAAAATTTTACTCTTCTAGCAAAAGGACTATTGATGTCGCCCAATCCTTGAAAGCTTCCCACGAGCAATTTAAATATCTTCTTCATTTTTCCATCATCATAAGGAGACTCGGGAGCTGAAATTCCCATGACTTCACTGATACATGTGATAACTGCCAATTTTACATCCTTATCTGATGCCTCAACAACTCCGGTTTACACAACAAAGCCTTTGAAGGAATCAATGCCATCCTTATTACCTCAGAAGGAGACTAAGGAACTTTAGACAAACACTTCTCAACTTCACCCACAGTACTGAGAAGTCTCTCATCTGACCAATGCAGAGATTTCAACTTCCATCCTGCATCAAACAACCTTTCACACAGATTATCCTCCATGAGAGATGCCATGATCTCACATCCGCTGATCAAAATCTTTCATCTGCCACACATTGAACACTCATGCAAGTGCTGATCACCCACATGCAAGGCTGGAAACTCTGATACTCAACTTGAAGATCTGCAAAAAGATAGCTTTCCAAACAGGCTGGCAAGATCACTAGTTCTAATACCACTGTAAAGAACAACCCCAATTTTTTTCCAAAATATTGAACAATAATAACCAATATTAGCACAACTAAAATACCTCCACACTTCTGATCACCAAGGTCCCAAAATTGGGCGAGGTGAGAGCATAATGTGCTTTGATTTACAATCTAAAGTATTGTGCAACAATTAAAGGCATTCATCTGCTATGCGCATGCATCCACTATTGCAGTGGGGATACACCACTTTCCAGTGGGTGAGAAATACAATAATGAAATTACAAAACCATCCACTTATTCAGTGGGTATTCTCCACTTGTCCAGTGGGTAGAAATATGAAAGAAAGAGAAAACCAATTTGCCCACACTGGCGGTGAACCATCTAGGGGTACCTTAATGTGTTTCCATAAAATAAAGATTACAATGAAATCATATACAATATAACTCAGAAAATATGATTAGAGTTGGTTCTTGGCATCATGGAGATATTGGAAATCATTGTGATAATACCCTGCATAGCAAGCTCATTAGGAAACTCATATCTTCACTATCAAATGTTGAGGCAATGCACTTCATATCTGATCAGAATACACTGCTGGAAACTCAGATTTCTTTCAAACTGTACGACTGCCCTGTCATAAATCATAGCATTACATACCCATGATGAAACGAAACACCACAACTGTTATTACAGTCCACGTTAGCACTGTATTAAGGCCCAAATACTGAATATACAACTTCAGATCCATTCATCAATGCATGCGACATAGACCAATGACCCTATTGTACGGCATCATGAGGCCGCATCATCAGTGATATCAAAGCACAATGAATAAGAACTCAAAACAATCTCCATATTTTCAAAATGATGCTCATAACATTCCAAAATGAATACCAATAAGACCCAAAGATAGGAAAGGATAACAAAGGAAATAGTCTAAACTCCTGTGCAAGTCCGTATGGCCCTAGGAGTGAAGTTTTTAACACAGCAGTTCCAAATCATCATAGAATTCCATGAAACTTGTCAAGAGGGGGCGCCAAGACATGGTAGTGAAACCCCAATCCATATCAGCCTGAAAATCAAACACAATTATTTTTTTTAAAAGCAAATCGCCCAAATCAGCTTGTATGGCTCATGAAGTACGATTTCAACCCAGCAACTTCAAATCAGCACCAAAATTGTTAAAAAACAGTCTCAAAAAGGGCGCCAAAGCATAACAAAGGGTTTCCAAACAAGTTTGGGACATAAAAAATATCATAATTTCTATTACAAATCACCCAACTCTGCATAGTACGGCCCAGCACAAGGAAATGTCATAGCACATCAAAATATATTATCCAATCTTCAAAAACAATCAATACTGGGCACTCCAAAAACAGATACAAAACAAAAATGCCATCTACATTCCAAAATCTCAATCATTCAAGCTCAGTGTGACTCCTGAATGAAGCCACCATATTTCCCAACTAGGGTGGATCTCCCACCACCGAAACTAAGTTTCCTCAAGTGGGTTTCCGTCCACAAAAAGATAAGATGATCTCTCTGGTTCAATCCCAGCAGCATAACAATATCATAAACCAAGCATAACCCCAACAATGAGCTCTCAACCTCTTTATATAGGCACTTAGGAGTTACAAGGGAAATGAATTGTTTCTTGAAAATAATAACCTTTTCCCTCTGACTTAAATAATTTCAATTTTCCTCCACTTAAGTCTCACTTTTAAAGTGCCTAAATAAAAGAATATGTTTTCCCCTTTCTAATGAGCTATAACACTTAATCACTTTTTAATTATTTTCACCCTTAGGAACTTAAGTGAAAATAACAATTAAATAGCTCATTAAATTACTTGACTTTGCGAAAAATCCCAAACTTAGGCGAACTGCAAAATAAATCATACCATTGCCTTCTATGATGTTTGGGATGGAGAACGATATCATTTAGGTGACTTACTATAAGTAGACGGCTCCTTCAAGAATCTTGGAGAGCAATTTGGGAGCCCAATCCAGCTTCTAAAAACAACACTGAAACCCTGGACATCAACTAAGCTCAATGCCATAGAAGATAAACCATTAACACAAGGGAAACCCATATAACTGTTCTACAGACTGAACCACGACTAGTCCAAGAACATTGGAGTCCTCCCAAACATGTCGGATAGCCTCTGAGAGACTAGGAACACGCATAATAGGCACAAAAATTAATGCACCAAAAAAAGGAACATTACACATGGTGATTTGGGATCTAGGTGGTGGCATGCTTGGCACATCACTTCATTGGGATCTTGATGAGTTGCTTCAAACCTCACGGAGCGTTGGTATTGATTTTGATAGAGTGGAGCAGTGGAAGCTTGGAGACTTGTGGTTGTGTTTCAGAGTTCACATTCTTCATCACTTGTTGACAGGCATGATTTCCTTCAGAACTTTGGTTTGGCATGGTGTTTGGTCTTTGTTGGACTTAGCACTCATTGAGGATGGAGCCTCTGGAGACTTGGAGATTTTGGTGCTTGTAGCTGAGAGCATTGCATTCTTTGGAGGATGGTGCCAAGTTGAGCTCATGTGTGTATGGCTTTAGCCACCGGAGCTCACTTCGCATTACATTCTTCATTTTCTTCTTGGGAGTTGTAGCCACAAGTTGAGGAGTTGTGTGGTCACAAGACATTTGATTGAACGAAGATACTTGTCATTTAACGGTATGTTACAAGATGTAGGTTTGTCATTGCTTGAGGACAAGCAATCTCGGGAAGGGAGGATTGTCATGTCCCCTTTTTCGGAGTGTTCACAGAAGAAGACCTATGAGGCCCAATCCTTGCATCTTGGGATTTTTGGTAGGCGAATTGAGCATGAAAAATGGATTATCATATGTTTCTCATAATTTTGGTGTATTTCTTGCAAATTAATAAAGTGCACTCATAGAGAAACGACTTATTGGAGAAGGTAATATTGGAAGAAGAATTTCAAATCTTTAATTTGAAATTGGCACCTTTGGAAAATAAGGAATTAAGAGGTTTGGGTCAGCCTATTTGGTGGGTCCAATAAAATAAAATATAAGATGTTATTCTTTGAGGTCAGCCTAGGAATAGGTAAATCACCTTGAGCGCCAAAATTATCAAGTGAAGGTGTAAAATACCCTACTAATTATGACTGAATTTTTTGCCTTAATTTTCTTTCAAAACAATCAATTCCAAATGCATAACAATATCAATGAACACAAGAACAAGTGAATGCCGAAGCTCCAAAGCTTTATTGTTGACTTCAATGACGATGATTACAAATAGTTATTGGCTGTCCTCTATCTCAGTCTGAGACTGATTTATATCAGTCCTTATTACAAAGCAAATATGAACAACAAAGTACCTTCAAACCGTAGCCAATCAATGTCAATACAATGTGAAATGATCAAGATGATGTCCTATCATTCATAAGACCTTGCATGTGCATTAAAAGATGTCTGATATACTGCTTTGACAAAGATCTAACTGCTACAACAACTTGTCATAACCCAGATTTCAACAAAATACCAAATCAATGCCAAAAATATGCTTCCAAAGGCTAGCGATTGGCTCTAATGTTAGAGCGATTAGTCTAGAAGTCTCCTCCAATGAACCACGCCTATGAAATGCTTCAAATTCACTGAGTACTGATCTGTATCAGACTTGAAATCATGTTATGCAAACCCATATTTCGTTTGAAGACCAGAATATGCAACTTCAAGGCTAGCGATGAGCCTCCAAGGGTCATGATTTGATGTGAAGATGCTCCAAATGCTTCCAATCTTCAAAGTATTCAATATAAACTCTCTAAAAACCCTGAAATGAATTTCCAGCTCGCTGTTATAAACTCAGACCTTCAAATGATATCAAAAATCACACAAAATAGTCAAATCAACTACCTTGGTAGTCTTCAATAATGATCAGAGTAACGAGATTCGCCTGGACTCGCCAAAACTCGGCGAGTCTAAGGCGAGGCACCTTGGCCAAGTCTGGGGGACTCGGACCCGGACTCAGCGGATTTTTTCAAAAAAATTCACAGACTCGCCGGACTCGGCGAGTCCCGATGGGAAAACTCGACTAAAACTAGTTAAAAAATCAGGAACAGGGTGACAGTATATTTCAAAATATATTTAAGTATAAGAAACTTATACTTTAAATATTTTGAAATATACTGTCAGGATGTTTGAGATAGGTTCCGGATCCATGGGATTTAACATGTAGATTCTAGATTTTGGAGGATCCATCAGATTTCAGACTTAACAAATTTTTCAGGGTTTCAGACTTAGTCAAATTCAGGGTTTCGATTTTGCACAAAAAGAGTAGAGGACAAATCTTTGGATCCTATTGATTTGGATGAGATAGATCCTATTGATTTGTCGAGTTTTTGCCAAGTTTTCTCCAAGTTTTTGTTCACTTGTCAATTTTGGCATCATTTAAGACCTACCATTTATGCCTTCGTAGGAAGGCGAAGGATGCAGGCTCCTCTGAGCCATAGACTTCTAGACTCTAGTTATTGTTTTGATATTTCATGTTTGTTTGGAACATTTGATGTCATGGATTCCATATTCCATGAGTTTTGTATACATTTGACTATATTTATATATCTAAGTGTGCTATTTCCTTCAGCAGCCCAGCTACAATTTGCGTTTATACTTATGTGATCGATGTATACTTGTGTATGTGATCAAATTAGCTTCTATTTGATGATGTTATTGTGTCTTTTAAGGTTTATTTATTAAAGGGTGCATGAAACAAGTTTTAAATCCTTAAAATCTCTGAATTTCTTGGGTTTTTCAATTTGCCGAGTTTTTGCCGAGTCTAGGCGCCGAGTCCGAGTCTCGTTACTATGATAAGATTAAGGCTTCAAATGCAATGCTATTATCCTTCAAATTCTTCAATATCAACCTGCAATTCCAAAACATGATGAAATTTTCATGAAATCACCTCACAACAAGATATGGGATCATCTCCATATCACATCAAGGGATCATCTCCTTGACAAATCACTAAAAAATGCAATTTCCAGCCAAAAACATAAAATATGAAAGCTTACCAAAAGATCAAAAGTTGCAAATTGATGTTGAAAGGCTCTATTTATCCTCCTCTTGGTTGGACGTCCCAATTTAGCTCCAATTTTACAAATATTTTGAAATCTACCAATGAAATGTCTTCCTTTTGAACAATTTTAAATGCATTGGATCAATGAAAACAATCATTTAAAATCATCCTTAATTTAATTAAATGAATTCACCTCTAATTTCAACGGCCTTGAGCAATAACCAAATTCTTTGCATTTTTAAATGATCTCTCCTTGGGCGGCGACCATGATGAATGATATTTTATCATTTAAAAAATACTCTTTTTCCTTGGCTTGGGCGGCGATCCACATCAGCAAATAAAATATCATTTAATAAAATCCCTCCTTCTCCTTGAGCGACGTCACCTTGGGCAATGAAATCCTTATTTTTATGCATTTTTTATTCATCCTCCCTATAGCCGTTAGCTCATGATCCAAAGCATAACAATATTTCATTTGAATTTTGACAATTACCTCTAGGCGTTGGGCGCATGATCCAAGGATGAACAATATTTTATAATTTTTGCAATTCTCCTTCCAAGTCGCCTAGCACATGATCCAATGACAAGCATTTGAAATTACCTTATCCCTTTGAGCATTGGCACCATACTCTATTCTCCCTAGTCGATGGCACCAAACTCAATGCAATTTGCCTTCTCATGCGTTGGCAAAATATCCTATGAAGATCGCTCCTCCTTAAGCGTTGGATTTCTAAAGAAAATAGATATTTGAAAATGCAATTGAAGATTGACATTTTCCTTTGTCCACTTCGCATCAATTTGACCAATCAATGAAATAATGAAAATACAATTTGAATATTGCATTTCCCATTTTTCCCAATCTCTATCCACTAGAAGAACTTTGATATTTGGCTAGATAAAACAATACCTCTTAGCAACACTTAGCCAAAAATCCAATCAAAACACTAGTTGAGCCAATATTATCATTTTTATCTTTTAAAACCAAGCTCAAACCCAAAACCATTTCCTTACCAAATGTATTAGCCTACGGGAATGGTGAATAGGCTAATCATCAACTCCACATGTGATCACTCCGGAAATGGGGACATGACAGTCCTCCCTTCCCGGGATTGCTTGTCCTCAAGCAATCGAAGATTAGGATGCTCCAAAATTTGCCCTCCTTTCCAAGTAGCATTCTCCAATGGCAATCCTCTCCATCGCACCAAATACTCTTTAATGACTCGGCTACGCAACTTGCGCTCCCTCATATCAACAATGTTGTCAGGCTCTAATATCAACATGCCCTCTTCATCAAGAGGTGGAAGATCGGAAGAAGAAACCACATGTTGTCCCAATGCCTTTTTGAGGCACAACACATGAAACACATTATGTATCCGACTCCCTATTGGCAAATCAAGCTCATATGCAACCTCACCAACTCTCCTCACTATCTTGTATCGACCATAAAACCTCGGCTTGAGCTTCTCTGCACCACTTTTCTTCAAAGTACTCTGCTTGTATGGTTGTAGGCGCAAAAAGACCAAGTCATCCACATCAAATGTCCTCTCAATGCGATGCCTATCCGCATAAATCTTCTGCTAATTTTGTGCCTACTGAATATTATCCTTAAGTATCCTAAGGATATCCTGTATATCTTGCATCAACTCCTTAGCTCGGGGAGCTCTACTATCATCAAATGCCAAGTCCACAAAAGAAAGTGCATCATATCCATACAATGCCCTGAATGGAGACATGCCAATCGACATGTGATAGGTGGTATTATAGCAATACTCACCAAGATACAACCACCTAATCCAAGCACGTTGATGCCCCACAACATAATTGCGAAAATATCCCTCAATCCACTTATTCACTATCTCTGTATGTCCATCCATCTGAGGGTGATAGCTAGTGCTCGGTGTTAACTCTGTACCTGCAAGTCGGAATAGCTCACGCCAAAACATGCTGATGAATCTACTATCCCGATCACTAACAATGGTCTTTGGAAGGCCATGCACGCAGAACACCTCTCGAAAGAATAATTCTGCAACCTACAATGCTAAATAGTCCATTGCAATAGGATAGAAATGTGCATATTTGGTTAGCCTATCAATAACCACATATAGGCAATCCTTACCATGTACCTTCAGAAGACCTGTGATGAAATCCATTGAGATACTCTCCCACTTCTGCTCAGGAATAGGCAATGGCTGAAGCAGACCTGCGAGAAAAGTATGCTCGGACTTGTTCTGCTGACAAGTCAAACACTCTCTAACATGTTGTAACACATCATCCTTGAGACCCTTCCATGAGAATCTCTCTCAAACCTGCCTATAGGTTTTGAAGAAACCTGGATGCCCTGCTAGAGGTGTGTTATGAATGGCTCTCAATATCTGTTGCTTAAGCTTTGACTCAGGTACCAAGAAAATCCTGTCTTTATAATATATCACATCATCAACAGCCTTATACCTCTCATCCTGAATCAAACCATCCATGATCTCGCATGCAAAAGTAGACTTGGAATACTCAACTAAAAGTTGAGATTTCCAATCGGCTGAAATCTCACTCAAAGAGCAAATAGTAGGCCTCCTAGAAAGTGCATCCGCTACAACATTCTTTTTTCCCTTCACAAACTGGATGTCAAAATCATATGCCTGTATCTTAGAAACCCATTTTTGTTGCCTCTCATTCAAATCCTTTTGCTCTAAGAAGTATTTCAAGCTATTGTGGTCGGTCCTAACCACAAACTTCGCAGCTACCAAGTACTGACGAAACTTTGCCAAAGCAAGCATAATGGCAAGCATCTCCTTGTCATAGGTGGAATATAGGCGCTCCACATCCCTCAATTTCCTACTCTCAAATGCAATGGGATGTCTATTCAGCATCAAAACAACCCCAATACCTTCACCTAATGCATCGCACTCAAGTACAAAGGACTGTGTAAAATCTAGTAATGCTAACACTGGAGTAGTACTCATCACCTCCAACTCAGACTCACACTCTGGTGGTCTACCAGGAGGAATGTCACCAAACACCTTGTTGTGTTTATCCAATACAGATTGGATATCTACATGATACTCACCACTGGAAGAAGATTTGGAAGAAATAGAAACTTGTGCTGCCCATGCAATGTCATCATGACGAAACATAGTCTCCATACGCCTAGCTAAAACAACTCTAGGCCCTCCATCTGAAAATGCCCTCAAAACAACCTTCCTCCCCTCATGTATGAACTCCAATTCCATTTTCTGAAAGTCCTAGATGTAGCGGCCAAGAGACTGAAGCCACTAGACTCCTAAAACAATGTCAATCTGTCCAAGTCCCACCATGTAGAAATCATCTACCAATGTGTAGTCTCCCATCTGAATGCTAAGCTGCGGTACCTTCTTCTGACAACTCATGGTAAAACCATCCGCAACTGCAACTATGAAACCTACAAATCCTCAGCCTGTAAACCACATCTCATGACTAAACCCTCATCAATGAAATTATGCATGGCTCCACTATCCACCAAGCATGTAACTCGTCCCTTAATGACTCCTTTCACATGAAAGGCATGATACCTAGGAACACCGGAAAGGGAAGCAATAGTCACTGAACTTGTACCACCTGTATCAAGCTCCAATGTAGGCTGCTCCGTATGATCCTCATCATGTTCTGAACCTGTATCATCGTGTGCATCACTCTCATCATCTAAAACCACCTCTATAAGATGTGCCTTGCCTTTCCCAAGGCATCGATGTCCTGGTTCCCATGGTTGCTTGCAAGAAAAGCATAGCTTCTTCCTCCTCAATTCATCTCTCTCCATAGAAGAAGGATTAGGCTGATTAGACTTAGGCTGAAATGGTTTTTTCTAATTTGAACTTGAGCCCTTAAAGAAGCTTTTCTTTTGAGTGAATGTAGGAGTAGTATCCAAGTCAAGTGCTAACTCAATGGCCTCCTCAAGTGTAGACAGTTTGTGCACCTTGACCAAACCCTTGATCCTATCATTCAATCCTTCAACAAACAACATAGTAATCCTCCTGTCAGTCATGTCAAGAACCATAACCGCAATCTTCTGAAATTCATTGACATATGCATCTATTCTACCACTCTGCTTCAACTGTGCAAGCTCACGGTAGTAGACCTCAACATCTTCGCAGTCAAACCTGGTAATGAGTTTATTGACAAACTCATCATATGAGATGATCTTATTATGATGCTATGAAACAAGTCCATGATGCCACCAATCATATGCTAATCCCTCCAAATGCATAGTAGCAAAATGTATAGCCTTTTCCTCACTCATGGGCTTGAATGTAAGAAAAGTATCCAACTTATTCACCCATGCTCTAGCACTTAGCTTACCACTGCCATCAAAACTTGGGAGAGGAATCTTGTTCAATGCATCCTTATATTCTTTTGGCTGTGTAGGTTGTGCTCTTCTTTGCCTTGGACGTTCAACTCTACCTCTTTGTCGTTCCCTCTTTTGACTCATGTAGTTATTAAAGTTGATCCTATTCCTTACATGCTCAGGTAATGAATCATACTCGTCAACCAAGGATATCAAATCTTCACCAAACGGAATCTCCTCTTCCTCAACTTGTTGCTCCTCAACTACCTCTTCTTCTCTAGGAAGAAAAGTAGATTGCATAGGCCTCTCAACTATAGGTGTGCGTGTCCATAGGCCTCTCAACTGTAGGTGTGCGTATCCTCCTTGCACGAGGTGATCTGCATTGCTACCAACACCTGTATTATCCTGATTAGCATGATTTTTGTTGTTTCTATTATTATTCATCAAAGCCTGAAACATCCTTTGAATATTCTCATTTGTTTCTCATTGTTGTTCTGCCATATTTCTCTGATTATCAACCATCTCTCTCAAAATATGATCAATATCTTCCTGCGGATTACCTTGCATCCTATCTCCCATTGTACCTATTCTTCTTCGATAATGATGCGGCAAAGAATCAATGTAGTAGCTCATAACCCATAGGCTAGCAGAATCCAAGCTCTGATACCACTATAAAATACCCTACTAATTATGACTGAATTTTTTGCCTTAATTTTCCTTCAAAACAATCAATTCCAAATGCATAACAATATCAATGAACACAAGAACAAGTGAATGCCGAAACTCCAAATCTTTATTGTTGACTTCAATGACGATGATTACAAACAGTTATTGGCTGTCCTCTATATCAGTCCTTATTACAAAGCAAAATGAACAACAAAGTACCTTCAAACCCTAGCCAATCAATGTCAATACAATGTGAAATGATCAAGATGATGTCCTATCGTTCATAAGACCTTGCATTTGCATTAAAAGATGTCTGATATACTGCTGTGACAAAAATCTAACTGCTGCAACAACTTGTCATAACCCAGATTTCAACAAAATACCAAATCAATGCCAAAAATATGCATCCAAAGGCTAGCTCTAATGTTAGAGCGATTAGTCTAGAAGTCTCCTCCAATGAACCACAACTATGAAATGCTTCAAATTCACTGAGTATTGATCTGTATCAGACCTGAAATGATGTTATGCAAACCCAGATTTCGTTTGAAGACCAAAATATGCAACTTCAAGGCTAGCGATGAGCCTCCAAGGGTCATGATTTGATGTGAAGATGCTCCAAATGCTTCCAATCTTTAAAGTCTTCAATATAAACTCTCTAAAAACCCTGAAATGAATTTCCAGCTCGCTGTTATAAACTCAGACCTTCAAATGATATCAAAAATCACACAAAATACCACTCCTAGTCAAATCAACTACCTTGGTAGTCTTTAATAATGACCAAGGGCTTCAAATGCAATGCTATTATCCTTCAAATTCTTCGATATCAACCTGCAATTCCAAAACATGATAAAATCTTCATGAAATCACCTCACAAAAAGATATGGGATCATCTCCATATCACATCAAGAGATCATCTCCTTGACAAATCACTGAAAAATGCAATTTCCAACCAAAAACATAACATATGAAAGCTTACCAAAAGATCAAAAGTTGCAAATTGATATTGAAAGGCTCTATTTATCCTCCTCTTGGCTGGACGTCCCAATTTAGCTCCAATTTTGCAAATATTTTGAAATCCACCAATGAAATGCCTTCCTTTTGAACAATTTTAAATGCATTGGATCAATGAAAACAATCATTTAAAATCATCTTTCATTTTATTAAATGAATTCACCTCTAATTTCAACGGCCTTGAGCAATAACCAAATTATTTGCATTTTTAAATGATCTCTCCTTGGGCGGCGACCATGATGAATGATATTTTATCATTTAAAATAACTCTTTTTCCTTGGCTTGGGTGGCGATCCACTTCAGCAAATAAAATATCATTTAATAAAATCTCTCCTTCTCCTTAAGCGACGTCACCTTGGGCAATGAAATCCTTATTTTTATGCATTTTTTATTCATCCTCCCTATAGCCGTTGGCTCATGATCCAAAGCATAACAATATTTCATTTGAATTTTGACAATTACCTCTAGGCATTGGGCGCATGATCCAAGGATGAACAATATTTTATATTTTTTGCAATTCTCCTTCCAAGTCGCCTAGCACATGATCCAATGACAAGCATTTGAAATTAACTTATCCCTTTGAGCATTGGCACAATACTCTATTCTCCTTAGTCGATGGCACCAAACTCAATGCAATTTGCCTTCTCCTCATGCGTTGGCACAATATGCTATGAAGATCGCTCCTCCTTAAGCGTTGGATTTCTAGAGAAAATAGATATTTGAAAATGCAATTAAAGATTGATATTTTCCTTTGTCCACTTCGCATCAATTTGACCAATCAATGAAATAATGAAAATACAATTTGAATATTGCATTTCCCATTTTTCCCAATCTCTATCCACTAGAAGAACTTTGATATTTGGCTAGATAAAACAATACCTCTTAGCAACACTTAGCCAAAAATCCAATCAAAACACTAGTTGAGCCAATATTATCATTTTTATCTTCTAAAACCAAGCTCAAACCCAAAGTCATTCCCTTACCAAATGTATTAGCCTACGGGAATGGTGAATAGGCTAATCATCAACTCCACATGTGATCACTCCGAAAATGGGGACATGACAGAAGGTCGGCCTAGAAAAGGGAAAAAACAAATGTATTTAAAATTGTTTGTGGCGCCAAGACCTTGTTTACGTCGGCCCAAATTGATCAAGGGTAAGTCGACCTTAGTGTAAAATAAAGGAAAAAACGAAATTCTTTTCTTTGGAGCGCCTATTTTCCACTAAGGAGGTCGGCTACTTTGAAGGAGATAGATAATAATAAATGAAAGGAATTCAAAATAATTATAGGTCCCAATACCTATTCTTGGTCGGCCTAGTTTAGAGTTTCAATGCAAGCAAAGGAGGAGGTCGGCCAGCTTATGGGAAGAAAGGAATTCAAGTATTTATACAAGGTTTGTGGAAGCATTTTGAGGATTATGAAGTTTTTGTTTTCTGATTTTCCTTCTGTGGATCTGCAACTTTGTTGCAACTATTCCAAGGACGAAAACCCTTGTGAATATTAGGTGAGTTGGACGAAAACCTAGCTCATCTTGTGGAGGCTTCATAACGGAAGTCTAATTGCACTTCATTGGAGGATTTCGAAGGACTTCGGATAATTCATGACACATTTTTCATAGTAGATTTGTTGAAGACATTTGTTGAAGACATTTGTTGGAGATACTTGCATTGTTAGGCGCCAAACTTGAAGAGTTTCGTTGCATACCTTGAGTGCCAATTTTGAGGAAGGGCTTGAGGTCGATTTCTATATCAATTGGTGCAGCAGCGACTTCAAACCAGACTTAGTGTGGCAGCGATCTCATACCATAGCTTGCATTGCCTTTGCATACTTCATGAAAGAGCGTCGATTTGTGGGAGTATTATTGCATGTTGGATGCGCCACCATTGAAGGGATAATTGCAGATTTCTAGAAGATTCATTGCTAATCAAATATCAGATTTATAGCAGGCATCAGATCAGTGAATTGTTTGCAGCCTTAAACCCTATCCACCGCCCATTTTTTATGGTTATCTTCTTTGCTTGAGAAGCGACTTCACTTTGGAGGGTTTTGTCAAGTTTGGAGGACAGATTTGATGATTGGATATTGCATTTGTCATCATTAAAGAAGACCGATCTGATCTTGAGGAGTTCGCTCACTTCTTCCGGAGCTTTTGACATCAATTTGGTATGTTATAGTTTGTGATTCAGATCTGAGTTTTGTATCAGCAGATTGTGCATGTTTGTGAGGCCATGTTTGAGCCACAAACTTGATGTAATGTTCATTTTATCTAATCAGATTTGAGCAGCAGACTTGCATTCAGATTTTAGTATGTTTGTATGTGTATTTCATGGCGTAATTCATGAATGATAAGTCCACAGATATATACTTTCATTTGCCATCATTTTCTATGTTCTAGATATGTCCTATGTGTGGTGAAATTCATTTGATAAGGTGCAGAAATAAAAATCAAAATTCAGATCTAGGGTTTCGAGTTTGGAAATTGAAAATTCAGAAAATTTGGCATAAAACCCTAAGCGGGATATTTCATGAGATGTATGCCACAATTTGGCAAACTCATCGGAAGAGATGTATGCCTCAAACTCTGCCCCTTTGGCTTTGAATAGAGCCCATTTATACATTTTCAAAAGAAACTAAAAGGTCACCACACCTTGTCTTCCTTGGAAGTCGAAATGGACAGCCGAAAACCGAAAGGTTACCACACCCATTTCCTCCTTAGAAGTTGAAATTAACACTTGGATGAGGACAAAATTAGTTATAAAATTGAAATATATTATTTAATTTGGGTACCCAACTTGTTGGGATCATTCGTTACCCCTTGAGAGGCAATGGGCCCATTGCACTTGCTTGAAAGTGTGCTATTTTGGTTGATATGAATGTATTTCAATAAGCTCTATGCACTTGACCAACTTTTGGGAACTCGAGCACCTAGAAATTGGCTACTATATTTTCATCAGCACAGTAATGAAACAAAGGAGGTGGGGGATCGACGTTGTAGTCCTGGGATTTAATTATCAGCCAATCCACACAATTGAACATCACATCCAAATCGAGAAGCAACCCCAGGTAGTATTCCATGAACACAACGAAACTCCATATCGAAAAAAAATGTCTCATCTAGAAACATTGGTTATATATGGTGAGATACATATGACTGTCTATTATCATCAACCTGAAAGACGTTTTCTTCATTATGGCTGTCAACATGACTATCTTCATTATCTTCCCCAAAATCCTCTAACCGCAGAACAAATGAATACTTTCCGCATCAAATTTGCTTTCCACACCAAACAGGAACTTGTTTGTTTCAAATTGATCCCAATTCCTATTCTGTGTATTCTGAAATGTGTTTTCCAACTCAACATCTTCAAGACCATCCTTGTCTGGAGTCCATGGTTTCAACTCTCTCTCTACCTCAATCTGATGAACATGTGATAAAAAAAATCAATACCATGCCGATTATCACATGCACACCCAATTCCTACTCCATCTCCATTGAGTGGAATATCCTAGGCAATGACTTGAACAGGATCATTTGCAAAGATCACCAATTCCTTTGCAAGAGCCCTCTTTGTAGTATCTTTGAATGTGTCATGTGTTCCTCCCTTAACATCTCCATCCTTTGTGCACCAGGCCATCCTTAATGTAATTCCATAGTCCTTTCCAATATTTGTTGTGTAAAATATCCCAGAGTAAAAAGAACTATCTTTCACCTAGACTTCAATAGGATGACCAATAAGAAGCATCGTAACAAATATAAAGCGATCATGGCTCTACAATCTGTGGGCTAGGAAGCAAATAGCTTTTGTGTAGGCTAGTGGAAATGAGAGAGCCGCCAGCACCTCTCCAATTGCACACAGTCGTCCCAAGCGCAGGGGGTAGGAATCAAACCCAGTGACAAACCAGTCACCTTTCTTGGTAAAGATAATAACTGTTGGCATGAGTTGGAGGTGGAGGCATGGAACTCAAATATCAGAAATATCTCTTCGCCTTCCCATTCCTTTTCCTCACATCATCCTTCCCATAATTAAAATATTAACAATATACCAGCCCTAACCCAGGTTAGTAGCTAATGTAACAGACTTCCACTTTCCAATTTCTTGGTGTCCTAATCATAACCGGTGAGCACTAAAAGTTGGGTGGATTTTCACATGTTGCCTATGCAGCGTCTATGATAGAGATAGAGACGGTGGTCAGTGAGAATTTTGCCTGAGTAGATGTGGGTGGTTTTCGCTTATCTATTTTGGTTTGTTTGGGATAGGTTTGTTTTGTCCTTTGCATACAAAAGATAAAATTGGATTTCATCAATGCACTAGTTACAGATGCGTAGGTTGGTTGGCAAGTGGGGATTGTCATGCCCTGTCCTGCAACCTAGCCTGCCTTGGCTTCGCTTAAGACCAACTATAATCTTGATGCCCTATTTAATGCAAAAAAAAATTTAAACCCTTCACAACTGCTCTAATACCACTATCTGAATTATTTTGTAAAGTCAGAGGACAATACCTAGCGAGGGGCTAGTGGTATTGTAAAAAATGAAACAAATAAGATGTGAATCATCTTTTTATTTGGAATATGAAGAGTTCATACAATTTGGGAAAACTCATGGGAGAGATGTATGCCCCTAAGACTCCATTTGGAAGAGCTCATACAATTCGGCAAACTCATCGGACAAGATGTATGCCACAATTTGGCAAACTCATCAGAAGAGATGTATGCCTCAAACTCTACCCATTTTGGCTTTGAATTGAGTCCATTTATATATTTTAAAAAGAAACTAAAAGGTCACCACACCTTTTCTTCCTTGGAAGTCGAAATGGACAGCCAAAAACCAAAAGATCACCACACCCATTTCCACCTTAGAAGTTGAAATTAACACTTAGATGAGGACAAAATTAGTTATAAAATTGAAATATATTATTTAATTTGGGTACCCAACTTGTTGAGATCATTCCCAAACCTATTGAAGAGCATGCAAGATAAAAGTATGCAAACTACTTGGTGTTGGTGTGGTCATGTACCCACCATGTTATTTAAGTTTACTTAGGTAATAAGTTTTATCCTAGATTAGAAACTTAGTTATTTTCCTATTTTAAGTAATAAGGAATTAGAAAAAGTAAGTTGTTGCGCAAAGCAGCCAATAAGAGTTAACCATGTAATCTAGCCAATCAGAATCCAGGATGATATAATATGGCCAATAGGATCACTTTAAGGATTAGTTTAAAATTCTACAAATTAAGGCTTCCTCCATTTAGAAAACATGAATGTGAGGGGATGAGTGTGAGGAGACATTTTATGAGATAATCTCCATGAGAGGAGCTTACTGATGTAATGTTATTCTGTTAATATTAATACAAATACATGGCATTCAGTTTGTGTTTATAGTGATTTCTTGCATAAGGTATAATCCCGAGTCCTTTTCTAAGCAGATTATGTGTGATTTTCTTGCACTTCTCACATGGCATAAGAGCCCATCTGCCCTCTCTGACATGGTTCAGAACTTTTCCAACACTTGGTACCAGAGGAAGTGTGTTACATCCCACTTGTGGTTTAACTATTTTGATATGTGGAATAACTATTTAGATATGTTTTTAATCTTGATAATGTATGTTTGGGAAAAATGATAAAATCTTAAGCTCTAAAAAAAAAATATTATTAATAAATTTATTTGTTGCTCAGATTTCAATTGGAGATATATTATGAATGTGTTGACTCAATTCAAATGTGGAAGATGAATTTTGGATTATTTATAAAAATAGGGGTAAAATGTGATATGTTTCGGCTAACTATTATGTTGTTTGAGTGAACGCAGGAAACGCCATTCCCAAGAAAAGGGGGAAAAATATCATCGGGTATGAGAAGTAGAGAAGAGAACGCAATGCCATCTGAATAGTAAGTTGGAACTGTCATAACAAATCCCTTGGACGAGAACATTAGAAACCAAAATTCTAGATAACCTTAAGTCAACGATAAGGGTAAGACTTCTGTAACCTTAATTGATAGTCGAACACCGTCACCTCATCTGTTTATTTATGTTAAAACCGACATCTATAATTTGCCTAATCTCCAATTCGGGTCACTTGTCATCAAATCTTTTGTTTAATGAGATTATTAACCAATTAAGAAAAAAACTTAATCTTTTAAATGAAATAATTTCAATTCTAAATATGTTTTTGTGAGGCTACCGGGGTCCACGCAATGTGTGCCTTTGTTAAATTATTAGAGTCTAAGTTTAAGGGAGACCCTTAGCGGTGAAAGCATATTTCTTTCCACTTAAGAGTTTTATTATTTTATTTTCTTGTGATAAGCGAAAATTCCTTGAGCGCGGGCACCTTCTTGTCAAAACTTTAGAGAAGTTTAAATTTCAATGGAAAGCTTTTAAAAACAAAACGTATTTCTTTCACCATTTTCGGAGTGTGGATTAACTCCAGCGCAAGATTTTTTTTTCTCTACGCAGAGAAATTCATTAACGGTGAATGAGAGTGGGCTCACGGGTTAAACGGAACGGGGAAAACGAGTCCTTAAAATGGCAAACCGTTTCTTGTTCGGGAGCTCGTCTAGTTTTCGGCTTCTTCTTCTAGAAACGTATGTAGAAGTGGGAGACGGGAGATTTGGCAAGATAAATAGAACTAGAGTTTCAGGAACGGAATGAAGGGTTTTTAAACAATCAAGACTCAGCGCTTTTGTCTAGGAGGAAAGGAGGGGTGGTGTGGATGGATAAGGTAGGAAGGAATTGCGAGCTAATCTAGAGGAACGCACAGGCCCGTAAAGAGTATAGGAATAAGGAGCTACCGGGATTTAGAAGGCACGTCTTCTTTCCTTTATAATTCTTTAATGCTTGTAGGCTGAACATTGAACAGAAATTCGATTAAGAACAATTTCTGGCAAACTTTCAAGTTAAAAGCTAGACTTAAGCTCTTTAGAGCAATAGACGAAAGAGCTAAAGTAATACCTGTCTTTGGTAAAGAATTAAAAATGCAAAATCTCTTGCTGTATTGAATAAATGCTGTCAGTCTCTGAACTCAAAAAGAAGCTCGACCCCTGTTCTAGTTGATGATAAATTTCTCTGCATGCAAATTATTCCTGCAAGAGTTTATTTTTTTTGGATGTCTAAATTGCCCAGCTATGATATGCGAATTATTTAATGGATATGAACAACTTTCAAGATAGTTGAGAATTTTCTTGATAGAACCGAGAACCACTTTCTCTTTTTAAAACCTAAAGTCTCTTCTTGAATAAAAAGAATTATAACTGTCCTCTGGAAAATTTGAGCAATATAATGAAACTTCCACCGTGAGAAAATGATGGCCAGAAAACTCAGTTTGGCAACGATTGTAAAAAAAGAAAAACACTTCTATCCAGATTTTCAATTCTTGCCCTAATCCATTTTCTTGAGTTATTAGCTTCAAGAAAATCTTAACCTTAAAAAAACTGCAAGGATGGAAAAACTACAAGGAGAAAAGCTTAGAGAAAAACCTGTAAACAAGACCGGCCAAGTTTCACTCCTGCTCATTCATAAAGATGATTTCGTCTTAACTAAATGTTGAATAATCTCCATCATTTTTGCGAGTTGTAGCTCAATGGGTTAATTATCTAAAACATGCCAATAATAGAATTTTGAGCCGAGTAAGGTGACAACTGAACTACATGACCAGTGGTGTCGTGTTGTACACAATGTCAAACCTTGGCCAAGGTGACGCTATTCACATTAAGTAGTGTCAGTCAGTTCTTTGCCCCGGATACATTTTCAGTCAGATGGTCATACTAGTTAGGAGTTACCTATAGTGTGTGACCGGCTAGGAAAAATGTAGGTCAAACACCAGTCTCAGATGGCATTGAATTCTCTTCATGTTACTTCTCTGCGGAGGGCCGGGTCGTTTCAGTAGAAACAACACGGAGGACTAGAAGTCCGAGGATGGGTGGATAAACGCCCTGATGATATTTTTCCCTCCTAATTTTACAAGCAAGGAGATGGAAAGTTGACAGATGAAACAAGACTTGAGAGACATTGATCTACCTTTTCCTTTTGCAAATAATTAAGGTGTTATCTTCTTACCTCAGTTACTTTTTCTGTTTTTTTTTGTTAAAATGTCTTGTACCATAAAGAGAGTAGATTAGTTATTTTTAATTTGCAGAATTCTATTTTTTTTAAAACTAAAAGAGGTTTAATTTTGTAGGACCTTAGCTATTCCTGTATACTTCCATGCATAAATTAAAAAAAAAAGCAAATTGTTTCTTTTTTGTGTTATTATATCTGATTCTTTATTTATTCAAAGAATGAAGTATATGACAAAGTGGCATGCTTATGTTGCAGGAACATTATATCTTTTTGCTTGACGCAGTTCAAGTTGTGTATGTTTTTTGACTCTGGTCATTTTTATTTAAGATTGCTCATATAAACTTAATTTACCACATAGCATGTAGCTGGCATGTCCAGGATGGTCTATAATTTTATGGTTCTTTTTTACTTAAGTGGCCAAGTTAGATGAGTCTTGTGATTGATAAAGCTGCTTGAGAACTGATACAACTTTAACTTCGGTTTTAACAGTCCATAAGTGTTGAAGTGGACTAGTTATATCACTTTATAGTTTGTGCGAAAGGATTTTGACTGCTGGATCTGAACTTGGATGATTTTGTACCACATTTTGGGCATGGAGCTGTGAATATAATTTCACTTAATAGCTTCATAAGTAGGATACAAGAAAATTTTGATGCAATCTCTCTGTCCACTGAGGGAACATCTTATTGATTTCTATATCGAATTAAACTATTCTACATTCCAAGAAGATTTATCAATTTAAATTGAAAATATGATTTTGGTGGTAGCGGCAAACGAAAGAAGAATTTAGTCCAATTGAGTACGGCAAATCCTTTTACTAGACATCCAAGTTGAGACTTGAGACTATTCAGCCTTTCCTGTTGGCAGAGGCTGAGATGAACCATCTTGCTATTAGGAGTAATTCCAGGTCTCCAAGCTAGTGTGTGTCTCTTGATGTAGAACTTCTCCATCGCTGATCTTTGAACTTAGGTGTTCCAAGAAGCGTTGAGTAGCATTTGAACCATAAGGCTCATCAGCTCATAGTCAATTCAGATGTTGAATGCCCCATTGACAACAATATTCTGCTTATGATGTTTTATCAAGATTCAACTTCATTTCTCTTTGAGCCAAACTCATTGACCCATATTTCATGAGTAGTGGTTCACATGAAACCATCTCTCATGAGCATGAATGGCTCATTTAGTACTTATTGCATCTAGGTGATCCTCATAGGGGTGAAGCATTGGGACTTCTCAAGATGTTACCCATTCTAGTACTACTTCAACTCAAACATGCTTAATCATGGAGTTTCCCCCAAGATCACTCAGCACGCATTGCATCTAGGTGATGTGTCACCCTTATGAACATCACCTTGATGCAATGAGTGCTAAGTGGACCATTCATGCTCATGAGAGATGGATCTTGGGGGAAACTTCATGGTTAAGCACGTTTGAGTCAAAGTAGTACTAGGATGGGTAACCTCCCAAGAAGTCCCAATGCTTCACCCCTACCCTGTGAGCATCACCTAGATGCAATGAGTGCTAAGTGGACCATTCATGCTCATGAGAGATGGATCTTAGGAGAAACTCTATGGTTAACCACGTTTGAGTCAAAGTAGTAATAGGATGGGTAACCTCCCAAAAGTCCCAATGCTTCACCCCTATGAGCATCACCTGGATGCAAGGAGTGCTAAGTGGACCATTCATGCTCATGGGAAATGGGTTCATGTGAAACACTACTCATGAAAATATAGGTCAATGAGTTTGACTCAAAAAACTATGCAGTTGAATCCTGATAAAGCATCATAATTTGAACACTACAAAAATACCACCTACTTGTCAATGAAATACAGCTATTTCCAAAATGACTAATCAATTCAAATTACTCTATGTGAAGCCATTCCTAAAACTTTATGATAAAATATAGCAATTGATGTTCTACCAAAAAAAATACTTGTCTGCATTAAAGATATTGGCAATTGTCAATCTTTAGAACAAAACATAGCAATGTGAAATAATAGTGGGTATCCATGCTGAAGAATTTCTCTGTGGTGATGCTTTGAACGTGGTTGTACGAATATGAATAGGTTAGCATTTTAGCTCTGAGCTCGGCTCAAAGTCAAATTCGTTGCTCTATGTCCTATGCACAAGCTGTAACTATCTCTTTCTTGAAGGGGATATCAGTGCTGTTGTCATGTCCCCATTTCCGGCTTGAATACCAAGTGAAGAATGGATTAGCCTATTCCTCATTCCCGGAGGCTAATTCTGAATGATAAGGGAATGAATTGGTTTTTGACTAACTCAATCTTATTGTTTTGCAGGAACAAAGTCAGAAACTCAAAATTTGGTTAAGTCTGGAAGCCAAAGGCATGACTCTTGGAGTCTAGGCACCAATTTCACATCAAATTTCCCAAGTGAGCGCCTAGGGACAAAACAGGGTTTAATGACCCTCAATATGGAAGGCACTCTAGTTAAAGAAGTTGATTTCTCCGTCAGAAGTCTCATACCAAGCATACTCCTTGATGAAAGGGGTCAAGTAAACTCTAGGCACAAATACCATGACAAATTCACTTGATGCGCGCCTAAGTGGGTAGGTAACTTCCAATCACTTAAAGTAGTCAGGGCGCTCGGTGAGATAGGTGTTTTACTTCACCACAAAGACTACAAGTGTGAGTGCCACATGTATGAAGGTGAATCCAATGCAAGGCGCTAGTTTCCTCCTACACAGACTCAGAAGTGCGCCTTGGTACTTAGGGCGCTAGACTGAGATTGATCAACCTAAAGAGTGCGCCTAAGGTTAGATAGTGGATTGGAAGGATAAAATGCATCATCAAAAGAGTTTGTAGTAGTTGAAGGCATCAAATGATGACTTGGGCGCACATCTACCTCTCTACATCATCAAATGTGCACCTAGACTAATGAGGCGCTAGCTCATGCTTCTAGAACACCAAAAGTGCGCCTAGATGTGGAGGCGCTAGTTCTTGCTTAAGCAACCTGGAAAGAGCACTTTGAATCATCAAAGGATCAAGGAATCATCATTGAAGACAAGTAAAACATGATTGTGAATGAGGCGCACTTTTCATCATCTCCAACCTCACAATTGTGCCTTCTCTTAGAAACTCTTTGAAAGACTTGAATGAGGTTAGAACTCACTTCAAGGAGGTTAGGCACTATTCCATGACTCTAGGACCTTGAAAATGCACCTAATCTAGATAAGGCTATTGGAATCACCATTTGACCTTTCATTCTGTTGAAGAAGATCAAACTTACTTAAGGGATCCTTCATCTAGCTAAGATATTGATCAAATGACAAAGAGAACATCAAATTGCCTAAGGCACACTTTGCCTCCTGTGCCACCTTGGTTATGCGCCTCACATGGATTCTTCATTTACTTGCAAGTAAACATCACAGGGAGAGCATTATAGTTTGTACCAGTGTTTGGAAAAGTGGTTAAGTGTCAGAAGACAAGTCTTATTGATAAGGCGCACCTTCTAGCATCTGCCACCTCAAAGGAGCACCTAGCTTGGGAAAGGCGCCTGTTCTAGTCTCCACTACCCTCAATTGGCATCTAGCAGTAGTAAGGCGCAAGTTCATGATCAAACTACCTTAGTTGGGCGCCTAGAGTAAGTTACAAGTACCTGAGCTCTCATTGGTCAACAAGATGATATTGGGATCCGTACCGGTTCAGTGGGTAAGGTTGCCACCTCAAACTGAGTGGTCAGATGGAATATTCTCCATGGATATGCTTCTTGGAAAACATGCCTTGGTTCCTCTTGTGCATTGGGAAATGTGCCTTCATTGCCTTGAGGAGCACTATAAAAGGAGGAGAGTCTTTCTCATTTGGACATCTTATCTTTTGGCGAATTTTCTCTCTGCAAAGCTTTATGCTTGTGATCTTGAGGCCTGCAAGTTTCAAGTGTTGGGGTGATGCTCCCTCAACTGACAAGGTGATGCTCCCTTGTTGTATTGTGAGGTGTTGACATCCAGTTGACATCATTGGGTTCAATTGAAGTGATCTACATCAACCAGTGAGATAGAGCTAGTTGTGAAGAAGTTGAAAGCATTGTATACATCTAGGCTTCAAGGCCTTTCCTTGTAATCATTTGAATAAGATTGTATAATCATGCCATTGTGGGCAATCATCATTGTAATAAAACATTTGCATTGAGTTGAATCAAGTAATAATACAAGTACCCAACTTCAAGTTGATTCATTCCAGTTGCATTTGTTATCTTTTTATATGTGATGTTAAGTAGACTAAGTAGTTGAAGTGTTAAGTGCAAGTAAATCTGTCTAAGTAAGAAACATTTAGTTAGTACTAGTTGGGTATCTTACAGCTGTATTGATATCTGAAAGTCTAGTAAATGAGCTTATTTCAAGTGCCCAAAATGATCGATTTAAATTATTCTAAGTGAACGTGTTTTCAATATCTTACAAAACATAGTATTAGTTTTCTTCCAAAATAATATTACTCCGACACTTTCTTTTTTTTTAATAAGAATAGAAATACAAAATAGTTGCAAAGCTTTAATCAGCAATACCGTTTCTCAGAATTCTAAGCTAGAAAATCACCAGGTGTTCAATGATCTTCTACCCTATCTATTTTTATTCGAATCTGTTAGCTCTCCATAAATTTTGAACTTTTCATCAGCGTGTACATGTTAATTTCTGGTCCCACACAATATTTTGGCGTACTGATCAGTAATAAAATCATTTCATTTCAGATGTGCGACATGAAAACAATCCGTAAAATTTGTTAATTTTCGAATCGTAGTAGTAAAAACCCTGCAAACTATGCAGTTACAAGGATAGGTATACCTTGAGCGGAAGACAATTGAGGTGCGTCATTTTGAGCAGACAGCTGAGCCCCTTCCTTCTTCTTTTTATACTGCTGTGCTTTCTCAAAGGCGCGCTTTACAGAGGGAGACATTTTATCATTATTTTGCGGTGGAAATTGGCCTTCCTGTTGAGCACGGGTTCTGAATTTTGCTTGCATTGGAGGAATTTTAACACATTGGGCGGAAAAACCGCCGTTAAAACGCAGGAAACTGATATCAAATGTTACAGGTGAAAGCAATGCCATTGGAATTAGTTTGAAACAAATGAACTCCTTTGCTTGGAAATATGGAGCCCTGAATTCAAATGGATTTTTTTTTAATGTTCAGGGGCTTCTATTTTATAGCGAGTAGGAGCAAAATGTGTAGCAAGCTATGGAAGAGACGATTTTACGTGTAAAAGACAGAGTGGACGGAGCATGGTCTTTAATATTATCTTCTCGCATAACACTTTTTTTTTAATGAATAATGACTAGGGGCAGAGGGACCCATAGTGGGTCACCCTAACTTCACCCCTCCACCTACGTGCCACGTCATCCGAATTAAAAAAAAATTGACTTTGCCAGCTTGTCGTTGATGTGGACTTCCTAAATATTTTGTTTTACAAAGTCGGATTGTTTTTTGCCATGTGGACGACGTGTTTTTGGCAGGGGCAAATTTCTTGCGCTTTTTTATCGTCAACCAACGACCGGACACAACTTACTCCAATGGCAAGGACCCGCATCGTAGGTTGTGCTCAACATGTTGTGCGGCATGCGAGCATTCCGCCACCTTTTCTTCTCACTCTCACATTTACACAGCTTTAACTCCTCTTCCCTCTGCATTTCGATGGGTATTGTGCCGCGAGTTTTCGCAACTATGGAGTGTTCAATGCTCCTGTCATTTCCATTCAACAAACTCTGGCATGCCATTACCGACTCTGCTCTCTGTGTTTGGTCGTTGCAGATGGCACTGAAATTGGGTCACTTTGGAGTTGTTTTAGTTGGTCTTCGCACTAGAGATGGCTCGGCTTTGGCGACGACTCCACTTTTTCATCCTTCTGCTCGTGGCTTCGCTTGTTTATCCTTCGACCCTGGTAAGGATATTTTATCATGCTAAGGGAATTATCTTTCTAGATCGAAAAAAAAAAAAAAAAAGAGGACTTATCCAGTTTTTTTGGGTTTTTTTGTCGTGTGGTTTATACATGCAATATCTCGGTTTGGTTTTTTCTGTTTGCAATGGAATTTCTTTCACATATAGTGTTGTCTGTGGTCGTAAATGGAAGGCTCTTTTCATTTTCGATCTGGTTGTAATCATTAGGCTTCGGTATTCAAATGGGTTTATTGTTTATGCATGGGTATTAACATTTCTTTCATTTTTCAATATGGGTTTTTTTCCATCCATTATTGTCTGTGGTTGTAAGATTCTTTTCATTTTATATCTGGTTGTAGTAATGATGGTTCAATGTTGAAATGAGGTTATTGCTTGTTAATGGGTATTTGGTTTAGGCATTCAAAATGGCTCGGCTTTAGCGATGACTCCACTCGTTTCTCCTTCCGCTCGTGGCTTTGCTCGTTTATCCTTAAACCCTAGTAAGGATATCTTATCCTGCTAAGGCAATGATCTTTCTAGCTCAAAAAAAAAAAGGATTTATTTCATTTTTTCGGGTTTTTTTGTCGTATGGTTTATACATGCAATATCTCGGTTTGGTTTTTATTGTTTGCAATGAGATTTCTTCCATATATTGTTGTCTGTGGTCGTAAATGGAAGGCTCTTTTCGTTTTTGGTCTGGTTGTAATCATTAGGCTTCAGTATTCAAATAGGTTTTTTGTTTATCCAAGAATATTTGTTAGGAATATTACATCATTCATAAGATGCATATAATAATTTTGTATTAGATTTGTTATAATTTGTTAAAAGGTTAATATATTGGTGGTATGAATGTTTATTTGTATTGAGTTGTTAAAACAACTCAATATCTTTAGGGAAGTCATTTAGGAAGTTTCCTATAAAATAGGATATGAGAATCCTATAAATATGTAAAGTACTTGATTGAAAGAAATGAAAAGAAATGAAGCATGGTATTATTTGTGTATGAAAATTTTCAGGCTTCTTTTTGGCTCTGTCCAAATTCTCAATATGGTATCAGAGCCTCGCACAAAATTGTAATCGCTATCTCTCGGCATTCAGGTATAGGAATGTGCAAAAGCAATTTTGACTCATTTTTTCTCTCCAGCCACGCAACTTGCTAGTTTTGCCTGTTGTTTTGGTTGTAGTCTTCATTCGAGACCTGCATATCTATGCTCGGTGCATTTGACAGTCATGTTTGGGAGCATTCAGTCGTTCGGATGGAGTTGACTGGCATTTATGAAGAATGAGACCTCTTTATTAACAATCCTTTCTGATGCCATCGTTATTATTATTTTGGGCTCTGTGAAATGCTTGATCTGCATCTTCGGACATTGGAATTTGTGAAGGGCTTCTAAGCTTGTGCATTCTATGGACAAATTTGTAAGAACTGTGGTGGCATCTACCTTTCATGAACATAAGCAATGGAATGTGACAAGCATTGAATAATAGCATGTAGACGATAGCTCCCATATCTCAATTGCCATATCTCATGAATCCCACATTGGGCACTGATGAGTAGGTGGTAAGATTGGAAAGAAAACTAGAGTATGGTTTGTAGAATGCATGTTGTGTTCTGCAGTGAGAAGTTTGTGTGGTAAGACATTCCAGACACCATACATTCCACCAGGGTGTGGAAACTACAACTATTCAGCTCCCTTCTTTCTGGATCTGGCTCTCTGTGAGCAATAAGAAGCCAATAGAACATGAGTCTGCGTACCTTGGTTAAGTGAACGAACCCCCAATTGATGCCTTTATTGTTTTGATCGGAGTTTGGAAGCAAGTGAGCTCTTCAAGATGGGAGGCTGTGATCCGTAGAGGAGAACCCCGCTTATATCTATCGAGTTGTTGAAGCAATCCTTTATAATAGGTAGGGTCAAATGAAGTCAATAGTCAAGTCATTTATAATTCAATAAGCGTTCCGTATGAATTGAAAATTTGGGCTTCAATTTATAGTTTATTTTGGTCTTAGCCAAAATTTGAGTCATTTGGCTTATTTTGTCTAGTTACATAGTTGGGCATTATTGTTATGTTACCATTTTGTGAGCATTGGATAAGGTTAAAAAATAAATAAATAAATTAGTACTCATCAAAATAGTGTTTTAGTTTTGTTCTTTTATTTGGTCCAATAAAATATTGTATATTGTCAAAGTCAAGTTGTATATGTTATGTAGAAAAAGGGGGAAATGGGATTGATGGATGATTTAGTTAGATCCTCCTTTCACTACACACATTTAAGGACATTTAACCAAGTTGAATCATAACTTCTACAAGAGGATTCATGTACAAGTTGGTTATCACTTGTAATGATAGGAAAATTTGAAAATTGATGATTAATGTGTTGATTTAAGCCTAAACTTGACATTGAAATCAACATTTTGAACTAAATCTTCACTTTCTGACACCTATAGCTGTTAAACCGTTAGGAATTTGAAGATGATGCAAACTAGTGATTTGTGAGATTTTGTTTGTAGATTCTAAATATATATTTTTAAAAAAATTTGGAGTTAAATTGTAAAAAAAATTGTGTCTCCTTTGATAACTAGTTTTTCATAGTAAACAATATTTTTTTAAAGTGATATGTATTCTGTAGCACATAAATTTTTTTCTACAATGGATAAAATTTTGATTCTTTTGAATTTAGATTGATAACACTGATATATAGGGCATGCATTTGGTTTTATAATATTTTGTTGAATATATTTTTTAATTAAGTTGTGAAGTCAAACCAATTATAATTTAGACATAGACGTATTCCGTAAAACATAACGTTCTCTGTATGTATCGAAATTTAATTTTTTTTTGTTGAAACAAGGACATCAATACCTAGGGCATAGATATTTTTTAAAATTTGTTTTCACTAATTTATTAATTTTCCATGTGTGTAAAATAGAGAACTTGATGTTCGGTGAAAAACCTACATTCACAAGAAATAAAAAATAAATATAATAATCAAATTAAATATATTTAAAATTATACTTTTTGGGAAGCTTATAATAAGGACTACATACTTACAAAACATAAATTTTAAATGAATTCATTTGATCCCCCAAAAGGTAAATCAAAAGTGGTTTTATATCGGCATTTTGATAGGTGTAGAGGAGACTCCATTATAGGTATGGTTTAAAATTAGCGGGGTTCTATCCAAGGGGGTTTGAATATAAGGGGGTTTGATCAAACTCTTTTCAATTAAAATCTTTTAAATGGAACCTTTCAAGGCTTAAATCATTATATTTTCTAAAAATATGTGATTTTAGCAAAAATCAGAATGTCTCAGAAAGTGTAACCCATTATTGTGGCAGCACAAAAACACTAATTATGTAAAATTGTGAATACATAGATGAATTCTGACAAATGCTCGCACACAAAGATATTAAATGAAGATTAGATACATACCAGATTTCAAAGTTTAGAATCCTGAAATGTCGGGGGCAAAGGGACTCACGCCGAAGCCTAGGGTGGTATTTTTATCAAGGGTTTTTAGACCTTTTTGCTACTAATTATCACTATTCCAGAGATTTCTGACTCTACAAACCTAAAGGGCAAAGGGACTAGTGCCCAAGCCCTGATAGTGCTCTTCTCTACCTTTTTCCATCAGATCCGAGATCCTTATGCTCTGCAACAGTCCTCTGCAACTCCACTCTTCGAGATCCGACACCTGTCACCTACAATCACAAGAGAGGGGTTGGGAGTTGTGGTGTTTAGGAGCTTGCCTCGGTCAATCCCCAAAATGGCATTCAAGCCTTCCAACACCGTTGTTAGATAGAGAGTACATGTCATTGCAGGACAAAGGCAAAAACCAATGATAAAAATGATAGATTGAGTCACAAATAGATATCACCTCGGAGGTGTAGCTCTCACGGAGATGAAACTCTTTCATGCCATGAGAAGATGAAGCTAAATCTGTAATAACAAACACAATAACAACACAAGTTTTCTCTACCACAACGAATGCCTTCAATGCTCTAAAATCATAAGTTTGTCAAAATATCATAATCATCTTCTAGTCATCTTCTAGTTTGCAAATGAAGTCCTAAACATGATTATATATGCATTCCCGCTTTAATTTTGTAATTCAAACTTAAGATGTCAGCAACAGACACCTTTTAACAGTCTCCAACCGACATTCAAATTTGGGACCCCACCAAAATAGGGCAGGACAAGGGCGCGAGCGCCCAAGTCTTGGGACCTATTTTGGGTCAGGATCTAAGCTCTACAATGTCCCCTATGTCCCATTTGTCATGGGTTTCAGGGCATTTTGTCTTAGGGTTAATTTCTAACATGCATGATGAAAAACAAGGGACTTGGGAGCTAAACTTAGTAGGTAAAAGACCTAGGGGGACATTTTATGACATAACATTTAGCCCCCACTTTAATGTATGTATGATCTTATGACTCATACATGCATTAAAGTATGGTCAAAACACAACAAACATGCCAGGCACTTGAAGCTAATGCATACACAAAGATCGAGGAACTATTTCTAGCCCCCAATCTCAGGTAAACATTAGAGAAAACACATCACAAACACGCCAAACACAATGAAGACAGTAATAGGCACGCCAAACACGAAGAAGACAATAACAGACACGCAAGACATGGAGAAGACAATATTGAAGACACACAAAACATGATGAATACAATGATATAATTTTTTTCATTCTCATATATATATATGCATGAAAATAAAAATTGCAACACAACCCCAAGAATGTAGGGGAGGCTCATCACCACACCCTTTACACTACACCAAGGGGAGAAAACACGCCATACAAAACCCAAGCATAGGGGAGACTCATCGCCACACCCTTTACGCTACGCGAGGGGGAAACATGCCATACAAAACCCAAGCGTAGGGGAGACTCATCGCCACACCCTTTACACTACACGAGGGGGGAAACACGCTATATAAAACCCAAGCATAGGGGAGACTCATTGCCACACCCTTTACAATACGTGAGGGGGAAAATACAAGGAAGACACACGAAAGACACGAGCGCCATATAGCATGTCAAAAACATACTATACGTCTTAAACACGACAAATAAGGCGATGGAAGGAGCTTATTACTAAGTTGCCACCATCTCAAACACGCTACAGGTACACCTGGCAGTTGGGCTTATGCCACAACAATCGCTAAAGACACGCTTAAGGGAGGATAGTCTCAGATCCAACCCTGCCTTCGCAAAAGACTTTTGAAATAAAAAGGATGTGCACTAGCTCAAGAGATACACCATCCCCACCTCCGCAGAGGGCTTTTGAATAAAAGGATATGCACTAGCTCAAGAGATACGTTATCCCGCCTCCACAGAGGGATTTCTTTGATTGCAATATATAATAAAGATGTGCACTTGCATCGGAGATACAACATCCCGCCTCCACAAAGGGCTTACAAACATGCTTTGTTAGTACCAAAATCATCAGACAGCTTACCTTATTTATGCCCCCACCTTAAGGTGGTTGATATCATGTACCGATATCAAGCATGTTAAGGTAGAGAGAAAACACACAAGGAAACAAGAGCTCCCGCAAAGCCCATGCCCCCAAGGTGACATGTGCTCACGATCGCCGAATGTTCCCACAAACACATCTTAATCTAAGCAAAACATGAAAGCTATGCATGAAAAAAAAGAAGCCAAGGCTACACATATGGGTTTGAATCTGAGTATAGCCATTGGGCTTATACTGTAGGTATCTCAGAACCGAGTGTAACAACAAGGTGAGATACAAGACAATCAAAGTGCACAGAGCAGATGCATTGTTATGATTTGTTAGCAAAGATAAGACATCAAATATCACATGGAGTGATTCTACTAGCCAAGCATCGAATATATAAATCAATCATGTCTTCATATATGCACTAGATCCATTTTTGCTTGCTTGCTGAAGGGGCACGAGGTCCGTATCAATATATGTTTGTTTTTCGTCATCCGCTGACTAGATAGAATCACTAGAAGAAGGTGAACAATAAAATGATAGAGGAGAATAAGTGCCTTAGGAACAATCATGTAGGAAGATGCCCCCAAGTTATCAACCACAACTCTATGCCCCTAAGGCACAACACACAACAATAAAATAGAGGCGAGGCAAGATAGAAGAATGATAATACAAATAGAAGAATGGTCACAATAGAGGCGGACTCCTAGTATCCTTGACCTTACAAGAGTATCAAGGGTCATCCAACGAGGCCTAACAACACATAACACATCATAGGGGAACACAACACAGGAGGGGAGGTCACATAAACGAGCAAATAATGCTACGACATAGGTGACCACCAGGGTTAGAAATACTTACTTTTTGCATAACTGAACTAACGGTTATCGACAAGCAAATCATCATCTTCCCAATCTCGAATGCAAGAGGAAAGAGGTACATAAGATATAATAGCCCAACTTTTGTCATTGTTCTTAATCTCTTTCTCTTTAAGTTTTTCTTTGTTTGGTTCAATGTTAGATGGAATGTTTTCTTGTTAATGTGCATTTTGTTGGGCAAAAGCTTGTCTTCTCTTCCTCATTTCTCTTGCTTGTCTATTCCTTTTTGTTTTATTGCTTATATCTTCAAAAGGAGTCTCATGTTTCTCCATAGGTTTTCGTATCTCAGAGGAGGAAGCTTGTTCAAATCTAATTTGCTTTGATAAAGTGTTTTGTTTTCCACAAGTACCTCTCGATCCTTGTAAGGATGACAGAGGAGGAACCTCAACATAGATTCCCTTACCTTTCGATCTAGGAAGTTCTTCTAATGTGGGTTGTTCTTCTCTTGTTTGACTAGGAGGCCCAGCCACTCTAGATAGTAGTTTCGCTTTATATCATCTATATGCTAAGAAAAGTTGATCTCTTTGTGGTTCATGTTCTCTATCAGGTCGTGGCCAAAAGTAATCAAGAGTAAAGTTCTTTTGAGTAACCATGGGCTACCATGTTTTACGATGAATAGTGCATACTTGTCCATGTAAAGGGACTTTTAGGCATTTGTGAATTGTTGAGGGGACAGCCTTCATAGCCTTAAGCCATGGATGTTCTATTTTTATGCGGAAGAGGTCAGATGAAGGTATGACATCAAATAATTGTTCCACAGATTTATCATATACCTTCACCAATAAGGATATCTTCCCATAAGTAGGAATAAAAGCTCCAGTATGTGTCTTAATCATTATATCTGTAGGTTCATAAGATTCTTGTATCAACTCATGTGAGAAAAGAAACTCTTTCGTTGCTACATTAGTCATGCAATTAGGATCTATAAGTGTTCCATGCACAGGAACCTCCATTACATTCACTGTAATATAGAAAGGTCCTTCAATATCTCGTATTGTTTTATCATGAGGTGTGAATGTTATTTTAGGTTTGGGAGTCTTTCTTTTCAAATAAGGTATAGGAGGAACCCTAGAATTATTGTTACGATGAGAAGCCATGTAATGTGAGATTATTTCACCCTTTAAACACTGATTTGAGGGAAGCGGGTCGTGAAAGACACACTGTGTGCATAGCAGACCAAATTCGTCGAATGAAATAATGCAACACACCAAGGAAGTATAAATGGTTTGTAAATTTGTCTAAAGAAAGTGTATACAACCCTTAGCGTTGAAATACACAATGTATGTTTAAAAGTATGCAAGTTTTCAAGCAAAAGTGCAAAATGATGTGAAATTTTTAAATGAGCAATGTATGTATGTGTTCAAATGAATGCAAGATCAGATTTTAAAAGTTTTCAACACCTATGCAAGGAAATAGATGCAAATCTATGCTTGTTTATGACCTAAAATGCTTGATTTATTCACTTTTTTCAATGTAAATATTCTAAAATGCAAAAATAAGATGCAAATACATACAATGCAGCAACACTACAGTCCAAAATCAGATTTGAAAGAGTGTTTAAAAGAGTAGTAAAATTTGAAACAAGATTTTAACCACAAACCCTAGCTTTTGCAAGGACTAGGTTATATGAAACATGCACAATTTCAAGCAAATTCTAACAAATGAAGTATGAAAATGCAAGGTGAATGATTATAGAATGATGTAATGCTATAATTTATATTAGATCTAATGCAAATATCAGATATTTAAATTATTTAGATGAAATGCAATGCAAACAATGTAAACTATGTCAAAATCCAAGCCTAGGATACTTGATTTTTTCAAAATTTTCAAATTTTTTTTGTAGATTTTCAAATGCAATATGATGACAATGAAATCAATAAATGTAAATATGAGGTACAACATTCAGCAAGGTGCAAAATGTAATGAAACATGGGTTCACCAAAATGTTATGTAGAAAAAGGGGGAAATGGGATTGATGGATGATTTAGCTAGATCCTCCTTTCACTACACACATTCAAGGACATTTAACTAAGTTGAATCACAAGTTCTGCAAGATGATTCATCTACAGGTTGGTTGTTAGTTTTAATGATAGGGAAATTTAGAAATTGATGATTAATGTGTTGATTTAAGTCCAATTATGCTCAAAACCCTAATTTTGTAAAATCATGAATAAATAGACGAATTCTGACAAATGCTCGCACACAGAGATACTAAATGAAGATTAGATACATACTAGATTTAGAAGTTTGGGATCTTGAAATGTCGGGGGCAAAGGGACTCGTGCCCAAGCCCGGGGTGTTATTTTTATTGAGGGTTTCCAGACCTTTTCTACTACTGATTATCACTGTTTCAGATATTTCTGGCTCTGCAAACCCTGAGGGCAAAGGGACTAGCGCCCAAGCCCTGATAGTGCTCTTCTTTGCCTTTTTATGTCAGATTTAGGATCCTTATGCTCTGTAACAGTCCTCTGTAACTCCACTCTTCAAGATCCAACACTTGTCACCTGTAATCACACGAGACGAGTTGGGGGTTGTGGTGTTTAGGAGCTTGCCTCGGTCAAGCCTTAGAATGGCATTCAAGCCTTCCAACACCGTTGTTAGATAGAGAGTGTGTGTCTTTGTAGGACAGAGGCAAAAACTAATGATAAAAATGATACATTGAATCACAAATAGATATCACCTCAGAGGTGTAGCTCTCACGGAGATGAAGCTCTTTCATGCCATGAAAAGATGAAGCCAAATTTGCAATAACAAACACAATAACAACACAAGTCTGCTCTGCCACAATGAATGCCTTGAATGCTCTAAAATCATAAGTTCCCCAAAATATCATAATCATCTTCTAGTCATCTTCTAGTTTGCAAATGAATTCCTAAACATGATTATATATGCATTCACTTTAATTTCGTAATTCAAACTTAATATGTCGACAACGGACACCTTTTAACGGTCTCCAACCGACATTCAAATTTGGGAGCCCGCAAAAATAGGGCAGGACAAGGGCACGAGTGCCCAAGCCCTAGGACCTATTTTGGGTCAAGATCTAAGCTCTACAATGTCCCGTATGTCCCATTTGTCATGGGTTTCAAGGCATTTTGTCTCAAGATTAATTTCTAACATGCATGATGAAAAACAAGGGACCCATGAGCTAAACTTAGAAGGTAAAAGTCCTAGGGGACATTTTACAACATAACAATATCATTTTGTTTAGAATAGGGTCCATTTTCATGAGTCACTAATTGTCGTGTCATCAAAAGTATGTCAGTCAAAATCCCAAAGTGTCAAAAAATAATAAAAAATAAAATTTGCATCAATTGTAACTAGTGTAGAGCAAAACTAATGCGTTGTAGACTTAAACAAAATCCAAGGTTAAACCTAACTAAACAATCCACTCTATCATTGCATTCCTACATTGAATTATCAACCAAGGAGCGTAAGCTTATGATGATGCTCGCACTATATATGCCTTCAAGACTCATTTCTATCCTAAACTAACTCATACAAAATTATTTTAATCAACTTAATTGACTGAAGTTCACAGAAATGAAAGAACAACAAAAACAGTTAAAAACCTAGTTGCTACAGGTACCCTTAGCGTAAGCTGAAGACAGCTATATTCAACAGAGAATTACATAATTAACTTGAAATACACAGAATGATAAAAGAATTGACACTAACCTCTGGAGGACTTCAATTATATATTCTATTCATGAATCACAACTATCAAAAATAGCAATCATGATTTATTACTTATTTCACAATGCAACGTATTAGATAACATGAAACAGTTTAACTAGAAATGCATGAATAAATAAGTGAATGTATGAAGTGAGAGTTAGTACCTTGAGTGGCCAGCTTAGGGAACTATCTCACTTCTTCTGGAAACTAAATCTACTTCAGATCTTCACACTTTTACCATGACATGCAGTTGAATTCAATTCATATCAAAGACAGAATCTTCTTCAGATTTTATTCAAAATCAAAACATGTCTGGAATAACTGATAACTGTAAAAATAGAGTAGTGGCTGTATAGATGGAAAGTAAAAATAACAACTAACTAATCAATGAACTCATCCCCTAACTTATACAAAAGTGGGAGAGTTTTATGCGATCTTCCAACTAACTATGATCATCAATTCATCCCTGGATATCAGGATATAGTTTTGAGATCAACTTAATAATTATCTAGAACAAAGGAAGCAGAGTCCTATTCAAACAGAAATCCCACACAATGGCTCATGAATGAAAACACATAAGCTGTGGTTAGACTTCTAGAACAAGTCTTCTTCTTCTCTTGCATTTATTTTTCCATGATAACCACGTTCATCTCCATCAATCTTCACTTCTGGCACTTGGACTGCACTTTAATTAATTCCCCTATTTTGCACTTTGTTGCAATTACTCCTTCCTGGATGCTATGTCTTTGCTGCACAAGGTTAATTATCCAACATATATACACAAAGTAACCTTTCATATTAAACTTATGAAATCCTATCTATATTACATGCATATCAATAATTTAAACCATCCACTTGATAATATAACCACCATATTCCATTTATCAGCATAGGTTTAAAGTCTCTAAGAAGTATATGTGAAACAACATATAATAAAGGTAATGTCTGTAAAGTTCTTGCAAGGTCATATGAAAAGGTCTTAAAAACATATAAAAAAACATTATAAAAGGAAGTCAATATTTTAACCCAACATTTCCCCCCAACTTAAACTTTTGCTTGTCCCTAAGCAAAACCAAGGAACTAAACATCTAGGGGAGAAGGTTATAATGCAAAGTGATTTTTCTAAGGTCCATGTTTTCTTTGACTCCTCCTTTTTTGAGATAAAATCCATTGCAACATGCAAGTCTCTCCATCCTATTTAGCTCAGCACACCTACACTTATCACCTCTCCCTCCTGTCCGGTGTGGCACTGGGTAGAGAAAGATAGGAGGCTGATAAGTAAGAGGAAACTATGCTACTCCCTTTTTCTCTGAGATCTAGATGTATCAACGTAACCTCTCAAACATATTCATGAAGTTGTGGAAAGAGTGGGGTTCCTTCTTTTGAAATTTTGGAGTTAGGCTATCCCACCTGTTCTGCACATGCCTTTGACAATTTTGAATTATGGACACTGCTAATCTCTGTATCATTATGTGATCCATGAGTCTTAAATCCATGATCACCTTACCTGGACCTTTATGAGAAAGTAATGTTAGCCATTGGGTCAGGATCACTTCAGGGTCTAAGGCTTCTTTCCTAATTGGCAGTGGCTCCTTCTTTTCCTGCTCCTCATACTGGTCCATCAATTCTCCCCTAAGTTGTTCATTTTTAAAGTATGACATTAGTGCTCTGATCTGTAGGTCTCCAACATAGATGTAGGGGTTCCATTCTGTGTCCTCATCCATTAGGTAATTATGCAGATAGTATTCACACAACTGGTCCTGTTCTTGTAAACTAGCCTCTTTGAAATATTTGCAAAAAATGTTCCTTGAATGCAAGTCAGGTTGATTATTGATAAATCTATTAAACTGAAAAGTAAGGAATTTCTCTTTTAGAAATAATGCATAAACCCTTGGTGGAGGTCTGCATCCAATGATTTACTTGGCTCTATCAATGACCTCTACCAGACGATCCTCCAACCTTTTGATTATCAAATCCTTTTCTGCAACTAATGCATTGAGACTATGTTTCTCTTTTTCCCAATTCTCTTTTTCTTGCTTAGTCTTATCAGTCAATTTCATTAGTTCAATGCCCAAAGACAGGGTAGTGTGGTACTCTGGGGTCTTTGTCATAGGAGGTTGGAGAGTAAGTACTTCTTCTTCCTCCATTTTTGTTTTATTTTCAGCCAATTGTGCCAACAAATCTAAGTTAGAACCATGGCCATAAGTCTGGATCTTCTCCTCCAACTCCTGAATCCTTTTCTCTTTCTCTTTATCTTTCTCTTCAAACCCCCTTACCTTATTCTATCCAAGGCTTCTTGAAGTTCCTTCCTAATATCTCTGTCCTCTAATAATTCCTTTTCTTTTTCAACATTTTCATCATTTCTTTCTCTAGGAACATCAAAAACTTCTTTAGTAGAATCATCAAGCACAGGTTTACCCATCTTTCTTGCAGTAAACAAATCTTCTGACTCATAATCAAAAGAAGAAATATACTTTCTTTTCCTTGCAGGCATATTAACATTTCCACAGGCATCTGCAGAGACATCCTCAAGAGGGTTTTCTCCTCTATCTGAATCTAGATTGAGAGGAGTTGGATCATTGTCTTGCTAGCCTATATTTTTGTCCTCTCCTCTCTGTTTCTCAACAACTTTTTCTTTGGCACCTTACCTCCTTAACCTACCTGAGCATCTAGGAGTGACTGTCTCCTACTTATCTACCTTGTTCCTCCTTTTATTGTCCCCCTTCTTCCTCTTTTTCCCTGCACTTCCTTCTTTTGTTGCACTCTTGTGTTTGCTCGCTCCCTTCTTACTCTTCTTTTCCTTACCAGATGTTGAAGGAGTGGTTCTTTTAATTTTAGGGGTGGATGTTGAGGGTTCTTCTGTTGATACAGACCTAAACTCTGGAGAGTTCTCATGTTGTGGCTCTTCCTGCTCAGTTTCAAAAGGAGGCTCAAGCTCATATGGAATCTCATCTTCTAGTTCTAGTGCCTCTAAAAGTGTTAAAATGTCTACACATTGTTTAAAAGCTTCCCACTCAATCTGTGGGTACTGAATCCTTAAACTCCTCCTTATTAGCAGAGCTATTAAACAATGGTGGGAAAGAGTGGTGTCTACCTATTGTCTCTTATATTCTGAAGACATCCTTTTCAACATACTATACAAATAATTTGGAACATTGACAAGTTTTTCATGTCGTAAATGGTTGAGCAATTTAAGATGTGCAGTATATAATATATTGTATCTACCATCACAAGTAATATACTTGATAATATAAAAGGCACATTTCCCCCAAAAGAAGGGAAGAGATAGTCATTTGGTACCTTGTGTGGTAGAATCTAGGTATTCATCTCTTTCATAGAACTCCTCCCTAGCCACAGCTGCATCAGCTCTAGCTAGGTACTCGGACCCTGTTCGTGGCAACCCTGTGACCTAAGCAATAGCTAACTTGAAAGCATCTATAGTCAACCCCTTCACCACTGCTTCATTATTTTGTAGAGTAAATGCAAATTCTTTCACCATATCATCATCATACTCTATCAATTTTAGGAATTAATCTAGCCAACCTACTCTCATAAAGAGCAGGAGAACCATCACATCCTCCAATATTTCCTTATGTGCCGAAGGTCCTCTTCTAATTAGGTCCCCTCCCATTACTGTTGTGAATTGCAAACTCTACAGTGTCAATTTTCTGCACAATGTCAATTTTTGTTGCTCAATTCCTGTTGTTTCAACTCGCCACCCCAAAAGAACCAATCTTACAATCTGCCTCTTCTTTCCTTTTCACTATAACTTCCTTAGGGTACTAATTCACTTATTGGAAGAATAAGGTAAGTTCATGACGTAGAATATTTGTCTGGTTTTCTTGAAAGGCAAGATTTTCAAAGGCAAACGATGTTCAAATGGCAAAAATTGAAAATAAACCCCTCCCCCCAACTTAATTATGAAGTGACCGCACTTCACGTGGTAGGTATTACGGAATGAGGAGTAGCGATTAAAATAAATGGTGGTAATATTCATCGCATGCATGAAATAAACTATGACAAATCATGAATATAAAAAGAAATCTAGTTGTAATAATTGAAAGTTATTGAATGTACATATGAAGTGGAAATGAATAATTAACATACCTTGGAAGTTGTGAACAACTCGGATGATTTGAGATGGTATGAATGTGGCGAATGACATATAATGTGATAGAAGGTGGCAGTTACGGCTGCAAAAATATAATGAGATAGTGCAAGATTATGGAGAAAAGTATCAACTCATAAATGTGAATTGATATGTGGAGCAATAGAATGAAGCAGTTGAAAAGTGATACGGGCATGTGGAATGGGCGGGAGAATTTAGGTATTATTCACCAAGTGATGGAAGAGAGCGACATACAAATGTTGCTATGGGTGCCTCCAACACAGGTCCCAACTGTCTAAGTGTAAACACATTATATCAGGTCCCAGTTGAGTCAGGTCCCAACTGAATGAGTGAAAAATAGGTCTCGGTGGAAATAACTTGTTGTAACCATGGAAATTGTGTTGTGTGTGCATGTGATTTTTAAAACAAAGAAAATTATGTTTCAACAACAGGGGTTGAGTATTGCAACTCAACCTATGCATCACTGGATAGTGCTGGTGGATCAGTATCTGAAGGTGTATCATTTGGTGTCACAACATCATCATCTAGAGTATCAGGAGGATCATACTGAGTAGTTAAAGAAACAAGAAAGTCATTCTTTTGAAGTGGCTTTTTATACAATTTTAGCTTGTGCCCATTTACCAGTAGTGAAAACCGAACTTCATCAATAGTCTGCAATTGAACTGCACCATTAGGAAAGACTTGATGGATCTCATATGGGCCTAACCAATGGGACTGAAGCTTGCCCTTGAAGTCCTTATACCTTGAATCATAAAGGAGTGCCCAATCACCTGCAATGAATTCCTTTGTCTTGATGTACTTGTCATGCCATTTTGCTCTTTGTTTCTATATGACCTCAGTGTGATGAATAGCCTCCAATCAGATTTCATCCAAATAATTCAAATGTTGTAGCCTTTCTTGTTGTGCTGTGGTCAAATCTATTCCCAAGTCCATTGTTGTCCTCAGGGTTTTGTGTTCAAATTCAATAGGCAAGACTGTTGTCTTTCCATAGACCAACTCATAAGGTGTAAACCCTGTAGTTGTCTTCCAGGTTGTTCTGTATGCCCAAACAGCTTCAGGGAGCCTAGAAACCCAATCTCTTCTGTGAAGCTACACTATCTTTGTCAAGATGTTCTCAATCTCCCTATTTGTGACTTCCACCTAACCATTAGCCCGAGGATGGTATGGAGTGGATTTCTTATGCCTGATCTGATATTCTGCAACCAATTTGGTTATTAAATCAGATGTAAATTGTGGTCCTTGGTCAGTTACTATTTCTCTTTGCACCCCATACCTAGTGAAGATGTCTTCATACAAGAATTTTGCCACATTGCCATCTCGTGCAAACTGTAATGCCTTAACTTCAACCCATTTTGTCAAGTAATCAGTACATACTAGGATATATTCTTTGTTGTTGGATGTAGGAGATATAGGACCCACAAAATCCAATCCCCATTTTTCAAAAGGAGCCAATGAGATTTGTGGCTACAAAGGCATCTCATCACTTCTAGTAGGCCTCCCAATTCTCTGGCATCTATCACAGCTCCTAGTGTACTTGACAGCATCTTTATGAAGCATTGGCCAATAATATCCCATTGTTAGTATCTTGAAGGTTTCCTCTTAGCTACAAAATGTGCCCCACAAGGCTCATCATGACAAGCCTTCATTATATCAAATACTTCATCCTCCCTAATACATCTTCGCATAATATTATCTGGCCTAGTGTAAAATAGAAATCCAGAAATCCAAGAGTAAGAGAAACATTTATGAACTAGCTGCCTCTTCTCCCTTGGAGAGAAGTATCCTGGAATCTGCCCTGTAACCAAATAATTGGCTATATCTGCATATCATAGAGTGTGTATAGTGAGAGAAAATAGATGCTCATCAGGAAAAGAATCATCAACCACTCCATCTGAAGACTGTGTAGGTAGTCTGGACAGGAAATCAACAACAACATTGACCTTGCCTGGTTTGTCAACAATTGTAATATCAAACTCCTGCAACAATAATAACTAGCTTACAAGTCTGCCACCTACTATGGGTTTATTCATCAAATATCTAATGGCTGCATGATCTGTATGGATGAAAACCTTGTAACCAATTATGTAGTGCCTGAATTTATCAATTGCATAAACAACTACCAACATCTCTTTCTCTGTCATAGTATAGTTTAACTCAGCTCCTTGCAGATTCTTACTTACATAGTATATGTCATACTCCTTGTTTCCTTCTTGTTGACCCAAGACTGCCCCAATGACGAAATCAGATGCATCTGTATGGATGTGAAAAGGCAGTGACCAATTCGGGCCTCTGAGAACAGGGGCTTGTGTCAAGGATGTTTTTAGCTTTTCAAAAGAGATCTGACAAGCTGATGTCCATTCAAATTCACCATCCTTGGTCAGTAGGGTAAACAAAGGGGCAACAATCTTGCTAAAATCCTGAATGAACTTCCTGTAATATCCTGCATGGCCTAGGAAGTTCCTTACATCCTTCTATTTTTGTGGAATAGGCAAGGTAGATATGATCTCAATCTTCTTTGGGTCAACTTGGATACCTGCACTTGAGATGAAATGTCCTAAGACTATTCCCTGTGTCATCATCAAAAAACACTTTTCATTACTCAAAGAGAGGTTGTGCTCTGTACATCTCTTCAATACCTTCTCCAAGTTGTGTAACACTTCATCATATGTCACACCATATGTGGTGAAGTCATCCATATAAATCTCCATACTGTCATGTGCAAAATCAGAGAAAATACTAAGGACTGCTCTTTGAAATGTAGTTGGAGTGTTGCACAAACCAAAGGGTAAGACAGAATAAGCATATGTCCCCCAAGGGCAAGTAAACGTTGTCTTATCCTGATCCTCTGGAGCAATCTTAATCTAGTTATAACCACTAAAACCATCAGGAAAGGAAAAATATTTCTTGCCTACTAAAGAGTCAAGAACTTGGTCAATAAAAGGCAATGGAAAGTGATCCTTCTTGGTAGTAGTATTCAATTCTCTGTAATCAACACAGACCCTCCATTTTCCACCTTTCTTGGGGACTATAACCAATGGTGAAACTCATTCACTGTCTTAAATGGGGTATATAAAGCCTGCGTCCAAAAGCTTCTAAAGCTCAGTTTTAACAATTTCTTTGAGGGCTAGATTCATGCACCTCTACTACTGCCTGATTGGTCTATATCCATCATCTATGTATATCTTGTGCATGTACAAGGTAGGATTAATGCCTTTCATATCATTGTAATCCCAAGCAAATGCTACTGAGTGTGTATGTAATATTTCATGTAGGGATTGCTGTTGTTCATCAGTCAATGTATTATTAATGTTCGACATCTTACCTGGCTTGACTTCTACTTGTTTGGACAGTTCTTGAATGGAAGACAAATCAAGGCTAGGTAATACAGGTAAGCATTGCTAAGGTAATAATGCATGGAAGATTTGGGAGACTTCTTTTGATGAACTGTTGGGTATTATGCTGCTCAAAGGGTCTTGTAAGCAAGATAGGCAGTCTTGTTGTTGTGGGTGTCTCCCACAATTGTTTTGTATAACATGAGCAATTAATTCATCTTCATCTGGAATATTCAATAAAGGGATGCGTTCTATAGTCATCAGGGTTTGTAAGGAATAGGTGTCCTCATCCTCCAGGCTAGGCCAAATGGTCTACTCAAGCTCATGGTATGGCTGGGCTAGTGGATATAAAACCAATTTCTTGGTCACTGTCCCATTAGATATGATCATGTTGCCAGACCTGCAACCTATAAATGCATCAGCAGTGGCAAGCCATGGTCTACCTAGTATAAGAGGATATCTGGCAATATTAACCTTAGGTTACAAAACTATGAAATCAGCAAGGTATTCCCAAGAATCTAATGCAGTGACATCTAATGCAATGACCAAATCTTCTATGACTCCTTCAGGTTTGACTATAGACCTATCAGCGAATTACAAGATGGTCTGAGTAGGCCTAAGGTTGTTCAATTGGAGTGTCTGCATTGTCTCCTTGGTCATGACATTAATTGTAGCTCCTAGATCTATCAACATATTCTTCATTAGATTCCCATTGATCTTTACATCCACCACTGGGCTATCTGGATCTATGTATTTGGGAACAGTTATATTACCCAACATGATGTCAGCAAGATTACCTAAAATATGCACTGTCTGAGGGTCTATTCTCTTCCTTCCTAGCTTCTTTATGCAAAGATCCCTTAAAGTTTTGGTATAGATAGGAATATCCTTGATGGCTTGGATTAAGGAAATCGTGATGCTTATATCTTTTAGCTAGCTGAGAAGGACAATATCAGTTTGGGCTATTTGCTTTTGCATGGCCAAGCGCTCAGGAAAAAGAGGAGACTTCTATTGCAAGGTAGTTTGGGCATCTTGGGTTGATTCAAGTTCCAAGGGTGGCTTATCTGAGGCTTCTTCAGTGGGTTCTTCATCTTCAAGCTCGGTAATTTGGAGAGATGAAGGCCATGCAAGTTGCTTCCCTGATCTGAGATGAACATTACTCACTTCCACCCCATAGGTGGGATATTGCATTACCTCATTAGTATAAGCCTGCTTGATAGGCTTGTTAGGGTTAGGTGCAGGTTGGGTGGGGATTTGGGTAGGTCTAGGAGGTGGATTTTGAGGTGGTGGCATTATGGTTGGCTGTTGTAGCTGAGATGGAATCATAGGTTGTTGAAATTGTGCATTTTGCTGCCATTGTTGGCCTTTGTTCCACTGAGGCTACCATTGTTGCTGCTGAGTAGGCCACTGAGGGTTATAGTTGGGACCTTCAAAATTTTGTTGTGGCCATGAGTTAGGCTATTGTTGGTTCCAACCAGCTTGTGGAGTAGGCCATTGGGGAGTAGGCCATTGGGGATTTTGCCATGCATTTGGGTTACCAGGCCATTGTGGAGCATTCCAAGCAGAGAAGTTCTAATTTGCAGCAAGAAAGGGAGAATTAAAACTAAGTGGATCAGAGGGCATACCTTGCCTTTGCTACCAAGGTCTCCTCTGAGCTAGAAAGAACAGTTGCCCATCTTCTCCTTCAAATGGTTGCAATTCTGGCCTCTCAATCTTTTCTTGCTGGATGCTGGCCACCCTTTTGCATTTACAGTTGGCCTTCCTTTGTCTATAGCTGGGGCAGTAGTCAGTGACCATTGCATCTGCCTCTTCTTGTTTCTTCTTGATATGGAGAGTGCCTAGCTATGTAGCCATATGGCTAATAATGTCCTCCTTCATGTTGGTCAGCATGTTACTAATCTCCACTCTTGAAACTCCATTAGTTGCCTTCCCTGTGATGGCTGCTCTTTCTCCCCTTGGTTTTCTAGAAAATGTTCTAGAATAATTTCTACAGGTTGTACAGATATCTTCAAATGGAAGTTGAGATATATCCCCCGTTCCAATGAGATTGAGGGCATCCATGCAGTCATCATTAACTCCTCTCAAAAAGACCAGCTTCAGTGATTCTTCAGACAATCTATTCTGAGGGTTTTTCTTCAAGGCAAACTAGAATCTTTCCACATAGTCTTCTAGTGGTTCATCCTCTTTCTGTGACATCCTAAAAATGTCATCTCTTCTCCTATCATATCCTCTGCAATAGTCTTTATATTTTGCCAGGAACTTTGTCTTCATGGTATCCTAGTCTGGAATGACATCTTTCCCCAATTCCAAAAACCACCTTAAAGCAACATCTTTTAGTGTGGCAGGGAACAACTTGAGTCTGTAAGGATCAGTGGTGTAGTCATAACTCCTACACAAGACATCAAACTCGAACAGGAAAGTGTCAGGATCTTCGGTCACCAAGCCATAGAAAACAGGCAATGCAGAAGGTGGTATATTTTTCAGAGTAGCAACCCATGCTTGGTCTAGGATAGGGAATTCAAACATCCCTTGTCTTGGAGGATCATCTACTACAGCATCTCCCATGGTTCTAAAAGTCCCTTATGTGGTAATGGAGGAAGCTGATGGAGATGTAGGGGGTGTTGATGAAGATGTAAAAGGAAACTCTCCTTTAGTATTTCCTACTGTGTAGTTGATAAAATCAGCTGTGCCCTCATTATTCTGAGAAGTTGAAGGGAGGAATCTACCTTGGTTATCTCTCTGCCTCTGCATACATTAATTTGAGCTTTATGTTTTAGCGGTCCTTCATAGTGTTAGTAGAATGCCTGGTGTTTCTTAAAAAATAAATTTAGTAAATCTAATACTAAAATCAAGATTTAACTATGAAAGCATATAAAACTATTGAGACTATGAAGATAGCACCGTCCCCAGTAATGACACCAAAAATGTAGAGGAAAACTAATGCATTGTAGACTTAAACAAAATCCAGGGTTAAACCTAACTAAACAGTCCACTCTATCATTGCATTCCTACATTGAATTATCGACCAAGGAGCGTAAGCTTATGATGATGCTCACACTATATATGCCTTCAAGACTCATTTCTATCCTAAACTAACTCATACAGAATTATTTTAATCAACTTAATTGACTGAAGTTCACATAAATGAAAGAACAACAAAAACAGTTAAAAACCTAGTTGCTACAGGTACCCTCAGCATAAGCTGAAGATAGCTATATTCAACAGAGAATTATAGAATTAACTTGAAATACATAGAATGTTAAAAGAATTGACACTAACCTCTGGAGGACTTCAATTATGTATTCTATTCATGAATCACAACTATCAGAAATAGCAATCACGATTTCTTACTTATTTCACAATGCAACGTATCAGATAACATGAAACAGTTTAACTAGAAATGCATGAATAAATAAGCGAATGTATGAAGTGAGAGTTAGTACCTTGAGTGGCCAGCTCAGGGAATTATCTGACTTCTTCTAGAAACTAAATCTACTTCAGATCTTCACACATTTCCCATGACATGCAGTTGAATTTAATTCATATCAAAGATAGAATCTTCTTCAGATTTTATTCAAAATCAAAACATGTCTGGAATAACTGATAACTGTAAAAATAGAGTAGTGGCTGTATAGATGGAAAGTAAAAATAACAACTAACTAATCAATGAACTCATCCCCTAACTTATACAAAAGTGGGAGAGTTTTATGCGATCTTCCAACTAACTATGATCATCAATTCATCCCTGGATATCAGGATATAGTTTTGAGATCAACTTATTAATTATCTAGAACAAAGGAAGCAGAGTCCTATTCAAACAGAAATCCCACACAATGGCTCATGAATGAAAACACATAAGTTGCGGTTAGACTTCTAGAACAAGTCTTCTTCTTCTCTTGCATTTATTTTTCCATGATAACCACATTCGTCTCCATCGATCTTCACTTCTGGCACTTGGACTACACTTTGATTAATTCCCCTATTTTGCACTCTGTTGCAATTACTCCTTCCTGGATGCTATGTCTTTTCTATACAAGGTTAATTATCCAACATATATACACAAAAATATCTTTCATATTAAACTTATGAAATCCTATCTATATTACATGCGTATCAATAATTTAAATCATCCACTTGATAATATAACCACCATATTCCATTTATCAATATAGGTTTAAAGTCTAAGAAGTATATGTGAAACAACATATAATAAAGGTAATGTCTGTAAAGTTCTTGCAATATCATATGAAAAGGTCTTAAAAACATATTAAAAAACATTATAAAAGGAAGTCAGTATTTCAACCCAACAACTAGATGCACTATCGTTGGTACGTGACATCCATCTTGAGGGGGGCATTCTAAAGACTAAGCCTCAAAATTAAATTTGCTAAGTAGCAAATCCACTAGAGGATGGAGGCACAAGAGGTTGGAGGACAATCAACGTCCTCTTGTCAATCAGTAGCGACAGGGCTGCAAAATTGTATTAGTGACAAAACTATTTGTGCCAAAAAGACTAAAGCCAAGATTAGTTTCCAAGTGGCAGTGGTAATCGTCTCATATAGTTTGTGATCAAAGTGGTAGAGATCTATAACAGTGGTTGCATACGCGACAACGAGAACTTAGTTCTCAAATTTGTATTTGTGATTAGATGTGTTTGTCCCCAATCACAATTGTTGGTTGTTTGTGAATGGATGTGTTTGTCCCCATTCGCAAGATGGTGTATGTGATTGGAAGTGTTTGTTCCCAATCACATTTTTTGAGTAATTATGATTGGATGTGTGTGTCTTCAATCATAATTGTTGTGAGTAGAAGTGAGTGTTCCTGTTCATAACTGTGTTGGATAGATGTGTTTGTCCCTATCCAAACTTGTATGACCTTGGATAGATGTGTTAGTCCCTATTCTTGGTTCCATGGGTAGATGTGTTTTTCCCTATCCTTGGATGAAAGTATAGTAAGCGTAGTGAGGCTAGTTCCAATATTGCTAGTCACGAGTAGATGTGTATGTCCTACTCATACCTTATGATGAACTACTAAACGTGGTCATCAAGTATTGTTGGTCCACTTATCCCCATTTGAAGAATGATGCAATATGAGGGGTGTGAGGAATATTACATCATTCATAGGATACATATAATAATTTTGTAATAGGTTTGTTATAGTTTGTTAAATAGGTTAATATATTGGTGGTATGAATGTTTGTTTGTATTGAGTTGTTAAAGCAACTCAATATCTTTAGGGAAGTCATTTAGGGAGTTTCCTATAAAATAGGATATGAGAATCCTATAAATATGTAAGGTATTTGATTGAAAGAAATGAAGCACAATATTATTTGTGTATGAAAATTTTTAGGCTTCTTTTTGGCTTTGTCCAAATTCTTAATAGTATTAACATTTACTTTATAGTTTGATATGGGATTTTTTCCATCGATTGCTATCTTTGGTCGTAAATGGAAGGTTCTTTTCATTTTCTATCTGGTTGTAATCATGAGGGTTCAGTGTTAAAATGGGGTTATTGTTTGTTCATGGGTATTCTATTATTTTTTATTATTTGCAATATGATTTGTTCCATCTATTACTGTCTGTAATCATAAATGGAAGGATCTTTTGGTTTTCTATCTAGTTGTAATCATGAGGGTTCGGTATTAAAATGGGGTTATTGTTTATCCATGGGTATTAAAACATTTTTTATTGTTTGCAATGGGATTTCTTCCATTATTGTTGTTTGTAATCATAAATGGAAGGTTCTTAAGGTTTTCTGACTGTTTGTAATCATGAGAGTTCGGTGTTAAAATGGGGTTATTGTTTATCCATGGGTATTAAAATATTTTTTATTGTTTTTCAATGGGATTTGTTCCATTATTGTTGTCTGTAATCATAAATGGAAAGTTCTTATGGTTTTCTAACTGTTTGTAATCATGAGGGCTCAGTATTAAAATGGGGTTATTGTTTATCCATGGGTATTCAATTATTTTTTAATTTTATTGTTTCCAATGGGATTTTTTCCATCTATTACTATATGTAATCATAAATGGAAGGTTCTTATGGTCTTTTGACTGTTTGTAATCATGAGGGTTCGGTATTAAAATGGGGTTATTGTTTATCCATGGGTATTCAATTAGTTTTTATTGTTTGCATTGGGATTTTTTCCATCTATTGTTGTCTATACTCATAAATGGAAGGTTCTTTTGGTTTTCTGAGTGGTCATGAGGATTTTGTATTCAAATGGGGTTATTCTTTATCCATATCTATTGATTGTTTTTTTTCTTTTGCAATGGGTTTTATTCCATCTTTTGTTGTCTGTGGTCATTAATGGAAGGTTGTTTTGTTTTTTGTGTGGTTGTAATCATGATGGTTCTATATTTCTTTAACTTTGTGGTGGACTGTCTAGTTCAATGCTTAAGGCTCTTTGTTTCTTTAATTTTGTACTGTAGAGATTCAAAGGATTCCAAATGTCAAAACTAGTGTTCAAGGGTGTTTGTTGTAACACTTTATCTACTTTACGAGTAGTGTTTATCAACACAGCTTAATGGTCATTTTCTATGTTTGGTAACACATTTATTGGTTTTGGAAATTGCACAATTATGTTTGAGCATCACTGTGACTCTTTAATTTAAGTTACAAATTTTAGTTTACAGTTTGTAATTGTAGAAAATGGATTGACAAATGTTTTCATGGTTGGCAATTTTTTTCTTAGAACTACATTTTCAGTTTAATTTAATATCATATTGAATAACTTTTAAAGCATGTTTACTTAAAAATTCAATCTGTAATATGTCATCTTTTCATAGTGGGTCACCCTAACTTGACCCCTCCACCTGGCACACCACGTCATCCAAAATTAAACAAATTTGTCTTTGCCACCTGGTCGATGATGTGGACACCCTAAATATTTCATTATGTTGTTCATAAGTCTGATCTCTTTTATCCACACACACACATAATATATGTGTGTGTGTATACACATAAAACCAAAAGAACCTTCCATTTACGACCACATACAGTAATAGATGGAAAAAATCCCATTGCAAACAACAAAAACCAAACCAAGATATTTGTCTATATAATCACATTGATATAGCTATTGTCCACTTGATTCTACTAAAATTTCTAGCCTAGGGTAATTTCTATCTTAGAAGGGCCAATCCCATGATTTCAGACTTGAACCCACCTTTTCAAAAATGCAAATTCAAATTTTGGCCAATTGTGCCCCTTAATTTTTCTACTTTGAGCTAACTAAGTACACGTTTTGCAAAATTTGACACTATGTCCTAGTAATGAAATATATTTTTTAATTTATCATCCACACATATCAAATAATTGATTCTCATCCTAGAGCATTCAAGGAGCAAGCAATAGAAAAACACTTGGATAGGGTCAAGTCTGAACTTAGAGGAGAAGTCTATAGTCATTGAATCAACTAAGATGTTGGACTGGATTCTAGATAGAGTAAAGATTCTATATCAATTACCAAACTGAGATATTGCATGCATAAACCATAGGGCAAAAAAATAGAAAAAAATCTCATTGAAAACAACAAAAACTAAACCGAGATATTTGTCTATATAATCACATTGATATAGCTATTGTCCACTTGATTCTACTAAAATTTATAGCCTAGGGTAATTTCTATAGTAGAAGGGTCCATCCCATGATTTCAAACTTGAACCTACCTTTTCAAAAATCAAACTCCAATTTTGGCCAATTGTGCCCCTTAATTTTCCTACTTTGAGCTAACTAACTACACATTTTGCAAAATTTGGCACTATGTCCTAGTAGTGAAAGATATTCTTTGATTTATCATCCACACATATCAAATAATTGATTCTCATCCTAGAGCATTCAAGGAGAAAGCAATAGCAAAACACATGGATAGGGTAAGTCTGAACTTAGAGGACGAGTCTATAGTCATTGAATCAACTAAGATATTGGACTAGATTCTAGATCGAGTAAAGATTTTATATCAATTACCAAACCTAGATATTGCATGCATAAACCATATGACAAAAAGTAGAAAAAACCAAATAAATCCTCTTATTTTTCAATCTAGAAAGATCATTGCCTTAGCAGGATAAGATATCCTTACCAGGCATAAACCATAGGATAAAAAAAAAGAAAAAAATCCCATTGCAAACAATAAAAGATATTTAATACCCATGGATAAACAATAACCCCATTTGAATACCGAACCATCATGACTACAACCAGTCAAAAAATGAAAAGAACCTTCTGTTTACGAGCAGATAGAACACACACACACACACATATTACATTATGAATGTATATATATATGTGTGTGTGTGTGTGTGTGTGTGTGTGTGTATGCATATGTATATGTATGTATATATACATATATGTGATTGTTGTATGTATGTTTGTAAGAAGATGTCTATATATATGCATGTCTATATTTAAACATTACATACTTACAAACATAGATTGACATAGGAAGCATCCACTATTGGAGGTGTAAGGCACACCAATCAAGTAGTCAAAAAAAGAGGACACAAAGTTAAGAGTTCAGACCACACAAGCATTCAGCCAAGTCAATCAACCTCTCCATTATTTCCTTTTGTTATACATTTCCTATCTCATATAATTTTCTACTTAATTGTTTTACAAACTTAATTATCCTACAAAACCACGATGTATTCAACTTTGTATGTGTATAAACCATGTTAGTTGCATTTATGTTTTGCAAATCCTTGTAAATCATTTGTGTATGCCACCTAATATGAATAATAAAATACTAATGAATAAACAAATATGTAATGTACATTGATTGGTGCCTATTTGTGCTATTTTCATAAATATTTTGACTATTAATTGAAGCAATTAAAAATAATTGTTGGCCCCACTTTGGTGAATTCCTATACTCATGATCGAAATGCATGAAAATCCTATCAACTAGGACTACCTTTTAGTAGAGAACTATTCTACATGAACAAACTATTGTACTAGAGAACTGCATTGGGGAGACTTGCTTATCCAAAGGCATTTTGGGTTAAGCTATGTTGCAGTCTACAAATCAAACTGATTTGAGGATAACTGCAACATAGCTCAAGACTATAAATGCTTTAGCATTATCAAGACTCCCCATATGAACTATGATATAGGGTCAAAGAAAACTATTTGTTAGCATGAATAAGTTGTAAAATAGACGGTTTCAAAAACCAAATCTAAATGCATGAAGGAACCTATCAACTAGAACTACATTCTAGTAGAGAACATGGCTACATGAACAAACCATTCAAATACCTAAAGTTAAACATGAAAAAACCTAACCTACTATGAGGTGGTAACATTGGGGAGACTTGGTTACCCAAAGACATTTTGGGTTAAGCTATGTTGCTGTCTACATATCAAACTGATTTATCGATAATTGCAACATAGCTTAACACTAAAAATGCTTTACCATTATCAAGTTTCCAAACAATGTCCAACCTCATACAAGCTATCACCAAAGCAGAGCCATCTCCAAAGCCTAAGTGACCATGTTTTGGTGCCATCTACAACAACCATATGTGATAAGCAGCGTCAATGTGGGGTGCCGACATTTGATGAATGGAAAGGACCAGAGCATTGAACGCTCCATAGCTCCAAAATGTGGAGTGAAGAGCAATTAATGCGACAACAAGGAAGTAAGTGAGGGAGTGATGCTAAGTAAATGCGAGAGTGTGAGAAGAAAAGGTAGCGGAATGCTTGCATGTCACATGACATGCTAAGCACAACCTACGATGCTAGTCCCTGCAACTAGGGTAATCTGTGTCTAGTCGTCGGTCGACAATAAAAAAAAGGGATAGAAAATTAGCCCCATCAAAAACACTTATCGTCCACGTGGAAAAAAGCAATCCAACTTTGTAAAATGAAATATTTAGGGAGTTCACCTCATTGCACGCATGTTTGAGTATAAATGCATATGACTAAAATGAAGAAATGCCATCTAAAATAGTAAAGAATGTGAAGCCCATGTCAACCTTGAAAGTTAGGTTACACCACTATCATGCCCTCAACATATCATTGTACTCAAACAAGTTTTATGTTGACCGTTGGATGTTTACAAAATGGAAATCATTGCCATATGCCAAACACAGATTTGAAATCCCCTTTCATTAATATAAGCCAAAATACAAATCATCGTATTACAAAATGTAAAAAAATGCCTCCCTAGGCTACAATTTCAAACTTGTTTGTGTTCAATGATTGGTTGCTACCAATCTCATTCAAACCATGCTAGAAAAATTGGTGGACTTGAAGTGGCAGAGCTTGTTGTTGCCTAGCTACTTGACAAATTAACCCCAACCATGTTCTCCTCCCTTGGTGGCAGACTTACAGTGTTGCTCAAATGGGATGGGCTTAGGGATAGAAATTGAGTATTGCTCACATGGGATGGGGTTAGAGTTGGAAATGGCCTGATGCTAACGTGGGTTGGGATTACAATTAAAAGTGGAGTGCTGGTCACATGGGATGGGGTTAAAGTTGGAAGTTGAGTTCTGGTCACATGGGATGGGGTTAGAGTTGGAAGTTGACTGCTGGTCACATGAGATGGTGTTATAGTTGTAGGATAGATAGGGATATGAATGTTCATCATCTCCCTAAATAATGCATGATTTTCTGGCAAAGGGTTTAGGGGGTTGCTTAAATGCCTTGGTCTCTCTAGATTCTTCCTTGCCATTTCAATCTCTCTTTCCTTTCTATCCTACTCCCTTTGAATCCTCTTTTGCTCCTTTTTCTTCTCCTTTTCCTGCCTTTGTAAAAAAATTATTGTTCTCTTGCTTGTCGTGCAACATCTCTATCTAATTTGGCTTGATCCTTCAATTCCCTTGTAACAAGACATGCTACCTTTCTATCCTCAATCTATTGTCTCTTTCAAAGTTTTATCTCCTCAATTTATTTTTTCCTTTGCTCTTGTTACATTAAAAGGTTCATGTAATCATCTATTGTTAATAGTTGGGACTGCTGGCTCAACCGAATTCCACTATCCTCTGTAGTCCTGGGTCTTTCCTTCATAATGAGAATGAGCAGTTTCAAAAATTTGCTAATGCATGAATCTACTTGGGAACCCAATGATTGGCTGGAATCTCCATGAATGCTATGTTCAACTTCGTTGCAAACTGCCTCAGTATCCTAGATTAAATCTGCAATATCTCCACCATCAGCTTCTCCACACTAGATATAGTAATGTACCATATCAGGTATATTCAACATGGGTGGTGGAGAGGGGAAGGAAAAAATGTTGTCTTCTTGTTGGGGATGTAAATCAATTCCCAAATTCATGGCTCCTCCACCAACCATGATGGCTGGCTTGGCAGAGACGGAAGGCTAAGTCCATCTAGTCTTTGTTCTTGTTGACTTTCAACCATGTCATCAAGCAGTTGACCCCCCACCATAGGTTCAGGTGAATCATGAAAAGTGCTTTGAGTTGAATCTTGCATAGTTTCCTCTCCACTGTGTTTGCTATTCTAGGATGTAAATCACCATCTGCAAGGCTTGATAGCAATGTGTTGGCAACTTCCACTTGTGAAACATCGACCCCCGAAAAACTAAGGATGTTCTGCACTGCAGAAGCATCATCATACACACTGAATTGAAAAGTGTCACTGGGGTGCATATCCTCCATTAGAGCATCTAGATTAAGGGGCCATATACCTGTTCTTTTAAATCCAACAGTGATGTTTGAAACTACGAGTGCTTTCTGAAATGACTTGCTACTCAATTTTGTCAATTCTGCTCTTTTTATTTCTATGTTCAGAAACCTTGCCAACCACGTTGCTCTTTTTGATTTGAAGTATGAATTGAATGATAAAAATTACACTCACATCCAATGGCTGTAATTTGTGTGAGGTGTGTGTTTGTAGTGTCAGCAAATCAATACCCAAAGACCTAGCTTCTTGGATGGTTGTCATTGCTACATGGCTTACATGGCTATCAAATATGATCAAGTGCCTATTTGTTGGCGATACTCCACCCAGAACTGATCGTGCAAAATGATGCAACCAGTTCATAAACAACTCTTTAGTCATCCAAGCATGGGATTGGGCAGCCATGCAAGCACCCAGTTTGCAACCATCAATGTAGTTTTTAAGCTACTTTTTACCTTTGAAAAGATAGAACCCCGATATCCTCCGTCTGACAACATTAACACATCATAAAATTGTTATCCATTCCCTTCTCTTCATAATTATGTATGAAATGCTTCTGCTGCCTCTTCTGGCCAACACCCACATGGCTCCATTTCTCCCAACCTGAATTTTAGTTTCGCCACAATTCCAAATTCTATGTGGTTCGTATGGGTTGGCTTCATATGCTTTGGACAATGTGTCATAGAATGCAACAACAACAACAGGATTGAGGTTTAGAGCTCTGTCTCTATCAAGTCCTTTCGATGTCATTAATGTCAATTCAGGATGGCACCTTTTAAATCCAATCCACCAGGACTTGCCAGGCAGCCCATCCTGAAAAGGGTTTGGTCGTGTTTGGCAAATTTGCATGACTTCTTCTTTGAGATTAATAATCTCCAGCCCATGGCCGACTGCTGCCATTTCTTTACACCATTCCACTATGAAACCTTCTTTACCTGCTGTCAAGAGCATGGGAGGACCTTTTTTGATGTTGATGTTAAACCGCCTAACTAGTTGCTAAACGTTGTGGTAGGGATTCCCCACTTTTTGCTCCTTGTCAACATGCCATTATCCTCCACATCTTTCAATGTTGATTTCATATCCTCTTTCCTCCACTCCTGTTGAACTGAAACCTTCTTGCTTCTAGCAGTTGCATTGACTTGAATAATTGGCTCAACTAGTTGAGGACTTCTCTCGTTAGCAACTTGAGTGTCTTCATCTGGAGGGAATCTAACTCCTCTTTTTTATGGAGGCATGGTTGTCTTTAGTCTCTTAGTGCCACGGCGGGTCCTCATTTGATCTTTGTTCTTCATCTGCACATCAGAACAAACACCTTTAAACACCAGTTTTGAAATTTGGAATCTTTTGAATCTTTTCAGTACAAAGTTAAAGAAACAAAGAGCCTAAAGCATTGAACTGGACATCCCACCAACCTATGTTGATTAGTAGAGAGGCCTCCTGTGATGTCCTGATATTAAGGCATTGTTTAAATTAAAGATTTAAACATTATGATAATGATGGTGAAGTTGCTTTCGTAAAATGCGGTGTTTAGACAATTTGAATAAATAATAACAAATATAATATATATATATATATAATTCACATATAATAAATAATATATTTATAAGATATATTATTATATTATATAAAAATAATTATAAATAGTAAATATAAATATTAAAGATATAAATATGTAAACATATAAATATTTAAATATAATAATATGTATAAGCATAAAGGAAATATCATGTAATCTGTATAAGACTCCAGCATTGGCATGTGAATCATAGAAAAAGTGATCAAGTATTATTAAGAGGTGCGCCAAAACATATGAATGCGATCTGTATAAATCTAAAGTGGTACAGTTACTTAAGAAAAGACAAGTATCGTATATTTAAATGTGAAAAGGTGATATAAGCAAGGCGATTAGTATTAAAAGGAGGAGTAGTGAATAATATAAATGCAGTGATCAAATTAAAAAGAGGATCAGCGAATAATATAAGGGATGTAGCGACTCATTATTAGAACAGTAATTAAATCAAAATGAGGCCGACCTCATATACAAATAAGACAGAAAGAGTTTTATCAAGTGAAGCACTTAATATATAAAAGACAAGTGATTATGATTGATATAAAAACAACGATCATTATACTTTGCAAAACTAATTCAAAAGGGACAGTACAAGGGGCGATCAAAAAGGCAGCAATCAGTGTATATGGGTTATGACTCTTTTGAAGAGTCATCTCCCTTTCTAAGGGGATGCCTTCTATCATAGAAGTAAGTATATATGAAGAGATAAGGAGTAGTGAGGGATATGAAGAGAAATATATATATATGTATATTCTTTTTGATATACTCATCAAGAGGTAAGAATAAAATAGATATATTTGAATTAGTATTCAGATCTGCAAAAGTATAGGAAGAGAAAATATTTCTGAACTGTATAGAAGTATAAAAGAATATATTTCAGAATTAGGAGGAAAGATACTTGGAAGCATATCTAAAAGAAAAGGGCACAACAGTAAAACAAAAAGAGACCAGCAGACTTATGAATATGAGTATGCAGAGAAGTAGGTAGATTTGAAGATGAGAGAAATAGATCAACAAACAAACCATAGAATCTCTCTTTGCATAAGCTATCTTGTGATTGTATATTTGTAGGTTAATTTATGTGTGGTAGGATATGTGTGTGTTTAGATATAATCATGCATATTGTGATATCATCTTCATGATTCATTTGTATGGTTGATGGGATTGTTTGCAACTATGAATTTGATACGTTTATTATGCATTAATGTGGATTCTTGCATGAGTGTTATGATTTATATGATGGAGGAAATGTGGTGCAAGAGGAATAACGGAGTTGGGGCACTCTTCTAGGTACACCACCCCTCTAGGGGGATTGAATAATCCCATTGGGGCTAAGGGGGTACAAAGGGTACCACCCTTGGGCTTAGAAGAGATGGCTTCTAGGAACCTTTTGTGATCTCATTCTCCCATCATAGAAATGTAAATTCAAAGGAACCGATCATACAGAAAGGGCAAGGAAATGATAAGATGAGGGGATAATGGGAACAAATACCTCACTAGGTAGACCGGATCATATGGATGGCACGGGCCACATGAGGCCAAGGTGGATGGTATATCCACTCTTAGGCCTAAGGTCAAGGATTCAAAGACACCCCATCAAAGTCACGTTCCTCAACTGTCTTATAGTTGAGTCTCCTAGATAGTTAGGTTTAATTGGACTAATAATGTTATTATGAGTTGTTAATCATGTTAACTTGATTGTGAGAAATATTATTGTAAGTGTTTTATAACTTGTTTGCAGGAATTAAATCAGGCCAAGGTACTTTATAAACCTTTGTGTGCTTGGAAATTGATAATTTAGTGTAAAATTAGTATTGTTCCTATAAGGGACATTACCCCTGCAGGGTAGTGCAACCTAACTATCAGGATCTACTTGGGCTTGTACATGACATGTACAACAAATATGTTTACTTGGGCATGCGTGTAGTGAGGTTGACAGTGTAAACTCTCTAGAGCAAGATAATAACAAAGAGCAACAATCAGCTTTAATAATATTAATCACAAACAATACAACAATTGTCATACCATTTTTCTGTCTAATTGCAGTTTGTAACTTCAATTTGTAAGTTTAGTTGGAGTGTTCACAGTGATGCTCTGAACATAAGATTTGTGATGTTCTATGTTTGATTTGATAGTTTGACATTTTGATTTCCTATGTTCTATGTTTGATTTTATAGTTTGACATTGTGATGTTCTAAGTTGTATGTTTGATTTTACAGTTTGACATTTTGATTTCCTATGTTGTATGTTTGTTTTTACAGTTTGACATTGTGATGTTCTATGTTGTATGTTTGATTGAACAGTTTGACAGTTTGATGCAATATGAATATATGAGCAACAGTTAGGTAATTCCATATTAATTGTATAATCTTGCTAACTAAGTGCACACTGTCATCTTCTTTGTGTCAATCATGGATCTTGTCTTGTATAATCTGGTTAACTACCTAGACAATCTCATTTTCTTCACATTATTCTCATTTTGGCAAGAGTAAACTAAATTTTAGATTAAGATTAACAATCACATCTTCTTGTTTTAACTCTGCACCATCATGTAAGGCGTTTGTATAATAGTAGTGGGTTTACAAAGTCTACAATATCATTAGACTAAATGCCTACAAGTTTATCAAGACCAAAGCAAACTATGTCAAGAGTTGTCAAAGTCCATTAGTAGGTTTCAAGCACTATTAGACAGTTTGGAGTAGTGTCAAATATTGTTAAGTCTGCATATATTTCTTGAACGAGAACATACAGAGGACTATGGCAACCATTTTTAGGATTGTGTGAGGTCTGATCATCATTAGGGCTCCTGTATCAAGCCATAGCAGGTCCAAGAGCATGCAAATTAGTGGAAGACCATGCACAAGCTTATGAGGTCCCTGAGTAAGTGTTTCCTATTATGCATAGTTATGTATAGTTATTAACAAGATTTAGAGATCAACCCACTATTTTAGGCAAGCAAATGAATTATGGAGAAAGAGATCAACCCACTATTTTAGAGTAAGTGTTTGTCTACAAGGTCTATTATGGACATATAATTCTATGAGGTTTTTAGGTCTCATAAAAGCCTGAAACACTACAACATTGTTGCAGACCTTTGGAAAGGTATCTATGAAGCCTATACAGGTGCTTATAGTCCTACTTTGCTACCTAAACATTCCAATGGGTGTCAATGTTGATTGGGAAAATGCGAAAGACAGTCAAAAAAAATCTTGAAATGAAGATTTGGAAACATCAAAAGACAACAAACTAAGGTCCAAAGACACATAAATTAAACTCATACTGAAACCTGAATCAATCTAGCCTCACTGTGTTAGGGGAAACCATCTTAACATCAAGGTCATGTATCTATAAATAGTCCTAGGTTATTAGTCATCATGAATTAGGATAAGAAAGTATCATCGAATCATATTGCAAGGCATTATTTACACTATATCATCAACATTACAAAAGTGCATACATCAACATTGACATTATATGCATTAGATTACTTTCTTGGCATGTTTTGATGTTGTTTCATGGGAAAGGGATTTGATTCATTATTAAGGAAGTCATCAACCTTCCCTTTGCAAACAATAAACAATACAGTTTAAACCACAATTTAAACCTTTCAATGGTTGTTTCAAAAACATTTTAAACAAAAAAAGTAATACAGTTTAAACCAAAACAATATTTTTTGAGCATTTCGCCACCTTTATTTCCCACACTCTTGCATTAAACGATATGTGTGTTTAAACTATATTGTTGTTTGGTTTAAAATGTATGTTGTTTTGGTGTAAATTGTATTGTTATTTAGCTTAAAGTGTTTAAACTGTATTGTTTCTATTTTCCCACACTTTAATCTAAATAGTAATACAATTTTAAAAATTTAAGCTAAAAAACAATAAACTAAAACAACAATACAATTTAAACAATTTAAGCTAAAACAGTTAAAACAAAAACAACAATACAATTTAAACAATTGAAGCTAAAAAACATAAAACCAAAACAACAATGTACTTTAAACTAAAACAACAAACATTTGAAACCGAAACATACATTTGCAGTGATGTTGGAATATTAAACTTACATGAATGTTGATAGTAGCATGCAATTCGAAGCCTTCAGGACTCTTTTGTATGGGATGTTAGAAACTTGAACTAGGAAATCTAGGGTATATGTAGGAAAACTAGGAAGGAAATGTTTGTGATATGTGCACTCTCATTTGATTGGTTCAAATAGTTTTTATTGCACTTCATTTGAATGATTTTATGGATGTCTATAAATTTGAATTTGGTATTAAATATGAAAGGTGATTGATTTAGGCGAATGCTTATTTGGTCAGAAGTGTTTGAATTCCTTTAATGTTTTTTTGACAACTTGGTTGGTGAGCCTTAAACCTTTGATTGTGTGAAGTAAATGACAGAGTTGATTGATTTGGTTGAATGCTTGTTTGGGTTGGATTTTAATAAATTTATGTCCTCTTGTTTTGACAGCTTGTTTGGTGAGCCTTACACTTTCAGTTGTGGTCTTTTTTGCAGGTATTAAGTTAAAGGGACTAGTAGTTGGGCATTTATCAGTCTATGGAGTGCACTTGGGCATTACTCATTTTTACTTGGGACTCCAACTTTTGAAAATATGAATCTTTTCTAGGACAAAAGTTCATATTGGATGGGACAATTTATATTGTGTAAATGTTTAAAAATGTTTGTTTTAATCCAAAAAGAAAGTCAAACTTGGTTGATCGCTGGTCTTTAACTTGGAAGAAAATACTATTAACTTTTTAATATAAACTCTTAACGCGTCATTTTGGCTTATGTTGGATCCACTTGTCTACAAGTGCAAATCATGTCAATTGTATTTATGTTTTCAAATCCTTGTAAATCATTTGTCTATGCCACCTAATATGAATAATAAAATACTAATGAGTAAACAAATATGATGTGTACATTGATTGGTCCCTATTTGTGGTACTTTTAGAAATTTTTTTAATATTAATTAGATCATTTAAAGCCAACTTGTGGCCCCACTTTGGTCAACTCCTATACCACGTATAGGAGCTTGACCCACTATCAAGCCCTCTCCCCTATATTATCTAGCACTTGCACCTCCCAAGGGTGAAATGAACTTACAAATTTTTATTTTTATATTTTTTAAACTAATATTTTTTATAAAAAAATATATTACTAACTTTATTTTTATATTATTTAATTAGTGATATAACAAGAAAATGAGCAAAGTTTCTGATCCGAATGGGATGGCTTTATTCCTGAAGAAAGGTGAGGTCTTACATAGCATGCAAGGAGGGTTTGATAGAGAGATGCTGCCGAAACCCTGGGATGACGTGTGCCACATGATCATCAAATACTTCATGCTTGAAGTTAGATTCTATCATTTTTTCACTACTATTTTGCTTTATTAAACCATTTCAGGCGTAGCAAGTTTATTAGTTATCCTTTCTACTTGTTGTCGTCCCTTGAAGCCTCAATTGTGTCTACAATTGACCAACATGCCAATGACCCTAACAAGCCCCTTATTCCGCTCCATCAGGGGCTCATTTTTATTATTTACAAGATGCATCTGGCTCTCTGTCGCCCTAAGACCCTCACTTCTACTCATGTTGACCCTTTATTGCTGCCCAGTAGTAACCCTGACAAGAATAGCCCAGTGATAATTACTGAAATCACCTCAGAAAAATATACTCAATCCCACAAGTTTGGGAAGAAGAAACTTGCGATTGGTAAAATTCCCATGCCTAAGTCTATTGACCAGACCCCTAAGAGCATTTCCAAGGTTTCTGCCAAAAGAAAGATTATCTCTGGTGACTCCTCCCATGAGACTCCTTAGAAGAAGAATAAGGAGGGGGTGGAGGGGGGTAGTGTCTCGAACAGTGGAGACAAGACTAAAGCTGAAATTCTAGAGGTGGAGGATGTTGGCTCTGAGGAAGGTGACATTGGGAGTGATAGTACCAAAGATGAGGAGTTTGCCTTGCCTAAAAGTAAACCCCGGGTGCCGTCGACCAGAAGCTCAACTAGGCTTGCTGCAAAACCTAATCCCACTCTTCAAGAGCAGGTGTTGATTGCTAAATCGGTGGAAGGAGAGGAAGACTTGGTGGGTGTGGACAATACTGGCAACAAAGATAACAAATATGAGATGATGGAGGTTGGGGTCAATGATGGCCCTAATAATTTTTTGGAGATCAATGTCTAGGGGTCTGACTCTGAGAGTTCTAAGAAAGTGGTGCAGGATACTGGCAAGAATAACAGGGGTGGTAAGAAAACCATGAAGGACAAGGAGATGGATGCCCTCATTGGAAAATTATCTGAGATGGAGAGGAAATTTAAGAGTCTAGCCAGGTTCACCTCTAAAGTCATGCACAGATCAGCTACCACTCTTGCGGTCCTTCAGGACATCAAATTTACCAGTCATGGGATGAAAGATAAAGAGTTGAAGGAATACAAAGATCTATACCAGTTCTTGAAGGAGGATTGGGAGCAGTTGTTTAATCAGCCCTAGGGGCTTTTCTGTGCTTTTTGTTGTCTTTCTGTTGTCGGTCCACTATTTGTCCGATGTGTTTGGGTCTATGGTTTTTTGGCTATTTCTTTTTTCCTAGGTTTGTATCTTTTTGATGGAACTTTAATGTGCCTCTATGGCTGATGTGTAATGGGATCGACACCCTTTTTTTGCTGCTTACTTTATCAAAAATTATTTATTTATAAATGTTTTGTAAACAAACAAAAGTGATGTAAATGAAAAATAAATTTCAATGGAAATAAAATGTGTACATTATTTGGCTACAATTAAAGATTGAAAAGATTAATAAGTAAAATTTTGATCATAATTGGTTAACATTACCTTTCTTAATTGATTGCGATCAACTCCTCAGACTAATTTATCAAAGAGGTTTGTTTTCTTTTCATTTTATTTTTTTATTTTTATTCATTAGGCATGTTAATAAGAACATAAGAACATTTTATCACATAAGAAGTTTTAATTGTATGATCAACTTATATATGCTTATGTATATATACATCTTTGTATATGTGTAGGTATATAACATGTATTTATGTCTTTATTTGTGTCATTGCATCTACTCTTTCAAATGGTGTTTTTTAATTTTTTGTTTTTAGTTCACAGGAGTTTCAGTATGATGCATAAGGGAACAATCATGATAGATCTACTGATAGAGTAGCTCAGAATGAAAATCCTTGTGTCACTAGTTCAAATATGGTTCTTGGCATGTATAGTCATCATCATAAATAAGTATGAAAATTGATTAGTAGACCTTATCCTAATATATTATATAGAATAATCATCAGTGATTTTATGTGATTGAATCAATAGGGAGTTCATCCAAGTTATTTCAAAGGGTGTCATAGAAAATCATTACTTGGAATAACTCAAACTAGAGAGCAATTTTCCCTATTTCATTCTATTAATATTAATATCTTGTAAAGAAAAGGGTAGAACTAGGCCTATTAGATAGTTGACAATTCATCTCTAAGGTTAAAAAAATTATGATTAATAGAAAGATTGGGATAAATAGCTTCAACCTTAGCATTATATAAAACAAAATATGAAGATAAAATGAAATAAGATATTTTAGTCCTCACACATCTTGATAATGATGTCAAAATTACTACTAGCATAATACATAGATCAAACCATATAAGGTTTGTTTTCTTGGTCAATCTAAAAGGCTAAATTAAAAGAGGTATGCTATATAAAAGCATGGGAGGGAGGCAAGTTCCAATTTCCTCTCTTCCATAGGTTCACAAGTCACAGATCTGAGTGAGGGTATACTTTCATCGTGAAAGTTGATGAACCCTGATAAATATGTTTTATTTCTATGCATATATTACAGTACTTCTTTATTTCTATGGACTTGGACACTTAAATGCATTATTAAAATAGCTATAATTTTTTGATGAATGAATTAATGGTGTGTTTTGGTGCTTATTTTTTGAAAGGTTGAATTTGTTGATTGTTTCTAGAATTTCTTATCTATATGCATATGTATTTATGATTTTGTGATAAGAATGATCATTAAACCTATGGACTAAACATTTTGGATCTCTCTGGAGCCAACCATAAAGAGAAGACAATTAGCTCTAGATAGCTTCAAAGTGCCACCATGCACCATAATTGATCATCCCTTCTCCAAGTCGGTGACTATGTGATAGTTTTTACACTTAACTTCAGTTTCAATGTGTGCCACATAAGGAATAAGGAAACTCCAACTGCTCAGCCAATCATCACCACGCTCAACTTAACTTCAATTCTTTTTGCACCCTATTGTTGCCAAGTTTAAAGAATAAGCCAACCTGATAATTGAAGTTCCTCTTTAGTTAAGGTTCCTCTAGTTTAGGTCTTGCTTGTTTGTTCTATGCCTTCAATCAAAGATTCCCTTTTGGTTGAAATGATGACATCTTTTATTTTCAATAAGAGACTATTTGTCTTGAGGTAGAAAAGAGTTAAGTTATGTTTAAGTCTTCAATTTAGTTTAGTCCACTTTGTAGAATAAGGCTCAAGTGTATAATAGTGAGCCAGGAGAATAGAAAACTAGTTCCAACTTTCTTTCTATTTTTTAGTATTATTTTTTAGCGATATTTTTCTCGCTCTCTTTTGTATAAGCATGCCTATATGGATTTCAATTGAATGAAAATAAAGAGAAAATTCTTCTGATTTGATGTTAGCGTAGATGGATCCTTCCAAAAGGGGAGTTGGGCCCACTCCACCCAAAGGAGGTGATCTACTAGTATTTCAATTTTTGTGATTATATTTCCTTGTTGTGTGTTAAGAATTAGATTTTCCTTTGTGATGTGATTAAAGTGGTTTTTGTATTGCTCTTTTGTTACCATTTACTTGTAGGTCATTAAAAGAGAAAGATCATAAAAATGTTTACTTTTCCAACATTGATCTTATTGAGCAGTAATTTTGTTAAACATGAATGTTTAGCATAGATCTTTCCAGCTTTAATTTTAATTGAGTATCACTTCAATTCTATTTTAGCATTCATTTATGTATGTGTGTTTTAATTGGCAGTAGAAAAGATTGGGAAAATTGCTTTAATTCATTCAATTTAGTATGTGTGTTTCAATTAGTAGTAGTGTAGATTGTGATTCAACATGACTCTTTACATTTGTATAGAATAGAATGGAAGGTTAGATTATAATTTGTTTTTTATTTTCAACTTAGAATAAGATCACAATCTCAAAAACCCCCAAAAGGAAGAAACCTTGCCTCAGATAGCTTCAGACATTGCCCCAGATTGATATAAATTAAATGATATGAAACTTGATGACTACAATGACCCTGGTAGTCATTAATTTTCCACAGTCCATGATGTTGAATTGGTAATGCTTCTGGATTTGACTGTGTTTGATTATTTTCCTCAAAAGTGTTAGGAAAGTATACTAGCCTAATTTTTTGAAGATGTTATCACTTCACCAACAATCATTGCCATATTCTTCAACTATATCCCTAGTTGAGAAATTCATGGGCAACTGCATGGAATGAGGACGAGATCTTATATTCTTAATACATGTTTCTTCCACCAACACCTCTCCTTCCTCATCGTCAACCATAAACATGCCATATTTAATCAAGAAACTTAGTTTCTCATTGCTACCTCTTATAATGCATAACTCAAGCACACTTCCCTCAAAATCCTTCCTCATCACAGTGCACCTTCACCATTCATCCATGAGTTAAAAATATTGTATCCAAAAGAAAAGCACATCAAAATACTTAAGTAAAAGTTGTGTTTTTATTAAGAGGGGTAAAACAAGTTTTGAAGGGACTATAAAACCCTTTACATCTAGTTAAGCATCAACAACAAATAGTGAGACATATAGATAGAAAACAAAACAACACACAAGAAAAAATAGCAAACACTGGACCCTAAATCTTTTTGAGAATTTCAATAGCTTCCAGTTCCTATTGATAAAAACTTTCATGCATATGCATAAAGTCCTAGAACTCTTTTTTCTCTTCCTCATAGCTCTTTTTCCTATTGTTCATTGTTCTTACACTGGGTCCTACCTTCATAACTTTACCCTCCACATTAAGAGCCTTTGGGCCATCAGCATTTTCTTTTTGCTTCTCAATCAAGATCTTAATTCCCATAACACTGTTTTGAATGGTTCACTTGCTGACTTGGGTAGCCTTATTAAGATTATCCTTAATGGTTGTCAAATCTTTTTCCAGCACAATCAATCTATCATTGTAATCCTCCTGGCCTACTTAAACTTTCTATCCAAGGTATCATTTTTTTCTTTTGCTCATTGCAAACATTGGCCAATATGTTAACTTGAGATAATTCTTCCTAGTTCTGGAAGATTCTAGCATCCTCCTTATGAATTTGAATTTTCTCTCCTAATTTCTTCTCCATCAAAGATAACTTAAAATATTGAGTCTATTAATTTCTTAAAAAAAACCATTTGATGAGAGATTGTTGGGCCTCAACAGTTTCTTGCACAGTCCCAAGAATATCATAAATCTCTTATAAAGATGAGGGGTTAGACACCAATAAAGAGAATTCCTTAGGTAGAGCTAGACAAGGATCATAAATGCTATTAAGGGGTTCACCTACAACATATTCAAGGAAGGTCTTATCTTTCCCTTTGTCCTTCAACCCCAGGGCCTTCAAATGCCTAGTTGGCTTTCTTGAATATTGTCACCTTTCTTCTTCACCTTGTTAATAGTAACCCTAGGGACATGGATCTACCCTTTTATAGTCTTCTTTCTTTCTTTGACCCCCCCTTGGACTATCTAAAAAAACCCTAGGGACATGGGGTTTCCTTTTAATGGGATCTCCTCTCTATTAGGTCTCAAAAATGCAAGTTGCTAATCCTAATAGAATGCCAGGCTCTATGCTTAGATTTGCAACGTTTTTGAACTAACGCGACAGAATCAACCTTTAGGGTTTGATGATTCTGTGCACTTTAGGTCCTGCTACACCTAGGCGGGTGAACCTTGGGAATTAAAGCATACTAAATGTAAATGTATTAACTAATTAAATGGATCTACCTACAGTGGTAAATGGTGTAGGATAGATGAAAGCTTGCTAATGAATTCTATATCTAATATCTGATGAATTGTATAAGAAATATCAAGGTGAATTTTATGATTGTGTAAATAAAAGGATTTAAATGATGAATTGAAATAAGACCAGTGCCTTGTTGGGTAAACAGAGTCAAATGAAGGACTAAGACTAGTGGCTTATAGTGGGCAGTAATTCTAATTGTTTGGCACAATATTTTAGTTTATAACTTGTATAAACGTGCAGGGAGATGACTGACAAACTCTTCTTAATAATCCAACTAATATAATTAGTTTTCTTGTTACTCACTAGAAGGTAATTTAATCCTTTCTTGAAGGAACCAATTAAATGAAATATGCAAGATAACAGACAATATCAATTTGGAGACAGAATGGCAATCCTAATTATATGATTCTTCTTAGTAATCCAAACTAACACTTCTAGGTTACTGTGACTGATCAGAAGGATTTTAATTCCTCTATGGAAACTAATTAACCCAATCACACAGATACAGCAAATGTGTATTGACAAATTAATTATATACTTGATATATTAATTTGAATAACAAGGAAATACTGAAATGGAGACAACCACACAACTAAATAATCTTAACAAACAATTGATGCCAGAATAGAACCACGGAATCAGAGAACTTCAATTTACTTCTTCAATAATAAACTTGCAACATGGTCTTTGAGAAACATTGTAAACTATATGTATTATATTCTACTGCTGATGATTCTGTGGATATCCTTGTTCTCCCTGATATATATGTGTGGGAAATAAACTTCAGGCCGAAACAATATGACTATTCGTGGCTCACACCTTTTCACATAAATGGATTAAGAAATAGACAAGTTTGATTAAGAGCTGTATTCGTTAATCTTCATTTGGCAAAGTATTCCATATTATAGTTTCTATCAAATAAGTTGCACCTGTTCTCATTGCTGAAAGCAATACATCAATTTTTACATTGACAAAATCTCATTTTTGTTTTATATGACCCTCTTCATATTGCTCTGGCAAAAAACAAATCCATCTCAAAGTTGTAATAAACATATATGCATCAGAAATTCTTGTGTATCAACTTTTGTATATGCATTTGGAACACACATACAAGTGCAAACTCCATCAGGTATATAAAATAAATTAGATTTCAGATCCGTCCTTGTATATTTTCCTGCATCCTCCTTTTGCATACATATCTTTTGTATACCGGATACATTTTCTTTTGTACACAAGAGCAGGCCTGACCAGGTTTATGAAATGAATTGAAATCGCCTTCGAATCTGCCATTGTATGTATCTTATATACATACAATCCGCAACTACATCTCTCCTTTTGTATATCAGATACAATGCATTATAATATACAAGCATGGACTTCACACAAAGTTCTCAAAATTTGACTTTCTAATCGGGTCCAAAATTGTATCATCTTTTGTACATCTTTTTGCATATTGGATACATACATTTCTCACATACAAACTCGGACCCCACACAATGTATATAATGTTCAAATCTCCAATTATGTCAGGTTTTGTATATTATTCTCTTGTATATTTTCTTTGTATATTGCCGTTTGTATGTTATCTTGTATAAGCGCACATACAAAGCATCTTATACAAACCCTCTCTTTACCTTTTATATCGAGTGATGCTTTTTTATTCCCTTGTATATCAGGTATGTATATTATAAACATACAAGCACCTCGAACATACAAAGACTTTTCAGTATTTAACTTTCTTTTCGCATCCGGTTTGTATCTCTTATTTACATCCTTTTAACTTGTATATCGGCTTGTTTATCGAAGATATACATTGTTATTTATACAAGCCCGATATGCAAATGATGGAGCCCACATCACTTTTCTGATTGTATCTTCCGAAATGCAACAATACTTGTATCCAATTTTTAGATACAAAGCCGAATACATACAAACTCCTTTGCATCACCTCTTCGGACTTATCATTTTTATAAACCACAGTTTACTTACTTTTCGGCTCCGCAATGTATATAAAGTGCAATGCATCTTCCGATATACTTTAAGTCATGATGCATCATTTTAACCAAATTTCAACCTTTCTTGAGTTCCGCATTGTATGTATATTGAAATATATAACCTAAAACATACATACAATGCACAAAACATACAACAATAAAACCTTATTTCATAATCTTTTCAGTTCCGCGACATGCATATAGATTTGTATATCATCTTGTATGTTTTATGCATTTGTATCTTCTCACTATTTGTATCTTGCGTACATACAAATAAATATACAAAACCCTCAACTGTTCACCTTTGTATCTGGTATACATGCATTCTGACCAACATGCACTTTGTTTTTTAAGGATCTTGATTCCTCTGTTTTCTGCTTTAAATCTTCGCTTGTAGGCTTTTCTCAAACAATTCTGTCGAGTTTAATTGTAATGATTTCGAATGTTATCTCAGAGGATTTCTTTGCCGATGATTCTTATTCTTCACACTTATTGGTGTAAGTTACGTCAAAGCACTTTTCTTCAATCGGTGAGACATTGGAGCATCGGAAGCTCCTTAGTTTCTCATTCTGATACTCATTTCCTGCTGATGACCATTAGTTTCCTCTGCTCTATTGGGTGATCGGTGAGAGTCTCACCAAGCTCCTCCATCAGTATGACTTACGCTGTCGGGAAGGTTTTCAGAGTATTCTTCGATGGTCTTTCCTTACACCGATAGCTATTTCAACTAGTTTCTCATGGATCGGTATAGCTAGTATAAAGTCTTGCCGATATTAAGAAATTTAGGCCCTTTACATTGTTTTGTCATAGGATTTTTTATGGGATATATCAATTGTAATTCTAATTTTGGGCGAAATGTTTTATGATTTGGTTAGATATGGATGAGTAAGAATACAAGAAAATTTTAAAGTTTCCCATCCCAACACTCTCTTCCTTTTGCCTTCATTTGGACTATCAATTTATCTACCAACTTCTTTCATCACCCTTTCATCCTGTAACCCTGGACTACTCTCCTTTGATAGGGAATCCTCAATTTTTGACATTTTTGTAGATTTTTTGTAGATTCCTTTTCCATAGCCTCCCAAGTGTCATCCATGGAATCTTTAGAATTCTTGGAAGTAGAGTCAAAGTACTCCACTATTGTTTTGATTTTTACATCTTTAGTTTCGACCCCTTGAGTGTGAGTCTTAGGGTTCTTAGCTCTAATATAGTTCACAATCAGTAAAATAAGCCCTTGATGGAGGGGAGCCATCCTTGGGGTATGATTACACTCCTTAATAGAGTTCTCCAATGGTGACAACTAGAAGAAAGTTAAGGAGACCATTTTTTATGTCTAAAGTGGTTCAACAAGACAAAGTGATAGGAATACATAGACTTGACTCTTCCTTCCAAAGTTAGGTACCTCATAATGTAGTGTACAACCTCATCCCATGGCGCCTTCAAAGACCTCCTGACATGGCCTGAATGGAGGTTAATTAGGTCTTCATCAAGTTTCAAAAAATGCACATGGCATCTTCCCCTGAACACCTATCTTTGAAAATTTTAGCCCCCAACACAAATAACCTGATAACCTAAGCCATTAACTCCTTTGTAACTTCAAATTCAAGCCCCTACACTGCTACATTCCTATTGTCCCCCCCTTTAAAAACTCAACAACTAGCAACATATCATTCCCATTTAGCCTTTCAAGATAAGGGGTTAACCCCCCATTCATCAAAATTTTCTAAATTCTCTTGTTTTTCCTAATGCTATTGCTTCTCAAAGTCTCAACATGACTTCTATCATATCCATACTTTGAAATCCCCTATTGTTGTCTCCTCTATCCCACAATATCTCAATAGTGCTCATCTTGCCAAACATAACTGAGATGGGAGATGAAAAGAAGTTGTTAGAAAGAGCTTTCAAGTACACCAAGCTATCATGATTAAGGTGACCTTCCCTCATGTGGGTGATAAGCCAAATCCTCTCCATCCCAAATAGGTAGTAACTACTAATGAATTTTAATATCATTATTAAGTCTAATGAATTTTGATGGGAATATGTCATTCTTCACCCAATTGGTGATCTCATTATGCAAGACCCCCCAATTAGCAAAAAATTAGCTATTCTACTAGCTTCCCTAAAAATATGAGTAATATTAACATTTCCAATGTTTTCAATAATGTCAATAGAATCCTTTATCCAACCATCAATGGTCTAACTCAAATGATTTCTCTTTTTCAAATAGTTTATGATGTTCATCAAATCCCCTTCGATGATTAAGGCATGAACACCAATCTATGGGGGTTTTTTCAAGGCATTGTAAGCTGCAAAAACCTCAATGAAATGATTGCTTTCATGACCTAAGTTGATTGTAAATGCTGCAATCAGGTTGCCTTTGTCATCTCTAAGAACTCCTCCACCTCTTGAGGGATTTGGATTCCCTTCGGAAGCTCTATTAAAATTTAACTTGTAACAATTACGGGGGGGAAGGGACCAAACAATATTCTACCTTTGGGATTTAGACTTCTTGAAAGGGGCCAAATATCAAAATCTAACTTCCAAGAAAAAACAATCTCCAAGTCAAGCTTAGTGTCACAACCCTTATTTTCAATAATTAGTTATGAATTTAAATATTATTATTTAATTGACTATCGACTAATTTTTACTTGTGTGTACAACAGGAACACTCTCTTGATAGAGAGAGAGTATCATCGAGGCAGAGGGAGTTTAGCCAACTGACAATGACTTGTGTTGAAGGTACCTTCACATACACTACTTAGTCGAATTGCATAATATGAAAAATATTTGCATTCATTTAGAATAATCTTTTAACTGATTTACATAATTGCAAATAGTCGCAATATTATTAGTTGCATTGTTTGAATTAATTATTTTGGATAATTTAGTATCTTTTAAAAAATATTCCTTTATGCCTTTTTGATTTTTAGTAAGTGGTAGTTTTTGTGAGGGAATCTTGGGAGTTATTTCCTTCCAGGTTTCTAACTTTGGGGAGTCTAAAATTAGAATGTTTCTGGGTGAGTGAAGTAATTGGATATTAATGCATTTTCTATTTTACTTTGTATGCATGTTGTCAAAGATGCTCTATGGAAGGTATTAAATAGGAGTTTCATTTGACAATGGCTCATTCCATTGAGCATGTGTTTTTCATGCCTAGTGCATCTTGTGTGGTTGGGTTTCAAAATCATGAGCTTAGGAGTATATCTACAAGAATATGATCAATGCTATATGTGTAACCTGATAACCATATCTGTTTACCCATCCTATATTTTATGCATCATTTATTGTTTAATATTGTGTCGGTGTGGATTTATCATTCTTACCTATGCCTGATGATTATATTAGCTAATTCAACTATCAATATTTTTGAGAATATTTTATGCTACCATTGATTTATTTATCCTTAAGGAATTTTTAAATGATTTCTGCAAATGATTTATTTTACTCTTCTTGGACCATGTCTCTTTCGGTATTCCTAAAACAAATTCAAGCCTAGTTTATGCTTCATGGATGTGTTAAGAATTGAATCTATTCTTCATCATACAACCCATGAGATGATATCTTCTCGAGGTTTCAGTTTAAGTCGTCCAAGCATCTTGTCTATGCATTACATGTTCCTTTTGAGTGATAACTTGCATTTTCTGGTGTATACCTTGCAATCATTACAAACCATTATTCTTTTAGGGTTTTGATAACAATTTATGGCCTTGTCTTTAAATCCATATTTTGAATACATGACACATGTAGCTATTTTCTTGGCATATGTGAGGTGAGGGTTCTCCATGACCTATGTATAGCAAGAGATATTTACTTTATACTACTGTTATCCTTAAAATCCTTTATCATATGACTAGATCTTGGAGATGACTTCCTATAGTATCAATTCTGTTGCCTAGTACCATGCGCCTAGGATTAAATCTCTGCATCTTTATTTACTCTGGTTTTGGCTTTCTTTTCAATAGTTTTTTTTTTAATTCGTAATAGTATTGTATTATATTGTTGTAAATCAAAAAGATACATTCTACCATCATAGCTTGCATAGTTTATCAGAAAGCAGAAGCTTCATATATCATTCTGCTTTGGACCCATAGAATAGATAGAGAAAACAAAAACCATTCTACAAAATGGCCACGCAGGGCCAGACACTAGAGAATGGACAAAGGGTGGTCTCGCAGGACCCCAGAACCAGTACCAGACTGAACCTAAAAACCATCACAAACCTAATACAAGACAACTTTCAGACTATAATAACAGAACTATTAACATTATGAGAGAATTTATTGACCACCAATACCAACTTCAAGCTTCAATTTCATACTTGTGGAGCTTCCAATTAAACTCCTCTACCTAGTCAAAGCCCTATCCATCGATAAGCAGAAATAGCTTGAGCAGGTAATTAGCCCCTACACATGCATTCTGCCTGTGCCATACCAACTCTACACTCTGCAAATCTAGAATAAATGGGTGGTATTTCACTATGCCACCTGGGGTGTACAAAAGGTGAATATCTTTTAGCCTTGGTAGCCCTGCATCGAAGGTAGCGATCTCTAGGGTTTCTGCTAGACTGCTGAGCACTTCAGGGATAAACAACCTGTGAGTGATAGTGTTAACCCACGACTTAGCAATGTGAAGGTCCAGAAGAGATGCCGCAAACCTGGAACTCAGGTCTGTGTCCACCATATACCGCTCTCCTTCCTTAATGAAACTCTTGCCCATCACCATCTTCACTGTCCCTATTACCAGAACGTAGTTCTGCTTGAGCACTCTCTTCAGTTGTAGGTCGATGATCCTGCCTAGGAATGCCACCTGTCTCCTTGAGCTTACTAGATGAATGGGGGTGTCCATTCCCCCACACCTAATGCTCTCTGCTAGAAAATGTAGAATAACCTTGTGTTTCTCAGACATACTCGACAAGTTGCATGAAAGGCTTATGTCTCCAAATAGAACTAAGGGTGCTATAAGCACTGCATGCCATAATGCCCATGTCCTTCAACTCTGATAGGGAGTTATCTCCGATCATCTGCATAATGTTCTCATGCTTGGAGATCTCCCCGCTATGAAGTCACTCATGCCACCAACTCATTTACCAAACTATCTTAGTAGTCTATCTTATGATTGCTATCACATCATAGCGGAGCATAGGAGATCCAACATTATTTATAATGAAACCCCGTAGATGATATATATTTATCATCTGCTCCCTTTCCTCAATTCTTCCTTGGCCTTTCCACCATTGCAAGGTTGGAAAGGTGGCCGCCCTACCGCCGTCATTGATGATTCTGAAGATTGAGGATTTCACCTCCCACTAGGATCAAAGATTTCTTTCAGAGAAATGCCATCTGCCCCAGAGTTCGAGAGATGGTCTGCTTTGGAGTTACCCTCCCTAAGGATGTGATTAAAAGTTACTCCTTTGAAGCTGACCAGAAGATTCAATGCCATTTCTAATTTTTCCCCAAGTCTCCAATTTACCATTCTTCTTGTCCTCAATCCATTGATGACCAAGAGAGAGTCACCTTCGACTACTAAATTTTTGATCCTCAATTCCTTACAAAATCTTAGACCAAGAATAAGTGCCTGCAGCTCTACCTCATTATTGGTGTTTGGGGTGAGAGGTTCTACTAGCTTCCCCACAATCTGGCCATTCCTATCTCTCACAATGCATCCAGCCCCAGAAACTCCTGGGTTTCCCTTGGCTACACCATCGAAACTCAATTTATGCCATCCAAATTCTGGAGGTTCCCATTGCACCCATTTCCTTGCTTCCAGAGTTTTGGTGCCACCTTCTCCAAGGGAGGGAGCGATCTTCAAGCCATGCCAATTTCTATACATCTTTGCATCCCAAGGTGTGAACTATAGATTTTTGGGACCCAATTCTTCAAGCCTTGAGTTCACTACTACCATATTTACCTCAATTTTATTCAAAAAATATTGCAATGGCATTTCTTTATCCTAGAAAATCCTCCTATTGTGTTCCTTCCACACCTCCCACAATAGGATTAAGGGACAAGACAACCATAGGCTTCCAAATACCACCTTTTGGTATAATACCGGCCATGCCAATAGCCATTCTACTAAACTGCCTGGAGGGGCTAATTTCCATTGAAGCTTATTACAAAGCCATTGCCAACAAAGGGAGGTGTAGGAGCAATGCAGAAAGAGATGATCCCCATCCTCTTCTATAGATTTACATAAAGAGCATCTTGAGGGTCTAGCAAAGCCCATTTTAGCAAATCTATCAGCAGTGAGGACTCTTCCTTGGGAAGCTGTCCAGGTGAAGATGCCAGCTTTGGGTAGGCAGAGTTTGTTCCAATAGAGCTTGATTGGTAACCTTGTATCACCCATATCTGATCTACTCAAGCATCTATAGCCATCTTTTACATTATACTGCCCAGATGGGGAGGTTGTCCATCTTAGGATGTCTTGGCCCTACCTAATGCACACATGACGCTGGCTTAGAGCAGTTTCAAAGGATTCTACTTCCCTGTCATTCAAGCCAAGATTTGTAGCCTTTTTCCACTTTGGGAAGCTATCTCCTTCCTCTACAAAGAATGAGAGAGAGTCCTTCACTTTGTGCCCCTAGGCTTGTTTTGTTTGGAGTCTAACCAAAGCCAAGTCCTGATTTCCAACCAGAGTTGGATGACCGTCCCAAGAATCTTCCTAGAAGAGCACTTTCCTCCTATCCCTAATTTCCCAGGTCAAGTGTCTGGATATCAGGTCACGACTACTCTTTATAAAGTTCTAGATTTTGGATCCCTTCAGCAATGTTCAGGAGGTGAAGATATTGTTCTCTTCTTCATCCAAGTATTTGGCTTTGATGACTCTCACCCATTTGAGTTCAGGTTTTGCATGTATCAACCAGACCATCTTTAGCCCCAATGCTCTATTTTGGAGAATCAAATTCTTTAGCCCTGTCCCGTCTGATTCCTTCTGTTCATAGACTTGTTTCCATTTGATCAGTGGGTATTTGAATTGATCTAATTTTCCTTGCTAGAAATTTTTTTTCATTTTTTGGTTTAGATCCTTATTGGCTAAGCTTGATAGTGGTAAACATGACATCATATAAATGGGAATTGCTGCAATTACCGCTTTAAGCATAGTTAGCCTTCCTGCCCATGACAACCATTTGCTCTTCCAAGAGGCCAATTTGTACTTAACCCTTTCTATCAATGGTTCCCATGTTCTCCCATAATGAATTCCATGAATTAATAGAAGACCCAAATATTTACAAGGAAGGTTTCCTTTTCTGAAGCTAAGGATTCTCAAGATCCTTTCTTCTCTTCCAGGGGATGAATTAAAGAAAAACACTTCTGATTTCTCTTTGCTTACCTCATGACCTAAATCTCTTGAATATTGATCTAGAATGAGTTTGAAATTCCTTACTTCCCCTTCATTTGTTGTTCTAAAAAGCATCGTATCATCCACAAATTGTTGGTGAGTAATTTCTGGCATGTTTCGTGAAATTTGGATGCCTGTAATTCGCCCTTCCTATCCTACTTTGGCGCAGGATCTACCAAGAGCTTCAACCATGATAATAAAAAGAAAAGGTGATAATGGATCCCCTTGTCGGAGCCCCCAAGACGCTTTGAAGAACCCTTCTGGTGAGTTGTTAATGAGAACTGAGAATCTTGGGCATGCTATCCAATCAAAAATTAAACCCAAAGGCCTCTAGCACTTTGAACATAAACCTCTAGTTGACCTTGTCATAGGCTTTCCTTATGTCTATCTTTATCAGCATTTAGGGCTTTTTCATTTTTTGAATGGAGTGTATTGCTTCCTGAGCAATAATCACACCATCCAAAATGGATCTCCTTAGCACAAAGCCTGTCTTTTCCTTTGCTATGATGTCTGGCAAGATCTTCTTAATTCTGTTGGCCACTACTTTGGCCAAGATTTTGTATAATGTATTACAGAGTGCTATGGGATGGAATTCTCCAAAGGATTCCATCTTCTCCTTTTTGGGTATTAAAGCAATGAAGGTGCTATTAATTTCTCTAAGCACCTTTCTAGTGTTTCTAGAGTCTTTGATTGCTTCAGAAACCTCCTTTCCCACTATGTCCCAACATTTCTAGAAGAAAGTAGTGGAGAACCCATCGGGCCTAGGAGCCTTATTCGGATGGAGCTAAAACATTGCTTCCTTGATTTCACTATCTAAAAACTTCTTATTCAACATCTTGTTTTGTTCCTCTGTTATTGTTTTGGGAATGTTTCATATAAAATATTATTGGGCTTCCAAAAAAGACCCTTCCGAGTCATTCAACAGCTCCTAAAAATATCCCACCGCCACCGATTTGATTTCATCTAAATTGTCTATCAATCTGCCATCCATGTTTTTGATAGCTGTGATTCTGTTGATGTCTCTGTGAACTCTGGTAGAATTGTGGAAGAACTTCGTATTTCTGTCTCCAGTTCGAAGCCATATTTCTCTTAATTTTTTTCACCAAAAAATTTCTTGTTTTACAAGAATGTCCTCTAGTTTACCCATCAGTTCTTTTTCGTATTTGTAGGAGTTGTTATCCATGGCTTCTCTTAGAATCTTTTCATTGAGGATCCCCATTTCCTCTTCTATTGTCCTTTTTACTTCAAAGATGTTCTTGAAGTGATCCTTATTCCACTGTTTCAATTTGATCTTGACCCAATTTAATTTGGTCATCACATTGAAGAGTTTGTTGCCCCCAGGGATGCACTCTATCCACCAAGTTTTGATTAGATCAAAGAAGGCTGGGTCTTTGAACCAAATGTTTTCAAATTTAAATGGGCATCTTATGAGTCTCCTTTGTCCAAGTATTTCTAAACAAATGGGAAAGTGATATGAGCCCGAGAGAGGAATGATTTTACTCTCAAATGTGAAGGGAAATCTACATATATCCCCCTTAAACATAAACCTATCAAGTTTTTCTGCAATTTTACGAAATCCCTTTCTTATATTTGTCCAGGTGAATCTACCATTGCCCAATTAGATATCTAACAACGCATTTCTTTCTACAAAACTTTAAAAGTCTACTTGTGATTGGAGCTTTCTTCCTACCCCACCTTCTTTATCATCTACTTTGAGAATAGCATTAAAATCTCCCCCCAGAATGAAGAATTCATAAGCAGGATTATTGCATAAAACATCTAATTCACTCCAAACTTCCCTTTTTAAGGTATAGGAGTTAGGGCCGTAAACATTAATTAGCATGAAGTTCATATTGGAGGCCAAGCTCCTTACCTTACATGCTATCCATCCCTTTCTAGAAGCAACTTCTTTGATCAACACATTCTATGGTTTCCACAGAGTGATTAGTCCTCCTAATGGACCAACAACGTTAACTCCCAATGATTTCCATTGCTTCAAAGTCTTAGCTAGTTTTTGTCTTTCTTGTTCATCTAATTTGGTTTCTTGTAAGAGGCAGATATCTATCTAAAATAATCCTAGATGATGCCTTAAGAGGCATCTTTTGTTAGGGGCATTCAGGCCCCTAACATTCCAAGACGTGATTTTCATGGTTGTTCAGGAAGGGAGCCTCCCTTCCCTACTTTCAACATATCATGTAGCTTCAATTGCCCACTTGCCTCTCCATCCCACTTGAGCTTTTCCTTGTTGGGGATGCATCCTCTGGATTTGTGCTTCCCACAATCTGGTGAGATTTTGGTAGTTTCCTTAAGGCCTAAACCCAATGTTTCATTTGTTGGGAATTCTTTACCTCCACATAAGAGGTTTGGAGAGGGGGAGGTGACCTTATCCTCTGACCAAGGATCTTCATTCCCCTTTCTTCCATCAAACATCCAGTCTTTTGCCAGTTCTTCATCCTCTAATATGACGGAACCATCTTTTGCTGCTTTTGCCAATTCCACTAGCTCATTGCCTACTTCAATTAGGGATACTAGATCTTCCTTGTGAATGTTTGGTTTCATGGCATTTAGAGTCTCTGAGATCTTCATGTTTAAGTTCTAAGTAATGTTAACCACATCCACCATAGGGAGCGGTTCTAGCATGCTCCTAACCCCCAATTCCTCATTCGAAGCTTCTAGCTAAGTCGCTTCATCGGGTTGTGGGTCTATAGGTGATTCATTATCAAGAAAACCTTGAGACTGAATTGGATTGGACTTACTTGCCTCCGCCAGAATTTCTTTGTTGCCTATGCAAACATAATTTTCTTTTGGGCCATGATCCAAGTCTCCTATCAAACCTTCTCCTTTAAGGTCCCTTTTTTCCACCTCTAGACCTGACTCCTTTTCCTTAACATAAGGTTACTCCCAAGATCACCACCCTAAAGTATTGATCCAACTTCCTTCTGGCTTAGGTTCATAAATCAAAGGTTGTTTTAGGATTCCCCAATCCATAAATAGCTTAATTTCTCTCCAGCGAGGGTCAGAAGGTTGATTTTCCATACATATCCTGACAAAGGAACCTTCTTCTTCATGATCCTTCCATTCTTCTACACAAATGTATTTACCTAGATGTTTTCCTATCTCTTCTAGGATGATCAGCTCCCAGAATTCCATTGGAAGCTTAGGCAACTTATACCAGTCCTGGACATAGTTTAGCCTGCATCTCTTAGGATCAAAACCAATCTGCCATTCACAAAAGTAGAACCCAAATCCATCCATTAACCATATCCCTCCCAGAATTTCTACTTTAATCTTCGTTGTCAGACATAAAACCAGAAAGAAGCCATTAGATAAGGCTTTAAGACTTAGATTTTCCCCCCATCTTTCTTGCCACTAGTGAGTCAAGTCTTTCCAATTCAATTTGAAACCAAACCATTTTGCAATAAGTCCTAATTCCTTCAATCACTCTATGGATGGTTCCAACAACCTAGATCCCAGTACTATGGACTTTTTATTGTTGGGCACTTTCATTGTTTCCCTACCCGCACAAGTCTAGTTACCAATACCTCCTTCTTTGACAAATCTAGGGTTTTTTCTGTGATTACACCCTTGGCCCCTCCATTGCTCATGATTATCTTGCCACCTCCTAAATCAACCAGGGAAATTATTTTGATTGAAATCGCCAACTATTCCATTTCCTCTTTGTGGAATTTGATAATTGAATATTTTCTATCCTGTGCACGATCGCTATTCTTCTACATTTGCCCTATCTTGGATTTTACTTAGAGGGATTTCCAATTTCGCTTCTATTGCCCAAGCTTAGGGACCCAACCTTGGATTTTTGCTAACTTCCTTGTCATGTGATTCGCCCTTCTATTCCGTGCTCCTTTCCTCCTTTTCGCCTTCACCTCCTGTAACTTTTTTACCGAAGTCGCAACCCTCGCCCTACTCCATTTCGTCCCGATTCATGATATAATAGTAAATGTTAGTTTTAACAACTTTCTCTTCAATAGTTTTATATTGACATTACTTGTATATTTATACGATAGAATTATATTCATAATTTCTTCTATCTATCAAAAGGTTGATTTATTTTCCAGGCTTGTTACCAAAGTTGTCTTTAGAAGCTGATGCATATGCAAACCATTTTACATTACCCTATTTTATCTTTTTCTTTGCTTTCAAGATAACTAGAGTGCTTTATATTAGCACAAGCTTGTCATTCAAATTTCATATAATATTATGTGCTTAATTTAAGTGCAATGTCTATCTTTCAGATCAATTGTAATACTCAGGAAGCGGTCCCATGGAGCTGTTAGAGGATCTATTTTTGTGAAGCAAAGGGTTCCATGGAACTGAAAAAAATATGCTAATGATTAAATCAAAATCTTGTCCTCCAAAATAGGAGCAACTAATGTTTAGGAAGTTATTTTTGAGTAGGTGTAGATGGGGTGGGGCTAAAACTTTTCCCCACCAGCTTAGGGAGTTAATTACTAGTTTTCTCAATCCAGCCACTTAATTTAGGGGAAAATTTGGTGGGAATTTTTCTAGTTTATGTTTTTATTTCCCTCAAGGCAAAGTAACTTCCTAAAAAATCTCTGCTAAATTATTTAGCATAAACTATTGTTAAAAAAACTTCATGAGACCACCAGCTTCCATAAAATTCAGAGCTTAAACTTTTAAGCATACCCGCAACTACAAAATTCATGGGACCACCCGCTGTAAAATGCTCCTAAAAAATCTTAGCAGCACCACTAAGATAATTTAGGAAGCCCCCCATGGGACCACTCCCTTAGTGCAAGACTACTAAGTATATTGCTTTATTTAGCAACACCAACCCTCATAGAAATCTCCTCAATGCCATTTAGGATTGAATGAGTCAATGGTTTAAAAGATGGGAATGGTTTACTTCTCTCACAACAATTTCTCTTAATCTTGGAGATAGATAATGATGCAACATGGAATCAACGCATTCTCGCAACCTTATAATTGTCCATGGAGCATGATTAACAAACCAAATTTTATTGCCATCTTTTCACCTTAGCGACAAAGAAATAATTCTTTTTCCTATTCTTTAATGGAATCGAGTAATCTTTTTCTTGAATTTGTAAATTGCCATGTTGCCTTATGTTATTATGTTCCTTATCTTATTATGTTATTATTTTTTTGTTAGCTCTAGATTATCTGACATCTTTGTTTGGGCATGCAACTTATTGGCCTAGTGTGAAGTTGTATCTTGTGTTTTGGCCTAGCTAAGAGATTGACTAGTATATGCGAACATCCCTAAATGCATTTGACAATGTCATATGTTTTGGTGGTAGCCACCTCTTGATAGCCTTCTGCTAGTTGCAATTCTTGTAGTTTGTGATGGTTGCTAAAGACTCATATTTAGTTATAGATGGAATCAAATATAATTATTTATTATATGCAAAAATCATGTGTAAACGACTACAATAGACATTGTGTATAGTGTGTGCAGGGTTGGTTAATATTGCCTTGTAGTTGTAAGTTGTTTAGTTAGAGGACATGTATTATTATTAACTTAGTGAATTAGAGAGATTGATTTGCGTACTAGTATTGCTTTGGTTCTTGTGATTCTTTTTCTGTCATGTTTTCTTGCTAATACTAAAACCTTGATTTGTCTTTAGGATTTAATAGTTAGATGGCTCATATATGATCCCTAGGTGAACGTGCTTGTTTAACCCTTTAGGGTATTTGTTAGTTGGTATATTAATAGATTAGATCCATATTTGGAAAATACAATATTGATAATGGTTATAGAACTAAGATTATGTTTAGATATCAATTATGTAATTTTATGTTATGTACATGGAAAATAGAGGAAAATATAACCAGATCAAAGTGTTGATAACTGAGAGGGGGGGGGGTGAATCAGTTATCCTAATTGTTTCCTTTATTGAACTTTCCTTTTAATTGATGCAGCATAAAACATTAACCATAAAACAAGAAACACATGACACAGTATTTTTGACGTGGAAACCCTGTTAAGGGAGAAAACCACGGGGTGATTAACCCAAAATTATTCTCTGTTAGAAGAATAGGAAATTACAAAGATGGCACTTGCCAATTAGGGCTCACTGCCCGAGCACACTGCTCACAAGAGGCCCACTGCCTACAAGAAGACACACTGTCTACAAAGTGATGAGAATCACAGTCTTGAACTGATTGGAAGCATCTGCATATGCTGGAGTTCAGTTCCGGTTAGGCTCAGTACACTGATCTGCTGCACTTCATCTTTCCTCTGTTCTTTATTCTGCTATCTTTCACATACCGGATCCTTTTTGCTACCTCTGCTCTTTTTCTGGACTTATTCGCATATCACTCCATATCAACACACACTTCACAACTAAATCCATCCTCTATATATATCCGCACAAGTAATTTCATCACCTTTCTAGTCGGCATCCGGAACAGTCTAGTTTCTTATAAACTTTCATTCTGTCGGCTGAATCCTTCCTCACCAAGCAATGCGGATCAAGCATATACTTGTAGATATCATTAATCATGTCGGCCAAACATGATTCATGCCTTCACAACCTCTGTCATCAATAGTAACCCATCCGGAAAGCAGTCTGATACTCTGCCAGTCAGTTCTTCCTCTGTTTTCACTGTCTCTCAGGAATCTGGTACTCAACCATTCATATCTTTTTCCTTGTCCATCACCGGAGGCTAAATCCTTGGAATATACCACTCAAGGTAGTCCTCTTGACTTCCCCAAATCCGCACTGCACCAAGACACTTCCTCTGAGAGGTCCGGACCAATCTGTCGGACCTTGCCACATGCTCTGTTCTTCTTCACCGGACCACAACATTCTTTATTCTGACTTCCGGTAGAGGCACATCATGACTTGCGGATATGTGGGATGACCTTTGTTGCCATCAATGACAACAACCATGAATCCATATAGTGTCTCTTGCCAACAATCTCCCCCTTTGGCATTGATGGCAACACTTAGTGAAAATTGACTAAGTGTTTTCACTATGCTCCCCCTTTGCTGATGCTCTGTCCTTATATACAATTTCCGGAACTCCCCCTTAGTTGGATCCCTCATTTTTCACTGCTCCTCACTCCCCCTTTGACATCAATGGCAAAGGGTAGGGTCCGCACACCAAAATTTTCAAAAATTTTCTCTATATAGCCGCATATTTACATACTCACATGTATTGAAGAATGTCTGCAAAGGATGTCTGCAATTGGATCATTTCTGTAGCCCAACTTTGCTTCATTCTATCCAAAATTGAAATGTGACCACTTAGCAAAAATGCAAACGCTTCTGCCCGCTTGAGATCTGTCAGATCTTTTGTTTGGGCGGTGGTCTGAGCATCACTGATGGCCTCATGCATGGTTTCCAACTTAGGGATTATAATCCTTCTAAGTTCTCCCATCCGGTTGGTGATGTTCTTCCTTTCCTTCTCAATATTTTTTATTTCATTCAAGACTGCAATGGTCTGACATTCTTGATTTATTATAGAGGAAGAGAGAGGATCAAAACTTTGAGATAAGCTTTGTAGCTTATCCTGTTCCTCTTTTATTTTCTTGTCAAATGCTGCTGTTGCCTTTGACCAGGATATACAAAATTTGTAGATGTCACCGCCATCCTTAAGAGCATTCTCTAAGCTTCTTATTCCAATGCTTACAATCTTCCTATCCTTAGAGATTAATTCTAATATTTCTGAAAATCTCTTATCCAAAAATTCCTTCCGGACCTTTTCTTCAGCTGATTTTTCTAAAGAATCAAAATGTGTATCAACACTGCTGACTAAGGTTTTTAGATTACCGGAAGTGGAGGCTGTCGGATCTATCTGGATTGATGGCATGATCTTTACAAGTATTCCGGAAGCAGCCTCTATCAACTCACAGTCTTCCATATGAGACTTCAGGAGCTTTTCATTTGCCTTGGCATTTGCAAATGAAGCTATCTTCATTGTTTGTACCGGAGAGAGAGAGTCAAAATCAAATGGACCTTTTAGAAGCTCCGGTTCATCAATCTCTAGAGTTTCTTTACTCAAAAATTGTTGAACAGTTTGTGCAGTGTCTCTTGCCGGAGACAGATGTTTCTTTTCTTCTGCAGTCTTAGAACTGTCAACCTCTTTGTCTTTCACCACTGCTTCCTTCTCCTGTAGTTGCTCTTCTTCTTTGGATTCGGAGACTGTAGGGGAAACCGGAGGAGAGATGCTAGTTTGTTCATGAGCCACTTCTTCTGGAGTAGAGGGTCCCAAGTCCTCAGCTGTTTCTGTACCTAAATCCTCTACAACCGGAAGATTGAACCTTTTGAAGGCCTTCCGGAGGATCTCTTCTGTTTCTTGGGCCACTTTGTCAGTCTCGCCAAGCATGAGTTGATTCATCCTGGCTTTGCTTCTGAACTCATCTTTGCAGTCTTTGAAGATAATGTTCATGGTCTTGGGATCAATTTGAGGATATAGCTGAATAGCTATCTGCTCTCGGATCTCAAGATCTTTAGCATGAGCATTATTCTTTCTCACTTCCATTTCCTTTTCTAGGCTTTTAGGAATAAGAGATATTATTTCAATGAAAGCCTTATTATATATGTTAAGATATTTTACTGTGGCCTCCTGCAGAGTCTTTTGGTCGGCCTCACTGAAGTCATCATATGATTCAGTCATTGGTTGAAGGTTTCCATCCACCGTGACCGACTTGATTATGCTCTCTAGTGACAGAGTGGGCTTTTCAACAGTTACCTCTACCATTTCCTCCTTGTCTTGGCCTGTGGAGGGCTTACTGGATCCTTTCTTTTTCTGTTTCTTTACTTCTCTTACTCCCTCATCTGATTCTGTTTCCTCTTCATCCTTTTGGCTTCCATAAGCCCTTGTGGCTTTTGCCTTTGATCTCTTACCGGATGCCTGAACTTCCGGTTTTGAACTTTTGGTTGTGGAAGGTGCAGGTCTCTTTGATGATCTGGTCCGGGTGGGAGTTTCAACCGGAGCACTTTCTTTGCTTTTCTCTTCTTCCTCGGCCTTCCTCCTCTTTTCCCGGCTGGCATCAAGTGCCTCCTTTGAGATACCTAGGCCTTGAGCAATGTGCTCTACTTCTTTTCTTACCTTTCTTTTAATCTCAGGTTCCCTGAGTTCTACATGTATTTTTACACTCAGCTCCTCAAAGGTTCCAAACCTTTCTGCCTTAGGATCTTTGGGCTGACTTAGCATGTGTTGAACATGCAGCTCCACTATCTGTTCATCAACTTCATACCCCATGGGCATGATCCAGACAGTCCTTGGCTCCACTGCCTCCATTAGGCACTGATCAGTGTCAACCATAAAGCACACTGAGTCCTTGTATTTCTCAATGAGAGACTGGGGAATTCTCTCTCTTGCTTGCATCATGCTCTGAAAGTTTTTGAAGTATCCCCATAGAGCTGTATTTCTCGCTTTTGCATCCCCAAGTCCATGCAAATAGTCTCTTATCTGGACTGCAACAGGTTTGTCATTCTGCCATACCCATCCATTTGTTCCGGGTAGCTCATTCATGAAGTAGAAGAATAGACATACAATCAGAGTACCATACTTAAAGGAATTCTTCTTATCCTTCTTGATTTTCTGTATATTTTCCATTAATTGGCTTAGCAGTAGTTCGCAGAGATCATACTCTGCATTCTTTCTTAGCATCTCATAGGCAGTGTATACTGCAGTTCCGGATACAGAATTCTCCCTGCTGGAGTGGTAGATCTTGTATCCTATTATCATTGATGCATATTTGATATCCGGATCGGAGATGTCTTCGATGGTCATTGCCCTTTTGTCAAATTTTGATCCGGTGGCCTCAGTTACAATGTTGTTCTTGACAGATTTGAGGATAGGTACTCCTCCGGAAGAGTATAGGCCAGTTACTGCTCTAATTGCCTCTTTTGTGATCTTGCAGGGTCTATCTAGCCATAGAAAGTTGTCATGTATCCTGCTCAGTACATACCGGACCCATTCATCCTCTTCAAAACAGGGGAAATGAATAAATTGCTCAAATTGTTTCTTCTAAATATCCTTATACTCTGGTTTAAGCTCAAAAGCATTGTCAATCAGCTGCTTGTGATAGAGGTCTCTTAATTTGAATTCCCCAAATTCCTCAATGTTTGCATGTATGTAAACCCTAATGTCTTCGGTGTGTAAAACTCCGTGGGGAACACTAGAGAAGGCTCCTAGTGGGTCTACCTCCAATGATTTGTAGGGATGTTTCTTGAATGAGGGGCGAGGTCTATCAGAGATCTTAACTATGTTTGGAGTAGCCATTCTTCAAAGATTTGCAGTGAGGTAATGAAAAACGGAGAATACCTTATGCGCCTTCGGTTTGCACGGAGTGGTTGGATTGATTTCTTTATGCAATAGCTTCGGCAGGAGATCCTTGGTGCTTGATGAACCTTGTTGCAGAGCTCCACTTTTCGCTTCTTCTCGAGTGCAGAATGAGCAAATGACCTTTGAGAAATCCCTTAAATTGCTCTGCGAACCCTAATATCTGTCTGCAATAAATGCTTCACCTACATCATTCCGGTTTGCCTTGTCTGGATAGTTTGGAGTATCCCGGATTGGTTCTGATCTGAGGATATCATCCGGATCTTTCAATCATGAATAAATCGAGGTAACATATTACAAGAGCATCCCAAACACTCTGTCCAATCCGCAGAACAAGATAGTGCATTTCCGGATCTTTCCGGACCTTTTTGTAATCCTCTATCATACCGGAGCATCTCCCTGAACAGGTCTTATTTGATCGATCACAGCTTCTTCATAACTTCATGCGGACCTCTGAAAACTTGACTGAAGTATCTCAAGACTCATATCTACAAACCCTTTGGTCCGCATCTTGTGCCACATCCGGTACCACTTGTTTGGCTGGGGGAACAAGATTTTCTTTGAGTCTCCCCCTGAGCCTGAGCTCACTTTTTAATTTCCGGAAGAAATATCAGCACCAGAGTCTGGTGCGGATCCAACCTCTACATTCTCTGAACTTTTCTTCACCCAGATCTTGCTCATCTGATTCCTAACCTCATCCGCATTCATCTTTTGTTTACCCTTGTCTTGATTCTGATTATACACCAGACCTCTTTTGTCCTGATTCTTGTTTCTGCAAACTTTAGCATTATGACCGGACCTATTGCAGATTTGGCAAATAACATTTCTTTGCATATTTGACTGATATCCTCTTGATCTGCATTGATTAGCCATATGACCTACTCTATTGCATGTGAAGCATCTACCTTTGAATGATTTGTTTACTTGTATACTTCTGCATTCATGGGATTTGTGTCCATACCTTTTGCAGTTGAAGCACTGTCCGGAGAAGGATGAATTAATCTGATTCATTCTCATTCTGCACTGATTAGCTTTGTGACCAAAGTGGTTGCAGCTGTGGCAGTATCCATTGAAGGATGGATATCTTTGAGCATTTGGCTGTCTTACCGGAGGTCTTCTAGGCCTGCTTCTTGGATTTTCTGATCCAAGATTCTTCTGACCGGATCCGGAGCTTTCTCCTTTCTCATATCCCAAACCATACTTGTCATCTGTCCTCTTTTGACTTCCAAGAAGAACTTCAAGTTGAGCAGAACTTATCTTGAATTTTTCTTTATATTCATTTGCTGTTTGAAGGTCTCTTTTGAGAGAGGCAATTTGATCCTCAAGTTTTCCTTCATTATCTTTGGCATCTTCAAGATCAGATTCAAGATGTCTGATAATCCTGTCCATCTGGTGGCATTCTTCTGATTTTTCTTTAAGAGATTGTCTTAGATTGTCTTCAGCCTTTCTTTTTTCTTCAATCTCTTGAGTAAACTTTATAGTTCCTGATTCCATTTCATGTCTTAACATAATGACTTCTTTTGATAACTTTTCACATAACTTGGTTTGCTCAGTCAATTCTTCATTTGTATTGCTTTCTTCACTTTGTCTTGCCAACTGTTGAAGCAGCTCCTTTCTCTTTTTCATAGAGAGACTTAATTTGTCTTTTAATTCTCTCATGAATTCATCAGCCTGTTTGAGTCTTTCCTTTAATTCACTGACTTCAGAATTCGACTGTTCAAGATCCTCAAGAGCAGTCTTGAGTTGCTCCCTTAAACCATATGCATCCATTTGAAATCCCAGATCTTCCTCAAGCTGTTAGGCTCTATTAGGAGGAACTTAGCTCTGATACCAATTGTTGATAACTGAGAGGGGGGGGGTGAATCAGTTATCCTAATTGTTTCCTTTATTGAACTTTCCTTTTAATTGATGCAGCATAAAACATTAACCATAAAACAAGAAACACATGACACAGTATTTTTGACGTGGAAACCCTGTTAAGGGAGAAAACCACGGGGTGATTAACCCAAAATTATTCTCTGTTAGAAGAATAGGAAATTACAAAGATGGCACTTGCCAATTAGGGCTCACTGCCCGAGCACACTGCTCACAAGAGGCCCACTGCCTACAAGAAGACACACTGTCTACAAAGTGATGAGAATCACAGTCTTGAACTGATTGGAAGCATCTGCATATGCTGGAGTTCAGTTCCGGTTAGGCTCAGTACACTGATCTGCTGCACTTCATCTTTCCTCTGTTCTTTATTCTGCTATCTTTCACATACCGGATCCTTTTTGCTACCTCTGCTCTTTTTCTGGACTTATTCGCATATCACTCCATATCAACACACACTTCACAACTAAATCCATCCTCTATATATATCCGCACAAGTAATTTCATCACCTTTCTAGTCGGCATCCGGAACAGTCTAGTTTCTTATAAACTTTCATTCTGTCGGCTGAATCCTTCCTCACCAAGCAATGCGGATCAAGCATATACTTGTAGATATCATTAATCATGTCGGCCAAACATGATTCATGCCTTCACAACCTCTGTCATCAATAGTAACCCATCCGGAAAGCAGTCTGATACTCTGCCAGTCAGTTCTTCCTCTGTTTTCACTGTCTCTCAGGAATCCGGTACTCAACCATTCATATCTTTTTCCTTGTCCATCACCGGAGGCTAAATCCTTGGAATATACCACTCAAGGTAGTCCTCTTGACTTCCCCAAATCCGCACTGCACCAAGACACTTCCTCTGAGAGGTCCGGACCAATCTGTCGGACCTTGCCACATGCTCTGTTCTTCTTCACCGGACCACAACATTCTTTATTCTGACTTCCGGTAGAGGCACATCATGACTTGCGGATATGTGGGATGACCTTTGTTGCCATCAATGACAACAACCATGAATCCATATAGTGTCTCTTGCCAACACAAAGTTGGATGTTTTTGACCTTTGTTCTACTGATAAGGATTAGTATCATGTACTTGATAAAGTATTTTGTTTTCATGTGGTCTACTAGTGTGAGTTAGACCTCCTGATGTAGTTACATTAAACCTTGAGGGATAAAGTAATTGATTCAAGGCAATGAAACGTTAACTTTTGCATCCTCGTAGTTTGGAGTGAAATCATGAAACTCTATTTTTGAATGGATGACGTCCAATAGGAGAATTTACTTTTTAGAAGAAATTTCTTATGGGTGTTTATGACTATGCATTGTCTAATAAAACTTGTTGAAGGATTAAGATATACTTTCTTTACGATCTTTGTATGCATCATTGGATGTTGTATGTTTTATTGTGAATGTATTTTGTATTCTTGCATTTCTGTATGATGAGATAGAGTAAGAGCATCGATGAGTGTGGAACATGGAGCTATAGAGAAGGGTAAGTTTCTATTCATAACCTATCTGTCCATCAACAGCTCAAAAGATGCTTTGGACAAAGCTTATTAATCATTAGTAATTATTACTATTTGATTTGTTTTTCTCTGTCATATCATGATATAAGTACATTAAATTTATTTATGCATTGAAATGTTAGATATATCATTCTACACTAGATTCCTTCATGCATGTCGGCTTTAGTTTTCTAGGGTTGGGCTTCTCCATTCAAGAGTAAGACCGGAGAGGTGTGATCCTTATGGCTGGGTGGTAAGTCACCTTAATGATACTCTCTCTCCACCAAGCTCAGTGTTGAAGCTATGATATGGTATCAAAGACATTGTATGGTGTGACATTCATTTGTTATAAGCCTATATGGCTAGATGTTGTAAAGGACTTAGTCCTAATTGTAATCTATTTGAATAGCTATTGTAATGATCTTTATTTATGTAGAATGATGAAAATTATTTATTCCTTGAGTTGTATGTAATGGGAAATTTTTTTAATTCATTCCCTTTTCTACATTATTTTATTAAAGTATTAGTATTTTATTCTAGTTTATCAGAGTAGCTGTTACACTTAGAAACCCCAATCTTAGCAGCTAAATACATTTTCTCTCTAATAGAACAATAAAGTTCTCCTTAATTGCTAAACACATTCTATTAACCACACTACTCATTGGAGACTTCTTATCATGAAAAAAATCTATTATTTCTCTCCTTCAATAGCCCCCAAGCAACATGAGGTAAAGCAATATTCCATAGGAATTTTAAAGAAAGATTTTGAAAAAGGAGATGACCATTGTTCTAACAACCCTTGAGTATGATTAGGGAAGGCCTATCTAACCTTGAAGAGGAAAGGTAAGAGATTCCAAAGCTCTCAAGAGAATGGACATTCCTTCAACAAATGAGGAACATTTTCTTCTGGTTCTTTATATAAGGAGCACCTATTAGGTAAAGCAGATCCCCTTTTAACTAGGCTATCAATTGTAAGGACTTTGTTCTAAGCCACCAACCATAAACAATATTTACTTTAGGAATTAGTTGAGGTTACCACAATTTAGCCCAACAAGGAGGGTCTTGATCCATAATCATAGAAAACCCTAAAGCAATAGAAAAGACACCTATGGGATTAGCAACCCAAACTAGTTCATCCCTTCTGATAGCTTATGGAATATGATAAATGTGCAACAGGGATTCCAATCTAGAAAGAGCCATCACAACAGTAGAAGAAGCACCAATTAGGTTCTTCCAAGACTTCACTCCATTTACCTCTTCAATGTAGTCTATCACTTTAGTCTTGAAGGTAGTTGTGCATAAGTCAACAATAGAAGTTGCCCAATTAGCATCCTTCAATGGGAAGTTTAGAAGCCATTTTTATCCTCCCAAAAATTAATGTTTGATCCATTTCCTAGTTTCCATTTCATACATTTATTTAAAATAAATCTACTAGAGACCATATTTCTCCAAATGTAGGATCCTTGGGGAAGATCATTGCTAGTCAACACATCACCATTTAAATTATTTAGATATTTTTTAATGGTGATAGTAATCCATTCTTTCTTTTTAATCAATCATCTCCAACTAATTTTAGCATTAAGAGTTAGGTCTAAATCTCTAATCTTCCTTAGAACCAAGCCACCTTTGCTTTTAGGCTTACAAATTAAATTCCAAACCACCAATGGGATACATTCTTTTCTTCCATGCTTGACCAAAGAAACTTTTTATAAAATTTTTCAATCTTATCAGAAAATTTAACTAAAATCTGCAACAAAATAATATCATTTCTAAGTGATTCTTTGATCAATTGGATTTTACCTACTTGCATCAGAAGAGCACCTTTCCAACCAACTAGATTATGCTAAAATGTATTCAATAATTCACTCCAAAAAGAGTCCGAAACAGCCCCCCAAAAGACAGGTAGTCCAAGGTATGAAGAAGGGAGGGTGCTAACTTGACACCCCAAGATGTTAGCAATCTTTTGTTGTCTCTGCAAGGGAGTATTCAAGAAAAAGATAGTACTTTTTGGAAGGCTAATTTTATGACTAGAAGCTTTCTCATAATTGGATAAAACTATGTTGACATTTGAAAAATACTGTAATAATTTAAGTAAAATCTTTGTCATGTAAAAGATATTATAATTAAACTCAATAAGGAAAATACTGTAAAATAAATATTACAATTATATATTATTTGGAAACTAAGATTTAGTTTATGCATGCCACATTATGTGAACCACATATTTTAAAGATGGGATAGGAGATTTTATAGACATAATTAATAAATAGTTCCTCTTATTCAATTGTGGACAATCACATAAATTTGGTAATCAAACCATTAAAATATAACCCTGTAACGTCAGAAAATGTCCCCTTGGGTGCTTTTCCCTCCTTAGGCTTAGCTCCCAGGTCTTTAGTGTGCATTTAGGATATCTTGCATCATATTTTGACATCCTGATGGAATGAACCTTGGGTTTCATGATAAATGGGACCTAGGGGGACCCCTTGAACCTAACCCTACCCAAAATAGGGGGGAGGACTTGGGCGCCCGTGCCCTAGTCCTATCCTATTTTGGGTCAGTCCCAAATTTTAAATGTCGGCTTGTGACTGTTATTTAGGTCCTATGCCGACATGGTAAGTTTGAATTATGAAATTCTTGGTAGGAGTGTTTGTAGTTGCATATAAAAGCATGTTTAGGCATTCATTTGTAAACTAGATTGTTATTGTGAACTTTATGCATCCTAAAGGTGATTTAAGGCTTTCATTATGTTGCAAGAGCAGATTTGTGCTGTCTATGTGTTTGTGTTTGTAGATTTGAGCATCTGTTTCCTCATGGAATGAAGAGTTTCTTCCTCTCATGAGATCTTCACTACAAGGTGACATTTATTATGTTTGTGATTATTTATTCATTTGGATTTTGCCTCTTCCTCACAAGCATACACACTCTCTATCTGACAAAGGTGTTGGGAAGACTTAAGTATCCTTCCGGGGCTTGATTGAGGCAAGCTCCTAAACACCACAACCCCCTCCCAAAGTTTTCATGGTTGCAGGTTACAGGTTGATGATGTAGGCAAATTGAAGTTGTAGGAGGACATATTGGAGTGTCAGAATTGTAGAATAGAAGGAAAAAGAGCACCATAGACTAGGGCGCCCGCTCATTAGTTCTCGAAGTCCCGTGACGAGAAAATCTCTGAAACAACAAAAACAAGTTATAGACTGAGTTTCCAGATCTTGAAAAAAAGTAGGGCCTTGGACTTGGGCGCCCGCTCTTTTGTCCCTAACTTTTCTACCTTGGAACCCTAAAAATAGGTACACAGTTATTTGTTATTTTACATCTTTCTGCAGAAGCATTTTCTGTAATTCATCTGTTTACTACCGTATTTGCATAATTAGGGTTTTGATGGATAATTGAGCATAAGAGAATGAAAATTGATAATAAAATACCCTAATCCAAGCTTCCCTACATTCATGAGTGACCAAGGACCTGATAGTCCTCTGCCACTCGATCCGAAGGTCCTTGAATGTAATTGATGAAAGGAGGATTCAAACCAAAACTAAACAATCCAAATTTTCTACATTACATTTTGGTGAACCTGTGTTTTAATTGAATCTGGAACCTTGATGATTGTTTTACTTTATATTTGGGTTGATTTCATAAATTCATATAGTCATTCATCTTATTGCATTGAGGAAATTTCAAAAAAATTGAAAAAATTGAATTTTTTTTTAAAATGGCATTTAAGGGTTACAATTTTGCATCAATTCATTCTAATTTCATCTAATTTATGATTTTTGCATTATATATGAGATAAATTATAGAAAATTACAAAAATTCAATAATTTGCATTACATTTTCATCATACAATTGCTAGGGTTTTGTAGAAATTTTGATAATTTTCATATAACCTAGTAATTCCAAAATCTAGGGTTTGTAGGCAAAATCTTCTTTCAGATTTTTCTACTGATTTTAGAGACTCTTTAAAATTTTCATTTGGCTTTATTCTTGCATTTTGGTGTAAATTTGCATTTAGATTTCAAATATTTGCATTTTTGCATAGAAAAATTCAACCAAAAACTAGTAATTTTCATACATTTTCATTAGATTTGCACTTGCATTTTGCATCCTAGGGTGTGGAATTTATTTTCAGATTTGAGTATATTTTATTTTCATCATAAATCATATTTCAAAACATTCATATAGCATTTTGTGTCAAGATCTCAAACCTAGGGTTTCAAAAACATTGATTTTCACTAGATTTGGCTTATTGACTCTCTAAATTTGCACCATAGGTGTGTTGTAAAGAGTATTTTTGCACAAATTAGTTGTTATAAAGGTAATTATCTGTTTCCCCTCCTAAAATTCTTCACAACACCTTTTGATTGGGCTCTTGCATTGAAAATTTGGTGAAAAACTACACATTTTTGCTATTTTTGCCCTAGGGTTTGGCCTAGTTTGTTCTTCAAGTGTGTTGTGACAAATTTTATGGATTGAGGTGCCTGATATCATTAATATTATTTTTTTTACCTCCTAAAATTATTCACAACACCCCTCTTGCTAGGTATTGGAGTTGAAAAATCATGAAAAATTGCATATTTTGCTATAATTTCACTAAGGTTTGACCTTGGGTGCCACTACAAGTGTGTTGTGATGGATATTTTGGCATTAAGTGGCTGTTATTACTGATATAATTTTATTTCCATCATCATTTTCCTCACAAAACCCTTTTTCATGCTCTTTTACATTGAGATTTGGTGAAAAATCGCATATTTTAGCATATTTTCACTATATTTTGATTTGTCGTCATCTTAGATTTGCATCCAGAGTGTGTTGTGAAGGATATTATTGCTGTACTAGACTGATATTAGACATATAATTTTCTTCCCCTGATCAAAATCCTTACAACACCTTTGATTTCATTCATTTACATTGAAAAAAGTACAAAAAATCAAGCATCTAGGTCATTTTTGCATATAGTTTTGCACTTGAATTTTGCATAAAGTTGGAAAGGCTTTTCAAAATCTGATCTTACATTGAAATGGCACCTTTATGTCATTTTTCAATGATATCTTTGTATGCATTTATCAAAGATCTTGATTTTGACCAATTTTTAACCCTCATGAGTGAACATCCTACGATATTAGAAAGCTTAACTGAGTTCTACTCCATGAGTAGCAATGAAAAAGATGATGGTGATAGCACTTATCCCATGCATTCAATACCTGCTCAATGTGATGATGACATAAACTTGCCCTCTAGTCATTCTCTCACAAATGATTCTTCCCATGAGGGTATGTGGGTCCAAAATGATGAAATCGATGACACTTTCCCTACAATAGAAGAGACACAACCTTTGCAAGACATTATATCTCCTACAAATACAATAAAAGAACAAATCCATCATGATGTTGAGGCTCCTCCCCCATCGTCCTTACAAGGATTGGGAGGTAATTGTCAACAACAAAACATTCCACCTAGACAAATGAACTTTGATCCTGGTGCTTCCTCCTCTACAACACAAAAATCCATGAAAGAGCAAAGCGCTATCTTACAAAAACTAAGTTGTAAAGAAAAACAAAATCAACATGCAAAAAGGAGGAAGAGAATGCGATGAGCTTACCTTGCATCTCAACAAGAAAACATTCATCCAAACATTGAACAAAACAAAGATGATCGCTAGCTCGAGAGATCCTACCAGGTAAGTATCTCTAACCCTTTATCTCTCTCATGATGTGTTTCCCCTGTGATGTGTAATGTGTTGTTTAGGCCTCCTGGGATGACCCTTGATTCTCTTGTAAGGTCCGGGATACTAGGAGACTGCCTCTATTGTGACCTTCTTCTATTTGTATCATCATTCTTCTATATTGCCTCTCTCTCTGATTTTATTGTTGTGTGTTGTGTCTTATAGACACAGCGTTGCGGTTGGTGAGCTAGGGGCACCCTCCTACATAATTTTCCCTAAGACACTTGTTTCTCCTCTCTTATTTATTGTTTCCCTTCATCTAGTGTTTCTATCTAGTGGGCGGATGACGAAAAACATTTATACTGATGCGGACCTAGCATCCCTTTCATGAGAAATCAAAAATTGGACTTAGTTCCTAATATGATGATGGGGTTGTCTATCTTATCCGACACTTGGCTAGTGGAAGCACTCATACTTTCTGCGTAATGATTTTGATGATGTTTTTATCTCATTTACAAACCTTAACAATACTGATGCTCTGCACACTTTGTTTGTCTTTGAATATAGTCTTGGTGGTACTAGATTCAAAGATCTTCATGATATAGCGCCATAGTTATCCTCGAACTCCAAATTCGTATATAACCTTGGCTCATTGTGTGATTAATCATATGCATTGATGTTGTTGTTTATCATGATTATGGACACTAACATGTTTCTTGCAGGGATGTGTTTTTGGAAACATTTGGTGATCGTAAAGTACATGTCACCTCTGGGGGGCATGGGCTTTGCAAAAGTCTGTGTTCCCTTGTGTGTTTTCTTCCTACCTTAACGTGCTTGATATCAATGCATGATATCAACCACCTTAAGGTGGGAGCATAGACAAGGTAAGTTGTCTGTTCTAGATACTAGTAAATTGTGTTTGAACAATCTTGAAATCTGTTGCGTATACCTCCTTTTCACCATAAGGCATCTCCATGATGCAGGTGGGGTTGTATACTTTGGAGCTCATACCTCCTTTTTCACTGTAAGGCATCTCCGTGATGCAGGTGGGGTTGTATGCCATGCTTCCTTTTCACTGTAAGGTGTCTCCATGATGTGGGTGGGGTTGCATTTTCAAAAGTCCTCTGTGGAGGCGGGGAGCGGTTCTGTGACTAACTCAACCCTTAAGCATGTCTTCAGTGATTGTTGTGGCTAAGCCTAATCGTCGGTGTGTGCCTGTAATGTGCCTGAGATGGTGCTGAACCTAGAAATAGGGACACTCCATCACTTGTCTACCATGTTTTCTCCGTGTCTTCCAAGTGTGTGTGTTTGGTGTGCTTGCTTTGTTTTATGTGTTTGTTGCCCCATATGTAGTTTAAAGACCTACACAATGAGTGCATCCTACATTATGGGAGGTTTATTTACTTTCCAGTACTTGCATCTGCATTTCATATATATGAGAAAAAGAAAAGAAAAGAAATCATGCCTGTCTTCTATGCATTAGTGTGTCTTCTATGCATTTACTGTATTCTCTGTGTTCTGCATGACTATAACTATCTTCTCTATGTTTTGCATACCTGTTACTGTTTTCTATGTGTCTGGCATGTCTTCTTCGTGATTGGTGTGTTTGCTGTGTTTGTGACCATACTTTAATGCATGTATTAGCCTAGCATTTATACATACATTAAAGTGGGGGCTAAATGTAATGTCAGAAAATGTCCCCTTGGGGGCTTTTCCCTCCTTAGGTTTAGCTCCCAGGTCTTTAGTGTGCATTTAGGACATCTTGCATCATATTTTGACATCTCGATGGAACGAACCCTACGTTTCATGATAAATGGGACCTAGGGGGACCCCTTGAACCTAACCCTACCCAAAATATGGAGGGAGGACTTGGGCGCTCGCGCCCTAGTCCTGCCCTATTTTCGGTCAATCCCAAATTTTAAATGTCGGCTTGTGACTGTTATTTAGGTCCTATGCTGACATGGTAATTTTAAATTACGAAATTCTTGGTGGGAGTGTTTGTAGTTGCATATAAAGGCATGTTTAGGCATTCATTTGTAAACTAGATTGTTATTGTGAAATTTATGCATCCTAAAGATGATTCAAGGCTTTCATTGTGTTGCAAGAGTAGATTTGTGTTGTCTATGTGTTTGTGTTTTCAGATTTGAGCATCTATTTCCTCATGGAATGAAGAGCTTCTTCCTCTCATGAGATCTTCACTACAAGATGACATTTATTATGTTTGTGGTCATTTATTCGTTTGGATTTTGCCTCTGCCTCACAAGGGCACACACTCTCTATTTGACAAAGGTGTTGGGAAGACTTAAGGGTCCTTTCAAGGCTTGACTGAGGCAAGCTCCTAAACACCACAACCCCCTCCCAAAGTTTTCATGGTTGCAGGTTACATGATGATGTATGCAAATTGAAGTTGCAGGAGGACATATTGGAGTGTCAAAATTGTAGAACAGAAGGAAAAAGAGCACCCTGGACTAGGGTGCCTGCTCATTAGTCCTCGAAGTCCCGTGATGGGAAAATCTCTGAAACAACAGAAACAAGTTACAGACTGAGTTTCCATATCTTGACAAAAAGCAGGGCCTTGGACTTGGGTGCCCACTCTTTTGTCCCCGACTTTTCCACCTTGGAACCCTGAAAATAGGTACACAATTATTTGTTATTTTACATCTTTCTGCATAAGCATTTTCCATAATTCATCTGTTTACTATCGTATTTGCATAATTAGGGTTTTGATGGATAACTGAGCATAAGAGAAGGAAAATTGATAATCAAATACCCTAATCCAAGCTTCCCTACATTCGTGAGTGACCAAGGACCTAATAGTGCTCTGCCACTTGATCTGAAGGTCCTTGAATGTAATTGGTGAAAGGAGGATTCAAACCAAAACTAAACAATCCAAATTTTAACCATTACAAACCCTTCAAATCTTAAGTAGTTTTCACTCACTTAGAAAGAAGCACATCAATATTTTTTTAATTATAATGTATAAAAACTACAAGGAAACAAATAATTAAATTGTAATGCTTCATTTTTATTACCAAAATAAATTTTCATGGATACTTAAATCTTTCAATACTTATTTTAAATTTCTCATGTACAAATAGTTTTCTAAGAATATGGGATTGTTTGCAATTGCTATCACAATACTCTCAATAATAATCAAATGAATATATATATCTATTTTCTTTAAACAAAGTAAAACACATGTTGTCCAATGCTAATAATTTGTGATATAACTCATACATCTAAGAGGCAATACGTAACCATCCTTAAACATGTTAGTATAAAACTAAACAATTAGCCATATCTAAGAGGCGGTAAACAATCATCCTCTATTGTGTTAGTTGTAAAATAACAAAATATTTCTCTAAACTTATGAGCACATGTATAAATGAAAAATTAACAAGTTGATTATAAATATATGTTTTTGTATCTTTAGATTAATTATTTAACATGTTGTGGTCAAAGTTGATGTCCCAAATCCCTAAATCTAGATTGTTCTTGATTGCTAGGGGTATCAAACTCAAGACAAATACCTTCAATTTATGATCAAGATGGGGCAACAATAGACCAATTTGATAAGGTGGGTAATAGCTTATTCTTCTTTAGGTGCTACTAAACCAAGGGAGGTATTCCCTAAGGTGCATGAGAAGTAAAATAGATGATAACATGAAACTAATCCTTGAAACAAACCATACCCGATGCACAAGAAACTCCAATCTTATTGTAACTAAGTGCATGTATGCTAGTTTGAAATATAAAAGGGTCTTACACCTTCATGAAGTAGATAAAAAACCATGTAGAGAGTCTAAAGATGTTGCTTTAATAGCCCCTAATGATCTGCATACATCTAGACATGGAAGTGGATGAAACAAACAACACCAGATAAAGATAAATATTTGATTTTGTTATGTTTTAGTGTGTTGGTGAGAAAGAAGGTTGAATATATAGTAGATGGGTGCTTTTATCCAATGAGGGTAGCAGGGTCTAAGTTATCAACCAAAGGGGACACCAGTGCAATCCACATGATGATACCTTAATCAAGATATCAACAAATATTGTACCTGAAGATTCTACACATAAGCTAGGCTCAATGCAAATAAGCAAGATACATTAGATTATAGAACATATAATTGAGCATACCTTAATAATCCATAAACAAAAACATAAATTTATTGTATTATCTTGAGAAGATCCCTTGCAAAATCTTTACAAGGACTAATGACAAACTAGTCAATAATAATACTTGAACCAACAAATGTGGTTAAGGTGAATTGCAAAAACACTAGAAATTCATACAATGCTCATGGAGACACTTAAAAATATGTTGAATCTACACATTTAAATCATTATTTTGTATTACAATACCCTATCATAACCCTTGGGAGAAAACCTAGAAAAAATACACTTGAAAATACCCTAAAACCATTACTAGAAGAAAACCCTACTAGTTTGAACTTGCTCAAGTTTGTTCTATTATGTAACCAATTTTCTATCTCTCTAATTCTGAATGAGAAATTATGATATATATCTCATCCCATGTTAGCAAGCAATCTTGGATAAGAAACTTTGGTCATCTACAAGTGCAATGGCTAACCATGCTTGCTTGCATCACTTACACATGGCACACACTTGAAAACCATGCCCATTCAAATCATTGACCCATGCCTTTGTACTCAAATCACATCCTTGAGGGGTCCACTAGTGTTATGAGGCATATGGAGGCCATCCTTCATCTTTTCACATCCATTGGAGTTCAATAATGAAAGTCCTGGGTCACGAGGGAAGTATTTGAGGAGTATGAAGTCTTCTAAACAAGTTGCGAAAAATCAACATGGGACAGGACATCAACTTTGTGGGAAAACACTATAGAACTATAAGTGGGAAGTGGATGTAGGAAGTGGAGAAAAGAATGACATCCTAAAGGCTTCTGGGTTTCTACAAATAGAAGGAAGTGATATATTTGAAAGATTAGAGGAAATATGGAAAAAGGAGATGAGACTAGATGTGGCCGGAATGCATGAAGGAAATCTGGAAGTCTATCAGGTTTTTGCAAAGGAGGAAAATGAGTGTTTTGAAGGTGTGGTGGAAATGCAAGAAAAAATTGTAGACATCAAGACAAGATATGAGGCAAAGGGAAGAAATCCTCAACTCTGAGGAGGAAAGTCTGCAAAGATGAGGGGACAAAGAATATGAAGGTGTGGGAATGTTGCAAGAATTTGACCTAGAACCGAATATAGGAAGTGGGAGAAATGCAAATAAATCTTGCGGTACAGGATGTTAGGATGGGAGGTGAACATATCTGGTCTGGAAGTGAAAATCTACAAATCATATTAAAAGGTGAATAGAAGAATTTGTAGAAATAGGATGAAGGTCAGGATAAATTTGGGAAAGGAAGAGGGAACAAAATGTGGATATTAAAGCTTGAAAATATGAAATCTGGTAGGAAAATTTTATAAAACACTAAGTAGAAGAAAAAAGGGACCTGGAGGCTTGAACAAGATAAATGTAGGAACCTTACATGGGACTGGATGTAGGATGTGGATATTGAAAGTCACAAAATGAAGTCCAGTACCCCAATGGGATCCCACAAATTAGAGGAAATGGACAAAGTGAAAAAGACTAAGGCTTGATAAAAATTCTTTAGAACTTCCAAGAAAAGGAGGTGGATACAAGATATGGAACGAAGGGAGGAATGTTCGGTTACACGTTAGGATTCCAAAAAGTTGGAAAAATGAAGGGAAATGAAAGAAGTGAAGGGAAAGATGAAGTCCATGGGGATTTCATGTGAGACCAAAATTTAGGATCATATGGAAGATGAAAATAATCATGTTTGGTTGTCCCAAGAAAGTCTGCAATTTTGCAAAAACACTAAAAAATGACTAATAACTCCCAACACTTAGAATTTTAACTTTGGCAACTTCAACATATGATAGGAGCATGGGGAAGTCAAAAAACCATTTCAACATAGAATTTGACCAAGGGGAACCCATTTAATATCTCCCAGATCAGTTATCAGTGCTGGGCAAAAATATTTCCAAAGCAACATAGAGGCACCATACTTAGGATTTTTACATATTTTTGGCAAGTTCCAACATTGGCTCTACTTGGGGATGTGCACCTCTTGCAAGAACATTGAGTATTTAGTTATCTCTAGGTTGTATACTAAAAGGGAAAAGATAAGGGCCAAACTAGAACAAAAAGGGGGAAGGGCAAGAACAAGAAAAATACAAAATAGAAACACACAAATGAAAAAGATATATACATAGACCCAAAGAGAACCTCATACAATCAACATAAATATTTCTTGAGGTGTTGATCACGGACTCGTGGGTCCATTAATTCTCCATCCAAACTCTTGAGGTAAAAAGTGCTTTGACTGCACTTGTTTGTAATTTGATAAGGTCCAATACATAAGGCTTCAATTTTTTTTTTTACCGTATCTTCAAACTTTTTATTCCACATGAGGACTAATTCACCCACCTAAAAGATTCTTTGAATTACCTTCTTGTCAAATAAATATTTCACTTTCTACAATTGTAGCAGGTTCCTTCCATGTGCAATTCTTCTAGTTTCTTCAAGTTCACTCAATTCATGCACTCTCAAGGAAATAACATCATCTTCATTTCCTTCAATTTACTGCAATAGTTTGTATACTGGAAATTCAAGACTATTTGGCATCTTGGCCTCCATTCCATAAACTAGCTTAAAGGGGCTCATACCAATAGTCTTCTTATATGATATTATGTCTACCCAAACAATAAACTTATCCTTATCATCCCATCTTTTCTTGTTCAAATCTAGTGTCTTCCTGATGATTGTCATGATGCACTTGTTACTAGATTCAACTCGATCATTCCCTTGTGGATGATAAAGGGAATAATGTGTTAAAACTATCCCATACTTCAAGCATATGTCAAGGAGGTTATGGGATCTAAAACATATTTCATTATCAACAACCATCCTTGTATTCACACCAAACCTTGTGATTATATTATTCATCAAGAAGTCAATCACTAATTTAGATGTAGTATTTTTGGTAGGTATTGCCTCCACCCATATAGTGAAGTAGCCAATGGCTACAAGGATCCATTTATATCCATTGCTTAATTTTTCAACAATCTCCCCAATAAAATCAACACCCCACAATTAAAATGGAGCCTCAACTAATATGGATGTGAGGGGGAGTGCACTTGAAAACTTCATCTTGCCTAAAAATCTTTAGCAAGCATCACACTTTCTAACACATTTAGCCACATCCTTGAACAATGTAGGCCACCAGTAACCTACCCTAATCACTTTGTGAGAAGTAGTCTTTGACATGAAATGTCCTCCACACGGTCCTTGATGACACTCATTTATGACCTTGATAGACTACTCTTGATCTAAACATTTGAGGGGCAAACCATTGAGGTTCCTCTGCATGAGTTGGTCTTGTAACATCAAATACTTTTGGGCTACCAACTTTAAGGTTCTCCTTTGATGATCATTCAGTCTTAGAGGACAACTTAGGTTCTCTAGATAGAAGATTATGTTTTTGTACCATGGATCATCCTTTAAAGAGCAAGGGGGAAATATTGGATTAGAGGTTATGTGATATATTTCTACTGCATCTAGGATAGTATCTTGGCTAGGCTTTGATCTCTAACCAGTTTTGTAGTTTGCACCTCCATGTCATATAGCTGAATCTTGTGTATCCATCTCCATCTTTTTCGTTAAAATTATTGTTGAATAGAGATATCCCTTACAATAGTGTGAGGCACATAGGCTATGATTTTAGCTCCCATGAGGTAAGGCCTGAAGTTCTTGATAGCCTTGACAAGAACATAAGCATGCTTTTCCATGATGGAGTAGTCCAATTAAGCATTTTGTAATGATTTTCTAAAGAAAGCAATAGGTTGTTCATATCCATCAACATTTTTCTAAAGCAACACAATAGCAATAGTGTAGAAGGAAGCAAAAGATAACAACTGAAAAGGTTTTGAATAAAAAGGGATTTCTAATATCATGCCCTTTAGAGTGCATCCTTGATGTCCATGAAGGAGTTAATTGATTCCTTATTCCATCTAGTTGATAGTCCTTTCTTGAGCACCTTGGAGACAGTCTTTGTTTTCTCAACAAAGTTGGAAACAAACCTCCTAACAAAGTTTATTGGTCCAAAGAAGGATTGCACTACCTTAACTATTTTGGGCTGAGGGATGAGATCAATTTCTTTAACCCTTTCAGGATCAATCCTTACTCCATCCTTGGATACTATATGCCTAACAAGCTTACCTTCTTCTACACCAAATATACACTTCTTTGAAATTAAATTAATACCACATTCCAAGAATCCTTGGAATATCAACTCCAAGTGTTTACAATGAACGTTCATGTCCTTGGAAAAGGTAGTTAAATATACCTGATAAACCACCATGATCTCATATATCCAACTTGAAAAGGCAACATCCATTTCCCTTTGGAAGCTAGCTCCTACATTTTTGAGTCCAAAACTTGCATCCTCACATAAACAAATGTTCCCCAAGGGGCAGTGAAGGTTTTCTTGTGTTGCTTGAACTCCTTGACCATAACCTAATTATAGCCTAAGAAGCCATCCATCATTGACATCAATTCAAACCCTATCACTTTCTACGACAAATGTTCCATGCTAGGCAATGGGCAGTTGTCCTTGAGGGAATTGATGTTTAGATTTCTAAAATCTACACAAAACCTTATGTCTCCATTTTTTTTCTTACTCAGACAAGGTTGGATACCCATTTTGAATATCTAATTACTTTGATTATGCCACCCTCTTTCAACTTCATCAATTTCTTTTGCACCTAAGGGGCCAATGTAAGATTGATAGGCCTTTGTTTTTGTCTAAATGGTTTTATACTAGACTCCAAGAGAATAGTGCATTGGAATAAGTCTTCCCTGTAGATTTTTAGCTCATCATCTTACCATGCAAAACACTTCTTGAACTTTCTTAATAGCGCAATCAAGATTAGTTTCTATGCTAGCTTCAACTTCTTACCAATGTAAACCATCTTTGGAGCTACTTTAGTGCCTAGGTTTACACCTTCTACATCATCTTCACTGATTGGCCTACTCCTCATCTTGTAGCAATCAACATTATCAAACATCCTGTCAAGTACTACAAGACCCCTTAGAATGGTATTGGTCTTGATCTAAATGACCTCATTTCTAAACAATGTCTTCTTTCCACCTTCAATATCTATCATAGGTTGCCAATCAACGAGTTGGTTCTCAAAATCAATTATGTAGTTCAAGAACTCATAAATCTCCTTGTCATCATTGAATACCTACTAGTTGTATGTATTTGTCAAGAATTCTAGGCCCAATTAGAATTTCTGTTAAAGAGGCATCAAACTATGAAGCCATGACAGCAAGAGCATCAAGTGTAACATTTTCATATCATTCCAACCACTCGATGTCAAAACCATCAAATATTTCTATAAAGTACCATATAGCATTCCATGAGAGTGGTCCCCTCCATAATCCATAAGTGCTTGAAGTTTCCCCATGATGGAAATGTGCACACTATTTATCGTAGTGGGTTTAAGCCTCTCACGTTAAGAGGAAACTTGTCCTTGGATTACTTCTGGCTAACACCAATTGAGCCATTGTGACCTCACAATAATTTCTTGTTTCTCTCATACCATAAATTCATAATGAACCACACTTTATGTGTAGATTTTTTGGCCTAACATTGTGGTTTTGTATAATCCTAAACTCAGGACTTCACATCTCTCACTTGGTGATGTCCTACATCCTCTTCAGTACTTGGGTACAAGTTTTCTTTTATGTCATTTACTTCTAGTACTTTAGCTTGCATGTGCACGTAGTGTCCTATGCCTGCTAAAGTGGGGGCTAAATATAGCATCATAAATTATGCTCACTCACAACTTCACACTCTATTTGGCACTTGCTTTAGTGTCCACTCCCTTAGTGTGTTTTTAGAACCACTTTTCAGCCTTAGCCTTATTCTCAACCCACAAGAGATGTTTTCTAAAGGTTGCTTTAACCCTTTCTACTTATCCTATCCAAAAAATGTAAGAGTGTCTTAGCCTTGGCAATGCCCCAAGTCATTTTAACCTTTTAAGAACTGAAGTTGCATGGACTAAAGTGCTAAGCGCAGATGTCTATACCATGCACTAACATCCTAATAGAATATTTCAATTTGTCAACCATTTTTAGAAGGTGCATTTTTACTTGTGTGACATTCTGAGCTTTTCTTGGTCTCTATCCTCACCCAAATGACTCCTTTCCCATCTTTTTTCCATTTGAAAGGATCAATCACTCATGCTAGTGAAGCTCTACCAAAATTATTGCTCACTATCATTTTACTTGTGTTATTGTTATTCTATGATCATTGTTTATTGCAGGTTATTGAGAATGATCAATTGATTTAATTTACTTCGATCCCTTATGCTATTCAAAAGGCTCTCATTCGAGATCACTATCTTCTCGAGAAAAGTTTCATTTGTTCTTGAATGCGATGGTCTTCCAACAAGATCCTCATAACTCCTTCCCTTACTTTTGTTAATCCATTTAGTTTAGCATTTAACTTGTGGGTTGAATATCATTTCCTTGTCTATTTATTTATCAATATCATACTATTATATTGTCACTGCTTGTTGATGAGGTATAAATAACCTCATCTCTTTGATGGAACAAATAGCCTTTTTGCATTACCCAATTCCCTATCATTTCCAATTTATTTATTTTTATAAGCAATACTTATCTATTTTTAATAAAATGTTGTACAAATCCTTATTTCTTAAATTGACTGAAATTAGCTTTTAAATGTTGATTTAATGGCATGAAAGTTGGGTAATTGTGCAGGTTAATGCATTGCCTATAAAAGAAGTGGACATCATGCAGCTGTGGATGAATGCACTGGAAGTTGAGGGTGCTAGAAGTTGAGGGCACCAAAAAATTTAGGTGTGCATTAAATGAATACTTTGTTTTAATCCTGTTATTTCTGTGGTTACCCAAAAGACATTATGGCTCCACCTGGAGTCCTTTTTATGATCTAAATGTGTTAGAAATTAATCTTTACTTAGTGAATATTATAATTTGTATTTTAATAGTTGGTGTATTAGCCCCACACATGTATGCATAATTCACTTCTTTAATTCCTTATGTAGGAATAATCTATTTCTATAGATTCCTCCTTAAGAGGAAACATGTGGCACACACCTTATGCAAGGTGGCATATGGGAGTTACGCATAACTCTTTTTTTCCCCTCTATTTAAGAGGTGTCTCCTCCTCTCTTTGGATTATTCCTCTTCATGGATATCTTCCTCTATTCTTCTTCTTCATCTCTTCTCATTTCTCTCATTGAGAAGCTTCCTTAATCTCTCTCTGTAATCTTTTTCAGGCTTCTTGCCACTTGCATAACACAGGAGATTTTTCTTTGTTTTTCCCCCTTCATAATCTTGGTCTCCATTGGTATAATATGGTATATCTCTTTTATTTCTATTTTATTTACTTTGCATAATTGATTAGTATTATTGATCCTTTAAAATATCCTTTACAAAATGACAGCAGTAGTAAAGATTCTATTTTTTAGTTATAAGACTTCTTAAAATGGCATTTTCCTGCCATCTGAAATTTAGGAGTTTTGAAGTAGTTCAGTTTTAGTTGTTGCAAGAAACATGGATATAAATATATACTATGGATGAATGAAAGACAATCCTTCATTTTTTGAAATCATTAGAGCCGTGTACTTGCAATTTTTCATAAATACAAAATGATGTTGTTCTGAGTTTATTGTTTTGAGAATATGAAGTTTTGAATGGAGTTATCATGTGCTATTGAATGTGACCTGAGTTAAGACAAGCTTCTCCCACGAGCTGGCCACTCGTGGGATTGTAGAATAGATAAGTATTTTCATTTCTGTGGATGTTGTTATTCAGTTGAAGATAGTTTAGTTTTTGTCAATAACTTGTAGGGTGTGTTGTTTAAAAGTTAAGCTGTTGTGTATTGTTGTTTGAAACTTTTTGTGTTCATTAGAAATTTTCTAGTGCATCTACCTTAGTCAAAATTACTGTTTTCTGATAGTTAGAATTTTGAATTTTTTCAGTATGGAAAATTATATTTGTGAATTGTTAGCATAAGGATTTATCTGCTTTCTAGTGTAGAATTTGTATGCTTTCTAGTCTAGAGTTTTCATGCTTTTTAGTGTAGAATTGGAATGCTTTCTGTAGAAGGATACAATTGTTGTTTCATTTCATGAATTGTTTCAATCTTTTCATTAAACTAGGAAACTGTTTCTCAATGAAATCTCCAAACTCCCTATTGTAGACAGCCTCAGACACTACCCCACTCGATAAATTGATAATTTTCATCTAAAGTGTTAGGACCTCACAACAACCTGTCACTTTTTGGCGCCGTTGCCAGGGAAACGTGATCTTTTCTAAGTGTTATTAGGGCATGCTTGGTAATTTCTTGTAGTAAACACCCAAAAATAGTCACCAAACCTCTCTTTTTGCATGGTCAGGAAACGAGGCCCACATGGAAGATTTATACCAAACCCCCCAATAGTAATTCCAACCATAAATAGGGAAGAAGGAGTCTCAGCTAAAGAACTAAATTATGAATTGATCGAGCAAGATCAACCCGAGACCTCCCACTATACCCCAGAAGTTTTACCAATTGACCCAGTCTTTGAGGAGATAGTTATTCAACCAACCAACCTAGTCTTCAAGGAAGAGAACATTCCTTTTGGCATTATGGCTAATAATATCCATAATGATGATATGGAGAGAAGACCGAAAGCACGAACCTTTACCTACCCTATTGCCCTCAATGAAGATGATGATGCACCAATGAAAAACATTTCACCATCTATCTTGCTGACTTTCAGGAGACTTTCTTCTGAAGATCCTAACTAGTTCCTCTTTGAGTTCAAAGTCTTGTGTCAAACATACGACTACAAGAATGACAATCAGAAGCTTAAACTTTTTCCCTCCACTTTGAGAGATGCTGCGATGCGTTGGTTTATGGGGTTAGCTTCTGGATCAGTAACTACATGGGATGACATGGAAACTGTTTTCTTAGAAAAATACCAGAGTTATTGCAGAGTTAGTGACAAAAAAGAAGAGCTATTCAAGTTAATACAAAAAGAAGATGAGAGCCTGGAAGATTACCTTGATAGGTTTATCTTTCTAACCAAATGATGTGGTGAGGAAGTCATAATCCCAAAGATTCTAAAGACTATATTTCTCAAAGGACTTGATGAGGATGCTAGGAGAAGCTTAGATTTAATGGGAAAAGGAGATGTGTCCCAACTCAAACTCACCGATATCTCTGAGTTATGTTGAAATTTTTCCCTTACTCGAGGAGGGATCTAAAAATCTAGCCTCTTAAGAAGCTCAATTGACATAGGTAAACTATGAGAGGAAATAGAAAATCTAAAAACTGACATTCTTATTCAGTTAAACACCACCCTGGATGGAATACAAGCCAAAACATGTAACCCTGAGACATTATCCATCTATTGTTCTAGGTGTCGGAACAAACACATGTTAAGAGAATGTCCTTTGGATAAGGCCGACAATTGCCAAATTTGTGAAAAAAATCATACCACTGATCAATGTGAGATTTTGAATGCAATTAAGACTTCTAAAAAATGACCATCTCACACTGAGGAGGAAGTCAACTTCATAGGCAGAGACCTGGAGGAAATTTCTCCTATGGTTAGAACTCCAACCCTACATGGCGACCTTCGAACCCTTGGAATAATACATACTGGTCAGCTCCATGGCCTTCAGTACCACTTGGATGGGGATCTTATCCACCTTAGGGACCTCCTGAATGGATGAACCAAGCATGGGGAAACCTCCAATGGCCAAACCAGAAATGACATCCTCATAACCAACCTCCACAATGGAATCAACCACCAAATCAATTCTATAATGGTCCAAGACGAATGTCAAATCCACAATAGAACCTTCTCACGGCTCCTCAAAACCCTCAGCAGAGTGAACAAGTTAATCAACCACCAATATTGGCACAACCTATTCCTAATCCCAAGAACACACGTCAAAATGCCCCAGTGTATGCCGCTGATTAGGATAACATGGTAGGGGTCAATGCTATTTATTGTGGAAACCTTCAACTGAGGTCAAGAAAAACACTTAATCAACCGATCATTGTTGAAGTTACAAAAGACTCAGATGAAGAACTTAACATAGAACCAGAGACTCTTCTTATACCTACAGAGCATGACTCCAAGAAAAATTAGGAGAAATCATCTCCACTACAATCTCAGGCATCGATCATAGATCCATCTTAGGAAGAAGTTGCCAAATAACCATCAACGACTTCAGGAAAAGATTATATACTAGGAAAGAAAACCTAGGCACCTTTTTCAGACCGTCTCCGATCAAATGTTCATAAGAAACAACCAGAAGTACCATTGTCTAACGAAACTACTCTGATACAAGAAATTAAATGACTCCATATTGAGATTCCTTTGTTACAAGCGATCAAGGAAATTCCCAAACTAAATCAGCTAGTTAAACATTTGTGCATTAAAACACCAGGAAGGAAACCAAAACAAAATAATACAGTGTACATTAACAGATATCTGGCTAAAATTTTAGCTGGAAAAACCTTAACTCCAAAATATAGCGACCCATGTAGCCCACTTATAACAATAACAATTAATGGGGTAGTAATACCTAATGCATTAGTGGACTTGGGAGCAACCATTAACGTTATGACAGTGGATGTTATGGAAAAAATTGGACTCACTGATCTACGCCCCATGACTACCATTTTACAGATGGCAAATTAGGCCATAGCTATTCCCAAAGGAGTCCTAGAAAATGTCCCTGTTAAGTTTGACAATTGGGAATATCCAGTAGACTTCCAAGTTCTCTAGTCCCTCACACCCAAAGATAGTTACCCAATAATATTGGGTAGGCCATGGTTAGCTACAGTCACAATCAAGATTGACTGCAGGGTAGGAGGAATGGTCATTTCACCTGGTCCTAGTAGCAAAAATTTAAGTCTATATGCTCTGGCTCAACCTGCAGAATATAACCAAGTCTGGGTGGATGAATCAGATGAATCTGATAAGCAAGAAAATCTAGCTTCACTTGCCATGGTGGTTATTAAACAACACAACGAAGAACTAGAAAATGAATTAGACAACATCCAAGACCTTTCCATAGGATCAGAAGATGAAGAGACTTTAGAGGTGGAAGAAATTTTAGGACATCCAATCCACATTAACGACGAAGAACATGATTATACCAACTTCACAACTTGACCTTGTCTCTTGGCAAATATCATTTTGAAAACAAATCATTTCTTCTCAGATATTGCTAGACTCCATAGAATCATACCACATAGCTGTCCTCTCAACACATTAACAGAAGAAGTTCACACTGTCACCTCTAATTACCTTGGAACCAAGACTATCATGTTATTGCCAGGAAAGACTCTAAATATCAATAGTTGGTTGACAGAATCGAGGAGCACAAATTATTCGATGTTTTGATGAACAAGTCCAAAGCTTTTTCTTGGGACTATACAGATATGAGAGGAATCCACCCAAGTGTTTGCACCCACCACATCTATACTGAAGATGTTAGACCAGTCTGCCAACCCTAGTGAAGACTCAATCCTACTCTCAAAGATATTGTCAAAACTAAAATTGAGAAACTCTTACAAGTGGGTTTTATTTATCCTATTTCAGATAGCAAATGGGTTTCACCCTTGGTGGTAGTGCCAAAGAAAAAAAGGAAAATGGAGAGTGTGCGTTGACTATCGAGAACTCAACAAAGCTACCTACAGAGATTATATCCCACTACCCTTCATAGACCAAGTTTTGGATAATCTAGTAGGAAGAAAGTATTTTTCATTTATGGATGGGTTTAGTGGATATAACCACATACAAGTGGCAGTAGAGGACCAGGACAAAACTACTTTCACCTGTCCTTGGGGAACATTCACATATCAGGTTCTTCCCTTCGGGCTTTGTAATGCTCCTACCACGTTTCAAAGCGTTGTTTTGGCTATCTTTACTGAACTTGTAAATTATTGTGTAGAAGTCTATATGGATGACTTCACATTCTATGGTTCCACTTTTGATGAGGGTTTCAAAAATTTGGATAGGGTGTTACAATGATGTGAAGATCATCAAATATCTCTAAGCCATGAGAAATGTCTCATAATGGTAGAACAAGGTATAGTACTGGGACACCATATTTCATCCGAAGAGATAAAGGTTGACCCTAAGAAGATTGAAGTGATACAACAACTGGAAACCCCAAAGAATCAAACTAATATTAGAAGTTTCTTAGGACATGCTGGTTATTACTAACGATTCATAGAAAACTTTAGTAAGATTGCAGCTCCCATGTTCTCTCTTCTACAGAAAGATGTAGATTTTACTTGGACAAAAGAATGTCAAAAGTCTTTTGACATCATTAAAGAAAAGCTTGTCTTAGCCCCAGTCCTACGGGGACCTAATTGGAAACTTCCCTTCCATATATATGCTGATGCTTCCAATGATGCTATTGGAGTAGTGTTAGGACAAGAAGATGCGAATGGAGGGAAATATGCCATATATTTCATCAGTAAGAACTTGAGCCCCACGAAATGAAATTACACCACCACAGAGAAGGAATTTCTAGCCATGGTTCATGCAATAAACAAATTTTGGCATTACATCAGAGGATACAAAGTGACCATATTCACAGACCATTCAGCTATCAAGTACCTGATGAACAAACCCTCAGCGAATGGATGAATAATTAGATGGTTATTACTTCTACAAGAATTTAATATAACCATAATGGATAAGCATGGAAAATTCAATGTAGTGGAAGATTTTCTATCCCGGATAAAGCAAGATAATGGAGATTGTACTCCTGTGCAGGATAAATTTACTAATGAAAATTTATTTGCTATCTCCATTAAAACACCCTGGTTTGCAGACATTACCAATTACTTAGCCACTTTTGAGCTTCCCCCAGACTTCACATCAAAACAAAATAAATGCCTTATTTGGGAAAGTGCTCACTTTAAATGGATTAATGGCATGTTATTTTGATATGGGCCTAATTTAGTCCTGCAACATTTTGTCAGACCAGATGAAACATACAACATCCTTAGAGGTTGCCATGACGACCCATCTGGCGGACATTACTCTGCCAAAAGAACTTTCCATAAAATCTTAGGCACATGATACTATTGGCCCTCTTTGTACAAGGATGTGAAGAACTATGTTCACCGTTGTGATGAATGCCAATGAGTGGGAAGACCTACAACATCCAATGAAATGCCTCTGCAACCACAGGTAACTTTTGAATCATTTAAAAAGTGGGGATTGGATTTTATTGGTCCTATCGATCCTCCTTCGCAAGGAAAAGAATATATTCTAGCCTGCATGGACTATCTTACCAAATGGGTAGAAGTCCAAGCCCTCAAAGTTGCTAGAGAAGAACAAGTTACAGAATTTCTATATAACATAATTTTTCTTAGATTCAGAGCCCCTAGGTCAATTGTCACAGACCAAGGACCTTAGTTTATGTCTAAAGTTCTATTAGCTTTCACCAATCATTTCTAGGTAAGCCATAAGAAGTTGTCACCCAATCACCCACAGGAAAATGGACAAGTAGAAGTCACTAATAAGGAGCTCGAAAACATCCTAACAAAAACAATTTCATCAGGCAGAAAGGATTGGGCCAGGAAACTACCTGAGGCTGTTTAGGCTTACAATACAACTTGGAAATCCACCACTGGTCTTACCCCTTATGAATTAGTCTTTGGGAAGAAACCTTTTCTACCCATTGAATTTGAACTCCAAACGCTTCGAACAACAATGGAGTTAGACTTCAATCTTGAATGATCTCAGGTAGAGAAAGTCTTACAACTTAGTGAACTAGATGAACTCCGCCTAGAAGCCATTCATCAGACTAAACTAGCTCAATAGAAATGAAATGCCTAGCATGATAAACACATCAAAGAAAGAGAATTCCATTCCAGAGATTGGGCGCTACTATTTGATTCCTAATACAAGGACCAGAAAGGTAAACTTAGAACTCATTGGCTGGGTCCATACGAGATTTTTGAGGTATTCCCAAATGGAACAGTAAAACTGAAACCCATTGATGGTGATTCTTGAACCCTCTTAGTCAATGGACATCGACTCAGGATCTACCATAAACCTGTCAACAAAGAAGAATTTACTCGACTGGTGCAAATGCATGGAGAAACACAATGTGTTGATTCTGCTTTGACAGAAACAATACCATAAATATCTTGTAGTTCATTAAAAAAATAATTCTATTTGAATGTGTGTATATGCATTTAGGAACAATTATTCATGTTTTATTCTTAGTATTTGCCTAAATTTCATCTCTGTTTCGCAGGGTTTCATCTTTTAGGACGTGTTACAAATTCCAGCACACCTCTTGGTGATGCTCTGAAATTTGTTGTTTGAGTAAGATCCATACCCTTACTTTGTACCCACATTCTGGTTGCATCTTCCAGCAATGCTCCAGAACTTTGTTCCTGCATTTTGGCTGCATCTTCCAGCAATGCTCTAGAACTTTGTTCCTGCATTTCGGCTGCATCTTCCAACAATGCTCCAGAACTTTGTTCCTGCATTCTGGCTGCATCTTTCAACAATACTCCAGAAATTTGTTCCTACATTTCAGCTGCATCTTCCAATGATGCTCTGGAACTTTGTTCCTGCATTTCGGCTGCATCTTCTAGTGATGCTCCAGAACTTTGTTCCTGCATTCCGGCTGCATCTTTCAGCGATGCTCCGGAACCTTGTTCCTACATTCTGGCTGCACTTTCAACAATGCTCTAGAACTTTGTTCCTGCATTCCGGCTGCATCTTTTAGTGTTGCTCTAGAACTTTGTTCTTGCATTCTGGCTGCATCTTTCAATGATGCTCTAGAACCTTGTTCCTGCATTCCGGCTGCATCTTTCAGCGATGCTCCAAAATTTTGTTTCTTTAGCCGGCTGCATCTTGCAAAAGATGATCCGAAATTTTGTTCATATCCTCCATATCCATTCTGTTGATATCTTCTTCTATCACTGTAAACTTGTAATCGACATCCATGCAAATGTTCCTATTAACTGAAAACACACCATTCATCCCGTAATCCACTGTGAAAGCCATCACGAGTTCGACATTTCTAACCATAAGTAAATAATCATTATTATGACAACTTGTCGTCATGATAAAATTTAGCCACCCCGTCATCATACCATAATAAATTTCACCACCCCATTATCACATCATAATAAAATTCATTCCATTCAAACCAGCTAGTACCGCCACCTAGGATGCTATTATGTCAGCAGAGACAAGCGACTTTCAAATCAATAATGGGACGGAAGGTACATACATCTTTTATTTTTAATAGATCATTTATTGTAAATAAAGATAGATAATTTGGCACAACCTCTTTTCTTTTCCAAATTTAGCAAATGTGCGAACTGTTTCTTCATTTGAGAAGGTGGTGGCTCGTTCACTCTATCCCATGCAAAGTAATAATATCCTGAACTAACATTACCAAAGCCCAAGTGTCCTTGAAACATGCATTTACTTTAATCTTCCTATCAGTTTCCTAAGAAGTTTTACCACTCTGGGTGCCGTGATATTTCAATAGTCTTTGAGCAATATGGGAGGAGCCAAACACAAGTCTGAGCTAGTTTCACTGGATAAATTGCTGGTATTAGGGAATATTTCAGAACTATTTTAGAGAGTAGGGTGGTTAGACTTTATAAAGAAATTTGAGGAACACCATGCACAACTGGTCAAGGAATTTGCCGAGAACTTTGTAGATGGGTAGTCAATTGTGCGTGGGAAGAAATTCAAGGTAAGTCCCTGAATCATCTCCAAATTATCTGGTATTGGAAATGAAGGAATTAATTTGTCTAAAACTACAAATATTTCCTATCAGAAAATGATAGAGCTTTTTGCAAAGGGGAACCTCACCCATTATTAGTTGTAAGTACCTGAGGGCAAAATAAGGGATTTCAGAGAATGTCCATTGCAGAGCCATGGTGAATAGCAGTTGCATGGATTATTAAGTATTTGACCTGTGAAGGACAATGTGCCATAGTAGTTGGTCCCCCTTTTTGGTTGCTCATTCATTTACACCATGGTCTAAAAAATCCTGAATTGAGAGTTAACATTCCTGCATTCCTTCATGATTCCGTTGTCTGCATGATAGAATGTTTCAAAATTGGGTCTAGGCCTTTGAAACATCATGGTCTTATACATTTAATTTGCAAATATCATTTTCATAGAAAAAGAAAACCAGATGAGAAATGGAAAAAAATTCTACAAAAATTTGAAAACCTTGAACCTCCAAGACAATTTGAGGTAGGTGAATTGTCAGGTAGGGCAACCCAAGACATGAGAGAACTCTCCCCTACACCCTAGGACGATAGACAAGCTCCTAGTAATGAAGCACTAGAAAATCCACCAAACCCTCCAGATCGTGAAGAAAGACCTAAATCACATACTATGCTTGAAACCCCAGAAAAATGAGAAAACGTGGATTTAGTAGGCTTAGAGGAGGAAGGTCTTTAGCCCCGTAAAAAGGAGAAGAGGCCCAAAATGAAACTACCAAGACCTACTCCTCTGAGAAGGAGCAAATAGTTAGCTAATGAGCCTAGTTGTGTCACGACCTATGAATTACCCCCTATTCCTAAGAAAAAAGAGAAAAGAGAGGCAACCCTGTGAAAAAGTGACTCAACCCGATGAGAATGTGTCTCAGATTGGTACAGAGGTAACTCAAACATTAGAAAATAATGAACCCCCTACATCTAGACCATCAATTGACCCATCTAAAGAGGACCTAGAGGAAAAAGGAGAAAAAGGACAAGAGGGAATCAGTGAACAGATACCTAATTATGCCCTAGTTGAAGAAGAGGAGGGTCAAGAATATGAGACTGTTGAAACAACTTCTTCATTCCAGCAGCCAGGAAACATTCAGGAAGTTGATACAACGCTTGAGGAGAGACAGTTGTCTCCCTTACATAATGTTGATAATATAGAACAAGGTCCATCTGAAGCAATTAATGAAGAGCACATATCTGGCAATGAAACAAAAGTGTTGATTACTCCTCCCCCTATAGATGTAGAGGACAACAAAGGTGAGTCTATGACATTAGAAACAAAGAAACTGAAAGCAAAAATTTTGTAGTTGAGAAATAAAATACAATTGAGTGAAGAGCAATTGAGCAGGCAACAACAAGAGATAAAAGAGTAAAAGGAGCTTCTAGAGCAAAAGGATTAAACTATTAGAGAGCTACAATCCCAATTGTAGCAAAGTGAAGAAAAAGATAAGCACTGTTTGGATAGTCTATCTGAGAGAGATAGACAAATCAAGAACCTAACCTTCAACCTAGAATAGTGCCTGAAGACATTTGCAGAAGAGCAGGAGAAGCAAAAAATTGAATTAAATAAGGCCATAAGTAGAACTGTTGAACTAGAGCTAGACTTACAAGAAATTAATATTAAGCCAACTGTGGAATCAAAAGAGGTTCAAACTGAACCAACTAAAATGGAATGGTTTCAGGTCCACATTCCTCCCATGCTAACCAAGTGGATGGGACAATGCTATTTCTTAAGACAATCTAGAGTCGAGAATGCTAGACTTAACAGATAAATAGTAATGTTAAAAGAATCTTATGATAGATTATATCAGACCAAGATGGATGCATGCCAGATTGGAGAGTCATTACTTGCCTGTAGGAAACCATCCAGATTATATTCCATGTTCCTTAATGAACAATTGTTAAGATGGAATCTCCTAAGAATCTCTTGCAATTTACCACATGATCCTGATGACCAACAATTCCTTGAAGCATTCAAAGAAGCCTCTCCTATACAGAAGAATTTATTATGTGAGTTTTTCATTCATAATCTATTTCTTGAAAAACATAGTGATTTCTTCATTAATCTGTTTGTGGGGGAAGTTCAGTTAAGGACATTTTTGTCAAATATGCAAAATCAAATTTAGTGGTAGGACAGAACCAAAGAATATCTTCATGTAGAGAGAACTGTGGGACTACACATGAGGTACCCCAATTGGAAACCTTTTGATTTCAAAACTCAGTTCAAGAGAACTAAGAGCTATGAACATATGAAAGAAAAATATAATGAGAGCATTAGGACTTACTATGAAGATTTCAAGATTAATGGACCACAGTTGATTGACAGAGCTTGGAATGCCTGTGAGGAAAGGTATACCCCTTTGCCTATGTATTTAAAAAGAAGAGAAATGATTTCCCCCACTAACCTTTGGTCATACAAAAGGGCTGAGACATTAACAGAGATTCTTCAGCAACTAAAGACTAAGTGGATAGGAATGAGATATAGACCGCCTCTACTTTTACAGCCACCCCTTGCAATCTTAGCTACATAACAAGAACCAAGGGACTTACATACCTGGTAGATGAGAATCAAATTTCACAAAGGTTTTCTGAAGGTGCCTGACCATATTGATGAAGAGGCAGATGAAGTATATGATCTGAGCTCAAAGTATGATGAATTGAATAGGAAAAGAGAGGATGAGAGATAGAGGATGCATCATAGAGTAGGAGGATTTGCTCAAGGTTAGGAAGGGGAGGAATGATGAGGTATAAATAACCTCATCTCTTTGATGGAACAAATAGCCTTTTTGCATTACCCAATTCCCTATCCTTGCCAATTTATTTATTTTTATAAGCAATACTTATCTATTTTTAATAAAATGTTGTACAAATTCTTATTTCCTAAATTGATTGAAATTAGCTTTTAAATGTTGATTTAATGGCATGAAAAGTTGGGTAATTGTGCAGGTTAATGCATTGCCTATAAAACAAGTGGACATCATGCAACTGTGGATGAATGCGTCAAAAGTTGAGGGTGCCAGAAAATTTAGGCATGCATTAAATGAAGACTTTGTTTTAATCCTGTTATTTCTATGGTTACCCAAAAGACATTATGGCTCCACTCGGAGTCCTTTTTATGTTCTAAACGACAACAATAGTTCAGTTTTGGAGCCATCTAAAATTTAGGAGTTTTGAAGTAGTTCAATTTTGGTTTTTTCTTGAAACATGGATATAAATATATACTATGGATGAATGAAAGACAATCCTTCAGTTTTTGAAATCATCAGAGTTGTGTACTTGCAATTTTTCATAAATACAAAATGATGTTGTTTTGAGTTTATTCTTTTGAGAATATGAAGTTTTGAATGGAGTTATCATGTGTTGTTGAATGTGACCTGAGTTAAGATAAGCTTCTCCCACGAGCTAGCCACTCACGGGACTGTAGGATAAATAAGTATTTTCATTTCTGTGGATGTTGTTATTCAATTAAAGATAGTTTAGTTTATGTCGTTAACCTGCAGGGTGTGTTGTTTAAAAGTTAAACTGTTGTGTACTGTTGTTTGAAACTTTATATGTTCATTAGAAGTTTTTCGACGCATCTGCCTTAGTCCAAATTACTGTTTTCTGATAGTTAGAATTTTGAATGTTTTCAGTATGGCAAATTGCATTTGTGAATTGGTAGCATAAGGATTTATATGCTTTCTAGTGTAGAATTTGTATGCTTTCTAGTCTAGAGTTTTCATGCTTTTTAGTGTAGAATTGGAATGCTTTCTATAGAAGGATACAATTGTTGTTTCATTTCATGAATTGTTTCAATATTTTCATTAAACTAGGAAACTATTTCTCAATGAAATCTCCAAACTCCCTATTACAGACAGCCTCAGACACTACCTTGGTTGATAAATTGATAATTTTCATCTAAAGTGTTAGGACCTCATGATAGCCTGTCACTTGTCGCAATTCTATATGCACTTAGAATTCAAAGCACACACACCCTTTTATCAATATATCAATCTTTGGTTGTTGATTAGGTAGAAACACCAAAAATGAGGTTTGACTAAGCCAAACCTCTATACAACCCAACCCTTCTCTATTTTTATTGCAGGTTTCAAGAGAAAATATTCTGAACGCATGAGCGTTTGCATCTCTTTTCCCCTTCTTTGTCAATTTTGTTATTTCATTCTTATCACATAATTTCTATCTTCCTTATCTATCAATTTCTATGTAATAATCACACTATTTACTGTCAACAGGAAATCATTGAAGTATGTGTGATGTTGTACAAATCCAATATTTTGGTCTCTTATGTCGTACAAACTATAGCACTAAGCACAGATGTCCGTGCCACATGCTATTGACTTGGGAAGTGAGGCTGCCCATCTGGTGCCAAGTTCTTTGTGATCTGTTGTTTTCATTTCTTCATTTATTTATGTGATTTAAGTTATCAATATCTATATTTTCTCTCATCTTAGTTAGTTATAGTTAAGGTTATGTAGTAAAATGTGTAAACTAGCATTTTACTCCTAGTTTAGCACCTGGTTGGACCTAAAATGTTACTTTTATTAATCAAGACCTATTTTAACACCTTTTTGAACATAAAATGACAAAATATCGATCCTAATGCATAATCCCGATAGAATAAACTTAGGATCCATGACATTCGACACTCCCTAAAGTTTGTCGGGCTAAAGGAACTGGGTTCCCGAGCACCCTAGTCCTAGATGAGTCCTTTAGCCCCTCTCTTGTGGTGTCATAGTAGAACACCTCCCTAGTTTATACATGTCAGCCCCATTTGGCTTTATTCATCGTTTTGTGAGTGGGATGCATATATAAAGGAGTTTTATAATTCATTTTACACCTAGATGGATATTACAAGTTTTTCTCTCATGTTTTGATCTTCTATGCTAAAGTGCTCTTCATACTTGGAATTTCTATCTACTTGTGGATGTTATGAAGTTTGTTTGTAGGTCTTGAAGGAAGTTTCAAGCCTTCTCCATCACTTTCCTTGATGGTGTATGATCTTGAGCATCTATGTAAGGACCCAACCCGAGTTACCCAAAAACAATACTAATTTTTTTTGTTATTAACTTTAATCAAGTTGTTAGGTGTTTGTGTTGATAACTGAGAGGGGGGGTGAATCAGTTATCCTAATTATTTCCCTTATTGAAGTTTCTTTTTAATTGATGCAGCATAGAATCAAACACAAAAACATTAATCATGAAATAAGAAACACATGACACAGTATTTTTGACGTGGAAACCCTGTTAAGGGAGAAAACCACGAGGTGATTAACCCAAAAATTATTCTCTGTTAGAAGAATAGGAAATTACAAAAAAATGGCACTTGCCAATTAGGGCTCACTGCCCGAGCACACTGCTCACAAGAGGCCCACTGCCTACAAGAAGACACACTGTCTACAAAGTGATAAGAATCACAGTCTTGAACTGATTTGAAGCATCTGCATATGCTGGAGTTCAGTTCCGGTTAGGCTCAGTACACTGATCTGCTGCACTTCATCTTTCCTCTGTTCTTTATTCTGCTATCTTTCACATACCGGATCCTTTTTGCTACCTCTGCTCTATTCTAGACTTATTCGCATATATCTTCACACTATCACACACTTCACAACTAAATCCATCCTCTATATATATCCGCACAAGTAATTTCATCACCTTTCTAGTCGGCATCCGGAACAGTCTAGTTTCTTACAAACTTTTGTTCTGTCGGCTGAATCCTTCCTCACCAAGCAATGCGGATCAAGCATATACTTGTAGATATCATTAATCATGTCGGCCAAACATGATTCATGCCTTCACAACCTCTGTCATCAACAGTAACACATCCGGAAAGCAGTCTGATACTCTGCCAGTCAGTTCTTCCTCTGTTTTCACTGTCTCTCAGGAATCCGGTACTCAACCATTCATATCTTTTTCCTTGTCCATCACTGGAGGCTAAATCCTTGGAATATACCACTCAAGGTAGTCCTCTTGACTTCCCCAAATCCGCACTGCACCAAGACACTTCCTCTGAGAGATCCAGACCAATCTGTCGGACCTTGCCACATGCTCTGTTCTTCTTCACCGGACCACAACATTCTTTATTCTGACTTCCGGTAGAGACACATTATGACTTGCGGATATGTGGGATGACCTTTGTTGCCATCAATGACAACAACCATGAATCCATATAGTGTCTCTTGCCAACAATCTCCCCCTTTGGCATTGATGGCAACACTTAGTGAAAAATGACTAAGTGTTTACACTATGCTCCCCCTTTGCTGATGCTCTGTCTTTATATACAATTTTCGGAACTCCCCCTTAGTTGGATTCCTCATTTTTCACTGCTCCTCACTCCCCCTTTGACATCAATGGCAAAGGGTGGGGTCCGCACACCAAAATTTTCAAAAATTTTCTATACATAGCCGCATATTTTCATACTCACATATACTGAAGAATGTCTGCAAAGGATGTCTGCAATTGGATCATTTCTGTAGCCCAGCTTTGCTTCATTCTGTCCAAAATTGAAATGTGACCACTCAACAAAAATGCAAACGCTTCTGCCCGCTTGAGATCTGTCGGATCTTTTGTTTGGGCGGTGGTCTGAGCATCACTGATGGCCTCATGCATAGTTTCCAACTTAGGGATTATAATCCTTCTAAGTTCTCCCATCCGGTTGGTGATGTTCTTCCTTTCCTTCTCAAGATTCTTTATTTCATTCAAGACTGCAATAGTCTGACATTCTTGATTTATTATGGAGGAAGAGAGAGGATCAAAACTTTGAGATAAGCTTTGTAGCTTATCCTGTTCCTCTTTTATTTTCTTGTCAAATGCTGCTGTTGCCTTTGACCAGGATATACAAAATTTGTAGATGTCACCGCCATCCTTAAGAGCATTCTCTAAGCTCTTTATTCCAATGCTTACAATCTTCCTATCCTTAGAGATTAATTCTAATATTTCTGAAAATCTTTTATCCAAAAATTCCTTCCGGACCTTTTCTTCAGCTGATTTTTCTAGAGAATCAAAATGTGTATCAACACTGCTGACTAAGGTTTTTAGATTACCGGAAGAGGAGGCTGTCGGATCTATCTGGATTGATGGCATGATCTTTACAAGTACTCCGGAAGCAGCCTCTATCAACTCACAGTCTTCCATATGAGACTTCAGGAGCTTTTCATTTGCCTTGGCATTTGCAAATGAAGCTATCTTCATTGTTTGTACCGGAGAGAGAGAGTCAAAATCAAATGGGCCTTTTAGAAGCTCCGGTTCATCAATCTCTAAAGTTTCTTTGCTCAAAAATTGTTGAACAGTTTGTGCAGTGTCTCTTGCCGGAGACAGATGTTTCTTTTCTTCTGCAGTCTTAGAACTGTCAACCTCTTTGTCTTTCACCACTGCTTCCTTCTCCTGTAATTGCTCTTCTTCTTTGGATCCGGAGACTGTAGGGGAAACCGGAGGAGAGATGTTTGTCTGTTCAGGGCTCACTTCTTCCGGAACAGATGATTCCAAATCAGCAGCTGTTTCTGCACCTAAGTCCTCTACAACAGGAAGATTGAACCTTTTGAAGGCCTTCCGGAGGATCTCTTCTGTCTCTTGGGCCACTCGGTCAGTCTCACCAAGCATGAGTTGATTCATCCTGGCTTTACTTCTGAACTCATCTTTGCAGTCCTTGAAGATAATGTTCATTGTCTTGGGATCAATTTGAGGATATAGCTGAATAGCTATCTGCTCCCGGATCTCAAGATCTTTAGCATAAGCATTATTCTTTCTTACTTCCAATTCCTTTTCTAGGCTTTTAGGAATAAGAGATATGATCTCAATGAAAGCCTTATTATATATGTTCAGATATTTAACTGTGGCTTCCTGCAGAGTCTTTTGGTCAGCCTCACTGAAGTCATCATAGGATTCAGTCATTGGTTGAAGGTTTCCATCCACCGTGACCGACTTGATTATGCTCTCTAGAGACAGAGTGGGCTTTTCAACAGATACCTCTACCATTTCATCCTTGTCTTGGCCTGTGGAGGGCTTACCGGATCCTTTCTTCTTCTGTTTCTTTATTTCTCTTACTCCCTCATCTGACTCTGTTTCCTCTTCATCCTTTTGGCTTCCATAAGCCCTTGTGGCTTTTGTCTTGGATCTCTTACCGGATGCCTGAACTTCTGGTTTTGAACTTTTGGTTGTGGGAGGTGCAGATCTCTTTGATGATCTGGTCAGGGTGGGAGCTTCAACCGGAGCACTTTCTTTACTTTTCTCTTCTTCCTCAGCCTTCCTCCTCTTTTCCCGGCTGGCATCAAGTGCCTCTTTTGAGATGCCTAGGCCTTGAGCAATGTGCTCTACTTCTTTTCTCACCTTTCTTTTAATCTCAGGTTCCCTGAGTTCTACATGTATTTTTACACTCAGCTCCTCAAAGGTTCCAAACCTTTCTGCCTTAGGATCTTTGGGCTGACTTAGCATGTGTTGAACATGCAGCTCCACTATCTGTTCATCCACTTCATACCCCATGGGCATGATCCAGACAGTCCTTGGCTCCACTGCCTCCATTAGGCACTGATCAGTGTCAACCATAAAGCACACTGAGTCTTTGTATTTTTCAACAAGAGACTGGGGAATTCTCTCTCTTGCTTGCATCATGCTCTGAAAGTTTTTGAAGTATCCCCATAGAGCTGAATTTCTCGCTTTTGCATCCCCAAGTCCATGCAAATAGTCTCTTATCTGGACTGCAACAGGTTTGTCATTCTGCCATACCCATCCACTTGATCCGGGTAGCTCATTCATGAAGTAGAAGAATAGACATACAATAAGAGTACCATACTTAAAGGAATTCTTCTTATCCTTCTTGATTTTCTGTATATTTTCCATTAATTGGCTTAGCAGTAGTTCGCAGAGATCATATTCTGCATTCTTTCTTAGCATTTCATAGGCAGTGTATACTGCAGTTCCGGATACAGAATTCTCCCTGCTGGAGTGATAGATCTTGTATCCTATTATCATTGATGCATATTTGATATCCGGATCCAAAATATCTTCAATGGTCATTGCCCTCTTATCAAATTTTGATCCAGTGGCCTCAGTTACAATGTTGTTCTTGACAGATTTGAGGATAGGTACCCCTCCGAAAGAGTATAGACCAGTTACTGCTCTAATTGCCTCTTTTGTGATCTTGCAGGGTCTATCTAGCCATAGAAAGTTGTCATGCATCCTGCTCAGTGCATACCGGACCCATTCATCTTCTTCAAAGCAGGGGAAATAAATAAATTGCTCAAATTGTTTCTTTTGGATATCCTTATACTCTGGTTTAAGCTCAAAAGCATTGTCTATCAGTTGCTTGTGATAGAGGTCTCTTAATTTGAATTCCCCAAATTCCTCAATGCTTGCATGTATGTAAACCCTAATGTCTTCGGTATGTAAAACTCCATGAGGAACACTAGAGAAGGCTCCTAGTGGATCTACCTCCAATGATTTGTAGGGATGTTTCTTGAATGAGGGGCGAGGTCTATCAGAGATCTTAACTATGTTTGGAGTAGCCATTCTTCAAAGATTTGCAGTGAGGTAATGAAAAACGGAGAATACCTTATGCGCCTTCGGTTTGCACGGAGTGGTTGGATTGATTTCTTTATGCAATAACTTCGGCAGGAGATCCTTGGTGTGCTTGATGAACCTTGTTGCAGAGCTCCACTTTTCGCTTCTTCTCGAGTGCAGAATGAGCAAATGACCTTTGAGAAATCCCTTAAATTGCTCCGCGAACCCTAATATCTGTCTGCAATAAATGCTTCACCTACATCATTCCGGTTTGCCTTGTCTGGATAGTTTGGAGTATCCCGAATTAGTCCTGATCTGTGGATATCATCCGGATCTTTCAATCATGAATAAATCAAGGTAACATATTACAAGAACATCCCAAACACTCTGTCCAATCCGCAGAACAAGATAGTGCATTTCTGGATCTTTCCGGACCTTTTTGTAATCCTTTATCATACCGGAGCATCTCCCTGAACAGGTCTTATTTGATCGATCACAGCTTCTTCATAACTCCATGCGGACCTCTGAAAACTTGACTGAAGTATCTCAAGACTCATATCTACAAACCCTTTGATCCGCATCTTGTGCCACATCCGGCACCACTTGTTTGGCTGGGGGAACAAGATTTTCTTTGAGTCTCCCCCTGAGCCTGAGCTCACTTTTTAATTTTCGGAAGAAATATCAGCACCAGAGTCTGGTGTGGATCCAACCTCTACATTCTCTGAACTTTTCTTCACCCAAATCTTGCTCATCTGATTCCTAACCTCATCCGCATTCATCTTTTGTTTACCCTTGTCTTGATTCTGATTATACACCGGACCTCTTTTGTCCTGATTCTTGTTTCTGCAGACTTTAGCATTATGACCGGACCTATTGCAGATTTGGCAAATAACATTTCTTTGCATATTTGACTGATATCCTCTTGATCTGCATTGATTAGCCATATGACCTACTCTATTGCATGTGAAGCATCTACCTTTGAATGATTTGTTTACTTGCATAATTCTGCATTCATGGGATTTGTGTCCATACCTTTTGCAGTTGAAGCACTGTCCGGAGAAGGATGAATTAATCTGATTCATTCTCATTCTGCACTGATTAGCTTTGTGACCAAAGTGGTTGCAGCTGTGGCAGTATCCATTGAAGGATGGATATCTTTGAGCATTTGGCTGTCTTACCGGAGGTCTTCTAGGCCTGCTCCTTAGATTTTCTGATCCAAGATTCTTCTGACCGGATCCGGAGCTTTCTCCTTTCTCATATCCCAAACCATACTTGTCATCTGTCCTCTTTTGACTTCCAAGAAGAACTTCAAGTTGAGCAGAACTTATCTTGAATTTCTCTTTATATTCATTTGCTGTTTGAAGGTCTCTTTTGAGAGAGGCAATTTGATCCTCAAGTTTTCCTTCATTATCTTTGGCATCTTCAAGATCAGATTCAAGATGTCTGATAATCCTGTCCATCTGGTGGCATTCTTCTGATTTTTCTTTAAGAGATTGTCTTAGATTGTCTTCAGCCTTTCTTTTTTCTTCAATCTCTTGAGTAAACTTTATAGTTCCTGATTCCATTTCATGTCTTAACATAATGACTTCTTTTGATAACTTTTCACATAACTTGGTTTGCTCAGTCAATTCTTCATTTGTATTGCTTTCTTCACTTTGTCTTGCCAACTGTTGGAGCAGCTCCTTTCTCTTTTTCATAGAAAGACTTAGTTTGTCTTTTAATTCTCTCATGAATTCATCAGCCTGTTTGAGTCTTTCCTTTAATTCACTGACTTCAGAATTTGACTGTTCAAGATCCTCAAGAGCAGTCTTGAGTTGCTCCCTTAGACCATATGCATCCATTTGAAATCCCAGATCTTCCTCAAGCTGTTAGGCTCGATTAGGAGGAACTTAGCTCTAATACCAATTGTTGATAACTGAGAGGGGGGGTGAATCAGTTATCCTAATTATTTCCCTTATTGAAGTTTCTTTTTAATTGATGCAGCATAGAATCAAACACAAAAACATTAATCATGAAATAAGAAACACATGACACAATATTTTTGACGTGGAAACCCTGTTAAGGGAGAAAACCACGGGGTGATTAACCCAAAAATTATTCTCTGTTAGAAGAATAGGAAATTACAAAAAAATGGCACTTGCCAATTAGGGCTCACTGCCCGAGCACACTGCTCACAAGAGGCCCACTGCCTACAAGAAGACACACTGTCTACAAAGTGATAAGAATCACAGTCTTGAACTGATTTGAAGCATCTGCATATGCTGGAGTTCAGTTCCGGTTAGGCTCAGTACACTGATCTGCTGCACTTCATCTTTCCTCTGTTCTTTATTCTGCTATCTTTCACATACCGGATCCTTTTTGCTACCTCTGCTATATTCTGGACTTATTCGCATATATCTTCACACCATCACACACTTCACAACTAAATCCATCCTCTATATATATCCGCACAAGTAATTTCATCACCTTTCTAGTCGGCATCCGGAACAGTCTAGTTTCTTACAAACTTTTGTTCTGTCGGCTGAATCCTTCCTCACCAAGCAATGCGGATCAAGCATATACTTGTAGATATCATTAATCATGTCGGCCAAACATGATTCATGCCTTCACAACCTCTGTCATCAATAGTAACACATCCGAAAAGTAGTCTGATACTCTGCCAGTCAGTTCTTCCTCTGTTTTCACTGTCTCTCAGGAATCCGGTACTCAACCATTCATATCTTTTTCCTTGTCCATCACCGGAGGCTAAATCCTTGGAATATACCAATCAAGGTAGTCCTCTTGACTTCCCCAAATCCGCACTACACCAAGACACTTCCTCTGAGAGATCCGGACCAATCTGTCGGACCTTGCCACATGCTCTGTTCTTCTTCACCGGACCACAACATTCTTTATTCTGACTTCCGGTAGAGACACATTATGACTTGCGGATATGTGGGATGACCTTTGTTGCCATCAATGACAACAACCATGAATCCATATAGTGTCTCTTGCCAACAGTTTGATTCAATCGTATACTCAGGTACTTCTATCAAAATGAGATAGGCATTTATCCAACTGGAACAAGCATCTATCCTTACGAGATAGGCATCCTTCCATAAGGGACAAGGGTTCTCCATCAAAATGGGATGGAAATCTATCCTAATGGGATAGGCATCTATCCTTTAAAGGAATAGGAATGTGCTCTGGCCAGAGACTTAGGCTCATCAAGAATCAACCAGATCCTGAGCCAGTCACTGAAGACTACACCCCCAACTAAAAGGAGTACACTGAGGTCATCATCTTTCAGGAGTAATATATAAGTTTCTAAATAACCTGAGTCTCGCCTCAGAATTTGGCCTAAATCATCAGGGAGTCAAGTGAATCCATTCAGGATTCTTCCAAGTTATACGTTGATTGATTTCTATCTCATATTTATATTAAGGTTTTACCTTTAATTCTCTTGTTAAAAACTTATGTTGAAAGGTTGAATCAATTGAAAGAGAGTTTGCACACCTCCCAACCCTGTGCCTAAAAACCTGTGCACTGAGAACATTCTTCCTTCCCTAGGCTGCCTACATACCCACTTTTGAACGAGATCAAGGTATAGTTTATATGTAGTTCTATTTACTATTCTATGTTTTATGTGAACTGTTTAATGTGGGTACACAACCCTTTCTAGGTCCTAGTTTCCTCTGACAGTTCCTCTGTGATTGCTACCCACAAAGGGAGCATTTAATGGGTAATTGGTCTTCTTGACCAATACTTTCTTACCTAGATTCACTCTTTCTATTCCTATCAAAATAGAACTTTGCTACTACATGTTTGATGTTCCCCATTTCCATTTTTAAGGGTATGTACCCTTGCATGAATAGTGTTCTAAATGATGCTAATGCTACATGGTGTTTCCATAATCATGAAATGAGAGGTGTTTGTTAAGATGGATCAATGTATTTATTCAGGGGATTTATCTTGTTAGTTTGGTGTTCGATGGAGATTACCCATTCCTTGAACTTAACTTTATGGTGTTCCTTATTACTCCCTGCCGATTTAAAGGGTCAGTACCATAGACACCATTAATGCAGCTATGTTAGGCGATCTGTGCATTTGCTCAATGCGATGAATTTACCTATAAACATGACCCAAAGGCACCACAAATACTGAACACTGCAAAATGGTTTTTGTTTGAATGCCTTGTTTAAGATGTTTACCTAACTAGAATGAAAAATAAAATACATATTCATTGCATAACTTTACAAAAGGAAAATTTAGGAACTAGACTAATTAACCATTGAAATATTGCAACTCTAAAATTCATTGAATTGAAAATAACATATTTGAAAATTAGATTAAATAACCATTATAATATTATAACTCTAAAATTCATTTAATTGAAAATAACATCTATCTAATATTTTGGATTTGAACAAATTAGAAAACATAATTTATGACTATCTTTTATTGCATTTTGAAGTCACTAATTTACTTTTGAAATGAATCTAAAACTAATAAGTGAATTTGTCTCTATTTAGTAAAAGTACATACATGAACTAGTTTACTTGTAACGTAGTTTCTTGATAAATCAAGTAGATTGAAATTTTAGTTATACTAGGGAGGTTCTAAATCATTTAGTGATTGGTAATTTTGGAAGTTTCTCTAGAGTTTTAAGACGCTTCTAATTTGCTAGAGTATTTTTAACTAATTAGCATTTAGACAGAGTCACTATTTAGTTGGTTGTCTAGAAATACAACTAATGTTCAAAGATGTTTCTCAATCAAAAGTTATTTTAATTCAATATGTTCAAATTGAAAGAATGAAAGTTTGAGGTGTTTACTAAATATTTATTTTGACATTTAAATTTAAAGATCTAATCTCATTCTATCATGATGTGGAGGTTGTATTCTTGGTTTAATGTATCTAATTTGTTGATCAATATAATTTCATTGGGACATTGAGAGCTATCTAAACAATGTTATGAAGTAGTAAAAACTTGAAATGTAAAAGAAGATGTTTGAAATGAATTTACTTATATATTTTACTACCAAAACAATAAAAGGGTGCCCAAAGGTTTAGAACGGATTTCAAGAACCCAAATTGATATTATCTAAGTGTTGTTTAGTCTAGTTTAACTCCTCTACTCAAGTCTTAGAAACCCATTTTGACTTGTGAAGTCATGCATCTATCCAAGGAAAATTTAGCTTGCATGAAAAGAATTTAGGTTTATTTAACTTATAAAATAAATTAACATTTGAAATGATCTTAAATAAATATATAAATTGCTATAAGTTCAATTTGTATAAAGACAAATTTTAAATATATAAAAGATATATATTAAAGCTTTATAAATAAAAGTAATATTTAATAAAAGTAATATTTATATTAAATATTAGGTTAGGGGCTTGGCTCGATTGGCGAGCGCTTCTTGTGGTAGACACAAGGTCATGAGGTCCAGTCTCCCCCCCGCCCACCTGATATTGTACTTGGTTCATAGCTCCGGTCAAAAGTGTTTACCCATGTTGAATAAAAAAAATATCATTTAAAGAATATTCTATATATTTTTAAAAAAATAAAAAATAATAAATAATAAATAAATATAATTAAAAGATATAATATTAAGATTTAAATTAAATTGTATTTAAAAGGTATTAAGTTTTATAAATATTATAAATTATAATTAAATGAAAAAAAGAAATTTAAAAAAATAAAAGAAACTTTTACTGAAGTTTTATTTAGGGTTTTAGACCCTAGGAGGCCGACGACCTGATCTACACAGAGTATGGACTGTAAGGCCACGACTTGTGGATAGCAGGCCGTGAGGCCTATTATTCATAGGTAATTTTTTTTATTTCAATAAAAAAATTGTTTATAATTTTTTTATAAAATTTCAATCTTAAAAAAAAGTATTTACAGAATAAAAAGATGAATCTCCAAATGAAATTCTTAAAATTGCTTACTGGGTGCCGTACCCAGTCAAAAGCCCCTATACACAGGGCATGGATAGGTTTTTAAACAGATTTTAAAAACAATTTAAAACAGGGTTTTAAAGACAAAATTTAAAAAAACAAATCTCCTTGAAAACAATTCTAAAACAAGTTTTTTTAAAGAAATTTTTTGAAGAAACAAATTCCCTTCTCATTTCTAAGTCTAATGTGGAAATTGTATATAGAGTTTAAAAATGAAAGCTTGTGTTTCAAAACAAGGACAATTTTTTTTGCTGTTTAAAATTTGAAGACATTCAAGAACAATTGGCTGAGAGGTTTGAATGAGAGGGTTTATATCATCTTCTAACAAAAGTAAAATTTTAACTATTCAATTTGTTTCCTCACAAAATGTAAGTTTTCCTTCCTATAAATTTGACAAGTTTTTAAGAATAAAACTAGAATTCTTTAGAGGTTTTCACAATATGAAACTAAAAGACAATTCTACAAAGATCAATTCCTAAAAAAATTCTTCCATTTGTTAAATTGAATACAAAATTCCTCATTCCATTGCAAAAATGAAAATAAGGTAGAAGCACCTACCTGGAATTAGCTAACCCTCTTGATGCAACTTTTCTTGAAGCAGCCGTAGAAGCCGTAGAAGCTTTGAAGCAACATGAAGTTGCCGTGAAGAAACCCATTGCCTTCTTTTTCCCTTTTTATTTTATTTATAAATCTTGTAATTACTTTATTTCCTCCATCAAAAGGAGAAATTGACTCCATAAACTAAGTTTAACTCCCCACTTAACAGAGCAATCAAAGAAGATAACTCACACAAAGAGGTAGTTTAACACCTTTTTCATTCTAGTTAACAATAAAATATAAATTACTAATTCATAATCTCCACCAATTTCTCTTTTAAACTCAAAGAATGATTTTTGTTTTCAAGCAATTAATTATTGATTTTATTTTTATTTATTTTAAATTATTTTGTTATAATTTTGTAATTTATAATTATTGGAATGAATTTAATTTTTATTTATTAATAATTCTTTATTACTTGCATATTTATTTAATTTAATAATTAAATGGGTCCATTAAATATTTCCTTCTCTTTCCTAATTTAATTAACCATCTACTTAAACAAAATCAAATAAATAAAATGTGCCAAAAGGGGTCATGACAATCTACTCCAAGGTGTTACATCTTGTGGTAATCATTATCATTTTCATTCATACTTTCATCATATATTGTTGACCTGGTCTCTGCCCTCCTAGGTGAAAGAAAATTGTTAGTGTGAATAGGGATATTTGCTATCTAGTTTCCCTTGTGTGAGGATAATTCATAATATTATTTAACTATTTATTAGTTAAATAATATCCTCTCACATAATTCACATGTTGAGTTGACTTAGTGAGTTTTCTAGGAGTCTAGTTGTGCGTTGAGTTGTTGATAGTTGGAGTGAGGTGTCTTATCCTCCACATGTGTAATTAGTTGGTATCCTCTAATTGTCACATGTTGTGGGACACTCTCAACCTTTCACTCCACCTTTCTAGCTCTCACCTTGTCTTTATAAGCAAGGCTCTCATGTACTTTGCATCATACATTATAGAGCATTCATTGATAGAATAGATTAGTATTCTCTCATATCATCTCTCTTGTGCTTTCATGAAGTCCTAGATCTTGGGTGGCTCCTATCTAGCTAACTCTTACAAAAACAAGGTATGCATAAACAACTTCCTACACTGATCTAATGAGGAAAGTTATGCAAATTTCAATCTTTACTAGTTACAAGTTATCAGATGCACATTAACATAAAGGTAATAACATATAAAAAACAAGTACAATGCTCACAACACAAGATATACGCGGGGAAAACTCTTTCAGGTAAAAAAAACTCACACTCCAAAAAACCTGCACAATGTATTATCAAATCAAAAGATGATTACAACACACTTGCAATGCAATCTCTTTCAAGAGTACACAAAATATCTATTCTCATTCGCATTCCATGACCTTTCACATTCTCTAGCCGCTTATTTATCAAGCCTCTTTGGCAGTTATCCAATGTCAGTTTTTCCATGTCAGCCAATAACGAACTAACTACCGATGCCTTTATTAAATATAGGGCATTTTTTGCTTCAAGGGTGCTTCCCCTGAGCCCTTGGTCGGGAGTGCTACCCCTATCAACCCCCGCTGGGGGCATTTCCCTTAGACCCTTCCGAGGGGATAAGCCCCCTGGGCCCTGCAAGAGGGGCTTTAACCCCCCACACTTCCTTGTTAATTATTTTGGGGGAAACAATGACTGAAAAAGTCACCAAAATTTATCTTGCTACATGTACACAAGGTGTCGACACATGACAAAACTATGCCAAGTCAACATGGGATCCTACAACATAGTGTTGAATAAATAAATACAACATTAAGAACTTGCAAAGGTTGAGACACCTTAATTCCCAACACCTTAATCATCACTCTAGTGGAGGTGGAAACACCAACATAGGGTTTGACTAAGGAAAGCCTTTATATATAGCACAACCTTTTCCTCTTTTCTTGTGTGTAGGTTGAAGATACATGTTTTTGAAGACAAGATCCAGGAAGAAGAAAGGGCTTGTAGGTACAGGTCTGGTGATATTCATATGGTCTACTAAACCCTAATTAGGGTCTAGGGCACTCAAGCACCCTAATCTTTTGTGCCCCCGAATCTAGATCCAAGTTCTGCTCCACTTTATGATCTTTAAGGTCTAGGGAACTCAAGCACCCTGGTCCTTTGTGCCCTTGAATCTAGATCCAAGTTCTGCTCCACTTCATGATCTTTTTTGTACTTTTAGATTTATGATATCTGTTTCCTATCAAACTCCATTATTAACCAATACATTGATGTAGAAAGGTCATGCATACAACTCAACGGACCAATGAATCCTATATCAAGCAACCTACTAGCTATAAAATGTTACATTTAAATTTTCAAACTAGGGAATCATATTCTTCTTGGATGGTGCCCATACTATGTGTACTGTCAAGGATTCCATAATTATAATCTAGAGGTTGTGCATAGGAATAAACTATTGACAGAAAAAAAAAACTCTACTTTGTAAGAATTGACAAGTACTATGAGTAATTAATGTTGATAAGAAATAACCAATGCTATTCAGTTGGCTATAAATCAAATGGTCTTATTTAATTTAGAATAGGGGAACAACTAATAAGTAATCGGTGATCACCTTGACTCAACAATACAGATTATCAATATTTAACTAATCCATTGACATAAAATCATTACAACATGCATTAATCACACAAGCATAAACTAGTAACATAAACTAAACACATAAAGATAGAAGAGAGGCACAATTACCTCAAGTGGCCCTTTCTTGAGTGACTGTGATGTCCACAAAATCTAACTAGATCTCTATTATATCACTTAAACCATTGACTAAACTCAAAACCTACGTTTCTTTATTGAATGCTTGAGAAAGATATAATAATAACTTTGATATCACAATCTCTGTCTAACCTCTTTTTCTATATACAAAATCTAACAACATATATAGACAAGATCGGGTTTTCCTATTTGAACAAAACTGCTAAACAATAAATACCATAACTATCCATTCTCCAACAACATAGGGAGAAGACATTATTACTAATCAAACTAGGAATAGGAAACTAAACTGCTATAAAGATAATGTAGACATCACTGTCCTACTCTAACTCTCCTTAGTCATTATGAAAAATAGTGATAACTAGAAATAGAAAATGGACCACAATTTGAGCTTCCTTCATTATTCATGATTGTGTCAACTATTGAAGGATAACTATCAAAGAGTGGGGAGTTATGGATAACTCATGTCCAATCAATCCAGAGTCCTTTTCCTTTGGTTGCAGGTGACTGCATTGTCTGTTGTGGATGACAACACCTACTTTGCTGTGGGTTGACAAGTGGTCTTCATGAAATGTAGCCACGTGCTTGTTGCATGGGGGTTAGTCCATCACATGATATCTATACATCACAAACTAATGAAAATTAATAGAAAGTACTATCATATCTCATGAGCAATCATCAATCCACACACAATCATTTACCAACATATTATATACCAATCTTAATGCTTTTAATGTCTTAAGGATGGTTATAGTCATATTCAATATATAAAAGTTTGGGAATGTCTTTGAAAAGCATGAATTTAAAGCAAGAGAAATAGGAAAAAAGATAGCCTCATCATTTCCAATAGTTAGTTATTTGTAGATCTTTGTCATTTAAGGTTTAGTCATTTTCCCTAGTTTGCTTACTAGATCTTGATTGAATTTAGTTGACTCTTCTCTATACAACAAAAGGGAAGAACCCCTGTAGTTTAGCTCTCCTTCATGGGTAGAAGCCAAGCTTGGTTTGTGTCCTAATGTTTGTAGAAAAAGGATTTAACCTGGTTTAACTTCTTAAGCTAGATCTCCCTTTTCCACTTAACATTTTGGTGAACCTGATGTGTCTTCCACTTTTGCATCCTTCTTGTTTCAAATCTAAGTTTCTTTTTGCCCTAGATCTGATTGGGATTGAGTTTATTAATCATTTTGCATACATATGTTTTATCTGCATCTAGTTGCACTCAAATCATCACTAATGTCACTTCTTCTAATCAAATAGGGACTCAAGTGTCAGAACCCATATCGACATCCCCTATTCCTACATACACTTCTACTATGCTCACCACTACTACACAACCAAGTAATAGTGCAACCACATGTGTTGGGTTATTTACTGGGAATCTCATCCACCATTATAGTATCATTGCATATAATTACATAAATTCCACACCTAATGTTACTCCACCTACTTCTAAGCCTCTAATAACTTTCCAAAAGGCTACTCATACATTGTCACCTAGTCCTTCCAATTCATTCCAATCTCTACTTGATTCATCTTCTGACCATGTCATAGACCAATTGTTAAAAAATATGACCTCCATCCAACAACAATTGGCTAGCATAAGCAATAGTCCACCTAAAAATAATATGACAACACATTATATCCATAACCCTTTGTCCTATTCAATCCTAAGAGCTCAAATGCCCAACAAGTTTGAAACCCATCGCTTTGAGAAATACAATGGGAAGGGAGACCCTAACAATAATGTAGTAGCCTTTATCGCTATGTGTAGTGATTTCTTCTTTGAAGATGCAATCTTGGCAAAATGCTTTCCTAGGGCACTCAAAGACACAACCTTGGATTGGTTTTTCTCTCTACCTTAAAATTCTATCACTTCTTTTTCACAATTAGTCAATAAGTTCCTCAAAAATTTTCAAGCGAACATTGGACCTCAAGTCTCTTTGACTTATTTGATTCATTACAAACAAGGAATAAAAGAGAAAATAATTGATTTTATGGTCTATTATCAAGCCCTCTTCTCACAAGTTCAATATGCTATTCTAGATGTGGATGTACAAAGAATCTTTATTGGAAATGATAAGATATTGTTGATGTAATATGATTCTTCACTAACCTTTGCATGACTCCATGATTACCAACTTTTAGTTAGTCAGTATGAGCATAATCCATCATCGACTCCAGTTGGTCAATCTGAAGCCTCTCATAATCATTCATTCAAAAGAAAAAACAAAAACTTCATCAAGATAAATGCAATTTCAACTAGTAACATAAGAAAACATGTGGCAGCAATGTCATCTCCTACTCCCATCCCATATAAATTGAAATAAAAAACAAGACATTTCACACCATTATCAGAGTCTCTCTACTCTATAATGATACAAAATTTGAAAAACAATCTCATCAATCTCTCACCTAATAGACCTCTCAATCCAAGAAAGATGCAATCATTTTCCTTTCATTCGAAGGCTTTTTATCAATTTCACCACTCTACCGGTCATGACACTGAGAGATGTATGCATCTTAAACATGAAGTTCAAGACCTCATTGATTCCAATGCCATCCAGGTTGCTAGTGTGAATGACAAAGTGATACAGGAGCATCCCTGGTTCAAGAGCAATATTGCATCAACCAAAAACATTTGCATTTCAGTTTGTTTCTTTCATTTTCTAGTTAAGTTCAGGCAGTTCAGTCAGTAGAAGTTTCTGTATTTTGGTCCACATTCTACCATAGTTACATTTCAGATCTTTCAGAGCTAAACTTAGTATCTAGATTCATTCATGTACATCATATCCAAATCTCAGACCATTTGGGTCAAGTATTGGTAAGATATCTCTATCAGAAGATCGACTGTTTTCTCAAAACAAAGCATCCCAACAGTCTCAGACAATTAGGTAAAGGAGAAGACTTTCGGAGCTAAATTACACATCATTCAATGTTGTATGGTTCGTGGCTGACCTTACCTGTGATCCGCACATCATTATATGCATTTGGGATCAAGTTCTATTCTTTTAGGCCTGACCTATCCATGTACAAACATTACAACTCTTCATTGGAGTTTGTAATGATCCTTGGCCGATGCGGAGGAATCTTATGTTCTGAATATGATATAAAATGATGTAATAGATGCCTAGGAAAGTAGTTAGCAAGTTCATGAGATAGAGATAGTTGATAGTTTGGGATTTTGTGTGAAGGAGCTTCAAAGCTATATCTTGTGCATATTTTGATATTCTGTAATCAGGCCTGTGAGCCCTAATTGTAAGCCCAGATGTTTCTGGCTAATTGATGTTTGAATTCTATGATATACTAAATGAATGAATCTGCATATGCTTTATATCATTGAGTTGTTTCCATTGTCTTTACTCTAGCTCACGATCTGGATAGTTCATTTTGTGAACCTTCCTACTGTGACTGCACCAAGTGGTATCAGAGTGAAAGTTTGAATCTTTGGCAGTGAATTAAGTGAAGTTGGTGAAGGAATTCCATGAGATCTTGCTATGGATGGATTATCGAATCTGAGGCAGGTTACCTGTGTTGCAATCGATCACCGATTGTGAGGTAGTTGTCACCTTGTAGCCCGATCACCAAATTTGAGATAGGTACACTTGATCCTAGGAAGAGATTGTTGGAAACAAGGCAGATAACTAAGAGGGGGGTGAATCAGTTATCTCAAAAATTTCGTACTTTTTTCTTCCTTTTCTTATCTTAACATTTAGTGATATATCAAAACATGAAAGCATAAGCAACCATAAGAAGTAAAATGAAATTAACACACATAACACAAGGATTTTTATGTTGAAACCCTGTTAAGGGGAAAACCACAGGGTGATTAACCCAAGATTGTATTCTCTGTTAAAAGAATAAAGAAGTACAAAATGACACTTGCCAGTTAGGGCTCACTGCCCGAGCACACTACTCACAAGAGGCTCACTACCTACAAAAGATTACAGATGATAACAAAGTGTTTGAACTAATGAACAACATCCACATATGCAAGAGTTCAGTTCTAGTTAGGAATAGTATATCGATCTAGCACATTTCATCCTTCCTCTGCTTAGTATCACTCCTTTATCATATTCCGAGCTTGGATTACTGCCTTTGCACTTCTCTCTACTTTTCTTCGCACTTAATCCATCACACTATTCCTTCCCCCCTTCACAAGCTTGAATCCATCGGGTATATATATCCGCATCAAGGATTTCCAACAACTTTCTAGTCGGCAACAAGAACATTTAGCATTATTGCAAGTTACTGTTCTGTCAGCTGAATCCATACTTGATTGAAGATGCGCACCAAAAACTTAGTCATAGAAATCATTACCTATGTTGGCAGAAATCATATAACACCTCAAGTTGCTTGATCAACACCTTCTGCACATCCGGATTGAGGTCTGATACCCTGTTGGCCAGTTCTTCCTCTATCTGTACTGCCTAACTGGAGTCTGATACTCAGATGCTCATATCTTTCACATGCTTTGTCACCGGAGGCTAAATCTCTGGAATACAATAGTTCAGATACTCCTTATTACTCATCCAAATCCGCAACATGTTGGGTTTCACCATCAGAGAGTTCCAGACCCAACTGTTGGACCCTATCATATGCTCTGTTCTTGGCTACCGGACCAACCTATCTTCAATCTGAATTTCGGTATGAGTAATTTATGTATTACAGATGTGTGGGATATACTTTGTTGCCATCAATGACAACACTTATGAATCCTAGCAGTGTCTCTTGCCAACAATCTCCCCCTTTGGCATTGATGGCAACACTTAGTGAAAAATGATTGTCGCTGTAACTCCCCCTTTTCTTGTGCTCCATCTCTCCACACTGCTTACCGGTGCTCCCTTAATGTCAGATTCCTCATTTTTCACTACTCTTCACTCCCCCTTTGACATCAATGGCAAAGGGTGGGATTTGTAAACCAAAAATGTGCAAAAAATATTATATAAGGCCGCATATGTACATACAATCTATAAGATAAACTTACATATACTTAAGTATATCTGCAAATGTAGTCTTCAACTGTACAAGTTCTATGGCCCAACTTCTCTTCATCCTATCCAAAATGGAGATGTGTCCACTCAACAAAAACGCATATGCTTCTACCTTCTTCGAATCTGTTGGATTACTGGTCCGGGCTATATGTAGAGCATCTGTTAAGGCATCATGCATTAACTCTAACTTAGGGATGATTATCCCTTTGAGTTCACCCATTCTATCCATTATATTCTTCTTCTCCTTAACCAGTTTCTTTATTTCATTTGTTATAACAACTGCTTGGCATTCTTGACTTACCAGAGAGATAGTAAGAGGATCAAAATTCTGAGATAGATTTGTCAATTTTCCTTCTTGTTCTTTCATTTTCTTTTCAATGTCCTCTGCAACTTTAGGCCAGGATAAAAAAAATTTATATATGTCTCCACCATCCTTAAGAGCATTTTCAATGCTCTTTATGCCAATGTCTAGGGTTTTTCTATCATTATCAATTAGCCCTTGTACCTCACAAAATCTTTTTCCCAAAAACTCTTTCCGGACCTTAGTTTCTGCTGATTTTTCTAAAGACTCAAAATGTGTATTGACATAATTAACTAAGTTCTTCAAATTATTGGATGGAGAGGCAGATGGATCCTTATGATATGTGGGCATAATCTTCTCTAGCACTCCGGATGCAATACTCAGCAACTCACAGTCCTCCATATGAGATTTTAGGAGTTTTTCTTTGGCTTTAGCCTGAGCAAAAGATGCTATCTTCATTATCTGAATCAGAGAGAGAGAGTCTAGATTCAGTGGCCCTTGAATCAATTGTGGTTCATCTAATTCCACAACTTCCTTGTCCAAGAAACTTTGCACTGCTTATGCAGTGTCTCTTGTAGTCTCATCTTCCATTCCTTTGGGGGCATCTGGATTGATTTGCTTATTTCCATCAATAGTATTTGTCTCTTCTTTATGCACTTCCTCTTCCAGAATAGAGGAGTCTAAGGCATCAGATTGCTCTTCATCAATTTTCTTTAATCCTTCAACATCCATGTCAGAAGGCTCTTCATTTGATTCCTCTACAATGAGAAGATTGAACCTTTTCAAGGCACTCCAGAGAATTTCTTGTCTCATCAGCTATTTGGTCAGTTTCTCCAAGCATGAGCTTATACATTATGGACTTGCTCCAGAATTCTTCTTTGGCATCCTTGAAAACCATGTCCATTTGTTTTTGAGTGATAGTTGGACATAACTGTATCACTATTTGTTCCCAAATCTCCAAGTCTTTTGCTTTTGCACTTTCTTTTCTTAACTCTAAAACTTCTTCTAAGCTCTTAGGAATCAAGGAAATTATTTCAATGAAAGCTTTGTTATAGATGTTTAGGTACCTTACTATTGCTTCCTCAAGAATTCTCTTGTCTACATCATTGTACTCATCATAGAATTCTGTTACTGGCTGCAGGTTTCCATCCACAATGACTGCTTTAATGATGTCTTCAATGGAGAGAGTGGGTCTCTCAACAAACTCTTCTATCTTCTGCTCCTCATCATTCCTTTCATTCTTGGAAGGTTTATTCTTGGTTTTCTTCAATTCTTTGACCTCCACATCTGATTCTGTCTCTTCATCATCCTTAAGGATCACATATGTTCTTGTGGCCTTAGACTTCTTTCCCTTTTCTCCTTTAACAGATGGTTTGGCTTCTGGTTTAGCAGTTTTTGAGCTTTCAGGAGTGACAGGGGCAGAACTCCTGGTAGATCTTGTCTAGGTAGAGGCTTCCATCGAAACGCTTTCTTTATTTGCTCCTTCCCTTTCCTTTTCAATTTTCTCTATTCTTTCTCTATTTGCATCTACTGCCTCCTTTGTTATGCCAAACTTCTCAGCAAGTTCTTCAACCTCCCTCCTCACTTTTCTTTTTGACCCAGGCTTCCTTAATTCAACATGTATTTTTATGTTTATCTCATCAAAGGTGCCAAACCTCTTTGCTTCAGTGTCCTTGGGTTGGCTTAGCAAGTGTTGAACATGTACCTCCAATATGGTTTCATCAACTTCATAACCCATGGGCATTACCCATACAGTTGGCTAAACTACCTCCACTAGGCATTGATTTGTGTCAACCATGAAGCAAATCGTGTCTTTATATTTCTCAACTATTGATTTTCGTATTCTTTCTCTTGCATGCATCATGCTCTGGAAATTCTTGAAGTAACCCCAGAGAGCTGTCTTTCGGGCTTGTGCATCACCAAGTCCATACAAATAATCTCTGATTTGAATTGCAATAGGTCTATCATTTGCCTAGATCAGACCTTTTGATCCCAGTAACTCATTCATGTAATAGAAGAATAGGCACAACACCAGATTGCCATACTTGAAGGAATTTTTCTTATCTTTCTTAATCTTCTGTAGATTCTCCATCAGTTGATTCAATAGAAGCTCACACAAATCATAATCTGCATTTTCTCTCAGCATCTGATATGCAATATAGATTGCTGTACAAGATACATAATTTTCCCTACTTGAGTGGTAAATCTTGTAACCAATTACAATTGATGCAAACTTGACATTCGGATCAGTAATATCATCTATAGTCATTGCCCTCTTGTCATATTTTGATCTAGTGGCTTTTGTTACTGTTTGATTTTTCATAGATTTGAGTGCAGGCAACCCACCAGTTGAGTGCAATCTAGTTACAACCTTGATGGCATCTTTGGTTATCTTAAATGGACTCATTAACCATATAAAGTTATCATGCATCCTACTCAAGACATACTGGACCCATTCATCCTCTGCAAAAGACGGGAAATGTATGCAATGTGCAAAGTACTTGTCTTTTAGGGCCTTGAATTCTAGTTTGAGGTCAAAATTCTCACTTCTTAACTGTTTATGATATATTTCCATCAATTCTAAGTCTCCAAAGTCTTCAATGTTTTCATGAATGTAAACCCTAATATCTTCTACATGCAGAACACCATACGAGATACGGGAAAATGCACCCAAGGGATCAACTTCTAGAGATTTGTAAGGATGTTTCTTGAATTTCAGTCCTGGCCTCTCAGTGACATTCACAACCATGGGAGTAGCCATTCTAGAAATGAAATTTGGAGAGATTTTGTAGAAAAGAAATACCTTTTTACGCCTTAGGGTTTGTTGCAACTGCCAGAGTGAATTTCTGCTTGATTTCGATCTTCAGCTTTAACTTGAATAATCTACAGGATCCCTTCCCAGAGCTTTTCTCTCTTCTTCGTGAGTGCAAAGTGTTGTAAATGATGAATGGAAAGACTTTGATCCTTGCACAAAAACCTAATTCCCCATTGCAATAAATGCACACTTTAAGTCATTCGATTACCCTGTTGTGAGTGAATTTCTCATGAATCACTGTGCGGATCTTCAAATCATCATCTAAGTGAGTTGACAACATAACTTTAGCCTTTCAAAACATGCTTCTAAATCCACAGACCATAAAATTGCATTTTCAAATCATACCGGATCTATTTGTGTAATTTTGTTTTTACCGGATAGCTGTCGGAACTAGATCTACTCATAACTTCTTCAAATCTATATGCGGATTTCTCAACTTTTAACTAAATGATTTTTAGATGAACCTCCAAAAGCCCTTTAATCTGCAACCTCTAATTTTTAATCAATGTGTCAAATTCAGGCACTTACTAGCTGGCTGGGGGAATTTGATCTTCTTTGCAGCTCCCCCTGAGCCAGAGCTCACCTTTTAATTTCTGGAAGGATTATCAGCCCTAGATTTAAGTGTGGACCCATCACCAATATTCATCACACTCTTCTTTACCCAAGTCTTGCTCATCTCTTTCTAAATCTCATCCACGTTCACTTTACCTTTGCCTTTGTCTTATTTCTGATCATGTTTCATCGGACCTTTTCCATCATGATTTCTGCTCATGTAGAATCTAGCTATACGACCAGATTTATTGGAATTGTAACACACAACATTTCCTTGCTTATTTGATTGATACCCTCTTGATCTGTACTGATTAGCCATATGCCCCATTCTATTGCATGCAAAGCATCTACCATTGAAAGAATTGTTCATTTGCATATTTCTGCATTCATGAGACTTGTGACCATACCTTTTGCAATTAAAACATTGACCGGAGAAGGATGGATTATTTTGATTCATTCTGCTCTTGCACTGAGTTGCTTTATGACCAAATTTATTGTAGTTGAAGCAACTTCCATTGAAAGATGGATATCTTTGAGCATTAGGTTGTCTTACTGGAGGTCTTCTAGGCCTGTTTCTTTGTCTTCCTGACCCAAAGTTCTTTTGACCAGATCTAGAGCTTTCACCTTTCTCATATCCCAAGTCATGCTTATCATCTACCCTCTTTTGACTTTCAAGTAGTACTTCAAGTTTGGCTAAGCTTATCTTGAATTTTTCTTTGTATTCATTTGCAGTTTCAAGATCTTGTTTAAGAGTGTCAATTTGTCTCTCAAGTTTTTCTTCATTGTATATGGCTTCTCCAAGATCAGACTCAAGATGTCTAATTATTCTGTCTATTTTGTAGCAATTTTCTATTTTCTCCTTGAGGGATTGATTTAAGTTTTCTTCAGTCTTTCTCTTTTCTTCAATTTCTTGGGTAAATTTTATAACCCCTGATTCCATTTCATGTCTTAGCATAACAACTTCTTTTGACATCTTTTCACATAGCTTTATTTTCTCATTCAGGTCCTCATCAGTATTATTGGCTTCATTCTGATCCACTAACTTCTAAAGTAGTTCCTTTCTCTTTTTCATGGAATTACTGAGTTTTTCTTTCAACTCATTGATGAAATCATCAACCTCCTTAAGTCATTCTCTCAAATTATTGGCTTCAGATTGGGATTGTTCAAGATCATCTAAGGCAGACTGTAGTTGTTCTTTCATACCATATGCATCCATTGAGATTCCCAGATCCTCCTCAAGCTATTAGGCATTTTCTAAGGAACTTAGCTTTGATACCAATTATTGCAAACAAGGCAGATAACTGAGAGGGGGGGTGAATCAGTTATCTCAAAACTTTCTTACTTTTTGCTTCCTTTTCTTATCTTAACATTCAGTGATATATCAAAACATGAAAGCATAAGCAACCATAAGAACTGAAATGAAATCAACACACATAACACAAGGATTTTTACGTGGAAACCCTGTTAAGGGAAAAACCACAGAGTGATTAACCCAAGATTGTATTCTCTGTTAAAAGAATAAAGAAGTACAAAATGGCACTTGCCAGTTAGGGCTCACTACCCGAGCACACTGCTCACAAGAGGCTTACTATCTACAAAAGCTTATAGATGATAACAAAGTGTTTAAACTGATGAACAACATCCACATATGCAAGAGTTTAGTTTCGGTTAGGCACAGTATACCGATCTAGCACATTTCATCCTTCCTCTGCTCAGTATCACTCTTCTATCATATTCTGAGCTTGGATTACTGCTGTTGGTTTTTTCCCAGACTGGATGCTTACTCCTAGATTTCCCTACAAGGTAGCCATCAATGATCAACAGGACCTCTGGGCCAGGGGCTAACAGTGTAGGAGATAGACTCTATATTTTATCTCCTCTTCTTCTTCAGGCTCTACAAAACCTAGGGGGGTATTCCCTACTCAACATCCATGAGAGTGTGCATACTAAGGCTGGGATGCTAACAGAAAGCAGATGAGTCCTCCTGTAAGTAGACCAAAACTGAAAGATAAGAGCAAAGGGGCTGGCTTTGGGCCTATTTGCAGTTGTAGACAGAGGACTTGGATCTTAAAACTAATTCTACTGTCCTAAAGGTTATTTTAGGGTTCGATTTTAATTTTGTGTTTGGATGTAGAGCTGAACCTGGTATGCAACACAAACACAAAGCTAGATCGGTGCCTGTCCAGGGCCTGGAGTCAATAGACATACACCTGTGAATGATATGCATGAACAACTAAAGCTAGATTTCAGGGGGATACATATGATACCTGCCTTACATATATCTCCCAATACAAAGTGTTAAGCTATCTATACTTATGGCATCCCTACTGCAGTATACCCTTCCCAATGTTCAATTTGAGAACAATTTAATCTACCCTTGAGCAGAAGTTAAGAGATCAGATATTCAACACAGGAATTCTATGTTCTAGAGTCTCAAACATTCCTTAAATATTCAGACTCAGAAGAAAGAAACATGCAATACTAGAGACAGAATTAACAAAACACATGCTAACATAGCATTTCTCATATAAAATCAACCATGAAATTAGTGGATTCATGCAAAAACATACAACAGGAGATACATAAACTCACAAGTTGTTGCGCACAGAGCAACCAAATCAGCTGTATTGCATTACAGAGCCAAATGTTCAACTTTCAACAACCTAAAAAATGGTAACACAGTCTGCCTATATCGACCAGAAAGTGTACCCACAGTAATTAATTACATGATGGACATCAAAAAATGTCAGATACAGACCCCCAAAGGAATGGCACCCAGAAATTATCACTGCAACAGACAAAGGAGGCCTCGAGCCCTGCGCTCTGGAAGTCTTCACTCATAAATCGAGCAGCCTGATCATTTGTACCATCGCCCATACCCCTTCTACAGTCACCATTGATGACTCAACCACCCGCGGCCGCTTGAAAACCGTTGCTGCGTTCAAAAAACAACTTCCCGCCAAAATGCATTTTATCGCAGGTTCAAATTATACAGGGGAATAATCCCACATGCACGGCACAGAGATAACCTTAGCGCTTTAAAAGCAAAGTCGCATACATAGCAAATGTCAAGCGCTTTTGCCGCACTCGGCACACATGCCTTCGTCAAAAGCCCGTCGCCATGACACAAGCCATCGGCCAACTCAAAAATTCTCCTGCCGATCTCAAAGGTTACGTCGACGCCTACTTCACATTTCCCTCCATCGGCCAGACCAACACCGTCGGCCTAGCATGAAATTCCCTCGCCGACATAACAACTCCTGCCGATGATTCTTCATCGGCCAAGCTCCTCATATTGGTAGATCAAAACAATGCTAGCCCGATATACCATGTCACTCCGATGGCATTCCCCATCGGGGTGAGTTCCTTCATCGGCGAACTGCAAAACGACACAGCCGATAGCCAAAGTCTTGGCGATGAACACACAAATCATCCTCATCGGTGAGACCCACGCTGATGACATCACATCAGCCAAACATCCACTGTTGACCCGACTCAGAAACCCTTTGCCGATAGCATAAATCACACCGATGGCACCATCGGTAAGAACAATCCCGTCGGGGAACCAGAAAAAAGACATGCTGATGATGAACGTTACGCCGATGGCACATCACTACCACCAACCTGATTGCCAAGAAGCCTGCAAGGTCATGCCGATGGGCAAGAAGATATAGGGTTCAAATGAAGAAACCCTCTAAACATGAAAAATCAACCTCCAGGTCAAAATGAGTACCAACACTGGCTCTGAATGGGGACGTGCAAGTGAAAACCTGCAGCGAGAACTAGATCTCCGGGCAGACCGGGCAAAAACCAAAAAGGCACGAACATGTACAAGACATTTACAATATATACATATTTTTACACATGTGCACAGAGACAAGTCATCTATGCAAAATAGAACTTAAGGAATTGGCCATGCACAGGCAATTCCAGAAATTCACCATCTAGGGCCTCGAGGAAATAAGAGTCCTCCCCATGGGTACTGCAAATCTGATATGGGCCCATCCATAAGGGTTTGAATTTACCATGTTTACCCTTATCCTGATTTTTTGCATTCCAGATGAGTACCAGATCATTGACCTGAAACTTCCTTGTTGTAGCTCTCCTGTCAAACAGATATTTCACATCTTGTTGTCTCTTGAGATTGATTTGGTGGGCTTTCCTTTTGTTCTCATCCAGTGCAACCAGCTGGTTCACTCTTTCTATCATGGAGTCTTCAATCTCTTCATTATTATCCTGGATAAATTTGTAAATTGGTAGGAGATTGTTTATAGGCAATCTGGCCGATGCACCATAGACTAGCTCAAAGGGTGACATCCCAATAGCCCTTTTTACTGTCACCCTGTCAGCCCATATTGCTAACTTTAATTTTGAGTCCCAAGCTCTCTTGTTCTTGTCCAGCATCCTATTGATAATTTTCATGATGCTCTTATTGCTTGATTCTGCTTGACCATTTCCTTGTGGGTGGTATGGTGATGCATATGATAGATTTATCCCATACCTGCTGCAAAAATCAACAAATTCCCCTGATCTGAAGCACATAGCATTATCAGTGACTATCTTGAATGGTACTCCAAACCTGATGATAACATTTTCTAGTATGAAATCCGTCACCACCTTACTTGTAGCTCTCTTAGTTGGAATGGCCTCAATCCATTTGGTGAAGTAATCAGTTGCTACCAAAATCCAACTGTGTCCCCCACTTGACTTGTCTGCAATTTCCCCTATGAAGTCAATTCCCCATTGCTGAAATGGAGCATCCACAGTTATAGTTCTGAGGGGTAAAGCACCATCATATCTCAATTTTCCTGAGAATCTCTGGCAAGGGTCACACTTCCTCACTAACCTTTGTGCATCTGAAAAGAGAGTGGGCCACCAATATCCTGCTCTAAGAATCTTATGGGCTGTTGTTTGGGCAGTATAATGTCGACCACACAATCCTTTATGCATGTCATTCAAAACATTGTTAGCTACATCTTTATCCACACACCTCAGCAGCACACCATCAGGGTTTTTCCAGTATAGCTCACCTTGAACAATAACATATTTGATTACATGTAACTTTAAAGTCCTCTTTTGACTGTCACTGAAATGGGAAGGACAATTTAGATTTTGCAAGTAGTAGATAATATCCTTGTACCATTCAGATCTTGATACATCTACATTTTCATTTTGGACTGCATTAACTTGGCATGCTGCCAAGTTTGACTGTGCCATCATTTTGGCTAATCCTTGTCCTCTTACCAACTTGGTAATTTGTATCTTTATGTTGAACTCTTGCAGTTTGTTTATCCATCTGCACCTTCTTCCAGTCACCTCCTGTTGAGTGAATATGTCTTTGACTGTTGCATGGGGTACATATGCAATTACATGTGATCCTACCAGGTATGGTCTAAAACTTTTGATGGCTCTAACTAGTGCATATGCCTGTTTTTCCATGATATCATATTTCAACTCAGCAGCCTGCAAGGACATACTGAAGAAAGCTATGGGTTGTTCAAATCCATCCTCATTTTTCTGTAGCAAACATGCAGCAATAGTGTGAAAGGAAGCAAATGAAAACACCTGGAATGGCCTAGAAAAATCAGGAGATTTAAGAATAGGGGCCATCTTGATTGCCTCTTTGATACTCTGAAATGATTCAATTGCTTCACTTTCCCAACGGACAGTTGCATCCTTCTTCATCATCTTGGAAATGTTCCTTGTGGTTTCTGCAAAGTTGGGAACAAATCTCCTAACAAAATTTATCTGTCCAAAGAAGGACTGAACTCCTTTCACAGTCTTTGGCATTTGAATTCTGTCAATAGCAGCCACTCTCTCTGGATCTATTCTGACTCCATCCTTGGAAACAATGTGCCCTAGGAGTTTTCCTTCAACAACCCCAAAAGCACACTTCTTTGGATTTAAAGAAATACCATATTCTAGTGCTCTTATGAAAATCTGATCTAGATGCAAACAATGCTGGTCTTCCTTCTTTGAATAAGCAGACAGATCATCTTGATATACGGCCATGATTGAATCAATCAACCCTGCAAAAGCAACATCCATTGCCCTTTGAAATGTAGCACCTGCGTTTGTTAGCCCAAATGGCATTCTAACATATACATAAGTTCCCCATGGAGTGGTGAAGGCAGTCTTATACTGTTCTGATTCCTTTACCTTCACCTGATTATAACCTGAAAATCCATCCATCATGGACAAGAGTTCACAACCAGCCACTCTCTGCAACATAGCTTCCATATTAGGCAGTGGATAGTTATTCTTTAAAGAGGATACATTCAAGTTCCTGAAATCAACACAAAGCCTAATATCACCGTTCTTTTTTCTGACTGGGACAAGGTTAGACACCCAAGTTGAATGTCTGATTGGCATAATTATTCCAGCCTCCCTAAGCTTTTTGAGTTCTTCTTGCATCTTTGGAGCTAAGGTAGGATTAATAGGTCTTTGCCTCTGTCTAAATGGCTTAGCTCTAGGCTTCAATGGGATCTCATGCTGGAATAGATCTTCCCTATAGGCTTTTAGGTCCTCATATGACCAAGCAAAAACATGTTCATACCTTTTCAGTAATGCAATCAGCATACTCCTGATGTGTGGTTTGAGCTGTTTACCAATGTATACCTTATTAGGGGCCTGAGATGTCCCCAAATTTATCTCTTCTAAATCTTCTTTGTTTGTGGGAGATGTCTTTGTGACGAATTGATCTCTACAGTCAAAAGCTCTTTCCAAAGCTACTAACCCTCTAGGGATTTTATTAGTCTTCAATTGAATTATCTCTTTCCCCACAAGAGTTTCTTTTCCATCTATAGTCTCTACAAAAGCTTGGAAATCAATTTCTTGATTCTCATATTCATCTATGCAGTGCAAAAATTTTAACAAGTCCCTATCATCATTAAACACTTGCCAACTGCATATATTCTCTGGTACTGTAGGCCTGATTTTAACTTCTACATTTGTAACATCTGACAGAGTGATGTCATCTGGCCTTATTGCAACATTAGCTAAGAAATCAGCCATAACATTCTTTGATCTCTCTACCCAGCCTATTGAAAATGCATCAAATAGTTCAATGGTATCCCAAACAGCATGCTTGTATTGTTTCAATCTTTTGTTCTTTGAAGCATACTTATCTCTAATTTGGGATACAATCAACTCAGAGTCCCCAAATACTCTTAGCATTTTGATTCCATGTTTGAGAGCTATATTTAGGCCTAAGAGTAAAGCCTCATATTCTGCAATGTTGTTTGTGCAAACAAACCTCAGCAAGAAAGAGAATTTGAGGGGCTTACCGTTTGGAGACAGGAAAACAACTCTAGCTCCAGAGCCTTCTTTCGCACAAGCTCCATCAAAAAGCATAGTCCATAAACCTTGCTGGTCCAGCTCTTTAATGCAGACATTTTTCTCTTTATCCTCTCTATCATCTGAGACAACCTTGAAGTTATCACAGTTAGTGATTACAAAGCATATTTGTTCCTCTGCTTCTTGGTCTTTCACTGTCTCTGATGATCTTTGTTCTCTGATTAGCTTAACATCCCTGCCATTCATTGGAATCATGGCATATGACAGGTCCAGCTGCATACTTCCACCAACTAGTGCTGCCCATCTTCTTGACAACAACATACCATACTGTGGCTTGATGTCAACCACTGTTATATTCATTTTATATCTTTTTTCAGGAAATGCTGCCAGTTTGAAATCTACATCCTTCATGATTCCAATAACTGGTACCTCTCTGGCATCCATAGCATAACATTTTCCACATGCCTTGTCAATTTTCAACCCAGCTTGTTGCATGATGGCTAAAGGCATGATATTTGTAGATGCTCCAGAGTCAAGCATACAATTTCTGATTATTTTTCCATTTATAACTAGGGACACATAAAATGGTTCCACTTGTGAGGGGCACTTTGTCATAGTCACTCCTAAATAAACCTCAGGAGCCTCATCTTCTTCATTGCACATGACATGCTTCTCACCCTGGATCTGAACATTTTGTTTAGCTTGAGAAGGTACCCTTGAAATTAGGGATACTGTCCTATTCTTAATTTCTTCAACCTTCATCAGTTCCATAAGTGGGACAGAGACTTTTACCTAGGAGAGGACTTGAGCTATATCAAATGGAGCATAATTTTGTATAACAGTTGTAGCTTGCTCCACAATCTGTTTCTATCCTGAGCTGATTTAGCTTTTACTTTCATAGTTCCCTGATCATCATTCTTGTCTTGGGAACCTTTACTTTGATCTTCAGCTTGGGGAATTCTGTTTTCTGGTCCTTGAGATTCATGACCTGTTCTTTGTCTAAAATTCTATTTATTATTAACCCACTGCCTCTTTTGTGATCCCATCCCCTTATGACCATGCACTGGCTGACCTGCAGAAACATCTTCTGGTTGATGTGGGCTGCTTATTTGAGCTTTACCTCTGAGATTGTAGTTACTCTTGACTTGGGCCACTGCTGCAGCTGTGAGGGCCCTGATTTCCTCATCAGAAGGTCGTTGTAGGTTACTCAGAGAATTATGTGAGCTATGAGCATACACATAGCTCTCTCCATTATTTTCATCATAAGAATCTGATGGTGTCAGATTGTCATTGATGTCAAAAAGGTCTTGCAAGAGGTAAGTGCAAGAGGTTGATGCTTCATAGGTGTGTTCATGCTTCACCAAGGGTCAAAACATAATGTATTTGTTTATGACATTGCATGTTGATAATGCTTGTGAGAAAAGGTCATCATCATTTTGTTGAAATCAGGAATTGTTTGATATCAGTGAAAGATTTCATTGGAGAACCTTATGTTAAGGAAAGTAATGCTTTATACTTCAGTGTCTTCATGACTTCTTGTTTGTCTAGAGTCAGACCACTTTAATCTCTTCATAATCATACTTGTTCTATGTCAGTGGCAGAATGCTAATTATGGTCTGACATGATATGCAGTGGTTTGGTCATGGTCTGACATGATATGTAATGGCAGGTGTTTGGTCAGTGAAACACAGTGGGATAGTCTTCAATGGTATACTAGTCCTCTTCACATGGTATTGCATTCATGGTGGCTTAAAGTTGTTCAAAGTCTTAAAACCTTAAATGTCACTATGTCTTATTGGTTTCTAATGTCTGTATTTAATCCGGTTGTAATTGAAGTCATAAAATGTATTATTGTCTAAGGGTTTCTAATACATATGACTATTGTTAAATAATATCCTATCAATCTTTGTCACATGCTAAGCCTAAAACTAAACCTATGTCATTCGGTCTAAACTCATACTAAGCTGTCATTTGCTTTGTGTTATAATAAGTTGTTGACCGGCTGAGAAGGTAATTGCCACTTAAGTGGGAAAAAGGATGGGTCGTGCAACATGGGCAACCGGCCCTCTTACCTAGCCACCGCTAGCAAAGGTTTCCTTCATAAAGTTTTAAGCGGCAAAAATGAATCAAAGGCAATGATTCAAAGTTCATCGGGCGCGAAAAATATGATCAATGGTGATCATTTAAATTAACTCCGACCCCCTAGGTTATGATTGACGTGCATTAAAGTGTCACAGTTTTGTGACAGTTCAAACAGTCATTGAAAAAGCAGATCTTGTTAAGAGATTTTCTTTCTATTTTTAAAAGGGTAAATGGGACAGTTCAAGCAGTCGTTGAAATAGAGATAAAAAGAAAAGATATTTTTATAAAATATGCAGAGTTTTTAGAAAGAATATGAAACAAAAGAAAGATGCTTTTATAAAGATAGGCTTTTTAGTGCCTTTATTTTTTTTGGAGAGATGGGTAAAGTTTGAAGAAGATTTGTAGAAATTCTTTGCAGAAAGAATAGGCTTTATTGAAGATGATTTTTAATGAGAGAGTTTCCTATTTTTTTTGAAGCAGATTAAGATTTCATAGAAGTTGAAGAGTTCTTTTATGCAGAGAATTTTTTTTGAAGAGGATCTGAAGATATTACTTGCAGAGAAGTTCAAGAGTTTTTGAAAAGATGATATTTTCTTATAAAGCTCTGATTGATTTTATTAAAGATTTGTCTTATGAGAAAATATGGATCAGAGATTGAAGATTTATTTATTATTTTGTTTGCAATCAGAGATTGTTTGTTTTGCAGGAATATGAATCAAATTTGAAGAGTTTATTTGCAGGAGAATGATGGAATTTGAAAGGTCTTTTGAAGATAAAATTGCACAGAGAAGAATATCAAAGTTGATCATTTATTTTATGAATAAGATTTTCTTCTTACTTATGGATTGGATTTTGGATTTCTTGATGTTTTTATTATTGAAAATGAAAGGGTTTTTGATTTACAGAGAGAAGGTGAAATGATTTTGTTTGCAGAGAGGATGTAAATGATTATCTTGTATATAATGGCTTTGCAATTGATGAGTAGGTGTTGTACAGAACAATGATGAACTGACAGGGATTAAAGACAGAAACAAAGATTGACAAGGTGATCAGAAAGTTAATATGCAATTGCAATGATAATCAGGTGCATTGAGCATTGATTGAATGATATTAAGAAGGATAGAGATGGAAAATACAGTGTTGTGAAGTGTTGGATTAGAATACACATTTGATATGCAGTGTTGTTAGAATGCAGTGTTGATTGGATCAGAATAAAGGATTGTTGAGATGTCAGATTGAATAGAATGGGTATTCGACAGACATATATTTGTATTGAATGGAAACAGAGTATCCCTCTGATTTGGTTTATAACTTCTATTGGTGATTTGGTTTGCCAGTGAGGCATTGTATTAGCCAGTGAGGCTTATAGGTCAGTGTGACCTTAATATTTGTCAGTGAGACAATTTGTATTGCCAGTGAGGCAAGTTTTTCAGTTAAGCCAGTGAGGCACTTCATGAGTGGTTTTTCTACCCCTGAGGGTTTTCCACTCGGTAAAAAGGTTGTGTTTTAATTTCTTCTATGTGTGTGCATATTATTGGTTTAATCATGTTTTGTTTACATCTGTTATTGTAAGTCTTGTGCATATAAACTCAACAAATCATTAATGTATTCCTTTCCATCTGTTCTGTAAGAGAAAGCTTTCAAAAAGTTGTAAAATGTTTAAGAATTAATACAACACTGATTCACCCCCCCTCTCAGTGTTGTTCGAACTCCTACAGAATCCTGTTGACAGGCCTGAACTCCATCATCTGTACTCTCATCAGCATCATAAAGAGGGTATTCATTTCTCATGGACATCATATTAACATCATCATCTTGCACATAATGTGGCTCATTGCATTCATTACAAGATGCTGCGTTATCATACAAGGACTGAGCAATCATACACTGTGACTGTGAATGTGGCATCTAACAAATTATACACCATGGAGTATCATCAACAATATTTATAGCTTTCTTTAGAGGATCAGGAGTTTCTTTGACATGTTGAGTTCTCTGATTTGTGTTGTTATGTGGGAATATAGGTTTACCATTATGCCAATTGGTATTATAAGGCATATCATGCAATGATGGTCTCCTCTCCTGCCTTTGGTAGACTTGCCTATCAGGACCTATCCCTTTTTCACTTCTAGCTAGTCTATAGCTTAGGTCCTTAACGACATTTGCCAATTTGTCTATCTTATCTTCAGGGGCAGATGTATTACCTTGAGTGTTCTGAGGCTTGTTTGGATTCTGCAGAATTTTCACATCATCCCTTCTGTTTGTCTTGCCTGATGCTTTCCTGTTGTTCTCAATATTCACTGCAATTCTGAAAGCATCCCTGAGAGTAGCAGGACCTTTATCTCTTAATCCATATGTAGTTTTTGCATCAAAGGCATTGATATACAATATTATGCACATTGGTTCATTTGGCCTCATGTGATGTGGTAATTTGTTTAACACTTTAGTAAATCTTGCATTAAAATCTACAACCTGCTCATTTGACCCTTTAGTGATACTGGTAAACTCATTTACAAAAAAGCTAGGGTCAGTTTTGTCACCATATTGCTCCTTGAACACCCTTTTAAAATCATCCCATGATGAAATACTCTGATTAGGCAGATTCATGTACCATTCTCTTGCCTCATCTACTAAAGATTGCATGAATGACTTCATGAAAACATCCTCATGTTCAACCTCAAAGTTATCCATGACATTTTGAAAAGCCTTTAGATGATCTTCTCCTGACACAGTGTTGTTTCCTAAAAATTTAGGCACTTGCAGCCTTAAATGCTTGTCAATGGGGTTAGGATACCCAGGAATACCATCAAACACTAGCTGTCTGAATCTATCTAGCTGCATGGGCTGTCTGTCAAACTGATTAACATTGATATTTCTATTTACATTTTGGTTTCTTATATTGTTCAGTGGTATTCTAGCATCATTCACATTTTATCTTTCATCATTATGCTGATGTTGCACTTCATTTCTTTGCTGATGTTTCTGCACATTTGCATTCTCAAGGGTAGGAATTGAATCATTTTGGGCAGTCCTTAAAGCTTGCACTTTCTGCCTCATGTCATCTCTGATTTTCATGGCTTGTAGATATTCTAGTTCTACTCTCAGATTTCTAATTTCTTCAGCTAACTATTCTTCTTTAGGCATGGAGGTAGATGGTCTCATACCATTCTGGTCATCATTTTCATCATCCCTCAGAGACTCTGCCTCTTCAAACCTTTCACTAGGGTCTAGAAATGGGCATTCTTGGAACACCTCTGACCTCATTCTCACGCTACCACCCTGTTGCCTCTCATATGCACACTGAATATCAGCTTCTGCATTTGAAAAGTAAGGCACATGCTGTCCTGATGGCCTAGGGTTATCTTGCATATCATCACTTTTTCTAGGGGAACCCTCATGACCGACTGAGACAGCTCCCTTTCTTCTGTACATCATTCTTCTTGTTACTGGTAACTCTTCAAATAAAGGATTTTGTTGGGATCTTCTCCCCTGCATATAAATTTTACTTTGATCTGTTAAGAGATTACTTCGGAGTCGCCACGTATTACTAGGAACTGTTTTCTTTTGTAAATCAGGGTTCTTTCACAAACTCCCCAGCAGAGTCGCCAATTTCTGTTCGTGACTCAGATGGGCACACATATATTTCACCAGGGAGGACAAAAATAACAATTTTCAAATCACAGTCCCTAGCAGAGTCACCAATTTCTGTTGGTTTTTTCCCAGACTGGATGCTTACTCCCAGATTTCCCTACAAGGTAGCCATCAATGATCAACAGGATCTCTGGGCCAAGGGCCAACAGTGTAGGAGATAGACTCTATATTTTATCTCCTCTTCTTCTTCAGGCTCTGCAAAACCTAGGGGGGTATTCCCTACTCAACATCCATGAGAATGTGCATACTAAGGCTAGGATGCTGACAGAAAGTAGATGAGTCCTCCTGTAAGTAGACCAAAACTAAAAGATAAGAGCAAAGGGGCTGGCTTTGGGCTTATTTGCAGTTGTAGACAGAGGACTTGGATCTTAAAACTAATTCTACTGTCCTAAAGGTTGTTTTAGGGTTTGATTTTAATTTTGTGTTTGGATGCAAAGCTGAACCTGGTATGTAACACAAACACAAAGCTAGATCGGTGCCTGTCCAGGGCCTGGAGTCAGTAGACATACACCTGTGAATGATATGCATGAACAACTAAAGTTGGATTTCAGGGGGATACATATGATACCTACCTTACATATATCTTCCAATACAAAGTGTTAAGCTATCTATACTTATGGCATCCCTACTGCAGTATACCCTTCCCAATGTTCAATCTGAGAACAATTTAATCTACCCTTGAGCAGAAGTTAAGAGATCAGACATTCAACACAGGAATTCTATGTTCTAGAGTCTCAAACATTCCTTAAATATTCAGACTCAGAAGAAAGATACATGCAATACTGGAGACAGAATTAACAAAACACATGCTAACATAGCATTTCTCATATAAAATCAACCATGAAATCAGTGGATTCATGCAAAAACATACAACAGGAGATACATAAACTCACAAGTTGTTGCTGCACAGAGCAACCAAATCAGCTGTATTGCATTACAGAGCCAAATGTTCAACTTTCAACAACCTAAAAAATGGTAACACAGTCTGCCTATATCGGCCAGAAAGTGTACCCACAGCAATTAATTACATGATGGACATCAAAAAATGTCAGATACAGACCCCCAAAGGAATGGCGCCCAGAAATTATCACTGCAACAGACAAAGGAGGCCTCAAGCCCTGCGCCACCATCTGGAAGTCTTCACTCATAAATCAAGCAGCCTGATCATTTGTACCATCACCCATACCCCTGCTACAGTCGCCATTGATGACTCAACCACCTGCGGCCACTTGAAAACCGTTGCTGCGTTCAAAAAACAACTTCCCGCCAAAATGTGTTTTATCGCAAGTTTAAATTATACAGGGGAATAATCCCACATGCACGGCACAGAGATAACCTTAGCGCTTTAAAAGCAAAGTCACATACATACCAAGTGTCAAGTGCTTTTGCCGCGCTCGGCACACATGCCTTCGTCAAAAGCCTGTCGCCATGACACAAGCCATCGGCCAACTCAGAAATTCTCCTGCCGATCTCAAAGGTTACGTTGACGCCTACTTCACATTTCCCTCCATCGGCCAAACCAACACTGTCAGCCTAGCATGAAATTCCCTCGCTGACATATCAACTCTTGCCGATGATTCTTCATTGGCCAAGCTCCTCATATCGACAGATCAAAACAATGCTAGCCCGATATACCATCTCACTCCGATGGCATTCCCCATCAGGGTGAGTTCCTTCATCGGCAAACTGCAAAATGACGTAGCCGATAGCCAAAGTCTTGGCGATGAACACACAAATCATCCTCATCGATGAGACCCATGCCGATGACATCGCATCGGCCAAACATCCACTGTTGGCCCAACTCAGAAACCCTTCGCCGATAGCATAAATCACATCGATGGCACCATCGATAAGAACAATCCCGTCGGGGAACCAGAAAAAGGACATGCCGATGATGAACGTTATGCCAATGGAACATCACTACCACCAACCTGATCACCAAGAAGCCTGCGAGGTCATGCCGATGGGCAAGAAGATATAGGGTTCAAATGAAGAAACCCTCTAAACATGAAAAATCAACCTCCAGGTCAAAATGAGTACCAACAACTGCCTTTGCACTTCTCTCCACTTTTCTTCACACTTAATCCATCACAATATTCCTTCCCCCCTTCACAAGCTTGAATCCATTAGGTATATATATTTGCATCAAGGATTTCCAACAACTTTCTAGTTGGCAACAAGAACACTTAGCATATTTGCAAGTTACTGTTCTGTCAGCCGAATCCATACTTGATTGAAGATGCGCACCAAAAACTTAGGCATAGAAATCATTACCTATGTCGACAGAAATCATATAACACCTCAAGTTGCTAGATCAACACCTTCTGCACATCCGGATTGAGGTCTGACACCCTATTGGCTAGTTCTTCCTCTGTCTGTACTACCTAACTGGAGTCTGATACTTAGATGCTCATATCTTTCACATGCTTTGTCACCGGAGGCTAAATCTCTGGAGTACAATAGTTTAGATACTCCTTATTACTCATCCAAATCCACAACATGCTGGGTTTCACCATCAGAGAGTTCTGGATCCAACTATCAGACCCTATCATATGCTCTATTCTTGACTACCGAACCAACCTATCTTCAATCTGACTTCCGGTATGAGTAATTTATGTACTACGGATGTGTGGGATATACTTTGTTGCCATCAATGACAACACTTATGAATCCTAGTAGTGTCTCTTGCCAACAGAGATGTCACCGAGGAGAATCCCTGCTGTTGGAACAATGAATGGAAGAATGGATGAGATGATGGAAATGATGAAAACAATGCGAATTAGACTGGATTCTGTTAAAGAAGATAGAAGAAAAGGACTAAGCCCTAGAATTGATATTGAGAGTGATGATAAATAATTTCAATCTACGAATCAAATTGAAGAAACCCTAGGAGGTGAAGAAGAATTAGATCAAGTCAAGATGTTGAGAGCTATTTCAAAGATTGGGAAAAGACCTAGAGTTGATGTACCTAATTACAATATAAATTTGAATCTTGAAGAATTGATTGACTGGATAAATGACATGGAAGAATACTTTGAGTATGAAGAAGTTGAAGATCCAGAGAAGGTGAAATTTGCAAAGATAAAGTTGAAAGGACATGTTGCTATATGGTGGAAAGAAGTTTAGTTGGATAAAAATAGAAGAGGAAAAGAAAATATTACTAAATGGGATAGGATGGTGACAAAATTGAAGAATCAGTTTATACCTTCTAACTATGAGTTGGAATTGTTAAAGAGATTGCAAAACCTGAGACAAAAGGAGAAATTTGTGAAGGAATATATTGAAGAATTTAATAAGATGATCATAAGGACATGACATAGTGAAGCAACCAAGGAGAAAGTGGCTAGATACATCAATGGACCGAGATTGAACATTCAAGAGGAACTGAGTTCGGTAAGGATGACACCACTAGAAGAAGCATATTAGTTTGCCCTAAAGGTTGAAGAGAAGTTGAACAAGAGACATGATAGAAAATAGAGAGGTAGAGGAGGTAAATTTCATAAAGGTAGAACATTTTCCAGAGTAGAGAGATCATATGCGGAGCAGAATAGACAAAAGAACACATTCAAGGAGGACAAAGATAACAATGCATACCGGAGAGATGATAGAAATTTCTACCACAAAGGAAACTCTAGTCCATACCGGAGTGAAGGATACAGAAGAGAGGGAAAAGGAACTGATAGGAGAACATTCCGAGGAATCTGTTTCAAATGTGGAGGTGAAGGACATAGAGCATTTGAATGTAATCAGGGTAGTACAAGCAAGAGGACAGAGAACAGTGGAAGAGCAGCTTATGTGGAAGAACCTGTTGGATCACCTACTTTAGTTGGTAAACCTAAGAAAGGAGAATCCCTTGTGATGAGGATAACACTATTTCAAGTAGAGACAGATGAAGAACCATCGCAGAGGAAAAATTTGTTCAGAACTAGATGCAAATTAGGAGGTAAATGTTGTAAAGTTGTTATTGATAGTGGTAGTTCTGATAACCTAGTTTCATAGGAGATGGTGACTAAGCTGAAGTTGGAAAGATTGAAACACCCTAAACCCTATCAGATAGCATGGATTCAGGATGATCATAAGGTACTAGTGAGTGAACAATGTTTGGTGAAATTTCAGATTGGATCTTATCACGATGAAGTATTGTGTGATATTATGCTTATGGATGTATGTCATATCTTATTGGGTACACTTTGGCAGTATGATAGAAAAGCTATACATTATGGGAGAAAGAATACGTACACTATAACATCAAATGGAAAGAGAATTACTTTGACTCCTTTGGAAGATGATCCTAAGAGTGAAATGTGTGGGAATGCTAGAATTTGTTTGGCAGATGGAAGACATTTTTTGGATGGTTTGAGACATGAGAATATGTGTTATCATTTGATCCCTAAGAAGACTGAAACATTGAAGGAGATTGAAGAATCACAACTAGAGGAGATAACTAAATTGCTGATAGAGTATGAAGACATCATATCATACAATGTACTTGAGGGATTGCCACCGATCAGGAGTATCAGTCATCACATGGATCTTATATTAGGAGTTAGTTTGCCTAACAAAGCAACACATAAAATGACACCGCTAGAGAATGAGGAATTGAATAGATAGATACAAGAGTTGTTGAGGAAAGGTTTGATCAGAGAAAGCTTGAGTCCTTGTACAGTACCTGCAGTGTTAGAACCAAAGAAGGATGGAGAATGGAGAATGTGTACAGTCTCTAGAGAAATAAACAAGATCACAGTTAAGTATAGATTCCCTTTACCTAGGACGGATGACATTATGGATTGTTTGAGTGGAGAAAAATATTTCACAAAGATAGATTTGAAGAGTGGATACCATCAGATCAGAATCAGAGAAGGAGATGAGAGGAAGTCTGCTTTTAAGACAAATGAAGGATTGTATGAGTTGTTAGTGATGCCTTTTGGATTCACAAATCCACCTAGTACTTTCATGAGATTGATGAATGAAGTTTTGAAGAAATTCTTGGGTAAATTTGTTATTATATATTTGGATGATATTCTAATTTTTAGTAAGACAAAAGAAGAATATTTGTGGCCCCTGAGACAAGTATTGCAAAGACTGAGATAAGATAAATTGTTGATAAACATCAAAAAGTGTAGTTTCATGAAGGAAGAGTTGGTATATTTGGGATTTGTGATTTATGTGGAAGTATTGAAGATGGACCCTGAGAAGGTGAGAGCAATTATTGAATGGCCTACACCAGAGAGCATTGGAGAAGTTAGATCATTTCATGGATTGGCTAGTTTCTACTAGAAGTTCATCAGAAATTTTAGTTCACTTTGTAACCCTATGACAGAGACAATGAGAGGTGACATAAAAGACTTTAAGTGGACATCAGGAGCAGATAAAAGTTTTGAGTTGTTGAAGCAGAAAGTGACAGAGCAACCTGTTTTGGTGTTACCATATTTTAATAAGGTATTTCAAGTAGATTGTGATGCAAGTGGAAATGCAATAGGAGTAGTATTAAGTCAAGAAGGTAGACCTATAACATATTTTAGTGAAAAGTTGAATGATGCAAGGAGAAGATATTTAGTTTATGATCAGGAGTTCTATGCCATAATTCAAGCCTTGAAGAAGTGGAGACATTACTTGTTTCCTAAGGAGTTTGTGTTGTATACAGATCATCAGGCTTTAAAATATTTTAACAGTCAAGGAAAGTGGAATCAGAGACATATGAGATGGGTAGAGTTCATGTAGAGCTATACTTTTGTGTTGAAGCATAGGAGTGGAAAATCAAACAAAGTTGTAGATGCCTTGAGTAGGAGAAGAAACTTGTTGACAAAGAAGAGAGTTGAAGTATTAGGATTTGATGAAATGAAGAACATGTATGATGAAGATCTTGATTTTGCAGAACCTTGGAAAGCATGTAAGGAACCTATTGCGACTGATAGGAGTAAGTGGTTTGACTATTTCATTCAGGAAGATATGTTGTTCAAAGGAAGTCAGTTGTGCATACCTAGGAGTTCTATCAGAGACAATTTGATCAAAGAGAAACACAGTGGTGGATTGGTAGGAGACTTTGGCATTAATAAGATAGTGGGTTTGGTAAGTGAAAATTACTTTTGGCCTTAGATACATAAGGATGTTAGGAAATTTGTGCAAAGTTGTAGAGTTTGTCAAGTTCTAAAAGGAAGTAGTCAGAATACTGGATTGTATAAACCTTTGACAGTATTGGAGAGACCTTGGGAAGACATATGGATTTTGTGATGGGATTGCCGAAGACACAGAGAGGACATGATTCAATATTTGTAGTGGTGGATAGATTTTTGAAGATGGCACATTTCATACCTTGTAAGAAGACAACTGATGCAGTGCATGTAGCTGACCTATTTTTCAAGGAGATTGTGAGATTGCATGGATTACCTAAGAGCATAATTTCAAATAGAGATACAAGATTTCTTTGATACTTTTCAAAGACACTATGGAAGAAGATGAAGATAGATTTGAAGTTTAGTTCAACATTTCATCCAAGGTCTACGAAGAAGAAGATTATATGAAAGAGAATTAGGCATGACATGGATAAGGGTAGACAATGTCATGGGACCAACCCTAAGAGGTAAGGTGATAGTACCCAATGATTGTCTACCAACATTATCAAAAGGCACAAATGTTGAGTTTATCTAGTTTGATGAGAGAGGTATCAACATTGATTTTATGTAACAAGTCTATATCCTAGACATTAAGACCTGATCCACCATCAATGATGGTACATCTAACTCTCATGTTATGAATGAAGACAAATATCATAAGATGCTCACTTTGGTTTTGAACTTCTATGAGAGGTAATTCATGTGGTTGAAATACAATATTTGATTTAATCACATCCATACAATCTAACAGAGCTGCTACATCATTTGGATGAACAACAGCTGGAACAATCACCTTTTGTAAAGCTTCTTGGAGCATTATGTGGTATGTAGGTGATGTTTGTATCAACTCCCATAGAGAGATATTTGTTGGAGTAGCTCAAGTCTACTCAACAAGATCATAATATCTACCATTATGAGTAGGAAGATACGGTGGAAGAGAAGCAAGAACAAATTGTATTTGTTTCTTTTGTTTATTATTTCTAGTGTTATATGCATGATCAACTTCTTGGTGAATGGGTTGCTGCAACAAATTTTGATTGAATGGACTATTTTTACAGTGATTTGTTTTGCATATTTGAAGCTGTAACCAGGAGGTCTAGTTGTTTTCAAAAAAGCCCCCTATTATGATAGATGATTGAGGAGCATCATTTTGAAGATGCACAACAATTTTAGGCTTCTTAGGTTCTTTTGGAGAACTGAAAACATAAATTGTATTGATAATTCTTTTAAATAGAGATGGTTTAGGAGTTGTAGAGGATGATTCTATTGAGATGAAGTCATCCAAGGCTTCATCTAACATATTAAAATGATCACTACTAAACGACTCATCAAATGCATCAAAACCTTGAATAAAGTAATTTGACATAGTTGTATATCCTACTTTTTCCAAAATTTATAGTGATAAAGCAAAGAATAAGGAATGAAGTGAAATTTATTTATGCATAATATAAAAATGTATCAGACTATGAACAACAAATCTTTAACTATATTATCCAATAAATAGCTAAAACTTACTCAAAATTTATCAATTTCCAAGCTAGAGTTATCATAAAATGGAATTTTAGGTAACCCTAACCAATATATATGAATGAAAGCAAGATATATGACTAAAGACTGTGCATCAAACTTAGTTGTGATCAGATCTAAACATCAGATCAGAAATCTAATTTGCATTACAATGATCTAATTTCATGAAGTGTAAACAATATAAAAGACATGCTATTTTCAATAAAAAAACACATGCTAATTTTTCCAATTTCAAATGTCAAATATGCAAAGCATGTACTAAAGACAAAGTATGATTAGGCACAATAAGTAAGCTTATTTTAATTAACCTAATAATACTAACAAGATCTTAAACCACACACTAATCTTTGAACCCTAGGTTCAAGACTAGCTAAGCTTTTGAGAAATGTAAGGATTTTATAACCCTAATGATGAATTTAATCCAAAATGTACTATATGTAACCAAAGAAATGATGCATGCACCTAATTTAAATCAGATCTATAAAAAACAATCTTTTCCAGCAATAAAGAAGGATGTAAGAGTGTAAGAAGAGTCAGGTTCACCAAAATATAGTGTAGAAAAGTGTGATCTAGCCTTAGGAGTTAAACTAGGTCAAAACCCTCTTCTACATTCATTGAGAAAAAAACTGAGCTTGACTTCTACCCTTGAGGGAGAGCCAAACTACAGGGGTTCTACCTCTTTGTTGTATAGATGAGTGTTAAACCAAATTCAACCGATCTAGCTAGGGCACAAGATCAAAACCTTAATTAAGAAAGATTGAGCCACAAACAATTTTCGGAAGTGAGATCTGGGAAACCAATTTGTTATGTTGTAAAATGCACCCTAGGACTTTTACCTCCTAATTTTACCTCCTAGGTCTCTTAGGATTAATCATGCATGTTTAAAATGAATCCCGGAGCAAAATCCCCTGAAACCCATGTCAAATGAGGCCTAGGGGTGAACCTTAAGCTTAATCTGGACCCAAAATAGGCCCCTGGACTTGGGCACCCGTGCCCTAGTCCAGCCCTATTTTTTTAGGGTCCCAAATTTGAATGTCAGCTTGTGACCGTTAAAAAGGTTTCCCTTGTCGGCATCTCAAGTTTGAATTACGAAAGTTTAGAGAGAATGCATATTTATGTAGATTAATGTCTCCATTTTACACCTAGATGGATAATGTGAACTTGTGATCTTATACTAAGGATACTCAAGGCTTTCATTGTGTTGTAGAGTAGTATTGTGTGGTGTTTGTGCTTGTTTGTTGTAGATTTGTCTTCATCAACCCATCTCCTCATGGCATGAAAGATCTTCATCTCCTTGTGAGAGCTTCACCTCTGAGGTGAGATCTACTTTGTGTTTCAATAATTTTATCATATCATATTCTTTTACCTCTATCCACCAAGGACATGCACTCTCTATCTAACAATAGTGTTGGAAGGCTTGAATGCCATTCTGGGGCTTGACCGAGGCAATCTCCTAAACACCACAACCCCCAACCCCTCTCTTGTGATTGTAGGTGACAGTTGTTGGATCTTGCAAAGAGGAGTTGTAGTAGATCAGTGTAGAGCATAAAGATTCTAGATCTAAAGAAAGCAGTAGAAAATATCCCTAATTGGACAAGGGCAATCCCTCTTTCGTCCTCTAGTTTGTCATTGTCAAAAATCTCTGAGCAGGGTACAATCTACAACATATTTCGCTCTCGGTCTCTACAAAAAGTGCTACCTTGGACAAGGACGATCCCTTTTTCATCCTCAAAGTTTCCTCTTTCTGAAGTTAAAATCCTGGTATGTTTCTAATCTACATTTAGTGCCTTCCTATGTAAGCATTTGTCAATTTTTGTCTGTTTGTTTACGATTTGGCATAATTAGGGTTTTCGGCCTAATTGGATTAGGGTTTTAACAAAATATCAATCTATTCTATCTTTCCAAGCATCTCATAGTGACATCAAACCTATAGCTAAGTCCTCTATCATGGTTGTGACTTGGCTTGACCTATGTCCTTGAATGTATGTGTGAAAGAAGGGTTTGATTGAGTCTAATTAATATACAATTTGATCATCCCCATTTTCATACATAACATTTTGGTGAACCTATGTTTTGCTGAATGTTGCATCTTGATGAATGTTGTAAATCAAATTTGAATTCATACATATCATATTCATCATTCTACATTCAAAAATCTTGCATAAAAATTGAAAAATTTGAAAAAATCAAGCATGCTAGGCTTGCATTAAGGCATAGTTTGCACTATTTTTCATTGCATCTTATTTAAATTATTTAAATTTCTGATATTTACATCAGATATGAGATAAATCATAGAAATACATCATTTAATAAGAATTTACCTTGCATTTACACACTTTATTTGCTAGGGTTTGCTTGAAATTTTATATTTTTCATATAACCTAGTAATTCCAAAAGTTAGGGTTTGTAGCTAAAATATTGTTTCAAATTTTACTACTCATTTTAACACTCATTAAAATCTAATTTTGGATAGTAGTGTTTCATCATTGTGTATTTTTGCATCTACATTTCAAATTTTACATTTACACATTGTGTATTTCAACAAAAAGAGGCATATTCATTCATACTTCCTTAAAATTTGACTTGCATTGAGCATTGTAGGATTTTTGCATCATTTTCAAATTTGATCTGAGTTATTTTACATATTAAATCTGATTAGATTCCATTCATTCATCATTTTTCATACTTTCATGCCTTAATTTCACTATGAGGGTTTCAAAAATCCTTGCATTTTCTCTACATTTTGGCTAATCTTTCATCAAGCATTGCAAGATTGGTGTGTTGTGAAATTTTTTTCTGCATCATTGGACCGATTAAAAGGTTTTAATTTTCTATCCCTAATCATTTTACTAATTTCATTACATATTTTGTGCATTTGCATTAAAGAAAATTGAAAAAGGCGAACATTTTAGGTGCAAAAACAAGCATAAATTGGTGTTGTTTCATTGCATTCATCTTAAATATCTTGCATTTCAGATCTTACACTCATATTCAAGCATCTATTCATTTGTCATTTGAAATTTTTTCATAATTTCATATCATTGTGTGAAAATTGTCATACTCTTAATTACACAGTGTGTATTTCAACACTGCTTGTTTACACACCTTTTTCATATCTTGTTGATCAAAACCTTGAAATCATCTATTGGGCCTTGTTGTGTTGTACTCTTTCTGCCTATCCACTTTGTTTGTTGTGGACTCTGTGTGTATTTTTACCCATTTCCCTCAAACAAGTGCTTGGGTGCAAAATAGTCTCACATCTAGGGTGTATTAAGTATCATAGAAATTTGCATGAGTTATCTTACTGAACCCTATGGTATATTGTTGTTTTAAGACATTCCATTATGGCATCTTCATCTCATTGCTCTTTTCTATCTTTACATGCATACATCAAAAACTTTGAGAATTTCTACAAATTTCTTAATATGAATCCTCATGTTCTCAATTATATATAAGCTATGTATCATAAGGATACATTTAAATGCTCTTCATTTGAAATCCTTGATTATGTATTTGATTTTGACAATTTCATAGCTCTCATGAATACATACCCTTTGGTAGTAGAAGATCTAACAAAGTACATTTCTGTGAATACTCTTGATAATGATGAGTGTGAAAGTTCTTCTTCTCTTAATGCTTTGGAACTAATAGCTAAAATATATGATGATAATGGTGATTCTATGTAATATCCCCATTTGGCATTTATCGAAGTTTGTGTCCAATAGCCTATTCCCTTGAGCTTCTATAGGCTATCTGGGTTGGTTAGGGAGCTCTATTTGTTGTCAAGAGCGCAAGTTTAGTTATTGGTGATGTTTTGCCTTGGCTTTGAGCTCAGTGATGTCTCGGGATGGTTGTGCAACTTTCAGATGTTTGAATAGGCTTCCAGATTACTCTCCAAGATTCTTGGAGGAGCCGTCTATTTATAGTAAGTCACCTTGATGACATCGTTCTTCATCCCAAACATCATAGAAGGTTTTTCATATCTTGTTGATCAAAACCTTGAAATCATCTATTGGGCCTTGTTGTGTTGTACTCTTTCCTCCTATCCACTTTGTTTGTTGTGGACTCTGTGTGTATTTTTACCCATTTCCCTCAAACATGTGCTTGGGTACGAAATAATCCCACATCTAGGGTGTATTAAGTATCATAGAAATTTGCATGAGTTATCTTACTGGATCCTATGGTATATTGTTGTTTTAAGACATTCCATTATGGCATCTTCATTTCATTTCTCTTTGCTATCTTTACATGCATATATCAAAAACTTTGAGAATATCTACAAATTTCTTAATATGAATCCTCATGTTCTCACTTATATACAAGCTATGTATCATAAGGATATATTTAAATGTTCTTCATTTGAAATCCTTGATTATGTATTTGATTTTGATAACTTCATAGCTCTCATGAATACATACCCTTTGGTAGTAGAAGATCTAACAAAGTACATTCTCGCGAATACTCTTGATAATGACGAGTGTGAAAGTTCTTCTTCTCTTAATGCTTTGGAACTAATAGCTAAAATATATGATGATAATGATGATTCCATGTAATGTCCCCGTTTGGAGTTTATCGAAGTTTGTGACCAATAGCCTATTCCCTTGAGCTTTTATAGTCTATCTGGGTTGGTTAGGGAGCTCTATTTGTTGTGAAGAGCACAAGTTCAGTTATTTGTGATGTTTTGCCTTGGCTTTGAGCTCAGTGATGTTTCGGGATGGTTGTGCAGCTTTCAAATGTTTGATTAGGCTTCCGGATTTCTCTCCAAGATTCTTGCAGGAGCTGTCTATTTATAGTAAGTCACCTTGATGACATCGTTCTTCATCCCAAACATCATAGAAGGTGGTGGTATGATTTATTTTGTAGTTTGCTTAAGTTTGGGATTTTCTACAAAGTCAGGTGGTTTAATGAGCTATTTAATTATTATTTTCACTTAAGTCTCCTAAGGGGGAAAATAAATAAAAAGTAACTAAGTTTTATAGCTCATTGGAAAGGTTATTAAGTGTTCTAAATGATAGACACTTAAAAGGGGGGCCTCACATATGATATATTATTATTATTTTAAAAGAGGTCTTTTTAAGAGAAGAAATATGAAGAGTTAAAAGGAAAATAATAATATATTTCTCTCAAAAAGTTATAAAGGGGGAGTGTGAGCTCATTTGAAGGGATGCTTTTGGAATTTTGTATTGATACTCTACCAGATTGAACCTGAGTGTTCTTCCTACCTTCTTGAGGATGAAAACCCTCTAGAGGAAGATCAGTTTTGGTGGTGGAATATCCACCCTAGCTGGTAATGGTGATTTCACATAGAAATCACATTTGTACTTTCATGGAGTTTGGGTATATGATAAGTTTTCTGATTAGATGAGATTTTGTATTGGAGTTTTCTAATAAACATGTTTATGCTCATGTGTTATTGATTCATGCTTTAATCTTCACATCATTAATTTTATTAGATGTTGTAAAAGAAGATTAAAGGCAAAAAGGTTTAATTTAGGTAACAACTGATTCAACCCCCCCCCTCTCAGTTGTCTGGACCAATTCCAACAATTATGGCAGTACCCTCACTCAAGGGATGATTGATATTTGGACTGTTCTTTGTTTGATTTCCTTGCTAACTGGATTGGAGTCCATTATTGGTCTTTGGTGTCCTTTTCCATGTTTTTACTTTGAGATCAGTTGTTGTAGAGTTTGAAGCCAAATACCAATTGATACCATCATTCCTGGGCCATACTTTGGCTTGTGTATTTGGTCTTTCCTATGGTAAACAATATGGGTAATGTAGAAATGACATGGGAAATATTATTGTCTCAATTGAATGATGATTTGACATCATTTTCTATATGGTAACTTGCAGATTATAGTGAGCCCCATCAGGCTAAACTTTCTCTAGATCTGTACCATCATAATTATGGGAGTGTGATCATCTAGAGTAGATCACTCTTGATTTGCGGTTGAAAACACTTTCATTGAGGGTGTCTAATAGTTACCAATAGAAATATGGTAGTTTGAGGATGGTTTTGATGCATATCATTTGTGAGTTTTGTATCCTAGGGGCTGTCGTTTAGCATAAGGAAACCTGTCTTGTGTTGCAGACTTGATCAGCAGAGATGCATTGCATATTATCAACTATGGCAGCTTGTTACTTTGTATTAAATGGCACTAATGCTTGTACAAGTTGTCTTATGATGCAAAGACTTATATAGAGCTGATATGATGATTTAATTGTCCTCTCTGAGTAGTATGCAGCTTCTTTATTTATTTGTAATCATTCATTTATTGTTGCAAAAAACTCTATAACCCCTAGATGGTTACCACTAGTGAGGGGAAATTGGAAAAGTTTATCTTTCTTGTTTATCCACCCACTGAATAAGTGGATGCCTACTAAAGAGCACCAATCTAGGCAACCACTACGCCAAAAGCTCGTACTGGTGGTGAATGGCGTCTCTCGATGTTAAGGGCCAGCAGAAGGGCTCATCTCCTAACCACCGCCGAATCATACATGAGGAGACCTTGGACCACGAGCAATGGGAAGGGGCTCATCTCCCTTTGGTGGGGCCCATCTCCCACCTAGTGGGACACATCACCCACTGCCAGCCTACGGGACATTACAGTCTGTTCGCTCGAAAGAGTTTTGATCTCGAGACCTTGACTCCAATACCACTATAACATGCTACCCCAATTTTTTTTGAAATTTAAATAATGTTGCCACAATGTTAGCACAATATTGCATGTATCCAACTAAATCACCTCCACACCTTTTGATCACCAAGTTCCCAAATTGGGCGAGGTGAGAGCATACAATGGTATCAGAGCTGGTGATCTTGCCAGCTTGTTTGGGTTGTTACTCAATCTTGCAGATCTTCAAGTGTGAGTCAAAATTTTCATCTTTGCATATGGGAGATCAACACTTGCATGTGTGTTCAGAGTTGGGCAGTTGAAAGATTCTGATCAGTGAATGTGAGATCATGGCACCTCTCATGGAGGATGATCTATGTGGAAGACTTTTGATGTAGGATTGAAGCTTGAAACTTTACAATGGTCATATGGGAGTCTTCTCAGCTCTTTGGAAGAAGTTGAGAAATCTTTATCTAAAGTCCCTTAGTCACCTTTTGAGGTTATGTAGGTGGCATTAATTCCTTCAAAGACTTTGTTGTGTAAGACAGAGTTGTTGAGGCATCTAAACAAGGATGTAAGATTGGCAATTATCACATGTATCAGTGAAGTCATGAGAATATAAGCTCCTGAGTCTCCTTATGATGATGGAAATATGGAGATATTACAATTTCTTGTGGAAAGCTTCCGAGGTTTAAGTGACATCAAGAGCCCTTCTTTTGGTAAGAGGGTGAAAATATTATAAACTGTGGCCAAGATGCAAGCTTGTGTATTGATGTTGAACTATGGGTGTAAAAACCTAATACTTCAAATGTGTGGCCTTTTCTTTGCTAAAATTAGGAAAGATCATGATATGAGTATTATGCTAGCCATGAAAAGTATCATGACATTGGTGATTAATGATGAAGATGATTTTTCCCAGCCTCTTGTAGAAGCCTTGTTGAACAACTTGAGAAGGGAAGATCAATATTATTTATCAGGTGCTAATGTGCTAGCTGAAATAGTTGCTTACCAATGTGAGGAAAAATTGAAAGGTTACATAGAAGTAAAAGAAGGAGAAGGTGAAGACCTGATAGCTGAAATAAATGGATTTGAGCCTCTATATGATGAAGAAAGGGACACAAATCAAGAGGAGCTAGCTGATTTGGGGAAGACTAGAAAATTATGAAGCTGAGCCCAACTTTGTAGAAGACAAAAAAGTTGCTAAATCAGATGTGTTGGACTTTGCAAGTCCTTCATTTGATGAGGATTCTGAAGATGTCACTCGATTAAAAAATGAGTTGAGAATAGTTGATCGATTGCTAGAAAGTGATCTAGCAAGCGAGCCTGAGAGCTTTGTGGCAGAGTGTCCTAATGGGGGCATGGAAAAAGGTGAATTTACAGAGGTTGAAAAGGTTGATGCTACTAAAATTTTTAGAACAACACCTAACGAGGAGCATCATCACCATGCTTCTGATTGTAGTTTTGATTATGAGTGGGGATTGTTCATGCAGAGTGAAGAACAGTTTGACTCCTCAAAGATCTCAGAAGAAGTGTATGCTGATGAAGACTTCAAATCAGCCTTTGGTGATGACTCAATGCTTGAGTTTGATGCTGCTATATCCTTTAATCAAAGTGATGAAGAAGAGGAAATTAATGATATTCCTAATTTTGATAATCCTCTCCTTGTCATACATCTAGAAGCAGCTAATGATAATCCTCTTTTCATATTGGAGGATGAGCTAACCCCTGATAGAGGCAACACACTTGATGAAAACATCAAGATATGGGATCTAGAAGCTAATCCAAAAATTGAGTTAGAGTGTGTTTTTCATCTTGGTTCTGATTTGAGTTATCATTTTGTGGTTGCACCAAACCTTATGATTGGTAATACCCCTAGGAGACCACTAGATTTGGAGTGTGTAAATGAGGATTTAATAGAGTTGATAAGTTGCATGTCATGGCCATCATGTTTTATTGACAATGAAATTTCAGCTTGGGACATGATGATTCATGGTGACCCCAACTTCTTTGACATTGAGAAGTTGTCAAAATGGGGTTGTGTAGTTGCTAGAAAATTTATTACAACAGCTCAAAGAGGAGGTTTCAAGCTGGTTCCTTATGAAACCTTGAAGAAAGAAGGACATAATTATGTCATCTACTTGTGGGACAATCCATTCCTTGGAATGAATGGTGTTCTAACTCATGTTTGTTCTTCTTTGGGGCTAGTTTTGAAGACAACAATTACTCCATGTTACTTAGTGGTTGATGCTTTTATGGATGGGATACAAGAAATTGTCAAAAAGGTCACCAATACCCATAATCCTTGTTGGGATAGGGATCAAAATTTCAAACATTATAGTGTTGTTTCTTTCTCTACCAGCTATTTGGTGATCACATTTGCACTATTACTAATGGATTGGAGAGAAATTCTAGCTATGACTTTGGTGTATTCTACTTTAAGATGGCCCAAATCTATCGTTATTTTCCTAAGATTTCAGATTTCTTATCGCTGTCCCATTCTCAAATTTTTGAAATCTAGGTTTCAAGGGTTGATTTCAGATTTTAATTGCCATGTGATTGATCTTTTTGTTGCTTTTAGCTCTTTGTGGGAAGGTGACAGAAGGGTTCAGCTGAAAAGGACAAGTGTTTCACCTAATATTGCTCTTTTGGATGGTGAAACCAAGTGATTCATGGTTGTTCAGAGTTACTTTCAATTTGTGTTCAAGCTGATTTGTGTTCTTCCTTGGAGGAACAACTCAAATTTTGGTTCCCAATATTGATTTCATCTTGGATAAATTATATTGATGTCATGTTGGAAGATGCTAACTCTTGCATTCTTAGGGTTAGTGATGTTACTAATGATTGGGATCCAAAGGGATGTGTGATGGGAAGAATGTTTCAGAGGATTATATAGAGTGTCAGTTGTGCAGTTCCCAGATTTATCAGAGTAGCACAATAGAAGTGGTGTGGGACATTCTTGAGATTGATTTGGGATCCAAGTATATTGTTTCTAATCATGTAGGTATCCCTATTGGATGGTATGTATTGCTTGAGGACAATCAATCTTGAGTGAGGAGGATTTGTAATGTCCCCATTTGGTGTTTAGCCAAGTTTGTGACCAATAGCCTATTCCCTTGAGCTTCTGTAAGATATTTGGGTTGGTTAGGGAGCTTTGTTTGTTGTGAAGAGCATAAGTTTAGTTATTTGTGATGTTTTGCCTTGGCTTTGAGCTTAGTGATGTCTCAGGATGGTTGTGCAACTTTTAGATGTTTGATCAGGCTTCCGGATTTCTCTCCAAGATTCTTGGAGGAGCTGTCTATTTATAGTAAGTCACTCTAATGACATCATTCTTCATCCCAAATATCATAGAAGGCAGTGGTATGATTTATTTTGCAGTTTGCTTAAGTTTGAGATTTCCACAAAGTTGGGTGGTTTAATGAGCTATTTAATTATTATTTTCACTTAAGTCTCCTAAGGAGGAAATACATAAAAAGTACCTAAGTGTTATAGCTCATTGGAAAGGTTATTAAGTGTTCTAAATGATAGACACTTAAAAGGGGGGCCTCACATATGATATATTATTATTATTTTAAAAAAGGTCTTTTTGAGAGAAGAAATATGAAGAGTTAAAAGGAAAATAATAATATACTCCTCTCAAAAAGTTATAAAGGGGGAGTGTGAGCTCATTTGAAGGGATACTTTTGGAATTTTGTATTGATACTCTACCAGATTGAACCTGAGTGTTCTTCCTACTTCTTAAGGATGAAAACCCTTTAGAGGAAGATCAGTTTCGGTGGTGGAATATCCACCCTAGCTAGTAATGGTGTTTTCACATAGAAATCACATTTGTGCTTTCATGGAGTTTGGGTATATGATCAGTTTTCTGATTAGATGAGATTTTGTATTGATTTTAGGCTTTCTTGGTGGAGAAATATGTTAGCTTGTATTGGAGTTTTGTGAATAATGCAAATGCCCATTGCTGGCCGTACCGTACCAGGCCATACAAGGGTATGAGGAATTAGATATTGGTGTTAGAATGTTATTTTCTGATGACTCAAAAATGATTTGTAGCTATTGATTTATATCTTTTGAGCAGATTTTGAAAGGAGTGTTATCCTCTATGCTGCCAGCTTTGCCATACCATTATGGTCGTACCCTCACTCAAGGGGCGATTGATATTTGGACTGTTCTTTGTTTGATTTCCTTGTTGACTAATTGGAGTCTATTCTTGGTCTTTGGCATCCTTTTCCATGTTTTTACTTTGAGATCAGTTGCTGTAGAGTTTTAATCCAAATACTAGTCCGTACCATCATGTCTGGGCCGTACTTTGGCTTGTGTATTTGGTTTTTCCGATGGTAAACAATATGGGTAATGCAGAAATGACATAGGAAATATTATTGTCTCAATTGAATGATGATTTCAAATCATTTACTATATGGTAACTTGCAGATTATAGTGAGCCCCATTAGGTTGAACTTTTTCTAGAGCTATACCATCATAATTATGGGAGTGTGATCATCTAGAGAAGATTGCTCTTTCTTTGTGGTTGAAAACTCTTTCATTGAGAGCGTCTAATAGTTACCAATCGGAATGTGGCAGTTTGAAGATGGTTGCAATGCATATCATTTGTGAGTTTTGTATCCCAGGGGCCATTATATAGCATAAGGAAACTTGTCTTGTGTTGCAGACTTGATCAACAACGATGCATTGCATATTATCAACTATGGCAGCTTGTTACTTTATGTTAAATGGTACTAATGCTTGTGCAGGTTGTCTTATGATGTCAGGACTTATATAGAGCTCATATGATGATCTAATTGTCCTCTCTAAGTAGTATGCAGCTTCTTTATTTATTTGTATTCATTCATTTATTGTTACAAAAAACTCTATAACCCCTGGATGGTTTACCACTTACTAAAAGCAACTGACAAAAAGCAAACTAAAACCAAAATAGAAAGTGAATCATTTCATTAATAGTAATATCCATAAATGTATAACATCTTGCAAGTTTCCATAGTGAGGAAAGTGCATCTCCCAGCATAATAAGAGAAGTAACATTATATCCTTTACAATAGATATAAATACATCAATAAGAAGTACAGTTATATTTTGGCTAAACAAGGCATACAATGATTAATACAATGATATATCCATCTCGAGTCACATAGCATATGAAATCTATCTTCAACCGCCATGACCCACCGGTCTTTCGCAAGCCGAAGGTCAAGAGCATGGTTAAGGTGTTTTTTCCACCCAACCACAAAGCACTACACTTTCCTAGGTTTCTTCCTAACTCAAAGAATCCCCAACCCTGCACGAGGAACCTAGAAACTTGGAACGGATGGATAGGAGGGAATCTCTCAATGCAAGCCTGATGCCTATATGCACTCTAAACTAGAATGATCATATGTCTTGCATGTAGGATGTGGCAGATATAAATAAATAAATACAACTAGGCTTTCATTTCCATCTATTTCAATGGTATATCTAGCTTTGGCCAAAGCATTAAATAAACATAATGGTAATTTTGAAATAGAAAATTACCGTCTTTGCTGCCCACATTCGACATTCTGTCTCAGAAGGTAAGCTCAAATTCTCAAGTCAAAATTATCTACTTCTAATGCGGAAAAACGACAAGTAGTTCAAAATCCATGCATTTCTTATAAGGTATAACAAGAAGGTTTTCATGTCCTCGATGATGTTTAAAAATCTAATCTTTTTAATAGTTTGAAACTATTCTCGAAACATAATTTTCCATATCAATAAAGATTTGTTAACTACTCAACTGGTGGCAAGTTTAATTCAGTACATTAATCCCTTACATGAATAGGTAGAAATGATTGAAAAGGAAACACAAATAGTACAAGCTTACATCATGGCAATACTATCTCATTTTACTAATCTATCCATAATCAAAGAAAAACAAATAGTGATAACCTATTGATACCAACTATCGTATTCATACTTTCAATTACGTTCTTGTGTCACACTTAAGGTAACCATTCATGGTAAAAATGCTATGATTATAATATCATGTATTATTATTAATCTTTCCAAAAATTATATCTAAAATTATTATTTAATAGCCATTAAGTAAGATTAAGAATTCCTTTATTACACTTTAATTGATAAATATAAGTGATATGTGGTTACAGTTTGAATCTTATTTCTATAAATCTAATGTTTCTTGCATATTTTAAGACAATTCTACCTTAATACGAAAGTTATATTTTGCTTATTTTGTCATTTAATACTTCTAAAACATAACATCATATTTGTTGCCAGATTTTCAATCAGAGGTCAAAGAAAAGTGTTATCACCTACCCTCTTTTGTTACCTTAAAAAGAATCCTATAATGCAATAAGAATACACTAAATAGACTTAGGTACACAACTAATCCCAACTTATGACCATTGTTAGATAACATCTTTTCTAAGGTCAATAATAACTAATACTATTTTTCCTTGCTTGTCATAGGCATGAATCCCTAAAATATTTCTACAACCATCTTGAAAATATAATCATCTAACAATACTTTCTAACTCAAATTATTTTGAAGATTGTTAAAGAAAAAAGAATAAGATTATCCTCTATCCAATTCCATGATCATATGATTAATACCATAAAACAAGGATTGACTATAAGTTAATCGCATAAATATCTATATGTATACGCATTGTATTATCTGTTATAAGTTCATGGATAGGTTTATGAATACTGTAATTAAATCATAATAGGGGTCCATTATGGTAAAAAGTGTAGACACCCTAAAATGACCATGTCGTCGCACCACTGGCATTTCATCTAAGTCTTCTAATCACCTGCATTTCAACATTAATTGAATAATCTAATTATTTAATTAATTTCATCAAATTCTTCCAAATCACATAATTTCAACATTAATTAAATAAATCCTCTTTATTTATTTAATTAAATTAAATTCCTCTATTTTCTTCCACAATTAAATAATTTTGATTATTTAATTAAATCATTATCCTCTTTCAAATTTCAAGTCTCCATTAATTAAATAAATCCAATTATTCAATTAATTCATCACAAATCCTCTTATCTACAATTAAATAATTCTACACTATTTAATTAAATCAATTGTTCTTCTAAATTTAAATAAATCATGCAAATTTATTTAAATGGTCTCAATACTCTAAAAATAAATAAAATCAAATATTTTATTTATAATCTTCTGTTCCTCAATCATGCACAATTAAATAAATAAATTTATTTATTTAATTTTAGTTATCTTCCAATTCCTCTTAAAATATCTTGTTAACTCATGTGCACAATCAATGTTATTTTTAGAACTCTAAAAAAGGCAAAATTACAAGTTGAGTTATCTATTAAATCAATCTTGTTTTCATCATATCGTAATAAAAATATCCTTATGGATTGACACATGTCGTGTGCATGTTCATCATGGTTATTTGATTTATCTCCTCCGTTGATTCTTCTGAATTATTTGGACCATTGATCAAGCTTCATTGAAACCTATATAAACCCCCCTCATCTCCTTCACAAATCCTCTTCGATCACTTATTCTTAGGCATCCTTTATAGTGCTTTGAGCATACATCGCATCGATTGAGCAACTTTACGATCTTTTGACATTGATCTTTGAGCACCTACACTTGCTTGTTGCAAACATGGTTTCACAGCTTTATTGAGCAATCCTCATTCAAAACAAAGAGAACAACACAATTTGGGTAAAAGCTTTCTTATTTCATTTGATTTATTGACAATGGCTTTTATTTAGATTAATTCTCTTTATGTTATGGGTTTTTGATTTGTTAGTAGTTTTCATAATCGATTTTCCTCATACACAAAAATAATCCTAAGATGATTCCTTAATTATAATGTTTTAAACCAAGGAACTAATATTCAAGGTAATAAGATTAACATTGTATTATAACGAATAGGGCTAAATATCTACATTGACTTCAAAATGTTTGGAAGATCTCAGGACAAGAGAAATCAGTTGTTTAAAATTCACAGTCTTAAAAGAGACTTACCATTCATAATGTAAGTAGAAGGAAATATATCATATGTACCCAGGTGTAAATAGAGACATAATATCTTCCAATTCATTAACCAAGTCGGCTCTATTTCTACTGGAGAACCCAACATGCAAGGCAATGATAAAAAAGTTTCTATTCAGTTAAATTTCACTATCTTAAGAGGGGAGATCCAAGAGAGAGAGTTCATTTTCTAGAATATAACTGGCTACCCACAATCTGAGGTAAACAAACCAAAAGAGGCTTGAAATAGAGGAATAGTACCAAATCCTTAGTCACTACAGTTATGCAGACCGATATAGGTCATTATAGAAGTTAATAGGGATAATTTTTACAATTCGGAGGTTTTAAAAGAAGAACAAAAAATAGTGGCTGGCTAAAAAGGCTGCTTAATCAGGAAAAGAAAATTGAAAGCATACATCCATTAAATTATTCTAACAACTAGATCTCTCAATAGTAATTCGTAGGGGAGGTACTAATCACAAGTGACTTCTTAGGAAGCAAAATTGATCACATGAATGCCAATGCAGTCACCTTAAATGGTGAAGCAATCTAAGGTGGTATAGGAGTGTCACTAGCCATTGGCGAGGCACATGAATAACATACAATGAGGTCGCATCATTTGCATGCTGAAGCAATGGTTCAAAAGAAATATTATTGCAAGGTCTACCAACCATTAGATTAAAATAATTTCATTGTGATAATGAGATACAACCTGAAACATGTTAGAATGAGTGCATCGCCCCATAAATCTTACTATAACAAGGCTTTTGAATCCAAGGGAGGCTGATACTAGTGGAGTTTGGCGCATATCAATATGAAAATGAGTTTGTATAGACTGGTCATTACTATTGAATACATTTAGTTTAGGAGCCATGATAACTATAGTTGCTAAATACAGAGGATGATGTAAGAAAGTGATAGAGGGAATGTTGGTATGCCGAGGTCATTGGCCTTATCGAGAGTCCTGCAGAGCTTCAGACATATGATATGCTGATACAAAACTTACGTAACGATTCTCAAAGATAAGACCACTATGCGGTTAAAGGAAAAGATAGCTGGGCATAGGTTGAGACCAAATAGACAGATGGATGTCTTAATTATTTCACTAATATTCTACTCATTACAGAATAAGAACCACAGTTGTCAAAGAGATTAATTTGGAGATTTCAAGAAACAACAAAGGACTCGGCCGATTAGAACTGAGAAGAGTTATATGTTATTACTCGATAGAGTATATAGATTGAACAAGAAAAGGAGTACCTCTGCCTTGCTAGTCTGTTCTTTGAAGTTTTCTCTTGTTTCTTCGCTTCTCTCTTTGCTTCCTCTGCTTCTATTTCTCATTTTCTTTTTCCTATTCCCTTCTCTATGTATGCGTCCCTTATTAAGAGATTTCTCCTCTCTTTTATTATTGTTTCTATCTTTTTCTCTTTTCTTAATTTTTGCTTTTTGTTTTCATTCTATTTATGGTTTTCTTTCTCGATTTTTGTTTTCTTTATTTTTAAAACTTTGTGTTATCTAAAATAAAAAGGATTTCTTTCTACATCCATGGATAAACACTAAAACATATTTTTATTTTATCATTTATAATTTAGCACATAATATCCCTTTTGAAAGTAAATGAATAATATTAAAAGGAAAACCAATTTATTTACAAGTGCAATTTAAATACAAGAGTACATGACTTTCAAATTTATTCTATTTCAAGTAAAAAGACATTTAAATCTAATGATCAACTCATTTAGTTATGCATCTCTAGAATATTTTTAGCAAAATTGGTAAATCAATTCCATCATCACAAGACCATTCCAGAAATGATGAAAAATGTAATGAAATGCAAGCTAAGTGCTTGTGTGTGCATCTTCAAGTCTCTTCATCCCATCCCTACCAGATGGCTAATCACCTCTGCCTTAACAATGCTCTTATCTTTGACAACTTGCCATCATTAAAGTCAATTCTCCATTAATAGGTTAGTATCCCAAAATCAATAGCTAAAGCTCTATAAATTATAATTGAAATCGAAAGATAACATTCACTTACATTCATAACAGTTATCCATTTATAACATAATAAAAAATAGACATTTAACATTTCTATTTACAGAAAGACTAACAATGTGAGATGTGACAGCTAGTGAGGAGAAATTGGAAAAGTTTATCTTTCTTGTTTATCCACCCACTGAATAAGTGGATGCCTGCTGAAAAGTAAATGCTTGCTCTTTAGCAGATGAATGTATTAGTTTTGTTGCACAATATTTATTTTGTAAACCAAAACACTGTATGCTCTTACCTTGCCCAATTTGGGAACTTGGTGATCAGAAGGTGTGGAGGTGATTTAGTTGGATACATGCAATATTGTGCTAACATTGTGGCATAATTGTTTAAATTTAATTTTTTTTTGGGGTAGTGTGTTACATTCCATAAGTTATCCTACTCCTCCTATAGTTAAATGTTCAAGAACCTTGGATGAAAAGACCAAGGATAGCTCTACTTTGGTTGAAAATTTAAGTCCCTTAGACACCTATAATGATACGATCACCAACAATCTCCTTAACAACATTGTACCTTCCCTTAGCCCTAATGCTCTCCCTTCAAAAATAGAAACATCGGTGGATGAGAAAAGGTCTCTCACATTAAAACCTTTAGGGATAGATGTTGGGTATAATCAATAGGAAAACAATGTTAATTCAATCTTCGTCAATAAACTTATTCCACTCACTAAGGGATTACTTGATAAATGTAGCAATGTTCCTAAGATGATTGTGCAGGGGGTGCCTAATGCACCTTCTTTCTTAAAATCGGTGATAATAGTTCAAGGAGATCAAAAACCACCTCGACCCTCAGATTACATCCTTAACTATGCAAGAAAAATCACTCAAAGAAATCAAGCTGTTCAAAACATGTTGCAACAACCATATCATAATGTGGTTGCTCACACATACAACACCTGTAATAATAAGCAAAGTAAGTAAACACCTCATGTGTCTGTCTCTCTTCCATGGTCCACCATCTTGTCTTACTCATAAAAGTGGTCAAGAATATGATCTGGTTGAACAACTTTGCGCTACTCCAGCTAAGATCTCTCTTTAGGATTTAATACAAACATCGCCTACATACCATGGAATGCTCCAAGAAACTTTACAAAACGTGATTGTACCACCTGTTGTTAAGCCGAATAATGTAGCAGCTCTGTTAGATTGTATGCATGTGACAAAAATAGATATTCTCCTTCAACCACATGAATTACCATCAATTGAAGTTAAAAACCAATATGATCCTCTTATAATCTTTGTCACAATAAACAAAAAGTTGATAAAGTGGGTTATGATTAACAATGAATCGACTCTTAATGTTTGTGGCATTACCTACTACACAAAATCAAGATTGACACATCTTTAATCAAATTGGATAGGCTTTGCATTTGTGGCTTTGATAAAGTTGGAAGACAATCCATGGGTACCATAACTTTACCTATAAAGGTTGGACTCATGACATTATCTACCCTTTTTCATGTCATGCGTAGTTCACTTTCATATAATATGATTCTTGGTAGACCATGGATCCATGCCATGGGGGCAATTCTATCTACCCTTCATTGATCAATAAAGCTTTTTATCAAAACAAGCTCTACACTGTGGAAGCTGATCCTGAGCTGAATAGTTGTTTACATATTGAAACGCAAAAACAAGTTAAGAATAATACGAGTCTAAATAACTTATGAGTTGATTCATCAATGCCTCTTGCCACAGATAATGTTGTGCAAGACTCTAAACCATCGACTACACTTTTTGGTGACAATTGGGGTTCATTAGATTTTAGTCCTTCCTTTGCAGGGGAATATAAAATTAATAACTCTAATTCTGATACATCAAAAGTTGCATCGATCTCATCTAAGCAATCTTTGGAAACACTTGAGAAACCCAAAATATCCTTGGTAGAAAAAAAGACAATAATCTTACCTATACCACAGATTATGACACCTACGAGGCCTCGCCTTCCTCTAAAGAGATGGACTCCCTCTATTGTCATGGATTTCAAATTTTGTACAAAACTTGTGACTATGCATGTAATGGATGTGGTGTAAATCAACAAGGAATCATAGTACCTCTACAAGTTGCTGGAATTAATTACACATCCGGTATTAGATACCACTCTTTGAATCCCACCAAAGCCTCTCATCATCCTAAACTTAATGTTAATGCAATATCAACAAGACCAAAATGACATGCAAGATATCCTGAGTTGATAGAAAAGAATTGTCTGCCAAGAAATATCCCATTGAATCAGGTAAGTATTTCTTCCTCTTTAAGCCATGCTCACTGTAGCACCTATTCTAGTTGCTCTCAAGGGTGGCCTCCTCCTAGATATATATGTCATTAGAATCGTGTTGTGTTCCCCCGTGTTGTGCTATATGTGTTGTTTAGGTCTCTTTGGATGACCCTTGATAATCTTGTAAGGTCAAGGATACAAGAAGATTGCCTCTATTGTGACCATTCTTCTTTCTTGCCTCTCCTCTATTTTATTATTGTGTGTCGTGCCTTAGGGGCATAGCATTGCAGAGGGTGTTTTGGTGGCATCCTCCTATGTGGTGTTCCAAAGGCACTTGTTCTCCTCTCTCATTTTATTGTTTACCTTCTAGTGATTCTACCTAGTTAGCGGATGACAAAAATAAATAAATACTGATACAGATAGTGTGTCCCTTCAGCAAGTAAGAAAGAATGGACCTAGTCCATAAACGATGATGGGGTTGATATATATAGATCCGATGCTTGACTAGTAGAATCACTCCATGTGATGTATCATCTTATGGAATTTCTTGTGACTAACATTTTACAATCCACTCAATTTGCTCTTGCACACTTTGATTGGTATCTCACCTTGCTGCTACACTTGGTTCCAAGATACCTGCAGTATAGCCCAATGGTTATACTCAACTCTGAAGCCATAGTATAGCCTTGGTCCTTGGTGTGGCTATTTTCATGCATAGCTTTAATGAATTGCTTTGGTTATTATCTTATAGTAAGACTTCTAATCTCTCATGTTTATCTTAGCATATCAATATCAATGTGTTTGTGGGAACATTCGACGATCGTAAGCACATGTCACCTTGGGGGCATGGGCTTTGTGAAAGCTCTTGTTTCCTTGAGTGTTTTCACTTCACCTTAATGTGCTTGATTATGGTAAGCGACATCAACCACCTTAAGGTGGGGGCATATATAATGATATTTGTCTGATGATTTTGGTACTAACGAAGTGTGTTTGTAAGCCCTCTCCATGAGGCGGGATGTCGTATCTCTAGCATGAGTACACATCTTTTATATTGCAATCAAAGAAGCCCTCTACACAAGGAGGGATAATGTATCTCTTGAGCTAGTGTGTATCCTTTTATTCAAAAGCCCTTCTGTAGAAGGCGGGATGGTGTATCTCTTGAGCTAGTGTATATCTTTTTATTACAAAAGTCCTCCATGAAGGTGGGGTTGGATCTTGAGACTATCCTCCCTTAAGCGTGTCTTTGGTGGTTGTTGTGGCATAAGCCCAACTGTTAGGTGTGTTTGTAGCATGATTGAGATGGCGAGACTTAGCAATAAGCTCCTTCCATCGCCCGTGTTTGTCATGTATAAGACGTATAATATATCTATGGCATGCTATACAATGCTCATGTATTCTGTGTGTTTTCCCCCTTGTGTGGTTAACCCCCAGTTGGGATTTGTATGGCATGTTTTCCCCTCTTGTGTGTGTAGCGATGAGCTCCACCTACACTCAAGGTTTGTTTGGCATGTTTTCCCCCCTTGTGTGGTCTATACCCACACTCAGGATTTTATATTGTAATTTTATTTCCATGCATATATATGAAAATGTTATATAAATGTATTCATCATGCTTTGTGTGTCTTCAATACTGTCTTCTCCATGTTTTGCATGCCTGTTACTGTATTCTCCATGTTTTGTGTGTCTATAATGTGTTTTCTAGTGCTTACCTGAGATTTGGAGGCTAGAAATAGTTCCTCAATCTTTGTATGCCTTAGCTTCAAGTGCTTGGCATGTTTGATGTGTTTTTGACTGTACTTTAATGCATGTATGGGTCATAAGATCATACATACATTAAAGTGGGGGCTGAATGTTATGTCGTAAAATGTTTCCCTAGGACTTTTACCTCCTAAGTTTAGCTCCTAGGTCCCTTAGGATTAACCATGCATGTTTAAAATGAATCCCAAAGAAAAATCCCCTTAAACCCATGTCAAATGAGGCCTAGGGGTGAACCTTAAGCTTAATTTGGACCCAAAATAGGCCCCTAGACTTGGGCGCCCATGCCCTAGTCCAGCCCTATTTTGTTAGGGTCCCAAATTTGAATGTCATCTTGTGACTGTTAAAAAGGTTTCCCTTGTTAGCATCTCAAGTTTGAATTATGAAAGTTTAGTGGGAATGCATATTTAAGTAGATTAATGACTTCATTTTACACCTAGATGAATAATGCAAACTTGTGATCTTATGCTAAGGATACTCAAGGCTTTCATTGTGTTGCAGAGTAGTATTGTGTGGTGTTTGTGCTTGTTTGTTGTAGATTTGTCTTCATCAACCCATTTCCTCATGGCATGAAAGATCTTCATCTCCCCGTGAGAGCTTCACTTCTGAGGTTACATCTACTTTCTGTTTCAATCATTTTATCATATCATTTGCTTTTGCCTCTATCCACCAAGGACACACACTCTTTATCTAACAATGGTGTTGGAAGGCTTGAATTCCATTCCAGGGCTTGATCGAGGCAAGCTCCTAAACACCACAACCCCAAGCCCTCTCTTGTGATTGCAAGTGACAGGCGTCAGATATTGCGGAGAGGAGTTGCAGGAGATCAGTGTAGAGCATAAAGATTCTAGATCTGAAGAAAGTGGTAGAAAATATCCCTAATTAGACAAGGGAAATCCCTCTTTCATCCTCTAGCTTGTCACTGTCAAAAATCTCTGAGCAAGGTATAGTCTACAACATATTTGGCTCCCGGTCTCCAGAAAAAGTGTTGTTGGCAAGAGACACTTCAAGGCATGTCATGTGTTGTCATTGATGACAACTAAGTCCATTCCACACATCCGTAGTGCTATGTCAGATCATACCGGAAGTCAGTTCCAAGATTTGTCATGTCTGGATAGACAGGAACAGGGTATATGGCAGAGTTTAGTATTTTGGTCAGTGGATCTCTCCAATTAATCATTGTGTGTTGTGAATCTGAGGGAGTGTAGAGGAATGTCAAGACAATCTAAATCCAAGATTTTAGCCTCCGGTGACAAAGGGCGTAAAAGTTATAAGCATCTGAGTACCGGGTCCTAATATGACAGAACAGTTCAGTAAAAACAGGCTGATGTGTGTTAGATCCTTATGCGGATCTAGTAGAAGTGTTTTGGTGAGTTGCGTATGGGATATAATATTAGTGGCCAACATGAATGGTGACCTTTAAGTATTATTTTTGGTATGCATCAAAATTGGTGTATGCATTTAGCTGACAAAACAAAGTATTTGTGTTATTTGTTAAGTTCTTCACAAGGCCGACATAAAGTGATTGAATTTCTTGAGGCGGATATATAGCCGATGGATTTGAGTCTATGAGAAGTAAGTGATGGAGTAAGTGTGAAAAAGGTAGATCAAAGTGCGAAAGAGAAGAGATCTAAGGTCAGGATGATGGCAAAACAGTAAACAGGGTAGAGTAAAGATGAAGTGTATCAAGTCGGTATTCTGTGCTTAACTGGAACTGAATCTTTACATTTGTAGATGCTAATTATCAGTTCAAACACATTGTAATCTTCCTTTTGTAGGCAGTGAGCCTTCTTTTGAGCAGTGAGCTTTGGGCAATGAGCTCGAATGCATGTGCATTCCTTTTTGTAATACTTTTAACATAGTATAATCTTTGTGGGTTAACCCCCACTGTGGTTTTTCCATTAACCGGGTTTCCACATTAAAAATTCTTGGTGTTAATTGTGTTATTTGTGTTTTTGCCCATATGTTATTGATTCATGCTTTCATGGTTATAATAATGATCTGTTAATAAGTGGTAGAGAAGAAATAAATGCAGCAAGTGTTAAAGTTTTGAGACAACTGATTCACCCCCCTCTCAGTTGTCTACCCTAATTACAACAATTGGTATCAGAGAGAGGTTCCTTTGAAAAGTTTAACAGCTTAAGGAAGATCTGGGAAGGCAGTAAAATGGATGAATACAACCTCCAAGGACAACTTAACCTCACTTTAGAAGATCTTGAGCAGTTCAAGGCAGAAGCCATAGAGTTGCAAGAGAACCTTAAAAATGCTAAAGACTTCGTTGAGACTTTAAAAGAAAAATTGAGAAAATCTAATGAACAGAGGAAGGAGCAACCTCTTCAATTGGGAAATCTTTATGAAGACAACAACAAGGATAAGGCCTTGAAAGAGAAAACAAAGGAATGTGAGAAGTTAGCTAAATAAGTTGTTGTCCTAAAACATGAGATGGAATCCAGGGTGATGAGACTAAAAAAGGAAATTGAAGATAGGAAGAAAACTGAAGAAGACCTGAATCCAAATCTAAAAGAAAAAACTGAAGAATGCTACAAATTGGACATAATAGCTAGCCTTCTAGAGTCAAATTTACAAGAAAGTAGAGATAATGAGAGAGAACTCGAGAGGCAAATTGTCATTCTTAGACATGACCTAGAAGTTGCAAATGAATATAAGGAGAAGTTCAAGATAAGATCAGCTAAACTTGAAGCACTACTTGAAGGTCAGAAAAAGGATGATGACAAGCATGGTCTTGGATATGAGAAAGGTGAAAGCTCCGGATCTAGACAAAGAAGTTTCCAACCAAGGAATGGAAGAAACAGACCTAGAAAACCTCTGATAAGACAACCTAATGCTCAAAGATATCCATCCTTCAATGGAAATAAATTTGGTCATAAAGCTACTTAGTGCAGAAACAAAGAAAATAAAAATGGTCCATCCCTCTCCGGTCAATGCTTCACGTGTAAGAGGTATGGTCATAGATCGAATGAATACAAAAGTATGTTAATGAATAACTCTAACAATAGAGGAAATGTCAACTCTTTCAATGGCTACTATTTTGCTTTGAATGGATTTGGACACATGGCTAATTAGTGCAAATCAAGAGGAAATCAAGAATATAAGCAAAGAAATGTTGTGTGCTTTAATTGCAATAGATTTGGCCATATTGCAAGATTCTGCAGAAGTAGGAAGAATGAAAAAAGAGGCCCAGTAAATAGAAAACCGGATGAGCAGAAACAAGACAAAGGCAAGGGCAAAATTCATGTGAATAAGATCTAGAATGAGATGAATAAAACTTGAGTGAAGAAAAGAGAAATGAATGTTGAAAATGGGTCTGCATTGGAATTCGGTGCTGACAATTCCTCTGGGAATTAAAATTAGGAGCTCTGGCTCAGGGGGTGCTGCATTGAAGATCAAATCTCCCTAGCCAATAAGTAGGTGCCTAAATCTGGCACAATGAATGAAGCTTGAGAAGCTTATGACATAACTTTCAAAGAAACTTCTGGAAGAAAAGAAGCAAAAGTGACTAATTGCAGAGCAATTGAGGATTGACTGCATGTAGAAACAATGTAACCAGATGTGCTAGGGTAGAGCATTTATTACAAAGACAAATTAGGTTTTGCGGAGCATAAAAAGGTCATTCATTCTTCATTTGAATCACTTTGCATTTGATAAGAGCAAGAAAAATAGTGTCTGAGTTGAGATTACAAGGAATTGAAGTGCGACCGATGAATTTATTCGTCAACCCTAATCTCATGAAAAAAGGTATTTATCTACAAATCTTTGAACTTGTAATCATTTTGCAATGGCTACACCTTTGGTTGTTGATATTACTGAAAGGCCTCAACCCAAATTTAAGAAACATCCACACAAATCAATAGAAGTCGACCCATTAGGTGCATTTTCAAGTGTTCCATATGGTGTGCTACATATTGAAGATATTAGGGTTTATATTCATGCAAACAAGGATGAATTTGGGGACTCAAGGTTTGTAGATTTGTTTGAGAGTCATCTAATGGATGAAAATCAAGATCTTAAACCTGAGTATAAGGAACTGTATGATAAACATTTTATTCAGATTATGGGGTTTCCAACATTTGCTGAAGATGAGTGGGTCTGGTATGTTTTGAGTCAGATGCATGATGAATTCATATGGCTGTTAAAACTATTCAAGATTAACAAGAATGTTATCAGAATTGTGACTGGGTTAAATTCAACCGGTGGATTACCCATGTTGAAATTTGTGAAAAATCAAATTGTTACCAATGCAACCGGTGCAAAGTTTGACAAGAGGGCAATAACCATCAATGACATTATAGAACTGGATGTTAAGTTTGCTTCCATGGTGATTGGCTACAAGATTTATCACTCAAGCAGGGAGAATTCTGTCTCTGGAACTGCCATATATGCAACATATAAAATGTTGAAGGAAAATGCAGATTATGATCTATGTGAGCTATTACATAACCAGCTGATTGAGAACTTGAACAAAATCAAGAAAGATAAGAAAAACACTTTTAAATATGGTACATTGGTTCTATGTTTGTTCTTGTACTATATGAATGAAGTACTTGGAGTAAAGGGTGTGCACTGGACTAATGATGAACTAGTTGCTATTCAGACTAGAGATCACCTACATAACATTGGTGACTATAAAGCACAGAAAACTACAATCTGGGGATACTTCAAGAACTTCCAGAGTATGGTGCATTCAAGGGAAAGAATCCCTAAATCAGTAGTTGAGAAGTACAAGGATGAAATCTACTTTATGGTAGACACAGATCAGTGCCTAATGGAGGTTGTGGAACCCAAAATTGTTTGGATCATGCCTATGGGTTATGAAGTGGATGACAAAATTCTAAATATGTATTCTCAACACCTTTTGAAGAAGCCAAAAGACACAACAGTTGAAAGGTTTGGGACATATGAGGAACTAAGTGTAAAACTGCATGATGAGCTCAGCAAACCTGAAACCAAAAGAAAAGTAAGAAAATAAGTTGAGCAGTTGGCTAAGAATCTAGGCCTCACAAAGGAAGCTGTGAGACAATTTAGGGAAAGAACTAAAAAGGCTGAGATAGAAAAACATGACAGGAAACAAGGAAGTGCTCCAATAGAATCCTCTTCCACATCAAGGACTACTAGGAGCTCTGCTGCTACCCCTGTTCCCCCAAAACCTACCAATCCTGAGAAATCAGAAGGAAAATCATCTGGAAAAGAAGGAAAAAGGGTGAAAACAAAGGCCACAAAAACCTATAAAAGCACAAAAGTTGATGAAGAAGAAATAGATTCAGATGTTGAAGTAAAGGAGCTGAAAGCCTCCAGAACAAAAGCTGCCAAAGTGACTGAGGAGAAACCCTCCAGAAGCAAAAGGGCAAGCAAAAGGAAGAAGACATATACATATGTTGAGAAGCCCACACTTTTCGTGGAAGATGTAATAAAATCAGTCACTGTGGATGGAAATTTGAAACCCATGACTGAATTTTATGATGAATACAGTGATACAGATAAGAGGGTGTTAGAGGAAGCAACTGTTAGATATCTGAATATCTATAATAAGGCCTTGATTGAAATAACTTCTGAGATCAGTCAAAGTCTTGCAGAAATTTTGGAGTTGAGGAAAGAAAATGCAAAAGGCAAGGATTTAGAGCTTAGAGAACAAGTATTGATAAAACTATGTCCTCAGATCACTCAAGCTCAAATGAATATGATATTCAAAGAAGTGAAGGATGAATTTAGGAGCAAGAAGAGAATGAACAAAATGATGCCTGGAGAATTAGATAAAATAGTTGAAGAAACATAGGAAGTACTTCTAAGTTCATTAAAGAGACACAATCTTCCATTTGTTGAAGAAAAGACTATGATGGGATTGATTCATCAATCTCAGACATTGAAGAAATGAAAATTGATGAGTAGCAAACCAAGGTTGATGACTCCTCTATTTCAGAAGTGGAACAAATAAACAAGGAAGATACAAAGATGGTGGATAGAACTGATGATGTAGGTGATACTCTAACTCTTCCTGATCAATCCAGAAAAGAAGACAATGTTGAGAATACTACTGCTACACAAGATTCTCTAGAACAGATTGAAAACTGTGAGGACAAAGGAAAGAATCCCCCTACAGATGACACAAAGAAAGGTGAAGTAGAGAAAGAAGAAAAATTTAAAGGTAAGGAATATACAGTAGACGAAGATGGTGCAAATGTTAATGCACCCAAACAAAATAGTCCTGATACTAGGAAAACTCAAGGAAAGGAAGGTGGTCCAAAAATTGTAGCAAGAGACACTGTAGATGTAATGAAGAATTTTCTGAGTAAAGAGTTACTAGAGTTTGATGAACTAGAATTGATTCAAGGACCAATCAACCTGGATACTCTCTCTCCGATCCAAATGATGAAGATAGCATCTTTCACACAAGCTAAGGCAAGTGAAAAGATATTGAAATCCCACATAGAGGACAGTGAGCTGTTAGGCCTTGCATCCAGTATATTGGAGAAGATAATGCCAACCTTCCAAAAGAATCCATTTGATTCTCCCTCCAGTAATCTGAAGAGCCTTATAAATTCTGTAAGTACACACTTTGAGTCCTTTGAGAAGTTTGCAGAGATTAAAATCTAGAATGAGTTTTTGGATAAGAGATTTAGTGAGCTAAATGGCCTAATAAGGAATGATAGAAAGATATTTAATATCAGTATAAAGAGTATTCAAAATGCTCTCAAAGGCAGAAGCGATGCATACAAATTTTGTCTATCTTGGCCCAAAGTTATTGAGGATATTAAGAAGAAGATAAAGGAGCAGGAACAAAAATTATTAAATCTATCTCAAAATTTTGATCCTCTAACAGTTTCTTTGGTAAGTCAGGAGTGTCAAGCAATTAGTTTGATTGATGAAATAAAGAATCTTGTTAAAGAAAAGAGAAATATTATGGAGAGAATGTGTGAGCTCCGGGGATTGATTGCCCCCAAGTTAGAAATAATGTCTACTTCTTTATCAGAAGCCCAAGTTGCAGTCCGGACAGGTGATCCTTCAGATTTGAAGAAAGCAAAAACACAAGTACTCCTACTAAGAGAACAAAGCTCAATTTTGGATGGCATGAAAAGTAGTTGGGCCTCTGAACTTGTGCAGTTGAAAAATAGCTTTGCAGATATCCTCAAGTTCATGTAAAAATAATGCATGGATCATTTGTACTGAAAATTTTGGTTTGCAGATCCCACCCTTTACCATTGATGTCAAAGGGGGAGTGAGAGACAATGAAAAATGAAAGAAAATGAAGAATCCATCAAAGGGGGGGTAGTGGAAGAATATATAAGTGTACACAGTATGGGGAGTTAGTCATGACACTTAGTCATTTTTCACTAAGAGTTGCCATCAATGCCAAAGGGGGAGATTGTTGGCGAGAGACACTACAAGGCATGTCATGTGTTATCATTGTTGGCAACTAAGTCCATTCCACACATCCGCAGTGTTGTATCAGATCATACTGGAAGTTAGTTCCAAGATTTGTCAAGTCCGGATAGATAGGAATAGGGTATATGGTAGAGTTCAATATTTTGATCAGTAGATTTCTCCAGTTAATCATTGTGTGTTGTGAATCTGAGGGAGTGTAGAGGAATGTCAAGACAATCTAAATCCAAGATTTTATCCTCTAGTGACAAAGGGAGTAAAAGTTATGAGCATATGAGTACCGGGTCCTAATTTGATAGAACAGTTCAGTAAAAATAGGCCGACTTAGTTAGATCCTTATGCGGATCTAGTAGAAGTGTTTTGGTGAATTGCGTATGGGATATAATATTAGTGGCCAACATGAATGGTGACCTTCAAGTATTATTTTTGGTACGCATCAACATTGGTGTATGGATTCAGCTGACATAACAGAGTATTTGTGTTATTTTTTAAGTTCTTCACAAGGCTGACAGAAAGTGATTGAATTTCTTGAGGCGGATATATATAGCCGATGGATTTGAGTATATGAGAAGTAAGTGATGGAGTAAGTGTGAAAAAGGTAGATCAAAGTGTGAAAGAGAAGAGATCTAAGGTCTAGATGATGGCATAATAGTAAACAGGGCAGAGTAAAGATGAAGTGTATCAAGTTGGTATTCTATGCTTAACTGGAACTGAATCTTTGCATTTGCAGATGCTAATTATTAGTTCAAACACATCGTAATCTTCCTTCTGTAGGCAGTGAGCCCGAATGCATGTGCATTCCCTTTTGTAATACTTTTAGAAGAGTATAATCTTTGTGGGTTAACGCCCACCATGGTTTTTCCCTTAACCGGGTTTCCACGTTATAAATTCTTGGTGTCAAGTGTGTTATTTGTGTTTCTACCCATATGTTATTGATTCATGTTTTCATGGTTATAATAATGATATGTTAATAAGTGGTAGAGAAGAAATAAATGCAGCAAGTGCTAAAGTTTTGAGTCATCTGATTCACTCCCCCCTCTCAGTTGTCTGTCCTAATTCCAATAAGTGCTACCTTGGACAAGGGTGATCCCTCTTTTGTCCCCAAAGTTTCTGCTTTCCAAAATTAAAATCCTAGTATGTTTCTAATCTGCATTTAGTTCCTTCCTGTGTGAGCATTTATCAAGTTTCATCTATTTGTTTATGATTTGGCATAATTAGGGTTTTAGGCTTAATTAGATTAGGGTTTTAACAAAATATCAATCTATTCTATTTTTCCAAGAATCTCATAGTGAGATCAGACCTGTAGTTGAGTCTTCTATCATGGTTGTGACTTAGTTCAATCTATGTCCTTGAATGTATGTGAAATAAGGGTTTTCTTGAGTCTAATTAATATACAATTTTATCATCCCCATTTTCATACATAACACAATTGAACAATAGAGGTAAAGGAATAGTACAAAACCTAGATCTGATGACAAAGATTCTTAGGACTAGGGCACCTGGGTACCCTAGACCTCCTTTAGGGTTTACATAAACTATCACTTTTGTGAGGTCTGCACCTTTAATATCTTCTGTCTCCTAGAATAGAATCTCTTGAAACCTGTTCATCTGATCTACACACAAGAAAGAAGGGGAAATGTTTGTGGAAATATAGGAGCTTACCTCAGTCAAGCCCCCATTTTGGTATTCCTACCTCATGGATAGCCAAGATTAAATTCAGATGTCATGTGTGTTGAGAAACCCTAAGTGTGAGTAATAACATGCAAGATCTAATCAAATAATATCAAACCCTAATCCTATATGACTCAAGCAAATAGGAAGGAATGATGAAAATGATGCTTCACTCAAGGAATCTCACAACTTCACCTCAAGGATGAAGATTCATTGAAGTTTTGCAGAATAAGAAGGCGATGCAACCATACCCTTGGAGGGTATGCAATCTAAACTCAAGTTGGTGGTTCCAACCCTTCTCCCAATCATGCAAAGTGCTTCAACCTAGGAGCCAATGAGATGGACTCAAGATCTCATCTCCTAGCCTTCATACAAATCTTTCCAAGAGCAAAGTAGAACTCCACTTGATAAAAAACCTGCAATAACACAATAGCATAGAGAGCAATAGAAAATAGAGAGCTTTTTCACATTCAAAATCAATCTTGTCATCTAGTTTTAAAATGAGGTAAGTCACTTACTTTTATACAAGGCTATAGAAAAGAGTAATTAGGATTAAAATGCTGACATAATGCACCAAAAAGCAAATTTGAATTTAAAGTTAGCCTAAACAACATCAAAGCCAACTTGTAAATTTAAATTGCCTCCCTAAATACAGGAGGGACTAGAGCGCTTGGGCGCCCTGGGCCCAGGGGCAATTCAAGGCTTAAGTATGCTCTTAATGCGGGGTTAACTCCAAATCTAAATTCATTTCTTGGGTTCATGATGAAACTTTAATTAGAATCATGACATTTTCTATAAACAGGGCTAAAAGAGGGTTTTAAGGTAGACCTAAAAATGGACTAGGTTTGGGATCACTAAAGGGAGGACCTAAACATAGTGAAATTGTGCCTACACACAAGTGGACACAATCTATTACACTACAATATGTGTGAAATATGTTGCAATGTCTTGTATTTTTCAAAATATCTTTGCTTATGTGTTTACAACGTTAGAATCCTAAGCTTGGTGGCTACTAATGGTCCACAACTTGGCGGAATTCTTCGGCTTATATGTTTGTGTGTTTGAAATCTATCTTCTCCTTCCTTTAGTGTGAGTTCAAACGTAAGTTCATGTCCACGCTAAAGTGGGGGCTAAATGTTATGGAGTAAGATGTGTACACTATCATTTTACACCTAGTTTAGCACCTAGCTCGACCTAAAGTGTTACCTTTATTAATCAGGACCTATTTTAACACCTTTTTGAACATAAAATGACAAAATATCAATCCCGATGGATAACCCCAATAGAATAAACTTAGGAGTGGCCTAAGCCCACAACATTTGACACTCCCCAGAGTTTTGGGGGCTAAGGACCTAGGTGACCAAGTGCCTTGGTCCCAGATGAGTCCTTTAGCCCAGGAGCTCTCTTATGGTGTCAACTTAGAACACCTCCCTAGTTTGTACATGTTAGCCCCATTTGGTTTTATTCATCATTGTATGAGTGGGAACACATATATAAAGGAGTTTTACAATTCATTTTACACCTAGATGGATATTACTGTTGAATTGCACCAGACAACTAAGAGGGGGGGTGAATCAGTTGTCGTAAAATTTTAACCAATTAGGAACATCAACTTATCAATTACTTATATTCAGATATAACCATGAAAGCATGAAATGAGAAGTTCAACACAATAACATAATCAACATAGAAGACACTAGATTTTTATGTGGAAAACCCTAAAAGGCAAAAACCACGATGGGTTTTAGCCCATAGAACTATATATGTTATATCAATACCAAAAAATAGAGGCTCACTGCCCAAATTGCTCACTATAAAGAAAGACTCATTGCCTATGGATGGCTCACTACTAAGGGGTGGATCACTACCAAAGGGAGGCTCACTGCCAAAAAGGTTGAACTGAGATAACAACATCTACTCCATGCCAAGGTTCAGTTCCATTGAAGCACAAACACCTCTATCTGCTCTACTACTTTACTTCACTTTTATCTTCGCATCTTCAAACTTTGATACAATTTCCTGACTTCATTACAAATATTTATACACTTCATCAACCTTGGAATGATCATCAATGTCAGCATTACAATCATCAACCATTGGAACAATCTCCAAGGTCAGCAAACATACGTTACATCATAATAGGTCTAGACCTAAATAGATTTACAAAGAAAAGAAATGAATGTGGACCATGCCACGCCTTAGCTGAGACTCAAACACAATCTTCCATGCTACAACATGCTATCACAATCTTCAACAGTGTAATTGCAAGACATTTCAACAACCAATTCGGCTAAAAGTGATGTTAACACAAGTATTCTCAAGAACACGCTTCATGCATAATCTGAATTACACCTTGCTGACCAATTTGAAGGTAGGAACATGATCTAGGGACATCCACAAACATGTTGTAATCACCAAGAACATCCGCATAACCTCTAACCATTTTATCCATAAGATTCTTCAAACTAGAGCACAAGAACATCACTGTCAGCCATTGTCACAAAATAAAGATCACTTGCAGACCACTAGATCATGAACCATTCACATTGGAGACACATAACATCATCTTTAACTTAATTCTAGAACCGCAGACCAAAGGACTTTAATGCAGGGGAAAGCGGAGCATAACACTTTCTCCCTGATACCATCAAACATACAGGAAAAGTAGTTTTCATACTGGTGAACATAATTCACTCATCTTCATTCTAGAAGCTCAAAATTAGAATATAACATCTTTAGATAGACCTCTAAATAACTTCCAAATTGCAGGCAAATATATTCATTCTACAGGAAATGCGGAGCAAACTTCTAGACTATTCTTCAGAGTACAATACACTGTTTCCACTGCAACACATTGTTATCATCGGAGGGGCTAATTTTCTCAATATCCTCAACAAAGTAAGAGCACAGTTGACACCAATGACAACACAAATATGTTGACATCAATGACAACACTGATTAGGCACATACTTGCAACAATCTCCCCCTTTGTCGTTGATGGCAACATATGATGTGAAAAACTAAAACACCATCAAGACAAGATTCTCCCCCTTTCTCTTTACACATCTGCATTCTTTCTCCCCTTGAGTTTTTCACATGATTTCTCTCCCCCTTTGACATCAATGGCAAAGGGAATATACTTGCATGTTGCTGCTCTGATCCTCTTACTTTATTAGAAACACCTATCTACTCCTCCTGAGAGGTAGCCTTTAGAACATCAATCCAGATCAAGGAATGACACTTTGAGATCTACTGGATTGATGCATTCCTATGCATCTTAGTTCAGGATAGGAAAGGTAACGACCCCTAACTTTTCTCTGAGATACTCAAAGGTAGCTTTAGGCAGAGGCTTAGTGAAAATGTCTACAATCTAATCCTTTGTGGATACATATTCCAACTTTACTTCATTCTTTGTCACCTTCTCTCTCAAAAAGTGATACCTTATTGATATATGCTTTGTTCTTGAGTGCATCACTTGATTCTTTAAAATGTTTATGACACTTGTATTGTCACAAAAGATTGCAATTGGATCTTCATACACAACTCCTATATCCTTCAAAGTCTGCTTCATCCATAACACTTGAGTGCAACAACATGCTGCTGTAATATACTCCACTTCTGCAGTTGACAAAGATATTAAATCTTGTTTCTTGCTCAGCCATGAGACCAATCTATTACCCAAGAAGAAAGCACCTCCACTTGTACTCTTTCTGTCATCAACATCTTCAGCTCAATCTGCATCTGTATAAGCACTGAGAGTGAAATCATTGTCCTTTGGGTACCATAAGCCATGATCTGGAGTACCTTTTAAATACCTCATAATTCTCTTAACTGCCATCACATGTAATTCTCTTGGATCAACTTGAAACCTTGCAACAAGACAAACTGCATGCATGATATCAGGTCTAGTTTGAGTTAGATAAAGCAATCCTCCAATCATGAATATGTATTTTTTTATCATCCTTAGGTGATTCATCAGTTTTTCTCAACTTGTAGTCAGGCACCATGGGAGTACATACCAATTTAGAGTCTTCCATCCCAAACTTCTTCAACAACTCTTTCACATACTTAGACTGAGATATGAAGATTCCTTTATCTGATTGGTTTATTTGTAGACCTAGAAAGAAATTCATCTCACCAAACATGCACATCTCAAACTCTTTTTGCATTTCACCAGAAAATTTCATACACATACTTTCATTGCCTCCAAAGATAATATCATCAACAAAGATTTCAACAATCAAAGTTTGATCACCATTAATTTTGATATAAAGATTACTGTCAGTAGTACCTTTATTGAACCCTAACTACAATAAGTACTTATCCAACCTTGCATACTAGGCTCTAGGAGCTTGCTTGAGTCCATACAAATCTTTCTTCAATCTGCACACAAAATCACTTTGGTCTGATAACCTAAATCCTTCCGGTTGCTCAATGTAAACTTCCTCTTCCAACTCACGATTCAGAAATGTAGACTTCACATCCATCTGATACACTTTGAAATCTTTGTGGACTGCAAATGCCAAAAATATTATGATTGGCTCAATCTGAGCTACAAGAGAAAAAGTTTCTTCAAAATATATTCCTCCAATATGAGAGTATCCTTTACATACAAGCCTTGACATATTCCTTACAACTTCTCCATTCTCATTCATCTTATTCCTGAAAACCCATTTGGTTCCAATAACATTTTTGTTAGCAAGCCTGGGAACTAATTCCCAAGTATCATTCTTTTCTATTTGCATCAGCTCTTCCTCCATGTCTTTTACCCAACTTTTATCATTGCATGCTTCGTTCACAACATTTGGTTCAACCTTTGAAAGAAAACAATAATTGACTTGTTCCTCTACAACTCTTCTCCTTGTCAGCACACCTTTGTATTTGTCACCTATAATTTGATCTTCAGAATGATTGATCCTTACATACCTAGGAGTCTTGACAACATTTTCCAGAGCCTCTTCTTCATCTTGATTGTCTTCTTGCTCATCTTTTTCTTCATTCATTATAGTCATAGGTTCATCTGGTTCATAGTAATTCAGGTCTGATATCTTTTCCTTGCCTTCATCTACCTTCACATTTGCACTCTCAACAATAATTTTGAGCCTTTTGTTGTAGCACCGGTAGGCCTTACTCTTGGTAGAGTATCCAAGGAAGATTCCTTCACCACACCTTGCATCAAAATTTCCTAGATCTTCATCTCTCCTGATATAGCATTTGCTTCCAAAGATCTTGAAATATTTTACTGTAGGAATTCTTCCATACCACAATTCATAAGGAGTTTGAGTACCATTATCTTTCACTTGAACTCTATTTTAGATGTAAACAATAGTATGAATATCCTCTTTCCAAAAGACTTCTGGCAGATCTGCTTCCTTCATCATTGTCCTAGAAACATATTGAACTGTCCTATTTTTCCTTTCCACAACTCTATTTTGTTGAGGAGTCCTAGGTGCGGACGACTGTCTTTTTATCCCATGCTCTTCACAGAAAATACTGAATTCATTTGATGTGAATTCACCTCCACTATCAAACCTCATGCATTTGATCTTCAATTCTATTTCATTCTCAACCATTGCCTTGAAAGATTTGAACTTCTCTAGGGCTTCTAATTTGTCTCTTAGAAAAGTAACCCAAGTCATTCTAGAATAATAATCAATAAGCAACATGAAGTACCTATCACCTTGTAGACTTCTCACCCTTGTAGGACCACAGAGATCTATATGCACTAGATCCAGCAAACTGGCAGATAATTGCTCTTTGTTCTTGAAAATTATTCTTGTCTGCTTCCCTAACTGACATTCCTTTCAGATTGTATTGGATGGTTTCACAAGTTTTGGTAAATCTCTCACAATCTGACCTAAACTTATCTTTACTAGATTATCAAAGTTTATATGACACAACCTTCTATGCCATAACCAACTTTCATCTGCCTGAGCCAATAAACAATAATCATTAGTTCCTCTTAATTAATAGATGTTACCTTTTGTCTTCTTACTTGTAGCAATCACAGTTTTGAAGCTTTCCATGATCTTGCACCCATTATCTTTGAATCTCATATCATATCCTTTGTTACACATTTGACCAACACTCAAAAGATTATGCTTCAAACCCTTCACATATAGGACATTGTCAGTATTATGCTTTCCATCAAAAGAAATAGATCCTTTTCCACAAATCTTACCAGTTGCATTATCTCCAAACCTAACCAGTCCTCCATCATACTTTTCAAAACTTACAAACTTAATTTTGTCACCGATCATGTGATGTGAGCATCCACTATCAATAATCCATTCATCCTTATCCTTCTCAACCTGAACAGAAAAATCACTTTCTTCCACTGGTTTTTCTTCCTTTACACAACTAGTAGAATTAGTAGGCATATGATCTTCTTTAATAGCAATAAATAGGCATTCATTTGCATTGGTACTAGCATCATCAAATTCATCATTAGTCACTCCATCATCAAAATCTCTAACATAGTATCATTTATTTAGAACTCTAGGCCTGCTCTCATACCTTTTCTTATTTCTTTCAATTCTTTTAGGACATCTGGAAGCATAATATCCTACTTTACCAAAAGAGAAACACTTGAAAGGTAATTTACCTTTGAACTTACCAAAACCTCTTTGCAACCTATCAACAAAGTTAGCTTCAATTTCATCAAAGTCATCATCCACTTTATATTTCTCATCTATGGAAATCTTTTCTGAAGTACTGGCTTTAAAAGCTGATTCAACTTTTGGTAGGGCATCACCAAATTCTCTCATCTCAAAGGCTGTAAACTTTCCAAGTAACTGATCTCTGTCAATAGTTGTCATAGTCATAAATTCTTCAATAGCAGCTACCTTGTGACTATAGGACTTTGGTAGTGATTTGAGAATTTTCATCACAATTTCCTTATCACTGAGAGTTCCTCCCATACCTTTTATTCCAGTGACAAGTTCAACAACTCTTTGCATAAAGGCTGTTATGTTTTCATCTTCATTCATCTTCAAACCCTCATATTTTACTTTCAGGATATGTAGCTTAACTTCTTTTACAAAATCGTCTCCTTCATATAGATTTTTCAGCTTCTCCCGTACCTCATTTGTAGATTCAAGGTCCACAACTTTTGTCAACACTGAGTCACTTAAGGAACTTAACAGAGCATCCTTTGCTTTGACATCCAACTCATATTCTTTGATATCATCCTTAGTTGTCAAGCCACCTTCAGGCATGACAAATTGCGACTATGTAGGTAGACATATTTTATAACCAAGACAGAGGAGGTGGGTTTTCATTCATACCTTCCAAAGAGCATAATTTGTCCCATCAAAATGTGGAGCTTCCTTCTTATAAGACATCCTGGATCTTCCTCGAGGTGTTAGGCTTTCTTATGAGGAACTTGACTCTGATACCAATTGTTGAACTACACTGGACAATTAAGAGGGGGGTGAATCAATTGTCCTAAAACTTTTAACCAATTAGGAACATTAACTTATCAATTACTTATATTCAAATATAACCATGAGAGCATGAAATGATAAGTTCAACACAATAACATAATCAACACAAAAGACACCAGATTTTTACGTGGAAAACCCTACAAGGGAAAAACCACGGTGGGTGTTAGCCCACAGAAATATATATGTTATATCAATATGAAAAAATAGAGGCTCACTGCAAAGAAAGGCTCACTGCCTATGGGTGGCTCACTGCCAAGGGGTGGCTCATTGCCAAAGGGAGGCTCACTACCAAAAAGGTTGGACTAAGATAACAACATCTACTCCATACCAAGGTTTAGTTCCATTGAAGCACAAACACCTCTACTTTTTACATGGAAAACCCTAAAAGGGAAAAACCATGATGGGTGTGTGCCCACAGAAATATATATGTTATATCAATATGAAAAAATAGAGGCTCACTGCCTATGGGTGGCTCACTGCCAAGGGGTGGCTCATTGCCAAAGGGAGGCTCACTACCAAAAAGGTTGGACTAAGATAACAACATCTACTCCATACCAAGGTTTAGTTCCATTGAAGCACAAACACCTCTACTATGCTCTGCTACTTTACTCCACTTTTATCTTCGCATCTTCACACTTTGATACAATTTCACTTTATTACAAATATTTATACACTTCATCAACCTTGGAATGATCATCAAGGTCAGCATTACAATCATCAACCGTTGGAACAATCTCCAAGGTCAGCAAACATACATTACATCATAATAGGTCTGGACTTAAACATATATACAAAGAAAATAAATAAATGTGGACCACACTGCACCTTAGCTGAGACTCAAACACAATCTTCCATGCTACAACACGCTATCACAATCTTCAAGGTGTAATCGCAAGACGTGTCAACAACCATGTCAGCTAAAACTAATGTTAACACAAGTATTCTCAAGAACATGCTTCATGCATGATCTGAATTACACCTTGCAGACCAATCCAAAGGTAGGAACATGATCTAGGGACATCCACAAACATGTTGTAATCACCAAGAACATCTGCATAACCTCTAACCACTTTATTCATAAGATTCTTCAAACTGGAGCACAAGAACATCACTGTCGGCCACTGTCACAAAAGAAAGATCATTTGCGGACCACCAGATCAAAAACCATTCACATTGGATACACATAACATCATCTTTAACTTAATTCAGAACTGCAAACCAAAGGCCTTTAATGCGGGGGAGTGCGGAGCATAACACTTTCTCCCTGATATCATCAAACATACATGAAAAGTAGTTTTCATATTGGTGAACATAATTCACTCAAATCTTCATTTCGGAAGCTCAAAATTGGAATATAACATCTTCAGACAGACCTCTAAATAACTTCCAAACCATAGGCAAATATATTCATTCTACAGGAAATGTGGAGCAAACTTCTGGACTATTCTTCAGAGTAAAATACACTGTTTCCACTGCAACACATTGTTATCACTGGAGGGGCTAATTTTCTCAATATGCTCAATAAAGTAAGAGTACAGTTGACACCAATGACAACACAAATATGTTGACATCAATGACAACACCAATTAGGCACATACTTGCAACAATTACAAGTTTTGCTCTCATGTTTTGATCTTCTATGCTAATGTGCTCTTCATACTTGGAATTGCTATCTACTAGTGGATGTTATGAAGTTTGTTTGTAGGTCTTGAAGGAAGTTTCAAGCCTTCTCCATCACTTTCCTTGTTGGTGCATGATCTTGAGCATCTACTCCAAATAAGGTGTTACATCTTATGGTAATCATTGTCATTTTCATTCATACTTTCATCATATATTGTTGACCTGGCCTCTGCCCTCCTAGGGGACACACTCTTGGATCTAATCATCATTGTAGTGGAGGTGGAAATACCAACACAGGATTTGACTAAGGCAAGCCCTTATATACAACAAAAACATTTCCTCTTTTCTTGTGTACAGGTCGAAGATACCGGTTTTCGAAGACAAGATCTAGGTAGAAGAAAGGGCTTGCGGGTATAGGTTTGGTGATACTCATAGATTCTGCTAAACCCTAATTAGGGTCTAGGGTGCCCAAGCAACCTAGTCTTTTGTGCCCCCAAACCCAAATCCATGTTCTACTCCACTTCCTGATCTTTGTTGTAGTTTTATATTTTTAATATCTATTTCTGATAGTTAGTTATTTAGATCTTTGTCATTTAAGGTTTAGTCATTTTCCCTAGTTTTCTTGCTAGACCTTGATTGAATTTTCTTGATTCTTCTCTATACAACAAAAGGGTAGAACCCTTGTAGTTTGGCTCTCCTTCATGGGTAGAAGCCAAGCTTGGTTTGTGTCCTAATGTTTATAGAAAAAGTTTTGACCTAGTTTAACTTCTTAGGCTAGATCTCCCTTTTCCACTTAATAGCTAATAGTATTTAATCATTTCAATTTCAATTGCAACAAAGGGATATAGCCCATATATTCTTGCTCTTCCTGATTGGACAAAAACAAGATAGACATATTTAGTGGCTAGTATCCTAATGTGTAATGGGAAGTTGTTTTGATTAAAGATAGTTTAGTTAGAGTTACTTTTTCCATAACACAGTATGATCATTTCCCATAGTTGGAGCTCAAAGAGAGCTAGGAAAACTATTGTTTGGTAAATGATGTGTTTGTCTACGCAATCATTTGGGGGCTTGAGAATGACTATGCACAAATATTATCAGTAAAAGTCACTAGTGAGCTGACAAAGTGGGGTAACTGGTATATCTAGTTCAGGACATTCACCTACATCAGAGTGGCTGGTTTTCACAAGGCCCCCCACAAGTAGCCAAGGTATCCTAGAGATAGGATAATTTTGTTGGAAATCTGTAGGCAATTGGTAGAGGTGTTCAAATGGGTGGCTAGAAAGCACAAATCAAGCTTCCAGTTTCTCGTCAACGTAGGGTAATACTCATGTCTTACATGATTAATGCCAAAAATACAGAGGTGGAAATTGTTAGTGTAAAAAGAGATATTACCTAGCTATTCATTTCTAGGTCCGCTTCACACTAGTTACTTTAGCTTACTTAGGTAGTAGTTATGTCATTTAATATCCTTACATGCTTTTATTTATTAGTAGTGTCTAGGTGCATTAATTACTTGTGTCATCTAGTTAGTTGTTCCACTATGTTATACTTGAGTCTCACCTCTCACCTTGCCTATATAAGGGAGATCTCTCATTGTACAAATCAATTGAGTTTTAGTCAAGCTTTGCATCTTGTAAATGTTATGCACCATTATTCTTGGCAATATTACTTTTCTCTCTTGTTGTGGATTGAATTGATTGAAGGTGATCCTGGAAGTGCTTGAGTCCATTATCAACTCTTACATGGTATCATAGTAGTTCTGTGATCTCCTTCGCTCTTTTTTTGAGATATTTGGCCAAGAGATATTTTTTGGTGCATCTTGGTGCAAAACAAACTATCTTTGCAATAAGAAGGCGTCAAAACCTATAGATTAACTGTTCATTTGTCAATTTTGGAAAAAGTTGCCTGAAAAGGCAATTTTTTTGTCCAGGGAGTCATACAACCCTTGTGAACAGTATCTGTTGTATGTTTTTTTCAAAAAAAAATTCTTAAATTTTTCTATGATTTTATATTTTGCATTTCAAAAGTTAAAAAGAATCATATTTTTTTATTATATGCATTAAAAAAAAACTTTTGAAAAAATTAAAAAAATATATACAAGTTTTTAAAAAGTCTTACGGTATTGTAGGGTACCGAGAGGACCTGATAGACTTGTTGGCCCCATACCAGGCCGTAGGCCCACAGGAGCTCTTGGCTCGGGACCCGCGTCCACCAAGGGCTGCGTGTCATGCCCACATTTCGCATGCGGTCATGACACGCATCACACATGTCATGTCCAAATTTGTCATATGGTCATGACACGAAATATCAAAAATTTTCCACACATCCCTAGAAACCCCCTCACTCGCGTCACTGTGCTTGGTGGCAAAACGCATAGGTGTAAACATATCAATCAAATTTAGGGTAATGCGATCACATGCGCATACCCCTATGCGATGAAGGCTGACTAAGGGGGTCAATGTGACATGATAAGCATCACCTTTTAGTGTTAGGATCAATTAATTGAAACCCTAAGCTTTCCTATGTGAGTGAAAAGATTTTGACACGAATTGAAATCTAAAACCTACTTCTAAAAGCAAAACAAAATTAATTAACCACTTAATTATGGTCATCAGTTTTGTGGAAATGTTGAATTAAATCTCTACGCAAGGTTTAAATCTCTAAGGGATGTTATTCCAGAATTCTAGAAAAATCCGGTAGCATAATGCCTCACGGGCGTGAATAGGTTGATTCTAATTAAAAATTTTGGTCAAAAGTCCAAGGTTGCTAAGTTGGATAAAACGAATGATTGGTTTAACTAATTATTTTTCACTAGATTAAAATAAATTTAATCATCAACTCTAATTAAAATTGATGAATATTAACCTTGTTGTTTTTAGGTTCGCAAGCAATAAATAATACCATTGACTTATAATATTTAAATACACTTCGATAGTTATCTCGGAAGAAATTTAATTAGGTTAATAAGCATCCCAAAACTAATTAGTTAAATTAGACTAATTTAATTTTCCCCTAGCACACTTAAAATAATTCCAAGGGAGCTAGATAAAGCATTTAAAGAATAATAATTCCCATTACTAGATAAATTAAATGCCCACTTAAGGAACGACACTAATAAGGGAACATTCACTAAATCAATTTAATTTTAACACACATTACTAATTTTTCCTAAATCACCATATAGAAATAAAAAATAAACAAAGTGTTAATTAAAAAGGAGAGGGAAAACAAATAATAAAACCTATTTAAAAATCTCAGGCCCTAATATGCTTTCCAATTAAAAAACTAATATCCTTATGCAGAAAGAAAAATAACCCTAGCTCCCATCTCTTTCATTCTCATTTCTCTTCCTTTCTCATTTCTCACTTCTCTCTTCATTACTAGGAATGGTGTTGTAGGTCTAGAGCTTTGGCTTCCACAGATGGAGTCTTCAATGGAGGTATACTTTTTGTGTATACCCGATTCTCTTTTTTTTTCTTTTCTTTTGAACCCTGTTAAAAATGTGCATAATGTATATACATATACTATATTTTTTTTTAAAGACCAGATTTGAAAGTTTCTAGATGAGGGTTCTATGTGTTCACCCACAAAATATATATAAGCATCTAACTTAAAATGTTGCAGATTTAGAAGGGCCGTAAGGCCGAAGCAAGAGCGGCAGCTTTGTATAGTGGTGGAGCCGCCACCGAAATCTTTCATTCACTGTGAGTGCCGACGCTTCACGGGGGGTGGGGGGGTGTTGAAGTTTCCACATGGGAAAAGCGCAGGAAGAATGGAGGCGACGGGGGGTGTGGGTCTATGGCGGAGGAAGGGGAAATGTGGGGAGTCGCCGCCGACATATTTGAGGACGGCATGTGATGGCCGATCGACAGGGGTGCGGGGGTTTAAAGCAGAGACGTGAGTGGTGTGTGGGGGTGTGGGGGGAGTTATTCCCTCCCACAGCCCCTCGCACCATAAAAAAAACATAGCAACAATCAGGGATAGTGGTGGGGGTTTTGAAACACCCTCCACAGTCGCCCCCTTCCCATAGACTTAGAACCATTGTTTAGTTTAGGGCTTCGTCCCTCCCACTGCTAAAGCATTTGTCTTTAATGTATATCAAAAGTGTTTTCAATAATGTCTACTATGTATTACACAATTGGTAATCCATTAAAAAAAAGTTTATATATATATATAAGTAAATACACAGATAAACCAGATTTATCTATTTTCCAATTTATTAAAACAAGCAAACAACTATTTTTTTTATTTAATATATATATATATATATATATATAGTTTTAAATATATACATATATATAGAAATATATATATGTATATATAGTTTTATATATATGTGTATATATAGTTTTATATATATATATAAACTATATATACATATATATATTTCTATATATATATATATATATTCACATTTTTATAAGAAAATGCCCCAATGTAATTTTCATAGGAAATAAAAGCATATACTTATTTTGTAAGGAAAGGTAATTTGAAATAAGTTATATATATAGATATATATAGAAATATATATATATATATATATATATATATATATATATATATATGTATATATAGTTATATATATATATAAAACTATATATACACATATATATTTCTATATATATCTATATATATAAAACTATATATACATATATATAAAACTATATATATATTCACATTTTTATAAGAAAATGCCCCAATGTAATTTTCATAGGAAATAAAAGCATATACTTATTTTGTAAGGAAAGGTAATTTGAAATAGGTATTTTTTTTTTTGTGAAAACATTTAAAATTAAAATATATATATATATATATATATATAGAAATAGGACAACAATAACTATTTTTCCTCTTCTTTTTAAAAGAAAATAGCATTTCCCCAAATCTTTCGAATAAACAAAAAAAAACAGCAACATATTTATTTTGATTTGCTTGAAAATAATAGAAAAATGAGAAACAAATTTAAACCTTTACTGTCAACATAATAAGGCTTTTACAAGTAACATTACTTTCTTGTACATTTCTCCAACACATGCATATAAAACAACCACTAAATTTGTGTTCCAACTCCATTACAACTAAATACAACTTCAAAAGAAAATATAGGCATTACTTTTACAACTCAAGAGAGAATAAACCACTCTCTTTTAAATCACACAAATACAAATAGTCCAACATGGTCATACTCTCTCAAGAGCCCAAACTAACAACACAAGAAGGGAAAGTATTGTTTTCTTCAACACCTCATAGCTCCAAAATCTTGCATAACAAAAGGGAAGGAAACCACTAACAAACTACTCTCCTCCCTACCATAGACTCACTCATGAGTCACCCCCAAGCTAGGAGGTCATCCTCACACAAGGGAAACACACACCACATCACAACAAAGCACACTAACACCAAAAAAAAAAAAACTCCCATGGCTTACACATAACAAAACTCACCACAGGTGAGTTTAATGGGGCAGGGGAGTGGACATCACTCAACTCAAGAGTGCCACTCCAAAAACTCCCAAATCAACATTCCTCAAGGCCTCAAGCCCACACTTAAAACAATAATTTTCACAAAACTTTCTCTTGGATCTCAAGCCATTTCAAAAATATTCATTTGCACATATTGCCCTCAAGGCTAACACATCACAAAACCAAGGATATGATCCTGATGAGGTTCACTCCTCCCCCACCCCACACATGTTGAGCATTCTCTCCAAATGGAGAGGCTCTCACAACTCCCTTAACCAATTTCCCACAACAATAAAACAAGAACACAAAATAGAACTCACACATAGCATCACACAAGTAAATAAAAATACATAAGGAAAGGCATTTGCCTTGAGTCCTACCTTACAATACCCAAATGGAAGATAGTTGAGAAGAGCTCCTCTAACTCCTTCTCCAAGTTGATCCTCCAAATTCTCCTCTAACGTTTTTCCCCAAAGTAACTAAAATTCAAAAACTGAAAAAGAATCAACAACCCCCTCCCTCCCTTCCAGAGGGATTAAAATAGGCTCTTCTCATGAGCCTTGAGGAATGGGGAGGTGACACATGTCACCTCCTCACTCCTCCACACAACCACTTGCAAGACTCTTGGAATGGGGTGGTGACACATGTCATCCACCCATTCCACCAAGTCTTTCTCTCATCCACTTGCTCTCTCTCACATATGTGGGAGAGAAAGGTGGAGCCAAAGGAGGAGTGGGTACCACATGTGCCCCAATCATCTCCTCCTAAGAAAGTCCACACAACCCCAAGGTACCCTCACCAATTGTGGGAGAGGCTTGGAGTTGAGTCCTCCACAATTAAGGGGTCTTGAAGACTTCCCCAACCTAGGAAAGAGGAAAGGAAGAGGTTGAGTGTTTGACCCACTCTTCCTCTTTTTCCCAAACTTCCATTTTCTTCACTTTACTTTAGAGTGAAGTTAAAGTGACCAAATGGGAGTTTACCTAAGGTTATACAAGCTCAAATGGTCCCTAGACCCTAGGGGTACAACCCAAGGTCAATTTTAACCCATTTTGAGCACCATAGGTTGAGTAAAAATACATAAAAAAGGGGTCTCAAACTTATAAATTCAAAATAAAATTCAAATGAACATAACACTTAACAACACCAATCAAAACTCAAATATAAGAAGGGGTAGACCTAACCCAAGTAACATCACACAACAACATTACAAAAATTCATCATGCATCACATAGTTGATCTTGGATCCTCTTGGAACTAGGTTAGCTTAACACAGGAAATCACAAAGTGTGTGGGATGATCTCTGATTATCCGTAGCTTGGTTATAAACACCTGCGCATTCAAATAAAATGTTAATCCAACATGTATATAATAACCAAAGCAAAGTGAAACATACACTCACATCATCTCATGATCATATAACAACATAAAATCACATCATAATTAAGTTCCTCATTTGCATTTCAATAATCCATCTCAAAATGACATCACATAATATATCAATCACAAAATCACATGAATAGTATCCCAATAACATCAAAATGTAAATCATATGTCCAAACATCATCAGTGAATTAAATCAAGGTCTAGTCACATCATAATCATGCTGACATAATAAATCAAGGTCTAATAGTCCTACAATCAGAATCAACAGTCCCATAAGTCTAATATGTGTCTCCAACAATAAAATAAAATAGTCAATAAAAGAGAGTGAAATGATAGACCTCACATCCTCCCCCCCTAAGACTTAACTTCCTCCTAGAAGTCGTCAAAGAGGTGAGGATATAGTGCCCTCAATCTCGCTGCATCCTCCCAAGTCATTGTGACCTCATCGTACATGTCCCACTGGACCCTAACCTAGTCCAGCTCTCGACCTCGAAGGCCCAGTGTTCAACGAACCAATATGCGAATTGGCTCCAAAGCCAACTGATCGTCCACCTCTAGCTGTAGAGCACTCCAATCCAATATATGAGATAAATCAGATATGTAACGCTGCAAAACAAAAACATGAAAAATATCGTGGATGCGCGACAAGCTAGGTGGCAAGGCTAGACAATAGGCTACAGGTCCTATCCGCTCCAAGATCTCAAAAGGTCCAACAAAATGAGGTGCGAGCTCAGAGGCCTTTTCATACTGGATTGGACTCTTGTGTGGTTGCACTCTCAAGAATACTCTGTCCCCAACTGAGAAGCTCCGATCTACCCTCTTTGCATTGGCATACTTCTTCTATCGATCCTGTGCCTCTCGAAGTCTCTACCTAATCAAGATCACTTGCTACTCCATATCCTGAACCAACTTTGGTCCTATCGCAACCATGTCCTTAATACAGTCCCAACTCAAAGGTGTCCTGCAAGGTCTACTATACAAGGCCTGAAAAGGAGGCATACCCAACGAGCTATGATGCCCATTATTGTAGGCAAACTCAACTAGATATAGATACTCCTCCCATCTACTCTGGTGATCCATAACGTACATACAGAGCATATCCTCAAGAACCTGATTAACTCTCTTTGTCTGACCATCTACCTTAGGATGATAAGCGGAACTGAAGTTGAGTTGTGTGCCCAACGCTTGCTGCAAAGCCCTCCAAAAGGATGATGTGAACACTGAATCCCTATCCAATATGATACGATGAGGTACTCCATTTAATCTAACAATCTCATCGAAGAATACTCTTGCCATTGATGGTGCATTATATGTCGTGCATACAGGTGAGAAATGCGCCACCTTGGTCAACTTGTCAACTGTCACCATTGATGCAGGAGCATCTAGTGGTGTAAGGGCAGTCTTGCATCACCCAAAAAGATGTGTTACAAAACTATTGATGTTATTTCCATTTCTTTTGAAAATTTGTGGTTATGGTTCCATAATCACTTGAATAATAATGTAGAACTTTCAGTTTTTCCAAACTGCTAAAAATAGTAACCTGCTATTTTTAGAAAGTTTGCATTTGGGTACGGATTGAAGTCAAAATTTGCAGGAAGTTACATAATGGAAATATAAGACCTTTGGTGAAGGAATCACACAAAGATCATTTGCAAGCTGAAAGATATTAAAGTTTTCGTTTCCCGAAAAATGCCTAAAACTTATTCAAACTCAGGTTTGAGGCACTAAACGGCCCCGTACGGGCTTGAAAATAGCTAGAATTAGTAGAGCAAGTTTTTAGTGCGTAGAGCACTCCACAAGCTTTCCGACGCATAAAACGGTTCGTCAATCGGACTCCCGGGTCAAAAATTATGGCTCCCGGAAGTTGACCTATTTTTGAAGGGAGATGCAAATTTTAAAATTAGGTTGTTGGCTGCCACAAAAGATATTAATAACCATTTTTGGGAACCCTGGGCAGTAGTAGAGTTAAGGGGGCAAGTGTAGAGTCAAGAAGAGGTGGGAAAACAAAAACCCTAGCTGATTTGGGGTTACAGAAGGCAAGTGATTCTAGAGTCTGGGAATAGGAAGCTATAATGTGTTGCAGCCTGTGGAGGGTTGATTCCTCTGATTGTATTTGAGCTTCTGTAATGTAATAAGTTGTCCAAATCAATAAAGAAAGTTCTATTTTCGATGTACAATTTTTGTTGTTGTGTGTTTTATGACTTACCCTCTTCATCAAGTGGTATCAGAGCAAGGTTTCCTAAGTGTGTAGACAGATCGCCGACCATGAGGTAGTTTGCACCAGGACCTGAGGTTGTGGGTTTGCTGCGGAGACCAAGATGCCTCCACGAAGAAATCATGTTGGGAGGAATGCTTTGACGGAAGAGGGTTTTAGAGCCCTACAAAGGAAAATTGATGCATTGCAAGAGGAGCTACGAAGAGGGTTTGAGCCGAGGATGAGAGAAGAAAGTGAAGATGAAGCTAAAGAAGAGCTATTTGAGGAAGAACAAGAAGTTGTCGGAGATCCTGTAGAAGTTAGGTTGTTGAGGGCCATTTCAAAGATCAGAAAGAGGCCCAGGATCAAAGTTTCTACATATTCTAAAGATTTGAATCCAGAACAGCTTATTGATTGGATCAATGACATGGAGGAGTATTTTGAGTATGAAGATGTGGAGGACCCAGATCAGGTTAAGTTTGCAAAAACAAAGTTGAAGAGCCATGCCAATATTTGGTGGAAGGAGGTCCAATTAGAGAGGAATAGAAGAGGAAAAGGAAAGATCACTAGATGGGATCAGATGGTGGAGAAACTGAAAAAGCAGTTCATTCCTGTGGACTATGAGATGGAGTTGTTGAAGAAGCTGTAAGGACTGAAGCAAGGTAACAAGTCTGTTAGGGAGTATACAGAAGAGTTTTATAAAATTACTATCAGGACAGGCCATGTAGAGCCCAACAAGAAGAAGCTAGCCCGTTACATTAATGGGTTGAGGCTGAGTATTCAAGAGAAGTTGAGCCTAGTCAGAATGACCACCATAGAAGATGCGTACCAGTTTTCCATGAAGGTGGAAGAGAAGCTGAACAAAATATTTGATAGAAAGCAAAGGGGAAGAGGTCAAGGTGGAAGGACTGGTGGAAGACCCTATGGGGGCCGAAATGAAGATTCAAAGAAAAGTGAAGAAGTCGGCACCAGTTGAAATCAGAGAGGAGATAATACGTACTACCCTTGTGACCAGAACAATGGTGAACAAAGAGGAAGAGGAAGAGGTAGACCTGGGCAAGGACCAGGAAGAGGAGGTTTCAGAGGAACTTGTTTTCAATGTGGAGAAGAAAGGTATCGAGCCTACGAGTGTCCACAACATCAAGGAAGGACAAATAGAAGACCTGAAGGCAATACACAAGTTGCACATGTAGATGAAGATGCACATTCTGAGCATTCTGAAGATGCTGAAAGGGGAGAAACCCTAGTTCTCAGAAGAACCTTGTTGAATGAGGAGAAAGAGCCCAATCAGAGGAAGAGTTTATTCCGCACAAGGTGCAAATGTGAAGGTAAGTGTTGTGATATTATTATTGACAGTGGAAGCACTGATAATCTTGTTTCAGAGGAGATGGTTGACAAGTTGAAGTTGACAAGAAGAAAGCATCCGCATCCATATCAGATTGCATGGTTACAGAAGGACCATAGAGCTTTGGTCAATGAGCAGTGTTTAGTGAAGTTTAAGATTGGTGACTACCATGATGAGGTGCTGTGTGATATCATACCGATGGATGCATGTCATATGTTGTTGGGGAGGCCGTGGCAGTATGATAGGAGTGCTGTCCATGATGGACGTGCAAACACATATTCCCTAACAAAGAATGGAGTTTGTCATAAGTTGAAGCCCTTGAAGGAGGTGGAAGAAAAGGTATGTAGTACTGCCAGAATTTGCTTGTAGATGGTAGGAAATTTTTGGAGGGTATGAAGCATGAGTGTCATTGCTTTGCATTGATTCCTAAGATTAGTCAAGAGAACTGTGAAGATGTACCAGTAGAAGTTTTAGATATGTTGGAAGAGTTCCAGGACATTATCTTTGATAATGTACTAGAAGGTTTACCACCAGTAAGGAAGATAAGTCATCAAATGGATTTGATACCAGGAGCCAGTTTGCCAAACAAGGTAGCCCACAGAATGACCCCTGCAGAGAATGAAGAGCTGAATAGACAAGTTCAGGAGTTGTTGAGGAAGGGATTGATAAGAGAGAGCCTAAGTCCCTGTGCAGTACTTGCAGTACTAGCACCAAAGAAAGATGGAGAGTGGAGAATGTGTACAGACTCTTGAGCCATCAATAAGATCATGATCAAGTACAGATTTCCATTGCCTAGAATGGATGACATAATGGTCTGTTTGAGTGGAGCCAAGTATTTTGCAAAGATTAACTTGAAGAGTGGGCATCACCAGATTCGTATCAGAGAAGGAGATGAGTGGAAGATAGCCTTCAAAGGCAAAGAAGGATTGTATGAGTGGTTAGTCATGTTGTTTGGGCTAACCAATGCACCGAGCACATTCATGTAGCTCATGAACGAGGTACTGAAAGAATTTTTGGGGAGTTTTGTTATTATTTATTTGGATGATATTTTGATTTTTAGTAAGACTTGGGATGAGCATCTGATGCATATCAGAAGAGTTTTAGAGAAGCTAAGGGAGGAGAAGTTGCTGATTAATCTGAAGAAATGTAGTTTTGCAAAGAAGGAGTTGGTATACCTAAGATTTGTTGTCTCAGAGGAAGGTCTTAAGATGGACCCAGAAAAAGTAAGGGCTATCATTGAATGGCCTACGCCAAGGAGTGCAACAGAGGTAAGAACTTTTCATGGTTTTGAAAATTTTTACAGAAAGTTTATCAAAAATTTTAGTAGCATTTGTGCACCCCTAACTGAGACAATGAGAGGGGATAGAAAAGAGTTTAGATGGACTAAAGGAGTAGACAAGAGCTTTGATACATTGAAGCAGAAAGTCATAGAACAACCTATTTTGGCACTTCCAGATTTCAACAAGGTATTTCAGGTAGATTGTGATGCTAGTGGTAGTGGTATAGGAGTTGTTTTGAGCCAAGAAGGTAAGCCCATTGCCTATTTTAGTGAGAAGCTTAATGATGCCAAGAAAAAGTATTCTATTTATGATTAGGAATTTTATGCAATAGTTCAGGCTTTGAAGAAATGGAGACATTATTTGTTGCCAAAAGAGTTTGTTTTATATACTGATCATCAGGCTTTGTAGTATCTTAATAGTCAAGGGAAGTTGAACCAAAGGCACTTAAAATGGGTTGAGTTTTTGCAGAGTTATACCTTTGTTTTGAAGCACAAGCGTGGGAAGTCCAACAGAGTTGCAGATGCCTTGAGTAGAAGGCAAAATTTGTTGATAGAAATGAAGATCGAGGTTGTTGGGTTCGATGAACTCAAAAGTTTGTATCCTGAAGATCCAAATTTTGCAGAGGCTTGGAAAGCTTGTCTGGAACCTGTTACTCTGGACAGGACAAAATGGTTGGATTTCATAATCCAAGATGGCATGTTGTTTAGAGGAAGCCAATTATGCATTCTGAGGAGTTCCATGAGAGAGAACCTGATAAAGGAGAAGCATAGTGGGGGATTAGCTAGACACTTTGGTCGAGATAAGACCATTGCTATTATTGGTGAGAATTATTATTGGCCACAGTTGCAGTAGGATGTGAGGAAGTTTGTGCAGAGTTACAGAGTATGTCAGATGGCAGAAGGAACAAGTCAGAATACAGGGTTGTATCAACCATTCCCTATACCAGAGAAGCCATGGGATGATATTAGTATGGATTTTTTTCTTGGTTTACCTAGGACACAGAGAGGGCATGATTCTATTTTTGTGGTGGTGGATAGATTCTCAAAGATGACACATTTTATTCCTTGTAAGAAGACTAATGATGCTGTTCATATTACAGAGTTATTTTTCAGGGAAGTGGTGAGACTACATGGTCTACTAAAGAGCATAGTTTCAGATCGAGATACCAAGTTTGTTGGTTATTTCTAGAGGACACTGTGGAAGAAGTTGAAGATAGATTTAAAGTTTAGTTCTACACACCATCCATAGACTGATGTACAGACTGAAGTGGTGAATAGGAGTTTGGGTAACCTACTACGATGCTTAGTAGGAGATAAGCCCAAGGGATGGGATTTGATTTTACCACAGGCAGAATTTGCTTACAATAATTCTGTCAATAGGAGTACTGGTAAATCACCATTCCAGATTGTCTATGGGAATCATCCAAGAAATGCTTCAGAGTTAAGAACCTGGACAAAGGAGAAAAGATAAGTGCTGAGGCTGAAGACTTTGCAGAACACATGAAGAATTTGCATGAAGAGGTGAAAAAACACATTAATAAGATGAATATTTAGTACAAGGCTAAGGCAGATCAGAAGAGGAGATATAAGGAATTCCAGGTAGGAGATGAAGTCATGGTTCACTTGAGAAAAGAAAGGTTCCCAATTGGAACATATAATAAGCTGAAAATGAAGAAATTTGGACCATGTAAAATTTTGAAGAAACATGATTCAGGAAATGTATATGAGGTAGAGCTGCCGAGTGGGATCAACATTTCCCCTATTTTTAACATTGCTGATTTATCAGAATATCATGAAGGTGGAACCAAGGATGGAACAACAGAAGAATAGTGGAGTATTTCGGCATCTACTTCAATAGAGGAGATAGAAGAGATCTTGGATAGCCGTGTGGGAAGTACTTGAAACAGGCAATATGAAGAATATTTGGTGAAATGGAAAGGAAGACCTGTTGAAGATTCTTCTTGGTTGTCTAAGACAGAGGTTGACCGTTTGGGTTTTCCTCACACAAACACCTGAGACGTGACAGGGTCACTTCTTAAATTACCCTGGGTGTCTGATGCAGGAGCATCCAGTGGTGTAAGGGCAATCTTGCATCACCCAAAAAGATGTGTTTCAAAACTGTTGATGTTCTTTCCATTTCTTTTCAAAATTTGTGGTTATGGTTCCATAATCGCTTGAATAATAATGTAGAACTTTCAGTTTTTCCAAACTGCTAAAAATAGTAACCTACTATTTTTAGAAAGTTTGCATTTGGGCATGGATTGAAGTCAAAATTTACAGGAAGTTACATAATGGAAACATAAGACCTTTGGTGAAGGAATCACACAAAGATTATTTGCAAGCTGAAAGATATTAAAGTTTTCGTTTCCTGAAAAATGCCTGAAAATGATTCAAACTTAGGTTTGAGGCACTAAACAGCCCCGTACAGGCCTGAAAATGGCCAGAACCAGCAGAGTGGGTTCTTAGCGCGTAGAGTACTCTGCAAGCTTTCCGACACATAAAACAGTTTGTCAATCGGACTCCCGGATCAAAAGTTATGGCTCCTGAAAGTTGACCTATTTTTGGAGGGAGATGCAAATTTTGAAATTAGGTTTGGTTGCTGCTAAAAAGGATATTAATAACCATTTTTGGGAACCCTGGGCAGTAGTAGAGTTAAGGGGGCAAATGTAGAGTCAAGAAAAGGTGGGAAAATAGAAACCCTAGCTGATTTAGGGTTACAAAAGGCAGGTAATTCTAGAGTCTAGGAATAGGAAGCTGTAATGTGTTGCAGCCTATGGAGGGTTGATTCCTCTGATTGTATTTGAGCTTTTGTAATGTAATAAGTTGTCCAAATCAATAAAGAAAGTTTTATTTTCTGTGTACAATTTCTATTGTTGTGTGTTTTATGACTTACCCCCTTGATCAACCATGATGGCATCGTGGCGGCGAGATGACATAGGAAGACCAACAATGAAATCTATGGAAATGGTGTCCCATTTCCACTTAGGTATTGCGTGAGGGTATAAAAGACCAACTAGATGTTGATGCTTAGCCTTGATCCTCTAGAACTCAAGGCAACGAGCAACATACATTGCAATATCCTATCTCATACCTGCCCAATGGTATAACTGTCGCAAGTCGGCATGCATCTTCTTCACCCCTGGGTGTGCTGCATAAGGTGCTCTATGAGCCTCTGAAAGAACTACTGCACGAAGGTCACTTGCACGGGGTACATAGATGCACTGTTGATGTCTAAGTAACCCATCTGACTCAAGGGAATATCCTACAAATTTGCCCTTAAGGGCCCTCTGTGATTGGATCTCCTACTACACCTCAAGAAACCACTCATCCTCAGGCAGATGCTGAATGATGCACTCTCTCAAGTCCACACTCAAGGTTAAGGTCAAGATCTTGTGGTGCCTCTGACTCAAAGCGTCAGTGACCACATTCTCTTTCCCTTTGATGTAGTGGACATCAAAGTCATACTCGCAAAGAAGCTCCATCCAACACCACTGGTGGGCGTTCAAATTCAGCTGTGTGAATATGTACTACAAACTGTGATGGTCCGAATGAAGTTCGAAGCGACGACCCAAAAGAAAGTGTCTCCATCAAACAAGAGCATGAACCACTACTGCGAGCTCTAAATCATGAGTAGGGTAGTTAAGCTCATGTGTCTTGAGCTTATGTGACTCATACACGATCGCTCTACCACTTTGCACAAGCACGACTCCCAAACCCTTGAGTGATACATTTGTACAAACCAAAAAATTCTCTGCAGGATCAGGAACCGCTAAGATGGGAGAACTGATAAGACACTCCTTGAGGACCCCAAAGGGCCTCTCACACTGCTCAGTCCAAGTGAAACTCTTCCCTTTCTACTGAAGGGAAGTAATGGAGTGCACTATCCTGGAAAAGCCCTCTAGGAATCTGTGGTAGTAACTGGCTAATCCCATGAAAGTCCTGACCTTTGTCACACTTGTGGGCACTGGCCAATCTTTGATAGCCTTGATCTTTGATTGATCTATCACCAGATAGGATGTGTCCTAAATACTGCACCTCGGTCCTGAAAAAGGCACACTTCAGCAAGTTGCCATAAAGCTATTGCTCTCTCAAGCATTACAAAACCTGACGCAAATGATCCACATGCTCCTCCTCGGTCTGTGAATAGATCAAAATATCATCAAGAAAAATGATCATTAACCAATTCAAGTAAGTACAGAACACCCTGTTCATGAGACTCATGAACACTGCAGGGGTGTTCATCAAACTGAAGGGTACCACAGTGAACTCATAGTGGCCATATCTAGTCTGGAAAGTGGTCTTATGAATATCCACCACTGTGATGCGCAACTGGTGATACCTGGACTTCAGATCTATCTTAAAGAACACTCTGGCTCCCTACATCTGATTAAAAAGGTCATCAATCCTAGGCAGAGGATAACGGTTCTTCACCGTCACCTTATTAAGTTGCCTATAGTCCATGCACAAGTGAAGAGACCCATCCTTCTTCATGAAGATAACCAGTGCGCCCCATGGTGAAATGATAGGTCAGATGTGCCACTTCTCAAGCAACTCCTCTAACTACAATTTGAGCTCCGTGAGCTCGTGTGTGGTCATCCTATAGGGTGCACGAGACACTGGCTCTGCACCTGGTACTAGATTGATGTGGAAGTCTACCTCTCTACGTGGAGGCATACTTGGCAACTCTGGTGGAAAGACATCGGTGAACTGCCTCAAGATAGGATGGTCATCTAAAGACACCTCTGGCTCATCATCTGATCTATCGCTAACAGTGATGGCAAACAACTGACATCCCTTCCACATGCAGCGCTTAAGCTGCTGAATGGATTTCATACGAACTGCTGTGGGCTTCTGAATGCCCACTACCTTGACTGTCATGCCATGATCATCTAAACTACTAATCACCTTTCGGCGACAATCTAGCTTGGCTCTATGAGTTGCAAGCCAATCCATGCCTAAAACTACACCATATGATCCTAATGGCATAACTATAAGGTCACAAGATGTAGTGAAGGCCCCCAAAGAGATCTCACAATCCCAAACCAAAGCATCTACTGACATTCTGGCCCCAGTGGCCAACTCAAACTCCCACCTACAGTCCTGCCTAGAAGCCACCAACCTGCAACGCTCCACTAACGATGTAGATATAAAGGAATTAGTAGCACCAGAATCAAAAAGTATAGAGATGGGAACATCCCCAATCATACTTGTTGTCTTAATCACTGAGGCCTTGAAGTCAGCTTGGTGGTTGTCAACCGCTTCAAACATACGGTGGGACTTACCCACATCTCCTACCATCCACTCTGACCCTCCTAAATAGGGCTGTCCCCCTGCCGTGAAACCCTGTGGACACTCTCTGGCCAAATGTCTTGTCCCACCACAAACATAACACAGGCCCCTTACCTGTATCTGTCCAGACTGAGTCCTACTACTCTATTGTTGTCCAGTCCATCCTATGGACCCCTGTGAACCCCTATACGACTGCTATGATCTCGCGGGTCCTACAGGTGGTCCCTACTGTCTCTGATCCCTACGCGGGCCCTACTGCTAGCAACCACAATTCTGTCCTCCTTGTGCCCTTTGTTGGGGTCTAGACCTCTGTTGATACTGTTGCTGCTATTATGGAGGCCTAGAAGGTAATGATTGAGAACTAAATCCTCCTCTTTGTGGTGGTGGTGGGGGTCTACGAAAATTTTGCTGCTGCTGCTAATTTCAGTCCTGAAACTAAGGACGTGAACTCTATCCTCGTCCTTGAATCTCCTCTACAATATATGCCTTCTCGATAGCCTCACTCATGGTCTAGGGGTTTGCCATACACAATGGTCCTGCTATCCCTTGATTCAAACCTCTAATAAATTTGTGCACTAGAAGTTTCTCATCATGGAGATACTCTGCATAATGTGAAAGGTCAATGAATCTACTCTCATACTGCACAGCTATGAGTCCTCTTTGCTATAAGTCATGGAACTCATTTATCCGATGCTGCCTGAAATGGTCTGACAAATAACGTGCATTAAAGATCTCTATGAATGTGTCCCATGTGAGTGTGTCTAAAGATAAACGACGCTTGCACTCCTTTGTGTGCCACCAAGTAGCTACTGCATCTCTCAGGAGGTGTATTGCCACACGTGCCTTTGTGTTTCTCCCATAAGGTCGCAACGTAAAGCACCTGTCTAAACTGATAAGCCAAGCCTCAACCTCAGCTCCCTCTATGGCTCCTATGAAGGTAGGTGGATTAAGCCTAAGTAGGTCTCTGATGGGATCTCCTCTGTCTCTATGTCCTATGATCAGCTCATCCATACCATAATCGTAAGGTCCATGATACACCTGCTCTACCCTCACAGTCTCATCTTGTCTCGCATGTCGCGGAGGACTCCTGCTCCGTGCTCTGTAAGACAACCCAATCTCCTCCACTGTAGTATCAGGTATCTCTACAAAGGGCTCTACACGTGGTACGTCTCGCAGCTCGACATAGGGCTCTACATGTAGCTCAACTCGCAACTTAGCACACAAGTCCTCACATGGCTCCTCTCACAGATCAATGCGGGTCTCGACACGTGGCACTGGTACAACTGGCAGTAACCTCTCTAACATGGCCTATAACGTCTGTAAAATCTGAGGTCCTATATCAAGCCCTGTTGGTGCCTGTGGTGCCTGTTGCTCTGATAAGGCTATTGGTCCCTGACCCTCTGCCGTGGACTCATCTCGTATGTCTATAGACTCAGTGCGGTGTGAACGCGCTCACCTCGTTCTAGGTGGCATCCTACAAGAACAAGGTAGTCACTAATTAATCAAAATTGCAGAAAAAGTAACGTGGCCAAACAAGCCCAGTGTTCAAACTTAGGCTCTAATACCAAATGTCATGCCCACATTTCCCATGCGGTCATGACATGCATCACATGTGTCATGTCCAAATTTGTCATGTGGTCATGACACGAAATATCAAAAATTATCCACGCATCCCTAGAAACCCCCTCACTCGTGTCAGCGTGCTCGGTGGCAAAATGCATAGGCATAAACATATCAATCAAATTCAGGGTAATGTGATCACATGCGCATACCCCTACACGATGAAGGCTGACTAAGAGGGTCAATGCGATGCAATAAGCATCGTCTTTTAGGGTTAGGATCAATTAATCGAAACCCTAAGCTTTCCTATGTGAGTGAAAAGATTTTGACACGAATCAAAATCCAAAACCTACTTCTAAAAGAAAAACAAAATTAATTAACCACTTAATTACGATCATCAGTTTCACAGAAACGTTGAATTAAATCTCTACGCAAGGTTTAAATCTCTAAGGGATGTTATTCCAGAATTATGGAAAAATTCGGCAGTATAACACCTCATGGGCGTGAATAAGGTTTATTCTAATTAAAAATTTTGGTCAAAAGTCCAAGGTTGCTAAGTTGGATAAAATGACTGATTGGTTTAACTAATTATTTTGCACTAGATTAAAATAAATTTAATCAACTCTAATTAAAACCAATGAATATTAACCTTGTTGTTTTTAGGTTCGCAAGCAATAAAATAATACCATTGACTTATAATATTTAAATACACTTTGATAGTTATCTTGAAAGAAAATTTAATTAGGTTAATAAGCATCCCAAAACTAATTAGTTAAATTAGACTAATTTAATTTTCCCCTAGCACACTTAAAATAATTCCAAGGGAGCTAGATAAAGCATTTAAAGAATAATAATTCCCATTAGTAGATAAATTAAATGCCCACTTAAGGAACGACACTAATAAGGGAACATTCACTAAATCGATTTAATTTTAACACACATTACTAATTTTTCCTAAATCACCATATAGAAATAAAAAATAAACAAAGTGTTAATTAAAAAGGAGAGGGAAAATAAATAATAAAACCTATTTAAAAATCTCAAGCCCTAATATGCTTTCCAATTAAAAACTAATATCCTTATGGAGAAAGAAAAATAACCCTAGCTCCCATCTCTTTCATTCTCATTTCTCTTCCTTTCCCATTTCTGACTTCTCTCTTCATTACTAGGAATGGTGTTGTAGGTTTAGATATTTGGCTTCCATGGATGGAGTCTTCAATGGAGGTATACTTTTTGTGTATACCTGATTCTCTTTTTTTTTCTTTTCTTTTGAACCTCGTTAAAAATGTGCATAATGTATATACATATACTATTTTTTTTAAAGACCAGATCTAAAAGTTTCCAGATGAGGGTTCTGTGTATTCACCCACAAAATATATATAAGCATCTAACTTAAAATGTTGCAGATTTAGAAGGGCCGTAATGCCGAAGCAAGAGCGGCGGCTTTGTACAGTGGTGGTGCCGCCGCCGAAATCTTTCATTCGTTGTGAGTGCGAACACTTCACATGGGGGGGGGTGTTGAAGTTTCTACATGGGAAAAGTGCAGGAAGAATGGAGGCCACAGGGTGTGTGGGTCTATGGTGGCAGAAGGGGGGGATGTGGGGAGTCACCACCGGCATATTCGAGGACGGCATCTGATGTCCGATAGATAGGGGCACGGGGGTTTAAAGCAGAGATGTGAGTGCTGTGTGGGGGTGTGGGGGGTGCTATTCCCTCCCACAGCCCCTCGCACCATTAAAAAAAACACAACAATCGGGGACGGCGGTGGGGGTTTTGAAACACCCTCCACCGTTGCCCCTTCCCATAGACTTAGAACCATTGTTTAGTTTAGGGCTTCGGCCCTCCCGCTACTGAAGCATTCATCTTTAATGTATATCAAAATTATTTTCAATAAAGTCTACTGTGTATTACTTAGTTGGTAATCCATAATATATATATATATATATATATATATATATATAAGTAAATACACAGATAAACGAGATTTATCTATTTTCTAGTTTATTAAAACAAGCAAACAACTTTTTTTTAATGTATATATCAAACTATATATACATTTATAGATTTCTATATATATCTATATATATATTAATATATATTCACATTTTTATAAAAAAATGCCCCAATGTAATTTTCATAGGAAATAAAAGCATATACTTATTTTGTAAGGAAAGGTAATTTGAAATAGGTTTTTTTTTTTTTGAAAACATTTACAATTAAACTATATATATATATATATATATTATTTTTGAAATAGGACAACAATAACTATTTTTCCTCTTCTTTTTAAAAGAAAATAGCATTTCCCCAAATCTTTCAAATAAACAAAAAAAAACAGCAACATATTTATTTTGATTTGCTTGTAAACAATAGAGAAATGAAAAATAGATTTAAACCTTTACTTTCAACATAATAAGGCTTTTACAAGTACCATTACTTTCTTGTACATTTCTCCAACACATGCATATAAAACAACCACTAAATTTGTGTTCCAACTCCATTACAACTAAATACAACTTCAAAAGAAAATATAGGCATTACTTTTACAACTCAAGAGAGAATAAACCACTCTCTTTTAAATCACACAAATACAAATAGTCCAACATGGTCATACTCTCTCAAGAGCCCAAACTAACAACACAAGAAGGGAAAGTATTGTTTTCTTCAACACCTCATAGCTCCAAAATCCTGCATAACAGAAGGAATGGAAGGAAACCACTAACAAACTGCTCTCCTCCCTACCATAGACTCACTCATGAGTCGCCTCCGAGCTAGGAGGTCATCCTCACACAAGGGAAGCACACACCACATCACAACAAAGAACACTAACACCAAAAACAATAAACTCCCATGGCTTACACATAACAAAACTCATCATAGGTGAGTTTAATGGGGTAGGGGAGTGGACATCACTCAACTCAAGAGTGCCACTCCAAAAACTCCCAAATCAAAATTCCTCAAGGCCTCAAGCCCACACTTAAAACAATAATTTTCACAAAACTTTCTCTTGGCTCTCAAGCCATTTCAAAAATATTCATTTGCACATATTGCCCTCAAGGCTAACACATCACAAAACTAAGGATATGACCCCAAGGAGGTTCACTCCTCCCCCACCCCACACATGTTGAGAATTCTCTCCAAATGGAGAGGCTCTCACAACTCCCTTAACCAATTTCCCACAACAATAAAACAAGAACACAAAATAGAACTCACACATAGCATCACACAAGTAAATAAAATACATAAGGAAAGGCATTTGCCTTGAGTCCTACTTTATAATACCCAAATGGAAGATAGTTGAGAAGAGATCCTCTAACTCCTCCTCCAAGTTTAGCCTCCAAATTCTCCTCTAACTTTTTTCCCCAAAGCAACTAAAATTCAAAAATTGAAAAAGAATCAACAACCCCCTCCCTCCCTTCAAGAGTGATTAAAATAGTCTTCTCTCATGAGCCTTGAGGAATGGGGAGATGACATATGTCACCTCTTCACTCCTCCACACAACCACTTGCAAGACTCTTGGAATGGGGTGGTGACACATGTCATCCACCCATTCCACCAAGTCTTTCTCCCATCCACTTGTTCTCTCTCACATATGTGGGAGAGAAAGGTGGAGCCAAAGGAGGAGTGGGTACCACATGTGCCCATATCATCTCCTCCTAAGAAAGCCCACACAACCCCAAGGTACCCTCACCAATTGTGGGAGAAGCTTGGAGTTGAGTCCTCCACAATTAATGGGTCTTGAAGACTCCCCCAACCTAGGAAAGAGGAAAGGAAGAGGTTGAGTGTTTGACCCACTCTTCCTCTTCTTCCCAAACTTCTATTTTCGTCACTTTACTTCAGGGTGAAGTTAAAGTGACCAAATGGGAGTTTACCTAAGGTTATACAAGCTCAAATGGTCCTTAGACCCTAGGGGTACAACCCAGGGTCAATTTTAACCCATTTTGAGCACCATAGGTTGAGTAAAAACACATAAAAAGGGGTCTCAAACTTATAAACTCAAAATAAAATTCAAATGAACATAACACTTAACAACACCAATCAAAACTCAAATATAAGAAGGGGTAGACCTAACCCAGCTAACATCACACAACAACATTACAAAAATTCATCATGCATCACATAGTTGATCTTGGTTCCTCTTGGAACTAGATCGGCTTAACACGGGAAATCACAAAGTGTGTGGGATGATCTCTGATTATTCGTGGCTTGGTTAGAAACACCTGTGCACTCAAATAAAATGTTAATCCAACATGTATATAATAGCCAAAGCAAAGTGAAACATACACTCACATCATCTCATGATCATATAACAACATAAAATCACATTATAATTAAATTCCTCATTTGCATTTCAATAATCCATCTCAAAATGACATCACATAATATATCAATCACAAAATCACATGAATAGTATCCCAATAACATCAAAATGTAAATAATATGTCCAAACATCATCAGTGAATCAAATCAAGGTCTAGTCACATCATAATCATGCTAACATAATAAATCAACATAAGCATATAGTCTAATAGTCTTGCAATTGGAATCAATAGTCCAATAAGTCTAATATGTGTCTCCAACAGTAAAATAAAATAGTCAATATAAGAGAGTGAAATGGTAGGCCTCACACTGCGGACCCTTTTTTAAAGGGCCATAGACCCCTTCATTGCATGTGGCCTTAGTGTCGTCGATCCCATTGGTTGAGGGGTGTGGCCTTTGGCCCTCCTAACCATGTTTTTTCTTATTTATTATTTAAAATTTCAGGTAGTGATTTGGTGGTTCCACCACTTTTGGTGGCGATTTTAGTAGTTGTTTGGGTAGCAAACCATATTTCATTGATCTCTAAACTAGTAGGCAATCCTCTATAATTGGTGGATATCTACATTTATCTGGTGAGATTCTACATTTGGAGGTTCTCTATTTTTAGCGGCCATTCTACCAAAATTGGCGGAGTAATTTTTTTTGCTTTTTCTCCCCCCTCTCCATTAGCAGACATGATTTTGAAGGCATAATTCAGAGGCTTGTATCATGCTCATTTTGGCTCCAATTATCAAGCAATTTTTTTTTGTTTTGGGCCATAATTTCACAATCTTCATAGTGGTGCAATCTTTTTTTGGTTTTGGTGCCTGGCTTGTGCAGAAATTGTAGATCTTCGTCATTGTTGTAGAGAAGTTCCCATTTTTGGAACTTTCAAAGCTTCGTTTGAGCTCGTATGGTAACATTTTTTGGTGAAACATTTTTTGAAGGTGCATGATTTTTTGAGTACTTATCATATTTGTGATCCATTGGATCTCATTGTGTACCCAAATTATACTTTCAGTCTAAGGCCTATTTTGGCATTTACATGCACTAATATCAAAAGACCACTTAGCTATTTTAGCTTGTGGAAATTGTAATTGCACTAAGTATAAAGTTCCATCATCATATTTTTCTAGGGGGGTCTCTTGATTGAGTGCAATTGGGGGGTTCTCCTTGTGTGTGTTGTGATCTAGTTGTTTGTGCTCTTCTTTTCCTCTAGATATGGATAACTCTAGGGTTTCTTTGCTAACACCTTATAACTATGCAACATGGAATCAACAAGCTTGGAATGCTCTAATGGATCTTGGGCATTCTCTATATGTTGAATAAAAGGTACCTAAAGGCCTCTCATCATATGGCTTCTTCACAAGATATATTCTCTACTTTTGAGCCTTGTACTATGCCACCTATTTTGATGGGTAACAACACATACATGAATATAATTAGGAAGGGAATTATTTCTATTGGTGACGGTACTTTCAATGACATACTTTGTGTGCCTTATTTGACTAATAATCTTCTTTCTATCTATTAGATTACTCATAGTGGTTCAGGGAAGACTATGGAGTTCACACCTGATTTGGCTATTATCAGAGACTTGGAAAACAAAAAGATTAATGCTACTAGGGTGGTTGATCATGCATCTTGGCTATATACCTTTTAGGGTTTCTCTCCTGATGATGATTCAGATCCTTTGGTTGATATTTACACTCCTTATGTGAATCATACTTCTGAGCAGAGTTTGGTCACTTGAACCTTGGTAATCTTTCATCCTCATTGGTTCTTGAGACTTCTGCTACACTTCCATCTCTGCCACCTCCTACTTCTTTAGAGTTTAGTGCTTTAGTTCAATAGAATATTTCTTGTCTTTTAGATACAACTTTGTGGGATGAGTATTTGACAGGTATTTTAGATTTGTTTGTTGAGTCCCATCTTGCAGATTTGGAGGACACTATTGAGGATATTCATCTTCTCTTTGATGATAGTCATAATACAGCTATTGTCACCTCATATTTGTCTTTGGAGCTTGATGATTTTTAGTTTTCACTTGGTTCTGGTTTGTCACCATCATCAGTTAGGCTTGGGACTCCTAATTTGATTGTGGCATCTTTCAACATTGACACATCAATAGCTTTCAGATACGTCATACTTCATGAGACTTCCTTCCTCATCTCTTGTTTTGGAGTTGGGATTTATTCTACATCCACCAGTGGATTGGTTTCTTCTTATTTAGCGCGAAAAAGGGGGGAAATGTTTTGGTTTAGGTTTCAAAGGCAAACCCTCCCTTCTCGCTAAACATTCAAGGGCATATCAACTGAGCTGAATCTCCCCTAAGTGAGAGAAATCACCTATCAGGTTGGGCTACCACTTGGAACGATGCGGAAGTTCATATGTAACAAACAATATCTCAATTTAATGCTCAATTACACTTAAAACCCTAAATAAGAAAAACAGTAAGCAAATTAATGAATTACAACAAATCCTTTCAGACTAAGGTGAAGGACAGAGATTATTAACTCACTGTTTTTCTAAGTTCGGGATGCAGAATTGTCAAGGACACTGGGACTAGCGCCCTAGTCCAAGGTATAGTTTTCGTCACAGAATCTAAATCTCCTTCCGGCACTGATCTGCAATGTATCTTTCATTTCTACCTCAAAAAAAGTGGACACAAGGACTAGCACCCTTGCCCCGAAATGTCGCACACTGTCCCCTTTCTTTCAGATCCTGAATCCTTATTGCCTGCAACCTCCTTTCTGCAACTCCACTCCACAAAAATTGGTACCTGTATCCTACAATCATAATGGAGTGTGGAAGGGGGTTGTGGTGTTTAGAGGCTTGCCTCGGTCAAGCCCCAGAGAGACATTCAAGTCTTTCAAACAAAATTGTTAGATAAGAGTGCGTATCCCAGTGGGATAGAGGCAAAAATCCAAATGATAAATGATTGAAAACATAATAGATATCACCTTGAAGTGTAGATCTCATGGAAGGAAGATGCTCTTCATGCCATGGGGAGATGGAGCCAAATATGCAAATATAAACACAATAACAATGCTCTGCTCTGCAACACAATGAATATTTTGAATGCTCTATAATCACCAGTATATATAAAGTCCATCTAGTTTGAAAATGAAACCTAATCATACTTATATACGCAACTACAAAGATTCCCACTAAGAATTTTGTAATTCAAACTTGAGATGTCGGCATAGGACCTAAATAACAATCATAAAACCAACATTTAAATTTAGGGCAGACCCAAACTAGGGTAGGAATAGGGTGCTAGTGCGCAAGTCCACCCTCTCATTTTTGTTCAGGGCTCATCAAAATAGCACCCCTAGGTCCTATTTGCCATAAGACTTTAGGGTTTTCTCATCGGGAGTCAAAATTAACATGCAAGATGTTCTAAATGAATTCTAAAGACCCGAGAGCTAAATCTTAAGAGGGAAAAGCCCCCAAGGGGACATTTTCTGACATAACACTTATCCCCCACTTTAATGTATCTATAAATGCAAGGCCAATACATGCATTAAAGTATGGTCAATAAACATAGCAAACATGCTAGGCACTTAGAACTAATGTATACACAAAGATTGAGGAACTATCTCTAGCCCCCAGTCTCAGGTAGACATTAGAGAAAACATAGTGCAGACACACCAAACACATTGAAGACAATAATAGGCACACAAAACATGGAGAAGATAGTATTTAAGACATGCAAGACATAATGAAGACAATGAATGTAGTAATTATTTCTTTTTTCATTTTCATTTTCTCATATATGAACACAAATGCAAGGAACGTGACAATGCAACATACAACCCCAAAGGGAAAACATGCCATACAAAACCTCAAGTGTAAGTGGAACACATCGCTACACATATATGAGAGGGGAAAGCACACCATTCAAAGCCCAAGTGGGGGTTATCCACACAAGAGGGAAAACACACGGAAGACACATGGAAGACACATAGAAAACACAACAAACAAGTGATGGAAGAAACCTATTGCTGGGTTTGCAGCCATCTCAGACATGCTACAAGAACACACCGATGATTGGGCTTCACCACAACAATTGCTAAAGACACACTTAAGGGTTAGGATAGTCTCAGATCTGCCCCACCTCCGCATAGGAATTTTAGAAAATGATAGGATGTGCAATCTCTTCGAGAAATAGACCATCCCTACCTCTACAAAGGGCTTAAGATAAAAAGGATCCCACCTCTGCAGAGGGCTTAAATGATTGCAATAGATTCAAGTTTTACAAACACACTTTACTAGCAACTAAATCAGACAACTTACCTTATATATGCCCCCACCTTAAGGTGCTTGATATCATGTACCGATATCAAACACATTAAGGTAGAGAGAAAATACACAAGGGAACATAATCTCTCACAAAGCCCATGCCCCACAGAGGTGACATGTACTTTATGATTGCCAAATGTTCCCACAAACACACAATTTCCTGCAAGAAAAGGTGTTAGGATCCATATAATCATGATAAACAACAATGCAAGGCTAGATCCAATATAGACAAAGTGCACAGAGCAGTAGTATTGTTATGTTTTGTAAGTGCAATAAGACAACATCAAGATATCACATGGAGTGATTCTACTAGCCAAGTGTCGGATAATTACACCGAGAGGCATTCTACATTCATAGCAGGGGTGGAGTTGAAGAGCTGAAAGATTCCAAGATTCCGTGTAATTTTATAAGATTCGAATCTAAAAAATAAAAAAATAAAAAAGATTTATATGCATTAGATTATTAAGATAGAGGATCATAATGAAACTCCACAATAAATACACCACTAAATGTGCCGCCACTCTCAAAAATACTTTTTCTATTTTAAACCAAACTACAAATATGCTAATGTGAGTAATTTATAAGATGTTTGCGCTATTTTAAACCAAAATGCAAATATTCTACATGCAAGTAATTTATAAATGTTAAGAATAAGAAATATATTTAAATGGGAAATGAAACACTTGCATTCAAAATAAAAAAAATTGGAAGATATCTCTTGGCGTACTGTAGATATATTTTTTAAATATAAATATACTAGTATATATCAACCCCATCATTGTTAGAATCTGAAAAGATTAATAACCCAGAAAACTAGTGCAAAGAATAGATATTAAAACTATGAATCCAAATGATACGAAATCAAAATAGCAACACAGAGTTAGTCTCCAAGAGAGTAATGCAAATGCTAGAAGCAAAATAGTATTAAGAGGATGCAAAAGCAAAAGATGCCAAATACAAGCCAGGTAGCATGCTTATATAGACCAAGGAGAGAGAGGAGGTGGCAACACCGACCAATGAGGAGCAACTATCTATCGGACTAAAGATAGCAAAGTATCTTCCCAAGATAGCTAATGGATGCTCACATGTAGGAAGGTGACACCTCGCAACCACTCACCTAATAAGACATGCTTTATTAACCTAAGCGAGATTAATAGAAGTGTAGGAAAAACCTAGGAATATAGGAAAAACAAATAACCCATCTAGGAAATAAAAACCTACACTAACACCCCCCATAAGCGAAGCTTAGGTGGATGTAGAAATGGGTCCCGGCAAATCAAGCCTGATGAGGTACCCATGTACATAAAATTCCCCCCCAAAAAGAGAGAAAAGAGACCCCCCCAAAAGTAGAGAGAGTCAGGACTCCGAGTGAGAGGAAGAAGCCCCCCCAGAAGATGAAGCATCCCGCACCCCCAGCAAAGCTCGTAAATGAAGAAACTTGGTCTTAGTGAAGGGTTTGATGAAGATATCAGCGACCTGCTCGGAAGTCAGACAGTAGCGAAGGTCGATGACGTGGCCATGGATGAGCTCCCGGATGTAGTGCATGTGAACCTCTATGTGTTTGGTCCACTGATGATGGACCAGATTCTGTGAGATCTGAATGGCACTCTGGTTGTCACAAAATATGACTGATGGCCGTCTGATCTGGATGCCAAACTCAGTGAGAAGATTCTGAAGCCAAATGGCCTCAGTAGAGGCATTCACAGCCCCCCGATACTCGGCCTCAGTAGAAGATAGAGCAATAGCAAATTGCTTCTTGCTCGACCAACAAACAGGACCTGAACCAAGTGAGAAGCTGTAACCTGACGTAGACTTGCAATCTTGAGAATCGCCCGCCCAATCAGAATCTGTGTAGCCCACCAAGTCAAGCTCAATACCCGCTGCGTAGTGAATCCCAAAACTGTGAGAACCCTGAATGTAGTGAAGGATCCGCTTGGCTGCTTTCCAGTGCAGCTCATGAGGCTCTTGCATGAATCGTGAAACCATGCCTCTAGCATATGAAATGTCAGGTCTCGTATGCGTTAGATAAATGAGACTCCCAACAAGCTGTCGGTACAAAGTGCCATCAACAAGTGGAGAAGAACACTAAGCCTCAAGTTTGACTCCAGAAAGAAAGGGAGTTGGAGTAGGCTTACAGTCAGCCATATGAAACCTTGAGAGCAAATCTAGAGCATACTTGGACTGTGTGATGGTGATCTCGAAAGAAGACTGGTAAATCTCAATCCTGAGAAAGTAATGCAACAAGCCCAAGTCAGTCATCAAAAACCTGTCATGAAGGGCAGTTTTGACAGCCTCAATGGTGGATGAAGAACTCCTTGTGATCAGTAAGTCATCAACATACAGAACCAAAAATAGGAGTGAATCAGCCTGCTACAGAATGTAGACATTGGGATCAGAATGGCACCGAGTGAACCCAACTGATAGAAGGAAGGAGTCCATCTTGGCATACTAGGCCCGAGGAGCCTGTTTGAGGCCATAGAGAGACTTTCGAAGACGGCACACAAGTGAAGAATCCTAAAGGAACCCCTGTGGCTGCTCCATGTAGATCTCCTCCTGAAGGTCACCGTGAAGAAAAGCACTCTTCACATCCATCTGGTGTACTTCCCAACGATTAGCTGCAGCAATGGCAAGAACAAGTCGGATGGAATTCATTCAGGCAATTGGCGTAAAAGTCTCAAAGTAGTCAATCCCAGGGACCTGGGAGAATCCTTTGGCGACCAAGCGAGCCTTATACTTGTCAACCGACCCATCTGCTGCAAATTTTGTCCGATAGATCCACTTACATCGAACAAGTTTTCTTCCCTTAGGAAGAGGGACAAGATCCCAAGTGTGGTTCCTCATCAAGGAACTATACTCCTCCTGCATAGCTATATCCCACTCAGGAATACCAGAAGCCTCATGAAAAGACTGTGGATCTGAGGCAGTAGCAATGAAGACATGTGGAGCATCTTGGAACTGTGAATGAGTTCGCCTAGTGTCTGATGGATCCCCAACCCAATCACCTGCAGACTGCAAGGTCTGTTTAGCCCAAAGTGGACCGGAAGATGGAGAATCTGGAGGAGAATCATCAACCTCTGAATGATGACTAGGAGAGGAAGGAGGTGAGTCCTCTGAATCGCTCTCTGCATCAGAAGTGGGGGTAGAAGATTGCTCAGGTGAATCTGACTCATCAGAAGATCTGTCATGTATCCCAAGTGACTCCAATGTCAAAGTAGGAGTTGGAGAAGTGATAGAAAGTGAGCTCGAAGAGCCCTCCTCAAACTAAACACTCCTCTCAATGAACAACTCATGTGTAGTAGGGTGGAGCAACCGATAACCCTTCACACCATCAGGATAACCTACAAATATGCAAGGTCTGCTCTGCGGATCCAAGGCCTTGCATTTCTCTATAGGAATGTGGGCCCATGCAGGAGAACCAAAAACTTGAAAGTGCTTAACTGATGGTTTTCGACCGCTCCAAGCTTCAAAAGGAGTGACTCCCTTCAAGGCTCGGTGAGGAACACGGTTCTGGATATAACAAGCACAGTTCATGGCCTCTGCCCAATACTGTGGTGCAAGAGATCTGGAGTGAATCATGCAGTTCACCATTTCCTTCAAGGACCTATTCTTCTGTTCTGCAACACCATTCTGCTGAGGATTGTATGGAACTGAATGCTGCAAATCAATCCCCTCTGAAGTGCAAAACCTCTCAAACTGATGGTTGACATACTCACCACCATTGTCAGTGCGCAAAACTTTGATGGCTTTCCCGGATTGCTTCTCTACAAAAGTTTTGAAGTCCTAAAAATGATCAAATACCTCTGACTTCTGTTTGAGAAAGTACACCCAAGTATTTCAAAAAAAGTCATCAATGAATGTGAGGGCATATCTAGCCCTGCTGAAAGAAGGATGCTGAAATGGACCAGCCAAATCACTGTGAACTAACTCCAGTATCTGTGAAGCTCTCCATGCCTTACCTTTGTCAAACTTTTCCTTAGGATGCTTACCAAGAATGCAACCTTGGCAAACACCACCTGAAAACTGAACTGAAGGCAACCCTGTGACCATGCTTTGTTGGTTGATCTGTTGCAAGTAGCAGAAGTTAAGATGGCCAAACCGTTCATGCCATAATCTACTCACATCATTAGAATGAGTGAGCAAAATAGTCGAAGGAGGATCAGGAACAAAGTGAGAAAATAGGTAGAGCCATGACTGATGATCTGCTCTCCCAACTGCAACTGTAGAACCACTGTGCAACTCACGAATCTCCACTGAATCAGGAGTGAACTCAACCCGCTTGCCTGAACCTGTGTGAGTAATCTGGTATATCGATAGGAGATTAGTTGATAATGAGGGCACACAAAGAACATCATGGAATGTGCCATCCCCCACATCAACAGACCCTCTCCCACACACCTCAATAGGAGTGTTATCACCCATCAAGATAGAAGGCATAGTACACGGCTCCAAGGATGCAAGTTCTTCCTTAGATGAAGCCATGTGGTGTGAAGCACCCGAATCAAGAACCCAAGTGGATGGTGAAGAAGCAACTGCAACAAGAGCCTTGCCCTTTCCTTTTCCCTTGCTATTTTCTTTTGCCTTATTAGACCCCTCATTAGAACTCTGTTTGACAGACTCAGGAACACTGATATTATTCTTCTCAAGAATGTGTGTCAAGTGATCAATTTGTTTCTTCAGACATTTATGTTCATCATGACCGGGTCTTTTACAATAGGCACATTGGACCCTCTCTTTCTTAGGCTTGTCGCCCTTGGAATATTGGGTCTCATTAGTTGCTTTTGAAGCAACCGTTATTTGACCCTTCTTCTCCTTGCTATTCTTTTGTTTCTTATCCTTACTATTGTTGTTACTACTTTGTCCTTTCTGTTCTTTTGTGCCTTGGTTGGCAGCCAAGGCATGTGACTTAGAGGACTTAAGAGTGCCCATCTGGATTAGCTTGTCCTGTTCCCGAGTGAGATTGACAGCAAAATCATCTAAAGATGGCATGGTGAATTGAGTACCAAGTGCACCCTTAGTAGCATAGAAAGTAGAAACAAACACAGAATATTCTGAACTTAGCTTAGAGAGAATACTAAGAATCAGTTGTTCATCTTTATTTTCAATTCCACATTGTTTTAACTGCAGCCTTAGTGATTTCAATTTAGTGAAGAAATCCTGGATTGTGTTGAAATTGCCTGGACTTAAACTAATTAGTTCATTTTCCAACATATGACCCCTCATTGAATCTTGTGTGCCAAATAGTGTTTCTAGCTTTGTCCAGATTTCATTTGGTGTATTCAAAGACTCAATGTGAAAGAGCAAATTAGGAGAAACAGACAAACACACTGTTCCATATGCCTCATCACATTTGTTAAACCACTTAGGCTTATCTTCATCTTTAGCAGGTTCAGTTTCAAGTCCCATAGTTATCCTATTTAATCCAGCTCTCTTTAAGTGAATTGTCATGCGTGATTTCCACTCAAAGTAATTGTATGGAGTTAGGATGGGTAGATTTGTTTGATCCATGATGAAGAAATGCAGAGAAGAAGTGCTGAAAAGAAGAGAACCCAACTAAGACAACCCTCCCTTTTCACACAATCAAAGAACCCCCCCAAGAAAATATGATTTGGCACTTTATATTAGTGCATTTACAACTACCACTAGCAATAAATACTAAGTGGTTTTGATTTCAATGCATTTACAAAACCCTCATAAAGAGCATATGCTGAAAATACAACTTTGACATAATATCCAAAGAAATAAATAGCACCATTGCGATCTACTCGAAAAATCATGCACTTTCAAAACAAGAATCACCTCGATACGAGGTCGTATGTGAAAGTTATGATCCTCCGAAGTTCCCAAAACGAGAACCGTGCAATGTCACGACTGAGAATCTGTAATTTCTAAAAAATCTTGGCATCAAAATCAAAAAACGAATGTACTAGTGCATAGAGCACGAAAAAATAGTGAAAATAAAAAAAAAATTTGTGGGAAAAGGAGTCCGTATGAGCAAGAACGGAGCATTTGAAAACTATCTTCAAAACTGCAGCTGCCAACGAAGAGGGGTCTTGCTGTAGCTTTCTAAGCATGTTTCTACAAAATATACAGACTGCATGCAAAAATGGAAAGATACCCAGATGGTTTTTCTATGCTGCGAACAAAACCCAGAAGGCGTTTTTCTTGCAAATACACAGACGATGTTGCTCCAGTGTAAAATGAACGCCTTTAGCTACAAAAAACGACCCCAGCAACCAAAAAATGACATGCAAAGGATGAATCAGATGCTGAAACCTGCAATATTGATTCAAAAGACCAAATATGCAAGCTGGTTGTCAGATTTGAGCTCGAAACCTTGGTTCTGCAACTATGTATGACGATCTTCAATTTCGGTGAAATGAAAGCCAAATATGACTTTCTCAAGCCTTCTAGATGTGTTGGAACAGCTGGAAGTGCTGCCAATATAACCAGAAATGCTGCAATCACCCAGATTTCATAAAACACATGTGCAAACCCCAGAGATTAAAAAAAGTTTCTGTCAAACTTTTCTGATTCTCAAGATCATCCGAAGATGCAAGAGAAGAGCATACTGGGTTCTTCAGAAAACTGTAATAAGATTTATTAGCCCCCCCCCCGAATCTCTGAAATATGAAAACTAAAATCTACTCTTGCACATAGAATAGCTCTGATACCATGTTAGAATCTGAAAAGATTAATAACCCAGAAAACTAGTGCAAAGAATAGATATTAAAACTATGAATGCAAATGATACGAAATCAAAATAGCAACACAGAGTTAGTCTCCAAGAGAGTAATGCAAATGCTAGAAGCAAAATAGCATTAAGAGGATGCAAAAGCAAAGATGCCAAATACAAGCCAGGTAGCATGCTTATATAGACCAAGGAGAGAGAGGAGGTGGCAACACCGACCAATGAGGAGCAACCATCTATTGGACTAAAGATAGCAAAGTATCTTCCCAAGATAACTAATGGATGCTTACATGTAGGAAGGTGACACCTCGCAACCACTCACCTAATAAGACATGCTTTATTAACCTAAGCGAGATTAATAGAAGTGTAGGAAAAACCTAGGAATATAGGAAAAACAAATAACCCATCTAGGAAATAAAAACCTACACTAACACCCCCCCATGTGATCCTTATCTCTCTTTCTTTGTTGAGTTCATCTATCATAGTGACAAGGACTATCTTGTACTATTTCAATCTTTTCTTGTGTGAGAGTCTCTTGTTTTGGTTGTTCCATTTGTCTTTTCCATGCATTTTGGTTATCTCCCAATCCTTGAAGGGATAATGAGGGAGGAACCTCAACATAAATACCATTCCTTCATTGATGAGGTGATACTTCAATATTTTCCTTATCCACTTCTATTGTAGAAATTATCTCATCGTAATTCAGATAGTCATCTTCTACTTCAAGTGTATTTTGTTCCATCATGTTATTATCGGTATGCTTAGGGAAAGGATTAGTAAACATTTTCAAATTTTGATTCAGCGGAGCAACTGACTTATTTCCATTATCATTCACACCCGATATACCTATATAAAATTTGAGTCAATGAGGTCTTGTATTTCATGTTTAAGACACATACATCATTCAGTATCATGTCATTGTTGCCGATGAAAATGACAAAAGGTATTAGCATCGAAATAAGGTCCTTGCATTTTACTAGGATCCAAAGGTTTAATCAGGGGGAGCTTCATGAGGTTATTACTCATGGCTTGATTCATGATAGAATGATAGAATTCAGATATCAGAGTAAACTTTCTTTGTTGATACAGTGCCTTCTTTAGATTAGTGATAGCAAACATGTGTGAATAATTGTTTGAATTTTATCCATTAACCTTGATGAAAGTCTTGTTATTCCTCTTTAAGTTGTTTTGTGATGGTCCACCCATAGATTGACCAACTTGAGCTGATGAGTTTTGGTTTTCATACTGACTAGATGAAAGATGATAATCACAAAGGGTGGTGCATAGATGTTGAAAAGAGTTGTATTTCTTCAAGAGAATCTTATCACATATGTTAGGTTGTATATTTGTAATAAACACCTTTTGAACATCCTCATGCTTCATTTGATATTGAATTTGTGCATAGAGAGATTGATACCGACTAATAAACTTAGTTAACTTCTCTTTCAGACCTTGTTTGCAATGAACTAAATCAATCAAGGAGACTTGAGGTCCAATGTTTGCTTGGAAATGTTATAAAAATTAATAAATTAACTGCGAAAAAGAGTGTATTGAATTCAAAGGCAAAAAGAAAACCCATTCTAAAGCAGTATCTTTGAGAGATCATGGGAAAAGTTTTGCTAACAAATCCTCTTCAAAGTAAAGATCACTACACATAGCCATGAATACTGCCACGAGTATTAGGATCACCTTTTTCACCATACTTTTCAAAATGAGGAGTCTCAAACCTCTCAGGCATAGGAGTTATCAAGATTGCATTAGATAGGGGATTATGGGAATGATAGGCTAGTATATTAGGTTGTGAAGAATTTGTCAGATTTGTCACCTTTTGTTGTAAAGAAGTCATGCCTTGCAATAGCTGGTTTAAGATGGCATCATTGGGAGATGCGGTTTGTTGTGAGGAATTGGAACCAAAGTGAGGAGGTGATTGAGCCTTAATAGTGACAAGTAGAGGTTGTGAATAGGTAAATGGTGGTTGAACATAGTGATAAGTGGAAGATGGTTGCAAATAAGTGGGATGGAGAGGTGGTTGAGAGTAATTATTCATAAAAGATGTCACCTTAGATACCAAGTTCTGATAGTTAAATCCCACAAATTTGTAATTTTGTGAATTTGTGCCATTAGATACTCCAATACTAGTGGTAGCATTACTACACGCATTTGCATTAGGGGTTAAAATTGTTGATGTAAAGGTAGATATTCCCGTAGTCAGTATAGGTGCCGATACTTGCGTGTGAGATGGTGACAACATGTTATTAATACCATTCACACATTTAGTCACTGTCATGACATTATGGTGTACTATATGCATTAAAGCTTGAATAACATTCATACCATCTTGTGCTTCTTTTATCAATTCTCTTAGGTTGTGAATCACAGGTATAGCTTCTTCCGCTATCCTTTCGTTTTCAAAAAATGCTTGAAAATCGGCTAACTCTTTATCAAGTTTGTTTATTTGCTCATTAGGTACATGTGTTACCACCTCAATGGTGTCCTCAAAATCATGAAATACTTTGTCTTCCATAGTGGTTGTATGAGGTATAGTGTCTTGCACAATTTGTGTCTCTCCTTTTGTAAAGAAGGTATTCAATGGATTTTCAGAAGTAGGAATATCGTATTCTTTAGGAGCACTAGATCCCATAAGTATTCTACTTCTTCTTAAAGGGATATTTATATTAGGGAAGAGGGTTATAATACTCATACAAAAGCATGAGACTCTCAATGCACAAACTAATAGAACAAACCCTAGGAGAAAGATATGTTTAAGATCCAAAATGCTTGATTTTCACTTTTTTCACAATTTTTCAATGCAAATCACTAACGGAAGAGGTGTTTTGAAGAATTTCAAAAGGTAATATGCCTAATAACAGTCCAATTATGCAGAAATATTTTTCACAACATGTCTTTGATGCAAATCTAGAGTGATGACAAGGCAAAACCTAGTGAAAATACACCTAAAATATGTGATTTTTCGCCAATTTTCAATGTAAATGAGTAAAGGAAGGGGTGTTTGTGAGGAAATTTGTGATGGAAAGAAAATTATAACAGTGATATAAATCACCTAATTCTATGAAATCCATCACAACATGCCTATAGTGCTAATCTAGAGAGTTGACTAGTCAAACCCTAGTGAAAATATAGCTAAAATATGCAAATTTTTACAAATTTCCAATGTAAATGTCTAGTAGAAAGGGTGTTCTAAGGAATTTGAGGAGGATAAGAAGATAATAACCCTGATATCAGTCAATTAATGCAGAAAAATCCCTCACAACATGCTTGTAATGCAATTCTAGAGAGACGATAAGGCCAAATCTAATGAAAATGCAAGGTTTTCAAACCCTAGACATGAAATTTTGCAAGAAGACCACTATGATGCAACACTACAATTATAAATTAATCCTAATGAGTTTTTGAAAAGGGTAGTAAAATCTGAAACAAGATTTTGACTACAAACCCTAGCTAATGCAAAACTAGTTTTTTATGAAAAATGCACAATTTCAAGCAATTTTTGACAATTTAAGCATGAAAATGTAATATTAAATAATGAATTTCTGTAATTTAAATCAGATATAATAAAAATAACAGAAATTAAATGCCAATTAATTCAAATCATGCTAAAATGCAAGCCTAAGATGCCAATTTTTTTAAAATTTTCAATGTTTTTGTAATTTTTTGAATGTAATAAAATGAATGAATGCAAATATATCACACAACACTCAGAAAGGTGCCAAAAAGTCCAAAAACATGGGTTAACCAAAATTTTTAGGGTGAAAAAGGGGGGAAATGTTTTGGTTTAGGTTTCAAAGGCAAATCCTCCCTTCTCATCAAACATTCAAGGGTATATCAATCGAGTTGAATCTCCACTAAGCGAGAGCAATCACCTATCAGGTTGCGCTGCCACTTGGAATGATGCGGAAGTTTAGATGTAACAAACAATATCTCAATTTAATGCTCAATTACACTTAAAACCCTAAATAAGCAAAACAATAAACAAATTAATGAATTAAGGCAAATCCTTTCAGACTAAGGTGAAGGACATAGATTATTAACTCACTATTTTTTGAAGTTTGGGATGTAGAATTGTCGGGGACACTGGGACTAGCACCCTAGTCCAAGGTATAGTTTTCATTAGGAAATCTAAATCTCCTTCCGACATTGATCTGCACTGTATCTTCCATTTTTGCCTTAGAAAAAGTGGACACAGGGACTAGTGCCCTTGTCCTGAAATGTCACACATTGTCCTCTTTCTTTTGGATCTTGAATCCTTGTTGTCTACAACCTCCTTTCTGCAACTCTCCTCCATAAAACTCGGTACCTGTACACTCAAAATCATGACTCCGGTTGCCTGGGGTTGTTGAGTCAAGTTTTGGCATGCACATGGACCCTTCCCTCCTTGCCCTAGGGTGATCTTCCATGCCATTCTCACTCTTGTGGAAGTAGCCAGTCGACAAGAGGTGAGAAACGATAGGGGTTTGGCTCGTTGGAGAGCTAGACTTTGTGGAGAGGGGTCGGCAAGTTTTGTGGCCTTTGTTGTTGTGTGCTAAGTTGAATGTTTCGTTCGATGGTAGTTGTTGTTGAGATAACCCTATGACCCGAAGGGTCACTAGTTTCTCTTCTCATGTTGGGGTTTCTTTTATTCCACCTTTGTGTGGGTAAGCGGTTTCTTTTAATTCTATCCTCTTGTCTTTCAATGCGTTGAATGAGTTCTCATTGTATATGGAGTTGTCTAGTTTCTTCTATTAACAAGAGGACAAATGGATCTTGTTGTGGTAAATTAAATATCTCCTACTATTGTCATGGATTGATTTCCTTGATCTCATTGAGGATAGCCCTCACCCACTCTCCTCTCACTCCTAGGCACATTCGTGATCCAAGATAGAGGTAAATGTGTGATGACCAACCTTAACTAGACTTAAGGTTTTGACCTAAGGTTTAGTTGACCTATGGTTTGGTTATGCTTTGACTTGTGTTTACCTTGTGATGTGATCAATGGTTTGATTGAATTGCTTATCGTGGTTTACCTCATGATGGTATGAAGGGTTTGCAAGTTTGTCTTTTTCTAGGGTTTCTATATGCATGCAAAGCTAAATGATATGCAAACGTGTTTTTTTATTATTTAGTATTTTGGAAATGAAAAGTACTCTTTAATCTATGAAAGGGAAATATGAATGCAAGCATATATGATTTTTCCTAATGCAAGTTTAATCTATGTTTTTGGGTTTTTGATTGTTTTGAAGTAATCTAATCTATGAAAGGAAATTGCTTCTACAAATAGTCTAGATCTAGGAATTTGAAAATAATTATTGTAACATGCAAGATCTAATCTATCAAGGAAAAAGAAAAGATTTACTATTCCCAAGAGCAATTTTTGGTTTTCTAATTACTATAAATTGAATAAAGCAATAAAGGAACCTGAAAGAATGAAGATTTGTGTGACTCCACTACCCTCAGAAATCCTTGATGTTGGCAACCTCAAATCCTCTTGAAGCAGTGGGAAGACCTCTTGATGACAAGACGACACAAAGAAGCAAAAGAATCTTGTTGAATCTTGAGAGCTCAATGTGAGCTTTGGATGAGCATAATGGTATTGCTTGAAGCAGCGTAACGATGCTTGGTTAAACAATGAATAAAATAAAAGGCACCTTTGTCCTGTAAGAGCATTAGAATGCTAATTTGGAGAGAAAAAAACTAGAAAGAGTTGTGTGCACAATGAATTTGTCTGCGTGGAAGAGCTTTGAAGCTATGCAAAAATGAAAGCTTTGAAGCTTTGGAAAAACTAAAGAAAGAAATGAATAAAGATGCTCAAACGTTTGTGAAGAAGCTTGAAAAAGCTTGTGAAGATGAGAAGAGTATTCTCTAACTTGCTCAACTTGGAAAATAATGAAAAGGTGAGGGGTATTTATAGTTTAGAATAAGGGATGAGAGGTGGAATTGATTGAGAAGTTAACTCAATTTGATTGAAGAGTTAACAAGGATTGATTGGGGAGTTGACAAGATTGATTACTCAGTGAACTCAATTGATTAGGCAATAGACTAGATTGATTGGGAGTTAACATGCTTTGATAGAATAGTTAACTCATTTGATTGATGAGTTAACTAAATTAATTTATTAGTTAACTAATTTCATCGAAGAGTTCACTAATTTGACTTATTAGTTAACTAAATTGTTTGCATAGTTAACTAATTTGACTTATTAGTTAACTAAATTGATTACATAGTTAACTAATTTGATTGAAACTTGATTGAGTAGTCAATTTGAGTGATTAGTGGGGGAAATTATGGGAGTTAATTTCATGGATAATGGATAATTTGGAGAGTAAATAAAATATTAATTTTATTTACTTGTGATGAGAAAAATGAAAATGAATTTAGGAATTCATATGAAACTTCTGGAAGCTCGTTCAGGCACATACAAACTCCTTTTTGCGTGCCATTTTTTTTGAAAGTGCATGTTTTTTTGAGGGATATGTAGTGGTGCTATTAGTTTTTGATGAAAACATAGAAAAAGTGGGTCACTCCTTTCACCAGTCAAGGTTGCCCAGGGGAGATCTAAATAGAAAGGGGTTTTCAAAGGAAAATCATGATGGGAGATGGTAGAGAAGAGAAAAAGGAGGAGATCTGCCTCCAGAAATAGGTTAGTCATGTGCAAGAATCCAAATCTCCACTTGCACCTATAGGATCTCCCAGGGGAGATCTAGAAATAATAGGGGGAGATTTGGATTGGTTGAGTGAAATTGAAAACCGAAAGTGGGAGATGGATAGGGGGACCTCTAGAAGGCTTGTAGGGGGTGTAGAGGATGAAAAACATAGGGGAAAGGTGAAAATTCACCTACAAGATGCTCACAAATGAACATGGTTGAAAGCTCAGAAAATGCAAATTAACAAGTGTTGCAAAAGTGTCGAAAAGCATAGAAAATAGGGAGGGAGAGAAAATGATAAAGAGGAAACAACACAAGACAAGAAAGAAGACATGTCATCAAGAGGTCTGCTGCTTAGAGGAAATTATTTCATGCATACATGTACATTACAAGGATTAAAATCATCATAGGGGTCCTCGTGGAGGCTGTGCATGATTTTTGTGCTTACAATACCTGTAACTTGCAATCACAAAGGAGTGTGGGAGGGGGTTGTGGTGTTTAGAGTCTTGCCTCAGTCAAGCCCCAAAGAGACATTTAAGTCTTCTAAACACCATTATCAGATAAGATTGCGTATCCCTGTGGGATGGAGGCAAAAATCCAAATGATAAATGATTGAAAACACAATAGATATCACCTTGAAGTGTAGATCTCATGGAAGGAAGATACTCTTCATGCCATGAGGAGATGGAGTTAAATTTGCAAATACAAACACAATAATCATGCTCTACTCTGCAACACGATGAATATTTTGAATGTTCTATAATCACAAATATACATAAAGTCCATCTAGTTTGCAAATGAAACCTAATCATGCTTATATATGCAACTACAAATATTCCTGTTAAGAATTTCATAATTCAAACTTGAGATGTCATCATAGGACCTAAATAACGGTCATAAAACCAACATTTAAATTTAGGGTAGACCCAAAATAGGGTAGGACTAGGGCACTAGCACCCAAGTCCACGCTCTCATTTTTGTTCAGGGCTCATCAAAATAGCACCCCCTATGTCCTATTTGCCATAAGACTTCAGGGTTTTCTCATCGGGAGTCAAAATAAACATGCAAGATGTTCTAAATGAATTCTAAAGACCCAAGAGCTAAACCTTAAGAGGGAAAGGCCCCCAAGGGGACATTTTCTGATATAGCACTTCCCAAGGGGAGAAATGTTGTTTTCCAGTTTTGGATCCTCTTTGGTCTTCTTATTCGAGCATTCACCATTGGCACATGAGCTACTTCATTATGGGTTGGACATCTTGTCTCATTCTCACCCTCTTATGTGGGCTATTGATTGTATATTTGTGATGGATGGTGTACTTGAGGGGTATTGAGTCTTTCCATCCTTTCATCACTTGTACATGTTGATTTTGCATTCTCACTTTTGGAGAGGAGTTTTGTCACATGAGGTTTTCTCCTTTTCTCCACTTGAGATTTGTTCATCAGTACCTAACATGGCCTTGTAGCCAAGACTCATTTATGCATTCATGCCTAGTTTTCTTCTCCCTAAGTTGCACTTAAGGGGGGTGTTAGTGTAAAAAGATATATTACCTAGCTAGTCATTTCTAGGTCCTCTTCACACTAGTTAATTTAGCTTACTTAAGTATTAGTTATATCATTTAATATACTTACATGCTTTTATTTATTAGTGGTGTCTAGGTGCATTAATTACTTTTGTCATCTAGTTAGTTGTTCCACTATGTTGGACTTGAGTCTCACCTCTCATCTTGCCTATAAAAGGGAGGTCTCTCATTGTACAAATCAATTGAGAAGTAGTCAAGCTTTGCATCTTGTAAATGTTATGCATCATTATTCTTGGCAATATTTCTTTTCTCTCTTGTTGTGGATTAAATTGATTACAGGTGATCCTAGGAGTGCTTGAGTCCATTATCGACTGTTACAAAAATGGCCCCCTTATCACTAGACCTATATGGCCATATAAGGAACATATATGACCTAATTGGCAAAGTCAGCCCATTGATTGGGGCCTTCTACAAACATGAGCCTGCATTGGAATATCATTAGGTAGATTGCCTAGATGATCATCAAGTTTGAAAGAGGGACTACTTTAGGTTTACCTTGCACATGGTCAAGGCATGTAACATAGGGAGGATTCCCAAGGGAAGGAAAGAAGATGGGAAGGTCTTGCACTTCTCCTAAAACACATATAAGGTGTTCAATGAGCCCATGGAAGATATTGATTGGACTGCCATGGAGGATTCCTCTCTTGATAATAGGGCCAAATCAATGATTTATAGAAATTTGGATTGGTTGAAGAAGCCATTTGCTATGATGGACCCTTATCTAGCCTCTAAGAAACCTAAGGAGCAAAAGAAGAAGATAGAGAAGGGAGAGTCCTTAGCCCTACCCAAGATAAAGGTTACTGTAGCAAAGGCAACAAGACAGGAAGAACAAGGGTGAACTAAGGCTGCAACTACTGCAAAGGAGAAAGAAAAGGTCAAGTTGGTGGACGTCTAATCGAGTGAAGATGAGGAGGATGAGGTTCCTTTGATTGGAAGGAATAGGAAAGATGTTCAGCCACCTCCTCTTGCTTAAGATCCTATCCAACATGTGCTTGAGGATGCAACCATCACATCATCTCCTTCTACTACCCACAAGCATGATCGGTTTGCCCCTGAGGGGGTGACCATTGTAACCTTACATGTCTGCTCCCCTTCTTCCTCACCTCCTCCACAAATTGTCACCAATTCCCTTGAACACACCCTTCCTATCCACTAACCTAGGCCACCACTCAACCATTCACTTAGCCACATCCACATATATAAACATCATAAACAACTCCTCAAATTCATCAACCACCATCTCAAATTCCCATCTCACCACCACAAGTTTCCACGTAGCCACCCCCACATGTTTCCCAACCTGTTCCTTCACCACTTTCTCAATCCACTACATCTTCTCTAACCCTTGTCTCACTTGTTCCTAGCCACCTATTTCTTCACCCATTCCTCCTCGTTAGGAAAAGGTCCCATCATCTTCCCCTATTGTTGAACCAAAAAAACCATTAGGAGAAGAATCATTGGTAGAAATACTATCCTCTATTAGCATTTTAATTTGCACCTTTCAGTGCAACACAAAATGGAACAACGTGTACAGTAAAACTGTTCTTTGAATTAGGAGGGGAAGCTCCCTCAAACAAGAAATTTTAAAAGACAAACATGATTAACCTATCTTTTTTGTTTCTCAGAGGCACAAGCACAAGGCAATTCAAGCTCTTCTGCAATCCTATGAGAAGTTTTCAAATACCGCAGAAGAATAACTTAATCTAAAACACACTTTTACTTTCTTTAATTAAATCCAGAGATTGAATAAGACAAATGAACATAGATGATCTTATTGAAAAAGGAGAGCACAAAAAACAAAGGAAGATAAAAGATAAATGATTATGGATTAAATCACAAGCATTCTCTTCCAACCTCAACAACACAAAACTTGCATAAAGTTAAATCATACATCTATCGTTAAGGCAAAAAATTATGCAACACTATTTGAACAATAAAATGAGAGCAATAAAAGCTTCATTATTTACCATTAAGAAATAAAGTGTGTAGGATACACTTATTTATAACCTAAAACAAAAGGTGCATGAAAGAGAAAAGAAGAGTTGAACTAATACTCTTCAACTTAACCCTAATGGTGCATGTAACCATGTGAGCTTATTAGCATATTAAAAATATAAAAATATGTCTTATGTAATTCAATTAAATGAACTTTCATGTTATTACAAAAGAGTTCCACAAATACATGATTTGCATGACTTCCAAAATAGATCTAAAAATAAATATATCTTTGAAAAGAAAATTTAGTTCTCAAAATAGAAACTGCTTTGGAAATCCCTCCAACTGCTCAAAATAGATTTTCCTGCAAACACTAAAAAATGGTTATCTAAGAATTGAGATTTTTCTCAAATTCATCAACTTTAGCCTCCTCTAGAATAATGATAGAGTCAATGTGTACAGTCTTCATCTGCAGAATGACACTCGCATCTTCTATTCTCTTTGAAAGATCCAAATACTCCTTTTCCAGCTTATCAAATTTTACCATGATTTTTAGCCAAAAGGTACATCTTCACTACATGAGGATCTCCACAAAACCTCTCAGGGATCAGCCGTATAAACTCATTCTGCAAATCACGTACAAGGAAATTTATGCCTTCATCTGTGAAGTACCTACAAGGGATGTGCTGAATGAAGTCAATCACATACTTCTCCACATTGAGAATTTTTTCCTTCCATGTAGCCAAATCTAAGGCTATGTCCTTAGAGACTTGAATAAAAAAGGAATACTAATGCATCCATGAAAAGACTGTAGATCTCTACTTTGATGTCATTGGCTTCATACCAAGAGTCTATAACTTCACCAAAAGCCTATCATAAATAGGTGCCATCTCGGTCATGCTATCCAACATACTATCAATTCCAAGGATAATATCCTTAGAATTTGCCACTGCTATAGTCAACTTTGCAAGAAAGTCAACACCCTTCACTATGAAGTCTTCTATCTAGTCCTTTGTGTGCTTGTCGTATACCACCAATTGGCTCAACTATCTCTGGTCATCAGAAGACTCCATCACCTATGGCAAAAGAAGAGAAGGCTGTGTAGAAGTATGCAAAAGCTGAGAAATATATTGTCACAGCTATTTGTTCTCTACTTTGAGGGTAGCCTTGTCCTCTCCATCTTTTAGCACTCTTTCTCTCAAAGTATCAATGGCAACCTCCAATATGTTCATTGCGGCATGCTGAGTGCTTCTACCCAAGTTGGCCTTGATGATCTAAAAATCATCAAGCTCCACATCCAACACCGTCTTATCCTAAGGAGGAATGGTGGCCTCTAAAATCATATCACCCTCAAGAGTCTTCAAAATCCTTGACCGTTCCTTTAATTTCTTTGCAGAAGGCTCCCTGTATGAACTATCAAATGTGCTGAAATCTAGCTGATAAGAGGGCCTCCTTTTCTTCTCTCCAATCACCTTGTGCAACCAAGTGGGAGTAGCCCTTTCAGGATCTGGTTCTGGCTCAGCTTCTAGCTCTACTTTCGGCTAAATTGTTGGTTCACCCTCAGGCTCAACCCCTATCTCCTCGACTCCTAATGAGTCAAAAGGTGTGGAAGTATTAAGTATAGGAGACTCATGAATCTCAGGCACCATAGGTGTTGATGGTGAATCCTCATCGGAAGAAGAAGGGGAAGAGGAATTAGTAGGCGAAGATGGCTCTATTGAAGATAAAGTGATTGCATCCAATTTCTACTGAATTGGTGCCTTGGATTGAGTTCTAACCTTTTGGATCATGCTTGAGGGTTCTTTCGTAGAGATGCTAACTCCTTTGTCCACCTCACCTATCACCTTAGATTTCAACCATGTCACCAAGCGAGAAGATTATGGAGGCTCTACTGTAGGGGTTTTATCCTTGCGAACTTTGGCTCTCTTTTCCCTCTATGCATTCAGGAACATCCAACTATGCTTTACAACTTCCTGAGTCCTATCTGTGATGGAGATTGATTCCTTAATGGACTAGTCTATCTGTGGCAAAGGTTGCTGATCAATTTTCTACTTAATGATCTTAGGAGAAAGAACATTATTCTCCTCATCCGTCAACCCTCTAACATCCTCATCTAGGAACACTAGGATTTGCAACAATGTGAAGTGGCTATAACTACGTCGGTGAACCTCGAACTCATCTTCACAGTTAGCCCAATAATATTTAATGGTAAGCATATGGGCAAACTTTCTGCCAACTCTGGACTTCATTACCTCCTTGGGGTCATAGGTGTACTTATCCTTGAATGTTTTGAGGCCAAATCTATCCATCTCTTCCCCTATCACCTTAGCATCAACAACAGATTTACACTTGTAGATACTGAGTTGGATAGGGAAACAAACTCCATGTTTGTGCCTACTACGTAGGAAAGTATGAACTTTTGAACTCTAGCATAGGAACTCTATGAATACAACCTTGTTGTAAGGGTATCTTGGGAGCATGTATGGATAAGAGGTAAACCAATACACTCGGCTATATGAAAAGGTAGGAAATTGTATGAACCAATCCACCAAGTCTGAGATGACGACCCTTGCCTCCTCTAAAATGTGCACATGCATTTGATTATCTAAGTCATGTGTTGTGTACATTAAAATGCATCAATGACTCAACAAAAGTGCCTTAGAGAATCTAAAAACTCCAACTGTGGATAGAGTCTGAATATCCTAGAATTATGTGAGGAACCTTTGAAGTTCAATTTGGAAAAGTTGCACTGCTTAGCCACCATGTAGACCAAGAATGATATCATCCTAAACTCATGAGTATAAGAGAACTCTATGATCTACTTATGAATACAATTTCTTATGAGGGAAGCCCAATCGTAAGACTCACTACCATTGACCACATTGCTGATAATATAGAACATCTATGTTCTAAAACTTTATGCTTTAGCTTACCCTGTGATGCAGTTGAGCAATGTGATCATGAATGCAAATTCATCTCTAAATTCTCTGTGGCCTACATTCCTTGGAAGTGTGTTTCTCTTCTTCTTCAACCACTTCACTGCTCCTTTCTGACACTTATCAACCTAAGTGCTCCATACCTTGTCACACTCCTCAAGATCTAGATTGAAGGACTCCTCAAATGACGAAATGTAGAAGGCAAATTTGATGTCATCTAATTTGAGTCTAGGTAGCACTCATCCTTCCACTACTCTAACTTCCCTTGTCTCAGGGTTGTAATGCTTTATGCAAGCAAGTACGAACTCTAGGCATTGAACTGAGATAGGGAAAGAGTCACCTTGAGTAAGCGCAGAGTAAGTTAGGTTCTTTGCCATAGTAATACCACCTCTCATCATAGCATCCAAATCAAAATCCTCAGGGGTGACTTGACATAAATCTATCTCCTTGACCTTCAGATACTCATGAAAGAGTGTCGATTTGGCCTCCATGGTGATAGAAGAGTATTGCATGTTGACTTTTGGGCTTGTAGAAGTGTTCTTTTCCACTGTCCCGCACTAAACAATGCAAAATTAGGCCTTCCTTTGCTTGTTGTTATGAAAAATTAGATCCTTTTCTTCGTTGTCCAACTCAGAAATTTTTGAAAAAAAGTGAATATTTTGCCCTTGCGAAGTGAAATTTCTGAGTTTCTTCTTCAATTTTGCCCCTAGAAATGGATATAAAGGTCAATTTGAAGTGTTTTAGGTGCTGGGAAAACACATAAACACTAAAAATGAAACTTTTAGGTCAAAATTTTTCCGTCAATTTGAAGTGTTTTAGGTGCTGGGAAAGCACATAAACACTAAAAATGAAAATTTTAGGTGAAAATTTTTCCCTAGAAGGTGGCTGGAATTGCTAAAAAATAGAAGAAAAGTGATTGAAAAGTCTAATTTTTGACGTTTTGAACACTACCCTTGAACTTTGTGATGAATTTCCTTCAAAAATCCCTTGGAACTTGACCTTTTGATGCTCAAAAACAATAAAATTTGCCTTCTTTCAATTTGGACCTGCACAAAAATTGAAGCTTTTCTCTAAAATAGCTTCTAAGTCAACCTCTATATGGCTGGGAATGATAAAAAATACCTTCTTTTCTATTGTAGCAATGTAAAACCAACTCTAATCTCCAAAAATATGAGCCTCTATGACAATAATGCCTTCACAAATGAAGTGTTGCTCTTATAAGCTCTCAAATATGCTTTTATTCTAAAAATAAGAGTGTTTTTTTACCCTAGACATGCAAAAATTGATTTGAGTTGGAAGTGAAGTTGCATTCTATATTTATAACTAAAAACTCATGCAACTCCAAGTGTGGTGTTCCTTTCTAGAGCTGGTCAGCCAAGTCTATTTATGGAGTTGATTTTGTTTTAAAGCAAAAAACACCAAAGTTGGTGCGCTATAGGAACGGTGGACATGTCCTTGGTCCAGTATGCGTGCCTTTGAAGTGGCACACTCCTTCTCTAGGCGCCTCTCTTTTTTCTTGAAAACTTGCCTTCTTTCACACCTTTGGTGTTATATCCTTCTTGACATGTGCACTTAGAACGAGTTTCTTCCACCTTAACAAGAAAACCTTTCACTTGCATTATGTTATACCTTGGAATGTAGCCTTTGGTACATTTGATGGGAATGCTAGAGGAGAGGAGGACGTGCTTTCATCTTGGCATGTACGCTTTTTGTAAGGAGCGCCTCTCCTTTCACTCTTTAACAAATGTGTATCTATTGCTTTGAGAAAAACGTGTTTTCCTTCATGATCATGCGCTTTTAGCACTCAACTTCTAACTTTGGCATGCTTTCACCTTACTTTTTGACTCTTCTCTTGCTTGATTTTTTGGATGTTCACCTAGTACTTAAACATTTTGAGTTTTGAAATCTTGCCATCTTTTCCCTAGGCGCACCTAGGCTCAGGCACGCTCGCCATGAGCCAGGTGCGCCAAAGTGCCTTAGAATTTAAATTTTGAAATTTTGTCAATAGTAAAATTTTCACTTAAGACTTTGAATTTCTTCACCTTCTATTTGTTCCATTCACCGAGCTTTTGCAATCTTTTGATCTTCGACTTGACAATTTTGACTTTCACCTTTTGACGACCTTCCATAGCCTTAGTCATTTTTGGCTCTTTGAGACTTCAATTTGATCTCGCCTTCCTTTGATGTACTTTGAAATACCTTGAACTTGCAAGGTTAGAAGAAAACAAGGCAACACAATTCTTGATACATGGGTTTGATACCACTTGGCGAAGAATGTATACATAGAAATTTTTTTCGTATGGGTACAACACACTCTAAATTAATGTCACAAACAAAAGATAATTGTGTCTCTTTAATATCACTTTTCTTTGGAGGTGTGATCAACTATATACAAATGGATCCATATAAAATGAAGGAATGTTATAATTTTTAGGATCAAACTTATACTCTCCAACACTAGTAGGCATGAAATCTAATGTACCCCAATCATCACCAAGTAAAGAATTATTATTCCATGGGGGATCTTGCTCTTTGTTCATATCTTGTTGTGCTTTCTTAGGTATCTCTTTTGTAGATTAATTTTGTGTAATAGTAACTTTAGGTGCATAAACCATCTCACAATTACTAAAAGGATGATTATTAGCATGTACAACATAATTCTCATTGTTATACCAAAATTTTGTAACCCTGGAATTATGGATGATACCACCCTTAAATCATGTATCCATAGATGACCCAATAACATAATATATGTTAATTTTCTAGGCATCACATGGAAAATAGAATAAATAGTAAGTGGTCAAGTTATAATAGGAAAATTAATGGTACCCAAATATTATCTAGTGATATTATCTATGTGTGAGGAAAATTGAGCATAATAGATCAAGCATGAATATCACAACTCAACCCTACAACCTTCAAGAAATAGATCTAAGATAATAACCCATAATTCAATTCAAATCAAACAAAGAACATTACCACCTAGATTGTATGTATTCCTTGGTTTCATGTGGATTGCTCTTCAAATTGCATAACCATGGTTGCAACAAGCGTGGATAGGTGATGTGCTCAAAGACGTAATATGTGTGCTCAACGATGTGAAGTATGCTCAAAGCGCCGTATGAATGTCCAAAGCTTAATGATCGAAGAGGATTTGTGAAGAGATGAATGTACGTATATATAGCTTTCAGGGGAAGCTTGATCAACGGTGGAGATAATTCAATGATATCAATGGATGAGATAAGTTGAGAAGACATGAAGGAACATGCACATGACAAGTGTCCATGCAAAAAGATGGTTTATTGAGTTAATTGCTTTCTTGGCTAAAAATAAGATGTTTTTCATAAAAATAGAATGCTTTTTCTATTTAATGAATTGATTGATAAAAACAAAGATTTAAAAAGCCAATTAACTCAACTTATGTTTCGCTTTTTGACATGCTTTGAATAAAATATATTTTTAGAAGGTTTTGAAAAGATAATTAGAAATTAAATAAATAAATTTATTTAATTTATTGTGCATGATGGAAGAATAAATAAGATATAAAAAGTCAACATTAAATAAATTTGAATAATTTATTTTATTTTGGAGGAATAATTAGCTAATTAAATAATTAAAATTATTTAATTGTTTGTGTATAAGAGGAATTAAAGTGGTGAATTAATTAAATAATTGATTTATTTAATTAATGTGGATTTGATGATTGAAAGAGGATAATTTAATTAAATATTTAAAATTATTCAATTTAGAAGAATAAAGTGGTGATTAAATGAAATTAATTAAATAAAAAGAATTTATTCAATTAATGTTGGAATTAGGGGAATTGGAAGAAATTGATGAAATTAATTAAATAATCAAGTTATTTAATTAATGTTAGATGCAAGTGGTTTAGAAGAATTTGATGTATGCAAGGTGAATAATGGAAAGGTAATTTTTAGGTGTCTACATTTTGCCCCTCTTTGAGACAATGCATTTTAAAGCATTGTTTCAAAGAAAGACATTGATGATGATGTGTATTAACAATTTTGCCCCAATGTAACTGGTGTAGGATGCCCCCTAGAGAGGAAAATTAGGTAAGTGATAGAAGGACTGGGTTGACTTGCGACCAGAAGAATGGGATAGCAACGTGACAGAGACAAGCTAAGAAAGACCAGATTGGAGATTGGAGGCTGACATGAAGAAATACAAGACAATGGGAGGGAAGAAGTAGGGTTGGGACTCTATAAGTAGGGCCTAAGGGGTCACTTTTGCTCATTTGCACCCTCAGAGTTTACAGATTTCAGAGCCCTTGTCTTCTAGTTCTTGTTGAGAGCTTAGATCCTTTAGAGGAGACTTCGCAAGTAGAGATGGCTGGCATTTCCTTCCATGAGCACCGAGGCGAGCGTGTCATAACCTATGGTCGACCAGCGGGGCCCCAACATTGGTATGTAGTCCTAAACTTTCCTTAGGTGCATTTATTAGGGTAATAAATGTGAGTAGAAATTTAGTTTAGCCAAAGGCGGGTTAAGTTAGGAAAGTGTGCATTTGGTTCATGTTGATGCACCTTTGAGAAAACAACGTGCCTATGGTCAGTGCAATTGCACCTTTGGCAAAAATAGTTCACTTTTGACTTCAATTAGGTTTTTTTGAAATGTTGAATCACTTTTGGTGAGTTAAAGGCCACCTTTGGAGCACATAAGTGCACCTATGGGCGATAGTGTTGCACCTTTGGCACATAGTCAAGCACCTTTGGCGAGAAAAGATGGGCCTTTGGTGCACAGTCATACACCTTTGGCAAAGTTGATGTGCCTTTGGTTTAAACTAGGTTTTATAAGGTTTTGACAAGTTTGACTAGATGTGACAAAGTGTTTACAAGGTGTAACAAGTTGACTTTTGTGGATGCAAGTCATTTTATCACCACTGATATATAGGGAGCACCATCCTGTAGAGTTGGCCTTGGTGGCAGAGTTGGAGTGGGAGGAGGAGATCTTCCTAGAGGTCATGGGTTTTTGGCATGTGGCACATATGACACCAATTGGGGTCCATCTCAAACTAATGACAACGCTAGTGGAGTGATGGCATAATGAGCAAATCTCCTTCCTCTTGCCGACTGGGGAGGCTACTATCACATTGGAGGATGTATGGCGCATTCTTAGGATACCTATCCATAGAGCATGGGTAGATGATGACATGGAGTTGGGTGAGTTTACACTTAGGCAGATCTTTATGACTCTTGATATAGGTATTGGGGATCATGATATCTGATGGTGATAGATTCACAGGCTATGTGACAGGATACAATTGGTAGTTGTTTCATTGATTGGTGGCATATTGGTGCCCGACAGACACTCACGTGGACTCTAAATTGGATGGGGTACTATTCTGGAGGGTATGTTCACATATGGTATTAGGTATGCATGGGGGCCCTATGTTTTAGGGCATCTATATCATAATCTGCATGAGTGTGTGTATCGATTCGAGACTAGCTTATCTGCAGGAGTTACTTTGTTGCATGTTTGGGCTTTTGAGCACATTGTTGTGACCAGACCAATCTCTCCTCGACAAAGGTAGCATGGAGGTCCCTTTGTTCATTTGTATGATGGTGCCCTAACATAGAGGAGATTAGGTGCAATCACTAGCAATGCCAGCTTGATGAGCTAGATACATTCATCTGGCATCTGTGGTGTGATTGTGAGTCTTGGGATGATGATGTTGAGTAGTTGCTATATTTCCAACGGGGAAAATATCTTTTTGGTAGGAGCATATATGTTATAGAGAGGTATCTCCCAGAGAGGGTACTTTGACAGTTTGGGTTGCCCCAACCCGAGCCAGTAGGGGACACTATTTATACGTGGACATAGAGGGAGATCCTGACCTAGGGACCAGAGATAGTGGTAGCCACAACATTAGAAAAGATCAGAGGACTTTCCCCATTGGCATGGTAGTGGATCTTGGGAGCAGTGGATGTAGGAACTACTCTAGAGTACGATGCTTACTAGTTATAACACCGACCAATGTAGTTGACTATACTAGGGGTAGTTGGGGAGATAGCTGGGAGAGGACAGGAGGAGAAACCTCACAGGGAAAGGCACCAAAGATAGGCATAGGAGGAGGTCCAAGTGCTAGGGCAAGGTGGATAGGATCATCCTAATCAGTTGGATGTGCATATGTCAGATGCAGGAGGACAACAATAAGCAATGCCATAGGCAGAGACGGAGGTAGAGTGCCTATAGAGGCTTTTGTAGGAAGAGATATCACGTTGCACTCATCTAGAGCTGAGATATCTCTAATTCAAACAAGAGAGAGATACTACTAGGACAGAGTTGAGACAGGCCAGAACTCAGACATAGGTACAGGCACTAGCACATGTGCCAACATAGGTTGATGATGACATAATAGCTCAACTGACTGCCAAGAGAGATGCAACAAGAGCTACTTTGGGGACTGACTAGGCCACCATGACACTAGTTGGAAAGCTGACTCGCATATAAGGTGAGTTGACCACAACTAGTAGAGAGGTAGAGTACCATAGAGGACTATACTATGGGGCTGTGTCAGTTGAGTAGCGACAACCAAGTTTCAAAGAGAGGAGTAGGTCAAGGGCATCTTCCTCGTGGAGGTCAGGATCATTAGTGATGGGTCCCTCTAGGGCACCATCAGCAAGAGGGCCTCCATCTGGTACAGGTGGATCGCAGGGACATCATCCTATTAGGAGCTCTACACACAATCACAGATAGAGCTTATTGTATATACATGATGTAGCATTTTTTTAGTTTTGATGTAGACTATGATTCCTACGGGTGGTGATGTATATTTTGATGGCTCATTGATAGCCCTTTTGTACTATATCGATTCATGAGACACGATTATTTTGATGATCTTATGAGATGTATATGATGTACTATGATGTTTTATCTATGATTCATGATGATGTTTATGGATGCCTATACTGATTATGATTTACTTCTATATGCTATGGATGTGTAGATGCTTGTATTTGATGATATATCATGATGATGCTATGGATGTGATGACATGTATTATGATCATGGATTCATGTGATAATGTGTTTACTATGATGTTTTATATGCTATGGATATATCATGATGATGCATAAATGCTTATATATTTATGGATGATATGATAGATATTAGGATCATGGATTTATGTGATGATATACTATGATGTTTATGATCATGATGCCTAACATGTGGGGTTTTGTAGGATTGAATAAGACAAATGATAATGTTAGCATGGATAGAAGAAAGGATTTTTAGAATAGAGGAAGATGAGAATTGATCGATCTTGTATGGAAGCTATAATTTAATTATGATATATGGATGGGTGGATGGATAGGTAGTTACAATGGTTATGCTTTAAATATATAAAGACCAAGGTGACGATGTATCCAATGCAAGGACATTGACTCTCAAACACATGGTTTGAACCTACATCCACTAGATATAATAAAACCTTGTTGGATAATGTGAATGGAAAATAGTCTTAGTGTAGAATGATCTTAATACACACAAGGCCTTTACAGAACCTTAGATATAAAAGATATTGATATGGAAGATGCTAATTCTAACACAAACAAGATACATATTAGTCGTAGTAGGATAATAAGCTCATCCCACAAACACATCATATGAAAGCAATGACTATGCCCCAATCCATATTGTATCGCAACATACCAAGATATAGAAAAATCAAGGTAGTCTTGAATAGGTATTAGAAAGGAACAAAAGATAAACCAAAAAAAAATTGACTGAATGATAAAACAAAAACACAACCGACATATTCTCTTGCCAAAGAGGGTACTCATGGTAGATTGGGCCTTATTGTAGGAATGATATATCCATTAAAGACTTTGTTATTGGGTAAGATGGATTGTAGCAGATGTGGCAAGCGGTATGCGGGCAAGCGAATTGCATTAGGAGTAGTCTTTTGCTTCTGGTTTGATAAGTACTTGAGCTTTCAACAGGATGCATAGTTTGTTTTCTGCTTGAGTTAGTCAAGTCGGGGTGGATAAGATAGATTGTGATAGATGGATGAAGTGAAAGGCAGAGTTGATTATGGATTGGGATGGAGGATGGGGTGCCTCTTATGTACTTGAGTACTAGATACTTCTTTTGTATTCCAGACTACCTACATACCCTATATCCATGGGATCAAGGCACATTAAGATGGGGGTGATTATGATGATATGTAGTTCTAGTTGGTGTTGATAATATAGGATGAGATGAGGGATGATGGGTGATGATGTGGTCATACCTTGAAAAAGGATCCATTCCTAGACCTAGGTTAAGGGAAATGTTCCCACATTCAGGTAGAGGTTTTATTATGGAGAATGGTGAATAAAGTAACTATGGATGATGATAACTATGGATGAACTGACTATGATGAACTGACTATGGATGATGCTAATGGATGAAAACTGACACTAACAATTTCCAAGCCATGATATATGGGAAAGTGGAAATGAAAAAGTCAATATGGATGGATGAGGGTTTTATTATGAATTAATATGGAATTAGATGGATGTTTAACTTAATAGATGGTGGATGCTAATTCTACACATAGCACCTATTTTCTAGTGCTTACTATGGTACTTATCCAAGGTGCTTGTTCACCAGGTTTTCACCAGAGGATGAATTATTTTTGGAATTTTCTATTTTTTTTATTTTTTTGGATTTTTCTAGGGATACTCTGAGGATCAAGCATAGAACTTCTTAAGATGAACATTGTTGATGGTTTCATCTAAGGGAATGCCTTCAGGTGTTGACAAAGTGTAAGCTCCTGATCCATAGACTGTTGTGATAACAGGACCCAACCAATTAGGCTCAAACTTGCCTTTCTTGTCTTAATCTTGTTGGTTTCTTTAATTTTCCTTAAGGACAACATCACCTACTTGAAACTGTCTTTCCTTGATCTTCTTATTATAGTTACGATGGAGATGATTTTGGTAGACGTGAGATGATTAAGTGCTGTGAGATGCCTCTTGTCTAGTAACTCTAGCTCATGTAATCTAGAAATTCTGTACTCCTCTCCATCAATAATATGCTGCATGGATACTCTGAGACAAGGGATCTTGACCTTGATAGGTAAAATGGCTTCAGTACAATAGACTAAGGCATATGGGGTAGCACCAATTGGGGTTCTGATACTAGTGCAGTAGGCCCATAAAGTGGGATTGAATTGCAAATGCCAATCATGACCAGCTTCATTGATTATTTTCATTAGGATTTTCAATATGGTTTTGTTGGAAGCCTTGGCATGGTCATTACTCTGGGGATAGTATGGATTGAAAAAGTGATACTAAATATGGTACTATGTGCACAAGGCATAGATATCTTGGTTCTTGAAGGGTCTACCATTATTAGTTACTATAGCTAGGGGAATACCATACCGGCAAATGAGATAGTTTAGGATGAACTTAGCAATTTGTTTGTCGATAATGTAGGTCATGGGAATAGATTTCACCCACTTCGTGAAGTAATCAGGGGCGGTAATGATAAACTTATGGCCATTGGAAGAGGATGGATAGATTTTACCTACGAGGTCAAGTCCCCATTGTGAAAAAGGCCATGGAGTAGTAACAGGTTGTAGCTCATGTGTTGGTGCATTTATCAAATCTCCATGCTGTTGGCATTGAAGACACTTCTTGGAAAACTAGAATGCATCTTGTTCGAGTGTGGGCCAATAATAACCTATATAGAACATGTTCTTAGCTAGATTAGGACTAGTGGAACGTGATCCATAGACACCTTCGTGTATGTCTCTTAAGACAACGTCAACTTCTTCTATGTTAAGATGTCTAAGGAGGATACCATCGAGACTCTTGTGGTAGAGGGTGTCACCAAGGATAGTAAAATGAGAGTCTCAGTGGATCAAGGTTTTGTGTTGGGTAGATGTAAGGTTTGATGGGATGGTGTTATCATGGAGATAATCATAGATATCTTGGTACCAAGGGGAATTGGGACCAACAAATTCGCAGATAATTTCACTTGGTGGAACATCAACGACCGATATCAACAATTGCTCGATCAAGAACTCACAATGCTGAGTGTTTGTAGGCATATCCATGAGGGATCCAATAGTAGCCATATCATGTGCAACTTTATTATGTACCCTAGGGATTTGTTCAAAAGAGATGCTAGAAAAATGTTGTTTGTTGCTATCAACCAATTGTTTGTAGGGTATCAACTTATCATATTTTGTTTGATACTCATCTATAACCTATCTGATGACTAGTTGAGAGTCTCCATAGACTTGTAGTTGTGTGATGTTCCATTGGACTGCTATGTGGAGACTTATAAGTAGTGATTCATACTCAGCAATATTGTTGGTGCAAGGAAATGCTATCCGATATGATTTTGGAATATAATCATTCTGTGGTGTAATAAAGAGGACTCCTGCTCCTGAACCATGTTGTGTAGGAACCATCAAAGTATAGTTTCCATTCAACTGAGGTAGAAAGAGTAAATATCCCTTCATTTGAAAGTTAGAGAGCATAGGGTTTATATATGTTATAGGAGCCTTTGATAATTGATCTAAAAGAAATTTTCCTTTGATAGCTTTTTGATTCAGATACTCTATACCAAATCCACTCAAAATCATGACCCATTTTGCTAGTCTACCTATAAGGGCTGCTTTGGATAAAAGATATTTCAATGGATCAATTTTAGAAATGAGGTTGGTGTGTTGGTTTAGCATGTCATTTCACAAATTTTGGGAAGAAAACACTACTGCTAAACATGCCCGCTCCATGGGAGTGTAATTAAGCTTATAACCAACCAAGGTGTGACTAATATAGTAGACTGGCTATTCTTTACTTGACTCATCATGATGTGCTAGGAGAGCACCTAATACTATAGATGTAGTAGAGATGTACAAGAGTAAAGGTCTATTTGGAACTAGTGGCCCCAAAACTGGAGGTGTAGCTAGATACTCTTTGAGTTGATCAAATGCCTATTGACACTTACTATCCCATTGGAATGAGACATCCTTTCAGAGAAAGTATAAAAATGGTTGCTATTTATCTGCTAGCTATGAAATGAACTATCTAATGGAATGAAATCTCCTTGAAGGCTCCTTAGTTGCTTTAGATTATTAGGTGGAGAAATTTCAACTATATCTTTGACCTTAGCTAGATCTGCTTCAATTCCTTTGTGAGATACAATGTATCCCAACAACTTCCCTGAAGTGACATGAAAAACACATTTGTTAGGATTGAGCCTCACTTGATATTTCTTTAGTCTATCAAATATTTGTCCTAGAACTTGTAGATGATCTTCCCTAGTAGTAGATTTTCCCAATATATCATCAACATAGTCCTCCATAATAGTATGAAAAAGGTCATGAAATATTACTATCATTGCTCATTGATAGGTAGTTCTTGCATTCTTTAGACCAAAAGGCATGACTTGCCAACAGTAGGTGCCCCAAGGACATGTAAAAGTTGTTTTATGTTCATCCTCTGGTGCTATGATGATCTGATTATATGTAGAGAAACCAGCCATTAGGGAAAGCATTTCATGACCTATTGTTAAGTCCTACAATGATATCAATATTCGGTAGTGGAAAGTCATCTTTACGACATGCTTTATTGAGATCTTTGAAGTTTGTGCAAATGTGGATGCCCTGAGCTACTTTGGAAATAGGTACCAAGTTTGAAACCCACTCTGGATAATCAATAAGTCGTATGAACTTCACATCTAGCAATTTCTAAAGCTCTGCTTTTACCAATAGTGCTATTTGTGGATGCATCTTACATAGCTTTTGTTTGAATAGCTTGGCATTTGGAGATACTACTAGATAATGAACCACTAGTGAAGGGTCCAACCCAAGCATGTTAGGATATGACCAAGTGAAATTGAATGTCTTGTGCAAGAATAATTTTGTGAAATCATTCCTCTCTTGTTCTAAAAGTGAAGCTACTAGGAATGTGATTTTAGGATTCTGAACTGTGCCTAGATTCATCTCTTGTGAGTCTTCCACCAAGAGAGAAGATTTTTCTTGATACTTTGTAGGTAAGGGAAGGTCAAATCCTCCATCCTTGAGCACTTCATAGAGGTTTTTACTGTTGGATATGTCCTTTGTTTTTACTTTTTATGATCAGGAGGTGCCACATTGTGGTTTTCACCTAGGGATCTATTTTTATTTTGACTTTTGCGACAGGAGGATTTGGCATTCTCACCAAAGTATGTAGCTTCATCTAAATCCATGACAAATCCAACTTTATGATCACCAAGTAGGATACCATCCTGGAGTCCCATGAATTCTGCTATAGCCTCATCATTCTAAAAGATGTCAATAAAGGGGGCCTCTTGTTGGCCCCAATCAATAAGTTTAGGGTACATGAGTGGAAGATTCTAGGTTTTCATGTTGGAGGTGAGGGAGATGGATAATATCATGAATATAGAGGTTTATTGGAATAGGTCGATGAGGTATAAGTAAGAGCCATGATAGTATCCTCTTCAAAGATCGAAACTATGGGAAAATCTTTCGCTACCTCATCGAGAATAAACTCGATGTTTGAGGAACATGGTACCTCCTTACCATATCCTAAACCATGCCTATTATTTTTCTTAGTCACAATAATAGGTTCTAGATTTCCTTGACCATGTTTTCTAAGACCACCTTGGCCTTTATATCCCATGTTTTTCACAATTTGGAGATCTTTACCATATTATGCAACAAGTAGTGTGGCTAGATCATTTTCTTGGAATATCCAAGAGGAGATATCTTCAATAGATTCGTCTTCTAGAAATCCCCAATGAGTGAATGTTGTTAGAGAATCTGGTATGCTTGCCTTTTTAGTGACCTTTGCTATGGGTGGTTTTGTTGGGAATTAAGGTGTCTCAACCTTGGTAATTCCTTGTATTTATTATTTGTAATGTATTTATTTTATTAGCCTATGATGTAATTAATTTGCACATCCTGTTTTGTCATTTAGTGTGAAGTGGCATGATGAGTTGTCACTCCACTTGTAAGGTGACTAGGATGGTCAACCCACTCCATGTGGATATAGGTGTCCCATATTGTGGTAGAGGTTTTCTGCCATGTGTTGGCATCTTGAGCAGTGTGTAAGGAATCATGTCACGTAACGGTTATGACAGATTCTATGATGCATAAGAGTTGTAAATAGAAGATCCTATGATAGGTGAAGACATGTGTTGAAGAGAATCTTTGAGGAAGGTATCTTTGGGTGCACAAGATGGGTTATGACATGTTGTAAGAGGAATATGCTATTTTTAGTCAGTGTATGACAGATTCTCTTATAGTTGTAAGTGCTGTCAGTTATGATGGATTCTATGACAGCTGTAAGGTGCATAAGAGCATCTGTCATAGCCTATCTTGGGACTAGGCGCCCACATTAGGATGAAGTGTTATGACAAGTGTTAGAACCATGCTACAGTGTTGGACAAGTGTCCTTAGGTGTGGGTTTTGGGCCATGAGGCCAAGATGGACGCCCATCTCAAGAAGGTTCCATTTTTTCCTTGAAACTTCTATATAAATAGGTGCTTGGATGGGAGATATATAGTTTATTTGATAGGTACTATTATGCTTCTAGAATATCTCCAGATATGAGTATCGAAGACTCCTAGAAGACTTGCATTGCAAGTGTGTTGTAAACATTGTTTTTTTTATAATACATTGTGCAGGTTTTAGAGTGTGAAGTTTTTCTCCCATAAGCATTTTCCCCACATTATATCTTGTCTCTCTCTCTTTTTTGTCTACATTCTACATGTATGTGTATTTCTGCAATATCTATGTTGTTGTGTTAACATCATTGTAATTGTAAATCTTAAAAAGAATTTGCACACATCTCTCCTCATTAGATTAGTGTAGGAAGCATTTTCCACACACCTTGCTTCCTTTTAGTTGGTATCAGAGTTTTATCATGTTTGGTCCTAGTTTTTGTGTAGGGGTTTTTTGAGTTGATCTTAGAGTGAGTGGGAGTCTTGGCAGAGTATTCTATAATCTTGTTGCAGGAAGGAGATGGCAGGCACATCAGGAAGAGTAGAGGTGGAGAAGTTTAACGACACCAATTTTGAGTTGTGGAAACTTAAGATGGAAGATATGCTTGTTGATCAAGACCTATGGGAAGCCATTAACACTACAAAACCTATAGAAACCCCACAAGCTGATTGGGATCTCAAAGATCAAAAGGCTAAGGGTCTCATAAGACTCTATCTAGCTGACTTTGTCCTATTGAATGTCCATGAGGAGAAGACCACGAAAGATCTTTGGAAGATGGTAAGAAAAGTGTCTCAACCTTGTAACTTTGAAAGATTACTATTCTTCCCAGTTTTTGTCTTTTTGAATACCCTTTATCTTGGATAATGGTCTAGAACTTTCAAAGTTTCCAAATGAGCTAAAAATAGCGAGACTTACTATTTTTAGTAAGTCCTTCAATTGATCTTGGATTGACCTAAAAATTTTCCCAGAAGGTGTGGAACAACTAAGTGAACATCTCAAGTTAGTTTTGTCCCAAGATCATATCTAGACCATGAGCTATTAAAGTTTCTATTTTTTGAAACTACCGAAAAAAGTCTTTAAACTCAATTACCATAATTGAAACTTCTCTAAATATCCCAAAAATGGTCATAACTAGTGTAGTGGTTATAGGATGATAGATCTCTTCATGAGCTTTCTGACGCATTAAACGGTTTGTCAATCTGACACTCGGATCAAAAGTTATGGCCTCTAGAAGTTGGATCTTCTATTTTTGGCAAATGTAAAAATGTGTTGGACACATAAATGAGTTGTAAAGGGGAGAGTTATACATGTTGGTGTGTGGTTTGGCACATCACAAGGCATATTTTATTGGAGATAATTTGGGCACCACTTTTGGGTGGTTTTAGCTCATGGTTTTGTAAATACTGTTGGCAGTGTATTGTATTGTATCTCCTATATATCAGGAACTTGAGTGGAGGTTGCGTGTAAGAATCTTATAGATGTTGAAGTACCTCCTGGATCTCTAGTTTAATATACTCCTATAAAAGCTTGCTCTACAAGTATATTGTAATCTTCATGATTCCTGAATAATATATTGGGCAGCTTTGGAGTGTGGGGTTTTTTATCTGAAAGAGTTTTTCCCACGTATATCTTGTGTTGTGAGTTTTGTGTTTGCATTTGGAAGTTGTTAATATCTTTCTATTAATGTGCATCTTAATCTATAACTATAAAAATAAAAATTTGCATAATTCTTTCCTCCGTAAATCAGTGTAGGAAGCATTTTCTGCATACCTTGCTTCCTTTCAGTTGGTATTAAAGTCTGATCACCTTTGGTTCTAGTTGTTGGGAAGAGAGTTTTTGAGTTGATCTTTGTTTGAGTGGGAGCTTGTGCAGAGGATTTTGAAATCTTTGTTGTAGGTAAGAGATGGTGAGCACATCTGGGAGGTCTGAGATAGAGAAGTTTAATAACAGTAATTTTGAGTTTTTGAAACTCAAAATGGAAGACATGCTTGTAGATTGGGATTTATGGGCAGCCATATCTGGTACAAAACCAATGGCAATGTCTCAAGAAGACTGGGATCTCAAAGATCAAAAAGCTAAGGGTTTGATAAGACTTTGTTTGGCTAATTCAGTGCTCCTAAATATCCATGAAGAGAAGATTGCAAAGGAACTTTAGAAGAAGCTTGGAGATGTTTATCAGGTTAAATCCCTAGTGAACAAGTTATTCTTGTGAAATAAATTATATTATTTGAGGATGGAAGATGGAGGATTTATCACTGATCACCTGAATACATTCAATATGCTTGTTTCCTAGTTGACTTTTGATGGTGTGAAAATGGAGGAGGAGGATCGATGTATGGCATTACTGTGTTCCTTACCAGATTCATGGGACCACCTTGTTATGGCCATTGGGAGTACCACTACCACCTTCATGATGGATGAAGTGGTTTCTTCGTTGTTGTCTGAAGAGATGCAGAGAAATTCTTCCGAATCAACTAAGGTGGCTCTTGTAGTTCATGGTAGATCTAAAGAGAAGGGAAAGAAAAAGTATAAGAAGAAGGAAGAAAAAGGAAGATCCAAATCCTGTGGGAGATCTAAGTCTCCTGGAAAGTCCAAGGCCCTGTGTTGGAATTGCGGTAAACCTGGTCACTTCCGAAAGGAGTACAAGGAGGAGAAAAAGAAAAAGAAGAATAACTATGATTCAAATTTTGACAAGTCCTCTCAGGATGAAGGAGAAGCATTTGTCACTACCTTGGCAATGCATGCATCTGAGGATGTGTGGCTTATTGACTCTGGTGCATCTTTTCACATGACCTCGTATCGGGGCTGGTTTTTGAAGTATGAAGAATACGATGGTGAAAAGATGTACTTGGGTGATGATTCTCACCTAGATATTGTTGGCCATGGAAGAGTCTTGATTCGATTCCATGATGGATGAGTAAAGGGAATCAATGGTGTTTTGCATATCCTTGGTTTGACACAGAACCTTCTTTCTATAAGTAAATTTAATGATGTGGGTGTGCAAGTTGTTTTCTCGAATGGAGGATGCAAGATGACTAGAGGATCTATGGTTTTGGCTAAGGATGTTCAGATTAACACTTTGTTTTAGCTTGATGCATGCGCAGTTCAATGCAATAGTACCTCTATTATGAAGAAGAGAGCTTCAGAGTCTTCATCCTCACCATTGGAACTAGTAGCAAAGAAGATTGTTGCATCTACTTCCGATGGTTGTGGTTTTTGGGTACCTAAGGGTGCTCATTCTATGGAGATGAAACTTCTAGTTGAGAAAACAATGTTATGGCACTGAAGGCTTGGTCACATTGGTGAAAAGGGTTTGAGGTGTTGATAACTGAGAGGGGGGGTGAATCAGTTATCTTAATTAATTTAACTTTTTGTTCTTCTTTAACAAAAGCAAGTAAGCATCCATAATCATGAAAGCAGAAACAAATTCATTACACATAATATAATGATTTTGACGTGGAAAACCCTGTTAAGGGAAAAACCACGGGGTGACTAACCCAAGAATGTATTCTCTGTTAGAAGAATAGAAATACAAAATGGCACTTGCCAATTAGGGCTCACTGCCTGAGCACATTGCTCACAAGAGGCTCACTGCCTACAAGAGACTCACTGTCTACAAGTTATAAAGAGAGTAACAAGATACTTGAACTGATGAGAAGCATCCACATATGCTGAAGTTCAGTTCTGGTTAGGCTCAGTATACTGATCTACTACACTTCATTCTTCCTCCCTTTTGGTGCTGCTGTCCTGTCACATACCGAACCTATCTTACTGCCTTTACACTGCTCTTATGCTTTTCTTTGCACTTTTCCACACACAACATTCACTTTCATACCGAAATCAATCTGGTATATATATCCGCACCAAGGATTTCATCCACTTTCTAGTCGGCATCCAGAATACTTACTATTTTCACAAACTCTTGGTTTGTCAGCTGAATCCTTGCTTATCAAGTGATGTGTATCAAAGGTATGCTCATAGAACTCATCAATCATGTCTGACAATCATGAATGATACCTTAGTAAGCTTGATCACCATCAATATCTCATCCGGATCAAGGTCTGATGCTCTGCCGGTCAGTTCTTCCTCAGTCTACTCTGTCAAATAGGAACCCAATACTTAGGGTCTCATATCTCATCACTCTTTCATTATCATAGGCTCAATCCTTAGAATCTATCAGTCAAGGTACTCCTCTTGACTTCCCCAAGTCTGCACTTTACTAAGATACTTCCTCTGAGACGTCCGGACCTGATTGTCAGACCTTGCTACATGATCTGTTCTTGCTTACCAGACCACAACACTCTTCAATCTCACTTCCGGTATAAGCACACCATGTCTTGCGGATAGGTGGGATGAACTTTGTTTCCATCAATGACAACATTCATGAAGCTATACTATGTCTCTTTCCAACAATCTCCCCATTTGGCATTGATGGCAACACTTAGTGAAAAATGACTGTCACACTACACTCCCCCTTGGCTGATGCTCTGTTCTAATGTACACTTTATTGGAGCTCCCCCTTAGCTGGATTCCACATTTTTCACTACTCCTCACTCCCCCTTTGACATCAATGGAAAAGGGTAGGGTCCGCACATCAAAATTTCCCAAAAATAATCTATACTTGGCCATATAAAACATATATACATGTTTTACTTACATATACTGAATTATATCTGCAAAAGTGGTCTTCAACTGTACCAATTCTGACGCCCAACTCTTCTTCATCTTATCCAAAATTGAGATGTGACCACTCAACAAGAATGAAAAAGCTTCTACCCTTTTTAGATATGTCGGATCACTGGTCCGGGCTGTGGTCTGAGCATCACTTAGGGCCTCATGCATGGCTTCTAACTTAGGGATAATTATCCCTCTAAGTTCACTCAACCTATTTATTCTATTTTTCTTCTCCTTCTCAAACTTCTTTATTTCATTTGTGACTATAATAGTCTAACACTCTTGATTTACTATGGAAGAGGAGAGAGGATCAAAACTTTGAGATAAACTTAACAGTTTATCCTCTTGCTCTTTTGCTTTCTTCTCAATATCTTTGGTCACTTTGGGCCAGGATAAACAAAATTTATATATATCTCCACCATCTTTGAGAGCATTTTCTAAGCTCTTTATCCCAATATCCATAACTCTCCTATCATTTGAAATTAGACCCTGCACTTCGGAGAATCTCTTATCTAAAAATTCTTTCCGGACTTTCTCTTCTGCTGCTTTCTCTAAAGAGTCAAAATGTGTATTAATAGAATTTACAAGAGACTTTAGATTACCAGATGTGGAGGCTGAAGGATCCTTTTGGAAGGATGGCATGATCTTCTCCAATACACCGGATGTAGTTTCTATGAGCTCACAGCCTTCCATGTGAGACTTCAGAAGTTTTTCTTTTGCCTTTGCTTGAGTAAAGGAGGCTAGCTTCATGGTTTGAACTGGGGAGAGGGAATCAAAATTGAACAGTCCTTGAAGCAGTTCCGGTTCATCAAATTCCATCATCTCTTTGGTCAAGAAGTCTTTGACAGTTTCTGCAGTGTCTCTTGCCAGAGACAGAGTCTTCTTCTCTTCTGCAGTCTTAGAATTGTCTCCTAGAGTCTTTTCTGTTTGGCCTTTTTCTTTTTCTTTTACTTCTTCTCCTTGACTAGTTTTCTCCTCTATTCTTTCTTCTCCTTTAGATCCAGTGTTTGCAGGGGAATCCGAATGAGAGATATTTACCTCTTCTTGGACTTCCTCTTCCAGGACAGAGGAATCTAAGTCCTTAGTTTTCTCTTCACTTGTCTCCTTTGTCTCTTCTCCATTTTTCATAGTAGATTCTTCTTCTTCATTCATGGTAGAGGGTTCATTACCTAGGTCCTCTATAATAGGAATATTGAATCTTTTAAAGCATTTCAGAGGATATCTTCTGTTTCTTTTGCCACTTTGTCAGTTTCTCCAAGCATGAGCTGATTCATTCTAGCCTTACTCCGGAACTCATCCTTGCAATCTTTGAAGATCATATCCATTTGTTTCAGAGTAATTGAAGGATAGAGCTGAATAGCTATTTGTTCTCTAATTTCTAAGTCCTTTGCCTTGGCATTTTCCTTTCTCATTTCAAGTTCTTTCTCTAAACTTTTGGGAATTAGAGAGATGATTTCAATAAATGCTTTGTTGTTTATGTTCAAGTACTTAACTGTGACTTCCTCTAAAATCTTTTTATCTGCATCATTATATTCATCATAGAATTCTGTTATTGGTTGCAGATTTCCATCCACAGTAACTTCCTTGACTACATCATCAATGCGGAGAGTAGGTTTTTCAACAAATTCCTCTGTCTTCTCTTCTTTGCCTTGACCGGTAGAAGGTTCACCGGTTGTTTTCCTCTTCTTCTTCATTTTCTTTACTTCCTCATTTGTCTCAGTCTCTTCATCATCCTTTTGACTGGCATAAGACCTTGTAGCCTTTGTCTTAGTTCTTTTCTCTCCCCTTCCGGATGTTCTGACTTCCGGTTTTGATGCTTTCTGGCTCTTAGAGGTGGTAGGTGCAGAGCTCTTGGAGGATCTAGTCTGGGAAGGGGCTTCCATCAGATCACTTTTCTTTTCTGCATCTTGTTTCTCTTTCTCTGCCCTTTCCATCTTTTCTTTGTTTGCATCAAGTGCCTCCTTTGAAATTCCATGCCTCTTGGCAAATTCTTCTACTTCCTTCCTCACTTTTCTTTTCATTTCCAGCTGTCTCAGTTCAACATGAACCTTTACACTCAGCTCTTGAAATGTTCCAAATCTTTCTGCCTCGGGATCCTTGGGCTAACTCAGCATGTGTTGAACATGTAGCTCTACCATTTTCTCATCTACTTCATACCCCATTGGCATGATCCAAACTGTCCTTAGCTCCACTGCCTCCATTAGGCATTGATCAATTTCTACCATAAAGCATACTGTGTCCTTATATTTTTCAACTAGTGATTTGGGAATTCTTTCTTTGGCTTGCATCATACTCTGAAAGTTCTTGAAGTAGCCCCAGAGTGCTGTATTATGTGCCTTGGCATCACCAATTCCATGCAAATAATCTCTGATTTGTATGGCAATTGGTCTGTCATTTTGCCACATCCAACCACTGGATCTGGGAAGCTCATTCATAAAGTAAAAGAACAAACACAGTATTAGCCCACCAAATTCGAATGAGTTTTTCTTGTCTTTCTTGATCTTTTGTAGGTTTTCCAACAGTTAGCTTAGAAGAAGCTCACAAAGATCATAATCTGTATTCTCCCTTAACATTTGATAAGCAGTGTAAATTGCTATTTCGAGTACTAAATTTTCCCTGCTGGAGTGGTATATCTTGTAACCAATTATCATGGAGGCAAACTTGATATCCGGATCAGTGATATCTTCAATTGTTATTGCTCTCTTGTCAAATTTTGATCTTGTTGCCTCACTCACTGTCTGATTCTTAACGGATTTGAGAGTAGGTAACCCACCGGATGAGTGCAATCTGGTAACTGCCCTAATGGCATCCTTGGTTATCTTGAAAGGCCTCATTAACCACATAAAGTTGTCATGCATTCTACTTAGAACATACTGGACCCATTCATCTTCTGCAAAACAGGGGAAATGGATGCACTGACTGAAATGCTTGTCCCAGATGGCTTTGTATTGAGGTTTGCGATCAAATGAGTCATCTATTAGTTCCTTGTGGTAGATATCCATCAGCTTGGATTCCCCAAATTCTTCAATATTTGAATGAATGTAAACCCTAACATCTTCTACATGCAAAACACCATGTAGAATGCTAGAAAATGCACCTGAGGGATCCACTTCTAGAGATTTGTAGGGATGCTTCTTAAATTTAGGGCATGGCCTATTAGTAATCTTCACAACATTTGGGGTAGCCATCTTTCAAAGATTCAGAGAGAGATTTCTAGATCAGAAAATACCTCTTGCGCTTCTAGGGTTCATGGAATGAGCTGAATCAGATTGCTGGAAGAATTGACTTCTGCGGTTGATCTTTGAGAGGCTTGAGACAATTTGTTTGCAGAGCTCCTTTTCTCTTCTTTTCGAATGCAAATGTACAAATGATGAACAAAAGAACCTTTTTATTTCTGTGCAAACCCTAATTTTGTTTGCAATAAATGCATACCTTAAGTTATTCCGGTTGCTCTGTTCTCCTTGTCCTGAGGGATTTCTCCGGATCACTAAGATGCCCTTAAAGTTATTCTCGATGGATATCAACAATCTATCTTTCACAATCATTCCATGTATCCACAAATCAAGATACCTCAAATTTGAATCATACCAGATCTAACTGTGAAAATCCTATTCTTACCGATTGACTATTGAACCAGATCAATCTTGGAAGAGTAACCTTTTCAAAACTTCTTGCAGATCTTCCATATCTTTACCATGGATTATTTAGATGTTTCTCTGAGAGCCCTTTAATCCACAACCTTTCATGTGCCAATTTCAAGCACCTATTGACTGGCTGGGGGAAAATATTTTTCTTTAGTTACTCCCCCTAAGCTAGAGCTCATCTATTTAGTTTCTGGAAGGACTATCAGCACCAGATTCTGGTGCAGATCCATCCCCATCATTTTCTGTACTTCTCTTCACCCATATCTTGTTCATCTCCCTTTGAATTTCATCCACATTCACTTTTCCTTTTCCTTTGTCTTGGTTCTGATTAGGATGCACTGAACCCTTTTTGTCCCAATTCTTACTTCTGCAGAACTTGGCAATATGACCGGATCTATTGCAATTGTAGCAAACAACATTTCTTTGCATATTTGACTGATATCCTCTTGATCTACATTGATTAGCCATATGTCCCATTCTATTGCATGCAAAACATCTACCATTGAATGAATTTTTCATTTGCAAATTTCTACATTCATGAGATTTGTGACCATACCTTTTGCAACTAAAGCATTGTCCGGAGAAGGATGACTTAGTCTAGTTTATTCTTCTTCTGCATTGATTTGCTTTATGACCAAAGTTATTGCAATTGTGGTAGTATCCATTGAAGGATGGATATCTTTGAGCATTTGGTTGCCTTACCAGAGGTCTTCTAGGCTTGTTCCTTAGATTTCCTGATCCAGAGTTCATCTGACTGGATCCAGAGCTGTCACCTTTCTCATACCCCAAGCCTTGCTTGTCATCTACTCTCTTTTGGCTATCAAGAAGAACTTCAAGCTGAGCATAGCTTATCTTGAATTTCTCTTTGTATTCATTTACTATTTGGAGATCCCTTTTTAAAGTGACAATTTGATTCTCAAGTTGTTCTTCATTATCTCTAGCTTCTTCAAGATCAGATTCCAAATGCCTGATTATTCTATCCATTTTGTGGCAATCTTCTGACTTTTCTTTGAGAGATTGTTTTAAATTATCTTTAGTCTTTCTTTTCTCTTCAATTTCTTAAGTGAATTTTATAACACCTGATTCCATTTCATGTCTTACCATAATGACCTCTTTTGATAGCTTCTCACATAATTTGTTCTTTTCATTCAAATCTTCATCAATAACATTGGCTTCACTTTGACTTGCTAACTGTTGAAGTAATTTCTCTTTTTCATAGAGATACTCAGTTTTTCTTTTAGTTCATTTATGAAATCATCAGCTTGTTTGAGTCTTTCCTTCAATTCATTGACTTCGGAGTGAGATTGCTCAAGATCATCTAGAGTAGACTGAAGTTGTTCCCTCATACCATACATATTGAGATTCCCAGATCTTCCTCAAGATGTTAGGCTCTGTTAGGAGGAACTTTGCTCTGATACCAATTGTTGATAACTGAGAGGGGGGGTGAATCAGTTATCTTAATTAATTTAACTTTCTGTTCTTCTTTAACAACTGGTGCATCATCAAAGCAAGTAAGCATCCATAATCATGAAAGCAGAAACAAAGTCATTACACATAACACAATGATTTAGATGTGGAAAACCCTATTAAGGGAAAAACCATGGGGTGACTAACCCAAGAATGTATTCTCTGTTAGAAGAATATAAATACAAAATGGCACTTGCCAATTAGGGCTCACTGCCCGAGCACACTGCTCACAAGAGGCTCATTGCCTACAAGAGACTCATTATATACAAGTTATAAAGAGAGTAACAAGATAGTTGAACTGATGAGAAGCATCCACATATGCTAAAGTTCAATTCTGGTTAGGCTCAGTATACTGATCTATTGCACTTCATTCTTCCTCCCTTTTGGTGATGCTATCCTGTCACATACCGAACCTGTCTTACTGCCTTTACACTACTCTTCTACTTTTCTTCACACTTTTCCACGCACAACACTCACTTTCATACCAAAATCAATCTAGTATATATATCCGCACCAAGGATTTCATCCACTTTCTAGTCGGCATCCAGAATACTTACTATTTTCACAAACTCTTGGTCTATCGGCTGAATCCTTGCTTATCAAGTGATGTGTATCAAAGGGATGCTCATAGAACTCATCAATCATGTCTGACAATCATGAATGATACCTTAGTAAGCTTGATCACCATCAATATCTCATCCAGATCAAGGTCTGATGCTCTGTCAATCAGTTCTTCCTCAGTCTACTCTGTCAAACAGGAACCCAATACTTAGGTCCTCATATCTCATCACTCTTTCATCATCGAAGGCTCAATCCTTGGAATCTATCAGTCAAGGTACTCCTCTTGACTTCCCCAAGTCTACATTTTACTAAGATACTTCCTCTGAGAGGTCTGGACCTGATTGTCAGACCTTGCTACATGCTATGTTCTTGCTTACCGGACCACAACACTCTTCAATCTCACTTCCGGTATATGCACACCGTGTCTTGCGGATGGGTGGGATGAACTTTGTTGCCATCAATGACAATATTCATGAAGCTACACTATGTCTCTTGCCAACATGAGGACCCTAAAAAATAAAAATCTTGTTGAGGGTATGAATGATTGTAACCTTGAGTTTGATTTCTGTGAACATTGCATTCATGGAAAACAAAATCGTGTTCAGTTTTATTCCAGTTCTCGCAAATCTTCTGATGTGTTGGATGTGATTCATTCTATGGTGTTGGCTAAGGGTGTTCAGATTGGCACTCTATTTCAGCTTGATGCATGCATAGTTCAGTGTAATAGTGCCTCTGTTTCGAAGAAGACAGCTTCAGAGTCTTCATCCTCACCATTAGAACCAGTAACGAAGAAGACTGTTGCATCTACTTCTGATGGTCATGCTTTTTGGGTACCTAAGGGTGCTTATTCTATGGAGATGAAACTTCTAGATGAGAAAACAATGTCATGGCATCAAAGGCTTGGTCACATTGGTGAAAAGGGTTTGAGGACCCTGAAAAAGAAAAATCTTGTTGAGGGTATGAATGATTGTAACCTTGAGTTTGATTTCTATGAACATTGCATTTATGGAAAACAAAATCATGTTTTGTTTTATTCCAATTCTCACAAATCTTCTGAGGTGTTGGACTTGATTCATTCTAATGTGTTTGGTCCTATTAATGTTCCTTCGATTTCAAAATCTGTTTACTTTGTTTCATTCATTGATGATTACAGTAGGACATGGGTGTATTTCCTTAGAAGTAAATCTAAAGTCTTTAATAGATTCAAAGAGTTCAAAGCTCTTATAGAGAATTAAAAGGATAGAAAGATTGAGTGTTTGAGGACTGACAATGGTGGTGAGTTCTGTTCAGCAGATTTCGACAAGTTTTGTAAAGAACAGGGGATTGAGAGGCACAAGACAACCCTGTATACCCCTCAGAAGAATGGAGTTGCAGTGAGGATGAATAGAATGTTGATGGAGAGGGCAAGGAGTATGCTAAGTGGAGCTGGTCTTGAACAAAAGTTCTGGGCTGAAGCTGTTGCTATCGCTTGTTACCTGGTTAATAGGTCTCCTACATTAGCGCTTGTTGAGAAGACACCTATGGAGGTATGGTTTGGTAAAAATCCTTTATTAAGACACATTTGAGTATTTAGTTGTGAGGCATATGCACATGTGCCTAAGGAGAAGAGGTCTAAGTTGGAGAACAAGGCTGTAAAGTGTATCTTCATTAGTTATGGCATCAATGTTAAAGGGTACAAGCTTTGGGATCCAGTAGCTGAGAGAGTTTTGTATAGTAGAAGCATGATCTTCAGAGAGCTCAATCCTTCTTCTATTGTCTTGCAACCAGAGAAAGAAGAGAAGAAAGATGATGTGGTTCAACTTCCTTCCACCCCTGAGAAAGTTGAACAAAAAACATCTATTGGACCTGATAATGAGGAGAGCTCTGGTAGTTCTGAAAGTTCAGAAGAAGATGAAGAACCTCAACCTCAACCTTTGAGGAGGTCCACATGGATAAGGTAGCAACTTGATAGGTTTGGTTATTCATTGCATGATTCTAGTTGTATTTTTGCTTTGATTTCTAACACTAATGAGCCTAGAACTATGAAAGAGGCTATGGGTTCCTAGAAGGAGGCCATGGAAGAGGAGATGACTTCTTTAGAAAAGAGTAATACTTGGGACTTGGTGCCTTTTCCTGAAGGATGAAAACCTGTTTGATGCAAATGGGTGTTCAAAAAGAATTTCAGTGTAGATGACAATGTTGAGAAATATAAGGCTAGATTGGTTACGAAGGGGTATTCTCAGGTGGAGGGAATTGACTATGGTGAGATTTTCTCTCCTATTGCAAAGATGACATCTATTTGGTTCCTGTTATCTCTTGCAGCAGTGTATGATCTAGAAGTGGAATAGATGGATGTGAAGACAACATTCCTTCATGGTGACTTGAGGAGGAAATCTATATGTCACAGCCAGAGCACTACGTGGTGAAAGGTAAAGAAAATCTGGTTTGCAAGTTGAAAAAGTCTTTGTATGGTTTGAAAAAGTCTCCTAGGATGTGGTACCAGAAGTTTGATGCCTTTGTGTTGAGTATTGGATTTTGAAGATAGAAATTAGATCATTGTGTTTACTACAAGTTTGACAATGATCGCATTCTCATTATTGCATTGTATGTCGATGATATGTTACTCATTGGAAATGGTAAAAGTTTGATTTCTGATTTGAAGTCTCAGTTGTCAGCATAGTTTGAGATGAAAAATCTAGGGGCAACTCGGTACATTCTGTGAATGGAAATCAGAAGAGACAGAGCAAACAAAAAAATTTGGTTAGGCTAGAGTAAGTATGTTAACACTGTGTTGGAGAGATTCCACATGATGGATTGCAGACCTTTGACTATTCTTATTACAATGGGAACAAAGTTATCTATTAAAGATTGTCCAAAGTCTCCTTTTGAGATAGAGGATATGAGCAGAGTTCCTTATGCTAGTGTGATTGGTAGTTTGATGTATGTGATGGTCTGCACAAGACCAGACATTGCCCAAGTAGTGGGATTCCTTAGTCGATTTATGGCTAATCCTAGATGGGTACATTGGGATGTAGTGAAGAGAGTGTTTAGATATTTGTGGGGTACTTCTGAGTATTCCTTATGTTATCATGGTTATCCTACAGAACCTCAGCATTCACTTTGTATTCGTGGATTTGTGGATTCAAATTGGGTAGGCGATATTAATAGTAGGATATCCACTAGTGCTTATGTGTTCACTATGTTTGGTGATGCTATTAGTTGGATGAGTAAGCGACAACTTGTGGTCACTTTGTCCACTACTGAAGCTGAGTACATGGTAGCAACTCATGCTTGTAAAGAAGCCATTTGTCTTAAGAGATTGTGTTCTGATATTGGGTTTGATGCAGGGAAAGTTACTATTTGTTGTGACAGTCAGAGTGCCATATGTTTGGCGAAGAATCCTACTTTCCATGCAAGGACTAAGCATATTGATGTCTAGTACCATTTTGTTCGTGACATGGTAGAGGATGGGAAGGTAAACTTGAAAAAAGTTGAAACTTTGATGAATGTTGCAGATTCCTTGACAAAACTTGTGAGCACAGAGAAGTTCATATGGTGTTCAGAGTCTATGGGCCTCACGGTCCCTAGCAATTAAATCATGGTGTTGATACTCCCTTTTCTCTTGCAAGGTGTTCGACAAGTGGGAGAATGTTAAGAAAAGTGTGTCAACCTTACAACTTCAAAAGATTACTATTCTTCCCACTTTTGGTCTTTTTGAATACTCTTTATCTTGGATAATGGTCTGGAACTTTCAAAGTTTCCAAAAGTTTCCAAACAAGCTAAAAATAGCGAGACTTACTATTTTTAGTAAGTCTTTCAATTGAGCTCTGATTGAACTAAAAAATTTTCTAGAAGGTGTGGAACAACTAAGTGAACATCTCAAGTGAGTTTCGTCTCAAGATCATATCTGGATCGCAAGATATTAAAGTTTCTATTTTTTGAAACTGTCAGAAAAAGTCTTTGAACTCAATTAATGGAATTGAAACTTCTATATGTTGATAATTGAGAGGGGGGGTGAATCAGTTATCTTAATTAATTTAACTTCCTATTCTTCTTTAACAACTAGTACAACATCAAAGCAAATAAACATCCATAATCATGAAAGCAAAAACAAAGTCAATACACATAACACAATGATTTTGACGTGGAAAACCCTGTTAAGGGAAAAACCACGAGGTGACTAACCCTAGAATGTATTCTCTGTTAGAAGAATAGAAATACAAAATGGCACTTGCCAATTAGGGCTCACTGCCTACAAGAGACTCACTGTCTACAAGTTATAAAGAGAGTAACAAGATACTTGAACTGATGAGAAGCATCCACATATGCTGAAGTTCAGTTCCGGTTAGGCTCAGTACACTGATCTACTGCACTTCATTCTTCCTCTTCTTTGGTGCTGCAGTCCTGTCACATACCGGACCTGTCTTACTGCCTTCACACTGCTCTTCTGCTTTTCTTCACACTTCACCACACACCACACACACCTTGTCATCAAAATCTATCTGGTATATATATCCGCACCAAGGATTTCATTATCTTTCTAGTCAGCATCCGGAATAGTCAATATTTTCCCAAACTCTAGTCTGTCGGCTGAATCCTTTCTTACCAAGTGATGCGTATCAAAGAGATAGTTATAGAAGTCATCAATCATGTCAGCCAATCATGAATGATACCTTAAGAACCTTGATCACCATCAATATCTTATCTGGATTAAGGTCTGATGCTCTGCCGGTCAGTTCTTCCTCTGTCTACTCTGCCAAATAGGAACCCAATACTTAGGTGCTTATATATCTTCACTCTTTCATCACTAGAGGCTCAATCCCTGGAATCTATCAGTCAAGGTACTCCTCTTGACTTCCCCAAGTCCACACTTTACATAGATACTTCCTCTAAGAGATTCAGACCTGATTGTCAGATCTTGCTGTATGCTCTATTCTTGGTCACCGGACCAAGTTACTCTACAATCTGACTTCCGGTATAGACACACCATGTTCTGCGGATGTGTGGGATGATCTTTGTTGCCATCAATGACAACACTCATGAAGCCACATAGTGTCTCTTGCCAACACTATAAACATCCTTAAAATGGTCATAAATAGCATAGCACGTTATAGGGTGAAAGATCTCTTCACAATATTTCTGATGCATTAAACAGTTCATCAATCAGACATCCAGATCAAAAGTTATGGCCTCCAGAAGTTGGACCTTCTATTTTTGGGAAATGTTAAAACGTGTTGGACACATAAAAGAGTTGTGAAGGGGAGAGTTACATGTGCTAGTGTGTGGTTTGGCACATCACAAGGCATGCTTGATTGGAGATAATTTGGGCGCCACTTTTGGGTGGTTTTGGCTCATGGTTTTGTAATTACCATTGGTGGTGTACTGTATTGTATCTCCTATATATCAGGAACTTGAGATGGAGGTTGTATGTAAGAATCTTATAGATGTCGAATTACCTCCTAGATCTCTAGTTGATTATACTCCTATAAAAGCTTTCTCTACAAGTATATTGTAATCTTCATGATTCCTGAATAATATATTGGGTGGCTTTGGAGTGTGGAGTTTTTTACCTGAAAGGGTTTTCCTCATGTATATCTTGTGTTGTGAGTTTTGTGTTTGCATTTGAAAGTTATTATTATCTTTTTTGTTAATGTGCATCTTAATATGTAACTCTAAAAGTAAAAATTTGCATAAGTCTTTCCTCAGTAGATCAGTGTAGGAAGCATTTTCCGCATACCTTGCTTCCTTTCAGAAGAAGCTGGAGATGTTTATTAGGCCAAGTCCTTGGTGAACAAGCTTATTCTGAAAAAGAATTTGTTTTCTTTGAAGATGGAAGACATAGGATCTGTTGCAGACCACATGAATGCTTTCAACATGATAGTTGCATAGTTGACATTTGTGGGTGTGAAGATGGAGGAGGAGGATTGATGTATGACCTTGCTTTGTTCTTTTCCAGACTCGTGGGATCATCTTGTCATGGCCATCGGAAGCACTACAACCACTTTCAAGATGGATGAGGTAGAGTCTTCACTGTTATCTGAAGAGATGTGGAGAAAGACATCTGAGTCATCCAAAGAGGCTCTTGCAGTTCGTGGTAGACCCAAGGAGAAAGGGAAAAAGAAGGACAAGAAAGCTGAGAAGGGTAGTTCCAAATCCCGTGGGAGATCCAAATCTCTTGGAAAGTCCAAGGCTCTCTATTGGAACTATAGAAAAATTGGGCATATTCGAAAGGAATGCAAAGAGGAGAAGAAGAAAAAGAAGAAAAATGTCCCAGATTCAGATTCTAACAAGTCACAGGATGATGGTGATGCCTTCATCACATTTTGGCCACCCATGCATCTAATGATGTATGGCTGATTGATTCTGGTGCCTCTTTTCACATGACCTCGCATCAAGACTAGTTTACAAAGTATGAAGAGTTCCATGATGGAAGAGTGTACTTGGGTGATGATTCTCATCTAAAGATTGTTGGTTGTGGAAGAGTCTCAATCAGATTCCCTAATGGATGAGTGAAGGGGATCTCTAGGGTTATGCACATCCCAGGCTTGGCATGGAACCTGCTTTCTGTAAGTAAATTGAATGATGCAGGTGTGCAGGTTGTCTTCTCAAAAGAAGGATGCAAGATGACTAGAGGATCTATGGTGCTTGCGAAGGGTACTCGGAGAGGTACTCTATTTTAGCTGGAGGCATGCACTTCATAGTGCAATAGTTCTTCTGACTCAAAGAAAAGAGTTACAGTCACTTCATCCTCACCATTGGAACCAGAAACTAAAAGATCTATTGTATCAAATTCTGATTGTAGTGCATTTTGGGTACCCAAGGGTGCTCATGCTTTTGAAGTTAAGCTTCCTGCTGAGAAGAAAATGTTATGGCATAAAAGACTTGGCCACATTAGTGAGAAGGGTCTTAGAACCCTAAAAAATAAAAACATCGTTGAGGGGTTAGATGATTGTAATCTCAATTTCAACTTTTGTGAACATTGTATATATGGAAAGCAAAACTGTGTTTAGTTTTACTCGAGTTCTCATAAGTCTTTTGGTGTGTTGGATCTTATTCATTCTGATGTTTTTGGTCTAGTTAATGTTCCTTTGATCTCTAAATCTATATATTTTGTATCATTCATAGATGACTACAGTAGAAGGACATGGGTTTATTTCATCAAGAGAAAATCTAAAGTATTTAGTCGGTTCAAAGAGTTTAAAGCTTTTGGTGAGAATCAGACTAGTAAAAAGATTAAGTGTTTGAGGACTGATAACAGTGGTGAGTTTTGTTCCACATAATTCAATAAGTTTTGCAAAGAACATGGGATTGAAAGACACAAGACAACTCCATACACCCTACAGAAAAATGGAGTTGCAGAGAGGATGAATAGGACACTAATGGAGAAGGCTAGGAGTATGCTTAGTGGAGCAAGCCTCGAACAAAAGTTTTGGGCTGAAGCTGTAGCCATTGCTTGCTACCTGGTAAACAAGTCTCCTACATCAACTCTTGTTGGTAAGACACCCATGGAGGTGTGGTCTGGTAAGAAGCCTTCAATTAGACATCTTCGTGTTTTTCATTGTGAGGCATATGCTCATGTACCTAGGGAGAAGAGGTCAAAATTGGAAAACAAGGCTATTAAGTGTATCTTCATTGGCTATGGTGTTGGTGTGAAAGGGTACAAGCTTTGGGATCATGTGGCCAAAAAAGTGTTGTATAGCAGAAGTGTTATTTTCAGAGAGCTAATACCTTCTTCCATTGTTCTACAGCCAGAAGAGAAAGAAAAGAAAAAGGATGTGGTTCAGTTTCCTTCTACCCCTGAGAAGACTGAATCGATAGACCCTATGAGACTTGATGATGAGGAGACTTGTAGCAGCTCTAAAAGCTCAGAAGAAGAAATAGAACCTCAACCTCAGCCCTTGAGGAAGTCTACATGAACAAAGAAGCAACCTGATAGGTTTGGTTATTCATTCCTAGATTCTAGTTGTTCTTTTACCTTGCTTACTAACACTTATGAGCCTAGAACTGTGACAGAAGCTATGGGCATGAAAGATGCAAGTTCCTAGAAGGAGGCCATGGAAGATGAAATGGCTTCTTTGGAGAAAAACAAAACTTGGGACATGGTGCCTTTACCTGAAGGATGGAAACTTATTGGCTGTAAATGGGTGTTCAAGAAGAAATTTGGTACAGATGGCAGTGTTGAAAAGTACAAGGCCAGACTGGTTACAAAGGGGTATTCACCAGTGGAGGGAATTGATTATATTGAAATTTTCTCTCACTGCAAAGCTAACATCTATATGGTTCATGTTATCTCTTGCAATAGATTATGACTTAGAGGTGGAGCAGATGGATGTGAAGACAACATTCCTTCATGGTGATTTGGAGGAAGAGATTTACATGTCATAGCCAGAGCATTACATAGAAAAAGGTAAAGAAAATTTGGTTTGCAAGTTAAAGAAGTCTTTGTATGGTTTGAAGCAATCTCTTAGGATGTGGTACATGAAATTTGATGCCTTTGTGTTGTCGATTGGATTTCTGAGGTCAAAATTAGATTATTGTGTGTATTACAAATTTGACAATGATCGTATTCTCATTATTGCATTATTTGTTGATGATATGTTGTTAATTGGGAATGGTAAGAATATGATTTCTGATTTCAAGTCTCAGTTGTCAGCACAGTTTGAAATAAAAAATTTAGGGGCAGCCAGGTACATTCCAGGAATGGAAATCAGAAGAGATAGAGCTAATAGAAAACTTTGGTTATGCCAGAGTAAGTATGTGAAGACTGTGTTGGAGAGATTCAACATGGTAGATTGTAGAGCATTGTGTGTTCATATTTCTCTGGGGACAAAGTTATCTATTAATGATTGTCCAAAATCTCCTTCTGAGGTGGACATGAGTAGAGTACCTTATGCTAGTGTTGTTGGCAGTCTGATGTATGCTATGGTCTACACAAGACTAGACATTGCCCAAGCAGTGGGAGTCCTTAGTCGATTTATGACTAATCCTGGATGGGTACATTAGGATACACTAAAGTGAGTGTTCAGATATTTGAGGGGTACTTCTGAGTATCCCATATGTTATCATGGTCATCCCACAGGACCTCTGCATTCTGTGTGTATTCATGGATTTGTGGATTCTAATTGGGTAGATGACATTAACAGCAAGAGATCCACCAGTGTTTATGTGTTTACTATGTTCGATGTTGCAATTAGATGGATGAGTAAGCAGAAACCTATGGTCACTTTATCCATGACAGAAGCTGAGTATATGGAAGCTACTCATGATTGCAAGGAAGCCATTTGGCTTAAAAGATTTTGTTCAGATATTGGTGTTGGTGCAGGACAGATTACTATATGTTGTGACAATCAGAGTGCGATTTTCTTAGCAAAGAATCCAACTATCCATGCTAGAACAAAGCATATTGATGTATAGTTTCTGTGTATGAGGAAAAATCGATTAAATCTAAACTAAATAAAATCAAAGAACCTAATAACATAAAGAAAACAAATTTAAATAAAAGCCATGACAAATAATCAATGAAATAAAGACTTTTACCGAAATCTGTATTGTTTCCTTTGGATTGAATGTGGATTGCTCAATGAAGTTGCAAAGCCATAGCTGCAACAAGCAAGTAGTGTGCTCAATGTGCTCAAAGATCAATGTCAAGAGATCGTGAGAGTGCTCAATCAACGCGTTTTGTATGCTCGAAGCTCTGTTAAGTGTGCCTGAGAATACGATCGAAGAGAGAGAGGTAATGAAGGAGATGAGGGGGGTTTACATAGATTTCAAGGAAGATCGATCAACAGTCCAGATAATTCAGAAGAAACAACGGAGGAGAATAGCTGAGGCACGTGCAACGAATGAGAAGAAGACATGTGTCTTGCTTGCTTTTGCATGAGAGGAGTTATCAAGAATAGAAGAATGAGTTAACTGAAGAGATAAATCAATTAAAAGAATAAAGCAATCAGTTAAGTGATTTAAAACAAGAAGAAAAGATTTACATGAGAAAAGAAGATATTTTGCTTTATTAAATATAGAAAGCTTGAGTTATATTAGAAATAACTCAAATTTAGAAGAAAAAGCAACTTAAATAAATAATTGATTTATTTAAATTTAGAGAAGATATTTTGGAAGAAGTAATTAAATAATTAGAATTATTTAATTTAGAAGATTTGAAAGCAAATTAAATAAATAAATTTATTTAATTGTTGTGCATGATTTTAGAAGAATGATTTTTGATTTAATTAAATAATGTAAATTATTTAATTGTGGATAAGAGGGAATTTGTTGAATTAATTAAATAATTAATTTAATTAATGTGGACTTGATTTTTGGAAAGAGGATAATGATTAAATTAAATAATTAAAATTATTTAATTGTGGAAGAATATAGAGGAATTTAATTTAATTAATTAAATAAAGAGAATTTATTTAATTAATGTCGAAAGTATGTGATTTAGGAGAATTTGGTGAAATTAATTAAATAATTAGATTATTTAATTAATGTTGGAAATGTAGGTGATTAGACAGATTATGAAATGCAAGTGATTCGAGGACACGGTCATTTTAGGGTGTCTACATTTTGCCCCTCTTTGATGCGATGCAGCATGTAGTGTTGCGTCAAAGAAAATGATAGTTGAAGATGCGATACAATGTTTTGATGCCCCAGTGTAAGTAGTTGCCCCAGCGTATGCCCCCTCGAGCGGGAAGACAGGGAAGCGGGAGAAGAATGGTGTTAACGCTCGACTAGAAGAGTGCGCGACCAGGGAGGAGGAAAAAATAGAAAAAAAGGGTGGGAAAGAAAAACTAAGGGGGGAGACACTATAAATAGGTCCCATGGGGACCACAATCCTTAGTTGCACCCTTGGAGATTCTAAATTTAGAGAAGAGAGCTTCCAAACCTAGTTGGAGTGAGTGGAGCAGCCAGCGAGGAGAGATGCCGATTCCAGTGCACAGTTATCGAGCGGAGTTGGTACAGACCTACAGGAGGCTAGCAGGAGCTCCGGCAGCGGTAAGTGATCGAAAACCCCCTTTGCATTTGTCGTTTAGGGTGGTTTTAGGGCAAGGTTTAGGGAGGGTGGGCTAGGTCAGCCAAAAGTGCTTTAGAAAATTACAGCGCGTATGGTAAAGGGTTGCAGCACTTTTGGCGCACTGCAGCGCAGTTGGTAGTCGCCTGCAGCGCTGTTGGTAAAATCGCGTCGCGTTTGGTTAATTCGCTAGCGCCGCAGCGCATTTGCTAAATCCCACAGCGCACTTGGCTAGGCAGTGCAGCGCTCCTGGGAGAGTAGGTTAGCACGACTGGTAGGTAGGTGTAAAAATTACGTCACGTATGGTAGTGCAGAACGGCGTTGTTGGCAGGAGGGTGTCGCGCTTGTGGAAAACAAGGCACACTTGGAAGAAAAAGTGCAGCGTGGATGGACAGACCGTGGAGCGCGGTTGGCGGGAAGATACAGTGCGGTTGCATATAACAGAGCGCTTGTGGCGAGATAGAAGAAAAGTTAGGGTATAGTAGAATGGGGGTGCTTAGAAGAAGAACGCCTAGCCTAGTTGACAAGAGGGAAAAGGGATGGTTGGGGGCTGCAGAGCATAGCATAGGGGTAGATAGGATTTTGAGGGATTTGGTTATGGAAGAACTGACACGTGATTTGCTATGGATGCAGAGGATTTTGCCACCACTGATGTTGCGAGAGCGACATCACGCGATCGCACACGAGGTTGTATAGCTGACTTGGGAGGAGGATGCATTCTTGGAGCATGCGGGACTGTGGCATGTGGCCCACCTAACACACATTAGGGTGAATCTCGCCCTAGTGACTGCAGTTGTAGAGAGGTATCACAGCGAGACTTCGTCGTTCCACTTTCCGACGGGGGAGGCTACAGTGACACTGGAGGATGTATACCGCATCCTGAGGATTCAGATAGATGGGGAGATCGTGGACTTTGACCCGGCGTGGGGCAAGGCAGGCTTGGAGGAGGTCTTCTGCATAGATGACCTGTGGATAGATGACGGGGAGATCTGATGGGCAGACGTCCCGAGACTCTGTGACCAGATCAGATGGATCGTGGCATCACTGATTAGCGGCTTCCTGTGTCCAGACAGGAGATCTAGAGGACTATCAGTTAGCTGGGGGACAGTGCTATCAGGGATGTTCACCCATGGCAGATAGTATGCGTGGGGACCCTGTGTGTTGGGACAGCTATATCATGATATGCACCATTGTGTTTACAGGAGAGGCAGGAGCCTCTCAACAGGGGTGACTCTACTATAGGTATGGGCATGGGAGCACATTCCAGTGATCCAACCCATGGCACAGCGCCACTGAGATAGAGGCGAGCCCTATGCATTTTTATATGACGGGGTGATGACACATCAGAGGATGGGGTCTGTTAGCTATTGGAGGCAGCAGATTGACGAGATGGACCTATTCATATGGAGGCCCTGGTTACTATGTGAGGAGTGGGCTGACGAGCATGAGCAACTCATGTACTGCAGACAGGCTCGCTATCTGTTCGGTAGACGGACAGATATGATAGAGAAATACCTTTCAGAGCGAGTTCTCAGGTAGTTTGGATTGCCGCAGGGACTACCCGTGGGGGAGGCCACACATGCCAGGACACGGAGGGAGGTTGGAAACTGGGACGCCAAGATCCCAGTGGTGACAGCATTGGCAGAGGTACAGGGACTTATCCTCGTGAGATGGGATTGGGACTCAGGGCTAGCAGACCCAGGGATGCTGCCAGAGTACGATTAGTACTGGCAGACTCACAGGCCGATGAGATTGACTACACCAGGTGTAGCAGGGGTAGTGGGAGAGGTATTAGTCCTTGGAGGGAAGGCGAGGATGAGACGGCAGGCCAGGGTAGCCAGGCAGCAGGTAGTGGGGCAACAGGCAGGTGGAGAGGGTAGCGGCGAGCAGGCTGATGTAGAGATGGCAGAGGCAGTGGGCCTGGTCGTAGAGACTGATTTGCAAAGGGCTGAGCGACTGCTGCAGGAGGAGATAGCCCGGAGGACTCAATTAGAGCTCCAGATGGCACGACTCAGGAGGGATAGGGATGCAGCGCGGGCAGATGCGAGGTAGGCAGAGGCCACAGCCTAGGCACAGACACAGGTAGCCTCAGCAGAACAGACAGCCCTGGCACAGGTACAGGCGTAGCTATAGGCACAGGTGTAGGCATACAGACAGTTACAGGCCTAGGTACAGGCACAGGCACAGGTACAGGTGCAGCCGCCAGCCGCACCAGCAGAAGATGCCGAGGAGCTAGCACAGGCCAGGAGAGAGAGACGCAGAGGTGCAGCTGCGGTTGACAGCAGAGGCCACACTATTTAGAGTGAGGCGGGAGAGAGAGGAGGCACACCGTGCACTAGGTGCAGACCAGAGGACTTTATACAGCGAGCTCATCCGAGTGCAGGGTGAGCTAGTATCAGCTGACAGGGAGGCAGAGTACTACAGGGGTCTATATGTGGGTGCGGTGCCGACAGTTTAGCAAGCACCGAGCTATAGAGACAGGAGCAGGTCTGGGGCATCCGGGTCCCGGAGGACAGGGCAGTCAGCGTCCTCAATTAGAGGGCCACTTTTGCCACCAGGGGGAGGAGGAGGACCATCAGGGGGACCTCCACTGAGCACAGGGGGAGGACAGGGGCCACAGCAGGAGGGCAGCTCTACCCACTAGGGCACATACACTTGTATATTGTATCATATTGTATCATTTTGGACAGATGCTTGCGTACATTCTGATGTATAGTTTGCGGGCTCTTGATAGCCTCGATGTACTATATTGATGTATATTTGGATGTATACACATTTTGATATTATTGATGTAGACACAGACACTTTGTATTATGATGACCATTACATGATATATATGATGATCGATTCAGCTCACTGTTGTTCATGCTTTTGTGTATGCATTTCGTGATGTCATGGATGTGATGATATGTATGTATGATTATGGATTCATGTGATGATATATGTTGCTTATATGATGCTTATAGATGTATGATGATAGAGATGTATGATGATATAGATGTGATGACTAGTGATATCTGACATGTGGGTTTTGCAAATACGCACCAGAGAGAAGAATAGGAGGAGATGGAGACAGAGACTGTTGATCGATTACTGCAATGAAATCGATATAAAGGTTGTGGAAATGGATGAATGAGCTTGTTGTAATGGCTTCGCATTTGTATATAAAGAGCAATCCTTATTTTGATATAGCACGTGGATAGTTCGCCACCAAGGTATAGGACCAAGGTGCAGTAATATCCGAGTGCGTGGACGTTGACTCTGCAAGCAAGCGGTTTGAACTTAGATCTTGTTTTAGACAAAATATAACCTTGTTGGAACGTGTGAATAAGCCATAGTCTTGAACATAAAATAAACTTCAATACATGTAAATGCAAGAAGAAATATTAATATGTAAGATGCTAGGTCCTAACACACATAAGATAAATAGAATGCCAAGAAAGATACTAAAGATCATTCCTCAAACACGGCACACAGAAAGCAATGACTATGCCCCCAATCCATACTACATCGTAACATACCAAGATTATAGATAAATCAAGGTAGCCTTGAATAGGTAATGGAAAAGGAACAAAAGATAAACCATAAAACAAATTTACTGACTTACAAAGTAAACATACAGCCAACATATTCTCGTGCCAAAGAGGTTGCTCAGGATAGATTGGATAGGAAAGATAACAGCCTTATCGTAGGAACTCTGTGTCCGTTAAAGGGTGCTATCTACCTAAAAAGACAATGTCTTGCTGCAGGAAATGCCACATGTCGCAGGAGACGCGTGTGTTGGTCTCGATCATGGAACACTTTGCAGAAGACAAGCTTGTTGATCTAGGGCTTTGGTTAAGCGGGATTTAGCTGATGTTGGCAATCGGTATGCAAGACAGTAGAAGATGCTGGAAGTAGGCCTCTTTGCTTCAGGTTTGTGAAGGACTTTTGCTTTGAACGGATGCGCTAGCTTGCTGCTTGAGTTAGTCAAGTCGAGGCGAATGGATTTTGATAAACGAAAGACTAGAAGGATGAAATGCAACTGGATTGAGACGGGTGGAGAATGATGGATCGTGTGTGCCTAAGTATTGGATACATCCTTCATATTCCAGACTGCCTACATTACCTGTATCCACGAGATCAAGGCACACTACGATGGAAGATGAACGCGATAAATATGTAGTTCTGGATAGAGTGATGAGATGGGTCAAGGTGGAAGGGGGAGATCTTATGTACCTGAGTATTGGAAACGTCCTTCGTAATCCAGACTGCCTACATACCCATATCCATGGGATCAAGGTACCTTAAGATTTGAGAAGAGATGATATGTAGTTCTGGTAGATGTGATGATGTGGGAAAAGTGCGGAGAAGAGGTGATCTTATGTACCTAAGTACCGGATACTTGCTTCGTATTCCAGACTGCCTACATACCCATATCCATGGGATCAAGGTACTTTAAGACTGAGAAGATGATAATATGTAGTTCTGGTAGATGTGATGATGTGGGAAAAGTGCAGAGAAGAGGTGATCTTATGTACCTGAGTACTGGATACTTCCTTCGTATTCCAGACTGCCTACATACCCATATCCATGGGATCAAGGTACTTTAAGACTGAGAAGATGATAATATGTAGTTCTGGTAGATGTGATGATGTGGGAAAAAGAGTGTTTTGAGAAGATAACAGCCTTATCGTAGGAGCTCTGTGTCCGTTAAAGGGTGTTACCTGTGAAAATGAGAAAAGATCAAAGTATGCGCTGCGAACCACGAATAAGGAACCAATCCTAGACCTAAGTTAAGGAAAGAGTTGCCCCCATTCTGGTAGAGGAAACTGTAGGGGTGACTGCCGAAGTAGACACAGAAAGACTTGATCTAGGACAAGACAGTGCTAACTGTAGACACAGATCAAGACATGGGAAGACGACGATGGACATTGACAAATTTCCAAGCTATACTAGATATGGAAAGGCAAACAAAGTCAATGGTTTTATTATGGATGGATGGATGAAGCGTGTTGTTGCGAACTGGACAAGGAGTGGACATGACTCGATAGACGATGGATGCTGACTCTACACATAGCGCCTGTTTGCCAGGTTTTCACTATGGTACTTATCCAAGGCGCCTGTTTGCCAGGTTTTCACTAGAGGATGGATTTTTTTTTTTTTGTTTTTTTTTTGGAATACTCTGAGGATCAGGCATAGAACTTCTTGAGATGGACACTATTAAGTGGCTCATCTAGAGGAATGCCGTCAGGTGTAGCTAAAGTATAAGCTTCGGATCCATATGCTGCTGTCACAATGAAGGGACCTAACCAGTTAGGCTCAAACTTACCCTTCTTCTCTCGATCTGCTTGATTTCTCTAATTCTCCTTAAGTACAATATCACCAACTTGAAACCGTCTTTCTTTGATCTTTTTGTTGTAATTACGCTGGAGGCGGTTTTGATAGACATGGAGATGATTAAGTGCGGCAAGGTACCTCTCATCTAGTAGTTCAAGCTCAGCTAATCTGGAAGTGCGATACTCATCTCCGCGGATCAGGTCCTGCATGGATACTCTAAGGGATGGGATCTCGACCTCTATAGGTAGGATGGCTTTAGAGCCAAAGACCAAGGCATATGGTGTGGCACCAGTTGGTGTTCTGATACTAGTGCGGTAGGCCCATAGGGTGGGATTGAGTTGCAAGTGCCAATCACGACCACCTTCATTGACCGTTTTCTTGAGGATCTTGAGAATGGTTTTATTGGAAGCCTCAGCTTGGTCGTTACTTTGCAGATAGTAGGGAGTTGAAAAGCGATGTTGGATATTGTATTGTATGCATAAGGCGCGAACATCTTGGTTCTTGAATGGTCTCCCATTATCAGTGACAATGGCTTGGGGAATACCATACCGGCATATGAGGTAGTTTAGAATAAACTTGGCGATTTGCTTACCGGTGATATAGGTCATAGGAATGGCTTCCACCCACTTCGTGAAATACTCAGTGGCGGTAATGATAAACTTGTGGCCATTGGAGGAGGAAGGATGGATTTGTCCTACGAGGTCGAGACCCCATTGGGAAAAAGGCCATGGAGTTGTCACAGGTTGTAATTCATGAGCTGGTGCGTGAATCAGGTCTCCATGCTGCTGGCATTGTAGACACTTCTTAGCAAACTGTGGAGCATCTTGCTCTATTGTAGGCCAATAATAACCTGTTTTGAGTATCTTCTTAGCAAGATTAGGACCGGTAGAATGTGCGCCACAGACACCTTCGTGTATGTCTCGTAAGGTAGCTTCAGCTTCTTCCGCATTAAGACATCGTAAGAGGATACCATCGAGACTCCGACTATATAGTGTATCACCCAGAATGATGTAACGGGAGGATCGACGGATAAAGGTTTTGCATTGGGTGGATGATAGGTCAGGGGGAAAGGTATTGTGTTTGAGGTATTCATAGATATCTTCGTACCATGGGGAATTGGGACCAACAAGTTCGCAGATGATTTCAGTAACAGGAATATCGACAGCTGGTATCAACAATTGTTCGATCAAGAATTCACACTTCTATGTATTTGCAGGCATGTCAATCAGTGACCCTACAGAAGCCATAGAATCCGTAGCTTTATTATGCTCTCTTGGAATTTTCTCAAATGTGATGCTAGAAAAGTGTGGTTTATAGGCATCCACTAGTTGCTTGTAGGGGACCAACTTTTCATCCTTTGTTTAGTACTCATCCGTGACTTGGCGAATGACTAACTGTGAGTCTCCATATACTTGTAATTCTGTGATGTCCCATTGAACTGTTGTATTGAGACCTATAAGGAGTGCTTCATATTCAGCTATGTTGTTGGTGTAGGGGAATGCTAGCCGATATGACTTTGGAATGTAGTCATTCTGAGGTGTAACAAATAAGATGCCAGCTCCTGATCCATGCTGTGTGTAAGAACCATCAAAGTACAACTTCCACATTATGGAGTTGGAAAGAGTGAAGAGATTCTCATCAGGAAAGTCTGCTACCATAGGATGTGTATCTTTCATAGGTGCTTCTGCTAGTTGATCCGCGAGGGCTTGTCCTTTGATTGCTTTACGATCCATGTACTCAATATCAAACTCACTAAGGATCATGGCCCATTTAGCTAGTCTGCCTGTAAGAGCTGCTTTTGCTAGTAGATACTTCAAGGGATCAATTTTAGCTATAAGAATTGTGTGTTGGTTCAACATGTAATGTTGTAACTTTTGGGAGGTGAACACTACTGCTAAACAAGCTCTTTCCATCGGTGAATAATTGAGTTCATATCCCACCAAGGTTCTACTGATATAATAGATTGCATGCTCTTTTCCTGATTCATCATTTTGTGCTAGCAGGGCCCCCAAGGCCGAATTGGTAGTGGAAATGTATAATATCAAAGGTTTGTCTACAACTGGTGGAACCAATATAGGAGGTGTAGCTAGATACTCTTTAAGTTGATCAAATGCTGCCTGACACTTGTCCCATCGAAATGAGACATCCTTTTGGAGTAAGTGCTGAAAGGGTTGACATTTATCTGCTAGCTGTGATATGAAGTGCCGAATGGACTCCAACCTTCCCTGAAGGCTCCTTAGTGCTTTAAGGTTCTTGGGTGGAGGCATCTCCACTATAGCCTTTACTTTCGCTAGATCTACTTCGATGCCTCTATGAGATACAATGTATCCCAACAGCTTTCCTGATGTTACACCGAATACACACTTCTTTGGATTGAGTCTTACTTGGTATTTTTCAAGCCTGTCAAAGATCTGTCCTAGGACTTGTATGTGATCCGCCCGAGAAGATTTAGCCAGTATATCATCAACATAGTCTTCCATGATGTGATGAAACAGATCGTGGAAGATCACTGTCCTTGCTCTCTGATAGGTTGCTCCTGCATTCTTCAGACCAAACGGCATGACACACCAACAATAATTACCCCAAGGACAAGTAAAGGTTGTTTTATGTTGGTCTTATTCAGCTATCCTTATCTGATTGTAACCCGAGAATCTGTCCATGAGAGAAAGCATCTCGTGACCTGCTGTCAAGTCCACTATAATGTCAATGTTTGGTAGTGGAAAGTCATCTTTAGGACATGCCTTATTAAGATCTCTGAAATCATTACACAAGCGGATGCGCCCATTAGGTTTAGACACAGGTACAATGTTTGAGACCCAATCTGAATAGTCAATGGGTCGTATGAACTTTGTGTCTAACAGCTTTTGTATTTCCACCTTCACCAAGAGAGCTATCTGTGGGTGCATTTTTCTCAACTTCTGCTTGACTGGTTTCACCTTGGGATCAACTGTGAGATAATGAAAAACTAGCTTAGGGTCTAGCCCTGGCATATCTGCATAGGTCCATGCAAAGTTGATGGTTCATTGCAAAAAGAAGTCGTTAAGATTTCTGTGCTCTGTGTCAGATAATGATGCTGCTAGGAATGTTGTCTTTAGATTTTGTTCTATGCCAAGATTTATTTCTGTAGAATCTTCCACTAAGAGAGCTGATTTCTCTTGATACTTAGATGGTAAGGGAAGGTCAAATCCTCCATCCTCAGGTGCCACAGTTGGGTTTTCACCTTTGGATACGTCCTTTATTTTGACTATTTTGTGATCAGGAGGTGCCACAGTGTGGTTTTCACCTAGAGATCTTTCTTTATTTGCACTTTTGCGACTGGAGGATTTGGCATTCTCACCAAAATAAGTCGTGGGCTCTAGTTCCATTACAAAACCTTCTTTGTGATCACCAAGAGGGATACCTTCCCGAAGTCCCATGAACTCAGCTAGAGCTTCGTCATTCTGAAACACATCTATAACGGGGGTCCCTTGTTGGTCCCAATCGATAAGTTCAGGGTAGACAAGTGTGACATTCTGGGTGCTGGTGATGGAAGTTAAGGAGATGGAGGATAGTGTAAAAATGAAGGATTCTGTGAATAGATTGGTCATGTGGAGGGAAGAGTCATCGATGATATCCTCTGTAGACGTCGAATCAGCGGGAAAAGTGTCAGCTACCTCGTCGAGGATATACTCGATGTCCAAGGCGCGTGGTACCTTCTTACCAAATCCTAATCCCTTCTTGTCTAGCTTCTTTGTTACCACAATGGGCTCCATAGTTCCTTGATTCTATTTCCCAAGGCCACCTTTGCCTTTATAGCCCATATTTTTTACTATTCTTAAGCCATTGCCATATTGCTTGACTGGTATTGTGACTGGTTCTTTCTCCTTATAGAGCCAAGAAGAAATGTCCTCAATAGTTTCCTCTTCTAGTAACCGTCCATGTTGGAATTGGGTTAGGAATCCTGGGGGAGGAATAGCTACTTTTTTGGTTACTTTGGTAATGGGTGGTTTGCCGTAAGATTTTGGAGATAAGGGCATCCGCCCTACACAACAAGATTCTGATATATCATAAGTGCCAAAGCCTATATCTCAGATGCAAGCTGTGATTTTGGGGAGGGGCGTAGATTCACTTGTAGAGGCTTGCATCAGAGTTTCAGGATCAACATAAAGAGGGGATTCAAGGGCTTTGTCATTTTTAGGCACTTGGTTGCAATTCTTATAGCTTCCTTGCAAGACCTGGCAAAATTCAAAAGGATTAGGATCTCCTGGGATAGTGATCTCCGTACCATTGTATGGGAATTTTAGAGACTGATGGTACATGGAGGGAACAGCTTTCATTGCATGGATCCATGGGCGGCCTAGGATAATGTTGTAAGGCAGCTCAATATCAAGGACTTGACACCTGGTTTCAAGCATAACAGGGCCCAGTTGTATAGGCAAGTGAATAACCCCTTCTGAATGGCGTTTTGCATCATCATACCCCTTGATTGTAATACTATGGTCAGTGTTGACGTGATCCTCAGAGTATCCCAATTGGTTTAGTAACTTTAAAGAACAGATGTTGAGACCAGCACCACCATCTATGAGTATACGTTTGATTTTGTACTTATGGATGAGAACTTCAATATGAAGGGCATCATTGTGACAAGGATCATGGGAGGGGAGGTCTTTCTTAGAGAAGACCATGTTGTAAGGTGAAGCAATATTACCCACTATAGCTTGGAAATCTGTGACTGCTATGTTGTTAGGAACGGAAGACTCTTGGAGGGCTTTTTCTAGCACCACTCTATGTGCAGGTGATGACCGTAGAAGGTCCAAAATAGAAATCTGTGCTGGTGTTCTCCCTAGATGTTCGACAAGATTATAATCAGACTGAACTAGAAGCCTAGGTGTAAGTGCACGGATGGTGACATGACCACGACGAGTAGTAACAGCACAATCTGTAGATTTGCCTTTGATTGTGAGGGTAGATACTTGACTCTCTTCAAAACGACCTACAATGGAATTGAAGGACGTGGAAGCATGATTGATACCTTTACCTCTATCCTGAGGAGCAGGTGGACCGTGATGAGGGAATGGTTCCTTGTACATATCTAGATCCTTGTTCGTGTGTTGCGTTGGTGATTCATCCTCAAAAGTGATTTGATTACCGTCGATGAGGTTTTGGATGAGGTGCTTAAGTTTCATGCAAGATGCGGTTCGATGCCCTTTGCTCCTATGGAAATCACAATACTCATTGTCTCTATAACGTGCAATTTTGTAGACAGGTTCTCCATAGGGAGGAGCATCAGGTAAGATGATGAGCCCCTTCTGCAAAGCTTGTTGTAAGACAGATTCGATGGGCACTCCCAAAGGAGTGAATTGACGTCGCGGAGGGTACTCTTGTTGGGGCCACTCTTGTTGTTGTTGCTGTTGGTTTGGATAAGGCTGCCTTTGTTGCTGCTGTTGTTGAGGTGGAGCTTGACTTGGTTTGGAGAGCTGCAGCGGTGTTTGCAACATTTGGACATGCTTAGTATTGACCACCCCATCGTTGACCACATTTTTGTTTTTGTTCCAATATTTGGGTTTGTCGTTCGATTGTTGATGAGGAGCGCTATCTTTCGTTTCCTTAAAGATTTTGACCACACCCTTAGCAATGAGGGCCTTCTCAATGTTGATACCCTTGTATGTGATTTCATCGAAGGTTGTAGCACTAAGAATTTGTAAATGGAAACCTAACTCTTGGTTGAGGTTCTGCACAAATATGCTAACAAGCTGTTTCTTTGGAATCTTGAAAGGGAATTTACTAGCCATTTGTCTCCATCATTGAAGGAAAGAAATGAAAGTTTCACCATTTTTCTGTTTATTGTTGCATAGATCCATCATGGAAATCTCATGCTCTGCGTTGTAAGAAAAATGGGTGGCAAACTTCTCTGCTAGCTCGTTGAAAGACTTGATACCCATGGGTAAGTGTGAGAACCATTCTATTGCTTGACCTCCAAGACTGCAAGGAAAGAGACACATAAGATATGTGTCGTTATGAGAGACCTCAAAGCAAGCAAGATAGAATTCCCTAAGATGGTCTTTTGGGTCACCTTTTCCCTTGTATTTATCGAACTTGGGAATAGTGAAATTTTGAGGAAAAGGGATCACTGGTAATGACCGATCAAAAGGATAAGGACACACTTCCTCTAAAGAGAAGGTCTTTTTGGTGTGGCCAAACGTAAGATCAGATAGCTGCTGTTGAACTTCTGCAATCTTTAGCTCCATAGTCGTGGGAGGGGTTGGTAACATCTCCTGTTGTCCAAAAAGTGGTTGGTGTTGCCCGTATGGAAGATTATAATGTAAGCCATGCGCACTGGTATTATAAGGGTCGTAAGATTGATTGGGATCATATGGGTTGTACATTTGGTTCAGATTGGGTTGGAATTGGAGGCCTTGATTAGGCAGAGGTGGAGGTGGCGCTAGGTAAGAATGTTGGCTTTGTGAGGGTTGAAGAAACGAATTGGGGGGAGGAAAGCTAAAGTGCGTTTGATTAGGTTGTGATGGCGGCACATAGCTTTGGGAAACCTGATTTTGGGAATGTTGAGAGTGGCTAGGCAAAGTGTGAAAGAAGTTGAGCGAGGATGAACGTTGTGGAGGAGGAACATAGGTAGAAGTGATTTGCGACGGTTGGGGTTGATTGAGGATGAGAGTAGAAGAATGTTGTGGTTGGGGCTGCTTGAGGACGAGAGTAGAAGAATGTTGTGGTTGGGGTTGCATGACTCTAATTGGTTGAGAGACATGAAGGTGTGATGATATAGGAGGTGGCATTTGTTGAGACCCTTGTTGCATGGCTACATAATTGTTCCCCAGATTGTAATTAGGTGGGAAACCTACGCGTGATGGGGTAACCAAGATTCCACTTGCGATTGGGGTGGACACTTTAAGAGGTGGTTGCACATTCGATCGAGCTAAGGTGGCTTGCTTAGCTAACTCTGCTTGACGTTGGAGAGTTTCTTGTTGGTTTTGATAGACCTCCATAGGAGTCAAAAGCGGTGATATGGGCCTCTCCCCTGTTGGGTTTTGAAAAAGGGGATTCCTATACTGCGAGCCTTGAGTAGGTAAGGGCATAGTCACTATGGACATGGTTTGCACTGCTTGTATGGCATCTTGGGCATCGTTGCTCTCCTTGAGAGTGGACACATCAAAATCTTGAGGTAACTTGGTGCCTTGCTTTGCAAGCAAGTGAAAGAAATGATCCTGGTTCTCACTAAGGATTTTATCAAAGGCAGTTATAGCTCTAGGATCTTGTATGAATTCATCAAGATCTTGCCCATCTTCTTGAGAGGATTGACCTATTTCAAAGTGTCGCTCTTCTTGAGATGGGGTTTGATCTATGATATAACCTTGTGGGACAAAATCTGGAGGCAAGCCTGTGGTATACTGAGGTGCATTTATCAAAGGGGTTCTATCCTCCTGAGGATTGCTTGGTTGTTCAATGTGCGGCATGTTCGGAGAGCTGATTGGTTTTGCCGTGGGTGTACTAGGAGTCACCTTGGGAGTAATGTTGAGACGACCTGATTGTGGTGTGTGAGGAGGCGACTTGCTCTTCTTAGGGACAACTTGCTTGGATTTCATAGTTTGCTGTAGCCTAGTGGTTACCATGGGATACTAGGACAAAATGTAATACTGGGAATCTGTGAGGTGCTTTAAGAAATAGACAAAACTTCTGATGCACAAAGTACTGGACCAAAAGTGCTATACTGTTTGACCAGAGGCGCAGGACTGTGCAACCAAAAGCGTGCTACTGTGGACCAGAGGCGACGGACTGAGCTACCAATAGCGAGTTACTGCTATGCCAAAGGCGAGCTACAGTGACCAAAAGTGAGCTACTGTTATACCAAGGGCGCTGAAGTAGAGTTTTACCAGAGGCGGGTTACTGCTGTACCAAAGGCGATCTACTGTACTACCAAAGGCGAGCTGCTGTAATACCAGGGGTGCTGAAGTAGTGTCTGATATTTTTCAAAGGCAAAATTTTGGTAGATTGTTTCTGTTTCTGATTGGATTGGTTTGGCAAGAGAAAACACAGCAAACAAGTGGTCAAAAAAGCACAAGGATTGACACAACATATAGTGTATGTTCAAGGCTCCAAACAAGCCCAATGTTTCCACAGGTCTAAGACAATTGCAATCAATAACAAGCACTTTTTATCCCTAGAGACAAGGTTTCATTGTAGTAGATCAACTCACAGCTTAATACTCCGTCGATAAAAATATCATTCCATAAATGTGTCGGATATTTAGTATCTTTGCGAGAGACGATAGGTAGGGATATCTCACCCTCCCCTTGGAAAGCTCAAGTAGGTTACAAGAGCTTTATGTCCAAGGGAATACTATCTCTTCTCAAGGGAGCCAATGGTGAGTATCTTAAGGGTTTAAATTAGTTTCCCTTGCACTGATGATTACCGCAATGTTCGGAGGTAGGTCGGGTAGTCTCTATCTAAAATGGTTCTTAGTGACTTTGAGGGACCAACGCCTTACGAGCAATGCGACAAGCTACTAAAAGCTTTAACCAATCCTACTAAGAGTTTCAAACACTTCACTCAATGTGAAAATCATTTCCACAAAGAGCTAGTACACCTCTTTTCAGTTTGGCACCACAAGGTAAGGCTGACGTCGGTTAGGACTTGGCTTTCGCCTTATCCCTCTTATATAGTGGTTCAAAGGAAAACTCCGCTTAGGGTCGTCCCTTTTGGATGAAGCGCAATCCAAAAGCAGGCCCTTCTAAGGGAAGTACAAAAAAAGTAAGAACAAGCACGTCAAACAAAGGTTCAATTGTCCCGTTATAAGAAAAATAAGGTGCAACTAAGCTAGGCACACACACGTTTGTAGTTGTAAATTGTCCCTTATGAAATGAAGTGTTTGGCATTCATGTCCATTGTCCTTTAGAAAATTGAGGTGTTTGTTCATACATGTCCATTGTCCCTTAAGAAAAGCAGTATGTTCCTAAGACTTAGATTGCAAGAAAAGATTTGTTCAATTATCCTTTTAAGCATGCAATGTGTTTCTAAGACTTAGTGAGATAAATCAAAGAGGTCTTCAATACTCGTCCTGCATGAACATGTTAAGAAAACACCTATTGGCTCTGTGTGAGTAATAAGAAGCTGCAACAAGTGAGTTAGTTCCACCAAAAATTCACAAGTTAGCAAAAAACAAATCAACTTTGACCAAAAGCGCTGCACAATCTTACTAGAAGCGACTTACTGTATTCCAAAAGCGCTGTAAGATAGACCAGAAGCGATGCAGAATATTACCAAAAGCGTTGCAAAATAACCAGAAGCGCTGCACTGTGTTTTCTAAGGCGCTGTGATGCAGACTAGAAGCGATACAGAATATTACCAGGCGCGCCGACAAATAACCGGAAGCGTGGAGCTGTGTTACCAAAAGCGTGATAAGATATAGCCAAAAGCGCTGTGCTATCTCAGATCATAAAAAGGGGAACTTTTTAAAAATAATCAGATCTAAAGTAAAATTCCATGATTGATTGACTGTTCTGAGAAGTGGTAGCTAAGAGAACTGTGTTCTACAATCTAATTTAGCCAAAAGCGCTGTAGAATACTGCCAGAAGCGTCGTTCTGTTATGCCAAAAGTGCTGCGATGTGCTGCCAGAAGCACCGCAGTGCCCCCAAGAGCGCCTAACTGTGCCTCCAAGAGCGCTCAAAGATCCTGCCAGAAGCGCTGTGAAGTGTCGTTTTGCGCTGTGCCGTACTGTGACTTAAAAAAAAAACAATTTCTCAAAGAAACAAAGGGATTAGTGGGTCCCACCGGGCGTGCCAGAATGTGTATGAGGAAAATTGATTAAATCTAAACTAAATAAAATCAAAGAACCCAATAACATAAAGAAAATGAATTTAAACAAAAGCCATGACAAGTAATCAATGAAATAAAGACTTTTACCGAAATATGTATTGTTTCCTTTAGATTGAATGTGGATTGCTCAATGAAGTTGCGAAGCCATAGCTGTAACAAGCAAGTAGTGTGCTCAATGTGCTCAAAGATCAATGTCAAGAGATCGTGAGAGTGCTCAATCAACGCGTTTTGTATGCTCGAAGCTCTGTTAAGTGTGCCTGAGAATACGATCGAAGAGAGAGAGGTAATGAAGGAGATGAGGGGGGTTTATATAGATTTCAAGGAAGATCGATCAACAGTCCAGATAATTTAGAAGAAACAACGGAGGAGAATAGCTGAGGAACGTGCAACGAATGAGAAGAAGACATGTGTCTTGCTTGCTTTTGCATGAGAGGAGTTATCAAGAATAGAAGAATGAGTTAACTGAAGAGATAAATCAATTAAAAGAATAAAGCAATCAGTTAAGTGATTTAAAACAAGAAGAAGAGATTTGCATGAGAAAAGAAGATATTTTGCTTTATTAAATATAGAAAGCTTGAGTTATATTAGAGATAACTCAAATTTAGAAGAAAAAGCAACTTAAATAAATAATTGATTTATTTAAATTTAGAGAAGATATTTTGGAAGAAGTAATTAAATAATTAGAATTATTTAATTTAGAAGATTTGAAAGCAAATTAAATAAATAAATTTATTTAATTGTTGTGCATGATTTTGGAAGAATGATTTTTGATTTAATTAAATAATGTAAATTATTTAATTGTGGATAAGAGGGAATTTGTTGAATTAATTAAATAATTAATTTAATTAATGTGGACTTGATTTTTGGAAAGAGGATAATGATTAAATTAAATAATTAAAATTATTTAATTGTGGAAGAATATAGAGGAATTTAATTTAATTAATTAAATAAAGAGAATTTATTTAATTAATGTCGAAAGTATGTGATTTAGGAGAATTTGGTGAAATTAATTAAATAATTAGATTATTTAATTAATGTTGGAAATACAGATGATTAGACAGATTATGAAATGCAAGTGATTCGAGGACACGATCATTTTAGGGTGTCTATAGTTTCATTTTGTGTGAGACATGGTAGAGGATGGGAAGGTGACATTGGATAAGATAGACACTTCAAAGAATGTTGTAAATGCATTGATGAAACTAGTGGGCATAGAGAAGTTCAGATGGTGTTTGAAGTCTATGGGCCTCTCAGCGTATAGTAGTTAAATCATGTTATTTCTATTGGCTCTTACAAGGTGTTTGACAAGTAGGAGAATGTTGGGAACAAAGGTGTCTCAACCTTGGTAATTCCTTGCATTTATTTATAGTAATGTATTTATTTATTTAGCCTATGTTGTAATTTTGTTGCACATCCTATTCTTGTCATTCAGTGTGAAGTGGCACGATGAGTTGTCACTCCACTTGTAAGATAACTAGGATGGTCAACTCACTCCATGTGGAGATAGGCGTCCCCTTTGTGTGGTAGAGGTTTTCTGCCATGTGTCGACATCTTGACTAGTGTGTAAGTGAATCTTGACCGAAACGGTTATGACAGATTCCTATGACAGAATCTATGACGCGTAAGAGTAAAAAATGGAATGTTCTATGACAGGTGAAGATAGTAGGTGCCCCAAGGACATGTAAAAGTTGTTTTATATTGATTCTCTGGTGCTATGATGATCTGATTATATCCAGAGAAAACATCCATTAGGGAAAGCATTTCATGACCTGTTGTTAAGTCCATAATGATATCAATATTCGGTAGTGGAAAGTCATCTTTACAACATGCTTTATTGAGATCTTTGGAGACTCTGCAAATGCGGATGCCCTGAGTGACCTTGGAAATAGGTACCAAGTTTGAAACCCACTCTGGATAATCAATAAGTCGTATGAACTTCACATCTAGCAATTTCTGAAGCTCTACTTTTACCAATAGTGCTATTTGTGGATGCATCTTATAGAGCTTTTGTTTGAATGGCTTGGCATTTGGAGATACTACTAGATAATGAACCACTAGTGAAGGGTCCAACCCAGGCATGTCAGCATATGACCAAGTGAAATTAAATGTCCTTTGCAAGAAGAATTTTATGAAATCATTCCTCTCATGTTCTGAAACTGAATCTACTAGGAATGTGATTTTAGGATTCTGGACTATGCCTAGATTCATCTCTTGTGAGTCTTCCACCAAGAGAGCAGATTTTTCTTGATACTTTGTAGGTAAGGGAAGGTCAAATCCTCCATCCTTGGGCACTTCATAGAGCTTTTTACTGTTGGATACATGCTTTGTTTTTACTTTTTATGATCAGGAGGTGCCACATTGTGGTTTTCACCTAGGGATCTATTTTTATTTTCACTTTTGCGACTAGAGGATTTGGCATTCTCACCAAAGTACGTAGCTTGATTTAAATCCATGAAAAACCCAACTTTATGATCACCAAGTAGGATACCATCCCAGAGTCCCATGAATTCTACTATAGCCTCATCATTTTGAAAGATGTTGAGTAAGGGGGCCTCTTGTTGGTCCCAATTAATAAGTTTAGGGTAGATGAGTGGAAGATTCTCAGTTTTCATGTTGGAGGTGAGGGACATGGATGATATCATGAATATAGAGCTTTCTTGGAATAGGTCGGTGAGGTATAAGTACGAGTCATTGATAGTATCCTCTTCAGAGATCGAAACTATGGGAAAAACTTTCGCTACCTCATCGAGAATAAACTCGATGTCCAAGGAACATGGTACCTCCTTACCGTATCCTAAACCATGCTTGTTATTTTTCTTAGTCACAATAATAGGTTCTAGATTTCTTTGACCATGTTTTCTAAGATCACCTTGGCCTTTATATCCTATGTTTTTCACAATTTGGAGACCTGTACCATATTATGCAACAAGTATTGTGGCTAGATCCTTTTCTTGGAATATCCAAGAGGAGATTGTTGGAAAAAGACACTGCTAGGAATATCAAGTGTTGTCATTATTGGCAACTGAATCTATCTTACACATCCGTATTACATCATTTGATCATACCAGAAGTCATATTGCAGATTTGTCTAAGTCTGGATAGACAGGAACAGAGCATTTGATAGGGTTCAACATTTTGGTTCGCATTTCTCCATAGGTAATCATATTGTGTGGATATGAGGGAATGTTAAGGGATGTTAGGGCTACCTAAATAAAAATTTTTATCCTCCAATGATGAAGATATTGAAAGTTACAAGCATCTGAGTATCGAGTTTTGGTCAGACAGTTTAGTCCAGTGAAGAACTAGCCGACTTGATGTTTGATCCTTGTGTGGATTAAGAGAAGTGGTTGGTTGAGTAATTTGTGAGATCTAGTGGTACTGGATGACATGTGTGGTGACTTGAATACATAAGATTTGGTTCGCATTGATGTTTGTGAATGGATTCAGCCGACAGAATAGTGATCTTGAAAAAGTCTCTAAGTTTTCTTGAGGCCGACTGCATTTGATGAAATTTCATGTTGCGGATATATGTAATCAATGGGTACGAGCATTTTGAGGTATGGAAGTGTGAATATGAAGTGAGTAGTGTGAAATGTGGTAGTATCAAGTGTGAAGTAGAGATCTAAGCCTCGGATCATGGCAGAATAGTGAAACAGAGTAGTGAGAGATGAAGTGTGCAAAGTCAGTATATTGATCCTAACCAGAATTGTCATCTTGCATTGTTAGATGCTATTCTTCAGTTCAAATATCTCAGTGAACTTTTATAACTAATATTGTAAGTAGTGAGCTCTGGGAAGTGTGCTCAAAGGCATGTGACTTCCCTTCTTGTAATACTTTTAACAGAGTATAAAATCTTGTGGGTTAACCCCCACCATGGTTTTTCCCTTAACCGGGTTTCCACGTAAAAATCTTGGTGTTCAAGTGTAATGATCTTGTTGTTGTTGATCTTGAGTTCATGCTTCTTTCTTTTGAATGTATGTGGTAAATAAATAAAGGAACATAATAATAAGTTTTGTGGAACACTGATTCACCCCCTCTCAGTGTTCCTTAATTTCAACAATTGGTATCAGAGCGAGGTTCCTTGGAAGAAGTTTAACAACTTGAGGAAGATCTGTGAAAGTGTTTCAATGGGTTGATCTAGGTATTCTGATGGCATCAGTGAACATCTTCAAATTGCTTTAGAAGATCTTGATTAGTCTAGAGCAGAAGTCAAAGAACTGCAAGAGAACCTTAAAGATGCTGAGGATTTCATTCAAACTTTAAAAAGTCAACTGGGCAAATCTAATGAAAAGAGGAAGGAGCTACTTCAGTAGTTAGCAAATCAGAATGAAGATAATGGCATGGATAAAGATCTGAAGGAAAAGACAAAGGAATGTGAGAAGTTGGCAAAAGAGTTGTTGTCCTAAAACATGAGATGGAATCCAGGGTGAAGAGGCTAACCAAGGAAATTGAGGAAAGGAAGAATACTTAGGAAAGCCTGAATCAATCTCTGAAAGAAAGAACAGAAGAATGTTGTAGATTAGATAGTATAATTGGCCATCTAGAGTCTGATCTACAAGAAACCAGGGATAACGAGGAACAACTTGAAAGGCAATTTGTCATTCTCAAACATGACCTAGAAATTGCAAACGAATATAAAGAAAAATTCAAGATAAGCTCAACTAAACTTGAGGTGCTTCTTGATAGTCAGAAGAAGGTAGATGATAAGCATGGTTTGGGATATGAGAAAGGTGAAAGCTCTAGATCCGGTCAAAGAAATCCTGAAGCAAGAAATCAAAGAAGGAATCCTAGAAGGCCTCCGATAAGATAACCTAATGCTCAAAGGTATCCATCTTTCAATGGTAATTGTTTCAAATGCAATAAGTTTGGTCATAGATCTACTTAGTGCAGAAGTAGAGTGAATCAAAGTGGTCCATCCTTCTCCGATCAATGTTTCAATTGTAAAAGGTATGGTCATAGATCCAATGAATGCAGAAGTATGATGATGAATAACTCTAACAACAAAGGAAATATCAATTCCTTCAATGGGAATTTTTTTGCATGCAATAGAGTTAGACACATGGCTAATTAGTGCAAATTAAGAGGAAATCAAGTAAATGAGCTAAGGAATGTTGTGTTCTTTAATTGTAACAGATCCGGTCATATTGCAAGATTCTGCAGAAGTAGGAATGATGATAGAAAAAGTCAAGCAAACAAAAACTAAAATGTACAGAAACAATATAAAGGCAAGGGCAAAGTAGATGTGAATGAGATCTAGAGTGAAATGAACAAAACATGGGTGAAGAAATGTGTAAAGAATGAAGGTGATGGATCCACACCGAAATCCAGTGTTGATAACTCCTCCAAGAATTGAAATAGGAGCTCTGGCTCAGGGGGAGCTACATTGAAAATCTAATTCCCCTTGCCAATAAGTAGGTGCCTAAATCTAGCACAATGAATGAAGATAAAGAAGCCTATTGCAGATCTATTGAAGAAAATTTTGGAAGAAAAGAAACTAATGCGAATGATTGTGGAGCAATTGAAGATTAACTGTATGCAAAAATAGTGTAACTGAATGAATTAGGGAAAAACATTTATTACAATAGTGAATTAGGTTTTGCGGAGCATAAAAGGTCATTCACTCAACATTTGAATCACTTTTCATTTGAAGAGAACAAGGAGAAGAGTGTCTGAGATGAGATTTCAAAGATTTGAAGTGCGAAAAGTGAATTCGATAGCTAACCCTAACAGGTGAAACAAAGTATTCTTTGTGAAACTCTCTGAATTTGCAATCTCTGGATATGGCTACTCCGTTGGTTGTTGACATCACCAAAAGGCCCTAACCTAAATTCAAAAAGCATCCACACAAATATGTAGAGGTTGATCCATTAGGTGCCTTTTCAAGTGTTCCGCATGGTGTGTTGCACATTGAAGATATTAGGGCTTACATTCATGCTAGTGTTGGAATTAACCCAGACAACTGAGAGGGGGGGTGAATCAGTTGTCTCCAAAATTAACCTTTTCTTTCTCTTTCAAACTTCTTTCACTATTGTCAATTTGATTAATGATGCAAACATTAAAGCATATGACATTAACATAGAAGCAGAAACATAATCAACACATTTGACACCAAGATTCTTGACGTGGAAACCCGGTTAAGGGAAAAACCACAATGGGGGTTAACCCACAAAAATTAATACCCTGTTAAAAGTATTTTACAAATGGGAATGCACATGCATTTAGGCTCACTTCCCAAAGCTCACTACTCAAATGGAGGCTCACTGCCTATGTAAATATTACAAGAAAATAACAGAGATTTGAATTGATTAATAACATCTACCCATGCAAGAGTTTCAGTTCTGGTTAAGTACAAAAATTGATCTTACACATTTCATCTTTGCTCTTCTCTTCTTACTGTGCTTCCTTCATTCACACTTTAGATTTCTGCTCTTCTCACAGACATCTTACATGTACACACCACACACACTGAATCATCCAATTCCATTGGCTATATATATCCACAACATGATCTACAATCATTTTATCAGTTGGCTTCAAAAACATTTAGAACTTTGTTGAGTACTCTGCTCTGTTGGCTAGATCCATACATAATATGAGATGTGGACCAAAACTTGCACTCACAAATCATCAATTAGGTCGGCCACTATCACTAGTCATCACCATTTGCCCAATGAAAAACTTCTATACATCCAGAATTAAGATCATTCATAAAGTGGACCTGTTCTTCTTCTGTCTGTTTTGTCAAATTGAAACCTGATACTCAGAAGCTAATATCTTTTGAGTCCTTCATCACCGGAGGACAAAACTCTGGATTTAGAGTGTCTTGAAAATGCTTTTGACTACTTTAGATCTGCAACAAACCATGCCTTTCCACTGGAGAGATCCGGACCAAGATACCAGACCCTGTTACTGCTCTGTTCCTAATTGCTCAAACTTATACAAATTCTAATTCTAACTTCCGGTATAAACAAATTGTGTTATGCGGATGATTGGGATGATCTTAGTTGCCATCAATGAAAACACCTCTCAATGCAAACTAGTATCTCTTACCAACAATCTCCCCCTTTGGCATTGATGGCAACACTTAGTGAAAAATGACTAAGTGTCTAATGTAGCTCCCCCTTACTCTGTACACTTGTACTTCTCTATTAGTTCCAAAGCTCCCCCTTTGTTGAATTCCTCATTTTTCACTACTCTTCACTCCCCCTTTGACATCAATGGCAAAGGGTGGGGTTTGCAAGCCAAAATTTTCCAAAAATTCTGTATATACTTCCACATATGTACAATTAATCATTAAGTATTATTTACATAAACTTGAGAATGTCTGCAAAACTGGTTTTTATTTGCACAAGTTCGGAGGCCCAAGTACTCTTCATTCCATCCAAAATTGAGATGTGCCCACTCAACAAAAATGAATATGCTTCTGCCTTTGATACATCTGATGGGTCACTGGTTTGAACTGCAGTCTGAGCTTCAGAAAGGGCATTATACATTATCTCTAACTTAGGGGCAATCAATCCCCGGAGCTCACACATTCTCTTCATAATGTTGCCTTTCTCTTTAACAAGTCTCTTAATCTCATCTGTCAAGCTAATTACTTGACATTCCTGACTTATGGGTGAAATACTTAGAGGATCAAAATTATTGGATAGATTTGACAATTTCAGTTCTTATTCCTTTATCTTCTTCTCAATATCCTCACTTACTTTGGGCCAGGATAGACACAATTTATATATATCACTTCCATCACTTAGAGCATTTTGAATACTCTTTATACTGATAGCAAGTATAGTCCTGTCATACCCTATTAGACTCTTAATTTCACTCAATCTCTTATTCAAAAACTCATTTCTGACTTTTGTCTCTACAGACTTCTCAAATGACTCAAAATGAGTATTTACAAAACTTACAAGGTTTTTCAGATGTCCGGAGGGGGAATCAGATGGACTCTTCTGGTAGGAAGGCATTAACTTTTCCAAAATTCTGGTTACAAGCCCCAGTAGCTCATTGTCTTCCATGTGGAACTTTAACATCTTTTCTCTAGCCTATACTTGGGTGAATGATGCTATTTTCATCAATTGAATTGGAGAGAGAGCATCTGGATTGGCTAGACCTTGGAGTAGCTCAGGCTCATCAAGTTCAATCATTTCTTTTTCAAGATGACTTTTTACTGCATCTGCAGTATCTCTTGCAACAATTTCAGAACCCTCCTTTTGTTCATCTGATTTCTCAGTATCTGCTTTAGGTGCTTCAACATTTGCACCATCTTCTTCTACCTTATCCTTCTTTACTTTTTCTTCCTCTTTCTCTATTTTACTCTTCTCTATGTTCTCTCCAGAGGGACTCTTTCCTGTTTGCTCACCACTTGCTACCTGATCTGGAGGGCTCTGTGTGGTAGCAATATCCTCTTCTTTTCCAGAGTGATCAGGAGGAGGAGTTACTCCTGCATCACTTATTCTGTCTATCATTTCTATGTCCTCCTGATTGACTTGTTCCTCTTCCTGAACTTCTCCAATATTTAGATTTGATGAATCAAATCCATCATTAGTCTCATCATAGGTTAATTCTAGAAGATCTAGAGTAGTACTTTGGTCATTAATTCTCTTGTTAGTTCCTTCTTCTAGAGCTTCTTGTTCTGGAGCTAGAGGATCTTCTGGATTCTTGTGGCCTTGGTTTTATTTCTTTTCCCTCCTTCACCAGATGGAGTGGCTTCCAGTTTCTTGGTAGGAGTGGGCTTGGGTTGCTCAGTAAGATTTGTAGAACTCCTTGTCTTCCTTGAGGAGCTTGGTGGGACTTCTGGAGCGACTGTTGGCTCACTTTCTATTTTTTCTTCTGAAGTCTGCTCAGTGCTCTTCTTTATCTTTTCAATCCTTTCTCTGTTCTCTCTCACTGCTTCTTTTGTAATCCCAATGCTTTCTGCATACATCTCTACTTGCTTGTGCACTTTTCTTTTTGTTTCCAGCTGTCTGAGTTTTACATGCAACTTTAAGCTTAGTTCCTTGTATGTTCCAAACCTTTCAACAGAGGTGTCTTTAGGTTTTCTCAAAAGATGTTGAGCATACATGTCCAGAATTTCCTCATCCACCTCATAATCCATTGGCATTATCCATACTGTTCTTAGTTCTACAGCTTCCATTAAACATTGATCTGTGTCAACCATAAAACATATCTCATTTTCATAATTTTCTACAACTGAATTAGGGATTCTTTCCCTTGCATGCATCAGACTTTGAAAGTTTTTGAAATATCCCCAGATTGTAGTCTTTTGTGCACCCAAATCTCCAAGACTATATAAATGGTCTCTTATCTGGATTGCCACTGGCCTATCATTTGTCCAGTGCACACCTTGCACTCTAGGCACTTCATTCATGAAATAGAAAAATAGGCATATGATCAAGGAACCATATTTGAAAGAGTTTTTCTTGTCTCTTTTGATTTTGCTCAGATTCTCTACTAGCTATTTCTGTAGTAATTCACATAGATCATAGTTTTCATTCTCCTTTAACATCTTATAAGCTACATATATTGCAATCCTGGAAACTAAATTTTCCCTGTTGGAGTGATAAATATTGTACCCAATCACCATAGAAGCAAATTTAACATCTGGTTCTATGATATCATTGATGGTCATTGCCCTTTTGTCAAACATGGCATCGGTAGCATCAGTTATTGTCTAGTTTTTCATGACTTTCAACATGGGTAATCTACCAGAGGAGTTTAACCTAGTTACAATCTTGATAACATCCTTTGTAATCTTAAATGGTTTCATTAGCCATATGAATTCATCATCTATTCAGCTTAAGATGTATTAAACCCATTCATTTTCATCAAAAGATAGAAATTCAATCATTTGCAAAAAATGTTTGCTTTCAAGGGCTTCAAATTCAGGTCTCAGTTGGTAATTGTCATCTTTTAGATGGTTCTTAAACAACTCCATCAGTTTCAGATTCCCAAATTCTTCTATATTATAATGAATGTATGCCCTAATATCTTCAACATGTAAAACCCCATATGAAACACTTGAAAAAGCACCTAGCGGCTCGACTTCAATAGATTTATAGGGATATTTTTTGAATTTAGGATGGGGCCTCTCAGTGACATCAACAAGTAAAGGTGTAGCCATTTGCATAGATTGAGAATTCAAGAAGTTTCACAGAAAATAGAAATACCTTGTTCCGCAGATTAGGGTTTTGCTTGGAGATCCTCTTCACGCTTCAATTCTTGGAAATTCTTAGCTCTGAACTCGTTCACTTCCCCTCTTCTTGCTTTCTTTTGATGCAAAGTGATCTAAATGAGGAATGAATGATCTTTTTATGTTTCACAACACCTAATTTGTCCTTCTAATAAATGCTCTATCCTAATACATCTGGTTACTCTGTTTGTTGAATAGTTGCTCATAAATTACTCCGCAATTTGCCATATCCACCTCTTTTCTTCTAGAAATCCTTCCAACTTTTTTGAATCAATTCAAGGTACCTTTTCTTATTGTGCCAGATCTAGGCACTCACTTACTGGCTGGGGGAATTTGATTTACAATACTGTTCCCCCTGATCTAAGGGTCCCAAATCAATTCCCAGAGGAATTTTTAGTACCAGATTCTGGTGCAGATCCATTACTGTCATTCATAATTATTTTCTTGACCCATATCTTGTTTATTTCATTCTAAGTCTCATTCGCATCAATTTTTTCTTTGCCTTTATCTTGTCTCTGCTCATCTGGTTTTCTGTTTACCGGACCTCTTCTTCCATTGTTCCTACTTCTGCAGAATCTTGCAATATGACCAGATTTATTACAATTAAAGCACACAACATTTCCTTTCTTATAAACTTGATTTCCTCTTGATCTACATTGAATAGTCATATGTCCAAACCCATTGCAAACAAAATAGTAACCAATGAAGGAATTGCCAATTCTATTGTTAGCATTATTCAAACTTCTACATTCATTTGATCTATGACCATACCTCTTACACTTGAAGCATTGACTAGAGAAGGATGGACCATTTTGATTTACTCTGCTTCTATACTGTGTAGTTGTATGACCAAATTTGTTGCAATTGAAGCAATTTCCATTGAATGATGGATATCTTTGAGCATTAGGCTATCTTACTAGTGGTTTTCTATTCTGTTTCTCCTATTTCTTGGTTGAAAACTTTTCTGTCCAGATCCAGAGCTTTCACCTTTCTCATATCCAAGACCATGCTTGTCATTAGCTTTTTTTTGTCCTTCGAGCAGTGCTTCTAGTTTTGCTAAGCTTATCTTGAACTTCTCCTTATATTCATTTGCAACTTCTAGGTCATGTCTAAGAATGATAATTTTCCTTTCAAGTTCTCTCTCATTGTCTCTACTTTCTTATAGATTAGACTCTAGATGTCTAGCTATTCTATCCAATTTGCAATATTCTTCAGTTCTTTCTCTTAGTTTTTGATTTAGATCTTCTTCAATTTTCTTCCTATCTTCATTTTCTTTGGTTTGCCTCATCACCCTGGATTCCATTTCAATTTTCAGAACAACAACTTCTTTTGATAGCTTCTCACATTCCTTTGTCTTTTCTTCCAAAGCTTCATTTATGCCATTTTCTTCAAGTAAACTGGATAGCTGTAGAAGTAGCTCCTTTTTCCTTTGTAGAGATTTCTTTAATTTATCTTTTACCATTTCAATGGTATCATCAAAATCTTTGAGTTCACCTTTCAGATTACTAATTTCTACATAGACTGAACAAGCTCTTCCAGGACCACCTGAAGTTGAGCTTTGAGCAAACCCATTTGAAACTTCTTCCAAGATCTTTTCCTCAAGTTGTTAGGCTTTTCAAAGGAACCTTGCTCTGATACCAATTGTTGGAATTAACCCAGACAACTAAGAGGAGGGGTGAATAAGTTGTCTCCAAAATTAACCTTTTCTTTCTCTTTTAAACTTCTTTCACTATTGTCAATTTGATTAATGATGCAAACATTAAAGCCTATGACATTAACACATAAGCAAAAACATAATCAACACATTTGACACCAAGATTTTTGACGTGGAAACCTGGTTAAGGGAAAAAACCACGGTGAGGGTTAACCCACAAAAATTAATACCCTGTTAAAAGTATTTTACAAATAGGAATTCACATGCATTCGGGCTCACTACCCAGAGTTCACTGCTCAAATGGAGGCTCACTGCCTATGGAAATATTACAAGAGAATAATAGAGATTTGAATTGATTAATAGCATCTACCCATGCAAGAGTTTCAGTTCCGGTTAAGTGCAAAAACTGATCTTACACATTTCATCTTTGCTCTGCTCTTCTTACTGTTCTGCCTTCATTTGCACTTTGGATTTTTGCTCTTCTCACATATGCCTTACACACACACACCACACACATTGAATCATCCAATTCCATCAGCTATATATATCCGCAACATGATCTGCAATCATTTTATCAGTCAGCTTCAAAAACATTTAGAACTTTGTTGAGTACTCTGCTCTGTCGGCTAGATCCACACATAATATGAGATGCGGACCAAAACTTGCACTCACAAATCATCAATTAGATTGGCCACTATCACTGTTCATCACCATTTTCCCAATGAACAACTTCTATACATCTGGAATTAAGATCATTCATAAAGTCAGCTTGTTCTTCTGTCTGTTTTGTCAAACTGAAACTCGATACTCAGAAGCTAATATCTTTTGAGTCCTTCATCACTGGAGGACAAAACTCTAGATTTAGAGTGTCTTGAAAATGCTTTTGACTACTTTAGATCCTCAACAAACCATGCCTTTCCATTGGAGAGATCCGAACCAAGATACCGGACCCTATTACTACTCTGTTCCTAACTGCCCAGACTTAGACAAATTCTAATTCTAACTTCTGGTATGAACAAATTGTGTTATGCAGATGATTGGGATGATCTTAGTTGCCATCAATGACAACACCTATCAATGCAAAGTAGTGTCTCTTGCCAACAGCTAGCATAAATGAATTTGGGGATTCAAAGTTAGTAGATTTGTTCAAGAATCACCTGAGGGGTGAAATTTACAGTCTTAAACCTGAGTATTAGGCACTGCAAGATAAACATTTCATTCAGGTTATTGGGTTCATGTCCTTCAATGAAGATGAGTGGGTCCAGTATGTACTGAGTTGGATGCATGTTGAATTCATGTGGTTGATGAAACCCTTAAAGATCACCAAGGATGCCATCAAGGCCGTAACAGGATTGAACTCATTTGGTGGACTGCCGATGTTAAAATCAATGAAGAATCAGATTGTGACTAAAGCTACCAGATCAAAATTTGATAAGAGGGAAATGACAATAAATGATATAACTAATCCGAATGTCAAATTCACATATATGGTGATTGGATATAAGATATACCACTCCAACAGGGAAAACTCTATATCCGGTACAACCATTTATGCTACCTATCAGATGTTGAGAGAAAATGCTAACTATGACCTGTGTGAGCTGCTGCAAAACCAGTTAATGGAGAATTTGAATAAGATCAAGAAGGACAAAAATAATACATTTAAGTATGGTACGTTGGTATTGTGTTTGTTCTTCTATTTCATGAATGAGTTACCCAGGAACAAAAGTTTGTGTTGGACCAGTGATAAGCCTATTTCCATACAAATAAGAGAACACTTGCATAATATTGGTGACTCCAATGCCCAAAGGACTGCTCTTTGGGGTTATTTCAAGAATATTTAGAACATGATGCAATCAAGGGAAAGAATCCCTACGTCTGTGGTAGAAAAGTACAAGGATACAATTTGTTTCATGGTGGAAATAGATCAATGCTTGATGGAAGAAGTCGAATCAAGGACTGTATGGATCATTCCCATGGGGTATGAAGTTGATGAACAAATACTAGAAATGTATGCTCAACACCTTCTGAGAAAACCAAAAGATACATCAGTTGAGAGATTCGGTACATATAGTGAACTTAGTCTGAAACTGCATGTTGAGCTCTGGAAACCTAAATCTAAGAGAAAGATCCAAAGGCAAGTTTAAATTTATGCAAAAAGCATTGGCATAACAAAAGAAGCTATGAGACAAAATAGGGAAAGGATAGAGAAAGCTGAGAAGGAGAAGCAGGATAGGGAACAGGGAAGTGTTCCGGTAGAATCCTCCTCTAAGCCAAGGACTACTAGGAGTTCAGGTTTAACCTCTAGTGCATCACCTTCTCCTATTGTAGAGAAATTCAAAGAAAAATCTACCAGTAATGAAGGAAAAAGGACAAAAGTAATGGCCAAAAGGTCATATGTCAGTGTGGGGAAGGAAGATGAAGAAGAAATTGATTCAGATGATGAGGTTAAAGAGTTGAAGGCCTCAGGCACTAAGGCTGCTAAAGTGTCTAAAGAAAAGCCCTCTAGAAGTATAAGAGTAAGCAAAAGACAAAATAATAAGACCCATGTTGGAAAATCCACCCTATTAGTTGAAGATATTGTGAATGTAGTAACTGTTCATTGGAATTTGAAGCCCATAATAGAATATTATGACAGCTTTGATAAAGTCAACAAGAGAATTTTTGAGGATGCTACTGTTAATTACTTGAATACATTCAACAGAGCACTTGTGGAAATTTTATCTGAAATCCCTAAGAGTCTAAGTGACATTTTGGAGATGGGAAAAGAAGCTACCAAAGCAAAGGATTTGGAACTAAGGGAACATGTATTGTCTAGTCTGTGTTCAGTAATCTCTAGAAAGGAAATAGATAAAATTTTCAAAGAAGTTAAAAATGAATTTAGAAACAAGAAAAGGATGAACAAGTTGATGATTGGAGACATTGATGAAGTTGTCAGAGAAACATAATAAATTCTAAAGAAAGCACTGGACAAGAATAAGTTTTATGTGGTTACTGAAGAACCTATTGATACTAATGATACATCCATTCTAAATGATGAAGAGTTGCAGAAGAATGAGCAATAAGTTGAAGTAGATGATGTCTCTATTATGGAAGAGGAAATATTAAATAAAGAAGATGAAGAGATGGTGAAGGAAGATAATGTTGATGGTGCAGAAGATACTCAAATTCCTTCAGACCAATCTGGTGAAGAAAATATAGAAATGAATATAAATGCTTCTACTAAAGGTGACTCTGAGATGAATAAAGAACAAAAAGAAGAAGAGGTTAAAGACAAGGAAGATCAAGTAGAAGAATCTGATGATGGAATTGGTTCCTCCATTTTAGACATTGAGGAACTTGATAAAAATGATGATGATGCTGCTCTGGAAAAGAATGTAGAAGACATTGCTGATGATGCAAAGAGAGAAGAAGCAAAGAAAAAGAATGAAAATGATAAGCAAGACAATGTGGTTGACTCCGAAAAGGGAGAAGATGCAGGCCCTAATGAGCATAAAACTAAAACATCATATTGGGCAAGAGACACTGCAGAAGCAGTGAAAGAAATTTTGGAGAAAGATAAACAAGTTGCAGAAGATCCGGATATAATACAATGTCCAATCAATTTTGATGCTCTGTCACTAGTACAGAAGATGAAGTTGGCCTCTTTTGCACAAGCTAAGGCCAGTGAGGAAATCTTGAAGTTTCATATGGAAGACAGTAAGTTGCTTGGTCTTGCATCTGACATTTTGGAGAAAATCATGCCTACATTTCATAAGGATTCATCAGCATCCCCCTCCAGTCAGTTGAAGAGTCTGATAAACTCTGTAAGTACTCACTTTGAGTCTTTTGAAAAGTCAGTTGAAGTCAAAGTCTGGAATGAATTCAACGATAAAAGATTTAGTGAATGGAAAAGAATAATTGCCAATGATAGAATTATGCTGGATACTAGTGTAAAGAGTATTCAAAATGCCCTCATTGAAGGAGGAGATGTGTACAAATTTTGTCTATCTTGGTCAAAAGTTGTAGAGGACATTGAGAAGAAAATAAAGGAGTCCGAGCAAAAATTGTCAAATGTATCTCAATCCTTTAATCCTTTGACAGTATCTGCAACAAGTCAAGAATGTCAAGTAGTTAACTTAATTGATGAAATAAATAAATTTTTGAAATAAAAAGAAAACATTGTGGCAAGGATATGTGAACTCCAGGGACTGATTCTCCCTAAGTTAGAAACAATGTTCAATGCATTGACAAAAGCCCAAGCTACTACTTTGACAAGTGATCCCACTGATCTGCAGAAGGCAGAGTCATGGGCATTTTTATTCAGTGGTCATATTTCAGTTTTGGATGGCATGAAGAAAAATTGGGACAGTGAATTGGCACTGTTGAAAAACATTTTTGGAGATGTGTTTAAGTTTATGTAGATAAGACATAAGGATTGTTTGTGCATATGCGGAAGTATGAATATAGAATTTTTTGATCTAGACCTCAACCTTTTCCATTGATGTCAAAGGGGGACTGGAAAGTAGTGAAAAATGAAGAATTCATCTAAGGGGGAGCATTGGAAATCACAAGTGTACATAGTAAGGGAGAGTTGTTCTAACACTTAGTCATTTTTTACTAAGTGTTGTCATCAATTCCAAAGGGGGAGATTGTTGGCAAGAGACACTACTAGGCATCTCAAGTGTTGTCATTGATGGCAACTAAATCTATCTTACACATCTGCATTACATCATTTGATCACACTAGAAGTTAGATTGTAGATTTGTCTAAGTCCGAATAGATAGGAACATAGCATTTGATAGGGTTCAGCATTTTGGTCCGCATTTGTCCACAGGTAATCATATTGTGCTGCGGATCTGAGGGAATGTTAAGGGATGTTAGGGCTACCTAAATCCAAAGTTTTAGCCTCTGGTGATGAAGGGATTGAAAGTTACAAGCATATGAGTATTGGGTTTTGGTCAGATAGTTTAGTCCAGTGAAGAACAGGTCGACTTGATGTTTGATCCTTGTGCAGATTAAGAGAAGTCATTGGTTGAGTAATTTGTGAGATCCAGTGGTATTGGCTGACATGTGTGGTGACTTGAATACATAGGTTTTGGTTCGCATTGATGTTTGTGCATGGATTCAGCCAACAAAGCAATGATCTTGAAAAAGTCTAAGTTTTCTTGAGGTCGACTGTAGTTGATGAAATTTCATGTTGCGGATATATATAATCGATGGGTATGAGCATTTTGAGGTATGGAAGTGTGAATATGAAGTGAGTAGTGCGAAGTGTGGCAGTATCAAGTGCGAAGCAGAGATCTAAGCCTCAGATCATGTCAAAATAGTGAAATAGGGTAGTGAGAGATGAAGTGTGTGAAGTCAGTATATTGAGCCTAACTAGAACTGTAATCTTGCATTGTTAGATGCTATTCTTCAGTTCAAATATCTCAGTGAACTTTTGTAACTAATCTTGTAGGTAGTGAGCCTCCTTTGAATAGTGAGCTCTGGGTAGTGTGCCCGAAGGCATGTGCCTTTCCATTTTGTAATACTTTTAACAGAGTATAAAATCTTGTGGGTTAACCCCCACCGTGGTTTTTCCCTGAACCGGGTTTCCACGTAAAAATCCTAGTGTTCAAGTGTAATGATCTTGTTGTTGCTGATCTTGAGTTCATGCTTCTTTCTTTTGAATGTATGTGGTAAATAAATAAAGGAACATAATAATAAGTTTTGTAGAACACTGATTCACCCCCCTCTCAGTTTTCCTTAATTTCAACAGAGATATCTTCAATAGATTCGTCTTCTAGCAATCCCCAATGAGTGAATGTTGTTAGAGAAGCTGGTATGATTGCCTTTTTAGTGACCTTTGCTATGGGTGGTTTTGTTGGGAATTAAGGGTCTCAACCTTGGTAATTCCTTGTATTTACTATTTGTAATGTATTTATTTTATTAGCCTATGATGTAATTAAGTTGCACATCCTGTTTTGTCATTTAGTGTGAAGTGGCACGAAGAGTTGTCACTCCACTTGTAAGGTGACTAGGATGGTCAACCCAGTCCATGTGAATATAGGCATCCCATATTGTGGTAGAGGTTTTTTTCCATGTGTCAGCATCTTGAGTAGTGTGTAAGGAATCATGATGCATAACGGTTATTACAAATTCTATGATGCGTAAGAGTCGTAAATAGAAGATCCTATGACAGGTGAAGACATGTGTTGAAGAGCATCTTTGAGGAAGGCATCTTTGGGTGCAAGAGGTGGGTTATGACATGTTGTAAGAAGAATATCTTATTTTTAGTCAATGTATGATAGATTCTCTTACAGCCGTAAGTGTTGTCAGCTATGATGGATTCTATGACAGTTGTAAGGTGCGTAAGAGCATCTGTCATAGCCTATCTTGGGACTAGGTGCCCACATTGGGATGGGGTGTTATGACAAGTGTTAGAGCCATGCTGCAGTGTTGGACAAGTGTCCTTAGGCGTGGGTTTTGGGCCATGAGGCCAAGATGGATGCCCATCTCAAGAAGGTTCCATTTTTGCCTTGAAACTTCTATATAAACAGGTGCTTGGATGGGAGATGTATAGTTGATCTAACAAGTATTGTTATGCTATCAGAATATCTCTAGATAAGAGTGTCGAAGACTCCTAAAAGACTTGCATTACAAGTGTGTTGTAAACATTGTTTGTTTTGATAATACATTGTGCAGGTTTTGGAGTGTGTGGTTTTTCTCCCTAAGGGTTTTCCCCATGTTATATCTTCTCTCTCTCTCTCTCTCTCTCTCTCTCTCTCTCTCTCTCTCTCTCTTCTATCTACATTCTGCGTGTATGTGTATTGCTGCAATATCTCTGTTGTTGTGCTAACATCATTGTAATTTTAAAGGTTAAAAAGAATTTGCACACATCTCTCCTCATTAGATTTGTGTAGGAAGCGTTTTCCGCACACCTTGATTCCTTTCAGGTTTGCCATATGATTTAGGTGAGAGATGCATTCTCCCCACACAACAAGATTTTGAAATGTCATATTTTCCAAATCCTTTGTCTCTGTATTGGACCTTGATCTTAGGAATGGGTTTATCAATAGAGGTTTTTTCAAAGTATGTGGGTCAATGTCTAATGGAGATGGTTGGGCTTCAATATTATTTGGGATTTTGTTGCTATTTTGGTAATGCCCTTGCATGGCATTGAAAAACTCAAAAGGATGAGGATATTTAGGGATTATTATTTCAGTACCATTCAATGGGAACTTGAGACATTGATGGTACCTAGAAGGTATAGCCTGCAGGGTATGGATCCATGGGCAACCAAGGATGATATTATATGGAAGATCAAGGTCTAGTACTTGGCATTTTTTTTCTAATGTGATGGGGCCTACTTGAATAGGCAAATGGATCACACCTTCTGATCGGTGCTCAACATCATCATAAGCTTTAATAGTGATAGACTATTAAGGATTGATGCTATCCTCAGAGTATCCTAGTTGTTTTAGTAGTTTTACTGAACAAATGTTTAGACCAACACCACCATCTATAAGTATATGTTTTATCTTGCGTTGATGGATGAATACTTCAATATGGAGTGCATAATAATGGCAAGGATTATGAGATGGGAGGTCCTTATCAGAAAAAGACCACGTGGTAAGGTGAGGCAATATGACCTATCATGGCTTGAAATTTCATGACAGCTATATTGTTGGGAACCGATGACTCTTTGAGAGCTTGTCCAAGCACTGGTTTGTGGGTAGGTGATGACTTTAGGAGATCTAAAATGGAGATTTGTGTGGGAGTCTTCCCTAGATTTTCTATGATATTGTATTCAGAGTTGATGGGGGTGTCTCGTGTTGGCCCATGAAGGGTAACATGACCATGACAAGTTGTGACAACACAATCAAGGACTATGCCTTTGATGGTAAGGGTGGACACTCGACTTTCTTCAAAATGACCCACAATGGAATCATAAGAAGAGAAAGCTTTGTTGACATTTTTACCTTTATCAAGGTTGATTCCTTTAACATGTGGAGGGAATGGATCCTTGTACATGTCTAGGTCTTTGTTTGTGGTATGGGTTGGAGAATCATCAACAATGACTTCTCCTTTGTCTATGAGATTCTAGATTAAGTTTTTCAACTTCATGCATCCAGGGCTTTTGTGTCCTTTGACTCTAAGGTATTCACAATATTCATTGTCTTTGTACCAAGTGAGTTTGAAAGTGGGTTCATCATATTGACGATCTTTTGGCCATGTGATAATTCCACTTTGTATGAGTTTCTTAGGACATATTCGATAGGTTCTCCGAAAGGGGTGAACCTATGTCTATGGGGGTGGTCTTGTTTTGCTTGCTCCCGAGGAGTAGATGGGGTAGTTTTTGATTGGAGGTTGATTGGTGTTTGGAGAATTTGAACGCCTTTAGAGTCCACAACACCATCATTGATGACATTCTTATTTTGGACCAAAATCAATGTTTGTCATTAGAGGTTTGAGGATTATCTTTGGTCTCTTTGAAGATTTTGACTAACCCCTTTGCTATGAGGGCCTTTTCAATGTTGGTCCCCTTGGAAATTATTTCATCAAACCAGTTAGCAAATTGGATTTGTAAGTGAAATTCAATTTCAGGATTGAGATTTTGAACGAAGATGCTAACAAGTTTTTCTAGGATAGGCCAAGGAAATTTGCTAGCCATGTTTCTCCATCTTTGCAAGAAGGAGATGAAAGTTTCCCCATTACGTTTTTTATTATTGCACAAGTCTGTCATGGAAATCTCATGTTCAGTATTGTAGGAAAAGTGGGTTGCAAATTTTTTGGCCAATTCATTAAATGTTTTAATACCCATGGGTAGATGAGAAAACCATTATATTGCTTGCCCTCCAAGACTATGAGGGAAGAGGCACAAAAGATAAGTTTTGTTATGGGAAACCTCTAAGAAAGCAATATAGAACTCTCTAAGATGTTCTTTTGGATCATCTTTTCCCTTGTACTTATCAAATTTTGGCATGTCAAAGTTGGGGGGGAAGGGATCATAGGTAATGATCTATCAAAAGGATAGGGACAAACCTCCTCCAAGGAGAAAGTTTTCTCTATGTGTCCAAGTGTTAGATCAGAGATTTATTTTTGTAGATTTGAAAATTTAAGATCAAGTTCTGATATGGGTGGTTGTGGAGCAAGATTTTGTTGAATAGGTGGTGGTTGTTGTGTCCCATAGGAGAGATTGGAATTGGGTGCATATGAATGGGTATTTGTATGTATCATACAAATGTTGAGGGTTGCTTTAGGGAGGATTCATGTAGAAGTGTTGGTTTTGTGGGTTTTGTGGAGAAGTTACATAGGAGTGTTGACTTTGGGAGTGTTGAGGGGGATTGGTGTAAGAATGTTGATTTTGGTATTGTTGAGGTGGAATGATATAAGAGTTTTGATTTTGGGAGTGTTGAGGTGGAGTGATATTGGAATGTAGATTTTGGTATTGTTGAGGTGGACTGATATAGGAGTTTTGATTTTGGGAGTGTTGAGGTGGAGTGATATTGGAATTTTGAGGAATGGGTACTTGGACTTGTGACACTTGTGGAGGAGTGGCATAAGCAAGATTATATATGGAATCTTGAACTTATGACATCCATGGTGGAGTGGCATAAGCAAGATTAGATATGAAAGTTTGAACTTGTGACACTTGTGGAGGAGTGGCACTAGCAATACTAAAGATGGCGGTTTAGACTTGTGATATTTGTGGAGGATTTTGAGATGGTGTAGGTGTAGATGTGGTGAAGAAGGGTTTTACTTAATTTGCTTGATTTTCTTGATTCATTTGATGAATCTCCATGGCGACAATAAGAGGTTCAAGTGATGTGGTGGGGGCTTGATAAAGTGGGTTGATGTACTTGTAGGTGAATGGATTCAAAGGAACCTAATGTGAGGGTGAATCGGGAATGAGGGATGATATGGTAGACATAGTTTGGATAGAGGTGATTTGTGGTCTTCCCATAGTAGCAATAGCGTCATTGATAGGGTCTTTCTCCTTGAGTAAAGATGTATCATAGTCTTGAGGCAACTTGGCTCCTTTTTTAGCAAGTAGATGAAAGAAATGATTTTGATTGGAAGCCAAGAGTCTATCTAAATTGTCTAAGATCTTGGGGTCTTGCAAGATTTCATCAAGGTCTTGAGATACTTGAGATGTTTGTCCTTGTTGATGGAGTCTATGTTGATGAGATGAAGATTGACCTATTGTATACCCTTGCGCAAGAAACTCATGAGGATTTAACCCTGTGGTAAATTGTGTGGCATCAATCAATGTAGGGTTACCATCCTGAGGGTTGTTTTGGGTATTAGTTTGAGGACTATTTTTTTGATTTTGCTAGGGGTTGTTTTGGGGATTATTTTGACTAGCCTCCATGGCTAATCGATGTTGGTTTCTAGTCACAGTCATATAAATTTTCAGATTTTCTATGACAGAGATTTGGATGGAGTTATTTTGGACTTTTGTGATAGAGTTGAGACTACTAAGATGATGTATTTGATTGGTTGCTTGGTGGAAGATTGGTAAAACCTAGATCAATTATTATTGGGATTTGGATGATCTTCCAAGAGGTAGACTAATGACCTCAAGGAAAGACATATATGAGTAATGAGTTTGACCAACTCAAGAGAAGCCACTCTCCTAAGCTAATGAAAATCACTAAAGGATGCTAATTTATCTTCAAGGATCTAAGAGAGGCAAACTTCTCAAATCAAAGACAAACTAGATGTGAAATAGATTCTAGGATAAAAGCCATATTGAATCTAAAAGCTAGATAAAATTTGGGCTTGTTTTATGATGGTGATGTTGTTGTAGTCTCAAGAGGATAAAAAACTCTTAAAAATCCAAGTTTTACTATGAAGATTGATGGGAATGATCTGATGATTGAAAGATTGGATGTGGATGGGTTGTAGGATAGTAGGTCTACTGGTAATTTTGTCAAAAAGTGGATAATTTTCAATTTCGGGCTCAAAAGATGACTGATGATAGTAAGTAACCAGAGGTGTAGGACTGTGTGCTAGAGGTGGGTTTTTTTCACTCAAAGGTGATAGCATGATAGCTTAAAGGCGCATTTCTATGGAACAAAGGCACATAATTGTTGACCAAAGGCAGGTTTCTATAGCTCAAATGTCTATCAGGATAACTCAAAGGGGAATTTTTGTTAAACTATAAAGATTTTAACAAGAACAAAAGTGGGTTATTATGCACTAAAGGTAGGCTTTTGTGAGCTAGAGGCAGGTCTTTGCATGCCAAAGGTGAGCTTTTTTCATCCAAAGGCATTGATCTATCAACCAAACGTGCAGGGTTATTGTGCAAAAGCGAGGTTCTATAGTTCAAAGGTGAATTTTTGTAATAGTATGCTTTTTGAGAGATAGATTTTGGATTTTTCTTTTGGCAAGAGAAAACAAAGTAGACACAATGGCTATGGATTGACTCTAAGAGTTGGGTGTGTGAGGCTATTAACCTCCACATATAAACAAATGATGAATACTAGGTAGATCAAAAGAATACATGCCAAACACATACAACAACCTAGAATTATTCAAGTAGGAGTGTCATATCTCGTGGATTCACTTAGGTGCTGCTTCAACCCACACTATTAGATAATGACGATTTCTAGCCCCTTAATACCATCTTATTGTCACTAGGATAGATAGGGAATGTAAGATCATGTACCACCTTACACATCTTACTCTTGGAGACACTTAAGTATATCCAAAAGTGTATTCTATCTCTAATAAATGAAGGTATAAATATGAACTCTTCTCCCCCACTGCTGACAGCGATGCACCGGAGACATGACGGTCGAAGGTCTTAGCTAGGATCACAAGGTGTCTATGGAGTTCCCTAATCTACGTGAGGTATAAGAGGACACAAATATGTGAATGGGGGTGTCCCAATCAACTGACATTCAACCATATGAGTCTTGGCAGACCAAGTATCCTGAAGGTTTTTTTCTTGGAGGTCAAAGGGTCCTTCCTTTGAAGAAAGTCTTTGAATTCTTGTAATGTTTATATACCACACTAGAACATGCATGTTGGTTATGATTTTTAGTCAAAACAACATGAATAAAAGTTCACATAACAAACCTTTATATCTTGAAAAGTATGATCAATTTAGGATAAATTGATGACTCCAAGTCTCTGTTGATCAGGTCATGATTGTCTGACGTTACTCAGAGGCTGATGTGATATGTTGTTTTCCATCCAAGGGGTCTTACATTGTTCTCCTACCAAGAATTCATATCTGAACATCTGGTTTTACACCTACCTTCTGTAAATTTCTTCACAAACAAGGCTATTTCTACTGTATTCAACAAGTGATGATGATATTTATAAGTTTTGATCAATTCTTCTGAACATTTACTATTATTGATCAATCTTCACTTCTACACTATGAATTTACCTAAATAATGTGCCTACAAGCTGATATTTGCATGATTATTGTTGACATTTATATGTATTTACATGATATTTTCAATTATACATGTAGATTAATTCAAATATGCTAAGAATATTCAATTTCCTTCGGGATATCTGCATATTCATGTGTATTTGCTTGAGATTATCTGTATTTTTACAATTGTGATGCTGATTATAATGCAATTAAACAAACTGAGATAAATTCTTTCTAATTTTTACTAAATTGAATGAATCTTCAGCTATTGGTCCACATACACTCCATATACTATCATGAAAGGAAGGGGATCAAACCATAGGTTCACCAGGGTGCTCCATAGCTAAGTATGGTTGATGCAAACTTTGATGGAAAAGAGGTGAAGACAACATGCACAACATGAATTGCACTCCAAGGGACACAACAAATCAAAGTACAAGCCAAGAATTCATCTACAGATTACTCAAAGTATATGATGGCATGTAATCTAGATCTTCACTTTCATTAAGTATGCAAAAGACATGTACATTTACAATAAGCTTTGAAATTAGTCCAGCAATCTAACTTCAATTAAGTTTCGAATAATTCATACAATGTGCACTCCATCTCCTTTTATAGGACAAAGAGAGGAGGTAGTTACAAATGATCCAATGATCAGGATTTACCTATCTAAATCAATAGTCCATATCTCCTTTGACTTGGTCAATAGATATCAAACATGACATAGGTTGCCAGCTGGTAACCATCTGGTGAGACTTGGTCACTTCTCTGTCCTACTATGCATATGACCATGTCACCATACATCCTTACTTACTCTTCTTCTTCCTCATCTTCTTCATCTTCATCATCTTCATGAGGGTCACCTCCTGTATGTATGCTAATAATCTCCCTGATGGGATCATATGCCTATATTATTCTTTCAATCTCTCCCCCATTTTGGACTCTAGCTTTTACTACAACATGCTCTTGGGAATGAAATTGTATCTGTAGTGTGGACCATTTACCTTTTCTTCTATTTAGAGTCTCATTATATGCTTATACCTTGTCCTTCATCCTCATGGCCTTGTTGACTACATCCTCTGTCAAATGGTGAAGAGGGTCATTTGTTTCCTGCTTGAAATTACTCTGAAAGGCTTCAATTGCAAAATCAACATCTTGATTTTCTATCTTCCCTTCTACATTGTTTTCCAGAGCTTCCAAGATATTTATTTCCTTATCCATAAGGTTATGCAATTTAACACTGATATCCCTGAGCTTGGCGTTACACCTATTTAGGATATCACTCTTGAACCTGGTATCCTCATACCATATACTTAATAATTGTGCAGTATTATTATCCAATACCTAATTATATATGAGCACCTTCATGTCTATGCGCCTCATCTCAGCCATAGCATCTAGATGTTTCTCTACTTTGATGGATCTCCTTCCAACCTTCTTTTGAAATTTATCTACTTTGCTCCTCAATGTGTTGAGCAAGTTCCAATTGGAGAGGGAGATCTTTACCACCTTCTCTGCTTCAGAAATGAAAAGAATAAACCAATTATCCATCACCTAAGCCTTATGATTCATGTTGTCTAGACTTGTTACCTCGTCTTGAGATATGATGGTTAAGGGGGTGGCGATGTTAACTAGCAGATGATTGGGGTCAATTAAGCCTTTTATAAATGTATGCAGATGGGCAATGTGCTCCTTGTGCATTTTATTTTTGTCCTCCTTTTTACACTTTTCATCAGGGAGTCAATAATATCTTTGGCTTCTTAGCCCTCCTTCTTAGTAGCAAAACCTAGATCAACATTAGCTATCTAAAATTCATTAATATTTATCTCTCCTTTTACCTTATCTACTATTGGCAAAGCTACTTGAGTTGTTCTCCTGCCTGTAGTAGGATCTCTCCTAATTGCAGATGTGGGCCTTACCTTTCTCTTAGGCTTAATCATATCTACTGAGAATAACGTAGAAACATCAAATTCAGGCACATTAGTGACTTTTGGTGGGATTATCTCCTATTGTAACCAATATGGTATGTCACTCGTGGACCCTTGTTGGTCATTTTTCTCAATATGAGCATCATGAGACTCTACATTCTGCTCCACCCTTGGTGGAGAAGTTTCTTTCCTTGGTTCATCTTCCTAAATTTTCTCATGAGGGATCTCCTACTATGCAGGGGCCTCTTGTGATGCATTCACATTTTGATCTTATGTATCTTGTCGTGCTTGATCCTCATGAGAAGATTGAACATTCTGATCTAACTTATCTAGATGATCACCCCAATCACTCTTGTTCACATTTTCTGCTTCTTTTTGTTGATTATCACCTTGTTGAGGATTTTGTTCTCCATCTTTTGATGTATCCATTTCTCCAAGGTTTTGTACTTTAACCATTTCCTTTTCATTTGTTCTCTCTTCTCATGCTGGGTCATTACCTCGATCATCATTCTTATTAGGCATCTCCTCATCACCCTCCTTATGTACATTGACTTCTACTTTTTCTTGTTCCAGAGGTAAATCTTTTTCTCTACCCTAATCCTCATCACCCTGGTAAGCTAGGTCTATTGTAGCAGGGATGGTGACTTGATCGACCAAGTTTGCTAATCCAATTTGTTGTGCCACCTGATTATCCTCTCCAACTTCCTCCACTGCAACCTCCTCCTGATGGACTTCCTTTTGAACTATAGGGGTGCCATGAGGGGTCATCTTTGTATTTTATACTAATGTCTCCATAGAATGAGAAGAAACATCATTGACTACATCATCATCAGATAAGTCCACTATATGATCTAGTGGAAAAGGAGGCTCTTTTCTTGCACTATGCATCTCTTTCCTTTGTTCCTCTGCTTTCTCAGTCTTGAATTTCACAATATCAGGGATGGGGACTTCATGCTACAAGTTCTTCAAGATACCTTCACCACCTACTCCTCTCAACATAATGGGATTTATATCCACAATTCCCCTCATAATAGATTTCTGTTTCTTTTGAGGTGGGGACTGAACTTTCTTCATTTTCTTTTTGATCACGAGATCATCATCTACGGGTTCTTCCTCCTCCTCTACAATAATAGGTGCAAGTTTTACAACAACTTTCTTTTGTTTGGTAGGTGTACGAGGTGATGCTGCAGTTGATGTGGAGGCTACATCTCCCTTTGGTTGGGGCTGTCAAATGACCATCACCCCACCTACCTGGCCTCCTTTCTTATTTTTAATTTGCTGCAGCTCTCCATTTGACTGCCTCTTTTCTTGGAGGAAATCATCATATTCTTCATCTGATAGCTCCTGCCTCTTTCTTTTATTATCAATAGTGAGGGCTACTCCTTTATTCTTCAGCTGGGTGATCTCCTTTTCTACCCATTCCTTAGTCAATTGCATGACCTTCTGAGTTATCTAGTCCAAGGAAGTTTCCTTTGGCTAACTCCACTCGGGAGCTGATATGGTATCATTGTATACCTTTTTGTCCTCATATTCTTGGGACATGATCTTACCATCATCTTCATGTAGCTGGGTAGACACTGGCATGCAATCCAAGGTGCATATCTGATTTAAGGTAAGCCTTTGGTAACCTCTCGTTCTAACTTCCACCTCGTCATCACAATCATCCCAGAAATCTTCAATGTGCTTTTGATGCATAGGCTTCCTATGTAATGCCAACATCCTACCATAAGGATCATACGACCTGGCTAGTGAGAAGGGCTACAAGTGCATTAGATTTAGTCCTCCAATTGCATCCTTAACACTCTCCTTATTAGGGCACATATACTAGCCAATCATGACTAAAAACAAGACAGTTGGTATCTTTCCCTGTTCAATATACGCCTCTACTGAAGGCAATATCTGTCTAACAAATTCCATGAGGATGACCTTGTCATTTGGATATCTTGGAAACATGAGAGGTTGCCCTATGAAACCTTCCATTCTTATGTATGAAAATGTGGGGAATTGGATAAACCAAGCCCCATGTTTGTATATAGCAGCTTGAGCTTCCACACTCAATCTCTTTGCTCTGTCCTATTCCATGGTCTGACAAGGTGCATAGAGAATGAATCATTCACTCTCCTATAATGTTGGAGAGACTCTCTTCTTTTTAATTTTGGATAATGCTCCTAGATGTTTACATCTCCAGGGTTACTTCCAACCCTACCTACTATTTGCAATCCATTGAATGTGCCTCTAAATGCACAGACATATACTACATAGGAGGTCATATGGAACATGTTCATCTTCCCTCCTAGCCTCCTCATTCCCTCATCTAGGCTGTCACTTATGATCTTAGCCCATAGGGGTTTGTCATCAAAACATTCCACTATCCTGATAATACAATACATCTAGTTCTCAAAGGCTCCGGCATTTGGTCTCCCTGTCATCCGGCTAAGCATAGTCATCATGTACTAGTATTCTAGAGCAAAACCAAACTTAAAGAGGTATACAGGTAATTTGGTAGAGGCCATATATGTGCTATTCTTGGCCCTCCATTGATACATGATCATTCTAGCCTCTTTCTGTTTGCTATTATACTCATTTTCTAACCTTCCCAGGTTTAATCGAATCACATCATGCCCCTTAGGCAGATTGAAGGCCGCGGTGATGCTTGCAATTAAAAAGTCTGCATAAATTCTCCCATGCTTTTCTACCTTTCTAGTCTTTGTATTATAATTCTGGGCACACTCTATCACTAGTTCAGTGGCTTCCATTGCATATAGGAATCCACCCACATTCCACATTCATGAGCTGTATATACTCATGAGTAGGGGGTTCCCACTTCCTTTCTCCAGTCTTTTTGTCCAGGCATCAAGATCAGTATTTCCCTGATGCGTATCATTAATTTTCCCATATCTAAATGTTATTCCCTCTGGATGGATGAACATAGGTTTCAAAAATTTAGTGTTAGACTGATTCTTTATGACTGCCATTAGATCCTACAATAAAACATGCCTATCTTGCCCTAATGTGTCGTGTGTAGCAAAGGTTTAGTGACCACATGCATTTCATGGTGATAATCCTATCATTCTAGTTTATTTCATGCATCATCATATCATTTAACTCTATAAAAAACATTTTTACCTCTTCATTCACTGCAAACGACAAAAGAGGGTTTTAATCAATACATACCTAATAATTATTTCCCTTTTACTATGTAGGTGATATCTGGATGAATGTGATCACCTTGCAGTTACCATTTACCATTCCATTCGAATGCATCTCCCGTTCCGTTGGCAAGTTGTAGTGATGTGCTAATCTCACTGGAGCTCTGTAATTCTTTGTTTAAACATATGGTAAATTTGAAATGAACCCCAAATCTTCACTTTTAACCGATTAACATATCAAATTAGGGTGCACTTAGTGTCTTTTGTTCATGTCTATTGATCGACACATGATGTTTGTGGATGCTAACAAGTGGCGGGCTTGTATTTAATGTGAGGGGTGATATTCGCCGAGATCAGGGATGTTTCGAAATATGACTGATATTTGGGAGATGAGGGTGACGTCATCATGAGGATGGTCAACTATTGACCAACGACCAAAGTTGGGTCACCATACCTTTGTTAATAATTGTGAGAACACACTGTATCAATAACATTGGGTGGATGTGCCACGTGGCATCATTTGATTGGTCATTGGTAATCTTTGTATCTTGGGTGATGAGGGTCGATATGAGGGATATTGGGAAATATCTGGATATGCAACACTATGAAATATCACCCTATGTGAGAATGTGAGGATGACATCAGTGTCTTATAAGTCTTTCAAATTATTCAAGGGAATGACGTCATCGTCATATTAGTTAAGATCGGGGATGTTTCAAAATATGACCCTCTTGGGTTTGAGTCATCATGACATCATCATCGGATCATGTTCTCTTTGTATCGGGTTAGGTCGTCGTCATATTGAGAAATATAACAGACATCTAGAAATATGACCCTGCGAGAGTCGGACATACTGATGACGTCATCGTCATATTAAGTTCTTTTATAAGTCGAAACAAGATGACATCATGGTCATTTTTACAAAGGGTGATATTATGAAATATGACGGACATTCAAAAATATGATCCTCTGGGAATATGCATGGGTATTTGACGTGTAGGAATTCTATCGCACTTAACTTTGACATTTGCATATTGAGATACTATGCAGATATTAGGTGATCTTCATATGCCGAGGTCATCTCGCGAATGTGACTGATATTAATGAATGTGACCCTTTGGAAATATCTGGTTTGACCAAACTTTGACTGGGCATAACTTTTTATCCTTAAGGAATATTAGGATGACACAAAAGGCAAACCTACTTAGAATTTTGCACTCTTCCAAACTATGAGGTTTACGAAAGAAAATTTTGACTTTGACATTTAACCTTCTCTTGTGAGGCACATGCATGTGCAAAGGGGTGATATACTTAACCGACTTTTACCAAATCGCCCAAAGCAAGAAAATAGAGAACAAGAAAAAGCAAAAGCTAGGTCCCTGTTTTGCCAAGGCAAAATGGGGGGTGTTGTGCAACCACATAACAATGTGATTCTGATCATCCCTAGAGGTGATGAAATCCCCTAGCATACCCCTAGAAAGGATATTGAGTAATTTTGATTCTCAAGATCGCATTTTGATGTGAGAGAAGAGCATATGTATGATTCTCGAGTCCCTAGGAATAAATAAAATAAAGCAAGTAAGTGAATATTCTAAGTATTTCTGATCTCCAAGATCACCTTTTGGTGCAAGGAGAGAGCATATGTACTAAGGTATTTAAGACAAAGTATACAATCGTAAATTCCCTTTATAAAATTGAAGTGTTTCTAAGACTTAGTGATAAAATTAGGTCCTTTGACAAGCGTCCTGCACCAAATATGTTATAATTTCACTTCTTGACTCCTTGCTAGATGATAAGAGGCTACACAAGTTTATTATTAGTTCCAAAAACTAATTGTTAGGGAAATCAAATACACAGACCAAAAGCACAGAGACAATATGCAAAGGTGGGTTTCTGTTCACCAAAGGCATAGAGATAATTACCACATGCAGGTTTTTGTAGACCAAAGGCAAGTTTCTATAGTGCAAAGGTGAGTTTCTGTCGTGCAAATGTAAGGTTTTGCGACCAGATGTAGGTTTTTGTGACAGTCCTACAGAAATCAAGAGAATCAAGTCAAACGCGCAATCTATAGATAGGTAGATGGATTCCTGATAGGCTAGGGGATTGGATGAAGAGGTGAATCTATAATCCTACACCAAAATTAGACAGCAAACCAAGTTAATTGATCAATTAGGCAAAAAGCAATAAAGCACCCACAAATAAATTAGCTCAAGGGTGATTTATGATAAGTGTTAGCAAATACAACAGCTTGCAAACACAAAATCAGACAAGAATGATGTTAGAGACCCTTGTAAAATCAAAATAAATTAGAAAAACACAGAGACCAAAGGCAAGTTTCTACCAACCAAAGATGCGCTTTTACATGCCAGAGGTGAGCTTCTGTAAGTATTTATGATCCCCAAGATCACCTTTCTGTGCAAGGAGAGAGCATACGTAGTAAGGTATTTAAGACAAAGTATACAATTGTAAATTCCCTTTATGAAATTGAAGTGTTTCTAAGACTTGGTGATAAAAGTAGGTCCTTTGACCAGCGTCCTGCACCAAATATGTTAGAATTTCACTTCTTGACTCCTTGCTAGATGATAAGAGGCTGCACAAGTTGATTATTAGTTCCAAAAACCAATTGTTAGGGAAATCAAATACACAGACCAAAAGCACAGGGATAGTATGCAAAGGTGGGTTTCTATTCACCAAAGGCGTAGAGATATTTACCACAAACAGGTTTTTGCAGACTAAAGGCAAGTTTCTATAGTGCAAAGGTGAGTTTTTGCTAACCAGATGTGGGGTTTTGTGACAGTCCTACAAAAATCAATGGAATCAAGTCAAACGCGCAATCGATAAATAGGTAGATGGATTCCTGATAGGCTAGGGGATTGGATGAAGAGGTGAATCTATAATCCTACACCAAAATCAGACATCAAACCAAGTTAATTGATCAATTAGGCAAAAAGCAATAAAGCACCCACAAATAAATTAGCTTGAGGGTGAGTTATGATAAGTGTTAGTAAATACAGCAACTTGCAAACATAAAATTAGAGAAGAATGATGTTAGAGACCCCTGTAAAATCAAAATAAATTAGAAAAACACAGAGACCAAAGGCAAGTTTCTGCTAACCAAAGACACACTTCTGCGTGCCAAAGGCGAGCTTCTGTCAACCAAAAGTGCACTTCTGTTGACCAAAGGTGAGTTTTTATCTACCAAAGGAAAATTTTTGCATTGCAAATGTGCGGTTTCGTACCTGTACCTAGAAAAATCATTTTTTCTCAAAAAACAAAGTTAAATCAGGGAGTGGGTCCCATTGGGCATGCCAAAATATTTGTGAGGAAAATTGAGCATAATAGATCAAGCATGAATATCAAAACTCAAGCCTACAACCTTCCAGAAATAGATCTAAGATAATAACCCATAATTAAATGCAAATCAAACAAAAAACATTACCACCTAGATTATATGTATTCCTTGGTTTCACGTGGATTTCTCTTCAAATTGCAAAACCATGGTTGCAACAAGCATCCATAGGCGATGTGATCAAAGACGTAATATATGTGCTCAACAATGCGAAGTATGCTCAAAGCATTGTATGAATGTCCAAAGCTTAATGATTGAAGAGGATTTGTGAAGAGATGAATGGACGTATATATAGCTTTTAGGGGAAGATTGATCAACGGTGGAGATAATTCAATGATATCAATGGATGAGATAAGTTGAGAAGACATGAAGGAACGTACACATGACAAGTGTCCATGCAAAAATATGCTTTATTGAGTTAATTGCTTTCTTGGCTAAAAATAAGATGCCTTTCATAAAAATAGAATGTTTTTTCTATTTAATGAATTGATTGATAAAAACAAAGATTTAAAAAGCCAATTAACTCAACTTATGTTTTGTTTTTTTGACATGCTTTGAATAAAATTAAATAATAAATTATTTAATTTGTGTGCATGGAGGAAAAATATATTTTTAGAAGGTTTTGAAAAGATAATTAGAAATTAAATAAATAAATCTATTTAATTTATTGTGCATGATGGAATAATAAATAAGATATAAAAATGTCAACATTAAATAAAATTGAATAATTTATTTAATTTTGGAGGAATAATTAGCTAATTAAATAATTAAAATTATTTAATTGTTTGTGTATAAGAGGAATTAAAGTGGTGAATTAATTAAATAATTGATTTTTTTAATTAATGTAGATTTGATGATTAAAAGAAGATAATTTAATTAAATAATTAAAATTATCTAATTTAGAAGAATAAAGTGGTGATTAAATGAAATTAATTTTTTTTTTATAAATATGGGTGATTGGATCACCTATATTATATTAAAAAGAAGAGATTACATATAGAAGTCTGGCAGCCAATAGGAAAAAAAGGCTCAGCCCAGAATAAGATTTACATCTATCATAAGACAATGCTATGCCAAAGATATACTATCAAAATAGTTTACAAGATAGCAGCAAAAAAGCCTTTCCAAGAATTGGATAGCAGCTAACAGTCAACCAAAACAACTTCTAGAGGAGCTAGCATCATCAACAAGATCAACCTTCGCCTCCACATATGAAGACCTAGGATCAACAGCAAGCAGAGGATGCAATAATGACTCATCTTGAGCATTTTTTAGTAGCTAATGTAGGGCATTAAACATAGTAAAAGCTTTATCATATACTGCAATGCCTAATTCTTCTTTTGCAGAAAGTAAAGCCTCCCAAGTAGCTTCAATATCGTCATTAACAATACCATTTCGCATAGCAAGAAGAGCTAAAGACTTAGAGGAGGATTCAAGAAGGTCAGCTTTATCAAAAATACCAGCAATAGGTGAATCATAGGAATCCACTTTATATGCATCAACAACAACCTCAAGATCTAATAGAGAGAGTAAGAAAGGCTAAATATACTGAGTTGCAAGAAATATTATCAAATCCCTATCATCAATGATAAGCATTGCATGAGATAGAAGCTCCATAGTAATTCACAGAAAAGCCAAAATGAAGAACAAGTAACTCCAAGTCCTAGCTTAAAAGCCCAGCCATTCATGCCAACTAGGAAGAAATAATGTTGCAATGTACATAGTGAAAAAGAGAATTATTGCAAAGGATGACATCCATCGGCCAAGGATCGCAAATCTAAATCTGAGTAGTATGAGATGATGTGAAATATTTGAAAGGATTACAACCATCATTTTGAAAAGAACCAAAGCATTTAGCAAATGCCATCTGTTATGAAGAAACCAAAGAGAGTACAAAGAGTACCCACAGATAATGATAATTATGAGCTTTGAAACCTACAAAAACAAAAAATTGTTAGATGAAACAAATTATTAGGCCATCCTCTAATCCTTATGTCGCTTGTCAAAGCGTGAGGCCAAATCAGGATGACGATCTCCAAAAAAAGTTACGGCACACCAAAGTACCAAGCTGACATCACTTTCCACTACAACATAACAAAGACTTATCCTGAATCAACTTCCAAGTCAACAAGAGGTAAATAAACCCACCACCTTTAGTAAGAAGGAAGATCCTTATTCTAAATCTTAAACAAACTATTATTTTCCCAATCTTTCAAAGACTTACTCACAAAAAGACCCTTCTGATGATCTATGGCCCAATTTGCTAGGGCATCTGCCAACATATTCGCTTCTCTAAAGCAATGACCGCACTCAAAGAAGTCCAATTTCTCTAAGGGATCCCACATAGGTTCCATCAAATATTTAAGATGCCAAGCATGAAAAGATCTTCGCTATAGAGCATTGATAATCAACATAGAATTCCCTTCAATGAATAGATTAGTAAAACCCTTCTCACAAGCCAAATAAAGTCCTAACTGAACAACTTGAATCTCTACTTCATTATTGGAACCAACTGGGAGACACTTCGAAGCAGCCAACAACTCTTTACCATGTGAATCTCAAAATACACAACCAGCTCCAGAAGCCCCTGGATTACCCCTTGAGGCTCCATCAAAATTAATCTTAATTAAGGATTCTTTAGGAGGTAACCATTTTGCATCTTTTCTATTACTCTTGGGCAGACCTAAATTGAGAGAGCCACAACTAGGAGGATGTTTCAACAAAGACCATCTATTAAGAATTGAGGAGTCCCAAGAGGAGAAACAATTATTGGAATTTGAAAGATGAATAACATAAGACATAACTTTCTCTGAGATAACAACTTCTAATTTGTTCACAACCAAAGTCCAAGCACTTGCAATTTTCTTAAAAGTTCTAATATTTCTTTCTCTCCATAAATGCCAAATTACCATAGAAGGGATAATTTTCTAGAGACAACCAAATGTTGAGGAATACAAAATAGGCCAACTAACAAATAACTGAGAAAGAGAAGTAGGAAAGGCACATTTCCAGTTGAGCTTTGACCATATCCAAAACTAGAATTTTGAGGAAAACTGACAATGAAGGAAAAGATGATCCACTGACTCAACCTCCTCACAAAAGGAACATTTAGTATCAACAATAATTCCATACTTATCTCTAGTCAGTATTCTATTATGGACAGCTAACCAAGCAAAATCCCCTGCTCTAGGCAAAATGTTAGCATCCCAACAAAGCTGAATAAGCCATTTCTGAGGGTTAGATTTAACTAGACTAAGATAACCTGATTTCACTAAATATAAACTAGACTTATCTCCCAACCAATTAAGTTCATCATCTTTTTTTGATAAAATAACTTTCCTCTGAGAAAGGATCTCCTTCAAAATAGACTTTTGGGAGTCAGGAAATGGGCAATTTGAGAAGTCTTTCCACTGAACAAACAAAGATGAAGAATCTGATACAAAATAATCTGCCACATTTGGACCCCAATTAGAAGAGAGAAATTGCTTTGAATTAGATAAATCAAATCTAGACTCCAACTTCTCGTGGCCATTCCAAGAGTCCAGCCAAAAATTAGCACTTCTTCAATTTCTAATGATCCAAGATAATTTAGAAGAAATAACATTTCTATAAGAAACTATGAAATTCCACATTGTAGAGACAGTGGGAGGATTAAGAATGATAAAAATTCTGCATCTGTTAGGGTCATTAAAATACTTAGATTGTAGTATTTTTCACCATTTTGCCTCTGGATTTGAATAAAGTTTCCAAGCAAGTTTAGCACCTAATGCAAGATTCTGAAGACAAAGCTTCCTAATGCCTGCACAAAAGAGTACAACAAACCCACTAGGGGTCAAAATCACAAAACAAGGCTATGAAGCAACTCCCAAGCAACATCTCATATCCTCCAAAACAAGATTTTCCAACTCCTAAGAGAGGTCCTTTAGAAGGCTTCCCCAATCTTCCACAATCCAATTCCCCATCTACTCAGATGCACATTTAGCCAATCCATTAGCCACCTTATTCCATTCTTGTGGGATATGGCAAAAGGTGATAGAATCCAAAAACCCTCTCAGAGAAATGATTTGCTTGAACACCACTGCCAACTACCAATTCATAGCATCGAATTAATGCTTATTCAACAAATCAATAACAATATGGGAATCCAACTCACAAATTATCCTTCTCCAACCAATGGCACAAGCCCGTTTCAATGCCAAAAGAATAGACAAAGCCTCCATAAAGTTGTTGGTTTGCTAACCTCTATACATCGAAAAAAAGAACTCAACCACCCTCGAGCTATCCTTGCCAATACCACCAACCCCAGCATGCCTAGGATTTCCTCTCAAAGACCCATCAATGTTAATTTTTAGTACCCCAAGAGGAGGGTGATTCCAATGACCACATCTCTGAACCTTCCCTTTGGCACACCAGCCCAGCCTAGGTAGAAGGCCACTCCTATCATTGTCTGGAAGCCCCAAAATCTAGAAAACACCCATATCCCTAAGATCCACCGAGATAGATAAATCACACTTAGCATTCAAAGTTTCCTAAATAACCCCCAAGGTTCTCAACCATAGATACCACACCTAAAGCTTCTTATCCATGAAGATCCTATGGTTGCGTTCAAACTAGATCTACCAAATAATCAAGCTGGGGCCAATTTTCCAAGCTATTTGGAGGAAAGAAGTTAGCTCGAGAGTTCCCCAGCCCCATCAAGAAGTCATCCAAAGAAGAGGTATGTCTACACGACTGGTTCCAGACTCCCCACTAGAAGTGTCAAATCATTCTAGGAAAGGGGCATTGAAAAAAGAGGTGAGAAGTACACTCCTCATTACTGGTGCACATAACACACATAGAGGGACACTGAAATCCATGCTTCCAAAGATTCTCCCAAGTGAGGCATCTATTATGAACCACAAACCAAGAGAAGAAATTGCACTTCGACCAAGAGAATTTATTCCAAACCTATTTCCACCAAGGGACCCCTATACACCCAAAGACCTACTTTTCTAGCTCCTGATAGCCAGAGGCAACCAAGAATTTGCCTTTTGGATCATGTCCCTAGGCCAGAACATCCCTCACCAAAAGAGAATTACAAACCCTTCCAGCTACAATATTGGCCATCTCCTGATGCTCCTCTAACGATCCTAACCAAGAGCCTGAGAGAATTTAAAATCTGCCACTCTACACCAACTAACATCAAGAAAATTCCTACATAACGACTACAAATGAGGGTGGGTGGACATGATAGGAGGATAACTATCCCAAGAATCAAACTAGAAAAGAGCTTTTGAGCCACTGTTATAGATCCAAAACATCCCTTGTTTAACCAGCTTGGCTCCCCTTTTAAGGGTGCCCCAAATCATAAATCCCTTCCCCATAAGACTGAATCGAGGCACATCAACACTCTCCACACCCCCAAGATATTTTGAGGTGAGGATCTTGGCCCATATTTGATGTTGTTGTGAGCACCATCATAAGTACATCTTAGCTGCCAAAGCCTGCCCATTTAGATTAGCCCATCGCAACCCAAGCCCACCTTCTTGCTTCGACTTGCATACAGTATCCCACTAAACCAAGCTCTACTTCCATGAGAGGAGGTTTCTAGACCAAAGAAATTGATGGGAGAGACTCAAATTCTTTGATAAAGTAGGAAGGAGCGAACACCATGAATCACTTGTACAAAGGAAGAGCCTGAACCACAGACTTCAAAAGAGTCACTCTCCCAGTAGTAGACAACTACCTGCAAGTCCAGTAGCTAATCTTTTTGTGAAACTTATCAATAACATCCGCCAAAACACCCTGGGGAGAAAATGAACAGCAATAGGAATACCAAGATAGACAAAGGGAAGCGAACCAATCTAGAATCTGAAAATTCTAGCAATTCTCCTTTGGATAAGCTTCAGAGTATTACAGAAATAAATGAAGGACTTCCCCTCATTGATACTTTGTCTCAAAGCAGCCAAATAAATATCCAGGACCTTCCTCAAGTTTACAGCTTCATCAACTCTGGCCATGCCCATCAGAGCAGTGTCATCCACAACTCCAACCTTGGACATTACCAAGTTCCATACAAAATTTAATAAATCTCCCTAGACCCTTAGCCATTAAAATAAATAAGTAGGGGGATAGGGGATCACCTTGCCGAAGGCCCCTAGATGCTCCAAAAAGCTCAGAAGGCTCACCATTGACAAACATAAAGAAGGAAGAATGGTGATGCAACCTATAACCCACTCAATCCAAGTGTTGCCAAACCCAAAAACCCTTAGAATCTTGGATAGGAATGCCCATTTAACACGATCATAAGATTTGGCCATATCCAACTTAATAAACATAGCCATCTCTCTACAGGATGCCATAGAATGTATAGTTTCAGCCACAATAACAACCCCGTCAAGAATCTGCCTTCCATCTACAAATCCACCCTGCTCCTCAGAAATTAACCTGCTTAACCATGGCTTTAGTCGTTCCGCGATCAACATTTTAATTATTTTGTATACCACATTACAAAGGGCGATTGTTCTAAAGAGATCCAAAGAGTTAGCCCCATCCCTTTTTGGGATAAGAGTAAGAAAAGTGGCATTCATGACTCTTAGAATTTATTTATTCTATTGAGATTCCTAAACAACCTCGAGGAGATCAAGCTTTATAACCTCCCAAAACTCCTAGAAGAAATCAACAGGAAACCCATTAGGCCCTGGAACTTTTCCCTTCTTCATCTGAAACATAATATCTTCTAGCTCCTTCAAGGAGATTGGTTTGAGCAAAGCATCATTCATTTTGCCAGTCACCAAAGACAGGATACAATCCAAGATTAAAGCTTCCTCCTCATTGGCAGGTGGGGAATCCTATGAAATTAAAGCAGAAAAGAACTAAACATACTCTTTCACAATTTCATCAAATGAAGACAAATGGACTCCCTCAGAAGACCTAAGAAAAGAGATGATATTACCCTACCTTCTATTATTAACAGAATTGTGAAAAATTGAAGTGTTCTTATCACCTTCCTGGAGTCAGTCAATGTGGGATTTAGCTTTCAGAAAATTTCCTCCTGCTGCTCCCATTCCTCCACTTTATTCATAGCCACAGCTTCTAGATTACCATTATCCTCAATAAGACCATGGTTCCAAATCTACCGAGTAATGGAGTCTAAGTGAGCTTGAGATATCCTTTTAGCCTGAAAGACATTACCAAAATGGTGCCTATTCCAACGTTGTAGCATATATTTGGCATATTTAAGCCTCTTGGAGAAGGAGTACATTGCAGTGCCATGAGTCAGCTTCCCAAACTACCACCAACCAGAAATCGGATCATGAAGAGATGAATATCGAAGCCACATGAGTTGAAATATGAAAGACTACTTTTTAGAATATTTAGAAAAGCTTGCAGAGAATTTGATCGGCCAGTGGTCAGATCCCTACCAATCCAAAATCTCAAAGCTAGTCCTCCACCTATCACCAACCCAAAAGCTAGACACCAAGAGCCTATCCAACCTTTTTGAAATAGTAGCTTTCCCACTATTTAGGATAAAAATTATAGATTTGTCTTAATAGGATTAAGTACTACTCTTTAACCATGCTAAACATTGGGAGGACAAGGATTGAGTTCGAGGTCAATCTACTAATTACTTATCTATCCCTTATGCTCACTACATCTAATTCAAGAGCCTAATTAAGGTTTTTATCAAGTGTCTTTACTCATTAATCAAATAAACCCTAATTATGCCTTATAAGAAAGATTTCTGAAATCAGCTGATGAAACAGGCAAAACATATCACAAAAATGCAGAGAAAGGTTTTTAGAGACTGTGCACCTGAGATATGAGGGCCAACTGGACTAGGGAACCCGCTCTTAAGTCCTACAAATTCTTGTCACAGAAAATATTCTATACAGGCTGACTAACAACCCCAAATGGCTCCTAAATCTCAAAAATATTCCCCAGTTGTACTAGGGCACCCGCTTATTAGTCCCGCAAGTGTCAGGATCCAGAAATCTGAAAGTCTGTGACGACTATACCCACAATATCTTTCCTTCTATAGCTTATTTCTATTGTAACCTACAAAACACAATCTGCACCTACAAAAGAAGGAGAAAGATGTTACGACTATATAGGAACTTGCCTCAGTCAAGCCCTGTTTTGGTATTTCTACCTCAACAATAGCTAGAGATAAAGATTTGCAGAAGTGTGTGCAAACCTAACAATGTGTATGCAGAAATATCAAACCCTATATGTCTCAATCAAGGGAAGATCAACAACTTGCTTCAAATCAATAAACACATACAACTTCACCTCAAGGAGATGAAAACAAATGAATACTTGCATGAACAAGAAGTCGAATCAGCAATGTCCGTGGAGGATCTCCAAGCTTGATGTTGGAGGCTTCAACCCTTCTCCTGATCATGCAAAGGGTGTACAAACCCTAGGAAGAGCAAGATAGACTCAAGATCTTGATTCCTAACACTAGTAGAAAAATGGGAAAAAATGACTAAAAAAACTACCAAAAATTGGTCATGTGATCAGTAGTTTGGTCACATGACCATTGGTAGTTTATTGTCGGTCATTTATCTCGCGATCAAATTTATGACCAAAAAAAATTTAGTCATTAATTTGGTAGTATATTTAGTCATTAATTTGGTGGTATATTTAGTCATAAATTTGGTAGTATATTTAGTCATCAATTTGGTAGTATATTTAGTCATCAATTTGGTAGTATATTTAGTCACATGACTATTGGTAGTTTATTTCCTGTCATTTATCTTGCAACCAAATTTATGACTAAATAGATTTTAGTCATTAATTTGGTAGTATATTTAGTCAACAATTTGGTAGTATATTTGGTAATTTGGTAGTATATTTAGTCATCAATTTGCTAGTACATATATTTAGTCATTTATTTAGTCATTGATTGTTATTAATTGGTCATTTATTTAGTCATGGTAGTCATTTTTATTTATTGGTTTCCATTAATTGGTATTAAATTTAGTCATGATATGAATAATTTATTAAATACCATAAATTTTATAATACAGAAAAAACATATTATTAAATTTGAATTTAAAACATTATGGAAATAAATTTGGAAAACTATATATTTTATGATGCTACCAAGTAAAGATTGATAAATTTGAGCCAACACTTTCTATTTGAGAATCGACCAATAAGAGAATGAAACAAGACAAAGCAAAGTGGCAATAAATATTTTTTTTAATTGGAACAATGCAAGAAAAGAATTACAAATAATAAAAAGTAGCACAAGGCTACCATAAGTACTAGAAAAAACTAGGTCATGAGCTCTGTCATGTATAGCAAACTACAAGGACTGGCTAAAGAAAAAACTAGTTCAATAGCCACATTAGATACAATAGCAAAACAATGGAAAGGCAGGTCGGACCGATGAAGCCCTTCACATCTTTTGACACTTAGAAAAGAGATGTTGCCACTGAGCATTCCATGAGACATCATTTCTTTTGGCATTCTGTTAACCAGTTCAAGTGCTTTGACTGCAGCCTTGGTGCATTCCATATTCTCCTTCACACAAGCCATTGAGTTGTTACCTGTGTATTCAAACAACCCTGAACCACTGTGAACAATATCTGAATAACAACCTGAGAATGCTACTTAGAGGCCCCTATAGCTATGACCCTGTAGCAACAAGAAAAAACACCATTCCCTGTAACCTTCCATAACATGGTCCCAAATAGCTGAAGCAAAAGCAGCACTTGAAATAGTGAAATCCAGCCAGTCAACAACATGCTGAAGATGACAACATGGAAATGTTTTTGGTTTCATACAATTGCAGTAAAATATGAAATTATTTAAAACAACGTTTTCATGATATTTTCTTCATTACCTCAAGAAATCATAAAATAGATCATTACACAAAATCTCTACTCTTGGAATCAATCTCTTCCCTTTCTCACATGGCAATACCGCACTTGCCTGTTTAGACTATTAAATTTTAGAAAACAACCTAAACAACAAACATTCAAATGATCTCCTGCATAGATAGGATCTGAAGTTCACTACTGTCTTATTGTAGCCAAAGGTGCAGCACGTACACCACATAGCAAAACATATAGAAGAAGCTTATGGTGCAGAAGCTACTATTCTGGTATCAACAAAGTTCACCATTTGTTACCATGATTGTGTTGTTTGTAATGTTGTAGGGTGCATTTTCCCATTTTCATCAGAAGGTTTTGCTCCAATCCAAAGTTCCATTGAACAATACATCATTAGTAGTAGCTCAAGGAATTTTTAATAGCTTTTTCAATTTCACCACAAGTTGTTTTATCAGCCAAAAATGAAAAGCACAAATGTTCAATTAGTTTAAAATGCATAATAGTAAATACAATGTAAAATAATGTAATGTGGATATCAAATAGCCTTACCGTGTAGTTTTGTTTCAATATATCTATGGATCTTCTGGTGAGATGACTCACAAATTCATCCTCCATTTCAAAATGCCTACTAAACATTTTTTTGTGCTTCATTAGTGTTGCTCCCAACAATCTGTAAAGTTCGTATGATAATTCATTAACAAAAAAATTTCAAAAAATAGCATCCAAAATCATATAAAACTATTAACAACAAAGACAGCTTCTCAAAATACCTTCATGGCCACTTTTTCACCCTTCTTAGCCATTTCAACAGATTTATGATTGATCTCAATTGAGGCTATTTTGCCAATATCTATGAAATCTTTTGTGGGAACACATAATGGCATGCCAATATATAGATGCAATCACCACATATGGCTTTATACAAACCAAAAATGATACAACAATCTTTTACATGCATAAGTCATAACACCAAAAACACTAGGTTTAGATACTGACCCTTGCAATGCCTTCAAGAATATCAACACCAACAATTATATGATCCTTCTTGTTAAAAATACAATTTGGCAAAATGCTCAATACAAGGTGAAAACAACATCTTTTGCAGCCTCCTTTTTCCTTTCTTCCTTAAGATTGTCCATATATGCTTTAAACTAGTCAAATAGATGATAAATAATGTCTGCTACAAATATCTTGACACCAACTTCATCTGCAAGCTCCCGAGCTTCAGGAGTAATTTTCACATCAAATGCCAAAATTGCAGCATACTCTTTCTTCTTTTTCTCAAGCATTACACTCGCACACATGACATCTTTTTTATGCATAGGCCCAATACTAATTGCACTAACTGGGATGCTTACAGCTGGGGTCTTCAAGAACTCAAGTAAAGCCTCCAAAGATCCAAGAGTTGAATCTTGAACATAAACTCCTTCCCCACTCTTGTCAATTTGAGACATTACATTATTGATATCTTGCATTGCTTCTTCCTTAATATCCTCTAAATCATCATCAGGTCCAACAACATATAAATGAGTTCCTGCTATGACATGCTCAAGACCCTAAAATCAAGAAGTTGTAGCTAAATTTCATCGTCCACATATATTTGATAAATTTATGCTCATATACGTAAAATTATTAGCCTAAAATTTGATACCTAAGTAGTTATCTTGATTCCCTGTGCAACCTTCAACTCCTTATGATGTTGATAAGATCCTTGAAATCAAAAAAACATCTTAAGCTATGGAATATATTATATTATTTTAACAATATGATCAATGTGACATGGTTTGAGTAATCTAAATTTGAGGTGTAGATTATTGTATTCTAGCATAGTAGATCACAAATACCACCCATTCTCCTTTACTATAAAAGTGTATTTCAATATTTTTAATGCCACATATACTCCATTAAATAATATGGCACCATAAGGCTTCCAAGAATACATACCACTATGTAGGTTACCACAATGGACCACTCGTAAGGAACATTTTAAATCAGGATCCAAGTCACTTGGATCTTGAAACCAAAGGGCAATCCCTTGGCTTTTACACCATATATATCAATTTTATTCGCCCTCTGTCTTGATGTTTCAAAAGGTAACTCTTGGTGCCCATAATTTCTCATACTGTCTGACCATTCAACATTTACAAACTATTTTCTATTTTGAACAATTTCCATATCCAAGGTTGACTTGATGATGCTATAGTATGGTAAGATTTTACCAGAGTTCCAATGCAAGTTTTGGAATATAACATTTATTATTTGTTAAGTTACCTAATTGGTAGAAAAACAGGGCATTTCTAAGTACTATTCGTCCTAGAATCAGATTCTGAATTGAATCACCTATGGAATTAGGCACGATTGGGATTTTTTGGGCCTAAGATGGTGTGGAATCATTGAGGTATGAACCCCGGTGACTCCAGGATAGACGTGGCATTTTGAAGAAGTTTCTATGATGATTCTAGAGGTAGGTAATGTTTTCAATGCACTTTTTAAAAAAAATTACATATATGAACAAGCTACAACATGCTAGAATTAAAAGATTGATTCAACATCATGATAAAGAAAGGTAATCTGCAATAAAAAAAAATATAATGCAAACATATATATATATATATATCTATATATATATCTATATATATATATATATATCAAGTTATAAGATATGAAAACTGTCTAAGAGTATATATATAAATATAATAAAAAATGTCATAGTTGTCTAAGAGTTTCCAACTCTTTCAAATACACCATGAAAATTAAGATCCCTAAACAACACATTCAAAATACTGCATGAAGCAGTGGGCCAAGATGTCTAACAACAAGTACGTGATAAACATCAACTATGCCATTTTTTGCAAATATTTTAGTGGCCACCGTGTGAACGTTCCTTCTTTCTCTTTTAGACTGACAGCTCCATCTATTTTGTCTTCATAAGCAAGTTGTATGTTACTTGTGACCTTTAAAATATTTACATTTGCATCTCCTGTTCCTTTCAAGTTGACTCCATGTACAATAGATAGTGAGTGAATTTGCCCAATGCCCACAGCAACACCATCACACGGATCCAACACCCTAACTTTATCCCCTTCTTGGAGTTTATCAATACATATATGCAAAACAAAAAAAATACACATTATATTGAAATACATAATAATTATTATATAGGTGAGGATTACCCTTATTTACATAATAAAACAACCATTACTTATGTTGGAACAAAATTTTAAAACCCTAAAATTTTGTTAATTCTCGCCATTATTCTAGATAAACTATTCTAATGTCTCACTTGTTAGGAGCTCTCAAAAATTTTACACATTTCCATCCTACTTGATCTTTTCACTTGTATATGACCATTTCTTAATAGACATTCATGCCAAAATTTTATGCCATTTATTTCCTAGGGTCACATAACATGGTCATTTTGAGGAGTATGAAGTTATTCTTAATCATTTCTGTGTTTTTGCAGTTTACCGCAATCTCGCAGGTCATCCTTATTGTCTTGGCAGTAGTGTGGGAACTAGAGAAACAAGAATCATGTATACCACACTCCTGCTGGAAACATACAAGTTGTTCGCAGCATGGCAGTAGGAAGGGCTCAGTCAATCATGTTACCGCAATCTCGCAGGTCAACCTCATTGTCTTGGTGGTAGTGCGGGACCTAGAGCAACAAGAATCGTGTATACCACACTCTCGCTAGAAACATACAAGTTGTTCGCAGCATGGTGGTAGGAGGGGCTCGGTCAACCATTTATATTGCGGTCCCTCAGAGGTCTCACCACTTGGTTGCAGCTTGGCGGTATGAAGGCATTGAAGCTTATTGCCATCCTGTGACTGGTTTAAATAAGCTCTGCAGTAGTGCGGTAATGATAATAAATGAAGGCATTGACGCTTATCACCATCTCACAACCGATTTAAACAAGCTCCACGATAGTGCAGTAATGATAGTAAATGAAGGCATTGAAGCTTATCGACATCCCATGACCAGTTTAAACAAGCTCTGCGGTAGTATAGTAATGATAATAAATGAAGGCATTGAAGCTTATTGCCATCTCGTGACCGGTTTAAACAAGATCCGTAGTAGTGTAGTAATGATAGTAAATGAAGGCATTGAAGCTTAACGACATCTCGTGACTGGTTTAAACAAGCTCTGCGGCAGTGCGGTAATGATAATAAATGAAGGCATTGAAGCTTATCGCCATCCCGCAATCGGTTTAAACAAGCTCTGCGTTAGTGCGGTAATGATAGTAAATGAAGGCATTGAAGCTTATCACCATCCCATGACCAGTTTAAACAAGCTCCACAGTAGTGCGGTAATGATAATAAATGAAGGCATTGAAGATTATCTCCATCACGTGATCAGTTTAAACAAGATCAGCGGTAATGCGGTAATGATAATAAATGAGTAAACACACTCAGTGCGGGTGTGCGATTACCAAGAAATTTGAAAGATCTTGTCATTTCATCTGATTGTTGGATCAAATTTGATCAAGGGCTTATATTTGAAATGAATTGAATGTAGAGATTTTATAATTTTGTGGTATGAACCAAAAATAATGGTTGAATGTTGAACATTATGGCTCGATAAAGTCTAGAAATCTCTCAGCATTTGTTCAGTTAAGATATTGCAAATTGGCTCAGAGAAGGCGCCCAGTTCGGTTTGTTCTTAGCAAGCTTCAAATTGTTCAAGTAAGTCCATCTCTACATTCTCTGCAAGAAAGTTTGAAGAATCTTTGCTCTGTTTCAATTCTCCGTGCATTTGCTTGAATTTTGAAACCCTAGTTTGTATAATGGCACCCAAGAAGTCTGAATCCACAAGTAAGACCAATATGCCTAATCCTGCCCCTAAGAAAAGATCACTGTAGCAATCTTTGCTAGATGTTGCTAAGGGTTGTAGGGATGCCTTAATTCCCATTTCTGGTTGGAAACTATTTTGGTACTTCTGTCAGAAGAAGGATGGTCAGGGACTGGTGGGTAATCCATGGAAGCTGGATTTGGCCAAGCTAATTGTTTCAAATGTATTCGTGGATGTGGAATTGATTCGTACTCTGGCATTGCACTATCACCTGGCTACTAAAACAGTAAGGTTGCCAAATGGATCTTCTCTTTTGAGAATTGACAGAAGTAATATAATTGATTGTTTTATGTTGAGCAAACAAGTTCTCACCAAAATTGACCTACAAAACATTGAACAAGAATAAAAAAGTTTGAGAAGAACACTCAAAAGTGATGAGCTGCCGATATTTATGAGAAGAGGTGCAAACAATAGGATGGTTGATATTCCTTCCAATGCAGTTGAACCATTCCCTATGGAAGGTTTTGCAGTCTATTTCAAATGGACCTATTATGCATTGTGCCAAGTACTGGGAATTGATGTTGATCATAGGATGCCAATTAGTTTGATGATGATGGCTATGAAGATACAAAATTTAGAGGTGAACATTGAGTATGATTTTGCCTCATATCTTGAAAAGAAAATACATGATGGATTCTTCAGTGTGAAGGGAGATAAGAAACCCATGAACTTCAAGATTTATTCTTTGGTTTGCCATCTAATCCTATATCAAAATAGGAGTAAATGGTCAAGTAAAATGCACTTCAGCATGATTGACAAGACAAGGAAAAGAATGCCTACTCAATGTTGGTGTTACATGTGGGATTCTCATTGCCAGACTGGTAGCTATAATGTATTTCATAATGAATTTTAAGTGAGAATAATGAATTCTTTTGGTATTGGGATCCCCAGATTGTCACTAGTAATGAGGGTAATTCTGAGACCACTTGCACATAAACCAAATCAAGGTCATACTTTCATTTATGTTGATTGGTTCTTCCTAGCAGAGCACACAATAATTAGGGTATATGATTGCCCCCAACCACCTCACAAATTGCCAAAGTTTGTTTCTAACAGAATTGCATTCTTGGAATTCATGTGGCAAATTATGTGGAGGGAAAAGGAAGTGATGAAAAAGGCGAAGAAAGGCACCTTTTTGCTTGATATCACTGTCTTTGAAGATTGGTCAATTGGTTTAGACACTCTTGAGGAGCTGCAGGCCTATTTGAAGGCCAAGTACTCTTTGGAATCTGGTGTTGAAAGAGTTTGTGACCCTAAAGGTCATATGAACTTTGTGAGACAAGTGATCTTAACTAAGATGGGCATCTCCCATAAAATTTGTTATGATGAGGATGTGATAAGGAACCTGGTTACTTTTAATGAAGTGTATGATAGGAAGAGGAAATGGGAGATCCTCAAGAAAATTGAAGATGACAAAAAGGAAAAGAATCCAATTTTTGAAAAAAAATTTGCTGAAGAGAAAGATCCTCTAAGGAGGATTAATACAATGATTGAAATTTTTGAAAGTAATTATGCTAAATCTGAAGTACAACCTACCAAGGCTACCAAACTTTTAGTGAAGAGGACTGCAGTAATTGAGATTCATGAGCCTGCCCCTGATGTCATATCAGTTCAAGAACCACAGATCCCTGAATCACCACCACATAAAAGGCAAAGAATTGAAGGCATGTCTCCTTTGGTCCCATATGAGATGTCTGAGGGTGTGGGGGATATTGATGAAGTTGCCAATATTTTGACACATTTGTATGATGGAGAGGAAGTTGATCAACCATTGGTTGGTCAAGAAACTGATGCACACAAGCCTGAGGCTAGGATGGAAGAACAAGCCCAAATTGATCCAGAGCTACAAGAAGATGAAAGGGTGGTGGCATCATTGAGATTTATTCAAGATGATGATTTCATCAAGACTCTAGAGTTTTGAGATATTTGGTTAAAAATGAAAATGAAGGAATTTGATGAAAAGGTGGAAATCAATAAGATGGGTGCTGATGAGTCTCAGTATGATCAAATAACCACCCAAACAATCCAAGAACTAAAAGTTGATGAAATTAATGTGACTCCTAAGGAAGCAAGACAAATGGTCTTGAAGAGTAACATGCTGATCATCCCAGGTCTTGAATTGAAAAAGGTATTCTTGCTTGACCAAGTTAGGAGTCAAGATGACCCTAATCTTGTGTCTGAATTTGGATGTAGTTTCAACCCACAGATAGAGACTCTTGCCATATGGACAAAACAGAAGAACACTAGTAAACCAAGGTTGCTAGATGTTGTTCAGGAAATGAGGGTATCTGCTATGGTGAAAACCTTACGAGATACTTTAGGGACTGAGGCCTCTACTCTTACAATCCATTCTACCATGTTCACCCATGCAGTTGTAAAAAAGTTGGAAAAAAATTGCAGGATTATGAGAAAACACAACAAGACATGAATGATGAAGTGAATAAGTTGTTCATTGAAAATAGGCAATTGAAAAAGCAACTGCAAGATGTGGGTTCTTCCCAGAGTTTGTCAATAGTTCCATATCAACCTTCTGTGCCACCAACAACTAGTGATGTCATAGTGACAATGCAAGAGTTTAATGCTTTGAGAACAAAATTTGAAAAAGAAGTTGAGGACCTCAAGAAGCAAAATGAGGAAAACAAAATTGAGACAAGGATCAAGGTCCTTAAAGTCTTTGAGAAAATTCTGGAATACAGGATAAAGCTGGTTGTGGATAAACTTGGGGATGTGCATGATTGTTACTCCATGTTATCTGAGGCCATTAAATAATTGAAAGAAAACTTTTTTGTTTTGGAGCCACTGTACAAGAAATGGTAGCCTTTATTGCACAATTTAGGCCTGCTTTGCAGGATACTTCAAAGAAATCTTGATGCTCCTGCTGAATTGAAGCCCACAGAGCAAACAGTGACTATGATCATTGAAGAGCATCAATATGCCAGTAGTGAAGACAAAAGGATGCAGACTAGACTTGAATCTTTTTCAACTTTCAAGCATCAATTTATCCCCCCTATTCTGATAGAGGAAAACAAACAAGTTAAAGGCCTTGATACTTGGAAGGCAGAATTCAGAACAATAGTGTCTTTGGTTATGGAATTCTTGAAAAAGGAGCAGGGTATAGATACTTTGAGCTTTAACATGATTTTGGATAGGTTCATAGCCCTAGATGCAGGATATGGAAAGTTTGTTATTGATGTTAAGGCTATGTTGGATAAAAGATGGAAGGACCATCAGACCAATCTGCTCTGAATTCAGGAATTCAAATGGTCCAGTGACCTTACATTCGATACGTGGGAGTAGACATACTTGAAAGGTTGATGTGCAACTACAGGTTCAGGTGCAGAAGGAGCAACAAGTAGTTTTGCTAGTGTCAACATGGAGAACAAGGACAAAATTTTGACACTTTTTTGCAATAATAGACAGGGGCACATCATAGTTAATAGATACTGCAACATGGGGATGAGTACCTTGCCAAGACCAAGGTCACAGGTGCTCTATGATGATTAACAGATTCAGATCTTGGTTAACTTGCTTATGCCATTAATTTCTCTTTATTAAACATGTTTAGTTACAAGAGGCTTGAAGCTTGTTGCTTCCCATATTTATAAGGGAAACCAAGGCCTAGACAATCATCATCTTTATGCAGGACAATTTATATATTCCAATATTATCTATCCAATCATATTTCAGATTCAAGACATTACACTTCTATGATAATTTAATATTATAATGGGCAAGGATGGTTAACTTTGTGGATATGTATGGTGTTCTAATTTTTTGTTAATATTCAAGTTCATAAGTTGTTTGATTGTCTCCATATTGGCTATTTCCAGTTATTCAAATCAATAGATTTATCAAGGCACATTTGTTGTCATTGTCTGGATGCTTTTAATTGGTTTATATTAGAAGTTGATGTAATTCCCTTTAAGTGACTTACATTTATTGGTCTCTCTCTAGAGTTAAATCCTTTAAACTAAATCATACTAGTGGGTTTTCCTTCAAATAGAATTAAAACAACTTACTTGAATAGTACTTACTTGCATGTGTGTGTTAAAACAACGACTACCATGAAAGAGATAAAAACAATAAATAACACTCACCTCAATTCCAGCACCACTACCACTACTCTGAATATCATGCAGATTCTCATCAAGACGTTCAACATAATCACTATCATCATTGTCCTCAAGTTGTGCAGCTTTGTAGAGAGCTCTATTGACAGGGCCTTTTTCTTTTTGTTCTACTCTCATATAATTTCTCTGCATGTGGTTTAATCATCATGCAAAAATTAAGATAAGTCAAGTAAAGAATGCAAAAACTATAATTTTTTGTTCAAAATAACATTTTTCTTCCACTCTTAAATGACTAAGTCAAGGTATGTTGTGAGGTTCTTCCTTTATTGTAAGCAATAGATTCTAGTTTATAAGAGGATTTTTATAGTCATGAGCATAAGATTTTCAACAAGAAGGCACAGTCCCAGTCCTTCATATGATAAGGAAGACAGTAAAAGTTGTGAGATGGCAATACATATCTCTGTCTTAGGATAGTCCATAACATGGAAGGTATAGGAGAAGATAAAGAGATGCAACAGCTAGTAGGGTTTCACCAAATAAAGAGAAGAGATAAAGGCACTGTCAAAACCATTGGACAGTGACCAAGAACCCTTGGAATGACAGCAACAAAGCAGATATGACAGCCTTGACTTTAGGATCAGTGATTAAGAGCTTTACTAAGACATACTCAAAGTGACTGTCTGGAATGATAAAGTTAAATGTCATAATGCAGCATAGGACCATGTCATAAACATGACAAGGACAACAATAATGAAGTGAATAATCAAGCAAAATGGTTTGAAGTAGAACCTAGTAAATTGCAGTATTGCATGTTTCTTTTGGTTTTGTAAGTAGAACAATGAGACAACTCGTGATAATGCATTTATGTAAAGCATCAATGCTAAGGTTATAATGGCTAGAATTGTAGTATTGCACGTTGAGGGTAGGTTCATTCTTTGTTTACAGTATCCAAGAGCTATGATAATTATTGAAGTATCCAAAAAATGCAATCACAAGGAAGTATAACAAAAACATGGTACAAGTTTACCCAATAACAAGCACACAAAATGAAAGGATAGTGTAATAGAGCCTCTTACCTCATCTGCATCCATAATATTATGCTCATTCCATGCAGAAACTATAGGCTTAATAGAGGAAGCCAATTGTGACAATTTCTCAGTGAGATTGTGTAAGCAACTCATTATATGTTGGTACCCTTCATTTGAGTTGACATGATCTGCAACGGCTCTTACTGGGCGTCTAACAGATGGATCTAAAATCTTTGTTGACGAACTAGACTTCCACTTCATACTGCCATTAGATTTACTAGGATCTAGTGCTACCATATAATCGAGCATATCTTCCACACCTGCTTCTCTATTACTGTTTTCCACCTAAAATACAATGTCAATATCAACATATAGTCATTTCAATAAAAATTCAAAATAAATAACCAACGTAAATTGAACCAAAAAGCCATACCCTTACTCCAAGTTTGTCCATTTTGGCCTGCAACCCGCCTTGGCCAAATGTATATCCAGCTGCCACATTATCTCTTGCCCTCTTTCCTTTATAACTCTTTGTCAAATATTCTTCAAAACACATTTTTTCTTTCAATGCCTCCCACTGTTTGGGAGATAGAGGGGATTCTAACCTCTCTTTTCCCTCCAAGATTGTTTTTCTACAATTGTATCTATAATTGTTCATCAAAAGACTCATCTTTTACTTGTAGTATCTTCAGAGATTTGTCCACCAGTAGTCTCAAAAGCATTTTCCATTTTTTGTATAACATTGTCCACACTTCATGGATCTTGCTCTGCAAAATTTGATTTGCAAATATCCAAATGGTCCCTACATCTCACACCCAACTCAGAGGCCCACTTTGCAGCATTTTTCCCAATGGGCTCACCATCTCTCAATACCTCAACCAAGAATGGGTTCTTGCCTTCTAATCTTCTTTATTTTGCATTCCTCTCTATAGATCTGTATAAATCTTGACTCAATCTTTTTCTTTTGAAAAAAGTAGGCACATCTTCTATTAAACCACTAGCAATATTTTTGGCTGATCCACTAGTTCCATCAAAAGTTGTAGTAGGCACATCAGATGCAAGTGATCTCTCTTCATGACTTTCATTAACCGGTGGTGCAGGAGTGCCTTGACTTCCATAGGAGTTTGATTAAAATGATCCAATATTGTAATAATTCATCATTCTATAAGGTTAATCAAGTTATTGTTATGTATTAGAGGTCACTAGGAAGTTCAAATATGCAAAATATTGCATACAATGTAATAGGTTGTTATGTAAAAATGCTAAAATGATGCAAATTTAGAAGGTGAAGAGTCTTGTGGCTCTTGGTTTGTTCCAAGATAGTGGAAACTAAAAAGACACTTTGTTGTGCCTTTAAAAAAGGCCTTGTAACCATTAAAGATTCAGAGGTGATTGAAGCATGAGAATGGAATGTGAAAAGGCATTGTTTTTCTGTATTTTCTTCAGAAAATCACTGTATTCCTGCTATGTACAGCCCTGTATGGACATGCATGGGTGTCTAATTATTTGTAAGTGTTATATCCCTCAATCACCTTCCATTTTCTTTTTGTCCCATGCATTTTGGTTTCGTTTTGTGAAAGATATTGCATTTTTAGTAAAAACTGTCAAAACCCTTATTTAGGGTAACCTGTTTTGGGAAAAACGCTATAACTTTTGTTTCAACCGTTAGATCTTTATGTAACTTGGGGAAAATGTCTATACCTATGTTATCTTCAACCTGACCAAAGCAATTGGATTAGTTCTTTGATTTGTTAATTTTATTGAGGATAGTTTTGGTCCTCCTACCTCTGCATCAACCGGAACTTCATCATCCTTGGCCACATCAGGTGTGTCATGAGTAGGTAGATCAGTACTAGTCTTTGTAAATTTTACTTCAAACACATCCTTTAATCTTGAATAAATCATCTGCAGCTCACTTACTGTTCCTTTCCTCTCATTGTTTTCAATAATCTCTCTTAGACTCTGTGCTAAGAGATCATCACAATGTTGCACATCACCATGTGCTATATCAGGTTGCACATCACCATGTGCTATATCAAGTTGCACATCACTATGTGTTATATCAGGCTGCACATCATGACAACTATTCTTTTCACCAACTGCATTCGTACTTGAATCCCAAATGCGTTGGCTTCTACAAGTTGGCAGCACTGTATCTTTACTTTCCTTTTGTTTTCTCTCTACATTTTCTTTGCACTCTTTTTCTTTCCCATAAAACAAAAAAATATCATATTATGTCTTATATACATAAACCTCTTGCCTATAAAATTTCATAAACACAATTAAACAAATAATATACTACCTAGTGGATTTACAACTTGCTTGTTTGTCAAACCAAGATGTGATAAATATTCACTATTCTTTGCCACATGTTCTTTACGAAAGTGCTCATAATTTGTTGGTGGAACTTCAACAACATGATCACTATCATCTAAATTGTGCCTCATAGTCTTTTTCCTCATTTCCTAAAGTCCAAATAAACAATAATATATAAATCAGCAACTTGAATCAGTAGAACAAGAGTGGAATATAAACAAAGCCATTATTTTTAGTCAACTAGAGCATATAAACAAATGAGGTAATAGTATATAAGGATTTCATTTCCATTTGAATGATATAGTATATAAGGATAGTCCCCATATGAAATACATTCACAGAGCATATAAGATGCATTCTTAGAAATTAGAGGAGACAGTCTATGACAAGTGACATGACATAGGATGATAGCATATAAGATGCATTATATGGAGGAGAAAAAATTCAATAAGTAAATGTGGCACACAGATTGAAACCCAAAGGAAACTCTATTTGTTTATCCTTCTATTTGAGAAGAAACTAATTGCCTTTCTGATAGTGTGAATCATCATTATTTCTACTTATAAAATCCTCATTATTTCTACTTATATAATTCTGCAGAAATTCTGAACACACAAATGTAAGTAAACAAAAATAGTCAATATGTGCTTTAAAAATGAGTAATTTATTTTTGGAATAAATATAGCTAGTTATATGCATGATGTGTAACAAGACAAGAACTAGAAAAACAACAAAAAGTGGAGCTTAACATAAGAGATTACCTTGAAAAACCCAAAGTGGAAGCAATTCCTGTACACTAATGCCCTTTCTTATCTTGCTGCTTCTCTACTACATTTTACAAGCTCACTATTTTCTTGATGCCTTCACTAATCATCTGCATTGCCAGCAAGATCAGAATCCTGATCGCTCATGTCTGCATCTGCTTGATTTTCTTCCTCATCCTCATCTGTGTCATGCAATACATTCTCTCTCCCAATCTCTTCATTGGTAATCAAAATATCTTCTCCAAACACTCCATCATCATCTTCATCCATTACTTCGAATGTTTCTTGTAAATTAAAAATATTGCCCATCAGGCATTATATCAACAGATTTCATGAATTTTTATTTCGAACGAGACTCTATTTGAATGACATACAACCATCATGGGCTTCTTACATCATCAATTAGAAATGATTGATTAATTTGAAAAAGGAAAACATAGTGCTCATCCCTCTCTAATAAAAATTATCCTGTATTTGCACATACAAATCCATACTCATCAACATGTACTGCAGATGGTCAGATCCACTTATATTTTAATAATATAGGATTGTTTTCACCAAAATCCACTTGAATAATTTCTTGGATGAATCCATCATAGAATTTCTTCTCAATTTCATGAAGAAATTCAGCACTTACAACACAAACACAATTCATCTTTCCTTTGTCTTTTTCCTCCACTCTTAAATGGCTACCATAGGCCCACATTCCACTAAAACACATAGCCCATAAATGTGGAGGTTGTGAAAGCTCACTTTCCTCCGTTGTTATATCTTGACCTTCTTCTTTTGCATCACTAACTGCATTAGCAATCCATTCTTCAAATTTTGGAAAAGAATCATCTCCAACCAAATCATGACGTCTGTGCTTTTGAGGTTGATGTTGCATCCAACTTTGATTCTCTTCTTCATATTTTCTACATAGAATATTAATGTGCAAATAGTAAGATTAATAATATAAATGTGTAAATAAATAATTATGTAATTTTTTTTTGACTTGTGCCACTTATCAAATGAAGATGTGTTTTGAAGAATAAAGGCATGTATCACACTTCTTTCTTGATGTGATAGCTTAAAGCAACATCCATTGCCTTCTAATACTTCACCTGCAACTCTCTCATCTTCATCATCATCCCATACACATCGATTGACATTTTTAAAATCCTTCATATATTTTGTGCAAAATCCAATGGCCTCTTGCATTGAATATCCCTCAAACATGCTGCCTTATGGTTTTGCCCTAGTACGAACATTTTTTTTCAAAACCTTCATATATCATTCTATAGGATACATCCATCTCGTTCTTACTGGACCACAATGCTCTAGTTCATAATCTAGATGTATCAAAAGATGCATAGAAATGTTAAAGATTGTTGCTGGAAATTCCAGTTCCAATAGACAAAGGACTTCAACAACCTCCTCCCTCAAACTATCAAAGTTCAAATGATCTAATACATGTGAACTCATTCTCTTTAATATTAGGCCCAACCTTATAATTGCCAATATTGGCCCCTTTGCCAAACCTGATATATTTACCACAATAGGTAAAATATTTTTGATTATAACATGATAGTCATGGGTCTTTAGGCCTCTTAAGCCATTAATGTCGGTTTAGCTTCTAATAGTACTATTTACATATCCAGTGGGAAAGCGAGTCTGAGACATCAACTGTAAGAATTGTGCATGTTGTTCCTTTGTCCAAACATAAGGAGCACTGGGTTTTCTATATTTTGCATCATCATATTTTTCAACCCAAAGATTTTGACGAATCTTTAGTTCTCAAAAGTATTCACGTGATGAAATATCATCAAAAGCACTAAAAAGAGATTCTATAATAGCATAGGCTATATTTTTCTCAGTATGCATAAAGTCAACAGTATGCCTAATGGCTATATCCTTAAAGTATGGCAACTTATAGAATATGCACAACCGTTTTACACCACTTTCATTACATGGATCATATCTACTACCAGCAATCCCACCATTTTCAATAAATGCCATTCTTTTTTGTCCATTCTCAATAATGTAATCACTCGTTATTAGCAAATGTACTTCACGATTCTCTTCTTGACCATTGAAACATGTTTTTTGTCGATGATATGGATGACCCACTTTAAGGTAAGAACGATGTCCACAATAAATACACTTACGCAAACTTCTTGAGTGCCTCACAAAATCCTTAAACTTGCAAGTAAGATAACCATGGTATCCATGAACAGTGAGACCAGACAATGTACCATATGCAGGAAGATCATGAATCATAACCAATAAGGAAGCTCTTAAAGTGAATTTGATTGAATGACCATCACTTAAAGATTGAATTGCTTCAATTCCTTTCCACAATTCCATTAGCTCATCATATAATGGCTCTAGATAGGCATCTATTGTATCTAAAGTCACACTTTTCTTTCCTAGTATAATCAATGATAGCATTAAGAAAAATGGTTTAGTTGCTAACCATGGAGGCAAGTTATAATTTATTAAAAACACTGGCCAAGTTGACCATTTAGTACTTTGATCTGAGAATGGGTTCACCCCATCTAGAGCCAAACCTAGCCTTATATTATGAGGATCTTGAGAAAAATCAGGCCATCTGTTATCAAATTCCATCCACATCTTAGAATCAGACATATGTCATTGTTTTCCATCAATGCTCTTATTTTGGTCATGCCACTGCATAAGTTTAGCAATGTCTCTGCACCTATACATTCAAAGTAATCGTGGGATTATCAGAAAGTAGCAAAGAACCTTTCTAGGAACCACAGTTGATTTCAACCCTTGTCTATACCTTGCTTCATGACATTTTGGACATTCACTCTCACTTGCAAGATTTTTGTGAAATAATACACAACCATTAACACATGTGTTGATGTTTTCATACCCCAAGCTGAGCTTACTAATCTGCTTTTTATGTTGACTTTGTTTTGTTGGCAATGTGGAGTCAGCTGGTAACAACGAACTTAATAATGCCAATAACTGATCTACACTCTCATTTGTCCAACCATGCACCACTTGCAAGTTAAAAATTTGAAGGATTGTTGTCAAATGACTTAACTTGCAATTAGCATACACAGGCTTTAAAGCATCCTCCATTGACTTGGCCCAATCATCATTTAGACCCTAATTCAACATTCTTTCAACTTCAAACCCTTCGTCTAACATTTTTGCCTCTTCATCTATGTTCGGTGCCACTTCATCTATGTTTTTTGCCTCTTCATCTCTCACAGTCTACAATTCTATCATATCTTCATAATAATTGTAAGCCCAAGGGCTTATACCACTATGCCCATAACTTATCATATGTCGATAAATCACATTTCTTTTTCTCACCCTTCCACCAAGACAGTCATTACATGGACATGGATATTTTTCCATTTCCCTCTCTTTGGCTACTCTCTCATCATATGCATGATATTGATCCGTAGTCAACCTTTGACGCTGATCCATCTGTAATATTGTGCATTCTAGTATTAATTTACTATAATAAGCTATCCTATGCCTAGAAGGCCTTTAAATATTAAATCTTAAAAGGTAACCTTCAATCATGCATTTGGTCAAGCTAGGATAACCTTTCCTTCAGTTTGGGCTAGTCATCATGCAGAGTAGAGGTGTGGTTTTATTTGAGCTCAAGGATCAGTTAAGGATCAACTTCAAAAATGCTGAAGATAACATTTTCTTTTGAGTTTTCAAGCTTCAACCATGAAAATATCTCCTGGGGGAAGCCCACAAGTAGCTTCCCCAAATATCATGAAAATATCAGTTCACTTTTGGCAATGAGGGTTTTAATTACCTTTGAATTTTTTGCAGAGTGCGTCCCCAAATTTGACTTTGCTACAAAGGGCCTCACCGACTTCAAATTCGTGACAGCAAACTCTGAATTCCTTGCCTGCCTTTTCAAAAGTCTCCAAGTCCTCTCCAAACAAGCTTTATCACCAATGCAAGTAGCTGCTACACTTATATGCACCTAAAACATTTATTCAGGTACATGCATTAGATAGAGTAAGTGCTTCAATATGTGTCCATGAGAATAACAAACATCAACATCAATTCAATTTCATTCCCATGCCGGCAATTATACATTTTACAAGTTGTCTGACTTAGAAATATTGACAAGCTATGTAAACCAATAGATAAATAGCATTTAGAAGAAATACTAAACAATTTATCAAGATTACACTTTAAAATCCCAATTAAATAACTATTGTGATGAAGTATTCATAGCAGCAAATCACTTGCCAAAATCATATGCAAAGTCACCAAATAAAGGACTCAAGATGTCAACCATTTCAAATGACAATCATGACAATAGGAAAAACAACATAGAGAATACAATCATGCCTTTGATTGCAAAGAAGGGGGTAGATATTATAGTCTATAGAAGCATTGAAAAGATGAAAATACAAAATCCATGAAGCCAAACAGTTTTGTCAAAATACAAACCCTTACCTAATTAGTTAACTGATCCTTGAAGATTTTATCAGGCAAAGATAGTCATTATATAGATGCTAAAACAGTGACACAAGTGCCTTTGAAAGTGATGACAATCATGTCATCAAACTGATAGTGAAATCAGTCATCAAAAAGAGTAACGTACAACACCACAGAAGAAAAGAGGAGATCACTATCCATTCAAAGAGATGCCCCAATCATAGTCACCAAAGTGGGCTACAACAATAGAGAAAAGACAGTGGAATATTGACAGTCTTTTTGCATCCAAATGTGAATTATATGAAAACTATGTCATATATCAATAACAAAAGTAACAGAGAGGATTTTTTACAGTCAAAAGTCTATGAATAGAATCTTCAAGTTTATCAAAATCAAGCTAATAAGCTATATGATAGTCATAGCAGTAGAAGGACAAGGGAATGTGACTGTGACAAATTTTTGCATACAAAGGACAGTCATCATCAATGATATCTTTGTATTAAGGAATTTGTAAGCAAGTTCGTGATAGGACAACAAAGATCAGTTCATGTATGAAGCAATGAACAAGGTTTTCATGACAAAGGTTACTGTCAAGATAGCAGTAAGAGACAGTAAAGACAGTGAAGAGCATATTTAAGGAATGAAACAAATCATGGAATAGTCTTGCATTCTCAACAACAAGATTTCATTCTCTATTTTGTGATAGTCATTTTGAAAATACAATCATCTTTCAAAGGTTGAATCACATACACAGGGGCAGTGTCTAAGTCATAGGTTGAAGACCATCAAATTCCTTCATGCCAAGGTATTCTAAGTATAAATCATGAATGGAAAAAGTAGAACTTTATCAATAAAGAACCATGAGACCTCTTCATATAGTCATTGAAAGAGATAGAATAGTCACTAATGACAGAGCACCAAGCTTTCAAAGATACAAAACTTTAGAGTGGGCTAAGAGAAGAACAGAGGTACATGGAAAATCCTACCTCTGCTTCATAAAACCATTTGCTATTTGTCGTCTATCTTCTCCTTTGATATCTGTCATTTATAGCTGGAAATCCCAAAATTCCCTCCTTTCTTCATTCACATGATGATATCAAAACTATTTCCAAACTCAAAGAACTATGGCCATGAACAATCTTCCCCTGTTCGACTACTCATACCCTATTCTTGGCTGAACAATCTTCACCTGTTCGACTACTCATACCCTATTCTTGGCGGCCATGAATAATTTTCTCCTATTCGATTAATCTGCATACCCTATTCTTGGCAGCCATGAACAATCTTCTCATGCTAAATGCACAATCTTCGCTTCTTCACAGGTTTCACTTTTGTTCAAAATTCATAAACGCACAATCCCTCCATTAATTCCCTCCAAAACTAAAGTGAAAGAAAAAAGAATAGAGGAATTTATTTAGTCCTTTATTTAGTCAATTTTATTTGTAGTTGTGTTTTTTGCCCCATGACTAAATTAGTCATTTATTTAGTCATTTCAATAGTCATTTCAACTGATGACCAAAATAGTCATTTATTTAGTCATTTATAACCATTTTGCAAAAAGTTTGTCACATGATTAAAAGTTTGGTCATGTGACTAAAAGTTTTAGTCACCTGGTAATTTATTTTCCATATTTCTACTAGTGTAATCTCCATCCATTGTCTCCATGATAGCAAATTCAAATAACTTTCAAGAGCTTCAACAAGTAGCTGATCTTCAATGGCAATTTTGGCAGAGTTTTGGCATCAAGCTTGAATAAGAATTGTGTGTGTTAAAATGATTTTCAAATATCTTTTTATATCTAAATTTAGGGAAATTCAAATTTTGAAATAACATCTTAATATCACGTGAAAACTGAGAATTTGAAAACGAAATCCTGAGGCATACGGTGGGAACCGACACCCCACTGAGATTCAAAATCCCAAAAAATAGGGGAGGACTAGGGCGAGTACGCTTGAGTCTAAGCCCCCATTTTCTGATCAGATCTACATCAAGGGGGTCCCATTGGAATCTATTTCAAATTCTCTTTCTGGGTTCTTTCAAAATGTTATCTCAAAAGGTGAATATTTTGCAACTAGAGCTAGTTAATCAGGGTTTTGGGAAGGTCAAAAATAAAAAGGTTGAGGGATCACCAAAGGCGAGGAGCTAAACCAAGGGCAATTGTACCATTCCATACATGAGGACAATTTCTGATGTTACATTAAGTCCCCACTTTAGTGGCCATATGACACTATGTGCATATGTAACTAAAGGAAAGTAAATGCACCAATCATGAAAAGGATACCCAAAAGGATACTGTAGAGGAAGTTGAAGTGTTGTCTCTACGAAGGAAGAAGCCCCCCAAGTCTACAATCCTGCAAGACCACAAAGTGAGGAACCACAACCTGCAAAGGAACACTTTGTCAGAAAATCAAAAATCAAGTCAACCTGCAACCAGCACCAATGAGTCAGAACAAAAACACTAAGGGTGTTGATTGATGAGACATGATGAGGGAGGAAATCGAGGGAGATATATGCCCCCCTTGTTTTTGCTTGCTTAGTCTGAAAAGGAGAAATAAGGAGATACCCACACGCATTGATTTCGAGGGAAACTTGATGAGAAAATGTGTTATGAGGGCCATTTGAAGAAACAACACTCAATCACAACACATTGGGTAAGAAAGAGAGCGGGACCATGATTCCAACACAACAAACAACACTGAAATTGGGGTTCGATAGCTCCAGATAAGGGCTCAAGAGTAAAAGAGGTCGATATTGCACCTAGTTAGGGAAAGGAATTCTCATCCACTTACTTTATGTAAAGGGAGTTTTCACTTATCACTTATTCTTATTTCTTGTCTTTGTAGAAAAGGTAGAAGAGAGAAAGGAGAAGAGGAGGACAACCATGCCAAGCTGACGCCCGTATCAGCCCCCATGATTAGAGATGCTCTGAGCCCGAGTAGTGGAGAGGCGCTTTGAGGCTAAGGTATGGTCCTAATCTTGTGCTTCTATCATCTTTCAGTTTACTTTTGTTTGACTTTATTATTTACCATGCCGAGAGAGAGAAGATGGACTAGGTCCCTGAGAGGGGCACCCGAGTCCACCTAGGGCTCCAGAGTCTCTTTGGGGCACCCTAGTCCCATAGGGGCACCAGTTTCCCTCTAGGGCACCCTAGTCTTCTTGGGGCACCTGGGTCCACAAAGGACACGAGCCCTATGCACATGCACTCTTATGTTTTTGATAGTAGCTTTTAGTTTTACGAGGAGATACTGATATCTTTATTTGTTTTTTGACCTGCAGGACATCCCTGAGACACGAGAGCACACAGGTGGTCACCTGATGGTGTTACTACGAGAGTGTGCTAGCTCCTTGTCTGCCACAGAGATAGAGGACTTGTAGGCAGTGGGCTTATGGTGGCTATTTGATATGCCTACAATTAAATTCCACTGCACTATGTTGATGGCATTGATGGAGAGGTGGAATGCAGATACATCCACATTCCACTTACCTACAAGCGAGATGTCCATCATGCTAGAGGATGTATACAGGATCCTTCGACTACGTGTCCGAGGAGAGATAGTGAGGATAGTGGGACATCGCTCAATGGAGTATACATGCGAGAGTCAGTTATACTATTTATGTCACATTATTTCTCAGGTAGAGAGAGGACACATTCATCTTCAACTTCTAGAGTAGGGATGCAGTGACATTTCCTTACTGCAGAGGATTATGATAGTCATTGTCGCACTAGCCATCGCGCTAGATGGATGAGGCACTCACCTACATGGGGGTCTTGTTCACACTATTAGGGTGATGGAGGAGCATCAAACTGTCCATGCATGGGGGGGCAGTATGCTTGCACACATGTACCGCAACTTCGGATGGTATGTCCATTATGAGATGCATAGTCTGATGATCTGTACAGTGCTATAGGTTTGGGCCTTTGAGAACATCAAGTGCACATGACCGGTGGGTTATCCTATAGAGGCAACATACACCCATCTACATGTTCATGCCTATCCACTAGTCAGGTGTTGGAGACATAGGGATTTGTTATACTGGAGAGTTATCTTTGATAGATTACAACCCAGCAACATTATCTAGATACCATATCGCAGCTGTATCATATGGCCTGGTCAGCGGAGATAGTTAGCGAGGATGTAGAGGCATTCACTGAAGGCCAGTCACCTCAATCATGTCATGGCTTAGTTCTATTTTGACAAGGTGGCACGATAGTTCAAATAGATATAAGATATTCCTACGGTGCGTTTGAGCTATGCACATACTATGCACAGTGTAGTCAGGGCGAACACCATCTGATGGCTAACAGTAGCAGACATACCACTTAGTGATGATGAGGGTCTTGAGGATGCAGTGTCGGTGTTAGATGCAGACGATGTCAGTTATACCCGAGCATATCAGACTTGGTCGCATACAGCATGACCTAATCCTATCTTTCCTCTTGGTCACCCTACAGGTGATGCTCAACCTTGGGCCGGTCACGCTAGTGACAGGGGTAGAGGATGACGTGAGTGATTTTGTGGGATACTACAATCTCAAGGAGGATGTTGAGGATGATGAGGATGATTCAAAGGAGGTCCCATCATAGTATATTTTTAGAGCGAGACCATGATAGGGCTAGTAGGAGGTAGACACTGACGAGGAGACTGAGTCAAGACCACGGTCTAAGGCTCATGGTCCTATTCCTACAGGTGATGTGAGACCTAGTTAGAGAGAGAGGGGGGAGTGTAGTAGATCTATACCCCCAGCTACACATCAGACTGTAGAGCTCGTCACACCTTTAGCAATCTGAGATCCATCCTGACGAGATGGAGATCCAGGTTAGCTTTGATTTATTACCTTTGATCCTTTGTATGTTTATTAGTTGTGATATTTGTATGAGATTTGAATATCTATCATATCCTCTATTTTGCAGTTGGGACGGATGCTTGGTGAGACTTTGTGAGTTGCATCATAGCAGACATAGTACCTTCAGATGTATTAGAGTAGTGGGTGCAGGTAGGGTATTCACCATGATCATTCGCTGGGAGACATGTAGAGATATTTATGCCTTTCATCAGATACAGGATGGCTATAGAGGCTATGCTAGAGCAAGTTGCACAAGAGAGAGAGGAGTTACATCAGAGAGTTGAGTGTGTCGAAGCTAAGCTTAAGGCAGAGCAGGAGCAAATGGTAGCGATACCTTCATCGGACGAAGAGCCAGCTGTTAGTGAGTTTTTACTGGGTGAGGTTCATCAGGTGAGAACTAACAGAGATAGGGCTCAGGTCAGGAGAGACCAGTACCAAAGGATGTACCAAGAGGCACATGAGCAGATGATAGAGATGAGAGGTGAGATCAGGGGGTTACGATCATAAAGTGTCTCTAGGAGTCATTCGCGATCCGTAGCCACACATGGTCAGGCCTCTATCACTCACACACCATGAGGGCCTGAAGGTATAGGCGACTGAGGTTTAGAGATGTGATGTATAGATTCTATGTACTACAACATGCCATTTTGTCTTGAGGTATAGTCGACTCAGATGTAAATTTGAAACTGAAGATATATATATATACATATATATATATATATATGATGCTTACTTTTTTGTTTCTATCTATGTGCAATGGTTTTTAATCTATCACATGTGATTTTGTAAAATGCAACTAGTGATGTTATCTAAAGGCTAGTATGGAAATGTAATTAATGCTAATGTGATATACTAACAATTCTTAAGAGAACATATAGCAATAAGCACAATGATCAATAATTTCACACCTAACCCAAATTTCTATGCTATATTCAGTTAATACCAAAGTGTTCTAAGTAAAGAATACATAAGCAGGATACAACAATGATTAACTGAGAAAAGATGTAATGTTAAATGAATTAAGACAAAACAATAATATCTTGTCAAAATTGAAGCTAATCTATGCAATAAATTTTCTTGGGAACATTTAACATCAAATCTATAAGCATGAAATCTTTTGAGGTGCACTGCATTAATAGGTTCCTTAAGCAATGTACCTTGCTCATCAACTAGTCTATACACTCTAGATCCAAAGGCTTCGGTAACTATATACGGTCCAAGCCAGTTAGGGCTGAATTTACCTTTTTCTCTAGGAGGTGCATTTATGTTGCATTGATTTTCATAGAGTACCAAGTCTCTAACCTCAAATGAACGTTGTATGACATGTTCATTGTAGGATCATTGTATACTTTTTTGATAAGCCTTGAGATTCTCAAGAGCGTTAATTCGTCTTTCATCAAGCATCTCAAATTCTTGTAATCTTTTCTTGCATTCTATGTCGTCATCCATGATGTCTCTTAGGGAAATTCTTAGTGAAGGAATTTCTAACTCCAAGGGCAATATCGCATTTGTGCCATAAACCAGATTATACGGTGTATTACCAGTAGGCGTACGAATTCTTGTTCTATAAGCCCATAATGCATAGGATAATTGAGTATGCCAATCTTTTTGGTGTTTATTAACAATCTTTCGTAAAATCTATCCAATAACTTTGTTTGGAGCTTCTTCTTGGCTGTTTGATTGAGGGTAATAAGGTGTAGAGAAGCGATGTTGTATATGATATTTTTCAAGGAACTTTTTCACATCCTTGTTCTTAAATGGTGTACTATTGTCTGAAATGATGGAGGAAGATATTCCAAATCAAGAAATAATTTTATCTTGTATAAACCAACAAATTACATCAGTAGTCATGGATCACAAGGGGACTGCTTCGATCCACTTTGTAAAATAATTAGTGGTAGTAATGATGAACGTATGCCCTTGAGAGGAGGGTGGAGAAATTTTACCAATTAGATCCAAGCCCCAAATAGGTAATGGCCATGGTGACACCTGGGCATGAAGCTCTTGAGTGGGAGCATGGATTAGGTGTTTGTGTTGTTAACATTGCGGGCATCTCTTGACCTGAGCGAAGGAGTCTTGTTCCATGTGCTGCCAATAGTAGCCCATTCATAACAATTTTTGTACCAATGATTTTCCCCCAAAATTCCCTCCATAGGCACTAGAGTGAGCTTCTTCCAAAGCTATCAGAATCTCTGAATTACTTAAACATCAGAGTAAAACACCATTGTAACTTCATCTATGTAATACATTCGATAATATGATGTATTGCATTGCTAGTTTACGTAAGCGGAGTCAGGTATTCTTAGATGTTGAATTAGGAATAGTTCCATCATGCAAATAATTGAATATATGGGAGAACCATTCATCAGCGTATGTATTACCATAGAGTTTCAAATTCATAACTATAGGATCTTCAATTGTCAGTGTTTTAATATTATGAACAACGAAGGTAAATTCCTTAGGGGAACCATCAGGGGATATAAGGGAAGCTACACTTGCCATTGCATCCACATGTCGATTGTCTTCCCTAGGAATAGTGTTTATTGAATATGATGTTAATTGTTTTAAGAGAGATAATGCAAACTCACGGTATTGAGATAGCTTATCATGCCTAGTTTCATACGATCCAATTATTTGTTTTACAATTAGCTGAGAATCACTGTATATTGTAATGTGTTTGATGTTAAGAACCAAGGCAACATGAAGTCCTACAATGAGAGCTTCATATTTAGCTATATTGTTTGTACATGAGAAGCCTAAGTGGTAAGAGAGAGGAATCGTCTTGCCTGCAGGGGTGTCAATATAACACCAACCCCAGAGCTAGTTCGACATCTTGATCCGTCAAAGTATAGTTCCCATTTATCATCTTTAGAAATTGTTAAAATTTGGTCATCAGGAAATACATTCTGATGTTCTATAGCAAAAGGCGAAGGAGCTTTAGCTAACTGATCAGATAACGCTTGTACTTTAATTTATTTTTGAGAGATGAACTCAAGATCAAATTCTGTTAATAACATAACCCATTTAGTGACACGACGCAATAAATCTATTTTTGTGAAGAGATGTTTTAGAGGGTTGAATTTTACCATCACATGTATTTCAGCATTTAAGAGGTAATGTCTAAGGTCTTGAGTTGCAAACACTAAAGCTAAACAATGCTTCTCGATAACAGTGTATCACACTTATAATTGAACAAAGTTTGACTGATATAATAGACGACGCATTCTTTGCCTTCAGCATTATGTTGTGCTAACAAAGCTGCTAGGGCATTGTTAGATGTTGAAATATATAATAGAAATGGTTTATCAGGGACAACGGGTTGTAGAATAGGAGGATTAGCTAAGTAATCCTTTAAGTCTTCGAAAGATTTTTGACATTCAGAATTCCATTAAAATTTTGAATTCTTCTTCAATAGTTGTGTAAAAGGGTGAGTCCTATCTGCGAGCTATGAAACAAATCCACAGATGGCCTGTATCTTCCCCTGCAAACTACACAGTTGAGATAAGTTCTTAGGTGTTGGCATGTTCATGATTGCATCTATCTTTTTCGTATCCACTTCAATACCACGATTTGAAACAATAAATCCTAATAGCTTTCCACTATCTACACCGAAAACACACTTACAAGGGTTTAGTCGCATGTTATACTTCCTTATGCGCTCAAATATTTGTCAAAGATTTGTAGCGTGATCCTGGCGGTGAATAGATTTTTCCAAGATGTCGTCGACATAATCTTCTAGAATATTGTGCATATAGTCATGAAATATAAGAGTCATTGCACATTGGTAAGTAGCTCCTACATTCTTAAGTCCAAACGGCATGACTACCCAACAAAATGTACCCCAAGGTGTTATAAAAGCTATTTTATATTGGTCTTGAGGATTTATTAGAATTTGGTTATAGCCTAACAAACCATCCATGAAAGAGAGTAATTCATGGCTAGCTATAGAATCGATAATCATATCAATATTAGGAAGTGGAAAATCATCTTTCAACGATGCCAGATTCAAGTCTCAAAAATATGTGCACATTCTTTTATGACCATCGGGTTTAGCGATGGCAACAATATTCAAAATCCAAGGTGAATAATCAATAGGACAGATAAAGCCCGCTTGTAGAAGCTTTTCTATCTCAATTTTGACAAGTAGTGCAATTTTAGGATTCATCTTATGAATCTTTTGTTTTAAAGGCTTAACATTTGGCTTTAAGATGATATTATGTGTTACAATCTAAGGATCGATACCAGGCATGTTAGAATAGTTCCAAGCAAATAATTCTAAAAATTCTTCCAATAATTTAGTCATTTCTTCTTTTTCTTCCACACTTAAACAATCACCAATAGGAATAACTTTTTCAATGTTATCCTTATCCATAAAAACATCAACAGTCTTTCCATTAAGGAGAGTACTGTGGTCTAAGGAATTGTACAATTTTGGTTTTTCTTCAAATTCTCCATTGGACTCTAGAGTGGCATTTATTGTGCTAGTAGTTTTTCCAAAATATGCCTTGTTGTTTAAATAATAAGGTAAGCCGCGTTTATGATGATAACGAGGATTATTGTCATAAGCACCCAAGAATTCTATTATTACTTCATCTGTTGAGAATACATCCATTGGAAGTGGTCTTGGAGGACAATTAGTGTCAATCATCTTAGGGAATATCAAACTAAGTGTCGATATTGTACTCACATTAAGAGTAGGGCATTTACGGTCTATGGATTCCTTGAAAGGATTATATCCAATGCCATTTGAGCAATGTCACGAACCAGATTCTATAGGGACTTTGATTCCTTGTTGATTTATACCACAACCATTACCTACATAATCACAATCTTTATAAAGGATTCAGAATCCTCTACCATAAAGAGAAGCCATTTCCTTGGAAGAAGATGGAGCTTCATAAGTTTCATAATCATTAGTATAAGTAAATGTATTATTTGAGTTTGTTAACAAAGAGTTTTATGTTTATCATTCGGAGCATGCGATGTTATCAATGCAATATTTGATGTTTTGGGGACAGGGATTTTAGGTTTGTATTCTCCTATGGGAGAAGATGTGAAATCTAACGAACTCCAATCATCACCAACAAATGCATTCAATTGTTTAGACTCTTGCATAACATTTTTTTTAAACAAGAGGAGTTGAGGTATCAACTTTCAAATTATTTAGAATTTTAGGACAAACAACATGCTTATGAGCTTGAATTTGCAAACAATTATCAGGTTCAGGATCAACACGGATAGTGTGCAGCTTATCTTTGAATATAAACTTAATTGAATGATGTAAAGTAGAAGGAATTGCTCCTAATGCATGTATCCAAGGTCTACCAAGAATCATGTTGTAAGATAGAGAACAAGGCATGACATGAATCAAGGTAGGCACAATCACAGGTCCCACTTGTATAGGTAAAGTTATAGTGCCTACAGATTGTCATCCAACATTGTTATAACCACATATACTTAACATTTCCGGTTTGATGGCAGATGTATCAAATTTAATCTTATGTAATAAGTTAATGCCACAAACATTAAGAGCTGATCCATTATCAATCATAACTCTCTTAACCAACGTTTTGTTTATTGTAATAAAGATAATCAAAGGGTCATACTGATTCAAACTTCATACTGATTCAAACTTCAAGAGATGGCAATTCATGTTGTTGAAACAAAATGTTTGTTTTTGTTGCATGCATACAATCTAATAGAGCTGCTACATCATTTGGTTTAACAGTAGGTGGGACAATCACCTTTTCTAAAGCTTCTTGAAGCATTCCATGGTAAGTAGGTGAAGTTTGTATAAGCTTCCAAAGGGATATCTTTGTAGGAGTAGCACGAAGCTTCTCTACAAGATCATTGTCTTTACCACCTTTATATGTTAAACGAGGTGCTTGAGGAAGCATAGGTTGAGAAGCTAGTAAAGATATCAGAATGCTCTATTGTTGTGTGCTTTGTTTATTATTCTGAGTTTTATATGCACGAGCAACCACATTATGATTAGTTTAGCATAATCATAAATGTGATCAGGAGGTCAAGAAGAGGAAGGCATACCTCTAACAGTGAGCATTGGTTTAGAAGATGGTTTAATCACATTTGAACATAAAGTGACCACAATTTTTAGTTTTTCAGGTTCTTCCTTAGGTTTAGGAACATAGATCACATTTACAAATCTTTGAAATAATGATGGCTTAGAGGTTGTAGTGGATTGTTCAATCGAGATAAAGTCCTCAAAGGCTTCATCTAACATATCGAAGTCATCATGACTAAACGGCTCATCATATACATGAAAATCTTGCAAAAAATAATCTGACATTTTAACATGCTTTATTTAACCCAAGATTTAAATCTAAAATGATGGCCTATGAAAATTAAATGCTATGCACATCAACAATAAATGATAATTTCCAACTCTTCTAGTGAAAAGATAAAGAATATGATTCACAAATCCATGTATAAAGATAGTTTCCCACTTGTATAGGTAAAGTTATAGTGCCTACGGATTGTCGTCCAACATTGTCAAAACCACAGATACTTAAAATTTCTAGTTTGATGGCAGATGTATCAAATTTAATCTTATGTAATAAGTTAATTCCACAAACATTAAGAGCTGATCCATTATCAATCATAACTCTCTTAACCAATGTTTTGTTTATTGTAATAAAGATAATCAGAGGGTCATATTGATTCTGAACTTCAAGAGATGGCAATTCATGTTGTTGAAACAGAATGTCTATTTTTGTTGCATGCATACAATCTAATAGAGCTTCTACATCATTTGGTTTAATAGCAAGTGGGACAATCACCTTTTGTAAAGCTTCTTGAAGCATTCCATGGTAAGTAGGTGAAGTTTGCATAAGCTTCCAAAGGGATATCTTTGTAGGAGTAGCATGAAGCTTCTCTACAAGATCATTGTCTTTACCACCTTTATATCTTAAACAAGGTTCTTGAGGAAGCATAGGTTGAGAAGACGGTAAAGATATCAGAATGCTCGATTATTGTGTGCTTTGTTTATTATTCTGAGTGTTATATGCATGAGCAACCACATTATGATTAGTTTTTTTGTAAATTTTGTTGTGCTATTTGTTTAGCATAATCATAAATGTGATCAGGAGGTCAAGAAGAGGAAGGCATACCTCTAACAGTGAGCACTGGTTTAGAATATGGTTTAATCACATTTGAACATAAAGTGACCATAATTTTTAGTTTTTCAGGTTCTTCCTTAGGTTTAGGAACATAGATAGCATTTACAAATCTTTGAAATAATGATGGCTTAGAGGCTGTAGTGGATTGTTCAATCGAGATAAAGTAATCAAAGGCTTCATCTAACATATCAAAGTCATCACGACTAAACGGCTCATCATATACATGAAAATCTTGCAAAAAATAATCTGACATTTTAACATGCTCTATTTAACCCAAGATTTAAATGTAAAATGATGGCCTATGAAAATTAAATGCTATGCACATCAGCAATAAATGATAATTTCCAACTCTTCTAGTGAAAAGATAAAGAATATGATTCACAACTCCACGCATATAATTTCACCAAAAAAGAGTTTTTCAATCTAATTATGCTCTAGGACAGCAAATTAGTTCAGATCAGAAGCTTAAGAGGATGCAAATTATTTAAAGCTCGGGTTCACCAAAATGTTTAGGGTAAAAATTGTAGATTTGTCTTAATAGGATTAAGTACTACTCTTTCACCATGCTAAATATTGGGAGGACAAGGATTGAGTTCGAGGTCAATCTACTAATTACTTGTCTATCCCTTATGCTTGCTAGGTCTGATTCAAGAGCCTAATTAAGGTTTTTATCAACTATCTTTACTCATTAATCAAATAAACCCTAATTATGCCTTATAAGAAAGATTTCCAAAATCAGATGATGAAACGCTTAATTAAATGGTTATACATCCCATGATGATCCATCCCATTTTACCTCAAAACAAAGGAAACACTTAATTAAGGAAAGCTTATCTTACAAATGGTTGAATGGTTTGTTATTTAATGTGGTCCTGATTTCATTTTATGCAGGTGTCTAAAAGCTAATAAAATTTTTTATGTGTTGAGAGCATGTCATGATGAACCATTTGGTGGGCATTATTCTTCCCATAGACCTATCCACAAGATCCTGGGAGCTGGTTACTATTGGCCCTCTTTTCATAAGGATACCAAGAAGTATGTGCAGCAGTGTGATCAGTGCCAATGGATGGGACAACCAACTTTCACCAGGAGATGTTACTGCATCCTATGGAGCCATTTGAACAGTGGGGTCTAGACTTTGTGGGACCAATTTCTCCACCTTCATTAGGCAAAGAGTATATTCTGGTATGCACAAACTATGTGACTAAATGGGCTAAGGTTCAAACTTTGTAATTTGCAAGAGAAGAGAAAGTTGTTGATTTCCTTTATAATAAGATTTTCTTGAGGTTTGGAGCCCCTAGATCCATAGTTTCAGACAAAGGACCTCAGTTTACTTCAAAGGTAATTAGAGCATTCATGGATTTATATCAAGTTAAGCACAGGAAATCTTCACCTTACCATCCTCAAGCCAATGGGTAGGTAGAGATGACTAATAGGGAACTTGAGAACATTCTGACAAGGACAGTGGCAATGAATAGAAAAGATTGGGCTAATAGATTACTTGAAGCAGTTTGGGCTTACAATACCACTTGGAAGTCCACAACAAAATTCTCATCATATGAACTAGTTTATGGAAAGAAGCCTATTCTGTCTATAGAATTTGAACTCCAGACACTTAAAACTGCATTAGATATTGGTCTACCATTGTCCATAGCCCAACAGAACAGAATTCTTTAGCTCAATGAGTTAGATGAAATCCGGATAGAAGCCATTCAGAAAACAAAACTGGTTCAGTATCAAAGGAAGAAATGGCATGACCAACACATCAAGAGGACATTTCAACAAGGTGATTGGGTTCTTCTTTATGGTTCTAAATTCAAGGAGTTCAAGGGGAAGCTACAAACTCATTGGATGGGTCCTTATCAGATAAAGGAAGTTTTTGAGAACGGAACAGTGCTGTTGGAACCTATTGATGGAAGCACGGACACATTTTTAGTGAATGGCCACCGAATTAGACTCTATAAAAGGCCATCCACTAAGGAAGAGTTCATCAAAGATTTGTGCTTGGTTACAGGGGACACATCCTCTGTCACAATTTTGGACCAAAAAAAAAAGTTGAAAACCAGCAAATGGCGGCCTTCTTAAAAAAAAGAGGAAGATAGAAAACCAGTACATGGTTGTCTTTCTCAACCATGGGGATTGAAAACTAGCAAATGGCGGTTCCCTTCTTCATTCCAGATGAGAATAATCAAGCTACAGAGGTGATCAAGTGCCAGAGGTTACTCAAACACACCTTCGACGCTCACAAATAAGGAGCACCTTCAGCGCTTCATGAACTTGGAGCACCTCTGGTGCTCACAAACTAGGAGCACCTCCTAAGCTCCACCAATAAAGAGCTATTCATGAATATAATAAATTGGGAGGGGACCCACCTCTCGATGCAATAAAGTAGAGATGTCATTTGATGAGGTCATCATGACTCATCCTCCACTTTATGACAAGGACAAAGATGAAGTCAGCACACATTTTGGGAGAAATCATTACTCTCGTATGCATGGGTACTCACAAAGGACTGTGCTGACATCACCTGGATACATGGATTCTTGAACCACTTAGTGGGAATGATTGTAGGATGTGTGACAATAAAGATGTTGATGCCATTTCAAAGCCACGAAGAAGCTGCTCAGGTGCCATGTCGCATCAAGTCTCTTTCAACGCCACAACATTTCAGCCAAGTACATTGGGCCCTCGTCATTAAGATTGGTTTAGGTACTTCTCTCTTAATTAAACATTAATTAGCAACTATCTTGTCATTTCTATTTTTGGGTTCCGTCATTATGACACATCCTCCTGCCATTATTTTCCTTTCTAAATTCATGCATACCGCCATCTTTACTACACTGTCACCATATCTATGGAGTGTCCCATCACTCTACTACAATTATGACCGCACAGGCACTCTAATTGATTTTAAGTTATTTTTCTATAGTCCAAGCCATTAAAAAAATTGACATAATAATCCTCATTAAAAACTGCAAATACCTTGAAGAATAGAGTCAGCTAATACAGTCCTCCAGAGCCTATGGAGTTAAAGGAGGAAGAACAAACTACACAGAAAAGTGAGGGAGAATTTTAGCACAGAGGGTGGAAAAAGGACTTAGAAATGGGGGTTAAGAAGAAATCAGAGCCAGAAAGTGTTACAGGTCTCTTGCATGACAAAGCTGCAACAGAAATTCTTAGAAATGCAGGATGGCTAGAGTTTCTGGAAAAGTTTGAAGGGTTTCAAGAGGATATTGTTGATGACTTCCTAAGAAACCTGAGGGATAATCAGACAATTGTAAGGGGAGTTCAAGTCAATCTCTCTGCAACCACTATTAGTCATATTTTGGATTGCTTGAACAAAGTGAGAGGTTCTACCATCTAAAAACTTTATATGCTGATTTGATTATAAATTTATCTGTAGAAGGTGAACCTGCAATATAGTTGCATTTGAGAAAGAACGAGGTTAAAGGAATTCTTAGGTCCTCACTTCCAAACCCATAGCAATCTGTAGCTCTATGGTTGATGAAATATTTCACATGTGATGGTCAATTTTTCTTAGTTCTAGGACCAATAATGAAAATGTTGATTTTTCTGAGGCATGGGAATGCACACCTAGAATTTAGCATAAATATTCCCAACTTTATGCACTCTACCATTAGAGCAACTGTAGAAAAGTACCAACAGAACAAAGGTCCTATGAAACATCATGGCCTCATTTTTCTGATAGTCAAAGATCACTTTTTGTCTCAAGCTGATGGGGAAGCATTATGGCAGACATTTCTAGATAACAAACCCTAGGATAGAGAACCAAAGAGGGCACAGGAAGTGGGTGAGGTTTCCTCTACCCAGCAAGAAGAGGAGGCATAACCTTCAACTTCCTCTCCATCTATTGGAAAAGGTAAAAAGTCCTCACTGGAGGCAACTTCATCTGCTATCCCTGTTTCTGACAGGAAGAGAAAAGGAAAAGAAGTTAGAGAACCTATTCTTGAACAAACTCCATATATGACTCACTCAGCTAGAAGGAAGATGACTTTGGCTAAGGAGTCTATTCCAAAGAACCAACAGGGGAGAGGTCAGGTCAGAAGACAAAAAGAACTCCAAAGAAAATTGACTATAGTATACACTATTGGGCTGAAGAAGTATCTCATGACTCAAATGAAATCCCTCTAGTGAGAAAGAAGAAACAAAGAGAAGTTTCCCCCTAGAACCATCTGTTCATCTAGGTTCTCACAGTCTAACTTCACAACATTCCCCTGCTCTGAAGATAGAACACAGACAAAATTTTATTATTTCCTTTGATTCTAAGGATGATATACCTGCTTCGGAGGCACCCGCTCCACCTATGCTACAGAGAAGCAAAAGGAAAAGGCAGCTTTCCCAAGCTAAAAAAGACACTTCTCTCCTAGCTAAAGTTATTTTGGGTTTCAGAACTTCTGAGGAGAAAGCTCAACCTTCATCAGTGCCAGTAGTTGCAGAGAAGACCCAAGAAGAAACTCAGGACAGGGAGGTTGCAAGGGAAGTTGAAGCAGAGCAAATGGATGCAGCTGGCAAAGAAGATCCAATGGCTATGGAAGACCCTGATGTACAGCAAACAGAAGAAGAAACAAGAACTTACTCTCACCCCTCTGATCAAGAGGATATTGAAATTTCCAAAGAGTAGCAGATGTTAGAAGAGATTGATAATCTAAAAAGATTATTATGGGGGAAAAATCTGATTATCATTGACCTCAAGAAGGTCATGAAGGAGAAAAAGATGGAGCAAAAATAGGTAATTGAAAAACTGCAAACAGAGCTCTAGAGTAAACAACAAATAATTCAAGAGAAGGAAGCAGAATTGGAAGCCCAGGAGACTAAGATAGCTAAAATCATTAAGGAAAAGGAGATAGAGGTAGTACAAAGTATTTCTGATCTTATCAAGGCCAAAGACACTAGTCTCATAATAATTGCAGCATTAATTGAGAAAGTACAGAGCCAAGATAAACAATTGACTTGGGCCAACAATAAAATAGATGATCAAGAGGAATATATTCATGAGTTAGTTAGCCCAGGGGAAACCATTGAACAGGAGGTACAAATAGATCCATATGTGGACCGAATCCCAATTGATATTCCTAAGGCCCTATTCCATTGGGAAAGGAGATGTAGAGAATATAAGGCTTCTAAGCCTATGCTGCAATTACAGAGGGTAGTTACTGCCATGTCAAAAAGAGTAGAAACCCTGGAAGAAAAAAACATTCAGATAGCCTCCATTTCATCTGAGATTCTATCTTGCAGGCCTCCAAGTGCAAGTTATGTTATGTTCTTACAAGAGAGAGTCCTGCAGAGAAAACTATCTTCAATCCTGTTTGATCTCACTGAGAACATAGAAACAGGGGAGGGGTTCATGGAAGCATATATGAGGAGTTCTGATGAAGACAAAAATTTTCTGTGTGAGTTATATTTGCATGGTTTCTATGTTGATGATATGACCTTCATTATTAACTATTTTTTAGGGGAATGTCAGCTCAAAGCATTCATGTCACTGATGAGAAATCATCAGATTTGGAATGAGAGAATGGAGGCATATCTCAAGAAGGATGCAGAAATAGGTCTTTTCATCAGAAAAGAATGTCCAAACTCCTATCTTTTAAGGTCCAATTCAGAGCATATGTCTACGACCTAGAAAGTTAGACAAAAATTTTGCCATTATATCTGAAGCACCTTCAAGAATGTTCTATTGATTTCGATCTCTTCATGAATAGTTCGGCCAATCAAGTACTTTCAGTGGCAAAGAAGAGGTGGAACCTCTTGACTTCAAAGCATAAAATGAGATAAGTGGTTTCCCCTACCAATCTAAGGCTGTTTATGAGGAAGGCCAGGTTAATATCCAAAATGATGGACAAATACCAATAGGAGTGGATAGGTGGCCGTTTCAGACCCCCTCTCATCATTGAGCCACTACCTGTCTGGGCGGAACAAATGGAGGATGATAAATTGTAGGAATGGATGAAGTAAGTTGATCAATACAGGGAAAATGGTAATACAGACCACACCACTTGGACAACTTATGCATAGGACTACAACTTGATTGACAAGATATTCCACCAGAATAAGTCCAGATTGTGAGAAGCAAGAGGACCTGCTAATCCTTAAGTATAGGGGGATGATGAGTGCCAGGTAGCACCCATGAAATACATCTTTTTACCCTTCTTTTTCTCCCTTCTTATTCCATTATCTTGATGAATGCACCAAAATGGGCTAACAAGATTGTTCTAATAATGATTAATAAGAGATAAATTACTTAAGATCATGATTTCTGATTGAAGGACTAATGTGCATTGAATTGATGGAAATATGCAGAAATCTTCTCTTTTTGAATCAATAGGTGCAGGTGTTCGGGTAGACAATTTTGTGCATCTCTGGAGGTAGTCCTAATGATCTCTGGAGCTAACATTAGAATGCCACGACTAGTCTCCAATGCTTCCAATTTGATTGGAGAGATTTTGGGATAAGGAGGTGAATCATCTTTGGAGCTGCACTGAAGTCTTGAGCATCTTCGGAGCTGAACAAAAAGGTCACAATCACATCTCCAGAGATATAGATAGAAACATACATCTTTGGCGCCTCTGTAGAATAGTGTAGATTTATCGATCAGACACTTCTAGTGGTGATCGGGATGCTCCTGATGTTACTCAAATCATCACCTGAGTAATTAAGGGCAGTCTATAGTTAACTGTTGGAAGTTTTATCTCTTTTTAATTTTTGCACGAGTTACTAATAAACTGATTTAAATACCTATATTTCAAGGCCTTGCTGCCCAAGTGTATTTAAAACTAAGACTCAGATTCAATGTGGACTTTTGTTCCACTCAATCTATTTTTATTGCATGGATATTTATTCTGTAGTTAAACAGTTAGTAGAATAAAGAGATTGATTTTATCTCATAGAGATTGCATGGATATTTATTCTGTAGTTAGATAGTTAGTAGAATAAAGAGATTGATGTTATCTCATAGAAGAACTAGTAGTTAAGATAAGTGATATCTCATCACTGATTTTAGATATAAACTTACAGAAGAAGCAGCAAAGAGGACATAGATTATTTTTTTGATTTCTGTAATCTCATTTTGACATCAATATTTCCTGAATACAATGTTGATGGAATTGGACTGAATTGAGTTATGATATTATTCTCGTGTGCTAATTCTTTACTTTAGTCTTTAGCACTAAGGGTGTGGAGCAAGGGCCCACTCTCACCACTAAGGTAGAAGGCTAGTATTGTTGTTTTGTTATTTCAGATTCTGTTTAAGGAGATACTTATTGTTTTCATAGATAGATGCATGTTTCAGTTGAAAGGAATAATATAGATTTACTTTAAGCAATTCACTGTTCAATTCTATTTTCAATATTCTTGGAATTCATTTCATAGCAGATAGATTAGTTTCTTTAAATCAGTAAAGGTCATTAGAATTAGTTAGATAAAATTGGCAACTATAGGATTCCTAATTGGAGATAGCCAAGTACACAGCCCTGGATTGGACATTTGAAATATGATTAAATGATGAGGTACAATGACCCTTGTCAGATAATGTCATCAACAAAGACTGCAACAATTAGGATTTGTTCATTATTGATCTTGAAATATAGATTATTGTTGGTAGTGCCCTTACTGAACCCTAACTGTATCAGATATTTATCCAATCTTGCATACCAAGTCTTGGGGGCTTTTTTTAGTTCATACAATGCTTTTTTCAATCTACACACCATGTCACCCTAATCTGATGACTGGAATCCTTCTGGTTGTTCAATATAGACTTCTTCTTCCAATTCTCCATTCAAGAATGCAAACTTTACATCTATTTGATATACCTTGAAATCTTTGTAGGCTACAAATGCTAAAAACATTCTTATTGCTTCAATCATTACCACTAGTGCAAATTTTTCCTCAAAATCTATTCCTTCAACTTGAGAGTATCCTTTGCATACAAACCTTGCTTTGTTTCTTACCACTTCACCATTTTCATTCATCTTGTTCCTGAAGACCCATTTGGTGCCAATTACATTTTTATCTACTAGTCTGGGAACAAGATCCCAAGTCTGATTCTTTTCTATCTACATCAGTTCTTCTTCCATAGCCTTTACCCAATTTTCACCATTGCAAGCTTCATTTACATTTTTAGGTTCCACTTGAGAAATCAAACAATAATAAACTTGTTCATCAGTAGCTCTTCTTCTAGTCTAAACTCCTTTACTCTTATCTCCTATGATTTGATCTTCAGAGTAATTTAACTTCACATACCTGGGTGTCTTAGTAATGATTTCAGGAGCTTGTTCTTCTTCTTCCTCTGAGTTTTCTTCTTGCTGCACTACCACTTTGTTTGTAGGGACATCTGGTTCATTAGATTCATATCCACTTGATACCTTTTCCTTGGTTTCATCAACTTTGACATTTGCACTCTTAGTGATCTTCTTCAACCTATTATTGTAGCACCGGTAGGCCTTGCTCTTAGTAGAATATCCAAGGAAGATACTTTCATCACATCTTGCATCAAACTTACCTAGATCTTCATCTCTTTTGATATAGCACTTATTACCAAAAACATTGAAATATTTTATAATAGGAACTTTACCATGCCACAACTCATAAGGAGTCTTAGAACTGTTACCTTTTACTTGGACTCTGTTTAGAATGTATATAGTAGTGTGAATTGCCTTTCTCCAATATACTTCCAATAGGTCAGCCTCCTTCATCATTGTTCTAGCAACCTCTTGAACTATCCTGTTTTTCCTCTCAACTACTCCATTTTGTTGTGGAGTCCTGGGTGCAGATAATTGTCTCTTTATCCCTTGTTCTTCATAGAAGGAGTTAAACTCATTTGATGTAAACTCTCCACCTCTATTAGACCTCAAGCATTTTATCTTCAAGTCTAGCTCATTCTCAACCATTGCCTTGAATTCTTTAAACTTTTCTAGGGCTTCTACTTTTTCTTTTAAGAAGGTAACCCAAGTCATTCTAGAAAAATCATCAATCGGCAATGTGAAATACATGTCTCCTTATAGACTTCTTACTCTAGTAGGTCCACATAGATTTGTATGCACTAATTTTAGTAGTCCATCAATAGATTGGTCCTTGCTTTTGAAACTTATTCTTGTCTATTTTCCAAATTGGCACTCCTTGCACAAAGTATCAGCAGGCTTCACAAGCTTGTGCATCTCTTATAGCCTAAGTGGAGCTTATCTTCACAATGTTGTCAAAATTGATATCACACAATCTTCTATGCCACAACCAACTTTCATCATTTTGAGCCAACATATAATATTCATTAGTCCCCTTCAAATGATAAATGTTACCTCTTGTCTTCTTGCCAGTTGCAATCACTGTTCCGGAGCTTTCCAAGATCTTTCATCCATTGTCCTTAAATCTGAGATCATAACCTCTGTCACACATCTGACCAACACTCGAGAGATTGTGCTTTAATCCCTTCACATATAAGAAATCATTAGTGTTATGCTTGCCATCAAAAGAAATAGATTCTTTTCCATAAATCTTACCAGTTGTATCATCACTAAACCTAACCAGTCCTCCATAATAACTTTCTAAACTTATGAACTTACTTTTTTCACTAGTCATGTGATGAGAGCATCCACTATCAATAACCCATTCATATTTGTCTTCAATAACCTAAGCAACCAAGGCACTTTCCACTAGTTTTTCTTCCTTCACACAGCTAGCAGGATTAGTAGTCACAGGTTCTTCTTTAATAGCAATAAACAAGCATTCATTTCTAGAAGTACTAGCATTATCTAGTTCACCATCTGATACTCCTTCATCATCATCAAGATCTTCAACATAATAACATTTCTTTGGAATGCTAGGTCTATCTGGTATTGGCTTGGGAACTCTTGTGAGGCACCTAGAAGCATAATGACCAACTTTACCACAATGGAAACATTTGAAGTGTAATTTGCCTTTGTACTTACAAGTACCTCTGGGCAGACTATTAACAAAGTTGGCTTCAAGTTCTTCAAGCTCATAATTTGGTTCCACTTTGTACTTTTCAGATCTGGGGGTTCTTTCTAAAGTACTGACCTTGAAAGCAGTCTTTGTCTTTGGAAGTGAATCACCAAGTTCTCTCATTTCAAAGGCTGTCAGCTTCCCTAGTAACTGATCTTTTGTAATCTTTATCACTATCATTATTTCTTCAATTGCAGCCACTTTATGACAATAAGATTTAGGCAGTGATCTAAGAATTTTGTTCACAACTTCAATATCCTCAATTTTTCCTCCTACACTTCTAATGCTACTCACAATTTCGTTGACCTTTTGCATGAAGGATGTTATGTTGTCATCTTTGCTTATCTTCAAAGATTCATATTTTGCCTTCAAACTCTGCAACTTGGCGCTCTTCACAAATTCATCTCCTTCATATAGATTCTTCAACTTTCCCCAGATTTCATAAGCAGTTTCTAGCTCCATGATCTTTATTACTTCGACGTCGGATAAGGCACTCACCAAGGCATCTTTGGATTTTATGTTCAATTCAAATTCCTTGATCTCATCTTTAATTTGCAAACCATTCTTTGGTATTTCATACTTATTTTCAGTTATTTTCCAAACACTATAACCCAAGCAGAGGAGATGGGTTTTCATGCAGATCTTCCAAACGGGGTAGTTTGTTCCATCAAACCGCAGACTTTCCTTCTTATACGACATCTTGGATTAGCCTCAAGCAGTCAAGCTTTCTTCTGAGAAACTTGGCTCTGATACCAATTATTGAAATGCATTGGACAACTAAGAGGGGGGGTGAATAAGTTGTCCCAAAATCTTAACTACTTTTGCATTTAAAACATTAAACACTTATCCACTATTTATGATTAAGTCATGAAAGCATAAACTCAGAAACACAACACAATTGCAAGATCATACACAAGAGACACCAGATTTTTTACATGGAAAACCCTATTAAGGGAAAAATCACGCTGGAGGTAAACCCACAAGATATATATGTAAAGCACACTACCAAAAATCAGAGGCTCACTGCCAAGGGGTGGCTCACTGCTAAGGGGTTTTGAACTGAGATGTTAGCATCTACTTCATGCCTGAATTCAGTTCCATTGAAGTGCAATACTCTTCTACTCTGCTATGCCTTTTCTCTTCCTTCCTTATCTTCACATTTTCACACCAGGATACTTTTTCCTTGACTCAATTGCAAGTATTTATACACTACATCAACCTTGGAAAGATCATCAAGGTCGGCATTACAATCATCAACCGTTGGAACAATCTCCAAGGTCGGCATTACAAACATACATAAAATAGGTCTGGACTTAATACAAAATTTTCTAAGGAAATGTAGTAAACATGTATGTGGATCACTTCATGCCTTAGCTGGGACTCAAACATGATCTTCCTATTGATATGCCCCGGACAACTGGGGGGGTGAATCAGTTGTCTTAAATACTTAAACACTTCTATAATTGAACATCAATCACTTATCCACTATTATTATGGTTTAACAGTAAATGCATGAAATCAGAAACTTAACCACATATACAACATCAAACACATGAGACACCAGAATTTACATGGAAAACCCCAAGGTGGGGAAAAACCACAGAGAGGATTAGCTCTCAATAAATATTGCAATCTTGAAATAATGATGTTTAGGCTTGGTCACTCCACGGGCCTAAACATACTGGATCATTTCCATTAAGAACAACTAGGTCTAGAAGGCTCACTGCTTCAACCCTAAACCTAGAAAGATTACAATAAGGGCTGTTAGACCCTACTAGTGGCTCACTACCACAATCAATACCTTTTATGTCTGTGATTGAAGTACAACAATTCCTTTGCTCTACTCTGCCTTTTCTCTGCTCTGCCTTTTAGACCTTTCTTGTTATCTTTCCATTTTTACTCAAGGACATCTTTTCCATGACTCAACTACAAGTATTTATACACTTCATCAACCTTGGAATGATCATCAACGTTGGCATTACAATCATCAACCATTGGAACAATCTCCAATGTCAGCATTACAAACATTTACAAAATAGGTCCTGACCTATTACAATATTATGCAAAGGAAATGAAGTAAATATGTATGCAGATCATGCCATGCCTTAGCTAGGCCTCAAATATGATCTTCCACACTTCAACACGCTTCCATGATCTTCAAAGGATATCCGTAATTACTAGAATTAACCTAGTCAGCTAAGACTAGTTACACACTGCCTTATTTGGAACAATATTCAAACATGATCTCAATTCCTTAATGTAGACCAAAGTCAAGATAGGAACATGATCAGGAGACATCCACAAGCACGTTATAATGATCAAGAGAAACCACATGAACCTTAACCACTTTAACTGGAGGATCTTCACACTAGAACACATGAACTTCACTGTCTTCAACTGTCATAAGAGAAGGATAGATTGCAGACTGCCAGAACATGAACCAATTCAATTGTTGGCACTTATCATCATCCCAAACTTCTCTCTAGAATTGCAGAGCAAAATACTTTATTGTGGAGGAATGCGGAGTAGAATATTTTTTCCTCGTCCCAACTAAATTTATAGAAAAAGTAGCTTTCACTCTGGTGAACACAACTCACTCAAATCTTCATGCGGAGGCTCAAAACTGGAATGTAGCATCCTTAGACATACCTGTAACTTACTTCCAATCCCTAGACCATGATCTTCAAGTAGCAATAAATGCGAAGTAGTTTACCAAACTGTTCTTCAGCATACAACTCACTATCTGTACTGCACTTCACTATAGCTCACTTGATTCTTCTGGAGAGGCCAATTTTCTCAATATCCTCAACACACAACGCTTCTAAAAAAGTAGCAGAATAGAACACAGTTGACACCAATGACAACAAAGATATGTTGACATCAATGACAACACCGATTAGGTACATACTTGCAACAATCTCCCCCTTTTTCATTGATGTCAACATATGATGTGAAAAACTGCAACAACCATCAAGACAAGATTCTCCTCCTTTCTCTTTACACACCTACACTCTTTATTTCTACAAGATTCTCCCCCTTTCTCATTACACATCTGCACTCTTTATCTATCTAAGTTTTTCACATAACTTCTCTCCCCCTTTGACATTAATGGCAAAGGGCACATACTTGCACTCTTCAGCTCTAATTCAATCTCTCTTCTAAACTCTCTGACTACTCCGCCTAAGAAGTAGCCCTAAAAGGCATCAATCTAGATATCTGAGCACCTTCAGATTGACGCACTATTGTGCATCTTAGTTTAGAGAAGGAGGGGTGATAACCCCTAACTTTTCTTTGAGATACTCAAAGGTATCCTTAGGCAAAGGCTTGGTGAAAATGTCTGCATTCTGATCTTTGGTAGAAACATACTCCAATTTGACTTCATTCTCTATTACCTTTTCTCTTAGAAAATGATACCTAATGGATATGTGCTTCATCCTTGAATGAATCACTAGATTCTTTGATTTATTTATGGCACTTGTGTTGTCACAAAAGATTGAGATTGGATCCTTATACACAACCCTGATGTCCTTCAAAGTCTACTTCATCCATAACACTTGAGTGCAACTGCAATGTATTCTGCTTTTGTAGTAGACAAGGATATTGAATCCTATTTCTTGCTCAACCAAGATACTAACCTTTTTCCCAAGAAGAATGCACCTCCACTTGTACTTTTTCTATCATCCACATCTCCAGCCCAATCTGCATCAGTATATGCACTGAGAGTAAAGTCATTGTCCTTAGGGTACCACAAACCATAATCTATTGTACCTTTTAGATATCTCAAAATTCTCTAGACAACCATCACATGTGATTCCTTGGGTTCTGATTGAAATCTTGCCACAAGACATACTATATGCATTATGTTAGGTTTGGTTTGACTAAGATAAAGTAATCCTCCAATCATAGATCTGTACCTTTTCTGGTCTACCATGGGTGATTTATCATCTTTGCTTAACTTACAACTAGTTATCCTAGGTGTGCAAACTGGTTTAGAGTCTTCCATCCCAAATTTATTTAACAACTCCTTCACATACTTAGACTGAGAAATGAAGATAGCTTTATCTGATTGACTTATTTGCAGACCTAAGAAGTTCATCTCTCCAAACATGGACATTTCAAATTCACTTTGCATTTGTCTAATAAAAACTGAGCACATACCTTCATTGCCTCCAAAAATAATATCATCAACAAATATTGTAACAATTAGGATTTGTTTATTATTGATCCTGAAGTAGAGATTGTTGTCTGTAGTACCTTTACTGAACCTTATCTCTATTAGATACCTATCCAACCATGCATACCATGCCCTGGGGGCTTGTTTTAATCGATACAAAGCTTTCTTCAATCTACATACCATGTCACCATGATCTGATGACCAAAAGCCTTCTAGTTGTTCAATATATACTTCTTCCAACTCTCCATTTAAGAAGGCAGACTTCACATCCATTTGGTAAACCTTGAAATCTTTGTAGGCTGCAAAGGCCAAAAGCATCCTTATTGCTTCAATCCTTGCCACTAGAGCAAAAGTTTCTTCAAAGTCTATTCCTTCAACTTGAGCATATCCTTTACACACCAACCTTGCTTTGTTTCTTACCACTTCACCATTCTCATTCATCTTGTTTCTGAAGACCCACTTTGAGCCAATAACATTCTTATTTGTTGGTCTGGGAACAAGATCCCAAGTCTAATTCTTCTCTATCTGCATCAATTCCTCTTCCATAGCCTTTGCCCAATTCTCATCTTTGCAAGCCTCATCCACAAATTTAGGTTCAATCTCAGAAATCAGACAAAAAATTACATGTTCCTCTGCAGCTTGTCTTCTGGTTAAGATCCCTTTGCTCTTATCTCCTATGATTTGATCTTTAGAATGACTGAGTCTTACATACCTTGGAGTTTTGATAGCACTTATCAGAGCTTGTTCTTCTTCATCTGAGCTGTCTTCATGCTGCACCATTTCTGAAACATTTGGTTCCTCTAATTCATATCCACTTGATTCTAAAGACCTTTCCTTACATTCATCAACTTTAACATTTGTACTTTTAATGATTTTATTCAGCCTCTTATTATAGCACTGGTAGGACTTGCTCTTAGTGGAGTAACCAAGGAAGATTCCTTCATCACATCTAGCATCAAACTTGCCTAAACCTTCTTCTCTTTTGATATAACATTTGCTACCAAAAACTTTGAAATATTTCACAGTACGAAATTTACCATGCCACAATTCATAAGGAGTCTAAAAACTGATACCTTTTACTTGGACTATGTTTAGGGTATATACAGCGGTGTGAATCACCTCTCTCCAATATGCTTCTAGAAGATCAACTTTCTTCATCATGGTTCTAGCAGCTTCTTAAATTGTTCTGTTTTTCCTTTCAACAACTCCATTTTGTTGTGGAGTTCTAGGTGCAGATAGTTGTCTCTTCTTTCCATGTTCTTCACAAAAGAAATTGAATTCATTTGATGTGAACTCTCCTCCTCTATCTGACCTCAGGCATTTGATTTTCAAATCCTTCTCATTTTCAACCATTGCCTTAAATTCCTTGAACTTATCTAGAGCTTCAGCATTTTCTTTCAACAAGGTGACCCAAGTCATTCTAGAATAATCATCAATAAGCAACATGAAATTCATGTCTCCTTGTAAACTTCTTACTCTGGTAGGTCCACACAAATCTATATGCACTAGCACTAGTAGTCCTCCAACTAATTAGTCCTTGCTTTTGAAACTAGTTCTTGTTTGTTTCCCAAATTGACACTCCTTGCAAATAGGATTAGCAAGCTTTACAAGCTTAGGTAGATCTCTAACAGCCTATGTAGTACTTATCTTCATAATGTTATCAAAATTTATGTGACACAACCTTCTATGCCATAACCAACTCTCATCAATCTGAGCCAACAAGCAATAGTTATCAGTTCCTTTCAAGTGATAGATATTACCTCTGGTTTTCTTACCAGTTGCAATGACTATTCTGGATCTTTCCCTGATCTTGCATCCATTGTCCTTAAAGCTTAAATCATATCCCTTGTCACACATCTGACCCACACTCAAGAGATTGTGCTTTAATCCTTTCACATACAAGACATCTTTAGTATTATGCTTGCCATCAAAAGAGATAGATCCTTTTCCACAAATCTTATCAGCTGTATCATCTCCAAACCTAACCAGTCCACCATCATATCTTTCTAAACTCACAAACTTACTTTTGTCACCAGTCATGTAATGAGAGCAACCACTATCAATAACCCATTCATCCTTATCCTTAATGACCTAAGTAGCCAAAGCACATTCTGTTGGAAATAGTTCAGACAACTGAGAGGGGGGTGAATCAGTTGTCCCTAAACTTTAACCTTTTCTAAACTTTTTAAATCTTCTTTATAATCAGATTAATGATGAAAACATTTAAGCATAAATCAACACATGAGAAGAAACAACATGAACACACAACACTAGAATTTTGACATAGAAAACTCGGTTAAGGGAAAAACCACGGTGGGAGTTAACCCACAAAAATGCGTACCCTGTTAAAAGTACTTAAGAAAATAGAAGGCACATGCCTTCGGGCGCACTACCTAGAGCTCACTGCTCAAAGAGAGGCTCACTACCTATAAGAAATTATAATTTTCATAGAGATAATGAACTGAGAAATAGCATCTATATTCATGCTTGAATCAATCCTTTTGAAGGCTCAAAAACTTCTTCTCCTATCTTCAAATTCTTCTTCATTGACTCTTCACTCTATACTTCCTTCGCTCTTCTTCTTCTCTTCTCTGCTTTTTGATCCTTTCTTCGGATTTAACTCATTTATTCAAGGATGCTTTTCAACAACTCTTCAACAAGTATTTATATGCTTCATCAACCTTGGAATGATCAACAAGGTCGGCTAAACTTGATGCAGATCATTACACTGTCGGCCAAACACAAATGAGACTTGAATCTTCCTCTACAACCATGCCATGCTTCATAAAATGTTCTTAGATCATCTGCAACACGCCAAGAACATCCGTTCGGCCAAGACTAGGAAGAACATCAACCTCAAAGAAGAAATCTTCAATCAACAAGCTCAAATTTCAATGTGGACCTCCGACCTAGTAGCCACATGATCCAGAGACCTCCATAAGCATATTGAAATCATCAATAACATTCACTCTAAACCAAATTACTAGAATCATTTGTATCTTCCTCAGAACCTCAAGAACACTATCTGCCATGACTGTTAAACTAGAAAGATAGCTTGTGGACCTCCAAACCACGAACCACTAGAGTTGATGATACACACTGATTTCCCAAACATGCCTTCAGATCTACAGACCATAATATTTCACTACGGAGCAATCCGGACCAACTTACAATCACTCTGTCTCTTCTGAATACTGCAAAATCCAGTTCTACTCAGATGGCCATAACTTCTTCAAATCTTCATGCGGACTTCTCAAATCTTAACTGGAGCAACCTCTGACAATCCTCTACACATCCATATGGTTCACATGCATTGATTGTCATTAATTTTCTCAATATCCTCAACAGTCCAGTCTTTTATACAGACAGAAAAATAGGATACAGTTGACACCAATGGCAACAAGGATATGTTGACATCAATGACAACACCACTTAGGTACATATTTGCAACAATCTCCCCCTTTGTCATTGATGGCAACATATGATGTGAAAAACTGAATTTAACCATCAAGACAAGAACTTCTCCCTATTTCTCTTCTCACTTCTGCAACTACTTTCTTTACTGCTCCCCCTTACATCAGTAACTAGTTTTTCACATGACTTCTCTCCCCCTTTGACATCAATGGCAAAGGGCACATATTTTCTATCTTTTCTCCCTTTTTGCTTTAGATTGATACCAAAATTTGCACACTAACTACTCTCCCTTTGAGTAGTACCTCCTTAACATCAATCCGGATCACAAGATATGAATGTGAATTCCATCGAGCTGATGCACCTTAGTGCATCTTAGTTCTGATCAGGAGGGGTAATAACCCCTAACTTTTCTTTGAGATACTCAAAAGTATCTTTGGGAAGAGGCTTAGTAAAGATATCCACAATCTGATCTTTGGAAGATACAAACTCCAACTTGACTTCATTCTCATTAACTTTCTCTCTTGAGAAATGAAACTTGATAGATATATGCTTTGTCTTTGAGTGCAATACCAGATTCTTTGAAAAGCTTATAGCACTTGAATTATCACAGAAAATTATGACTGGCTCCTCAAACACAATTCTAATGTCCTTCGGTATTTGCTTCATCCACAAAATTTGAGAACAATTATTTGCTACTGCTATATACTCTACCTCTGCAGTAGACAGAGAAATTGCCTCTTGTTTTTTGCTCATCCAAGAAACCAATCTTCTTCCCAAGAAGAATGCATCACCACTAGTACTTTTTCTGTCATCCACATCTCCTGCCCAATCAGCATCTGTATATGCATGAAGAGTGAAGTCATTGTGCTTTGGATACCATAGTCCATAATCAATTGTCCCCTTGAGATATCTAAAAATTCTTTTGGCTGCCACAACATGGGATTCTTTGGGATCAGCTTGAAATCTAGCAACAAGTCCAATTGCATTCATGGTGTCAGGTCTAGTCTAAGTCAGATAAAGCAATCCTGCAATCATTGATCTATACCTTTTCTGATTTGCCTCGGGGGAGTCATCATCTTTGCTTAGCTTGCATCCGGTTACCATAGGTGTACCTACTGGCTTTGAATCTTCCATTCCAAACTTTTTTAACAATTCTTTCACATACTTGGACTGAGATATGAAGATACCTTTATCTGTTTGAACAATTTGCAGATCTAGGAAGAAATTCATCTCACCAAACATTGACATCTCAAACTCACTTTTCATCTGATCAGCAAATGCTTTGCACATGTATTCATTTCCACCAAAAATGATATCATCAACAAACACCTCAACAATTAGAATGTCCTCATGATTTATCTTGAAGTACAGATTACTATCAGCAGTACCTTTGCTAAATCCTAGCTTAAGCAAATGCTTATCCAATCTGGCATACCAGGCTCTTGGAGCTTGCTTGAGTCCATGCAAGGCTTTTCTTAGTCTACAAACCATATCTCCTTGATCAGACAACTAAAATCCTTCTAGTTGTTCAATGTAGACTTCTTCCTCTAAATCTCCATTTAGAAATGTTGATTTGACATCCATCTGATAAACTTTAAAATCTTTGAGAGCAACAAAAGCAAGAAATAATCTGACTGCCTCTATCCTTGTCAACGAAGCAAAAGTTTCTTCAAAATCAATTCCTTCCACTTGAGAATAACCTTTACATACCAACCTTGCCTTGTTTCTTACAACCTCACCATCTTCATTCAATTTTGTTGTACCCAATCAAAATTTTTGCTTCATTAAGCCATTTTGAGCAAGTCTAGAAAATTTTTTGTCAAAAAGTTAAAAAAGCAAAATTTCTATTTTTAGAAAGTTTCTAAAAATAGAATCTCTGACTCAGGTGTCACGCTTGATTCTTATTGGTCGATTTTGCTTCACGATCAACGTGGTCCAGATTGAATCTACAAAAGGTTAAGTTTTTTCTGTTGGGTCATTTCTACTTTTTTAGAGGGTGAAGCATGAGCTCTAAAGTCACCAACAGAGGAAGTTCATCTGCCAGAGCTCATTTTCAAGTTTTCAACACTATTCCAATGACGCAGAACCGACGAATAGTCGTCGACTCTACGATGCATGTAAAACAAAGCAGGATGGATCCGAGGTAAGGTGAAAATTTAGATATCATGAAAAATGGTTAAGTCTGGAGAAACCAAGCACCCCAGGTGACTTGGGGCACCTAGTCCCACCAGTGATAGAAATTTTTCACGTTTTTTGAGAAAATGTGATAACTGTGTCTGTCAGTCAGTTCTGATGGGCATAAAAGCAGTCATTTTGATCATCAGATCCTGAAAAGTTGGAAAATTCATCAGATATACCCAGGCTATGCAGTTCATTCACCATTAGTGGTAGTTGATCGATGAATCATCAAAATTGACATCAACAAGCAGCTGTCGGCACACAAAATGGAGCAAGTTGAAGATAAGAGTTGGAAAATCCAAAAAATGGGTAAGTCTGGAGAAACCAAGAGCCCCAGGTGACTTGGAATGCCCAACCTCTCCAGTGTTAGATTTTTTTCACATTTTTCAAGAAACGTCAAAAATGCTTCTGTCAGCTCATTTCTAGTTGGTCAAACTCAATCAAACATCAGTCAAAGCTGGGATTTCATCACAGATATGTTTAGGCTACTCAGATCACCCTTCGTCCCGCCTCAAAAGTCATCCAGACAACTGAAAATGAAGATCAAATAGGGGTTGTCAGCACAGAAAATGAGAAATGGCATAAAATCTGAAGTTTTTAGAAAATTTTCTAAGGCATTAAAAGATAGGTGCCCCAGGTCACCTGGGGCACCCAAACTCACCAGAGTTAGTTTATTTATGAGTTTTTCTAAAAAATGTGAATCTCCCTCCGTCAGCCTGATCCAGTTCTAAGCATATCAGTTTGGCACGTTTCCTGAGGTAGATAGAGGGTACAGTCAACTTAATTTTCATCAGGCCTGCCTATCTGCCAGATCATTAGACTCAATTTTGTCCCAGTAGATAGAAATCGATAGCCAAACAGGGGTCGTCAACTACCGAAATGCGCACGCAAATCAAAATATTGAAGAAGTTACAAAATTCAAAAAATGGCTACGGCATGAGAAGTCAGGCGCCCCAGGTGACTTGGGGAACCCAACTTCACTAGAGATAGAAGGTTTTCCTGATCTGCCAGTGATTTCTGGTAGTTATTTCCTGATCTTCGCATATTCACAGTCAAACGATGCCAGATCATCAGTTGGAGGCTAGGGATGGAATCTCAGTTGATAGGTTTTCAAAATGTCAGGATCAGTCAGCTTTTTTGTTAAATTTAGGACATACAACTGAGAGGGGAAGGTGAATTAGTTGTCAAAAACTTTCTTGCAATTAATCACTTAAATCCTTTTCTTAATTCAGCAGCATAATAATAAATCAATCATGGAAACAAATGCAACAATTCAAGAGCAAAAACACATTAACACATATGACACCAGGATTTTTAACATGGAAAACCTGGTTAAGGGAAAAACCACGGGGTGACTAACCCAAGATTGTATTCTCTGTTAAAAGAATAGAAAGAACAAAATGGCACATGCCAATTAGGGCTCACTACTCGAGCACACTGCTCACAAGAGGCCCACTGCCTACAGGAGACACACTGTGTACAGAATAATAAGTATTACATACTTGAACTGAAGAATAGCATCTTCACCATGCTTGAGTCAGTTCCATTTAAGTCCAATACTTCTGCTCTACCTTTTGCTTTGCTCCTCTCTACCACACTCTCATCTCCACAAGATCCAGTTGAAATGACTTTGCAACTCCTTATTTATACAAGACATCGACTTAGGGATAATCATCCAAGTCAGCATACATTACAGAGCAAATATATAAATACAACATGACTAATTACAAAAAGACTTCACGCAGATCAACACATTGTCGGCCACATAGATCTGAGACTTCAATCTTTCTTTAGGAACACGCCATTCTTCATAGAACATCTTCAAGATCATCCACAAGATGTGTAACTCATCCGGTTGGCCAGACTTAGGAAGAACATCATCATCCAGAAGTAATTCTTCAATTATGAGCTCAATCTTTAATGCAGAACACCAAAACAAACTAGACACAATCCAAAGACCTCCACAAGCTTGCCTGAATCACCAAGAATATCCACACTTCTTCTGCTTACTGAAATCATTCTCTCCTTCATCTGGAACCTCAAGAACATAGTCTGTCATCACTGTCATATTGGAATAGATGCTTGCAGACCTTCAGATCATGAACCAATTGAGTTGTCAATTCAAATTAACTTCCTAAACACTCCACCAAATCTGCAGAACAAGATATTGCATTTCTGGATCTCACCGGACCTATTTCTGTCACTCTGTCACCTCTGAACATCTGCCAGAACCGATTTTACTTAAGTGGCCATAACTTATTCAGATCTTCATGCAGACCTTTGAAATATTTACTGGATCATCTTAAGACACATATCTACAAACCTTTTGATGCGCATCCTCTGATCTTCATCTTATTCGAGATCTTTACCTCACTGTCTTCAATGTTCTTCTCTATTCTTGATTAGGACTAATTTTCTCAATATCCTCAGCATACAGCTCATCCAATCCTTATCATCAATGCAACAGGAGTATGCTGACATCAATGACAACACCGATTAGGCCCATACTTGCAACATTTTTCAGTTAATGAAAATTAGCTAACACTTCTGTCAACTCGCGTGTCTGATGACATCATCAAAAGAAGATATTTTCTGTCATCTTACACATGAAGCTATAAGCAGCTACAAAATAGGGATTCTTCCTATTCAAACACATCCACTTGGATTTGTGCTTTAAAAGTTTCTTTCTTCATGGATGAGGTCCAAGTTTTATTCTTTCACAAATAAAGCTACTTTTTTGCCCTAAAGATCTATAAAGACAAGCATTTGGCTTCTTTATTTCATTATCATTTGCAGGTTGCATCCAGAGGAAGGATTTTTATTTTTCTTTCAACAAAGATTTGAAGACCCAAACGAAGTGCTTTTTCAGCGTTCTTCATTGTTTCGGGATGAGGAAGCAAGGGAGCACACTTTTTCAAGGCCCTTTTTTCTAGGGGATCATTTTTCAGAAACAGGGCCGAAGCTTTTTCAAATTTCATCGAGATGGGTCCATCCAGAATTTCATCCACTTGAAGATTGGGAATTGTATTTTTCTAAGAATCTACTTTTTTGCTGCTTTTTTGGGAAACTTTCCACTTTTTCAAAATTTGACGACCTGGGTTGCTTCAAAACAGAATTGCCTACAAAACCCATGTGCTAGCTTTTTCGCTCACTATCATCTTTTTAGAAGAAATTAGCAAGTAATTTTCAGCCTTTTGTCCAAGATTTTTCGAACATAGGTGTGTTCACAGTCATTTTTCAAATCTTTCAGTATGTAGTACACTCTAGTTGAGATCAAGCCTAAAACGGTGTTGGTTCATGATTACCTCAAAATTTTTGAGATAGACTTGCATAAAGTTCTTCCAGTGATCAATTTACATCCTTTGGAAGATGCAGGAAACAGTACTATTAGGAATCTAGGTCACTTAGGGTTGCTTGTAGCAGCTTCATTCCCCATTTCAGTGCAAAGTATCGAATTCGTAATTGCTTGTATGAAGCATTACAATTCAATCACAAGAGAAATCCAATCAGCAGATGGAAATGTGCTCTGCAGCCTCAGGCCAAATGACATTAAGAAGTGTTTTTCAATACCAATATGGAGGGAGAACTTGGTTGTTTCAATTGAAGAATGCAAGAGGGTGTGGCACAATGATAAAAAAAAAATCAGAAAAGGTTGCTCAAAAGTGGTTGAAAGAAAAATAGAATGTTTTGCTAAAGAGCATTGGACGTGGATGTCTTCAAGGTTTTTAGAGCCAATCTTGGTAGAAGTACATGACACAAAGATGTGAATCTCTTGAAGTTGCAACACATCATTTGAAGGAGAGAGTGTTGAAGGATGGAGAAGATAAAGTAGTCCTCAAAGGTTGAAAATAGGTAGCTACGGCAATATATCAATGGATGATATCACCATAAAGCAAGAATGTAGATGAGGATGTGACTCTAAAGAAAGCAGCTTTAAATCAGATGCTTTTTGTTTTAAAGCATTTGCTTTCATCTTAAGCTCATCCATTCTTTTTTTAGAAAGAAATCACTTTGTATTAGTTGGAGTTTTCATTTCTTTAAAGCAAATTGTTTTAAAGCATTTGTTAGTTGTAATATTTGTCTTAGAATAGAAATAAAGCTTGCGATTAGGCAAGTTAGTTAGGGCAAATCAAGGAGATTTTAGGGTTCCCTACTCCTTTGATTTTAGTATAAATAAGGGCAGCCTTGCCCATTGTATGGGATCGACTTTTGTGTTAACATATTTTTGTTGTGCCTATTCTAGCCTGCAAACTTTGTTATTCCAAGTGTTTGTTCACTTTGGGTAACCTATTCTCCGGTGTTTGATCGCTTGCTGTATGTCTGCCTTTTGCTACACTATTGCTGTCCTGGAGTTGTATCAACCTTGTCATATTGAATAGAAGTCTCATGCCTATTTTTCTCTGATATTCTATCTCAAATCATCAAGTTTCGTCGTCAGATGTGTGGCTTTTGTAGCTTTCATTTCAGATTTCATCATTAAAGTACTATAAGTCTTGTGATGTAAATCTGGGAGAAAATTATTTAAATTTTTGTTAAAACAATCATTCCTTGTTCACTTTTAATTTCCTTTGCTCTGAATTTACTTAGGAGATTAAAAGCATCGTTAGTCTATGCTTAGTTGTAGTAGAAGTTTTAAAAAAGGAAAAAAAACCTCTTCTGTAGCATTTAGAGTTTTATAACCTTGTGCTCGCAGCTGAGAATCAAAAAGAAGATAGGTGAAATTTGTTTTATTTATCTTTTTAGCGAACATCAGCAAAAAGGGAAATCCCCTTCCAATAGGAGAGCAGTTTATCTATGCATAGCTGTCCGTTTCTAAATCACATTCTAGAGGGGTGAATTGAAACACCAACAGTTTTCTGGTACCCACCGTGGGGCACGAGGCATAAAACTTTGAGCAAGCTTAGGCTTATGTCATGGGAATGACTCTCTGGCGTCCTTCTGCTCCAGTTCAACAACCAAATCTTACACCACCTGCTATTCAACTAAATCTTGTACGAGTGGAAGGGGAGCAAATGGACATCATTAGTAGCCTGAGGAGTTTCATATTTGTGCAAAAGGAAAGTCTTGCTTAGTGGAGAAACATGGCTACTATTCTTGACAAAGAAGAACACAAAGAGGATCTTGCGGTAGGAAGACCAGTATTACCACCTCCCACGTGGCAGTAGATAATCTTGGCTCACAAGGTTTATTCAAGAAGGGGAAAAGGCGGTGCTACGGATCCTTTCTTCCAAGATCTTGATCCTACAAAAGTTGGAGAGGCATCCAACATAGTTCCTGAAGTCCAGACAGTTCCTAAAGTCAAGCAAGAAGAACCAGTAATCCAGCCTAGAGCAATGGGTGATGTAAATAATAACAATCACAATGATGCAAATCAGAGGCGACGGCCCCCATTGCCTTGGAGTAATAACATTGGACCTTTGGCTCTACAAGCACATCATGAGTTACCAACGGGGTCAAGGAAGCACTTTCCCTGGTTCCACGGTGATGGAACTCAACATCCTGATGAACACATCTCTACATTCACAATAGCTTGTGCCATTTTGCATGTATCACATGAAGATGTTGCTGTGCGTCTCTTCATTGAGACTCTCGTGGGAAATACTACCAACTAGTTCAATCATCTAGAACCAGGCATCATTACAAGTTGGGCAACTATGAGTGAGAAATTCTTGGCAAGGTTCAAGCCCATCGAAGATAGTCACAAATTGTTTGCCCAACTCTCAAATTCAAAGATGGAAAACAATGAACCAATGAGGGAGTTTGTGCAAAGGTTTAATTGCTTGGTTACACACCTTTCTCATACACTTAATCCATCTCTACAAATTCTATTAAGCAGTTTCATTAACACTCTTCCTTTTGAGATATCCTTCTTTTTGAGATTAGCTAATGAAATAGAATTATCCAATGCACAAGAAAATGCCATCAAGTTAGAGGATGACATAGTTACCTATGGCAAGATGAAGATAGATTCAATCAGGCCTCTTGTTCAGAGTTCTGCAGATCCACTACTACATAAGGTAGCAAATGAAGTGACTGTCATGAACAGACAGTTGCCTACTCAGGGGCAACCTGTGCAACAACCATATCAGTCACCACAGCAACCATATCAGCCTAAGAGGAACAATTTTCATCCTTTTAATAACTATAGGCCTAGGTTGCCAGCACCACCACCAAGACAAGGAGTTGATGCTGCTCAAAATGCAGTGTTTTGTTCCTTTCATGAGACTGATGCACATACTGGAGCCACATGTCCTAAAAATTTAAGAATGAATCAAATCATGGGATATGCTAATGCTGCACCCATTTCAAACATTGTCCCTTCCCCAAGTGCAAACATTGTCTTACCATAGACAGACAACTTTGATGGCGACTCTACTATGGGATACTTCTAGAATGAACCCGTTATAATAAAGGAAGAACAGGAAGATCTTTGTCAATATTCTCTTGTAGTGAATCATGAAAATCTTTCGACGCCTGTGTTTACATGTGCTCAACATTTCAAAGCACAGAAAGAAGAAGAGGATAAGCAAAGATCAAAAGAAAAGGGGAAGGAAGTGGCTTCCACTTCCAATGTTAAGTCACCACATGAAAATGTCAAGGCTGCTCAAGATTCATCTTCGGCAAATTTTGATATAGTGGATTCCATGATGAAGACAAAGGTGCAGATTTCTCAGCTGGAGTATCTTCAGGACCATCTAGATTAGCTGGATAGAATTGTTAAGTATGTCAAGAAAGAGACTGTCGTACAACCCACATTGCTTGAATCTTTCGTTCCAACAGGAGAGAAGCCCAAGCCTTTCTATATCTCTCTGTATATAGGAGGCTATAAATTGAGCAATTGTATCATTGATTCAGGAGCCTTAGACAACGTCATGCCTTTGCAGGTAATGAACGCTTTGGGACTCTCGTGCACTAAAATGCATGACAAGTGTTATTCGCTTGAGTCTAAGTCAGTGTTGTTGGTTAGGCAATTAAAGGATGCTCAAGTACAGTTAGCGGCTTGCCCAGAGAAGAAAATAATGATGACTATCTTGGTAGCCAACATTCCAGCCAATTATGGGATGCTACTAATTAGAAGCTTCTATAAAGATCTCGGAGGAGAGATACAATTGGATTGGTCATCTGTGACCATTCCTTTAAAGGTAGTTTCAAATTGGAACTAGAAACCAAGTCACGGTTCATGGTGGTGAAATCTCAGGATCCTCAAGCACAAGTGCTATATCAAGAAATAGGTCCTGGTACATATGTTATGTTGTTTGAGATAACCGAAGAAAATTAGGAAGTTGTCTGTATGGTTGACAAACCAAAAGAGGATCCAAAGATATGGACTTTGCAATTTGAGGGAAGTTGCTCGACTGTCGATTCAGGAGTGGGGGTCGTGATAATTTCTCCTAATGGTCGTTTGTATCCTTTTGCATACCGCTTGCAGTTTGAATGTACAAATAATATAGCAGAATATGAGGCACTTTTGTTAGGTCTCAAGAATGCAAAAGATATGGGTATTAAATTACTCAGAGTTGAAGGTGATGCAGAACTGATTGTGAAGCAGATCAAGGGACAATTTCAAGTGAAAAAAGATTGCCTCTGACATCATAGATATAGGGTGTGGAATGCAATCGATTGGTTCGAGGCTTTTGACATCCGATACATTCCACGCTCAGATAATAGCAAAGTAGATGCCTTGGCAGTATCCGCTTCACTTTTCATGCCTCATTCTAATTTTTGTCAGAATGCATTTTCTATTGAGCTAATATACAGGCCAGCCATCCTCGACAATTGTGACAACTGGAAAATCTTCGATGAAGATGATCACATCAAAGAATTTCTCGTCATGGAAGATAATTTCAAGGGGCTTTTCTTTGAGGGGAGTTTGGCTCCTTTTAAAGAATCAACAACTGAGATCAAAAATACTGGAGACAACAAAGATGAATCTGATTCATTCCTCTCATCTTTCGAAGGTTGGTTTGAAGAATCTTCTATGGAAACTTCAAGGGATACAAAAGTCGTAGAAGAGGCAGATTCAGGTATTATCTAGTTGAAAGGTAATAAAATTCCCAAGGGTCTCGTATCCTTGGAGGATATATTCAACAAACTGATAGATACATTCAAAATAAAAGAAGAATGGACGATAAGACCTCTGTTGAACATTATCATATGAACATTGGTTTGGAAGACAAGCCTAGGCTTGTTAATATAGGCAAATGTTGTATAGAAGAAGAAAGTGAGAGGTTTATCTCTCTCTTTAGACAATTTCGAGATGTTTTTCCCTAGTCATACGAAGACTTGAAAGTATTCACACCCGTTGAATTGTCTCATTCAATTCCATTGAAACTTGATGCAAAGCCCTTCAAGCAAAAACAAAGATACTATAATCCGCAAATTCAAGACACAATTTATGTGGAGATCCAAAAGATGGCAAACATAAAGATAATATTTCCAATTTAGAATTCAACATGGGTGTCAAACATAGTTCCTGTACACAAGAAAAATGGTGAAATCAGAATTTGTGTGGATTTCAGGAACTTGAACCAATCATCTCTCAAGGATAATTATCCTCTGCCAATCATGGAGCACACATTGCAAACAGTCACCGATTCAGAGATGCTATCATTACTTGATGGTTTTTCCAGATATAATTAGATTACTGTAGCTTGGGAGGATCAGTTCAAGACAGATTTCAATACCCCGTGGGGTACGTTTTCTTATGAAAGGATGCCTTTCGGCCTCATCAATGCTGGTGCTACATTTCAGAGAGCTATGGATTTGACGTTTGGAGATTTGAAGAACAAGTTGATTATCATCTACCTTGATGACCTCACCATTTTCTCAAAAACATGAGGAGACCATTTTGATCATTTGGTGAAAGTATTCGAAAGATGCAGATACCACGGGATTTCTTTGAATACTAAGAAGTCCATCTTTGCAGTAACGGAAGGTAAACTGCTTGGCCATATTGTTTCCAAGGAGGGAACACAGATTGATGCTAGTCAGGTTGATTCTATCAAAAATTTGTCTCTACCAACAAGCAAAACTGGTGTTCATTCCTTCTTCGGTAAAATAAATTTCATACGAAGGTTTATACTAGACTTCTCAGAGCTTACAAAAGATATATCAGCTATGATGAAGAAAACATCTTCTTTCAAGTGGACAGATGAAGGCAAGAAGGCGTTTGTCGCAATTAAGGAAGCCATCAGCCAAACACCAATGTGGGTCCATCCTGATTTTAATAAAGATTTCATCCTTTATTGTTATGCATCCTAACACACCATGTCTGCCATATTAATGCAAAAGCTGAATGAAGATGCTGAGTCTCCAATTGCTTTCATGAGTAGTAGTTTCAAAGATAGTGAAATGTGGTATACTCAAATAGAGAAGAACGCGTATGCAGTAGTGAGAGCAGTAAAAAATTTTAGATTCTATATCTTGATGGCTCACACAACGGTATATGTTACTGATCTAGCAGTTAAGAGTGTGCTAACTCAGAAGGAGATGGGCACCAGAAGAGGTAACTGGGTCACAAGGGTTCAAGAATACGATTTGGAGATCAAGCCAACAAAACTTGTTCACAGGAGACGTCTTTGTCAGTTGATAGCAGAAGACGGTGATCTAAAGCACCAGGATGATGGTGAATTTGAAACTAAAACTAAAGAGGATCTTCCTATGGTCCTATTTGTTGATTCTACAGATGAATGGTATGCAGAAATTGTATACTATTTGACTTACAGAGAATGTCCAATTCATATGGACAAACAGCATAAGAGAACATTAAAATTGAAAGCACAAAAGTTTGTGCTTTGGAATGACATTCTATACAAGCAAGGGCTTGATGGAACCCTTTTGTTATGTGTCAACAAAGATCAACAACAACATTTGCTAGATGCATTTCACAGTCAAGCATGCAGAGGTCACTTCTTATCAAGGGTTACTGCATTCAAGATCCTGCAAGCACAGTTTTATTAGCCAACTATGTTTCGTGACGCATATGAATGGGTGTCAAAATGTCAGATCTGTCAACAGTTTGTTGGCAAACTCAAGCTAGCGGCCATTCCCCTCAAACCAGTAATTATTGATGGTCCATTCCAGCAATGGGGATTGGATTTCGTTGGCCCTATCAACCCACGTTCCAGTAAGGGCATATTTATGTCCTCACAGGTATAGATTATTTCACAAAGTGGGTTGAAGCTATTCCAACCAAGCGGGCTACCTCGGAAGTTGTTTGTGACTTTCTGAAAGAGAACATTATTTCAAGATTTGGGATACCACACAAGATAGTGACTAATAATGCAACATGTTTCTCATCCGAGGAAGTACTAGAGTTTTATTATGATCATGGCATTATGTTGTCACATTCATCAGATTATTACCCTCAGGGTAATGGACAGGCTGAATCATCAAACAAAAACATAGTCACTATCATACGCAAGCTAGTTGATTCTAATCAAAAGGCTTGGCATAAGAAGCTTTATGATGCTCTCTGGGCTGATAGAATTACCCCCAAGAGAGCTATTGGTACTTCACCTTTGTCATTCTATACGGTATAGAAGCAATGCTACCTATCACACTAGAGTTGTCCACTTTGAAGCTGGTGGCCGCAATTGGAGATGATGAGTTCAAAGATCCTATTGAGAAGCGCATCTTGTATTTGATGAAGCTAGAAGAAGGGTGGAGGTCGTAGACAGAATCACTCACCATCAGGAACAATTGAAGAAAATATTTGATAAGAAGGCTCGCTAGCGAGACTTCGAGATTGGTGATCAAATCCTACTCTGGGACAAAAGACATGAGCCCAAGGAAATGCACAGAAAATTTGATTCCTTGTGGTTGGGGCCATACAAGATCCACGAGTTTGTAGGGGAGAATACTTACATTCTCTCGCACATGGATGGGAGGCTCCTTCCGCTACCTTATAGTGGATTATACTTAAAACACTTCATCCCTTCAGGGATGGAGTAATTTCATTTTACTTTTTGTTCTCGTGATGTGTTTCCCCTTTCTGTAATGTGATCATTATGTCGTAATGTTTTTCCCCTTTCTGTAATGTGACAGTTGTGTTCTCTGTGTTCTGGAAAGTTCCAACTCTTAGGTGATTTTAGGAGTTCCAACTTTTAGGTGATTTTAGGAAGTCCAGTTTTAGGTGATGTAGGGAAAAGTCTTGTTCTAGGTGATTAGGAAAGTGACCTGACTCTATTGCCCAACTGACAAGGCACTGGTTCAAGTTTAAAAGTCCAAAGATTCTTGGTTCTCCTATGCTGTAAGTATCTGACATGGTCCCCGGACAAAGCCAATTGTTGTACCCAATCAAAAATTTTGCTTCATTAAGGCATTTTGAGCAAGTCTAGAAAATTTTTCATCAAAAAGTCAAAAAAGCAAAATTTCTAAAAATAGAAATTTCTATTTTTAGAAAGTTTCTAAAAATAGATGTCAAATTAGGTTTTCTGGGTTTCTTGATATATGGATGCTGGTAAAACCTTCTAAAAATAGAATCTCTAACTTAGGTGTCGCACTTGATTCTCATTGGTCGATTTTGCTTCACGATCAGCGTGGTCTAGATGGAATCTACAAAAGGTCAAGTTTTCTCTATTGGGTCATTTCTACTTTTGCGGAAGGTGAAGCATGAGCTCTGAAGTCGTCAATAGAGGAAGTTCATCTGCCAGAGCTCATTCTTAGGTTTTCAACACTGTTCCAACAATGCAGAACTGACGAACATTCGTTGACTCGATGATGCACGCAAAACAGAGCAGGATGGATCTGAGGTAAGGTGAAAATCTAGAAATCATGAAAAATGGTTAAGTCTGGAGAAACCAAGTGCCCCAGGTGACTTGGGGTGCCCAGTCCCACCAGTGATAGAAATTTTTCATGTTTTTTAAGAAAATGTGATAACTGTGTCCGTCAGTCAGTTTCGGTGGGCATAAAAGTAGTCATTTTAATCATTAGATCTTGAAAAGATGGAAAATTTGTCAGGTGTACCTAGGCTATGGAGTTCATTCATCATTCAGTGGCAGTCGATCGATGAATCGTTGAAATCGACATCAAGAAGCAGCTGTCGACACACAAAACGGAGCAAGTTATAGATGAGAGTTGGAAAATTAGAAAAATGGTTAAGTTTGGAGAAACCAAGTGCCCCAGGTGACTTGGGGCACCCAACCTCTCCAGTGTTAGATTTTTTTTCATGTTTTTTGAGAAACGTAAAAAATGCTTCCGTCAACTCGTTTCCAGTTGGTCAAACATGGTCAAACTCAGTCAAACATCAGTCAAAGCTAGGATTTCATCATAGATATGTTCAGGCTGCTCAAATCACCCTTCATCCTACCTTGACAGTCATCCGGACAACAGAAAACGAAGATCAAACAGGAGTTGTCGGCACGAAAAATGAGAAATGGCATAAAATCTGAAGTTTTCAAAAAAATTTCTAAGGCATTGAAAGATAGGTGCCCCAGGTGACTTGGGGCACCCAAACTCACCAAAGTTAGTTTATTTTTGAGTTTTTCTGAAAAACGTGAATCTCCCTCCGTCAGCCCGGTCCAGTTTCGAGCATATCAGTTTGGCACATTTCCTGAGGTAGATAGAGGGTACAGTCAACTCAATTTTCATCAAGCCTGCCTATCTACCAGATCATCAGACTCAGTTTTGTCCCAGCAGATAGAAATCGATAGCCAAATAGGGGTCGTCAGCTACCGGAACATGCACGCAAATCAAAAATTTGAAGAAGTTACAAAATTCAAAAAAATGGCTAAGGCATGAGAAGTCAGGCACCCCAGGTGACTTGGGGCGCCCAACTTCACCAGAGAAAGAATTTTTCTTGATCTACTAGTGATTTCTGGCACTTATTTCTTGACCTTCGCTCGGTGGCTGATTCAAGAGGTCAGATTCGCAGTTAAACGATGCCAGATCGTCAATTGGAGGCTAGGGATGGAATCTCAGTTGATAGGTTTTCAAAATGTCAGGATCAGTCAGCTTTTTCAGTTAATGATGACATTTTGCCATCTTGTTGAAGTCAGAGACAGGCCATACTTAAGTCAAAACGAGTACAGAAGTGTCAAAAATGAAGAAAAATTGGCTAACACTTCTGTCAACTCACGTGTTCGATGACATCATCAAAAGAAGATATTTTTCGTCATCTTACACATGAAGCCATAGGCAGCTACAAAATATGGATTCTTCCTATTCAAAGACATCCACATGGATTTGTGCTTTAAAAGTTGCTTTCTTCATGGATGAGGTCCAAGTTTTATTCTCTCACAAAGAAAGCTACTTTTTTGCCCTAAAGATCTTTAAAGACAAACATTTGGTTTCTTTATTTCATTATCTTTTGCAGGTTGCATCCAGAGGAAGGATTTTTATTTTTCTTTCAATGAAGATTCGAAGACCCAAAAGAAGTGCTTTTACAGTGATCTTCATAGTTTCGAGATGAGGAAGCAGGGGAGCACGCTTTTTCAGGGTCCTTTTTTCTAGGGGATCATTTTCAGAAACAGGGCCGAAGCTTTTTCAAATTTCATCGAGATGGGTCCATCTAGAATTTCATCCTCTTGAAGATTGGGAATTTTATTTTTTTGAGAATCTACTTTTTTGCTACTTTTTGGGAAACTTTCCGCTTTTTCAAAATCTGACGATCTGGGTTGCTTCAAAACAGAATTGCCTACAAAACGCATGTGCCAGCTTTTTCGTTCACTATCTGCTTTTTAGAAGAAATCAACAAGTAATTTGCAGCCTTTTGTCCAAGATTTTTCCAACATAGGCGTGTTCACAGTCATTTTTCAAATCTTTCAATATGCAGTACACTCCAGTTGAGATCAAGCCTAAAACGACGTTGGTTCATGATTACCTCAAAATTTTTGAGATAGACTTGCATAAAGTTCTTCCAGTGATCAATTTACATCCTTTGGAAGATGCAGGAAATAGTACTATCAGGAATCTGGGTCAGTCTAGGTTACTTATAGCAGCTTCATTCCCCATTTCAGTGCAAAGTATCAAATTCATAATTGCTTGTATGAAGCATTACAATTCAGTCACAAGAGAAATCCAATCAGCAGATGGAAATGTGCTCTACAGCCTCAGGCTAAACGACATTGAGAAGTGTTTTTCAATACCAATATGGAGGGAGAACTTGGTTGTTTCAATTGAAGAATGAAAGAGGGTGTGGCACAATGATAAAGAAAAATATCAAAAAAGGTTGCTCAAAAGTGGTTGAAAGAAAAGCAGAATGTTTTGCCAAAGAGCATTGGACGTGGATGTCTTCAAGGTTTTTAGAGCCAATCTTGGTAGAAGTACCCAACACACAGATGTGAATCTCTTGAAGTTGCAACAGATGATCTGAAGGAGAGAGTGTTGAAGGATGGAGTAGATAAAGCAGTCCTCAAAGGCTAAAAATAGGCAGCTACAACAATATATCAATGGATGGCATCACCATAAAGCAAGAATGTAGATGAGGATGTGACTCAAAAGAAATCAACTTTAAATTAGATGCTTTTTGTTTTAAAGCATTTGCTTTCATCCTAAGCTCATCCATTCTTTTTTAGAAAAAAATCACTTTGTATTAGTTGGAGCTTTCTTTTCTTTAAAGTAAATTACTTTAAAGCGTTTGTTAGTTGTAATCTTTGTCTTAGAATAGAAATAAAGCTTGCGAGTTAGCAAGTTAGTTAGGGCAAATCAAGGAGATTTTAGGGTTCCCTACTCCTTTGATTTTAGTATAAATAAGGGTAGCCTTGCCCATTGTATGGGATCGACTTTTGTGATAACATATTTTTGTTGTGCCTATTCTGGCCTGCAAACTTTGTTATTCCAAGTGTTTGTTCACTTTGTGTAACCTGTTCTCCAATGTTTGATCGCTTGCTATATGTCTGCCTTTTGCTACAGTATTGTTATCCTAGAGTTGTATCGACTTTATGATATTGAATAAAAGTCTCACACCTATTTTGCTCTGATATTCTATCTCGAATCATCAAGTTTCATCGTCAGATGTGTGGCTTTTGTAGCTTTCATCATTAAAGTACTATAAGTCTTGTGATGTAAATCTGGGAGAAAATTGCTTAAGTTTTTGTTAAAACAATCATTCCTTGTTCACTTTTAATTTCCTTTGCTCTGAATTTACTTAGGAGATTAAAAGCGTCATTAGTCTATGCTTAGTTGTAGTAGAAGTTTTAAAAAAGGAAAAAAAACCTCTTCTGCAGCGTTTAGAGTTTTATAACCTTGTGCTTGCAGCTGAGAATCAAAAAGAAGATAGGCGAAATTTGTTTTATTTATCTTTTCAACGAACATTAGCAAAAAGGAAACTCCCCCTTCCAATAGGAGAGTAGTTTATCTATGCATAGCTGTCCATTTCCAAATCACTTTCCAGAGGTGCAAATTGAAACGCCAACAAGTTTATTCTGGAAGACCCATTTGGTTCCAATCACATTTTTGTCCTCAGGTCTAGGAACAAGATCCCAAGTTTGATTTTTTTCAATTTGCATCAATTCCTCTTCCATTGCCTTAACCCATTTTTCATCATTGCAAGCTTCACTTATTGACTTAGGTTCAATCTTTGAAATCAAACAAATCTCTTCTTGATCTTTAGTAACTCTTCTCCTAGTTCAAACACCTCTATTTTTATCTCCTATGATTTGATCTTCAGGATGATTTATTCTTACATACCTGGGGGTTTTGGGAATTGTTTGAACTTCTATTTCTTGAACTTGTTCCTTGTCTTCTACACTAATTTCTTGAGTTACTAGAGTTACTGGATCAATCTAAATCTAGGTCTGGATTTGAACTTGTCTTCCTTGACTTTGAATTTCATCTTGATCATTTGAATCATATCCACAGTACCAAGAATGTCCTTTTCTTTCATCAACTTTAACATTAGCACTTTCAACAATCTTTTTCAACCTTTTATTGAAGCACCGGTAAGCCTTACTTTGAGTTGATATCCCAAAAATATTTCGTCATCACTTCTTGCCTCAAACTTGCCTAAATCCTCATCTCTTTTGATATAGCATTTACTACCAAAAACTCTAAAATATCTCATAGTAGGAGGATGACCAAACCATAGTTCATAAGGAGTCTTACCAGAATTTCCTTTGATCTGCACCTGGTTAAGAGTGTAGACAGTAGTACTCATAGCTTCCCTCCAATAAATTTGAGGAACATTTGTTTCCATCATCATGGTCCTGGCAACTTCTTGAATGGTCCGATTCTTCCTTTCCACAACTCCATTTTGTTGAGGAGTCCTAGGAGCAGATAACTATCTTTTTATTCCATGCTTTTCACAGAAAGCATCAAACTCACCGAAAGTGAATTCTCCACCTCTATCAAACCTCAGACACTTAAATTTCCCACCAATCTCATTTTCAACCATCATCTTGAACACCTTAAACTTATCAAGAGCTTCTGATTTTTCTTTTAGGTGTCATGCCCACATTTCCCATGCGGTCAGGACATGCATCACACGTGTCATATCCACATTTGTCATGTGGTCATGACACAAAATATCAAAAAAAATTCTACGCTTCCCTAGAAACCCCCTCGCACGCGTGAGTGTGCTCGGTGGCGTATGCTTAAGGAGTAAACAAAATAGTTAAATATGGGTTAATGTGTTCACGTGCACATACCAATCACAATGAAGGCCAACTAGGGGGTCATCGCAACGCAGTTAACGTCGCCAATAGGGTTAAGATCAATGATCGAAACCCTAAATTAACCTATGTGAATGAAGGGATTTTGACGTAAGTCAAAATCAATAACCAAAAGCCAAATGCATGAGAGGATGATAAAATACAGAATTCAAATGATGATACTCGTAAAAAAAAACAATATTATAATCCCAAACAGGGTTAAACTTCACTAACTTAACTAAACCCTAAATTCTAGGAAAATCCGGCAGCATAACGCCTCACGGGCGTGGGTAGGGTTTATTGTACTAAAACTAATTTTAATCAAAAGGTTTACTGATTTAGATTATTAAATGACTTACATCTCACTAGTTGCATTGGTAATACAGTTGATTAAGTTAATTGAACATTTTTCAACAAAGTCCGATCATTTGTTCTCCTTCACATTTTCTACAATTTTATATGTTTTTCAACAAGGTTTGATCAATTTGTTCTCCTTCACGTTCTTGAAAATTTTATATGTTTTTCAATTAAGTTCGAACAATTTGTTCTCCTTCACGTTCTCAATCAATCAGAGTTATCTCTTCGTTATTTACATTATTCCTAATTTCTTGGTAGATCAGATCTCAGAAATAGGATTTACTAACTTCGTTTAAATAGGTTTACTATGTTTCTGATCTGGGTTTATATCAACATCCAATTTATATCTGTTAATTAAATTGGCTCAACAAGATTAAAGGGATATTAATTTTTGATTAATATCATGATCTAATCTGTTATTTAACTTCCACTAACAAATAAAAATAATATTTTAAAAGGAAATAAAGTTTTACCCGTTAAATTAGCTATCTCCAATTCCCTATATAATTTCCAACTTAGAACAATGAACAAAAATAAAATAAGAGGGGAATTTAAATTTTAAAGGAATATTTAATTCCTCTTTGCCCTAAATTCCTCCAACATTAAAATATTATTTTCTTTATGAGTGAAAACCCTATTTTTATCATTTTCTCCTCTTTGTTTTTTCACTTTTATCTTTCTTTCTCTTTTTCTCATTTTCTCATTTTTTTGTTTTCTTGTGTTTTGATTTGCAGGTTTGATAGCCACATATGAAATGCATATGATGGCTTTTATAAATTTGCAAATAAATAAATAAATATAATATATATATATATTCATTTTAAAAATGTATATAGAAATACTCTTTTAATTTATATATTATATTTTTACTTTGAGAAAATGCTAACCATAAGTTTTCTGGTTTTTTTTTTTGTTTGACAGCAAGGAGGAGGCACAGAGGATGGTGGCGCTAAGAGGAAAAGGCTACAGGGTTTATGGCCGATGGCAGATTTGGAGCAGCGGCCGCAACAGTGGTGGCGGAGTCCAGGGCGCCGACGATGGTAATGGGGCCGCAGAGAGGGGAGGCCGTGGAGGAGACAGGCGGTGGTGAGAGGGCGTATCACGGGGAGAAGAGGTGTGTGCCAGTGTTGAAGTGCAGCAGCGAGGGTTTGGTGCAGACTGCGCAGAGGGGCCACGGGAGTCAAGAGGTAGCAAAGGAGTGTGGGGAGGGGGGCGGAGCCCCCACCCACATCCTAGTGTATGGGATGTGGGTGGGGGCTCCGCCCCCATCCCCACACCCATACAACAGCAGGCACGGTGGTGGGGGGTTCGAACGCCCCCCACCATTATCTCATTTACCCACTGTTAAAAAAATGCGACTATAAAAAAAACAAAACAGTCTATTAACTTTTTACTCAGCATTGTATATTTCATTAATATTTTCTTATCTTAATTTTCATTCAATATAAATTATATATATATTTTATAATTCAAATTCACAGTTAATGTTAAAATAATATATATATATTTAATATGGGTATATAATACTGTCAATTTTGTTGGACAGAAAATTAAAAAAATCAGTTTATATTTAAATTCATAAGAAGCATACATTCAATACACATCATATATATAATTAAAATTTTCTTTCCTTTCTTTCACAAACCATTTTTTCCTTTTTCTTGTAAAACAATTAAACAAGTATATATATATTCTTTTATCAATTTCCTATAAGGCAAGAGCACTTTTTTTTAACAAAGTTTATTCATAGCAATATCCATATTTACATTTTTTAGAAAGGAACAGTTACAATTAAATTTTATTTCTCTAATTCATAACAACAACTAATTTTCTCTTTTCACAATAACAAAATACAATTTTTCTTATTATCTCAAAATTAAAACCACGACTCTTCTATTTGACAAATTCTTAAAATTTACATACAAATGAATTGACTTATAAAACAACTTTTCTTCATTCGACTTTTTTTTTTTTTAGGGATAGGAATTAAATCAACAAACTTTAACTTTCAATACAATGAAAATGGCTTACACACTACTTAAGAAAATATAATTTTACAACAAAAGAGAGAACCAAGTTCTCATCTTTGACAACTAACAAATGGTAAAGTCTCCTAAGTAGGCCAAGCTCTCTCTCAAGAGCTTAAAGAGTAAAGGAAAATAAAATATTAACTCCAAGAACAAGGAGTTTCTCCAACTTCACACTTAGCTCCAATGAACCTGCATATCACAACAAGGGGAAAGAAAACCACACATCTTGCTCTCCTCCCTACCGTAGACCCGCAAGAGGGTCACCCCCAAGCTAGGGAGGTCACCCACACACTTGGGAACTCATTCCACTTTACAACAAGGCATTCAAAACAACAAAAACACAATTTTACACCCATGGATAATCACAACACATGAACTCAACCAAGGTGAGTTCAAAGGGATAGGGGAGTGGACACACTCAACTCAAGAGTGCCACTCCTACAAATATCTCATAAGGCCTCTAGCCAACACATTTAAACACAATTTTCTCAAGCTTCCATATTTTGGCTCTCAAGCCATGTCACAAATTGCTCAAAATCTCATATATTGCCCTCCAGGCTTACAACACCACCAAAAAAAAAACAAGGTAATGACCCCGAGGAGGATCACTCCTCCCCTACCCCACACTTGTTGAGCATCTTCTCCCAAGTGGGAGAGGCTCTTACAACACCCTACAAATTTTCCCCCACAATAAGAATAAAAACTCAAGAAAATAAATCTCACATATATGCATCATGCGAGCATACTAAAATACAAAAGGAAGGCCTTAGCCTTGAAAACCAACCTTTAAAAGCCCAATTATGGAAGAAGGTTGATGTAGAGCTTCCCAAATCCTCCTCCAACATAAGCCACAAAACTCTCTCTATCTTTTTCCCCAAATTCCAATTCAAAACAATTAAAATTCCCAAAAATTCAACAACCCCTAACCTTCACCAAGTGGGATTAAAATAAGCTCAACCCATGAGCTTAGAGGAATGGGGAGGTGACACTTGTCACCTCCTCACTCTTCCTCCCCACTACAAGCAAGACCCATGGGATGGGTGTTGACACATGTCACTCACCCATCCCCAAGTCTCTCTCACCCCCTTCCACTTGTCCTCGCTCCAACATGTGGGAGAGAAAAGAGGCACTTAAGAGGGAATGGGTGACACATGTGTCCCCTTCTTTTCCTCTCAAGAGGGACCACACAACTCCAAGGGTACCCTCACCAATTGTGAGAGAGACTTGGAGTCAAGTCCTCCACAATTGGTGGGTCTTGGAGACATCTCCAACCTTGGGAAGTGAAAAGGAATGGGGTTGAGTGTTGGGACCACTCATCTTCTCCCTCCCATGCCTCCAATTTCGTCACTTAACTTCAGGGTGAAGTTAAGGTGACCAAATGGAGGTTTACCAAGGGTTACCCAAGTCAAAAAGGTCCCTAGACCCATGGGGTACAACCCAGGGTCAAGTTTAGCCTAGTTAGAGAACCCAGGGTCAAGTTAAAGCATATGAAAAGGGGTCCCAAAATTTAAATTTAAAAAATGAAATTCAAAGACAAAATTCTCACAACACCAATTAGAATTCAAATTAAAAGAGGGGTAGACTTAGCCTGACTAACAACATGCAATTAACATTACAGAAATTCATCATGCATAGAGTTGATCTTAGTTCTTCATGAAACTAGATCGGCTTCACAAGGGATTACAACATTGTGTGTGGGATGATCTCCAATTTCTGTGGCTTGTTAGAAATACCTGCGCACTCAATTACAAAGTTAATTCCACATATAAATATAATAGCCGAAGCAAATTAAAACATACACTCGCATAAAATATCACAAGTTCACATAAGCATAAAGGAAGTCACATTACAATTAGATTTCTAATTTCTGCATTTCAAACATCCATTCCCAAAATTGAATCACAAAATAATTTTCTATCCAACATCACCCAATTAGTTTTTCCATAATATAAAGCATTTATCTAACATCACCCAATTAGTTTTCCCATAATATAAAGCATCTATCTAACATCATCAGTAAAGCAATATCCAGGTCTAACACATCGTAAACATATTAAGCATAACAAACCACATACATCATAAAGTCTAATAGTCTAAAAATTTAGGATCAACAGTCCCACAAGTCTAAATGTATCAGCAACAGTAAAGTAAATAGTAAAATGTACGGGAATGAAAAATGTAGGCCTCACATCCTCCCCCCCTAAGACTGTACTTCCTCCTAGAAGTCGTCAAAGAGGTGAGGATAAAGGGCCCTCAATCTCGCTGCATCCTCCCATGTCGTTGTGACCTCGTCGTACATGTCCCACTGGACTCTAACCTAGTCCAGCTCTCGACCTTGAAGGCCCAGTGTCCAACGAGCCAATATGCAAATTGGCTCCAAAGCCAGCTGACTGTCTGCCTCTACCTAAAGAGAACTCCAATCCAATACGTGAGATAAGTCAGAAATGTAACATCGTAAAACTGAAACATGAAATACATCGTGGATACGCAACAAGCTAGGTGGCAAGGCTAGACGATAGGCTACAGGTTTTATCTGCTCCAAGATCTCAAAAGGTCCTAGAAACTAAGGTGCGAGCTTAGAGCCCTTTCCATAACGGATTGGACTCATGTGCGGTCGCACTCTCAAAAATACTCTATCACCCACTGAGAAGCTCCGATTAGTTCTCTTAGCAACGGCATACTTCTTCTATCTATCTTGTGCCTCCTGAAGTCTCTGCCTAATCAGTGTGACCTGCTGCTCCATATCCTGAACTATCTCTGGACCAATGGCAACCTTGTCCTCTATCCGATCCCAACTCAATGGTGTCCTGCATGGTCTGCCGTATAAAGCCTGAAAAGGAGGCATACCTAGCGAGCTGTGATGCCCATTATTGTAGGCAAACTCAACCAAATATAGATAATTCTCCCATCTAGACTGATGGTCCATAACATACATACGAAGCACGTCCTCCAACACCTGATTAACTCTCTCTTTGTCCATCGGTCTCAAGATGGTAAGCTGAACTGAAGTTAAGTTGTGTGCCCAACGCCTGCTATAAGGCTCTCCAAAAAGTTGAAGTGAATACTGAGTCTCTATCAGAAATGATACGGCGAGGTACTCCATGTAATCTAACAATTTGATCTAAGAACACTCTCGCCACAGATGGTGCATTGTATGTCATGCGTATAGGTGAGAAATGCACCACTTTGGTCAACTTGTCAACTGTCACCATGATGGCATCATGGCGGCGTGATGATATAGGAAGACCAACAATAAAGTCCATGGAAATGGTGTCCCATTTCCACTCAGGTATCTCGTGAGGGTACAATAGTCTTGCTAGATGCTGATGCTTGGCCTTGACCCTCTAGCACTCAAGGCAATGAGCAACATATTCTGCAATGTCTCATCTCATACCTGCCCAATGGTATAACTGTCGCAAATCAGCATGCATCTTCTTCACCCCCAGGTGTGCTGCATAAGGTGCTCTATGAGCCTATGAAAGAATTACTACATGAAGATCACCCGCACGGGGTACATAGATGCGATGTCGATGTCTAAGCAAACCATCAAGCTCAAGGGAATATCCTACGAATCTGTCCTTAAGGGTCCTCTGTTTCTAGATCTCCTGCTACACCTCAAGAAACCACTTGTCCTCAGGCAGATGCTATAAGATACGCTCTCTCAAGTCTACACTCAATGTCAAGGTTAGGATCTCGTGGCACCTCTGACTCAAGGCATCAGCAACCATGTTCTCCTCCCCTTTGATGTAGTGGACATCAAAGTCGTATTCGCATAAGAACTCCATCCAACGCCACTAGCGGGCGTTCAAATTTGGCTGTGTGAAAATGCATTGCAAGCTATGGTGATCTGAATGGAGCTCAAAGCATCGACCCAAAAGGAAGTGTCTCCAATGAACAAGAGCATGTATAACTGCTGCAAGCTCTAAATCATGAGTAGGGTAGTTTAGCTCATGTGTCTTGAGCTTACGCGATTCATATGCAATCGCTCTACCACTCTGCATAAGCACGGCCCCCAAACCCTCTAGTGATGCATCTGTGCAAACAACAAAATCCTCTGCAGGATCTGGAACCGCTAATATGGGAGCACTAGTAAGACACTCCTTGAGGACCCCAAAGGCCCTCTCACACTACTTGGTCCAAGTGAAACCCTTCCCTTTCTGCTAGAGGGAAGTAATGGGATGTGCTATTTTGGAAAAGCCCTCGACGAATCTACGGTAATAACGGGATAATCCCATGAATCTCCTGACCTCAGTCACACTGGTGGGTGCTGGCCAATCCTGAATAGCTCTGATCTTTGATGGATCTATGGAGATTTCATCACCTAATAGGATGTGCCCCAAATACTGCACCTCTGTCCTGAAGAAGGCACACTTCACCAGGTTGCCATAAAGTTGCTACTCTCGTAAGCACTACAAAACCTGACGCAAATGATCCACATGCTCCTCCTCGGTTCGTGAATAGATCAAAATATCGTCAAGAAAGATGATCACAAACCGATCCAAGTAAGTGTGGAACACCCCGTTCATGAGACTCATGAACACTACAGGGGCGTTCGTCAAACCGAAGGGTACCACTGTGAACTCGTAATGGCCATATCACGTTCAGAAAGTAGTCTTATGAATATCTGCCTTTGTGATGCGCAATTGGTGATACCCAGATTTCAAATCAATTTTTGAGAACACTCTGGCCCCCTGCATCTGGTCAAAAAGGTCATCAATCCTAGGCGGAGGATAATGGTTCTTCACCATCACCTTGTTCAACTGCCTGTAATCCATGCACAAGTGAAGAGACCCATTCTTCTTCTTCACGAAGATAACCAGTGCGCCCCATGGTGAAACGCTAGGTTAGATGTGTCCCTTCTCAAGTAACTCCTCTAACTGCAGTTTGAGCTCTGTAAGCTCATGTGTAGTCATCCTGTAGGGTGCATGAGACATTGGCTCGGCACTTGGCACTAAATTGATGTGGAAATCAACCTCTCTGCGTGGAGGCATACTTGGTAATTCTGGCAGAAACACATCAGGAAAATCTCTCAGGATAGGGTGGTCATCTAATGAAGCCTCAGGCTCATCCTCTGATCTGTCACTGACCATGATAGAGAACAACTGACACCCCTTCCGCATGCAACGCTTAAGCTGTTGAGCGACTATCATACGAATAGCCATGGGCTTCTGAATGCCCACTATCTCAACCGGTGCACCATGATTGTCTAAGCAGCTAATCACCCTTCGGCGACAATCTAGCTTGGCTCTGTGAGCCACAAGCCAATCCATACGCAAAACTACACCGTAGGATCCTAATGGCATCACTCTAAGGTCACATGATGTAGTGAAGGAACCCAAAGAAATTTCACAATCTCTAACCAAGGTATCTACTGACATCCTGACCCCAGAGGCCAACTCAACCTCCCACCTAATGTCCTACCTAGAAGCCACCAGCCTGCAACATTCCACTAACGATGTAGACAGAAAAGAATCGGTAGCTCCAGAGTAAAAAAGAATAGAGATGGGGGCATCCCCGATCATACCTGTTGTCTCAATAACTGAGGCCTGGAAGTCAGCCTAGTGGTTGTCAACCACTGCAAACATGCAGTGGGACTTGCCCACATCTCCTACCGTCTGCTCTGACCCTCCAGAACGGGGCTATCTCCCTACTGTGAAACCCTGTGGACACTCTCTAGCCAAATGTCCTTCCCCACCATAAACATAACACGGGACCCTAGCCTGTAACTGCCCTGACTGAGTCCTACCCGATTGTTGTTGTCCAGTCCATCTTGTGGACCCCTGTGAACCTCTATATGACTGATGCGACCTCACAGGTCCCGCAGATGATCCATGTTATCTCTGATCCCTACACTGGCCCTGATGCTGCCAACCACGGTTCTGTCCTCCCTAAGCCCTCTACTGGGGTCTAGATCTCTGCTAATGCTGCTGTTGCTGCTGCTGTGGAGGCCTAGGAGGTAATGATGAAGAATTAAATCCTCCTCTCTATGGTGTTGTTTGTGGTCTATAAAAGTTCTGTTGTTGCTGGTGATTACGGTCCTGAAATTATGGGCATGAATTCTGCCCTCATCCCTGAATCTCCTCTGCAATATATGCCTTCTCGGCAGCCTCACTCATAGTCTAGGGGTTTTCCATACACACTAGTCCTGCTATCCCATGATTCAAACCCCTGATAAACTTGTGCACTAGAAGTTTCTCATCGTGGAGGTATTCTGCGTAATGTGAAAGCTCAATAAATTGACTCTCATACTATGTAACAGTGAGTCCTTTCTGCTGTAAGTCATGGAACTCATCTATCTGGCACTGTCTATAATGATCTGACAAGTAACGTGCATTAAAGCGCTCTATGAAAGTGTCCCATGTGAGTGTGTCTAAGGATAACTGACGCTTGCACTCCTCAGTGCACCACCAAGTAGCTGCTACATCTCTCAGAAGGTGTATTGCCACTCATGCTTTTGTGTTGCTCCCATAAGGTTGCAACGCGAAGCATCTGTCAAGACTGATGAACCAAGCCTTAGCCTCGGCTCCCTATGTAGCTCCTGCAAAGGTAGGTGGATTAAGCCTAAGTAGGTCTCTGATGGGATCTCCTCTGTCTCTAAGTCGTATCACCAACTCATCCATACCATACTCATAAGGTTTGTGATGTACCTGCTCTACCCTCATAGTCTCATCTCATCTCAGATGTCTTAGAGGACTCCTACTCCATGCTCTGTAGGCTGACCCTACCTCCTCCACTGTAGTATCAGGTATCTCTACAAAAGGCTCCATACGTGGCACCTCTCGCGGATCAATGTGGGGCTCTACACGTGGCTCACCACGCGGCTCCTCACGTGGCTCCTCTCGCAGATCAACACGAGGCTCATCACGTGGTGTTGGTATAACTGGCGGTAGCCTCTCTATCATAGCCTGTAATCTTTGCAAAATCTGAGGACCTATATCAAGTACTGGTGGTGCTTGTGGTACTGGCGAATCTGCTATGGCTACGAGTGCCTGTCTCTCTACAAAGGAATCATTGTGTACCTCAGCAGACGCAGTGTTACGCAATCACGCTCGTCGAACACATCAGGAAGGCATCCTACAAAACAAGGTAGGCACTAATTAATCAAAGTTACGGAATAAATAACATGCCCAAATATGCCCAGTGTTTAAACTTGGGCTCTGATACCAAATGTCATGCCCACATTTCCCATGCGGTCACGACACGCATCACATGTGTCATGTCCACATTTGCCATGTGGTCATGACACGAAATATCAAAAAAATTTCCACGCTTCCCTAGAAACCCCCTCGCACGCGTGAGCATGCTCGATGGCGTACGCTTAAGGTGTAAACAAAATAGTTAAATACAGGTTAATGCGTTCACATGCGCATACCAATCGCAATGAAGGCCAACTAGGGGTCATCACGACGCAGTTAACGTCGCCAATAGGGTTAAGATCAACGATCAAAACCCTAAGTTAACCTATGTTAATGAAGGGATTTTGACGTAAGTCAAAATTAATAACCAAAATCCAAATGCATGAGAGGATGATAAAATATAGAATTCAAATGATGATACTCAGCAAAAAAACAATGTTATAATCCCAAACAGGGTTAAACTTCACTAACCTAACTAAATCCTAAATTTTGGGAAAATCTGGCAACATAATGCCTCACGGGCGTGAGTAGGGTTTATTGTACTAAAACTAATTTTAATCAAAAGGTTTACTGATTTGGATTATTAAATGACTTACATCTCACTAGTTGCATTGTAATACAGTTGATTAAGTTAATTGAACATTTTTCAACAAAGTCCGATCATTTATTCTCCTTCACGTTTTCTACAATTTTATATGTTTTTCAACAAGGTTTGATCAATTTGTTCTCCTTCACGTTCTTGATAATTTTATATGTTTTTCAATTAAGTTCAAACAATTTGTTCTCCTTCACGTTCTCGATCAATCAGAGTTATCTCTGCGTTATTTACATTATTCCTAATTTCTTGGTAGATCAGATCTCGGAAACAGGATTTACTAACTTCGTTTAAATAGGTTTACTAGGTGTCCGATCTGGGTTTATAGCAACATCCAATTTATATCTGTTAATTAAATTGGCTCAACAAGATTAAAGGAATATTAAATTTTGATTAATATCATGATCTAATATGTTAATTAACTTCCACTAACAAATAAAAATAATATTTTAAAAGGAAATAAAGTTTTGCCCATTAAATTAGCTATCTCCAATTCCCTATATAATTTCCAACTTAGAACAATGAACAAAAATAAAACAAGAGGGGAATTTAAATTTTAAAGGAATATTTAATTCCTCTTTGCCCTAAATTCCTCCAACATTAAAATATTATTTTCTTTATGAGTGAAAACCTTATTTTTATCATTTTCTCCTCTTTGTTTTTTCACTTTTATCTTTCTTTCTCTTTTTCTCATTTTCTCATTTTTTTGTTTTCTTGTGTTTTGATTTGTAAGTTTGATAGCCACATATGAAATGCATATGATGGCTATCTAACACATCGTAAACATACTAAGCATAACAAACCACATACATCATAAAGTCTAATAGTCTAAAAATTTGGGATCAACAGTCCCATAAGTCTAAATGTATCAGCAACAGTAAAGTAAATAGTTAAATGTACGAGAATGAAAAATGTAGGCCTCACATTAGGAAAGTTACCCACATCATCCGGGAGTAATCATCAATCAGCAACATGAAATATCTATCTCCTTGCACACTCCTAATTCTAGCAGGACCATAGAGATCAGTATGCACTAGTTCCAATCTTCCACTTGAACCTTGTTCCTTACTTTTGAATGAAATTTTGTTCTGTTTACCCAATTGACATTCTCTACATATGCTATCAGGTTTCACAAGCCTTCGAAGATCTCTTACAGCTTGAATGGAACTTATTTTGACAATGTTATCAAAATTTGCATGACACATCCTCCTATGCCATAACCAACTTTGATCTATCTGAGCAATCAAATAACTTTTGCTAGAACTACTTAAATGAAAGATGTTACCTATACTTTGAGTACCAGATGCAATTTTAGTTTTGAAGCTCTCTAATATTTTGTATTTTCCATCCTTGAATCGTAGATCATAACCCTTGTCAACCAATTGTCCAACACTGAGAAGATTATGTTTCAGTCCTTCCACATACAGAACATCATTGGTGCAATTCTTACCATCAAAAGAGATGGATCCTTTGCCATGGATTCTACCAGCTGAGTTGTCTCCAAATTTCACAAGCACACCATCATATTTTTCAAAACTCACAAACTTACTCTTGTCACCAGTCATGTGATGAGAACATCCACTATCAGTCACCCATTCATCCTTTTCAACAACCTGAGCAACCAAGGCACTTTCCACATTTGCACAACTAGCAGATTTAGTAGACATTGGATCTTCTTCTTTAATAGCAATGAACACCCAATCACCTTCTCCATGATCAGATTCATCATCTGTGACTCCTTCTTCAGCTTCTTGGACATAGTAGCAAATCTTCTAACTTTTGTATCTATTAAGGTTTGGTTTTGAAAACCTCCCTGGACACCTTGAGGAAAAATGACCAATCTTATTACAAGAAAAACATTTGAGTGATAACTTTCCTTCATACTTTTTGGATCCTCTTGGCATCCGTTTGGCAATGAGAGCTTCAAGATCTGTAGTCTCAATTTCATCATCTTCAAGGTCCTTCCTTGTCTTGATAAATCTGTTTGCTCTCCCTGAAGAACTTTCACCCAGATCATATCTTTGCTTTCCATACACATTAGCCTTGAATGCAGATTCAGACTTAGGGAGAGAATCACCAAACTCACTCATTTCAAATGTTGAAATCTTACAAACTAACTAATCCCTTGTGATTGTTGTTACTGTCCTTATTTCTTCAATGGCTGTAGCCTTGTGCTTGTAAGTTGTAGGTAAGGATTTGAGTACTTTGGCAACAATTTCTAATTCATCCAATACTCCAACTGCATTTCTGATACTGGTCACAAGTTCATCTACTTTCTGCATGTAGGAAGTAATGTTTTCATCTTCACTCATTACCAATCTTTCATATTTACCTTTTAGGCTTTGTAGCTTGGCACATTTAACATATTTGTCACCTTCATACAGATTTTCCAATTTAATCTAGATTTCATGAGCAGTTTGCAAATCCAGGACATTTGCCAATTCAGTATCAAACATGCCACTCAACAATGATTCTTTGGCTCGAGTGTTGTGTTCAGCATCTCTGAGTTCATCTATATTTGAAGGTCCACTCTTCATAATCTTATACACATTCTTGGTTATTGACCAAAAGACATCACCCATACATTTTAGATGACACTACATGCATACCTTCCAGAGGGAGTAATTTGTTCCATCAAATCTCAGACTTTCCTTCTTGTAAAATGACATCTTGGATCTCCTCAAGCGGTCAAGCTTCTTTTACAGGTACTTGGCTCTTATACCAATTGTTGGAAATAGTCCAGACAACTGAGAGGGGGGGTGAATCAGTTGTCCCTAAACTTTAACCTTTTCTAAACTTTTTAAATCTTCTTTATAATCATATTAATGATGAAAACATTTAAGCATAAATCAACACATGAGCAAAAACAACATGAACACACAATACTAGAATTTTAATGTGGAAAACCTAGTTAAGAGAAAAACCACAGGGTTAACCCACAAAAATGTGTAACCTGTTAAAAGTACTTAAGAAAATAGAAGTTACATCCCTTCGGATGCACTGCCCAGAGCTCACTGCTCAAAAAGAGGCTCACTGCCTATAATAAATTATGATTTTCACAGAGATAATGAACTGAGAAATAGCATCTACATTAATGCCTGAATCAATCCCTTTGAAGGCTCAAAAACTTATGCTCCTATCTTCAAATTCTTCTTCACTGACTCTTCACTCTACACTTCCTTCGCTCTTCTTCTTCTTTGCTCTGCTTTTTGATCCTTTCTTTGGATTTAAGTCATTTATTCAAGGATGCTTTTCAACAACTCTTCAACAAGTATTTATATGCTTCATCAACCTTGGAATGATCAACAAGGTCAACTAAACTTGAAGCGGATCATTACACTGTTGGCCAAACACAAGTGAGACTTGAATCTTCCTCTACAACCACACCATGCTTCATAAAATGTTCTTAGATCATCTACAACATGACAGGAACATCCGGTCAGCCAAGACTAAGAAGAACATCAACCTCAAAGAAGAAATCTTCAATCAACAAGCTCAAACTTCAATATGGACCTCCAACATAGTAGCCATACGATCTAGAGACCTCCACAAGAATATTTAAATCACCAATAACATTTACTCTAAACCAAATTACCAGAATCATTTGTATCATCCTCTGAAACCTCAAGAATAGTATCTGCCATGACTGTCAAACTAGAAAGATAGCTTGTGGACCTCGAAACCATGAACCACTGGAGTTGATGATACACATTGATTTCCCAAACATGCCTTCAGATCCATAGACCATAATATTTCACTGCGGAGCAATCCAGACCAACTTACTGTCACACTGTCTCTTTTGAATACTGCAAAATCTGGTTCTACTCAAATGGCCATAACTTCTTCAAATCTTCATGTGGACTTCTCAAATCTTAATTGGAGCAACCTCTGAAAATTCTCTACACAGCCATATGGTCCGCAAATCTTCATGCGGACTTCTCAAATCTTAATTAGAGCAACCTCTGAAAATCCTCTACACAGACATATGGTCTGCATGCATTGATTGTCATTAATTTTCTCTATATCCTCAACAGTTTGGTCTTTTATACAAATAGCAAAATAGGATACAGTTGATACTAATGGCAACAAGGATATGTTGACATCAATGACAACACCACGTAGGCACATATTTGCAACACTTTCCACTGGTTTTTCTTCCTTCACACAGCTAGTAGGATTAGTAGACACGAGATCTTCCTTAATAGCAATAAACAAACATTCATTTCCAAAATTACTAGCATTATCTGGTCTGATACTCCATCATCATCAAAATCTTTAACATAATAATACTTCTTTTGGATCCTAGGCTTGTTCTCGTATCTTTTTCTATTTCTTTCAATTCTTTTAGGACATCTGGAAGCAAAATGGCCTACTTTGCCACAAGAAAAACATTTGAAAGGTAATTTGTCTTTATACTTACTAGATCCTCTTTGCAGTCTGTCCACAAAGTTGGCTTCAATTCTATCAAACTGATCATCAAATTCTACCTTGTATTTTTCTGATCTGCAAGTTCTTCTAAGAGTATTGGATTTAAAGGCCACCTTAACTTTTAGCAGAGCATCACCAAACTCTCTCTTTTCAAAGGAAGTAAGCTTACGAAGCAGTCGATCCCTATCAACTTCTTTTACTTGCATGAATTCTTCAATTGTAGCTATCTTGTGACAGTAGGACTTGGGCAGAGATCTGAGAATTTTCATCACAATTTCCTAATCGTCGAGAGTTCCCCACATGGATTTTATCCCTGTGACAAGTTCATCAACTCTCTGCATAAAGGTTGATACATTTCCATCTTCATTCATCTTCAAACTTTCATATTTCACTTTCAGACTTTGTATCTTGGCTTTCTTCACAGAATCATCTCCTTCATACAGATTTTTCAACTTTTCCCATACCTCATTTGTAGTTTCAAGATCCACAACTTTCATCAGTATTGAGTCAGTTAATGAGCTTAGTAAAGCATCTTTTTCCTTGACATCCATATCATATTCTTTGATTTCATCATCAGTCATCAGACCATTTGGAGGTGTGGAGTATTTTGTTTCTACAGCTTTCCATACTTTGTAACCAAGACAAAGGAGATGGCTTTTCATCTGAGTCTTCCACAGACCATAATTTGTTCCATCAAAATGTGGCGCTTCCTTCTTGTAAGACATTTTGGATCTTCCTCAAGTTGTTAAACTTTCTTCAAAAGGAACTTGGCTCTGATACCATTTGTTGATATGTCCCGAACAACTGAGGGGGGGTGAATCAGTTGTCTTAAAAACTTAAACACTTTTGTAATTAAACATCAATCACTTATCCACAATTATTATGATTTAACACTAAATGCATGAAATCAGAAACTTAACCACAGATACAACATCAAACACATGAGACACTAGGTTTTATGTGGAAACCCCCGAGGTGGGGAAAAACCACGGAGAGGATTAGCTCTCAATATATATTGCAATCTTGAAATAATGATGTTCAGACTTGGTCACTCCACAGGCCTAAACATACTGGCTCACTGCCATGAAGAACAACTAGGTCTAGCAAGCTCACTGCCTCAACCCTAAACCTAGCAAGATTACAATAAGGGTTGTTAAACCCTATTGACAGCTCACTGCCATGATCAGCACCTTTTATGTCTGTGATTGAAGTACAACAATTCCTCTGCTCTACTCTACCTTTTCTCTACTCTACCTATTCTCTGCTTTGCCTTTTGGACCTTTCTTATTATCTTTCCATTTTCACTCAAGGACATCTTTTCCACAACTCAACTACAAGTATTTATACACTTCATCAACCTTGGAATGATCATCAAGGTCAGTATTACAATCATCAACCATTGGAACAATCTCCAAGGTCGGCATTACAAACATTTACAAAATAGGTCCTGACCTATTACAATATTATGCAAAGGAAATGAAGTAAAGATGTATGCGGATCATACAATGCCTTAGTTGGGCCTCAAACATGATCTTCCATGCTTCAACACACTTCCATGATCTTCAAAGGATCTCCGCAATTACTAGAATTAACCTAGTCGGCTAAGATTGGTTACACACTGCCTTATCTAGGAACAATCTTCAAACATGATCTCATTTCCTTAACGTAGACCAAATTCAAGATAGGAACATGATTAGGAGACATCCAAAAGAATGTTATAATCATCAAGAGCAACCGCATGAACCTTAACCACTTTAACTATAGGATATTCACATCGGAACACATGAACTTCACTGTCTTCAACTGTCATAAGAGAAGGATAGCTTGCAGACTAGCAGAACATGAACCACTTCAATTGTAGGCACTTATCATCATTCCAGACTTCCCTCTAGAACCGCAGAGTAAAATACTTTATTGCAGAGTAGAATACTTTTTCCCTGTCCCAACTGAACTTATAGAAAAAGTAGGTTTCACTCTGGTGAACACAACTCACTCAGATCTTCATGCAAAGGGCTCAAAACTAGAATGTAGCATCCTTAGACATACCTCTAACTTACTTCCAATCCAAAGACCATGATCTTCAAGCAGTTTACCAGACTATTCTTCAGCATACAACTCACTGTCTGTACTGCGCTTCACTGTAACTCACTTGATTCTTCCAGAGAGGCCAATTCTCTCAATATCCTCAACACACAAGGCTTCTAAACAATTAGTAGAATAGAACATGGTTGACACCAATGACAACAAAGATATGTTGACATCAATGACAACACCGATTAGGCACATACTTGCAACACCTCCATGCCACTACATGCTTCTACAATCTTCAATACATCTCCACAATCACTGGGTTTAACCAAGGCGGCTAAGACTAGTTACACGCTACGTTATCTGGGAGTAATCTTCAAACATGATCTCAATTCCTTAACACGAACCAATGCAAAGGTAGGAACATGATCAGGAGGCCTCCACAAGTACGTTGTAATCACCAGGAGTAACCACACAAACTCTAACCACTTTATCCATGAGATTCTTCACACCAGAGCACATGAACTTTACTGGCTTCAACTGTCATAAAAGAAGGATAGCTTGGTGACCACCAAATCACAAACCATTGGAGTTGTAGGCACTTATCATCATCCCAGACTTCCCTCTAGAACTACAAAGCAAAATACTTCAATGTGGAGGAATGTGGAGCAAAATACTTTCTCCCTGTCACTAATGAATAAACAGAAAGAGCAAGTTTTACTTTGGTGAATGTAACTCACTCAATTCTTCATACCGGAGACTCAAACTTAGGATTTAGCATCTTCAGACATGCCTCTAAATAACTTCCAATCCACAGACCAAGATCTTCACTCTCTAAGAATTGTGGAACAGTCTTCTGGACTGTTCTTCAGTATGCAACTCACTGTCTTCACTATGATTCATTGTTTCCTTTCTGACTCTTCCAGAGGGGGTAATTTTCTCAATATCCTCAACATATAAGGCTTCTAACCAAATAAAAAAATAGGATACACTTGACACCAATGACAATAAGGATATGTTGACATTAATGACAACACTGATTAGGCACATACTTGCAACAAAATAGATCACAAAAATGTAGAGAAAGGGTTTTAGAGACTGTGCACCTAGAATCTGAGGGCCAACTAGACTAGGGCACCCGCTCTTTAGTCCTGCAAATTCCTGTCATGAAAAATCTTCTACATAGGCTGATTGACAACCCCAAATGGCTCCTAGATCTCACAAATATTCCCCAGTTGGACTAGGGCGCCCGCTCATTAGTCCCACAAGTGTCAGGATCTAAAAATCTGAGTTTGTGATGATTGTACCTGCAATATACTTGCTTTTGTAGCTTCTTTCTGCTGTAACCTACAAAACATGATCTACACCTACAAAAGAAGGAGAAAGATGTTGCAACTATATAGGAGCTTGCCTCAATCAAGCCGCGTTTTGGTATTTCTACCTCAACAATAGCTAGAGATAAAGATTTGCATAAGTGTGTGCAAACCTAACAATGTGTATGCAGAAATATCAAACACTATATGTCTCAATCAAGGGAAGATCAACAACTTGCTTCAAATCAATAAACACATACAACTTCACCTCAAGGAGATGAAAACAAATGAAGACTTGCATGAACAAGAAGGTGAATCAACAATGTCCACAGAGGATCTCCAAGTTTGATGTTGGAGGCTTCAACCCTTCTCCTGATCATGTAAAGGGTGTACAAACCCTAGGAAGAGAAAGATAGACTCGAGATCTTGATTTCTAATCTCCATCCATTGTCTACATGATAGATAATTCAAATAACTTTCAAGAGATTCAACAAGTAGTTGATCTTCAATGGCAATTTTTGCAAATTTTTGGCATCAAGATTACATAAGAATTGTGTGTGTTAAAATGATTTTCAAATGTCTTTTTATATCTAATTTTAGGGAAATTCAAATTTTGAAATAAGGTCTTGATATCACGTGAAAACTGAGAATTTGAAAATGGAATCCCAAGGCATACGGTGAGAGTCGACACCTCGTCGAGATTTAAAATCCTGGAAAATATGGGAGGACTAGGGCACGGGCACCCGAGTCCAAGCCCCCTTTTTCCAATTAGATCTACATCAAGGGGGTCCCAAGGGTCTCTATTTTAGATTCTCTTTATGGGTTCTATCAAAAAGTTATCTCAAAATGTGAATATTTTGCAACTAGACCTGGTCAATCAAGGTTTCTAGAAGGTCAGAAAGAAAAAGGTTGAGGGGTCACCAAAGGTGAGGAGCTAAACTAAGGGAAATTGTACCATTCCGTACAGGAGGTCAATTGCAGACATTACACCCATTTCTCCTATTGTTCCAATTAAAAATTCCATTAGAGGGTTTGATATCTACCAAGTTTAAGAGATCAACATTGCCCCTTAGGGGTTCTGAGGAGGGATCCAGACGAGCAATACCATACCTCTTCTCCTTAAGAGAAGAGATAGCATTGAAATCCCCCGCCATAATCCAAGGAAGAAAAGGATCTAAAGAGCACACATGTCTAACATGGGACCACAATTGGATCTTGCCAAGGAGATCAATTGGAGCATAGATGTTAGAAAGAAGAATTATGTCACCCGACTAAAGACTGGAAGCAACCAGAGAAATAGAATACCTGTAGGAGAACCACAACAATGGAATAACTCTATCCCATAAACAAGCAACCCCGCTAGAGCTTCCTTCCACTCCCACACACTGACATTGACTTCTATCCCAGATCTTAGAAGCCAAATTTGACATACTTTCAATAAACAATTTAATTTCCTAAACAAAAATCAAATTAGGAGAATGAGCATGAATCAAATCAAGAGTAGCCTTTTGTCTAGGGATGCTATTCATACCCCTTACATTCCAAGATAACATAATCATCACTGAGGTTGGGAGAAATGAGAATCAATGGTCCTCACCAATCCAGACTCCACCAACATTTCCCCAGCTAACTTAACCTTTTCCTGATCCTTTTTTCTGCCAACCTTAAGAGGCTTCTCAGGAGCTCCTTTATTAGGGGGCTTTTGCTACAGGTCCAAAATAGTAGAAGATGATTTATTTTTACCCAGGTCAGTAGTACCCTTCTCGACAGTGAGTCGCAACTCAGGAACAACATAACCCTCAATAACCTCCGTCACCATACTTGTCCCCCCTTCACGGGAGCACAAGGTGGAAGATCTGTGTCCATCTAAACCTCTTGATCCCCCAACTTAGTAGAGTGTGAAGAAACATTAGGTTGATTTCAGATAAAGAGCCATCTTCCACGTGCATGTCTAAGGGAACACCCTCTTCCTCAACCAAGTCATCTAAGCCATCAAATATATTAAAGGTCTCCTCTTCCTACCTATCTCTGAGAGTTCTCTTTTGGCCTCTACCTCTGTTACAAGACTTAACTAGAACAAAACCCTCCTTATCAGTGACCACCCCCTACATGGGAGACTTTCCTTTCTCCATCTTCAGGGTAGAAAGAGAAGTGACATTATCCAAACTAGAAGCATGGACAACTTTGGGACATTTCTACTAGAGGTGACCATATTCATGGCATAACCAGCACTAGAAAGGCAATGCCTCATAGTCCAACTATTGGGTCCAAGAAGATGATCCAATGCTAATTTCTACATAGTTCAACAGTGGATTATTCAATTCAATTTCAATGCATACATGAGCAAAGGAAATTACCTTTTTATTCAAAGTTTGTTAAGAAGGACAATAGGCTTTCCATGCAAAAGATCCACCATCTACAATATATCACTTCTATAGTATTCCAGAGGCAGGCAAGGGAGATGCACCCACACCGGAACCCTAGAGGGGAGATCCTTCATAGAATTAAATCTTACATGCCAAGGTTTAATAAATATATCCACCTACTTGTAGAAGGACCACCTTCAAAATCCATATTCCTATCAGCCACACAAGAAAAATCCACCATGAAGAAGTTGTTGGCCACCACCATTATATCAATATCACCCTTAATGTCTTGCGAACCCAAGATTCCAAAAATGGGAATGACACCAATAGCCCCATAAAATTACATATCAGTACATGGTTGCTATAATACTCCACATCCTCAGCCACTTAATTTAGTTGGATCATCAAAATTAGACAATCTTGAATCTCTCTAGGCAACCGTTCACCTTTTGCATTTTGAAAAAACTATTTTTTTAAATGATCCCTCACCAGTATTAGCCATATTCGGATGAATCCTATCACCAAAAGGAAAAGAGGCGTGATCTAGCATGCCCCCAGACACATACAACACCATGCAAAGAAAAAAACTGCCCCACCCGCAGGAATAAAGAAACAACAAAAAATAGATAGAAAGAACCCCAAGCAGAGCCCCCTCGGACCTAATTTGCATCCCAACGCAGCCCCGGAAGCACAAAACCCCCACACGTACACCCCTCACCAAGACGCAACACCAAAAGGTGGAAAAAGAAGCCTTTGGAGGTCGCGGCAAGCATGAAAGCCCTATCGCGGGCCTGGTAGAACAGGGAACCTCTGCACCAGCAATCTCACCATCCTTAGTCCTTCTTGATTAAATGAAATTTAATTAAATAAATAGAATTTATTCAATTAATGTTGGAATTAGGGGAATTAGAAGAAATTGATGAAATTAATTAAATAATCAAGTTATTTAATTAATGTTAGATGCAAGTGATTTAGAAGAATTTGATGTATGCAAGGTGAATAATGCAAAGGTCATTTTAGGTGTCTATATTATCAAATTAGTTGATAGAAACATTATATTTTTACAATTATGACATATTCACCTTTAATTTTTTCTAGAAATCCTCACTACACATGTTTAAGCTAGATTCATTATCAACCAAGGCACACTTTACTTTTATATCTCTATGTTTCACCACAATATGTAAAGATAAATGCTCATTAATAATTGATTCGAGTGGAAAATCTATTCCATCAAATTAAATATCATGCTTGATTTTATATAGTACTACAGATTCTATCATAGAAGAAAGTATTTGTGGCATAATATTAGAATGTACATAGGTCTTGTCTAAACATTCTATATAATAACTCTATATAGAGGTGATGTATACAATAAATACCAAAGAAATATTCTAGCTTGTATATTCTAAATCTTATAAAAAATATTATATTCCTTATGTGCCTTGGTTAAAATCTTAGGTGTAGGAGAAAGATATAGATTATTAGATGGCATAACCAATTAATTAGATATAATATTATAACCTCTAAAAAAGCTCTTATAAGTGTGCCTAGTAGTACAATAACTATGTGAAGTGGGAACCTCATGAAAGATAGGTTCATACATAGGGTAAGAATAAATAAGGTGACCTTGAACAACAAACCTAGGACCCATAGGAATGTTAACAATATCAACCATATGAAACTTTAGGTGAAGAGGACAGACATGGATCAATAGATGGGACATTAAAAGACATTAATAAGTCCAAACTACCCATGGACATGTTAAAAAATAAAATATACAATGAAATCACATGGCAATGACATAAATGATTGATAAAACATACATGATGAATCAAAACATTAAAAATCTATATCACTCAAAGTATAAATTCACTCATCAATAAAATTTCATCTAAGCACTCATAATTAGCAAGCACAAATAACTTAAAGTTGTAAAGATGCATCACTATAACTATCAAAGTCATCATACAATAACTCCTCACTAAGAGAAAGAATATCATCATGTAGTATATTAGGAGGCAAAACATCATTAATAATATTTACATGTGAGAAGCTAATAAAATATCATTACAATATATGCCATCATCAAGTAATGTATCACAAGGTAAAGAATGATCATGAATATCCATAGAGTCAACATGAGGTGTAAAATAACTATTATCACATATGCTATCATCATCATGTAAAAAAGAATGTAACTCACAAATATCACTATCTCTAGGCTCCTCAGAAGGTGTAACATCAAGAGAACATGAACCTAAGAGTGAAGGAATAGTACTATCATGACATTTAAGAAAAGTATCATCACTATGCATCACATCATGATGAGTAGCTAATGGAGATGGAACCTCATCACATACCATATTATTGCTAAATGTATCACTATAAGATAGGGCTACACCTTGAATGTTTATCATACAAGGTGTATCACCATCATGAACCAAATCATGAAAATGAAATATGCTCAAAGGTACAACATTATTATGGTCATGCACATCACTAGCACTATCCATAAGAAAGGTACATCAAGATGAAGTTAATGGGAAAGTAAAATGAGTGTAGCTAAGTCAGAAGAGAAATCAGTAACCAACTCTATGAAGGAGGGTAAACCACATACATGATGAAAGAACACATCCATAGAAAATGCATCCCCATTCATAGCACAAAAAGACATGAAAACATAAATGATGTAAGGATTAGATGCTACAAAATGTAGCAACATCTCAAATTCTATATTATATGGATTCAATCCAAATGTAATGGTATATGAGAAATCATAGTGAAGGATGTATCAATAAAGCCCAAGATCAAAGAGATCACAATAAAATCCCAAACTTAATCAAGACAAATAATGAAGCAAAAATAAAGGGTTGATCCAAGCCATAATCAAATCTTAAATAAAAAGGCATGTAATAAAAAATATAAAATTTGACATCCTAATGTAGAAGGATAAATCCTAAGGACAAAGGGTAAGAATGTTGGATTCACCAAGTTATATAAAGGAAAATAACCTACCTCACACAAATATCCTATGCTAACTTAATTAAATCATAATGAATAATAATCTAATCTAGGTTAAAGAGTTGGGATTGATTATGGTACTAAAATAAATGTTGGAATTTAAATAAATAAAATAAAGAAACTTAGCTCTAGGATTGATGAAGATTTTGTTGTGCCATATTTTACCAATAGATTCACCAATATGATATAAAATCAAGACCTATCAAATGAATGCCTTGAGAATGAGAAGTTTTTATTTGCTACTCTAGTTCACTTTCACAACTATGGAACTAACCCTTGCGATTGTAGATCTAAACCTAAATCATAGATTGAATTTTTTTTATTGTGATATCTATAACATGATTTCCTTGATGTATACAACCTATGTTTGAAGGGAAGTGGTTCTGATAGGCACCATTTATAAAATTTTTGGGCTAGCATTGCTATATTTTGGTCAAACCCCTATTTCCAAGTCAATGGCATGGAATAATAATCAAAGTCAACAAGTTGTCATGCAATATGCCTAGAGTGTTGATACAATGTCATTGTGATATGATGATGCTTTGATGTCTATAGATGCTTAATGCATGCTAGATGATGGTGTAGAGTATATTTTAAAGTACCCTATAGTGTATTGTTTAATGTTTCATGCTTATTTACTTCATTTAAGCATAAGGAAATAAGTAATATATTAAAATAATTATTATGCTAACTAAACAATGATAGAGCTAGTAGGTATGAAAAGGACAATGAAAAAATGGCATCCCTAGTTTGTCAATTGGAGAAAAAAAGGTTCACTGGAGTGGAATAAAAACTAGAGAAGTGGGGTGTAAGAGATCAGAAGTAGATTCTATGTAGAAATATGTAGATTCATAGTAGAGACTATCATAGAGTAGTCATAGCCATACTAACATGATATTGACCGAAATGAGATATGAAATAGGAAACTAGATCTTAGGGTAGAGTTTATCCAATGTGGTACTGACCATCTAATTTTTTAATGTTTGAAAGTGATGTATGCATGTAAGAACTATTATAATTGTAGTGGTGATTTGGGTCACTACCATAATTATGTTAGTGTCTAGGTGGACAAAAAATGTAATTTGAGTCAAACATGAGTGTTGATGAAGCAAAGGATCAATTATGCATCATGGTGAGAGAACTGAGGTTTAGGAATAGGATAAATACATCTTAAAACATACTAGGGGTGTGGACACTAAAATGATTGTGCAATATAGAGGGGAAATTACAAAGCAGGCAATTTTTTATTGTACATTTTGCCCCCACTTAAGTAGGCTTATACACTAGGGATAAAGTGAGTTAAAGTAAAATAGAATAACTAATATTTGAAATTTTGAGGATATAATAAAGGACATATGATGGGATTCCACATGCCTTTGTCTCTTCTCTTTTCTTTCCAATATGCATTACTTATCTACAAGGAAAACACAAAAAGAAAAACAATCATTATTCATTATGGTAGACTAAAAGCATGTAGAAAATAAATGTCATCATATATTATCTATTATCTAAACTTTTAGTGAACTTGGTTAGATGAGAGATGGAGAAAAGGAAGTGTAAGAAGAACATAAATTCTTGGCATGATCTATATTTGATTTAGAACAAGAACATAGGAAAATAAATTGGCACATGTGAAATAACAGTATGTAAATGGGAAAAGGAATAGGGATCCCACCAAGCCCAAAAATAAACTAGGTAACATGATGCAGGGACCAAACTAACTAGCTATAGGGAACCAAAACTAGTTTAGGGACCATAAAACTAGGTATCTAGGTATATTATCATGAGAATGGGAGAATGATTGCTCCCCTTAAACTGATTGCATGCTAGAGGATGCAATCAATTTAAGGAGTTTGTATTAGAACATAAGGCATGTTAATGGGAAAGAAGAGAGTGTATAATGGTATAAGGAAGGAGCAAGAAGTAGGAATGTTGCCCATAGAAGTATGAGAAATAGAAATGTGCCAAGTAGGAGAGTAGGAAAAGACTGTCATGTATAAGTAGAATAGAAAGAGAGTGTGCAAAGAAGGGACACCCCATAAAAATGTGTACATGTGTTTTTCTCCAATATTAAAGGAATAGAGAAATAATAGAAAAGGATCAACCAAGTAGATTAGTACAAGCATATTTCTCTATTCCTATTATGTTATGTATATTTCATCATGTTTATGTGCAGGGGAAGAATGTTGGTCCCATGGAGAAAGGTCACAAGGAGTATCTATGTAGTGAGGTAGTAGAAGGGTAGTCATAGTTGAGGTTAGGATACTTAATAAATGTTTGTTCAACTTGAACAAAAGAAAGAAATAAGACAAAGATAATGATATGATTGAAGGATCACTTTCTCTTGGATATGTGGCAAGAGGTTTTCTAAAATAGGAGATTAGAGAAGATCGCCAAGAGGTTGGAAACCCATGTGTACAAGAAAAGAAAGGATTTGAGAGAGAAAAAATTCTTACACTTAGAATAGAAGATTTATTGCATTGTACCAAGTGTGTAAGGTGGGATTTGGGGTCTAGGTTACATAAAAAATGACATACAAATATATGCACTACAAAAAAAGGAGTGTAGGGAACCAAGAGGTGAAGTATAGAACCAATCCAAAGCATGATATTTCAAGGTACAAGGAAAGAGTTTGGAAAAGATAGGATCATAACATTTATGTGCCAAGCATCAACATAGAAGTATCTCACATAATGCGAGAGATCACATTTACCATTATACTTAGCAAAACAAATTGTCCCAATGCCAACAAGATAAGGTTATGTGAGAATCTGGGGAGCTAAAGGACATGACAACCATAAGGATGCATACTAGGTAGCATAAAACAAAGTGGAAGGGAAACATGGAAGATTATAAAAAAAAATTAATATCCTAAAGTTTATAATATATACATGAGACATATCAAGTAGAGAGGAAGAGGAAGTAACATGTTATGGGACTTTTTCCCTGAGAAAATAATTAAATAAGTAAATTTTATGAACAAAATATTGAAGAATTAAAAAAAAAAAGAGGAAAATAAAAACAAATTATTTAATAGTAAAGAAGATGTGTAAAACAAAAGGATTAAAAAAAAGTTACTTTCAAGTTTAAAAGAAGTTAAAAGGTTAAAAGAACCTTATAAAAATAAAAATACTCCTATTTAAGTGATTCTTATGAGAAGAGTGCAAATAAAATAAAAATTATATTCATTATTTTGTATGATTGGGTGTGATGGTTGGAAGCCACCCTTTGGTTTATTATTTAAACTTATAAAAAAATGTAAAAGGACACAAGAAAATGTAAAGTAAAATGTACAGGAAAATATACAGTAAAGTATACAGGCAAGTATACAGGAATCAGAGGGCACAAAGGAGTGAGGATTAGGGTCATTGGATGGGCCTTGAGCATTTGGAGAAGGGTGGTACACAGAGTGTGTCCAACTTGGGTACAACGTACACCCAAGAGTGTCCTGGCCAGGGTTGTGTTTGTTTTATGTCGTGAGGCATGGTTGGTTCTGTGTAAGAATGGGTTCCTCCAGGGGTGCTCTTTGCAAGGAACAGCTGAGACCTGTGATTACTCCTTCAAGTGTCATATAACAACATCTCAGTGCTTCACATATAAGTGATTTATATATTTATTTGAAGTAGATATATATATTTTTTTAGAAATGCGCCTGGTAAACTTTTTAACATGACTGGCGACGCTGGTGCGACACGCCCTCCGGCTCCACACGAATGCTTTTGCCCGGAGCAATGAACTGATGAGGCCACAACACGGGGGACCTCATCCCCTAGCAAGAACACTTCAAACCCGCGAGCTCGTTGGCCCAATGAAGGCGTAATGCCTGCGAGCTTGTTGGCCCAGTGGGGGTTTGAACTCTGGTGGCCGCCACTACAATCGAGTGACTTAACCACCGAACCACACCCTTATCAGCGATTTTGAAGTAGATATTACCAATGTTGTATTGATTAAATTATTGTTGTAAATTGATGTTATTAAAGTTTATTGATAAAATATTTGACTACGTTTATTCAATGTATGGAAAATAGATTAATTTATTTCTATTTTAAATAATTTACTTAAAGTGCATTAAATATTATATGAGTTGTATAGTTGTTAAGAAAATAATAACTTTTTGGTAAATGAATATTACTTGGGTGAAAATGAGATTAAAATTCATATGTATTATATATATGGTAAGAAAAAGATATAATTGAAAAAATAGAAAACCATTAGGTTAAACAAGTGAAAAGTGTAAAGTGAAATGGTTTATAGCTTCACTTGAGTTAAAATTAACAAGTACCACGTAGTGGCCAGTACTTGCCTTGTAGTGTTGTAATTATAGTATGTGTTTAGTTCTAATTTTCTTCTTAGATTAAATATTTGTTGTATAGACAAAATGCATTCCAATAATGTTAAACAAATAATTTTTTTAAGGCCTATATAAATATAATAGCAAAATTGTAATATTTATAGTATATTTAATTTTGATTCAATATATATAGTTTTCAAATTTGATAATTTAAATATTAACGAAATTGTATAATTAATATATGAACAAGGTTTAATAATAAATATTAATAATATAATTAATAGTATAACTATAAATGAAATATTTAATTAAAATATAAGACTATTTATTTAGGACATAAATAAAAAATCAATGTAGAAAACCATATTATATTTGAATAACATTTTGTTTGAAACGAACTATGCATTGCTATGGGCAAGTGGGGAGATTTTAACCCTAATTCTAATTGGAATCCTAATCCTAACTCTTACCCTAACCCTAATTCTAATCATAACATTGATTGTACTCTGACTATAACCCTAATTTTAAGTCTAACAATAATCCTGATTCTAACCCTTAATCCTAATTCTAACTATGGTTTTAACCTTAACCCTAACCCTAACTCTAGCCCTAACCCTAACCCTAACCCTAACTCTAATGCTTATCCTAACTCTAATTCTTACCCTAATTCTAATAGTAGCCTAATTAAAAGAATTTTGAACATTTTGAACCATATATTTTTTTTATTTTTTTAACTCATGCTTTTAATTTACAAATTAATTCTAACTATGATTTAACCCTAACACTAACTTGAATTATAACCCTAACTCTAGCCCTCACCCTAACCCTAATTATAAAAGTTTAAAATTTTATATTACAAATTTGTGGTAAATTGCTAATTATTAAAGTTTGAAATTTTATATTACATTAAAATTTGTAATATAAAATTTCATACTTTTATAATTAGCAATTTACCACCTTGCACCAAGCAGAGGAGACCAAAGCCCCTTAACAATTCACCTTAATTTTGAATTCAAAGTTTAAGCAACTTTATTTTTTTTTTACTTTGACATTTTTTAAAGGCCACTTATAATTAGCAATTTACCACAAATTTGTAATATAAAATTTCAAACTTTGAAATATTATTTGTATATTTTACATTAAATTTGTAATATTTCAAACTTTTACAATTAGCAATTTACTACAAATTTGTAATATAAATTTTCTTCTTTATTTTCACCTCAATACTTTTTGGCTTGATTACTTCTAAGAATGTTTATCAAGTTTTGCTTTCTTAACCTACATACCATACATCTAAAATCTTATAGTATTTAATATTTGATAGTCTTATTATTTTTGTTAGACTTGGGATATGATTTCCTTCTAAGTACTTGTAATTATATTACTAAACAGTTTTTAAATATAAATATAAATAAATACTATGGCTGGCCTTAATCAAGGTTTGTAACCTCCTCAAACTTCAAGACTTACATAATATAACACCATTTTATTGGCAAGGTAGTTAAAATGATTTCTCCTAGAGAAGACCTGAACACAATTTTATGTTGGAACCTCAATATATAAGGTAGTAAGAACTTCCCCTGCCACACTCAAATGAGTCTGTTCATTACATGAACTTGATATGTGCCCCAATTTACTGTTCTGCTGAGTCATTGGAAGACACAAGGTTTTGCAATAACCCATAACAACATATTATTTGTGGTAGGAGATGAGTCTAATGATTGCCAAGACCCTTATTTTTATCTTATTTGAAAAAGGCTCAAGCTAAAACGCATGCATTACCTCATGGCAGATGGGTTTATTTCCAAGTTTGCCTTTTTGCACCAAAGCACAAGTTTAACTAATTTATCATTATCAAAATAGATTGTAGTAGAATTTCATGCCAAACAATTATGGTACAAAATGTTCTATACATGGAATGCATGAACTGCAACGGTGACTAGATTTACTCTAGAGATAGATAAAATTTTGTATTTTGCCTCAGTTTAAATAAAGTTTGATGTTTTCAATTGTTGCACTTCCAATCCAAGGTCACTATACAAGCGAACTGTGTCCTTTAAGAACAATTCAAGCAATGAAAGCCTTTCAAATGATTCTTAGAAGTGGGATGGGGATTTGATTCTACTGATGAAGAATCTCTTTTTGAAATTTACATTTGTAAATGAAATCTTACATTTAAGTCCTTTCTCAATGGGTACACCACCTAAATAAATTAAAGAATGATGGAAGACTTGGCAACACCCCAGTCATCAATTTTTTTGCATGACATAAAGGTGGTTGATATTCACTAAATCATTCTAATATTTCATTTGGCTACAACTATTTCCAAGTTAAAATTTCCTCTTTTGAATGTAACTTCCTAATAGCTCCATAAAACCCTTCAGCCTTGTTACCTTCTTCATGATGATTCTTTCTGTTAATTGATGCACGCCTCCATCCTGATCCAGGTGTATACTGATTGAACTCAAGGATGACAATATCTGCAAGTGTAAGATAAGAAACTTAAGAATCAGATGGAATTATGTGCTTCTTATTGCTTTACAATATATAATATATTGATATCTAAGAGTGGATTTTAGGTTGGCTTTGCTTGTTAAGGTTAAAATCATTTTTGTGTGTAAAGATCTTCAACCATTGCCTATGGGGGAACATTCTCATATGTTAACTTTACTGGCCTTCTGAGAAAAAGATTGTCGGCTATACAAATAATAGGAGTCCTATCCTTACAGAAATTAATGATTCTAAAGAAAATAGTGGACAATCATTTTAATTTCAAAACTAGGAAATACAAGGCTTGCCCCTATATGTCTTCAAAATGTTTAGCCCTTCATCAAATTGAGGTAGAGGATAATTTACAAAACACGGCCAAGGATAATTTTGAAGGAACTCTGAGATATTGAAGTGAGACAATCTCGAGTCTCTTCGATGACTGCGATAAAGAAATAAAAGCAAACTATTTAAATGGATATAAAAGGAAGATAAAGATATTGATGATAGCAAAGTCATGTTCTCTTTGATATAACAAAAAGCACTCTCCGCCTTGTGGATATAACACCTACATTTTCAAACAGATAGTTGGCATTTATAAGTCCCTTCGAAGTCCCCAAAAGGGTAGTACACTGTTAATACAACATCGAGAGGAAGTATAGATATCGATAGGACAAGAATGGAACTCTCCTCGATGGCTTCGATGACAACAAATAGCAGACTTCATCAGTATTAAATAACTCATATTGAAGTAACAATGAAAAATTGGAAGGACATTTTTAAAATCATGGTTGAATTATTAAGAACCACTTACCTACTGGTATCATAAGTTGTATAAACTTGACATCCAACCCACCAATCTCTACCAATTCATTCAACAGTAAGAAGTACTAGACCTTTTACCTGAAAAAGTAATAGAAACTAAAAGCAAGAATACATTTGCAACAACGAAACTAATCATTCAAGTTTCATCATATCTCATTAATAGTTTTCAATCACATGCATCTCTAGGAATTGCCTTCTAAATTTATCATAAGAACGCATAAGTGTATTACAAAAATTAACAATAGAATTAAAACAACAATCTTGAAAAATTCACATACAAACATGCTAAACTCAAGACCCTGAAGGTAGCCATTCTAGAGGTCAATCTGTTTCTCCTTAAAACCCTGATGATGATCATTGCTACTCAATTTATTTGTGTGCCCATTTATATTTTTGAATCAGATAGGATTAAATAGTCTCAATCAATCATGAAACAATTAAATCAAGGACAAAGACTCAAATTGGACAGCAATATTCTCATTATTAATTATTCCAATACTTGAACCTTGTCATCTTGTAACATACTCCGGAGGGGACTTCCTTCTGTAAGTATATTGTTGTGGCTACGTTATATATTCCAATGTCCTAATCAAAAGTGTAAAATGTGTACAAGAAAAATGCTTTAAAATACAACATGATTCAAACCTCAAGCAGGATGGTCTTGCTCCATGGGAAAAGACGACTCTATATGTGGGCAAGAACCAATACATATACTCATATCATATTTTTGTAACAGAACTGATTATTTGTTATCCTTCTATAACCAATATTGACCTAGTCATTGTTGCTTGATATAATTCACAAAATAATCCCAATAGTCTATCATGTTGTCAAACATAATCAAGTAAACTACTTTCCATCTCTGTTCATAGTCTATGCCAATAAATTTATCTATTCTCAATGTCTAATATAATCCCAATGCACTTCTTGAGGAAGAAAGAAGTCTGAAATAGGGGCTGTAGTTGAAGCTGCACAAAATACAAAAAATTAACAATGATTAAAGGGTAAGTGCAAGAAGATGGGGGGGCAAAAATGGGTCTTAAGTGGCCACTTTTTTCTAAAATTAGGAAATACTAAACTTGGATGAGAAATTGAGCGTAGTTACACTCAAATTTTGAAGATGCAACCAAAACAATGTTCGTAGTGCTCTGAGTCTACTTTCTAAACTACTATTTTTTTTAAAAAATGGTATAGATTAAGGGTTTCAAAATAGGGAGCCACAGAAATTGGTGTTGTTTCTCTCAAGAAAACATAACATAGCATGTTTTGTGGCTCCCTCAAAAGGTTAACTTTTTTTTGGTATTTTAAAAATCGCTTCAGTGAAAAATTAGCTAACAGCATGTAGTTTATGCCTGACTTTTCTGATAATTTTTTAATGAATATTTGATTTTTTACTAATTTTCAAAGTGGACACATCCTAAAAAATAGAATTTTGGTCGTGCTACCCCTGTAAATTTTGAAAACTAATTGAATTTTTTTAATATGTGTAGAATGGAGTCTAGTTTATAAAAACGTAATTTATTTGAAATTTCAATGAACGGTTAATTTATAAAGAAAAAAGACTAAACACTGGTTTTTTCCCAAAAACAGACACAAACAAAAGAAATTAAAGATGAAAGGCTTAACATTGTCAAAATGTGAAAAAAATTACATCGTTAAATAGCTAAGAGAAATCCTAACATTACCCATGTGTTCTATTTGTTCGACCTTGAAACACATACAAATCTGAGGGTTAGCACAAACAAAATTATGTGAAATCTTGTAGAATTTACAAAAACACATCTGTGGACGTTGGGAGGGCACTCCAAGCTTTTGGGTTGGAAATACAAAGAAAATCCCAAGCCTAAGGCTTGGGATTCCCAAAGAAAAATATAACATGCTCGTGTTATGTTGTGCTTTTTTTCCTTTTTTGCATGTTTGACGGTGTTTGCCTAGTTCGACATAATGCAAGCACGTTATAATGCACTCACGTTATGTCTCCCTTTGAATGATTTAAGTTCAAGTTTCATAAGTATGTTTGATGGATATATATATGTATATATGTATGCTTGTAGGTATGTATGTGTGTACATGTATGCATGCTTGTATGTATGTATATATGTATGCATGTTTGTATGTATGTATGTACATGTATGTATCTATGTCTATATGTATGTAAGGGTATTGGGTTTAGGGTATATAAGGACCTGAGCTCGTATAGTTTTTAGGGTTGAGGGTTGAGGGTTGAGGGTTGAGGGATTAGGACTTAAGTAATAGGTACAAGGTAGAGGGTAGAGGGTAGAGGGTAGAGGTTAGAGGGTTGATGGTTACAGTTGAGGGTTTATTTTCAGGTTGTTGAGTGTATAAGATTAAGTGTGTAAGGCATGGGGTTTAGGGTTTAGGATATTGGGTATAGGGTTTACGATATGGATTGAGGGTATATAAGGCATAGGGTGACTTGGGTTGAGAGCATGTATGGTTTAGGTTTAATTTAAGTATAGGGTTGAGGCTCAATATTCAGGGTTTAGGGTATAAGGGTGAGGTTATAAGGTATAGGGATGAGGATTTATGGGTGTAGGCTTCAGGGTTTAAGGTATAGGGTTGAGGATTGAGGGATTAGGGCTTAAGTATATGGTTGAGGGTATAGGGTTGAGGGTTTAGGGATAGGTTTTAGGGTTTAAGGTTTAAGGGTTGACGGATAGAGTTTAGGGTTTAGGGTTTAGGGGTAAGGGATTAGGGTTTAAGGTATAGTGTTGAGGCTTGAGGGTTTAGGAATAGGGATAGCATTTAGGGTTTAGAGATGAGGGATTAGGATTGAGGGTTGAGGGATTAGGGATTAAGGTATAGTGTTGAGGGTTGAGTGTTTAGTGATAGGGTTTAGGGTTTAGGATTGAGGGTTGAGGGTTGAGGGATTAGGGTTTAAGGTATAGTGTTGAGGGTTGAGGGTTTAGGGATAGGGTTTAGGGTTGAGGGTCTGGGGATTAGGGTTAAAGTAGAGTGTCGAGGGTAGAGGGATTAGGGATAGGGTTTAGGGTTGAAGGTTTAAGGATTGAGGGTTGAGGCTTTAGGGATGAGGGTTAAGGGATTAGGGTTTAAGATATAGTGTCAAGGGTCGAGGGTTTAGGGATAGGTTTTAGGGTTTAAGGTTTAAGGGTTAAGGGTTAAGGGATAGGGTTTAGGGTTAGGGATAAGGGATTAGGGTTTAACGTATAGTGTCGAGGGTTGAGGGTTAGGAATAGGGATATCGTTTAGGGTTTAGGGATGAGGGATTAGGGTTGAGGGTTGAGGGATTAGGGTTTAAGGTATAGTGTTGAGGGTTTAGGGATAGGGGTTAGGGTTTAGGGTTTAGGGATTAGGGTTTAAGGTATAGTGTTGAGGGTTGAGGGTTTAGGGATAGGGTTTAGGGTTGACAGATTAGGGTTTAGGGTTGACGGATTAGGGTTTAAGATTGAGGGTTGAGGGTTGAGGGACAGGGTTGAGAGTCGAGGGATTAGGGTTAAGGTAGAGTCTCGAGGGTAGAGGGATTAGGGTTTAAGAGTTAAGGGTTAAGGGTTGAGGGATAGGGTTTAGGGTTTAGGGATAAGGGATTAGGGTTTAACCTGTAAGGTTTAGGGTTGAGGGATTAAGGTTTAAGGTTGAGGGTCAAGGGTTGAGGGATAGGGTTTAGAGTTTAGGGATTAGGGATTAGGGTTTAGGACCTTGAGGGATTAGGGTTTAGGGTTAAGGCTTTAGGGATAGCATTTAGGGTTGAGGGATTAGGGTTGAGGGTCGATGGATTAGGGTTAAGGTAGAGTGTTGAGGGTAGAAGGATTAGAGATAGGGTTTAGGGTTGAAGGTTTAAGGATTGAGGGTTGAGACTTTAGGGTGAGGGTTAAGGGATTAGGGTTTAAGATATAGTGTCGAGGGTTGAGGGTTTAGGGATAGGTTTTAGGGTTTAAGGGTTAAGGGTTGAGGGATAGGGTTTAGGGTTTAGGGATAAGGGATTAGGGTTTAACCTGTAAGGTTTAGGGTTGAGGGATTAAGGTTTAAAGTTGAGGGTTTAGGGTTTAGGGATAGCGTTTAGAGTTTAGGGATAATGGATTAGGGTTTAGGATCTTGAGGGATTAGGGTTTAGGGTCGGATTAGGGTTTAAGGTATAGTGTTGAGGGTTGAGGGTTTAGGGATAGGGTTTAGGGTTGAGGGTTGAGGATTAGGGTTTAGGGTTGAGGGATTAGGGTTTAAGGTATAGTTTTGAGGATCGAGGGTTTAGGGTTGAGGGATTAGGGTTTAGGGTTCACGGATTGGGGTTTAAGGTTGAGGGTTGAGGGTTGAGGGTTGAGGGTTTAAGGTTTAGGGTTTAGGGATAGGATTGAGGGTCGAGGTATTAGGGTTAAGGTAGAGTGTCAAGGGTAGATGGATTAGGGATAGGGTTTAGGGTTGAAGGTTTAAGGATTGAGGGTTAAGGCTTTAGGGCTGAGGGTTAAGGGATTAGGGTTTAAGATATAGTGTCGGGGGTTGACAGTTTAGAGATAGGTTTTAGGGTTTAAGGCTTAAGGTTTAAGGGTTGAGGGATAGGGTTTAGGGTTTAGGGATAAGGGATTATGGTTTAAGGTATAGTGTCGAGAGTTAAGGGTTTAGGAATAGGGATAGTGTTTAGGGTTTAGGGATTAGGGATTAGGGTTGAGGTTTAAGGGTTGAGGGATTAGGGATTAGGGTTTAAGGTATAGTATTGAGGGTTGAGGGTTTACGGATAGGGTTTAGGGTTGAGGGTTGAGGGATTAGGGTTTAGGGTTGAGGGATTAGGGTTTAAGATATAGTGTTGAGGGTTGAGGTTTTAGGGATAGGGTTTAGGGTTGAGGGATTAGGGTTTAGGGTTGAGAATTAGGGTTTAAGGTTGAGGGTTGAGGGTTGAGGGTTTAGGGATAGGGTTGAGGGTCGAGGGATTAAGGTTAAGGTAGAGTGTTGAGGATAGAGGGATTAGGGATAGGATTTAGGGCTAAAGGTTTAAGGACTAAGGGTTGAGGCTATAGGGCTAAGGATTAAGGGATTAGGGTTTAAGATATAGTGTTGAGGGTTAAGGGTTGAGGGATAGGGTTTAGGGTTTAGGGATAAGGGATTAGGGTTTAAGGTATAGTGTTGAGGGTTTAGGAATAGGGATAATGTTTAGGGTTTAGGGATGAGGAACTAAGGTTGAGGTATTAGGGTTGAGAGTTAAGGGTTGAGGGATTAGGGTTTAAGGTATAATGTTGAGGGTTGAGGGTTTAGGGATAGGGTTTAGGGTTTAGGGTTAAGGGATTAGGGTTTAAGGTATAGGGTTGAGGGTTGAGGGTTGAGGGTTTAGGGATAGGGTTTAGGGTTGAGGGATTAGGGTTTAGGGTTGATGGATTAGGGTTTAACCTATTGAGGGTTGAGGGTTGAGGGTTTAGGCATAGGGTTGAGGGTTGAGGTATTAGGGTTAAGGTAGAGTGTCAAGAGTAGAGGGATTAGGGATAGGGTTTAGGGTTGAAGGTTTAAGGATTGAGGGTTGAGGTTTTAGGGTTGAGGGTTAAGGGATTAGGGTTTAAGATACAGTGTCGAGGGTCGAGGGTTTATGGATAGGGTTTAGGGTTGACAGATTAGGGTTTAAGGTTGAGGGTTGAGGGTTGAGGTTTGAGGTTTGAGGGTTGAAGGTTGAGGGATAGGGTTGAGGATCGAGAGATTAGGTTTAAGGTAGAGTGTTGAGGGTAGAGGGATTAGGGATAGGGTTTAGGGTTGAAGGTTTAAGGATTAAGGGTTGAGGCTTTAGGGTTGAGGGTTAAGGCATTAGAGTTTAAGATATAGTGTTAAGGGTTGAGGGTTTAGGGATAGGTTTTAGGGTTTAAGGTTTAAGGTTTGAGGGATAGGGTTTAGGGTTTAGGGATAAGGGATTAGGGTTTAAGGTATAGTGTCGAGGGTTGAGGGTTTAGGTATAGGGATAACGTTTAGGGTTTAGGGATGAGGGATTAGGGTTGAGGGGTTAGGGTTGAGGGTTGAGGGTTGAGGGATTAGGTTTTAAGGTATAGTGTTGAGGGTTGAGGGTTTAGGGATACGGTTTAGGGTTTAGGGTTGAGGGTTGAGGGATTAGGGTTTAGGGTTGAGGGATTAGGGTTTAAGGTATAGTCTTAAGGGTTGAGGGTTTAGGGTTAACAAATTAGGTTTTAAGGTTGAGGGTTGAGGGTTTAGGGTTTAGGGATAGGGTCGAGGGTCGAGGGATTAGGGTTAAGGTAGAGTGTCAAAGGTAGAGGGATTAGGGTTTAAGGTTTAAGGGTTAAGGGTTGAGGGATAGGGTTTAGGGTTTAGGGATAAGGGATTAGGGTTTAACCTGTAAGGTTTAGGGTTGAGGGATTAAGGTTTAAGGTTGAGGGTTGAGGGTTTAGGGATAGGGTTTAGAGTTTAGGGATTAGGGATTAGGGTTTAAGACCTTGAGGAATTAGGGTTTAGGGTTGAGCCTTTAGAGATAGCGTTTAGGGTTGAGAGATTAGGGTTGAGGGTCAATGGATTAGGGTTAAGGTAGAGTGTTGAGGGTAGAAGGATTGGGGATATGGTTTAGGGTTGAAGTTTTAAGGATTGAGGGTTGAGGCTTTAGGGTGAGGGTTAAGGAATTAGGGTTTAAGATATAGTGTCGAGGGTTGAGGGTTTAGGGATAGGTTTTAGGGTTTAAGGTTTAAAGGTTAAGGTATGTGGGATAGGGTTTAGGGTTTAGGGATAAGGGATTAGGGTTTAACCTGTAAGGATTAGGGTTGAGGGATTAAGGTTTAAGGTTGAGGTTTGAGGGTTGAGGGTTTAGGGATAGGGTTTAGAGTTTAGGGATAATGGATTAGGGTTTAGGACCTTGAGGGATTAGGGTTTAGGTTTGAGGCTTTAGGGATAGCATTTAGGGTTGAGGGATTAGGGTTTAGGGTTGAAGGATTAGGGTTTAAGGTAAAGTGTTGAGGGTTTAGGGATAGGGTTTAGGATTTAAGGTTTAAGGGTTGAGGGTTGAGGCTTTAGGGTTTAGGGTTAAGTGAGACCTAGATGGCTAAGGATGGATGGAGAGGTAGACAAGGAGTGACTGAGAGACGTAGAGAGGGGAGAGGTAGAGAGGTGAGAGGGAGAGATAAGTGAGATATACAGAGGTGAGAGATAGAACATGAGCTAATGGAACTAGAGGTGAGAGATATTGCAAAGGTGTTATCAAAGGTGAGATAGGCACAAATATTTATAGGCACTCCTTTCTATCATATTTTGCAATATATCTCACCTCTAGCTACTTGGCACTTCTTTGACATGACAACTCAGTGGCACATTATAAAGAGACTACATTTAGTTAATTCACTTCATAAGTTTCAAAATAAAATACCTAGACCACTACAAAAAGAAGGATGATGATCCCTTGAATTATGCACATGCCAATCCCTCCACTTCTGAAGCATCAATCTACTAGTATTTGGATCAAGGAACCCTCAATAACACATGAACTCTTTGAACTCTTTTCTACTTTAGACACATATTTTTCTATGGATCAATCTAGAGCAGGATAAAATGCTCTCATGTTTTGGCTTTCTATACAAATGGTAAAAAGGCCTAGACCCTCGTGATCCAGGCCCACATACTCTATTTTCTTCTATTTATGCGTGTGTTCTGACAAAAAAAAGTGTTTTCATGCTGTTGGGAAGTTCACATGCACATTTTGCACATTCTACCACCTTTGCATGAACTTTCCACCACCTTTTTCTACTTTGCCAACTTAAGAAGGAGGAAATAACATAGTTTTCACATCAAATTTGATATATATCAATTCAAGTTTCAATTTTTGTACTGTTGCAATGTTAATTGTGATTGAATTGTAGGAATTTAACATTATAAATTAGTTAATAGTATTGTTGTTACTAATTCTATTTGAGTACATTATTCAATTTAACGTTGAAAAGGAAGCAAGTGGTGAAATACTCAAATTGTTGAGGAGTTTGATGCAAGAAGTAAAAAAACACTACATAATTGGGTACTCTCTCCATTCGAATCTCCATTTTTTAGGTATGTCAAGTATTTACATGCATGTTCTTTACATTTTCCTTAATTCTATTTGAATTACTTTATCATGCTTTATCATACATGTTTATATCACTTGTATGGTTTACATATTTTGTGTTTATATCAGTCTCACTTTTTTTATTTTATAGTTCATCTGCCTTGTCTATGCTTCCACATTTTGCATACACATCTTATATTTTGCATACATGTCTTACATTTTGCATACATGTCTTACATTTTGAATTTATAGTTCATCATAGTTCTTACTACCCAAAGAGCTTATTCATCACACACAAATGTTGTTATAATAGACTGTGTTTTAAATCAGTTCATGGTATGCATAATAAAAAGATATCTCAAGGTCAACATTAATTAAAATAGACACAATCACGATATCATTGTTAAGTCCCTTTGCATAATGAACCTTATAATACAAACTCATTAATGTCTATCTAATGAGATTCAACCTAAAGGACCTCATGAAAAATTCCATCATGTGTTTTTCCTTTAAACCTACATATATAGCCTTAAGTTAAATCTCTAGATTTTATACTCAAGAATCCATAAGGTCAGCCTACAATCTCACATGGTGCCATGTATATTTTCTACACTTGGGCTCTTTAATAAGTATGTGCAATAATGAATTAAACAGACCTTAACATACCGTGATGTCAAATTATACAAGAATAAATCCTTACAACATATAACTATACAATCCCTTAAGCATAATAAAATATCATTATCTTGTCATAACAAGTTAAAATACAAATGAATATGTGCCAAGATCAAGTAAATCCCAATAGGCTTAATCCAATCATGATCCATGATATGCTACATTATTCTTCATGTTGATAGTTCATACAAACCTTTTGTACCAAATGTTTCCATTCCCATATCTATGAAAATGTACCAAGTTAAATACTATAAATCAGTCACATTGCCATGGAATTGATATAGGGTCTCAAGATAGTTCAGTCACAACAAAGTACAAAGTTCAACATGAGTGTCTCCATGAAAATCATAAGCCTTAAGGATGATCCTCTTGGTTGTCATAACATGATAATGTGAAGATAAGGGACTGCTGTCACACATCAAAAAATTAGTCCTTACCTCATGCCCTAGTGTGATGTCTCCCACGATCTCAATCATCTCTACTTCCATGACTAGATGGTTATCAAAAAGTGTTGGCCCACAAGACATCTCCAAGTGAAAATTAAGTGTATCATGTGTCCTAAATTTTGTCCCATGGTTGCAAGCTAAATCTTCATGTGTGAGGAGATGATATCTATCTGCAAGTAAGTGTAGGTAGTTTGATGCCACTAGCACCAAGGCCTCCCCCACATCTTCAACCTTGTAGTCAACATGAAGTCCCATGTACTCTTCACTTGTAGCCTCAATAGGTGACTCTCCTCTGTCCTTATCCTCATAGGACTGAAGTGAACTTTGTACCATAATGCTTTGTATGGCTGCAATAATGCTTTATATGCTTTGTACCTATTTTGGTTGAGTGCCATTTACTCTTCTACATGATGATTGTATGTACATTTAGGGTTGAATGACATATATTTCAGTTATTTGTATGGATTCATTTCTTAGGAACTAATATGTCTCTTTATCATGCTACAGATAAATTCTTCGTCATGCCGAGGAAATGATCAAGAATTAAACCAACACATGAAGACATAGAAGCTAAGAATGCAAAGAAAGCAGCAACTATGAGGGAACTTCGTGAGAAGAGGAAATTGGACACGATAAATGAAGACATGCCAATCGAAGAGGAACTGCAACCATCAAAAAGAGATATGGTATTGGTGACACAAAGGGAACAAATGCAAAAACTTCGTGCTCTGAGAGATTTGAATATCGTAGTTGGAGACACGTCCTCTATTGCAAGTCAACATGTAGGGACACCATCTACCACATCTCAAGTTGAGAGTACATCATCACTCACATGTGAGGAAAGAGGTATGCCATCGTTCCCACCTCAACCTCAAGGTATGTCATATATTCCATCTTTGATCAAAGGTATGCCATCTAGCCCATCTCATTTAAATATTCATGAAATTCCTAATGTTGAGATGAATTTACCTATCTTAACGCCACCTAGAATTTTGCATAGAAAGCCAAAGTATTTGATTGATATTGATGAGAATATTTTGTAGCCAATGGAAGGTAAGATTCTAAAATGCACTTGTAGAAGATATGCTCATAAGATTTGGAGATTGTTCTTTGAAAAGTTCAATGAGACTGCAAGATGTCAACTATTCATTGAAATGATGCAAAGTATAAAGTATAGGTCCATCATGAAGATTCTTGGGTTGAGAACATGAGAGGCTTGAAGTGAAAAATCTATTGTCAAGAATCTAATGAGTGCATATGAGAGTGTGGGTAACACCTTATGCACAAAAGATAGTAATGAAACATGACATGTCATTACATTGACTATAGTAAGTAGTCAAACGAGGAAAGCTCATCTCATTAGAAATATGAGTCAAGAATTGAGAATTAATAGGAAAACTTTATCAAGAGCTGTTGGAAGGTGCCAAAGAATTGAGGACAACAATGCCAATGAGTTATGGGCATTCTCGGGGAGACTATTACAAAAAGATAAACCAATTGTTGAAGCATTGAGATCATTAATTGAAGACTTTTGGAAGAATTACACAAGGGTATCTCTGAATCAAAGGGATGTGGTAAGAAGGAGAATCGGTAGTCGAAACCATGAGCCACATCCAAAGCATTTTTTGGATATGACTCAAACATAGTTTTTTGGTAAATTTCTAGAGATGTATCCTTAAATTAAAATTTGTCAAAGATATTTTGAAATGCTAAAACCTTTCTATGTCAAGATAAATCACACACGCACTACTTGTTGTTGTAGATTACATATTGAATTTTCTAACCATTTTGATGTTTATCGGTCTATATGTTTAGATTGCAACATACTAAAAATGTTTTGCAGGATTATGGCATACATGCCCCACCAACATCTTCAAGAGACTTTATATCAAGAATTTTATGTGAAAGAGAGGAAGGTCAAATATTCTATAGGAAATTATGCTTGGATGGCACATGTCAGCATTGCGGTGGTTTGCAATGTATGTCAATATCTGAACATATGGAGAGAACACATGCGGTTGGAAATGAACTAGTAGAGTTCAGCAAGTATAAAACAGTGGTATACAATACAAAAGATGGTAAAGAAGTAAAGATGTGTAAATATGTTATTCAAAAGATTCCAGTGTATCAGTTTATGTCTATATTGCGTGACAGTATAGTGTATGAGTATGCAAGACATGCCTATAGAGCTCAATGGTTGGACTTGCAATTCAAGTTATACAAGGACACATTTCTAGTTGGTAGCATTGTTTCATTCATTGACTTTGTAGAGAACTACAGTCTACAGCGACAGTGTGAGGTGCAATCACAATATTACAACTCCACACAAGTTTCTGTATTTGTGCACATCGCATTCATTCATACGAATGATAGTACAGAGGATGATAGAAAGATCATAAGGGAGTATCATATTTATATTAGTGATGACCACACGCATTCTACAGAATTAGTGCAAGGTTGCTTTCAGGTGTTCTACAATGATTTGACTAGAAAGGGCATATCATATGGTCAGATAACTGTGTATCACAATTCAAGAACTCGTAGAATTTCTATTGGCTGAGCAAGAGGAAAAATATTATAGGTGTTCAGCATATGTAGAACTTTTGTGAGGCTGGGCATGGAAAGGGGGAGCATGATGGTGCAGGAGCATGTATCAAAAGAGCCATAGCACAAGAAGAGTTAAAGTATAAAGACAATGCAAAGTTGATAGATGCAAAATCAATCATCGAGTGGTGTAATGCTTCGATGGGTCCAGGTAATGAAGGTAAGTCTTCAGTTTATAGATTTTTTTGGTTGATAGATGATACTAACATTGCACCATATGAGGACTATTGTACACTTACAGGATCAAGTGAGCTACACTCTTTCAGAAGCTCAATTGCAGGTTCATGTAGTATCCATATGTGGAAGATGGCATGCTTTTATTCTTCATGTACAATTCAAGCCTGGAATGAGTATGAGTTAAAGGAGTGAGTTGATGAATGGTGGTTAATTTATCTTAGCACACTTGACACGTATCGACCCCCGACAGCACTGGAACTGACAGAGATGGAATCATCAATTGACTTTGACCACATATCCAATCTAGTTCAACTAGGTAATATATCTACTTGTATAGTTTTTGAAATTCCTAATGTTATCTTACTTTGTAGTATTTTTGTAATGTTGACTAATTTCATCTAATTTGTTGTACATATCATTGGAGTGCATGTTTATGTAGTTATTGCAGATGAAGATAATGAAGAGGGAACAGATTATTACTTGTGTCATTGTGTTGAGGCCAAAAAGAAATTAGAGGCCCTAGTTACAAATGGAGAAAACATCGAATACCCTACAGGCTCAGTGGTTGTTACTAGAACATGGCTTAGAAGGTACCCACATAAGAGTGTTAATGTTTGGCTATTTCAGGACTTTGACATGCATCAGAAGATTCTTCATTACTCGAACCTTGTCGTGGCATCCAATGTTTATTTGATACAATATTGGGCTAGACCTTTGAACAAGATGTTGTGGAAGGTGCGTGAGTCTGACCATGAGGCAATACTTGACACAATAAAGAGTAGAGTAGATCCGGATGGTTCATTGGATTAATTTGTAAGTATTCACATTGATTTTGTAAAGTCATGTTACATTGATTTGTAAGTATGCACATTAATTTGTAAGTTTACATAGGTTTGTCTTTCTTTATTTCCTGCTGCATTTTTACACATATACAGTGAATATTGTAATGAATATGTTTGTCATTGATTTCAAAGTGCTTGGATGTTAGTAATTGAGTAAGGAATCCATAATTGTGCAGGTCTATTGGTTGTCTATTGTTTGATGATACCATTATGCTTTCAGGATATGTTGCTGGGTTTTGTGATATAAAGACACTTGCTTCTTCATATAGTATGTGATGTGATGCACAGAGTTGTATGAACTTAACAAGTAGTGGTATGAACTTGACAAGTAGTGGTATGAACTTGGTTTGTTTGCTATGGTATACATTTGATGTTTGCATCATCATCATCATGTTATACTTCATGGGATTAGATCTAAGTGATGGATGAAGTTGATCCTTATTGGTCTTAATCCTGTTCACTCATGTTTCACTCATGTCATATCAAGATTCATGTCACAGGGTTTGGATGTTAGTTCATAACATTCATGTTTATCATGTTACAATAGTAGGACATAGTTGCTTATGTCATTGGTTCATGTCATTGGATCATTAGATTTGGTTGTGGTTCTTCATCATAACATGTCATGCTTTTAGGAGTTGCATTGGGTTGTGGTTCTTCCTCATGATAGGAGTTTGTTCATTTCTTCATGCTTCTTTGTGCTCCATGTCTTCAGTGTTCTTAGTGTCTTCATGTGTCAAATATTTCTTCAGTGTCCTCATGACGTTGATGTTGATCACAAAATATGGTGTTAAGGTCATGTTGATGTTGATTGATGAGTTGTGGTTATTGTTGAAAGTTTTGGAAGTCTAAAGGATGTCATAGTGGTAGTGTTCATATCACAGCCACAGAGGTTTAAACATTCAAAACTAGTTAGGGTTTTTAAGTTAAAGTTATTAGTTATGTTTTAAACCCTAAGTGTATTGTCTTTAAAGACCTAGTTTGGTAAGTTTTGTTTGTGTTATACTCTCTGTTTAATCTAAGGTAATACCTTACACCCTTACCGATGATCTATGTTAACCTCTCTCAGTTTTTGATATCTCTAAGGCATTTGCCAGTGGTGAAAGGTTTTCTGTTGCCCCAACAATCGTCAGAAGGAGGTACTATAAAGTTGCAAAGGGGTGTAACTTTCATCCTGCTCTTGATGTGACCAAACTGATAGTTCCAACACATTTGGATGGGCATGTTTAGGCTAGGCATGGTCTTATTTTGCACCCAAACATGCCCAACCAGTTTGAGCTACATTGTACAAGTGATATCCCTGAAGAGTCCAAAGTGTAAAAAGGCAGAAATCTTTCACGAGCTATTACTCAGAAACCATGATACTTAGAAACATTCTTTCTAAGGCAATGTGATCACATAGAACCCCTCTACAATAACCTCTCTCAATTTTTGATATCTCTAAGGCATTTGCCCGTGGTGAAAGGTTTTCTGCTGCCCTAAAAATCGTCAGAAGGAGGTAGTGTAAAGTTGCAAAGGGGTGTAACTTTTGTCCTGCTTCTGATGCGACCAAACTTATAGTTCCAACGCATCTGGATGGGTACATTTAGGCTAGGTATGGTCCTATTTTGCACCCAAACATGCCGAAATAGTTTGAGCTACATTGTACCGGTGATATCCCTGAAGAGTCCAAAGTACAAAAAGGCAACAATCTTTGACGAATTGTTACTCAAAAAACATGACACTTAGAAATATTTTGTCTGAGGTATTATGATCATGTAGGGTCTCTCTACAATAAACTCTGTCAGTTTTTGATATCTCTAAGGCATTTTCCCGCAGTGAAAGGTTTTTTGCAAGTCCAAAAATCATCAGAAGGAGGTAGTGTAAAGTTGCAAAGAGGTGTAACTTTTGTCTTGCTCCTGATGCAACCAAACTGATAGTTCTAATGCATCCAGATGGGTACATTTAGGCTAGGCATGGTATTGTTTTGCACCCAAACATGCTGAAACAGTTCGAGCTATATTGTACCGGCGATATCCCTGAAGAGTCCAAAGTGCAATAAGGTAGCAATCTTTGATGAGATGTTACTTGGAAACCATGACACTTAGAAACATTATGTCTAAGGCTATGGGATTACATAGGGTGCATCTACAATAACCTCTCTCAAATTTTTATATCTCTGAGGCATTTGCCCGTGGTGAAAGTTTTTATGCTGCCCCAAAAATGGTCAGATGCATGCAGTGTAAAGTTGCAAAGGGGTGTAACTTTCATTATGCTCCTCATGCGGCCAAACTGACTATTCCAACGCATTCAGATGGGTACGTTTAGGCTAGGCATGGTCCTATTTTTCACCCAAACATGCCAAAACAATCCAAGCTACATTGTACTGATGATATCCTCACACATTGCCTTTGCTATAACTGTTATAGTCTTCACATGTCAACATGCATCTTATGGCTATTAACATACTTGTTCTAGCAGTCAACAAAATCATATATGAACTGCTTGTTCTTTTATCTTGGTTCACCTTGACTTTGTTCTCTAGTACTATCTCTGTAGGGTTTGTTTTAGTCCTTCAATGCATTGTTCCATCACTGCAATCTTAGACCCCTATTAGGCTTGAAATAGACCTCTATTAGGCTACTCTCCTAAACCTTAATATCATCTTCATGTTGTCATATCCATGTTGTTCAACCCTTATCTTCTTCCATCTTTAGGTCATTGTGTTATTAGGCTTGAACTTAAACTTCTGTGATATTTGAAACCCTCTACACTTCATGGCTCTATCATTATGTAATGATCTACACTATCATTATGTAATGATCTACATTGCACCTAACTTGCTTATCATATTCATAGCAATCTTGCAAAGAGTTGTGGTAGTGGTATGCAACCTTTTACGAGATCAATACAATGTCGTAACAAGGCTTTTAAGCTTAACAAGTTTTCGGGTAGGGAATTGCTTTATGGAATTAGAGTCAAATTGGTAAATGTGATGACATGATACATATTAACATGGTGAGATGAAAAGTATACATTTATAATATTAACCACATTCTCAAAGGTATTGTTGATGACTTATGGAAGCCAATAGCCCCAATGTTATGTTGCATGCTCAAATTAGGTAAGACTCAATGTACTCTCATAACCTCGCATTATATGTAAGAGGAATTACATTTAATAACCACAATGGTCATCAGGTGCTCATAAGAATATGATTTTTACTATCTTATTCAAGACAACAAACATACTCTTTGCATCGCAATATGGTATAATAACAAGGAATTAAGAAATATTTTCAATTGAGCAACTCATAAAGAATAGGGATCAGCATACCAAGGAGCAACCATAAGAACATCCTTTTGGAACATAGGGAATTGTAAATATCTATGTTACAACAATCAACCTATTTTCAATATACCAACATGAGATATTTGTAGAGTATTATTTTTGTTATATGATGCACCCAAATTGGGCTAGCAAGACCAAATCATGGTATTATCATGCCTTTTGGTCACTAAAATAAAACAATAAGCACAAAGATGTTTCACAAGAGTTTGACAACATAGAATGCAATAATTACAAACCTACTAAAAAATGATGCATTGAAATAGCCAAAAAATATGGTTTCATTTATGTAAAATGGGATTGCTAGGGAAAACCATAGAAGGTGTTTTTATACATTTATTTCAATCCCCATAGAGTCCTCTACAACATTATTAAAACTTAAGCATATACACTCAAAATAATATCATTTTACAAGCTCTAACACAAGGCCTTCATGAGTTTAATAGCCATAAAGGCCAAGATAAAATGAGTGTAGAGACCATTTAGACTCACAAGGTATGGGGGTGTCCCATGCTAAAATTATCATATAAATATTATTGCAATATCCCCTTGGTTACTTGCAAAATTAGATAGAGTTGTTTGTGAAACTATGAGACATGATCCTTAGTGTTGTGCAAATGGCACATGACCCAAAGGGTTGTGTAAGACTTATAGGGTGTCTTTTGAGTTGCACAAAATTATTCCTATCACTATGTGAATTATGCATGGTGCAAGAAACCATGAACTTTGTGTTGGATCAAGTGGCATTTTTTAGGTGGCACATGATGCATGGACGTATGCATGAGGTTGTACATTATTATGTGAGTGACTAAAGCTAACATGCAAGCTTGTGCAATAGCATGTAGATCATGATGTAAATAAAAAAACTCACTTTCCATTTATCCATTTAACTAATCTTCTTTTTTCTACTTTCTCAAGCATGTCTATTTTTGAGAGACTAAAACTCTCAACCCAAAACTCAAATTCTCTTATCATCAATTGGGATGGATTCTTTGACAATTAAATTCTGAAACCTAGAGGCATACAAAAATGATTACATTGCACCTATCCATATTACATAATGATCAACAAAAATGATTTGTATTAACCAAATATCCATATAGGCATACATCAATATCTATCAATATAAGTATAACATATATACAAAATAGCCATATAGGATTACAAGAATGCCATATAGGCATACAATGTCAACTATATGCAATACAAAATATATGTCCACAAATGCCATATAGGCATACAACAAAGGAACACAATAAAAATTCATTCCCCTCTATCTGGTGAAGAGAATAGATCATGGGTAGCCTTTGATCTTCGAGGGGATGGAGACGCATATGAGGGTGGTCTACTACGAGTCCGAGGGCTGCTCCTCCTATTTAGTTGTTCATGGATCTGTAGTTGTTACAATAAAAAGTATAGACATTAATATATAGAAATTACATTATAAAAAATGAAACATTTAACAAAATAATCACTTACCGCTATCCAAAAATTTGTCTCCTCATTTGCCTTAGTACCAAGATTAGGTTGTGGCAATGTCATGTCCTATAGAAACCATCCAGATAGAAATTAAACTTCAAATCAATAATCATTTGATTTTTCAAAAATACACAACTATAACAACAAATGTAATTTGAAATTTACTAATCTACCTCATACCCCCGTCAAAGGCATGGAGCTATGAATTGTAGAGGACACACCATGCTCCATTTCCCTATGAACTTCAGGAGATGTCTCTGTAGCCTACATCATCTGAAAACAAAACAACATTGTTAGAATATATTAGGCTCATGATTCAAGATTCATAATTTTAGAGGCATCCATGACATCATTTCCATCTGCTTGTCATGGCATTCCATGAGACCACATTTCTTTGAGGTAATTTTTCAAATAACTATATTGTAATTGAAATTTTGTCATCTATCAACATCTAGTTATTAGTTATGCAATGTCTAGTAATGTTTTGAGTTTGAAAGATGTGCAATGCAATGTAATCAATGATATGAATATAAAATACAAAAATCTAATAAGTACAATTCATTAGTTAAACTATTTATTTTATTACCTGAGTGAAGCTTTGAACTCCACCACCACTGGCAGGTGTTGCCATGAAATCTCTAAGGTTAACCTATTCAACATCCAAAATCAGATATTAGAATACCATTCATATAACAATGATATTCACATGTAATATTTATAATTGTTTACTAGTTACATACCCCGGTAGTAGATGTCATAATGTCATATACAGGTGGAGAATCGCTAAAAACTGCATCAATGCTATGACCCTGATATTTCATTAAAATCATCATACTAAATTAGTTAATCTTGCATTTCAAAAATGAAATTTAATAAATTAAATTCAATAAACTTGCTAACATTTACCTGAGTATCAAGGCTGAAAGTCTCACTCAAGAGGACATCTGTCATCACCATCTGCTCAGCTGCAGATGTAGCCTGCGCACCTATGTCCTGACTATCCATGGGGTCATAACCACCGGCTGACCCACAACCCTGACAAGTATGGGGTGGAACCCTACTCCTTGAACTCTCCCCTAGCCCACGCTATGCTGCAGGACTGGCATGCTCTATAATGCGCTGGCTCAAGGCACTAATGGACTGAAGTGTCTCAACCTCAACACTCTCCTTCACAATGGAAGGGATAGACACGTGATCATGGGCTAGTGTGGTGAGTGCTTGTCTCGTTGACCATTATGGGTCAACACGTACCCCTGGTCTATCCTGTGTTGATCCCCCACCTCTACCTTGGATCTCCCGCATATCAAAATAGTTTGGCACTTTATTTTTGACAAACTCGTAGTAGAGTTTCCTCAAAAAATATTGTGGGACCTCATTATTATTGCATGGAGGATGGTTAAAAACCATCCACCACCTCTACCCAAAATCATCCCTTATCACTTGGTTATTGTACCAATGGATAGGGAACCTCTTACATGTAAGGGGTAGAGGTTGATTTGTTCGTGGGTCTGTGAAAATGGAACACAAGTCCAATTTTGTAATTTGTTCATTTTTAACTTGTTCATAGGACAACTTGTCTACATAAAACTCTCTAAATTCTCTCCTGTTTTCTAACCAACTAGAGATTTGCTTGCTAAGTGAATCTACATTTGATAACATAGATTCAAGAGATTGAGCAAGCACAGATCTATGCAAGGTTAAAGTTGTAGGTTCTTTCAAGCTTCCAATTATGTCCTCAATTTATTTTTTATTGTTTTCAATTTGCCCCATTATATTTTCTTGTGTTCCAAGGGCATATTGAGGAATGAATGGAGGTGTTTGTTGTTGGGGTTGTTCTTCAGCAGGTATTTGCTATTCAAGTGATGGAGGATTTTGTGGATTTTTAGGAGGAGGAGGAGGAGGTGCATTATCAATTCCTGTAAATTAAAGAAATTTACATCAAAAAACTACTTAAACCTACCTATTTAGCAACAAATTCACAAAAGAAAGCAAATAGAACTTACTCCTTTGGCCTCCCCAATGTCGTGGTGGCATTTTGATGATGAATCGGTGATGAATTGTTGATGATATGACCTTTGATAATGCGAGCGCACTCTCCTTTGTCTCCAAGCCACAGGTTTGCTATCAAATATAATGAAACAATGAAATGAAACACAGGTTTTTTTTAAATAGCAGAGCATAACGCGCTTGCGTTATAACACGCTCGCATTATGTCTAATTTTTTTATAAAAAAATGTTGGCCACTTTTTGGCCCCCCAACTTTTTACACCCGCCCTAAAGTCTGATCCAGAGTGTGATTCAAAATTTTGATTAAAAAAATCTAATACAATTATATTCCAAGTGAGATGAGAGGGAGGGTCGAATCCCACTGATGCCCATATTAGAGAATGAATTAATCCAAATACATGTTTCTACCAAAGAGAGCGTACCAAGAGTGGCAGCCATAGAAGTGGTAGGATTGGTTGCATTTAACAAAGCAAAACCCTTGTTAAAACCCAAAACACAGCCAACTAATTTAAAACAGAGTAGAGGCTAAAACAAATTTTATCACCCACGAAACATAAAATATAGAGTACTAAATTCCTTGCTGGATTCACTAAACAAGGATTAGTATATATTTCTAGATGCGGTACAGATTGCAACTGGAGAGGCGTAAAGGCCTCTTCATTTTTCTCCATTGGGAGACGCTCATACCCAGTGGTGGCAAACAAGATCATTTATGATAAAAACATAATTGTCCAATATGAAGATGGCGATGGAAATATGAAGATGGTGATGGAAATGGGTGTGTGTGCCCTCAAATTATGGTGATTAATAAACTATATGAAGCAAAAAATTAAATAAATAAAAAATTGATGATTTTCCCTCTCATAATTATCGCCATCCATTTAGGCATGACTTAACTAGTGGGAGACAAGATTTGTGTTCATAATTTGTTTACTTGCCACATCTTCCCCTCAAACCAAAATTCTCTCCACATTTCTCTCCACATTTATAGCTTTTTGTTGCACTCTCCGACAATCCGCAAAGAAGAGGTCATTTTTTTTTAGCCAATGACAATATAGATAAATCATTTTTCAATGATTTTTTGTTAAAAATTTATCATTTTGACATAGGAAAAGTACAAATTTAAATCAAATTTGCCTGACAAGAAAAATAATCATGTCTTTTGATTGGTTTATAAATAATAGATTAATAACTAGATAAGTGCGAACTCATTGCAATAGTACTGGCCGAAGGCAGGTACTAATAAAGTTGAGTAAAACATATATATTCTTCGCTTCCCCATTTATTATAAATATTGACATAGGTGTATATGATTGTATATATATACTTAATATAAATTGAATTTAATATCATTGTTAATGGATGTTTTTATAGTATAAGTTTTAGGTTAGATTTTAAACAAGTATAGGTCATGTTTTTATTATTGGAATGGTTACATATATGTTAAAATGATAATAATAAAATTAATATTATAATTGATACACTATGTAAATAAAAATTTATAGCTATGTTTAATAGGAATGTGGGTCTATATCATCACAAATATTTATATTTATCATAGATCATATTGTTAATTATTTTATATGTATATCTATAATTTTAGGATTTGAGTTATATGTATTTCTTAAAAGATATCTATATATAAACTTTATATTATATATTTATGCCTCATATAAAATTAATTAAATTTACTAGATGTAATATATATAATATGATGTATAAAATAATATTAAGTTGAGATGAAAATAAATGTTTTTGATATATTAATGTATGAGAACTTTAGTAGATATATCTTAATATATATTTAACAAAAAAAATAATAATAACAATGTTATATTATCTTCAACACATAAGCTATTTCAATTACTTAAATTGCTTTATTTTCTTATGACATTTACTATAATTATCTAAAGTAATATTATTATTACTAGAGTTGTTTTATTTTTTACTATTATTTAATAATTATTTATTACAGATCTTAAATAAATAACTATTTAAATTATATTATTATAAATATTTATCATATAGTTATAAATTGAAGTGTATATAGATAAGGGTTAATTAGATACCACTATAATTATTTTGTATTCATATTAATAAGATTTGTTTTTCAATTGAAGAATTATTTACTAGTATAAGAAAACTACAATACTATTATATAAATTTAGAAAATCTAATATATAGGATAATGTGTATTTTAGAAACTTAAACTATCTATAAGAAATATTCTCACCTTGTTTTTTTATTCGTGTAGATATGGGTTTAAAAGGTAATTTATTAAGACCAATATTAAATATTTATAACCAACTTATTTATAGGTATTAATATAATAAGTTATTTGGGTCTACAAATATTGGTTAGAAAAATATATATTATAGGTAGAAGAAAAAAAATGACTATTAAATTGGTTACTAACTATATATATTATAAATATTAGAACTATATATTATAATTTTAGTGTGTGATAAATGACCAAGACAATTACATATTGGTTTTGTTTGGACGCATATGAAAAATTTATATTATATATGATTAAGTTGTTTGAGTGATAGCTCAATCATGGGGTTAAGTTATTGTTTTATATTCATATGCTATTAATATGAATATGAATATAATGTTTTGGATGGATTGATTAGCATATTATATTTTGGTATATTCTATTGGCTATTAATATATTTATATTTATGTATTTGAGTATATTATTATTGGTGAAATCCAAGTGTGTGTATATTTGGTGAATATAAAAGATATAAATACATATTAATTAAATGACACTTACTAACTAGAATTATTTGTCCTCACCAACTAACCTACACTTTAAAAATTTACTTAAAGAACATTACGACTAGGAATTGGCTATGGTTATTTCTAATTTAACACAACCTAACAAACCAACCAATAAAATAATTTGTAATAGATAGGATATTGTGACTTGAAGAAAAACTATAAACAATGAATCTTGTTAAAGGAAGAGACAATTCTTGGATGGTTGAATAGTGACGATTTTAGAAATTGGAAAAATGAATTTATAAGAGATTTTTCACAATTGTGGTAGACAAAAAATTACTATGGCTAGTAAATATTGTTCAAATGGGACTATTTGAATGGGATTGCTTGAATGAGACTATTGTGGATGGTGGTCTTCATATACATCCATTTCAAACTCCTTTACAGGTGCCTACTCGAGACCCTTCACTCATACAAACATGATCTACCTTCATTAGATTACATGCCAGTCTGTATCATAATAGGGTCAAGACTGGGTATAGTTGTAACTCCTTTAATTTTGTTTCTTGAAACTTAGCTAGTTTTCTCTTTATAACAACTAAGTTGTAGGGATGAGAAAGATGATAGCAGGCTACCTTGCCTCTACAATTGTCAAATTTTAAATCAATGTTGTCAATATGTCTCACATATTCTAGGGCAAAACCCTTGCTTATCACATTTTTTGGAAACTCATACACCTTACCTAAGTACCCAAAAAAAGTCTCTGAAGAGTCTTATGATAGTAATGGAGGGACCAAAGAACCAATCACCTATTCAATTAAATCTAAGGATTATTATATAAGACTTGGAGAGTCTTGTAACCTTTTCTCTTAGCATTAAAGTCATAGTATGAACAAAAAATTAATCCGCATACTCATAATAATAAAAATAATCTTTGAAACTAAAAAATGAATCTAACCTTGAGGAGCTTGCATAATTAATCATGGAGGTTGTAAACATATTGTCAAAATGCAAATATTGTTGTAAGGAGATATGAATATTGATCTCCTTTTTCCTTTAGGATTGATAAATGACATAATATTATAGCTACCATAAATTAAAGAATCCAAGGGCATAGAAATATTGGTAACCCATTTTTTTTATAGATATTGAGTTTTAAAACATTGTTTGGGAATTAGGTTTGGATAGATAATTAAAGACCTTAAATTGAGAAGGTGTCCTTAATTATTTAGGAATTCATAATTAGATGGTTAAGAGATCAATCATGATGGAAAAGATGAATTTGATAAGAGGGCAATGTGGATCATCCTTTCTTTACTAGTCTTTCTAATATATTGGTCAAACCAAGTCAGTATTGACCTACTCATTGTCAAATTAGGTACACACATGTTGGCTCTAAGTATTGGTGTTACACGTGACTTATGGGGCCTATCTAATCCCAGTTGTTCCTAGCAACCTACATGTAGCTAAATAAGTAACCATGTTGATTCATTTATGAGGAAGTCTAGTGGTTAAGGTTAAGGGCTAGTCTTCCTTTAAAAAGAGTTCATGATGTTAGGTGTGTCATTCCTCTTCCCATGGTCTAGTTGTAATGTATTTAAATGTGTAGAACTGAGTTATGACACATAGGATTTAAGCACATACCATAATGTTGTCTCATTATGACTATTGTTCCTCTATAATCATGTTATAGTTAAGATCATAACTAACTCAATATAACATTTTAAAAGGTCATTAGGTTGGTACTTCTTTAGATGAGGGAATTATCCTATGTAACCTATTTTTATCTACTAATATATAGTTCCAGAATTGTTGAATAAGGGTCAAATAATCATATAGGTTTGAAGTGATATTCATTTATAATAGCTATTAATGATAGTGTATTAATTGCATAATCTACAAGAAATAATTACCTTAGTTATAGTCAAGTATACTTCTAAGGTGTAAAAGTATTTTAGAAGAGATATTTTTTGCAGCATTATATAATAATTACTATATGGTAAAGAAATACATTCAAAATGTATTGGGGTGAACCATAAATAAAGGTTGGAAAAATATTTCTTTCCGATTTTATTTCTTGACCACTTGTGAAGGGTGTTTAGAATCTTAACTTTGATAATCCACTCATGTAAATATCTAGTATTGGATTAATCATTGAAGTTTTGGAAAGATTTATTATACATCATGAGACCTCAATTAAGAGATGTGACTTTAGTTGTATTAAGTTTAAGTCTTGTTAAAACTATTTCAATTTGGCTCGTACTCTCTTGTATACGAAAGTTCTCTTGGAAACATAGAGCTAATAAGTTAGTCTTTCTAATAGACAAAATTGTAAATCCCTTTCAAATTTCATTTAGTTTTTATGTCTATTTCTTAGGAGGTGGTGTTCCTATACTTGTTGATAGCTAAAAAGAAAAACTTGATAACTAGATTGATTTAACATAAGTTACATTGTGGGCCCACGACCCACAGGTCCCAAGTTCATTGTCACATCTTACACTTTGGGAAAAATGATGTCGTTAAGTAGAATGAAACAATCTTTTATAAGATATAAAACCAAACATATTATCTTAGCATCTAACATGGGGACATGTCAAATTTTATAGGGGGAGAGACAACCTTTAATTTTCTTTTGATATGGAAATTCAACAAGAATTATATTAGTATAAACCTATTATATACAATTTTTTTGTATGTTACAGTAGCTAGTAATAGTTTGTTTTTGCTCTATTTTTGCTTAAGATGATTTATTTGAATTATTTGTACCATCCTTATTTTATTATACTCCATTATTGGACTTGATCAACCCAATAACCTTGTACATGTAGAACTGAGATCTAGGTTAGGTATTGTAAACACCCTATTGACAATAACAAATTGATTTACATTGAATCCTTGTTAAATTTAGATTTGTCCCAAAACTTTATTTGAGTGACTAGGAAATTATATAAACATTGATGTATTTGACACTTTAATTATATTTGGTATTTGAAAAGAGGAGATTCATGTAGTCCGGAATGCATTAATATCATCTTTGAATGTATTTTGAGTATATGGTATTCAATGATGAGAGACTACATTGTATGGGATATACATGTCATTCACTAGGTATGTGATATGTGAGCACGTGATAATACTTTTATATATTTTATGTTGAGGTGACACCTAAAAAGATTGGAATACTTGTATTAAAGATAGGGTTACACTTGAACGACCAAATTTAAAAGGAGATTTAGTGTATACACTTGTATTAACTTTTCAAGTATAAGTTCATGATCTACTTCATGTGAAAATGTACTTATAGTTCTAATCATGATACTCATTAACAAAGTAGTTCTATGCGACCTAATTTTGGTTTCAATTAAAGTAGAAGAGTTATTAAAAAGATCTAAAGTCTGAGAAATATAATTATAGATGAAGTTAAAATGAAATATATTCATTGGGATATGAATAGTGTTACATCCACACTTGACTAATCATTTTTATATTGAATTATGTTGTAGATTCAACTTCAGCTACTAAGGACTGATGGAGAATGATTGTCATTGATGTCAAAAAGGTCTTGCAGGTTTGCATAGTGTTGGATTTGATAGGAATTGTTTATGTTCATATTCATGGTTTGAATTGATCAGGATATCTTCAAGGTTGTTTCAGAATGGATTCTCATGTTTAGTGTGTCTCAGAATGGATTCTCATATTTGATCTTGTTTATGAAAGAATCTTGAGTTGATATTAGTGAACATCAGAAAGTCACCATTCAGGAAGAAAATGATAAGATTTGTGTTCATATGTGTGTTCATCAAGCATTGTGTGAAGTTCTTGACAGGAGTAGGAGTTGTGTCATCATGAGTTTATGACATCATATCAAATCCTTGTTTGAAGAGGTCGTTTCAGATATTTCATCATCAGGAGTTTGGCATCACAAGTTTGGGTGTTATTGTTGTAGGATGTTTCAAGATCTTAAGAAAAGGTTCTTGTTCAAGAAAGAGTCACCTTGGTTATACTTCATTCATAATGATCATGTTTTCAAAATCTTAAGATGTCATGCTTCAGAGAAGTAAGTGCAAAGAGTTGTTATGCTTCATCTTCAAAGGACAAATTTGACAATGTCACTGTGGCTATGTTAATTTCAAATATGACTATGCACATAAGGATATAAGATTGAAAATATTGTTTTAATCCAAAGAGAGATTGAAGATACTCTTGCAGATTGAGAAGAAGAAGAAGCTCAAGGGTTTTGAATGTAAAAGCTTGGAAGTTTTTAAGGAGATTTTCTTTGCAGATTGGAGAATACAAAAAGGAGATTCAAGATGAAAATTGAAAAGAAAATGTTTTTATTTTGTAGAAATGTAAAAAGAGGATACAAGAAGAGTTTTTTATTTTACAGGGCACTGATTAATATTATTGAAGATTTTTGTATAGATAAATTGTTTATGCAGATGTCAAGGGTCAGAAGGTGAAATTGACACAAAAATAAAGAATAAGCTTTTGAAGAGAAGAGGAACATCAAAAGTCTTTTTATTTACAATAATCTTTCAGGTGCATTGATGCAACCTTATAAATAGACAGAGATGAAACATACAGTTTAGATAAGTGTTGTTGAAAATCAAGCAGTGTTGTTAAGAATCAAGCAGTGTTGGTGTTATAGAGTGGATCATGATACAGGATTGAAATATCTGAGTTTGTATATGATTTGGGAATGGTCATTTGACAGACACATGAGAGAGAATAAATGTTATGTATTGAAACAGAGAAACCCTCTGAATTTGTGTTTTCAGTCAGTTCTGTAATAGGGGTTGGTGCTCCTTGAAGCTGGTGCTTCTAAACAGTATGCCAGTGAGGCTTGTAGGTCAGTGAGACCTCAATAGTCAGTGAGACATAATATTCAGCCAGTGAGGCTTTGTAAGATGTTTTCAAAGTTAAGCCAGTGAGGCACTTCATGAGTGGTTTTTCTACCCAAAGAGGGTTTTCCACTCCAGTAATTCTTGTGTTAATGATATGCTTCTATGTGTATTTTTGCTTCTATGTTAAGATTTATCTCTATGTGGTCCTGCTCATAATTTTCACTATCAAACTTGTACATATATGTGTAATAGTTTATTGATGACTTTCTCTTTCTGAGTCTTGTAAATCAAAAATTATAATAAGTTGCAAAAAATCTACACAACACTGATTCACCCCCCCTCTCAGTGTTGTCCGAACTCCTACAATTGGTATCAGAGCCAGTTTCCCTCTTGCAGCTTAATCAGCTTGGGTAGGTCCTGTGTGTGGAGTTCAATGGGTAAGTGCAGGAGAAATACGAACATGAGAAATGGTAAGATTCTTTCAAGTCAGAAGACACAAAAGAAATCATTCATATCAAATCCAGATGTTGATATAAAGACAATTGATAAAAATGCTCTCCAAGTTGAATCTGATATTGTGTTAGAAGAAAATTTTTCAGATGTTCCTCAGTTTGATGGTTCAAATTTTCTAGTTTGGTATGTTAGAATGCAAGTGTATTTATCCTCCTTAGGATATGATGTTCTAATGTCAGTTGAGAATGGTAATTCTTCAAATAACAAAGAGGCTCTTAAAAGCAATCATATAGCCAAGAGAGTTATTTTATCTAGTTTATCTAATGATATTTCTTGTAAGGTTGTGCAGTGTGAAACAGCTCAGGATATCTGGAAAGAACTAATAAGAATTTATCAAGATAAAGATAAAGAAGAGGATACTCTGGTGTGTGAGGAAAGTGGCAATGAAGGAGTTGAAGTTCAAACTCAATCAGATTCAGAAGAAGCTAGCATCACAAGTGATGATGATCAGGATTATGAGATTGATATGGAAGGTGAGCTCATTTGTGCCCTTGGCGAGATCAAAGAACTCAGAATGGAGAACAAAAGGTTAAAGTTGCAACTTCAAGAGGAAAAGGAATCCAAGATAAAAATTCTTTCAAATCTTCAAGATGTAGAAAAATAGATAATAGATTTGAAGGCTCAAATTGTAGAAGTTAAGAAAATAAAAGAAGATGTCAATAATCAACTAAAGACCAAAGAAGTTGATTGTGAAAAGTATAAATCTGAAATAGTCTTTTTAAGCAAGGAGTTAGAAAAGGCTTCCTCTATATTACACAAGAATCTGTTGTTTGAAAAGAATATTGAAGAAGGGGAGTGTTCAAAAGCCAGGCAAACTCCCAGAAAGAAAATTGATTTTCATGCTAGTGCTCTTGAAGATAAAGAGAAGACAGAAACTGAAATAAATGTCAAAGATGAAAAACATAATCAAAGAAGAAGAAAAAATGCTCCTGTTAGACAAGCATACATGTACAGGTATAATTATTCTTTTAATGGTCATTGTTATGCTTGTAATCAATTTGGACACAAATCAGTTAATTGCAGAAGGAATACTGATATTGTTTGTTACAAGTGCAATAATCTTGGACACATTCAAAGAAATTGTAAAATGAATAGAATGTTTGATCCTACATGGAAGCATAACATAATTGCTCAGGAGATGTCAAAAAGGTATCAGTCATTTGGTTATAACATAGTTTGTTATAATTGCAATTCTTTTGGGCATAAGGCACAGTTTTGCAGGAATAAATTGAAGACATCTAGAGCAGACACCTTGAGCAAAGAAAAGAAAAGGTTTATACAGGTTTGGAGAAGAAAACAAAGTCAGGACAAGAAGAATCCTAAACTTGTGCATTTTGCACAAGTTACATCATTAGTTGGATAACTGAAAGCATGAAGTAAGGGGGAGTTGTTCATGATCTATCAATTATCCCCAAGAAGTTATAGAGGAGATCAGTTGATGTTTATCTTGTTTTGTTTATCATGCTTGATATGAAGTTTATGATGATATTGGTTTCCAGTGTATGTCAATAATACAGGTGTTCATGTGACATGTTTAGTTCTGTATGCATACAAGATGTTAAAAGGATGGTCAGGGGTTCAAAGCAAAGAGTTTGATAGTGTTGAGAGTTTTGGTTTATAAATGATTCTATTCATATTTTGTTCATAGAATGTTGTTACTGACAATGGTTGAGTTGGTATGATGTTGCAGTTCAATGGGATCTTGTTATTGAAAAGTATTGGTTATCATGGCAAAGAGCTTTAGTTGTTTCAAAAAGCTCTTATCAGATATTTGTCTGTGTTGGCTAAATGAAAGAAGTCAATTCATAACACTTTTCTTTGCATTTGGTTTTGCAAAGTGATTTAGGAAAAGCTTGATGGTGAAGGTTGTGCAATCTTGATGGGTGATTTGAAGATAGTGTCAAAAGAAGATGATAATCAAGAGATATTGAGGAGTTTTCTGAAGTGATAGTTTTACATGTTTCATTAATGATCTTCCTCATTAATATGATTCAGAAAGGTATGTGCAAATTGTGTGCCTCCAGTTTTGAAGTGGTATCAAGATTGAGTTATCACTATCATGAAAATTTGAATAGTTTTTATAAAAAATGGTCATCATGTCATCTGGTTGTCAGTATTTGGATGGTATTCTTCAGGGTGATATGTTTCAGGACTATTTCAGAAAGTGGATCAGTGCTGAGTTTAGTTGAGTTGTTGATTATTCTTGTCAGTGTTTACCAGTGGTATTCAGTGATTTGTTTGTGAACTTTATCACAGGGGATGCAAATAGATTCATTGGAGATTTGTTATGTGGGTCAAAAAGTGTTATTGATTAAAGAAGAACTGTTTGTTTGTCTTTCAATCACATGTGATGTCATCAGGAGTATGTCAGTCTTCACTTTCATTGTGGTATTGTATTAAGAAATGGTATTGTGCTTCAGATGTAAGTTTCATGGTATCTTTTTGTTCTCAAGTTTGAAATAAATTTAGCAAAATTGCATTCAGTACCTTTAATTCCTTGAAAAACAAGTGGTTTCAAAGATTTTGGTAAGTGGTTCTCAATTTTATTTTTGATTGAACCAAGTAATCTTATCATTTGATAACAAGATGACAGGAGTTTATGCCTTCAGAGTATTCATAATTTAATTGTTATGATCATGCTATAACATCTTTCAGTGGAGTTGTTCTCAGGGGGAGTTAATTCAAGCTTTGTCATCAATGGCAAAAAGGGGGAGAACGAAAAATTGCTTCAGGTGGTTTTGCCATCAATGACAAAGGGGGAGATTGATGGAGAATGATTGTCATTGATGTCAAAAAGGTCTTGCAGGTTTGCATAGTGTTGGATTTGATAGGAATTGTTTATGTTCATATTCATGGTTTGAATTGATCAGGATATCTTCAAGGTTGTTTCAGAATGGATTCTCATGTTTAGTGTGTCTCAGAATGGATTCTCATATTTGATCTTGTTTATGAAAGAATCTTGAGTTGATATTAGTGAACATCAGAAAGTCACCATTCAGGAAGAAAATGATAAGATTTGTGTTCATATGTGTGTTCATCAAGCATTGTGTGAAGTTCTTGACAGGAGCAGGAGTTGTGTCATCATGAGTTTATGACATCATATCAAATCCTTGTTTGAAGAGGTCGTTTCAGATATTTCATCATCAGGAGTTTGGCATCACAAGTTTGGGTGTTATTGTTGTAGGATGTTTCAAGATCTTAAGAAAAGGTTCTTGTTCAAGAAAGAGTCACCTTGGTTATACTTCATTCATAATGATCATGTTTTCAAAATCTTAAGATGTCATGCTTCAGAGAAGTAAGTGCAAAGAGTTGTTATGCTTCATCTTCAAAGGACAAATTTGACAATGTCACTGTGGCTATGTTAATTTCAAATATGACTATGCACATAAGGATATAAGATTGAAAATATTGTTTTAATCCAAAGAGAGATTGAAGATACTCTTGCAGATTGAGAAGAAGAAGATGCTCAAGGGTTTTGAATGTAAACGCTTGGAAGTTTTTAAGGAGATTTTCTTTGCAGATTGGAGAATACAAAAAGGAGATTCAAGATGAAAATTGAAAAGAAAATGTTTTTATTTTGTAGAAATGTAAAAAGAGGATACAAGAAGAGTTTTTTATTTTACAGGGCACTGATTAATATTATTGAAGATTTTTGTATAGATAAATTGTTTATGCAGATGTCAAGGGTCAGAAGGTGAAATTGACACAAAAATAAAGAACAAGCTTTTGAAGAGAAGAGGAACATCGAAAGTCTTTTTATTTACAATAATCTTTCAGGTGCATTGATGCAACCTTATAAATAGACAGAGATGAAACATACAGTTTAGAGAAGTGTTGTTGAAAATCAAGCAGTGTTGTTAAGAATCAAGCAGTGTTGGTGTTATAGAGTGGATCATGATACAGGATTGAAATATCTGAGTTTGTATATGATTTGGGAATGGTCATTTGACAGACACATGAGAGAGAATAAATGTTATGTATTGAAACAGAGAAACCCTCTGAATTTGTGTTTTCAGTCAGTTCTGTAATAGGGGTTGGTGCTCCTTGAAGCTGGTGCTTCTAAACAGTATGCCAGTGAGGCTTGTAGGTCAGTGAGACCTCAATAGTCAGTGAGACATAATATTCAGCCAGTGAGGCTTTGTAAGATGTTTTCAAAGTTAAGCCAGTGAGGCACTTCATGAGTGGTTTTTCTACCCAAAGAGGGTTTTCCACTCCAGTAATTCTTGTGTTAATGATATGCTTCTATGTGTATTTTTGCTTCTATGTTAAGATTTATCTCTATGTGGTCCTGCTCATAATTTTCACTATCAAACTTGTACATATATGTGTAATAGTTTATTGATGACTTTCTCTTTCTGAGTCTTGTAAATCAAAAATTATAATAAGTTGCAAAAAATCTACACAACACTGATTCACCCCCCCTCTCAGTGTTGTCCGAACTCCTACAAGGACAACAACTAATTTATAGGGGGAGAATTGTTATGGGAGTTTTTCCTTGAGAAAATAATTAAATAAGTAAAGTTTATAAAACATTATTGAAGAATTAAAAAAAAAGAGAGAAAGGAAAAGAAAAATAAATTATTTAATAGTAAAGAAGATGTGTAAAACAAAAGGATTAAAAGAAAGTTACTTTCAAGTTAAAAATAAGTTAAAAGGTTAAAAGAACCTTATAAAGATAAAAATACTCCTATTTAAGTGATTCTTATGAGAAGAGTGCAAATAAAATAATAATTATATTCATTATTTTATAATAGTTGGGTCTGATGGTTGGAAGCCACCCTTTGGGATATTATTTAAAACTATAAAAAAAATAATGTAAAAGGACACAGGAAAATATATAGTAAAGTATACATGCAAGTATACAGGAATCAAAGAGTACAAAAGAGTGAGGATTAGGGTCATTGGCTGGGCACTGAGCATTTGGATAAGGGGTACATAGAGTGTGTCGAACTCGGGGTACAACGTACACCTATGAGTGTCCTGGCTAGGGCTGTGTTTATTTTATGTCATAAGGCATGGTTGGTTCTGTGTAAGAACCGGTTCCTCCAGGGGTGCTCTTTGTCGAGAACAATCGAGACCTATGATTACTCCCCCAAGTGTCATATGAGAACATCTCAGTGCTTCACAGATAAGTGATTTATATATTTATTTGCAGTAAATATTACCAATGTTGCATTGATTAAATTATTGTTGCAAACTGATGTTATTAAAGTTTATTGATGAAATATTTGGTTGTACAATGTTATTTGCTATGTTTTAATGTTTATTCAATGTATGGAAAATAGATTAATTTATTTCTATTTCAAATAATTTACTTAGTGCATTAAATATTATAAGAGCTTTATATTTGTTAAGAAAATAATAACTCTTCAGTAAATGAATATTACTTGGGTGAAAAGGAGATCACATAACATACATGTGGGAATGTGTAAAAGTAGGAGAAGTTGAAGGGGAAGATCACAAGGAATAGTTGATTATGCCTCTAGTAAAGGGCTTGGTATAGAAGGGGAAGTGGGTAAAGAATTTTGAGAAACACAAGGAAATGGGTCTATGCCTAGGAGAGATGCCTTAGCTATAAGAGTAGAAGAAGGCCAAGAAACATAAGTGATATATGACTAGGAGAAATGCATCAAGTCTATGTGGGGAAGAAGGTTGAGAAACATAATGAAATGGGTCCATGTAGAGGAGAGATGTATTAGGTATAGGTGGGGAAATGGTCGAGAGAGATGCATGAGGCAAATGATCAATTTTTAATGTATTAGGAAGGTCAACCAGTATAATGTTGAGGATGTGGTCAATGATGTCATTCTCGACATTGTCCTTGAGACAAAACTCATCTCTTGAAGAAAGGAGGTCGTGAGAAGGACAATAATAAGGTACAAAATGAAAGGTGGTGGAAGTGCTAAGAGGTGTCATAAAAGAATACACAAGAGCCTCATTGTCACTTGAGGAAGATTCACCAAAGGTGTGAAAAGAGAGATTATTAGTAGGTGCATGAGCCTTTTGAAGAGGAAGGATTAATAACTACAAGAAGGGGATTATCAAGGATAGGGAGGGAAGAGGAGAAGGCATTTCCATCCCTTGAAGGATCCAAGGGGTGTAAAGATGTTTCTAGAAAAGGAAAGGAAGTGGGAAAAGATATATTGTCATCATGAAACATAGGAGGTGTAGTGCAAGTGGAAGAGGTAGAAAAGGGTGGAAAAGAGGTATAGAAAGAAGAGGGATAAGGTGAAAGACTAATATCAAAAGGGAGGGCATGAAAGGATATTATGGTGTCTAAGTCATGAGGATGAGTGCTAAGGAAGTGAGCAAACGCGCAACAATGGGAAAGGAAAACCATAACATGGTCAAGGGAAGGAGAAGAGGAAGCGAGGAAAGCGATGTCATGGTAAAAAATACGAGGGTGGGTAGTAAAGAGTTGGTAACCAAAGTGAGGATCAATAAAGTTGGCATGAAAAGAGGTGAGAAGAAGGGGAGATGATGTAGAGAATGGAACAAAAGAACCAAGGGTGGAAGGGAAAAGTAGGCAAGGGAAAGAAAATAATGGGTATTGTAAAACTTAGATTAGGGAGATAGTCGAACAAGTCAGCCACTAAAAAATTAGGATGGTTTTTATTTTTTATTTTGAAAAGGAATAGATTTCTAATTTGGAAAGAAGAAGATCAAAAGTGTAACATCGTGTGGGTTCACAAAAATGTAGAGTAGATTTTAAACTACCCTCTAGTGTATTATTTAATTTTACATGCACATTTACTTCATTTAAGCATAAGGAAATAAGCAACATAGTAAATGAAATATTATACTAACTAGAAAGAATAGAGTTTGGTTTTATATAAATGAATTGCTAAGGTATGAAAAGGACAGAGAAGGAGATAAGTGGCATCCTTGATTCATCGATTGGAGCAAAATAAGGTTGACTAAAGTGGAAGAAAATTAGAACTAAAAACTAGATCTTCTAGTAGAGACTTTTTAGTGTGGAAGTGACCGTCCAAATCATGGTAGCAACCATCCCAAAATAGCAATATCCTTTGTGATCTAGAATCCAAAAAAAATTACAATTGTTGTGTGTTTTCCTTTTGGTTATTGGTGTGGTTGTAGATTCTAGAGATGATGTTCATGTAAGAAGATATTGGGGTTGAAACATGTAGAATGGAGAAGAAAAAATGCATGATTGCTTGGGAGCCTATCTCAATTAGGCATCTATCTAGTTTATTTCAGCATCCACATGAAGCCTATGGGTATTAAGGTGTGTGATCCTAAGTGTGAATGTTTGTGGTGTGTGCAAGGTATTGCAACTACTAGTAAAAACCTATAGGATGTCAACAATGTTGTGATGTGTGCTTGTGTAATGGAGGGGTTTTAGAGGTGGATTCACTAAAGGATGCTTCGTTAAATGGATAACAAATGATATGTAAAGTATTAGTGGTGGGAGGGAGGTAGTATAGCAACAATGGCTATGGTAGATAAGTATGAGTGTGGATAACAACCAAAAATCCAAGAGGAATAGGAAGAGTCTTCAAAATAGAGACTATGATAACACCCTAGTATGCAATTTGAATTATTTTGTGCTTTAGTCGGCTCATAATGGCTAGTTGAAGGGAAATGATGCAAGCCCAATTTTAAAAATGATCCAAAATAAGTAATGGATGGAACAAAGAATTAGGACCAGTCCCAAGATAAGTAATACATGCAATAAAAATTTAGGATTGGTCCCTTAAGATGTACAATGATGAAATGAAGTTAAAATCAAGTTATTTGCCAACTTCTATGCAAAAATATATTATTTTGCACACTAATCATTCTAATAGAAAAAAATAAATAAAAAGAAAACCAAAAAGAAAGGAAAAAGTGTGAGTATACATTTTTAACATTACAAATATTAAACATCAAATGATTAGAATTTCTAATGTCTTCTAAAAGTTAGGACCCAATAAAATAAGTTGAAAATACAAATTGTTTGACTTTTTTTTAACAATATAAATTTGTAATTATCTTTGCTACAGCCAACTTTTCAATCTTTTGCAAGTCCGTGCAATTACAATGTGTGTTGTTTTTTACTTAACTAAACCCTAATTTCCATAACTACCATTCCTGGTCATCATTTTGAAATGATATCGTTGGTGCTGTTTCGGACGTGCACTCCTCTATCTCCACATTATTCAGACGGAATTTGAGTGGTTGGGCCGACATCTAGTTTGGCCCTGCTTTTAGTGAGCATAAAGTGAAGAAAGGGAAGAGATAGCGACCAAACAAACCCACAACCATCACTAGTCAATACAAGAATAAAACGTTATTTTAATTGGAACGTCGGTTGTTGTGGCCCCCACTTTCATATCACATGAATTAAAGCAAGATTCCATAGCCAAAAAGATTATCATCTTAACCGGCCAAAGCACAGATACCATAGAATGGATAGAGTTTTTCTTATTATGCTACACAAAAGTTTGTGTAACGTCACATGCCTTATTTTTTGTTCTACGCGTGGAGGCGGCCCCATATTACTTTTCTCATTTTTAGGTTGTATTTCTTTTAAGAAACTCATAGCTGGTCAGCGCTATGAAAAGTTCCACATTTTTAACGTGGGAGAGAAGAACTACTTTTATATATATTCTCTAAATATTTTGTCAATCTTTGGCCGCCTTCTACCTTGTTAAGCAAGTTCATTGGGTATATGTTATGGGTAACATGTACAATCTAGAGGTTATAGAGGGTTTGGCCTTCAGTTGTTGGGCTACCAATTCCTCTATGGTAAAAAAAAAGCAGGTTTATTGGGACCATTCACTTTTCGTTTTATTTAAAATTTTAATTTTTTTGGGGTTTGACTGTTTAACGTAGATTTGTGTCTCTAGACTTTGGATGAGCCAAATATAAGGTCATTTAAACAATAATAATAATATCCCTTATGTAGAATTGTAGAGGAAAAAAAAGCAATCTTATATGTAATTTAGGTTTATATAAATAAGTAGAAATTAGTTTAAGTAAATAAATGATAGCTAGATGTTCATAATTGGTAATAATTGAATGTGGAAAATATAAATAGAAATAAATGTATTTTTAGTTCAATAATTGAAGATGGCACAAATGATGAAGAAAGATCAAGATTTGTAGGAATTGAAATTCTTTGTTGACTGCGTGTAGGGACAAATCCAAATGTTAGGGATAAATATGCAACCACAAACATGTCCTACACCTATGAACTTGACTTGTGTGATTTTTAGTAGACAATTCTTTACTTTACCCGAGATGTCTTGATTTTGTTATTCTCCTTGATGTCTATATGAGCTAGCAGTATTGATGAATACCTTGGTAGAGTTATCGCGTAACTAAGTTGTGAGGGAACTGCACCTTGATCAACCTTTTGAAATTGAACAATATTGAAAACAACACTCTTTAGTCATGCAAATGCACATAGTATGATTATGCAACATTAGGTTCCTTTTAAAGCACCAATTGAAGCGTGCAAAAATGCTAATAATTTCTCTCTTTCTTCTATGATTAGAATGAATGCATTGAATGTATTTAAATACAACACCATAGTAACATATCATGCAAACCTACGTTTAGTTGATCCTAGGCGAGGAAGGGTAAAGGTGGGAAGTCAATCAAATTTGAATTTACAAATTTAAATTAGGGTATGATGAGTTCACAACTATGAGGATAACCTCTCAATTGTGAACTAGTCTTGGGACAGAAAAGGGGCTAGATCACAGTGGATAGCATGTACATGGGAATAAGTACAAGCATGAGACTAATAAATAGTTGGATAGGGTGAATGTATAAGGGTCTATGAACATGGGAAAGGGGATAAGTGGTAGGTGTATAAAGGTGTGTAAATGGTAGGTGGATAACATAGGGCAAGGGACCCAACTTGTTGGGATTAGGTGTCGTTCACCTTGCAAATCTCTAGACATGTTTAATATTATTTAATTATTGGTGTCGATAAATAATGTTGTCTCCAAGAATCATGGAGAGGGTAAACTCAGATACCCCTCTTAGGTGGTACGTAATTATTTATTATTATTATATTCTCTTACACATATGTGTAATGACTTTTAAGTTAGGAGTTACAATAGGGAGGATCTTGGAAATTAGTTAAGATTGGGAGATGTAAGAGAATGTAAGAAGATCTATACTTAGATTTTATGACAAATTTGGTCAAACTTTCCATGGAGCGCCTAGAATGGGAAAGTGGTCATAATGAAAGAATTTGAATGTTATGACAAGATTTATGACATGTAAGTGGTGTAAGATGAGTTACATATTATTCAAGGTGGTTGATCATGTGTGGTGAGTTATTAGATTCTCCATGATGGAGGTGGACACCTAGATTTGGGAGAATTGTATTTGCCACTTGTTTTGCAATACCATTCATGGTATCTTGTATCCATATCTCCTATATATTAGTACCATGAGATAGTAGTATTATGAGATTGTTTTGTAGGTCATTCAAGCACCATTATGCTACTAGAATATAGAGGGATAAGCAAATTGTATTGATGTAATTATTTTTTAGGATTAATAAAAGCTTGATTCTATTTGGGTGTGGAGTTTTCTCGCAAGGGTTTCTCCACATAAACATTATGTTATGGTTTGCATTTATTTTCATTGTTGATTTCATTTCATCTTATGATCTGTCATTGTTAAAGAATTTGGATGCACTAAAGATCAACTTATATTCCTGTATTGTTTCACCCTGTTTTCAACACAACTTTCCACAAGATTGTGTCATTTTTCAAAATATCTATGTATCAAAGCACTCCCCTCAAAACAAGCACAAAAATATATGGGTAATGGCATGGGTATGAAAATTTCACCACTACAAGAACACAACAACAAATTATATATATCTATAAATATATGTTATTATCACCTTGTAATGGTGAAAATTATATACTTTGTAAGTTTTCCTTTCCTTTTGACTTATTTTGGTTAAGTTATCTTTTATGCAATAACAAGCATATAAGTAGCATATTTTCAACTAACAATTGGCACATAACCAAAGCATGTTTATTTTCATCTTGTCCTTGTTCCTAGGAATCAATTTCATTTGTAAATTTATCCTTATCTTGCCTTGGGATAGATCCACAGTTAGGAAATGATCTAGGTCACTTCCACACTTATGGAAATTCCCTTGATCTTTTAAAATTCAAATTCAAAGTTGGGATCATCTATTTTCCCTCAACCTAGTTTTTTTTGTTTTAATTTGATGCACAAAATGTTTCATTTGACACTTGGGAATTTATATAAAAAGACTAACCCTAATTCATTTAAAACACCTATGGACTAAGCAAAGGGGAACTCCTTCCATACATCACAGACATAAATGAATTATCTAGTCATATCAACATTGTGCCAACATTTTAGGGAATACTACACAACTACTTGTCCTTGATCTTATTCAAATTCATTGGTTCGACATCCTTACTAGGGTTTAACACAAAGGAGGAACTATCCTTTTCATGTGCAAACTTCCAAGTACATAAACCAAGTTTTTACGCAAAGATTAAACGAATTAATTTGAGGCTAGTTGAAAACAAACATCTCAAAATTAGCAAAGATTAAATTTGTGGGCTTGTTTTAGATTTGCACTTGCAAGATTGATTACATAATGATTGTAATAGAAAAATAAAACTTTTACATATATTGATGCATTTGTCTAACAAAACCTAAATATCTACAACATTGACTAATCATTTCAAGCCATCTAGTAGACTCATATTCCATGTATCAATCCAAGAGCTAAGTATTTTCATTAATTATTTAAAATTCTAAGCATTAACTTTTTAGCATGTTTATTAGTCCCAAGTATTATTTCTAGGATATTTAATGCAATGATTATTAATTAATTTATCCTAGGACTTGATGTGAAAAGGTGGTTTATTTCTTTACATTTTTGGTGGATCTGACTTTCTTACACCTCTTAGAAGGTTTCCCACCTAGGGTTTGTGTCTTCACTATTTTGGTTTCAAATATGATTTTTTGATTGTAAACCATCTATTGTAGACCTAACTATGGTTTAAACATACCTCCATTATATCTCATTGTTATATTATTACAACCCTACTCACCCAACCCTTTTAATTGGGGTATATTAAGTGATCATTCCTTATGTATTTTCATAAGCTATTACCTCTTGTTAGGATACATATAAACCTTGCTTATTTTGATGTATTCCTTTACCTTGTGTCATTGATCCTTTAATCCTTAATATTCTAATGTCCTACTATACATATGGAGAAGTATGTTCTATGGGGATTTTATTTGGTCATGTGGGTAATAATTCCTCTTTTACAAAATTAGTGATCATTAATCCTTCACTTTTGGATACTATCATCTTACTTGTTCATGAGCTTCACTTAGCCACCCCTTTTCCTAAGATTGATGCTAGTAATAGACATGATGATATGTTACCTTGATTAATTTTCCCTCTCCTTTGGATTGTGATGAGGATTTACCATGCCTAATGGATATTCTGAATGATACTTTACCTTGTGCTACACTACATGATGAAATTATTTCTTTAGGTGTAAAATTATTAAAAGTTGACTTTGATGGTTCTAGTGACGCCTCATTAAATGTAAATTATTTTTTTCTTGATAAGTATGAATACTTAGATGATGCTACCTCATTTATAAGTGAATTTAGACTTAATTTTAGGGATAGATAATTCTATTGGTTTGATTCCTCTCACTTATTGTATCACTTGTTCTTGGCTTTGGCACATGATTTTGTATAACATTTTTCTTGCCCTAGCATATCTAAAGATAGTTGGGATTATCTAGTGCTCATATTGATATATCTTTTGATCCTTGTTCATCATCCCTCTAGGTGTTCACATGGTTGATTTTATTTATACTCCTATGAGATCATGAGTGATGGTTAAGGGGGTACTTGATTTCCTTCACCTTCACCTACATTGTTTGTCATACCTAATTCGCAAAACTATCATATCATGAGTCATACTCATAAAAAATTGGTTAGGGGTCAAAGGGTTACACCAACTCCAGCTATCTTACCACAATATAATGTAAGTCTTTCTCTTACACCTAAAATCACTAGTACTAAATCTCCAAAATCATGTGATATCATTGATCAGTTACATAATATACAATGTAAAATATCTTGTTAGGATCTAGTGTGTACATCATATTTATATAAATAAGTCTTGTAAACATATTGAGAGAAGATACAAATCCAATTTGACATTCCTCCATAAACAATTACTTCCTCGATCGCATGGACCTTGGGTCCCAACCCAACCATGATATTCCATTTGATGATGTAGAGCTTCTACCTGCCTCAATTGTTAATGAGTATTTATCTCTACATATTATGGTCAAGTTTGGACATATAAACATTAAGCATGCCTTGGTTGATAATGGCTCTAGTTTAAACATATGTGATGAGGAGTATTTGAAACACCTAAATGTGGATATGACAAAATTAGAGAAATTTGATCTTACAATTAAAAGGAGTTTTGTTAATTTTATCTGCTAATCTATGGGCACTATTTGCTACTAATCATGACTAGTCCAATTAATCTAAATACATTATTTCATGTGATGTTTGACCATTTATCTTATAATATATTACTAGGTCACCTTGGATCCATGCCATGGGGATTGCACTATGTACACTTTGTAGATTTCTTAAATTCACATAATAATAATAAGCAATGTTGATTTTCTATCAACCCTCATCCATATAATCATTGTGAAATGGTCAACCAATCTAAAGTTATTGTTATAGAGAATTATTTTACTCTACAAGTGTCAAAACCAACTAAATCTCTAGAATAAGAACCTAAATAAGAGGAACCTAAGGAGCAAGACCCCATCCATAATAATAATTCTTTACTTAACAATAATTGGGGTACCTTAGATTTTATATCTTGAGGTACTAGCAAGTAAAAATTTAATTTTAGTTTATATCATGTCATTACTCTACAAGAGCTCATGCATTTATAGTTGATCACCACCTTCTCTAGATGTTGATACTTATAACACTAAATCTACTTATCTATGTGATAGTGAAGTAGAGAGTGAAATGCCTACTATTAATTATTTATGATACTACTTAATAAACTATATGGCAAAGGAAACAAAACCTTACAAAAATTAGAATATAAAGGCCACATGCTAGGTCTTCATGAGAAAGGTATTCTAAAATGGTTACACTTATAGAAAAATAAGGACACTAGAGGCCTTGGCTATATACCTAAAGACCTAACCAAATGGTTACAGGAATGCAAAATAAAAGGGAAGACACCTTCCATATCTATGATCTATACATATTTGAACATTACATGATATTTTACTCCAATTGAATAATCTCCATCTCCCTCTCATCTCTCACTCTCATAGTTTGCTTTGCATCTCCCTCAGTAGTGACTACTATGTATGCTACTTGATTGTGACTCATTGGATCAAACAATGGAGAAAACGTGTGTGTGTGTGTGTGTTGATTGTCTCTATTTATATGCTCCACTATAACTATCAATAATTATGAGTTGAAAGTGTATCATAGTATTCGAGATAACGTCCACCCACTATGCTATTGTGCATGCACATTAATCATGTTATACAAAGTTAGATCTTGCATGCATATGTGCATATTTTATAACAGAAATATTTTGATTTTTCTATATTACATACCTAGATCTTTGAACTTCCAATCAACATCTCAAATGAACTACTACTATGAGGCCTCCTCTCACTCTCCTTCCTTTACTTGTGGTAAATTAGATGATGCTCTTGGTCTTGCATCAAGTCCATCCTATGCATCTAAATGATGTAATGATAGAAGTTGTGATCTATCCTTGTAATCTCTAAATCCATCCATCACATGAGCATTTTCTCCATCCACCACAACTACAACCTCATCCTCATAATAATTTATAGGTTCCTATGTACTAAAAGGTGGTATATCCATCTCTCCAAACTAATAAAATGATCTCTAGTGTCTTCTATAGATGTGTGGATATGGGAGCATGATCTTACATATACTAAATTATCAAATGACCTAATCATAGTAAAATATCTTGACCATAGTGGATTGCCTCTCATAGTACCATCTAAATCTCTTGATCTATCTAAGTTGTAATCTACCTATTACACTAATAGGCAAGGATTGATAGGGAATCCAAGTAATATCAACTAAGTTTAGTTGATCGAATGCTCTCCTCCAAAATAAAAGGGTCATTTCCTCTCTCCACTATCTATCCTACTTGTATTCCATCATAATAGAAGGTGTATAATTGATAATAATAATTGGTAAACATAGATTGTAGGTCCAATATTGTAATAGTGTCACAAACCATAAACTATTCCCATCGACTACTATAAATATATGAAAATTATTATATAAGTGTGTGAGCATGCACCTCCCCCAAGAATACATTATGTCATGATCCTCTATATCTCAAATAAGATGGATCATACTATAACTTAGGTATGAACCTTGTCCATCTAGAAGGATCAAAACTAGAAGCGTTAAAAGTAATAATTTGCACCCATTAGACATAAGACACACCAAAATCTCATAAATGGCACCACACTGAGAGCATGACCTACTATACTAGTACAATATAAATATAACTACCTATCCTATGGAAGGATTGTCCAATAGTCTACTACCACCTATCTCTATTTCACTAATTAAAAAGAATCCTCCAAACATCCTCTAATCTCACTATCATATCTTCTATAGGAAGATGTAAAGTGTTCATGTCTTAATCCCATCTCTCTATAATGGCATGCATTTGCTTCATATGGCCAAACCATAATCTATCTAATAGCCAAATATTTGTAGCAATTAAATCCATCACACATATTGTAAGGCCTTAGATGTATGTACCTTGTATGAGTTCTTGTATATATTTTGTTTCTAATATTTTACTTCATAGTGAGGTTTTGTATGGTCATCGATGTATGTCATCAATGTTGTTTTGTATTGGCATCTAACATCCAACTATGTATTATGGGATGCATACATTGTGACTATATGTTTGGACTATTTAGTGTTTTAGCTTCACTGTTTTCACTATATCAGTTATATGTGATTGATTATGTTATCTAGTTTAATACCATGAGTATTACTAATTAACAATGCCTACATTTATGTTTCTAGATCATGTGGCTTTAGAATGATTTTTAGTTGGTGCAATTTATTAATTTTATTTCCTTTATATTATATCATGTTGGGTTCTGTTATCATGCTTCAACTATCTTATATGGAGAAAGTATGCCTAATGTTTCATTGAGTGTGTAGACATAGGTTTTACCCCAATGATGGTTAATTAGAGATGGTTTAGTTTGAGCAAATATGTTATGTATGTCTCCCCATCCTACTTAACTCAAATTGTGATATATATCTTGTGATATTTGTGAAGCCAAGATCTGAATCAATGTCAATTCTAGATCCACATATTATGAATGAACTTTTAACATGTGTGTTCTCCTTACATACATTTATTTCATCTCTTGGTTTCTATTTGCACTTAATCGGGTTCCACATTTGCTTATTGAGGAGTGTTTACAATTTACCTATATGCTTAAATGTGAATGATAGTTAATTTTATTTCTATTATGGAATGGTCCAATACATTTACATATTGTGATATTTTAAAATGTATCTGTGAATTAAAAGGTTGTTTAAGCTTTATGCCTCAGTCTTTTTGGCAGAATTCAATGTATTAGTCATTTATGAAAGAAATGCCTATTTGCATTTAATTGGAAATATTAGTAATGTTAGCATGTTTTCTAAGGTTGATTTATAATTTGGAAAACATATTTTGAGTGAAAAATCTTGTGGGAAAATATCTAATGGTGAAATAACCACTTGTGAAATAAACTTGTGAGTGGAAAATGAAAGAAAAGGTGTAAGAGGTTTTAGGGATTTTGAAAAGTTAGAAAGAAATAAAATATCTCATTTTTTAATATTCATTCCTCTTTGCTTAAAATTGCTCTCCTTCCTCTATTGCCTATTGGGCTTGAGTTAAAGGTGGATTTGGATTACCTTGTGGATTGCTACACTTGTTGTGAAGATAGATTTGAGATTGATTGCCTCTTGAGTGTGTGAAGTCAAAAATAATTTCTTCAACTTTGTGTGAGAAAATTACATTGCAACATCAAGGTATTCATCTATTTAATTCTTGAATAATGTTTTTTGTTCATGTTTGAGATCATGCCCACATTAGGTGGATAGCATATGGTATTCTATTCTAAGGTTGCAATGGGAATTTGATTCTAGAATAAATGTATTTCATTTAATTTTGAACCATGTATTTCAAATTTGGGAAAACTCATTTTCCTACCATTATGCTAGCAAAATTTCTCCAATTTCTTATCTGATGCAAAAAGTGTGATGTTGTGCACATTAGACCATAAGGGTATAATTTGTTTTGATAAATTACGAGTTTTTATTTTTGAGAAATTCTTTATGGTTCACCAAGTGTGAAATGTGATTGGTGTTCAAGAAATGTGATTTGTCTTGTGTATAAAGCATGAATTTACAAAATTTGAATTATAGGATTATGAATACTGTGTTACCACCAGTTTCTTTCCCCACGAGGGTGAGTTTCCCACAAGGATCCTCTAACCTGCTTGACTATGGTAGGTTTATTGATCATACTGGTTTTGAGATAGGATTCCCAATAATAGAGAAACTCCTAAATAGGAAAAAGTCTCAATTCATAAACCTCCCAGTACAAAGGAATAGGTTTTCAAACAGACCTTTATTTCAGACCATGAGAGTTGCCAATGTCACCCTTCAGTCAGTCCCAAACCAAACCATTCTGGAGAAACCCATTGTAGATGAAACCAAATCAAAACTGCAACCCTTGAAAAGAAGCTTCTCCATGGCTCATGCTTACCCTCACTCTGAAAATAAGCCATATGTTGATTACAACCCTGAAGAATACTCCTCATCTTCTAGTCATCCAAAAAGTTTTCAATCAATTAATCCTTATCCTTCTCATACCTCTTTTGTTTCAACCTCAGATCTCAGCAGAGATCATGTTCTAATGGACAAGTTAGTGAAACAAGTAAGCTCTAGGCTACATTTGACTCCTAAACAAGAATAAGGGAAGAAGGATAAGAAACAAAAAGGAATAAAGATTATAAAGTTGGATGAACCAGCATGCATGATGAGAGAATCACTCCCAAGATAAGCCTCGGAGAGGAGAACAAAACATCAAATCTAGATTAACCCAACAACCGCTGTAGAGGTTACTGGATATGTCCCTGGGAGATGGCCAACTCAAGAGAGTTTCACAATAGTCAACCCAGATGAAAAGATTTGGGGAAAGTATGAAGCTAGGTTCCATACCAAAGTAGGAGCCAAACAAAAAAACTCTGAAGCTCAGGGAAACTGGCAGTCACAATGGATGTTAACAGCACAAGATAATATTGATGACATGGCCATTGATGTCAAACAAGGGATTAATAGAACAATGTCAGTATATGATAATTTGCTCCAAGTCCAAAATGTTGTACATAAGTTAGAAACCAATACTGCTAGGATAGATAAGCAATCTACATCCATGTTAAATGATTTTGTTGGTATGTCTTACAAAGTTAAAAATACCCAGTCTGCAATTGCTAATATACAAGTAAATACTCAGAGGCTGGTTACAGTATCTACCTAGATATATGATTATATATCTACCTCAGAAACTAGAAGAGACACTCAGGCCCAAGAAAATAAGGTGTTATTAGAACATGCGGCTAGAAATTTAGAAAAAATAAGAAGATATACAAAAAAGATTAGAGTCTCTCAGAAAGGCAAAGACAACTCTGAGGAAGAACAAGAAGAATCCAAGTCTCACAAGTCTGAACCAAAACTAAGACCAAAAATTTAGAGAAGAAAAGGCATTCTCCTAACAGACGAGTCTGTAGAAGAAGAATCTCTTCCTACTTCCTCTACTAGAAGTAAAGCAGCTCTTATGCCCACAAAGCTAGTCTTCCCTAAACAAAAAGAGCACGCAATGCAACATGTTGAAGATTTAAAAGATTGGCTACAAACACTTCAAGTTGAAGATAATGAGCCTATATATATGGATGAGCCTACTGCTGCTCATATGGATATTGCATCTAACGAAGAAGTTTATCTGGAAGAAGAAGTTTCTCAAGTATCTGATGAAGAAGTTTCTCAGGTAAGTGATGCAGAGCTAGTACAAATAAATGAGATGGAAGACTGGGAATACTATTTGGCTAGTCATGAATCCATAGGGAGCCAAATTGATATAGAAATGAGAGATGTTGTCTCTAAAAACTCCAAACCAGAATAGTTAAGAGCCTATGCTACATCAAGCTATATTCTAAATATTGATAAGATTGTTGATCCTTATGATGCTATTTGTACATGGTGTGATACTCTAGAAAATTTCTTTGATACTAGAAGTTCTACTTGGTCTGAGTCTAATAAGGTTTTGTATGTTGTAAGACTGATGTCTGGTAAACTAAGGAATTGGTGGAATAGTCTACCCGATAATGGAATTATAACCACAAATCCTGACACAGGTGAAGAATATGTCAAAGAAATTGATATGGGTAGAAATGATGTGTCTGCTGAAGGATTTGCAATTCTCAAACTCATGTTAATAGGGCTTTTTAGTGGGAATAGAAAAATTGATATTTTAGAAGCTAAAAAAATACTGTATTCTCTCCAACTCAGAGATTTAGGAAAGCTGCATAAATACAATCTTGTTTTTGAAAAATAAATGATTACAGCTCAAAAGCTTCATGATCCAACTACAAAGAAGTATTATCTTAATTCACTTCCTTGTGGATTAGGAGAATATGCAGAAGATTATGTAATGACTAAGTATAAATCCAAAATTGAAAAGTTTGGATTCTCTGAGTTAAGGACTCTTGTTACATATAAACTAGACAAGAGTTGTCTCCTCAAAGCACCCAGTGACAATAAAGAACAGTTCAATTCTTCATGCAATATGAAAGAATATTGCAATCTACCACGAATTAGTCAGCTGAAAGACTTCAAGCAAGTCAGAAAGTTTCACAAAACATCTTGTGGCAAGCACTGCAAATGCAAAAATTGTAGAAGGGCATATGATGATGATAACATGGAAAGATCATTATGCCCTAAATACAAAAGTCACAAGAAGAAATACAGATTTGCTCTTGTAAATAAAAATTCTTTTAAGAGAAGAAAACCTCCCAAATACTTGTTCAAGAAGAACAAACATCTAGGAAATAGGCATGTTAAATGTTTCATCTGTAAAGGACCTCATTATGCAACTAACCGTCCAAAGAAATACAATCCAGAGAATAAGGTCTATGCTCTTTTCTGTGAACAAGATGTATATAATACATGGGAGATTGTAGATACTTTTGATGCTTTTGCACATTTTTCAAATGATCAATTTTTTGAATTGGTTGAGGTTCTGCCAAAACAATTCTCTATGGCTAAAGATAAACACAGGAAAGTTTGCTCATCTAGTTCTAAAGACGAAGAGAGTTCTGAATCTTCTGATTCATCTAAATCTTCTTCTGCTATTACAAAAGTTGTCAAAAAGGCAATCAAAGATCTTGATTTCAAGGTTAGTATGGTTAAGGCAAAATATCCTTATAGGATGTTTGGATCTATTGAGGAAAGAAAAATTGCAGCAAGGCAACAATTAAAAGACATTAAGGCATGGGAAGTTGAACAAGATTCTCTACAAAAGAAATTTAGAGGTACTAAACCTTCCTCCTCTTATAGATCTAGGAGAACCAATACCTCTCATGGATATATCCATCCCAAATGGAAAAAGAATCCTTCTCGTTCTCCTTCTCCACCTCCATACAAGCCTTCATATCATGATAATATCAAGCCTATTGATATTCTTTGCTCCAAAATAGATCATTTCCAAGAATTGCAAATCCTATCCTGCCAAATTTACTTCCAATAGAAAGAACTTTCCAAACTTACTTTAGCAGTGGGGGAAATTAGAGATCTTTTGTATAAAGCTTATAAAACTAACAATATAGAAGAAAATCATCCAATAGTGCCCCGTCAGAACCAGCCAATGCTCTGTATTTAGTTGAAAATTGTACATATATAAGAATGAGTTTTTATTTTCTAGGTTATAAGCCTATCCCAATGGATGCTTTCGTAGATTTCGGCTCTTCTCGAAGTTTTGCCAAAACAGATGCCAATCCTCCAGAATTCTGGAAGCCAAGGCCAGACCTTCCTTCAGGTTATGCAATCAATGACCAGTAGGTCAAAATGGGGAGATATGCTTAAGATGTAACTATTGAAATTCAAGGGAAAAAGTTTGTCACTGATTTCATTGAGCTAGATGGCCTAAGAGGTGATGTCTTATTAGGGTTCATGTTCTTAACCAAATACCAACCTTTTGTGCTCAGAACCCATGAAATATCACTTCGACATGAAGATGGGCATATTAAAATTCCTGCTTTAAAAGTAGTAAACTATAAGTTTGATAAACTATAAGTTTGATAAGAAAATGACTAAGCCAAGTAGGAAAGAAACTACAAATCTCCAAGCCTAGAAACTACCATTATTATTAGAACCTGTCAGAGCCAGATTTGAGCAAGACTGTTGCAATCTAAATCCTCTACAATTCTGGTCAAGAGATCATGAAGAATGTGAAATTAAGATCAAACCAGAATGTCAGTCAGTGATTCCTTTTGAACCTACTTATCTGATGAGTCCAACAGAAGTTTTAGAAATGGATGAGCATCTAGAAGAATTGCTTCAAGGAAATTTTATCAAAGAAAGCAAGAGTCCCTTTAGCTGCCCAGCCTTCCTGGTAAATAAGAGAGCAGAAAGAGAAAGAGGTAGAAAATGGTTTTGCATTAAGTATAAACCTCTGAATGATATTATTCTTCCATTCAATTATCCAATCCCATTTAGTACTGACTTGATTATGAGAGTAGCTTCAAAAAAGATCTTCTCAAAGTTTGATTGCAAGTCAGGATTCTGGAAAATCAAGGTCAAAGAAGATGATAGGTATAAAATTGTGTTCTCAATTCCACAGGGATTATATGAATGGAATGTGATGTCATTCGGCCTTAAGACTGCTCCTTCTTAGTTTCAGAGAAGAATGGATAAAGCTTTAAGAAGTTTAAAAGGAATTTTGTGCAGTATCTATAGATGATATTATTATTTTCTCTGAAGATGAGTCTCAACACTTGAAGCATTTGGAAATGTTATATACCACCATTAGATCTCATGGAATTTGTTTGTCTACTAAAAAGATGGTAATTGGTCAACAAGAAATTGATTTCCTTGCTCTAGTTCTCTCTAAAGGCAAAGTGAAATTACAATCTCACATTTTAAAGCATATTAATGAATTTCCTGAAGTTTTAGTGGGAAAAAAGCAAATCCAAAGGTTTTTAGGATGCTTAAATTATGTTTCACCATTCTATAATGGACTGGCAAAGGATAGAAAAAAGATTCAGAATCAGCTGAAGGAAGGAGTAGGACCATGGACTGATGAATTAACTGAGATAGTGCAGAGAATCAAAGAAAAGTGCCAATATCTGCCTACATTGCATTTGCCTCAAGAAGGTTATCCACTGATTCTTTACATTGATGCTTCTGATGAAGTCTAGGGTGCTGTGTTGTTGCAAGAGATTCCTTTGAAAGGGACACAGGTATGCGGCTATAGGTATCGAACCTTTACTGATACAGAATGTAGATACACGATTTATGAAAAAGAAATTCTTGCTGTTAAGAAGGGTATCTAGAAGTTTAAAATTTTCTTAAAGCCAAATCACTTCATTGTAAGAACAGATAGCCATCCAATGAGATCTCTTCTCAAGAAAAAGCCTGACAAAGACATAGCACATGGAAGAATAGCAAGATGGTATCTTGATTTCATCAGCAATGACTTTGACATAGAATGGATCCAAGGAGATAACAATCCTCTAGCTGATAGTCTCACTAGAGAAATGTCAAAGTTGGCAGAACATGCTTCTATGCTAATAAAACTGGGTGAAACCTTCCTAAGAGAAGATGGAACAGAGGTGTTTGAAGGTACCAATGAAGAAGGAGAAAAGATAATAATTCCTCAACTGCCTCCTGAAATAATTGAACCAATTCTCCATGTTCATTTGCTTAATAAATGGTTACAAGATTTAAGGAATGTAATTTCTGCAAGATATGATAAAGGAATTCTCGAACCAGCAGAACAGGTAGCCTTCATGGAGCATTTTGGTTTAGAAGAAGCCAGCTTAACATTTTCAATCAGAAATCGCTTTTCATTTTATTTGTGCATAACTTCTTTATTGCCTATGAACTAGAATGTGAGGACTAAAAAGAATCTGCCTAAATGTGCTAAATTTGGATTTATAAATAGTATAACCATTCTTTAGAATGAATTTGAAGATTTTGCAAATTTCTTTATGGGATATAATGACAGAGTATTACCCCCTAATATGGAAGAGTTTTTTAATTATATCCAAGGAAATTTTGCATGGGCAATATCAGAAGGAATGTCGGGACCATCAGGATATCATATCAATCCTCACTGTTACTGTCTACCATGAGTAGAATGTTATCCTCTGGTTCATGATTGGTTTGCCAAAGAAATTATTCAGGATGTGGAACCCTCTTTGGTACCAGCTCTTGTAGCAGCCCAAACAGAGATAGATATGGCATACATTGAAGAAGTTGAAAAAATAATTTATGTTTTCAAGAGGAGAGATGATGACTTAGAAATAAGTTTTAGACCACTTCCAATTCATCTACTTCCTCCAACAATTTTTGACTAGCACATGGGTTTGTCAGTGCCGTGACGTCATCCACATTATGATCTGACAACAGGATGCAATCCTGTCACAAAAAGAAAAATCCCCATATCTGCTTTTGGGTGTAAAGCAGGTCATCCTCACTTATGGTGTCCTTAAAGCGATTGTCTTGACCTTTTCCACTGGTGTTAATACTTGCGGACATAAATGCTTAATAGTTGTCCACTTCTACAGTGGCCTCTACATGTTAGTTTTGTATGATCAGACTCCTAGATTAGTTTATAAATTTTGAGTTCCGCCAGCTATAACTAAGGGCTTTGAGCTTCATTGTATTGATTGGGAAAATTATTCAGAGTCTTGCAAGAGAGTCCTAGAAAGAGTCTTAGGATCACAAGAGTATGCTCTTGTTCTGCACATAATTACGAACTGGACAATCAGAAATTGTGTAGAAAGGTCTTATAGTGTGATAATCCATATCGGTTATTATGCTTATTCTTTGTTGTAATCCTCCATTGTAATCATTTTCATATGCAATAAAGTCTTCCACTTAAATTGGTATCAGATTTGTATTTTCATGATTCCATTGTAATCATGTAAAGCAGGTCATCCTCGCTTACGGTGTCCTTAAAGCGACTGTCTTTACCTTTTCCACTATTGTTAATGCTTGCGGACATGACTGCTTAACAACGATTAAATCATGGATTGATTTGTCTTGTCTATAGGATTACGAATACTGTGTCACCACTAGTTTCTTTGCCCACAGGGGCGAGTTTCCGCTTACATGTATTTTATTTGTATTTTGTGGGACAAAGAGTCTCATGTTGTATATTTATTTTCCAACCTTTTGGATATGAGGATCACAATCATTGACTTTATTTTTCATGCCTTGAATTTTTAGATGAAGGTTGATTTTTGGGCCTAGGATTGGATACTAATGTTAGGAGTAGAGTGGAACCATGTCATACTTGTAGAATTGGGGATGTCCTAATATGAAATTCTATATAGGTAATGTAAATGAGATAATTATAATGGTGACTCAAACATTAAAAATGAATTAAACTAAGAACTTGGGACATTGCTTACACTAAAGGCCCTAAGGCAGTCATGTTTAAGATAGTACTAAACATCCTTGTGTCAAAGGCCCTGAGGGAATCCTACAAGAGAGTACTTGAACATAATTTTTATTGAAATCTTATATGGAATTGTGCAAGGCTAGTACTATAGATTTGATTGTAGTGAAGGCCTTGAGGGAATCATGCAAGATAGTACTAATGCTATTACTTTTGTCAAAGGCCGTGAGGGCATTGTACAAGATAATGATGACACTCTACATTCAATAATTCGTAGTTCATTTCCATTTTTTGTTGGTTCATTGGTAACTGATGTGTCCTTGTGCTTTCTTTGTTTGAGTGTGATTTTCTGCCAACTCATTGCTTTTACTTTAGTGGTTGTTACCATGTCTTATTGTGTGTTATTGGTTGGAGACCATAACCCTTGTATGCCATAGTGTACTTATTTTCAATGTGTATGTTCTTGGTATGTTTCATGCCATTATTTGTACCATTCCTTGTAATTATCTTATGTATTTATGTATGATTTCCCAATCAATCATCTCTCATATTAGAGGGGTGGGCCTAAGGGTTGCACATGTAGATGTAGTTTACTTTCCATGCTTTGATGATTATTATATAAAGGTTTTCATTTCTATGTTAGTTATATGCTTTCGCTTATGGAGATAATCCTAGGAAATTGGTCTTTTAGGACTACAGTTCATAGGATGACAACAGAAAAAAGACTACAACATAGGTGCATTGTTACCTAGTTTTGTGTTGACGTCTAGTTTTTACATTATTGTCCTAATATGTGCTATCATCCTAAACAAATATCGAACACTTCAAAAAAAAATTGTGAAAATTTTCTAATTGAAATTTGTTCCCCCTGGTATGCTTACCATTCCTATCATCTAACTTTTAAAAAATTGTTATATTTTGTAAGTTATTTGCACCTTCATGTTGGAGTGTGTACACTTATGTGAAATTAACAAATCAATGGTTCAATTAGTTGAGGGCTTGTACCTCCCAATGGAATTACCTCTTGTGTAGGCTTTCCTAGGTGTTGGATATTGATTTGTGTCATCTTAGAACATGTTATACAATAGATTCCACTCTCATACCCTTCCTTGTGTTCACAAGAGAACAAGATCATGGACTAATGTATGATCTTCATTATGGAGGAATCTCCATCCTCTTGTATGACCATCATGGTGTTTTGACCCACACTTGTGAAGTCTTCTGTTTGTGCCACCATACTTTATGCATTGGTGACAGGTGTTTGGTGTTTTATTATGTTTGTCATAACACCTTATGCATGTGAAAGTGTGTAATAAAAAATGTGAGTGTAATATTTGCAATGTGAAAAATTTGCTCATCATGTTTGTAATCATTAATATCTTGGGTGAAAGATTGAGGCATTACATTCAATATCAAGGCACATGTTGCAACATTGGGAGATTTTGATTGTGTGTGTGTTTTTCCCTTACATGCTTTGATGATTGAGTATTTTGGATTATCATGTTTGTGTTAATCCATGCATCTTTCTTGTGAAGGGAAAAACACACAAAGATATCAAATGACAATCAAATACATACCAAATTTTGAAGTTCGATGTGTAGAAAAGTTGGGGACTAATAAGTGGGTTCCCTAGTCCAGTGTACCTACTTTTGTCAGGATCTCTAAAGAATGTCTACAACCTGATCCTACTATCACAGAGATCTCACCACTTACCTCCAAAGAACCATGACACCTATTTGAGAGGTCCTTTATGGGGCTCTCTTGAGATTCAAAGTGAGGAGTCATTAGTAGTGAGATATTCTCTACTTGAGGAAGGTGCTAATACACAACACATGGTTGGTTTACTATAGGATTTACTTTCAAGGTTTTATCCTAAGCAGGAGGAATCACGAGTAGTTGGTTCTCAATCATCTCAGAAGTATGGAGAGAGCCAGTTCTAAGAGAGCATGTTAGGAGTCCACTTTGGGCTAGAGAGGAGGAACAACCTAGGTAGGAAATGCCTCATAAGGAGGTTAAGTAGGTTGGTGATGGGGTAGTGCAGTGGAAGGTCATATGAGGGACCTCCTACACCTTCATCCATCAACATTTGAAGGTTCCACTAAGGGAGTTGAGGAAAAGGTTTGGTTATTAGTTTTGGGTTGATGCTTTAACATGAAACCTTATGAGAGCAACATGAAGGTTTACTTAGCTATTATGCATCTGTGTGGGTTTACTTCAACTTGGTGGGACCAAGAGGAGTAGAAGAAGAATCTTGACATATCCACTATCACATGGAAGACCTTAAAAGAGAGATTCTATGTGTTATGTCATAAAATGTCCCCTTGGGGGCTTTTCCCTCTTGAGGTTTAGCTCCCAGGTCCTTAGAATGCATTATAAGCATCTTGCATGTTAATTTTGAATCCTGATGAGAAAACCCCGAAGTCTTGTGGTAAATAGGAATTAGGGGTTGCTATTTTGATAGTCCCTAACTCAAAATGGGAGGGTGGACTCGGGCGCTAGCACCCTAGCCTTATCGCATTTTAGGTTAGCCCTAAATTGAAATGTCAATTTTATGACCGTTACTTAGGTCCTATGCCAACATCTTAAGTTTGGAATACGAAATTCTTAGCGGGAATGTGTGTTGCTGTATATATAAGCATGTTTAGTGTTTCATTTGCAAACTAGAAGCTAACAAGAAGATAATTATGAACTTTTGGCTAACTTGTGATTTTAGAGCATTCAAGATATTCATTGTTGTAGAGCAGAGCATTGTTATTGTGTTGTGATTGCAAATTTAGCTTCATCTTCTCATATGTTGAAAAGCCTTCATCTATATGATATCTACACCTCCAAGGTGACATTTGTTTATGTTTTGAATCATTTATCATTTGGATTTCGCCTCTATCCCACAGGGATACATACTCTCTATCTAACAACGATGTTCGAAAGACTTGAATGTCTCTCCAGAGCTTGACTGAGGCAAACCTCTAAACACCACAACCCCCAACAACTCTCCTCATGATTGCAAGTTACAAGTTTCACATCTTGATGGAGTGGAGTTGCAGGGAATAGTAAAATAGTGTGTAGATTCCAGATCCCTAAAGAAAAGGACTGCTTGGACTAGGGCGCCAATACCAATGTCCTCGAAGTTGAAAACACAGAAATAATTGGACAGTGACAATCATCATCTGAAGAGCTTTCAGCATTCTGAAAATCACTCTACCTTGGACTCGAGCACTAGTGCCAGTGTCCTCCGCATCTCACGGGACAAAAATAGAAAGTACAGTGAACATCAGTGTTAGAAGGAGATCAGGATTCTGCAAAGAAAATAGCACCTTAGACAGGGGCATTAGTGCCATTGTTCCTAAGTATTTCGTATTCCAAACTTCAAAAAATAATTAGTTATTAATCTCTTCCTACTACCTTAGTCTGCAAGGATTTGTTTTAATTCATCAATTTGCTTACTATTTTGCATAATTAGGGTTTAAGGGTATATGAGCATTAATTGATACATTAGTTGATAATATCTAAGCTTCCACATCATTCCAAGTGACATCCTAACCTGTAGGTGAATCATCTTGCAAAAATGTGATTCAACTCGGTTGATATGTCCTTGAATGTTTGTAGAGAAAGGAGGATTTAACCCTTGTATTCATTTCCCCCTTTTTCCTATTAAACACTATGCTCATTACCTTTTCAAGCACTTTAGATAACATTATGCAAATGAGTTTCATGAGATCAAACAACTTAGTATGACAACGGTTCAATATGAGAACTGCTTATTTGAGTTGAAGTGCTATGTAGGATTTGTTGATGCGTTTGTTAGTCACAGCAACAAAAAATAAAATTTTACACACAAACCTTTATTTATCTTAAAAGATATGATAAATTTCAGAAGAATTCATAATCCCAAGTCTTCATAGATCAGGTCTTGATCATCTGACGTTACTTAGAGTTTGATGTGCAAATGTTGTTTTCCATTTGGGGCCGTATGTCTAATTATTTAAAGTTCTATACTCTTTCAGTTATCAAGTTATATGTATCTGCTCTGCATAAATCTTTCACAATTCTATTAAATATTACACTATCAAGTCAAGCTTTGAGCAAATATATGTCATTATGATCCTAATTCTTATCAATTCACTCAACTTTATCCTCTATTTAGGCTAATTATGAAGATATTTCCAAGTTTGATCAATTCTTCTGAAACTATCTCCAATTTCAATCAATCTTTACTTCTGCACCTTAAATTTACTCAAATATTGTGCTAATAAGCAAATATTTCACTACAATTTGCCATTATGCATGGATATTCATCTATGATATGCATTTTACTCAAATATGCTATGGATATGCAATTATTTATACTAATTCAACATATTTTCTCTTTGTCTTCTTGTTATTTATTATTATTTGTAGTTATGTATGATTATTATGAAATGAAATGGCAAAAGATAGAGTTTAGAGAATGTAAATCCTAGAATTCCTTAACTTTGATCAATGGTCCACATACATACTCTGATACTTTCCTAAAAAGGAGAGAAACCAAACCATGTTTTGCCAGGAATATCCACAACTACACGCAGTTAGTACAAATCTTCAAAGGAAAAAGTGATAACAATATGCAAGTAAAGTGAATGTACTTCAGTATGAACACAACAATCCACCATTACACATCAAAAATCAACCACAGACTACATAAGATTTATGATTTGGTAGTAATCTATTTCTAAATTTTTATTTAGTATGCTTTAGAATAAGTACATATACATGTGATCCTGAGAAAGAATCTTGGGAAGCCACAAAAGTTACAAAATAAATAAACTTAGTGCTCACAAGTTCAACAATTCAATCTCCTTTTACAAATGAAAATCAATATCCTTTTATAGGGAAAGGATAAGATTCAGTCACAATGATCCAATGGTTAAGATCCTTCCAAAATAATCAACAATTTAGATCACCTTTGACCAAGTCAACAATCAATACTAGTGGCATGTGTTGCTAGATGGAAACTATTAGTAGGAAACAATCCCTCCAACATCTTTGTAGCAGCATCCTACTCAGACATATCAAATCCCTCCGCGATGAAGACCCTTGTGTCTAACTTCTTATAAAAGTCATATGCATGTATCGCGGTGTCTATTTGGGATTTGTCACCCACCTAGGCTTTCATCCTTGCATATTCCAAAGCCCTTATCTGCTCATCCAGGGATACTACCTTAGTTGCCTTGTTATCAACTTCCTTATCATAAGCCTTTATCTTAACACTCAACTCTGCCATTTCATCCATGACATTTTTTTGAAAAATGCTGAACAGGATCCTCTGATACTTGACTGAATTTGTCCTTGAAGGTCTGTACAGATCCCTGCTCATTTGGAGTGCTTGTCTCTGCCATAGAATCACCAAGAAAATCCTCCAAAACTTTCATCTCTTCAGACAACATGTCATGGACCTTCATACTCATGTCTCCTACTTTAGACATGCATGTCTTCAAAACATCAACTTCAAACTAGAGCTCCTAGACCCATGTGCCTACCTTAGACAATGTCTGGATAGTCACAATCTTGTTCTTCAAGAGATCCTGATCCTTCATCTTTCTTACCTCCCTTAGCCTATCCAAGGCATAGTCACTTTGACTTAGCCTTTGTCTAGATGTTCTTTTCAGGATTCAACTTCTTCCTTCAAATCAACCAATGTGCTCTAGTTGGACAAGGATGTCCTTATTATTTTCTCCCCTACACCCATGAATTGGATGAACCATTTGTTCATGACTTGGGCCTAATGCTTTTGGGCATCCAAACCTGTTATTTCCTCTTCACTTGCTAATGCAAAGGCAATAGGCCTTTCTGATGTCTGTACTGCAGAGGTTAATCCTGTAGGCTTTACTAGCCCTTTAATGAAGGTCTAAAGTTGAGCATTTTGCCCCTTCAACTTCTTCATCCTAGCTGCTAGGGCCTTAGTGCTCTCCTTGAGCTCTTCAATATCCTGATCGACTGTGGAATGGCCAAGGTCAATGGTTGTGACCTAGAATTCACTTGCACTTATTTCTTCTTTGTTCTTGTCAACAATAGGAACAACTAATTATGCTATCCTTTTCCCTATTGTGGCATCCCTCTTTATTGTGGATATAGCCCTAGCTTTGTGTTTAGGCTTAACATTATCCAATGTGAATAAGGACTTGAAATAAAATAGTGTAGGGTCATGTGCAGGAGGCTCTACCTCAGATGCCAGCCATGACAATACATAGGATCCGGACCTTGTTTGGTCTGGCTACTCAATTTGAGCATCATGTGTCTCTATCTCCTTATCCTTATCCTTCTAGCCTGGGGGAATCTCTGTATCCTATTGACGTTGGCCCATATCCTAATCTTTGCATTTATCCTCATGGATCCCTTCCTGTTCAGGTGGTTGTTGGTTTACATGTGACGTATCAATTTGCTCATCCCGGCCTATTCCACCATCAGGACCTGTAAGCACAAAAATCATGCATAGCCTCCACGAGGACCCTATGATGATTTTAATCCTTGTCACATACATGTAAGCATGAAATAATGTCCTTTAAGAATCAAACCTATTGATGGTGTGTCTTCTTTCTTATCTTGTGTTGATTCCTCTTTGTTGATTTCTCTCTCTCCCTGTTTGCGACGCTTTTTGACACTTTTTGCGACACTTGTCGATTTGTGTTTTCTAAGCTTTTGACCTTGCTCCTAATCCTTGTAAGCATCTTGTAGGTGAGTTTTCACCTTTCCCCTATGTTTTTCATCTTTTGTGCCCTCTAGAAGCCTTCTAGAGGTCCCTCCTTTCCATCTCCCACTTTCAGTTTTCAGTTCCGTTCAACCAATCCAAATCTCCCTCTATTATTTCCAGATCTCCCCCGGGACATCCTGTAGGTGCAAGTGGAGATTTGGATTCTTGCACATGACTGACCTATTTCCAGAGGCAGAACCCCTCCTTTTTTTCTCTTCTATCATCTCCAACCCTACATTTTCCCAGAAAACCCTGTCCAGCCCAAATCTCCCCTAGGCGACCTAGGGTCACCCCTCGGGTGACCCATGGTCACCCAAGGATGACCCTACTGGCAAAAGGGGTGACCCTATCATATTTTTTATGCCTAATATGGAGTTGACTATTTCATGCACCCACACATGCATAATTAACTCCATTTGATATAAAATTAACAACTCAATCAATCTCATGTATCCTCACATCTCCAATTCCTCTTTAGTGATAAGTTAATATTAATTTATCACTCCATATTTAGCTGAGTTCACTGGGTAATCAACCTTGTTAACTCCCCAATCATCCTTGTTAACTCATCAATCAAATGAGTTAACTTCTCAATCAATCCCATTCCTCAAACCTATAAATACACCCCTCCCTCAAGCACAAAGGGAGGCAAATTCATTGTGCACACAGCTCTTGCCAATTTTTGCTCTCCAACTTAGCATTTAAATGCTCTTACAGGATGAAGGTGCCTTTTGCTTTATTCATTGCTCAACCAAGCATCATTACGCTACTTCATTCAACACCATTGTGCTCAACCAAAGCTCTCATTGAGCTCTTTCAAGCTTCAATAAGCTTCTTTTTGCTTCTTTGTGTCATTTTATCGTCAAGAGGTTCTCCCGCTGCTTCAAAAGGACTCAAGGTTGCCAATATCAAGACTTTCTGAGGGTATTGGAGTCACACAAATCTTAATTTCTTTCAGCTTCCTTCATTGCTTTATTCAATTCATAGTAATTAGAAAACCAAATTTGCTCTTGGGAACAGTAAATCTTTGCTTTTTCCTTGATAGTTAGATCTTGCATGTTAGAATACTTGTTTTCATATTCCTAGATCTAGATTATTTGAAGAAGTAATTTCCCTTTAGATTAGATTATTTCAAAACAATCGAAAACCCAAAAACATAGATTAAACTTGCATTAGGAAAAGTCATATTATCTTGCATTCATATTTCCTTTTCATAGATCAAATAGCACTTTTCATTTCCAAAATACTAAAAAAGTACAAAAATATGTTTGCAAATCATTTAGTTTGCATGCATATAGAAACCCTAGAAAAGACAAACTTGCAAACCCTCGATACCATCATGAGGTAACCACGATTAAACAATTCAATCAAACCCTTAATCACATCACAAGGTAAAAACAAGTCAAAACATAGCCAAACCCTAGGTCAAAACCCTAAGTCTAGTTAAGGTTGGTCATCACACATTTACCTCTATCTTGGCTCACAAATGTGCTTAGGAGTGAGAGGAGAGTGGGTGAGGGTTGTCCATGTCCAGATTGAGGAAATCAATCCACGACAACAACAAGAGACATTTACTTTACCACAACAGGACCCATTTGTCCTCTTGTTAATAGAAGAACAAAGACAACTCCAAATACAACAAGAACTCATTCAACGCTGTTGGTGCCTGAATTGACTATCAGTTCTTGAGCAATTTTTATGCAGGCACCATCCCAAAAAATCCCAAAAATTTTCCAGTTTTGGTACCCCTTCAGTGTTTTGTAACATCCACATCATCTTTCTTGAAGGGGGGGTCTTCATGTTTTGTCCATCAGCATGAGTTTGGAATGTGTCTTGGCGATCATGATTGGTACCAATGGCGTGTTGTCTTCTATCGCTAAGACTTTACCTATCAGCGTAGGTGTTTTGTGGCTTACCGACAAACTTGGTCTCGCCGACGAGGGTTTTGGAGTGCTATCGCCAAGACTTTGGCTATCGGGTGAACGGGCAGATTGTTGGCTGATGGCGCAGGTCTGGCCGATGGAGTTGCCATCGGCGAGTATGGGGTAGTGTCTAGCCAATGGTGGTAATAGAGTTCGGTTTCGGCGTGACAGGGGCTATCGGGCTAGCCGTTGGAAGGTCCGCCGATGGAGAGTGTTTGGCCGATGTGATGTTATCGGCGTAAGTCACACCGACAGGGGGGCAGTGTAGTGTGTGATCGGAGAGACTTGTGAGGTCGGGGTAAGTTTTGTGGAGCTAGCCGATGGTTCTCCTCTGGCCGATGGGGATGTTGGTGACTTGTGGAGGTGTTGGCATCGGCGAGACCGCTGTGATCGGCAGGAGATTTGTGGGGTAGGCCGATAATGTATGTCATGGCGATGGGCTGTGGGTGAAGGGTCGTGTGTCGAGCATGGCAAAACGCTCGACACTTAGTATGCATGTGACGATGTTCTTAAAGTGATAGAGGGGTTTCCGCACTATGCATGTGGGATTAATTTCCCTACACATTTGAAACCTCAGGAAGCACCTTTTGGCGGGAAGCTCCATTTTGATCGCTGCGACAGTCTTCTGGGTGGTTGCGGGTTGTTGAGCCATCAATGGCAATAGTGCAAGGGTATGGGTGACGGTACAAGCAATTAAGCTGCCTGATCGTGGATGAAGACTTTCAAGTGGTGGCACAAAGCTCAAGATCCCCCCTATCTGTCGCATTTAATCTGTGAAGGCCATTTTCAAATGGAAGGAATGTATCTGGCGAATTCTTGACTTCTGGCCATGTAATTAATTGCTGAATGTACACGGTTCTGTATAAATGGTTTTGGCTGTGTTACTTTTTAGAGGTTGGATGTTTTTGGGCTTTCTGCTCTGACTCTGAACATAAGGTGTTCACATTTTGAAAGGCATTTTTTGCTACAGACTCGGTCCTTAGTCTATCTTGGCTTGTAAATGATGATTTTCTCTGTGATGGCCTTCTATGCAGATTGATTTTAAATGAAAAACACCTGTGTGTGTATTGTTTCTGATTGTCTCCTGTATGTCATTTGTTTTCCTTTCAAACAAGGTTGTCAAGGGCTTCCAAGTTTTTCAGTATGTGCATACTGTGTGTCTGATTTATTGCGTCTGCTCAAGGAGTAGTTAAATAGGCTTTTGATCAGATACAAAGGGAAATAGATTGCATCATAGGATCTGTTAAGTATGATCATTAATGATACTCTTTCTTGGACATGTTGCTGTTAGGCAGTAGCATTATTCTTAGGTCCTCTGGATATGAATTTATGTTGTCATGGGGAGACATTTACAGTCTTAGATATGACTCTGCTGCCCAGATAAGGCACTGGTTTGGGAATCTGTCTGTTCAATGGGTCTAGGAAAGTCCCATAACTCCAAACACCATTTCAAACCATCTCATCCTTCCATCTGTTAGTTGTAGGATTAGGAGTAGGAAACCCCTGCATGCTCTCATACCCGACCAGACATATATGTCCAAGAACGTTGCCCACCTTGTGATCTATCATACAGATCTTGGTCCATACATGAGAGTATTCTGCCTGTTGTTGTCAAGTTAGATCTTTCTATCTTTGAGCTAGTCAAGGTTATATCTTGAGTTATAGGGACACCCCCCTTGGTGCGGCAGAACCAGAAGTGAAGGGGAGGAGCTCACGCAACCTCCTGTATTCAGTTGGCTGAATCTGCCTGTGCATTAGAACTAGCAACCCCTAATGCTGATTCAGAAGAAAAACCAACAAACGCATTGAGAGACAAGAGGACATAAATGCAAGAAACCCCTTACCCACACAAAGGTGGAATAGAAGAAACCCCAATAGGAGAAAAGAAACTAGTGACCCTTCGAGTCATAGGGTTATCTCAACAACAACTACCATCAAACGAAACATTCAACTTAGCACATAACAACAAAGGCCATAGAACTTGTCGACCCCTCTCCGCGAAGTCCAGCTTTCCAACAAGCCAAACCCCCATCATGTCTCACCTCCTCTCGACTGGCTACTTCCACGAGAGTGAGAGTGACGTGGAGGATCGCCCTGTGGCAAGGAGGGAAGGGTCCGTGTGCGTGCCGAAATCTGACCTGACAGCCCTAGGCAACTAGAGTCACGAGTTTAAGCGTACAGGACCACCTTCCACTTGTTCCTTTGGTTGATCTAGATCCTGGGCATCCCAATGAGGTATCTCCATGTGTTGGCTTTGATTTACCTCCTCACCTATCCCATTATCCTCCTAAATCTACTATCCAGACGTGGATTTATGCTATTCATGGCCCTCTTCTTCCATATGGATATTTTATTGGGTGACCTTGGTTTGGATATCCACATCCATTTGAGTATCCTCTCCTTGTATCTGATTATCCTTAACAATTTCCTCTTCCTCATCACCAGCCCCAGGTTGATATGTCAAATCTATTACTTTTGGGCTGGTGATGGTATCTATCAGGACATCCAGATGCCCTGTTTGTACTTCTACTTCAGGAGATTTTGGTTTTTTAACTTCTTTCTCACAATGTTCTTCCTGAGTAATGTCTTCAGTTGTAGGCTTTGTATGCCTTAGAAAGCTCTATATGGGATGGGCAGTCACATCCCTATTAACTTCATCATCGGTCAAATCAATGGTTTGACTTAATGGTAAAGGCTGACTGACCTCCTTCTCCATCATTTCTATCCTTGCCTCTTTGGCCAATTCACTCTTCACCTTCATGATCTCTATTACTAGTACATTATGTTGTAATTCTTTTGCCACATGCAGTGTAGGATCTTGATATTCCGAAGTCTAGATAGTAACTGATATAAAGGTAGACCCTCTCATTACTGGGTTTGGATACCTCTTCTTCTTAGGGATATTTACTCCCTTCAATCCATCATCATGACTCTTATCCACCTCTACATTCATATGTTCCTCCTCTGTTTCTACATCTTTGGGCTAGATTATAGGAATGGCCCTCTGGGGTGCCTCCTTGCGAGGTGATGTCCTGGTGGCAACCGAGACACCCTCTATAGTAAACTCCTCTGCATCTCCCAATGTTCTTGGCTGGGTCATCCTAGTTTCCATTACATGCCTTTTGTGTACAAGAAGATCATCAAAGTCTAGCTCATCCCTCTCTTTCATCTTTCTCTTCTTATAAAAGGTGATGGCCACTCCTTTAGTCTTCAATTCATTGATCTTCTTGTTCAGCCAATTTTTGGTTATCCCATCACTTTGGCTATGATAACATCAATGGATGTTTCATCCTTCTCAACCCAATTAGGGGGAGCTAATGCTTCATTGTATATTTTCTGGTCTTCATACTCAGGATCTAGAATATCCTTATCATCTGCTTTGACCTGAGGTGGGACCTCCGGATATCCTATAGTCTTCATTTGATTAAGGGTCAATATTTGATATCCCCTCTTCCTTACCTCGTACTCATCATCATAATCAATCCAGTAATCTTCCAGATGAGTGGCATGCTTATATTTCTTATTGATGAATCTCTCTACTCTGTGATAAGGATCAAAATCCCTTACTAAAGGAAATAGTTGTAAATGCAGCATTTGCAAGTCTACCTCTACCAACTTGGCATTGTCTATTGATCCACATATGAAACAATTGATATCCATAGGGAATGTCACATGTCCCGTACCCTATTTCCTCTTAAATGCCTCAAATGCTAGGATAATTTACCTGACTAATTCCATTAGGACCACCTTATTTGAAGGATAATTAGGTGGCATAAAGGGGTTTCTAGTGAAACCCTTCATCCTAATGTATGAATAGGATGGGAACTGGATCAACCAAGGCCCATGGGAATGAATCCTCTCTTGAGCTCCTAATGATAACCTTTTAGCTCTGTCTCCTTCCAAGAGTCATACCAGATGAATTATAAAGCAATCATTTACTATCTTATAGTGTTGAACAGATTGTCTTCTTTCCAACTGTGGGTAGTGTTCCCATGAGGTTTCTCATGAGGTAATCATCCTAGCTTCCCAACAGTCTGTAATCCATCGAAAGTTCTTTACATGCACATGCATAAACCAAGTAGGAAGTCATATGGAGAACTCTATCTTTCTTCTTCCTCCATTTTACCATTTTCTCATATATTGCATCGTTGATGATCCTGGCCCATTGCATGGTCTATTTGCTCTCTATTATCATCTGGATCAATCCATACATCCATGATTTAAAATTTCCCGAGTTAGCCTTCCTGCTCATTCTACTGAGGAATACGATAATGTATTAGACCTATGGGGAGAAGTCAAACTTATATAGATGTTGGGGCATTTTAGCTATAGATTTTACTTTATTTCCTGGGTCTCTCCATCTAGAGAAGATGACCTTCCTACAATTTGTTAGATTTCCCTCATATTCTACAGCAAGTACCTTTAGATCAGGCACATATATGCCCATAGGTGTAGGTAAATTTAAGGCCTCTATGATGCCATCGACCAAGAGGTCGGCATACACCCTTCCTTGGTGCTCAACCCTTTGATTTACCACATTGTAATGTTGTGTAGCTTCAATCAACAGTTCAAGAGCATCAGCAACATACATGAATCTTACTACATAGAGCATCCCTGTGGCCACTATGTTCTTTAGAATGGGATTGTCCTCCCTACCCTGGATCCTCACTCTGAAAGCATCTAGATCCGTACTGCCATAGTGTGTATCCTTTACAAATCCATACTTACTGCATACACTCTTAACCTTAGGAAACATGTCATCTTTAAATTCTGCCTTACACCTATCTATATGGGGCTTCATCTTGACCTGTAAATTAAAAAATGTCCATGTCTTAAACTGGGGCTTAGGTCATGCTAGGGTTAACATTTTCCTAATTTATGTAAATGAATAAACAGGGTATTCCCAAAGATGATATGTAGTTAAAACAAATTAACCCTAATTTATCTAGTTTCAACATTTTACCTTTTTACCTATGTAAAAAATATGAAATATCCTCATGAAAATGACAAGAACAAGTTTTGTCATGTACATACCCGCTTGTGCTATCGTCTTAACCTAGATGTGCAAAAGTATACTAGAAATGTAGCAAGCAGGTGATCCTCTGTGTAATTGATTTCCTTGTCACAACTTCACTATAATAGCTACTTACATTTCTCTTCAAGCTCTCTGTGTAAACTTAGATTTCGAATGCAATAATATGAAAAATGTGAAAGAAATTACCTTTTAACTTAGTAAATACTCCAAATTAGGGCTTATTAATTACATCCAAGAGATTAGGTAGATTCCTTAAATGCAAGCGCGGGAGATCGCTACAGGTGTTCATCAGTACACTTTTAAAATTTAAACACCAACAACCTTTTTAACAACATTAAATGCAAAGAGGAGGCATCTGGACATGAAAATAGATCTTGAATTATTATGTCCATATGGATATATCCATGTGGATATGTCCATATGACGTCAGCAGGAGGGTCAGGTCAACCATCGTTGACCGAAAGAAAGCCATTGGGTTTTAGTTTCGTTTAAAAAATATTCTAAGATATGCGAAGTATCCCTATAGACACGTGGCTTGAAATTACTCGTCAAGATAGGGATATGGATATTTGATAATGATCAGGGCATTATATAAGTGTGAAATATCCATGTGGTTAGTATCCATATGACATAAATAGGTTTAAAACTTTGTATTGGGGTGAAAAGATGTGACGTCACTAGGATATGGATGTTTGGAAAGCATAAGGATCTTTCAAAAATATATATCCATGTGAGTTAATATCCATATGACATTGGCTACCTGTTTGGCTATTATATGGGTGAGGGTCGAATGACATCATCAGGATCTGGACACTTCACAAGCATAATGATATGGATATAAAGCAAGAGCGGAATATCCATGTGGATGATGTCAGCAGACTCAAAATATTACATTGGGGTGAAACAAGATGACGTCAGCCGGATATGGATATTAGGAAATGAAATATCCCTGTCAAGATATTTAGTATCAAATTTCCAAATCCACTAGCATCTACTTGGCCATCAGAAATTTGACAGGCTCAAAAGAAAAGATAATCCTTACTTAGACATTTCAAGAACTCTTATTGTTATTCATCTTCCTCTATATAAGGTACATGACATCATCGAGATATGGATGTTCAATAATGATCAGGATATTACAGGGGTAATATCCATATCCACATTGACCAAACTTTGACCGGCCATAACTTTCTTGTTTCTTCAAATTTCAACATGATTCAAAAGGCAAAGTTGCTCTAAACGCAATTCTCTATCCAATGGAGACCTTTGCTAAGGGATTTTCTAAACTTGACCTCCTAGACCCGGATCAAGACATAACTTTTACCATATCGCCCAAAAGCAAGAAAACACACTAACAGAAGCAAAAAGTTGGGTCCCTATTTTGTTGAGGCAAAATGGGGTGTGTTGTGAAACCTCAAAACAGGATTTATTAAGGATGAGAATTTGATCATGAACAAGTTTGTGAGATGGTTGTGTTGGTGTGAAATTATATTCAAACATTATCATAAGTTTATTAGGGAGTTTTTTCCTTTATTATCTTGAGAGCTTTGTGACAAGTGTCATGAGCTTTCTTTTATCCACTTTTTCTATTTTTGGAAAATGTGGTTGTATATCAAGCTTTTATTATTCCTTTATGGATAATTAAGGCACCAATATTCATGTTGCATCCTTTCCTTCAGTTTTTAGTTGTTTTGTGCTACCCTCTTGTGTAGAAGAATTACTGTAGGTGATCTTGGCTCCTATGAGTCCTTGAGTGACTCTAACAAGTTGAACTCTTACATTGTGGGAGTTGTGCATATAATTCTACCTAAGACCTTGGAAAGTTTCATAGAGATGGAAATCTAGAAAATGATAATGTGGTAAAGTGCCATAGAGGGTAGTATGGGATTCAATCAAGTGTGCCTTATTAGTTAGGATCTAGCTATCAAGGATCACAACCCTAACCCAAAGGGAGTTATAAGGCTCCTTCTACACCCTCTATAACTCCTTAGTAGGAACAATAGTAGAGAAGGTAGAAGCCCCATTAGGGACTATAAGGTATTCAATCTAGTGTTGATTCTTCTTACTTTCATATGTGGAGGCAAAATCAAAGGGAGTGAGGTTCTCAACAATTAGCTAGAGGTGGTCAACCTATCCCTAGTAACTTGAGCATCTAACAATCAAGTAGGTCATAGTCTATACATCCCAAGACCATTAGGCAATGTTATAAATGTGGTCAAGAGGGTCATCTTTTGAAGTCTTGTTCATAAGGGGTAGTTGTAATTGGTGGTCATTAGCCCTTTAGTTATCAGAAAATGGTGAGAGATGTTGGTAGATATCATCAAGTGTTTGTAGAGGTGGAAAACCACCAAACTGACCATAAAGGCACTATTATGGAGACCTCAGTATTCTTGATGGTTTATAAATTTCTATTGTATTTGATTTGGGAGCTTCAAAATCTTTTATTTCCCCACTCTTGGTAGAGAATTGTGAGTTGGTGGTAGTAAGGAAAGAGTGTGGTTGGTAGGTTGAGATAGCCATGGGTTCTAAGGTGGAAGTGGACTCACTTATGTGTGGTTGTGTGTTGAATCTTGGTACCTTCACCACCATCGTCAGTTTATGTATCTACCTTTGGGATCTTTCAAGGTTGTCCTTGGTATGGATTGGCTTGAGGCTCATTGGGATAACATTGATTATAGTTGAAAGGTAGTTGATTGTGTTAATGACCTTTTTTATCATGTTGTGGTAGGGAGAGTTCAAAGACCCATCTCTCTTTGTATGATCTCTACCATATAATTAAAGGCGGTGTATGTGAAAGGGGTGCTAGATGTTTAGTATCATGATGAGTGGTCTTTCTAAGAATGAGTGTCAGGAGGTTTCCCTTGATGATCACCCACTATTGAAGGATTTTGTTGACACTTCTCCTAGTGTCATCCCTAGTATGTCATCAAAGCGAGATGTGGACTTTCACATTGACCTTATTCTAGGAGTTGAGCCCCTCTCACATGCACCATACCATATGAATACTCAGGAACTTACTGAGATTCATTTGCAATTATAATAGTTTCTTGAGAAGGGGCACATTCATCCTAGTATATCTTCTTGGGGTGCACTTATCATCTTCATGAAGAAGGATAGATCTCTTCGCTTGTGCATTGATTACTAATAGTTGAACAAGGTGCTAGTGAGTAACTATTATCCTTTGCCATGGATTGATGAATTATTTGATCAAATTAAGGGAGAAAAGTTATTATCTATAATTGATCTTATATCATCATCTTCATATTCAAGAGGTTGATATTCATCAAATAACTTTTCATACTCATTATGGGCACTATGAGTTCATTGTAGTTCCATTTGGGTTGACTAATGCTCCATCGATGTTCATGAGCTTGATGAATAGGGTGTTTTGCATTTATTTAAACCATTTTTTCCTACTGTCCCTTGATGACATATTGATCTATTCGAGGACAATTAAGGATCATGAGGTCCACTTGCATCAGGTTTCATAGTGCTTGTGTTAGAATCAACTTTATGGCAACTTGGTGAAGTGTGAGTTATTTTTCTCTAAGGTGAAATTTTTGGATTATGTTATATCTATTGAGGGTTTCCTAGTAGATCTTATGAAGATTCAAGCCATTTTGGATTGGCCAACAACCATGAATGTGTTTGAGGTTCTTAGCTTCATGGTTTTAACTCGTTACTATTGTTAGTTTGTAATGTATTTATTGAGAGTGTCACATCCCATTACTTATCTTTATTGAAAAGGGAAGAATTTTGTTTGGTTTGATTAGTGTGAGAGCACCTTTTAGGTTCTCAAGGAGTGGATAACTAGTGGACCAATCTTTGCAGTGCAGATTCTACAATAGATTTTAAGGTTTGCACAAATGCTTCATTGGATGGGTTGGGAGCTATCGTATGTAGGAGGGTTGAGTGATTGCTTATAAATCATGGAAGCTCAAGGACCATGAGGTGAATTACCCTACCCGTGATTTAGATTTGGTAGTTGTCATCCATGTTCTTATGTGATGTAGTCACTTTATTTTGGGCCATTAGTTTGAGTTACATATTGACTATCACAACCTTCATTTTATCTTCAAGTAGCTAAACTTAAACACTCATCAATGTTTATGGATGAAGTTTTTTGTATGGATTTGGTGTTCATTACTTCAAAGTGGAAAAGAACATTGTCATAGATACCTTTAGAAAAAGGTGACACAAAGTCTTAGTTTTGTTCTTGAGCACCAATTTGTGGAGTTTTATTCTTGAACAATTCCTAGAGGATCCATGGTATCGGGATGTTTGGTTAAGATAGAGTCTCAAAGGGCCCTTGTGGGAAAGTTTTCTAGCTAGTCCTTGTATTTAGATGGACTTTTACAATACCTTAGTTATATGTATGTTCCATTTTTAGGTGGTCTTCACACTTTTGTGTTGTTTGAGGTGCATCATGGGCCTTATGTAGTGCATCTTGGTGTGAATAATATGCATGCTAACATTCAACAACTATATTAGTGGTTAGGGATGTGATGTGACATATCTAAGTTTATGTCTAGATGCCTTGAGTGATAGAGGGTGAAGGTAGACCACTAACATCCCACAAGTCTTTTGAAACTACACGGCATTCTCTTGTGGAAATGGGACATGATTTCTATGGATTTAATTGTGGGTCTACCTCTATTTTCTCACCATCATGATACTATCATGGTGATAGTAGACATGTTGACTAAGGTTACCCATTTCTCACCCATGAGAACATCTTATATTGCTGAGTCAATGGTACACACCTTCTAATGGATTTATTTGTTTGCATGGAGTAAAGTTCATAAGATCATTTCATATTGTGATTATGTGTTCACATCCATGATTTGGACCTTGTTGTAGCATGCATTGGGTGCTTAACTCAACTTTAGCTTGGCCTCTCATCTAGAGATAGATTTTTAGATAGAGTCAAAATCAAGTGCTAGAGGACATGCTTGGCATGTATGTTATGGATCAATAGTTCAAGTGGGAGGACTATTTATACCTTGTTCAGTTTGCCTATAATAATTGGTACCATAGCTCTTTTGGTATGGCTTTGTATTAGGCTTTGTGGGTGATCCCACAATAGTGTTCCCCACCTTTTGGCCTAAGTGGAATGCTCAAAAATAGTATTTTTCAATTTATATCAATTATAGGGAACAAATGGGCAAGAATTTAAGGATAATATAAACTAGTGAATTGTGTCAATTTCTATGAATATTCAAGCTTTATTAAAAAAATTAAAGAATAATTAATGTTATTTTTATTTTTATTTTTCAATTAGTTTTTCTATTATTTTTTTAGTGACATTATTCAATAATGCATAACTTTCACTACAAATAAAATATTTCCATGATTTATTAGAATTAGATCATTAAATCCAATGCCTAGTGCATGGATTTTTTTTGGCAATTTTTTATTAAATGTTTTATTTATTATTAATTTTTGAGTTAGTAATAACAAAAGTTTTATACCTATATTTTTTTGTAACACATTTCTCTTAGCATATATATCAAAATTATTTTTTTCTTTTTTCATTAAAAAAGGACATTTGTGTGGAGTGCAATGCATTTTTGAGATTTTTCTAATAATGTTTGTTGTTTTTCCTAATTTCTTGAATAGAGGTCATTATTTTTCTTAAAAATATGTGATTTTGGGCAAAAATCAAGATGTCCCACAAGTGGGACACACTATTATGGAATTAACCTTGTATGGTCATCCTTTTTAGACTTCATTGAGTTGGACAAGATTGATGATAGAGTCACCCTTGGACCCAAGATGCTTCAAGATGTGGAGGATCAAGTTGTTTGGATCATCGAGTAGTTGTTAACTACCCAGAATCAATAGAAGAAGTACGTCAATGCCAAGAGATTGGATTGACATTTCTTGGTTCGAGATGGAGTGTTTCTGAGAGTGTAAATACGTAAGATCCTAATCCATTATGGAAAAGGTTCTAAGCTCACACCAGATTTTGTTGGGCCTTTTGAGATCTTAGAGAGGCCCAGTCATGTTGCATACTAGCTTGCCTTTCCACCCAATCTTTCTTGCATCCATGATGTATTTCATGTTTCTATACTTAAATAATACATTCCTGATGTGATGCATGTTCTTGATTGGGGTGCCTTGTAGGTTGAGGAGAGAGGGAAAATTTCTTTGGATCTCGTCTACATATTGTAAATTTAGAGGCCGAGCCTTGAGGTTGAGACCTGGATCAAGTGAGGGTATAGTGGGACCATATGGATAATTTTGTAGCTACTTGGGAGGATGCTATGCAATTGAGTGTTCTTTACCCTTACCTATTTAAGAGATTCTAGGAGTAAGCCTAGTATTAGGAGGAGGATGTAAGGCCTCAACTGTATGTGCCTTGTATGACTATATGTATATATTTTATTTCTATTAATGTACTTCTTAGTGAGGTTTTGTATAGCCATCAATGTACTTTATCAATGATATTTTTTATTGGCATATGGCATCTGACTATATATTATGGGATGCATATGTTGTGACTATATGTGTTTGGACTATTTAGTGTTTTAGATTCAATATTTTCACTATATCTATTATATGTGATTGATTATGTTATCTATTTCAACACCATTTGTATTATTAGTTATTGATGTTTGTATTTATGTTTCTAAATCATGTGGATTTAGAATAATTTTTAGTTAATGTAGTTTCCTTTATATCATATCACATTGGGTGTTTTTATTGTGCTTTGACATCTTGTATGGAGAAGGTATGATTGATGTTTCATTGAGTGTGTAGGAACATATTTTAGCCCAATAGTGGTTAATTGGAGATGGTTCAATTTGGGCAAATGTGTTATGTATAGCTCTTTGTCTCATCCATTTTGTTTTGTGAGACATATCTTGTGATATTTTTGAAACTAGGATATGAATTGATGTTGATTATGGATCCACATGTTGTGAATAAACTAGTAATGTGTGTGTTCTCCTTACGTATGTATTTATTTCATCTCTTCGTTTCCATTGCATTTAATTGGGTTCTGTATTTGCTTATTGAGGAGTGTTTGCAATTTACCTATATGCTTAAATGTGAAAGATAGTTAATTTTATTTCTATTATGGAATGTCATATGCATTTAAATATTGTGATATTTTCAAACACATTTGTGAATTAAAAGGTTGTTTGGGCTTTATGCCTTAGTCTTTTTGGTAAAATTTAATGTATTCATCATTTATGAAAGAATAGCTATTTGCATTTAATTGGAAGCATTAGTAATGTTAGTATTTTTCCTAAGGTTGATTTCTACTTTGGAAAACATCTTTTGAATGAAATATCTTATGGGAAAAATATCTAATTAGATATATCTATTGTGAAATAACCACTTGTGAAATAAACTTGTGAGTGGGAAATGAAAGAAAAGGTGTAAGAGGTCTTAGGGATTTTTGAAATGTTAGAAAGAAATAAAAGATCTCATTTTGAATATTCATTCCTCTTTGCTTAAATTTGCTCCCCTTCCTCTACTTGCCCGTTGGGCTTGATTTGGAGGTGGATTTGGATTGCCTTGTGGATTTCTATACTTATGGTGAAGATAGATTTAGAATTGAAATTGCCTCTTGAGTGTTTGAAGTCAAAAGTATTTTATTTAACTTTGTGTGAGAAAATTGTATTGAAACATCAAGGTATTCATCTGTTTAATTCTTGAATTATGCTTGTTTTTCATGTTTGAAACCATGCCCACATTAGGTGGATAGCATATGGTATTTTATTCTTAGGTTGCAATGGGAATTTGAATCCAGAATAGATGTATTTCATTTAATTCTGAACCATGTATTTCAAATTTGGGAAAACTTATTTTCATGACGTTATGCTAGAAGAATTTCTCCAATTCCTTATCTGATGCAAAAAGTGTGATATTATACACATTAGGATCATAAGGGTATAATTTATTTTTGAGAAATTATGAGTTTTTATTTTTGACAATTTTTTTTATGGTTCACCAATGCTGAAATGTGATTGGTGTCCAAGAAACATGATTTATCTTGTGTATAAAGAATGAATCTATAAAATTTAAATTGTAGGGCATGCATTTTATTTGTATTTTGTGGGACAAAGAGTCTCATGTTGTATATGGGTAAGTGCATGGAAATGGGTGACAAAAGTAGCTAAATTAGTAATTTTGGTAATAATGTGATCATGTAATGTTTAAATAGCCATAATGTGATCGTGTTAAGGATTGGTAAAGACCAAGCCATAATGCAATCATGTTATATAGTCAATAAAGAAAATAAACAAAGTAATAGCCATAACATTCAACTACAACTAACAAGTAAATGAGTACATTGTGACTGCAAAAACTTGATCATATTTTGGAGATTTCATTACATTTTAAACCCCATCCCAAGTTTTTTTTGAATGTCATGTTAGAGGAGAGGTAATTAGTCTAGATTTTCATGTTTTTTCATCAAGTCGTGTTTGCATTTTTCATAAATTTGACTATTTTGGAATTTATTTTTTATTTTTTATTTTTTATACCAACTCTTGTAAACCTTAACTTGGAACCTAATTTATATGAAGAAATACCTAAAGAGAACCCTACATCACCCCAATCTCCTCCAAAACTTCCAAAAAACCATAGATAAAGCCAAGAGGATTTATTAGGGCATTTAGGACAAAACAAAATTTAACTTACAAAATTAGTTTCAATGTTGAAGGCATCTATAGCAAACCCCCACCATGTATCACTTGCTTCATCATTGGAAGTAATGATGAAGTAAGTTGACTTAGTGATGAGTCAAATTAATCAATGGAAAACTCATAGAGATTCATGTCACCAATTTTATGTGATAAAATTATCCTATGATGAAGTGAAATAAAAAGACATAACAAAAGGCCAGATTTGTGCTTTTTTTATCGATCCCAAAACTAATGCACCCATTCTTGTGACTTTGAAGAGATTTCCTTTCCATCGGTGCAATCATAACCATATACAAAGTAATTTTTGCGATAGGTGGTGGATGGTCCTTTACCAACCTCCTTGTAATAACCATGAGGTAATGCTATATTTTCTATGAAAACTTTATTGTGAGTTTGTCCTTCATGAGATTCCCAATTATTTTAATATGAGGGAGTTTTAGGGTAGAGGTGAAGGCTTTTCCCAAGATAGATTGGGAGCTTGTCAGGTAGAAAATTATCAACAAAGACAACTAGCACAAAAATCTATGCATCATGTGATGGTGCCATCAATCATCAAGGAGACTATGGAGGTGTAGATTCACCATGTGATTGTTAGCCTAGACATCCTTATACTACATGGCACATAGATGTACCAATATTGTGGTTCAATAGATGATCAAGAAGCAAGACCATCTAGTTCTAGTGGTCCTACCTCCCACCTATGCTATAGCTATTATCATCTATGCTCTGGAAGAGACTATGACCAATAGAGTCAAAGGGTGTCACCTCCCATGAGTAAACTCATTGTCATTGTACATGTATTGGAAGCATAGAGGGTGATCAAGCAATACAAGGTGGTGAATAGGATAATATTGTGATCAATGGTGCAGGAGCACCTTGAAGACATTGAGAATCTGAGGATTCTATACATTTTCTGTTTTGTCCAAGTGTCATACTGTAAGGCCTTCATGCCATATTGAGTTATACGTTGCCAAGTAAGGCATAAAACTAAATCTGTATATGTGTTGCAAGAGATTGTAACCGAACAAGAAAGAAGTTGTAACCGTAAGGCAGAGGTGGTTTGAGACGGTTCGCCTTCCATCTTGTAACTGCCTACGTGATAGATGTGAGTCGTTAAATAGCTGAGTCTGTATTCGTATGAAGAGAGGGGGAGAGAGACAGACAGAGAGGAAAAAGAATTGATTGTATGTATTTTTGAGTAGAAGAAATATATAAATTTCATGTTTTGGTGTAACTGCAGGGGATATCATTTGGCGTCATTCCACTGGTGGATTTCTTTGAAATCAGTGGAATGACCTCCATGTAGTTAGCTTTCTGTTCTGTAAAGTTTTAACTATTTCTGGGTGTTCTGTTCGGTTACAATGTGCAGAGACAGTTAATGACGTGAATCCTGTGTTATATCATGAAATGTGCATTTCATGTGTATACCTCTGTTGTATGTTAGAGCAATTTGTGTATATACTACATTTGTATGAGCAATTTGTGAGTATCTGTCATTTGTATGTCACAGACAATATATGTGTATACCACAATTGTATGTTGTGAAGATGCATTTTGAATGATACAAAGGTTGACCAGTTGAATTGGTAATGAAGAACCGGCAACAGCAAGTATATTAAGGTATATGTGTAGTAAAGGTCATCGGTGAGAGGAGAGCACATCGGGAGAAAGTTGGGAAGCTATGCCGATCGACGAAGTAACGCCGATAGTAGGTGCATCGATGTAAGTATCGGTATCAGAGGATAAGATTAAAGTTTGGCCGAAGAAGCGTGTCTAGCCGACAATGAAGTCTTCGTTAGTATATCAGCAAGAGTGACGACATCGGGATAACAAAGTAAATGCATATTTCGACATTGTATGGTCTTTAAGAAAAGGTGATTAAGTTAAACCCTAGGTATGTTAGGGTTGGAGTGGTGGATGCTCTGCATCATAGTCGTATCAGAGCTCAGAAGATTCTGAGTGTGTAGGTAGAGCGCCGAAGGAGGCAATCTACACTAGGATTTTGGGATAAGCATTGGTTTTTGCTATCTGATTCTTGTTGTAAAGTTTTATGGTTGTAAGTGCAAGTTCACTCGCTACAGTAGACGGACAGGAAAGTCTGTCAAGAGGGCCAGAGGAGATCGTCCATTGGTTGTCACCAAAAGTCTTGGGGAGAGAGGCAAGAGAGGACTCCCAGGTGAGGGACATAAGTGTTGGTGTAGCAGGGAGGAGTGGACTTCAGATGATAGAGATGCACCTAGAAGGCAGCCAGTCAAACTCCATTTATAGGAGTCATAGTTGAAGGGTAAAGAGGAAACAACGAAAGTATCAAGTCAGAGTTGCAGTCATAAAGAGGCAAACGTTGTTTGAAGCAAACCACCTAACTCTTGGGACAAGAGTTTTCTTCATGCTGGGGAGTATGGTGTAGGAGCACCTCGAAGACATTAAGAATCTGAGGATTCTATACATTTTCTATTTTGTCCAAGTGTCATACTGTAAGGCCTTTGCGCCATATTGAGTTATACGTTGCCAAGTAAGGTATAAAACTTGAAGAATCTGGAAGATTCCCTACATTTTATGTTATGTCCAAAGTGTAATATTGTAAGGCCTTCGTGCCCCATGGAGTCATACATGGCCAAGTAATGGTAATTTATTTGGTGATCACATAGAGGTAATTTAATATGAATTTATAAAATACATTTTACATTTTATACTTAAAATTTTAAGATGCAAATTCATTTTTAATTGTAGAATTGAATTAAAATTGTGCATTTATTATATATTGGGTCTAACATCACAAGGTGGTACAACATCAACCATCCCACCAACAAGTTTTACAATCCCATCTATTTTAGAGGTAAAATTCTAATATATCACAATAAATTAGTAGTTAGTTTATATTTAGAATAATTTAGAATATTTGAAAATGCAATTTTTTGTTGAATAGGTGGGAATTACACCATCATCCTACATGCTTGTTCATAGTGCTAGTTGTGACATTAGACTTATTGAGGTACATTGTAGCACATTTTTAATTTTTAATTTTTACAAAATCTAATGTTATTGTTTATGTGTACTTGAGTTTCTCAGTTAAATCTATTATTGTTTGTTTAGTTGATGAGTTTAGCTATCATGACTCCTGGTATATGGGAAAAAATGGGTGTTGGTTTTGTTACAATCTGATCCTCAATTTCTCTAACACATGAGTATGAATGTATACATTTAATTATGATGATATTGTCTTCATTGAAATCTTTAGGTATTTGCAAATAACTGATATATAGTACTTTTGTTATGATTATATTGATGCTAGCACTCTAGTCCAAGTACATACCTCTCTTGATGATGTTGAGCATCACAAGGGAGAACAAATGGACTACCACTATGTTGTAAGTGTGTATTATTTTTATGTCATTTTAAAAATATTTTTTTTAGTTATAGAGTTTGGCATAATATCTAATTTTATAATTGGTATGTACAAGTTGAGCAAAAATATAGTAAGGGGTGTAGGAGATCAAAACAATGCAAGACAACAACTAATTCAAGGGATCAAGGGTTCAATGCTCACAGATGTGGTTGTTGATATTCTCTTGTTGTGGCTAATGTAATTTTGGTTTATAGCATCATCATTCTAAAGCATTTACATGATTGAAGAGTGTTGTCTTCTCTCATTTCCATTACCATGAAACTAGTCTAATAAAGGGAGTTAACCTAGACATTCTCCCTAAGGCATAATTAGCACAATTCAATAACTTGATTCAAATTAGAAATAAGAAGTGTGTGATTTCCTAGATTAGATCCATGGTCTTAGGATAAATCCACACCTATAAAAATAACCTTGATTTGTGGGATTGACCCATAATAGAGTTGATTGACTATTTAAATTATAGGGTGAAGTATAGATAGATAATGTTCTTTTTCAATCCTAGGATTGGTATAATTTTATTGTGACATTAGATTGATTCATCCACATTGGTCCTAGAGTGAAGTGTCTTAACCCCCTTTGCATTCAATTTCCTAAAATAGCAATTTTAGTTATTTTGATTTATTTACCTAGATGATAATTATTTTAACACAGGTTCGTTTATGTTGAGGTGTATCCATTTGATTTGATTAGCCTAGATTAATAATAGAGAATTTTTATATTCCTTTACAATATCTATGTGTAAAATAAAATATACTTTTCCTTTAGTGTAGTCTAGGCTAATCCAACAACATACATACACATAAGCACAATTAATTTAGACTAATTTTATGATGTATATTTGTGGGCTAATGTGTTCTAAAACAATAATGCTAAATATGGAGAGTAAATACAATAAATACTTGTGCTTAGCTTAGTGACTAAAGAATAAATGATCTATGTGAAGATTTTAGAAATTATGATGTCTTGAGATCAAGAAGGGATCATGATAGTCTATAAATCATATTGGAATCAAAATATTCTAACTACATTATCAAGGGTTAAGTCTGTGGATTAGGGTTGAGTCTAAGGTCACATTAGTTTCATGCACATATAGAAATGATTTAGGAACTACACAACTCTACATTCTATTTCTCCATATTCATCTATGCTTCTTCTACCTTTCCTTATATATGAAGACTGGCAATATTTAGAAATAGCTTAGAAGGGTTGTCATTGTGTCACTGAGGGTCACATTCTCCTAGGTCAACCTATGAAATGTGTGTAAAATATTGAATACACTAGATCTTAGCCATGCAAATGCTCCTAGATTGTGTGAAGATCTAAATTCATTTATGTTAGTGTAGGTTTTTAATATTTTCCTAGTGGGTTAGTTATTTTCCCTATTTCCTAGGTTTTTCCTGGACTTTTATTAAGCTTGCTTAGGTTAAATAAAGTGAGTTTAATTAGGTGAGTGGGTCATTTGAGGTGTCACCATCCTACGAGGGAGTTGTATTTACTATGTTTAGACTATTTGGTAGTCTCTCCCTATTGGTCAATTTTACCACCTCCACCCCTCTCCCTGGTTATATAAACTCACAACCTAGCTTGTATTTTGAGTCTCTTTTGCATCTTGTATGACAATTTTGTCAATCTTTGTGTAGCTTCTTTTGAGCTCTTAATGCAATTCTGTCATCCTGACATTTCCATATCTCTTAGAGTCACTAGTTTGAATTGTTTATGCTTTTTCCAATTTATGTAGCTCAGAATTTCCCTTATAAAGTTCTTGGGTTATCAATCTATTTCAGATTTCTAACATGGTATCAGAGCTTTTGTTTTGAGAACTTTGAGTTCATAAATTCCTAGAATGGAGAGTTTGATCCTTTTTTTGAGATCTTGTAAAATCCCATATGCTCTTCTCTTGCATTTTTAACAATCTAGAGAATCAAAAAGGATTTATGAAGATCTAATAACCTCTTCATTTTGCATATGTGTTTGTGAGATTTGGGTGATTGCAAAAATTTTGGTTATACTGGCAGCTTTTTTGACTATTCCAATGCATCCAAGAGGCTCGAGAAAGTCAAGATTGGCTTTCATTTCATCTGATTCAGAGATCGTTTGACACACTTGCAAAACAGGGACTTGGATCTTAGATCTAAAAGTCAACTTTTGTTTGGGGCATTTTTAGGCCAAAAGGACCCTGCCATTGCATCTAGAAGGCCGAACAAACTAATTTTGACATAAAATTTATCCAATTTTGGTGTCAAAATCCTCCAAGGTATTTTTTTTTGGCAAGAGGGCCATTCAAACCCTCCTGCACAAAATTCAAGGTCTATTTTGTAAAAGAATTTCAAATAAATATAAGAATTTTCTAGCGCTTAGCGCTAATTGTAAAAGTTTTTTTGAAAAATAAAAATAAATATAATATAAAAAAATTGTTCTTTAAAGCATTGTTTAATGCGCTTCAAGCACTACCTTCACACAGGCTCACGATCCCTTAAGAGGCCGTAAACCTCATAAGGGCTACAGACGCCTTGCAAGGCCGCAATCCCTTATAGAGGCTATAGACCCCTTAAAGGGCCGTAGAACCTTAAAGGGTGCAGATGTGGCCTTTGGTCCCAGCCACCCCTCATTTGACCGTTAAGGCCATTAATTTTTTTAATTCACCATAGACCTTCTCACCCTCCTCGGCCACTATGCTTGGTGTTTTTGGCCATAGTGCCAACTTTGTGCTCAAATTTGGTGGATTTTTCTATTTTAGTCACAACTATATTTGGTTGGAAAATCTACACATTTAGCAAAGCTCTAAACTTTCGCAAACTTGCTAAAATAGAGACACCTATTTCTGCAGTGTTCTAATCTGGCTAGAGGACTTCTAAACTTGGCGGTACCCCTATTCTAGTGGCAGTTTCACCAAACTTGGTGGAGGTCAATCTTTTCAAACTCAGACCCCTCTCTGTTGCAGTTTTCATTTTTGGAGGAAAACTTCTAAGGTCTCATTTTGGGTCATATTGACTCCATTTTTAGTGCAATTGTTTTTTATTTCGGCTAATTTTTTCATGCTCTACACAATGGTGGAAATAATTTCTAATTTTGGTGCATGGATTTTCCAAAACTTACAGATTCTCACAGGTGACACTGCATAGTTCTCGTTATGGGAACTTTAGAGACTCATAACTTTCTCATACGACCTCGGAACAAGGTGATTTTTTTGAAAGTGCATGATTTTTTGAGTACTTCGTAGTAGTTCTATTTGTTTCACTTGGTTTTATTCCAATATTATACTTTAAACATATACTCATTTGTTGAGAATTTTGTAAAGAATTGAGATCAAGTCCACTCAAGATTTCTTGCTAGTAGAAATTGTAATTGCACTAAATATAAAGTTCCAAATCATATTTTCTTGGGGGTGCTCTTTGATTTAGTGAAAAGGGAGGGTGTCTTGTGTGCTCTCTTTGAGTTCTACATTCTCATTTCTGCACAGCAACAATCTATTTTCCTGCATTAAAATCGATCAAATAACAATACCAATACTCACACCCTATAACTACTATGAGTGGAAGTCCAAAATGACTATCTATCTTAAGAATCAAGAGTTGCATAGAGAAACAATAGGTCTTGAAACCGAACCAACATTAATTGTAGAGAAACCAAAATGGTTTAACAAATGTGATGAAGCATATGGTACTCTATGTATGTCTGTATCTCCTGATCTTCTTTTTCATGTTGAATTTACAACTCCTAATGAAGTTTGGACAATCTTGGAAGGACTCTTTGGTGCACAAAATGAATTAAGGGGACACCAATTGGAGAATGAGCTCACCTAGGGTTAAAACCATGTAATTTTGATACAATTCAAGATTTTTTCACAAAGTTAAAAGCCATTAGATTATAGTTGAAGCAATGTGGGATTGAGAAGGACAATCAATTGATTATAAGCATTCTTTCCAAACTTGGTCCTAACTATTTAGTTTTTGTTTCTACATTTTATGCAACTAAAAGTGCCTTAGGAACCACATAAAATTCCTTCTCTTGAAGATTTTGCAAATGAACTCACAAAGGAGAAAGATAAATTGGTTCAAATGGGCACAATTAATCCCTCTAAATCTCATGCCTTGGATGCAAATTAGGGCACTAAAGATGACAAAGGGACTGGTAAGCAGAATAAGAAACAACAGAACCAAGGAGAAAAGAAGCAAGATCAGAAACTGACTACTCCTAAAGCAGCTAATGAGGCCTCTTAATCAAAATGTGACAAGCCTAAGAAGGACAAGGCAAAATGTGCCTATTGTAAGAAACTTGGTCATGATGAACATAAGTGTCTTAAGAAACAGATAGATCACCTTACTCATCTTCTTGAAAAGAATAATATTAAGGTACCTGATTTAGTCAAATAGAGTTCATCTCAGGAATCTTCAAAGGACATAGATAAAAGTAAGGGAAAGGAAAGGGAAAGGCCCTAGTTACTATGGCTTCACAGCCTGATACCTACATCATTAACTCAAGTGCTTTGTACCACATGGCTTCGTCACAAGATGGCTTTGCCTCTCTAGAGCCATGTTTTATGCCATCTATACTAATGGGTGATGAAACTCCTACTGAAGTGCATGGGAGAGGGTCTATTGACATGGGTGAAGGAACATTTCATGATGTTATTTGTGTTCCATCCTTGTCAACTAATCTCATATTTGTCTATCAGATCACTCACACTAGCTCTGGCAAGCAGGTTGAGTTCACTCTAGACACAATGGTAATCAGTGAGATGCACAATGGGTCTACAGTTGTTGTGGGAAAGTTGATCATCAATCTAGACTGTATCACTTTTCTCACTGTGTTCTTGACCCTCCTTCACTTTCTTTGCTCACTCACTCAGATGAGGCAACTTTTTTGTGGCATCAACGGTTTGGCCACTTGAACTACCATTACAGTAGCTCAGTCAATAAGACATGGTTCCAGGATTGACTTCTATTTGGTTTTCTGATAGAGTTTGCCAAGGATGCATTCTTGGTAAGCATATTGAAGAGAAATTTGACAAAGGAAAAGCATGAAGGACTGTACATCTTTTGGATTTGGTACATAGTGACTTGGTAGGTCCATTTCCACATCCTTCTTTCAGCAGGGCTTGATATGTTCTGACATTCATTGATGATCTTTCCAAATACACATGAGTTTATTTTCTTAAATAGAAGTATGAGGTCCTTGAGTATTTTTAGGAATTCAAAGCTTTTGTAGAGAAACAATTAGGGAAGGCCATCAAGATTCTGCATACAGACAATGGGGGGAGCATGTCAACTAGAGGTTTGAGTAGTTTTGTGCCTCAGAAGGCATTGATTTTCAACACATAGTTCCCTACATTCCACAGGAGAATGGTGTCATAGAATGGAAGGATATGTCCTTGAAAGAGATGGTCAGCTGTATGATTCACTCCAGGTCAATGGCACCTCAGTATTGGGCAGATGCCATCAACTATGTGTGTTACATCCAAAACTATGTTCCTCACCAAGTTATGAAGGGGATCACTCCTTTTCAACCTTGGACTAGTTAGAAACCCATAGTAAAACACTTTCGAGTGTTTAGCTCTCCTACATGGGCCCACATTCTAGCAGAGAAACATAAGGCTATGGATCTGTAGAGCAATCCTTGCATATTTGTCAGGTACCCAGATGGTGTCAAAGGATACAGGCTTCTTCATCCCACCACTCATGATTTGTTCATTGAGAGTGTTCATTTCAAGAAGGATGCTTCCAGTTCTTCTCCTACCACTTCTCCATCTACTATCAATTTTAAGACACTGTGACATGATGAGAGTTCTTCTAAGGATCTTAATCCTCTTGCTCTTGATGAGAAGTCTTCTTCCTCCACTTCAAATGGTGACGATGATGATGAGGATTCATCTTCCTCCTCTCCTAGTCATCATTCAGAGGGTGATGATTCTCCTCCAGATTCTCCTACTAGTCCTCTTTGGGCTCATTAGACATTGGGGTCAACAGATGATTAGGTTGGTGATCCTTTAGATGCTCAAAGAACAAGGTCACAGTTTGAGCAGGATCCACATCTCTTCATTGCTTCAGCTTTCAATCCATAGTCTTTTCAAGAAGCTTTCGGTATCCTTGAGTGGGATGTTGCTATGCAGGAAGAGTTTAGTTCCTTGAAGAGGAACCATATTTGGGATTTAGTCCCCCTTCCTAAGGGAAGGAAACTTGTTTGATGCAAGTGGATCTATCAAACAAAATTTGTTGCAGATAGGTTGGTTGATAAGCATAAGGCTCACCTGGTCACGAAAGGATTCTCGCAAGTTCCTAGGATTGACTACTTTGAGACTTTTTCTCTAGTTGCAAAAATGAATTCCATCTGACTTGTCCTTGCCACTGTTGCAACCCATCATTTGGAAGTTAATCAAATGGATGTGAAGAGTGCCTTTCTTCATGGTGACCTTCAGGAGGAGATATACATGGAGCAACCATAGGGGTTCATCCAAGATCCTTCACTTGTTTGCCATCTTTAGAAGTCTCTCTATGGCCTCAAACAAGCCCCTCGGGCTTGGTATGCCAAGATGGACTCCTTCCTTCTATCAATTGGGTTCACTCGATACCATTATGATCTAAATTTTTACATTCTACAATAGGATGATACTCTCACGTTCCTTGTTCTCTATGTTGATGACTTGTTGATTATAAAGAGTTCCTCATACACCATCAAGGTAGTGAAAACCGCCCTTCATGATCATTTCCTGATGTCAAACTTGGGCCTTCTACACTACTTCTTGGGGATTGAGATCACTCAGTCCTCATATGGTATCTTCCTTGCACAGGCCAAGTATGCACTTGATATGCTCTCGAGATTTCACATGGCTAACTGTAAGCCTACACCAACTCAATTTCTATCAAGGGTCAAACTTGAGGCTTATTGTTCTTCACCATTGGCAGATGCCACCTTGTATTTCCAATTAGTTGGGAGTCTCATATACTTGACTCACACGAGGCCTAATCTATCATATGTTGTTGGCATGGTCTCTAGGTTCATGCAGGAGCCACATGAGCTATACTGGAAAGCAACTAAGCAGATTCTTCACTATGTACATGGCACTCACAGTTATGGGATTCACTATGCAGTGGGCGTGGATATTGACTTGGTGGGTCACACATATTCAGATTGGGTAGGCAATTCTCAAGATCACAAGTCTACTTCAGGGTATTGCTTCTCACTTGGTTCCGGTCTAGTTTCTTGGTCAAGCAAGAAGCAGTCTACAATTGCTCTTTCACCTATAGAGGTTGAGTATTGGGGAGAAATTAATGCTACTACTGAGGCCATTTAGTTTCAAAACATTCTCACTGAGTTTGGTATTCCCTTTTGGAAGCCTACAATCATCTTTTGTGACAACCAAAGTGCGATATAGATCTCTCACAATCTGGTCCATCACCAGCAGACCAAACACATTGAGATCCATGTGCACTACATTCATGAGTTGATTCATGAGCATATCATTGATCTCAGATACTATCTAACATTAGAGAAGATCACAAACATCTTCACCAAACCCTTCACTGAGAGCAAGTTCCTTCATTTGCAAGCTTTGGTGTCCACTTTAGGGGGGCTTTTTAGTCCTTTCTCTCTCTATTCTTAGGGGTGTTCTCTCTCTATTTGGGGGGGGCTTCTATTCCTTTGTTTGGAGAGGCTTCTTCTCTTTGGGGAGGAATTCATTGTACATGGGTACCTCATTAATATTGATTTGCTAGGACCCATCTTTTCACCCACCTAAGCTACGCTTAAGGGGGGTGTTAGTGTAGGTCTTTATTTTCCTAGTGGGTTAGTTATTTTTCCTATTTCCTAGGTTTTTCCTACACTTTTATTAAGCTTGCTTAGGTTGAATAAAGTGAGTTTAATTAGGTGAGTGGGTCATTTGAGGTGTCACCATCCTACATGAGAGTTGCATTTACTATGTTTAGACCATTTGGTGGTCTCTCCCTATTGGTTAGTTTTTCCACCTCGACCCCTCTCCCTAGTCTATATAAACTCACTATTTAGCTTGCATTTTGCATCTCTTTTGCATCTTGTATGACAATTTTGTTAGTCTTGGTGTACCTTCTTTTGAGCTCTTAATGCAATTCTTTCATCCTGACATTTGCATATCTCTCGGAGTCCTTGGTTTGTATTGTTTATGCTTTTTCTAGTTTATGTAGCTTAGAATTTCTATTATTAAGTTCATGGATTATCAATCTATTTCATATTTCTAACAATTTTAAAGTACCAAATTGAAGTGTTTCCTTCCTTAAGCGAATAATTCTCAAAGTATCATGAGATGTGAAGTAAATGTAATTAAATGCCTTCAAATACCAAAACATAGCATTAAATCATGCAAACATGCACTTATTTGGCTCATGGTAGGAAAATAATTGGTGACAATCAACTAGAGTTTGAATTTGAAACTTAAAAAAGGTATGGGTCAAGTCCATGATCATGGGGTCAAAATCATGTTTGCAAAAATGATCCTAGGTGGATAAATTTTCAAATCCATGTGGATAATGGTCATAGGTGTAAGTGTGGTTTAGGTAAATGTATTTGTGTGTTGATTAGGATGAGGGGGTATAGATATGTGAGAATGTGTGTATAGGAATAGGAAAAAAGGATAGGGGAATGAGCCCATCTTCACACAAGATTGTGCCATTTGTCAATATGTACATGTATTAAGATATTTTCCCAAAATTGGACCAGAACTAAATGGGAAATTACATGGGTATATAAATTTCACCATTACATTTTTCCTCCACTTTAAGGTGCATGTGAATCCTATAATGATCATGTATTGAGTAACATATGTAGTACTCACAAGTTCATGCATGCAAAGTAAATATTCATACAAAAAAGATTATGATGGGGGTTCATGTAAAGTAATGGACCTTGGTGAATGTGATCACGTAGGTTCATCCTTTGGTATGCACTCTCCAAAGAAACCTATAAAATAGGGGAAAATAGCCAATAAGTAGCTTTTGTAACACAAATAGAAATACAAACAACTACACACTAAATACCATTATTAACAATCATAAGAGGGAGAGGAGAAATTCTACATGTGTGAGAAGTTGTAATGATCTACCTCACTTGGCAGTTGATCAATGACAAGGCACATGGGGCACAAGACATGTCATGTGCTAAAGATGACTCTCTGAAGGCACCTATAAATGTCTATAAGATTAGCATGGGAGTGTTAGCCATATAATATGCCCCTACTATTGGTTCCATCCATAGCATATAAGGAATTGTAGGAGAAGAAAAATAATACATGAAATATAAATCTAAGCTAGGCATGTAAGCATATAAATCATGTAAAGTAATAGTTGTAAATGACTACATCATGTATCAAAAAAACAAAGTGCACCAAATGATAATCATGATAATTTCCTAGGATGGAGATATTGTTGAGGAATAAGGTTACCCCAAAAATAGGCAAAAAATGGTGATGTGGCCCTTAATGACTAGGAACACCCATGTAAGTGTGTAAGACACTAGAGTGACATATGCCCATAATGTGGCTCCAAGAGCACTAGCAAAGAATGGTTGAGGTAAGGCAATGGGTTCCTAGTGGTGATAATGATATGTCATGACATGTAGTTGATAATTTGGGTAAGGCTTGTAATGTCCCTAGTGTAACCCTTAGAACATGGTTAAGCTATGCAAGTACATAATGTGGTAGGGAAGGCATAATGCCTGATGCTCCCAATGTGGTATAATATAGCTTCTTAGGAAATGGCAAGGCATGCAAGCACAATAATGTAAGGTGTAAGAGTGAAAGCTCATATCAATTAAAATGCCCCCACATGAGCAAGATAATGAGAGTACAAAGCTATGAAGTGGTGGAAATCATGATGCACCCATAATAAGATATGACAATAGAAACATAATGAGTAAGGGGGAAGGCATGATACCCTCAAATGTAAAGGTAACTCAAATTATATAGCAATGTAGGATTATAATAAATGTGTAATCATGTCAATGTCTAGAAGTATGAAGGTACAAAAAATTAATATGTGATGATATGATCATTAAGGCACATGTACAAATCTAGTTGTCCCCAGATGGCTAGGATGACACAACGAACCTCATAAGGTAAAAGAAGCATGAGAAAGATAATGATCAATGAATAACCACCCTATGTATAATGGTCAACAACAATATCATTTAGGTTGTTTGGATAAATTAACCAATCTAATTTGGGTCAAAATTTGCCTTGAGGTTCATCTTTATCATTTGGGTTGTTTGGATTTGCATGAAGGACTAAAATACCAAGTCAAAAGTTTCATTAGATGATTCCCTTATTATATTTTTTCATAGTTTGTATTAGTATATATGTAGATTGTTTAAAGTTTTTACTCGTCTCTCATGTCAAGGGTCTCAATCTCTTCTAAGCAATTCTCTCAATATGTATAATCATTATTAATGATGTCACAAAAGGAATCACACAATGATGGAATCTAAAGCTTAGGAGTCATTATGGCCTCTATACCATAAACTAAAGAATTAGGTGTAAACCCTATAAGAGTGTGTATGCTTGTATAGTACATGCCATAATACATGCCATAACATAGGAACAAGTTGTGTATGCTAATTAGTACCATTTTTTCTTAAGTTTTTCAACTATTTTATTAGTAGCCTCAACTTGTCCAATGTCCTATAGATAATAGGGTGTCAAAATCTTTTATTGTATGTGAAATTGTTCTAAGAATGTATTTACCTCTTTGTTTTTAAATGATGTAAAATTATCTATCACAATGATATATGACGAAACAAATTTGGAAGTAAGAATGTCTATTATAAAATTACAGATATTAGTGGTTATGGTGGCTTTTAACAGTATTGCTTTGACCAATTTCATAAAATAAAATATGTATCAATAATGATAAATCTATGTCCTTTAGAAGAGGCCAAGGAAATCTTACCCACAAAATCAAGCCCCGTGTAGAGAATGACGATGATGATGTATAAGGATAGAGCTCATGGGTAGGTGCATGTTTTAGATTTCTATGTTTTTGGTATGTAGCACACTTTTGGACAATTTGTGTGAATATTTTTCCATCTTTCTTTAGTAATATCCCATTTGTAAGATTTTATGTACTAAGAGTTTTGCATTGACATACCCCAGCATATGACTCCATGGGCCTCTTGAAGGGAAATGGTCTTTTTAGTATCATTAAGGCATCGAAGAAACACACTATTAAAGCATTGTCAATAAAGTGTTGTCACAATTAGTAATTATCTAGCAATGGATCCATTAATGCAAATTAGGATATTCTTAGAATATTGGGGTGGAAATACCTCCAACTCTAGGTATATGTATATGTCATGAAATCAGTCTTCACTTGTGAGTGTAGCATTGACCATGCAAGATGTATCATGAATAGTAGGTTGATTTAATATATGTATAGCCAAGGTAAATTGAGTATTTACATCTTCCATACTCATTCAGAAGCAACACTAGCCATAACATTGATGTGTTGATTATATTTTCATGGGATGGCATTAATAGTGTAAGTATTGAAAGACTCAAGTAGTCATAATGCAAGTTCATGGCATTGTGTCAATTTTACTTCCTTGGCTTTATAATCATCACTTATTTATCTAGCCATAAGTTGGGAGTCACCATGTATATTGATAGATTTAACTTTGAGGGATATGGCATCTTGCAACCTAGCAATTAGTGCCTCATACTCGACCAAATTATTAGTAAATGAAAGGAAAGCTAAAATGATAATAGTATGAGGTCACTCGATAGAGATATTAAGTTCACCCTACCCTAGAACCAATCATGCATCTAAAACCATCAAAGAACATGGTATAAGGGGAGAAGGTGTCAACATGTAAGATATGAACATTGGGAAAAGATGCATCAAGAGGTGTGAGTGGTGTAAGGTGTCTGCAACTAAATCCTCAACAATTGTCTATCCTTTGATATATTTCTGGGAGATGAATTTAAGATAAAACTCAAAAAATAGCATCACCCATTGAATAAAATGACTCAAAATATTGGATTTAGGCAACATGTATTTTAAAAGATACTCTTTTATTATGACATGTGTCTCAACATGAATCATGTAATGTATAATTTTTGGGATGAGAAGATAATGCCAAGATAATTTTTCCATAGGCATATACCATGTCTCATAGTCTAATAAGGTACAACTAATGTAGTACACCATGTGTTCTTTTCTATTTTCATTGTTGTAAGTTAATAAACCTCCAATGGTGGATTTTGTGTCTAACACATAAAAGTAAAGGTTTTCCATGGGTAATAGGCATGAGGAGCATAAGATTCAACAAGTATTATTTCATGTCCTTGAATACATTTTGACAATCTACATTCCATTTAAATTTGACATCTTTCTTGAGATATTTTGTGAATGAAAATATTTTATTTGCTAATTGAGCAATGAATCATCTAATAGCTTGGATTTTACCTTGAAGATTATAAAGTTGAAATAGGTTCTTTGGAGATGGCATGCTAACAATAGCATCAATTTTATTAGAAAAAACCACTATTGAATCTAAACATATATGTCCACACACTAATCAAAGATTAAATTGAGATAGACTAATGTTAAATTGATGTCACTACTAATAGTACATGAATAGCCTACTCTCATAGTGTCATTTTTTAGGGGTTTTGAAAAGTTTTCTAATGCCTTGTTGATTCACACCTAATGGGCTTTTCCATTATAACCAAGCTTTTATAAGATGTTGTATCCTTTGTCATAATTACTAGCCAACTTGTATGAGGATAAACACTTTTAATAGTGTTGGCTTTTTTTTATCCATGAGAGGTATCATCTTCATTGGAATGAGTATCTACATGAGAACTCAAAGGAGATGTGGTATGTAAATTAGGATTTCTAGGAAAAGAAGAAGCTTGTTCTTCATGATTTTCTTTTTCTTTTATAGGACTTGATCTTTGAAAATCTAATGGGCCCATATCATCTTTAAGATCGATGTGAAGCATGAGATAACTAGGGGTAGTTAATGGAGATGTCATATGCATGATTAGTTGTGTTGGATATGTCAAAATTTTATCCTTTTCAACTATTGACAAAATTTGTGGGGGTTATCATTAGTTGCCACCATATATTGCTTTTTTTTTATGAGTGAACTTAAATTTGTGATAAATCATGGATGGAACAACCTCCATTACATGAATAAATGGTCACCCCAAAAGAATGGTGTACATACGTGTTGTAATCATCACATGAAAAGTAGTTTGAAGGGTAACACGTTGTAAAGTGATATACAAAGTGACATAACCAAGGGATTCCCATATGATGTCAAATTCTTTAATGGTTATCTAATATTTTGAGATATTAGAGTAACTAATTCAAACGACATCTAGAAAATGTTTCCTACATATATTGAATCTAGATTCATTGTCCGCTAGTGCATGCTTAACTCTAATTTCCCCACATCAAACCACAATATATAATGGTGTATAATTATGAATCACATGTGGAGATGGTAACTCATTTTAAGTGAAAAGGAGATTGAGTCATTATTATGAAGTATTGGTTGTAAGATCAAGGTTAATCCCTTAGGGTAAGAGTAGAAGAAAAAATTGTGTGCTCTAGAATGTCATTTAAGATGTTCTTATGATTTTTAAGGAACATGTCAAATCCCCAAGGGGTATTTTGATGGGGCTATTATGAAAATGATCACGTGCATCATACTTCATGTCTACATGCCTAGGTGTATAATGAGTTGGTGGTAGCACCAAGGCATGAAAAGTGGGAATAGAATTAAGCCTAGTATGAGATATAAATCATGGATAAGCATAGGTCATATGACATGTAGAAAGAGTATAAGTTTCAATTATGTCATGATATGTACCTTTAGCGTATGATGTATCATTTATAGCAATGGAAGGTGTAAGTATATCATGTGTATCCTTCAAAAAGGATGTAGCATGAAGTGGATCATGTGAAGGAAACGTGCTCAAAGGTATAATGCAATTAGAATCAAGCACACTATTATCACTCTCCATAGATGAAGTATGAAACATATGATAATAATGGAGGGGTGAAGTAAAAGTATCTAATAGAAAAGGGAAAGTGATGACCAAATCCCTAAATGAAAAAAATGAGCATATATAGTGATAAAATGCTTCCATAAACAAAGTGACCCCCAAAGCAGATTAAGGTCAATTTGATTGAGGACCCCCAGACGTTTGTCTCTGTTGGCTTTAAAGGTAAGGTGAAAATGTGTGTCGGGACCCCCATGATCTCTAAAATGGCCAAGGGGGGCCTCTGCAAGCCCCCACCAGGGACCCCCACCCCTGAGTCTAAAATTAAATCCCCGAAAAAATCCCTTCTGGAGACGGGAAAAGATAAAATTGGCTCAGCCAAAAGGGAGAGGATGGTAGCTGAGGAGGAAGGGATTGTGCAGGCTAAGAAAGCCAAGACTGGTACTAAGGAAGAAGGGATGATGACTAGTTCTATGAAAATTGTTGAATTGGACCAGGGGCCTCTTCAGACTGGAAGTGGTATTGGTGAGGATGCTATTAAACATACCAGTTCGAGGGTTCGTTGTTCTAACTGCATTGCTGGGAAACCTTCTGCTAGCCTGAAGGGTGTCAAGATTTTTGATGACTCAGAATTTGTTGAGGAAACTATGGAGGAGGGGGAGAATGATGCCCCTATTGAATCTATACATGAGGAAGAAGGGGCGAGCCATTTTGCTTCTATGAACAAATCAAGTTCAGAGGAACTGGGTGGTGCTACTAGGAAACTGGTGATTTGGATAACAAGGGTAGTTGCCTGTTGTGTGTCACAACTGCTAAGGAGATGGGGAGACTCAAGCTACAGATGGAGAAAATGTAGAAGAAATGGAAGACCATGGCTGAATTCACTGCCAAGGCCTTGCATCGGGCAGCGTTGATCTTTGTTTCTATGAAGGAGCCGGATGACAAGGTTAAGCAAGTGGGGATTGATAGCCTTGGTGACTACAAAGATATGGTCGAGCTTTTGGCCAAGTTTGGGACTACTGACAGTCCTTAGTTCTTGTTTTACTTTCTGTTGTTTTTGGTTAGTCATTTTTTGTCAGATGTTAGTGTGTTGTTAATGTACTATTACTGGCATGTTTAAGGCATGTTGTCCCGGGGGCTATTTTGTATAGGATTCTAGACCCTCTTTTCCAGCTGAACTAATAAAAAACAAAGTGACACCATTTTGTGAGGAAAATACCATTCATGCACCTCTTGTATTAAATGATTTAAAAATAAAATATTGATGCAAGTGTAAATAAACCATGTCCATAAAGTGGAAACATGAATCAAATTTAATTCCTACATTACCCTTTGAGGAGAGAAATGTGAGATACCAAGTCTAAAATAATTTCAACATCACAATGACATGTAAATCAACACCTAGAAATATACTAGAATGAGAGAATAAGAAACAGCCACACAAAGGAGAGATACACTTTAATATATGTGGGGAAAACCCTTTTCGGTAAAAAACCCTACCCTCCAAAGCAATGAACCAATGTATTCCAACAACATATCTAATACAATATAATATCACGCTCATAGCCTTAACATGGAGATCAACATCATTCTCTTCTAGAGGAAATTCAATAGTATAACCCATACATTAATCCTTCTCTCCTCTCAACCTCGACCCAATCACCCAAATATATAGAGAATCCAAATGATAAAAAACCACAAGTGGTTTTGGAAACCATGTACCAACACACCAAGTATGGCATCCAATTTTTGATGGCACAAATTTGAACACCCAACTTGCATGATGGGTCAATAGTCTATACTTGGCATATTCTCTTACAAGACATTGAAGTGTCATAACCTCTCACCAAACTTGGGCACTCCATTTTTTCATTTTACTCCTTTTCCAAGATGCTTTATGACATGCATCATGGACTATTATAATTTGGTCAAGATTCTAACTCCACTCTAACCTCCCTCTTACATGCTCTTATGCACATCATAGAATCTCAAGCACTTGCAATGTTATAGATGCTCTTACACATCTTACATGAAATTATGCTCTTACACATTCTCACACACACATCATACCAAGGAGTACACATGGTCTAATGGCCAAGTCATAAGTGGGACACCCTTTTCCATGAGGACACATAAACTATTGCAACTTAATAAATAATTAAATAACCTAAACATTAGGAATTGCAAGGTGAAGGACTCACCTAATCCCAACACTCACTTGTTGTATATCCTGCTAGAGAAAAAAAGAAACTCCAACAAATTTGTGAACTATCCACTAAGGGTATAAACATGTTGCACCAACTAAATCCTTTATTCTCACAAGCTTCAACAAAGAATTTGCAACATTCACCAAGTGACCACCATCTCAACCACAATTGTATCTTCCTCCATCATGCCCAAGCCAAGATGACATGAGAACCTCAAGCCAAGATGGCACACTAAATGTCACATAGACACACCACTATATACATTCTCAACCCATTATCTAAACACAAACCCAAAAGTCCAATCTCCTCCAAATAGGATTGATAATGCACATCATACTCCTTTAGCTAGAACAACGACCACAACTAGTCACTCACATCCAACTAACCAGAACCACGAGTAGACCTTTTTCTCTTGATATAACTAGCCCAATTCATAGAAGCAAGTCCCTGTATATCCACTAACCTACACAAAGTATATTCTATAAAAATTACAAGTAACCTACAAAACCTCTATAAATTAGCTTTAGATGAACTATAAAACATGTACATGTTAGCTACAAGTGACCTATAGAACCTATATAGGTTAGCTACAAGTGACTTGTAGAACCTATAGAAGTTAGATATAGGTGACATGTAACACCTCTACAAGTTGGTTACAAGTAACCTAAAATTACCTCTAAATACTTTATACCATAGTCCAATAATCACCTACCCACTAAGGACACATATACCTCCCAGGACTCTCATTGCAAGGGCAATGCCTAGTCTATTGCCAACCATAGCATCTAGAAGTCCACCAACAACACTCACATGAAGGTGTGGCTCATCTCATCTAAACTAGATTTTGAGAACACACATAATGATCTACACAATAGCTCACTTTCTCACCCTTAATCTCCTTAGCTCTCCCAAGTTCTCATATGAATCAAACCTCTAGGAAGAAACAAACAACCATAGAGAAAAAGTTGCATACCACACCTCATACCATGTCCTTTTTCCAACACCATCAAGTTCTTAAGCTATGACAAGTAAGACCTTCACTTGTAAAACCCCAATCAAAAATCCTTCACAACATCAAACCATTCAACTCCAAGGTCAAACACAATAGCAAAATATCAATAAATCGTCAAGGATGTAAGCTTCTCAACTATAGGAAGATCAAAATAACAACCATTCCAATCACTAGGGAATATTCCCAAACCATCTCATTCACTCCTCAGAACTATCCTTAGAATGAACTCATACACATGAAAAAAGAAAGGAAAAAGGCATCATGCCATGTACTCCTCAAATAAGCCCTCTAGAATTAATATCAATAGCTCAAGACTCATTCCCATGAAAAGATAAAAGCATATAAAATAGAATACATTTGAATAACCAAGTGGGAAATACCTATCAGATGATTCTCTACCAAGTGGACTGAGAGTGGGGATTGAAATTACTTTATACAAGAACAATCTCCTTATTAGGTCCATGATAAAATCATGTCTAGCTTTAGGTGAAGGCTCCTTGGTATTTCTATTGAAACCTCATCAAAGAGTCATGTTCCAAAACATGATCTCCAAAAGATAGAGACTTTCAACTTCACCCAAGTCTATCCAATAACCATGAGTACCCAACAAACTATCTCATACCAATTAAACTCCAACTGTGTCACTATAATCTCTAGAAACTTCTAAGGCAAAATGACCATTGTACTCAATACTAGATACTATCTCAAATCACCACCAAATCTCCCTCTACATGATTTGTATAAGAATCCAAAAATAAACCATGATTTCATGATTTAAATCTCCTTCAAAGAAGATCATCTATCTCCAACAAACAAATCTACTCCTAAGAGAAACATATCATGCCAAAAACCCAACCAGTAACCAAGAGTTGACCATGGCACAATATCACATCACTACCAAATCTCCCATTGCAAGTGATCTAGAGATACCCATGACATCATGATCAACATGTTTTAACTAAAGTCATGCATGGCTCTCTTTCAAGGAAAGAACTCAATTGCAACATTGGTGTTTTCATGGTCTCTAAACAAAGAAGATAATACCTCTATGATAGATATTCAAGCACAATTATGGTGTGCTAAAGTTCCAAAATATGCACAAGAGCTTCCATGACACCATGATCACCATCTTCAATCCTAGAAGACAATTTACCACTGCTAACTAGGAAACTGCAAAATCTCCCACTGAACCATGACCTAAATCTTTTCAAAGTACCATAGTCAATTTCTATGAGTTCCAAAAGTTCCACTTAAAGTAGGTTATAGGTAACCTAGTACTTCTGTTGCAAGTATGGGCCTAACCAATGTTGTCATTGATGTCAACATACTCCTGTTGCATTGATGATAAGGATTGGATGAGCTGTATGCTGAGGATATTGAGAAAATTAGTCCTACCAGGAACAGAGAAGAATAGTGAAGACAATGAGGTAAAGATCCTAGCTAAGATGAAGATCAGAGGATGCGCATCAAAGGATTTGTAGATATGTGTCTGAAGATGATCCACTAAAGATTTCAGAGGTCCACATGAAGATCTAAAGAAGTTATGACCACTTAAGTAAAACCAGTTCTAGTAGATGTTCAGAGGTGACAGAGTGACACAGATAGGTCCGGTGAGATCCGCAAATGCAATATCTTGCTCTGTGGATTTGGTGGAGGGTTTAGGAAGTCAATGTGAATTGACAACTTAATTGGTTCGTGGTCTGGAGGTCCGCAAGCATCTATTCCAATATGACAGTGATGACAGACTATGTTCTTGAGGTTGTGGATGAAGGAGAGAATGATTTCAGTAAGCAGAAGTGGTGTGGATGTTCTTGGTGATTCAGGCAAGCTTGTGGAGGTCTTTGGATTGTATCTAGTTCGTGTTGGTGGTCCGCATCGAAGATTGAGCTCGTAACTGAAGAATTACTTCCGAATGATGATGTTCTTCCTAAGTATGGCCGATCGGATGAGTTGCACATCCTGCGGATGATCTAGAAGATGTTCTATGAAGAATGGCATGTTCCTAAAGGAAGATTGAAGTATCAGATCTGTGTGGCTGACAATGTGTTGATCTGCATGAAGTCTTTTTGTAATTAGTCATGTTGTATTTATGTATTTGCTCTATAATGTATGCCGACTTGGATGATTATTCCAAAGTCAAATGTCTTGTATAAATAAAAGGTTGTGAAGTCATTTCAAAAAGATCATGTGGAGATGAGAGTGTGCTAGAAAGGAGCAGAGCAAAAGGCAAAGCAGAAGTATTGGGCTTAAATGGAACTGACTCAAGCATGGTGAAGATGCTATTCTTCTGTTCAAGTATGTAATACTTATTATTCTGTAGACAGTGTGTCTCCTGTAGGTAGTGGGCCTCTTGTGAGCAGTGTGCTCGAGAAGTGAGCCCTAATTGGCATGTGCCATTTTATTCTTTCTATTCTTTTAATAGAGAGTACAATCTTGGGTTAGTCACCCCATGGTTTTTCCCTTAACCGAGTTTTCCATGTTAAAAATTTTGGTGTCTATGTGTTAATGTGTTTCTACTCTTGAATTGTTGCATTATGTTTCCATGATTGATTTATTATTATGCTGTTGAATTAAGAAAAGGATTTAAGTGATTAGTTGCAAGAAATTTTTGGACAACTGATTCACCCCCTCTCTCAGTTGTCTATCCTAAATCTAACAACTTCTACAAGTCAATTACAAGTGACCAAGTGACTCAAAATACCTCTACAGGTCAATTACAAGTGACCAAGTGACCCAAAGTACCTCTACAAGTCAACTATAGGTGACCCAAAACATGTGAGGCTGATTTATTTCACTTCCCTATTATTGTTTTACATTATAGTTGGTGACATTATCTGACATTTAGAGACTATTGTTCCATTATGCAGATTTAGACTATATCTCTTGATTTTGGATTAGCATTGATTAGACATGTGGTGATTTGATTAGATCATATTTTGGTGCTATTATGATGATTAGACATGTGAGATATATTTGATGATGATTATTGATGTGATTACGGGTTCATTATGTGGATTTAATATTTGATGATGATTATGAGACATTAGATAGAAAATGCAATTTTAATTTTAATTATGATGTGGATGATTAATGTTGTATGCAATGACATGACTTTAATTTTATGTTGCTTTGGCTATGATTATCCATGATGTGATTGACCACTTGATCTAGTTGCGCAAGTTATATTCCCAGGCCACGGGAAATCGAAGGTAGTTTTCAAACATTTGTAATTCCCTGTAAAGCTGATCCATTCCCAAAGGGATGAGGATCACGCTTGATCGAATGATACTTCCATGCATGCTTGAATTATTTATTTGGCCTAGTTCACCCTTCTTAAATTGATTTATATCATGTATTGTATATTTATATTTGATTTACACCATTTGGTATTATTTTTATTTATGGGTCATTTAAAAGTGATTTTATACCTCCCTAGGTGTGTATTAGTGTCCCAAACTTACCCTAGGTGGTAACCCTAGGGTCTAGGGTCCATTTGGACTTACTAAACCCTAGGGTAACTCACTTTTAGTTACTCTAAACTAGGGTTTAGTAAATGTGACGACTTTTGAAATGGCTAAGGGTGGGAGATGAGTCATGCTTTGGGAAAGACCCATCTCCCTTCCCAAAGTTTGGGGATCCCTTCACCAAGAAGACTTGGGAGGTCTTCAAGACCCCCAAGTGTGTGGGATCTCCCACCAAGACTCTCACACATGTGTGAGAGCATCTTGGAGGGAGATGGCTCTCTTGGAGAATAAGAGGATGCCATGTGGCATCCCTTATCCTCATGGAGCCTTGGAGGGAGTTGCCACCTCTCCACTTGGTCTCTCACACATGTGTGAGAGCACAAGTGGATAAGGTGAGGGTTTGAATGGATTGGAGGGTGACACTTGTCACCCTCACATTCCTTCTCCCTCGCAAGTGGCATGGGATGAGGAAGGAGAAGGTGACAAGTGTCACCTTCTCATTCTTCAAGGCCAAATTTGAAGGCCTATTTTATCTCCTCTTGGGGAGGAGTTGGGGGTTCTTCCTTTTTTTTGGAAATTTCTTCTATTCTTGGAGGTTTTGGGAGTGTTGGAGAAATCTTGGAGGCTTGGAAAAACTTGGAAAAGTGTGGGCTCTTCTTCAAACATGATTCCATTTTTGGGCTTTTGAAGGTAAGCTCCATGGAAATAGCCATTTCCCTATGCATGTTTTATTTTGTGAATGTGTTGGAAATTTATGTTTGGTGTTGTTTTCATTTTTGTGTGGGTTGGGAGTTGGTAAGAGCACCTCCATTTGGAGGTAAGGCTCAACTTGTATGGGGTGGGGGAGAGTGAACCTCCTCGAGGTCACCTCCTTATCGTTGTACTATTTATAGCCTTGAGGGCATTCTATGGTGTTGGGAGAAATTTGGATGGCAAGAGTGCCATGATGGTTTTGAGAGTTATGGAGATATGTATATTTTTGCTATGGCTTGAGGCCTTGATATTTTGTGATTTTTGGAGTTCTTGGGGTGACCTCTTGAGTTGAGGGGTCCACTTCCCTACCCCCTCCAAACTCATTTATTGAGTTTTGTTATGTGCAAATCCTTGGGAGTAATTTTTGTGTGTTGGGTGATTCGATTGTTGTGGTGTGATTGTGAAAACATGTGATTCCTACCTCCCTAGCTCGGGGGTAACCCACTAGTGGGTCTATGGTAGGGAGGAGGACATTTCTTAGTGGCTTGGTTTTCCCCATTTTGTATTGTATTCTTGTAGGTTTTACTGAAGAAATGGAGCTTTGGAGAAGTCCATTTTTACCTTACTTGCATTATCTTATTGGCTAGTTTTGAGAGCCATGGCCTTGTAGGCCTTATTGTATTTAGTGTTAAATTTGTTACTCTCCATTGAGAAGGTTGTGGAAGGAAATTTTATATGTATAGTTCCTATTGTTGTGATTTAAAAAAAAATAAGCATTAGGTTGTTGATTTTATTCATTTAGTTGTGAAAAGCTTGTCCTAGGAAAAGATAGCTTGTTGTTTGTTTTATATATATATATAAAGTTGCTATAAGCTATGAGTTGAGAAAAGTTTGCAAAAAGGAAATACAATTTGTTGTCACTTTATTCAGAAAGAAAACATATGTTATTATTCAAAATTTTGTGATATGTAAAAATACAATAGAAATTATATTAGCTCTGCTGAAATACTTCCCTTTTAAGATGAAGAAAATGCTTGGGTTCCTCATGTGAAAGTTTTGTTTCAAGAAATGTATATTTTGATAAGTTGTTTATATTATCTTGCTGTTATATAAGTAAAGAATTTGCTCTAATGATATTACTGTCAAAATAAAGACAGAAATAGTAAATTTGTTTTATATATTTTGCAAAAGAAAATGTGTATACAAAACTGGTTAGGGTTATGTTTCAAATCTGGTCATATTGTTTTATTAAATGAGTGTGAATATATATATATATATATCCCATTGTTCAACAAACTATATGGAACATTTTATATAAACCAAATATTATATATATTTTACATAAAAAAAAGAGACTAAAGAAATGCATGGAGTTGTGTTAGGGTGCCTTGTATTTGTATCTAAGTGGGGTGTGGGAAGGAGGTCGTGCCTCCACCCACACCGGTGTCCTGTATTTGTATCTAAGTGGGCCCCACACCCCCTTCCCCTCGCCTTAAACTTTGTTGTGAAGAGATCTCCCCACAGCAGCGGCGCCATGGGGAGTATTTGACTCTTCTTTTCTCTTTAACCTTCAGCCATCGCTCTCAGCCTCCCCTGCAGATTGATGTTGTTCATTCTTTTGATCTACCATATATATATATATATATATCAGGGGTAAAAGATATACTAATTTTTATAAATATATATATATACACACACACACACACACATAAGTGTATATATAAATATATATACAAAAAAAAAAAACCCTTACTAGTAATATCAAACATATACCTCTTAGAGGTATTTCCATGGCGGCCTCCATCAACGAACCCTCAACTTGCAACAAAAAAAAAGGAGAAACAATGGATGCAAAACAAGAAGAGAAAATAAAACAATAGAGGAGAAAACAAAAGAATGAGATATGGTTTTTGCCATAAGGAAATAATAAAATATGATTAGGGCATCTCTTAGAAAACAATTAATAAAATAATGGAGTTAGGGTTGAGTGGAGGATGTGAGGGAATTAGATTTGTTATTTTATTTAATTCTTTTAATTCTTCCATGTGCACGGGAAATTATATTTCCCTCTCTTTTGCTTTTCAAGTCCTTTTGATTTATTTGACTTTCCTTGTGTTTGATTTTAGTTGATTTAATATTATTTTGGGGTTTGGATCTTAATTCCATGTGGAATTTAATTAGTGGAATGGGTTATTTTTATTTTAAATGGGATGGTTTATCCCTTTGTAAGTTAATTATTTTGGGCATTCATTTTAATTATTTGTCTGTTTAAATTTAATGTGTTGGGAAATCTCTTTATTGAATTTTATTTTATTTTAATCGATTTTATCCTAGAGGGGATATTTTAATTTATCCTCTTTTTAATTATTTTAACTTGAGTTAATTAATAAATGTAATTGTCAAGATTATATTTATTAATGGACTTAAGTATTGAGTTTTAATTTGGTCATTTATTTTAATTCAAATTTTATAATTTTATTGAGTAGTTCAATTTAATTAACATTGGAAATTTATTTTATCTTTATATTTAATTATTTTAATTTTTGCATTAATTACTTCATGAGGATTTCCTTTTAAAATATTTATTTCATTTATTGAAAATGCGTTATGTTGTCAAATTTTTCCTAGAATTTAGGGTTTTATTTTTATGAAATTTTTGCGACTTTCATTTAATCACTTCATTTCATCATGCAATCATCATACCGTTGGATGTGATTTTTATTTTTGATTTTATTATGGCATTAGGGTTAATGTTTGATTTTGATTCAGTTAAAACCATCTCTTTCGCCTAGGAAACTTAGGGTTTGAATTAAATTTGTTCTAACCCTAGAAGTGGCGCACATAATGTCGCATAACCCCCTAGTCAGCTTTCATCACACAGGGGATTGCGTAGGTAGACGCACTTCCTTGAATATGATTGACATGTCTACGCCTTATGTGTATTGCCACCGAGCATGCAGACGCGTGCAAGGGGGTTTCTAGAGACACGTGGAGAAGTTTTTGATATTTCGTGTCATGACCATATAACAAATGTGGACATGACACGTGTGTTGCATGTCATGACTGCATGAGAAATGTGGGCACGACATTTGGTATCAGAGCCCAAGTTTAAACACTGGGCTTGTTTGGGCACATTATTATTTCTGCAATTTTGATTAATTTGTAATTACCTCATTTTTGTAGGATACCTCCCCGACGAGTTTGGCGAGTGCATTCACACCGCATGGAGTCTATAGAGGGTCATAGTGACTCTTCAGCTGAGGGTCAAGGGTCACCGGCACCACAGGCACAACAGGCACCACAAGCCCCACCTATACCTGATATTGGGCTGCAGATATTACAGGCACTACAGGAAGTGTTAGATAAGCTACCACCAGTCGCAGTTGAGCCGTGCATAGAGCCACGTGCTGAGCCCCACGTTGATCTGTGAGAGGAGCCACACATGGAGCCACAAGTAGAGTCGCGTGTGGAGCCCCGCATCGAGTCGCGAGAGGCACCACGTGTAGAGCCATATGTTGAGATACCAGATACAATGGTGGAGGAGGTTGGATCGGCATACAAAGCCCATAGCAGGAGCCCTCCATGTCATGCTAAGCGTGAGGAGGCAGTGCGAGTGGAGCATATTTTTCACAAGCCTTATGATTTTTACGCAAATGAGCCTATCAGAGGGCATAGAGATCAAGGGGACCCCATCAGAGATTTGTTGAGGCTAAATCCACCTACATTCATCGGGACCACAGAGGGAGCCAAAGCTGAGGCTTGGCTCATCAGTCTAGACAGATGCTTCGCGTTATGTCCTTACGAGGGCAACACGAAGGCACGTGTGGCAGTCCACCTATTGCAAGATGCAACAACTACTTGGTGGCGCACTAAGGAGTGCAAGCGTTGTCTATCATTGGACACACTCACATGGGAGACTTTCATTGAGCACTTCAATGCGCGATATTTATCGGATCACTACAGATAGCGTTGCATAGACGAGTTTCACGATCTTCAGCAAAGAGGGCTTACTATTGCTCAGTATGAGGGTAGGTTCACCGAGTTGTCTCGATATGCGGAGTATCTCCATGATAAGAAACTCATGTTCATAAGTTTATCAGAGGGCTGAACAATGGGATAGCAGGGCCTGTATGCATGGCAGACCCCTAGACATTGAGTGATGCTACCGAGAAGGCATACATAGCTGAGGAGATATAGGGACGAGGGTATAGTTCACGCCCTTAGTTTCAAGATCGGGGGTAGCAGCAGCATCAGTAGAGTTATCGCAGACCACCACCACCACCTCAGAGAGGAGGGTTTAGTTCCATACCTTTACCTCCTAGACCCTCACAGTAGTAGCAGCAGCATCAGCAGGGTCCACACAGTGATTGGCGACAACAGACACCTGCTGCAGGACCTGCATAGTCGCAACAGTCCTTTGGAGGATCACAGAGTTCCACGGGTTGACCTGAGCAGCAACAGTCGAGTAGGACACAAACACTACATGTTCAAGCTCAGGGACCATCCTATGTTTTTGGTGGAGTGGGACATCTAGCCAGAGAGTGCCCACAGGGCTTTACAACAGGGGGACAACCTCGTGCTGAAGGATCCGAGATGACAGTTGGAGATGTGGGTAGATCCCATCTCATGTTTGCGGCGGTTGATAACCACAAGGCTGACTTTCAATCCCCCGTTATCGAGATTATAAGTAGAGGCAGACAGGCAGTTGGCTTTGGAGCCAATTCTCATATTGGCTTGTCAAACACTGGGCCTTCGAGGTTGAGAGCTGGATTAGGTTAGGGTCCAGTGGGGTTGTTATGATGAGATCACAGCGACTTGGGAGGATGTAGCTAGTTTGAGGACACTCTATACTCACCTTTTTGATGACTTCTAGGAGGAAGTTTAGTCTTCGAGGGGGAGGATGTGAGGCTGATTTATTTCACTTCCCTATTTTGATCATTTTATATTATAGTTGGTGACATTATCTGACATTTAGAGACTATTGTTCCATTATGCAGATTTAGACTATATCTCCTAATTTTGGATTAGCATTGATTAGACATGTGGTGATTTGATTAGATCATATTTTGGTGCTATTATGATGATTAGACATGTGAGATATATTTGATGATGATTATTGATGTGATTACAGGTTCATTATGTGGATTTAATATTTGATGATGATTATGAGACATTAGATAGAAAATGTAATTTTAATTTTAATTATGATGTGGATGATTAATATTGTATGCAATGACATGACTTTAATTTTCTGTTGCTTCGGCTATGATTATCCATGATGTGATTGACCGCTTGATCTAGTTGCACAAGTTATATTCCCAGGCCACGGAAAATCAGAGGTAGTTTTCACACATTTGTAATTCCCTGTAAAGCCGATCCATTCCCAAGAGGGCTGAGGATCATGCTTGATCGAATGATGCTTTCGTGCATGCTTGAATTATTTATTTGGCCTAGTTCACCCTTCTTAAATTGATTTATATCATGTGTTGTATATTTATATTTTATTTGCACCATTTGGTATTATTTTTAGTTGTGGGCCATTTAAAAGTGATTTTATACCTCCCTAGGTGTGTATTAGTGTCCCAAACTTACCCTAGGTGGTAACCCTATGGTCTAGGGTCCATTTGGACTTACTAAACCCTAGGGTAACTCACTTTTAGTCACTCTAAACTAGGGTTTAGTAAATGTGATGAATTTTGAAATGGCTAAGGGTGGGAGATGAGTCATGCTTTGGGAAAGACCCATCTCCCTTCCCAAAGTTTGGGGATCCCTTTACCAAGAAAACTTGAGAGGTCTTCAAGACCCCCAAGTGTGTGGGATCTCCCTCCAAGACTCTCACACACGTGTGAGAGCATCTTGGAGGGAGATGGCTCTCTTGGAGAATAAGAGAATGCCATTTGGCATCCCTTATCCTCATGGAGCCTTGGAGGGAGTTGCCACCTCTCCACTTGGTCTCTCACACATGTGTGAGAACACAAGTGGATAAGGTGAGGGTTTGAATGGATTGGAGGGTGACACTTGTTACACTCACATTCCTTCTCCCTTGCAAGTGGCATGGGATGAGGAAGGAGAAGGTGACAAGTTTCACCTTCTCATTCCTCGAGGCCAAATTTGAAGGCCTATTTTATCTCCTCTTGGGGAAGAGTTGGGGGTTCTTTGTTTTTTGGAAATTTCTTCTATTCTTGGAGGTTTTGGGAGTGTTGGAGAAATCTTCGAGGGTTGAAAAAACTTGGAGAAGTGTGGGCTCTTCTTCATACATGCTTCCATTTTTGGGCTTTTGAAGGTAAGTTCCATGGCAATAGCCATTTCCCTATGCATGTTGTATTTTGTGAATGTGTTGGAAATTTATGTTTGGTGTTGTTTTCATTTTTGTGTGGGTTGGGAGTTGGTAAGAGCACCTCCATTTGGAGGTAAGGCTCAACTCGTATGGGGTGGGGGAGAGTGAACCTCCTCAAGGTCACCTCCTTATTGTTGTACTATTTCTAGCCTTGAGGGCACTCTATGGTGTTGGGAGAAATTTGGATGGCAAGAGTGCCATGATGGTTTTGAGAGTTATGGAGATATGTATATTTTTATTATGGCTTGAGGCCTTGAGATTTTGTGATTTTTGGAGTTCTTGGGGTGACCTCTTGAGTTGAGGGGTCCACTCCCCTACCCCCTCCAAACGCATTTATTGAGTTTTGTTATGTGCAAATCCTTGGGAGTAATTTTTGTGTGTTGGGTGATTCCATTGTTGTGGTGTGATTGTCAAACCGTGTGATTCCTATCTCCCTAACTCAGGGGTGACCCACTAGCGGGTCTATGGTAGGGAGGAGGGAATTTCTTAGTGGCATGGTTTTCTCCATTTTGTGTTGTATTGTTGCAGGTTTTAATGAAGAAATGGAGCTTTGGAGAAGCCCATTTTTACCTTACTTGCATTATCTTGTTGGCTGATTTTGAGAGTCATGGCCTTATAAGCCTTATTGTATTTAGTGTTAAATTTGTTACTCTCCATTGAGAAGGTTGTGGAAGGAAATTTAATATGTATAATTCCTATTGTTGTGATTTAAAAAAATAAGCATTAGGTTGCTGATTTTATTCATTTAGTTGTGAAAAGCTTGTCCTAGGAAAAGATAGCTTGCTGTTTGTTTTAAAATATATATATATATAAAGTTGCTATAAGCTATGAGTTGAGAAAAGTTTGCAAGAAGGAAATACAATTTGTTGTCACTTTATTCAGAAAGAAAACATATGTTATGTTGTACTCAAAATCAGCTACGCTCATTTTTGTAGACAACCCCTACGAAACTTGTCCATTTCGTAGTCTACACTCTAAGTTCGCTTATCGAGACAAGTCCTCTTGGCCTCGTGCGAAGTCTCCTAACATCGTTGAAACAGTTTGCGACATTCCCTAGGACGATTCCTCAAAAATCATGAAATTTGACTAGGTCGTAAGCTTGTCAAAATATCAATTATTGACTTTTTTGGGGGTGTTAGAAAAGTTTTTTTTTCACATGCAATAGCAGTCAAAATTACCGCTATTACATGTGTTTTGTTGTTTTACATGTAATCTTGGCTATTTTTTGCGCTTTTACATATTTTATCTTATTTTTTCTATTAACATGCAACAGCGGTCCTTATTGCTGACCATGCATGTTCCCTATCATAGTTTAAGATGCAAAGGCAGTCCTAGGTACCACTCTTGCATGAGGTACTCAATTAATGCACGGTCAGTAGGTTTCATTGCCTTAGCATGATCTCACCAAATCTTAAACTCTAAGTGTCATTAATGGCACTCGTGGTGCCATTAATACCTTATTTTGAAACCCTTCTTAAAGCATTTTGGTCATTATTCTTTTTAGTTTTCATCCTCAAACTTCTCGAAAGAAGTCATTTAACACTCTGCGAAGATGATCAAACCGCGGAGCTCGTGGATTGTGCAGATTTCGTGCCTAGAGTTTTTCATTACTATTTCCAGGTAGGATGACGTTTCTCATGTTTTTGTTGTTGATTTCCTTCTTTCTATTAGGGTTTGTTTGTAATAATGATTTTTGTTTGTGAGTTATGTAAATGTTTTTATTTGGTTTGGGTCATTGTTTTGCATGTTTGAGTTTATCTTAAAACCCTAAGTAGAGTGCTTGTGTGTTTTTTTCTTTGTCGTTCTTTGTTCAATTAGCGGTGGATTCGTTGTGCCCTACTTTTATCGCCATGTTAAACTTAGGTTTTTCCAATAGTTTCCTAATGTGTGAGCGGCCTTTTTCACCGCCGATACACGTTCCTACCCTTGGATTTTTGTGTTGATAGTTCATGTGAGGGCGGCATTTTTTGCCGCTCCCACATGAACTTTACATGTTTCTACTCTTTGGTAGGTAATAACGGGGTTTTCCCCCGCCTTTACATCTCTTTTATATGTTTGGTTTTCCCTACATGTAAGGGCAGTCAAAACCGCCGCCCTCACACAAACTTTATGCATTACCTCCCAATGTGCATAAGCAGCTGAAACTCCCACTCTTGCATATATAACTTGCAATTTCCAAAACACCTGCATTAGCGGTCATCTTGACCGACTATACATCAAAGTTTTTCCCTTCAACATGCACCGGCAGACTTTTTCACCGCCTTTGCATGTGCCTTACATAAACTTGTTGTTTTACCCTCATGTAAGGGCAGTGAAAACCACTGCTCCTACATCAAAACACGTCTTCCCAAATACATGTAAAGGCGGTCCTTTTCGCCGACCTTGCACATGCATTGTAAATCTCCCCAAACACATGTAATAGTAGTCTTTTTGACCGATTTTACATGAGTGAATGGTCCTCCATGCAGGAGCGGTCATTTTGACCGCCCATGCACGTTTTCCTGAATTGTTCCTAACACTAGGAAAATTTACCTTTCAAGGCCTATTAACTCGCTTTCACCTTTTACCTCAATTTACGTGCACTCAAGCCCTTCAACGCCTGCTTCCCTATTCATGATCATCGAATCACAGTAATCCCAATTTATCCATTTTTCCCCTAACTGCGAGATCATGGCTTTTTGCAGTTTTCAACAAACATCTGTGGTAGATATCTTTTCCAGAATTCTCTCTAGAACTGATGTCAGAGCCGTCTCCATCCAAAGCCAAAATCATGAAGTACAAATACCAAGGGGTCTTCCCTGTCACTTCAGTACAGTCGAATGTTGATGAAATCAGAGATACAGAGATAGGGCATGTGGATATGACAAAGTTTGTGGACAGAACTAAACAATCAAATCCTTCTAGACACATGCAGAAGATCATTGATGGCAACATTCACTTGGTAGCCTCTTTTCCAATTTCTGCCCATAACCCTGAGTTTGTTCTTCAAGTGGCTAGCCATTACAACAGGGATACTAGGGTTGTGACAGATTCCCAAGGGAATGTGATTATGAGGTTGGATACAAAGTTTCTTGATAAAATCTTCATGTGTCCTCCTATTGAAAATATTGGACAAATTGATTTTGCTCGAGGGCAAAGAGACTATGATACAAATGTGGAAGCCGCAAGAAGATACATTAACAGTAAATGGTTGAAGATTCCTCGGAGCAATCTAACTAGATGGCTAAAGGATCTCCCTAGGAGTGACTTTGTAGAGGAGGTTTGTGACTTGATCACACTTTTGAGTCGTATTAGAGGACTCCCTTCTTCCTCCAAGTTTCAAGAATGGATGTATACATACATCAAGGTGATTCTCTGGGGCACACAGAAAATCTTCTGGGGAGAGCAGATCAGTAATGCTTTGCATGAGTAGTTGGTGAAGGTCAACACAACATTCAAATTTTATATGACCTCATATCTTGTATATGTTGCCGCAAGCATGAGAAGTTTTCCTGGTCTTACTCGCGTTGATGACAGGAGATTCGTTCCCATGTATGAGTATTATCCTCAAATCACACTAAAAGGATCAATCCATCATTTCCGAAGGGTTAATGATGCTTTCTTTTCAGTGTTTATGTGCTTATGGGACAATGAGCTTGTTCAGAAGAGGTTTTAGATGAAGCTTGGGAAGTTGTAAATTCTTTTGGCTGCTTGTTCTTACACTTTCCTACTTTCACATATCTCAAAGTAGGGTATTATCCTGGTTACCCTTATATACTTCAACGATATCCAAATAACCGGATTGTTCTCATGGAATTATGTAGGCAATTGATTGTGGTACATAATAAACAAATGGAGCTAAAAATTTTAGGGATAAATTTTCTTGTAGAAATTGGAAGGTACTTAGTTCAGTCAGCTACCAAGGCAAAAATAGTTGATTCTAAATTGTAGTTGGTCACCATGAAAACTTTCAAGAAAAGGGTCCATTTTGACTTCAGGAGGGTACAAGATAAAATCAAAAGAAAGTCAACTTTCCATATGCCAATGGTGGAAGATATTTGGGCTGATCTCAGGACACAGAATGAGATCAGGAAGTTAGACTATTGCAGACTTCATTTGAGTTAGATAGAAGAGCTGGGCCTTGCAGATGTTCTAGATGGCATGGAAGATGATGGGGATGTTTTAGATCCCAAATATAGCACTAAGAATGTTGAAGTCTCACCTCTTCCAGAAGTGAAATGGTCGGTCAAAGAGGAAACTTCTATAAGGAAAAGATTTCAGTCGATCTTGGCTAATACAAACATATGGTTGCAAAGCAAAGGGATCAGATTGAAAGAATTTCTTACAGGGTCATAGACTGAAACTCAAGAGCAAATAGGTAAGAAAGTGGAAAATAGGACCAAGAATAAGAGTGACACCCCTTCTTCCTCCAAAACATGAAAGCTAAAAATTAAATTTGTATCTAAGGGAGGGAAGAAGAAAGAGGTTACAGGGGCTTCTATTGTTACCAAATCTGGTATTGAAGACATTGATGTTGAACAAATGGAGGTTGAGGATGTTGAAATTGAACAACAAAATATTGAGAAAGCTAAGGATATCCAACAAGTAGAAATATCTGAAAAGCCTGCCAAAGAAGATGAAAAAGAACAAGATAAAGATGAGAATGTAGAATAGGAACAACTTGGTGATTCACAACTTTCCCCACAGAAGGAACTTCTGTTAGAATCCCAAGTTTCTAAATCTCAGCCTCATGTTTCTATTTCTAGTATTTTTCCTATAGTTTCAAATATTCCTATTTCTCCTATTTTGGTTGTTTCCTCAGATAATACTCCCCCTTCTCTAAGAACGAATTTTGGAACAATGTTTGACTCATCTGGGTCCATTCCTAGTTTGTCTTCTCCATCTTTTGATATCAGTGAACAAACTGTGTTAGAACATTTTCTAGATAGTTCTGAAAAGGTTGTTGATACTCCTATTGTTTTTACTTCTACCAGTCCCATTGTTACAATAACAGGAATAAGCATGGACCCGGCAAAGCAAGTGGTTGATTCTTCTCTTAATGTGGGTGCTTCTGTACTTCCTCCTTAGTTGTCTGCATATACCCCGAAGAGGAAAAAGCAAAAATTTCACCAGATGAAATTGATATAAAGAAGTTGTTGCCTTTGAAGTCAAAAACTCTGAAGAAAAAGCCTAAGACTGTTTCTAGGCTTATCAATGAAAAAGGGATCAGATATGCAGAGATTGCCAAGCCACCAAAGGATGCTAATGTTGACAATTTTGACATGAATGATTATGTCGTCTCAAGGGTTGAGTTAGGTAAGCTAACTCATGAAGGCATAAAGGTCGATTTTCAAACTACTGCCAGCACCTTGCTCAAAAAATATGATGAAGTCAAAAAGGAGAAAGAATAGTATAAAGCTAAAGCGGAACAACTTGCCGTTGTTCTTCAAAAAATATTAAAGTCATTTGAAATTGTGGAACCCATGGCAATGACTGTAGAAAATCCTCTGATTCAGAAGGTTGAAAAAGCTAAGGCCAGAGGAAGAGTGGTAGGGGATATTGTGGAATATTTGCTAGCCCAAGGATGAATTCTACTAAAGACCACCGTAGAAAGAAAAGAAAAGATGGATAAAGCCAAAGCTGAGCTTGATAACATGGTTGACTTACTTTCCCAAGAGTTGTAGGATTAGGAAGAGAGCTTGGAGGAGTGGATAGAGATGAAAAAGATTAAGATAAAGAATCTGATTACCATTGGGGTCATCACCAATCGGGAATCATATCTTAAGACTAAGGAGTCTCTTGTTCATCATATCCATATAGTGAAAGGTTTACTTTATGACTTATGCCAAGCTCATGAAAATAGTGAAGACAACGATGTCACACTTTTGTACAGGTTGGAAGAACTCCCATGCACCCTCACAGGTGAAGATCATAAGTTCCTTTCAGCGGACGAAATGATAAGCTCCTTCAAAAAGATGGTTCAAAGGAAATTCAAAGATGAAGTGCCCTCAGTACTTTCCATGGACAATCTCTATGATCAACATTCAACTTTTGAGAACTTGAAGGACAATCTTGATAAGCATGAGAAGGCAATAAAGGCAGTAAAAGATGTGGTTCTTCGGGCCCGTACTATCTCAAAAAATACAATTAAGCTATATGCATGTGAACTGACAGCTATACAGGCCATGTATTAGAATTTTCTAAAGAAGAATGATGGAGGAAGCTAAAGTTCCTTTTTGATACCTTAGTTTATTTTATTCTTGTATGTGTAATTTGAATTTTGTTGTGGACATATTCATGTGTAATTTTATAAAATGTAATTACATGTGAGGCAAAGGAAGTCCTAAGTCAAATAGGACTCTTCTGTTTGAATAAGTCAAAGTAGTTAGGATTTTCCTATTTTTGCTCTCAATTTCTCTTATAAATAAAGAGGACCCCCATTGTAATGATTATCTTTTATCTATTGCAAAGAAACTTTGCCGAATTGGAAAACATTTCAAGACTTTGAGCTTTTTATGTTTATCATATTTTTCAAGTGAATATCAATATAAGTAGGCAATTTGAGTATCAAACTTTGAGTTGAATCATATTGTTTTATGATATTAGTGTTCTTATGTCATTGGTGTTATATTATATTGAATCATTGTTGGAATCATGGAGTTTATTGAAATTTGAGAGGAGTGTTCTTGTTTTGGTTGAATAGACTTTGTGCTATTTTTCTCATTGCAGGAGTTCATGTTTATTTGTGGGAACAGAATTGTTTAGAGACTTTGTACTGTAAACTATTGTGTTCAAATTAGTTATATCATATTGAGTGAAAGTGGAGACTTTGGGCTGCATTTGAATTCAATTAAGTTTGTTTGTGAGAAATAAGCCAAACGATAGAAGACTTTGTGTTTCTATGGTTTGTCTCGATTCAAGAATTATCAAATATCATTTATTTTGAAGTTGTTATTTTGTAAGAGAAAAACATCTATTCTGAAAAAAGAGAATAGGATGCAATGGAAACACCCCAAGAATAGTTTTAGTTTATTTAAGTATTAAAAGTTGTTTGTTAGAAAGAGCTCATTATCTAGAGGGAACCTCCCCTTACCGACAGGAAAGTCTCAGTCTCATCATAGCTGTGGCGATATAACCATTTTGTCATTAGTTAGCTAAACGACAAAATATTCACCCAACATGTTATTATTGGAAATTTTGTAATATGTAAAAATAGAATAGAATTATATTAGCTCTGCTGAAATACTTCCCTTTTAAGACGAAGAAAATGCTTGGGTTCCTCATGTGAAAGTTCTATTTCAAGAAATGTATATTTTGAAAAGTTGTTTATATTATCTTGTTGTTATATAAGTAAAGAATTCGCTCTAATGATATTACTGTCAAAATAAAGGCAGAAATAGTAAATTTGTTTTATATATTTTGCAAAAGAAAATGTGTATACAAAACTGGTTATGGTTATGTTTCAAATCTGGTCATATTGTTTTATTAAATGAATGTGAATATATATATATATGGTATATAATATATATACACAATATACATATATATATTTTTTGTTTATATATTTAACCTAGACTCATTAATGATACTGTTTATAATGGTGTGTGTGTATATATATATAAACACACACATATATAAATACATATATATTTTATATCCCATTGTTCAGCAAACTATATGGAATATTTTATATAAACCAAATATTATATATATTTTACATAAAAAAAGAGACTAAAGAAATGCACGAAGCTGTGTTAGGGTTTTAAATATAAATAAAGAAAAAAAAACTAATGCAATGAGCAGCGGCCATGGCCACCGCCCACTTCCCTGTATTTGTATCTAAGTGGGGTGTAGGTGGAGGCACGGCCTCCTCCCCACACCCCCATCCCCTCACCTTAAACTCCGTTGTGCAGAGATCTCCCCACGGTGTCGGCATCGTGGAAAGTATTTGACTCTCCTTTGCTCTTTAACCTTTGGCCATCGCTCTCGGCCTCCCCTGCAGATTGATGTTGTTCATTCTTTTGATCTGCCATATATATATATAGACCTCTGTAGATTTAACAAAAAAAATATAGTATATCTTTTACCCCTGATATATATATATATATATATATATACACAAAAAAAAAAAAGAAACCCTTATTGGTAATATCAAACATATACCTTTGAGAGGTATTTCCATGGCGGCCTCCATCAACAAACCCTCAACCTGCAACAAAAAAAAAAGAGAAACAATGGAGGCAAAACAAGAAGAGAAAATAAAACAATAGAGGAGAAAACAAAAGAATGAGATATGGTTTTTGCCATAAGGAAATAATAAAATATGATTAGGGCATCTCTTAGAAAACAATTAATAAAATAATGGAGTTAGGGTTGAGTGGAGGATGTGAGGGAATTAGATTTGTTATTTTATTTAATTCTTTTAATTCTTCCATGTGCACGGGAAATTATATTTCCCTCTCTTTTGTTTTTCAAGTCCTTTTAATTTATTTGACTTTCCTTGTGTTTGATTTTAGTTGATTTAATATTATTTTGGGGTTTGGATCTTAATTCCATGTGGAATTTAGTTAGTGGAATGGGTTGTTTTTATTTTAAATGGGATGCTTTATCTCTTTGTAAGTTAATTATTTTGGGCATTCATTTTAATTATTTGTCTGTTTAAATTTAATGTGTTGGGAAATCTCTTTATTGAATTTTATTTTATTTTAATCGATTTTATCCTAGAGGGGATATTTTAATTTATCCTCTTTTTAATTATTTTAACTTGAGTTAATTAATAAATGTAATTGTCGAGATTATATTTATTAATGGACTTAAGTATTGAGTTTTAATTTGGTCGTTCATTTTAATTCAAATTTTATAATTTTGTTGAGTAGTTCAATTTAATTAACCTTGGAAATTTATTTTATCCTTATATTTAATTATTTTAATTTTTGCATTAATTACTTCATAAGGATTTCCTTTTAAAATATTTATTTCATTTATTGAAAACGCGTTATGCTGTCAAATTTTTCCCAGAATTTAGGGTTTTATTTTTATGACATTTTTGCGACTTTCATTTAATCACTTCATTTCATCATGCGATCATCATACCATTGGATGCAATTTTTATTTTCAATTTTATTATGGCATTAGGGTTAATGTTTGATTTTGATTCAGTCAAAACCATCTCTTTCACCTAGGAAACTTAGGGTTTGAATTAAATCTGTTCTAACCCTAGAAGCAATGCACATCACGTCGCATAACCCCCTAGTCAACTTTCATCATGTAGGGGATTGCGTAGGTAGACACACTTCTCTAAATATGATTGATATGTTTACGCCTTATGCGTATTGCCACCGAACATGCAGACGCGTGTGAGGGGATTTCTAGGGACACGAGAAGTTTTTGATATTTTGTGTCATGACCACATGACAAATGTGGACATGACACGTGTGTTGCGTGTCATGACCGTATGGGAAATGTGGGCATGACAAACCATAACCATCCATCTCTTTGTCTCACTACAACACAACATACCAATGCACCATGACGACCCAAAAGCCAAGAAACTAGAATCCACAACCCCATGGCATCTAAATAGTCTACAACATAACCTTGGTACACACAAGACACCAACAACACACCAAAGATATGTGGGTATAGAAAACCCATATATGAGTTTTCCATGCAACATATAGGTATAAACAACCCACATAACTAGCACAAACATGTCATCCAAAGGTGACAACAAGCATGGATAATGCTCCAACTGAAACAAGGAAACATAAAACTCACAGATCTTGAAACAATAAAATAAAAAATTCACCTATGTACATCAACAACAAGAAACCCAAAGACAACCAAAGATAGCATGTAGATTCTCTATGACACTTACATAAAATCCAAAATTCTAGAACCCCCAACAAGAATAGTGTACTTCATGAACCTAACAGGAACCATTGTCAAAATGTTGTAACTAATCACATACCAACACTTCTACACCAAGAAAGATGAAACTAACTTCTTCAAATCATGCATGCAAATTTGCATGTTCCATCCAAAAAAACCCCAACAAGAATCATAATCTATATAATAGTCTCTTTGCAAATCTATAAAACCATAAATTTTGGTTAACATGCAAGACCTGTAAAACTAGCTATGCAAATTTGAATTTGTTAACACATTTTAAATATCTAGAAATCTAAAACCACCATATCCATATTTAAAATGTCAAACTATCACAAATCTACAACATGCATTGACATGTAAAATCAATACTCCATGAATTTGTAACATGTAAATGAGGGAACCAAGTTGTCTAGGAGCTTCCAAGTCCCCAAACACCAACTCCACAACTTACATGCATCTAGGGGTTAATCATCATTTTTTTTCCAATGCTAGGGGCTAAAACCAAGTGCCAAACATAAGCACTCAAATCATAGTCAAAACAACCAATTCTCTCCAATGTTACTAGGGAGCCAAAAATAGGTAAGCAACATAAACACTTTGTTGCACATGAATACCCGATGAAAGATACACAAACACCATACAAAAGGGTAGTTCCATGTCCTACCAAATAGAAGCTCCAAGTCAACATTATGCAACATGCAACCAAATGACCAACTCCCACCTTTTCCATCCTACAAGTGTCTTCCATACTATATCCCAAAAAATAAGATCAACTGCAAGATCCCACTCATATAAGGTTAATATCAGAAGGAGATACCCATCCTACATCCAAAACTAGATTCTATTAATAAGATGAAAGTACATGTGAACAACATGCAAGTACATGCAACTCATATACAAGCACATGCAAGCCATGGAACCACCTTGACTCTAATACCAAATATGAGGAAAATACAATGAATGCACCTCCAACACTGAAAGATTTACAAATAGAAGATAGATACAAGTGCAAACAAACTATACCCATAAAGTAAAAATAGGACATAAATTCATTTCTTACATTAACCCTTTGAGAAGATAAATGTGAGATATCATATCTAAACAATTGAACAACAACATAATAATATGTAAATCAACACTTAGAAATAAACTAGAATGAGAGAAGAAGAAAACAACCAAACAAAGGAGAGAGACACAAATATACATGGGGAAACCCTTTTGGGTTAAAAAACCCCACCATCCTAAGTAGTGAACCAATGTATTCCAATAATATATAAGTTACAATATATTATTAGGCTTATAGACTTAACATGGAGATCAACATCTTGCTCATCTGAATGAAATTCAACAACATAACCCCTACATTGCATCCTCCCCTCCTCTCAACTTTAACCCAAACACCTAAATATATAGAGAATTTAAATGATAGAAAACCACAAATAGTTTTGGAAACCATGTACCAACACACCAAGTATGGCATCCAACTTCCCATGGCATAAATTTGAATGCCTAGCTTGCATGAGGGGTCAACAAGCTATACTTAGCATATTCTCTTATGTATCATTCAAGTGTCATAAGCTCCCACCAAACTTAGGCGCTAAATTTTATCATTTTTCTCCTTTTCCAAAATGCTTTATGACATGCATCATAGACTATCACAATTTAGTCAAGATTCTTAGTCCACTTTGTAACCTCCTTCTTACATGCTCTTATGTGTGTTATAGACTATCTTACGCTCTTACATTGTCATTGATGTTCTTACACATCTAACATGGCATTATGCTCTTACATATTCTTACACACACCATACTGAGGAATACACATGGCATAGTGGTTGTCGGAAGTGGGACACCCTTTACCATGAGGGCACATAAAATATTATAAATTAATAAATAATTAAATAACCTAAACATTAGGAATTGCAAGGTGTAGGACATGCCTAATCCCAACACATTTGTGTGGTATAATGTCATAAGTGGAATAAGGAAAAATGGATCACATGTCACAAAGTATGTAAACATGTAAAAATCAATGAGGGAAGCATGAATAGATTCTAAGGCTAGGGCACCATGAGAATCCATGATGCAAAAAGATGGTCTATCAAAAAATATAGGGTTCACAAGGGCATGCAATGAATATGTAGGACCCTAATAAGAGTAATCAAATGATATGGAAATGAGGTATAATCTATTGTAGATAAAAAATTAGTCCTAAATCATATCTAAAAAGATGTAAAATGTAAACCCTAATACAAATGCAAGAGGGGCTAGTGTGGGTAAAAGATAAGGTAAGTGAGTAAAAACATCAAACCCTAAAGTGAGAATGTCATGTTAGAAAATGTCCCCTTGGGGGATTTTCCCTCTTAAGGTTTAGCTCTCGGGTCCTTAGAATGCATTATAAGCATCTTGCATATTAATTTTGACTCCCGATGAGAAAACCCTGAAGTCTTATGGAAAATAGCACCTAGGGGGTGCTATTGAGATGGCTCCTGCCTAAAATAGGAGGGGAGGTCTTGGGCGCTCACACCCTAGTCCTGCCCTATTTTGGGTTAGGCCCTAATTTGAAATGTTGATTATATGACCGTTGTTAGGTCCTATGCCGACATCAAAAGTTTGAATTATGAAATTCTTAGCAGGAATGCTTGTAGTTGCATATATAAGCATGTTTAGGTTTTCATTTGTAAACTAGAAGACGATTCCAAACTTTAGGCATACTTGTGATTTTAGAGCATTCATGATATTCATTTTTGAAGAGTAGAGCATGGTTATTGTGTTTGTGATTGTAGATTTTACTTCATCTTCTCATGTGATTGAAGATCTTTCATTTATGTGAGATCTACACTTCAAGGTGATATCTATTATGTTTTCTATTATTTATCATTTGGATTTTGCCTCTATCTCGCAAGGATACACACTCTTATCTGACAACGGTGTTTGAAATACTTGAATGTCTCTCTAAGTCTTGACTGAGGCAAGCCTCTAAACACCACAACCTCCAACCACACTCCTTTATGATTGTAGGTTACAAGTATCAAGTTTCGCGAAGTGGAGTTGCAGAGGAAGGTTGCAGACGACAAGGATTCAAGATCCGAAAGAAAGAAGTGAAACTGAGCATTTTCAAGACATGGGTGCCTAGGGAAATGTCCTCCAGAGTTTCAGAGATGGGAATCAAAGTTACAAGGACATTTTGCATTTGAAGGAGCTTCTACATCCCAAAAATCAGCTTGGGCTGGACTAGGGCGCCTAGGGCAGTGTCCTCCACATTTCGGGTGACGAAAACAGGCGGAACAGTGATTATCAGTGCCGAAAGGAGTTTTGCATTCTGCAAAGAAAACAATGCCTTGGACTTGGGCACCTAGGGCATTGTCCTTAAATATTCCAAATTCTAAACTTTTAAAAATGGTCAGTTATTAATCTCTGTCCTTTTCCTTAACTTGTGAGCATTTATCAAAATTTACCAGTTTATTCACTGTTTTACATAATTAGGGTTTTAAGAGTATTTGAGCATTAAATTGAGATATTTATTGATAACATCTGAGCTTTCACATCATTCCAAGTGACATCCCAACTTGTTAGGTGAATACTCTCACTTAGTAGAGATTCAACTCAGTTGATATGTCCTTGAATGTTTGTGGTGAAGGGAGGATCTAAACCCATCAAACCCTCAAACCAAACTAAAATCAACCCCTCCTTTTTACCACTAAATAGAGAATATATTTATTGGGTCCCAAAATCATAGCTCCACAATCTTAGAGTATTATCTCATCCTCAAGCCTAGGGACTTGTCATCAAGAGGATAGTTCATGGGCTTATCAACATATTATAGATGATTAAAGGCCAATTTATGAGAGTAGGTATTCTTTCCTTCACTTTGGGTTCAACTAGATCTAGGAGGTTATTCCTAGAGATGTCCTTAATAGGGCATCTAATTGATTAAAATGAATCATAAATGAAACAAAAATAGCTATACCCAATTCATGCTTGACCCCAATATTGGTCACTAGGCAAAAGACTAACTAGCTACCTATAAAACCTTTTATTAAGATGATAACTACAACCTTGCATATGCACCTATAGATGAAAGTAGTTTTATATCCCCACAAGTGAATCCACTTAACATTTCATACACAACTGCAAGGTGTAGGCATGCATGACATGATTCTCTAACAATTTAATATGTTTGAGGTCACTTAGAATGTTCCCTGAGTTATAACACTCAACCATGGCAGCATGTAGAACCATAATCTACTCATAATCATCTAAGGATGGAGGAATGATTAAATAAAAGATGTTTGGTCTCTTACCAATCAGATTGGTGCCTACTCCATTGTGCAAAAAAGTCATTATCTACAAGAAAAAGGGAGATACACCTATAAAGCATAAATGGAACCAGATCATGTATATGAATACAAATCAAATATGACATTTCATGCAAATAGAAATACTTAATAATCCATATTAATACTACAAGAACCCACATGGAGCAAAGGAAAGACCATCACAAAATATTTTCATTGAATTCTAAGCTGTCACACATTCATCTAACCCCTATTACATTCATACCAGCAAATGTGGCAAGAGAAGATCCACAACTAGGTTTCAGCACCCAACTAAGTAATTGCAAACTACCATGTAGACATACCATTTACATGCATTATGTTCATTGAATACCCTTCCTATGGTGTATAAAATACATCCCATCCCCTTACATATTAGACTTGCATCACTTGATCCCTAGAACTAGCTTGAGACACTTATAGTTAGAAAATTGGCTCAACGACCAACCCTTCCTACAATTTTCAATCTTATTTTTATACAATTCAATTTCAATGCATTCTGGCAACCTAGGATGGGTTTCCTTAGTCACGTAGGAGTTTTATAGGTCAAATCATTAAAGGTGAGCAAGGATGGACAATCCATCCAAATCTACCTTGAGTTGAGAGCAAAGCAAATTCTTAGAAGAAAGACTTTTTTTCTCTTGAAATGGGTAGCCTGGTAACTATGCATAGACCAATGGTAGCTAGGTTTCAACTGTAGTATTCATGTTGATAAAATCACCTTCTTCATCCTCTATTGAAATATGCATGTGTATCCACACCCTTGGGATGAGAAATGCCATTTTGGTGGGATAAGTGTGTTTATATAGTTGCATGAGGTTAAATCTAGCTATTAATGGCATCCTGGGAAGTTGTAGGGGAGTGGGTGAAGTGTTTGGTGAATTGTGAGAATTCATTGTAGAAGTGAAAGTTAGACCTATACATGTCCATGGGAAGTTAGAAGGTCTCATAAAGCAAAGTGCACAAGAATGTAGGGGAGACAAGGACATTTGGAACTCTTGACAAAGTGGAAGAAGTCCATGGGAAACCTACAAGCCTATAGAAAGTGAAATGAGCTCATGAAGATGTAAAAATCACATGGAAATAAAGAAAATAGAAGAAGTCTGGAGGTCCATGTGGGAATCCCACAAACTTGATATTCACTTGCAGATTAAAGAAATATGAAGTTCATCTAGACATTTAGACATAAGAATAAAAAGTCAAAAATCCAAAAGTTCAAAAGAAGTCTACAATCCCACATAGGAAAAGAAGGCAAAAATGAAGGGAAGAAAGGAAAGGGAGAAGCTCAAAGGAAGGCTGAGGAGATGCGGGGAAGTGAAGGACAAGAGAAATTGGGAACAATGGAAGAAGTCCACAAGAAACTTGCAATCCTCTAAAGGAAGAAAGGAAACCAAAAAAATAGAATTTTGTGAGAAAGTGGAGAAGTGACAGATGTAGGGAAATGAAGGAGTGGAGGAAGTCCATAGAAGTTCTACAAACCAGTAAAATTATAAAAATAGATAAAGGCTCCCCAGACTTGGAAATTTCTTCAATTTTTGCAACTTTTAACACATGATATGAACATGGGGAAATGCAAAGAACAACACTAAGATAGAAATTGACCAAGGGGGGGACCATTGAAGACTTTTCAAATGTTTATCAATGATGGGCTAGACTGGGCCAAAGCATAAAGAGGCCACATGACTTAGGAAAATTTGCAAAATTTGAGGCCTATAAAAATAGGTCCTAATAGTACCAATTACACAAATGAATTAAAAAGGAAGATAAGATCTAGAAAGAAAATTTAAAAAATGAAAAAAAAAATGATAGATCTGAAAAACCCTAACAATGATGAGAAATCCTAGGGGGTAAACTAGGTCATTTCATATCACAAAGGTTCAACAAAAATGTACAAGAAAATGAACATTTTCCTATGCATAGTTAAGGCTAATCCAATAACATGCATAGACATAAGCACAATTAACCTAGACTAATTAAATGATGTAGATTTATGGGCTAATGTATTCTAAAACAATAAATCTTAAATGTAGAAAGTAAATGCAATAAATAATGGCACTTAGCTTTGTGCCTAGAGAATGAATGATTTGCACAAAGATTTTGGAAGATATGATGTATTAGGATCAAGAAGGGGTCATGATAGTCTATGATTCACCTCAAAAATAGAATATTTTTTCTAAGTTATTGAGGATCAAGTTTGAGGTCACTAAAATGTCTTGTACCTACAAAAATAATCTAGTAATATGTGAAACTATGTTTTATGTTGTTTGATTCACCTTTGCTTCTTATACATTTTTTGATATTTGAAGATTGGAAATATTTAGAAATACTTTGGAAGGGTTGTTATTGTGTCTCTAGGGGCACCTTCTCCTAGGTCAATCCAAGGAAATATGTGTAAAAGATAGAAGATAATATATATCAACCATGTAAATGCTTCTAGAATGAGTGTGCAAATCTAGAATCATTTTAAAGTACCAAACTAAAGTGTTTCCTTCCTTAAATGCAAATAATGTTTGGAGGATCTTGTGATGTGAAATGAATGAAATTGAATTCCTTTAAATATTGATAGATAGCACTAAATCATGCAAAAATGTACTTAGTCATGTCAAGGTAGGAAAATAATGAGCAGCTGTCAACAAAAAATTTGAATTTAAATTTTAAAAAGGATGGGTCAAGTCCATGACTATAAGTACCCATTTTTGCATGTCATACCTTGGGTCAATAGTTTTGTATCCCAATGATTAAAATCCATCCTAAACCATTATGGCATATAAAAGTGATGCTAATCTTTATTCCTAGAACATCTCCCATCAGATAAGTCCCCCAGGCCTCCCTTAGCATGCTTTTTGTTTGATCTAACATTGTGTTGTGAAATCACCTAGGATTAATTTCATAACACCACAACAATTTTTTTTGTCTTGATAGTCTCAAAAGTGCCTTGATGGTTTTAAAACTACCTATATATTAAAACCAATGATTTCACCTGATTTTACAAAATGAGAGTTCAAGTGTCATCTTCACAAATTTTCTAGAATTTTCATAGCTTGTCATTTTGTTTTCCCTTCTTTGAATGTGTTTTTGTCCCCTTTTTCTATATATTTGAGATTTTGCAACCAAATGAAGGAAGACTAACTCATTGTCTAGTGATATGTTTCTTCACATTTCAAGAACAATTGCTAAGTACTTTGCTCCTCACACTTTGCAGTCAATTATTTGCACCTTGTTCTTTGTAATTGTTTTATTCTTCAATCCCTTTGTACCATATTCTTTGCGAGCATGTCTTACTCTAGTTGTTGGTTAAAAGAATTTTGCAAGACCCATTCCCTATATCTCCTTTCATTCTAGTCCCCTATCACAACCCACTCTCTATGATTGTTCATTCCTATCAACACTACAATAGTTCTATATATTTTTCCATTAGTTTAATTTGCTTCCCCTTGTTTTTGGAATCAGTGATGATCAACTTGTTACAATAAATAACATAGACAAAGGATGTTTCATTATGTGAACACCATTGGATTCATATCAACATTGTCATTAGCATTTTTGGTTCTACTCCAACTTAGTTTTGGTCTTCAACACTCAGTTGTAGGTCAAGATTTAGTTGTATTTTAGTTTAGTTAGTTTAATTTTATTATATTACTTTGTTATTTAATTAGTTTTCTTTCATTGTTAGATAGGATAAATAAGTAGTTAGTTTAGTTTTACTTTCATTTCCTATAGTTTCTTTTATGCAAAATTTCAATCAACAAACTCTACACTTTCATTGCAAATATAAAAATTAATCCAAGTGGACTCTACATATCCCCTCTTGGTTGGAACATATTATTTTTAACCCCATTCATCATTTTATATCTTACAAAATCACTTGAATAATTGGGAATCTCTACACAAGGCCCCTTTGAGTATTATTATTAACCTTCAAAGATCCCAAACATGTGGGTTAAATACTGTCATGCCATATTAGGAAACCTCTTTACACTTGCAGCTCATCAAACACATTAAACAATAATTGAATAACATACTTGTAGCCTTCTAAGGTTTTTTTTCCACTGTTCAAAATGTTGTTGTAACTTCTTATGAGCTACCCATAGAAACTATTGTTATGTATTTAATCATTAAAAAAGCATTGCTCAAACACAGTGAATAAACAACATTTCACTTTACATACAAACAAATTTACACATTTCATCTACAACCACCAAGAAAACTTTTTCAATCAAACATGGTCTTGTTGAGATTTCTCATTTCTACATAGCCTTTGGGTGTTGATCTTGAGTCTCCTCTTTGAGGTGTCAAGTGATCCCTAACAACTTTCTCTAACACAACCCCAAGAAGTTGCGTGCCTATTTTGGTGCATATAGTGACCATATGGTTGACCCTAGGTGGATAAACAATCTGATCTAGGAAGATAATGGTTGTAGGTGTAATAAATGTGTAGTTTAGGAAAATGTATAAGAATTCATGCTCATAAGGATGAGGTGGAAGCTAGATATGTGAGAATGTGTGTGTATAGGGATAGACAAAAGGCTAGGAGAATGAGCCCAACTTCATAGAAAATTACACCATTTGTCAATAAATATATGTACGTACATATGGATGTATTAAGATAATTTCCTAAGATAGACACAAAATAAATAAATAACAAGTGTTGTGATGTAGTTGAAGTCCTTGCCCAGGGCAGCAAGAATGGGTGTGAAGCAAATGTACTGAATGGTTTATAACATAGATTACCATGTTATGAGAACATAAACTCTAGGTTTTGAATGTGTTGTAGGCACAATGGTTTTACATTTAAAAACTAAAGATTCAAGACTTAGAAGATGGATGAATTTAGAGAGGAAGAATTTGTTGACAAGTTGATGTAATTGATTGGGAAGAAAATACAAATAATAAAAAGGACTACACTATTTTGCTCAAAAGTGCTCACAATGCATGTTGCTTTTGTTACTAGTAGCCTAGTTCTCTCATGGATAAATTGAAGTTGCTTTAATAAGTCTATAGAATTAACAATTGAAGCCCATGCCTTGAGAAAATTGATTGCACCAAGCTATATAAAATAGAATGACTAGTTCCTAAGCCCAAAGAGAATCCTCTACATGCAAACCTGGTTAGCTATGTGCAATGAAAATCAAAACCCAATTCAATCTTCATTAGATAAACAACTTTTTGCTTTAAAATGTTCATATGCTTTTGCCTCCAATTCAATTTCAATTGCATAAACCACTATTTGTAATGCCTAAAAAATCTTAATTGAATAGAATATAAGTAAGCAAAGATCCGTGTACATTTTTAAAGCTACAAATGCTCATTCATAACTAAAGTGAAACATTAGAATACATTGCATCAACTATTCAGTTTTACTCCCCAACTATATTGACACTTTGTAAGTCGATATTGTATAATAAGAAAAATATTAGAATGTAAATTAGATATTATATGATAAAATAATATTGGAACATAAAGGATGCAGAGAAACGTATTCTAGTTTATTCTAAACTTTCTCATAATACACCACAAGTATAATTTACAAATCATATCCAGATCAAGGAATAAAGCCTATATTTGTATAGTAATCCAAGGTTTGAGGGGTTGAACTTTTAATAAACAATAACATTGACATGACAACTTTGGAATACACATGGACAACAACCAAAGTATAAAGAAAAGAGGAATTTTGTCAAATCTTGTAGTTGTAACTGCCCTAGTAGACATGCATGCAAAATGTTGAAGTATAGACAAGGTATGTGAATTGTTTGACAAAATACCTCCAAGAAATATGGTCTCATGGATCGCAATGGTTGTAGGATATGCACAAATTGGATTTGTTAAAAAGGCTTTAGAAACTTTGAGGCAAAGGCAAAACAAAAGACATGGATTTATGATTTTTTATAGATTCTAATCAAGTTATTTATAAATTTCAAGGATTGTGGTCTAAAATAAATGATAGAGAGCAAATCCACATGCTTGGAGAACACATAACCCTAGAGCAACAAATTAATATCAACTTTAACAATGGGAATTGTTAGAGGAAATATGAACAACGGTATTAAACTACTTAATATCCAATAACTCAATGAAATTGATGCAAATACAATAAACAAAGATATTACCTTCGTAGACCGATTCACCTCGTAGCTTCCATTTTGGCCTATCTCATATTGATCTTATGAATAAGTTGAGCTCTCGGAAGTGTGTACTTCCTTGTTGTTAAAGATGACAATAGGAGAATGGTTGTAGATGGATAATGCAATGAAGATTGACTAACAATGCAACTCTATGAAGATGGATAATGGAGATATGAAGACATGGTTGGATGATTGTGATGATAACGAGATTATGCAAATGCAATGAGGATATTTTTCCAAAGGCGCGCTGGTAGAATTTCTGCAGAGTAAGTTTACAAAAGCTCTTGGATTGTTGGAATGAGGGTTCCTTTTATAGGCCAAGGAGAGGCCAATTCCAAGTGTCACGATCTTAATGGTGGAGAAGAAGTCTTGTGATGTGTATGGTTCAGATTTGGTTGGTTGGGATGAGGGAAATTAGACAATTAAATATTACAATATTTAGTTATGTGTGCAATATGATGAGGTGGATTGGATGATGTGGAATTAGAGGCTTTTTGACTTTAGGATAAGATGATTGATTAAATAATTTAGAATAATTTAATTAGGGATGACATTAGAAGAATTGATAAATTGATTTGTTGTAGAATTATGATGATGTGAATCATATAAATAAATTAGTGAATTTATTCATTGATAGAGGAATGAGAATAAAATAAATATTAAATATTTATTTAATTCGACTTAACCATTTTTAGGTGTATACATTTTGCCCCTCTTTGAGACAATGTGTTTTATCACGTTGTTTCAAAGAATAATTTTTTTTTGTGATTGATACATGCCCCAGTTTGCCCCTGGTTTAGGTTAAATGATGATAGGATGCCCCGTTGGGAGATTGGACGGGAAGAATGTGACGACAAGATGACGGATGATCTCACGATGAACAAGAATGATAAAGGATGGCTAAGAAAATGGAGGATGCAAGATAAGGGATGGATGAAAGAGTTTAATGACATATTATGCAAGATAAAATGATAACACACACAAGCAAGCAAACAAGTATGCACAAATGACACAAGAACAAACGATGTACTACCCCTTTCAAGCTGTAAACCAATGATTAATTGACAATGATTGATGATAGTGTTTTCCATTGGGGGGAACGATATATCCCCAAATCAACACAAAGATGTGGGAAAGACATATCCCACTGATGATGATGATTGATTGATTAATTGAGTTGGTTTACGACAAGATTAGGATCAATGTCATTGATTGTGATTTGATAATTTGACAAGATCGATTTACTCAATTGTTATGGATGAAGGATGGACTTGCATTTGGATCATTGCTTGGATTGATTGGATTGATTTGATGATCGGATTGACGCTTGGATTGACGATTGGTGAGGCCCCAGTCACTCAAGAGTGAGGCTGACAAGGAAAGATAATGGTAAGTTAGCAAATAAGATGAATGATGATGATGACACCCCCTTGGGAGGACAATTGGTGTGTTCTCAAAATGAAAAGAGAGAAAAGGGTGAGTAGATAAAGAGACATAGATAAAGAAAGGACTTGGATCTTAAGCCACTTGGAAAATGATATGTATGAAATGCTTAAAAATGAAATGAAATGCAATTTGGTATGTATGATAGTGTATTTTGTCATCTTCTTGTAGTTCGCTTTAGGTGGACTATGTGGACCTAAGACCTAGGGGTTGGGAAGCCTCGGGGGCCCATCGATGATGGCCTTGCCTACGTGATAACACAGAGACAACGTAGTTCGACCTTGAAGGCTGACACTGGTAAATGTATGAATGGAAGATATGCAAAGGTTTATGATAGGATTAGGGATACGGGTGAAAGGGAAGCCTCGGGGGCCCATCAATGATGGCCTTGCCTACGTGACAACGTAGAGGCAACATAGTTCAGGATATTGGTGATACTGACAATGGACTTGTGAAAGGATGATAGGATGGATGATAAGATTGAATGACCTTATTGGATAAGGTGATAAGGGTGACAGAGCACCAAGCTATGATAGGTTACCGTTAGGTGGTTGCGAATGGACGTAGTTATTTGATAGATATGGTAGGAAAGATGGATGTGGGTTGGGTTTTTCTAAAAGATGGAGGAAGAAGTTTATCACAAATAGCACTTGTTTCTAGGTTTTCACCACTTGCTTTTTATTGCACCATCACAAATAGCGCCTGTTTGCCAGGTTTTCACTACTTGGTTTTTTTTTACATCCCTTGCATTGGGGTTATTTAGGTGTAGAACCTTCGAAGGTGCATACTATTGATGGTATCATCAAATAGTTTGCCTTCTAATGTTGATAGCTGATAAGCTCCTGATCCATAAGCAGCAACTATGACACAGGGACCCAACCATTTGGGTTCAAATTTCCCCTTTTTCTCTCTATCTTGTTGATTTCTTGGATTCTCTCTTAGAACTAAGTCCCCCACCTAGAAGATTCATGGTTTGACCCTGTGATCATAACTTCTTGACATTCTCTACTGGTATGCCTTAAGATGGTTAAAGGCATGTTGTCTTCATTCTTCTAGCAGCTCTAACTCTTAGAGCCTGGATATTCTGTATTCCTCATCATTTATGAGACCCTTTAATGACACCATGAGGGAAGGTAACTTGACTTCTATAGGCAAGATGGCTTCAGAGCCATAGATGAGGGTGTATGGTGTCGCACTTGTGGGAGTGCGTATATTGATTCTGTAGGCCCACAAAGTGGGGTTCAATTGCATATGCCAGTCACGACTAGCATCATCGACAATCTTTTTGAGTATCTTTAGGATAGTTTTGTTCGATGCCTCAACCTAGATGTTACCTTATGGGTAGTATGGAGTGGAAAAGTGATGCTGAATGTGGAATTTATCATAGAGTTCTTTCACATCTTGATTCTTGAAAGGTTGCCCATTATCTGTGACAATGGATAATGGAATACCATAGCTGCATATGATGTAGTTGAGGATGAAAGAGGATATCTATTTCCTTATGACATTGGTTAATGGAATGGCCTCAATTCATTTCCTAAAATACTCAATGACTGTTATAATGAATTTGTGTCCGTTGGAGGATGAAGGGTGAATCTTGCCTACTAGATCAAGTCCCCATTGACAGAAGGGCCAAGGTGTCATTAAGGGTTGCAACTCTTGAGTGGGTGTGTGTATCAAGTTACCATGAATCTGGCATTTCTTGCACCTTTTACAAAATGATAGGAATCAGATTCCATGCTTGGCCAATAATACCCGAGACGCATGAGCTTCTTCGCCAAGGTAGGACCACTAGAGTGCATCCCGCATATTCCTTCATGTACTTCACTCAGAGTGATCTAATATTCTTCACTATCCAAACACCTAAGGAGAGTACCATCTAAACCTCGTTGATACAGGGTGTCTGCGATAATGGTATATCGGGATGCTTGGCGTATGAATGTTCATTTTTGGTTGTTTGATAAGTCGGGTGGTAGGATATTCTCTTTTAGATAGGTGTAAATTTTTCCATATAATGGAGAATTAGACCATACAATGTGGTAAATGGTGTTGGTTTCTTGGATTTCATAAGCAGGATGGGAGACTGGCTCCACCAAGAACTCATAACGCGAATGATTTTTAGGTATGTCAAGGAGGGATGCAATAGTAACCATTACATCTACTGCTTTATATTCCAATCTTGGTATTTGCTCGAAGGATATCACAACAAAATATTTCTTGAGGTCATCCACCATATGCTTGTATGGTATCAGCTTCTCATCCTTAGTTTGATAATCATCATTTACTTGATTAATGATGAGTTGTGAATCCCTGTACACATGAAGTTCTCTGACCTTCCAATCTAGTGCCATCTTTATGCCGATAACCAGTGCTTCATACTCGGCTACATTGTTGGTGCATGGAAACAAAAGTTTGTATGACTTAGGGATTGTATCTCCATGTGGTGTTACCAACAAGATTCTTGCTCCAGATCCATGTTGAGTATATGACCCATCAAAGTAGAGTTTCTAGGCTATGGTAGTGATATTGAAGATAGACTCATCTGGAAATTTAAAGCTTAATGGGTTGTTATCTGTCAAAGGTGCATCCGCTAGCTAATCTGCAATGACTTGCCCCTTTATTGCTCTTCTATTTACATACTCAATATCAAATTCACTGAGTATCATGACCCATTTAGATATTCTACCTGTTAGGGTAGCTTTGCTGAGTAGGTATTTTAATGGATCAATCGTCGCCACTAGCTTGATAGAATGTGAGAGCATGTAGTGTCTCCACTTTTGTGAAGCAAAGACAACTGCCAGACATGCTCTTTCAATTGGTGTATACTGTAGCTCATAACCTACTAGTGTCCTACTGATGTAGTAGATTGCTTGCTCTTTTCCTTCGTGGTTTTGTTGTGCTAGTAGAGCTCCAAGATCTTTTGGTGTAGCTGAGACATAGAGTAGCAATGGCTTGCCTTGAATTGGCGGCATCAAGATTGGTGGGTTAATTAGATATTCCTTTAGATGTTGAAAATATTTCTCACAGAGTCATCCCATTTGAATGGAATGTTTTTGTGTAAGAGATGGGTGAATGGATGGCAATTATTTGCCAGTTGAGAGATAAACCTTCTGATGGACTGCAACTTTCCTTGTAGAGACCGCAATTGACTGAGATTCTTAGGTGGTAGCATTTCCATGATTTCTTTTACCTTGGTTGGGTCCACCTCTATTCCATTAGTTGATATGATATATCTAAGGAGTTTACCAGATGTGACTCTGAATAGACACTTTTTAGATTAAACCGTACATTAAATTTCTCTAGTCTCGTGAAGATCTTTTCCAAGACTTGAAGATGCCCCTCTCTGGTAATTGACTTGGCTAGGATGTCATCTACATAATCTTCCATGATGGTGTGCATCATGTCATGAAAGATTGTGGTCATGGCCCTTTGATATGTTGCCCCCACATTTTCCAGTCCAAATGGCATGACGTACCAACAATAGGTACCCATGGACATGTGAATGTAGTCTTATGTTGATCTTCTGGCACTATTTTGATTTGATTATAGCTGGAAAATCTGTCCATTAGTGACAACATAGTGTGCCCTACTGTTAGATCGACAATGATATCTATGTTTGGCAAAGGAAAGTCATCTTTTGGACAAGCCTTGTTCAAATCTCTGAAGTCATTACATAGTATAACTCTTCCATCTGGTTTTGAAACAAGAATTATATTTGAAATCCACTCTGAATAATCTATTGGTCTAATGAAACCAACATCTAGCAGCTTCTTCAATTCTTCCTTCACCATTAATGCTATCTGTGGGTGCATTTTTCTCAGTTTCTGTTTAACTAGATTAGCTCCTAGAGCTAGTGAAAGATGATACATGATAAGATCAGGATCTAGTCCCGTCATATCGGCATATGACCAAGCAAAGTTAATATGTTTCTGCATGAAGAATTTAGTGAATGCTGGCTTTTGTTGTGCAGATAATGATTATGCCATATGGATTATCCTTGGGTTGTCTTCTGTTCCAATGCTGACAGGTTCTGCTGGTTCGATCAAAATTGAGGACCTCTCCTGATGTGTTAGATTGGGAAGAGTGTCAATCCTTTCATCCTTCGGCACCTCAAAGAGGTTTTCACTGTCGGATACATCTTTTATTTTTTTACTATTTTCACAATCTAACACTATTGCAGAGCGGTTTTCACCATTAGATTTTCACATTTTTTCGATTGAAAGGCTTGGCACTCTCTCCAAAATAAGCCTTGTCATTGATTTCTATGGTGTAGCCAGTTTTGTGATCCCCTGCGGGTAGATGGTTTCTAAGTTCTAGATAATCGATAATAGCATCGTCATTTTGGAAAGTATCTAGCTCAGGGGTGGTGTCTTGCAAATTCCAGTCTATGAGTTTGAGATGCACTGAGGGTAATGGTTCATCGGGTTGATCTGGTTTGAGGCTTATGATGGTTAGAATGGAGGAGCCATTTGAATAGGTAGAGGTATTGACAAGGTCTATTATGGTACTCTCCTCAAGTTGGTTCGTCAAGTGTGACATCGTACTCTCCTCATGAAGTTCACTTTCAACATATTGCGGATCGAACTCTAGCGATCTAGCCCTAGAGCTTTGTCCCTCATGCATCATATGAGTAGAGCTATATTGTTGAACCACGTCAACCTCTTTATCTTCACAAGACATTTTTGAGAGGCTATCCCATTCATACTCATTGGAATATATTTCACTAGCTTCTTGTAAGCGGTGAATTTGTTCCACTAGATTAGTGGTAGCTATTTCTCTATCTTCTGCTTTGAGTTTCTCCTTACCTTTGATCTTCTCTTTACCCTTGTATCCCAACCCAATAGTGTCTCGAGCTGTGGAGGTAGAGGGTTGGATTGGTTCTATGAGACCATCTTTCCTTAATCCTATGGGGCCATGCCCTTCATATCCCATCCTTTCTAAAATAGAAAACCCTTGACCATACTGTGCAGTGGGTAGCTTAGGTTAATGGTCATTTGGTGCGGTTTCACTATCTTCATCTTTGTAAATCCAATGTAAGACATATTTTTCATCACTCGCATCCGATAGGTTTCCCCATCTAATGAAAGGACCCTTCGAAGTCTCCAATGACTTGGCCTTGTTCATGGACGGTTTTCCATAGGATTTTTGTGATATAGGAAACTATGCTAGACAAAAAGATTGCTCAATGACATATTCTCCAACACCCTTGTCTTTGACTTTGACTTTGAGCTCTGATGTATTGGAGGTAGAAGCTAGGGAACTTGGATCCACATGGTTTGAAGAAGAGGAAGTTTCTCGATTGGTGGGGAGTACAACTTCTAGTTTTGATTGGATGGTGTTGCAATACTAGAATGGATCAGGGTCACCTTGTATGGCAATTTCTTGGCCATTGTGTGGGAACTTGATATATTGGTGGTATGTTGATGGAACAACCTTCATAGCATGGATCCAAGGTCTACCTAGAAGAATTTTGTATGCTAGCTCCATGTCTAGAACTTGGCACACGACATCTCTTTCTATTAGTCCAACTTGTATTGGCAAGACCACAGTTCCTTTGGAAGTTCTCTCTTCTTTGTCATAAGCCTTGATATTTATTTTCTTTTTAGGATCAACGGCATTTTCTAAAAACCCCAATGCAAGGATTGACTTTAACGTGCATATGTTTAAACCAACACCTCCATCTATTAGGACCATTTTTATTCAGTGTTTGTGGATTTGGGCTTCAATGTGGAGGGATGCATTGTGTGGTTAGGTGATGGACATATCATCTTTCTCTATGAAAGATAAGAAATGTAGTGTGGTTAGATGACCCACCATAGCTTGGAATTACTCTTGAGTAAGGTTTGTAGGAACCATTATTTCCAAGAGTGCCTTCTCTAGGATGGCTTTGTGAGATGAGGATAGATGCAATAACTCCAAATGGATATGTGTGCAGGTGTTTTATGGAGTTGGTCAAGGATGTTGTATTGGTTCGATGTGGAGGATGACTTGGATGGAGCCCCTTGTAGAGTAATGTTTCCACGACAAGTGGTCACATTACAGTCAGGGTTATTATTGATAGTGATTACATTGATGTGTGAATCACTTTGTGAGATATGATTAACAGTGTACTCATAAGAAACATTATTATAGTTTGCTTTGTCAGCACCATTGTTGTTTTGATTGGATGATCCTCCTTTCTCATAGTGGGGAAGAGGATTTTTGAATGTTATATGCTCTTCATTAGTGGTATGCCCTTCAATTGATATCCATTTTTGATCTAGCAAGTCTTGAATGACATGTTTTAGCGCTTGACAATCATTTGTTTTATGTCCTTTGTTTCTGTGATACTCACAAAAGTCTGCATCATTCCACCAAGAGGGTTTAAATTTTGGTTCATACTCATGCACTGGTGGAAGTGTTATGAGGTTACCCCCAATTAACTTCCTAAGGGTGGATTCAAGAGACTCTCCTAGTGGTGTGAACTTTCTCCTAGGAGGAAAGTTGGTAGGTCTTTGCTCATTGCTTTGAGGCTTGTTGGATGGTGTATTGTTTTGTGGTTTTGATACACTGAAGATTGGTTGCTTTTGCACCAGATTTTTAGCATCCACCACACCATCATTTACAATAGGTTTGTTCTTGGTCCAAAATTGTGACTTGTCTGCATTGTTGTTAGAACTAGGGGTGTCTTTGTATAGCTTAATTTGCCCCTTTATTATCAAGGCTTTCTCAATGAGTAGCCCCATTTCAATGACCTTACTAAAAGTAGTTGGGCATTGTATTTGGATTTGATAACTCAGTTCTATGGTTAGGTTGTGAACAAACATTTCTATCATTTGTTTCTCCGGTATGTGGTAGGGACACTTGCTTGCAAGTTGTCTCCATCTTTGTAGGAAAGAGGTGAAGGATTCTCCCCCCTTTTGCTTGTTATTACAAAGGTCCAACATGGAGATTTCATGTTCGATATTGTATGAGAAATGTGTGACAAATTTGTCTACTAGTTCATCAAAAGTGCGGATGCTGGGAGGTAGGCGGGAGAACCATTCCGTTGCTTGGCCTCCTAAGCTTTGTGGGAATAGTCGCATAAGATATGTTTCATTGTGTGTGAATTCTAGGCATGTTGTGCTAAATTCCCTTATATGATCTCTCGGATCACCTTTTCCTCTATACTTGTCAAATTTTGGAACCTCAAATCTCGAGGGAAAAGGTATCATGAGCAAAGACTTATCAAAGGGATATGGTGAAATATCCTCAAGAGAGTAGTACTTTGTGGTTGTCCCACTTTGGATATCTACCAACTATTTTTGCAAGGCTTAGATTTGTGTCGTTAATGTGTCCAAAGGATTGGGTGTATCCTTAGCCTTTTTCGATTTAGAAGCATCTTTGTCAATTTTAGATCCATCACTGTCAATTTTGGATCCATCTTTGTCAATTTTGGAGCCATCTTTCGAAGACTTTGCTTCATTTGAGGAGTTGATTTCTCTTAGATTTGAGACATCAAAACTTGCGGGCAACTTATCTCCTTGTTGAGCTAACATGAGAAAATACTTATGAGGATCCGTGGCAACAACCCTATCCATTACCTTTTGAAATTTTGGATCTTGGAGTTGTTTAAGGATTTCTTCTTGACTAATCTCCTCATCATCAGAATTGTGCCCACTATTGTGTTCAGAATCCATCTTTTGCTTTTGTTTAACTTGGGATCTAGTTTGAACCATGCAATCTTAAGATATGGATGAAGTTGGAATGTGAGACTTGGTGGAAGGGATTTTGTGTTTTGGTATGATGTGGTTGAAGGGAATTTGATTGGATAAACTAGATTTTGCTAAGGTTTTCTATTGATTCTATTTGTCCAAGCAAGGTGATCTTGAGCTATAATGATAATAGCTATCGAAGTGTCGATATAAAAGGTAGTCAAAATAGGGATATATGATCACCACTATTGATATAGACTATTCTTTTATCAAGATACACAAGTATAGTTTCGATGTGAAGGATGATTGTAATCCTGTTATGAAACTAGCTAGGTATTGTTTGAATTTGGTAGAGTATCAACTATGCCTTGGTACAAATCTTGGTTTTTGGTTTGACGACTTTTTGGATAGCAAGACAATGGTATGCAAAGGTGATGTTTGAAAATGGCGCGAAGGTGTGACTACAAGGTTGAACTTATTTTCCAAGTATAATCTAGAGCAAAAAGGGTATCCAGAAATGGTTTCAATTTTGTCTCAAAATGTACGGAACAACTCTTTGTTGTGAATGCACAGCGTCAGATGCGCAAGAATATTCAACAAATGCACAGCTCTATACTGTGTATGCGCAGGGATGTGTTTCAAAAGCACAATACTATGTTTTAAATGTGCAGCAAAATGGTGTAAATGTGCAACAATACTATTTAAATGCGCAGCAATAGTGAATGTGCAACAAGATTTGGTAAATGTGCAGCAAAGCAGTGTAAATGCGTAGGACTGTAGAAGTTTTGCCTTTTGTTTCAGTTTGTCAATCTTGGCTTGTTTGCACATTTTCCTAGGATGCTCTCAAGTTTGAAGTACTATCTTTGACTCAAGTTATTGCCAGAAAACACAACAAACAAGAAGTTGTCATGATTTTTTTGATACAAGTTTTGATAAATATAAAAACAAACAAGTACAATCCTAAGGATGGCAAGGATAATATTCGTTGATTTCCAACTTGGATTTTACTCCAACCACTTACATAAAGGCGGACAGTTAGTAACTTGGTAGCACTGGCTCCCCCTTACAATGCACTCACTTCTCATGCATACCAAGTTACAATCCCTCTGAAGAGTTAGATTTTATGTTTCCACACTAGATGAGTGTATGACGTTGGACGACTTTAGAGGTCCGACCTCTTGCGTCAACAAATAGGGGTTTTTGGCTTTCTAAAATAATTGGCTTTTTAGTATGGGAATCCATTCGGGTGGTTATACATTCGGCAATTCACTCTGTTATGGAGGCTTCCCAATCTAAAGAGGTTAGGCTCAATAGACTTTAACGCACCACAAGGGTACTGTAGGAAACATTTGTCGGTATAACACAACAACACCCGTTGTTTGTAATTTTTATCACAAACATAATTTATTTATAGTGGCTTAGAAGTGGCTTAGCTTTAGCCCATTACCGCTCGAGGTCATCCCACTTGGAAGAAACACAATCCCAAGGGCATGCCTCTTCTAAAGGTTACACGAATAAAATGATGAGTTTGGCATTTTGGTCCCCCAAGAAGGGGAGAGTATAGTCCTATCATCATTTTCAAGCACAAAGGACACTAGTTCTTTATCCTCCTAGAGTTAAAAACCAAAAAAAACTGTGTGTTTTACTCTACCAAACACAATCCATTGACAAGATAGCAAAAACTAGGAAAAGATAGTCAGTTTTACCCTCCTAAACAAAATCTGTGAAGATTGTTGTTGAAGAATCAAACCAGTTACTTTCCCCTATTTAAGCTAGATGAGAGATTTGTAATACAAGATAGCAAAATGAAAGATTTGTTCAGTTTTATCCACCTAGGTTGGGACTATGTGCAAGTTGTAATGCAACAATACAATTTACTTCCTCCTAATTAGATCTAGGTGAAAATTTGCATGAAGATATCAAATTACTTTCCCCTAATTAAATCTAGATGAATTTATAGTGTAGCTAAATGACTAAACCAAGCTCCTACACCTGCAAGAAGAATTAGTATGAAAAAGCCATTGCGAAACAATACAACTTTCTGTCAGATTGTGAATGCACAAGAACAGAAAGCAAATGTGCAACACTGCTCAGTGAATGTGCAGAAAGCACAAATGCGCAGAAAGAAATGGTGAATGCACCGGACTGTCAAGTGAATATGCAAAAATGTATTTGCGTAGCAGAAAGTGGTGAATGCACAGAAAAATGGAGTGAATGCGCAGAAAGGTAAATGTGTAACAAGAATCTGTGAATGCGCAGGATTGTAATGTGAATGTGCCAAAATGACCTGTCACGATAGTAGCTTCACAAAAAACACTCAAATGGAGATTAAAAATGGGGCTAGGCCTCACGGCGGGTACCAAAAATGTTAGAGGAAATATGAACAACAGTATTAAACTACTTACTATCCAATAACTCAATGAAATTGATGCAAATACAATAAATAAAGATATTACCTTTGTAGACCGATTCACCTCGTAGCTTCCATTGTTGCCTATCTCATATTGATCTTCTGAATAAGTTGAGCTCTTAGAAGTGTGTACTTCCTTGCTGTTGAAGATGACAATAGGAGAATGGTTGTAGATGGATAATGCAATGAAGATTGACTAACAATGCAACTCTATGAAGATGGATAATGGAGATATGAAGACATGGTTGGATGATTATGATGATAATGAGATTATGCAAATGCAATGAGGATATTTCGCCAAAGGCACGCTGGTAGAATTTATGCAGAGTAAGTTTACAAAAGCTCTTGGATTGCTGGAATGAGGAAATAAGGGTTCCTTTTATAGGCCAAGGAGAGGCCAATTTCAAGTATCACGATCTTAACGATGGAGAAGAAGTCTTGTGATGTGTACGGTTCATATTTGGTTGGTTGGGATGAGGGAAATTAGACAATTAAATATTAAAATATTTAATTATGTGTGCAACATGATGAGGTGGATTGGATGATGTGGAATTAGAGGCTTTTTGACTTTAGGATAAGATGATTGATTAAATAATTTAGAATTATTTAATTAGGCATGATATTATAAGAATTGATAAATTGATTTGTTGTAGAATTATGATGATGTGAATCATATAAATAAATTAGTGAATTTATTCCTTGATAGAGGAATGAGAATAAAATAAATATTAAATATTTATTTAATTCGACTTAGCCATTTTTAGGTGTATACAAGAATGAATGAGCAACTTATTGAGAAGTGTGCTCTTGTGCAGGAGCCTCCACTATTGGGCTTATAACTGTTACTCGCCAAAATGCAGGTCATCATGTCTATATTTCACAAGAGGATGAAACTTTGATGGAGGTGCAAAAGACTATATACAAAACAGAATAGAAAGGAACACATACCCCACATAAAGCCTAAACAAAAAGCATGTGCATTAATACATGCCTTGCTATTAATCTCTAAAGAAGAAACATAAACACTTGTGAAGAAACCTAAAGGTAATCCAATAAAAAATAGAATCTTTGACATTAGAAAACAATTTTAATATGTATTTCGGCCTACCTTATGATTGGTGCATTTTTTCCTCTTGTTTTTAGAATGAAAATTTTATATGTTTACTTGAAAAATAGCTAAATGCCAATCAAAGAGTTACTTAGAACTTTTTAAAACAAAAATAAAAAAACAGAAAAGATAATCTTTTACATTATAAAACAATTTTAATGTGTATTTCGGCCTACCTTATAATTGGTGCATTTTCCCCCCTTATTTTTAGAATGAAAATTTTATATTTTCACTTGAAAAATAGCTAAATGCCAATCAAAGAGTTACCTAAAACTTTTTAAAACAAAAATTAAAAAACAAACAAGATTTAGAAGATTTAGAAGAGTGAATTTTTATTTGCTCAACACAATTTCCAAAATGTTCATAAGATCCAAAATGACAACATAAAAACATAAGTTCTCCATTAAACCATTGCACTATGTTGGTATCATATAAATTTGTTGTATGTGAAATAAAAGAGAGTTAAAATATTTGGATTTCTCTATTTGAAAGGCAAGTCCACGAAGATGAAGACGCGTATCTACCTCATATAATCCATTAAAAAGCACTAATGCGGGCAATGCGAAAATGCGATGGGACAAAGTCTAGTGGAAACTTTTTGACTTCTAAGCTTTCCCGCACTCGGTATTTAAAAAGGAAGAAAAACAGCAAAAGATTTTCTGGCCGTTCGCTCAAAATTTCCCGTCACTTGACGGGAAAGTAAAGTAAACAACCCATGACTTGCTCAAAGCCGAGGTAAAAAACTTGGCCAGCAAAACAAGGTCGGAAGTTGGCGTCAAACGCTCCCCAAAGAATATTTCATGTAAGGATGACGTGATGTTCAGACAAGAATTTCAATTCTTTGGTCGGTTTGAAGTTAGCGCTTGTCCTTTGTCTTACCTGGAAGGAAAAGCATGCGTTTTGCCAACCAAGACCGCCTTTCTCCGTTTAAATTTTCTGTTCTAACGGTAAAAGAGAAGCCGCTGCCTTTTCGGACTAACTCCCATATATATATGTCATCCCTGTGCATTCCGCAGGCCTGTGTATATGTTTTACAATTGTTTGAAGCAGAGGGTTTGATCAAAACCTGACATATTCATTGTATATATCATTTGTTTGGTGTTGTTTGTCGAGTTTTGCATAACTGCGTGCCCCAACAGTGGTGGAAGATGGTGGTGAAGACAGTAGTGAAGTCATCTCCCGAGAGATTGCCTCTGAGAAGGCTTTCAAGCCTCGAAAGAAAGGGTGCTCGAAAGAGTTCGGGTGGGAAGATTGTTAAAGAAATAAAGGGATTAGATGAAGAGAAGGCAGTGGCACCCCATTACCAGCGGCCGACCGCCAATTCTTCCAACCAGGCTCGGGTACAGTCCAAATCTTTTACTCAGACTCCTTCTCAATTTACTAAGGTTAGAAGGTTTTCGTTAGGATTAGAATCTCCTGATGCTTGTAAATATGTTAGGAAGAGTTCTTTGTTGGGGTCTAAAACTAGTGAGAAAGGTCCCATGAAAATTAACCGGTTGAAGTCCTCTAAGTCCCTTGAGAAAACTCCGGTGAAAATTAATGCTTTGAAACCCTCTAGGGCCTTTGATAAAACTCCCGGGTTGTTGAAACTCAAAACCCCAAAGAGTGATTTGTGTTGTAAGACATTGAATGTGGCCAGGGATACTTGCTCTTCCAATTGTAAACATGTTGTTAAGGGTGGGGACTTGACAATTTCACCGGAACCTAGATGCCCATATCATTATTGTTCTCTCAACCATCTGGATCGTGTGGAGCCCCCCTCTGTGAAGCAGTTTTTGGCTTCTAGGAGGCGTTTGCTGAGGACTCAGAAGAGCTTCAAGTGGGTTGGCCTCACACCAGTGCCGAAAGGGTCTGGTGTGGGCAGAGATAGTTTGGCTGATATAGGGCATGGTGTGAACACAGATATTGTGATTGACTCAGGGCATGATGTGGACACAGATAGTGTGGTTGACACAGGGCAAGGATTATGTGTTGTGGGTCATGGAGATACTACAAGGGAAGAAGATGCTGTAGAGGTTGGGAACAAATCGGATGACGATCGTAGGCCGGAAGATTGCCAAATTGTGGACTGTGATGATTATGATGATGATGGATTACTGTTTGAATCTGGTGACAGCCATAGAAATGATGGGATACTGATTGATGAAATCTCAATGGATGAATCTGAAGTTAAGGTGGAGGTTGATGAATCTATGGAATTGTTTGCAGGGGATGAGGATGTTGAGATTGATAATCAGGAGATTGATCTTGAGGCAATTGACCATGACATGGCAAGCAACTCCTATGATTATGATCAGCTTGCAGAAAGCTTGGTGGATGTGTCCGCTGTTAAGGTGAGGGCTGATGAATCTATGGAGGTATTTGCCGAGGATAAGGATGATAAAGATGATGATTGTGATCTTGATGTTGAGGCATTTGTTTATATTCAAATTGCAGAGAGCTTAGTGGACAACAATGATGTTAAGGTGAGGGCTGAGGAATCTGTGGAACTATTTGCAGGGTATGAGGATGTTGAGATTGATAAACATGAGATTGATATTGAGGCAATTGACCATGACATGGCAAGCAACTCCTATGATTATGATCAGCTTGCAGAAAGCTTGGTGGATGCATCCGATGTTAAGGTGAGGGATGATGAATCTATGGAAGTATTTGCTGAGGACAAGGATGGTAAAGATGATGATTGTGATCTTGACGTCGAGGCATTTCTTTATAATCAAATTGCAGAAAGCTTAGTGGACAACAATGATGCTAAGGTGAGGGCTGAGGATTCTGTGGAACTATTTGCAGGGGATGAGGATGTTGAGATTGATAAACAGGAGATTGATATTGAGGCAATTGACCATGACATGGCAAGCAATTCCTATGATTATGATCAGCTTGCAGAAAGCTTGGTGGATGTGTCCGATGTTAAGGTGAGGGATGATGAATCTATGGAAGTATTTGCCAAGGACAAGGATGGTAAAGATGATGATTGTGATCTTGATGTTGAGGCATTTGTTTATGATCAAATTGCAGAAAGCTTAGTGGACAACAATGATGTTAAGGTGAGGGCTGAGGAACCTGTGGAACTATTTGCAGAGGATACAGATATAAAAGATGATAATCATGGGGTTGATGTTGAGGCATCTTCCAATAATATGGCAAACAATTGTCATGATTATGGTCAAACTGAAGAAAGACTGCGTTTTATTCAGGTACATGAGCTTGAATCTGAATTTTGCAGTCAGATAGAACCTGATGGCCTTCTAGATGTATCATTATCTGAAGTCAATTCATGTCTTCAAGACAAAGTGAAAGAAGAAGATAACTGTAATTTGCTAAGCTTTGAGGGTGGGCCTGTTTCTGAAGTATGTACTAATGATCCCATAGAGCAGTTTGTTGAATGTGAGGATGATTCTGATCGATCTGAAGAAACTGAACTGCAGTGTTATATTCCAGTAAATCCTGGAATTGAATGCGGCAGTCCTACAGAACCTGATTGCACACCAGGTGTATTATTCTCTCTGGAAAATAAATATGTTGAAGATGTTGTGGAAGAAGAATATGACTGCAGTTCAGGAAGCTTGGAGGGTTTATTTGTTTCTGGAGTTTGTGTGAATGATCACATAGAGCTGTCAGATGGTTGCAAGGATGATTATGATCAAATTGAAGATCCCGAACCACGGTGTTTTATTCAGGTAAATGTTTTTGGACCTGAATGCAACAGTTCTACAGAACCTGATGGTCTATCAGCTGCATCTTTGTTGGAAGCAAATTCATCCCTTAAAGGTGAAGTCAAAGAACAGGATGAGTGCATTTCAGGAAGCTCTAAGTGTGGGTCTATTTCTGATGATTCTGATCAATCTGAAGAAACAGAACTGCAGTGTTATATTCCAGTAAATCATGGAACTAAATGCAGCAGTCCTATGGAACCTGATCGCACACCTTGTGTATCATTCTCCCTGGCAAATAAATATCTTGAAGATGTTGTGGAAGAAGAATATGACTGCAGTTCAGGAAGCTTGGATGGTTTATTTGTTTCTGAAGTTTGTGCAAATGATCACATAGAGCTGTCAGTTGGTTGCAACGATGATTATGATAGAATTGAGGATCCTGAACCACGGTGTTTTATTCAGGTAAATGTTTTTGGATCCGAATGCAACAGTTCTACAGAACCTGATGGTCTACCAGATGCATCTTGGTCTGAAGCAAATTCATCCCTTAAAGGTGAAGTCAAAGAAGAAGATGGGTGCATTTCAGGAAGCTCTGAGTGTGGGTCTGTTTCTGGTGTTAGTGCTTATGATCTCATAGAGCAGTCTGCTAGCTGCCAGGACGATTATGATCAAAGTGAGGACACTGAACAACAATGCTTTATTTTGATAAATGCTCTTGGAACTGACTGCAGCAGTCAGAGAGATTATAATGGTCTACCCAATGTGTCATTCTCTGAAGTCAATTCATGCCCCATAGATGAGGCAAAGGAAGAACATGACTATGTTTCAGAAAGCACTGGGGTGGAAACGGCTTCCAATGTCAATACTAATGGTCATACCGAACAGTTTGTTGGCTGGGAAGATGATCAAGGTGCTAATGGCAGATTAGGTAACAAAATTACTGAGCTTGATAGCAACAAATATGGTGAGGTTGATTCTTCTTGCTCTGGAGATGGCAACCTAAACTGTCATATTCAGGTTGGTACTTTTGGTGTGCAATGCAGCAGTAATACAGAGGTTGACAGTCCACAAAAAATTCAAGTTATTGAATCCATTGCTGGTCCCAAACAAGTGATAAAAGAGGAGTGCATTCATATTGCATTAGGCATATTTGATGGATTCGATGATGACTGTAATCTCACAAGCCTGTTTGCAGAAAGCAGGGATGAACCCACTGCTGGTCCCAAGCAAGTGATAAAAGAGGAGTGCATTGATGTTGCAGGTAGCATATTGGATGGATTGGACAATGACTATAATCTCACAAGCCTGTTTGCAGAATGCAAGGATGATAGTAGCAGGGAAAGTGAATCAAAAATTCCCATACAATTCAACATTTATACAGATGCTGACAGCCCCATAGACAAATCTCTGTTTGAGTTCAATATAAATTCTAAATTTGATGAAGATGAGGACGTCCATACTTTAGCTTGTGGAGAGGATGGTTTTGCTTTTGAAACTCATGGTGATGATTTTGAAGAGCAATATTTAGAATCTGAGAATACAACAAATGAGATTACTAGAACAAGCAATGATTTTGATGATGATTACACCATGGATCCTGAGCCATCCAGTGAAATGAGAGAAGAATTCTGTGATATTTCTGGGCACTCTATGATTGGATCAGTTACAGAATGTGAGAGCCTCAAAAGTGGACCAAAAGGATATAAAATCATTTCAGAAGAGAACAACAAGCCTTATCGTCTCAAATTCAGGCAGGGACATGTCCATCCTTTTGATAATCAAAAATCAGAAGCTGAAAAGGTTGATTTGAGGCATCAGATGACTGAGGAAAGAAGAGCAGCACATGAGTGGATGCTGGATTATGCTCTCACAAACATAGTTAAAAAACTCTCTCCTTTCCGGCAAAGAAAGGTAGAATTGCTTGTAGAGGCTTTTGAGACTGTCACACCACTCTCCAAGTGTGAAACTAATGACTTGCCACATGCTACAAGAGCTTTTACTTGTTCAAGACCTATTCAAGCATGCAACTAAGGTTTTTTAGGGAGGCTTAGATGTTTTTCCTTAACAGAAACTGTTTTTGGCAAGCTGATAGTAGTGGGCAATTAGCCTGCACAGGGCTGATCTCTCCCTGAAGTATATGATCGTAGTTCATAAATAACTATGTCAATATGTTGATGTGTTTAGATTTTGAGTTGCTATTTTCATGTGAAGCAATAAGTTCTTCCTGTTGAATATCATGAGGGAAGGGAGCAAATCATTTTGTCAACGTAAGTTGAACTGGTCTGGTTTTCAGCTGCCAAATATGCTGGTTATCAAGAAAACCCTTAAAGAGACAAATTCCTTATGAACTGGGGGATGCATAGTTAGTTGATTATTTATTTCTAAGTCTTAAAGTAGTTGTTTATGTGCAGTATGTCTTTAGTCGGGAGGATGACAAAAGTTATCTGTAACTGCTTAGTTTTCTTCTAAATAAACTCGAGGAAATGTATGTAGTGTTGGTCTACCCCCCAAAAAACCAAAAGACAAGGAAAAAAATGAAGACAAACATGTCTAATGTGACTGGAGCCGAGGTCTTTCTATATAGAAACTGTTGTACTTTAATAGGAATATTATGTAATAAATGTTCCTGTATTTTTGTTTTATGTTTATATTATAATAGTTTCATGGTTTGTTAAAGCTATTTTAAAAATGTCACTGTATACTCTCAGGAGTTGAGACTTCAAATTCTGTTTAATGGTTGCATGGTTTTTAACACCTTTGGCTTTTTACTCCATTAATTTTCGTTGAATACAAACATCTCTCAGAGGAGCAGATTTTTGGATCTTGATAAGCAGTATATCTTTCAAGGCCAGAGGCGAGCAATATAGAATGGACCTAAATTCTGTGGTAAGAATATATAGCAGCTAACTAAGAATGATCACATATAGTTGACTGGGGCATATGGAGTGAGTAATACTAGTTGCTATCATCACCTGACATAAATGCATCGAGGATATCTGATGAGGATCATTTCAATCAAGAAAGGGAATCGCTAACCAACATTTCTGAGGATAAACAACTACTACAAAAGACAAATAAATAGAGCATTTCAAAATATTGGTGAGGAAATTGTGATGTAGGAAGGAAAATGACAAAAGATATGCGAAACGTAAACAAAAGGCCTTTTAACCTTGAGGTGGAAAAACACAACTGTTAAGATTTCCAGAATTTTGAAAATAGAAGGAATTGAAAAGACTCTTTTACATGTCAACATCTTTAAGAGCAAGTTGTGATCCTTTGAAGACAAATGTATATGACAAAATGTTTTTGTGGAAGACCCATTCATTAATAAACTAGATAGACAATTAGGACGGTGATAAAAATAAAAATATGATAAAATAAATAAATTTAATTTAATAAAATATCAGTTAAAGAGCATCACTTATGAAAATGGTTGGAAAATTAGCCATATGTTACCGTGTTAATCAAATGAATTCAAATCTCTGATTATTCTTTATATCCCTCAAGAGAGGTCTAGAAGCTACTTCCAAAATATTAAAAGGAAAAGGTTTAAACAGGGATATGTTTAGAAAATATGACTTAAAATTGTTATTATGTGGAATCTCAAAACATTAATCTATATTTTAAGTTTTTTTTCATGATTTCTCTTGTTTTGTTTTGACCCTTTATCTCTAGCCAAATCAAATCAATTTGTATTTAACATTTTTTCTTTGCAATTGATATAACATTCTTCAAACAAATTTAGGGAAAAAAATTTAACTACTAAGATTGTCATATAGCTATATGGGATAATTATTTACAATAAGCTAATTAAATATTTCCTTTTTTGGGTAATGTTTTTTTAAGAAAATTTAGATAATCATAAAAAATAAATATTTGAAATTTTTTTGCAGCAATAGTAAGCAAAATATTAATCTTTAAGATTTGCAACACCAATTAATTGAGTATGAACGTCATTTCCTTTATACATCAATGTACATATAGTAGGTCAATACATATGTACATATTGACCTACTATGAGACCTTAGGTTGTAAGTCTAACATTGTCTTAAACATTCATGCTAAGGAAAAGTAACGGACATAGAAAATTGTGTCGGGTAATTTTCAAATTGTGATAAATACAACTAAAGGGCATAGTTTTCTTAAGCAAATTAGTAAAATTGTACATGATGGTAGCCTTATGGATGAATTAAGTAGGTTACAATCCTATAAGCACATAAGCTAGGCAAGAAATGTCAGATCATATACCCTTGTAAGTGTAGAACATAGATAATAAATGCCAATATATAAAGATATTGATACCAAAAAGAAAAAAAAATGTTTTGTGATAATATAAGCAACATAATTGGATGAAATGGTGAGACATTGCCTCTATTTATACACCACTTAAACATATAACTTAATGATAGGCCAATACAATGAAACACTAATTCTGATATATTGGTGAAAGGTAACTTAAATATGGAGACCTATTAGCACTTGTAGCTCACATGTAGGCTCCACGCACAAGGTACATGCTCAAGTAACATGCACATAACTTAAAGATATATTGCAAGCATCATTAAATAATTGTGATTCAACAAAATGGGTTTTATATTCTAGCACATCTCGTAAAAATCAACTGAGAGGGGCCAAGAGGGAGGTGGCATTCAAGACAATCCTATGGAAAATGAGAGAAATCAACATCCCCCCTAATAGCAACTTCCAACAACTTGAGCAACTTTAACAATCTAGAAAATTGTCTATCATAATCCTTAGCTACCACATTTCACATAGTAACCATGGGAATCCAACTCCCATAGGAGGAAGAAATTGATTCTATCATAATGAAACTATTATGAGACAATCTATTTTCCCTAACCATCTCCCCTAGATGATTGAATATCCAATGTTAGATTAGTATAATGAGTTAGCATATCGTCATTAGAAATACTGGGTGTCATATTCATCAATATATTCTTAATTAAATGTACTAAAACCTATGTATCATCATCATCATCTTACTAAGAGTCTTTAAATGGAAAAACAAATTCTAAAAAAGCAAATAAATGCTCTCTTAAACACATTGAGAGCTAGAGAATGATGAACATATGTTGAAGTACCTTGTGAAACTAAATAGCAATTTGGTCACTCTAAGCTACTAACATTATGCTAAAGCTCAAAAAGTTGTAGCATCTAGACCTACAAGCTCAAAACATGATTGCAATTCAAATAACAAATCAAACACTTAATATGCATACAAACCAAAAGGAACCCATTGTGAAGCAAAATACCAAATCCATGCCATCCATGAAGAACTTCCACAAATGTCTCTCAATCCTAGAAGTCCTCTCTAAGGAAACAAACCATGATCCACAATGATCTTAGATAACCAAAAATCAATCCTTTTCAAATAAAAGACCTCCAAGAAAGGAAAGAAACAAGTTCTCTTCATACATATAACTTGCAACATCCTCCCAAATCAACCTTTGAAAGCAAAGATGAAATCAACATATTAGCATGGAATGAGCCACACACATTTGGATTCACATCCATCAATAGTAATTTAAAGATATCATCATCAATGAGAGCTGAATTTCTTAGAGATAGCATTTGTAAGATCTGATCGATTATAAATTAATAAAATAATAATAAATACTAAAAAAAAGTTTTTTTTAATTAAAAAATCAACTCATTTCAAAAATATTCATTCAATGAATAATGCAATAATCATCAATATTTTTACATTTACATTTGCTGCTACAAGTTCACACTTCCTAAAACTATACACATAATATGCAAGGAGAGAGAGCATCATTGAGGTGACATCCACCTTGCCACGAAGCATTAAGCTTCCCCGTGCCACCCCACTGGAGAAGCCTGACCCATCTCGAAGGATCTAGTAATATGTGGTGACATGCATGAAGGAACCTGTGCACTATTTGAGTCACTGACAAACTAGCAAACATATATGCTCATGCAACATATATCCAATGCACATGTCCATCGATATACATATCACAAGAGAGAAACTATAACACAAGTAAAGTATGCACCTATGATTGATTCTAAACTATGGTCATAGTTTTCTTCTCCGTAGGCAAAACAACCTACACTCTATGAATTTCTAAAAGGCACCCATCCATATACATCTCTCAAATATCAAACAATGATATGTACTAAGTACATTAGTTCTCAATACATATAATTATAACAAACTCATAAGATTCTGCTAGGTAAAACAACAATAATTGATGCCTATCGCATAAGAATGTCCTATCATCTGACCATGACATCTTGACATTCAACATGTTTAAGAATGTCTTATCATCTCACCATGATATCTCGACATTCAACAGGTTGAATAAAATATATCTGGAGGACAGATCCATAACTGACTTCTAGTCCCTTAAAATAACATAATGATATATTTCCAAAGTAAAGGTGTTTACTAATTAGTCCACCAAGGATACTAATTTGGATTCCCAAACACAATTCCTTATATTCACACAATTCTAGTGTTGTTATATAGAGCCTAATTAGACTCGGAGGTTCAATTTTCCCCACTTTTATCGGCCTGGTTTCCCCCCAAATTATTTAACGGGGGAGTGTAGGGGGGACAGAGCCCCTCCTGCGGGGCCCGGGGGGTGGCATCCCCTTGGCGGGGGCCTAGGGGCGGAGCCCATGGTGGGGGTCTGGGGGCTGTTGGGGGCAGCACCCCTAAAGCAAAAATTGTCTATTATTTTATAAAAGCGTCAAGAGTTATTTTTCTATTGGCCGACATAAAAAAACCCTATTTTGTAACCGACATAAGTCTTGATAAAAATGGCTAAGGGTTAGGGTTTCCGTTGATATTGTATTGTAGCATTTGCAGTGGTATTGAGTTGCAAAGATTGCTGGTTGTAATCAGTTTGATTTGCTGGACAATAATATTAGACCCTCTGTTGGTGGATGTAGCCCGAGTTTGGGTGAACCACGTTAAAATTGTCTCTCGCTGTTATTATTTCTGTGTATTTTTCATTCCTATGTTTTATCATTATTTGCATTTAATTGATATATTCTGCATGCAATTCCTAACAAGTGGTATCAAAGCGGGTTGTGTTTGATTATCATCTGCAGGAAGGTCTCACGGTTGAGTGGGAGTCTCACAGTTAAGTGGGAGCAATGTCGGATGAGGGTAAATTGAAGGTAGATAAATTCAATGGGCATAACTATCAGTTATGGAAGATGCAGATGGAGGATTATCTCTATCAGAAGGATTTATGGAGGCCATTGGAAGGAATAGCTAAGAAACCGACAACAATGACTGATGAGGATTGGGAACTTCTGGACAGTAAGGCACTGGGAACCATTCGGTTGTGCCTGACACCATCTGTGGCATTCAATATAGCAGAAGCGAAGACAACAAATGAACTAATGAAAGCTTTGGCTAAATTGTATGAAAAACCCTCAGCCTCAAATAAGGTATTTCTCATGAAGTGTTTGTTTAATCTGAAAATGATGGAAGGTGGATTTGTGACAGATCATTTAAATGAGTTTAATACGATTACCAGTCAATTAACTTCTGTAAAAGTGAAATTTGATGAAGAGGTGAGGGCTCTCTTGGTTTTATGTTCTTTGCTAGAAAGCTGGAATAGCTTGGTAATGGTTGTAAGTAACTCTGTCTTTGGTTCAAATACTTTAAAATTTGATGATGTTGGTGTTATTCTTAGCGAGGAAATGCGACAGAAAAGCTTAGGAGGGTCCACATCAGGTAGTGTTTTGAATGCAAAAAGTAGGGGTAGATCAAAGGAGAGAGGAAAAGGTTTTGGAGGTCATGGGAAGTCACAAGGAAAATCAAAGGACAAGAGGTCCCAATCCAAAGGACAGAAGAATTGCTGGTACTGTGGGAAACCAGGTCATCTAAAGAAAGATTGTTGGTCTCAAAAGAATAAAGAAGGAGACAAACAAGAAGGCAATAAGGAGGAAAATGTGGTAAGTAATAAATCTAAAGATGATGCTTTGATTCTTTCCCTAGATAATGCTAATGATTCATGGGTTTTAGATTCAGGGGTCTCATTTCATGCTATGCCCCATAAAAGTTATTTTCTTGGTTATGTCTAAGGGGATTTTTGGGCGGTTTATTTGGGAGATAACGAACCCTATCAGATTGTTGGAAAGGGAAGAATTAAGATTAAGTTATAGAATAAGAATCATTGGCTACTACAAGAGGTAAGGTACGTTCCAAGGCTAAGTAGGAATTTAATTTCAATAGAGCAGCTAGGTGATGAAGGTTGCACAGTTACTTTTAACGATAAAAATTGGAAAGTTTCAAGAGGTGCCTTAATAGTAGCAAAAAGTGTGAAAGTAGGCACCTTATATCTTTGTATAGGTCATACTGTTCCTTCTACTTTAGTTGTTGCAGAGAAAAAAATAAACAGGTTCAGGAACAGTTGCTGCGGGTTTGCAAGAAGAGATTGAAACAGTTGTTGTAGGTTTTGAGACAACACTGTGGCATAACAAACTTGGACATATGAGTGAAATAGGTATGAAGGTACTTCATTCTAAGAAAGTTTTACCAGGTCTGAAATGTATTAATATAGATTTATGTGAAAGTTGTGTGTATGGAAAACAAAAGAGAGTTTTCTCAAGGATGGGAAGCAAAAAAAAATGAAAAGTTGGAGCTTATGCATACAAATGTATGGGGACCAAATCATGTATCTTCTCTCAGTGACTCTCGATATTATGTTACATTCATAGATGATGCAACTAGGAAGGTTTGAATTTATTTCCCTAGGCAAAAATCAAATGTATTTGAAATATTTAAGAAATGGAGAAGCTTGGTTGAGAATGAGACGGGTAAAAGATTAAAATGTCTCAGATCTGATAATGGTGGTGAGTATTGTTAGGGTTAGCCGGCAGAAGATATCAATTAAATGCAAATAAAGATTAAACAGAGAAATGGAAATACACAGAATTAATAACAGCGAGAGACAAGTTTTAACGTGGTTCACCCAAACTCGGGCTACATCCACCAAACAGAGAGTCCAATATTATTATCCAGTAAATCAAACCGATTACAATCAACAATCCCTGCAATTCAATACCGCTGCAAAATGCTACAATACAAATATATCAAAACCCTAACCCTTAGCCGCTTTTTATCAAGCTTTTTGTCGGTTACAAAAATAAGGTTTTCTCATGTCGGTCAATGAAAAATAACTCTCGGTGACTTTATAAAATAATAAAAAACCGTGTGAGGTTTCGGGGACGCTGCCCCTTGACCCTGCCCTGTATCGCGACAGGGAACGCACCAGGGGCGCTGCCCCTTGACCCCGTAGGAATTTAGGGGGAAACCACGCCGATAAAAGTGGGGAAAATGTAACCTCTGAGTCTGATTAGGCTCCATATAACAACAATCTCCCACTTGGAGACTGATCAGACTCCACACCATATCAAGTATTGCAGCAAAGAATTTGAGGATTATTGTTCCTTTAATGGAATTCGTAGGCAGCAAATAGTTCCAGGGACTCCACAAGAAAATGGAGTGGCTAAGCGCATGAATAAGACAATAATGGAGTGTGCAAGGAGCATGAGATTGCATGTTGGGATGCCTTTAAACATGCGGGCAGAGGCTATCAATACCGTTGTATATTTAATTAATAGAGGTCCTTCAGTTCCTTTGGGCTGTGGTATTCCAAAGGAAGCATGGACATGTAAGAAGGTGAGTTATTCTTTTCTCAAAACCTTCAGATGTGAAGTATTTGCACATGTAGATTCTAAAAATAGAACCAAGCTGGATGCAAAATCAAAAAAGTGTATCTTCGTTGGATATGGCATTGATGAATTTGGTTATAGGCTTTAGGATGTTGAAAATCTAAAAATTGTGAGAAGTAAGGATGTTGTATTCAATGAGAAGGTGTTGAACAAAGATCAGTTGCAACAACATGAGAAGAAATAAAAGGATTATGTGGTGCTAGATGATACTCCAGACAATGATGTTCCAGTGGTTCCTCATGCCCCGCAACAACAACAAGAAATACCACAAACTCTAGTGAATGTTAGACTATCAACAAGGCTAAGTAGACCTCCTAAAAGGTTTTCTCCCTCTTTGTATTCTATTTTCTTAACAGATGCTGGTGAACCGGAAGGGTATGATGAAGCTATGCAGGTGGATACAAAGGTTCAGTGGGAGCTTGCAATGAAAGAAGAAATGGACTCCTTGCTGAAAAATCAAACTTGAGTATTATGTAAGTTGTCTGCAGGTAAAAAGGCTTTACCAAACAAATGGGTTTATAGGCTAAAAGAGGAAGATAGAGGTAAGAAAGATTTAAAGCTAGGTTAGTTGTAAAAGGATTTTCACAGAAAAAAGGTATTGATTTTGATGAGATTTTTTCTCCGGTTGCTAACATGACTTCTATTTGTACTGTTTTAAGTATTGTGGCTACTGAAGATTTACATTTGGAACAGTTAGATGTGAAAAGGGTAAGTGCAAAAAGATGGGGGGCCAAAAAGTGGCCAAATGGTTTAAAAAAAAATAATACATAACGCGAGCGCGTTATGAAGTACTATAAATTAAAAAAAGGTTTGCATCTCATTTTATTTCTTTTTCTCCACAACTCCCGCGGTCTGCAAACCCTAAAAAGCGTGCTCGCGTTTTGGATTCCTCAATTCAACACAAAAATCTTATCGATTCATCGCCAAAATGCCACCACGACGTCGAGCATGCCAAAGGAGTGAGTTTATTTATTTATTTTTTTTAATTTGTTTCTAAATAGGTAGGTTTGAGTTGATTTTTGATGTATATTTCGTTAATTGTCAGGAAATGTTAATGCACCTCCTTAAAATCCACAAAATCTTGAGGAGGAAATACCTGCAGAACAACAACCTCCTCCATCCATTCCTCGACATGCCCCTGGAACACAAGAAAATATAATGGGGCAAATTGAAAACAACAAAAAAGAAATTGAAGATATAATTGCAAGGTTGAAAGATCCTTCCACTTCAACCTTGCATAGGTCCACGCTTGCCGAATCTCTTGAGTCTATGTTATCAAATGTAGATTCAATTAACAAGAAAATAACTAGTTGGACGGATAAGAAGAGAGAGTTTAGAGATTACTATGCAGACAAGTTGTCATACCAAGATGTGAAAAAATTACAAATTACAAAATTAGACTTGTGTTTGATTTTCACAAACCCACAAACAAATCAACCTCCACCCATTACATGCAAGAGGTTCCCTATCCATTGGTGCAACAACCAAGCGATAAGGAACAATTTTGGGCAGAGGTGGTGGATGGTTTTTGACCATCCTCCATGCAATAATAATAATGAGGTCCCGCAATACTTTTTGAGGAAACTCTACTGCGAGTTTGTCCTCAATAAAGTGCCAAACTATTTTGATATGCGGGACTTCTAGGGTAGAGGTGGGGGGTCAACACAAGATAGATAGATGCAGCTGAGCAGATGGTGATGACAGATACCCTCCTGAGTGAGACTTTCGGCCTTGATAGTTAGGTAAATATTAGCAAGTTTATTGAATTTAATTTATTAAATTTTATTTTTGAAATGCAAGATTAATTAATTTAAATTGATAATTTTAATGAAATATCAGGGTCATAGCGTCAATGCAATTTTTAGTGGTTCTCCACCTACATTTTACACTAGATCATTTACTGTCGAGGTATGTAACTAGTAAACAATTATAAATATTACATGTGAATAGCATCGTTATATGAATGGTATTCTAATATCTGATTTTGGATGTTGAATAGGTTAATACTGTAGATTTCACGGCAACACCTGCCAGCAGTGGTGGACTTCAAAACTTTATGGAGGTAATAAAATAAATAGTTTAATGAATGAATTGTACTAACTAGATTTTTGTATGTGACTTGTGTGCTTTATTGTGTATTTCCAGATGATGCAGGCTGCGGAGACACCTCCCCATGTTCATAGGGCAATAGAGCAGGGTGTGGCCTCTGCGATTCATAGCTCCATGGCATTGACAGGGGTATGAGGCAGATTAGTAAATTTCAATTTACATTCATTGTTATAGTTGTCTATTTTTGAAAAATTAAAAGATTATTGATTTGAAGTTTAATTTCTATTTGGATGGTTTCTATAGGACATGACATCACCAGGGCCTATTCCTGCTACTGAGGCAAGTGACGAGATAGATTTTATGTTAGCGGTAAGTGATTATTTTGTTCAATGTTTCATTTTTTATAACATGTAATTTCTATATATTAATGTCTATACTTTTTATTGTAACAGCTAAACATGCAGGAAGAACTAAATAGGAGTAGCCCTCGGGTTCGTAGTAGACCACCCACATGCGCGTCTCCATCCCCTAGAAGATCAAAGGCTGCCCGTGATCTATTCTCTTCACCAGCCAGAGGGGAATGACTTTTTATTGTGTTCCTTTGTTGTATGCCTATATGGCATTTGTGGACATATATTTTGTATTGTATATAGTTGACATTGTATGCCTATATGGCATTCTTGTAAGCCTATATGGCTATTTTGTATATATGTTATACTTATATCGACAGATATTGATGTATGCCTATATGGATATTTGGTTAATACAAATCTTTTTTATTGATGGCGTCCATACTTGCATTATAAATCCACATTTGAATGGATATTTGTAGATGGCTACTTCAAATATTTAAAGTCCAATTGTATTACATAGGATGTTTGTTGATCCAATAAGCAAGCTATTGTTATTCAAGTATCACCTAAACCTCATTTTGGAACTAAAAGATAAAAATTGTAATTAAAAAAAAAATGAATCATCATGTTGAACAGAAAATATTAATATTCTTTATGAGTAGCATAGAATGTCAACTATATGCAATACAAAAAAATGAATCATCATGTTATTCTTTATGTTTGAGATCCTTAAAATGACTAAGTCTGGTAGCCTGATATCCTGAAACACTAGGATGAATATCCAAGTAATTAGGATGATTGCGCCTTGAGAAAAAGTCATTAAGATGAGCGCCTAAAGGAGACTTTCTTAAACATTCAAACATTGAGCAACAAGCATGAAGGGTTAAGGCGCAATTTGCAACTCATAAAGCCTCAAAAGGGTGCCCAACTTAGAGAGAGCATTCATTTAAGACAAGGTGCCCATTGACACCTGTTCCACCATAAAAGTGCACCTAAGGTGGAAGGAGAACAAGCCTCTAGTAAGTGAAGTGCACCTATTGTCTAAACCACTTCATTATGGCACCCTAGCATGAGGAGTATATAAGTCAATAGAAAATGGCACCTAGAATGCAAATGAAGGACTAAGTGGCATTTTCAATAAGCATCAATTCACCTTGAGCTTTCAATAAATACATCAAATTGAGCCCCATAAGCCTAGGCACCCTTTGCCTTCAAAAGAACCTTGTATCAACATCAAGAGTTGGTCGTATCAGCAGACCTTGGTTAGGCTTTGTCGATAGTAGTCTGTCTTGTCGATGAGTGTGGTTCGAAGTCGAAGACATCGGTGTATCAGAAGATAATCCCATCGGCGCATCAGAAGAGCAGTTGAGAGATTTTCTGATGAAGGGGGTCACACCGATAGTCAAAATCCATCGGTGTATCGGCCCAACGAGATTAGAGTTCACCGATGTTTGGAGTCTCACCAACGGGTGTGGTCTGAAGGTTGTCATTGGTGAGATCGGTGTGTCGGCAGAAGAGTTTTTGAGTGTGCCGATGGTATTAAGTCCTACCGATAGGCAAGGGACTTAGAGTCTCGTGTCAGAGTGACAAAGACATCGGTGTGAAGGGATATAAAGTCACAGATAGCGGTCTGTCTGACCGATAAGAGTCAATGATGGGATGTTTGTCAGAAGTGAAATCAAATGGAGTCATGGTGGCATCAGCCTATAGGATGATGAAATTTTAAGCTCGCCGATGGTATGTTGTCTCGCCAATAGTGAGTTCGAAGGTTCAAAAGTTGATAATTCTATGCTTCCACTGTGTGCTCTGCATCAGACACTCATCCCTACTACAGTCTAGCATTCTCTAGTTGTGTTCTCCCCTTTGTTTTTGTGAACGCCTCTGGAAGTAATGTTGAGTTACTTGTGATGTCCTTATTGACTGGTGTTGTTTTGGATTCATGTGTAGTCCTTGTTGTCTACCTGACTGTTTGCTGTAACTTATTGAACCACTATAATTTTAATATTTAGATTTAGAGGGCATTAGACACCAAAACTTCTTGACCTTTAACAACCCAACCTAGAATCAATAGATTTTTGTCCATCCCAACTATTCTAGTCAAGACAAAGCATGTTGATTCTCATTCAATCCAAAGTTCATTAACAAGATTATCTTATCATAATATTTAGGGACATGACCACCTAGATGGACAATGATGTGAGCTATCTATAAAGAAACTTGCAAGAAGTATAGGAGGCATGAGAATCCCTCCATGTTGTTTATCAAGTTGAATGACCTATGACACATCATGTATCATTAGAAAATATTCTCGAAGAGAAAGTAAGTGAAAATACTCAAAACAACCCATAACAAGGTGGAGAAGTTTAAAGGATGGAGGTTGAAACACTTTCCAACCTCATAGCCACACTAGTCCAATGGATCAGGATAATACTATCAAGCATCCACATAATAGTAGATAATCTTATCAAAAGTCACAGAGAAATTTCTAAGGACCAAAGTGTTATCCCTATGACTTGACACATACTGTTTGTTTCATAAAGCAAAGGGAAATGATATAAATATTGTTGTTATATGGAGCCTAATCAGACTCGGAGGTTAAATTTACCCAACTTTTATCAGCGTGGTTTCTCCCCAAATATTTTCCTACTAGTTTTGGCGCCTTGAAGTCTAAGTGCATGAAAATTAAAGTCTAAGTGTTTTTCTTTAGGATCTAGGCGCCAGTTGAAGGTTGTAGTTGCCAAGAAGAGCGCCTAGCAAGAGGAAGTCTTTTGGAGTCTCCAAAACACATCAAACACTTGACTAACAACAAGATAACTTTTTCCCAAGTTAGGCACTTCAAGAGGGAAGTTAAAACATGAATAAGCACCAACTTGTCTAGGCGCAAACTCAAGCTTATTGAGGATACACATGGCGCCCAACATTCCTTGGTGATTTCATGAAATTCAAACGCTCAAAACTGTTCAAGGAATGCCCAATGCCCCTTCTTGATGATAGGCACCAAAGTGAGGGAGGAATTGCGCCTTGATGGCATTAGGCGCTATCTAGAGTATGCTACTCCATGGAAATGCGCCTTCTTGCTTAGAGTAATTCAAACACTCCAAGGTCTTCAGTGATCAATTCCCCAACTTATGAAATGTCCTCCTTCATTTTAAAACACATTGTAATGCTCCAAAGAGATGACTATACCTAGGCATCAATCTGGGTTAGAAATGCCTCCAAAGTGCGCCTTCTCTTTCAGAATGCAAAACAAGGTCCAAAGGTGCTAATAAACTGAAGCACTTCTTTGGAAAAGTCTTGGAGGTTAAGATGCGCCTTGTCTTAATGAGGTGCAACTCTTGGGTAAGAAAGCTTATAAAGTGTGCCTAACTTAGTGAAGAGGTTGATAACTTCTAAACCCTTCCTAGAACTTAGATTGCTTCAACTGAAGATCATCTCGCACCAATACATCATCAAACTTTCAATCACAAGATCAATTCAAACTTAGGCACTCATTAAGATGGTGCCATAGAGTCTTTGGACTAGTTCCTTAGAGTTTCAAAAACATTCTGGCTCCTTGAAAATTCCTCCTACATGCTTGGGCACCATTGGAAGGTCCTGGAACCATGATGTAGCGCCTTATTGCTTTAGGCGCCCATTCATGATTGTACAACTTGAGATTGGCGCCTAGAGTGAATAGGCTTTCATCCTGACTTAATACACAGCCTCCTTCTGACGATTTTTGGGGTAGCAGAACCTCACCACAGGCAAATGTCTCAGAGATATAAAAAACTGAGAGAGGTTATTGTAGAGGCACTCTACGTGATCGCGTTTCCTCAGACGGAATGTTTCTAAGTGACATGGTTTTCAAGTAACATCTCGTCAAAGATTGCTACCTTTTTGCACTTTGGCCTCTTCAGGGATATCGTCGGTACAATGTAGCTCAGACTGTTTCGACATGTTTGGGTGAAAAATAGGACCATGCCTAGCGTAAATGTACCCATCCGGACATGTTGGAATAGTCAGTTTGGTCGCATCAGGACCAAGACGAAAGTTACACCCCTTTGCAACTTTACACTGCCTCCTTTTAACGATTTTTGGGGCAGCAGAAAACTTTTCACCATGGGCAAATATCTCAGAGATGTAAAAAAATTGAGAGAGGTTATTGTAGAGGCACTCTACATGATCGCTTTGCCTCAGACAGAATGTTTCTAAGTGACATGATTTTTGAGTAACATCTCATCAAAGATTGCTGCCTTTTTGCACTTTGGACTCTTTAGGGATATCGTGGGTACAATGTAGCTCAGACTGTTTCGACATGTTTGGGTGAAAAACAGTGCCATGCCTAGTGTAACTGTACCCATCCGAACACGTTGAAATAGTCAGTTTGGTCGCATCAGGAGCAGGATGAAAGTTACACCCCTTTGCAACTTTACACTGCCTCCTCCTGATGATTTTTGGGGCAACAGAAAACCTTTCACCACAGGCAAATGCCTCAGAGATATGAAAAACCAAGAGAGGTTATTGTAGAGACACTCTACATGATCACATTGCCTTAGACAGAATGTTTCTAAATGACACGGTTTTCGAGTAACATCTCGTCAAAGATTGCTGCCTTTTTGCACTTTGGACACTTCAGAGATATCGTCGGTACAATGTAACTCAGACTGTTTCGACATGTTTGGGTGAAAAACAGGACCATGCCTAGCGTAAATGTACCCATCCGGACATATTGGAATAGTTAGTTTGGTCGCATCACGAGCAGGACACCAAAAATGTAAAAGTTGCTTTGTGCAACTTGACAACATTGACACTTTTTTGCAACATGACTCAAAGACTCAAATTGACCCCAAATGACTCAAAGTGACTTAAAATCACCTTGATTTTGGCACCCAATGTACATTATAGAGGTCGAGGCGCTCCTTATCATTCAAACATCTTAGATGAGCGCATAGGAAAGGAAAAAGCTCTAAGTTTCATCATCATGAGCGCCTAATATCAAGAGACTTTAATGGCTCAAACCTTAGCATGGAGTCTTAAGGCGCATTTCATGTCTCCTTTCATCCATTTTGGCACCCTTATGTAGATTTTTCAACTTGATTTGGCACCCTGTATGTGAAAGAAGATCTAAAGGCATGAAAGTGGATGTCGTTTTGCAAGAGTTTGGATCATCAAAATTGAAAGAAATAAGTCTATTAAGCTTGGGCACCCTTGGTCTTCTTTTCATTCATTATGAGCACCTTGGGAGAATGGTATATAGGTCATCATCATGATTGGGCACCCTGGATCCAGAGTGTTGGAGAGATCATCAAATGGTGTCTAGAGGAAGTAGGGTGAGTTATGAGTTTGGTCGCATTAGGAGCAGGACACCAAAAATGCATAACATGATGATGTAAAAATGTGTATATGTGCATACAAATTAATATGCATACTTACAACTCAATGTAACATGACTTTACAAAATCAATGTGAATACTTACAAATTAATCCAATGAACCATCCGGGTCTGCTCTACTCTTTATTGTGTCAAGTATTGCTTCATGGTCAGACTCACGCACCTTCCACAAGATTTTGTTCAAAGGTCTACCCCGATACTTTATCAAATGAACATTGGATGCCACGACAAGGTTCGAGTAATGAAGAATCTTCCGATGCATGTCAAAGTCCTGAAATAGCCAAATATTAACACTCATATGTGGGTACCTTCTAAGCCATGTTCCAGTAATAACCACTGAGCATGTAGGGTATTCGATGTTTTCTCCATCCGTAACTGGGGCCTCCAATTTCTTTTTGGCCTCAACACAATGACATAAGTAATAATCTGTTCCCTCTTCATTATCTTCATCTGCAATAACTGCATATACGTGCCCTACATTGATATGTGTAGCAAATTAGATGAAATTAGTCAACATTACAAAAACACTACAAAGTAAGATGACATTACTTGGTTGAACTAGATGAAATTAGATGAATATACGTGCCCTATATTACCTGGTTGAACTAAATCTAATATGTGGTCAAAGTGAACTGATGATTCCATCTGTATTAGTTCCAATGCCGTCGGGGGTCGATATGTGTCAAGTGGGCTAAGATAACTTAACTGCCATTCGTCAACCCACTCCTTTGACTCGCACTCATCCCAGACTTGAATTGTATAGGAAGAACAAAAGCATGACATCTTTTGTGTATGGATACTCCATGAACCTACAATTGAGCTTCTAAAAGAGTGCATCTCATTTGCTCTTGTCAGTGTACAACAGTCCTCATATGGTGCAATGTTAGTATCATCTATCAACCAAAAAAATCTACGAACTGAAGACTTACCTTCATTACCTGGACCCATGGAAGCATTACACCACTTGACAATCGATTTTGCATCTGTCAACTTTGTATTGTCTTTATACTTTAACTCTTCTCGTGCTATGGCTCTTTTGATACATGCCCCTGCACCATCATGCTCCCCCTTTCCATGCCTGGCCTCACAAAAGTTCCACATATGCTAAATACCTGTAAAATTATGCCTCCTACTCAGCCAATAGAAATTTTGCAAGTTCTTGAATTGTGACGCACAGTTATCCGACCATATGATATGCTGACTGAACGATATGCCCCTTCTAGCCAAATCATTGTAGAACACCTGAAAGCAACCTTGCACGAAATCTGTAGAATGCGTGCAATCATCACTAATATAGAAATTATACTCCCTTATGATCTTCCTGTCATCCTCTGTACTATCATTCGCATGAATGAATGCGATGTGCACAAATATAGAAACCTGTGTGGAGTTGTAATATTGTGATTGCACCTCACACTGTGGCTGTAGACTGTAGTTCTCTGCAAATTCGACGACTGAAACAATGCTACCAACTGGGAATGTGTCCTTGCATAACTTGAATTACAAGTCCAACCATCGAGCTCTATGGGCATGTCTTGCATACTCATACACTATGCTGTCACGAAATATAGGCATAAACTGATACACTGGAATCTTTTCAATAACCAATTCACACCTCTTTGCTTCTTTACCATCTTTTGTATTGTATGCCACTGTTTTATACTTGCCAAACTCTACTAGTTCATTTCCAACCACATGTGTTCATTCCATATGTTCACATATTGGCAAATGTTGCAAGCCACCGCAACGATGACATGTGCCATCCAAGCATAATTTCTTGTAGAATATTTGACCTTCCTCTCTTTCACATAAAATTCTTGATATGAAGTCTCTTGAAGATGTTGGTGGGGCACATATGGCACAACCCTACAAATCATTGTTAGTATGCATATCTAAACATATAGACCTATAAGCATTAAAATGGTTAGAAAATTTAATATGTAATCTACAACAACAAGTAGTGCGTGTGTGATTTATCTTAACATAGAAAAGTTTTAGCATTTCAAAATATCTTTGACAAATTTTAATTTGAGGATACTTCTCTAGAAATTTACCATAAAACTGTGTTTGAGTCTCATCCAAAAAATGCTTTGGATGTGGCTCGCGGTTCTGACTACCAATTCTCCTTCTTACCACATCTCTTTGATTCGGAGATACCCTTGTGTAATTATTCCAAAAGTCTTCAATTAGTGATCTCAATGCTTCAACAATTGGTTTATCTTTTCGTGGTAGTCTCCCTGAGAACGCCCATAATTCATTGGCATTAGTGTCCTTAATTCTTTGGTGTCTTCCAATGGCTCTTGATAAAGTTTTCCTATTAATTCTCAATTGTTGACTCATCTTTCTAATGAGACGATCTTTCCTTGTTTGACTACTTACTATAGTCGATGTAATCACACGCCGTGTTGCATTACTATCTTTTGTGCTTGAGGTGTTACCCACACTCTCATACGCACTCATTAGATTCTTAACAATAGATTTTTCACTTGAAGCCTCTAATGTTCTCAACCCAAGAATCTTCATGATAGACCTATACTTTATACTTCGCATCATTTCAACAAATAGTTGACATCTTGCAGTCTCATTTAACCTTTCAAAGAACAATCTCCAAATCTTATTAGCATATCTTCTACAAGTGCATTTTGGAATCTTACCTTCCATTGGCTGCAAAATATTCTCATCAATATCAATCAAATACTTTGGCTTTCTATGCAAAATTCTAGGTGGTGTTAAGCTAGGTAAATTCATCTCAACATTAGGAATTTCATCAATATTTAAATGAGATGGGTTAGATGGCAAACCTTCGATCAAAGATGGAATAGATGACATACCTTGAGGTTGAGGTGGGAATGATGGCGTACCTCCTTCATCACATGTGAGTGATGATGTACTCTCAACTTGAGATGTGGTAGATGGTGTCCCTACATGTTGACTTGCGGTAGAGGACGTGTCTCCAACTATGGTATTCAAATCTCTCGTACCATGAAGTTTTTGCATTCGTTCTCTTTGTGCCACCAATACCATATCTCTCTGTGATGGTTGTGGTTCCTCTTCAATTGGTATGTCTTCATTTATCGTGTCCAATTTCCTCTTCTCACGAAGTTCCCTCATAGCCACTACTTTCTTTGCATTCTTAGCTTCTATCTCTTCCTGTGTTGGTTTAATTCTTGATCGTTTTCTTGGCATGATGGATAATTTGTCTATAGCATGATAAAGAGGCCAATATTAGTTCCTAAGAAATGAATACAAGATAATAGTGGGATTGTATTTTTATTATGTTGTAAGGATTTATTCTTGTAGAGTTTGACATCATGGTATGTTAAGGTCTGTTTATTACACATAATTATTAAAGAGCCCAAGTGTAGAAAATATACATGGCATCATGTGAGATTCTAGGTTGCTTTCTTGATTGGGAATGTGTCTATTTTAAACATGTATGATAAAGCACGATAAAGTAATTCAATCCGAAATAAGGAAAATGTAAAGAACATGCATGTAAAAACTTGACATACCTAAAAAATGAAGATTCGAATGGAGAGAGTACCCAATTATGTAGTGTTTTTTTCTTCTTGCATCAAACTCCTCAACAATTTGAGTTTTTCACCACTTGCTTCCTTTTCAATGTTAAATTGAATAACACTCAAATATAATTACTAACAACAATACTATTAACCAATCTATAATGTTAAATTCCTAAAATTGAATCACAATTAAAATTACAACACTACAAAAATTGAAATTTGAATGGATATATATCAAACTTGGTGTGAAAACTATGTTATTTCCTCCTTCTCAAGTTGGCAAAGCAAAAAAGGTGGTGGAAAGATCATGCAAAGGTGGTACAATGTGTCAAATGTGCATGTGAACTTCCCAACAGCATGAAAGCACTTCTTTTTTGTCAGAGCACGCGCAGAATCAGTAAGAAAATAGAGCATGTGGGCCTGGATCACGGGGGTCAACACTTTTTTACCATTTCAATAGCAAGACAAAACGCGAGCGCATTATAACGTGAGCGCGTTTTGTCCTGCTATAGATTGATCACATCCTTTGCATTGATCACATCTCTTTCCAAACCTTCCCTTTCAGACTTGAATGACCAGAAGGTTTTTGAGGGAGAACTTTTCCTGTTTCCTGTAAGAGCTTGCCAGATGCTCCGCCATATGATAGGCATAACAATGAAGGGGCAAGCCGTCATAATCAAGTTCTTGATAGAAAATGCCCATCAAGGAAGAAAGATAGATCTTCTTTGGAAGCAGAAGTTCTAGTTTGTGACAAATCCTTATCCAAGCATAAATAGCAGGGGTTCTGTCAAGCGATTTCCAATCCACTTCCACAAAGTCTCCTGAAGACTTCCTGATTGATTCCAAAACATCCACACCCCAAAATTGGAGAGGCAATCAATATAATCGAACCCATAAATCTAAATGATGAAAGAAACCCTCAACACTATACCTTAAACCCTAATCCCTCAACCCTAAACCTTATCCCTAAACCCTAATCCCTCAACCCTCAACCCTAGACTCGATACTATACCTTAAACCCCAATCCCTCTACCCTCGACACTCTTATTTAACCCTAATCCCTTGACCATTAACCTTATCCTTCAACCTCAAGCCTCAACCCTCAACTCTCAACATTAAACCCTAATTCATCAACCCTAAACCCTAATCCCTCAAACATAAACCCTATCCCTAAACCATCAACCCTCAACACTATACCCTAAACCCTCCAACCCTATCCCTAATCCTTATACCCTCCACACTCTACTTTAACCCTAATCCCTCGACCCTCAACCATATCCCTAAACCCTTGACCCTCGAACCTCAACCCTCAACCCTCAACGTCAAACCCTAATCCCTCAACCCGTAACTCTAATCCCTCAACCCTCAACCCTATCCCTAAACCCTAAACCCTCAACCCTCAATGTCAAATCCTAATCCCTCAACCCTTCACTCTAATCCCTCAACCCTAAACTCGATCCCTAAACCCTCAACACTATACCTTAAACCCTAATCCCTCAACCTCAACCCTAAACCTTATCCCTAAACCCTAATCCCTCAACCCTCAACCCTAATCCATCATCCCTCAACTCTAATCCCTCATCCCTAAACCCTAAATGCTATCCCTCTTCCTAAACCCTCAACAGACTCGATACCATACCTTAAACCCTAATCCCTTATCCCTAAACCCTCCAACCCTATCCCTAATCCTTATACCCTCCACACTCTACTTTAACCCTAATCCCTTGACCCTCAACCCTATCCCTAAACCCTTGACCCTCAAACCTCAACCCTCAACCCTTAACGTCAAAACCTAATCCCTCAACCCTTAACTCTAATCCCTCGACCCTCAACCCTCAACGTCAAATCCTAATCCCTCAACCCTTCACTCTAATCCCTCAACCCTAAACTCGATCCCTAAACCCTCAACATTATACCTTAAACCCTAATCCCTCAACCCTCAACCCTAAACCTTATCCCTAAACCTTAATCCCTCAACCCTCAACCCTAATCCATCATCCCTCAACTCTAATCCCTCATCCCTAAACCCTAAATGCTATCCCTATTCCTAAACCCTCAACAGACTCGATACTATACCTTAAACCCCAATCCCTTATCCCTAAACCCTCCAACCCTATCCCTAATCCTTATACCCTCCACACTCTACTTTAACCCTAATCCCTCGACCCTCAACCCTATCCCTAAACCCTTGACCCTCGAACCTCAACCCTCAACCCTCAACATCAAACCCTAATCCCTCAACCCTTAACTCTAATCCCTCGACCCTCAACCCTATCCCTAAACCCTAAACCCTAAACCCTCAACCCTCAACGTCAAATCCTAATCCCTCAACCCTTCACTCTAATCCCTCAACCCTAAACCTAATCCCTAAACCCTCAACACTATACCTTAAACCCTAATCCCTCAACCCTCAACCCTAAACCTTATCCCTAAACCCTAATCCCTCAACCCTCAACCCTAATCTGTCATCCGTCAACTCTAATCCCTCATCCCTAAACCCTAAATGCTATCCCTATTCCTAAACCCTCAATAGACTCGATACTATACCTTAAACCCTAATCCCTTATCCCTAAACCCTCCAACCCTATCCCTAATCCTTCTACGCTCCACACTCTACTTTAACCCTAATCCCTCGACCCTCAACCCTATCCCTGAACCCTTGACCCTAGAACCTCAACCCTCAACATCAAACCCTAATCCCTCGACCCTCAACTCTATCCCTAAACCCTAAACCCTAAACCCTCAACCCTTAACGTCAAATCCTAATCCCTCAACCCTTCACTCTAATCCCTCAACCCTAAACCCAATCCCTAAACCCTCAACACTATACCTTAAACCCTAATCCCTCAACCCTCAACCCTAAACCTTATCTCTAAACCCTAATCCCTCAACCCTCAACCCTAATCCGTCATCCCTCAACTCTAATCCCTCATCCCTAAACCCTAAATGCTATCCCTATTCCTAAACCCTCAACAGACTCGATACTATACCTTAAAACCTAATCCCTTATCCCTAAACCCTCCAACCCTATCCCTAATCCTTATACCCTCCACACTCTACTTTAACCCTAATCCCTCGACCCTCAACCCTATCCCTAAACCCTTGACCCTCAAACCTCAACCCTCAACCCTCAACGTCAAACCCTAATCCCTCAACCCTTAACTCTAATCACTCGACCCTCAACCCTATCCCTAAACCCTAAACCCTCAACCCTCAACGTCAAATCCTAATCCCTCAACCCTTCAGTCTAATACCTCAACCCTAAACCTGATCCCTAAACCCTTAACACTATACCTTAAACCCTAATCCCTCAACCCTCAACCCTAAACCTTATCCCTAAACCTTAATCCCTCAACCCTCAACCCTAATCCATCAGCCCTCAACTCTAATCCCTCATCCCTAAACCCTAAATGCTATCCCTATTCCTAAACCCTCAACAGACTTGATACTATACCTTAAACCCTAATCCCTTATCCCTAAACCCTCCAACCCTGTCCCTAATCCTTATACCCTCCACACTCTACCTTAACCCTAATCGCTCAACCCTCAACCCTATCCCTAAACCCTTAACCCTCAACGTCAAACCCTAATCCCTCAACCCTTAACTCTAATCCCTCGACCCTCAACCCTATCCCTAAACCCTAAACCCTCAACCCTCAACCCTCAACATCAAATCCTAATCCCTCAACCCTTCACTCTAATCCCTCAACCCTAAACCCAATCCCCAAACCCTCAACACTATACCTTAAACCCTAATCCATCAACCCTCAACCCTAAACCTTATCCCTAAACCCTAATCCCTCAACCCTCAACCCTAATCCGTCATCCCTCATCCCTAAACCCTAAATGCTATCCCTATTCCTAAACCCTCAACAGACTCGATACTATACCTTAAACCCTAATCCCTTATCCCTAAACCCTCCAACCCTATCCCTAATCCTTATACCCTCCACACTCTACTTTAACCCTAATCCCTCGACCCTCAACCCTATCCCTAAACCCTTGACCCTCGAACCTCAACCCTCAACCCTCAACGTCAAACCCTAATCTCTCAACCCTTAACTCTGATCCCTCGACCCTCAACCCTATCTCTAAACCCTAAACCCTAAACCCTCAACCCTCAACGTCAAATCCTAATCCCTCAACCCTTCACTCTAATCCCTCATCCCTAAACCCTAATCCCTCAACTCTAATCCCTCATCCCTAAACCCTAAATGCTATCCCTATTCCTAGACCCTCAACGAGCTCGATACTATACCTTAAACCTTAATCCCTCTACTCTCGACACTCTTATTTAACCCTAATCCCTTGACCATTAACCCTATCCCTCAACCTCAACCCTCAACCCTCAACCCTCAACCCTCAACCCTCAACTCTCAACATTAAACCCTAATTCATCAACCCTAAACCCTAATCCCTCAAACCTAAACCCTATCCCTAAACCATCAACCGTCAACACTATACCTTAAACCCTAATCCCTATCCCTCAACCCTTAACCCTTAAAACTTAAACCCTATCCCTACACCCTCAACACTTGACACTATATCTTAAGCCTTAAACCCTCATCCCTAAAGCCTCAACCCTCAATCCTTAAACCTTTAACCCTAAACCCTATCCCTAATCCCTCTAACCTTGACACTCTAACCCTAACCTCGACATTAAATGCTAATCCTTTAACCCTAAACCCTAATCCGTCAACCCTCAACACTATACCTTAAACCCTAATCCCTCAACCCTCAACCCTAAACCTTATCCCTAAACCCTAATCCCTCAACCCTCAACCCTAATCCATCATCCCTCAACTCTAATCCCTCATCCCTAAACCTTAAATGCTATCCCTATTCCTAAACCCTCAACAGACTCGATAATATACCTTAAACACTAATCCCTTATCCCTAAACCCTCCAACCCTATCCCTAATCCTTATACCCTCCACACTCTACTTTAACCCTAATCCTCGACCCTCAACCCTATCCCTAAACCCTTGACCCTCGAACCTCAACCCTCAACCCTCAATGTCAAACCCTAATCCCTCAACCCTTAACTCTGATCCCTCGACCCTCAACCCTATCCCTAAACCCTAAACCCTAAATCCTCAACCCTCAACGTCAAATCCTAATCCCTCAACCCTTCACTCTAATCCCTCAACCCTAAACCCTATCCCTAAACCCTCAACACTATACCTTAAACCCTAAACCTTATCCCTAAACCCTAATCCCTCATCCCTAATTTGTCATCCGTCATCCCTTAACTCTAATCCCTCATCCCTAAACCCTAAATGCTATCCCTATTCCTAGACCCTCAACGGGTTCAATACTATACCTTAAACCCTAATCCCTTATCCCTAAACCCTCCAACCCTATCCCTTAACCCTAATCCCTTGACCCTCAACCCTATCCTGAAACCCTTAACCCTTGAACCTCAATGTACTCAACCCTCAACATCAATCCCTAATCCCTCAACCCTTAACTCTGATCCCTCAACCCTTCACCCTTAAAACTTGAACCTTAAAACCTATCCCTACACGCTCGACACTTGACACTATATGTTAAACCCTAATCCCTTAACCCTCATCCCTAAAGCCTCAACCCTAAATCATTAAACCTTCAACCCTAAACCCTATCCCTAATCCCTCTACCCTCGACACTCTACCTTAAACCTAATCCCTCGACCCTTAACCCTAAACGCTATCCCTAAAGCCTCAACCCTAAACCCTAATCCCTAATCCCTCTACCCTCAACACTCTACCTTAAACCTAATCCCTTGACCCTTAACCCTAAACGCTATCCCTAAAGCCTCAACCCTAAACCCTAATCCCTCAAGGTCCTAAACTCTAATCCCTTATACCTAAACTCTAAATCCTATCCCTAAACGCTCAACCCTCAACCTTAAACCTTAATCACTCAATCCTTATCCACCCCTCTTCTCCCCTATCTGGCTCACTCCCATCTCTACCCTCCTCTTCCCTCGACACTATACATACATACATATAGGCATACATAGATACATACATACATACATATAGGCATACATAGATAGATACATACATACATATTGGCATACATAGATACATACATACATACATACAAGCATACATACATACATACATGATTAATAGCCTTGAACATAAAAAAAAATTAAGGGGAACATAACGCGAGCGCGTTATAACGCGCTCGCATTATGTCAAACATGACACAACAGACTTGTGGAAAAGGAAAAATGCAAAGCAAAACATAACGAGAGCGCATTATAACGCGCTCGCGTTATGTCTTTCTTTAGGAATCCCAAGCCTTGGGCTTGGGATTTGCTTTGGATTTCCAACCCAAAGGCTTGGAGTGCCTTTTAAACAGTCACAGACATGTTTTTCCAAATTCTTCAATATTTCACATAATTTCATTCGTGCTAACCCTCAGATTTGCATGTGTTTCAATGTCGAACAAATCAAACACCTGGGTAATGTTAGGCTTTCTCTTAGCTATTTAACGATATGATTATTTTCACATTTTAACAATGTTAAACCTTTCATCTTTAATTTCTTTTGTTTGTGTGTCTGTTTTTGGGCAAAAACCATTGTTTGGTCTTTTTTTCATTGTAAATTAACTATTCATTGAAATTTCAAAAAAATTACATATTTAGAAACTAGACTCCATTCTACAAATATTAAAAAAAGAAAAAAAAAGATTTTCAATTAGTTTTCAAAATTTATAGGGGTAGCACGGCCAAAATTCTATTTTTTAGGATGTGTCCACTTTGAAAATTAGTAAAAAATCAAATATTCATCAAAAAATTATCAGAAAAATCGGGCATAAACTACATGCTATTAGCTAATTTCTCACTGAAGCGATTTTAAAAATACCAAAAAAAAGTTGACCTTTTGAGGGAGCCACAAAACATGCTATGTTATGTTTTTTTGACAAAAACAACACCAATTTCTGTGGCTCCCTCTTTTGAACCCCTTAATCTATGCCATTTTCAAAAAAAAATAGTAGTTTAGAAAGTAGACTTAGAGCACTACGAACATTGTTTTGGTTGTATCTCCAAATTTTGAGTGTAACTATGTTCAATTTCTCATCCAAGGCCAGTATTTCCTGATTTCAGAAAAAAAGTGGCCACTTAAGACCCCTTTTTGGCCCCCCATCTTCTTGCACTTACCCAAAATTGCCTTTCTCCATGGTGATTTGGAGGAGATATATATGGAACAATCACATGGATTTGAGGTCAAAGGTAAGGAGAAATTGGTGTGCAGATTGAAGAAGAGTTTATATGGCTTGAAACAAGCACCTCAACAATGGTATTTGAAATTTGATAGTTTTATGACTGAGCAAGGCTACAGCCGGTGTAATTCTGACCATTGCGTTTATTTTAAGAGGTTGGATAATGACAGCTACATTATTTTATGTTTATATGTTAATGATATGCTTGTAGCAGGGTCTAACATGGATCACATAAGAGAGTTAAAACAACAATTAGCACAATCATTTGCTATGAAGGATTTGGGGGCAGCAAAACAAATCCTTGGTGTAAAAATTTGCAGAGATAGGAAGAATAGAAAATTGACTTGATCTCAGGCTGATTATGTTGAAAAGGTGTTGCAGAGATTCCATATGAAGAATGCAAAAGCTATCAACACACCTTTGCCTAGTCATTTGAAATTGACTAAGGAGATGTGTCCTAAGACACAAGAGGAAGAAGAAAAAATTTCCAAGGTACCATATGCTTTAGCTGTAGGAAGTTTAATGTACGCCATGGTATGCACGAGACTAGATATTGCACATGTTGTAGGAGTCATAAGTAGGTATATGAGTAATCCCGGATTGGAGCATTGGAATGCGGTAAAATAGATTCTCAGATATTTGAGAAGTACATCCAATAAATATTTATGTTTTGGGGGCTTCAATACTAATTGAGTAGGCTATGTGGACTCAGATTTGGGAGTGGATATTGATACCAGGTGGAGTACTACATGTTATGTCTTTACTGTAGGTGGGACAATAGTGAGTTGAATCTCCAGGATGCAAAAGGTGGTTGCTTTATCCACCACGGAGGTAGAGTATGTAGCTACAATAGAGGCAAGCAAGGAGATGATATGGCTACAATCTTTCATGGAAGAATTGGGCAAACAACAGGCTAACAATTATTTGTTTACAAATAGTTAGAGTGTCATACATCTTGGAAAGAATTATGCCTTGCATTCAAAGACCAAACACATACAGCTAAGGTATCACTTCATCTGGTTAGTGTTGGATGATGGACAATTACGACTGGAAAAGATACATACAGATGAAATCTAGCAGATATGTTTATGAAGACAGTGACAAGGGAGAAGCTGAGCCCCTCTTCAACTTTGGTTGGTCTTCAAGACTGAAAACAATTAAATCAGAACAACAGGGTCCATGGTGTTTATTTCCAGTGGGAGCTATAGGGTCAGCGGTGTTATGATTAGACTCAAAGTGGGAGATTATATGTTGTGGAGTCTGATCAGTCTCAAAGTGGGAGATTGTTATATGGAGCCTAATCAAACTCGAAGGTTAAATTTTCCCCACTTTTATTGGCACGGTTTCCCCCCAAATTATTTAATAGGGGAGTGCAATGGGGGCAGAGCCCCTCCTGCGGGGCCCAGGGGGGCCATCCCCCTGGCGGGGGCCCGGGGGCAGAGCCCATGGTGGGGGTCTAGGGGCAATGTCCCCAGTGGGGGTTACTGGGGGTAGCGCCCCCGAAGCAAAAATTGCCTATTATTTTATAAAGGCGTTGGGAGTTATTTTTCTATTAGCTGATATAAAAAAACCCTATTTTGTAACTGACATAAGTCTTGATAAAAATGGCTAAGGGTTAGGGTTTCCGTTGATATTGTATTGTAACATTTGCAGCGGTATTGAGTTGCAAGGATTGCTGGTTGTAATCGGTTTGATTTGTTGGATAATAATATCACACTCTGTTGGTGGATGTAGCCCGAGTTTAGGTGAACCACGTTAAAAATTATCTCTCGCTGTTATTATTTCTGTGTATTTTTCATTCCTCTGTTTAATCTTTATTTGCATTTAATTGATATCTTCTACATGCAATTACTATATCATCTTGACATAGTTGGGACCAGAACCAACCCTACGACTTTAAACAAATTTATAGAACCACACATATCAAATGACATTTATTACCTCAGAGCAGTTTGGAGCAAATACTATCGATGTTATTTTGTTGTCCTTATCACAAATTGATATCTTGACATAGTTATCATAAAACACATAAAATATTCATATATTGCCATGGTAAGTTCATGCAATCTAAAGATCCATAACAATCATTTAGCTTTCAAATGTCTCAAACACTAGGAAAGCAAATGCAATCTCAACATATTACTAAACCATTAAAGAATGATCATCTTGCTAACAAATTTTTAACCATCTCTTGCCATGGTTATTCCATTTTACATGCATGGATAAGAAAATCTCAATGCACAGAGTACATGATTTAACCATGGTCATTACCACATTCTACAATTTCTATTATACAATAACTGACAGTAATTTAGTTACCTTTCCAATCTTGGTCAATGGTAGAGATCTTAACGAAATCATAAATAATATTTACAACTCCTACCTTTTAAAGAGTTATAAAACTAGCATCCCTTATCACAAATGTACACCTCTTTCATGGTTAAGTATAAGCATCTAATACAATTTATGGAAAAGAATGACAAGCTTTAAACCACCCCAACTCATTTTAATCCATATCCAATGATGAGTTATACATCATAAGTAAAACTTAAGATTGAACAAAATTACCCTTTATTGATTTTAAAAGAATGATATCATTAAAACACTCCATCAAACCCATTTCGTTAACATGAGCTTACCTTGATTAAGGTTTTGGTGTTAGCTTGTAGCCATGACTACAAACTTAGTTGTTTTTCATATATCGGTACAAGTATACTAAGGTTTCACTCCTTACTCAAGTAAGTTACTAGTCAATGAGTATTGCCAATTCGGTGTCAACATCAATCTATACATTCAAAATATAAAGACTTTGATCAATGAAATCAATAGGTTGTGGATCCCTTATCGAGTTCATTCATTTTCCACTAACCCCACCAAGAATGTAAATCAAACTAAGGTATCAATAAATCTTACTAGATAATGAATCTAATTTTTCAATCAAGGATAACAAAATATCCGAAATGTATGGATAAGAATTGACATCCCTTGTAGATTCCTATATCATTCACTAAAGGAAATCTAGATCAAAACTTCATCCTAGACACATTTGCACAGATGAAGCATGTTGTTTTAAATCCTTTACACAACTTTCTTGTGGGTTAACCTAGGCATTAAAAAAAGGTATTGTCATTTGGGCAACTCTTGAATATTGATGCAACAAAAAGCAACACTAAACATTAATAATTGGCTGTCTTTCATTCTAGAAGCAATCTTGTTCAATATTTGTGTAACAAAACATGGTAATTATGGCTTCACTAAAAGAATTTTTTCCTATTAAAGTTATCGTGCTACTCAAGACAAGGGATGAGATCAGCTTCACACAAGACAACATCAATCCACAAAATGGAAAAGTGATTCTGATATAAGAACTCTCAAGAGAATGTGAACTTTATTTAAGTCTTTCAGTAATTCAATCCTATCCCTTAACTAGACTAAACAGATCCTGATAATATTTGTCAAATGAAAGAAAACAAGGAGCAACGTGAACCATCCTAGTTAGGTGCTCGCTAGACCAAAATATGCACATTCAATTATACTCTCAAGAGAATTTAATTCTAACAACATGCTCCTAAGTGATTGTGTGAATAGATCCCTTCACATCATGACACCAAGAAAGACTAATTCCCTCTCCTCAATGACACTCTCTCTCCAACTGAGAGAGAATTATTATTTCCTATCGCTTTTACGGAAATAAAACACATGATGATGTTGATAACTGAGAGGGGGGGTGAATCAGTTATCCTAATTATTTCTCCTTGTGATCTTTATTAATCAAAGCAACATTGAATCAAACAAACAAACAATACTATGAAATAGAAACACATGACACAGTATTTTTGACGTGGAAACCCGGTTAAGGGAGAAAACCACGGGGTGATTAACCCAAAGATTATTCTCTGTTACAAGAATAAGGAATTACAAAAATGGCACTTGCCAATTAGGGCTCACTGCCCGAGCACATTGCTCACAAAGAGGCCCACTGCCTACAAGGAGACACACTGTCTACAAAGTGATAAGAATCACAGTCTTGAACTGGAGAATGACATCTTTACCATGTCCGGATCAGTTCCATTTAAGCCCAAAAACCTCTGTTCTGTCTTTTGTGCTTTTCTTCACCACACCACTCACTTCCTCACATCCCACCCTTCAAATGGACTCACAAACCTTTATTTATACAAGACATTGACTTATCTAAGTCGGCAATCAACTATAAGAATATCCGCAAGATGAATAACACATCCGGTCGGCCACCACAAGAGCATTCGCAGGATGAACAACTCATCCGGTTGGCAAAACAGAGCAAGAACTTCATCCGGAAGATTATCTTCAATTCCAGGCTCTACCATCAATGTGGACCAATCAACACAACCTCAATATGATCCAAGAACCTTCACAGCCTACCTGAATGACCAAGTACATCCGCACTTTCTCTACGTAATGGAATCTCTTCTCTTCCTCATCCGGAACTTCAAGAACACTGTCTGTCGCCACTGTCATAATGCAAAAGGTATTTTCGGACCTCCAAATCATACACAACCCGAGATGACACATCACAAGGACATCCCAAATACTCCTTCCAATCCACAGATTAGGATCATACAATTCCGGACCTCACTGGACCTTTCTGTGATCCTCTATCACCTCTGAACACTTACCGGAACCGGTTCCACACCGACAGCCACAACTCCTTCAGATCTTCATGCGGACCTCTGAAATACTGACTGAAGCATCTCAAGACTCATATCTACAAACCCTTTAATCTGCATCCTCCGGTTCGCATCCTATACAATATATTTGCCTTCTTCTCATCACTATTCTTCACTGTTCCTGACTGAGGCTAATTTTCTCAATATCCTCAGCACACTGCTCATCGAATCCCTCTTGTCAATGCAATATGAGTATGTTGACATCAATGACAATACTGGTTCACCTCATACTTGCAACAATCTCCCCCTTTGTCATTGATGGCAACATATGATGTGAAAAACCATCAAGACAAGAACTTCTCCTTTCTGTCACTGCTCCCCATATCAGCAATATGTCTTCTCCTCATTTACGGCTCCCCCTTTGATCATCAGCTACTTGTTTTTCACATGTCTTCTCTCCCCCTTTGACATCAATGGAAAAGGGCTCATACTTGCAATTCTAACACATCAGAATCATACCAGCTGCTCCCCCTTAGTAGCAGCTCCCCATCATCAATCCGGATCACAAGATATGACTGTGATATCCACCGGACTGATGCACATCAGTGCATCCTAGTTCATCACCGGAGGGGCCATGACCCCTAACTTCTCCCAGAGATATTCAAAAGAGTCCTTGGGAAGAGGTTTAGTAAAGATATCTGCAATCTGATCCTTGGAGGGAACATACTCCAACCTGACTTCTTCCTTGTTCACTTGTTCTCTCAAAAAGTGAAACTTGATAGATATGTGCTTAGTCTTAGAGTGTAATATCGGATTCTTGGAAATATTAATTGCACTTGAACTATCACAGAAAATTGTGATAGGCTCCGCATATTCAACTTTAATATCTCTTAGCATCTACTTCATCCATAGGATTTGAGTGCAACTACTTGCTGCTGCAATGTATTCTACTTCAGTTGTAGACAGAGATATTGCATCATGTTTCTTGCTTAGCCAAGAAACCAATCTTTTCCCCAAAAAGAATGCTCCACCACTGGTGCTCTTCCGATCATCCACATCTCCTGCCCAATCTGCATCTGTGTAAGCATGAAGAGAGAAATCCAGATCTCTAGGGTACCATAGACCATACTCAGCTGTCCCTTTCAAGTATCTAAAAATTCTTTTGATTGCCATAACATGAGATTCTTTAGGATCAGCCTAGAATCTTGCTACAAGACCAACAACCTGCATTATATCTGGTCTGGTCTGAGTGAGATACAATAATCCACCAATCATTGATCTATATTTTGTCTGATCTGCCTTTGGGGAGTCATCATCTTTGCTCAACTTACATCCGGTTGCCATGGGAGTGTTCATTGGCTTTGAATCTTCCATACCAAATTTCCTTAACAATTCTTTCACATATTTGGTCTGAGAAATGAAGATCCCTTTCTTTGTTTGAGTAATTTGCAGACCCAAGAAGAAATTCATTTCACCAAGCATAGACATTTCAAACTCACATTTCATCTGATTTGCAAAAGTTTTGCACATACTATCTCTTCCTCCAAAAATGATATCATCCACAAACACTTCAACAATCAAAATGTTTTCATGATCAATTTTGAAATATAAGTTACTGTCAGTAGTACCTTTGCTAAATCCAATCTGCACAAGATGCTTATCCAATCTTTCATACCATGCTCTTGGAGCTTGTTTTAATCCATACAATGCTTTCTTCAACTTGCAGACCATATCATCATTGTCAGACAATTGAAATCCATCCGGTTGTTCAATGTAAACTTCTTCTTCCAGGTCACCATTTAGGAAGGCAGACTTGACATCCATTTGATATACCTTAAAGTCTTTAAAGGCAGCAAATGCAAGAAATAATCTGACTGCTTCAATTCTTGCCACCGGAGTAAAGGTCTCTTCAAAATCAATTCCTTCTATTTGAGAGTAGCCTTTGCAGACCAATCTAGCTTTGTTTCTGATTACTTCACCAACTTCATTTAATTTATTCTGGAAGACCCATTTGGTTCCAATCACATTCCTGTCTCTAGGTCTGGGAACAAGATCCCAAGTATGATTTTTCTCAATTGACATCAATTCATCTTTCATTACTTTGGTCCAGTTTTCATCATTGCAGGCTTCATTTACTGTTTTAGGTTCAATCTTTGAAATCAGACAACATTCATCCTGATTTTGAGCAATATTCCTTCTAGTTTGCGCACCTTTGCTTCTGTCACCTATGATCTGATCTTCAGAGTGGTTCAGTGTTACATACCTTGGAATTTTGGGAGTATCCTGCACTGCTGCTTCTTGATCAGACTCATTCAAACCTATCTCTTCTTCCTGATTTACCGGATCAGGCTGACTCTGTCTTACCGGAGAGGATTGAGTTCCTTGAACCTGAACACCGTCTTGGTCATCTTCATCAAATTCATAAAATCTTGAGGGCTTTTCAATTCCTTCATCAACTTTCATATTAGTGCTTTCTATCATCTTCCTCAGTCTCTTATTGTAACATCGGTATGCTTTGCTTTGAGTAGAGTAACCCAAGAAAATTCCTTCATCACTTCTAGCATCAAACTTTCCTAGATCTTCATCTCTTTTAATATAACACTTGCTACCAAATACTCTGAAATATTTCACAGTAGGAGTGATGCCAAACCAGAGTTCATAGGGGGTCTTACCGGTATTGTTTCTGATTTGAACTCGATTTAGAGTGTAGACTGCAGTGCTGATAGCTTCTTTCCAGAACATCTGAGGAACATTTGCTTCCAACATCATTGTCCTGGCAGCTTCCTGGATGGTCCGGTTCTTTCTTTCAACTACTCCATTCTGCTATGGAGTCCTAGGAGCAGACAATTGTCTCCTTATACCCTGCTTCTCACAAAAGTCAATGAACTCACTAGATGTAAATTCACCACCTCTATCAGACCTTAGACACTTCAATTTTAATCCGGTTTGATTCTCTACCATAGCTTTGAAGATTTTGAACTTCTCAAATGCTTCTGATTTTTCTTTTAGGAAGGTAACCCACATCATCCAGGAATGGTCATCAATTAACAACATGAAATATCTATCACCTTGCAGACTCTTGATTCTTGTCGGACTGCAGAGATCAGTATGTACTAATTCCAACAATCCGGTAGAGGACTGATCTTTGCTTTTGAAAGAGACTCTGCTTTGTTTACCTAGCTGACATTCTTTGCACAAACTATTTGTAGGTTTCATCAATTTTGGAAGATCTCTTACAGCCTGAGTATTGCTTATCTTGATGATGTTATCAAAATTTACATGACACATTCTTCTATGCCATAACCAACTCAGATCAACTTGAACAAATAGACAACTTTTATTTGAACCAACCAGATGAAAGATATTACCTTTTGTCTGAGTACCAGATGCAATTTCAGTTCCGGAGCTTGTAAAGATTCTGCATTTTCCATTCTTGAACCGGAGATCATAGCCTTTGTCTACTAACTGACCAACACTGAGAAGATTGTGCTTCAAACCTTCAACATATAGTACATTACCTGTTTTGCTCCTTCCATCATAGGAAATAGTTCCCCTACCTCTGATTCTTCCAGCAGAATTGTCACCAAATTTTACCATTCCTCCTTCATACCTTTCCAAATTCAAAAACTTATTCTTGTCACCGGTCATATGGTGAGAACATCCACTGTCAATAACCCAATCATCTTTTTCTTCCACTTGAGCAGCAAAAGCTTTTTCCACAACCTTGTGATTGACAGATTCAGAGAGTATTGAATCTTTTTCCTTGATGGCAATAAACACCCATTCATTTCCGGATTTGCTTCCTAGTTCTGATTCATCATCTGTTACTCCTTCACTGTCATCTTCTTCATGAACATAATAGCAGTTCTTTTGAAACCTTTGTCTGTTAGTATTAGACCGTGCAGATTTTTCCGGACATCTTGAAGCAAAATGACCAATCTTATTGCAGTTGAAGCACTTAAAAGGTAGTTTTCCTTCATACTTACCAGATCCTCTTGGTAGTCTTTTTGTGATGAGGGCTTCAAGTTGAGCTGTTTCTGCTTCTTCTTCTTCCATGTCTCTTCTTGCTTGATCATACCATGATATCTTCCTTGAAGAGTTTTCTCCCAGATCAAATCTCTGTTTGCCTTTCACATAGGCACTGGCTTTGAAAGTAGATTCAGTCTTGGGAGGATCATCTCCAAACTCGGTCATTTCAAATGCAGCTAGCTTGCCAGCCAATTGTTCTCTTGTGACGGTTGTGTGGGCTCTGAATTCATCAATTGCAGCAACCTTGATTTTGTAGGCAGTAGGAAGGGATCTGAGGATTTTGCAAAAAATCTCATTTTCATCCAGAGTTCCACCAGCATTTCTAATTCCACACACTAGTTCATTCACTCTTGGCATAAAAGTAGTGATGTTTTCATCATCTCTCATCTTCAATCTTTCAAATTTCCCTTTCAGACTTTGCAACCTTGCACTCTTGACAAACTCATCTCCTTCATACAGAAGTTCCAGTTTAGTCAGGATCTCATATGCAGTTGGTAGGTCAATAACATTTGAGAGATCTGAGTCATTCAATGCGCTTAGAAGAGCTTCTTTGGTCCGTAGATTATTTTTGGCTTCTGTGATTTCATTCAGAGTTGTCGGACCACCTTGTGGAGGTACATATGGTTTTGAAACCATGGCCAAGTATGCTTTTCCCATACGTTCCAAGTGACATTTCATGCGACCCTTCCAAAGAGTGAAATTGGTTCCATCGAACTTCGGACTATCCTTTTTGTATGACGACATCCTAGATCTCCTCAAGCGGTTAAGCTCCTTTCAGAGGAACCTGGCTCTAATACCAATTGTTGATAACTGAGAGGGGGGGTGAATCAATTATCCTAATTATTTCTCCTTGTGAACTTTATTAATCAAAGCAACATTGAATCAAACAAACAAACAATACTATGAAATAGAAACACATGACACAGTATTTTTGACGTGGAAACCCGGTTAAGGGAGAAAACCACGGGGTGATTAACCCAAAGATTATTCTCTGTTACAAGAATAAGGAATTACAAAAATGGCACTTGCCAATTAGGGCTCACTACCCGAGCACACTGCTCACAAAGAGGCCCACTGCCTACAAGGAGACACACTGTCTACAAAGTGATAAGAATCGCAGTCTTGAACTGGAGAATGACATCTTTACCATGTCCGGATCAGTTCCATTTAAGCCCAAAAACCTCTGTTCTGTCTTTCGTGCTTTTCTTCACCACACCACTCACTTCCTCGCATCCCACCCTTCAAATGGACTCACAAACCTTTATTTATACAAGACATCGACTTATCTAAGTCGGCAATCAACTATAAGAATATCCGCAAGATGAATAACACATCCGGTCGGCCACCACAAGAGCATTCGTAGGATGAACAACTCATCCGGTCGGCAAAACAGAGCAAGAACTTCATCCGGAAGATTATCTTCAATTCTGGGCTCTACCATCAATGCAGACCAATCAACACAACCTCAATATGATCCAAGAACCTTCACAAGCCTGCCTGAATGACCAGGTACATCCGCACTTTCTCTACGTACTGGAATCTCTTCTCTTCCTCATCCGGAACTTCAAGAACACTGTCTGTCGCCACTGTCATAATGCAAAAGGTATTTCCGGACCTCCAAATCATACACAACCCGAGATGACACATCACAAGGACATCCCAAATACTCCTTCCAATCCGCAGATTAGGATCATACAGTTCCGGACCTCACCGGACCTTTCTGTGATCCTCTGTCACCTCTGAACACTTACCGGAACCGGTTCCACACCGACAACCACAACTCCTTCAGATCTTCATGCGGACCTCTGAAATACTGACTGAAGCATCTCAAGACTCATATCTACAAACCCTTTAATCCGCATCCTCCGGTTCGAATCCTATACAATATATTTGCCTTCTTCACATCACTGTTCTTCACTGTTCCTGATTGGGGCTAATTTTCTCAATATCCTCAGCACACTGCTCATCGAATCCCTCTTGTCAATGCAATATGAGTATGTTGACATCAATGACAATACTGGTTCACCTTATACTTGCAACAGATGAATCTTCTACTAATTGATATTTAATATAAATCCGTAAATAATGACACATATTAAATTCAAAAGATAACTACATAATCAATTATCTTTTCTATTCATTCTATTAATCAATAACTAACTAAGCAAACAACAGGATGTGACAACATTATTATCTTGGTTATTAGTTCCATCAACCAAAACCGCATCCATAGTTGGTTGGATTAAGAAAATTAACATACACCCTAAATATGGAAGGATTATGTGTTGGATCATATTATTTAAAGTAGTAACACTCAAATGTCTTTTGTCTAATGCCTCAACTAATATAATGTCTCTAGTAACACTTCAATTCCTAAATTTATCAACTTCTTAATCCAAAATGGGATGGCATGTACAATTTACCTCATGCTTCCCTTAAGAATTGAAATTTAGCTTCTTCAAGGCATGAATATGTGGATAGTGCAACTTCTAACAAGTAGCCTTGCAAAACTTCTTTCCACCATTAATCCATAACCTTGGTCCAAATCTTGTATATCTAATCTAACCTTCACAATCTTTGCTCAATCCATGCAAATTAGTAGAGAAAAACTTGACTATAGGTAGACAACCAATTAAATGTTAATTTAGGGAGCTCATTAAATAATGCTTCATAGAAGGGATTGTTAAATTCCCTTTCTAACTATGTTTTAAGCTTCACTTTAACCTCAAAAATAGACGCTTGAGCAAATCGTATAGATTCTTGTTCAAACCATTCCTCAACATATTCTAACGTAAGATGATCTATACACTAACAACTCTATTGACCAAATTACAATTCCTACTTCATCAAATGCGAGCAAAATTTACAACCTATAACAATACCAAGCATGAGACATACCAACTTATATTTACAAAAACTAGCTCCATTTACCAAATAGTACTCATATTCCCTGATATTATATCCAACTGACAAATACTACTGCCTCATACAACCTATGATCTCCATTTGTATCTAAAACTTTGCTCAATATTCACATATTTATGACAGTCTTTAACCATAAATTGAACAACAAAGGCCATGGTTATGAAGAACTTGGGGCCCTCTCCTTTGTGTTAAACTTCCAAAGAAAACAACCAATACATTTCAAGTGTGTATCGAGAGCCATGAACGGGAACATCCTAACTACCAGGGTTATAAAAAGTTCAGAGCTCCCCCAAAAGAGACATCTTTATCGAAAACCCCAATAAAAACTCATGTTTCAAGGACAGAAAAAATAAGCTCCTATTTCTTAACATCAATCCATGAGTTTTGAGAATGCTAATAAACAGGTGGTTATCCATTTGGAGCCCGTGCAAGGTCCTGCCTTAGTGGAGTCTGTCAACATTGAGGAAAAGGATGCAGAAGATATTTATAGTCACAAAAGGAGGTGGCGATTACATGGAATCTTCTCATGATGGCATATTAGAATGGGACTTCACGTCAAAAGTAGATTTAGAAGTCTCTTTGACAAGATGATTGAATGGTGAATATGAGTTGATTGGAAAGAGCTGCGCCATAGTTTGCCTTATGCAAGGGCTTGTGGATGCCAAACTATTGACTATCACTATTTCGTTTAATTTTGGCTAATAAAAATAGGACAAATATTTACTACTTTTTATTGTTAATAGGTATAAAATTACTATTGACTGTTTAATCATTGAAGTAAATATTTAAGTGGAGTAATTTCGACACCTATCAAAAAGAGTAATACTGATTAGTGCCTTCCACAAGTGATAACCACGACCATGGATAAGACAAATTTGCTACCAATGTCACCACAGTCTCCTATGCAATGTGTTCTTTGAATTACTCTGGATAGCCCTTGTTTTGATGGGATTAATGACACGACTGATTTCTGTGCAGCCATGGAGATCACCTTTCTGCTAGAAACTCTGAGGATGCAGTCAATTAATCTCTCCATGATGGGACCAACAACGTGTTGGTGGTGTACACACCGACTAAATATCACTAGCTGGCTAGATTTCAAGATTAAGTTTCTTTGTTGATTCCCTGTTACTAAAGTTAGTCATGGTCCAAAGTTTCCAGGTAACAGCTTGGTGCGTGTGCACATTGTTACTTGTGAGGAAATCTGGGGCCCTATAATCCAGGGTATTAATCTCACCTTATAACTGGCTGACACATGCTTGGTATCTACACAAGGAATTATGCTAGGAGATGGCCACTTGTGAACTACTTGTAGCAAACTTTCAGCATGTGTTTAGTTTTTAAGATCCTTGGCCCAATTTACAAGTAGTATTTGATCATCTACATACCGTGCTGTGTTTTTTTTTTTTTTTTTTTTGGGTGTGGAGAAGATCATATTGGGATGACAACTCTATGGCGAATGTGAATCCAAAGCCATTGATCCAAGATGATGATGTACGACCTACAACAGCTTAGCAATCAATCACTAAATGAAATGAAATGAAAGTTTTTAATGACATCAACGAGACCAAACAGTTTAGGGACCCAGAGGCAAAGCAGACCACACAAAACAAAAGAACTAATAGGCAGCCACCCTGCTACTTCTGGTTGCTCTCTATTTCTCTGTTGATCATCATTCTTTGTGATGGATTCTGCACAAGTAATCTGTCACTCTTACTATCCTCGCCTCTTCAAACAAGGCCGTTAAAGACCCAACATTTAGGATATCTGTGTATTTGATCCGAATGTTCTCGTATGCCTTACATTCCATGATGTAGTGCCATTCTATTTCCACTAATCCCGATGGGCAGAGACGACAAATCCTATCCACCCACTCCTCTTTAGGCGTTTTCCACCTTCCTGTTTCACACCTAAGATGGTGTGAACTAGTTTTGAGTTGGGCCATTAACATTTTAGCTTTCCACTTGATATCCACTCCTATATAGTACTTTTGCTCATGGTCACATGTGGGGTTAAAAAAACAACATAACTAGTTGGAAAGGCAAGGAGAAGCTGGTCACCTTCAAGAACCACCAAAGACCATAGGGGTGCATAACATCTCCAAAGATGAAAATAGCCTTTGCCACTTCAATATATGTGCTTTAGAGGGTGATTGGCAAGTTACAAACCACACTAAAGAAGACTGGACATATTACCATTGGACTCTCAAGATGGTGCAAGTTAATATTGGCACAGAAGATGCACCAAAGATGGCCACCATTGACAACTATTGGAAAGAAAAGGATCTAGCACACATTGTTGAGTTCTTGCATGAGTATGCTAATTTGTTCTTGCATAGATATGAAGAGACGAAGGGGCTCCACCTATCATTGGGCAAAATGAATATTAAGTTAAAGCCTATAATCAAGCTAGTGAAAAAGCACCCCTATAAGTTTAATCCAAACCTGTGTGCACTATTAAAATTGGAGGTAAACCAATGCTCAAAGTTGGTGTAATATTTGAGGTACAAGAATTTGAATGGGTTAGTCCCATGGTTGTCTTGATCAAGAAGGATGGGCACATTAGGATATGTGTTGATTATAGGTAACTCAATTAAATGCATGCATTACAGATCCATTTCTTAACCCTTTCACAAAGGAAATCTTAGAAGGTGTAGCTGGGAGAGAAGTTTATACATTTACTGATAGGTTCTTGTTTACCACTAGGTGCATATTGCAAAAGAAAATAAGGCCCTAATAAATTTTGCTATAGAATGGGGTGGTTTTGCCTATAATGTTATGTCATTCAGTCTTTAAAATATGTTTGTTGTATAATTGTGCATTATGGTTAGTGCTTTCAAGGGCCTTATACATGAATTTCTATAAATCTACATGGATGACTAGACTATATATGGACTAGTGGCTAATCATGTGGGTTCTTTAGGCCTGGTGTTTGAGTGATGCTGTCAATTGAACATTGCACTCAACTTGAAGAAATGTACCTTCATGATCTCCTTTAGCAAATTATTGGGGCATGTGATTTGTAAGGAAGGGATGTAAGGAAGGGATGTTGGTTGACCCAACAAAGGTAGCAATGATTTCGTACTTGGAGACCCCAAAAAATTTGCACAAAGTGTGTGTGTTCCTTGGTCATATTGGCTACTATAGAAAGTTCATTAAGGGACACATATACATTTCAACACCTTTGGAGGAGCTACTCAAGAAGGATGTAATGCTTGTTTGGATAGGGAAGCATCAATAGGCATTTGATCTACTCAAAGACAAATTAGCCAACACACCCATTTCACAATTTCCATATTGGAGCATGTCATTTCATGTCCATGTCAATATGTTTGGTATTGTGATTGGCTCAATCCTTGCGCAACCAGGAGAAAGACAAATTGACCATCCCATTTATTTTGCAACCACAAAGACACGTGCAAAGCACAACAATACAATGACCGAGTGCAAAAATTTGGTGATGGTCTATGAATCCAAAAGTCAGAAAATATTTGTTGGCTACACTATTTATCCTTTATACTAATCATCAGGCACTTAAGTACTTGGTGAATAAGTTGGTGCTATATGGCTAGATTTAGAGATGATTAATTTTGTTTTAGGAATTTGATTTCAATATTGTTGTGCACCCGCGGAAGCACCATGCAAGGGTTGTCCATCTTTCCTTAATTGCAATAGGTGAGCAGGGCATTGGACCTATTGAAGATTCTTTATCATATGCATAATTGTTCCAAGTTGAAATTGTTCCTAAAGGACTCGAAGATGTAGCATTCTTCTTGTTATGTACCTAGGGATATGATATTATAATGTATTTAGGTGGATGGAGATGCTGACATGTGGCACACATCCCTTAAGCGAGTTATACTGGGTCATGTGGACTTTTGTAATTAATTATATTAGGTGATGAGTAGTCCTTCATTGGGATTTCCCCTCCATTATGTTATTAGGAGGAGGTCTATATAAAGAAGCTGACTATCATTGTAAGGATATATAGGTACATACATAGGTACATACATATATATATACATATATATACATATATATACATACATACATATATATACATACATACATACATATATATATATATATATATATATATATATATATATATATATATATATATATATATATATATATATATATATATATATTGTGTGTGTGTGTGTGTGTGTTGAGTATGATATTGTATTTGGGATCTCATGGAGACAGCATAGAGTGGCTTTTTCCTTAAAGAGTATTGTATAATGTTACCCTAACTCAAGGGTTTATTCTATTTCTACATATATTGGATATTAGGGCATCTTGGCCCACAAACATCTCTTGTGTTGTGTGAGATATATCTTCTACATTATATTATTTCCATTATTATATGTGTGGATCTTATCAAGTAGTATCAAAGCTACGATTTGGGAAAAGGTGAGGACAAAACCCTAATTTTTAAATATTTGTCTGTATCTTTTAAATGGATGTAAAATTTTCTATAATTTTTTTAGTGAACTTGGAGGATCATATAAGGAAGCTACATTCCAAAAATCAAGTTTCTAGCATCAATATTGAGTGAGTTATTGCAATTTTATGGTTTTTTATTAATTCACTTTCTAGGCCACAAATCAAGGGATTTGTATGATTTTGGAAAGTTCATCAAAATTCATTAGGGGTTTATTATTTGTATTTTTATTTTTGAGGGAAAACTAATTATGAAGTGATTCAATGTGTATGTAGAAATATGAAATGTAAAGGAACAATACAAGCACCTATTCCATACTTACGACACTCAATATACATAAGACTAAAGAAATGAAATAGAAACACATAAACACTATTACCACAATAGCCTTCTTGTTGCACCTTGTTGCTCCAATGATATTTTGATAGATATTTGTATATGTTGGTTGCTCAATTCTGTAACATAACTTTGCCATATGGAGACTTGATATATATAATGGCTTGGTTGATGTTTGATTTATAGATTCTTGGATAATAGGATGAATAACTACAATTAAGAGGTTTAATGGATGGCTAGGAGTAAGGGGTGGAAATAGATGGCTAAGATTAAGAGGTGCAATATGAAATGGAGGGCTAAGATTTGATGAGAGGATTATAAGATAATGACAAAGCTTTTAGGGCATCCTTATGTGAATCGCTAGGATTTGGAGATGTAGTATGAGATGAATGGTGGAGATGAAAAAATCATTTATTGTTTGTGGCAAGTCATGTGACTCTAAATAATTAATTTAAATAATAAAATTATTTAATTAATTATTGGAGAAAGGTGATGATGGAAGAAAAATAGAATTAATTAAATAAATAGAATTTATTTAATTAATTTGGCTAGGTGAGATAAATTGATTAATTAAATAAATAGAATTTATGAAATTAATTTAGGTGATGGAGGAAATGGATTAATTAAATAAATATAATTTATTTAATTAATTTGGGAAAGGGATTAAGGGACAATGTGTTGCAAGATGAATGTCTAGGTGATGTTGAAGGGTTATAAGGACATGGCCAATTTTAGGTGTCTACACAATTAAAGTCAGGTATGCGGTAGAAATTAGAAACCCTAGTTTTAATGGAGGTTCTAATGTTTGATGGAAATGGTAATGGTAGAGAATGTTGGTTCCAATTCAAAAAGGCTTATGGTAGACATGCAATTTGGAGTATAACATTTAGTTGGCACTTGAGTGGTATAGCTTTGAAATTGTATTTTTAGGTGTATATTGACATTTCTTCTTTATTGGCTTACTATCATGCATGTGAAACCACAAAAAAATAGTCTCAAAATATTTACTCTAATTCCTTATACTAGCCCTATCTCTATGGATCTCCATACCAAGCACTAGTACAAAAAGAGCAATATATTACTAAAAAAACTACTAAAAACTACTTATAAATGACCAAACATGGTCACGTGACCATTAGTAGTTTATTGACAGTCATTTATAACACGACCAAATTGATGACTCAACCATTTTTAATCATTTATTGGTTGTTTTGATTGATCGATTTGGTAGTATATTTAGTCATTGATTGCTGTAATCTGGTCACTTATTTAGTCATTTATTTTTCACTGATATATTTAGTCATTAATTTAGTCATTGATTGTTGTTAACTGGTCACTTATTTAGTCATTTTTATTCACTAATTTTTGTCCATTGGTAGTGTATTTAGTCATTAATTTTAATCATCATTTTAATCAATTTGGTAGTATATTTAGTCATTTTAATTCAATGATTTAACACTGGTCATATATTTAGTCATATTTATTTACTGTTCACTAATTTATGTCAATTGGTAGTATATTTAGTCATATTTATTCACTGTTAATGATTTCTATCAATTGGTACTATATTTAGTCAATTTAATTATTAATCAACGTCAATTAGTAGTATATTTAGTCATTTTAATTGACTGATATTTGAGGATTTAAACATAAAACACAGAAATACACATCATAATCATTAATTAATTGCCTACAATATAAAGACAGCCATTGAAAAGATAAAATCTCTAAACTTTATTAAAAGAAAGATGTTCTTACAGCTTGCATAAGTCTGAAATATCTATCTTGCTTGAAAAATGCTTAGAAATAGAGTATTACAATGTTTATTTTTAGTCACAAGACTGAAAATCTGATCGAGTTACAATGCGCAAAAATGAGAAGAAGAATTAACTTCTCCAAGTTTACAATGCTTTGCCAAAAAGTGAACTGTCAGTAACTGATTCTCAACTAGCCTAACTGCTGCCACAGGTCATCTAATCCTCCCCATTAGTCTAGCACTTGTCCTTCTTGACTGCAACCAAAGGAAATACACTGTCATATGTAGTCAGGTCTGTGATAGGATATTCATAATGTGAAACATGGATTAGATCAAGCTTCCTTAATGAAACATCACTGTATTCTTGTGTCTTGTATTGTCATCAGTACTGCTTATGGGACATGTTTTTATTGAGTTTGAAGATATCAGGTCCTCTTACGGCATGGAATCAGATTCTTCCTTCATTAATGCATCTTCAAAAGCCTCTTTTTGAGTCTAAATTGTTCACTTACCCTACCTCTATTACATTGGACACTTGGTAGGTAGTCATATATATTTAGTGTCCTTAGTCTTTACTACTCATTGTGGTGACTGAACTGTGCATACTTGCTTTCTAGATGATTGCCCTGCAACTTTCATATACTTGCCTTTTAATTAATGCTAACACTGCAGTCCTTTGTTCCTTTGCTCATGCCACTGAAACCATGTTTAATGTGCCTGTATCGCTGGGAACCATTGACCATTGCCACTCACCATGAACATCTTACCTCTATGCACTCATTATCTCTCTGTTATAGAGCAGTCACCCATAAGTATACAAAATTTAGATTTTCATTTGTAGGCTATCATAGGTTTATGAAACTATCATATTCCTGCAACTATACTGCCATGTAGAATCTATGCCTTGTAATAATAGCATTATTAGTGGCTATCCTTTTTTATATTTAAGACTTCTATAAATTTATCTATTGGTTGCTTCCAAAGTCTTGATGAAATGCTAACATCGTCACCTTATGACTGCAATCTTCCTCATTGATCTTTGTGCATTGCCAACTTCCCTTCCTTTCTCAAAAACTAACACACCACCCTTGATCACAATAGCTTAAGACTCATCTCACTTTGTCTATGGCATGAACTATGTACTTTATCTCTTGCTCACTGTCATTTATGCTCCTTGAGTCTTCATGACTGTCTTCATGATGACATCTCATATATGAACCTCTCTCCTATATTAATCTCTCTCATTTATGCTCCTTGAGTCTTCATGACTGAGTGTTGATCATATCCCATATATGAAGATCTCTCCTTCAATGTAGCCAATAATAACCCTAGAATCGTTTCATAAAGGCATATAAGGCAGTGATGTTGAATGTTTAGGGAGGAAAAGCAACATAAAATCAAGTTCAAAAAACCCATAAGACTTAAATATGTGTCTTTGCTTTGAAAAATGTGTTACAAAGTGTGTTTCTCAGTGCTGGGACTAAGAAAACTGAGTTACAATGGCTTTTTTTGCTTATACAACTCCAAAATAGACAAAAAACACTTAGATCCTTGAACAACACATTCAAACTATTGCATAAAGCAGTGGGCCAAGCTGTCTAACAGCTAGTACATGATAAACATCAACTATATCATTTTTTTCAAATATTTTAATGGCCACCGTATGAAGGTCCCTTCTTTCTCTTTCAAACGGATAGCTCCATCTATTTTGTCTTCATAAGCAAGGGGTATGTTACTTGTGACGTTTAAAATATTTACATTTGCATCTCCTGTTCCTTTGAATTTGACTCCATGTACAATAGATAGTGAGTGAATCCACCCAATGCCCATAGACGTAGCACCATCACTAGGATCCAACACCTGAACTTTATCCCCTTCTTGGAGTTTATCAATATTAAATGTCTGCAAAAACAAAAAAAAATACATTATATTGAGGTATAAAACACACATTATATTACTTTTGACTGTTGTATGTAATGTCTTATGTCTTGGAACAAATTAGTTTTTGTATGTGCTTTTTTTGATTATGTTGAATGACAAAGAAGCAACTTTTTACTCTGAAAAAAAAACTAACCCATTGCAAGGTACAAACAAATGGAGGGCAAAACTACAATAGTGCTAGATTGTACGAGTACTCCAGAAAGAGACATGGATTAGCAATGAAGTCCCCCCAACTGGGGACCATGACATCCCCGAACACAATGCACTAATGCATAGTGAAAATCTATGTATGCACTCTATTACAACTAAGCTCTAAGCTTCCATATGTAAGTTATATGTTCTCCCTTATTTCCATAATCTATGTCTACTAGCTAATTACACTTCACTACTATTCTAACCAGCTTCTATCAAATAGGTAATGATTACCCTTATTTACATAATAAAACAACCATTACTTGAATAGTACTTACTTGCATGTGGTTTCATAGGACTCACCTCGAGTTCAGCATGACTACTACTATGAATATCATGTGCATGCTCTTCAAGTTCATCATCATAATTATCACTATAAACATTGACATGAAGTTGTACAGTTTTGTAGAGAGCTCTATTGACATGGCCTTTTTCTTTTCGTTTTGCTTTCATATAATTGTTCTACATGTGGTTTAATCATCATGCAAAAATTAATATAAGTCAAGTAAAGAATGTAAAAGCTATAAATTTTTGTCCAAAAGAACATTCTAAGCATGAAGAATTAATGACAAAACATTGGGACAGGTTAACTTACAACTTAAAGAATGCAAAAGCTATAATTTTTTGTCCAAAAGAACATTTTAAGCATGAAGAATGACAAAACATTGGGACATATAACTGACAACTATTATATTACCTCAACTTCATCATAACTATGACGATTGTGTTGTGTAATGCTCCGCCATGAAACCCTAGAGAGTTAAGTTTAACCTAGTAATATAAAGGGCAGTTTTAAAAAAAAAAATAGAAATAATGATAACAAAACATAACATAGTCTAATATCAACAAGTTAAACTAGCATCTCTAGGGATTACATAGTTGCATTATTGAAATTAAACAATAATCAACAACATACATGGTTTATTCAAATAACTCAAACTAACAATTTGATTACATCATCAGATACATACATCAACATCTTTGCAATAATGTTTACAAGTGCAGAATAGTTTATCTTACAAGAGGAATTACATAATTTCTATGATACAAAAGCCCTTTCTTTCTGAATACATCAAATTACATAATGAGTGCCACTGATACACAGGTCTAGATACAAATAGTACAATTATCTGTCTTCACATACAGGTGCAAAACTGGAATAAAGTGAGATACATCTTCTTTACACATGAACCTCGACGCTAGAGAACCAATGGAATAAAGCACAACCACCCGACCATGTGGAACCCTGAGGTCCACCCTCCATGCTAGGAGATAACATAAGGTCCCACTAAAATAGACAGTAGTCTAAAAGGAACAAGGACTACACATGAATCCAATGCAATATAGGTAACTAACACAATCAACACTTCCGGAGGCCACCACATAACGAATGGGGAAAAACAATTAGAGAATGCTAGACTGTAGTAGGGATGAGTGTCATCACATGGTCCTAACATGGGTTACCCTGACAGTCTCTAGCTAGACACCGGCCCCCATTCATGGGTTACCCTGACAGTCTCTCACTAGGAGCCAACCCCCATCTACGGTTACCTTGACAGTCTCTTACTAGATGTCGGCCCCATAGGGTGACACATGCGGAACCAACATTCCTTTCGTGAGGACAAGGAAGTTGATCTTGCCAACCAGGCCTTCTCATCCCATCCTTAGCCTAAACGAGCACTACAGGCATGGGTGAGGAATCCAACTATCTTAATTAGTGTGAAAACTACCCAACCCCTAGATTTATTATTAGGTTATCACTTAATTACAAAACTCCGAATGGGTTACCCTAGCTAACCACTTTGGGCACCGGCCCCACATTAGAAGCCACTCCTCCTTCACTGCATCTAGATTCTCACAACCCATAACATAAACCAAGCATGAACTATCACATTTCTCATCATGATACATTTACAACATAAAATATACATCATTTCACATCACACAGAGCAAGGCATTACCCATCTTGCATAGTCATCATAACCACATGAATAGGTACACTAAGCAAGGCATTACCCATCTTGCACATGTATCATACCAACATGAATAGGAGGCAACATTTCAAGCATGTAGTTCATTCAACTCACATGATGCACACATAGCCAACCCCCACACAATCACACCCTCCTAGGCCACTAGAAAAAATTTCCCCAAATGACACAAACACTTGACACCACTAAACACAATGGTCTCACATCACATTCACTCTCAGATGCACATCATAAACTAAGATCCTTTGTCAATATTTTCATGATCAATCATCTAACAAATATAAAGTGAATCTATCTCAACAATACAAAGTTGTAACTAATAATTCTCAAAACTTATTTTAATTTTATTTAATTTAAATGAATGCGAACAACATGCAAATAACCCTAAGACATACAAATTAAACACAACAATTATTTACATTATTTACAACTGATGTAGATTTCATTAATAATCTAGACAATTTTGTAAATATTATTAAATATAACTTTATAAGCAAGACTAAAAGCCTATAATATTAGAATGCTATAAATCTCTTACACTAGTTAGAATCACAAGATACAAAACCCAAAGCTACAATGAAAGAACCTTGTTCTAAGGTTAGCTTGAGAGGAAAGGAATACAGAACAACAAAACATTCCTATAGATCTAACATCAAAATTCACTTACAACATCGCATACACAAGAAATCAGGACATACTAATTTATGCCTTAGGAAAACTAAACCTCAACAACATGACCCTATTACAACCACTGATACAATTTACACAAGTTCCATTTACCTTATACAATCCCACTCGTAATCAACTAATTTCTAAAACAAACTTATAAATCAAATCTTAACTACATTGTTTACAAACCTAAATTCCAAACCTACTTATCATATTTCTACTAATAAATCATAATAAAATCAATATCAATTTAAATTAAATTTATCAACATTAATATACAATAACTCTATCTAAATTGAATTTTTCTACTTCTATTCTATATATATTTAATAGCCTTCTTATAACCTAACAAACAACCAAAATAAGTAGAGTTATTGGTAACACAACTAACTGTTTTAATAGAGACGAAACGTGTGAGAGGTAGACAATCAAAAAATATTCATATCTCCAAAATTACAAACTGGGTAAGGCTAATTTTTGGATATGATTTTGATAACTAGGTCATGCACCATATATAAAAAATTTAAAAGAACCCAGTTCGTAAAAATAAAGTTATGGCTACCGCAACAGACTATAAAAATAAAGATGAAATTGGTGAGAGATAGACAGTCTGGTGCAGGAGCACCCCAAGAATACTAGAGTCTTAATGCATTTTCTATATTTAATGTAATAAGGTCTATTTGACCAGACTTGTCATTGGTGTTTGTAATTCAGTTTTTGTTTGTAATTCCTTAGGACACTTATCGATCTGTCATGATAAGGTTGTTAGTTGGTTATATCTCCCAGTTGCTTGGAATTGTCTCCCAGCCGCTGGGAATCAAGTCTGTACTACTCAGGGAGAGTAGATAAATAGCTCAGCTCAGATCGATTGGAGATATAGGGATCGAGTTTGTTATAGATTGAGATTTTTGTAGGGAATAGAAAAAGTTCTAGAGCTATGAATTCAGATATTTTTACTTCATTCCTGAAAGCAAATAAAAGATCCTGTTTGTGTTGTTTTCAGGTGCTTAATTTACTGTTGTAGTCGATTTTCTGATTGGCAGCCGAGATGGATTTTCTCCATTCCATCGGTTGATTACTTCGTAATCAGTGGAATGGCTGTATATAGTAGTTTAGAATTCCTATTTTTCTTTTGTTTATTTTGTGTGGTCGCATGATCAACTTGCAGCATGTTGAGATGAGCCCTAGCATCCTCATGTGCTAGGTTGTTAAAGTTAGAAAAATTCATATGTTTGTAGAAGGAACAGTTTGGTGAAGTCGTGAGGATTTTTCGCTGTGCAAATCGGCGTTGCAGACAACATCGGTTTTCTGCAGTTGGTTAAAATCAGGCAGAAAGTCTTTATTTGAACCTTGGGAGAAAAGTTCAACGGTTCGCATGCCTATCGGGTTCATTTTGGTTCGATGAATGCTTGTAAGAAGTTGAATAAAGCTCCGAAGGAATTTTTGAATTGGTTAAGTGTTGGATTGAACCTTTGAACCAGTTCAACGGTTCAATCGGACTGTTTGGTTCAACCATTCAGTGATGGAGAAAGTGAGAGAAGTAGTGACAGTTGAACCACTCGTTGAACCGGTTCAACGGTTCCGAGATTCCAAGGTCCAGTGAGCGGCGAAAGTTCTGTGGTAGTGCCGGTACAATAAAGCGATGGGTTCAGTGGTTCAATAGTGAAATGGTCTCGCCGATAGGCGCAAAATCTAAGTCCCATCAGTCAGAGGAAGGAACTGGGAGTGACAGGGTTTAAGCTCACCGATGGAAGTGGGTTTTGCCGATGGAACACACACACAAAAATTATTTATTAGCGACTAGTTAGGTAACTGGTAAATAGTTTTCCACGACCCGCTGCCCACTCTGCACCATAGTGGTATCAGAGCAAAGGTTTGTAGTGATTGGGAAAAGGTGAAGACAAAAATGTCTGATACAGAGGGAACATCCGAATTTCCAACAAGGATGACCAATACTAAATCGGTTGTCCTGGTAAATAAGCCAATTGCAAAAAGTAAGGCAGTTAGAGCTCAGAATGAGGCTTCAAAAGATGAGTTAGATAAGTTGAGGGACGAGGTAGGAAAGGGAAAAGAAGATTCTAGTGAGGATGACAGGGATGAAGAGGAGATCCCTAAGCGGGAAGATATTCCTGTAGACCAGAGACCCTTAATCAACGCCCTCAGGTCCTTGGAGAGGAGGACCATGGATATTAAATTAGAACTACCAGTGTTTGCAGGAAAGATGGATCCTGATTTAGTGATGGAGTGGATAGACTCCATGAACAATTTCTTTGAAACAGAGGAAATAGCAAAACACCAAAGGGTGAAGATTGCCCAATCTAAAATGAAAGAGGCTGCACTAACTTGGTGGAATTTCATCCAAGATGACTGGGTGAAAGAAGGAAAGAACAGAGTTGCTACTTGGAAGAAGATGATGGCTTTAGTGAAGGAAGCCTATGTTCCATTGGATTACAACATCCAACTACATAAGAGGAGACAAAATCTGAAGCAGGAGCTAGATGTCAGCTCATACACAGTAGAGTTCATGAAACTTTGTGTCAAAACAAAAGCAAAGGAGAATGAGGAAGAGAAGGTAGCAAGATACCTTAATGGATTAAGGTTTAACATTCAGGAAGATTTAAATCTGCATAACCCAGATACAGTTTAGAAGTGCTACCAATTGGCACTCAAAGTGGAAGAAAAATTAAAGAGGAGGCATGAACAGAACAATAGAGGAAGAGGAAGACAACAAAGAGGGGGAAGAAGTCCTTTCAGAGGTAGAGGAAATGGATTTGGACACCAAAGTGAATACAATCAGGAAAGTAGTAAAGGAGACAACCGTTACAATCAAAGAGGAAATTTTAGGTTCAGAAGACCATCATTTAGAGGAAGATCCCAGGGCAGAGGACCTATCAGATGTTATAACTGTGATCAAGAAGGCCACATAGCTAGTAGATGTCCAGAAAAGGCAACAAGTTCAATGGGAGAAAGGAGAACAAATCTGATCCAAGAACCAGATAGTCAAAGTGTGAACAGCTCAAACACTTTTCAAAGTGTGAATGCTCCTGATAGTTATGGGTATCCTGAGAAAGGAGAATCTTTGATGTTGAGAAGAACAATGACCACCTTGAAGATGCCTGAAAAAGAACCTCCACAAAGGAAGTCTCTCTTCAGAACTACTTGCAAGGCAGGAGGAAAGGTATGTAAAGTTCTGATTGATTCCGGATCTACTGAAAATTTTGTGTCTGTTGAAATGGTAGAGAAGCTTAAGCTTAGGAAATTGCCACACCCTTGCCCATATAAGGTCTCATGGCTCACTGAAGGTTAGCATACAGTTGTAGAAGAGCAGGCTTGGGTAGAATTCCAAATTGGGACATATAAGGATAGGTTATTGTTTGACATTACCAAGATGGATGCTTGCCATCTCCTATTTGGAAGACCATGGCAGTATGACTTGAAAGCACACCATGATGGAGTTAGGAATACATATTCAATTACCAAGGATGGTAAAGTGATAGAATTACTTCCATTAATGGAGAATGAGGTGGAATCAAAAGGAAAATAAGTTAAGGTAATACTGGTAGAAGGCAAACAGTTCATGACAGAAATAGCACAAGAAGGCACAGTTGCATATGCTCTAATTCCATGCCTTCAAGGGAATAAGGAACAACAGCAAAAAGTCAAGGAAGAGAAAAGACAAAGGTTTATAGATCCAGTTGTCCAAGAGTTATTGGATAAGTACCAAGGCATCATCTCTGATGGAATGCCAAGGTCTCTACCACCTGTAAGAGATATCAGCCATTGCATAGATCTGATTCCAGGATCTACACTGCCAAACAAAGCAACATACAAGCTCACCCCAGAACATAATGATGAAGTAGCAAGACAGATTGAGGAATTGTTGGACACAGGCCTAATTGGCAAGAGTTTAAGTCCATGTGCAGTACCAGCTGTACTCGCACTGAAGAAAGAAGGCACTTGGAGGCCTTGTACCGATTCACGGGCTATTAACAAGATCACAATCAGGTATAGGTTCCCAATACCTAGGATAGAGGATTTGCTTGATTGTTTAGGAGGTGCCAAATATTTCACAAAGATAGATTTAAAAAGTGGCTATCATCAGATCAGGATTAGGCCAGGAGATGAATGGAAAACTGCATTTAAGACCAATGAGGGTTTATATGAGTGGAAGGTCATGCCTTTTGGTTTATCCAATGCACCTAGTACCTTTATGAGATTGATGAATGAGGTCTTGGGAGAATTTATAGGCAAATTTGTCATAGTATATCTTGATGACATTTTGATTTTCAGCAATACAAGGGAAGAACACCTCAAGCACATAGACCTAGTTCTCAAAAGGTTACATGAAGAGTAGTTAATGATAAACTTGGAGAAGTGTTTGTTTATGCAGGAGGAGATTATCTACTTGGGTTTTGTCATCTCACAAGGAAAGCTGAAAATGGATCAAGAAAAGGTAAGTGCCATATTGTCTTGGCCAACTCCTAGAACCATGAATGATGTCAGAAGTTTCCATGGGTTAGCAACCTTCTATAGGAAGTTTATAAGAGGGTTTAGTCATATCTGTGCACCCATGCGTGACACCATAAAAGGAGGACAGAAGTGCAGATTCACTTGGACAAAGGAGGCAGATGATTCATTTGAAACATTGAAGAAGACAGTGGCACATCAGTCAGTCCTTGCACTCCCTGACTTTAACAGATTTTTTAGGTTGAATGTGATGCAAGTCACATGGCAATTGGAGCAGTACTCAGTCAAGAAGGGAGGCCTATTACATTTTTTAGTGAGAAACTAAATGATGCTAAGAAGAGATATTCATCCTATGATTTGGAGATGTATGCTCTAGTCCATTCACTCAAAAAATGGAGACATTATTTGATGCCAAAGGAATTCATAGTGTTCACAGATAATCAGGCCCTTAGTTTCATAAACAGCCAAGAGAAGTTGAACCATAAACACATGAAGTGGGTGGAAACTTTGCAAGCTTTCACTTTCACACTCAAGCACAAGAAAGGAGTCACGAATAAGGTAGCAGATGCTTTGAGCAGGAGGGCTCTCACCATAAATTAGATTCAATTGGAGAGTGTTGGTATTGATTCCTTAAAGACAATGTATGATGCTGATGAAGATTTCAAAGAGATATACAAAGTATGTACCTCTTTTGGAGACAAATATCATGTAGAGTATTCTAAATTTCTGATACAAGATGGCTTACTATTCAAAGGTGGACAGTTGTGTATTCCACGGTGTTCTATGAGGTTGAACATCATTAAGGAGAAACATTGTGGAGCCATGGCAGGACATTTTGGTCTAGATAAGACTCTTGATCTAGTAAAGAGGCATTACTTTTGGCCAAAGCTACAGTCAAATGTCAAAAAATTTGTGGAGACATGCATGATCTGTCAGAAGGCCAAAGGAAGATCTACTAATGCGGGTTTATATCAGCCATTGCCCATTCCTTCTAGACCATGGGAAAGCATAAGTAGGGATTTTGTGTTGGGTTTACCTAGAACAAGGAAAGGGTATGATAGTGTTTTTGTTGTAGTGGACATATTTAGTAAAATGACACATTTATTACCCTGCAAAACTACTTGTGATGCTTCATATGTTGCAGACTTGTTTTTCAAGGAAATCGTGAGAATACATGGATTGTCATTGAGCATAGTGTCAGATAGAGATGTGAAATTTATTGGCCATTTTTGGAGGACTCCTTGGAAGAAGCTTGGAACCAATTTGTCTTTTTCATCAGCTTATCACCCTCAAATAGATGGACAGACTAAAGTGGTTAACCGTTCATTGGGAAATCTGCTAAGATGTTTGACAAGGTAGCATGGAGAGAAGTGGGATAACATCCTCTCACAGGCAGAATTTTCCTATAATGACACCATTAATAGGAGTACAGGGAAATCACCTTTCCAGGTGGTATATGGTATTCATCCAAGAGGTATTTTGGAGTTAAGAGAGTTACCTACAGGAGAATCTATTAGTGCAGATGGAGAAGCTTTTGCATCAACCATCAAGGAGGTGCATGATCAAGTCAAAAACCAACTCTAGCAAACTACTTTGAAGTACAAAGCATATGCTGATAAAAAGAAGAGAGATGCACAGTTTGATGTTGGAGATTTGGTGTGGGTTAATTTGAAGAAGGAAAGACTCCCAAAAGGAAAATATACCAAACTAATGCAGAGGAAGATTAGACCATGTCAGATTTTGAAGAAATGTGGACATAATGCTTATAAAATCCAACTTCCTTCTGATCTTGGATTGTCACCTATTTTTAATGTATGTGATTTAACTCCATACAAGCATAGTCCAGATGTAAAATAGGACCCATTATAGGGTACAGTAGCTGATGATATTCCTAAACATGATCCACCAAAACTACAGCAGATTTTAGACTCAAGAATGGCAAAGAAAACCAGGGACAAAGAGTATCTGGAATACTTGGTGGCTTGGCAAGCGAAACCTGATTCAGAGGCAGATTGGATGACTGAAGAGCAAATCATAAAATAGGGTGCAGATCTTCAAACTCTCATCTCAATTGGACTTGAGATTTCTTCTCTCGGGGAGTATGGTGCAGGAGCACCCCAAGAAGACTAGAGTCTTAACGCATTTTCTATATTTAATGTAATAAGGTCTATTTGACCAGACTTGTCATTGGTGTTTGTAATTCAGTTTCTATTTGTAAGTCCCTAGGACACTTATCGATCTGTAATGATAAGGTTGTTAGTTTGTTAGAAGTTTGTTAGTTGGTTATATCTCCCAGTCACTTGGAATTGTCTCCCAACCGCTGGGAATCAAGTCTATACTACTCGGGGAGAGTAGATAAATAGCTCAACTCAGATCGATTGGAGACATAGGGATCAAGTTTGTTATAGATTGAGATTTCTGTAGGGAACAGAAAAAGTTCTAGAGCTGTGAATTCAGATATTTGTACTTCGTTCCTGAAATCAAATAAAAGATCCTGTTTGTGTTGTTTTCAGGTGCTTAATGTACTGTTGTAGTTAATTTTCTGATTGGCAGCCAAGATGGATTTTCTCCATTCCACCGATTGATTACTTTGTAATCAGTGGAATGGTTGTATATAGTAGTTTAGAATTCCTGTTTTGCTTTTGTTTATTTTGTGTAGTCACAGGATCGACTTGTAGCATGCTAAGATGAGCCCTAGCATCCTCGTGTGCTAGGTTGTTAAAGTTAGAAAAATTTGTATGTTTGTAGAAGGAACAGTTTGGCGAAGTCGCAAGGATTTTTTGCTGTGCAAATCAGCGTTACAGACAACATCAGTTTTCTGCAGTTGGTTGAAATCAGGCGGAAAGTCTTTGTTTGAACCTTGGGAGAAAAGTTCAACGGTTTGCATGCCTATCAGGTTCATTTTGGTTCGATGAATGCTTGTAAGAAGTTGAATAAAGCTCCGAAGGAATTTTTGAATTGGTTAAGTGTTGGATTGAACCTTTGAACCGGTTCAACGGTTCAAGGGTTCAACAGTTCAATCAGACCATTTGGTTCAACCATTCGGTGACGGAGAAAGTGAGAGAAGTAGCGACAGTTGAACCACTCGTTGAACCAGTTCAACGGTTCCGAGATTCCAAGGTCTAGTGAGCGGTGAAAGTTCTGTGGTAGCGCCGGTACAATAAAGCAATGGGTTCAGTGGTTCAATAGTGTGATGGTCTCACCGATAGGCGCAAAATCTAAGTCCCATCGGTCAGAGGAAGGAACTCGGCGTGACAGGGTTTAAGCTCACCGATGGAAGTGGGTTTTGCCGATGGAACACACACACAGAAATTGTTTGTTAGCGACTGGTTAGCTAACTGGTAAATAGTTTTCCACGACCCGCTGCCCGCTCTGCACCACAGTCACAAAATATTCATATCTCCAAAATGACAAATAAGGTAAGGCCAATTTTTTGATATGATTTGGATAACTAGGTCGTACACCATATATAAAAAAATTAGAGTAACCCAGTTCGTAAAAATAAATTTATGGCTGACGCAACAAACTGAAAAAATAGAGACGAAATGGGTGAGAGATAGACTGTCACAAAATGTTCATATCTCTAAAATGACAAATTGGGTAAGGCTGATTTTTGGATATGATTTGGATAACTGGGTCATACACCATATATAAAAAAATTAGAGGAACCCAGTTCGTAAAAATAAAGTTATGGCTGACACAAAAGACTAAAAAAATAGAGATGAAGTGGGTGAGAGATAGACAGCCATTTCAATCGGTGATTCCCAGAAATGCAATGATATAGACATGCACAATTGGATCTGATAACAAGGCTTCTAGTCTCTCACGAAAATTACAATCGACAGGAAAAATCATAAATCAAACATTTGCTTCAACAGAAAACTGAGACAAAAATTAGAACCAAAGGAACCTAATTTCGCTTGCTTAACTGGGCTGAAGATTCGATGCCAGGTTCAACTACTGCAGCCACAAACCAGTCTCTCCCATCTTCTCTTTCTCCCCAAAAGTTCCATTTGTTGAAGATTATTATGAGAGAGAAATCCACCCAATATCTTCCAGAAGATTCCCCCCCATTAAAGGCAATAAATTCTGTCTAAATCCCTTTCTTACAATTTGTTATTTTTTCCATTTACAACCAGACCAGACAATATTTTTTTTATCTTATTTATTTCCTTTACAACTAGACAAGAATCATTTTTATTCTTATTTATTTAGTATTTACTATATGTGAGTTTTATGACAACTCAAAAATATTATCTATTTTTATTGCCACTAACTCAACATTAAATTATATTAATTTATTTACAATGATTGTTATTATTATTATCTATTAAAAATTATTAATTTAATTTCTATTTGAAAACAAGTATTTAATATTCCATGAAAATAGTTTTATTTATTCAACAAAATATTGAAGCAATAAACCAACAATAAACAATTCAAAACTACATACCAACATTCTCCAACAACAACATACCAATAACAGAGACTCACAGTCATGCACCAATCAACCAAACTAACGAAACCCAGGACTGAGAACTCATCCTCATCGAGAATGATGTCAACTAGGGGACCTCATGTTATCTCTATTCAACAACTTCCATTGGTATGAAGGCATGCTCAGACCTACCAATTTAGGTGGAGTCGATGCCTGGTACCTATAATCTTGTAGCAAACGAAGGGTCGAATACAAATATGTATATATAATCATCCAAATAGGTACACTGTGATAGAGAATCATAGCGTAGCAGGGTACTCAACATGAGTAATGCTACACTATCCCTTCACAAAACACAAATCACACATATCCACATCAACTAGTTCATTCATAACTAATCAACCAGATAACACATCATCAGATAGTCACATAAGGCACATAGTAGAATTAATCCACATAATCAATTAACCTATAACTGATCACAACATAAACATAATGTACCAATCATAAAGCATCAACAATGTCATCATAGTAAACATCAATGAGTGTCATCAACTACATCAAAACAGTAAACCTACCATCAACATGTCTAACATACCCTAAGTATTCTGAGTATTTTACCTTCATTTTCATGCTCCTTAGCCTGACCACTAGCACATCCAAGGTGAGAATGGAGGGGCACTAAATGCTGCACATTCTTGTATAGTTCATCATAATCATCACTATCAATATTAGCAGCTCTGTTGACATCATGAAGGCATTTTTGTTTTCCTGCTGCTTTGAAAAAATTGCTCTACATGTGGTTTAACCATCATGCAAAAAAATATACAAAGCATTCAATAGTCAAGTAAAGGATGCAAGTTATAAATTTGTCCAAAAGAACATTTTTTGGATCACTCCAATAATAAATAAACTGGGTTGAATTCTCCTACGCTCAGATTTCAATAATCTACATATTAAGAGGCATTTGTATACAGAATTGCCAAACAAGAAGAAATGAGATCAATAGAACATCTTACCTCATTTGAATCCATGGATTTATGCTCATTCCATGTAGAAACTGTAGGGTTAACGGAGGCAACCAACTACGAAACTTGCTGACTGAGATCATATATGCAATTTAGCACATGTTGGTACCCTTCATTTGAGTTGACATGATCTGGAGAGGTTGATCCTACTGGGCATGTACCAGATGGCTGTGAAATCTTTGTTGATGAACTAGATTTCCACTTCATCCTACTCTTAGATTTACTATGATCTAGTGCTGCCATATAATTGACAATATCTTATGTACCTACTTCTCTATTATTGTTTTCCACCTAAAATACAATGTTAATTTCAACATATAGTCAATTCAATAAAAAATTGAAATAAATAACGCAATGTAAATTGAACCAAAAAGCCATACACTTTCTTCAAATTTGTCCATTTTGGCCTACAACCCATCTCGGCCAAATGTATATCCAGCCCTCACATTATCTCTTGCTCTCTTGCCTTTGTTAATCTTTACCAAATATTCTTCAGAATGCATAGTTTCTTTCAATGTCTCCCACTGTTTGGAACATAGAGTGGAGTCTAACCTCTCTTTTCCCTCCATGATTGCTTTTCTGCAATTGTATCTAAAATTGTTCATCAAAATTCTCATCTTTTGCTTGTAATATTTTCTAGAGATTTGTCCACCATTAGTCTCAAAAGAATTTTCCATTTTTTGTATAACATTTTCCACATATCGTGGATCTTTCTCTGAAAAACTTGATTTGTAAATATCCAAATGGGCCCTACATCTTACACCCAACTCGGAGGCCCACTTTGTAGCATTTGGCCCAATGGGCTCACCATCTCTCGATACCTCAAGCAAGAATGGCTTCTTGCCTTCTAGTTTTCTTTGTTTTGCATTCCTCTCTGTAGATCTGTACAAATCTTGACTCAATCTTTGTCTTTTGACAAAAGCATCCACATATTCTATTAAACCACTACTAGTATTTCTGGTTGATCCACTAGTTCCATCAAAAGTTCTAGATGCAGCAAGTGCACTTTGAGGCACAACAGATGCAAGCGGTCTCTCTCCATGACTTTCATTAATTGGAACTTCATGCTCCTTGGCCACATTAGGTGTGTCATCAGTAGGTAGATCATGAGTACCGGTCTCCACAAATTTCACTTCAAACACATCCTTTAATCTTGAATAAATCATCTGCAGACTTGTTGTTCCTTTAATGCTCTGATGTTTTTCAATAATCTCTCTTAGACTTTTTTCTAAGAGATCATCACAATGTTGCACATCACCATGTGCTATATCAGGTGCACATGATCACCATGTTCTATATTAGGCTACATATCACCATGTGCTATATCAGGCTGCACATCAGCATATGTTATCAGGTCGCACATGATCATCATTGCAACTATTGTTTTCACCAACTGCATTTGTTGAATCACAAAAGCGATGGATTCTACGAGATGGCGGCACTGTATCTTTTCTTTCCTTTTGTTTTTTCTCTGCATTTTCTTTGCACTCTTTTTGTTGCCTATAAAACAAAAAATAATATCATATTATGTCTTATATACACAAAGCTCTTGCCTATAAAATTTCATTAAACACTATTAAACAAATAATATACTACTTAGTGGATTTACAACTTGCCTGTTTGTCAAACCAAGTCTCAATAAATCTTTAGTGAAGTTTCAGTATTATGATCACTATCATCTAATTTGTGCCTTACAGCGCTTCTCTTCATTTCCTGAAGTCCAAATAAACAATAATGTATATATCAACAACTTGAATCAGTAAAACTTTATTAGTTCATAAGTTGATAACTGTTGACTTTCCAATCTGCTGATAACTGCAAATGAAAACTTAAAATAGAATTCAATTTACAGATTAAAAAGAATTTGCAGTCAAAAACCAAGAAGATGTTTACAATTACAGGTATTAGACAAATTTTCCTTAGGGATATATTCAAAAGAAAAGAACTCATAAAAACATAACACAAGCAGGATGAAAGAAAAACATAATCTAGTTCATCATGAGGTGTGTTAGAACCATTCAAAATTTCACATAGTCCCACTTTGTTTCATACATTTTCCTTCCATAAATCCATAATTAGGGATTCATATTCCTTTTAGAATTGTTCCAGGAGTCATTTATGAGCATCTCATATCAGGTCTATGTGAAAGAAATTTATATTTTTGACCATTGATGTGTTTTTGTCTCTTATCGCTGCCTCGCAGTACATGCAAACAACCTTGGTGGGTGTGCGTGAATTAGAGGATGTGAATACACAGTTACTGCTTCCCCATAGCATGCAGAAAATTTAGTTGTGGTGTTGCAGTATAAACTCAAGCGGACATAATATGTTACCGCACCCCCGCGGCATGTAAGGAGATGACCGGTGGCAATGCGGTAGGAAGGAATCAGGATTAAGTGTTCACTGTGCCCCCGCGATGATTTCAAGTCAAGCCTGTAGTGTTGCGGTATAAGAAGTTCAAGTAACCAGTAATGCTACATACCGTAGCCCCACGATGCTGATAACTTCAACTGGTGGTAATACAGTAAACAACGAATGGGAGACCAAAGGCTCCCGCGGCCCCATGACGGTCAGACCAAAGCTTGGCGGTGGCGCGGTAAAAGACATAAGGGATAACATGTATCCCACCATCCCGCGATGGTGTGCAACAAGGCTTGCAGGGTGGCGGTAAGTGGTGAAGATGAACGTAAATGTCCAAGAGGTCCCACGGTCCTACGATTGCCCTAAGTTGGTCTTGTGGTGATGCGGTAAAGAATTAAATGTTGAAATGACTTCAGTGTTGTCCCGCAATGGTTATCATTGATGCCTGCAGGATTCCAGTTTTTGAGGAAAGGATTGCAAGTCTTGAAATACTCACCCAGTCATTGGATTGGATCAAATCAATGGTCTATGTTTGAAAAGAATTGAATGCTAAGATTTGTTGATTTCTTGGCATGAACTAGGTTAATGGTGAAATGACCAGCTTCATGGCACAATAAAACTTGGGATTTCTTTGTATTTCTTCATTCCAGTGAATTCAGTGTTGATTGTAGAAGGCGAATTCAAGCTTTGCGTGCTCTCCTCAGGCATTTTCCAACCGGGTAAGTTTGCCCTATCACTCTTTGCATAAAAGTTGGTGTTTGGTTTGTGCTCTATTTTCAACTAGTCTGGTAAAGCAAGTAAAATATCAAAACCCTAGTTCGTAGAGGCACTAAAATATGGCACCTAAAAAATCTAGGTCTGTAAGTAAGAGCACTAACCCCCTTGCTCCCAAGAAACGATCACTTCAACAATCATTATTGGACATCCTACCAAATTCAGTTGACAAAGGGTCTAAGAAATTGTTCAAGGATGTTGTGGAAGGATGTTAGGATGTTGCAATCCCTATCTCTGGATGGAACCTTTTTTGGTATTTTTGTGGAAGGAAAGATGGACAGGGACCAGTTGGAAATTAACAGAATTTGGATTTGGCAAAGGTTGTGGTGCCAAATGTATTTGTTGATGTGGATTTGATTAGAACATTGGCACAACACTATCACTCAGCCACCAAAACAGTCAGACTACCAAATGGGTCACCATTAGTGGCTGTGGATAGGAATGCAATCATAGACTGCTTCATGTTGAGCAAGCAAGCCCTCACACAAGTAGATCTACAAAAGAGTGAGTAGGAGTACAATAGTTTGAGAAAAACACACAGAAGGGATGAGGTGCCCATGCACATGAGGAAAGGGGCAAATAACAAAAGAATTGAAATCCCATCCACTGCAACTGAACCTTTCTCTGTTGAATATTTTGTTGTCTATTTCAAAAGAACATATTTTGCTTTGTGTCAGGTGTTGGGTATTGATGCCCAAGGTAGAATGCATGTCGGCCTAATGATGACGGCCATGAGAATTCAAAATCCAGAAGCTAATGTTGAATATAATTTTACAACATTCATTGAAAAGAAATTGCATGATGGATTTTTGAAAATAAGAGAAAACAAAAAGCCCGTAGATTTCAAATACTACTCTTTGTTATGTCATTTGATTTTGTATCAAAATAGAAGGAAGTGGCTCAACAGAATGGATCTGAGAATGATTGATGAAAATGGACAAAGATTGCTAACATAGTGCTGGTGTTACAAATGGGATAGCCATTGCAAGAATTGTGACTATGTTGTGTTTTGTGATGATTTCTCAATTAGAATAATGAATTCTTTTGGTAGCTTTTCTCCCAGATTGACAAAAGAGATCAGGGAAATGTTGAGGCCTCTTGCCCATAGGCCAGAATAGGGTCATAGTCATAACTATGTTGATTGTTTTTTCTTGCCAGTTCATACTATAATTAGGGTATATGGGTGTACTCAGCCACCCCATGTGTTGCCCAGATTTGTGCCAGACAAAATTACATTCCTTGAATTCATGTGGCAAATGATGTGGATGGAGAAGGATGTAATGAAGAAACAGAAGAAAGGCACATTTCTTCCTGATTCCACAGTGTTTGGTGATTGGTCCATTGGTTATGATACTTTAGAGGATTTGCAAGCCTATTTGAAGGCTAAATATTCTTTGAAACCAGGTGTAGAGAGGGTTTGTGATCCAAAGGGTCACATGAACTTTGTTAGATAAACCATCCTCACAAGAATGGGAATATCCCATCAAATCAATTTTGATGAGGATGTGATTAGAAATCTTGTCACCTTTAAAGAAATGTATAATAGGGTAAGAAAATGGGAGATTTTGAAAAGGATTGAGGATGATAGGAGAAAACACAATCCTAATTTTGTTGGATTCTTTATTGAAGAGAGGGACCCTTTGAGAAGAATAGATCTTATAATTGACAATTTTGAAAGAATATATAGCAAGTCTGAGAAGAAGCCTTCAAAGGCTACCAAGCTTGGTGTCAAAAGACCACCAAGAGTTGTGATTCAAGAGCCTGTACCGGATGTAATGTCACTACAGGATCCAGGTCATGTCCCTGATTCACCACCTACCAAAAGGAAAAGGATTGAGGATGTTTCTCCACTGGTTCCATATGAATTGAGCGAAGGAGGGGGTGACACTAATGAAGTGGCTAGTATCCTAAGAAATATGGGAGATGAAGGAGAAACAGATCAGCCACTTGTTGGCCAAGAAACAGAAGCACACAAACCAGAGGCTAGAATGGCCTAACAGGAACAAGGGGAGCATGAATTAGAAGAAGATGAAAGAATTGTGGCTTCTATGAGATTTATGGAGGATGATGATTTCATTAGTTCTCTTGAATTCAAATATTTTTGGCTTAAGATGAAGATGAAAGAATTTCAAGAACAAGTGGAAATAAATAAAATGGGTGCTGATGAATCTCAGCATGACCAAATTGTTTCATAAACTTTCAAGAATATGAAAATAGATGAAATAAGTGTCAACCCTAGTGAGGCTGGACAAATGGCATTAAGGAGCAACATGCTGATCATTCCCGGGCTTGAGTTGAAGAAAATGTTTTTGTTAGACCAAGTTAGGAATCAAGATGACCCCATGCTAGTTTCTGAATTTGACTATGAGGAAGGTGTCACTAGTTGTGGTTACAATTCAAAAATAGAGAATTTGACAATATGGGTAACACAAAAGAACACCAGCAAACCAAGATTACTTTATGTGGTCCAAGAAATAAGGGGAACAACTGTGGTCAAGACATTCCAGGACACATCAAGAACTAAAGCAGCTACCCTCACTATGCATACTACAATGTTTACACGAGCTGATGTTGTAAAGATAGAGCAAAGATTGTTTGATTATGAGAGAACTCAGATGGAGATGAATGATGAGGTAAATAGATTATATCTTGAAAATGTAAACCTAAAAAAATAACTGAAGGGTGAGAGTTCTTCTCAAATTCAAGCCATTGTGCCAATTCAAAAACCTGTGCCACAAGAGACCGACGATACCACAGTGACTGCTGAACAATTCAATGTTTTGAAATTGAAGTTGGAAAAAGAAATTGAGGAATTGAAAATCCAAAATGAGAAAACAAAGAATGAGGCAAAATTGAAAAATCTTGAAGTGTTTGAGAAAATTTTGGAATATAGAGTGAAAATGGTTGTTGACAAGTTGAGAAATGTGCATGAATGCTATTCTTCCTTGTCTCATGCCATGAAACAATTGAAAGTAAATTTTTCTGTTTTAGATCCCTTGTATCAAAGATGGTAGTCAACACATCACACACTGATCACTCTGTGTAAAGTTCTACAATGGAATCAAGATGCTCCTGCAGCTATAAAACCAACAGAGAAAATGGTCAAGATGATATTGGATGAGTATCAGTATGTGAATGGTGAGAATCAAAGAATGTAGACAAAGATTGATTTTTTTGCCACTTTCAAACACCAGTTGATTCCATCAATCCTAACAGAGAATGAAAAGATCAAGGATTTTGATGCGTGGAAGGATGAATTTGGTCATACAGTTTCTAAGGTCATGGAATTTTTGAAAAAGGATGAAGATATCAATATTCTCATCTTCAACATCATTTTGGACAGAGTAATTTCTTTATATGCTAGATATACAAAGTTTGTAATTGATGTCAAAGCATTGCTGGACAAAAGGTGGAAGGATCACCAGGCCAACTTGCTCCAAATTCAAGATTATAAGTGGTCTAGTGATTTTATTGTGTTTGAATGGTAGGAGAAGTATCTTCGAGCTGATGAATAGACAGGCTATACGTGAAGGGGAGCAATGAGCATCATGGCCTCATGTGGTGCCCCTCAGTTGTTGTCCCTGATGACAAATCCACAGCTTGGTATATTGTGGTATTGGTATATTGGGGTATAGTTGATATATGACTATGACATCATGTTGTTGGTTCAATTGTTTGTTGATTGTTGGCACATGCTCATAGTGATCATAGTTGGCACAAGTTGTTTATGCAGTATTGATGGTATAGTCATGAACTCATGATCTCCTGATATTTTGTTGGAACATGCTCATAGTGATCATAGTTGGCACAAGTTGTTTATGCAGTATTGATGGTATAGCCATGAACTCATGATCTCCTGATGTTTTTACTTTGGCTCTGATGATTTCTCCACTATGATGTCAGGACAGTTGATATGGTTGATACTATGCTTGTTTTGGCATGCTTCTCATGATCTTCTGAATGCTTATTATGATAGTTTGACACTAACTTGGTAGTTGAATAAGGCATAAGTTTTTGATGGCATAAGCATTGTTCACATTTGTATTAGAGTTGAACATTTAATTTATTTTGATCTCCTCATGTGGACTATACAAGGTTATAAAGGTACACTCTTTACTTGAAGTTGTTTACCATGGCTTGAACATTACATGGGGTCATGTTATATTTCCTAGTGACCAATTCTTTTTCAATCCCTCATTAAATTTGACTTGATCGGGCATTAAGAAGTAACCTGTAGAACAGGTTTTGGGTTCTCCTTAGTAGGTAAAAGGTGTTGGTTTTTCTTCATTGGTCACCGGCCCTTTTATGGCTCACCAAGGGCACCGGTTACATGGTTTGATATTGAGCAAAAAGGAAACAAAACTCTTTCATTTTGTAAAGTCTTAACCTTGGATATTGTTAGTTGAGCTAGGGTTTCATTTCATTTCATTTATCAATTGCAATCATGAAAGAATGTGGAGAAATTAGCAAGTATCTTTGAAAGTCTTTTGAGAATCTATGCGATGGGACAAAGCTGGACTGTGAGCTAGTTTTTGGTAAATGATTTTGACTCATTCTTTAGCAAACGTGGTTGTTTCAGCCTATCAGGTGATATTATTCTTCTCTTGGATCATTCTTCTTGCAAAATCTTATCATTAGCAATATGGAACAAAGACATATATTTTGTTTATACACCACAGCAATATTGTGATGGTTGATATTTTATAGCTAACTTTGTCTTTGAAAATAGTTATGAATCTGTCTATTCAGTTTTTGGAAAATTTCTGTTATGGGCCTTCAAAAATATAAAGTATTTCTTATTTTCTTGACAATAAACGATTACCCATAACAATGGTGATTAGGGTTTCAAGAACAAATCTATTTCTTCATATCTGGTTAGGGTTTTACAGGTGTTTATGGTAGAGGTTGTATTACTTGATAAATGTGGTTTGGAAAGGGGTTTCAAAGTCTTGTTATGGATTTGTAACACTATATTATGAACAGTTATAACTATCTTAAAATGAACGTTCAGGTGGCAATGTTTTACATGGCATTATGAAGCAGTTTTGTAAAAAGGCTTAACCCTGGTTAGGGTTTGAAGAAGACATTGGTATTGTTTGTAAAGCACACTTTAACTCAGCATACAGTTTGAAATAAAGTTTTTATGGTTAATCTGCACTTAAAAGGCATAGTTTATTAGCCACCATTGGATCATTCGACCAAGCTTCTGTGACAGTTACCAATACAGTTGCAAACTGCCTGAGACAGTTGCATAACTATAGTTACATGTTCAAACTATTATGTGAAAGAATGAGAGACATCTCTGAGAAAGGATAAATAGATTATACTCTATTGAGTTTGATTGATCTGAGCAGTCATTGCAAAATCAAACAAAAGAAATAGATTATAATAGAATATCACTATATTCAGTTGTATGTGTGCACAAGTTGTATTTCTTGGAATCTCAAATATTCAATGAGATTCAAGAATAGAGCTTTTAGAGAAACAAAGTAACCCTCTGTATTAAACTGTATTATTCATTGTATGGTTTGAAATATGCCAGTGAGGCACAAATATCCAGTGAGGCACTATTGTCAGTGAGACATTGTTGAAAATGCCAGTGAGGCACAAATAGCTAGTGAGTCACAAACAACTAGTGAGGCATCTGTATTTGCTAGTGAAGCACATTTTGATTAAGCCAGTGAGGTATCTTTCCTGAGTGGTTTTTATTCCCCAAGAGGGTTTTCCACTCATGCAATTTTTTGTGTTATGGTTCTCTGTGTGTGTGATCCATTGGTGCCTTATGTCTAAACTTTCCATTACATTCATTGTTTAGTGTTTCATAATTTAACTGCTACATATGTGACATGATGTTCATTATGGGTCAGTACAAATCCATAATATATCTAATACTTATCTCTATCCAATAAAGAAATAAAACTACCCTTATGTTTGTCATTGTTCATGTTCACAAATTGATCTGTCAATGCATTACAGTTCATAAATGAATGTTTTTCTTTCATCATACAAGGGTTGAAGTTTATGGTTGGTAAAGTTTATTAATTTTTGCCAAAACAAGTATGTTTTATGAGACACTGATTCACCCCCCCTCTCAGTGTCTCTCGTACTCCAACAAGTGGTATTAGAGCTAGACCCTTGCAAGAAGTCTAACCAACTTAAGGGTTCCTAGCAAGTGGTGTACAATGGGTAAAAAGAACAGAACTAAGGCCTCAAATAGAGAAAAGAAAATTATTGATCAACAAATTGAAAAGCAAGCCTCAATTAAGTTCAGCAGTGAGTTGTTGCATGAGTCAACCATGAATGTAGATACAAAATGTCATAAAGAAATCAGTCCTATAGTTAAGAGTCTTGACAATGTGAATGTTAGTAGACAAGAACTTGATGATTCTGTAGTTGAAATTGATGATGCAGAAGGAGATTTCTTTGTAGATGAAGATGGACAAGAGTTCGATGAAAATGACTGTGAAGTTGATATTGAAGGAGAACTTTTATGTGCTTTAGAAGTGAACAAGTGTCTTGAAAAGGAGAACCAGGAATTAAAGGTTCAACTTCAACAAGACAAGGATTCTAAGAGTAAGGTACTATCTAATTTTGCTAAAGTTTCTTTAGAACTTAAAGAGGCAAAGGTACAAATTGAAGAGACAAACAAATTTGTCATTAGTCTAAAAATAGAATTTGAAGAAGTTAAAAGAATAGTTGACCTTACAAAATCTGATCTTGAAGTAAAAAGAATAGAATGTCTGAAGTTAGAGAAAGAAATAGTCTCTTTAAGAAAGGATTTGGAAAAAGCTTCTTCAAAGCTGCATAAGAATATTCAAATTGAAAAGAGTACTGACTACCTGAATGACATGTTGAGTAAGCAGAGGTATTACTGGGATACTAGTGGCTTGGGTTATGAGAAAGGAGAATGTTCCAAGTCAAGAGATGCTCCTAGGAAGAAGATAGACTTGAATACTTACTCTACTGCCCCTAAGAATGAAGCCAAGAAGAAAGAAAAAGATAAAGTTGCTAATAGAAGCAGTATAAATAGGCACTCAAGACTTTCATCTACCAGGCAATATCATTTAGTCAGGTATAACTATTCTCAGTTCCATGGTTACTGCTATTCGTGCCATGTTTATGGTCATAGAGCTAGAGATTGTGAAAGAAATGTCTTTGGTTGGAACAAGAAGAAAAGCTTTAATAGTTTGTCAAATCAGGATTATAAAGCTGTGTGTTACAATTGTAATAAAGTTGGTCATCTAGCAAAAAATTGTTGGGTGCATGAAAGATATGATTATAGAAGCTTTCTCAGATCACCTAGAAGAAATTACTCTTCTTTTGGTCAATACAACAATATTATATGTTATAGGTGTAGTAGTTATGGACACAAAGCAAGGTGGTGTAAGACCAATTTGATAAAACCATCTAGAAAGAATATGACCAAGTAGAAGCAAGATAGTACCTTAAACAAGAAGAAAGATCCTATAACGGTTTGGAGAAGAAAACAAGACCTAGGAAAAGAAAATCCTAATCTTGTGCATACTGTACAAGAGACATTCCAAGTTGCATAAGGTACAGTATGAAGCCAGGGGGAGAAGATCAATGTTCTATCGTATAACCCCAAGGTGAAAATAATGTGTAAAGGATTGATGTCCAATATTGTCATTAGTGTTCATGGGAAAGATGATCATGGTTTGGAAATTGAGCATGAATCAGGTTATTATCATCTTGCCTTGTTATGTCAAAGTGTAATATGCTAGGAATCTATCATCTTTGTCCAAGAAAGGTCCTTATCTCGGTGCAATGTCAGTTTACAGAAGATAAAATATAGTGGTTGCTATCAATGTAATGTTGTGGTGATTACACAGTGCTTTCTTTATCTAACAAAATTATGAATTATCTCTTTCATCTCTCAGTCACAGAGGTTGTTAGTTGTATGTGACAGTGTTTGTGCCTTGATAGTGCTTCACAGATCAGATAAATCATGAGATGTATGACTGAACTTATGAATGCTTCAATGATTTCTACTATATGAGACCTCTTATTGAAACATGAGTAATAGTGATTTGCATCTTGCTCTAACAGTAGTTGTTATACTAGATATGACAGTGCTTTCTATGCTTGGTTTAGTTGTGACAGTGAAAAAGAAATGGCATCACAGTGCATATGTGATTAGAATTACAATGATTGAATCAGTAGCAGTCATCTTGTTTCAATGGTCATTTTGTTTGATACAAACAATGGTAATAGTGACAGTCAATTGCTCGACAAAGTGTTTACAGTTGGCAGTTGATTGTAGTTCTTTTAGGCTCAGTCACATTCAATTGAGAAAAATTCATGCATAGTGATACTGTAGATTGTATGACAACACTATGATATGTATTTAGTTGTCTTGAGAATATCTTTTTGCATGGACAGTGCCTCTGTGTTATTGTGAAGTGTTTTGTAGCCTATGACTACTTCAGTGCTAGTATGATAGTGATTTGTGAAACAATGCTTTATTGCTCTGATAGTGATTTGAGTGTTTGGGAGATGAAATAACAGTGCTTTAACAATGCTTTTGACAGGGCAATGGTCTTTTTGTTGACAGTGCAGTATGTAGTTGGCAAGTGAAACTTCAGACTCTTCTTGCAATATTGAGAGCTTTGGAATAGGGATATGTCTTTTTGTTACAAGGTGTATGTGTTGACATTTGTGTGTTTGTAAAAGAAGACAGTGATTTGGTGATATGTCTGAAGTTAAGTGGTGGTTTGCTTGATAATAGTGATCAGCACTGTATTTTATTTAGCAAAAAGGAGTGGTTTCTATGTCATTCTCTCTTCTGTTTATTATACATCATGATTCTTCATCTATATGCAGTGACAGTAATATTGGTTTGGATCTTTCACAGTTTATAATGGAGAGATATGGTCTCAATGCAATATTTAGATAGTCCTGTTACAGAACTGTGACTGTTTTGACAGTGTTCCTTGTTTATTATGATAGTGGCTTTGTCAGTGTCTCTAAGGGAACAGTACAAGAGATAAGATAGAGGATTTCCTGATGACTATACTGATTGACAGTGCATAGGACTTCATGACAATGTATTTGACCTTGTATGATGTTGTATGACATTGGGTGCAGATGATACAATATGACAGTGATTATTGCAGAACAGATGATAGCATTACAAGGAATTGCAGTCTTAATTGTTGAAGAATGTTGTCTTGATTGAAGAAAAGATAGTGTAAGTTCAATAATATATGTTCTAATAGGAGTCATTTGACTATGTTCATGAGAGTGTAGTGTTGATGTCAGTGACAGTGGTATGAAGAGTTTGTTGCAAGTATGGGCCTAACTGGTGTTGTCATTGACGTCAACATACTCTTGTTGCATTGATGATAAGGATTGGATGAGCTGTGTGCTGAGGATATTGAGAAAATTAGTCCTAATCAGGAACAGAGAAGAACAATGAAGACAGTGACCTAAAGATCCTAGCTAAGATGAAGATCAAAGGATGCGCATCAAAGGGTTTGTAGATATGTGTCTTAAGATCATCCAGTAAAGATTTCAGAGGTCCACATGAAGATTTGAAGAAGTTGTGGCCGCAGAAGTAAAACTAGTTCTGGCAAATGTTCAGAGGTGATAGAGTGACACAGATAGGTCCGGTGAGATCTGGAAATGAAATATCTTGTTCTGTGGATTTGGTGGAGTGTTTAGGAAATCAATGTGAACTGACAACTCAATTGGTTCTTGGTCTAGAGGTCCGCAAGCATCTATTCCATTATGACAGTAATGACAGACTGTGTTCTTCAGGTTCCAGATGAAGGAGAGAAGGATTTCAGTAAGAAGATGTGTGGATGTTCTTGGTGATTCAGGCAAGCTTGTGGAGATCTTTGGATCATGTCCAATTCATGTTGGTGGTCCGCATTGGAGTTTGAGCTCGCAATTGAAGAATAACTTCCGAATGATGGTGTTCTTCCTAAGTCTGGCTGACCGGATGAGTTACGCATCTTGCGGATGATCTTAAAGATGTTATATGAAGATTAGCGTGCTCCGAAGTGAAGATTGAAGTCCCAGATCTGTGTGGCCAACAATGTGTTGATCCGCGTGAAGTCTTTTGTAACTAGTCATGTTGTATTTATGCTCTGTTATGTATACCAACTTGGATGATAATTCCTAAGTTGATGTCTTGTATAAATAAGGAGTTGTAAAGTCATTTCAAAGTGTGTCTTGTGAAGATGAGAGTGTGGTAAAGAGGAGAGGAGCGAAAGGCAGAGCAGAAGTATTGGGCTTAAATGGAACTGAATCAAGCATGGTGAAGATGCTATTCTTCAGTTCAAGTACGTAATCCTTATTATTCTGTAGACAGTGTGTCTCTTGTAGGCAATGAGCCTCTTGTGAGTAGTGTGCTCAGGTAGTGAGCCCTAATTGGCATGTGCCATTTTGTTGTTTCTATTCTTCTAACAAAGAATACAATCTTGGGTTAGTCACCCCGTGATTTTTCCCTTAACCAAGTTTTCCACGCCAAAATCTTGGTGTCTTGTGTGTTAATGTGTTTCAGCTCTTGATTTAATGCATTATGTTTTCATGATTGATTTATTATTATGCTGCTGAATTATAAAGTGGATTTAAGTTTTTAAGTGGAAGAAAGTTTTGGACAACTAGTTCACCCCCCCTCTCAGTTGTCTGCCCGAAATCTAACAATTGGTATCAGAGCAAAGTTCCTATAAAAGAGCTTAACCGCTTGAGGAGATCCAGGATGTCATCCTACAAAAAGGATAGTCCAAGGTTTGATGGAACCAACTTCACTCTCTGGAAAAGTCGCATGGAATGTCACTTGCAATGTATGGGAATGCAGTATTGGATCATGGCTTCAAAGAAGTATACTCCTCCACAGAATGGTTCGAAATTCGTAGATGAAATCACAGATGCTAAAAATAATCTGCGGACTAAAGAAGCTCTTCTAAGTGCCTTGTCTGATTTAGAGCTAACAAATGTTGTTGACCTACAAACTGCTTTTGAGATTTGGGAAAAACTAGAACTTCTGCATGAAGGAGACAAGTATGTCAAATGTGCCAAGCTACAGAGCCTGAAAGGAAAATTTAAAAATCTGAAGATGAGAGAAGATGAAAATATCACTACATTTATGCCAAGAGTAAATGAGCTTGTTTGTGGCATTAGATGTGCTAGTGGAGTCTTGGATGAAGATGAGATTGTTGGCAAAGTTCTCAAATCCCTTCCTGATTCTTACAAGTACAAGGTTGTTGCTATTGATGAATTTAGATCTATTTTAGGTATCACAAGAGATCAATTGGTTGGTAAATTGGCTGCATTTGAATTGATTGAGTTTGGAGATGCCCCCCTAAGACTGAATCTGCATTCAAAGCTAGTGCCTCTATTAAAGGAAAACAAAAGTTTGATCCAGGAGAGAACTCCTCAAAGAAACTATCATGGTATGAGAAAGCAAGAAAAGACCTGGAAGAAGATGATGCAGAAGCTGCTCAACTTGAAGCCCTTATTGCAAAAAGGCTGCCAAGAGGATCCGGTAAGTATGAAGGGAAGTTGCCTTTTAAATGTTTTAACTGCAATAAGATTGGTCATTTTTCCTCAAGGTGTCCGGAAAGATTTTCAAGGCCAAATCCTAACAGATCAAGGTTCCAGAAGAATTGTTACTATGTTCATGAAGATGATGATAATGAAGGAGTAACAGATGATGAATCACAGACAGGAAACAAATCTGGAAGTGACTGGGTGTTTATTGCCATCAAAGAAGAAGATTCAATGCCCTCTGAATCTGTCAATCATAAAATTGTAGAAAGAGCTCTAGCTGCCCAAGTTGAGGAAAAGGATGATTGGGTCATTGACAGTGGATGCTCTCACCATATGACAGGTAACAAAAATAAATTCATAGATTTGGAAAGGTATGAAGGAGGAGTGGTAAAATTTGGTGATAATTCTGCTGGCAGAATCAAGGGTAGAGGAACTATTTCTTTTGATGGAAAGAACAAAACTAGTAATGTATTGTATGTTCAAGGCCTAAAGCACGATCTTCCCAGTGTTGGACAGTTGGTGGACAAAGTCTATGATCTCTGATTCAAAAATGGAAAAAGCAAGATCTTTGAAAGTTCCGGAACAGAGATTGCATCCGGTACTCAAACTAAAGGTAACATCTTCCACTTGGTTGGTACTGGTAAAAGTTGCTTATTTGTTCAAATTAATCAGAGTTGGTTGTGGCATAGGAGAATGTGTCATGTGAATTTTGACAATATCATCAAGATAAGCAACACTCAGGCTGTAGAGATCTTCCAAGATTGGTAAAACCTACCAATAGTTTGCGCAAGGAATGTCAGTTGGGCAAACAAAGCAGAGTCTCATTCAAAAGCAAGAAACAATCTTCTACCATATTATTGGACTTAGTTCATACTGATCTATGTGGTCTGGCAAGAATCAGGAGTGTGCAAGGTGATAGATACTTAATGTTATTAATTGATGACCATTCCCGGATGATGTGGGTGACTTTTCTGAAAGAGAAATTAGAAGCTCTTGAGAAATTCAAAATATTCAAAGCTATGGTAGAGAATGAAACCGGAATAAAATTAAAATGTCTGAGGTCTGATAGAGGAGGAGAATTCACATCCGGTGAGTTCATAGAATTCTATGAGAAACATGGAATAAAAAGATAGTTGTCTGCTCCTCGGACTCCACAGCAAAATGGAGTAGTGGAGAGAAAGAACCGGACCATCCAGGAAGCCTCTAGAACCATGATGATGGAAGCAAATGTTCCTCAGATCTATTGGAGAGAAGCTGTAAGCACTGCAGTCTATACTCTCAATCGAGTACAAATTAGAAGCAATACTGGTAAGACTCCCTATGAACTTTGGTTTGGCATCACTCCCACTATGAGGTATTTCAGAGTCTTTGGTAGCAAATGTTACATTAAAAGAGATGACGATCTAGGAAAATTTGATGCTAGAAGTGATGAAGGAATATTTTTGGGTTATTCTACTCAAAGCAAAGCATATCGGTGTTATAACAAGAGATTAAGGAAGATTGTGGAAAGTACAAAAGTGAAGGTTGATGAAGGTATTGAAAAACCCTCAAGGTTTTATGAATGTGATGAAGATGATCGTAATGATGTTTTGATCCAAGGAGTCCAAGCCCCTTCTGAGATTCAGATTTAGACTGATCCGGTAAATTAGGAAGAAGAGATAAGTTTGGATGAACCTGTTCAAGAATCAGAAGTGCAAGTAACTCCCAAAGTTCTGAGGTATGTAAGACTAAATCACTCTGAAGTTCAAATCATAGGTGATAAAAGAAAAGGTGTACAAACAAGGATTGCTAAAGATTCAGAAGAGTATTGCCTGATTTCGAAGATTGAACCTAAGACAGTGAATGAAGCTTGCAATGATGAAAACTAGACCAAAGCAATGGAGGAAGAGCTGATGCAAATTGAGAAAAATCACACTTGGGATCTTGTTCCTAGACCTAAAAACAAGAATGTGATTGGAACCAAATGGGTCTTCTGGAATAAAATGAATGAAGATGGTGAAGTAATCAGAAACAAAGCTAGATTGGTCTGCAAGGGTTACTCCCAAGTAGAAGGAGTTGATTTTGAAGAAACTTTTGCTCCGATGGCAAGAATTGAAGTATTCAAATTATTTCTTGCATTTGCTTGCTTCAAGGATTTCAAAGTTTATTAGATGGATGTCAAATCTGCCTTCCTGAATGGTGACTTGGAAGAAGAAGTATACATTGAGCAACTGGATGGATTTCAATTGTCTGATCATGGTGATATGGTCTGCAAGTTGAAGAAAGCATTGTATGGACTCAAGCAAGCCCCAAGAGCCTAGTATGAAAGATTGGATAAGCATCTTTTGAAGATTGGTTTCAACAAAGGTTCTGCTGACAGTAATTTGTACTTCAAAATTGATCATGAAAATATCTTGATTGTTGAAGTATTTGTTGATGATATCATTTTTGGAGGAAGAGATAGTATGTGCAAAACTTTTACAAATCAAATGAAAAGTGAATTTGAGATGTCCATGCTTGGGGAAATGAATTTCTTCTTGGGTCTGCAAATCATTCAAACTAAGAAAGGAATTTTCATTTCTCAAACCAAATATGTGAAAGAATTGTTGAAGAAATTTGGGATGGAAGAATCAAAACCAATGAGTACTCCCATGGCAACTGGATGTAAATTGAGCAAAGATGATGACTCTCCTAAGGCTAATCAGAAAAAGTACAGGTCAATGACTGGAGGATTGTTGTATCTTACTCAAACTAGACCTGACATTATGAATGTTGTTGGTCTTGTTGCTAGATTCCAAGTTGATCCTAGAGAATCTCATGTCATGGCAATCAAGAGGATTTTTAGATATCTAAAAGGGATAGTTGAGTATGGTCTGTGGTATCCTAGAGATCATAATTTCTCTCTTCATGCATATATAGATGCAGATTGGGTAGGAGATGTGGATGACCGGAAGAGTACAAGTGGTGGAGCATTCTTTTTGGAGAAGAGATTGGTTTCTTGGCTAAGCAAGAAACAAGAGGCAATATCTCTGTCCACAACCAAAGCAGAATATATTGCAGTAGCAGGTAGTTGCACTCAAGTTTTATGGATGAAGCAGATGCTAAGAGACATCAGAGTGGAGTATGAGGAACCTATCATAATCTTCTGTGATAATTCAAGTGCAATAAATATATCTAAGAATCCGGTGTTGCATTCAAAGACTAAACATATATCCATCAAGTTTCACTTTTTGAGAGAGCAAGTGAACAAGAATGAAGTTAGATTGGAGTTTGTGCCTTCCAAGGATCAGATTGCAAATATCTTTACTAAACCTCTACCTAAGGACTCTTTTGAGTATCTCAGGGAGAAGTTAGGGATTATTACCCCTCCGGTGATGAACTAAGGTGCACTGATGTGCATCAGTCCGGTGGATATCATAGTCATATCTTGTGGTCCAGATTGATGATGGGGAGCTGCTACTTAGGGGGAGCAGCTAGTATGATTCTAAATTGGTGCAAGTATGTGCCCTTTGCCATTGATGTCAAAGGGGGAGAGAAGACATGTGAAAAATAAGTGGTTGCTGATCAAAGGGGAGCAGTAAAGGAAGAGAAGACATGTGAATGGTTGTTGTTGATAGGGGGAGTTGTGTCAGTGAGAAAAAGTTCTTGTCTTGATGATCAAAACATTTTTTCACATCATACGTTGCCATTAATGACAAAGGGGGAGATTGTTGCAAGTATGGGCCTAACCGGTGTTGTCATTGATGTCAACATACTCCTGTTGCATTGATGATAAGGATTGGATGAGCTGTGTGCTGAGGATGTTGAGAAAATTAGTCCTAATCAGGAACAAAGAAGAACAGTGAAGATAGTGAGCTAAAGATCCTAGCTAAGATGAAGATCAGAGGATGCGCATCAAAGGGTTTGTAGATATGTGTCTTAAGATGATCCAGTAAAGATTTCAGAGATCCGCATGAAGATCTGAAGAAGTTGTGGCCGCTCAAGTAAAACCGGTTCTGGCAGATGTTTAGAGGTGACAGAGTGACACAGATAGGTCTAGTGAGATCCAGAAATGAAATATCTTGTTCTGCGGATTTGCTGGAGTGTTTAGGAAGTCAATGTGAACTGACAACTCAATTGGTTCTTGGTCTGGAGGTCCGTAAGCATCTATTCCATTATGACAGTAATGACAGACTGTGTTCTTGAGGTTCTGGATGAAGGAGAGAAGGATTTCAGTAAGAAGATGTAGTGTGGATGTTCTTGGTGATTTAGGCAAGCTTGTGGAGATCTTTGGATCATGTCCAGTTCTTGTCGGTGGTCCGCATTGGAGTTTGAGCTCGCAATTGAAGAATAACTTCCTATGTCTGGCCGACCAGATGAGTTACGCATCCTGGGGATGATCTTAAAGATGTTATATGAAGATTGGCATGCTCCAAAGTGAAGATTAAAGTCCCAGATCTGTGTGGCCGACAATGTTTTGATCCGCATGAAGTCTTTTGTAACTAGTCATGTTGTATTTATACTCTGTTATGTATGCCGACTTGGATGATAATTCCTAAGTCGATGTCTTGTATAAATAAGGAGTTGTAAAGTCATTTCAAAGTGTGTCTTGTGAAGATGAGAGTGTGGTAGAGAGGAGAGGAGCGAAAGGTAGAGCAGAAGTATTGGGCTTAAATGGAACTGACTCAAGCCTGGTGAAGATGCTATTCTTCAGTTCAAGTATGTAATACTTATTATTCTGTAGACAGTGTGTCTCCTGTAGGGAGTGAGCCTCTTGTGAGCAGTGTGCTCAGGTAGTGAGCTCTAATTGGCATGTGCCATTTTGTTCTTTCTATTCTTCTAACAGAGAATACAATCTTGGGTTAGTCACCCCGTGGTTTTTCCCTTAACTGGGTTTTCCATGTCAGAATCTTGGTGTCTTGTGTGTTAATGTGTTTCAACTCTTGATTTAATGCATTATGTTTCCATGATTGATTTATTATTATGCTGCTGAATTATAAAGTGGATTTAAGTGTTTAAGTGGAAGAAAGTTTTGGACAACTGATTCACCCCCCCTCTTAGTTGTCTGCCTGAAATCTAACAGAGTTAATGATGACAACTTGCAAGAATTGTCAGCAATTCAGTGTACATTGACAGTGTCATAATAATCATGACAGTGTTAAGGACAGTGAGTGGTTATGTCAATAACTCTGTTCTTGACTGTGTACAAGATTTCAAGTTGAGAAGTGATGCTTTTGCAGTGATGTTCTTTATGTGAGCTATTTTTTTAATGATAGTGGTTTGTTTTTTATACTCAGTGGAGGTGAAGTAGTGTTGCCACAGTTATCTGTATCCCTGTATTAGTCTTCTGTGGTAGATAAATCAGGTCATTATTTGTAGTTGTAACAATGGCACAGTATTTGAAAGGACTGTATTTCCCCTATATATCATACTGTGATCTCTGCCTTGTTTCCATTAAGATAGTGCTTTGATGATCATTTTGTAGCTATGATTGTGGAAGGACAGTGGACATTGTTTGTGGCAGTATAATTGCTCCATCAATTTTTCAAGAAATCCAGCATAGCTTCAGGGGGAGCAGATGTGTAGGCATTGACAGATGATGGATGCTCTAGATGTTTCTCCTTCATGGGATAGTCTTGGTATGCTTATACATTTTGAATTCTATTTCCCATTTCAGGCCTATATTGATTTCCTGGAGGCATTAGCATACTTTCTTCTCCCTTTGTCTTGATGCCAAAAAGGGGGAGAGGAAGTTGTGTTTTGCCATCATGGACAAAGGGGGAGTTTGTTGCCCCTCAGTTGTTGTCCCTGATGACAAATCCACAACTTGGTATACTGTGGTATAGTTGATATATGACTGTGACATCATGTTGTTGGTTCAGTTGTTTGTTGATTGTTGGCACATGCTCATAGTGATCATAGTTGGCACAAGTTGTTTATGCAGTATTGATGGTATAGTCATGAACTCATGATCTCCTGATGTTTTGTTGGCACATGCTCATAGTGATCATAGTTGGAACAAGTTGTTTATGTAGTATTGATGGTATAGTCATGAACTCATGATCTCCTGATGTTTTTACTTTGGCTCTGATTATTTCTCCACTATGATGTCAGGACAGTTGATATGGTTGATACTATGCTTGTTTTGGTATGGTTCTCATGATGCTTCTCATGATCTTCTAAATGCTCATTATGATAGTTTGACTCTAACTTGGCAGTTGAATAAGGCATAAGTTTTCGATGGCATGAGCATTGTTCACATTTGTATTGGAGTTGAACATTGAATTTATTTTGATCTCCTCATGTGGACTATAAAAGGTTATAAAGGCATATAAAGGCACACTCTTTACTGGAAGTTGTTTACCATGGCTTCAACATTACATGGGGTCATGTTATATTTCCTAGTGACCAATTCTTTTTCAATCCCTCATTAAATTTGACTTGATCGGGCATTAAGAAGTAACCTGTAGAACAGGTTTCAGGTTCTCCTTGGTAGGTAAAAGGTGTTGGTTTTTCTTCATTGGTCACCGGCCCTTTTATGGCTCACCAAGGGCACCGGTTACATGGTTTGATATTGAGCAAAAAGGAAACAAAACTCTTTCATTTTGTAAAGTCTTAACCTTGGATATTGTCAGTTGAGCTAGGGTTTCATTTCATTTCATTTATCAACTGCAATCATGAAAGAATGTGGAGAAATTAGCAAGTATCTTTGAAAGTCTTTTGAGAATCTATGCGATGGGACAAAGCTGGACTGTGAGCTAGTTTTTGGTAAATGATTTTGACTCATTCTTTAGCAAATGTGGTTGTTTCAGCCTATCAGGTGATATTATTCTTCTCTTGGATCATTCTTCTTGCAAAATCTTATCATTAGCAATATGAAACAAAGACATATATTTTGTTTATACACCACAGCAATATTGTGATGGTTGATATTTTATAGCTAACTTTGTCTTTGAAAATAGTTATGAATCTGTCTATTCAGTTTTTGGAAAATTTCTGTTATGGGCCTTCAAAAATATAAAGTATTTCTTATTTTCTTAACAATAAACGATTACCCATAACAATGGTGATTAGGGTTTCAAGAACAAATCTATTTCTTCATATCTGGTTAGGGTTTTACAGGTGTTTATGGCAAAGGTTGTATTACTTGATAAATATGGTTTGGAAAGGGGTTTCAAAGTCTTGTTATGGATTTGTAACACTATATTATGAACAGTTATAACTATCTTAAAATGAACATTCAGGTGGCAATGTTTTACATGGCATTATGAAGCTTAACCCTGGTTAGGGTTTGAAGAAGACATTGGTATTGTTTGTAAAGCACACTTTAACTCAGCATACAGTTTGAAATAAAGTTTTTATGGTTAATCTACACTTAAAAGGCATAGTTTATTAGCCACCATTGGATCATTTGACCAAGCTTCTGTGACAGTTACCAATACAGTTGCAAACTGCCTGAGATAGTTGCATAACTACAGTTACCTGTTCAAACTATAATGTGAAAGAATGAGAGACATCTCTGAGAAAGTATAAATAGATTATACTCTATTGGGTTTGATTGATCGAAGTAGTCATTGCAAGATCAAACAAAAGCAATAGATTATAATAGAATATCACTATATTTAGTTGTATGTGTGCACAAGTTGTATTTCTTGGAATCTCAAATATTCAATGAGATATTCAAGAACAGAGCTTTCAGAGAAACAGAGTAACCCTCTGTATTAAACTATATTATTCATTGCATGGTTTGAAATATGCTAGTGAGGCACAAATAGCCAGTGAGGCATCTATATTTGCTAGTGAAGCACATTTTGATTAAGCCAGTGATGTATCTTTCCCAAGTGGTTTTTATTCCCCAAGAGGGTTTTCCACTCATGTAATTTTCTGTGTTATGGTTCTCTCTGTGTGTGATCCATTGATGTCTTATGTCTAAACTTTCCATTACATTCATTGTTCAGTGTTTCATAATTTAACTGCTGCATATGTGACATGATGTTCATTATGGGTCAGTACAAATGCATAATATATCTAATACTTATCTTTGTCCAATAAAGAAATAAAACTGCCCTACTATTTGTCATAGTTCACTAGCAGTTGTTTTGTACATTCATGTTCACAAATTGATCTATCAATGCACTACAAATCATAAATGAATGTTTTGCTTTCATCATACAAGGGTTGAAGTTTATGGTTGGTAAAGTTTATTAATTGTTACCAAAACAAGTATGTTTTATGAGACACTGATTCACCCCCCCCCCGCCCTCTCAGTGTCTCTCGTACTCCAACATCATGACTACACAGTATACCAATGGGAGCAAGAGTATTTGGCTCCTCTAGAAGAATAGGGCCTTGAAGATGTTGCAGTGGAAGAACTGGGCCTTCAAACACTATCATGGAGAGGGGGACTTTGCTAGATCGAGATGATCATGGGTCTCCTATGTTGATTAACGGACTACAAGTGCATTGCAAGTGTTGCGGGCTTCCAATCAATATTGTCTACTTTCTTTTGTTTTCTCTTAATTATGTTTTAAACAAAGTTAATGTTTAGTTTATACGAAGAGGCATGAATTTTGAAAAGATGCCATATTTTGTAACGGTCTAAAGCTTGTTGCTTCTCTTATAAAAGAGAAACCAAGACCGAATTTTGATATCATCATCATAGGCATTTATAGAAACATATATGAGGAGACTTCTGTTATATTGTAATATCTATTTGAAGCAATCAATGGAGAAGAAGATTTAGTCTAGTGCTCAAATTTTGGTTAAGATATCTAAGAGATCATTTCTTTGTTTGTAATGAGGAGGCTTAGTTCACCTAATGTTAAGATATCTATATGTATTATTAAATCATAGATGTTCATCATTGTTTCCTCCACACAAGCATATTCAATACATGTGGAGGCTAGAATCTATATTACAAACTAAAGCTATCGTCTATGACATACAAGAAAAGTCTAGCATCTAGAAAACATATAGGACATACAAGAAATTATATTCTAACTAAACAAAATTTATTTCAACCAAAGTAAGAAAACTAAGAAGAATGATTGAACCTAACTTTAAATGCAATTCAAATCAATAGTGAACATCTCAGGTTTTGTATACAATGTACCAGCAGAATAATGATGATTACATTCAGAAATGTATCAGTAAAACAATAGTGAATAAGCATACCTATACTCAGGTCTTTATTACATTCAATAATAAATTACAGCATACATATAACCAAATTTTAGGTGACAAGCTAACCTCTTAAGGTGACAAAACATCATCATAATCATCTACATTGCCAGCAAGATTAGAATCCTGATCACTCGTGTCTGCATCTGCTTGATTTTCTTCCTCATCCTCATCTATGACATGCTGCTCATTCTCTCTCCCAATCACTTCATTGGTAATCAAAATCTCTTCTTCAAACACTCCATCGTCGTCTTCATTCACTTCTTTGAATGTTTCTTGTAAATTAACATATTGCCCATCAAGCATTATATCGACAACTTCCATGAATTTTTGTTTGGAACAAGACTCTATTTGAATGACATACGATCATCCTGGGCTTCTTACATCATCAATTAGAAATGATTGGTTAATTTGAAGAGGGGAAACATACGGCTCATCCATCTCTGATAAAAATTGCCTTGTATTTGCGCGTACAAATCCATACTCATCAAATTGTATTGTGGATGGTCATATCCACTTACATTTTAATCATATAGAACTATTTTCACCAAAATCCACTTGAATAATTTCTTAGATGAATCCAACATAAAATTTCTTCTTAGCTTCATGAAGAAATTCAGCACTAACAACACAATCATAATTTGTCTTTCCTTTGTCTTTTTCTTCCACTCTTAAATGACTACCATAGGCCCACATTCCACTAAAACACATAGCCCATACATGTGGAGATTGTGAAAGCTCACTTTCCTCCGTTGTTACATCTTGACCTTCTTCTTTTGCATGACTGACTGCATTAGCAATCCATTCTTCAAATTTTGGAAAAGAATCACCTCTCATCAAATCATGACGTATGTGCTTTTGAGGTCGATGTTCCATCCAAGTTTGATTCTCTTCATATTTTCTATAGAATATTAACGTACAAATAGTAAGATTAATTATATAAATGTGTAAATGCAATTGAGTAAATAAATTATTGTGTAATTTTTTTTACCTATGCCACTTATTGAACGAAGTTGTGTTTTGAAGAATATAGGCATGTATCGCACTTCTTTCTTGATGTGATAGCTTGACGCGACATCCATTGCCTTCTAATACTTCACCTGCAACTCTTTCACCTTTGTCATCATCCCATACACATCGATTGACATTTTTAAAATCCTTCATATATTCTGTGCAAAATCCCATGGCCTCTTGCATTGAATATCCCTCAGACATGCTACCTTCCGATTTTGCCCTAGTACGAACAATTTTTTTCAAAACCTTCATATATCATTCTATAGGATACATCCATCTTGTTCTGACTTGTCTACAATGCTCTAGTTCATATTGTAAGAATTGTACACGTTGTTCCTTTGTCCAGACATAAGGAGCACCAGGTTTTCTATATTTTTCATCAGCACATTTTTCAACCCAAAGATTTTGACGAATCTTTAGTTGTTAAAATTCTTCACATGATGAAACAATATCAAAAGCACCAAAAAGAGTTTCTATAATAGCATAGGCTATATTTTTCTCAGTATGCATAAAGTCAACAGTATGCCTAATGGCTATATCCTTAAAGTATGGCAACTTATAGAATATGCACAACTATTTTATACTACTTTCACTACATGGATCATATCTACTACTAGTAATCCCATCATTTTAAATAAATGACATTCTTGTTTGTCCATTCTCAACGATGTAATCACTTGTTATTAGCAATGGTGCTTCACGATTCTCTTCTTGACCATTGAAACATGTTTTTTTGAACGATCATATGGATGATCCATTTTAAGGTAAGCATGATGTCCTTAATAAATCCACTTACGCAAACTTCTTGAGTGCCTCAAAAAATCTTTAAAGTTGCAAGCAGGACATCCATGGTATCCATGAACACTGAGACCAGACAATGTGCCATATGCAGGAAGATCATGAATCGTAAACAATAAGGAATCTCTTAAAGTGAATTTGATTGAATGACCATCCCTTAAAGATTGAATTGCTTCAATTCATTTCCATAATTCCATTATCTCATCATATAATGGCTCTAGATAAGCATCGATTTTATCTAAAGTCACGCTTTTCTTTCCTAGTATAATCAATGATAGCATTAACAAAAATGGTTTAGTTGCTAACCATGGAGTCAAGTTATAATTTATTAAAAACACTGGCTAAGTTGACCATTTAGTACTTTGATCTGAGAATGGGTTCACCCCATCTAGAGCCAAACCCAACCTTATATTACGAGGATCTTGAGAAAAATCAGGCCATTTGTTATCAAATTCCATCCACGTATTAGAATCAGGCACATGTCGTTGTTTTCCATCGATGCTCTTATTTTGGGCATGCCATTGCATAAGTTTAGTAATGTCTCTACACCTATACATTCAGAGTAATTGTGGGATTATTGGAAATTGGCGAAGAACCTTTCTAGGAACCACAACTAATTTCAACCGTTGTCTATACCTCGCTTCATGACATTTCAAACATTCACTCTCACTTGCAAGATTATTGCAAAATAATACACAACCATTGACACATGTGTGGATATTTGCATACCCTAATCCTAGGTTAGTGATTTGCTTTTTACATTGACTCTGTTTTGTTGGCAATGTGGAGTTAGGTGATAACAACAAACTTGATAATGCCAATAACTGATCTACACTCTCATTTGTCCAACCATGCACCACTTGCAAGTTAAGAATTTGAAGGATTGTTGTCAAATGACTGAACTTGCAATTCGCATACACAGGCTTTAAAGCGTCCTCCATCAACTTGGTTCAATCATCATCTAGACCCTCATTCAACATTCTATCAACTTAAAACCCTTCGTCTAATATTGTTGCCTCTTCATCTATGTTTGGTGCCACCTCATCTATGTTTGTTGCCTCTTCATCTCTCACACTCTGCAATTCTATCATATCTTCATAATAATTGTAATCCCAAGGGCTTATACCACTATGCCCATATCTTATCATATGTTGAAGAATCATGTTCCTTTTTCTCACCTTTCCACCATGACAGTCTTTACATGGACATGGATATTTGTCCATGTCCCTCTCATTGGCTACTCTCTCATCAAATGCAAGGTATTGATCCATAGTCAACCTTCGACGTTGATCCATCTATAATGTTCTACACATAGCAACAAAAATCTATTAGCAAGAAAAATCTAGCTTTCGAATGCATTTGGTTTGGTAGAATTTCATCATGTTTTGTGCGAGATATTGCATTTTTGGTGAGTGTAGGTCTAAACCCTACCTAGGGTTTCCAGGAAGCAAAATTTGATCATGGGCAGAGTATTTACCTTCCAAAAATCCTGAAAATTGGTGGAAAGTTCTATCCCACACCTATCCACATCCATGCAAGAGGACAACTCACGAATGGCACATGTGAAGAAGATATGATTGACTGTGTGTGCAGATTTGTTGTGAGACAGTCCTAAAACCCTAGGTTCTTTGTTGCTTTGAATAATCTATGCACTGTATGTCAATGGAGGGGTGAAGAATCATAGTGGCTTTTTGTTAGGGCCTACACAAGCCTAGGAATTCATATGACAAGTGTTCTTACCTTCATTTGGAGTCATCACCTTGAATGTACCTAGTGGTAACAAGACCTAAATTGCATAAATCATTGTGTTAATCACTTGGTTAGGTCATGTACATTTGGAAACTCCTAGAAGATGTTGTAATAGGTCTGAATAAACCAAGTTGCCCATATTCCATGTTGTCTTCAATGATTGAGTGTCACTAGGGTGTTGTTTCCATGTTTTAGGCTTAGGAGCAAATTGTCAAAAATGAACAAGGGTGCAGATTTGCATCAAATGTATTGAAACTTTATTTAGGATGTGTCAAGGTTATTGTGTGTGAGTCCTTCCTCTGCATCATGTTCTGCCTCTACATAAATCTTTGTGGTCAGTTTTGTGCATTTTTTACTTGTAGGATTCTCACAGTTAATGAAAAAGGTAGTGTTCATGAAGTAATGGAAAAGATGCGTAGAGCCTTTGAATTATACTTGTACTGTGCAATGGCATTGAATCATTTAGCAAACCATTTTTTATTCACAGGGCAGCATTTTCTTGTGGACCAGTTGACTAAGATAGCTCTTATTTCAACTAACCACCCTCTCATGAAATCTCATATTATAATCTTGCATGATCTCATCATAGTAAAGGTGATTATGACACCACTGGCCACTACTACATGGCATTAGTCAAGGAAAGCCAAAGGCCACAAGATTTTGTAGACATGTTCAATTGAAGTTGGGAGATCTTAAGAGTTCTCTCTCAAATTTTGAAAATGTTCTGGAGGTCCACCCTAAGAACTGTGAGAGCTTAAAAGTTGTAGGCCATATATATGCTCAGCAAGGGCAGGCAGAGAAGGGCTTTGGAAATTTTAAGAAAGGCAACTCGCATAGATCCATGTGATTCCCATGCATTTATCAAGATGGGTGAGTTATTAATATCATCAAACCCCAGTGTAGCCTTAGATTCTCTTAAGACAATAAAGTCTCTTCTGAAGAAGAGCAGAGAAGAAGTACCCATTTAATTGTTAAACAACATTGGGGTTCTTCATTTTGAGCATGATGAACTAGAGTTGGCTCAACAAACTTTGATGGAGGCATTAGGAAATGGCACTTGGGTTGAATTCATAAATAAAATCCCCAGTGCCAATTCTACAGTTTTTCCTGTGCTCTTTAAGGATATGGAATTCTTCCATCGACTAGAAGAAGGTGGTGTTTCACTTGAGCTACCATGGGATAAAGTCACAACACTATTTAATCTTGCTAGGTTGTTTGAACAGCTACATGATACTGAAAAAGAAAATCTTTTATACAGGCTAATATTGTTCAAGTTTCTTGATTATGTGGATGCATATCTACGTCTTGCAGCCATGGCTCAAGCTCGGAATGAGATCCAACTAAGCCTAGAATTGATTGGGGATGCACTTAGGGTGGATAAAAACTCATCAAATGATTTATCTATGCTTGAAAAAATGGAACTAAAAATAGATGATTGGCTTAAAGCAAAAGAAACAATTAAAGCTGCACAAAGTGAATCAGATGCAAAAAATTCTTATCTTGACATTTCACTTGGAAATTGGAATTATTTTGCAGCTTTTTGCAATGAGAGGAGGGATCCAAAGGTGGAGGCACAACATCTTGAGAAGGCTAGAGAACTGTATTGTAAAGTGTTGGCACAGAGACCAAGAAATGTTTATGCTGCAAATGGGGCAGCCATTGTGCTAGTTGAAAGGGGTCAATTTGATATTGCAAAGAAAATTTTTACACAAGTACAAGAAGCTACAGCAGGAAACATCTTTGTATGTGTGGGTAAATCTAGCACATGTTTACTTTGCACAAGGACAGTTTGTGCTTGCAGTGAAAATGTATCAAAATTGTTTGAGGAAATTCTATTTTGGCACTAACACGCAAATTTTATTATATTTAGCTAGAACACATTATGAAGCAAAACAATGGCAAGATTGTAAAAGAACATTATTAAGAGCAGTAGATTGTAACTACTATAAGTTGCCAATCACAAAGCTATAGATTTTTTGTTTATAAATGTAATGAGGCTTTCAAATTACCTTTGAATTTGCTGTAGAGGGTGTCCCCAAATCCGACTTCGCTACAGAGGGCCTCGCTGACTTCAAATTTGTTGTAACAAACTCTGAATTCCTTGCCTGCCTTTTCAAAAGTCTCCAGGTCCTCTCCTATTTATCGCCCATGCAAGTAGCTCCTATAACTCAAAATGCCTCAGTGTGAAGTAGCTCTAGGAAAGTACTTTCATCTCTACATTCCCAACCTTTTATTTTTTGGCAAGTCCACCACAAGCAGCTCTGAAGGGTCAGAGATATTCCAAGCTGATTGTGTGAAGAGCATGTTAGAGTACATGCAAGTGAAGAGTGTGATGTTGATGGTGATATTCAGTAAAGAGTTGGAGATTTGAGTGCAAACAAAAGGAAGATACAGAACAGGGTATGATGACGATGCAGATAGTAAAAAAAGTTGGAATGAACACAAATAGTGAATCACGGAAATACATCCCACCAATAATTTCCCAAAAAGTTCTTTTTAAAATTTTGACTAATTTGTATTTGGATGACTAACTATTTAGTCAATTTATTTCTGTGACTAAATAATTTTTTAGTCAATGACCAAATTAGTCATTTATTTACTCATTTATAGTTGAGTTGCAAAAAATTAGTAGAATTTAGTCATTTTTAGTTGTTGTGACTAAAAGTTTTAGTCACTTAGTCATTTATTTGCCAAAATTCTACTAGTGAAGTATGAACCTTGCAGTACCTAAATCTTTCATATCAAATGTACTAGAGACAACTGAGATTTGAGTTCCCTAATCAATATCTTATTGTTACCAATGACAAGCATATCATCAACATATAAAATAATGAATAAAATGTGATCACCAACTTTTTATAGTACACACAATGATCAACATAATGTCATTGAGAGTGTTTCATTACAATCCCAATTTGAGACGAGAATCCCTAGTTGAGTTTTCATTGAAGAGTAATGCTCCTATCCCATCCCTATAACCACATAAATCCATCATGGAGTTTGTGGTTATACTACTACCTTTGCATTCTATGCTAGATATGGATCCAAGTTGGCTACTATAAGCTCTCAACATGGCTAGAATATTGAAGGTAAACAACTTCTTCAAAAGGTGCTTCAATGGGTTCTGGATAGACACGTTGGTGAAACTCCCACATAGGCATATGAAAAGCCTTGCAAAACCTAGTTCTAACACATATGATCAAACTTTTGATACCACATACTTAGTGACTCTTCAACCCCATACATAGACCTTTTTAGTTTACAAACTGGATATTTTTTTCCTTTCGTATTGAATTATTTAGGCTAACTACTATAGATTTCCTCCTCTATATATCCATGCAAGAATGTCATCTTGACATCAATATACTCCACATGAAAATAAAATGTCACAGCTATGGATAATATCCTAATGGAATTCCACTAAGCAAATAAAGTAAAGATCTTACTCAAGTCTATTCCCTCAACCTAGGAATAACTCTTTGCCACCAACCATGCTTTGTACCTCTCCAATGTATCATCTATTCTAAATTTATTCTTGAACATCTACTTGTAGCCAATGGGTTTCCTACATTTAGGTAGATCAATTGAGTCCCATGTCTTACATTGCTACAATGCCACTATCTCCTCTTTCATGTAATTTCTCCAAGACTTGTTCTCCTTAGAAGAGAGAACTTCTCCTACAAACTTTGCTTCATCATCAATACAATTTAAAGAAAAAGAAAACCATAACTTTAGTGGACTACATCGTTCAAGTGATTTCTATTGTCTTGTAGACCTTCTCACAACTACCAATGGAGATCCTACCGCATTTGCATCCTATTCTTCAAAATTCATGGTAGATGTTCCTACATCCTCATCTCCACACTACCATGTCCACTTGATTCTTCATTTGTAGATGTATCTTGTTGATCTAGTTTAGGTTGAGAATTCACCTTATCACTCTTCTTTACATTTGGTTGTTCCTCTTTAAATAAAAATCTAAGTTCCCTAAATATGACATCCATTGAATAGAGAATCTTCAATCACTAGATTCTAAATCTTGTAACCTTTCACATTTTCACCATATCCAATGAAAATGCACTTTTCAACCTTGAAGTCCAACTTAGACTATTTCTCTTTTAGCACATGAATAAAATGCCTCACAACCAAATACTCTTACATGTGTTACAATAGGAATCTTACCTATTGACATCTCATATGGTGTCTTCTCCTAAAGAACAGAAGTCGGAGACCTATTTTTCAAATAACAAACAATGTTAACTACCTCAATCTAAAACTCATGTTCTAGACCAACATTACTTAACAAGCTTCTAAATCAATCCAACAAGGTTCTATTTAATCATTCAGCTACTCCATTCTACTACGGTGTGTAGGATGTTGTCCTTTGCCAAACAATACCAGTATGCTTGCAAAATGCCTCACACCTTTAGCAAACACCAAATTGTCTCTTACTAATCTACACCTTGTTTGTCAAATGTGACATGCACACAAGAGTCAATCATCTTAAAGACAAAAACAATTCTCTAGCCAAACCTAGTATATGCAAAATATTTGAGTGTCCTTACTCTCCCATCCATGAAAGACACTTTCACTTCCTTCAAGCAACTATTTGTAGATAACTATTATCAGTAAGGATAACCTATGCTCCCTCACACTTTTAATAAAAGTACCACTCTCTATGATAATTCATGTGGTACAATGCACCCAAGTCAATCAACTAAGAACCATCACCATTAATATTAGAAGATACAAAAGCATCACTAGTTAACATACTCATTAATGTTAGTGGATCTATCCAAGGAATCATCCTTCTTCTTGGACTTGCACTTCTTCTTTATGTGACCTCTCTTGCCATTGTTTTGGCACTTCACTTTAGGTTTACTAGGATACTTAGACCTCTTCTTCTTCTTGGACTTCTTATCTCCACAACCCTTCTTCTTACCCCTTCTATCCTTTGACCCATCCCTTACAACCAAGGCATCACTAAAGGAATCATCCATTGATTTTCTCTTGATATTTTCACTTAACAAAACCCCAATGAGTTCTTCTAATTTGGGTGAAGAACAATTACCACCGATTGCCATAATCAAAATTTCCCATGAATCAAGTAAGGAACATAACAAAAAAATGCAATTATCATCTTCTTATATGTTGACTCCTGCTGATACTAACTGACTCATAATCAAATTTAAGGAGTTGAGATGCTCATTTAATAAATCTATCTTTCATCTTCAAGGAATATAGCTTCCTTTTCAAGAAAAGTTTGTTAACAAGACTCTTAGATTGATACAAGGTTCCTATATTCTTCCACAATAAATATGTATTATACCCTCATGACATAGTCATTAACACATAACCTAAAAGAAATAGATGAATCTAGTACTTCTAGATTTCTTATCCAATCTATTCCATTCATCACACATTCCTATAGGTTTCATGGAAAAGAAGATACCATAATCCATTGATCTTATCCACCAAGAGGTCTTCTACTTTCAACTTCTATAACTCAAAGATTTAGCCATTAAAATGCTCAATCCTTTTCAAGAAAAGTTTGTTAACAAGACTCTTGGATTGATACAAGGTTCTTATCTTCTTCCACAATAAATATGTATTAGACCCTCATGACATAGTAATTAACACATAATCTAAAAGAAATACATGGATCTAGTGAAGAACAATTACCATTGATTGCCATAATCAAAATTTCCCATGAATCAGGGAAGGAACATAACAAAAAAATGCAATTATCATCTTCTTCTATGTTGACTCCTATTGATACTAACTGACTCATAATAAAATTTAAGGTGTTGAGTGATGGGCTGAAATATTGACCTTCTTTTTATGTTGTTTTTATATGCTTTTAGAACTTTTCTATATGATCCTCCAAACACTTTACCAACATCACCATCATTATATGTTGTCCTTTTATATACTTTGAAAGACTTTGAATCTATGATATTAATATGGAATATGGTTATGATATCATGAATTGAATGATTTAAATATGAGTATGCATGCAATATAGATGGAATCCCATGGTTTAGTCATGAAGGTTATTTGTGTGCATATGTTTTGTGAATTAACCCATGTGCAGCAAGAACATGTCATCAAGGAAATGAGCATTTGCAACGAAGTTGCAGACAAGAGAATTAAAGGAAGTGAAGTTAGGGCGCCAAATGTGCAGGCAGTTGGAGGATGAATGTGAACCATCATGGACATAAATAAATGCAAAAGAAGAAGAAGACTTGTTTCAAATGTAGCTTATGTGTGTTCCTCATGAGATCCATTACATAAGAATTCTTGTTGGGATAGGACTTTGCTTCCTCTGTTCAATTGGATTAATAAATTGATCTCAAAAATGTATCCTAGTATCTAGGAATGGATTGATGGTTGAAGTTAGTTGGTAGTTGCATAAAATTGTCCCAATTCTGTATAAGTTAGGAGGGATGAGTTAGATATCAAGTTAGTTACTTTATTTTTTGGTTATTCGGTTGTTGCTTTGTTTTCATTATTGGAAAACCTAGACATGTTTTATTGAGGAATGTTATTATTGAATACAATCTGAAGAGATTATGTTTATGATTTGAAATGAATGGAACTGTGTGTTATGAAGATGCGTGAGTATCTGAATTAGATTTGGTTTCCAGTTAAGTGAATCAGTCCCCCGATTCGGCCACTCAAGGTACTGAACCTCACTTCATTTATTTCCTTGTTCCTTTATGCATTCATTGTTAGATTTGTTTTTCATTTGCATATAGATACATCACTTAGATTTCTTTGATTGTCAAATTATAGTAGTATGGTTCATGAACAAATGCATGCTTTGTCTACTTTAAGTCCTCTGGAGGTTAGCATTATTTCTCTTATCATTTTCTATAATTTCCTATTGATAACAGTCATCTACAGCTTATGCTGCAGGTACCCGTAGCCACTAGATTATGTAGTTGTTTTTATTGTTCTTACATTTATGTGAATTCCAGAAAAGTAGAATAGCTTGATTATGTTTGGATAAGATAGTCTAGGAAGAATATGAGCCCTGAAGGCACATACAGTGCAGGGCCATCATAAGCTTACGCTCCTTGGTTGATAATTTAATGTAGGAATGCAATGATAGAGTGGACTGTTCATATAGGTTTACCCCTAAATTATGTTAAGTCTACAACACATTAGTTTTCCTCTACATTGAGATGCTCATTTAATAAATCTATCTTTCATCTTCAAGGAATATAACTTCCTTTTAAAAAAAAGTTCGTTAACAAGACTCTTGGATTGATACAAGGTTCCTATCTTCTTCCACGATAAATATGTATTAGACCCTCATGACATAGTCATTAACACATAATCTAAAAGAAATAGATGAATCTAGTACTTATAGATTTCTTATCCAATCTATTCTAGTCCTCATCACACATTTCTATAGGTTTCATGGAAAAGAAGATACCATCATCCATTAATCTTCTCCACCAAGAAGTCTTCTACCTTCAACTTCTATAACTCAAACTTTTAACCATTAAAATGCTAAATCCTTTTCAAGAAAAGTTTTTTAACAAGACTCTTGGATTGATACAAGGTTCCTATCTTCTTCCACAATAAATATGTATTAGACCCTCATGACATAGTCATTAACACATAATATAAAAGAAATAGATGAATCTAGTACTTCTAGATTTCTTATCCAATCTATTCCAGTCCTCATCACACATTCCTATAGGTTTCATGGAAAAAAAGATGTCATTGTCCATTGATCTTCTCCACCAAGAGGTCTTCTACCTTCAACTTCTATAACTCAAAGTTTTAACCATTAAAATGCTCAATATCAAACTTTGATGTGCTCGACATAAATCTAACAACACACATGCTCTATATTCTCACAAAATCCTTGAAATACTCTTACTAAATTCAATTATACACATACTATAATAAAACTTCATGATAGGGTTTCTAAACTACAATCCCTTAATAGTTTCACCGCTCACATGTATGGTAGGACACTGGTTTTGCCCAAGTAATCATCCTTTATAAGAAATATTAGGAATTTAATCCTATTATTGTTTGTCGATAGACTGAGATATTAGAACACCTTAATATTATGCAATCACATTTAGTTATATTAGTTATACCAATTCAATTAGCACAATAAAGGAAAACACATGAAACTATACTCAAACTACAAATATGCATGAGACACAAATTTATGTGGGAAATCCTTATGGGAAAAATACACTAGAAAAAGATAGTAATAATTGGAATCACATGAAACAACATCCAATACAATAAGTCTATCTTGTAGAGTATCTCAATATACAAACTACAACATACAAACTCCAATCAAGTTTATTACACTTTCAAGCAATCAACATCCAAGTAACCAAACTTCATTCCACCCATATAAATAACTAGATCTAGATCCCAAGACATTCTCATGGGAAACCAACCATTGAACAATTATCTAACTATCACATGGAATACCAATAGTCACACAAAAAAAACATGACCATACCAGAATCAATGTTCCCTTTGTGAAGATACTGCTAAACAGATTGCTTCTATAAAGGAAAAAATGGATCAAATGGAAAAGAACATGAATAACATGATCATGTTTAGCACCAAGGTTATGAACAGGTCAACAACTACACTTTCTGTATTGTAGGATAAGGAAGTGAAGAAAAAAGGGCTCTCCAGCCCTAGTATGGAGAATTCTAAGAAGAAAATGTCTAATGATGATTTGTATAAGTTCTTAATTGAGAACTAGGGGAAAATTTATAACCATAGCTTTCCTCTATGTTTCTTTTATGTGGACTATTCTCTCTATTACTTTTTTCTCTACTATTTATGTTTTGTTAGAATGTTATTTTAGACTGGTTTGGGCCTATTTTGCCTAGGCTCTAGGTTGTTTTTGTAAAGGGTCAATACCCTTGTTTCCCTCTTATCTAATAAAAAATATACCACACATTATATCAAACATGAATTCTCCACATGGATAATGAGTACATATAATAAGTTAGTGCCACTGACACTTGGTCAAAGGTTTTTAACCATCTTCACCTAAACCATGTACATGTCTTCTTGCACTACAACCAAAAACTATCAATGACTTGTGGTAGTAGAGACAAACACTTGATCACTCCTAGCTACTTATTATTCCTCTAAGCATCCCCTACAACATCACCATTCTAATAGCCATAATTTCATATTCTCCAACAATGTCACAAGTGCACCTGCATTATTATACACACTCCAATAAATACTCAAATAATTACATGGTAGTTGATTCTCCTCCAAATGACTTATGGTTGCAACTATAGCAACACTAGACTAAGACAAACCTCTATGCTAAACTACAACATTTGAAACTCACCACAACTTACCAAAGATTACCACAACTAACTCTATAGTTGTTTATCAATACATGATCAAATACTTAACATGAACTAAACATGTCCACCATGTTCTCTCATTAGGAAACTTAATAGGAACTTTCTACAAGTTAATAACACACCAAAGTTCCAACAAGTTGACAAATTAGATGCGGGGATTCATTTTTCTATGGCAGCTTTCCCTTATGTGAATTCAAGAACACATTGTCCCATTGGTTGCATATTGTCAAAAAGTACTACTCCCTACTAGGGGAAAAGACCCAATAGATGAGATAGTTCCAATGGTTGAGATGGTAGCTGTGACCTTAAGGCCCAATATTTTTTGAAGTTTAGTACTAGTAGTTGTGACTTTAAGGTTGTTAGTGTTACTATAAGTACTAATAATTGAATGAAATGTGCCTTTTAGATTTAAAAAGCAACCAATCATGTGATGCCAAATCAGCGCACCATCAAAGGGGGTCTTAATTCACACCTATTGGTCCACCTTTTTTTTGGGCGAACTATTTGACATGTCAACAAAAAGCATGCTGATGTGGCATCATATTTGATGATGTGGCCCTGAAACCTTAGTTATAAGCAGGGGCATTGCTAAGTAAGCTACTGTAAAAATTTTGGAGTGATTCAAAATTTCCACGTATGATTTTGAGAGGCGTGAAGTTAAGGTGCACAACTACTGGGTCCTCTCCCCTACCTAGTAATCATTGCATCCAAACAAGATATTCGGACACCCTAGTTTTGTTACACCTAAATTTTAAGAAGCAACACCAAGGAACAACCACGTGATTGACCACTTATAATATGATATATGTAAAGTACATTTTTCAGGCCATGTAGATACATTAGAAACTAATAGTAGGGGAGAGCATAACTCATAACTTTTAGGGTTGGTGAAGTTGGTGCACACCATCACTTTATCTATGGCCAAGACTATGTAAGTCTCAGAGATCAAATCACTGGGTTTGAATGGTTGGTTAAATGGGTCGTTGCAGTCTAGTTAGACAAAATCATGTTCTTTGCAACAATAATTTCAACACTTTAATGTAACATTGTAACTATGTGCACACATTGGTAGTTGACCCTAAAATATCAGCTTTAGTAAGCTATCCCTGATTGAGTCATGCACTACCTAGCTCCAACACTTCCCCACCATATTAGTTTTAAGTTTTTTATAGTATTTTGTTGTTTTTGACTTTGAACTATTCTAAGGACAAAACACATAATTACATTAGGAGAATGTTTGTGCTAAAAACTTTGTCACTACTATTGTAAATAATTTATTAAGAAAAAAAAAGTTACATTGAGATAAAGGGTAGTTGAGATATGAACAAATAGTTAATGAGTGAGTGTAAAATAATTAATGTAAAGGAGGGTCTTGTGAATATATATAAGCATTCCTCTTATCCTTGTAAAAATAACTATTTGGATAAAGAAGAGTTGAGTAGAATATTCAAGTGATCTTAGTATTTTTTTTGTATGAAAGGGCTAATATGAAAATAATTAATATATAGAAGTTGGTTGGCACACAACTATATTCAAGTTATCATGTTATGCATGATTTGTTATCTCCTTTCTTCATTTTCCTATTGGTACATGCATTGTGTGTAGATCTAACAGAGTATCTCGATCCCTCATGTGCCTCAAATGAGAAACCTTTAGGATGATATGCCAATGCATCAAGTTCTTTGAATGGGGTAAGTGCAAGAAGTTGGGTCCACTTTTTGGCTAAAAAGTGGAAATGTTTTTCTCGAAAATTAAAGTTTGTCACAGTTGGAGTCAAAGTTTGAAGCACTTAAACATAGAATCTTAAGAAAGTACAATAATATGAATTGTATTATTTTGAGTCTAGTTTTTAAATATGTAATTTATTCTAATAACCAAATGATACAAATTAATTTTTCATAGGCTTGTACAAAAACACTTTTAAAAGTCATTTTTTTAGGACCATACCATGCACGTGTACGACCAGCATAATTTGACCTAAATAAAAATATTTTTCTAAATCCTTTTGGGGAAAGATGTGTATAATAGTGAAGTTTGATGATGATACTTTTTTATAAAAAATTTTCAAATATTTTTTTAATTAATTTTTTATTAGCCCTAATTGTTGTTTTTGAAAACCCCTCGTGTATGGCCAACATAATTTGAGCTAAACTAATAAAATGATTTTTTTCATTATGTATAGAATAATGTGTAGATTGGTGACATATAATTTAAGAAAAAACTTTAAAAATTAAAAGTTATTAAAAATATGAAAACCTGACATTTCAAGTTTATGGACCAGTTTGCTCATAAATTAATTAATAAATAGAAAAACAAGTTGAATCATAATAAAAATTACATATTTGAAAACTAAACATCATCATCTATAATGGTTTTTAATTTCATAAAAAAACTCAGAAAAAATGTCATCAGCCATATTGGTGAAGTTAGTCTTTTCTCTTGCTCTGAACATGGACTTGTACAAGTCCAAGGCTAAGGGTCAACTTACCATGTCTTTCTCGAGCCTAAAACCAAACCAAAAACACAAGTTCTGAATTCAAATTTTTAAGAACGGGTACCCGTTTTAAAATGGGTACCCATTTCTATTATATCTATTATTTTTCATTTTAAGTAAAAATGTACTACCATCATGTAACGCCCCACCAAGGAACCCAGAGGATAACACAACTAAACTTACAAAAAGGACAATTTTTTTTTAAAACGAAAGAAATAACAACAATCATATATTTATTCATAATATTTAAATTAAGTTTTATCCTCTAGGGTTCCACGGCCGCATTACTAACGAACTAAAACAAGATCTAACCAACATTATGAATTAACTAACAACCACGGTTCATTCTAAGTTTAATTGCATCAGATGAATAAACACATACAATTCCATATTATATCATCAGATAAGTAAGCATCAAGATCCTGCACATATGATAACAAGTACATAAACAAGTTCCTTTACAAGAGAGTACAACATTACATTGTTTACAATATCCCTATTCAGATTACATTGGAGTACATACATCAAGATAACAATACATGATTCAACTGATATACAAGACTGGAACATGATCATAAGTATCTATCTCTTCAAGCTAAAACAAGATCTGAAATCTGCCACACGAGGTACATCCTTCTTGCACACAAATAACAGCAAGGGAAACCAATGGAGATAAAAGCACAACCACCCGACCATGTGGAACCCTAAGGTCCACCCCCCATGCTAGGAGATAACAATAAGGTCCCACTAAGCAAACAGACAAGAAGTCAATAGGATAATAGGTGCAAGGACTACACATGACTCCAATACAACACTAGTCGATTTGAACACCACAAGCAACTCAAACAACACTTCCAGAGGCAAATACACAATGAAAGAGGAAAACACAATTAGGGAATGCTAGGCTATAGTAGGGATGAGTGTCATCGTATGGTCCTAACATGGGTTACCCTGACAGTCTCTAGCTAGACGTCGGCCCCCATCCATGGGTTACCCTAACAATCTCTCACTAGGCACCGACCCCCTATCTATGGTTACCCTAACAGTCTCTTACTAGACACCGGCCCCATAGGATGACACATGTAGAACCAACATTCCTTTTGTGAGGACAAGGAAGTTGATTTTGCCAACCACAACCTTCTCATCCCATCCTTAGCCTGAACAAGCACTACAGGCATGGGTCAGGCATCCAATTATCTTAATTAGTGTAAAAACTACCCAACCCTCTAAATTTATTATTAAGTTAGCACTAGATTAACAACTTCCAATGGGTTACCCTGACAAGCCACTTTGGGCGTTGGCCCCACATTGAAAGCCACTCCCCCTTCACTGCATCTAGATTAACCAAGCCCAAAACATAAACCAAGCATGAACTATCACATTTCTCATCATGATGTGTTTATAACACAAAATATACATCATTACACATTACATAGAGCAAGGCATTACCCAACTTGCATAATCATCATAACCACATGAATAGGTACACTGAGAAAGGCATTATCCATCTTGCACATGTACCATACTAACATGAATATGAGGAAACATTCTAGAATAGACTCAACTCACATGATGCACACATAGCCAACTGCCACACAATCACACCCTCCTATGCATCTAGAATCATCTTCCCCAAATGACACAAACACTTGACACCACTAACACAATAGTCACACATCACATTCACTCTCAAATGCACAACATAAACTACGATCCTTCATCAATATTTCAAATACAATACCACAAATGCAATATATGATATAATGCACTAATTATGGGTCTTAAAAAACGTAACATTAATCCAATCATGATCAATCATCTAACAATTATAAAGTGAATCTATCTCATCAATATAGAACTATAACTTTCTAATCACCAGTAGCAGTTATAATATAATCATAAGATATAAGTGTCCACGAGTATCAATATTTTAACTAATAATTCTCAAGACTTATTTTAATTTCATTTAATTAAAATGATTGTGAACATGCAAATAACCCTAAGGCATACAAATTAAACACAACAATTATTTACACTGATGTAGATTTCATTAATAATCAGGACAATTTTGTAAATACTATTAAATATAATTGTATAAGCAAGACTAAAAGCCCATGCTATAAATCTCTTACACTAATTAGAATCACAAGATACAAAACTCGAAGCTACAATAAAAGAACCTTGTTCTAAGGTTAGCTTGAGAGGAAAGAAATATAGAACAACAAAATGTTCCTATAGATCTAACATTTTCATCAAATCTACCTCACTTTTAACCACATACATAAGATAGGATTATTACACAGTTAAAGGATGGTTCAAACCAAGTAGAAGTATCATGGCTAAAGCAACTCAAGAGTGAACGCTAAGAGGGCACAAGTAAAAGAACAATCTTTTTCTAGGTTTTACCAAATTCTGTTTAACACATGAATACGAAGAGAGAAGCTCAGGTTGCTATGGAAAAACTTAAGTGTCAACTTGATCAATCTTCTATAAACCACTACTACACTGGTCCTATGAATACCAAAATGATCATACCTAATACATAGTTCTACTAGAGGTGTCTACACCTCATAATGATTACCAAGCTTGTTAAAATCCCTTACCCAACACTAGTATTAACGGAATAAACCAATACAAAGCATTCTAACATGCTAACATGCCAAGTCTATGCATAGGAATGGTTGATTAAGTTCAAGACATAAATATGATACAAACATTTTCTCTACAACAAGGTTAATAAGAACGTGACATTTCTTAAGCACGAGTTATAAACATGCTCTATACAACTAATGAGCCACAACATTCGTAAAGGACTTTATTATCACATCAAAATTCACTTACAACATCGCATACACATGAAATCAGGACATACTAATCTATACCTCAAGAAAACTAAACCTTGACAACATGACCCTATTACGACCACTAATACAACTTACACAAGTTCCATTTACCTTATACAGTTCCACTCGTAATCAACTAATTTCTAAAACAAACTTATAAATCAAATCCTAAATACATTCTTTACAAACCTAATTCCAAACCTACTTCAATCATATTTCTAATAAGATCAATATCAATTTAAATTAAATTTATACAATCACTCTATCCAAATCGAATTCTTCTACTTCTATTCTATATAGATTTAATAGCCTTCTTATAACCTAACAAACAACCAAAATAAGTAGAGTTATTTATAATTGAAAGCATATTCACCTACGGTAGCATAGATAAGAAGATAAAATTATTGGAACTGCTAAGTTAATGTGTTTTTTTGACAAACACCTCAAAGGGATGACATCTCATGGATATCAGTGATTGCAAGATTAGCACAAAAATGAATTTGTTGAGAAGGCTTTAGAAGCTACCAACAATGCAAAATGTGAAAGCATAGACAGGGCACATAGACTGATTGGTAAAATGCCTCAAAGAGAGTCATATGATGGGAAGCAATGATCGTAGGATATGCACAAAATGAATTTGTTGAAAAAAAATTCAGAGAAACCCAGTTCAAAAATATAGAGTTATTGGTGATGCAACTAACTATTTTAACAGAGACGAAATGGGTGAGGTAGACAGTCACAAAATATTCATATCTCCAAAATGACAAACTGGGTATGGCTGATTTTCAAATATGATTTAGATAACTAGGTCGTTCATCATATATAAAAATTCTAGAGGAACCCAATTCGTAAAACTAAAGTTATGGCTAATGCAATAGATTGCTAAAACAGAAACGAAATGGGTGAGAGGTAGACAGTCCCAACATATTCATATCTCCACAATGACAAACTAGGTATGATTGATTTTTGGATATGATTTAGATATCTAGGCCATGCACCATATATAAAAATTCTAGAGGAACCCATTTCGTAAAAATAAAGTTATGGCTGACGCAACAAACTGATAAAATAGAAACGAAATGGTTGAGAGATAGAGAGTCCCAAAATATTCGTATCTCCAAAATGACAAACTGGGTATGTCTGATTTTTAGATATGATTTAGAAAACTAGGTCGTGCACCATATATACAAATTCTAGAAGAACCCAGTTCATAAAAATAAAGTTATGGCTAACGGAACAAACTAGATTCAGGATATGTAGAGGAGAATTCACAGAATATTTCCCTAAATCTAATGCAACAATAAATCAGTTTCATATCTCAGTCCATACCTGGAATATTGCTTCTATCACATCTTCACTCGCATCCATTTTCCCCAAGTCTTTTCTTCTGGAAGCTATGGTTTACGATGCCAAAAGAGAAAAATGAAAACTTCCTGAGAGAGAGAGAGAGAGAGAGAGATCCCCAAAACATAAAACATCTTCTCCATTTGAAATGCACGCTCTTTTTTCCAAATTATGTCTTGAGATTTCAAAATAAAGTTAAGCATGCATAACCACCCCCACAATTTCTTCTAGAAGATTCTCCTTTATTACTTTCGTACAATTTGCTATTTTTAACCAAACAATAATTTCTCTCTGATTTTATTTATTTTAGAATTTGCTATTTATTTCATTTACAACCAAACAAAAATAGTTTCTTTCTACTTTTCTAAAATTAGTCTCTTATTCCAAAAAAACAATTATTTCTAAGATTCCCTCTTGAGGTGCGTAACTGCCACTTCTTCCAAGTGACCAAAATGGAAAATAATTACTCAAGACAATAATAATAAAGAAAGAGAATATTTTTTAGACATAATAATACATATTTCCCACAACTATAATTTACATAAAAGCAACTATATTTATTTATTTATTAAAAGTACCTTTTTAACTTAATAATTTTATTTTAATGCAACAACTAACCAAAGCACTAATCAAACAATTTCAAACTCAATAATCTAAATGCCGAGCAATACCTAACCACAATGACAGTGACTGACCATTACACCCATACAGACAACACTAACTGGGTGCAAAACTAGATACTCATCCTTTTCAAGGATGATGGCTAACTAGGGGACCACATGTTATCTCTGTTCAACAGTTTCCAGTGGGTTTAAGGCACACTCAGACCTGTTAATTCAGGTGGAGTCGATGCCTGGTACCTGCAACCTGCAGCACACAACACAGTCTATGCACAAGTATAATAAATATAAAATGGTCACGGAGTGAAAGAGAATCACAACATCGTCAGACACTCACGAATGAGTGGTACGACATTGTCTCTTTTCACAACACACCATAATCTGATCATCCTATAATACAGAATCAGTCACATAAAAATCAATTCTAACATATGACAATCATAGTAAGATCAACATCATAATCACCTGAAAGTAAAACAATGTCAAAGCATATGAATTATCAGTGTCGCAACAAGGATTATCAATAAAAACATGCTAACTGTCATGTGAAACCACACATGAGGATAATCAGGAATGTTACCAACATGAATGTAGCATCTACCAACATCATATAATGTACAACATCAATTGTCTAACATACCCTAAATATTCAATGACAGAACTCAGGAGCTGGAAAAGTTTTTGAAGTTCTTGCTAAAGATTGGGAGGACTCTATGTCCTAGTATGCCTTCTGTTGTTTGGTTGCTGGTTTTTTGTTGTTGCTTACTTTCTACCGTTTGTTGGCTGGTGTTTCCTGGGTTTTGGTTCCAGGCTCTTTTTGTTTCCTGAGCCTGTGCTTTTTCTTATGTAATCTCTGTTAAGGGTTCGGCCCCTTATTTTTCCTGCCTGTTGTAATAAAAAATATACCCTAAATATTCCTATTATTTTAACTTCATCTTCATGCTCCTTAGCCAGACTATATGCACATCCAAGATGAGAATGGAGGTGCACTACACATCGTATATCTACAACTTGCATTTTCTGATGTACCACCCAACAACGACAATTTCTGCATTTTTTAATTCACGGGTGTCTTGTGGAATCTCTTGGCATGCCATATCCTATTCAAAATTTAAAAGGAATCAATCATATGAACAATTTTGAAGTGGAATCAAGTACAGGGGTTGTTTTCAAGAGGAATCAAGAAAGAGGTTTTTTGTTATTCACATCTACTTTTACTTCATAATTTATGGAACAAAGGATCTACATCTAGTTGTACTTCAAAATTTCAAAGAGGTACATCAATCTGAAAATATATTAGATATCATTTGTTATTTTTATCAAGAGGATTTGGTAATCATGGGATCAAATCAACGTCAAAGAAAAAAACATAGGAAGCTCATGACACCTGAAGAAATTAAAGCAAATAGAGAGGAGGCAAAAAGGCAAAGAGATAGAAGAATAAAGATTTGATAAATGAAGAATAATGAATCATGTAGTTCCATGACTATTGAAGACAAGAACATTCAAGAGACTATGAAGGATGGGATGACTGTAGATGATGCAAATGTGGAAATGGTGAATATGGAAGAAAATGTGACTATAGAAACAAATTCAGGTATGTCTTCAAATTCAACTTTCAAATATATGGAAAATGTGACTATAGAAACAAATCCAGGTATGTCGTCAAAACCACCTATTAATGATATTGATCATATTAGATATTTAAATGAAGTTGGATATACTAATGATGAGCTCAATTATACTACTAAAAATATGGAAACAGGAAATGAGAATAAAATCCCTTATATGAGTGAAAATGAAAATGATTTTTTTTTAAATTGAAAGAAATGTCTTGGACAATCTTCCTGGTAAGATTTCTTGGAGACAAATGAGAACCCATGCAAATAGATTATATAAACTATTTTTTTATAGAAAAGTCTTGGATTTCAATGCCAACTCATGATGCAATTGATGAAAATGTGGAAAATACAAAAAGTAATAAAAAAGTTAGGCATTTTTTTAAAACCTAAAAAGAAAATTGAATCAATGAAACAAGTTATATCTAGTGTTGCTAATGCTATTGATTCTATTGGAAAAAAGAGTTGATCTAAAGATAGCAATGCAACACAAAGAGCTATAACAACTACTTTAGTTAATAAATCAATTTTGAATAAAAGAATGATAAGTAAGACTAATGAATTTCTAAATATAAATCTTAAAACTTTGAGAAGAGAGTATTGAAAATGATCCAGTTAACCAATGTTGGAGTTTTAGTGGTAGACTCCCAAGGTCTGACATGAAATTAAATAATGAAATCAAATCTTTAATTGAAAAATATTGGCATGATAATACAAGCGTATCATCTAATTTTAAAGAGATGTTTTAAAATTAAGAGTGGGGTCTAAAATTCGTGATCCTTATCCAACACATCTATTAGACATGACTCAAACTAAATTATATAAAAAAATCTTATATGATTCAGTGTTACCATTTAATATTACCATAAGTCAAAGATCATTCGAGAAATGTAATCCTTGGTATGTGAAAATTAATAAATAATGAATCTCTTGTTGTAAAATTCATATGCAATTTCGTTATATTATTATGATGTTTTTCGATATATATGTTGTACTTTGCATACTAAAAAAATTATGCAGGAATGTGGTATTAATATGCCACCTCAAACAATCAAGGAGTTCATAGCAGGTTTGTTTTGTGAAACATTTAATGGATACTTATTTTATTCAAAAGCATGTATTTCTGGACAATGCAATAGATGTGACAACTTTTCATTGTTAGGAGAATGTATGCATGAAATTGTTTCACATGAATTTGGACAACAATTAGTGGATGTGAAAAGATTCAAGAATGTTGAATATTCTTTAAAGGATGGAAAATTAGAAAGTGTTGCGAGTTAGTCACAGAAAAAATTAGTGTGCATGCATTCATCAAAGAATTTAAGGATAATATTGTAACCAAATATGTGAAACACTCCCAATATTCTCAGTGGCTTGACGGAAAATTTTGCACATGTAAAAACATATTTCCTATTGGAACTATATTATCAATGGTTGACTTTGTTGAAAACTATACTCTTGCTCCACAAGAGGAAATTCAATCTGAGTATTATAATCAAGTGCAGGTGGCCATCTTTGTTCATATTGTACATACAGACATGCAAATGATAGTATAGAATATAATAGAAAATTTTTGAGGGAGTACCATTTCTATTTGAGTGATAATCGGTTACACTCATCAGAGTTTGTGCAATATTGTTTCAAAAAAATTATGAAAGTTTAAAAGAAAGAAAAATCCAAATGGCAAAACATCTCATATGGTCAGATAACTATACATGACAATTAAAAAATGCTCGAATGTTTTATTGGCTATGTAGGGCTCACAAAGAAAATAATATCCAAAACATATGTGGATTTTTTTTTAAGCTAGACATGGTAAAGGATAACATGATGGAGATGGAGAATGTGTGAAAAGAGCTCTTGCTAGAGAGCAACTAAAATTTGAGGATGCAACAAAATTTATAGATGCACGTGCAACTGTGGATTGGTGTAATGAAAAATTATCTATGGGATCAAGTGAGAACTCTACAATTCGATGATTCTTTTGGTTAGTTGAAGAAGAGAATATTATTACTCAACATGATTGTGGGACAATTAGTGGATCAACAAAATGACATTCATAATTTAAGAGTTCAAATGCAAGCACATGGACTATATGGACTAGGGAGCTTGTATGTTTTTGTCAATTTTATATTGCAGGTGATTGGGAAGCATGTGAAAATATAAAATGGGTTGAAGAATGAAAACAAAGATCCTTGACACCTACAGAAACACATGAGCAACTTGAAACAACAATTGAAGACGATGATCAAGTGTTTGCATCAGATGACTATGATCGTGTTTCAGACCTTGTAAAAGAAGGTACTTTAATTCAATATTTTTTTTTATTACATTATTTTGTAATATATAAATAATTATATATGTATGCATGTGTATTTATGTGAATTATATGTCACACTTTATTGAATTAAATAATATTTTGTGCAGGACATGTGTATGTTGTTAATGCACTTGAGGGCAATGAAGAGGAAACAAAGTATTGGTTGGCTTGATGTGTTGAGACAAAACATAAGTTGTTACATCCTAGAGTAGATGATGATAACTATGAGTATCCAATAGGTTATGTTGTTGTTGGCACCTGGATACGAAAATATCTAATAAGAAAGAATGGTTTGCCTGCATTTGAAGATTATGAAAGACATAAGAAGATTATACAGTACTCATATTTAGTTGTGGAAAAAAATATAAAACTAGTCAGATATCAAGGGAGACCTACTAATAAAGAGTTATGGACACTTTCTATGGAAGAACATGAGTCAATTATAGATGCATTACAAAAAAGAGAGGATGCAGATAATACAATGGAATAAATTCGCAGGTATGTATATAGTTGTATATATTTAATTGATAGTTAAAATATATAGTTAATTAATTTAGTATCATTCCCTAACAAGTTTATATAAGTGATTGCATGTCCCCTTAAGTCATCCTCTTAGCTCCCTTTAAGCCATCCTCTTACCTACCCTTAAGAAATCTCCTATTTATAGAACTAATTTTCTCACATGACACATACTTTGAGTGGCTAGGTTAATCACCATGATTCAAATCATGAAAATGCTACTTCTCCCCTTAAGCCATCCTCTTACATCCCCTTAAGTCATTCTCTTAGCTCCCCTTAAGCCATCCTCTTACCTCCACTTACATTCATTATTTTTGCAGGTCCCCTACAAGTAGATCTTGCATGATTGTATTGATGAACATTTGTTTCTTCGATATATTCTTTCATTCTTATTTGACCTTCTATATTATTACTTTTATCTTAAATTTTGTATTTACTCATGTATATATAGTTAATTTGCTTACATTCATTATTTTTGCAGGTACCCTACTTGAGTAGATTTTTACATGATTATCACGATAATTTTTCATCAGACAAATTATGTTAGATCATTTTTGTAGTCTTCAACTAAAAGTTGATGCATTAGGTAATTGTATATATACTTATATGTTTCATCACATGTTAATAGTTGAATTGCGTCAATGTTTTGTGTTTTTGATATATTCTTTCATTCTTATTTCACCTTCTATATTATTCCTTTTATCTTATTTCACCTTCTATAGTATTACATTCATTATTTTTGCAGGTCCCCTACAAGTAGATCCAACATGATTGTCACTACAAATTTTCATCATACTATAAATGTTAGATCAATTTTTTAGTCTAGAACTAATAGTGGACCTATTAGCTAATTGTACATACTCATATGTTTCATCATGCTATAGCTACACTGTATCAATGTTTTGTGTCTTCAATATATTCTTTCATTCTTAATGTCACCTTCTATATTATTCCTTTCATTCTATGTAAGGAATTATTAGGTCTACTCTATTTTATCATTTTTTAGCATGAATTATCTTTGTACTATCATTTATCAAGAACTATTTTATACATTAGATAGTCACATACTAAAATGTATATAATTATAGTTTTTCCTTTTATTGAAAAATGTACCAGATTCTAACATGTCTCGATAATAAGAGAAGTTCAATATAGCATAGACATACTATCTAACATACTAAAATGTACAAGCATAGTCAATATACATGTAGATCTCTAAGTCCATGAAATACTGAAATATAGGTAGTCCATGAAATGTACTAAAACATCTAGTCATAGTAATCATGTATAAATAAATACAAATCATAGTTCATGAAATACTAAAATATCTCTAAGTCCATGAAATATTGTTCAACATAGTCATCTAGTCCTGGTGGGATATAAAAAAATAATGCATCACAATCAATGAAATAAATAGTCTATGTCCTATCATCACTAAAATCAAGAGGCCTCTTTGTTCCTCATGAAAGAGATGGATCTGCCTCATGTTGTAGAAGAGAAGAAACTTTAATTTAGATAAAATTTTAAAAAATGACACTTGCATTTGATTTAAATTTGATTTAATTTAATTTAATTTATAAAATTATGAAATTAAATATCTAAATCTAGACTAAAGTGTGCATAAATTATTGTACAATCATGCTCATCTACTCCTGCATTTTGTTGCCCAGTTGACTGTATAGCTATTGATTATGAACCAAAAGTCTCAATTGCTAATACCTAGATATTCAAATAAAGCACTCAAGAATTAGGTTAGAATATTCTATAAAATGACATTTATAAACTCTATCGTTGCCTATTAAATTATAGTTTTGGTAGAATCCAAATTAAAACCCACATGCATCCAAATTTGATTTAATTTATAAAATCATGAAAAGTTGAATATTTAAATCTATCCTAAAGTGTGCATAAATTACCGTATGATCATGCTCATTTGCTCCCACATTCTATTGCCCGGGTAGTATAGTTGTTGATTCTAGAACAAAAGTCTCAACTGCTAATTCCTAGATATTCAAATAAAGCACTTGAATTAGGTTAGAATATTTACCGAAACATGTAACCATATATATAAAAGACCTAGAAATTACATAGAAAATTTACTAATTTAGGACCTAAAAAAATGTGGATGACTCGTGAAATTGTCCTTGATCAGTACCCTAACCAGTCGTTATCCTAATGGTGATATCGTCCTACATACATATATGGGTATATAAATATATAAATTAAAAAATACAAAGCACAAATTTAGTACAATTTTTGAAAACACATACCAAGGAATACTCAAGCATAACAAACGATGATGGAGGAGCACTCGTAACACCTTCCAGAGGACATTTGGACATGGAAACTGTCATAGGACCTCCCCGCTACAACAAAAATGTTTGACATATATTTAAATCAAATTATACAAGTTAATTAAAAAATATATCTAAGTTTTGAATAAACTTTAAATTATAACTAGATACATATGGTTTTAGGGTTAATATATATTGGTTTACCTCATAAGGTGTGTCGACTTCTACAGTTGTCGATGCAAGAATGAGTGTATCAAAACATGTTGAGGACATGGAGTGACTTGAGATCTACACCAAACAGTTCACAATATATATTTAATTCATTATTAAATATAAATTTTGATATGTTCATTATGCACTTGAAACAAAATAAAATGTGACATGTACATGTGTAGGATGATCATCAGAATAAAGTAGATCCAAGTATGACTTCACCTCTGATGTAGCTACATTTGATGTGGATGCAGGAGCAGAACCATAACATGGTTGATTATAATTTTGACACAAATGTGTCATCAACATGTGTGAGGTGGTAGGACCAGCTGTACCAACTCCTCCATGTTCTCTACCACTGAATTCAGCTGCCATGTGTGTAGCTTGTTTAGTGATATTTCCTGAAAGTGCACTTAATGCTTCTAATGTCAAAAGCACTTCTTGGTGCTAAATGGGTGCAGGAATACTAGGCAAAATAGGAGCAACCATGGGTGGAATAAGAATGGGTCGATTGGGATTGATGCGTACCCCTACCCTGTGTTGTGGCATGTCACCACCAACACCCTGGAATGCTCTAATGTCAAAATAATTGGGTTTTAAACCCAATTGAACCTCCACCCATAATTTCCTCAAAAAATATAATGGAACCTCAAAATTAGTGTGTGGTGGATGATCAAAGACCATCCACCATCACTCCCAAAAATGTCTTGTAATCTCATGATGCCTACACCACTTAATCGTAATTATTTTTTTCGTTGGAGGTATAGGTTGATTAGTTGCAAGGTCAACAAAGAATGGGGCTAAGGTTTGTTTGGTAATGTGAAGATCAAGGATCTCTCTATATGAGAGACCACCCGCATAAAATTACCTCCTCTCCTCCCACCAAAGGCAAAATCTATCTAGATCCACATCAATGGACCTAACAGAATCAACAATGGTTTGCATTGAAGATGGAAACCGTACTACATGGGGGGGCATGTGAGGCTGATTTTGGATTAAATTAATTTTTTCTTCAATTGTGTTTATATTTTCATTTATATTCGATCGCAAGCGAGCCTCATTAGGTGGAGGGGGTGGGGAGCATTGAGGTGGAGGGGGTGGAAGGTTTTGCAAATTATCATATATTAAAAATTCATCCATTGGGCCACCTACATTACAATTAGAATATAAATAAATAAATGTTTAATTACTCATATGTAAATATCCATATCAAAAACTTACAAATGTAAGTAAATATATACATATTGAGAACTTACAAATAAATACATAAATAAACTTACAAATATCCAAATGTAAGTAAATATCCATGTATTGAATACTTACAAATGTAAGTAACTATCCATATGTACAATTAAATTATATCCATGTATTAAAAACTTACAAATGTAAGTAACTATCCATATGTACAAGTAAATATCCATATTGAAAATTTACAAATAAATATATAAATAAACATTTAGTGATAATTAGTGATAAATAATGAAGGTTAAAAATTATCCATAGGAAATGGTTTTTTGAAGGCCTAATGCTATCATTATTGTTTCTCTTTCATTATATTATTGAAGTCCCTTAGGACCATCATCTTAGGTTTAACAAAATCTAAAATGAAAAAGGGTTATTGGCCATTATTTGCCATATTCTAATCATGATTTCTAGTTCATCATGCTAGGTTGATATTCATCAAGCCTAGGTTTTGAGTTTTATTTCTAGGATTTGTGGAGCTATATATTTCAAAGACAAAACTATCATAAAAATTGATCACTCAACATTAATCTCAAGATGGTGTTTATCACTAAAAGGATGATCTAGATGTAGCCTTTATTAAAACTATAATCAAATATATCAAGTGTCTTTATTTTATATGATTAGATCACATATGTTGGATGGTTAAATCTAATCGTTGGAGTATCTCCCTCGTGCATGCACCATCTAATCTTCTCCCAACATTATCACTATTTACCCCTTGTTATTAGCTACTCTAATTCAACACTTAAGTGGCACATCCTCATTGGTCCATAGATATTTAGTGAACTCAATTCCATGTGGTAGTGTATTAGGACCAAGTTTTTATTGGCATGTGTATCTTAGTGACATCATCAATGGGACCCATTTGTTTAAATATATAACTACTTATTCCTTTATGATGGGCTTGACCTCTTCCAACATGGACTTTATGGTGAATAATTTCTTTTCACATGTCCCCTTTTGTATGATGTAAAGGGACCTCCATGTTGTTGTAGGGTGGATAAGAATTAACGTCAAATGAAGGCACTGATTGATCCAAGGTGGATGTTCTTTTGTGCAAGTTTTGTCCTTCTGACTTGTGTGTTCCTACCATGCCTAAGACCTCATATTGATGTGACATTTTTAGGGGATATATCCATACATATAGTTTAAAATCTATGAACATGTCTCCATGTGTTTTGGCTGAGCTTTTGGGAAGGATGCGTGTTCCTCTAATTACATTTTTTAGTGAGTATTTAAACTATGGTAACTTGATAGGGCTTATTTTATGGTAATTTATTTTTATCACTGCATAAGGGCTTAAAATTGGTATAGTTACTTTGATATCATTGAGATCTTCTAGTTATCCTTTTTATTAAAAGTTATAGCTCAAACATCATTAACCTTCACTATTACTTTACTAGTTTTAATGGAGAGCTTAATAGTCACTCAATTAAAGTTTCTCCTATGTGGTCTATCATATATCTTGTGTTCAACATAATGACTTCCAAATCACGTGTCGAAAAATAATAAAACATGATCTAAAAATTATATGTATTTACATTATCTAGAAAAGTATAGTTTCTTTAAATTTATGAGATGGGCCTTTTGGTTTTATAAATTATACCTCACAACTCTAGATAATGGGCATACAACATATACCAAGGAACATGGATAAATTCATACTGAAAGGGCAAGACTCATGATCTAACTACATGCAATTGTGAACCAATTGACAAGAGCATGTAACTCTTCTACACTTTTGGCTTTGTAGGGTCAAGGAGTGTATATTCATGTAAATATTTATAGGATAATTAGAGGGAAATTAAAAATAGAACAGTTCACATAGCTTAGCTACACCCTTTGTATAAATATATCCCAAACATTTGTCTCAAGACACCATTTATACTAGCTTTCTAGTCTTGCAGACCTAAACATCACTTTATAGTAGGTTGGGTTACACATACAACTAAAGATGAAAAAATGATTCATATCCCCATAGGTTAATCCCATTATTTTTTTTTTTTAATTTCATGTAGAACTTGGAATCCAAACATGAATAACTCTTTGAATTTCGATAACACATGCAAGTTCCCTTAATATTTGGCAAAAGTAAGTATCAATGAGTTATGCAAACTAGTAGAACCTAATCTACCCTAATCTACCAAGGAACAAAAGGAGGATACTTTTAATAAACAAATTGATCATTTTAGTAAAGTACAATCAATTCCTTAGTCCATTCGATGAAGAGTCAAGGTTTAATAAATTTAAAATAAAGTGCAAGTAGTACATCTAAAATCCCATCATTCTGGGTACAATTGAAAATTTATATGCAATAAAAAGACTCAAAAAACATCACACAACTATATCTAACAATCCATAACTAATCAATATAATCCCATATGTTATTCTAAAATAATTCTTTGATGACTTTGAAGAAATTTAACATCTATTATAATAGTCAACTATACAAAAATGACAATATATTAGCAATTGTAACCCCATAGACATATATCACTAGTAGAAAAACAAAAATAAATGACTAAAAAAACTACCAAAAATTGGTCATGTGACCATTGGTTTGGTCACGTGACCATTGGTAGTTTATTGCCAGTCATTTATCTAGCGACCAAATTTATGACTAAACAAATTTTAGTCATTAATTTGGTAGTATATTTAGTCATTGATTGTTGTTAACTGGTCATTTACTTAGTCATTGTAATCATTAATTGTTGTCAATTGGTAGTATATTTAGTCATTTATTTAGTCACTGATTTCCATCCATTGGTAGTATATTTAGTCATTTGTATTAACTAATTTTCGTCCATTGGTAGTATATTTGGTCATTTTAATCATTATTTTTCCGTCAACTGGTCATATATTGAGTAATTAATTTAGTCATTGATTGTTGTTAACTGGTCATTTATTTAGTCATGGTAGTCATTTTTATTTACTGGTTTCCATTAATTGATAGTAAATTTAGTCATGATATGAATAATTTATTAAATACCATAAATTTTATAATGTAGAAAAAACATATTATTAAATTTCAATTAAAACATAAAAGCAAATAAATTTGGAAAACTATATATTTTATGATGTTGCCAAGTAAAGATTGATAAATTTGAGCTAACACTTTCTATTTGAGAATCGACAAATAAGAAAATGAAACAAGACAAAGAAAAGTGGCAATAAATATTGACACCATTTGGTATGGCATCTCGTCAACATGGAAATGTTTTTGGGTTCGTATAATTGCAGTAAAATATGAATTTATTTAAAACAATGTTTTCATGATATTTTCTTCATTACCTCAAGAAATCATAAAATAGATCATTACACAAAATCTCTACTCTTGGAATCAATCTCTTCCCTTTCTCACATGGCAATACCACACTTGCCTATTCAGACTATTAAATTTTAGAAAATGAGCTAAACAACAGACATTCAAATGACCTCCTGCATAGATAGGATCTGAAGTTCACTACCATCTTATTGTAGCCAAAGGTGCAACACGTACACCATATAGCAAAACATATAGAAGAAGCTTATGATACAGAAGCTACTGTTCTAGTATCAACAAAGTTCACCATTTGTTATCCTGATTGTGGTGTTTGTAATGTTGTAGGGTGCATTTTCCCATTTTCATCAGAAGGTTTTGCTCCAATCCAAAGTTCCATTGCACAATGCATCATTAGTAGTAGCTCAAGGAATTTTTAACAGCTTTTCAATTTCACCACAAGTTTCCAATCATCATTGGACAAATCATCCTAAAAAAATAAGAAGAATATTCCATTTTAGACATTAAAAAGTTGTTTTATAAGCCAAAAATGAAAAGCACAAATGTTCAATTAGTATAAAATGCATAATAGTAAATACATTGTAAAATTACGTAATGTGGATATCAAATAGCCTTACCCTATAGTTTTCTTTCAATATATCTATGGATCTTCTGGTGAGATGACTCACAAATTCATCCTCCATTTCAAAATGCCTACCAAACATTTTTGGGCCTCATCAACGTTGCTCCCAATAATCTGTAAAGTTCATATGATAATTCATTAACAAAAACATTTCAAAAAATAGCATCCAAAATCATATAAAACTATTAACAACAAAGACAACTTCTCAAAATACCTTCATGGCCACTTTTTCACTCTTCTTAGCCATTTCAACAGCTTTATGATTGATCTCAATTGAGGCTATTTTGCTAATATCTATGAAATCTTTTGTGGGAACACATAATGGCATGCCAAACTGTAGATGCAATCACCACATATGGCTTTATACAAACCAAATATGATACAACAATCTTTTACATGCATAAGTCATAACACCGAAAAGACTAGGTTTTAGATACTAACCCTTGCAATGCCTTCAAAAATATCAACACCAACAATTATAGGATTCTTCTTGTTAAAAATACAATTTGGCAAAATGCTCAGTACATAGGAGAAAACAACATCTTCTGCAGCCTCCTTTTTCCTTTCTTCCTTAAGATTGTCCATATATTCTTTAAACTGGTCAAATAGATGATAAATAATAATGTATTTACAACAATGGGACCCTAATAATAATGTATTTACAACAAAGGTTAGATAACAACTCAAGCACCAAATGTATATGATAACTCCAACTCTTAACAAGGCAAGTATTTATCAAACTTGCTCACCTGCATTCCACATACCACAATCTGATCGCCTTCATGTAGCACACCGTTTATCAATATAACATCAATTGTAGTTCCCAATCCTTCTATAAGCTTCACCTCCAAGACAGTACACTAAAATAAAAATTCAAAACCATCAAAACTGACAAAATATGATGTTCGTGACCTAAAGACTATTTAAATTAACTTTTCCAACCCTGATTTTTATTAAAAAAATAAAGTTTAAGTAGAAGAACAAACTTTCCCACAAATGTTGCAAACGAATAGAAATGTAGAACAAAATATTTTCAGGTCAAGGGCATCAAAATGAGTCTTTTGATGACTCTGAAGTGATTAATACATTGCCTAAGTCACTTCACAAATTGGCTTTTTCATCCCAATATTGCTCTAAATATTTAGTGAAATTCCATTCTATTGTACTATGTATTGTCAATGAAAGCTAAAGTAACCATAATTCAAGAACATTATCCTCTAAACAGAAAAGAAAATTACATCCAATACAAGGCTTTCCTCCGGCATTGCACATTTAGAAACTTAATTAGTTATTATATTCTTATTTCTAATGTTAAAGAACAATGGCCACAATGAAGTATCACTGCATACAACTTTACAAGTAAATTCATTCACCAAATGAACATGGTACTACTCTTCATTTTGTATGAATAATCTAAAAACAAAGGATCACACAAAAATTAGTGTAAGCATCTATGAGAAATACATATCTTACATGTGGCCTCCTAAGTAAGGAGTGGAGGTACATCTATTTTATAGCATAATGAGTGATGATGTAAGGAAAGCAAAGTGCAGAAACGCCTTCCTAATGCTAATTTGTAGAAGAGAATGCATAAAAAATATTTCAATTGATCAATTACAGAACATCCAAGATGCACATATACATAATACTAGAATAGACAATTCAAACATACACAAAATGAACACCAGATATACGTGGGAAAACCCTTACCGGAGAAAAACCAACACACCAAGCAAAACACTTTGTATTATAGTAATTGGAATTTACATACAAGTTACAGTATTCTACTTCCAGATGTTAATTCACAGTAACCAGAAAAGGGCAACACAACATTTCTCTGATTAGCCTCATCCTTCTCACAAAATAGCTAACTCAAGAATGAACTCTATCTCTACACTTCAGAATGTCCCAATGATTCATATATCATACATTCTTTTGCAATCGTTACAACTCCCCTACCACCAGATGAACCTTTTGGTTACAAGAACTCACCGTTCTACATTCCATGCCACAGAGGAAATCCAACTGTCCCATTCCTGTAGCAAAATGGCCTCCTTGCAGTAGAACTGACAACACTTTTCAAACCGTCAAACCAGAGCGTAACCATCAAGCTTCGTCAAACATTTTGTCAGACTATCGAAGAGACTCAAAGTAGAGTCCTACCGATATCCAGTCATTCCAAAAGGAGAGCCAACACTGCATATCAGGCTATCAAAGAGACAGCTTAACAAGTCCCACCGAAATACAGATATCATTGCCAACTACTGCTGAGTCATCGTCATCACCCAATGGCCTTCCAGTTAAGTATCGGCCTGGTCCCACAAAATTAATCACCATATCAAAGTGACTAGTTATCGTATCATACCGATACACCAAAACATCATTCTGGCGAAGGTCATAACACCGCAGTGGTCCCCACAGACAAATCAGCATTGGAGTATTAGAGAGACTCACTTTAGAGTCCCTCTGATATACATTCGATAGTTCATATCAGCTTGTCGAAGAGACTCCTTGGAGGCTCTCACCGATACATCGAGTCCCATCGATGTAGCCAATGCTCACAGTGATATCGGGTTGTCGGAGTGACTACAGATGGACTCCCACCGAACTACCGACATGGGAACATAACACCAAAGCATGAGAGAATCAGTCCAACTATGAACAAGTCCTATCAAATGAAAACAAATAGACAGGAATGGAACTGCAAACCAGTAATTTGAGGCACCATTCCCAATAGATGATGACCCCATAACATAAGTTGCTTCATTATATCATTATTCTGAAATGTGATAATAGCAAAGAACTAACCCTAATCCACTAGACAATATATTTCATAACTAATAAGATTAATAATTCAAGGTCCTGGGCATGATCCCCCAAGCCACCATTCTATGTTGTTGCTTTCTATCATGACACATTAAGTCAAACAATCCCAATCTGCATGGACATGTTTGACCATGGTAATGTGTTAAAACCAATTTTATGACAAACGCCCTTTCCTTACAACATACTAGGTAAGGATTATTGCATGATGCACACTATGATAGTTAATCTCTTAAACAATTTCACTATTTTAACATCTATATGAGTGAAAAGCCTAAACACTTTGTGGGTTAAAACATGTATTCACCAATGCCAGATACGAAGGCACCATACTCAGAGAGACATTGCTTAGGCTTCTGATTTCACTTAACATTTGAATAGAAGTTAAAGTGTATACCAGTGTTCAACAGGGAAGCATCCCCCTGAAAATGCAAAGTTTTGGAAATGGAAGGGAGGCAAAATGTCCCTGTTGCCGCCACACCAACAGAGTAGGGATGTTTCTAGGATGCCCTACAGACGCAGGAGGCATCTGCAGGACGTACCCCCTGTTGGGGATGTTGGGGAAATGCCCTAACGTCCCTGGGATGGCATGGGTACTTCTAGAAGTATCTCAACTGCCACAGGGATGCCAGGGAGTCCCATAGTTTCTTTGTCATGATAACAATTTTGATTTGTGTCAAAGATTTGAACAAACTGACAACATGATGGCATGTACAAATGGTTGACCTTGGAAGAAAGAAGTAATACTTACATGGTATTGGAGGCAAAATATACTTCTAAAATAGATGTTACTATTTTTGTTTACTCAAATGCATGCTCTCTTATCTTAACTTTAGGAAGTTGTTCAAATATTTTTTAATTCATTAATTCTCTGAACTTGAAGAATGAAGATTGTGTCAGAAAAAATAGGGGCTTTGTGTTGGGGAAAACATAGTGATAAAAATTATGAAAAATGGCATGCATCATAAAGGTCCATGTGGTCTCAAAGGCCTTATCTAAGTCTGATCAGTACCCCTCGACCCTACTGGGGGTGCTACTCTGAGACCCTCTCTGGTTATAATTATATATAAATAACTGCACTGCCAGCCACAATCCCCAAATTTGGGTCCAGGGTCCCCTCATCCCCAGCTTCCCCCCATCTCCCATCCCCAAAACTCATTGAGTAATGATGTATACCTCATGACATGTACTATAGTTGTGTAATTGTATGCGGACTCACAGAATTATTGAACATAAGGTATTCACTATAATATGTCTTGTCCTCTATAAGACCTCATCCCTTGTGGCCTTATTGATCCTGCTAGTCACCGATGGTTTATGTCCTATATTTTATGATCTTTTATGTTGAACAATATACATTAGTAATTATTGTTCCTATACATCAAGTTGCTTATACTTTGATTGTTAACTAACTAACTAGTGGTTGTTGTGATTTTGTGTGATAGCCAGATGAGTTATATTCCTTATCTAAGTAAGTATGCAATGATCGAGATGTTTCATTGTTGGTAATATTATTATGTATATCAAATAGATTGCATCATGTTAGGTGATTTTATATTATGAGTGTGAGTGAGTGTGAATATAAAGGTAATGATTGATATTAAATATTTGCTTGTCGTAGTATTTGTTACATGTTAATTAGATTATTGATAAGTGGTAATATTTTGATATTAAATAGTATGATCAATCATTGCTTGACTCTAAAAGATATTATGCAAGTAGGGAGAGTTAAATTATACTTGTGTAGATTTAATCCTCTATTTGATTATCATTCTCAAAAGGTTATTTTTCATATGCCATTTGTTTCAATTACTATTAATTATGAGAAGTACTGACACTTTTGGTTGAGTATACAGGTAAAAAAAAATGGCCAATGTATGTGTTTTAACCTTGTTTTGTGTAAAGGTAGTGCATGTGTGGGAGGTTGTTTTATTAGACCCTTGAGTCACCTTTTTAAATGTGATTACTTATTGTATGTTTTATGAAGTCTTTATGTGGTTTTAATTGTATAAAAAGTTTCCTAGGTGGTAGGTCTATGGGTTAGGGGTCCTTTTATTCCATAAAACCCCTTAAATAAAGTCTAAAACCCACTCTAATTACCCACTTATGAAAAGTGGCGAAAATTGGAGTTGGTTAGGTGGTTGGGAAGTTATGGGGAGTTGGTTGTCTTTTTCATCTATATATATTCCTTCTCTTTGAAAGGAGAGGGGGGGGTTCCCTCTTTTGCCTTGGCTTCTCTCACTTGCTCTTGGTTGTTCTTGTTTTTCCTCATTTGGGAGGTGATTTCTTCATGGAAAAAAAGGAAAGGATGGGTGAGGAAGAATGGAAGAAAGGGCTTGGAGAAAGTGAGGGTTTCTACCATATTTGGGTTGCCAATTCTCCTGGTAAGATCTACCCTTTTGGATTTGAGTTTTATTGATATGAAATGATATGAAAATGAATGATTGGAGTTTTCGTTGGTCTATGTATATCTTTGTTGATTCTTGTTTAAATGGGTATTTGTGATTGAAATCTATGTGAAGGGTTAATGTTGGTTTCCTTGTGAGGATGTTGTGTGTGTTGGGGTTTGTGTGGGTAGGAGTTCCATCTTGTTGAGTTGAACATGAATAGCCATTTTTGTGTGTTAAAGTTAAGCTTGAGTTATGTGAATGAATGGTTGATTTGTGTCATGTTTGGAAATGTAAGCCATGTAAGTTGGGAAGAGCTATGTGACCCTTAGAGCTTGGGGATGGATTGAGCATCAATCCTATGGTTGGGAGGAGAGCTTGTGGCCATATTGTTGTTTTTGTTGTCCTCTTCTTTCAGGAGATTACTAATGACATTAATATTACATTTTCTATATTAGGTTCTTTTCTATATGATTTGGGATAATATGTCATTTGCAAATTAAATTGATGTAGTTCAACTATAATACTTTGATGATGCAGAAAAATGACTCAAACAATACTAACTTGACACATTCCAAATAGGGTTTCAATACAAATGATGCAAATATGCATTCTTGTTCATTCTTGGCAACTTGCTCTTAAAGCCTAAAACATGGGTGCAACAATTTGACCTTTTTGAGAATAACTTTCATTGCAGACCTTTTTGAGATACCCTTTTGGCCCTTACTAAACATATGCCAAAATGGGCTAGGATAGGGCAAAACAAGGTTGTTCCAAACTGGGAACCCTAGGCAGAGTTCAGACCTGCTGTTAGTAAAAATGTCATAACTCACTAAAAACCTAATGCAATCACATTAAACCAAAAGAATTGTAAACTACAAACAAATATATTTCCATCCATCTATTACATTTGTTAGAAATTAATCTTTACTTAGTGAATATTATATTTTATTTTTGTATTTTATTAATTTGGTGTTTTATTCCCACATGTCTGATAACACCTCTTTTATTCCTTCTGCAGGAATAATCTATATTTTGGTAGATTCCTTCTTAAGAGGAAAATGTGGCACACACCTTATGCAAGGTGGCATATGGGAGTTACGCATAACTCCATTCTTCACCTCTTAAATAGAGGTGTCTCCTCTCTTTCTACACATAATCTCTTCACGGATATCTTCTTATTCTTCTTCATCTTCTCATTTCTCTCATTGAGAAGCTTCTCACTCTCTCTGTAATCTCTTTTTCTGGCTTCTTGCCACTTGCATAACACAGGGGTTTTCCTTTGTTTTCCCCCCTTCACAGTCTTGGTCTCCTTGGTGCAATCTGGTATTTCTCTTATTTTTTTGTGTTATTTACTCTGCATGATTGATTAGTATTATTTGATCCTTTAAATTTCCTTTACGTGGTATCAGAGCCATGCATTACTAATCTTCTATGTAAGTGAATATTGTTCAAGGTTCAACTATTTTGTGTGAGCAGCATACACCTTGGAGACCTATTGCAGAAAACAGAGAAAAAAGAAGAAACTCTGCAAAATAATATTCAGTTGTTTGTGTTTTTCTTCAAATCTAATCTAGGGTTCATAAGAAAAATATCTAAGTTCAACTTTTTTAACAGAATTTTTTTTTGCATACTTCTGTAGCATTACTAATTTTTTATAAAAAAAAAATTGACATAGCTTATAAAAATTTTAAGATCTCTGCAAAATAATCTATATTCTTTTTTAAAAAAATTGCATGCTACAATTTTTTTAAAAAAATTTCAATAGCCTTTTTACAAACTATAAATTAAATCTTCAAAATTTTAAAAAATTCTATAGCTTTTCTACAAAGTTTTAAACAAAATAATAATCAATTTTATTTAATAAACCTTTTTTATTTTAAAAAAAATTAAAAACTCTAAAAAATTATTGCAATTTTTAGGCTTCATTGGCCTAAGGGAGGCCTCGGCCCCCTTGCTGTCTGCATTTTTTTTCTTTTAAAAAAATAAACAAATCTTAATTTTTATAGGGCCTCATCGGCCTCGGCCTCAGCCGAGCCTCTGCCGCGACCCCTTGTGTTGCATTCAACCAGCGCTCAAACCATTCGAACCTGCAAAAAACAAATATAGAACCATCCTTTTCTTTTTCATTCGTGCCTCTTTAGATCTTTTAAAACAAAAGGCTTTCCTTTTTATATAAAGGAGTTTCTTTTTTAAATTTTAGTAATATTTTTTATTTAGTTTTTTTTAATTGTTTTAAAATATTATATGCTCCTTATGAAAAAATCGTGCTTTTTTATAATGCTTTGTAAAAAGAGGTTTTAATAAAAGGCTTTTTTTTAAGTTTTAATAATAATTTTTTAATTTTTCTATTATCTTTTTAATAATAGTTTTTTATATAAATATTATATGCTCGTTAGAATTTTTTTAAGGATTTCTTAATAAAAGATTTATATAGCTTTTTTAATATAGTTTATTTATTATTCTAAGTTTTTTATTAAATTTATTTTCTTTTATTTAATATAAATTTAAATATGCATTATTAAAGTTTTTTTAAATAATTTTTTTATAAAAAAAAAAAATTGTCTTTTATTCATCTAATTAGGGCCTTTTTAAAAAAAAAAAATTGCCTTTTCTTTTTGAAATTAGGCATGTTTCAAAATGTTGGTTTTAAAAATAATTACATATGCACTTTGTTATTGGACTTGATCAACCCAATAACATTGTACATGTAAAGTGATATCTTTAATATGTTCTATTCTTATTTACTTATAAAAATTTAAGGGGATATTCATGTAGTCTGGAATGCATGAATATCATCTTATACTATTTTTAAAAAATTTATTTGTTAAGGTGGCTTCATTTGTGCCCCTTGATATCTCAAAGCTCATTCTATCATAGTTTGTCGTAATTTATCATTCTGCTTTTCTCTACCTAAGTCTTGATCTCATACAATGTTTAAAACAAGTCTGGAGTTTCATTCTCAACTACAATTATGTTGTTTTGATAAAGGGAATCTAATATTTTATTGTGCCTCATTTATCTATTATAATTTTTGAGAAATTAAAAGCTCATTAGAGCACTAAAGCCTTTAAATATTTTATGCGCAAGACGCATTTGTAGTAATGTTGCATAGGGAGCCCTATTAAGTCTCATTTGAGTGTTTTTTGGGCCCCATGGAAAATATTTCCATCCACTTTGATGGTATGCACTTACATTTTTATGGATCAAGTTCTTAAAATTTGATAAAGACAATATAGTTGTTATACCATTTTATAGGACTACTTTCAAAGTCCTTTGATATTAAAATTCCGATGAAGGCACTATGGGTTTTATAACCATCTTTAGGATTGTTTTTTTCAAAGTCCGTAATATTGAATCTTCAAATGACGGCACTATGATCTTAGGACTAATTTTCAAAGTCCATTATTATTAAACTTGATATAAGTTCCCTTTACAATTCAACAAATGATGTAGTGAGAAGCAACCTAGAACTTTTATTGCTATGTCTATATATTGACATTTTATAATTTGGGCTATAAGCCATAATTTGTGCTACTACTTTTCCTAGCACTCTTACTCAAGACTTAAGATTATGTTATCTACTTTGAATTAGCTATGCTAACTTTGCCTTATTGGCTTTATGACTTAAATTTGGATTCATTTGATCCACAACTTTTATTATGCAGTATGCAATTTGTATCTCTTTATATGATTATACTAATTCAAATTTAGGAGATGATCCCAATGATGGGAAATCCATTAGTGGTTATGGTTTCTTTCATGAAACAGGTTCAATACCTTGGCAGCACCAGAACCATCAATCCACTTCTCTTGGCTCTAAAGGAGCTTACTATTCAGATTGTTCAAAGGCATCTATACAAGCACTTTGGTTCACAAAGGCATCTATACAATTATTCTCAAGACTACTTGAAGACTTGCCTCTATCTCAAAACAAATTCTTCACTCTTCTCAAATTCTTTATTCTTATTCATTGTAAAGGCTTTTATGTCATTCATGTAACATGTTGTAATCATCCTTTGTTGGATTTATTGTAAATCTCCTCAATCAAATCTTAAGGGGGGGTGTTAGAAATTAATCTTTACTTAGTGAAGATTATATTTTATTTTTGTATTTTATTAATTTGGTGTTTTATCCCCACATGTCGGATAACTCCTCTTTTATTCCTTCTACAGGAATAATCTATATTTTGATAGATTCCCCCTTAAGAGGAAACATGTGGCACACACCTTATGCAAGGTGGCATATGCGAGTTATGCATAACTCCATTCTTCACCTCTATTTAAGAGGTGTCTCCTCCTCTCTTTCTGCACATAATCTCTTCACGGATATCTTCTTATTCTTCTTCTTCATCTTCTCATTTCTCTCATTGAGAAGTTTCTCACTCTCTCTGTAATCTCTTTTTCTGGCTTCTTGCCACTTGCATAACACAGGGGGTTTTTCTTTGTTTTCCCCCTTCACAATCTTGGTCTCCTTAGTGCAATCTAGTATTTCTCTTATTTTTTTGTGTTATTTACTTTGCATGAATGATTAGTATTATTTGATCCTTTAAATTTCCTTTACAACATTTCCTAATATGAGGTCATACCAGTCCGTACCATGCATGTTTTCAAACTGCATTTTCAAAAAATTGAACTTTACAGACCTACCCTCAATAAAAATGCCATAACTTATTCAAATCTCCATGAAATTAGATGCAACAAAAATAAATGGAAAGTAGATTCACTATACTTTCATCCCCAATCATTCTCAAACCAGTACTAGGTCATACAGATCCATACCATGCAAGATAATAGCAGAAAATGTTTGGAAACTGCAGAAAACAGGGTATTTTTATTGCTTCAACTTCCAAAATCCAACCACCAACCCTCCATTCTTTTTGGAGGCTCATATTTATGCTTGTAAAATCAATTTATACCCCCAACCAACCTACAACTACCATTTAACAACTTTTAACAAACTTTTAAAAAGTTGTCATTTGACAAGAAAAGTTGTTATGACAACACTTGACAACTTTTGACAATGTTTTCATTTTTTCAACTAAATGACACCAAACCTTCATCAATGACTCCAATGACTTATATTGGCCTAAAATGATCTTATTAACATTTAACAACACAAAATAAGGCAAAAACTCAAACTTTGCCTCCTGTAGGCATTAGGTCCTGAGGGTGCTCCTGCACCATTTGATCTACTTGTGTGTATGTCCATAGCACAATGGATCTAAATATATGTAAGTAGCTTAATCATGTGGAATATTGTGCAGAAAGGAAAGAGGTTGCATGACATAGATCTTTATCTTAGCCTTCCACCTCAAGTAAGTGACTTAGTAAGGATTAGCAATTTCAATACTCTGGTAGATATTTAAAATAGGATGTTTTTACTTTCTACACTCAGTTGTTTTACGAATCGTGGCCCCCTTTTTAATATCATGGTATTAAAGACTTATTGATATGAATATTAAAATTAATGTGGCACAAGGAAATGGTTCTAGGTAGTAAAAAGATAAAATTCATTATTTTTGTGGTTAGAGATTTATTGATTAGACTTTATGATAGTGTCTTAGACCGTAGATGATGGATCTCTTGTTATCTTGTTACTTCATTATGGACCTAATCAGTATAGTAACAATTGTTGATGTTGGATTCTATTATTTTATGCTTTAGAATTTGATAAATGAACTAGATGTTACAAATGTTCTGATGTTATTCACTATATGGGATTGAGAGATAGTTGATCATTTTATGTTGATGACTAGTAATTAGATACCTTGTTCAACATAGTTAAATGTTTATTCATAAAACGTGAATGGAACAGTGTCGTATTACTCGCACTCGAGTACCCTACCCCACTGCGATTTCCATTCACTATAGGACTGTATGTGGATATATATCTTGAATGTTTAACCGTGCGTTGTTGCAGGAATGCAGGTACTAGGCATCGACTCCACCTAATTACCAGGTCTGAGCGTGCCTTCGCCAATGGATTAGTTGTTTGGAGTTAACGTGAGGTCCCATGTCAGTGTGGTCTGGTTGTCAGTTTATCCTTTTGGTCATTGTCTGTCATTCGATCATGACTTGCAGACAGGTAATATTGCACCTTGGAGTCTAACTAGGTTAGAAAGTGTCTAAGTGTGTAAGGAATCATTGTGCATTAAATAGAATTATATTACGGAACGTATAATGTTGATAATTAAATATATTTATAAAAGATAATATTGAGTATTAGGTCGATAGTTGTTAATTATTGTTGTAAATAAATTATTATTTTATTAGAAGTATAGTTGTTAAATAAAGATTGTAAGAAGTTTTGTATTATTTAATATAATATTATTTGCAATAAATATTTAAATAAATAAAATAGTTGTAAGTTATGTTGTAATTAGTGATTTACAACTAAATTAATAAAATAAATTAATATATAGTTGTACAATTATAGATTGTTGTAATGTTATAACTTTATTAAATACAATATGGTTGGTCGGCTATAAAATAATTAAATGTTGTCAGAATTGTGTGTTAATATTTAAAAAGAGTAACCTTTTTGGGATCATTAAATTAAATAAAAATATATTTTTAGAAGGGAGATGCACGGGATCGCGTGCCGAGTTCCTTGGAAGAGGAAAGGGACTATTTTATAAAAGGGAAGGTTGTAGAGGCAAAGAGGGAGAATTTTTGCAGGAAGAAGAAGGATTGAGGAGGAGAAAATTACAGGTTTCAGGACAGAGAGGAGGTAGCTGATTGTAGTTGAGTAATTGCAATCTTTCATTGGCGAGCGTGGGAATCCAGGTTCCACAAATTATTTTAAATTCATTCTCTAATCCCTAAATCTTCTTGTGATGAAGTTGGATGATTCATTCTTGTCAAATTGAATGTTTTGTTGAATATCTGATGTAGGATTAAGTCCATTTTGTATTTAATCTATGAACATAATTTTCCTTCACCAATGCACAGTTCCTGTGTCCATTGATGCAAATTCAATTTCCATTAGTTGTGCAAAGAATCCCTTTTTGCCTTTGGGTACGTACTGTCTCCTTTTTGTCTAGTGCATACAATCTTATGACCATTAAACCAACTATGCTCAGGGATCATTGTCTCAGTAAATGCCTTCTACAGTAGTAAACCCAATACTTCTGGGTCATTTTACTAGATCGGCCTGATGAACCATGAGACCCTACCATTATCCTAGTTTTGAATCTATTTTTTTTCTCATAATCGACTAGCGAGATTGTCTGGTCAGTTCCTGAGAACTTTGTTCTTATCTGCCAATATTTGAAACTATATTGCATTCTATTCTCGATTCAAAGATTGTTTAATTAGTTTTAAACGTCCTAATAGTTGTTTTAACGACCTCTGTAACCATGTTTGGACCTATCTATTTTTTTAGATCCGATCCTCCACTCTGAAAACCTCTTACCTTGTATATGAACGGTCTCTGTAAATACGTACCTCTGCAAGTCTTCAGATTGTTTTGATGGGGTTCACGTTTTGCACAAAATCAGATCTGTATGTTTGAATCGGCATGTTAAAATGATGTATTAGCCTAGGTTTTATTTGAATTCAATACTTATTGGCCTGTATAAGTTTAAATGTCTAATCGGTCTCCTGTTTGTTCCATATCATAGTGCTTGACCCCACTTCCGTTAATTCAATCGCTTGATGTTTTAATGCAAACTCCTGGGCGTAATCTATGGACCAACCATTTTACCTCAAGATTGGTCTATAGTCTCATGCTAATTGATTTAATTGGCGTAATCTATGGACCAACCATTTTGTTGCTTCTGTTTTGAATGAAATTTCCAAGCCATCTCTGCCAGAACCTCGCTGAGAATATATATGGTCTTCAGTTTTTAAGCTCTTACCATATCAGTTACATATGTATAGAAATTTCGAATTTGCAACAAAAAAAAATGTTGTTTCTGTAATTACTCCTAAGCCTTTATTCATATCTAACCTTCAGCCACAAGAAAGCACTTCCATACATCTGGCACGAATTTAACAGTTAACATAATGGTAAGTTAGGGTATCCTTAAGAGGGCCGCGCAACCAAGAAGGTTGACCATTTACACTTTCGCAACTAGTAATCTGGCTTTTTAATGATAAGTTTTAGGGTTTCTGCGAGAAGACAAAATGGTCAATCATGTATATATAATGATCTTGTAGGATGACGCTATAAGGGTTCCAATTTTGATTGGAGTATGAACAACTCTTATGCACTGCACGTCCGTTGCTGCATACGCTAGAATGCAAGCAAACTTTGAATGGGAGGACGTCCCTCTAAAGCGTCTGCTTTGTCAAGTTACCTTCCCCATAGCTTCCAATCAGATAAATGTTTCTGGTGGTCTTTACATAACAGAGACAGTGTTATTGCCGTAGAAGAAATGTTGTTAATTGGAATATTTAAATAAATTGTTTAAGAATTTTATTTGAGAGTGTACCAAACTGCCTACCTTATAATTTGCTTATTCTGATTTGACCTTTGAGTAGAGAGCCACATTTATGAGTGTGACATAAATCCTTATGGATTATTTTCCACCTTCAGGTAAAACGTTTGAGAAATTTAGTTTTGTTAGCAAATAAAGCTCCCAGCACTACTATAGAAAATTATTACATTTGATACAAAATTTATGTAGCAATATTAACGCTGAGAGAATGAAATTAGTTGCTATCCAATGATGCAAAGTATATTATTATTATTATTATTATTATTATTATTACTATTATAATTATAATTATTATTATTATCATTATTGTTAGTATTATGATAATAATTATTATTATTATTACTATTATTATTATTAATTCAAAGTGGGAAAGATGATGACCAAATAACTAATTTTACAATAATGTTATTTGCAATTCCATTGTAGGAACGATTAGGTTTTATGGTAGGATAATTTGTTGTAAATAAACATTTTGTATTATTGCTTACTAGAGCCAACTCAAAGGAAAGGGTATATCGAGGATTTAGTGAGCAACATGATTTGGGAGTTATGAATAATTAATTCATAATGTCTTGATTAGTGCAATAATACTTTTAATGCTACAGCCATATAATTGATCCATAATCCTTTTAAGTCTAGCTATTAGTATAGCATTCACTATAAGTTCAATTTATTATAACCTGGAAACTTTAGAAATCATTGGAGGATAAAATAACCGAGTGCATGAGTACTAGGGAACTATGGAGAAATGATATAGGGTACTTCAATTATTTTTGTGTTTTGAGTTTTTATACTATAGAAGGATTTGTATAATCTAATGAGCTGTTTTAATAGATGGATTTGTTTAATTTAAATATTTATTGGTGACGAATCAATTGATGAATGTTTTTGAAGTTATTTTAGAGAATTGATTTGATCATTATTGTTTGGATTCTGGTTTAGGATCTTGATACAGAAGGAACCTACTATTGGTTGCGAAAAATAGTTATAAACTAGGATGGTAATTGTTCAGATCATTGATATATTTATGTTTTGAAGAGGAATTGAATTAGATAATTAGTTGATATATTATTATTATTATCATTATTATTAATATTATTGTTATTATTATTTCAAAAGTATAGTTGATTGTTTAAAAGTCAAATAAAATTGGGAATTTAGAATAATGTTGCCATTATTTATTTGATTAAAAGAAAATCGTTGTGATATATATTATGGTTAATGAAGTTTAATTTAGATTGACATCGGTTTTAATATGGTTTCTTCATTTTGTTAAGATAATGGATTAAGGATTAGGTATATAATTATTGTATTGGAAATTTGATTTAAAGGTATTAGATAATTAGTTAGTGTGAATTGAATTGTATGAAATGGTCAAGGTGTAAGTTGTCAAGGGTTCATTTCCAGAGGCCAAGGTTGTTGTGTTTCGACTTCATGTAAATTGATAAGTGTCCTGAGCTATTGAAGTCATGTCGCCTTTTGTCATGTATAAGGAAATTGGTTATGGTGTTGTGAAAGAATGTAAATATTCTAAATGCATCATGATGTGTGGAAAGGCTCTTCATGAATGTTGTGATTTATTTGTTTGTTTGGGATGTTGTGTTGGATTAGACAATGGGGAGGCATCGGTATTCGTGAAGAAGTATTTATCTGATGAGTTACTTCATTGGAAGCCATGGAAAATGTATTAAGAGTATGTCCTTGTAATTAAGTTGATATGCAAGATGGTGAATGCCTTGCATTATTACATATATATTTTCATATCAGAATAATTGTTATGCAAGATGGTTAATGCCTTGCATGGTTCATGTATCATCGTCGTCATGATGATGTTTGCTATGTTTGTTGAGTAGGGTCTTCTAGATGCAGGTAGGGGAGTGGCTCTCAATGGGGGCTAGAGCCCAAAAGTGGCATCCAAGACAACCCATGTGGGAGTTTGATAACTCAGTGATAACCTAAATAATAAATTAGGGGGTTGGGTAGTTAAGCACACTAAACAAGATAAGTGGATGCCTCACTCATGGCTCAAGTGCTTGTTTAGGCTTGAGATGAGATGAGAAGGCCTGGAATGGCAAGATCAACTACCTTGTCCTCATGAGAGGTATGTTGATTCCGCATGGGCGTTGTATGGGGGCCGGGAGTCGGGAGAGGCTGCTAGGACAACCCAAGATAAGGGGGCTGGGGCCTAGGAAGGCTTACTAGGACAACCCATGACAAGCCATGTGATGACACTCCTCCCTACTGCAGCCTAGCATTCCCTAGTTGTACTCTCCCCATTCGTTATGTGTTGCCTCTGGAAGTTAAGTTGTGTTGTATTGTTATTGCCATGTGTTGTATTGGCGTTTGGTCATCCCTTGTCCTTGTTTGTCTTTCATCTACCTGACTGTTATTGTTTGGGACCTCATGTTAACTCCTAGCTCGGGGGGTGGACCTTAGGGTTCCACATGGTCGGGTGGAAGAGCTTTATTATCCATTGGTTATTCTTCATCGAGTTCATGTGCAGAAAAGATTTATTCCAGATGATTGTACTTGTACCAGTTGATGAAGATGTATGTGTATAATCTTGTACCAGATTTGTGTAATAGCTCAATCATAATGTATGTGATTCTGATGTAGTCTGAAAATGGCAATGTAATGATGTCATGATGTACTTATGTGTAAAGAAAGCATTTTCGTTATGTATTTAATCATGTAGATTGTATTATTTGACGACGTGTAATGAATATGAATAAGTTATTTAATTGTGCATTAGATTCAGATCAGTTACTGATGTATGTTAAATTATGTTAGTTGAATTGTTAAGTAATGCAGCCTTGAAACCTTGGAGAACATGTCGTAAGTGTAATGGTGTAAATAGTTATGTTAACATTACTTGTTATCTTAATCATTTAAAAAAAAAAATTTTGTTTCATATAGCTTAAATGTGATTTTCTCTAAGGTGTTCAAGGCGGGGCGTTATAACTAATGGGAAGTGGTTTCACCTTGATTGAATAACAAAACAATACTTGGTGAATAATGGAATTAAGTTTGATTAATGTTTCCTTGAAATGGTGATTATCTTTTGTGCGATCGTGAATGTCTCATTGAATGAAGTTATTGTGGGTTCTAGATCTTGAATGATACTCTAGATATTAATATATGATCCCTTTCAAGATTTGTATCTAAGTCGACTTTATGGTTAAAAATTTAGTTGTTTCAAACTACGAAGTCTTTGCGCTACGCATACGTAGGCAAAGCCATCACGAGCCCCCGAGACATTAGGTCAGCCCCTTAGGGCCTTAGGCTAGTATATAGTTCTCTTTTATGTTTATTGATAATCTTTATGGAACTAATGTTCACTTTTAGATGCACAGATATAGGTCTGTTAACTGAGCAAGTTACTGGAGCAAAGAATATGTTTTTCCACTATGCAAAGGATGACCATATGGTTCTTACTATAATTGTTTGTAAATGCATGAGAGATGTCTTGTTCCTATTTGAAAAGATCTCTTATCATATATTTGTAAATTGGGATGTATCCCCGTTTGTATCTCTTTATGTAACCTTGGTTTCTTGTAATCTTGATTTGTGAGTAACGCAGTCGAGGAACCTTAGAGGACCTAGGTTTAGATTATGCATTATGTTGTTATTTGCTTTTAAAAAAAAATATTCCATTAATTTGACCTAGTTTAGTGTTGTCCTCTTGGGTTCCTTGGCGAGGGCGTTACATCCTCCTAATCTTTAATAGGAAAGTTTTCAAATAGGTTCTCCCACCATTCGAGATGTTCAGCTAAGTTTTGATGAGGCTCCAATGGCATTCTTAGGTGTGCTTGTGTGGGCTAACTCATGAGCAACCATGATGGAAATTTGACACCAATAATGAGGCACTAATCAAACTTGTCTGCACCCTATGAGTTGATCCCAATCTTGAAGTGTTGGAATGGAGTGTGCAGATCCATTAGAAATTAGTTGAAAACTAATTTTTGTCTGATGAGATTGTGACAGTCATAAAAGATGTGTATGGAAAATGAAGTAGCAATCAGAACGTATGGGAATTAATAGAAAAAATGCCTCTTTGATTGGAAATTGAACCATGATTTTCAGACTGTTGATTCAAAGGAAGGGAGACCTATAGACCATCCAGCTCAGCTCCTAGACCTGGACTAGTAATACTCTTTGCACATTTCTTTTGTACTCAAGGAAATAAAAAAAGAAGGTTTTGTGATAGAAAGAGATTGTGGGTTTCATGTACTTAAACAAGGCAATGGAAAATTGTGCTAGATATCTACAGGTGTGTGCCAGTCTTAAAGTTTTGGATTTGCATACTAAAGACAGTCAAATATTTTGTCTGACAATGTGACTTAAGAATGACTACATTATTTTCTAGAATAAACAATGTGAAAGCTTTAATTGTATTACCACAGTAGAAGAAAGAAAAAAAGACTTAGGATTTCAAAATTCATCAATGCTCACTGATGCAATTGTCTCATGTACAATGTCATCTATGACAGGCAGGTAACTGAACTTGGTCAATATGCAATCCTCATGGCATCAATTACTTTTCTTGTAGTATTACTCAACATACAGAGGTCTGGCACTAGCAAGGTGGAAGTTGTACAGCTTTATTCATATTGTTTTTTATCTTAAGTGAATACGTTAAATAAGTTTCTTATATATGACAACAACATTGTATCTCACTTAGGAATTCAAGTGGACTTAATGGAGGGTGAATGTTGCACATAATAGGAGCTGAAGCAATGTTTGTTGACTTGGGGATCTTCATGTAGGATCCATCTCAATTGCCTTTTCTCTTTTTAGAGTTAAGCTTTAAAAGCATACTACCAGATAACGTGGATCAAGTTGTATTTCTCATTAAAAACCCATGTAAGGCAGAATAGGCCTTCTATGCTTTAATCCTATCGTGCATAACATGATGTGGTTTGGTGGATTGCAATCTTTGCTGGAAGACACAAAATGAGATTATTGATACAGCCTTATAAGTATTTGCAAAGTGAAGGTGTAAAGTTAAACTAGTTGACCTTGATGAAGCGGGTAATCAATTTCTGACAGATTGTAGAATGCAGCAGTTTGTTTAACTTAGGTGTATTGATGAAGGGTACACAAAATGGTACATTTGAGTTTCAATTGCTTCATCAAAATGTAGTTCCACTACCTGAAATCTTTGCCTGATTGGCACAAATTTGGCTTACTGATAATGCCATTAATGTTTTAAGTTAATGCAATTGGCAGGTGCTGAACCAGACTCTAGGATCTTGGCTAGCATCTCCCATCTTGATCTTCAGTGCCTTGGAATAGGATTGTAATCCATAGAATATTAATTCAACATGATCTTTGTCTCATATGACATATCAGACACATATGCAAAATGGGCTAGTCTTTGGTAGGCACATGACATAGTTGTCATGTTGGCAACCTTGCCAACAACAATGATTGTATGCTACTTAAAAAGTTAAAAGACTATCTTGAGTTATACAAAAGTTTGAACAAGAAATGAACCCAGAATAAAGTTTGTATTTGTTGTCATTTAAGGAGTAATCTTGCCAAGAGAACCTAAGCCTTCATATTTTAAGATTTTAGTCTTTGTCTATTTTACATAAATATTTAGCCATTATCTAGAAGAGCACCTCTACTTAATAATAATGTCAATTTTAGCAACCGTGTCCTATTAATAAGAATAAAATTTTCTTGAAATCTTGATATATGGCATTTATTAATAAGACATCATATCACCAATCATCTCTTCCTTAGTATTTAGTTATATCGTGCAAAACAAAAATTGAAAAAATCCCTTGTGCTGCCATGAAAATCATAGCACTAATAAAATTGGATACAATCATGCAGGAAACACATCAAAACATTACATAATGTTTTCTATATGGACATAATAAAATGGTATTAAAAAAATAATTAAATACTATATATGTTACATCCCTTTCTACTGAACAATGAAATGTTCGTTATGTTGTTAGTTGTGTATAACTGCTTTCATGTGAATATGAATTTATTCGTTGAATAAGGTGTATAATTATGTGAGAATGATTTTCTTTTATATGCGAATATTTTTCAATTATATGTGAGAATGGATGTATGGATATAATATATAAATGTTTGTATCAAGGAAATGATTTAACCTTCATTAATTGTCGAAGTGTTGCAGGACAAATCAAGCGACAAGGAAAAAGGGATATCAACAGGGAGAGGGTGGTTACGAGAATCGAAAAACATCAATATTGTCTAAGTCTAGATGACTATATCATCGTAGCCTTGGCCAAGGCACATACATATACATATATATTTCAAGTTAGTAAGAATTATTTCCTTTGTATATTAAATTATATATATTTTCCACTTACCTCATGAGGAGCGCTTAGTGGTGTGTGAGCTGGAGTCTTGTTTGTAACTCCTCCACTCTGCCTGCACGCAAGAAGGAAACATTCCTTCTTGCATGCGGATGGAGGGAAGGAGGAGGAAGCTTATAATCGTTGGCGTTCATCCTTTTCTTTCTCATTCTTTACTCAATATTGAAACATAGCATTCACACCTTTTACCAAAGAGCATTCACACCTTTTCCCAAAGAGTATTCACAGGATTAGTAAGCTATTGATCGCATTCTTGAGTGGCCTCGTCCCTACAACTTAGAAATCTGAATCATATCATTCTTGTGCATGAGTTTCATACTATTCTTACTCTGTCAAATCATTATCATAGGAGCGGCAACCAGAACCAGTTCGGCAATCAGGATTTGTCTTAAGCAATCGCATATTTCTTAGCTTCGACTTGCAAGAGCTTATTCAGGCAAGATAATGGTTCTTTTCCATATATTATAGTTCATCATGTGTTGGATAGAAATGCATTATTTTGGATAGCCGTAGTTGATCCTAATCACAACTCATTTTGTTACTCTATATTTTCTATTATGCGATTCATGCATGAATCTTCTGAATCCATATGTGTCCTTCAATTCCAAATCCTTTGAACCTGTAGAAGCATTGTCTCATACCTGTATATTTACATCTATATGTATATATATACGAATATATATATACACTATCATTTAGGAATCAGATTTCAGTCACTGAGTTAAAGGATAACTTTCTCTCTAAATGTTCTTATTGTGTAAATCTGTAAGCATGTCAAGTGGACTATACATGTTTTTCATCCAAACCTGTAACCAAAAAGAAACATAAGAAATAATGTCAATTCCAAGCAACGGTGAATACTGATGACACAGTAGTGTCAAATAATTATTAGAAATCCTTGGCCAAGGTTACGATGCAGTATAGGCATCTGTTAGCTATCGAGTACCAGATATACCACTAGTCAGAGTAATCTTTCTAGTTAGGAGGTACCTCTAGGGAATGATCGACCAGGAGCTATAGGTTCTTGACACCAGGCTCAGAGGCATATTGATGTTGTTAGATTCTTCATTAATCACCCTCGTGACGGGTCGGGTTTCTTCAGTTGAAGAAGCATAGCAGACCAGTTGGTCTTAGTTGGGTGGATAAAACCCTTGTTGATATTCCTTTTTCCAAAATCCAGAGGAGGATCTGCAAACAAATCAGCAGGAAGCTATTCAATTTGTACTTTTCTTAATCTCTCTTTCTACCTTAATATTTAAATTTCATTGAAGGAAGTTAGTTAACTTATTCTTGATTATATGTATTCTGTTAGAAAGATTATTTCAGCTGAAAATGAAAGTTAGTTGTAATATTTAAATTTTATTACATTCGATACTATTTTCATAATAGATAGTTATTCTCTCTGCTGAAATTTTGTTAGATGAAATCTGTTAAATAAGAATTTGGTGTTACATATGGTATCAGAGCTACCAGGTTCCACACTGAACCTTGGGGCTCATCATGCTTGGAACATTGAAAACAGTTATTGATGTTTCTTCAGGATGGTATTGATAAGAAAAACACCTCGAAAAAAAGATTCGTGACCTTGTATCTATTCGACTATGGAAGATCAGACTTCGTTATGATTATTCAAGTTGTTCTCCTCCAGCAGATTCAGAAACGATAGTTGAAGCTTTGAAAAGACTTTAGAAGGAGAGAAAAGAATGGACAGTCTCTGGAAAAGAGAAGGTGAAGTCTGCCATAATTGTAGACATAAACAAGACCAAATTTAAAGACCACACTAAACTAGAACATCTGAAGGAGATCGAGTTCTGACTCCTAGATATAGACTTATCCCATTTTTAGAATTTAGTGATCAGGAGGAACCTATCACTGATAATGAAAAGGATTCAGAAAACTAATCATAGAAAGTGATGACCATTTTGTATTGTATTGAAATAAATCTATCACAGGGAGTGATGGAAATTTTGTATTATGCAATAAATCTATCACAGGAAGTGATAGAAATTTTGTAATTATTAATGAATCTATCACAGGGAGTGATAGTCTTTTCTTCAAATAAACTAAATTTTTGTGAGCTATTTGTATTTGACTTGAGTTTAAAAAAATAATTTTATGCAAAAAGGAAGACTCCTTAATTCATTGTGAAAACTACTAGATGACAACCAACAATAACCAAAAACTAATTAAAACTCTTAATTTCTTTAGGAACTTCATTAGAATGGAAAATTCCAGAAATGGGTTCAGAGAAGATCGGGATAATAACTCCATGGATAAACTGGATCAGATATTAAGTATGATGAAAGCAACTCAGGCTAGATTATCCCACCTAGAGAAAAAGGTAGAAGGGCAATTTGAAGCTAGAGATGAGAGGTCTGAAAATCAATGTGACCTGCATGAAGATAACTCAAAAACATTAAGTATGGGATACAAGAGAAGTAGACTGGACGATGAGCTAGCCAAAGATATGAAAAAGATAAAAACCTCCTAAGTTCGAAGGCTTTACTTCGAGAGATGTTGCGGAGGCATGGCTGACGGAGATGGAAAAGTATTTTAAACTTTGAGACTATTCCAATAGCTCTAAAGCAGCATGGAGAGCCTACCAGTTGGCAGGAGAAGTTGCCACATGGTGGGAAAATAAAAGGGCTAAAATGGGATTGGCAATGGTTGATGTGTCATGGGATCAATTTGTGAAGATATTCCACCAAAGATGGCTTCCATAGTTATTTTATGATAAAAAATTGTTAGATTTTGAAAACCTCAGGCAGGGACCCCTAGGTCTGTCAATGAGTACTGGGAGAAATATACCCGTTTACTCAAATATGTTCCACAGTACCAGCAGGATGAAAACTTTCAAGTATGAAAATTCATAATGGGGCTAAACATTCGTATTGGAGGACCAGTAGATGTTTTAGCGCCTCAGACTATGGATGAGGCCTACGAAAAAGCTATTCAGCAAGAACAGAGATTAAAGAAGGATGATTCCTTTAGGGACAGGAAGCATAACAAGGGTAAGTGGGAATAGTCACATTAAAATTTCAAAAAGAAGGGGTACAAGAATAATCATTTTAAAAAGAATAATTACAACCCCCAGAAGGATGAAAGCCACACTAGTAAAAGTACTGAAAAGAAGGGACCGCCCGGAGGATGTTTCAATTATGGAGGTGAGCACTACGCAAATCAGTGTCCCTCTAAGAACCAGCAAGGACAGCAGCAACGGAATCCTCTACCACCGCAAAAGACCATTTTTCAGCAAAGAATTCATGCAGCAATTGACAATAGACAAGCAAAGTACCAGGTCGCTCCCATAGAAACTCCAGGTATGCTTTATGGTAACCCAATAACTATTTTAATAGACACTGGAGCCACGGGATGTTTTAAATCACCTAAGTTACTGGGAAGGTTCCCTAAAAGAACTGGGTATATGGCCAAATTGTGGATGGTTGAATATGCTAATCAGATGAGAGCTCAGGTAGAGCAATGTTTGTTTAAAGCCAAGATTGAATTTCCAAACTTCACTACAGAGGTCAACCTTTACGTAGCACCTCTGGGTTCCTATGATGTAATTATTGGAATGAATTGGCTGAAAGAACATAGGGCTAAGGTCAATTGCTATGCTAAGATAGTAGAATGTATGGATGATTCAGGGAACCCAGTGAGGATTTAAGGGAAACAACAAGAAGTTAAGGTGCGACAAATTTTGGCTATGCAGCTGAAAAGAAATAAAAGGAAAGGATGCAAATTGTTTGTGGTCAAGATGGAAGCGGTCAATGAAGGGACAAAGCATCCCCAGAATAGGAAGAGGAAAATGGGAATTGAAGATAAGGAAGAGACCTTCACTGAAAAATACCCTTATCTTCAGGAATATCAAGATGTATTTCCCGAGGAACTACCTGGGTTACCACCTAGAAGAATATTTAATTTTGCCATTGATCTAGTACCAGGGGCCGAGCCTGTTTCAAAAGTACCTTACCGTATGACCACCTTAGAGATGGTGGAGCTAAAGGCACAATTACAGGAATTACTGGATAAGGGTTTGATAGACCGAGTGTTTCACCATGGGGTGCCCCAGTGATTTTTGTTAAAAAGAAGGATGGGACTCTTCATTTATATATAGATTACCGAATGTTAAATAATCTCACCATCAAGAACAAATATCCCTTACCTCAAATAGATGATCTTTTTGATCAAATGAAAGGGGTTGCAGTTTTCTCAAAAATAGATTTGAGGTCAAGATATCAATAGCTCATGTTAAAAGAGGAAGACATTCATAAGATGGCATTCAAAACTAGATATGGACACTATGAGTTCAAGTTCTACCCTTTGGACTCACCAATGCCCCAATCGCATTCATGAATTTAATGAATAGTGTTTTCAGAGATTGCCTGGATAAGTTTGTATTGGTATTCTTGGATGACATTCTTATCTACTCAAAAAATGAGGAAGAGCATCTTCAACACCTTCAAATAGTTCTTCAACGGTTAAGGGAGCATAAACTATATGGAAAATTGTCAAAATGTACCTTCTTCTAGAAAGAGATACAATATTCAGGGCATATAATATCAGCTAAGGGAATTGCAGTGGATCCTGCTAAGATAAAAGCTATAGTAGATTGGCCAGTACCGAAGAATGTTCCTGAGGTTAGAAGTTTCATAGGATTAGCTGGGTATTACAAAAGGTTTGTCAAAGAATTTTCTATAATTGCCCATCCCATTACCTCTCTTCAAAGAAAAGGAAAAAGATTCGAATGGACTAAAAAATGTCAAGAGGCATTTAACCTATTAAAGGAAAAAATTAACAACTGCCCCAATATTGATAGTACCAGATCCTAATGGCCATTTTGTAGTTATAATAGATGCGTCGGGAGATGGATTAGGTGGAGTGTTAATTCAAGAATGGAAGGTAGTGGCTTATGAATCTCAGAAATTGAAATAATATGAGCAAAATTATGCACCCCACGATTTAGAGTTAGCAGCTATTGTTCATGCCCTGCAAATGTGGCGACATTATTTATTAGGAAAAACTTTTGAACTTAAGTCAGATCATCAAGGTTTGAGGTATATATTTACATAGCCCAATCTAAATGCTCACCAAAGAAGATGGATGGAGTTAATCGCAAATTATTATTTTGAGATCAGTTACATTAAGGGCAAGGAAAATAGAGTAGTTGATGCATTGAGTCGACGGAAGCATATAACAGCAATGGTGTCAATCAACACTAATTTTAGAACACAAGTGATTCAGAAATTAAATGAAGATGAATATTATTTGCAAGTTCGACAAGCTCTTCAGTCAAATCCACAGGAGCCTAAATATGAAGGTTTTCACATTAAAGCAGATGGGCTTTTGAGATTTAAAGGTAGGATGTATATTCCAAAATCTTTTGAGTTAAGGAAAACAATATGGAAAGAAGTACACACTGCACCATATTCAGGGCACCCAGGAGTAACCAAGATGATGGCTGATGTCAAACCGTTATATTTTTGGAAAGGAATGAAAAAGAATGCCGCAAGATTTGTGGTAGGATGTTTTGAATTTCAGAAGGTCAAGGTAGAGAATCAACATCCAGTAGGATTACTTCAGCCTCATAGCGTACCTGATTGGAAATGGCAAATTATTAGTATGGATTTTGTACAAGGTTTACCTATGACTAGGAATAGGCATAATGCCATATTGGTGGTAGTGGACAAACTCACCAAAGTGGCACATTTCATACTGGGAAATTTGACAGATGGGGCACCAGTGATCGCACAAAAATTTGTACAGGAAATTTTTTGTCTCCATGGAATACCAGAAAAGATCATATCAGATAGAGATGTCAGGATGACATCTAGATTTTGGCAGACCCTATTTTCAGCCTTGGGGACTCAGTTAAATATTAGTATAGCTTATCATCCCGAGACAGATGGTCAGACGGAAAGGGTAAATCAAGTTTTAGAAGATCTACTTAGAATGTACTATATGGATCAACAATATAGGTGGGAGGAATATTTACCCTAGGTAGAGTTTGCTTACAATAACTCATATCAGTCAACAATAAAAATGGCACCTTTTGAAGCACTGTATGGCAGGAAATGTAGAACCCTTATAAGTTGGAACAGGTGGGAAGACAGGATCATTCTAGGACCTAAATTGCTTCAAGAAATGGAAGAGAAGGTAAGAATAATAAAGCAGAGATTGAAAGAGGCCAATGACTAGCAAAAGAGTTATGCTGATGCAAAACGTATTCCTAGACAGTTTGTAGTGGGAGAAAAAGTTCTTTTGAGGGTAAAACCACATAAAAGCTCTATAAAATTTGGGAAGCCTCTAAGTTAGCCCCAAGATATGTGGGACCTTTTGAAGTTCTAGAAATTATCAATCCTGTGGCATATAGAATTGCTCTTCCCCCGGCTCTTGCTAGAATTCACAATGTATTTCATGTTTCCTATCTCAAGAAATACTATGTAGAATCTGAACATATGATTGATTGGAAACCATCACAGGTATGGGACCCTGTGGTGATCACAATAGAGCCACTCTGAGTACTTGAGATACTTAAGCTACACTTACATAATTGCGAGGTGGTACAATGTAAGGTCCAGTGGGACCAGTATTCAGAAGAGAATGCCACCTGGGAAGATTATGATGAGATTCATCAAAAGTTTCCTTATTTATTCCCAAACAATTAAGACTTATGTGAGACTATGTTGTTAAATTTTGATATATATATTAATAAATAATCATCGAGGATGATGATTCTTAAGGGGAAGAATATGTTACATCCCCTTCTGCTGAACAATGAAATGTTGGTTATGTTGTTAGTTGTGTATAACTGCTTTCATGTGAATATGAATTTATTCGTTGAATAAGGTGTATAATTATGTGAGAATGATTTTCTTTTATATGCGAATATTTTTCAATTATATGTGAGAATGGATGTATGGATATAATATATAAATATTCGTATCAAGGAAATGATTTAACCTTCATTAATTGTTGAAGTGTTGCAGGACAAATCAAGTGACAAGGAAAAAGGGATATCAACAGGGAGAAGGTGGTTACGAGAATCAAAAAACATCAATATTGTCTAAGTCTAAGTCTAGACGACTATATCATCCTAGCCTTGGCCAAGGCACATACATATACATATATATTTCAAGTTAGTAAGAATTATTTTCTTTGTATATTAAATTATATATATTTTCCACTTACCTCATGAGAAGCGCTTAGTGGTGTGCAAGCTGGAGTCTTATTTGTAACTCCTCCACTCCGCCCTCACACAAGAAGGAAACGTTCCTTCTTGCATGCGGACAGAGGGAAGGATGAGGAAGCTTATAATAATTGTCGTTCATCCTTTTCTTTCTCATTCTTTACTCAATCTTGAAACACAGTATTTGCACCTTTTACCAAAGAGCATTTGCATCTTTTCCCAAAGAGTATTCACAGGATTAGTAAGCTATTGATCGCATTCTTGAGTGGCCTCATCCCTACAATTCAAAAATCTAAATCATATCATTCTTGTGCATGAGCTTCATACTATTCTTACTCTGTCAAATCATTATCATAGGAGCAGCAACCAGAACTAGTTCGACAATCAGGATTTGTCTTAAGCAGTCACATATTTCTCAGCTTCGACTTGCAAGAGCTTATTCAAGAAAGATAATGGTTATTTTCCATATATTATAGTTCATCATGTGTTGGATAGAAATGCATTATTTTGGATAGCCGTAGCTGATCCTGATCACAACTCATTCTATTACTCTATATTTTCTATTCTATGATTCATGCATGAATCTCCTGAATCTGTATGTGTCTTTCAATTCCAAATCTTTTGAACCTGCAGAAACATTGTCTCATACCTGTATATATATACAAATATATATACTATACTATCATTTAGAAATTAGATTTCAGTCACTGAGTTAAAGGATAACTTTCTGTCTAAATGTTCTTATGCTGTAAATTTGTAAGCATGTCAAGTGCACTATACGTGTTTTTCATCCAAACCTGTAACCAAAAAGAAACATAAGAAATAATGTCAATGTCGAGCAAGGGTGAATGTTGATGACATAGTAGTGTCAAATAATTATTAGAAATCCTTGGCCAAGGTTACGATGCAGTATAGGCATCTGTCATCTATCAAGTACCAAATATACCACTGGTCAGAGTGATCTTTCCAGTTAGGATGTACCTATAGGGAATGATCGACTAGGAGGTACAGGTTCGTAACACCAGGCTCAGAGGCATATTGATGTTGTTAGATTCTTCGTTAATCACCCTCATGAAGGGTCAGGTTTCTTCAGTTGAAGAAGCACAGGAGACCAGTTGGTCTTCGTTGGGTGGATAAAACCCTTGTTGATATTCCTTTTTTCCAAAATCTAGAGGAGGATCTGCAAACAAATCAGCAGGAAGCTATTCAAGTTGTCCTTTTCTTAATCTCTCTTTCTACCTTAATATTTAAATTTCATTGAAGGAAGTTAGTTAACTTATTCTTGATTATATGTATTTTGTTAGAAAGATTATTTCAGCTGAAAATGAAAGTTAGTTGTAATATTTAAATTTTATTGCATTTGATACTATTTTCATAATAGATAGTTATTCTCTCTGCTGAAATTCTGTTAGATGAAATCTATTAAATAAGAATTGGGTGTTACAATATAAAAATAGTAGTTGAAAAGAAACCAAAGATGAGAGGTGCCAAAAGGCAAAATAAAATGTCATACAAATATGTATAAAAACCCCAATAATATCATAAGGAAGTCACCACAGGATAAGGCCCCAAAGATAAACATTTTTTAAACCCAAGCACAGTAAATATGAATTTGAAAATGCAAGAGATGATGGGATATCGTGTGGTCACATTATCCTAGACTATGATAATTATTGGATAATGGTAAGAAAATTACAAAATATTAAACTTGGAAATGTATTTTTTTGTTGTACTCAAGTGATCAAAAGCAGTTACTCAAGACAAGAAAATGTTTGTATATAGGGCACAGGGCACAAACATTAAGGAATACCTTCAGAATCTCCCAGGTCCTAATTCTTAAATAAAACCTGAATACAGTTTTCAAAAGAATAAGAATAGACGAAAGGTAATCACTGTAAGAAGGTGAGGTCCTACCTATTTTTACCAAGAAAATCTTGTTGGGGGATAGGGCATACAGTACAATCATTAAGGGACACCTTCAGAATCTCCCAGGTCCTAATTCTTAAATAAAACATAAATACAGTTTTCAAGAAAATAAAAATAGACGAAAGGCAATCACTGTGAGAAGGTAAGGTTCTACCTTATAATCACCAATTATGACCAAGAAGATCTTGCTGGGGGCCTTTCCTCTATATATTCTAGAAAGAAACAATAATGATAAGGATGTCCCAGTGCTGGTGCTAAGCCTAAAGATCTTGCAAAGTGTGCAAAGCCTGCTACTCAAGGTTCTATGGTGATTATTGGCATGAATGAAAGCTAAACCCCTAAAAGGACACCGAATAGAATCTTGGAGGAAGCTAGAACATTAGATCTGCAACTCAACTCAATCTACACCTCTCATATGGCCAAGAAGATTTCTTGGCTAAAGTGACATTACATAAACATTTGCATGTGAAATTATACAAGGAAGAAATAAACCCACATCCATCCAACATAAAGTCATGTAGAGAAACTACTGCCAACATCTAAGGCCACAAACAATCAAATGCTAGCAATACATTAGCTATACTTCCAACGGTACTGTTGACAATGAATAAACTAATGCATTCATCTTAGCAAAGTGTCAAGATGTTATAATTAGAATGAACCTTACCTAAACTTTTCTAATGTACATAAGCTTTTCCTCCATCATTTTTTGTGTTAACTACACAAGTAACATAAGGAGATCTGGTACACCTCCACTGAAACCCATAATCAATAAATGTTAAATACAACTAAACAGCCAAAAATTTGAAAAACAATTCTATCTAGTATATTATAACCTCAACTGAATATGGACTTGAGCACAAAAAAAGAGATTATAAGAAGCTAAAATGCTTATGTGACAAAAATCCTAGTTCCCTAATGTTTGGATCATGGTCATCCTGCCCAGTCCTTGAAGCCTATGTAGTAGTGTGCACACACACTTGAAAAATAACCATTAAACTTGACATTGAACTTTTCTTCACTACTAAGTTGGGTAAATTTTGATAAATTGGAAAAGCTCAAGTCATACCTGATTGTGCTAGTTGGCACAATACTAACATAATTCTTCACTTCTTTATTTCTAAAATACAACTCAGAATTTAGTCCTTGTTCTTTGAGCTCTGTAATAACCTGCATTCATTGCAAAAAATTGTTTAGACTAAAGATCAATGTGAAAGCCTGATAAAATATTTCCAATCTTTGAACCCTACTTTGAGAGATAGACTTTTTTATTCTATGATTGTATGTTCTAGATCCCATTAGAAAAATGAAGCTTGTATAAAGCCAAACCTGAGTGAGCCGGTGTTCAAACTCATTTTAAACATCTTTTGACTATTGCTTAAAGTTCATTCTTATAGGAGCATTTGGACGAGCCTTCCAACCATAGAGCCTATCTACCTTAATAAGTCAAGCACATAGTGAAAGCCTTTTGTGTCAGTGATTTTCAAGGTAGGAAATTTTTAATGAAAATTAATGGCAAGTAGATATTGAATACACATTGAAACTACCATACAGACTTACCTTATTCAGGGCAACTACAAAGGGTGTATGTCACATTTTCAAAAGATTTAGCGACTCAAGTGTTTGTGGTTCCAAGCCATGCATAATATTAACAACCAATATAGAAATATCACATAAGCTAGAGCCTCTAGCTCTCAAATTTGTGAAAGATTCATGTCCAAGAGTGTCAATTACTAGTAAACTAGGTACCCTTAAATTAGCACCTACCTTCAACTCTTTTGTCCTCTCACGTATGTTTTCCATTGGAAAATATGTCACTCTAATTTGCTGAGTGATCCCTCCTGCCTCACCTTCCTGCACATTTGTCCGCCGAATACAATCGAACAACTTTGTCTTGTCGGTATCAACATGACCAAGAATGCAACAAATAGGCGAACGCAAATCATCCATATTCCTTTTCGATAGTGCTTCTGCCTTCCTCACCTCTCACTTCCTTGATGTTGCCTGTCTCTTGTTGTCCTCTGTGTTTTCATCTTCACTCTCAATTTCTTCACTTTCAGAGTCTTCTTCACTTTTAGGTTGTACTTGTTGAACCTGTTTTACAGACAAAGATGTTTAACAGGAGAGGCAGGCTTTGCTACACTCGACATGGGTGCTGATTTAGGCACAAATGTAGCTGTATTTTTTACTACAACAGACTTAGATGCAGGCTCAACAGAACTCTTGATAACTTTGTTGCTTATAGAACTCTCTTCCTCTTTAGCAAAAGCACTTTTAACATGTAAAGCCACATCTTTTTCATCCCAACTTTTAGCATCCCAACTTTTAACATGGACTATAATGATTGCAAGATATGCACAAAATGGATTTGTTGAAAAGGATTTAGAAATTTTAAAGCAAATACAATTAGTTGGTGTAAATCCAAATTCCACAACCTTTGCTAGCATCCTCCCTGCCTGTGTCAAAATGGGAGCTTTGGAATAGGGTATGGACATCCATCAAAACATAATGGAAGGGGGATTTTTTTTAGATATTATAGTTGGAAATGCTCCAGTAGACATGAATGCAAAATGTGGAAGCATAGACAAGGCACAAGAACTATTTGACAGAATGCCTCAAAGAAATGTCATCTCATGGAATGGAATGATTGCAGGATATGCACAAAATAGATTTGTTGAAAAGGCTTTAGAAATTTTAAAGCAAATGCAATTGGCTGGTGTAAATCCAAATTCCACAACCTTTGCTAGCATCCTTCCTATCTGTGCCAAAATGGGATCATTGGAACAAGGTATGGACATCCATCAAAAATTAATGGATAGAGGAATTTTGTCAGATGTTGTAGTTTCAACTACCTTGGTAGACATGTATGCAAAATCTGGAAGCATTGACAAGGCACGTGAACTGTTTGGCAGAATGCCTCAAAGAGATGTCATCTCATGGAATGCAATGGTTGCAGGATATGCACAAGATGGATTTGTTGAAAAGGCTTTAGAAACTTTCAATAAAATGCAATTAGCAAGTGTAACGACAAATTTGACAACCTTTGACAACATACTCCCTACATGTGCCAAAATGGGAGCTTTGGAATAGGATATGGACATCCATCATAACATAATTGAAGGGGCATTCTTATCAGATAGACATGCATGCAAAATGTGGAAGTATAGATAAGGCACATGAATTGTTTGATGGAATGGATCAAAGAGATATCATCTCTTGGAATGCAATGATTGCAAGATATGCAAAAAATGGATTTTGCATGGATGCCCTCAAAATATTTGAATTAATGAAGTACTTCAGAACATATCCTAACATTGTAAACTTTTCTTGTGTTATATGTGCATGCAACCATGCAGGTTCAGTGGATGAGGGTTGTACATACTTCAATCAGATTAGTAACCCTTATTGCATTACACCTACAATTGATCATTATGTGTGCATGGTTGACCTTCTTACTCATGCTGGCTATCTTGAGGACACTCTAAACTATATCATTAAGATGTCATTTAAGAGTGGCACCAGGCATGAACAGTGACTGCAAAATAAAACATGGGCAATTTTCATTAGTGAGCAATATTTTTTTTAGGTGGGAAAATACCAAACTAGAGGGAGACCAACATAGTTGTCTACTACTTCTTTGCATATGGGAATAAATAGATAGGTATTTTTGTTTGGAGGTTGTGCGGTAGTAAAATAACTTGGCACAAGAATACAATATCAGAAGAGGCCACACATGATTTGTATTGACCATATTGTTTTTCTAGGTTGGGTGCTTGCCAATCGAAAGAAATGGGCCATGTATAGATGCTTAATGATAAATAGAATCTAAGGATAGAGCTATAGGAAAGTAATGATGAGAATTATTTTGGTTGGGATGGTAACAAATAGAGCTTCAGTTGATTTCCAAATTAGCATTCCAACAAATGATGGAGGAATGTATTAGCTTCTTCCATGTCTTGTTTCATTGTGTATAACCATTTAAGGCACAATGAACAAGTGTTCTCTTTTGCTAAAGTTATGGAAGTATGGCATGTACCTAAGCTTGTGATGACACTTATTATTGTTCCTATGGTTCATACATTGGCAACTACAGTCAAGGAAAACTCCATAAAAGATTAGCTTTGTATGGAGTAATTCCCAACAACTTTGAGATTTATGATTTTCTTATTTATTTCCATGTGCATCTACGTGTTTTTTTTTGTTCTCACTAAATTATCCCAATCCTTGCAACAAATAAGTTTTGATTTTGCTATGCTCAGAGGAGGACTGTAGATGAGTGTTCTTCAATATGTAAGGTAGAGGTGATAGAAATCATGGTGTCTTACACATTCAAAGAAAAGCATGGGTATTCTATATATATGGAGGTGTAGGAGTTTGACAAATGGTGTGGAATAGGTAGGCAAACCAAATGCAGCAATTTATATTATAGAGAATGCCAACATGTTTTTGTTGCAAGTATGGGCCTAACCGGTGTTGTCATTGATGTCAACATACTCCTGTTGCATTAATGTCAAGGATTGGATGAGTTGTATGTTGAGGATATTGAGAAAATTAGCCCCATCAGGAACAGAGAAGAACAGTGAAGACAACAAGGTAAAGATACCAGTTAAGATGAATTTCAGAGGATACAGTTCAAAGGGTTTATAGATATGTGCCTTAAGATGATTCAGTAAAGATCTTAGAGGTCCACATGAAGATGGGAAGAAGTTATGGCCACTTGAGTAAAACTAGTTCTGACAGATGTTCAGAGGTGACAGAGTGTCACAGATAGGTCCAATGAGATCCGGAAATGAAATATCTTGTTCTGCAAATTTGGTGGAGTGTTTAGGAAGTTAATGTGAATTGACAACTCAATTGGTTCATGGTCTAGAGATCTGCAAGCATCTATTCCAGTATGACAGTGATGACAGACTGTGTTCTTGAGGTTTCAGATGAAGGAGAGAATGATTTCAGTAAGCAGATGTGGATGTTCTTGGTGATTCAAGAAAGCTTGTGGAGATCTTTGGATTGTGTCTAGTTCGTGTTGATGGTATACATTGAGGATTGAGCTCGTAATTGATAAATTACTTCTGGATGATGTTCTTCCTAAGTTTGGCCGACCGGATGAGTTACACATCCTATAGATGATCTTGAAGATGTTTTGTGGTGTTTGGCATGTTGCTCTAAGAAGATTGAAGTCTCAGATCTGTGTGGGCGATAGTGTGTTGATCCGCGTAAAGTCTTTTGTAATTAGTCATGTTGTATTTATGTATTTGCTCTGTAATGTATGCCGACTTGGATGGTTATCCCTAAGTCAATGTCTTGTATAAATAAGGAGTTGTAAAGTCATTTCAAAAGTATCTTGCGAAGATGAGAGTGTGGTAGGAAGGAGGAGTGTGAAAAGCAGAGCATAAGTTTTGGGCTTAAATGGAACTAACTCAAGCATGGTGAAGATGCTATTCTTTAGTTCAAGTATGTAATACTTATTATTGTGTAGACAGTGTGTCTCCTATAGGTGGTGGGCCTCTTGTGAGCAGTGTGCTCGGGCAGTGAGCCCTAATTGGCATGTGCCATTTTGTTCTTCTTATTCTTCTAACAGAGAATACAATCTTGGGTTAGTCATCCCGTGGTTTTTCCCTTAACCAGGTTTTCCACGTCAAAATCTTGGTGTCACATGTGTTAATGTGTTTCTACTCTTGAATGATTGCATTATGTTTCCATGATTAATTTATGATTATGTTGTTGAATTAATAAGAAGGATTTAAGTAACTAATAAGCAAAGAAAGTTTTGAAACAACTGATTCACCCCCCCTCTCAGTTGTTTACCTTGAATCTAACAATTGGTATCAGAGCTAAGTTCCTCTAAATGAAGCTTAACCGCTTGAGGAGATCCAAGATGTCTTCCTATAAGAAGGATAGCCCAAGGTTTGATGGATCCAATTTCACTCTTTGGAAAAGTCGCATGGAATGCCACTTGCAATGTATGGGAATGCAGTATTGGATCATGGCTTCAAAGAAGTATGTTCCTCCATAGAATGGTCTGAGTACCATAGATGAAATCAAAGATGCTGAAAACAATCTGCAGACAAAAGAAGCCCTTCTAAGTGTCTTATCTGATTCAGAGCTGACAAATGTTATTGATCTAAAAACTGCATATGAGATTTGGCAAAAACTAGAACTTCTGCATGAAGGAGACAAGTATGTTAAATGTGCCAAGCTCCAGAGTCTAAAAGGGAAATTCAAAAACATGAAGATGAGTGAAGATGAGAATATCACCTCTTACATGACAAAAGTAAATGAGCTTGTATGTGGCATCAGATGTGCTGGTGGAGTTCTGGATGAAGATGAAATTGTTGCTAAGGTTCTCAAATCCCTACCTCCTGCTTATAAACACAAAGTTGCTGCCATTGAGGAAATCAAATCCTTAACAACTATCACAAGGGATCAATTGGTTGGCAAGATATCTGCATTTGAGGTAGCTGAGTTTGGTGATGCACTGCCCAAGACTGAATCAGCATTTAAAGCTAGTGCCTCTACAAAAGGCAAACAAAAATATGATCCAGGTGAAAGTTCCTCAAGAAAATCTTCTTGGTATGAAAATGCAAGAAAGGATCTAGAAGAGGATGAATTATAAGCTGAACAACTTGAGGCTCTCATTGTAAAAAGACTACCAAGAGGATTCGGTAAGTATGAAGGAAAATTGCCTTTCAAATGTTTTAACTACAATAAGATTCGTCATTTTGCCTCAAGGTGTCCGGAAAGATTTTCTAGGCCAAACCCTAATAGATCAAGATTTCAAAAGAAGTGTTATTACGTTCATAAAGATGATGATGAAGGAGTAACATATGATGAATCAGAGATAGGAAACAAATCCAGAAGTGACTTGGTGTTTATTGCCATCAAGGAAGAAGATCCAATGCCCTCTGAATCTGTCAATCATAAAATGGTAGAAATAGCTCTGGCTGCCCAAGTTGAAGAAAAGGATGATTGGGTCATTGACAGTGGATGCTCCCACCATATGACTGGTGATGAAAATAAGTTTATAGATTTGGAAAGATATGAAGGTGGAGTGGTAAAATTTGGTGATAATTATGCTAGCAAGATCAGAGATAGAGGAACTATTTCTTTTGATGGAAAGAACAAAACCAGTAATGTATTGTATGTTGAAGGTCTGAAGCACAATCTTCTCAGTGTTGGATAGTTGGTGGACAAAGGCTATGATCTCTGATTCAAGAATGGAAAATGTAAGATCTTTGAAAGTTTTGGAACAGAGATTGCATCCGGTACTCAAACAAAAGGTAATATCTTCCACTTGGTTGGTACTGGTAAAAGTTGTTTATTTGTTCAAATTAATCAGAGTTGGTTGTGGCATAGGAGAATGTGTCATGTGAATTTTGATAATATCATCAAGATAAGCAACACTCAGGTTGTAAGAGATCTTCCAAGACTGATGAAACCTACTAATAGTTTGTACAAAAAATGTCAGTTGGGTAAGCAAAGTAGAGTCACATTCAAAAGTAAGGAATAGTCTTCTACCGGATTATTGGACTTAGTTCATACTGATCTATGTGGTCTGGCAAGAATCAAGAGTTTGCAAGGTGACAGATACTTCATGTTATTAATTGATGACCACTCCTGAATGATGTGGGTGACCTTTCTAAAAGAGAAATCTGAGGCTCTTGAGAAATTCAAAATATTCAAAGCTATGGTAGAGAATGAAACTAGATTAAAACTAAAATGTTTGAGGTCTGATAGAGGTGGAGAATTCACATCCGGTGAGTTCATAGAATTATGTGAGAAACATGGGATAAAGAGACAGTTGTCAGGTCTAAGGACTCCACAACAGAATGGAGTAGTGGAAAGAAAGAACCGAACCATCCAGGAAGCATCCAAAACCATGATGATGGAAGCAAATATTCCTCAGATCTACTAGAGAGAAGTTGTAAGCATTACTGTTTATACTCTTAATCGAGTACAAATTAGAAGTAATACTGGTAAGACCCCTTATGAACTCTGGTTTGGTATCACTCCCACTGTGAAGTATTTCAGAGTCTTTGGTAGCAAATGTTATATTAAAAGAGATGAAGATCTTGGAAAATTTGATGCTAAAAGTGATGAAGGAATATTCTTGGGTTATTCTACTCAAAGCAAAGCATACATGTGTTATAACAAGAGATTGAGAAAGATGATAGAAAGTACAAATGTGAAGGTTGATGAAGGTGTTGAAAAACCCTCAATGTTTTATGAATATGATGATGATGATTAGAATGATGTTTTGGTCCAAGCTCCTTCTGAAATTTAGATTCAGACTGATTTAGAGAATCAGGAAGAAGAGATAAGTTTGAATGAATCAGTTCAAGAAATAGAAGTGCAAGAAACTCCCAAAATTCCTAGGTATGTTAGACGGAATCTCTCTAAAGATCAGATCATAGGTGATAAAAGCAAAGGTGTTCAAACAAGAAGAAAGATTGCTCAAGACTCAGAAAATTATTGTCTGATTTCAAAGATTGAACCAAAGGCAGTGAATGAAGCTTGCAATGATGAAAGCTGGACTAAAGAAATGGAGGAAGAGCTGATGCAAATTGAGAAAAATCACACTTGGGATCTTGTTCCTAGACCTAGAAATAAGAATGTTATTGGAACCAAATGAGTCTTCCAGAATAAACTAAATGAAGATGGTGAAGTAGTCACAAACAAAGCCAGATTGGTCTGCAAGGGTTACTCTCAAGTAGGAGTTGATTTTGAAGAAACTTTTGCTTCAGTGGCATGAATTGAAGCAGTCAGATTATTTCTTGCCTTTGCTGCTTTCAAGGACTTCAAAGTATATCAGATGGATGTCAAGTCTGCCTTCTTGAATGGTGATTTGGAAGAAGTATACATTGAGCAACCGGATAGATTTCAATTGTCTGATCATGGTGATATGGTCTGCAAGTTGAAGAAAGCACTGTATGGACTCAAACAAGCCCCAAGAGCCTAGTATGAAAGTTTGGATAAGCATCTTTTGAAGATTAGTTTCAACAAAGGTACTGTTGATAGTAACTTGTACTTCAAAATTGAACATGAAAGTATTTTGATTGTTGAAGTATTTGTTGATGATATCATTTTTGGAGGAAGAGATAGCATGTGCAAGACTTTTGCAAAACAAATGAAAAGTGAATTTGAGATGTCTATGTTTGGGGAAATGAATTTCTTCTTGGTTCTGCAAATCACTCAAACAAAGAAAAAAATCTTCATTTCACAAACCAAATATGTGAAAGAATTGTTGAAGAATTTTGGGATGGAAGACTCAAAACCAATGAGTACTCCCATGGTAACTGGATGTAAGTTGAGCAAATATGATGACTCTCCTAAGGCTGATCAGAAAAATTATAGGTCAATGATTGGAGGACTATTGTATCTTACTCAAACTAGACCTGACATTATGAATGTTGTTGGTCTTGTTGCTAGATTCCAAGCTAATCCTAGAGAAACTCATGTCATGGAAATCAAGAGGATTCTCATATATCTAAAAGGGACAGTTGAGTATGGTTTATGGTATCCTAGAGATCATGATTTCTCACTTCATGCATATACAGATGCGAATTGGGCAGGAGATGTGGATGACCGGAAGAGTACCATTAGTGGAGCATTCTTTTTAGGGAAAAGATTGGTTTCTTGGCTGAGTAAGAAACAAGAAGCAATATCTCTGTCCACTGTAGAAGCAGAATATATTGCAGCAGTAGGTAGTTGCACTCAAGTATTGTGGATGAAGCAAATGCTAAGGGACATTAGAGTGGAGTATGAGGAACCTATCACAATCTTCTGTGACAACTCAAGTGCAATAAACATTTCAAAGAATCTAGTGTTACATTCAAAGACAAAACATATATCCATCAAGTTTCATTTTTTGAGAGAGCAGGTGAACAAAAATGAAGTCAGATTGGAGTTTGTGCCTTCCAAGGATCAAATTGCAGATATTTTTACTAAACCTCTACCTAAGGACTCTTTTGAGTATCTTAGGGAGAAGTTAGGGGTTATTACCCCTCTGGTTCTGAATTAAGGTGCACTAATGCGCATCAGTCTGGTGGATCTCATAGTCATATCTTGTGGTTCGGATTGATGATGGGAAGCTGCTACTCAGGGGGAGCAGTTGGTATTGAGCAAGTAAGTGCCCTTAACCATTGATGTCAAAGGGGGAGAGAAGACATGTGAAAAACAAGTAGTTGTTGATCAAAGGAGGAGCAGTAAAGGAAGAGAAGACATGGGAATGGTTGTTGTTGATAGGGGAAGTTATGTCAGTGAGGAGAAGTTCTTGTCTTGATGGTTAAAATAGTTTTTCACATCATATGTTGCCATCAATGACAAAGGGGGAGATTTTTGCAAGTATGGGCCTAACCGGTGTTGTCATTGATGTCAACATACTCCTTTTGTATTAATGGCAAGGATTGGATGAGTTGTATATTGAGGATATTAAGAAAATTAGCCCCATCAGGAACAGAGAAGAACAATGAAGACAGCAAGGTAAAGATACTAGTTAAGATGAATTTTAGAGGATGCAGTTCAAAGGGTTTATAGATATGTGTCTTAAGATGATTCAAAAAAGATCTTAGAGGTCCACATGAAGATCGGAAGAGGTTATGGTCACTTGAGTAAAACCGGTTCTGACAGATGTTCAGAGGTGATAGAGTGTCACAAATAGGTCCAGTGAGATCCAGAAATGAAATATCTTGTTCTGCGGATTTGATGAAGTGTTTAAGAAGTTAATGTGAATTGACAACTCAATTGGTTCATGGTCTGGAGATCCGCAAGCATCTATTCCAGTATGACAGTGATGACAGACTGTGTTCTTGAGGTTCCAGATGAAGGAGAGAATGATTTCAATAAGCAGAAGTAATGTGGATGTTCTTAGTGATTCAGGAAGGCTTGTGGAGATCTTTGGATTGTGTCCAGTTCATGTTGATGGTTCACATTGAGGATTGAGCTCATAATTGATAAATTACTTCCGGATGATGTTCTTCCTAAGTTTGGCCGATCGGATGAGTTACACATCCTACGGATGATATTGAAGATGTTCTGCGGTGTTTGGTGTGTTGCTCTAAGAAGATTGAAGTCTTAGATCTATGTGGCCGATAGTGTGTTGATCCGCGTAAAGTCTTTTGTAATTAGTCATGTTGTATTTATGTATTTGCTCTGTAATGTATGCCAACTTGGGTGATTATCCCTAAGTCGATGTCTTGTATAAATAAGGATTTGTAAAGTCATTTCAAAGTATCTTGCGAAGATGAGAGCGTGGTAGGAAGGAGGAGTGTGAAAAGCAAAGCAGAAGTTTTGGGCTTAAATGGAACTAACTCAAGCATGGTGAAGATGCTATTCTTCAGTTCAAGTATGTAATACTTATTATTCTGTAGACAGTGTGTCTCCTGTAGGTGGTGGGCCTCTTGTGAGCAGTGTGCTTGGATAGTGAGCCCTAATTGGCATGTGCCATTTTGTTCTTCTTATTCTTCTAACAGAGAATACAATCTTGGGTTAGTCACCCCATGGTTTTTCCCTTAACCAGGTTTTCCACGTCAAAATCTTGGTGTCATATGTGTTAATGTGTTTCTACTCTTGAATGATTGCATTATGTTTCCATGATTAATTTATAATTATGTTGTTGAATTAATAAGAAGGATTTAAGTAACTAATAAGTAGAGAAAGTTTTGAAACAACTAATTCACCCCCCTTCTCAATTGTTTACCTTGAATCTAACAGTATTGAAACAAAAAGAAATCCACGTGGCAAGTGTTATTTGTTATTAGAAAGGATCTTTTCAATAGGAAGTTTTATCTTCCCCTAGCTTTCCACTCTGTGTAGGTGCTTTCCCCATCAATTTACTGCTTTCTCTCTATAGAGATTATAATAATAGATCTTGCTTTAGTTGGTATATGGTTTTAAAAGAGTGGTGGGGCTCAGGTGACATACTATTTGGTTATCTAATAAGAAATATTTAAAAACAAATATATGGGAAAGCATTTTATATACTTCAAGGTTATAAAGAGTGTGTCAAAGGTGAAGGATATTTTTTTGTTATAATGTTTTAGCCCACCATTATGTATCTCACAATGTGAATAGGCTTAAGATTAAGGTTATCCACATTCTCTTTACATGCTAAAGAGGGTGTAGCCCTGCTAACACAGTCTCGTGTATTCTATTGCTATGAAGAGATTATAAGGTTAAGCAACAGCTCAGACATGAATGAGAAATATGAAACATAAACACGACCACATGAGCTATTTGAAATACAATGATTACAAATTTATTGAAGAGGCCTTGGAAACTTTCAAGCAAATAGTAACAATAGGCATAAAGCTAAAACCTATGCCTTTGCTAACATTTCCCTTGCCAGAGCATGAACATCCATGAATGCATTTAAAATGGTTTTTAATCAGATATCTAGTAGACATATATGCAAAAAGTAGAAGCAGAAATAATGTTTATCAGGTGTTCAACTAAATGCTTGTGCATGTATGTGAAATAGAGAGACACAGAACAAGCACCCCAACTATTTGACAAAATATCTAAAAAATTATTACTTGTAGGGAAGAGTCCTTAACATGTTTGACAAAATACCTCAAAGAAATGTGGTCTCATGGAATACAAATTTTAGTGAATGGATAATTTAGATACTCTATACTTCCACATTTGCATACATGTTTGCCATCACATTTCCAACTATAATACCTGCCTAAACCCCCCTTTACATTATGCGTTGATGAATGTCCATAGTGGGATATAAAACTCCCATTTTGGCACAGGAAAGGAGGATGCTAGCTAAGGTTGTGGAATTTGGTTTTAAACCTACCAATTGTATTTGATTGCAAGTCTATCAATAATTTTCAACAAATCCAATTTGTGTGCACTGTTGGACTATCTTCTCTCTATATGCATGCCATTTATTCAATATGTGCCGCATAGGATAGAACATAATGTACCCACATAAAAAATTGAATCTAAACACAAAGAAATTGGACATAAACATTGTTCAAATTGACAACACCAGTAATGAAATACACCTCAACAATGACATTCTAAACATATCACTACACAATGTCTCAATAGATGACCATATCATTGGACTTTTCAAGATTTTTAAAACAATGAGAATATCAAGGATAGACCATTAATAGCATAGTGTATTGGTATTGGGGTGCGCTGTTAAAGTAGTCAATAGTACCAAAATCCATAGGATTAGGTGTGCTCACAAGCTTTGTATCCATGTCTTACAAGCTTAGGCCCCATGTTTGGGGGGATTGGAGCCCCCTTTCATTGACTCCCTCAAAAGTGTTCAAAAGCAACAAAGGAAAGGCTTATAAAATAAACTTTAAAGAGAAATAACAAAGACAAGAAGCACCCAGTAGATCTATTAAAGTAGCATTTAAGTCCCCACAGGGCTAGGTGAACTCACTGGCTTTGTGCCCCTATTTCACAGGTTTGGACTTCATGTTTGATGGGACCCCGATTTCATTTAATCTCTCAAAACTACCAACCAACCTAAAAACAAAAGGACAAGAAGACATCCAGTAGATCTATTAAAGTGGCATTCAAGTTCCCCTAAGCCAGATGAACTCAGGCTTCATGCCCTCATTTCACAGGCTTGGACTCCATGTTAAATGGGATTGAAGCCTCAATTATATTAACTCTCTCCTAATTACCAATAACAATTTAAGAAAATGTTTTTTAAAAAACAAAGGACAAGAAACCACACGGTAAATCTATTAAAGCAAACCATTAATATACAGTAATCCTTAAAATGTTGCAAAACAAGACCAAAGATAAACACACACACCATCTTTGAGAGGAAGAAGGCACTCATATGAGATCTCAAACTAGAAGGGATTGAGAAACGTTGTAGGATTGTCCAGCACTGTCACATTCATTACATTCACTACACTCATATTCAATCCGTTTAGATACCCTAAATCGACCTCAATCACAAACTTACTCCACCACCAATTTGGTAGACTCTAAGCCTATGTGCTTCTAATCAAATCACAACTGCCCACCACTAGTATGGCTGTCACAAACCCTAAAACCTCAAAAAAATCTTGGTTGTCTAAAATGGCTCCTGGATATGCCGTATCCTCATCATTCTTTACAAGCGAACCCCCGTCACCATCATCATCATCCTCATTATCATCATTCTTTTTCTCCTTCTTACTATTTTTATTCCTAGATTTGTTATTATTATTACTATTGTTCAGAGACATACCTTTAAGCGAAGCCAAAACTTCATCCTCCAGAGCAGCATCTCCGTTGTCGTCAGCCATTGTATCGATAATCATGTATTCATCATCGTCAATGATCAGACTCTTCTTCTTCTGCTCTAAGCGACAGGGGCATCATCCCCTGCCACCACACCTACCTTCTTCCGACCCATCAGTGACCAAAAATTTTCACCTTTTTGGTCAAAATACATAAACACACATTCCCTCCATTAATTCCCTCCAAAACTAAAGTGAACTAAACTCATGCACGACAAGGCAAAAACTTATATTATAATTTTAATTATAAAATTATGAAATTATATTATAATATAATTATTCATTATTATAATACTTAAATAATATGAAATATTATTAAATTATATTTAACTTAAATTATATAATTACTTTGTTATATAGTTATAAATTATACAACTTAAGTTATTAAATCATATAATTTAAATTAATTTAACTTAAATTATACTTGTGCATACTAGACTTACAAAATTAAATAATTTATCAATATTATAGTATATTTAAAAGTTTTATAATTAATAATTTTGTCTTTATTTTATTTGTATCTATCCAGTTTGTCTATTTTTTTGTCTTATTTTTAAATTTTTCTGTATATTTCCTATTGTATGATTTGTCTTTTTTCTTCTTAACCCTTTGTTCAATCCTTTCTCTCCCTTTATTCCTTTGGTCTAAGCGAACATTTATTGCCTTGCCTTGTATTGTCTTTGACTTCATGGATTATGATCAAATTGGAAAGAAAAAGAATAAAGGAGTAATAGTCATTTATTTACCCATTTTTATTTGTCTAGCCAATTATTTAGTTGTGTTTTTTGCCCGATAACCAAATTAGTCATTTATAGCTGTGTTGCAAAAAATTAGTAGAATTTTGGTCACGTGACTAAAAGTTTTAGTCACCTGGTCATTTATTTGCCATATTTCTACTAGTGTATATTATCCCCTTAAACTCTTAGACAACTATGCAGACATCTAGACCATGAAGAATATTTCAACTAGACAAAATCTTCTCCAAATTTTAAAAAATAATGAATGACACAAAGACTTTAGACTTGATTTACAACACTTTATGCCAAAGATTACACTAACTAGAGGACACCTATATAGATTTGGCCTAAATCCTAAATACTACAAGCAATCTAAAATTTGGTAAAGATCTTTGCTCCTAAAAAAACTTGTATATAACTAGTCAATCATCCCTAGATAAACTATGCATTTGACACTTGTAATTTGCACCATTACATAAAGTATGGTAACTTGAGGTGTGTTAGACGGTTGAGGTATGAGTATTGTCTAGCTTGCATTCATGTGTGAAGTATGGTTTTTGACTGAACCACATCATTAGGGATAATAGTTGATATATCTTTGGTCACATACATTAGTTTTTTCCTACTTTGAAGAGGTTTTCAGTCTTGCATACATGGTAAACCAACACATTGAAGCTTAGTGATAATAATTGATGTTCTCTTGTGCATATGATATGGTTTTTTCTCAAGATAAGTTATGTTTATTCATTTATCTTTAATTGTGCTATATTAAAACCTTAGGAATTATTCCCCTTGGCTTAGTAAATCCAAAAGAAGGAGAAACTACTCTTTCTCATGAATTGATTCAAAGTTTTCCTTGCATGATCATAAGTTGCAAGTATGATTGCTTAAGCTAAATTTCACAGTGCCTAAAGGTATGGCTTCTCTTTAGGGTTTGAGGAGCCAATAGTTGTGAGAGACAAAAAATGGCAATATTGTTGGGGATAAATTGAGGGTTGTCATCATCTAAATGTGCTAGTTTATAGTTTTAGGGTTTAAGGTTCATAGTTTATAGTTAAATTTTAGTTTTAGGGTTTATAGTTCATAGTTTTAGGGTTTATTGTTCATAGTTTTACGGTTTATAGTTAAGTTTAGCGTTTTAGGGTTTATAGTTAAGTTTAGTGTTTTGGGGTTTATAGTTCATAGTTTTAGGGTTTATAGTTAAATTTAATGATTTAGGGTTCATTATATTTTTAAAATCATAAATGAAAAATCTTAAATTTGTAAATTGTAAACCCTGATCACTAAAAATATAAATCATAAGACTTAAACCCTAAAAATCTAATGTAAACCTACAAACAACAAAAAATACATACAAAAAACATGTAAAGCTACCTAGAGGTCTTCAAGAACTACAAGTTTGTGGGAGGAGGTGGCAAGTGCGGAAAACTGATTGAAAATATGGCTAAAAATTAGCATGGAAGGGGTTTGCCAAATGGATACCCATTCTGTGTCGTGATTCTCGCCATCACTATCTATGGGAAAAAAATGAGCCTACAGGGCTTTTTTTTAAATTAAATACCTTTACAAAACAGGTACCTGTTTAGGCATGGGCACCCGTTCCTAAATGGGTACCCATTCCTATCAGGATTTTTTTGCGCCCGACACTTCCCCTATATGTGGACCCAACTTCTTGCTTTTACCCAATGATAGCCCAATGTTTTGACATTTGTGTACAATTTGGACAACAAACACAAATATAAAACATGCACGAAAGAGATGCATAGGTAACACACAACTAGAGAGATGACCTAATATCCATCTACAAAGGGTGGTACACATTATGATGCAACACCACTACACACACTAGTGGAGGACTAAACTCAAGGGATGAAGCACAAATAATGATTCATTCCTTTAAATCATAAATTAAGGGAAGGAGAGAGAGAGAGAGAGAGAGAGAGAGAGAGAGAGAGAGAGAGAGAGAGAGAGAGAGAGAGAGCCACCACACAATTCAGTTGTTCTCTTTTAATTCATTTGTAAGACACAATCAAAGGAGGAGAAAATACTATTACCATACACACGTGGATTAAAAAAATTGTTCTTGAGTAAGATGACATTAGAGAGATTTCAATTACTTACCTTCTTATTATCTAATTATTTAAACATACACATGATCCTTTCTCAACATCATTATAAATTAAATACAAGATAGAGTACTTTCATTCCATAATTAACACACATTCAAGAGAGAGAGGTGCAAAAGAATTACCATTCAAGCATAGGTAACTCCATTCATGATTCATAAATAAGGTATAACTCATAAGAGATTGATTTTAACACCATAATGATATCTCTTTCACTAAACATGTATCAACTAGGTTCTTTCCTATAGATAGGAGTATGCATAAACAAGGAGATATGACATGATCAAGACATACACATTCAAGATCCTTTCCCTTCATCAAAAAACACTAAGATAGAAGATAGAGATAGAAGGTTATTGTTCATACATGAGGACTAGTCCTTGATTCATAATTAAGATAGAATTTAGGAATGCAATGTCCCTAACTAGACTATTAGCATAATTTCACCAAATTTTCAAAAATCAACACAAACCCAAGCTTTTTTTTATCACCAAGGTCTTGATGTGGGAAAGGTGAGAGCATACAAAAATTGGGATGTAGATAATAAGAAATTAATTTTAACTCACCGGTGGCAAGCCACACAATTTATAATCAATACCAAATTGATAGATAAGTATGCATATGATCAATGCCAAACTAGCAAATTACAAATGTAGATCTAATTAATGCCAAACTAGTAGATTACAAATGTAGATCTGATTAATGGAAAATTGGTAGAGAATGAAATGTAAATATTAAAATGGGATCTGGCAGTCAACCTTGCATGATCCTCTTACAATATTAAACATCTTCTATGTGGTGGTAAACTGCATAAAGAAATACAATATTTAAATCTTTGAGTGAGAATGGTTAGAAATAGATTAATTTTTTGTAAAGTATATTAATCATTGGACATTTTGTAATCAACATTTAATACTCAAAAATTACCTACAACTATTGGTATGACTAGAAATGAAGTTATAGTCAGTAGATGATGTCAAATTTAGCTCCTTATATCTATATGATCAAGTACAAAAATAGTATATCCTAAAACTTTGATTTGGTATTGTTGAAGGCACAAGACAACTGAGAGGGGGGTGAATCAATTGTATCAAAAACTTCAAACCCTCATAAACATAATCACATCCACTTCAGTTCACTTAAACGCTTAATCTGTTATGAAGTTTAAACATGAAAAGCAGATAACATAAACTTAAACACATCAACACCATGCACAAGAGAACACCATATTTTTATGTGAAAAACCCTAAAAGGGAAAAAGCACGGTGAGGATTAGCTCACAATATAATGTAGTAACAATATCAAATTGCAAAGGCTCACTTCCATAGAGAGAATGCTCAATACAGGGGACTCATTGCCCACTGAGAAAGAAAGAAAGAATATAAGAATGGATCACTACCATGCTTTGAACTGATATAATTGCATCTAACCTATGCATAGAATTTAGTTCCAATGAAGCTCAATATACACCACAACATACACAACACCTTTGTAGCATCACCAAAAATTGTAGACACCTTCTGCTCACTGCATCTGGTAGCCTAACACATGAAAGCTCTTTCTGCCTTGATCAAATTCACATCATTCCCCTCTTGCACACACACATCCATGAATCCTTGACACTTATTTATACCATCATTACCCTTGAAACAATCTTCAAGGTTAGAAACACAATCTCCAAGGTTGGAAAACACATAATATTTGAATTAGGTCTGGACCTAAACTTTCCACGACATAAGGGAATGAAGGAAAACCACTCTATGCCTTAGCTCAGACCCACATCTACCCAGGCATGCTACACAACACTCACATAATCACCAAATCAACTCCTCAGACAGTGTAACCATTCAAGGTTGGCCAAATAGTATAAATATAAGGAATTCTTGATCACACGCTTCCATGACCACAACCATAACTTGCAGACCATACACAGGGCTTTAACACAATCTAGAAACATCCATGAACATCTTGAAGTCAAGTTTGGAAACCAACAAATTCAGCCACAACAACTTTCGCCTGAACACAACAACTTTCACCTGAACACAACACTGTCGAACTCTACCACATAATAAATTGCTTTCTGTAGCACCAAATCACAAACCTTTTGGATGGAAGATAGGTAAGATCCTTATGAACACATATCTAGAACCACAACACTTGAAACCTTGCTGCAAAGGAATGCAGAGAAAAATACTTTCTTCTAGACACCTCTGCACAACTCAGAAGCACTGTCAAATACTGTTCTCAAACTGGTGAACATAACTTTCACTGTACAGCAATCCAAAGCACAAAATTCTAGATTTAGCATCTTCAAACACTTCTTGACAACATATCTAAACCACACACTCAAATCTCCAACACAGAATAAATGCGGAGCAAAACCTCAAACAATATTTTGTAAGCCGGAAGACTCTTCAACACACTGTTTCCAGTATTAATCAAATTTTCTCAAAAGCACTTGAAGAATCAGCAATAGGAACAATCTACTAACATCATTAGCACCTCTACAAGGCATTCAAATCACTTTAACACAACAACTTAATCAAATAACAACAAAAACATTAGAAGACATAGTTGACACTAATGACAACGCAAACATGTTGACATCAATGACAACACCACACTGAAGATCAGATCATTGGTGATAAGAGCAAAGGTGTATTGACAAGAAGCAGAGATGCTGAAGAATATGTAAATCTATGTTTACTTTCCAAAGTTGAACCTAAAACAGTGGTTGAGGCATGGAAGGATGAGTATTGGATTAAGGCTATGGAAGAAGAACTAATGTAGATTGAGAAGAATCAGACTTGGGAACTTGTGCCAAGACCAGTGAATAAGAATGTGATTGAAACTAAATGGGTATACAGAAACAAGTTGAATGAGAATGAAGAAGTGGTAAGGAACATGGCAAGACTTGTGTGTAAGGGGTACTCACAGCTGGAAGGAATAGACTATAAGGAACTTTTTCCCCAGTGGCAAGAATGGAGGCTATTAGGTTATTTCTGGCTTATGCAGCACATAAGGATTTCAAAGTATATCAAATGGATGTGAAGTCTTCTTTTCTAAATGGTGAGTTGGAAGAGGAAGTATACATAGAGCAACCAAATGGATTTCATTTGTTAGACAAACCAGATACGGTATGCAGATTGAAGAAGGTTTTGTATGGACTGAAGCAAGCTCCCAGAGCTTGGTAGCAAGGTTAGACATGTATTTGTTGCAGCAGGGATTCAGTAAAGGGTCTGCAGATAGTAATTTGTACATCAAGGTAAGCAAGGATCAAATCCTAATTGTTGAGGTCTATGTGGATGACATAATCTTCGGTGGAAATGAAGGTATGTGTAAGGACTTTGCAAATGAAATGCAAAAAGAATTTGAGATGTCAATGTGTGGAGAGATGAACTTCTTCCTTGGGATGCAAATTAATCATACAGATAAGGGCATTTTAATTTCACAATCAAAGTATGTCAAAGAATTGTTAAAGATGTTTGGAATGGAAGATTTTAAACTAGTTTGTACTCCCATGACAACTGGTTGCAAGCTGAGCAAGAATGATGAATCCCCTAAGGCTGATCAGAGAAAATATAGATCAATGATTGGAGGACTGCTATACCTAACTGTTACTGTTGGGTTGAAATATTGACTTTCTTTTATAATGTTTTTTACATGTTTTTAAGACTTTTTCACATGATCTTGCAAGAACCTTACAAACATTACCTTTATTAAATGTTATTTCACATATACTTCTCAGAGACTTTAAACCTATGTTGATAAATGAAATATGGTGGTTATATTATCAAGTGGATGATTTAAATTATTGATATGCATGTAATATAGATAGGATTTCATAAGTTTAATATGAAAGGTTATTTTGTGTATATATGTTGGATAATTAACCTTTTGTAGCAAAGACATAGCATTCGGGAAGGAGTAATTGCAGCAGTGTGCAGAATAGGGGAATTGATTAAAGTGCAGTCCAAGTGCCAGAAGTGAAGAATCGATGGAGATGAACGTGGTCATCATGGAAAAATAAATGCAAGAGAAGAAGAAGACTTGTTCTAGAAGTCTAACCGCAACTTATGTGTTTTCATTCATGAGCCATTGTGTGGGATTTCTGTTTGAATAGGACTCTATTTCCTTTGTTCTAGATAATTAATAAGTTGATCTCAAAACTATATCCTGATATCCAGGGATGAATTGATGATCACAGTTAGTTGGAAGACTGCATACAACTCTCCCACTTTTGTATAAGCTAGGGGATGAGTTTGTTGATTAGTTAGTTGTTATTCTTACTTTCTATTTATATAGTCGTTACTCTATTTTTATAGTTATCAGTTATTCTAGACATGTTTTGATTTTGAATAAAATTTGAAGTAGATTCTATCTTTGATATGAATTGAATTCAACTGCGTGTCATGGGAAATGTATGAAGATCTGAAGTAGATTTAGTTTCCAGAAGAAGTGAGATAGTTCCCTAAGCTAGCCACTCAAGGTACTAACTCTCACTTCACAAATTTGCTTATTTATTCATGCATTTCTAGTTAAACTGTTTCATGTTATCTTATACGTTGCATTGTGAAATAAGTAAGAAATTATGATTGCTATTTTTGATAGTTGTGATTCATGAATAGAATACATAATTGAAGTCCTCTAGAGGTTAGTGTCAATTTTTTTTTATCATTATGTGTATTTCAAGTTAATTCTATAATTCTCTGTTGAATATAGCTATCTTCAGCTAATACTGAGGGTGCCCATAGCAACTAGGTTTTTACTTATTTTTGTTGTTCTTTCATTTCTGTGAACTTCAGTCAATTAAGTTGATTAGAATAAGTCTGTATGAGTTAGTTTATGATAGAAATGAGTCTTGAAGGCATATATAGTGCGAGCATCATCATAAGCTCCTTGGTCGATAATTTAATGTAGGAATGCAATGATAGAGTGGACTGTTCAGTTAGGTTTAACCTTGGATTTTGTTTAAGTCTACAATGCATTAGTTTTCCTCTACATTTTTGGCACCGTTGCTGGGGATGGTGCTATCTTCATAGTCTCATTAGTTTCATATGCTTTCATAGTTAAATCTTGGTTTCAACATTAGATTTAATAAATTTATTTTTCAAGAAACACCAGGCATTCTACTAACACTGTGCAGGACCGTTGAAACATAAAGCTCAAATTACTATATGCGGAGGTAGAGAGATAACCAAGGTAGATTCCTCCCTTCAACTTCTCAGAATAATGAGGGCATAGCTGATTTCAACAACTACATAGTAGGAAGTGCTAAAGGAGAGTTTCCTTTTACATCTTCATCAACACCCCCTACATCGCCATCATCTTCCTCCACTACCGCAGAAGGGACTTTTAGAACCATGGGAGATGCTGCAGTAGATGATCCTCCAGGACAAGCGATGTTTGAATTCCCTATCCCAGACCAAGCATGCGCTGCTACTCTAAAAAATATACCACCCTCTGCATTACATGTTTTCTACGGCTTGGTGACCAAAGATCCTGACACTTTCCTATTCGAGTTTGTTGTCTTGTGTAGGAGTTATGACTACATCATTGATCCTTACAGACTCAAGTTGTTCCCTGCCACACTAAAAGATGTTGCTTTATGGTGGTTTATGGGATTGGGGAAATGTGTCATTCCAGACTAGGATACCATGAAGACAAAGTTCCTGGCAAAATATAAAGACTACTGCAGGGTAAAAGCACAAACTTGTGTCACACTTTATAAAGGAATTGGCCAACAACAAAAAAAATTCTGAACTTCGACCTCATAAAAGTGGCATTTATGTTTTGAATTTCAAAATGATGTAAACTAATGAAATGTAGATCTCTTGATGAATTTTATGCTTGTAATTTTTTTAAAAAATTAAACAATCTTATTTTTCCCTAATTTTTTTTTCCAAAATAAAGGAGTTCAATATCTAGTGCATGGAGAAAAAAAATAGTTTTCAATGCATATTTTCTTCATAATATCATTTTAAAGTCAAACTTTACAGAATCTGATAATTTACATTCCACGTCAACTTTAGTATAATTTTTTTATCATTTTCACAAAACCAATTATACCCTTTTGGAGAGGACTCTTTCCTCTAGTGCACCATATAATTTTGAAAAAAATTGGATGTGTTTTGATATTTTTTTTAATTTCTCATCAGTGTCATCTCTTATTTTAACAACTTGCTTGCAATAATTTAAAAAAAAACATATTAAAACTAATCAAAATATTAAAAAAATCATATTTGGATTCTAGACTCAAAGCTCTGTTAGTAATCATTTTGGTCTAGGGTTTCAGCTTGGATGTTTGCAGGTTTTTCATTTAAACCCTAAATCTTCTTGTCCATCGGCATGAGTTTGCATGTGTCTTGGCGATCATGTTAGTAGCAATGGTGTGTTCTCTACATCGCCAAGACTTTATCTATCGGCGAGAGTGTGGTCATCGGCATGATGAAGTGTATCGGGCAAGCTAGCGAGAGGTCCGCCGATGGTTAGTGTCTGGCCGACAAGGGAGTGCAGAGGCTTCGTCAGTGAGAGTGGTTGTATCGGCGTGGGAGTTTTCGGTTATGCCGACGGCGTGGGTCTTACCGACAAAGGGTAGTTTGGAGGTGACAGTTGGAGGGACATGGTGTTCGATCTGGCCGACGGATTTGCCATCGACGTAGCATGTGATATCGACAAAAATGTTTTTGGTTCTGCCAATGGGAGGGGGTCACCCCAATGGAAGATGCCATTGGAATGACATCGCTTGTCGGCGTTGCATTGATATGTTATTCTGATGTTGTTTGTTTGGCCGACGGGGGATGTGAAGTGGTCATTGGTGTGATCGGCATGTCGGCAGGAGGATTCTCGGTTGCTTCGATGGTGTATGTTACACCGACGGAGGAAGGAGATGGAATGGTGACCGCTAGCGGTGGGTTCATGGGTCGAGCAGGGCAAAATGCTTGACACTTAGTATGCTCACGGCCATGCTTATAAAGTAACAAGGAGGTCTCTGCAGGGTGCATGTGGGACAAATGTTTCCTGCATTTTTGAATTATCAGAGCTATTGCATTTTGGCGGGAAGGTGTCAAATGCACTGTTGCTGCATTTTCCGGTGGCTGTGAGTGGTTGAGGCATTTAATGGCAGTTGTTGCAGGGGTATGGGCAATGACATGAATGGTAAAACCGCTCGTTTGAAGTTGTGGATTCCCAGGTGACGGTGCAAGGCTCGAGGCTCCCCTGTCTACTCCCCTGCCTGCTGCATTTATTTTTGTTGAGCGCCATTCTTCTCATGTGTACTGTATCTGGCAAATTTTGAAATCTGACCATGTAATTAATGTTGAGGACCTTCCTTGTTGTATTTAGCAGGTTGTGTTGCTCACTTTTGACGTTGTTGAAAACTGGACATATCTGGCTCTGTAATAAGATACAACTGGTTCTGGTTGCCCTGTGCAGGTGATTTTGTGAGTTTATGTATCTCTTGTTGAATGTCTCATGCATGAATTTACTGATTTCATGATTGATTTTATGAGTAGCGTTGTATTTGCATGTGTTTTGTTATTCTGTCTCCAGTATTGCATGTATCCTTCTTCTGAATCTAGATATCTAAGGGATGTCTGGGATTCTAGAATATAGAATTCCTGTATTGAATGCTTGATCTATTAACTTCTGCTCAAGGGGTAGATTAAAGTGTTTTCAGATTAAGTGTTGGGAAAGATATACTGCAATAAGGATGCCATAAGTAGAGATAACTTAGCACTCTATTTTTGGGAGGTATCTGTAAGGCAGATACCACAACATCCCCTTGAAGTCCAGTTTTAGTGTGTTCATGTTGATCATTCACAGGTGTATGTCTATTGACTCCGAGCCCTAGATAGGCACCAATCTAGCTCTGCATTGAGATTACATACCAGGTCCTAGTTTTGCATCCAAACACATAAACTAAATTCAAACTTCAACTTCCAACCATTAGGACATTAGAATTAGTTTAGGATCTAAAATCCTCTATCTACAACTGAACATAGGCCCAAAGCTAGCCCCTTTGTTCTTATCTCACAGTTTTGGTCTACATAAAGGAGGATTTATCTGCACATCCCAAGCCAACCCACAAGCATATTCTCATGGGTGTTGAATAGGGAATACCCCCCTAGGTTTTGTAGATCCTAAAGAAGAAGAGGAGATAAAAGTAGAGTTTATCTCCTACACTGTTGGCCCCTGGCCCAGAGATCCTGTTGATCACTGATGGCTACCTTGTAGGGAAATCTGGGAATGAGTATCCAGTCAGGGAAAAAACCAACAAAAATTGGCGACTCCGCTGGGGATGTGATTTGAAAGTTGTTATTTTTGTCATCTCTAATATATTTGTGGCCCATCCGAGTCACCAACAGAAATTGGCGACTCTGCTGGGGAATTTGTGAAAGAACCCTGATTTAAAAGAAAATAATTCCTAGTTATAGGTGGCAACTTTGAACAATCTCCCAACCGGTAAAGTAACATTTGTATGCAAGGGAGAAGATCCCTACGTAATCCATTATTTGAAGAGTTACCAGTAAAAAGATGGATGATGTATAGAAGAAAGGGAACCATCTCAACCAATCATGAGGGTTCCCCCAGGAATACTGATGATGCTCAGGACAACCCTAGGCCATCAAGATAGCATGTACCTTATTTTTCAAATGCAGAAGCTGATATCCAAGGTGCATATGAGAGGCAACAGGGTGGTAGCCTAAGAATGAGGTTAGAGGTGTTTCAAGAATGCCCTTTCCTAGATCCCAATGACAGATTTGAAGAGGCAGAATCTCCAAGGGATGATGAAGACGATGACCAGAATGGTATGAGACCATCTACCTCCATGCCTAAGGAAGAACAGTTAGCTGAAGAAATCAAAAGCCTAAGGGCAAAATTAGAATATTTACAAGCAATGAAAGTCAGAGATGACATGAGACAAAAGGTACAAGCTCTGAGAGTTGCTCAAAATGATTCAGTTCCTACCCTTGAAAATATAAATATGCAGAGAAACCAGTGCAGAAATGAGGTACAACATCAGCATAATGATCAAAGACAGAATGTAAATGATGCAAGAATACCATTAAATAATGGTATTCATCAAAATGCTAATAGAAATATTAATGCTAATCAGTTTGACAGACAACCCATGTAGCTAGATAGATTTAGACAGCTAGTGTTTGATGGTATTCCTGGGTATCCAAACCCCATTGACAAGCATGTAAGGCTTGAAGTGCAAAAGTTTTCAGGAAATAATATTGTGTCAGGAGAAGATCATTTGAAAGCTTTTCAAAATGTCATGGACAACTTTGAAGTTGAGCATGAGGATGTTTTCATGAATTCATTCATGCAATCTTTGGTTGATGAGGCTAGAGAATGGTACAGGAATCTACCTGATCAGAGCATTTCATCATGGGATGATTTCAAAAGGATGTTTAAGGAGCAGTATGGTGAAAAAACTAACCCTAGTTTTTTTGTAAACGAGTTCACTAGTATCACTAAAGGGTCAAATGAGTAGGTTGCAGATTTTAATGCAAGATTTACTAAAGTGTTGAACAAATTGCCACATCACATGAGGCCAAATGAACCAATGTGCATAATATTGTAGATTAATGCTTTTGATGCCAAAGCTGCATATGGGTTAAGGGATAAAGGCCCTGCTACTCTCAGGGACGCTTTCAGGATAGCAATAAATATTGAGAATAATAGGAAAGCATAAGGCAAGACAAACAGGAGGGATGAGGTGAAAATTCTGTAGAATCCAAACAAACCTCAGAATGTTCAAGGTAGTACATTTGCCCCTGAAGACAAAATTGATAAACTGGCAAATGTTGTTAAGGACCTAAGCTATAGACTGGCTAGAAATGAAAAAGGGATAGGTCCTGATAGGCAAGTTTACCAAAGACAGGAAAAGAGACCATCATTACATGATATGCCATATAATACCAATTGGCATAATGGTAAGCCTATTTTTCCACATAACAACACAAATTAGAGAACTCCATATACCAAAGAAACTCCTAATCCTTTCAAGAAAGCTGTAAATGTTGTTGATGATACTCCATGGTGCATAATCTGTCAAATGCCACATTCACAGTCACAATGCATGATTGCTCAGACTTTGTATGATAATGTTGTATCCTGTAATGAATGCAATGAGCCACATTATGTATAGGATGATGATGTTAATATGCTATCCATAAGCAGGGAGCATCCTTCTCATGATGCAAATGAAAGTACAAATAATGAGATTCAGGTCTGCCGGCAGGTTTCTTATGATGAGGATAATGAAGATAGTTATGTGTATGCTCAGGGCTCACACAGTTTTTTGAGTAACCTGCAAAGACCTTCTGATGAAGAAATTAGGGCTCTCACAGCTGCAGTAGTGGCTCAATTCAAAATTAATTATAACCTCAGAGGTAAAGCTCAGGTAAGCAGCCCACATCAGCCAGAAGGCATTTCTGCAAGTCAGCCGGTGCATAGTCATAAAGGGATTGGACCACAAAAAAGGCAATGGGGTAACAACAATAAGCAGGGTTTCAAACAAAAACCAGGTCATGATTTCCACAGATTAGAAAATGAAGGCCCCCAGAATGAAGATCGAAGTAACAACCCTCGGGTTATGGGTGACAGTCAAGCAGCCATAAAGACTAAGGCTGGATCAGTTCAAGATAAGGATAAAACCATGGAGCAAGCCACGACTGTTATTCAAAATTATGCTCCATTTGATATAACTCAAGTCCTCTCTTAGGTAAAGGTTTCTGTCCCATTGATGGAACTAATGAAGGTTGAAGAAATCAAGAACAGGACAGTATCTTTAATTTCAGGAGTGCCTTGTCAAGCCAAACAGAATGATGAGATTCAAGGTGAGAAGCATGCCTTATGCAATGAAGAAGATGAAGCTCCTGAGGTATATTTAGGGGTGACCATGACAAAGTACCCTTCACAAGTGGAGCCATTTTATGTATTGGTTATAAATGGAAAAGTAATTAGAAATTGTATGCTTGATTCTGGAGCATCTACAAATATCATGCCTCTAGCTATCATGCAACAAGCTGGATTGAAAATAGACAAGGCATGTGGAATATGTTATGCTATGGATGCCAGAGAGGTACTTGTTATTGGAATCATAAAGGATGTGGATTTCAGACTGGTAGCATTTCCTAAAAAGAGCTACGAAATGAACATAACAGTGGTTGACATCAAGCCACAGTATGGTATGTTGTTGTCAAGAAGATGGGCATCACTGATTGGTGGAAGTATGCAACTGGACCTGTCATATGCTATGATTCCAATGAATGGCAGGGATGTTAAATTGATCAGAGAAGAAAGATCATCAGAGACAGTGGAGAATCAAAAATCAGAAGAACAAATATGCTTTGTGAACATCGACTATGATAACTTTAGGGTTGTCTCAGATGATAAAGAGAAAAATGTTTGCATTGAAGAACTTGACCAGTAGGGTCTATGGACCATGTATTTTGATGAAGCTTGTGCAAAGGAAGGCTCTGGAGCTAGAGTTGTATTCCTATCTCCAATTGGTAAGCTCCTAAAATTCTCCTTCTTGCTAAGATTTGCTTGCACAAACAACATTGCAGAGTATGAAGCTTTACTCTTAGGGTTAAATATGGCTCTCAAACATGGAATTAAGATGTTGAGAGTATTTGGGGATTCTGAGTTGATTGTATCCCAAGTTAGAGATAGGTATGCCTCAAAGAACAAAAGGTTAAAACAGTACAAGCATGCTGTCTGGGATACAATTGAACTATTTGATGCATTTTCAATAGGCTGGATCGAGAGATCAAAAAATGTCATGGCTGATTTCTTAGCCAATGTAGCCCTAAGGCTAGATGATATCACTCTATCAAATGTTACAAATGTTGAGGTTAAAATTAGGCCTGCAATACCAGAGAACATATGCAGTTGGCAAGTGTTTGATGATGACGAGGATCTGTTAAGATTTTTGCACTGCATAGATGAATATGAGAACCAAGAAATTGATTTTCAAAATTTTGTAGAAATTATAGATGGAAAAGAAACTCTTATAGGGAAAGAAATAATTCAGTTGAAGACTAACAAAATCCCTAGAGGGTTAGTAGCATTCGAAAGAGCTTTTGACAATAGAGACCAATTGTTCACAAAGACATCTCCAACAAACAAAGATGACTTAGAGGAGATAAATTTGGGGACATCTCAGGCCCCCAAGAAGGTATACATTAGCAAACAGCTCAAACCACACATTAGGAGCATGTTGATAACATTGCTAAAAAAGTATAAGCATGTCTTTGCCTAGTCATATGAAGACCTTAAAGCTTATAGAGAAGACCTATTCCAGCATGAAATCCCATTGAAGCCTGGAGCTAAGCCATTTAGACAAAAGCAAAGGCCTATTAATCCCACCTTGGCTCCAAAAATGCAGGAAGAACTCAAGAAGCTTAGGGAGGCTGGAATAATTGTGCCGATTAGACATTCAACTTGGGTGTCTAACCTTGTCCTAGTCAGAAAAAAGAATGGTGATATTAGGCTTTGTGTTGACTTTAGAAATTTGAATGTATCCTCCTTAAAGGATAATTACCCATTGCCTAATATGGAGGCTATGTTGCAGAAAGTGACTGGTTGTGAACTCCTCTCTATGATGGATGGATTCTCAGGTTACAATCAGGTGAAGGTAAAAGAATTAGAACAATACAAGACTGCCTTTACCACTCCATGGGGAACTTATGTATATGTAAGAATGCCATTTGGACTAACAAATGCAGGTGCTACATTTCAAAGAGCAATGGATGTTGCTTTTGCAGGGTTGATTGATTCAATCATGGTTGTTTATTAGGATGATCTGACTACCTATTCAAAGAAGGAAGAGCAGCATTGTATGTACTTAGAGTAGATTTTCATTAGAGCACTAGAGTATGGCATTTCTCTAAATCCAAAGAAGTGTGCTTTTGGGGTAGTGGAAGGAAAGCTCCTGGGGCACATTATTTCCAAAGATGGAGTTACGATTGATCCTGAAAGGGTTGCTGCAATTGATAGGATTCAGATGCCTAAAACAGTGAAAGGAATTCAGTCCTTCTTTAGACAAATAAATTTTGTTAGAAGATTTGTTCCCAACTTTGCAGAAACCACAAGGAACATTTCTAAAATGCTAAAGAAAGCTAAAACTGTCACTTGGGAAGGTGAAGCAAGCAGATCTTTTCAGGACATCAAGGAAGCAATAAAGATGGCTCCTGTGCTTAAATCTCCTGATTTCTCTAGGCCATTTCAATTGTTTTCATTTGCTTCTTTCCACACTGTTGCTGCATGTTTGCTACAAAAAAATGAGGATGGTTTTGAGCAGCCCATTGCTTTCTTCAATATGTCCTTGTAGGCTTTTGAGTTAAAGTACGACATCATGGAGAAATAAGCATATGCACTAGTCAGAGCAATCAAGAGTTTCAGGCCATATCTGGTAGGATCCCAGATAGTTGCATATGTGCCTCATGCAGTAGTCAAAGACATCTTCACTCAGCAGGAGGTGACTGGAAGAAGGTGCAGATGGATAAACAAATTGCAGGAGTTCAACATAGAGAAACAAATTACCAAGTTGGTAAGAGGACAAGGATTAGCCAAGATGATGGCACAGTCAAACTTGGAAGCATGCCAAGTCAATGTAGTCTGAAATGAGATTGTCGGTGTATCAAAATCTGAATGGTATAAGGACATCATATATTACTTGCAAAACCTAAATTGTCCTTCCCACCTCAGTGATAATCAGAAGAGGACTTTAAAACTACATGCAATCAGGTATGTTATTGTTCAAGGAGAATTATTCTGGAAGAATCCTAATGGTGTGTTGCTAAGATGTGTGGATGAAAATGAAGCTAACAATATTTTGAATGACATGCATAGAGGGGTGTGTGGTGGACATTATGCTGCCCATACAACAGCTCACAGAATCCTTAGGGCAGGATATTGGTGGCCCACTCTCTTTTCAGATGCACAAAGGCTGGTAAGGAAATGTGACCCTTGCCAAAGGTTCTCAAGAAGGCTAAGGTATGAGGGTGCATTGCCCCTTAAAACTATAACTGTGGATGCTTCATTTCAGCAATGGGGAATTGACTTCATAGGGGAAATTGCAAAGAAATCAAGTGGGGGGCACAGTTGGATTCTGGTAGCAACTGACTACTTCACTAAATGGATTGAAGCCATTCCAACTAAGAGAGCTACAAGTAAGGTGGTTATGGATTTCATACTGGAAAATATTATTATCAGGTTTGGAGTACCATTTAAGATAGTCACAGATAATGCAATGTGCTTCAGATCAGGTGAATTTGTTGATTTTTGCAACAAATATGGAATTAACTTGTCATATGCATCACCATACCACCCACAAGGAAATGGTTAGGCAGAGTCAAGCAATAAAAGCCTCATGAAAATCATCAAGAGGATGGTAGACAAAAACAAGAGAGCTTGGGATTCAAAGCTGAAGTTGGCATTATGGGCTGATAGGGTGACAGTGAAAAGATCAATTGGAAGGTCACCTTTTGAGCTAGTATATGGTGCATTAGCCAGGCTGCCTATAAACAATCTCCTGCCAGTTTACAAATTCATTCAAGAAAATGATGAGGAGATTGAAGACTCTATGACAGAAAGAATAAACCAGCTGGTTGCACTAGATGAGGTCAGAAGAGAAGCTCACCAGACAAACATAAAGAAGCAACAGAATGTGAAGTATCTGTTTGATAAGAGGATTGCAGGAAGGAAGTTTCAAATCAATGATCTAGTCCTTATTTGGAATACAAGGAGTCAGGACAAGGGTAAACATGGTAAGTTTGAGCCCTTGTGGATGGGCCCATATTAGGATTGTGATACACATGGGGAAAATTCTTATTTCCTCCAGGCCCTAGATGGTGAGATGCTGGAATTGCATGTGCATGGTCAATTCCTCAAGTTTTATTTTGCATAAGTGATCTGCCTCTATGCACATTTGTAAAAGTATATGTATATTGTAAATGTCTTGTACAGTTGGTGCCTTTTTGTGTTTTGTCTGGTCTGCCCGGAGGTCTAGTTCTCGCTGTAGTCTTACACCTGCACGTCCCCAATCAGAGCCTATTTTAGTAATCATTTTGGTCTAGGGTTTGAGCTTGGACATTTGCAGGTTTTTCATTTAAACCCTAAATCTTCTTGTCCATCAGCATGAGTTTGCATGTGTCTTGGCGATCATGTTAGTAGCAATGGTGTGTTCTCTACATCGCCAAGACTTTATCTATCGGCGAGAGTGTGGTCATCGGCATGATGAAGTGTATCGGGCAAGCTGGCAAGAGGTCCGCCAATGGTTGGTGTCTGGCTGACAAGGGAGTGCGGAGGCTTCGTCGGTGAGAGTGGTTGTATCAGCCTGGGAGTTTTCGGTTATGCCGACGGCATGGGTCTTACTGACAAAGGGTAGTTTGGAGGTGACCGTCGGAGGCACTTGGTGTTTGATCTGGCCGATGGAGTTGCCATCCGCGTAGCATGTGATATCGGTAGAAATGTTTTTGGTTCCGCCGATGGGAGGGGGTCACCCCAATGGAAGATGCCATCGGAATGACATCGCTTGTCAGCGCTACATTGATATGTTATTCCGATGTGGTTTGTTTGGTCGACGAGGGATGTGAAGTGGTCATCAGTGTGATCGGCATGTTGGCAGGAGGATTCTCGGTTGCTCCGATGGTGTATGTTACACCGACGGAGGAAGGAGATGGAATGGTGACTGCTAGCGGTGGGTTCGTGGGTTGAGCGGGGCAAAATGCTCGACACTTAGTATGCTCACGGCCATGCTTATAAAGTAACAAGGAGGTCTCCGCAGGGTGCATGTGGGACAAATGTTTCCTGCATTTTTGAATTATCAGAGCTATTGCATTTTGGCGGGAAGGTGTCAAATGCACTGTTGCTGCATTTTCCAGTGGCCGCGGGTGGTTGAGGCCTTTAATGGCAGTTGTTGCAGGGGTATGGGCGATGACATGAATGGTAAAACCGCCCGTTTGAAGTTGTGGATTCCCAGGTGACGGTGCAAGGCTTGAGGCCTCCCCTATCTACTCCCTTGCCTGCTGCATTTACTTTTGATGAGCGTCATTCTTCTCATGTGTACTGTATCTGGCAAATTTTGAAATTTGACCATGTAATTAATGTTGAGGACCTTCCTTGTTGTATTTAGCAGGTTGTGTTGCTCACTTTTGACGTTGTTAAAAACTGGACATATTTGGCTCTGTAATAAGATACAACTAGTTCTGGTTGCCCTGTGCAGGTGATTTTGTGAGTTTATGTATCACTTGTTGTATGTCTCATGCATGAATTTACTGATTTCATGATTGATTTTATATGAGTAATATTGTATTTGCATGTGTTTTGTTATTCTGTCTCCAGTATTGCATGTATCCTTCTTCTGAATCTAGATATCTAAGGGATGTCTGGGATTCTAGAATATAGAATTCCTGTATTGAATGCTTGATCTATTAACTTCTGCTCAAGGGGTAGATTAAAGTGTTTTCAAATTAAGTGTTGGGAAAGATATACTGCAATAGGGATGCCATAAGTAGAGATAACTTAACACTCTATTTTTGGGAGGTATCTGTAAGGCAGATACCACAACATCCCCTTGAAATCCAGTTTTAGTGTGTTCATGCTGATCATTCACAGGTGTATGTCTATTGACTCCGAGCCCTGGATAGGCACCAATCTAGCTCTGCATTGAGATTACATACCAGGTTCTAGTTTTGCATCCAAACACATAAACCAAATTCAAACTTCAACTTCCAACCATTAGGACATTAGAATTAGTTTAGGATCTAAAATCCTCTGTCTACAACTGAACATAGGCCCAAAGCTAGCCCCTTTGTTCTTATCTCACAGTTTTGGTCTACATAAAGGAGGATTTATCTGCTTTGTATCAACATCCCAAGCCAACCCACAAGCATATTCTCATGGGTGTTGAATAGGGAATACCCCCCTAGGTTTTGCAGAGCCTGAAGAAGAAGAGGAGATAAAAATAGAGTCTATCTCCTACACTGTTGGCCCCTGGCCCAGAGATCCTATTGATCACTGACGGTTACCTTGTAGGGAAATCTGGGAATGAGTATCCAGTCAGGGAAAAAACCAACAAGCTCTACAAAAGGGTATTTTTTAATTTTTGAAATAATCCATTCTGATTGAAGGAATATTCAGTTTAAGTTGAGAATTTCAGAAAACCCTATAAATGAGGAGGTGGCTGCCAAATAAGATGCCATGTAGACAGTTTTGGGCAAATCTATTTGGGGGTGAAATCATTTGGGGGCGAATCTATTTGGGGGCGAAATCATTTTTTTTGTTTTTGACTACATGATTTCATTTCTTTTTTTTGCTTTTAACTGGATGATTTTGGGTGAAACCATCTCGTCCCCAGATTGACTCACCCAAAAATAGCTTGCCACATATGCGCCACGCAACGGCTACGTTTTTTCGAGTGAAACCATCTCATCCCCAGATTGATTCGCGTGAAAACGACACACTATGAACTGTTTTGTTGGCCTAAAGTGTGACACAACTTTGTGCTTTTACCTTACAGAGGACATGATAGGAGAAGAGATGACATTTTTAGGATGTCACAAAAAGAGGATGAACCACTAGAAGACTATGTTGAAAGATTCCAGTTTGCCTTGAAGAAAAACCCTCAGAATAGATTGTCTAAAGAATCACTGAAGCTGGTCTTTTTGAGAGGAGTTAATGATGAATGCATGGATGCCCTCAATCTCATTGGAATAGGGGATATATCTCAACTTCCCTTTGAAGATATCTGCACAGCATGCAAAAATTATTCTAGAACATTTTCTAGGAAACCAAGGGCAGAAAGAGCAGCCATCACAAGCAAGGCAACTAATGGAGTTTCAAGAGTGGAGATTAGTAACCTACTGACAAACATGAAGGAGGACATTATTAGCCATATGGCTACACAGCTAGACACTCTCCATATCAAGAAGAAACAAGAAGAGGCAGATGCAATGATTACTGAGTACTACCCCAGTTGTAGATAGAGGAAGGCCAACTGTAAATGCAAAAGGGTGGCCAATATCCAGCAAGAAAAGATTGAGAGGCTAGAACTACAACCATTTGAAGGAGAAGATGGGAAACTATTCTTTATAGCTCAGAGGAGACCTTGGCAGCAAAGGCAAGGTATGCCCTCTGATCCACTTAGTTTTAATTCTCCCTTTCCTGGTACAAATCAGAACTTCTCTGCTTGGAATGATCAACAATGGTCCGGTAACCCAAATGCATGGAAAAACCCCCAATGGCCTACTCCACAAGTTGGATGGAACCAACAATAGCCTAACTCATGGCTGCAACAAAATTTTCAAGGTCCCCACTATAACCCTCAGTGGCCTACTCAGCAGCAACAATGGCAGCTTCAGTGGAAGAAGGGCCAACAATGGTAGCAAAATGCATAATTTCAGCAACCTATGATTCCATCTTAGCCACAGTAGCCAGCCATAATGCCACCACCTCAAAATCTACCTCCTAGACCTACCCAAATCCCTACCCAACCTGCACCTAACCCTAACAACAAGCCTGTCCAGCAGGCTTATACTAACAAGGTAATGCAATATCCCACCTATGGGGTGGAAGTGAGTCATGTTCATCTTAGATCAGGGAAGCAACTTGCAGGGCCTTCATCTCCCCAAATTACCGACCTTGAAGATGAAGAATCCACTAAAGAAGCCTCAAATAAGCCACCCTTGGAACCTAAATCAACCCAAGATGCCCAAACTACCTTACAACAGAAGTCTTCTCCTTTTCCTGAGTGCTTGGCCATGCAAAAGCAAACAATCCAACCTGATACTATCCTTCTTAGCCTGCAAAAAGATATAAGCATCAAGATTCCCTTAATCCAAGTCATCAAGGATATTCCTATCTATACCAAAACTATTAGGGATCTTTGCATAAAGAAGCCAGGAAGGAAGAGAATAGACCCTCAGACAGTGCATGTTTTAGGTAACCTTGATGACATCATGTTGGGTAATATAATTGTTCCCAAATACACAGATCCAGGTAGCCCAGTGGTGGATGTAAAGATCAATGGGACTCTAATTAAGAATACTTTGATAGATCTATGAGTTGCAATTAATGTCATGACCAAGGAGACAATGCAGACACTCTAATTGAACAACCTTAGGCCTACTTAGACAGTCTTGCAATTAGCTGATAAGTCTACTGTCAAACCTGAAGGAGTCATAGAAGATTTGTTCATTGCATTAGATTCTTGGGAATACCCTGTTGATTTCATAGTTTTGTAGCCTAAGGTTAATCTTGCTGGATATCCTCTTATACTAGGTAGACCATGGCTTGCCACTGCTGATGCATTTGTAGGTTGCAAGTCTAGCAACATGATCATATCTAATGGGACAGTGACCAAGAAATTGGTTTTATATCCACCAGCCCAACCCTACCATGAGCTTGAGCAGACCATTTGGCCTAGCTTGGAGGATGAGGACGCCTATTCCCTGCAAACCCTGATGACTATAGAACGCAGCCCTTTATTGAATATTCTAGATGAAGATGAATTAATTGCTCATGTTATACAAAACAATTATGGGAGACACCCACAGCAACAAGACTACCTATCTTGCTTACAAGACCCTTTAAGCAGCATAATACCCAGCAGTTCATCAGAAGAAGTCTCCCAAATCTTCCATGCATTATTACCTCAGCAATGCTTACCTATATTACCCAGCCTTGATTTGTCTTCTATTCAAGAATTGTCCAAACAAATAGAAATCAAGCCAGGTAAGATGTTGAACATTAACAATACATTGACTGATGAACAACAACAATCCCTGCATGAAATATTACATACACACTCATCAGCGTTTGCTTGGGATTACAATGATATGAAAGGCATTGATCCTACCTTGTGCATGGGTTTCACCATTGGTTATAGTCCCCAATAAAGGTGGCAAATGGAGGGTCTGTGTTGATTACAAAGAATTGAATATTGCTACCAGGAAGGATCACTTTCCATTGCCTTTTATTGACCAAGTTCTTGACTCTTTAGCAGGCAAGAAATATTTTTTCTTTCTTGATGTTTTTAGTGGTTATAACCAAATTAAGATTGCTCCAGAGGATCAGGATAAGACAACATTTACTTGCCCTTGGGGGACATATGCATACTCTGTCTTACCCTTTGGTTTGTGCAATGCTCCAGCTACATTTCAAAGAGCAATCCTTAATATTTTCTCTGATTTTGCACATGACAGTATGGAGATTTATATAGATGACTTCACCACATATGGTGACACATATGATGAAGTGTTACACAACTTGGAGAAGGTATTGAAGAGATGTACAAAGCACAACCTCTCTTTGAGTCCTGAAAAGTGTTTTTTGATGATGACACAGGGAATAGTCTTGGGACATTTCATCTCAAGTGCAGGCATCCAAGTTGACCCAAAGAAGATTGAGATCATATCTACCCTATCTATTCCACAAAAATAGAAGGATGTAAGGAGCTTCCTAGTCCATGCAAGATATTACAGGAGGTTCATTCAAGATTTTAGCAAGATTACTACCCCTCTGTTTACCCTACTGACCAAGGACAGTGAATTTGAATGGACATCAGATTGTCAGATCTCTTTTGAAAAGCTAAAAACATCCTTGACACAAGCCCTTGTCCTCAGAGGTCCGAATTGGTCATGTAAGGGTAAAATGGTGATCAATCAAATGAATTAAATAAGACCCAAACATCAACAAAATAGAGAAACAAGAAGGATTCAATAAACGAAGCAATGAACAAACACAATGCAAACCTCTCCTGTTTCGATGCTTCTGTTGTTCGCCTATCACAAATCATCCTTTTGCAGATGAGATGAGCCCTCAGAGAGTGCAATCTTTTTAGCTGTTTGTAGGAAGTCGATGGTGAATGGCTATGGTGATATGCAATGAAGATGAGCTCCAATGCAAGTATGTGATCTCAAGCTTGTGAATGGTAAAAGGGTGCCAAAGGCGCGCTGGTGATATTTCTGCAGAGTAATGATGTCAAAAGCCTGGATGATTAGAATGGAAGAATGAAGCTTCATTTATAGACTCAGAAGAATGAGAATCAATGGTTGAGAGAAGATATGAAGATCAATGGCTAAGAATGGTTGAGGAATTTGCAACCAGTAGAAATGTGACAAGTGTCCCAGCTCCATCATGAAAGAGGGGATGTGACAAAATTGATTGGAGAGTTAACTCCATTGACTGAACAGTTAACAGACTTGATTGATCAGTTAGAAGAGTTGATTATGGGATTGACTGAATTGATTGACCAGTGAACTGGGTTGATTGAGGAGTCAACAGAATAGATTGACCAGTGAACTCAAATAACCAATCAGTTAATAGATTTGATTGATTAGTTAACTAACTTCTGATTTGAGAAGAAATAGGCCATGTGGGTGAGGGAAAATAAGGTAATTAAATACTAAATATATTTAATTACATGTGCAACCTGATGAGGTGGACAAGGTGAGGTGGAAAAGGTGAGGTGTAAAGGTGAGGTGGATTTTTGAATTTAGAACTTAGGATAGAGGAATTTGGATTAATTAAATAATTTATGATTATTTAATTATGTAGGACATTTAGAAGAATTTTAATTAAATAAATTGAATTTATTTAATTATGGAATAGTGAATCGATTAAATAAATTTAGAATATTTATTTAATTGGTAGAAGAATGGAATAAATATTTAGAATATTTATTTAGGATGATTTGTGTCATTTTTAGACGTATACATTTTGCCCCTCTTTGATGCAATGCAGTTTACAGTGTTGTTTCAAAGAAGTCGATAGTCTGATAGTGATACATCCCCCAGTTTGCCCCTGGTACAAGTTTAATGACGATAGGATGCCCCCTCGGGAGATTGGACGGGAAAAGAGTGAAAGAATCGGAGACGGACAATCGCACGATGAAGAAGGTTAAGTTTGAAGAAAATGGGTGAAGAAAGAGCCGAATGATATGTGATGCAAGATGGAATGATGACACACACAAGCAAGCAAGCAAGTATGCACAAATGACACAAGAACAAACAAGGTACTTGCCCCTGTCAAGCAGGAAACCAATGATATACTGATAATGATATACGACAGTGTTGTCATGGCGGGGAACGATATATCCCTAGACCAACACGGTAGGCGTGTTGTCATGGTGGGGAATGATAGATCCCTAGAGCAACATGAAGGATAGTGTCTGGTTTCAAGAAATGAAACATGTCGTGTAAGACGCGTGTGTTGGTCTGATTTCGACAATGCAACATCCTATATAAGACAATTGATTGATTAACTGATCGAGTTGGTTTACAACCAGACAAGGATCAAGACCACTGATTGTGATTGGATCATTTGTGCAAGATTGACTTGACTTGATTGGTATGGATTAAGGATGGAGCTTGCATTTGGATCATTGCTCAGACTGACTGGACAAGGATGAAAGATATGATGATAGATAGAAATATGATTGATAGAAGAAAGACTCGATAGAAGAACTCACAAGCTTTTGTAAACATTGATACTCTGCATTGTTGGATCTTTATTGCATGGGGTATGGTATGGATGTATAAATAGATATAGGATGGATGCTTTGCTATTGGAGTGCTTTATTTCATCATTGGGCATTGTGTTTTTGGTACATTTTCTGAAATGTTGTAAGTGAATACAAGCATCGAGGTATATTTGAACCGAGATGACCTGAGTACTGCTTACATGGATTGTGATTTAGCAAGTTAATACAAGCATCTAGTCAAAATTGAATCTAGATGACCTGAGTACTTCTTGCGTATCAACAGACAAGGATTGCCCCCGTTCATGTTAGACCTTTGATGTCCTCGATGATATTTTGCCGATCATGTCCTTAGACAAGGTGTCACACTACTAAAGCTTAATCCACAGATAGCAAACAAAGAAAATAATCATGCCCCCATCATAGCATCTCTAGCTTTTGGCATCCTTGAGTAGCATAGAAAGACATGATAACAAAAATCAAGACTCTGTAACTTAACCATGGTTCCAATCCACAAAACATTCTTGCATTTAGATGTGTTTGTTTCTTGCCATAATTTGGGTAAAATCATTTAGAAGGCCTTAGGAGTTTGTTTGCTTTGCTTTGGATAGGTTAAAGTCTTGTGTCAAAATTTCTGCTTGAAAGTGGACTTTGCTTGCACTTGCTTGCCTGGTGAGAAGATTCCACAATCTTTATTAGTGAGACGAACCCTAAGGGACTGACCTAGTGCCTCGGGGGCTCATTGCTAAATGGCCTTGCCTACATGATGACGCAGAGGCAACGTAGTTCGGGGTAAACCCTAATGGACCATGGATGGACTAGAAGAAAGATGACAAGAATGAAGACAAGAAAGGGCGTGAATGGGACCATGGGAGAAATGGAAGCCTCGGTGGCACATTAGAATAATGGCCGCGCCTACGTGACGGCGCAGAGGCAACGTAGTTCACGGTAAACCTTAATGGACCTAAGATATGGATCGGATGAGATATGATATGGAACAGATATGGATCAAACAAGACACAATATGGAACAGATATGGATCAGACAAGACACGATATGGAACAAATATGGATCAAATAATACTGATGACAAGGAAACACCACGGATAGGTAGATGCATGGGTGATAAAGAATGGAATGGGTAGGTATGAGGATGGGCAATAGTGGATAGAAGGAACAAGGATGTGATCTCCAAGGACTATGTCACATAAGAATAACATGCCCCATTGTAGGTAGAATACGGAGGATTTTTTCATGACAATGCTTAAGACGAAGGAGGAGGATGAGAGGATAATGAAGGATTTGTGTGGTTTTGGAGGGATAAGGTATGTCAAGAGACATCTAGAACATTTGTCAACATTGTGCCTCCAATCTTTATCAAGACCAAAGAAAATAGAGGAAAGGAAGATTGGATGGATGGATGGATAGTATAGGTAGGATAGGATAGGAAATGGTATGGAAGGAAACTGGTAGGAGAAAAGTGATATGCCGATGAGACAAGGTGCCCCCAAGTGTAGGGGACATAGAAGATCAACTTACACATGACGCCTGTTTGCCAGGTTTTCATCATGGTACTTATCCAAGGCACCTGTTTGCCAGATTTTCACCATTGGATGAAGGGATTTTTCTTTACTTTTTTTCATTTTTTTTTTTGAATAGGATAAGACGAATGCAGAAGGGATAGACTCAAGTATCTAGTTCCTTGAAAGGTGATAGTCCCGCCAGAAGGATGTTGTCGCATGGACTATGTCAAGTGTGCTCATAGATGTTGGTAAGGGAGTGCATGAAAGTGAGATATGAGTATGTAGATAGCGGATTATGGAAGGTGCGATAGTGGATGATGATGCAAAATACAGAAGGACTTATGCAAGGATGGAAGGAAGGTTTATGCAAAAGCATGGACCATAGGATGAGGGAGATATGTAGGATAGTAGTGGAGGGGAGGGGAGATGGAGTTATATGGAAGTGTTGTGGAATGGAAGGGAACCATGACCAACGGTTGCACATACTGTGATAAACATTGAAGCTGATGATAGGAAGGTGGTGTAGGAAGCAATGGAGAGTTTTTCTTGGTGGATGAAGGATATAGGCCTTTAGGGACCCACATAGACTTTGCATTGTTTTGATTTTTGTTTGTCATGTGGGATGGAAGGATTTGATACTTTTGGATGGAATTGGAGAAAGTGAATGGTTGGAATTCTTGAGAGGTGGATGCCTCATGTAACTTGAGGGCTTTTTGCTTAGGCACCCAAACCATTTTGTTTTTAGATAGTACTTGTGAAGGTATGGGTTTGGGTGTATGTAGCATTTGTGCAGCTTCTGAGAGAAGTATTTGTTGCTTGGGGACCCACACTTTTTTCAATTTGGCATTGAGGTGTGTGGGTGTATGCAGCTTTTGATATGGATAATTCTTTGATTCTTGGCTTTTATATCCTAGGTCATGAGGACTCTTAGGATTTGTGACTTTATAGGTAGAGGCATCCACATATTTGTCATTGAATCCCCGTGGGATGGTGGAAGTGAGGTTGGTGAAAGCTCCTTGTTTAGACAATATGTGCATTTGTCGGCCATGATTGGGATATTTAGAGGAGTCATAGATGGATGGATAAGGTGTTGGAAGAAGTGGTGGTAAAATGTATGGAGGGATATTAGGAGTTGGAAGTAGCGGAGGTAGATTGGATGGTGGAAGGTGTATGGTCACATGCTTTTGACAATTGTAGGATAATGGAGGTGGAATGGTGACATATGTTTTGGGGATATGATAGGGTTTGTGATGGAAAGTCGTGGACTTTGGAGGAGTGGAGGAAGTACCAACATCTTGAGATTGTTCACCTTGGGGTATGTATCCAAGGCCATATGAAGGAGGAGGAACATTGACATGGACGGGCTCCAAAATACCTTGTTCGTGAATACCTAAGCCTTTACCTTGATAGTTCATACGTTGGAGTATGTGGTGGACAACGGGATTATGTGTAGGTGGAACATTAGACACAAGTTCCTTATTGGATGAAGAAGATGAGATAGAAGATAATGTTGGTTGGTGTTCTAAGGAGGAACACTCATGAATGAAGGTGGTAAGACCAAGGATATACGGTGAGGGATTTGCAGCATGGTCGATAATGGATGGCGGAGGAGGATTACTAGTTTGATCTTCTACGCTTGCTTGGGAGGCAAGTGTCTCATCAAGGGAAGTGGAAGTTGCCGGATCTTGGATAGGACTAGATGGGGTTATAGGCTGAGGACCATGGAACACATAAAGTGGGCTCAGAGGATCATCATGGTCTGCTTGATCATAGATAGGCTCTTCATCATAGATGGGATCTTGATCATAGATAGGATTTAGCATGATGGGATTAAAGTTCTCTTGTATATGTTCTTCATCAACGATAATATCTTGATCATAGAAAAGATAAATGTTATGCATGGGATTGAATTGGATTTCCTTCTCATGTATAGGTGTTGGGAGATGGATAGGATCAAGTGGCTCATGGAGAGGTTCATTATTATGGATATCATCTTGATCATGGAAAAGATACATGTTATGGATAGGTTGCAAGAAAGGGATTTGATCTGGACTTAGACTAGGGATTAATGTTTCCTCATGCTTAGGATTAGACTCTTGACATACCTCTTGGGTTGCTGGAATGGAAGTGGATAGCTCTTGGATAGCTTCGTGGTTGACCACATAGATGTTTGATGGACCATGACCTTGGTTCATGGTAGGAGGTTCTTCGATAAGCTTAAGGGGTTGCGAATGACATGAAGGATTTTTGGTAAGGTCAAGGACTGGAATTTGGGGACATGGTTGACTCTCTGCTAGTAGCCCTTGGATCACATCATTGGTAGGTGTATGGATAGGTGAATGGGGGGATTTAGCTTTCTCTCTAGCTTTTCTCCAGTTGTATAAATTTGGAAAAACTCTTTCCCACCACTCATCTGATTCTTTTTGGGTCATCCATTTAGAGTTTGAGGAACTAGATGGTGGTGTTGGTGTAGAACAAGTATGCTTTGGGATATGGGTCTTAGAAGACGGTGAAGGAGGACTAGTAGATGGAGTGGTATACGATTTCTAACTGAAGGTGGTGCTTGCCTTATCATGAGCATCATTAAGACGGGAAACAGATGTATGAGTTTGGGGAGAGGCGTAGCTAGTACTGGCACGTTCGGCTTTCAAGATTACCATTTCTTGTTGTAAGACTTGGATTTGTTGAGAAATTGCTATACACTCTTGGGGCGAGGGACTTGAGTTTATTTGCAATTGCAGATATTGGACTTTTTGAGAAAATGCGTCTAATTGGTTTGTCATCTTGATAGAAACTGGCAGAAGGTCGAAAAAGCCTACTGTTTTGAATACGCAGCTTTAGAGGCACAATTTCAGAAGGTAAATGCACAGCAAGTCGAGGTAAATGCACAATTCTGGTAGAGGATAAATGCGCAACTCTGGTTTCTTCGAATGATTTTGCAAAGTTTTTTTGACACATTTTTCAGTGTTTTTTGGTTTCTTGGTTGCAAGTCAGTCTTTTGATCTGATTTTTCTCAATTATGGCAAGAAGACACAACAAACACAAAGATATTTTTATAGTTTTTTCATTGTTTTTGTGGTTTTTTTTTTACTCTATTTTGGATTAAACTGAACAAAAGCAAGCACAAAGATCCTAGGTTAGAAATGGATTACAAGGGATTTTGGCCACTAGAACAAGAGGTGTTTAATGAGGGCAACCGTTCGAGTGGTTACACATGCGGCGGCACTACTCTCCGTTATGGAGTCTCCCAGCCTCAAAGGGTTACGCCTTAGAGGGTTTTGGGGGAGGTTGGCCGTCGGTGTAACACAGCAACACTCGTTGCAGGAGGTTTTCAGCTCAAGCACAATTTATTTTAAGTGGCTTGGAAGGGCTTGGCTTTAGCCTGTTACCACTCAGGGTCGTTCCCACTTGGACAAGCGTGCATCCAAGGGCAGGCCCCTCCTAAAGGTTAAATAAATAGAATGACAAGTCTGGCACTCTAATCACCCAGAAAAGGGGAGAGCATAAGCCTATTGTCATTCCCAAGCACAGAATACACTGGTTAATCCAACCTAGTTAAAATTTAGAAAAACTAAATGGGCTACTCTACTTGTGCACTCACACAGTTGTTAACTTTGAAGTGATTAGGAGATAGCAATGATTCTTTCCTTTGCAAGATAGCAATATTCTTAACTGAAAGAGATAGCCACATAGCAATGATCAATGAAACCAAGATTACAATAATTCAGTTATCACCCTCCTAATTAGAAACTATGTGAGATTGGCATGCATGTTGTTACTTTTCTAATTAGAGTTGGATTAAAATTGTATGCAAGTTACATGAACAATGGGTTACTCTTTCCTAATTAGAACTAGATGAAAATTGTATGCAAGTTGCATGAACAATGAGTTACCCCTTCCTAATTAGAACTAGATGAGAATTGTATGCAAGTTGCATGAACAATGGGTTACTCCTTCCTAATTAGTACTAGATGAAAGTTGTATGCAAGTTGCATGAACAATGGGTTACTCCTTCCTAATTAGTACTAGATAAAAATTGTATGCAAGTTGTATGAGAATGGTTTACTCCTTCCTAATTAGAACTAGATAGAAATTGTATGCAAGTTGCATGAACAATGGTTTACTCCTTCCTAATTAGAACTAGATGGAAATTGTATGCAAGTTGTTTTACTTTCTCCCTAGTTAAACTATGATGTGTGTGTTAAGGAAAATAAAACTATCCAGCTCTCAACCCTGTAGAAGATATATCAGAAGTTTCTTTTCGCCTTTCTTTGACAAGTGTTTAAGTCAAGCTGCACAGATAAATCATTAGTTTTCAAGAAAAAATGCTAGATTTAAGCTTGGAAAGATAGCTAAACTTTGACTGTAAAAATAGCTGACAAAATGATAAAATCACTTGATCAAACCTACTCCATTGTGAAGTTCACAGAATTACTTTTCCAACGAGTGTTTATTTGCGAGATTACGAGTTCGTATGCTCCTGTTATGGCAAAAAGAAAAAGATACCACCCTTATGACATGTAGAAGAAGGCAGGATAGAGGAATGCTGGATAAAACGATGCACCCTACAGAAGCACCCTTCGGACCATTGGATAAAAGGATGCGGAAGCACCCTTCGGACCACTGGATAAAATGATGTACCTTGTGGGAGCACCCTTCGGACCACTGGATAAAAGGATGTACCCTGCGAAAAAGCTATTAGGACAGTTGGATAAAAGGATGCGGAAGCACCCTTTGGACCCCTGGATAAAGCGATGCACCCTACGGAAGCACCCTTTGGACCCCTGGATAAAAGGATGCACCCTGCACAAGCACTCTTTAGACCGCTAGATAAAAGGATGCACCCTGCAAAAAAACCTCTTCGGACAGTTGGATAAAAGGACGCAGAAGCACCCTTCGGACCACTGGATAAAGTGATGCACCCTGCGGAAGCACCCTTTGGACCGCTAGATAAAGCGATGCACCCTGTGGAAGCACCCTTTGGACCGCTGGATAAAAGGATGCACCTTGCAAAAAAAACTCTTCGGACAATTAGATAAAAGGATGCAGAAGCACCCTTCAGACCGCTGGATAAAGCGATGCACCCTGCAGAAGCACCCTTTGGACAGCTGGATAAAAGGATGCACCCTCAAAAAAATCATAGAGATTTTTTTAGTCTCTGATTTTTGTGAATTAACAGGTGATTCTAAGGTTTTCGACCCTTCTGAGCACGTTGGTGATGTCAGTTTTAGCCTAGGAGGTCACCTTTTGATAGATCCTTGCAAAAATCAACAATGGGGTTTAGAGAAACACAAATTTTCACTACAAAAATTTGTAAAAAACATAAAATTGAACGGTGGGTGCCAAAAATGTAAGGGTAAAACGTGAATCAATCAAATGAATAATGTATGACCCAAACATCAACAGAATAGAGAAACAAGAAGGATTTAATAAACGAAGCAATGAACAAACACAGTGCAAACCTCTCCCGTTTCGATGCTTCTGTTGTTCGCCTATCACAAATCATCCTTTTGCAGATGAGATGAGCCCTCAGAGAGTGCAATCTTTTTAGTTGTTTGTAGGAAGTTGATGGTGAATGGCTATGGTGATATGCAATGAAGATGAGCTCCAATGCAAGTATGTGATCTCAAGCTTGTGAATGGTAAAAGGGTGCCAAAGGCGCGCTGGTGATATTTCTGCAGAGTAACGATGTCAAAAGCCTGGATGATTAGAATGGAAGAATGAAGCTTCATTTATAGACTCAGAAGAATGAGAATCAACGGTTGAGAGAAGATATGAAGATCAATGGCTAAGAATGGTTGAGGAATTTGCAACCAGTAGAAATGTGACAAGTGTCCCAGCTCCATCATGAAAGAGGGGATGTGACAAAATTGATTGGAGAGTTAACTCCATTGACTGAACAGTTAACAGACTTGATTGATCAATTAGAAGAGTTGATTATGGGATTGACTGAATTGATTGACCAGTGAACTGGGTTGATTGAGGAGTCAACAAAATAGATTGACCAGTGAACTCAAATAACCAATCAGTTAACAGATTTGATTGATTAGTTAACTAACTTCTGATTTGAGAAGAAATAGGCCATGTGGGTGAGGGAAAATAAGGTAATTAAATACTAAATATACTTAATTACATGTTTATTTCATCATTGGGCAATTTATTTTTGGTACATTTTCAGAAATGTTGTAAGTGAATACAAGCATCTAGGTATAATTGAATCAAGATGACCTGAGTACTACTTACATGGATTGTGATTTAGCAAGTTAATACCAGCATCTAGTCAAAATTGAATCTAGATGACCTGAGTACTTCTTGAATCTAGAATATTTATTTAGGATGATTTGTGTCATTTTTAGACGTATACAGGTCACTTCCTTTTCACATCCATATAGATGCATCTGATTTTGCCATTGGGGCAGTCCTGGGTCAACAAGAAGGAAAAAAGGAGTATGCCATATAGTATGTAAGTAAGAATCTGCAAGGAGTTGAGTTAAACTATACTGTGACAGAGAAAGAGATGTTGGTATTTGTTTATGCAATTAATAAATTCAGGCACTACATAATTGGTTACAAGGTTTTCATCCATACAGATCATGCAGCCATCAGATATTTGATGAATAAATCCATAGTAGGTGGCAAACTTGTAAGGTGATTATTGTTGTTGTAGGAGTTTGATATTACAATTGTTGACAAACCAGGCAAGGCCAATGGTGTTGCTGACTTTCTGTCCAGACTACCTACACAGTCTTCAGATGGAGTGGTTGATGATTCTTTTTCTAATGAGCATCTATTTTCTCTCACTATACACACTCCATGGTATGCAAATATAGCCAATTATTTGGTTACAGGGAAGATTCCAGGATACTTCTCTCCAAGGGAGAAGAGGCAACTAGTTCATAAATGCTCCTCTTACTCTTGGATTTTTGAATTTCTATTTTACACTGGGCCAGACAATATTATGTGAAGATGTATTAGGGAGGATGAAGTATTTGATATAATGAAGGCTTGTCATGATGAGCCTTGTGGGGGACATTTTGCAGCTAAGAGGACAACCTTCAAGATACTAACAATAGGATATTACGGGCCAACGCTTCATAAAGATGTTGTCAAGTACACTAGGAGCTATGATAGATGCCAGAGGATGGGGAGGCCTACTAGAAGTGATGAGATGCCTTTGCAGCCACAAATCTCATTGGCTCCTTTTGACAAGTGGGGTTTGGATTTTGTGGGTCCTATATCTCCTACATCAAACAATAAAGAATATATCCTGGTATGTACTGACTACTTAACTAAATGGGTTGAAGTGAAGGCATTACAGTTTTCCAGAGATGGCAATGTGGCCAAATTCTTATATGAAGACATCTTCACTAGGTATGGTGTTCCAAGAGAAATAGTAACTGACCAAGGACCACAGTTTACATTTGATTTAATAACCAAATTGGTTGTTGAATATCAAATCAGGGATAAGAAATCCACTCCATACCATCCTCAGGCTAATGGTCAAGTGGAAGTCACTAATAGAGAAATTGAGAACATTCTGACAAAGACAATGCAGATTCACAGAAGAGATTGGGTTTCTAGGCTCCCTAAACCTGTTTGGGCATACAGAACAACCTAGAAGACAACTACAGGGTTTACACCTTATGAGTTGGTATATGGCAAGACAACAGTCCTGCCTATTGAATTTGAACACAAAACCCTGAGGACAGCAGTGGACCTAGGAATGGATTTGACCACAGCACAACAAGAAAGGCTACAACATTTGAATGCTTTGGATGAAATCTGATTGAAGGCTATTCATCACACTGAGGTCATAAAAAAACAAAGAGCAAATTGGCATGACAAGTACATAAAGACAAAGGAATTCACTACAGGTGACTAGGCACTCCTTTATGATTCAATGTATAAGGACTTCAAGGGCAAGCTTCAGTCCCGTTGGTTAGGCTCATATGAGATCCAACAAGTCTTTCCTAATGGTACAGTTCAATTGCAGACTATTGATGAAGTTCAGTTTTCACTACTGGTAAACAGGCACAGGCTAAAATTGTATAAAAAGCCACTTCAGAAGGATGACTTTCTTGTTTCTTTAGTTGCTCAGTATGATCATCCTGACACTCCTGATGATGATGATGTGACACCAATTGATACACCTTTAGATTCTGATCCACCAACATTGTCCAGTGATGTGGAGGTTGAGTTACAATACTCAACCCCTATTGCTAAAAATTAAATTTCTTTGTTTTTAAAATCACATGCACACACAGCACAATTTCCATGGTTACAACAAGATTATTTCCATCGGGACCTATTTTTCACTCATTTAGTTGGGACCTGACTCAGCTAGGCCCTGATATATTGTGTTTACAATTAGACAGCCGAGACCTGTGCTGGAGGCACCCGTAGCAACATCTGTATGTAGCTCTCTTCCATCACTTGGTGAACAATACCTAAATTCTCCCACTCCACATGCCCGTATCCATTTTCACCTGCTCCATTCTATTGCTCCACGTATCAATTCACATTTATGAATTGGTACTTTTCTCCATCATCTTGAGCTATCACATTATATCTCTGCAGCCGTACCCACCACCTTCTATCACATTATATCTCGTTCACCACATGCATATCATATCAAGTCATCAGATTTGTTCACAACTTCCAAGGTATGTTAATTATTCATTTCCACTTCATATGTACATTTAATAACTTTCAATTATTACAACTAGATTTTTTTTTATGTTCATGATTAGTCGTAGTTTATTTCATGCATGCGATGAATATTACCACCATTTTGTTTAATCACTACTTCTCATTCCGTAATACCTACCACATGAAGTGAGGTCACTTCACAATTAAGTTGGGGGGAGGATTATTTTTTATTTTTACCATTTGAATATCATTTGCCTTTGAAAACCTTGCCTTTCAAGAAAACCATACAAATATTATGTGTCATGAACTTACCTTATTCTGCCAATGAGTGAATTAGTACCTTAAGGAAGTTATAGTGAAAAGGAAAGAAGAGGTAGATTGTAAGATTGGTTCTTTTGGGGTGGCAAGCTGAAACAGTAGGAATTGAGCAATAGAATTTGACATTGTGCAGAAAATTGACACTGTAGAGTTTGTAATTCATAGCAGTAATGGGAGGGGACCTAATTAGAAGAGAACCTTCGGCACATAGGAAAATACTGGAGGATGTGATGGTTCTCCCGCTCTTTACGAGAGTCGGTTGGTTAGATTACTTCCTAAAATTGGTAGAGTATGATGATGATATGGTGAAAGAATTTGCATTTACTCTACAGTATGATGAAGCAATGGTGAAGGGGTTGACTATAAATGTTTCTGAGTTAGCTATTGCTTAGGTCACAGGGTTGCCACAGACAGGGTCCGAGTACCCAGCTAGAGCTGATGCATCCGCGGCTAGGGAGGAGTTTTGTGAAAGAGGTGAGCACCTGGATTCTACCACACAAGGTACCAAACAACTATTTCTTCCCTTCTTTTCGGGGAAATGTACCTTTTATATTATCAAGAATATTACCTATGATGGTAGATACAATATGTTATATACTGTACATCTTAAATTGCTCAACCATTTACGACATGAAAAACTTGTCAATGTTCTAAATTATATGTATACTATGTTGAAAGGATGTCTTTAGAATATCAGAGACAACAGGTAGACACCACTCTTTCCCACCATTGTTTAATAGCTTTGCTAATAAAGAGGAATTTAAGGATTCAGTACCCACAAATTGGGTGGGAAGCTTTTAAACAATGTGTAGACATTTCAACACTTTTAGAGGGACCAGAACCAAAAGATGAGATTCCATATGAGCCTGAGCCTCCTTTTGAAACTGAGCAGGAAGAGCCACAACATGAGAACCCTCCAGAGTTTAGGTTTGTATCAGCTGAAGAACCCTCAACATCCACCCCTAAAACTAAAAGAACCACTCCTTCAACATTTGGTAAGGAAAAGAAGAGTAGGAAGGGAGTGAGCAAACACAAGAGTGCAACAAAAGAAGGAAGTGCAGGGGAAAAGAGGGAAAAGGGGGACAATAAAAGGAGGAAAAAGGCAGATAAGTAGGAAATAGTCACTCCTAGACGCTCAGGTAGGTTAAGGAGGAAATGTGCCAAAGAAAAATTTGTTGATAAATAGGGAGGAGAGGACAAAAATATAGGCTAGCAGGACAATGATCCAACTCCTCTGAATCTAGATTCAAATAGAGGAGAAAACCATCTTGAGGATGTCTCTACAGATGCCTGTGAAAATGTTGATATGCCTGCAAGGAAAAGAAAGTATATTTCTTCTTATAATTCTGAGTTAGAAGATTTGTTTACTGCAAGAAAGATAGGTAAACCTATGCCTGATGATTATGCTAAAGAAGTTTTTGATGTTCCTAGAGAAAGAAATGATGAAAATGTTGAAAAAAAAAGGAATTATTAGAGGAGAGAGATATTACGAAGGAACTTCAAGAAGCCTTGGACAGAATAAGACAGTTGGAGGAACATGTAAGGGGGTATGAAGAGAAAGATAAAGAGAAAGAGAAAAGGATTTAGGAGTTAGAGGAGAAGATCCAGATTTATGGCCATGGTTCTAACTTAGACTTGTTGGCACAATTGGCTGAAAATAAAATAAAATTTGAGGAAGAAGAAGTACTTACTCTCCAAGCTCCTGTGACAAAGACCCCAAAGTACCATACTACCTTGTCTTTGGGCTTTGAGCTAATGAAATTGACTAATAAGACTAAGCAAGAAAAAGAAAATTGGGAAAAGGAGAAACATAGTCTCAATGCATCAATTGCAGAAAAGGATTTGATAATCAAAAGGTTGGAGGATCATCTGGCAGAGGTTATTGATAGAGCCAAGCAAATCATTGGATGCAGACCTCCACCCAAGGTTTATGCATTGTTTCTGAAAGAGAAATTCCTTAGTTTTCAGTTTAATAGATTTATCAATAATCAACCTGACTTGCATTCAAGGCACATTGTTTGCAAATATTTCAAAGAGGTCAGTCTAGAAGAACAGGACTAGTTGTGTGAATACTATCTGCATAATTACCTGATGGATGAGGACACAGAATGGAACCCCTGCATCTATGTTAGAGACCTACAGATCATAGCACTAATGTCATACTTTAAAATTGAACAACTCAGGGGAGAACTGATGGACCAGTATGAGGAGCAGGAAAAGAAGGAGCCACTGCCAATTAGTAAAGAAGCCTCAGAACCTGAAGTGATCATGACTCAATTGCTAACATTACTTTCTCATAAAGGTCTAGGTAAGGTGATCATGGATTTAAGACTCAGGGATCACATAAGGATACAGAGATTAGCAGTGTCCATCATTCAAAATTGTCAAAGGTATGTGTAGAACAGGTGGACTAGCCTAACTCCAAAATTGCAAAAGAAGGAACCCCACTCTTTCCACAACTTCATGAATATGTTTGAGAGGTTACGCAAGTACATCCAGATCTTAGAGCAAACGGGAGTATCACGGTTGCCTCTTACTTATCAGCCTCCTATCCTTCTCTACCCAGTGCCACACTGGATAGGAGGGAGAGGTGATAGGTATAGGCGCACTGAGCTAAATAGGATGGAGAGAGTTGCATGTTACAATGGATTTTATCTCAAATAAGGAGGAATCAAAGAAAACATGAACCTCAGAAAAACCACTTTACATTATAATCTTCTGCCCTAGATGTTAGTTCCTTGGTTTTGCTTAGGAACAAGCAAAAGTTTAAGTTGGGGAGAAATGTTGGGTTGAAATATTGACTTTCTTTTATAATGTTTTGACATGTTTTTAAAACCTTTTCACATGATCTTGCAAGAATCTTACAGACATTACCTTTATTATATGTTGTTTCACATATACTTCTCAGAGACTTTAAACCTATGCTGATAAATGGAATATGGTGGTTATATTATCAAGTGGATGATTTAAATTATTGATATGCATGTAATATAGATAGGATTTCATAAGTTTAATATGAAAGGTTATTTTGTGTATATATGTTGGATAATTAACCTTGTGTACCAAAAACATAGAATCCAGGAAGGAGTAATTGCAGCAGAGTGCAGAACAGGGGAATTGATTAAAGTGTAGTCCAAGTGCCAGAAGTGAAGAATCGATGGAGATGAACATGGTCATCATGGAAAAATAAATGTAAGAGAAGAAGAAGACTTGTTCTAGAAGTCTAACCGTAGCTTATGTATTTTCATTCATGAGCCGTTGTGTGGGATTTCTATTCGAATAGGACTCTGTTTCCTTTTTTCTAGATAATTAATAAGTTGATCTCAAATTGATAATCACAGTTAGTTGGAAGACCGCATACAACTCTCCCACTTTTGTATAAGTCAAGGGATGAGTTTGTTGATTAGTTAGTTGTTATTCTTACTTTCTATCTATATAGTTGTTACTCTATTTTTATAGTTATCAGTTATTCCAGACATGTTTGATTTTGAATAAAATCTGAAGAAGATTTTGTCTTTGATATGAATTGAATTCAACTATGTGTCATGGGAAATGTGTGAAGATCTGAAGTAGATTTAGTTTCCAGAAGAAGTGAGATAGTTCCCTGATCTGGCCACTCAAGGTACTAACTCTCACTTCATACATTTTCTTATTTATTCATGCATTTCTAGTTAAATTGTTTCATGTTATCTTATACGTTGCATTGTGAAATAAGTAAGAAATTGTGATTGCTATTTCTGATAGTTGTGATTCATGAATAGAATACATAATTGAAGTCCTCCAGAGGTTAGTGTCAATTCTTTTATCATTCTATATATTTCAAGTTAATTCTATAATTCTTTGTTGAATATAGCTATCTTCAGCTTATGATGAGGGTACCCGTAGCAACTAGGTTTTTAACTATTTTTGTTGTTCTTTCATTTCTGTGAACTTCAGTCAATTAAGTTGATTAGAATAAGTCTGTATGAGTTAGTTTAGGATAGAAATGAGTCTTGAAGGAATATATAGTGTGAGCATCATCATAAGCTTATGCTCCTTGGTTGATAATTCAATGTAGTAATGCAAGTATAGAGTGGATTGTTTAGTTAGGTTTAACCCTGGATTTTGTTTAAGTCTACAACGCATTAGTTTTCCTCTACAATTACTAGACCGAATATCATGCATGTAGTATGTTTCATGGCAAGATTTTAAGATCCTATAGAGTCACATGTCATGGCAGTGAAGAGGATATATAGGTATTTGAAGGGCACAGCAGATCATGGTTTGTGGTATCCTAAGAATAATGACTTTACCCTAAATGCCTACATAGATGTAGATTGGGTCGGATGTGTGGATGACAGGAAAAGTACAAGTGGTGGTGCATTATTTCTTGGAGATAGAATTGTATTAAGAAGCAGGACTCAGTGTCTTTATCTACTGCAGAGGCAGAGTACATTGCAGCTACATCCTGTTGTACATAGGTGTTATGGATGAGACAAACCTTGAAGGATATCAAAGTTGAGTATGATGATCCAATTCCTATCTTCTGTGATAATACCAGTGCTATTAACATTTCAAAAAAATTTGGTGATGCATTCAAGGACAAAGAATATTTCAATTAGGTATCACTTTCTGAGAGAGAAGGTTGTAAAGAATGAAGTGAAGTTGGAGTATGTGCCTACAAAGGATCAGGTTGCTGACATATTCACTAAGGCTCTTCCTAAGGATACATTTGAGTATCTCCCAAAGAAGTTAGGGGTTATTGCCCCTCCTTTGAACTAGATGCATAAGAAAATGCATTGGTCTAGTAGATTTCAAGATTCACTCTTTTCTAGACTAATGTTGGAGGCTACCTCTTAGGGAGAGCAGGTAGTGGCACTGATGATTGTTGTAGTCAGGAGGAGTAAGAATTGGTATAGACTGGTGTGTACTCCTAAGGGGGAGTATTCAAAGCAGTTGAGAATAGTGCAGGTATGTGCAGTATCATAATCAAGGGGAGAAACCTTGAGAAAGATGTGTCACCCTTTGCGATTGATGTTAAAGGGGGAGAGAGTTCATGTGAAAAACAAAGGGAGAGAAAGAGAGTAAGATGAATAAAAGAAAGGGGGAAAGTGAGATTGGTACGGAGTTGTATCATGATAGTTATTCACATCATATGTTACCATCAATGACAACACCGATTAGCACATACTTACAATGGGTACAACTCAAAAAATTCAATATTTACCCCTCTAAATGTTGTATCGTTATTGCTAAGTCTAAAGCATCTCACAAGGAATGGTATGATAGGTCTGTAGAAGTGTACAACTAACTTTTGGACAACAATTTGCATTTAATATAGGCTATGCCCCTTTTATATATTCAATCACCCCTATTTGAAGGTGTATGACTTGCAAGAAACGAACTATAATGCAACAATAGAAATGTACAACCCATAGTCAGCAAATGGTAAGACACAACAAGGTCCTTCCTTGATAGTGATTTGTTTTGCTTTGCAAATATTAAGATATATATTCTTCCTTTTGTCTAAAAATACACATTAACACACACTACAACATAAAATTAAAATGCAACACCTAAAAACTAGAACACACCAAAATTTATTTTATTTCTTGAATATTCCACACCACACAAAACACTAGAAATCTTCACTCCAAACTAAAAACTGAAAGTACAATGCAAATATGAACTCATAGGTAATCCTTAAATGAAATTACTCCATACGAATGGAAGGTTTTTATCCTCAACTCCATTTTCCAATAGGGTTTTCATCATAGGGAAAATAAATGAACACAAAGGCTCGATTTCAAAAATAAGGGTTTTTTTATATAAATGGCAGAGAGTTGCTAATAAATCCTCACTCCCTTTTTATAAACTCTTGGGAGAATTAAAATAATAATATTTGCTTTTCCCACCCAAAAACCTATTTTAAAATTACTTTTGTAACTCTACCCCAAAGTAATAAAATATTACTAAGAGTTACATAAGGCTTTATTATGCCCCATTTAAGTAGCCTGGAAAATAATAATAAAGTTGACTTTTACAATGCTTGCAAAAATAATAATAAGACTAAATTTAATTATTTGTTAAATTATTTCCCTAACCCAACTCATTAACCCATGGGAAATTAAATAATAGGCTAAGGAACTATGTAGAATGCTTAGGACTGAAAAAGGGATATGATACCATGCCTTGCTTGGAATTGCTTGTCCACAAGCAATTGCAAGTTTGGATGCTCCAAAATTAGCAATCCTTCCCATGTGGCATCCTCCATAGAGATATTCTTCCAATGAACCAAGTATTTTGTGATGCTCCTATTCCTCAACTTCCTCTCCCTCATATCCACAATTGCTTCAAGTCCCAAAACCAATTTCCCCTCTTGATTAAGAGGTGGCAACTCCGTTGAAGGAGTGATATGTTGTCCAAGTGCCTTTTTGAGGCATGACACATGAAACACATTATGGATCTTACATCCTTCCAGAAATTACAACTCATAGGCAACTTCTCCAATCCTCTTCAAAATCTTGTAGGGTCCATAGAAACATGGGTTGAGATTTTTAGATCCACTTATTTTGAGAGAAGATTGCTTGTAAGGTTGTAACCTCCAAAATACCATATCCCCAACTTTGAAAGTTCTCTTCAAATGATGATGGTCTGTATACATCTTATGTTGATTATGTGCTTGCTGGAGATTGTTCTTTAGTGTTTTTAGGATATCTTGGCTTTGACTAACCAAGTGACTAGCTCTTGGAACCCTATTGTTGAAAATAACAAGATCAACAAAGTTTTGAGCCTCATACCTATACAAAACTATAAATGGCATTATACCAATAGACATGTGCTAGGTGGTGTTATAAAAATGCTCTCCTAGATAGAGCCATTTGATCCATACCTTTTGATGACTTGCTATATAGTTTCTCAAGTAACCCTCAACCCATTTGTTTACAATTTATATCTGCCTATTAGTTTGAGGGTGGTAGATAGTACTGGGGGTAAGCTTAATTCATGTCAAATAAAAAATATCTTGCTAAAACAAGATTAGGAACCTACTATCTCTATCACTCACTATATTTTTAGGCAAACCATGGAGCCTAAACACTTCTTTGAAAAATAAATCAGCTACTTGAGGTTCTTGTTGGGATTAATGTGTCTCAACCTTAGAGTCCTTTCTGGTGTTTCCTATTTTTTAGGAGGTGAAAAAACAATTTTACTTTTTGCTTTTTCAGAAATGGTGTTTTCAAGCCATTCTTAAAAAAGTTGTTTTGTGTTTTTTCTCAAAAAACTATTTTTTGCATTTCGTTGAGAAAAACAAGGAGTGCCACCTTGCTTGACCTTGGGTCTTCTTTAGCAAGTTTCTATTGCATGAAGTTACCGTTTATCGCAAATCTTATCCTTATCTCTTTGGAGCACCCATGGATATGCTTTATTTTTTGGAAATTTAATTTCGAAAAGATTTTTAAGTTATTTGATTTGGAAAAGATTTTCAAGTTATTTGATTTCGAAAAGATTTTCAAGTTGGAAAATATTCCTCTTTGGGAAGTGGATGCCTAGGAAAGATAAGATAAGCTTTTTTTGGCTTTAAAACATATTTGAAAGCAGATGATTTGTATGCTTTTGTAGAGGAGTTGGTGGAGAAAGCTAAGCCATCTTTTTGAGGGCAAATTGCTTTTGCAGCTCTTGCATTATGTGTATTGGAGAGTTTTTGAAGTTTTTAGTATTACAAGTTGAAGCAATTCTAAAGAGCCGAAATGTTGTCAGTTTTTTTTTCCAGATTCTACAATAGTGAAGACTCCTAAAGAAACACTTATTCTGAGAGTTATATTGTAACCATAAGAATTTTATAGTAATATAATTGAACTGTGTGTTTGGAGTGTGGGGTTTTTTACTTGAAAAGGTTTTCCCCACGTAAAAATCATTGTGTTAATATTTCTTGATTTTAAATCTTAATCAACTAAATGTATGTGAATCTTAATAGACTGTAATCGCTGAAAGGTTTGAAAGAATTAACTGCAACCCTCTCCTCATAAGACTAGTTTTGGAAGTTGTTTCCACACCTTTGCTTCCTTTCAATTGGTATCAAAGTTTGATCAGCTCAGTTTCTTGTTGTGGGTAGAAGGGTTTTTTGTCTAATCTTGTTTCAGTGGGAGTTTTGCAGTTGTGAAAATTCATTAACCTGATTGCATGCAAAAGATGGCAAGCACATCCAGTAGAATCACAATAGAGACTAGAAAGTCCAAGGTGATGTGTTGTAATTGTGGCAAAACTGGTCACATCCGCAAAGATTGCAAGGAGAAGAGAAAGAAAAATAAGGACTTCTCTGATTTAGACTCTGAAAAATCCTCTCAAGAAGATGCGGACACTTTTGTTGTAGCCTTGGAAACACATGCATCAGAAGATGTGTGGTTAATAGATTCGGGTGCTTCTTTCCACATGACCTCTCACAGAGGTTTTTTCTCAAAGTATGAAGAATATGATAGTGGAAAGGTGTATCTAGGTGAAGACACTCACCTGAATATTATTGATCGTGGAAGAGTCAAGATCAGATTCCCTAATGGTAGAGTGAAGGGGATTGATGGTGTGTTGCATATCTTGGGTTTGGCATAGAACCTACTCTTGGTGAGTAAACTTAGAGATTTAGGTGTGCAGGTTGTTTTCTCTAATAGAGGATGCAAGATGACAAGAGGATCTATGGTGCTTGCAAAGGGTCTTAGGATTGGCACCTTGTACAAGCTGGATGCATTCACTGTACAGTGCAATAGTTCTTCTGTGAAACCAAAGAATATACCTTTGGATTCTTCATTCTCATTATCAGATAGAGAAGCAAACAGTTTTGTGGCATCTATATCTAATGGTCATGCTTTTTGGGTATCGAAGAGTGCTCATTCCTTGGAAATGAAGCTTCCTGCTAAGAAAACAATGTTGTGGCACCAAAGGCTTGGTCACATAGGTGAAAAGGGTCTTAGAGCCCTCAAATCAAAGAGTCTTATTGAAGGCCTTGATGATTGTAATCTTGAGTTCAAGACTTTTGCAAACATTGTATTTATGGAGAGCAACACCGTGTTTCATTTTTAAAAAGTTCTCATAAGTCTTTTAGGTTATTAGATTATGTGCATGTAGATGTATTTGGTCCTGTGAATGTTCCTTCATTAGCTAGATTTGTGTATTTTGTCTCATTCATAGATGACTATAGTAGAAGTACATTTGTTTAGTTTCTCAAAAGCAAATCCAAAGTCTTTAGTCAGTTTAAGGATTTTAAAGCCTTTGTTGAAAATCAGACTTGTAGAAAGATTAAGTGTTTGAGGACTGATAATGGCAGTGAGTTCTATTTGGCATAATTTGACAGGTTTTGTAAGGACCCTAGTATTGAAAGACACAAGACAAATCCATACATACCACAACAAAATGGAGTTGTAGATAGGATAAACAGAATGTTGATGGAGAGGGCTAGGAGTATGTTGAGTGGTGTTGGTCTTGAACAGAAGTTTTGGGCTGAAGTAGTAGCCACTGCATGTTATTTAATTAATAGATCTCCTACATCAGAACTTGTTGAAAAGACACCCATGGAGGTGTGGTCTGCTAAAAATCCTTCGACGAGACATCTTAGAGTATTTAGTTGTGAAGCTTACGCTCATGTTCCTATTGAGAAGAGATCTAAGTTGGAAAACAAGGCAGTGAAGTGTATCTTCATCAGTTATGGAATCAGTGTGAATGGGTACAAGATTTGGGATCCAGTTACATAGAAGGTTCTCTACATTAGAAGTGTTATCTTTATAGCCAAAGAAAGAGGAGAAAAAGGAGGTACTTTAGGTACCATCTACTACCAGAAGTGAACTACGCACTCCTACTGGACCTGTTGATGAGGAGAACTCAAGTAGCTCTGAAAGTTCTAAAGAAGAAGAAGAACCTCTACCTCAACAATTGAGGAGGTCTATGTGTGTTAGGCGACAACTAGAAAGGTTTGATTATTCACCGGAAAGGTTTGGATATTCTATGTTGGATTCCAGTTGTATTTTTTCTTTGATTGCTAACACTGATGAGCCTAGGACTATTAGAGAGGCTATGGGTATGCATAATGTAGATTCCTAGATGACATCCATAGAAGAAGAGATGGTTGCATTAAATAAAAATAATACTTGGGATCTAGTACCTTTTCCAAAGGGACAGAATCTTGTTGGATGTAAATGGGTTTTCAAGTTAAAATCTGGTCTAGATGGTAGTGTTGAGAAGCATAAGGCATGAATGGTCATGAAGGGTTATTCCTAGGTTGAGGGAATTGATTATGGGGAGATTTTCTCTCCTGTGTGAAGCTCACATCTATACAATTCTTGTTGTCACTTGCAACAATGTATGATCTAAAAGTGGAATAGATGGATGTGAAGGAAGTGTTCCTTCATGGTGATTTGGAGGAAGAAATATGTATGAAGTAGCTAGAGTAGTTTGTTGTGAAAGGTAAAGAAGATCTGGTATGTAAGTTAAGAAAATCTTTGTATGGTTCAAGAAAAATCTCCTAGGATGTGGTATCAAAAGTTTGACACCTATGTGTTTTTGATTGGATTTCTGGGATCTAAATCTGACCATTGTGTTTATTATAAATCTAAAAATGGTCACATTCTTATCATAGTCCTATATGTGGATGATATGTTGTTTATTGGGTTCATGGTAGAAGTATGATTTCAGATTTGAAGTCTTAGTTGTCATCACAGTTTGAGATGAAAGATTTAGGTGCAACAAGATATATTCTTGGGATTGAGATTAGAAGAGATGGAGCTAATAGAAAGCTTTGATTAACTCAGAGCAAGAATGTGAACTTAGTTTTGGAGAGATTCAGCATGTTGACTTGCAGATAGTTAGTTGTTCCAGTTATGCAGGGGATGAAACTTTATGTTGAGGATTGTGCAAAATCTCCTACTGAGATGGAGGACATGACCAGAGTACCATATGTGAGTGTTGTTGGTAGCCTTACGTATGCTATGGTCTGTACAAGGCCAAACATTGCCCAAACAGTGGGAGTCCTTAGTTGATTTATGGCTAATCCTGGACGGGTACATTGGGATGCGATAAAGAGGGTTTTCAGATATTTGAGGAGTACTTCTGAGCATTCCTTATGCTTTCATGGTTATCCTACTAGACTTTTGCATTCAGTGAATATCTGAGGATATGTTGATTCAGACTGGGCAGGTGATATTGATAGCAGAAGATCCACCAGTGGATATGTTTTTCTAATGAATGGTGGTGCAATAAGTTGGATGAATAAGTGACAGGCTATAGTTGCTTTGTCCACTACAGAAGCAGAGTACATGGTTGCAACTCATGCTTGTAAGGAAGCCATTTGGATTAAGAGGCTATGTTCAGATATTGGTTTTGATGCAGGATAGATTACTATTTGTTGTGACAACTAGAGTGCCATCTATTTAGTGAAGAATCCTATTTTCCATGCCAGAACAAAGCACATTGATGTATAGTTTCACTTTGTTTGAGATATGGTGGAAGATGGAAAGATACAGTTGGAGAAAGTTGACACTTTGGTGAATGTTGCAGATGCGCTGACAAAGCAAGTGAGCACAGAGAAGTTCAGATGGTGTTCAAGTTCCATGGGCCTTGAGGCCTGATCAACTAACTACTATAGACTCTTAACAGGTCTTCGACAAGTGGGAGAATGTTGGGATTAAGGTGTCTCAACCTTAGAGTCCTTTCTAGTGTTTCCTATTTTTTAGGAGATGAAAAATTGCTTTTTGCTTTTTCAGAAATGGTGTTTTCAAGCTATTCTGAAAAAAGTTGTTTTGTGCTTTTTACTTTTTGCTTTTTCTCAAAAACTATTTTTTGCTTTTTGTTGAGAAAAATGAGTGCCACCTTGGTTGACCTTGGGTCTTGTTTAGTAGGTTTCTATTGCAGGAAGTTACCATTTATGGAAAATTTTATCCTTATCTCCTTGGAGCACCCATGAAGAGGATATGCTTTATTTTTTAGAAATTTGATTTGGAAAAGATTTTGAGATTATTTGATTTGGAAAAGATTTTCAAGTTATTTGATTTGGAAAAGATTTTCAAGTTGGAAAATATTCCTCTTTGGGAAGTGGACGCCTAGGAAAGACAAGATAAGATTTTTTGGGGTTTAAAATATATTTGAAAGTAGATGCTTTATATGCTTTTGCAGAGGAGTTGGTAGAGAAAGCCAATCCATCTTTTTGAGGGTGGATTGCTTTTGCAGCTCTTGTATTATGTGTATTAGAGAGTTTTTGAAGTTTTTAGTATTACAGGTTGAAGCAATTCTAAAGAGTCGAAATGCTGCCAGTTTGTTTCCAGATTCTGTAGTAGTGAAGACTCCTAAAGAAACACTTGTTCTAAGAGTTATATTGTAACCATAAGAAGTTTATAGTAATATAATTGAACTATGTGTTTAGAGTGTGGGGGTTTTTACCTGAAAAGGTTTTCCCCATGTAAAGATCTTTCTTGATTTTAAATCTTAATTAACTAAATGTATGTGAATCTTAATAAACGGTAATCGTTGAAAGGTTTAAAAGAACTAGCTGTAACCCTCTCCTCATAAGACTAGTTTTGGAAGTTGTTTCTGCACCTTTGCTTCCTTTCAGTTCTTTGTATTTTAAAGATATGCCAAAGAAGTGAGCATATTTTGTGAGTCTATCCACCACAACTAGATATAGTCCTTACCTTGCACTTTGGGAAGCCTAGTAATGATGTCCATGGAAATACTCTCCCACTTTTGATTTGGAATAGGTAGGGGTTGCAATAGGCCTACTGGAAATGTTTGCCCTGTCTTGTTCTTTTGACAATAAAGACACTACTTGATGTGCTTAAGGATGTCATCTTTAAGTCCCTTTTTCCTTGATTTTCTTATATTACATCTTGAATTATCTAGGGTGGCCTGCTAAAGGTGCATCATGAACTTCCCTTAAAATCTTACCTTTCATTTTTTATTCAAGTACAAGATAAACTATATCCTTATAGAGGATGAGTTCATTTTCCATTATGTATTTGTCCTCTTGTAACTTTCCTTCCAAGATGTTAGTTTCAAAAGCATTCTTATAATATTCTACTATAGTTTCAGCCTTCCAATCAATAGAAATGTGAGATAGAGCATAGAGTTGGCTTTCTAGATAAAGCATCAACAACTATATTTTTCTTAGGTCCTTGACATACTCTATGTCAAAATTATAGGCTTAAAGTTTGCTCACCCATTTTTGTTGGCTCTCATCCAAATCCTTTTGAATGAGGAAATACTTCAAGCTGTTGTGGTCTACCTTAACCACAAACCTACCACCTAATAAGTATTGCTTGAACTTAGTTAAATCATGCATTATGGCCAACATTTCTTTATCATAGATTGAGAACCATCTTTTTGATTCTTTGAGTTTGTAGCTCTGAAAAGCTATTGGATTCTTGTTTTGCATCAACACTACTCCAATCCCTTCCCTAGATGCATCACATTCTAACTCAAAAGGAAGAGAGAAATAGGAGATAACCAACATAGAGCACAAAATCATTACTTTCTTCAACTTGTCAAAGGTCTATTGTGCTACCTCATTCCGTGTGAAGGCTCCCTTCTTTGTCAAATTAGTTAAGGGGACTACCAATTGTGAAAACTGCTTAAAAAATCTTTTGTAGTAGCCATAGAGGCCAAAGAATCCTCTTATCTATGATAGAGTCTTCAAGGGGGGGGGCAAATCTAAGACAACTCATATCTTTTATTTATCCACTTGCACTACTTGAGCACTAATGACATGTCCCAAGTACAAGATGTTTGTTATTCCAAATTCACACTTGCACTCCTTTGCAAAAAGAGTATGTGCCTCCAAGATACCCAGAACTTTGTCTATGTGCCTCATATGCTCCTCCCATGTTCTGCTACAGATGAGAATGTCATCAAAGAATAATAGAACAATTAGAAATTTGTTGGAGCATTAGTCAAACCAAATGGCATGACCAAAAAATTGTAGTGTCCAAAGTGACACTTGAAGGACGTTTTGTGGATATCTTCTTCATGGACCCTAATTTGATGGTAACCTAATCTAAGGTCTATCTTTGAAAAATAGACAACACCATGCAACTCATTGATCAATTCATCAATCATAGAAACCAAGTATCAATTTTTTATAGTCTTTTTATTTAGGGCTCTCTAGTCTTGATACACATTCTCATAGTTTCATGTTCTTCACTAAGAATACAGATGACACGAAAGGGCTTGAATTGTTTGAATGTGTCTCAGGTCCAAAAGATCCTTGATGGCATTTTCAATTTCCTCATTATGCCTTTTGGGCTAGTGATAAGGGGTGGTGATTACCAGCTTCACACCTTCCTCCAATTCAATCACATGTTTAAATCCTTTGTCAAACAATCTTGCTAGAGGAATGTAACTAAAAACCTTACTATGTTTGTCCAAGATAGTTTGCACATCCATAGGGTGTGATTTCTTACCATTTGGAGAGTTTGCAATTATCACCAAACATTGTGATGCCCAGACAACTTGTCCACAATGAAAAGTTCTCTCCATTCATTTGGATGATACATTCTTGGTAATCCATTTGTCATTCCTTAAAATGCCATTTCTTGTCCATTTGATTGAAACTTAATTTCCATGGTTTGGAAGTTTTGTGTGATTTCTCCCAAAGAATGCAACCATTGAACTCCCAAAACCACGTCTGTATCTCCTATGTTGACAACATAGAAGTCATCTTTCATTTCAAAATTTCCCAAAGTGATACTCATTTGGGAAATTTTCCTCATGCATTGGATGATGAATCCATCAGTAACCATCATCCTAAACCCTTTGAAGTCTTCTATCTTAAGACCTCTTTTTGCCACTAACCCTCATTGATGAAGTTGTGAGTTTCTCTAGTATAAATGATCACAGTGACTCTTTGTCCACATAAAACTCCACAAACTCTAAAAGAGTTGTACTTGAGAGTGCTAGAAAGTTTGGAAAGGGTACCTCCCAAAGTTTTTTTTCTTCCTAAACCTCCCTCTCTGGTTCTTGTCCTTCACTCTTTAGCTCAGGTTGTTCAACTCCAGATTCTTCATCTGAAACTACCTCAATATAATGCACTTGTCATTTTTTGATATATCTATGTCTTGGTTCCCATGGTTCTTTGAAATTGAAGCAAAGTTTCTTCCTCCTCAATTCATTTTTGCTTCTCCCTCCTTTCTTAAAGGAATATTCTTAGGCTAGTTAAAAACAATTGAAGGGTTCCTTTGGAGAGAAAGTCTTCATTTGGAATTTGCTCTTAGGAATAAAAGTTTCTAATGCCATAGACCTCTTGATTGCTTCCTGTAATGATGGGGGTTCAAAAGCCTTAATGAACCCTGGAGAGGTTTAGATAATCCTTCTATGAATAACATAGTTATCCTCCTTTTGGAGACATCAAGAATCATTATGATAACTTCTAAAATTTAGTCACATAGCTCTCCATAGTATTCTATTATTTGAGCTATGCCAACTTCCTAAAATAGACCTCATGTTCTTTTCTATCAAATCTCTTAATCAACGTACAACTAAACTTATCATAAGAATTGACGAGGTCGTGTCCTTAAGTAATCAACCCATGATACCACCATTCATGTGTTATTCCCTTAAGGTGAAGGGTAGCAAACTTGATGGCTTCATCTTCTAACATTGGTCTGAGAGATAGGTATGTGTTCAGTTTTTGTATCTAAGTGCACACATTGTACACTTGTTAGATCCATCCAAAGTAGAAAGTGTTAACTTTCCCAACACATGATGAAGGTTTCTTTGATTTTCTTGAGATCTAGGTTTAGTTCTTGGTCCACTTCTTGTTTTCCTCAAATTAATGAAGTTTGTAAGAGACGTTTCAACTCGAATCTTTGCTACAAGACCTCTATATTAAGAATAGCAAACATTTGATAATATCATCCATCATAGGATTCTAAACTTCTACCTTAGGGAGTTCTTCCCCCCATGAAGGAAAGTAGGTTGGAAAGGTCTAGCAAAAAAAATAATAACAGTTCTTTGGGTGGTGTTGTTTTTATTGTTATTGTTAACCCTTGAAGAGCTCCCTTCACCATTCTGATTTTTAGACACATTTGCATTATTTTGCATTGTGTAGATCAAATAAGCCAACATATCTATTAGGCATTATTTCCCTTGTACAAGTTTTTTGTGCTATGAAACAGCTAAATCTTAATCTACCATAATTCTCTTCTCTCTTTCTTCCATATTCAACTCTACTACCACAATCTCTAGATTTTATTTTTCTAACCCTTCATTCAGTTGTTTTGTGCCCTTCTTTTTTCTCTTTAATAATATTAGTATTCTTTGTCACTGCTATGCATGTGGTATATGTTGCATAAAATTTTATCTTCTCAATAGGCTAGCAAGATCACTAGCTTTGATGCCATTGTAATGTCCCTAACTAACTATTAGCACAATTTCACCAAAATTTCAAAAATCAACACAAACCCAAGCTCTTTATGATCTCCAAGGTCTTGATGCAAGCAAGGTGAGAGCATACAAAAACTAGGATGTGGACAATAATAAATTAATTTTAACTCACCGGTGGCAAGACACATAATTTATAATCAATACCAAATTGATAGATAAGTATGTAGATGAACAATGCCAAATTGGCAGATTACAAATGTAGATTTGATCAATGCCAAAATAGTTGGAAATAAGCAAATTTGATTGATGCCAAATTGGCAAATAATAAAATGTAAATATTAAAATGGATTTCGTGGTATACCTTCTAGGATCCTCTTACAATAGAAAGTGTGCTAGCATAAAGATCTTCCTTTATTCTTATGATATTAGCGGTTGAAGTCATTAAATTTTATGCCATATACTGGCGTTTAAACATCATTTTATTTCAGATTTATATCTGCTATAAATGGAGCTAGATCTGAAATAAATTATGAGACTTTTTACTACGTAATGACATCCCAAAATTAGTATAACAAATAAGAAATCCGCCAGCCATAATTTTAGAACCTATCGCTACCATTTGAAGTTTATATTGTCTGCAGTCTCCTTTTTAGTTTGGCGTGATATTAGCTGGTAGGCTTTTATAGGTGAGCATTATAGTGCTCAGATGGGTCTCTCGCCATAACAAAATTCATACCAAGGAATTTTTCTAAGCCAAGCTCTTTTCCTGAATCATTCGGTTATTTTGAGAGAGCTGACGTTAACTTCTGACACACGCTTTCAATAAATTAGTAAATATATTCCTAGCATTTCAGATAGCTGAAAAAATGAATGGAGGGTTGCAAAAAGACAACACGGCAATGGAGTGGACGGGGGTAGTGGGGAGGAAAAAGAACATTGCAAATAGGAAATACAATGTAACGAGGGAGGGGGGGAGAACTGCAAAATAGATATGGATTCATCTGACCAAACCCAAAAATTTATCCATGTCGACCTGTGCATTTGAAGCAGGGGTAACTAGACCAATTGACCTAGAGGAAGATGACAAAATCATGAGTAGAATGCATAGTTCTCTGAAGAAGGTAGCTGAGTCGACATTCTATGAGAAGTTTCTTGAGCAACTTCAGAGCCCGGAAGTGTTGAACAATATAATCAGAGTGGTACACTGGATTTTGTTTAGAAAATGAATGTTAACCGAAGATCAACATCAGATGTCGAAAATGCCTAGAGCTGGTCATGATTTATTAAGGCACAATGAGTGGTATCGGTACTGAGAAGAATGACAGAGAGGGTTATACTCTGCAAGCGCTCAGATCAAGAAATTTATTATCCATCATGAGAACACCTTTCGAGAGGTATTATAGGTGTAATCTGCAATTATTTTCATGACAAAGAAATTATTGAGGTATGTATCAAATTTTTTAAATGCAAGATTTTCATTGGTTTAGTTTGCAAGAGCCTTTATAATGATCCATTTGTGCATATCGAGAAATGTTGGCATAGATTGTAGAATCATACCCAAAAAGAAACCTTTTGTATGCTTGTTTTATTCGGGTGCCTATAGATCGCATATGTGTAAAGGCTTAGAAGTATTTACAGCGGTTGTTTTTTTTTATTTGGATTCCAAGTGCAGCATGACTGGTTTTCCCCATTAGGTCTGACTGTTTAATGTTTCTATTTTTAGTCCTTCTGAGATTGTGAATAGTAAAGTTCTTAGTATCTTTTCAAGCTTCTAATTTTGTAACCTGCAGATTTGGCACCATAGTATTAATGATGGAGTCGGTTTTCTTTTTGGTTTATATCTTTCTTGAGCATATCTAACGAATTTATCTTCTTGTGATTGTGCCTGTCCGACACTTTAAACCCATAGCCATAGCTGTGTAACTATTGTATGAAGTTAGTTTCTCACTGTGATAAAAAGGGGCGAAACCCTTATTGGATTGTTTATTTCTATTGGTAAACGTACCAAATGTCTTGGAATCCCACGATACAACCTGCATTTGATATCTTGGCTTTTGGTTCCGATATTCTAATGAGAATGGATTTGACTTGATGCATTTGTAACTACGACCTTTTTAATTTTCTGCATATGTTTGTTTGGCAGATTCTATTTTAATTCTGATAAGCCATCCTCAAATATAGTGAAGTATTCTATATGTTTTGTTAACTATTCTCCTTACTTGGCGAGATATCCTTGTATTTAAGCAAAACAATTTGCCGGATAAAATTATTTACCATCAGATCAGTTGTGTTTGCTTGAAGTTCCTAAATCTCTTTCAACAAATCCATTTTCTGCATATCTTGTAGTTGCCATAGCTTGAGAATTTTTTTTTTTTTGCATATACGTGTACCGTGCCACTACTTCTATTCTAAGGAAAATTAGCGTTCTATTATGCTTTGATGTATATCCATGTTTGCATTCTAAAACTAAAACTTTTCCTTCAGAAATGATTTTTTTTAAATTAGAGATGATGTTTTCTTTAAAAAATATATATATATAGATCGGTCTTTGGAAGTTTATGTTTTAATGGCTTTAAAGGCGTGAAAAGTCTTACTAACTAACAAAAGACTTTTCTTTTACCAAGATCCTAATGTTATTTCCACTATAATAAAATATCTTATGAATCTAGCTGCCTCATATTTTTAAAACTTCCTGTAAAAGCTTTTTATGAAATTATCTGTGAATGGTCTTTTGGATAAATTATTCCTTAAACCATATATTTACTTTTTACTTATCTTTTAGAAAGTATCTTTTATGAGGGATATTTCATATGTATTTATTAATAATGAATAATATTATTTATATAAGAATTTATTCATATATTTATGTATTTATTTATTTTTATTTAAAGAAAAGAAATTATTTTTTATAGAAAGTATTTATTTGATTTATATAGAAAGATTTTAAATCTAATACTAATCTAATTTTCTTAGGTTCTAAGTTTTTTTTTAAGGGATTAATGAGTTAGCTTTAAATTTGAATTTTATGTAGAATGCTTTGATAGGAAATTGAGTCTAAATTTAGGAATGTTTTAATATTTGTATTATGATTTAATCCATATTTTCTTGTAGAATAAATTAAATTGTTTCCACTTTTGAATATTATAAATAGTTAATCTTGGCTTATGAGTTATAAATGGTATTAAATTTTGACGTTATAGATTCTTAATTAGATGCTTGAGAAAATAATAATCTTTGTAAGTAGATTATGGAAATTAGTATTGTGAATATTTAATTTATGGCTTACATTGTTAAGCAAAATAGAAGTTGTTCCTTATCTTTTGGCATAAATAGTCATTTGAGATTATTTAGTATGCGAACTAGGGTGTTGAAATAATTGCCAAAAGTTCCTTTCTTTTGCTAATTATTTTGGTCTAGGGTCCTGAGTTCTTAATGAGCGTATTCATTATAAAATGATGGAATTAAGTATGTATATGTGCTTCTTGGAAAAATTTGTGTGTTTTAACGCATATATAAATATGTTACCTTCCTAAGATATTGTATGCATCAATGATTGTTTTAAGTTCTTGTGTTACAATGTATTTGAGAAGAGATTTGAAAAGGAAAGTATATTTCACTAATGGTTGTTATGTCTTATCATTTGCATGTGCAAAGGTTTTACAATTGAGCATATGAGTACTAGATAATGAATAAAGTCATCATAAGAATGAGGAAAGAGTGCAAAATAAGACTATGTTTGATTGATTTGAAGGATCTTGAATCTTGTATGGCAAATTTAGACTAACTATTTGTTTAATAATGACTTATGCATATTTTTTTTAAAGAGATATGTTTTATTGCATGTAATCTTTAGAATTTGAATAATACTCTAGAAAATATTATATGATGAACTAGAACCCTTATGAGATATGTATGTAAGTCAACTCTATGGTTACAAGACTAGTTGTTCCCGAACTACGATGTCTCTGCGCCACGCATACATAGGCAAGGCTATCTTAGATGAGCCCCCGAGACATTAGGTCGGCCCCTAAGGGCCTTAGGTTGTCATTTCATGGAATTGATTTTGTATGACTGATAATCATGCAGGACTAATGTTTCTTTAGATGTGTAATATGAGACCTTTAGCCATGCAAGACTCAGAAGCTAAGAAGGCACTTCTCCAATTGGCGTACGGATGATTATCTACTAAATGGGTATGCATATGCATAATTTTAATCTGAAATATTTGTATCTAACATTTCAATTATGATGAATGTGATATACTCTATTATGTAATCTGAGCTTTACTAAACTAAAATTTGTAAATTGTTTCTATCACTCAATTAATTTCATTATTGTTATCTATCAATATTTTTAGAGATAAGTATTACAAGGAGGTGTGTGTATAAGTGTTCAACTGATGCATTTAGACTTAGATCAAACCATGGTTATTTAGATCATGTTAGTGTGTAGCAATGAGTTTTACATATGGTTGAATGTTGCTTAATTTCAATAATGCAGTCTTGTTATCCCTAGAGATGTTAATTAACTTGTTGAAATAGATTATGTTATATTTTTTTTATCGTTAATCCTATTTTAAAAAAAAATCTCTGCCTTTTTACTGCTTTAGTTGACTTATCTCTAGGGTTGCATGGCGGGGCATTACATTTGGTATCAGAGCGAGGTTTGTAGCACTGGGATCTCTAGTTAAGGTTGTCGCCCATGTTTAGTTATAGTAATTCTTATTATGCATGTGATAGGAACTCTTTTGTTGGATATCATGCTTTAATCTAAGTGCCTAGATTGATGTGATACGTAGAAAAGTAGAGTGGATGAAAACTGGAAAAGGGAAGAGGATAGTAAGTAATGTTATGATTTTGCCAAGGGAATCACATTGGTTATGGGAATAAATGTACTTATGGTAGTAATGAAAATTGTGTGTGAGAATATAATCTTCCCCTGTAAAAGTGAGAAACCAATAATTGTGCATTGATTGAGTGTTGTGAATACACATTTTCCCCTTGAGATGGTGATACTGAGTACCCATCCATGGGGAAAATGTGTATTTTAGGTGTGGGATCAACCATACCATTATGTGTGTTTGCATGTTTGTTACCCAATTGAGGGCCAACCCTTGTGTGGTTGAAAATATATATATATATATAAGAGTAGCCAAAAGTTAGATTCATAGATTCTATTCTTTGGTGCTCTAATCCCTCAGTCTATGAAGGGATAGTAGCAGCCACAAAGTTGTTGGCATTACATTGTTCGGTGTTTAGTTTTCTACGGTGATCGCCTTTTAGTTATAACTATCAACCATTAGTTTGATATAACTGTATAGTTGTAACTGTCAACCAACTGAGCTCTCTTAGTATATAATGGATGTATCTGCACCTTTGATGATCGAATAAAATAGTTCTTCATTCTCTGCAAATCATTAAATGGTATAGAGCATTGGCTGGCGTCCTAGTGAGAAGCGATGGGCAACAATGCTGACTGTGGCGATGTGAAGTGTTGAAGAACTCATAGCGAGCCGTCGTTGAAGGAAAACACACGCTGTTGTTGGAAGAAAGCCGTTGAAGGCTGAGAAGAGCTTTCTCTGATCACTGGGCGTTTCCTATGACAAATGGAGTATTCGGTGTCTGCAGCATATCTGAAAGGAGACTAGAGAAAACAGAAGTCGTTATCATCTACATAGTGGTGACAAGACAGCGAAGGAGAGGTAGCGGCAAGCCCATGAGAGCTATCTTGCCAATGAGCATTTCACAACTGGAATCAAACCTCTATAGTTAAGCAGATCGCCAACTCTAGTATCTGTGTGAAAGGTATGATGAATGATCTTCAGCTTATGTTGGAAGGAAGCATCGTTTGGAGGTCTCCATAAGTCATTTGAATGAGGAAGACATAGTCTACAAAATCTAGCAATCATTGGTATGTATTGAAGTGTGTATTTAAGTCTGAGTAAGAAGTCAATTTTTTTTTGGAGTATCATCTACATGGAGATTCCATTAGACAAATATTCTGGTTTTAATTTTCATACTTGGAGAATAAAAATTCAAATGCAACTAATGAATAAAAATTTGTGGGCAATAGTAAGTGGAAAGAAAAAAGCACCTACAAATGCAAATAAGTTATTAGATTGGAGTAGTAGAGATGATAAAGCCAAGGCTATAATTGGTCTTGCTCTTTCTGACACTGAATTGCACCATGTTGATTTGGATAAATCATCAGCTAAAATTTGGGATAATCTGAATAAATTGTTTGGAGCAAAAGCCGTTAATGCAAAGTTTTCTCTAAAACTTCAATTATTTCAGTTTAAGATGGAAGATGGAATCACAATGTCAAACCATATAAGTAACTTGCAGTCTCTCATTAGACAGCTAGCAAAGATTAAGGTTACAGTAGATGATGATGATGCTAGGGCCATCCTATTAAATAGTTTGCCTTCAAAATACAACAATGTTGTTTTTACACTCAGTCAAATAGCTTCACAAACTCTAGAAGGTATGATTTCTGCTCTTCTATCAGAAGAGAAGAGAACAACAGAAGATTCAGAAGATGATCCTCAGGAGAAAGCATTATTTTCAAGAAGCAATTACAAGAGATCAGAGAGAATCAAATATTTTTATTGTAAGAAAAATGGTCACATAGCTTGGGATTGTAGAACTCGAGCGAGTGATGTTCTTAAAGGAAAGCTCAAAAATGAAGGAAATCTTGCTTGCATTGAAGATGATAAGGACCCACCAGATATTGAAGATGAGGATTCACCAGATGGTGCTATTAATTTTTGTGGATATGCCCTTTAAGCAAGGTCAGATTGGAGGCAGGTAGCATCAGAGGACGGAGGATTTTCCATCATCTCAAGTTAGCTTCTTGCTTTGAGATGATGCTTTGCATGAGAAGCATTTTTGGTTTTGGTTGTTTTATTTTTCTTTATTGATGCTAACGGAGCTGACAGATTTGAAGAATGTATGTTTTGTGAAGATTTTTTTTTGGAGACAGGTTTGGGGTTTGGTGTTGAGCTCAATATGGATTGTTGTCCAGCGAGCTTCAAAGAGTATATGATCTTGAATTATACCCTTTCGCGGTCACTAGACAACATGGCAGAGATCTGTCATATCTCTTAGGGGCCATTGTCGAATAATTCAAGACTCTGTGATTTGAGAGCTTGGGACTAAAGAGCTCAAGAACACAGCTCAAAGCGACGCCTTTCTGAGGGTAGACGAGACAGCATGATGGAGCCTCGTTTGGTTCAGGATTTGTTCTTTGGGAGAAGATCTTCTATAAAATATGTATTCATATTATGTAATCAACTTTGTTGAGTATTCTAGCATTAAGGGGGGGTACCTTGGTACCATTGCAAGAATAATGTAATAAGGGGGGGAATGTTGGCATTACATTGTTCGGTGTTTAGTTTTCTACGGTGATCGCTTTTTAGTTATAACTGTCAACCATCAGTTTGATATAATCGTATAGTTGTAACTGTCAACCAACTGAGCTCTCTCAGTATATAATGGATGTATCTGCACCTTTGATTGAATAAAATAGTTCTTCATTCTCTGCAAATCATTAAAAGTTCCTTGGGCAGAATGTACAGCGTACGCTTATGACAGCGTAGAGCGGTCCCTCGCTCAACCAAACCTGAGGAAACGTACTCACTACTTTCCCTTATGATGGATCAGGGTACTTGATCCATATGTGTTAGCCTAATCCCCATAGTTTCTGAGCATTTGGATGGTATTTCTTGGAGGATCATTTACCTTGTCTTCACAAAAGGTATGATATGCCACATGAATTGTCAGTTGGGAGCTGGGGTCAAGGACTTGCATTGACAACCCAACTGGAACTATGTGATGACATGAGTAGTCACTTGGGGGCTAGGGTCTAGGACCTGCATGGATAACCCAAGTGAGACCATGTACCCCATGTATATTTTGAGGTCCAGCATGTGGAGGGAGATTTGTTACCCATGCTGAGACAGATCCCGTATTTGCACATGTTCCGACATGATGCAATAGGTACGATGCCACACCCCACTGATGTTTCGACACAGTGCTGGTGATGATACTGTGTTGCTGATGGTAGCGAGCCGGGCTCGAGGACACGATGCCACATGCTTAGACACATGAAGGTGCACTATGAGATTGTGTTATAGCCTACTTGTGTGATGAGCGTAATGGGGCCTCGCACACTTGTAGAGGGATACTCATGTTTGCTTTCAATAGTGTTAGGTCGGTTAGCATATGGGTAGGTCCTAGCCATGTATACCTCTGGCTACGATGAGTACCTGCGTGTGCCTTTTCCACGAGGTGTTGCTATGCGGGGTGTGTTTTGTGCGTGCCTACTTCCGCGAAGCCACAGACACACTGCCATGCGGCATACATCTAGTACGTGCCTTCTTTAGCTGGTGTATGACCATGCCGCATTGAGATGCGATACAAGATGTGGCCGAGGTGCACGTTTCATGTGGGCAGCCAAGGAGTGTGTGGGCCACTTGGTTAGTCCATGCCATGTGACGACGTGATGTAGGGTGCAACCGAGGAGTACACCCTAAGCCATGTGGATGGTGTGCTCACTACACACCACATGAGGGCTACTACTATAGCCTGACATTGTTCCCTCCTTCCTCGTTTGGTGGCTAGTATCTAGTCGCACAGTGTTGTATAGTGCAATTTCGAAGATTGTGGACTTTCTTGTGGTTATTGATGATTTTCTATTGATTGTGAAGGCTGGAACTTTGTTTCTATTTGATTGTGATGGTTTAGCCACACTTTGTGACCTTATTTGCAAGTAACCCTCATGGTTACCTTTGATTTAGTGTTGAAAGTGCGCACATTTCTTGCTTTATTGTTGAAATTAATTTTTTTAAAATCTTTCTTCATGACTATGGTGGCTAAACTAGTTATTCTTATTATTTTCGATGTCAGCCATGTGTCATATTGTGATCCCTCTCCAAGGACGTATGAGACGGACTTGGTGAGTGTATATGAGGAAGCAGACGCAGGGAACCTTGAGGATGGGGGTATGTGAGGCTATTATACAACTAGGACCCACTACCCACCTATGTGTGATGACCATCTCTTGGAGGCTAACTACCTTATACAACAAGAGAGAGGTCATTTTGGTCTTCTTTGGATGGTCTCAACCTATGTGTATGGCCTAACACCAACAAACCATTGATTGTGAGGTATGGATTATGTGAGATGGATTTTGGCTCTTGGCTCATGGATTATGTATCATGGATTAGTATGTTGCTTTTTGGTGTCCATATGGACCCTTGTGTAGCCTTGTGATGTGATTCCTGATGATGTGAATTGATGTGTATGTGAAGAATATATGTTAAATCGTGAATATAGTACTTATGAAATGACAAATGGTGTTTGCGTGCTTTAAAAAGGTAACAAAATCATGATCTTTTGCTGAATATGTTATGAGGTTTAGTGTTGTAAAATAATTAAAGTAAAATGTCTTGTTTATAAATGATGGATATTTAATGGAAAATGTGAGTGTTATGTGTATAAATATGTTGACATTTTGTGAAAATGTAGCATTCTGACCTAATGATTGCTTGACAGCAAAGAGGAAGGGGAATTGCAATGGTGATATAATCAAAAATTGAATACTTTATATGGTTATGATATGAGAATTTCTACTAGTTAGGATTAAAAAGGATGTCAACGTTAACATGTAAGGATTTTAGGTGGTTTATGTACTATGGAATCATTTTTGAAATGCAAGTTTTGATTATATTACCATTGTGACATTAAAAACTAGAAGGGTAGACTATGTTTGAAATAGAGTATATAGGTTTATATTTTACAAATCTTTTCCATAGGCAAACTAGTGTATATTATTCTTATGAAATGAATTAGCTTTGATGTTGGTACTAACGTGTTATGTTTCCATCCTAGTTTGTGACTTCCAGGAGGAAGTCAAGTTTTAAGGGGGAGGATGTAGTGCCCCTCCATTCTCACCATGGATGTGCAGTTTAACGATCGTTGACTAAGTTTGACTCAGGTGTAGAATAAACTCTCCACCAAGAGGAAAGGAAAGAAGAAATGTTAGTTGCAGCTATTAGCGATCTTTGAACAGCAGGGAGCTCAGAGTTTATTGTGTTTCGATGATACGGTAATTACAATTTTTTGACTTTATATGTGTTCTTATCAAACCCTAAAAGTTGGCTTTTGAGAATCTTGTTAAAAGGTACATGGATGAATTTCAATTCGGTGTTCTAAGATTTAATGGATTATTGCAATTATTGTTCTTTTCTTTCTCATCTCTTGCAATCTATGCTTTCCACGAGACTGTGTTTACCAAGGAGGTCACTATGCTTAAGTTCTAAGGAATTTTCATCAATTAATGTCAACCTTATCCTGCCTTCGTAGAAAATTGTGTGATCAGACCTATTGTCTAGTCTTTGAATTCCCTTTTGTGCATTCAACGCTGCCAAAGAAATTTTTCCTTCATTTTAAATGTTGCATTCGATAAGATGACATTTCTTTGAGACTTTTCATATGGTTTGTGTCTTGGTTGTGCTTTCACTTTATGCTTTAATGTCTACCACAACTTTTCCAACTTTATTATCTAATATATAATGTCTTCCTTTATGTTCCATGAATGTCCATACTCTGAACCAAATCCCTCATTCTGGCACTAAAGATAGAAAGTGTGCTAGCATAAAGATCTTCCTTTATTCTTATGATATCAGCGATTGAAGTCATTAAATTTGATGCCATATACTGGCGTTTAAACATCATTTTATTTCAGATTTATATCTGCTATAAATGGAGCTACATCTGAAATAAATTATGAGACTTTTTACTACGTAATGACATCCCAAAATTAGTATAACAAATAAGAAATCTGCCAGCCATAATTTTAGAACTTATCACTACCATTTGAATTTTATATTGTCTGCAGTCTCCTTTTTGGTTTGGTGTGATATTAGCTGGTAGGCTTTTATAGGTGAGCATGCAACATGGCAATGGAGTGGACAGGGGTAGTGGGGAGGAAAAAGAAGAACATTGCAAATAGGAAATACAATGTAACGAGGGAGGGGGGAGAACTGCAAAATGGATATGGATTCATCTGACCAAACCCAAAAATTTATCCATGTCAGCCTGTGCATTTGAAGCAGGGGTAACTAGACCAATTGACCCAGAGGAAGATGACAAAATCATGAGTAGAATGCATAGTTCTCTGAAGAAGGTAACTGAGTCGGCATTCTATGAGAAGTTTCTTGAGTAACTTCAGAGCCCAGAAGTGTTGAACAATATAATCAAAGTGGTACATTGGATTTTGTTTAGAAAAGGAATGTTAACCAAAGATCAACATCAGATGTCAAAAATGCCTAGAGCCGGTCATGATTTATTGAGGCACAATGAGTGGTATCGATACTGAGAAGAATGACAGAGAGGGTTATACTCTGCAAGCACTCAGATCAAGAAATTTATTATCCATCATGAGAACACCTTTCGAGAGGTATTATAGGTGTAATCTACAATTATTTTCATGACAAAGAAATTATTGAGGTATGTATCAAATCCTTTAAATGCATGATTTCCATTGGTTTAGTTTGCAAGAGCCTTTATAATGATCCATTTGTGCATATCAAGAAATGCTAGCATAGATTGTAGAATCTTACCCAAAAAGAAACCTTTTGTATGCTTGTTTTATTCGGGTGCCTATAGATCGCATATGTGTAAAGGCTTAGAAGTATTTACAGCGGTTGTTTTTTTTTATTTGGATTCCAAGTGCGGCATGATTGGTTTATCCCCATTAGGTCTAACTGTTTAATGTTTCTATTTTTAGTCCTTCTGGGATTGTGAATAGTAAAGTTCTTAGTATCTTTTCAAGCTTCTAATTTTGTAACCTGCAGATTTGGCACCATAGTATATTAATGATGGAGTCGGTTTTCTTTTTGGTTTATATCTTTCTTGAGCGTATGTAATGAATTTACCTTCTTGTGATCATGCCCGTCCGACACTTTAAACCCATAGCCATAGCTGAGTAACTACTGTATGAAGTTGGTTTCTCACTGTGATAAAAAGGGGCGAAACCCTTATTGGATTGTTTACTTCTATTGGTAAACGTACCAAATGTCTTGGAATCCCACGATACAACCTGCATTTGATATCTTGACTTTTGGTTCCGATATTCTAATGAGAATGGATTTGACTTGATGCATTTGTAACTACGACCTTTATAATTTTCTGCATATGTTTGTTTGGCAGATTCTATTTTAATTCTGATAAGCCATCCTCAAATATAGTGAAGTATTCTATATGTTTTGTTAACTATTCTCCTTACTTGGTGAGATATCCTTGTTTTTAAGCAAAACAATTTGCCGGATAAAATTATTTACCATCAGATCAGTTGTGTTTGCTTGAAGTTTCTAAATCTCTTTCAACAAATCCATTTTTTGTATATCTTGTAGTTGTCATAGCTTGAGAATTTTTTTTTTTGCATATACCTGTACCGTGCCACTACTTTTATTCTGAGGAAAATTATCGTTCTATTATGCTTTGATGTATATCCATGCTTGCATTCTAAAACTAAAACTTTTCCTTGAGAAATGATATTTTTTTTAATTAGAGATGATGTTTTCTTTAATATATATATATATATATATATCGGTCTTTGGAAGTTTATGTTTTAATGGCTTTAAAGGCATGAAAAGTCTTACTAGCTAACAAAAGACTTTTCGTTTACCAAGATCCTAATGTTATTTCCACTATAATAAAATATCTTATGAATCTAGCTGCCTCATTTTTAAAACTTCCTGTAAAAGCATCTTTTAGTAAGTATCTTTTATGAGGGATATTTCATATGTATTTATTAATAATGAATAATATTATTTATATAAGAATTTATTCATATATTTATGTATTTATTTATTTTTATTTAAAGAAAAGAAATTATTTTTATAGAAAGTATTTATTCGATTTATAGAGAAATATTTTAAATCTAATACTAATCTAATTTTCTTAGGTTCTAAGTTGTTTTAAGGGATTAATGATTTAGCTTTAAATTTGAATTTTATATAGAATGCTTTGATAGGAAATTGAGTCTAGATTTGGGAATGTTTTAATATTTGTATTATGATTTAATCCATATTTTCTTGTAGAATAAATTAAATTGTTGCCACTTTTGAATATTATAAATAGTTAATCTTGACTTATGAGTTATAAATGGTATGAAATTTTGACGTTATAGATTCTTAATTAGATGCTTGAGAAAATAATACTCTTTGTAAGTAGATTATGGAAATTAGTATTGTGAATATTTAATTTATGGCTTACATTGTTAAGCAAAATAGAAGTTGTTCCTTATCTTTTGGCATAAATAGTCATTTGAGATTATTTAGTATGCGAACTAGGGTGTTGAAATAATTGCCAAAAGTTCCTTTCCTTTGCTAATTATTTTGGTCTAGGGTCCTGAGTTCTTAATGAGCGTATTCATTATAAAATGATGGAATTAAGTATGTATACGTGCTTCTTGGAAAAATTTGTGTGTTTTAACGCATATATAAATATGTTACCTTCCTAAGATATTGTATGCATCAATGATTGTTTTAAGTTCTTGTGTTACAATGTGTGAGGGTAAAAATGGGAAAAACAATTTAAGAATATAAACCCAAACACCAATGAAATATGAAGATAAAAGGTATTAAAATAAGAACAAGATGATACTTACAACCTTTACCTTACGCCTTCCATTGTTTGCCTATTTGTTCTTGATCTTGATGGAGATGAAGCCCTCAGAAGCGTATGCTCCCTTGCTTGTTGAAGATGACAAGAATAGAATGGCTATGATACTTTGTGTGATTGAAGATGAGCTTCAACACACTTATGAAATGGATGATAAGTGATATGGAGATGGTTGTGCCAAAGGCGCGCTAGTGTTCCTACAGCATAAGTTTACTCAAACAATGGATGATGAAATGAAGAAGAAGAGGGTTGTATTTATAGAGTTGTATAGAAGAAGATCTATGGTTGAGAAGAAACAAGAAGATCAATGGAGGAGAATGGTTGAGGAACGTGCAACAAATAGAAGAAGGACATGTGTCATTCAAAAAGAAGTTTTGTTGAGTTAACTACTCTGTTGATGAGGATGAGTTTTCATTTTCTTAAATTAGAATTTATTTTTCTAATTTAAGAGTAAAGTTGCTTTAACTCAGCTTTTGCTTTTGTATGACAAGAGGAATGTATTTTTAGAAGATATTGAAGATTTTTAGAAGATAAGAAAGCATAACTAAGTAAATAAATTTATTTAATTACTTGTAGAAGATTTGGAAGATAAGAAAACAAATTAAATAAATAAATTTATTTAATTTACTTGCACATGATTTTGGAAGAATAAATAAAATATTTAATTATATTTTATTTTTAGAGAGTGAGAGAAAAATAAATTTAATTTATTTATTTAAATTTGGAGGAATGAACAACTTAATTAAATAATTAGAAATTATTTAAATGTTTGGAGGAAATAAATTAAATAAAAGTGTGTATGAGGAAAAATCGATTAAATCAAACTAATTAAATCAAAGAACCCAATAACATAAAGGAAACCAATCTAAGTAAAAGCGATTATCACAAATCAAAGACAAATGAAAGCTCTTACCAAAACCTGTATTGTTCCCTTTTAGAGATATGTGGATTGCTCAATGAAGTTGCAAAGCCATGGCTGCAACAAGCAAGTATGTGCTCAAGAGATCAATGTCAAAAGATCGTGATAGTGCTCAATCGACGCGTTGTGTATGCTCAAAGCTCTGTTAACTATGCCTGAGAATACGATCGAAGAGAGAGAGGTAATGAAGGAGATGAGGGGGGTTTATATAGGTTTCAAGGAAGATCAATCAACGGTCCAGATAATTCAGAAGAATCAACGGAGGAGATAAGTTGAGGAATGTGCAACGAATGAGAAGAAGACATGTGTCTTGCTTGCTTTTGCATGAGAGGAGTTATCAAGAATAGAAGAATGAGTTAACTGAAGAGATAAATCAATTAAAAGAATAAAGCAATCAGTTAAGTGATTTAAAACAAGAAGAAGAGATTTGCATGAGAATAGAAGATATTTTGCTTTATTAAATATAGAAATATTTAATTGATGAGCAAGAAAGCTTGAGTTTTTTAGAGATAACTCAAATTAGAAGAAAAAGTAATTTAAATAAATAATTGATTTATTTAAATTTAGAGAAGATATTTTGGAAGAAATAATTAAATAATTAGAATTATTTAATTTAGAAGATTTAAAAGCAAATTAAATAAATAAATTTATTTAATTGTTGTGCATGATTTTGGAAGAATAAATTTGATTTAATTAAATAATTAAGAATTATTTAATTGTAGATAAGAGGGAATTTGTTGAATTAATTAAATAATTGGATTTATTTAATTAATGTAGACTTAATTTTTGGAAAGAGGATAATGATCAAATTAAATAATTATAATTATTTAATTGTGGAAGAATAATAGAGGAATTTAATTTAATTAATTAAATAAAGAGGATTTATTTAATTAATGTTGAATTTAGGAGATTTAGAAGAATTTGATGAAAATTAATTAAATAATTAGATTATTTAATTAACGTTGAAATGCAGGTGATGAGACAGATAACGAAATGCAAGTAGCATGACAAGTTGGTCATTTTAGGGTGTCTACATTTTGTCCCTCTTTGATGCGATGCAGCTTGCAGCATTGCTTCAAAGAAAATAATTGTTGAAGAGGTGATACAATTTTTTGATGCCCCAGTGTAGGTGGTTGCCCCAGCATAGTTAGTGTAGGGTGCCCCCTCGAGAGGAAAGACATGGAAGCGACAGAAGAACTGTGTTGACGCTCGACTAGAAGATTTGTTGGAGATAGGTGAGGTTGGGTTGATGATAGATAGAAGAAAGGAGATAGGGGAGAACATAAGAGAAAGACTGTTGATTGATCTTTGCTGGAAAACTATATAAGGCCATGGAAAAATGGATGGTGTAAATGGATGAGCTTGTTGCAATGGTTTCACATTTGTTTATAAAGAGCAATCCTTATTTTTGATATAGCACGTGGATAGTTTGCCACCAAGGTATAAAAGACCAAGGTGCTGTAATATCCGAGTGCGTGTACATTGACTCTGCAAGCAAGCGGTTTGAACTTAGATCCCTTAGACATAATATGACTTTGTTGGAACATGTGAATGAGCCATAGTCTTGAACATAAAATAAACTTCAATACATGTAAATGCAAGAAGAATTATTAATATGTAAGATGCTAGGTCCTAACACACACAAGATAAATAGAATGCTAAGAAAGATACTGAAGATCATTCCTCAAACACGGCACACAGAAAGCAATGACTATGCCCCCGATCTGTACTGCATCGCAACATACCAAGAGTATAGATAAATCAAGGTAGCCTTGAATAGGTAACGGATAAGGAACAAAAGATAAACCATAACACAAATTGACTAACTTACAAAGTAAACATACAGCCAACATATTCTCTTGCCAAAGAGGTTGCTCAGGATAGATTGGATAGGAAAGATAACAGCCTTATCGTAGGAACTCTATGTCCGTTAAAGGGTGCTATCTACCTAAAAAGACAATGTCTCACTTGCAGGAAATGCCACATGTTGCAGGAGACGCGTGTGTTGGTCTCAACAATGGAACACTTCGAAGAAGACAAGCTTGTTGATCTAGGGCTTGGTTAAGCAGTACTTAGCTGATGTTGGCAATCGGTATGCAGGACAGTAGATGACTCTGGAAGTAGGCCTCTTTGCTTCAAGTTTGTTAAGGACTTTTGCTTTGAAAGGATGCGCTAGCTTGCTGCTTGAGTTAGTCAAGTCGAGGCGAATGGATTTGACAAACGGAAGACTAGAAGGATGGAATGCTAATGGATTGGGACGGGTGGAGAATGATGGATCGTGTGTGCCTGAGTACTGGATACATCCTTCGTATTCCAAACTGCCTACATACCCTGTATCCACGGGATCAAGGCACACTTACGATGGAAGATGAATGTGATAAATATGTAGTTCTGGATAGAGTGATGAATGGGTCAAGGTGAAAGGAGGGGATCTTATGTACCTGAGTACTGGATACTTCCTTCGTATTCCAGACTGCCTACATACCCATATCCATGGGATCAAGGTACCTTAAGATTGAGAAGAGATGATATGTAGTTCTGGTTAGTGTGATGATGTGGGAAAAGAGCGGAGAAGAGGTGATCTTATGTACCTGAGTACTGGAAACGTCCTTCATATTCCAGACTGCCTACATACCCATATCCATGGGATCAAGGTACCTTAAGATTGAGAAGAGATAATATGTAGTTCTGGTAGATGTGATGATGTAGAAAAAGTGTTGAGAAGATAACAGCCTTATCGTAGGAACTCTGTGTCCGTTAAAGGGTGTTACCTGTGGAAATGAGACAAGATCGAAGTATGCGCTGCGAACCACGAACAAGGAACCAATCCTAGACTGAAGCTAAGGAAAGAGTTGCCCCCATTCTGGTAGAGGAAACTGTATGGGTGACTGCCGAAGAAGACACAGAAAGACATGACCTAGGACAAGACAGTGTTAACTGTAGACACAGATCACGACGTGGGATGACGACGAGGGACATTGACAAATTTCCAAGCTATACTAGATAGGGAGATGGAAATGCAAACAAAGCCAGTGGTTTTATTATGGATGGATGGATGAAGCGTGTTGTTGCGAACTGGACAAGGAGCAGACATGACTTGATAGATGATGGATGCTGACTCTTACGCATAGCGCCTGTTTGCCAGGTTTTCACTATGGTACTTATCCAAGGTGCCTGTTTGCCAGGTTTTCACCAGAGGACGGATTTTTTTGGATTTTTTTTTTTTTTTTTTTGGAATACTCTGAGGATCAGGCATAGAACTTCTTGAGATGGACACTGTTAAGTGGCTCATCTAGAGGAATGCCGTCAGGTGTAGCTAAAGTATAAGCTCCTGATCCATATGCTGCTGTCACAATGAAGGGACCTAACCAGTTAGGCTCAAACTTACCCTTCTTCTCTCGATCTGCTTGATTTCTCTGATTCTCCTTAAGTACAAGATCACCAACTTGAAACCGTCTTTCTTTGATCTTTTTGTTGTAATTACGTCAGAGGCGGTTTTGATAGACATGGAGATGATTAAGTGCGGCAAGGCGCCTCTCATCTAGTAGTTCAAGCTCAGCTAATCTGGAAGTGCGATACTCATCTCCGTCGATCAGGTCCTGCATGGATACTCTGAGGGATGGGATCTCGACCTCTATAGGTAGGATGGCTTCAGAGCCAAAGACCAAGGCATATGGTGTGGCACCAGTTGGTGTTCTGATACTAGTGCGGTAGGCCCATAGGGCGAGATTGAGTTGCAAGTGCCAATCACGACCAGCTTCATTGACCGTTTTCTTCAGGATCTTGAGAATGGTTTTATTGGAAGCCTCAGCTTGGCCGTTACTCTGCGGATAGTAGGGAGTTGAAAAGCGATGTTGGATATTGTATTGTATGCATAAGGCACGAACATCTTGGTTCTTGAATGGTCTCCCATTATCAGTTACAATAGCTTGGGGAATACCATACCGGCATATGAGGTAGTTTAGAATAAACTTGGCTATTTGCTTACCGGTGATATAGGTCATAGGAATGGCTTCCACCCACTTCGTGAAATACTCAGTGGCGGTAATGATAAACTTGTGGCCATTTGAGGAGGAAGGGTGGATTTGTCCTATGAGGTCGAGACCCCATTGAGAAAAAGGCCATGGAGTTGTCATAGGTTGTAACTCATGAGCTGGTGCGTGAATCAAATCTCCATGCTGCTGACATTGTAGACACTTCTTAGCAAACTGTGCAGCATCTTGCTCTATTGTAGGCCAGTAATAACCTGTTCTGAGTATCTTCTTAGCAAGATTAGGACCGGAAGAATGTGCGCCATAGACGCCTTCGTGTATGTCTCGTAAGGTAGCTTCGGCTTCTTCCGCGTTAAGACATCATAAGAGGATACCATCAAGACTCCGGTGATATAGTGTATCACCCAGAATGATGTAACAAGAGGATCGACGGATAAAGGTTTTGTGTTGGGTGGATGATAGGTCAGGAGGAAAGGTATTGTGTTTAAGGTATTCATAGATATCTTCATACCATGGGGAATTGGGACCAACAAGTTCGCAGATGATTTCAATAACAGGAACATCGACGGCTGGTATCAACAATTGCTTGATCAAGAATTCACACTTCTGTGTATTTGCAGGCATGTCAATCAGTGACCCTACAGAAGCCATAGAATCTGCAGCTTTGTTATGCTCTCTTGGAATTTGCTCAAATGTGATGGTAGAAAAATGTGGTTTATAGGCATCCACTAGTTGTTTGTAGGGGACCAACTTTTCATCCTTTGTTTGGTATTCATCTGTGACTTGTTAATGACTAGTTGTGAGTCTCCATATACTTGTAATTCTGTGATGTCCCATTAAACTGCTATATTGAGACCTATGAGGAGTGCTTCATACTCGGCTATGTTGTTGGTGCAAGGGAATGCAAGCCGATATGACTTTGGAATGTAGTCATTCTGAGGTGTAACAAATAAGATGCCCGCTCTTGATCCATGCTGTGTGTAAGAACCATCAAAGTACAACTTCCACATTATGGAGGTAGCCAGAGTGAAGAGATTCTCGTCAGGAAAGTCTGCTACCATAGGATGTGTATCTTTCATAGGTGCATCTGCTAGTTGATCTGCGAGGGCTTGTCCTTTAATTGCCTTACGATCCATGTACTCAATATCGAACTCGCTGAGGATCATAACCCATTTAGCTAGTCTGCCTGTGAGAGCTGCTTTTGCTAGTAGATACTTCAAGGGATCAATCTTGGCTATCAGATTTGTGTGTTGGTTCAGCATGTAATGCCGCAACTTTTGGGAGGCGAACACTACTGCTAAACAAGCCCTTTCCATTGGTGAATAATTGAGCTCATATCCCACCAAGGTTCTACTGATGTAATAAATTGCATGCTCCTTTCCTGTGTCATCATTCTGTGCTAGCAGAGCCCCTAGGGCTGAATTTGTAGTGGAGATGTATAAGATCAAAGGTTTGTCTGCAACTGGTGGAACTAATACAGGAGGTGTAGCTAGATACTCTTTAAGTTGATCAAACGCTGCCTGACACTTGTTGTCCCATCGAAATGAGACATCCTTTCGGAGTAAGTGCTGAAAGGGTTGACATTTATCTGCTAGCTGTGATATGAAGCGCTGAATGGACTACAACCTTCCCTGAAGGCTCCTTAGTGCTTTAAGGTTCTTGGGTGGAGGCATCTCCACTATAGCCTTTACTTTTGCTGGATCGACTTCAATGCCTCTACGAGATACAATGTATCCCAATAGCTTCCCTGATGTTACGCCGAATACACATTTCTTTGGATTGAGTCTTACTTGGTATTTTTCAAGCTTGTCGAAGATCTGTCCTAAGACCTGTATGTGATCCACTCTAGAAGATTTAGCCAATATATCATCAACATAGTCTTCCATGATGTGATGAAAGAGATCGTGGAAGATCACTGTCATTGCTCTCTGATAGGTTGCTCCTGCATTCTTCAGACCAAACGGCATGACACACCAACAATAATTGCCCCAAGGACAAGTAAAGGTTGTTTTATGTTGGTCTTCTTGAGCTATCCTTATCTGATTGTAACCCGAGAATCCATCCATGAGAGAAAGCATCTCGTGACCTACTGTCAAGTCCACTATAATGTCAATGTTTGGTAGTGGAAAGTCATCTTTAGGACACGCCTTATTGAGATCTCTGAAATCATTACACATGCGGATGCGCCCATTAGGTTTAGACACAGGTACAATGTTTGAGGCCCAATCTGAATAGTCAATAGGTCGTATAAACTTTGCATCTAATAGCTTTTGTACTTCCACCTTCACCAAGAGAGCTATCTGTGGGTGCATTTTTCTCAATTTTTGCTTGACTGGTTTCACCTTGGGATCAACTGTGAGATAATGAACTACCAGCTTAGGGTCTAGCCCTAGCATATCTGCATAGGTCCATGCAAAGTTGATGGTTCGTTGCAAGAAGAAGCTGCTAAGATTTCTGTGCTCTGTGTCAGATAATGATGCTGCTAGGAATGTTGTCTTTGGATTCTGTTCTGTACCTAGGTTGATCTCTGTAGAATCTTCCACTAGTAGAGCTGATTTCTCCTAGTACTTAGATGGTAAGGGAAGGTCAAATCCTCCATCCTCCGGTGCCACAGTTGGGTTTTCACCTTTGGATACGTCCTTTATTTTTACTATTTTATGATCAGGAGGTGCCACAGTGTGGTTTTCACCTAGAGATCTTTCTTTATTTGCACTTTTGCGACTGGAGGATTCGGCATTCTCACCAAAGTAAGCCGTGGGCTCTAGTTCCATTACAAAACCTGCCTTGTGATTGCCAAGAGGGATACCTTCCCGAAGTCCCATGAACTCAGCTAGAGCTTCGTCATTCTGAAATACATCTATAACGGGGGGCCCTTGTTGGTCCCAATCGGTAAGTTCAGGGTAGACAAGCGTGACATTCTGGGTGCTGGTGTTGGAAGTTAAGGATACGGAGGATAGTGTAAAAATGGAGGATTCTACGAATAGATTGGTCATGTGGAGGGAAGAGTCATCGGTGATATCCTCTGTAGACGTCGTATCGGCGGGAAAAGTGTCAGCTACCTCGTCGAGGATATACTTGATGTCCGAGGCGCGCGGTACCTTCTTACCAAATCCTAATCCTTTCTTGTCTAGCTTCTTTGTTACCACAATGGGCTCCATAGTTCCTTGATTCTGTTTCCCAAGGCCACCTTTGCCTTTATAGCCCATGTTTTTCACTATCCTCAAGCCATTGCCATATTGCTTGACTGGTATCGTGACTGGTTCTTTCTCCTTGTAGAGCCAAGAAGAGATGTCCTCAATAGTTTCCTCTTCCAATAACCGTCCATGTTGGAATTGGGTTAGGAATGCTGGGGGAGGAATAGCTGCTTTTTTGGTAACTTTGGCAATGGGTGGTTTGCCGTAAGATTTTGGAGATAAAGGCATCCGCCCTACACAACAAGATTCTGAGATATCATAAGTGCCAAAGCCTATATCTCGGACACGAGCTGTGATTTTGGGGAGGGGTGTAGGCTCACTTGTAGAGGCTTGCGTGAGAGTTTCAGGGTCAACATAGAGAGGGATTCAAGGGCTTTGTCATTTTTAGGCACTTGGTTGCAATTCTTATAGCTTCCTTGCAAGACACGGCAAAATTCAAAAGGATTAGGATCTCCTGGGATGGTGATTTCCGTACCATTGTATGGGAACTTGAGGGACTGATGGTACGTGGAGGGAACAGCTTTCATTGCATGGATCCATGGGCGGCCTAGGATAATGTTGTAAGGCAGCTCAATATCAAGGACTTGGCACCTAGTTTCAAGCATAATGGGGCCCAGCTGTATAGGCAAGTGAATAACACCTTCTGAACGGCGTTCTGCATCATCATATCCCTTGATTGTAATACTATGATCAGTGTTGACGTGATCCTCAGAGTATCCCAATTGCTTTAGTAACTTTAAAGAACAGATGTTGAGACCAGCACCACCATCTATGAGTATACGTTTGATTTTGCGCTTATGGATGAGAACCTCAATATGAAGGGCATCGTTGTGACAAGGATCGTGGGAGGGGAGGTCTTTCTCAGAGAAGACCACATTGTAGGGTGAAGCAATGTTACCCACTATAGCTTGGAAATCCGCGACTCTTGGAGGGCTTTTTCTAGCACCACTCTATGTGCAGGTGATGACCATAGGAGGTCCAAAATAGAGATCTGTGCTGGTGTTCTCCCTAGATGTTCAACAAGATTATGATCAGACTGAACCGGAAGCCTAGGTGTAGGTGCACGAATGGTGACATGACCTCGACGAGTAGTAACAGCACAATCCGTAGATTTGCCTTTGATGGTGAGGGTAGACACTCGACTCTCTTCAAAATGACCTACAATGGAATCGAAAGACATGGAAGCGTGATTGATACCTTTACCCCTATCCTAAGGAGGAGGTGGACCATGATGAGGGAATGGTTCCTTGTACATATCGAGATCCTTGTTCGTGTGTTGCACTGGTGGTTCATTCTCAAAAGTGATTTGATTACCGTCGATGAGGTTTTGGATGAGGTGCTTAAGCTTCATGCAAGATGCAGTTCGATGCCCTTTGCTCCTATGGAACTCACAATACTCATTATCTCTGTAACGTGCAGTTTTGTAGACAGGTTCTCCATAAGGAGGAGCATCAGGTAAGGTTATGAGCCCCTTCTGCAAAGCTTGCTGTAAGACCGATTCGATGGGCACTCCCAAAGGAGTAAATTGATGTCGCGGAGGGTAATCTTGTTGGGGCCGCTCTTGTTGTCGTTGTTGTTGGTTGGGATAAGGCTGCCTTTATTGCTGCTGTTGTTGAGGTAGAGCTTGACTTGGTTTGGAGAGTTGCAGCGGTGTTTGCAACGTTTGGACATGCTTAGTATCGACCACCCCATCATTGACCACGTTTTTGTTCGTGTTCCAATATTTGGGTTTATCGTTCGATTGTTGATGAGAAGTACTATCTTTCGTCTCCTTAAAGATTTTGACCACACCCTTAGCAATGAGGGCCTTCTCAATGTTGATACCCTTGTATGTGATTTCATCGAAGGTTGTAGCACTAAGAATTTGCAAATGGAAACCTAACTCTTGGTTGAGGTTCTGCACAAATATGCTAACAAGCTGTTTCTCTGGAATCTTGAAAGGGAATTTACTAGCCATTTGTCTCCATCGTTGAAGGAAAGAAATGAAAGTTTCACCATTTTTCTGTTTATTGTTGCATAGGTCCGTCATGGAAATCTCATGCTCTGCGTTGTAAGAAAAATGGGTGGCAAACTTCTCTGCTAGCTCGTTGAAAGACTTGATACCGTAGGTAAGTGTGAGAACCATTCTATTGCTTGACCTCCAAGACTGCGAGGAAAGAGACGCATAAGATATGTGTCGTTATGAGAGACCTCGAAGCAAGCGAGATAGAATTCCCTAAGATGGTCTTTTGGGTCACCTTTTCCTTTGTACTTATCGAACTTGGGAATAGTGAAATTTTGAGGAAAAGGGATCATTGGTAACGACCGATCAAAAGGATAAGGACACACTTCCTCTAAAGAGAAGGTCTTTTTGGTGTGGCCAAACGTAAGATCAGATAGCTGCTGTTGAACTTCTGCGATCTTTAGCTCCATAGTCATGGGAGGGGTTGGTAACATCTCCTGTTGTCCAAGAAGTGGTTGGTGTTGCCCATATGGAAGATTATAATGTGAGCCATGTGCAGTGGTATTGTAAGGGTCGTAAGATTGATTGGGATTGTATGAATTGTATGATTGGTTCAGATTGGGTTGGAATTGGAGGCCTTGATTAGGTAGAGGTGGAGGTGGCGCTAGGTAAGAATGTTGGCTTTGCGACGGTTGAAGAAAGGGATTGGGGGGAGGAAAGCTAAAGTGCGTTTGATTAGGTTGTGATGGTGGCACAAAGCTTTGGGAAACCTGATGTTGGGAATGTTGAGAGTGGCTAGGCAATGTATGAAAGAAGTTGAGCGAGGATGAACGTTGTGGAAGAGGAACATAGTTAGAAGTGATTTGCGACGGTGGGGGTTGATTGAAGATGAGAGTAGAAGAATGTTGTGGTGGAGGAACATAGGTAGAAGTGATTTGCGACGGTTGGGGTTGCTTGAGGACGAGAGTAGAAGAATGTTGTGGTTGGGGCTGCGTGACTCTAATTGGTTGAGAGACATGCAGGTGTGATGATATAGGAGGTGGCATTTGTTGAGACCCTTGTTGCATGGCTACATACGTGTTCCCCGGATTGTAATTGGGTGGGAAACCTACGCGTGATGGGGTAACCAAGATTCCACTTGCGCTTGGGGTGGACACTTTAGGAGACGGTTGCACATTCGATCGAGCTAAGGTGGCTTGCTTAGCTAACTCTGCTTGACGTTGGAGAGTTTCTTGTTGGTTTTGATAGATCTCCATAGGAGTCAAAAGCGGTGATATGGGCCTCTCCCCTGTTGGGTTTTGAAAAAGGGGATTCCTATACTACGAGCCTTGAGTAGGTAGGGGCGTAGTCACTGTGGACATGGTTTGCACCGCTTGTATGGTTTCTTGGGTGTTGTTGCTCTCCTTGAGAGTGGATAAATCAAAATCTTGGGGTAACTTGGCGCCTTGCTTTGCAAGCAAGTGAAAGAAATGATCCTGGTTCTCACTAAGGATTTTATCAAAGGCAGCTATAGCTCTAGGATCTTGTATAAATTCATCAAGATCTTGCCCATCTTCTTGAGAGGATTGACCTATTTCAAAGTGTCGCTCTTCTTGAGATGGGGTTTGATCTACGATATAACCTTGTGGGACAAAATCTGGAGGCAAGCCTGTGGTATACTGAGGTGCATTTATCAAAGGGGTTCTATCCTCATGAGGATTGCTAGGTTCATCTATGTGCGGCATGTTCGAAGAGCTGATTGGTTTTGCCGCGGGTGTACTAGGAGTCACTTTGGGAGTAATGTTGAGACGACCTGATTGTGGTGTGCGAGGAGGCGACTTGCGCTTTTTAGGGACAACTTGCTTGGATTTCATAGTTTGTTGTAGCCTAGTGGTGACCATGGGATACACTAGGACAAAATGTAATGCTGGGAATCTGTGAGATGCTTTAAGAAATGGACAAACTGCTGATGCACAAAGTACTGGACCAAAAGCGCTATACTGTTTGACCAGAGGCGCAGGACTGTGCTACCAAAAGCGTGCTACTGTGGACCAGAGGCGACGGACTGAGCTACCAATAGCGAGTTACTGCTATGCCAAAGGCGAGCTACAGTGACCAAAAGCGAGCTACTGTTATACCAAGGGCGCTGAAGTAGAGTTTTGCCAGAGGCGGGTTACTGCTGTACCAAAGGTGATCTACTGTACTACCAAAGGCGAGCTACTGTAATACCAGGGGCGCAGAAGTAGTGTCTGATGTTTTTCAAAGGCAAAATTTTTTCTGTTTCTGATTGGATTGGTTTGGCAAGACAAAACACAGCAAACAAGTGGTCAAAAAAGGCACAAGGACTGACACAACAGATAGTGTATGTTCAAGGCTCCAAACAAGCCCAATGTTTCCACAGGTCTAAGACAGTTACAATCAATAACAAGCACTTTTTATCCCTAGAGACAAGGTTTCATTGCAGTAGATCAGCTCACAGCTTAATACTCCGTCGATAAAAATATCATTCCATAAAGGTGTTGGATATTTAGTATCTTTGCGAGAGACGATAGGTAGGGATATCTCACCCTCCCCTTGGAAAGCTCAAGTAGGTCACAAGAGCTTTATGTCCAAGGGAATACTATCTCTTCTCAAGGGAGCCAATGGTGAGTATCTTAAGGGTTTAAATCGATTTCCCTTGCACTGATGATTACCGCAATGTTCGGAGGTAGGTCGGGTAGTCTCTATCTAAAATGGTTCTTAGTGACTTTGAGGGACCAATGCCTTACGAGCAATGCGACAAGCTACTAAAAGCTTTAACCAATCCTACTAAGAGTTTCAAACACTTCGCTCAATGTGAAAATCGTTTCCACAAAGAGCTAGTACACCTCTTTTCAGTTTGGCACCACAAGGTAAGGCTGACGTCGGTTAGGACTTGGCTTTCGCCTTATCCCTCTTATATAGCGGTTCAAAGGAAAACTCCGCTTAGGGTCGTCCCTTTTGGATGAAGCGCAATCCAAAAGCAGGCCCTTCTAAAGGAAGTACAGAAAAGTAAGAGCAAGCACGTCAAATAAAGGTTCAATTGTCCCGTTATAAGAAAAATAAGGTGCAACTAAACTAGGCACACACACGTTTGTAGTTGTAAATTGTCCCTTATGAAATGAAGTGTTTGGCATTCATGTCCATTGTCCTTTAGAAAATTGAGGTGTTTGTTCATACATGTCCATTGTCCCTTTAAGAAAAGCAGTATGTTCCTAAGACTTAGATTGCAAGAAAAGATTTGTTCAATTATCCTTTTAAGCATGCAATGTGTTTCTAAGACTTAGTGAGATAGATCAAGAGGTCTTCAATGCTCGTCCTGTATGAACATGTTAAAAACACCTATTTGCTCTGTGTGAGTAATAAGAAGCTGCAACAAGTGATATTAGGTCCACACAAACTCAAAAGTTAGCAAGTGCTTGAAGTCAGAGATTGAGAATAGGCCAATGAGTGGTCTTAAAAAATAAATCTCAGAAAATCTTTGAAAAAATATTACCACTGTGTAGAGGACAGAAAAATACCAACTTTCAAAAAAAACATCACCTGAATCCGAGTCCGTTTGTGAAAGTTATGAAGCTTGAAAAGTCAAAAAACTGTGACGAGACAAAGACAGCAGTGAAAAAATCAATTTTTTGAAAAATTAGAGAATCTTGAGAAAAAACCAATTTCACCACGATGTAGATCACGAAATTCTAGCCTATTTCAAAAAAAAAAGCACTGAAATACGTGTTTGTATGACCAAGATAATAAGGTTTGAAAATCGCCTATTGAATCAAAATGCTCAATGAAGAGGGGCATGTTTTAGCCCCCTCTAACTGGCTCTTGGTCACTGATGTGACCTGCTGCTAAGGGCTAAAAAAAGTTTGTTTTTTTATTTTTTCTAAAAAAAAAAAAAAACTAAAAATATACTTCCCCTTTACTTTTTTGAGACAAAAATCAAAAATGCAAATTTTGTTTTATTTTTAAAAAAACTTTTTATAAAAAAGCTGCACTTTTCCATGGAAGAAAAGTACGGTCCTTTTTTTAAGAGGACAGCAGTACTCCAGCTGGTACGTACCTTGCTTTTGATGCTTTGTTTTTTCTTTTTTACTTTTGATTTTTTTTTTTTTTTGGATTTTGCCTAGTTTTTTTTTGTTTTTTTATTTTTGGATTTGCTTTTTCTTTTTGCTTTTTTTTTTAATTTTTTCTATTTTTGAAAAAAGAAAACTTTAAAAAAAAAAAAAAAAAAAAAAAAAATTTACTGTACCTCACAGTGATTGTACGGCCTCGGGTTGCGTGCCAGAGGTGAAAAAATTTTACCTTCACCGAAATAGGCCAAATTTTATATTTTTCTTCATCCCTCGACCCTTCCGAACGCAACCGTGACCTCCGTTTTTGCCCAGCAAGCTTCCTTTAAAAATCCTTTTTCAGATCTCTCCAAAAAAAGAGTTAAAAAACCTGTGAAATCAAACTAAAAATTCCACAAATTTGATATTAAATCAGGACCAATGGGTCCCACCGGGCGTGCCAGAATGTGTATGAGGAAAAATCGATTAAATCAAACTAATTAAATCAAAGAACCCAATAACATAAAGGAAACCAATCTAAGTAAAAGCGATTATCACAAATCAAAGACAAATGAAAGCTCTTACCAAAACCTGTATTGTTCCCTTTTGGAGATATGTGGATTGCTCAATGAAGTTGCAAAGCCATGGCTGCAACAAGCAAGTATGTGCTCAAGAGATCAATGTCAAAAGATCGTGATAGTGCTCAATCGACGCGTTGTGTATGCTCAAAGCTCTGTTAACTATGCCTGAGAATACGATCGAAGAGAGAGAGGTAATGAAGGAGATGAGGGGGGTTTATATAGGTTTCAAGGAAGATCAATCAACGGTCCAGATAATTTAGAAGAATCAACGGAGGAGATAAGTTGAGGAATGTGCAACGAATGAGAAGAAGACGTGTCTTGCTTACTTTTGCATGAGAGGAGTTATCAAGAATAGAAGAATGAGTTAACTGAAGAGATAAATCAATTAAAAGAATAAAGCAATCAGTTAAGTGATTTAAAACAAAAAGAAGAGATTTGCATGAGAATAGAAGATATTTTGCTTTATTAAATATAGAAATATTTAATTGATGAGCAAGAAAGCTTGAGTTTTTTAGAGATAACTCAAATTAGAAGAAAAAGCAATTTAAATAAATAATTGATTTATTTAAATTTAGAGAAGATATTTTGGAAGAAATAATTAAATAATTAGAATTATTTAATTTAGAAGATTTAAAAGTAAATTAAATAAATAAATTTATTTAATTGTTGTGCATGATTTTGGAAGAATAAATTTGATTTAATTAAATAATTAAGAATTATTTAATTGTAGATAAGAGGGAATTTGTTGAATTAATTAAATAATTGGATTTATTTAATTAAGGTAGACTTAATTTTTGGAAAGAGGATAATGATCAAATTAAATAATTATAATTATTTAATTGTGGAAGAATAATAGAGGAATTTAATTTAATTAATTAAATAAAGAGGATTTATTTAATTAATGTTGAATTTAGGAGATTTAGAAGAATTTGATGAAAATTAATTAAATAATTAGATTATTTAATTAACGTTGAAATGCAGGTGATGAGACAGATAAGGAAATGCAAGTAGCATGACAAGTTGGTCATTTTAGGGTGTCTACAAAAAGATTTTATTTAATTTTGACTTTGGAAGATGTAATTAAATATTTTGATATTTAATTAACTTAGAGGAAATATGAATCGAATAAATAAATAAATTTATTTATTTATTTATAGAGAAATTTAGATGGAATAAATATTAAGAATATTTATTTAGACAGAGTCGTGTCATTTTTAGGTGTATACATTTTGCCCCTCTTTGATACAAAGTGTTTTATCACGTTGTTTCTAAGAATAAGATTGTCTGAAAACGATACATGCCCTAGTTTGCCCCTGGTATGAGTTTAACGACAGGATGCCCCCTCGAGAGATTGGACGGAGAGAAGGTAGATGGCATGAGACGGACAATCTCACGATGAGATAGGTTGACAGGAGAAGAAATGGTTGGATGCAGAAGAAAGATGGTGAATGATATGTGATGCAAGATAAAATGATGACACACACAAGCAAGCAAGCAAGTATGCAAAAATGATACAAGAACAGGCAAGGTATTGCCCGGTCAAGTGGTAAACCAAGGATATAGATCGATGATGTCTGGTGTCAGGAATGAAAAATGTTGTATAAGACTCCAAGTCTGGTTTCAACAATGCAACATCCTGCCTAAGACATTGGATATGATAACAATATACGACAGTGTTGTCATGGCGAGGAATGATATATCCCTAGAGCAACACGATAGGCATGGGAAAGATATATCCCACTGATAGTTATGATTTATTGATAGGTTTACGACAAGATTAGGATCAAGACCACTGATTGTGATTGGATAATTTAACAAGATTAACTTGACTCAATTGGTATGGATTAAGGATAGACTTGCATTTTGATCACTGCTCAAATTGACAACTAGAACTATTGATGAGAGATATGAAGACAGATAGAAATTTGATTAATAGAAGAAATCACAAGCTTTTATTTGTAAACATTGATACGCTGCATAGAATCTTTATTGCATGGGATATGGATATGGATACGGATATGGATATGAAATGTAATTGGAAATGATATGGATATGGATATGGATACGTGTCATATTGATATTGCAAGGACTTTGTTTTCATCATTGGGCTTTATTATGTTGTACAAAAATATAAGCATCTAGGTATAATTAAACCGAGATGACCTGAGTATTCCTTACATGGATTTTGATATAGCAAGTTGATACAAGCATCTAGTCAAACTTGAATCTAGATGACCTGAGTACTTGCATTTCAACAGACAAGGATTGCCCTTTTTCATGTTTAGACCCCAAAGTCCTCAATGATCTTTTTCTGATCATGTCGTTAGACGAAAGTCATCACATTACTAAAGTTTAATCCACAAGCAGCAGACAAAGAAAAAGATTATGTCCCCATCATAGCGTCTCTAGCTTTTGGCATCCTCGAGTAGCATAGGAAGACATAGTAACGAAAAATTAAGACCTTGTAAGTTAACCGATAAAAACACAAAGCATTCTTGTATTAGATGTGTCTTCTTGCCATAATTGATATAGAGTTAGTTTGAGTGTTTTGGTATGGCACTCTACTTTTGATTTGGATAGGTTGATGTTTTTGTGCCAAGATTTTTGTTTTGGGAAGCTTGCTTTACTGTGCGCGCTTGTCTAGTGAAAGGGTGCAGACGCGGATAGAGAGAAGGACAAACGACAAGATATGGAACGGATGGGAAGTGGAGCCTTGGGGGCGCATTGACAATGTCCTTGCCTACGTGACGACACAAAGGCAACATAGTTCAAGGACTTGGACTATGGGCCTAAGATATGGATCGAATGAGACACAATATGGAACAGATATGGATTAGATATGGAACAGATATGGATCAGATATGGAATAGATATGGATCAGATATGGAACAGATAACACTGATGACAGAGGCTATGCTAGGCTGACACTGTGGACAGGATACTGGATAAGAATTTTGGATAGCCTTAATGCTAGATACTAATGACAAGGGAAACACCACAGATAGGTAGATGTATGGGTGATAAAGAATGGAATGGGTATGTATGGGGATGGGCAATAGTGGATAGAAGGAATCAAGGATGTTATCCTCAAGGACTATGTCACATAGAAATAACTCAAAGCTTATGATGAAGGACAATGAGAGGATAATGAAGGATTTGTGTGGTTTTGGAGGGATAAGGTATGTCAAGAGACATCTAAAACATTTGTCAACATTGTGCCCCCAATCTTTATCAAGATCAAGAAAAATAGAGGAATGGAAGATTAGGATGGATGGACTGGACAATATAGGTATGTAATGGATAGAGGAATAGGATAGGAAATGGTATGAAAGGAAACTGGTAGGAGAAAAGTGATATGCTGATGAGACAAGGTGTCCCCAAGTGTAGGTGACATAGGAGATCAACTTACACATGACGCTTGTTTGCCAGGTTTTCATCATGGTACTTATCCAAGGCGCCTATTTGCCAAGTTTTCACCATTGGACGAAGGGATTTTTCTTTACTTTTTTTTTTTTGAATATTTGGATGGAAGAAGGTGGATATGGAAGGACTCGAGCATCTAGTTCCTTGAAAGGTGATAGTCTCAATGGATGTCATCACATGGACCAAGTCAAGTGTTCTCATAGATGTTGGTAGGGGATTGCATGAAAGTGAGATGGAGTAGGTAGATAGCAGATTATGGAAGGTGCGATAGTGGATTATGATGTGAATTATGGATGGAAGGCTTATGCAAAAGCATGGACCATAGGAATAGGATGAGGAAGATATGTAAGATAATAGTGGAAGGAAGGGGAGGTACACGGAAATGTTGTGGAATGGAATGGAATCATGACCAACGGTTGTACATACCGTGATAAACAGTGAAGCTAGTAATGGGAAAGTAGTGTAGGAAGCAACGGAGACTTTTACTTATGGATGAATGATATAGGCCTTTAGGGACCCACATAGACTTAGTATTTTTCTGATTTTTGCTTGTCATGTGGGATGGAAGGATTTGATATTTTTGGATGGAATGCAATTTTTGGATGGAAAAGGAGAAAGTGGATGGTTGGGATTCATGAGAGGTGGATGCCTCATTTGACTTGAGGGCTTTTTGCTTATGTACCCAAACCATTTTGCTTTTAGACTTTGCTTGTGAAGGTATGGGTTTGGTGTATGTAGCTTGTGTGCAGCTTCGGAGGTAATTGCCTGTTGCTTGGGGACCCACACCTTTTTCAATTTGACATTGAGGTGTGTGGGTGTATGCAGTTTTTGAGATGGATAATTCTTTGACTCTTGGATTTTGTATCCTAGGTCATGAGGGCGCTTAGGATTTTTTACTTGAGAGGTAGAGGCATCCAAATTTTTGCTGTTGAATTATCTTGGGATGGTGGAAGTGGGGTAGGTGGAAGCTCTTTGTTTAGACAACATGTGCATTTGTTGGCCATGATTGGGATTGTTAGAGGATTTATAGATGGATGAATAAGGTGTTGGAAGAAGTGGTAGGATGCATGGAGGGGTGTTAGGAGTTGGAAGTAGCAGAGGTAGATTGGATGGTGGAAGGTGTATAGTCACATGCTTTTGACAATTGTAGGAAGATGGAGGAGGAATGGCGACATATGTTTTGGGGATACGATAGGGTTTGCGATGGAAAGTGGGGGATTTAGGAGGAATGGAGGAAGTGCCAACATCTTGAGGAAAAATGAATTATTTAATTGTTTGGAATAAATAAATTAAATAAAAGATTTTATTTAATTTTGACTTTGGAAGATGTAATTAAATATTTTGATATTTAATTAACTTAGAGGAAATATGAATCGAATAAATAAATTTATTTATTTATTTATTGATAGAGGAATTTAGATGGAATAAATATTAAGAATATTTATTTAGACAGTGTCATGTCATTTTTAGGTGTATACACAATGTATTTGAGAAGAGATTTGAAAAGGAAAGTATATTTCACTAATGGTTGTTATGTCTTATCATTTGCATGTGCAAAGGTTTTACAATTGAGCATATGAGTACTAGATAATGAATAAAGTCATCATAAGAATGAGGAAAGAGTGCAAAATAAGACTATGTTTGATTGATTTGAAGGATCTTGAATCTTGTATGGCAAATTTAGACTAACTATTTGTTTAATAATGACTTATGCATTTTTTTTTAAAGAGATATGTTTTATTGCATGTAATCTTTAGAATTTAAATAATACTCTAGAAAATATTATATGATGAACTCGAACCCTTATGAGATATGTATGTAAGTCAACTCTGTGGTTACAAGACTAGTTGTTCTTGAACTACGATGTCTCTGCACTACGCGTACATAGGCAAGGCCATCTTAGATGAGCCCCCAAGACATTAGGTTGGCCCCTTAGGTCCTTAGATTGTCATTTCATGGAATTGATTTTGTATGGCTGATAATCATGCAAGACTAATGTTTCTTTAGATGTGCAGTATGAGACCTTTAGCCATGCAAGACTCAGATGCTAAGAAGGCACTTCTCCAATTGGCGTACGGATGATTATCTGCTAAATGGGTATGCATATGTATAATTTTAATCTGAAATATTTGTATCTAACATTTCAATTATGATGAATGTGATATACTTTGTTATGTAATCTGAGCTTTACTAAGCTAAAATTTGTAAATTGTTTCTATCACTCAATTAATTTCATTATTGTTATCTATCAATATTTTCAGAGATAAGTATTACAAGGAGGTGTGTGTGTAAGTGTTCAACTGATGCATTTAGACTTAAATCAAACCATGGTTATTTAGATCGTGTTAGTGTGTAGCAATGAGTTTTGCATATGGTTGAATGTTGCTTAATTTCAATAATGCAATCATGTTATCCCTAGAGATGTTAGTTAACTTGTTGAAACAGATTATGTTATATTTTGTTATCATTAATCCTATTTAAAAAAAAATCTCTGCCTTTTTTACTGCTTTAGTTGACTTATCTCTAGGGTTGCATGGCAGGGCATTACAATAGTCAAGGAATGCACAATAGAAGCCCACTGCAAAATAAGATTGCCACTATCAAAATAAGTTACAAACATAGTGTGAAATCCAAGATTAGGCATGATAGTTCATCTTTGAGTGCCAAGAATCAAATCAAATATAGGTATTGAATGCATTCAAGGTTTTAGTGTCTTTCATACATAGATTGCTCTTGGATTTCATTGCATGCAATTACTATCACCAAGAGGAGATGGAGCTACTTGATTTGCATAGTTTGCTACTCTAATTTCATTCCAAACTAGGCAAACCACATAGAGAAATCTAGTTTTATTTTATTTGCAAAATTCTATAAGTGATACTCAATAACATGTAAAGGAAAAAATCTAAATATGATTAATAATAGATGTTTCCAACCTGCAAAACACCATACAAGTTCATTTGTATTTGTTGCACTCACATTGTTGGAAATAAATGTTGAATTGAACTATCTGGGAGGCAATGAATTATGCTAGTCAAAATATACTACAAAATAAATCTAATGTATTGAAGGCTTTAGGATACATGTCATTATATTTTTTAAAGGGTGTGATATATCCCATTTTCTAAAATGTATTTTGGTGAATCAGAAAATATTAAGCTTTTGAGAATTTTGGGAGTTGTGCTAGGGTTTTAGTTCTTGTGTTGTGTTGCTTAGCCTTCTAATGTCATACAACACCTTTGCGCAAGATTTTCCTCATTCTTTTGCATTTATTGTAGGGGAATTTAGTTTTCCATGCCATGGGGCATCACTTTCCCCTTCTTAATGGCCTCAAACTTTATCGACCTAGTAGTTGTTGGTGTTGATGGTTTGACGACTCTTAAGGATGGGTCCACCAAAAAGAAACCCACGAACTTTGTCGCCAAGGTGTTTCACAAGGTATAAACTTTGAATCTCCTTCGAATGTGGTGTTGCCCATCCTAAACTTTCATAGTGCCTATAAATGGCTTGCAAATTTTTCTTTAATAGTTTATTATTTTGGGAGAGTTCCCCTTGAAAGCATTCTAAAAGACTGGGAAAACAAGACTTGGGTCCCACACAAGGTTTTCCTTGACAATATCCAAAACCTACAAAAGGTCTTTTTTATTTCACTTTGTTGAAGCTATTCATGTGGTGGTAATTCTCAAACATGGCCCCTAGTTTGCCCATTCCTTATTCTAATCTTCCAGCACTAGGCCTGAGATTTTGTCATTTTAGATGAAAGGGCTCTTCATGTCCCTATCTAGGTGGAATTCCTATGCCTACCTTTGTTGTGTTGAACATTTTTTGGACACTATCACTAGCACACTTTGGAAAGTGGTCTGCATTAAGCTAGACAGATTTTTTGGCTCATCCTCAAAAATGAGTCTATGTCGAGGTTGACCTTTCCAAATATTTGAAAGAAACTATGGACATTAAAATTGGTCAAATGCATCATTCCTAGCTTGTCCTTTATCTTAGTCTTCTGTACACTTTCTTCAAGAGTCAATCCTCTGATCATAACATTAAGGATTGTCCCTTGGTTTCCCACATAAAAATCCTTCTTCTCAGTCATCTAAGGCTCCTCCTCTAGAACAGGAAGAAATATGGACCACAATAGGGAACCACAAGAACAATAAGAACCCTAGAAATAATGGAGCTCCAACCAAGACTCTAGGAAACTCTAGGAATCATGCTACTAAGTAGCCTTCTAGTGTAGTTTCAAACCCTTTAGATAAGGGGATAGAGTTGGTGCCTTCTATTGGTGAGTTGTGCAATCGGCCTAAGTTTACCAGAATGCCTTAATTGATGTCAGTTCTTTCTTCTCAGCTAGTAATTCTAACATGTTCTCCTTCTTCTCCCTTGTAGCTGTCCATCACTACTCTATCATAGTTTATGTCTTCCTGACATTTAATTGAGTAGTTTCTCTCAAGATGATTTTTTGAAGAATCGCTATGCTACTCTAGATGAGTTGGATAGACTAGATGATATGAATCTTGACTCCCATCAATGAATTTTCTATCCTAGAATGTTTGAGTTCTTATAGACCTCCCCAAGAAGTATTTTGTGAGAAATACATGAAAAATATTTTCTTGTTTGGATATTCTTTGTTTGCAAGAAGTTAAGACTACTAGTTTTTGTTTTTTGTTGCTTGTCGTGTTATTTGGCCAGCTAGTTTTTTTTGCATAGCAATCACGATGAGGTTCATGGAGCCATAATAATATTTCCCTCTTGTAAGTGGCATCCACATTTAGTGGATCATGGATGTGACCCCACTAACATATCATTATGCACCCTTTTCAATATCAACAATCATTCTTTTGGAGTTATTAATTTTATGCTTCCAATGATGTTGTTGAGAGATCTTCTCTCTAGCACTAGATTGTTCATTCAATGCCTACCACCACTTGGGTTCTATATAGAGACTTTAATATGGTAGAGATGGCATATGATAAAGATGACACTCTTCCCATGGGTTGGACAATTGATGAAAGGGAGGCTTGGTATTTTATGTGCAATAAATTGGGCTTTTTTTATCCCAATGTAGGCCACCACCTTAATCACCCCACTGATATACATGGTGTAATTTGAGAGCTAGGTTTGATATATTTTATAAATGGCTTAATCATGCTATGTGTTTAGCACAATCCTTTTTTATTTTGCTAGTTATTCCTCCCTGTCGGTGGAGCCTTTGCCAGATGTTGTCCCTTCCAACCATTCTCCCATCTAGTTTTGCATTGAATGGCAACTTGCTAATCCCAAGCCTAACAAGACTCAGTGTTTCCTTAACACTTCTTTGTTAAGTCATCAACCCTCATTGGCCCACATATGACATGTTTAGAATCTTGAGCCCCAACCCACTCAGTAGATAAGTTGAATTTCCTGGTAGAATGATGCCATAAAATGCACCTCTCATTTCTTATAGAATTATGGCTACCAGTTATTGTTTCTCCTACAAGGTGACCACCTCAGAGATTTGCCAAGCCACCACTGCACTGGAATCCAATCCCTTTGTTCCATCTTTACATCTATGTATTGTTGAGCTTTAGAAATAGAAACAAATCATTGATCATCATATTGCCAGAGGTACCCAAATCAAATCTCACCTACATTATCTCAAAGTAGGGGATAGAGCCTCTAAAGATTATTTCCAAGATCTTCATGGTTGTCACATCCCTAGGCCTTTAAATAAATTAAATATGGCCATTAGCTTTTGACCAAACATCCCGATGTTATCTAGGATTTTATTCATCATGTTGTTAGAGGTTTTTAAAGCTCAATAGAATTCTCTTGAATGTGAGGAAGCTTTTCAAGAATGCCTCAGGGTTGTCCCTTGTTGGCTTTCTTCTACTCAACAAGCTTTTTGTTATCAATTTCTCTCTATTGCTGATCTTTGAGAAGCAGTGTTTTCTATGGCCAATGATAAAGCTTCCAACTATGATGGTTTTCCATGTAAATTTTATAAATCTCTCTAGGATTTAGTTGGTGAAGACCTTCATAAATTCTATCTTAAAGAATTTTATTCTAATTCTCTAGGAACAATTATAAATAAAGGAAATATTAAGTTCATACCTAATTCTAGTGATCCTAAGGATATCTGCAATTGGCAGCCAATCACTTTGCTTATTGTTTCTTACAAAATCCTGGCTAAGGCTCTTGCTTTGAAATTGTGCCACCTTCTTCCCTTGATTGTGCATTTGAAGCAAACCAGTTTTATCAAGTCCATATATATTCTAGATAACATCATTATGGTCTAGGAAGGCATGGAGTGGTCTAAACACTCACAATAGCAAATTGTGTTTATCAAGATTGATTTTTCCAAAGCTTATGATCGGATTGAATGACCCTTCATTCTTTCCATGCTTCAAGCTCTTGGATTTGGGCCTTGTTTTGTGCAATCTCAAATGCCTCTACTTGCCTCACCATTAATGGGCACCAATCTAATGCTTTAGGGATTTTTCAATTTATCCACCAAGGTTGCCCCTTAGCCCCTACTCTCTATGTTTTAACTGCTAAAGGATTTGGTTATCTTATGTCTCATTATGTCCAAAATATAGTCAAAGGCATGTACCTTGCCTAGCTCCTCAACTCATCTTATGAATGGGAATTTTACATATGACTCCTTTCTCACTTTTCTTGAAGATGAAGGCAATATCAAGCAAGCTTTGCATTTCCTTGATATTTTTTGTAAGGTTTCAGGTTCCAACATTCAATGGAAGAAAACTCAATGCTACAGGTAATAAATTTTATATAAACCTCCTTGGATGGACTCTTTTGGATATAAATGGATTGACCATGGGGAAATCTTCCAATTCTCAAGCATTATTTTTTCTTTTCAATCCTCTCCTTTTGCCGTGTGGCAGGCTATCATTTCTAGAACTAAGAAGTTAGCTTACTAGATTACCAAACCCCTCTCCCTAGTAGGGAAGTTTTAGGTATGCTCTAAGTGTTGCAAATATGTGCCTAATCAGTGTTGTCATTGATGTCAACATATCCTTGTTGCCATTGGTGTCAACTGTATCCTATTTTGTTGCTTGTTTAGAAGACTGGAATGTTGAGGATATTGAGAAAATTAATAAAGATCAATGTATGCGGACCATATGGCTGAATACAGGATTGTCTGAAGAAGCTCCAGTTAAGATTTGAAAGGTTCACATGAAGATTTGAAGAAGCTAAGGCCATCTGAGTAGAACCAGTTTTGCAGTGTTCAAAAGAGACAGAGTGACAGGAAAGAGGTTCGGATTGTTCTGGAAATGTAAAATGATGATCTACGGATCTAGAGGCATGTTTGGGAAGTTAGTGTGTATCATCAACTCAAGTGGTTCGTGGTTTGGAGGTCTGCAAGAAATCTTTCTAGTGTGATAGTCATGGCAGACAGTGTTCTTGAGGTTCTGGATGAAGATGCAAATGATTCTGATGATTTAAAGGAGTACGGATGTTTTTGTTGAGTTCAATGTGCTTGTGGAGGTCTCTGGATCGTGTGACTGCCATGTTGGAGGTCCGCATTGAAGATCAAGCTCGTTGTTGAAGATTTCTTCCTTGATGTTGTTGTTCTTCCCAGTCCTGGCCGACGGGATGTTTCAAGCATGTTGTGGATGATCCAAGAACAATTTTATGAAGCATGGCGTGTTGATCAAGGAAGATTTAAGTCCTAGTTATGTTTGGTCGACAGCAAAGTGATTCGCATTAAGTCAGATGTTTGTAATGCTGACCTTGATGTTTATTCCAAGGTTGATGAAGGATATAAAGGCATGTATATGAGTTATGAAAAAGCATCCTTGTGCGAAAATAATATAATCTGAGGAAAGGATCAAAGGCAGAGTAGAGCAAAGGAGAAGCAGAAGAACAAGAGTTGTTTTGATGAAGAGTTAGAGAAGAAGTATTTGGGGCAGAGCAGAAGTTTTGTGAGCATTCAATGAAACTGAACCAGGCATGAAGAAGATGCTATTTATTAGTTAATTCTTTCTATATTAAACATAAATTTTGTAGGCAGTGAGCTCTGGGCAATGAGCTCGAAGGCATGTGCCTTCTCTTTTTCTAATTACTTTTAACAGGGTACGAATCTTGTGGGTTAACCCCCACCGTGGTTTTCCCTTAACCGGGTTTCCACATAAAAATCCTAGTGTTATGTGTGCTCATTTTATTTATGCTCATGTATTGTTGATTCATGCTTTAATGTTTACATTATTAATCTGATTGTAAGTTGATAAAGAATATTAAAAGCATAAAAAGTTAATTTGTGGGACAACTGATTCACCCCCCCTCTCAGTTGTTTGAACTAATTCCAACACTAAGATCCTTGTGGCTACTCATGTGTATTATTCATCCTATTAGGTTCCTTCTAAGGCTTCCTATCAGAAGCTTGAAAAATTCCTTAGGGATTTTCTTTAGGCCTCCTCTAAAAATCATAGAGGCTTTCATCATATGACTTGGGAATTATGTTGTCTCCCACATGATGTTGGAGGATTGGGATTGACTTCCACTCAACAATAATGGTTCGCTTTCTATTCCAAGTGGATTATCCAAGCTCTTGAAGGAAAAGAATCCTAGAAGATTCTGGTATGTCACTACATTTCCTCAAGTATCCCCCATGGGAGGTATTCCTCGAAGGTGATTAGTCTTCAAACCCTTCTAATTATATAGGAGCTCATACAAATTTAAGGTACATATGTGATGAAAAGAATTTGGAGAGATTGGGAAGCTATCAAACCTTAGCTTATCTAGAATGGAAAAGGCTTATGCTCTGTTCTTTCTATTAATGAGCATTGTATATGGTGGTCTCTAGTTATTTCTTGTCGAGATCACCCTATTTATAGAATGCCTTCGGTCTAGGCTTTGAGGTTTTTCAAGAAGAGAATCAAGTCCCTTCCAAATATTTTAAATATAAAAACCAAAAAAATTCTTTCTTGGCCTGAAGCCAAAGCTAAGTTTCATTTGTCTAATCATGACTTTGAAACTTTTTAAATTATTATACACTCCATGTCCCCAAATGTGATCCACAAACTTGGAGTCCATGATTTCAAGCCATGGTGGAAAGATTAGAAATGGTATCCAAAAACAACATTTTGTAGCTGAAATCCTTCAAAGGGATATTCTTGGCTTTCTCCTCAATTTCCTATGGTGCTTATTTTAAATCAGTGCTAGTTGTTGTAGTCTCCTTTGAGCATTTGGAAACATAGATTTTAGATAGTTTGGTTGGCTATTTTAGAGTTGAAGCCTGCTCATTTTGCCTGGTGTATTCCATTTCAAGACCTTCTAGTTGGGTCCATATTATCCCATATTAGAATTAGATATCCTAGATTCCCCTTTTGTGGTCAATGTGAGATTCTCAAGCATCTTTTCTAGTTTTATCCCAAAGCTCAAGGTGCTTGGGCCTGGATTCATGATTTTTTCAAGCCCCCGACTTGAACCTTTTTCTTGGCATATGATTTTATTTTTTGATTATCCTTAAATCCCCTCTAGATATACTCAGATTTGGCATACTTTTAGGGTAGAAATCCTCTTCAACATTTAGAAAGATATAAATTTGACTTTATTTTTAGATTTTTATTGCAATTTCTCTTTATACATTAAAGTTATAATTTATTGTAATGTGCTCATGCAAATTCAACTGCAAGCCAACAAGGTTGCACTTGAGATGGTGCACCTTCAGGTGTTGTTGGATCACTGGGGTAATGCCTTGTGCACTATTGTTAGGGTCCCTTTGACTCTTACTTCTAGTTGAGGCCATTCTCCACCTCATGGCAATCATCGAGGGCATAGTCATTCAACCCGTGGAAACCAGGATGCCCACTCTCATGCTTCCCAGCCTCCTATGAGGAATTTTAGGGATCAATCTTAATATGGTGGTCTTAGCCCACTTTCAACCACTATGCTTCTCCCCAGGCTCCTAGTTGCAGGCTTAGTGGTTGGCTAGATTCTAGTAAATTTTTACACCTAACTCTTGCTATTTCATAGGTGTTCATGACAGCTAGCCCTTTTCTATTGAAGAAAAAATGAAGAAGATAATGATGGTTGGGAGCTCCCTAATTTCACTCTAGACCCCATTGATGTATGGGGTAAACTAGAAGACCAGGACCCTCCTCCTCCTCTTGCTAGTGCTATAGCTCTTGCCACTTAGCAACTTGTTTCTTTTTGTTTTGGGTTATCCCTGTTTGGACTTTGGGATGTGAGGTCTTCCACCCGCCCTTTTTGTGAATATGTGTAATATTATTTAAATGGTAATATAAACACCTATTCATTAAAAAAAGTATTTTAGTTTAAACAGACTTTGATGAATCTTAAGTTTGAGTATTCATACATGATTTAGTAATAGGAACTCAATAAAACTTTAAGGTGAAGATTAAAAGTTCTATTACATCGGAAAATGTCTCCCTAGAGCATTTTCCCTCCTATGTTTAGCTCTCGGGTCCTTTAGAATGCATTTAGATCATCTTGCATGTTAATGACGACTTCTGGTGAAGAAACCCCTAAGTTTTATGACAAATGGGACCTAGGGTATGCACTTATGATGAATCCCGCCTGAAATAGGGGGAGGACTTGGGTGTCCGTGCCCTAGTCCTTCCTTATTTTGGGTCAGGACCTATTTTCATGTGTTGGTTATGTGACCGTTATTAGTTCCTATGCCAACACCTCAAGTTTGAATTATGAATTTCTTGGTGGGAAGTTGTTTAGTTGCATATATAATCATGTTTAGTCATTCATTTGTAAACTAGAAGATGATTATGAGCTTTTGACATACTTGTGATTTGAGAGAGTTCAAAGTATTCATTGTTGCAGAGCAGTATTGTTATTGTGTTTATTATGTAGATTTGGCTTCATCTTCTAATGATGTGAAGGATCTTCATGTTCATGTGAGCTACACCATCAAGGTGACATTCATTTGTGTTTTCAATCATTTATAAATTGGTTTTTGCCTCTATCCTGTAGGGATATGCACTCTTTATCTGACAATGGTGTTCAGAAGACTTGAATGTCTCTCGGGGGCTTGACTAAGGCAAGCATCTAAACACCACAACCCCAACCCACTTTTTTGTGATTGTAGGTTATAGGTTTCAGAAGAAAAAGAAGTGGAGTTTCATTAAGACATTACAGAATGTCAGAAGTGTAGAGTAAAGAAGAAAATTAGGGCTTGGACTAGGGTGCTCACTCATTAGTCCCCCAGATTCTGATGTGGTGAAATCTTTGTGACAGCAGGATTGTGTTGCAGACATTCTTCAGAGATCCAGACAAAAATAAGTACACTGGACTAGGGCGCCCACTCATTAGTCCCTAACTTTTCCACACACCGAACTTCAAAATCTAGTATGTATTTGATTGTCATTTGATATCTCGGTGTGTAATCATTTTTCGTGATTTGTCCGTTTGTTTACGATTTCACGAAATTAGGGTTTTTAGCATAATCAGGCTTAATTGGACAACAAATTCACACCATTCCAATCTTCCCCTCTATTCCAAGTGATAGGAGATCTATAGTAGAGCTCTCTACTCGATTGAATATCCTTAAATGTTGTGATGAAAGGAGGATTTAACATAAACCCTTGAAATAAACCAAAACCCCGTCTTCCTCTTTTTATCACTAAACATTTTGGTGAACCTGTGTTTTTAATGAATTTTGTACCTTGCTGAGTGTTTTACTTCATACTTGCATTCATTTCATTTTTCATCTTATTGCATTTGAAAAATTACAAAAAAAAAATTGAAAAATTGGAAAAAATGGCATTTTTAGCTTGCATTTTCAAATAATTTGAATTAGTTGGCATTTAATTTAATTTAATTTCTTCTATTATCATCCAATATGATTTAAACTACATAAATTCATCAATCATCATTCATTTACATAGCATTTTCATGATTAAATTGTTAAAAATTGCTTGAAATTGTGCATTTTTCATATAACCTAGTTTATGCATTAGCTAAGGTTTCTGGTTAAAATCTTGTTTCATAGTTTAATATTGTTTTAAACACTCATCTAGGACTGATTTATAATTGTAGTGTTGCTTCATAGTGTCATTCTTGCAAAATTTCATGTCTAGGGTTTGAAAACCTTGCATTTTCACTAGATTTGGCCTTATCGTCTCTCTAGAATTGCATCATAGGCATGTTGTGAAGGATTTTCCACACTAATTTTCTATTATCAGGGTTATTATCTTCTTTCCCTCCTCAAATTCCTCAAAACACCCTTTCTATTGGGCTTCTGCATTGAAAATTGGTGAAAAATTGCATGTTTTAGTGTATTTTCACTAGGTTTTGACTTGTCCTCATTATAGGATTGTATCAAAGGTGTGTTGTGAATAATATTGCTAGTTTATTGGACTGATATTATATATATTATTTTCTTCCCCTCATCAATTTCCTTACAACACCTCTTCTTTCACTCATTTGCATTGAAAAAAGTTGAAAAATCAAGCATTTTAGGTCATTTTCACATATAGGTTTGCACTTGTTACTTGCATAAATTTTGAAAATATTTTAAGATCTGATTTTACATTGATTTGAAAACATATACCATGGATTCTCCTCTTCATTAATATTTGGAAGATTTATTCGAGTACATTATGAATTTTGATAACTTTTGCAGATTCACCGATAAGCATCCTCAAGTCTTGCACCAAATAGCATACATCTATGGTATTAACATGTTCGTAAGTACTACATGTGATATTCTTAGAAAAATATCATATTTTGAAAGATTTCTCACTATTGTGGGTGTTTTCCTTTCAATTTTGGAAAATCTCACTAATTTCATTTCTAAAAATAACCATGGGGAAAGTAGTATTGAAAACATCATTCCTTCTATCCCTTCATTTCCTGATGATATAATGGACATCCTTTCTGAGACCTATGAGATTGACATAGCCCTAGTTGATTCATCTAATAAAGAGATTTGTCCCAACATAACCCCACTTGGTGAGGATATTTTGGCACAAGAAGAAGACATCATTGATACATTCCTTAACACTACTTTGCCATCCCTTCCTGCTCTCCCTACCTAGGATGAAGCATTGGATGATACATACTCCCTTTGTGAACATTTACTTCAACCTGTTGAAATTGAAAATTTACCAACTGATGTTGAAGCACTTCTTAATTACATCCTAAACAAATAAACAGATCATATACCTTTACCTGAACCCGTACATACCTTGGAAAACAACGAAAACTCACACAATATTGCAGAACAAATTATTCCTCACAACCAAGGTATTCCAACACCCTATATATATGGACTGAAATGGGCATTTTTCGGGTTCCTCAACAACCTCACTCAACTAGAATGGGTGTTATAAAAACTCCTACATCACCTCGTTTAACTAACAGAGAAAACCATGATATTCCTTCTATACCATCATTAATAGATACCTTTCCTACGAGGATAACCCTACAAGCTCATGAAACTATGGAAGAGAGAAGAAGAGATAAAGCTTTAACCATTAAAGTAAAGAAAAATATACATGATGACCACTATCTCGGTTGTCTCTGTAGGTAAGTATCTCTAACCTTGGTGGTCACCTATGTCATGGCATTATTTGCTCATTTATGTGACCTCCCCTCTCATGTTGTGTTTCCCCTGTGATGTGTTATGTGTTGTTTAGGCCTCCTAGGATGACCCTTGATTCTCTTGTAAGTTCAAGGATATCGAGAGACCACCTCTATTGTGACCTTCTTCTATTTGTATCATCATTCTTCTACATTGATTCTCCTCTATTTTCATTGTTGTGTGTTGTGTCTTAAGGACATAGCGTTGCAGTTGGTGACTTAGGAGCACCCTCGTATGTGATTGTCCCTAAGGCACTTGTTCTCCTCTCTTGATTTATTGTTTACCTTCCTCTAGTGGTTCTATCTAGCTGGAGGATGACGAAAAATAAATAATTACTAATACGGATCAAGTGTCCCTTTAGCGAGAAATAAAAAATGGACCTAGTCCATACATGACAATGGGGTTGATATATATTATCCGATGCCTAGCTAGTAGAATCACTCCGTGATATTTTGATGTTGTCTTATCGCACTAACAAACTATAACAATACATCTACTCTGTGCACTTTGTTTATCTTTGAATCTCAGCTCGTTTACATTTTATTCTAAGATATTTGTAGTATAGCCCAATGGTTATACTTGGTTTCCGAATGCATAGTGTAACCTTGGCTTTTTGATGTGGTTATTTTCACGCATTGCTTTTGATCATGTGATGTGGTTATTGTCTTATGGAAAGATTTCTAACCTCTTCTCTTGCAGGAATGTGTTTGTGGGAACATTTGGCAATTGTAAAGAACATGTCACCTCTTGAGGCATGGGCTTTACGAGAGCTCGTGTTCCCTTGTGTGTTTTCTTCCTACCTTAACGTGCTTGATATCTGTACATGATATCAACCACCTTAATGTGGGGGCATATAAAGGTCAGTTGTCTGATGATTTTGATACTAATGAAGCGTGTTTGTAAGCCCTCTGCGGAGGCAGGATGTTGTATCTCCACGCGAGTGCACATCTTTATTTCTATATTGCAATCATTAAGCCCTCTACGGAGGTGGGATATCGTGCATATCCTTTTATTTTAAGTCCTTCTACAGAAGGCGGGGATGGTGTATTTATCGAGGAGATTGCACAATCCTGTCATTTTCAAAAAGTCCTCCAAGCAGGCGGGGAACGGATCTAAGACTATCCTAAACCTTAAGCGTGTCTTTAGAGATTGTTGTGGTGAAGCCCAATCGTTGGTGTGTGCCTGTAATGTGCCTGCGATGGCTACGAACCTAGCAATAGGTTTCTTCCATCATTTGTTTGTCATGTTTTCTCTATCTTCCATGTGTGTGTGTGGTGTGTTTATTCCCAACCATAGTCAATGAGTCCCTCCTATGCTTTGGGATTTGTATGGCATGTGTTTGTTCTCAAGTGCAATCTAAAGACTGGTGGCAATGAGTCCCTCCTGCACTCTGAGATTTGTATTGTCTATCTGTTGCCCCATATGCAATCTAAAGACTAGTGGCGATGAGTCCCTCCTACATTATGGGTTGTGTGTTTACTTTCATTGTACTTGCATTTGCATTCATATGAAAAAAAAATGAAACTGAAAAAAGAAATAATCACTACATTCACTGTATTCACTATGTTTTGCATATCTCCAATGTTGTCTTCTTCATGTCTTGTGTGACTGTTACTATCTTCTCTATGTTTTGTGTGCCTATTACTGTCTTCACTGTGATTGGCGTGTCTATAATGTGTTTTCTCTAATGTCTACCTGAGACTGGGGCTAGAAATAGTTCTCAATCTTTGCATATGCATTAGCTCTATGTGCTTGGCGTGTTTGTTGTGTTTGTTGACCATACTTTAATGCATGTATGGGCCTCACATTCATGCATACATTAAAGTGGGGGCTAAATGTTACATAAGAAAATGTCTCCCCAGGGCATTTTCCCTCCTATGTTTAGCTCTTAGGTCTTTTAGAATGCATTTAGATCATCTTGCATGTTAATGATGACTTCCGGTGAAGAAACCCCTAAGTTTTATGACAAATGGGACCTAGGGGATGCACTTATGATGAATCCTACCTAAAACAGGGGGGAGGACTTGGGCGCCTATGCCCTAGTCCTACCCTATTTTGGGTCAGGACCTATTTTCATGTGTCGGTTATGTGACCGTTATTAGGTCCTATGCCGACACCTCAAGTTTGAATTATGAATTTCTTGGCAGGAAGTTGTTTAGTTGCATATATAAGCATGTTTAGTCATTCATTTGTAAACTAGAAGATGATTATGAGCTTTTGGCATACTTATGATTTGAGAGCATTCTTTATCTAACAACAGTGTTTGGAAGACTTGAATGTCTCTCCGGGTCTTGACTGAGGCAAGCCTCTAAACACCACAAACCCCAACCCACTTTTTTGTGATTACAGGTTACAGGTTTCGGAAGCAAAAAAAGTGGAGTTGCAGGGAGACATTACAGACTGTCAAAAGTGTAGAGCAAAGAAGAAAATTAGGGCTTGGACTTAGGTGCCTGCTCATTAGTCCCTCGGATTCTGATGCGGTGAAATCTATGTGACAGTAAGATTATGTTGCAGACATTCTTTAGAGATCCCAACAAAAATAGGTACACTGGACTAGGGCACCCACTCATTAATCCCTGACGTTTCTGCACACCAAACTTTGAAATCTGGTATGTATTTGATTGTTATTTGATTGTCATTTGATATCTTTGTGTGCGATCATTTTCTGGGATTTATCTGTTTGTTTACGATTTCATGAAATTAGGGTTTTTAGCATAACCAGGCTTAATTGAACAACAAATTCACACCATTCTAATCCTCCCCTCTATTCCAAGTGACAGGAGATCTATAGTAGAGTTCTCTACTCGGTTGAATGTCCTTAAATGTTGTGGTGAAAGGAGGATTTAACATAAACCCTTGAAATAAACCAAAACCCCATCTTCCTCTTTTTCACACTAAACAAGTTCAAGACTTCCTATATCATATTTTTGTCTATGGAGTGATTTTAGAAAGGTGTTAATAATAATAAGAGTGTGCATTATACTCATTTGTTAGAGTTCTTGGTATAAGGATATTTTTAGACTATTGTAATTGAAGCCACAAGGTTTCATTGTAATGGGTACATTATCAGTCAAAATTGACACTCTAATTTATGTTGATGGGGTTTCTAGATATTTTAATATTGCATCTATAAGATAAAGCCCAAAGAGGTCAAAGAGGAGGTTGGAGGAATATTTTCCATCATCTAGATTCTCTAACAAAGATAGTACATTACATGAGAGGCACCATTTATTATTTATGTCTCTTGTTGGAGCAAGGGGAGCTTGGTAGTCTTATATTTGGTTCTTGTGGATAGTTGAGGTTGTACCTTTGAACGAAGGTCGACCATTAAAAAATTTAGTAGTTTTTTTTTTAATTCAGGGGACCTTTGTTCAAAGATAGTCGTTGCGACGTTGTTCATGCCATGTTTGGGTCTTCGAATGAAGGACGTCACCTAGCTTCATTCGAAGGGGTCTTTGAACAAAGACCCTTATTAGTCATCTTCTCTCCTCCCCTTGTAATTTTTTTGCAAAATTTTGGCTTTCAAAGCCCAAGTTGAAGGTCCAAATGGAATCACCTTGCCAAACCAAGTTGGAGGATCGTAGTCCTCGAAACGAGCTTTCCAACAAGTATAGTTTTAATATATTTTGATTTTATTATGATTTTTTTTTTAGTTTTACTAAACATAGGTTTTTCACCAAACATCAAGTTCTCTATTCTACACATGTGGAAAATTAGTAAATTAGTGAAAAAAATTTGAAAAATATCTACACCCTAGGTATTGATGTCCTTGTTTCAACAAAAAAAAAATTGAATTTCAATACATACAAAAAAAGTTATGTTAGACGGAATACGCCTATGTCTAAATTATAATTGGATTGACTTCAAAATTTAATTAAAAAAATAATCAACAAAACATTATGAAACCAAATGCATCCTCTACATATCGGTGTTACCAATCTAAATTCAAAAGAATCAAAATTTATCCTTTGTAGAAAAAAGTTATGTGCGATAGAATACACATCACTTTAAAAAAATGTTGTTTACTATTAAAAACTAGTTATCAAATGAGACGCAAAAAAAATTACAATTTAACTCCAAATTTTTAAAAATATATATATTTAGAATCTATAGACAAAATCTCACAAATCACTAGTTCACATCATCTTCAAATTCCTAACGGTTTAGCAACTATAGGTGTCAGAAAGTGAAGATTTAGTTTAAAATGTTGATTTCAATGTCAAGTTTGGCCAAAAAGTGTAACCCATTATTCTACTTGAAAGAAGCCAATATGGTGCCAAGCCTCGGCTAAATGACACAAGAGCCAAAGGGAATGGGGCAAGTTGGTTTAGAAGACTTCAACAAGGGATCTCCAATTGGCATGGTAGTGCTAGATGGATGGGCAACAGCTGGGGGCCATGGGTCAATGGCAATAACACAAGGTGGCAAAGCAAATACAACCAAAAATGGAAGGATAATAAGGTGGCAAAGCAAATACAACCAAAAATGGAAGGATAATAAGGTGGCAACAGCGAAAGTTGTACAAAATGAGGATCCAAAAAGGGACAAGCTTAATCAAGGTGAGTCCAATGAAAATAAAATTCAGAATAGATGTATTTCTTTCCTTTTAGACAATAGCAAACTTAAACTATTTGTCAACCGCATGAGAGATAAAGCTTTCTTTCTTAAGTGGGGTGGGAGTTGGCTGGCAATTACAAAGATCAGAAGTTGGTGTGAACAGAATTGGGGCAAGGTGGATATAAAGACGTTGACAAATGGCTTCTTTCTAATAGAATGCCCCGATGATAGGATGAAGAGACAAATTCTGAATGTGGGGCCATATATGATGGATGGTACAAGTTTTTTTATCAAAGGTTGGGTCCCTAATTTTGATCCCCAGAAACATTCAATTGAAGGACACAGAATTTGGATAAGACTATACAACCTCCTAACAGAGTACTGGGAGGAGAAAACCCTACAAACAATAGGAAACAGCTGGGGACTTTTGTGAAGTCGGATGGAAATTTAGTGGATAGAAATTTTGGGATATATGTCAGAATATGAATATGTGTCAAGCCATCTCCTCCATTGCCTAAGGAGATGGAGATCAAAATAGAGGGAGGTATTTGGAGGTAGAATGTGGAAAGGGAGGATGAATTGGTTATGTGACCAATCTATCTTACAAAAGGGCACGAGGAAAAGGAATGTCTGAAAGGTCACGACAAAGAAAAAGGTGAGGTGCAAGTAGAGAATAACATTGGCCAACCAGAGGACCAGGCTGGGGAGCAACAATCATCTTGAAACGATGATCCCCGAAGGGAGGAGGCCATGGATCCAAGGCAAGAGTGTAAGTGGGGAAATCCACAGGAGAAAGGTGAAGAGTTGGACCAAGGGGAGGCAGAAATGGCGACAAAAGAAGTCCCTTCGACTCAAGGCTCTGAGGAAAGGCAAGAAAGGGACAAGCAACTGGCAGAACTCTTAGAGAAAGGCTTCAAACTAATGGAAAGGGAGGCAGAGGAGCCTTTTCTAGATGGATCGCCACTATCAGAAGATTTCTCCACGGAGGTAGATTCTGGGAGTGAATCAAAGGGAGCTGAGGAAGGTGAGCTAAAGGAAGAACGAATGCTAGAGCAATCACAGTCAAAGATTAAGAAGCCAAGGACAAGGAAGAATAGAAAGAGGGGTAGAAAATCCAAGAAGGAGAAGTTAGAGATAGCTGGGAACATGAAAGGACAGTTGAAATTAAGGTCTAGGAAGGTTGTAGCCCTTTCTGAGTCACCATGAGGGTCATCACATGGAGTGTTAAGGGAAATAATGCCCCTAACAAAAGACGCTTGATCAAGTGTCAAATTAATCAATCCAAAGAAAGCATAATCTTTCTTCAAGAAACAAATTGGATGAAGTGGAGGGAAAGAGCATGCTAAAATCATGGAAACAATGGGAAGGGGCTTTTGAGGCCACTAGAGGATCGTCAAGTGGGATGGGAATTCTGTGGAATCCCTTCAAAATCAAGGGTGAATAGGTGGCAGCTAACCAACATTGGCAATGTGTCAAATTGAAGGTGATGAGTGTGAATGAAGAGTTTTTCGTGGTGAATGTGTATGGTCCTGTTGAGTCCAATAGGAAGAAGGAGGTTTGGGGTCAACTATGAGCCCTTATGCATTGAGACGAGGGGAAAAGAATGGTGGTGGCAAGTGATTTCAATGCCACAATTGGTAATGAGGAGAAGAAAGGAGGGTGATGCAGGAGCATCATCTTGACATATGTTTTAAGCTCATTTTGATGTGTTTTGATCTAATAAGGTCATTTATGACCATGGGGATCATGTTGATCCATTTTTGGAGTATTAATAGGGTCTTTGGTTAAAAAGTTTTAAAAATTATAAAAGTCGTCATGTTGCTCAAAAAGGCACAGTTACAAATCAAAAATCAAGAAATAGTTACATGCAAATCAAGAAACTATTACTATATAGTTGGTTTTTGATTGGGAATGTATAAAACACCCTCAAAAACTTGAATGGGGAGGAGAGACATTGTATTTTGAAGTTTGATGAATAAAAACCATGTTTTTCTGTGTATTCCAACATTGCAGGCATGTTCTTTCTATTTGTACAGCCTTGCACAGATAGTTACAATGTTTTGTGAAAGTTATGATCATTTTACTAAGGGCGGGTTTGCGAGTTTGTTTTTTCTAAAAGTTGTAGTCTGAAAACACACATGGTACGGCCTGGTACGGCCTCATATCGAGGAATATAATAGATGAATGAAAAGATATTTATTTCTTGTTTACAATTATTTTGGTTTCATGTGATTTCATTATGTTTTGAGTGGGTTATGGCATTTTTACTGAGAGCAGTTCTGTAACAGTCCTAAGGTTTGCACAGGAATAGTCTTGTTTTTGCCCTAGTCCGTACAAAGAAACCCTATTCCATTTTGATATATGTTATATAAGGGCCAAAAGGGTATCCCAAACAGGTCTTATATTTGTAATAGAAGGTCTACAATGAAAGCTATGATAAAAAGGGTCTGAATTGTTGCCCCCATGTTTTTGCTTAGGAACACATTGCCTAGAGTGAACTAATGTGTACATTTGCATTATTTGTATTGGACCATTGTTGGAATGTGTTAAGTTTGTTGTGAGTGAGTCCTTTCTCTACATCAAATTGGTATCAGAGCCCAAAGATTTGGGCAAGGAAGTTTTGGGAGTTTGTGTATTGTATTTGTTTTTACAGGTTGAAGGAAGAACCTGGATACCAAAAGACTAGGCTAGGGGAAAAGAAAGGGGCCTAAGGTGAGGTATCACAAAGACAAGAAAAAGCATTGAGAAGAAGCAAGGTGAAAGAGACTTGCTTGCAAGAGGAGAATGGAAGTGTTGAGGAGAATAGTCCATGGAGACTTGTAGAGTAAGGAGTTACCAAGCAAGAAACAAGTGATGAGAAGAGATAGCAAGATGCAGTAGCAAACTCTAAAGGGGAAGAAGAAAGACAACAAGATAAGCCTAGTTGCATAGTTTGATATGACATTGGAAGAGATTGAAAAACGTATTAATCTTGTATTGCAGCAATGTCTTGAGAAAGCATCTCAAGAAAATGTTTGGAATTGGCCAATAAGAAAGAGGGTAAAGTGGCCTATAAGAGTGATTGTTCAAAAAAGAAGGAAGCAAAGGATCTAGCTGTCTTGGAAGGTGAAGATGAACATAGTTTGGATAGAAAAGGGTTGTTAAATAAGTGTACAAAGAAAGATGAAAGCAAAGAGTGGAAGATAAAAGAAGATGTAGCAGTAGCATGTCTTTTTGACAAGGCAGAACGAGAGATTGCAGCGATGTTTGGTCCTTTGGAGGGTATGGAATGTGTAGGACAATGATGGGAAAAAGAGGAAACTCATGAACTAATTAATACTGTGACATGTATGGAGAAAAAGAGTGAAAAAGAAGAAGATATGGTAGCATATGAATGTCTTTTTGAAGACATGAATGAAGAGGTTAAGTGTGGAGTTGCAACAGTGATAACACATCCTTGGGAGGATGAAGAAAAAGAATTTGCAGTGAGTGCAGACATAGAGATGACAAAGCTTGACGAGCCTCGGTATGATGAACGAGTGGATGAAGACGATAATGATCTCCTATGGAAAGAGGAGATGGAGAAAATAAACAAATTGCTTGAAGGAGGCTTGATAGAAGACCATGAAGATATGGATATGGTAGCGATAAATGATGACAAAGAAATTGGGACAGCAAAGACAAATGAGGTAAATAATGCATATTTTGATTCTAATTTGTTTGAACTAAATGATGAAATGAAGGAGATTAAACAAGTTGAAGGTGGACACATGGAAAGTTTCAATTTCTATGAGAATTTGTATGAGAAAGCTGCAGATTTGATTATTGGTGATGAGTATGATTTGTTGGATAAAGAAACTGAACAGTGTGGAAAGTTGTTCAAGCATGCACACTTGACGGAAGATGAAGACATGGACAACATTACTATGGCATATGAAAGTGACATAGACCATTGGAGTCTTGCAGTTGAGAAACCCTATTCCATTTTGATATATGTTAGATAAGGGGCAAAAGGATATCTCAAACAGGTCTTATATTTTTAATAGCAGGTCTACAATGAAAGTTATGACCAAAACGGTCTGAATTGTTGCCCCCATGTTTTAGGCTTAGGAACACATTGCTTAGAGTGAACTAATGTGCACATTTGCATTATTTGTATTGGACCATTGTTGGAATGTGTTAAGTTTGTTGTGGGTGAGTCCTTTCTCTACATCAGAGGGCGAGCATACATCTCTCAAGCTCAAGTGGATTTTAGGGACTTCATTGATGAATGTTTTCTAAGGGATGTAACAACAAAAAATGGAATTTTCACGTGGACAAACAAAAGGAAAGGCTTTTCAAACATTGCTAAAAGATTGGATAGGTTCCTGTTGGCTGGGGATTGGAGCTCATTTGCTTCAACCTTCGAGGCAAGTATTCTTCCTTGGACGAGGTCGGATCATTTCCCAATGCAATTATTGGTCTCCCTTGATAAAGTGCCAATTAGATGCCCATTTAAATTTGAAAATATGTAGTTTAGGGATGAAGGCATGAAGAAGTGCATTGCTCAATGGTGGGAGTAGCTTGTTGCACAGGGTAACCATAAGCTCTATGTTTTTGTAAAGAAGTTGGCAAGAGTGGAAGTGAAATTGAAAGAATGGAACAAAGAGTAATTCAAGGACATCTTCAAAGAGAAAATCAGACTAGAGGGGGAATTGACTGATCTGAACAATAAAGTAATCAAAGAAGGAATGAATGTAGAATATTTTGAGATAGAGAAAAAGCTGAAGCTGGATTATTCAGAAATTTTGGCAAGGAAGTATTCTAGAGATAGAAATCAAGGGAAACATGGTTGAAAGATGGTGACAGAAATACGAAATGCTTCTATAACTCATCAAAAGCAAGAAGAAGCAAGAACAAAATATCAAAGATAACTAACGTGGAAGGACTATTGCTACAAACAGAAGAAGAGATAAACAAGGAGGCAGCCAAGCTTTTTAAAAACCTACTAAATAAAGATCCACAAGTTGATCAAGAGGTGCAGGAATGCTTCTTAAACAATAGTCCAAGGTTGGTGAATTGGGGGGACAATTAGAAGTTGATGATGGTAGTTTATGAAGAGGGGGTCAAGAGGGTAACCTTCCAATTGTGCTCTGACAAGGCGCCCGGGCCAGATGGATTCTTGGCAAGTTTTTTCCAAAATTGTTGGGATATCATAGGGAAAGACCTAACAGAGGCAGTTGAAGAATCTCGCAAAGAAGCAACAATGTTGGGGGAAATAAATCACACATTCTTAGCTCTTATTCCAAAATCAAAACCGGTCAAATCCATGGGGGACTTCCGTCCAATCTCATTATGCAACACGGTGTACAAAATCATTACTAAGCTAATGACTAATAGATTGAAATCAGTTCTAGGAAAATTAATCTCAGAAGAGCAGAGTGACTTCTCACCTGGGCACTCTATAATGGAAGGAATTATGGTGGCCCATGAAGCTATCCAGTCAGTTAGAAGGCAAGGGCTGGAAAGTATGATCATCAAACTAGATATTCAGAAGTCCTACAATCAAGTTGATAGGGATTTTCTCTTAAAGGTGATGGAGAGGTTTGGTTTCGATCCTAAATGGCTACAATGGATCAAAGCTTTCATTAACACCCCAAAGTTTTTGGTCTTGATAAATGGGTCACCCCAGAGCTTCTTCTCTTCTAATCGGGTCTGAGACAAGGGGATCCCATATCCCATTTTCTTTTCATCAACATGGCAGAAACATTAGGTAGGAATATTTTGGAAGAGAAGGCCTTGGACTGTTGGAAGGGGATCAATATTGCCCCAAGGGTGGAGGAAATTACACATCAATAATTTGCTGATGATACTATGTTGTTTGGAAAGGCGTGTGGGAGGGAGGCACTGTTAATTAAGGGGGTGCTTGATCAATATTGTAAGGCGTCAGGGCAGTGCATGAATTGGAAGAAGTCAAAAGTATTTTTCTTTAATGTGCACCCAGGTATTCAAAGGGATGTTGCAAGGATATTAGGGTTGCGCTATGCTAAGCTCCCAAGAAGATTTCTTGGTATTCCCTTGTTTGCAAGCCTCAACAAAAATGTGCTTTGGGACCAATTAATCAGCAGTTGTAGGCAAAAAATGGAAGCCTGGAAGGGAAAGTAGTTTTCCTCAGCAGGAAGAATAATGATGCTCAGGGCAGTGATTTCAAAAATCCCTATTTATTTGATGTCATGCCTTAAGCTCCCCAAGAAGATAGAAATAGGGATTAATCAGATAATGAGAAGGTTTTTGTGGGGCGGGGTAGTAGAGGAGTAGAAAATTCCATTGGTTTCTTGGGACAAGGTGTGCAATCCGAAGGAGGTTGGTGGTGTTGGCCTCAGACAATTGGTGATAATGAATTTAGTGATGGGCGATAAATTGGTATGGAACATGTATAGAAAGCCCAATCAGAAATGGGTAAGGATCCTACAGAATAAATATCTAGATTCGGTAGAGCTGACAAGGATCCTAACAATGGTAGAACCACCAAAAGGCTCTGCGATCTAGAAATTTTTGCTAGAATGTAGAGAGATAATCTCAAAGCATGTGTCGTGGGACATTAAAAATGGTTGAAGTGCCTTGTTTTGGATAGATTCTTGGTATGGCAAGGAAGTGCTTGACCGGTATGGTTCCATGGCTGAACTTAGAGTTGTATTGAGCTAGCAATGGGGCGTCAAGGTGAGAGACTATTTGGAGTGGGATTTGGTTGAAGGTGTGGGGTAATGGAGATGGAAATCATTGTAGGAAGTAGAAGCTCTGGAGGATCAGAAGACATGGTTGCAACAATTATTAAAAGATAGGCACATAATAATATCAAAAGAAGAGGATAGGGTGAGATGGTGTGCGATGAAGATAGGTGAGTACAGTGTGAAGCTAGGGTACAAGATCAAGGAAATGACTATGAAGAAAGAGGATTGGCCAAAGCACCTCCTCTAGTACCTTGTGTCTCCCAAAGGTGGGCGTGTTTGCATGGATTGCTATCCAAAAGCGTATTTTAACAAAAGACAGATTAACTAGACTAGGAATTCAAGGGCCTAGCCGTTGTGTGCTATGCAAAAAGGAGGGTGAAGATGTGGATCATCTTCTCCTTGGTTGTGAGGTTGCAGATTATTGCTGGAGACAAATAATGGGTAGGCTGGGTTGGCAAAGCCCCATGCCAAAAGATCTGAAATCCATCTTTCTAATGTGGCCTAATATACAAATAAGAGCCCTTTTCCAGACTATTTGGATCGTTGTGCCCTTAATCATCATTTGGGAAATTTGGAAAGAACGAAACAAGAGGATCTTTCAGGAAAAAGTAATGACTAAGGAGCAGTTGGTTAAAAAAATAGAATTGGAAATTACAAAAATGGTGAATAATGTTGTTCAGAATCAAAAGATTAAAGCAAACAGTTTCACAAGCTGGGACGGGGATTTGATGAAGGCATGGCTTGGTTTGACAATTCCCCCCATTAATGGGGTTCAGGGGCTCATCCTGCGGGCACACCCAAGAGTGGGGTGGTTTGGGAGGCTCCGAAAGAAGGCTAGGTGAAGGTGAATTTCGATGAGGCAGCAAGGGGAAACCTTGGGGAGAGTGGTGTAGGATGCGTGATCAAGGATCACAAAGGTGAACCAATCCTGAAGAAATCCACCTACCTAGGTGTTGGAACTAACAATGAAGTAGAATTTAGAGCTGCCTTGATTGGGTTGCAAAGCACAAAAAAGGAGAACCTGAGAAGAATACACCTAGAAGGGGATTTTCTGATCACCATAAATGCAATAAGGCAAGGGTGGACCCTGAACTAGAAGCTAAGGAAGTGGCTATCACCTATTATCCAAATTCTAAGTGAATTGAAGGACTTTGGAATCTCTCACATTTATAGAGAGGGCAATAAGGTGGCTAACGAGTTGGCCAAATTGGCCTCGTTGGCAGGGAGGACTTAATACACACTCATGATAGAAAGTTAGCGGCAACTTAGGAGGGGGTTCAATGATCAAGGAGTAAGAAAGGACGGTGAATGTGAATGGTTACTCATGGGATTCATGTGTGAGGTGATGGCTAGGTTGGCTGACCTAAACCATGAAAGATATCTCTAGGGTGATAATGTTCGTCACTCATTTCTGGCAGAGCTTGTTGTTGGAGGTGTGTATAGGAAAAATTGAGAGGTCGAATGATAAAATCACAACAATGATAATAACAACTCAATAACCCATAACATAAAGAGATCGATCTAAGTAAAAAGCCAATATCAATGAATAAATCAAATAAAAACAAGAAAGCTTTTACTTAGACTATATAGTTCTCTTTGTCGAATGTAGATTGATCAATAATGTTGTGAAACCATGTTTGCAACAAGCGAATGTAAGTGCTCAAAAGATTGATGTCAAAAGATCGTAAGGTGCTCAACGATGCGATGTATGCTCAAAGCGCTGTAAAGGATGCTTGAGAATAAGTGATCGAAGAGGATTTTTGAAGGACATGAGGGGGATTTATATAGATTTTGAACATGATCGATCAATGGATGAAATAAATCCATAGAATGAATGGTTGAGACAAATCAAATAACTCATGATGAATGTGCACATGACATGTGTCACTCCAAAAAGGTATTTTTATTAAGATAATTGCTTTTTTGATAAAGATAGAACTTGATATCATAAATTAGAATGCTTTTTCTTCTAATTCATGAGTTGATGAAAACAAAATAAATTAAAGCCAATTAACTTAACTTTAGATTTGTTTTTTTTAGAATTCTAAAAATAAGACTGATTGTGCACATGAGTTACTAAGTAAAAAGACAGTATCAATGAATAAATCAAATAAAACAAGAAAGACTTCACCTAGATTGTATTGTTCTCTTTGTAGATATGTAGATTGCTCAATAACATTACGAAACCATGTTTGCAACAAGCAGATGTAGGGGTATTCGTGCTCAAAAGATCGATGTCAAAAGATCTTAAGGTGCTCAACGATGTGATGTATGCTCAAAGTGCTATAAAGGATGCCTGAGAATAAGTGATCGAAAAGGGATTTTGAAGGAGATGAGGGGGGTTTATATAGATTTCAAACATGATCGATCAATAGATTAAATAAATTCATAGAATGAATGGTTGAGATAAATCAAATAACTCATGATGAATGTGCACACGACATGTGTCACTCCAAAAAGGTATTTTTATAAAGATAATTGCTTTTTTGATAAAGATAGAATTTGATATCATAAATCAAAATATTTTTTCTTCTAATTCATGAGTTGATGAAAACAAGATAAATTAAAGCCAATTAACTTAACTTTAGATTTATTTTTTTTAGAGTTCTAAAAATAAGACTGATTGTGCACGAGTTAACATGATATTTTTAGAGGAATTGGAAAGATAATTGAAATTAAATAAATAAATTTATTCAATTGTTTGTGCATGATTTTGAAAAATAGATAAGATATGAAGATTTAAATAAATTAAACAAATAAATTGATTTAATTTATTTTGCATGATGAAGGATAAATAAAATATGTGATTATATTTATTTTTAGAGGATTGAGATAATTTAAATAAATTTGCATGATTTATTTAAATTTGGAAGAACAATTGATTTAATTAAATAATGTAAATTATTTAATTGTAGATAAGAGAGGATTTGTGATGAATTAATTAAACAATTGGATTTATTTAATTAATGAGGACTTGAAATTTGAAAGAGGATAATGATTTAATTAAATAATAAAAATTATTTAATTTTGGAAGATTAAGGTTGATTTTGCTGAAATTAATTAAATAAAGAGGATTTATTTAATTAATGTTGAATTTTGGAGTTTTGGAAGAATTTGATGAAATTAATTAAATAATTAGATTATTTAATTAACGTTGAAATACAAGTGATTAGACAGATTTGATGAGAATGCAAGTGATTTGAAGACTTGGTCATTTTAGGGTGTCTACAGGAGGCATTTGGTGGTGTTGGGTACAATGGACACTCCTCTTCAACTAGAATGTTTGGATTGGCAAATGTCCTTCTTAGGGGAGGTCACTGAGAAGCGGCTAGGGATTGTTTTCAAATCAAAGCATGGCTTTATATTGCACACCATTAAGATGGTGCTTGGGAAGGATTTCTTGAGAACTGCTCATTGGCATAGGGTTAACTCTGATATTTTTTCAATGTTCTTGGTAGCGCTCTTGGAGACTGGTAAGTCGAAGGAAATGGCCAGGCTTCTTTGCAAAAAATTGATCTGGGGCAAATTCCTGCTAGGTTTGGACGATGTCATTGAAAATTTTGATGGTGAGTTGGGAGTGCCTCTGCCTAGGGACGATTACTGTTGGATGGATGCTTGTTGTACTAAGAGTTGTCTAAATGCTTCTTATTGTTGTTGAATGACTAGTGGGTCTTGTTGCAGTCTTGGGTGGATCTCCTCTATCTTGTCGAGGATTGCCCTCACCCACTCACCTCTCAATCTAGGGCACATTCATGAGCCGGGACAAGAGATAGGTGGTTTAAGCTAACCTTGACTTCACCTAGGTTTTCGACTTAGGGTTTGTGAGACCTAAGGTTTGGCTATGTGTTGACTTTGTTTGACCTTGTGATGGAATCAAGGGCTTTGATCAATGTTATGACTGTAGTTGACCTTGTGTTAGGACCAAGGGTTTGCAAACCTTCTATGTTCCTAATGTTTTTGTTCTTTTTAGTTTTTATGAATGCAAGCCTATATGAATGCAAAACTTCTTTTTGTGCCTTTTTATGTTTTTGGAAATCAAAAGTGCTTTTTCTTAATCTAGGAATTAGAAAATGTATGCAAGCTATGATGAAATTATCTAATGTAATGTAACCTATGTTTTTGTTCGTTTTCTGAATAGATGGATCAATCTAATCTAAGTGTTTAAGGTAAAAAAGAGGGTAAGGTGTTTAGGGTTGATTTTGATGGTTTGTGTTGATCCTCCTTTCATCACTAAACATTCAAGGACATTTAACTGAGTAGGAAGTCTACTACAGGCCTTTTGTCACTTGAAACATAGGGGAAGATTGGAATTGTATGATTTTGTTATTCAATTAAGCCCAATTATGCTCAAAGCCCTAATTACATGAATTTGTGAACAAACAGACAAATTATGGAAAATGATCACACACAGAGATATCAAATGACAATAAAATGTGTACCAGATTTTAAAGTTCAGAAAATAGAAAAGTTGGGGACTAATGAGCGGGCACCCTAGTCCAGTGTCACAGTTTTTGTCGAGATGTGGAAACCTTGTTTGCAACATGTTCCTGCTATTCTGGAGATTTTCCTATTGCGGGATCCAAAGGACTAATGAGCGGGCACCCGAGTCTAGGTCCCTATTTTCTTTTCTGATCTGCAATTCTGATAGTTTGCACTGCTCCCCTGCAACTCCACTTTTTCTACTTTCACAACTTGTAACCTGCAGTCACAAAAAAATGGGTTGGGGGTTGTGGTGTTTAGAGGCTTGCCTCAGTCAAGCCCCAGAGAGACATTCAAGTCTTCTGAACATTGTTAACAGATAAAAAGTGTGCATCCCTGTGAGATAGAGGCAAAATTCAAATGATAAATGATAGAAAACATAATTGATATCACCTTGTCATGAAGATCTCATGGAAGGAAGATGCCCTTCAATCCATTAGGAGATAGATGCCAAATTTGCAAATACAAACACAAGGACAATGCAAATTCTGCTCTACAACACACAATGAATGCCTCAAATCACCTTAACATAAGCCACAAGTTTGTAATATCCATCTAATGTCCATCTAGTTTACAAATGATAACCTAATCATGCTTATATATGCAACTACAAACATTCCCACTAAGAATTTTGTAATTCAAACTTACCGTGTCAGCATAGGACCTAAATAACAGTCACAAACTGACACTTTGAAATTGGTCCTGACCTAAATAGGGCAGGACTAGGGCGCGGGTGCCCAAGTCCTCCCCCCTATTTTAGGCAGGATTTATGTTAAGTGCATCCCTTGAGTCCTATTTGCCATGAAACTTCAGGGTTTTCTCATCGGGAGTCATCAAAATCATGCAAGATGCTCTAAATGCATTCTAAAGGACCTAGGAGTTAAACCTTAAGAGGGAAAAGCCCCCAAGGGGACATTTTCTGACATAACATTTAGCCCCCAGTTTAATATATGTATAAACACAAGGCCAATACATGCATTAAAGTACGGTCAACAAACACAGTAAACACGTCAGGCATAGTGAAGACATGCCAAACACATTGAGTACAATAACAGGCACACAAAACATAGAGAAGACAGTTACATTCACACAAACCACGGAGAAGACAACATTAAAGACACAATGAATACAGTGAATGAAGTGAGTATTTCTTTTCTTTTTCATTTTCATATATATGAATGGATGCAAATACATGAAAAGTAACAATGTAACATACAACCCCAAAGGGAAAACACGCCATACAAAACCTCAAATATAAGTGGAGCATGTCGCAACACATACACGAGAGGGGAAAGCACGCCATACAGAGCCCAAGTGGGGGTTAGCCACACAAGGGGAAAACACATGGAAGACAGAGAAAACATGGCAAATAAGATGATGGGATGAACTTATTGCTAAGACCCCACCATCTCAGGCACATTATAGGCACACATCGATGATTGGGCTTCACCACAACAATCGCCAAAGACACGCTTAAGGGTTAGGATAGTCTCAGATCCACCTCACCTCTGCAGAGGACTTTTAGAAAATGAGAAGATGTGCAATCTCTTCAAGAAATACACCATCCTTGCCTCCGCAGAGGGCTTAAGATAAAAAGGATATGCATGATATCCCGCCTCCACAGAGGGCTTAAATGATTGCAATAGATTTCAAGCTTTACAAACACACTTTGATAGCATCTAAATCAGACAGCTTACCTCATATATACCCCCACCTTAAGGTGGTTGATATCAGGTATCGATATCAAGCACGTTAAGGTAGGAATAAAACACACAAGGGAAGATGAGCTTTCGCAAAGCCCATGCCCCCCGAAGATGACATGTACTTTACGATCACCAAATGTTCCCACAAACACATTCCTGCAAGAAAAGTGTTAGCGTCCATATAATCACGATAAACAACAATGTATATGATCATTCACACAAAGAGCCAAGGTTATATTACGAATTCGGAGACTGAGTATAACCATGGGGCTATACTGCAAAAATCTCAAAACTGAGTGTAACTAATGCAAGATTTAAAGATAAACAAAGTGCACAGAGCAACAGTATTGTTATGGTTTGTAAGTACGATAAGACAACATCAAGATCACATAGAGTGCTTCTACTAGCCAAGCATTAGACAATATATAACAACCCCATCGTCATGTATGGACTTGGTCCATTTTTTTATTTCTCACTAAAGGGACACTAGGTCCACATCAGTATAATATGTTTTTCATCATCCACCTGCTAGATAGAAACACTAGAGGAAGGGAAACACAAAATCAAGAGAGGAGAAACAAGCGTCTTAGGGACAGTCATGTAGGAGGGTGCCCCCAAATCACCAACTGCAACGCTATGTCTGCAAGACACAACACACAACAGTGAAAAATAAAGGAGAAGCAATATAGAAGAATGATGATACAAATAGAAGAAGGGTCACAACAAAGGCGGTCTCCTGGTATCCTGGACCTTACAAGAGAATCAGGGGTCATCTCAGGAGGCTTAAACAACACTTAACACATCACGGGGGAAACACAACACGAGAGGTAAAGGGTTAGAAATACTTACCTATTGGGAAAACCTAATTAAAGGTTGTCAACGATCAAGTCATCATCGTCATCTTACCACTCCCAAATGTTAGAGTAAAGTCGGACATAAGGTACCATAGCCCAACTCTTATTCTTATCTTCAAGTTGTCCATTCTTAAGGTCTACTTTGCTTGATTCAATGTTAGGTGAGATGTTTTCTTGTTGAGATGCAAGTCGTTGGGCAGAAGCTTGTTGTCTCCTCCTCCTTTCTCTTGCTTGTCTATTTATTTTTGTCTTACCATTTATCTCTTGTAAGATAGTGTTTTTCTCTTCCATAGGTTTTTGTGTTTTAGAGGAGGAAGCACCAGGTTCAAATCTCATTTGTCTAGGTGGAATGTTTTGTTGTCTATGACTACCCCCCGATCCTTGTAAGGATGGCGGGGGAGGAACCTCAGCATATGGTCCATCTCCTTTTGGTCTAAGATTCTCTTCAAATGCAGGGTGTTCGTCTCTTGTTGTTTCTTGAATAGAAGGACCGACCACTTGATGTAATAGTTTTGTTTTGTAATTTCAATAGCTCAAGAAGTTAAAGTCTATCTGTGGCTCCGGTTCCACCTCAAATCTTTCCCAAAAGCAATCTAGTGTAAAGTGTTGTCTTGTAACCAAAGGCTTATACTTATTGTGAGGGATAGTAATCACTTGTCCATTCAAAGGAAATTTTACACAGTTATGAATTGTTAAAGGGACAACTTTCATAGCCTTTAACCATGGATGTCCTAATTTTATGTGAAACGGGTTAGAAATGGGGACAACATCAAACAATTGTTCTATACATCTCTCAAATACAGTAACCAATAAAGATATCATCCCATAAGTGTTTATAAAGGTTCCCTTATGTGTCTTAATCATCGTATCCGAAGGGTCATAAAAGCCTTGTATCAACCCATGTGAATAGTGGAACTCTTCCGTTGCCACATTAGTCATGCAATTAGGATCAATAAGGGTTCCATCCACAGGATTTCCTATTATTTTCACGGTGATATAAAGAGGTCCTTCAGTGTCTCCAATTGTTCTATCATGAGGTGTAAACACAATTTCAGGGTCAGGGACCTTTCTCTTCATGAGGCCTAGGAGGGAACCTGTTGTTATAGTTGTGATTAGAAGCTATGTCTATATGTATTCAAATAAATGTGAGATCAGATTTTAAAATCTTTTCAAAAGGTATGCAAAAGACAAGTGCAAAACTATATATGAAAATGACTTTAAATGCTTGATTTTTCAACTTTTTTCAATGCAAATAGGTGAAAGAAAAGGTATTGTAAGGAAATTGATCAAGTGAAGCAAATAATATGTCTAATATCAGTCTAATAAATCAATAATATCCTTCACAACACACTTTTGATGCAAACCTAGGATGATGACAAGTCAAAACCTAGTGAAAATACACTAAAATATGCAATTTTTCACAACTTTTAATGCAAAGACCCAATAAAAGGGGTATTGTAAAGAATTGTAGGAGTTATATAAGATTATAGAAGTAATATAAGTCACCTAAAGCCATAAAATCCATCACAACATGCTTGGAGTGCAAATCTAGGTCAAATCCTAGGGAAAATATAGCCAAAATATGCAAATTTTCACCAAATTTTCAATGCAAGAGCCTAATCAAAACATGTTGTAAATAATTTGAGGAGGAAAAGTAGATAATAACCCTAATAATAGTTAATTAGTGCACAAAAATCCTTTACAACATGCCTATGGTGCAAATCTAGAGAGTTGATAAGGCTAAAATCTAGTGAAAAATCAAGGTTTTCAAACCCTAGGCATGTGATTTTGCAAGGAAACTGCTATGATGAAACACTACAGATAGAAATTAGTCCTAATGAGTGTTTTAAAAGGGTATTAAAATCATAAAAAAGATTTTGACTACAAACCCTAGCTAATACAAAACTAGGTTATAAGGAAAAATGCACAATTTCAAGCAATTTTCAACAATTTAAGCATGAAAATGCAATCTAAATGAATGATGAATGAAAAAATTATATATTTTAAATTATATCTGATGATAATGATAGAAATTTATTGAAATTAAATGCCAACTAACTTAAATTATTTAAAAATGCAAGCTAAAAATGCTAATTATTTCATTTTTTTCTAATTTTTCAATTTTTTTGTAATTTTTCAAATGCAATAAGATGAATAATGATATGAATGAATGAAATGAATGTAATTCTGAAGCACAACACTCAATAAGGTGCAAAATTCATTAAAAATACAAGTTCACCAAAATGTTTAAGGTGAAAAAGAGGGTAAGGTGTTTAGGGTTGATTTTGATGGTTTGTGTTGATCCTCCTTTCACCACTAAACATTCAAGGACATCTAGCTGAGTAGGAAGTCTACTACAGGCCTTTTGTCACTTGGAACATAGGGGAAGATTGGAATTGTATGATTTTGTTATTCAATTAAGCCCAATTATGTTCAAAACCCTAATTACATGAATTCGTGAACAAACTGACAAATTACAGAAAATGATCACACACAAAGATATCAAATGACAATCAAATGCATACCAGATTTCAAAATTCAGAAAACAGAAAAGTTGGGGACTAATGAGCGGGTGCCCTAGTCTAGTGTCACAGTTTTGTCGAGATGTAAAAACCTTGTCTGTAACCTGTTCTTGTTGTTCTAGAGATTTTCCTGTTGCGGGATTTGGAGGACTAATGAGCGGGCGCCTGAGTCCAAGTCCCTATTTTCTTTTCTAATCTCCATTTCTAACAGTCTGCACTGCTCCCCTGCAACTCCACTTTTTCTGCTTTCGCAACCTATAACTTACAATCATGAAAAAATGGGTTGGGAGTTGTGGTGTTTAGAGGCTTGCCTCAGTCAAACCTTGGAGAGACATTCAAGTCTTCTGAACATCGTTGTCAAATAAAGAGTGCGTATCTTTGCAGGATAGAGGCAAAATCTAAATGATAAATGATAGAAAACACAATTGATATCACCTTGTAGTGAAGATCTCATGGAAGGAAGATGCCCTTCAGGCCATGAGGAGATATGTCAAATCTGCAAATACAAACATAAGAACCATGCAAATTATGCTCTGCAACACACAACGAATGCCTCGAATCACCTTAACATAAGCCACAAGTTTGTAATATCCATCTAATGTCCATCTAGTTTACAAATGATAACCTAATCATGCTTATATATGAAACTACAAACATTCCTGCTAATAATTTTGTAATTCAAACTTACCGTGTCAGCATAGGACCTAAATAACGGTCACAAACCAACTCTTTGAAATTGGTCCTAACCTAAAATAGGGTAGGACTAGGGTGCGGGAGCCCAAGTGCTCCACCCTATTTTAGGTAGGATTTATGTTAAGTGCATCCCCTGAGTCCTATTTGCCATGAAACTTCAGGGTTTTTTCATCGGGAGTCATCAAAATCATGCAAGATGCTCTAAATGCATTCTAAAGGACCCAGGAGCTAAACCTTAAGAAGGAAAAGCCCCCAAGGGGACATTTTCTGACATAACACTAAGAAAGGAAATTGGTTTTAATCTATGAACTTTGGAAAGGGAAACTAATTTAACAATGCAAATCTACTTAGCCTATCGAAGGAAAAAGCAAACATGTATTTTACTATTCCAAGAGCAAAGTTCTGATTATCTAATTACTATGAAATGAAAATAAATAAATAAAGGAACTTGGAGACGTGTGAGCCTCCACAACCCTCAAAAATCCTTGTAATGGCAACCTTGAATCCTCTTGTAGTAGCGGGGTGATCCTCTTGGCAACAAAAGAAATAGAGAAGCAAAAGAAGCTTTGAAGCTTTGAAAAGAGCTCAATGAGATTTTGATGAGCACTGTGGTTTGTGATGTGAGCAATGTATGGACATGAACAAGCTTTTTGAAAAGATAAACGAGATAACAAATGAAAGAAAAAGGCTCTTATGTCTTGTATGAGCATGAGAATGCTTGATTTGGAGAGCAATAACATGCAAGAACTGAGTGCACAAATGAAATTGTCTTCTCTAGAAATGCCTTGAAGCTATGCAATAATGAAAGCTTTGAATCTTTGGAAAACTAAAGAAAGAAATGAATAAAAAGGCTCAAAGGCCTGTGAAGAAGCTTGAAAAATCTTGTGAAGAAGGGAAAAGTATTCTCCAACTTTCCAACTTGGAAAATAATGAAGAGGTGAGGGGTATTTGTAGGTTCAAAGAAGGGATGAGAAGTGAAGAAGAAGGAGAGTTAACTCAATTTGATTAGAGAGTTAACTTAGAAGACTCGAGAGTGATCTGGGCTAAAATTGGAGTAATCTACTCAGTAAAAGCTTATCACTCAAGAGGAAATGAAGAAAGATGAATGCATGAGAATGTATGAATTGTTAACTAAGGTTGAAATAGAGCTAATTATGTGTGTGTGGGTGCATATGAATTGTTAACTAAGGTTGAAATAGAGCTAATTATGTGTGTGTGGGTGCATGAAATAGTTATCTCTATATTTGGCATGAAAATCCATGCAAATAGGAAGAAAAATGGGTGAAAAAGGAGCTTTTTGAGTTAGAAACTTGAATTTTTTTTATGGCTGAAAAGATACAGGGTCACCCATGGGTCGCCCCTTTCACTAGTCAAGGTCGCCCAGGGATGACCCATGGGCGACCCTTAGAGGAGGGCACCTGGATGGAAGTACATGATGGGAGATGGTAGAGGAGATGAAAAGGAGGGGATCTGCCTTTGGAAATAGGTAAGTCATGTGTGAAAATCTAAATCTCCACTTGCAAAAGTAGGATCTCCTGGGGAAGATCTAGAAATAATAGGGGGAGATTTGGATAGGTTGAGTGAAATTGAAAATCGAAAGCGGGAGATGGCTAGGGAGGACCTCTAGAAGGCCTCTAGGGTTGAGAATGGATGAAAAACACTGAGGAAAGGTGAAAACTCACCTACAAGACACAGACAAGGCTTAGGAATAGGGTCACAAGCACAGAAAATGCAAATTGACAAAGTGTCCAAAAGTGTTGAAAGCAAAGAGAGAGAGAAAACAACAAAGGAGAAACAACACGAGGAAGAAAAGACACATCACCAAGAGAATTTTTGCTAATAGGATGTTATTTCATGCTTACATGTACGTTACAAGAATTATGACTCATCATAGGGGTCCTCGTGGAAGTTGTGCGTGATTTTGGTGCTTACATATTTGCCCCCTCGAGGACGGTAGTCTACATGAAAGGTAGGTACCGGTCTCGAACTCGACCTTACCTGTTGTCAATTTTCCCGCAATTGTACCTACAATAACTAGTATTAGTCTAGCATCTGAATGTCTCAAAATGAGTAATGAAAACTGAAATGACGAACATACCATAGTTCATTTGAGCTTGACTAGTTGTTTTCCTTTGTCAGTGAGACCTGTAGGAATGAAATACACGCAAAACGAACACACAAGAGATGCATAAAAGAAATAGATGACATTCTAAGCTAGAGAGGAGAATAAATTCTCGTTTTGTTGTAGATTTTGAAGAACATATTTGATTTCTAAGGATTTTTTATGTTTTACAATTTTTTTTTAGGTTTTTTCGATTTTTCTAATTTTTATGGTTTTGTGAAAATTTTGCAAAGGTTTGATTTGACACTCCTTGAGGTCTTTGAGAGACCTACATTTAAGAGATTTCTACCCTTGCCCCCTTGCATGGGGAGACTTGTGTACTTGATTACATAGTATTGCTTTTTTGACTTGTTGGAGGAGTGACTTGTGCTCAGACATGGTTTTGCATTTATTGTTACAAGACTTGATTTGATGAGATCCATACATAGCTTTAGTCGACATCTTGAAATTCACTTTCCCTCTTGTGCATATGGTTGGCTAGAGATTTTATTTTGCTTACGAGAATGCATACCTAAGATGATCACATTTGGATGATGCAAAATTTTTTGTCTTTTTTAGAATATATATGAATGAAATGCAGGTTACAATATGCAGATGCAAGAACGCAAGCGATGCTGAAACAAAACTTTTACTTCTATGGAATGTCATGAGTTATGACATTGGCTTTATTGCTTTGGAACTCTTTTCTGGTTTTGATATGAATGCATTGTGGAACAAACAACATGACTGCTCTTTAACATAGCTTTAGTCGACATCTTGTACTTCACTTTCCCTCTCGTGCATATGGTTGCCTAGAGATTTTATTTTGCTTGTGAGAATGCATACCTAAGATCATCACATATGGATGATGCAATTTTTTTTGTCTTTTTCAGAATACATATGAATGAAATGTAGGTTACGATATGCAGATGCAAGAACACAAGCGATGCTGAAACAAAACTTTTACTTATATGGAATGTCATGAGTTATGACATTGGCTTTATTGCTTTGGAACTCTTTTCTAGTTTTGATATGAATGCATTGTGGAACAAACAACATGACTGCTCTTTAATATGATTTTCAATCTAGGGGATTGCAAGTTATTCTGGTATAAGAGACCTAATAAAGTCTGTGAGATAGGGATTTAGAACTCAAATGGGGACCAAGAGTGAAAATAGAGTGCTTCTAATTTTGGGCTTTACTAAAGGCTAAACACTGATCCTTATCTAGATAAGACAATCTGATAAGCTTTCAATTTGGGCAAGTAACGAATTTTATTGATGTTTGCTAGACTTAGATCATAGATGGAAAGCAAGATAGACTCGGGGTAAAGGATAAATGGGAAAGAACCAGGTTCCCTAGATAGAGAATGATCCTAAAGACTACTAGACTCTTGGCTTTGCACAACTAGTGTGTGTGTGTGTGCTTTGTACCTTTCTCTTTTATTTCCTCTATTAGAACGTCACCCTTGAAGCTTCAAGCTTAGACTGATCTCCACCAAAGAGTACGGACATTTAGAAATCTTCACTCTTTCAGTCTTTTTTTGTAACTCTTTTTTTTTTCTTTTTTTGTATTTTCTAGAATGCCTCACTTGATTTTCTCATTTTTTTGGATTTTTTTACTTTTATGAAAATGAATGCTTTTGGAACTTTGGATATGCAATAGCTTGATCTCTCAATCTTTACTTTTCTCAATAGTCTTTTTTTTTTACTCATCATTTTTTTATTCACTCGTATTTTAGATTGCTTCCTTCAGAGTTTTGATCCTCCTGACATTTTTCGGCAGGAAAGATAAGGGGCTGAGCACCACCAAAAGTTTTCATAGTCCAGTTGGACTTCTTTTCTACTAGGGAAGAATTGGGAAGGTCTGCTTGCAAGCTTCCTCTGAACACTGTAGGTTTAAATACTAACTTTTCTTAGACCCAACATCATGGCTCATTAATACTGGGATCAATGTAAAGCTAAGAGCTAGGCTTTGATTAGAATCACTGGGAATGAAGGGGGAGAATGGCGATTGTGAAAATGGGGAATCTCAGGACCTAAAAGGATCACATATACCTAGGCAACCTTAGTCTCCTTACTGACATGAAAATAATATAAGAGTGAGTCATTCATTATAATGCAAGATGAACAGAATGATACTGAAATGCAAGAAATAAAATTCTTTTTGGTATTTTTTTTATTTTTGTAATTCTTTTTGTATTTTTTGAATATTTATTTTTTTTGTGTTTTTAAGGGCTTTCATGCAACGTTTTTGAGATGTTGAACTCTTCTCCTTCCATAATGCACAAGAGGTAGCTTTGTTTCTGACATCTTCCTTAACTACGTCTGGACTTGTCCAATTTGGTTTGAACTTCGCTTGAAAGTCTTTGCAAGGACACTCGAAGACTTGGTGTAAAAATGTCTTTGTATTTAGTGAGGAGTTTTGTGTACTCACACGTTTCATTGTTTGATGATTTGTCCCCTAGCTTTATCATTTTCTGTTCTTGTATAGTTTTATTGTTTGTTTTGAAATTTTGAGGGGCAAATGAGGTTGGTGTTGACTCTCCTAGTTTCTGTGAGGGCTTTGGTTCTTCTTCTTTAGTCATGATTTCCATCATATGAATGTTTTTGTCTAGATTGATTGGAATGGCCACTAAGTTGAATGGAGCATAAGACTTTGTTGAGTGGGGATCGAATTCTCTTGTTGCCCCATTTTCTATACATTTTAAGGTTTTGGCTATGTTTGTAATTTGTTTTGATGTCTCTCCTTTTTCAAAAGTGTTAATTTTTGGGTCACTAGTGGTTTCCATGGTCTTTCCCTTCATTTTGACTTGTTCAACTGTATAAAGGTTGAAAGGATCAAGATCTCCTTTGATGATGTGGGTTTGTCTCATGTGCAAGAAGTGTATTTCTTGAAATAGGGTGGAGGGAATGGCCCTCATCCTATGGATCCAAGGTCTTCCTAGGATCATGTTGTAAGTGGTTTCTTCGCTTATGATATAAAATTCAGTTGGGAGGGTTTTGGGACCTAATGTAATTTTAAGATTGACCTTATCCATGGTTTGAATGTTTGGATTATCATGAATTCTATGGATGGAATTTTGTTTTGTGACTTGAGTTTTGTCATAACCCATTCTTTGAAGAAGTGAAAAGGAGACCATGTTGATTATAGACCCATCATCGATAATTACACATTTAATGGAATAGTCTTGAACTTGGACTATCAGATGGAGGGGGAGATCATCCTATTTAGCTATGTCATTGTTTGAGGGTAACTTTTCAAAGTCAAATGTTGAAGAAGAACACTTTTCACTTGGAGTGCTTTGAACTAGATGGCCTAAATCTAAGACTTTGAGGAGAGCATTCTTGTGTGTAGGAGAACTCTTGATAAGCTCTAACATGTGAGAAAATTTTGAATTGTTGGAGGTGTCATTTGGTTGCTTTGCTCCTTGGGTGACACAAATTTCCTAATCTTTATCTAATTCCATAAGGCCCAAGGTGTTTTGATGGATTTTGGGACTAAGTTCTTCAACTTGTGAGAATGTCTCCATGAATTATTTTTGTTGACATTTTGGGAGGTTTGATATGAAGCGATGGTGCCACGAGATGACTTGATCTTATGCCCCCTTCTATTGTGAAATGAGCAATATTTATCATGATTGTGATCTTAAGGTTTATGGCGATTGTTGTAGACTGCTGGTTGATTTTCTGGGGATAGTTGTTGACATTTTGGTTCCCCATATTTGTATGACTATTGTAGTCACCATTGTTGTTTCTAGATGTTGAAGTGTTTATTGACCCATCTATGTCTTGATTTTTTGTCAAGGATTTTTTATTTGCATCATGGTTTATCAACCTTCCGTTGGAACCATACTCCCTTCTTCCACTATAAATAGTAGCTTGGTCAATTCTAAGGGCACTTTCAAGTGCTTCTTCATATGATTTGTAAGGGAGTTTTTGAACTTGTTCTCGTATGTCATTGTTGAGAGCATGTAAGAAGAGATCACAAAGTTCCTTATGATCCATGTTTGGTGCGCTAGTTGAAGAATAGAGAACTTTCCTCCATCATGTGATAAAATGTGCAACTGACTCATTGGCTTCTTGTTTGATTGTTAAAAATTCTCGTATTCTTGTTTTGACCAATTTATTGATGTCGAAGGTAGCCACAAATTAATCGATGAGTTGCCTAAAAGAGTGGATCGATGCTTCTAGAAGTCGATAGTACCAATCCAAAGCGATACCCTCCAAAGTCTTTGGAAAAATCTTTGCTACCACCCATCCCAAGGAAGTAGTTCTCACACTAGCATGATGTAAGTCTTGATATGAGAGTTGGGATCACCCTCTCCTTTAAATTTTGGAAGCTCGGGGAGAGGCTGTGGTAGTATGACCTAATGAATGTTGTAGTCACTAGGCTCCTTTAAATACTCAAGGTATGTTCCTAAGAGGGGGTTATGTGTAGAGGGTTTTGTTCCTCCAAATACTATCCCTTCAAGCGGAGCTTGTTGCATTTGTTGAAAGGGTATGCTAGATTGTTGATATCTTGAAAATTTTGGATGACTAGATGGTGTCATGTTTATGTTTTGAAGATTGGGTGGGATTGTTTGTGGTTTATTTTGCATCATAGGATTCCCACCTAATTGATTGAGACCCTTTTTGTTGGATGGTGAGGGCAAAGGAGGCCTGAATGTTTCATGGAAGTTTGGATGAGGGGTATTTTGTGTTGCCCCCTGGTTTGATTTGATCTTGTCAATGAAATTATTTCCATGTGCCCTAGGTTTTTCCTCAATTTTGTTCAACCCTACTAGCCTCAAGGGTCTTGATTCATTGGACCAAAATTTTTATATGGTCTGTGAGTGAGGCTTTGTCTGTTCTTTGTGTTTTTCCACCTTAAGATGGATTGCTTTGCATTGGGGTTTGTTCTTTTTGATGACATTTCACATGTTGGACTTTTTTGTCTTGATGTACTATGTGGAGTGATTTTTGTACCTCTTGAGCTTCTTGTAAGTTCTTCTCTTAACAACATACTTCGTTGTCCTTTTCAATGGCCATTTTAATGGCTTGTTATGGGTTGATCACCTTGATGGATCTTAGATTGATTGTTCACTTGTGTTTTTATTTGGTCAAAGTTGTCAAGATCTCTTTAGATCTGTTTTGAATTTGTAATTTTACTCGAGGGGACATTCCCTTGGACTTTTTGCATAAAACATTGTGAAATGTGAAAAAACGTGAAAGAATCCATCCCAAAAGGATTTGTTGAATGATGATGAAAATGGAATCTTGCAATGAAATGCAAAAAGCTTAGCCAAAAGGTTTTTGCTCTTCACGTAGAGTTCACCAAAATATGTATCCTCAAAATTGTGACTCAATGGCCTGGGGGCGATTGAGTCAGTTGTGGCGTGCACACAGACCCTCTCTCCTTGCCATGGGGTGAATTGCCACGTCACTCTCGCTCTTGTGGAAGTAGCTAGTCGCGAGGAGGTGAGGCACAGGGGTGGTTTGGCTCGTTGGAGAGTTGGACTTCACAAAGAGGGGTTGACCAGTCTTGGGGCCTGTGTTGTTGTGCACTTGTGTGGATGTGATGTTTTGTAACCATAGTTGTAGAGATAACTATATGACCCGAAGGGTCACTAGTCACCATTCTCCTATTGGGATTTCTATTGTTCCATCATTGTGTGGGTAGGCTATTATTTTCATTGATGCTTTATTCTAGTTGATGTTGTCATTCAAACTATTGGATGGATGCTTGTTGTACTAAGATTTATCTAAATGCTTGTTGTTGTTGTTGAATGACTAGTGGCTCTTGTTGTGGTCTTGGGTGGATCTCCTCTATGTCATCAAGGATTGCCCTCACCCACTCACCTCTCAATCTAGGGTACATTTGTGAGCCGAGACAAGAGATAGGTGGTTTAAGATAACCTTGAATTGACCTGGGTTTTCAACTTAGGGTTTGTGAGACCTAAGGTTTGGCTATGAAATAATGAAAGCTTTGAAGCATTGGAAAACTAAAGAAAGAAATGATTTGGGCTAAAATTGGTGTAATCTACCCAGTAAAAGCTTATCACTCAAGAGGAAGTGAAGAAAGAGGAATGCATGAGAATGCAAGGGAATGCATGAATTGTTAACTAAATATTAAATAGAGCTAATTATGCATGTGTGGGTGCATGAAATAGTTATCTCTATATTTGGCATGAAAATCCATACAAATAGGAAGAAAAATGGGTGAAAACGGAGCTTTTTTGAGTTAGAAACTCAAGTTTTTTTCGCGGATGAAAAGATGACAAGGTCGCCCCTTTCACCAGTCAAGGTCACCCAAGGGTGACCCATTGGCAAACCTAAGAGGAGGTGTAACATCACTTTCCATAGTGCTCAAAATTTAACTTAATTATATAACTTTAACAAGTCATTAATTAAGAATTGACTGAGATAATCAAATTTTGAATCAAAAGAAACATATTATTTTCCATCATTTAAGCATGTTAAACAAATCAAGACATAACAAGGCTTAAATATAGTAAACCATTACAATCTTTAGTGACTCACTAATCATATACAATATATGCTCTAGGCATCTTGATCAAATTTTTACATTACAATAGACCAATCGATCATAAAATGCAAACATTGTATCTGGAACCAATGACATCTGTCTTCATAAGCCTCATCTTGTCTCATGCTTGGGAAGGAGAGCATCATCCTGGTGCTTTTTCTCCAACCACAGACCTACAGTCCTCCACTCATCTTCCTAACTGGAAGAGTCCCTACTCTTCACGTAAAGGTTAGACATTAGAAACCGATTGGATAGCCATCTGAGTATCTGGTGTTGTGTCCTTCCCAATCTCTCACAGTCACACACTATAGATCCACTCTAACTTGTATGACATTATTGGAGACACTAGGCCATCTGGAACACTATGGACCAAAAATGCATGCAGAGACGGATGCATTACTTTGGCCAAAGTTTCTCATACATATACATTGCACAATGAATGTTGTCGTATGTCCACCACCCTAACTCAACTTATAAGCTGTCATGTCCTACAGTAAGTTCTTAACGACCTTATCCCTTAGGTCTAGTATGAGTGGGATCAATTCGAATCACTATCCATGCTTGGACATTCGACTCCCATCATAAGTTAGATACAATTAAATAAGTTACTTTTGTAATGCAGAACTAGTGACTCCCCATCACTTTGTTTTGATTTCAGTTCATCCCAAATTCAAACATTATGACCGCCATGGTCTTCCAAGGTTAATATTTTGATAGCAATTCATCACATATGATGAAAGTCAATTTCAAGATACTCAAGGTATTCCATGCCTAAGTAAAGTACATTAGCTTCTTTAGGTTCAATAGCTCTTATTATCCTAATGAGCTTAAAGTGTTATTCACCAAACCTAATAGTTTACATTAAGTAAAAGAAATTATATGTCATAACATTCTCCAATAAGTCATAATTCAGTCACATATAGACCTAGTCTATATTCATCTATAAACTTATTCCAAATGTCTCATGATGAGACCATGATCATAAAAGATCACACCCCTTCATATTCGAAGGTTCACATAAACATTCATAATAGTTTAAACAACTCCATTTAAAAATCACAATTGGCTTCTCATATGAGCCCGATTTGGGTTAGTTGGTGTTATAGACACACTGATATCAAAATGCCTTCCCGATAATCATCTCAGTCATTGGACTGTGTTCATAGTATTAAATTCCTTCATGACTATTAGTATAGTCAAGGGACTGCATGTTAAGCAAAGATGCCTTCACGACTGTTATTACAGTCGAAGGACTGCATGCAAAGCATTGATGCCTTCATGGCTTATCATTACAGTTGAATGACTGTATGGTAAGGGATAATGCCTTTTTGGCAATCATTACAGTCAAGAGACTGTATCCATTATCGACTAGAGTCATTCATAGCTCCATTCGAGAGCTCTTATGCTCTGCCCTTGTCATCATGCGACATGAGCTTTATATATATATAATGTCAGAAAATGTCCCCTTGGGGGATTTTCCCTCAAAAGGTTTAGCTACCGGGTCTTTAGTGTGCATTTAGGACATCTTGCATCATATTTCAACATCCTGATGGAATGAACCCTGGATATCATGACAAATGGGACCTAGGGGGACCCCTTGAACCTAACCCTACCCAAAATAGGGGGGAGGACTTGGGTGCCCGCACCTTAGTCCTACCCTATTTTGGGTCAGGCCCAAATTTCTAATGTCGGTTTATGACCATTATTTGGTCCCTAGGCTGACATGGTAAGTTTGAATTTACGAAATCTTGGCAGGAATGTTTGTAGTTGCATATGAAAGCATGTTTAGGCATTCATTTGTAAACTTGATGATTACTAGCAAACTATTGTGTTCTAAATGTGATTCAAGGCATTCATTGTGTTGCAAGAGTAGATTTGTGTTGTCTATGTGTTTGTGTTTGCAGATTTGAGCATCCATCTCCTCATGGAATGAAGAGCTTCTTCCTCCCATGAGATCTTCACTACAAGGTGATATCTATTGTGATTATTGAGCATTTATTATTTAGTTTTTGCCTCTGCCTCCCAAGGCACGCTCTCTCTATCTGACAACAGTGTTCGGAAGACTTGAATGTCTCTCTGGGGCTTGACTGAGGCAAGCCTCTAAACACCACAACCCCCTCCCAAAGTTTTCATGATTGCAGGTTATAGGTTGGAGTTGCAGACAAAGTGAAGTTGTAGGAGGGTACAATAGAGTGTCAGGATTGCAGATCAGTGAAAGAAACAGCTACCTGGTCTTGGGCACTGACTCATTAGTCCTCAAAGTTCCACAATGGGAAAACCTCTGATACAACAGATACAGGTTGTAGACTGAATTTCTGGATCTCGATAAAAAGTAGGGCACTAGACTTGGGTACCCACTCTTTAGTCCCTAACTTTTTTGCCTTGGAACTCCAAAAATAGGTGCACAGTTATTTGTTATTTTACATCTTTCTGCAGAAGCATTTTTCGTAATTCATCCGTTTACTGTTGTATTTGCATAATTAGGGTTATAAGGTACAATTAAGCATAAGAGAAGGAAATTGTCAATCTAATCATAAAAATCCAGGTTTCCCTACATCTCAATAGTGACCTAGGGTATGATAGTACATTGCAACTCAACCCTAGGTCCTTGAATGTAAGGGTGAAAGGAGGATACACATAAAACTACCAAAAACTAAACATCCAAAAAACACCCTTTACATTTTGGTGAACCTATGTTATTGGAATTATTTGCACCTTGCTGAGTGTTTTTCTTTAGATTTATAGTAATTTCATTCATTCATATACTCATTCATCTTATTGCATTGGAAAATTTACAAAAAAATTGAAAAAATGGAAAATTTGAAAAACAATTGCATTCTAGGGTTTGCATGTTGCATGAATTAGTTTAAATTTCATCAAATTTATGATTTTTACATTAGATCTGATTTAAATTGCAGAAAATTACAAAAATTAAATATCTTGCATGGCATTTTCATCATCAAATTGCTAGGGTTTTGTTGAAAATTGTGAATTTTGCATATAACCTAGTAATTCCAAAATCTAGGGTTTGTAGGTAAAATCTTGTTTCAAATTTTTCTACTAATTTTAGAGACTCATTCAAATTTTCATTTGGCTTTAGTCTTGCATTTTAGAACAAATTTGGATTTAGATTTTAAAAAATTGCATTTTTTGCATAGAAAAAGTCAACAAAAACTAGCATTTTCATTTTTTTTCATTAGATTTGCACTTGCATTTTGCATGTTAGAGCTTGGAAATAATTTTCATATATAAGAGCATGTAATTTCATCATATATCAGCTTCCAAAACATTCATATAGCATTTTGTGTCAAGATCTTAAACCTAGGGCTTCAAAAACATTGATTTTCACTAGATTTGGCCTTATTGACTCTCTACATTTGCACCATAGGCGTGTTGTGAAGGATATTTTTGCACTAATTGGTTTTTATCAGGGTAATAATTTTCTTTCCCTCCTAAAAATATTCACAACACCTTTTTATCGGGCTCTTGTATTGAAAATTTGGTGAAAAACTACAGATTTTTGCTATTTTTGCCCTAGGGTTTGGCCTAGTTTGCACTCCAAGTGTGTTGTAACAAATTTTATGGATTGAGGTGACTAATATCATTAATATAATTTTCTTCACCTCCTAAAATTCTTTACAACACCCCTTTTGCTAGGTCTTGGAATTGAAAAACCGCACAAAATTGCCTATTTTGCTACATTTTCACTAGGGTTTGACCTTGGGAGACACTACAAGTGTGTTGTGATGAATATTTTGGCACCAATAGGATGTTATTACTGATATAATTTGATTTCAATTATCATTTTCCTCACAACACCCTTTGTCATGCTCTTTTGCATTGAGATTTGGTGAAAAATCTCATATTTTAGTGTATTTTCAATATATTTTGACTTGGCATCATCTTAGATTTGCATCAAGAGTGTGTTGTGAAGGATATTATTGTTGTATTGGACTGATATCAGATATATAATTTTTCTCTCCTGATCAAAATCCTTACAACACCTTTGCTTTCACTTATTTGCATTGAAAAAGTATAAAAAATCAAGCATTTAGGTCATTGTTGCATATAACTTTACACTTGTCTTTTACAAGCTTTCAAAAACTGATTTGGCACTAATTTGAGCATATACACATGGCCTCTAATTGAAACAACAACAATAGGTTCCCTCCTAGGCCTTACATGAAAAGAAAGGTCCCTGAACCTGAAATTGTGTTTACACCTCATGATAGAACAATCAGAGATACTGACGGACCTCTTTACATCACTGTGAAAATAATGGGAAACTCCGTGGATGGAACTCTCATTGATCCTAATTGCATGACTAATGTCGCCACAGAAGAGCTCCTCTTTGAACATAATTTAATGCAACGATCTTATGACCCTTCGGATAAAATGATTAAAACACATAAGGGAACCTTCGGAAATCCTTTGGGTAAGATATCATTGTTAGTAACTGTAATTGAGAAACATGTAGAACAATGGTTTGATGTTGTCCCTGATTCTGACATATTTCAAATAAAACTTGGACATCCATGGTTAAAGGCTATGAAAGCTGTCCCTTCAACAATCTATAAATGTGTAAAATTTCCTTTGAATGGACAAGTGCATGCTATTCATCAAAATACATACAAACCTTTAATTACACAACAACACTTTACACTGGATTACTTTTGAAACAAATCTAGAGAGAAACCTGAACCACGAACAGACTTTAGCTTCTTGGGCTATAGAAATTACAAAGCAAAACTATTACATCCAGCAACCAGACCCTCTATGCAAGAAATGACAAAAGACAAAGAACCCGCATTTGAAGATAACCACATATTGAAAGGGCAAGGTCCGTATGTTGAGTTTCCTCCCCCGTCATCCTTACAATGATCGGGAGGTAATAGTCGACAACAAAATATGCCACCTAGACAAATGAGATTTGATCCTGATGCTTCCTCTACTAAATTGCAAAAACCTATGAAAGAGCAAAGCCCTATCTTACAAGAGATAAGTGGTAGAAGAAAGAGAAATAGAAAAGCAAGAGAAAGAAGACTAAGAAGACAAGCTTATGCCATAAACCTTGCCTCTCAACAAGAAAACATTGATCCAAACATTGAACAAAACAAAGATGATCCTAACAATGATGAGAATTGGGCTATGGTACCTTATGTCACACTTTCCTCTAAAATTTGGAAGTGGGAAGATGACAATGATTTACTGGATGATGAGACTTAGCACGACGACCCTACCAGGTAAGTATCTCTAACCCTTTATCCCTCTCGTGATGTGCTTCCCTCGTGATGTGTTATGTATTGTTAGGCCTCCTGGGATGACCCTTGATTCTCTTGTAAGTATGGGATACAAGGAGACTGCCTCTGTTGTGACCTTCTATTTGTATCATCATTCTTCTATATTGTCTCTCTCTCTGATTTCATTGTTGTGTGTTGTGTCTTACGGACATAGCGTTACAGTTGGTGACCTAGGGGCACCCTCCTATGTGATTGTCCCTAAGACACTTGTTTCTCCTCTCTTATTTATTGTTTCCCTTCCTCTAGTGTTTCTATCTAGCAGGCGGATGATGAAAAAGATTTATACTGATGCGGACCTAGCATCCTATAGACATCAAAAAAATGTCCATGTCTCGACACAACACCTTGTTGACATGACCTTATGTGTTTTGCCCTAGGTCCTAGGTCATCCAACCTCATACCACTCATAAATCCCACTTATCCCACTCCTAATTCTATCATAATTACTTAGCCAATTAATTAAATCACATTTATTTAATTAATTCCCCATCCCATTTGTCCAACTTAATCACCTTCTTGATTAATTAAATAAACCCACTTTATTTAATTAGTCCCACTTAATCACATTCCAATTAACTAAATAAGTCCCATTTGTTTAGTTAATAATACCCCTTCACATGTCTCACACAATTCAAATTAAAAATTTGAATTATTCCCTCACCTCTCATCACATTGTGACACATGTCACATGTCTCATCTCCCACTTAATATGCCTTCACATGTCAAACTAATTCAAATATAATATTTGAATTAGATTCATTTTATTCTCCATCACACACTTGCAATGTGACTACAATCCCTCTTTGAGTGGGAAACCCTAATCCAACCCTACTTGATCTTGACCGTCCATAGCATCCAACATAACTTTCAATCTTATCCATCCATTCAAATCAACCTCTTTCTATAAACCTAGCCTCCTCTAAGCCATTTTCAGGGCATTGATCTTGAGTACTGTCATGCTGCCAAAATCTTGAGCAACCAACATTCAACCACATTCATCAATCTCTCTCTTTCATCCATTTCCATCTCCATCTTGCATCTTTCTTCATATTGCATCCATCATCTTGCAGGTATCGATCAAGCCGTCATCTTGCACATATCATTCGTGGTGTATTGAAGGTTTGGGTTTGGTAATGTATGCATTTGTTTCATCATTTCAGCTAATCCAAATTTATCATGTACATTTTGGCACGCCCGCGATTGTAACCCTTGTTTTTGCAGGTTTTGTTGTCAAAATTTTACTTTTTCTCTAACCCTAGGTTTTCAAAATTTGCAAGTTTTGGTGGTGAGCTATTGCAGGTTGCATCCTGGGCAAAAACCTACTGTACCATTGTGATCAGGAGCCCTGAGAAACAAAAATTGACATAAAATTCCACTAGTTTTGCTCACTATGAAATTTTTTGTTTTTGATTGAAATTTTTTTAGTACGACAGTCCATACTGTATGGATCCGTACCATACGGACATACTGTACCATTCATATGTAGGAGCTCTTGAATTTGATCGTGTGGTTTCATTGTTTGACTTGCAGGTCTGTATTTTGACATTACAATAAGGGGTTTCGTTGTTTAAATATTTTGTGTTTTTACATTAGAGGGGCGATCTGTGTTTATCAGTGTTTATGGATTAAGAATCGATTGTAGGTTTTATCCATTATGGTTACAGGCTTTCATCGCAGGTTCTAAAAGTCCTAAACTCCCTTCGCTCAAAGATCTTCCCACCGCCAAGATATCTACCATTGACGGCTTCATCTTTACCGCCGATCTCCGTCTGATCCTCACAACAGCCACCGCAAATGTTGTAATTGACACTGCCATCTCTGCATGTCACCACCTTTAGTGGTGACCTAACCCCCATCGCCACCAACGATTCCCCAGTCGGCTCTGCAAAAAGGTCTCGCCTCCACCTGAGATCCTCTCATCCACTTTGCCATCACCTAACTTACTAATGAAAGCCCTAACCAGTCGAAACCGCCATCTCTTCCCTGTCGCCGTTCTCACGCGGCCCTGCAACCTCATCTCCACTACTAAATACACAGTCGACATCCTGTATAACCACCGCACACGCCTCCTATAATGCACGATCAGGCTTCAAGCTTGTGGTCACAATGGATAGCCTGACAGTCTTAAAACTCATGAGGGAAGGAAGCTAGGGCAGTCTTCAAGCCTATGGTTCCTTAGTTGATCGGGGGGGTTTCATTTCTAGCCCCCTTTCTTTATATTCCTTTTTTTTTCCCTTTTATGTAGCCCTTGGTCATATGAACGACCAGGGGTCTCGCTAAACATAAACTACCAATTTAAACCTTAACCACCTACTCTAAACCGCTCCTTGTGACCAGAAGTCCCCTAACCATTAGCTGTCAAGTCAAGCTGTCAAGCCTGCCTTGTGTCTCCTATAAGCCATAGGGGGGCTATTTTTTTCTTTTGGTCATACGACATCGAAATCACGCAAATGAGGACTCATTGGAAAGATGATCTAGCAAACTTCACAATGGTGTAACTTTCATCAGGTGACTGTACCATTGTCCAACCTTTTTTCGCAGTCAAAGTCAAACTTGCATGCAAACTTCAAACACACATAACTTTTGCAATTTTGATCCTTTTTTCGTGATTTTTTTTTAAAAAAGTGCATAGAATTTCACGTAGAATCTGCTCATACAATTAATTTTCCTATATCAATTCATCTACAATAGATTTTATCAGTTTCTTGATTTTACACATAACGGACCTCTAGGCACTTTCACTTGCTTGTTTTTTTATTTGGTGGCTTGTAGATGACCCCAAGGAGCTAGAGCAACATTCACATCAGCATCTACAGCAGCTTGGGACAATGAAACAATTAGGTGTATCCATTTCATCATTCATCTCTTGCATTTGATCAATCAATCTTGTTTACATCACACATTTCAATTTGGACTTAAAACGAATATTGCTTTAGCAATCACATCGAAAAAACTGGGCTAAAATTAACCATTGTCTTCAATCACACATCTTGACTTTGGGTTAAAGAAGAACAAGTGTCTTCATTGCTTGGTGAAGTTGCATGTGATTAGGGGTGTGTATGCTCTTCTCATGCGCTTCGTGCAATCTTGAGAATAAAAAACACCGCGAGTGTGAATCAAGTGTGCATGTGTATGCTCTCTCCTCGCACCGCAAGGTGATCTTGGAGATCAAAAACACCTCACTTGGATCACTTTTGTTTACCCTTCTTAGGAGGCTTGCTTGGAGACATACCACTCCAAGGGACGACCTCAATCGAGGCTGAATCGAAAGACACCCTCAATGGGAGTTGGAATCTTGTCACTCTTGGCTAAGCCCCAAAGAACTTTATACCTTTGGGAAGTGAAGTTGAAGGGTGGGTTACCCCTTTCTCCCCACTGTGTGGTAGGATTTCGCTTTCAAATTCCTAGTCAACCTCGTGTAAACATAGCCCAAAACCTAATTGGCCATACCCTATTTCAAACTAGACATTAGGATTGTTGTTGTGTCTTCAAGTGTGTGCTTAATCATAACATTTAAACCTTGAAAGGCAAATTCATCATCTTGTTTGGTGTGTGTGTTCATCCATTTGCTTGTGAAATCTTGTGTTTGATATTGCCCTAAAGCAAGCTTCCAATAAACACTTGCCACATCATCTTCATCCAACTTGTCATAACACATATATTAAACCACCCCATCCACATCATCCAATCCTAATCACCCAATTCATCAATTCATTTTAACTCACCTCCATCTTAAACAAAACTCTAATCTTATCCAAGTCATCATTACACATCATCATCAACCTCATTCTAATCAACCCCCCTTCATTCTAATCATCATCCTAATCACATCTAATTCATTCTAACCCAATCATAATCATATCCTCCTCATTCTACATCAACAAATCAACATCATCCTAATCATCCTAGTCATTATCCTAGGCATCACACATCATCCCAATCCTTAAATCTTCATCCAAATCATTCCACATCTACCACTTGTAAACATGGACATGGCATTTCTAAACAAAACCTATGAGAATGATCCTTATGGCACCAAAATAATGCTTAATCAACTTAGTCAACTTAGGTGGTTATATAGAAAGGAAGAAGACCCTGTGTTACCACAACATCAACAATCCCCACAACATCAAGTCCGAGGCCAATATCAACGATCCCACATTCAATCCCAAACCCAACAAGCACATAATCCAAACACTAATGCCACCGCATCCATACCACAAATCACCCTCACTATTCCTAACAACACCACAAACACAAGTACTTCCATAAGTCTACCATCCAGCTATCCTAACTCCATTGCCATCATATCGCAACTGCTTTCTCAACAAACTTCCAACATCAACCAATGTCCACAACAATCTACCTCACAAAACCTTTCACCTACATATCCTATCATGCCACCTCATCACCAAACATATCCACATGGCAATCAAATATCCTTACAAGAACAACATGCAAGTCCAAATGGCCTTATGTACGTGAACCAAGCAAGCCCAAGTTCACTTTTGCAACAAACATCATTGATAGACTTAAGTGATCTTATGCAAGACCTAAAAACCTTTGACAAGGGAGAGTCCAACCTAGCAAGTGCCTCCTTTGAGTCACCTTCACCATCCAATCATATGTCAACACATGAGCCAACTAGTCCTATCCCAACACCTTTATCATCGCCTTCATCACCTTCATCCCCATGTTCCACTAATCCTTCATTAAAAGATTCCATGGAGGTACTTTTAGAGAAATTGGTCCAAGCAAATTTGATTGAGCTATACCCGTTCAAACCATATTCTCCATCTATTTTTAAACCTAGTTGGTATAAAGATGATGCATATTGTGCATACCATAGGTATAGGGGCCATACCATATCCACTTGTGTCTGATTTCAAAGATTAGTCAAGAACCTAGAAGATGGTGGTAAGATTGTTTTGGATAAAACCAATCCCTCCAATTCCATTATCTTTCCATCTAGCCCAAATCCTAATCCCATTATCCATCCAACAAATCCTAATCATAAGCCTTCAACTTCCACTATTATCATCCATCCCCTATATTGTCCATTCACCCATACCCTTGCAAAGGATGTGATCCATTGGCTACTAGCAAGGAATAAAACATTGCCATGTCATCAAACACCTATTCTTGAGCCTCCTCGTGAGTCCTTAAACAATTTGTCTAGTCTTCTAACCCCATCATGTGATCTACAAGCTATCAAGATTATTAAAGAGCCTTCCACTACCATTCAAGAAAACCAAGAGTTATGTCAAGAGCACGATCCTAAGCATGAAGAAACAATAGTCCCTAAATCTAATCAAGATCAAATCATCCCCATCCAATCTATCCATAACATGTACCTTCTTTATGATCAAGATGATACCTATGAAGAAGCTATCCATGAGCACCTTGATCCTATCCATAATCCCATATCCATCCATGAGCAAGATATCCACATTACTCCTAGTCATCCTCCATCTAGCCCAATCCATGATCCTACACATTCCACTTGTCATGATGAGACAATTGCCTCCCAAGAACACATAAGCCTAGAAGATCAAACAAATATCTTAGATCTGCATGAACATAATAAAGATCCTAATGATCCTTCCACATCCACATCCACTACCAATCCCACCTCAAGTCCACCATCATATCCCCTTGGTCTTAGCACCTTAAGCCGTGAATGTTCTTCCCTAGGACAAAAATAACCATTATCCACTTTACCTTCTCCATCCAATAATCAACTCAAGTCTAGTGTCCAAACTACACCTAGTCCTATAGTCAATCGCATGCTCCAAAACATGAACTACCAAGGCAAAGGTTTAGGAATACATGAACAAGGCATTTTGGAGCCAATCCATGTCAAGGTCCCTCCTCGCTCATTTGGCCTTGGATACACACCCCAAGGTCAACAATCTAACGATGTTGGTACTTCCTCCACGCATCCTAAGTCCGCCACTTTCCACCACAAGCCTTATCATACACCCAAAACATATGTCGACATTCCACCTCCCTCATCCTATAAATGCCAAAAGCATGTGACCATACACCTTCCACCATCCACTTTACCCCCACTTCTTCCAACTCCTACTATCCCTCCATCCACTTTGCCTCCACTTCTACCAATGCCTAATTATCCACTTATCGATAAATATCCTAATAATGGCCAACAAATGCACACATCATCTAAACATGAAGCTTTCACCCATTCCACCAACCCCATGGGATTCAAAAATAAACATTTGGATGCCTCTACTTATAAAGTCAAAGCAAAGTACATCCAAAAGTCTACCTAAGTCCAAACCTTCACAAGAAATGTCCAAAAGCAAAATGGTTTGGGTCCCTAAGCAAAAATCAAGCAAGTCAAATGAGGCATCCACCTCTAAAAAATCCCAACCATCCTCTTCCCTCCATTCCATTCAAACATTTCAAACATCCCACATGAAAAGAAAAAATCATAAAGAAACTAAGTACACGTGGGTTCCAAAAGTCCTAAACCATCCATCTCCTACGCAAACATCACCATTGCTCCCTACACCACCATCCAATCAAAAGCTTCCATGTTTAACATGGTGTGTGCAGTTGTTGGTCATGATTCCTTTCCATACCTCCATCACTCCATCATTCACCCATTATCCTATCTCTCTCCCTTATCACCTTCCTATGGTCCATGTTTTTGCATAAGTCCATTATAATCCACATCATAATCCACTTTCGATCCCTTCATAATCCACTTTCTACCTTATCCATCTCACTTTCATACAATCACTTACCAACATCGATGAGCATAATGACCTGACATGGTCCATTTGTGATGACATCCTTCTCTAATGGGACTATAAGATTACATGGAACTAGACACTTGAGTCCCACCCATCCATATTCCCCCCTTTTCCCATTCAAAAGTCAAAATAGTCACAAAAAAAATCAAAAAAGTCAAAAAATAAAAGAAAAATAAAAAAAAGTAAAGAGAAATCGTTTCGTCCAACAGTGAAAACCTGGTAAACAGGTGCCTTGGATAAGTACCATGATGAAAACCTGGCAAACAAGCATCATGTGTAAGTTGATCTTTTATGTCACCTACACTTGGGGGCACCTTGTCTCATCCAACATATCACGTTTATCCCATCATTTTCCATACCATCTTACCATCCTTATCTATATACATTCCTATCATATTGAGTCCATCCATCCTCCCTTCCTCCTTTTGATTTTGATAAAGACATGGGGGCAAAATGTTGAAACATGTTTTCAGTATCTCTTGACATTATCCTATGGTCCTTTCCAATCCAATCCTATCATTATCCTCTAGTCATTACCCATTTATCCATCTTATCCAATCCATCCTATCATCCCATTGTCCTAAGCATTGTCATGAAAAAGCCTAAATTTACTATCTAGAATGGGGCATGTTATTCCTATGCAACAGCCTTTGGAGATCACATCCTTGCTCTCTTACACATACATCCATTCCATTCCATATCCTATCCATTTATCACCACTCTTCCATCCTATTTACTATCACCCATCCTTTTATCCATCCAATCCAATTCATCCATCCTTGCACCTAGATTTGGTTTTTTTTCTTGTCATTGGTATCTAGTACAAAGACTACCCAAATTGTAAATCCATTGACATCCCAAGCTATCCCAAAAACACAAAAAAATTAAAATATCCCAAAAACACAAAAAAAAAATCCAAAAAAAAAATCAAAATATCCAAAAATCCCAAAAAAATATCAAAATATTTCAAAAAATACAAAAAATCAAAACATTTCAAAAACCCCCAAAAAATCAAATATTCTCCAAAAATCCAAAAAATCAAATATCCAACCAAAAAAAAAGCCAAGCAATAAGATCAACCATCATCAAACAATCCATCACATCAAATCCATCAAAACAAATCCAATCCAACCATCAAATCAATTCATCAATCACTTCTTCAAATCAATCACACCATCAAATCAAGCCAATCTATCAATCATCCAATCTATCAAATAATCAAAAGCAAATCAAATAACATCATTCAATCAATCCCAATCAATCCATAACTTGATCAATCCAATCCATATCATCCCATCAATAAAACACAAATCAAAACTACATCTCCTCTTTATCGTTAAATGCCTTGATCTCGTGGATACAAGGTATGTAGGCAGTCTGGAGTATGAAGAAAGTACCTAGATTCAGGCATAAGACGATATTCCTCTTTCTTCTTTCATCATTCTTCAATCATTCAAATCAATCACCACTTCATTCAAACCAATTCTTCTTCAATCACTTCATCTATTCATCCTCCAATCAAACCAAATCCAAGTAATGATCCAAATGCAAATCATCCTTAATCCATGCCAATCAAGTTAATCAATCTTGTCAAATTATCCAATCGCAATCAATGGTCTTGATCCTAATCTTGTTGTAAACCAAATCAATCAATCAATCATCATTATCATCAATGGGATATATCGTTCCCGCATCCTTGTGTTGATCTAGGGATATATCGTTTCCCGCAATGACAACACTATCATCATCAATTAATCACTTAATCAATCATCGGTTTACAACTTGACAGGGGCAATACCTTGTTTGTTTTTGAATCATTTGTGCATGCTTGCTTGCTTTCTTGTGTGTGTTATCTTTTTATCTTGCATTTGCATCAAATCTAAATCATCCTAGCTAATATTCATATCTTGTATCTAGACAAGGTTGTATTATGCTGGGGCACGAGACACATCGTCACCTTGGTCCTTATACCTTGGTGCATAATGTCTCGTGCTATATCAAACATCATGGTTTCTCACCTTCATTGCAGCATAACGCATCAATCCCTCCTTCTATCCATTCCTTTATCTTTTGTCATTCCTTTCATTTCGAGAGCTTACCCGTGTTTGTCCAACCTGCCTATCCTCTCGAGGGGGCATCATCATCCTATGTTTCCATCATCCCATTATCCTTTTCCTCTATCCATAACTTAGTTTCTTTGAAATGATGTTACTCGACACAAATCTTATCATCTCGCAACATCATCTCAAAGAGGAGAAAATGTAGACATTAAAAAAATGTCCATGTCTCGACACAACACCTTGTTGACATGACCTTGTGTGTTTTGCCCTAGGTCCTAGGTCATCCAACCTCATCCCACTCGTAAATCCCACTTATCCCACTCCTAATTCTATCATAATTACTTAGCCAATTAATTAAATAAATCATATTTATTTAATTAATTCCCCATCCCATTTGTCCAACTTAATCACCTTCTTGATTAATTAAATAAACCCACTTTATTTAATTAATCCCACTTAATCACATTCTAATTAACTAAATAAGTCCCATTTATTTAGTTAATAATACCCCTTCACATGTCTCACACAATTCAAATTAAAAATTTGAATTATTCTCTCACCTCTCATCACATTGCGACACATGTCACATGTCTCATCTCCCACTTAATATGCCTTCACATGTCAAACTAATTCAAATATAATATTTGAATTAGATTCCTTTTATTCTCCATCGCACACTTGTCATGTGACTACAATCCCTCTTTGAGTGGGAAACCCTAATCCAACCCTAATTGATATTGACCGTCCATAGCATCCAACATAACTTTCAATCCTATCCATCCATTCAAATCAACCTCTTTCTATAAACCTAGCCTCCTCTAAGCCATTTTCAGGGCATTGATCTTGAGTACTATTATGCTGCCAAAATCTTGAGCAACCAACATTCAACCACATTCATCAATCTCTCTCTTGCATCCATTTCCATCTCCATCTTGCATCTTTCTTCATATTTCATCCATCATCTTGCAGGTATCGATCAAGCCATCGTCTTGCACATATCATTCGAGGTGTATTGAAGGTTTGGGTTTGGTAATGTATGAATTTGTTTCATCATTTCAGCTAATCTAAATTTATCATATACACATCCCTTTCGTGAGAAATAAAAAATTGGACTTAGTTCCTAATATGATGATGGGGTTTTATATCTTATCTGACGCTTGGCTAGTGGAAGCACTCGTGCTTTCCGCGTAGTGATTTTGATGGTGTTCTATCTCATTTACAAATCATAAAAATATTGCTGCTTCGTGCACTTTGTCTATCTTGAATCTTGCATGCCTCAGATTTCATATGCATTGATGTTGTTTATCATGATTATGGACACTAAAATGTTTCTTGCAGGGATGTGTTTGCGGGAACATTTGGTGATCATAAAGTACATGTCACCTCCAGGGGGCATGGGTTGTGTGAAAGTCCGTGTTCCCTTGTGTGTTTTCTTCCTACCTTAATGTGCTTGATATTGATGCATGATATCAACCACCTTAAGGTGGGGGCATATAAGTAAGCTATCTATTGTAGATGTTAGCAATGTGTTTGTCCTCAGGTAAAGTTTAAAGACCTGTGCGATGAGTGCATCTTGCATTTTGAGTTTGTTTGCAATCAATAAATCATGTATGCCCTATGTGGAGGCAGGATATCGAGCATACCCTTTTTCTTAAGCCCTCTGTGGAGGCGGGGATGGTGTATTTCTCGGAGCAGAGTGCATCATCCTGTCATTTTCAAAAGTCCTCTACGGAGGCGAGGAGCGGTTGTGTGACTAACTCAACCCTTAAGCGTGTCTTTGGCGATTGTTGTAGCGAATCACAATCGTCGATGTGTGCTTGTAATGTGCCTGAGATGGTGTTGAGCCTATAAATAGGAACACTCCATTGCTTGTCTGCCGTGTTTTCTCCGTGTCTTCAAAGTGTGTGTGCTTGGCGTGCTTGCTTTGTTTGGCGTGTCTGTTGCCCCATATGCAATCTAAAGACCTGCGCGATGAGTGCATCCTGCATTTTGGGAGGTTTTGCGTGTATGTTGCCCCATATACAATTTAAAGACCTGTGCGATGAGTGCATCTTGTATTATGGGAGGTTTGTTTACTTTCCTGTACTTGCATCTGCATTTCATATATATGAGAAAAAGAAAAGAAAAGAAATCATCCATGTATTCCATGCATTAATGTGTCTTTTATGCGTTTACTGTATTCTCTGTGTTTTGCATGACTGTAATTGTCTTCTCCGCGTTTTGTGTGCCTGTCATTGTCTTCAATGTGCTTGGCGTGTCTTCTTCGTGCTTGACATGTTTGCTGTGTTTGTTGACCGTACTTTAATGCATGTATTGGCCTAGCATTTATACATACATTAAAGTGATGGCTAAATGTAATGTCGAAAAATGTCCCCTTGGGGGCTTTTCCCTCAAAAGGTTTAGCTCCCGGGTCTTTAGTGTGCATTTAGGACATCTTGCATCATATTTCAACATCCCGATGGAATGAACCCTAGGTATCATGACAAATGGGACCTAGGGGGACCCCTTGAACGTAACCCTGCCTAAAATAGGGGGGAGGAATTGGGCGCCCGTGCCCTAGTCCTGCCCTATTTTAGGTCAGGCCCAAATTTGTAGTGTCAGTTTATGACCGTTATTTGGTCCCTAGGCCGACACGGTAAGTTTGAATTTATGAAATCTTGGCGGGAATGTTTGTAGTTGCATATAAAAGCATGTTTAGGCATTCATTTGTAAACTTGATGATTACTAGCAAACTATTGTGTTCTAAAGGTGATTCAAGGCTTTCATTGTGTTGCAAGAGTAGATTTGTGTTATCTATGTGTTTGTGTTTGCAGATTTGAGCATCCATCTCCTCATGGAATGAAGAGCTTCTTCCTCCCATGAGATCTTCACTACAAGGTGATATCTATTGTGATTATTAAGCATTTATCATTTGGTTTTTGCCTCTGCCTCCCAAGGCACGCACTCTCTATCTGACAACAGTGTTCGGAAGACTTGAATGTCTCTCTGGGGCTTGACTAAGGCAAGCCTCTAAACACCACAACCCCCTCCCAAAGTTTTCATGATTGCAAGTTATAGGTTGGAGTTGCAGACAAAGTGAAGTTGTAGGAGGGTACAACAGAGTGTCAGGATTGCAGATCAGTGAAATAAATAACTACCTAGACTTGGGCACTCGCTCATTAGTCCTCAAAGTTCCTTAACGAGAAAACCTCTGATACAACAGATATAGGTTGCAGACTAAGTTTCAGGATCTCGACAAAAAATAGGGCACTAGACTTGGGCGCCCGCTCTTTAGTCCCCAAAAAATAGGTGCACAGTTATTTGTTATTTTACATCTTTTTGCAGAAGCATTTTCTGTAATTCATCTGTTTACTATCATATTTGCATAATTAGGGTTTTAAGGTACAATTGAGCATAAGAGAAGGAAATTGTCAATCTAATCATAAAAATCCAAGTTTCCCTACATCTCAATAGTGACCTAGGGTATGATAGTACATTGCAACTCGACCCTAGGTCCTTGAATGTAAGGGTGAAAAGAGGATACACATATAAAACTACCAAAAACTAAACATCCAAAAATCACCCTTTATATATATATATATATATATATATATATATATATATATATATAATACATGCTCACCCATAATGGCTTCGAGCTCCAGTTATCATAAATGTGTAATACAATACAGTCGGGTCAAAAGACCCTAGGCTCAATCATAGAAAGAGTTTATCTTTATAGAGCTCAGCCTCAACGGCTTGAAGCATGGTCTTAAAGAAAGTTTATTATGTTCTCTGCTCGACTCACGGCCTGGAGCATGGTCTCATACAATTTTCTGTGTTTAGAAAGCTCAGCCTTCATAGCTTTGAGCGTAGCACAAATCAAAGTTGTCTTGACAGGGTTTGCCATACAACTCTGAACCAATGCAAATATAAGTCTATAAAACAAGAACAACTCGGCCAACTTGGCCTTGAGCCGTAACATAGAAAGATATAACCATTATGCATGGCACGACCTTGCAGGCCTCGTGCCTTAGTTTTAACATTAACAAGATTCTTCATGTTTCACAAATTCAAGCATGAGTCCTACTAAGATTTAAACTCATCAAAAGCAAAGCAATTAGGGCATTTATTTCCCATTTACCTGTACCAAGAAATAGACAAGATGCAGTTCTAGTCTACAACTCGTCCAACTGCTCGCAGCTCCTTCCAACCATTGTTCTCCCCAAATAGTTCCACCACCTTTTTCCTTCAAACCCCAACAACAACCAACTCTCCCCGAAGTGACTACTCCAAAAAGAGAACTCAACACAAGATAATTGGTCTCATTGCATGCTGATTATGGCTGATAACTACCTTAACCACTCGGTAGGGCCTCCACAAAAGGTGGCTTGACACTAGCAAAACATGGGATGGTTGAGCTCCACACTCCCATCGATCCTCATGATCGACAAGAACAACTTAGAATATTTCATATAATACAAGTATTAAGGCAAGTAAATAATAATAATAATATTATTATAGGTAACAACCTAATAAGAGGTTTCATCCTTGACTAAGGATTATTAGAAAGAGATTATAATCGTAAAAAGATTCACATTAATAACGTCGATTATTAGGGTCGAGTGATACTCCCCTGAAATCAACTATTCCCATTAGTTGAATGACTAGGGAAAATTAATGACCCCGAGAACAAAAGGTAAGAGAGACCTCCTTGTCTCTTAACACTATTGTCTCTCGGCTAGGGATGATGTTCCAAGAACATCGTTCGGTCTTCACAACTTGTCGTGATAATTTCAATGACAAACGATTAAACCAAGAACATAAAAACAAAAGAAAAGAGACATGACACGTGTCAACTTATGAATGGATTGAGAAGGAGATAGGAGTCAATTACTCAGATGGCTAGTCAACTTATGTTTTCACAACGTCTAACCCTTCCTCCAGGATGATACTCTCCTTCCTTCTTCGAAGGATGTTATTTTCCTGTCACACTCAGGACCACAAGATTATGATCAGTGCATCATTATTATATCTCGTAAAATAAGTCATTTAATTTACAAAACTATTAAACATCTATATCTACTTCATAATAAAAAGTTTAATCAGATATTTCCATAATATCAAATCAATTAACTATGACTAATCCTCTTGATTATTATGCCAAGTTAATGATTAAGTCCAATTGTAAGTTGGGGATGTAATAGGAGGGCACCTAGGTGGAAGTGCATGATGGGAGATGGTAGAGGAGATGAAAAGGAGGGGATCTACCTCCAGAAATAGGTCAATCATGTGTGAAAATCCAAATATCCACATGCAAAAGTAGGATCTCCCAGGGGAGATCTGGAAATAATAGGGGGAGATTTGGATAGGTTGAGTAAAACTAAAAATCGAAAGCGGGAGATGGCTAGGGAGGACCTCTAGAAGGCCTCTAGGGGTGGGAATGGATGAAAAACATTGGGGAAAGGTGAAAATCACCTACAAGATGCATACAAGGCTTAGGAACATGGTCGCAAGCACGTGAAATGCAAATCAACAAGTGTCAAAAAAGCGTTGAAAAGTGTCGAAAGCGAAGAGAGAGAAAATGACAAAGGAGAAACAACACAAGGAGCAAGAAAATACACGTCACCAAGAGAATTGATGCTAATATGATGTTATTTCATGCTTACATGTATGTGACAAGGATTATGACTCATCATAGGGGTCCTCGTGGAGGTTGTGCATGATTTTGGTGCTTATAGAGCTGGACGAGGGTGTGGGGTGGCTTCAAGCTTATATTCGCGAGGAACGGTTGGTAGAAATGGATGGGACTACAAATTGGAAGGGAGCGACGACTTTGGTGGACCTGGCGGAGGTTGGTGATGAGCTAGTGATCAACGCTAGCACCTCTACGATGAGAGGATGCATGTACTGACAACTCAATGTTGTCTCCTGTGAAAGTTCATGGTGGTCTGGTATTGTAAATACAGATGTTATGGCTTTTTATGAGTTTAGTATGTAGTAGTATTATCTTAGGTTGTCCAATGATGGTGTGGTTAGAAAGTCGCTTGAAGCTCCAATTTTGTTTTAATGGAGCTTGTGCATGGTCATGAGGTTTGTTCATAAGCCTCATTTGGGATTGTAATGTTCATATTTTGAATTTGTTTAATATATGGTCCCATCCACCTTATGACTACTTTTGAACTGATTAAAAAAAGTTCAAAAATGAAACCCTAAGGGTCAAATCAAGTGTGCATAGGGTGAGTGACAACAAAATTACACTATGAGTTTTAAACCCTAAAAGATAAAGTTATAAAGCACAAATAGGAAAAGACAGTCATGCCCTAATTAGATATGAAAACATGATAAAAAATTGGAAAATAACTTAGATCTAAAACCCTAATGTAGAAGGATTAAATCCTGAGGTTAAACCCCAGGGTAGTGTAAAAGCATACGTGTGTAGTCAATGTAAAATGTCGATTATTATATTTGATAATTTGGGTTATCCAACTATGTATTAATTGTTTGTCAGCTCTTGAGTGGTTGTAAGAGTCAGTTCATCCGAGTCAATTAGTTGACGGTTGTGTTCCTCTTGGCAACCGTCGGGTCTTTTAAATAGTCATTGTATAGTCAAGGAAAGGAGTATAATGTAGTCAGATCAACTCTGGTCCTTGGCCGACCATATTTGTCTACTTCTGTAATACTCTCATGTGCTAATAAAGATATACTTTACTCCTCTATCTGGTATGTATTGGTAATTTTGTAAATTATTTCAAGTATTCATTTTATCAGATAGGCGAGTAAACATTGGCGTCGTTGCCTTAAAAGAAATCGGGTCCGATAAAAGAGATTCATACCATTATACCCCAATAAAGGCGAGAAGAGACCACGTGGTCAGGATCAAGAGATCAGAAGATCTCTTAGGCTAGTAGAACAAAGAGAACGTAGAAGAAGACTAAGAGAGATTGCTGAAGCCCATCTTGAAGTAAAAGTCAGAGTCAGAGTAGGAGTAGGAGTCGTAGTCAGGAGACTCGTAGTCGAGAGACGGAACACATTTCTACTACAAATATTCACACGAGGGCAGAGTGGGAGGCAATCGCCAAACACCTTTCATTGCCAGACGAAGAGTGCATTGATCCTTCTGATCAAGTTGAAAAGTCAATATAATAGTCTCTAGATGAGGGACGTTTGAAGTTAGAGTCAGATTCCTTCATAGAAGCGTACGAGAGCAACCTTCGAGGCATCGAAGGGTTGTTAATTAAAGAAGAAGAAGCTGAGCCAAGGGTGTATAAAAGCAAATCTGAAGGCAAAACAAGTGCATGGAACGCTGCTGCTGTGGGGAGAGTGGAGGATTCTCACATGGCCGAGAGTGTGAGAAAAGCACCAGAATGTTCAAATCAAAACTCCCCAGCAAGTGGGTTCCAGACGTGAGTTTTGCATTAGAACAAAACCATGGTAAGCCCCAGTGGAGAAAAGCAAAAATTGCCCAAATTTATAGGCAATGGATTGGAGGATCCCGCTAGACACTATAAGACTTGTGAGACAATCTGGACAACAATGGGCAAGATGATAAAGCAATTTGGCTATGGTATTTTCCAGCCACCTTGCGAGGTGTAGCAATTGACTGGTATACCGAACTTGACCAAGCATCCTGAAACACATGGGAGAAATTAAAGAAGGCCTTTGAAGAAGAATTTAAGTTATTGTGAAGTGATAATGAAATAGTAGCCGAAATTTACAATACTAGGCAAGGTAAGCATTAGAATGTACGAGCTTATAACTGAAGACTTAGAGTTACTTGTAAAGTTAGAAAAAGAATTGGCTGATGGTCTTAAGAAAAGGTGGTTCATCGAAGGTTAATTTTGTCATTAAGAAAAAAGATGAAGATAATACCACCCTCTTCGTACATAGAAGCCTACAATCGGGTGATGGACATAGAAAGTGAAAACAAAATATCCTCTCATAGTAAAAGAAAAATAGAGAAAGATGGTAGTTCAGATGACGATAGTGATAGTGAGTCAGGAACAGTACAAGCACTACGAAGGGACATGCTCCAGATGATGAAAGAATTAAAGACAGAGAAAGAAACCAATAAATAATCCAGTGAACTCTGGTGTATTGAGTGCAAAAGTGAAGGTCATACCAAAAGTAATTGTCCTAGAAAATTATTTTGTGAGATTTGTCAGGTTATGGGTCATTCGATAAAAGAGTGCCCATATAACTTTAAGACTAGGAGGACACAAGTACTCTTTACACAGGGAGAGCAGTCCCCTCTATCAAAGCCACAAAACGCATCTCTAGGTGGTTATTGAAATCAAAGAGGAGGTTGAAGTCAAATACAATATGATGCCAAAGCATGACCGGTGATCCAATGTCGTCAGTGCAAAAAATGGGGGCACTTTGCTAGAGAATGCCAAAACAATTGGAATAAAGTAAGAATGCTATGTAAATGGTGTGGACCGAGTGACCACCAAGATAACAACTACCTAGAATAGAAGGTTAGTATTAATCATATTGACATAGAATATGAGGAGGAAGCAATTCTTGCCATCACTTGAGCACATTGAAGAAGACGAGTTACCCAGACCCTTGTACGGAGAAGGAAAGAATTTGAGAAGCACATATGGAAGTTGAAAAGGCCATGGAAAATGAACAAAGGCACTCTAATGAGAAAACAAGCACATCTACACGGTTGGAGTTTGATAAAAGTATTGCAAATCAAGTTCTGCAGACTACTGTGCCAATCAAAATGGCAGACCTCTTGCAAAGCATGCCGCAAATAAGGGTAGCAATATCTAACATGGAGGACAAAGAACAATGGAGTGAGAAGAACAACAAAACAAATGATGATGATGTCATAGTAGAACTGCCACCACAAGGTGAACAAGTTATCAATCTGATGTTGTTGTCCATTGGCGTGGGGAAGCAATCGATAGTCGTCCACTTGGAAATACTTTAACAAATACAATTGTGGATGGAGGCTCTGGGGTAAACATACTCTCGGAGGATACCTGGAGGAGTCTTGGGAAACCCACCTTGTGGCCAGAGAACTTCCAGTTGGTGGGAGCTGACCAACACGAAATCAAAGCGCTGGGAGTGCTAATGGCTCAAAAGGTAAGGATCAACACTCAACAGTTTCTATTGAATTTTGTAGTCATTATAGTCTGCAATGCAATGTATGATTCATTACTTGGCTGAGGGTGGCTAATAGCCGCCAAGGCTGACCACAACTAGAAGAAAAACATTGTCAATAGAAAACAAAGGCAAGAAGTTTGTCATTGACCTTAGAACTCAAACCGTCAGTGAAGAAATGGCATCTGATTCTGATTCAGACGGAGGTGAGACATCGGTCGAGGGAAAAAGAGGGCCTATGGAGCCTGATGATGAAGGAGTATTGAAACTACAAGAGTGTTTAGAAGATGAGACAAATTCATTTAGTGGGTTGTTTCATTGGCATATGGAAGATTACAAATGTTTTCAGCTTGAATGCAATATGATCCAAATAAGAGAAGTTGGTGAGAGTTCTCGACAGATGAGTGAAACACTCAGCAACTCTCAATCGACGAGTGAAACACTTGGCAACTGTGAAACACTCACCAACTGTGAAACACTCGGCAACTCTCAGTCAACTAGTGAAACACTTGGCAACTCTCGATCGACGAGTGGAACACTTGGCAAATCTCAACCGATGAGTGAAACACTCTACGAATGTGAAACACTCAGAAACAGCAAAACACTTGGTAACTCTTGGTCGACGAGTGAAGCACTTGGCAACTGTGAAACACTCAGCAACTCTCGACCAACTAGTGAAACACTCGATAACTCTCGATCGACGAGTGAAACACTTAGCAATTGTGAAACACTCAGCAACTCTTGGTTGACTAGTGAAACACTCGGCAACTCTTGACTGACAAGTGAAACAATTGGCAATTCTTGGTCGACAAGTGAAACACTCAGCAACTCTTGGCTGACGAGTAAAACACTCAGCAACTCTCGGTTGACGAGTGAAACACTCAGCAACTATGAAACACTTGACAACTCTCGGCTGAAGAGTGAAACACTCGGCAACTCTCGGCCAACTAGTGAAGCACTCGGCAACTCTCGGTCAACTAGTGAAACACTCGGCAACTCCCGACTGACTAGTGAAGCACTCGGCAACTCTCGGTCGACTAGTGAAACACTCGGCAACTCCCGACCGACTAGTGGAACACTCAATAACTCTCAGACAAGTAGTGAAACACTCGGTAACTCTCAACCAATGAGTGGTTGCAACTCTTGGCCGACTAGCGAAGCATTTGGCAACCCTCAACCGACTAGTGAAGCACTCGACAACTTTGGGCCGACAGGTGAAACATTGCCGATGAGTAAAACACTTGACGGAGAGGATTTTAAGCTGACGAGTAAAAGACTTGACGGAGGGAAATCTCGGCTGGCAAGTGTTCAAACACTCGGAAAGAAAGAATCTCCATCAATGAGTCACAAACTTGAGGAAGATAATAACTAATCGAGAGTAACTCATACCTTTCCAGCAACATATGAGGGAACACATAGAAAAAAATATTGAAATAGATAGTACGCCGGCACATAAATTTGAAATTGAGAAGGCCATCATGTATGAAGAACCCTCGATGAGGAAAGTCAATCTCGGAGAAGAAAGTAACCCTCAGGTGATTCTAGTCGAAGATTACTAGGATCCAGTACTCAAGGCAGCCGCATTTAAGATCTTCATGGAATATAAATACATGTTCGCTTGGACTTATAAGGGCTTGAAAGGGATACCTCCAAAATTATGTGTTCATAGTATACCATTGGTACGAAGAGCAAGATTAGGGAGAAGGGATTATGCAATATTTTCTGTCAAACTAGATTTTTTTGAAGTTACAGTGATCAGTGAACACCAACAGGGAAAAGATCATTGTAAAAAGTCAGATAGTTTATGTGTGCGGAATTTAGTACACGGTTCACAAAAGATAATAGTTCAATAAATTAATAAAGGTACATCTTTGAGTAATAAAATTAAAATATTTAATTTGGAGTGTACGACTACTTGTACAGTCAAATCGACCTCACAACAAAATTTTAGAAGAGGAAAAAATATCATACAGGGACATTATGGAGAAGGGAAAAATATTATGGGACAAGAAATTTTAGATACTAGGTGGACCCCACCAGAGAGAAATAGGAAAACTCGTTTTAGTTTGCTATGGATGGAAAATTGGAAAAAATAGATATGTCGGGAAAAATTGAAAAAAATATAGAAAAAATCGAAAAGTGAAAAAAATTGAAAAATTGAAAAAAAAAGAAGAAAATTTGGAAAAAATTGAAAATTGAAAAAAAAAATAGAAAACAAAAAAGGAGGTTGTACGACTCATTGTAGTGTCGTCTGTACGAAGTTGAGGCTGTACGAGTTGGTTTTCTGCCGAGTCCAAGGTTTTCATCATTGACCGTACAAGTCTAAAAAAAGTACAAGAGGAATTCCGTACGAGTGTGTGCCTGAGTTGGTGGAGAATCAATACGAGTTGTTGCCGAGGCCTCTTCCACCACCATACATCTCTAGAATCTGTATGAGTTATTAATCCTACCATTTGTGATTAGAATGCTTCTAAGGTGCTTGCAGTCAATGATCAATTCCGAACAACATTCTCAACCTTCAGTGTGCAATCTGAAGGGATCCCTTGGTTGGTTGGTCTTAAGTATTTTTCAGTCATTGGCATATGTTTTAAAGATGATGGTTATACTTCTATTCAATGGGTTCTTCCAAGTCTGCATACAGGCTCTTTGTCTACAATGTTGTCACTAGTGTTACTTGACGCTTTATGTTTTTCTGTCGTCTGGAAGACGACATTTTCTTTTGGGGGGATGATGTAGTCAATGTAAAATGCTGATTATTATATTTGATAATTTGGGTTATCCAACTATGTATTAATTGTTTGTTAGCTCTCGGGTGGTTGTAAGAGTCAGTTCGTTCGAGTCAGTTAGTTGACGGTTGTGTTCCTCTTGGCAACTGTCAGATCTTTTAAATAGTCATTGTATCGTCAAGGAAAGGAGTATGATGTAGTCAGATCAACTCTGGTTCTTGGCCGACCATCTCTGGTCTACTTCTGTAATACTCTCATGTGTTAATAAAGATATACTTTTACTCCTCTATCTGGTATGTATTGGTAATTCTATAAATTATTTCAAGTATTCATTTTATCAGATAGGTGAGTAAACAACGTGTTCACTAAAAATGTAGAAAAATGATTTGTTTTACATAAATTATCTAGGCTAATAAATGAATACAAACAATTAAGCACAATAAACCTAGATTAATTATATGAAAGGAAGCTAGGTGTGCAGAAAATGCTTCCTACACTAATCTAATGAGGAGAGGGCTATGCAAATTCAACTTTATCCTAACTATTACAGCAATGTTAAACTATTAACATGAGATATTGCAGCAATACACATACACACATAAAGTAGACAGAAGAGAGAGACAAGATATACGTGGGGAAAACCCTTACAGGTGAAAAACCCCACACTCCAAAACACAGCTCAAATGTATTACAGTAAACAATAACATATTACAATACAGTTTCAAAGCCAATGCTCTTTCAGGAGTCTTTGAATGTCGAATCTGGAGATATTCCGGCAGCATAACAGTACTCATACCAAAGTTATCTATCTCCCATCCAAGCACCTATTTATATAGAGTTTACAAGGCAAATATGGAACCTTCTAGAGATGGGCGTCCATCTTGGACTCATGCCCCAAAACCCACGCCTAAGGAGACTTGTCCAACAGCCCATCCCAAAGTGGGCGCCTGGTCCCAAGATAGGTTACAATAGATGCTCGTATGCACCTTACAGCTGTCATAGAATCCATCATAACTGACAGCACTTACAGTTGTAAGAGAATCTGTCATAACTGACTAAAAATATCATATTCCTCTTACATGTCATAACCTCCCTTGATCACCCAAAGATGCCTTTCTCTCGTGCAAAGATACTCACCGACCCTGTCTTGGGGGCACTTCCCCCAAACTCTCGTTAATTATTCAAGGGGGAAACCGCGGCTGTGAAAGTCACCAAAATTTATCCTGCTGCATATACACAAGGTGCTGACTATGCCAACTCAACATGGGATAAATAAATACAACATTAGGAATTTGCAAAGGTTGAGACACCTTAATTCCCAACATTATAGTGGTGGGTCGATAAATAAATAATGATCAATGTGATAATTAAATGAGAGGAATTAGGGACTTAGCACTAATATCAATGATAAAAGAATGATGTTGATGTTGTGCACAATTAATTCACCACTATTTCAAAATCTATGCCACTTGCTTGATGAATATCTCATAATTTGAATAGGCAAAAAAACCTTGAGGTTCACTCTTGAGCATCGTAGGTTTGATCTGTTGCAAGTATGAGGATAACCAGTGTTGTCATTGATGTCAACATACTCATGTTGCATTAATAAGAAGATTTGGATGAGCTGTGTGCTGAGGATATTGAGAAAATTAGCCTCAATTAGGAACAGTGATAACAAGAAGGTAAAAGCCCCAAATATGTTGCGGATCAGAGTATGCGGTTTAAAGGGTTTGTAGATATGAGTCTTGAGATGCTCCAATCAAGATTTCAGAGGTCCGCATGAAGATCTGAAGAAGTTATGGTTGCTCTAGTAGAACCGGTTCCGGCAGATGTTTAGTGGTGACAGAGTATCACATATTGCTCCGGTGAGCTTTGGAATTGTATTATCTCATTCTGCGGATTGGAGGGAGTGTTGAAGAAGTCAGTGTGAAGTGACAACTAGATTTTTTCATGGTTTGGAGGTCCGGAAGCACCTTTGTGATTGTGACAGTGGCGACAGACTGTGTTCTTGAAGTTCTGGATGAAGAAGAGAAGAATTCCAGTAAGTTGATAAAGTGCGGATGTTCTTGGTGACTCAGGAAAGGTTTTGGTGATCCTTGGATCGTGCACAATTCTTATTGGCGGTCCGCATTAAAGTTAGAGTTTGGATTTGATGTAAAGACCACCGGTTGTTGGTGTTCTTTCTGAGACTGGCCGACTGGATGTATTACACGTCTTGCGGATGATCTTGTAGGTGTTTGCCGACTTAGATGATTGTTCCTAAGTCGATGCCTTGTATAAATAAGGGATTGCAAATTCATTTTGAAGTGTGTCTTGGTGTGATGAGTGTGTGGTAGCGAAGAGGAGTGCGAGAGGCAAAGCAGAAGTTTTTGGGCTTAAATGGAACTGATCCAGGCATGGTAAAGATGTCAATCTCCAGTTCAAGTTTGTGATACTTGTTACTTTGTAGACAGTGTGTCTCTTGTAGGCAGTGTGCCTCTTGTGAGTAGTGTGCTCAGGCAGTGAGTCCTAATTGGCATGTGCCATCTATTTTTCTTATTCTTCTAACAGAGAATAATCCTTGGGTTAATCATCCTGTGGTTTTTCCCTTGACCGAGTTTCCCACGTCAAAATCTTGGTGTCTCATGTGTTGATGTGTATCTGCTTTGGTGTTTATGCTTTATGCTTTCATGAATGATTAATTGCTATGCTATTAAATAACAAAGTGGATTTAAGTGTTTGAATTGGAAGCAAGATTAGTATAACTGATTCACCCCCCCTCTCAGTTATCAACAATTGGTACCAGAGCCAAGTTCCTCTAAAAGAAGCTTAACCGCTTGAGGAGATCCAGGATGTCATCATACAAGAAGGATAGTCCGAAGTTTGATGGAACCAACTTTTCTCTTTGGAAAGGTCACATGAAATGTCACTTGGAGTGTATGGGAAAGGCGTACCTATCCATGGTTACAAAAGCATATGTTCCTCCACAAGGTGGTCCGACAACCCTAAATGAACTCACAGATGCTGAAAACAATCTACGGACCAAAGAGGCTCTTCTAAGCGCTTTAACTGACTCAGAGCTCTCAAATGTTATTGACCTGCCAACTGCCTATGAGATCTGGACTAAACTGGAACTTCTGCATGAAGGAGATGAGTATGTTAAGTGTGCAAGGTTGCAGAGTCTAAAAGGGAAATTTGAAAGACTAAAAATGAGAGATGATGAAAATATTAGTACCTTTATGCCTAGAGTAAATGAGCTGGTGTGTGGAATTAGGAATGCTGGTGGAGTCTTGGATGAAAATGAGATTGTTGGCAAAGTTCTCAGATCTCTTCCTACTGCATACAAAATCAAGGTTGTTGCCATTGATGAATTCAAAGCCCATACAACTGTCACAAGAGACCAATTGGTTGGAAAACTGGCTGCATTTGAAATGACCGAGTTTGGAGATGATCCCCCCAAGACTGAATTTGCATTCAAAGCCAGTGCCTCTGTGAAAGGTAAACAAAGATTTGATCAGGGAGAAAACTCTTCAAGTAAGCTGTCATGGTATGATCAAGCAAGAAGAGACATGGAAGTAGAAGAAGCAGAAACAACTCAACTTGAAGTCCTCATTGCAAAGAGATTGCCAAGAGGATCCGGTAAGTATGAAGGAAAATTACCCTTTAAGTGCTTCAACTGCAATAAGATTGGTCATTTTGCCTCAAGATGTCCAGAAAGATCTACAAGGTCAGATTCCAATAGACAAAGGCTCTAAAAGAATTGTTATTATGGTTATGAAGAAGATGATAATGAAGGAGTAACCGATGATGAATCAGAGTTAGGAAACAAATCCAGAAATGAATGGGTGTTTATTGCCATCAAGGAAGAAGATCCAATATCCTCTGAATATGTCAATCATAAGGTTGTAGAAAGAGCTCTAGCTGCCCAAGTCAAAGAAAAGGATGACTGGGTTATTGATAGTGGATGTTCTCACCATATGACAGGTGACAAGAACAAGTTCTTAGATTTGGAAAGGTATGAAGGAGGAATGGTAAAGTTTGGTGATAATTCTGCTGGTAGAATCAGAGGTAGGGGAACTATTTCTTTTGATGGAAAGAACAAAATCAGTAATGTACTATATGTTGAAGGATTGAAGCACAATCTTCTCAGTGTCAGATAGTTGGTGGACAAAGGTTATGATCTCCAGTTCAAGAATGGAAGATGCAGGATCTTTGAAAGCTCTGGATCTGAGATTGCATCCGGTACTCAAACAAAAGGTAATATCTTCCATCTAGTTGGTACTAATAAAAGTTGTCTGTTTGTTCAAATTGATCAGAGTTGGTTATGGCATAGAAGGATGTGTCATGTAAATTTTGATAACATCATCAAGATAAGCAATACTCAGGCTGTAAGAGATCTTCCAAAATTGGTAAAACCTACAAATAGTTTGTGCAAGGAATGTCAGCTAGGTAAACAGAGCAGAGTCTCATTCAAAAGCAAGGATCAGTCCTCTACCGGATTATTGGAATTAGTTCATACTGATCTATGTGGTCTGACAAGAGTCAAGAGTGTGTAAGGTGATAGATACTTCATATTACTAATTGATGATCATTCCCGGATGATGTGGGTTACCTTTATGAAAGAAAAATCAGAAGCTTTCGAGAAGTTTAAAATCTTCAAGGCTATGGTAGAGAATCAAACCGGATTAAAACTGAAATGTCTGAGGTCTGATAGAGGTGGTGAATTCACATCCGGTGAATTCATAGACTTTTGTGAGAAACATGGTATAAAGAGACAGCTGTTTGCTCCTAGGACTCCACAGCAGAATGGAGTAGTAGAGAGAAAGAACCGGACCATCTAGGAAGCATCCAGGATAATGATGATGGAAGCAAATGTTCCCCAAATGTTTTGGAGAGAAGTTGTTAGCACTGCAGTCTATACTCTCAATCGAGTTCAAATCAAAAGCAATACCGATTACTCCACTCAAAGCAAAGCATACCAGTGTTACAACAAGAGACTGAGAAAGATGATAGAAAGTACAAATGTGAAGGTTGATGAAGGAATTGAGAAGCCCTCAAAGTTTTATGAATATGATGAAGATGATCAGAATGGTGTTTAGATTCAAAGTATCCAAGCCCCTTCTGAGAAACAAAGTCAAGTTGATCTGGTAAGATAGGAAGAAGAGATAAGTGTCAATGAGATTGATCAAGAATTGGAGGTGCAAGAAATTCCCAAAGTTCCAAGGTATGTAACTCTAAACCACTCTGAAGATCAGATCATAGGTGACAAAAGCAAAGGAGTGCAAACAAGGAGGAGAATTGCTCAAAATTCAGATGAGTATTGTCTGATTTCAAAGATTGAACCTAAGACAATAAATGAAGCCTGCAATGATGAAAACTGGACCAAAGCAATGGAGGAAGAGTTGATGCAAATTGAGAAAAATCACACTTGGGATCTTGTTCCCAGACCTAGAAACAAGAATGTGATTGGAACCAAATGGGTCTTCCGGAACAAACTAAATGAAGTTGGTGAAGTAATCAGAAATAAAGCCAGATTGGTCTGCAAAGGCTACTCTCAAATAGAAGGAATTGATTTTGAAGAAACCTTTGGTCCGGTGGCAAGAATTGAAGCTGTTAGATTATTTCTTGCATTTGTTGCCTTCAAAGACTTCAAGGTATATCAGATGGATGTTAAGTATGCCTTCCTAAATAGTGATTTGGAAGAAGTATACATTGAGCGACCGGATGGATTTCAATTGTCTGATCATGGTGATATGGTCTGCAAGTTGAAAAAGGCACTGTATGGATTGAAGCAAGCCCCAAGAGCTTGGTATGAAAGACTGGATAAACATCTTTTGAAGATTGGTTTCAACAAAGGTACTGCTGACAGTAATTTGTATTTCAAAATTGATCATGAAAACATTTTGATTGTTGAAGTGTTTGTGGATGATATCATTTTTGGAGGAGGAGATAGTATGTGTAAAACTTTTGCAAATCAGATGAAAAGTGAGTTTGAGATGTCTATGCTTGGTGAAATGAATTTTTTCTTGGGTCTACAAATTACTCAAACAAAGAAAGGGATCTTCATTTCTCAGACCAAATATGTGAAAGAATTGTTGAGGAAATTTGGGATGGAAGATTCAAAGCCAATGAATACTCCCATGGCAATCGGATGCAAGTTGAGCAAAAATGATGACTCTCCTAAGGCAGACCAGACAAAGTACAGATCAATGATTGGTGGATTGTTGTATCTCACTCAAACTAGACCGGATATTATGCAAGCTGTTGGTCTTGTTGCTAAATTCTAGGCTGATCCCAGAGAATCTCATGTCATGGCAATCAAGAGAATTTTAGATATCTAAAAGGGACAGTGGAGTATGGTTTGTGGTATCCTAGAGATCATGATTTCTCTCTCCATGCTTACACAGATGCAGATTGGGCAGGAGATGTGGATGACCAGAAGAGTACCAGTGGTGGAGCATTCTTTTTGGGGAAGAGATTGGTTTCTTGGCTAAGCAAGAAACAAGATGCAATATCTCTGTCTACAACTGAAGCAGAATACATTGCAGCAACAGGTAGTTGCACTCAAGTTTTATGGATGAAGCAGATGCTAAGAGATATTAAAGTAGAGTATGATGAGCCTATCACAATTTTCTGTGATAATTCAAGTGCAATAAATATTTCTCAGAATCCAGTGTTGCACTCTAAGACTAAGCATATATCTATTAAGTTTCACTTTCTAAGAGAGCAAGTGAACAAGGACGAAGTTAGACTGGAGTTTGTGCTCTCTAAGGATCAGATTGCAGATATCTTTACTAAACCCCTTCCCAAGGACTCTTTTGAGTTTCTCAGGGAAAAGTTAGGGGTTATTGCCCCTCCGGTGATGAACTAGGATGCACTGATGTGCATCAGTTTGGTGGATATCACAGTCATATCTTGTGATCTAGACTGGTGATGGGGAGCTGCTACTCAGGGGGGGCAGCTGGCATGATTCTGATGTGTTAAAATTGCAAGTATGAGCCCTTTGCCATTGATGTCGAAGGGGAAGAGAAGACATGTGAAAAACAAGTGGTTGTTGATCAAAGGGGGAGCAGTAAAGAAAGAGAAGACATGTGAAGAGTTATTGCTGATAGGGGGAGTTGTGACAGAAAGGAGAAGTTCTTGTCTTGATGGTTTTTCACATCATATGTTGCCATCAATGACAAAGGGGGAGATTGTTGCAAGTATGAGGATAACTAGTGTTGTCATTGATGTCAACATACTCATATTAAATTAATGAGAAGATTTGGATGAGTTGTGTGCTGAGAATATTGAGAAAATTAGCCTCAATTAGGAATAGTGATAACAAGAAGGTAAAAGCCCCAAATATGTTGTGGATCAGAGTATGCGGTTTAAAGGGTTTGTAGATATGAGTCTTGAGATGCTCTAGTCAAGATTTCAGAGGTCCGCATGAAGATCTGAAGAAGTTATGGTCGCTCTAGTAGAACCGGTTCCAACAGATGTTCAGTGGTGACAGATTGTCACAGATTGGTCCGGTGAGCTCCGGAATTGTATTATCTCATTATGCGGATTGGAGGGAGTGTTGAAGAAGTCAGTGTGAAGTGACAACTAGATTTGTTCATGGTTTGGAGGTCCGGAAGCACCTTTGTGATTATGACAGTGGCGGCTGACTGTGTTCTTGAAGTTCCAGATGAAGAAGAGAAGAATTCCAGTAAGTTGATAAAGTGCGGATGTTCTTGGTGACTCAGGAAAGGTTTTCATGATCCTTGGATCGTGCACAATTCTTATTGGCGGTCCGCATTGAAGTTAGAGTTTGGATTTGATGTAAAGACCACTGGTTGTTGGTGTTCTTCCTGAGACTGGCCGACCGGATGTATTACACGTCTTGCAGATGATCTTGTAGGTGTTTACCGACTTAGATGATTATTCCTAAGTTGATGCCTTGTATAAATAAGGGATTGCAAATTTATTTTGGAGTGTGTCTTGGTGTGATGAGTGTGTGGTAGCGAAGAGGAGTGCGAGAGGCAGAGCATAAGTTTTTGGGCTTAAATGGAACTGATCCAGGCATGGTAAAGATGTCAATCTCCAGTTCAAGTTTGTGATACTTGTTACTTTGTAGACAGTGTGTCTCTTGTAGGTAGTGTGCCTCTTGTGAGTAGTGTGATCGGGCAGTGAGCCCTAATTGGCATGTGCCATCTATTTTTCTTATTCTTCTAACAGAGAATAATCCTTGGGTTAATCACCCCGTGGTTTTTCCCTTGACCGGGTTTTCCACATCAAAATCTTAGTGTCTCATGTGTTGATGTGTATTTGCTCTGGTGTTTATGCTTTATGCTTTCATGAATGATTAATTTCTATGCTATTAAATAACAAAGTGGATTTAAGTGTTTGAATTGGAAGAAAGATTAGGATAACTGATTCACCCCCCCTCCCTCTTAGTTATCAACATGATCATGATTACATTGTGGATTTGAACTCCAACACAGATTAAAACTTGGAAAAAATAGATTTTTGTAAAATTGTTCACTTTGATCTTTGACATTTGATGAGTTTGTAAGGACTGATGTATTTATAAACACCTTAGGGGAATTTGCCGAATCACTATTGCCAAGTTCTCTTTGGTCAAATCCTTAGATTGATTGACTTTATGACACCAAGCAAAGATTCAAAGACAACATACACAAGTGTGTAGGTGGGCCTATATATAGATCTAATTCTTTTGTCTGTAAAAAATTGAAGTGTGCTCTATGATTTTTTATTCCCAAAATTTAGCATAAGAAATAATGGCACATTGGATTCTTTAAATACCAAGACATAGTAACATGTCACACAAACGTGTGTTATGTCAACTCACAACTAGTGAAAGGAGGTGGGGAAATTAGAATTTGAATTTAATACTTCAAATTTGAGGTTCATTCCCTCACACCATAGGATTAATCCCGATTGACACAAAAATGAACTTGGGTAGTGTAATGGTAGATCTTAAAGGAGGGAGTGAACTTATTGAAGTGTAAATGGGGTGTAATAAGTGAGGCATGTGTTGATAACTGAGAGGGGGGGTGAATCAGTTATCCTAATTATTTCTGCTTTCTGAACTTTCTTAATAATTAGTGCAGCATTAATTCAATAAGCAAACATAACCATAAATGGAAATACACATGACACAATATTTTTGACGTGGAAAGCCTATTAAGGGAGAAAACCACGGGGTGATTAACCCAAGGATTATTCTCTGTTAGAAGAATAAAGAAAACAAAATGGCACTTGCCAATTAGGGCTCACTGCTTGAGCACACTGCTCACAAAGGAGGCACACTGCCTACAAAGAGACACACTGTCTACAAAAGATTGTTATACAATACTTGAACTGATTGGAAGCATCCACATATGCTGGAGTTCAGTTCCGGTTAGGCTTAGTACACTGATCTGTTGCACTTCATCTTTCCTTTTTCACTTATGCTGCTTTCCTTTCACATACCAGACCTTTCTTACTACTTCAGCTCTGCTCTTCTGCTTTTATTCGCACATCCACAACAACTACACCACTATTCACAATCAAATCTATCAGGTATATATATCCGCACAAGTGATTTCATCACCTTTCTAGTCGGCACCCAGAATAGTCAATCTTTTCACAAACTCTGATCTGTCAGCTGAATCCTTGCTTACCAAGCAATGCGGATCAATGATATACTTATGGAAATCATTAATCATGTCAGCTAAACACAATTCATGCCTTCATAAACTTCACCAACATCAGTAACACATCCGGAATAATGTCTGATGTTCTGCCAGTCAGTTCTTCCTCTGTTCACACTGTCACATGAGAATTCGACACTCAAACATTCATATCTCTTTATTCTTTTTACACCGGAGGCTCAAACCTTGGAATATATCAGTCAAGATACTCCTCTTGACTTCCCCAAATCCACACTTCACCAAGATACTTCCTCTGAGAGATCCAGACTTGTCTGTCGGATCTTGCCACATGCTCTGTTCTTGTTTACCGGACCATAACATTCTTCACTCTGACTTCCGGTAGAGACATACCATGTCCTATGGATGTGTGGGATGACCTTTGTTGCCATCAATGACAACATTAATGAATCCATATAGTGTCTCTTGCCAACAATCTCCCCCTTTGGCATTGATGGCAACACTTAGTGAAAAATGACTAAGTGTTTACACTATGCTCCCCCTTGGCTGATGCTCCATTTTTATATACATTTTCTGGAGCTCCCCCTTAGTTGGATTCCTCATTTTTCACTGCTCCTCACTCTCCCTTTGACATCAATGGCAAAGGGTAGGGTTCGCATACCAAAATTTTTAAAAAATTTACTATACTTAGCCGCATATTACATACTCACATAAACTAAAGAATGTCTGCAAAGGATGTCTTCAATTGGACGAGTTCTATAGCCCAACTTTGCTTCATTCTATCCAAAATTGAAATGTGACCACTCAACAAAAACGCAAAAGATTCTGCCCTCTTAAGATCTGTCAGATCATTGGTTTGGGCGATAGTCTGAGCATCACTTATGGCCTCATGCACGGCCTCTAACTTAGGGACAATGATCCTCCTAAGTTCACCCATCTGGCTGATCATGTTCTTCCTTTCCTTCTCAAAATTCTTTATTGCATTTGAGATTGCAATAGACTGACACTCTTGATTTGCTATAGAGGATGAGAGAGGATCAAAACTTTGAGACAGACTTAGTAGTTTATCCTCATGTTCTTTTACTTTCTTCTCAATATCTTTGGTCACTGTGGGCCAAGATAAGCAAAATTTGTACATATTTCCGCCATCTTTAAGAGCATTTTCCAAGCTCTTTATCCCGATATCCATTACTTTCCTATCATTTGCTATTAGACCCTGTACTTTAGAGAGTCTCTTATCCAAAAACTCCTTCCGGACCTTTTCTTCAGTTGACTTCTCTAGAGAACCAAAATGTGTGCTAACACTGTTGACTAGAGTTTTGAGATTATCGGAAGAGGATGTTGTGGGATCCTTCTGAAAAGTTGGCATGATCTTTTCCAAAACTTCGGATGCTACCTTTATAAGCTCACAGTCTTCCATGTGAGATTTTAGTAGTTTCTCTTTGGCCTTCGCATTGGCAAATGAAGCTATCTTCATTGTTTGCACCGCAAATAGAGAATCAAAGTCCAGAGGCCCTTTTAATAGGTCCGGTTCATCAATCTCCATAGCTGCTTTTGTCAAGAAGTCCTTGACTGATTCTGCAGTGTCTCTTGCTGGAGACAGATTTTTCTTTTCTTCTACAGTCTTAGGGTTGTCCCTTGGAGCTTTCTCTCCTTCTACATTCTTACCATTATCAGTTGTGGTTTTCTCTGTTGGGGTCTTCTCTTCCTCTGCAACCTTGGTACTGTCAGCTTCTTTTTCCTTCACTCCTGCTTCTTTCTCCTATATTGTGTCTTCTCCTTTAGATGTGGAAGTTGTAGGGGAAATCGGAGGAGAGATATTTGTTTGTCCATGAGCCACCTCTTTCGGAATAGGGGATTCTGAGCTCTTGTCTTTACCAGAGTCCTTTGTGATGGGAATGCTGAACTTTTTAAGAGTATTCCGGAGAATCTCTTCAGTCTCTTTTGCCACCTTGTCAGTTTCACCAAGCATGAGCTGATTCATCCTTGCTTTGCTCCTAAATTCATCCTTGCAATCTTTGAATATCATATTCATTATTTTGGGATCGATTGCAGGCTATTTGTTCCCGGATCTCAATGTCTTTTGCCATGGCATTGTTCTTTCTTATTTCTAACTCCTTTTCTAGGCTCTTAGGAATTAGAGATATAATTTCAATGAAAGCCTTATTGTATATGTTCAGATACCTGATTGTAGCTTCCTGCATGATCTTTTGGTCAGCCTCATTGTAATCATCATAGAATTCAGCCATTGGTTGAAGGTTTCCATCCATAGTGACTAATTTGATTACACTTTTTAGAGACAGGGTGGGCTTTTCAATAAATTCTCTGCCATTTCTTCCTTGTCTTGACCTGTGGAAGTTACCGGATCCTTTCTTCTTCTGCTTCTTTATTTCCTTTATCCCCTCATCTGATTCAGTTTCCTCTTCATCTCTCTAACTGGCATAAGCCCTTGTGGCTTTTATCTTTGATCTTTTCTCTCCTTTGCCGGATGCCTAGACTTCCGGTTTTGATGTTCTGAGCTTTTGGCTGTGACAGGTGCAGATCTCGTTGATGATCTGGTCCGGGTTAAGGTTTCTACCGGAGCACTTTCCTTGCTTTTCTTTTCTGCCTTCCTTCTCTTCTTCATCCCTTTCCATCATTTTCTTGTGGGCATCAAGTGTCTCCCTTGAGATGCCAAGGCCTTGAGCAATATTTTCTACTTCTTTTCTCACCTTCCTCTTGATCTCTGGTTCTCTGAGTTCAACATGATTTTTATACTCAGCTCCTCAAAGGTTCCAAACCTTTCTGCCTTTAGATCCTTTGGCTGACTTAGCATGTGTTGAACATGCAGCTCAACAATTTGTTCATCTACTTCATACCCCATAGGCATGATCCAGACTGTCCTTGGCTCTACTGCCTCCATTAGGCATTGGTCAATGTCTACCATGAAGCACACTGTATCCTTGTATTTCTCAACCACTGATTTAGGGATTCTTTCTCTGATTTGCATTGTATTCTGAAATTGCTTAAAGTAACCCCACAGAGTTGTATTCCTTGCCTTAGCATCCCCAAGTTCATGCAGGTAATCTCTGATTTGAATTGCTACCGGTTTGTCATTTTGCCATACCCATCCATTTGATCCGGGCAGCTCATTCATGAAGTAGAAGAATAGGCATATTATTAGTCCACCATATTTAAAGGAGTTTTTCTTGTCCTTTTTGATCTTCTGTATGTTTTCCGTTAGTTGGTTCAACATAAGTTCACAGAGATCATAATCTGCATTCTTTCTCAACATCTCATAGGCTGTGTATACTGCGGTTTTGGATACATAATCCTCCCTACTGGAATGATATATCTTGTATCCTATTATCATAGATGCATACTTGATATCCAGGTCAGTAATATCTTCAATGGTCATTGCCCTCTTATCAAATTTTGATTCGGTGGCCTCTGTAACAATGTTGTTTTTGACAGATTTGAGGACAGGAATTCCTCTGGAGGAATTTAAACTAGTTACTGCCCTAATTGCTTCCTTGGTGATTTTGCAAGGTCTGTTCAGCCATAGAAAGTTGTCATGTACCCTACTCAATACATACCGGACCCATTCATCTTCTTCAAAGCAGGGGAAAAGAATGAATTGATCAAAGTGTTTTTCCCGAATGCACTTATACTGAGGTTTGATCTCAAAAGAATCATCTATTAACTGCTTGTGGTATATGTCTCTTAGTTTGAATTCCCCAAACTCTTCAATGTTTGCATGTATATAAACCCTAATATCTTCGGTGTGCAAAATGCCATGCGGAACACTAGAAAATGCTCCTAGGGGATCTACCTCCAAGGATTTGTATGGATGTTTCTTAAAAGTGGGGTGAGGTCTATCAGAGATCTTTACTATATTCAGAGTGGCCATCATCATAGAATCTTACTGAAGAAAATCAAGAACAAAAAATACCTTTTACGTAATTTAGGGCACACGATGAAATCCGGATTGAGCTGTATGAAGAATCGTCTTGATCTTTTGCAGAGCTCCTTTTCATTTCTTCTTGAATGCAGAATGAACAAGTGATTAATGAGAAAACCCTAATATTGCTCCGCAAACCCTAATGTTAGGTTGCAATAAATGTTCGACCTAAGTTATTCCGGTTGCTCTGTTTTCCCGGACCAGTCTTGTGAAAATACTTGTTTCTCCGGAAGACTCTTCAAATCTTTTTGCAGATCTCTCAAATTTTTACCAGACCTTCTTTAGATGTTTCTCTAGAAACCCTTTGATCCGCAGCTTCTCATGTGCCAATTTTAGGCACCAATTAACTGGCTGGGGGAATAAGGTTTTCTTTGTGTCTCCCCCTGAGCCAGAGCTCACCTTTTAATTTCTGGAAGGAATATCAGCACCAGAGTCTGGTGCGGATCCAACCTCTACGTTCTCTGAACTTTTCTTCACCCAAATCTTGTTCATCTCATTCCTAACTTCATCTGCATTCACTTTTTGTTTACCCTTATCTTGATTCTGATTATGATATACCAGACCTCTTTTGTCTTGATTTTTGTTTCTACAGAATTTTACAGTATGACTGGATCTATTGCAGATTTGGCAAACAACATTTCTTTGCATATTTGATTGATATCCTCTTGATCTACATTGATTAGCCATATGACCTATTCTATTGCATGTAAATCATCTACCATTGAATGATTTGTTCATTTGCATATTTCTGCATTCGTGAGATTTGTGACCATACCTTTTACAGTTAAAACATTGTCCGGAGAAGGATGAATTTGTCTGATTCATTCTCTTTCTGCACTGATTAGCTTTATGACCAAAGGTATTGCAGTTGTGGCAGTATCCATTGAAGGAAGGATATCTTTGAGCATTATGCTGTATTACCGGAGGTCTTCTAAATCTGTTCCTTGGATTTTTTGATCCAAAAGTCTTTTGACCAGATCCAGAGCTTTCTCCTTTCTCATATCCCAAACCATACTTGTCATCTGCCCTCTTTTGACTTCCAAGAAGAACTTCAAGTTGAGTAGAACTTATCTTGAATTTCTCTTTATATTCATTTGCTATTTGAAGATCCCTTTTGAGAGAGACAATTTGATCCTCAAGTTTTTCTTCATTATCTTTAGCATCTTTAAGATCAGATTCAAGATGTCTGATAATTCTATCCATCTTGTGGCAATCTTCTGATTTCTCTTTGAGAGATTGTCTTAGATTATCTTCAGTTTTTCTTTTCTCTTCAACTTCTTGGGTAAACTTTATAACTCCTAATTCCATTTCATGTCTTACCATAATGATTTCTTTTGATAACTTTTCACACAACTTGGTTTTCTCCTTCAGCACTTCATTTGCATCATTTTCTTCACCTTGTCTTGCCAATTGCTGAAGCAACTCCTTTCTCTTTTTCATAGAGAGACTTAATTTGTCTTTTAGTTCTCTCATGAACTCATCATCCTGTTTGAGTCTTTCTTTTAATTCATTGACTTAAGAGTTTGACTGTTCAAGATCATCAAGGGCAGTCTTGAGTTGCTCTCTTAAACCATATGCATCCATTTGAATTCCCAGATCTTCCTCAAGCTGTTAGACTCTGTTAGGAGGAACTAAGCTCTGATACCAATTGTTGATAACTGAGAGGGGGGGTGAATCAGTTATCCTAATTATTTCTGCTTTCTGAATTTTTTTAATAATTAGTGCAGCATTAATTCAATAAACAAACATAACCATAAATAGAAATACACATGACACAATATTTTTGACGTGGAAACCCTGTTAAGGGAGAAAACCACGGGGTGATTAACCCAAGGATTATTCTCTGTTAGAAGAATAAAGAAAACAAAATGGCACTTGCCAATTAGGGCTCACTGCCCGAGCACACTGCTCACAAAGGAGGCACACTGCCTACAAAGAGACACACTGTCTACAAAAGATTGTTATACAATACTTGAACTGATTGGAAGCATCCACATACGCTAGAGTTCAGTTCCAGTTAGGCTCAGTACACTGATCTGCTGCACTTCATCTTTCCTTTTCACTTATGCTGCTTTCCTTTCACATACCGGACCTTTCTTACTACTTCAGCTCTGCTCTTCTGCTTTTATTCGCACATCCACAACAACTACACCACTATTCACAATCAAATCTATCATGTATATATATCCGCACAAGTGATTTCATCACCTTTCTAGTTGGCACCCGGAATAGTCAATCTTTTCACAAACTCTGATTTGTCGGCTGAATCCTTGCTTACCAAGCAATGTGGATCAATGATATACTTATGGAAATCATTAATCATGTCGGCTAAACACAATTCATGCCTTCATAAACTTCACCAACATCAGTAACACATCCGGAATAATGTCTGATGTTTTGCCAGTCAGTTCTTCCTCTGTTTACACTGTCACATGAGAATCCAACACTCAAACATTCATATCTCTTTATCCTTTTTACACCGGAGGCTCAAACCTTGGAATCTATCAGTCAAGATACTCCTCTTGATTACCCCAAATCCGCACTTCACCAAGATACTTCCTCTGAGAGATCCGGACCTGTCTGTCGGATCTTGCCACACGCTCTGTTCTTGTTTACCGGACCACAACATTCTTCACTTTGACTTCCGGTAGAGACATACCATGTCCTGCGGGTGTGGGATGACCTTTGTTGCCATCAATGACAACATTAATGAATCCATATAGTGTCTCTTGCCAACAGCATGAATGGTGAATGGGTAGGAATACTTGTGTAAATGGGAGCAAAAGGAGATGGATAGGGATTGAGGTATGAACCAAAACTAACACAAGAGCGTGCCACTTGTCGATATTTAGTTGCATTAAAGACATTCCACCAAAATGGTCACAAAATTAAATGAAGGATGACATAGGTATGCAAATTTCACCATTACAATAATATTTAGAAAGATAATGAAAATTGTATTTTTCCAATAAAGACATCAAATTTCCATAGTCCATAATATTATAAGATACCTTTTTTGGGTTAAATTGTGTAGTAATTTAATCCAGTTACATTCTTTTGTTCTCTTTCTACATCTTGATGATGCATCGCATAATGTGATTCAAAACATTCGATGAGAAAAATTACTACACATTTTAATCCATAAAAACCATCTTATGATTGTATTTTTTCGATTAAAATTTTCTTTTCTCAATATAAAAAAAACTATATATTAAAAGTTCATAATTATTGTTAAATTTAAATACCAATACACGAAAATTAACCACTGAAAATTTATATAACAAACCCTTCGTACATAAAATCCCTAGTCATTATAATTCTCATGTTTTTCTATATTATCATATAAATTGAACAATTTAAAACTTCTAAAATATACTTTCCCATCATAAAGCAAAACCCAATCCAAAAACACTACTTCATTTTGTCTTTCTAAATACTAGCACTTGCACCCATAGGAGGTTCAAGGAATACACCGATAGGAACAATCGACGACTTTTAAATTTTTTTTTTCTTGCGTGAGACAATTCCGAGCATATAAAAGCTATTGGCTAACTAGTGTAGACACATATATTATACTAATGCATCCATTGGATGCAATTTCTTTTATAAAATTTAAAATTCGCAAGATGATTATTATGTATGCCTCAATTGCACTGTTGGTGAAAAACTTATCCTCTTGAAAGGGGGAGGTCACAAGTTTGAATCATGTAGGGAATAGGGTATGTATGCTTCATATTGAAGCATAGTTAGGTGCCTCTTTCAACAAACTGCCTATAAACTAGGTAACTAAGTCATGAGGCATCATGGACTATAAAAGTATTCCATTTCCATTTCCATGCATCCATTATATTCAATTCTTATTGAAAATACTAACGAATCAAACTCAAAAATTAAACAAAAGACCAAAATACCAAAGTTTAAATATTATGAACACCTAAAGTGTAGATGGGTTAAGTAGCCATTGGTGTTCGTAGTGCAGTAATCAGCTGTGTTTTACCAGAACATGCTGAAGCAAATCCTGAGAATTCCTTTTTGCTGAGATACTATGCCAAATTTTCCCATTGCGCTAAGGATTTGTCCTTGTGTCGCATGGAATCCAGTTTCGCGTCATTTATCAGCAGCTGGGGTTCCGCCGGAGGCTCGAGCTAATCGATATTCATTTCATCACGGTCCCTGTCGTTTGACTTAGTGTGAAGCAGTTCGTGAGTTCGTCTGTCGTTTGCATTTATTTGAACACGATTCATTTGTCATAGACGAGTTGGGTATGGCTCATTTGCTTTTTCGCTCATCCGCTTCTTCTTCTACTCTCAAAGGATTTTTGCCGACGTGCTCTTCTGTTATTCATTCTATCTGGCAAACACCCAGTTCAACTACATCTCCGGATTCTCGTCTTACTCCTCCACATCATTATTACAAGGCACCATCAGTTAATCGGCATTTGCATAGCCTGATAAATAAGTATGGATTGAGCCATGGTTACCTGCTTGAGCTCAAGGGTAGAAATTCTTGTTTGCAGCCTTCGGGTTTTATTCATTGTTATAAATATACAGGGCTTGTGATTGGAAATAGACTATGGTTTCAAAACCAGTTCACTGCTCAGTTTTCTGGGGTGAGAGAAACTGTGGTCAATAAAGGGAAGGGGGTGTCATGGATTGATACATACCTTCCAAGATGGTCGATGCCATACGCCCATTTGGCTCGCCTGGACAAGCCCATTGGAACGTGGCTGCTTGCTTGGCCTTGCATGTGGTAAGCTCACCAAAAATCTGTGTTTTGTATATCTTAAGTTTTGTAATTCTCTGCTCTGTTTTTGTATACCTAAGAATATTCAGGCCACTTAAAATATATGTTTTTGGTGTACACTACATAACCAGGTATGCACAGCGAGACTATTGAGCTTCAAATGTTTGTAAGGCCGGTGTGATTCCCCTTGCAATTACCTGTTATTGTAAAGACCCTTGAATACTGGACCAATTTTTTTTTTGGGGGAAGGTACCAGATTAAGATGTTTAACACTTACCTGTTATTGTAAAGACCCTTGAATACTGGACCGACTTTTTTTCTTTTTGGTAAGGTACCGGATCAAGATGTTTAACATTTAACTAATAAATGCAATTAGTTTGGCAACTAGACTATCAACCCCAAGATACTCTAACCTTCCAAGGTTCCGGGGTTTTAATATAAATACAGTAGGACTAAGAATACCCTTAGTTAATAATTGGGACAGAGCCTTTAAAAATAGCACAGTCCTTTTAAAAATATTCTTCTAACTCAAACTCAAGAGGTTCTTTCACATGTCTATTGCAACCAGTGTTACAAGACTCGGACTTGGACTTGGCTCTTAGACTTGGCCAAGACTTGGCAAGTTGAAAAAACCATGAAATATAGAGATTTTTAAGGATTTAAAACTTGTTTCATGCACCCTTTAATAAATAAACTTTAAAGACACAATAAACTAATCAAATAGAAGCTACTTTGATCACATACACAAGTATACATCGATCACATGGGTATAAAAGCGGATTTTAGCTAAGGAAACAACATTGTTAGATATATAAATTATAAATATTGTCAAATGTATACAAAACTCATGGATTATGAAATCCATGGCATCAAAACAAATATCAAAACTAAAACTATAAGTCTATGGCTCAAAGGAGCTTGCACCACTCATCCCAAGATCACGGCAAGTCTTGCGTGGGTGTCTAAGATAGGTTCATGATGATGATGCAGCCATGATATCTGCCTGTGTCTTAGTGCCACTACCATCAATGTCCAAGGGGTTTGCTCGTGCTCTGTCCTCTTCCTTTGCCATGGCTACCGCCTTTGCCTCTCGATCCATCTGATCAATCCATGCAAGGTCCTCATTGTTGAAGACAAGATCCTCAACCTTGCTGATCCAATTTGACTGTGGATCAACCTCCTCTAGAGTGATAGGAGATAGGTTAGTGCCCAAAATTTGGTTGTGACGGAGGCGAAGGTTGTAATGAACATAGACAAAATCATTCAACTTTTGTACTGACAATCTATTGCGCTTCTTGGAGTTTATGGGCTCAAACATATTCCAATTGCGCTCACACCCTAAAGCATTGCATAGTTGGCTCAAGATGTGAATTGCAATCCTCTAAAGATTTGGCACCTTAGCATCAAACCTTTCTCACCATGCATTTGAAATGAGAAGAAGAAAAAAAACAATTTCATTGTTTAATTTGAGTTTCAATATTAATGTAAAAAAGGGAAAAATTTTAATTTTTAAACTTAAATTATGCCCTTAATAGATTTTTACCCAGCTGCAATGTCGCTCGAGTTGCCTTGCATATCTCTCGTGTAAAGAGGTCTCCTTGTGCAAGTCTAAAGGTCTCAATCTCAGTGATTTTCTGCGCTCCAAGCTGAGGATTAGGTGCCATCCGCTCTATGATAGTGTGGAACCCACTCAGAACCTCTTCATCGGCCTTGAAATCTAGGCAAAATTGGAATGCTGGATTGAGGAAATATGCAGTTGCATGTAAGGGCTTGTGAAGTTGAAGGTGCCATTGGCGATCAATGATGTCTCATATGGGATGATATTTATCCACAATCCCTGTTGGCAAGAGACACTATATGGATTCATGATTGTTGTCATTGATGGCAACAAAGTTCATCCCACACATCCGCAGGACATGGTATGCCCCTACCGGAAGTCAGAGTGAAGAATGTTGTGGTCCGGTAAACAAGAACAGAGCATGTGGTGAGGTCCGACAGTCAGGTCCGGATCTCTCAGAGGAAGTATCTTGGTGAAGTGTGGATTTGGGGAAGTCAAGAGGACTACCTTGAATGACAGATTCCAAGGATTTAGCCTCCGGTGGTAGATAAGGAAAAATATATGAATACTTGAGTATCGGGTTCCTGAGTGACAGTGTGACAGAGGAAGAACTGACTGACAGAACATCAGACTTTATTCCGGATGTGTTACTGATGATGGTAAAGATTCTTAAGGCATAAGTTATGATTGGCCGACATGATTGATGACTTCTACAAGTATATCTTTGATCCGCATTACTTGGTAAGCAAGGATTCAGCCGACAGATCAGAGTTTGTGAAAACATTGACGATTCCGGATGCCGACTAGAAAGGTGATGAAATCACTTGTGCGAATATATATACACGATGGATTTAGTTGTGAGAGGTGTTGGGGTTGTTGATGATGTGCGAATAAAAGCAGAAAAGTAGAACAGAAGCAGTAAGGAAGGTCCGGTATGTGAAAGGAAAGCAGCATAAGAGAAGAGGAAAAATGAAGTGTAGCAGATCAGTATAATGAGCCTAACCGGAACTGAACTCCAGCATATGTAGATGCTTCCAATCAGTTCAAGTATTGTATAACACTCTTTTTGTAGACAGTGTGTCTCTTGTAGGCAGTGTGCCTTCTTGTGAGCAGTGTGCTCGGGCAGTGAGCCTTAATTGGCAAGTGCCATTTTGTATTTCCATTCTTCTAACAGAGAATACAATCTTGGATTAATCACCCCGTGGTTTTCTCCCTCAACAGGGTTTCCACGTCAAAAATATTGTGTCATGTGTATTTCCATTTCATGATTATGTTTGCTCATTTGGATTAATGTTACATTGATTATTAATAAAGTTCAGAAAGTAGAAATAATTAGGATAACTGATTCACCCCCCCCTCTTAGTTATCAACAATTGGTATCAGAGCCAAATTCCTCCTAACAAAGTCTAACAGCTTGAGGAAGATCTGGGAATCCAAATGGATGCATATGGGTTAAGGGAGCAACTCAAGACTGCCCTTGATGATCTTGAACAGTCAAACTCTGAAGTCAATGAATTAAAGGAAAGACTCAAGCAGGCTGATGATTTCATGAGAGAACTAAAAGACAAATTAAGTCTCTCTATGAAAAAGAGAAAGGAGCTGCTTCAGCAATTGGCAAGACAAGGTGAAGCAAATGATGCAAATGAAGAGTTGAATGAGAAAACCAAGTTATGTGAAAAGTTATCAAAAGAAATCATTATGGTAAGACATGAAATGGAATTAGGAGTTATGAAGTTTACCCAAGAAGTTGAAGAGAAAAGAAAAACTGAAGATAATCTAAGACAATCTCTCAAGGAGAAATCAAAAGATTGCCACCAGATGGATAGAATTATCAGACATCTTGAATCTGATCTTGAAGATGCTAAAGATAATGAAGAAAAACTTGAGGATCAAATTGTCTCTCTCAAAAGGGATCTTCAAACAACAAATGAATATAAAGAGAAATTCAAGATAAGTTCTGCTCAACTTGAAGTTCTTCTTGGAAGTCAAAAGAAGGTAGATGACAAGTGTGGTTTGGGATATGAGAAAGGAGAAAGCTCCGGATCCGGTCAGAAGAATTTTGGATCAGAAAATCCAAGGAACAGGCCTAAAAGACCTCCGGTAAGACAACCTAATACTCAAAGATATCCATCTTTCAATGGATACTGCCACAACTGCAATAACTTTGGTCATAAGCTAATCAGTGCAGAAAGAGAATGAATCAGACTAATTCATCTTTCTCCGGACAGTGTTTTAACTGCAAAAGGTATGGTCACAAATCTCATGAATGCAGAAATATGCAAATGAACAAATCATTCAATGGTAGATGCTTTGCATGCAATAGAATAGGTCATATGGCTAATCAATGCAGATCAAGAGGATATCAGTCAAATATGCAAAGAAATGTTGTTTGCCAAATCTGTAATAGATCCGGTCATAGTACAAAATTCTGTAGAAGCAAGAATCAGGACAAAAAAGGTCCGGTATATCATAATCAGAATCAAGATAAGGGTAAACAAAAAGTGAATGCGAATGAAGTCAAAAGTGAGATGAACAAGATTTGGGTAAAGAAAAGTACAGAGAATGTAGAGGATGGATCCGCACCAGACTCTGGTGCTGATATTCCTTCCGGAAATTAAAAGGTGAGCTCTGGCTCAGGGGGAGACACAAAGAAAACCTTGTTCCCCCAGCCAGTCAATTGGTGCCGGAACTGGCACAAGAAGAGTTGCAGATTGAAGGGTTCATAAGGGAAACATCCAAACAAACCATGGTTAAGATCCGCAAGATGTTTAAAGATCAGGATTGATCCGGTTCTTCAAGTCATCCGAATAAGGCAAACCGGAATAACTTAGGTCGAGCATTTATTGCAAACTGACATTTGGGTTTGCGGAGCAATATAAGGGTTTTCTCATTAATTGCTTGTTCATTTTGCATTCAAAGAAGAAACGAAAAGTGAAGCTCTGCAACAAAATTCCTCAAGTTCATCGAAGATCATTTGCAGAAGTCAATTCATCCAGAAATCGATCCGGCCAACTCCGTGAAATTGAAAGGCGCAAAAGGTACTCTTTGTTATCAAATATCTCTCTCTAAATCCTTGAATGATGGGTACTCCAAATATTGTAAAAATCTCTGATAGGCCTTGCCCCATATTCAAGAAACATCCATACAAATCTTTGGAAGTAGATCCCCTAGGAGCATTTTTCAGTGTTCCGCATGGCGTATTGCATACAAAAGACATTAGGGTTTACATACATGCGGATATTGAAGAATTTGGGGAATCAAAGTTAGTAGATATCTATCACAAACAGTTGATAGATGACTCTTTTGAGATTAAACCTCAGTATAAAGCCATCCGGGATAAGCATTTTGCACAGTGCATTCATTTCCCCTGTTTTGAGGAAGATGAATGGGTCCGATATGTGTTGAGTAGAGTGCATGACAATTTCCTATGGTTGAACAAACCATTTAAGATCACCAAAGATGCAATTAGGGTAGTAACCGGTCTGCACTCATCCGGTGGAATACCTGTTCTCAAGTCTGTCAAGAATCAGACAGTAAGTGATGCAACCGGATCAAAGTTTGACAAGAGAGCTATGACAATTGAAGACATCATTGAACCGGATGTCAAATTTGCTTCCATGATAATTGGTTACAAGATTTATCACTCCAGTAGGGAAAATTCAGTACCGGGAACTGCAGTTTACACAGCCTATCAAATGCTAAAAGAAAATGCTGACTATGATCTGTGTGAACTTCTTCTAAGCCAACTATTGGAAAATCTGCAAAAGATTCAGAAGGATAAGAAGAACTCCTTCAAGTATGGTGGCTTGATACTCTACCTATTCTTTTATTACATGAATGAGCTTCCCGGATCCAATGGATGGGTATGGCAGAATGACAGACCGGTTGCCATCCAAATCAGAGACTATTTGCATGGGCTTGGGGATGCTAAAGCAAGAAATACAGCCCTGTGGGGATATTTCAAGAATTTTCAGAACATGATGCAAGCAAGAGAGAGAATTCCCCAGTCTCTTGTTGAGAAATACAAAGACACAGTATGTTTTATGGTAGAAACTGATCAGTGCCTAATGGAGGCAATAGAACCAAGAACTGTATGGATCATGCCTATGGGGTATGAAGTCGATGAATAAATTGTGGAGCTGCATGTTCAACACATGCTAAGTCAGCCAAAGGATCCAAAGGCAGAAAGGTTTGGAACCTTTGAAGAGCTGAGTGTAAAAATTCATGTGGAACTCAGACAACCAGAGATCAAAAGGAAGGTAAGGAAAGAAGTTGAAGATGTTGCAAAAGGCTTTGGCATATCAAAGGAGGCACTTGATGCCAATAGGGAAAAGAGGCAAAGGGCTGAGGAAGAAAAGAAAGAGGCAGAAAAGGAAAGCAAGAAAAATGCTCCGGTAGAAACCTCCACTCGGACTAGATCATCAAAGAGATCTGCACCTGCCACTGCGAAAAGCTCAAAGGCATCTAAATCGGAAGCAAGATCATCTGGTATAACAGAGAAAAGAACCAAGACTAAGGCCACAAGGTCTTATGCGAGTCAAAAGGATGAAGAAGAGACTGAATCTGATGAGGGGATAAAGGAAATAAAGAAACAGAAGAAGAAAGGATCCGGTAAACCTTCCACAGGTCAAGACAAGGAAGAAATGGCAGAGGAATTTGTTGAAAAGCCCACCCTGTCTTTAGAAAGTGTAATCAAATCAGTCACTGTGGATGGAAACCTTCAACCAATGGCCGAATTCTATGATGATTATAATGAGGCTGACCAAAAGATCTTGCAGGAAGCTACAGTTAAGTATCTGAACATATATAATAAGGCTTTTATTGAAATTATATCTCTTATTCCCAAGAGCCTAGAAAAGGAGTTAGAAATGAGAAAGACTAATGCCATGGCAAAAGACCTTGAGATCCGGGAACAGATAGCTATTCAGCTATATCCTTCAATCGATCCCAAGACAATGAATATGGTATTCAAAGATTGCAAGGATGAGTTCAGGAGCAAAGCAAGGATGAATCAACTTATGCTTGGTGAGACCGACAAGGTAGCCAAGGACACAGAAGAGATTCTCCGGAAAGCCTTCAAAAGATTTAATCTTCCTATTATAGAGGACTTGGGTACTGACCCCTCGACCACAAGTGTTGCAGGAGAGTTTTCTGAGAAAATAACAGAAGAAGTTATGGATACCGGTGTAGAAACAACTAAGGACTTGGAATCCTCTGCTCTAGAAGAGGTGGCCCATGAACAGACTAACATCACTCCTCCGGTTTCCCCTGCTGACTCCGGATCCAAAGGAGAAGAAAGAGTAAAGGAGAAAGAAGCTGAGGTGAAGGGAAAATAAGATATCAGTGCGAAGGTTGTGGAAGGGGGGAAAGCTCCCAAAGACAGTTCTGTGATTGCAAAAGAAAAGAAAAATCTGTCTCCGACAAGAGACACTGCAGAATCAGTCAAGGACTTTTTGACAAAAGCAACTATGGAGATTGATGAACCGGATCTATTAAAAGGGCCACTAGACTTTGACTCTCTATCTCCGGTGCAAACAATGAAAATAGCCTCATTTGCAAATGCGAAGGCCAAAGAGAAACTACTGAAATCTCACATGGAAGACTGTGAGCTTATAGAGGTAGCATCCGGAATTTTGGAAAAGATCATGCCATCTTTTCAGAAGGATCCCACAACCTCCTCTTCTGGTAATCTCAAAACTCTAGTTAGCAGTGTTAGTACACATTTTGATTCTCTAGAGAAGTCAGCTGAAGAAAAGGTCCGGAAGGAGTTTTTGGATAAAAGATTCTCCAAAGTACAGAGTTTGATAATTAATGATAGGAGAAGTATGAATATTGGGATAAAGAGCTTGGAAAATGCTCTTAAAGATGGCAAAAATATGTACAAATTTTGCTTATCTTGGCCCATAGTGACCAAAGATATTGAGAAGAAAGTAAAAGAGCAAGAGGATAAACTACTAAGTTTGTCTCAAAGTTTTGATCCTCTCTCATCCTCCATAGTAAATCAAGAGTGTCAGACTATTGCAATCACAAATGCAATAAAGAATTTTGAGAAGGAAAGGAAGAACATAATTAGCCGGATGGGTGAACTTAGAAGGATCATTATCCCTAAGTTAGAGGCCATGCATGAGGCCATAAGTGATGCTCAGACTACCGCCCGAACCAATGATCCGACAGATCTTAAGAGGGCAGAAGCTTTTGCGTTCCTATTGAGTGGTCACATCTTAATTTTGGATAGAATGAAGCAAAGTTGGGCTGCAGAATTCGTCCAATTGAAGACATCTTTTGCAGACATTCTTCAGTTTATGTGAGTATGTTATATGCGGCTAAGTATAGTTAAATTTTTGAAAATTTTGATGTGCGGACCCTACCCTTTGCCATTGATGTCAAAGGGGGAGTGAGGAGCAGTGAAAAATGAGGAATCCAACTAAGGGGGAGCTCCGGAAAATGTATATAAAAACAGAGCATCAGCCAAGGGGGAGCATAGTGTAAACACTTAGTCATTTTTCACTAAGTGTTGCCATCAATGCCAAAGGGGGAGATTGTTGGCAAGAGACACTATACGGATTCATGATTGTTGTCATTGATGGCAACAAAGTTCATCCCACACATCCGCAGGACATGGTATGTCCCTACCGGAAGTCAGAGTGAAGAATGTTGTGGTCCGGTAAACAAGAACAGAGCATGTGGTGAGGTCCGACAGTAAGGTCCGGATCTCTCAGATGAAGTATCTTGGTGAAGTGTGGACTTGGGGAAGTCAAGAGGACTACCTTGAATGACAGATTCCAAGGATTTAGCCTCCGGTGGTAGATAAGGAAAAATATATGAATACTTGAGTATCGGGTTCCTGAGTGACAGTGTGACAGAGGAAGAATTGACTGACAGAACATCAGACTTTATTCTGGATGTGTTACTGATGATGGTAAAGATTCTTAAGGCATAAGTTATGATTGGCCGACATGATTGATGACTTCTACAAGTATATCTTTGATCCGCATTACTTGGTAAGCAAGGATTCAGCCGACAGATCAGAGTTTGTGAAAACATTGACTATTCCGGATGCCGACTAGAAAGGTGATGAAATCACTTGTGTGGATATATATACACGATGGATTTAGTTGTGAGAGGTGTTGGAGTTGTTGATGATGTGCGAATAAAAGCAGAAAAGTAGAACAGAAGCAGTAAGGAAGGTCCGGTATGTGAAAGGAAAGCAGCATAAGAGAAGAGGAAAGATGAAGTGCAGCAGATCAGTATACTGAGCCTAACCGGAACTGAATTTCAGCATATGTAGATGCTTCCAATCAGTTCAAGTATTGTATAACACTCTTTTTGTAGACAGTGTGTCTCTTGTAGGCAGTGTGCCTTCTTGTGAGCAGTGTGCTCGGGCAGTGAGCCCTAATTGGCAAGTGCCATTTTGTATTTCCATTCTTCTAACAGAGAATACAATCTTGGATTAATCACCCCGTGGTTTTCTCCCTCAATAGGGTTTCCACATCAAAAATATTGTGTCGTGTATTTCCATTTCATGATTATGTTTGCTCATTTGGATTAATGTTACATTGATTATTAATAAAGTCCAGAAAGCAGAAATAATTAGGATAACTGATTCACCCCCCCCTCTCAGTTATCAACAATCCCAACATAAATGGATCTAATGGCCTCCTTGGTCCTATTCATGCCCTCATATATGTAGCTCATTGCGGGCTTCTCCCCATCAGCAATTCTTAGGAGAACAACTAAAGGCTCTGTGAATTACAGTTATTATGAAACATTAACATAAGTTTGAGCAAAAATAAGCAAATAAATTATAAAATGGAAATACAAACAAAAATGAACAAAAATATAATGGAGATTTTGTAATATCCCCAATGGGATCTGCTCTAAAATTCTGAATTCTGCCCTAGATTTCTGCACTTTAGATTTCTGCTCAAAACCCTAGAATTCTGATTTTTTAATTTTTTCTGATTTCAAACAAGTAGGAACAGCAAACATATAAGCATCCAAAATGCTCAAATAATATAGCAATAATGAAAGCTTATGATTATATCTTCAATCATGAACTCATCCAACAATATATGACATAAAAATGCAAACATAGGGAACAAATCCGATTTCTGAGTTAATCAGTCTGCTGCGACAAATCAGAACTTCTGAATATTCAATTACATCAATCATATAGGTTCAAACATGCCCAAATACATCTCAGAATTCTGCCATTACAAATCAGACCTAATAATAGGTTTGTACATACCAAAATGATGAACAATGATGCTCCACAAACCCACCAAAATGATGGCGCTTGGACTGCTGCTAGGGTTAGGGTTTAGAACCCTAAACAATGATGAAATCGCCTCCAAAGGCCAAGTCGCTCTCCTCTAGGTGTGGTGCTCCAAACTAGGGCAAGCCCTAATGCAATGAACATACAAATTGCCACAAGAATGAGCCTCCAAATGTGGCGCACAAGTCTAGGGTAAACCCTAGTGCCAAACAAACACAAATGCCACAAGACAACCTCCTCCAATGCTGATCCAAAATCTGAATATGCAATCAAGCTCTTCTCCTCCACAATTCGCCAATGAGGTGCAATTATGAACTCCGTATGAGTCCACCTCCAAAGTGTGATTGGGTTTTCATCCAATCCACCTATTTTCGTTAGGGTTTTCGTCCTAGGAAGGTGCTGAACCAAAAGTTGCAGCCAAGAGATAAATCTCCAATGAAAAGGAATATGAATGAATGATGATGGAAATGCCTCCAACATCTTATATTTATGCATGCTTTTACCTCTTCCTCAAGTTGGCCGACCACATAGGGATATTTCTTTTTATTTCTTTTCTCCTAGGCCGACCTCCCTTTGGTGCCAAAACACAAGAAATATCATTATTTTATTTTATGCTATTTTTCCCAACTTGGGTGAACCTCTTAGGCACATGATACATCATAAATTTGACCTCAAATGAAGTCGTCCTTCTCAAGGAAAATCATCATAAATTATTCTAATTTTTCCAAAGGCATTATCCATATTTCCTTCTATTTTCCATTCTCCAATTGGGTCGCTCCACCTTAGAGCAAATTATTTTATTAGTGTTGACTTCATCAATAATACCGCAAAATTATGCCAAGTCATCTTCCACAATCGTTTTGCCCTACAAAATTGGTTGAGTGTGAAAATTCGCCAATTAGATCATTCACTGAGCCTTTTGGCTTAGCCTATGGGAGTGGAAATAGTCTAGCCAACTCCACTAGGTGATCACTCCGAAAATGGGGACATGACAGATTTACCTCTACAATCGCCTTGGCTGGAAGCCATAGCTATGGTCATAAAAAATCCAATCAACCACATCAACCCCTACATCGGTCTTAGCATATGATGATGAAGACCACTCCTCACTAACAAACATGCATCTCAAAGCTGCTTTTGAGTGAAGCAAGAATTGCAATGTGATAAAATTTGTTGCAAATCGGGTTATTCCAGGACGAGCTAACTCCTCTATGAATTTCTTCATTACGTTGAGGACCCAAGTATGACTATATATGTATTTACAAGTATTTTTAGCATGCTCCACACATGCTTTGATCCATGGAATCTTGCCAAGATCCTTCAAGATGAGGTCAAGGCAATGAGCAACACAAAGAGTCTAGAATAAAGACAGGTACCTATCCACGAGAAGTCTACTTGTAGCAACGTAATTTGCTGCATTATCTATAACTATTTGCACCACATTCTCCTCACCCACCTTGACCAAGACTCCCTCCAAAGCTTCACAAAGGAATTCAACATTCTTTGTGTTTCTTGAAGCATGAATGGATTTCAAGAACACTGTGCCATGTGAGAAAGAAACAAAATCAGCGATTCAATAAAATAGAAATTAGAAATCTTAATCACTAAATCAATGGATTTCAAGAAGTACAATCACTTGAGGAAGAAACAAGGAAATTCAACAATGTTCTATTTCTTCTATCTGTCCAACCATCAGTCATGTTAGTTCAACCTTTCTTCTTCCATATGTCACGACGCTCGTCAATTCTGGTTTTCACATCGGCCACCTTTTGAGTCAAAATGGAGCTTTTTATCTCATCATCATTAGGGACTTTGAACCCTGCCCCACAAACAATGATGGCATCTATCATGTTTTGCCAATAAGGAGACCTAAAAGTAAAACAAATAAAACAAACAAAATAAGTATTTTAAAATTGAGAGTTTAACTTTAAATTCTACATACCCCTAAATGCAAAAATTAAAGAGGCAAAGAAATCAAACTATATATTTTAAAACAAAAATAAATAAATTAATTACCTGACTGTGTGAAATGGGATGGTACAATAGAATCAAAAGTCTCTAATTGCATTTTTTGCTGCAGCAAGTTTATCCTTGTTCCAACCCATGCTCTCAAGTGATCGTTGGGCACCTGGAGTAGTGCGTGGTATATTATATGACTCTAAATTAGATCCACGAACTCTAGGCCCAATACTGCCACTGCCATTGCCACAACTAGAAGATCTAGGAAATGGAGGAATGGAAGAAGAAGACTCTCCACCAATCGCTGCCGTCTCTTATCTTTGCCTTTGTCTTAGTTCTTTTTGTTGCTCAAAGGTCTCTAATTGGCTTTGCACTTCTCGTATAATTTCAAGAGGCGCTTTGGGCATGGTTTAGCATCTTGGCATGGTATTTGGGCAAGGTGATACTTCAATCGGTTAATGCCTCCCCCAAGCAATTTTGTCTTGCAATGGGAACAAATTAACTCCCTTTTCTTTGCCCTAGGGATGGCATGTTTCCAACAAGGATCTTTTCTAACTAGGGTCGACTTTGTGATTGGAAATTTAGAACAATTTATAAATGTAAACTTAAAGTATGCTGCAATAAGATATAAATAGAAAATAAACTAACAAATTTTATGGTTTCTAATTAAATAAAAATAATATATCATAAAAAAACTAAAAATAGTTAGCGTTTGCAACCATAATTTTTTTTAAAAACTAACAAAAACAGCTAGGGTTTGTTGTTTGTTCCATTAACCTAAATTGAAAAAAAAAACAAATGTAGAACATAAGAGAAATAATAAAACAAAAACAAAAAAAACTTCAAAATACAAAAATCTCTTCAAATTTGCTCCAAATCAATGGTGGGCTGCTCCAAATCAACGGTGGGCTCTTTGAAATCCTCCATAGGGTCCTTTAGATGCGCCAATGGCTGCTACAAACTTGCCCAAATGGTCTTCAATCACCATTTCTTGCTCAACCCGTGTGCTGATTTTTCCTCCAATGGCATGTATTTTTTGCTCGAAAACTATTTTTCTTCTCCTTGTGCTTGAAAACAAAATGAATGTGCTTTTAGGGTGTGAGATCATTTTAAGACTTTTTGTTTTAAGTCTTTATGTTTTTTTTTTTGTTTTTTCTTTTAGCTGACGCAGCTGAGTATACCCGTCGGGACTCGCTCGGCGAGTTTGACCAGACCTGCTGGGTACCCGGTTCTCAAGTCCCTGGGACTCATTTTGGGTCACCTGCCTTAGGACTCGCCAAGTCTAGGCGAGTCCTTGTGAGTCTTGTAACTATGATTGCAACATAGTCCCTCAATAGATTAGCATTATGAATAGGTTTCTTAGTTACCCTTTTTCTGACTATTATCATTCAATAATACCCGGGTATCGTCTGAAATTAGTACTATACATACATACACTTCCCACAGCCACACGATCAAGGTTAATATCCTTCAACCTTATTTTAAGGCTTAACAGTGCTGTGACTTAGCCGTCAGGTCTTTCCATTAGACCACTTACCTTATACAACAGATCATTCCTTAGTAAAAGCCATCACAATCATTTCTCATCTTCCACCTTTCGTGTGAATTAAGTACATAATAACTTTATATACGTTACTGGTATTCAGTTGATAACTTCATATCTGCTTGTTGGTTGAAGTAAATCTCTCATTAAAAAGAGGAAGCTCAAGAGCACAAGTTACTGTTTCTTGTTGACCCCTTCACTCAAGTGTATGTCCCTTCACATTTGATCTTATTTCCAAACGGATGTCAGAAGGTTTAAAAGGTCACTAACCAGAGAAATAGTCAGAGTAATCATGCTTCCTTCAAGTTCATTGGATCCTGTTTAAGTAAGTAGCATTCATTAATTGAATCAATAACACATTTCCCAAGAAGGGCCTAATTTATCACCTTATTTGTAAACCAGCAAGTGGACATATTATTGATCTAGCTGTAATGGCCATTGATCAGGTTCTGAATCTGGATATCCTTGAAACAGACAGAACCAAGCTGTACATGAATTACTGATAATACTCGTGTATTAATCTTGTTTACATTCTGTGTCTTCAATTAAACTAGCAGACTGTAAGGTGTTTTCGTTAACTATAACTGTAAATACAATTGTGCCATTGGAATTTGGATATCATGATAGAATCCTAGGATTTAAATTATGTATCGTGATAGAATCCTAGGAGTTTGGAATATGGGTGTGAAATTATGATATCATGATAGTATCGTAGGATTTAAATTATGTTATCATGATAGAATCCTTGGATTTTGGCACAACTGTCATAGTTAACGAAATCACCTTAGAGTCTGCTTTTTTAATTGCAGACACAGAATGTAAACAAGATTAATACATGAGTATTATCAGCAATTACCGTACAGCTTGTTTCTGTCTGTTTCAAGGATATCTAGATTCAGAACCTGATCAATGGCCATTCAAGCTAGATCAATAACTTATGTCAGAGCTAAAAAACTAAACCACAATTCTGCAATACTACACAGCCTCCCATCATATTAACAATAAGGAGAGTTATCAATAATACCTTAAATTCTGAGGCAGATTCATTGCCATATCTTAGTTAGAGAATGAGGTCTATTGTACATACTACAGACCATCCACAATATAGCTCACTCAAGTATCATCATTTACTTATTTTATAAATTCTTGGTAATATGTTATAATATCTTGGTTAAATCTCCCTGTATGCCATTCATCAACGGCTAAGTAAGTTCATATTCCACCTATTCCAAGAGCCCTGCACATTTGGACCAGTACTTCATACCATAGCATGGTTAGATACCATTCAAGTGATCAAAATTCTATCAAGCCCCTAAAAGTTGAGTAACATAGAGTAAATTTGCAAAGAATTATCGAAGACCTAGATAGTTTATAAATCAAATCAGATTACCCATTTGAGTCCAATGAAGATCAACAATTAAGTAGAATGAACTCCAATGAAGATCCTCAGATCTGTTCTGCAAGCTTTCAAGGAGTAAGTGAGGATGTTTAGTATTCCATGCAATATTCTTACCAAGAGATTAAGACCTCCATGTCAACTCTCACACCGAACATAGGTAAAGACTCCAACCTTACTAAACTGGTCACAATTCCAAAATCAAAATTGAAGACTGGTCAACAAGAGGAATCTCAGCTTACAAGAAAGAATGAGATTTTACTCAAGCCTACACACAACTTAATTCCTTGAGTGCCACCCTTCGGGGAATCAGAGGGAATGACATAGTTCACTAACATAGACTTCCGTCCTTTTCATTTAGGATGGGATTCCTGACTGCTCCTTGGGGGTCAAAGCCCTCAACTAACCTCAAAATGTGCCAAAAGACTATCATGCATGAATTGGATGTAAGCAAACACAATTCATTACTAAACACCCTCAACAAGGTGTCTCATCCTTGACAACTTGGCGCCCCTGTTTAGTCTATATATGAACCGTGCATCCTTATCTCCAATTGATGCAGCATGATACAATCTTTTCATACATTAATCACTTGACTAGCACAAATGAGAACAACACATTCAACACTAAAAAGCACAGTTCTGGACATAGGAATAAGTGAGATCACTTCGTTACTAGTCACTCCTGACAAGTTGTCGTCAACCTTTGACAACTTGTCACCAGTGTCTAGTTCTTCTGACGAACTGATGTGCCCCATCCGTATGTAGAATCTCCTAGACTTAGCTTGTTTGAATGACTTAGACGCACATAAATTAGTGACAAGACACCCAAGGTTCCATCCCTTAATAGTCATAGTTATCATCCAATGACATCCAACAGGCATAACACTAGAATTGTCCTTTATTCCAACACCTCATCATTACCCCTAGTTCAACATGGATTAAGGGCATACCTGCTATTAAATCCCAATAACTTTCAACTCTCAAGTGTAAGTCTCCAGCTTATGTAACGCCACTGTCAAATTCAAGTACAATTGATGCCTTGAATTAGTGTTCTAATTATCATAGACTTGGAATAATGATAGCCCTTGATGAGGTACAGTCAAGAATTGCACTTCAACAATCACTCAACTCAGTTATCAGTTAGGGTCAAGAGTTAATAACTAGCTATTCCATCCCATAGTGCAGTTCCTAGGATATGACAAGTATCTTATGCAATGCCAGCCAGTCATACACACATACAGGTTTAATACCTGAAAACTTACCAATTCACTAAACCTGAAAAGAAGACTTCGATTCACCGTCTTACCACATAAAGCTGAAAACTTACCAATTCACTAAATCTGAAAGGAAGACTTCTATTCACCGTCTTACCCCATTCATATGGGACTCATATATGATAAAATCATACCACTTTGATGAATTCCTAGGGCTCCTGTCAACAATAACAGTCATCATGGAAATACAAGTATGTCTCCCATTGCTTAGGCAATAACATTGACCCTTTTTTTTACCTTTGCAACGACTAGATAGCCACAAACTTCCACACATTCAATCAAACTGGTTCACCTAAGGAAAGATGTAAGTACTTAATTTAACATTTAAACAGGGATTTCCATAATTAAGAATCAAATAGTCAAATCTCTGAAACAGTCTGTGTTTCATAACTTGGTTAAACTGCCAAGCACTACAATGACAATCAATGCCCTGAGAAAGATATCACTGTGGTTTCATATTTTTAACTTCCTTCATCCTAATTTTAATGAACTAATTTCATAAGAAATTAGTCAAGATAAAACATTCTCCAACAGCTGTTTTAAGGTTTACTAATAAAGGAACGATCTGCTATTGTTCTCCTATTACTCAGGGACAACTATTTGCAGCAAAACCCTGCCATTAAACCCAGCCTTAGAAGTCCAATAGACATGTAATCACACCAACCCTTAACGTAACAATTAATACCATCATCTCACTTACAAAAGAACAACAACAAGAAGGAGACCACCTCATAAAAGACCTTCCAAACTTTTCAAAAAGAAAATGCTATGGTTTGGAGATTGAACAGATTGACCATAAATACCAGTCATTGAATTTCAGAAGTTCTCAATAATCTGACCTGAATAATATTGCCCTTGGTTCACAATCATTTGTCCCTAGGTCTTAGCAAAGCATGGGTTGATTTAAGTTGATAGGTTTGACTTAACCAAATCCATAGAGGCTCTGAAAATGATAAACTTTGGTTTCTGATTAGAGGGACCGGACCTTGAACATCTAAAGAAACACTAAAACTGTAACGATCTGAGAACAATATAAGTAACCCTGAAATTACTTAATTTTTTACAGTAAATATTTTCATGCATCTATCTTAACACCCCTCAAGAGTCACACATAAATGGTCACAGTGATTCAGAAATGCCAGGTTCGGATTGGCATCAACAGTCAATACCATCACAACTGAGACTACAGCACTTCACACCAAGACCTTTGCAATAATTTGCCCTTACTCCCTATGAATTCTCATTATAAAGATTTAAACAATCTTTTTCTTCAGTAATAACAAGGCATCTATCCAGACAAAATTATCACTAACCCCAGAATCTTAAAAAGAATCCAGGGGTTTATTGTAATTTACCAAATTGGAATTGGGGACGGGTATGGATACGATATGCTGGTATGGCAAATTTTAGGGGGGGGAGTTGGGTATGTTTTGGGTCTGTCCGTACAAAATAAAAATAAAAATTATAAATATATACATATTTGCAGACTAAAAACTAAGAATTAAATTCAAATTACCACATATTGTGCATATGCATAAATATTACAAATTTGAAATACAGGGTACTGATTCGATATCAATTTGTCAAACTCTAATGTCATGATAGATATTCATTGTTCAATATTAAAATAATACAATTAGTAATTAGTGTAATTGGTAATTAGAGTCACCTTTAGGGGAACTCTTCAGATAATTGCAATAAATCTAGGAACAAGTTTAGATGAAGATATGTGACAAGATTCATGTTCGTGATTGACTTTGAATTTGGTGAGATAAAAAATCAAAACCAAATCATTAGCCTATTAAATTTGAAAAAAATTCGTTATTAAATTCAAATAATATAAATCTGCAATTTTATATTTATAATTTATTTAAATATAATATGTTAAATTTTAATTTTAAAATACTAACATTTAAATAAATTTAAAATTATTGAAGTTTAAATAAATTTTAAAACTACAATCTAGCTTTTGTATATAATACTAATAATAATTTATAAAATAATGAATATTAACAAGAAACTTACAGTACGAAAGATTTTTTTATAAATTTTCAACAATGTGAATTTAATTACTTTGAATGGGAAACAAAACATGAGATAATTGTACAATAATGTGAATATAAATATAAATATAATGTGATGATAAATTTTCAATAATGCGAATATAAGAATATACATCTACGAATGAATCTACACCTTGCAGTGGTTTGGTTATTAATAAAAATAAGAAAACTGGTGTTGTTTAAAACAAAATAGCCTGGCATTTTCAACATGATCTAGTCAAAGACACTTACCTCAGATTATGGGATTCTTTGTTAGCAGTAGAAGCCCTTGCCGATGTATACAAAGATGCCAATAAACACCATCAAACGGGCTTCAAATGGAAATGTGCGTGTTTTTGTACTGAATATCATTATATTTTATTGAAAAAATTAAAAACTCTAACATGTTTTTTGACAATTGATTTGGAATCGTTCTGGAATCACCTCAATGCAATTGGAATTGCTTGGGTACATGTAGGCATGATTCCAAATGAATTTGGGTGAAGAATCCATGCCCTAACCGAATCCATAGACGAATTTAACTCGTTTCCAATTCTGAAACAAATCGTACCTGGAAATGTCTAGGTTTTTGGCCGATTCAGTAACTTAGGGTTTATTCTTACCACACCACGGTTTCAGAAGAACTCACGAACAGCAACAAACAACCTTCCAGATTAAGGAAAAATATGCACTAACAACCTTCCAGATTAAGGAAAAATATGCACTTACCTTGAAACCATCTAGGAAAAAGACGTTAAGGAAGTGCCAGGAGGGGAAGTCCTCCTCGACCCTTTTTCTTCCTTGCAGAGTAAGCCCCATAGAAGACTCTTACTCTTCTCCTCCTATATCCTTTTCATTGCATATTTTATCTCCTCTTTTTTCTGTTTCCAATGCTACTGAAGTTGCTTACCGTGGTAGGGATACACATGAATCAGGGAGCCTTTGTTTTTGACATGGCATCCCTACCATTAGAATCTCTCCAAACTGATGGCCACCCCTTAAATAGAAACATCATGCAGACATCTTCTTCCAAAAAGGATGGCTCTACTACTGGAGGGAAAAATAAAGAATCTTTCCTGCATGGCAATGTATTTTACGAATTTAGGTGGAGTGCTGCAATGAAAGATGGCCTGCACCATGCATCCCCAGAAAGAAAACAACCCCCCATTATAACAAAACCTCCTTTCCTTCTTCTTTCCCCCACCGGGGTGTTCATTAATGCAACTAACAGATAACTCAAGCCATAGCTAGGGTTTGGGCCACACAAACCCTTACCTTCAATTCATCAAAATGCAATGTAAGGTTATGATTAAGACTTTATTTTCTAACCTAACCTCATAAGGTGTTTTTTCTTAATTCTTAAGTCCAAATTGTTTAGTCTAGGGATGAAATGGAATGAGAGAAGGGTTCCTTATTGCAAACAGTAAGCACTAAGCCTCCAACAAGCTTGGACTTAGCAACAATCTACCACAACATGAAGTCGTCACGTCCACACTTAACTTTGTAACATTAAACACCTCATACTCTGAACCAGGGCCAACACCAAGGGATAATCCCAACATCAAGAGTAATGTAATTAGTCAAAATACTTAAATTCAACATGGAATTGCAACACTTAGCCAAGAGAAACTGTCGAGCATAACAGTGATGGCACATAATGTTACCATCTAATTGACAATGCATCTTTCCCCCATTTTTTTAATTAATGTCAATTTACCTGCAATCATGGAAAATGAATTAAATTAGCAATATCTATTTGGAGGAACTAAATGGAAATGTAACATCATTAGCTAGATATTATAGCCATTATACTGCCATCCATCACTATGCTAACACGTTTGTCACACATGTTTAGGTGATAAAAGGAAGTCAGTCAAAATGGGGATGTTACAGTTGTTAATGGGGTTGCCAGGGTCGCCTTATCTTTGGAAACACCTGTTGAAGAATTTCTTTCTGGCTGAGCTTTAGATGGCATATATCACAGCCAAGGCAGATACAAACTTGACATAAAAGACCATCCTTGTGGAAGCCCACAATGGGGTTTCTTTCCATTTCCTAATATTAGTACCATTGAGTTTTGACCTTGTGACCAAGCTGTGCCTAAAGTATATCTTACCAATCCACCTACTCCCGGAATAAGGGTCTGTGAAATGTTAACTCACAGACACCATTTTTCTATGCCGAATGACATCCCTGAATTCATTATCTGATAACACTTTTGGAATTATGACACCCCAGCGAAGGATGGCAGATCCCCAGAGGGCATGTGACACCATTACAAGTACTGTTTAATTGTGTATATATGAAATGCATCATGGGAGTTGACCTTGCCTTGCATAAGGCAAATGCCTCACTTCAGTTATTATATGTTATGTATATATAGCCAAAAATATTTTAAGTGGTATTGTTAGGTTAGTAGGCGGTGCCATGTGTTACATCTACCCTTAATGTGGTACAATATTAGTGTTTAGTTTTTGGGAGTAGTTCCTTGCTTTCTGTTGCTATATAAAGGGTGCCATTAGATTTTGTAGGACTTGTCTCCTTTGTGTTGCTGTATTCTATCTCTCTATTGGAGGAGCATATGAAGTTAATCCTTAAGGATATTTTTATGGTAAAACTCTGTTATATGGTCAGTGTTACCTTTTTGTGTTTATCTTTCATGTTAGATCATTGGAAAACCTCTTCTATTCTCCTATTTTATTGGTGATTTCTACTATTATCATTTATCTCATTTTCAATTCTGATCAAATACTTTGGCATTTTGATTCCTTATATAAGGGGATGTGACATTTCATTGACCTTGAGATTTTCTTCTTCTCTTTTCTTCTACTCTATTGGGAGGAATTTTGTGATATTCTGTCGGCAAATTTCATTTTCTGTCTCTAGTGCCATGGGATAAAGTCCTCTGACCATGGTGTTTTTAACCTCATATTTTATTTATTACTAATGTTTGTGTTGTTGCTGACATGCTTTGAAGTTATTTGACTTCTAAACTTCTGAACTTGATTGGCTTAGTTCTGTTAAAACTTAAATTTTATGGTCTTTTTGTTTGTTGTTTACAAGATTGTGCAAAACCTTTTGATCATTATCTTAACTTTCTTAAATTTATTAGGTCCATTGCTTTGGCTGCACCACCTGGAAATCTACCTGATTTTAGAATGTTGTCATTGTTTGGAGTGGGAGCTTTGCTTTTGAGAGGGGCGGGTTGCACAATTAATGACCTACTTGACCGGGATATTGATGTGAAGGTTTGTCTTAGTGTTTTATGGATTTGGTGATAATGAAGAAAATGGGCTTGATAATGATTGACTTCGCAATTTATGGTCTAATTCACAGCCTGTGCTAGTGATTATTTAATGATATGATCCTTGTTATAAATCAGCTTATAACACAGAAAAGAGTAATTTAAGCCAAAATGAAGATGGTTTTTTTAACAGATATATCTGTAGTTCCATAAATAATGATGTTTGTGTCCCTTTTGAAATGCAATTATGATTACTGATTAACAATTTGAGAACCCTTTCCTTCTTGTCATTGCACAGACATGCCCAGTTTCAGTTTTCTTCATATGTAATGGAGATGTGTGGATACCATATCTGATGATGTGCTGATAAATTGTTAACATCAAGTCTTTTGTCATGTGATCTTGTTCGCCTCTGTGGGGCATGCAAATCCAGCAAGAAGTGGGCATGTAGAGTTGTGTTTTTCAAATCTTCAAACTTTGCAGATATATGTGTCCATAGCTAGTCTTATAGTTAACGGTGTTACTTATGGACTGACCACAGATCTCACTCTTTAATAAACACTCTTTATCAGCTACTCTAGAGGGGTTATAATTTTATAGCAATAAGAAGTATCATATACCATGTCTAGTTGTCAGGTTCTCTTATTGTGTGGGAGCTACATTTAGAAGAACTGCTCTTCAAATGCATTCTCTTTTCCATTTAGCCTGCCTCTCTATTGATATACAAACTATTCTAATTCTATATGTCCTCTTACTTTGTGTCAAGAATCTGCACAAATATGTCAATTTTTCAGAGAACTCATGCTGAAATGCTTCACCCTTAGACAAAGCTTTGAAAGTCTGTTATTGTGTGCGAGCTACATTTAGAAGGAATCTCTCTTTGATCTGTAATTAGTGTGGATATTCCACTACTTAATTCACCAACACAAATTTTATCAATTCCAATTTCCAATAGTGTTGTGATTGATTTAGTTGCTGATCCTTTTGTAAAAGTGCAGAAAAATGGTCCTTATGTCTTGAATCTGTTGTTGTTAAGTGTCAACATACATAAAGGAAGAATCTATCAACAAAATTGAGAGAAATAATAAGTGTAAAATGGAGGTATACACAACCTTTGACTTGGAGAAACCCAAAATGGGAGAAGACACCAGAAGAGCAAGAGATCTCCTCTTCATGCCACTATTTTTTTTTATTGTTTTGAAATGGATTACAGCCTTCATGGGCACCTTACACATTCAAGGGTATGCCCATACATCTACACAACACCGCTACTTCTCTCTACTCTTACTAATCACACTTCAACTTCCATAAAACTACTTGGCTAAAGCAACTAAGTGTGATACAACTAAAAGGAACTTACTTACAATGGCCCTCAAGGGATAAAATAGCTCATGAGTTACAAGAGAGCTTCAAAGGGAATCCCAAAGGTCTTTAGAAAGCCAATAGATGGAATCCCAAATGTTCAAGCTCCTTTCTCAATAGTCTGTCTTTTTATTCCTATATGGGGTAGTTTTGGCTTTAGATGAAATTGCCCTGTATGTGTAGATTTTTTAGTAACAAATTCGGCCACATCCAAAACTGTATGATGTTTTCGGTTGGGGTTGAAAGCATCATTTATGCACATTTTTCATCATGTAAGAGTCCCCTGAATGTTCGAATCACTTAGGTGACTTTCTTTACCTGTTTTGACCTGCTAAGTTCTTTGTAGTATTCTATGGAATCTTCGAGACGAGGGATGTGGGAATGCAGGGATGAGATTAGGAGATAGCGGGGGATGACAATTAGAATAATATATAAAAATTAATTATAAAAAATTGTGAAAGAAATTGCAATTTATCATTGATGTAAACAATTTGACAATCAGTTGATCCAAAATTTTGAATATATATATTATAATAGTCAATTTCACGGTTTCATCAAGTTTGCAATACAAGGTTACAAGTAGAATGGGCCAATGGCTATTGAACTCATTGCTCGATGCAAATATTGTGGCATACTTCTCATTCGTCATAGTCACAAGGCTCACCGATGCTTAGTAGAATCGTTGACTCTCAGGGCTAGCCAAGGCATCCGAGCCTTGCATACTCAACTATGAGTCTAGGTGAGTCTCTATTGGATTTGCCGAGTGTGGCATAATCGCCAAACTCCGGAGTCCCACATGTCAAACTCGGTTACATAAAACTCTCTCAAAATCGTTTTTTTCCCCTAAACACAAAATAACACATTTATAGGGCCTAATTACTGCTCTATGGATTTGATGCTAGTTTTTTTGAAGCGTTTAGATTCTAGACTCATGGAGTGTGGTTAAAACTTAAAAGTGATAAAATTATGAAAAATGGCATGTGTCATGAAGGCCCTTGTGGTCTTGAAGGCCTTAATTTGGGCTTTGGTGGCAGAGGCTTTGCTCCTTGACCTCGCTCTACATCATGATAGGGAACTCACTCAGGGTGTTGCCCCTGATCTTGCAAGGGGCACCACCCCTCAAACCTACTGGGCCCCCAAACCTCTACTCTGGCTTTAAAATGCCAGAAATAAAAACTGTTTTGGGCTGCAGTAGATGGAAAAGCAGGTTTTTTCCTCGTTTGGCTTGAAATAGAAAAAATAGCATTTTCCCCCTAATTTTATGTAAAATCCCTAACCCAAATTTTGACCCAAACTCACAAGTTTTCTGATTTTTGGTATGCTGACATTTCGTCAAACACTTTGCATACAATAGATCTGAATGCAATGCTTCGAAGTGAGAAGAACTATAGCTATAAATTAAAATCTTAAATCCAACACAAAATCATGACAAATTTCAAAGATTTCATAGTGTCATTCCGTCAAACAGTTGGCAACCTTTCTATTGAGTTGGAAATGTTTTACAATGATAATAGGAACTGCTATTATAAAAATCAGAGGTACATATATTGAGGAAACCTTGATTTTTGACCTCTTAATGAAGCTGGAAATGTTTGCAGCAACTTCTGGATTGATGTAAGATTATGGACAGCATTATAACCCTTGCGCTAGCTCCCAAAATCTCCTCCAAACAGCAATAAACTCAGCAGGGATGTCCAGAAAGGATATATGACTGAGCGGCTAGCTCTAGTGTGGTTGAAATTGATGCAAGAAAGGGTGAAGCCTTCCCCAAAGTCACCTGCTTCTCCTAAGATGCCCTCAAACCTCCTTGAAGAGCAATCTCCCCTTAATGAGGGCTGCGACTCCTTAAACCAGCAGAGATTTTGAAAGAATGGGCTGCAACTAGAATATGAGAAGCTACGACTGGAATTAAAGAGATGCGGCTAGATGTATGAGAGGCTTGCAAACCTTTATTCCAATCACAAACTCCAATAGCAATGTCCTTGAGGCGTCCAACAAGAGTAGAGTTTGAAATCCTCACCAAATCAAAAGCATATTAGATATTTGCTTGCAAATCTTCAAATATTCTATCTTGCACAATCTTCTTCAAAACTGAATCAATCTGCACACCTGTGAACTCTGGATGAATCCACCGAGGATTGACTAGGTGGGTTTTTGTCCAGGAAACCAATTTTCCCTTAGGGTTTTCATCCTAGGGTTTAGTTGAACGAATGCTCAAGCTCTCAAAGAAATCCAAGAAATGAAATGCCAAGAATGAATCACACTTTTTCCCCAACCTCCTTTTATATCCTTCTTTGAGAGAAATTACTTTATTTCTTTTATTTTCCCACTCACATAAAGTGACCTTTTAATTTTCAATTGAAATTTTTTGAAGTCACTTTAATATTTCCTTAGTTTAGCTTTAATAAGTAATTAAATATAAGTAATCCTTAGAAGCAACTTAGGACGACTTAATATTTAATTAATTAAATATTCCCTTAATCTCCTCCCAATTAGCCTACGGGAATTAAATAGGCTAAAAGGTCTTCATCGACGACTCAAGCGGAAGATAGGGACATTACAATCCCCCCTTCTCGAAATTGCTTGTCCGCAAGCAATTGCAGATTTGGGTGCTGAAGAACCTACTCTCCTTCCGAAGTGGCATCCTCTAGGGGCAAATCTCTCCATCGAATTAGATACTCCTTAATCACCCTGCTCCTCAATCTCCTCTCCTTGACATCCAGAATGTCCTCAAGAACTAATATCAATTTACCCTCTTCATCCAAGGGTGGAAGCTCATAAGATGTAACATGCTACCCAAGTGCCTTTTTGAGACATGAAACATGAAGCACATTGTGGATTTTGCTGTTCTTGGGCAACTCCAACTCATAAGCAACCTCTCCTACTCTTCACACAACCCTGTATGGACCATAGAATCGAGGCTTAAGTTTCTTTGCACCACTCTTCTTCAAAGTAGACTGCCTATAGGGCTGCAGGCGCAAGAAAACCAAGTCCCCTATCTCAAAAGATCTCACAATCCTATGCTTATCTGCATAAATCTTCTACTGATTCTGAGCACAATGGAGTTATCCTTAAGTGACTTAAGGATTTCCTGACTCTTTTGGATCCAATCTTTGGCTTTCGGAGCCCTGCTGTCATCAAATGCCAAATCTACAAAAAACATAGCATCATAACCATATAAAGCCCTGGAAGGAGTCATGCTAATCAACATGTGATAGGTGGTATTATAGCAATGCTCTCCCAAATATAACTGCCTGATCCAAGCCTTTTGCTGCCGTGCAACATAGTTACGCAAGTAACCTTCCACCAATTTATTCACAATCTTCGTCTGCCCATCTGTCTGCAGATGATAGTTAGTGCTCGGGGTTAATTCAGTACTTGAAAGTCTGAATAGTTCTTGCCAAAATATGCTGAGAAATCTGCTGCCTGATTACTAACAATGTTAGCTGGGAAGACCGTGGAGTCTGAACACCTCTCTAAAGAACAAATCTGCAACCTAAGGTGCTTTATATTCAGAAGATATGGTGAAGAAATGAGCATATTTGGTCAATTTGTCAACCACTACAAAGATGCAATCTTCGCTCTGCACTCTAGGAAGACTTGTAATAAAGTCCATGGATATACTTTCCCACTTCTACTCAGAAATAGGCAATGGCTGCAATAAACCTGCTGGGAAAGTATCCTCTGATTTGTTATGCTGACAAGTCACACACTCCTTGATATGACACAAGACATCATCCTTGAGGCCCTTCCAAGTGAATCTCTCTCTGATATGTCTCTATGTCTTAAAATAACTTGGATGTCTTGCAAGAGGTATATCATGAATAGCTCACAAAATTTTCTCCTTCATTTTTGATTCAGGAACCAAATAAATTCTGTCCTTATAATAGATGATGTCATCAATCACCATGTACCTGTCATCCTGAACCTTACCATCCATGAGCTCATTTAATGTCCCCTTTCTCCGAGTGATCACCCACCAGAGTCGGCTAGCCTATTTTATTCCCGTGGTCTAGGTCGAAGAAGCAAGGGAATATTCTGATTAGTTAAATCATGTATTAATTAATTTTGTCGGGCTTATTGAGGATGGGAAATGACTTTGCATATTTTTGTGATGCCATAGAAAATATAAAATAATGCAAAATAATTCATTTTGGAGGTGAACGACCTAGGGAGAGGTCAAAGGGCAATTTAAATGGTTCCCAAGGAGGTTTGCCCAAGTTGGGAACATTATTAAAAATAAAATAAGAATATTTTTTTTTATGCTTGGCACCCAAAAGGAGGTTGTAAGAACCCTTGCTAAATCTGATCTAATTTTCTCATTCTGATTTGATTTTTCTGATTTGTTTTTCTTGTTTGATTGAGTGGGTTATATGAGTTTTCAGTTTGGAAATGCATATGCCATGTAATAATGCCAATATAGAACCAATTTCCAATGAAATAACAACAAACTAAAGGGCTGAAATTAAAAATCAGAGGTCTGATATAACTCAGAACAGCAATGGATTCTTATTTCAAATTAAAGATTTGAATAAGAAGAGTGTTCACACATACCCGATTTGATTACACTTCTCCTTAGTACAATATGAGATCATACATGACAAATATATGACAAATAGATGACTGGTTTGATGGCTGCTGTCCACAATGAAGTCTGATATGAATTTGTAGATGATGGCAATGCCAAAACAGCTCCAAAATTGGCCTCAAATCTCCTCCAAAGATAGAGCGATGGATCCTCTAGGTAGCCGCCAACTTTAGGTGGATGATAGGTATCAAATGAATGATGAAAATGCTGTTCAAACTCCTGATCTACCAACCTGTTATGACTGCAGAGATCTGATATGCAATCTGATTGCAAAAATGATATGGAACAATCCCTCCAAAGGTGGCGCCAACTACACCAAGCAAGCTAAAACACTAGGCGATCAACAAGGATGATATTTCACCTTCAACGAATCCAAGATCTGCAATTGTAAGCACCCAGATCTGCCAAATAAACCCTTATGATATGAATTGCTATTCAAACCCTAGCGGCCGGCAATGGTGATATTCTGATCTGCCTTCAAAAACCCAATGATTCCATCATAAAATCATGCAATATGAATGCCATTTCAATTACCAATGACCTGCAATCAATTATCCTTCAATCTTCATCATATCAAATTGGCATTTTCGCACAAATCACGCAGCTGCAAAGAATGTGCATTATTTGCAAGCAAACAAAGGTTGGTTGCTCTCCCCCTGCACCCAATTCAGATTGATCAACCATTTGCCCAATGGGGCTTGGACTTCATTGGGATGATTAATCCACCTTCCAGTGTTGGTCATAAGTGGATATTAGCAGCCATTGATTATTTCACAAGGTGGACAGAGGCGGTTGTGTAATGTCCCAAATGGGGATATTTTCTTCAATTTTGGATTTACAGGCTTTCCAAACTTATAAATTTTGGATTTCTGCTTAAACCCTAATTTTTGAATTTTTTGAACTTCAAATCAGACTCAAATGAACATATATGACAGCCCATAAAACATGTCAAACCATCATAATATCATCACCAACATGATTGCCAACAAGATACTTGCATTCCACAACCAAATATGCAATAAAACCACTTCAATTTGCAACCACAATAGACTGAAATATAATTCAGAAGTCTGCTGCTACAATTTCTGAATTAAAGAAGTCTTCAAGTACATATAGATATGATGGACATGCAAGCCAACATGCTCAATACAAATCAAACATAAACCCTAAGGGTTGTACATACCAAAATACAATCAAAATGACCTTCAAATGATGGCAAATGTCGTCCAAGGTGTGGAGTTCCAATTAGGGCATGAAACCCTAGATCCTTGAATATTCAAACACCAAGAAGTCTGCTCCAAATCAGGGCGCACACATCTGCTAGGTCTGCTGCTCTGTAAAATGATGCCAAAGATGCCAACAAACCTTCAAAATCACTCCTCCAATGACGACGCTCCTCAAGTAGGGTTAAAAACCCTAAGCAATGACAACAAAACCACCAAAGGAACCTCTTCTAATAAGGGTGAATCAGGTCTGCACTTCTGCTGCACCAAAATCTGCAATAACTCCAAACCCTAATCAGCAAAAGCACCTCAAAGTCGCCTCCAAATGCAATCGCTCCTCCGCCAATAGGTAGCGCTCCAAATCTAGGGTAAACCCTAGTTAAAAATGCCACAATCCATGCCAAAGGGAAGTCTTCAAATGATCTTTAAATCTAATATAGCAATTTGCTCTTCTTCTCCACCAAATAATAATGAAGCACAAGTGAACTCCCGTCACGGAATCCTCCAAAGGATGAGCTAGGTTTTTGTCCTTGGTTTCGTTGCCCAACTTGCGTTGCATCCAAGAGAGATAAACTCCAAATGAAATGAATGATTAATGATATGATTGAATGCCACCAATTGAACTTGTATTTATACACACTTTTTCCTCCTCTCCTAGCCAACCTAGGAATTGTCTTTTCTTAATTCTTTCTCCCTTAACTAGGCCGACCAGCCTTTAGGAATTATGGGCGCCAAGAATTCAAATTAAAGATATGAATTTAGTTATCCTTTTCTTCTCCAAGTCGTCTCCTTCTAGGGTGCCACAAAAGAAATATTATTATTTTAATGTCTTCAAGAAATGGTCCCACCATAAGACGCTCACATGAGACCAAAGACATTACAACTTAAACTTCTTCAAGGCAAACATGAGAAATGATATCAAATCCTCCTTACACCAAATTCCCCTTCAACGAATCATTTTCCACACTCACACCATCCCAAGATTGTTCACTCCAAGGGAGAACAAATATTTTTATATGAAATACATACATCAAAAATATCAGAAAATTATGACAAATCATCCCATGCACTCAAATTTCCCTCCAAAAATATGAAGTGTGGAAATGTGCCCATTAGGTCTTCTCTTGTGATCACTCTGAAAATGGGGACATTACAGGTTGCCTTGAAAGATGCCACAAAAGCCTTTGTTTTAGATTTCCTTGAGGGAATAGTTACCAGGTTTGGTGTTCCATTCACCATTATTTTTGATAATGCTAAGGCCTTTGTAGGCACAAAAATCAGTGAGTGGGCAGGCAAGCATGGGATCTATTTGAAGACATCCTCCAATTATTACCCTCAGGGCAATGGCCTGGCTGAGTCCACGAACAAAAACCTGATCAGGATCATCAAAAGGATAGTGAATGACAATCAGAGAACTTGGCATTCCAAGTTGAAAACAAATCTCTGGGCTGACAGGATCACCCCCAAGAGGACCATTGGCAATTCGTCTTTCATGCTTGTTTATGGAAGGGAAGCAAGGCTTCCACTGTCATAGGAGTTGCCTTCCCTTGAGTTGGCACAATAGCTAGAATTGCAGGAGAATGATGCCATGACAGTGAGGTTTGCTGAACTGATGGAGCTAGAGGAGAAGAGAGATGTTGCCATGAAGACTCTTGAGGCTCACCAAGATTAGGTCAAAAGAACTTTTGACAGAAAATCATTGGCAGAACATTCAGTGAGGGAGATTTGGTGTTGAAATGGGATGAAGACAGAGCTAAAGCTGGGAGACATTCAAAATTTGATGCCATATGGAGTGGCCCTTATATTATTACCAGCTGCAAACAGGCTAATGCATTCCAACTTTCCAAGCTGAATCGAGAGGTTTTGTCGATCCCAGTCAATGGGATCCATCTCAAACCTTGCTTTTAGTGTGGTTGTGAGATTTTGTAAATATATTAGGTGTGTTTCCTTTCAATAAGTGTTGTTGCACTCTATTGCCCCGTCATTAGAAGGAGGTTTGCCTTGTTTTCTTTGCTTTGTCTTGTTTCTAGTGGCAGTGTTTAGTTTTGTGTTGGTCTGGCCAACCCTTGTCCTTGTTGTTGCTGCCCATTTTGACTCTGTGCACAATGGATTGATAAGACCTTTGGATGCCAATGTTTAGCAAGCAAACACCCCTGCATAGTCGCCAAAATGTTGTCTTATTTTGCCTTCAAGCCAAATAGCCCAGGATCCATGAGATTTCCAAGCGTTTTCCCTTTTGAAGTGCAAGGAAAAAACCCTCCAAAACGGCTGTCCAAAAATCGTAAGTGTTTCCTTGTATTTTCTGCCTTTTTGTCATGCCATCCTTTTTGGCTCCGAAATCCGCCTTGTTTCCTTTGGAAATCCGTCTATGTGTTTCGGGTGTTGGGGGTTGGAAGGTTTGTCTTACTCCTTTTTAGCAGGCGGTGGATGGAGGGTCTGACTTCTGTCATATCCCTCGATGGCCCTATTCCAATTAAAGATTGGAATAGTAAACTATCATGCTATCACGATCAAGCTTAAGAGAACCAAATCGATGATGAAGATAACCTCCGAGTATGCTTGCAACATTTGTATCTAAACATAGTCATGAAAGCACCGATCGATGAAGACTTAGTCATATGAAAGATCCACTTAATAAATATAATAAATGCATAAGGCAAAGGCATTGATCAAATAAGGATAATCAAGACAAGTCTTAAACAAGTGATAACAATAATTATAAATAATTAATGAGCACCAATCCTCATCAAAAGAGGCGACCGATCTCCAAAGGAGCATGACCTTCCATGAATCGGGCCTATACGAGGAGCAAGGAAGGATCGACCAAGGGATCTCATCAGCATTCAATACACAATCATCAACCAGAAGTGCATAAGCAGATCAAATCATATCATCTAATCAAACAAAGTTATTACCTGCTGTCACCATTGATAAATATATAAGGGATTGCGAATATAATATTCATCAGCTTATTTACCAGCCATCAAGGAGTCGCCGAAGCCAGATTAAGATAATAGAATCATGATAAGCATCTAATCTAGATATAATCAATCAAGCATCGATGAGAGTTACAACCATCAATTCGTGAAGGATTAAAAGACAAATACAATTCGTGGCATAGCAGTCTTAAAAGAGATAATCAGTTCGGAGGATAAAAGCATCGAACTTCATTCAATACACAATTACCATCATCAATTCAGAGGATTCGAACACAATATAATTCACTTGGGAGCAGCCTAAATCAAGGATTATTAATCCAATATAAACAGCAGTCTTTGTTATCTATAAGAGGGAAACGGTGAACATTATAACAGTGCTTCCAACGATAAAAGCATTAGCAAACGCATGCCATATCTCAATTCCTCCAAGTTTATAATATTACTTATTGATCTAATAGATTTAAATGATAGAACCGTTGAAGTAGATTTGTATTGGTATGCATTCGATTTATATTGAATATGTCTATAATGAAAGCATTGAATAGTCTAGAATATAGTAAGCAAATAGAAAATGCAGCCCCTTTAATATGTTAACACCATGATTGTATAAGGAAACATAATATAGGATTGTATCTAAAAGATATGAGCAAATAAATTATGATTAGGAAAAGAAATGAGTTCTTAACTTGGAATATTTATCTTATGAATGAGATCAAATACAAGGCAATGAAATCATTTATATGTCAAGCATGAAAATAAGCATAAAATGAATTATCAATGAGCCAAGTATGAGGCTATGACTAAGAAATGATAAGGTTCCCAAGTGGAATAAGAAATATGATATCATGATCCGGAAAGGATAACATTATCAATGATGGATTCATAACTCATAATCTCATAACCTATCAAGAAGGATGTCAAGCCTCAACCTTAATCATCTTACCACTTGTGAGTTTGGGGTTAAGTTAAGGACGTATGATTAAACCTAGGTGACCCTTGAGCCAAGAGACGAGGAACACCAGGTGTGTGTGAAGCTCTTGGGCCTATGGTAAGTATGAGCTCATATTGTTTATAATTGTGCCCAACGGTAGGTGACTCTCGATGGGATGAGGAATGCCGGGTGTTGCATGAAGCCCCCTCGAGCCAAATGGCGAGGGACCTCAAGTGTTGGGAGAAGCCTTTGGGCCTCCGTATGGGATGGATATGGACGCCTTAACAAACCATGCTCATATGGGAGATAGGATTGATTAATGGTAGGGCTACCCTAAGACTCCCTCAAATAGTGCATGAGAGTTGTGAGAGAAATTATGTGAATATGTTATGTATGTTTATAATGTTAAGAGAAATAATGTGAATGTGTAATGTATATGTTTATAATCATGTGAATGTATAAGGCATATGTTTATTATGTTAAGAGAAATGATATGATTATGATTATAAGGTTACAAGCCTTACGTACAATTGTGGAAAGTATATGGATTTGATTATTGATCATTAATCCTAATTATGATATGAAAAGAAGAATTGAACATTGATGTTCTCTTTTGGTAAGTTGAAATTTTGTGCAAGGTTGTGAAAATTTTAGCTTACTAGAAGGGGACATTACACTTCCGAGGCCCGAGGAGTTTCAAATATTACTAAATTATTTGGGTGGCGAAGGTCGGGAGTTCCTTCTTCCCTATTCTTTTTTTTCGAAGGCGATAGACAGGAGGTCCGAGGTCTGAGCTCCGATCAATAACGCATCAGCGCAGGGGATAGTTGTCAGAACTAGGTCAGCTCTGCACTATTGCGATACGCTGCCACGTGTACGGGGTCAGCCGGAAGACTTCGTGGAGTGCATGATCACAGCATCAATTAGGTGGGACTCGATGGGGGGCACGCTGATGCGAACTGTTGACACGTGGCCGAAGTCCGCCGGGCTCATAAATCTGTCTAAGTGTTTCGAACTTCGACAGGCGGGGTCTCCTTCCTCTTTTCTGTGGCAGGCGGAAGGCAGAAGGCTTGAGGCCCGATCCCCGACAACTTTCATAATTCCTTTCTATTGCGGAAGCGGGGATCGAGCGCTTCTTTTCAAGAGCATGATGCATGGTGAAGGCCCGATCTCCAAAGCCCGACATTTTCCCTTTTTGCTTCTTTCGGACTTTAGAGGTCAGGGTTTCCTCCTTCACCTTTCAAAAGCCCGATTGGTGGAAGACCGATCGGAGGAAGCCCGATCAGTCAGGGCTTGACCTGTTTGCCTCCTGTTTGCCTTCCAAACTCTTTCTACTGCTTAAAGATGCAATGGGACTGCTTAACGACTTTCCTGGCCGCCATTAATGCTTCTTTAGAGCCCTATTTCTTGTGGGAAATGGATTTCTCACCCCCTATGCCATTGTCGCTCCTTTGCATTTAATTTCATGTACCCAAGGCATGGGCAGACGATCTTCTTCAGCGGATTTCCAAGGGCAGAGCCATGTGGGCGCGCTCCAAGGACACGGAAGTGAAGTTATTGCAGTATGGGCGACGGTTTTCCTTGTCGACTACTCTTCCCATGTCCATGACTGCTACAATGATTTGTAAAAGCTATATATGCTTGTGTTAGAGATGTATTTTGGGTTGGTTAGCTGTTCTTCTAAGTTATTATACGGGTTGGGTAGTTTGTTATTACGGACCTTGTAACGCATTTGCAAGAACCAGTCGGATTTGTTGCATTGTGCTCGAAGCTGAGCCTTTGATGTCTCTAATAGTGGTTCACCAATGAATGTAGATGGTTATTTTGTGTCTACCTCTATGTAACAAAGTATCTTTCTTTTGTAATGGCTATTTAGCCTTCACGATCAATATAATCACTGATATTTTGCCTCTCTTATGCTTTTGCTTTGTGTTTACTTGAAATCTGTAACTCATTTTGTGGATAAAACGGTCCCTCTTTTAGTTACAATTTTCTAATTCGAGCCTTTGTTAAAGCTATAAGTCTGTGTGAGTCTCTGTCAGTATTTGAGGCCATTGTTGTGTTATATCAGTCCCGACTAACACTCTAAATCTGGTGCATCACCTCTTTTAAATTTCAGTTTCTTCCTATCCCTTTTCTCAGTAAGTAGCATTAGATTTAGCCATTTAATCTTTGGACCTTAAGTCCAGAAAGAGGAACTAGCCTTTCTGGACGTTTGGTCTCAAGTGCAAGGTCCCACACCTTGAGACCAATCCAATGTGTCACTAGAATGCTTGAACGAGTTTCAAGTAGGGTGCAATTCCAAGCGATAACAGGTTACAAAGATTTAGTACTTGGGCCATGTCATTAATGATCAAGGTGTTTAGGTGGATCAACAGAGGATCCAAGTCATCTTGGATTGGCCAACTCCTACCACATTGATATAGTTGACATGATTCTTTGGCCTTTGCAACTACTATAGGAGGTTTATTTACGGTTTTTCACCATTGGCAGCACCACAAACTGACATGACCAAGAAGGGAGCTTTCTCCCGGAATGACCAAGCTCAAGAGACTTTTGAGAAGCACAAAGAGGTAACTAGTTCATGCCCTATACTTGCTATTCTAGATTTCTCACTACCATTTGTTGTAGAATGTGATGTCTTAGGGGAGGGAATTGGAGCAGTACTTATGTAGAAAGGGCATCTCATAACATTTGAGAGCAAGAAGTTGAAAGATTCTGAAAAGGTTTTTTCTATCTTTGACAAGGAGATGCTTGCCATCGTGCATGCTTTAGCCAAGTTTAGGGAACACTTAGTTTGTGGAAGATCATAATAGTTTGAAGTTCCTCTTTGGCTGGCATGACCTTAATGATAGGCAACAAAAATGGGAGAGTAAGCTTCAAGCTAACGATTTTGATATAGAGTACATGAAGGGTAAAAAGAACGTAGTTGTTGATGCGCTCTCTAGAATGCTTACTCTCCATTCCAATTCTAATATTTCTACTAATTGGAAGGTTTCTATTATGGTGGAATATGCTAAAAGTACATTTGCTACTACTATCTTAGATGAAATTGTGAAGGATGACAGGGATTTAGTGCTAAATGATCCCATCCTGTATAAAGATAGAATCTTCTTGGTGCTAGAATCTAAAATGAAGGAGAAGATTTTGAAAGCATTGCATGATGCACCTATGGTTGGACACCTAGTGTTCTACAAGACTTGTAGGCAATAAGAGAAAGGTTCTCCTGGAAGGGCCTTAAGGAAGATGCTCTCAAACATATCAAGGAGTGCACAACTTGCCAACAAAATAAAGTAGAACATGTTTTTCTTGCAAGTTTGCTACAACAATGTAATATCCCCAATGTGATCTGCCCTAAATTTCTGATTTTTAAATTCTGATTTCTGCCCTAAATTTTCTGCACTTTTGAATTCTGCTGAAAACCCTAGAATCTGATCTGAATTTTTGCTCTTAATTATATTATTCCAGCGAACATATAACACATCCAAACATGGCAAAAATGATGGCAAATGATACTACAAGTTGACATACTGTCATACATCATAAGCAGTAATTACACCATGAAATACACAATGTAGGGCAATCAAAATGGCAACAAGAAGTCTGATTTTCTGAGTTAACTTCTGCTGCTACAAACTGAAATTCTGGAAATGCAATTACATCCAAGAGCATAGGCCAAATATGACAAATTACAAATCAGACCTCTAAATAGGTTGATACATACCAAAATATGATGAACAAGATGCTCCAATATAAACCCTAGCTGGGCGGATTACATCAGCTAGACAATGTGGACAAATTACAAGCAAATGATGGTGAACGAAGCTCCATAGTCCTCTCCAAAGGTGGCGCTTAGGTCTGCAGCAATAGATTAGGGTTTTGGAAACCCTAACAAGATGAAATCTGCCCTCAAAACACCAAATCACGCTTCATAAACCAAATCGTCCTTCTCCTCAAGGTGGCACTCAACTCTAGGATGAAACCCTAGCTCAAATTCAACACCAAAAACTTGCCAATGCTGCTGCTCCAAATCTGATCTTGAAATCTGAATATGAAATTCTGCTCTTCTCCTTCACAATCTCCAATGAAGTGCAAATAAGTTTCCGTCATGAAACCTTCACAAGATGAATTAGGTTTTCGTCCAATTCACTTAGAATTGCAAGGGTTTTCGTCCTTGGATTCAAGCCCAACTTTTGTTGCAGCCAAAAGAGTTAAACTCCAAGGGAAAATATGAATGTAAGATATGATGGAATTGCCTCCAATGAACTCTTATTTATACACAATCGTTACTCCTCCTAGGCCGACCTAGGCAAGATAATTGTTTTATTTTTATTACTTTTTCTTTCCAAGTGTGTGGCCGACCACCTCAAGACAATATTTTATTTTTATTTATCCTTCAAACTTGGCCAACCTTTCTAATGTAGGATTGGCGCTCAAATGACAAATTAAAGATTTGTCCTTTGTGTTATTCCTTCCTTATGCCGACCTCCATTTGGGCGCCCATACATGTGAGTTATCCTTATTTTATTTTATGCCATTTTTCTAACATTCCATTCTCCAAGGGCGAACCACTTGTGCATATGAGACATCATCAAATTGACCTCAAACGAAGTCGACTTCCTCATAGAAAAATATTACAAATTGTTTTTTTATTTTTCCCAAGGCAAAATTCCATATTTTCCTCCATCTTTTATTCTCCAAATGGGTCGCTCTCCACTAGGGCAAATTATTTGACTAATGTTGACTTCACCAAAATTACCACAAAATTATGCCAAGTTATAATCCATCATCGTTTTGCCCTACAAAAATGAATAAGTATGAAAACTTGCCCAATAGGATATTCCAGGAGCCCTCTGGCTTAGCCTATGGGAATGAAAATAGGCTAGCCATCTCCACTAGGTGATCACTCCGAAAATGGGGACATTGCAAACCATGGCCTATTCCCAACCAAAAGTGGAAAAGTGTGTCCATAGATTTCATCATAGGCCTCCAGAAGGTAAATGGCAAGGATTGCATTTATGTTGTAGTGGATAGATTAACTAAGTATGCAAACTCCATTGCCATTCCTAAAGAATTCAGAGCACACCAGGTGGCTGATTTATATTTTGGGGAAGTGTTTAGGCTACATTGATTGCCTAAGAATATTATCAGTGATAGGGATAGTAGTTCCTTAGCTCATTTTGGCAGGAGTTGTTTTGTTTGACTAGTACTGGGCTCACTCTCAGCACTAGTTATCACCCACAGACAGATGGACAAATAAAGATAGTGAATAAGTGGGTTGAAGGATATTTAAGAAATTGTCATAGACCAACATGCAACATCAGTCAATTGGTTGCACCTTGAAGAATATTGCTATAATACTACCCATCACATGTCCATTGGTATGACTCCTTTTATGGCTTGGCTTTATATGGATATGATGCACTAACCTTTATAGATTTGGTGTTCACTGATAGCAGGGTACTAGCAACTAGTGACTTGGTAGAGCATAGCCAAGATATTTTGAGGTCACTGAAGGATCACCTACAATATACTCAAAATCAACAAAAGTTTTATGCAGATCAACACCGTGTTGAGAGGTCATTTTAGGTTGGAGACATGGTCTTTCTATGCATGTAGCCTTGCAGGTAGATTTCCATTAAGAGAAGTGGGGCTAAAAAGCTCAAACCTCACTTCTATGGACTTCATCAAATAAATTCTTATTTATGGAAAACTTAACTTTGTATTGCTTCATCCAATCCAAAAAATGACTATAATGATTTTATATTTCTTATGCAAGTTTGTCTACTAACTCTTTTGAAATCAGATTTGCATGAGAGCAAGAATTTAAAAGAGCATCAACTTTGGATCTCTTAGTCTGATTTTTAAGGTGAAAGAGTTTAGTTTACTCAACTTTTTTCTTGAGTCTCATTGCTGTTCAAACATGCCCTGTATGAATGGAGTTACAAAATAGCCTCTCATCCACATCCGATTCACATTCAACCTCCTTGCTTTGGATTGAAGTCATAGCTTTCTTTTCATCTTTCTTGCTTTTCCAAAGATGCAATTTCCAACAAGCTTCATCTGTATGGCCATCAACATTATAATGGGTACAATATTTTTTAATATCCTTATTATCAAAGACTCAAAAGTAGTAGTACCATTGTGCTTACTTTTCTATTTACCCTTTCCTTTGTGCCTAGAATTGGAACCACCTTGACCACCTTGTTTTGGCTGATTTGGAGAGGAAGTGAACCCTTTTTCTTGTCCATTTCTTGATAATGGGCTTGAGAGTGAGTCTCATCAATGTCCTTAGGCTTAGCCATCAAAATAGGCCTTCTTATTTGACCATGCGGCCTATTGATATACTTTATGAGTAAATCTTGATCCATCACATCTCTTCCCATTTAGATCACTTTCTTGTGAAATTCGCTTGTGTAGGCCTGCACACTTTGGCATCTATGTTTTCCTCAAATATCATCAATCAATGTATCTATCCTCTTCATAACAAATGATATAGACTTGCCTCTTAATCAAAGTTCTAAATTCATCCTATTTACTAATTTGTGGTAATTTTCTCAAGCATAACTTTCAAACCACATTTGAAAGAATTTAATGCTCTTCATCAAAGTGATACAAACTAAAATATATTGTACAATATTTTTTAACATCCTTATCAAAAGTAGTAGCCCCATTATGCTTAGTTTTCTATTTACCCTTTCCTTTGTGCTTAGAATTGGAACCACCTTGACCACCTTGTTTTTGCTGATTTGGAAAGGAAGTGAACCCTTTTTCTTGTCGATCTCATTATAATGGGCTTGAAACTGAGCCTCATCAATGTCCTTAGGCTTAGCCATCAAAATAGGTCTTCTTATTTGACCATGCAGCCCATTGATATACTTTATGAGTAAATCTGGATCCATCACAGCTTTTCTCATTTATACCACTTTCTTGTGAAATTTGCTTGTGTGGGCCTGCACACTTTGGCATCTATCTTTGCCTCAAATATCATCAATCAATGTATCTATCCTCTTCATAACAGATGAGATAAACTTGCCTTTTAATCAAAGTTTTAAATTCATCCTATTTACTAATTTGTGGTAATCTTGTCGAGCATAACTTTCAAACCACATTTGAAAGAATTTACTGCCCTTCATTAAAGTGATACAAACTAAAATATACCTCTAGTTGAGCAAACCAATGGCCATGTTTTTCAGCATTAACTTTACTCTCATATTGATGAAGCTCTATCTTGGCCTCTGCTCTCAACAAAGGTGAAGTGTCAATGGTATGTGGCTGCTCCTTAGGTTCTTGATTCTTTGACTTGTCTCTTGATTTTGACATCTCCATAGACACTCCTAGCTTGCCAATGAGCACCTCCAGGATGTTCTCCACCCTTTCAAGCTTATGTGTGCAGTGAGTGATATTAATTACATCCTCCAATTTGTTGAATCTTTCTTCACTATAAAGAGGCATTCCTCTTTCTTCTTCAAGATCCATGCTTCTAATTTGTCTATTCCACCTTCTTGTGGATATATCCTATTGTAAAGGAAACAAAACATCACCTCCTCTAGCAGTAGCTGATCTTGTGAGTGGGATATAATTGCAACTTTCAAATTAGACACACTACACAAAGCCACATCAAAAGGAAACACAAGACCAGGCTCTGATACCAATCTGATCCATAATTAATTTGGACAATCCACTACTTAACTCATCAACACAAATCTTATCTATTCCAAGAGTGTTTTGATTGATTAAGTTGCTGATCCTTATGCAAAAGTGCATAAAAAACAGTCCTTATTTCTGAAATTCATTGATGTTACATGCAAATATACATAAAGGAAGAATATATCAGTAAACTTGAAAGAAAGAAAAGCATAAAATGGAAAAGAAGAATAAATCAGCAAAATTGATAAAGAACAAGCATAAAATGGCGCATACATAGCCTTTTTCCCGAGAAACCGAAAATGGGAGAAAACTCCAGAAGACTGAGGGATCTCCTCCTCATGCCACTATCTCCTTGTTTTACAAAGGTTTGTTGTCTTCTTTTGAGGACTTCATGTACATGTTACATAATCAAGAGTATGCTTAAACACCTAAATGGCACTGCTGCTTCTCTCTACCCTTCTCAATTAAATTTCAACTCCAATAAGACTATTTGATTGTGGCAACTAAGTATGATACAACCAATCACAATTGAAAGGAGCCCCCTTACAATGTTCCTCAAAGAATGAAATAGCTCACGAGTTATAAGAGAGCTTTGAAGGGATGCTCAAAGGTCTTCAGAATGCCAAAAGATGGAATCTCGAACACTCCAGCTTCCTCTGTCTTTGCATGCTCTGCCTTTTTGCTTCTCTTTGAGATGGTATCGGCTTCAGACAAAATCATCTTTTGTGCACATGCTGTTAAATGATGAATTTTTCCATAGGCGAAACTGTGTGATGTTTTTTGGCTGGGGCTAAAAGTGTCACCGATGCTTGTTTTTCACATTTCGACAGCTCTTTTGAGTGTTTGGATCACTCGGGATTTTCTGTACCTTTTTCTAACTTCTTGTGTTCGTTACAACTCTGTATTTGGTATTTGCCTTAGGGTAATGAATCTTATGAATGTCTTATTCAAGAATATGTTTAGTGGTGATGTTGGCGAACTTTAATAAATAATCTGATCCATTGCAGATCGCTCTTCCAGTGCAGTATCTTTTTTATTTTAGCCTCCCGCTTTGTTGATACGCAATGCACCATTCTAATTCTATTGTCCTCTTACCTTGTGTCAAAGTTTTGCATGAATATGTCAAGTGATGATGTTAGTGAACTTCACTAACATGTCTGATCCATTTTGGATCGCTCTTCTAGTGCAGTATCGTTTTATGTTAGCCTCCCTCTTTGTTGATATGCAATGCCCCACTTTAATTCTATTTGTCCTCATACCATGCGTCAAAACTTTGCATGAATATGTTAATTCTGTAGAGAATTCATGTGGAAATGTTTCATCCTTAGATAAAGATTTAAATGTCTCATTAGGGTTCTGTACAGTAAATTATGGTGGTTGTTCACAGGGAGGATTGCAGAAGAAGAAACTTGTTTACTCTATTTAGTGTTTTTTAGTTAATGAGAACGCTTTCCATCTTTGACCATAAATTAAGAGTTTATAATTGAGGGTATTGTTTAAAATCAAATGGAAGCTGAAGTATGGTGTAACATAATTTTCTCCTTATATAAGGACATTTTTTCATTAGATCTGACTTCAGTGCTACTGTTTATGGTGAATGAACTGTCTTATAACTAAGTTGGAACCGCATTACTTTCTTGTAGGTACAGAGGACTATGTCACGGCCAATTGCATGTGGTACATTAACACCCTTCCAAGGGCTATGCTTTCTGGGCTTCCAGTTGCTTTTGGGACTTGGGATATTGCTACAATTAAACAATTATAGGTGAGTTTCTTGAGGGAGTTGTGTGTGTGGTATAATATTTCAAATGTCAGAGCATTCTTCAAATTGCCTTTTTTCAGAGATTATGTAATAAATTTAAACTTTCTTGCGAGCGGGGATTGTAAACAAGTTAATAATCAAATCCAAGACATAAATTTTCTTAAGAGCTATGAGAAATTTTTGCCATGAGAAAGTTCCTTTTCTATTTCCTGAAGATTAATCAAGCTGAGGGTCTCTGGATTTGCCAAAAGAAATTGGATGAGCAGTTACCCCTCAAATCCAAGACATAAATTTTCTTAAGAGCTATGAGAAATTTTTGCCATGAGAAAGTTCCTTTTCTATTTCCTAAAGATTAATCAAGCTGAGGGGCTCTGGATTTGCCAAAAGAAATTGGATGAGCAGTTACCCCTCAAACGAAAGACAATCTCCATTTACTTGGAGATTGCCATCACATAACCATAGTCTCATAGAACTTCTTCTCTGAATCCACAGATTCCTCTTCAAAATTCTCTACTTTTAGGAATTCTGAAACTAGCTCATTTTCATGCAACCAATGATGCATGGATGTGGTTTGGTGAATCTCAAACAAAGTACAAGCCATTCTAAATCTTCAAGCAGGAGCAAATGAAAGAAATTGCAATTATGTTTCCCTGGAGATGCTTACTTTTCCACTAAATGAATGCAGAAGAAATATGTTATTATGCAGCTTAGGTATGCCATACACTTATTTTTCTCTTTTTTGTTTTCCTTTGCTTCTACAAAAAATTACTGTGCATGGAAGAAACTGAATGGTGTAGGAAAAATCGAAGTGTATTGAAATTTCAATCATGTCAAGCAAGAGATTTGGAGTACAGAACTGCTTCTTATAATCACAGATATACATCCTGTCACTTCAAGAGAATGCAGACTGCTCTAGTTCTCTCTCCTTTTCTGTCTCAATGCCTTTCCCTTTTTTGGATTCAAAAGAACTAAGGGAAAATGCTGAATGAAAAACTTCTATCCCTATGCCCTCTCTTTCTACAAAGCATAGACCACTTTATAAGGTTCTAACGTCTAATTATTTCCAGCATTTTTTTTGAACATGGCAATGACGAGCTATTTATATTATTTTTAAATTTTATAATGAGAATTTAGCATTTAAGGGAAATTTTTAATGACAAAACAACTTCACTCCTCTTATCACTCTCTTTCTACAAAGCATAGACCCCTATAAAAGGTTCTAACTTCTAATTATTGTAGTCACTGTACGATGACTATTATTATGTTTCGATAATATAGGTTATCCGACTATGTATTAATTGTTTGTCGGCTTTTGGGTAGTTATAAGAGTCAGTCAGTAGGAGTCAGTTAGTCGATGGTTGTGTTCCTCTTGGCAACAACCGTTGGGTCCTTTAAATAGATTTTGTATCAACAAGGAAAGTAGTATGATATAGTTTGATTGACTCTAATCCTTGGCCAACCATCTTTGGTCTACTTCTGTAACAACTTCATGTGTGAATAAAGATATACTTTTATTGCTCTATCTAGTATGCATTGTTAGTTTTGTTCATTATTTCGAGTATTCATTTTATCAGGTAGGAGGGTAAACATTTGCGTTGCTGCCTTCAAAGAAATCGGGTCCGAGATAAGATATTCATGCCTTTAGACCCCAATAAAGGCAGGAAGAGACCGCATGGTCAGGATCAAGAGATCTGACGATCTCTAAGGATGGTAGAACAAAGAGAATGCAGAAGAAGACTAAGAGAGATCACCGAAGCCGAAGTCCATCCCAAAGTAAAAGTCGGAGTTGGAGCATGAGTAGGAGTTGTAGTTGGGAGAGACAACACATTCCACTACAAATAATCAAACAAAGACATAGTGGGAGGAGATAGTAGGGCACCTTCCACTAACAGACAAAGCGTGGATTGATCTTTTAGATCAAGTTGAAAAGTCAAGACAACCTTCTCTAGACGAGGGAAGTTGGGAGTTGGAGTCAGAGTCAAATTCCTTCATAGAAGCCTATGAGAGTAACGTTCGAGGCATCGAAGGGTTGTCAACCGAAGGAGAAGAAACCGAGCCAAGGGTGTATAAAAGAAAATTTGAAGGCAAAACAAGTGTGCGGAATGCTGAAGCTGCGGGAAGAGTGGAGGACTCTCACGTGGTTGAGAGTGCGAGAGAAGCATCAGAATGTTTGAATCAAAACTCCCTAGCAAGTAGGTTCCATGCACTTAAGTTTGCATTAGAACAAAACCATGGTAAGTCCTAGTGTTGTAAATTAAAAGTTGCCCAAGTTTACAGGCAATGGATTAGAGGATCCCGTCAAGCATTGTAAGACTTGTGAAACAATTTGAACAACAAATGGGCAAGATGATAAAGCAATTTGGCTATGGTCTTTTTCAGCTATCTTGTGAGGTGTAGCAATTGACTGGTATACAAAAATTGACCAAGCCTCCCGAAACACATGGCACAGATTAAAGAAGGCCTTTGAGGAAGAGTTTAAATTGCTTCGAGATGATAATGAAATAGTAGCAGAAATTTACAATACAAGACAAGGTAAGCATGAAAACGTATGAGCTTATAATCGTAGACTTAAAGAATTGCTTGTAAAGTTAAGAAAATAACCTATTGACGGTCTCAAGAAAAGGTGGTTCATCGAAGGTCTAATTCCGTCATTAAGAAAAAAGACGAAGGTAGTACCACCATCTTCTTATGTAGAAGCCTACAATCGAGCGATGGACATAGAGAGTGAAGAAAAAATGTCCTCCCGTAATAAAAGAAGAATAGAGGAAGATGGAAGTTTGGATACAACAGTGACAGTGAATTAATAAAGGTACAAGTGCTCCGGAGGGACATGCTCCGAATGATGAAAGAATTGAAGGTAGAGAAAGAAACCAACAAAGAATCCAATGAACTATGGTGTACTAAGTGCAAATGTGAAGGTCACATTAAAGGTAATTGTCCTAGAAAAATGTTTTGTGATATTTGCTAGGTTATGGGTCATTCAATCAAAGAGTGCCCATATAATTTGAAGACTAAGAGTACACAAGTACTCTTTACACAGGGAGAGCAGTCCACTCCACCGAAGACACATAACGACTATCGAAATCAAAGAGGGGGAGGTAGGAGTCAAATACAGTACGACCCTAAAGGACGTCTGATCATACAACATTGACAATGTAACCAATAGGGACACTTTGCAAGAGACTGCCAAAACAAGCAGGACAAATTGCAATTATTGTGCAAATGGTGTGGATTTGGAGACCATAAAGATGTTGGATGCTTGAAGCAAAAGACCAGCATCAACATGATTGATGTAGAGAGTGTAATGTGCCGTACCTGTTGGTTCTTTTTATGATCTTTTTAGTGTTATTTTTAAATTTTATTTGTGTTCTTTCAGACTAGAGAGAAGATGCAGAAGGGGTTTCGGTTTTCTCGAGATGTGTGTTGTCGGAACAATACCATATAGCATATATAGTAAAAACCCAGAAAAGATACAAGGAATATGAAAGAACTATGAAAGACCCAGTTCATATATCAGCAAATAATGAAGTTATAACACATACCTATGTTTAGATTTGCAACTTTAGTTTCATGCTATTGCTAGACCAGCAATTGGGTATAGCCAGAATCACTCCAGAATCACTACAAAGGATAGCAAAATGATATACAATGCAATGTTCACGTTTTAAGACCCTAGACGCCACCAATGGAGTATATTTTTCTACTGTAAGTAGAAGAAATGGCTGCCAAAGCCCCCACGTCCTCTATGTGTAGTTGTACAGCCAAGCGGGGAGTGTCTAACAGCTGCAACTAGCACTAAATCTCCATGTAATATCTCTGTTTTGGATCTGCAATCATGTATGAAGCTGGGCGACCAAGATATGGTGAAATTTGTGCATCAAAACTCAAATCTGCCTCCAAATGTGGTATGGTTGGAGCTGGGTTCGTACGACCAACCAAGAGGGAATATACAACAGCAAACCCTCTCAAAAACCCTTTGAAATCTGCTCCTGCCTCACTATTATTAGCTGAGCATGTAATATCTCCGAAAGATGACACAATAAGTCTTGGAAAACCTATCAAATGAACTCCATGAAAGCACAACTGTGAACATTGGATGTATCCACCTCCATTAGCACCTTTTGATGGTGTTGCACATCTGTAGAATGCTGTTATTCAGGGAGGTTTTGGTCTCCAAGAGCCTCTGGTTCGAATCCTTCAAACCCTTACAATCAAACCCTAACAGAGCCAAGTAGAAGATAATATCATAAAACATAGCATATCCAAAATGACTTCACTTTCCCTCTTTTATTTCCCCTCAAGTTGGGCATTGGCTTATTAGAGGGAAAATAACATTTTTCATTTACTTTATGCACTCCTAGGGATGGGTGCCCAAACACATTAGTGACCCCTTTAAATATTTCTTTTCATAAAGACAGTACTTTATAAAGTCTGGTCACATTAATATTAATAACTTTGGACTTTAAAATAAATATCAAGACGATGTTGGAATGCCATGATCTTTAGCTCGCCGGAAAGGTCTTGACGAGACGAACATAACCCCACTTCGAAAATCCCAATCTGGCACCAATCCCTAACTTACTAAAAATAGTAAGTATGAGTCTGAGCAAGCCAAGTCACCACTGACAATTGCCAACTGGCTCCAACTGAATCCGAACCACATCTACACCTCCGAATAACCCATCCAAGGCCAATTCAACCATGGTTCCCTAATCAAACTGTCAGTCTACGGGAACCCAATGATAGACTAACACTGTAGCTAGAAAGGGGACATTATAGTCCGCCCTCCCTAAGATTGCTTGCCTCAAGCAATGTCAGATCAGGATGCTCCAATATTTGCTCATTTTCCCAAGTAGCATCCTCCACTGGCAGCTTTTTCAATTTTACTAGGTATTCTCTGATAGTCCTCCTCAATGTGCGTTCCCTGGTATCAATTATAGCCTCGGGAACCAAAATCAATTTCCCCTCTTCATCTAGAGGAGGTAACTCTGCTGATGGTGTCACATTATGCCCCAACGCCTTCTTGAGGCGAGATACACGAAACACATTGTGTACCCTGCTACCTGCTGGCAACTCTAGCTCATAAGCCACTTCTCCAATTTTCTTGGAGATTCTGAAAGGTCCATAGTACCATGGCTTAAGCTTCTCTGCTCCACTCTTCTTGAGAGTGGACTGCCTACAGGGCTACAGCATTAAGTAAACCATCTCACCTACCTCAAATGATCGCTTAGTCCTCTGCTGATCTGCATACTACTTCTGCTGATTTTGAGCTTTTTGTATGTTCTCCTTCAAAGACCTCATGATATCCTAACTCTCCTGTAGAAGGTCTTTGGCCTTAGGCACTCTGCTATCTCCAAATAGTAAATCCACAAAGCTCAGTGCCTCATACCCATACAAAGCCATGAAGGGTGACATCTAAATTGACATGTGATAAGTGGAATTACAACAATACTCGCCCATGTGAAGCCACTTAATCCACGCTTTTTGCTGCCCTGCTACATAATTTCTGAGGTATCCTTCCACCCATTTATTGACAATCTTTGTTTGACCATCTGTCTGTGGGTGTAACTTGTGCTGGGGGTTAGCTCTGTCCCAGTCAACCTGAAGAGCTCCTGCCACTCACAATATTTGGTGGCAACCCATGTAGACGGAATACCTCTCTGAAAAATAACTCTGCAACTTGAGTTGCAGTGTAGGTGGTAGGAATGGCAAAGAAATGTGCATACTTCGTCAATATGTCCACTACCACAAAAATGCAATCGCGACCCTGGACTTTAGGTAACCCTGTGATAAAGTCCATAGAAATACTATCCCATTTCCTCTCAGGAATGGGTAGGGGCTGCAATAGTCCACCAGGAAAAGAGTGCTCTTGTTTATTCTGCTGGCATGTCGGGCACTCTCTCACATATCTCAATACTTCTGTTTTGAGGCCTTTCCAAGTAAAACGTTCTCTGACCTGCCTGTATGTTATGAAGTAACCAGGATGTCCAGCCATAGGCAAATCATGGAATGCTCTCAAAACCCTCTGCTTCATCTCCGACCCTGGCACTAAGATCATGTCCTTGTAAATGATCAAGTCATTTACCACTGTGTATCTGTCGTCCTTGATAGTGCCATCTATAATCCCAGTAGCCCATTTGTACTTAGCATATTCTGCAGATATCGACTTTCACCAATCATCTGAAATAGCACCTAGTGCACACAAATGGGGTCTCCTGGACAAGGCATCAACAACTATGTTTTTCTTGCCCTTGACATAAACAATGTCAAAGTCATAGGCCTGAAGCTTGCTGACCCACTTCTGTTGACTCTCGTTCAGGTCCTTCTGCCCAAGGAAACGCTTCAGATTGTTGTGATCTGTTTTCACCACGAACTTACTCCCCACTAAATACTGTCTGAATTTAGCCAACACATGCATGATGGCTAACGTCTCCTTGTCATATATATTGTAACTCCGCTCTACACCCCTCAACTTCCTACTCTCAAATGCTATGGGGTGTTTGTCCTGCATTATCACCGCACCAATGCCTTCCTCTGAGGCATCACACTGTAACTCAAAAGGTTTGCTAAAATCTGGAATAGCCAACACAGGACAGGTACTCATAATCTCCTTGAACCTATCAAAGCACTCTTGTGCCATCCCTGACCAACTGAAAGCATCCTTCCGAGTCAAATCTGTGAGGGGGGCAGATGACTGTGAAAACCTCTTCACGAAACGGCGGTAGTACCCACAAAGACCAAGGAATCCCTTAAGATGAGAGATTCTTTGGTGGCGGCTAGTCAATGATTGCTCGAATCTTCTCCTTGCCCACCTTCACACTACCAACACTGATAATATGACCCAAGCATAACAACTCGGTCGTCCCAATTCGCACTTTGACATTTTTGCATATAATGACTCCCGCTCTAAAATGCTCAAGACAATGTCAATGTGTTTCAGATGCTTCCTCCCAAGTCCTGTTGTATATTAATATATCATCAAAAAATATCAACACAAATCTCCTCAATTGTTCCCTGAACACCCTATTCATAGAGGATTGGAAGGTTGCTGGTGCATTGGTCAAACCAAATGGCATGACCAAGAACTCAAAGTGCCCATAATGGCACCTGAAAGTTGTCTTCTCCACATCTTCATCCCTGACCCGAATCTAGTGGTATCCAGATCTCAAATCTATTTTGGAGAAGTAACATGCCCCGTGCAACTCATCTATCAACTCATCAATGCGGGGTATGGGGTATCTGTTCTCGATGGTCTTTTTATTTAACTCTCTGTAGTCAATGCACATCTTGAGAGTTTCGTCTTTTTTCTTCACCAAGACCACTGATGAGGCAAATGGACTTTTGCTTGGTCTTATGTGCCCCATCTCGAGAAGCTCTTTGATAGCTTTCTCGATCTCATCCTTATATCTTTTCGGGTGCCTGTAAGGTGTAGTAATCACTGGCTTAGCACCCTCCTCCAGCTCAATAACGTGCTCAATACCCTTATCAGGGGGTTTACCTGGTGGTATATCACTAAACACTTTGGTGTGTTTAGTCAAGAGAGCCTGTATATTAGGTGGATACTCACGCTTCTATTGTTCTGACACTGCAGGCATCACCATCACCTCTGCCACCCACTGCACCTGATCATGTCGAATCAATCTCTCCATCCTCTTGAGTGAAACCACTCTCAATGCACCAACTGAAAAACCCTTGAGCACATGTCGTATCCTGTTCACCTCAAACTTCATCTCCATAGTCCTCAAGTTGAGTGTGAACTCTCCAATGTCATGCAACCATCGCATGCCTAACACCACATCCATCTCACCCATGCTAACAACATGTTGGCATTTCAATTCGCACCTCTGGAATGTGAGTTGGAAACGGACAGCTATGCACAGTTAAACTGCTCTTTTATTATGAGGGGAAGTTCCCTTTTTGCTGATGTTTGCTTAAAAGATAAATAAATTAAATTTTGCCCATCTTTTTGCTTCTCAGCTGCGAGCACAAGGTTATAAAACTCTATCGCTGCAGCAGAGGTTTTTTCTTTTTTTAACTTCTAACTACAGCTAGGTTTAAACTAAATGACGCTTTTGATCACGTAAGTAAACACAGAGCATAGGAATCAAAAGTTGACAGAGAATGATTTGTTTTTAACATAAAAGCTTTAATAAACTTCTTCCAGATCACATCAGAAGACTCATTGTACTTTAAGATGAAAACTGAAATAAGATTTACACAAGCCACACATCTGATGACAAAACTAGATGATCGTGAGATAGAGAATCAAAGCAAATGGCAGGCATGAGATTTCTATTCCCAATATCATAAAGTTAATACAACTCCAGGACAACAATATTGTAGCAAAACGCAGGCATACAATACGCGATCAAACACTGGATAACAGATAACACAGAGTGAATAAGCACTTGAAATAACAATTTCTGCAGGCTAGAATAGGCACAACAAATCTTGCTATTACAAACACAGCTCCCTTACAATGGGCAAGGCTCCCCTTATTTATACTAAATCAAAGGAGTAGGGAACCCTAAAATCTCCTTGATTTTGTCTAACTTGCCAACTTGCAAGCTTTATTTCTATTCTAAGACAAAGATTACAACTAACAACCGCTTTAAAAAAATATGCTTTAAAGCAAAGAAAACTCCAACTATTACAAAGTGATTTATTTCTAAATAAAGAATGGATGAACTTTGAATGAAAGCAAATGCTTTAAAACAAAAAGCATTGAGTTAAAACTGCTTTTTGTGTTTCATCCTCATCTTCATTGCTGTCCCGTTGGTGACATCATCCATGGATATTTTGGGAAATAATAACCTCCAAAAAGCATAGTTTGAGTGAAAAAGTTGGCATATGGGTTTTATAGGCAATCTCGTTCTGAAGCGACCCAGATCATCAGATTTTGAAAAAGTAGAGGATTTCCCGAAAAAACAGATTTCCAAAAAAAAAAAAAATTTCCAATCTTCAAGAGGATGAAATTCCAGATAGACCCATTTCGATGAAAACTGAAAAAGCTCTGGCCTTGTTTCTGAAAAATAACGCCTTAGAAAAAAGGACCTTGAAAAAGCGTGCCTCTGTGCTTCCCAATCCCGAAACCACGAAGAACATTGAAAAAGCACTTCGTTTGGGCTCTCAAATCTTCATGAGAAGAAAAATATGCTTTCTTCCTCTGGATGCAACCTGCAAAAATAATGAATAAAAGCGGCCAAAAGCTTGTCTTTATAAAACTTTAGGGCGAAAAAGCAGCTTTCTTTGTGAAAGAATAAAGCTTGAGTCTTATCCATGAAGAAGGCATCTTTTAAAGCACAAATCCAAGTAGATATGCTCAAATAAGAAGAATCCCTATTTTATAGCTGCCTATGGCTTCATGTGTGAGATGATTAAAAATATCTTCTTTGATGATGTCATCAAACACGCGAGGTTGCAAAAGTGTTAGCCAAATTTTCATTCGTTTTGAAGCTTTTTGTACTTGTTTTGACTCCAGCATGACTTGCCTCTGACTTCAATAAGATGGCAAACTGTCACCATTTGATTGAAAAAGCTGATTGATCATGGCATCTTGAGAATTTATCAACTCTGATTTCATCCCCAGCCTCGAACTGATGTTCTGACGACGTTTGACTGCAAATTTGACTTTTGGAAACTGTCGCCGGACGAAGATCAGGAAGCGACTGCAAGAGATGCTGTCGGAACATAAAAAAAACTAACTTTGGAGATCCCAAGCGCCCCTAGCCTCTAGGGGCACTTGGAATTTCATGCCTTAGTCATTTTTTTTGATATTCACAACTTTGCTCATTTTCCGGAAAAACACGAAAAATTGGCTAAGTCTGGAGATGATGGGGGCCCCTAGCCTCCTGGGGCGCCTGAGATTCCATGCCTTTGAAAATTTTTGGAATTTTCATTTTCTTTTGCAAATTTTGATGGCAAGTGGAATTCCGCCAAATTTCGAAGGTCCCTGCCTGGCGTATATTTCAAAATATCTTTAAGTATATCTAAATATTTTGAAATATACTTTCAGGATGTTTGAGATAGGTCTTGGATCCATGGGATTTGACATGCAGATTCTAGATTTTTGAGGATCCACTAAATTTCGGAGTTAGTTTTTCAGGGCTTTAGGACATTAGACTTAGTTAATTTCAGAATTTCAAGGACAGGCATCAGGATGAGGGTAGATTGGATAGCCTGAGCATATCTGAGATGAATCCCTTGCTTTTACGGGCCTTTTGACTGAGTTTGACTGCTTTTGACCTTATGGAAGCGGGTTGACGAAACCTTTTTGACGTTTCTCAAAAAACGTGAAAAATATTCTAACTTTGGGAGGAATGGGCGCCCCTAGCCTCTAGGGGCCCTTGGGTTTTTCAGACTTAGTCAAATTTTGATGATTTTCAACTTTCCTTTGTTCTCCGGATTCACCATGCTTCGTTCTCCGTTATTCGTCAGTCGATGACTGCTCGACAGTTATGTGTCTTCTAAACAACACTGAAAACTTGAATCTAACCCCTGACAAATGAATTTCCTCCACTAATGGCCTCGGAGTTCGTGCTTAGCCTTTTGAAAAAGCAGAATTGACCTAGTAGAGAAAACTCGATCTTTTATAGATTCCATCTAGACCACCTTGATCGTGAAGCAAAATCAGCCAATCAGAATCAGGCAGGACTCCTGAATCAATGATTCTATTTTTAGAAAATTTTTCCAGCATCCGTATCTCAAGAAACCTAGAAACCTAATTTGACGTCTATTTTATTTCTATTTTTGGAAATTTTGACTTTTTGACGACAAATTTTCCAGACACTCACAAAATGCCTTAATGAACCAAAAAAAATTTGATTGGGTACAACACAACATAGAAATCTGACTAGCATGTATAATTGTTCAACAATATGGTGAGATTAGGTATCCTCCTAGTGCAGGTGAGTACAAATCCATTAGCTACCCTCACCTTAAATCCTTCAAACTCTTCAGTCTTGAGCCCTCTCTTCGCAACCAAGCCCTCATCTATAAAATTGTGAGTAGCACCTATGTCAAGTAATGTAATCACTCTCTGTCCACCAAGTACTCCTCTCATCCAGAATGACCCCTCTTTGAATGCTCGAGAGATGTGCTGTAGGTAGGTCTGTGTCCTCCTCCTTATCTGATGCTTCAGATGCAACATCAATCACTGAATCATTATCTTCTGATTGCTACTCTGAATGTGTCTCTGATTCTACAGACTCATCTGCTGAAAAGTATTCCAATTGTTTAGCTTTCCCTTGGGTAGCACACTTGTGCTTAGGATCCCAAGGCTCTCGGCAGTGAAAACATAGCTTCTTCCTCTTGAGGTCATTCAATTGGTCACTATCCAACCTGGAAGAACTCTTATGCTGCTGTCCTGAATCTCTTTGAAAATGTCTTATGTCCTTATCTCTGCTATGCTGAAAACCCTTGGACTGAAACTTATTTCTCCAAACAGAAGACTCCATATCACGGGCCTTTTTCATGGCCTCCTGTAATGATGAAAGGTCCAATCCCTTGATCCAACCACGGAAAGGATCTATCAACCCATCAATGAAGAGCATGATCAATCTATGCTCTGAAATATCTGAGACAATCACTGAAAGGTCTTGGAACTCTGATATGTACGAATCCACTGATCCACTCTGTCTGAGTTGAGCCAACTCCTTGAATTGCAGTTCTGAATCTTTTTTATCAAATCTGTCTATGAGTCTAGCTGTGAACTCGACATAGGAAGTGATTTGGTCATGTTCCAAGGTGACCTTGCCGTTGCTCCACCACTTATGTGCACTGCCCTCTAAGTGTAAGGCTGCATATGTAATGCCATTCATCTCTGGCATGGGGCTGATCTGGAGATAACTATCCAACTTTTGGACCCAAGCTCTAGCAGAGGTTTTGCTTGACCCGTCAAAGTAAGAAAAAATCATTTTGCTCACTTCCTTTTGAAGCTCTTAGTTTTGCTGCCTGTTTCCTCTGTGGGGTCTATGTTTCATTATTAGATTTGAATACTCCCCAAATGTCATTTCGCCTTTGAACTCCTCGTTGGATGCTCTCCAATCTCTAAGAATCTCCTCTTGGAAATCTAGCTGTGTGGCCTCCTGCTCAGGAACATTGTTCCTAGGTGCAAACACAGGAATGCCAGGCCTGTCACTGGCTGTCAATTGGGTAGCCCTCCTGTTGGTGACCGAAGCTTCACCTTCATCTTCTCTATCTCGGTGTCTATCACCAATATGCCTATCACCATTCTGCCTGTCACCATTCGGTCTATCACCATTATGTCTATCTCCTCCTAGATTGTTCCTGTTTCTGTCTCCCATACTGTCCCTGTTTCTTCTGTTATTATTATTATGGTCCCTGTTGTTATCTTTGTTATTCCTCGCATCACGAGGTATCAACTGGGTGAGAATCTGGGCCATCTCAGTTTGTGACTCTCTCATTGTCTCATCCATCCTCAGGAAACTCCTCTCTATATTCTACTGTCCCCTAGCCAATGAATTTAGAATGTCTTGCAAGCTGGGCTCCTCAATCTCTCTGTCACTCATTTCATCAACCTGTGCTAGAATCACACCTGAAAAGGGATTTGTCCTCGGTACCTCAAGGTCCTATTCACTGTAAAAAACCACCGGTTGTTCCTCTGCGGTTACTACCTCTGTATCTGTAATAGAAGGATCTCTCTGAGGAACCTGTAAATCTGTCCTAGCCCTGTTCCGTCTGAGGTAATATCTACTTGTACCCGGCTGCATGTCTCATGTTTTCTTCTGCATGTTTGAATCTGACCTCATAGGATGGCAGGAAGTGCTGTGCTCTGATACCACTGTAATGTGTCATACCTGTTGGTTCTTTTTATGATCTTTTTAGTGTTATTTTTAAATTTTATTTGTGTTCTGTCAGACCAGAGAGAAGATGCAAAAGGGGTTTTAGTTTTCTCGAGATGTGTGTTACCAGAAGTTGAGGAACAATACCATATAGCATATATAGTAAAAACCCAGAAAAGATACAAGAAATATGAAAGAACTATGAAAGACCCAGTTCATATATCAACAAATAATGAAGTTCTAACACATAACCCATGTTCAGATTTGCAACTTCAGTTTTATGCTATTGCCGGACCAACAATTGGGTATAGCTAGAATCACTCCAGAATCATTACAAAGGATAGCAAAATGATATACAATGCAATGCTCAGGTTCTAAGACCCTACGCCACCAATGGAGTATATTTTTCTGCTGTAAGCAGAAGAAATGGCTGCCAAAGCCTCCACATCCTCTATGTGTAGTTGTACAGCCAAGCTGGGAGTGTCTAACAGCTGCAACCAGCACTAAATCTCCATGTCATATCTCTGTTTTCGATCTGCAATCATGTATGAAGCTGGGCGACCAAGATATGGTGAAATTTATGCATCAAAACTTCTCAAATCTGCCCCCAAATGTGGTACGGCTGGAGGTGGGTTGGTACGGCCAACCAAGAGGGAATATACAACAGCAAACCCTTTCCAAAACCCTTTGAAATCTGCTCCTGCCTCACTGTTATTAGCTGAGCATGTAATATCTCCGAAAGATGACACAATAAGTCTCGGAAAACCTAACAAACGAACTCCATGAAAGCACAACTGTGAACACTGGATGTATCCACCTCCATTAGCACCTTTTAATGGTACTGCACATCTGTAGACTGCTATTACTCAGGGAGGTTTTCGTGTTCGAATCCTTCAAACCCTTACAATCAAACCCTAACAGAGCCAAGTAGAAGAGAATATCATAAAACATAGCATATCCAAAATGACTTCACTTTCCCTCTTTTATTTCCCCTCAAGTTGGGCGTTGGCTCATTAGAGGGAAAATAACATTTTTAATTTACTTTATGCACTCCTAGGGATGGGCACCCAAACATATTAGTGACCCCTTTAAATATTTCTTTTCATAAAGTCACTTACTACTTTATAAAGTCCCGTCACATTAATATTAATAACTTCGGACTTTAAAATAAATATCAAGATGATGTTGGAATGCCATGATCTTTAGCTCGCCGGAAAGGTCTCGACGAGACGAACATAACCCCACTTTGAAAATTCCAATCCGGCACCAATCCCTTACTAAAAATAGTAAGTATGAGTCTGAGCAAGCCAAGTCACCACTGACAACTGCCAACTGGTTCCAACTGAATCCGAACCACATCTACACCTCCAAATAACCCATCCAAGGCCAATTCAACCACGGTTCCCTAATCAAATTGTCAGTCTACGAGAACCCAATGATAGACTAACACTATAGCTAGAAAGGGGACATTACAGAGAGGCATAACGAAGTTTTGGCTGTTACTCGAGCACAAGCAAATAAGGTTGTTTACCTAGACCCACGCATAGAAAAAGAAAGACTTCATGAAACAAGAGCTGAAGTGGAGCATGCTATGGATAATGAATTACACCACTCAAATGCACATGCAAGTACGATAACAAATCGATTACAATATGAGAAAAATATTGCAAGGCAAGTACTTCAATCTATCGTACCAATTGAAGTAGTGGATATATTACAAAGTATTCTTTAACTCCAAAATGCTATTGTATCGGGGAAGAATGAGATGGTGCATGTTACTACCCATTTGGAATTTGGAGAGAATGAAGACCCAATAACCGAACCTCTATTGTTGGGAAACCAAGTAATTGATCCCATGTTATTAACAGTTAGCACAACAAAGAAACCAATGTTGGTAAATATGGAGATCCTTGGAAGGAATCTCACCAATACAATCGTTGATGGTGGGTCTGGTGTGAATGTACTTCTAGAAGACACCTGGAGAAATCTGGGTAAGCCGACTATATGGCCCCCAAGTTTTCAACTAGTAGGTGCAAACCAACAAGGTATTAAGGTACTTGGAGTTTTAATGGGCCAAAAGGTAATTATTGGAACCCAAGCATTTTTACTGAATCTTGTGGTCATTTCATTAAGGAAGAAAGCGTATGACGCATTGTTGGGTCGGGGTTGGTTGGTAGTAGCCAAAGTTGACCACAACTGGAAAAGGAACACAATCTCCATCGAAAACAAGGGTTACAAGTATATAATTGATTTGAAGAACCAAGCAATAAGTGAGGAAACAACCTCTTCAAATTTAGACTCAGAAGAAGAATGGATGGAGAAGCATGATCAGGGTCTGATAGAGCTGAACGATGAAGTAATTCTGGTATTGCAATTGTGTTAGGAGGATGAAACAAATTCTCTCCACAACTTGTTTCACTAGTAAATGGAGAACTATGAAGTATTTCCGTCTTGTAATTTTATTGAAGTTATAGATATTAGCGAAGAGTAGCATTTGAAAACGATTTTAAAAAGTTGGACAATTTATGTGTACTGGATGCAGTACAAGGTTCACAAAAAATGATAGTTCTGGTTCCAGTGGAGGCACCCAACTATATTGAAGATTGCAAAATTACCGAAGCTAGGTCAACTTCATAGGAAAGTTACAGAAAAATAAAAAGTATCGAATGGGTTGGATAGGAAAAAAATTGCAATTAATAAGAAAAAAATGAGGTGGGTCCCACATGAGAAAAATGGAATAAATCGCTTTAGTTTGGGTTGGGTGGAAAAGTCAAAATTTAAATAATAAATGTCCTTTAAAAATGCAAATTAAGGAAAATTTAAAAAGCTAAAAGAAATTGAAAAAACAATAAACATTCAAATTTGGAAAAAATAACTATTAAAAATTCTCTTTATCCCACTGTATGACAATTAATTGGAAAGAAAATACAAATTAAAACATTAAACGTATGACCACCTAAAGACTGCACCTTACCACCTAAAGACTACATCATACGACCAAGTAAAGGTGATTTAAATTTTTTTAATCATTTTAATTTGTCCTCCACTGTATGGCACTTAATTGTAAAGCAAATACAAATTAAAACATTAATCGTACGGCCACCCAAAGACTGCACCGTATGACCAAGTAAAGGTGAACTAAAATTTTTTTAATCATTTTAATTTGTCCTCCCGTAAGGCCAAATCATTTAATTTATTTTTCTCTTGTACAACTGGCTGTATTGTACTACATTTTAGCAAGCAACATATTAAAAATCAAACCAAATTATCAGTCGTATGACCCAAGGAAAAGCAAATTACTATGTTTGATTCAATATTTAATTCTATTGTACGGCCAATGAATGATCATGAATTATTTCATCTTGCTACCGTATGAGCTCACATCTCTGCTGCCGCTGTACAACCTCACATCTCTGTTGCCGCCGTACAACCTCACATCTCTGTTGCCGCCGTACGACCTTTCTTCTATTCAATATTGTTTCTTTATTGTACAACAGTTACAAGACCTTTCTTCTATTCAATATTGTTTCTTTATTGTACAACAGTTACAAGAAATTCCATAGGATGTATGGTTTCTTCAAATTTTTTGGACCGTACATCTGCATCCACAATTTCTACTGTACCTGATTCATCTGTAAGAACCTCCTCTTTCCAGCATGTAGTTGGTGTACGACCTGTCCAGTATCATCTCAATGGTCTAGTCTTTGCTGTACAGTATGCTCAGTCTGCTCTTGCTCATTTTACAGGGGATGTATTGTGAAGTGAATGAAGTGGTTGGTGGAGTAGTGAACTGACTCACAATGGATGAGGTGGAGGGGGGAACTGGGATATATTGTGTAATGAACATGGTGGAAAGTGGGACTTGGACATTAGCGGTAGTGTCTAAAGACATTGAGAAAGTTTAAGATGTAGTGTTTGAAGTCATTACAGAATCTGTAGATACTTTCGTAGTTGCTGCTGCTATTGATGTTTCTGCTGTTGCTGCTTGGTCAATTTTCTATTCGCTCCCTATGATGGTGAAACTAGGGAATTTTTCATACAAATTGGTGAATTGGATGAAAGTGCCTTCCTGGAATATGGGGTACTAAACAATATGTTTTTGATCAGAATGCTTCTCAAGTGCCTATAGTACCCATTTGGGTCCAGTAATCGATTGGGTGAAGTAATTTCAGACCCTAGTGTGCAGTTAGATTGGGTTCTTTGGTTGGTTTGTCCCCAGCATTCTTTGTCCCTTGGCAGGGGGTTGGGATATGTTGGTTCTACTTCGCGTGTGCTTCCAGGTCAGCATATAGGTTATTTGTCTCCAATGTCATCCCCAGTTTTGTTTGCAGTGTCGTCACCGGCTTGGAACACCTTACCTAATATTACTTGATGCTTCATTGTTTTTTGTCGTCTAGAAGACGACTTTTTCTTTTGGGGGGGATGATGTAGTTAGTGTATGATGACTATTATTATGTTTCGATAATATGACTTATCCAACTATGAATAAATTGTTTGTCAGCTTCCAGGTAGTTACAAGAGTCAGTTAGTTGGAGTTGGTTAGTCGACGGTTGTGTTCTTCTTGGCAACCGTTGGGGCCTTTAAATAGATTTTGTATCGTCAAGGAAAGTAGTATGATCTAGTCTGATCGACTCTGATCCTTGGCCGACCATCTTTGCTCTACTTCTGTAATAACTTCATGTGCGAATAAAGATATACTTTTACTTCTCTATATGGTATGCATTGTTAATTTTGTTAATTATTTCAAGTATTCATTTTATCAGATAGGAGGATACACAATTATTATCAGCATTTTTTTTGAACATGGCAATAGAAAGCTATTTATATTATTATATAATGAAAATTTAGCAGAATCCACAATAGTTTCTAATCTAGTTGCCTTCCATATTGTATGGTTGCTAAAGAACAAAAGAAAATACAAACAGCCATTATAACTGGTCTACCTCTAAGTCTGGAAACATAATCAAGATTAACACAAAGCCTAACTAGCATGATAGTCATAACACAGAAGTTAATAATAGCAGAGTAGAAGTATCCCCATGTTCTCATTTTCCATGAAGTAATTAGTAACTAACATGAAAATATCACAAGAAAACACAAAGCAAGAGAAACCATCCAGCAATATCAGTACGAGTCTCTTGGCTTCCCACAGGAGTAACAGGGTTGGAACAATGCCTTCTCTGTTTCAAAGGAACTGGTTTGTAACACCCATGCTCACTGATCCCATTAAGCCACGGGCTCTTGTTTGCCATGTTGGATTTCATGAGTGGATTCCTTTGCAGCTACTTTCTGAAGTTGAAGGTAGTCTGTTGTGCATCACTGCCACCTCTTGATATCAACCAAACAACAGAAAATCTGAAAAAGTGAGACCGACACCTTATCTCTTAAACCTCCTCCTGCAAGTTCTGAATCAGTTTGCCCTGTAGCTTATCATGCTTTTTCAAATAGAGGATACATTGCTCTTGATTATCGACCAGCTCCCACACATTCTGACATGTCTGTCTGCTGTTTTCTCACGACTTGCCCTCAATTCATATTACCACTTACCTCCATCTTTTTGAGTTGTTTTATACCAGTCAGCTCAGCATCAATTGTCATCATGTCTGAGGAACTCTGAGGGTTCAATCATAGGACTCAACTGGTCATGGGCACTGTTCATGGTATTAATAGCTGGGTTCGGAGAATTCTGCAATTGCTCCTTCATAATATCCACTGTTTTCCACATCTCCTTGTTCCATAAAATATTTGCATTTCCTTTCTTCAGATGGGGTGTTGGAGGTTTAGGAAAAATGACAATCATGTTTTATATGCAGGAACATTCCTGTACTGTGGATCCCTCTTCTTGGGAGCATATGATTTTGTGTGATATCTTTTTTCTATGACCCATTTTCAATTTCCAAACAAATTAGCAGAAAACTAGACATTATAGGATCATGGTTTACGTTAGGATTCAGCTTGCTGAAATGGCCAGAGTGCAGCATTATGGAGGGGTTGAAAGTCAAATGAGCCACAGTGTTGACTGCTGCTGCTTGGCATAAAATCCCAGCAATCAATTTGTTCTACATTTGCTCTATCCAGCACTACCAAGCCCACATAACAGCTTATACTGACACTCCTCAATTCCACAGAGAGACATTTGCACACAGCAAATTATTAGCAGAGAATAGAGAAAAGGAAATAACCAGATCTGAATTTATCACAAATGCAAAAGGATTAAAATGTGGAGAAAGCAGAGTTGTAATATCCCTAATAGGATCTGCCCTAGAATTCTGAATTTCCGCCCTAATTTTCCGATTTAGTTTTATGCTCTTTTCTGATTTAGTTTTCTGCTCAAACCCTAGGACTGAATTCGGCTTCTGTTTCTGAAGTATAAACACTTATGGGCAGCAAATAAACATGTGCCAAACATCCATAAAAACATGCCAAACATGTAGATAACATCCACTATGACATCAACCATGAAATTCAACCATCCAAATGCCAAACATATGACAAACAAATCTGATTTCTGAATAAACAAGTCTGCTGCTCCAAATCTTAATATGTTGATTTGGAATTACATCAAATTCATGGGCTCAAACATGCCAAACAATGCCCAGATTTCTGCTCACTTAAATCTGACCTAAAACTAGGTTTATACATACCAAAAATATACAAATTGTCTTCAAACATCAAACCCTAGATGGGCGAATCTTCCATGGCAAGCGCTTAGGGTTTGCTGCTCCAAAAATGCAAATCGCCCTCCTTGGGAAGTGGCGCTCAACCTAGAGCATAAACCCTAGTCAATCTTCATCCAAAATCCTCCAAAAGGTGGCGCTAGAATCCGCTCCAAAAGATATGGCTTGAATACTCAAGAACTCCTCTAAATCTCCAATGAAGTGCAAGTGTGAACTCTGTGTGAATTCACCTCCAAGATGGAATTGGGTTTTCGTCCAATCCACCTAATATTCCTAAGGGTTTTCGTCCTTGGAATATGCTGACCTAAAAAGTGCAGCCAAAGAGAAATTTCCAAATGAAAAATGAATTGATTGAATGATGAAAATGACCTCCAAGTTGCTCTCTTTTATAGGCATCCAAATAGACTTCCCATGGCCGACCTCCCTTGGCAAATATATTTTATTTTATGTTTTTATCTTCTCCCAATTTGGACGACCTCCCTTGGGCAATTATTTTATTATTATTTGTTTCTTTTTCTTCTTCTCACATGGCCGACCTCCTCTTCTTTATTTTATTTTATTTTCTTTTTTCTCTCTCCTAGGTCGCCCACCTCTCGGGTAATTTTCTTTATTTATTTTTAATTCACCGAGAGGCTTACAAAAATATGAGAAGTCATTTCTCATCTCGAATTGGCTCACTAAAATTGGTTAAATATAGTATTTAACCAATTAGGTTATTCCCTAGCCCTTCCGGCTTAGCCTATGGGAATAGAATAGGTTAACCGACTCCATTAGGTGATCACTCGGAAAAAGGGGACATTACAAGAGTGAACTTTGAGGAGAATGTCGGATTGCCAGCCAGATTATGTCCTGTCTTTCTACTGTAACAACTGCTCCATTGATCACTTGCAATGCAATGTTGAGTGTGATGGGCTGCTTTGAGGAGCTCTATGTCATCATTAGCCTTTGGCAGAGCAACTGAGTGGTGGATTTAATGCGATTAAACTCCATACTATCATGAGGGTGGACCAAGTCCATGTTGGGAGGTTGGTTGGCGCCACCTAATATACTTGCATGGTTGCCCCATCCTTAATCACTTAGAATCAGGGTTAGCAGATACGACACCCCCCTTCCCCTGTTACGCGTACCAACATACCCGGTACGGATTCGGGCACTGTATGTCTTGGATACTGGGTATCGTGCCCGATCGTACCCAAAATGTGATCATACTTAGAGCGGTGCTAGATGCATTTGGATTCTGCGATCCAGTCAGCTGTGCTGTATCCAAATCTGTTATTTAAAAAATAAACCCTAAGATGTCAACAAAAACCTTAATATTTTGCATAATATACTCCCGTGTAGAGGTAGGTTGCTTGTCATGGTCTATATTGGCGTGTCTGTAAAAATTGAAAAGTCTTGCCCCATCTTTCTTCTGCCTTTGTATTGTCGCGTCCATAAAGTAATCCGGTCTTGAATTGCCAAAGAATGTGTTTTACTCAATGAGGGTCTTCTGTAATGTCGCCTCTTAGGAAGTCTCAGATTTCTTTACCTTGCACACAAATGTAACTTCTTATAGAGAACATTAGTAATTAATAAATCCATTATGAAATCATAATACCCTAATTAGGGTTAGTAACATCATAAACATAATCAATATCAAGTACACTTTTATATATATATTTCATATTTTCTCATTCCTATCATATGGAGATCTCATGATATACTTTGGGAGAGTTATTCCTCGTGCCTGATTATTAATCTAATCTAACCATTAACCCCATGGAGACGATCATCTATTCGTTAGGGTGCTAGATAACAAGACTCCACTGCCGTAGACCCAAGGGCTGCATGCTACACCCGGCAATACTTCACCACTTGGCTCAAGGGGCTTCATGCTACACCCGGCAATACTTCACCCACTTGAGAGTCACCTACTGTGTAAGCCATTTAATAACAATTTATCTACGCAACCATAGGCCCAAGGGCTTCATGTTACACCCGGCAATACTTCACTACTTGGCTCAAGGGGCTTCACGCTACACCCGGTGATACTTCACCTACTTGAGAGTCACCTAGGTGCGAGATTACTAAACCGCCCTTCCCTAACTAACTACACATTCTTGTAGGATGATAGCTAAGATTAATGATGAGGCCACTTATTCTCGTCCCTAGTATATCATGAGCAGGGTTAAGAATCATACCATTAACGGTCCTTGCCTTCTCTTTCAAATGATCTCTTGGATCATAGCATTTATGCTTTTCATGCACATATTCTTTTTTACAGGAATTGGACTTTGTCCATCATTCCCTTTAAACAATCTTGTGGCACTTGAATGCCATTCATATTCATACATAATCAAATATTCATTTTCTGAAATAACATAGGAGAAGCATGAAATATATACCTTATTCCTTGATATCAATTTGCTGTTCAAGATGAGATAATGCTTTCTAGATGCTGTTGAGTGAAGGTAATAATTTATTGAATGCTGATCTGATTCAGGGCTGCTGAAATAAATGATATTGTATTTTGTGTTGAGAGATGATATTGTGTTTTTAATGCCTGAAATGCTTGATTACCGGCTGAGACTCTTTATTTGATCTGTATTTGAGATTGAATGATTCCTTGATATCTTGAATTTTATTCATGATTTGCTGCTGATGAGAGATGGTTCAATGATGCTGAATGTATTGATGTGTTTCTTCATCGATGATGTGATGGTGATTATTCATTCTCTTATTTATATTTTTGAAGAGTTACTCTCTTTCCCAACGATCAGCACCCTTCAAGAGGCCGTCGCTTCTCATAGTGACCGCTTCCTTTAGAATGCATGATAATTATTGTTTGTTTGATTGATGGTTTGGTCTTAGCAGATTGTTGACTGCTGCTTTAATTAATTGTTTTATCCTTCTTTATAAATCGTAAGTCTTGCTATGAATTAAACATACATTTAGTAAAGTCTTTGATTAGTACTTATCTTTATAAGACATTTGTCTTACGGCCTCCTCTGATTAATCATTGATTGTAATTAGAAAACTTTATTAATTGCTGCCAATATATATGGCAGTCTTCTCTATGAGTTGGACTTTCTCCTTATTCAACCGTTGATTCCTTGCTGATCGCAGCCTTGTAGGAATACAGGAATTGTTCATTGACTCATTTCCTTTATATGATATTTGCTGCCCTTTCTTATTTATATTATATAATGTATACTATATTATATATATATAGTAACACACACACACACACACACATATATATATATTATAATTATAATAATATTTAAATTGTTAATATTAATATTAATAATTATTTTTATATTTATATATTATATATTATATATTATATATTATAATTATTGTAATTATAATAATATAATATTTATATTTATATATTATATATTATAATTATTGTAATTATAATAATATAATATTTATATTTGTGTTTATGTTTATTAAATATAATAAATATATTAATTATATTAAAAGTATTTACATAATAATATTATTTATTAAAGATCGACTTCTTTAAATTGATGATCGTGGGCCTATAGGAGAGGGGACATGACATCTTCCTTCACTAACGGGATCCAAGTTTTGTGCCAAAAAATATGCATGCTGCACAAGATGCAAGCTAATTTCATTTGCGGCCTTGAGTTGGAAACTGGCGGGAAGTTTGATTAAATTTTTTCTTTATTAATATTGGCTTTAAGTGTATTAATATTTATAACTTATTAATGTGTAATTTGTAATTTTATTAATATAAATTATATTTAATTAGTTTGTAATTTATTGGATTCAATATTATTTATTATTGATAATTATTTTATATGTATTTAGTATTTGATTAGTATTCAAACTTAATAAGTTTAATATTTATTATTAATAAAATTATAATATTTAGGTATAAAATAATAATTATATTATTAATATAATAGATTATTTAATAATATATTTTAAGTTGATATATATAGTTGTATCCATATTATTAAGTTATTAAGTTTATCAATATTTATAACTTTATTAATATGTAGTTTATAAATTTATTAATAATAATTAATTATATTTAATTAGTTTGTAATTTATTGAATTTAATATCATTTATTATTGATGATAATTTTATATGTATTTAGTTGATTAGTATTCAAATCTAATAAGTTCAATATTTATTAATAATAAATTTATAATATTTAGTTAATATATTTTTTAATTTGTTATAGTCGAATCCAGCGGTATCCATATTAGGGGGTCTTGAAAAATAGCCGTATCCGTATCAGATACCATATCCGTGTCCATGCAACTTTGCTTAGAATTGTACGGGCCTTTCTGTAATGTGCCGCACCTGTTGGTTCTTTGTTTAATCTTAATAGGGTTATTTTATTAATTTTTCGTGTGATCTTTCAGACTAGACAGAAGATGCAGAAGGGGTTTTTATTTTCTTGAGTTGTTGCCAGATACAATGCAATATATAACATGTAATGAAAACCTAGAAAAAGTACGATAGTAATGAATGGAATATGAAAAACCCAGATTATAAAATCATATAACATGAATTACTATCACATACCCATATTGTTAGTGTTTAGTTTCGCACCTTTCGGTGAGAAAGATAAACGGACAGCGTGTACAGTAGGATTGTTCTTCAAATTAGGAGGGGAAGCTCCCTCAACAAAGAAATTAAAAAGACGTTTACAAAATAACCTATCTTTTTGGCTTCTCAGAGCACGAGCACAGGACAATTGAAGCTCTTCTGCAAGGCTATAAATTTTTTTTAAAGTATTGCAGAAGAAAATAACTAACTCTATCTAAAAACACTTCCAATTCCTTTAAGTAAATCCATAGCATAAAGAAATTGGGGAGACAACTTTGGAGATTTCAACACAAAGGAACAATGATAATCTGACAACAATTGTTCATGCACAAAGTCATGAACAATTCTCACAACCTTTGATAACAAGATAGATCTCAGAAACCATGATGCATATTCTCATTAATCAAAGAGATAAAAACAAATAACACTGCTTGAACAATAAAATGCGAGCAAAAATTAGTCTCAGCATTTACCATTAGAGAGTTTAAGTGTGTAGAATACACTTATTTATACCCTAAAAAGCAAAGATGCAAGGAAATAAAAGGAAGAGTTAACTAACACTCTTCACTCTAGATCTAATGCTGCATGGGAAGCATGCAAGCTTATTAGCAATTAAAAATAAAAATATCTTGTCATGCAATTCAGTTAACTGAACTTGCATGTTATTACACAATGAGTTCCAACTCAAAGAAAATTTGCATGATTTCCAAAAGCAAAATCCAAAAATAAATTTAACTCTAGATAATAAAGTCAGTTCTCAAAATAGAAACTGTTTTGGAAATCTCTCCTTCTGCCAAAAATAAATCCCTCCTGCAGATAGTAAAAAAAAATGACTAAGTATGAGAATTGAGATTTCTCTCAAATTCATCAATCTTAGCCTCATCTGGCATAATCATGGAATTACGGTGAACTGTCCTCATCTGCAGGTCAATGGCAGCATCCTCTGTGATTTTCGCAAACACCTGAAAATCTTTTTCAGCCTTGGCAAACTTTGATGCAATTTCAACCAGGAGGTACATCTTGTCTACATGGGGATCACCACAAAACTTTCCGCGGATTAGCTGTTGAACCCCTGCAAATTATGAACAAGGCAATTTACGCCTTCATCGCTGAAATACTTGCAAGGAATGTTTTGGACAAAATCAATGGCATATTTTTCAATGCCCAAAAGCTTTTCTTTCCACGTAGCCAACTCCATGGCTATATTCTTCGAGGTGTAAACCAAGAAAGAGTACTGATGAGTCCATGAGAAAACAGTAGTTTTCTGCTCCGCCGTTATAGGCCTCATGCCAAGTGCTCGCAATTTGACCATTAGTCTATCATAAACAGGCCCCATGTCTGTCATGCATTCTATCATATTTTGAATTCCTAGGAGAATATCCTTGGAATTTGGCACCACTGCCGTCAACTTTGCTAGAAAGTTACCACTTTTCGCTATGAAATGCTCCACCCAATCCTTAGTATGTTTGCCATATACAACTAGCTGACTCAATTGCTTTTGCTCATCAGTAGATTCCATCACCTGTGGCAAAAAGAGTGAAGGCGGAGAAGGTGAATGTAAGAGCTGTGAAATATATTGACGTTGCTGCTTATTTTCTGATTTGAGGGCAGCCTTGTCCTCTCCATCTTTCAACACCCTATTCCTCATAGTATCAGTAGTAGCCTCCAAAATGTTTACTGCTACCTGTCGTGTGCTATGGCCAAAGCTAGTCTTGACAATGTGATAATCTTCGGGCTCAACTTCTTCAGTTGCTTTGTCCTGGGAAGGAATAGCGGTTTCTAGGATTAATTCCCTTCACCAGACTTCAAAATCCTTGACTGCTTTTTGAGCTTCTTTATAGAGGGCTCTTTGAAAGTTTTGGTTGGTGCACTGAAATCCAGCTGGTATGATGGCCTTTTCTTTTTCTCCTTAATTGTTGTATGAAGCCAACTTGAAGTAGACTCCTGAAACCTTGGCTTTGGATGATTTTCCTTTCTCAACTTCCGGATCTGGCGTGACTTCAAGCTCAGGAGGTGCAAAATGTGTATCTAACTTAGGATCAAAATCCAACACTATATTAGGCTCGAACTCCAGATCCACTTCCATTATTGTGTCCACCTCAACTCCCTGCACGACCTCTGGTTCTCCTGCCTCGTTAACTCCTGATGAGTTAAGTGATGTAGAATCGATAGGTATGGGAGACAGGTGAGGCTCAGGTATTCTCTATGGTGTAGATAAATTCCCCTCTTCTGAAGAAGAAGATGAAGAAATAGAACTTGAAATAGAAGTTGTTGGTGAACTAGGCTCAGCTGATGGCAAAGGGGTTGCCTCTGGTTACTGCTGTGCTGGGACTTGAGCCTTCTTCTTCTGGGTCACCCTCAAGGGTTCTTCCTTGGCAATGTTAGCTTCTTGGGTCTTTCCACTCACTACCTTGGATTTTAGGCGTGGAGTCAAGTGAGTGGGTGAAGGTGGCGGCTCTGTTGTAGATGCCTTGTCCTTAGGTGTAGTTGTCATTTTATTCCTCTGACTGTTGATGAACATTCAGCTTTGTTTCACTACCCCTTTAGTTCTTTCAGCAATAGAGGTGATTTCTTGGAGTGACCAATCCATTTGTGGCAACGACTGTGAATCAATTCCTTCCTTGATGAATTTTGGGGAGAAAATTGAATCATTCTTGCGCAAGCCTTTGCCATTTTCATCAAGTAAAATTGGTATTTGCTCCAAAGTGAAGTGGCTGAAACTCCTTCGACGAACCTCATATTCATCTGCACAGTTGACCCAAAAATCTTCCGTAGTAAGCACATGAGCGAACTTGCCACTGAGTCTGGATTTCATCACCTGCTTAGGATCATAAGTGCGCTTCTCCTTGAAGGTCTTTAGGCCAAATTTGGACATTTCCTCTCCGATTATTTTTGCATCGGAGGCACTTTTGCATTGAAGACACCAAGCTGAATAGGGAAGTTTACTGCCGTCTTATGCCTGCTGCGTAGGAAACTATGCACTTCTTCACTCTGACGCAGGAACTCCATGAAGACCACTTCATCAGAAGGGTATCTTGGTAGCATAAATGGACATGATGTGAACCCATAGATTTGAATGTAGGAGAAGGTAGGAAATTGAATATACCAGTCCGCCCATTTTGAGATCACTACTCTAGCCTCCTTTGATACTCTGACATGCATTTGGTTCTCCAAGTCACGAACAATGAACATTAGAAATGCGTTGTTGACTCGGCGGAAGTGCTTTTGGGACTCTGAAATTTCAAGCTGAGGATAGAGCCTGGTGATTCTGGTATTTTGTAGAGAGCCTACGAAGTTCAATCCGACAAAATGATGCTGTTTGGCCACCATGAATAGCAAGTAGGATACCATCCTGAACTCGCAAGTTCGAGTGAACTCTATGATTTGCCGGTGGATACAATCGCTTATGAGAGTAGACCACTCATAGGTTGCACCTCCATTGGCTATCATGCTGATGACGTAGAACATCCACGTTCTGAATCTTCTCCCTTCAGCTTGGCCTGTAATCCGGTTGAGCATTGTGATCATGATTGCATACTCGTCTTTGAACTGGCCATGACCCACATTCCTTGGAAGTGTATTCCTTCTTTGCTTTAGCCATTTGTAGGCTATCTTTTGGCATTTATCAGTAGTTGAGGTCCACACTCCGTCACTTTCTTCTAGATCAAGGACGAGTGATTCTTCAAAAAGTGGGATGCCAAGGGCAAACTCTATATCATCAGATTTCAAGTTGGCAATCAATCTTCCATCCTTTGATTTGACTTCTCTTGAGTCAGGATTATAGTGTTGGATGCATGAAAGTACAAATACAAGACTGTGAGCTGCTATAGGGAATGATCTGGCTTGAATGAGCCCTGAATTCTTCAAATTTCTTGATGCTGCATTGCCTGAGCTTATTAGTGGTACCAAGTCAAAACCCTCAGGTGAGACTTGACACAAGTCTGTTTCCTTGACCTTGGAATATTCATGTTCGAGCAATGATTTAGCCTCAATGGTGACTGATGAATATTGCAAGATGACTTGGAGGGGTCTTGTTCTGATGCCTTTTTGCCTTTGAAAATTGCCAATCTGGACCTCTGTGTGTTCGCTGCCCAAGAAATCAAGTTTCCTTCTCGCTGTCCAAATTTTAATTTTTTGTGAAAAAATTAATTTTTTTGCCTTTGGAAAATGAAAATTTGTAGCTGCAACCTCAAAGATTCAATGGATTTGAGCTCAAAACGGCTGAAGATGATGGAAAACGCCTTTTGCCGAAGTGGGTATGCGCTAGAAATGAGAAATTTTGGACATATAGGCCTCAAAAATCACTTTTATTTTGGCTGTAGGTGGTGATTTTGCCCATGAATAGTCATAACCGGCGAAGAAAAACCTTGAAAAATCATCAAAAATGGCCTCCTGGACTTGGGCGTTGCCTCCTGAGTCTACAAATGGGCTTTAGAATGATGGAGGATGAAAGAAAAAGTGCCTGGAAGTCATGAATTCGCCTCTTGGATACTTGGCTGGTCCAAAAAGTGCCTTTTAAACCTACAATAAAAAGCTTGAAACCCTCAACAATAATGCAAAGAAAAGGTCTGCGTGTGAACAAATATGCCTTGGAGTGTGATAGGAAGGTATAGAATGATGCAACAATGTGTAGACTTTGCCTTGTATGTGAAGATCCACTCCTTAAAGCCTTTGAATCCGCCCTTTGCAAGCTTTCAATCTTCCATTAATGGCCGCCATGTGTGAAGTGCAGCCTCTAAACCCTTCTCTTGCCTTTGGAAAATGATAATAACTATGCAAGAGATCTCCTTTATAGTGAGCGCCACCCTTCTAGGGTTTTCAATGTGCTTTTTCCTAAAAATAAGATGCTCTTATTTTTGGCTCCATGTACAAATGAAAGAATGAGAGGTGAACTTCTATTTATAGCCTAGCCTTGAAGCATCTCTCTTAGGTGTCAATATTCTCTCTCTTCAACGCCTATCTCATGCAAATTTTGGCGCTTCAAAAAGGAGTGCAAATGATCAAAAAGGGGCGCCTTTCTCATTTGTCAACAAGGCGTGGAAAATAGGCATATTGAGCGCCTTTATTGGAGATCAAATAGGTGTGTGAAATTGAGGTTTTAGGCACCTTTATCCTAGGCAAAAAGGCGTGGGATTTTGTGTTTCTAGGCGCCTTTTGTGATGCTTCAAAATGGCGTGCATTTTAGAGTTTTTAAGTGCCTTTTGAGGGAGTGATAAATGGCGTGCAATTTGGACAAAATAGGCGCCTTTTGGAGGCAAGAAATAGGCGTGGATTTTGGGCAAAATGTGCGCCTATTTTGGGTATGAAATAGGCGTGGATTTTCTTCCATATGGGCACCTTTTAGGATTGTCAAATAAGGCGTGGGTTTTAGTAAAAAGGGGCGCCATTTGAGAGCAGAAAATAGGCGTGCCTTTGGCCCAAAATGAGCACCTTTTCACTTGGTACTTGCCTTGAATGATTTCTTGTCATTTGGCTTTTGAAAAACCTCTTGATCTTTCCTTGAGATTGCTATGAAAGCCTTGCAATTGATTTTCCGTTTCTATGCTTATACATCATGACTCTTGACCTTGAGAAACTTCGAAATTTGCCTTGAACACTTTGACGGAGGTTGCCTGGATCACTATTGTTTGCCTCTGAATCTGGATCTTATTTTTGCCGTAACTTCTTCGTCTGATGACGGAATGTCTTGAAGTTTGGAAACCAAGCTCATATGATCCGAAGCTTTCATTGAAACCTGTCCTTCATGAATTATACTCCAAGATGGAGCACATTTTAGCCAAGAACGCCCAAAAATGCCTTAACAAAAATTTTCGAAATTTTTCAAAATTTCAAATTTTTCGAAATTGAATTTTGATTTGCCAGATGTATTTGCATTGCTTCCCTTGGTTCTTTTATGTCATTTTGGTCTCCAATCCATCATTTTGACCTCTTCTTTTTTAATGCTCTTTCACTGCTCCAGGCCTAATTGGCTTGCCAGAATCGCCTTCTACCCGAGCCTTGGATCACCATCATTTGATATGTCTTGTACCTGCAGGGTTAGTGCAGTAATGACAAGGCTACATGGTGCTTGGGAGGTGTGTTTGGGCACATATACGAAAAATTTCGTATGAGTACAACACATCAAAATATCCAACTTGGTACTTCTGTTGTAGCTGAACCAACAAAATGGGTAGTGTAGAACTCCTCTGAAATCACTCCAAATGATAGAATGTTGGCATACAATGAATGACACAATATCTAAGGCCCTAAACGCCAAGAACAAGGAGTATAGTCGCTGCCAAAACAATAGAGAATGTTTCCCAGCTGACCCATGTCACTCCTGGCTGCTGTACGGCCCAGTTGTGACAAATTTCAGCCCACAACAAGTGCCAAACTCTCCAAAATTACCTGTGCTATCTCTGTTTGCTGATGCTGACTAGAGGCGACCAAGAAAAGAGGACTCAACATGTGCCAAAACTCATTCTGGAGGCTCCACAAGTGGTACGGCTGGGTCTAGAGAAGGTACGGCCAACAAGGAAGGGGTCTGGCTGCCAATAACTCTTCCCCAAGTTAGTTTAAATTTGTCTTCACACCAATATCAGCCGTTCACAATAAAACTGCGAAAGATATGACCAATATACTCACAAACCCTTATCAAAATGGATCCCATTAAAGCTCAAGTGCAAACACTGGATGTATTTGCCTCACTAGCACCCTTGGATGGTATTGCACATCTGTAGCATGTTGTCACTGTAGGAAACTCCGTTTCCAATAGCCCCCTGGGTTCAAATCTCCTTCAAACCCCCACAAAGCTTTTGCAGAGCAAAAACACACAATATCAAGATATCAATGCATAAAGCAAATGAGGCTCATTTCTACCTTTTATTTCCCCCAAGTCGGTTGATGCTTTTGGGAGGGAAAATATTTTATTTTTAAATTACTTTATGAGTCTCCAAAGTGGGCGCCCAAACCAAGATTAAGTGACCTTTTTATTTTATTTCATTTATGCCACTTAATTTTAATATGTCTAAAGTCCAGCATTAAATAATTTAATTGACTTTTGGACTTTAAAACGGAGGCCCAAATATGCTCGGAATCCAATGTTCTATAGCCCGTTGGAAAGGTCTCACCAAGACGCATCAACTCCAACACTGAGAATCCCGAAAAGACACAAACCCTAATTTGCTAAAAATAGCAAGTCCGACCCAATGCAAACAAACCGCCTCTAGAAAGTGCCAACTGGAGACCAAACTGAATCCAAGTCACTGCCAACCATGGTTCCCTAACCAGGTTAGTTAGTTTACGGGAACACGATAATAGTAGTTAGTTTACGGGAACAGGATAATAGTAGTTAGTTTACGGGAACACGATAATAGACTAACTCTGTATAGAGAAAGGGGACATTACAGTCTGCCCTCCCCAAGATTGCTTGCCTCAAGCAATCTCAGATCAGGATGCGATAAAATTTGCTCGCTCTCCCTAGTAGCATCCTCAACTGGCAGGTTTTTCCATTTGACTAGATATTCCCTGATAGCCCTCCTCCGCAAAGTTTCTTCTTTGGTATCAATGATGGCCTCAGGTACTATGATCAACTTCCCCTTTTCATCAAGAGGAGGTAACTCTATAGAAGGAACCACATTGTTTCCTAATGCCTTCTTGAGGCGAGACACATGGAATACATTATGTACTCTGCTACCTGTCGGCAACTCTAATTCATAAGCCACTTCTCCAACCTTTTTTGAGATCCTGAAAGGCCCGTAGTACTGTGGCTTAAGTTTCTCTGCACCACTCTTCTTGAGAGTGGACTGTCTGTAAGGTTGGAACATCAAATACACCATGTCACCAACCTCAAAAGAGTGCTCAGTCCTGTGTTGATCTGCATACTACTTCTACTGGTTATGCACCTTTTGAATGTTTTCCCTCAAAGACCTCATAATATCCCAACTCTCCTGCAGAAGGCCTTTGGCCTTAGGTATTATGCTGTCACCAAATAACAAATCCACAAAGCTCGGTGCCTCGTACCCATATAGTGCCATGAACGGTGACATCTGAATGGACATGTGATAAGTGGTGTTATAACAATATTCACCCATGTGTAGCCACTTTACCCATGCCTTTTGCTGCCCTGCTATATAATTTCTGAGGTATCCTTCCATCCATTTATTGACTATTTCTGTCTGTCCATCAATCTGTGGGTGGTAGCTAGTGCTAGGGGTGAGCTCTGTCCCAGTCAACCTAAAGAGCTCCTACCAAAAATTACTTAGGAACCTGCTGACCCTATCACTCACTATGCTCCACGGCAACCCATGAAGTCAGAATACCTCTCTAAAAAACAGTTCTACTACCTGAGTTGTAGTGAAGGTGGTCAGAATAGCAAAGAAGTGTGCAAACTTCGTCAATGTGTCCACCACCACGAAGATGCAGTCCCGACTTTGGACTTTGGGCAAGCCCGTGATAAAGTCCATCGAGATACTGTCCCATTTCCTCTCAGGTATGGGTAGAGGCTGCAATAAACCACCTAGAAAAGAGTGCTCTTGTTTGTTTTGCTGACATGTCGGGCACTCCCTCACATATTTCAACACTTCGGTTTTGAGGCCCTTCCAAGTAAAATGCTCTCACCTGCCTGTATGTTTTGAAATAACCAGGATGACCAGCCATAGGCAAATCATGGAAAGCTCTCCAAACCCTCTGTTTCATCTCTGAACCTGGCACTAGAAGAATCCTGTCCTTGTAAATGATCAAGTCATTTACCATTGAATATCTGTCATCTCTGATAGTGTCATCTATGATCCCAGAAGCTCATTTGTCTTTTGCATACGCTGCAGATATCAACTCTCTCCAGTCCTCTGCAATCTCACCCAAGGCACACAAATGAGGTCTCCTGGACAATGCGTCAGCAACTATATATTTCTTTCCTTTGACATAGACAATGTCAAAGTCGTAGGCCTGCAGTTTATTGGACCCACTTTTGCTGCCTATCATTAAGATCCTTCTGTCCAAGGAAATGCTTCAGGCTGTTATAATCTGTTTTAACCACAAACTTACTCCCTACCAGGTACTGCCTAAATGTAGCCAAAGCGTGCATGATGGCTAACATCTCCTTGCCATAGATGTTGTAGCTCTTTTCCACACCCCTCAAATTCCTACTCTCAAATGCGATGGGGTGTTTATCCTGCATCAAAGCCGCACCAATGCCTTCTCCTGAGGCATCACACTGAAGCTCAAAAGGCCTGCTGAAATCTGGAATGGCCAACACTGGACAGGTACTCATCAACTCCTTAAATCTGTCAAAACACTGCTGAGCACCACTAGACCAACCAAATGCATCCTTCCGAGTCAAATCTGTAAGGGGGGCAGTTGACTGTGAAAAACCCCTCACGAAGCGATGGTAGTACCCACATAAACCAAGGAACCCCTTGAGCTGAGAGAGATTCTTTGGTGGTGGCCAGTCAATAATCGGTCGGATCTTTTTCGGATCTACCTTAACACTACCAGCGCTGATGATGTGACCTTAGAATAACAACTCGGTCATTCCAAACTCACACTTCGACATCTTGGCGTATAATGACTCCTGCTCAAGTATGCTCAAGACAATGTCTATGTGCTTCAAGTGTTCCTCCCATGTCCTGTTGTATATAAGTATGTCATCAAAGAATATGAGCACAAACCTCCACAACTACTCTCTGAATACCCTATTCATATAGGACTGGAAAGTGGCTGGCGCATTGGTCAACCCAAAAGGCATGACCACAAACTTGAAATGCCCATAATGGCATCTGAATGTTGTCTTCTCAACGTCCTCCTCCTTGACCTGTATTTGATGATAATCGGATCTCAAATCAATCTTTGAGAAGTAGCATGCTCCGTGCAATTCATCTATGAGCTCATCAATACGAGGAATGGGTTACTTGTTTTTGATGGTCTTTTTATTCAGCTCCTTGTAATCAATGCACATCCTGAGTGTCCCATCCTTCTTTACCAAGACAACAGAAGAAGTGAATGGACTCTTGCTCGGTCTAATGTGCCCCATTTCGAGAAGCTCCTTAATAACCTTCCTGATCTCATCCTTGTACCTTTTTGGATCCCTGTATGGTGTAGTAATAACAGGTTTGGCACCCTCTTCAAGCTCAATGACATGCTCAATTCCCCTATTAGGGGGTCGACCTGGTGGAATATCACTAAACACTTTGGTGTGTTTAGTCAATAGAGCCTGAATGTTTGGAGGATAGTCATGCTTCTGCTGCTGTGTAACTGTTGGCATCACCATCACCTCTGCTGCCCACTGTACCTTATCATGACATATCATCTGCTCCATCCTCTTAAGTGACACCACTCTCAAACGATCTGATAATCCTCTGAGCACGTCTCCTACCGTTCACCTCAAACTTCATTTCCATGGTACGCAAGTTGAGGGTGAATTCACCAATGTCATGTAGCCATCTCATTCCCAAAACAACATCCATCTCACCCATACTAACAACATAAAAGTCATTCTTCTGGTACAAGTGAGAACAAATCCATCTGCCACTCTCACCTTAAAACCCTCGAACTCTTTTGTCTTGAGTCCCCTCTTAGCAACCAAGCCCTCGTCTATAAAATAATGAGTAGCACCAGTGTCCAATAGGGTGATCACTCTGCCCATCGAGAACTCCTCTAATCTTGAATGATCCCTCTCTCTGAATGCTGGTGAGGTGTGCTGTGGGTAGATCAGTTTGTTCTTCCTTATCTGATGCCTCAAATGACCCATCTGAACCTGAATCATTGGCTTCTTATTGCTGATCCGAATAATGTTTTGACTCCACTGACTCATCGGTAGAAAAGTACTCCAACTGTTTTGCTTTCCCTTGGGCAGCACACTTGTGCTTAGGGTCCCAGGGTTCTCAGCAATGAAAACACAGTTTCTTCCTCCTAAGGTCATTAAGCTGATCATTATCCAACCTAGGAGAACTCTTGTGTTGCTGTTCAGGTTCCTTCTGAAAATGTCTTCTGTCCTTATCTTTTTTGTGAACGAACCCCTTAGACTGAAATTTGCTTCTCCATGCAAAGGATTCCATATCACGTGCCTTCTTCATGGCCTCCTGAAGAGTAGGTGGATCAAGGCCCTTTATCCATCCTCGCAAGGGATTGGATAGCCCATCAATGAAAAGGATCATCAACCTGCGCTCTGAAATATTAGAGACCATAATAGATAACTCCTGAAACTCTGTGATATATGAATCAACTGAGCCCACTTGTTTGAGTTGGGCTAACTCCTTGAACTGCAACTCTGGAGCCTTCTTATCAAATCGGTCAATCAATCTGGCAGTGAACTCAACATACGAAGTGATCTAATCATGGCCCAAAGTGGTCTTACCATTACTCCACCATTTGTGAGCGCTGCCCTCTAAGTGCAAAGTTGCATATGTGGTTGCATCAGCTTCAGGCATAGGGCTGATCTGTAATTAACTATCTAGTTTTTGAACCCACGCTCTAGTAGTGGTTTTGCCTGAACCATCAAAGAAAAGCAAAGTCATCTTACTTTCTTCTGAAGCTCCTAATTGTGCTGCCTATTACCCCTGTTGGGTCGGTGTTTCATCCTTAGATCAGAGTACTCCCTGAAAGTCATCTTAGCACGGAACTCCTCACTAGAAATCCGCCAATCCCTCAAAATCACATCTTGGGATTCTACTTGTGTAGGCCCCTATTTGGGTACATTGTTCCTAGGTGCAAAAATAGGTATACCGGGTCTATCACTAGCTGTATATTGTGTAGCTCCTCTGTTATTGACTGATGCTTCTCCCTCATTATCCTTGTCTTTGTGCCTATCTCCATTGTTCCTGTCACCTCCCATATTATTCCTGTTCCTGTCATTTTTGATTATTATTATTATTGTTATTGATATTGTTCCCAACATTACCAGGTATCAAACGAGCAAGGATATGTGTCAGTTCTATCTGTGACCTGTCCATCCTCTCGAACATCTCACGCTGCCCTCTAGCTAAATCGTTTAATGCATGCAACATGCTGGTCATATCTGCTCTCCCTTCATCATATTGGTCTTTACTAGACCTACCCTCACGATCACCCATGTTTTCTGTAATGGGTTCTTCTTCACTGTAAATCTCTACCAGTTGTTCCGCAGCTGCTAACACAACCATGTCTGTATTTGCAAAGGGATCTATATGGGGAACCTCAATATCACATTGTGACCTGTTTCGTCTGAGATAGTACTGATGTGTACTAGGCTGCATGTCCCAACTCATCTTCTGCATGTCTATATCTAACCTCACAGGATGGCAGGAAGAGTTGCGCTCTGATACCACTGTAATGTGCCGCACCTATTGGTTCTTTGTTTAATCGTAATAGTGTTATTTTATTAATTTTTTGTGTGATCTTTCAGACTAGACAGAAGATGCACAAGGGGTTTTTGTTTTCTTGAGTTGTTGCTAGATACAATGCAATAGATGTAATGAAAACCTAGAAAAAGTACAATAGTAATGAACGAAATATGAAAGACCCAGATCATAAAATCACATAACATGTATTACTATCACATACCCATATCAAAATATCCAACTTGGTACTTCTCCTGTAGCTGAACCAGCAAAATGGGTAGTATAGAACTCCTCTGAAATCACTCCAAATGATAGAATCTTGGCATACAATGAATGACACAATATCTAAGGCCCTAAATGCCAAGAACAAGGAGTATAGTCGCTGCCAAAACAATAGAGAATGTTTCCCAGCTGACCCATGTCACTCCTGGCTGCTGTATGGCCCAGCTGTGATAGATTTCAGCCCACAACAAGTGCCAAACTCTCCAAAATTACCTGTGCTATCTCTGTTTGCTGATGCTGACTAGAGGTGACCAAGAAAAGAGGACTCAACATGTGCCAAAACTCATTCTGGAGGCTCCACAAGTGGTACTGCTGGGTCTAGAGAAGGTATGGCCAGCAAGGAAGGGGTTTGGCTGCCAATAACTCTTCCCCAAGTCACTTAAAATTTGTCTTCACACCAATATCGGCCGTTCACAATAAAACTGCGAAAGATATGACCAATATACTCACAAACCCTCATCAAAATGGATCCCATAAAAGCTCAAGTGCAAACATTGGATGTATTTGCCTTGCCTCGCTAGCACCCTTGGATGGTATTGCACATCTATAGCATGCTGTCACTGTAGGAAGTTTCTGTTTCCAACAGTCCCCTGGGTTCAAATCTCCTTCAAACCCTCACAAAGCTTTTGCAGAGCAAAAACACACAATATCAAGATATCAACGCATAAAGCAAATGAGGCTCATTTCTACCTTTTATTTCCCCCAAGTGGGTCGATGCTTTTGGGAGGGAAAATATTTTATTTTTAAGTTACTTTATGAGTCTCCAAAGTGGGCGCCCAAACCAAGATTAAGTGACCTTTTTATTTTATTTCATTTATGCCACTTAATTTTAATATTTCGAAAGTCCAGCATTAAATAATTTAATTAACTTTCGGACTTTAAAACGGAGGCCTAAATATGCTCGGAATGCAATGTTCTATAGCCCGTTGGAAAGGTCTCACCAAGACGCATCAACTCCAACACTAAGAATCCCGAAAACAACACAAACCCTAATTTGCTAAAAGTAGCAAGTCCGGCCCAATGCAAACAAACCGCCTCTAGAAAGTGTCAACTGGAGACCAAACTGAACCCAAGTCAACATCCACTCCTGATCAACTCATCCAAGTCACTGCCAACCATGGTTCCGTAACCAGGGTAGTTAGTCTACGGGAACACGATAATAGACTAACTCTGTATAGAGAAAGGGGACATTACACTTTCATTGTTTATAAAATTTTCATGGTCTTCTCCAACCGTGTCATCCGTCTTATGCAAATTATGGCAATACTAAGAGAGGTGGGCATGACCTCAAAAGGCCAATTTAGCAAGGAGATCCATCAACTCTGTTCCTTGAGTGGGGATGGTAATGCAAGCAGAGATCAGTAGACTCTTGGGTCCTGTAAAAGATCATGAATACCTTTGACAACCGGTTGCAACTGCCAATTACCTTGGCTTCTACCATTGTCTTTTTTTCATGAGGTTGGTGAGCATTTAGGTATTGGCTATGTTTCATCCTACGGTTGTTAGCCTATTGAACTCTGTGCCAACTTCTCAACACTTCTGCAACCTTGTTGTGGATGTCCCTAGGCTATAGGAGTATCCAAAATTTTGTAGGGTTAGGGATTGTCCCTACATATTCTTCCTGCTTCTGAAGAGACAGGGTTCCCCTTAGATGCATCATGGTGTTTAGCTTGCATTAGCTTGCTAGGGGAGGTTCCCATTCCACACTTATATCCATCTTCTTATCATCTCCTTTGTTGGGGTCTATTCCTAGCATCTTGTATGATTATATGTAGTGAAAAATTATTAGATTGATGATGCAAAAATAATAGTATGAAATGCAACCTCCTAAGAAGCATGAAATCATTTTTGTCTTTCCCATGATCCTAGAGAACATTAGGTCTTAATCATTATTTTGGCTTTTTGGTATAAATCATAAAGCCATTGACACCGAACCAAATTCCAATATTTTATTTTATCCTATTTCATGATGCTGTAGAATAAATTTTTTTCCCTCTGGGGGACCATCTCTATTGTTAGGAATGACAATTTAGTTATTAGTTGTTTATGCCTTGTTTCTCGTGTACATTTTCAAAGTAATATATATTTGATTAGCATATTTGTGATTCAAGCTTATTTTGCAGCTTTATGAATTATGAGTAAACAATCTAATTTGTGAGATTTCTGCATATTGTAAACTTGATTCCTCACCACTTGGACTACACCTTGGAGATACAGATCTTCTTAAATAATTCACTTAATACAAATCAAGCCACAAGACATTTTTGCCGACACTTACTTTCTGATGTATTCATTTTATTTTCATTGCATTGACAGTCGCATTTTGGGAGCATCGTCACTGTTGCTAGTTTTCTCATATCCTCTCATGAAAAGATTCACATTTTGGGTAAGAAATATCCAATCAATATATTCTTCTACTGTCCAAATGGGATTGTATGGCTAAGAAAGGAGTTTTTTTTTATCAATTTACAGTTTTATATTAATAGTTGCATTTAATCTCTCACTGCATGTATCTTGATAGCATCCTCTTCATTTTCAATTCATGTGTATGGGATTATGATGGATTTATACATTCCAATCAGTTAGGCTTGAGTCAAAAATTTTTCCTAGGTGTAAACTATGAACTTATTTAGGATCATTACTAATTTGATGCATTGAGAAACGAGTGCCATGATACAACTAAGAGGATACTTTCCTGCTTTTGTTTGTAGCCTCAGGCATATCTGGGGTTAACATTCAATTGGGGTGCTTTACTAGGATGGGCAGCAATAAAGGGTAGCCTAGACCTGGATGTTGTCTTGCCTCTATATGCATCTGGAATATGCTGGACCCTTGTGTATGACACTATCTATGCTCATCAGGTATGCTGCATAGTCTCTTGGTGTGTATTCATAGAATTGGAAAATGAATATTCAAGTCGTTTTTGTTATATAGAATCTCACTGTTTAGTTTGTGCATACACTTGTACTATCTGTTAATCTTTTGTGAAGGACAAGGAAGATGATTTGAAAGTTGGCATCAAATCAACTGCATTGAGATTTGGAGACCAGACAAAAACTTGGATTACTGGCTTTAGTGTTGCATGTATAAGTGGTCTTACACTTAGTGGGTACAATGCTGGTCTTGGTAGGTACTGGGTGATTTTTTTTTGAGTTGAATTGTTTCAAGTTCATTTGCTTTAGCACACGGAGAGGAGTCGCATATTTGTTTTTGAAAAGGAGAAAACACATATTGAATGGTTGGTTATATTGTGTACAGGATGGCCATTTTATGTAGTTATGACAACAGCAGCTGGACATCTTGCATGGCAAATAATGACACTTGATGCCTTGTCCCGTGCTGACTGTAACAGAAAGTGAGTATTGTTGAATTGTCTTGATATTAGTAATAATAATTAATAACTATGCCCCCTCATCAAGCGAGTTGTTACTTTAGTTTGCTCTTTTGTATTTTACACATTAATACCTGTTTTTCAATGCTCTATATGGATCTATTTCATTGATTCTACAGTAGCTTTGTGCGGCCATTTGAGTAAGTGCTTTCATTTTAGACTGGAAATAGATGTAGCTTTATAGCATTCAATTTTCATAATTGAAATATTCCCTTGTACCAGTTGAATTCTAAAATTGCATTCTTCAGAAATAAGTTTAGTACATTTTCATCCTACTATCCCTGTTTTGTCCCTTTTCATTCTACAATCCCTCATTGCCTTATTACATGGTCGTACCATCGTTTGTTCTTTATGTTGAAAGTTCAAAATGTATAAAAATAATATTATATTTCTTCATGCTTGCCCATTCTCTCTTTGACTGTGCATTTTTTGATACAAGTCCTAGAATGTCAATTGTTTTCCTAAAATGCACTAATATAATTACTTCATAGATGACGTACAATTGTTCTTTTTGGTACTACTTGTGGCTATTCAGTAGTGTTATTTTTATCTTCTTTGAAGGTTCGGGCTTCCTGTTCATTATCTTCAGCACCCATGTTTTTGTTTTACACAAATAGGGGTTCTGTGCATCCCTTGTCCTTCGTTGAAGTAAACAACCCAGTATATATAACAAGTTTCTGAAGTATCTTAGTTGACAAACTAAAAGAATGACAAAGTACCAAAGATGATTGGGAAGAGACTGCAACATCAGAGGCCAACACCTGGACTAAAATCTTATACCATTAAGCTGACCAAGACAGTCTGAAATTTATATCGTAGGAATCTAAGTACCAACTAAGGCCATCTCAACACTGAAAAATGCCATACAAAAGAGTCAACAAAAGAGATAGAACTTGCAACAGAACCAAAGAGACCTGAAATAGTAGATCTGTGGGGTTTATAAGTTATAACCATACAACCACCGGGACAAATGGCAACTGGAGTCTCATGGCCTTTGGGGTGGGACTTTCATCCTCCTATTGTGAATAAACTAATGAGTTTGAAGCTAAGTTTGAGAAACAATACCTTGCTTCTTTGGTGTGCCTTTTTCTATCTGTTGGCTTTTTTTGCTTCTTTGAGAGAACCATTATATACCCTTTTATTCTTTTTTATATTGATAATCTGTAGGCATTTGCTGGTTCTTCTCTGAGAAATATTAGGAGAGATGTCACTGAGACAACAGTCACAAGCTCTAACTGCCAGGTCATCGGCTGAGAGAGGAACACCATCAGCTAAATACAGAGTCCAAGTGCAGATCCTGAACTGCAGGAGTAGGGTGTAGGGCTAAGTCACAGAGTTCGTCGAATTTCTGGCATGCCGTTTGAAATTCGGTGAAATTTTAAACAAGGTAAAATATTCATTAAAGTTCGTATTAAATTCGTAAAGGTTAGGGGCGCTTTTTTTAATAATATATATATATATATATATATATATATATATATATATATATATATATATATATATATAACTTAAAAGCATTTTCGGTATTATTTTTATTAAAGCAACTCGCGACTTCACTCTCCTGCATCTTCATTCTCCCGCAACGTCATTTTCTCATGTGACTTCATTCTCCTGCGGCGGCGATTGAAGCTTGAACGGCCACTGAATAAAACCTGTTTTAAAATATATAATAAACAGTGTTTTACGTTTTACTTATATTAGTTATAAGTTTTCAAAATATAACTATAAGTATTATATAGTTTCAAAATATAATATAAGTTTTCAAAATATTTTAAAGTAATATAACTTAAAAAGTGTTTTAGGTTATTTCTAGTTATGTTTCATTATATATATTTTGTGGATATATCATATATTACTTATATTTAAAAAAAAATCAAATTTATATAGGCAAATTTTTTCCCCTTGCCGAACTTCATCTGAATTTTATAGTTGCCGAACACGAACACGAACTCGAACCTTGTGACTTAGGTGTAGGGGGAATGTGGGTTAGTTTTCTCTGCCCTTGGGTGAGGGCAAAGAAGGGTGCCTAAAGATGAGGTGGAGTTGGTTTGGGGGCGGGAGAAGAGGGTTTCGATGGGTTACCAGATCTGTATGGTTTCTATGGATCTAACTCACACTTTTCAGCTTTTTAAAATGCATGTGGTGCCTATTGAACCAAGCTAGTATTTCAACCTCTATCTGAAGCCCTGCACACCATGTAAGATTGCATGTAGGAGTAGGAGAAGGATCGAGGGATAGATCAAGGGATAGACTACAGTGACGGACCAAGTGTCCGACTTTATGGAAATGTTTGCCACAAATCGACAGAGACTTATAATCTATCTCTTGGGTTAAGGAATTCCAAGAGGAGGAGACGTTGAGACTATTTGGAAGGGGCTTGGAGAGATAAATTTGTGTAGAGCCTAGCACAATATGCTAATGATGTTTCCTTTGTTGCTTTCGCCATATAGAGGAATTTGCCAAGGGAATCTTTGATTAATTGGAGACAATTGTCTTTCCAAAGTTCTGAAGGTAGATTGTAAAGCCAGATCTAGATTGGAGCTGGATCGAAGGCAATCAATGTTTGCATTGAAACAAGAAGTCCAAGGTCTCAAAAAGAGGCCTCTATTTTTTCAAGAGTTAGGGACCTCTTTTCAAGATACAGTTGCAGTTTGCATGACTATTACAGACAATCAGGAGAAATCCATGGCAACGAATCATAGCTTTTCAAAGCCTCTTTAGTTTTTAGGGATCCAAGATTTAATCTCCTCCACAATTGGCCACATTACCATGAATTGGCCAAGAAGGGTTATGAAAGAAAGGCAGTCAATATTAGAGCGAGGATCATGTCCTTGATAAAGATCTTGGTTTCTTCAAGGTAGTGTTGATCATAGATTAAAAACTAACAAAAAAACTTGCCTGACTTGTGAGTAACCGTGGGTCAAATTTGCTCCCAAGTAACTTGCGAGTTAATTTGGGGGCGAGTTTTTCTAGAAAATTGATAAGTTAATTGCCGAAAACTTGTGAAAAAATCGTTAGTTCAACAACAAAACTTGTATGTCGTTGCAAAAACAGACCCCATGGCCAGAAAAGCATGAAATTACTTTACATTTTCATCTTCCAGCTCTCCTTAAACTCATTTCAGAGGATTTTTCACAATTTTTCCTTTCAACTTTCACTCCTCCAACATGTCGAAAAAATTGTCAAAACTCACGAGTATTTTAATGTCCCCTTCCTAAGCATCCGACAGTTAGTGATGGTTAGCCTATTACTTGGGTTCCCGTATGCTAACATGGTGGTTAGGGGACTCCTTTTGAGGGGGTTGATGGCATGACAGTTCAATCGTTTGGTTTTTTCTAAGGTTGTATTGAGCTCAGAGATGTCAGGGGATTCACATAGATGCTTTTTGGGGGCATTTTTGGACACGGGGTCCACACTTAATATTTTTAGTAGGGTCACCGCTCGGCATTGACTTCATCATGTGGCACCGGTTATGCTCCATCATGATTGGTCTCTTCACCAGATACCTGTTGGTGTCCGTTTGAGGAGAGATGTTATTATATTAATTATCGTTAATATTTAACTTAGCAATAATTAAATATTATAAAGGTGGCTTTATATTATATGTTTGGGCACTGTGTAATGTCTCTTTTCCATCAGTGAATATTGGAGAACGTTACCCTTAGTATTTTATTTCTTGAAGGCTAACTTAAGTGAATAAAGGGAAATGTCTTTTAGAAAAAAGATTAAAATAAGTTATCTTATGTTCATTTTACAAAATAATCATTTAATAACTTATTTCTTTTTAAAAATAAAAAAGAGAACCTCCTCAAGTTGGCGTTGGCCTCTGGTGGGTCCCCCTCTCTTAGTGACGTCTATACTTGGGATATTCCAAGTGGGGGGAGTGCTTAAACTTTAAGGGCATTAAATAAGTTTTTATTGATGCATGAGCGGGGGAATTTGGAGGGGTCTATTTATGTGATCATTCACTCATTTGCAAAGTTTATGCCATGGAATATCACTTCTCTACTTTTGTGAACGAATGCTGTTGAGCAGAGTTCCCTTTGAGGTTGTTTAGCCTTAGTAACTTATCTGGTTTCGGTTGTGTGATATCAACTCTAGCTGGGTAATCTATGATTTTTATCTAGAAAATCAAAGGAGCGAAAATGGAGTTGTTTTGCAGTTGTGTGATTTTGACAGTTTTGATGTGTTCTGATTATCTTTAGATAGAATTTGTTTTGGTAATTGATTTTGGTGTGATTATATGTATTTTTCAATGAAGAATGATAGGATTGAATCAAGAAAAGATCTAAGTGCAGTTTTCTGGTGTAGTCGTACTTCTTGGAAATGGCCGTACCATTGAAAAATTCCTAAGTGCAAAGTAAAAAATAAGTGAGTTTAGGGAGTTGATTTGTCTTGTAGTGGGCAGAAAAGACAAATTAGGGATGAATAAGCAACTTTAAACATTTTAAGCGACTCTTTTTGCTTGCCGTACAGTCCCCAGTTCCTGTACTTCTTCAGGGTACGTGAGCCTCTAGAAAATAAATCGCTCACTTATGGAGCTGTCTTTACCTCTGGATGGTGGCGCCTAGGCATTGGTAGCTTTATGAAACAGGTTTGGAGCGAGGGTCTTGAGTTTATGAAGAGTTATGAATGTTTTGGAGGGATTTCTGGGTGCAGGCATGACCGTACCAGCAAGGTACAGGACCATCTTTTGAGCTGGGCAGAAATTGCTAGTTTGTCTAGGTTTGTTGCATTGGAATAGCAGTTAAGATATATCCGGTACATGATTGCTACAATGAATGTGCTTCTTGGAAACTCATACATGAACCAACCATCAGCCTGAAGCAGTGTTCCATGATTTTAGTCATCTCCGGGCCAGCATAAAGGAAACTTCTTGGTTTAAGAAGCCATCTCATTATCTGCAGCACAACTTCAGGAACCAATGAACTGCAAAGGTACTTGAGTCTTTCCATGTCCAGATTTCATGCCACAACAGTACACATTTGTATGACAACACTTAGAAGTCATTGCAGCCATTAGAAGATTAATATCCCATTGTTAAATCACTAGAAGTTGGATAGAGTTTGGGTTAATCATCAACTACAGCAGATGTGAAGCAACCCTAGTATGTTGATAGATGTTGATCTTCAATTTGAATAAACTTACTGTGCAATCTTTCTTAGATTTAGATATAACTTTCTATTTGTCCTTCTATGATAAAAGCACACAATGTGTTTGTGAAAATGTCCATATGTTGTGGAACTTCATTTGCATGATAAATAGTTACAGACTATCATTCAAACAAGCAACCTAACTCAGAAAATCAGTCATGCAAAGTGTTTGACAAAATGTCAAACCATTAGCAACCGGAATTACAGGGCAAAACTAGGGTGGCCATTAGAGTGGTATCAGAGCCAGGTTTCTTGCTAGCCTGTGCGCATTTTCTAAAATGCAACAGAAGTGCCAGAGAGAAAAACAGTCATGGGAGAGGAATATAAGGGAAATTGGCAACTTCATATTTCAGGTGACCGAATGGAGAAGAAGTTTGATCAAATGTTCGATATGATGGAAAGACTTATGAACAAGATGGATCAAAATTTAATTCATGGTCCAAGACAAAATACAGAAGCCACCAGCTCCTAGTATAGCGGAATCAGAGATATAACTTTTACGCAAGAGACAATGGAGAGAGTTTAGAATTATGAACAAGAGGCCACCAAAGCTTTTGACCAATATCAAGCACTATCTGACAGGTTCAAAAATGAATACTCCTTTGATAGGTACGTGGAATTAAGTGCAATATTAGATCCTAACAGAAAGGGTCTTATACACTACATTAGAAGTACAAGGAAAGAGGAAAAAGAAAAAAGAAAGAAAGAGAAGAAAGATAGTGGAAACAAGAGCTTCAAACTTTATAAACCATTTCAACAATCTTCTAATTAGCCACAAAGGAAGAGCAAAAATCAGTTGAGGAATGAACATCGTTGCTTCACATGCCATGAAGAATGGACACCTAGTCATACATGTGGAAACAAAGAAGAATCACTTAGTGCATCGACAATTGAGAGTCTCGATGATGATAATGAAGTTGATAGGAATGCTGATATGGAATTTGTCAAATCAACAATTATTGATCAAACATATGAAGACAATACCACTTCTGAAAAGCCTGCATCTACAAATGTTGAGGAGGTGATTAATGAAGATGACAAAATAACAGTTCTGAGTATAAAATCAGATCTATCAAATGAAGTTTCTGAGACTATTATCTTCCTTGATGACACTAGTGAGTATCAGTTTGACTTCCAATCAGAACCTATAGAGATGAGTGTACCTGATGATTTCAGTACTGGCGACTTGGTGTGATTTGTTTGGAGAATCCATTGCACATGAGGCACAAAGTAATCAGCCTTTTAATCTTTGGGATTTGGGTGTGTTGGCACCTAAGTTTGATGAAGATCCATATTGGGATGAACTCCTTTCTGATCATGATGATGCCTTTATCGTAGAACATAATGTATGCCAAGAGAATAGGATTGAGGAAGCTGAATTTGAAAAGCATAGTCTTGTGTGCAAATCAGAAAATATAATGCATGAAGCTGAAATTGATTGATGGCTAAATGATGATGACGGGACAAGCTTTGATAGAGAGGCATAGGAGTTCTGGGACAGCCATGGAGTCACAGCTGAAAGGTATGGTGAAGGTTCTATTTCTTGCTTGCAACATAATAGCAGTTCACCATTCGTACGTGCTTAAGGTTGGAAAACACAATTCTTAGTGTCAGCAGAAAATGAAGTACAAGTTTTATCTAGAATGGATGGCACACATAGGCATGTGGAGAATTTAATTCAAAACACATCAAGGGGTCATCGTGAGCAGATAGTTTCCCTTGCTGATTTGCATAACGTTAAGAGCACTATGGAGGAAGTGAAATCAGCCTACCTACACACGATCCATGATAGAGATATGGCTAACAAGATTGCATATGAGGCTTTGAGTTTGTATAGGGAAACTGAGGCTAAGGTAGATGAGCTTACAATTGAGCTTAGTGCAACTAAGGATTCCTTGAAGAATGTTCAAATGACTCTTCTTGAAGCGAAAAAACAACTCTATGAGGCCAAATAGTTTGGAGAGTAGGAGAAGAGAGAAAGGGCCAAGGAGATAGAACAGATAATAGAGGAGCTTGATTATATTCAAGAGGAATTTGAACTTGCGTATTGTCCCTTAAAGTCAGAATACAGGAGTTTGGATTAGCAAGATGATTGGTCTGATTCTGGAGTTGAGGGTAATCTACAATTTGTGGATAATCCCTTGTTTGAGTTAGATGCTGATTTGATTCATGATAACCCTTTATTTGAGTTGGATGATGAAGACCTAACCGATTTTGGTGAGAGTGGAATCAATTACAGGATTTGGGATCTAGGAGTGGTTTCTAGCCATGAGGTGTTGTCTCAGGTTGGGAGTAGTGGCACAACTTCCAGTGTTAGTATTGCTGTCCACTTTCCGATCAGCCTATACATGACTCCAGTTCTTGGTCCGCAGGTGAGTTGGACGGCTTCTTCAGACCAGCAGTTGAGTACTCTATGGTTGAGGCTGGTTGGTAGAGGTGATTTGATCATAGGAGATGATTCTTCACCTACATCCATACTCATCTCTCCTATATTTTTTGTGGGATTTCAGGTTGATTACCGCTGTCCTTATATTTCCACATTGGGTATGATGACATCTTTTATTGAGCTGATTGGTTCTGAGCTTTGGCAGGCTTTTGGGCAGCTGGTGGTGAGAGTTTTTCAGGCCACAATTCAATTATCTCTTATTTCCACTTCCGTGAGTGATGGTTACTACAGACACTTCATGATGTGGGTATGTATATCATTAGATGATGCTATGATGCTTGCAGTGGGTTGGGTGTATTGGTGCGTTCAGAATTGCTTCCTTGACACTTGGAGATTAAGTGTCAATGATTTGTTATCAGTTTCTAACCGCAAAGGCATTCCCAGGATAGCTATGCTTAGAGTTGGTTTTGCTGGCATCTTCTATACCTGCTACTTGTCCGGGATTGATTTGTCTCACTTTGGGGGCATCATGAGGAGAGATGCTGAGGTGTATGTTGTAAGGTTGAGCAGGCTATCTTTTTCGTTACCCAGGATCGTGACAGGTACAGGGATTGCAGTTATGGATCTCACTGAGATGCCTTGGTAGGAGATGTTTCATGGTATAGATTTCAGCCTTTTCAGGCACTCCAGTGTGGGTTTTGGTGATGGATATAGTATTGGGTCACAGGAGAGAGGAGCACAGTTTTGGCATGATGAGTTTATAGTTATAATCAGAGTGGTGGTTTTTTTCTGAGATTGCCCTGGAATCCAGGGATCACTTGGGTTTGTAGTCCAGCAGCTATTGGAAATGAGAGAGTTGATGCTGACTCTCTTGAGCGTATTCTTATGATGATATAGTTGGGGTTGTCTGAAGAGCAATACCTTGAGGAGTTGATTGAGTTGATGCAGTATTTGATTGATCTTCTTATAGAAGATTTTCAGGGGGTCTCTTGTATTGGTACCTTGCAGGACAATGTCTTCAATAGATGGCACTATAGATCTCCTAGATTGACTTGGGACCTTGGGATCATTTGACTCCAGTTTGGATTAGTCTGTTGTTGGAGGCTGTATTGGCATTGCTTAAGGTCAAGCAATCTTTGGGAAGGACGGAGTATAATGTCCCTTTACCATCAGTGAATATTGGAGAACATTAGCCTTAGTATTTTATTTCTTGAAGGCTAACTTAACTGAATAAAGGGAAATGTCTTTTTAAAAAAAAGATTAAAATAAGTTATCCTATGTTCATTTTACAAAATAATCATTTGATAACTTATTTCTTTTTAAAAATAAAAAAGAGAACCTCCTCAAGTTGGCATTGGCCTCAGACTTTAAGGCCATTAAATAAGCTTTTATTGATGCATGAGCGGGGGAATCTGAAGGAGTCTATTTATATGATCATTCGCTCATTTGCAAAGTTTATGCCATGGAATATCGTTTCTCTACTTTTGTGAATGAATGTTGTTGAGTAGAGTTCCCTTTGAGGTTGTTTAGCCTTAGTAACTTATCTGGTTTCGGTTGTGTGATATCAACCCTAGCTGGGTAATCTGTGATCTTCATCCAAAAAATCAAAGGAGCGAAAATGGAGTTGTTTTGCAGTTGTGTGATTTTGACGGTTTTGATGTGTTCTGATTATCTTTAGAAAGAATATGTTTTGGTAATTGCTTTGGTGTGATTATATGTTTTTTTCAATGAAGAATGATAGGACTGAATCGAGAAAAGATCTGAGTGCAGTTTTTTGGTGTAGTCGTACTTCCTAGAAATGGCCGTACCATTGAAAAATTCCTAAGTGCAAAGTAAAAAATAAGTGAGTTTAGGGAGTTGATTTGTCTTGTAGTGGGCAGAAAAGACAAATTAGGGATGAATAAGCAACTTTAAACATTTTAAGCGACTCTTTTTGCTTGTCGTACAGTCCCCGGCTGCCGTACTTCTTCAGGGTACGTGAGCCTCTAGAAAATAAATCGCTCACTTATGGAGCTGTCTTTACCTTTGGATGGTGGCGCCTAGGCATTGGTAGCATTATGAAACAGGTTTGGAGTGGGGGTCTTGAGTTTATGAAGACTTATGAATGTTTTGGAGGGATTTCTGGGTGTAGCCATGACCGTACTGGCAAGGTACTGGACCATCTTCTGAGCTGGGCAGAAACTGCTAGTTTGTCTGGGTTTGTTGCATTGGAATAACAATTAAGATATATCTAGTACATGATTGCTACAATGAATGTGCTTCATGGCAACTCATACATGAACCAACCTTCATCCTGAAGCAGTGTTCCATGATTTCAGTCATCTCTGGGACAGCATAGAGGAAACTTCTTGGTTTAAGAAGCCATCTCATTATCTGCAGCACATAACTTCAGGAACCAATGAATTGCAAAGGTACTCGAGTCTTTCCATGTCCAGATTTCATGCCACAGCAGTACACATTTGTATGACAGCACTTAGAAGTCATTGCAGCCATTAAAAGATTAATATCCCATTGTTAAATCACTAGAAGTTGGATAGAGTTTGGGTTAATCATCAACTACAGCAGATGTGAAGCAACCCTGGTATGTTGATAGATGTTGATCTACAATTTGAATAAACTTACTATGCAATCTTTCTCAGATTTAGATATAACTTTCTATTTGTCCTTCTATGATAAAAGCACACAATGTGTTTGTGAAAATGTCCATATGTTGTGGAACTTCATTTGCATGATAAACAGTTACATACTATCATTCAAACAAGCAACCTAACTTAGAAAATCAGTCATGCAAAGTGTTTGACAAAATGTCACACCATTAGGAACCAGAATTACGGGGCAAAACTAGGGTGGCCATTACACACCCAACTTTGGCAAAAGTAACATATTTATAAGTTAAGTTAAATGACTTAACTTGGCATCCAATTTGAGGGAGTAATAAGGTGGGTAATAAAGCAAAATGAATTAAATATTAAATGCTCAAGTTGAGTGTGAGATTTGAGGGAAAATATAAAAGGTTTTGGAGCTCATTTTGCAAGTATGCTTGATATATTATTCTACAAGGTTTTTGTGGTTGAACTTTGGTTCTGCTTGGTTTTGTGAGGACGAAATCCCTCATGAGGATCAACAACTACAGGATTGAGAGACATCCCAAGGTTGTTTGTTGATGGTCTCACATAGGGACTATGCTGGTAATGCATTGGTTTGACTTCTACAGTTTTGAACAAGGAGTTTTGATTGTAGATTTTGAATGAAGAGGACGAGCAGAGTTCTAAATGGAATAAAGCAGATTGAATGAGTTTTGTGGTCTGCATATAGTTTGCTTGCTAGTCGTACCATTCTTGGGAATGGCCGTATCCGTTTTAGAGACATTTGACTTCATTTTGGCGTTTTCCCTTCTTCAATCTTGGACATGGGGAGTTGAGATTGATTGCAGATGATAATGAAGCGATTGAGAGGGGTTTTGGAAGGAGCTGAATGAAGTTTATTGCTTCTAGGCTGTACCACAGCAAGCTGTACAATAGCAGAAGAGGGCGTGGTCTTTTCTAGGGCAAAACGCCTAGTATTTGGAGTGAATTTTGGTGTTTTTGGAGGCATTTGGGATTGCTGCATCTTTGTTGGTGCTTAGAAGTTTGGAGCAGCTAGGGTTGGGACCCTTTCCATACCAAAACAAGGCTCCAGTTTGCTATATTTTTATGTTATCAGGCTTGTAATGTTAAAACAGCAAATGGGTATGTTTCCATTTTGATGTTAATGTTATTCCTCCATTTGGGTGTTTGTTAGTTTGATGATATTAATGTTTCCCACATAAATAAGCATCTGGGTATCATTAGTTTGCTTTACATTTGAATGTATGTTATATGCAATGCAAAACAAAATGCAAACCTGAAACACATAAACTCAGTATCAAACAGAAAATCAGAAAAAAATTTAGGGTGGGACATTATAGTGGTATCAAAGCACAGTTTTCTTGCCATCCTATGCGGTTGATGTGATGAACATACAGTGACTTTCTCGAATAAAGCAGCCTAACACTCATCAATACTATTTGAGAAGAAACAAATGAAACCCAAACCTTGAAATCCTAGCACATATAGATCCATTTGCAGGTGTTGACAGGGTCGAGGTAGATATGGGTGATAGAGATCACGATGAACCGAGCACTAGAGATATCTTAAATGATCTTGCTAGGGGATAGCGAGAGTTGCAACAAAATATGAATCAACTTTGTGCCCTTTTGGCTCAGTAGATTGCGGGAAGTAACAATAACATTAACAACGGTAATGGTAATGGCGATGGGAGACATGGTGATGGAAATGGCAATAGAAGGAATGGTGATAATGGGGATGGTTCAGTCAATGATAAGGCTGTAAATCAATGATCTATGGCTGGAACAACAAACACTAGGCCTTGTATGCCTACTTTTCCTCCACGGGATAACCCTCCAGTTGTTAATGAACCCACACAACATGAGTTGCAGGATCAAATAATGAGAGATTGGAGGGATTCAGGGACATAATTTCAGGCTGAGATGTCATTTCGTGATTATATGGATATTAGATTGAGGCATAGACCCCATAGAGGTGGGGGCGACAGACTTTATAATCAGGAATTACAGAAGAAGGTTAGTAAGTTATCTATTCCTTACTTTGATGGCTCGGGGAAAACTACAACTAGAGCTTGGGTACACAGGTTAGATAACTATTTTCAGCTCAGTCCTATGTCAGAGGATGAGGCCATTACATATGCTGCTCTTCATTTAGATGGTAGTGCCCATGAGTGGTGGCACCATGGGATGGTCACTTTGGGCCATGATCAGATTACTTCTTACGCAGAGTTTACTGAGCGGTTGATGTGTAATGTCCCCTTCTAGTGAGTCCGAATTTTTCCTTTGACCTTGCACAATTCAACTCACCAAAGAGAACATTAGTATACAATTCTTCTTTAAATTCACATATCATTAATAAACATAAGCCATTTGTTATCATAGATTGATTGTATACATTTCATGATTCCCTAGAAGAGATCTACTTGGCCCTTTGTTAATCAAATCCTCCATCTTATGAGAGTGAATCCGTTAGGGTGCAATGCCAATGGTATAGGTCGTTCTTCCTTCAAGGGGTACTCTAGACCCAGGCCACTCTAGGACCTTCCTTTGACTTGGGGTTCTCTAGACCACTCAAGTCAAAAGACTACCTCTTGCTCCCTAAGGTACCATCTTGAGACAAGGGCTCGAAGGGGTGCTCTAGACCAATGAACCTGTACCTATCCTTGGTTGATTGCCCGCCCCTAATCTTCCCTACTCCTCATAGTGGTGAGTTGATTAACATTATTGCCTTCCTCTATTTTAGGAATTCATGCCTTTTATGTACTTGTACTCTTTGTATTCTTTCCTTAGTTCATTATAATGAAAATGCACATAAATATTTCATACTCATTACATAATCTAACTAAACTGATTGCAATGTAAACAATTCATAATTTATAATGATTTCATGCTATCACAGTCAGCTATTGTTACTCTTACACAATGCAATTCATATGTTCATTGTTCACCATTTATCATGACATTTCACATGCTATCTTCATGATCTTATCAACATACACTTCTTCTCTATAACTTATATACTATTCCTTAACACCATATGGGGTTGATAGGGTGTAGCATGTTGTTGTTCATCATAGGCTATGTTTGTCTCCCATCCTTATTCAAGAACTACTTGGTGTATTCTTGAGGCTAAGGCATCCGTGAGGATTCTTGGTCCTCTAGGTAGCCAAGACCAATACATCAACTATGAATGATAAACTAGACATGTCACCCTTCATTGATCCCATATGTGGTTAATGAATGGGATATAGAATACACGGTTAGTGACTATTACATATGACTGTCCATGAATTATATTGCTCAGAACTAGCTGTAAATAAATGTAGTGTTATACTGAACATTAAAACAAGCAAGGGAAACAATGTACTGTCATACCTGTGGTATTATGTCAGTTTGATTACTGGAGCCTGCAAGAATGGCAGTTTGCTGTTGGAAAGTCTTCTTATAATGCTTGCTGTAATATCTTTGATAACAGATCAGAATTATGCAGAGTATCTACTTTATGCCAATTGTTTTGGTTATGGACTTATTCGATGCTTTCTTGATATGACATTGGCTGCTCCGTGAATTTCCCTGTATTCCTTTTGCTTGATGTTCTGGTTAATTTCTATGATATGCGTCTATTTTGATCCTTCGATGATGCCGTTTATATGTTGCTGATGAATTTCAATGATTCTGTGATATTTGATGATTCAAGTGGAGATGTTATGGTTGGATATTTGATGATTCAATGTTCATTTGAATGATAATTCTTAGATTATGGCTGACCACGTTTGATCGCTCCTTTGATATTCGTCAATCACAAATATGAATTATTCTTTCTTCATTACCTTCAAATGGAGTCTTCAGTAAATACTACTACTTTATCATATGTTGATTCCTTCAAACAATTCCTTCCCTTTTGTTAAGTCGATGGCCTTTTATTCCTATGCCCTCTATGCCCTTCCCCTTCAAATGCTTGCTTGAATTCTATTATGTATCTGCCTCATCATGAGGCACGACCTTTCACCATTCCCGTGACTATTCTTAAATTATATTAATTACTTTGCTAGCGTTACTAGTAGATAAATCGTGGGGATTTCCTTTCATGATCGCACCCTTAATATTAATCATTCCTTCTTCTCATAAGAATCCTTGTCTTATGTATTTCGCTCCCTCTGATGCATATCTTGGAATACTTTATTTATAGCCCCCATCGCACCGATGTTACCAACATATTACTAATTATTTTATAGTCTAGTCACCCTTATATTAAGATCACTTCTCTTTCTTACGTAATCCCAACTCATTGCCTTTATAAATAGCATATTATTCCATATATTTAAATAAGACATTTTGTCTTATTATGTTGTATGACTCATATTTTAAAAACTATTTCTTTCCTTATAATCGTTGCCTTAGGCCTATTTATATTATTATATAATATTTAATATCCCTATTAATAATTATAATTCATATTATAATATTTAATAATTATATATTAATAACTATAATAATATTTGATCATTAATATTTATATTTATATTGATCACTATAATTTATATCATTACACAATAGAAATAATATTAATGATTCATATAATAAATTATATTATATTATAATAACATATTATATTTATATTGATAATGATAATGATAATGCTATTTATTTATATAAAATAATATTATTATAGATTAATAATAATATTATTATGTATACGATCATCATCAAAGCGACTTTTCCTATCTTATCATGATGTTTATATCTTTAAACTATGCCTTAATATTGGGGCATGACATGATGGATAGATTTGACAAAAGGGATCTTGAGTTGCAGTTTAAAGAGTTGGCTCAGTTGAAATAGTGGGGCTCAGTTGACACTTACATTTCTGAATTCCAAAAGTTACTTGTGATGGTGACCGATATTTTTGAAAGGAAGTTGACTATTTTTTTTATCAATGGTCTATTCGATCCCTTGAGAGGTTGGATTAAGGCCCTTAATCCACCTTCTTTGCAGTATGCTCTAAAGAAAGCGAGAGATATGGAGTCTTCCACTTCGAGGAGCAAATTTCAAACCAAAGGTTTCTTTCATAAGAAAGACAAGGACACGAAACCATTTCAGAGACACTCCAATCCACCCAAGAAGGGACCTTTGAGATTAGATAGTGATCAGCTCAAGGAACTCAGATGAAATAAATTGTGTTTTCATTGCAGGGAGCCTTGGGATCCATCACACAAGTGTGCTGCCCAAGCCAAGGGTAAACAGATAGAGTACTTTTCAGCAGAAGAATCAACAGATGAAGATGTAGATCAGCATGCCGATCTTGGGGATTCGGAGAGGGAGAACTCTTCAGATGAGTCCGAGTTGGAGCAGGGAAATGATAGGCCCATAGCCCAACTCTCTAGCATCCAGAAAGAGGGTTCATTCAGGATTCGGGGAGTTCTCGGGGGACAGAGAGTAGCTACTCTTCTTGACATAGGAGCCACTCATAACTTCATTGATAAGGGGCTAGTTGCAAGAAGGGGACTCAAGACAAAAGAGTTTGAAGGATTCAAGGTGAGAGTAGCTGATGGTTTTGTGATCATCTATAAGAGGAGGATTCCTAACTTGACTATGCAGTTGAGTGATTATGAGTTCCAGGTTGATTATTATGTTGTGAGCATGGGGGAGGTGGATGTGGTTCTTGGCATGAGATGGCTTCATGCTATTGGAGAATTTTACCTCAACTTGCATACCATGGAAATGAAGTTTGAGGTTGATGGGAGGAAGCATGTGCTTAAGGGAATGTTAGACGGTGGTTTACGTATGGTGTCTCTCAAGAGGATGGAGAGACTTCTTAGACATGATCAAGTAGATTGGGTAGTAGAGTGCTTGATTATGCCCACAGTTATAGAGCAATAGAAGCAGAGTTACCACCCAAATATCCAGGCTTTGTCGTCCAAGTACAACAAAGTGTTTAGCAACATTCCACCTGGGAGGCCTCCTGAGAGGGGCATTGAGCATGTGATTGGAGGCGGCCAAGCCAGTCATTATTACTCCCTACATGCATCCGAAGAGGTTGAAGGATGAGATTGAGAAGGCTACCAAAGAGCTTCTCGAAATGGGGCACATCAGGCCAAGAAAGAGCCCTTTTGCTTCTGCGGTAGTGTTGGTGATGAAAAAAGATGGGATGTTGAGGATGTGTATTGACTACAGGGCCTTGAACAAGAAGACGATAAAGAATAGATACCCCATCCCACGTATTGATGAGCTCATAGATGAGCTACATGGTGCTTGCTACTTCTCGAAGATAGATCTGAGATCAGGTTACCACCAAATTTGAGTTAGGGAAGAAGATGTGGAGAAGATGGCATTTTGGTGCCATTATGGACACTTCGAGTTTCTAGTTATGCCTTTTGGCTTAACCAATGCCCCAGCTACTTTTCAGTCCTGCATGAACAAGGTGTTTCGGAATCTGATGAGGAAATTTGTCCTCATCTTCTTTGATGACATATTGATTTTTAGCAGGACTTGGGAGGAACACCTATACCATATTGACGAGGTGTTGAGTATTTTGGAGGAGTCACTATACGCCAAAGAGTCTAAGTGTGAGTTTGGCATGACTGAGCTCTTGTATCTTGGTCACATTATCATCTCTGAGGGTGTTAGAGTGGATCCTGAGAAGATTAGAGCAATCATTGATTGGCCTCCATCCAAGAATCTCTCACAACTCAAGGGATTCTTTGGTCTTTGTGGTTTCTACGGGAGTTTCGTCAAAGGGTTTTCACAGGTAGCTGCTCCACTTACAGACTTGACAAAGAAGGGGGCTTTTGTTTGGTCTAATGATGCACAACAATGTTTTGATTGTTTCAAACAGTTAATGAGCACTTGCCCAGTATTAGTTATTCGTGATTTCTCTAAACCACTTGAGTTAGATTGTGATGCTTCTGGAGAGGGAATAGGTGTAGTGTTGATGCAGGATAAGCATCCCATAGTGTTTAAGAGCAGAAAATTGCGGGGTGCCGAGAGAGGTTACAACATTTATGATAAGTAGATGTTGGCTATTATGCATGCATTAGCCAAATTCAGACCTTACTTAGTGGGGGGCAAGTTTATTGTTAAGACATCACAAAAGCCTCAAGCATTTTCTGAACCAGAGAGATCGCATGAGCTACATGCTTATGACTTTGACATAGTGTCATATCCCTCGTACATATGATCATAAGGATGAAGATCTGACTCAAAAGAATGGATATCATAAGCTATCACATTGCCTAAACTACTCATGAGTGGCGTCGATCACAAGAAGAGACCGATTTCTCTTAAGGAAAAGACAAAAATTAATAAGACAAGGGTGCTGATTGTAGGGAGCATAAGACAAATCAATATAAGACAAAAGTATCTTAACACATAAAACAAACAATGATTATGTTAAGGGATTGCCGATTGAGAGGCGATGGTTAGAAAGAAGTGTGACTTTCCCCGATCGGAAGATGTATTTAAGGAGGACCAACGATGGACTTGGAGGCATCATATCATCATCGATCACCCAACAAGTTCTGAACATCCAACAAGCAATAGATAATAATCAGATCACATCTCATCATTCATCACAAAGCAGTCTAAGCATCCAACGAACCATTGATAATATTCAGATAGTGAATTATAGATCCAGCATACAGATCAATCAGCAAATAGAATAACAATCAGTGAATTATAATCAGTCGAGTATAGCAGATCCTCATCATTCAGTTATTGATTCCAATTCACTAGTATAAGAGAAGCATTAAATCGGAATCCATTACCATTCCTGCGAGTTTGATCAGCGCTAATCACTATACACATATAAGGTATGATCTATATCTCATGTCCATTCATTTGATAAGAATAGTATATGGTTGCAAAGATATAATTAAAATGATGATAAATAGAATAAATATAAATGATAACTGTTACATATCGAATAAGCTTAGAATGTAATACTAATGAACATTATGAATGTTAAGGTAATGAAACATAGAATGATTGATAACAGTTATATATCAAAGAATGAAAAGTTAGAATGTTAGAAAGATTATCATGGAAAAGATAAGCTAAAAATGCTATTATAAGTATATAGAATAGTCTGAAATATAGAATGAGAATTGCATAATCCTAGTGATATAAAAATGCTCATAATCATGAATGAATAACCTAAGAATATTAAGGCATAAGATGTTTGAATGTTATTCCTATAAAGAGCATATTGGATATTGCCAAGTAATGTGAAAGGCAATCATGAGATAGTGCAAATGAGTAATATGATCTAATTGTAACATCTCGTGATCAATGAGGATCACGAGATAGTAAAGATAATTCTTATAAGTGTAATTCATAATCATGGAATACTCGAGATGAGAATAGGAGCCTCATCATTAATCTATTTACACACCCTATATGTATGGGATTGGAGGTTAGGGAAAGCGGTTAGGATTTAGCACCTAGGTGACCCTCTAGCTAGCGAAGTACCGCCGGATGTATAGCGATGAAGCCCCTCGAGCCAAGAGGTGAATTATCGCCAGATGTATAGCGTGAAGCCCTTGGGCCTATGGTTGCGTAGACCTAGATGTTAGAATGGCTTAACGGTAGGTGACTCTCAAGAGGGTGAAGTATCGCCGGATGCATAGCGTGAAGCCCTTTGAGCCAAGTGGTGAAACCAGAGTTGCATGGACACGGATACGGATACAACTATTTTTCAAGACCCCTAATATGGATACGGCTAGATACGACATATACATATGTGTGTATATATATAGATAGATAGATAGATTAGCAATAAATAATATTAAATACTTTAAATTTAATATAACTAATATATATTTAACAAAATTTAATATAACTAATATATATTTAACAAATATATTATATATTAATAAATTAAACTAAAAACAAGTTAAATGTATTAAACTTAATAAATAAATAAAAGTTTACAATGTAAAGTAAAACAAAAAAGCCAAAAATTAAAAAAAGTATCACCAATAATATTTGCCTCTTCCTCCATTGCTTGTTGACACTATATCTCCAACTTTAGAATGAATGCGATTATTTGAGTAAATGCGTAGAAAGACATATTTCCATCGTGTGCATGTTGGTCCAGAGTAGTTCCCTGCAACAAGAAATCAGCATGCTGCATCTACGCGTATCCGGCACGGGAAAAAAATAGGGTCTTTTTTGGGTACGGCTGGATATGGTATCCAAGAAGTATCCGAGCCATATCCTATGAGTATCCGTATCCGATACGGCGATACACGTACCAAGGGAGAGGGGGTGGAGTATCCGGTAACTGTGGGTGAAACCCTTGGGCCTATGGCAATGGGTCTTTTTGTACTAGTGCCCTAACGCACCCTCTCATATTGGGTGAGTGACGTAGGTTAGATTAACGTTCAGGCTCATGGATGTCTCTCCCGAGGTAAACCATGGAACATATATAATAGATATGAGGAAATGTGAAATGCATATTGAATTATGATTATAAGGTTACTAACCCTAAGAGGAAATGTGAAAAGTATATGAACTTTGATATTGATAATTACTCGTGGATATCAACTCTAATTGAGATATGTTGATATTATAAAGATGAATTGGTTATTAATGTTCTCTTTTACAAGTTGAAATTGTGTGCAAGGTTGAGAAAATTTTGACTTGCTAGAAGGGGACATTACACATAGTCTATGTCAAGGGAAAAAAAAATGTCGTTGCTGATGCTTTGTCCAGGAGACCACATTTATGCTCCTTAGTAGAGATCACAATTGATTGGAAGGAGTTGAGTTCAGCTGAGTATGCTAAGGATCGGTGGGCCACAGGGATTATTGAGGGTAGCATTCGTGATGACAGGTACACGGTTGTAAATGATCTCATCATCTACAAGAATAGAATTTTCTTGGTACCTGATTCTGGGATTAAAAAGAAGATTTTGAGGGCATTCCATGATGTTCCAAATTTCCAATGGCTGGTCACCTGGGTTACTTCAAAACATATAGGTAGATCCGGGAAAGATTTACATGGAAAGGGCTCAAAACTGAAGTTCTTAAGTATGTTCGTGAGTGTCCTACATGCCAACAAAATAAGCATGAGCATTCTTATCCAGTTGGTCTTCTACAACCCCTTCCTATTCCAAATCAGAAGTGGGAATGCATCTCCATGGATTTTATCACAAGTCTGCCCAAGGTTCACGGGAAGGACTATATTTATGTTGTGGTTGATAGATTGACGAAATTTGCTCACTTCTTTGCTATTTCAGCCACATACACAACATCATAGGTTGCTGATTTGTTTTTCAGAGAGGTATTTAGGCTTCATGGGTTGCCTAGGAGCATAGTAAGTGACAAGGACAACAAGTTCTTAAGTCACTTTTGGCAGGAGCTTTTCAAGTTGAGTGCGACTGAACTCACCCCTAGCACCAATTATCACCCATAGATTGATGGGCAAACAGAAATTGTTAATAAGTGGGTGGAAGGATACCTCAGGAACTACATTCCAGGGCAGCAGAAGGCATGGGTTAAGTGGCTCCACCTTGGTGAGTATTGCTACAATACCACTTATCATATGTCCATACAAATGTCACCATTCTTGGTGTTATATGGCTATGAAGCGCCGAACTTCCTAGACTTGTTGTTTGGGGGTAGTAGAGTGCCCAAGGCAAAGGACTTATTACAGGAAAGCCAAGATATTATGAAGTCCTTGAAGGAGAACTTACAAAAAACACAGAATCAATAGAAGCAATACGCAGATCAGCATCGTGTTGAGTGTTCCTTTGAGGTTGGTGACATGGTCTATTTAATGTTGCAGCCTTACAGATAGTCAACTCTCAAGAAGAGGGGTGTAGAGAAGTTGAAGCCACGGTATTATGGCCCATTCAGAGTTTCCCGTTGGATTGGGGAGGTGGCTTATGAGTTGGAGTTGCCGGCGGACAATAGAGTTCATAATGTCTTCCACGTATCTCGCCTCAAGAAGGCATTGGGGCACAATGTGATCCTTTCCACTGAACTACCATCTCTAGATGAAGAAGGCAAGTTGATTCTCATTTCGGAGGCCATTATAGACACCAGAAAGCATGCTTTACGGGGGAGGGTCATCAGAGAATACTTGGTAAAGTGGAAGAATTTGCCAGTAGAGGATGCTACATGAGAGAATGAGCAGATTTTATAGCACCCAGAATTGAGATTGCTTGTGGACAAGCAATTTTTGGAAGGGCGGACTGTAATGTCCCCTTCTTAAGCATCCGATAGTTAGTGATGGTTAGCTTATTACTTGGGTTCCCGTAGGCTAACATGGTGGTTAGGGGACTCCTTTCGAGGGGTTGATGGCATGACAGTTGAGCCGTTTGGGTTTTTCTAAGGTTGCATTGAGTTCATAGATGTCAGGGGATTCACATAGATGCTTTCTGAGGGCATTTTTGGACATGGAGTCCACACTTACTATTTTTAGCAGGGTCACTGCTCAGCACCGACTTCGTCATGTGGCACCGGTTATGCTCCGTCATGATTGGTCTCTTCACCCAATGCCCGTTGGTGTCCGTTTGAGGAGAGATGTTATTATATTAATTATCATTAATGTATTAAGTTAAATTAAATATTTAACTTAGCGATAATTAAATATCATAAAGGTGACTTTATATTATATGCTTGGGTGCCCAGCTTTGGGAAAAGTAACATATTTATAAGTTAAGTTAAATGACTTAACTTGGTGTTCAATTTGAGGGAGTTATAAGGTGGGTAATAAAGCAAAATGAATTAAATATTAAATGCCCAAGTTGAGCGTGAGATTTGGGGGAAAATATAAAAGGCTTTGGAGCTCATTTTGCAAGTATGCTTGATATATTATTCTACAGGGTTTTTGTGGCTGAACTTTGGTTCTGCTTGGCTTTGTGAGGACGAAATTCCTCATGAGGATCAACAACTGCAGGATTGAGAGACATCCCAAGGCTGTTTGTTGATGGTTTCACACAAGGACTATGCTAGTAATGCATTGGTTTGATTTCTACAGTTTTGAACAAGGATTTTTGATTGCAGATTTTGAATGAAGAAGATGAGCAGAGTTTTAAATGAAATAAAGTAGACTGAATGAGTTTTGTGGTTTGCATATAGTTTGCTTGTTGGCCGTACCATTCCTGGGACAGACTGTACTAGTTTTAGAGACATTTGACTTCATTTTGGCATTTTCCTTTCTATCTTGGATGTGGGGAGTTGAGCTTGATTGCAGATGATAAGGAAGTGATTGAGAGGGGTTTTGGAAGGAGCTAAATGAAGTTTATCGTTGTTGGGCCGTACCACAGTAAGATGTACAATACTAGAAGAGGGCGTGGTCTTTTCTAGGGCGAAACGCCTAGCATTTGGAGTGACTTTTGGTGTTTTTGGAGGCGTTTGGGACTGTCGCATCTCTGTCGGTGCTTAGAAGTTTGGAGCAGCTAGGGTTTGGACCCATTCCATACCAAAACAAGGCTCTAGTTTGCTGTATTTTTATGTTATCAGGCTTGTAATGTCAAAACGGCAAATGAGTATGTTTCCATTTTGATGTTAATGTTATTCCTCCATCTGGGTGTTTGATAGTTTGATGATATTAATGTTTCCCACATAAATAAGCATCTGAGTATCATCAGTTTGCATTACATTTGAATTTATGTTATATGCAATGCAAAACAAAATGCAAACCTAAAACACATAAACTCAATATCAAACAGAAAATCAGAAGAAAAATTTAGGGTGGGACATCACAAGTATGAAGGTCTCTGTGGTTTTGTAGGCCTTAATTTGAGCTTGGTGGTGGGGGCTCTGCCCCTCGACCTTGCCCTATATTGCCCAGGGAATGCGCTTGGACCCCACAAGGAACGCTAACTAGTGAACCCACTAGGGGTTCTGTCCGTAGACCCTTGCGAGGGGCACAAGCCCTCAACTTCGTTGGAGGTGATAGGGGCTATTGGCCCCAAGCCTCTGTTCTAGTTTTAAAAATCAAAAAATAAAATTTGTTTTGGGCTCATGTTTTCCATGGATGCAACTTTTAAAAACAATAATAAGGATTTGTAATTTATAATCATATGACACTGTGATGTGTATTGAACTCATTTTTTGATCTATACATGAAGGAAGAACTACTTATAACTTATATAAATTGAATTTTATGCGTGTTTTTAAAGACTATCTTACAAATTTATGTGTATTTAATGTTTGGAAAAATTTGTCTAGTTTTGGTGGTGAGCCCGAGTCAAATTAGGGTCTGCCAAGTTTTGCTGAGTCAGGGGTTTTTAAACTATGGTTGACTATCCAAGGAGTTGGATCTTTGGAAGTATGCTACCCACCAGTTTCATCTTCTTCTAGATTTACAAGTTTAGTAGGCCCACATGTGCTATTCACTCTAGTTTTGGAAGCATAAAGATTTGTTTTGCTAACTGCACATCCTTGGGCAATTCTGTCCAAAGAGAAACATAGTGGGATTTCATCCTACAACCACTTGAGGGATCGGCTATCCAACAAGTTGGTCTGAGCCAGACAAAGAGGGGATTTGAGCTAGAGTTTCAAATTGAATCTAAGCCCAACAAGAAAGAGCTTTGTTTTGAATTCTACCAGTAGGAGAACTTTGGGCCAAGTTTGGATTCTACTTGACTGAAATGATGAAAGATTGGCTACTTCAAAGGAGGGGCTACTCTGTTTTGGGAATCTCTCCAGAAGTTTGCAGGGAGGCCATCTTGAATCTCCTAACTAAGGTGGTCTGTAACTTGAGGTCTGTAGAATTTGATGGACCAAATGTAGAGCCCTCTTGGCAAGGGTTTGCTGTAAAGATTTGATCTGCAGCCATGGAGGCAAGCTACTTCCTGCTAGTTCGAAGGAGGGGCTATTCTATTTTTAGAATTTCTCTAGAAGTTGGCACAAAGGCTATCCTAAATCTCCCAACTAAGGTGGTCCATAACAAGAGGTCTGCAGAATTTGATGGACCAAATGCAGATTAATATCCCCAAATGTAACGCCATTCATGGTTTCTTGCGTTATGTGTGTTAGTGTTTTAATTTGCACCTTTCAGAGCAACACAAAATAGAACAGTGTGTGTAGTAGAACTGTTCTTCGAATTAGGAGGGGAAGCTCCCTCAGACAAGAAATTTTAAAAGACAATACGAGTAACCTATCTTTTTTGTTTCTCAGAGGCACAAGCACAAGGCAATTCAAGCTCCTCTGCAATCCTATAAGAAGTTTTCAAGTATTGCCAAAGAATATCTTAATCTAAAACACACACTTATGCTTTGTTCAATTAAATCCAGAGATTGAAGAAAACACAAGAACATAGGCGAGCTGATTTTAAAGGAAACACAAAGAACTAAGAAAGATCAAAGACGAATGTTTATGCATAAAATCACAAACATTTGCTTCTAACCTCAACAACACAAAGCTTGCAGAAATTCAAAGCATACATCTATCTTCAAAGCGATAAATTGCACAACATAGTTTGAACAATAAAATGAGAGCAATAAAAGCTTCATCATTTACCATTAAGAAATTAAGTGTGTAGAATACACTTATTCATACCCTAAAACAAAAGGTGCATGAAATAGAAAAAAAAGAGTTGAACTAATACTCTTCAACCTAACCCTAATGTTGCACGCAAGTGTGTGAGCTTATTAGCATTTAAAAATATAAAATAAGTCTCATGCAATTCAGTTAACTGAACTTGCATATTATTACAAAAAGGAGTTCCACAAATAGATATTTTGCATGACTTCCAAAACAGTTCTAAAAATAAATTTATCTTTGAAAAGCAAAGTCAGTTCTCAAAATAGAATCTGCTTTGGAAATCCCTCCAGCTACTCAAAATAGATTTTCCTGCAAATACTGAAAAATGGCTAAGTTTGAGAATTGAGATTTTGCTCAAACTCATCAACTTTAGCTTCATCTGGAGTAATGATGGAGTCAAGGTGAACAGTCTTCATCTGCAGAATGACACTTGCATCTTCCATTGTCTTCGACAGATCCAATGGCCTCTATGGTGATAGAAGAATATTGTGTGATGACTTTTTGGCTTGTAGAAGTGTTCTTTTTCACTGTCCCGCACTAGACAATGCAAAATCAGGTCTTCCCTTGCACGCTATTATGAAAAATCAGACCCTTTTCTTTGCTGTCCAACTCAGAAATTTTGGAAAAAAGTGAATATTTTGCCCTTGGGAAGCGAAATTTCTGAGTTTTTTCTTCAATTTTGCCCTAGAAATGGATGCAAAGGTCAAAATCTTGTCCTAGAAGGTGGCCGGAACTGCTAAAAAATGGAAGAAAAGTAACTAAAAAAGTCTGATTTTTTTTTACTCTTTGAATGCTGCCCTTGCACTTTGTAATGGATTTCCTTCAAAAATCCCTTGAAACTTGACATTTTGATGCTCAAAAACAATGAAATTTGTCTTCTTTCAAGTTGGACTTGCACAAAAAAGGAAGCTTTTCTCCAAAATAGCTTCAAAATCCTCCTCTATATGGCTGGGAATGATAAAATGCGTTCTTCCCTGCTGTAGCAATGCAAAACCAGCTCCAATCTTCAAAAATATAAGCTCCTATGGCAGTAATACCTTCACAAATGAAGTCTTGCTCTTATAAACTCTCCAATCTGCTTTATTCTAAAAATAAGAGTGCTTTTATTTGCCCTAGGCATGCAAATTAAAAAGCTTTGAGTTCAACTTGGAGTTTGTTTCTAAATTTATAGCAAAAACAATGCCAACTCCACGTGTGGCGTCCCTCTAGGAGCTGGTCGGCCTTGCCTTGAAATAGAAATTTGTTTTGTTTTAAAACAAAGCTAAAAAGGGCGCCAAAGGCATGCTCCTTCCTTGGCGGATGCACTCCTTAGGCATGTGCGCCAATGGAGCGGTGCGCCTCTCCCTTGTGCACCAACTTCATTTGCCTTGCTATTTTTCTTGATTTTTCCGGTGGAAACGGGTTTCTTCAAGCGCGCTTCCTCTTCTTCAATGCCTTGGACACTTTTGTTCTTGTTGCTTTGGCGGAAATGGACTTTGTAAACACGCTTCCTCCTTTATAGATTTTGCCTTGAAACTTTCTACTTCCTTTGGCGGAAGAGGGTTTTACAAAGTGCGCTTTCTCCAAATTTACTTTGCCTTGAAAATTCTCCTCTTGTTTGGCGCAGGTGGAGATATGAAAGTGCGCTTCCTTCATCTACCTTTGGTGTTTTTTGTGAGACTTTTTTTCTTTTGGTGGAAGCGTGCTTGGGAAAGTGCACTTCCGCTTTTCCCTTAGTAATTTTTGCTTATCTTTGACTTTTGGCAGAAGAGGAACTCCAAAAGTGTACTTCCTCTTTTTCACTATGCCCTTTTATCGTCCTTCATCCATTTTGCTTGAATTTTGGCGCACTTTGCTCCAGGGATGTGCATTTTTCGCCTCGATTTTCCTTGACTTTGATTCTCACAATTTTCATCTAGGTGCGCCTAGGCTCAGGGGCGCTTTTTTTTTGCCTTATAAAATTTTGACTTTTGACGAAAATTTAATTTTTGCTCTTGGTCTTGTTTGGCCTTTCCTTTGTGCCTTTCGCCGTTCTTTTAGTATTATTTCAGTCTTCAACTTGATGCTCCTGGTCTTCGCTTCTTGACGATATTTCATACCCTGTAACCATTTTGGCTTCTTGAAATGCACTTTTTTTTTGCCTTAGAATTTTTTTTGAAAATTTTGACTTTTGTCGAAAATTTAATTTTTGCTCTTGGTCTTGTTTGGCCTTTCCTCTGCGCCTTTCGCCTTTCTTTTAGCAGTATTTCAGTCTTCAACTTGATGCTCTTGACCTCCGCTTCTTGACAATCTTTCATAGCCTGTAACCATTTCGGCTTCTTGAAACTTCGTTTTGATCTAGCCTTCCTTCGATCTTCTTTGATATATCTTGAACTTGCGGGGTTAGAAGAAAATGACAAGGCGACACAATGCTCAAGAGGGAATTTAGTATCACTTTGGGGTGTTTGTATACATAGACGAAATTTTTTTTGTATGGGTACAACAATTGGCTCTATTTGGGGACCATGGTGTATACTTGGGGCATAGGAGGACTTCAGAATCTCTGGTTTTCAATATAGATCAATGTCTTATCAGTTGGGCGATAGAGTCAACATACTTTCCTAAATCACCTAAAAGTGGAACTCTAATCTACCTAACGAGACACGACAAATAAACAATACATAACTGGGAAAAACAATACTACATAACGAATACATTATTGAAAGGGGAAACACAATACAACATAAAAGGGCAAATCCCTTCATACCCTAAGGAATGAAGTGTTTCAGAAATTGCCCACTATAGGGCAATGACAATGGTGTACCTTCCAAGTGCGAGAGAAAATATGTGGTCTCCGCAGAGCTCGCGAATCTTGAGGGGTTCGAGCCACAAGGAGTCAAATTTGCCATGCATTCCTTTAGGCTCATGTCTCTTATCCCACAACAGGACAAGATCACCAATGCCGAAGTTGCGTTGACGAGCCTTTTTGTCGAAGATTTTCCTCACACGCTCCTGATGATAGGTGATCTTATCAACCACTTCAGATCGCTCTTCAAGCTTTGACAGGTACATGATGCGTCTTTCAATGGGATCCTTGAATTGACCATCTTTGATTGCTGATGCAAGCTGCAAGGCAGATAGCTCCAGTGTGATAGGCAGAATGACCTCTGTGCCATACATGATAGCGAACGGTGAAGTGTTGATGGCTCTCTTTGGTGTGATCCTGTCTACCCACAAAGCGTCATACAACCTTTTGTGCCATGTGCGTTGATTGTTGTCAACCAACTTGCGGATGATTGTGACTAGATTTTTATTAAAGGATTCCGCTTGTCCATAACCCTGAGGGTAATAATCTGAAGAATGAGACAAGGTGATTCCGTAGTCAAAACATAAACCCAATAGTTCTTCCGAGGAAAAACTTGCTGCATTATCTGTCACGATCTTTTGACGTACCCCGAAGCGTGACAAAATGTTCTCCTTCAGGAAGTTGCACGCAATCTCTGAGGTAGCTTGCCTGGCGGGAATGGCCTCAACCCATTTTGTGAAATAATCTGTAGCTGTGAGAACATAGAAATGTCCTTTGCTTGAATTAGGGTTGAGAGGCCCAATGAAATCTAACCCCCATTGCTGAAAAGGGGCTTCGATGGTGACTGGCTTGAGTGGAATGGCCGCTAGCTTAAGTTTTCCAACGAATTGCTGACAGGCCTATCACTTCTGCACCCACTCATATGCATCCCTGAACATAGTCGGCCAGTAGTACTTTGCTTGTAGGATTTTGAATGCTGTGATCCGTGATGAAAAATGACCACCACAGGTTTTATCATGAAAGCCTTCAAGTAACCTCCGTTGCTGATTCTTGTCAACTCATCTCAGAAATGTGCCATCTAGACCTTGCTTGTACAACACGTCCTTCCATAGCACATACTTGAGTGCTTTCAGCTTTAGGGTCCTTTTCTGTTGCTTATCCAGGTAATCCGGGCACTCTCCATAAGTCAAATAATAGACTGTCTTTATACCACTCTTCAGCGGAATCAATGAATAGTAACTTTCCTTCGGTCACTGCAAAGATTGATTTCTTTGGGTTTAGGGAGATGCCGTGAAACCTGCACCTCTCAAACACATGGGTTAAGTGTTGAAAATGCTCATCACGTCTTTTGGAAAAGATGGCGAGATCATCTAAGTATACCACTATAACCTTGTCCTTCAAGTCACCAAAAGCTAAATCCATAGCTCTTTGAATAGTAGCGCCGGCCTTGATGAGACCGAATGGCATCCGCTTGTAAGTGAAGGTACTCCATGGCGTAGTGAATGCTGTCTTGTACTGGTCTTCAGCTGCAATTGCAATCTTATTGTACCCTGAATATCCATCTAAGAGTGACAACATCTCTGAGCCGGTGACTGTTTGGAGTGTGTGATCCATGATCGACAAAGGATAATTATCCTTTAAAGATGCCTGATTCAGGTTCCTGAAATCTACGCAAATTCTGATTTCTCCATTCTTTTTGCATACAGGAACGATGTTCGACACCCAGGTGGAATGATGGATCGGAAAAATAATCTTGGCCATCAACATCTTCTGAATCTTTGTGTAGATTGTATCTTGTACCTTCGAATTGTAATGGCGTTGTTTCTGCCTGAAAGGCTTGACTTTTGTTTTGAGGGGAATTGTATGGGACAATTCCTTTAGCGTGAAGACTTTTAAATCCTCATAAGACTAGGCAAAGATGTCTTTATACTGCTGAAAAAGTGAGATGAATCTTTCACTTTCTGTAGGAGAGCAACACTCGCCTAGATTGACAAGCTGGGGTTCGTCAATAGTGCCAATATTCACTTGATTTCCTCTTATGTGAATTGACTTGGTCCTGAATGTACCGGTCATGTCTATCAAATATATTCTCCAAGGATACTAAACCCTTAGGAATTTTATTGCCTTTGAGCTGAATGATAACGACTTCATGATCTTCTTTATCTTCGGCACCTTTTGCACTTTCGATAAGAGATTCTTGATAAGGCGAGAGACTCCCTTCAAAGAAGAGACCTTTGAAATGGTCATCCATTCCGAGGAAGTTTACAATATGCTCGTCGTCGTTGAAGACTTGCCAATTCTTAGAGTTGTCAGGTACTGCAGGCCTATAGATCAACTCAGTGGTGAAGGCACTTTGTCGGACATCAATGTGCAACATGAAAAGAGAAGCAGCTATTACAAGAGCATCAGCTTTGCTATTCTCCATTCTGCGTTTGTATTCAATGGTGAAAGCTTCAAACCATTCAATAGCTTCCCAAACACGGTTTCTGTAATGTCGGAGGTGATCTTTCTTGACTTGGAATTGTTCCTTGATTTGCTTGACAATCAACTCAGCATCTCCTTCGACCTTGAGCAACTTGACTCCCATGTCGCGAGCATTCTTGAGGCCTAATAAAAGCGCCTCATATTCTGCAGTGTTGTTGGTGCAATCAAACTGCAGACGATATGCAAAAGGGTAGAGCTGTCCCTTAGGCGATATCAACACCACTCTGGCTCCTGATCCTGCTGTTGAGCAACTACCATCGAACTGCATGGTCCATATATCAGTAGTGTCTTCTCTATTTGTCTCTGAACAAATAATGACTTTCTCTTCAGTCTCATTTTCAGCCATCATCATGTAGGTGTCGGGACCTGTCTCTTGGTATAGAATTTGTGCCTTTGGATCTTGAGACTTCACCATCGTGAAACGGGACTTAGGCTCAGGTTCGAACTTGATCTTACCACCTTTGACAGGAATGGTCATCGAGGACCAATCCAACTGAATTTCTCCACCTAAGTCTTTGCAGAAGCTTTAACTTAACAACATTCTGTAGCTGGCAGGAATGTCTGCTACAAGAATGGTCATCGTGATTCTTTTCTCAGGGTAGGCCGCCAAGGCTACTTGTGCATCTTTTAGCTGTCCAACCAGCGGTACTAACTTTGATTCAAGTGAGGAACACTTGCCTTGGGTCTTCGTGCATGACAATCCTAGTGCATTCATCGCTTGTAATGGCATGACGTTGTCTGAAGCACCGGAGTCTATTATACAATTGCTCAATTTGAAGCCACCTATGTATAGAGATATATAAAATGGCTTAGGCTTCTCTCTTGCTGGTGCAGAAGATTCGAAGAGGGTAGGCTAGATCGGAGTCTCTTTCCTTACGTACTTGACAATTCTCTCCAGTTGATCAGGGTGATCTTGAAGGTACTCAAGTTGAGAAATCTGGACCTTGGTCTTCATCATGGAATCGACAATGTCAAAGTTGGCCGTGGACGGATCCTGACTGTTAGCTTTGACATTTTCTTGAGGTAGCTTGGTCGCCTCTCTAGATTTCTCTTTTGCTTTTAACTTTTTTTCTTCCTCCTTTTGAGCTTTGAGGTGCTGCGCTCGAGTGAAGACTGGCATGGAATGATTTTCGGTGTTGACCACAAGAGAATATTGGGTAATATTATCATGGTCTTCTTCAAATATGGGTTCGTATTGGATGAAACTCGTAGCAGAGTCACCATCAAGGTCATCCATCTCGGGATGAACAACGCTTGAACTAGAGGGTCCGGCATCAACAAAGCCCATTATTTGGTTCATTCTTTGACTTTCTGGGCACGTTGCTCCATTGTGCTCATTAGTTTCATGGAAGGAGCAAAAATACACTCTTGGTTGAGGAGCTTCAGCTACTGGCCTTGCTGGAGGTGTTGGTAACCTTGGCCTATAATTGTTATTATAGGGTTGGAAATTATTCCTTCTGTGAGGTGGTGGATATTGTTGCGGGGGTTGTCCCTGCTGCAACATTTGCCTCTTCATGATCGTAACATCATTGACCACTTTTTGAAGTAGTGGATCTGTGGACTTCTGGATCAGAGGCCTAATGGAATCCTTCATTTTCCTTGAAGTGATCATGTGATCCTCCATCTCAATGGCATGCTCTTGCGCATTTATCAATTCTGTCTCATGAGCTGATTTGAGCAGAAAAAAGATTTTTGATGGCAAGGCATTTATGAAACTGCTCAGAAGAATTTCAGGCGAAGGATTCAGAGTGACTGAAAGCCTTGTTACAAGATGATTAAATCTTGTAACGAATTCTCTCATTGGCTCGTGAGATTCCATCTTGGAGTTAGAGAGTTGTGCAAACAACAAGTGACTATCTTTAGCAGGCTTGAATCTGACTAGGAATTTTTCGCTCAGTCTGCCAATTAGGAATACTGTTGGCCTTTAGATGGTTGAACCAATCTGCTGCATTGTCGGTCAAGGTCTCAACAAAGAGATGAACCGCAAGATCTTCATGAGCTACACTCAAAACAGTGCAAGCCGTAGTGAATGCGGAAATGTGTTCATCTAGATGCTGGCTTCCATCTCCATGAAACCTCAGAAAATGCTTTCTTGACCCTTTGGGGAGTTCATGATTGCCGGTGAAAGCTAGAGGACCAATCGCATTTTCCTATGGCAAGGGAGGTGCACGCCTTCTGTTGCCATTATTGTTGTTGTTGTTGTGATTGTTGTTGCCTTCCGCACCATCGTTATCAGCCATGGCTTCTCTTGATGGATTTGGTATGTCAGGATTTGTAGAGGATGAGCCTTAACCGTTTGGAGGATCCAACGCTTGAAAGAATGGATTAGTAAGTCTGGCTCTCCTTCGTGATCTTGTGTAGACTTTGTAAGCCAGAATTACTTATTGAAAAGAAAGTAAAGGGCAAAATTTTGAAGTGTAACTCAGATTATTTTGAGTGTATATGCAGCCCATGTAATAATGATAAATGCAAATATATATGACAAATATATGTGAAGAGGTATGTGTTTATTTTGAAGAGTTGTATCCATTGTGAAAGGTGATAGACATTGTGAAGGGGTATGTCCTTTACCCTTATTGAAGACATATAAAAGGTAAGAAGAAAAGTGGATATAAAGCAAGAATCCAATGATATATTACTGAGTATAAAGAGAGGGAAGAGCAGAAAATGAAGTGTAATTCTGATTTGTTCTAAGAGAAAGAATGTGTGATTAAAACGTAGAGAATATGAGCAAATTATATGAAGTATAAATGCAGAATTATATGAAAGATATGTGTAAGATTTAAGAGCAAGATATTGGCATGTTTATGATCATATTTGTGAAAGAAATTTGTGCATAATAGTGATCAGATTTTGGAAAGAAAGTTGTGGATTAGATTCGAGTGTGGAGCAGATTTGTGGTTGGTCAGATTTGGGTTTGGATCAGGATTGTGAAAGGAAGTGTGTGATCAGATTTGTAAAGGAAGGATTGTGATCAGATTTGGAAGAAGGATATTGTGTAAGTTGTAATCAGATTTGTGAGAGGAAGTTCTTGTGAAGAAGCATACTATATCAGCCACTGAAGGATTAATAGGTTGGTCCAGCCTATCAAATAGAGGTTGGAGCTCAGTGTGTATGGGGGTTGGTGCCTATAATTCTGTCAAGTGGAGATTGGTGTGTCTTGTGAGTTGGAGCTCACTATTTGTATGTGAAGTAGGTTGGAGCCTACAAGAAGAAGAAAGGATATATATATATTGTGCCGTGGTTTCCTCTCGAAAGGGTTTCCATGTAAATCATGTTCTCATTGTGTACTTAATTGCTAGATCTTGCATATGTGTAGTTAATATAATTAATTGAGTTTGAAAAGTAAAATATTGTTAGATACTGATTCACCCACCCCCCTCTCAGTATCACCATGTGCTCATCGAAATCTTCTTATAAGGTTCATTTGCCCAAAGAAAGATTGGACACCCTTGACTGACTTAGGCTAGGGAATGAGATCAATTGCCTTTACTTTCTCTGGATCAATCCTCACCCCATCTTTTGGTACAATTTGCCCCAACCAGTGTTACAAGACTTGTATTCAGTATGCAGGTTTTTGATGCGGACTTGAACTTAGTGCTCAAACTTGGCCAAGACTCGACAAATTGAAAAAACCATGAAATATAGAGATTTTTAAGGATTTAAAACTTGTTTCATGCACCCTTTAATAAATAAACTTTAAAGACACAATAAACTAATCAAATAGAAGCTACTTTGATCACATACACAAGTATACATCGATCACAGGGGTATAAAAATGGATTTTAGTTGAAGGAAACAACATTGTTAGAGATATAAATTATAAATATTGTCAAATGTATACAAAACTCATGGATTATGAAATCCATGGCATGAAAACAAATATCAAAACTAAAACTATAAGTCTATGGCTCAGAGGAGCCTGCATCACTCGACCCAAGATCATGGCAAGTCCTATGCGAGCGTCTAAGATAGGTTCGTGATGATGATGCAGCCATGATATTTGCCTGTCTCAATGCCATTGCCACCAACATCCAAGGGGTCTGCTCGTGCTCTATCCTTCTTTGCCATGGCTACCGCCTCTTCCTCTTGATCCACTCGATCAACCTATGCAAGGTCCTCATTGCTAAAGATAGGGTCCTGAACCTCGACGATCTAATTTGACTGTGGATCAACCTCTTCTAGAGTGATAGGAGATAAGTCAGTGCTCAAAATTTGTTTGTGACAGAGGCGAAGGTTGTAATGAACATAAACAAGATCATTCAACCTTTGCACTGACAACCTATTGCGCTTCTTGGAGTGTATGTGCTCAAACATACTCTAATTATGCTCGCACCTTGAAGCACTGCATGGTTGGCTCAAGATGCAAACTATAATCCTCTGAAGATTTGGCACCTTAGCACCAAACCTTTCCCATCATGCATCTGAAATGAGAAGAAAAAATCAATCCCATTGTCTAACGTTGAGTTTCAACTGTCAATATTAAAGTAAAAAAGGGAAAATTTTTAATTTTTAAACTTAAATTATGCCCTTAATAGAATTTTACCTGGCTGCAATGTTGCTCGAGTTGCCTTACATATCTTTCATGCAAAGAGATCTCCTTGTGCAAGTCTGAAGATCTCAATCTCAGTGATTATTTGTGCTCCAAGTTGAGAATCAGGTGCCATTCGCTCTTATGACTGTGTAGAGCCCACTCAGAACCTCCTCATCGGCTTTGAAATTTGGGCAGAATTAGAATGTTGGATTGAGGAAATAGGTAGCTGCATGTAGGGGCTTGTGAAGATGAAGGTGCCATCGTCGATCAATGATGTCCCATATGGGACCATACTTATCCTCAACTCTAGCATAAATGGATCTAATGGCCTCCTTGGCCTTATCCATGCCCTCATATATGTAGCCCATTGCAGGCTTCTCTCCATCAACAACTCGTAGGAGAACAACGAAAGGCTTTGTGAATTGCAATTACTGTGAAACATTAACATAAGTAAGTGTGAACAAAAATAAGCAAATAAAATGAAAATATGAACAAAAATGAACAAAAATATAATGGAGATTTACCTCTACAATCTCCTTGGCTAGAAGCTAGAAGTTGTGCTCATCAAAAATCTAATCAACCACATCAACTCCTGCATTGTTCTTAGCATATGATGATGAAGACCACTCCTCACTAACAAACATGTGCCTCAAAGTTGCCTTTGATTGAAGCAAGGATTGCAATGTGATAAAATTTGTTGCAAACTGGGTTATTCCAGGATGAGCCAACTCCTTCTTTGTGAATTTCCTCATTAGGTTGAGGACCCAAGTATGATTATATATGTATTTACAAATGTTTTTAGCATGCTCCACACATGCTTTGATCCATGGAATCTTGCCAGGATCCTCCAATATGAGGTCAAGGCAATGAGCAATACAAGGAGTCTAGAATAAGGAAGGGTGCCTATCCATGAGTAGTCTACTTGTAGTAACATAATTATCTGCATTATCTGTAACTAGTTGCACCACATTCTTCTCACCCACCTCGGCCAAGACTCCCTCGAAAGCTTCACAGAGGAACTTAACATTTTTTGTGTTTCTTGAAGCATCAATGGACTTCAAGAACACTGTGCCACTTGAGAAAGAAACAAAATCAGTGATTCAGTAAAATAGAAATTAGAAATCTTAATCACTAAATCAATGGATTTCAAGTACAATCACCTGAGGAAGAAATAAGGAAATTCAACAATGTTCTATTTCTTCTATTAGTCCAGCCATCAGTAATGATGGTGCAACCCTTTTTCCATATGTCACATTGCTCGTCAATTTTGGCTTTCACATCAGCGACCTTTTGAGTCAAAATGAAGCCCTTTATCTCCTCATTGTCAGGGGCTTTGAACTCCACCCCACAAACAGTGATGGCATCTACCATTTTTGCCAATAAGAAGACCTAAAAGTAAAACAAATAAAATAAACAAAATAAGTATTTTTAAATTGAGAGATTAACTTTAAATTAAAGAGAGAAAGAAATCAAATTATATATTTTAAAACAAAATAAAAAAAATTACGTGGCTACGTGAAATCTTATGCTACAATAGAACCGAAAGTCTCCAATTGCACTTTTTGCTGCATCATGTTTATCCTTGTTCCAATCCATGCTCTCAAGTGATGGTTGGGCACCTAGAGTAGTGCGTGGTATAATATATGAATCTAAATTAGATCCACGAACTCTAGTCCCAATACTAACACTGCCATTGCCAGTGCCACTACTAGAATATTTAGGAAATGGAGGAATGGAAGAAGAAGACTATCCATCAATGGCTGCCATCTCTTCTTTTTGCCTCTTTCTTAGTTCTTTTTTTTTTGCTCAAAGGTCTCTAGTTGGCTTTGCACTTCTCGTATAACTTCAAGAGGTTCTTTTGGGCATGGTTTAACATCTCGGCATGGTATTTGGGCAAGGTGATACTTCAATCGGTTAATGCCTCCCCCAAGCAATTTTGTCTTGCAATGGGAACAAGTTACTTGCCTTTTCTTTGTCCTATGGATGGTATGTTTCCAACACAAGGATCCTTTCTAACTGGGGTCGACATTGTGATTTGAAATTTGGAACAATTGATAAATGTAAACTTAAATTATGCTGCAATAAGATATAAATAGGAAATAAATTAACAACTAGTGGGGAGGGTGGACGAGCGGATTCGCCACAATTACGACATATGAAACACCAGTGACCTGCATTGTACTCACTACTGTCACGTCCCATTTTCATTCGCACAAATTCTATAATGTTTGGAGCATTCCAAGATTCTTGGAGAAGTCCACAAACCTTGGAGAGCTTTATTTTTGGAGGTTTCATATTTCCTTCTCAATTTTTTTTTGGATCAATAAGCACTACCTAGGGGGTAGCTCCCTTTATATATTATATAATAAAAAGATACATAGAGGTTAATACTCAGACGAGCATACCAACAGATAATTTCCTTATCAATTTTAGCTAGTATTTCTCATAGAAATAATTTAATTAGTCATTTTGGTATTTTTCCGTAGTTTACTACAAGAGCGGAAAATAAATTTAAAAATAATAATTAAAGTTGGCCTTTATATTAATTTTCATAATTTTGTAAAAATGCGACTTTATTATTATTACTCAGGCTGCCTAAATGGGGCAAATAAAACTTTTTGTAATATTAAGTTATTTTCTTTTAGATGGGCAAGAAATTACAAAAGGTAAATTCAAATTAGGTTTTCGAGCAAAAAGTAAAAAACTAATATTTTATTTCCCTCCTGAGCCTATAAAAGGAGGATGAAAGTTCATTCAAGGGATTCCATCTCTTCTACAACTTTATTATTTGAGTTTGACCTTATGCCCAACTTCTTGCCTGAAGGATGAAAACCCCTAAGTTTGCCCGAAGGATGAAAACCCTGAAGGCATATGGGATCGAGGATGAAAACCCTCTATTCTAATGGTGAAATTTCATTTAGAGATTTCCAGTGAACTGAATCTACATTGTATTTCCAATATTCTATTGGTGTGAGATTTCTATTTTGTTGGTGTGATTTTATATTCCAGAAAATACAAAAAGTTTGTGAGAGATTTCCAGAAAATACTATATATATATATATTTCTGTGTGTGTTTGAGTTGCGGTTGTTAATATTTTAAATGTTGTTAATGCTGATATTATTTTAAAGTTTTGGTGGAGGAATTTTACCCCCAAGTTGGTCGTACTCACCTTAGCTTAGTCATACCATCACTTTGGTTGGTATTTAATACTTAAGGAGGGTCATACCATCCAAGACAAGCTTGGTGCCCGAGATTTAATGTAGGTTTGATCAGATAAAGGAAGGCGTGGGTCTTAGTGGGGATTTGGAAGTTTATGTGGGATTTTGCAAGGTGCCATATTATTTTTGGCCGTACAATCTGCAAGTTGCATTTTATTTAATGTAAGTTGTTTATTGCTCAGCTCTGATTTCTGTCTATTAATTTCTGATATACACAGCAGTAAACAGGTCTGAAAAATTATCATTTAGACTGCAAATTTGAGCTCTAAATTATAGCTGATAATATAAAAATTTGCATGTGTATTTACTAAAAGATGTACATGTATGAAACTTGGAAAATAATTCTGAAGTAGCATTATTGAGCATGACATTGTAAATATTTGGAAGGTTTACAACCGGATATACATTTTGGACATTGTAATAATCCGAAAGGTCTTCTGCCGGATATTTATTTTTTGGTACTTACATTGTAAAAACGTTTGGATGGTGTAGCCGCCAATCATTTACATTTCATTATTCGCCATTGTTGGCATGGATCCCGATTAGTTTGTTGTTGGCCAGTTTCACTTGACCTGTTCTGTAGTGTGCACATTTATTATATCCACCTGTTGGGCATTGCTTGTAAATTGGTTTTTGCTCCAATGAAATATTTACATCCACCAGTTTGGTGTTGATTTGTATACTGGTTTCGGTTAGCAGTCAGTTATTGATTATTCTTTGTCTGTGATCCGGTTGTATGCTCTCACCTTGCCCACATTGGGAACTAGGTGACCAAAAAGCTTGGATTTGTCGATCGTAAAGTTTGAATTTTTTCTGGTGATTTTGGCTAACGGTTCCGTAAGGGACATTACAATGGCATCGGAGCTGGGGATCTTGCCAACTTGTGATTTCAAAAGCTAATCTTTTTCATGCAATCTCTTCCCCATGCATGATAGTGACAGAGAAAAGAGATACTATGAAAGAGAGCACAAAAAACAGTTTTAGTTTCCAATTTACCCAGTAGAGCAAACATTTTCAGAAGCTAGAGCTGCAAATTAGATTCCCATAGTTGTCCCAGAAGTGGTGATAGGGAAAACGAATATGGCAGATGAGGGGAAGGAATCAAATGTGGGTGATAGCTTGCATGATAGAGCTGAAAGGAAATTTGATGTGATGTTGGACATGATGGCACAATTGCTCATGAAGATGGACCAAAACATGAACATGCCTTGACCTCAAAATGTTGAAGGTAGTACCTCAAGGGCAAATAATCAACCAATGCATAATAACCTCTCCACTATAATTGTTATTGGTTCTGCTGCCAAACCTTTCCAACCTACCTTCATTCGTAGGGAGGATGAACCACCTGAACCAAAGGCTCAAATTCCCATGGTTGATGATATTACAACCTGTTATGTTGAGTGTCGAGCTCTTCCAAAGGAGATCCAAAATGAGTTGTCTCTCAATCAATTCATGAGTCAGAAGAAATCTAGAGGACCTAGATAGGAGAATAAACCTCGAACACATTAGAGAGATTACCAGCATGCCTTGGGAAAGTTTAACACTTTCTCCATTTGATGGGAGCAACAAGTGCATAGTGCATGCATGGATTTAGAAGTTGGACACCTATCTATCTTTGAGACCTATGGCTGAAAATGAAGCCATCAAATTTGCCAATCTCCACTTGGAGGGAACCACTCATGAATGGTGGTACATGGGGTGGTCACTCAGGGACACAGCCTCATAGACACCTATGATGAGTTTAGTAGAAGACTCATTGAAAGGTTCGACAAAAAGGACCCTGAAGTGCATTTCCGAGAGCTAGCTCAACTCAAGCAGTATGGGAATGTGGAGAAGTACATTGCGGATTTCCCAAAACTCTTTGTCATGGTACCTAACATCTCAAAAAAGAGTTTGGTTATGCTCTTCATTGAGGGATTAACATAATCTCTCAAAGGGATGGTCAAAGCCTTTGAACCATCTTCTCTACAAGAGGCCATTAAGAGGGCCTTGACACTAGAAACCTCCATGTCGAAGAACAAGTTCCAAAAGAAGACTTTCCCTCCAAAGAAGTCTTTTCAAAAGAATGTATTAAGGCCCAAAAATCTGCCATCAAGACAAGACTTGGAGGCGAAGAATATATTGAGAAGAAACTTTGCTTTAGTTGCAAAGAACCTTGGTCACGAGGACACGGATGTCTTGGAAAAGGGCAAGTGCACTACATCAAAGTAGTTTTTGGTGATGAATTAGGAACTAATAAACATGAACCACAAAGTGAAGAAGAAAAACTTGTTTTGGAGGTTAAAGAAGAAGAAGAGAAGGCACAAGAGGAAGAAGTCTTGGGAAGCATGCTTGCCAAGCTTTTTGGAACTCCCAAGTACAATCCTTTTCGAATCCATGGAGTTTTGCAGGGACAAAGAGTCACCATACTGATCGACACCAGTGCAACTCACAACTTCATAGATGAAGGATTGGTGGCCAAGCGAGGTCTCAAAACAAAGGACTTCGAAGGTTTTAATGTTGTGGTTGCTGATGGATTCATTTTATAGTGCACCAGGAAGATCTTCCAATTGAACCTAAATTTGGGAGGATATTACATGAAGGATGACTTCTATGTGGTCAGCATAGGAGACACAAATATGGTTTTGGGTATTTAATGGCTGCATTCATTGGGGGAAATCATCCATAATTTTTAATCTATGGAGTTGGAATTTCAATCTGATGGAAAACTAGTGGTACTTTGTGGAATGACAAATGGAGTACCAAGGATTGTATCTGCAAAGAGAATGAAGAGAACCTTTCGTCATGGACAAGTTGCTTGGGCTGCACAATGTCTTGTGTCTATGACCAACTCTCCAGAAGGCAAAAGGGAATATCATCCAGAGGTGCAAAAAAATTTATATAAGCATGAGAAGGTTTTTGGTGACATTCCTCTAGGGAGACCACCAGATAGAGGTTTTGAACATGTCATTGATTTGGAGGAGGCTGCTAAGCCCATCATTACAACTCCTTATCGCCATCCTAGAAGGCATGAGGAGGAGATCGAAAAAGCAATTAAAGAACTTTTGGACATGGGACACATCAGGCTCAGTTTGAGTCCTTTTGCTGCATTTGTACTCCTTGTGAAGAAGAAAGATGGCACAATGTGAATGTGCATTGACTACAAAGCATTGAACAAGAAGACTATCAAGAATTGATACCCAATTCCCAGGATCGATGAATTGATAGATGAGCTTCATGGAGCGGTCTATTTCTCAAAGATAGACCCTAGATTGGGCTACCATCAGATTCGGGTCCGAGATGAGGACATCCATAAAACGGCTTTCAGGTGCCATAATCAGCACTACGAATTTCTAGTCATGCCGTTTGGTTTGACAAATGCTCCAACAACCTTCTAGTCCTGCATGAACCAAGTGTTCAACAAACAACTGAGGAGGTTAGCAGAACGTGGGAAGAGCACTTTAGACATATTGATGAGGTGTTGGGAATTCTGGAAACACAAAGTCTCTTTGGAAAAGCATCAAAAGTGTGAGTTTGCCATGAGGGAGATTCTGTATTTGGGGCATGTCATCAGTGCAAAGGGAATGCAAGTAGACATGGAGCAGATCAAAGCCATTCGAGATTGCCCTCCCCTGAAGACTTTGACTCAATTGTGAGGATTCTTTGGCCTCTGTAGTTACTATAGAATATTTGTTAAAGGATTCTCTCAATTGGATGCACCCTTAATAGATCTGATGAAGAAGGGAGCTTTTAGTTGGAACGAGACAACAGAACAGGCTTTTGACAAAGTGAAGGAGGTAATGAGTTCCTGTCCAGTGTTAGCTATTCCAATTTTTTCCTTTCCCTTTGTTCTTGAGTGCGCTGCTTCTGGAGAAGGGATTGGAGCATTGCTTATGCAAAATAAGCACCCTATTGCTTTTGAGAATTGTAAGATCAAAGAGGTGGAAAGATGATTCTCCATCTATGATAAGGAGATGTTGCCCATTATGCACGCATTGGCCGAGTTCAAGCAATACTTGGTGGGTGGCTGATTTGTGGTCAAAACTGATCACAATAGCTTGAAGTATTTCCTTAGCCAAAAGTACCTCAATGAATGGCAATAGAAGTGGGTGAATAAGCTTCAAGCATATGATTTTGACATTGAGTATGTAAAGGGCAAGAAAAATGTTGTTGCTGATGCCTTGTCTAGAAAACCAATATTGTGCTCTATGTCTCACATTTCAGCTGATTGGAAGGCTGAAATTTTAGCAGAGTATGCTAAGAATGAGTTTGCAACTAATGATTTAGAAGGGACGCTGTTGGATGACAGGTACACTATGTTCAATGAATTCATTCTTTATAAGTGAAGAATTTATTTGGTGCCAGAATCAAGGATGAAAAGCAAGATATTAATAGCTGTCCATGATACTCCCTTGGCTGGCCATTCGGTTATTTCAAGACCTATAAGCAAATCCGTGAGAGATTCTCATGGAAAAGACTTAAGGATAATGTCCTTAAGCATATTAGAGAGTGTCTTGTTTGTCAACAAAACAAGACTGAGCAAACATTTTCTGCTTATTTGTTGCAGCCCCTATGTCATGTCCTCATTTCCGGAGTGATCACTAGATGGTATAGGTGTTTAGCCTATTCATCATTCCCGTAGGCTAAAACACATAATAAGGGAATGGAAGTGATTTTGGTTCAATAATCTTCATTGTATATTTCATGTAAGCCAAAATCATAAGGGCTTCATCATGTGGAATTACAATTCCTATTGTAATTTCTCATATTCAAGGGGGTAGGACCTATAATTGAAGGGCCAAACTAATAAGTGTTCTCTAAGGCCAAATTGAAAAAGGGAAAATGAAATCTTTAGTTATATTTTCTCTGATCTATTTTAGATAGGACCTATTGACAACTGGTGTTGAGTGTGTTGAAGGAATAGGTCCAAGCTAAATATGATCCAATGCAAATTCAAAAGAGAATTCAAAAAGGGGATCGACCACCATAGAGGAACCCAACGAATGCACAAGGAGAGAATCAAAATTCAAATTCAAATTATATTTCAAAAGGAGGCTCCAAACTCCCAAACGGCCACCTAGGATCATGTGCCATTCCTAGCGGCCACCCTCATGAAGAAATTCAGCTCAAGCAAAGGCCAATAATAGCATGGAAATATGTGCCAACAGTTGGAGAGGTTGGATCATGTGCCAAGATGAAGACTTTCTCCCAATGTTCATTGCTTAGAGTTTTGCGGCCAAGCTAAAGAGATGTCATTCGCCAAAGAAGGATGTATCAGCCTATGCAAAGAGGGTTTCAACGACTAGTGTGAACATTGGATTGTGAGATGGCGCCTAGAGACCAAACGGCTAAGTCATGAGCCCACGTTGAAGGAAGAGTATCTTTTGCCATGGTTTGAGGAACGATTGCCAAATGCATCACGCCATCCTATGAGGTTCGCCAATGCTAAAGGAAAATCGGCGATTGCCCAAGCCTCAAAGAAGATCGCCATAGGAGAATTCGCTAGAGATAAGGGAATTCGCCCAAGTCTAAATAAAGATCATCATAGGAGAATTCGCCAAGGATAGAAACATGAGGAAAATTGGCCAAGTCACATTTGCCTATGCTAGACCTATTTCAAACAAGATAGCGATTTCATGGAGGAGATCTAATTGCCTTGAGGATTGATTTACTAGTTGTATTCATTTAAAATTGCTTTGCAAATTTTTAAATGAATAATCGAATATTGAATATTGTTCATGAACCTGGCATTTCATTGGTGGAATTCAAATCTCTATTCCAATTCGTCCAAGAGAGGTGACGCCTGCCCATGGAGGAGATAAATACTAGCTCTTAGAGGACAATGAGGACATGACTGATTTGGTATGTTTTTCCTATTCAACTCTAGCTTGAAGATTCCGATTTTCATGCTTATTTGCAAGGAGATGTGCCCTTGCCCATAGGGAGATGCTCCCCTATGATTCATGAGGTGATATTGCTCTAATTTCACCATTGATTTCAATTTGCAGGTATTCAGAGATTTATTGGGTGTTGGAAGAGATTGACATCATTGAAGATCATTACCTTGAGAGATTGGAACCATTTCTAGCCATTCGCTCAAGCTTTGAAGAGGATCTCATCATTAATTGAAGATACACTTCTTGCTGGTCATCGCTTCAGACATTTGCAGCCACTCAAGAAGTTATCACAGTCATAGCATGTAATGTCCCAAATTATGAGCTAAGTGTGTTTTTGAGCTACATGGGAAATGCAATATTGGAATTGTATTTTCAATTATGAGGTTGGTTTTGATTTTTAATGATTGCATATGATTCATAGCTGGCCGCCAAACATGAAGGAAGGATATATTAAATGCAACATTTATTTATTAAATAATTGCATTGGATCGATGGAATATGAGGTCGATTGGGTTTGTGGAAATTAAATGATTGCACTTAATTTGATATTGAGCTTTGAAAATATTTTAAATGCAAATTTTATCATTAAATATTTGCATTGGAGCGGTTGAGGGTTTTTATTAAATGCAAATATCATCATTTAATGCATGCACATGAGGTAGTTGTGGATTGAAGCAAGAATAGAGGAGCATTTTAAATGCAAGTTCATAAATTGAATGCCAAGTTGGTTATGTCAAGGATCAAGATTTTAAATGCTTTGAAGGATATTAAATGCTTGCATTTGGATAGATTGGTTTATTTAATGCATTTCATGAAGTGGTTAGTGGTCGTCTAAGGCAAGGAATGATTTTCAATGCAAAATCAAAATATTTAATGATTGCACACAAGCCGCCACCGCCCATGCAAGGAGAGTACATTGCTATTGAATCAATCCATTTGAAGGAGTTGTAATTCATTTAAAATAATTGAAGATTGTTTTAAATGAAAGAGTTTGATTGTAATTCATTTACAATTGTTCAAGTTCGTTGATTCTCATTGGTGGAATTCAAATTTCAATTCAAAATTGCCAAGGAGATGGACGCCTATCCATGGAGGAGTTAAATAGAGGACTTGAACATCAATTTGCAATGAATGATGCCATGGTATGTTTTCTTTATTATTGTTTATGACTGAAAATTCCGATTTTCTAGTTATTTTTCAAGGAGATGTTCCCTTGAATGTTGTGGTGATGATCCCATAACCATTTGTGAGATGTTGTTATACAGATTTCATCATTGGATTACATTTGCAGGTTATTTGAAGAGTTTGGAAGTGACATTGATATCTATTTGAAGCTCTTGGTGTAGAGGATTGACTACCAAGGTAGTTGAGTGAATTTGAAACACATTCTGGATGGTATTTTCATATTTTGCAGGGTCTGATTTTGCAACAACAGGGTTCTGATTTTTATAACAGCAACTTTACATTGGAATTTCAGGGCTTTTTAGGTGAATGTGATCAAGGGTTTGAAGATTGAAGAGTTGTGCTTGATAGAAGACATTCCTATGCATTCATAGAGTGCATTTGGAAGGGTTATTTCATGATATTTCATTGTAAACTCTTGGCTGGACAAAAAGTACACTTTCAGCAGTCAGATCAACATACAGAAAGTTTTCATCAGAATTTTAGTGGAGTTCTTTCAAGAGTGTTTTGTGTCCATTTAATAGCTATCATCATTCTAGAGGCTTTGGGCTATATTTGTATGCAAAGTTTGATGTATTTGGGCTTCAAATTGACTTGTAATTAAGTTTGATATAAAATCAGACATGGACTGAAATAAATTCCAGCCACTTGACATTTCATGTTTCATTTTCATATGTGCAAAGTTGATGCGAGTTTGATGTGCTACAATTCCTTATTCATTTGGTGAAGTTATTTAATTGAAGTGTGCAAGAAATCTTATCTAAATTTGCAAAAAAATTCAGTCATTTCTAGAAGGGTATTTTACAGTGGTATCAGAGCATTCAAAATTTCAGTCCAATATCCATTAGGGATTTTTCAGTGGTATCAGAGCTTTAAAATTTCAGTCCAATATCCATCAGGGATATTACATAGCAAGAAGCGGTAATCCTTGCAAATCGCCTTCACATACTATTGGGAACACATTCAAGGTCAATCTCTCATTGTTGAGTAATTGGAGGAGTATTGATATTCATTAGAAAGCATTCTTACTGGCTGTTTTGCATCAGACTGTTGCAACAGTCCTACAGTCATATCACAGTCCCTTTCGGAGGTGTTTTAAGGGCTATCAAGCGCTGAAGTCAATTGGCAACAACTTGGCAATAATCCTTCATTATTGGGCTTTCACTAGATTCCATATTTGAGGCTATTTGTAATAGATAAGAGGTCTGATTTCATTTCTGTATGCGACTGTCACAGTGGACAGCGAACTCTTGTTTGTAATTGCAACATTTCTATTGAAGGAATAAAGCATTTTGAGTTGGGTTTCATTGAGTATTTGTGTACTTGTTCAATTTCATTTGTATGGGCTAATTGGTTGCAAGTATTCTTAGCTAAGTTAGAAAATAAATTTCAGTACAACCACTAAGGAACATTACACCCTACCTAATCCGACACAGAAATGGGAGAGTATTTCGATGGATTTCATCACTGGACTTCCCAAAGTCCAAGGTAAGGATTGCATACATGTTGTTGTGGATAGACTCACAAAATACGCACATTTCTTTGCTATGTTTTCAGATCTTAAGGCATCCCAAGTTGCTGATCTGTTTTTTAGAGAAGTGTTTAGACTTCATGGGCTGCCCAAAAATGTCATGAGTGATAGAGATAGCTGGTTCTTGAGTTTGTTTTAGCAAGAGCTTTCATTTGACAGGGACCGAGCTCACACTGAGCATTAGCTACCACCCTCAAACAGATGGCCAAGCTGAAATTGTGAACAGATGGGTGGAAGGCTACTTGAGAAACTAGTCATCAAAAGACATGGATCAAATGGCTCCATCTAGGGGAGCATTGTTATAACACTACTTATCACATGTTTATTAGGATGACACCATTTTTGGCTTTGTATGGTTATGAAGCTCAATCTTTTGTTGGTTCTGGGAGCAAAGGACTTAGTAAGTCAAAGCCAAGAAATTCTAAAAACACTCAAAAATAACCTCCAACAAGCACAAAATCAGCAGAAGATATACGCTGATTGCCACAGAGTGGAGAGGTCATTTGAGGTTGGAGATTTGGTGTTTGTAAGATTGCAACCATACAAGCAATCTTCCCTCAAGGCAAGTGGATTTGAGAAGTTGGAGCCTTGTTTTTATGGGCCATACCAAATCTTGAAAAGGATTGGTGAAGTTGCCTATGAGTTGGAGCTGCTTGAGGAGAGTAAGATTCACAATGTGTTCCATGTGTCATGCCTCAAAAAGGCACTTGGAAAACATATTGCCCCTTAAGTGGAATTGCCTCCATTGGATGAAGAAGGCAAGCTGATTCTGGTTCTAGAAGCAGTGATTGATGTGAGAGACAGGAAGTTGAGAAGCAGAAGCATCACTGAGTACTTGGTCCGATGGAAGAATCTTCCTGTAGAAGATGCAACATGGGAAAGCCCACAGATTTTGGACATCCAAATTTACAAGTGCTTGAGGGCAAGCAATTCTGAGCGGGGCGGACTTGTCATGTCTCATTTTCGTTCGCACAAATTCTAACATGTTTGGAGCATTCCAAGATTCTTGGAGAAGTCCACAAACCTTGGAGAGCTTCATTTTTGAATGTTTCGTATTCCTTGCTCAATTTTAGCTAGTAGTTTTCATAGAAATAATTTAATTAGTCATTTTGGTATTTTTCCATAGTTTAGTGTAGGAGTGGAAAATAAATTGAAAAATAATAATTAAAGTCGGCCTTTATATTAATTTTTGTAACTTTGTAAAAACACGACTATTATTATTACTAAGGTTGCCTAAATGGGGCAAATAAAGCCTTTTGTAATATTAAGTTATTTCTTTTTAGATGGGTAGGAAATTACCAAAATTAAATTAAAATTAGGTTTTCAGGCAAAAAATTTAAAAAAAAAATTATTTCCCTCCTGAGCCTATAAAAGGAGGATTAGGGTTCATTGAAGGGATTTCATCTCTTCTACAACTTTATTATCTGAGTTTGAGCTTATGCTCAACTTCTTGCTTGAAGGATGAAAACTTTGAAGGCATATGGATTGAAGATGAAAACCCTTTATTCTCTAATGGTGACATTTCATCTAGAGATTTCCAGTGAGCTGAATCTGTATTGTATTTCCAGTATTTTGTTGGTGTGATTTTATATTCAAGAAAATACAAAAAAATTGTGAGATTCCAGAAAATACAAAAAAAAAAAAAAATCGATATGTGAGTTGCAATTGTTAATATTTTAAATGTTGTTAATGCTGATATTATTTTAAAGTTTTGGTGAAGGAGGAATTAACCCCCCAAGCTGGCCGTACTCACCTTAGCTTAGCTGTACCATCACTTTGGTTGGTGTTTAATACTTAAGGAAGGCTGTACCATCCAAGACAAGCTTGGCGCCCAAGATTTAATGCATATTTGATGAGATAAAGGAAGGTGTGGGTCTTAGTAGGGATTTGGAAGCTTATGTGGCAGTTTACAAGGTGCCGTATCATTTTGTATAAAGAGCCGTACAATCTGTAACTTGCATTTTATTTAATCTAAGTTGTTTATTGCTTAGTTCTGATTTCTGTGTATTAATTTCTGATATACACAGTAGTAAATGTAATGTCCCCATTTTCAGAGTGATCACCTGGTGGAGTTGGCTAGCCTATTTCCACATGAAGATATAATTTGCAGCCATGGGATAGAAGTTATGACAAGTGATACACTTGGTTTTCAACTTGATACATCTCTTGCACCAGCACTTGATGATGAGCATCCGACCATGGAGGGAGAAGTGCTTATGATCTATGAAGACATCACACAAAGACATGAGGTAAGGTCTGATTTTCTGATTTGCAACAACAATCCTTTACCTTCACATAATCATGAAATGGCAGCCATAACACATGAAGATGATAGTGGTAAGAAGTCTTCCATTGTTGACCATCAAGATTTGGTGGTTAAACATGATGCATTTGTTGTGGATCCAAGCCACAAGCGGTCTGATTTTGTACACCATGGCATAGAAGATGTGAAGAGGACTCAAAGCATGTGTAATAAGTGGCTACGGAGAGCTAGAGAAGCTAAGTTGCTGGCTGCCCAAGTAAGACAACACCTACAGAAGGTCAAGGAACAATGCAGTCATATAGATCATGCGAGGTAGCAGAGAGAAGCCTATCTTCGATCCCTGTTTCTTCCAAGGGAAGAAGCTATGGAGGTTGAGCATGTGCGAGATGAGCCTCTTATGATGGTCGAGCACAAGGAGCAATCAGTTTTGCATGGACTCGATGAGGGGTATGATTCAAAAATTTCATTTTGTGCAAGTAATCTTCATCATGAGGATCATGAGTCACACCTTTTGGAGAGCCCATTGAAGGCTCAAGTCATGGCTTTGGAGGAGGTAGTTGAGCACACACTTTGTGGACCAAACAATAATGATATGCATGCATGTGTAGAAGAAGACATTTGTGATTCAGATTTGGTTGGGCGTCTAGCCACCCTTGGAGAGCTCGATGAGTCCACTTGTGTTTTGACACAACACCATCATGATGACGATTCCTTGGTGGAGCATGAGTCTATCCTAATTTCAAGACTTGAGACATGTGAAGGGGATGTCATGGAGGCATTTGATTGACATGTGCTTGGAGGTATTGAGCTTCAACTAGACTATAGTCCAAGACATGGAGATGAGCATGAGAGCAGAAAATTTCCAGGCCTAATCGATTGGTTTCTAGCTCACACATTGTTGGTTGATGGCTGTTCTACTTGGCTGATCATGGAGTTTCTAGATTATACATTGTTGTTTGCAGCTGTTTGGATGGATTGGAGTGTTGGGGATTGCCACTACAGTGTTAAGGACTTGCATGTTGTTGAGATCCTATCATCCTATGACAACATAGGTACTTTTGACACCATCATAGGTATGATTTTCATTTTTCTTGGTGCTATTCTGATTTATATCAACAACCTAGTATGGAGTGGCATGTTTTTATATGTACCTGTGATGGACATTTTTCACATCCATATGAGGTCATTCAAATTCAGATGGATAGTTGGTGATGATGACCCAATGAGAGACATCTATCTCTTCACTTCCAGCTGGTGTGATGATGTGATGATTTGGGATGGTACACTTTTTCAGGGGGATCTTGGTGAGTTGTTTCACAACTCTTGGCTTAGCGATTTTTGTATCAAAGTGGAGCAGCGGAAGGTTTGGTATAGGTGGTCGTGCTTCTGAGATCACTTGTTGATGGGCATGACTCTCTTCGGGGCTTTGGATTTGTATAGTCTTTGATAGACTTAGCACTCATGGACAGTGGAGCCTTCAAAGGGAGAGAGTTGATGACACTTGTGGTTGATGATTTGGCACTCTTGTTCCTTAAGCTACACAGGCAAAATGCATGGAAGAGCAAAATTTCAAAATTTGGGGAATGGAGCCGAATTGAGTTCGAGTGTGTATGGCTAGTTTTGTCTCATTGCTGGCCACCAGAGCTCACTTTGCATATCATTCTTCATATTCTCTTTGTGAGGCACAACCACAGGTTGAGGTGCAGGGTGATCACGGAGTACTTGATTGGATGGAAATACTTGCCACTTGAGGTTGTTTTGTAGTATTCAGGTTTGTAATTGCTTGTGGGTAAGCAATTCCGGGAAGGGAGGACTGTAATGTCCCTATTTTTGGAGTGATCAGGTGGAGTTGGCTAGTCTATTTCCATTCCCGTAGGCTACGCCGGAGGGCTAAGGGAATATCCGAGTTGGCTAGATTTCATACTTAGCCAATTTTGTAGGGCAAAATGATTATGGGAGATGACTTGGTATATTTTTGTGAGTCTTTTGATGAAGTCAAAACAAATAAAATAATTTGCCCTAATGTGGAGTGACCAAGGAGGAGAAGAAAATATGAAAAAATACCTTTGGGAAAAATAAGAATAATCTATGATATTTCACCTTAAGGAGGACGACTTGATTTGAGGTCAAATCATGATGCATCATATTCCAAAGAGGTTCGCTACTCTTGAAGAGAATGAAAAATAAAAAAAAATATTCCATTGACTCTTGACATGTGGTTGGCCAAGATTTGAGGGAAAGAAAATAGACAAATGATCATAAAGTGAGCACCTAAGAAGGAGTCGGCCCGGGAGGAAGGAGGAAAAAACAAGGTAAAACATTTAATTTATATTTTAGGCACCTAGCATCACTTAAGGAGGTCAGCCAACTTTGGGAAGCAAAAGTTGGCTATAAAAGAAAGTAAATTTGCAAGTCTTATCATCATTCATTCATATCATTTCTTTGGCTGCAACTTTTGGTTCAGCACATTCCAAGGACGAAAACCCTTAGGAATATAGGTGGATTGGACGAAAACCCAATCTCATCTTGGAGGTGGACTCATACGGAGTTCATACTTGTGCTTCATTAGAGATTTGCAAGGAAAGAAGTGACAAAGCCATATTTGTTTCTCTAGAAACCTTAAGGCCAAATTGTGAGATTTGTGCCAAATACAATTTGGAGAAGTGAAGATAAAATCAGATATTCAGATCAGACTTGGAGCGCCACCATTGTGGAGTGTTTTTGCATTGTTCATGTTAGGGTTTCCACCCGAGATTGAGCGCCAAGAAGGGCGACTTCATTGCTGATGTTGGGAGCCAAGCCCTAGCCGCTGCCACCCTCAATTTGCATATCTTTTGTCACTTCCAAAGGAGTGCCGCCTAGCTGAAGAAGTTCGCCCAGCTAGGGTTTGTTTTGTGACATCATTGTTCATCATTTGTGGTATGTACAAACCTGATTTGTAAAGGCAGATTTCTGGCCTATGTTTGGGCATGTTTGACCTATGTATTTGATGTAATTGCAAACTCAGATTATTCTGATTTGTAGCAGCAGATTGATATATTCAGTAATCAGAATTGTTTGTCATCTTATTTGCATTTGGATGCTCATATCTTGTGGATGAGTTTATGATTGATGCTATTATCGTAAGGGTTCATTATTGGTATGTTATTTGAGCATTTTGGATACATATATATTCGCTGTCCACACTTGTTTGTAATCAGAAAAATAAATCAGAATCTAGGGTTTGGAGCAGAATTCTAAAGTGCAGAAATTTAGGGATGAAATCAGAAAATAAAAATCAGAATTTTAGGGCAGATTTTGTTAGGGATTTTACAGTAAACAGGTATGAAAAATTATCATTTCAACTGCAGATTTGAGCTATAAATTGTAGCTGATAATATTGTAAAAATCTCTGTGTATTTACTAAAGATGTACATGTATTGAACTTGGAAAATAATTTTGAGGTAGCATTACTGAGCATAACATTGTGAATATCTGGAGACTGGAAGGTTTACCACCAGATATACATTCTGGACATTGTAATAATTTGGAAGGTCTTCCGCTGGATATTTATTTTCTGATACTTCATTGTAAAAACGTTTGGATGGCGTAGCCGCCAATCGTTTACATTTCATTATCTGCCATTGTTTGCGTGGATCCAGATCGGCTTGTTGTTAGCCATTTCGGCATGACCCATTCTGTAGTGTGCACATTTATTATGTCCGCCTGTTGGGCGTTGATTGTAAATTGGTCTTTGCTCCAGTGAAATATTTATATCCATCGGTTTGGTGTTGATTTGTGTATTGGTCTCGGTTACCAGCCAGTTATTTATTATTCTCTATCCATGATCCGGTTGTATGCTCTCACCTTGCCCACATTGGGAACTGGGTGACCAGAAAGCTTTGATTTGTGTTGATCGTGAAGTTAAACTTTTTTTTTGGTGATTTTAGCTAACGGTTCCGCAAGGGACATTATAACTACTCACAACAATAGGTACTGCATGCATTCCCAAAGATTGGCCTGAAGAGATATTGCTGTATTTTTATGCATAATAAAGTTTAAGATCGTCATTACTTTTGTGGACACTATATAGCCAGCACAAATATTTTTCACTACTTTTGTGGACTCTATATAGCCAGCATAGATATTGTTTGTACTGTTGTATATGTGACCGTTGCTATAGTCCTTTCCTAGTCTGTTGCTTTTCTCAGTTTTATTGTTCTCTTGCTTTTCCCCACTAAATGGTTTTTCTCCTCTTGTCCACCGAGGGTTATTGCACTTATATTTAATATTCATACAATTATCTTTTATCAAAAAGAAAAAGATGTAAATCAAGAACTATGCTTAAAAAGAGCTCATTATAGAATTTTGAATGCTTTTTAAAATGTTGAAAATGAAATCGACATGAGGGTTATTGTACATACTTTTAACATTGATGCAATTATCTTTTATCAAAATAAAAAAATTGCTGTAAATCAAGAACTATGTTTAAAAAGAACTTATAATAGAATTTTAAATACTTGAAGTGTTGAAAATGAAATCAGCACACAAGAAATGATCAATAGAGAAAGTGCAGAACAAAAAAATTCAAGAGGAGGGGCACCAGCCTTGGAGAAATCCAATGTTGGGAAACTTGAGCATGGAAATCAGGTTGTGTCTTCTTTCTCTATCATCAAAAATATAAGGTTACAAGCTCACAAGGCTATTGCCTTGTTAAATCCATCTTGCTTGTTTTGCATCCAATTCTGTATGCTGTCTGTAAATTGCAGAAGATGTCTCAGCTTCCTCAAGGCTTCTAAACAAGTTACAAAACCAATGCAGAAGACTCCAAAACTTGAATCAGCTTGGCAGTTGAGATGCTAATCAATCCAACTTCCATTTTGGGTAGTTGGTGTGCCTTTCTGTCCTTTTTGGGACGGTTTCGCACATGAATGGACCCGTCATTGATGCCCTTGTAAGGGGTTTATAGATGAAAGGACCTGTTATTGACCTCCTTGTAACAGGTTTGGACCACCTTGAATCTGGCTCTGTTTTCAGCTGTTGCAAGGATGGTCTCAATCCAAATCAAATCCATCATGTAAGCATGATCTACATGTTTGTTCCAGACTGAATCCATCATTGATGCACATGTGACAAGTTTTAGCAAGATTACAGATGCAAACTTCTGAAGGCCATAAGCTTGTCACATGGGCTCTGTTTTTTTCTGTCCTGTTTGAAGCATGGAAAGTTATGAAGAGCTCTATCCAATTGTAGAGGTTTCATCAGGTTTTGATCTAAATTTACAATTATTTTAAGAGCATCAAACACGAGTCCTTATAATCAGCTTCTCTTGATATATCAGGCATTAATTGAGTGCTCATGGTTAGCTTTTCATGATAATCAGGCATTAACTGAGGGTTCATGGTTAGCTTCTCATGATATGTTAGGCATCAATTGAGTTTTCTCATGGTCATACAAGCTATGTTTTTGAATATGACTAATCTGAACTGATTAAGTTCTGATCATGTATTGAAAATTGATATTTAATGTCTTGCCCTTGTGACGTTATGATGGAAGGTTTAGGATAGACATAAATCTTTCCCTGCTGGAAGGTTTGAACTTGAAAGGGTTCAAAGGCATCACTTAAATGATACAGGTCCCATCAATTCTTTCTGTGCCCCATATGCCCTGATTGGACCAGGGTTGAATTGCATAACATGTTCTGCAATTCTGTTAAATGGCAAGTGCTTCCTTGTGATGTGCTCTCCAAGTAAGAAAGATTGAATTGTTCCGAGTGTCATGCCCTACATACCAATAAGGGTGAGCTCTCTGCAATGGTATGTTTAGTACCTTGCCAATAATGATGAGCTGCTTGTGATGGTCCTTGGCACCGAGGCTTTTGTAATTTCCATTAATTGTTAATTATTATATTAAGACTAGTGGTACCTTGTGACAACAGGATGCTGACCTTGGAAGACAAATTGAAATTTTAGTGGAATAAACTAATTTTGCTATGATTTTTTATGTTTTTCTGGACAGGTTTGTTGCCAATAAGTGGTTTGGAGCTATTGTGTTTACTGGAATTTTGCTTGGAAGATTAACTGCATGAAGATATCAGGCTAGTTGTCGTGACTCAAAACAAATAATATACCCACACAACTTGAATTGTGTGATTTGTTGTGGTGTTTATGCTTTATATGTATTTTGGGTTTTCTTCTGACACTATTTTCTATGTCTGCAGGTTATGTATTCCCAAACAAGTGCTAAAATTGTTCTTATCCAGTCAATGTAAATGCTTGAATTCTTAAAGCCTGCTGCAAGTCTTATTTATGATGAGTATTATTTGTTTGTTCTTTGTTGCTAGTTATCAAATAGCAACAGGTTAGATGTCGAGAGCTCTATACTGCATGATATCTGAGTACAAACCTAATGTCTTAAGGGAAAACAACAAACAAATAGAACACTTAGAGATCATCCATTTTGAATCTTTAGATTGTTTTTTCAGAGCAACAAGGGAATCCTTGTAATGAGAGGAAGAAACTCTGTTTTTATACTATTCTGACGGATCATCCATTTTGAATCTTTAGGCTGTTTTGATTTTAATGTCATTTTTTCTTGTTAATGATATGTAAAAATTTGTTTATTTATTGATGCTAGTTATCAAATAGCAACAAATGAGATTTTGAAGGGTTCTATTCTGGGTCATGATTAAATGTAGTAATTCTCCACAGCGGTCCTGCTTCTTGGAGGTCTGCATAATAAATATCCAAGTACAATCCTATTATTTCAAGCAAAAAACCAACATAAACAGAGTATTTGGGAATCATCCATTTTGAGTCTTTTCAATATTATGTTTCAATCACTGTTTTTGTGCCCTAAGGGATCATTGTAAGGAGGGGAAGCATCTGGGTTGTTATACTATTCTGCTGGATCTGACAGGATACTCTTTTTTCATTTAACCATTTGCGATTTCAATATCAATTCTTTGTGTGCTTCAAGATTTGATTGCTTGTCAAGGACAACTATGACAAACCATTACAATTTTCCACGAGGGTGAATTCAAAGTTTCAGTTTAATTCTTATTTCAACTTTTTGGGAGACTGAAAATAATTGTCATTCTAGGGGGCTGCTCATCATCATAAATCTGTACATACAAGCTTCTAATCCATCATAGGTATCTGTAGGTGAAAGTTGTCATGCTCAACCTTATAGAGTTTCCACGAGCCATTGATGGTCTCCATTTCCAAATCATACAAGTTCTTCAGTTGTGACTTTGAAAATATAATATTTTAGCTGCAGCATATGCCATGTTACTGTCATCTAAACAACATAAAGGGGGTTGTTCATATGATTTCCATTGTACAATTCCAAGCTCACCTCCTTTTTTGTAAATAGATAAGCTATTTATTTATTTTGTTGGTGTTTGTTTTTATTTATTTTATTCTATATTCTTTCATCATTTTTGTGTGATGAGATTGTATGCCTTTCAAGTAAATTTCTGGGTTTTGTGGTATGTTTAGTTGGCTAATCGGTGAGATAGTTTAAGGAACTTGCTGTGTGTTGTACCCAATAAGAAACTTGGATTATGATACAAAGATCTTGGTTTTGCATCCGTCAAGTCGTTTTGTAATTGAATTGTGATGGTCATTTTGACTTGTTGGAGTTCAATATTTGTCTTGCTGTAAGCCATCCAAAATATCATGTTGTTAGTCAAATCATCATAAAAAGATCACATAATTAAAAGCTCGTTCAAAAGCAAAAATGATCAAGATCATGGTCTAATGTTTTTATGTGTCTAAGTCCGTATTGTCAGTCAAAATTGTTAGGTATGGTGTTCGTCTTGTTTGAAACCGAAATAATTGTTCGCCTAAGACTGTAATGTCGTGAAAGTCCTAATACAAGTTATTAAAACGTCAAGTGTCATTTTTTGTGTGTTGGTCATTTATGTTATGTCATTTGTTCGTTAATTTTAATATATTAATTTATAATTGATAATGTAATTATTAATTATTTATTAAAATTAAAATTAAAATGTTATTTTTGTCATTGTTATCAAAATCATTAAATTCTCAAATTTAAAAATTATAAAAATGTTATTATTGATGATTGTTTTTTATAAAGTCACCTAGAAACAAGGGTCGAGATCCTTGTACAAAACAGTGCAGAGGGCAGAGCAAAAGCCTCACAGAGGCCAGAAACAACACATCACCAACACATGATTGCTATTATTAATAATTATAACTAAAATATTAACCAAAAGTAAAAAAACTAAAATTTAAAAAAATAAAAATAAAAAAGGACAAAGCGTGCCTTTCATAAAGGCCATGAGCTTTATTATATAAAGTGCTTCATTTTAAAACAAAGGTGTTTATATAAAATATTGAAAGTTAAATCAAAGGCAAAAAGCGCATATAAATCATTGGAACACGCTTTACAAACAAGTAAAAAATCAAATCAAAATAAAATATAAGCGCTTCAAAGTTTATTTCAGCGCGCGCGTGTAGTCGAGAAAAAAGTTGAAGCACAGGTGAAAGGAACAAAACGTGCTTGAAGCGCTTCTCACGCCCTCCTCACGTCTCAGACGCCCATGGAGACTCTTCAACGCGCTAGAAAATAAGAGGGAAGTGCCTTTGCAAGTGAAGAATCGTGCCAAACAGAGAAAAATGAGCTCTAGAATGAAGGCGCGCCCTGACCAAGTGAAAGCGTATTATTTGGAGGACTCAACGCCTCATCACTCTAGATCACACGCTATTCCACACCTGCAAGCAAAACAGAGGGCAAAAACATGCCTACGCCAGACAAGGCGTGCTTCCAAATCTAGATTTGTGACCCAGGTAAAGAAACATGCCTTGTCAAAGGTTTCAAATGTTCTCCAATGATCATCCTGAAAGCACTTGAAGCTTCTACCGAACATCAAGGATACTTCTGAAGCATAGAACATGAGAATAGAGTGCCGGTTTTGAGAAATAATGCCAGGAGAGGAAACTTCGGGAGAGAAGGAATACAAGTTTTGGGCCAGCCTTAATCAACAAAATCCAAATGCACTTGTTGAGCGCCTATTTTCAGAGATGTGAACCAGCATTTATTAAAAAATGTGTTTAAATGGCTTCAAACCAGGCACAAGCATTTCAGAGGTGTCTACAGAAGAGGAAGAGTGCATCTAATACAAGGAAAATGTGCTTAAATTAAGCAAAGTGCGCTTCAGACGCCTCCTCAAACATTCAAATGTGCCTATACACACAAAAAGCGCCATTTTTAAGGTCAAAGCTCCTCATAAAGAGGAATCAAAATGCTTGAATCAGACATTTCAAAGTCATCTTCGAGGCTCCTTCAACACCAATCAAGCAAAAATTACACCGTTTAGGAAGAGCCAACCCAATAAAATGATAAAATGCCTTAAAAGATTGAAATCTACGCCTGTTTAAAAAGTTCATCGACCCATGGCAAAGGATGAGCGCTATCAAAAGCCGAGGTGGGTACCATTTTAAAAACACAGAGACCAGAATGAACATGATTTTCAAACAAAAGGTGCATCCCTTCATTCTGCCGCACGCCTAATTTGAAGTGTCATAAAGAGAGAAAGTTTGGTTATACAAGTGCGCTCATTCAGGTCAAGACGTGCCTCTACAAAATCTTTCTTTCCTTAGATAATAATGCTTGATCAAGTTGAGCTCCAGGCCAATCACTTCATCTGCATGCTGACTTTTTCAATAGCCAACTATTTATAACTAGAGTCCACATGTTTGCACGTTAGTGGAGCTACAACTGCGTGCTTTTTAATTTCAATTTAGTTAGAGCAGATGGATTGTAATAAGTTTACATGTTGGGCAAACATTAGTCAACTAGGGTAGTAGTTTAGTTATTTTATTTATTCTCATGCATTTACTTTGTAATAGTATAAATAAGTGCTTCATGCACATAGAGGAATCTAGATTTTAGAATTCAAAGTCATTATTAGTTAGCTTTTTCAGAGCTTTAGAGAGTTAGCTTTTCTAAGTAATTATCTTTTTCAACATTCAATGTTCAAGTGTTCAGAATCCAGTGTTGTATTCAATAAGTGAATAGAAAGCAATGATAATTTTCATGTCTCAATGTGTTTAAATTGTTATTTCTGTATATTCACTATCGTGTTTTTATTTGTTCATTTAATGGATGTCATTATGCTTGTTTTGCTTCTGAGTATCTATTGAAATTTGTCATTTGTGTTGAAGGTTAAGTTGATTCAACAAATCTGCAAACTTTGTGTTGCAGGTGAAATTGAAGGTATAAGTTGTATCTTTGCATCATCTTATTGTTGATTTAGTCAAGGCATTCATAAACCTTTTCAATCCAATTGTGTACTTGCACTGCTCAACCTTTGAGTTTAGTTGAATGGCACAAGAGTGTAGTCTAGGTTCGGATTTCAAGTCAGAAAGCACAAAATCCTTGCTTTTAGGTTGAAAGTGCTTTTTTGCCTTTCACTTGCGGCAAACCCAAAAAGATCACAAATTTCCCTTTCATTCAGCATAGGTATGAAAAACCCTTGAAAACACTGTACATACTCTATAGTTTTAAGTTTGTTTTACTTTATAGGGAGCTTCCCCTACAAATTTGAAGAACGGTTCTACTACAAATCTATCTGTTTTGCTTTCGCACTGAAAGGTGCAAAATAAAATGCTAACAGTTTTGGCGACTCTACTGGGGAACGCCATAAGATTTCTGTCTTATCGATTACAAATTCAAAGAGGTCTAGAGTTCACAAATTTTTCAGTTTCAGCAAAAGGCTTCTCATGGCTGATCAGGAGGCTAATCACATCAACAATCGCCTACCTTGACCATGGGGAAATCAGATTGGTCCATTGGCATTGGCGGAAAGCCATGAACTTCCTGAGGGCTCAAGGAAATTTTTTTCGATGTTTCATGGTGATGGCAAGCAACAACCTGATGAGCATATTTCAGCCTTCACCACTACTTGTGGGATTTTGAGCGTTGCACATGAAGATGTTGCGGTTCACTTATTTGTGGAAAGATTGCGAGGCATAACAGCTGAATGGTTTAATCACCTTGCCATTGGTTCTATCACAAGTTGGGAGTTGATGAGTGAGAAATTTCTTGCTTGTTTCAAGCTTGCAAAAGACAATCATGTTTTGTTTGCTTAGCTCTTGAACATCAAGAAAGACATAAGTGAGCTGATGAGAGAGTTCGTGGCTAGACTCAACCGTTTGGTTGGCAAAGTTGTTGACACCTTGAATCCTTCTTTAGAAATCCTTCTCAGTTGTTTCACAAATGCACAATCTTCCAAAGTTTCTTTCTTTCTCAAGCAAAGAAATACTACAGAATTGCAAGAAGCTCGGGAGTTTGCTATTGAGTTAGAAGATAACATGATCACCTTGGGAAAGATACAAATAGATTCAATCAAACCGTTAGTGCCTTTGAACGTCACACCTCTTCAACAAGTTTTATCTCCTCCACATAGTCAAGATTCTTTCATCCACTATGTCAGTGATCAACTTGTTTCACCAACAAGGTAAGTGGCGGAATTGTCTTCTAATGCATACACATATTGCTTGTTCCATGCAATGTACAAACATGATGGAGAAAATTGTCCTTAAATGAGAAGACTCATGCAAGTTTTAATGGCTTCAAGACAAAATCAAGGATTATCGGATAGTCCTGAACGTCTCTTGGACGAATTCGATGGTGACTCTGTAATGGGATTTATCCAGTGTAAATCAAATATACGAAGGAATGATTTTCATAATCATGTTTCAAATGACCACATGTGTCTGCATAGTCAAGATTTAGAAATGGAACAAGAATCAAAAATTGAAATCTTGCCTGCTTTGCATCAATTCTTTGAGGTTGAAGAAGGACCGTTGACAAAAGAGGAACTTGAAGGAATGCAAGTGTTGCATACTTTCTCTGAGGAGGAAGAAGTACAACAAACCTCTCAGGATCATAATTGCAAAGAAGAAGTCATAGAAAGCAATGGTGAATCCAATTTGCTCTTCTCATCTTTCGAGGGATGGTTTGAAGAATTTGCATCCGATGGGATCCAAGTGTTGTTATATGGAGCCTAATCAGACTCAAAGGTTAAATTTACCCGACTTTTATTGGCGTGGTTTCCCCCCAAATTATTTAACGGGGTCAAGGGGCAGTGCCCCTTGTGGGGGTTTGGGGGCAACGCCCCTGGTGCGTTCCCTGTCACGATACAGGGTAGGGTCGAGGGGCAGCGCCCTTGAGCCCCCGAAACCTCAAATAGTTTTTTATTATTTTATAAAGGCGTTGGGAGTTATTTTTCTATTGGTTGACATTAAAAAACCCTATTTTTGTAACCGACATAAGGCTTGATAAAAGCGGCTAAGGGTTAGGGTTTCCGCGGATATTGTATTGTAGCATTTGCAGCGGTATTGAGTTGCAGGGATTGCTGATTGTAATCGGGTTGATTTACTGGATAATAATATTGGACTCTCTGTTGGTGGATGTAGCCCGAGTTTAGGTGAACCACGTTAAAATTGTCTCTTGCTGTTATTATTTCTGTGTATTTTTCATTCCTTTGTTTAATCTTTATTTGCATTTAATTAATATCTTCTGTCGGCTAACCCTAACACCAAGATGAGCATGATGACAAGGATATTTTTCTTTTTGAAGACTTCTGAGCTCTGAAGATAGAAGTTTCCACAAATGCTAATGATCAACCATCTTAGTTGATGTTAAGAGCAGAGACCAAGATCTGGTCATCAGGAGTTGGTGTTTTCACTCAAGACATCAAAGAAACATCATAGTTGGAGCAAGAGAAAAATTTTCTTCATGTTGAAGATGATTCATCATTGGAGGCACTCGTCAAATCAGGAGACCATATAGAAGATTCTTTACTTGATCTTGATAGTTTTCTACGTCACTTAGAGAGTGAATCCTCAGTTGAAGATATTGTAGATATTCTTTTGCAGTTTAGCCCACCTTTATCCTTGTCTCTAATAGATTTCATACACATTGGTGAAGAGGATACTCCTAGACCTTCTGAGGTTATCCATGGACCTGTGCAAGAAAAAGACATTACAAATGTTTCAATGATGATAAAATCAATAAGAGATGCAACATATGAAGAAACTTGTGGAGAAGAAAAGCTCATGGAATATTAAGTCTGTCACTGAAGACAAACATATGGAGAAATTAAAAATTCTCGACAAGTGTGTGGTGAGATATGTCATATGTGAGATCAATCCAGCATGAGAAGAAGAAACACAAAGCTTAGAAGAATCTGTGCCTGATCCTGCTTGCCTGTCAGAAGAAGAGAGGTGGATAGTTGCCAAAAATGAGATGCTGCCAGATTTTTGCATTCATGTTCTCAAGGATACATTTATTGAATGTGATTGCTCTATGGAAGTTGATAAGACTCAAGATGATGGATGGCAAGGCGAGCCACCAGGAGAAGACTTTTTTCAGCAAGTATGCTTTGACGATGATCAGGTGCTTCATGATTCAGATCTTGATGATCTATCACATTCTGATTCTGAGGATTGGATGGACGAAGACATAATTGAAGAGGTTTTTGAATCACTAGATGCATTGTTATTGACAGTTGTGGATCTTGTAAGTCAAGAACCTGCGATGGAAATTCTATATGAACAACTCCAACCTTTTCCAGAGGATGACACATTGACTAAGTTCAAAGTTGCATATGTTGAAGACATGGACGAAGACCATCAAGTTCAATATGTGGTGGTTATCATTCCCACAAATGTACTACGGCCACATAACCTTACTTCATAGCTTCAGAAGGAAGTTTTGTAACTTCAATTGATATGGAGATTGCTCACCATGGAAGAAGAGGATCTACATGAGCTAATGCATATCAATCAGTTTATCATGAACTTCTTGTTGCATGATCGTGTCTACCCACCTGAACCATGGCTTTTCGATAAGGAGTTACAGAAGACAAAAGACTATGTGCTACAACAGTTGAATTCCCCGCCCAGGAGGAGAGGTTCTTATTTTTCTAAACTTGTTAATGGTTTTGTATAACACTTTTTGTTTTCCTTGTGCTTGATCGAAAAATTAGTGTTTTTGTGTGTTCCACATTGTTTGTGTTGTGTTTCCAAATTCGTAATGTTTTGTTAAACGTTATGTTTAGGTGATTTAGGAATGTCGTGTTTTAGGTGATTGGGCATATTTTGACTCCTTTTCCCAACTAATAAGGCACCAATCTAATTGCAAAAATCCAGAGATTCTGAGGTCCTCCTGTTGGAATATGTTGTCATTGATGTCGAAGAGTAAAGTTATGCAAAACAAGGATATATATTGCAATAATTTTCAAGTTAAAGACATATTTATAAGGCATAGCAAAGCAAAGATATAAGGTTTTATAAGACAGAATACATGAGAAGTCAACTTTCTTGTGATAGGCCATATGAAGATTAAATGAAATTTAAATTAAAGATTTAAATTAATAACTATGCTGGCCGACTCCCTCATATCTTCGTGATTTTGTTTAAAGGATGATTGATGACTAAAGGTGCAATTTAGAATTGTTATGTTAGAAAATGTCCCCTTGGGGGCTTTCCCCTCTTAAGGTTTAGCTCCCAGGTCTTTAGACTGCATTTAGAGCATCTTGCATGATAATTTTGACTCCCGATGAGAAAGCCCTGAAGTCTTATGGCAAATAGGACCTAGGGGTGCTATTTTGATGATCTTTGAACATAAATAAGGGGGTGGACTTGGGCATTAGTGCCCTAGTCCTACCCTATTTTGGGTCTGCCCTAAATTTAAATGTCAGTTTTATGACCGTTATTTAGGTCCTATGTGACATCTCAAGCTTGAATTACGAAATTCTTAACGAGAATTTTTTTTGTTGCATATATAAGCATGATTAGGTTTCATTTGCAAACTAGATGGAAATTAGATGAACATTATGAACTTGTGATTTTGATTCAAGGCATTCATTGTGTTGCAGAGCAGTACTTTGTTGTTGTTGGGTTTGTATTTGCAGATTTGATTCCATCTCCTCATGGCATGAAGAACATCTTCCTTCCATGAGATCTACACTTCAAGGTGATAGCTATTGTGTTTTCAATCATTTATCATTTTGATTTTGCCTCTATCCTGCAGGGATACGCACTCTTATCTGAAAACGATGTTCGGAAGACTTGAATGTCTCTTCGGGGCTTGACCGAGGCAAGCCTCTAAACACCACAACCCCCTCTCACACTCCTTTGTGATTGCAGGTTACAGGTACCGAGTTTCACAGAGTGGAGTTGCAGAAAGGAGGTTGCAGACAACAAGGATTCAGGATCTAAAAGAAAGAGGACACCAGTGAACATTTCAGGACAAGGGTGCTAGTCCTTGTGTCCTCCACTTTTCTCAGGGTAGAAACAGAAGATACAGTACAGATCACTGTCGGAAGGAGATCCAGATTTTGTGATGAAACTTGTACCTTGGACTAGGGCGTTAGTCCTAGTGTCCCTGACTGTTCCGCTTTCCGAACTTTAAAAAATAGTGAGTTAAATATCTCTGTCCTTCACCTTAATTTGAAAGGATTTGCTGTAATTCATTAATTTGCTTACTATTTTGCTTATTTAGGGTTTTAATAGTAATTGAGCATTAAATTGAGATATTGATTGATACATTTGAACTTCTGCATCATTCCAAGTAGTATCCCAACCTGATAGGTGAATCCTCTTGCACAAATTGGAGGTTCAACTCGGTTGATATGCCCTTGAATGTATGTCGTGAAAGAAGGATTTAACCACACATTACATTGAATCAAAACCCCCTCTTTTTCTACATTACATTTTGGTGAACCCATGTTTTTGGACTTTTTGGCACCTTGTTGAGTGTTATGTGATAGATTTTTATTCATTCATTTTATTGCATTTGAAAAATTACAAAAAAATTGAAAAATTTGAAAAAATTGGCATCCTACCCTTGCATTTTTAGCATAATTTGAATTAACTGACATTTAATTTTATTAAATTTCTATTATTTTCATTAGATCTATGTAAATTACAGAAATTCATCATTTAGTATTCATTTGCATTACATTTTCATGCTTAAATTGTCAAAAATCGCTTGAAATTGTGCATTTTTCATAAAAGCCTAGTTTTGCATTAGCTAGGGTTTGTAGTCAAAATCTTGTTTTCAGATTTTACTACCCTTTTCAAACACTCATTAGGACTGATTTCTAATTGTATTGTTGCATCATAGTGGTCTTCTTGCAAAATTTCATGTCTAGGGTTTGAGTATTTTCACTAGATTGGGCCTTATCGTCTCTCTAGATTTGCACTACAAGCGTGTTGTGAGGGATTTTGCTACATTATTGGACTGATATTAGGAATATTATCTACTACCCCTCCTCAAATTCCTTACAACACCCTTTCTACTAGACATTTACATTGAAAATTTGTGAAAATTTGCATATTTTAGCTATATTTTCACTAGGGTTTGACTTGTCAACTCTCTATATTAGCACTATAGGCGTGTTGTGAAGGATTTTATGGCATTAGGTGACTGATATCACTTTTATAATCTGCTGTCCATCACAATTTTCCTCACAACACCCCTTCCCTTACTCATTTACATTGAAAATTGGTGAAAAATTGCATATTTTAAGTGTATTTTCACTAGGTTTTGACTTGTCATCACTCTAGATCTGCATTATAGGCGTGCTGTGAAGGATATTATTGTAACATTGGATTGTTATCAGACATATTATTTTCTACCCCTCTTGAAATTTTTCACAACACCTCTTCTTTTACTCATTTGCATTGAAAAAAGTGAAAAATCAAGCATTTTTAAGTCATATTCATACATAATTTTGCACTTGTTTCTTACGTAAGTGTTGAAAATATTTTGAAATATGATCTTGCATTCATCTTAGACATCTTGCATTTCATATATTGCACTCATATTCAAGCATACATTCATTGGTAATTTCAAAATCTTACTTCATTTCATAGCTTCTTGTGAAAAAATGACACATTTGTTAGAATACACATTGTGTATTTCAACACTAGGTGTGTATACACTTTGTTCACACTTTTCTTGATTAAAACATTTAAAACCATCAATCAGACTTTGTTGTGTTGTACTCTTTCCTCCTATCCACTTTGTTTGTTGTGGACTCTATGTGTATTTCTACCTGTTTCTCTCAAACAAGTGCTTTGGTGTGAAACAATTTCACTTATCTTGCCTTGTTATTTACTTGATTGATTGTGGAATTTGTGAGTTTTTCTATTTAAAGACCCGATTTCCTCAATCTTTTCATCATGGATACTTCTTGTTATTCATCATTGGAAACAATTTTTGCATACATCATAGACATTGATAATTTTTCCAAATTCACTCATGAATATCCCCAAGTCTTAAAACAGATTGAATATATCTATAATGTTAAAATTTCTATGTGTTCCACATATGACATCCTTTATTATATATCCGATTTTGATGGTTTCACAACTCTCATGGGAACATATCCATCGATATTAGATGACCTCACTAAATTCATAAATAATAATAAATATGTTGCATCATTTAGTAGTGATGACTTCAATATGTTAGAGGAAGCCCTAGATGACTTTATCTCTATTGGACATTCCACTACGCCTCTTACATGTGATGATAACTTAGGTTTACCTTATGATCCCTCTCCCAAAGTTGTTCCTCCTTATGTGCACACTTTGATGCAAGAGGATGATTTCATTGACACATCTCTTAACATTATACCATCATCTCTTCATTCCAATGCTCTCTCTGGCCAAGATGAAGCATTAGTGAATGAAGAGCTCCCACCACCTCTTTATTACAATGCTCTCTCTGGCCAAGATGAAGCATTGATGAATAAAGAAGCCTCTCCAACCAAGAACATTCCATGGGTAGACAATGAGCTTTCATCTAACAACAATAAAAACTCTCTCCCTATTATAGTGCATGAAACCTCTATGGATCATACTATCAATCTTCCTTCTTTAGTTGAATATTCAAGTACTTTGGACGTCACTAAGGAAGTTAAGACCCTTGATCCCCTTCCTTTGGTTGAATGTTTAGGTCCCTTAGATATCACTATGGATGTGAAAAATTTGATTGCATATTCTTTGAATGCTACTAGAGATACAAGCACCAACAATTATCCTCACAACACCTTACCTTCCCTTCATTTTTATGTTCTCTCTTCAAAAGATGCAGCACTAGTGGATGAGGAAAGCTCTCTCACATTAAATCTCTTATGGATGGATGTCAATATCACTCAAAACAAATCACTTCTTCCACCTCCTAAGAGGATAGTGAATAAGTGTACTTCTCCCTCCCTAAGCCACACTCGTTGTAGCACCTATTATAGTTGCTCTCAAGGGTGGCCTCCTCCTAGATATATATGTTCTTAACATTGGGATGAATTAGGTAAGTATTTCTAACCCTTTTCTTCCATGTTATTTAGGCCTTCTAGGATGACCCTTGACACTCTCGTAAGGTCAAGGATACTGAGAGACCACCTCTGTTGTGACCCTTCTTCTATTTGTATCATCATTCTTCTATATTGCTTCTCCTCTATTTTCATTGTTGTGTGTTGTGTCTTATGGACATAGCGTTGCGGTTGGTGACTTGGGGGCACCCTCCTACGGGACTGTCCCTAAGGCACTTGTTTCTCCCCTCTCGATTTATTTTTGCCCTTCCTCTAGTGGTTCTATCTAATTGGCAGATGACGAAAAACATATTATATTGATGCAGACATAGTGTCCCTTAGGTGAGAAATCAAAAAATGGACCTAGTCCATACACGATGATGGGGTGGATATATATTAACCGATGCTTGGCTAGTAGAATCACTCTGTGTGATACTCTTGATGTTGTCTTATCGCACTTACAAAACATAACAATATCGTTGCTCCGCGCACTTTGTCTATCTTGAATCTTGCTTTCCTCAACTCTTTTACATGCATTGTTGTTTATCATGATTATATGGATACTAACACCTTTTCTTGTAGAAAATTGTGTGTTTGTGGGAACATTTGGCGATCGTAAAGTATATGTCACCTCTTGGGGGCATGGGCTTTGCGAGAGCTCGTGTTCTCTTGTGTGTTTTCTCTCTACCTTAATGTGCTTGATATTGGTACACGATATCAACCACCTTAAGGTGGGGGCATATATAAGGTAAGTTGTCTGATTTAGATGCTAGCAAAGTGTGTTTGTAAAACTTAAAATCTATTACAATCATTTAAGCCCTCTACGGAGGCGGGATATCATGCATATCCTTTTTATTTTAAGCCCTCTGCAGAAGCGGGGATTGTGTATTTCTCGAAGAGATTGCACATCTTGTCAAGGCGGGGCGGATCTGAGACTATCCTAACCCTTAAGCGTGTCTTCAACGATTGTTGTGGTGAAGCGCAATCGTCAGTGTGTGCCTATAGCATGCCTGAGATGGCTGCGAACCTAGCAATAGGTTTCTTCCATCGTTTGTCTGTCGTGTTTTCTCCATGTCTTCTATGTGTGTGTATGGCGTGTTTGTTCCCAAGCATAGTCTAAAGACGTGTGGCGATGAGTCCCTCCTATGCTTTGGGATTTATATGGTGTGTTTGTTCTCAAGTGTAGTCTAAAGACGTGTGGTGATGAGTCCCTCCTACACTCTGAGATTTGTATTGCATGTCTGTTGCCCCATATGCAGTCTAAAGACATGTGGCGATGAGTCCCTCCTACATTTTGGGTTGTGTGTTTACTTTCCTTGTATTTGTATTTGCATTTGCATTCATATATGAGAAAATAAAAAAGAAAATAATCATTGCATTCACTGTGTTTTGCATGTCTTCAATACTGTCTTCTCTGTGTTTTGCGTGCTTGTTACTGTCTTCAATGTGTTTGGCGTGTCTTTACCGTGCTTAGCGTGTTTGTTGTGTTTGTTGACCTTACTTTAATGCATGTATTGGCCTTGCGTTTATACATACATTAAAGTGGGGGTTAAATGTTATGTCAAAAAATGTCCCCTTGGGGGCTTTTCCCTCTTAAGGTTTAGCTCCTAGGTCTTTAGAATCTATTTAGAGCAACTTGCATGATAATTTTGACTCCTGATGAGAAAACCCTAAAGTCTTATGGCAAATATGACCTAGGGGGTGCTATTTTGATGATCCCTAAACATAAATAAGGGGGTGGACTTGGGCACTAACGCCCTAGTCCTGCCTTATTTTTGGTCTATTCTAAATTTAAATGTCAGTTTTATGACCATTATTTAGGTCCTATGCCGACATCTCAAGTTTGAATTACGAAATTCTTAGCGAGAATTTTTGTAGTTGCATATATAAGCATGATTAGGTTTCATTTGCAAACTAGATGGAAATTAGTTGAACATTATGAACTTGTGATTTTGATTCAAGGCATTCATTGTGTTGCAGAGCAGTACTTTGTTGTTATTGTGGTTGTATTTGCAGATTTGACTCTACCTCCTCATGGCATGAAGAGCATCTTCCTTCCATGAGATGTACACTTCAAGGTGATATCTATTGTGTTTTCAATCATTTATCATTTTGATTTTGCCTCTATCCCGCAGGGATACACACTCTTATCTGACAACAGTGTTCGGAAGACTTGAATGTATCTACAGGGCTTGACCGAAGCAAGCCTCTAAACACCACAACCCCCTCCCACACTCCTTTGTGATTGCAGGTTATAGGTACCAAGTTTTATGAAATGGAGTTGCAGAAAGGAGGTTGCAGACAACAAGGATTTGGGATCTAAAAGAAAGAGGACAACGGTGAACATTTCAGGACAAGGGCACTAGTCCCTGTGTCCACTTTTCCCAGGGTAGAAACGGAAGATACATCACAAATCAATGTCAGAAGGAGACCCAGATTCCGTAATGAAAACTGTATGTTGGACTAGGGCATTAGTCCCAGTGTCCCTGACTGTTCCGCTTTCCGAACTTTGAAAAACATTGAGTTAAATATCTCTGTCCTTCACCTTAGTCTGAAAGGATTTGTCGTAATTCATTAATTTGCTTACTATTTTGCTTATTTAGGGTTTTAAGAGTAATTGAGCATTAAATTGAGATATTGATTGATACATTTGAACTTTTGCATCATTCCAAGTGGCAGCCCAACCTGATAGATGAATCCTCTTGCACAAATTGGAGGTTCAATTCGGTTGATATGCCCTTGAATGTATGTAGTGAAAGGAGGATTTAGCCACACATTACATTGAATCAAAACCCCCTCTTTTTTTACATTACAAGAATATTAAGAGCAACGATTTGTATAAGAGAAACAATTTGCATTAAGGGCAGCGATTATTTTGTGAAGAGGTGCGATTTATATCAAGATGTTGTGATTTGTTCAGAGAAGTGATGCGATTTGTTTTGAGAAGAGTTGTGACTTGTGAAGAGGTACAAACTTCATAGAAAGACATCTATTTGTCAAGGATGCCTCCATTAAGAAGATATAAAAAGGTGAATGAATGCGGGTTTTGAAAGCAAGCAATTTCAATGATTTATTTGAGTTTGAGGGAAGAAAATGAGTAGAATTATGAAGAGCAAATCTGATTTATTTTGAGAGGGAAGTATGAGTGGATGTTAGAGAAGGTCTAAGAGCAAATATATACATGTCTATAATCAGCTTTGTGTGGAAGATTGGTGCATTATAGTGATCAAATTTAAGAAGGAAGAGTGATTATATTTGAATTAGATTTGAGTAAAGAAGAAATTCATATCAGCCATTGAAGAATTAAAAGTTTAAAGCCTATATATTGCTGAGTTGGTGCTCAGTGGTGGGGATTGGTGTCTCCTATGGGTTGGTGCTCATAAAAGAAGCATTGTAAGAGAAGTAGGTTGGTACCTACAAAAAAACATATCTATATATATATATACATGCGCAATATTTTGCCGTGGTTTTCTCCCGCAAGGGTTTCCATGTAAAATCGTGTGTTCTCTCTGTGTTCATAATTGCTAGATCTTACATGTGTGATTTATTGTGATTGGTTAAAGTTTGAAAAGAGAGTTTTAATATATATTGATTCACCCCTCTCAGTATAGTCGTGTGTTCATCAATTGGTATTAGAGCAGGTTCCTTCAGAGAGAGCTTAACTGCTTGAAGGTAGATCTTAAAAGCACACATGGCCAGTCATGCAGGATATGGGTTTTCTTCAAATAGGGCACCACTATTTGATGGAAGTCACTATGCCTTTTGGAGCATAAGGATGGAGACTTATTTGAATGCTTTAGGGTTTGACGTTTGACAATCTGTTGTGAATGGTTATACGACTCCTGCAACTCCACCTATGGATCCAGATGGAAAGAGGGCAAGCGAGAACAATGTCAAAGCAAAAAATACTTTTTTATGTGGACTGACCGAATCAAAGTTTGTAAAGGTAATGAGATGCAAATCCGCCAAAGAAATGTGGAATAAGCTTAAGAACATTTATGAAGGCCACGACAAAGTCAAGAAGGCCAAGCTCCAAAACTGTAGAAGGCAATTTGAGAGCTTAAAATGAGAGATGATGAAAATATTGCAGCCTACCTCCTCCGTGTGGATGAAATTGTTAATACCATTAGAAGGCTTGGCGAAGAGATGGAAGAATTCGTGATAGTGCTACAATCTCTTCCTATGAGATTTGATGCAAAGGTTTGGTGAATAAAAGACTTGGACACATTAACAAAGGATGAGTTGCATGGAATCCTCACTGCCTAGGAAATGAGAACGATAGATCAACCATAAAAAAGGGAGGCAATGTTCAAAGCTTCAAGGAACGAAAAGGACAAGGAGCTCGAACAAAGTGAGATGGATGAAGAAGAAGCACATTTCATGAGGACGCTAAAGAAGGGTTCAGGTAAGTATCAAGGTAAGTTAACTTTCAAATGTTTTAATTATGGTAGAATAGGTCATTTTGCTTCTAAGTGTCTGCAGGGTAAGAATGAAAATAGCGAAGATGAAGAAGACTATAACATGAATAAAGGGAGAGGATATCAACAACATAAGAAGAGCTACAAGCAAGATCAATTTGAGAGAAAGAAGGACTTCTAGAGGTACAAGAAGAGTCTCTATTCTAAGGAGTATAATAGTTCTTCGGAGGAAAGTGATGATGAATATTTAAGTGATAGAGAAGAGATACTTTTCATGGAGATGGAAACAAAGAATGATGAAGACAACCTAAAAGAAGATAAAAAGGATTCAGAAGACAAGAAGAATGAGGATGATGAAGAAGTGGATCTTGAGGAAGAACTCCACTTCGCATATGGTGAGGTTGAAAAGCTCCAAAGAAGAAACTCGCGATTAAAATCCATAGTTCAAGAGGAAAGTGAATCCAAAACCAAAGTGTCACAAGCTCTTGAAGAAGAAGAAAGAATGATGTAGACTTAAAAGTTCAATGCAAAGAAGCAAAGAGGATTGAAGAAGTAAGAAGCCATTTGAAAGAAAAGGTAGAAAATTGTGAAAAATTAGAGTCTAAGATTGTCTCCTTGAGGAAGGAGTTAGAGAAAACTATGGCTCAATTAAACAGGGAGTTGAAAAATGTAAGGAGTTCAAAAATATTGGATGAAATTATAAACTCTCAAAAACCTACATGTGACAAGAGTGGTATTAGATTTGAAAAAGGGCAAAGTTCTAAAATAGGTCAACCTCCTGAGGAATCAAAGGAAGAAAATTAGAATACCTACCCAAAGGTTGTCCAAAGCTCCATCAAAAGTGAAACTAACAAAAGAAAGGAAAATCAATGGCAAAGCATGCAAGGCACATTCAGAAAATCTCTCCCACCAAGGTGGGCGTACACAAACAGGTTCTATCACTCTTTCCTTAGCTATTGTTTCTTTTGCAATCAATTTGGGCATAAAGCAATAGATTGTAGATTGCATGCTAGGAATAACTTTAGGCATAAAATGAATTATGGAGCATATGCAAGCACTAACCTTGCAGGAAGCAAGATTAGAAGATATGGGATGATGAGCATGAACTTCAATTTATTTTATCCACTCATGGGCCATAACATAATATGCTATAAGTGCAACAACTTTGGACATCCAACAAAGTTTTGTAGAAGCAGCTTTGTAGAACCTCCTAAGCAAAACAAGGAGGAAGAGTAGAAGGTTAAGGAGAAAGAAGAAAGTTCAAAAGTGTGGAAGAAGAAAGAAAAGTCCATGATAGTTCAAACAAACCTACACACTCGGAATGAAGGTGATAAATGGTATATAGATAGTGGTTGTTCAAGACATGTGACAGGTGACAAAAGCAAATTTATCACCTTGAAAAGAATGCATGGTGGAATGGTAAAGGTTGGGGATAATGTTTCCGCAAGAATAGATGGAAAATGCACTATCAGTCTAGACAATAGTAGAACAAGAGTGGAAAATGTATTATATGTTGAAGGTTTAAAGCACAATCTCCTAAGTGTGAGTCAAATGTGTGACCAAGGCCACACCCTCACATTTCATGTCGAAGGATGTGAAATTAGTAAGGAAAGTGAATTGTAGAAACCATTAGAGTAAGCAACAACCTCTACATTCTTAGTGAAATTAGAGGTGAGATGTGTTGTATGGGAAAGGAAGATGAAAGTTGAAAATGGCACAGGAGAATGAGACATCTAAATTTTGACAACCTTGTCAAAATCAGTCAAAAGGAAGCAGTGAGAGATATGCCGAAGATATCAAAGCCCTTGAACATTATTTCCAAACAATGTCAGCTCGAAAAGCAAACTAGAGTGAGTTTCAAGTCAAAGGAGTATTCCACATTAAAACCTCTAGATCTCATTCATAGAGACCTATGTGGACCCACAAGAACAAGGAGCTTGCAAGGAGAAAGGTATTTTATGTTATTAATTGATGATTTTTCAAGAATGACTTGGGTTACTTTTTTGAAGGAAAAATCTGAATCTCTGGACAAGTTTAAGGCATTCAAAGCCCTAGTAGAGAATGAGATGGGTTTGAAAATCAAATGTATTTGATCAGATAGAGGAGGAGAATTCACATCAAATGAATTCGAAGATTTTTGTGAGAAACATGGGATAAGAAGACAATACTCAGTTGCAAGAACTCCACAACAAAATGGAGTAGTGGAAAGGAAAAATAGAACCGTACAAGCGATGGTTAGATCTATGTTGAATGAGTCTAAGGAACCTGATACATTTTGGAAGGATGCAATTCATACGACTGTGTATATTCTCAACCAAGGTCAAATCAGAATAAACAATGACAAGACACAGTATGAGTTATGGAAAGGAAGGCCTGCATCAGTGAAGCACTTCAAGGTGTGTGGAAGTCCGTGTTACTTAAGGAGAGATGAAGAAGATTTGGGAAAGTTTGATGCTAGGGCAGATGAAGGAATCTTTTTAGGTTACTCTTCAAGAAGTAAATCCTACAAGTGTTTTAACAAAAGAATGCACAAAATGGTTGAGAGTGCAAATGTGAAAATTAATGAGGAAAGAAGTTGTCAAAATGAGCCACAAGAGGATGATGTTCATAATGAAGGAAGTTGCAAGGAAAAAGTAAAGGAAAGTGAGGATGAGGTAGTTGATCAGAGGAGCACCAAGACACCATCAAAAGCACCAACTAAGGCACTGTCCAAATTTGTTCAAAGGATTCATCCAGAAGACCTGATTATAGGAGACAAAGATGGTGAGATTAGAACAAGAAGGAGATTGATAAATGTTATGGAAGATACAAATCTTTCCTTGCTTTCCAAAATAGAACCAAAGAATTTCAAAGAGGCAAGTGAAGATAAGCATTGGATAGAGGCCATGAATGAAGAGCTAAATCAAATAGAAAAGAATGAAACTTGGGGGCTTGTCCCAAGACCTAAGGACAAGAATGTTATTGACACTAAGTGGGTTTTCTATTTGAGTATAGGAGACAAAGATGGTGAGATTAGAACAAGAAGGAGATTGGTAAATGTTATGACAGATACAAATCTTTCCTTGCTTTCCAAAGAATTTCAAAGAAGCAAGTAAAGATAAGCATTGGATAGAGGCCATGAATGAAGAGCTAAATCAAATAGAAAAGAATGAAACTTGGGAGCTTGTCCCAAGACCTAAGGACAAGAATGTTATTGGCACTAAGTGGGTTTTCTGAAACAAGCTAAACGAAGATGGTCAAGTGGTAAGAAATAAGGCAAGATGTGTTTGCAAAGGATATGCATAGGTAGAAGGCATTGATTTTGAAGAAACTTTTGCTCGTGTTGCTAGGATGGAAGCCATTAGAATGTTTTTGGCTTATGCTAGTTTCAAGAACTTCAAAGTCTATCAAATGGATGTCAAATTTTCTTTCGTAAATGGAAATCTAGAGGAAGAAGTTTACATAGAGCAGCTAGAAGGATTTTTGTTGACAAAGAATAAGGATTATATGTGCAAGTCGAAGAAAGCACTTTATGGATTGAAACAAGCACCCAGAGCATGGTACACAAGACTAGATAAATATTTACATCAACAAGGGTTCAAAAAGGGAGTTGCTGATGACAACTTGTATATCAAGACTATATATGATGATCAATTGATAGTGGTGGTATATGTGGATGATATAATATTCGGAGGTAGTGATGACAATATGTGTCAAGGGTTTTCCATGGAAATCCTAAAGGAGTTTGAGATGTCTATGCTTGGTGAGCTATCCATTTTCCTTGGATTACAAATTTCTCAATCAGAAAAGGGAATATTCATTTCACAAACCAAGTATATCAAGGAGATGCTAAAGAAATTCAAGATGGAGGAGTGTAATCCTGTGAGTACCCCCATGGCAACAAGATGTAAGTTTAAGTAAAGATGATGAGTCACCTGAAGCAAATTAGACAATCTATAGGTCAATAATTGGAAGCCTTTTATATGTGATAGCCTCAAGGGCCGATATTATGCATGTAGTTGGAATGGTAGCAAGATTTCATACTGCACCAAAGGAAACACATGTTCAAGCAATTAAAAGGATATTCAAATACTTAAAAGGAACATTGGATTTTGGGTTGTGGTATCCAGGTGGTGAAGACTTCACACTAGTAGCATACACATATGCGGATTAGGCAAGCAATGTTGATGATAGGAAAAGTACAAGTGGAGGAGCTTTCTTTCTTGGTAATAATCTTGTATCATGGATGAGTAAGAAATAAACGTCAATTTCTCTATCAACTGCAGAGGCAGAGTATATTGCAACAACATCTTGTTGTACTTAAGTTCTATGGATTAGACAAACATTAAAGGATATCAAGGTAGAATATGATCATCCCATCCCTATATTTTTGTGATAACACAAGTGAAATCAATATTTTGAAGAATTCGGTGATGCACTCAAGGACTAAGCATATACCTATAAAGTATCATTTTCTAAGAGAGCGGGTGGCAGATGAACAAGTAAAGTTGGAGTACATTGCTACAAAGGAACAAATTGCATACATCTTCACAAAGTCACTTATGAAAGAGACTTTTGAGTACTTAAGGGAGAAATTGGGAGTAGTATCACTCTCATCTAGTCACTAAGGAGAAGCATACATTCAGGGGGAGCTACCCACAACATCATCTTGTAGCTCCATGGAAGAGAAAGTTTAGAGGTAGATGGAACTCCCTTTGCCATTGATGTCAAAGGGGGAGAATTAGAGAAAGGGGGAGTAGTACAGACAAGGGGAGCAGTATAGAGGAAAAGAGAAGTTGCCATCTATGAAAAAGGGGATATTGTTGGAATATGTTGTCATTGATGTCAAAGAGTAAAACTATGCAGAGCATAGATAGATAAGGCAATAATGCACAAGTTAAAGGCAAATTTATAAGGCATAGTAGAGCATAGATATAAGGTTTTATAAGGCAGAATACATGAGCAACCAACTTCCTTGTGATAAGCCATATGAAGATTGAATGAAATTTAAATTAATAACTATGCTGGCCGACTCCCTCATATCTTGGTGATTTTGCTTAAAGGATGATTAAAACAAAAAGGAGGATCCATTGATGGCCGATGTCATAACCCACATTTGAATTTTGAATTCAAATTGGAATACTATTGAAATAATATAAAAGCCAATAATAAAAAAAATATAGTCCCATTTAAAAGAACAAAATAATAAACAATTCTAAATAAATAAATGAGGGGGCACTTCTAGAAAGAGGAGTAAATGAGGTTCACCCCCCCTCATTCTCAAGTCAATATTCAAAGATCACATTTAATAAATAAATGGGAATTTTTCTCCTTGAATTTATTGAGGCAATGTAGTTTTCTACATGAATTAATGACAAAGGAGAAACTTGAAAGAAAACAATTAGAGATAAATGAGTCATTTTCCACAAAATTGAATAGCAATTTGGAAAATGAAAAAGGGCATTTATTAAGAAGACTTGACTCAAAGACTTGACTCTACCTCCATAAGGGTTGAAACTTTCTATAAATAGACGCTGAAAGGTGAGGGAGACACACATGGAGATAGTTTTTGCTGGATAGCTGGAGTGTTTTGTGAGTTAATTCTTCCTTTCTCTTTTAGAAATTTATGAACATTGTTTTTATGAATTTATAAAATTTAGTTGAATTTCTGTATGTTGCTTGCATAATTTAATTAGTCTAGATTTATGTAAAAGAGATTTTATTCTCTTACAATTAAATTTCATAATTTTATTTGTTTTATGGGTGGAGAGGGGGCCGTTCCCCTGTTGTGACCTGCCTCTCTGAGGTAGTCTGTCAAACAGGTTGCATGCATAGTATATGCCTCCTCATTCTGCACGCACTAAATAATAATCCTAATTATTATTGGTCTGATCTAAGAGGGATCGCTGCCTGATCTTGTACCTCTTTTGCATTATTTTGATAGTAGTTGTTTGGGTTTATGAAGGGTAGCAAAGCTTATCAAAATAGTAGTTACTAGATTTTGATTTGCCACTTCACCATCACCACCTGTTTGAATTTCCAATCTTTCCACTACGATGGCAGAAAAATAATTATTTTTCCTCCTCTTCCATAGCATTAAGTAAATGTCCCAAATCTAGAAAATACCCTACTGCCTTCAGCTTCCAAACCAATTTCTCCAACTTTGCATGAATCTCCAGTGTCTATAGCTACGATCTGTCTCCTACATGAAAGTGTGCATCATTTTATGGCCTTAATTCCAACTACGTCCAGGGATCTTTATATTTCCTCCTCACCGTACCTCCCACTTCTGCATAGACATTTGAGAGAAGAATGTAAGTCTTTTTTTCTTTTTAGAATCCAAATCAAAGAGCAGGGTCACTGTAAATACTGCAAAGCCTAAATTCATATGTGATCTACAAACCCAAGAAAAACATCCACACAACCAGCATATGTTTAATCAACACCTTAATGATAAGGTTTAGGATGTCCTCAAGATAGCCGCACTATCAAGGAAGTCAACCATGCATACATAACAATTGATTTTCGTTGTTACTGATGTGATTGAAGTATGTCCATGCCCTGTTCCACAGCCCAAGCGATCTAGACAGGGAGGTCACTGCTAAAGGTTGAGGAATATGGCTTTGCGCCTGCCACTGCATTTGATTGATAGTTTCTCTTAATCCACTTTTGCAAAATCCTGCAACCATTGCAAACCACGAAAGGACATAGCATTGAGGCATTCTATTGAACAGTTGGTGTGCTTTCTCTACCAGGGCATTTGCAACTACAACATTTGATGAAATTCCTCCTTCCATAATGCTTCGATGGATGTCCGTGCCCTGTTCCAAACCTCCAATTTTCTCAAGGGCTGAAGGGATGTTGGCAAAGGCTGCAAAGTCTGGTTTTACACTTGCCGATTGCATTGCTTGAAAGATCCTTGCACCTTTTCAACAAATCCATTTTGTGTGTATCCTGCAATCATGGTATTCTGTTAGGCACTCTGTCCAACAGATTGCTTGCCCTGTCTATTCTTCCACATTTTGCATACATGTCTACTAGGGCGAAATCCTCTTCCGTTATGCCTTGATAGAAATCCATAGCCTGTTTGGAAACACCATTTGGGCACAGGCAGGAAGGACACTAGAAAGGTTGTAGAATTTGACTTTACGCTTGTCAATTGCATTTGTTTGATGGTTTCTAAGCCTTCTCACCAAATCCATTTTGTGCATATACTGAAATCATTGCAGTTCCAGAGACATTTCTTTGAGGGATTTTTTGAAACAGTAGACGTGCCTTGTCTATGCTACCTCATTTTGCATATATATGTCTACCAGAGTATTTCGAGTTATAATATCTGACAACTCCCCCCCCCCCTTACCATTATGCTGTGACAGATGTCCATACCCTGCGCTAAAGCTCCCATTTTGGCACAGGCAGGGAAGACGTTGGCAAAGGTTTAGAATTTGGCTTTACGCCTACCCATTGCATTGGCTTGACAGTTTTTTTTAAAGTCTATTCAGTAAACCCATTTTGAACATATCTTGCTATCATGACATTCCATGAGATTGCATTCTTGAGGCATTTTGTCAAACAGTTCACGTGCATCGTCTATGACTCCACATTTTGCACGCATGGAAACTACAACATCTAACGGAAATTCCCCTTTCATTATGTTTTGATGGATGTCTATACCCCATCCAAAGCGTCAATTTGTGCACAGGCAGAGAGAATGCTGGTAAACGTTGAGGAATTGGGGTTTTACACCCGCCAGTGGGAAAGCTGAGACACTACACATCATTATAGTGTAAGCCTATTTTTTAGATTGATTCATTTAGCATCAGCAATAATCTCCACTATGACATTGCCCCTGTTTAAAATGATGGCAAATGTTCGCATCTCACAGCAATGTCTTTGGTAACAATCTTGGAGATACGTGGTAATCTACATATACTCTAAAGGTTTTTAACAACTATAATAGTCGAGTATAGGGTATATTCAACAAACCAAATACAATTTCCAACTTTTCTCTATAGTGGCAGAGAAACAATTCCTTTTCCTAGTCTTCTACAACATTAAGTAAATGTCCTGAATCTGGAAAATACATTGTTGCCTTCACCTTCCAAGATGTTCTCCATCTTTACATAGACCTCCTTTGTTTACGGATGTGATCTCTCTACCACATAAAGATGTAGCATCGTGGTAATAAAACTTTATGCCTATATTCATATGTGATCTACAGGCACCGAGAAAACACACCCATATGACTACCACAGGTTTAATTAGTGTTTCATTGATGAAGTTTAGGAAGTCTTCAAGATAGTTAGCATAGGCAAGAAGGTCAAACATGCACACAAGTCTTGGGAGGGTTTAATAAATAGATACCATTACTTATCAAAATACAAATTTGTAGTCTAAACATGTATATTTTTATTAATATATATATAAGATTTATTATGTAATATTAAAACATTAAGTCTTAATATTTATAAACGGACTTAAATAATAAATACCCTCGTATTTCTATCAGCATACCCCTCGAACAACTTAGAAGTAATGATTCATTCTTATCAAATTGAAGGGAGTTATAAAATGTTTCTAAAACTCTTAGTAACATAAGCTTTTGCATGTAGCATCTTAGGTAGAATTTGGATAAGTCTTTCTGTTTCATAATAATAACAATAATAGGGTATTGTGTGATAAATGGGTAACGCTCTATCAATAGAAAGTTTGACTATTTAATGATGATTTAACATATAGTAAATTATGTAATTAACTATTATTGATAATGAAGCAAATATAACAATATACATAAGGGTGTTATAGTATATGATTAGGAAGGAATAAGAAGATGAAAGATAAGTAGAATTGAATAATGAGAATTGTTAAAAATATGGAATATATATGTAAGAGAATAAGTGGATAGGATGATGTGGAAAATATGTAAATGAGGAAATCCTAAAAGGGTATTAGAATAGATCATTATGTATTTGATTGATCAAGTATCCTTCAAAGCCTCATGCTTTTTGAATTGATTAAAGAAAAGTATTATTATGAATGCATAGGACATAAATATGTTCGGGGTGGATCATTCAAGTAGTATAGTTGTCTTGTGAGTTATAAGTAGTTCTATAGTAAAACGATATTTCCAATAATGATGTTAGAATATAAATTGCTTAATAATTGGTGAATGTTTATTAACAATGAAGGTTAGTTAGTTATGTTAAAGTATAAACCCATTTAGGGAGTTTCAAGTAAACCTCTTGTTGGGATAATTGTCTTAATTGACAACTTTTATTAAGTCCTCATTGGGTCCAATTAAAAGTAAGTAATGATCATGCAAGAAGTTGTATCAATTATTCACTTGTATGATAGAATGAGATTTCCTAGTTTCTCTTAAGACCAAACTTTTATATGCATTATATCTTTTCTAGTTTATGTTATGTACAATTATGAATTGATGACATCAACTTAGTATCATTCCAGTCCCATTCATTTTCGTATAAGTGAAATAATAAAGCATCTTTATTGTACCTTGCATTATGTTTTGGGGGAAATATCTTTCCTTTTTGCCAATTTATTTATTATTGTTTATGCAAGATTTTTCCTTTTCAACTTAGTTAGGTAAACTCTTAATCAACGTCCAAAAACTCAAACAAATCGCAGTGTTCGATTTTTACGGTACCTCTGTGTCACATTTACGGGTAATGTCGTCACGTTGAACCAAGTACCTCGTGCCTAACATAGCTACAACAACGACATCTGGGCACCGTCCCTCTAAATCGTCGGGGAGTAATAAGGAACATGTCGAAGTTAAATCCACAGGAAGGGAAAATCTCCTCAGATATCTCATTAAGAAGATTAACTAAAAAGAGAGGACGAGTCTATTGAAATAATGATTACCATGATGCTCATTTGGAAAACACTTCAAGCATACTAATAGAAAACGAGGCTTATTGACACGTGAGTATAGATCGGGGAGGACATGTGAAATGTCAGATAGGGCAACTAGGCCGATCTAGAAATGCTATCTATCATATGCTCTCACTTCGCCCTTGCAGATCGTGGTGAAGGTACTAGGGGATCAGGAACGGACTTAGTCACGAAAATTACCTAATTTGGCTTGGGGGAGTAAATTGGATTTCATGGGTAGACACCTTAGAGGGATTCCTCCACACTAGGACTAATTGACAAACACCCATTTAGGTGTTTGTGGTAGTGGACTAACTTCTGTCCCTGTTTCACCGAGTGGGTGGCAGCCGATGAAGAACTGTCTGGGGCAGGGAATAACCCTAGAAAGGGTTGGGTACCTGCTCACAGTTACACCAAACATAGTGCAAAATAGAACTACATGTTCGCATTCCCTGTGTTAGTCACATCCGAAGGAGGGGGCCTTGATCCCGTGGATACATGGTATGTAAGCACTCTGGACGGTGAAGGATGCCCCCAGTACTCAGGTCCCCGGGATGTAGGGTATTCTTTTATAGTTTCTATGTAGTAAATTTTGATTCGTGTTAACAAGAGATTGTCTAGTTAATTTTGTGCAGATGATAAGGATATGGTCACTGGGAAGAAAGCAAGTTGTCAGAAGTGAATGCAGAGCGTAACAAAGAACTTAAGGTATGTGTGATCCATTGTTCTTATAGGTTATCTTGCGTAACATACTCCCTCTTCACTAGGTTTAAAATTGGTGATCCTTTAGGACTTGATGGTTTTAGAAAACTAAATTCAAGTCGTCCCATCTCTGTAACATGCATTTAGCACTTCTTAGAAAAATTTCTCATTTCCTGCATCTGTTAGATCAAAAATTTTATTCCTTGGTATTTTTGAATTTAGAGTTTAGTATTATTCGGTTTAGGATGAGTCAGGTCCTTACAGCCGACCACCCTCGACGCCATAAGTAAATTTAACAAATTAAATATTTTTCAAAATGGAAGCCAACCTCCTAAACATTGTGGCTGACTCCCTTGTTAATCTTTGTAAAAAGGAATATATATATATATATATATATATATATATATATATATATATATGGAGCGATTAGGACAAAGGATAATAAGTGATTTACTTTTTGATGACTAAAGGTGTGATTTAGATTATTAAGAGCAACAATTTGTATAAGAGCAACAATTTGCATTAAGGGCAATGATTATTTTGTGAAGAGGTGCTATTTATATCAAGAGGCTGCGATTTGTTTAGAGAAGGGATGTGATTTGTTTTGAGAAGAGTCGTGACTTGTGAAGAGGTGCAACCTTCATTGAAAGACATCTATTTGTCAAGGATGCCTCTATTAAGAAGATAAAAAAAGGTGAATGAATGTGGGTTTTGAAAGAAAGCAATTTCAATGATTTATTTCTGAGTTTGAGGGAAGAGAAGGAGTAGAATTATGAAGAGCAAATCTGATTTATTTTGAGAGGGAAGTATGAGTGGATGTTAGAGAAGATCTAAGAGCAAATATATACATGTCTATAATCAGCTTTGTGAAGAAGATTGGTGCATTATAGTGATCAGATTTAAGAAGGAAGAGAGTGATTATATTTGAACTAGATTTGGGTGAAGGAGAAATTCATATCAGCCATTGAAGAATTAAAAGGTTGAAGCCTATATATTGCTGAGTTGGTGCTTAATGGTAGGGATTGGTGTCTCCAATAGGTTGGTGCCTATAAGATTCTGTAAGTGGGGATTGGTGTCTCCTGTGGGTTGGTGTTCACAAAAGAAGCATTGTAAGAGAAGTAGATTGGTGCCTACAAAAGAAGATCAATATAGAAATAAGCAATATTTTGTCATGGTTTTCTCCCACAAGGGTTTCCACGTAAAATTGTGTTTTCTCTCTATGTTCATAATTGCTAGATCTTACATGTGTGATTTATTGTGATTGGTTAAAGTTTGAAAAGAGAAAGTTTTAATATATACTGATTCAACCCCCCTCTCAGTATAGTCGTGTGTTCATCACCTCCTATGTCTCAAGTTTACGTCGTGGTCTCCAGACAGAGCCAATTGTTGTACCCAATTCAAAACTCAAACTATGATACAAAGATCTTCGTTTTGCATCCGTCAAGCTGTTTTGTAATTGAATTGTGGTGATCATTTTGTGTCTTGTTAGAATTCAATATTTGTCTTACTGTAAGCCATCCAAACTATCATGTTGTTGTCAGTCAAATCATCATAAAAAGATCACTTAATTAAAAGTTAGTTCAAAAGAAAAAATGATCAAGATTGTGGTCTAATGTTTTTATGTGTCTAAGTCCATATTGTCAAAGTCAAAATTGTTAGGTATGGTCTTCGTCTTGTCTGAAACTGAAATAATTGTTCACCTAAGTCCGTGATGTCGTGAAAGTCCTAATACAAGTTATTAAAATGTCAAGTGTCATTTTTTGTGTGTTGATTGTTTATGTTATGTCATTTGTCTGTTAATTTTATTATATTAATTTATAATTAATAATTTAGTTATTAATTATTTATTAAAATTAAAATTAAAATATTATTTTTGTCATTGTTATCAAAATGTTAAATTCTCAAATTTAAAAATGATAAAAAAATGTTATTATTGATGATTGTTATTATTAATAATTATCATTAAAATAATAACCCAAAGTAAAAAAAATAAAAAATAAATAAATAAAGGAAAAACTGTGCCTTTCATATAGGCCATGAGCTTTAATATATAAAGCGCTTCATTTTAAAACAAAGGTGTTTATATAAAATATTGAAAGCTAAATCAAAGGCAAAAAGTGTATATAAATCATTGAAACACGCTTTACAAACAAGTAAAAATTTCAAATCAAAATAAAATATAAGCGCTTCAAAGTTTATTTCAGTGCACCTCACCAACACTCCACACGCCTGTATGCAGTCAAGAAAAAAAATTGAAGTGCAGGTGAAAGGAACAAAACACGCCTGAAGTGCTTTTCACGCCCTCCTCACGCCTCAGACACCCATGGAGACTCTTCAACGCGCCAGAAAATAAGAGGGAAGTGAACTAGTATATATTAAAAAATGTGTGTTTAAATGGCTTCAAACTAGGCACAAGCATTTCAGAGGCATCTACAAGAGAGGAAGAGTGCATCTAATACAAGGAAAATGCACTTAAATTAAGCAAAGTGCACTTCAGACGCCTCCTCAAACATTTAAACGTGCCTATACACACAGAAAGCACCATTTTAAAGGTCAAAGTGCCTCATCAAGAGGAATCAAAACACCTGAATCAGACATTTCCACATCATTTTTGAGGCTCCTTCAGCGCTAGTCAAGCAAAAATTACACCGTTCAGGAAGAACCACCCCAATAAAAGGATAAAATGCCTTCAAAGATTGAAATCTGCACTTGTTTAAAAAGTTCATTGACCCATGACAAAGGGTGAGCACTATCAAAAGGCGAGGTGGGTACCATTTTACAAAACACGACCAGAATGAATAGGATTTTCAAACAAAAAGTGCATCCCTTCATTCTCCCGCATGTCTAATTTGAAGTGTCATAAAAAGAGAAAGTTTGGTTATACAAGTGCACTCATTCAAGTCAAGACGTGCCTTTACAAAATCTTTCTTTCCTAAAAGGGGCGTCTATTTTTAGATAAGAATGCTTGATCAAGTTGAGCATTAGGTCGATCACTTCAGTTGCATGCTGCCTTTTGTCAAAATTCAACTATTTATAACTAGAGTTCACATGTTTGCACATCAGTGGAGCTAGACTGCATGCTTTTTAATTTCAGTTTAGTTGGAGAAAATGGATTGCAATAAATTTGCATGTTGGGCAAACATTAGTCAACAAGGGTAGCAGTTCAGTTGTTTTATTTATTGTATAAATAAGTGCTTTGTGCACATAAAGGGATCTAGATTTTAGAATTCAAATTCATTATTAGTTAGCTTTTTCAGAGCTTTAGAGAGTTAGCTTTTCCAAGCAATTAGTTTTTTCAACATTCAGTGTTCAAGTGTTCAGAATCCAGTGTTGTATTCAATCAATGAATAGAAAGAAATGATAATTCTCATGCCTCAATTTGCTTAAATTGTTATTCCCATATATTCACCTGATTGTGTTCTTGTTTGTTCATTTAATGGATGTCATTATGCTTGTTTTGCTTCCAAGTATTCATTGAAATTTGTCATTTGTGCTGAAGGTTAAGTTGATTCAACATATCTGTAAACTTTGTGTTGCAGGTGAAATTGAAGGTATAAGTCCTATCTTTGCATCGTCTTATAGTTGATTTAGTCAAGGCATTCATAAATATTTTTAATCCAATTGTGTACTTGCACTGCTTAGCCTCTGAGTTTATTTGAATGACGCAAGAGTGTAGTCTATATTTGAGTTTCAAGTCAAAAAGCACACAATTCTTGCTTCTAGGTTGAAAGTGCGTTTTGCCTTTCACTTGTGGCAAACCCAAAAAGATCACAAATTTCCCTTCCATTCAACATAGGTATGAAAAATCCCTAAAAACATTGTACATACTCTATAGTTTTTAGTTTATTTTATCTTATAGGGAGCTTCCCCTACAAAATTTGAAGAGTGGTTCTACTGCACATCTGTCTATTTTGCTTTCACACTAAAAGGTGCGAAACAAAAAACACTAACACTGTGACATTCTGAATTTATATATGAAAATTTATCTCATTTGTTCAAAAACAACTTATTGGTGCAATCTGGCTTCTGAAAGCAAGTGCTTGGTTGCAGAGGAAGGATTAGAAACTGCCAAGATGTTTGATTGCCAACACCAAAGTGAAAATCTAGAAAAAATCAAGTTGGGGAATGTGAGATGCAAGACAATTAACCTATGTCAACTGCCTATGACTAACAAAGATCTAACTCAATGACTACCTTGGTAAACTACATGGCAAGGTCCAATATAGAGGTCAATCTAAGATACAATCATGTTTGATGAATAAAGAGATTGGAAAATACATGGAACTTGAATCTCTAAAGAAATTGAATCTAAAACTAAGAGGGATGGCTAACATAACAAGAAACAAACACATGGATGTACCATAAAAGAAATTGTCATAGGACTTGTTGGCATGGCTTCTACCCTCTTGAAATTTTGTGATATTTCTTTGTTTTGGGTGTCTTGCATCCCCAAGTTGCAAACTTGGCTTTGGCTAATATTGCATTACTAGTCCCCACTTACAAGAATTAATTTTTCATTTGCTTGGTTTCATCCTTCTTGTAGCTGGGATTTAGGTTTGGGCCTAGCAATTTCTTATATATCTTGTGTCCTTGATGTTATTCCCCTTTATATTTTACCCCTATGGCTTTCTTTAAATGCTTGGATCTGAGTTCGATTGACTAGTTACATGTTGTATTGAGGTGCTTTTGGTTTGTTTGTCATTTCAGATGATCTATATGCTTGAGTGTCCAATCTTCATCTATCTTCTAAAGTGATGCAAGAGCATCCAGAAGTCAGTCAAGCATATTGAAACAATTAATGTTGAGTTGCGGAGTGCCAGGGAGAGACATTGGAGATTACCGCATTTCACCGCATTTGCATATCAGAGCTTGCGGAGCAGGAGTTAACCTCTACATATCATCAGCTACATCATATCCAAATTTCAGGTCATTGAGACTCATTTTCTAAGAGATATCGCTATCATAAGATTACCTATTTTTACAGAGCAGAGTAGTCAGTGTTCAGTTGAAGCATAATGGGTTGCGGAGCAATTCTGTGACTTGCGGAGCCTAACAGAACATCATTCAATGTAGTTTGGGACCAGATAGACCTTCATTGAGAACTACACTGAGATTCATCCATTTGCGGAGCAATGTTGAGTGTTTAGGTCCAACCTATTTGTTTCTACACGTTTCATACTAGTCATTACAATTAGGCCGACTTGATAATGATTTGAAGGCTTGCAAAGGATATAAATGAAGGATAGAGGATTGTTTCAAGGCAGTGACAGAGAGTGCGAAGATATGAAGCAAGAAGATGAATTGATTTGATCAGGAGAGGATAGTAGAGTAGAAGCAGAGGACAAAATAGAGAATAGAAGAAGATACAAAGCAGAGGTTTGAGAAGGAGAAGAAAGAAGACATAGAAGAATGGTGATGTGTTGTATGAATCTTTTGTAAACTTGGGTTGCAGTCTATCATCTGAAAAACCCTAGAGGCATATGTAATGTGATTTGGATTTCTAATATAATGAGAAGTGATCTTTGAAGGTTGGGTTTTTCCTTTTGAGGGTTTTCCTAGGATAAATCTTGTGTCATATGTTCATGATCATTTCCATTCATTCTGTTGTTATATGTATGCTATTGTTACATTTATGTTATGATCATGTTAATTTTTTAAGGCTGCAAGGTTGGACAGTCCTTCATTGGACCCTCCTACCTTGACTACATCAAGTGGTATCAGAGCGGGTTGCGAATCTGTTGGGAAGGTTGTGGATCTGTTGGGAAGAGAGAAAGTGTTGGGAGAAAGTGCGAAACCCTAGAGTGTAACAAGTGTCACCGCAGAAGAAATATCAAGGCAAGAAAGATCTGGGTAAGCTTTCACGTTAAGTTGTTTATTTGATTTGTTTCAATGGGGAAGATGGGAAAAAGGATGAAGAAATAAAATGAAAACCTAGCAAGTAAGAAGGATATTCTAGAAGAGGAATTGTGTGAAATCAAAAGGTGTAAGTTGATGGAGAGGATAAGAGAACTAGGAGAAGACACATATGATGTTCTTGGAGAAGAATTGAAAAATTTAAAGAGGAATGAAGAATTAGAAGAAGAGCTGAAGTTGTTTGAGTATATCAAAAGGAGTTTTGACGAATTGGAAGAAGGATTCAAGTTGTTTGGGAAGGTGGAAAGGAGGAACAAAGATCTAGAGGATAATTTGGAGGAGTTGAAAAAGGAAAACAGTCTACAAAAGAGTGGAATATCTGAATTGAGAGAACAGGTTAATCAGTTAGAGCAGTCACTTGTAGCATGCAAGGAAGAGAATGAAAGTTTGAGATCTAAGCCTAAACTTTGTGATGTTTCTTGTGATACTAATGATTTGTGTGATGGTGTAGAAGCTTCTTTAGAAAGTGAGATTGGAGATAACAATGTAACTGAACCTGCAATTGTTGGTGATGGTATTGGTTTCAAAATCATGCAAAGGATGGGATATGAAGGCAAAGGATTGGGAAAGTGTCAGCAAGGAATTACAGAGCCTATTGAGCTAGTAGTGAGATCAAGAAATGAAGGCCTTGGATATATCAGAGGTAAGGATATTGTTACAAGTTCAAACAAATAAACTCAAGGAAGAAAAGGTATGCATTGTTCTTATTGTAATAGACATGGGCATGAAAATGAATTGTGTTGGGATCTATACCCTTGTAAAATCTGTGGATTAAGGAATCACTCTGAAAAGATGTGTTGGAATAAAATGCGGAGGAGAAAGTCTATGACAGATTGTATGCAGATGGATTATGGATGGATTGATGGATCGGAATGGAAATTTGTTACTTGTATGTTCAAAGGGATGTATAGACTGAAGTATTCATGTGTTGGAGGAAAAGGACCTGGAACAAGATGCGGAGAGAGAAGACAACATGCAGAGCAAAACAAGGACAGTAATTCATACCACACAGAGGGAGAAATGGCAGGTGTCATAATTTTATCACAATAAAGGATACCAAAGAGATGAAAGAGGATTTGCTAGAAGAGGAACCTATTTTCAAGTTTGGAGGTGAAAAGCATCAAGTGTTGAATGTCACCAAGAACATATTATTGGAGAGGCTAATGATGGGGAAGCAGTAAATAATGCAGAGGTAGTTTATGCAGAGGGAGAAGAACCTATTGACTCACTAAGTTCAACAGAGAAACCGAAAGAGGGAGGATCATTTATCTTGAGGAGAACTTTTTTGTAGACTAACCATCTGAGGAACCAGTGCAAGAGAAAGTTTGTGTAAACTTGTGCAGAGAAGTTCATATTGTAGAGAAAGGAGGGACAACAAGAAATTCTACTGGAAGAGAAAGTTTGTATACCGGAGTGAAATAAATATGGATAAAGAAGCACATAGAAGTCTAGGAGCAGTGTATGTGGAGTAGAAATTGGAAGATTTTGAAGTGTGTGGAAGGATTTGCAGGGATTAGAAAGTGTTGCAAAGAGAATTCAAGAAAGTATTGACTAAATGAAGGAAGAAAATGATTGTTCTGAAGGATGCTGAGGTTATTTGACTCTTGATTGATTGAAGTTGGTATTGATTTGAGGCAACCTACAAGTGTTTGATAATAGAATGCCGAACTGAGAGGCAGTTACAACATTATAGCTAGACCGCCGAACCTAGACCACCACAAAATGAAGAATTTGAGGCAGCTTGCAGAGAAGACTTGCTCAAACTACCGATCATTGAGGCAGTGAAAAGGCTTGCAAGTAGAGCACTGAACCTAGATCACCAGAAGTGAGAAGAACTAGAGGCAGTTTGCATAGAGGACTTGGATAGCCCACCGACCATGAGATAGTGCAGTGATTTGTGAACATATCATCAAACTTGAGGCAATTTGTAGGGAGGACTTGAATAGATCTCCGACCTTGAGGCAGTTGCAAGTACCTGTGAATAGACTACCGAACATATCCTAAGAGATAGCATTGATTTTGACAGAATAAAGACCAAAGCGAAGAGGCTCACTTTTCAATTAACCTCGAGGGTTTGATTCAGGAGCATCTGGAAGTCAGTCAAGCATATTGAAATAGTTAATGTTGAGTTGCAGAGTGCTAGGAAGAGACATTGGAGATTACCGCATTTCACCGCATTTGCACATCAGAGCTTGTGGAGCAGGAGTTAACCTCTACATATCATCAACTACATCATATTCAAAGTTTAGTTCATTTAGACTTGTTCTCTAAGAGATATCACTATCAGAAGATTACCTATTTTCACAGAGCTGAGTAGTCAGTGTTCAGTTGAAGCATAATGGGTTGCAGATTAATTAAGTGACTTGTAGAGACTAATAGAACATTAGTCAATGTAGTTTGGGACCAGATAGACCTTCATTGAGAACCACACCGAGATTCATCCATTTGCAGAGAAGTGCTGAGTGTTTAGGTCTGACCTATTTGTTTCTACACATTTCATACTAGCCATTACAATTAGGCCGACTTGATAATGATTTGAAGGCTTGCAAAGGATATAAATGAAGGATAGAGGATTGTTTGAAGGCAGTGACAGAGAATGTGAAGATATGAAGCAAGAAGATGAATTGATTTGATTCAGAGAGGATAGCAGAGCAGAAGCAAAGGACAAAGCAGAGAACATAAGAAGATATAGAGCAGAGGTTTGAAAATGAGAAGAAAGAAGACATAGAAGAATGGTGATGTGTTGTATGAATCTTTTGTAAACCTGGGCTGCAGCCTAGCATCTGAAAATCCCTAGATGCATATGTAATATGATTTGGATTTTTAATATAATGAGAAGTGATTTTTGAAGGCTGGGTTTTCCCCTTTGAGGGTTTTCCCAGGATAAATCTTGTGTCATATGTTCATGAGCATTTCCATTCATTCTGTTGTTATCTATATGTTGTTGTTACATTTCTGTTATGATCATGTTGTTAATTGTTTAAAGCTGCAAGGTTGGAAAATCCTTCATTGGACCCTCCTACCTTGACTGCATCACGGAGTTTAGATGCAAAGATGTGGTTGCCCAACAAAATTGTACCTACAAACTAGATTAATCAGTATGTAATGTCCCCTTCTTCCGAATGAGACATTTGCAAGCATCTTTAGCCTATTTAATTTCTGGAGGCTAAGTTGGAGGATATAAGGGAATAATTAATTAATTAAATTTTAAATAGTCCTAAGTTCCCTAAGGATTATTTATATTTAATTAATTATTAAGGATGGACCGTGGTTTTAATAAAGTGACTTTATTTTATGCCAATGAAAAATTATAAAGGGGGTCATTTTATATGAGCGGGAAAATAAAAGAAATTAAAAAGAAATAAAGTTATTTCTCTCAAAAAAGGATATAAAGGAGTTGTGAGCCAAAAACACTTCTTTTTGACTTGTTATTTTCTTGTAGTTTCTTTGAGAGTTGGAGCTTCATGGTTCAACAAAACATAGGATGAAAACCCTTTGGTATTTGGTTGTGTGGATGAAAACCATTCAGCCATCCTTGGTGGATTCACCTAGAATCCACAGGTGCATTTATTTGGAATTAGATTTCAGAGTTCCTTGTCCTGGAGTGATATCTTTTGCAAGTTGGTGTTTTTGCTTCCGGAGGGATTTATTTAACAAATTTGTGAGATTGCAAGCAATATAAATTTGAAGGATTCGATTGAAGGTTATATCAAATATTTTGGTGAAGTTGGATGAGGGTTTATTCCCTATTGTGGCTCTATTGTGAGGAGTTAAAGGTTTCGTAGAGTATCATTGATGGAAGGTTGAGATGCCACCTTTTTCACTATTAGTTGCAACTTATATTGGGTGCAACCCTTTCTATTCTCCACGCAGATTTGACTGGGAGCTAGTCACTCCAAGAAAGGACCTCTATTCTATTAGTCGTTGCCAACTAGAGACTGCAGATCCTATTCCCTTGGCACCATATGGAGTTTGCTTCATTGAAAATATTGGAAGACTTGGACAAAGCATGGGAACTTGGGAGTTAGCGCCTCTTTATGGTGAATATCTGTTGTAGAATGATAGATGACCAACTAGGTGTTTGTGTAGATGAAAACAAAGCATACATTTGGTATGTATGAAGTCCATATTGAAGTATTTAAAATTTTGAAAATTAATTTTGAGTTAAAACAATTTTCTGGGTAGTTTGTGTCTCAATTGATCAATATATTAGTGCTGCAAACTGTTTGACATATTGTCACTATAATTCTTTGTCTTTGTGAGTGCATTTATGAATGTTTTGTGTTACTAAGCTACATATAAACCATTCTAAACAATCACATTGAAAACACCATTGAATATGACAAGAATGCAAAGTGTTTGATAGAATGTTTGCACACTAGAGAACAAAAATTTGTGAATTTTTGCACAAAAATCTAAAAGGCAATTTTATAGTGGTATCAAAGCAAGAGATGTTACTAGCCTGGAGGGTTGCATGCTATATTTAATGGATGCATATTGATTTTATGAATCTAGAGGATAGAGAGTACATTACCTACAGGAGAAGGCAACAATTTATTGATTCGGATTTTGAAAAAGAGAACTCCATGGGTGATAGAGATCAAGAGGATCCTAGCACTAGAGACATTCTCAATGACATTGCTAGAGTGTAGTGAGAGATGGTGCAACTTTTGACCCAATTTATGCAGCATAATGTGGCAAATAACAATGCAAATCAGAATAATAATAGGGGTAGTCATCACAATGGTGGAAACAACTGAAGTAATGGTGAGACATGTTGCAAGTATGTGCCTAATCGGTGTTGTCATTGATGTCAACATATCTTTGTTGTCATTGGTGTCAACTGTATCTTATTCTATTACTTGTTTAGAAGCTTTGTATGTTGAGGATATTGAGAAAATTAGCCTCTCCAGAAGAAACAAGTGAGTTACAGTAAAGTGCAGTATAGACAGTGAGTTGTATGTTGAAAGAACAGTTTGGCAGATTGCTTCGCATTTCTTGCTGAGTGAAGATCTTGGTCTGCGGATTGGAAGTTACTTAAAGGAATGTCTGAAGATGCTAAATCTTGAGTTTGATCCTCTGATGTGAAGAATTGAGAGAGTTGCATTCACTAGAGTAAAACATGCCTTTTCTATAAGTTCAGTTGGGATAGGGAGAAAGTATTCTGCTCCTCATTTCATCGCAATAAAGCATTTTGCTCTATTGTTCTGGAGAGAAGTCTAGGATGATTATAAGTGCCTACAATTGCAAAGGTTCAGGATCTAGTGGTTTGCAAGCTATCTTTCTTTTATGACAGTTGAAGACAGTGAAGTTCATGTGTTCCGGTGTGAAGATCCTATTGTTAAAGTGGTTAAGGTTTGTGCGGTTGCTCCTGATGATTACAATGTGCTTGTGGATACCTCTTGATCATGCTCCTATCATTACATTGGTCACGTGGAAAAATTGTGAAGGTGTTTAAAGATTATTCCCAGATAGCATATTGTGTAACTAGCTTTGGCCGACCTGGTTAATCTTAGTGATTGCGGAGATCTCTGGAAGATTGTGGAAGCATGATGAAGCATGGAAGATTGTGTTTGAGTCCCAGCTAAGGCATGGCATGATCTGTGTACACTTTTATCTCATCCCCTTTGCATAATGTTGTAATAGGTCAAGACCTATTTTGTAAATGTTTGTAATGCCAACCTTGACGATCATTCCAAGGTTGTTGAAGTGTATAAATACTTGTAGTTGAGTCGTGGAAAAGTTGGCCTTGAGTGAAGATGGAAAGATAATAAGAAAGGTCCAAAAGTAGAACAGAGAAGAGGAAGAGTAGAGAAGAGGCAGAGCAGAGCAGAGGAATTATTGTACTTTAATCACAGACATAAAAAGGTGTTGATCATGGTTGTGAGCCGCCAGTAGGGTTTAACAACCCTTATTGTAATCTTGCTAGGTTTAGGGTTGAGGCAGTGAGCTTGCTAGACCTAGTTGTTCTTCATGGCAGTGAGCCAATATGTTTAGGCCCGTGGAGTTACCAAGCCTAAACATCATTATTTCAAGATTGCAATATATATTAAGAGCTAATCCTCTCTGTGGTTTTTCCCCACCTTGGGGTTTTCCACGTAAAATATGGTCTCTTGAGTTTGATGTTGTATCTGTGGTTAAGTTTCTGATTTCATGCATTCATTGTTAAAACATAATAATTATGGATAAGTGATTAATGTTTAAATTGCAGAAGTGTTTAAGTTTTTGAGACAACTGATTCACCCCCCCTCTCAGTTTTCTGGTGCATATCAACAATTGGTATTAGAGCCACGTCCCTTTGGAAAAGAGTCTAACAACTCAAGGGAGATCCTAATGGAGTCAGAAGGAAAATAGCCACACATTGATGCACCTGAATGCTCATCAAGAAATAATAGAGGATTGTCCAAGGAAGCATTTTATGAAGAAAAGAATGTCAACCATCAAAGATGTTCTGATCCAGAAGTATGCACCAGGAATGAAGCCATGTCTCAAGGTAATAACTATTGGGTTATTGATAGTAGTTGTTCAAACCACATGACTGGTGACAAGAGCAAGTTTGTAAATCTGGAAAGATATAATGAAGGGATAGTTACATTTGGAAATGACTACACTGTTGAAACTTGCGAAATAGGATCAATCGATCTTGGAAACAAACTATTCTGTGAAGATGTTCTTTATGTCAAAAGTTTAAAGCAAAATCTCTTGAGTGTTGGACAGTTATGCCAAAAGGGATTTAGTTTTGTATTTGAGAATGATACCTTTGAAATCAAAGAAAAATCTGGAGCTACAATAGCGATTTGAAAAAGGACAGAAGGGAATCTCTATCATCTAAGGAAAAGTGACCTTCTTGGGTTTACATCTCAGACCAATGAAAGTTGGTCTGGCATAGAAGATTGTGTCATACAAATCTTGATGACTTACTAAGCTCAGTTGAAATCGTGAAGGATCTACCAGAAATGGATTACTCAAACAACATCATCTGCAGGAAATGTCAAGACAAAGGAGAGTCAAGAAAAATATTGCAAAGATCTTCCATTGAAATATTAGAATTGATCCACATAAGCCTCTGTGGTCCTACAAGAATACCAAGCCTTCATGATGACAGGTACTTCATGTTCTTTATTGATGATTTTTCTAGAATGACTTGGGTTAGCTTTTTCAAAAATAAATCAGAGACTCTAGATGCACTCAAAGCTTTTAAAGAAATGGTTGAAAATGAGCTAAGCATGAAAATAAAGAGTTTGAGAATTAACAAAGAAGAAGAGCTTACCTCCAACATATTCTGTGAAACCTATGGCATAGAAAAACAACTCTTTGTGAAAAATAAGGTAATGGAAGAAGCAAGCAGGACTATTCAGGAAACTACAAAATTAATGATGGAAGAAGCAAATTTGCCAGATACATTCTGGAAGGAGACAATGCAAACCACTGTTTATACACTAAACAGAGTTCAGGTAAAAACCAAAGATAAAAGGACCCCTTTTGAATAATGGTATGGAACTATACCCACTGTGAAATATTTTAAAATCTTTGGAAGCAGATGCCTTATCAAAATGGAAAAGGATAGTGTTAAATGTGAGGAGGGCATTTTTCTTGGATATTCTTCTTGGACCAAAGCCTATCACTGCTACATCAATAGATTGGGAAGGATCGTTGAAAGTAAAAATGTCAAAGTTAATGAGAATCTGCAAATTGAAGCACAAGAAGGCTCTCAGACCATCAATGACAAGACAAAATGTGATGAGGAAGGTCACAGACTTGGTATGAACCTATGCTTGATTGCCAGTATTGACAGCAACAATTCCAAGACTGAAGATGAAAACATGGAAACAAATGAGTACATCAATGAGTTAAGAGAGCAAATCAAGCAGCTTCAACAAAGACTAAAGGATAATAATGAAGAAAAAGAGAAAATTGAGGAATGTCTGAAGGACAAAACCAAAGATTGCATGAAGCTTGAAGAACAAGTTGAAGACCTGAAAGTTGATTTGAAACATGTACGGGCCCAAAGAGATCAATTTTGTGTGAGTGCTACTAGATATGATAAACTAGTGGCAAGTCAGGGAACTGTTGATGATAAAGAAAGCATAAGACTCAAAAAAGGAGAGAATACTGGGGAAAAGGACAAAGACAAACATACTCAGGATCAAAGATACAGACCTAGAAGAACATCAGTCAGGCAACCAAATGCTCAGAGGTACCCATCCTTCAAGGGTTATTGCAATTCATGTAGCAAGTTTGGTCACAAAGCTACTTGGTGTAGAAACATGATAAAGCAAAGTGCTCCTAGTCAGTGTTTCACATGTAATAAAATTGGTCATAAAGCAGTTGAATGCAAAAAAAATAGTGAGTCAGAACTCTATTAGGTGTTATGCATGCCACAAATGGGACACATGGCTAATGAGTGTAGAAGTCAAGTGAGAAAAGGCTATGGGACAAATAGGAGAATGGAATCCTTCAGTGGATATTGTTATACAGGCAATAATTTTGGGCATAAGTCTAACCTATACAAGTTAAGGATGAATGGGAGAAACAATGATCATAAAAATACTATGTGCTTCAATTGCAACAAGCTTGGACATATTGCAAAATACTATAGAAATAAGGAGGATAATCAATCTGAATCAAGGGAACCAGTTGAAAAAGTTAATCCGGCACAAGTCAAGGAAGAGATGAACAAGGTTTGGGTCAGGAAGGGAATAGATGAAGGAAGAGATGAGTCTGCTCCAAGCTCCAGAGTAGCTACTTCCTCCAGGAAGTAGATTGTAAATTATGGCTTAGGGGAAGCAGTATTGAAGATTTTAAATCCCCCAGCCAATTAATGCTGAGATCTAGCACAAAGATATGTTATGGCAGTCTGCTTGAAAGGATTCTGATTCAGAAGCCTAAAATGATCAAGTATGAGAAATATGTAAGGCAAGTGATGATGTCTATATGAAGAACCAAAGTTGAAGTCAGTGAAAGCATCAAGTAAGGGGGAGTAGTTAGTTAAATATAAGTAATGATATATGGTCAAAAGTAAGGACTTGCAAGTATTCAAAAGCCTCTACCTCTTAGTGATTCAACTGCATCTAAGAAGCAAAAGCAGAAAGAAGATGCCAAGTGCAGGTAGAAAGAACAAGAAAAGGAAAAGCTTCAGAGGAAGAAGGCATAAGGTAAATCATCAATCAAGCAAAAGGAAGAAGCTCACAGGTTGACTTTAATGAGAAAGAGCAGTTTGGTATCATTCTTCTTGGGAAAAAGGTTAGTATCTTGGTTGAGCAAGAAACAAGATTCAATATCCCTGTCTACTACATAAGAAGAATACATTGCAACAACATGCAGTTGCACTCAAGTGTTATGGATGAAGCAAACTTTGAAGGATATCAGAGTTGTGTATGAGGATCCAATCGCAATCTTTTGTGACAACAGAAGTGCCATAAACATATCAAAGAATCCAGTGATGCATTCAAGGACAAAGCACATATCCATTAGGTATCATTTTCTGAGAGAAAAGGTGATAGTGAATGAAGTCAAGTTGGAGTATGTTTCTACCAAAGATTAGATTGCAGACATTTCCACCAAGCCTCTACCTAAGGACACTTTTGAGTATCTCAAAGAAAAGTTAGGGGTTATCACCCCTCTTGCTCTAAACTGAGATGCACAATAGTGCATCAGTCTGGAGGTGCTCATAAATCTGGATTGATGCCTTTTAGGGCTACTTCTTAGGGGGAGTAGTCAGAGAGTTCAGAACAAAGATTGGATCAGAGTAGAAGAGTGCAAGTATGTGCCCTTTGCCATTGATGTCAAAGGGGGAGAGAAGTCATGTGAAAAACTTAGATAGACAAAGAGTGCAGGTGTGTAAAGAGAAAAGGGGAGAATCATATCTTGATGGACTGTTACAGTTTTTCACATCATATGTTGCCATCAATGACAAAGGGGGAGATTGTTACAAGTATGTGCCTAATCGGTGTTGTCATTGATGTCAACATATCTTTGTTGTCATTGGTGTCAACTGTATCTTATTCTATTACTTGTTTAGAAGCTTTGTATGTTGAGGATATTGAGAAAACTAGCCTCTCCAGAAGAAACAAGTGAGTTACATTAAAGTGCAGTATAAACAGTGAGTTGTATGTTGAAAGAACAGTCTGACAGATTGCTCCACATTTCTTGTTCAGTGAAGATCTTGGTCATCTGCGGATTGGAAGTTACTTAAAGGAATGTCTGAAGATGCTAAATCCTGAGTTTGATCCTCCGGTGTGAAGAATTGAGAGAGTTGCATTCACCAGAGTAAAACCTACCTTTTCTGTAAGTTCAGTTGGGATAGAGAGAAAGTATTCTGCTCCGCATTTCTCTGCAATAAAGCATTTTGCTCTGCAGTTCTAGAGAGAAGTTTGGGATGATTATAAGTGCCTACAATTGCAAAGGTTCATGTTCTAGTGGTCCGCAAGCAAGCTATATTTCTTTTATGACAGTTGAAGACAGTGAAGTTCATGTGTTCCAGTGTGAATATCCTATTGTTAAAGTGGTTAAGGTTTGTGCAGTTGCTCTTGATGATTACAACATGCTTGTGGATACCTCCTGATCATGTTCCTATCATTACATTGGTCTGCATGGAAGAATTGTGAAGGTGTTTAAAGATTATTCTTGGATAGCATATTGTGTAACCAGCTTTAGCTGACCTGGTTAATCCTAGTGATTGCGGAGATCTTGGAAGATTGTGGAAGCATGATGAAGCATGGAAGATTGTGTTTGAGTCCCAGCTAAGGCATGGCGTGATCCGTGTACACTTTTACTTCATCCCCTTTGCATAATGTTGTAATGGGTCAAGACCTATTTTGTAAATGTTTGTAATGCTAACCTTGATGATCATTCCAAGGTTGTTGAAGTGTATAAATACTTGTAGTTGAGTAATGGAAAAGTTGTCCTTGAGCGAAGATGGAAAGATTATAAGAAAGGTCCAAAAGCAGAGTAGAGAAGATGAAGAGAAGAGAAGAGGTAGAGTAGAGTAGAGGCAGAGCAGAGCAGAGGAATTGTTGTACTTCAATCATAGACATAAAAAGGTGTTGATTGTGGTAGTGAGCCTGGCAGTGAGCCGCCAATAGGTTTAACAACCCTCAGGGTTTAATAGCCCTTACTGTAATTTTGCTAGGTTTAGGGTTGAGGTAGTGAGCCTGCTAGACCTAGTTGTTCTTCATGACAATGAGCCAGTATGTTTAGGCCCATGGAGTTACCAAGCCTGAACATCATTATTTCAAGATTGCAATATATATTGAGAGCTAATCCTCTCCATGGTTTTTCCCCACCTTGGGGTTTTCCATGTAAAATCTGGTGTCTCTTGTGTTTGATGTTGTATTTGTGGTTAAGTTTCTAATTTCATGCATTCATTGTTAAAACATAATAATTGTGGATAAGTGATTAATGTTTAAATTGCAAAAGTGTTTAAGTTTTTAAGACAACTGATTCACACCCCCTCCCCCCTCTCAGTTGTTTGGTGCATGTCAAGAAGACAAGCAACTTTTGTAATAATGCAAATATTCCTAATAATCACACTAGAACCACTCAGGGTTCCACAGTTAGGCCTCTTATGCCAAATTTCTTAGATCAATAGAGGACATAGGGTAGTGGACAACATGTTATAGTAGAGAGTTTCATAGACTATATGTATGAGTGACAATCTCTTGGCGATGAGTTTCAAGTTGCTATGTCATTACAAGAATTCTGCCAGTTGAAGTATAGAAAAAGGCCTAGAGTAGACAGATGACATAATCAGGAGTTGAAACAGAAATTGGGTAAGGTATCTATTTCTTCTTTTGATGGTTTAGGCAAATACATTGCATGTATATGGATTCAAAAGTTAGATAACTATCTCACTTTGAACCCTATGTTTGAGAGAGAGGCTATTTAGTTTGCTACCTTGTATTTGGAGGGTGATGCCCACGATTGGTGGTGTCAGGGATGCTTACACATGGTCATAGCCTTATTACTTCTTAGTTGATTTTACTCAGAGGCTAATTGATAGGTTTGATAAGGCAAATCCCAAACAACATTTCAGAGAGTTGGCCCAGCTCAGACAAAAGGATTCAGTGGACGCTTACATATTTGATTTCCAGAGGCTTGCGATGATAGTACCAAATGTTTCAGAGAATAGGTTGTCTTATCTCTTCATTGAGGGCTTAGAAGAGCTACTTCGTGGTTGGGTTAAAGCTTTAGACCCACCTTCTCTACATGACACCATAAAAAGAGCTAGAAACATGGAATTTTTGGCACCTCCTAAAAATAAATTTCAGAACAAATCGTTTACTTATAAGAAAAAACAACAAGAAGAGTTTTCAAAAGGAATGACCTAAAAAGATGAACTTGGATATAGAGGCTAAAAATGAACTTCAGATGAAGAAGCTTTGTTTTTCATGCAGGGAACCCTAGGAGCTTGGACATAGATGCGTTGGGAAAGGCAAAGTTCATTATATTGAGGTTACTTTTGACATTGAGGAGGAGGAGAAAGGAGATTCTAGCTCAGAGAGTGAACATGAAGAGAAGGTAGAGCATGAGGAGAGAACTACAGGTGAACCCTTGGGGGGTACTATTGCTTCTCTTTCGGGTACTAGTAAATATCATCCTTTGAGGGTGAGAGGAGTTCTGCAGGATCAACATGTGACTGTCGTAATTGATAGTGGGGCAACCCACAACTTCATTGATGAAGGCCTGATGATGAAAAGAGGTCTTTAGGTAGATAATTTCCTAGGATTTAATTTGATGGTTGCAGATGGCTTCACTATGAGTTGCAAGAAGAAAATCCCTTAGTTGAGCATTACTTTGGGTGATCATCAGGTTACTAATGATTTGTATGTTTTTGGAATTGGTGAGACTGTTATGGCCCTTGGCATTCAGTGGTTGCACTCCCTTGGGAAGTATTCATAGAAATTTTAGACCATGGAGCTCAAATTAAGACATAAAGGTAAAAAGGTTGTACTTCGAGCAGTTTCAAATGGGGCACCTAGAGTGGTCACTACAAAGAGGATGGAGGCACTATTCTAGCATGGCGAGGTTGCATGGGCAGCCCAATGTTTGATATCATTCAAAACTCCTTTTGATAGTCGTGGACATTATCATGTAGATATCCAATCTATATTTGGATAAGCATAGTGTGGTTTTCAGCGATATTCCTCCTGGTAGACCATCTGACAGGGGTTTTGAGCACGTGATCGAGCTAGAGAAGGGCTCTAAGCCCGTCATTACCACTGCTTATCAACATCCAAAGATATTCAAAGAGGAGATAGAGAAAATGATTAAGGAGTTACTAGATATGGGACATATCAAGCTTAGCTCAAGTCCCTTTGCTTATTCAGTTGTTCTGGTGAAGAAGAAAGATGAGACCATGAGGATGTGCATTGACTATCATGCACTGAACAAGAAAATGATCAAGAATAGGTATCTGATTTCTATGATTGATGAGCTACATAGTGCAATGCACTTTTCAAAGATTGATCTTCGTTCAAGATACCATAGGATCAGGGTCCGTGAGGGGGACATCCACAAGACAACTTTCAGATGCACTATGGCCAGTATGAGTTTTTGGTCATGCCCTTCGGTTTGACCAACTCTCTTGCTACTTTCCAATCTTGCATGAATCACATCTTCAATAAACAGTTGTGATGTTTTTGCTTGTATTCTTTGATGACATACTAATTTACAATAAGACTTGGGAGTATTGAGGGGTGTTTTGATACACTCAACAACAATCAGGTAGAACACATGATGCACCAGCTCTCCTGAAAGGAAACCAACCTCAAGAGGTTGATAACCCCAAGGTCCCTATTAGTTGGGTCTCAGCTGTGTTGGCTAGATTAGTGGCTTATGTAGCTGTACCTATATAAGGGGCTGTTGGTAGTCAAGTAAACATAGGGTTAGTTGCACAAGGAGATCAACAAATAAGATAGACAATACATAAACAGGCTGCTCCAATCACCTATTGCTAAAAAATGAACATCTACAATGTTGTACCAACAATAAGGCAACTTGCAAATATGATAAATCTGATTTACAATAGCAAGTAGTGACTGATAAGATCCTATCCTAACCCTAACCTACTCCCAAACTAACCAAATCTAAAAAGAAGAACAAAAGGATAAGGGTTTTAGAGAGTAAATAAAATAAAAAAATGGAATGGACAACATTTGTAAAGTAATGACCAGCATTTCACACAATCATACACATTACAGGTGTGAGATTATAAGGAAATAACATTCAAATTAAGATATAGCAATTAAACGACTAGATCTCATCAAACTCACCAACTGCAAATGAAAAGATGCAAATACATTACCACCGATGAGCAAAAAATATAGAATGAACTTATAGTTTCATATTAAATGACACCAGTTTGGCATATTACAAGTGAGCAGAGATTCCACACTTCAAATGTATATTAATTTGCCCTTATAATTTACAATAGCAAGTAGTGACTGATAAGATCCTATCCTAACCCTAACCTACTCCCAAACTAACCAAATCTAAAAAGAAGAACAAAAGGATAAGGGTTTTAGAGAGTAAATAAAATAAAAAAATGGAATGGACAACATTTGTAAAGTAATGACCAGCATTTCACACAATCATACACATTACAGGTGTGAGATTATAAGGAAATAACATTCAAATTAAGATATAGCAATTAAACCACTAGATCTCATCAAACTCACCAACTGCAAATGAAAAGATGCAAATACATTACCACTGATGAGCAAAAAATATAGAATGAACTTATAGTTTCATATTAAATGACACCAGTTTGGCATATTACAAGTGAGCAGAGATTCCACACTTCAAATGTATATTAATTTGCCCTTATAATGCCCTTAGAATTACAATTGGCAACAGACTTGTAGGTTACAAATGAGTAGAGATTCCACACTCCAGATGTATATTAGTTTGCCCTAGCTATGCCTCTTTGAAGAACTGACTTGTCATATATGACAACTTGGCATGATCCACCACACCATCATTGCCTTCTTGTCCTTGAGCGCTCAACCCTTGTCTTCTTTTTTTTTCTCCCTTTAAAAAAAAACATTCCTCTTTTATAGAGGTTTCCTTTGCATTACACTTCTTATTTGGTTCAAGTTGGCTCATGCCTCAAATTTAGGAACACCAAAATAGGGTAGGACCTAATTTAGAAGTAACAAGTTACAATTTACAAGTTACAGCGTGGGTAGGATAGATCCTATTTGGACATCCTATAAATGAATTTCATCAAAATCAACACCATTTCTCTTTTGCCTTCACCATACAACTGTAGCTCTCCATTTATCCAGCACAAGTAGCCTCATGCAATTGTAGAAGATAGGTTTCTCCAAGTATTGTTGGTCTTCATCATGCCCTAGCATGTCTTCATAATATTTTTCAGCTACCTGGACCTGCAATAAAACAAAAACAACATCAAAATCTTCATAATCAATCAAGAAACATCATAAGATATCAAAATATATCATTCCAGCCCTTCGGCACATCCATTTTGAATTCTGAGCAAATTTTTTGCCCTTGACAACCTCACAAATTTGCTATCCCTTTTGCTTTAATCCCTAGGTCTTCATCATTTTGAATCTCTATTATCTCCATCATCTCATCCCATCCTTCAGCTTCGTGCTTCCATGACCATGCTTCAATCAAGGGTAACTAGCTGTTCATGACAGTTACATTGTAGCTTTAGGAATGTTACCATACTAAGTAAACTAGTAAGTAGTAAGTACTAAACAATAAAGTTTAAACTTTAAACAAGTTGCAATGATTGCATTTGAACATTAACAATGAAAATGTGACATGTTGAATTTTCAATTTTTCATAATGATGATTCATGATTACAATGTTCAAAAACAAAATACAAATTACTGTGAGTCAATGGCTAATGGCCTGATACCTCTAATCATCCCCAAAGTTTTTGCCAAACTCCTCATCACCGAAGCTCCTCATCACTAGAACTACTAGACTCCACATGCTTAAGGCTCCTCCAAACCAATACCAACCAGCCTTGATTACAACCTTTATCCTTTCTCATTTTGATTTTTTTCACTGTTGTCACTTCTTAGGGTGTGGATAGGGCCCATAGACCATTAGGGTTAGGGTTACTAGCATGAAGATCCAAAAAAAATCCTGATTTGAAAAAAAAATGAATTTTTACCTTAGTTGCCATGGGGGACGTCTGGAAGTTTTGGAGACAGTTAGGAGATGTCTAGGAGTCTTTGGGTGTCTTGGGGACGTCCCAGAGTCTCCTAGAAGACCAAAATTAAAGGGGTCGTCCCAGAGTCTCCTAGAAGAACAAAATTAAAGGGGACGTCCCCAAAACGTCCCCAGGTCATGGGCAGTGGTGGTGGGATGGCACCCCCAAGTCCCCAAAAAGTCCCCGTCTCGAAAATGCGGGGTTTTTTGGGGGGGACACATCCCCTTGGAACAAGAGTTACAGGGTACTTTGAAGGTCAACAAAATGATTAGGACTATCTTAGGATTGCTAGGATAGTCAAATTGTTGATCAATAGCCCCTGGAAGACAACAAAATTTCTTTGATAAATGTTATAACAGGCCTCCAATGTGTGCTAATAAAACATTAACAGAGATAAGATTAAGGGCAGGGTGTCAGTTCTCTTTCCTTCAAAACTTACAACCAGTGGTTACTCTTCCCATAACTTGACAACAATCCACTTAAAGGCTCTGTTTTTCATAACTTCACCATTTCCTTACAACACCACATGAATGAGATAACATTTGGAAGACTATGGTAGTGGTGATAGGAAGAGTAAGCCAATTTGTAAGTGCCAAACTACCCTTCTTGCTGTCCTTAATAGTCAAAGGTATAGTGAGTTATAATCTTGATGATTGTATACAATATTATGACTTCACTTTGCTGGTAATGGTTGTCACCTATTCCACCCATGACCCAAATGACTATAGGATACCCATATGCCACCTATGACAACACTTGCATAGTGCACCATATCTTTAGACATTGCCCTGTGTCGTTTCAGGCATAACAGTCTTACCCAAGATTGACAAGTCATAAAACTTTTCTATTTAGGGTAATTAACATTAAATGCTCACCTCAAGACATCCTTCCAACACTCCTCCAGTGTTTTGAATAAATGACTTATTGACCAAGTTCATGCAAATAGGTATAACAATGAAGGTTATGACAGTGGTGGCTAAGTGCATCCTATTGACTCATGGATGCTCTAAGGTCATGAGATTGATACATCAACAACAATGCTTGGGTCAACTTCATGAGTTCAAGCTTATTACCTTACCTTTCATCTAATGCAATCATAGTAACCTCCAAAGCCTTGGTAACAAGCTTATGACAACATTTTGATCAAGTGGATCACTGCTGGTATAACAGTGGTGTAAGGTGATTCTCATTAATACTTCATTCATAAAAAGAAAAAAACCAAGTACATGTCACTAAATTCATCATCAAACTCACCACTATTGCTCTAAAGGAACAAGAGTCAACTAAAGGTTAAGGCAATATTACAAAACCATTTTCCATAATACTAATAGCTGCCTCAAAGACAGGGATTTCTGACATAGTTTTTCTCTCATTCATTGATGACTGTCATTAAAATGATGGAGTTATTTGTAAACTAATAACTTTGACATGATAATACTCTTGCCTCTCAACACAAAAGTTTATTTCTTTAATACACCAAGCCTGATGATGAAAAAAAATCCTGCACACATTTGAACAAAGAATTAATTAGAATTATTTCAAGATAGGTCACCCAATAAATGTCAACACACATATCCAATCTGATAAGAAACTGACAAGATCGGTGACTACACATGTACCCCTTCACAATGCCCTATATTGTACCTCACCCATTGGTTTTTTGTATTTATCCTCAGAAGCAAAATACATAGTGACAAGGGTTTGCATAAAGGTAAACCTGAAAATAGAGGTGCTCAAACCCAATTACCTGCTCAAAAATATTCCCATCATTGTATGTAAAATCTGCTCAAAAACATTTCTCATTATTGTATGTAAAATCTGCTTTGGCAAGAGGGTAAAAGAAGTTTGAATACCCTAACAATATGCTTGCATGCGTGGGATATCTTGTTAAGGGAAAAAGCAAACAATCTTATTTTTTATAGCTTTTAAAGACGTAAGATTTCCATAAAACTCATCTTTATAAAGCTAGACAGCCAAAAATGATAAATCTTATAGTACTTACTATCTTTTCACATGCCACAATCTTATCTTTTTAAATTTTACCTTTTGATAAATCTTACAAATGCTCCCCCAAAATAAATAAATAAATAAATAAATAAAAAATAAAAATTTAAAAGGAGTTAATGACAAATTTACCCATTCTTAATACTTTGTCATGTGAAATCTTACAAATGCCCCCCCCCCAACAAAAAAAAATAAAAATAAAAATTTAAAAGGAGTTAATGACAAATTTACCCATTCTTAATACTTTGTCATGTGCATGAATGCATGTCCATACATACATGTGGGGGCACCCATCTACTATTTCATCACATTATTGGTCCTTCCCATGGTTCTTTTAAAATATCACAAATGCCTTAAAAACCAGTGAGGAAAAAAATTGAGAAGGAAAAAAAAGGTGAAAACAATCCTTAAAAAGTTTATTTAAAAAAAAAAAAATACCTTTTCACATTCATATATTCTTCTCTCCCATACAAGTGCTCACGTGGGGGATTCTTAATGATTTCACATTTATTTACACCCTTTTTTATAATAAATTTAAATCTTTAAAAGGCTTTAAAAACAATGGTTGGAGGGTTTAGAACGGTTAAGTGAGGGTTTTCTTTTTTAAATAAACCCTCAAATTTATGGTGAGGGGTAATGTTAAAATAGGAAATTTGAATGCTTTTTCCTCCTTTAGAATTTAAATTTATGTGCCAAAATTATAAGGAAGGTTTTCAAAGCTTATTTAAGAATTTTATAATTGTTTTCATGGCTTTTGAAATGATAATAAAAAGGAAATTTTATGACAGGTAAAGACAACTTATGATATTTTTTATGATGATTAAAGGATTTGAACAACCCAAGAATGATACCCCAACTCTATTCAACATCGAAAAATACCTCTAAATGGGATCTAGACCTTATCTCAAGACGTATGATGATGATAGGACCCACAATGACATTCAATAGGACAATAGGTTAAGGTATGGGTTTAAACGTTTATGCACAACCTCAAGCATTGAGGATCATCATGTATATTAAATGAATGACCTAAAATTGAGGGACTCTTCAAAGTATGCAAGACCGCATGCCTGCAATCACCAAGTTGCCACCAAAACAAGCTCAAATACTCTTTTCCAAGTGATCATACAAGCAAGGTAAAACAAGACCAAAGCACCAAAGCATAGTATATATCTAGATATCCTGCCTCATCAAGTAAACATAAACCATCAAATATACCCAAGAGAGGCATAAGACATCGAATGAAAGCATTCTAAGCATGGGGATCAACCAAGGCCATCTAATGAAGATGAAAGATTACAAGGAATGGAAGCATTTAATTTAGGAGCTCAAGCTAAACAAGGGGTATCGGAGATCGGGAGTTAGAGATACTGACAAAGTCATGCACGAAAAGTCAAGCTAGGACAAAACATCCTGATGCTTCGAGTCCGCTAGTAATAAAGAACAAAGCCCATCGGAGATCAGGAGTCGAAGATACTGGAAAAGTCATGCAAAAATGGTAGGCGGGTATGGGAAGGCTCGATACTCCGATTCCAAAAGATTGTAAGGTGTCGGGGATCGGGGATCGGAGACGCCATCTTACCTATGCCAATTTTTGGAGATTCCTTAATGATCATGCTAGGATGACCAACTCCGAAAATCCGATGAAGGTGACACACCAACCCAATGTCAACTTACAGGAGTCGGGACATCAAGGGTTCCTTTACAGTCATGCTGAGATGACTAACGCCGACAAACTGACAGGCATAAAGGCAAATAGGTAAAGGCAAAGAAGGTAATGCCTGGGTTTTGGGATGTTTCCACTGTCATGCTAGCACGACCAACCCTGAAATCCTGACAAAGCAAACCTGATAGAATACAAAGGTAAAGTGCGGGGGTTCAGGCCTACCCCTTCCAACATGCAAAAACGACATAGTTTGAAAGCTCGAAAAGCATAAAGCCACTAAAATGAGTAAGGGAAAATCTTGCAATCAAATGGATCAAGTCTAAAACTCATCAAGTGAAGGGTAACACACCAAATTGACCTCATGTAAAACACATCAAAGCACATGAAAGAACCAAATCATATAAGTGGAGTTAGACACTAGGAGACCAAATCCACTCATCAACCAAAATCCAAGAGATAATCAAATTAATTCAATGAAGCATAAACTCCTTAGCAAAGGAAAAATGGAAAACAAAGTCATGGAATGCTCAGAGTAAGCAAAGAAGGGGGGTCCACATTTTTAAGCAAAATGGGGGTGCGTTGTGTAGGGAACGATAGGGAGGACCACCTCAGGCACATTGATGAGGTGTTGGGCATCATGGAGAAATATTCTTTGTTTGCAAAAGCTTCGAAGTGCGAGTTTGGGTTGGCGGAGATTCTTTACTTGGGCCATGTGATCAATGTTGATGGAGTGAAGGTCCATGAGGAGAAAATTCAAGCCATTCTGGATTGCCCTCCGTCGAAGACATTATGAGATTTGAGGGGATTCTTTGGCCTCTGCAGTTATTGCAAGAGGTTTGTCAAGGGATTTTCTCATCTTGGAGCACCTCTTACAAATCTCACTAAGAAGGGAGCTTTCAAATGGATGGATGAGGCTCAACACACATTTGACAAACTTAAGGAGGTAATGAGTACTTGTTTTGTTTTAGTACTACCTGATTTCTCTCAGTCTTTTGTTTTGGAGTGTGATGCTTCAGATGAGGGAATAGGAGCTGTGCTTATGCAAAATAGGCACCCCATAGCTTATGAGAGAAGGAAGCTTCGAGATGTGGAGAGATTATATTCCACCTATGATAAGGAGATACTTTTCATCATGCATTAGTTGGCAAAGTTCAGGCAGTATTTGGTAGGTAGAGTTTTTTTTGTCAGAACATACCATAATAGTTTGAAATACTTTTTGGAGCAGAAGGATTTGAATGAACGACAACAGAAGTGGGTAAGAAAAATTCAAGCTTATGATTTTGACATTGAATATGTGAAGGGGAAGAGGAATGTTGTAGCAGATGCCCTTTCCCGAAGACCCACTTTATGCTCCATGACAGAAATTTTAGTTGATTGGAAGGCTCACCTTTTGGTTGAGTATTCCAAAAATAGTTTTGCATGTGAGCTCATGGATGCTAAGATTCGGGATGATAGGTACAAGATGGTGGATGATGTTATCTACTACAAGGATGGGATTTATTTGGTTCTTGAATAAAAAATGAAGGAGAAAATTGTAATGTCCACTTTTGGGATTGCCCTAAATTTTGCCCTAGAATCAAGATTTTAATATAGTTAGGGTTATAACTAACCAATTATATTCTTGAAGCCATATAAAACTTGGTTGAGGCCCTACAATCATGTTAGACAATATTGGAAATACAATTCATATGATCAAAACATATATAATAAATGTCTTATCTATTTAAACCATGGAAAAATACATAACTATTTCAAAACTATATAAACTACACCATATCCATAATGCATAGTGGAAGTTTAATCATAATAGGACTTGGATGAGAAACATGATAAGTCCACCCAAAGCTATCCCTGCTAAGCCCAAGAGCGGATATACCATTCCTCTTGGCCCCAAGTGGTAGACATGCGGGAATCCAACATGGGGTGGCGTACTTAGTGGATAAACTTGTATCTGCTTTCCCTATCCATGCTACCTTATCCATCCCTCTTATGATTGAAACTCCTTGAATCCTTCCCAATAGCCAATCCATGTAGAGATTGAGGAAAAACTACAATAGGAGGCCTATAGATTCTCTTTTCTAAGCCCAAGGGCGGACATTCACCCCCTTGGCTCCAAGTGGCAGACACACGGGCATCCGTGATCATGGAGTGGTGTACTTAGAAACAAACCTAGTATCTTCTCACCCTATTGGTATTTCCCCCACTCTTCCTCATGATTGCTTGATGAGAATTACAAACACTAAATATATCTAGATTATACAATTATATACAATAATCATGATAGAGCATACCACAATATTTATTAAAACATAAGACTGCTATATTCTCAGAAGCAAATGTATTAATTATTGATTCTGCCCTTGTCTGTTGAGTGTAGAAAATTGAATTTGATTGATTCAATAATAGAACAATAGAATGATAGAATAATCGAATGATAGAATGATAGAGTAATCGAATGATAGAATGATAGAAGAGTAAAAGGATATAAAGAAATGATGGTATAATAATAGAATGATGGAATAATAGAATGATAGAATAGAATGATATAATGATAGAAGGATAGAATGAAGGATGAATAATAGAATGATAGAATAATAGATTAATAGAATTGAGAGGATGATAGAGTTATAGCATATGATAAGATGGCTGCAATAAATAATTTTCTGCTGTTATCAATTATGGTATATATATATATGTCACTGTTGTTCTACTCCTGCAGATTTATCTTTGCTATCATATTATATTCTTTCTTCTTCTGTCTTTTTACATTCCACAAATGGCATTTTATATCTATGGAACAACAACTATCCCATGAAAGAATACAACCCTTGGCTGAAGATGCATCTCTTCATTACAAATGTAACTCTCCATTCACTTCTCTAATCGCACCTCTTTACTATTAGCAAACTGAACCTCTTCTTTTCTTAACAAATTGTATTACTTCATCACATATGAATAAGACAAATTTTGTCTTATGTGTAGGCATTGTCTTAGTAATACTTTAACCGTTGCATTTTATATTAATAATTGCTTTGTAAGTATTATTACTTCATACCATATAAATTGCTACACTTCTCATTCATTAGTTGGACATCTTCTAGTCTCATAGATCGCACCACCTCTTACAATGTTAATAAGACATTTTATCTTATTAAACAAAGATTACTTCATAGGAGGGAGTCGGCCTCAATCATGAGGAATCTAATTTAAATCTCTTATGTCTTCTATGTGTTTTCCCTCGTGTGTGGTTTCAAGGGTGTAGCGATGAGCTTCTACCACACTCGGGTTTTGTATGGTGTGTTTTCCCCTAGGTGTAGTATCAAGGGTGTAGCGATGAGCTCCTCTTACACTTTGGGTTTTTTATGGCATGTTCTCCCCTGTGTGTGGTTTCAAGGGTGTAGTGATGAGCTCCTCCCACATTTGGGTTTTGTATGGCATGTTTTCCCCCTGGTGTAGTTTCAAGGGTGTAGCGATGAGCTCCTCCTACATTTTGGGGTTTTGTGTTGCAATTTATTTCCATGCTAATATATATGAAAATGTTATGCAAATGCTATATCAATGTATTCATCGTGTTTTGTGTGACTTCTCTCATCTCTTCATCATGTTTTACGTGTCTTGAATACTATCTTCTCCATGTCTTGCGTGCCTGTTACTATCTTCATTGTATTTTATGTGTCTACGATGTGTCTTCTAGTGCTTACCTAAGATTGGGGGCTAGAAATAGTTCCTTAGTCTTTGTGTATGCCTTAGCTTCAAGTGCCTGACATGTTTGATGTGTTTTTGACCGTACTTTAATGTATGTATGGGTCGTAAGATCATACATACATTAAAGTGGGGGCTAAATGTTATGTCGTAAAATGTCCCCCTAGGACTTTTACCTCTTATGTTTAGCTCCTAGGTCCCTTAGATTTAATCATGCATGTTAAAAATGAATTCCGGAGCAAAATCCCCCAAAACCCATGACAAATGGGACTTAGGGGACACTCTTGAGCTTAAACAAGTCCCAAAATAGGACCCTAGACATGGGCGCCTACGCCATAGTCTAGACCTATTTTATTGAGACCTAAATTTTAAATGTCCGCAAAGTGACTGTTAAAAGGTTTCCCTTTGTCGGCCTATTCAATTTGAATTACGAATGTTTAGCAGGAATGCATATATATACATGTTTAGGACTTCATTTTACACCTAGATGGATAATACAAACTTGTGATCTTATGCTAAGGATATTCAAGGATTTCCTTGTGTTACAGAGCAACATTGTGTTGTGTTTGTACTTGTTTGTTGCAGATTTGTCTTCATCAATCCATCTCCTCATGGCGTGAAAGATCTTCATCTCCCCGTGAGAGCTTTACCTCCGAGGTGACATCTATTTTGTGTTTTCAATAAATTTATCATATCATTTGCTTTTGCCTTTGTCCACCAAGGACACACACTCTCTTTAACAACAGTGTTGGAAGGCTTGAATGCCATCTCGGGGCTTTGTTGAGGCAAGCTCCTAAACACCACAACCCCCAACCCCTCTCTTGTGATTGCATGTGACAGGTGTCGGATCTTGTGGAGAGAAGTTGCAGGAGATTAGTGCAGAGCATAAAGATTCTAGATCTGAAGAAAATGACAGAAAACATCCCTAATTAGACATAGGCACCCGCTCTTTTGTCCTCCAGTTTGGCAGTGACAGGAATCCCTGAGCAGGTTACAGTTTGAAGCATATTTTACTCTGAAGACCTCAGAAAAAGTACATTAGACAAGGGCACCCACTCTTTTGTCCCCTCGAAGTTTTTTATTTTTGGAATCCAAAATCTAGTATGTATCTAATCTACATTTAATGCCTTCTTATGCAAGCATTTGTTAGGTTTCATCTGTTTATTTACGATTTTTCACAATTAGGGTTTTAGACCTAATTAGATTAGGGTTTTAACAAAATATCAATCTATTCTATCTTTCCAATCATCTCATAGTGACATCAAACCTATAGCTGAGTCCTCTATCATAGTTGTGAATTAGCTTGATCTATGTCCTTGAATGTATGTGTGAAAGAAGGGTTTGATTGAATCTAATTAAACACACAACTTGATCATCCCCATTTTCATATTTAACACATCTTTATCATTTTCTCTCTCTCTTCACTTTCGAAACTTTTTCAACACTTGTCGATTTGTATTTCCTATGCTTGCAACCCTGTTCCTAAGCCTTGTGTGCGTCTTGTAGGTTAGTCTTTACCTTTCCCCAGTGTTTTTCATCCATTGCCACCCCTAGAGGCCTTCTAGAGATCCTCCCTAGCCATCTCTTGCTTTCAATTTTTAGTTTCACTTAACCAATCCAAATCTCCCCCTATTATTTCCAAATCTTCCTTAGGAGATCCTACTTTTGCAAGTGGAGATTTGGATTCTCACACATGACTGACTTGTTTCTAGAGGTAGATCCCCTCCTTTTCATCTCCTCTACCATCTCCCATCATGCACTTCCACCCAGGTGCCCTCCTTTAAGGGTCGCCAATGGGTTGCCCCCAAGTGACCCTGGCTGGTGAAAAAGGTGACCCATGGGTGAACCTATCGTGTTTTTAGCCGCAGAAAAAATTAAGTTTCTAACTCGAAAAAGCTTCGTTTTCCCCTATTTTTCTTCCTATTTGCATGGATTTTCGCGCCAAATATAGAGTTAACTATTTCATGCACCTACACATGCAGAATTAGCTCTATTTCATCTTTAATTAACAACTCATGCATTCCCTTGCATTCCCACGCATTCCTTCTTCTTCACTTCTTCTTGAGTGATAAGCTTTTACTAGGTAGATCACTCCAATTTTTGCCTAGATCACTCTTGAATCTTCTAAGTTAACTCTCCAATCAAATTGAGTTAACTCTCCTTCACCTCTCATACCTTCTTCCAACTTATAAATATCCCCTCCCTCAAGCACAAAGGGAGACAATTTCATTTGTGCACATAGCTTTTGCAGGTTATTGCTCTCTAAATCAAGCATTCTCATGCTCATACAAGACATAGGAGCCTTTTCCTTTCATTTGTTATCTCGTTTAGCTTTTCTAAAAGCTCGTTTGCATCCATATGCTGCTCACATCACAAGCCACAATGCTCATCAAGCTCTCATTGAGCTTTTTCAAAGCTTCAAAGCTTCTTTTGCTTCCATTTCCTTTTTGTCTCCAAGAGGATCACTCCACTGCTACAAGAGGATTCGAGGTTTCCATTACAAGGATTTCTGAGGGTAGTGGAGGCTCACACGTCTCCAGGTTCATTTTTTTTTTCATTTCATAGTAATTAGATAATCAAAACTTTGTTCTTGGAAATAGTAAAATACATGTTTGCTTTTTCCTTGATAGGCTAAGTAGATTTGCATGGTTAAATTAGTTTACCTTTCCAAGTTCATAGATTAAAAGCAATCTCCCTTTCTTTGATTAATTGATCCATCTATTCAAAAAGTAAACAAAAACATACGTTACATTGCATTAGATAACTTCATCATAGATTGCATACATTTTCTACTTCTTAGATTAAGAAAAAACACTTTTGATTTCCAAAAACATAAAAAGCACAAAAATAAGTTTTGCATTCATATAGGCTTGCATTCATAAAATCCAAAAAGGACAAAAACATAGGTTAAATTAGTTTCCCTTTCCAAGTTCATAGATTAAAAGTAATTTCCCTTTCTTTGATTAATTGATCCATCTATTCAGAAAATAAACAAAAACATAGGTTACATTACATTAGATAACTTCATCATAGATTGCATACATTTTCTACTTCTTAGATTAAGAAAAAGCACTTTTGATTTCCAAAAACATGAAAAAGCAAAAAAATAAGTTTTGCATTCATAAAATCCAAAAAGGACAAAAACATTAGAAACATAGAAGGTTCGCAAACCCTTGGTCCCAACACAAGGTCAACTATAGTCAAACATTGGTCAAAAACCCTTGATTCCATCACAAGGTCAAACAAAGTCAATGCAAAGTCAAACCTTAGGTCACACAAACCCTAAGTCAAAACCCCAGTTCAAGTCAAGGTTAGCTTAAACAACCTATCTCTTGTCTCAGCTCACGAATGTTCCCTGGATTGAGAGGTGAGTGGGTGATGGCAATCCTCGACGAGATAGAGGAGATCCACCCAAGACCTCAACAAGACCCATTGGTCATTCAACAACAACAAGAGAGATTTAGACAATTCTTAGTACAACAAGCATTCATCCAAAAACATGAAAGACATTTAAACATCAATGAGAACAACAACTTACCCACACAATAGTGGAACATTAGAAACCCCAAAAGGAGAACGGTGACTAGTGACTCTTCGGGTCATTTAGTTCTTTACAACTATGGTCACATAACACCACATCCAGACTAGTGTACTACAACATAGGCCCTAGGACTAGCTGATCCCTCTCCGTGAAGTCCAGCTCTCCAATGAGCCAGACCACCCCTGTGTCTCGCGTCCTCTCGAATGGCTACTTACATGAGAGTGAGAGTGACATGATAGTTCACCCCGTGGCAAGGAGAGAGGGTCCGTGTGCATGCCAAAAATGACTCAACTTCCCTCAAGGCCACTGAGTCATGATTTTGAGCGTACACACCCTAGTATTTCTACCTCAACAGACTTTAGATCTGACATCAAGGCAGTCTCTACAACATTTCTCCAGTTTGCAATTTCTAAATATTCAACCTTTTAGTACTTGGGCGCTCTTGAAATAGTCCTCTGACATCTTTTCTTCTGGGACACATGTCCTATCATCTTCTTGATCTTCCCTATACAATTAGTTTCTAGAGATTTGTTGTACATCTTCTGTTATAATCAGATCATCATAGAACTAGGGTTTCATGCTTTGATTGACCTAGGGTTTGATAAAAAAGGCTTGATTAAATCTGATCTTTCCATAGCACTCATGAGTAAAAGATCTTCATCTAAGTCCACCTCCTCTTGGTAGTGATTTGGTTTGGTCTTTTCCTTGAATGTTATTGTGGAAGAGGGTTTGGTCTAGTGTGCATGCTAGTTGTCATCATTCTTTTTCCCCACTTAACATTTTGGTGAACCCGTAGCTTCAAGCATTTGCATCTTGTTGATTGTTTACATCAGATCTTGCATTGATTTCATTGCATATTTATCAATATTCATTTGAAAATCTTGCATAATTTTGGAAAAAGTGCATAATTATAATACTTTTGCAATTACACATTGTGTATTTCAACATAAGAAGTTTGACATCTCTTTCACATATCCTTGCAAGAAATATTAAAGTTGACTATATTACCTTTTTGTGTAGCACCTTTAACATCACAATCACTTTGTTTGTAGTGACACTAGTGTGTTTTTGATCTTTGCAAAAAGCTTCAAAAACCCAGTTTCTTCAAACTAGTGTCTTAGTGTACAAAAGTCTCTGATATTGGTGATAGTCGATTAATGTATAAATCTGATTATGCATTGTTGTTCCATATCATATTCTCATTTTATTATGGATGCTTCTTGTTATTTAACTTTGGAATCTTTGTTTGCATGGATTATAGACTTTGAAACTTTCACAAAATTCACTAATATGCATCCTCATGTTTTAGATCACATAGCATCCATGTATGATATTGATGTATCTATGTGTTCCATATATGAAATCCTTTGTTATATATTTGATTTTGATAGCTTCACAACTCTCATGGGCATATATCCTTTGATATTAGAAGATCTCACTGAGTTCATCTCCATGAATAGTCATGAGACAGATGATTGTGGTGGTTCTTCTTTTTATTCTACTACAAGTCATGATAATTCCATGGATCTACTCTCTAATGCATGTGATGGTGACCTAGCTTTGCCTATTTCACCCCATTATCCCTCTCCCAAAAGTGTTCCCACTTATGAGGACATTTTAGTGGAAGAGGATGAAATCATTGACACATCCCTTAACAACACCATACCCTCCCTTCATTCTAATACTCTCCCCTCAAAGGATGAAGCATTAGTGAATTAAGAACCTCCTCTCACACAAGACCATCCATGGATAGAAAATGGGCATTCATTTAACAATATTAAATCTTCTATCCCTACCATAGTGCATGAAGCTTCTATGGATCATCTTATTGATATTCCTCCTTTAGTTGAATGTTCAAGTACCTTGGATATCACTAAGGATGTGAAGACCATGGATAGTTATCCTTTGGTTGCATGTTAAACCTCTTGGACATCATTAAAGATACAATCATCAACAATTCTCTTAACAAAACTTTACCTTCCCTTCATTCCAATGCTCTCCCTTCAAAAGATGAAGCATTGGTGGATGAATAAATGTATCTCACATTAAATCCTTTGGGGATGGATGTTGAGCTTAATCAAAGTGAAAACAAATTTATTTCAATCATCATTAATAGAATTATTCCACCCACTAAGGGGATAGTAGATAAGTGTACTAATGTTCCTAAAATCATTGTGCACGAGGCACCTAATGCACCTCCTCGCTTCAAATTGGTGACCATGGTTCAAGGTGCTCCAACACCACCTCGACCAAAATGAAAGGAAATTCTTACCAAGGTTCCTCCTCCTCCATCCTTACAAGGATCAAGAGAAAACCTTCAAGAGCGAAGCTATCCATCGCAAAATCATAAAATTAATTTTGTAACAGCTTCCTCTTCACATATGTCGAAGAACATGGAAACCCATGGACCCTTGATGGCAGACAAAGATGAAGAAGATGATTTGATTAAGGATAATGGCTAGCAGGTAAGTATTTATCCCTCATTTAGCCACACTTGATGTAGCACCTCTTCGATTTTCTCTCAAGAGTGGCCTCCTCTTATGTGTTCTGTTGTGTTCCCCTGTGTAGTGTTAAATGTTGTTTAGGTATCCTTTGATGACCCTTGATACTCTTGTAAGGTCAAGGATACAAGGACACCGCCTTCATTGTGACATTTCTTCTATTTATTTCTCTATTCTTCTATTCTCCTCTCTTATTGCCATTTTTGTGTGTGGTGCCTTGGGGGCATAACGTTGTGGAAGTTGTCTTGGGGGCATCATTGTGACCCTAAGTCACTTTTGTCTCCTCTCATTTTTCATGATTTAATTCTTCTATGGATCTACTAGTCAGGTGGATGATGATAACAAATCTACTGATAAGGACCGTGTGTCCCTAAACAAAACAAAAATGGACCTAGTCCATATATGAAGATGGGGTTAGTTTGATACTAACGCTTGACTACTAGAATCACTTTGTGTTGTGATGTGATCATGTATCATGTTGTGAAATTCTTGAAACAAACCTTTGCAATACTTTAAATCTACTTCTATGCACTTTGGAATGTTTTTTGTCTCACCTTATTGCTACACTCAGTTTTGAGATACCTGAAGTATAACCTCACAGCTATACTCGGCTCCAAACCTGTTAATATAGCCTTGGTTTCTCAAGTGGTAAGTTGCTTTATTTATGTTTTATAACTTGGTTATTATCTTAGCTTAGGTTTTCTAACCAAAGCTTATATATTTTTTATCAATGGTTGTTAGCAAATAATATTGATGTATTGTGATTGTTGGGAACAATTTGACAATTGTTAGCACATGTCACTTTGTGGCATGGGCTTTGCAAAAGCTCTTGTTCCCTCATGTGTTTTCAACCTTACCTTAAACATGATTGCTACTAGCAAGTAGGATCAACCATTTTAAGGTGGGGGCATATATTGTAGTAAATGTTTAGATATCTTAGACATTGTGATAGAATATGTGGTGTATGCTTCCTTTTCACTGTAAGGAATCTCTGCGATGCAAGTGGGGTTGTGTAGCTAGTTTTTTTATGTTGCGTATGCTTCCTTTTCATTGTAAGGTGTCTCCGTGATGTAGGTGGGGTTGTATACTTTGTGCACATGCTTCCTTTTCACCAAAGGCATCTCCCGCGATGTAGGTGGGGTTGTATGTTTTTGAAAGCCCTTCCGTGGAAGGTGAGATCGTGTATTCCCTTGAATGGTTACACATCCTTTTAAAAAGTCCTCTATAGAGGTGGGGATGGATCTTGAGTTATTCACCCTTAAGTGTCTCTTTGGTAATTGTGGTAGCGTAGCTCAACAGTTAGGTGTGTTTAGAGTGTCTTAGATAGTGGAGCGTAGTGATGATCTCCTCCCTATCACCCATATTTTACGTGTTTAACACGTATGGTGTGTTGATGACATACTCTACGACGCTCGAGTATTTCATGTGTCTTCCTTGCATGTCTTGCATGTTTTAGTGGTAATGTGTAGCGATGAGCTCCCCCCATGCAATGTGTTTTGTGGTGGCGTGTAGTGATGAGCTCCCTTGACACTATGTGTTTTGTGTGCTTTGATGGTGGCGCATAGTGATGAGCTCCCCCCATCACCTAGTTAGGGTATTATAATTGTTTAATTATGTCTTCTTTTCATGCATGCCTTGTGTACTATGTGTTTTCTCTCATGCCTTCTTCGTGTATTGCATGCTTTCACCATGTATTGCATGCTTCTTTAATATATTCTCTGTATTTTCTTATGTTCACCTAAGCTTGGGGGCTAGAAATGGTTCTCCAAACTTAGGGTATGTCTTCACTCTAGTGTTTGATGTGTTTGATATGCTTTGTCTGTACTTTAATGCATGTACTGATCGTAAGATCATACACACATTAAAGTGGGGGATAAATGTTATGGAGTAAAAAGTAGCCACATGTCTTTTTACCTCGTTGTTTAGCTCCTAGGTCCCTGTGATCACATTCTACATTCTAAATATTCATCCCGATGCAAAATTGCCTGAAACTAATGCAAATTGGGAATAAGGGGCCCATATTTTATCTTACCCCAGACCAAAAAGGAGCCTCAAGACTTGGGCACCAGTGCCCAAGTCTTCCCTGATTGGTCGGGGAAAATTCAAAGTTATGTCAGCTTAGGACCTTTAAAAAGGTTTCTCGTTGTCGCCTCTTTTGGTTTAATTTGACAAATGTTAGTGGGAAAGCATATATAAGTGTGTTTTTTAATTCATTTGTAACTAGAGGTTGAACAAGATAGAGATAGCCAACTTGAAGCATTAGAGTAAAGAGCATTCAAAGTATTCATTGTGATTTTAGAGTAGATTTGTGTTGTCATTGTGTGTTGTTGCAGGTTTTGAAGTTATCATCTATCTCTCCTTATGAGTTGAAGATCCTACATCCTCCTAAGGGTTTTATCACATAGGTGATATTGTTATTGTTGATCATCATTTGATTCATCCTATTGTTATTATGATTTAGCCTCTACCCTACAAGGGCACACTCTCTTTATCTATCATGGTGTTGGGAAGATTGAATGCTATCCTGGGATTTGATTGAGGCAAGTCCCTAACCGCTATAACCCCAAAAGCCCTTCTTTTCTTCTTGTGTGCAGGTTATAGGTGCGAGATCCAAGAAATATGAAGACACAGGAAGACTGAGCTAGGATCAGGGTTTTGGGATCCAACAACAGTGGGAATATTCCTCTATGCAAGACTTGGGTGCGGGTGCCCTAGTCTTTTTGCCTCAACAGACTTCAGATCTAATGTCAAGACAGTCTACAATATTTCTCCAGATTGTAGTTTCTAAAGATTCAACCTTTCAGGACTTGAGCACTCTCGAAATAATCCTCTGACATCTCTACTTTTGAGACACAAGTTATATCGTCTTCCTGATCTTTCCTATACAATTAGTTTCTGGAGATTTGTTGTACATCTTCTGTTATAATCAGATCATCATAAAACTAGGGTTTCATGCTTTGATTGACCTAGGGTTTGATAAAAAGGCTTGATTAAATTTGATGTTTCCATAGCACTCATGAGTACAAGATCTATAACTAAGTCCACCTCCTCTTGGTAGTGATTAGCTTAGTCTTGTCCTTGAATGTTATTGTGGAAGAGGGTTTGGTCTAGTGTGCATGCTAGTTGTCATCATTCTCTTTTCCCCACTTAACACTAGAATAGACAACTTTCTTGATTAAAGGATTCCATATCTTATAACTTTTAACATTCTCACCATATCCAATGAAGATGCATTCATGGGTTTATTGATCTAACTTAGAACATTTTTTTGTAGGCACATGAACAAAAGCCTCATAGCCAAAAACTCTTAAATGGAAATAGAAGGTTTCTTACCTATCCATACTTCATAAGGTGTTGAATCAAGAGCCTTTCAAGGAGATCTATTAATCAAGTAGAAAATAGTACTCACAACTTCTACCCAAAAGCATCTATTCAATTGTGAATCACATAGTATACTTCTAGCTCTTTCCATTATAGTTTAATTCATCCTTTCTACAACCCCATTCTATTGAGGTGTGTAAGGAGTAGTATTTTGTATTATTATATATGTATGCTTACAAAACTCACTAAATTTAATAGAACAATATTCCCCTCCATTGTCAAATCTTAAAACCTTTTATCTTTATGTTTTGATCGCTTCTCTACTAAGAATTTAAATTCTTTAAACTTAGTGTAAACTTTAGATTTATGTCTCATAAAATAAATTCAAGTAAACCTTGAATCATCATCAATGAAGGACACACAATACTAAGATTTTCTAGAATCAATACCCACAAGACCAAACCATCCGTATGAATAATTTCTAATTTTATCTTTTCTTTATTATTTCCTAAAGGAAACGATGCTTTGTTTTGTTTCCGAAACACACAATGCTCACAAAAATAAAAATACTCACCAGAATAGAAGAAATCATAAAATAACTTTTTATTTATAATGGTCTTTAAATATTTTTCACTTATGTGGCCCAATCTATGGTGCCACAACATACATGTATTTTCAAAATTTTAAGTCACATTGGTTTTTTTATAAATAGGAGTGGCATTCAACCTAAACAAAGTTCCTAATCTTGTCTCCCTTTCTACCACCAAACTCTCTCTCACCAATTTACAACTATGCTTATCAAACGTTACATGCATTACTGAATCATTCAACTTAGATATGTTAGGATTAAGGTGCAATCAACCTTGTAAATCCTATGTAATTAATTACTTCTAGTATTGTTTGTAAATCACCTATAAGGGATGAAAGGTTTCACCAGCAACGGTCTTGTTTTATCTAGATATTTATATCCATTCCTTGACGCTAACTCGCTCGCGACGAGGGGGCGAGGGGTCCGAGGGGGATCATCCCCCCAAGGGGGAGTCTGGGGGCTGCACGCCCTGGTGGGGGTTTGGGGGCAATGTCCCAAAACCACATTTTATTTTATATTTTATCGTTGTAAATCTGGACTGATCGTCATTAGGTAGAGATAGCCAACTTGAAGCGCATTCAAAGTATTCATTGTGATTCTAGGGCAGATTTGTGTTGTCATTGTGTGTTGTTGCAGGTTTTGAAGTTATCATCTATCTCTCCTTATGAGTTGAAGATCCTACATCCTCCTAAGGGTTTCATCACATAGGTGATATTGTTATTCTTGATCATCATTTGATTCATCATATTGTTATTATGATTTAGCCTCTACCCTGCAAGGGCACACTCTCTTTATCTATCAATGGTGTTGGGAAGATTGAATGCTATCCTGGGATTTGATTGAGGCAAGTCCCTAAACACTATAACCCCCAAATCCCTTCTTTTCTTCTTGTGTGCAGGTTATAGGTGCGAGATCTAGGAAATATGAAGACATAGGAAGACTGAGCTAGGATCAGGGTTTTGGGATCCAACAACAGTTTAGGAATATTCCTCTGTGCAAGAGTTGGGTGCAGGTGCCCTAGTCTTTCTGCCTCATCAGACTTTAGATCTGACGTCAAGGCAGTCTCTACAATATTTCTCCAGATTGTAGTTTCTGAATATTCAACCTTTCAGGACTTGAGCGCTCTCGAAATAATCCTCTGACATCTCTACTTTTGCGACAAGTTATATCGTCTTCCTAATCTTTCCTATACAATTGGTTTCTGGAGATTTATTGTATATCTTCTGTTATAATTAGATCATCATAAAACTAGGGTTTCATGCTTTTATTGACCTAGGGTTTTATAAAAAGGCTTGATTAAATTTGATCTTTCCATAGCACTCGTGAGTACAAGATCTATAACTAAGTCCACCTCCTCTTGGTAGTGATTTGTCTTAGTCTTGTCCTTGAATGTTATTGTGGAAGAGGGTTTGGTCTAGTGTGCATGCTAGTTGTCATCATTCTCTTTTCCCCAGTTAACACTAGAATAGACAATTTTCTTGGTTAAAGGATTCCATATCTTATAAATTTTAACATTCTCACCATATCCAATGAAGATGCATTCATGGGTTTATTGATCTAACTCAAAACATTTTTTTGTAGGCACATGAACAAAAGCCTCATAGCCAAAAACTCTTAAATGGAAATAGAAGGTTTCTTACCTATCCATACTTCATAAGGTGTTGAATCAAGAGCCTTTCAAGGAGATCTATTAATCAAGTAGAAAATAGTACTCACAACTTCTACCCAAAAGCATCTATTCAATTGTGAATCACATAGTATACTTCTAGCTCTTTCCATTATAGTTTAATTCATCCTTTCTACAACCCCATTCTATTGAGGTGTGTAAGGAGTAGTATTTTGTATTTTTATATATGTATGCTTGCAAAACTCATCAAATTCAATAGAACAATATTCCCCTCCATTGTCAAATCTTAAAACCTTTTATCATTATGTTTTGAACGCTTCTCTACTAAGAATTTAAATTCTTTAAACTTAGTGTAAACTTTAGATTTATGTCTCATAAAATAAATTCAAGTAAACCTTGAATCATCATCAATGAAGGACACGCAATACTAATATTTTCTAGAATCAATATCCACAAGACCAAAGCATCCGTATGAATAATTTCTAATTTTATCTTTTCTTTATTATTTCCTAAAGGAAATGATGCTTTGTTTTGTTTCCCAAACACACAATGCTCACAAAAATAAAAATACTCATCAAAATAGAAGAAATCATAAAACAAATTTTTATTTATAATGGTCTTTAAATATTTTTCACTTATGTGGCCAAATCTATGGTGCCACAACATACATGTATTTTCAAAATTTTAAGTCACATTAGTGTATTTATAAATAGTAGTGGCATTCAACCTAAAAAAAGTTCCTAATCTTGTCTCCCTTTCTACCACCAAACTCTCTCTCACCAATTTGCAACTATGCTTATCAAACATTACATGCATTACTGAATCATTCAACTTAGATATGTTAGGATTAAGGTGCCATCAACCTTGTAAATCCTATGTAATTAATTACTTCTAGTATTGTTTGTAAATCATCCATAAGGGATGAAAGGTTTCACCAGCAGCGGTCTTGTTTCAGCTAGATGTTTATATCCATTCCTTGATGCTAACTTGCTCACGAAGGGGGGGCAAGGGGTCCGGGGGGTCTGGGGGCTACCCACCCCGGTGGGGGTTTGGGGGCAACTCCCCCAAAACCACATTTTATTTTATATTTTATCATTGTAAATCTAGACCGTTCATCATTAGGTCACAGATCGGATGGTTGATATTATGTCGGTTATCTTGCCCTAGAAGGCAACCCCCTTTTATAAGGATATTTGTACTACATTTTTATCAGAGTTGAGAGTAACAGGCGGTGCTGGATTGAAGACTAGAGAGGAGAGGAAGTGCACGTATTATAATCTCATATTTGAAGATAATACAACTTGGAGTCTCTTTTCTTGGTGGAGATTTTTACCCAAAAGGGTTTTCTCCATGTTATATAATGTGTTATGTGTTCGGTTCTTGATGCATGTTATTTCTGTGTAATGGGTTTTAATTTCTGTTGCAATCTCCATTAATTCTACATTGTTTAAAGGACATAAATAAGGTTTGAATTAGATTTCCATTGTGTGGTTTGCACCTTCATTTCTAACATTTGGTATTAGAGCCTAACCAGTTTTGATTCTTAGGTGGTAGTGTGAAGGTTTTTTAGCTGCAGTGGGAGATTTGGTTTATTTTTTGCAGATCGTGTGTAGATATCATGGCTTCATCCATTGTTGCTTCTACCTCTCAGTTGGACATTAAAAGGTTTTATGGTATGGGGTAAGAATTGTGGAAGCTAAAAATGGAGGATTTGCTGGAAGAAAGAAACCAGTGGTTGGTTGTTCAAAAAGAGAAGAAACCCGATGATGTTGCTCCTGATGAGTGGGAAAGACTGGATAAAAATGTACAAGGCACAATCCGGTTGTGTCTTGCAGATTCTGTTCTACTGAATGTTGCGAGTGAGAAGTCCGCACATAGCCTATGGAAGTGTCTAGGTGAAATCTACCAAGCCAAGAGTATAGTAAATAAGCTTTATTTGAAGTGTAAGTTATTTTCCATGAAAATGAAAGAGGGTGAATCGATTGTAGAGCATTTGAATTCATTTAATTTGCTAGAGTCAACTAGAATCTGTAGAAGTTGAGGTGAATGAGGAAGATAAATGTATATTACTTCTCTGTTCTTTGCCTAAGTCATATGACAATGTTATTTTGGCTATCACTGCTAACCTCACAGATCTGAAATTGGATGCTCTTATTTCAGTTTTGTTGTCACATGAATTGAGGAAGAAAATTTTGGATAGTTCAGGGGATGCTCTCAGTGTTAGGGGAAGGTCTATGGAAAGAGGGCCAAAAGGAGATCATAAAGGGGCTAAGGACAAGTCTAAGGGCCGATCTAAGACTCCTAGGAAGAAGAACAGAGTTAAGTGTTGGAACTGCGGTAAAAGGGGACATGTGAAGGAGTGCAAAAACCCAAAGAAACAGTGGAAGAATACTTCTGATAAGTCCTCGAATATAGGTGAAGATGTTTTACTTTCTTCTTGCAATACTATTTCTAATGATTACTGGTTGGTTGACTCAGGATGCTCATTCCGTATGACCCCGCATAAGGAATGGTTCTCCACATATGAAGAATATGATGGTGGTAATGTGTACCTTGGGGACAACTCTATATATCTGATAGTTGGGAAAGGCAAGGTACTGTTGTGTTTCAGTGATGGGAGAATTAAAACCCTCCTTGGTGTTTATCATGTTCCTAGATTAGCTAGAAATTTGAATTCTATTTCAAAGCTGAATGATTTGGGAATGCATGTGACTTTTGACAAGAATGGTTGTAGATTAGTGAGAGGGAACTTGGTGGTAGTGAAGGGGAAGAGATTGGGAAACATGTTCAAGCTTGAAGCCACTATAGTTTGTAATGCCTCATATGTATCTGAGGCCAGTACTAAAAATACATGTATGTTGTGGCACCATAGATTGGGTCACACAAGCAATAATGTATTGAAAACTATTAAGAATAAAACTTTGTTGGATAGTTTCTCTTATTCTGATGAGCACTTTGATTTCTATGAGCATTGTGTGTTTAGTAAACAGAAAAAAAAAATCATTTCCTTTAGGAAGCAATAGAGCAAAAGAGAAGTTAGAAATTATTCATACGGATGTGTTTGGGCCTGTGGATAATGAATCTATTGGAAAATCTCGTTATTTTGTCACCTTCATTGATGATGTATCTAGATTTACTTGGATTTATTTTATGAAACATAAATATGAAGTTTTTACTAAGTTTAAGGATTTCAAAGTCTTAGTAGAGAACCAATCGGGTTTGAAGATAAAAATATTAAGATCTGACAATAGAGGAGAATGTTGCTCTAATGAATTTGATGAGTTTTGCAAGCATGCAGGTATTATCAGACAAAAGACAACTCTGTATACACCACAGTAGAATGGTGTTGTAGAAAGGATGAACTAAACAATCATAGAAAGGGCTAGAAGTATGCCAGAAGTATACTGAGTGATGCATAGTTGGATAAATGCTTTTGGGCAGAGGTTGTGTGTATTTCTTTCCACTTGATTAACAGATCTCCTTGTAAGGCTCTTGATTCGACACATTATGAAGTGTGGACATATAAGAAACCTTATGTTTCACATTTAAGGGTTTTTGGCTTTGAGGCTTTTGTTCATGTGCCTAAGGAAAAGCAATCTAAGTTGGATCCAAAAGCTGAGAAGTATACATTCATTGGATATGGTGATAATGTCAAAGGTTATAAGCTTTGGAATCCACTAACTCGTAAGATTGTCTATTCTAGAGATGTGATTTTTAGGGAACTTAGAGCTATTTTTGATCCTAAGCAGCCAAAAGAAATAGAAGAAAAGGTAAAGAGAGTGCACTTTGATTTAGAGCAGCAAGATGCACCTCAGAAAGAACACAATGATGGATTGGGGGGTGAAGAAGAAGAAGAAAATTCAAGTAGTTCTAATGAAGATGAATCTATTGTTATAGAAGAAGTTGGTGCAGATGATCATGCAGAAGAACAAGTAGAGTCTCTTACTCCACCCTTGAGGAGATCCACAAGACAATGAAACCCAGTTGATAGGTATAGCCCACCAGATTTCTGTTGTGTATTTGTTTTATTGAGTACTGACGATGAGCCTAGATCCTACAGGGAAGCTATTCTCGCAGATGATAGTGAGTCTTGGTAATTAGCCATGCAGGAAGAGATGATGGCTTTAGAATCTTGTAACACCTAGGATCTTGTTCATTTGCCCAAAGGAAGAAAGGCCATAGGTTGTAAGTGGGTCTTCAAGAAGAAGTTTGGAGCAAATAGGTCATTGGAGAAGTAGAAGGCTAGACTGGTAGCCAAGGGCTACTCCCAGAGAGAGGGAGTTGATTTTGGTGAGATATTCTCTCTTGTTGCTAAATTGACTTATATTAGATTTCTTTTATCCATTACTGTAGCTTATGATTGGGAAATTGAGCAAATGGATGTTAAGACTGCGTTCTTACATGGAGATCTTGAAGAAGAAATCTATATGCAACAACCTACATGTTTTGAGGTAAAAGGGAACGAGAATTGGGTTTGCAGGTTAAAGAGGTCTCTCTATGGTTTGAAATAGTCTCCTAGAATGTGGTATCAAAAGTTTGATTCTTTTGTGTTGAAATTGGGTTTTGTTAGAAGCGAGGAGGATCACTATGTTTACATTTATTGTGTTGATGATTCTATATTGGTCATTACATTGTATGTTGATGATATGTTATTTTTCAGCAATACTAAGGGTATGATTAGTGCCCTGAAAGCCCAACTTTCAGGTGCATTTGATATGAAAGATCTTAGAGCTGCCAAGTATATTCTAGGCATGGAGATTAGGAGGTACAGAGGTAATAGAAAGCTTTGGTTGTCTCAAAGTAAGTATGTGAATACCATTTTGCAGAGATTCAGTATGCAGGACTGTAACCCAGTTAGAGTTCCTTTACTCATTGGTACTAAGCTTTCATTAGATATGTGTCCAAAGAATGAAGATGATTTTGAGGATATGTCTAATGTGCTATATGCTAGTGTTGTAGGGAGTTTGATGTATGCAATGGTTTGCACTAGGCCAGATATTGCCCAAGCAGTGGGAGTTTTGAGTAGATTTATGTTTAACCTTGGTAGACAACATTGAAATTATGCAAAGAGGGTGCTTAAATATCTTGCAGGTACTCTTGATTATTGTTTGGTCCATTCTGGTACTGATAGTGTTGATAAATCTTTGGACATACATGGTTTTGTTGATGTAGATTGGGCAGGTGACTTGGATAGTTGAAGGTCCACTAGTGGCTATTTATTTACTCTATTTGGAGGAGCAGTTAGTTGGATGAGTAAGAGGTAGCCCATAGTTGCTTTTTCTACCATAGAAGCAGAGTATATGGCTACTACTCATGTCTCTAAAGAGGCAATTTGGTTAAAGAGATTGTGTACAGGTATTGGTTTTGATTGCAGGAACATTCAGATTAGTTGTGATAGCTAAAGTGCTATTTGTTTGGCCAAGAATCCTATGTATCATGCTCGAACTAAGCATGTTGATGTATAGTATCAATTTGTTTGAGAAATGGTTACAAGTGGACAGATTGAGATGAAGAAGGTAGACACTCAGGAGAATGTTGCAGATGCTTTGACCAAGCTTGTGAGCATAGAGAAATTTGTTTGGTGCAGAGAGGCCATGGGCCTTACTTCTAGTGCCTGATTATTTTATGGATTTCCTATGGGTATTTACAATGTATGATGTCAAGTGGGAGAATGTTAGGATTAAGGTGCCATCAACCTTGTAAATCCTATGTAATTAATTACTTCTAGTATTGTTTGTAAATCACCCATAAGGGATGAAAGGTTTTACCAACAGCAGTCTTGTTTCAACTAGATGTTTATATCCATTCCTCGACGCTAACTAGCCTACGACGGGGGGTCGCAGGGGGGTTTCCCCCCTGCGAGGGGTCCGGGGGGATCATTCCCCCGGTGGGGGGTCCAGGGGCCATGTGCCCTGGTGGCACATTTTATTTTATAATTTATCATTGTAAATCTGGATCGTTCATCATTAAGTCATAGATCGAATGGTTGATATTATGTCGGTTATCTTGCCCTAGAAGGCAACCCCAATTTATAAGGATATTTGTACTACATTTTTATTAGAGTTAAGAGTAACATGCAGCGTTAGATTGAATACTAGAGAGGAGAGGAAGTGCATGTATTGTAATCTCATATTTGAAGATAATACAACTTGGAGCCTCTTTTCTTGGTGGAGTTTTTTACCCAGAAGGATTTTCTCCACGTTACATAATGTGTTATGTGTTCAGTTCTTGATGCATGTTATTTCTGTGTAATGAGTTTTAATTTATGTTGCAATCTCCATTAATTCTACATTGTTTAAAGCACATAAATAAGGTTTGAATCAGATTTCTGTTGTGTGGTTTGCACCTTCATTTCTAACAAGGTAGAGAAATTAAATTTCTTACTAATCCAAGAATATGTAAAACAACAAGGATGTTTTTAATCCCCCCACCACTAAAACATAGTTGTACCTTGCACCATCCAACTATCAAATATGAACTATTGTTCCCAAGGTAAACTTCACCTCCATCATATTCAAGTCATATGTGGAAAACCACTCCTTATGAGGAGTCATGTGATATGAGAATCTTGGGTCAACCAACCAATGTTTATTATAAATGATATTACATGAATAAAATAAGGTTTCATCACCTAATTCTGAGGACTTTTCTATAGTGGAATCCCATTGTTTCTTTTTATTTCTGCATGTCTTCTTTACATGTCCCTTCTTTCCACAATTCCAACACTCTGTTCTTTTAACTAGGAGTTTTAGATCTACTCTTAGACTTGTCTTTATGCCCCTTCTATTCTCCTTTAGATCCACCTCTTTCCTTGGACATTCCCTTGACATGAAGAGCATCCATTGAACTATCCATAATATTTTCATTCCTCATTTCCTATGACAACAAATTTGCGACAAGAGCATCCAACTTGGGATCTTAAAGATTAGCACTAATAGAAAGAATGATATTCTCCCATTGCTCAAGAAAAGAATATAGAAGAATAATGAATTTATCTTCCTCACTTATCTTAACATCTAATAAAGCTAATTGACTCAAAATTAAATTAAATGAATTTAAATTTTCAACAACCAAATCACCTTTCTTCATTTTTAGAGAAAATAATTTTCTTTACAAATATAGTTTATTTACTAGACTCTTGGCTTGGTAGTGTTTAGTATGAAAAAGGGGATGAGTGAATGTAAGCTAGTTTTGTGTATACTAGATCGAACCCTCTTTCACTACAACATTCAAGGAAAAGATTGAGCTAAATCACAACCAAGAAGAAGGTGGACTCAACTACAGATCTTGTGCTCTTTTTTGTTAAGGAAAGATGTGATTCAACCAAGATTTTTATCAAACCCTAGGTTAAGAATGAGTAAAACCCTAATTGTGAGATTTTCAATTTACAATAGATAAACAACAACAGAAACTCAGGATCTTAAAGTACCAAGATGATCAGTGAGATGTCATAACCTATTTTACAAAAGTTGAAATGTCAGAGGTTTCCGAGGTGGGAACCCAAGTCCTGAAAGTCTTGATCTTTGGAAACTCAGAACTGGAAAGATGTTACAAAAGATGTCCAGATACCAGTTCCAATGTCTATTTTAGTAGGAGGACATCAGGGCAAGCACCCAACTCTTCCATAGAGGAATTTTTGCAATCTATTTTTAGATCTTGAAACCCTATCTCTTGCTCAACCTCCCTGTACCTTCACTTCTGATGCAGAGGCATCCACACTATAACCTTCGCATATAGCATGAATGTCTGCAGACCAACCTCATCATCATCATCTTCGCCATCATCATCATATTCCCTAAAACCATCAACAGCATCATCATATTTCGCATTACACAGTCAGCATCATCATATTTCGGACGATCACAATCATCCTCCTGCCGACTACTGTTCACCTCCTCCGCCTGTCGCCTATCATCATCATGATATTCAGCGGGCGCACACATCCTCCGGTTGCACTGTTCATCGGGCTCCAAACACTATCGTCATCATCATAATCTCTGACACTACCTTCGTCAGCAGGATATCAAATATCCGGTTGCTCAAATATCCTGATGATGATCACCTTCAGCACCTTCCCTTCGATGCTCCGCTAGCCGACGACACAAACAACAGCATCATGATCTGCTTTATCCAGTTCCCTCGAGACCTCCTGATGATGCTTCACACTTTCTGCCGATGCCGATACTTAACCACTTAACAACGGCAGGATAAACTCGCATAGGGGGATATCTCAATATCCTGATGACGATGACGTCATATCCTAATGACGATGACGTCACCCAATATCCTGATGATCTCTTCAACACTTAGTCAAAAAAACCCAACTTTCACTCCCGCATCTACTCGCGATACGCGGATGTTTGGCACTCCCGATATGATGATCCTGATGCCGATACGCTCCACCTCGGCTCCTCCTGCTGATGATCACCCCGACGAACTCGCACTTCATGCAATCGACAACATTATGCCGATCTCCTCCATTTATCCGGATGACGATGTCTAACCCGACTGCAGGATATTTGCAGAAATATCCTGATGATGCCGTCTTAACGAACTTTCAGCTTTTGCGAAGTTTCACTTCGCCGATCCTCCAGGGATGATCCGATCCAGTCTTAGGGTGATCTGCCACACTCTATCTTATCAGTTCGACCTAGCACATGAGGATGCTAGGCTTCTCAACATCTGTCGACCGCGATCCTGCACACCTGCATGCAAACAGAAAACAAACTACAATCTAACCTACTGTACATTACCATTCCACCGATCAGACGGATCAACCGGTGGAATGGATCAGTACATCCATGAAGCCACCCAAACCAGCAAATCAATCAAGCAATGGAATGCAACCAGAGCAAGAACACAAACAGGATCTCTTTATTGATTTCAAAGATGCAATACAATATACTGCTTCTCACACAGCACAAAATGAACTCCTCTGCTTAATGCAACACTATACTGCCGATCGATGATATCTGTCTGTATATCCAATATCAACCGATCTCATGCTTATAAGACTTTCCTATGAGTACTACTGACCCGACTCCAAGCGGCTGGGAACTCTCCAAGCGGCTGGGAGATCCAACCGATCATACATCATGACAGCTGTTATAACTAACTAGCTAAAAATAGCAAAAGCCTGGTCAGCATGATCTTATCATGATCAGCGTGACCTTATTACATGCATTTGGTCTAACAGACCTTCTTGGAAACACAAACAAGACCTAAACTACTAACTGCCTTAACAAGACCAGCTGTCAGGTAGGTGCTCCTGCACCAACTTCTTTAGTCTTCACACCTGTAACTTGCACACAAGAAGAAAAGGGGTTTGGGGGTTGTGGTGTTTAGGGATTTTCCTCAGTCAAATCTTGGGTTAGCATTCAAGCTTTCCCAACACCATTGTTAGAGAGAGACCATGCCCTTGTAGGGAAGAGGCTAAAGATAATCTAAATTATGATGAAATGATTCAAACAATGATGATGTCACCTTGGAGGTGAATTCCTTAGGAGGATGAAGATTCTTCAACTCATAAGGATGTTGATGATGATTCCAAATCTACAACAATAACACAATGAATGCTTTGAATGCTCTTTTGCTCTAATATCATAACCTTGTTATCATCAACTTGTTTCAAAATGAATTCAAACACTCACTTATATATTCTTTCTCGTTAAACATTCACAAATTAATTGAAAGAGCCGACAAGGAAAGAACCATTTAAAAGTCCTATGCTGACATACATTAAATTTTGCCCCGACCAATCAGGGTGGACCTGGGCGTGGATGCCCAAGTCCCAATAATCCTTTTTAGTCCAAAATTAAGCATTAAATGGGCCCCTAGTTCCCATTTGACATGGGTTTCTGATGCAGGAGCATCCAGTGGTGTAAGGGCAATCTTACATCACCCAAAAAGAAGTTAATTCAAAATCATTGTAGTTGTTTTCATTTCTTTCCATAATTAGTGTTTTTGGTTCCATAATATCCAGAATAATGATGTAGGACTTTTAGTGTTTCTAAAACTGCTAAAAATAGCAACCTGCCTGTTTTTGGAAAGTGTACCTGCTATTTTTGGAAAGTTTGCATTTGGGCACAGATTGAAGCGAAAAGTTATAGAAAGTTACATAACGGAAATATAAGACATTTGGTGAAGGAATCAGGCAAAGATCATTTGTGAGCTGAAAGATATTAAAGTTTTTGTTTTCTGAAAAGCCCCTGAAAATTTCTGAAATGAGATATGAGGCACTAAAACATCCCATAACATCCTGAAAAGTTGATGGAAATCCATTTATAGATTTTTGGCATGATAGTTCATATCGCGAGCTTTCTGGCGCTTAAAACGGTTCGTCAATCAGACACCCGGATCAAAAGTTATGCTTCCCGGAAGTTGACCTACTTTTGGAGGGAGTTGCAAATTTTGAAATTCAGCTGGAGGCTGCCAAAAAGTGCTATTTATGACTATTTTGGGAACCCTGGGAAGTAGTAGAGTTAAGGGGGCAAGTGTAGAGTCAAGAATAGGTGGGAAAGCAGAAACCCTAGCTGATTTGGGGTTACAGAAGGCTGAAGATTCTAGAGTCTTGAGGTTGGGAAGACTATAATGTGTTGTAGCCAGTAGAGGATTCATCCTCTGATTGTAATTGAGGTTCTGTAATGTAATGAGTTGCCCAGATCAATAAAAGAAGTTCTATTTTCTGTGTTCAATTTCTATTGTTGTGTGTTTTGTGATTTACCCCCTTCATCAAGTGGTATCAGAGCAAGGGTTCCTGAGTGTGTAGACAAATTGCTGACCATGAGGCAGTTTGCACTAGGACTTGAGGTTGTGGGTTTGTTGCGGAGATCAAGATGCCTCCATGAAGAAATTGTGTTGGGAGGAATGCTTTGACAGAAGAGGGTTTTAGAGCCTTGCAAAGGCAAATCGATGCATTGCAAGAGGAGCTATGAAGAGGGTTTGATCCGAGAACAAGAGAAGAAAGTGAAGATGAAGCTGAAGAGGAGCTATCTGAGGAAGAACAAGAAGTTGCAGGAGATCCTACAAAAGTTAAGTTGTTGAGGACCATTTCTAAGATCAGAAAGAGGCCCAAGATCAAAGTTTCTACATATTCTAGAGATTTGAATCTAGAAAAGCTTATTGATTGGATCAATGACATGGAGGAGTATTTCGAGTATGAAGATGTGGAGGACCCAGATCGAGTCAAGTTTGCAAAAGCAAAGTTGAAGGGCCACGCCAATATTTGGTGGAAGGAGGTCCAGTTAGAGAGGAATAGAAGAGGAAAAGGAAAGATCACCAGATGGGATCAGATGGTGGAGAGACTGAAGAAGCAGTCCATTCCTGTGGACTATGAGATGGAGTTGCTGAAGAAGCTGCAAGGACTGAAGCAAGGTAACAAGTCTATCAAGGAGTATACAAAAGAGTTTTATAAGATTACTATTAGGACAGGCCATGCAGAGCCCAACAAGGAGAAGGTAGCCCGTTACATTAATGGGTTGAGGCCAAGTATTCAAGAGGAGCTGAGCCTAGTCAGAATGACCACCATAGAAGATGCATACTAGTTTTCCCTGAAGGTGGAAGAGAAGCTGAATAAAAGATTTGACAACAAGCAAAGGGGAAGAGGTCAAGGTGGAAGGACTGGTGGAAAACCCTATGGGGGCCGAAATGAAGATGCAAAGAAAAGTGAAGAAGCTGGCACCAGTCGAAATCAGAGAGGAGATAATACCTACCGCCCTCATGACCAGAATAATGGTGAGCAAAGAGGAAGAGGAAGAGGCAGACTTGGGCAAGGACCTGGAAGAGGAGGTTTTAGAGGAACCTATTTCCAATGTGGAGAAGAAGGGCATCGAGCATATGAGTGTCCGCAACATCAAGGACAGACAAATAGAAGACCTGAAGGTAATGCACGAGTTGCACATGTAGATGAAGATGCACAATCTGAGCGTTCTAAAGATGCTGAAAGGGGAGAAACCCTAGTTGTCAGAAGAACTCTGCTGAATGAGGAGAAAGAACCCAATTAGAGGAAGAGTTTATTCCGCACAAGGTGCAAATGTGAAGGTAAGTGTTGTGACATTATTATTGATAGTGGAAGTAGTGACAATCTTGTTTTAGAGGAGATGGTTGACAAGAAGAAAGCATCCACATCCATATCAGATTGCATGGTTGCAGAAGGACCACCGAGCTTTGGTCAATGAGCAGTGTTTAGTGAAGTTTAAGATTGGGGACTACCATGATGAGGTGCTGTGTGACATCATACTGATGGATGCATGCCATATGCTGTTGGCAAGGCCGTGGCAGTATGATAGGAGCGTTGTCCATGATGGCCGTGCAAATACATATTCCCTAACAAAGGATGGAGTTCGTCATAAGTTGAAGCCCTTGAAGGAGGTGGAAGAAAATGTATGTAGTACTGCCAGAATTTGCTTGGTAGATGGTAGAAAATTTTTGAAGGGTATGAAGCATGAGCGTCATTGCTTTGCATTGATTCCTAAGATTAGTCAAGAGAAATGTGAAGATGTACCAGTAGAAGTCTCAGATATGTTAGAAGAATTTCAGGATATTATCTCTAATAATGTCCCAGAAGGTTTACCACCGGTGAAGAAGATAAGTCACCAAATAGATTTGATACCAGGAGCTAGTTTGCCAAATAAGGCAACCCACAGAATGACTCTTGCAGAGAGTGAAGAGTTGAATAGACAAGTTTAAGAGCTGTTAAGGAAGGGACTGATAAGGGAGAGCCTAAGTTCATGTGTGGTACCCGCAGTACTAGCACCAAAGAAAGATGGAGAATGGAGAATGTGTATAGACTCTCGAGCCATCAATAAGATCACAATCAAGTACAGATTTCCATTACCCAGAATGGATGACATAATGGACTGGTTGAGTGGAGCCAAGTACTTCATGAAGATTGACCTGAAGAGTGGGTATCACTAGATCCGTATTAGAGAAGGAGATGAGTGGAAAACAACCTTCAAGACAAAGGAAGGTTTGTCTGAGTGGTTAGTCATGCCATTTGGGCTAACCAATGCACCGAGCACATTCATACGGCTCATGAACGAGGTACTGAAATAATTTTTGGGAACTTTTGTTATTGTATATTTGGATGATATTTTGATTTTCAGTAAGACTTGGGATGAACATCTGATGCATATCAAAAAAGTTTTAAAGAAGCTAAGGGAGAAGTTGTTGATTAATCTGAAGAAATGTAGTTTTGCATAGGAGTTGGTATACCTGGGATTTGTTGTCTCAGAGGAAGGTCTTAAGAGGGACCCAGAAAAAGTAAGGGCTATCATTGAATGGCCTACACCAAGGAGTGCAACAGAGGTACGATCTTTTCATGGTTTGGCAAGTTTTTACAGAAAGTTTATCAGGAATTTCAGTAGCATTTGTGCACCCCTAACTGAGACAATGAGAGGGGATAGAAAAGAGTTTAGATGGACTAAAGGAGTAGACAAGAGCTTTGATACATTGAAGCATAAAGTCGTAGAACAACCTGTTTTGGCACTTCTAGATTTCAATAAGGTATTTCAGGTAGATTGTGATGCTAGTGGTAGTGGTATAGGAGCTGTTTTGAGCCAAGAAGGTAAGCCCATTGCCTATTTTAGTGAGAAGCTTAATGATGCCAAGAAAAAGTATTCTGTTTATGATCAGGAGTTTTATGCAATAGTTTAGGCTTTCAAGAAATGGAGACATTATTTGTTGCCAAAGGAGTTTGTTTTATATACTGATCATCAGGCTTTGCAGTATCTTAATAGTCAAGGAAAGTTGAATCAAAGGCTCTTAAAATGGGTCGAGTTTTTGCAGAGCTATACTTTTGTTTTGAAGCACAGGAGTGGGAAGTCCAACAGAGTTGCAGATGCCTTGAGCAGAAGGCAAAATTTGTTGACAGAAATGAAGATAGAGGTTGTTGGGTTTGATGAGCTCAAAATTTTGTATCCTGAGGATCCAGATTTTGCAGAGGCCTAGAAAGCTTGTTTGGAACCTGTTACTTTGGACAAGATAAAATGGTTGGATTTCATAATCTAAGATGGCATGTTGTTTAGAGGAAGCCAGTTGTGCATTCTGAGGAGTTCCATGGGAGATAATCTGATAAAGGAGAAGCATAGTGGAGGATTGAATGGACACTTTGGTTGAGATAAGACCATTGCTATTGTTGGTGAAAATTATTATTGGCCACAGTTGCAGCAGGATGTGAGGAAATTTGTACAGAGTTGCAGAGTATGTCATTTGGCGAAAGGAGCAAGTCAGAATACGGGTCTATATCAGCCACTACCTATACTAGAGAAGCCATGGGATGATATTAGTATGGATTTTGTTCTTGGTTTACCAAGGACACAGAGAGGACATGATTCCATTTTTGTGGTGGTGGATAGATTCTCGAAGATGGCACATTTTATTCCTTGTAAGAAGACTAATGATGTTGTTCATATTGCTGAATTATTTTTCAGGGTGGTGGTGAGAGTACATGGTCTACCAAAGAGCATAGTTTCAGATCGAGATACCAAGTTTGTTGGTTATTTCTAGAGGACATTGTGGAAGAAGTTGAAGACAGATTTGAAGTTCAGTTCTGCACACCATCCACAGATTGATGGACAGACGGAAGTGGTGAATAGGAGTTTGGGTAACCTGCTACGATGCTTAGTAAGAGATAAGCCCAAGTGATGGGATTTTATTTTATCACAGGCAGAATTTGCTTACAACAATTCTATCAATAGGAGTACTAGTAAATCACCATTCCAGATTGTATATGGGAATAGTCTAAGAAATTCTTCAGAGTTAAGAAATCTGGACAAAGGAGAAAAGATAAGTGCTGAGGCTGAAGACTTTGCAGAACACATGAAGAATTTACATGAAGAGGTGAAAAAGGACATTAATAAGATGAATATTCAGTAAGGTAGATCAGAAGAGGAGATATAAGGAATTCCAGGTAGGAGATGAAGTCATGCTTCACTTGAGAAAAGAAAGGTTCCCAATTGGAACATACAATAAGCTAAAAATGAAGAAATTTGGACCATGCAGAATTTTGAAGAAACATGATTCAGGAAATGCATATGAGGTAGAGCTGCCGAGTGGGATCAATATTTCCCCTATTTTCAACATTGTTGATTTATCAGAATATCATGAAGGTGGAACAGAAGATGGACCAACAGAAGCACAGTGGAGTATTCCAGCATCTACTTCAATGGAGGAGATAGAAGAGATCTTGGATAGTCATGTAGGAAGAAGTACTCGGAACAAGCAATATGAAGAATATCTGGTAAAATGGAAAGGAAGGCCTATTGAAGATTCTTCTTGGTTGTTTAAGGTAGAGGTTGACCGTTTGGGTTTTCTTCACACAAACATCTTAGACGTGACAGGGTCACTTCTCAAATTACCCTAGGAGTCTGATGTAGGAGCATTCAGTGGTGTAAGGGCAATCTTGCATCACCCAAAAAAAGTTAATTCAAAATCATTGTAGTTGTTTTCATTTCTTTCCATAATTAGTGTTTTTGGTTCCATAATATCTAGAATAATGATGTAGGACTTTCAATTTTTCCAAAACTGCTAAAAATAGCAACCTGCCTATTTTGGAAAGTGTACCTGCTATTTTTGGAAAGTTTGCATTTGGGCATGGATTGAAGCAAAAACTTACAGAAAGTTACATAACAGAAATATAAGACCTTTGGAGAAGGAATCAAGCAAAGATCATTTGTGAGTTGAAAAATATTAAAGTTTTTGTTTTCTGAAAAGCCCCTGAAATTTTTTGAAACGAGATATGAGGCACTAAAACATCCCATAATGTCCTAAAAAGTTGATGGAAATCCATTTGCAGATTTCAGGTGTGATATTTCACATTGCGAGCTTTCCAGTGCTTAAAACAGTTCGTCAATCAGACACTCGAATCAAAAGTTATGCTTCTCGGAAGTTGACCTACTTTTGGAGGGAGTTGCAAATTTTAAAATTCAGCTGGAGGCCGCCAAAAAGTGCTATTTATAACTATTTTGGGAACCCTGTGCGGTAGTAGCGTTAAGGGGGCAAGTGTAGAGTCAATAATAGGTGGGAAAACAGAAACCCTAGCTGATTTGGGGTTACAGAAGGTTGAAGATTCTAGAGTCTTGAGGTTGGGAAGGCTGTAATGTGTTGCAGCCAGTAGAGGATTCATCCTTTGATTGTAATTGAGCTTCTGTAATGTAATGAGTTTCCCAGATCAATAAAAGAAAGTTTTATTTTCTATGTTCAATTTTTATTGTTGTGTGTTTTGTGATTTACCCCCTTCATCAGTTTCAGGGGATTTCTCATCAGGATGAATATTTTGCATGTATAATGTTAACACAGGGACCTAGGAGCTAAACTAGGAGGTAAAAATGTCCATTTTTTACTCCATAACATTTAGCCCCCACTTTAATGTGTGTGCGGTCTTGCAATTTAACATATGCATTAAAGTATGGTCGAAGCATATCAAACACATCAAACATAAGAATGAAGACACACCCTAAGTTTGAAGGGCTATTTCTAGCCCCCAGACTTAGGTAAACATAAGAAAACACTTAACAGTCACATAAGACATAGTGAATATAGTAAGGAAACACATAATACATGAAGAAGATAGTGGAAGTACGTAATACATAGATGACATGATTATAGTCACATAGTACATGAAGAATACACGAAGAGAAGACATGATTAAGCAATTATGTATATATATAATTCTAACTAAGCAAAACACATAGTGTGGGGGAGCTCATCACTACACACCTTTAGACCATGCAAAACACATACAATGTGGGGGGAGCTCATCACTACACATATTTAGACCATGCCAAAAACATGCAAGACACGTAAGGAAGACACATAAAACACATGGAATACACACAAAATACACGAACGCTGTATAGTATGTCATCAATGTTCGCAAGAGACACTGTGTAGCTTCATTGGTGTTGTCATTGATTGCAACAAAGACCATTCCACACATTCGCAGGACATGGTGTATCTTTATCAGAAGTCAGATTGAAGGATACTTTGGTCTGGTAAGCAAGAACAGAGTAGGCAGCAAGGTCCAATAATCAGGTCCGGATCTCCCAGAGGAAATATTTCAGTAAAGTGCAGATTTGGGGAAGTCAAGAGGAGTACCTTGACTGATATATTCCAAGGATTTAGCCTCCGGTGATAGAAGTGTGAAGAGATATGAGCACTTGAGTGGTGGGTTCCTGATTGGCAGAGTAGACAAAGGAAGACCTAACCGGCAGAGCATCAGACCTTAATCCGGATGTGATATTGATGGTGGTTAAGTTTCCTAAGGTATCATTCATGTTTGGCCGACATGATTGATGACTTCTACAAGCATCTCTTTGATCCGCATTACTTGGTATGCAAAGATTCAGCCGACAGTTGAGAGTTGAGGAAAATATTGACTATTATGGATGCTGAGTAGAAAGGTGTTGAATTCATTGGTGCAGATATATATATATATATATATATATATATATATATATATATATATATATATATATATATATACCAGATGGATTTGGATGTGAAGATGCATTGTGTGTGGCATAGGGCGAAGAAAAGCAGATAAGTAGAGTAATAGCAGTAATACAGGTCTGGTATGTGACATGACAGCAACACCCAAGAAGAGGAAGAATGAAGTACAGTAGATCAGTGTATTGAGCCTAACCGGAACTGAACCTCAGCATGTGTGGATGCTTCTCATCAATTCAAATATCTGGTTTTCTTGTATAAACTACTGTAGGCAGTGAGCCTCTTGTGAGTAGTGTGCTCGGGCAGTGACCCCTAATTGGCAAGTGCCATTTTGTACTATCTTATTCTTCTAACAGAGAATACAATCTTGGGTTAATCACCCCGTGGTTTTTCCCTTAACAGGGTTTTCCACGTCAAAATCACTATGTCATGTGTATTGATGTTATTTCCATTTCATGATTATGTTTTCTTACTTGAATTGATATTGCATTAATAATTAAGGAAGAACAAAAAGTTGAAATAATTAAGATAACTGATTCACCCCCCTCTCTTAGTTATCAACAGTCAACACACTATACGTCTTATACACGACAAACACGAGTGATAGGAAGGAGCTCATCACTGCACTCTACTATCTAAAACATGACAAACACACCTAATGATTGAGCTAAGCTACGGCAACTGCCAAAGGCACGCTTAAGGGTGAATGATTCAAGATCCAACCCCACCTCGTGATGACGACTTTGTTTAAAATGATATGCACTAGCTCAAGAGATACATCATCCTACCTTTTGCAAAAGGGATTTCAAAATGCAACCCCACCCGCGTCACAAAGATGCCTTATAGTGAAAATAAAGCATGTGCTCAAAGTATATGACCTACATATGGAGACGCCTTATAGTGAAAAGGAGGTATACGCAATAGATCAAAGTACACAACCCCACCTGCATCATAGAGATGTCTTACAGTGAAAAGGAAGTGTACGTGAGCACGCTTTGTCAATGTAAGAAGTAATCAAGCAGTTACCATGATATATGCCCCCACCTTAAAGTGGTTGATACCGCTTGTCGGTATCAAGCATATTTAAGGTAAAGTGAAAACACGCAAGAGAACAAGAGCTTTTGCAAAGCCCATGCCCCCAAAGGTGACATGTGCTACAATCACCAAATGTTCCCACAAACACATCATTATCATTTGCTAACATCATCAACAAGATATAATCTTTGGTTAGAAAATCTTACTATAAGATAACAACCAAATCAATTCATGAAAGCTATGCAGAAATAATTTATCAAATCACATAATAGACCTAGGCTACACTTGCAAGTTTAGAACCGAGTATAGTCATGAGGTTATACTACAGGTATCGCAGAACCGAGTGTAGCTACAAGGTGAGATACAAAATAATCCAAAGTTCATAGAAGTAGATTTAGAGTATTGTAAAGGTTTGTTACAACAAATTTTCACAACACAATACATCACACGGAGTGATTCTACTAGTCAAGCATCAGTAATATATATCAACCCCATCTTCATATGTGGACTGGGTCCATTTTTTCTTTCTTGTTGAAGGGACAAACGATCCTTATCAATATTTGTGTGTTTTCATCATCTACTGACTAATAGAGTCACTGAAGAATGAAAATAGTAAAAATGAGAGAGGAGACAAAAGTGACTTGGGTTCACGAAGTGGAAAGATGCACCCAAGACATCGTCCACAATGTTGTGCCCCTAAGGCACAACACACGACAATAAGATTGTAAGGCTTACCCTTTTATTTTGCTTAGACATGTTGTGTGTTTGACTTTAGACTTGTGGACTTGTTATTGGTTGTGATTTGTGTTGCAAGTATGGGTCGAATCGGTGTTGTCATTGATGTCAACATACTCATGTTGCATTAATGAGAAGGATTGGATGAGCTGTGTGCTGAGGATATTGAGAAAATTAGTCTCAATCAGGAACAGTGAAGAATAGTGATGACAACAAGGTAAAAGTCCAAGATAGGTAAAGGATCAGAGGATGCAGTTTAAAGGGTTTGTAGATATAAGTCTTGAGATGCTCCAGTCAAGTTTTCAGAGGTCCGCATGAAGATCTAAAGAAGTTATGATCGCTTAGGTTGAACTGGTTCAGGCAGGTGTTCAGAGGTGACAGAGTGACACAGATAGGTTTGGTGAGATCCAGAAATGCATTATCCCATTCTACGGATTTGAGGAAGTGTTGAGGATGTCCTTGTGAAGTGTCAAGTAGATTGGTTCATGGTTTGAAGGTCCGGAAGAATCTATTCCTTTGTGACAGTGATGACAGACTGTGTTCTTGAGGCTCCAGATGAAGGAGAGAAGGATTCTAGTAAGCAGATGAAGTGCGGATATTCTTGGTGATTCAGGAAAGCTTGTGGTGATCTGTGGATCGTGTCCAGTTCATGTTGGTGGTCCACATTGAAGTTAAAGTTCGTATTTGAAGAATACCCACCGGATGTTGGTGTTCTTCCTAAGACTGGCCGACCGGATGTATTACACGTCTTGCGGATGTTCTTGTAGGTGTTTGCCGACTTAGATGATTGTTCCTAAGTTGATGTCTTGTATAAGTAAGGGGTTGCGAAGTCATTTCAAAGTTGTCCTTGTGGAGATGAGAGTGTGGTAGAAAGAAGGAGAGCGAAAGACAGAGCAGAAGTATTGGGCTTAAATGGAATTGATTCAAGCATGGTGAAGATGCTACTTTCCAGTTCAAGTAGGTGATACTTATTTCTTTGTAGACAGTGTGTCTCTAGTAGGCAGTGAGCCTCTTGTGAGCAGTGTGCTTGGGCAGTGAGCCCTAATTGGCATGTGCCATTTTGTTCTTTCTATTCTTCTAATAGAGAATACAATCTTGGGTTAGTCAACCTGTGGTTTTTCCCTTAACCAGGTTTTCCACGTCAAAATCTTGGTGTCTCATGTGTTGATGTGTTTCTGCTCTTGATTAAATGTAATAAGTTTCTTGTTTGATTCATTGTTATAATGCTAAGTAAATATAAGTATTGAAATAGAAGAAAGTTTTGGACAACTGATTCACCCCCCCTCTCAGTTGTCTGCCCAAGTCTAACAATTGGTATTAGAGCGAGGTTCCTCTAAAAAGAGCTTAACCACTTGAGGAGATCCAGGATGTTGTCTTACAAGAAGGACAGCCCGAAGTTTGATGGAACAAATTTCAATCTATGGAAAGGTCACATGAAGTGTCACTTGCAGTGTATGGGAATGGCGTACTGGTCCATGGTTACAAAACCGTATGTACCTCCATAGGGTGGTCCGACAACCCTAAACGAAATCACAGATGCTGAAAATAATTTGCAGACCAAAGAGGCTCTTCTAAGCGCATTATCTGACTCAGAGCTCTCAAATGTTATTAACTTACCAACTGCCTTTGAGATTTGGAATAAACTGGAACTTTTGCATGAAGGAGACCAGTATGTTAAATGTGCAAAGTTACAGAGTCTAAAAGGGAAATTTGAAAAACTAAAGATGAGAGATGATGAAAATATTACCACTTTTATGCCAAGAGTGAATGAGTTGGTTTGTGGAATTAGAAATGCTGGTGGAGTCTTGGATGAAAATGAGATTGTTGGTAAAATTCTCAGATCCCTTCCTGCTTCTTACAAAATCAAGGCTGCTGCCATTGAAGAATTCAGAGCCCATACAACTGTCACAAGAGATCAATTGGCTAGGAAATTGGCTGCATTTGAAATGACAGAGTTTGGAGACAACCCCCCCAAGACTGAATCTGCATTCAAAGCCAGTGCCTCTGTTAAAGGTAAACAAAGGTTTGATCCGGGAGAAAATTCTTCAAGGAAATTATCATGGTATGAAAAAGCAAGAAAAGATCTGGAAGAAGAAGAAGCAGAAACTGCTCAACTTGAAGCCCTTATTGCAAAGAGGCTGCCAAGAGGATCCGGTAAGTATGAAGGAAAATTACCATTTAAGTGTTTTAACTGCAATAAGATTGGTCATTTTGCCTCAAAGTGTCCGGAAAGATTTTCAAGGCAAAATCCTAACAAGCCAAGGTTCCAAAAGAACTCTTACTATGTACATGAAGATGATGATAATGAAGGAGTAACAGATGATGAATTAGAGATAGGAAACAAATTCAGAAATGAATGGGTGTTCATTGCCATCAAGGAAGAAGATCCAATGTCCTCTGTATCTGTCAATCTTAAGACTGTGGAAAGAGCTCTTGCTGCCCAAATTGAAGAGAAGGATGATTGGGTCATTGACAGTGGATGCTCTCACCATATGGCAGGTGACAAAAACAAGTTTGTAGATCTGGAAAGGTATGAAGGAGGAGTGGTAAAGTTTGGTGACAATTCTGCTGGTAGAATCAGAGGAAGAGGAACTATTTCTTTTGATAGAAGAAACTAAACCGGTAATGTAATGTATGTTGAAGGATTAAAGCACAATCTTCTCAATGTTGGACAGCTGGTGGACAAAGGCTATAATCTCAGATTTAGGAATAGAAAATGCAAGATCTTTGAAAGTTCCAGAACAGAGATTGCATCCGGTACTCAAACTAAAGGTAATATCTTCCACTTGGTTGGTACTGGTAAAAGTTGCTTATTTGCTCAAATTGATCAAAGTTGGTTATGGCATAGGAGGATGTGTCATGTGAATTTTGATAATATCATCAAGATAAGCAATACTCAGGCTATAAGAGATCTTCCAAAATTAGTGAAACCTACTAATAGCTTGTGCAAAGAATGTCAGTTGGGCAAATTGAGTAGAATCACATTCAAAAGGAAGGAATTGTCTTCTACCGGACTGTTGGACTTAGTTCATATTGATCTTTGTGGTCTGGCAAGAGTTAGGAGTATCCAAGGTGGTAGATACTTCATGTTGCTAATTGATGACTATTGACGGATGATATGGGTAACCTTTCTGAAAGAAAAATTAGAAGCACTTGAGAAATTCAAAATATTCAAGGCCATGGTGGAGAATGAAATTGGATTAAAATTGAAATGTTTGAGGTCTGATAGAGGTGGTGAATTCACGTCCAGTGAGTTCATAGACTTCTGTGAGAAACATGGAATAAAGAGACAGTTGTTTGCCCCTAGAACTCCACAGTAGAATGGAGTAGTTGAGAGAAAGAACCAGACCATCCATGAAGCATTCAGGACCATGATGATGGAAGTAAATGTTCTTTAGATCTATTGGAGAGAAGCTGTCAGCACTGCAGTCTACACTCTCAATCGAGTTCAAATTAGAAACAATATCGGTAAGACTCCTTATGAACTTTGGTTTGGCATTACTCCCACTATGAGATATTTCAGAGTTTTTGGTAGCAGATGTTACATTAAAAGGGATGAAGATCTAGGAAATTTTGATGCTAGAAGTGATGAAGGAATTTTCTTGGGTTACTCTACTCAAAGCAAAGCATACTGGTGTTACAACAAGAGACTGAGAAAGATTGTAGAAAGTGTAAATGTGAAGGTTGATGAAGAAATTGAAAGACCCCCAAGAATTCATGAGTATGATGAAGATGATCAGAATGGTGTTCAGATTCAAAGTGTGCAAGCCTCTTCTGAGAAACAAAGTCAAATTGACTGGTAAGTCAGGAAGAAGAGATAAGTCTCAATGAGACTAATCAAGAGTTAGAGGTGCAAGAAATCCCCAAAGTTCCTAAGTATGTGACTCTAAACCACTCTGAAGATTAGATCATAGGTGACAAAAGCAAAGGAGTGCAAACAAGGAGGAGAATTGCTCAAAATTCAGATGAATATTGTCTAATTTCAAAGATTGAACCTAAGACAGTGAATGAAGCTTGCAATGATGAAAATTGGTCAAAAGCAATGGAGGAAGAACTAATGCAAATTAAGAAAAATCACACTTGGGATCTTGTTCCCAGACCTAGAAACAAGAATGTGATTGGAACTAAATGGGTCTTCCGGAACAAACTGAATGAAGTTGATGAAGTAATCAGAAATAAAGCTAGATTGGTCTGCAAGGGTTACTCTCAGATTGAAGGAGTTGATTTTGAAGAGACTTTTGCTCTGGTAGCAAGAATTGAAGTAGTTAGATTATTTCTTGCATTTGCTGCTTTCAAGGATTTCAAGGTGTATCAGATGGATGTCAAGTCTGCCTTCCTGAATGGTGACTTGGAAGAAGAAATGTACATTGAGCAGTCGGATGGATTTCAGTTGTCTGATCATGGTGATATGGTCTGCAAATTGAAGAAGGCACTGTATGGGTTGAAGCAAGCCCCAAGAGCCTGTTATGATAGATTGGACAAGCATCTCTTGAAGATTGGTTTCAACAAAGATACTACTGACAGTAACTTATATTTCAAGATTGATCATGAAAACATCTTGATTGTTGAAGTGTTTGTTGATGATATCATTTTTGGAGGAAGAGATAGTATGTGTAAAACTTTTGCAAATCAAATGAAAAGTGAGTTTGAGATGTCCATGCTTGGTGAAATGAGTTTCTTCTTGGGTCTGCAAATCACTCAAACAAAGAAAGGAATATTCATTTCTCAAACCAAATATGTGAAAGGATTGTTGAAGAAGTTTGGGATGGAAGATTCAAAGCCAATGAATACTCCCATGGCAACCAGATGTAAATTGAGCAAAGATGATGACTCTCCTAAGGCAGATCAAACAAAGTATAGGTCAATGACTGGAGGACTGTTATATCTCACTCAAACTAGACCAGACATTATGCAGGTTGTTGGTCTTGTTGCTAGATTCCAAGCTGATCCTAGAGAATCTCATGTCATGGCAATTAAAAGGATCTTTAGATATCTAAAAGGGACAGTTGAGTATGGTCTATGGTATCCTAGAGATCATGATTTCTCTCTTCATGCATATATAGATGCTGATTGGGCAGGAGATGTGGATGACCGGAAGAGTACCAGTGGTAGAGCATTCCTTTTGGGGAAGAGATTGGTTTCTTGGCTAAGCAAGAAACAAGAGGCAATATCTCTATCTACAACTGAAGTAGAATACTTTGCAGCAGCAAGTAGTTGCACTCAAGTTTTGTGGATGAAGCAGATGCTAAGAGATATCAAAGTAGAGTATGAGGAGCCTATCACAATCTTCTATGATAATTCAAGTGCAATAAATATTTCTAAGAATCTAGTGTTGCATTCTAAGACTAAGCATATATCTATCAAATTTCACTTTCTGACAGAGCAAGTGAACAAGGATGAAGTCAGATTGGAGTTTGTGCCCTCTAAGGATCAGATTGCAGATATCTTTACTAAACCTCTTCCTAGGGACTCTTTTGAATATCTCAGGGAGAAGTTAGGGGTTATTGCCCCTCCAGTGATGAACTAAAGTGCACTAAGGTGCATCAGTTTGGTGGATATCACAGTCATATCTTGTGATCCAGATTGATGGGAGCTGCTACTCAGGGGGAGCAGTAGGTATGATTCTGAAGTATTGGAGTTGCAATTATGAGCCCTTTGCCATTGATGTCAAAGGGGGAGAGAAGACATGTGAAAAACAAGTGGTTGATGATCAAAAGGGGAGCAGTAAAGGAAGAGAAGACATGTGAGTAGTTGTTGCTGATAGGGGGAGCTATGACAGTAAGAAGAAGTTCTTGTCTTGATGGTTTTTCACATCATATGTTGCCATCAATGACAAAGGGAGAGATTGTTGCAAGTATGGGTCTAACCGGTGTTGTCATTGGTGTCAACATACTCATGTTGCATTAATGAGAAGGATTGGATGAGCTGTGTTCTGAGGATATTGAGAAAATTAGTCTCAATCAGGAACAGTGAAGAACAGTGATGACAACAAGGTAAAAGTCCAAGATAGGTAAAGGATCAGAGGATGCGGTTTAAAGGGTTTGTAGATATAAGTCTTGAAATGCTCCAGTCAAGTTTTCAGAGGTCCGCATGAAGATCTGAAGAAGTTATGATCGCTTAAGTTGAACCGGTTTCGGCAGGTGTTCAGAGGTGATAGAGTGACACAGATAGGTCCGGTGAGATCCGGAAATGCATTATCCCATTCTGTGGATTTGAGGAAGTGTTGAGGACGTCCTTGTGAAGTGTCAAGTAGATTGGTTCGTGGTTTGAAGATTCAGAAGAATCTATTCCTTTGTGACAGTGATGACAGACTATGTTCTTGAGGCTTCGGATGAAGGAGAGAAGGATTCTAGTAAGCAGATGAAGTGCGGATGTTCTTGGTGATTTAGGAAAGCTTGTGGTGATCTGTGGATCATGTCCAGTTCATGTTGGTGGTCCGCATTGAAGTTAAAGTTCGTATTTAAAGAATACCCACCAGATGTTGGTGTTCTTCCTAAGACTGGCCGACCAGATGTATTACACGTCTTGCGGATGTTCTTGTAGGTGTTTGTTGACTTAGATGATTGTTCCTAAGTTGATGTCTTGTATAAGTAAGGGGTTGCGAAGTCATTTCAAAGTTGTCCTTGTGGAGATGAGAGTGTGGTAGAAAGAAGGAGAGCGAAAGACAGAGCAGAAGTATTGGGCTTAAATGGAATTGATCCAAGCATGGTGAAGATGCTACTTTCCAGTTCAAGTAGGTGATACTTATTTCTTTGTAAACAGTGTGTCTCTTGTAGGCAGTGAGCCTCTTGTGAGAAGTGTGCTTGGGTAGTAAGCCCTAATTAGCATGTGCCATTTTGTTCTTTCTATTCTTCTAACAGAGAATACAATCTTGGGTTAGTCAACCCGTGGTTTTTCCCTTAACCAGGTTTTCCATGTCAAAATCTTGGTGTCTCATGTGTTGATGTGTTTCTGCTCTTGATTAAATGTATTAAGTTTCTTGTTTGATTCATTGTTATAATGCTAAGTAAATATAAGTATTGAAATAGAAGAAAGTTTTGGACAACTGATTCACCCCCCCTCTCAGTTATCTGCCCAAGTCTAACAATTTGTTATTGTTGTATAGACATTAAAACTTGTGATTCGAACTATTATTTGGTTAATGTGTGTGGTTGGGATTTTATATCTATGACATGATGGTATTAGTCGATTATTCATGAAGTGTGTTGAGAAATTGGTGTTCAAATAAATGTTATGATATTAGTTTTGTGCATATGGTTAGCTTGACTATGGAAAAATATGATGTTGTTCAATTATATGAAATTTAATTTACTTGTGTAATAATCTAGTATGTTTAATGTAATTTTTTTACTAAAATTGTCACTTCGGCTATATATATTTCAAGGCATTCTAATGTTTCAAATGGAGTTTTGCAAGGGGTGGCCAAGACTTATAAGATACAGAGGTCTATCCAGTGTTTTTGTGTGTCAAACCAGTGGTTTACCCAAGCCTATTCTACCTAGAGGAATAAGGCTAAGTTATATTGTTGGTGTGAATTTTATGTTTTGCTATGTTATTATTTTAAAATTTGTTTAAGTGAGGAATTTAATTTGTTTTAATTTTATATTTGTCATGACTTTTAAATTGGGGAAAATATTTTAAATTGATAATTTAATTATATTTTCTCTATTATTGTGAGAAGATAATGATTTAGTTTATTTATTGATTGATTTTATTGTTTAAGTTTTATTATTGTTACTTTTGTTTTATTTGGATTTATTGTTTTATCTTTTTATTGCTTTATTGTTTTGAGGAGGATTTATAGTTTTAAATTTATTCTTTTTGTTTTGTTTTATTTTTCTTGAAGGTTAAAAAGAGTTTGGGGTGAGGAAGAGGGTTTTTACATGAAAAGTTTTGGGAATAATAAAAAGGAGCTGGAAGATTTGAAGAATTTTATTGGTTTTGTTGTTTTGGAATTTCTCATGCAAGTGTCTGTGTGACATCCAAATCTTCTGCCTCTCCTAACTTGGAAGGCAGAGGTAGGATCTGAATGCATAAATTATGGTTTAATTCATTGTGTTGTTTATTTATTTGTTGTTCTTCTTTGAGGAAAATTTTGTTAAGGGATCCAGAGAGGTGTCATACCTCTCTCTGGGGAGCAATTTCTATAGTTGGGTTGAGATTCATCTGAAGGGTTGATATATTTCTGTAGTTGGGTTGATATTAAATTAAAGGTTGTAATATTTCCATAGTCGGGTTGTTATTCATATGAAGGGTTGTTATATCTCTGTAGTTGGGTGATGAAGCTTAAGAGTTTTTTCTATTTGTTCCCCAAGAGAGGAGGTCACTCTCTCGTTCCCTATGTTTCAGGAATCTATCTGATTCTGATGTCTTTTGTTGATTTAAATTTGGATTGAAAATAAGTCTTGTGTGTTTGCAAACTTTTGTGCTTATGTGTTTGTTTGAAAACAAGTTTCTTGATAGACTCTCCCAAGCTCAGGGGTAGGTTGTTATTCCAACGCTATGGTAGGGTGGAGAGCGAGCCGGGCCATGCAATTTGTCTTGTCTGTGTGTAGGTTACCACTAATCTGAATTGATTGAAGAGGTTTGGAGTTCTTGTAGGTGAAGATTGCACCTCAGGAATGTATATGAGAAAAGAGTTTTTAGTAGAAATTCTCTGTTTGGTAATTGGAAGAGTGTACTCATAAATATTGTTTGTATGAAAAATTATGGAATGTAAATCAGGTTATCGATCAGGTGGTTATTATATATCTCTATTTGAATGTATGTGAATACCTAGGGAAGTGTTGGAAAATTGGATCGTTGTTGTGTGTATTTACTCTATTGAATTTTTTTTGGTTTTTTGAAATGGTTTGGTAAAATAGCATTTTCTATTGATGTCTCTCTCTTTGGCTGTGTTGGTTTTAAGAAACATATGCTATCTCTGTATTTTATTCTCATACATTTATATCTACAAATTGTTTTACATACTCTTGAATACTCCAAAAATCTCTGTATGCACTGATTACTGTGTATATTTTTATAGCTTACGAATTTTATACAGTTTTTAAAAAAAAGAATAAATGAAATTAAATTAAATTTTCTACAATTAAAATTTTATACTGGTGTTTAGCAAATTTGCATAATAGATTAAATTACAAATGATTTAAATTCAAACAAAAAAAGAGGAATTTTTTTTACGCTGCTATGAGCGTGGGCTTGGCCGCCCATGGCCCTCACATGCCTCAGCCTGTGGGACCATGGGAGCCCATGGCCCACAAGCTTCGGCCTGTGGAGTCATGGGATCCCATGGCCCACAGGCTATGGCTTGTAGAGCCATGGAGCTGTGGCTCTAAGGCCGCGCCCACAGGCCAAAACCTTACCTCTGTTTCTTTTAAAATTTATTAAAACTTCATTAGAAACTTAAACCTGTTCTCTTACAATATCATCTGTAAGAGATTATTTAATGGTGTTAATTCCTTACTCTGTTGTGCCTATTTTAATGTCTGCATCTGGCAGTATTTAATATATATATATCTATATATATATTCATAATTCTAAATCGATTATATATATATATATATATATATACATAGTTTGCTTGCCTCTATTAAAAAATAATAATAAAATAAAGTCTTTTCTGTTTTTAATTTATATTTTATATATGTGAATATTTTTCTTAGGATCCACAAAAGCATGTTTAAAAACCACTTTAGTTTTATAATAAAAGTATAATATTAAATTATTTCATTGTTTTATTTCTTCTATTTAATTAACTAGTGGTTAATTGGTTAAATAGTTTTGTTTTAATATAGGAATATTTATTTTATTTACGAACTTCAATAATGAACTAATTTAGTCATTATTGGTAATTTATTAATTTAATCTCTTTCTTTCTATTTTGAAATTCAATGAAAAATAATTAGCGTGAGTTAATTTGGTGGGGTAACATGCCAAGTTTGTATAATTGTAGTAACACTAGTTTAAATTAAATAATTAAAATTGATGGGTTTTAGTTCTATGAATTTTAATATTACTTTTTAAATGAGGGGATAAATTTGTATCCTCAATAATGTTGTAAAAGAAAAAGTAGATTGTATCAAATCAAGTAGAAAGATTGTAACGATTCATTTTTGTCTTTGATATTGCTTTTATAGAAAATTTAGTTGAGGAGCTGTCCGCAAGCAGTTCGTTTTCCTTTGTTGAGTTGTTCTTTTGGAATCCTTTGGTTAGGTAATTATTATGTTTCTCATTAGGATTAGATTAATGTTCTTAATTTAATTAAAAAAATCATCACATCGTGTGCCCACTCGTACCCTCTCATGTATGGGTGGGAATTACATTTGATATCAGAGCCACAGGTTCCACACCTTGGGAACTCTGGGTATTGATGAATGTTTGTATTAATGTAGGATGCCACCTTAGTGTAAGTGTACCTAGTCTCATGGGGTAGCTCAAACTCCTCCTGTAAACCTAGTACCATTACAACCTATTTCATCCGAGTCTGTCCAGCAGGAGCCACATGTGGATCGGGTGCCTTAGATGATGCAGGTTTTGTAGCAGTTGTTAGATGTGGTTCAGACTAGACTTCCACCACTAGTTTAGGATCCTCTTGGGGGGCAGTCTCAGCACCCCGTCGGGCATGTTTTAGCTCATCACGAGCATAGTCCCCTTTGGGATAGGGCAAAATCCCATGAAAGGGTGGATGAGTCAGGGCATCACGGTACCCCTCCTAGGATTAAGCAGAGGGATCATGTTGAGGATCGAGGTGTTCATCATGATTTGGGAAAGCAAATTAGAGAAATTTTATGTCTTCAATCATCTTATTTTGTTGGTGGTATAGAGGGTATCGAGGTAGAATCATGGTTGATAGGATTGGAGAAGTACTTTGCACTTAAGGATTATGGGAGTAATCTTAAGGCTCAAGTGGCTATGCATTTTCTTAAGGGCATGACAACTACCTAATGGTGTCAAGAAGAACACAAGAACCATTATACTATGGACATGTTGACCTAGGAATTGTTTCTTGAGAGGTTTAGAAAAAGGTATATATCAGAGCACTTCAGGCCGCGTTGGATAGACGAGTTTCATGATTTGCAGTAGAGGGGACTGACTGTGTCACAGTATGAGAATAAGTTCCTAAAACTTGTGCAGTATGTTGAGTATATGCAGGATGAGATGATCCTAGTGAATCGATTTGTTAGAGGACTTAATTTCAGTATCACAAGACCTGTTCGGTTGGTAGAACCTTCTACCTTGCAGATGGTAGTGGAAAAAGCATTAATTACCAAAGAAATTCACCACAAATAGGATAATCGAGACCATCACAGAAACTTTAATTAGCCACCATAGAATCTAAATTTTAGCAAACAATTTTTTTAACAAAGTGGTAAAAACAAGACAAATACACTTCCTCCTAAAGCTAATCCGCAACAGCAAAATTAGAGTCAAAAAACTCAGGTAGTGCACAGAGGTCCTCTTTTGGCTTGGAAGGCTTCACCTTCATGAAAAGATCAGAAAACTTAGACTCAGAGTGTAGGGTCAGTGCATCTGTAGCAAAAGACTCTTAGAGATAGTTAGGCTAATTCTAGTCGAATAGGGTTTCAACAGCAGTCTCAAGGACCATCTAGAGGACCTTGTTATTCTTGTGGGGGTACAGAACATATAGCCTGTAATTTTCTGTTAGTAGGAGGTCATCAGACAAGTGTTTTTGAGTTGATAGTGGGTGATGTTGGTAGGTCGCATAGAGTTTTTGTGGCAATAGATAATTGACAGGCAGAGCATCAGGCGACAGTGGTTGAGATCCCAGGTATAATGTGAGCATTTCTATACTTTTTGATTCCAGAGCTACGAATTCTTTCATATCTCCTTTGATAGTGGAGCAATGCGGGATAGTGGCAATTAGGCAGGCGGTCGACTGGGAAGTAGAGTTAGCAACTGGGTCTAGAGCATCAATTAACTCATTTGTTAGAGGTTGTCAGCTAGGACTTGGTGTTTTCACTACATCGGTGGATCTACGGGTTCTTTCTTTAGGTTCTTATGATGTGGTTTTGGGTATGAACTAGTTGAACGCCCATGAGGTAAAGATATATTGTCAGGAAAAGACAATTGAATGCTTAGATGGTAAAGGTAAATCGGTGAGGATCTTGGGAGTACATAGACTTGTTTTTATTTGAATGATCTTAGCTAAGCATCTTAAGCATAGTATGCATAAGGGTTGCCAACTCTTCTCTATCTTTGTTAGTGATAGGTCCGAGGAGGGACTTGAGACATCTTTAGATGATCACCCTATCCTCAGGTAATTTTTTTATGTGCTTCCTTCATAGATTAAAGGGATACCACCTTATTGGGAAATTGATTTTCACATTGACTTAGTTTTGGGGGCAATGCCTGCTTCTAGGGCTCCCTACAGGATGACTACTCATAAGCTTCGAGAGCTTAAGACTCAATTAGAGGAACTGTTGGAAAAGGGTCACATTCACCCTAGTATTTCTCCTTGGGGTGCTCCTATTATCTTCATTAAGAAGGATGGTTCTTTGCACCTTTGTGTAGACTATAGATAGCTTAATAAGTTGATAGTGAAGAATTATTATCTGTTGCCTAGAATTGACAATTTGTTTGACCATATACAAGGAGCGAAAGTATTCTCAAAAATAGATCTTAAATCTGGTTATCATCAGTTGAGGATAGCAGAAGCGGATATTCATAAAACAACATTTCAAACTTTCTATGGTCATTATGAGTTTACGGTAGTACCCTTCGAGTTGACTAATGTACTGGCAGTGTTCGTGAGTTTGATGAATGGGGTCTTTTGCACTTTTCTTGATCAATTTGTGGTAATTTTCCTAGATGAAATCTTAATTTATTCTTGAGATGAGGAAGAGCATAAGTAACATTTGAGATTGGTCTTACAGTGTTTGAGAGAGAATCAGTTGTACGCAAATTTGGCTAAGTGTGACTTCTTCCAGACAAAAATTCATTATTTGGGTCATGTTGACCTATTTTCCTCCGTCTAGAGTCAAACAGTTCACCTTGAATATCTCTTGGATATCCCTTGGAATATGGCTATGTAGGCCTTGATCTATCCAAATCCTCATGCTCTGCCTTGCAAAAAATCTCTAAATCTCGTCTGGAGAATCCTTGCAAAAAACCCAGAAAAACCTAGAAATCGTTAATCTTCAAATGCCTTCCTTCACAGGGTTTCTCATCGTCATACTTAGTCATTTTGGTATGGATATCTTGATGACATCATCCGGATCTTAGCTAACATCCTGGATATTATCTTAATATCCCAGACCTTAGCTAAGGTCCCGATACCTCCTTCATATTTGGACCTTAGTTAATATCTGGATGTTTTCTAAACATCCAGATCTTAACTAATATCTGGGTCCTTTGTGAATGTGCAGACCCTTGTGAATATGACGATAACGTCATCCAAATATTTCCTAATATCTAGATCCTTCTTAATAGCCATGGCCTTTGTGAATGTCCTGATGACGTAATCTAGACCCCCTCCCCAAAGAAATACATATGACGATGACGTCATCCGAACATTCCAGCTTCGACATATTATCCTGCATTGATAAAATATCCTGATGACATCATCCATATCTCCTCTTGAACAGAACTCTTCATGCTGATGACATCATTAGGATATTCTAGAGGCATCCAACTATTATGTTAGCACCTGAATATTAAAGGTTAATATCCATGCAGATGACGACCCCTCAATGCTATGAAGGAAAATTTGATGGGGGCATCCGGATATCGCATAGCCTGTAGGCCACCAAAGATGACATCACATTCCTTCTACATGGCTGTGAGATGATAACACGTGGACATCCATATGCCTGTTGACTGCAACTTTAACCATGAATATCTCCCTCGTCCTGAGGAATTTCTACATGATCCAAAAGGCAAAAGTGCTTAGAATTTCCTCCTCTTTCATTTGGCAGGCTTTTTGGGGGATATTCTCATTCCAAAATATGATCCTAATATCATGATTTGGATGTGCACATCTAGATATCCGGATGGTCGCCGACTAAGGATGAATTTATAGCCTTGGTCGACAAGACATCTCAGTGACTGATTTGAAGTGTTACAAAAGCTTTTCAAACATAGATATTTGTTGCATTTATGGTTGCAGATTGGTGATTCAGTAGCTCGCATTGAAGTCCTAAAATATCTCCCATCTGCCCATGCTCCAGATATTTTCTACAATGAATTCTTGTAGGCCGACATTCCCTTTAGCAAAGATATTTTCTGACAGAGCCCATGGGGTAATTTATTGTAACCTAATTTGGTCATTTGGAATCAGACGCTATATATGCATGAATGTAAGATGTAAAAAAGGTTAGAAAATAGTTAGTCTTATGCTTCCATATTCCAAACAGAACTTTCCTTTACTGTAACTATGCCTCTTGATCAATATATATGGTGTTTTACTTTTTTGTGTTTTTAACTCTGCGTAGTCTTAGGATTGGCTATTGTTTGTGAATGTTTAATTCCTGGCAATCCAATATTTACCTCTGTTAAAACCTCCATGATCTATGTAAGTTTATCAGTTGTATTTCTTTATTTGTGCATCTTAGCTCTGTGAATGTTCTTTATTCAAACCTAGTGTATCACCTCCCTTACTTTTAGTTTTACACCTTCCTCTTTTCATAATCAGGTGGATAGATTAGGTTTAGTCTTAGGAACGTTGAATCTCTTATTCAACAAAGGAACCAGCCTCTCTTTGGAGATTTGGCCTCCCTGTAGGGTCCCACACCTGGAGGTCATCTCAATGTTTCACTAGATTGTTGGAGCCCTAAAAGCCTTCAACACTGGGTGCAAATCTATGTGATGACATGTCATATAGTTTAATGTGATATAGTTTTGGTGGATCCAACTAAGATCAAGACCATCATGGAATGGCCTGCTCCTACTAATATCTCAGAGGTTAGGAGTTTTATGGGTCTAGCTAGGTATTATCGAAGGTTTGTCAAGGGTTTTTCTAGGATAGCCCATCCTATTACATCTCTTCAGAAGCAAGGGAAAAAATTTGTTTGGTCAGAACAGTGTGAGAGAGCATTCTAATTGTTGAAGGAGAAACTCACTAGTGCTCTAATATTAGTGATACATGATCCTTTGGCTAACTTTGTTGTGTGTGTAGATGCTTCTATTGAGGGTCTTGGCACCGTCCTTATGCAGGAAGGGTGGGTAATTGCATATGAGTCCTGTAAGTTGAAAATCCATGAGTTTAATTATCCCACACATGATCTTGAGTTAGCGGTGGTAGTTCATGCCTTGGTGAGATGGCAAAATTTTTTGTTAGGGCACTGTTTCGAGCTCCATTCAAATCATCGTAGTTTGTAGTATATCTTTACACAACCTAATCTCAATGCTTGTCAATGGCATTGGATGGAGTTCCTTTGTGATGTATAGTACATTCAGGGAAACGAAAATGTTGTAGCAGATGCTTTAAGTAAAAGAAAACATGAGTTATCCTCTCTAACTTTGAAGACATATTTGAGAGGTCGCATTTTAGACAGGTGCCCCAGGACTTTTGGTATCAAGAAGTAGAGTAGGAAAACTGACTCCATGGTGTTTTGAAGGAAAATTTTGAGGGATACTCTTTTGATTTTAATGGTTTTCTTAAATTGGGAAACCTTAGGTCTTTTGTGTTGGTTGACGCACATAGAACACCGTATGTGGCACACCCAAGGTTTAAGAAGATGCACACAAATCTTAGGAAGTTGTACTTTTGGGCTAGTATGTGAAGTGATGTAGAAGATTTTGTAGAGATGTTTTGAGTGTCAGAGAGTGAAGGCCGAGAACCAGCATCTGACAAGTTTGTTGTATCCTTACAAAATCTTGGAATGGAAGTAAGATGTTATTTTTATCTTCCTTTGACTACTCGAAGACATGATGCCATTATGGTTACAATGGACAAGTTGACAAAAGTGGCTCATTTAGCTCCTATGAGATCATCATACAATGCACCTTCTATGGCAAGAGTTTTTCTGAATGATATTGTTTGGCTTCATAGTATACCTCATAAGATAATTTCTGATCGGGATCATGTGTTTACATTAGCTTTCTAGACAACATTACAATAGGCGCTAGGCACTAAACTTAATTTTAGCACAACTTATCACCCTGAGACTAATGGACAGACTGAACGTGTGAATCAAGTATTAGAGGACATACTTAGAATATTTGTAATGGACTAGTAATCGAAGTGGGAGGATTATTTACACTTGGTGGAGTTTTCCTACAACAATAGAGTTGTAGTGGGACCTGAGTTAGTTCAGGAAATGGAAAAATAGGTAATTCTTATCCATGAACATCTGCAAAAGGCACAAGATAGATAGAAGCAATATGCAGATGTTAAGAGGATTGACAGGAGTTTCTGGGTTGGGGATAAGGTGTTTTTGTGAGTTTGACCACATAAGAGTCCTATCTATTATGGAAAGGGATCTAAGTTGGCACCTCAGTTTGTAGGTCCTTTTAAGATTTTGGAGAGGATTGTCCAATTGCCTATTGCTTAGCATTACCACCCAGCCTATCTCGCATCCACGATGTGTTTCATGTATCTATTCTTAGAAAGTATATGTTTGATTTGTCTCATGTTTTGGATTGGGATGCCTTACATGTGGAGCAGGATGGGGAGCTAATTTCTGAACCCATTCGCATTTTGGATCATCAAACTTTGGACCTTTGAGGTTGGGTGTTGGACCAAGTCAGGGTCCAGTGGGACCTCTATGATGAGGTCTTCGCTACTTGGGAGGATGCAATTCAGATGAGGGCTTCACATCCTCACCTCTTTGAGGGATTCCAGGAGGAAGTCTAATCTTAGGGGGGAGGATGTAAGGCCTACCCTTTTATTTTTCTTAGACATGTTGTGTGTTTGACTTTAGACTTGTGGAGTTGCTATTGGTTGTGATTTGTATTGTTATATGGATTTTGAATCTTGTGATTTGAACTATTGTTTGGTTAATGTGTGTGGTTGGGATTTTATATCTATGACATGATGGTATTAGATGATTATTCATGAAGTGTGTTGAGAAATTGGTGTTCAAATAAATGTTATGATGTTAGTTTTGAGCATATGATTAGTTTGGCTACAGAAGAATATGATGTTCAATTATATGAAATTTAATTTACTTGTGTAATGATCTAGTATGTTTAATGTAGTTTTATTTTACTAAAATTGTTGCTTTGGCTATATATATTTCAAGGCATTTTGATGTTTCAAATGGAGTTTTGCAGGGGGTGGCTAAGGCTTATAAGATACTTAGGTCTATCCAGTGCTTTTGTGTGTCAAACTAGTGGTTTACCCAAGCCTATTCTGTCTAGAGGAATAAGACTAACTTATCTTGTTGGTGTGAATTTTATGTTTTGCTATGTTATTATTTTAAGATTTGTTTAAGGAATTTAATTTGCTTTAATTTTATATTTGTCATGACTTTTAAATTGGGGAAAATATTTTAAAATTGATAATTTAATTATATTTTCTTTATTATTGTGAGAAGATAATGATTTAGTTTATTTATTTATTGATTTTATTGTTTAAGTTTTATTTTAGTTTTATTATTGTTATTTTTGTTTTAATTGGATTTATTGTTTTATCTTTTTATTGCTTTATTGTTTTGAGGAGGATTTATAGTTTTAAATTTATTCTTTTTGTTTTGTTTTTTTGAGGAAAAAGAGGAAACTTATTTTTCTTGAAGGTTAAAAAGAGTTTTGCGGGAGGAAGAGGGTTTTTACATGAAAAGTTTTGGGAATAATAAAAAGGAGCTAGAACCCTATTAATGGGGGTAGCAACATTGACATCCATAAAAGGAGAAGAGAAACAAGATGGAGTCCTCCGGCAGAGGGGTAGGCAAAGCTAAATTTTGATGGCGCCTCAAAAGGAAACCCATGCAGTTCAGGAGAAGGATGCTTGGTCAGAGATGGGCAAGGCAATACTCTTGGGAAGGAAGCAAAGAAATTAGTGCAAGGGACCAACAATGAAGTGAAGTTCCAAGCACTTATCCTTGGTCTCAATCTATGTCGATGCCTAGGAGTTAAAAGGGTGGAGGTGGAAGGGGACTCAATGTTATTTATAAATGCCTTGCAAACAAAGGCTATGGCAAATTGGAATTTGAAAATGCTATTGAATGAGGTGCTTGGTTTATTGGAAGGTTTCGAACATGTTGTGTTTAATCATGTGCTAAGGGAGGGAAATGTTGAATGCACAAGACAACTAAGAGGGGGGGTGAATTAGTTGTATCAAAAATTTCAAACCCTCATACACATAATCACATCCACATCAGTTCACTTAAACCCTTAATCTGTTATGAATATTAAACATGAAATGAATATAACAAAAACTTAAATACATCAACACTATTGACAAGAGAACACTAGATTTTTACGTAGAAAACCCTAAAAGGGAAAAAACATGGTGAGGATTGTCTCACAATATAGAGTAATATCAATACCAAATTACAAGAGGCTCACTACCAAAAGAATGCTCACTGCAATAGGGCTCACTACCCAGAGGGTTAACCACTCAAAGGGATCACTACCCAAGGACTCATTGTCCAGAAGAAACAAAGATAGAAGAGAAGAGGTGGCTCACTACCATGAACTGATATGATAGCATCTACCACATGCTTAAGTTCAGTTCCATTGAAGCAAAACAAACATCACCTTCACATCCTCTCTAAAAATTGTAGATAACTTTTGCTCACTGCATTAGCTTCTCTACCACATGAAAGTCCCTATTGCCTCTGATTCAAATTCACAACACAAGCATCACTATCCTCACATGCACCCACATACACATGGATCCTTCATGCTTATTTATATCAATATTAACCTTGAAACATTCACCAAGGTCGGCAACAAACTCGACAATCTTTGAAATGATCTCTAAGGGCGGAAGACACACAATATTTGAATTAGGTTTGGACCTAAACATTCCATGACACAAGGGAATGAAGGTGAACCACTTTAAGCCTTAGTTCAGACCTAAATCTATCCAAGCACACTACACAACACTTACATAGTCATCAAATCAACTTCCACAATCAACACAAACATCCAAGGTCGGCTAAACCATGTAAACATAGATAAATCTTTATCACACGCTTCCATGATCACAACCATAACTTGTAGACCATACATAAGCCTTTAACATGATCTAGAAACATCCACAAACAACATGAAAACACTTGGGAACCAACAGATCTAACTACAACAAATCTTACCTAAAGACAGTTCACAGATTGCTCACAACCAACACTGCCAAGCTTTGCTACTCAAGAAAACTACTTTCTAGAGCACCAAATCACAAGCACTTTGGATAGAACATAGATATGGACCTTATGAACACTCATCCAGAAGCACAAGACCAAAAACCAAACTATAAAGAAATGTGAAGCAAAATACTTTCTCCTAGTCACACTGCAATCACTACTCGACACAACCTTCAAATTGGTGAACATAACTCTCAAACCACAGTGTTTGGAAGCACCAAATTCTAGATTTAAAACCTTCAACCACTTCTCTAAAACATATCCAAACCTCACACTCTAGTCTTCAATATAGAGGAAATGCAAAGCAAAAACTTAGACAATATCCTGTAAGCCAGAATACTTCTTCACAACACTATCTTCAATATTTATCAAATTTTCTCAAAAGCACTTGGAAACCCAGCAAAAAGATCAATATACTAACATCATAAACACTTTTGCAAGTCATTGAAATCACCTTAACACAATAACTCAATCAACCAACAATAGAAACATCATAAGATACAGTTGACACCAATGAAAACACAAACATGTTGACATTAATGACAATACCGATTAGCACATACTTGCAACAATCTTCCCCTTTGTCATTGATGACAACATATGATGTGAAAAATTGCCATGACATAAGTTAGTGCACACTCCCCCTTTCTTTTACACATCTTATTCTCTTGCACTCTCCCTTTCTATTTTTCACATGGACTCTCTCGCCCTTTGACATTAATGGCAAAGGGTGACATACTCTTTCAAACTCTCTTTCCCTGATTATGATACTGCACATACTTACACTAATCCTAACTTCTATGAATATCAACTTGGACTAACTCTTACTCCCTTGACTGCAACACTCTTCCATGCCACTACCTTCTACCCTGAGAGGTAGCCTCCATCATCAATCCAGAAAAGAATGATTCCTGAATCACACTAGATTGATGCGCTTCCTTATGCATCTAGTTCAAATAAGGAGGGGAAATAACCCCTAACTTCTCTTGGAGATACTCAAATGTATGCTTAGGAAGAGCCTTGGTGAATATGTCAGCAACCTGATCCTTTGTAGACACATACTCAAGCTTCACTTCATTCTTTGGAACCTTCTCTCTCATAAAGTGATATCTAATAGAAATATGCTTTGTCCTTGAATGTATCACTGGATTCTTTGAAATGTTAATAACACTAGTATTATCACAGAAAATAGGAATTAGATCATCATACTCAACTTTGATATCCTTCAAGGTTTGTCTCATCCATAATACCTGAGTGCAACATGATGCTACTGCAATGTACTCTGCTTCTGCAGTAGATAAGGATATTGAATCCTGTTTCTTGCTTAGCCATGACACAATTCTGTCTCCAAGATAGAATGCACCACCACTTGTACTTTTCCTGTCATCTACACATCTGACCCAATTTGCATCTATGTAGGCACTTAGGGTGAAGTTATTGTTCTTAGGATACCACAAACCATGATCAGGAGTGCCTTTCAAATACCTAAATATCCTCTTCACTGCCATAACATGTGTGTTTCGTGGAAAAAGAGGGGTTTCAATTTCAAGGTTAAATCCTCCTTTCACACCTTACATTCAAGGACATAAATTGAGTAAAGCCACAACCTTTTGCAAGAGGGCTCTGCTATAGATTTAGTGTCCCTTAGAACGGAGAGGAAACTTGGAATTTGCTAATTAATTGATCAATTAAAGCACAATTATGCTTAAAACCCTTATTTTGTAAAATCATAAACAAACAGATGAAACATGACAAATGCTCACAAACAAAGATAGAATATTTAGAGTAAATACATACCAAACTTTGAGATTCTGGATGTAGGAAAGTTGGGGACTAATGAGCGAGCACCCAAGTCCAAGGTACCAATTTTTGTCAAGATCTTTGAAGATTGTTTGTAACCTGTTTCTATTGTTCTGAGGATTTCTGTGTCTTAGGATCTGGAGGACTAATGTGCGGGTGCCCGAGTCTAGGTCCTACTTTTCTGATTTGATCTGCAATTCTGACATTATGTTATGTTTCCCTGCAACTCCTCTTCTTCCTCTTATGCACTTGTAACCTGCAATCACAGAAAAGGGGGTTGGGGGTTGTGGTGTTTAGAGGCTTGCCTCGGTCAATCCCCAGAGAGACATTCAAGTCTTTTGAACACCATTGTCAGATAAAGAGTGCATATACCTCTGGGATAGAGGCAAAAACCAATTGATGACTGATTGAAAACACAAATAAATGTTACCTCAGAGATGTAGATCACATATAGATGAAAATATTTCACATCATGAGAAGATGAAGCCAAATCTGCATAACAAGCACAATAACAAGATAAGTCTACTCTGCAACAATGAATATCTTGAATGCTCTAAAATCACAAGTGCACCAAAAGTTCATAATCATCTTCTCTAGTTTGCAAATGAATCCTTAAACATGCTTATATATGCAACTAAAAAACTTCCCACCTTAATTTTGTAATTCAAACTTGAGATGTCGACAACAGACACTTCTAACGGTCACATAATCGACATTTAAAATTTGGGACATTGCTAAATAAGGCAGGACTAGGGTGCGGGCACCCAAGTCCTCAGCCCCTATTTAGGTCAGGGTTAAGCTCACAAGAGTCCCCTAGGCCCCATTTAAAATGGGTTTTTAGGGATTTTCATTGGGAGTTAAAATGAACATGCATGATTACACTAAAAGGACCTAGGAGCTAAACATAGGAGGGAAAGAGTCCTAGGGAGACATTTTCTGAAGTAACATTTAGCCCCCACTTTAATGTATGCATGAATGCAAGGCACATAAATGCATTAAAGTATGGTAAACAAACATAGAAAACATGCTAGGCACTTAGAGCTAATCCATACACGAAGATTGAGAACTATTTCTAGCCCCCAGTCTCAGGTAGACATTAGAGAAAACACATCGTAGACATGCCAAACACAATGAAGACAGTGATAGGCACACAAAACATGGAGAAGATAGTAACAAGCATGCAAGACACGAAGAAGACAACATTAAATACATGCAAAACACAATGAATACAATGAATGTAGTGATTATTTCTTTTTCATTTTCATATATATAAATGAATGCAGATACATGGAAAGTAACAATGCAATCACACAACCACAAAGGGAAAACATGCCATACAAAACCTCAAGTGTAAGTGGAGTATGTCATTACACATACATGAGAGGGGAAGACACGCCATACAAAGCCCAAGTGGGAGTTAAATGTACAAGGGGGAAAACACAAGGAAGACATGGAAAACACGAGCACCATATAGCATGCCAAAGACGTACTATGCATCTTAAACATGACAAACAAGCAATGGGAGGAGCCTATTGCTAGGTTCACCACCATCTTAGGCACATTACAAGAACACCTAATTTTTGGGCTTACACCACAACAACCGCCAAAGACATGATTAAGGGAGGATAGTCTCAGATCTAACCCTACCTACTTGGAGGACTTTTGAAATAAAAGGATTGCACTAGCTCAAGAGATACACCATCCCACCTCGTGCAGAGGGCTTTTGAATAAAAGGATATGCACTAGCTCAAGAGATATGATATCCCACCTTTGCAGAGGGATTTTTGATTGCAAGATAGAATTAAGATGTGCACTCATGCGGAGATACAACATCCCGCCTCCACAGAGGGCTTACAAACATGCTTTGTTAGTACCAAAATCATCAGACAACTTACCTTTATATGCCCCCACCTTAATGTAGTTGATATCGTGTACTGATATCAAGCATGTTAAGGTAGAGAGAAAAAACACAAGGGAACAAGAGCTCTCACAAAGCCCATGCCCCCAAAGGTGACATGTGCTTCAAGATCACCGAATGTTCCCACAAGCACACATTATGCTAAGATAACTATAATGCATGAAAACAATCACATCAAGAGCCAAGGTTATACTACAGATTTAGAAATTGAGTATAATCATGGGGCTATACTGCAGAGATCTCGAAACCAAGTGTAACCAAGGTGAGATTCAAAATAATCAAAGTGCACAGAGTAACTATATTATTATGGTTTGTTAGTACAATAAGACAACATCTAAATATCACATAGAATGATTTTACTAGCCAAGCATCAGATAATATATGTATGGACTAGGTCCATCTTTGCTTACTCCCTAAAGGTACACGTGGTCCTGTACACTCAAAATCTTGACTCTGGTTGCTTGGGGCTGTCAGGTTAGATTTTGGCACCCACACGGACCCTTTTCCCTCCTTACCACATGGTGATCTGCCATGTCACTCTCGCTCACCTGGAAGTAGCCAGTCAAGAGGAGGTGAGGCACGGTGGGGGTCTGGCTCATTGGAGAGTTGGACTTTGTGGAGAGGGGTCGACAAGTTCTGTGACCTTTGTTGTTGTGTGCTTAGTTGTATGTTTCATTCAATTTGTTGTTGTAGTTGAGATAACCCTATGACCTAAAGGGTCACTAGTTTCTCTTCTTTTGTTTGGATTCCTTTGATTCCACCTCTAAGTGGGTAAGCAATTTTTTTCGTTGATGGATTCTGCTATTTCAATGTCTTGAAGGAATTCTCATTGCAGTTGTAATTGTCTAGTTTCTTCTAATAATTATCTAGTTTTTTCTAACAACAAGAGGACAAATGGGTCTCCTTGTGGTAGAACAAATGTTTGTTGCTGTGGTCATGGATGGATCTCCTCAATCTCATCACAGATAGCCCCTACCCACTCTCCTCTCACTCCTAAGCATATTCATGAATCATGATAGCGGAAGTTGTGTAATTGCTAACGTTAACCAGATCTAGGGTTTTGACCTAGGGTTTGACTTGTGTTTTGACTTTGTTTTTACCTTGTGATGAAATCAAGGGTTTGTTTGGAATCGTTGAACTATGATTTCCTTGTGATGGAATTGAGGGTTTGCAATTTCATCTATTCCAGGGTATCTATATGCATGCAGGCTAAATGATATGCAAAACATTCTTTTTGGTATTTTTTAGAGCATTTTGCAAATGAAAGTGCTTCTAATCTATGAAAAGGAAATATGTGTGCAACCCTATATGACTTTTCTAATGTAAAGTTAACCTATGTTTTTTGGGTTTTCGATGTTTTTAATGTAATCCAATCTAAGAAAAGGGAAAATGCTTCTTCTAACAATCTAGATCTAGAAATATGAAAGCGATTAATCTAACATTCAAGATCTAATTATCAAGGAAAAAGCAATGTTTTACTATTCCCAAGAGCAAATTTGATTCCCTAATTACTATGAATTAAGCAAAAACAATGAAGGAACCTGGAAGAAATGAAGATTTGTTGACTCCACTACCCTCAGTAATCCTTGTGATAGGCAACCTCAAATCCTTTTGTGGCAGCAGGTGATCCTCTTGACAACAAAATGACCCAAAGAAGCAAAAAGAGAAGCTTTGATGAAGCTTGTATGAGCTCAATGAGAGCTTGGATTGAGCACAATGGCATAGAATGAAGTAGCATAGCATTGCTTGGTTGAACAAATAAAGCAAAAGGCACCTTCATCCTATGAGAGCATTTGAATGCTAAGTTGGAGAGCAAAAATTGGCAAGAGCTGTGTGCACAATGAATTTGCCTCCCTTTGTGCTTGAGGGAGGGGGGTATTTATAGGTTAGAAGAAGGGATTGATTGAAGAATTAACTCATTTGATTGATGAGTTAACAAGAATAGATTGGGGAGTTAACAAGGTTGATTACCTAGTGAACTCAGCTAATTATAGAGTGATGAAGCAATGATAGCTTATCACTGGAGAGGAAATGGAGGTGAGGGAATGCATGAGATTGATTGGAGAGTTAATTTGAGATCAAATAGAGTTAATTATGCATGTATGGATGCATGAAATAGTTAACTTTATATTAGGGATCAAAAATCATATAAATAGAGAGAAAAACAGGTGAAAACAAAGCAAAAATGAGAGAGAAACTCAAGTTTTTCTGCAGCTTCTAAAATGGCAGGGTTGCCCCTTTTGCTAGTAGGGTCACCTAGGGGAGATCCGGGCTGGACAGGGTTAGATGCAAAAAAATAGGTTGGGAGATGGTAGAAGAGAGGAAAAGGAAGGGTTTTGCATCAAGAAATAGGTCAGTCATGTGGAAGAATCCAAATCTCCAATTGCGTTTGTAGGATCTCCCGCAGGAGATCTGGAAATAATAGGGGGAGATTTGGATTGGTTGGGTAGAACTAGAAACTGACAGTGGGAGATGGATCGAGAGACCTCTAGAAGGATTCTAGGAGGTGCACAAGGTGAAAAAGAAAGGGGAAAGGTGAAAACTCACCTACAAGACACTCACACGGCTTATGATCAAGCTCAAAAGCTAGAAAACACAAGTCGACAAGTGTCACAACAAGTGTCAAAAAGCGTCGCAAATGGGGAGAGAGGGAAATTGACAAAGAAGAATCAACACAAGACAAGAAAAGAGGACACGTCATCAAGAGGCCTACTTCTTAAAGGACTTTATTTCACGCTTACATGTACGTGACAAGGATTTGAATCATCATAGGGGTCCTCATGCAAGTAGTGCGTGATTTTTTTGCTTACATATTTGCCCCCTTGGGGACAGTAATCTACATGGAAGGTAGGTACCATTCCCGAACTAGGCCTTACCTGTTGTTGATTTTTCCCACAATTTGTACGTACAATAACTAGTGTTAGTCTGACATTTAAATATATCAAAATGAATAATGAAAACTGAAATGACGAACTTACCATGGATCGTTCGAGTTTGACTAATTCCTTGCCTTTGTTGGTTTAGACCTGTAGGGATGAGAGCATGCAAAACAATGCATGAAATGGATGCATAAAAGCAAAGAACTAATCTAAAATGCATAAATGAAACTAAGCTAAGGGCAAGCAAAGCAAGCCAAATTGCGAGATCGGAGCAAAACGAGGACATAATCGTTCATGTGAGCAGTCGATAGAGAGGTATCGTCAAGGAGATTGCAGAGATGGCCGCCTCTTCTTCAACCGTGGAGAATCAGGTATGCAATCAGTGAAAAGCTCTTCTCTAAACCCTAGCTTGAATTTTGTGTAAAATCTCTTAAAATTGTCCATTTTTGATGATTTTTTCTGTTGCATTACGTTTGTCTCGTCGTTTAGAGTAAGATTAATCTTTTGTTTTCTAAAATTGATCGAGAAATGAGGTCTTTTAGAGTGTTTTTTTTTCTTGAGGGATTCGCTCCTAGGGTCGCCCCTTTTGTCAAGTAGGGTCACCCAGGGGAGATCCTGTCTGATAGCAGGGTCGCCCGGGGGAGATCCTGAAAAGCAGCAGGGTTGCCTAGGCGAGATCCTAAAAAACACCTAGGTCACCCAGGGGTGACCTTGTTGGACTGATTTCTGACTGCATTTGATGTTGTTTAATGCTCCTTTCACTTTGATCTAACATGATTTGGTGATTGAATCTACTTGTTTATTGCAATTTTGAAGGCTTATGTGATTTTTTTGTGTAAGGTTTTCTGCAGTTTTATGATTTTTAGGGATTTTATAAGTTTACGAGATCTGATCTAAAGTTCTCTTTTGATTTTGTAGGACATGCGTATTCAATGGAATGCCTGCCAAGAGCAGAGATGGCTCTCAAGGATGTTTGCTTTATTAAGTCTGGAGGATCGTACTATACTGAAGAGGGTAGGTCTTGCTAGGGTTTTCCATGTACCTGTGATTCATCCTGTATCCCACATATGCTGTGACATCTTGACTTACTAGGATGCAAATAAAAACACATTCAGGTTCCCATAGGTTTTTGGAGAGTGGACTATCACTCTATATGATGTATATCACATTCTTGGAGTTCCTATGAGGGGACATCCTTTATCTCTTCCCATTAGCAATTCTTGTGAGGACAAGGCTTCTTGGGCTACATTCATGGGGGTTAATCACCCTAGGGACTAGACAGGAGTTCGTCTTACCTCTGTGCCACGACCCTGTATCCCGCTCTTGAGGAGGTTCCTGATTGGTTTGATTCCTTTGAGGCTGTCAGGAGATAAGGCCTTATCTCGTCTAAGATGGTGTTGGGCACCCATCATTCGTGAGATCAAGGAGGGCATAGTTTTTGTATGGGGACTGGATATCTTGGCCATGGTTTACATAGACTTCTATTGGATTTCATGGCGAGGGGCTCTAGCTTTTAGCCATTCCTCTTTGATCATGACCTAGATATTTGAGCACATGAGGCCTTACTAGAAGCTTATTCCTCTTTCAGACATATAGTTACCGAGAGCAGTGAGGTGGATGCATGTTGGTGACTTTGATGCTACTTTACCCACTTTTGCTACTCTTATTGATGAGGATATGATTTTTGATTCTTATCATGACATGGAGGGGGCTTAGACTCAAGATGGTTAGATTAGAGAGTACTGTCGTGAGGTCTCAGAGATCATAGACCGTAATGGTCTGGTTGAGATTCATCAGGTTGATCATGTTTTACAACAGTTTGGAGAGGATGTCCCTGAGGACTTGCCCCCAGTGTCTACTTGTTACAGGACCATTCAAGAGATGGGGGAGATTGGATAGAGAAATGCCATTTGGACTCCTTTGACTCCAGGCATCTTCATTACTAGGGTCTCTAGAGGACACTGGAGGGGAGGGAGAAGGACTCCTTCCCGATCTCAAATTGTGACTATTGATTTAAAGTCCACTAACAAGGACTATGTTCCAGATAGTAATGATTCATCAAATGAGGTTGCTCTTGAGGATGAGGATTTTGATGACATTGATGATTCAGATGATGTTCCTGACACCCCTGAGGGTCCTCCTATTGTTCCTCGAACTCCTCATTCAAATGAGGTGATGCGTCAGCTTGACCCTGATTGGCAGCCTGGTGATCCACGTAAGTTTTTGTCTATTTGATTTTTGTGTTTATCTTTGTCCTTTCTCTTTACATATGGAACTGACTTGGTCTTCTTTTGATTTTCTATTTCAGGCAATGTCAAGGAGTGGAGGGACTTTGTTTGTGAGGTCAATGTTGGATTAGTGTCTCCCTTCACTAGGATGACTCGTGATTGTCTTTTGGATGATCTTGCTATGCCCCCTGCTGTGGGATGACATACTGACATTTTTTCTCCTGTCTACCATGGGTACTAGGTGACTACAGAGTTGAAGACCCAGGTTGATATGCTTAAGGGTGAGAACCAAGTACTTCGAGAGATGGTTCGCCTTAAACTTTGGAAGACATGATGATAGCATGGCAGGGCCTTCATAGTTGCATTCTCACAATAGAGCACCTTATTCTCACAGGTCTCACGGAGTGATTAGTGGTACTTGAAGACGAAGGAGCCAAAGTCCTGAGGGTTCCATTGGAGGGAACCGCCCTTGAATTTCTTTTCTTGAAATTGTGCCCCTTTGCATGGGGAGCCTCTACTTCTCTCGAGAGCATTTTGTCTTAGCTCTTTAATACCCTTGTATATGTAAACTTCAGATGCATCTATGGAAGTTTATCTTTTTATGGTTTTCTCCTATCGAAATCTGTACTCATCTCTTGTGCATGTTTGGAAGTTTTTAGGAACTTTTTTTTTTATAATGTTTGATCTTTTCAACTCTTTTAGCAAATGCAAGTATGGCAACAATGACATATTTTTGTAGTTTTTATGACATATATGATATGCAGTTTACGATATGCTAATACAAGAACACAAGAAATGTTGTAAATGAAACTATAACACTTAGTGAATGTCATGAGATATGACATTTGACTTTATTGCTTTGAGACTCTTTCTAATTTTTGGCATGAATGCAATGTGGAACAAACAATGTGACTGCTCTTAAATATGATTTTCAATTCAGGGGATTGTGAGTTATCCTGATATAAGAGATCTATCTGAGGCTATGAGATGGAATTTTTAGGAAAACTCAAGTGGGGAGTGAAATGAATATGGAGTGCTTTTGATTTCTAGACTTCGCTAAAGGCTAAACACTGATCCTTATCTAGATAAGACAAATTGATAAGCTTTCAACTTTAGACAAGTAGCAAGTTTTATAGGTGTTTTCTAGACTTAGATCATAGATGGAAAGCAAAGTAGACCTGGGGTAAAGGATAAATCTAAAATAACAAGGGTCCCTAGATAGAATATGATCCTAGAGACTACTAGACTCTTTAGTATTGCTCAGCTAGTGCGTGTGTGTGCTTTGTACCTTTCTTTCTCTGTTAAAATGTCACCCTTGAGGCTTCGAGCTTAGACCGATCTATACCCAAGAGTATGGACATTCAACAATCTTCTCTCTTTCACTCTTTTTTTTGTCTCTCTTTTCTTTTGACTTTTTCACTTTTTTTTTGTATTTTCCTCACTTGATTTTCTCATTTTTTTGGATTTTAACTTTTCAAGAAATGAATGTTTTTTGGAACTTTGACATACAATACTTTGATTTCTCAATTCTCATTTTTCAACACTCTTATTTTGATCACTCATTTTTTTTTATTCACTCATATCTTAGATTGCTTCCTTCAAAGTTTTGATCTTCTTGATGTTTTTGGTCAAGAAAGATAAGGGGTTGAGCACCACCTAAAGTTTTCGTAATCTGGTTGGACTTCTCTGCTACTAGGGAAGAATTGGGAAGGTCTACTTGCAAGCTTCCTTTGAACACTATAGGTTTGAATATTGACTTTGTTTAGAACTAACATCTTGACTCATTAAGACTGGGATCAGTGTAAAGCTAAGAGCTAGGTTTTGATTAGTATCACTAGGAATGAAAGGGGATAATGGCGATTGTGAAAAATGGGGATCTCTAGGTCTTGAAAGGATAATGTATATCTAGGCAACATTAGACTCCTTACTAAAGGGAAAATAGTACAAGAGCAAGTCACTAACTGTAATGGAAGATGAATAGAATGATGCAGAAATGTAAGAAACAAATTATTTTTGACATTTTTTTATTATTTTTGTATTTTTATGTTTTTTTTATTTTTTTTGGCTTTTTAGACATAATATTTCTTGAGGTGAAAGGCATTGACTATTTCACCAAATTCCTCTCCCTCCATTGTGCACAAGAGATAAGCACCGTTTCTGACTTCTTTAACCATGTAGGGAGCTTTCCAATCTTCTGAAAAGGCTCTTTTTCGTCTCCTTTTCTTGTTTTTCGTGCTACCTCTTCTTAGGACAAGTTCTTTTATTCGGTATGGTTTATCATTCCAATCTATTGCTACCAACTTAGTGGCCTCTCTTGGCATTGTGAGATGAAGTAAGTCTTGAAAGGCATGTTGGGGAGAGGGAGTCCAATACAGGACTCCGTCGCAATTTAGTAGTTCAGCCAATAGGTTGAATTGTTCTTGAATGTAGATCTTGACTTCTAGTCTCTCTTAGATTCTTTGCAAGAATTGGAATAATTCAAGAGGAGTTTGTGGCTTCCTTTGCTCATCAGGGTAGATAAATCTTATGCTTGTCCTCCTATTGGGTTCTGGTCTCAAATCCATGGCATAGCCAATATAACTTTTTGGTAGTTCAAAAATGACAGGGTCAGCGATACTGCCTTTCACCCTCATCTTCCACTCTCTATGAAAGATACCTTCACTTTCTTCATCTTCGTCAGACAATCTCTTAACCATTTCTATTTGTACCCAAGGTGCTTCCCATTCACCGAGTTCATTTGATTGAACCGAGGTGGAGGTCATTGGTTTTTCTTGTGGTTTGGATACCATAAACATCCTAGGTAACACCCCTATAGCATTGGTTGATTCATTATCTATGGAATGTGCCTCTTCCATTGGCATTATTGGTTGATGTGAATCCTCTGTTGGTGTGAGAGGCTCATATGACTCTATTTCTTCTGATGTATCAGGGAGATGTGATTTACTTAGTGGCAACAACAGTGTGTAACCTTCTGTTATGTCTTCCTTTGCATATGAGAAAGCATGCGGGTCCGCATTTCTCAGATCTAATGTAGTGGTTTGAAACATTAGTCCTTTAGTTCTATGAGGCTTCTCCCCTATGCAAGGGAAGAGTTTATAGGCCTCTTGGATGTCGATCACGAGTATTTCTAGGGGGAATTGGAGTGGTCCATATCGTTCGATCAACTCCATGATTTTAATCGTTTTGTCCTTGGGAACCATTTCCCTTTGTTTTGGTAGTGGCCCATTCTCTAGAGTTTTGATTTCTATGGTGTTTATGGTCTTTTCTGGAATTTCCATTCATTTGACGCATATCAACTGAGTTGTAGGATTTGGGATGGTTAACTTGTTGGCGAGTTCATAGTCTATGGGGATACCTATGTGTTTGTTTGAAGTATTTGACTTTAACATGCTGAAAGGTTTTGGATTTCCTTGTGCGACATATACTTTCCCTATGTGTAAAAATTGAACTTCTTGGAACAACGTGGATGGTACAGCCTTCATCATGTGTATCCATGGCCTTCCAAGAATCAAGTTATATCTTATGTCCTTATCTATAATGTAAAAAGTGGTTGGAATGGTCTTGGGTCCCAAAGTCACTGGAAGGGTTATTTTTCCTATGGTGGCTGTTTTTAGATTATCATATCCACTTAGAGTATCTCATGAAGCGGTGATGTTGGTGTGTCCATAGCCCATCCTCTCTAAAAGGGAGAAGGGAACTATATTCATGGTAGCTCCATTGTTGATTAATGTTCATTTGATGCATGTGTCATAGATCCACACTTGAAGATATAGTGCGAGGTCCCCTTTTTTAGTTAACTCTGCCTCAGAGGGCATCTGTTGTAAGTCGAAGAAAAACCCTGGATCTTTAAGTTCTATGTTTGGTGTAAGATCGTAGTCCACATGATTGATTTGTTCACTAGGTGCTGGTGTAATTTGGTCGAGATATTTTAGACCTATTGCTTTCAGCAATGCTGAGTGATGTGAAGGGGAGTTCCTGAGTAAATCAATGAACGAGATATGAGTATACGTTTTCTTTAGATCTTCTATGAGCTCATAAGGTCTGATTGGAGTTGGTATCAGCTCTACCACCGAAATGGTGCCTTCGTATGCTTCTACTTTCTCATTTTTTTCCTTATGATCTTCCTCTTTTTCTTCATTATGCATAATCTCGACCAATCCCATCAACCTAGTTTCTCCTTTTTGTCCTAGTTGTGGCGAGATTTCGGGGTTACTACTCTGAGTTGTTTTATTTTGATTTGTCGTTTCTATATCTTTGTGTGCGAGGAATGGGTCTTGATAAATTCTCATATTTGCATTTTGTGGTGCTATGGGAGCTTGATTTTGTCTTGTATCTTTGTTATCCGGTGTGACCTCCTATGGGTTTAAGAACATTTCTATGAACAAACATTGTTGGTCTTCTGGAAGTCTTGCTATGAATCTATTGTATTCCCTACAAGATTCTGTGCTATGCCCCTTATTCTATAAAAAGAACAAAATTGGTTGAACTCATATGGGGGTCTCTCATATCTTCCGTCATTTCCATTCCCATTTTCGTTGTGATTCCAACTTTGGTAGTTGTCTCGAGGATAGTACCCATTGTTTCTAGGTCGATCTATGACATTTACGTTAGGAGGATAGTAATCTCTCCCATTGTAATAATCTTTTATCTTCTTGATTGGGGGTTGATCCGTCACCCCGTCTATGGTTGCACTCCTATTGTTCTTGAGGATTTTAACAATAGAGGTATTGTTTCCTATGTCTTCCTTTGTTAGCTTTCTGTTTGAACCATAGACTTTTCTACCACTGTCGATGGTGGCTTGGTCAATTCTTAAAGCACTTTCCAATGCTTCTTCATAGGATTTGTATGGTAATTTATGAATTTCTTCTCTCATGTATTTGTTAAGGGCATGCAGGAAGAGATCACACAGTTCTTGATGATCCATATTTGGAGCACTGGTTGAAGAATAGAGGACTTGCCTCCATCAGGTGACAAAGTGTGCTACAGAGTCATTTGGTTCTTGTTTCATTGTAAGAAATTCTCTAATCCCTATTTTAACGAGTTTGTTCATGTCGAATGCCATGACAAACTCTCTAATTAATTGTTTGAACAAATGGATTGAAGCTTCTAGGAGATGATAATACCAATCCAAAGCAATGCCTTCAAGAGTTTTTGGGAAGATTTTTCTGACAACTCCATCCCAAGGGAGGAGTTCTCTTATGGCCGTGGTGTAGGCTTTAATGTGCAAATTTGGATCTCCTTCTCCTTTGAACTTTAGGAGATCTGGAAATGGCCGAGGTAGTTGCACACTTCTTATGTTTTGGTCTAGAGGCTCTTTCCAATATTTGAGATACGTCCCTAAAAAATGCACTTTGAGATTGTAGGGTTGTTAGTAATAACCCTGTGGGTGGGTTTTGATAACCCATTGTTGGATTCGTTGGATTACTCTGAATAGGAGGGTTCCCATTCAGACAAGTGTCATTACTAGCATGTCGCAAATAATAATTGAGGTAGGGGGATTTTGAGATGCCCCTAGTCCTATTCGTAAGACTTGAGTCTTCTTTCTGGAGCAGCTTACTCTGCTTCTAGGATTCTGATTCTCTACACTAGAGTTGCGATTAAATCGGTAGGTGTGGCAGCTCTAGGGGTTTCCTCATTTCTAGAATGCTCTCTTTGACTATTTTCATAGTGATGTGCTTCATCACGTGTGGAATTTTCTTTTTGTTCTTCTTGTAGGGCAATTCTCAATTTCTCTTGAGCATCTTTGGTTTCTTGTAGATGTTTTTCCAACCTTTTAACCTCTTTATCAAGGTGAGTATTCGATGTACTTGTGGAAGGTTGTTCAGGTTGATGTATTTCCAACCTTATCCTTCTAGCTTTATGTGGTGCATTTGGCATGGTCAGGTTGTTTTCCCAGGCTGGGTTATTGAAAGATAGAGAACGCCTGGATTCTCTTTGATCTTGTTCATAGTCAGAATCTTTGTAGTCGTAACAATTGGTGATTGGCACATCAGGATGCAGCGGCACATACCTATCAAAGGAAGGAGTTTCTAGTTCAGTTGAGGGAATGTTCCTATTGTGTGGTTACACAACACGCCCCATTTTGCCTTAGCAAAACAGGGACCCAACTTTTTGCTTCTACTTGTTCTTTGTTTTCTTGCTTTGGCCAGTTTGGTAAAAGTCAGAAACAAGAGGATATCACCCATGCACATGCATATGCCTCACAAGAGGAGGTTGGATGTCAAAATTAGAATCTGCTATAGTAAACCTCATAATGTTGAAGAGTGTGTAATTTTAAGTAGGTTTGCCTTTTGGATCACCCTAAAATTCCTTAAGGGTAGAAATTTATACTTAGTCAAAGTTCAGTCAAACTGGATAATTTAGGAGAGGGTCACATTTGCCAATATCAATCATATTTGCTAATATCCCTGATCTACCTTTCAATGAAGAGAACTTGACATCTGCATATTAGTCAATATGCAAACGTCAAATTTAAATACAGAAGGCATTTACCCGTCAACTACTCGAGGGTCATCTTTCGGCGAGGGTCATCTTTTGATGAGGGTCATATTTCTTAATATCCCTCATATTTCTTAACATCCCCGATCTTCAGCAAACATGACAATGATGTCATCTTATTTTGATTTATAAAAGACCCGATATGATGATGATGTCATCATACAACCCGATGGTCAAAGAGGGTCATATTTCTTAACATCTGTCATCTTTCCTAATATCCCTGACCTTTGCTAATATGATGATGATGTCATATCCCCAACCAATTTGGAGTCCTATAAAAGAGGCTGACGTCATCCTTACCTCTGGGTCAAGGTTGATATTTCGCATTGTTTAAGATCTAGATATTTCTCAATATCTCTCATATGAACCTTTGAGGCTTGTAACATGAAGATATTTAGTAACCAATGGAATACTGCCACTTGGCACATTGACCAGATCATGCCGATACATAATGTTATCACGATTGTGTAAAAGGGATATAATGACCCGATTTTGGCCGTTGGTCGACGGTTGACCATTTTCATGATGACGTCACCCTCATATTCCAAACATCAGTCATATTAGCTAATATCCCTGATCTTCACGAATATGCATCCCTGCATTAAATGCCACCCAAATGGTAAGTTGAACCTCCAAAATTTCAAATAAGCGTGCGCCACCTATGAACATCTCAGAGCCTCAGGTGTCGATGAATGGATGACAATAAGAAGACATTAATCTCACCCTAATTTGCTAAGGTTTCAGTTTAAAATAGGGATTTAAGCTCATTTTGAATTTATCAAATGTTCAAACTGAGAATTACAGAGCCCCTGCTGGATTAAAATGACATTTCTGCAACTTGCGAGCTCGACGGAATGGTGAATGGCAAACGGGAAATGGTAAGTGCAAGGTGATCTTGCTCAATTCAGACATCACCCACACAGTAAAAGTAACAAATATCAGGTATGTGACGGTAAAACCCTCTTTTGTTGTTTATGGTGAATAAACAGGTAAATATGGTCTTTACCAGGGTAAATTGGCATGATGATGCATGAAATATAATAGAATGAAGGATTATCACCATAAAATTCATGTGATTGTTGCATCCACCACTGCACATGACATGTAGGGTAATTGTTGCAAGTATGAGGTGAACCAGTGTTATCATTGATGTCAACATACTCATATTGCATTGACAAGAAGGATTGGATGAGCTGTGTGCTGAGGATATTGAGAAAATTAGTCTCAATCAGGAACAGTGAAGAACAGTGATGAGAAGAAGGCAAAAGTACTCAATAGGTTGAGATTCAGAGGATGCAGATTAAAGGGTTTGTAGATATGAGTCTTGAGATGATCCAGTTAAAATTTCAGAGGTCCGCATGAAGATGTGAAGAAGTTGTGATCGATCAAGTAGAACCGGTTCCGAGAGATGCTCCGGAGTGACAGAGTGTTACAAAAAGGTCCGGTGAGATCTGGAAGTGCATTGTCCTATTCTGCGGACTGGACAGAGTGTTTTGGAGGTCCTTGTAATGTGTCATCTTGATTGGTATGTGGTTTGGAGGTCCGGAAGAACCTCTGGCAGTATGACAGTGGCGATAGACTATGTTCTTGAAGTTCTGGATGAGGAAGAGAAGAGATTCCAGTGAGTAGAGGAAGTGCGGATGTACCTAGTCAATCAGGCAAGCTTGTGAAGGTTCTTGGATCATGTTGAGGTTATGTTGTCAGTCCAAATCGGTGGTAGAGCCCGGAATTGAAGATATTCTTCCGGATGAGACTAGCCGACCGGATGAAGTTCATCTTGCGAATGTCCTTGTGATGGCTGACCGGATGTATTAATCATCTTGCGGATGTCCTTATGGTTGATTGCCAACTTAGATGATTGTTCCTAAGTTGATGTCTTGTATAAATAAAGGTTTGTGAGTTCATTTCAAAGTGTGTTGAGCAGCGGATGAGTGTGGTATAGTGAAAGAGCGAAGGGCAGAGTAGAAGTATCTCAGGCTTAAATGGAACTGATCCAGACATGGTAAAGATGTCAATCTCCAGTTCAAGTTTGTGATTCTTATCACTTTGTAGACAGTGTGTCTCCTTGTAGGCAGTGTGCCTCCTTTGTGAGCAGTGTGCTCGGGCAGTGAGCCCTAATTGGCATGTGCCATTCATTTTTCGTATTCTTCTAACTGAGAATAATCCTTGGGTTAATCACCCTGTGGTTTTTCCCTTAACCGGGTTTTCCACGTCAAAATCTTGGTGTTCAATGTGTTGATGTTTATCTGCTCTTGTGTTTATGCATTATGCTTTCATGGATGGTTAATTGATATGCTATTAACTAACAAAGAAGAATCAAGTGTTTGAAGTGGAAGCAAGTTTTTGTACAATTGATTCACCCCCCCCTCTTAGTTGTGTGCCCTAGATCTAACAATTGGTATCAGAGCCAAGTTCCTCTGAAAGGAGCTTAATCGCTTGAGGAGATCTAGGATGTCATCATACAAGAAGGATAGTCTGAAGTTTGATGGAACCAACTTCACTCTCTGGAAAGGTCACATGAAATGTCATTTGGAGTGTATGGGAAAAGCATACTTGACCATGGTCTCAAAACCATATGTTCCTCCACAGGGTGGTCCGACAACTCTGAATGAAATCACAGATGCTGAAAACAATCTGCGGACCAAGGAAGCTCTTCTAAGCGCATTGAATGACTCAGATCTCTCAAATGTTATTGACCTACCAACTGCATATGAGATCTGGACTAAATTGGAACTTCTGTATGAAGGAGATGAGTTTGTCAAGAGTACAAGGTTGCAAAGTCTGAAAGGGAAATTTGAAAGATTGAAGATGAGAGATGATGAAAATATCACTACCTTTATGCCAAGAGTGAATGAGCTAGTGTGTGGAATCAGGAGTGTTGGTGGAGTTCTGGATGAAAATGAAATTGTTTACAAAATTCTTAGATCCCTTCCCGCTGCCTACAAAATCAAGGTTGCTGCCATTGATGAATTCAGAGCCCATACAACTGTCACAAGAGAGCAACTGGCTGGCAAACTGGCTACATTTGAAATGACTGAGTTTGGAGATGATCCCCCCAAGACTGAATCTGCATTCAAAGCCAGTGCCTATGTGAAAGGCAAACAAAGATTTGATCCGGGAGAGAACTCATCAAGGAAGCTGTCATGGTATGATCAAGCAAGGAAAGACATGGAAGAGGAAGAAGCAGAAACAACTCAACTTGAAGCCCTCATTGCAAAGAGACTACCAAGAGGATCCGGTAAGTATGAAGGAAAACTACCCTTCAAGTGCTTCAACTGCAATAAGATTGGTCATTTTGCTTCAAGATGTCCGGAAAGATCTGCAAGGTCAAATACTAACAGACAAAGGTTTCAAAAGAACTGCTATTATGTTCGTGAAGAAGATGATAATGAAGGAGTAACAGATGATGAATCAGAAATAGGAAGCAAATTCGGAAATGAATGGGTGTTTATTGCCATCAAGGAAGAAGATTCAATATCCTCTGAATCTGTCAATCATAAAGTTGTAGAAAGAGCTTTGGCTGCCCAAATTGAAGAAAAGGATGATTGGGTTATTGACAATGGATGCTCTCACCATATGATTGGTGACAAGAACAAGTTCTTAGATTTGGAAAAGTGTGAAGGAGGAATGGTACAGTTTGGTGACAATTCTACTGGCAGAATCAGAGGTAGGGGAACTATTTCTTTTGATGGAAAGAGCAAAACCGGTAATGTACTATATGTTGAAGGATTGAAGCGCAATCTTCTCAGTGTTGGTCAGTTAGTGGACAAAGGCTATGATCTCCGGTTCAAGAATGGAAGATGCAGAATCTTTACAAGCTCCGGAACTGAAATTGCATCTGGTACTCAAACAAAAGGTAATATCTTCCATCTAGTTGGTTCTAATAAAAGTTGTCTGTTTGTTCAAGTTGATCAGAGTTAGTTATGGCATAGAAGGATGTGCCATGTGAATTTTGATAACATCATCAAGATAAGCAATATTCAGGCTGTAAGCGATCTTCCTAAATTGGTGAAACCTACAAATAGTTTGTGCAAAGAATGTCAGCTAGGTAAACAGAGCAGAGTCTCTTTCAAAAGCAAGGATCAGTCCACTACCGGATTGTTGGAATTAGTTCATACTAATCTCTGTGGTCCGACAAGAATCAAGCGTATGCAAGGTGACATATATTTCATGTTGCTAATTGATGACCATTCCTGGATGATGTGGGTTACCTTCCTAAAAGAGAAATCAGAAGCCCTTGAGAAGTTCAAAATCTTCAAAGCCATGGTAGAGAATCAAACTGGATTGAAACTGAAGTGTCTGAGGTCTGATAGAGGTGGTGAATTCACATCTGGTGAATTCATAGACTTTTGTGAGAAGCATGGCATAAAGAGACAGCTGTCTGCTCCTAGGACTCCACAGTAGAATGGAGTAGTTGAGAGAAAGAACTGGACCATCCAGGAAGCTTCCAGGATAATGATGATGGAAGCAAATGTTCCTCAGATGTTTTAGAGAGAAGCTGTCAATACTATAGTCTACACTCTTAACCGAGTTCAAATAAGAAGCAACACCGGTAAGACTCCTTATGAACTTTGGTTTGGTGTAACTCCTACTGTGAGATACTTCAGAGTATTTGGTAGCAAATGTTATATCAAAAGAGATGAAGATTTAGGAAAGTTTGATGCTAGAAGTGATGAAGGAATTTTCTTGGGTTACTCCACTCAAAGCAAAGCATACTGGTGTTACAATAAGAGATTGAGAAAGATGATAGAAAGTACAAATGTGAAGGTTGATGAAGGAATGGAGAAGCCCTCAATATTCTATGAATGTGATGAAGATGATCAGAATGATCCTCTGGTGCAAGGAGCTCCATCCTCCTCTGAAATTCAGATCCAGACTGATCCGATAAATCAGGAAGAAGAAGTTTGTCTGAATGAGCCTGATCAAGAATTAGTAGTGCAAGAAACTCCCAAAGTTCCAAGGTATGTAACTCTAAATCACTCTGAAGATCAGATCATAGGTGACAAAAGTAAAGGGGTAAAAACAAGGAGAAGAATTGCTCAAGATTCAAATGAATATTGTCTGATTTCAAAGATTGAACCTAAGACAGTTAATGAAGCTTGCAATGATGAAAACTGGACCAAAGCAATGGAGGAAGAATTGATGCAAATTGAGAAAAATCATACTTGGGATCTTGTTCCCAGACCTAGAGACAAGAATGTGATTGGAACCAAATGGGTCTTCCAGAACAAACTGAATGAAATTGGTGAAGTAATCAGAAACAAAGTTAGATTGGTCTGCAAAGGCTACTCTCAAATAGAAGGAATTGATTTTGAAGAGACCTTTGCTCCAGTGGCAAGAATTGAAGCAGTCAGATTATTTCTTGCATTTGCTGCCTTCAAAGACTTCAAGGTATATCAGATGGATGTCAAGTCTGCCTTCCTAAATGGTGATCTGGAAGAAGAAGTTTACATTGAACAACCGGATGGATTTCAATTGTCTGATAATGATGATATGGTCTACAAGTTGAAGAAAGCATTGTATGGATTGAAGCAAGCCCCAAGAGCATGGTATGAAAGGTTGGATAAGCATCTTGTGTAGATTGGATTCAACAAAGGTACTGCTGACAGTAACTTATATTTCAAAATTGATCATGAAAACATTTTGATTGTTGAAGTGTTTGTGGATGATATCATTTTTGGAGGAAGAGATAGTATGTGCAAAACTTTTGCAAATCAGATGAAAAGTGAGTTCGAAATGTCTATGCTTGGTGAAATGAATTTCTTCTTGGGTCTGCAAATTACTCAAACAAAGAAAGGGATCTTCATTTCTCAGACCAAATATGTGAAAGAATTGTTGAGAAAATTTAGTATGGAAGATTCAAAGCCAATGAACACTCCTATGGCAACCGGATGTAAGTTGAGCAAAGATGTTGACTCTCCGGAGGTAGATCAGACAAAGTATAGATCAATGATTGGTAGATTGTTGTATCTCACTCAGACTAGACCAGATATAATGCAGGTTGTTGGTCTTGTGGCAAGATTTCAGGCTGATCCTAGAGAATCTCATGTTATGGCAATCAAGAGAATTTTTAGATATCTAAAAGGGACAGTGGAGTATGGTTTGTGGTATCCTAGAGATCATGATTTCTCTCTTCATGCTTACACAGATGCAGATTGGGCAGGAGATGTGGATGACCGGAAGAGCACCAGTGGTGGAGCATTCTTTTTGGGAAAGAGATTGGTTTCTTGGCTAAGCAAGAAACAAGATGCAATATCTTTGTCTACAACTGAAGCAGAATACATTGCAGTAGCAAGTAGTTACACTCAAGTTTTATGGATGAAGCAGATGCTAAGAGATATTAAAGTAGATTATGAGGAGCCTATCATAATTTTCTGTGATAATTCAATTGTAATAAATATTTCTAAGAATCTAGTGTTGTCATTGATGTCAACATACTCATATTGCATTGACAAGAAGGATTGGATGAGCTATGTGCTGAGGATATTGAGAAAATTAGTCTCAATCAGGAACAGTGAAGAACAATGATGAGAAGAAGGCAAAAGTACTCAATAGGTTGAGATTCAGAGGTTGCGGATTAAAGGGTTTGTAGATATGAGTCTTGAGATGATCCAGTTAAGATTTCAGAGGTCCACATGAAGATGTGAAGAAGTTGTGATCGATCAAGTAGAACCGGTTCTGGGAGATGCTCTGGAGTGACAGATTGTTACAAAAAGGTCCGGTGAGATCCAGAAGTGCATTGTCCTATTCTGCGGACTGGACAGAGTGTTTGGGATGTCCTTGTAATGTGTCATCTTGATTGGTATGTGGTTTGGAGGTCCGGAAGCACCTCTGGCAGTATGACAGTGGCGATAGACTATGTTCTTGAAGTTCTGGATGAGGAAGAGAAGAGATTCCAGTGAGTAGAGGAAGTGCAGATGTACCTGGTCAATCAGGCAAGCTTGTGAAGGTTCTTGGATCATGTTGAGGTTATGTTGTTGGTCCACGTTGGTGGTAGAGCCTGGAATTGAAGATATTCTTCCGGATGAGACTAGCCGACCGGATGAAGTTGTTCATCTTGTGAATGTCCTTGTGATGGCCAACCGGATGTATTAATCATCTTGCGGATGTCCTTATGGTTGATTGGTGACTTAAATGATTGTTCCTAAGTCGATGTCTTGTATAAATAAAGGTTTGTGAGTTCATTTCAAAGTGTGTTGAGTAGCGGATGAGTGTGGTATAGTGAAAGAGTGAAGGGCAGAGCAGAAGTATCTTGGGCTTAAATGGAACTGATCTAGACATGGTAAAGATGTCAATCTCCAGTTCAAGTTTGTGATTCTTATCACTTTGTAGACAGTGTGTCTCCTTATAGGCAATGTGCCTCCTTTGTGAGCAGTGTGCTCAGGTAGTGAGCCCTAATTGGCATGTGCCATTCATTTTTCTTATTCTTCTAACCGAGAATAATCCTTGGGTTAATCACCCCGTGGTTTTTCCGTTAACTGGGTTTTCCATGTCAAAATCTTGGTGTTCAATGTGTTGATGTTTATCTGCTCTTGTGTTTATGCATTATGCTTTCATGGATGGTTAATTGATATGCTATTAACTAACAAAGAAAAATCAAGTGTTTAAAGTGGAAGCAAGTTTTTGTACAACTGATTCACCCCCCCTCTCAGTTGTGTGCCCTAGATCTAACAGTAATATGTATACATGTTTCATTGTAGGATCCAATGGCAGCTTAGAAAAATAGGTCCAACACAGAATTTCTGAAACCCATGTACATACAACCTGAAGGGGTATCCTTCAAATATGGGCAAATCAATGATACACACCCCAGAAGCACCAACCTTGATGCATGGATAGCTAAACTAGAGAAAGGGGGCGGCAATCCCCTGCTCATCAATATATACAGTTCTGGAATGTGGCATGCCAGAGGGTTCCCCTATGCTATGGAAGCCACTAAATTAGTGGTAGAATGTGCCAGAAATTACAATGTGAACACCCAGAGAGTGGAGAAACATGGTAGGGTTTACGCAGACTTTTCAATTGAAGGTATCACTGCAGCCTTCAATCTACCTAGAGGACCTCCTCTGGTTCGATTAAACTTGGGTAAACTGGAGGAGTATACTAGCAAAGAGAAAGATTCCAGGAGGATCATATACCAATGGAGATCCAGTGATAGCACCTATAAGGCCTTTGCCAAGTTGCCTGTATATCTATACAAGTTTGACTTTGCACTAGACTATCAGTACATGATGGTGATGCTCAGCAGGATGATAGGATAACTAAATGCTGGGTCTTACTACAACTGGATGTATGGCATCATCAGGATGGTAGAGGGTACTGATGAGAAACCTCTATGGGGAAAAATCATAATTGATGCCTTGGATGAGGGGATGAGAAAGTTGGGAGGTAAAACAAATATGTTCCATATGACATCTTATGTGGTATATACTTGTGCATACAGAGGCACTTTTAATGGATTGCAGATAGCGGGTAGGGTTGATAATAACCCTGGTGATGTGAACATTTGGGATCACTACCCACAATTGAAACAAAGAGAGTCTCTCCAACACTACTAGAGAGTAAATGATTCATTCTCCATGCACCTTGTTAGGACGATGGAGGAAGACAAAGCCAAGAGACTGAGCATTGAAGCTCAAGTAGTAATATACAAACATGGGGCTTGTTTCATTCAGTTCCCTACCTTTTCAAACATGAGAGTAGAGGGTTTCATTGATCAACCCCTTATGTTTCCCAGATATCCCAATGACAAAGTCATCTTGATGGAGTTTTGTAGGCAGATATTGCCTTCTATGGAGGCCTGCATTGAAAAGAAAAAGACACCTCATATTTTGTTTCCAGTCATAATTGGATGGTATAAGTGCCCAGATAGGGAGAGTTTGAAAGATGTAATTAGAGGTCTGAATCTGATGCAACTGTAGCCATTCTCACTAGCTAGGTCATATGACTCCTATGATAGAATGCAGACCCTGCTGAAGAAACCAGTGCACCATAAGCACCTCAAGGATTTTTGGGCAGACTATGATGATGAGGTGGAAGTCAGAAGGAGAAGCTACCAAAGGCTTACCTTGAATCAGATACACACCTTTTATTGCATACTGGTGCCTGCTCAGTTACATACAGATGATGATCTGATCATGTCCAAAGAATATGAGGACAATAAAGTATATAATGAAACAATATCATCCCCAAATTGGAGTCAGCTAGAGGTGACCTCCTTGGATCAAATAACGTAGAAGGTCATACAATTGACCAAAGAGTGGGTGCAAATAGAAACCACCAAGCTGAAGAAAAGGGGAGTGGCACTTACTGTGGATAAGAAGAGGAAAAGACAAGAGTTGTCAGATGAAGAATATGATGATTTCCTCAAAGAAAAGAGGCAGTCAAAAGGAGAGAGGCAACAAAGTAAGGTTAGGAAGGGGAACTAAGCAATTGGGGTGACCATCATTCGGTAGCCTCAACAAGAGGAAGATATAGCTTCTACTTCTGCTGCAACCACATCTACTGCTACTACATCACATATACCTACAAAGCAGAAGCCTCCCATTGCAAAACCTACACCTATTATTTGTTGGGAATTAAGGTGTCTCAACCTTTACAAATTCCTAATGTTGTATTTATTTATCCCATGTTGAGTTGGCATAGTCAGCACCTTGTGTATATGCAGTAGGATAAATTTTGGTGACTTTGGTAGCCGCAGTTTCCCCCTTGAATAATTAACGGGGGTTTGGGTGCAGCGCCCCCAAGACAGGGTCAAGGGGCATAGCCCCTTGTGGGGTCTAGGGGTAGTGCCCTCGTGGGGGTTCAGGGGCAACGCCCCCGAAACCTCAAATGACTTTTAATTAATGACAACTGTCGGTGAGTATCTTTGCACGAGAGAAAGGCATCTTTGGGCGATCAAGGGAGGTTATGACATGTAAGAGGAATATGATATTTTTAGTCAGTGTATGAGAGATTCTCTTACAGCTGTAAGGTGCGTAAGAGTATCTGTCGTAACCTATCTTGGGACTAGGTGCCCACTTTGGGATGGGATGTTGGACAAGTGTCCTTAGGCATGGGTTTTGGGGCATGAGTCCAAGATGGACGCCCATCTCTAGAAGGTTCCATATTTGCCTTGTAAACTCTATATAAATAGGTGCTTGGATGGGAGATAGATAACTTTTGTACGAGTACTGTTATGCTGCCGGAATATCTCCAGATTCGACATTCAAAGACTCTTGAAAGAGCATTGGCTCTAAAACTGTATTGTAATCTATTATTGTTTACTGTAATACATTTGAGCTATGTTTTGGAGTGTGGGGTTTTTCACCTATAAGGGTTTTCCCCACGTATATCTTGTCTCTCTTCTTCTGTCTTCTTTCTAGTTCTTGTGTTTTACTGCAATATCCCATGTTAATGGTTTAACATTGCTGTAATAGTTAGGATAAAGTTGAATTTGCATAGCCCTCTCCTCAATAGATTAGTGTAGGAAGCATTTTCCGCACACCTAGCTTCCTTTCAGTTGGTATCAGAGCTTGATCACCTTTAGTCCTAGTTGTTGGCTAGGGGTTTTTTGAGCTAATCTTAGGTTGAGTGGGAGTCTGTACAGAGCATTCTATATCTTATTGCAGCAAGGAGATGGCAACCACATCAGGAAGGTTTGAAGTAGAGAAGTTCAACGGCAGTAATTTCAAGCTATGGAAGCTCAAGATGGAAGACTTGTTAGTTGACCGAGACCTTTGGGAAAGTGTGAACGGAACTAAACCAATTGCAATGTCACAAGATGACTGGGATCAAAAGGATCAGAAGGCTAAGGGTCTCATAAGACTTAGTCTTGCCGATTCTATGTTGTTAAATGTCCATGAGGAGGCTACTCCAAAACTCCTTTGGAAGAAGTTGGGGGATGTGTATCAAGCTAAATCCCTTGTCAACAAACTTTTTTTGAGAAAGAAGTTGTATTCTCTTCGAATGGAGGACGGAGGATCCGTGGCTGAACATATGAATGCCTTTAACATGCTGGTTGCACAATTGACATCTATTGGTGTAAAGATGGAGGAGGAGGATTGGTGTATGACCCTGCTTTGTTCTCTGCCGGACTCATGGGATTATCTTGTCATGGCAATCGGAAGCACCACATCCACATTCAAAATGGAAGAGGTGGTTTCTTTGCTGTTATCTAAAGAGATGCGGAGAAAGTCTTCTGAGGCAGCCAAAGAAGCCCTTGCAGTTCGTGGAAGACCCAAGGAGAAAGGGAAAAAGAAGGACAAGAAAGCTGAGAAGGGTAGATCCAAATCCCGTGGGAGATCCAAATCTCCTAGAAAGTCCAAGGCTCTTTGTTGGAACTGTGGCAAGACCAGGCATTTCCAAAAGGAATGCAAAGAGGAGAAGAAGAAAAAGAAGAAAGCTCCTGATTCAGATTTTGACAAATCACAAGATGATGGTGATGCCTTCATCGCAGGCCTGGCAACCCATGCATTTGATGATGTGTGGCTAATCGACTCTGGTGCCTCATTCCACATGAGCTCGCATCGAGACTGGTTCACTAAGTATGAGGAGTTTGATGGTGGAAAGGTGTATCTGGGTGATGACTCTCATCTAAAGATCGTTGGTCATGGAAGAGTCTCTATCCGATTCCCTGATGGTCTAGTGAAGGGGATCTCTGGGGTTATGCACATCCCAGGCTTAGCACGAAACCTGCTTTCTATAAGTAGTTTGAATGATGCAGGTGTGCAGGTTGTCTTTTTGAAAGAAGGATGTAAGATGACCAGAGGATCTATGGTGCTTGCTAAGGGTACTCAGAGAGGTACTCTGTTTTAGCTGGAAGCATGTATTGCACAATGCAATAGCTCTTCTGACTCAAGGAAGAGGGCAGCAGTCACTTCATCCCCACCATCTGAATGAGCAGTGAAGAAATCTGTTGTTTCTAATCTTGATGGTTGTAATCGTGCATTAGAAGTTAAACTTCCTGTAGAAAAGACAATGTTATGGCATAAGAGATTTGGCCACATTGGTGACAAGGGTCTGCATACCCTGAAAAACAAGAACCTCGTTGAGGGGTTAGATGATTGTAATCTTGAGTTTGACTTTTGCGAACATTGCATTTATGGAAAACAAAACCGTGTTCAGTTTTACTCGAGTTCTCATAAGTCTTCTGGTGTGTTGGACCTCATTCATCTTGATGTGTTTGGTCCTGTTAATGTTCCTTCGTTATCAAAATTTGTATACTTTGTATCTTTTATAGATGATTACAGTAGAAGGACATGGATTTATTTTCTCAGGAGAAAATCTGAAGTCTATAGCAAGTTTAAGGAGTTTAAGGCCTTTGTTGAAAATCAGACTGGTAAAAAGATTAAATGTTTGAGAACTGACAACGGTGGTGAGATCTGTTCTACAGAATTCGATAAGTATTGCAAGGAACTTGGGATTGAAAGACATAAGACAACTCCATACACACCGCAACAAAATGGAGTTGCAGAGAGGATGAACAGGACATTGATGGAGAAGGCTAGGAGTATGCTTAGTGGAGCTGGTCTAGAACAAAAGTTTTGGGCTGAAGCTGTTGCCACTGCTTGCTATCTGGTAAACAGATCTCCTACATCAGCTCTTGTTGGAAAGACACCCATGGAGGTGTTATCTGGTAGAAAGCCTTCAGTAAGGCATCTTCATGTTTTTGGTTGTGAGGCATATGCACATGTACCTAAGGAGAAATAGTCAAAGTTGGAGAACAAAGTTGTTAAGTGTATCTTCATCAGCTATTCTGTTGGTGTGAAAGGATACAAGCTTTGGGACCCCGTGGCTGAAAAAGTGTTGTATAGCAGAAGTGTCATCTTTAGAGAGCTTACACCTTCTTCCACTATTTTGTAGCTAGAAGAAAAAGAAAAGAAAGAGGATGTTGTTTAGTTTCCTCTCACCCCTAAGAAGATTGAATAGAAAGACAATGTTGGACTTGATGATGAGGAGAGCTCTAGCAGCTCTGAAAGCTCAGAAGAAGAAGTTGAACCTCAACCTCAGCTCTTGAGGAGGTCTACACAGATAAGGAAGCAACCTGAAAGCTTTGGTTTTACATTGCTTGATTCTAGTTGTGCTTATGCTTTAATCACTAACAGTGATAAACTTAGAACTGTATCAGAGGCTTTGGATATGAAGGATGCAAGTTCCTAGAAGGAGGCCATGGAGGAAGAAATGGCTTCTTTGGAAAAGAATCAAACTTGGGACTTGGTGCCTTTGTCTCTTGGACGGAAACCCGTTGGATGCAAATGGGTGTTCAAGAAAAAGATTGGTGCAAATGGCAATATTAAGAAGTATAAGGCCAGATTGGTTGTGAAGGGTTATTCACAAGTGGAGGGTATAGATTATGGTGAGATCTTCTCTCCCGTTGCAAAGCTGACATCCATTCGATTCATGTTGTCACTCGCAACAGCTTATGACTTGGAGGTAGAACAGAGGGATGTGAAGACATCTTTCCTTCATGGTGACTTGGAGGAAGAGATCTACATGTCACAGCCAGAGCATTACATGGTGAAAGGTAAAGAAAATTTGGTTTGTAAACTTAAGAAGTCTTTGTATGGTTTGAAGCAATCCCCTAGGAGATGGTACTTGAAGTTTGATGCCTTTGTGTTGTCAACTAGATTTGTGAGATAAAAATTGAATCACTGTGTGTATTATAAATTTGATGGTGATCATATTCTCATTGTTGCACTATATGTTGATGATATGTTGCTCATAGGGAAGGGTAAAAATATGATTTCTGATTTTAAATCTTAGTTGTCAGCTCAATTTGAAATAAAAGATTTAGGGGCAGCCAGGTACATTCTAGGAATGGAAATCAGAAGAGACAGAACCAACAGAAAACTTTGGTTAAGCCAGAGTAAGTATGTGAAGTCCGTGTTGGACAGATTCAGCATGGTAGATTATAGACCATTGTGTGTTCCCATTTCTTTGGGGACAAAGTTGTCTATTGAGGATTGTCCAAAATCTCCTAGTGAGGTGGAGGACATGAGTAGAGTACCTTATGCTAGTGTTGTTGGCAGTTTGATGTATACTATGGTCTGCACAAGACTAGACATTGCCCAAGCAGTGGGAGTCCTTAGTCGATTTATGGCTAATCCTGGATGGATTCATTGGGATGCAATTAAGAGAGTGTTCAAATATTTGAGGGGTACTTCCGAGTATTCCATTTGCTATCATGGTAATGTTTCAGGACCTCCGTATTCTATTGATATTCATGGATTTGTGGATTCAGATTGGGCAGGTGACATTGACAGCAGGAGATCCACCAGTGCTTATGTTTTTACACTGTTTGGTGGTGCTATTAGTTGGATGAGTAAGCGACAACCTATTATTGCTTTGTCCACGATAGAAGCTGAGTATATGGCAGCAACTCATTCTTGTAAGGAAGCCATTTGGCTTAAGAGATTGTGTTCAGATATTGGCGTTGATGTAGGATAGATCACAATCAGTTGTGACAGTCAGAGTGCAATTTGCCTTGTGAAGAATCCAACTTTCCATGCTAGAACAAAGCACATTGATGTTCAGTTTCACTTCGTGTGAGACATGGTTGAGGATGGAAAGGTAAATTTGGAGAAGGTAGATACTTTGAAGAATGTTGCAGATGCATTGACGAAACCAGTGGGCACAGAGAAGTTTAGATGGTGTTCGGAGTCTATGGGCCTCTTGGCCCCTAGCAGTTAAATCTTGTCATTTCTTTTGTCCCTTGCAAGGTGTTCGACAAGTGGGAGAATATTGGGAGTTAAGGTGTCTCAACCTTTGCAAATTCCTAATGTTGTATTTATTTATCCCATGTTGAGTTGGCATAGTCAACACCTTGTGTATATACAGCAGGATAAATTTTGGTGACTTTGGCAGCTGCGGTTTCCCCCTTGAATAATTAACGGGGGTTTGGGGGCAGTACCCCCAAGACAGGGTCAAGGGGCATAGCCCCTTGTGGGGTCCAGGGGCAGCGCCCCTGGCACGCTCCCTGTCGCGGTACAGGGCGGGGTCGAGGGGTAGCACCCTCGTGGGGGCTCGGGGGCAACGCCCCCAAAATCTCAAATGACTTTTAATTAATGACAAGTGTCGATGAGTATCTTTGCACAAGAAAAAGGCATCTTTGGGTGGTCAAGGGAGGTTATGACATGTAAGAGGAATATGATATTTTTAGTCAATGTATGATAGATTCTCTTACAGCTGTAAGGTGCGTAAGAGCATCTATCATAACCTATCTTGGGACCAAGCGCCCACTTCGGGATGGGATGTTGGACAAGTGTCCTTAGGCATGGGTTTTGGGGCATGAGTCCAAGATGGACGCCCATCTCTAGAAGGTTCCATATTTGCCTTGTAAACTCTATATAAACAGGTGCTTGGATGGGAGATAGATAACTTTTGTATGAGTACTATTATGCTACCAGAATATCTCCAGATTTGACATTCGAAGACTCCTGAAAGAGCATTGGCTCTGAAACTGTATTGTAATCTGTTATTGTTTACTGTAATACATTTGAGCTGTGTTTTGGAGTGTGGGGTTTTTCACCCGTAAGGGTTTTCCCCATGTATATCTTGTCTCTCTTCTTCTGTCTTCTTTCTGGTTCTTGTGTTTTACTGCAATATCTCATGTTAATGGTTTAATATTGATGTAATAGTTAGGATAAAGTTGAATTTGCATAGCCCTCTCCTCAATAGATTAGTGTAGGAAGCATTTTCCATACACCTAGCTTCCTTTCATTATTGAGAAAGAAGAAGAAAATTCAGATGATGACCTTTTGCTAAAGAGAAAGAAGAAAAAGACACAAGAACCCCCATAGAAAAGGCAACCACCTATTATGAGAGGGGCAGTAGATCCAACCCCCCTTATCATGTTCAGAGGAGTAGGTGGAGAAGGCATTCAAAGGACTCTGCAACATGAAGTTCCCATTCCAAAGATCATGCAATTCAAAGCTGAGAAGGCAGAGGAACAAAGAAGAGAGATGCATGAGGTAAGGGATGATCAATCCTTCCCACTAGATAACACAGTAGACCTCTCTGATGATTATGTAGTAAATGACGTGTCTGCTAAGTCCATGGAAACTCTGGTAAAGGACACTAAGATGACCCCACATGGCACTTCCATTGTACAACAAAAGGAAGTCTAGCATGAGGAGGTCGAGGTGGAGGATATAGAAGAGGGGAACCCTGAACCGGTAGCCCAACAAATAGGGTTAACAAATTTGGTTGAACAAGTCACCAGCCATGCAGCCATAGATCTCACATATCAAGGTGATGATAATCAAAATAAAAATACTAACTTACCTCTAGAACAGAACAAAGAAGAAGTTCATATGCATGTGGGGGATGTGGAGATGGTAGGTCAGGATGATGCTCAAGACAATGAGTAGAGACCTAAGGAGGAGACAAATGAAGAAAGAATAGATCAAGCCCAAGGTCATAAAGAAGTTGACACGTCAAAGGATGAAGGACAAGGTCTTAAGGTAGATAATAATCAGAAAGAACAAGAAGAGGATAATGTGAATAAGAATGATCAGGTAATCATCTGGATATGCTAGATAAGGATGTCCAGACTCCTCATGAGGACCCAGCAACACATAATGTGCAGGACCAAAATGAAAAGGGACAACAAGAGGTTCTGCCACAACAAGAAGTCCCTGAACAAAAGGAAATCCCTCAGGAGGAGATTCAAGATAAATAAAGGAAGGAACCTTCGCCACCAAGGGTGGAAGAAAATGTAGAATCTCATGATGCTTACATTGAGCATACTGATCAGCAAAGGCCTTCAGATGAAATACCATATTGGCTGAGGCAAGACGTGAATCCACCTCAGGTTAGTGAGGTGCCTGAATTTGATATTTCTTCATTATTTTCACCAGAGATGATCAAACCAAAGAGAAGGTCTAGAGCCACTTCTGCAATAAAGAGAGATCCTGCCATTGGGAGAAGGACAACTCAAGTAGCTCTACCCATGGTAAACAAGGCCAAGGGGGAGATAAATGTTAATGAATTCTAACTGACCACCATTGATTTAGGTTTTGCAAATGAAGAACAGGAGGGCCAAGAGGCCAAGGATATTATTGATTCTTTATTGAAAAGTGTGGAAAGAGAGAAGAACAAAAATAAAATGCTCAAAGAGCACATTGCTCAGCTGCATACATTCATAAAAGGATTAATTGATCTGAATCACATGCCTATCAGCACTGCTACTCCTTTGACCATTATATTGTAGGATGAGGTGACTAGACTGGACATTATGAAGCATAAGGCACATGTGATGGAAAATTGGTTTGTTCAATTTGCCACAGAAGCTGAAAAGGTGATAGAGGTATCCCTTGCTAATTAGACTTTCCTCAGTACATTGAGGAGTAATGTAGATAAGCGTCAGAAAGAAGTTGGGCAAAGGTCAATTAAAGTGGAAAAGAATTTGATTGCCCTCGTAGAAATGAATAAGATAGGTGTGAAAGTACTCATCTCCAACAAAGTGTTAAACAATCACACTTCACAACTATTGGGAATCTGGTATGAGGATACCAAATTTGAGACTGATATACTGAAGAAATGTAATTCAAAGCTTTGAGATATCAGTGTAAAGTTGCATCATCTTATGTCTGAAGAGATAAATATCTTAGAAGCCCTTGAAGACAAAGTAGAAGGAAAGATAGGAAATCAGGATGCAGATTTTGTAGTCTTCTATGACAATTTCAAGAATGCATCAGATGACCCTCTCCACCATTTGTCAGAAGATGTAATAAATAAAGCCATGAGGATGAAAGCAAAGGTGGAAGAATATAATGAAAAGATGAATAGCCAGAAGAAGAAATGGTCTGCTTTATAAACATAGTCCACTCACAGCAACATGCTATAACAAAGGCCAAAGTCTAGGATGGAGAAGAAATTGAGAAGATAGTACAGGCATATGAACCCATCAAGGGAATTATCAGTGCACATGTAGAGGAAGATGACCCATCTACTGATGAAGAGGATGAAGAATAAGTGAAAATGCAAAGCGATGGGGTCATATACATCATATGTCAAGGAGATGATCATGTATCACCAGATGGTTGTCAGTTGGCAACCTGTGCCACGTTAACTTTTGTTGACCAAGTCAGAGGTAGTAGGGACCGTTGATCTAAATTGTTAAATCCTAATCATTGGATCATTTGTAAGTGCCTCCTCTCTTTGTCTTATAAAAGGAGATGGAGTGCATTTTGTAAGATTATTCAAAGCTTAAATGAGATTAGATTGCTAAAGCATCAGGACTAATTCTCAAAGCTAATGATAAATGTACATGTTCATTGCATACTTAATGAAGAAGAGGACCTAAGATTACAAACAATCACATATTTTGAGTAATCTATGGATGAATTCTTGACTTGCATTTTGATTTGTTGTGTCCCTTGGAGTGCAATTCTTGTTATGCATGTTGTCTTCATCCCTTTTCCACCGAAGTTTGCATCAACCATACTTAGCTGTGGAACATCATGGTAAACCTATGGTTTGATTTCCTTTTCTTCATGACAGTGTCTGGAGTGTATATGCATCAATAGCTGAAGATTCACAAATTTTAGTAAAATTTAGCAAGCATTTATTTCAATTTTCTTAATTTCATTCAAATCATTATCATAATTGCAAACACACAGACAATCTTGAGAAAATACATAGAAATATGCTGATATCTTGAAGGAATTTGAACATTTATAGCATATTTGAGCTAAATAGCATGTAGAACTAAAAATATCATGCAAATATCTGCCTGTAATCATATAATTTTGATAAATTCATAGTACAGAGATAAGAATTAATCATTAATAGTTGATGATCAGAAGAATTGATCAAACTTATAAAATATCTTCATCATCTGTTGAGCACAGTAATATTGACCTTATCTGTTAAAGATGTTTACAGAAAGCCAGAGGATAATTGGATGTTCAAACATCAATTCTTGGAAACAAAAATTGAAGCCCCTTGAGTAGAAAACAACAAAGCACATCAACCTTTGAGTGACATTAGTAGATTATGAACTAATCCACGGAGACTTGGGATCATGAATTCTTTGAATTCATCATATCTTTCAAGATGATGAAGGTTTGATATGCAATTCTTTATCTGTGTGTTTTGTGACTAACATCATAACCAATAGTTCCCTTGGTTTAAGTTAGGTTCCATCATATTCGGGGGTGCCATAGACACCATAGAATAAATGGAACGGATGATGGCACAAGTGATGGAGGTTGAAGCGGCTAAAGTGGATATGAAGAAAGGTGTGAAAATGTTTTGAAGTTTCTATCAAATGTTTTGAAATTCTTGAAATGGAAACGCAAACTACAAAACCAAAAGATTCTGCATTTCATGTTGGGTTCACCAAAATATGTGGTGAAGCTGACATCGTATGTGAATGATGGTAATGAGATCCAAATAAGGGGAACATAAAAAACATAACCAGATGGCTTTGTTCTTCATGTCGGGTTCACCAAAATATGTGGTGAAGCTGATGGCATATGTGATAGTGATGATGAGATCTAAATAATGGGAATGCAAACAACATAAACATAAGCTTTTGTTTTTCACGTCAGGTTCACCAAAATATGTATGCTCAAAATTGTGACTCCGGTTGCTTGGGGTTGTTGGGTTAGATTTTGGCACGCACACAGACCCTTTTCCCTCCTTGCTATGGGGCGATCTGCCACATCACTCTCACTCACGTGGAAGTAGCCAGTCGAGAGGAGATGAGACATGGTAGGGGTCTAGCTTGTTGGAGAGCTGGACTTCGTGGAGAGGGGTCAGCAAGTTCTATGGCCTTTGTTGTTGTGTGCTTAGTTGTATGTTTCATTCAATTTGTTCTTGTAGTTGAGATAACCCTATGACCTAAAGGGTCACTAGTTTCTCTTCTTCTGTTTGGATTTGTTTGATTCCACCTCTGAGTGGGTAAGCGATTGTTTTCATTGATGGCTTTTGATATTTCAATGTCTTGAAGGAATTCTCGTTGCAGTTGTAATTGTCTAGTTTCTTCTAACAACAAGAGGACAAATGGGTCTCCTTGTGGTAGAATAAACGTTTGTTGTTGTGGTTGTGGATGGATCTTGATCTCATCATGGATAGATCTTACCCACTCTGCTCTCACTCCTAAGCACATTCGTGAATCAAGATAGAGGAAGTTGTGTAATTGCTAATGTTAACCAGATCTAGGGTTTTGACCTAGGGTTTGACTTGTGTTTTGACTTTATTTTTACCTTGTGATGAAATCAAGGGTTTGTTTGGAATCATTGAACTATGATTTCCTTGTGATGGAATCTAGGGTTTGCAATTTCATCTATTCTAGGGTATCTATATGCATGCAGGCTAAATGATATGCAAAATGTTCTTTTTGGTATTTTTAGAGTATTTTGGAAATGAAAGTGCTTCTAATCTATGAAAAGGAAATATGTGTGCAATCCTATATAACTTTTCTAATGCAAAGTTAACCTATGTTTTTTGGGTTTTCAATGTTTTTAATGCAATCTAATCTAAGAAAAGGGAAAATACTTCTTCTAACAATCTAGATCTAGAAATATGAAAGCGATTAATCTAACATGCAAGATCTAACTATCAAGGAAAAAGCAATGTTTTACTATTCCCAAAAGTAAATTTGATTCTCTAATTACTATGAATTAAGCAAAAATAATGAAGGAAACTGGAAGAAATAAAGATTTGTTGACTCCACTACCCTCAGTAATCCTTGTGATAGGCAACCTCAAATCCTTTTGTGGCAGCAGGTGATCCTCTTGACAACAAAATGACCCAAAGAAGCAAAAAGAGAAGCTTTGATGAAGCTTGTAGCTCAATGAGAGATTGGATTGAGCACAATGGCATAGAATGAAGCAGTGTAGCATTGCTTGGTTGAGCAAATAAAGAAAAAGGCACCTTCCTCCTGTGAGAGCATTTGAATGCTAAGTTGGAGAGCAAAAATTGGCAAGAGTTGTGTGCAAAATGAATTTGCCTCCCTTTGTGCTTGAGGGAGGGGGGTATTTATAGGTTTAGAAGAAGAGATTGATTGAATAATTAACTCATTTGATTGATGAGTTAACAAAAATAGATTGGGGAGTTAACAAGGTTAATTACCCAGTGAACTCAGCTAATTAGAGAGTGATGAAGCAATGATAACTTATCACTGGAGAGGAAATGGAGGTGAGGGAATGCATGAGATTGATTGGAGAGTTAATTTGAGATCAAATAGAGTTAATTATATATGTGTGGGTGCATGAAATAGTTAACTCTATATTAGGGATCAAAAATATGCAAACAGAGAGAAAACGGGTGAAAACAGAGAAAAAACGAGAGAGAAACTTGAGTTTTTCCACAGCTTCAAAAATGGCAAGGTCATCCCTTTTGCCAGTAGGGTCGCCCAGGGGAGATTCAAACTGGACAGGGTCAGATGTAGAAAAATAGGTTGGGAGATGGTAGAAGAGAGGAAAAGGAAGGGTTCTACATCAAGAAATAGGTCAGACATGTGGAAGAATCCAAATCTCCACTTGCATTTGTAGGATCTCCTGGGGGAGATTTGGAAATAATAGGGGGAGATTTGGATTGGTTGGGTGGAACTAGAAATTGACAGTGGGAGATGGATCAGGAGACCTCTAGAAGGCTTCTAGGAGGTGTACAAGATGAAAAACAAAGGGGAAAGGTGAAAACTCACCTACAAGACACTCACATGGCTTAGGATCAAGGTTGAAAGCCAAAAAATATAAGTCGACAAGTGTCGCAACAAGTGTCAAAAAGCGTTGCAAATTGGGAGAAAGGGAAATCAATAAAGAAGAATCAACACAAGACAAGAAAAGAGGACACGTCTCAAGAAGCCTGTTGCTTAAAGGACTTTATTTCATGCTTACATGTACGTGACAAGGATTTAAATAATCGTAGGGGTCCTCGTGAAGGCAGTGCGTGATTTTTGTGCTTACAGGTCCATATCAGTATTATTTGTTTTTCATCATCACTGGTTAGGGAGAACCACTAGAAGAAGATAAACAATAAATCAAGAGAGGACAAGTGTCTTAGGGACATCATGTAGGAGGGTGCCCCTAGGTCACCAACCGCAACGCTATGCCCCTAAGACACAACACACAACAATGAAAATAGAGGAGAAGCAAGATAGAATAATGATGATACAAATAGAAGAAGGGTCACAATAGAGGTAGTCTCCCAGTATCCTTGACCTTACAAGAGTGTCAAGGGTCATCCTAGGAGGCCTAAACAACACATAACACATCACGGGGGAGCACAACATGAGAGAGAAAGGGTTAGAAATACTTACCTGATACAGCCTAGTGTTAAGAACATACATATCTAGGAGAAGGCCACCCTTGAGAACAACTATAATATTTGCTACAATGAGTGTGGCTTAAAGAGCAAGAAATATTTACCGGTTTTAATGGGATGCTTCCTAGTGGACAATTCTTGTCTACCAGTCTAGGATATCTCTCATGTTGTTTCAGTCTTGTTGAGATTGTATTAACATTAAGTTTAGGATGACGAGAGGCTTTAGTGCATTTCAAAGAATAGTATCTAATACCAGATATGTAGTTAATTCCAACAACTTGCAAAGGTACTATGATTCCTTGTTGATTTACACCACAACCATTACCTACATAGTCACAGTTGTTATAGAGGATTTTAAATCCATGACCATAGACGGATGTCATTTCCTTAGAAGATAGTGAAGCCTCATAGGTATCATAATTTGTAGTATAAGTAAAAGTATCATCCTTGTTTTCTACTAAAGAGACTTTAGGTTTCTCAGGTGTTCCCAAAGATTGCTTAGATTAGATCGATGCGACTTTTGATGTGTCAGGGATATTAAGTTTATATTCCCCTACGCTGCAAGGATTAAAATCTAATGAACCCCAATCATCACCAAAAAGTGCATTCAATGGTGTAGAATCTTGCACAACATTATTTGTGGGAAGAGGAATTGATGAATCAACTTGTAAGTTGTTTAAACTCGAATGATTGTTTACTTGTTTTTGCATTTCAATATGTAAACAACTATCTAGTTTGAGATTGGCTTTCATGGTGTAGAGCTTGTTTTGATAGATGAACTTAAGTGATCGATGAAGGGTAGATGGAACTTCCCCCATGGCATGGATCCATGGTCTACCTAGAATCATATTATATGAGAGTGAACTAGGTATAACATGAAAAAGGTTAGATAATGTCACAGGACCAACCTTTACAGGTAGGTTTATAGTACCTATAGATTGGATACCTTTATTATCAAAACCATGAATGTTAATCTTATCTGGTTTAATCAAAGCGGTATCAACCTTAATCTTATGTAACAAATTCATACCACAAACATTCAAAGCTGATCCATTATCAGTCATAACACACTTGATCAATTTCTTTTCTATTTGAACAAATATTATAAGAGGATCATATTGGTTTTGAACTTCAATTGATGGTAATTCATGTGGTTGAAAGAGAATATTTGTTTTTGTCGCATGCATACAATCTAATAGAGCTGCTACATCATTCGACTTAACAACAGGTGGTACACTCACCTTTTGTAAAGCTTCTTAGAGAATTCCATGGTACATAAACTATGTTTGTATTAAATCCCAAAGAGAGATCTTAGCCGGAGTAGCACAAAGCTGCTCAACAAGATCGTATTCTTTACCACTTTTATGAGTAAGACGAGGTGATGGAGGAAGTTGTCATACCCACATTTTCTATGTGGTCACGACACACAACACACATGTCATTTCCACATTTGTCATGTGGTCATGACACGAAATATCAAAAACTTTTCTGCAAGTCCCTAGAAACCCCCTCACACGCGTCAGCGTGCTCGGTGGCAATCTGCATAAGGCGTAAATATGACAATCGATAATCATGGAGGTGCATCTACCTATGCAAACCCCTGCATGATGATAGCCAAATAGGGGGTTATGTGGCGCGATGTGCACCACTTCTAGGGTTAGAACAATTTTAATTCAAACCCTAAGCTTCCTAGGTGAAAGAGGTGATTTCGACCGATTCGAAATCAAACCCTAACACTAATGCATAAATGAAATCAAATATAATAGCGCATCCAAAGGCATGAGGGTCACATGATAAAATGGAGTGATTAAAAGAAAGTCGCAAAACTACCATAACAGTAAAACCCTAAAATGTAGGAAAATTTTGACAGCATAACGCATTTTCAATAATTGAAACAACAATTTTAAAAAGAAAATCTCAAAGAAGAAATTAATGCAAAAAATTAAAATAATTAAATAAGGACAAAATAAATTTCCAAGGTTAAATGAATTTAACCATTCCACAAAATATTAAAATTTGAAAATAAATAAATAAATGACTAAAATAAAACTCAAAAATTAAGTCCTTTAATAAATATAATTTCGACCATTATATTTATTAACTAACTCAAAAATAATTTGTAAAGAGGAAAAATTAAAATATCTCTCCCAAAAAAAAAAAAAAATCGATCCAATAAAAAATAAATAAAAGAGGTATCCCAAAGGAATTTAAATTAAAGTGCACTAGAACTTAAATAAAGGTGTCCAAAATAAATAAAGGGCAAAGGGGATAAAGAAATTCAATAAATTCAATAATTCAAAAATCCCATCCCAACAAATAATTTCCACATGCAATTAAAAATATCCAACCCCAAGGAATATTAAAATCAACATAAAATCAACCACAAGGAAAGTCAAATAAATCAAAAGGACTTGAAAAGCAAAAAGAGGGAAACAAGAATTCCCATGCACATGAAAAGAATAAAAGAGAAATTAAAAGAAAACTTCTAAATTCCCTCTCACCCATTCAAGCCCTAATTTTTATTTTATTAATTTCCTTATGGATTTGCCCTAACTTGTTCATTTGTTTTCTCCTCATTTGGTTTGTTTTCTCTTCTTCTCTATTGTATTTTGTTTTGCCTCTATTGATGCAGGTTGAAGATTTGCTGAGGAGGCCGCCATGAGAATCCTCCACACAGAGGTATATTTTGTGTAAATATACTGTAGGGTTTTCCTCTTTGTTTGCAAATATATATATATATATATATATATATATATATATATATATATATATATATATATATATATATATATATATATATATATATATATATTAGCATATTATAATAATGAAACCAGAGTTAAGGGGGTCATTGTTTGCAGATCTGATAGGGAAGGGTTACCATGGTAGGGCCGAAGGCCTATATTCATCCGCTGTCAAAGGAAAGGAGAGGGTTTGGGGGGGGGGGGCAGCGAAGCTACCCCAAGCTGCCGCGGACACAAGGTTTAGAGTAGGGGAAGGGGTGTGGGGAGGAGACCCCATGGCGGTAACAACACAAGGCAGCAATGGAGGAATGGGGGTCTGTGCTGGGCACCATCGCCCACCACAGCCGCTCTGTATTTTTTTGTTTAAAAACATAACTTAAAACAAAACCCCCAATTGTGGGGTTCGGCCCTCCACTTAGCTTTTCTTTGTTTTCATTAAATACTGTAACATACACAGTAAGACCCAATGCATTTCGATTATGTTTTATTTAATACAGTTCAATAACATTTAAATTGTATGTGTGTGTGTGTGTGTATATATATATATACTCACAGCTTACACTTTAGCAGTAGTTCTAAAGCGTGTTTTTTTTTAAAAGAGAACAAAAACATATATATATATATATATATATATATATATATATATATATATATATATATATATACAATCCTTCAAGGGAAGAATTACATACCCAGATTTGTATCCTAATATAAACTAGTATTTTTTTTTTAAAATAAATAAATATATAGAGATGCTATTTTTCTTTCTCCTCTTTAGACAGTAATAATAAATGGAGCATAATACTATTCTTTGTTTATAACAGAAAATATTCAACCTATTTTTGTATTTTTCTGTGTGCATAAAATATAATTTGTACAGCAACTTCCTTTATATCTAAGCCCATTTCAAAGGGTCTATATCAGCATTCTAATTTCTTTCTTTCCTTTCAGATATAAAATGACAGCATATACAAAATCATTTCTGTCCAACTTTCTACAAACACATAGGTACAAACAGCAAGTTAAGAATCATTTATTTCCTTGAAGTACATAACATCAAATTTATATTTTCTTAGGCAGATTTATATAAACACTTAAACACAATAAATTAGCATAATGAACATCTTTTTGAATAACAATAAAAGTGTGACTCACATATAAATTTCCTTTCACACCAAATAAAATAAGGAGTACAAATTTTACAACTCCAACACTATGGCCTCCAAGGCCATGGCTTACATACAGCCAACTAAAAATAAAGCCAAAACACTAAAAATGGACTTCTCCAAAGCTCCATTTTCTTCAATAAAAACCTGCAATAATACAAACACCAAAATGGGGAACCAAGCCATGAAGGAATGCCCTCCTCCCTACCATAGACCCGCTAGTGGGTCACCCCCGAGCTAGGGAGGTAGGATTCACACGGTTTCACAAACACACTATAACAAAGAAATTTCCAAACACACAAGATTTACTTCCATGGATTTGCACATAACAAAACTCAATAAATTGAGTTTGGAGGGGGTAGGGGAGTGGACCCCTCAACTCAAGAGGTCACCCCAAGAACTCCAAAAACCACAAAATTTGAAGGCCTCAAGCCATAGTAAGAATGTACATATCTCCATAAATCTCAAAACCATCATGGCACTCTTGCCATCCAAATTTCTCCCAACACCATAGAATGCCCTCAAGGCTATAAATAATACAACAATAAGGAGGTGACCTCAAGGAGGTTCACTCTCCCCCCCCCCCCATACGAGTTGAGCCTTACCTCTAAATGGAGGTGCTCTTACCAACTCCCAACCCACACAAAAATGAAAACAACACCAAACATAAATTTCCAACACATTCAAATAAATAAAACATGCATAGGGAAATGGCTATTGCTATGGAGCTTACCTTCAAAAGCCCTAAAAATGGAAGCATGTTTGAAGAAGAGCTCCAAGCTTCTCCAAGTCTCCAAATCTCCAAAATTTCTCTAACACTCCCAAAACCTCCAAGAATAGAAAGAAAATTTCAAAAAAATAGTAGAACCCCCAACTCCTTTCCAAGAGGAGATAAAATAGGCCTTCACAATTGGCCTTGAGGAATGAGAAGGTGACACTTGTGTAATGAAATAACTTGCACAATATCTGAATATAATAGTAATATGCTGCAAATACTTGATAATAATATGCCACTTCGAGGGGGCAACCTCCTAATCCTCTTCGAGGGGGATACCTCCAATAGTCTTTAGTAAGAACACAATACTCAATATATGATGTGAAATGAGACTCACTACCTCCTATATATACCTATTTATGCATAGGATATCACCCAGGCCGACTTAGATAGCCCTATAGAAGCCTTAGGCTGACCTAAACAACTAAATAACAATATAATAATGATAATATGACTTAATTAAGAGTTAAGATAGCCACAAACTGACTATTCATAACCATATACACTATAGAAGTAAGGGCATAACATGCCCCCACCTTTACAAAAGCGTTGTCCTCAACGCTGATCAATTGTGGTAGTTTCTTCATATAATATTCATCATCCCATGTGGCAACTTCAACTAGAAGATATTTCCTTGATGTCCTCAACTTATTCATGTGTGTTTGGAAAATTAATTTCAGCTCCAAGATGTGTCTTCCCTTTGCATCTAGCTCTTTATGGTGATAATTGTGTTCTTCCTTTACTTGAACCTTTTGATGTGCCATAGAGGAAGAGGTGAGGAATAGTACATGGTACCCTTGCATTGGTTGAATAGATTGACTAGGAAGTTCTTCTTCTTCTTTCACTTTTTCTTCATTGCCTTGTTCTTTTTCTTTTGTTTCTTCTTCTTCTTCTTCTTTTTCTGCTTCTTCTTCTTCTTCTTCTTGGTTACTTGAGACCTCCTTTCTTGGTTCCTTCATAAAAGCACTTAACATGCTTCGTATGTATGATATATCTCCTCTTAGGTCACACATATCCCTCTTAAACTCTTCCTTGAACTTACTTATTTCCTCATCCTTATCAGAGGATTTCCCCGGTGTGACAGCATTCTTTTTGCCTCTTGTTGCAGGCCCTGTCATGATGGAAACCAATATTTTAAAAATAAATCACACAAATGAAATGTAAATTCTCTAAAATTTTTACTGTAACTTACTAGGGCCAAGATACCACTTACCCAGAAAAAAATCCAAAAACTTAGCAAATTTGCTGCCTTGAGAGTGAAATTGTTAGAAACCCTAATTTTGCAATAACTCACTTATTTTTGCTTCAATTCCTCTGAAATCTAGACTGTATCTTCTTTAATATGGTCTTCAAAAACCCTTTAAAAATCTTTAAAAAATTTGCTAAAATCTGAAAGTTATGCTCTTCCCAAAATCACCTCCAATGTTGAGAAAAATCTTGCCTCTACGGTGCCAAGATCATGCTTTGATACCACTTGTAATGAAACAACTTGCACAATATCTGAATATAATAGTAATATGCTACAAATACTTGATAATAATATGCCAATTCGAGGGGGCAACCTCCTAATCCTCTTCGAGGGGGATACCTCCAATAGTCTTTAGTAAGAACACAATACTTAATATATGATGTGAAATGAGACTCACTACCTCCTATATACACCTATTTATGCCTAGGATATCACCTAGGCTGACTTAGATAGCCCTATAGAAGCCTTAGGCTGACCTAAACAACTAAATAAAAATATAATAATGATAATATGACTTAATTAAGAGTTAAGATAGCCACAAGCCGACTATTCATAACCATATACACTATAGAAGTAAGGGCATAACAACTTGTCACCTTCTCCTTCCTCATCCCATGCCACTTGCAAGGGAGAAGGAGTGTGAGGGTGACAAGTGTCACCCTCCAATCCATTCAAACCCTCACCTTATCCACTTGTGCTCTCACACGTGTGAGAGACCAAGTGGAAAGGTGGCAACTCCCTCCAAGGCTCCATGAGGATAAGGGACGCCACATGGCATCCTCTTATTCTCTAAGAGAGCGATCTCCCTCCAAGATGCTCTCACACATGTGTGAGAGTCTTGGAGAGAGATCCCACACACTTGGGGGTCTTGAAGACCTCCCAAGTCTTCTTGGTGAAGGGATCCCCAAACTTTGGGAAGGGAGATGGGTCTTTCCCAAAGCATGACTCATCTCCCACCCTTAGCCATTTCAAAATTCGTCACTTTTACTAAACCCAAGTTTAGAGTGACCAAAAGTGAGTTACCCTAGGGTTTAGTAAGTCCAAATGGACCCTAGACCCTAGGGTTACCACCTAGGGTAAGTTTGGGACACTAAAACACACCTAGGGAGGTATAAAATCACTTTTAAATAGCCCATAAATAAAAATAATACCAAATGGTGTAAATCAAATATAAATATACAACACATGATATAACTTAATTTAAAAAGGGGTAACTAGGCCAAATAATTAAATCAAGCATGTACTAAAACATCATCTGATCAAACGTGATCCTCATCCCTCTTGGGAATGGATCAGCTTTACAGGGAATTACAAATGTGTGAAAACTACCTCTGATTTCCCATGGCCTGGGAATATAACCTACACGACTAGATCAAGTGGTCAATCACATCCTGGATAAATCATAGCTGAAGCAACTAAAATTAAAGTCATGTCATTGCATACAACATTAATCATTTCTAACATAATTAAGATTAAAATTGTATTTCCTATCTAATATCTCATAATCATCATCAAATATTAAATCCACATAATGAACTTGTAATCACATCAATAATCATCATCAAATATGTTCCACATGTCTAACATCATCATAACATCAAAATATGATCTAATCAAATCACCACATGTCTAATCAATGCTAATCCAAAATCAGGAGATATAGTCTAAAAATAGTTTCTAAATGTTTGATAATGTCACCGACTATAATGTAAAACGATCAAAAATAGGAAAGTGAAATAAATTGGCCTCACATCCTCCCCCCCTAAGACTAAACTTCCTCTTGGAAGTTTTCAAAAAGGTGAGGATAGAGTGCCCTCAAACTAGTTGCATCCTCCCAAGTTGCTGTGACCTCATCATAATGATCCCACTAGACCCTAACCTGGTCTAGCTCTCGACCTCGAAGGCCCAGCGTCTGACGATCCAATATGCAAATTGGCTCCAAAGCCAACTGCACGTCCACCTCTACCTATAGAGCACTCCAGTCCAATACATGAGATAAATTAGATATATATCGCTGCAATACAGAAATATGAAAGACATTGTGGATACGTGATAGGCTAGGTGGCAACACTAGACAATAGGCTACAGGTCCTATCTGGTCTAAGATCTCAAAAGATCCTACAAACCATGGTGCGAGCTTAGAGCCCTTTCCATAATGGATTGGACTCTTGTGTGGCCACACTCTAAGGAATACTCTGTCACCAACTGAGAAGCTCCAATGTAGTCTCTTAGCATCGGCATATTTCTTCTGTCTATCGTGTGCCTCATGAAGTCTCTGCCTAATCAGTGTGACCTACTGCTCCATATCCTGAACCAACTCTAGACCAATGGCAACTCTGTCATCTATCCGATCCCAACTCAATGGTGTCTTGCATGGTCTACCATATAAACCCTGAAAAGGAGGCATACCCAACGAGCTGTGATGCCCATTATTGTAGGCAAACTCAACTAGATATAGATACTCCTCCCATCTAGACTGATGGTCCATAACATACCTATGGAGCATGTCCTCCAACACCTGATTCACCCGCTCTGTCTGGCCATCTGTCTCGGGGTGATAAGCAGAGCTAAAGTTGAGCTGTGTGCCCAATGCCTGCTACAAAGCTCTCCAAAAGGCTGAAGTGAACACTAAATTCCTGTCAGAAATGATGCGGCAAGGTACCCCATGTAATCTCACAATATCGTCCATGAATACTCTCGCCACTGCTGGTACATTGTACGTTGTGCATACAGGTGAGAAATGTGCCACCTTAGTCAGCTTGTCGACTGTCACCATGATGGCATCATAGCGATGTGAAGACATAGGAAGACCAACAATGAAGGCCATGGAAATGGTGTTCCATTTCCACTTAGGTATCTCGTGAGAGTATAAAAGACCCCTTATATGCTCATGCTCAGCCTTGACCCTCTGGCACTCAAGGCATCGAGAAATAAACTCTACAATATCCTGTCTCATACCCGCCCAATGGTACAGCTGTCGTAGGTCAACATGCATCTTCTTCACCCCTGAATGTATTGCATATGGTGCTCTGTGAGCCTCTGATAACACTACAGTACGTAGGTCACCTGTGTGGGGTACATAGATGTGCTGTCGATGATGAAGTAACCCATCTGCCTCAAGTAAGTATCTTGCAAACTTGCCCACTAGGGCCCTCTATGACTGGATCTCCTGTTGCACCTCAAGAAACCACTCATCCTCAGGCAGATGTTGAATAATACGTCCTCTCAAGTCCACACTCAAGGTCAAGGTCAAGATCTTGTGGCACCTCTGACTCAATGCATCAGCAACCATGTTCTCCTTCCCTTTGATGTAGTGGACATCAAAGTCATACTCGTAAAGAAACTCCATCTAACACCACTGTTGGGCGTTCAGATTCGGCTGCGTGAATATGTATTGAAGGCTATGATAATCTGAATGAAGCTCAAAGTGACGACCCAATAAGAAATGTCTCTAATGAACTAGAGCATGAACCACTGCTGCGAGCTCCAAATCATGAGTGGGGTAGTTCAGCTCATGGCTCTTGAGCTTTCGCGACTCATACGTGATCACCCTACCACCTTGGATAAGCACGGCTCCAAAACCCTCAAGTGATGCATCTGTGCAAACCATAAAATTTATTGCTGGATTAGGAACCGGTAAAATGGGAGCGCTGGTAAGACGCTCCTTGAGGACCCCAAAAGCCCTCTCACACTACTTAGTCCATAGAAAACTCTTCCCTTTCCGCTGAAGGGAAGTGATGGGATGCGCTATCTGAGAGAAATCCTCAACAAATCTACGGTAATAACCAGCTAACCCCATAAAACTCTTGACCTCTGTCACACTGGTGGGTGCTGGCGAATCTCTGATAGACCTAATCTTCAATGGATCTACAGAGATTCCATCGCCAGATAGGATGTGCCCTAAATACTGTACCTCTGTCCTGAAAAATGCACACTTCGCCAGGTTTCCATAAAGATTCTGGTCCCTCAAATATTGTAAGACCTGACGTAGGTGCTCCTCATGCTCCTCCTCGGTCCGCGAATAGATAAATATGTCATCTAGGAAAATAATCAATAACCGGTCCAAGTAGGTACGGAACACCCCATTCATGAGACTCATGAACACTGTAGGGGCATTCATCAAACTGAAGGTGACCACAGTGAACTCATAGTAGCCATATTGAGTTTGAAAGGAGGTCTTATGGATGTCCACCTCTGTGATATGCAACTGATGGTAACCGGACTTCAGGTCCATCTTAGAGAACACCTTAGCTCCTTGCATCTGATCAAAGAGATTGTCAATCCTGGGTAGACGATAACAGTTCTTCACCGTCACCTTATTCAACTGCCTATAATCCATGCATAATCGAATAGACCCATCCTTCTTCTTCACGAAGATAATCGGAGCACCCCAAGGTGAACGCTCAGTTGGATCTACCCCTTCTCGAGCAAGTCCTCAAGCTACAACTTGAGCTCTATGAGCTCATGAGTGGTCATCCTGTAGGGTGCACGAGACACTGGTTCGGCACCTGGCACTAAATCAGTATGAAAGTCTACCTCACGACGGGGTGACATCCCCAGTAACTCTGTTGGAAACACATCGGCAAACTCTCACAAGATGGGATGGTCATCTAATGATGCCTCAGGTTCGTCCTCTGATCTGTCACTCACTATAATAGCAAACATCTGGCATCCCTTCTACATGCAGTGCTTAAGTTGCTGAGTGGATATCATACGAACTTCTATGGGCTTCTGAATGCCCACTATCTCAATTGATGTACCATGATCATCTAACCAGCTAATTACCTTTTGGTGACAATCTAGCTTGGCTCGATGAGCCACAAGCCAGTCCATACCCAAAACCACATCTTAGGATCCTAATGTCATAACTCTAAGGTCACAAACTATGGTAAAGGGTCCTAAAGATATCTCACAGTCATAGACTAAGGTGTCTACTGCCATCTTAGCCCCAGTGGCCAACTCAACTTCCCACCTATTATTTTGCCTAGAGGCCACCAGCTTGCAATGCTCCACTAACGATGGAGATACGAAAGAGTCAGTAGCACTAGAGTCAAAAAAAATAGAAATGGGGACACCCCCTATCATACTTGATGTCTCAATCACTGATACCTAAAAATCAGCTTGGCGGTTATCAACCACTGCTAACATACGATGGGACCTAACCACATCTCCAACCATCTGCTCTGATCCTCCTACGCGAGGCTATCCCCCTACTGTAAAGCCCTATGGGCACTCTCTGGCTAGATGTCCTACTCCACCACACACATAACATGGGCCCCTAGCCTATACCTATCTAGTCTGAGTCCTACCTAACTGCTGTTGTCCAGATCTACCTATGGACCCCTGTGAACCCCTGTATGACTACTGTGACCTCGCAGGTCCCGCAGGTGGTCCCTGCTGCCTCTGATCTCTACATGGGACCTGCTGCTCCCAACCTCAATTATGCCCCCCGTGTACCCTTTGCTGTGGCTTGGATCTCTACTGCTGCTGTTGTGGAGGCCTAGGAGGTAAGGATGCGGAACTAAATCCTCCTCTCTGAGGTGGTTGTGGTGGTCTGCGGTAACTCTGCTGATGTTGTTGCTGCCCACGATCCCGAAACTGAGGGCGTGAGCTCTGCCCTCGTCCCTGTATCTCCTTAGCTATGTATGCCTTCTTGGCAGCATCACTCAATGTCTGGGGGTTTGCCATGCATACAGGCCCTGCTATGCTATGGTTCAACCCTCTAATAAACTTATGAACTAGGAATTTCTCATCGTGGAGATACTTTGCATATCGAGACAACTTGGTGAATCTGCCCTCATACTGAGCAATAGTAAGCCCTCTTTGCTAAAGGTTGTGAAACTCGTCTATGCGACGCTATCTGTAGTGATCTGATAAATATCACGCATTGAAGCACTCAATGAAAGTCTCCCATGTGAGTGTGTCCAATGATAGATGGTGCTTGCACTCCTCAGCGCACCACCAAGTAGCTGCTACATCTCGCAACAGGTGGATTGCCACACATGCCTTCATGTTGCCCTTGTAAGGATGCAACACAAAGCATTTGTCTAGATTGATGAGCCAAGACTCAACTTCAGCTCCCTCTATAGTCCCAGCAAATGTAGGTGGATTCAGCCTCAACAAATCCCTGATGGGGTCTCCTCAGTCTCTGTGCCCTCTGATAGGCTCATCCGCATAATAATCATAAGGTCTGTGAACAATCTACTCCACTCGCATTGCCTCCTCATGCCTAGCATGACATGGAGGGCTCCTGCTACGAGCCCTGTAGGCTGATCCAACCTCCCCTACCATTGTATTTGGTATCTCAACATATGGCTCCACACGTGGTGCCTCACGCAACTCGACGCAGGGCTCCACATGTGGCTGAACATGTGACTCTTCTTGTGGCTCCATGCATGGCTCCTCTCATGGATGAACGCGGGGCTTAGCACGTGGCTCTATGCATGGCTCAACTGTGGCCGGTGGTAGCCTATCTAACACTGCCTGTAGTGCCTATAATATCTACGGACCAATATCAGGTATAGGTGGGGCCTGTGGTGCCTGGTGTGCCTATGGTGCCAGTGGCCCCTGACCCTTAGCTGAAGAGTCACTATGAACCTCTACGGACTCCATGCTGCATGAACGTGCTCGCCAAGCTCGTCGGGGAGGCATCCTACAAAAATGAGGTAATTACAAATTAATCAAAATTGCGGAATAATAATGTGCCTAAACAAGCCCAGTGTTTAAACTTGGCTCTGATACTAAATGTCATGCCCATATTTCCCATTGGGTCATGACATGCAACACACATGTCATGTCCACATTTGTCATGTGGTCATGACACGAAATATCAAAAACTTTCCCACAAGTCCCTAGAAAGCCCCTCGCATGCATTAGCGTGCTCGGTGGCAATCCGCATAAGGCGTAAACATGACAATCGATAATCAGGGAGGTGCGTCTACCTATGCAAACCCCTACATGATGATAGTCATATAGGGGGTTATGCAGCGCGATGTGTGCCGCTTCTAGGGTTAGAACAATTTTAATTCAAACCCTAAGCTTCCTAGGTGAAAGAGGTGATTTCAACTGATTCGAAATCAAACCCTAACACTAATGCATAAATGAAATCGAATATAATATCGCATCCAAAGGCATGAGGGTCGCATGATAAAATGGAGTGATTAAAAGAAAGTTGCAAAACTGCCATAACAGTAAAACTCTAAAATCTAGGAAAATTTTGATAGCATAACATGTTTTCAATAATTGAAATAACAATTAGAGTTTTTTTTTCATAAGAAAAATGGCATGCAAAAGAAGGTCTGCAAAAATTTAGGGGACAAACGGGAATAAGGGAGTATCAATCGCAGAAACCCTAGGCAGCAAAGGATCGGGCAAACAAGTCCAAATCAACCTTGACGATGAGGCGAAAAAAGATAGAGAGATTCTTGAAAATCAGGGAATAATCAGAAGACCATTAGGGCAGAAACTATCCAGAAGAGAAATCACAGAATGGATTCTGGAGAATTGGAAATGGCCTTGCACTATTAAATTCTTACCAAAAGGTTTTTTATGGTCCTTATGCGCAGTCAAAAGGAACGTGACTTAATTCTCTCTTTCAAGCAGTGACGAATTAAAGACTCGTTCCTTTTCATTCAAAAATGGAGTCCATTATTTGATCCTTGCAACACTAGTCTGGTAGAGGGCCCCTTGTGGTTTAGGCTCTATAATCTCCCATCGGAATTATGGTCAGAAAATTGTTTAAAGAAAATTGGAAACTCGTTCAGTATTATAGTTGAGATTGACAAAGGAATCTTAGAAAGTGATTCTTTCCTCTATGCCCGTATTAGGGTAGCCAACATCGATAGTTGGCTAGAATCCATCAAGATCTTATCAACGCTTGGAGAGAGATCAGTGAAAATTGAACAAGAGGAAGAAATTTTTTTTGCCTAACTTGTGGAAGTAGAAATCATGGTTCCAAAAGCTACCCTGTGAACGTAAAAAAGGAATGGAGGAAAAAAGAACCGAATTCCCAGAACTTTGCCCCAGTCCTGAAGGCTTCCTCTTCTATGCCACCACTGGAAGACGTCACGCTAGGGCAGAATCAAGGTAATCAAGACGCCCCTCCGGCAGAATTATCGACAACGGAGGCAAACCCTACCAATTTAGCTGTGGAGGTAGAAATTCTGGGGCTCTCTAAGGAAGAAGATAACTCCGATTGGTATGACTCCAATGGGGAAGATGAGTTTGGAGAAGCTAAAATACGATCTATCAGTCAAGAAGTAGCCAAAATCCTATAACCAAATCTGAATGTGAAAGGAAAGAAGAAGGGACGAAAACCTAACAGAATTTTAAGGGAGGAGGAAGCGGCCAAAGGTGGTCAAGCCACCCTAAAAAAGTTCATTAATAGTACCAAGGGAGGAGATGCCTCCCTTGGGAAGCAATGAAGATTCTGAGTTGGAATGTCAGGGGCATCAATGCCCCTGACAAATGATGCTTGCTGAAGTGTCACCTCCAGAGCTTTGGTGTAGCTATAGTCCTTCTCCAAGAAACTAAACTATCAAAAGATGAGAGCGACATTTTCTATAGATCATGTAGAGGCTGGGATGGCCTTTTTGTCCCTACTCAAGGGGCTTCTGGAGGTATGTGTGCTCTTTGGAACCCTAGAGTTGCAAATCTAACACTTCTTGATGAGACAAACAATTGGATGGCCTTGCGTGTTAGCAACAATCAATCCCACTTTCAATTCATCTTATGGAACGTCTATGGACCTATCAAAACTTCGAACAAGTTGGCCACTTGGGCCTCTATCTCAGTCTTCATGGATATCCATAGAGAGGATCTTTGGGTATTGGGTGGAGATTTCAATACTGTCCTATCAGTCACAGAAAAAGGAGGGGGTCTTTGCCATATAAGCCAAAGCCAAAAAGACTTCAATCTTTTTGTGGAAGAAAATAACTTGGTGGACATTGCTCCAAAAAATAGGGAATTTACATGGACGAATAGGAGAAAAGGCTTCACCAACATAGCAGAGAGACTAGATGGATTCCCTATATCCTCTAACTTCCTGATAGAAGTTGCTTTAGAATCACTCATTATGCCAGTCTCAGGATCTAACCATTTCCCCGTCCTGTTAAGCTTACAAGAGGACAAGCCTCCCCCAAGATGCCCCTTCAAATTTGAAAAAATGTGGCTCAGGGATTCATCACTAAAGGATCTGGTTAGCACTTGGTGGAAGGAAGTTAAAGTTTAGAAAGGTTCAAAGATGTTCATTGTAAGCAAGAAATTAATTGCAATAAAAGGGTATTTGAAAATATGGAATGAAAATTCATTTAAGAACATCTTCAAGGAAAAGGAAAGAATCAAAGCTGAGTTAGAAGTTCTAAACTCAGTCATTATTGCCCAAGGAATGATGATGGTGGAATTTGAAAAAGAGAAAGAACTAACAAAGATCCATAACGAACTCCTGGCTCGAGAAGAAATTTACTGGAGATCCAAATCCCGCGAAACTTGGTTGAAAGAAGGTGACCTTAACACTAAATTCTTTCATAACTCCACCAAGCAAAGGAGAAACTATAATCTAATTTCTAAAATCATGAGCTCTGGAGGTACGGAACTGGTTGATCCCGAGGCAATCCAAAAAGAAGCAGTCTCATTCTTCAAATCACTCTTAGCAGATGACAAAGCCTCCATTGGCTAGCTTCAAGAACCTTTTCTGGATCTTATTCCTTCCATAATATCAGCAGAGGAGAATGAAATGCTTCTTGGCCTGATCTCCAAAGAGGAACTCAAATTTGTTGTTTTCCAATTGTCCCCAGACAATGCCCTAGGCCCGGATGGCTTCCCAGCTAGATTCTATCAAGAATTTTGGGACATCTTAGAGGAAGAAATTTGGAAAGCGGTTGAAGACTTAAGGAATTCCAAAAGAATGATCAAGGACATCAACAACATGTTCCTATCCCTCATTCAAAAAAAGTGGAGTTTAATTCCTTCAATGACTTCCAGCCCATTTCCCTCTGCAACTATATTTACAAAATAGTGACAAAAGTATTAGCAAACAGGCTGAAAAGCATTCTACCTTCCATAATATCTGAAGAGCAAAGTGGATTCACCCTGGGTAGGAACATTGTTGATAGTATTATTTCAGCCCATGAGATAGTGCATTCCATCATCTCAGGCAATCAAAGCAACATGATACTGAAACTTGATATCAGCAAGGCATATGATCGAGTTAATTGGAGATTCCTGCTGAAAATAATGGAAAGATTTGGCTTTCACAAATAGTGGATAGATTGGATCTTCGAATGCATCTCAACGGCTCAATACTTAGTGCTAGTCAATGGGAGCCCATGCAGTTTCTTTGAAGCCACTAGGGACTGAGGCAGGGAGACCCATTGTCACCCTTCCTCTTCGTCATAATGGTAGAAGCTCTTGGACAAGGCATACAACACCTTGTTCATAATGGACGATGGAGAGGAGTGCAAGTTGCGGATGGACTTCCCCCGGCTTCGCATCAGCAATTTGCAGATGACACTCTCCTCTTTGTAGCTTCCCAAGTCCAGGAGGCTAAGGAAATCTCATCCATGCTAAAACACTATCCCAAAGCCTCGGGCCAGGTAATAAATCATGCCAAATCTAACATCTTCTTTTTCAATACCTATAATAAAATGCAATGCCAAATTCTTTCCATCCTTTGTTTTGAGAAGGCTGAGCTACCTAGCAAACACTTGGGAGTCCCACTCTTCAAAGGGGCTATGCCATCTATTCTCTGGGAAGATACCATCCAAAAGTGTCGTTCCAAAGCCTCCTCCTGGAAAGGAAAGTGGCTCACTCTCTTAGGTAAAATTCAAATGATAAAAGCAGTCTTATCTACGGTTCCCATCTATCACTTGAGCAGCAACCAAATAAACAAAAAGGCCAATGGCACTCTAGATGGAATTTTCAAGAAATTTTTATGGGAAGGGGCAAACGAAGTCAAAAGACTCCCTTTAATTGGTTGGCAAACAGCGTGCAAGGACAAGCAAGACAGAGTAGTAGGAATTAGAAACCTAGAAAAATAGAATATCGCTCTAGGAGCAAAGTTTGTTTGGCTAATTTATAAAGAGCCCAACGCAAGATGGTGCAAAATCCTGAGGAAAAAATATTTGGATTCAGAGGACCCCGCACAGATTCTCACCAACCCTAACCCTCCAAAAGGATCACACATCTGGAATTTCCTGCAGAACTACATATGGCTCATTTCAGATCACATCTCTTAGATTCTCCATAATGGCACTAAAGCAAACCTTTGGGAGGACTCGATAAATGGCCTTTCCCCTTTGACTGATGTTCCCAACTTAAAGAACCACTAGAGAAGAATAGCAGACTCCTATGGGTATATGGCAGCCGATTATATCAGTGGCACGGACTGGGACTGGGAAAAAATATCTACTCTCCCATTAGACAGGGAAGTGGGTGCAGATCTAAAAAGAGCACTCTTGGAAAGAAAGATAATTACGTCGAATAGGGAAGATGAATTAATGTGGACCGGCTCCAAATCTAGGCGATATGTAGTCAAATTTAGCTATAAAATGTAAAATACACAACCACAATCAGATTGGCCCTCTAGCTTATTTTGGGGTAAATGGACCCTACCGAAAGCAGGCGCCTTCTTGTGGATAGCCATTCACCAACGGATACTCACTAGAGACAGGCTGAATTGGCTAGGAATTGCGGGACCATCGAGGTGTGTATTGTGCTACAATGCAGAAGAATTCTTGGACCACCTACTGGTATCCTTCCCCTCCACCGCAAAGTGCTAGGATTGGCTACAGGGTAAACTTGACTGGTGTAACGCTCTCCCCAATGAGCTAACAGGATTAATCAAAGGGTGGCCAAAAGGGCCCAAAGCCTTGTGGCAAGGGTTGTGGGAATCCAGTCCCTCCCTCCTTATTTGGCACATTTGGCATGAACGAAATCAAAGGATTTTTAGAGACATATCCTCCAGAATCGAGGACGTCTTGAGAAAGTTGGAGTTGGGCATCATCGAGATCATCAATGCAAGATTAATGGACTCCTCCCCGACACCGTTTGCTGCATGGGATGGGGAAGCAAGGAAGAGTTGGCCAGACCTATTAATTCCAAACTAGTGCCATAATCCCAGCAAGGCAGATGAAAGGAAAATAAAATGCGCTCTCACCAATTGGATTGCCCCACCCCTGGGAAGGCTGAAACTAAACTTCGATGGGGCCGCAAAGGATAATCTGAGAACCTCTGGAGCAGGAGTTATAATTCGTGATCACCATGGAAAGTTGATTTGGGCCCTATCAAAGAAGTTGCCCTTTGGCACGAACAATGAGGCCGAATTCACAGCCTTACTCGCCGACCTTCGTTTATGCAAAGAACACCATCTAATTGACCTAGATGTGGAAGGCAACTCCCTCATTTGCATAAACACGATCACTACCAAAAACATAATGAGCTGGAAGTTGAAGTACCTAGCGGAGGCTTTTGGGAGTGCATGGAGAACCTGGGGAATGTGTCCTTCTCCCACACTTATCAAGAAGGAAATAAAGTTGCTGATCATTTAGCCAACTTGGCCTGCGTACAAGAAGAGGATGTGATTCTGGCAGACTCATGTGAACAATGGTCAGGAATGCCATTAGAATGACCCATGCCAACTTGGTTGCCTAGCACAATCGTCCAAACAAGATTTGGATATCTCCATGGCGCAATGGCGGCATACCGATTCCTCAAAGAGCAGAGAACCTTCCTAGGGTGACTGAGGGAACAACAGACTTACTTAAAGATGCAAAGACTCAATCCACACTAACCTATGCGATGGAGATTGAGTGTGAATGTATCTGTCAAAAGAGAGAGGAGAGCGTTGAGGGTGACGACAATACTGAGCCACCAGAGGAAACCAGAACTGAGCAAATTAAGCGGCTCTTTATTGCAAATGATGCCACTGTAGGAGCAATCCTAAAAGTAATTGGAGAAGCCAACCTCCTAGAAGGTCACGTTCATGATGCGACCATCTATGAAGGATTCCTATCTACCTGCATGCTCATCCTTGGGAGGAAGTCTCGAGGGTGAATCTTGGTCAACTCACTGGTTAAAGAAGACATGAAAGAGGCCGCCTACACAGCCATCACTGTTTCAACAAAAGGCCTACGAGGGGCTCGATTGGTGGGATCTTCAATGCGGCCGCAATCAACAACGATCAGGATCCCCCAACTGTCTCCGCCCAGGCCCTCATCCTCTTCCGGGAAGGAATCAAGCGAAAAAATATGGAGACCTTTGCCTACTTCATAGGCCAGTATGGTGACCTCTTGTCCCCAAAGCAAGTGGAAAGGGCTGGGGAAGTGGTTGAAGGCCTAAGGGTGTTGTGGCACTCTTGATTGTACTTGCCAACTATGGCACCTCTATACTGCTTCAGATAGAAGGCTTTTGTATTCCCGTTACTATAAATAAAAGGGAGCTACCCCCTATGGTAGTACTTATCTATCAAAAAAAAATTGAAATAACAATTTTAAAAAGAAAATCTCCAAGAAGAAATTAATGCAAAAATTAAAATAATTAAATAAGGACAAAATAACTTTCCAAGGTTAAATGAATTTAACTATTCCACAAAATATTAAAATTCAAAAATAAATAAATGACCAAAATAAAACTCAAAAATTAAGTCCTTTAATCAATATAATTTCAACCATTATATTTATTAACTCAAAAATAATTTGTAAAGGGGAAAAATTAAAATATCTCTCCCCAAAAAAAATAAAAATAATAAAAGAGGTATCCCAAAGGAATTTAAATTAAAGTGCACTAGAACTTAAATAAAGGTGTCCAAAATAAATAAAGGGCAAAGGGGATAAAGAAATTCAATAATTCAAAAATCCTATCCCAACAAATAATTTCCACATGCAATTAAAAATATCCAACCCCAAGGAATATTAAAATCAACATAAAATCAATCACAAGGAAAGTCAAATAAATCAAAAGGACTTGAAAAGCAAAAAGAGGGAAACAAGAATTCACGTGCACATGAAAAGAATAAAAGAGAAAAAATAAAAGAAAACTTCTAAATTCCCTCTCACCCATTCAAGCCCTAATTTTTATTTTATTAATTTCCTTATGGATTTTCCCTAACTTGTTCATTTGTTTTCTCTTCTTCTCTATTGTATTTTGTTTGCCTCCATTGATGCAGGTTGAAGGTTTGCTAAGGAGGCCACCATGAGAATCCTCCACACAAAGGTATATTTTGTGTAAATATATTGTAGGGTTTTCCTCTTTGTTTGCATATATATATACACACACATTTAAAAAACTAGAAGCATTATGAGTTGATGTGTATATATATATATATATATATATATATATATATATATATATATATATATATTTTAGCAGATTGTAATAATGAAACCAGAGTTAAGGGGGTTGTTGTTTGCAGATCTGACAGGGAAGAGTTACTGTGGCAGGGTCGATGGCCTGTATTCATCTGTCGCCACTGTCGAAGGCAAGGAGAGGGTTTGGGGGCCCAAGTTGCCACAGACACAAGGTTTAGAGTAGGGCAAGGGGTGTGGGGAGGAGGCCATTCCTCCACCCACACCCTTGGGTGTGGGTGGATGCCCCACAACAGTAACAACACAAGGCAGCAATGGAGGAATGGGGGTTTGTGGTGGGCGTCGTCGCCCACCACAGCCCCTTTGTATTTTTTTGTTTAAAAATAGAACTTAAAACAAAACCCCCAATCATGGGGTTCGACCCTCCACTCAACATTTCTTTATTTTCGTTAAACACTGTAACATACACAGTAAGACCCAATGCATTTCGATTATGTTTTATTTAATACAGTTCAATAACATTTAAATTTTATGTGTATAAAAATGTGTGTGTGTATATATATATATATATATATATACTCACAGCTTACACTTTTAACAGTAGTTCTAAAATGTGTTTTTTTGTTTAAAAGAGAACAAAAACATATATATATACAATCCTTGAAGGGAAAAATTACATACCTAGATTTGTATCCTAATATAAACTAGTATATTTTTTTTGAAAAAACATAAATATACAGAGATGCTATTTTTCTTTCTCCTCTTTTGACAGTAATAATAAATGGAGCATAATACTATTCTTTGTTTATAACAGAAAATATTCAACCTATTTTTGCATTTTTCTGTGTGCATAAAATATAATTTGTACAGCAACTTCCTTTATATCTAAGCCCATTTCAAAGGGTCTATATCAGCATTCTAATTTCTTTCTTTCCTTTCAGATATAAAATGACAACATATACAAAATCATTTATGTCCAACTTTCTACAAACACATAGGTACAAACATCAAGTTAAGAATCATTTATTTCCTTGAAGTACATAACAGCGAATTTATATTTTCTTAGGCAAATTTCTATAAACACTTAAACACAATAACTTAGCATAATGAACATCTTTTTGAATAACAATAAAAGTGTGACTCACATATAAATTTCCTTTCACACCAAAAACAATAAGGAGTACAAATTTTACAACTCCAACACTATGGCCTCCAAGGCCATGGCTTACATATAGCCAACTAAAAATAAAGCCAAAACACTAAAAATGGACTTCTCCAAAGCTCCATTTTCTTCAATAAAAACCTGCAATAATACAAACACCAAAATGGGGAACCAAGCCACGAATGAATGCCCTCCTCCCTATAATAGAGCCGCTAATGGGTCACCTTCGAGCTAGGGAGGTAGGATTCACACGGTTTCACAAACACACCACAACAAAGAAATTTCCAAACACACAAGATTTACTCCCATGGATTTGCACATAACAAAACTCAATAAATTGAGTTTGGAGGGGGTAGGGGAGTGGAACCCTCAACTCAAGAGGTCACCCCAAGAACTCCAAAAACCACAAAATTTGAAGGCCTCAAGCCATAGTAAGAATGTACATATCTCCATAAATCTCAAAACCATCATGGCACTCTTGCCATGCAAATTTCTCCCAACACCATAGAATGCCCTCAAGGCTATAAATAATACAACAATAAGGAGGTGACCTCGAGGAGGTTCACTCTCCCCCACCCCATACGAGTTGAGCATTACCTCCAAATGGAGGTGCTCTTACGAACTCCCAACTCACATAAAAATGAAAACAACACCAAACAAAAATTTCCAACACATTCAAATAAATAAAACATGCATAGGGAAATGGCTATTGCCATGGAGCTTACCTTCAAAAGCCCTAAAAATGGAAGCACATTTGAAGAAGATCTCCAAGCTTCTTCAAGTCTCTAAATCTCCAAAATTTCTCTAACACTCCCAAAACCTCCAAGAATAGAAAGAAAATTTCAAAAAAAGAAGAACCCCCAACTCCTCTCCAAGAGGAGATAAAATAGGCCATCAAAATTGGCCTTGAGGAAGGAGAAGGTGACACATCCCATGCCACTTGCAAGGGAGAAGGAGTGTGAGGGTGACAAGTGTCACCCTCCAATCCATTCAAACCCTCACCTTATCCACTTGTGCTCTCACACATGTGTGAGAGACCAAGTGGAAAGATGGCAACTCCCTCCAAGGCTCCATGAGGATAAGGGATGCCACATGGCATCCTCTTATTCTCCAAGAGATCCATCTCCCTCCAAGATGCTCTCACATATGTGTGAGAGTCTTGGAGGGAGATCCCACACACTTGGGGGTCTTAAAGACCTCCCAAGTTTTCTTGGTGAAGGGATCCCCAAACTTTGGGAAGGGAGATGGGTCTTTCCCAAAGCATGACTCATCTCCCACCCTTATCCATTTCAAAATTCTTCACTTTTACTAAACCCAAGTTTAGAGTGACCAAAAGTGAGTTACGCTAGGGTTTAGTAAGTCCAAATAGACCCTAGACCCTCAGGTTACCACCTAGGGTAAGTTTGGGACACTAAAACACACCTAGGGAGGTATAAAATCACTTTTAAATAGCCCATAAATAAAAATAATACCAAATGGTGTAAATCAAATATAAATATACAACACATGATATAACTCAATTTAAAAAGGGGTAACTAGGCCAAATAATTAAATCAAGCATGTACTAAAACATCATCCGATCAAATGTGATCCTCATCCCTCTTGGGAATGGATCAGCTTTATAGGGAATTACAAATGTGTGAAAACTACCTTTGATTTCCTGTGGCCTGGGAATATAACCTACACAACTTGATCAAGAGGTCAATCACATCATGGCTAAATCATAGCCGAAGCAACTGAAATTAAAGTCATGTCATTGCGTACAACATTAATCATTTCTAACATAATTAAGATTAAAATTGCATTTCCTATCTAATATCTCATAATCATCATCAAATATTAAATCCACATAATGAACTTGTAATCACATCAATAATCATCATCAAATATGTCCCACATGTCTAACATCATCATAACATCAAAATATGATCTAATCAAATCACCATATGTCTAATCAATGCTAATCCAAAATTAGGAGATATAGTCTAAATCTGCATAATGGGACAATAGTCTCTAAATGTCTGATAATGTCACCAACTATAATGTAAAACAATCAAAAATAGGGAAGTGAAATAAATTGGCCTCACAGAAGCATAGGTTGAGAAGTTGGGAGGTAGACAGGCACATGTGGTGCTTGCTTACTTTTCTTGTTATTATGGGTGTTGTATGTGTGAGCAATCATGGGATGTTGCAGCAAATTTTGAACACCTTGATTTCTTTGAGTAATTTGTCTTGCATAGTTTAAAATGTAATCGGGGGATCTAGGTGGTTTTCAATCTCCTTGAACCATAATGACTGGTTTTAAGCAATAAGGTGCACCAGGTTCTCCTTGCACAATCATCTTAGGAACATTTCTACAAAATCTATTAGTGAATATTGAATTAACATTGTTTCCCTCTCTATTATACCCAACATCTATCCCTAAAGGATTTAATGTGAGGGACCTTTTCTCATCCTCATCCACTAATGCTTCATCCTATCCAAGGAGAGCATTGGAATGAAAGAAAGGTAAGGTGTTGTTAGGAAAATTAGGTGTTGTATCATTAATAGATCTATCCATAGTCTTCTCATCTAGTATTCTTGGAAATTCAACTATAGTAGAAGTAGGATAACTTATGGAATCATCATCATCATCATCCTTGTATATTTTAGTTATTAGTTCCAAAGCATTAAGAGAAATTTCACTCATCATTGTCAATGTGTTTTGTTAGGTCTTCTACTACCGAAGGGTATGTATTCATGAGAGATGTGAAGTTGTCAAAATCAGATACATAGTCAAGGATTTTAAATGAAGAGCATTTAAATATATCCTTATTATACATAGCTTGTATATAAGTGAGAACATGGGGATTCATATTAAGAAATTTGTACAAATTCTCAAAGTTTTTGATATATGCAGGAAAAGATACCAAAGAGCGATGAGATGAAGATGCCATAATGAAATGTCTTGTAACATCAATGTCCAATAAGATCTAGTAATGCAAGACATGCAAAATTTTATGATGATTAAAGTACCCTAGATGTGTGATTATTTCACTCCTAAACACTTGTTTGAGAAAAAGGGCTAAAAGGACACACCAAGTTCACAAAAAATACAATGGATGGGAGGAAAATAGTGCAACACAACAAGGCCCAATTGATGATTTGGTATATTTATATTGAATGCAATGAAACAACACAAATTATACTTGTTTATGCACCTAAAATGTTCACTTTTTTTTTACCTTATTTCAATGCAAATGTATAAAAGAGGGGGTGTTGTAAGGAAATTGGAGAGGGTCGGTGAATTATAACCTTAATATCAGTCCACTAATGCAGCCATATCCTTCACAACAAACCTATAATGCAATTCTATATGAATGATAAGTCAAAATCTAGTGAAAATACAAAATTTTTAAACCCTAATTGTGAAATTAAGGCATGAAAATGTGCAAAATGATATGTAAATGAGTTCTAATAAGATTGATGATGTAAAAAACTCAGCTCAAATCTCAAAATGATTTTAAAACCATACAATGCTTGATGCAAGTGCAATTTTTATGAAAAATGCTAGTTTTGTTGAAATTGAGTGTGTAAATGCAAATTTTTGAGATATAAATACAAAAACACAGTAAAATGCAACACTTCATACAAAATAAGATTTGAATGAGTGCCTAAGATGAGTAGTAAAATCTGAAAAATGCAAGCTTATATCAATTTTAATATGAAAAATGCAATGCAAAAGATTATAATTTTATGAATTTATGAAATTTATATCAAATCTAATTCAAAATCAGAAATTAAATTAAAATTAATTCCAATTATGTCAAAATGCAAGCTTAAAATGCCGAATTTTTTGATTTTTTTGTAAATTTTTAAATGCAATATGAAAATGATAAATGAAATGAATTTCAAATATAATGCAAAAATCAGAAATTAAATGATAATTAATTAAAATTATGTCAAAATGTGAGCTAAACTACCAATTTTTTCAAATTTTTCAAAATTTTCAATTTTTTTTGTAAATTTTCAAATGCAATATGAAAATGATAAATGAAATGAATTTCAGATCTGAAGTACAACACTCAACAAGGTGCAAAATTCAAATAAAACATGGGTTCACCAAAATGTTTTGTGTAAAAAGAGGGGTTTCGATTTCAAGGTTAAATCCTCCTTTCACACCTTACATTCAAGGACATAAATCGAGTAAAGCCACAATCTTTTGCAATAGGGCTCTGCTATAGATTTAGTGTCCCTTAGAGCGAAGAGGAAACTTGGAATTTTCTAATTAATTGATCAATTAAATCCCAATTATGCTTAAAACGCTAATTTCATAAAATCGTAAACAAACAGATGAAACACGACAAATGCTCATAGACAAAGATACAATATTCAAAGTAAATACATACCAAACTTCAAGATTGCAGATGCATGAAAGTGGGGGACTAATGAGCGGACACCCAAGTCTAAGGTACTAGTTTCTTTTGGGATCTCTGAAGATTGTCCATAACCTATTTCTACTGTTCTGGGGATTTTTGTGCCTTGGGATCCAGAGGACTAATGTGCAGGTGCCCGAGTCTAGGTCATGCTTTTCTGCTTTGATTTGCAATTCTGACACTTTGTTATGTTTCCCTACAACTCCACTTCTTTCACTTCTGCACATGTAACCTACAATCACAGAAAGGGGGTTGGGGGTTGTGGTGTTTAGAGGCTTGCATCAGTCAAGCCCTAGAGAGACATTCAAGTCTTTCGAACACCGTTGTTAGATAAAGAGTGTGTATCCCTATAGGATAGAGGCAAAAACCAATTGATAAATGATTAAAAATGCAAATAAATGTCATCTCGAAGGTGTAGCTCGCATATAGATGAAAATCTTTCACATCATGAGAAGATGAATCCAAATCTGCATAACAAGCACAATAACAAGACAAGTCTGCTCTACAACAATGCATATCTTGAATGCTCTAAAATCACAAGTGCACCAAAAGTTCATAATCATCTTCTCTAGTTTACAAATGAATCCCTAAACATGCTTATATATGCAACTAAACAACTTCCCACCTTAATTTTGTAATTCAAACTTGAGATGTCGACAATGGACACTTCTTACGGTCACATAATCAACATTTAAAATTTAGGACCCCGCTAAATAGGGTAGGACTAGGGCGCGGTCGCCCAAGTCCTCAGCCCCTATTTAGGTTAGGGTTAAGCTCACAAGATTCCCCTAGGGTACCCTAGTCCTACCCTATTTAGGTTAGGGTTAAGCTCACAAGAGTCCCCTAAGCCCTATTTAACATGGGTTTTCAAGGATTTCCATCAGGAGTTAAAATGAACATGTATGATTACACTAAAAGGACCCGAGAGCTAAACATAGGAGGGAAAAAGTCCTAGGGAGACATTTTTTGACATAAGAATGTGACTCTCTGGGATCTTCTTGAAATATTGCCACAACACAAACTGCATGCATGATATCTAGTCTGGTAGCAGTTAGGTATAGTAGTCCTTCTATCATTGACCTAAATTTGCTTTGATCATCCTTAGGGGATTCATCATTCTTGCTCAACTTGCAACCAGTTGTCATGGGGGTACAAACTAGTTTAGAATCTTCCATTCCAAACTTCTTCAACAATTCCTTGACATACTTAGATTATGAAATGAAAATGCCCTTTTTTGTCTGATTGATTTGTAGTCTAAGGAAGAAGTTCATCTCTCCACACATTGACATTTCAAATTCTTTTTGCATCTCATTTGTAAAATTCTGACACATATTTTCATTTCCACCAAAGATTATGTCATCCACATAGACCTCAACAATTAGGATTTGATCTTTTCCAACCTTGATATACAAATTACTATCTGCAGACCCTTTACTGAATCCCTGCTACAATAAGTACCTATCTAACCTTGCATACCAAGCTCTGGGAGCTTGTTGTTGGATCTAGGGCATACAACTGAGAGGGGGGGGTGAATCAGTTGTATAAAACTTGTTGTTCTTTCAAACACTTGATTCTTCGTTGTTAGTTAGCAGCATATCAATTAATCATCCATGAAAGCATAATACATAAACACAAGAGCAGATAAACATCAACACATTGAACACCAAGATTTTGACGTGGAAAACCCGGTTAAGGGAAAAACCACGGGGTGATTAACCCAAGAATTATTCTCTGTTAGAAGAATAAAGAAGAATGAATGGCACATGCCAATTAGGGCTCACTGCCCGAGCACACTGCTCACAAAGAGGCTCACTGCCTACAAGGAGACACACTGTCTACAAAGTGATAAAAATCACAGTCTTGAACTGGAGAATGACATCTCGACCATGTCCGGATCAGTTCCATTTAAGCCCAAAAACCTTTGCTCTGCCTTTCGCATTTCTCTTCACTATGCCACACTCATCCACACAATCCACACCTCGAAATGAACTCACAAACCATTATTTATACAAGACATCGACTTAGGAACAAACATCTAAGTCGGCAAACAACCATAAGAGTATCCGCAAGATGAATAACACATCCGGTCGGCCACCACAAGAACATTCGCAGGATGAACAACTCATCCGGTCGGCTAAATAGAGCAAGAACTTCATCCGGAAGAATAACTTCAATTCCGGGCTCTACTATCAATGCGGACCAACAACACAACCTCAACATGATCCAAGAACCTTCACAAGCCTGCTTGAATGACCGGATACATCCACACTTCCTCTACTTACTGGAATCTCTTGTCTTCCTCATCCGGAACTTCAAGAACACAGTCTGTCGCCACTGTCATAATGCAAAAGGTACTTCCGGACCTCCAAATCATACACAAATCAGAATGACACATCACAAGGACATCCCAAACACTCCTTCCAATCCGCAGATTAGGATAATACAATTCCAGACCTCACCGGACCTTTCTGTGATCCTTTGTCACCTCTGAACACTTGCCGGAACCAGTTCTGTACCGACAGCCACAACTCCTTCAGATCTTCATGCGGACCTCTGAAATCTTAACTGAAGCATCTCAAGACTCATATCTACAAACCCTTTAATCCGCATCCTCTGGTTCTCAACCTATACAATACATTTGCCTTCTTCTCATCATTGTTCTTCACTGTTCCTGACTGAGGCTAATTTTCTCAATATCCTCAGCACACAGCTCATCAAATCCTTCTTGTCAATGCAATATGAGTATGTTGACATCAATGACAACACTGGCTCACCTCATACTTGCAACAATCTCCCCCTTTGTCATTGATGGCAACATATGATGTGAAAAACCATCAAGACAGGAACTTCTCCTTTCTGTCACAGCTCCCCCTATCAACAACAACTTTTCACATGTCTTCTCTTCCTTTACTGCTCCCCCTTTGATCATTAACCACTTGTTTTTCACATGTCTTCTCTCCCCCTTTGACATCAATGGCAAAGTGCTCATACTTGCAATTCTAATACATCAGAATCATACCAGCTGCTCCCCCTTAGTAGCAGCTCCCCATCATCAATCCGGATCACAAGATATGACTGTGATATCCACCGGACTGATGCACATCAGTGCATCCTAGTTCATCACCGGAGGGGCCATGACCCCTAACTTCTCCCGGAGATATTCAAAAGAGTCCTTTGGAAGAGGTTTAGTAAAGATATCTGCAATCTGATCCTTGGAGGGAACATACTCCAATCTGACTTCTTCCTTGTTTACTTGTTCTCTCAAAAAGTGAAACTTGATAGATATGTGCTTAGTCTTAGAATGCAATACCGGATTCTTAGAAATATTAATTGCACTTGAATTATCACATAAAATTGTGATAGGCTCCTCATATTCAACTTTAATGTCTCTTAGCATCTGCTTCATCCATAAGATTTGAGTGCAACTACCTGCTGCTGCAATGTATTCTGCTTCAGTTGTAGACAGAGATATTGCATCTTGTTTCTTGCTTAACCAAGAAACCAATCTCTTCCCCAAAAAGAATGCTCCACCACTAGTGCTCTTCCGGTCATCCACATCTCCTGCCCAATCTGCATCTGTGTAAGCATGAAGAGAGAAATCCAGATCTCTAGGGTACCATAGACCATACTCAACTATTCCTTTCAAGTACCTAAAAATTCTTTTGATTGCCATAACATGAGATTCTCTAGGATCAGCCTGGAATCTTGCCACAAGACCAACAGCCTGCATTATATCTGGTCTAGTTTGAGTGAGATACAACAATCCACCAATCATTGATCTATACTTTGTCTAATCTGCCTTTGGAGAATCATCATCTTTGCTTAACTTACATCCGGTTGCCATAGGAGTGTTCATTGGCTTTGAGTCTTCCATACCAAATTTCCTTAACAATTCTTTCACATATTTGGTCTGAGAAATGAAGATCTCTTCTTTTGTTTGAGTAATTTGCAGACCCAAGAAGAAATTCATTTCACCAAGCATAGACATTTCAAACTCACTTTTCATCTGATTTGCAAAAGTTTTGCACATACTATCTCTTCCTCCAAAAATGATATCATCCACAAACACTTCAACAATCAAAATGTTTTCATGATCAATTTTGAAATATAAGTTACTATCAGCAGTACCTTTGTTGAATCCAATCTGCACAAGATGCTTATCCAACCTTTCATACCATGCTCTTGGGGCTTGCTTCAATCCATACAAAGCTTTCTTCAACTTGCAGACCATATCATCATTATCAGACAATTGAAATCCATCCGGTTGTTCAATGTAGACTTCTTCTTCCAGATCACCATTTAGGAAGGCAGACTTGACATCCATCTGATATACCTTGAAGTCTTTGAAGGCAGCATATGCAAGAAGTAATCTGACTGCTTCAATTCTTGCCACCGGAGCAAAAGTTTCTTCAAAGTCAATTCCTTCTATTTGAGAGTACCCTTTGCAGACCAATCTAGCTTTGTTTCTGATTACTTCACCAGCTTCATTTAGTTTGTTCTGGAAGACCCACTTGGTTCCAATTACATTCTTGTCTCTAGGTCTGGGAACAAGATCCCAAGTATGATTTTTCTCAATTTGCATCAATTCATCTTCCATTGCTTTGGTCCAGTTTTCATCATTGCAGGCTTCATTTATTGTTTTAGGTTCAATCTTAGAAATCAGACAACATTCATCCTGATTTTGAGCAACATTCCTTCTAGTTTGTACACCTTTGCTTCTGTCACCTATGATCTGATCTTCAGAGTGGTTCAGTCTTACATACCTTGGAATTTTGGGAGTATCCAGCACTGCTGCTTCTTGATCAGGCTCATTCAAACCTATCTCTTCTTCCTGATTTACCGGATCAGGCTGACTCTGTCTCACCGGAGAGGATTGAGTTCCTTGAACACTGTCTTGGTCATCTTCATCAAACTCATAAAATCTTGAAGGCTTCTCAATTCCTTCATCAACTTTCACATTAGTGCTTTCTATCATCTTCCTCAATCTCTTATTGTAGCACCGGTATGCTTTGCTTTGAGTGGAGTAGCCCAAGAAAATTCCTTCATCACTTCTAGCATCAAACTTTCCTAGATCTTCATCTCTTTTAATATAACACTTGCTACCAAATACTCTGAAATATTTTACAGTAGGAGTGATGCCAAACCAGAGTTCATAGGGGGTCTTACCGGTGTTGTTTCTGATTTAAACTCGATTGAGAGTGTAGACTGTAGTGCTGATAGCTTCTTTCCAAAACATTTGAGGAACATTTGCTTCCAACATCATTGTCCTGGCAGCTTCCTGGATGGTCCGGTTCTTTCTCTCAACTACTCCATTCTGCTGTGGAGTCCTAGGAGCAGACAACTGTCTCCTTATACCCTGCTTCTCACAAAAGTCAATGAACTCACCAGATGTAAATTCACCACCTCTATCAGACCTTAGACACTTTAGTTTCAATCTGGTTTGATTCTCTACCATAGCTTTGAAGATTTTGAACTTCTCAAATGCTTCTGATTTTTCTTTTAGAAAGGTAACCCACATCATCCAGGAATGATCATCAATTAACAACATGAAATATCTATCACCTTGCAGACTCTTGATTCTTGTCGGACCACAGAGATCAGTATGTACTAGTTCCAACAATCCGGTAGAGGACTGATCTTGGCTTTTGAAAGAGACTCTGCTTTGTTTACCTAGCTGACATTCTTTGCACAAACTATTTGTAGGTTTCATCAATTTTGGAAGATCTCTTACAGCCTGAGTATTGCTTATCTTGATGATGTTATCAAAATTTACATGACACATTCTTCTATGCCATAACCAACTCTGATCAATTTGAACAAACAAACAACTTTTATTTGAACCAACCAGATGAAAGATATTACCTTTTGTCTGAGTACCGGATGCAATTTCAGTTTCGGAGCTTGTAAAGATTCTGTATTTTCCATTCTTGAACCGGAGATCATAGCCTTTGTCCACTAACTGACCAACACTGAGAAGATTGTGCTTCAATCCTTCAACATATAGTACGTTACCTGTTTTGCTCTTTCCATCAAAGGAAATAGTTCCCCTACCTCTGATTCTGCCAGCAGAATTGTCACCAAACTTTACCATTCCTCCTTCATACCTTTCCAAATCTAAGAACTTATTCTTGTCACCAGTCATATGGTGAGAACATCCACTATCAATAACCCAATCATCCTTTTCTTCCACTTGAGCAGCCAAAGCTCTTTCCACAACCTTGTGATTGACAGATTCAGAGGATATTGAATCTTCTTCCTTGATGGCAATAAACACCCATTCATTTCCGGATTTGCTTCCTAGTTCTGATTCATCATCTGTTACTCCTTCATTGTTATCTTCTTCATGAACATAATAGCAGTTCTTTTGAAACCTTTGTCTGTTAGTATTAGACCTTGCAGATCTTTCCGGACATCTTGAAGCAAAATGACCAATCTTATTGCAGTTGAAACACTTAAAGGGTAGTTTTCCTTCATACTTACCGGATCCTCTTGGCAATCTCTTTGCAATGAGGGCTTCAAGTTGAGCTGTTTCTGCTTCTTCTTCTTCCATGTCTCTTCTTGCTTGATCATACCATGACATCTTCCTTGATGAGTTTTCTCCCAGATCAAATCTCTGTTTGCCTTTCACATAGGCACTGGCTTTGAAAGCAGATTCAGTCTTGGGAGGATCATCTCCAAACTCGGTCATTTCAAATGCAGCTAGTTTGCCAGCCAGTTGTTCTCTTGTGACAGTTGTGTGGGCTCTGAATTCATCAATGGCAGCAACCTTGATTTTGTAGGCAGCAGGAAGGGATCTTAGGATTTTGCAGACAATCTCATTTTCATCTAGAGTTCCACCAGCATTTCTAATTCCACATACCAGCTCATTCACTCTTGGCATTAAGGTAGTGATGTTTTCATCATCTCTCATCTTCAATCTTTCAAATTCCCCTTTCAGACTTTGCAACCTTGCACTTTTGACAAACTCATCTCCTTCATACAGAAGTTCCAGTTTAGTCAGGATCTCATATGCAGTTGGTAGGTCAATAACATTCGAGAGATCTAAGTCATTCAATGCGCTTAGAAGAGCTTCCTTGGTCCGTAGATTGTTTTCAGCTTCTGTGATTTCATTCAGAGTTGTCGGACCACCTTGTGGAGGTACATATGGTTTTGAAACCATAGCCAAGTATGCTTTTCGCATACATTCCAAGTGACACTTCATGCGACCTTTCCAGAGAGTGAAGTTGGTTCCATCAAACTTCGAACTATCCTTCTTGTATGACGACATCCTGGATCTCCTCAAGCGGTTAAGCTCCTTTCAGAGGAACTTGGCTCTGATACCAATTGTTGGATCTAGGGCATACAACTGAGAGGGGGGGTGAATCAGTTGTATAAAACTTCTTGTTCTTTCAAACACTTGATTCTTCGTTGTTAGTTAGCAGCATATCAATTAATCATCCATGAAAGCATAATACATAAACACAAGAGCAGATAAACATCAACACATTGAACACCAAGATTTTGACGTGGAAAACCCGGTTAAGGGAAAAACCACGGGGTGATTAACCCAAGAATTATTCTCTGTTAGAAGAATAAAGAAGAATGAATGGCACATGCCAATTAGGGCTCACTGCCCGAGCACACTGCTCACAAAGAGGCCCACTGCCTACAAGGAGACACACTGTCTACAAAGTGATAAAAATCACAGTCTTGAACTGGAGAATGACATCTCTACCATGTCTGGATCAGTTCCATTTAAGCCCAAAAACCTCTGCTCTGCCTTTCGCATTTCTCTTCACTATGCCACACTCATCCACACAATCCACACCTCGAAATGAACTCACAAACCGTTATTTATACAAGACATCGACTTAGGAACAAACATCTAAGTCGGCAAACAACCATAAGAGTATCCGCAAGATGAATAACACATCCGGTCGGCCACCACAAGAACATTCGCAGGATGAACAACTCATCCGGTCGGCTAAACAGAGCAAGAACTTCATCCGGAAGAATAACTTCAATTCCGGGCTCTACTATCAATGCAGACCAACAACACAACCTCAACATGATCCAAGAACCTTCACAAGCCTGCCTGAATGACCGGATACATCCGCACTTCCTCTACTTACTGGAATCTCTTGTCTTCCTCATCCGAAACTTCAAGAACACAGTCTGTCGCCATTGTCATAATGCAAAAGGTACTTCCAGACCTCCAAATCATACACAAATCAGGATGACACATCACGAGGACATCCCAAACACTCCTTCCAATCCGCAGATTAGGATAATACAATTCCGGACCTCACCGGACCTTTCTGTGATCCTTTGTCACCTCTGAACACTTGCCGGAACCGGTTCTGCACCGACAGCCACAACTCCTTCAGATCTTCATGCGGACCTCTGAAATCTTAACTGAAGCATCTCAAGACTCATATCTACAAACCCTTTAATCCGCATCCTCCGGTTCTCAACCTATACAATACATTTGCCTTCTTCTCATCACTGTTCTTCACTGTTCCTGACTGAGGCTAATTTTCTCAATATCCTCAGCACACAGCTCATCAAATCCTTCTTGTCAATGCAATATGAGTATGTTGACATCAATGACAACACTGGCTCACCTCATACTTGCAACACTTGTTTCAGTCCATATAATGCCTTCTTCAATCTACCTACCATGTCTGGTTAGTCAGACAACTGAAATCCATCTAGTTGTTCTATGTATGCTTCCTCTTCCAACTCACCATTTAGAAAAGCAAACTTCACATCCATTTGATATACTTTGAAATCTTTATGTGTTGCATAAGCCAAAAACAACCTAATAGCCTCCAATCTAGCCACCAGAGAAAAAGTTTCCTCATAGTCTATTCCTTCCACTTGCGAGTACCCCTTACACACAAGTATTGCCTTGTTCCTCACCACTTCTCCATTCTCATTCAACTTGTTTCTATATACCCACTTAGTTCTAATCACATTCTTATTCTTTGGTCTTGGGACAAGTTCCCAAGTCTAATTCTTCTCAATCTGCATTAGTTCCTCTTCCATGGAGTTAATCCAATACTCATCCTTGCATGCCTCAACCACTATTTTAGGTTCAACTTTTTAAAAGTAAGCTTAAATTTACCTGTTCTTCTATAGCTCTACTTCTTGTCAATACACCTTTGCTCTTGTCACCAATGATCTGTTCTTCAGTGTGATGCTTTTGCACATATTTGGGAGTTTTAGGAATCTTTTCCAGAACTTTTTGTTCTTCAACTTGTACTTCTCTTACTGGAGTTTCTTGGACTTCAACTTGTACTTCCTTCTCTTTTCTCTTTTCTTCTTCTTCACAAGAAGACTCATCTAATTCATATCCATTAATCTCTGAAAAATTCTGCATATCTTCATCAACCTTAACATTAGCACTTTCAACAATCTTTCTTAGTCTCTTATTGTAGCACCGGTAAGCTTTGATTTTGTTGGAGTATCCAAGGAAAATACCTTCATAACATCTTGCATCAAACTTTCCTAGTTCTTCATCTCTTCTAATATAACAGTTACTTCCAAAAACTTTAAAATATTTAGCAGAGGGTAACCTTCCATACCATAGATCATAGGGAGTCTTTGTGTTATTTGCTTTCACCTATAATCTATTCTGAATGTAGGTAGTAGTATGAATTTCTTCTCTCCAATAGACTTCTGGCAAGCTTTCTTCTTTGATCATTGTCCTTGCAGCCTCTTGAATAGTCTTGTTCTTCCTTTCAATCACTCCATTTTGTTGAGGAGTTCTATGAGCAGATAAATGCCTTTTTATCCCATGATTCTCACAAAACATGTTGAACTCATTAGAAGTGAACTCTTGACCTCTGTTAGACCTCAAACATTTGATTATCATATTCATTTCATTTTTAACAATTGCTTTAAAATATTTAAACTTATCTAGGGCTTCTGATTTTTCCTTAAGAAAAGTTACCCAAGTCATTCTAGAGTAATCATTAATAAATAACATGAAATACTTGTCATCTTGAAAACTTCTTACTCTGGTAGGACCATATAGGTCTTTATGTACCAACTCCAACAATCTGATAGATGATTGATCCTTGCTTTTGAAGCTTCTTCTTGTAAACTTTCCAAACTGACATTCCTTGCATACAATAGTAATAGGCATTGTTAACTTTGGCAAATCTCTCATAGCTTGAACTGAACTTATCCTTACCAAGCTATCAAAATTGATGTGACACAATCTCCTATGCCATAGCCAATTTTCACTTATCTGAGTCATAAGGCAGTAATTGACCACTTTTGAGATGATAGACATTTCTACTATCTTCTTTCTAGTAGCAATCACTGTTCTGGAGCCTTTTCTGATTTCACACCCTTCATTCTGAAACATGAGATTGTAACCCTTGCTACACATCTGCCTAACACTCAAGAGGTTATGCTTTAAACCTTTGACATAAAGGACGTCATCAATGTTATGCTTTCCATCAAAACTGATTGAACCTTTTCCACAAATCTTAGCAACTTCCTCACCACCAAACCTAACTACTCCACCATCAAATCTTTCAAGTTTAATAAGCTTACTCTTATCACCAGTCATATGATTTGAGCTTCCACTGTCAATGACCCAGTCATCCTTCTCACTCTTTGCATGAAAAGTAGACATTACAATGCCTTTAGGGTTAGTACTTGCTTCTAGACCTTTGTCCTTCACACAACTTCCAGAGTTAGCAGAACCATTTTCATCTCTTATGGCAATAAATAAGCATTCGTTATCATTATCATTCTCAAACTCAGATTCATCATCAGAAATACTTAAATAGTAATTTTTCTTACTTGTTCTTCCTTCCTTATTCTTAATCCTCAGAGCTCTATCTGGACACCTTGAAGCATAATGACCTATTTTTCCACAACTGAAACATTTGAAAGGAAACTTACCACTGAACTTACCAATACCCTTTTTCATTCTTCTCAAAAAGTTAGCTTCCACTTCATCAAAGTCTTCCGGATATGATTGAAAAATCTTCTCTGTTTTACTAGCTTTGAAAGCAGTCTCATCTTTTGTAGTTCCATCATTTGTGTCAAACTCTCTTATTTCAAAAGTAGTTAGGGTGTCAAGCAACTGTTCTTTGGTAAACTGATTCAAATTTTGTAAGCAGACACATTATGATTGTAATATTTAGGAACAGTTCTAAGTACCTTCAATATTACTTCTTGATCATCTATTTTTCCACCAAATCTATTGATGCCATTGATAACTTCATCTATCTTCTGTAAGTAGCTTGCAATATTTTCATCTTTAGACATACACATGGTCTCATAAGTGAGCTTCAAATTTTGCATTTTAGCCCTTTTAAACTTCTCATCTCCTTCATAGACACTTTCCAACCTTTTCCAGATCTCATTAGCTATTTTTAAATCTATAACTTTCACCAATTTAGAATTAGTAAGTCCACTTAAGAGAGCATTTTTTGCCTTACCATCTATTTCTACCTCTTTGATTTCATCTTCAGTATTTACACCTTTCTCAAGTACAGTGTAATTAGATTGGACACAATTCCAGACATCATAACCAAGAGAAATTAGAAAATCTTCTATCCTTATCTTCTAGAGTGCATAGTCTGATCCATCAAACAAGGGAGTATCCTTCTTGTGTGCCATCTTGGATCTACCTCAAGTTGTTAAGCTTTCTTCAAAGGAACTTTGCTCTGATACCAATTGTTGAATGCACAAGACAACTGAGAGGGGGGGTGAATTAGTTGTATCAAAAATTTCAAGCCCTCATACACATAATCACATCCACATTAGTTCACTTAAACCCTTAATCTGTTATGAAGATTAAACATGAAATGCATATAACATAAACTTAAATACATCAACACTATGCACAAGAAAACTCTAGATTTTTATGTGGAAAACCCTAAAAGGGAAAAACCACAGTGAGGATTAGCTCACAATATAGAGTAATATCAATACCAAATTACAAGAGGCTCACTACCAAAAGAATGCTCACTACAATAGGGCTCACTACCCAGAGGGTTAACCACCCAAAAGGCTCTCTACCCAAGGACTCACTGTCGAGAAGAAAGAAAGATAGAAGAGAAGAGGTGGATCACTACCATGAACTGATATGATAACATCTACCACATGCTTGAGTTTAGTTCCATTGAAGCACAACAAACATCACCTTCGCAACCTCTCTTAAAATTGTAGATAACTTCTACTCACTACATTAGCTTCTCTACCACATGAAAGTCCCTGCTACCTCAGATTCAATTTCACAACACAAGAATCACTATCCTCACATGCACCCACATACACATGAATCCTTCATGCTTATTTATATCAACATTAACCTTGAAACATTCACCAAGGTTGGCAACACACTCGACAATCCTTGAAACGATCTCCAAGGGCAGCAGACACATAATATATAAATTAGGTTTGGACCTAAACATTCCACGACATAAGGGAATGAAGGAAAACCACTTTAAGCCTTAGCTCATACCTAAATCTATCCAAGCATGCTACACAACACTTACATAGTCATCAAATCAACTTCCACAATCAACACAAACATCCAAGGTCAGCCAAACCATGTAAACATAGAGAATTCTTTATCACATGCTTCCATGATCACAACCATAACTTTAAAACCACACATAAGCCTTTAACACAATCTAGAAACATCCATGAACAACATGAAAACACTTGGAAACCAATAAATCTAGCTACAACAAATCTCACCTGAAGATAGTTCATAGATTACTCACAACCAACACTGCCAAGCTTTGCTACTCAAGAAAACTACTTTCCAGAGTACCAAATCACAATTCCTTTGGATAGAACATAGATATGGCCCTTATGAACACTCATCCAGAAGTGCAAGACCAAAAACCAAATTTCAGATAAATGCAGAGCAAAATACTTTCTCGCAGTCACACTGCAAACACTGCCCAACACAATCTTAAAACTAGTGAACATAACTCTCAAGCCAAAGTGTTTCAGAGCACCAAATTATAGATTTAACACCTTCAACCACTTCTATAAACATATCCAAACCTCACACTCTAGTCTTCAACACAGAGGAAATGTGGAGCAAAAACTTGGACAATATCATGTAAGCTAGAATACTTCTTCACAACATTGTCTATAGTATTTATCAAATTTTCTCAAAAGCACTTCGAAACCCAATAACAAGATCAATATACTAACATCATCAACACTTCTACAAGTCATTCAAACCACCTTAACATAACAACTCAATCAACCAACAACAGTAACATCAGAAGATATAGTTGACATCAATGACAACACAAACATGTTGACATCAATGACAACATCGATTAGCACATACTTGCAATAGGAAATATGGAAGCCGACGAGCTAGAAAACCAAGATATCATCGCATCGGATGATCTATTGTGGGAGGTGAACAATAATGATAGCACCAACACAATCCTACATTAGTCTTTCCAATCCGACCAGGGCGAGGTGGCTAGAGGAGCGTGCGGAGAGTGCTAAAATGACAAGGGATAATGAAGGAAGCATTCCTTTTTCACAGTGGTTTTTGCAAGAGAGACAACGGAAGTAATGGAAACCCCAACTCAACTTGTTTGCAGGAAGCGACAAATTTCATTCCTTAGCCAAGTAACATACAAGAGGTTGGGCATGGTGTTTAAGATGAAGAGTGGAATAGTACTCTTCGCCATTGAATGGGTATTGGGTGAAGACTTCATGAGAAACTGCAACTGTTACAGGTAAATACAAAACTTTCCTCCATGTTTCTAGCAGTAATGCTAGACCTGAACGAAGATAAATCCATGATTAAGATGATGATGGAGGAATTTGTGGAACTGGATTTTAGAGGCAGATGGCAGAAGGTGGTGGGAGTGGCAAGATATGGAATTGGTGTGCCGTTGCCTGAAGACTTCCATAGAGTCAATTTTATAGGGGATACAGTGAATTGGTGGCCCTTCATCACGGAAGCTGGGGATGACAAAATAGTTGGATGACGGTACAGAGCAGTGAGGGGCCTTTCCCTCCTAAAGAAACTTACAGGTCTGGAGGCGGAGTATGACTGGATGAATGAGGTGTTGGACCAATACTATGCAGAGGATAAGAATGCATGAGGTGGAGCGGCCACTGTCTATTAATCTTTCTATTTTTTCTTGTATATAATGTATGGAATAGATGAAAAGAGTAGATAGAAAAGTAGAATAGAAGCTTGTAATAGGGGTAGGCATAGGAAGATTTACAGGGAATTTTACTAAATCCCTATTTATTTTGTTGATATATTGTAATGTTGAACTCTCAATGTTTTGTTAAATTTGGTTAAAAATATAATGCAAAGGGAGCTGACCCCATGTCAGTAGTTTACCAAGCAAAAATAAATAAAAAAGAGCTGGAAGCTTTGAAAAAATTTGTTGGTTTTGTTGTTTTAGAATTTCTCATGCAAGTGTCTATGTGACATCTGGATCTTGTGTCTCTCCTAACTTGGAAGGTAGAGGTAGGATCTGAATGCATAAATTATGGTTTAATTTATTGTGTTACTTTTATTTATTTGTTGTTCTTCTTTGAGGAAAATTTTGTTAAGGGATCCAAAGAGGTGTCATACCTCTCTCTAGGGAACAATTTCCGTAGTTGGGTTGAGATTCATCTCAAGGGTTGATATATTTTTGTAGTTGGGTTGATATTAAATGAAAGGTTGTGATATTTTCGTAGCTGGGTTGTTATTCATCTGAAGGGTTGTTATATCTCCGTAGTTGGGTGATGAAGTTGAAGAGTTGTTTTCTATTTGTTCCCTAAGAGAGGAGGTCAATCTCTCATTCCCTATGTTTAAGGAATCTATCTGATTCTAATGTCTTTTGTTGATTTAAATTTGGACTGAAAATAAGTCTTGTGTGTTTGCAAACTTCTATGCTTGTGTGTTTGTTTAAAACAAAGTTTTTGGATAGACTCTCCCAAGCTTGGGGTGGGTTGGTATTCCAACCCTACGGTAGGGTGGAGAGCGAGCCGAGACATCTAATTTGGCTTGTGTGTGTGTAGGTTATCGTTGATCTAAATTGATTGAAGAGGTTTGGAGTGATTGTAGGTGAAGATTGTACCTCAGGAATGTATATGAGAAAAGAGTTTTTAGTAGAAATTCTCTGTTTGGTAATTGGAGGCATGTACACATAAATATTGTTTGTATGAAAAATTATGGAATGTAAATCAGGTTATCGGTCGGGTGGTTATTGTATATCTCTATTTGAATGTATGTGAATACCTAGGAAAGTGTTAGAAAATTGATGATCGTTGTGTGTATTTACTTTGTTGAAATTTTTTTTGGTTTTTTGAAATGGTTTGGTAAAACAACATTTGTTGTTGATGTCTCTCTCTTCAGTTGTGTTGGTTTTAAGAAACATATGCTATCTCTGTATTTTATTCTCATACATTTATATCTGCAATTTGTTTTACATACTCTTGAATACTCCAAAAATCTCTGTATGTGATGATTACTATGTGTATATTTTTATAGCTTACGAATTTTATACAGTTTTTTTTAAAAAAGAACAATTGAAATTAAATTAAATTTTCTATAGTTAAAATTTTATACCGGTGCTTAGCAAATTTGTGTAATAGATTAAATTGCAAAGGATTTAAATTCAAACAAAAAAAAGAGGAAAAAAAAGTTTTAAGCTACTATGAGTGTGGGCCTGGCTGCCCATGGCCCTCACAGGCCTCGGCCTATGGGACCATGGGAGCCCATAGCCCACAAGCTTTGGCTTGTAGAGCCATGGGATCCCATGGCCCACACGCTATGTCTTATGGAGCCATGGGGCCATGGCTCTAAGGCCACACCCACAGGCCAAAACCTTACCTCCATTTTAAAAAAAATTACTAAAACTTCTTTAGAAACTTAAACCTATTCTCTTACAATATCATATGTAAAAGATTATTTAATGTTGTTAATTCCTTACTCTGTTGTGTCTATTTTAATGTCTACATATGGTAGTATTTAATATATATATTCATAATTCTAAATTGATTATATATATATAGTTTGCTTGCCTCTGTTAAAAAAATGATAATAAAATAAAGCCTTTTCTGTTTTTAATTTATATTTTATATATGTGAATATTTTTCTCGGGATCCTCAAAAGTATGTTTAAAAGCACTTTAGTTTTATAAAAAAAGTATAATATTAACTTATTTCATTGTTTTATTTCTTCTATTTAATTAACTAGTGGTTAATTGGTTAAATAATTTTGTTTTAATATAGGAATATTATTTTATTTACAAAATTCAATAATAAACTAATTTAGTCATTATTGTAATTTATTAATTTAATCTATTTCTTTCTATTTTGAAATTCAATGACAAATAATTAGTGTGAGTTAATTTGGTGGGGTAACACACCAAGTTTGTATAATTGTAGTAACACTAGTTTAAATTAAATAATTTAAATTGATGGGTTTTAGTTATGTGACTTTTAATATTACTTTTTAAATGAGGGGATAAATATGTATCCTCGATAGTGTTGTAAAAGAAAAAGTAGATTGTATCAAATCAAGTAGAAAGATTATAACGATTTATTTTTGTCTTTGATATTTCTTTTATAGCAAGTTTAGTTGAGGAGTTGTTTGCAAGCAATTCGTTTTCCTTTGTTGAGTTTTTCTTTCGGAAACCTCTGATTAGGTAATTATTGTGTTTCTCATTAGGATTAGATTAGTGTTCTTAATTTAATTAAAAACATCGTGTCATGTGCCCACTCGCACCTTCTCATTTACGGGTGGGCACTACATTTGGTATCAGAGCCACAGGTTTCCACACTTTGGGAACTCTGGGTATTGATGGATGTTTGTGTTAATGCAAGATGCCACCTAAGTGTAAGTGTACCCAGTCTCAGGGGGTAGCTCAAACTCCTCCTATAGACCCTATACCATCACAACCTATTATGTCTGAGTCTGTCTAGTAGGAGCCACTTGTGCATCAGGTGCCTCAGATGATGTAGGTTTTGCAATAGTTGTTAGATGTGGTTCAGACTAGACTTCCACCACTAGTTCAAGATCCTCTTATAGGGCAGTCTCAGCACTCCGTTGGGCATTTTTCAGCTCATCACGAGCATAGTCCCATTTGGGACAGGGAAAATCCCATGAAAGGGTGGATGAGTCAAGGCTTCATGGTACCCCTCCTAGGATTAGGCAGAGGGATCATGTTGAGGATCAAGGTATTCATCAAGATTTGGGAAAGCAAATCAAAAAAATTTACGTCTTCAGCCACCTTCTTTTACTAGTGCTACAAAGGGTATCGAGGCAAAATCATGGTTGATAGGATTGGACAAGTTCTTGACACTTAAGGATTATGGGAGCAATCTTAAGGCTCGAGTGGCTATGCATTTGCTTAAGGCCACAACAGCTACCTAGTGGTGTCAAGAGGAATGCAAGAACCATTATACTACATGGACATGTTGATTTGGTAGTTGTTCCTTGAGAGGTTTAGAAAAAGGTATATATCAGAGCACTTCAGGCAGTGTCAGATAGATGAGTTTCATGATTTGTAGTAGAGGGGACTAACTGTGTCACAGTATGAGAATAAGTTCCTATAACTTGTGCAATATGTTGAGTATATGCAGGGTGAGAAGATCCTAGTGAATTGGTTTGTTAGAGGACTTAATTTCAGTATCATAGGACTTGTTCAGTTGGTAGAACCTTCTACCTTGCAGATGGCAGTGGAAAAAGCATTAATTACCAAAGAAATTCAACACAAACAAGATAATCAAGACCGTCACATAAACTTTAATCAGCCACCACAAAATTAGAATTTTAGCAAACAATATTTTCAGCAGGACAAATACACTTCCTCCTAAACCTAATCTGTAGTAGCAAAATTAGATTCAAAAAACTTAGGTAGTGCAAGGAGGTCCTCCATGGTCTTGGAAGACTTCACCTTCATAAAAAGATTAGAAAACTTAGACTTAGAGTGTAGGGTTAGTGCGTCTGTATCAACAAACTCTTAGAGACAGTCAAGATAATTCTAGCCGAATAGGGTTTCAACAGTAGTCTCAGGGACCACCGAGAGGACCTTGTTATTCTTGTGGGGATACATGACATATAGCCTATAATTGTCAGTTAGTAGGAGTTCAGTAGGCAAGTGTTTATGAGCTGACAGTGGGTGACATTGGGAGGCCACATAGAGTTTTTGTGGTAGTAGATAATTGACAAGTAGAGCATCAAGTGACAGTGGTTGAGACCCTAGGTATGATTGGTAATGTGATCGTTTCAATACTTTTTTATTCTAAGGCTATGAATTCTTTCATATCCCCTTTGATAGTGGAGCGATGCGGACTAGTGGCAATTAGGCAGGTGATCGACTAGGAAGTGGAGTTAGCAATTGGGTCTAGAGCATTAGTTAACTCATTTGTTAGAGATTGTCAGCTAGGACTTGGTGTTTTCACTACATCGATGGAGTGGGTTCTTTCTTTGGGTTCTTATGATGTGGTTATGGGTATGGATTGGTTGAACACCCATGAGGCAAAGATAGATTGTCAGGAAAAGAAAATTGAATGCATAGATGGTAAAGGTAAATTAGTGGGGATCTTGGGAGTACAGAGACTTGTTTCTATTCAAATGATCTTAGATAAGAAGCTTAAGTGTAGTATGCATAAGGGTTGCCAACTCTTTGCTATCTCTGTTAGTGATAGGTCCTAGGAGGGACCTGAGAAATTTTTAGATGATCACCCTATCATCAAGGAATTTTCTGATGTGTTTCCTTTAGAGATTAAAGGGATGCCGCCTTGTCAGGAAATTGATTTTCACATTGACCCAGTTTTGGGGTAGCACCTGTTTCTAGGGCTCCTTATAGGATGATTACTCAGGAGCTTTGGGAGCTTAAGATTCATCTAGAGGAACTATTGGCGAAGGGTCACATTCACCCTAGTATTTCTCCTTGGGGTATTCCTGTTATCTTCATTAAGAAGAAGGATGGTTCTTTGTGCCTTTGTGTAGACTATAGACAGTTTAATAAATTGACAGTAAAGAATCATTATCCATTGCCTAGAATTGACAATTTGTTTGACCAGATACAAGGAGTGAGAGTATTCTCGAAGATAGATCTTAAATCCGGTTATCATCAGTTGAGGATAATAGAAGCGGATATTCATAAAACAACATTTCAGACTTGCTATGGTCATTATGAGTTTATGGTAGTACCCTTCGGGTTAACTAATGCACCAGCAGTGTTCATGAGTCTGATGAATGGGGTCTTTTGCACTTTTCTTGATCAGTTTGTGGTAATTTTCCTGGATGACATCTTAATTTATTCTTGAGATGAGGAAGAGCGTAAGGAACATTTGAGATTGGTCTTATAGTGTTTGAGAGAGAATCAATTGTACACAAATCTCGCTAAGTGTGACTTCTTCCAGATAGAAATTCAATATTTGGGTCATATAGTTTCAGGGGATGGAGTTTCGATGGATCCAGCTAAGATTAAGGCCATCATGGAATGGCTTGCTCCTACTAATGTCTCAGAGGTAAGGAGTTTTATGGGTCTAGTTGGGTACTATAGAAGGTTTGTCGAGGGTTTTTCCAGGATAGCCCATCATATTACGTCTCTTCAAAAGCAAGGGAAAAAATTTGCTTGGTCAGAAGAGTGTGAGAGAGCGTTCCAGTTGTTAAAGGAGAAACTCACTAGTGCTTTGATTTTAGTGATACCTGATCCTTTGGATAACTTTATTGTGTGTGTGGACGCTTCTATTGAGGGTCTTGGCATTGTCCTTATGTAGGAAGGGCAGGTAATTGCATATGAGTCCATTAAGTTGAAAATACATGAGCTTAATTATCCCACACATGATCTTGAGTTAGCGGTGGTAGTGCATGCCTTTGTGAGATGTCGACATTTTCTATTAGGGCACTATTTCATGCTCCATTTAGATCATCGTAGATTGCAGTATATCTTTACACAACCTAATCTCAATGCCTGTCAACGGTGTTGGATGGAGTTCCTTTGTGAGTATGACTTCGATGTACAGTACATTTAAGGAAAGGAAAATGTTGTAGAAGATGCTTTAAGTAAATTAAAACACAAGTTATCCTCTCTAAGTTTGAAGACAAATTTGAGAGGTCGCAGTTCAGAACAATTGCCCCAAGACTCTTGGTATCAGGAAATAGAGTAGGAAAACTAACTCGATGGTGTTTTGAAGGATAATTTTGAGGGATAAACTTTTGATTATGATGGTTTTCTTAGGCACTATGGACGTATTTATTTACCCCCTTTGGGAAGCCTTATGTCTTTTGTGTTGGCTGAGGCACATAGAGCACCATATGTGGCACACTCAAGGGTTAAGAAGATGCACACAAATCTTAGGGTTGGTATGCAAAGTGATATAGCTGATTTTGTAGAGAGATATCTCAAGTGTTAGAGAGTGAAGGCCGAGCACCAGCATCCGACGGGTTTGTTGTATCCTTACAAAATCTAGAAATGGAAGTGGGATGTTATTTTTATGGACTTCATTTTAGGTCTTCCTTTGATTGCTCAAAGACATGATGCCATTATGGTTACAGTGGACAAGTTGACAAAAGTGGCTCATTTCTCTCCTATGAGATCATTGTATAATGCACCTTCTGTGGTGAGAATTTTTTATGAATGGTATTGTTTGACTTCATGGCATACCTTGTAAGATAATTTTTGATCGGGATCCTATGTTTACATCATCTTTCTAGACAACGTTACATCAAGCACTAGTCAAGAAACTTAATTTTAGCACAGCTTATCACCCTGAGACTGATGGACAGACTGAATGGGTGAATCAAGTATTAGAGGACATGCTCAGAATGTCCATAATGGGCCAGCAGTCAAAGTGGGAAGATCTTGGTGGAGTTTTCCTACAACAATGGTTTCACAGTTCCTTAGGCATGGCTCCTTTTGAGGCCTTGTATGGTAGACCTTGTAGGACACTTTTGAGTTGGGACTGCATTGAGGATAGAGTTGTAGTGGGACCTGAGTTGGTTCAGGAAATGGAAAAACATGTAATTCTTATCTGTGAACATTTGCAAAAGGCACAAGATAGATAGAAGCAATATACAGATGCTAAGAGGATTTATATGAGTTTGTGGGTTGGGGATAAGGTGTTTTTTTGAGTTTGACCATGCATAAGTGTCCTATCCATTCTTGCAAGGGATCTAAGTTGGCACCTTGGTTTGTAGGTCCTTTTGAGAATTTGGAGAGGATTGGTCCGGTTGCCTATTGCTTAGCATTGCCACCCAGCCTGTCTCGCATCCACGATGTGTTTCATGTATCTATTCTTAGAAAGTATATGTTTGATTTGTCTCATGTTTTGGATTGGTATGCCTTACATGTTGAGTAGGATGGGGAGCTAATTTCTGAACTCATTCGCATTTTGGATCATCAAACTTTGGGCCTTTGAGGTTAGGTGCTAGACCAAGTCAGGGTCTAGTGGGACCTCTATGATGTGGCCTCCGCTACTTGGGAGGATGCAATTCAGATGAGGGCTTTAAATCCTCGCCTCTTTGAGGGCTTCCAGGAGGAAGTTTAATCTTAGGGGGGGAGGATGTAAGGCCTACCCTTTTATTTTACTTAGACGTGTTATGTGTTTGACTTTAGACTTGTGGACTTGTTATTGGTTGTGATTTGTTATTGTTATATGGACATTGAAACTTGTGATTTGAACTATTATTTGGTTAATGTGTTTGGTTGGGATTTTATATCTATGACATGATGGTATTAGACAATTATTCATCAAGTGTGGGTGTTCAAATAAATGTTATGATGTTAGTTTTGTGCATATGGTTAGTTTGACTATGGAAGAATATGATGTTCTTCAATTATATGAAATTTAATTTACTTGTGTACAATGATCTAGTATGTTTAATGTAATTTTCTTTTACTAAAATTGTTGCTTTGGCTATATATATTTCAAGGCATTTTGATGTTTCAAATGGAGTTTTGCAGGGGGTGGCCAAGGCTTATAAGATACGGAGGTCTATCCAATGCTTTTGTGTGCCAAACCAGTGGTTTACCCAAGCCTATTCTTCTTAGAGGAATAAGGCTAAGTTATCTTATTGGTGTGAATTTTATGTTTTGCTATGTTATTATTTTAAAATTTGTTTAAGTGAGGAATTTAATTTATTTTAATTTTATATTTGTCATGACTCTTAAATTGGGGAAAATATTTTAAATTGATAATTTAATTATATTTTCTTTATTATTGTGAGAAGATAATGATTTAGTTTATTTATTTATTGATTTTATTATTTAAGTTTTATTTTAGTTTTATTATTGTTATTTTTGTTTTAATTGGATTTATTGTTATCTTTTTATTGCTTTATTGTTTTGAGGAAGATTTATAGTTTTAATTTTATTCTTTTTGTTTTATTTTTTTTGGGGAAAAAGAAGAAACTTATTTTTCTTGAAGGTTAAAAATAGTTTTGGGAGAGGAAGAGGGTTTTTACATGAAAAGTTTTAGGAATAATAAAAAGGAGCTAGAAGCTTTGAAAGATTTTGTTGGTTTTGTTGTTTTGGAACTTCTCGTGCAAGTGTCTATGTAACATCTAGATCTTGTGCCTCTCCTAACTTGGAAGGTGTTGATCATGATGTTAGTCATAAAAAAACATAGAATAAAAGTACACATTAACTTTTATTCATCTTGAAAGATATGATGAATTCAGAGAATTCATGATCCCAAGTCTCTGGAGATTAGGTCTTAATCTTCTAATGTTACTCAGAGGTTGATGTGTCTTGCTGTTTCCATTTTGGGGCCTTACGTAAGTCTCATCTGTAAGATAGTGTTTCCTATAATGATGCTGCACGGATAGTTATTCTACACAAGGTATTTCTCAAATGATGTGTTTATCTTTAAACCTTTGGATGATATTTATCATTTTGACATGCTTTAACCTCAAATATGCTGAATATGTTCAGTTATCTACAGGATGTTTGCATATTTGTATTATTTGCTTAAGATTGTCAATTATCTGCAATTATGATGATGAAATGCTCTGAAATTGAAATAAATTGAAATAACTACTTCAAATAATGTTGAACCTTCAGTTATTGATCCACATACACATTAGATACAATCATGAAGAGAAGAAATCAAACCATATGTTCACTAGGACATTCCATAGCTAGATACAGTTGATGCTAACTTCAAAGGAAAGGTATGAAAACAACACATGTAAGCCGACATGCACTCCAAGGGACGCAGCATGTATCAAGAATTCATACACTGATTACTCAAGATTTATGATAGATTGTAATCAAAACAGTCTTCTCATTCATTAAGTATGCAAGAACATATATGTATACAACAACTTTGAAACAAGCTCTAAATATTTCAGCAAACAGATTTCAATTAAGTTTCCAATGATTCAAAAAGGTATCCCTGCACCTTTTATAGAACAAGGTGAGGGAGCGGTTACAATTGATCTACGATCAAGATTTATCTATTAAGATCTACGGTTCATACTCTTCATTGACCAAGTCAACTCCTTCAACATGGCACAGGTTGCCAGCTGGCAACCATCTAGGTAACTCATATTTTCCTAAGTACTTGATGCATGTGTTCCTTTTATGGTGCATCTTCATCCAGTTCTTCATCATCATCTCCATTGTCATGATCATCGCTTTCATCAGTTTCAATATCCTCCTGATGACTATCCTTTTGTATATGGACCTACATAGATGTCTTGATATTTTCATATGCTGCACTATCTTTTCCAATTCTCCACAATCCTGAGTTCTTGCTTTGGTGATGGCATGTTTATGCACCTAATATTTGCTCTGGAGGGCTTCTAATTTATTTCTCCTGCTGCTCAATGTTTCATTATAAGTCTCCACCCTGACCTTTATTCTCATTACTTTATCCATTACTTCTTCTGTCAAGTGGTTAAGAGGGTCTTCAGCTACTAGCTAGAAATTATTATGTAGAGCTTTAATGGCAAACTCCTCATCTTGATTTTCTATCTTTCCCTCTACTTTTCCTTCTAAGGTCTCTAGGACCTCTACTTCATAAGACATCATACCATGCAGCTTCATACTAATGTTTCTCAGTTTACTGTTGCATCTCTTTAGCACATCACTTTCAAACCTGATGTCTTTATTCCAGATATCAATTAATATGGCTGTGTTATTATTTAGCACCTGATTATTTATAAGAATTTGAGGGTTAATGCTCCTTATTTCATCTAAAGCACTCAAGGCTTTCTCCAGTTGAAATGACCTCTTCTCGGTCTCCATCTATAGTTTGTCTACCTTCTTCCTTGAGATGCCTAAAGAATTCCACCTCTTTAAAGAGGCTTTAACTACTTCTTCAGCTCCATCGAGTGCAGATGCCATCCATTTTATCATCACTACTGATTCATGTTTCATGAGGTTTAACTTGTTTACCTCTTCCTGAGAAATTGCAATCAATGGGACTGCTTGATCACTTACTATATCATCAGGATTAGTTAACCCTTTAATATAGGCATGCAGCTGAGCAATGTGCTCTTTATGCTACTTATTTTTCTCCTTCTCTCTCTTTATCTTCTAGGTCAAAGAATCAATAATGTCCTTCCCCTCTTGACCTTCTTGGTCTTCATTGGCAAATCCTAGATCTACTGTGGTAATCTGGAATTCTTCCAAAGTGTTCTTGCCTTTTTCCTTTTCTATTGTGGGGAGTGCAACTTGGGCAGTTCTCCTGCCTGTATCAGGATCTCTTCTAATGGCAGAAGTTAATCTTGCCTTCCTCTTAGGCTTTATTAGGGTTTCTGAAAATAATGTAGATATATCAAATTCATGAATTTCAAAACCGGATTCTATACTTATCTCCTTTTCTAGCCATGAAGGAACTTGATCACTAGACCCTGGATGTCCACCAACATCATCATGTACCCCCTAATCTCTGGTATCCGTCATCTTGTTTGATGGGGAGGGTGACTTCCTTATTTCTTCCTCATGATGACCTTTATGAGGGTTATCTTTCGGTACTTCCTCTTGTTGAGGAACTTCTTCTTCCGGAGGGTGATCCTATTGATCATCTGCATGTTTATCATGATCTTAATCTTTTACTTCCTCCAGGGGTGTCTCATACACTTTAGTATTTTCCTCATCCTGAGGTACATTGGTATCCATGGATATTATTTTATCTGACTTAGGTGCCTCCAATTGATCTTGCATCGCATCTTTCTCCGCACCTAATGTACCTACCTCCTGAGCCTTTAGGTCATCATGACTTGATGTTTCTTTATCTCCTGAGGTTTCTCCGTCCTTTGGCTGGACTTCAACTATTTCGAGCTCAGCTGATACTTCTTGCTGTTGTTGACCCATATCTAGAGCTTTATCCTCCACTTCCATCTGTTTAACTTCTTCAACATTTTCTATTCTATCAGGTGTACCTGCTATATCTTTAGGATTTACATCCTCCACATATGTCAAGTCTATTTCTGTAGGACTTGTCATCTGATCAACTAATTTATCCAGCCCTATTTGTTGTGCAATCCTTTCTGGGCTCTTTTCTTTTTCTTGCTCCACTTGCCTTAACTCTTCTAACACTGCTACCTGGACTGATGGGGTTCCTTATGGAGTTATGCGGGTGTTAGCAGCAAGGGTTTCCATTTTCTGAGAGGCGACATGTTTTACTACCTCATCATTAGATAGGTCTATAGTCTCTTCTAGTGAGACAGGACTGCTTTGCACTGCTCTTGAGGCTTCTTTCATTTGCTCTTCAGCCTTCTCTGTCTTGAACTTGACTATGGTAGGAAGTGGCACGTTATGCTGTAGCTCTTTTCTGAACACTTCACTACCTACCCCTCTTAGCATTATGGGGTCTTGTTTTATCTCACCTCTCATTGAAGTTCTCTGTTTCTTAGGTGTGGATACCATCACCTGAGGTGCTTTTCTCTTTCTGGTGAAGGGTGCAGGATCTTCTTCTTCAGGCTCTTCATCTAGAGGGATATCCTCCTCTATATTATTATGTGATGCCTGACCTTCCTCATATGTATCAGTACTTTCTATAACCTATCTCTGGATCTTTTTAGCCTTTTGTTTATCCAAGGGAGGCAGTGCGGATGAAGCTGATGCTTGTCCTGATCCTAATGCACCTTTAGCTGGTATTTCTATTCTTTCAATTATGACCCCTTTGGGTTCAGTATTAGTTTTCTTACCTCTTGGAGGTCTCTTGCTTTTATTAGGAGGTGGAGTTCTCTCTCCTTTAGATTTCCTCTTCTCAATTAGGAAATCATCATACTCCTCATCAGGAATTTCCTACCTCTTCTTCTTATTATCCACAGTGAGCGCTACACCTCTTTTCTTTAGTGCATTCATTTTTTCATTGACCCATGCTTGGGTCAACTGCAATATTTTGCCTATGAATGGATCTAAGGAAATGTCCTCTAGCATAGTAAGATCCAGTGCTGATATTGTATCATTATATATCTTTTTCTCCTCATACTCATCTGCCATTATTTTGCCATCATCCTTCTTCAATTGTACAGGGACTGAGATGCAGTCAAAGGTCTTGATCTGGTTAAGGGTTAGCCTTTGATATCTCCTTCTTCTGGCTTCAGCCTCATCTTCACAATATGCCCAGAAATCTTCAAGATTCTTTTGATGAATGGGCTTCCCCATGATCTTTTGCATCCTCCCATATGGATCATACGACCTTGTCAAGGAGAAAGGCTGTAATTGCATCATAGTTAGACCAGCTATGGCCTTCTTAATGTTTTCAGAATCCTGGCATATATACCAGCCCATTGTTACTGGAAACAATACTAGTGGGAGCTTATTATTAGCTTTGTATGCATTCAGTATTGTGGAAATTTGTCTTAGAAATTCCATTATGACAACTACATCAGTAGGGTATCTTGGCAGCATGAGAGGTTGACCTTCAAAGCCCTCTATTCTTATGTATGAGAAAGTTGCATATTGAATAAACCAGGCTTCATGCCTGTATATGACTTCCTGAGCCTCCATGCTTAGTCTTTTAGTTCTATCTTCCTCCATTGTTCTTACCAGATGCATTGAGAATGCATCATTTACTAGTTTATAATCCTGGAGGTAATTTATTCTTTGCAGTTGGGGATGATGATCCCATATGCGTGCATCATTTGTTGTACCACCAATCCTCCCAACTGTAGTCAGTGCATCAAATGTACCCTTGTAGGCACATGAATAAACTATGTATGAAGTCATATAAAAGGAACATTCTGAACCTCCCAAATTCATTAGCTACTCATCTAGAGCATCACTTATCATTTTTGCCCATAGTGGCTTGTTCTCTGTATATAAACACATCAAGGTAACCCCATACATCCAATCTTTGAAATTTCCAGCGGTTGGTTAGCCTGTTACTCGGCTGAGTAGGGAGATCATGAACTGATATTCATCATCAAAATCAAACTTGTACATATGTACTGGTAGTTTGGCGGCTACAGGATAAGGACTATTCTTTGCTCTCTATGGATACATTCTCTTCCTGGCAGCCTTCTTATTATTTTCATATTCTACTTCCATCTTTTTCAGATCCATGCTGACAACTTTCTTTCCCAATGGTAGACTGAATCTGGTTGAAAGACCTTTAATGGACAGGTTTGCATATACCCTACCATGCTTCTCTACTCTCCTGGTCTGTGGGTTATAGTTTCTAGCACATTCAATGACTAGTTTAGGAGCTTCCATGGAATAAGGGAAACTAGCTACATTCCACATCCCTGACACGAAAACTACGTCCAACAAGGTGTTGTTATTCTTTTCATCACTCATCTTAGTCGACCATGCCGCCAAGTCAGTGTTTCCTTGGTGTGTATCTGTAATGGCACCATATTTAAACTGTACCCCTTCAGGTTGAGCGAACATGGGTTTAATAAATTCAGCCTCAGACTTGCTCAGTCTCTTGTCTGCCATGGTCTCCTGCAATAAATAGTACTAGTCTTACCATACCATTTTTTTTTTGCATGCATATAACACTATATCTTCATGGCATGATGCACATCCTACTTATTTATCATCACTTCGTTATGATATGCATAATTCATAGCTCCAAACTAGTAAAAATCACACTACTTGGACATGCAGAAAAGACAGGAGGGTTTCAATTACTTACTTGATTATGCTTATTCTCCTGATTATGCAGTTGATTATGTGAAAGGAACTCAAATACCAATGATGTTCATGTGTCCTGTTCTCGGCAAGCTGTATACATCAGCAGGTAGCTCGTATGAGGGTTTGAGTGTTCGGCTCTGCAACTTATCATTTCTTCGCAAGGTAAGGGTATAATGACATTGTAAATTCATTTTTAACCTTACAATTAGGGTAAATTAGGGCAAATCCAGGTAGATTAATAGAAACCATTGATTCTCTATATGAAATTTTGGGATCTTGCCAGGTGTATGCATTGCATTTGCAATCGGCAGGAACCACCTACTGCATTAATGAGCATTCAATGCTACGCGGCAAGGAGAGGAGGATGATCTTTTGAAAATAGGGTGATATTGAGAATATCGGGTGATATTCAAAATATGACCCCCTTTGTGTAATATGACCTTCTGCCCTTAGGCGGGGAAACCTATGTCGAAAGGTAGGGTGATATTAAATTGGACCATCGTGTCATGTTTCAAAAATCAGGGGATGTTTTAAACATCGGGGGATGTTTTAAACGTCAGGTGATGTTTGGAATATGATGAACCCCTAAACTAAGGTTACCTCCTTTTCGGAATATCAGGATGACGTCATCTTGATAATGACTTGGTTTATCGTTATGGCACCATGACATCATCATCATGTTATTTGATGGGGGATGTTTTAAAATTTACCTCCACGAGGTAAAAAGGAGTATGATGTCATCTCAGGGTGATTCTCTTCATTTATCAAGATCGAATGACATCATCAGCACATTGACTCTAGGGTGATATTCTGCGGCAGGGTGATATTCGGAAGATAAGGTGATATTCAGAATATCGGGTGATATTTAAAATATGACCCTCGCAAAATATATGGCGTTGTTTGACAGGTAAATGTCCCTACCACTTAAAATTGACGTTCACAGGTCACGAACCGCATGATCTATCGGGTAATAAAATTGGATCAGGTTGATCTTTTATAAGATGACTGATGTTAAGAAATATGACCTCCTCAAAATATCAGGTTTGACCAAGACTTTGACTGACCATAACTTCCACATCCTAAGGAATATCAGGGTGATCCAAAAGGCAAACCTGCATGGAATTTTGTGCTCTTTCCAAGTATGAGGTTAATGAAATGAAATATTAACTTTGAAAAATTTACCTCATCATGATGACTTACCCAGCCCCCTTTATGCAGGATCATTTGCATGACTTACTTTTACCAAATCGCCACAAGCAAAAAAAAACAAGCAAAGCCTAGCAAAAAGATGGGTCCCTATTTTGTCAAGTCAAAATGGGGCATGTTGTGTAACCACACAACAACTTGCCACCAAAGAAAACAAACAAATTCTAATGATTGAAGTGAGGTGATCACATTCATATATAGTATTCTATTTTTTTCTAAGTATAAGCATCATAATATTTCTGAATGATAGAGTTTCATCATGGTAACAATGCTAACAAAGGATCAAGTGTGTGCAAATGATTAATTATCCTCATCTTGAAAGCAAGTTGAAAACATGAGTAACTAATGTTAAGCTACATAGTTGGAGATCATCCCTCATAGCCAACCAGGATAGAGCCTTGCTGCCAGCAGGTGTCCATAGCCCCGGCAAGGTTATCTATACAATCTCCCTAAGTAGAGCCCCACTACCAGCAGGCATCTATAGCCCCAGTAGAGTTACTTAGATGGCCTAATTTTATTATATTTTAGATTTTTCAACATTTATACTTTATATATCGGATGTCATCATGTAAGCTTAGTGTGTAAAGTATAGTCACTTGCTGCTTTAGGTTGAAGATTGTATTGGTAGCAAGGGAGTCCCTTTAGATTTTTCACTTAACACCTATACTTGTGTGTTCAACAAACCCAAGGCTGTTAGGTGAGTCATTGTGAAAGATTCACTTTAGTCAAGAAAAGGCACCCTAATGTTGTCATAATAGTGTCAGCCTACTGTCATGCAATGTATGTACCAAAGGTGGATGAGAATGGTTAGGAATTGCCTGAAAAATGGCTTGTTGTCAATTATAAGCTGTTAAATGACTGTCTTGTTGACAATAGGCATCCTTTGCCTAGTAAAGATCATATCTGGCAGACTATTCAAGGGAGTCATGTTTATTCTAAATTTGATCTCACAAAAGGGTTCTGGCAAATTGGCCTCAAAAGTGCTAATTTCTATAAAACAACCTTTTCTGTTCCCCAAGGTCTGTATGAATGGACTGTCCTTCTATTTGGTATAAAAACTACTCCGTCCATTTTTTAGCAAAAAATGGATGTTATATTTCAACCTTATGCCAAATTCATCCAACCCTATATTGATGATATTCTTGTATTCAGCCAGGACATGCCTCACCATCTTGACCATCTTCGTCAATTCCTCTCTATTTGTCAACACCATGGTCTTGCTGTCAATCCTACCAAGTCTTTCTTTGCTCAATCCCAGATTGTGTTTATTGGCATCAAGCTTCTTCCGGGGGGGAGGATGGAGGCCCAACCACACATCCTGCGTAAAATCGCCCTTCTTCCACACCAATTCTGAAGCACATGCCCTATCTTAGGATCGATGGGTTCAGCTTCAGTTGAAAATTGAAAAAATGGTTGCTCAGTCCATAACCCTGGAGAAGTTAGTTGTTGTTTAGCAATAAGCATTAAAAAATGGTCAAAGAGAAAATCATTAGCCATTTGGTAATTATGCAAATCCCTTCATTGAAAAGGATTTGTGCTCCATTCTCTATGACTTTCTTCATACCACCATTGTTCTCTGATTCTGATGATGCAAACAACCCGACCTGCTTGAAGGTCATCAGTGTGACCTTCTCTTGACAGAAAATCTGCAAAAATATTTTCAACTCCTGGAAGATGAACAAAATCAAATTCATAAGTACTGAGGAGTTGAGCCCATCGGAGAAGACGGCATCTGACCACCTTATTTTTGGATTCCTTTCTGAAGAATCCTTGCAGATTTTGCAAATCACTTTTGAGCAGGAATCTCTTGTCAGCAATGAACATTTGGAAAGTTTGGAAAGTATTGACAACAGTAAGAATTTCTTTATGAGTGCTGTGGTAGTCTACTTCACTATTTTTGAAACTTCTAGAGATATAATGAACAATCTCACCTTTATCTTTGGGATTGAAGGAGATTGTTTTCTGTTCTCGAAGAACACCTGCCCAGGCACCTTCACTTGCATCTGTTTCAACAATTTTAAAACCTTTTCTTGGAAGTTTTAATGGTGGTAGCTGGGAACACTTTTGCTTGATGCGCTCAATTAATGCATCATGCTTTGTGGTCCATGGTGGTGACTTCTTTCCTAGAAGTTTGTTCAACTCCAGCCTATCTTCGGCAAGCTTATAATAGAATCCTGCAATATAATTCACAAGGCCCAAAAACTGTTGAAGTTCCTTGACAGTGGTGATCGAAAGAAGAGCGATTTTACGCAAGATGTGTGGTTGGGCCTCCATCCTCCCCCCCGGAAGAAGCTTGATGCCAATAAACACAATCTGGGATTGAGCAAAGAAAGACTTGGTAGGATTGACAGCAAGACCATGGTGTTGACAAATAGAGAGGAATTGACAAAGATGGTCAAGATGGTGAGGCATATCCTAGCTGAATACAAGAATATCATCAATATAGGGTTGGATGAATTTGGCATAAGGTCGAAATATAACATCCATTTTTTGCTGAAAAATGGACGGAGAAGTTTTTATACCGAATGGAAGGACAGTCCATTCATACAGACCTTGGGGAACGAAAAAGGCTGTTTTATAGAAATCAGCACTTTTGAGGCCAATTTGCCAGAACCCTTTTGTGAGATCAAATTTAGAATAAACATGACTCCCTTGAATAGTCTGCCAGATATGATCTTTACTAGGCAGAGGATGCCTATTGTCAACAAGACAGTCATTTAACGGCTTATAATTGACAACAAGCCATTTTTCAGGCAATTCTTTACCATTCTCATCCACCTTTGGTACATACATTGCATGACAGGAGAATGGTGAGTTAGAAGTTTGAATAATTTTGAGCCTTTCAAGCTCTGCAACTTCAGTTCTGCAAGTTATAACTTCAGATGAACTCATTAAAAAATAATTAGCCTTAGCCTTAGGCATGAGTTCATTACCTTGAGGATCCTGCTTTAGAGGGAGATCACATGTCAGCTTCCTTTTCTGCTTCTTTAAATCTTTTGTCATAATAGTGTTAGCAAAAGTAGTTTTAATCTCTGCAAGAGATTCTTGACCTTCATCCATTTGTTTGGCTAGCCAGACTGTATTAACCGGTTTCTTTTTCTTTTCTTTTTCTAACTTGGATGAATATGCTAGATCTTGATAAAGCCTTGGAAGCTGATATATGCCTCTGATGATAATAAAATCAAAGTCAATGGTAAAAGGTTCCCATTGCTGAATAGCTTTGCTTCCAATTACACCATCATAGCCTTCAACTTCATATTGAACAAACATTAGGTTATCGGTGAAACCATCAAACCCAATTTGAATAGGAGCAATGCAGAAGGAGGAACTATCTTCTTTTTCAGAATTACTAGAAGGAGTAATGATGATGTTGAAAGATGCCCGATTTTACAAATTATCTCATTCCCTTCTTGGTGCTGGTTGTGATTCAATGTCCAAAGGTCCAATCTATGTCGATTGCCTATTAGACTTTCCTGTTAGTCTAAAAGATGGAAATTTAAAAGATGTCCTTGAATATAACTTCAAGACAATGAACCTCTTCATGAAGAAGAAGTCTGTCGACCATTCCCTGACATTTCTGGTTCACTATCGATTGTATAATAAGGTCATACCCTTAATGATTAATCCCAGAAAAGCCCAAGGGTTAGAAGGTCTTTCTACCATCTGGACATCTTCCAGTGACAACACACAGTTGACTGCACCCAAAATAGTTAAACACAAAGATATCAAGATGCCTGAAGAATGGGCATTAGATCTTTGGGATAGTGATAATCAAGCAGAAGCAGAAAATGAGAAACAACCACAATTGAGAGGCATCTCAATTGAAGAAATAGATGATCAAGCAGTAATCAGATTTTCATCCGGCAACCAGTCTGCCTTGCGCACTAGACCTTCCATGAGAACAGAAAAAGTTTTCAACTATAACCAACCTGGTCCATCTGTGAGTCCCTTACCCCGCTCCCAGAGCGTTAGATTACAACCCTCTAGGGGTTTTGAAAGTTTGTTTACAATTCCTACTGTTGCAAAGTCTAGTAGCTCAACAGCTTCAGCCATTCCTGCTAGTTCATCATGCACCCATAAAAAGTTTTCTGAATTAGATAATGGGTTGTATAGATGTGAAGATTTCTCTTTTGTCTTTCCTTCGAAATCCGGCCATTTCTGAATGTTTTCAGCTCGACAAGCTACTATTCCTGAATAGGATATTTCTGAATCCCATGAAAAGGCTATAAGCACTCCTGCAGGTCCTTGTCTTGTTCCCGGTACCATTCCCCCATTTAGAGATTTTATTCTATTTGACACAACCAAAACCTATAAAGTTGATTTCTGGCCTCTGCATTTATTTCCTATTGCTAAAAGTTCCCAAGGTACCAGCCAAAGCAAATTGCTTAACTGGACAAACCTTTGTTTAAAGAAATCTATGCTTCTAGCTGAAGATAGAAAGATCTAGCATCAGATCGAATCAGTCAAGGCTGAGAAAGCACGCCTTAGTGCTGAAGAGAATTTCCATTCTATAATCTCCACTCTTGAATGCTTGGAAAAGCATCTCACAGATCAGTGGATGAACTCTGTTAACAAAGATCTTCAGGAACTCAAATCCCAGTATACTGAGTTTAAAAGCCAAGCTGAAACCTGGTGGGTTGCTCAGCAACAATCTTTGGAACAACAGAGAGAACTTCTGCAAAGGGTCAGAAGTGAAGTAAAATTAGATTGTGATGGGCTTCGTTCTCAAGTGAATACTACAACTGTCCAAGTTAAGTATAATAGTCAGAGATTAATTGAAATCTTTGAAGAAGTTCATTCAATTGCACAATCACAACTGCTCATGAATGATTCCATCAAATCAGAATCCTCTGATATAAAGTCTGTACTACAAGAAGAGTCTAGGACTATTCAGTCCGTGACCCATACAGTCCGACAGTAGCAGACTATAAGAACAAAGAATTTCCCTTCCAGTGCAAAGGGATATCTACAGGCTCAATATGAAGGACCTAAGTTAAAGACTAAAGTTAGGCAGCCTGTAATTGAAAAGGTTTATGATCCCTCTACCAGGAATTTGAGAGAAACCACTCCAGAGGAGCAAGCCAAAGGAAAATTCCAAATGACTCATGGTTCTAGTTCTAATCTTAATGGATCTAATCCTATTGATCCATTTAAAAATATTCAAACTCTGAAAGATGATACACCACCCCTTGTTAATTTTGATCATTTTGAAGATATTGAAAATACAAGAGGTATAGATGCAATGCGAGCCTGGATAACCAATTATATATCCACTAATGCTGATGCTGATGAAAAGCAGGTGATAAAGCAGGCTCTTAATGCAATGACGGGTATTGCACGACATGTCTGGGATCGGCTAGATGATGCCTATAGAGAGAGTTTGTTAGACAGAGGTACAGATCAAGTCTGTGCTCAGTTGACTCGTCTGTTTGTTGGAAAAACAGACACGAGAGAAAAGTTGGCCTACAACAAGTTTATCAAAGGTAAATGTAAGGACCTCAAATATTTCAAGCAATATTGTGATGTCCAATATGAGAATTTCTATTTGTTAGGCCGTGAGCAGAATCATGAATTCATGTTCACTACTTTTCTAAAAAGTTTTGGTACTGTGATAGGAGAATTCTATCACAAGAAAGTTCTTGAGAATCTGGTAGTAGATAATATAGAAATGAAAGAACTAACATATCCACAGTTAGTTCAATTCTTAACACAGCTTAATGAAGAGATCTGTGAAGAAGGAAAAGCTAAGAAAGAAATAAAAAAGGTACAACCTTTACTTTCTTCATCTGTTTGTTACCAGATTATGCCTTCTAATCAATTCCCAGAAAAGGGAAAATCTTCTTGTGATAATTGTGACAGTCCTGATAAGAGCTACAAGAAGAAAAAGAAGAAATTCAAAACTAAGTATCCCAAGAAAAAGGGATACTTCAAGAAAAGAAATAAGAAACGAAAGGGTTCCAAGAAATGGAAACCTACCTGCTATATTTGCAAGGGAGATCATTTTGCTAATAAGTGCCCGGATCGAAACAAGAAAAAGGGAAAAGGTAAAGTCTGTGCAGTGAGAGAAGCAGGTGTTGAGAATGATGAATTTGAATTCATCAATGCTTATCCATCAGACTCAGAGGATATTATCCTCTCCAGTACAGCATCTGAAGAATCCGAGTCTGAAGCATATGAATTAGCTCAAGAACAAGCTCAAGCTCAGGTCAATCTAATGACCAAAGAAGTTCAATCCTCTGATGAGGATTCGGAAGTCTCCTTCTATTGCAGAATGCTTAGAAGGGACACCCGTGCTGAATTGGACAAGGTTATTGAAGATATTGTCCAAATTGAATCTCAACTCCATACCATGGATATGGGACAAGAAACATGGAGAAAGCTGACCGCCCAGTTGGATCAGCTTAAGTCAAGAAAGTATTTCTTACTCCAGCCATCCAGTACAAGCGGGTTTTCCAGACCTAAGCTTCCAGTCAGAAGAACCCCAGTTCTTCAACCAACAATCTCTCCCACAGAGAGTCAACATGGTTACAGACCATCACCTTGGTTCCCCAGACCTCCAGCTCAACGAACACAAACACCTGGATCTTTGGATCAGAGATCCATGATTGATGCTCCTTCTCTTGGAAGTATGGCAAGGTGCATTTGGAGAAGAAATCGCAAAGCCTTTCTTGAAAAGGTTATTACTCAAGCTCAGGCAGAAATTTTAGAAATTGATGATGAAGAAAACTTCTATCTCATAGAAGAAATGGATAAAGCCCCTAAACTTGATAAGTTTGTCAGCCAGTTCAATTCTGCTGGCTCCATACAGTTGCCTGCTCAAGCCTCTTTTACAGAAGAACAACTATATTGTGAAGAAAAGCCCTACAGCCCTCTCATTCATGATGCTGTAGAAGAACAAGGTGAGCCTAGCGTCACCTTTGAAGAAGGTTCCAGTAGCCGACAGATGAAAGCCTACAAGAGAACAGCTAAGCCAACCACATCATGCCCTGGCATTATCCTAACCATCCACTTTCCAGGTATTATGGCATACCCTTTAGCATTTCTCATTGATACTGGAGCAGATTTAAATATTGCTAGATACAATGCTTTCCCAAAAGATGCCTGGATGGAAGGCACCACAGGGATTACTTTTGGTAATTCTGAAAAAGAAGATAGTTCCTCCTTCTGCATTGCTCCTATTCAAATTGGGTTTGATGGTTTCACCGATAACCTAATGTTTGTTCAATATGAAGTTGAAGGCTATGATGGTGTAATTGGAAGCAAAGTTATTCAGCAATGGGAACCTTTTACCATTGACTTTGATTTTATTATCATTAGAGGCATATATCAGCTTCCAAGGCTTTATCAAGATCTAGCTTATTCATCCAAGTTAGAAAAAGAAAAGAAAAAGAAACCAGTTAATATAGTCTAGCTAGCCAAACAAATGGATGAAGGTCAAGAATCTCTTGCAGAGATTAAAACTACTTTTGCTGACACTATTATGACAAAAGATTTAAAGAAGAAGAAAAGGAACCTGACATGTGATCTCCCTCTAAAGCGGGATCCTCAAGGTAATGAACTCATGCCTAAAGCTAAGGCTAATTATTTTTTAATGAGTTCATCTGAAGTTATAACTTGCAGAACTGAAGTTGCAGAGCTTGAAAGGCTTAAAATTATTCAAACTTCTGACTCACCATTCTCCTGTCATGCAATGTATGTACCAAAGGTCGATGAGAATGGTAAAGAATTGCTTGAAAAATAGCTTGTTGTCAATTATAAGCCGTTAAATGACTGTCTTGTTGACAATAGGCATCCTCTGCCTAATAAAGATCATATCTGGTAGACTATTCAAGGGAGTCATGTTTATTCTAAATTTGATCTCACAAAAGGGTTCTGGCAAATTGGCCTCAAAAGTGCTGATTTCTATAAAACAGCCTTTTCCGTTCCCCAAGGTCTGTATGAATGGACTGTCCTTCCATTCGGTATAAAAACTGCTCCATCCATTTTTCAGCAAAAAATGGATGTTATATTTTGACCTTATGCCAAATTCATCCAACCCTATATTGATGATATTCTTGTATTCAGCCAGGATATGCCTCACCATCTTGACCATCTTTGTCAATTCCTCTCTATTTGTCAACACCATGGTCTTGTTGTCAATCCTACCAAGTCTTTCTTTGCTCAATCCCAAATTGTGTTTATTGGCATCAAGCTTCTTTCAGGGGGGAGGATGGAGGCCCAACCACACATCCTGCGTAAAATCGCCCTTCTTCCAGTCACCACTGTCAAGGAACTTCAACAGTTTTTGGGCCTTGTGAATTATATTGCAGGATTCTATTATAAGCTTGTCGAAGACAGGCTGAAGTTAAACAAACTTCTAGGAAAGAAGTCACCACCATGGACCACAAAGCATGATGCATTAATTGAGTGCATCAGGCAAAAGTGTTCCCAGCTACCACCATTAAAACTGCTAGGAAAAGGTTTTAAAATTATTGAAACAACTGCAAGTGAAGGTGCCTGGGCAGGTGTTCTTCGAGAACAGAAAATAATCTCCTTCAATCCCAAAGATAAAGGTGAGATTGTTTGTTATATCTCTGGAAGTTTCAAAAATAGTGAAGTAGACTACCACAACACTCATAAAGAAATTCTTGTTGTTGTCAATACTTTCCAAACTTTCCAAATGTTCATTGCTGACAAGAGATTCCTGCTCAAAAGTGATTTGCAAAATCTGCGAGGATTCTTCAGAAAGGAATCCAAAAATAAGGTGGTCAGAGGCCGTCTTCTCCGATGGGCTCAACTCCTCAGTACTTATGAATTTGATTTTGTTCATCTTCCAGGAGTTGAAAATGTTTTTGTAGATTTTCTGTCAAGAGAAGGTCACACTGATGACCTTCAAGCAGGTGGGGTTGTTCGCATCATCAGAATCAGAGAACAACGGTGGTATGAAGAAAGTCATAGAGAATGGAGCACAAATCCTTTTCAATGAAGGGATTTGCATAATTACCAAATGGCTAATGATTTTCTCTTTGACCATTTTCGAATGCTTATTGCTAAACAACAACTAACTTCTCCAGGGTTATGGACTGAGCAACCATTTTTTCAGTTTTTAGCTGAAGCCGAACCCATCGATCCTGAGATAGGGCATGTGCTTCAAAATTGGTGTGGAGATTTTGTTCTCCCTGTTAACTTTTTGAATCCTCCAGTAACACGACCAGATCAGTGGTTAAATGCCGAAGACGGTAAGATTCTCATACGTAACCTGTTTCAAGGACCCTATCCACCAGCAGAAGATTTACAGTTTGAAGGAACAACAGTATACACTGGGTGTATTTTCAAACTTACTTTTGGCTCCCCTAAAGATAATCCAATTAGTAGACATCTCTGCCAAGTCTATGGCCCTGCAGGTTCTTCCTCAGTTTTCGAGCATTGGACGGTAGGTTATCGATTGAGATACTTTCATGCTCATCAGACTCCTATCTGGATTCACACCAAAACCTATCAAATGAATGGTGCTACACCACAAGCTATGTCTTGCAGATTATATGGCCCTTATAAGTTAAAAACAATGAGCATTATCTAGAAAGAACAAGAACGAAGTCAACCACCTGGATGTATCCCACATTCATCCACACAAACCTGTGCTAATTGTGTCGACTGCTCCGCTGATGATCCCAGAATACTAACTTATGGCACCAGTGGAAACTATCACTCACCTGACTGCACTCATCTCAATGGAGAATTTTGTGAAGGCTGCATGTTCAACCAACCGGATCCTCTCCACTCCAGTACCTCTAACAGTACCGGATCCTAGGCTAATGGATGGGCTTGTCATCCATCGAGAGCATCTATCATCTCGATGAAAATGATAGACGTGGGCCTCACCACGGTAAAAGGGGACAACTTACATGCCTTATCATAAGCATGAGTTATACCTCTCATGATCAAAAGGGAATCTTGTAAAGTTTTGTCGGTCGGTCGGCCTTATCTTTGTTCACGGATTAATTGGTCCCACCAGAGGAATCCTTATCCTCAACCGGGTAATCCTTGAGATAAGGTTTGAAACATGTCCACTTTCTATGGATGGATTTCAAAAGAATTGTAGAAGACAAGGCTAAAGCTTTGCCCACACTCCCTATATAAGGCAAGAGGGACGCCTTCTCTTCTCAACGATTTTTGGCGAAGTGAATCCTAGAGAGTCTAGAGTTGTTTGAAGAGAGTCTAGATTTTGAAGAGAGTCTAGAGTTTTTGTCTGTAAGAAAAGAGTACCATTATCTCTGGTTTGCTCTTTAGTCTTAAAGATAGCTTGCTCTTTATGTAGTCAGAAGAGTTTAAAAAACCAAGAGTGCTATTATCTTTAGCATGCTCTATATGTTTTAAGCTCCTCTTTCCACATAGATGTCTGAGTCTATTCCAGCGCGCATTGTAATATGATGAATGTAATGTTCCTAAGTATACATTATAATAATATACATAAGATCTATCTGAGATTCAGATATTCTATTCCACACTTCATTTGTCATTTTAGAAGATGAACAAAATCAAATTCATAAGTATTGAAGAGTTGAGCCCATCGGAGAAGACGGCCTCTGACCACCTTATTTTTGGATTCCTTTCTGAAAAATCCTCACAGATTTTGCAAATCACTTTTGAGCAGGAATCTCTTGTCAGCAATGAACATTTGGAAAGTTTGGAAAGTATTGACAATAGCAAGAATTTCTTTATGAGTGCTGTGGTAGTCTACTTCACTATTTTTGAAACTTCCAGAGATATAACGAACAATCTCACCTTTATCTTTGGGATTGAAGGAGATTGTTTTCTGTTCTCAAAGAACACCTGCCCAAGCACCTTCACTTGCATCTGTTTCAACAATTTTAAAACCTTTTCCTGGCAGTTTTAATGGTGGTAGCTGGGAACACTTTTGCTTGATGCACTCAATTAATGCATCATGCTTTGTGGTCCATGGTGGTGACTTCTTTCCTAGAAGTTTGTTCAACTCCAGCCTATCTTCGGCAAGCTTATAATAGAATCCTGCAATATAATTCACAAGGCCCAAAAAATGTTGAAGTTCCTTGACAGTGGTGACTGGAAGAAGGGCAATTTTACGCAGGATGTGTGGTTGGGCCTCCATCCTCCCCCCCGGAAGAAGCTTGATGCCAATAAACACAATCTGGGATTGAGAAAAGAAAGACTTGGTAGGATTGACAGCAAGACCATGGTGTTGACAAATAGAGAGGAATTGACGAAGATGGTCAAGATGGTGAGGCATATCCTGGCTGAATACAAGAATATCATCAATATAGGGTTGGATGAATTTGGCATAAGGTCAAAATATAACATCCATTTTTTGCTGAAAAATGGACGGAGCAGTTTTTATACCGAATGGAAGGACAGTCCATTCATACAGACCTTGGGGAACGGAAAAGGCTATTTTATAGAAATCAGCACTTTTGAGGCCAATTTGCCAGAACCTTTTTGTGAGATCAAATTTAGAATAAACATGACTCCCTTGAATAGTCTGCCAGATATGATCTTTACTAGGCAGAGGATGCCTATTGTCAACAAGACAGTCATTTAATGGCTTATAATTGACAACAAGCCATTTTTCAGGCAATTCTTTACCATTCTCATCCACCTTTGGTACATACATTGCATGACAGGAGAATGGTGAGTCAGAAGTTTGAATAATTTTGAGCCTTTCAAGCTCTGCAACTTCAGTTCTGCAAGTTATAACTTCAGATGAACTCATTAAAAAATAATTAGCCTTAGCCTTAGGCATGAGTTCATTACCTTGAGGATCCCTCTTTAGAGGGAGATCACATGTCAGGTTCCTTTTCTGCTTCTTTAAATCTTTTGTCATAATAGTGTCAGCAAAAGCAGTTTTAATCTCTGCAAGAGATTCTTGACCTTCATCCATTTGTTTGGCTAGCCAGACTGTATTAACAGGTTTCTTTTTCTTTTCTTTTTCTAACTTGGATGAATAAACTAGATCTTGATAAAGCCTTGGAAGCTGATATATGCCTCTGATGATAATAAAATCAAAGTCAATGGTAAAAGGTTCCCATTGCTGAATAGCTTTGCTTCCAATTACACCATCATAGCCTTCAACTTCATATTGAACAAACATTAGGTTATCGGTGAAACCATCAAACCCAATTTGAATAGGAGCAATGCAGAAGGAGGAACTATCTTCTTTTTTAGAATTACCAAAAGTAATCCCTGTGGTGCCTTCCATCCAGGCATCTTTTGGGAAAGCATTGTATCTAGCAATATTTAAATCTGCTCCAGTATCAATGAGAAATGCTAAAGGGTATGCCATAATACCTGGAAAGTGGATGGTTAGGATAATGCCAGGGCATGACGTGGTTGGCTTAGTTGTTCTCTTGTCATGCAAAATCTAGCAGCTCAACAGCTTCAGCCATTCCTGCTAGTTCATCATGCACCCATAAAAAGTTTTTTGAATTAGATAATGGGTTGTATAGATGTGAAGATTGCTCTTTTGTCTTTCCTTCGAAATCCGGCCATTTCTGAATGTTTTCAGCTCGACAAGCCACTATTCCTGAACAGGATATTTCCGAATCCCATGAAAAGGCTATAAGCACTCCTACAGGTCCTTGTCTTGTTCCTGGTACCATTTCCCCCATTGATAGATTTTATTCTATTTGACACAACCGGAACCTATAAAGCTAATTTTTGGCCTCTGCATTTATTTCCTATTGCTGAAAGTTCCCAAGGTACCAGCCAAAGCAAATTGCTTAACTAGACAAACCTTTGTTTAAGGAAATCTATGCTTCTAGCTGAGGATAGAAAGATCTGGCATCAGATCGAATCAGTCAAGGCTAAGAAAGCACGCCTTAGTGCTCAAGAGAATTTCCATTCTCTAATCTCCACTCTTGAACACTTGGAAAAGTGTCTCACAGATCAATGGATGAACTCTGTTAACAAAGATCTTCAGGAACTCAAAGCCCAGTATACTGAGTTTAAAAGCCAAGCTAAAACTTGGTGGGTTGCTCTTAAAATGAATCATAACCTATATATGAATTTGATCTTATCACTTGAATCCTAACAATTTAGTTATTTTCTGGAGTGATAAGTTGCATCATCTTGACTAACCAAAACAAATCTCAACAAGCAAAAAAAAAACAAAAGCAAAACAAAATAACAACTATACAAACAACTCTACAAATATACACTATGATACATATGACTGTCATGAAGCCACTTAGGCTTGGAAATAATGTTTGAGGAACTGTCCATTAACTGGTAATGGAACATCTTCACCTGTCAAGTTCTTAAGCCTGAAAGTGCTGTCTCCTAATATCTCAAAAATTTGGAGAGGACCTATCCATAATTTATCAAACTTACCATGGTCTCCCTTCCTCTCATGTGCTTAATCCCACATCAGGACTAAATCTAAAATCCTGAAGGCTTTAACTCTAGCTCTTTTGTCAAACCAGCATTTGACAATAGCCTGATGTTTGGCAAATTGATCAATTGCCTGACTTCTTTTCTCTTCCAGGAGTATCAGCTGAAGCAACTTGACTTCTTGTTTATTGTCCATGCCTAGGTACTCTTAGATAAACTGTAGGGTAGGAATCTTTAGATTAACAGGGAGGATGGGATCCACCCCATATACTAAATGGAAAGGTGAGTTTCCTAATGCAGCTTTCATTCTAGTTTTGTCTACCCATAAGGCATACTTCAAAAGTATGTTCCATTCCCTAGGGTTCTTCTCTATCAGTCTTTTTATGATATTCAACAAATTTTTATTGGTGGATTCTGCTAATCCATTCCCTTGGGGATAATAGTTAGAGGAGAATTTCAATATAATTCCATAATCAAAGGCCTAGCTTGACATTCTTGTGGAAGCAAAAGCTGGTCCATTGTCACATACCAGAGCATAAGGAATTCCGTACCTGGTAACAATATTACTTTCCAAAAATTTGATGACATCTTCAGCAGTATAAGTCTTGCTGCTAACAACTTCAGTCCACCTGGTACAACAATTAGTAATTGTCAGTACATACCTGTGGCCTGATGATGATGGAGGATTAATTGGTCCTATGAAGTCCATGCCCCATTGTGTAAATGGGTGCATCTCTATCACCGGTTGCAAGGGTTGTGTAGCATATCTCTCTCTATTGGCAGCAACCTGACATACGTGACAACATTTAATGTGCTCAGCAGTATCCTTGAAAATTGTGGGCCAATAATATCCTACTCTGAGGATAGCATGAGTAGTGGCTAATGATGAACCATGTGTTGTTCCAAACTTGTCATGTAGCTCTGATAAAACTTTGTTTGCTTCTAGCTTTTCTAAGCATCTCAGGTATATTCCTTCATAATTCTTCTTGAAAAGGACTCTTCCTTTCACCATATACTTCTAGGATTTTATCTTCAAGGCTCTTCTCTGTGAAGCCTGTAGTCTTGGAGGACATCTTCTAGTAATCAGGATGTGCCTAATATCTGAATACCATTCTTCATTGTCCTTATCATTAATAACATACTGCTAACTCACTATGTTTGGATCAATTTCTGATATCATTTGGCTTAGAGCTTGTCCTCTTACCAGCTTCATGGGTGTGATTTCCATGTCATATTCTTGTAGGTCAGTGATCCACTTAGCCCTCTTTTCACCAGGCTCACTTTGCATCAACAACATCTTCACTGCTGCATCAGGTACCACAGCAATAACCTTACTTCTCAAGATATAGTGCCTAAATTTCTTGACTGCTCTGACTAGTGCAAGTGCTTGCCTTTCAACATCTACATATCTCAATTCAGCATCTTTGCAAGGGCAGCTCATGAAGGCAATTGGTTTTTCTTCCTTTTCTTCATTTCTTTGTGTTAGCACTACTGCAGAGGTGTGTTCTGAAGCAAATGAATAGATATAAAAGTCTCTGATGTAGTCTGGACTGATGAGGACAGGAGCATCAGAAATAGCTTTCTTTATGTCTTCAAAAGCATCTCTAGCCTCTGGTGTCCACTCAATCTTGGCATCCTTCTTCAGCATGGCATTTAGTGGTCTTACAATCTCTGCAAAGCCAGTGATAAATTTCCTCACAAAATTAATCTTACCAAAGTAAGATTTGAGCTCTTTCTTGCTTCCTGGAAGCTGTAATTTCATAATGGACTCCACTCTGTCAGGATCAATGATAATCCCATTTTCAGTTATTAAGTGGCCTAGTAACTTTCCTATTGTTACCCCAAATATGCATTTCTTGGGGTTCAGTGATATACCATATTCTTCACACTTTTTAAGCACATTTCTGAGATCTGCTACATGGTTTCCTCTATTCTTAGAGAACACTGTTAAGTCATCCATGTATATGACTATGCATTTTCCTATTAAGCCTCTGAAGGCTATGTCCATTGCTCACTAGAATGTTGTTCTAGCATTTATCAACGCAAATGGCATACGTCTATAAGCAAATATCCCCCACTTTGTGGTGAAGGCAATTTTTAGTCTGTCTATTTTGTCAACCATGACCTGATTGTAGCCTAAAAAACCATCTAGAAAGGACATCATCTTGGCACCATTAACAATCTGTAGGACTTCATCTAAGGAAGGCAAAGGATAGTTATCTTTCTTTGATGCTCTGTTCAGGTTCCTGAAATCTACACATAATCTGATGTCTCCATTCTTCTTTCTCACTGGGACTAGATTTTCTACCCAGGTGGAGTGTCTAACAGGAAATATGATCCTGGCATTTAGCAGTTTCTTGGCTTCTTCAAAAATTATTGGTTCAAGCAAAGCATTGACAGGCCTTTGCTTTTGTCTAAAAGGTTTAGCATCTAGCTTGAGAGGTATAGTGTGAGTTATGACTGATGTGTCATATGTTTTCAACTCATCATAAGTCCATGTAATAACATGTATGTAATCTTTAAGAGCTTGAGTTATTCCTTCTAACTCTTCTAGTGTGCAAACCTTACCAATCAAGACATTTCTCTTGTCATCACCTTGTCCAATGTCAACTTGTGAATATTGACCTCCATCAGCTTTTGGAAGATCCTTCTGTTTCAGCATATTATCTAGATCAAAGGCTCTCTCTAGCTCTATCATTCCTTTAGGAATCTTATTGCTGGGCACCTCTAATATTTCTTCCTCTTCCTAGACATGTTCCTCCACATTGTTTTCATCTATGATCTGAGCATCAAATATATCTCTGTTAGAGATGAAATCTAGTATATGCTGATCATCATCAAATACCTGGAGGTTAGTCACATTATCTGGCACCGATGGCACTGATACCAGCTCTACTAAAAATCTCTTTAGGCCTGATATGGACAAGGGCTCTAATCTACTGGTAGCCTGTGCTAAGGCATCTTCCCTATGATTTTGTTCTCTAGGTATGTGGACGATATTAAATGCATCAAAATCTTCAATCAAATCCCACACTCGGTGTCTATAATTTGATAGTTTCTTATAGTTGCAAGAGTAGATTCCTCTCACTTGTCTCACTACTAATTCTGAGTCTCCAAAGACATGCATAATTTTTACTTTCTTCTTAAGGGTCAACAATATCCCATGTATTAGAGCTTCATACTCTGTTACATTGTTAGTACAGGGAAATTGTAGTCTGTAGGCTGCTAGGTAGGACTTTCCTGATGAATCAATGAGATCAATCCCTACTCCAGCACCTTGTTTGGATTTGGATCCATCAAATCTAAGGATCCATGGCTTATCTTCAGCAGGAGGCTTAGTTGAGCTTTCTTTTTTTTTTGCGGCTCTAGTGGCTGCACCACCTGATATCCACTTAAGTTTCAATGTTTCAACTTTTTCAACCTTTATCTCATCTGACTGATGTGAAGCTGACATTTCCTTTTCCTCTTTATCATCAGGAGGATGATCTTCTGAATTAGGCAATGTATGTCTTTTCAAAATATGTAGGCATAGTGAACAAGCAGTTTTTGAGTGAGGTGCCTCATGCAACCTGCACCATCCTTCAGTCAATGCATCTTGTGGAAGTTTCCCTTGTTCTATCATCTTTTTAATTTCTCTTGATAAAAAATCCTCAAATCTGGTCAAATTACTGTCTCTGTCATCGTCAGATAACTCATAATCTGACTCCATTAGACAATCACTCCCAGGGGTGATCTTATTATTTCTTTTATCACTCTTCTCATTGCATACCATAATTTCCTCCATTATCTGGATAAAATCCTCATCCTGACTCATATCTTCTTCTGTTCCTACAGTAGACAAACAAAAATCAGTATGATCATCATCACTATATGTGGAACTTACCTCTGATGATGATGATGCCTCGCTACATGTTTGCTCAAGCTTCATCATGTTGACGCATGCCTTGCAAGTTTTCTCTGAATGCGCCTCATCATGTAATCTGCACCAACCATCAATCAAAATATCATGAACAAGTATATCTAATAATTGACAGTGTTTTACCTATTTGGACAAGTATATTTCAAAACTCTTGAAAAGATCTATTTCTGTTTCATTTCCATGATCATGATCAACCCCTAAAACTACAACATCATCATCTTGAAGATGGTCATCATGATCATGATCACTGTGAAAATCATACATCAGGACCTCTTCTATTCTGACAGTCTGAGGCCTGATGGCATAAACCCTGAGTTCTACGTTTACATACATTATCTCGTTTGTTTTGTTATACTCAGTGATCATGTGCTTCATTCTAGGCTCAGCACCTATTCTTATTTGATTTAGTATCCCCTTCCAGGGCAACCACATGTGACTAAAATTGGTGGACATGTATCCATTAAGGGTTTTGGACTAGTCCCTGCTGAGTAACATTCCATATGTATCAGGTATGTCAACTACCTGAATATCAATGTAATACTGGATCCTGGGATCGGATGCTAGCTGCATGTGGATATGGGTTAACTCTCCTACCACACTTACTTCTATTTTATCTAGTTGTGTCACCTTCTTTAGGGATTAAGCCAGATGTAGACCTAAAGCATTACATATGGACAGGGGCATCACATTTGTAGATGCACCTGAATCTACTAAATAGTTGTGTAAATTCTTCCCAAACATCCTTATGGTAAGGAGGAAAGGTGGTGACTCACTTTTGTCCCTGTACAAGGTCATGTGGGAGGTTTCTACAGCTTGAACAGTAGCTGGGACCTTATTTTTGACATTATTATCTCTGACAGCATGATCCTTACCTCCAGACTGACCTGAAGTATGGTTATCCTCTTTAGGAGCAGGATCATCTAGTGATTTCATGAATGCCCTTTTAATGGCTGAAGTTTTTAGCAGCTCTGACAAGGATAGGCTGATTTTGATCTTTTTCATCTCATCTGCCAGATAAGTGACTAACTTGTCAGATTCATGAGGCATATTTAAAGCTTTTGATGATGTGTTTGGTAATGATAAATATTGAGCATTAACCTTAGGAAATCCTGGGTTATTACTTGCTTTGGGATCAGGAGGTGTGTTGAAATTATTTGGGGGTAAGGAAGAGGTCAATGGACCAATAGGTCTGTTGGAATTGTTCCTCAAGTTATAGTTGTGTTTCCCCTGGTATTGTTGTTGGTAAGCATGCACCTCTTCAGGTTCATTGGATGGCTCATTCTCATCCTCAAAGGGAAACACATAATTTGTTTCAAAGGCCATGGCAGATTCTTCGCATGTCTGGGTATAATGTTAATGAGATGACATAATCTGCTGATAAGGCTGATCAGTATAACTTTCCAGCACCAAGGCTGAGTCATATCCACAAGGAACAATCTCATTCCCCTCTAGATGATGTGAATTTCTTGCTGTATTGTACACCTCTGTTTGGAAAATACTTGCAGCAATTTGAAATTGTGGACAATCTAACTCTGCATGTGCATTAGTATTGTGTATCCTACACCAATTGGTGAGGGCTGCCTTAGCAAGATTGACTCTAGTAGTCTGTTTGGCATCACTAGGTGGCTGATTATCCAAGGGTGATGGTAATGAACCATTATTTGGTCTAGAATTCCATACTCTATACTGTCTTTGAGGATTATTGTTATTTCCACCATTGTTGTTGAAATTATTGTTGTTATATCCCCGATCAGAATAACTAGGTCTGTCATTGGCATAATTTCTATTCTGATTAGACTGGGAATAGAAGTTTTGATTTCTCAGGTGAGTGACCTCTGTGGTTAGTTTTCTTAGTTGAGCAGAGATTTCTTTGATTTCCTCTTTCTCCTCATGGGCTTTAGCCACTACATTTTTCAGTTTGAGGCTTGAAGAAGGAAGATCCAGCGTTATTGTTGTTCTAATCCACACCTTGAGGTGTCTGTGTTTGTGTAGGATATTGTGGCATCTGGCCATTCCCATTAGGAGGTGGCATGATACTCAATGGAGGGATTTGCAAGGGTGTTGGCATGACTGCTGGAGGTATCATAGCTCCATTAGGATATTGTGCAGGATATGTTGGATGCATGCCAGGCAGTGTGGGGAAGGCCATAGTTGGAGTAGGAGCAGGCACTAGCTATTGACTAACCTTTATGGCTTCTTGGAAAGCCTGTGCCAAAGTTGTGATCTGAGGATGTGCCCTCCTGATGAACATGGAGGTCAAAGGATCCAAGGCTAAATAATAGATACTTCTGGCAGACTCATCATTTACAACATAGGGAGTCACTAACTTGGACAGCATCTTCTAGAACCTAGCATTAAAATTAGCAATAGGCTCATTCTCAAATCTTTTGATTGTAGCAAATAGGTGATAGTTCGTGGAAGGATCTATGGGAATTTTAAACCTATCAGTAAAGGCTTTCTCTAGGACATCCTAGGAATTGATTGAACCATGACCAAGACTTGTATACCAATTATAAGCCTCCTCCCCTAAGGAAAAAGGAAACAATCTGCATACAACATCTTGATGCTCTATTCTAGCCCTGCAGCAATGAAAGTTCGAATATGATCTTCAGCATCCTGATAAGGATGATACTTTGGACAAATTTTGTCTGGATTCTTTGGCAACTCATGATATGCATGAAAGGTCAAAGGTGACTCTGCTGCAAAGAAAGACATTGCAACCAGAGGAGGTTGGACTTGAGGTTGGACAGGCTGAGGCTGAATTGGCTGTCCTTGAGGTGTAATAGGTAACCCTAAAGGTATATGAAATTCAACAGGAGTTACAAGGTGACTTTCTGATGATCCTCCTGGAGTACTAGAACTAGGAGTATGATGGATATCGACTGTCCTAGGTCTAAATCCCCTGACAGGTATTTCTTTAAAGGGTCCAATAGATCGGGACCTAGTATTTGGCCTGTGAGCCAAGGTTTCTCAAATTTAAAGGAACTTTAGCTGGAAATCTGTAAAGATCAGTTGGATTTTACCAGTAATGACTGTATTTATGGTCAAGATTGGAAATTGACCAAGTATTTACGGAATATTTGTAGCTATATTGCAAATATGAGATGATTTTAGGTTTGGTAACACTTGCAAGTTGATATTGGGTCTCTAAAGCAAGATACCTCAAAGCTTGGACAAATTCACCTGCAATAAGACCGATCTTTGCAAATACATGATGATCTACTATAAAGATTGCAATATTTACGATCAATTATGAAAACTTTGCAAAGGATTAGCATGTGTAAGTCCAAAACGGTATATCTTCACTTATTGTCAGGAAATTCAAAGGTATATCAGTGTTACCTCACTGTCTACCTCATTAATCTGAACAAACTTACTAATGATGAGTCTCTGATCTCTGAATTAATGGCTGGCCCTCTTTCTAGCACCAATTTATGCTGATTATGATGTTAGTCATAAACAAACATAGAATAAAAGTAGACATTAACCTTTATTCATCTTGAAAGATACGATGAATTCAAAGAATTCATGATCCCAAGTCTCTGGTGATTAGGTCTTAATCTTCTGACATTACTCAAAGGTTGATGTGTCTTGTTGTTTCCATTTTGGGGCCTTACGTAAGTCTCATCTGTAAGATAGTGTTTCCTGTAATGATGCTGCACGGATAGAAATTCTACACAAGGTATTTCTCAAATGATGTGTTTATCTTTAAACCTTTGCATGATATTTATCATTTTGACATGCTTTAACCTCAAACATGCTGAATATTTTTAGTTATCTATAGGATGTTTGCATATTTGTATTATTTGCTTAAGATTGTCAATTATCTGCAATTATGATGATGAAATGCTCTGAAATTGAAAGAAATTGAAATAACTACTTCAAATAATGTTGAACCTTCAGTTATTGATCCACATACACATCAGATACAATCATGAAGAGAAGAAATCAAACCATATGTTCACCAGGACATTCCACAGCTAGATACAGTCGATGCTAACTTCAAAGGAAAGGTATGAAAACAACACATGTAAGCCGACATGCACTCCAAGGGACGCAGCATGTATCAAGAATTCATACACTAATTACTCAAGATTTATGATAGATTGTAATCAAACCAGTCTTCTCATTCATTAAGTATGCAAGAACATATATGTATACAACAACTTTGAAACAAGCCCTAAATATTTCAGCAAACAGATTTCAATTAAGTTTCCAATGATTCAAAAAGGCATCCCTGCACCTTTTATAGAACAAGGTAAGGGAGCGGTTATAATTGATCTACGATCAAGATTTATCTATTAAGATCTACAGTTCATTCTCTTCATTGACCAAGTCAACTCCTTCAACGTGGCACAGGTAACCAACTGGAAACCATCTAGGTAACTCATATTTTCCTAAGTACTTGATGCATGTGTTCCTTTTATGGTGCATCTTCATCCGGTTCTTCATCATCATCTCCATTGTCATGATCATCGCTTTCATCGGTTTCAATATCCTCCTGATGACTATCCTTTTGTATATGAACCTGCATAGATGTCCTGATATTTTCATATGCTTGCACTATCTTTTCCAATTCTCTACCATCCTGAGTTCTTGCTTTGGTGATGGCATGTTTATGAACCTAATATTTGATCTGGAGGGCTTCTAATTTATTTCTCCTACTGCTCAATGTTTCATTATAAGTCTCCACCCTGACCTTTATTCTCATTACTTTATCCATTACTTCTTCTATCAAGTGGTTAAGAGGGTCTTCAGCTACTAGATGGAAATTATTATGTAGAGCTTTAATGGCAAACTCCTCATCTTGATTTACTATCTTTCCCTCTACTTTTCCTTCTAAGGTCTCCAGGACCTCTGCTTCATAAGACATCATACCATGTAGCTTCATACTAATGTTTCTCAGTTTACTGTTGCATCTCTTTAGCACATCACATTCAAACCTGATGTCTTTATTCTAGATATCAATTAATATGGCTGTGTTATTATTTAGTACCTGATTATTTATAAGAATTTGAGGGTCAATGCTCCTTATTTCATCTAAAGCACTCAAGGCTTTCTCCAGTTGAAATGACCTCTTCCTGGTCTCCATCTGTCGTTTGTCTACCTTCTTCCTTGAGATGCTTAAAGAATTCCACCTCTTTAAAGAGGCTTTAACTACTTCTTCAGCTCCATCGAGTGCAGATGCCATCCATTTTATCATCACTACTGATTCATGTTTCATGAGGTTTAACTTGTTTACCTCTTCCTGAGAAATCGCAGTCAATGGGATTGCTTGATCACTTACTGTATGATCAGGATTAATTAATCCTTTAATATAGGCATGCAGCTGAGCAATGTGCTCTTTATGCTGCTTATTTTTCTCCTTCTCTCTCTTTATCTTCTGGGTTAAAGAATCAATAATGTCCTTCCCCTCTTGACCTTCTTGGTCTTCATTGGCAAATCCTAGATCTATTGTGGTAATCTGGAATTCTTCCAAAGTGATCTTGCCTTTTTCCTTTTCTACTGTGGGGGGTGCAACTTGGGCAGTTCTCCTACCTGTATCAGGATCTCTTCTAATGGCAAAAGTTAATCTTGCCTTCCGCTTAGGCTTTATTAGGGTTTCTGAAAATAATGTAGATATATCAAATTCTTGAATTTCAAAACCGGATTCTATACTTATCTCCTTTTCTAGCCATGAAGGAACTTGATCACTGGACCCTGGATGTCGACCAACATCATCATGTACCCCCTGATCTTCGGTATCCGTCATCTTGTTTGATGGGGAGGGTGACTTCCTTATTTCTTCCTCATGATGACCTTTATGAGGGTGATCTTTCGGTACTTCCTCTTGTTGAGGAACTTATTCTTCCAGAGGGTGATCCTGTTGATCATCTGCATGTTTATCATGATCCTGATCTTTTACTTCCTCCAAGGGTGTCTCATACACTTTAGTATTTTCCTCATCCTGAGGTACATTGGTATCCATGGATATTATTTTATCTAACTTAGGTGCCTCCAATTGATCTTGCATCGCATCCTACTCCACACCTGATGTACCTACCTCCTGAGCCTTTAGGTCATCATGACCTGATGTTTCTTTATCTCCTGAGGTTTCTCTGTCCTTTGGCTAGACTTCAACTATTTCGGGCTCAGCTGATACTTCTTGCTATTGTTGACCCATATCTGGAGCTTTATCCTCCACTTCCATCTGTTTAACTTCTTCAACGTTTTCTATTCTATCAGGTGTACCTGCTATATCTTTAGGATTTACATCCTCCACATATGTCATGTCTATTGGTGCAGGACTTGTCACCTGATCAACTAATTTATCCAGCCCTATTTATTGTGCAATCCTTTTTGGGCTCTTTTCTTTTTCTTGCTCCACTTGCCTTAACTCTTCTAACACTGCTACCTGGACTGATGGGGTTTCTTATGGAGTTATGCGGGTGTTAGCAGCAAGGGTTTCCATTTTCTGAGAGGCGACATGTTTTACTACCTCATCATTAGATAGGTCTACAGTCTCTTCTAGTGAGACAGGACTGCTTTGCACTACTCTTGAGGCTTCTTTCATTTGCTCTTCAGCCTTCTCTATCTTGAACTTGACTATGGTAGGAAGTGGCACATTATGCTGCAGCTCTTTTTTGAACACTTCACTACCTGCCCCTCTTAGCATTATGGGGTCTTGTTTATCTCACCTCTCATTGAAGTTCTCTATTTCTTAGGTGTGGATACCATCACCTGAGGTGCTTTTCTCTTTCTGGTGAAGGGTACAGGATCCTCTTCTTCAGGCTCTTCATCTAGAGGGATATCCTCCTCTATATTCTTATGTGATGCCTGATCTTCCTCATATGTATCAGTACTTTGTGTAACCTATCTCTGGATCTTTTTAGCCTTTTGTTTATCCAAGGGAGGCGGTGCAGATGAAGTTGATGCTTGTCCTGATCCTAATGCACCTTTAGCTGGTATTTCTATTCTTTCAATTATGACCCCTTTGGGTTCAGTATTAGTTTTCTTACCTCTTGGAGGTCTCTTGCTTTTATTAGGAGGTGGAGTTCTCTATCCTTTAGATTTCCTCTTCTCAATTAGGAAATCGTCATACTCCTCATCAGGAATTTCCTGCCTCTTCTTCTTATTATCCACAGTGAGGGCTACACCTCTTTTCTTCAGTGCATTCGTTTGTTCATTGACCCATGCTTAGGTCAGTTGCAATATTCTGCCTGTGAATGGATCTAAGGAAATGTCCTCTAGCATAGTAAGATCCGGTGCTGATATTGTATCATTATATATCTTTTTCTCCTCATACTCATCTGCCATTATTTTGCCATCATCCTTCTTCAATTGTACAGGGACTGAGATGCAGTCAAAGGTCCTGATCTGGTTAAGGGTTAGCCTTTGATATCTCCTTCTTCTAGCTTCAACCTCATATTCACAATCTGCCCAGAAATCTTCAAGATTCTTCTAATGAATGGGCTTCCCCATGATCTTCTGCATCCTCCCATATGGATCATACGACCTTGTCAAGGAGAAAGTCTGTAATTGCATCATAGTTAGACCGGCTATGGCCTTCTTAATGTTTTCAAAATCCTGGCATATATACCAGCCCATTGTTACTAGAAACAATACTGGTGGGAGCTTATTATTAGCTTTGTATGCATTCAGTATTGTGGAAATTTCTCTTAGAAATTCCATTAAGACAACTACATCAGTAGGGTATCTTGGAAGCATGAGAGGCTGACCTTCAAAGCCCTCTATTCTTATGTATGAGAAAGTTGCATATTGAATAAACCAGGCTCCATGCCTGTATATGACTTCCTGAGCCTCCATGCTCAGTCTTTTAGTTCTATCTTCCTCCATTGTTCTTACCAGATGCATTGAGAATGCATCATTTACTAGTTTATAATCCTGGAGGTAATTTATTATTTGTAGTTGACAATGATGATCCCATATGTGTGCATCATTTGTTGTACCACCAATCCTCCCAACTATAGTCAGTGCATCAAATGTACCCTTGTAGGCACATGAATAAACTATGTATGAAGTCATATAAAAGGAACATTCTGAACCTCCCAAATTCATTAGCTGCTCATCTAGAGCATCACTTATCATTTTTGCCCGCAGTGGCTTGTTCTCTGTATATAAACACATCAAGATAACCCCATACATCCAATCTTTGAAATTTCTAGCAGTTGGTTGGCCTGTTACTCAGCTGAGTAGGGCGATCATGAACTGATATTCATCATCAAAATTGAACTTGTATATATGTACTGGTAGTTTGGCAGCTGCAAGATAAGGATTATTCTTTGCTCTCCATGGATACAGTCTCTTCCTGGTAGCCTTCTTATTGTTTTCATATTCTACTTCCAGCTTTTTCAGATCCATGTTGACAACTTTCTTTCCCAATGGCAGACTGAATGTGGTTGAAAGACCTTTGATGGACAAGTCTGCATATACCCTGCCATGCTTCTCTACTCTCCTGGTCTGTGGGTTATAGTTTCTAGCACATTCAATGACTAGTTAAGGAGCTTCCATGGAATAAGGGAAACTAGCTGCATTCCACATCCCTGACACGAAAACTGCGTCCAACAAGGTGCTGTTATTCTTTTCATCTCTCATCTTAGCCGACCATGCCGCCAAGTCAGTGTTTCCTTGGTGTGTATCTGTGATGGCACCATATTTAAACTGTACACCTTCAGGTTGAGCGAACATGGGTTTAATAAATTCAACCTCAGACTTGCTCAGTCTCTTGTCTGCCATGGTCTCCTGCAATAAATAGTACTAGTCTTACCATACCATATTTTCTTTTGCATGCATATAACACTATATCTTCACAGCATGATGCACATCCTACTTATTTATCATCACTTCATTATGATATGCATAATTCATAGCTCCAAACCAGTAAAAATCACACTATCTGGACATGTAGAAAAGATAGGAGGGTTTCAATTACTTACTTGATTACACTTATTCTCCTGATTATGCTAATGATTATGTGAAAGGAACTCAAATACCAGTGATGTTCACGTGTCCTATTCTCAGCAAGCTATATACATCAGCAGGTAGCTCGTATGAGGGTTTGAGTGTTCGACTTTGCAACTTATCGTTTCTTCACAAGGTAAGGGTATAATGATGTTGTAAATTCATTTTTAACCTCACAATTAGGGTAAATTAGGGCAAACCCAGGTAGATTAATAGAAACCATTGATTCTCTATACAAAATTTCTAGATCTTGCTAGGTGTATGAATCGCATTCACAATCGGCAGGAACCACCTACTGCATTAATGAGCATTCAATGTTGCGCGGCAAGGAGAGGAGGATGATCTTTTGAAAATAGGGTGATATTCAAAATATGACCCCCTTTGTGTAATATGACCATCCGCCCTTAGGCGGGGAAACCTATGTCGAAAGGTAGGGTGATATTAAATTGGACCATCGTGTCATGTTTCAAAAATCAGGGGATGTTTTAAACGTCGGGTGATGTTTGGAATATGATGACCCCCTAAACTAAGGTGACCTCCTTTTCAAAATATCAAGATGATGTCATCCTGATAATGACTTGGTTTATCATTATGGCACCATGACATCATCGTCATGTTATTTGATGGGGAGATGTTCTAAAATTTACCTCCACGAGGTAAAAAGGAGGATGATGTCATCGTCAAGGTGAATTTCTTCGTTTATCAAGATCGGATGATGTCATCAACACATTGACTCTAGGGTGATATTCTGCGGCAAGGTGATATTCGGAAGATAAGATGACAATCAGAATATCGGGTGATATTTAAAATATGAACCTCGCAAAATATATGACGTTGTTCGACAGGTAAATGTCCCTACCACTTAAAATTGACGTTCACAGGTCACGAACCGCATGATCTATCGAGTAATAAAATTGGATCAGGGTGATCTTTTATAAGATGACTGATGTTAAGAAATATGACCTCCTTCTCGAAATATCAGGTTTGACCAAGACTTTGACTGACCATAACTTCCACATCCTAAGGAATATCAGGGTGATCCAAAAGGCAAACCTGCATGGAATTTTGTGCACTTTCCAAGTATGAGGTTAATGAAATGAAATATTAACTTTGACAAATTTACCTCATCATGATGACTTACCCAACCCCCTTTATGCAAGATCATTTGCATGACTTACTTTTACCAGACTGCCACAAGTAGAAAAAAACAAGCAAAGCCAAGCAAAAAGATGGGTCCCTATTTTGTCAAGTCAAAATGGGGCGTGTTGTGTAACCACACAACAGAAGGTAGAGGTAGAATATGAATGCATAAATTATGGTTTAATTGATTGTGTTGTTTTTTATTTGTTTGGTGTTCTTCTTTGAGGAAAATTTTGTTAAGGGATCCAAAGAGGTGTCATACCTCTCTCTAGGGAACAATTTCTATAGTTGGGTTGAGATTCATCTAAAGGGTTGATATTAAATGAAGGGTTGTGATACTTCCATAGTTGGGTTGTTATTCATATGAAGGGTTGTTATATCTTCATAGTAAAGTGATGAAGTTGAAGAGTTGTTTTCTGTTTGTTCCCCAAGAGAGGAGGTCACTCTCTCATTCCCTGTGTTTCAGGAATCTATCTGATTCTAATGTCTTTTGTTGGTTTAAATTTGGATTGAAAATAAGTCTTGTGTGTTTGTAAACTTCTATGCTTGTGTGTTTGTTTGAAACCATGTTTCTGGATAGACTCTCCCAATCTCATGTTGGCAATATGTGTTTTCATTGATGTCAACATAACATATGGAAATGTGTAGACAAACTTAGATTTAGGATGGTTAAGATAGATTAGTCTGGAAGTAAGGAAAATGGTCTAAGTAAGTATCAATTTTGGGTTTGAATATGATGCAGAGGAAAACACTCATTTCCTAGCATGATTCCTACATACACACATAGACATCTCACCAATTGGGAGTACCGTACTCAAGGTAAGAAATTGAAAAGTGTCTAAGGCATTCATAGTGCATACTCTAGGCATAATCAACTTGAATTGGTCTGCATCTCTCTGCAAAGAAAGATTTGTCCATGTGGTTCTAATGACAGGTTCTGACATGCATTGACATGATATATCCAAGGTTTTAGCCTCTCACTCACTCAACATGAAAAGTTACAAGGGTTTGTACATCAGTCATCACCCAGACAGAACAGAGCAATATTAAGAAGACAATGGAATGCTCCACATTCCTTTGGAAGAGATCTGTTTGTCATGCAGCTCTAATGAATGACTGAGATTAGTATGTTACATGCTTTAATGAAGTTTCAAGTGTTCTAGTGGTCCACAAAGGTAGTACTCAAGTGACAGAGGTATCACACTGTATTTCGAAGCCTAAGTGAATAAGTTAAGTTCTACGCAAAGTAAAGCATATACAATTCTATCATCAGAGCTTATGCAGAGGTTCCACATGGTCCACAATACATTAGGTATGATCCGCATGCATATATTATTTATTCTTTAGTATCGCATTAAGTATTCTTGTCTGCAAGAAGAATTCAAGTATAACTGTCTTCTAGAGTTGCAAACACTTAAGTCATTTATGAATTCCTTCGAAAACTCCATAAGAAGGTGTGTAGATCCAATGAGTTGTGTAATTTGATATCTTTGATCATTTCCAAAAGGTTTCAGGCCTTATACTTTACTACAACTTCATATTTTGGGCTAAGAAGAATTACATAAGGTCCGGAAGACTCTATTCTCTAGAGAGTAATACATTTCTTATCTTGCAGATGCATAAATTAGCATGATACTTCTCTAGGAAGGTGCATGAACATTTTTGAGCTGGTGTATGATTGAATCCTTGGTCCACATTGAGGTTCTGACTTCTCCCTGATAGTTGAAAGATGAACAATTGACAGTGTCAAACAGTATGAGCCGACTGGTTAAATTCCTGATGCATGCAAAGGCTCCTAATCAATTTTTCTAAGTTTGAAAGGTATGGAATGATCTGACCTGACATGTTTCTTAAGGCCCTATGGTCTGCAACAAGTTTGTTGTCAATTTCCATATGTTGTGGCCGACATGTGACTTCCTACACGTTACATTCAATATTGTTTTGGATGTTGACCTAATCAAATTTTTAAGGTGTTGTGGAGGATATATATATATAAGACATAATTTATTTGAAAGGAATTAAGACGAAAATGAAGATAGCAGAGCAGATATGAAATGTGTATATTTCGTTTGAAGAAAGATATTGAGTAGAAACAACAGATTGCACCATCAACATACAACAAATGTATTTCTCCTAGTAGTCCTTGTATTTATGCTATCATTGTAATAGATGTAAGCTAAGAATTTAGGGAGTAGTAGCTTCCTTGGGTTATAACCCTAAATCAAAGTTGTAAATCAGGGAGTAGTAGCTTCCTTGTGTTGAAGCCCTAAAACAAAGTTGTAATACTTTTGCAGTGAGGATATTATATTGTGAGCTAATCCTCACTGTGGTTTTCCCTGCTTTAGGGTTTTCCACGTAAAAATACTAGTTTTATGTGTTGACTCTTGATTTGCATGCTTTCTTTCATGTTTTCAAAGTTGTTCAATTTTATCAGTAAATATTTGGATAAAGTTTTTAAGTGTGTTGATTCACCCTCGATACCTCTCAGCACCCCATTGTGTTCAATAATTGTTATCAGAGCCAAGTACCTCTAAGAAGCTTGACCGCTGAGGTAGATCCTCCACTTAAACACATGGAATCTGAAGTGTTGGACAATGATATATTTGCACCTGAACCTGATCTTGAAACAATGGATCTTGAAGGTTGGGATCTTGAATCCAATGAAAATATTATGGACTTTGAAGAAGAACTCAAGACAGCTCTCAATGATCTAGAGGAAGCAAAAGAACTAAGCCTAGAATATGAAGACATTCTTGAAAAGGAAAAAGAAACAATTGACAAATTGAAGGCAAAGGCCAAAGAATCAAAAGAAGAAATAGGCAAACTAAAAACTCTGATAGAAGGAGATAAAGGAAGTGACAAGCTCAAGGAAGATGAAGACATGATCTCCAAGTTAAAGATCATGGTTGAAGAAGAAAAAAGGATTGAAGATTGCTTGAATATTAAGCTCAACGAGGAATCAGCTAAATGTTCAAAACTTGAAGAGGAAGTTGTCACTCTAAGGAAAGAATTGGAAAAAGCAAAAGTATAGATTGACAAGGGACTGAAACTAAAAGGAGGAACTAATATTCTTTATGAGATAATAAGCTCTCAAAAACCAGCTAAAGAAAAGATAGGTCTTGGTTTTGATAAGGGAAAGAGTCATGTGATCAATATCTCTACAAACTTATATGATAACTTTCATATAGTAGGAAAGCCTGAATTTAGGAGAGAAGAAACCTACATTGAAGATCCTAAGAGAAAAACTTACAGAGATTCAACAGAAGATGAATTTACTCCTATCCAAATACAAAGGAAGAATGTGAGAAAGAATTTCAAGCCTTCTCAACCTAAAAGGCAAATAGCTCACTTCAGGTATTTTCAAATCTTCAATGGTAATTGTTTTATTTGCAACAGGTTTGGTCACAAGGCTATGGATTGTAGAATCAGAATGAATCAAAATATGTTAAGATATTACACTTGCAATAAAGTTGGCCATAAAGCTACTCAATGCAAAAGTAGGATGAACCAAAGCTCTATTAGATGTTATGCATGCAACAAGTTGACATAGGGCAAATGAGTGTAGAAGAAAAATACCAAGGTATAACAAGGATAATGCTCAATCCTTTCATGGATATTGTTATACTTGTAATAAGTTTGGCTACAAAGCAATTAACTGCAGATTAAGGATAAGGAGTGGAAATGCTTAGCAAACTATGTGCAACTGTTATGAGTGCAATGAAGCAAGGTACTCTCAAAGGTATGCAAAACCCATTGATTATGCTCTGCAAAAGGTGGGAATGAACAAAGTATGGAAGAAGAAGGATGTTGGTGATATCTTCGGACCTCCACCTAATACCGGTGGGTCCCCCAATTTCCAAAAAGGCAAAATATTGGGTCAGGGGTAGCTACAACTATGAAAACTTTCAAACCCCTGAACATACAAGATGTTGAATCTTCATCATATGGACCAATGCTGGCTTGAGAATGATAGAATCAAGGAATTAAAGGAGTCTGATGAAAATTCTGAAGGAAAATCTCTAAATTCAGCAAAATGCAGAGAACTTTAGGGTTCATAGTAACAAGAACTCCTACCAAGATGTTTTATGAGCACAGGAGGATTACTTCTAGAAATTCACCATCCTTCCTTCATGGTGATGCAAGCATACAACATATAGATAATCTTGACAAAAATTCTGGAGCATTTGAAGGATCTACAAAGGATTGTTGAAGAATTACAAGGTTCTGCATATGAAAGAGAAGCAAATTAGGCTAAATAGGAACTACAATTAATGTGGAAAAAAATTGTTGGTGGAATAACTATATAGGCGATCCTTGATCATTCCTAATCACATTTGAGTAAAGACAAAAGATTGGAGAGCTAAAAGGAGATCTGAAAGCACGCAGTAAATTGGTTGAGCAAGATCTGTTACCACTCTTCCAGGTACTTTTCATCTTTTTGGTTAAACCCTAGCTATGAATATATTGCAATGGCAACACTAGTGGTAATACACATAGTTGGGCCAAGGCCTAAATTTAAGAAGCATCACTTTAAATCTACCATAACTAATGAAGTTGGGGCATTCTCATGGGTTCTTACAAATGTATTACACATGAAGGATGTCTGGATCTATATCCACTCTCAAATTGATGAATTTGATCATCTTAAGCTTGAACAATCTAGAAATGAGCATCTATTGGGAGATGATTTCCAACTAAAACCTAAATTTGTAAATGTTGCCACCAAAAATCTAGACATCTGGAAGGCTTTTCCAAACTTTTGATATGAATATGCTTGGGTAAGAATTGCCCTAAGACGGATTCATGAGGACATCTTCTACTTAGACTAGCCTCATGTTATCACCAAGGAAGACATAAAGGTAGTGATAGGTTTATGCTCCTCAGGACCTGTTCCCGTATTGAAATTTGTCAAGAATGAAGAGGTAATGAGGCTCACTAGAGCCAAATTTGACAAAATAACCTTGATAGTAGATGAAATTGATGACTTGGGAGTCCGGTATGCACCCATGGGAATTGCATACAAAATCTACTTCACAAATAGGGATAACTCTGCTTCTACAACAACAATCCACATAGCATGCCAGATGGTAAAGGAAGGAAGAGATTTTGTTCTATGTTAACTTCTTCGGTAGCAACTCTTAGACAACCTGAAGAGGACAAAAGAAACTAAATACAAGTTATGGTATGGTTCCCTCATCATATGTCTCATGTTTTATGATTTGAATGAGTTTCCTTCAAATAAGGGAGTAGTGTGGAAATTAGATAAACCCATCAAGTCAAAAACTACATCAGAAGTTTCTCTGACCATAAGCACTATAATACCTTATTTTGGGGGTTCTTCAAAACCTTCCAAACTGACATGCAATCCAGAGAAAGGATACCTGGGAAAGTTGTGGAAAAATACAAAAATGATATCAACTTTATGGTTGATAAGCATAATTGTTATATGGAGGCCATGGAACCAAGGACCTTTTGGATCACAACTTTACCCTATGAAGTGTCAGAATTTGATCTAGAAGGGTATGCTAGCATACTTCTCAACAAGCCAAAGGATCCTTCTGCTAAGAGATTTGGCACATATGATGAATTCATATATAAAAATTCTAAAAAGGATGTAAAGGAAATAGAGGACACAAGAGCCAAGGCTAGGAAAATGAGAACAAAACTTGGAGGAGATACTTAAGTCTCCTAAGGGCTCTTTAGGAGGGACACAAACACCTCCCTCTTCACTCCCAAGAAGAACAAGCAGATCAACATCTACTATTGCTACCTCCTTTGTTTCCTCAAGATCCTTATTACCTATTAAAAGAACTAGCTCTGAGATCCCAGAACAAACTATTGAACAGAAAATGCCTAGACAAAAGAGTAAGGGAAAAAGAGAAAAGGTCAAAAATGTTGAAGAAGAAGAAATTAAAGATGAAGGAAAGATAAATCCTGTAAATGTTGAAGATGTTGAAGAAGATGAAGAGGAAATAAACAAAGCATCCTTATTAAAGAAAAGAACAAGAAAATAAGGTGGAACTTCAAAGGAAAAAGTAAAGAAAAAGCCAAGAAAGCTAAAGAATCTGATCATGTTCCTCTGTAATTAAATGCAACCATAAATGCAATGACAAAAGGTGCCTTGAAAGAAGTTGCAAAAATCTATGATGAAAGGCCTGCAGATGACAAATCCACTCTTAAAGAAGAAGTGGTCAAATACATGGGAGCACAAAACCTAGCTTTGATTGAAATCATTCATCAGCTTCCCAAGAGCCTAGCTAACATTTTGACCAAAAGGAGAGATGATGCACTGAATGTAGAGGCTGAAATAAAGAAAATTGTAGTTGATAAAGATTGTCCCACAATTTCTAAAGAAGATAGAGTCAGAGTCTCCAAGGTTCTAACAAAAGAATTTAGGACTAAAAAGAGACTGCACATTCTAATTGTTATGTTAGAAAATGTCCCCTTAGGGGCTTTTCCCTCTTAAGGTTTAGCTCTTGGGTACTTAGAATGCATTTAGAGCATGTTGCATGTTAATTTTGAATCCCAATGAGAAAACCTCAAAGTCTTGTGGCAAATAGGACTTAGGGGGTGCTATTTTGATGACTCCTGCCTAAAATAGGGGGGAAGGACTTGGGCGCTCACGCCCTAGTCCTACCCTATTTTGGGTTAGGCCCTAATTTGAAGTGTCGGTTATATGACCGTTGTTAGGTCCTATGCCAACACCAAAAGTTTGAATTATGAAATTCTTAGCGGGAATGTTTATAGTTGCATTTATAAGCATGCTTAGGTTTTTATTTGTAAACTAGAAGATGATTGTGAACTTTATGCATACTTGTGATTTTAAAGCATCTTTGATATTCATTGTTGTAGAGCAAAGCATTGTTATTGTGTTTGTGATTGCAGATTTGGTTTCATATTCTTGTGTGATTGAAGAGCCTTCATTTATGTGAGATATACACTTCTAAGGTGACATTTGCTTGTGTTTGAATCATTTATCATTTGGATTTTACCTCTATCCCGCAGGGATACACATTCTTATCTAACAACGGTGTTCGAAAGACTTGAATGTCTCTCTGGGGCTTGACCAAGGCAAGCCTCTAAAAACCACAACTCCCAACCACACTCCTTTGTGATTGCAGGTTATAGGTACCAAGTTTCACATAGTGGAGTTACAGAGGAAGGTTGCAGATGACAAAGATTCAGGATCCAAAAGAAAGAAGTGAAACGAAGCATTTTTGAGACATGGGCGCCGAGGGCAATGTCCTCCAAAGTTTCAGAGATGAGAATTAGAGCTACAAGGACATTCTACATCTGAACAAGCTTCTACATCTTGAAAATCAGCCTGCACTAGACTAGGGCACCCAAGGCAGTGTCCTTAGTGTTTCAGGTGACGAAAACACACAGAACAGTGATTATCAGTGTCGAAAGGATATCTGCATTCCGCGAAGAAAACAATGCCTTGGACTTGGGTGCTCAGGGCATTGTCCTCAAATATTCTAAATTTTGAACTTTGAAAAATGGTCAGTTATTAATCTTTGTCCTTTTCCTTAATCTGTAAGCATTTATCTAAATTTACCAATTTATTCACTGTTTTGCACAATTAAGGTTTCTTGCAGATTTAAGGATTGAAGTGAGATATTAATTAGCAATTTATAAGTTTCCACATTGTTCCAAGTGACAGCCCAACTTGCTAGGTGAATGCTCTCACTTAGTAGAGATTCAACTCGGTTGATATGTCCTTGAATGTTTGTAGTGAAAGGAGGATCTAAACCCATCAAACCCTCAAACCAAACTAAAATCAATCCCTCCTTTTTCACTCCAAAACATTTTGGTGAACCCGTGTTTTTAAATTTTGCACCTTACTGAGTGCTGTGTGATAGATTTGCATTCATTCATTTTATTGTATTTGAAAAATTACAAAAAAATTGAAAAATTTGAAAAATTTGAAAAAATTGGCATCTTAGGCTTGCATTTTGGCATAATTTTAATTAAGTGGCATTTAATTTAATTTAATTTATGTTATTTTCATTGGATCTAATTTAAATTACAGAAATTCATCATTTAGTATCCACTTGCATTGCATTCTCATGCTTAATTTGTTAAAAATTGCTTGAAATTGTGCATTTTTCATATAACCTAGTTTTTGCATTAGCTAGGGTTTGTAGTTAAAATCTTGTTTCAGATTTTACTACTATTTTAAACATTCATTTAGGACTGATTTCTAACTATATTGCTTCATCATAGTGTCTTTATTGCCAAATTTCATGTCTAGGGTTTTAAAAACCTTGCATTTTCACTAGATTTGGCCTTATCGTCTCTCTAGAATTGCATTATATGTATGTTGTGAAGGATTTTGCTGCATTATTTGACTGATGTTAGGGTTATAATCTTCTGCCCCTCCTCAAATTCCTTACAACACCCTTTCTATTGGGCTTCTACATTGAAAATTGGTGAAAATTTGCATATTTGAGGTGTATTTTCACTAGGTTTTGACTTGTCATCACTCTAGAATTGCATTAAAGGCGTGTTGTGAAGGATATTGCTGCAACATTGGATTGATATTAGACATATTATTTTCTTCCTAGGTCATCAATTTCCTTACAACACTTCTTCTTTCACTCATATTGCATTGAAAAAAGTTGAAAAATCAAGCATTTTAGGTCATATTAACACAGATTTGCATTCATTTTCTTGCATATATCATGGATACTTCTCATCACTCATCCTTGGAAGATTTATTTGAGTACATTGTCAATGTTGATAAATTTTGCAAATTCACTGATAAGTATCCTCAGGTCTTGCACCAAATCGCATACATCTATGGTATTGACATGTCCGTAAGCACTATCTGTGATATTCTTCGAACAATAGCCTATTTTGAAAGCTTTGTCACTATTGTCGGTGTTTTCCCTTCAATCTTGGAGAATCTCACTAATTTCATTTCTGAAAATAACCATGGGGAAATTAATAGTGAAAACATCATTCCCTCTATCCCTTCATTTCATGACGACATAATGGACATTCTTTCCAAGACCTATGAGACCGATATAGCGCTGGGCAATTCATCTAATAAAGAGACTTGTCCCAACATAACCTCATTGGTGAGGATATTTTGGCACAAGAAGAATACATCATTAACACATTCCTTAACACTACTCTGCCATCCCTTTCTGCTCTCCCTAGCCAGGATGAAGCATTGGATGATGCAGATTCCCTTTGTGAACATTTGCTTCAACCTATTGAAACTGAAACTTTACCAACTGATGTTCAAGCACTTCTCAACTACATATTAAACAAAGAAACAGATCATGGACGTTTACCTAAACCCTCACATACCTTGGAAAATAATGAAAACTCACAAAACATTGAACAATAAATTATTCCTCACAACCAAGGTATTCTGACACCCTATATATCGACTGAAATGGGCACTTTTCAGGTTCCTCAACAACCTCACTCAACTAGAATGGGTATTATTAAAGCTCCTACATAACCCTATTTAACCAACACAGAAAACTATAGTATTCCCTCTCTACCATCATTAATAGACACCTTTCCTACAAGGGTCCCCCAACAAGCTCATGAAAATGTGGAAGAGAGAAGAAGAGATAAAGCTTTAACCATTAAAGTAAAGATCCAGATCCATGATGACCGATAGTTTAGTTTTCCTTGTACATGTAAGTATTTGTAACCCTTTACTTCTATGTTGTGTTTCCCCTGTGATATGTTATGTGTTTTTTAGGTCTCCTAAGATGACCCTTGATACTCTTGTAAGGTCAAAGATACCAAAAGACTGCCTCTGCTGTGACCATTCTTCTATTTGTATCATCATTCTTCTATATTACCTCTCCTCTATTTTCATTGCTATGTGTTGTGTCTGACAGACATAGCATCGCGGTTGGTGACTTGGGGGCACCCTCCTACATGATTGTCCCTAAGACACTTATTTCTCCTCTCTCAATTTATTGTTTACCTTCTTCTAGTGGTTCTATCTAGCTGGCAGATGACGAAAAACATATAATACTGATACAGACCTAGTGTCCCTTCAACGAGAAATAAAAAAATGGACCTAGTCCATACATGATGATGGGGTTGATATATATTATTCGACGCTTGGCTAGTAGAATCACTCCGTGTGATATTTTGATGTTGTCTTATCACACTTACAAAACATAACAATACTACTACTCCATGCACTTTGTTTGTCTTGGATCTCGTCTTGCTTGGCCCTTTATGTGAATGATTACATGCATTGTTGTTTATCATGATTATATGGATGCTAACACCTTTTCTTGTAGGAAATTATGTGTTTGTGGGAACATTTGGCGATCGTAAAGTGCATGTCACCTCTCAGGGGGCATGGGCTTTGTGAGATCTCATGTTCCCTTGTGTGTTTTCTCTCTACCTTAACGTGCTTGATATCGGTAGATGATATCAACCACCTTAAGATGGGGGCATATATAAGGTAAAATGTTTGATGGATTTGGTACTAACGAAGCATGTTTGTAAACCATCTGCGAAGGAGGGATGTTGTATCTTTGAGGGAGTGCACATCTTTATTTCTATATTACAATCATTAAGTCCTTTGCAGAGGTGGGATATCATGCATATCCTTTTATTTTAAGCCCTCTGTGGATGCAGGGATGGTGTATTTCTCAAGGAGATTGCACATCCTGTCATTTTCTAAAAGTCCTCTGAGCAGACGGGGTTAGTGTATCCTCCCTTAAGCATGTCTTCGACAATTGTTGTGGTGAAGCCCAATTGTTGGTGTGTGCCTAAGATGGTAGAGAACCTAGAAATAGGTTTCTTCCATCACTTGTTTGTCCTATTTTCTTTGTGTCTTCCATGTGTGTGTATGGCATGTTTGTTCCCAAGCATAGTCTCAAGACTAGTGGCGATGAGCTCCTCCTATGCTTTGGGATTTGTATGGCGTGCTTGTTCTCAAGTGTAGTTTCAAGACTGGTGGCGATGAGCTCCTCCTACACTTTGAGATTTGTATTGTGTGTCTATTGTCCCTTACATAGTTTCAAGACCGGTGGCAATGAGCTTCTCCTACATTTTGGGTTGTGTGTTTACTTTCCATATACTTGCATTTTGCATTCATATATATGAGAAAATGAAAAAGAAATAATCACTGCATTCACTGTATTCACTATGTTTTGTGTGTCTTCAATATTGTCTTCTCTGTGTTTTGCATGACTGTAATTATCTTCTCTGTGTTTTGTGTGCCTGCTACTGTCTTCAATGTGTTTGGCATGTCTTCACCATGCTTGGTGTGTTTGTTGTGTTTGTTGACCGTACTTTAATGCATGTATGGTCCTTGCATTCATGCATACATTAAAGTGGGGGCTAAATTTTATGTCAAAAAATGTCCCCTTGGGGGCTTTTCCCTCTTAAGGTTTAGCTCCCAGGTCCTTAGAATGCATTTAGAGCATGTTGCATGTTAATTTTGAATTTCGATGAGAAAACCTCGAAGTCTTATGAAAAATAGGACCTAGGGGGTGCTATTTTGATGACTCCTACCTAAAATAGGAGGGAGGACTTGGGCGCTCGCACCCTAGTCTTGCCCTATTTTGGGTCAAGCCCTAATTTGAAGTGTCAGTTATATGACCGTTGTTATGTCCTATGCCAACACAAAAAATTTGAATTATGAAATTCTTAGCGGGAATGTTTGTAGTTACATATATAAGCATGTTTAGGTTTTCATTTGTAAACTAGAAGATGATTGTGATTTTTATGCATACTTGTGATTTTAGAGCATCTTTGATATTCATTGTTGCAGAGTAGAGCATTGTTATTATGTTTGTGATTGCAGATTTGGCTTCATCTTCTCATGTGATTGAAGAGCCTTCATTTATGTGAGATCTACACTTCTAAGGTGACATTTACTTGTGTTTGAATCATTTATCATTTGGATTTTGCCTCTATCCCGCAGGGATACGCACTCTTATCTGACAACGGTGTTTGGAAGACTTGAATGTATCTCTGGGGCTTGATCAAGGCAAGCCTCTAAACACAACCCCCAACCACACTCCTTTGTGATTGCAGGTTATAGGTACTAAGTTTCATGGAGTGGAGTTGTAGAGGAAGGTTGTAGACGATAAAGATTCAGGATCTGAAAGAAAGAAGTGAAACAGAGCATTTTTAGGACATGGGCATCTAGGGCAATGTCCTCTAGAGTTTCAGAGATGGGAATCAGAGTTACAGGGACATTCTACATATGAAGGAGCTTCTACATCCTGAAAATCAACCTGCACTGGACTAGGGTACCCAGGGCAGTGTCCTCCATGTTTTGGGTGATGAAAACAGACGGAACAATGATTATCAGTGCCGAAAGGAGTTTTGCATTCTGTGAAGAAAACAATGCTTTAGACTTGGATACTTAGGGCATTGTCCTTGAATATTCTAAATTCTAAACTTTAAAAAATGGTTAGTTATTAATCTCTGTCCTTTTCCTTAATCTGTAAGCATTTATCTGAATTTACCAGTTTATTCACTATTTTGCACAATTAGGGTTTCTTACGTATTTAAGGATTGAAGTGAGATATTAATTAACAATTTTTGAGTTTCCATATCGTTCCAAGTGACAGCCCAACCTATTAGGTGAATGTTGTCATTTAGTAGAGATTCAACTCAGTTGATATGTCCTTGAATGTTTGTAGTGAAAGGAGGATCTAAACCCATCAAACCCTCAAACCAAACTAAAATCAATCCCTCCTTTTTCACTCCAAAACACTAATGTCAAGAAATGAGGAGGAGATAGAAAAATTGAAAAGGGAAACCCTAAGGAAAACTGTAGAAGTCCTTCAAGAAATGAAGATTGAGATGAGGATTATTGAAGAACTTACTGATCAATCTAAGAAAAGCAAGGAAGGAAATGACATGCCTATGGAGATGGCACTGCCTGAAGACACAGGCGCTTCAACTTTTACAGACACTCCTGAAACTGCTAAGGCTAAAAGAACTGAGGATTAGGATAAAGACAGTACTGCACCTCCTCGGGCAAACACAGGAAATGTTGAAATAGAAGGAGAAGTCACTCCTAAGGAGGGTCAGACAAAGAAGGAAAATATCAATGAGGAACAAAATAATGAGGAAGATAAAGAGGGAGATAAGTTAGAAGAGACTGATTACCTAGGTCAAAGTACATCTGAGGTAGACTCTCTTCAAGATTTATTGAATCTGCAAAAACAATTTCAACCAGTCATCACCCCTCAACTTCTACAGGTTCCAACTAGTGAAGGTCAGATAGATCTTGCTAGTATTTCCTCTCTTCATAAACTGCAGCTTGGAGATATATTGCATGCAACTTCTAGAAAGGAGTTTATACAAGAAAATTTAAAGAAAAGTAGTGCAATGGAAGATGTGGTCAAGGTCATATAGGTGTTATGTAAGAAAATGTCCCCTTGGGGGCTTTTCCTTCTTAAGGTTTAGCTCCTGAGTCTTGTTTATGCATTTAGGACATCTTGCATGATTTTGATGACTCCCGATGAGAAAACCCTGATGTTTCATGGCAAATAGGACTCAGGGGATGCACTTAACATAAGTCCTGCCTGAAATAGGGGGGAAGGACTTGGGTGCCCGTGCGCTAGTCTTGCCCTATTTTAGGTTAGGCCCAATTTTGGAGTGTTGGTTTATGACCGTTATTTAGGTCCTATGCCAACATGGTAAGTTTCAATTACGAAATTCTTGGTGGGAATGTTTGTAGTTGCATATATAAGCATGATTAGGTTTCATTTGTAAACTAGATGGAAATTAGATGGCAATTTTGATTCATGAGCTTCTGTGAAAGTGATTCAAGGCATTCATTGTGTTGTAGAGCAGAATTTGTGTTATTATTGTGTTTGTGTTTGCAGATTTGGCATCCATCTCCTCATGGGATGAAGAGTATCTTCCTTCCATGAGATCTTCACTACAAGGTGATATCATTTGTGTTTTTAATCATTTATCATTTGAATTTTGCCTCTATCCTACAGGGATACACACTCTTTATCTGACAACGGTGTTCAGAAGACTTGAATGTCTCTCTAGGGCTTGACTGAGGCAAGCCTCTAAACACCACAACCCCCAACCCATTTTTCCATGATTGTAGGTTACAGGTTGCAAGAGAAGAAAAAGTGGAGTTGCAGGAAAGTAGTGCAAACTGTCAGAATTGCAGATCAAAGAAGAAAACAAGGACCTGGACTCAGGTGCCCACTCACTAGTCCTCTGGATCCTGCAACTGAAGAATCTCCCGAATAGTAGGAATAGGTTGCAGACAAGATCCCCAGATCTTAACAAAAAGCATGGAACTAGACTAGGGTGCCTGCTCATTAGTCCTCGAATTTCCTATTTTCTGAACTTTGAAATCTGGTATGCATTTGATTGTCATTTGATATCTTTGTGTGTGCAAGCATTTTCTGTAATTTGTTTGTTTGCTTCTAAATTTGCATAATTAGGGTTTTAAGCATAAGTGGACTTAATCAAACAACAAAATCACTCAATTCTAATTTTCCTTGATGTTCTAAGTGACTGAAGGCCTGATAGTAGATTTCCTACTCGGCTGAAGTCCTTGAATGTTTAGAGGTGAAAGGAGGATCAACACAAACTAACAAAGTAAACATAAAATCCTCTTCATCAAATTTTACCGTAAACATTTTGGTGAACCTATGTTTTTAATAAATTTTGCACCTTTCTGAGTGTTGTGCTTCATATTTACATTCATTTCATTCATTCATATCATTGTTCATCTTATTGCATTTGAAAAATTACAAAAAATTTGAAAATTTTGAAAAAATGGCATTTGTAGCTTGCATTTTCAAATAATTTCAATTAATTAGCATTTAATTTAAACAAATTTCTATCATTGTCATTAGATCTAATTTAAAATACATAAATGTTTCATTCATCATTCATTTAGATTGCATTTTCATGATTAAATTGATGAAAATTGCTTGAAATTGTGCATTTTTTCATATAACCTAGTTTTGCATTAGCTAGGGTTTGTAGTTAAAATCTTGTTTCAGATTTTACTACCCTTTTAAAACACTCATCAAGATTTATTTTTAACTTTAGTATTTCATTATAGTGGTCCTCTTGCAAAATTCCATGCCTAGGGTTTGAAAACCTTGATTTTCCACTAGATTTTGGCCTTATCGTCTCTCTAGATTTGCACCATAGGCATGTTGTAAAGAATTTTTCTGCACTAATTGGTTTTTATCTTCTTACCCTCCTAAAATTATTTACAACCCCTTTTTATTGGGCTCTTACAATGGAAATTTGGTGAAAAATTGCATATTTTAGCTATATTTGCCCTAGGGTTTGACCTAGATTTGCACTCCAAGCATGTTGTGATAGATTTTATGGATTTAGGTGACTAATATTACTGCTATAATCTGATGCACCTCCTAAAATTCTTTACAACACCTTTTTATTGGGCTCTTACATTGAAAATTTGGTGAAAATGGCATATTTTGGCTATATTTTCCCTAGGGTTTGACCTTGAGTGGCACTATAAGCGTGTTGTGACAGATTTTTTGGCATTAGGTGGCTATTATTACTGTTATAGTTTTCTTTCCATCACCATTTTCCTCACAACACCCTTTGTCATACTCTTTTACATTGAAATTTGGTGAAAAATTGCATATTTTGACTAGATTTGCCCTAGGGTTTGACTTAGATTTGCACTCTAAGTGTGTTGTGATAGATTTTATGGTTTTAGGTGGCTGATATTACTGCTATAATCTTCTGCACCTCCTAAAATTCTTTACAACACCCATTTTATTGGGTCTTGGCATTGAAAAATTGTGAAAAATCACATATTTTAGTGGATTTTCACTTGACTAGTCGTCATCCTAGGTTGGCATCAAAAGCATGTTGTGAAGGATATTATAGCTGTATTGGACTAATATCAGACATATTACTTGCTATCCCTAATAAATTTCCTTACAACAGCTTTTCTTTCACTTATTTGCATTGAAAAAAGTTGAAAAAATCAAGCATTTTAGATCATTTTCACACATAGTTTTGCATTCATGGATTCTCCTAGTCATTCATCTTTGGATGATTTATTTGAGTACATTATGAATTATGATAACTTTTGCAAATTCACTGATAAACATCCTCAAGTCTTGCATCAAATAGCATACATCTATGGTATTGACATGAACATGAGCACTACCTGTGATATCCTTTGAACAATAGCCTATTTTGAAAGCTTTCTTGCTACTATGGATGTTTTCCCTTCAATCTTGGAAAATCTCATTAAGTTCATTGTTGAAAACAATCATGGGGAAAGTAGTAGTGAAAACATTATTCCCTCTCTCCCTTCGTTTCATGATGACATAATATATATCCTTTCTGAAACCTATGAGAATTATATAGCAATGGGTGATTCATCAAACAAAGAGACTTGTCCCAACATAACCCCACTTAGTGAGGATATTCTGGCACAAGAAGAAGATATCATTGATACATTTGTCCATACCACTCTTTCATCTCTTCCCACTCTCCCTAGCCAGGATGATACTTTGGATGATGCAGATTCTCTTTGTGACCATTTGCTTCAACTTGATGAAATTGAAAACTTACCACCTGATATTCAAGAACTTCTCAATTACATTTTAAACAAAGAAACAGATCATGCATCTTTACTTGAACCTTCACATTCCTTGAAAAACAATGAAATTTCACACAACATTGAAGAACAAGCTATCCCTGAAACCCAAGGTATTCCAACACCCTATATATGGACTGAAATGGGCACTTTTCGGGTTCCTCAACAATCTCATTCAAATGGCATTAAAAGAACTCCTATAATTGACATAGAAAATGGCAACATCCCCTCTCTACCATCATCAATGGATACCTTTCCTACAAGGTTACCCTCACAAACTCATGAACATATGGAAGAGAGAAGAAGTGATAAAGCCTTCACCATTAAAGTAAAGATCAAGATCTGTGATGACCGTTAGTCCGGTTGTCCTTACAGGTAAGTATTTCTAACCCTTTATCTCTTGTGACGTGTTTCCCCTGTGATGTGTTATGTGTTGTTTAGGCCTCCTAGGATGACCCTTGATTCTCTTGTAAGGTCCAAGATACCAGGAGACCGCCTCTGTTGTGACCCTTCTTCTATTTGTATCATCATTCTTCTATATTACTTCTCCTCTATTTTCATTGTTGTGTGTTGTGTCTTATGGACATAGCATTGTAGTTGGTGACTTGGGGGCACCCTCCTACATGACTGTCTGATGCAGAGGTGGCACAAGGGAAGCAGCACACAAGGGTTTACTCTACTGTCCTTTGCCCACTCACCCACTTCAAACAGCGTTCAACCAAGCAACCAAAGGCACACTCAAGGGTGTATGAAGGATTTGGTATCCTAGTGATGGCTCCACCTTCTAGGCTTCTCCAACACCTCAGGACAGATCAACAAACACCTTCTATGCAGTTGGTTTGATCTCCAACTTCCCAAAACTCTTCAACCTATACCTTGACTAGTAAGGCTACTAGCCCTCCAAACTAGGTTTTCTTCACACAACTTGACAAAATCCCAAAGGACTAGGCAAAAAAATGATGGTTTTAGATGCCCTTTATGGGACCCTATCAAACTCCCAAGTCTCCTGTTCCAACTCTACTCTAGCAATCCAGAACACTCATTAGGTCTCTAGGCCTAATTGATCAATTTAGGCTAGGTTACAAAGCAAGTGCTCAAAATTGGGTGCATAGGTCAGGGGCAGGAACTTGGAATGACTCTACCATCCCCAAACAACACAAATCCACCATTCATTCGCTCACTCTATCAGACTTTTGCCATTTACATCACCAAATTGCATAATTTCATTCAAATACATAGAGATATTTGACCTAGGGCATCACCTTAAAAATAGAAGACTGCATTTCCCAACAAAAAGCTTTTTGAATCAAGTAGTATACACCCCTAGCCTGTATTTCACCGAGTGGCATGAAATTTCATCGGTGGGAATGCATTCTAGGGCCAAATTTGTGGGGCAGCCCTAGAAAATAGGGTTTCTAGACCAGTCCGGATTAAAAATGCAATAAATTTTCACTACGACCACTTCAAAACCTCAAACTAGTTGCATTCAAACCTTGACTCAGTCTAGTTTCAGAAAATGTACATTTGCTCACTTGGAAAATCCGTACAGGCTGTACACAACAAGAAAAATAGGGAAAAACAGTCAATTTTCTTCATTTTTGTGCCCAAATTCCGTACAAAAACTTTCTCCTCCGTACTGGAGCAATATGTCCTCCATATCAACCTATCTAGGTTGGTATACAATTTCTACAAATAGTTTTAATAACCAAAATGAAGTTGCAACCGGTTAATGTGTCATTGACACCATTGACAACACTTGACACTATGGCATTTTTGGCCTTAACACAAAGAAACCGATTGGTTTAACTTGTGTAATGGATCTCAAATGACCAACATACTCCCTAAAATATGACAAAACACAAAAACAATAAAAAAAACTCAAAAACCAATCCTTAGACCTTCTAGGCCTGATTGGTACAACAAGGATCCAAGTGGACTAAGCATGATTGAGGTTTATATGATTACCCCAATCATCTTGACCACACAAGAGGACCTTACATCCATGGCTACAACCTTATTACAGATCACATTAAACAAAAACCACAACCTTTCAAAAAAAAATGCAATCAAAATGATCTTGGAATCAAGGTGCTCCTAGGTGCCCTGCACCATACACCCACTGTCAAACAGAACTCAAGTCTCTTGAGTTAGGAATGTTATCAAATGTGAAACCTACCTTCTTAATGTCTGCTCTACTCATCCAAGTGGCATCCTCCTGAGGTTTGTTTAGCCACTTCACCAAATAATCATGATAGGTGTGCCTTCTAGTTTGTTTTGCAATCCTCTTGTCCAAAATGCACTCAATCTGATTTGGAGATGAAGGAATGAGTTCCTGGAGTGTTTGATCAGTTTGATCTTCTTCCACAACAGTCTAAGGATCAGTTCCTTTATAGGGATAAAGGTCTGAAACATTAAAAATAGGAGACAAAGCAATGCCATTCGGAAGTCTAATTTTGTAGGCATTTTCTCCACATTTCTTGAGCACTTCACAAGGCCCAATCTTCTTCATGAGTAGCTTGGTATGTTTACCTGCAGGGAGCCTCTCCTTCTTCAGATGGACCATTACCAAATCACCTTCTTTGAACTACAAATCCCTTCTTTTCTTGTCAGTAAACTGTTTGTACTTCTGTCAAGTGGACATCAATTTTTGTTGTACTTGTTCATGGACATCCTTCATGACTTGAACGAAGTCTTCAGCCAAGGCACTGCTGTTTTCCAGTCCTTTAACCTCCGTTAGTTCCAAAATACCCCTTGGGTGAGTGCCATAAACAATTTGGAAAGGAGACAGACCGGTGCTTCTATTGACAGTGTCATTGTATGAGAACTCTGCCTGAGCCAAAATTGAATCCCAACTAGCACCCTGCTCCTTTGTTAGGCATCTTAGGAGGTTGCCAAGTGACCTATTAATCACCTCTGTTTGTCCATCATACTGAGGGTGATAGGCAGATGATAATGACAAGTTTGTACCTAGTCTCTTCCACAGTGTCCTCCAAAAGTGTCCTATGAACTTGGGGTCTCTGTCTGAGATGATTGACAAAGGTAAACCATGTAACCTAACTATTTCTTTGAAGAAAAGACCTGCTATGTGTGAGGCATCATGTGTGGTTTTACAAGGGATGAAGTGAGCCATTTTTGAGAACATATCTACAACCACAAAGATGCTATCATGTCCATTCTTGGTCCTAGGCAAACCAAGTACAAAGTCCATGCTGATGGAATCCCAAGGCTTTGAAGGAATAGGTAGAGGAGTGTATAAACCTGCATTGGATGTATGCCCCTTTGCTCTTTGGCAAATTTGACAAGTTTCAACAAACTTCCTTACATCGGTTGGCAACTTGGGCCAAAAATAGTACCTCCTAACCAATTCTAGGGTCTTATCAATACCAAAGTGACATGACATGCTGCCACAGTGCTTTTCCCTGATTATATACTCTCTAACAGACCCTCTTGGGATACACAACATGCTACCCTTGAAAAGATATCCATCTTGCAACAAAAAATCAGAAAAATCAGTATTATACCTTCCTGTCATGGCCTTGCAAGATAGGTATGGTTCTTTGAAGTCCTCATCTGCTGCATACTAATCCTTGATGGCTTGAATACCTATACTTTCCAACTGTATGGTCTACACAACAAGATTCCTCCTACTTAAGGCATCGGCTACCTTATTGGCCACTCATTTCTTACGTTTTATGGAGAAGGTGTATGCTTGGATGTACTCCGTCCACTTGACATGTCTATGATTTAACTTTTGCTGCTTGTTCAAGAAGCTTAATGCATGGTTATCAGTAAAAACTATAAATTCCTTTGGCAATAAGTAGTGTCTCCATTTCCTCAATGACTGAACCATGGCATATAACTCTAGATCATAGGTGGAGTAGTTTTGTTTTGCCTCATTTAACTTCTCACTAAAGAAGGCTACAGGCCTCCCATCTTGATTTAGGACTCCCCCAATATCCCTCTTACTTGCATCACACTCTACCACAAAGACCTTGTCAAAATTAGGTAGCACTAGGACTGGTTTTTTTGAATTTTTTTTCTTTAACAGTTTAAAGGCTTGAGTGGCCTCATTTGTCCACACAAATACACATTTCTTTCCCCCTTTTATGGTGTCAACAAGTGGAGCACAAATGCCACTAAACCCTCTAATGAACTTTCTATAAAAGCTACACAAACCATGGAAACTCCTTACCTTCGAGGCTGTTGTAGGTGTTGGCCAATTAAGAATGGCTTGAACCTTACTTGGATCCATTTTTAGGCTGCCCTTGGAGATGACAAACCCCAAAAATATCAACTCTTCTTGTAGGAAGACACATTTGTCAAGATTGATTCTCAACTTCTCCTCTTGAAGCCTCCTGAGCACTTGATGGATATGCCTTATGTGGTCTTCCTTGCTGTCACTAAAAACCAAGATATCATCCAAATACACAACAATAAACTTGTTAAGGAAAGGTTTTAGCACTTCATTCATCAATCTCATGAAGGTGCTTGGTGCATTTGACAAGCCAAAAGGCATGACAACCCATTCAAATAGTCCTTCATTGGTTTTGAAGGTGGTTTTCCACTCATCCCCTTCCCTTATCCTGATTTGGTGATAACCACTCTTTAGATCTATCTTGGTAAAATACTTAGCCCTACCCAAGCAATCCATTAAATCTTCTATTCTAGGCATTCGAAATCTATACCTGATAGTGATTTTGTTGATGGCCTTGGAATCAGTGCATAGTCTCCATGTTTCTTCCTTCTTGGGTGCAAGTACTGCAGGTACTGCACATGGACTAATACTCCTCCTGATAAGTCCTCTATCCAACAAGTCTTGGATATGCCTTGCCACTTCTGCATTTTGCTCTGGAGTCAACTTGTAGGCTGCTTGGTTTGGTAGGGTGGATCCAGGGATGAGATCAATGCAATGACTAATCTCCCTCTTTGGTGGTAGGGCATCCTTGCCTTCATCGGCTATCACATCATGAAATCTCTCCAACAGTTCTTCCACTTCCTTTGGTCCAATCCTCCTAAGAGGTTGCTGCACTTTGACCTTCTTGGGATTCACATCCTTGGGTTTGATGACTATTGCAAAACATGGCACTTTCTCTTCCTTGAGGTTAGCCAAAAACTCTTATTCACCTACCAACATAACTAAACTAGAAATGACTTTCTCTTTGCAATCATCAATCAAAGGAGTCATTGTAAACTTTTCACCATTCTTGGACAAATGAATTACATTGTTCTTACCATCATGTTGGGTGCTTGTGTCATGTTGCCAAGGCCTTCCAAGAAGAAGGTGGCATGCATCCATATCCACTATCTCACAAAGAACCTTACAATGATATTCACCTATCTTGAATTCAACCCAACATTGCTCTTTCACCACAATTTGTTGTTCCTTGGTTAGCCAAAAGACTCTATAGGGGTTAGGATGAGGCATTCTTTCCAATCCTAACTTAGTCAACATTTCATTAGAAGCCAAATTTTCAGAAGAACCTGAATCTACTATTACCTTGCAAACTTTTCCTTTCACCTTGCAAGTGGTTCTGAATAAGTTGTTCCTTTGGGGCTGCTCCTTGGTGGCTGGCATGATGAGTGACCTATTAAACATGATGCATTCTCCACTCTCAGGTGCTGCAGACTTGGAAGAGGTTGTTTGGTATGATGTGGTGCTTTGGTAGTCTTCTTCTTGAACGAGTTGTACTCTTCTTTCTTTCTAATTTGCACCAGTGTTTACCATTTTCTCCGGGCATCTAAAGGACTGATGTCCAATCTGATTGCAAGAGAAACACCTTCTAGTAAACACATTGGGACCTCTGCCCCCACTTCTTCCTCTGCCATTACCTCTGCCCCTAAACTGACCCTTATCAACACTATTTTTATCAGCCTGCCCTTGGCTGCCTTCTTGTGATCCGCCACCTTGGAATCTAGAGAAATTATCTCTGTTTTGAAATCTGCCCCTGCCCCTAAAGTTCTGATTTCCTCTGCCTCTGCTGCTGCTATTAAAATCCCCTTTTTTTCTCTGCTTATCCTCAATCCTTAGTACCATTTGAAAGCACTTATGGATTGTCTCTGGGTTAAAGAGAGTTAATTCATCTTGAATGGAGAACTTGAGGCCATTAAGATACCTTGCAAGCTTCTGTTTTTCATTCTCAGGCATCTTGGCTTTCAATGTCATCTTGTGAAACTCCTCTGTGTAGGTGTACGTCCATGTCCTTCTGTCTCAAGTTGTGCAACTTCTTGTTCAAGTTGACTTCATAATCCTTGGGGACAAATTGCTTCTTGATTTCAAGTACCATCTTCCTCCATGTAGAGATAGGATTCCTATCAGCTTCTATCCTCTCATTTTGAATAAAATTCCACCAACTCAAGGCTGGTCCTTTCATTCTTGATTTGGCAATCTTCACTTTCTGATTCTCTGTCACTTCTTCACATTCAAAATAGTTCTCCATTGCCTCAATCCAATCAAGGCACTCCTTTGGATTCATCTTACCAAGAAACATAGGTAAGTCTGCCTTAGTGTCCTTCCTACTCAACTTTCCAAGTGCATCTAGGAATTATCTCTCTGACATGCCTCCTTGTGGCTCTTCCATAGGCACTTCTTCTTCCTCATCTTGATCCTCTTCATCTGAATCTAAGATGAGTTCTGACTTCTTCTTGTCTTTATCTTTCTTCAACTTTTCTATCTCAGCCTCCATCCTTTTGTTCTTGGCTGCTTGCTCTCTCACTATCTTTGCCAATTCGGCATTTGTCACCTTTGAAGGAATTTCCTCCTCTTCTTCTCTATCTCCCATCTCTTTGATGGCTCTGATACCACCTGATGCAGAGGTGGCACAAGGGAAGCAACACACAAGGGTTTACTCTACTGTCCTTTGCCCACTCACCCACTTCAAACAGCTTTCAACCAAGCAACCAAAGGCACACTCAAGGGTGTATGAAGGATTTGGTATCCTAGTGATGGCTCCACCTTCTAGGCTTCTCCAACACCTCAGGACAGATCAACAAACACCTTCTATGCAGTTGGTTTGATCTCTAACTTCCCAAAACTCTTCAACCTATACCTTGACTAGTAAGGCTACTAGCCCTCCAAACTAGGTTTTCTTCACACAACTTGACAAAATCCCAAAGGACTAGGCAAACAAATAATGGTTTTAGATACCCTTTATGGGACCCTATCAAACTCCCAAGTCTCCTATTCCAACTCTACTCCAGCAATCCAGAACACTCATTAGGTCTCTGGGCCTAATTGATCAATTTAGGCTAGGTTACAAAGCAAGTGCTCAAAATTGGGTGCATAGGTCAGGGGCAGGAACTTGGAATGACTCTACCATCCCCAAACAACACAAATCCACCATTCATTTGCTCACTCTATCAGACTTTTACCATTTACATCACCAAATTGCATAATTTCAGTCAAATACATAGAGATATTTGACCTAGGGCATCACCTTAAAAATAGAAGATTGCATTTCCCAACAAAAAGCTTTTGGAATCAAGTAGTATACACCCCTAGCCTGCATTTCACCGAGTTGCATGAAATTTCATCGGTGGGAATGCATTCTAGGGCCAAATTTGTGGGGCAGCCCTAGAAAACAGGGTTTCTAGACCAGTCCAGATTAAAAATGCAATAAATTTTCACTACGTCCACTTCAGAACCTCAAAATAGTTGCATTCAAACCCTGACTCAGTCTAGTTTCAGAAAAAGTACATTTTCTCACTTGGAAAATCTGTACAGGCCGTACACAGCAAGAAAAACAGGGAAAAATAGTCAGTTTTCTTGATTTTTGTGCCCAAATTCCGTACAAAAACTTTCTCCTCCATACTGAAGAAAGATGTCCTCCATATCAACCTATCTAGGTTGGTATACAATTTCTACAAACAGTTTTAATAACCAAAATGAAGTTGCAACCGGTCAATGTGTCATTGACACCATTGACAACACTTGACACTATGGCATTTTTGGCCTTAACACAAAGAAACCGATTGGTTTAACTTGTGTAATGGATCTCAAATGACCAACATATGCCCTAAAACATGACAAAACACAAAAATAATCAAAAAAACTCAAAAACCAATCCTTAGACCTTCTAGGCCTAATTGGTACAACAAGGATCCAAGTGGACTAAGCATGATTGAGGTTTATATGATTACCCCAATCATCTTGACCACACAAGAGGACCTTACATCCATGGCTACAGCCTTATTACAAATCACATTAAACAAAAACCACAACCTTTAAAAAAAAAATGCAATCAAAATGATCTTGAAATCAAGGTGCTCCTAGGTGCCCTGCACCACTATCCCTAAGGCACTTGTTTATCCTCTCTCGATTTATTGTTTCCCTTCCTCTAGTGTTTCTATCTAGCGGGCGGATGATGAAAAACATCTTATACTGATGTGGACCTAGTGTCCCTTTAGTGAGAAATCAAAAATTGGACTTAGTTCCTATATGACAATGGGGTTGTTATATATTATCCGACACTTGGCTAGTAGAAGCACTCTGTGTGATCTGATGGTGTCTTATCACACTTACAAAACATAACAATACTGTTGCTCCATGCACTTTGTCTATCTTGAATCTTGCATTCCTAAGTTCTCTATGCATTGTTATTTATCATGATTTTATGGACACTAACACTTTTCTTGCAAGGATGTGTTTGTGGTAAAATTTGGCGATCGTAAAGTACATGTCACCTCCAGGGGGCATGGGCTTTGTGAGAACTCATGTTCCCTTGTGTGTTTTCTTCCTACCTTAATGTGCTTGATATCGGTACTTGATATCAACCACCTTAAGGTGGGGGCATATATAAGGTAAGCTATCAGTTCTAGATGTTAGCAATGTGCTTGTTCTCAGGTGCAGTCTTAAAGACTGGTGGCGATGAGTCCCTCCTGCACTCTAAGATTTGTTTGAAATCATTTTCAATCATTTAAGCCCTCTGTGGAGGTGAGATATTGCATCCTTTTCTTAAGCCATCATCACGAGGCGGGGATGGTGTATTTCTTGAAGAGAGTGCACATCCTGTCATTTTCAAAAGTCCTCATCGCGAGGCGGGGAGCGGTTCTGTAACTAACTCAACCCTTAAGCGTGTCTTTGATGATTGTTGGTGCAAAGCCCAATTGTCGGTGTGTGCCTGTAATGTGCCTAAGATGGTGATGAACCTAGAAATAGGAACACTCCATCGCTTGCCTATTGTGTTTTCTCCGTGTCTTCCAAGTGTGTGTGTATTGTGTGTTTGTTCCCAAGCATAGTCTTAAAGACTGGTGGTGATGAGTCCCTCCTATGCTTTGGGATTTGTATTGCGTGCTTGATTTGTTTGGCATGTCTTTTGCCCCATATGTAGTCTTAAAGACCAGTGGCGATGAGTCCCTCCTACATTATGGGTGCTGTGTTTACTTTCCTGCACTTGCATCTGCATTTCATTTATATGAGAAAAAGAAAAAGAAAAAGAAAATCATTACTGTCTTCACTGCATTCACTGTATTCACTATGCTTTACATGTATTCAATGTTGTCTTCTCCATGTTTTGTGTGATTGTAACTATCTTCTCCATGTTTTGCATGCCTATTACTATCTTCTCTATGACTGGCGTGTCTTCTCTGTGCTTGGCGTGTTTGCTGTGTTTGTTGACCGTACTTTAATGCATGTATTGGCCTTGTGTTTATACATACATTAAAGTGGGGGCTAAATGTTATGTTAGAAAATGTCCCCTTGGGGGCTTTTCCCTCTTAAGGTTTAGCTTCTGGGTCTTGCTTATGCATTTAGGACATCTTGCATGATTTTGATGACTCCCGATGAGAAAACCCTGATGTTTCACGGAAAATAGGACTCAGGGGATGCACTTAACATAGGTCCTACCTAAAATAGGGGGAAGGACATGGGCACCTGTGCCCTAGTCCTGCCCTATTTTAGGTCAGGCCTAATTTTGGAGTGTTTGTTTATGACCGTTATTTAGGTCCTATACCGACACGGTAAGTTTCAATTACGAAATTCTTGGCAGGAATGTTTATAGTTGCATATATAAGCATGATTAGGTTTCATTTGTAAACTAGATGGAAATTAGATGGCAGTTTTGATTCATGAGCTTATGTGAAAGTGATTCAAGGCATTCATTATGTTGCAGAGTAGAATTTGTGTTGTTATTGTGTTTGTGTTTGCAGATTTGGCATCCATCTCCTCATGGCATGAAGAGTATCTTCCTTCCATGAGATCTTCACTACAAGGTGATATCATTTGTGTTTTCAATCATTTATCATTTGGATTTCACCTCTATCCCATAGGGATACGCACTCTTTATCTGACAACAGTGTTTGGAAGACTTGAATGTCTCTCCAGGGCTTGATTGAGGTAAGCCTCTAAACACCACAACCCCCCAACCCATTTTTTCATGATTGCAGGTTATAGGTTGCAGGAGTAGAAAAAGTGGAGTTGCAGGAAAGTAGTGCAGACTGTCAGAATTGTAGATCAAAGAAGAAAATAGGGACCTAGACTCGGGCGTCCGCTCATTAGTCCTCCAGATTCTGCAACTGAAGAATCTCTGAAACAACACAAATAGGTTGCAGACAAGATTGTCAGATCTTGACAAAAAGCATGGCACTGGACTAGGGCTCCCGCTCATTAGTCCTCAACTTTCCAATTTTTCAAACTTCAAAATCTGGTACACATTTGATTGTCATTTGATATCTTTGTGTGCAAGCATTTTTTGTAATTTGTTCGTTTGCTTCCGAATTTGCATAATTAGGGTTTTGAGCATAAGTGGACTTAATCAAACAACAAAATCACTCAATTCCAATTTTCCCTGATGTTCTAAGTGACTGAAGGCCTGATAGTAGATTTCCTACTTGGTTGAAGTCCTTGAATGTTTAGAGGTGAAAGGAGGATCAACACAAACTAGCAAAGTAAACATAAAATCCTCTTCATCAAATTTTACCCTAAACAACAGGATGGGTTACTAGAGGTAACTATTGACTCCTCTCTGCCTACTGAGAAAATAGTTAAACTATTAATGGACTCCTTCAAGGATCACTCTTTTCATTTGAAGCAAAAAGTAGAACAAGAGGCAGAAAGAAAAATAACTGGTAAGAAAATGATTGAAATGACTGAAAAATGTGTTAGTACACATAATAAGCTTAAGGAAAGCTTGAAGAAATTCAAAAATTGCATAGATGAAGCTATTACCCTATATTTGTTTTTCTTAAAATGGCCTACTTCAACAACAAGTATCAAGGCACAATTGACTCTATTGAGTCACAATTGACTAAGTTAGTAGAAACTTATGACTTGCCAAAAGACAAGATGGGTGCAACAAGGGCACAAGTTGAAATCATGCATGTACAACTGTCTCAACTACAAGATCAAAGAGAAAATATAAAGAAAAAATTTGGTCAATTAAGAGAGGTAGTTAACTTGAGACTTGCCTCAATGATAGGCATGTTGGGGGAAGCAGAAAAGATAGATCAAAAGATGAAGACCCCGAGCAATATAGAGGAAGAAAAGGAAATGTGCATATAGTGTGAGTGTTAGACTCAATTGCTTGCCTCAGAATGTGGTATCTAGGCCTCAACTATTCAACAACTCAGAGTAATCTACAAAACTATTCTTCCATTTTGGTTGTCAAGGGTACAATTTTGTAACTAAATCATACAATCAGGGGGAGCACAGTTTAGATAACTTTTTTTAAGGGGGAGTACATAGAGTGTTGGATTGATACAAAGGTTATCAATCCCATTGTCCTTGATGTCAAAGGAGGAGAGAGTCTGAGGGGGAACATATGTTGCCATCAATGACAAAGGGGGAGATTGTTGGCAATATGTGTTGTCATTGATGTCAACATAACAGATGTAAATGTGCAGACAAACTTAGAGTTAGGATGGTTAAGATAAATCAGTATGGAAGTAAGGAAAATGGTCTAAGTATGGATCAATTTTGGGTTTCAATATGATGCGAAGGCAAACACTCATTTCCTAACATGATTCTTGCATACACGCATACACATCTCACCAATTGGGAGTACTGCACTCAAGGGTAAGAAATTGAAAAGTGTCTAAGGCATTCACAGTGCATACTCTAAGGAAGAATCAACTTGAACTGGTCCGCATCTCTCCGCAAAGAAAGATTTGGCCATGTGGTTCTAATGATAGCTTCTGACATGAATTGACATGATATATCCAAGGTTTCAGCCTCTCACTCACTCAGCATGAAAATTTATAAGGGTTTGTACATCGCCCATCACCCAGACAGAATGAAGCAGTATTAAGAAAATAATGGAATGCTCCACATTCCTTTGGAAGAGATCTTTTTGTCATGCAGATCTAAGGAATGACTGAGATTAGTATGTTACATGCTTTAATGAAGTTTCAAGTGTTCTAGTGGTCTGCAAAGGTACTACTCAAGTGACAAAGTATCACACTATATTTCAGAGCCTAAGTGAATAAGTTAAGTTCTACACAAAGTAAAGCATATAAAATTCTATCATCAGAGCTTATGCAGAGGTTCCACATGGTCCACACTACATTAGGTATGATCCGCATGTAGATATTATTTATTCTCTGTACCGCATTAAGTATTCTTGTTTGCAAGAAGAATTCAAGTATAAATGTCTTCCAGAGCTACAAACACTTAAGTCATTCTGAATTCCTCTAGAAACTCCATAAGAAGGTGTGTGGATCCAATGAGTTGCATAGTTTGATATCTTTGATCATTTCCAAAAGGTTTCAGACCTTATACTTTACTACAACTTCATTTTTTGGGCTAAGAAGAATTACATAAGGTCCGAAAGACTCTATTCTCTATAGAGTAATACATTTATTATCTTGCGGATGCATAACTTAGCATGATACTTCTTTGGGAAGGTGTATGAACATTTTTGAGCTAGCGTATGATTGAATCCTTGGTCTACATTGAGGTTTTGGCTTCTCCCTGACAGTTGAAAGATGAACAGTTGACAGTGTCAAGTAGTATGAGCTGACTAGTTAAATTCCTGATGCATGTAGAGGCTCCTAATCAGCTTTTCTAAGTTTGAAAGGTATGGAATGATGTGAGATAACTTGTTTCTTAAGGCCCTCTGGTCTACAACAAGTTTGTTGTCAATTTGCATATGTTGTGGCCAACCTGTGACTTGCTACACGTTACATTCAATATTATTTTGGATGCCAACCTAATCAAATTTTGAAGGTGTTGTAGAGGATATATAGAAGACATAATTCATTTGAAAGGAATTAAGATGAAAATGAAGATAGCAGAGCAGATATGAAATGCGCAAATTCAGTTTGAAGAAAGATATTGAGCAAAAACAACAGACTGCACCATCAACATACACCATATGTATTTCTCCTAGCAATCCTTGTATTTATGCTATCATTGTAATAGCTATAAGCTAAGCATTTAGGGAGTAGTAGCTTCCTTGGGTTATAACCCTAAACCAAAGTTGTAAATCAGGGAGTAGTAGCTTCCTTAGGTTGAAGCCCTAAAACAAAGTTGTAATACTTTTGTAGTGAGCATATTATATTGTGAGCTAATCCTCACCGTGGTTTTTCCCTGCTTTAGGGTTTTCCACATAAAAATACTAGTGTTATGTGTTGACTCTTGATATGCATGCTTTCATTCATGTTTTCAAAGTTGTTTAGTTTTATCAGTAAATATTTGGCTAAAGTTTTTAAGTGTGCTGATTCACCCCCCTCTCAACACCCCATTATGTTCAACAGCTTGGGGGTTGTTTGGTATTCCAACCCTACGATAGGGTGGAGAGCGAGTCAGGCCATCCACTTTGACTTGTTTGTGTGCAGATTACTGCTGATCTAAATTGATTGAAGAGGTTTGGGGTGCTTGTAGGTGAAGATTGCACCTCAAGAATGTATATGAGAAAAGCATTTTTAGTAGAAATTCTTTGTTTGGTAATTGGAAGCATGTACTCATAAATATTGTTTGTATGAAAAATTATGGAATGTAAATCGGGTTATCGGTCAGGTGGTTATTGTATATCTCTGTTTGAATGTATGTGAATACCTAGGAAAGTGTTAGAAAATTGATGATCGTTGATGTGTGTATTTACTCTGTTGAAAAAAAAATGGTTTGGTAAAACAACATTTGTTGTTGATGTCTCTCTCTTCAGTTGTGTTGGTTTTAAGAAACATATGATATCTCTGTATTTTATTCTCATACATTTATATCTACAATTTGTTTTACATACTCTTGAATACTCCAAAAATCTCTGTATGTGCTGATTATTGTGTGTATATTTTTATAGCTTAGAAATTTTATACATTTTTTTTTTAAAGAACAAACAAAATTAAATTAAATTTTCTACAGTTAAAAATTTTATACTATCATTTAGCAAATTTGCGTAATAGACTAAGTTTCAAAGGATTTAAATTCAAACCAAAAAAAGAGGAAAAAAAAGTTTTACGCTGCTATGAGCATGGGCCTGGCCACCCACGGCCTTCACAGGCCTATTAGGATTAAGGTGCCATCAACCTTGTAAATCCTATGTAATTACTTACTCCTAGTATTGTTTGTAAATCACCCATAAGGGATGAAAGGTTTCACCAATAGTGGTCTTGTTTCAGCTAGATGTTTATATGTGTTCCTCAATGCTAACTTGCCCACGACAGGGGGGTTTCCCCCCTGCGAGGGGTCCGGGGGGATCATCCCCCCGGCGAGGGGTCTAAGGGCCGTGCGCCCTGGTGGGGGTTTGGGGGCAACACCCCCAAAACCACATTTTATTTTATATTTTATCATTGTAAATTTGGACCATTCATCATTAGGTCACAAATTCGATGGTTGATATTATGTCGGTTATCTTGCCCTAGAAGGCAAGCCCCTTTTATAAGGATATTTGTAATACATTTTTATCAGAATTGAGAGTTACAGGCAGCATTGGATTGAAGACTAGAGAGGAGAGGAAGTGCATATATTGTAATCTCTTATTTGAAGATAATACAACTTGGAGCCTCTTTTCTTGGTGGAGTTTTTTACCTAAAAGGGTTTTCTCCATGTTACATACTGTGTTATGTGTTCAGTTCTTGATGCATGTTATTTTTGTGTAATGGGTTTTAATTTCTGTTGCAATCTCCATTGATTCTACATTGTTTAAAGCGCATAAATAAGGTTTGAATCAGATTTTCGTTGTGTGGTTTGCACCTTCATTTCTAACAAGGCCTCGGCCTGTGGGACTGTGGGATCCTATGGCCCACAGGCTTCGTCTTGTGGAGCCGTGAGATCCCATGACCCACAGGCTACGGCCTATGGAGCCGCGGCTCTAAGGTTGCGCCCATAGGCCAAAACCTTAACTCCATTTTTAAAAAAAATTATTAAAACTTCTTTAGAAACTTAAACTTGTTCTCTTACAATATCATCTATAAAAGATTGTTTAATGTTGTTAATTCCTTACTCTGTTGTGCCTGTTTTAATGTCTAAGTCTGGCAGTATTTAATATATATATTCATAATTCTAAATTGAATTTATATATATAGTTTGCTTGCCTTTGTTAAAAAAACAAAATAAAATAGTCTTTTCTGTTTTTAATTTATATTTTATATATGTGAATATTTTTCTCAGGATCCACAAAAGCATGTTTAAAACACACTTTAGTTTTATAATAAAAGTATAATATTAACTTATTTCATTGTTTTATTTCTTCTATTTGATTAACTAGTGGTTAATTGGTTAAATAGTTTTGTTTTAATATAGGGATATTTATTTTATTTACGAAATCCAATAATGAACTAATTTAGTCGTTATTGGTAATTTATTAATTTAATTTCTTTCTTTCTATTTTAAAATTCAATGACAAATAATTAGCATGAGTTAATTTGGCAGGGTAACACGCCAAGTTTGTATAATTGTAGTAACACTAGTTTAAATTAAATAATTTAAATTGATGGATTTTAGTTCTGTGACTTTTGATGTTACTTTTGAAATGAGGGGATAAATATGTATCCTCGATAATGTTGTAAAAGCAAAAGTAGATTGTATCAAATCAAGTAGCAAGATTGTGACGATTCATTTTTGTCTTTGGTATTTCTTTTATAGCAAATTTAGTTGAGGGGTTGTCCGCAAGCAGTTCATTTTCCTTTGTTGAGTTGTTCTTTCAAAAACCTCTGGTTAGGTAATTATTATATTTCTCATTAGGGTTAGATTAATGTTCTTAATTTAATTAAAAAAATCACGTCATGTGCCCACTCGTACCCTCTCATGTACGGGTGGGCATTACAAAAATAGAGGAGAGGAATAGAAGAATAGAGAGACAAATAGAAGAATGGCCACAACAGAGGCAATCTCCCTGTATCCTTGATCTTACAAGAGTATCAAGGGTCATCCAAAGAGACCTGAACAACATATAGCACAACACAGGGGAACACAACACAACAAATTATAACCATTTATATTTTAAGAGGAGGCCAAACTTGCGAGCATCTTAGATAGGTGCTCCATCAAGTGTGGTAAAATGTGTGAAGAACTCATACCTGATTGATGCCTATTTCTAAATTGACTACATGATGGTTGTTTGTCTAGACCTTGTATGTTTGAAATCTTTTGATGCTTGCAGGGAGGGGAATCATTGCCTTTTCCACTGATCATACACGCCTTATTCTTTTCCTTTATTTTGCTTTCTTATTCTGCTTTGCATGATTAATGAGTCTTTCACGATGAAATGGAATGCTTCTCATCAGCACCACTTTCTCTTGGTTTGAGTGATTACATATAGGCTTCTCCATTTGCGTATCCTATGTATTTTCGTTATCTCCCAATTCATAAAGGGATAATGGAGTAGGAACCTCAACGTAGATACCTTTTCCTCATGGGAGAGGTTGATCATCACTTGCTTCCTTATCCACTTCAATCATACCAACTATTTCATCATAGTTGAGATAATCATCTTCAAGCTCTATTGTATTTTGTTCCACCATATTATTGTCGCTATGTTTAGGAAAGGGATCAGTGAATATTTGTAGATTTTGATTCAGAGGTGCTACCAAATTATTTCCATTGTCATTCACACCAGTAACTTGTATCACATTAGAATCGATGAGGTCTTGAATTTCATGTTTAAGATGCATACATCTTTCGGTATCATGTCCCGGCAAGCGGTGATAGTGACAATAAGCATTAGCATTAATGAAGGCCCTTGTGGATTACTATTGGACCGAAAGGACGAGTAGGAGGAAGCTTCAAAAGATTGTTGTTCACTCCTTGAGTCATTACTGAATGGAGAGAATATGATAATGGAGCAAATTGCCTTTGTTCTTGTTTGAATTGAAATGGTGCCCGAGTAGGCCTTCTAATAGCAGACACTTGTGAGTGTAAATTGTTCGAATATTGCCCATTGATCTTGATGAAATTCATGTTATTCTTCTTGAATGAATTTTGAGATGAGCCAGCTGCAAATTGACCAATAGGAGCCGATGAGGTATGATTCTCATACTGACTAGCCAAAATTTGGTAATCTCGGGGAGCTGTGCATAGGTGTTGAAAAGAACTATGCTTCATCAAAAGTATTTTGTCGTGTATGTTCAGTTTTAGATTCATAATTAATACCTTTTGAAGATCCTCATCTTTAATCAGATATTGTATTTGTGCAATGAGAGCTTGGTATCTTCTAATGAATTATGTTAATTTCTCTTTTAGACCTTGTTTACAATGAACCAAATCAATCAATGAGATGGTAGGTCCAATGTTTTCTTGGAAGTGTTGCAAGAATTGGTCAACTAGTTGTGAGAAGAAATTTATTGAATTAGGAGGTAGAAAGCAAAACCATTCCAAAGCGGCATCTTTCAGAGATCGAGGAAAGAGTTTTTCTAACAATGCTTCATCAAAGAAGAAATCACTACACATCGTTGTGAATGTTGCCACATGAGTATTAGGATCACCTTTACCACTATACTTTTCAAAGTGAGAAGTCTCAAAATTTTTAGGCATTTTAGCTTTCAGAATGGAACAAGATAAAGGACTGTGAGCTTGACATGTTGGTAAGGTAGGTTGAGAAGAAGCATTAGTCAAGCTTGTCACTTTTTGTTGCAAGGAAGACATACTCTACAAAATCTTGTTTAAGAGAGCATCATTAGGTAAAGAGGTGGTTTGTGGATTTAAGAAAGGTGCATTTGATTCTATAGTTGTGAAATTAAAAGGTGGTTGGTAATGGGTGGAGGTGATGGGTGGTTGAGAATAAGTATGCATGGCTATAGAGACATGAGGTGCTGAATTTTGATAATTAAATGCAACAGCTTTGTAATTGTTTCCAGTAGATGTTCTCATAGTGGTGGTAGCATTACTACAAGCTTGTGGATTGGTGATGAGAATTGATCATGTAAAATTGGATATTCTAGTAGTCGATATGGCTACCGAGACTGGTGAAATTATATATGCCGTTATTGACACATTTTCAATGACATTCACATGGCTAGTCGCTGGCATAATGTTATGTTCCACAATGTAAGATAATCCATGGAGCATGTCAACACCTTCTTGTCCTTCTTGTAATATTCCTCTTATACCTTCTACAATAGGTACCATCTCTTGAGCTAGATGTGCACGTTCTACAATTTGTTGAAATTCAGCTACTTATGTATCCAATTTCTTAATTTGTTCATCAGGCACATGTGTAAATACATCAATCACATCCTCAACATCATGAAAATTTTGTTCTTCCATTATGTCAGTGTTTATGATATCTTGCAAAGATGTTGATTCACCCTTTGTAAAGTAGTTGTGTAATGGGTTTTTCGATGTTTGCATATCGTTGCTATTGAAAGCACTAGAACCCATTAGTCTATGAATTCTCCTTACAAAGATATTTCTATTAGGGTAGTGGGTTATACAACTCATGCAAAGTCCTATAACACTCAATGCACAAATTAATAGAATGATCCAAAGGATTAAGGTAGTTATGATTGTTGAAATACACAATGTGTAATTACAAACATTGAAATTTTGAATGTAAGGATGTCAAATGATGCAACACTACAATTCAAAACCAAATTTGAATGAGTGTCTTATGAGAGAAGAAAAATCTGAAATAAGATTTTGACTACCGACCCTAGCCTTTGCAAAAAACTAGGTTATATGAAAAATGCAAGTTTTCAACAAAACCCTAACAAATGAAATATGAAAATGCAAGATGTGATATTATGAAATGATTAATTGTTGTGATTTGTTTCAGATTTGATGTATAAATTAGAATTTCAAAATGTCTCAATGATATGCCATGAAATAAGGCAAAACTATGCCTTTATGCAATCCTAGACTGCTTATTTTTTTCACTTTTTTTTTAAATTTATGCAAGATTTTTCAATGAAGAATGATAATTATGATATGGATTAATGCAGGATCTGATTTCAACACTCAACAAGATGCAAATGCTCGATGCTACGGGTTCACAAAAATGTTTAGTATGAAAAAGGGGATGAGTGAATGCAAGCTAGTTTTGTGTACATTAGATCAAACCCTCTTTGACTACAACATTCAAGGACAAGATTGAGCTAAATCACAACCAAGAAAAAGGTGGAATCAGCTACAGATCTTGTGCTCCTATTTGTTAAGAAAAGATGTGATTCAACCAAACTTTTTATCAAACCCTAGGTTAAGAATGAGTAAAACCTTAATTATGAGATATTCAACTTACAACAGACAAACAACAACAGAAAGTCAGGATTTGAATGTAGCAAGATGATCAATGAGATGTCGTAACCTGTTTCATGGAAGTTGAAATGTCAGAGGACTCTGGGGCGAGTGCCCAAGTCCTAAAAGTCTTGAGAGATACGGAAACTTAGAACTAGAAAGATGTTACAGAAGATGTCCAGATGCTAGTTCTGGTGTCTATTTTAGTAAGAGGACGTCAGGGTGCAATCTATTTTCAGATCTTAAAACCCTATCTCTTGCTCAACCTCTTTGTACCTTCACTTCTTCAGTCCTCAAACCTGTAACTTGCACACAAGAAAAAAGGGGTTTGGGGGTTGTGGTGTAGGGATTTGCCTCAATCAAATCCTAGGTTAGCATTCAAGATTTCCTAACACCGTTGTTAGAGAGAGTGTGCCCTTGCAGGGAAGAGGCTAAAGATAATCCAAATGATGATGAAATGATTCAAACAATGATGATGTCACCTTGGAGGTGAAGTCCTTAGGAGGATGAAGATTCTTCAACTCATAAGGATGTTGATGATGATTCCAAATCTGTAACAAACACACAATACAAACACAAATCTGCAACAATAACACAATGAATGCTCTTTTCTATAATATCATAACTTTTCTATCATCAACTTGTTTCAAAATGAATTCAAATACTTACATATACATATTTTCTCGTTAAACATTCACAAATTAATTAAAAGAGCTGACAAGGAAAGACCCATTTAAAATTCCTATGCCAACATGAATTAAATTTTTCCCCGACCAATCAAGGTGGACTTGGGCATGGGCGCCCAAGTCCCAAGAATCCTTTTTGGTCTGGGATTAAGCATTAAGTGGGCCCCTAGTTCCCATTTGACATGGGTTTCGGGGGATTTCTCATCGGGATGAATATTTTGCATGTATCATGTTAACATGGGGATGTAGGAGCTAAACTAGGAGGTAAAAAGGCATGTGTCCACTTTTTACTCCATAACAAGTAGATCTCACCCAAACATTTCCATAGAGCATATGTAGTAGGCTCTTTAGCTACATTTAGTAGAACTGAATCTACAAGACAAATCTAGATTGTCCCCCATGCTTACGTATCGATCTTGTCCCACTCATCTTGATCTATTTTATCAAGTTTATTTTCCTTTGTTGCAACTAAACATTGATCCCTCTCTTCAAGGAGATCCTCCACCTTTAGCTTCCACATCTCATAGTTAGTTCCATTGAACTTCTCAATATCCAACTGAGATGTAGATGTAACCATGGATTCCACACATAAATCTACAAAATAAATTCAACCGAAACTCCCACTAGAACATAGAAAACCTTCAATCTTCCTCCTAAGAAGCAAAGTTGGCCAAGCTCTAATACCAAATGTTAGAAATGAAGGCAAACCACTATAAAATGGAAATCTAAAATTTAATCTGCAAATCTAAAATTTAACAATAGAGTGCCAAATGGAGATTTAAGCATGTGAAATTAGCAACAAAGAGAATCAACAAACACAAGAGACTTACACATAACATAGTTTTTAACATGGAGAAACTCTTTCGAGAAAAAAAATCCACAAAGAAGATAGACCAAGTATGTATTATCTTCAAACAAAAATACAATACAATCCTACACTCCTTAAACATCCAAACTAGTAGCACATGTGTAACTATGCAACCTCAAATCATTCTACTAGCTACCTCCTCAAGCACCTATTAAATAGGAATTAGATACATGAGAATATAGAAAATGTGGCATCCAAACTTGGGCAAATTCTAATGCCTCATTTGGGAATCTCACTAGCATGATAAACATAGCCTCTTATATCTTCTTATAGCATCTTACAACCTATCATAACTGACTAAAATTAACTATCCATTTTGGATGCCTAGTTTGTCATACAATCGCTTGAAAATAGGAAATGTTCTTACAAGATGTTATAGACCAACAATAGCAATACAAAGATCCCTTCTTATGTGTGTCATAACATCCCAAGAATAGCCACTCCAAATGGGTGCCTAATTTGACCTTATCACCTTATGTACATTCCCAAAGCAAAAGATGCTCTAATCGATAAATAGTAAACCACTACTAGTAAATAATTAATTACTATAATAGTAAAAAATAAATTATCGTTGTTGGTGAATCCTTCATCCCTTATGAATGCATTTACAAAAAATATTAGGAATAATTAAATGACAGGATTTACAAGGTTTATGGCACCTTAATCCTAATAAAGATTGCCTAATCAATGGATCAAATCTAACATTTAAATCCTACACCAAATCTAAAGAATTTGACATCATTTGGATCAAATTTAATGGTCCCCACATTGGTCACTAGCAGGCTACAAAATTACTAAAATGTTATACCAATTGCATTGATAAAGAATAGATACCTATCCTTTGCATTGCCAAGCCCATTAAAAAACTATCCAACAAGAAATTTATAACTATTAGAAAACAATTTACAATATAATTAGCATGTGCTCGTATTATACATAGATCTCAAAGAATAAAAATGCAAGGATTGGAATTTGATCCTTTTGATGCATAAATCAACATGGATTATCATATAGATCACTTCAACATACAAGAACAATTTACATGTTATTCTTATTAAATCCTCTTACGAAAAAGTAAAGTAAAAGAAAAATTTGCCCTCAAAATCTCATGTCTTCAATTAACTACAAATTAGCAATTTAAAAATGAACTCCATTCGGTCCATAACAATAGTCCACATAAACTACTATGTACATTGAATAATTACAACTTTCACCTCCATATAGAGGACATTCTCAATGGAAATGATATAATGCTATCCAATGTTTTGTGTTTACAAGAGATACATGTGAAACTCTCTATATCCAATAGTCCATTCCAACATTTTAACTATTTATCAACATACTACATGTGTGGTGTAATGATTTTTACTAATAAATATATCTTAGTCTCAAAGATAATGCAACACACAATAGAAAATGTTGAATCTATATCAATAACAATAACTTTGACAAGTTCTCATGGTTTTCTATTCCTTTTTCCTACATATGATATATTTAGCTATACATGAATAACATTATCTTTAAAAATAAATATGTTCAAAAGATCCAACATGCCGTGATCCCAATTGTCAAAGCCCACTTCAAAGAAAAAGAGAACTTGGGCATGCTCTCTAGAGATTAGCTAAATCTTCTTCAAAGGTTGAATACTAATGAATGTATTATTTCTTCCACCTCCAGTAGTCTTTCTATTTCCATTAAGTATCCATCTCTTTTCTTTAATGGCACTTCAAAATCTAATACGAGTATTGTTACTGTTGGTGGAGTTCTCTAGTCTATACCTAACACTATTATTTTGGAATTTTTCATGAACTTGGGGTATAACTCTAACAATGTTGTTGAACTAATGAGATGCAAGCTTGGCCTATCCCTTGTAGCTAAATAATCTATCAAGAACCTCTCAAACTATGGGGACTCTAAGCTGATCATACAATCCTTCTCCAACAAATAGGTGGTTAAACCCATCTAGCTCAAGTTGTTGCTAATTCAAACTATAAATATTATTTAAAACAATTATTAACTCCATTGGCACCACAGTCATAGATCCTTAACTCTTTTGTTGATAAGAAAGCTAACAAAGGCTTTCTTTTGCCTAAAGCCTCTAGTCAAGTTAAAAGGTTTAGAAATAGAAGTATAGAAAATCCTCCCATTGAATGTAATGTTGAGCCTTTGGCCTTTTTTGGAGGACTCCACCTATTGGCTTGTCTTCACCCATGTAGGATTTATTGTACTTGTCCAAATTCATCTTTCAACTTTTTTTAATTCTTTGTAAATCTAATTGATCAAAAATCCTTTACTTTTAGCAAAAATTGATTTGATCAATAACAAAATTAATATATGTAATCTAGATATGCAAGACTAGTTGCTCCATTAACATAAATAAGCCATCACTAATCAAGCACTCTCATATGTAAATACATACATTTCTTTATACATCGTAAGCAATTTTAACACCTACATGTTTATAGACAATAAAAAACAATTTCTAAATCAAATGCAAAGCCACAACAAACACTCTATTGAACAAAATATATTCTTTGTCCAAACCAGTTATTGATAATGTTTGGTCTAATGTATATACACAAAAATCTTGTCTATAGATTAGAAGCATATTGGACTAATAAAAAGGCAATTATTATCAAGCTTGAATTTGTTAATCAAAATAAATCTATTTAAATAGGTCATACAAGGTCTTAAAAAGAATTAGTCGGTCATTTTCAAAACAATTAAAAATTTAAATTCAATTCAAATACAAATAAAAACTACATTATTCAGGGTTAAAAGTATAGATATAAAAGTATAGAATATACTCCCAATGAATGTAATGTTGATCTCTTAGCCTTTGTTGGAGCACTCCAAGTGTTGGCTTAGAATTTATTGTATTTATCTAAATTTCTCTTTTGGATTTGTTTTTATTCTTTGTAACTTTAATTGATCAATAAAACTTTTACTTTTAGCAATAGTAACTTTGACAAATAATGAGATTAACATATGTAACCTATATGCAAGACCAACTGCTCCATTAAAATAAATCATAGCCATCACTAATCAAGTGCTCTCATATGTAATTACATACACTCCTATATACATCATAGGCAATCTCAACATCAACATGTCTATAGATAATAACAAAAAAAAATCTAAACCATATGCAAAGCCATAGCAAAAACTTTCTATTGAATGAAATATACTCTCTATCTAATCCAAACATTAATGAAGTACAATGGATGGACGAAGTACAACTAAATAGGCCTCTTGGATGCATGACCCAAGCAGATGACATGTCAAGAGGTCATGAATTAACTCTCAGTCATTCCCAATTAGGAGCTGAGTTAACTCAATATAAGTAAGACAAAGGTGGCCTTGACTAGACAAATGTGGCACCTAACTATCATCAATCAATTACTAATGGAGCAGTGATGACACTTATGTACCTCAAGTCAAGTTGTACATGTCATTATTAGCTACCTAGGTGTGGATAAATAAATAATCATATTTTAAAAGTAAACTTATTAAATAGGTGCATTATCACCCTTAGGATAAAGTAACATCCTAAGTGAAGTTTCAATAATACATCAACAATATGTTTCCTTATAACCAAAAAGTTATCAAATGCATTTACACGAGATGAAGAATTAAAGTTCGTCATTCTAGTTTCTTTGTAAAAACTATTTTTTTGCCTGTGTTGTATACAAACATGTATGCTTATGATAAGATTCCAACATTTTAAATTGACTAAACAAAATATGTAAACCACATGAATCATAAGTCTTTGAACATTATGAATTGAATCCCCAATTACAAAAGTTTGGCATGAAACAAGTACAAAAATTCAAGATTCTTAATATAATTTTGATTAAGGACTGTAAACAAACATTAGATGTGATATATGGAATTTAGTCTTCATTGGCATTTGTTAGGTATGCAGGTAATGCAAAATTATTCAATTCATATTTTATCAAATGGAATTTAAACTTTACTACCATTTGTTAGGTTTGCTACATGTGAATAGAATAGTTAATTTGACCATATTATGAATATAATTGTAATGTTATTTTTAATCCTATGGATGTCTCCCATTGTTTCTCTAAACAAATTATACCCCTGATCCTTTAGAGTTCCTCTTGTTTTAAACCTACAGTTACTCCAAACACTTATAAAATGCCCTATTTTAAGTCTCTCCCAACCACCTTCAAACCCTCATCTCATTAGTATTAATTTATAAATCTCATCATACACAATTTTGTAGTACCATGAATGTGCAATTACAACATAATATAAATTGTGGTTTTATTTTTACATATAAAAATGTTATTCTCTTCTCTCTAACATCAATCTAGAAACCTCATTATGTGAGTTTTCCAAGTGTCATGCATATTTCTTTGATCACAACATGAACACAATTGAAATTTTTAGAATCCAAATTAAAAAGCACTGTCGCTGTAAATACTCCTAAGCATATATTCATAGTGATCTATGTGCACCAAGGAAACACATCCACACAACCATCAAAGGTTTAACTGGCATCTTAATGATAAAGTTTAGGGTGTTCTCAAGATAGCCATCGCAGGCAAGAAGGTCAATCATGCACACATAATGATCAACTGTAAGTGTAATGAAATAAGGGTTACTCATGTTTGAAGTATGTAGTACTATGTACAACCCTCATCCACTAAATCTGCATGGCTGATGCACATAGAACACAAGCAAAGCTTAAAAAATCAACATATGTTCCAGAGTGCTTCATTAATTCAAAGATTTTGAGAGCATCCTTGCAAAATCCATTTTGTGCATATTCTGCAATCATTACATTCCATGAGAGGACATTTCTGAGGCATTCTGTCAAACTGTCCACGTGCCTTGTCTATGCTTCCACATTTTGCATACATGTGAACCAGAGGATTTTCATCTATAATAGCTGACAATCCCCCTCCCATTATGCTTTGACGGATGTCCATACCCTATTCCAAAGCTCCCATTTCAGCACAGGCAGGGAGGATGCTGGCAATGATTATGGAATTTAGCTTTACACCTGCCAATTGCTTTTGCTTGAAAGTTTCTAAAGCCTTTTCAATGAATCCATTTGTGCATATATCGTGCAATCATTCCATTCCATGAGCTGATATTTCTTTGAGGCATTCTGTCAAGCAGTACATGTGCATTGCCTACTCTTCCACATTTTGCATACATGTCTACCAGGGCAATTGCAACTACAACATTTGACAAAAAGCCCTCAACCATTATGCTTTTATGGATGACCATACCCTGTTCCAAAGCTCCCATCTTAGCACAGGCAGGGAGAATGGTGGCAAAGGTTGTGGAATTTGGCTTTACACCCGCCAATTGCATTTGATTGAAAGTTTTGAAAGCCTCCTTAACAAATCCATTTTGTGCATATCCTGCAATCATTACATTCCATGAAACCACATTTATTTGAGGCATTCTGTCAAACATTTCACGTGCCTTGTCTATGCTTCCACATTTCGCATACATGTCTACCAAGGCATTTGCAACTACAACATTGACAAAAATCCCCCAACCATTATGCTTTTATGGATGTTCATACCCTGTTCCAAAGCTCCCACAAAGGTTGCGAAATTTGGCTTTACAGCTGCCAATTGCATTTACTTGAAAGTTCCTAAAGCCTTTTCAACACATCCATTTTGTGCATATCCTACAATCATTGCAGTCCATGAGAACACATTTCTTTGATGCATCCTGTCAAACAGTTCACGTGTCTTGTCTATGCTTCCACATTTCGCATACATGTCTACCAGGACATTTGCAACTACGACATCTGACCAAAATCCCCCAACCATTATGCTTTTATGGAAGTTCATACCCTGTTCCAAAGCTCCCATTTTGGCACAGGCAGGGAGGATGCTGACAAAGGTTGCGAAATTTGGCTTTACAGCTGCCAATTGCATTTACTTGAAAGTTTCTAAAGCCTTTTCAACACATCCATTTTGTGCATATCCTGCAATCATTGCAGTCCATGAAACCATATTTCTTTGATGCATTCTGTCAAACAGTTCACATGCCTTGTCTATGCTTCCACATTTCGCATACATGTCTACCAGGGCATTTGCAACTACAACATCTGACAAAATTCCCCCAACCACTATGCTTTTATGTATGTTCATACCCTGTTCCAAAGCTCCCATTTTAGCACAGGCACGGAGGATGCTGACAAATGTTGTGGAATTTGGCTTTACAGCTGCCAGTTGCATTTGCTTGAAAGTTTCTAAAGCCTTTTCAACAAATCCATTTTGTGCATATCCTGCAATCATGGCTGTTCATGAAACCACATTTCTTTGAGGCATTCTGTCAACAGTTCACGTGCCTTGTCTATCATTCCACATTTTGCATACATGTCTACCAAGGCATTTGCAACTACAACATCTGATAAAAATCCCCCAACCATTATGCTTTTATGGATGTTCATACCCTGTTCCAAAGCTCCCATTTTAGCACAGGCAGGGAGGATGCTGACAAAGGTTACAGAATTTGGCTTTACAGCTGCCAGTTGCATTTGCTTGAAAGTTTCTAAAGCCTTTTCAACACATCCATTTTGTGCATATCCTGCAATCATTGCAGTCCATGAAACCTCATTTCTTTGAGGCATTCTGTCAAACAGTTCACGTGCCTTGTCTATGCTTCCACATTTCGCATACATGTCTACCAGGGCATTTGCAAAAACAACATCTGACAAAAATCCCCCAACCATTATGCTTTTATGGATGTTCATACCCTGTTCCAAAGCTCCCATTTTGGCACAGGCAGAGAGGATGCTGGCAAATGTTGTGGAGTCTGGCTTTACACCTACAAATTGCATTTGCTTGAAAGTTTCTAAAGCCTTTTCAACAAATCCATTTTGTGCATATCCTACAATCATGGCATTCCATGAGAACACAATTCTTTGAGGTATTCTGTCAAACAGTTCACGTGCCTTGTCTATGCTTCCACATTTCGCATACATGTCTACCAGGGCATTTGCAACTACAACATCTGACAAAAATTCCCCAACCATTATGCTTTTATGGAAGTTCATACCCTGTTCCAAAGCTCCCATTTTGGCACAGGCAGGGAGGATGCTGGCAAATGTTGTGGAGTCTGGCTTTACACCTACAAATTGCATTTGCTTGAAAGTTTCTAAAGCCTTTTCAACAAATCCATTTTGTGCATATCCTACAATCATGGCATTCCATGAGAACACATTTCTTTGAGGTATTCTGTCAAACAGATCACGTGCCTTGTCTATGCTTCCACATTTCGCATACATGTCTACCAGGACATTTGCAACTACAACATCTGACAAAAATCCCCCAACCATTATGCTTTTATGGAAGTTCATACCCTGTTCCAAAGCTCCCATTTTGGCACAGGCAGGGAGGATGCTGGCAAATGTTGTGGAGTCTGGCTTTACACCTACAAATTGCATTTGCTTGAAAGTTTCTAAAGCCTTTTCAACAAATCCATTTTGTGCATATCCTCCAATCATGGCATTCCATGAGAACACATTTCTTTGAGGTATTCTGTCAAACAGTTCACGTGCCTTGTCTATGCTTCCACATTTCACATACATGTCTACCAGGGCAGTTGCAACTGTAACATCAGACAAAAATCCCCCAACCATTATGCCTTTATGGATGTTCATACCCTGTTCCAAAGCTCCCATTTTAGCACAGGCAGGGAGGATGCTGACAAAGGTTGGGAAATTTGGCTTTACAGCTGCCAGTTGCATTTGCTTGAAAGTTTCTAAAGCCTTTTCAACACATCCATTTTGTGCATATCCTGCAATCATTGCAGTCCATGAAACTGCATTTCTTTGAGGCATTCTGTCAAACAGTTCACGTGCCTTGTCTATGCTTCCACATTTCGCATACATGTCTACCAGGGCATTTGCAACTACATCTGACAAAAATCCCCCAACCATTATGCTTTTATGGATGTTCATACCCTGTTCCAAATTTCCCATTTTGGCACAGGCAGGGAGGATGCTGGCAAATGTTGAGGGACTTGGCCTTACAGCTGCCAGTTGCATTTGCTTGAAAGTTTGTAAAGCCTTTTCAACAAATCCATTTTGTGCATATCCTGCAATCATTGCAGTCCATGAAACCACATTTATTTCAGCCATTCTGTCAAACAGTTCACGTGCCTTGTCTATGCTTCCACATTTCGCATACATGTCTACCAGGGCAGTCGCAACTACAACATCTGACAAAAATCCCCCAACCATTATGCTTTTATGGAAGTTCATACCCTGTTCCAAAGCTCTCATTTTGGCACAGGCAGGGAGGATGCTGGCAAATGTTGTTGAGTCTGGCCTTACACCTACAAATTGCATTTGCTTGAAAGTTTCTAAAGCCTTTTCAACAAATCCATTTTGTGCATATCCTCCAATCATGGCATTCCATGAGAACACATTTCTTTGAGGTATTCTGTCAAACAGTTCACGTGCCTTGTCTATGCTTCCACATTTCGCATACATGTCTACCAGGGCAGTTGCAACTGCAACATCAGACAAAAATCCCCCAACCATTATGCCTTTATGGATGTTCATACCCTGTTCCAAAGCTCCCATTTTAGCACAGGCAGGGAGGATGCTGACAAAGGTTGGGAAATTTGGCTTTACAGCTGCCAGTTGCATTTGCTTGAAAGTTTCTAAAGCCTTTTCAACACATCCATTTTGTGCATATCCTGCAATCATTGCAGTCCATGAAACTGCATTTCTTTGAGGCATTCTGTCAAACAGTTCACGTGCCTTGTCTATGCTTCCACATTTCGCATACATGTCTACCAGGGCATTTGCAACTACATCTGACAAAAATCCCCCAACCATTTTGCTTTTATGGATGTTCATACCCTGTTCCAAATTTCCCATTTTGGCACAGGCAGGGAGGATGCTGGCAAACGTTGAGGGATTTGGCCTTACAGCTGCCAGTTGCATTTGCTTGAAAGTTTGTAAAGCCTTTTCAACAAACCCATTTTGTGCATATCCTGCAATCATTGCAGTCCATGAAACCACATTTCTTTCAGCCATTCTGTCAAACAGTTCACGTACCTTGTCTATGCTTCCACATTTCGCATACATGTCTACCAGGGCAGTCGCAACTACAACATTTGACAAAATTCCTCTATCATTTATACTTTGATGGATGTCCATACCCTGTTCCAAAGCTCCCATTCTGGCACAGGCGGTGAAGATGCTGGCAAATGTGAACTGATTGGGTTGGAAACCTGTTTGTTGCATTTGGTGAAACAGTGTGACTGCCTTGTGAGGATATCCATGTCTTCCGTACGCTGCAATAATTGAAGTCCATGAGAAGTTGTCTCGTTCTTTCATGTGGTCAAAGACTTTTTGAGCATCCTCCAAACTTCCGCACTTGACATACAAAAAGTTTGGAGGATGCTCAAAAAGTTGTGCGGGTAGCAAATGCAAATCGCCTCTGAGCGATGAAAGAGTGGAGTTTTTTCCCTTGTGAAAGCGCGTTCTTGAGAATACATGTCTGGAATAATTGAAGATATGTCGAGTAGTCTTCAGGGGGATTGTGTGTAGTAAGCAGAATGTGCAGTGCCTCCTTCATTTGGCTCTCTCTACATAATGCTGTGAGATTGAGCTTTCTATATAATGCTGTGAGATTGAGATTAGTGGTGGATAGCATTGGCATTTTATGATCGTGGAAAAAGCGCAGTGTTATTCAGTTTACTCTATCGCAATGACATTGCCAGTGGTAAGCCTGAGAGCGTTTTCACTTACAGCTCGTTAAAACCCTTTCGAAAGCAAATTTCAAGTGAATGAAAACACCTATGTTGCTGTAGTATCGTTTAATATTTGTTAAAAAAAGGTATGTTGCTGAAGATGCTTTGCCGAGTCTAATAGAAACAACTACATATATGTTTAATTTAACCATGGCAGTTGTTCTAGTTTCTAGGTTAGTTATAAGCCCACAACAAAACTATTGTGTGGTTTCACATCGGAGTGATTCATAAGAGAAATGGCTCATATACGAAGAGGTGGAAGGAATCAAAGAGTACAATGTGATAATGAAGTAGCTGGAGATCTATAAAAGTAATGTTTGACACTCTTAAGACTACATAGTAGTGAGCAATGGTTGTGGCATAAGATGTTAGTGAAAATAAGAGACCAAATCATGAATTGCATAATGAAGATGTTTCAAATTCTGATGTCGAACTAAATGCAAAGGATAATTTTACTATGGCATTGATGAAAGTAGGAAGTAGGCTAATATTTGATCTCCCTTGTTATTTAGGAGGTTTAACTTTTGAAGATTTGTTGGATTGGATTAGTGGTCTACATAAATACTTTGAGTTTGAGTCTATTGAAGACCTTAAGTGATTTAAATATGTTGCCAACAAGTTGAGAGGGCATGCTTCCTTATGGTGGATGTATGTGGAGAAAGACTGAGTGTCATGTTCCCATATTATGACATTGTTTAAATTAAAGATTTAAACAGTAATGATAAATTAAAGAAGCCACTTTAAATGATAATCACGTATATAATAATATTTGATTATCAATATATAATAATATTAAATTATCTTATTTGTATGTAATTAAATATAATATATTTATTGTATCTATGTAAATACGAATATCCCATATTGGCAGCGATCACATATTAATGAAGGAAACAGATGTAAAGGCAGTGGTTAGTAAACTGTAGGCAGCAAATTAAATATAAGGGTAATCATTATTAAAATAACTTTGCAAACTAAACACAGCGATTTGGCTCATAAGTCATATCTATTGGGAAGGGATACATCTCTACACAAATATTTGAAGGGAATATTTTAATGAATACATATTACTCATCCGTCAGCAGGGATCATCAAATCATTCTAATATCATCTGCAGGAAGCAAAAGTTTAATAGATTGAATAAAGAGTCAAGGCAAGTAGGGGAATCATTCCAAGGCTCTCAGTAAAGGCCAGAAGACAAATAAAAGAAAGAAGAGACTGCTACAGCAGAGATAAGGAGTCGCAGTCCTTATTCCAGGTATGCATTATTATATAAATTAGAAATATTTGTATCATTGATATAGTATATAGAATTTAAGTATTCTAGTGTATAATTCAATAATGATAGGAGGTATAGAAATCTCATCATGAAATAGGTATAGGAAGAAAATAGAAAATACAGTGCTTTACATGTTAATGCCATGAGGGTATAAGGAAATATAATAATAGATTGATATGAGCAAATGAATTACGATGAGGAAATACGATGAACTCTTAACTTAGAACAATTATCTTCTGAATAAGATCAAATATAAAACAATAAAATCTCAAGCATGAGAATAAGCCAAGAATGAGGCTATGACTAAGTAATGATAAGATTCCCAAGTGGAATAAGAAATATGATATCATGATCCAGAAAGGATAATATTATCAACAATGGATTTATAACTCATAATCTCATAACCTATCAAGAAGGATGTCAAGCCTCACCTTTAATCATCTTGCCACTTGTGAGTTTGGGGTTAAGTTAAGGACGTATGATTAAACCTAGGTGACCCTCAAGTGGATGAGGAACACCGGGTGTGTGTGAAATCCCTTGAGCCAAGAGACGAGGAACACCAGGTGTGTGTGAAGCTCTTGGGCCTATGGTAAGTATGAGCTCATATTGTTTATAATTGTGCCCAATGGTAGGTGACTCTCGATGGGATGAGGAATGCCGCGTGTGCATGAAGTCCCCTCGAGCCAATTGGTAAGGGACCCCAGGTGTGGGTGAAACCATTGGGCCTCTGTATGGGATGGATATGGACGCCTTAACAAACCATGCTCATATGGGAGAGAGGATTGATTAATGGTAGGGCTACCCTTAGACTCCCTCAAGATAGTGCATGAGAGTTGTGAGAGAAATAACGTGAATATGTTATGCATATGATTATGATTATAAGGTTACTAAACTTAAGTAGAATTGTGGAAAGTATATGGATTTGATTATGGATCATTAACCCTAATTATGTTATGAAAAGAAGAATTGAACACTAATGTTCTCTTTGGGTAAGTTGAAATTATTTACAAGGTTGTGAAAATTTTGGCTTGCTAGAAGGGGACATTACAGTGGTATCAGAGCTACGTCTTGCCAACCTGTGAGGATATTATATGCAAACATATAGAAGGCCAAGAACCAGCCAAGTAAGGATGAACAACGAATTAAGAGAATTCATTGAAGCAACTACCAGGAATTTGAATGATCAAAATCAAGCCACTCAAGCACTTTTACAAACTGTGCAAACCTTGCGAAACGACGTAGAAAATCTAAAGGCTCAATCCACAAACGGGAGAGAAGTAGTCTCTAATCAAGCCGAAAACAACAATTCTTCGTCAAGCACAAGGATTCCACTACCGGCATTTCTACCAAGCAAAGACACTTCAAGAGGGGAAAATGATACTACTCCAGTCATGAGCACTGAAGACATGATTAGAGCCTATGCCAACCTAGAACCCGAATTGAGAGGATTGGTATCCTTCAATGATTTTAGCAACTCAAAGAGGAATGAGTTAACAAGAAGAGAGAAAGGATTCGCTAACAAAGACTTGAAGCAAAAAGCCAACAAAATCAATTTACCTCATTTTGATGGAACACATAAGTTGTCACCTCATGCATGGTTACAAAAACTAAATGACTATTTTCTTCTTAACCCCATGACGGAAAAAGATGCCCTTCAATTCGCCATCCTACATCTAGAGGGCTTGGCCTACGAATGGTGGCATCACGGGAAGCACACTTTGGGCCATGAGACCATTACATCTTATGAAGAATTTTCTAAGAGGTTTCTTAAGAAATTTGATAGGAGACATCCCCAACAAGATTTCAAGGACTTAACCTTAACAAGACAAAAAGGTACGGTGGATGAATATGTAAATGAATTCGAGAAAATAGCCATCCGAGTTCCTGGAATAGAGAATGAAAGACTTACATTCTTATTTGTACAAGGATTAGATGAAAAGCTAAGAGGATTAGTGGGAGCACTTAGACCCACTACACTTGATGATGCCATAGAAATGGCAACCCAATTAGAACAAAGCAAACCCTCCCAATCATCCTCTAAACCTTTCCATAAGAAAGGAAATTTTGATAAGTACCCATGTCGAAAATGTGGGAAACCATGGGAAAAAGGACATGTATGTCTAAGAGATGAATTAAGAGAAAAGGGCCTTTGTTTTGATTGCAAAGAAGCATGGAAACCCGGACACAAGTGTAAGGACCTCGCAAAGGGAAATATGTGTTTTAGATGTAATGAGAAATGGGAATACGGGCATAAATGTGGAAAAAGAGCTCAAGCACACAATATAGAAATCATACTCAACAAAGAAATTCAGGAAGAAGGTGAAGCAACTTTAAATAAAAGAAGAAAAGAAAATTGATCTTAAATCAAGTGTTTTGAAGAAATAAGGATTGCTTGAGGACAAGCAATCTCAAGAGGGGAGGCCTGTCATGTTCCCATATTATGACATTGTTTAAATTAAAGATTTAAACAGTAATGATAAATTAAAGAAGCCACTTTAAATGATAATCACGTATATAATAATATTTGATTATCAATATATAATAATATTAAATTATCTTATTTGTATGTAATTAAATATAATATATTTATTGTATCTATGTAAATACGAATATCCCATATTGGCAGCGATCACATATTAATGAAGGAAACAGATGTAAAGGCAGTGGTTAGTAAACTGTAGGCAGCAAATTAAATATAAGGGTAATCATTATTAAAATAACTTTGCAAACTAAACACAGCGATTTGGCTCATAAGTCATATCTATTGGGAAGGGATACATCTCTTCACAAATATTTGAAGGGAATATTTTAATGAATACATATTACTCATCCGTCAGCAGGGATCATCAAATCATTCTAATATCATCTGCAGGAAGCAAAAGTTTAATAGATTGAATAAAGAGTCAAGGCAAGTAGGGGAATCATTCCAAGGCTCTCAGTAAAGGCCAGAAGACAAATAAAAGAAAGAAGAGACTGCTACAGCAGAGATAAGGAGTCGCGGTCCTTATTCCAGGTATGCATTATTATATAAATTAGAAATATTTGTATCATTGATATAGTATATAGAATTTAAGTATTCTAGTGTATAATTCAATAATGATAGGAGGTATAGAAATCTCATCATGAAATAGGTATAGGAAGAAAATAGAAAATACAGTTCTTTACATGTTAATGCCATGAGGGTATAAGGAAATATAATAATAGATTGATATGAGCAAATGAATTACGATGAGGAAATACGATGAACTCTTAACTTAGAACAATTATCTTCTGAATAAGATCAAATATAAAACAATAAAATCTCAAGCATGAGAATAAGCCAAGAATGAGGCTATGACTAAGTAATGATAAGATTCCCAAGTGGAATAAGAAATATGATATCATGATCCAGAAAGGATAATATTATCAACAATGGATTTATAACTCATAATCTCATAACCTATCAAGAAGGATGTCAAGCCTCACCTTTAATCATCTTGCCACTTGTGAGTTTGGGGTTAAGTTAAGGACGTATGATTAAACCTAGGTGACCCTCAAGTGGATGAGGAACACCGGGTGTGTGTGAAATCCCTTGAGCCAAGAGACAAGGAACACCAGGTGTGTGTGAAGCTCTTGGGCCTATGGTAAGTATGAGCTCATATTGTTTATAATTGTGCCCAATGGTAGGTGACTCTCGATGGGATGAGGAATGCCGGGTGTGCATGAAGTCCCCTCGAGCCAATTGGTAAGGGACCCCAAGTGTGGGTGAAACCATTGGGCCTCTGTATGGGATGGATATGGACGCCTTAACAAACCATGCTCATATGGGAGAGAGGATTGATTAATGGTAGGGCTACCCTTAGACTCCCTCAAGATAGTGCATGAGAGTTGTGAGAGAAATAACGTGAATATGTTATGCATATGATTATGATTATAAGGTTACTAAACTTAAGTAGAATTGTGGAAAGTATATGGATTTGATTATGGATCATTAACCCTAATTATGTTATGAAAAGAAGAATTGAACACTAATGTTCTCTTTGGGTAAGTTGAAATTATTTACAAGGTTGTGAAAATTTTGGCTTGCTAGAAGGGGACATTACACTGAGTTATGAAGACTAAGTTGAAGATCTCTAAAGGGGATCAAATGGTGACTAAATTAAAGGGTATATTTTTGTTTTAAGTGATTTAAATATGTTGCCAACAAGTTGAGAGGGCATGCTTCCTTATGGTGGATGTATGTGGAGAAAGACTGAGTTATGAAGACTAAGTTGAAGATCTCTAAAGGGGATCAAATGGTGACTAAATTAAAGGGTATATTTTTGTTTGCCAACTATAGTTTAGAGTTGTTCAAAAAGTTCTAAAATTTGTAGTAGAAATAATTGTTTGTGAAGGATATGCCAAGGAGTGCTACCACCTCAACATTTTCACAAGTCATGTTGAAGATGATGCAAGGAAAGTGTTGGTGCTCAAAGTTGAGACTCCTCAAATCCCTAAAGCCAATCAGTTCTCAAGCGTTGGGGGTGTCAAATTCATGACAATGATTGCAGACTTATGCTTAAGATGAGGCAACTAAGGCCAACTTTGACAAGGTGGGTAAGACCTTCTTCTTCTTTAGGTTTTGCTAGGCCAAGGGGGGTATTCCCTAAGGTGTACGAGATAAATGATTGATGATAATATGAAACCAAACCCTAGGTCAAACCATACCCGATACACAAGAAACTCCAATTTTCTACCACTAAGTAGCATGTACTTTGGTTTGAGGGAATCGAGGTGCTACATCTTCATGAAGCAAATACACAACCATGCAGAGAGTCTAAGATAATGTTGTGATAGCCCCTAATGCAATAATATTCTTCTGTACATGGATGTGGGTAAGATAAACAACACAAATGAAGTAAATTTTTGAGGGTTTTTTTTGTGTTTGAATTGTTGTGAGGAAAAAGGGAGAGTTGATAGACATCAGACCCATGCCTATTCCAGTTAAGGCAATAGAGTCTGGATACCCAAACAAGGGGACACCAATGTAATCAGGGTTTGTCACCTAATCAAGGCCACGCGAAAGACAACAGTTGATAGTCTATCACATTAGCTAGGCTCAACACAATAAATAAGCAACTAGAAGATTGTAGAACTTGATTACAAGCATTCTTTAATAATCCATAAACATACAACAAGTTTCATATATTGATATGAAAGGATACCTCACAAAATCATTTGTAAAGGCATTTTACAATCTATAGCGCTAAACCAATCATAAACAACATTTAGATCAACAAATTTGACCAGGGTATATTGCCAAAATACCAAAAACTTACCATACATTCATAGAGACATTTGAAATAAAGTTCAAATTGCACATTCAGTTCGTTCTTTGAAGATTACAATGTTCTTTCATTATCCCTAAAGGAGAGATCCAACAAAATATTACAATACAGATGTTCTAAAACCAACAACTGGGCGAAACCCTAGATTTCATACAAGATTTTCAATACTTTCAACTTTGCTCTACAACCAGATATTTTTTCCTCCCTTTGCAAATGAATGCAAAATCTCTTAAATACCTTGTTCAATCCATCACAAAGCCTTGGAAGGAAGGATTTGACCTTTGAAAATCAAACTGGGCGATCATGCTAGATACATCACATTCACATGGGTCTTGCCAAAAAATCACGTTGATTTGGAGTGGCCATCCATGCCATTGTACAAGAAATTCATAATAGAGGGTCCACGACAGTCCTAGAGTGTTTGGAGCTCACCTACCAAGCCATCAAACTTCAAATCGAACATTAATGGTGATCATGTGAGTTGTTGGAGTGTCCCATCACGTATTAATAAGCTAATGGATTGGGAAGGCAAATTTGTCAGGATCAAGATTTTGCCAAGTATCCTTCTTCTTTATAGGGGTATCAGACTTCCCACAACTTCAACAAGCACAACAGGTGCACTAATCAGAAGGGCCTTGCTATCGAGCTTGGCAATTGGACCATTGCTAAACCATCTTCCTTAGAATCGGGAGAATGAGACCTTCTACAACCCCAATGAAAATAAGAAGGAAGGGTGAAATAATTGGATCTCGATAATTAGACCATCGTTGAACACCCCTCAACGTTATTAGGAACAAACACCCTTCTAGACTCAAATCTAAAAATAAAAGGCACCACTTTATTGGACTTTAGCAATCAAGCCACCAGCAAACTGCTTTACATTTCAGAAGAAGAACAAACACCATCTTGAAGTTTGAAGTCTGAAAGACTTAGACAAGGAAAAATTGTTGGGCATCGGTAGTCGTACCTCTACTAAACATCAATCCAATCAAGCAAGAGAACAAGAACATCTCCAAACTCTGAAGTTTGAAAGACTTCTAGAAAATATTGAAGCATCAAAAATCAAAGTCGAAGATGCCACAAAACACAAGCCCGTAGGGAAAGAAAAACCATGAATGCTCGGTCACAATCCCAAAATATAGAGAATTCATGGAACATCAAGGATTGGGGACAACATGAATCACTTTCCTAGGAGGTAGGGGAAACTGAGGAAGATCAAGTCCTTGATATCGAAAGACTAGCAGTTATGAAGAATCGAGGATCAAGGATCAGGGAAGTTCCTAAACTCATGCCTAAATGTCAAAGGAGAGCTGATAAGTCTGACACCGTGATCCTTAAAGACTTAGGGAAAAAAGAAAGGAACCAAGGCAGAGTTTGGAGCCAATAAGGATGGCATGCCAGCATGAGAAACATCAAAACTCTAAAACTCTGATAAAAGGCCAAAAAGACCCCCCAAACTTGGAAGTTTTTGGATTTTTCGGTGAAGTTAACACATGAGGGGCACATGGGGAGGGAAAAATGAAGATTATAATAGAATAAGTATGACCTATGAAAGGTTTCTCAGATCAAATATCAATGATGGGCTATACAAGACAATTGCAACATGAGGGCACCAAAAAAGGGATTTTGATGGATCTTGGGCAAAACAAGGCAAGTCTGGGAGCTAGAAAATTTGGGTCCCAATAGTGGCTCTGGTTGGGGACATGCGCAAAACTTGGCACAACAAGAACTAACTATCTCTAGGAAAAAAAGAAAGAAAAACACGAGGAGAAACAATGGAAACAAACACGAGACAAACTTATGTACAAGGGCAAAACACATATAGCCAAAATCATGAAAACACAAAGGAACTTGGGAATGGTTGTAGTCAAAATTTATAGGAGGATGCAAGTCAGACCCTGCAAAGGAGATCCATGGAGAAGTCCATGGACATGCCGCTCCACACCTCTTGCCTCTATCAAAGACAAGCTCAATGAAGGAGTTAATCTCCCACAAACCAAAACTGCAGTCATCACTCAATTGCAACAATTGAAGACTACCCCCAGCATGCAACAATCTGCAACAAATACTCATGGAGCAAAGGCTAGCTCCACCAATGAAAACATTGATATAGGGAACCATAAGAAATAGGTGCTTGACTTATCCCAATCCACAGTATGCATGTTCCTAGCAGCCAAGGGTGGAATACCAAAAATTAGGTCAACAATGAAACATATGGATGTAGACATGCCCATCCACCATCAAATGCAACATTTTCATGCATGATGACCTCTTCATGTAAATTGAGGGGAAAGGACAACACCACCAATTCACATGGAAAACAAAAATGTGTCTGACTGGACTATTGATCTACAAAAGAAGAAGACTCTTATTTCAAATCAAATTGGAAAAAATATAGCCTAGGTATACTTTCAAGTTGGACCATAACCTATTGATCTTCCACCTAGAATCCATGTTGTTTCCCAACATCCTTTTCATCTATATGCTAAACCCATACAAATGACTGTTTTAGGCATAAAACCATCATCCATAGCAATAGAAACTTGACCTTCATCACAAAGGAAGATTTCGTAGTCACAAGTGCCAAACTCTTGGATAATAGGCAGCCAACATACAACACTTTCACTTGTGCTGCCACAAATCTCAACATCTAAAACACAAGCATGATTCAACTCAAAATTCACACCATTAGCACAACTCATCATCATGAGACACCTCAAGTGAAGAACCAATTTCTTCAATTTGTCTCACTATTTCTTGTTCACTCTTGCAAATTGTTGTGTCACACTCACTGCTACAAACTAACTAGTGACACACCTCTTCTTCTTTCATTCTTATATCATTTCCTTGTGGCCTATTCGAAGCAAAATCAACTTGAGGAAGACAACAAGCATTGCACCAAAGAAATAGGCTATCATATGAGTCCACATGATTACCATCTTCACAATCCATGGAAAATTCATCAAATTGAAAATCCATGACTACACTAACATCTATCTCAGATCAATTATCATCAAGTGTAGCCACCTTAACCTCTTGTAAACAAACATTAGTTGCTTCATCTTCATCAATAGGAACAAAAGAAGGCAATACACCAAACAAGAAACTAATTTCTTTCTCACTCTCTATTTCATTTACATGTGCACAATCTTCATTATTAGCTTCATCAACTAATTCAATTGGCTGCTCACTTATGCACACAACCTCCTCATTTTTCATTGGGATACATACCTCAATGTCAAGCTGGAAGTCATCATGGATAATATCATTTTCATCTTTAATTGATGATTTGTCCAATCGAAGATAGGTGCATATATTGCCTTCATCATCTGCATCATTGTCATGTGATGCACCACCTTCCACCTCTACCATTCTAACTACATAATAATCAATATTTGATGTTGCACTCATCTGATTAGTTGCATCCATAGGACTACTTCTTATATCAACCTATTCATTACTAGCAGGACACACATTGTGGACAACAAACCCTTTATGTAGTCATCTCTTATTTTCTCCATAGAGTCTAGGGATAAATATTTACATGTTGCATACTTGTTATTTTGAAATCTTCCCACACATAACTCAATCCAACTTCATATGCTTAAAAAAAACACATCTATGCAAGTGGCGGTAATAGGTATGAAATCCTTAGGAATGCTGGAAAGGGAAACAACAAACTTGTGATTGAATTCCATGTCAGACTTTGCCTCTTGTCTTTTTATTTCTTTCAACTTTATCACAAGATCAACAGGGTCTAAACCTTTTGCAAACTCATTTTCAAAAGAAGCCACAAGTTCATTCCACGAAGCAAAGGACTTCTCTGAGAAACTCAGGATCCATTCTTTAGCCTTTCCATGTAAGGACTTAACAAAGAATCTCATGTACATGTCTCCATCTTCAAATTGATGTTCTTCCATGAATTCTGAAAACTCATCAACATGTGTGTCCCCTTCCCATATATTATACCTATCAAACTTGGGCATCTGATTGTACAACTTGATTGGCATGTTTTATGTTTTGTAGTCAACTCATGAGAGGTCTAACTGATTATATACTGGATCTAAGGGACTAATAGGGGACTAAGTATTCTATTTTTTTAGGGCAGTAGGAGAAGCATTGGATTGTACCCTAGACTCTAGCATCCTAATATATTTTTCAATTTCTTCTTCTTGCTGGAATAAGGACTCTAACAGTTGTTTGTTTTTATCAATTTCACATTGTTGCATTGTTAACTCATTTTTATTTTGCATGGGTCCATATAAATTTAGGCTTGTATAAAATATAGATCCATGACTAAAACATGCATTACTAGAATGGTCAAAGGCTTGATAGTTTCTAGGGTCTGCAACATAAGAAGGTGCATTTGAAGGAACATCCATAGAATAATCACATCCATACCAGGAGGCCATGACTAAAGCATCCTATAATGTAGAGTAGAAAACATAGGTATAACATATATATGTTCTTTCACCATGACATGAACAACATATTCAAAGGTAGGAAGAAAAGAAATCACATACCTTTATACACCAGCTATTGCACATAAACTGGGGTGTCCAAATTACCAACATCAAACAAGGAACAAAAACACACAAATTTCTTTTTGTCATGCCCACATTTCTCATGCGGTCACGACACAGAACACATGTGTCATGTGGTCATGACACGAAATACGAAAAAATTTTCTACCTATCCCTAGGAACCTTGTAATGATGCTAAAATCTTACTTACTAAAACTAGGAACTCAAAAGAAAATGCAATTCTTAATTTGGAAAGAAAAATGATTCAATACTCAAATATTCATAGCTGCATAAAGATAACAAGTTCCAATAATGAAGTACAAATTTAATCAATCAATAAATTACATTTCCATATACTTTCACCAAAAAGGATGTTTCAAGACATTTGATTCCATGTTACAAGAGATTGTATCAATATTTTAGTTACTTCAATAAAAAGTACAATTACAATTGGGCTTGAGCAAGCCATACAAAATTAATACAAGTATATACATATGAATCATATATATAAAAGAACCTCTAATCTCAACTGCCATGACCCCAATGGTCTTCCGCAAGCTGAGGTCAAGAATGTGGTCAAGGTGCTTTTTCCACCCAGCCACGAAGTACTAGACTTCCCCGGTTTCCTCCCTAACTCGAAGGAAGCACCAAACCTGCAAGAGGAGCCTAGCAACCCGGAACGGTAAAGGCAGGAGGGAGCTGTCGATGCATGCCTAGTGCATGTATTCATTCCTAAACGATACTAGAAATGACATAACTCTCACAATAGGATGTGGCAGAGACATATATAATTCTAAGCTTTTCAAATCCATCTTTTTCAATGGTCTAACAGCTTGGCCAAGCTTAACAAAACAAAATGGTAATCTAGAAAAAGTAGATTACCGTCTCTGGAGCCCACATTCGGCATCTTATCCTAGAAGTAAAGTAACTCTCCAATATAACATTTATCTAGACAGAAGGAATAAATCAATTTCCAAAGTTTAAAGTAATGCTTCATAGTTTTTAAGTTTCAAAAAATCTAAAGGGTTATAATGATCTTTCGAAAAATAGATGTTTTCTAATTTGGTAAGAAATTATTGTTGAAACAAAAGTTAATTCTATTACTTTACTTTGGTGCTGGTCCATTTTCATCCTATTAGGTTCGGTATATTTTCAGATAAAAAGTTGGACAATATGATCCCACTAACATGTTTTTCTACAAAAACCAACATAGAAAGTTTTTAATCAATTATATTCATTTATTGTCTAATTTTTGAAAGAAATAATAAATTTGTTTATAGTCCATGAAAATTTTCGAGTAAAACATTTATATTTTTGATAAAATCTAATAACTGAATTAAATATATGTTAATATAATTCCATAGATATAATCATTTTTATATATCCCATTATAAAAATAGAGTAAAATAAATATATTTCTGATAGAAATCAATTAAACCGAATATATACTAATTTAATTCCAAATATATAAATATATCAGCGAATGATTCTAACTCAGAATTTCTAGCAAATGTTATAGATAGAAGTTTTAGCGAATGATAAAAGACCAGCAAATAGTATAATTTCCAACGAATAATCCTCATAGAAAAACTAATGTTCGGCATATGAAAGCATGTTGAAACATAATTTAACTTAATGTATAATATTAAATATCTTTAGTGGGAGCAACAGTAAAACTCATTCAATAATAAATTATAATGTGCAACATGTAAAATTTGTAAGTAATTTTATTATATGAATCGGATGTTCTATATAAATATATATATGTATATACTACTTGTATATATATATATATATTATATTGCATAAAAATTAATATTTTATATATATAATATTATAATTTTACTACAATCACCATTACATATTTGAGAAAATGCTTTCTCAATAACTTGAAATCTATGTGATAGATAAAAATAATAATATAAATACAACAATGATATTACGTTTATAAATATATGAATATATAAAATTGAAATTTGATAAAAGAAAATGATTTTAAGTTTTCACAGAAAAATGATCGAATATATATAAATAAATTATGCATAGGAACCTAATTTGCTATTCTGTTGTTGATCTCTTGATATTCCTCTTTTCCTCTATTTTTTTCCTCTTCTTTATTCTCTCTTGTTGCACTAATTTTCTCTTTGGCTTCCAAATTCCTGTGAATATTTTTTGTGTGTGAATAATGAAGTTAAATCTTTATTTAAATTCCCTTATTTCTTTTCCCCCAAATTTCTTTCTATTTTCCCAGTTTCTAATTTTTTAATGGTCTTGTCTTTTTCTAAATCTGTGTCTTTTTCCATTTTTCTATTTGTTTCTATCTTTTTTATTTTTTATTTTTTTAATTTTATTTTCTTTTTCTAAGTTCTTTATTTCTAATTCTCTTATAAAGTAGATTTTTCTATTTTAAAACTCACATAAAAAGATTGATTTAATTTTGTTACTAATTCTTAGAAATAAATGAAAATAATAATTTTAATTCCAAAAAGACATAAGTTTAATATCTAATATGATTTTAATAATGAATTTGGCATATAACTTATTTCTAAAATAAAAATAATAATAATATAATTATTTTCCCACATACAATTTAAATAAAATATATAAATATATGTCTATATAATTATATAATTTAATTTACTTTATAACTCACATATCATTTAAAATAAAATATATAAATATATATCTATAAAAATATATAATTTAATTTTACTTTATAATTTTTTAATATAAATAAAATAATAACTAGAAAATATAAAAAATCTTTTCTAATAAAATACTAAGGAACAACACTTTATTAAAGCAACACTAATGCATTTACATGTCATCTACATGTGTGTGTGTGTATTTGAGAGTATCCCCTCCATCCTAACTCTACCAGGGAGCTAACTAAGTCAACCTTGACCACACCCTTGTCTTCGACAACCTGCAACTCATGAAACTCGAATTTCCATTAATAGGTTAGTGACCAATAGCCAAAGCATAACAATTTATTTAATAAAATAATATTCACTTTATCATTTCAAATAATATTCACTTATTCCATCTTTCAAATTAAAATAAAATACCATCTATTTAATTTAAATCGGCATAAAATAAGTGTCTATCTATTTAATCTAAGTCCATTAACTAACATTTATTTAATCCACACATAATTATTCACAAATAGTTCTAAATATAGTAAGTTCATAATATATCAGATTTTGAGATGTGACAAACCCCCTCACACACATCTACGTGCTCGGTGGCAATACACATAAGGCATAAACATGTCAACATAATTCAAGGAAGTGCGTTGTCCTACACCGTCCCCTACGTGATGATAGTCGTCTAGGGGGTATGCGACACGAAGTGTGTCACTTTGAGGGTTAGAACGATCTTAATCCTAACCCTAAGTTTCCTAGGTGAGAAGGGGATTTCATCAGATTCGAAACCTAACTCTAACTCAGAACAAAAATGAAATCGAAATAATGATTAAGAAAATAATGGCATGATGGACGCATGATAAAGTGGAATGGTAAAATAAAAGTTAATAAAATAATGTAAAATTAAACCTTAAAATCTAGGAAAAATTCGACAGCATAACGCGTTTTCAATAATCAAATAAAAAAAATTTAAAATAAAACTCCAATAAGAAAATAAATAAAATTTAAGACTAAAATTTAAACTTAAGAACAAATTAAAATTTAAATACTTCACCAAGTCCAAAATAACTTGACTTGCAATAAAATATTAAAACTCAAATTTAAAATAATAAAATAACTAAGTGACACCAAAATAAATTTCAAATTTGAGTCTATTAATAAATATAATATCGGCATTATATTTATTAACTAACTCAAAATAATAGAGAAGGAAAAAGATCAAAATACTCTTCCCATAAAATGATAGTAAAATCAATAAAAGATGAAATACTTAGAACATGCTTGGGAATAAAATAAATACCCCAATTAATCTGAAATTAAAAACCAAGGGGAAACACCCTTCTCACTTTAAACAAAATCAACCCATTCCCTTTTAAAAATTCATCTCCCAAGACATTAAAGTAAAAAATGTAAAACCCCAATTAAATTTAAACAAATTAAATGTAGCACAAGAATAAATAAAAGCAAAGGCAAAATAGAGAATTTGAAATAAAGGATAAAACAATTCCTCACATATCCACTCAACCAATAAAATAATAATTTTCTTTATGGAAACCCTAGCAATTATTTTATTGTTTTCTTTTGGTGGTTGCCCTAACTTCTCTATCTCATTCTTTCCTCCTCTTTTTTCATTTGGTTTGCCTCCATTAGTTATCCTTGTTTTGTTTTGCAGGTTTGGACTCCATGGCAGCCATGGGAGGCTACCACAGAGGAATAAGTTCATCCTTAAAGAATAAGTTTATATACCCATGATCTCAATTTCCTCTTTCTCTGTATAGATATAAATCTATTTATGAAAACAGAAATAAATATTATATATATACTATTTTGGATGCATAGAGATGTGTGTGTGTGTGTGTGTGTGTGTGTGTGTGTATCATTGATTTGCAGGGTTTAAAAAATGAAAGGGGGCCGAATGGCGGCCATAGCGGGGACGGAGTGGAGTCTTCAAAGGGGACAACAGAACGAAATGCGTGGTGCGCTGTTTGTATTAAGTATTATTGGTGGGGAGGGGGTCAAAACCCCCACCCACACCCTCATTTGTAACGGCGACGGCGGTGGGAACTGTGGTGGGCGCCAACGCCCACCACAGCCCCACCCCTTAGTATATTTTTTTAAAAACATTTTCTGTGAACAAATAAAACACTGTCTGCTATATGTTTACTCTCTGTTTTCTTTGTAATATTTGAAATTCTATACTGTTACATATGCAATGTATATTGGCCGCTTTAGTATATATATATATACCTAGATATATATACATGTTGTCCTTTCAATATTTCTCAATATAAATTTTTTTTTTCTATTATGGTATATACATATATACATATGCACTTATATATATAAGTGTATATATATATATATTTTAATATATATACAACAATTATATAAGTATCTGTTTTTCTTCAAATTTCAGTATAAACACAGTGAATAAAAAAAGAATGAACAACAACTAGATTTTAAAAAAAAAGGGTGTATATATATATACACACATTAAACTAACTTTCTCATAACTCTAATTTTGATTAATCACAGAATACTAAATTTTCATTTATGTATCATAAGGGAATAGCCCAGTAGTATTTTTTTATCAATTCAAATATACAGAATTTTTTTTTTTTTTATGCAACCCATAAGGTAGAAAATTACAATTTTGTTTAAATTTCTAACAACCCATTTTTTATAACAACTAATAATATGGAAGTTTCAATACAATATAACAGAAAATAATACATTAAATTTTTTTCTTCATATTTTCTAGTATGCACTAAAACATAAACAACAACATATATATTTTTTTGCAAAGAACAAATGATAGCAAATATGTATAAATTCACATGCATTTCTCAAAACACACCAACTCCACAACTTATAGAATAAATAGCTTTGTAATAAACCATAGATAATGTTCACATTTCAACCACTTATTACAACCAACACAATGGGTAGAATAACTTGACAAAATTTACAATAGGGCCACAAAGGCCATGGCTCAAATAGCCAACAACACATAACTAAGCAACACAAAAATAGACTTCTCCAAAGCTCCAATTTCTTCAATAAGCACCTGCAATAAATACACAACAAAAAGGGGAAACCAAGCCACTTCGAAATGCCCTCCTCCCTACCGTAGACCTGCAAGTGGGTCACCCCCGAGCTAGGGAGGTAGGGATTCACACGGTTGCAAACACACCACAACAAGCATCAAAGCAACAACAACACCAAAAATTAACCCCAAGGATAAACACATAACACAACTCATGAGGATGAGTTTGATGGGGGTAGGGAATGGACCCCTCTACTCAAAGGCCGCACCAAAAATACCAAAATACCAAGTTTGATGGCCTCAAGCCAAAACCTCCAAAACCACAACTCTTCAAATACCTCAAAATAAACTTCCATGGCACTCTTGCCATCCAAATAATCTCAACACCAAGTAAAAATCCCTCAAGGTCATAAGTAGCACAAACTATGGGGGTGACCTCGAGGAGGTTCACTTTCCCCTACCCCAAAACAAGTTGAGCCTTACCTCCAAATGGAGGTGCTCTCACCAAACTCCCATCCCACATAAAAAAAAGAAACAATAACAACAAAATCTATGAACACATCATAATAACATAAGCAAGGGTAAAGAACATAGTCATGAAGCTTACCTTCTAAAGCCCTATAATGGAAGCATGTTTGGTGATGAGCTCCAAGCTTCTCCAAACCTTCCAATCTCTAAAACCTCTCTAACTTTCCCAAAAATTACTCAAAATAGAAAAGAAATCTCTAAAATGTAAGAACCCCACACTCATCAACAAGAGGAGGTAATATAGGCCTTCTAAATTGGCATTGAGGAATGAGAAGGTGACACTTGTCACCTTCTCCTTCCTCCTCCTATGCCACTTGCAAGGGAGAGGAAGTGTGAGGGTGACAAGTGTCATCCTCTAATTCCATCTCATTCCTCACCTTATCCACTTGTGCTCTCACACGTGTGAGAGAACAAGTGGTGAGGTGGCATTCCCCTTCAAGCCTCCATGAGGATAAGGGATGCCATATGACATCCTCTTATTCTCTAAGAGAGCCATCTCCCTCCAAGATGCTCTCACACATGTGTGAGAGTCTTAGAGGAAGATCCCACACACTTGGGAGTCTTGGAGACCTCCCAAGTCTTCCTAGAGAAGGGATTCCCAAACTTTGGGAAGGGAGATGAGTCTTTCCCAAAGCATGACTCATCTCCCACCCTTATCTGATTCAAAATTCGTCACTTTGACTAAACCTCAGTTTACAGTGACCACAAGTGAGTTATCCCAAGGTTTAGTTAGTCAAAATTGACCCTAGATCCATGGGTAACCACCTAGGGTTAATTTTGGGACACTAAGGTTCACCTAGGGAGTCATAAATCCACTTTAAATGGCCTCAAAAATAAAAATAATACCAAGTGGTATAAGTCAATAAAAATTATACAACACATGATATAATTAATTTAAACAAAGGGTACTAGGCCAAAATGATAAAATAAACAAGCACACAAACAACACTCAATTGAAACGTGATCCTCATCCCTCTTGGGAATGGATTAGTTTCACAGGAAATAACATAAGTGTGAATACTACCTCTAATTTCCCATGGCCTAGGAATGTAACCTTGCACATCTCGATCAAGTGTCAATCATATCATGAATACTCATAGCTGAAGCAATTGGAATTAAATTCATGCCATTGAATACAATATTAATCATTTATAACATAATTCTAGATTAAACTGCAATTTCTATCTAATGTCACATAATCATCATCGCATAAAGAACTAGAAATCACATCACAAAACATCATCTAATATATCTCGCATGTCTAATCTCAACATAGCATCAAAATATGATCAAATCAAATCACCATATGTCTAATCAATGTCATATCAAAATCAGGAGATATAATCAAATATGCATAATGAAACTATAGTCTCTAAAAGTTTAATAATGTCATCAACTGAAATGTAAAACGATCAAAATAATGAAGGAAAAATAATTGGCCTCACATCCTCCCCCCCTAATACTAAACTTCCTCCTAGAAGTCATCAAAAAGGTGAGGATAGAGTGCCCTCAAACTAGCTGCATCCTCCCAAGTCGTTGTGACCTCATCATAACTATCCCATTGGACCCTAACCTGGTCCATCTCTCGACCTCGAAGGCCCAACATTCAATGAACCAATATACGAATTGGCTCCAAAGCTAACTCCCTGTCTGCCTCTACCTGTAGAGCACTCCAGTCCAATACATGAGATAAATCAGATATATATCGCCTCAATACAGAAATATGAAAGACACCGTGGATACGTAACAGGCTAGGTGGCAATGCTAGATGATAGGCAACGTGTCCTATCTGCTCCAAGATCTCAAAAGGTCCTACAAACTGTAGTGTGAGATTAGAGCCCTTTCCATAACGGATTGGACTCTTGTGTGGCCGTACTCTAAGGAATACCCTGTCACCCACTGAGAAGCTCCGATCAGTTCTCTTAGCATTGACATACTTCTTCTGTCTATCTTGTGCCTCTTGAAGTCTTTGCCTAATCAGTGTGACTTCTTGCTCCATATCCTGAACTAACTCTGGACTAATGGCAACCCTGTCCTCTATCTGATCCCAACTCAATGGTGTCCTGTATGGTCTGCTGTATAAAGCCTGAAAAGGAGGCATTCCCAACGAGTTGTGATGCCCATTATTGTAGGTAAACTCAACCAGATACATATACTCCTCCCATCTAGACTGATGGTCCATAACATACATACAAAGCATGTCCTCCAACACCTGATTCACCCACTCTATTTGTCCATCTGTCTCGAGATGATAAGCGGAGCTAAAGTTGAGATGTGTGCCCAACGCCTGTTGCAAGGCTCTCCAAAATGCTAAAGCGACCACTGAATCCCTATCAAAAATGATGCGGTGAGGTACTCTATGTAATCTCACAATATTGTCTAAGAATACTCTCACCATTGCTGGTGCATTGTACATCATGCGTACAAGTGAGAAATGTGTCACTTTGGTCAACTTGTCGACTGTCACCATGATGGCATCATGGCGATGTGAAGACATAGGAAGACCAACAATAAAATCTATGGAAATGGTGTCCCATTTCCACTCAAGTATCTTGTGAGGGTATAAAAGACCTGCTGGATGCTGATACTCAGCCTTGACCCTCTGGGACTCAAGGCATTGAGCAACAAACTCTACAATATCTCGTCTCATACCTGCCCAATGGTACAACTGTCGTAGGTCAGCATGCATCTTCTTCACCCCCAGATGTGCCACATATGGTGCCCTGTGAGCCTCTGATAACACTACAATACGTAGGTCACCTGCGCGGGGTACATAGATGCACTGTCGATGATGAAGTAACCCATCTGACTCAAGTGAATACCCTACATACTTGCCCACAAGGGCCCTCTATGAACTGATCTCCTGTTGCACCTCAAGAAACCACTTGTCCTTAGGCAGATGCTGAATAATGCATCCTCTCAAGTCCACACTCAGAGTCAAGGTCAAGATCTCATGGTGCCTCCGACTTAATGTGTCAGCAACCACATTCTCCTTCCCTTTGATGTAGTGGACATCAAATTCATACTCGCAAAGAAACTCCATACAACGCCGTTAACGGGCATTCAGATTCGGCTGTGTAAAGATATACTAAAGACTGTGGTGATCTGAATGAAGCTCAAAGCGATGACCCAATAAGAAATGTCTCCAACGAACTAGAGCATGAATCACTGCCATTAACTCTAAATAGTGAGTGGGGTAGTTCAGCTCATGGGTCTTGAGCTTTCACAACTCATACGCGATCGCTCTACCACCCTGCATAAGTACGACTCCCAAATCCTCAAGTGATACATCTGTGCAAACCATAAAATCTATTGCAGGATCAGGAACTGCTAAAATGGGAGTGCTGGTGAGATGCTTCTTGAGGACCCCAAAGGCCCTCTCACACTACTCAGTCTATAGAAAGCTCTTTGCTTTCCGTTGAAGGGAAGTGATGGGTTGTGCTATCTGAGAAAAACCCTCAACAAAGTGACAGTAATAACCAGCTAACCCCATAAAACTCCTGACCTCTTTCACACTGGTGGGTGCTGGCCAATCTCTTATAGCCCTAATCTTTGATGGATCTACTAAGATTCCATCACCAGATAGGATATGCCCCAGATACTGTACCTCTATCCTGAAAAATACACACTTCGATAAGTTCCCATAAAGATTATGCTCCCTCAAACACTGTAGAACCTAACGTAGGTGCTCCTCATGCTCCTCCTCAGTCCGTGAATAGATCAAAATGTCATCGAGGAAAATAATCACGAACCAATCCAAGTAGGTACGGAACACCCCGTTTTATGAGACTCATGAACACTGCATGGGCGTTCATCAAACCGAAGGGGACCACAGTGAACTCATAGTGGCCATATCAAGTCCGGAAGGCAGTCTTATGGATGTCTGCCTCTGTGATATGTAACTGATGGTAACTGGACTTCAGGTCAATCTTAGAGAACACCCTGGCTCCCTGCATCTGATCAAAGAGATCATCACTCCTGGGTAGAGGATAACAGTTCTTCACCGTCACCTTATTCAACTACCTATAATCCATGCATAATTGAAGAGACCCATCCTTCTTCTTCACGAAGATGACAGGAGTGCCCCAAGGTGAAACACTCGGTTGGATATGCCCCTTCTCGAGCTCATCCTCAAGTTGTAACTTGAGCTCAGTGAGCTCATGAGTGGTCATCCTGAAGGGTGCACAAGACACTGGCTTGACACTCAGCACTAAGTCAATGTGAAAGTCTACCTCACGACAAGGTGGCATCCCCGGTAACTTTGCTGGAAACACATCGGCAAACTCTCTCAGGATGGGATGATCATCCAAAGATGCCTTAGGCTTGTCATCTGATCTATCACTCACTGTGATAGTGAACATCTGACATCCCTTCTGCATGCAACACTTAATCTGCTAAGCGGATATCATACGCACTACTATGGGCTTCTGCATGCCCACTAACTCAAATGATGTACCAAGATCATCTAAGTAGCTAATCGCCTTTCAGCAACAATCTAGCTTGGCTCGATGAGCCGCAAGCCAGTCCATACCCAAAACCACATTGTAAGATCCTGATGTCATAACTCTAAGGTCACATACTGTGGCAAAGGGTCCCAAAGAAATCTCACAGTCATGGACTAAGGTATCTACTGCCATCTTGGCCCTTGAGGCCAACTCAACCACCCACTTATCACCATGCCTAAAGGCCACCAGCCTGCAACACTCCACTGACGATGGAGATATGAAAGATTCAATAGCACTAGAATCAAAGAGAATAGAAATGGGGACACCCCCTACCATACCTGGTGTCTCAATCACTGATGCCTAAAAATTAGCCTGGCGGTTATCAACCGCTGTAAACATACGGTGGGACCTACCCACATCTTCAACCATCTGCTCTGATCCTTCTGCACGAGGCTGCTCCCTGCTATAAAGCCCTGTGGACACTCTTCGGCTAGATGTCCTGCTCCACCACACACATAACATAGGCCCCTAGCCTATACCTATCCAGTCTGAGTCCTACTCGACTGTTGCTATCCTGATCTACCTGTGGACCCCTGTGAGCCCCTGTATGACTGTTGCGACCTCGCAAGTCCCAAAAGTGGGCCCTGCTACCTCTGATCTCTGTATGGGCCCTAGTGCTTCCAACCTCTATTATGCCCCCCATGTGCCCTTTGCTATGTCCTAGCTTTTTGCTGTTGCTACTGTGGGGGCCTAGGAGGTAAGGGTGCGGAACTGAATCCTCCCCTATGAGGTGGCTGTGGTGGTCTACGGTAACTCTGCTGATGCTGTTGCTACCCACGATCCTAAAACTAAGGGTGTGAACTCTGCCCTCATCCCTGTATCTCCTCAGCTATGTATGCCTTCTTGGCAGCATCACTCAGTCTAGGGGTCTGCCATGCGAACAGGCCCTGCTATGCTATGGTTCAATCCTCTGATAAACTTATGAACCAGGAGTTTCTCATCATGGAGATAATCTGTATATCAACACAACTCGGTAAATCTACCCTCATACTGAGCAACCGTAAGTCCTCTCTGCTGAAGGTCATTAAAATTGCCTATGCGACGTTGCCTGTAGTGATCTAATAAGTATCGTGCATTGAAGCGCTCTATGAAGGTCTCCCATGTGAGTGTGTCTAATGATAGATGGCACTTGCACTCCTTAGTGCACCGCCAGGTAGTTGCTACATCTCGCAATAGGTGGACTGCCACACGAGCCTTTGTGTTGCCCTCGTAAGGACACAACCTGAAGCATCTGTCTAAGCTGATGAGCTAGGCCTTTGCCTCAGCTCCCTCTATGGTCCCGACGAAAGTAGGAGGATTTAGCCTCAACAAATCCCTGATGGGATCTCCTTGGTCTCTGTTCCCTTTGATAGGCTCATTCGCATAATAATCATAAGGCTTGTGAAAAATGTGCTCCACTCGTACTTCCTCCTCACACCTAGCATGACGTGGAGGACTCCTGCTACGGGCCCTGTAAGCTGATCCAACCTCCTCTGCCATCGTATCTGGCACCTCAACATATGGCTCCACACATGGTGCTCCTCACAACTCAATGCAGGGCTCCACACGTGACTCGACACGGGACTCTACTCGTGGCTCCACGCGTGGCTCCTCTCATGGATCATCACGGGGCTCAACACGTGGCTCAACTACTGCTGGTGGAAGCCTATCTAATACTGCCTATAATGCCTATAATATCTGTGGCCCAATATTTGGTAGGGCCGGTGGTGCTTGCGGTACCTGTGGGGCCGACGGTGCCTGTCCCTCAGCTGAAGAATCACTGTGCACCTCGGCAGACGCAGTGTGGCGGGACTGTACTCACTGAACTCATTGGGGAGGCATCCTACAAAAATGAGGTAACCACAAATTCATCAAAGTTGCAAAAATAATAACGTGCCCAAACAAGCCCAGTGTATAAACTTGGGCTCTAATACCAAATTTCATGCCCACATTTCCCATGTAGTCATGACACACAACACATGTGTCATGTCCACATTTGTCATGTGGTCATGACAAGAAATACAAAAAAATTTCTACCTATCCCTAAGAACTCCCTTGCACGCGTCTATGTGCTCGGTGGCAATACGCATAAGGCGTAAACATGTCAACATAATTCGGGGAAGTGCGTTGTCCTACACCGTCCCCTACATGATGATAGCTGTCTAGGGGGTATGCAACACGAAGTGTGTCACTTTGAGGGTTAGAACAATCTTAATCCTAACCCTAAGTTTCTTAGGTGAGAAGGGGATTTCGTCAGATTCAAAACCTAACCCTAACTCAGAACAAAAATGAAATCAAAATAATGATTAAGAAAATAATGGCATGATGGATGCATGATAAAGTGGAATGGTAAAATAAAAGTTAATAAAATAACGTAAAATTAAAACCTTAGAATCTAGGAAAATTTTGACAGCATAATGCGTTTTCAATAATCAAATAAAAAAATTTAAAAATAAAACTCCAATAAGAAAATAAACAAAATTTAAGACTAAAATTTAAACTTAAGAACAAATTAAAATTTAAATACTTCACCAAGTCCAAAATAACTTGACTTGCAATAAAATATTAAAAATTGAATTTAAAATAATAAAATAACTAAGTGACACCAAAATAGATTTCAAATTTGAGTCCGTTAATAAATATAATATTAACATTATATTTATTAACTAACTCGAAATAATAGAGAAGGAAAAATATCAAAATACTCTTCCCGTAAAATGATAGTAAAATTGATAAAAGATGAAATAATTAGAACATGCTAGGGAATAAAATAAATACCCCAATTAATCTAAAATTAAAAAACAAGGGTAAACACCCTTCTCACTTTAAACAAAATCAACCCATACCCTTTTAAAAATTCATCTCCCAAGACATTAAAGTAAAAAATGCAAAACCCCAATTAAATTTAAACAAATTAAATGTAGCACAAGAATAAATAAAAGCAAAGGCAAAATAGAGAATTTGAAATAAAGGATAAAACAATTCCTCACATATCCACTCAAACAATAAAATAATAATTTTCTTTATGGAAATCCTAGCAATTATTTTATTGTTTTCTTTTGGTGGTTGCCCTAACTTCTCTATCTCATTCTTTCCTCCTCTTCTTTCATTTGGTTTGCCTCCATTAGTTTTTCCTTGTTTTGTTTTGCAGGTTTGGACTCCATGGCAGCTATGGGAGGCTACCACAGAGATATAAATTCATCCTTAAAGAATAAGTTTATATACCCATGATCTCATTTTCCTCTTTTTTTGTATAGATACAAATCTATTTATGAAAACAGAAATAAATATTATATATATACTATTTTCGACGCACAGAGATATGTGTATATATATACACGCACTCATTGATTTACAGGGTTTAAAGAATGGAAGGGGGCCGAACGACGGCCATAGCGGGGATAGAGTGCAGTCTTCAAAGGGGACGGCGGAATGAAATGCATGGGGCGATGTTTGTATTAAGTATTATTGGTGGGGAGGGGGTCAAAACCCCCACCCACACCCTCATTTGTAACGGCGGCGGCGACGGGAACTATGGTGGGTGCCAATGCCCACCACAGCCCCACCCCTTAGTATATTTTATTTTAAACATTTTCTGCAAATAGATAAAACACAGTCCGCTATACGTTTACTCTCTGTTTTCTTTGTAATATTTGAAATTCTATACTGTTACATATGCAATGTATATTGGTCACTTTAGTGTTTATATATATATATGTTTATATATATGTATATATAAATATATACCTAGATATTGTTAGATTTAGAGCAGACAATTGAGAGGGGGGTGAATCAGTTGTCTGAAACTTTCTTCCAATTAAACACTTTAATCCACTTTGTAACTCAGTAGCACAATAATAAATCAATCATAGAAACATAAAGCATTAAATCAAGAGCAAGAACATATTAACACATAAGACACCAAGATTTTGACATGGAAAACCCAGTTAAGGGAAAAACCACGGGGTGACTAACCCAAGATTGTATTCTCTGTTAGAAGAATAGAAAGAACAAAATGGCACATGCCAATTAGGGCTCACTGCCTAAGCACATTGCTCACAAGAGGCTCACTACCTACAGGAGACACACTGTCTACAGAATAATAAGTATTACATATTTGAACTGAAGAATAGCATCTTCACCATGCTTGAGTCAGTTCCTTTTGAGCCCAATACTTCTGCTTTGCCTTTTGCTCCTCTACTCTCTACCACACTCTCATCTTCACAAGATACATTTGAAATGACTTTGCAACTCCTTATTTATACAAGACATCAACTTAGGGATAATCATCCAAGTCAGCATACATTACAGAGAAAATACATAAATACAACATGACTAATTACAAAAAGACTTCACGCAAATCAACACACTGTCGGCCACACAGAATTTGAAACTTCAATCTTCATTTAGGAACATGCCAATCCTCACATAACATCTTCAAGATCATCCGCAGGATGTGTAACTCATCCAGTCGGCCAGACTTAGGAAGAACATCATCATCTGGAAGTTATTCTTCAATTGCAAGCTCAAACTCTAATGCAGACCACCAACACGAATTGGACATGATCCAAAGACCTCCACAAGCTTTCCTGAATCACCAAGAACATCCACACTACATCTGCTTACTGAAATCCTTATCTCCTTCATCTAAAACTTTAAGAACACAGTCTGTCATCACTATCACAATGGAATAGATGCTTGTGGACCTCTAGACCATGAACCAATTGAGTTGTCACTTCACATGGACTTCCTAAACACTCCACCAAATCTGCAGAACATGATATTGCATTTTCGGATCTCACCGGACCTATCTGTATCACTCTATCACCTTTGAGCACCTGCCAGAACCAGTTTTACTTAAGTGGCCATAACTTCTTCATATCTTCATGCGGATGATCTCTGAAATCTTTACTGGATCACCTTAAGACACATATCTACAAACCCTTTGATGCGCATCCTCTAATCTTCATCTTAGGTAGGATCTTTAGCTCACTGTCTTCACTGTTCTTTGTTCCTATTTAGGACTAATTTTCTCAATATCCTTAGCACACAATTCATCCAATCCTTATCATTAATGCAATAGGAGTATGTTGACATCAATGACAACACCGGTTAGGCCCATACTTGCAACAATCTCCCCCTTTGTCATTGATGGCAACATATGATGTGAAAAACTATTTTGACCATCAAGACAAGAACTTTTTCTCACTGACACAACTCCTCCTATCAACAACAACCATTCACATGTCTTCTCTTCCTTTACTGCTCCCCCTTTGATCAGCAACCACTTGTTTTTCACATGTCTTCTCTCCCCCTTTGACATCAATGGCAAAGGGCACATACTTGCACCAATTCATAATCATACCAACTACTCCCCCTGAGTAGCAGCTCCCCATCATCAATCCGGACCACAAGATATGACTGTGATATCCACCAGACTGATGCACATCAGTGCACCTTAATTCATAATCGGAGGGGTAATAACCCCTAACTTCTCCCTGAGATACTCAAAAGAATCCTTAGGAAGAGGTTTAGTAAAGATATCTGCAATCTGATCCTTGGAAGGTACGAACTCCAATCTGACTTCATTCTTGTTCACTTGTTCTCTAAAAAAGTAAAACTTGATGGATATATGTTTAGTCTTTGAATGCAACACTGGATTCTTAGATATATTTATTGCACTTGAATTATCACAGAAGATTGTGATAGGCTTCTCATACTCCACTCCCATGTCTCTTAGCATTTGCTTCATCCACAAAACTTGAGTGAAACTACCTGCTACTGCAATATATTTTGCTTCTATAGTGGACAGAGATATTGCCTCTTGTTTCTTTCTCAGCCAAGAAACCAATCTCTTTCCCAAAAAGAATGCTCCACCACTAGTACTCTTTCGGTCATCCACATCTCCTACCCAATCCGCATCTATATATGCATGAAGAGAGAAATTATGATCTCTAGGATACCACAAACCATACTCAACTGTCCCTTTTAGATACCTAAAAATCCTCTTAATTGCCATGACATGAGATTCTCTAGGATCAGCTTGGAATCTAGCAACAAGACCAACAACATTCATAATATCAAGTCCAGTTTGAGTGAGATACAACAATCCTCCAATCATTGTCTTGTACTTTTTCTGATCAGCCTTAGGAGAGTCATCATATTTACTCAATTTACATCTAGTTGCCATGGGAGTACTCATTGGTTTTGATTCTTCCATCCCAAATTTCTTCAAAAATTCTTTCACATATTTGGTCTGAGAAATGAAGATTCCTTTCTTAGTTTGAATGATTTGTAGACCCAAGAAGAAATTCATTTCTCCAAGTATGGACATCTCAAATTCACTTTTCATTTGATTTGCAAAAGTTTTGCACATACTATCTCTTCCTCCAAAAATGATATCATCAACAAATACTTCAACAATCAAGATATTTTCATGATCAATTTTGAAGTACAAATTACTGTTAGCAGTACCTTTGTTGAAACCAATTTTCAAAAGATGCTTAACCAATCTTTCATACCAAGCTCTTGGGGCTTGCTTGAGTCCATATAGTTCTTTCTTCAACTTGCAAACCATATCACCATGATCAAACAATTGAAATCCATCCGATTGCTTAATGTATACTTCTTCCAAGTCACCATTCAGGAAGGCAGACTTGACATCCATCTGATATACTTCGAAATCCTTGAAGGCAACAAAAGTAAGAAATAATTTGACTGCTTCAATTCTTGCCACCGGAGCAAAAGTTTCTTCAAAATCAACTCCTTCTATTTGAGAGTAACCCTTGCAGACCAATCTGGCTTTATTTCTAATTACTTCACCAACTTCATTTAGTTTGTTCTGGAAGACCCATTTGGTTCCAATCACATTCTTGTTTTAAGGTCTGGGAACAAGATCCCATGTGTGATTCTTCTCAATTTGCATTAGCTCTTCCTCCATTGCTTTAGTCCAGTTTTCATCATTGCAAGCTTCATTCATTGTCTTAGGTTCAACTTTTGAAATCAGACAATACTCTTCTGAATCTTGAGCAATCCTTCTTCTTGTTTGTACCCCTTTGTGTTTATCACCTATGATCTAATCCTTAGAGTGATTCGGTCTTACATACCTGGGAGCTTTGGGAGTTTCTTGCACTTCTGATTCTTGAACAGGCTCATTCAAACTCATCTCTTCTACTTGATTTACTGGATCAATTTGAATCTAAATTTCAGAACGGGCTTGAACTCCTTGAATCAGAACATCATTCTGATCATCTTCATCATATTCATAAAACCTTAAGGGTTTTTCAATTCCTTCATCAACCTTCACATTTGTATTTTCTATAATCTTTCTCAATCTCTTGTTATAACACTGGTATGCTTTGCTTTGAGTAGAATAACCCAAGAATATTCCTTCATCACTTCTAGCATCAAATTTTCGTAGATCTTCATCTCTTTTAATGTAACATTTGCTACCAAAGACTCTAAAATACTTCATAGTAGGAGTGATGCCAAACCAGAGTTCATAAGGAGTCTTATTGGTATTGCTTCTAATTTGAACTCGATTGAGAGTATAGACTGCAGTGCTTACAACTTCTCTCCAATAGATCTGAGGAACATTTGCTTCCATCATCATGGTTTTAGATGCTTTCTGGATGGTCCGGTTCTTTCTTTCCATTACTCCATTCTATTGTGGAGTCCTAGGAGTAGACAATTGTCTTCTTATTCCATGCTTCTCAAAGAATTCTATGAACTCACCGGATGTGAATTCTCCATGTCTATCAGACCTTAGACATTTTATGTTCAATCCGGTTTCATTCTCCACCATAGCCTTGAATATTTTGAATTTCTCAAGAGCCTCTGATTTCTCCTCCAGAAAAGTTACCCACATCATCTGGGACTAGTCATCAATTAATAGCATGAAGTATCTATCACCTTGTACACTTCTGATTCTTGCCGGACCGCATAAATTAGTATGAACTAAGTCTAATAATCTGGTAGAAAATTGTTCCTTACTTTTGAATGTAACCCTACTCTATTTGCCTAACTGACATTCTTTACACAAGCTATTAGAAGGTTTCACCAATCTTGGAAGATCCCTGACAGCCTAAGAGTTGCTTATCTTGATGATGTTATCAAAATTTACATGACACATTCTTCTATGCCACAACCAACTCTGATCAATTTGAACAAATAAACAACTTTTACGAGTACCAACCAAGTGGAAGATATTACCTTTAGTTTGAGTACCTGATGCAATCTCTATTTTGGAACTTTCAAAGATCTTGCATTTTCCATTTTTGAACCGAAGATCATAGCCTTTGTCCACCAACTGTCCAACACTGAGAAGATTGTGCTTTAGGCCTTCAACATACAGTACATTACTTGTTTTGTTCTTTCCATTAAAAGAAATAGTTCCTCTACCTCTGATTCTGCTAGCAGAATTATCACCAAATTTTACCACTCCTCCTTCATGCCTTTCCAAATCTATGAACTTATTTTTGTCACTTGTCATTTGGTGAGAGCATCCAATGTCAATGACCCAATCATCTTTTTCTTCAACTTGGGCAGCCAGAGCTTTTTCTACAATTTTATGATTAGCAGATTAAGAGGGCATTGGATCTTCTTCCTTGATGGCAATAAACACCCAGTCACTTCCGGATTTGTTTCCTATCTCTGATTCATCATCTGTTACTCCTGCATCATCATCATCTTCATGAACATAGTAGCATTTCTTTTGGAACCTTGATTTGTTAGAGTTTGGCCTTGAGAATCTTTCTGTACACCTTGAGGTAGAATGACCAATCTTATTGTAGTTAAAACACTTAAAAGGCAATTTCCTTTCATACTTATTGGATCCTCTTGGCAGTCTTTTTGCAATAAGGGATTCAAGTTGAGCAGCTTCTGCTTCATCTTCTTCCAGGTCTTTTCTTTCTTTCTCATACCATGATAGTTTCTTAGAAGAGTTCTCTCCTGGATCAAACCTTTGTTTGCCTAGCTTTGAATGCAGATTCAATCTTGAGGAGGCATCTCCAAACTCGGTTAATTCAAATGTAGCCGATTTACCAACCAATTGATCTCTTGTGACACCTGAATGGGCTTTGAATTCTTCAATGGCAACAACCTTGTATTTGTAAGAATTAGGAAGAGATCTGAGAACTTTGCCAACAATCTCATCTTCATCCAAGACTCCACCAGCACATCTAATGCCACAAACAAGCTCATTTACTCTGGGCATAAATGTAGTGATATTTTCATCTTCTCTCATCTTCAGGTTTTCAAATTTTCCCTTTAGACTCTGTAGCTTGGCACATTTCACATACTTTTCTCCTTCATGCAGAAGTTCCAATTTTTGCTAAATCTCATGTATAGTTTTTAGATCAACAACATTTGTCAGTTTTGAATTAGATAAGGCACTTAGAAGAGCTTCTTTAGCCCATAGATTGTTTTCAACATCTCTCATTTCATCTATGATGCATGGACCATTATGGGGGGATCATACTTCTTTGAAGCCATAATCCAATACTGCATTCCCATAAATTGCAAGTGGCATTCCATGCAACTTTTCTAAAGAGTGTAATTCATTCCATCAAACCTCAGACTATCCTTCTTGTATGATGACATCCTGGATCTCCTCAAGCAGTTAAGCTCTCTGAGAGGAACTTGGCTTTGATACCAATTGTTAGATTTAGAGCAGACAACTGAGAGGGGGGTGAATCAGTTGTCCAAAACTTTCTTCCAATTAAACACTTTAATCCACTTTGTAACTCAGCAGCACAATAATAAATCAATCATAGAAACATAAAGCATTAAATCAAGAGCAAGAACATATTAACACATAAGACACCAAGATTTTGATGTAGAAAACCCAGTTAAGGGAAAAACCACGGGGTGACTAACCCAAGATTGTATTCTCTATTAGAAGAATAGAAAGAACAAAATGGCACATGCCAATTAGGGCTCACTGCCCAAGCACACTGCTCACAAGAGGCTCACTGCCTACAGGAGACACACTGTCTATAGAATAATAAGAATTACATACTTGAACTGAAGAATAGCATCTTCACCATGCTTGAGTTAGTTCCATTTAAGCCCAATACTTCTGCTTTGCCTTTCACTTCTCTCCTCTCTACCACACTCTCATCTTCACAAGATACCTTTGAAATGACTTTGCAACTCCTTATTTATACAAGACATCAACTTAGGGACAATCATCCAAGTCGGCAACATTACAGAAAAAATACATAAATACAACATGACTAATTACAAAAAGACTTCACGCGGATCAACACACTATCGGCCACATAGATCTGAGACTTCAATCTTCATATAGGAACACGCTAATCCTCACATAACATCTTCATGATCATCTGCAAGATGTGTAACTCATCCGATCAGCCAGACTTAGGAAGAACATCATCATCTAGAAGTTACTCTTCAATTGCGAGCTCAAACTCCAATGCAGACCACCAACACGAACTAGACATGATCCAAAGACCTCCACAAGCTTGCCTAAATCACCAAGAACATCCACACTACATTTGCTTATTGAAATCCTTTCTCCTTCATCCAGAACCTCAAGAACACAGTTTGTCATCACTGTCACAATGGTATAGATTCTTGCGGACGTCCAGACCACGAACCAATTGAGTTGTCACTTCACATGGACTTCTTAAACACTCCACCAAATCCACAAAATAGGATATTGCATTTCTGGATCTCACCGGACCTATCTATATCACTCTGTCACCTCTGAGCACCTGCCAAAACCAGTTTTACTTAAGTGGTCATAACTTCTTCATATCTTCATGCAGACCTCTGAAATCTTTAATGGATCATCTTAAGACACATATCTACAAACCCTTTGATGCGCATCCTTTGATCTTCATCTTAGGTAGGATCTTTAGCTCATTGTCTTCACTGTTCTTCTCTGTTCCTGATTAGGACTAATTTTCTCGATATCCTTAGCACATAGCTCATCCAATCCTTATCCTCAATGCAACATGAGTATGTTGACATCAATGACAACACCGGTTAGGCCCATACTTGCAACATATATATATATATATATATATATATATGACAACACCGGTTAGGCCCATACTTGCAACATATATATATATATATATATATATATATATATATATATATATGTTGTCCTTTCAATATTTCTCAATATAAATACTTTTTTTTTCTATTATGGTACATACATATATACACATGCACTTATATATATATAAATGTATATATATATATATATATATATATATTTTAATATATACAACAATTATATAAGTATCTATTTTTCTTCAAATTTTAGTATAAACACAGTGAATAAAAAAAGAATGAACAACAACTAGATTTAAAAAAAAAGGGTGTATATATATATATATATATATATATATATATATATATATATATCTATACATATATATATTCCCATATATATATGTATAATTATATATATACACATTAAACTAACTTTCTCATAACTCTAATTTTGATTAATCACATAATACTAAATTTTCATTTCTGTATCATAAGGGAATAGCCCAGTAGTGTTTTGTTTTTATCAATTCAAATATACAAAAATATTATTATTATTATTTTATGCAACCCATAAGGTAGAAAATTACAATTTCATTTAAATTTCTAACAACCCATTTTTTTATAACAACTAATAACATGGAAGTTTTAATACAATATAACAGAAAATAATACATTAAATTTTTTTCTTCATATTTTCTAGTATGCACTAAAACATAAACAACAACATATATATTTTTTTGCAAAAAACAAATGACAACAAATATGTATAAATTCACATGCATTTCTCAAAACACACCAACTCCACAACTTATAGAATAAACAACTTTGTAATAAACCATAGAGAATGTTCACATTTCAACCACTTATTACAACTAACACAATGGGTAGAATAACTTGACAAAATTTACAACAGGGCCACAAAGGCCATGGCTCAAACAACCAACAACACATAACTAAGCAACACAAAAATGGACTTCTCCAAAGCTCCATTTCTTCAATAAGCACCTGCAATAAATACACAACAAAAAGGAGAAACCAAGCCACTTCGAAATGCCCTCCTCCCTACCATAGACCCGCAAGTGGGTCACCCCCGAGCTAAGGAGGTAGGGATTCACACGGTTGCAAACACACCACAACAAGCATCAAAGAAACAACACCAAAAATTAACCCAAGGATAAACACATAACACAACTCATGAGGATGAGTTTGATGGGGGTAGGGAATGGACCCCTCTACTCAAAGGCCACACCAAAAATACCAAAATACCAAGTTTCATGGCCTCAAGCCAAAACCTCTAAAACCACAACTCTTCAAATACCTCAAAATAAACTTCCATGGCACTCTTGTCATCCAAATAATCTCAACACCAAGTAAAAAGCCCTCAAGGCTATAAGTAGCACAAACTATGGGGGTGACCTCGAGGAGGTTCACTTTCCCCTACCCCAAAACAAGTTGAGCCTTACCTCCAAATGGAGGTGCTCTCACCAAACTCCCATCCCACATAAAAAAAAAGAAACAACAAACAACAAAATCTACAAACACATCATAATAACATAAGCAAGGGTAAAAAACATAGTCATGAAGCTTACCTTCAAAAGCCTATAATGGAAGCATGTTTGGTGATGAGCTCCAAGCTTCTCCAAAACTTCCAATCTCCAAAACCTCTCTAACTTTCCCAAAAATTACTCAAAATAGAAAAGAAATCTCTAAAATGCAAGAACCCCACACTCCTCAACCAGAGGTAATATAGGCCCTCTAAATTGGCCTCGATGAATGAGAAGGTGACACTTGTCACCTTATCCTTCCTCCTCCTATTCCACTTGCAAGGGAGAGGAAGTGTGAGGGTGACAAGTGTCATCCTCCAATTCCATCTCATTCCTTACCTTATCCACTTGTGCTCTCACACATGTGTGAGAGAACAAGTGGTGAGGTGGCATTCCCCTTCAAGCCTCCATGAGGATAAGGGATGCCATATGACATCCTCTTATTCTCTAAGAGAGCCATCTCCCTCCAAGATGCTCTCACACGTGTGTGAGAGTCTTGGAGGAAGATCCCACACATTTGAGAGTCTTGGAGACCTCCCAAGTCTTCCTAGAGAAGGGATTCACAAACTTTGGAAAGGGAAATGAGTCTTTCCCAAAGCATGACTCATCTCCCACCCTTATCTAATTCAAAATTTGTTAGTTTGACTAAACCTCAGTTTAGAGTGACCACAAGTGAGTTATCCCAAGGTTTAGTTAGTCAAAATTGACCCTAGACCCATGGGTAACCACCTAGGGTAAATTTTGGGACACTAAGGTTCACCTAGGGAGTCATAAATCCACTTTAAATGGCCTCAAAAATAAAAACAATACCAAGTGGTATAAGTCAATAAAAATTATACAACTGTTAGATTCTGCGAGAAGCGAGAACCGAGCCAGGATTTGATGTCAGTCGTAGATCATATGCGCCTCCACTCAACAAATGATCAAAGATCAAAATAGTAGAATGAAGAGATATCTGAAATGAGAGAAAAATAGAGACAAAGAAAGAGAATTTTGAGAAGACTCTCAATACTCTCACTGAGCTATCACTGAACTGATATTCAAGCTTGTGAACTTGATATTTAAGCTTGTGAACTTGCAGTCTAGCTTATGGTGAGAGGAGAGTATTGTATATATAGCAAATATAGGGCATATACATCCAAGAGGTGTAATAACTCCCATATCCCATAAAAGGTGGGAGATCTTACCTACTTGGTAAATGCCAAAACATGTGGCATATACATCCAAGAGGTGTAATAAGTCCCATATCCCATAAAAGGTGGGAGATCTTACCTACTTGGTAAATGCCAAAACATGTGGCATAACCTCCTTACATGAAAACACAAAAGGAGTTATAAGGGGTGGCACATAAAGACAAAAGAGTGTGAGAACTCTAACTACCCCATAACCCACTTAGGTAAGGACAAAATAGTGGTTATGAGAGGTGGCACAAAAAGACAAAAGAGTGTGAGAACTCTAACTACCCCATAACCTACTTAGGATAAAGACAAAATAGTGGTTATGAGAGGTGGCACAAAAAGACAAAAGAGTGTGAGAACTCTAACTACCCCCATAACCTACTTAGGTAAGGACAAAATAGTGGTTATGAGAGGTGGCACAAAAAGCCAAAAAAGGATGTGTAACTCAACTACCCATGTGTGGGAGAGAGTTACACATGTAGCTGATGCATTTCGCCACGTGTCCTCATATTAACCACTTATAACAAACCTATAAACCTAAGCAAGCTTAATAATTTGTAGGAAAAAGAAATATCCCTAAGGAAAATAAAAAACCTACACTAACACCCCCCCTTAAGTGGAGCTTAGGTGGGTGAAAAGATATGGGTCCCGACAAGTGAAGCCATGTTAGGTACCCATGTACAAAGAATCCCCTCAAACAGAAAAGGAAGGAGAAAACCCAGTGGGAAAAAACTCCCCCATGAGAGGAAAATAAGAGAACCCAAATAGCCCCTGCTCAATGTAGAATCTCCTGCACTGATGGTAGATGCCCAACAATGGATACTGAAGATGATCCATGATTGTCGAATAATGTTCCTCCCCTTAGGAAGAAACAAGACCAATAATGTATGCATGATTTCTTCCCATTCCTGAAAGGAATGTGAAGGAAGAAGGATAAATGTCTTTGAACTTTGCACATGATCCAAAGACAACAATGATGCTCCTGAAAACTGCTCAAATGTCTCCAATCCACTACCAAACTGTGACTGAATAGGAGGATGAAGAACAATCTCAGAAGATGATATCTTCTCTGAAGACAAGGAAACCTTCTCCAAATTTTGCCCAATGATCTCTAAGCCAATGCCAAACTATGACAAATACTGATATGGATTAGGTACCATAGAAGATTCAGGTACAGTAACCATGAATATCTGCAGATATTGTCACTGTAGAAGCAAATGTAGGCAAAGAAGGAACAAGAGGGTCTGAATGTGCCCTCAAAACATTTGAAGAAGAATCAACTCCATCAAAGAGAAAATGAATGAAATCAATAGTGTCTCCCAAATCTGTAATGTGGGACTCCAGAAACAAGGATGAGATGTCTGGTAGGAATATGTCCCAAAAAATTGCTTCTGGAAGACCAATATGAGCCTGCTGCATAGAATCACTGGAAGCCATGAAAGGAGCTACACTGGACTTAGATAGAGCAACAGGTACAAGGACAAAATAATTGTCATGAAAGAGGAGAGATAGCCCCTCAAATGTGTCCTCCAAATCTGAAATGTGAGACTCCACAAACAAAGATGCAATGTCTGATAAATAGGAATCCCAATCAAGAAGACTGTAATAATCCTGCTGCAAAGAATCACTAGAAGATCTCAAAGAAGCATCTTTGGAATCTAATGAAGCAACAGGTGCTATATCTGAAGATGGGGTATCAATGTATGTCACACAAGATGGGGCAAAAGAAGTCTCAATATCATCCATAAGAGCTTGGTCATCCAAGGAAACATCACTATCAGATGAAGATCCAAAGTCTCCATACAACTGTTGGATGATGGTCCAAGCAGTGAAAGGGCACTTAGTGTGCTCTATGCGATGTAGAATATCCTCAGAAACAGTAATACATATTAGTCCATAGACCATGTCATTATTGTTAAACCATGCATTCTTCTGTTCATAGTCACTTGGCTCAGGAACAAGTCCAAGGAGATAGGGCAATAGATCCTCCTCAAGGCATTGATTCTTTGTCCCTTGTTTCCAAGACAAATAGTTCTCTGAGGTTAACTTAACAAGAGAAGGATGGAAATAACTGAAATCCATGATGAACCCCCAAAATGATTACAACCACCTGTTGGTCATGATGTTAGTCATAAACAAGCATAGAATAAAAAAACACATTAAACTTTATTCATCTTGAAAGATACGATGAATTCAGAGAATTCATGATCCCAAGTCTCCGGTGATTAGGTCTTAATCTTCTGACGTTACTCAGAGGTTGATGTGTGTGTTGCTATTTCCATTTTGGGGCCTTACATAAAGTTCACCATCATGATGCTATTTCTGCAAAGATTCTTCACAGAGAGGTCATTTTACAAAGTTATTTGATTCAATGATATAGTTATACTCAAATCTTTGCATGATATTTACCAATTATACATGCTTTATCTCTAAATATGCGAAATATTTGCAATTATCTATGGGATGTCTGCATATTTTACATTATTTGCTTAAGATTATCAGTTATTTGTAATTGTGATAGTGAAATGCTCTGAAATTTAAAGAAATTGAAAGAAATACTTCAAATTAAAGTTGAACCTTTAGCTTTTGAACCACATGCACATCAGATACAGTCATGAGGAGAAGAAAACCAAACCATATGTTCACCAGGACATTCCACAGCTAGATACAGTTGATGCTAACTTCAAAGGAATTTGTATGAAAGCAACATATGCAAGTAGACATGCACTCCAAGGGACGTAGCAAATCACAGCATATATCTAGAATTCACACACTGATTACTCAAGATTTACTATGAATTGTAACCAAAACAGTCTTCTCATTCACTAAGTATGCAAACATATAAATGTATACAAAAAGCTTTGAAATAAGCCCTGAATACTTCAGCAGATAGATTTCAATTAAGTTTTTGAATGTTCAAAATGAAGCATTCCTGCACCTTTTATAGAATAAGGTGAGGAATCCGTTACAAAAGATCAACAATCTTGATTTGTCTATGAATATCTACGGTCAAGATTTCTCTTTGACTAGGTCAACCTTACAAAATGGCACAAGTTGCCAGCTGGCAACTATCTAAAAAAACTTATTTCCACTAAGCATCCAATGCTGATATTTACTTTATGCTGCATCATCCTCATGTGCCTCACTTCCTGAACTTTCATCATCCTGATGATGATGACTTCACATATGAGGCTGCATGCTGCTCTGGATCTGTTCATATAACTGCACAATTTTATCTATTTCTCTGCCATCTTGAGTCTTTGTTTTGATCATGGCATGCTTGTGTGCCTCGTATTTGTGTCTACTGCTATCCAGTTTGTCTTTTCTACTTTGCAGCATCTCATTATAATTTTCCATCTTGACTTTGATTCTCATTATTTTATCTATGACTTCTTCTATCAAGTGGACAAGTGGATCATCAGCTACTGATTGGAAGTTGCCATGTAAAGCTTTGATGGCAAACTCTTCATCCTGATTTTCTATTTTTCCTTCCACTTTTCCTTCCAGTGTTTCCAATATTTCTGCCTCAACAGACATTAAATCATGCAACTTCACACTGATATCTCTTAGTTTATTGTTGCATCTTCTAAGCACTCCACATTCAAATTGAATGTCCTTATACCATATGTCAACCAACAAGGCAGTATTATTGTTCAGTACCTGTTTATTGATGAGCAGCTAAGGATTTATCCTCCTTATTTCTCCCAGGATGTTTAGTACCTTTTCCAATTTGTAGGACTACTTGCCTGTCTGCATCTGCAATTTGTCTACCTTTGACCTAGAGTCACTGAGAGTATTCCACCTCCTCAAAGAGGCCTTTACCACTTCCTCCACATCACCCAATGTGGATGACATCCATCTCCTTAGTACAGATGCCTCATGTTTCATGAGGTCTAATTTATTCACCTCCTCTTGAGAAATAGCAGTCAATGGGACTGCATGTTTAGTTGAAGTATCTTCAGTATTGGTCAACCTTCCTATGTAGGCATGCAACTGAGCAATGTGCTCTTTGTGTTGCTTATTTTTCTCCTTCTCTCTTTTCACCTTCTGAATTAAAGAATCAATAATATCCTTGCCTTCTTGACCCTCTTGGTCTTCATTGGCAAATCCTAAGTCCACTGTGCTGATCTAGAACTCATCTAAGGTAATTTTACCTTTTTCTTTCTCCACAGTAGGTACTGCAATCTGTGTAGTCCTCCTCCCAGTTGTTGGATCTCTTTTGATGGCTGAAGTCATTCTGGCCTTCCTCTTAGGTTTTATTATATCCTCAGTAAATAAGGTGGAGACATCAAATTCTTGAATTTCAAATTCTTCTTCTGCATTTACCTCTTTCTCCAACCACAGAGGTACCTGATCATATTTCCCTGCATTATCATGATGTTCACCTGTGTCTCCTGTTTCTATTAGCAGATGCAATGGAGAAGGTGATTTCCTTAATTCTTCTTCATGATGCTCACTTTGACGTTGATCCTATGGCACATCCTCTTATTGAGGAACTTCTTTCTCTAGAGGAGCATCTTCCTGAGGTGGAGGATCCTGTGATGTATCTATATGTTGATCATGATGATCATGATCCTTTTCTGTCATTACCTCATCCTCCTTTGTCTTTTCTTCCTCTTGTTGCATACCCACCACACTGGATATTGTGGAATCCTCTTTAGGTGATGGTGCTGGTTCTGTAATTACAATTTGCTCCGCACCTGTGCTACTTATTTCCTAAACTTTGGCAGCAGGATCTTCAGATACATCCTTTTCATCAGCCTGCTTTTCTTGAACCTCTACTACAACAGGTTCCACTGATGCATCCTGTGTGCTTGGTTGGCTTATTTCTGAAGCATGGCCTTATGGTTCTGCCATCTTCACTTCTTCTGCAGGTTGCCCTTTGTCAGGTGATCCTGTTGGATGTTTAGGATTTACATCCTGTTTCTCTGTTATGTCTGTCACCGCAGGATTTGTCACCTCTGCAATCAATGTATCTAGCCCCATTTCTTGGGCTATCTGCTCTGGGCTATTTTCTTTCTTAATTTCCACTTGCTTCATCTCCTCCAATATAGTTTGAACTGATGGAGTCTTGTGAGGGGTCATGTGCGTACCTGCAGCAAGGGTTTCCATCTTCTGTGAAGCCACTTCCTGCACAACTTCATCATCAGACAAATTTATTGTCTTGTCTAGCGAGATGTGACCTTCTGCTTGTGTCTGGGAAGTTTCTTTCATTTGCTCTTCTGTGAGCTCTGTCTTAAACTTGACTATGGTAGGAAGTGGAACATTGTGCTGAAGTTCCCTATGCACTTCACTACCTGCCCCTTGTAACAATGTAGGGGGTTGTCTTATTTCCCCTCTCATGGAGGTTCTTTGTTTCTTAGGTGGGGTAGACACCACCACCTGTGGAGCTCTTCTTTTTCTTTTTATTACCAAAGGAGCCTCTTCTTCTTCAGGTTCTTCCTCTATAAGGATGTCCTCTTCATCTGGTTTTCTCGAGGATTGACCCTCTTCTAGGGTCTTAGTAATTTTAGCCTCTGCTGTCTTACTCTTCTTGGACTTTCCTCTCCTTGTCCTTGGAGGGGATGCTGATCCTGATCCAGATCGTGATCCTGATGCTGCTATCTCCTCAGTTACAAATACTGACCTTTCAATAATAACCCCTTTGGGTTCCTTATCTACTTTCTTGCCCCTTGGGGGTCTTTTGCTCTGTTGTTGTGGTGAAGGGAGTCTATCTCCCTTAGACTTTCTCTTCTCATTCAGGAAGTCATCATACTCTCCATCGAGAATATCCTACCCTTTCTTCTTGTTGTCCACCGTAATGGCAACACCCTTTTTCTTCAATGCCCCTATTTGTTCATCAACCCAAGCTTGGGTTAGTTGTATGGTCCTGGCAATGAAGGGCTTCAAGGATATGTCCTCTTGTATGGTGAGGTTAGGTGCCGAGATGGTATCATTATATATTTTCTTCTGCTCATACTCATCTACAATTATCCTGCCATCATCCTTCTTCAATTTTTGGGGAAGGAGGATGCAATCAAAGGTTTTGATTTGATTCAAAGTTAGCCTTTGATATCTTCTTCTTCTTGCTTCTGCTTCATCTTCATAGTCAGCCCAGAAGTCTTCTAGGTGCCTCTGATGAATAGGCTTTCCTATTATTTTTTGCATCCTGCTATAAGGATCATATGGTCTTGTCAGTGGAAAAGGCTGCAGATTCATTTTATTCAGGGTGACCATCACCTTCTTTATGTTCTCTGAATCAGGACACATGTACCAACCAATGGTGACTGGAAACAAAATTGGTGGCAACTTCTTTGCATCCTTGTATGCTTTTAATATTGTGGAGCCCTGCCTTATGAACTCCATCAGTATCACTGCATCAGTGGGATACCTTGGCAGCATGAGGGGAGGTCCTTCAAAACCCTCAGTCCTCATGTATAAAAATGTGGCAAATTGTATATACCAAGCTCCATGCCTGTAGATTATTTCTTGAGCTTCCATGCTCAATCTCTTTGTTCTATCCTCCTCCATGGTTCTGACCAGATGCATAGAAAATGCATCATTTACCAGTTTGTAATCTTGGAGGTAATTGGCTCTTTGCAGTTGGGGATGATGATCCCAAATGTGCACAGCATTAACTGTGCCAGTAAGCTTTCCATCTGTAACTAGTGCATGAAATGTGCCTTTATAAGCACAGGAGTAAACAATGTATGATGTCATATAAAAAGCACAATTTGAACCTCCTAGGTTCATCAGTTGCTCATGTAGAGCATCACTTATTAGCTGGCCCCACAATGGCTTGATATCTAAATACAAACACATCATTATTACACCATACATCCAGTCTCTAAAACTACCAGCATCAGGCTGGCCTGTTACTTTGTTCAGTAGTGCAATCATGTATTGATATTCATCAGCAAAATCATATTTGAATAGATGCACAGGAAGTTTGGCTACTGCAGGATATGTACTATTTTCAGCCCTTCATTGATACATATTCTTCCTGGCTTGTTTCTTGTTGTTTTCATACTCTTTCTCTGACTTCTTCAGGTCCACACTTTTAACCTTGCTGCCCAGTGGCAATCCAAATGTCTTGGAAAGACCCTTGATGGATAGGTCAGCATATATCCTCCCATGCTTCATCACCTGTCGGGTCTCTGGATTATAGTTTCTGGCACACTCGATAACCAGTTCCAGAGATTCCATGGAATACAGAAAATCGGCGGCATTCCACATCTTGGATACAAAAATTGCATCCAGCACAGGACTCTTGTTATTCTCATCGTTCAACCTGGCTGACCATGCCTCCAAATTAGTACTCCCCTGATGGGTATCTGTAATTGCATCGTACTTAAATAGGACACCCCTCTGAGAAGAGAACATAGGCTTACTGAATTCTGCTTGACACTTAACTAACCTCTTCTCAGCCATGGGTGCCTGCAATTAACAAAATCCTGTCTTACAATGGGTATACACATGCATGCATATTACAATTAACTTTACTAATCATCATGATTACTGTATCTGTTCAATATTACTTAATCATATAGATGCATAAACCAGAACTTCAGATTAACCACCCATACCTGACTATTACAGAAACAACAAGACAAGGGTTTCATTTACTTACCTGGATATGCAAATTTCCTTTTATACCAGTGGACTTCTGACAATGCCCTTAATTCTGCTGATGATCACGCACTCCCTTCTGACTGTGAGCTCAATTTGTGCAACTATCGTCTGTATGAGGCTATGGAAGCTGGTGCTCTGTAAAAACAAATTTATCGCAAGGTAAATGTAAAAATGACGGTGAATTCACCTTTTAACCTTGCAATTAGGGTAAAATTAGGGCGAACCTTGACAGATTGGATCTTTATTCGTTAATTTTCGCACGGAAAGTCAGGATTTCACCAGGTGGTTCACCAGGTTTAATGATCGGCGGGAAATACCTACCACCTCAGCATGCATTTAATGCTAATGGTGGCAATAGGAGCAGGGTGATATCTTAATGGTAGGATGATATTTGAAAATATCAGGTCGAGTTTAATGTCATCCTGCACTCTCATATTGGAATAACTATCGCAACAAGATCGGGTGATGAACGCACCCTTTGGTTATGTTTAGTATATCCGGAGGATATTTCGCTATATCGGGTGATGTTTCAAAAGTGATGATGATTACCGGACAAACTTACATGTCTCTCTTTCGAAATATCAGGATGACATCATCGTGATATTCACTCAGTGTATCGGCAAGGCATCATGACGTCATCATCATGTTATATAAGTAGGATCATGTTCAAGAAATATACCCCGGGAGGTAAAATGATGATGATGTCATCGTCACGTTTGTTTCTTCATTTATCGGACTTGGATGACATCATCAAGATATTGTCTTAGGGGGATATTTCACAGTAGGAAGATATTATGAAATATCAGGTTACATTGAAAAATATGATCCTCGCAAACTGCATAAGGCTATTGCCGGGTAAAGGTTACTATCACCTAAATTTGATGTCCGGATATTTGGACCGCATGATTTATCAGGTGATATACTATATCAGGGTGACCTTTTATAATATGACTGATGTTACGAAATATGATCCTCCCCCTGTGAATATCAGGTTTGACTCAAACTTTGACCACTCATAACTCTCACATCCTGACGAATATCAGGGTGATGTAAAAGACAAACCTGCATAGAATTTAATGCTCTTTCTGAATATGAGGTTTTTGGAATGAAATAAAATTTTTGACAAATTGGCCTCATGATGATCACTTACCTAGCCTTTCAATGCATGATGATCTGCATGACTTACTTTTACCAAACTGCCAGAAAGCACAGAACAAGCCAAACAAAAGTTGGGTCTCTGTTTTGCCAAGTCAAAATGGGGTGTGTTGTGTAACCACACAACAAATTGCCACCAAAGAAAACAAACAAATTCCAATGATTCAAGTGATGTGATCACATTCATCCATAGTATTCTAATTTTTCCTGAGCATAAGCATCATGATTTTCTGAATGATAAAATTTCATCATGGTAACAATGCTAACAAAGGATCATGTGTGTGCAGATGATTAATTATCTTCATCTTGAAAGCAAGTTGGAAACATAAGTAACCGGTGTTAAACTACATAGTTAGAGGTCATCCCTCATAGCCAACTTGGATAGAGCCTTGCTGCCAGCAAGCATTTATAGCCTCGGCAAGGTTATCTATACAATCTCCCTAAGTAGAGTCCCACTACCAGCAGGCATCTATAGCCCCGGTAGAGTTACTTAGATGGCCTAATTTTTATTTCCTTTTTGATTTTTTTTTGGTTAAAATTTGTATCTGATATCATCATGTCAGCTCATTTGTACAAGGTATAGTCACTTGCAGCTTTAGGTTGGAGATTGTATTGGTAGCAAGGGAGTCTCTTTAGATTTTTCACTTAACACCTATACTTGTGTGTTCAACAAACCCAAGGCTGTTAGGTGTTTCATTGTGATTGATTCATTTTGATCAAGAAAAGGCACCCTGATGAAAAGCTATCATAGACCTGATCATGAATACTTCTCAGGCGAAATTACAACCTATGTCTAAATCTGATCTCATCACTTGAATCGTAACAATTTACTTATTTTCTGTGGTAATGAGGTGCATAATCTTGACTAACCAAAACAAGGTCTCAACAAACAAAACAGAACAAACAAAAATGAAACAAACTGTACAGACAACTATACAAATGTACAATATGATACACATGACTGTCATGAAGTCACTCAGGCCTGGAAATAATGTTTGAGGAATTGTCCATTGACTGGCAATGGGACATCCTCACCTATCAGGTTCTTAAGCCTATAAGTGCTGTCTCCTAGTATCTCAAAAATTTGAAAGGGACCTAGCCATAATCTGTCAAATTTGCCATGGTCACCTTTCCTCTCATGGGCTTTATCCCACATCAGGACTAAATCAAATATCCTGAAAGCTTTAACTCTGGCTCTCTTGTCAAACCAGTGTTTGACAACAGCCTGATGTTTTGCAAATTGGTCAATTGCTTGACTCCTTTTCTCTTCCAGGTGCATCAGCTGAAGCAACCTAACTTCTTGTCTATTATCAATGCCTAGGTATTCTTGGGCAAACTGCAGAGTAGGAATTTTCAAGTTTACAGGAAGGATAGGATCCACCCCATAAGGCATATTTCAGAAATGAGTTCCATTCCCTAGGGTTTTTCTCTATTAATTTTCTTATGATATTCAGCAAATTCTTGTTGGTGGATTACGCTAATCCATTCCCTTGGGGATAGTAGTTGGATGGAAACTTAAGTATGATCCCATGATCGAAAGCCCAACTTGACAATTTAGTTAAAGTGAAGGTAGAACCATTATCACTTACCAAAGCATAAGGAGTTCCATACCTGGTAACAATGTTGCTCTCCAGAAATTTAATGACATCATCTGCAGTACAAGTTTTGCTACTAACAGCCTCAGTCCATTTGGCACAATAGTCAGTAATTGTTAAGACATACCTATGGCCTAAGGAGGATGGAGGATTGATTGGTCCTATGAAGTCCATGCCCCACTGTGCAAATGGGCACTCTTCCATCACTGGCTGCAAGGGTTGTGCAGCATATTTCTCTCTGTTGGCAGCAATTTGACATACATGACAACATTTAACATGATTAGCTGTATCTTTAAAAACTGTGGGCTAATAATATCCTACTCTGGGGATTGCATGTGTCATGGCCAAGGCTGATCCATGTGTTGTTCCGAACTTGTCATGTAGCTCTGACAGGACCTTATTTGCTTCTAGCTTTTCTAAGCATCTCAGGTATATTCCTTCATAATTTTTCTTGAATAGGGTTCCTCCCTTCATCATATACTTTTGTGACCTTATCTTCAAGGCTCTTCTTTGTGAAGCTTGCAATCTCGGAGGACATCTTCCAGTAATCAGGATGTGCCTGATATCTGAATACCATTCCTTATTGTTCTTATCATTGATAACATATTGCTGACTTGTGATGTTTGGGTCAATTTCAGATATCATTTGGCTTAAATCCTGTCCTCTTACCAGCTTCATTGGTGTAATTTCCATGTCATACTCTTGTAATACAGTAATCCACTTGGCTCTTTTCTCTCTAGGCTCACTCTGCATGAGCAGCATCTTTACTGCTGCATCAGGCACTACTACAATCACCTTGCTTCTCAGTATATAATGCCTGAATTTCTTTACTGCCCTGACTAATGCAAGTGCTTGTCTTTCAACATCCACATATCTTAGTTCAGCATCCTTGAAAGGACAGCTCATGAAGGCTATTGGTTTCTCTTCTTTTTCTTCATTCCTTTGAGTTAACACTGCTGCGGAGGTATGTTCTGAGGCAAATGAATAGATGTAGAAATCCTTTGTGTAATCTGGACTGATGAGTACATGAGCATCTGATATGGCTTTCTTTATGTCCTCAAAAGCAGCCTTAGCTTCTGCTGTCCACTCAATCTTGGCATCTTTTTTCAGCATAGCATTTAGTGGTCTAACTATTTCTGCAAAACCAGTGATGAATTTTCTTACAAAGTTAATCTTACCAAAGTAAGACTTAAGTTCTTTCTTGCTTCCAAGAAGTTGTATTTTCATGATAGACTCCACCCTGTCAGGATCAATGATGATTCCATCTTCAGTTATCAAATGGCCTAATAACTTTCCTGTTGTCACCCTAAATATGCATTTCTTGGGGTTCAGTGATATTCCATACTTTTCACATTTCTTTAGCACATTTCTGATATCTGCTACATGATTTCCCCTTTCTTTGGAGAATACTATCAAGTCATCCATGTAGATGACTATACATTTTCCTATTAAGCCTCTAAAGGCTATGTCCATTGCTCGCTGGAATGTTACTCCAGCATTTATAAGTCCGAATGGCATACGTCTATATGCAAATATCCCCCACTTGGTGGTGAAGGTAGTCTTCAGCCTGTCAATCTTATCAACCATCACTTGGTTGTATCCTGAAAAGCCATCTAGGAAGGACATCATTTTGGCTCCATTTACAATCTACAGAACTTCATCTAATGAGGGTAAAGGATAATTATCCTTTTCTGATGCTCTGTTCAGATTCCTGAAATCTACACATAGCCTGATGTCTCCATTCTTCTTCCTAACTGGCACTAGATTTGCCACCCAAGTGGAGTGCCTCACAGGAAAGATTATCCTGGCATTTAACAATTTCTTGACTTCCTCAAATATTATTGGTTCAAGCAAAGCATTGACTGGCCTTTGCTTCTGTCTAAAAGGTTTAGCATCTGGCTTGAGAGGTATCGTATGAGTTATGACAGATGTGTCATATGTCTTTAGCTCATCATAGGTCCATGCAATTACATGGATGTAATCCTTAAGGGCCTGAGTTATTCCTTCTAACTCTTCTGGTGTGCAAACCTTACCTATCAAGACATTTTTCTTGTCATCATCCTGTCCAATATTCACTTGTGAATATTGACCTCCATCAGCTTTGAGAAGATCTTTCTGCTTCAGCATATTATCCAAATCAAAGGCTCTTTCTAATTCAATCATGCCCTTGGGAATCCTATTGCTAGGCAACTCTAATATTTCATCTTCTTCCTAGACATGATCTTCCATACTATTCTCATCTATAATCTGAGCGTCAAATACATCTCTGTTGGAGATGAAATCAAGAATGTGCTGGTCATCATCAAAGACCTGAAGATTGGTAACATTATCAGGTACTGATGGTACAGATACCAATTCTACTGAAAATCTCTTCAGACCTGATATAGATAGTGGCTCCAATGTGCTGGCAGCCTGGGCAAGTGCATCTGCCCTGTGATTCTGTTCTCTAGGAACATGGGTGATGTTAAATGCATCTAAGTCTTCAATCAAATCCCACACTCTGTGTCTATAATTTGACAATTTTTTATAATTGCAAGAGTAGATTTCTCTTACTTGTCTGACAACTAATTCTGAGTCTCCAAAGACATGCAGAATTTTCACTTTCTTTTTGAGAGCAAACAGTATCCCATGAATCAGAGCTTCATACTCTGTCACATTATTAGTACAGGGGAACTGTAATCTGTAGGCAGCTAAGTAGGATTTTCCTGATGGATCAATGAGATCAATCCCTACTCCAACTCCTTGCTTGGATTTGGATCCATCAAATCTAAGGATCCAAGACTTATCTTCAGCATGAGGTTTAGTTGAACCTTTATTTTTCTTTGCAGCTCTGGCAGCTGCTCCACCTGATATCCATTTTAACTTAGGAATGTCAACTTTTTCAAACTTCATCTTTTCTTCCTTCTGAGAAGCTGGTTTTTCCTTTTGTTTTCCATCATCATGAGGATGATCTTTTGGATCAGGCTCTGTATGTTTCTTCAAAATGTGTAGACACAGCGAACAGGCAGTCTCCGAATGAGGTGCCTCATGCAGCCTACACCAACCTTCAGTTAGTGCATCTTGTGGATATTTCTTTTGTCTTATCATTTTCTTAATTTCTCCAGACAAGAACTGTTCAAATTTGGTTAGGTTACTGCCTTTGTCTTCATCAGACAATTCATAGTCTGACTCCATCAGACAATCACTCCTTGGGGTGATCTTTTCTTTTTTGTTAACATTTATCTGATTGTACACCAGAATTTCTTCTGTTCTCTGTTCATGACCTTCATCATGATCTATCACTTTTTCTGTGGTTCCTGCAGAAAATAATCAGGAATCAATATCATCATCATCACCAGATGTGGAACTTACCTCAGAATATGATGATGATGCATCACTACATGTCCGTTCCAGCATCATCATGTCTAAGCATGTTTCGCACATCTTTTCTAAATGCGCTTCGTTATGTAATCTGCACCATCCATCAATCAAGATATCATTTGTAGGTATATTTAACAATTGACAATGCTTTACCTGTTTGGACAGATGCATCTCAAAGTCTTTGAAGCAATCTATTTCATTTTCGTTCTCAAAATTATTATCAGTTTCTACAACTGGCACACCCTCGTGATGATCATCATCATGATGGTGATGATGAAATTCAAGCATCAGGATCTCTTCTATCCTAATAGTCTGTGGTCTAATGGCATAAACTCCAGGCTCAATGTTGACATACATGATCTCATTCATTTTGTTATACTCGGTTATCATGTGCTTCATTCTAGGTTCAACATCTATTCTTATCTGGTTTGGTATACCTTTCCAAGGTAACCACATGTGAGTGAAGTCAGTGGACATATATCCATTCAAAGTCTTTGACCAGTCTCTGCTAAGTAGCATCCCATATGTATCAAGTATGTCAACTACCTGGATATCAATGTAATATTGGATCCTGGGATCAGATGCTAGCTGCATGTGTATATGAGTCAGTTCTCCTACTACACTCACTTTTGTTTTATCTAGCTGTGTCACCTTTTTTAGGGATTTAGCAGGATGTAGTCCTAAGGCATTACATATGGATAAGGGCATCATGTTTGTAGATGCACCTGAATCTACCAGACAGTTGTGTAAATTCTTTCCAAACATCCTTATGGTAAGGAGGAAAGGTGGTGACTCACTCTTATCTCTGTATAATGTCATATGTGATGTTTCTACAGCTTGGACAGTAGCTGGCATTTTAGGCTTGATATTACTATCTCTAGCAGCATGATCTTTATTGCTAAGATGACCTGGAGAAGGACTATCCTCTTTAGGAGTAGGATCATCTAGTGACTTCATAAAAGCTTTCTTAATTGCCAGAGTTTTCAACAATTCAGATAGAGACAGACTGATCTTTATCTTTTTCATCTCATCTGCCAAGTATGTAACAAGTTTATTAGACTCATGAGGCAAGCTAATAGCCTTTGATGTTGTATTCTATGGTGACAGATATTGGGCATTTACCTTGGGGAACCCAGGATTATTGCTAGCTTTGGGGTTCGGAGGTGTGTTGAAATTATTTGGAGGTAGAGATGACGTCAGTGGACCAGTAGGTCTGTTGGAGCTACTTCTCAAGTTATAGTTATGCTTGCTAGGATATTGCTGTTGGTATGCATGCACCTCCTCATGTTCAATAGAAGGCTCATTCTCATCTTCAAAAGGGAAGACATAATTTGACTCAAAAGCTAAAGCAGATTCTTCATATGCATGAGAATAATTTTGATGATTGGTATAGCTCTCTAGTACTAGGGCTAAATCATATCCACAAGGAACTATTTCATTACCTTCTACCTGAGGTGGATGTCTTGCAGTATTAGACACTTCTGTTTGAAAAATGCTGGCAGCAATTTGAAATTGTGGATAGTCTAATTCTGCATGAGCATTTGTGTTGTGTATCCTGCACCAGTTGGTGAGGGCTGCCTCAGCAAGATTGACTCTAGTAGTCTGTTTAGCTTCACCAGATGGCTGATTATCTAAGGGTGATGGTAATGAACCATTATTTGGCCTAGAATTCCATACTCTAGGCTGTATTTGAGGATTATTGTTATTTCCACCACTATTATTGAAATTATTGTTGTTATTGTATCCTCTATCTAGATAATTTGGTCTATCATTGGAGTAATTTCTATTCTGATTTGACTAGGAATAGAAGCGTTGATTTCTCAAATGTGTCACTTCTGTGGTGAGTTTTCTCAGTTGAGCAGAAATTTCTTTAATTTCCTCCTCTTCTTGAGCTTTGGCTACTACATTCTCACTTTGAGGTTTGAAGAAAGAGGATCCATGGTTACTGTTAGACAGATCAGCACCCTGAGGTGTCTGAATTTGTGCAGGATATTGTGACATCTGGCCATTCCCATTAGGAGGTGGCATGATACTTAATGGAGACACTTGCAAAGGTGCAGGCATGACTGCTGGAGGTATCATTGCACCATTAGGATATTGTGCAGGATATGATGTAGGATGTTGTGCAGGATATGTTGGATACATGATAGGCAATGTAGGGAATGCAATATTTGGAGTAGGAGCTGGGACTAGCTGCTGATTTACTTTGATAGCTTCTTGAAAGGCTCCTATCAAGGTAGTGATCTCAGGATGTGTTCTCTTGATGAACATGGAAGTCAGTGGATCCAGGGCTGAATAATAGATACTCCTAGTAGAAGCATTTGCTACTACATAAGGAGCAACTAACTTGGATAGCATTTTCTGGAACCTAGCATTAAAATTGGCAATAGGTTCATTCTTGAATCTTTTGATTGTAGCAAACATGTGGTAATTCATAGATGGATCAATAGGGACCTTGAACCTATCAAGAAAGGCTTTCTCTAGGATAGCCCATGAACCAACAGAGGCCTGACCAAGACTAATAAACCAATTATAAGCCTCTTCCCCTAAGGAAAAAGGAAATAATCTGCATACAACATCTTGATGTTCTATTCTGGCTCTAGAACAAGCTTCTTTAAACGTCCTGATATGATCATCAGCATCCTGATAAGGATGATATTTTGGACAAAGTTTGTCTGGATTCTTTGGCAACTCATGATATGTAATGAAAGTCAGAGGTGACTTTGCTGCAAAGAAAGACATTGCAACCGGAGGAGGTTGAGCCGGTGGTACAGCTGGCTGAGGTTGGACCTGGTGTTGAGGTTGAACAGGAGGTGTCATAGATATCCTAGAAGGTACTTGCAAACCAACGGGAGTTACAGGAGGAGGTTTTGGTGAAGCTCCTGATGCACTGGACCCTGGAGTATGATGGATGTCTACAGTTCTAGGTCTAAAACCTCTAATAGGTAATTCTTCAAAGATTCCACTAGGTCTAGACCTGGTTTTTATCATGTGAGCCAGGATTTCTCAATTTTGAGGTAAATTGGCTGGACTTTGCAAATATCAGTTGAAATTCACTGACTGAGGTGATATTTGCGGTTAGATGACTGATCTGACTGGATATTTATGAAACATTTGCAAAGATAGTGCAAATATGAGGTGATAACGGGGTAGGGTGACTCTTACCACAAGATATCAAGTTTTTAAGGCTAAAACTCTTCAAAGCTTGAATGGATTTACTTAACATTGGCTGATATTTGTGAATTCATGATGATCTACTGTAAAGCTTGTAATATTTATGACTAATTTTAGGAACTTTACACAGAATGAACATTTACAAGCCTGTTACAGTAAATATTTGAGCAGTATTTGAAATTCATGAATGCACTGGGGTTGCCTTACTCTTTGCATCATCAAATCTAAAAAATAATGATGATGAGCGTGTTCTTTCAGATAAAGGTTCTCCTTCTAACGTCAATTTATGTTACGTTAGGAGCGAGGAGCCTGCATAAAATGTATGATGACTGACGCAATGGTGTCTTTTCCAGTTGGCCCTCCTTCTAGCGCCAATTTATGTTGGTCATGATGTTAGTCATAAACAAGCATAGAATAAAAGTACACATTAACCTTTGTTCATCTTGAAAGATACGATGAATTTAGAGAATTCATGATCCCAAGTCTTTGGTGATTAGGTCTTAATCTTCTAACGTTACTCAGAGGTTGATGTGTGTGTTGCTGTTTCCATTTTGGGGCCTTACATAAAGTTCACCATAATGACGCTATTTCTGCAAAGATTCTTCACAGAGAGGTCATTTTACACAGTTATTTGATTCAATGATATAGTTATACTCAAATCTTTGCATGATATTTACCAATTATACATGCTTTATCTCTAAATATGGGAAATATTTGCAATTATCTACGGGATGTCTACATATTTTGTGTTATTTTCTTAAGATTATCAGTTATTTGCAATTGTGATAGTGAAATGCTCTAAAATTTAAAGAAATTGAAAGAAATACTTCAAATTAAAGATGAACCTTTAGCTTTTGAACCACATGCACATCAGATACAGTCATGAGGAGAAGAAAACCAAACCATATGTTCACCAGGACATTCCATAACTAGATATAGTTGATGCTAACTTCAAAGGAATTTGTATGAAAGCAACATATGCAAGTAGACATGCACTCCAAGGGATGCGGCAAATCACAGCATATATCCAGAATTCACACACTGATTACTCAAGATTTACTATGAATTGTAACCAAAATAGTCTTCTCATTCACTAAGTATGCAAAGATATAAATGTATACAAAAAGCTTTGAAATAAGCCCTGAATACTTCAGCAGACAGATTTCAATTAAGTTTCTGAATGTTCAAAATGAAGCATTCCTGCACCTTTTATAGAATAAGGTGAGGAATCCGTTACAAAAGATCAACGATCTTGATTTGTCTATGAATATCTACAGTCAAGATTTCTCTTTGACTAGGTCAACCTTACAAAATGGCACAAGTTGCCAGCTGGCAACTATCTAAAAAAATTTATTTCCACTAAGCATCTGATGCTAATATTTACTTTATGCTGCGTCATCCTCATGTGCCTCGCTTCCTGAACTTTCATCATCCTGATGATGATGACTTCGCATATGAGGCTGCATGCTGCTCCGGATCTGTTCATATAACTGCACAATTTTATTTATTTCTCCACCATCTTGAGTCTTTGCTTTGATCATGGTGTGCTTGTGTGCCTCGTATTTGTGTCTATTGCTATCCAGTTTGTCTTTCTTGCTTTGTAGTGTCTCATTATAATTTTCCATCTTGACTTTGATTCTCATTATTTTATCTGACTTCTTCTGTCAAGAGGACAAGTGGATCATCAGCTACTGATTGGAAGTTGCCGTGTAAAGCTTTGATGGCAAACTCTTCATCCTGATTTTCTATTTTTCCTTCCACTTTTCCTTCCAGTGTTTCCAATATTTCTGCCTCAACAGACATTAAATCATGCAACTTCACGCTGATATCTCTTAGTTTATTGTTGCATCTTCTAAGTACTTCACATTCAAATTGAATGTCCTTATATCATATGTCAACCAACAAGGCAGTATTATTGTTCAGTACCTATTTATTGATGAGCAGCTGAGGATTTATCCTCCTTATTTCTCCCAAGATGTTTAGTACCTTTTCCAATTTGTAGGACTCCTTGCCTATCTGCATCTGCAATTTGTCTACCTTTGAGCTATAGTCATTGAGAGTATTCCACCTCCTCAAAGAGGCCTTTACCACTTCCTCTGCATCACCCAATGTGGATGACATCCATCTCCTTAGTACAGATGCCTCATGTTTCATGAGGTCTAATTTATTCACCTCCTCTTAAGAAATAGTAGTCAATGGGACTGCATGTTCAATTGAAGTATCTTCAGTATTGGTCAGCCTTCCTATGTAGGCATGCAACTGAGCAATGTGCTCTTTGTGTTGCTTATTTTTCTCCTTCTCTCTTTTCACCTTTTGAATTAAAGAATCAATAATATCCTTGCCTTCTTGACCCTCTTGGTCTTCATTGGCAAATCCTGAGTCCACTGTGCTGATCTGGAACTCATCTAAGGTAATTTTACCTTTTTCTTTATCCAGAGTAGGTACTGCAATCTGTGTAGTCCTCCTCCCAGTTGTTGGATCTCTTTTGATGGTTGAAGTCATTCTGGCCTTCCTCTTAGGTTTTATTATATCCTCAGTAAACAAGGTGGATACATCAAATTCTTGAATTTCAAATTCTTCTTCTACATTTACCTCTTTCTCCAACCACAGAGGTACCCGATCATGTTTCCTTGCATCATCATGATGTTCACCTGTGTCTCCTGTTTCTGTTAGCAGATACGATAGAGAAAGTGATTTCCTTAATTCTTCTTCATGATGCTCGCTTTGATGTTGATCCTGTGGCACATCCTCCTGCTGAGGAACTTCTTTCTCTGGAGGAGCATCTTCCTAAGGTGGAGGATCCTGTGATGTATCTATATGCTGATCATGATGATCATGATCCTTTTATATCATTACCTCATCCTCCTTTGGCTTTTCTTCCTCTTGTTGCATACCCACCACACTGGATATTGTGGAATCCTCTTTAGGTGATGGTGCTGGTTATGTAATTACAATTTGCTCCGCACCTGTGCTACTTATTTCCTAAACTTTGGCAGTAGGATCTTCAGATACATCCTTTTCATCAGCTTGCTTTTCTTGAACCTCTACTACAATAGGTTCTGCTGATGCATCCTGTGCGCTTGGTTGGCTTATTTCTGAAGCATGGCCTTCTGGTTCTGCCATCTTCACTTCTTTTGCAGGTTGCCCTTTGTCAGGTGATCCTGTTGGATGTTCAAGATTTACATCCTGTTTCTCTAATATGTCTATCACTGCAGGATTTGTCACCTCTGCAATTAATGTATCTAGCCCCATTTCTTGGGCTATCTGCTCTGGGCTCTTTTCTTTCTCAATTTCCACTTGCTTCATCTCCTCCAGTATAGTTTGAACTGACGGAGTCTTGTGAGGGGTCATGTGCGTACCTGCAGCAAGGGTTTCCATCTTCTGTGAAGCCACTTCCTGCACAACTTCATCATCAGACAAATTTATTGTCTCGTCTAGTGAGATGTGACCTTCTGCTTGTGTCTGGGAAGTTTCTTTCATCTGCTCTTCTGCGAGCTCTGTCTTAAACTTGACTATGGTAGGAAGTGGAACATTGTGCTGAAGTTCCCTATGCACTTCACTACCTGCCCCTTGTAACAATGTAGGGGGTTGTCTTATTTCCCCTCTCATGGAGGTTCTTTGTTTCTTAGGTGGGGTAGACACCACCACCTGTGGAGCTCTTCTTTTTCTTTTTATTACCAAAGGAGCCTCTTCTTCTTTAGGTTCTTCCTCTATAAGGATATCCTCTTCATCTGGTTTTCTCGAGGATTGACCCTCTTCTAGGGTCTTAGTAATTTTAGCCTTTGCTGTCTTACTCTTCTTGGACTTTCCTCTCCTTTTCCTTGGAGGGGATGCTGATCCTGATCCTGATGCTGCTGCCTCCTCAACTACAAATACTGCCCTTTCAATAATAACCCCTTTGGGTTCCTTATCTACTTTCTTGCCCCTTGGGGGTCTTTTGCTCTGTTGTTGTGGTGAAGGGAGTCTATCTCCCTTAGACTTTCTCTTCTCATCCAGGAAGTCATCATACTCTCCGTCGAGAATATCCTGCCCTTTCTTCTTGTTGTCCACCATAATGGCAACACCCTTTTTCTTCAATGCCCCTATCTTTTCATCAACCCAGGCTTGGGTTAGTTGTATGGTCCTAGCAGTGAAGGGGTCCAAGGATATGTCCTCTTGTATGGTGAGGTCAGGTGTAGAGATGGTATCATTATATATTTTCTTCTGCTCATACTCATCTACAATTATCCTGCCATCATCCTTCTTCAATTGTTGGGGAACGAGGATGCAATCAAAGGTTATGATTTGATTCAAAGTTAGCCTTTGATATCTTCTTCTTCTTGCTTCTACTTCATCTTCACAGTCAGCCCAGAAGTCTTCTAGGTGCCTCTGATGAATAGGCTTTCCTATTATTTTCTGCATCCTGCTATAAGGATCATATGGTCTTGTCAGTGGAAAAGGCTGCAGATTCATTTTATTCAGGGTGACCATCACCTTCTTTATGTTCTCTGAATCAGGACACATGTACCAGCCAATGGTGACTGGAAACAAAATTGGTGGCAACTTCTTTGCATCCTTGTATGCTTTTAATATTGTGGAGCCCTGCCTTATGAACTCCATCAGTATCACTGCATCAATGGGATACCTTGGCAGCATGAGGGGAGGTCCTTCAAAACCCTTAGTCCTCATGTATGAAAATGTGGCAAATTGTATATACCAGGCTCCATGCTTGTAGATTATTTCTTGAGCTTCCATGCTCAATCTCTTCGTTCTATCCTCCTCCATGGTTATGACCAGATGCATAGAAAATGCATCATTTACCAGTTTGTAATCTTGGAGGTAATTGGCTCTTTGCAGCTGGGGATGATGATCCCAAATGTGCGCAACATTAACTGTGCCTGTAAGCTTTCCATCTATAACTAGTGCATGAAATGTGCCTTTATAAGCATAGGAGTAAACAATGTATGATGTCATATAAAAAGCACAATTTGAACCTCCTAGGTTCATCAACTACTCATGTAGAGCATCACTTATTAGCTGGCCCCACAGTGGCTTGATATCTAAATACAAACACATCATTATTACACCATACATCCAGTCTCTAAAACTACCAACATCAGGCTGGCCTGTTACTCTGTTCAGTAGTGCAATCATGTATTGATATTCATCAACAAAATCATATTTGAATAGATGCACAGGAAGTTTGGCTGCTGCAGGATATGTACTATTTTCAGCCCTCCATTGATACATATTCTTCCTGGCTTGTTTCTTGTTGTTTTCATACTCTTTCTCTGACTTCTTCAGGTCCACACTTTTAACCTTGCTACCCAGTGGCAATCCAAATGTCTTAGAAAGACCCTTGATGGATAGGTCAGCATATATCCTCCCATGCTTCATCACCTGTCGGGTCTCTGGATTATAGTTCCTGGCACACTCAATAACTAGTTCCGGAGATTCCATGGAATACGAAAAATTGGCGGCATTCCACATCCCGGATACGAAAACTGCATCCAGCACAGGACTCTTGTTATTCTCATCGTTCAACTTGACTGACCATGCCTCCAAATTAGTACTCCCCTGATGGGTATCTGTAATTGCACCGTACTTAAACAGGACGCCCCTCTGAGAGGAGAACATAGGCTTACTGAATTCTGCTTGACACTTAACTAACCTCTTGTCAGCTATGGGTGCCTGCAATTAACAAAATCCTATCTTACAATGGGTATACAAATGCATGCATATTACAATTAAATTTACTAATCATCATGCCTACTGTATCTGTTCAATATTACTTAATCATATGGATGCATAAACCAGAACTTCAGATTAACCACCCATACCTAACTATTACAGAAACAATAGGACAAGGGTTTCATTTACTTACCTGGATATGCAAATTTCCTTTTATACCAGTGGACTTCTGACAATGCCCTTAATTCTGCTGATGATCACGCACTCCCTTCTGACTGTGAGCTCAATTCGTGCAACTATCGTCTGTATGAGGATATGGAAGCTGGTGCTCTGTAAAAACAAATTTATCGCAAGGTAAATGTAAAAATGACGGTGAATTCACCTTTTAACCTTGCAATTAGGGTAAAATTAGGGTGAACCCTGATAGATTGGATCTTTATTCGTTAATTTTCGCACAGAAAGTCAGGATTTCACCAAGTGGTTCACCGGGTTTAATGATCGGCGGGAAATACCTACCACCTCAGCGTGCATTTAATGCTAATGGCGGCAACAGCAGCGAGGTGATATCTTAACGGCAGGATGATATTTGAAAATATCAGGTCGAGTTTAATGTCATCCTGCACTCTCAGATTGGAATAACTATCGCGACAAGATCAGGTGATGAACGCACCCTTTGGTTATGTTTAGTATATCCGGAGGATATTTCGCTATATCGGGTGATGTTTCAAAAGTGATGATGATGACCGGACAAACTTACATGTCTCTCTTTCAAAATATCAGGATGACATCATCCTGATATTCACTCAGTGTATCGGCAAGGCATCATGACGTCATCGTCATGTTATATAAGCAGGATCATGTTCAAGAAATATACCCCGGGAGGTAAAATGATGATGATGTCATCATCATGTTTGTTTCTTCGTTTATCGGACTTGGATGACGTCATCAAGATATTGGCTTAGGGGGATATTTCACAGCAGGAAGATATTATGAAATATCAGGTTACATTGAAAAATATGATCATCGCGAACTGCATAAGGCTATTGCCGGGTAAAGGTTACTATCACCTAAATTTGATGTTCGGATATTTGGACCGCATGATTTATCGGGTGATATACTATATCGGGGTGACCTTTTATAATATGACTGATGTTACGAAATATGATCCTCCCCCTGTGAATATCAGGTTTGACTCAAACTTTGACCACTCATAACTCTCACATCCTGACGACTATCAGGGTGATGTAAAAGACAAACCTGCATAGAATTTAATGCTCTTTCTGAATATGAGGTTTTTGGAATGAAATAGAAATTTTGACAAATTGACCTCATGATGATCACTTACCTATCCTTTCAATGCATGATGATCTGCATGACTTACTTTTACCAAACCGCTAGAAAGCACAGAACAAGCCAAACAAAAGTTGAGTCCCTGTTTTGCCATGTCAAAACGGGGCATGTTGTGTAACCACACAACACACCCCAAAAAACATGTAACTCAAATAGAGCACATAAGACACCCGCATTTCCACAAGTCTCAAAAATCACCCCCCCAAATATTACAAGTTTGGCACTTTATAATTAGTGCGATTACAAGGCCTTTTATCAGATTTCAATGCTTGCTAGGCCTCTAATGGCCAGAATTTAAAATTTTAATACAAATAAAATTGATACAAAATCTAAAAAAAATAGCCTTATAGCTGTGTAATACTCTTCAATACCTTTCCATCACCTATTTATTTTTGAAAAATGGAGATCTGAGGCAAAAGAAAAGACCTGTTGAAGAGAAAAAGTGCAGCAGATTCAACCTGCAATATCTGATGGAAAATGATATAATTTTTTAATGAGACCTATGTGGATGGAAATTTCTCATTTCCATCTTTCTGTCAAGTATTTGTTTGCGAAAATCCGACACCCGAGGCAAAAGTTATGCAAATTTTAAGAAAGGTTGCTGAATATGCCCATCAAAAATGGCTCACGCCTGATTTTGACTTGATTTTCACCAAATTAAAAAAAACTCATTCCAAATACTAACCAATACCCAGAAAGTTTTTCGACCCTAGGAAGAAAACCCAGAAATTGTTTTTTTTCTGAAAATGAGTAGAACCTAGAAATTTGAAGCACAAATAAAAACAGCTCCGGTAAAATTTTTAAAAAAATAATCCTGATTTGTTACCGTGTCCTCCAATCTCTGATTTTGGTGGAGTAAAAGTCACTTTTGACTTTTTCAAGCCTTTTGGAAACTCTAGAAGAACTAAAAGATGCCTCCAATATTACCACAAAGCTGCAATCACCCAGATCTCACAAGAACACATATATGCAAACCAGATTACCCAGATGCCTATTTTCCTTTAAACTGTTCTGATTCTCCAGTTCATTCAAGGATGTAGGAGAAGAGCATACTTGGTTTTTAAGAAAAATATTAGCGATCTAATAATCTTAAATCTCTCAAATAAATCAGAAAAATAATGAGCTATACTAGACAACACGGCTCTGATACCATGTTAGATTCTCAAATAAATCAGGAGAAGAGCTCTGATACCAGGTTAGAGCTGGATACAACCACGATCGTACCCACTACGTACCACGTTGATAAGCTAAGCTTACGTGGATGAAGGGTCGAGGGCTCGAGGGACTCAAACCGATGACCTGTGCTCTGATACCATGTTAGATTCTGCGAGAAGCGAGAACCGAGCCAGGATCTGATGTCGGTCGTAGATCATATGCGCCTCCACTCAACAGATGATCGAAGATCAAAATAGTAGAATGAAGAGATATCTGAAATGAGAGAAAAATAGAGACAAAGAAAGAGAATTTTGAGAAGACTCTCAATACTCTCACTGAGCTATCACTGAACTGATATTCAAACTTGTGAACTTGCAGTCTAGCTTATGGTGAGAGGAGAGTATTGTATATATAGCAAAAATAGGGCATATACATCCAAGAGGTGTAATAACTCCCATATCCCATAAAAGGTGGGAGATCTTACCTACTTGGTAAATGTCAAAACATGTGGCATATACATCCAAGAGGTGTAATAACTCCCATATCCCATAAAATGTGGGAGATCTTATCTACTTGGTAAATGCCAAAACATGTGGCATAACCTCCTTACATGAAAATAAAAAAGGAGTTATAAGGGGTGGCACATAAAGACAAAAGAGTGTGAGAGCTCTAACTACCCCATAACCCACTTAGGTAAGGACAAAATAGTGGTTATGAGAGGTGGCACAAAAAGTCAAAAGAGTGTGAGAACTCTAACTACCCCATAACCTACTTAGGATAAAGACAAAATAGTGGTTATGAGAGGTGGCACAAAAAGACAAAAGAGTGTGAGAACTCTAACTACCCCCATAACCTACTTAGGTAAGGACAAAATAGTGGTTATGAGAGGTGGCACAAAAAACCAAAAAAGGATGTGTAACTCAACTACCCATGTGTGGGAGAGAGTTACACATGTAGCTGATGTATTTCGCCATGTGTCCTCATATTAACCACTTATAATAAACTTATAAACCTAAGCAAGCTTAATAATGTGTAGGAAAAAGAAATATCCCTAAGGAAAATAAAAAACCTACACTAACAACAACACATGATATAATTAATTTAAACAAAGGGTACTAGGCCAAAATAATAAAATAAACAAGCACACAAACAACACTCAATTCAAACGTGATCCTCACCCCTCTTGGGAATGGATCAGTTTCACAGGGAATAACATAAGTGTGAATACTACCTCTAATTTCCTGTGGCTTGGGAATGTAATTCTACACATCTCAATCAAGTGTCAATCATATCATGAATAATCATAGCCGAAGCAACTGGAATTAAATTCATGTCATTGAATACAACATTAATCATCTATAACATAATTCCAGATTAAACTGTAATTTCTATCTAATGTCACATAATCATCATCACATAAAGAATTAGAAATCACATCACAAAACATCATCTAATATATCTTGCATGTCTAATCTCAACATAGCATCAAAATATGATCAAATCAAATCACCATATGTCTAATCAATGTCATATCAAAATCAAGAGATATAATCAAATCTTCATAATGAAACCATAGTCTCTAAAAGTCTGATAATGTCATCAACTGATATGCAAAATGATCAAAATAAGGAAGGAAAAATAATCAGCCTCACACTTTTGGATAGTATAGTCTCCACCTCTATCAAAGAGGAAATCGGCATGACAATATTCTTTTTAACCTAGCAATAATTTTTCTTCCTCAGCAATGGTGCCATTTTTGTTGGTGCTCAAAGTTGAGACTCCTCAAATCCCTAAATTTAATTAGTTCTCAAGTACCAAGGGTGTCACACTCAAGACAAAGATTGCAGACTTATGCTCAAGATGAGGCAACTAAGTCTAGCTTTGATAAGGTAGGTAAGACCTTCTTCTTTAAATTCTGATAGGCAAAGGGTGTATTCTCTAAGGTGTATGAGATAAAGTATTGATGATAATATGAAACCAAAACTAGGGTCAAACCATACCCGATGCACAAGAAACTCTAATTTTCTATCACTAAGCAACCTGTATGCTAGTTTGAGGGAATCAGGGTGCTACACCTTCATGAAGCAAATACACAACCATGTAGAGAGTCTAAGATAATGCTATGATAGCCCTTAATGCAACACTATTCTTCTATACATGTATATGTGGGTAAGATAAACAACACAAATGAAGTAAATGTTTGAGGTTTTTCTTGTGTTTGAAGTGTTGTGAGGAAAACAAGAGTTGATAGACAATAGACCAATGCCTATTCTAGTTAAGGCAATAGAGTCTGGATAACCAAATAAGAGGACACTAATGTCATCAAGGTTTGTTACCTAATCAAGTCCACAACAGTGATAACAACTGATAGTCTATCACATTAGCTAGGCTCAACACAATAATCAAGCAAATAGAAGATTGCAGGACTTGATTACAAGCATTCTTTAATAATCCATAAACATACAACAAGTTTCATATATTGATATGAAAGGATACCTCACAAAATTATTTGCAAAGACATTTTATAATATACAACACTAAACCAATCATTAACAACATTTAGATTATCAAATGTGACCAAGGTATATTGCTAGAATACCAAAAACTTACCATACATTCATGAAGACATTTCAAATAAAGCTCAAATTACACATTCAAATTAATTTTTGAATATTACAATGTCCTTTTATGATCCCTGAAGGAGAGATCCAACAAAATATTACATTATAGATTTTTTAAAACCAATAACTGGGTGAACCCTAGATTTCATACAAGATTTGCAATACTTTCAACTCTGCTCTACAAATAGTTGTTTTTTCCTTCCTTTGCAAATGATTGCAAAATCTCTTAAATACCTTTTTCAATCCATCATAGAGCCCTGGAAAGAAGGATTTGACCTCTGAAAATCAAGTTGGGTGACCATGTTGCATACATCACATTCACATGGGTTCTACTAGAAAATCATGTTGGTTTGGAGTGGTCATCCATACCATTGTACAATAAATTCATAATGGAGGGTCTACAATAGTTCTGGAGTGTTTAGAGATCACCTACCAAGCCATCAGGCTTCAAATCAAATAATAATGGTGATCATGTGAGTTGTTGGAGTGTCCCATGGCGTATTAATAAGTCAATGGACTGGGAAGGCAAATTCATTAGACTCAGACAAATCAAGCTTCTGCCAAGTATCCTTCTTCTTTATTGGGGGTATCAAACTTCCCATAGCTCTGACAAGCACAACAGATGCACCAATCGGGAGGGCCCTGCTATCAAGCTTCGGCAATCAGACCATTGCCAAACCATCTTCCTTAGAGTCAGGAGAATGAGACCTCCCACAACCTTGATGAAAATGTGAAGGAAGGGTGAAACAATTAGATATTGGCAATCAAACCATCATCAAACACCCCTCAACATTATTAGTAACAAACACCCTTTCAAAATTTGAAATCTAAAAAGCAAAGGCACCACTTTATCAGACTTCAACAATCAATCTACTAGCAAATTACTTTACATTTCAGAGGAAGTACGCACACCATCCCAAAGTCTAAACTCTAAAAGACTTAGATAAGGAAAACATGTTGAGCATTGGCAATCAGACCTCCACTAAACATCGATCTAATCATGTAGGAGAACAAGAACATCTATGAACTCTGAAGTCCAAAAGATAGGCAAACATTGAAGCATCAAAAATTGAAGTCAAAGATGCCACAAAACACAATCCTGAAGGGAAAGAAAAACCACGAATGCCTAGTTATGGTCTCGATATACAGAGAAATCATGGAACATTGGGGATTAGGGACAACATGAATCACTTGACTAGGAGGTAAGAGAAATTGAGGAAGACTGAACCCCCGACTAGTAGTTATGAAGAATCAGGGATCGAAGATCGAGGATTGGGGAAGTTGCTAAACTTATGCCTAAATGCCAAAGGAGAGCTAGTAAGTCCAAAAATGCAATCCTGAAAGACTTAGGGAAAAAATAAAGGAACTAAGGCAAAATTTAGAGTCGATAAGGATGGCATGCCAGCACAAGAAACCCTAAAACTTTGAAACTCTGACAAAATGCCAAAATGACTAAGGAGGCCCCCTAGACTTGCAATTTTTTGGATTTTTAGTGAAGGTAACACATAGGGGCACATGGAGAGACAAAAATTAAGATGAAAATAGAATAAGTATGACCCATTAAAGGTTTCTAAGATTAGGTATCAATGATGGGATATACAAGACAATTGCAACATGAGGACACTAGACAAGGGATTTTGATGCATCTTTGGCAAAAAAAGGCAAGTCTGGGAGCCAAAAAATCTAGGTCCCAACAAAAGGTATCTCAATATGTGAATGATTTATGTTCTACAATCTAAGATGAGAATTTTTTGTTACCAATCAATTATGTGGAGGGTGTCTTTGAATTTGCATTGAGGACAAAGGAGAAGTTAACCCATAGAAAGCAAAAGGTGCAAGCTATTGGACAAGAGTAGAAGGGGAAGTAGAGTAGCAAACAAGGTTATATGCAATGGGAGACTATAGAGTGTAGCAATAGTGCACAAATCCTTAGAGAGGAGTATAATTCCAAGAAGGAAGGAAGGTGCAAAGGAGGGCATGGAAAGACTTTTAGTAGAACTTGCTTTAGATGTGGAGAAGTAGGATATATGACATTTGAGTGTCTATATGCCACATGAGAACAAGGGTGTGTTGAGAAAAGAGTGCACATAGCATAAAGTGATGACATGTCAAGTAGTGAAATACAAAGTGTAGTCCCAAAAAGTGGAGAGAATCTAATTTTGCACAATGTTGTACTAAAACCTATTAAGGAAGATAAAGCACCATGGTTGAGGAAAAATATTTTTTGTACTAAGTGTAAATTTTGGGGAAAGTGTTTTAATATGATGATTGATGGAAGAAGCATTGATAATTTGGTTCACATAAATGGTAGAGAAATTGGGATTGAGGATGGTACCACATCCTAATCCTTATCAAGTTTCATGGTTATAAAAGGGTTAGTAGATAATTGTGAAGGAATAATGCTTAGTTGCATTCCACATTAGAGGTTACTCTAATGAAATTTGGTGTGATGTGAATCCTACAAATGTTTTTCATGTGTTATTAGGCATGTCATGGAAATATGATCTGTGTGCCATCTATAATGGGATTAAGAACACCTTCCTGTATAAAATAATGGAAAAAAAATTAAATTGTTACCCTTGATGGCTAATGAATAAGTTGCAAATAGTAAGGTAATGTTCTTAATTGCTAAAGATCTTCTTAAGGAAATTGAAGATGCACATGAATGTTATGTGTTTGTAATTAAGCCCATGCCAAGAAAAGAAGAAAAGATACATAGAACTGGGGAACATGAAGTGGAGGCACTACTGAAATAGTTTGAAAACATCATGGATAGTGGAATATTTGAAAGGTTGTTGCTAGTGCAAAGTATTTCACATTGCATGGATTTATTCTAGGATCCAATTTACTAAACAAGGCACCATATATAGGACAAGTCATAATATGATTACTGAGTTGAATAATCAAGTTGAAAAACTACTGAAGATAAATTTCACCTAGGTAAAGTATGATACATTGTGTTATACTTTTAGTACTTACACCAAAGAGGGGAGGAGAATGGAGGATGCATATAGAATCATGTGCTATCAATAAGATCACCATAAAGTATAGGTTTTCTTTACCACACATGAATTCAATCTAATGGATTATTTAATTAGATCATGCTACTTTTCCAAGATTGATCTCAAGAGAGGTTAGTGTTTAAGTGAAAATTGGATTTGTTTAGTCTAGTATTTAAATCCTCCTTTCACCCGTTACATTCAAGGACCCTTGGATTGAGTGGCAGAGCACTATCAGGTCCTTGGTCACTTACAAATGTAGGGAAACTTGGATTAGGGTATTTGATTATCAATTTTCCTTCTCTTATGCTCAGTTACACATCAAAACCCTAATTATGCAAATACGACAACAAATAGATGAATAATAGAAAATGCCTCTACAGAAAGCTATAAAATTACAAATGACAGTGCACCTATTTTCAGGGTTTCAAGGTAGAAAAGTCAGGGGCAAAAAAGCGGGCACCCAAGTCCAGTACCCTACTTTTTGTCGGGATCTGTGAACAAGATCTGTAACCTGTTCCTACTGCACCAAATGTTTTTCTGTCACGAAACTTTGAGGACTAATGAGCGGGCACCCAATTCCAAGTAGCTATTTCTTTCACTAATTTGAAATTTTGACACTCCAATATGCCCTCCTGCAACTTCACTTTGTCTACATCATCAACCTGTAACCTGCAATCATAACATTTTGGGAGGGGGTTGTGGTGTTTAGGAGCTTGCCTCAGTCAAGCCCTGAAAGGACACTTAAGTCTTCCAAACACCTTTGTCAGATAGAGAGTATGTGCCTAGGGAGGCAGATGAAAAAACCAAATGAATAATGATCACAAACACAATAGATGTCACCTTGTAGTGAAGGTCTCATGGGAGGAAGATGCTCTTCACTCCATGAGGAAATGGATGCTCAAATTTGCAAACACAAACACATAGACCACACAAACCTGCTCTTGCAACACAATGAAATCTTTGAATCACCTTCAGAATGCCTAAAGTTCACAATGATCATCTAATTGAAATCTAGTTTACAAATGAATGCCTAAACATGCTTTTATATGCAACTACAAACACTCCTGCCAAGATTTTTGTAATTCAAAATTACCATGTTGGCATAGGACCCAAATAATGGTCACAAGTTGACACCCAAAAATTAGGACTGCCCCAAAATGGGGCAAGGCTAGGGCATGGGCGCCCAAGTCCTCCCTCCCTATTTTGGGCAGGGTCTATCTCAAGCAGTCCCCCTAGGTCCTATTTGTCAAGACACTTAGGGGTTTTCTCATCGGGATGATGAAATATAATGTAAAATGTCCTAAATGCACACAAAAGACTTAAGAACTAAACCTAAAGAGGGAAAAGCCCCCAAGGGGACATTTTTTGATGTTACATTTAGCCCCCACTTTAATGAATGTATAAATGCAAGGACAATACATGCATTAAAGTATGGTCAACAAACACAACAAACACACCAAGCACGGAGAAGACACAGCAATCACATAGAAGATAATAACAGACACGCAAAACATGGAGAAGACAATTATAGTCATGTAGGACACGGAGAAGACGACAAATGCATAGAAGACACAGTAATGCATGGATGACAGGCATGATTCTTTTCTTTTATTTTTCTCATATATATGAAATATAGATGCAAGTACTGGAAAGTAAACAAACCTCCCATAATGCAGGAAGCCCTCATCGCGCTAGTCTTTAGACTGCATATATGGGGCAAGACACACAAAACCTCCCAAAATGTAGGAAGCACTCATCGTGCTAGTCTTTAGACTGCATATGGGGCAACTGACACACTAAACAAAGCAAGCACGCCAAACACACACACACTTGAAGACACAGAGAAAACACATCAGACAAGCAATGGAGTTTTCCTATTTCTAGGCTCAACACCATCTCAGGTGCATTATAGGCACACACTGACAATCGGGCTTCACCACATCAATCGCGGAAGACACACTTAAGGGTTGAGTTAGTCACAGAACCGCTCCCCACCTCCGTAGAGGACTTTTGAAAATGACAGGATGATGCAATCTTCTCTGAGAAATACACCATCCCTACCTCCACAGATGCCTTAAAATAAAAAGGATATATACGATATCCTGCCTCCGTAGAGGGCTTACATGATTGATTGATTGCAAATAAACTCAGGATGTAGGAAGCACTCATCGCGCTGGCATTTAAACTACATATGAGGACAAGCACATAGCTAATATCTACAACAGACAACTTACCTTATATATTCCCCCACCTTAAGGTGGTTGATATCATGTATCGATATCAAGCATGTTAAAGTAGGAAGAAAACACACAAGGGAACATAGACTTTCACAAAGCCCATGACCCCTGGAGGTGACATATACTTTACGATTGCTAAATGTTCCCACAGACACATCCCTGCAAGAAACATGTTAGTGTCTACAACATCATGATAAACAACAACAATGCATATGATTAACCACACAAAGAGCCAAGGTTATACAATGAATTCAGAGTTCAAGGATAACCGTGGGGCTCTATCACGAAGATCTCCAAATCGAGTACCACCAAGGCTAGATTTAAAGACAAACAAAGGTACATAGAGCAGCAATATTGTTAAGGTTTGTAAATGAGATAAAAACATCATCATAATCATTATGCGGAAAGCACGAGTGCTTCCACTAGTTAGGCATCGAATAAAATATACAACCCCATCATTATATTAGGAACTAAGTCCATTTTTTATTGTTCTCGAAAGGGACACTAGGTCTACATTAGTATAAATGTTTTTCATCATCCGCCCGCTAGATAGAAACACTAGAGGAAGGGAAACAATAAATAAGAGAGGAGAAACAAGTGTCTTAGGGACAGTCATGTAGGAGGGTGCCCCCAAGTCACCAACGACAATGCTATGTCCGTAAGACACAACACACAACAATGAAATCAGAGAGGCAATATAGAAGAATGATGATACAAATAGAAGGTCACAATAGAGGCGGTCTTCTAGTATCTCAGACCTTACGGGAGAATCCGAGGTCATCCCAGGAGCCCAAAACAACACATAACACATCACTAGGGAAGCACATCACGAGAGAGATAAAGGGTTAGAGATACTTACTTGTAGGGTCTTTGTATCATATTTTGGAACTTGCGAACCTCTTGGAGAGGTACTCGATCATGTTGAGTGCAAATTTTGAGTGGTTCTTATGAAAGTCTTATTTATTATCATATGATGTTTGTTTCTCAAATTCTTGTTTAAATGAGACTTTTTGTTGCTTATGAGGGGGAGAACCACTTTTTCCTCCAACTGCTAATAGTTGTCTGACTCTTTTTTAATTTTTATCGAGTTTTCATTGTTGAATCTTTCTAGCATGGTAATAGGAATCATCTTGTACCATCTTACTCATCTGTATCGGTTGTTGTTCTTGCTTTTCTAATGTATTCTAATTATCTCCTGATCCATATAAGGATAACGGAGGAGGAACCTCAACATAAATTCTATTTCTTCATGGACGAGGTAGATTGTCCACTTATTTCTTATCTACTTCAATCATTCCCATGATGTTATCATAGTCCAAGTAATCATCCTCGTCTACGTCCACTAAACCCTGTTCCAACATATTGGTTTCAGTATGCTTAGGGAAAGGATTAGTGAAGATTTGTAAGTTCTAATTCGGTGGAGCAACTAACTTGTTTCCATTATCATTCACACCTGATACCTAGATGACATTTGAATCAATAAGGTCTTGTATCTCATGTTTAAGATGCATACATCGTTCAGTGTCATGTCCTTGCGTTCGATGATAATGACAAAGGAATTAGCATCAAAGTAAGGTCCTTATTTGCTAGGATCAAGAGCTTTGATCAGGGGAAGCTTTAGAATGTTATTATTCACAGCTTGATTCATGATGGAATGCTAAGACTCAGATATCAAAGTAAATTTTCTTGGTTGATATGATGCTTTCTTCAGATATGTGATAGCTGAAACATTTAAAAAGTTGTTCATATTTGGTCCATTAACCTTAATGAAGCCCCTATTATTATTATTCCTCTTAAAGTTGTTTTGTGATGATCCACCCCTGGATTGACCAACTTGAGCCAATGAATTTTGGTTTTCATACTGACTAGATGAAAGTTGATAATCATGAAGGGTAGTGCATAAATGTTGAAAGGATTTATACTTCATCAAGAGGATCTTATCATGAACATTAGGTTGTAGATTTGTAATAAATATCTTCTGAACATCATCATCTTTCATCTAATATTCAATTTGTGCATAAAGTCCTTGATGCCGACTAATGAATTTAGTCAACTTCTCTTTCGGACCTTGTTTGCATTGAACCAAGTCAATAAGGGTGACTTGGGGTCTGATATTTGCTTGAAAATGTTGTAAAAATTGATCAATCAACTGCGAAAAGGAGTGTACTAAATTCAGAGGGAAAGAGAAAAACCATTCTAAAGCAGTATCTTTGAGAGATCACAAGAAAATTTTTGCCAACAAATCCTTTTCAAAATAGAAATCACTACACATAGATGTAAATGCTGCCACATGAATATTAGGATCACCTTTTCCACCATATTTTTCAAAGCGGGAGTCTCAAACCTCTTAGGCATGGGAGTTCTCAAAATTGCATAGGAAATGGGATTATGGGCATGATATGTTGATATATATTAGGCTGCGAAGAAATTGTCAAGTTTGTTACCTTTTGTTGTAAAGCAGTCATGCCCTGTAAAAGTTGGTTTAGGATGGTATCATTAGGAGATGCAGTTTGTTGTGAGGAATTGGAACCAAAGTGAGGAGGTGAATGAGCTTGAGATACAATAGGTGGAGGTTGCGAATAGGTCAATGGTAGTTGGACATACTGGTAGGTGGAAGATGGTTGGGAATAACTATGTGTGATGGGAGGTTGAGAACAATTATTCATAGGAATAGTCACATTATGGACCAAGTTCTGATAATCAAATCCCACAAATTTGTAATTGGTGCCATTAGATACTCCAATACTATTGGTAGCATTACTACAAGCATTTACATCAGTTGTTAGGATCGTTGATGTGAAGGTAGATATTCCTGTAGTCGGTATAGGTGTCGAAACTTGAGTATGCGACAGTGATGACATGTTGTTAATAACTTTTGCACACTCACTAATTGACATTACATTAGTTTGCACAATATGTGTTAAACCACAGAGAACATTAATTCCATCTTCTCCTTATTTTATCAATTCTCTTACATGGTAAATCACGGGTAAAGCCTCTTCAACTATCCTCTCAGTTTGCACATATTCTTGAAATTTGGCAAGGTCTTTATCAAGCTTATTGACTTGTTCCATAGATACATGCCCTACTATCTCAATAGTATCCTTAACATCATGAAATATTTGATCTTCCATAGTGGTTGGAGGATGTATAATATCTTGCACAATTTGAGTTTCTCCCTTTATAAAGAAGGTGTTCAGAGGATTATTAGAGGTAGGAATGCCATTTTCTTCAAGAGCACTAGATCCCATTAACCTTTTACTTCTTCTAAAGGGATATTGTTTTTAGGACAGCATGTCATAAAGATTATACCAAAGCATACAACACACAATGCACAAACTAAGAGAACAAACTCTAAGAAGATGATATGTTTGAAGGCCAAAAATGCTTGATTTTTTGAACTTTTTCAATGTAAATGAATGAAACAAAGGGTGTTGTAAGGATTTTGGTCAAGGGAAGAAAATTATATGTCTGATATCAGTCCAAAACAGCAATTAGATCCTTCCAAACACACTCTTGATGCAAATCTAAGATGACGATAAGTTAAAATATAGTGAAAATATGTCAAAATATGCAATTTTTTCACCAAATCTTGATGTAAAGAGCATGAAAAAGGGTGTTGTGAGGAAAATGATGATGGAAAAAAAATTATATCAGAATAAAATCTACTTAATTTCAAAATATCTGTCACAACATGCTTTTAGTGCCACTTAAGGTCAAACCCTAGTGAAAATATAGCAAAAATAGGCTATTTTTCACAGTTTTTCAACTCCAAGACCTAGTAAAAGGGGTGTTGTAATGAATTTTAGGAGGTTCATCATATAAAATCAATTATATCAGTCACATAAATCCATAAAGTTGGTTACAACACACTTGGCGTGCAAACTAGGTCAAACCCTAGAGCCAAAAATAGCAAAAATGTGTAGTTTTTCACCAAATTTTCAATACAAGAGCCCGATAAACAGGTGTTGTGAAGAATTTTAGGAGGGGAAGAAAATAATTACCTTGATAACAGAAAATTAGTGCAAAATTATTCTTCACAACACACCTATAGTGCAAATTTAGAGAGTCGATAAGGCCAAATCTAGTGAAAATCGATGTTTTTCAAGCCCTAGGTTTGAGATTTTGACACAAAATGCTGTATGAATGTTTTGAAGTCTATTTTTATGATGAAAATGAAGTTTAATTAGATCTGAAAATTAATTCCACACCCTAGGATGCAAAATGCAAGTGCGAATTTAATGAAAATGAATGAAAATTGCTAGTTTTTTGTTGAAATTTTCTATGCAAAAATGTAAATATTTGAAATCTAAATGCAAATTTACACCAAAATACAAGACTACAGACAAATGCAAGTTTTAATGAGTCTCTAAAATCAGTAGAAAATTTTGAAAGAAGATTTTGCCTACTAACCCTAGATTTTGGAATTACTAGGTTATATGAAAATTGTCAAAATTTCTACAAAACCCTAGCAATTATATGATGAAAATGCAATGCAAATTATTGTATTTTTGTATTTTCCTATATTTTATATCAGCTATGATGTAAAAATCATAAATTAGGAAAAATTATAATGAATTGATGCAAATTAGTAACCCTAAAATGCAATTTGTTTTCAAAATTTTCAAATTTCTCAATTTTTTTTGTAATTTTCTCAATGCAATAAGATGAATGACTATATGAATGAATGAAATCAACCTAAATCTGAAGAAAAACACTTAGAAAGTTGAAATTAAGTCCAAAACATAGGTTCACCAAAATGTTTAAGTGAAAATTGGATTTGTTTAGTTTAGTGTTCAAATCCTCCTTTCACCCGTTACATTCAAGGACCCTCAGATCGAGTGGCAGAGCACTTGTCATGCCCACATTTCCCATGTGGTCACAACACGCAACACACGTGTCATGTCCACATTTTTCATGTGGTCATGACACGAAATATCAAAAAATTTCCCACGCTTCCATAGAAACCCCCTTGCACGTGTGAGCGTGCTTGGTGGCATACACTTAAGGTGTAAACAAATAGTTGCAAAGTGGGGTTATACGCACACGTGCGCATACCAATCGCAAGAAGACCATCAAGGGGGTCATCGCGACATGGTTAATGTTGCTAGTAAGGCTAAACTTTACTAACCTAACTAAACCCTAGATTCTGGGAAAATCTAGCAGCATAATGCCTCACGGGCGTGAGTAGAGTTAATTGTACTAAAACTAATTTAAGAGGTTTCCTGTGTTGGTTTAATAAATTTCTTACATCTCCCTAATTACATTGGAATATAGTTGATTAAGTCAATTGAACATTTTTCAACAAAGTCTGATCATTTGTTCTCCTTCACGTTTTCTAAATTTTAATATTAATTTGTTCTCCTTCGCGTTTTCTAATCTAAAATTTATTTGTTCTCCTTTGCGTTTTCTAAATTTAAAATTAGTTTGTTCTCCTTCGCGTTTTCTAATTTAAAATTATTTTTTTCTCCTTCATGTTTTCTAGTTTAAAATTAGTTTGTTCTCCTTCACATTTTCTAATTTAAAATTAATTTGTTCTCCTTTGCACTTTCTAATTTAAAATTAATTTGTTCTCCTTCGCGTTTTCTAATTTAAAATTAATTTGTTCTCCTTCGCATTTTCTAAATTTAAAATTAATTTGTTCTCCTTTGTGTTTTCTATCAATCAGAGTTATCTCTACATCATTTACATTATTCCTAATTTCTTGGTAGATCAGATCTCGTAAACAAGACTTACTAACTTCGCTTGATGAACTTCACAAGGTTTTCGTTTTAGGTTTAAATCAACGTTTGAATTACTTTTGTTAATTATATTGCCCCCAATCATGATTAAAGGATTATTAAATCTCAATTAGTACTCTGAGCCCTATTTTGGAAAAGACGTGCATTTTCTCCTCTTTGTTTTCACTTTTATCCTTCTTTCTCTTTTTCTCTCTTTTTTTCTCATTTTCTCAATTTGTCATTTTCTCAATTTGTTGCGGGTTAAATAGCCACTTAAGTAATGCATAAGTCTTCTTCCAATATTTATTAATAAATATAATATATATATATATATATATATATATATTATTGTGCTACAAAATTTGGTTTTCTTTATATAACATATGAATATTGTTTTATTTCATATTTTCATTTTCTCACATTGAAACCCTAACCCCTTTTTTTTGTGTTTGTTTTAGGCAGGGTCAATGGAGGATAGGTGGCGGCACATGGGGAAGAACACAGAGTGGTGGTGCTATGAGGGAGCGCAAAGGAGGAACGGTGGCTGAAGTGGAGTAGCGGAGGTGGAGATCGTAGTGGTTGGCAGAGAAGGGGCCGTGAGCGGTCTGTGGGGGTAGAGACTGGTGGCAGGATGGAGGATGGCCATGGTGATCAGAGGGTGGAAGCCACAAGGAGCGGCGAAAGGAAGGCAGAGACCGTGCAGGGGAAACACGGTTCGTGGGGGTTGGTGGATGAAGGGGAGTGTGGGGAGGGGGGCAGAGCCCCCACCCACATCCCATTCGATGGGGTGTGGGTGGGGGATTTGCCCCCCTCCCCACACCCAAAGTCACATAAGTAACAGCAGTGGGGGGGTTCGAACCCCCCCCCCCCCCACCCATATGTAAATGCCTCTTTCATGATACATTTCGCTAACTGTAACAAAGAAAATACAATCACTTCAATATTTTCAATGGCTTTTATTTCATTTTCTTAATTTTATTTTAACTTATTAAATATATATACATAGATTCATAAAATGAATTCTCAAGTGTAATAATCAAAATAGAAAAAAATCAGTTTTCTATTTTAATTCTTATAAACACATTCATTTAAAACACACACTTAATATAACTGTATATATTTTAACTATAACTTTCCTTCAATTTAATTACAACTTCTTCTTTTTGTTTTTTGAAACAATAACAAGAAATGTATTTTGTTTTATTGAAATGGTCATATAAGGCAAGGAGCTTATTTAAAAAAAAAAACTATATTCATTATATGATTTATATCTACACATTTTTGAATGAAGGAAATAAATATATATTTGCAAATAATTAAAAAACTCCAATGCAAAACTATAACCAATTTTTCATTCTTTCCAAGATAACAAGTTACAAATTTCCTGTTTATCACAACCACAAAATCACTACTTAAGAATTGATATTCCAATTTGACATACAATGAACTAACTTAAAAACAACTTTTCTTCAATTCATCCTTTGAATAATAAGTATTTAAACTAACAATTTCTAACTTTCAATACAATCATAAATGTCCAACACACAACTTCAAGAATGTAATTTTACAACCAAAAGAGAGAACCAAATTCTCATCTTTGACAACTAACAATGGTAAGATCTCCAAGAAGGCCAAGCTCTCTCTTGTGAGATTTAAGAGTAAAGGAAAATAAAATATTTTCCAAGACAAGAAATTTCAACTTCACACTAAGCTCCAAGGAACTTGCATATCACACAATGGGAAAAGAAAACCACACATCTTGCTCTCCTCCCTACCGTAGACCCACAAGAGGGTCACCCCTGAGCTAGGGAGGTCATCCACACACCTAGGGGACTCAATTCCACTTCAAAACAAGGCACACATACATCCCAAAAACACAATATTACACCCATAGAAAAAACACAACACACGAACTCAACCAAGGTAAGTTCAAAGGGGTAGGAGAGTGGACACACTTAACTCAAGAGTGCTACACCTTCAAAATATCTCAACACAATTTCTCTTATGGCCTCAAGCCAACATGTTAACAAAATTTTTAAAAGTATTCATATTTTGGCTCTCAAGCCATTTAACAAATTGCTCAAAATCACATAAAATGCCCTCAAAGATTTCAACATCCCAAAACAAGGTAATGACCTCGAGGAGGATCACTCCTCCCCTACCCCACACTTGTTGAGCATTTTCTCCCAAGTGGGAGAGGCTCTTACAACACCCAACCAAAATTTCCCCACAATAGCAATAACACTCAAGGAAATTATCCACACACATATGCTTCATGCAAGCAAACTAAATTACAAAAGGAAGACCTTAGCCTTGAAAACCAACCTTTAAAAGCCCTATTATGGAAGAAGTTGATGTAGAGCTCCTCTAAAATCTCCTCCAACATAAGCCACCAAACTCCCTCTATCTTTTTCCCAAAATCAAATTTCAAACCATTAAAATTCCCCAAAAATTCAACAACCCCTCACCTTATCCCAAGTGGGATTAAAATAAGCCCAACCCATGAGCTTAGAGGAATGGGGAGGTGACACTTGTCACCTCCTCACTCTTCCTCCCCACTACAAGTATGTCCCAAGGGATGGGTGTTGACACATGTCACTCACCCATCCCTAAGTCTCCCTCACCCCTTACCACATGTCCTCTCTCCAACATATGGGAGAGAAAAGGGGAGTTAAAGAGGGAAAGGGTGACACATGTGTCCCCTTCCTTTCCTCTCAAGAAGGACCACACAAATCCATGGGTACTCTCACCAATTGTGAGAGAGACTTGAAGTCAAGTCCTCCACAATTGGTGGGTCTTGGAGTCATCTCCAACCTTGGGAAGTGAAAAGGGATGGGGTTGAGTGTTGGTACCACTCATCCTCTCCCTCCCATGCCTCCAAATTCATCACTTAACTTTAGTGTGAAGTTAAGATGACCATATGGAGGTTTACCAAGGGTTACCTAAGTCAAAAGGGACCCTAGACCCATGGGGTATAACCCAGGGTCAAGTTAAAACACATGAAAAGGGTCTCCAAAAATTTAAAATTTGAAAATATAATTCAAAGACAATTTGCACAACACAAATTATAATTCAAATTAAAAGAGGGTAGACTTAACCCAATTAACCATGTGCAATTTAACATTACAACATTTCATCATACATAGAGTTGATCTTGGTTCCTCGTGGAACTAGATCGACTTCACAAGGAATTACAACATCAAGTGTGGGATGATCTCCAGTATCTGTGGTTGGTTAGAAATACCTACGCACTTAGTTGCAAAGTTAATTCCACATATCAATAACATAGCCGAAGCAAATTAAAACTTGCACTCGCATAAGATATCACAAGTTCTCTTAAGCATAAAGGAAATCACTTACAATTTTCTAACTAACATCACCCAATTAGTTTTCCTTTAATATAGAGCATCTATCTAACATCACCCAATTAGTTTTCCTCTAATATAAACATCTATCTAACATCACCCAATTTGTTTTCTCTTAATACAAGCATCTATCTAACATCACCCAATTAGTTTTCCTTTAACATAAAGCATCTATCTAACATCACCCAATTTGTTTTCTCTTAATACAAGAATCTATCTAACATCACCTAATTAGTTTTCCTTTAACATAATAAAGTCGAATAGTTCGAAAATCCGGGATCAATAGTCCCACAAGTTTAAAAGTATCAGCAACAGTAAGAAAAATAGTCACATGAATGAAAATGAAAAAGGTAGGCCTCTTAGCACTATCAGGTCCTTGGTCACTTATAGATGTAGGTAAACTTAGTTTAGGGTATTTGATTATCAATTTTCCTTCTCTTATGCTCAATTACACATCAAAACCCTAATTATGTAAATACAATAACAAATGAATGAATATCAGAAAATGCCTCTACAGAAAGTTGTAAAATTACAAATGATTATGCAACTATTTGCAGGGTTCTGAGGCAGAAAAGTCGGGGACAAAAGAGTGGGTGCCCAAGTCTAGTGCCCTAATTTTTGTCGGGATCTGTAACCTATTCCTACTGCACCAAAAGTTTTTTCGTCATGAAACTTTGAGGACTAATGAGCAGGCACCCAAGTCTAGGTAGTTATTTATTTCACTAATCTGTAATTCCAGCACTCCAATATGCCCTCCTGCAACTTCACTTTGTTTGCATCATCAACTTGTAACCTGCAATCATAAAACTTTGGGAGGGGGTTGTGGTGTTTAGGAGCTTGGCTCAGTCAAGCCCCAAAAGGAGACTTAAGTCTTCCAAACACCTTTGTCAAATAGAGAGTGCATGCCTAGGGAGGTAGAGGCAAAAACCAAATGAATAACGATCACAAACACAATAGATGTCACCTTGTAGTGAAGATCTCATGGGAGGAAGATGCTCTTCATTCCATGAGGAAATGGATGCTCAAATATGCAAACACAAACACATAGACCACACAAATATGATCTCGCAACATAATGAAATCCTTGAATCACCTTTAGAATGCCTAAAGTTCACAATGATCATCTAATTGAAATCTAGTTTACAAATGAATGCCTAAACATGCTTTTATATGCAACTACAAACACTCTTGCCAAGATTTCCATAATTCAAAGTTACTGTGTCAGAATAGAACCCAAATAACAATCACAAGCTGACACCCAAAAATTGGGACTGCCCCAAAATAGGGTAGGAATAGGGTGCGGGTGCCCAAGTCCTCCCCCTATTTTGGGCAAGGTCTATCTCAAGCAGTTCCCCTAGGTCCTATTTGTCAAGACACTTAGGGGTTTTCTCATCGGGATGTTGAAATATGATGTAAAATGTCCTAAATACACACAAAAGACCTGGGAGCTAAACCTAAGGAGGGAAAAGCCCCAAAGGGGACATTTTTCGATGTTACAGTTACAATCAAATAAAAATCCATGAAGGAGAAACTTTAAGAACCAAGGATGGATTGTATGACTGGCTAGTCATGCCATTTGGGATGACTAATGTGCCAAGTACCTTTATGAGGTTGAATAAAATCTTGAAACTGTTCTTGGGTTAAGTTTGTGGTTGTTTATTTAGATGAAATTTTGGTGTTTAGTAAAACAAAAGAAGATCTTGTATACATATAACAAGTATTGATGTAATTGATGAAAGAGAAGTTATGCATTAACTTGAAGAAGTGTACTTTTGTATAGAAAGAGTCATTGTACTTGGGATTTTCCATATCTCAATATGGATTGTAAATGGACCCTAAGAAGTTTCAAGCAATTGTTGAATGGTTGGTAACACATAGTACATTAGAGGTAATAAGTTTCAATGGCTTGGAAATTTTCTATAGTAAGTTTATCAAAAACTTTAGTGGAAAGTGCAACTTTGATGGATTGCATGAGGAAACTAGGATTTGAGTGGTTAGTTTCTATTAAGAGTTTTAAGATCTTGAAAGAGAAGGTAATAGAAGAACCCATTTTTTGCACTACCAAAATTTGAGAAGGTTTTTCAAGTTGATTGTGATGCCAATGATAAATCCATTGGTGTTATAGTGAGTCAAGAGGGTAAGACCGTTACTTATTTTAGTGAAAAATTGAATTTAAGAAAAAGTATTTAGTTTATGATCACAAGTTTTATGTTATTGTTCAATTTGTGCATAAGGGGAGGCATTATTTGTTGTCAAAGGAGGTTTTTCTATATATTGATCATTAGGCATTGAGGTCTATAAATAGTTAGGTAATGTTAAACTAAATACACATGAAGTGGGTACAATATTTATAGGGTTACCCTTTTGGTGTCAAGCATAGATTTGGTATAACAAACAAATTTGCAAATGCTTTGAGTATGAGGAAAACATTGTTTACTAGCATGATAGTTGAATTGTTATGAATGGACATGATGAAGGATTTGTATGCTGTAGATCTGAATTTCATACATACATAAATAAATTGCATGGAACATTGGCTTGGAGGTAAGAGTTCATTTGAAGATTATTTTTTGTTAGGAAGGGCATCTTTTTAGAAGAAAGCATTTTTGCATACTACTGTGTATAGGAAAAATTGAGAGGTTAAATGATAAGATCACAAAGTAATGATAATAACAACTCAATTACCCATAACATCAAAAGATCTATCTAAGAAATAACCAAATCAATGAATAAATCAAATTACGAACAAAGAAGCTATCACCTAGATTGTTTGGATCTCTTGGTCGAATGTGGCTTTCTCTTCAAATTGCAAAACCATGTTTGCAACAAGCGGATGTAGATTGCGTTTGTGCTCAAAAGGTAGAAGTGTGCTCAATGATGTGATGTATGCTCAATGCACTGTAAAGGATGCCTGAGAATAAATGATCAAAGATGATTTGTTATGCAGATGAGGGGGGTTTATATAGGCTTCAATAAAGATTGATCAATAGTCCAGAAAATTCAATAGAATCAATGGATGAGATAAATCTAAAATTCATGATGAATGTGCACCTAACATGTGTCACACAAAAAGATATTTTTGTTTGAGTTAATTGTTTAATTTGATGAAGATAGGATTTGATTTCATAAATTAGAATGTTTTTTTTCTAATTTAAGAGTTTTTGATAAAAACAAGATTGATTAAGTCAATTAACTCAACTTGTAATTTGTTTTTTGCATTATTTGAGATAAATTAAATAATAAATTATTTAATTTTGTGTGCATGATGAACAAGATTTATTTTTAGAAGATTTGGAAGATAAAAAAGCAAATTAAATAAATAAATTTATTTAATTGTTTGTGCATGATAGAAAGAATAAATAAAAGATTTGTTTATATTTTATTTTTAGAGATTGAGATAATTTAAATAAATTTGCATGATTTTTTTTAAAGATAATGCACTTGGTAAACTTTTTAATGTGATTAGCGACGCTGGTGCGACACGCCTTCCTGCTCCATGCGAATGTTTTTGCCCGGAGCAATGAACTGATGAAGCCACAACATGGGGGACCTCATCCCCTAGCAAGAACACTTCAAACCTGTGAGCTCGTTGGCCCAGCGAAGGCGTAAAGCCTACAAGCTCATTGGCCCAACGGGTGTTTGAACTCTGGTGGCCACCACTACAACCGAGTCACTTAACCACCGAACCACGCCCTTATTGGGAATAAATTTGCATGATTTATTTAAATTTGGAAGAACAATTTGATTTAATTAAATAATTAAAATTATTTAATTGTAGATATTAGGAAATTGATGAATTAATTAAATAATTGGATTTATTTAATTAATGTAGACTTAAATTTTGAAAAGGATAATGATTTAATTAAATAATCAAAATTATTTAATTTTGGAAGAATAAAGTTGATTTTGAAGAAATTAATTAAATAAATACCATTTATTTAATTAATGTTGAATTTTGGAGTTTTGGAAGAATTTGATGATTCTGATGAAATTAATTAAATAATTAGATTATTTAATTAACGTTGATATGTAAGTGATTAGACAAATTTGATGAAATGCAAGTGATTTGAAGACATGGTCATTTTAGGGTGTCTACATCTTGCCCCTCTTTGATGCAATGTAGTTTATAATGTTGCTTCAAAGAAAATGATTGTTGAAGACATGATACAATTTTTGATGCCCCAGTGTAGGTAGCTGCCCCAATGTAGCTGGTTTAGGATGCACCCTTGAGAGGAAAGATAGGGAAGCAACAGAGGGATTAGGTTGACGCTCAACTAGAAGATTGCGTTGGAGATAGGCGAGGTTAGGTAGACAGAGGCTGACATGATGTAGAAAATAGCAGACATGAGGATAGGCAAGAATAGGGGTTGGAAGCTAGGAGGGATGGGACACTATAAATAGGGCCAAGGGGGTCCACACAAGTCATTTACACACATAGAGTTATCAAATTTGAGAGCCTTTTGCCTCCTTGCTTAGGTTAGAGCTCCTTTCTTAGGTTGAGTTTAGTGCTTGCAGAGATGTTGATTCATGTGCATAAGCACCGAGCAGAGTGTGTGAGGACGTATGGGAGACCAGTAGGTGTGTCGGGACTGGTAAGTGATCAAAAATTGTGATTTTGTATAAAATTTTTTAGGTCTTTTTAGGATTTTCAAAATTTTTTGCCAAAGGCACTGAGCTCAGGATCAGTGCTTCTGGTACCAAGGTAAAGCACCTTTGGTGTGCAGTGTCACACCTCTAGTAAAATCTTAGTGCTGTTGGTTTAGGTATTCATGCCACATCACTGTTGGTAATGCCGCAGTGCTCTTGGTAGTGTAGCTAAGCGCCTCTGGTATGACAGGTCGACGCTGTTGGTGTAGGTTAGCAAGAAAACCCACTACATCTATGAACTAGGAAAGCGCGTTTGGTAGAGCAGGAAGGTGCCTTTGTAGGAATCTAAGCGCCTGTGATTGGTTAAGTCTCAACACCTTTGCAAAGTAGTAAGGCACTTGTGGTACCACAGTCAAGCGCCTTAGTTAGAATCTAAGCACTTTTGGTTTTGATGTTAGGTTGAGCTAGGTGAGGTTTGAAAAATGTGCTTTTGGCTTAGGGTAGGGTTGACTAGGTTTGACGTAGGTAGTTTTGCCATGATTTTTACTTAGGATTATGTTAAATCTGCAATGTGTTTAACAAGTGGTTGTCATGGATACAAATTACCTAACCACCCTTGCAGTCGCATGAGAGACACTATTTAATTGCCGATCTAGTTGTACAGCTTGGCGAGGAGGAGCTCTTCCTAGAGACCATGGGACTATGGCATGTTGCACATCTTACACCCATGAGGGTGAACCTAGCTCTTTTGATAGCTATTGTTGAGAGATATCACAACAAGACCTCCTCTTTCCACTTTTCAACAAGGGAGGCTACGGTGACTCTAGCGGATGTTCAACGCATCTTACGGGTTCCCATTCAAGGGGATAGAGTTGACTATGACACTGAACAAGGAGAGGTGGGCTTACGAGAGGTATTCATGATAGATGGCCTAGGTGTGTAGGATCAGGAGATCCAATGGGCCCGAGTGTAGGGACTCTGTGATAGGATCAGATGGATTGTTGTATCAATTATCAGAGGCTTCTTATGTTCTAATCGACGGTCGAGAGGATTATCTGTTGGATGGGGGTACTATTTTATCTGGGATGTTCACACATGGCATTAGATATGCTTGGGAGCTGTGCATGCTTGGGCAACTATATCATGATTTACATGATTTTGTTTACAGAGGTGGGAACAGTTTGTTAGCAGGGGTCACACTGTTGCAGGTATGGGCCTGGGAGCACATCCTAGTGATTAGGTCGATCTCACAGCGTCACCGAGACCACGGCAAGCCTTATGCATTTTTGTATGAGGGTGTCATTATACACCGACAGATGGGTTCAATGAGCTACTGGTGGCAACAGCTAGATGATATGGACATCTTTGTTTAGCGCCCGTGGTTAGAGTGTGAGTCTTGGGATGACGACCATGAGGAGCTGGTTTATTGCAGGCAGCTGAGATATCTATTTGGCAGGTGCACTAACATGATTGAGAGATACCTTCTTGAGAGGGTATTGAGGTAGTTTGGTTTGCCACATGGATTGCCTATAGGTGAGGCTATATATGTGTGGACCTAGAGGGAGTTCGATGACTAGGGGCTAGAGATTACACTTACCATAGCATTAGAAGATTTATAGGGACTTGCCGTAGTTATCTAGGATTGGATTATAGGGCCAGTTGACCTAGGCACACTACCAGCATAGGACACTTCCTGACAGACTTAGAGATTAGTGAGATTGACTAGACTGGGAGACGTGGGTGTAGTGGGGGAGGTTACAGTGCTAGGGGTAGAGGTTAGGGCTAGGAGAGTAGCTTGACAGTAGACTATAGCACAGAGGCAAGCTGGGGGTGATGATGGAGGGGATGAGGAGGATGCCCGGATGGCTGAGGCAGGTGGACAACACGGTGCAGTGCCAATAGAGACACCACTGCAGTAGGCACAAAGATTATTACAAGAGGAGATAGCAAGGACTCGCTTAGAGCTGCAGATGGTCTACATGAGGAGAGACAGAGATGCAGCCTAGGCAAAGACTAGACAAGCCAAGGCACAGGTATAGGTGCATGCACAGGTAGCAACAGTAGCACAGGCAACATTAGTAGTGGTACATGCCTTGCTAGCACCAGTAGATGATGGGTAGATTGCCCAGTTAACATTGGAGAGGGACGCAATAGTACAGCTGTATTTGACAACAGAGGCCACCCTGCAGAGGGTTAGGTGAGAGAGAGATGAGGCACACCGTGCAATGGGTGCCGATCAGAGGACATTATATAGTGAGCTCATCCACGTGCAGGGAGAGCTAGTTTCAGCATGTAGAGAGGCTGAGTATTACATGGGTCTCTACCTTGGTGCAGTGCTGGTAGATTAGCAGGAGCCCATCTTCTGAGAGCGGAGCAGGTTAGGGGCATCCGCTTCACGCAGGATGGGGCAGTTAGTGTCATCAGTTAGAGGACCATTTGTGTCGCTAGGTGGAGAAGGACCAGCAGGGGGACCTTCGCTAAGTGCAGGTGGAGGACATGGATCACAACAGACGGGTAGTTCGACCTGCTAGTTGACACTAGAGCATGTATTTTTGTATATTTTGCATTGGTTTTGTATCATGATGGACATTGTATATTTTGATTGATACCTACATGCATCTGATGTATATTTTGCGGGCTCTTGATAGCCATGATGTACTTATTGATGTAGACATGGACACTTGTATTTTGATACCTTCACATGATGATATATGATGACATATTATGCTCACTTCTGTTCATGCTTATTGTTTATGCATTTCTTTATGACATGGATGTGATGACATGTATGTATGATTATGAATTTATGTGATGATGTATATGCTTATATGATGCTTATAGATGTATGACAGATGATGACATGATGATATGATAATGATATGATATGCGATATCTAACATGTGGTTTTGCAGATATGCATTAGATGGCAACGATGGATAGAAGAAAGGAACATGAATAAAAAAGATTGTTGATCAACATTTGTTTAAAACTCTATATGAGGCCATGGATAAATGGATAAGCTTGTTGCATTGGTTACACAAATGTTTATAAAGAGCAATCCTTATTTTGATATAGCACATGAATAGTTTGCCACCAAGGTATAAAATACTAAGGTGTTGTGATATTCGAGTGCGTGGACATTGACTCTGCAAGCAAGCAGTTTGAACTTAGATCCCTTAGACATAATATAACCTTGTTGGATATGTGAATGCACCATATACTTGAACATAAAATAAAATTCAATACATAAAGGAAAGAAGTATATTAATATGTAAGATGCTAGGTTGTAACACACACACAAGATAGATATGATGCTAAGTAAGATAAAAAGATCATTCCTCAAACACGACACACAAAAGCAATGACTATGCCCACAATCCGTACTGCATCACAACATACCAAGATATAGATAAATCAAGGTAGTCTTGAATAAGTAATGGGAAAGGAACAAAAAAGATAAACCAAAAAGCAAATTGACTGAATTACAAAGTAAACATATAGCCAACATATTCTCTTGCCAAAGAAGTTGCTCAAGATAGATTAGACTGGTTGGGATGGATAACAGCCTTATTGTAGGAACGATGTGTCTGTTAAAGGGTGATGATCTATTGAAAGGATAATGTCTGGTTTTAGGAAATGCAACATGTCATATACGATGTCGAGTTTGGTTTCGATCATGAAACATCTTATATAAGACAAGTGTGTTGATTTGTTGCTTGGTTGAGATTGATTTAGTTGATGTTGGCAATTGATATGTAGGACAACATCTGGAACTGTAAGTTTCTTTGCTTCAGGTTTGTTTTAAGGACTTTTGCTTTGTAAGGATGCGTTTGTTTGTTGTTTTTCTGTGTGAGTTAGTCAAGTTGAGGTGAATGGATTTTGATAAATGGAAGACTAGAAAGATGACATGTCAATGGATTGAGGTGGGTGAAGAATGATGAATCATATGTGCCTGAGTATTGGATGCTTCCTTTGTATTCCAAACTACCTACATACCCTATATCCACTGGATCAAGGCACATTACGAGGAAAGATGAAAAATGATAATATGTAGTTCTGGGTAGAGTGATGAGTAGGTCAAGGTTCTTGAGCTTGGTTTGGTGAAATGATGAGATCTTATTTACCTAAGTACTAGAAACTTCCTTTGTATTCCAGACTGCCTACATACCCATATCCATGGGATCAAGGTACATTAAGATTGAGAAGATGATATGTAGTTTTGGTTTGGGCTTGATGATGTAGGATATGATGAAGTGTTTTGGTTTTGGTGAGATGGTTTGAAAGATAGTGTTGTCATTGTGGGGAACGATATATCCCTAGATCAACACAAGGGTGTAGTGTTTTGGTTTCAGTGAGATGGTTAAAGTGTTTGTGTTTTTGAACCACGAACAAGGATCCATTCCTAGACCTAGGTTAAGGAAAGGGGTGCCTCCATTCTAGTAGAGGTGTTATGGTTGACTGACATAGGATAATGATGGGTGATAGGAAGACATAGAATGAGTGACATTGACTAATTTCCAAGCTATACTAGATAGGGAGATGGAAATGCAAACAAGGTCAATGGTTTTATTATGGATGGATGGATGAAGTTTATTATGAAAGAGACATGGAATGAACAAAAACTTGATAGATGATGGATTTTAACTCTACACATAGCGCCTGTTTGCCAGGTTTTCACTGTGGTACTTATCCAAGGTGCCTATTTACCAAGTTTTCACCATAGAATGGATTGTTTTTGTTTTTGTTTTTTGACATGGATACTCTGAGGATCAGGATTAGAACTTCTTGAGATGAACACTGTTGAGTGGCTCATCTAGAGGAATGCCTTCAGGTGTTGCTAAAGTATAAGCTCCTGATCCATATGCTATTGTGATAACAAAGGGCCCTAACCAATTAGGCTCAAACTTGCCCTTCTTTTCTCAATCTTCTTGATTTCTCTGATTTTCTTTTAAGACAAGATCACCAACTTAAAACTGTCTTTCTTTCATCCTCTTGTTATAGTTACGTCGGAGATAGTTTTGATAGACATGGAGATGATTAAGCATTGCAAGGCACCTCTCATCTAGTAGTTCTAGCTTAGCTAATCTGGAAGTGCAATACTCCTCTCCATCAATCAGGTTCTACATGGATACTCTAAGGGATGGGATCTTGAACTTTATAGGTAGAATGGCTTCAGAGCCACAGACCAAGGCATAGGGTGTTGCACAAGTTGGTGTTCTAATACTAGTGCAGTAGGCCCATAGGGCGGGATTGAGTTGCAAGTTCCAATCACGACCAGCTTCATTGACTGTTTTCTTGAGGATTTTGAGAATGGTTTTATTGGAAGCCTCAGCTTGGTCGTTACTTTGTGGATAGTAGGGAGTGGAAAAGTGATGATGGATATTATATTAGGTACACAAGGCATGGACATCTTGATTCTTGAATGCTCTCCCATTATCAGTGTCAATGGCTTGGGGGATACCATACCGACAAATGAGGTAGTTAAGGATAAACTTGGCTATTTGTGTGCCAGTGATATATGTCATGGGAATGGCTTTGACCCACTTCGTGAAATACTTAGTGGCGGTAATGATAAACTTATGGCCATTGGATGAGGATGGGTGGATTTTTCCTATGAGGTCGAGACCCCATTGTGAAAAAGGCCATGGAGTAGTGACAGGTTGTAGTTCATGAGCAGGTGCGTGAATCAAATCTTCATGTTGCTGGCATTGTAGACACTTCTTAGCAAATTGTAAAGCATCTTGTTCTATAGTAGGCCAATAATACCCTGTGTAGAGTATCTTCTTAGCAAGGTTAGGACTGGTAGAATGTGCGCCACAGAAACCTTCATGTATGTCTTGTAAGGTAGCATCAACTTGTTCTACGTTAAGACATCACAAGAGGATACCATCAATACTTTGACGATATAGTGTATCACCCAGAATGGTGTAATGAGAGGATCGACAGATAAAGGTTTTGTGCTGGGTTGTGGATAGCTCAAAGGGAAAGGTACCAGTTTTAAAGTATTCATAGATGTCTTCGTACCATGGGGAATTGGGACCAACAAGTTCGTAGATGATTTCAATAGTTAGAACATCGACGGTTCTGGTATCAACAATTGTTTGATCAAGAACTCATATTTTTGTGTGTTTGCAGGAATATCTATAAGTGACCCCACAGAAGCCATAGAATTTGCAGCTTTGTTATGCTCTCTTAGAATTTGCTCAAAAGTGATGCTAGAAAAGTGTGGTTTGTAGGCATCCACTAGTTGCTTGTAGGGGACCAACTTTTCATCTTTTGTTTGGTACTCATCTGTGACTTGTCGAATAACTAGTTGTGAGTCTCCATATACCCATAGTTCTTTGATGTCCTATTGGACTGCTATATTGAGACCTATGAGGCGTGCTTCATACTCGGCTATCTTGTTAGTGCAAGGAAATGCAAGCTGATATGACTTTGGGATATAGTCATTTTGAGGCGTGATAAAAAGGATTCCAGCCCCTGATCCATGTTGTGTGTAGGAACCATCAAAATAGAATTTCCACATTACTAATGTAGAAAGAGTGAAGAGATTCTCATCTAGAAAGTTAGATACCATAGGATGTACATCTGTCATAGGTGCTTTTGCTAGTTGATTTGCTAGGGCTTGTCCTTTGATTGCTTTACGATCCACATACTCAATGTTAAACTCACTAAGGATCATGACCCATTTAGCTAGTCTGCCTGTGAGGGATGCTTTTGCTAGGAGATACTTTAATGGATCAATTTTGGCTATTAGATTTGTGTGTTGGTTTAGCATGTAATGCTACAAATTTTGGGAAGCGAACACTAAGGCTAAACAAGCTCTTTCCATAGGTGAATAATTGAGTTCATAACCCACCAAGGTTTGACTGATATAAGAGATTGCATGCTCTTTTCCTGACTCATCATATTGTGCTAGAAGAGCCCCTAGGGCTGCAGATGTAGTTGAGATGTACAAGATCAAAGACCTATCAGTGACTGGTGGTACCAAGATAGGAGGTGTAGCTAGATATTGTTTGAGTTGATCAAATGTATCTTAACACTTATCATCCCATCAAAATGAGACATCCTTTCAGAGCAAGTGTTGAAATGGTTGACATTTAACTGCTAGCTGTGAGATAAACGCCTAATAGATTGTAACCTTCCTTGAAGGCTCCTTAGTGCTTTCAAATTCTTTAGTGGAGGCATCTCTACTATAGCCTTGACTTTTGTAGGATCTACTTCGATGTCTCTATGAGATACAATGTATCCCAATAGTTTTCCTGAGGTTACCCTGAAGACACACTTCTTTGGATTGAGTCTTACTTGATATTTTTTGAGTCTATCAAAGATTTGTCCTAGAACCTATATGTAATCTACCCTAGAAGATTTTTTTAGTATATCATCCACATAGTCCTCCATGTGTGATGAAAGAGATCATGGAATATCACTATCACTGCTCTTTGATAGGTTTCCCCTATGTTTTTAAGACCAAATGGCATGACGCACCAACAATAGGTATCCCACAGACAAGTAAAAGCTATTTTATGTTGATCTTCTTCCACTATCATTATTTGATTGTAGTAAAAAAATCCATCCATTAGAGAAAGCATTTCATGACCAGTAGTCAAGTCTACTATGAGATCAATGTTTGGCAATGGAAAGTCATCTTTGGGATATGCTTTGTTGAGATCTCTGAAGTTGGAACACATGCAGATGCCCCCATTGGGTTTATCCATAGATACAATGTTTGAGACCCATTCTGGATAATCAATAGGCTTGATAAACTTGGCATCCAATAGTTTCTGTATTTCAACTTTCACTAGTCAAGTGATCTGTGGGTGCATCTTTCTTAGCTTTTGCTTGACTGGTTTAGCTTTTGGATCAACTGTGAGATAGTGAACTACTAGTGAAGGGTCACGAAAAGTTGATGGTTCACTGTAAGAAGAAGTTGGTAAGATTCTTGTGCTCTTGTTCTGATAATGATGCTGCAAGGAATGAGGTCTTAGGATTTTGTTCTGTGCCAAGATTTATCTCTATAGAATCTTCCACTAGGAGAGCTGATTTCTCTTGATACTTAGATGGTAAGGGAAGGTCAAATCCTCCATCCTCAGGTGCCACAGTTGGGTTTTCACCTTTGGAAATGTCCTTTGTTTTTACTATTTTGTGATCAGGAGGTGCCACATTGTGGTTTTCACCTAGAGATCTTTCTTTATTTTTACTTTTACGATTGGAGGATTTGACATTCTAACCAAAATAAGTTGTTTGTTCTAGTTCCATTACAAAACTAGTTTTGTGATCGCCAAGAGGGATACCATCTCGGAGTTTCATGAACTCTGAAATAGCTTCATCATTCTGAAATACATCTAGAACGGGGGCCCCTTGTTGGTCCCAATCGATAAGTTCAGGGTAGACACGTGTTACAATCTAGGTGTTGGTGGTGGATGTTAAGGATATAGACGATAGCATAAATATAGAGGATTTAGTAAATAGGTCAATCATATGGAGATAAGAGTCATCGATGATATCCTCTTTAGACGTCGAATCTGTGAGAGAATTTTGTGCTACCTCATCGAGAATACCCTCAATGTCCAAGGTGCGTGGTACCTTCCTACCAAATCCTAAGCCCTTCTTGTCTAGTTTCTTCTTCACAATAATGGGTTCCAGTTCACCTTGATTATTTTTCCCAAGGCCACCTTTGCCTTTGTAGCCCATGTTTTTGACAATTTTTAGGCCATTGCCATATTGTTTGACTGGTATGGTGACTGGTTCTTTCTCCTTGTAGAGCCAAGATGAGATGTTTTCAATAGTTTCCTTTGCCAATAATTTTCCTTCTTTGAATTGAGTTAGGGATGCTGGGGAGGAATAACTACTTTCTTAGTTGCTTTGGCTATGGGCAGTTGGCCATAAGATTTAGGGGATAAGGGCATCTACCCTACACAACAAGATTTTGAAATATCATATTCTCCAAAGCCTATATCACGGATGTGAGATTTGATTTCAGGAATAGGATGAGGATTAGGTTTAACTTCAAAGGCTTTTTTTAGATTTTCAGAGTCAACATACAATGGGGATTCATGGGATTTGTCATTATTTGGCACTTGGTTGGAATTCTTATAACTGCCTTGCAAGACACAACATAATTCAAAGGGATTAGGATCTCCTGGGATAGTGATCTCTATACCATTGAATGGGAACTTGAGAGACTGATGGTACATTGAGGGAACAACTTTCATGGCATGGATCCATGGGTATCCTAAGATAATGTTGTAAGGTAGCTCATTATCAAGGACTTGGTACCTAGTTTCAAGCATGACAGGGCCTACTTGTATAGGCAAGTGGATAACACCTTATGACCGGCATTCAACATCATCATACCCCTTGATTGTAATGCTTTGATCAATGTTTACATGATCCTTAGAGTATCCCAACTATTTAAGTAACTTGAGAGAACAGGCTATTAAGACCAGCACCACCATCTATAAGTATGCGTTTGATCTTTCGTTTATGGATGAAAACTTCAATGTGAAGGATATCATTATGACATGGACCATGGGATGGGAGGTCCTTTTCAGAAAAGACTACATTGTAAGGTGAGACAATGTTACCTGTTATAGCTTGGAAATCCATGACCGCTATGTTGTTAGGAACCAAAGACTCTTGTAAGGCTTTTTCTAGCACAACTTTATGTGTGGGTGATGACCATAGAAGGTCCAAAATAGAGATCTGTGTAGGGGCTTTCCCTAGATGTTCTACAAGATTGTAATTAGATTGAGTTGGGAGACTTGGTGTAGGATCATGAAGGGTGACATGACCACGACGAGTTGTAACTGCACAATCCATAGATTTGCCTTTGATTGTGAGGGTAGACACCTGACTCTCTTCAAAATGTCCTACAATAGAGTCATAGGAAGTAGAAGCTTTGTTAACACCTTTACCTTTGTCAGGATTTTGACCTTGACCATGGTTAGGGAATGGCTCCTTGTACATGTTGAGGTCTTTATCGGTGTTTTGAGTTGGTGGTTCATCATCAAAAGTGATTTGTTTTCTGTCAATAAGGTTTTGGATCGGGTGTTTCAGTTTCATGCATGATATGGTTCTATGTCCTTTGGTCCTATGGTACTCACAATATTCATTATCTTTGTACCATGCAATTTTGTAAACAGGTTCGCCATATGGGGGAGCATATGGTAAGGTGACGAGTCCATTTTGTATAAGTTTTTGTAGAACAGACTCTATAGGCTCTCCCAAGGGAGTGAATTGACGTCGCAGAGGGTAATCGTGTTGAGGTTGCTTTTATTGTTGTTGTTGTTGGTTTTGGTTTGGTTGTCTTTGTTGTTGTTGGTTTTGTTGAGGCAAAGGTTGACTTGGTTTTGATGCAAGATGCAGGGGTGTTTGCAGTGTTTGGACATGTTTGGAATCTACCATAGCATCATTGACCACATTTTTATTTTTGTTCCAAAATTTTAGTTTGTCATTTGATTGTTGTTGGGGAGCATTGTCTTTGTTGTCTTTGAAGATTTTGACAACGCCTTTAGCGATGAGGGCTGTTTTAATGTTGATGCCTTTGTAGGTAATTTTGTCAAAGGTTGTAGTACTTAGTATTTGCAAATGGAAACCCAATTCTTGGTTAAGGTTCTATACAAATATGCTAACAAGTTGTTTTTCAAGTATTTTGAATAGGAATTTTCTAGCCATGTGTCTCCATCTTTGAAGGAAGGAGATAAGAGTCTCCCCATTTTTATGTTTGTTGTTACATAGATCGGTCATAGAGACCTCATGTTCTGTGTTGTAGGAAAAATGGGTGGCAAATTTCTATGCAAGCTCCTTAAAAGATTTGATACCCATGGGTAGGTGCGAGAACCATTCTATAGCTTGACCTCCTAGATTATGAGGAAAGAGGCGCATGAGATATGTGTCGCTATGTGAAACCTCAAAGCAAGCGAGATAGAATTCCCTAAGATGGTCTTTTTGGTCTCTTTTTCCTTTGTATTTATCAAATTTGGGAATAGTGAAGTTATGAGGAAAAGGGATCATGGGTAATGACTGATCAAATGGATAAGGACAAACTTCTTCCAAAGAGAAGATTTTCTTGGTGTGGCCAAACATAAGATCAGATAGTTGTTGTTGAACCTCCACAAGTTTTAGCTCCATAGTTGTGGGAGGGTTTGGAAACATCTCCTATTGTCCTAGAGGTGGTTGTTGTTGCACATATGGAAGATTTTAGTGGAAGCCATGGGCATTGGTGTTATAAGGGTCGTATGATTGGTTAGGGTCGTATGTGTTGTATGTTGGGTTTGGATTGGTTTGTGTTTGGTTGCTTTGATTTTGGGGAGGTGGTGGTGGTGATAGGTAAGAATGTAGGCTTTGTGATGGTTGTAGATAAGAGTTCTATTGTTGGTATTGTGGAGGTGGTGTGAAGAAAGAAATTTGTGGAGGAAAGCTAAAGTTTGTTGGGTTTGGTTGTGATGGTGGAGTATAGCCATAGGATGATTGGATTTGAGAATGTTGAGGGTTGAGATAGGTGTGGGTTAGGTTGAGAGTGGAAGATTATTGTGGTGGAGGTACATAGGTAGATGGGTTTTGTGATGGTTGGGGTTGATTGAGATATGTGTTAAAAAATTTTAGTGTAGATGATCATTGTGGTGGAGGGACATAAGTAGATGGGTTTTGTGATGGTTGGGGTTGACTAAGATGGGGATAGGTATGATTGAGTGTAGAAGAATGTTGTGGTGGAGGGACATAGGTTGTGTTGACGTTTTGTGATTGTTGGGGTTGCATGACATTGTTTGGGTTAATGATACGAAGGTTTGATGAAGTTAAGGGTGGTGTTTGTTGAGACCCTTGTTGCATGGCTACATAAGTGTTTCCTGGATTGTAATTTGGTGGGAAAGCATCTCGTGATGGGGTAGCTAATCTTCCACTTGTTATTAGTGTGGGCATTTTAGGAGGTTGTTGTGTGTTTGATTGAGCTAGAGAAGCTTGTTTGGCTAGTTCTGCTTGACATTGGAGAGTCTCTTGTTGGTGTTTGTAGATCTCCATAGGAGTCATAAATGGTGATATGGGTCTCTCTATCGTTGGATTTTGATAAAGTGTATTCTCATATTGTGTAATTGTTCTCCCTTGTGAGCTTTGTTTGGGTATGGGGGCGGTCACGGTTGACATAGTTTGGACCGTTGTTATAACGTCATGGGTTTTGTTTGGCTCCTTGAGATTGGACAGATCAAAATATTGGGGTAATTTGGCTCCTTACTCTGCTAGTAAGCAGAAGAAATGATCTTGGTTTTCACTAAGGATTTTACCAAAGGCGACTATGACTCTAGGATCTTGCATGATTTCATCAAGGTCATGTCTATCTTCTTGAGAGGATTGACCTTCTTTAAAGTGTCGCTCTTCTTGAGATGGGACTTGAACCATGGTATAACTAGGTGTAGCAAAATCATGAGGCATGCTGGTAGTGAATTGAGTTACATCTACCAAAGGAACATTACCTTCTTGAGGATTGGTTGGTTGGTCATGTTGAGGCCTGTTTTAAGAGTTGGTTGGTCTTTCCATTGGTGTTTTTGGAGTACCCTTTGGAGTCATGTTGGATTGGCTTGGTTGAGGTGTATGAGGAGATGATTTGTGCTTCCTTGGGGCAACTTGCTTAGCCTTCATAGTTTGCTGGAGTCTAGTGGTTACCATGGGAATGCACTAGGATAATGTTTTTGAGTTTTTGCTAGGATTTTTCTGTGTTTTTGCCAAGACAATTTGAAAAAAACAAATTTCTAGACAGAGGTGTTGTACTATGTTGCAAAGGCATGGTACTATTATAGCAAAAGTGCGGTACTATAGTGCCAAAGGTGCTGAGATGTAATACCAAAGGCGTCGGGCTGCTATACCAGAAGCGCTGGACTGCATTTCAAAAGTGCTGGACTGCTATACCAGAGGCACTTAGATAGTGTCAGTGATGTTAAAAAGGCAAATTTTGATAGATTTGGATTTGATTTTGATTAGATTTGTTTTGGCAAGAGAAAACACATCAAACAAAGTACCAAAGAGGATTGACACAACATATAGTGTATGTTCTAGGCTCATGAAAAAGCCCAATGTTTCCACAGGTATAAGACAATTGCAAAAAATTCAAGCACTTTTTATCCCTAGAGACATGGTTTCATTGCGGTAGATCAGCTCACAACTTAATTCTCCATCGACCAAATGTCATTCCATATAGGTGTCGTACATTTGTATCTTTGCGAGAGATGATAGGTAGGGATATCTCACCCTCCCCTCGGAAAGCTCAAGTAGGTCACAAGAGATTTATGGCTGAGGAAATACTATCTCTTCTCAAGGGAGGCAATGGTGAGTATCTTGGGGGCTTGAATCGATTCCCCTCGCACTGATGATTACTGCAACATTCAGAGGTGAAATGGGTAGTCACTATCTAGATTGGTTCTTAGTAGCTTTGAGGGACCAACGCCTTACGATCAATGTGACAAGCTACTAAAAGCTTTGACCAATCCTACTAAGAGTATCAAACACTTCACACAATGTGAAAATCATTTCCATAAAGTTCTAGTACACCTCTTTTCAATTTGGAACCACAAGGTAAGGCTGACATCAGTTAGGACTTGACTTTTGCCTTATCCCTCTTATATAGCGGTTCAAAGGAAAACTCTACTTAGGGTCATCACTTTTGGATGAAGTACAATCCAAAAGTAGGCCCTTCTAAAGGAATAACTAAAAGTAAGATCAAGCATGTCAAACAAAGGTTCAATTATCTCGTTATAAGAAAAATAAGGTGCAACTAGATTAGGCACACACATGATTGTAGTTGTCAATTGTCCCTTATGAAATTGAAGTGTTTGGCATTCATGTCCATTGTCCCTTAGAAAATTGAAGTGTTTTTTGCATTCATGTCCATTGTCCCTTAAGAAAGCAATATGTTCCTAAGACTTAGATTGCAACAAGATGATTTGTTCAATTGTCCTTTAAGAAAGCAATATGTTCCTAAGACTTAGTGCGATAGATTTGGCAATTTCTTCAAATCTCATCCTGCATGAACATGTTAGAGAAACCCATTTGCCCTATGTGAGTGACAAGAAGCTGCAACAAGTCAATTAGTTCGACACAAACTCCATAGTTAGCAAAAATTAATTAAATTACCAAAAGCGCTTTACTGTGCTACCAAAGGTGACTTACTGTTCTATCGAAGGTGCTTTGACTATGGTACTGAAGGCGCACTATTTTGACCAGAGGTGCTAGAATGTGATGTGAGAGGTGCGTTACTGTACTACCAGAAGTGCGGCACTATTATACCAAAAGCGTTGCCTTGTTCCAGATCAAACAAGCCCACAATTTTGTCAAAAAAAAACAAGATTGAAAAGATGATTTCCTACTTGTAGAATGATGAATAAAGGCTAGATCTATAAGGAATGATGAAATTATGATAGTTTAGATCCTGCAAATTAGAAAAATCACTCAGAAATCCTATGTGTCCAGAGGCGCTTTACTATAGCACCAGAAGCGCGATATTGTGCAATTAAAGGCGCTTCACCGTGCTACCAAAAGTGTTATGTTTCACCCAAAGGCACTGAGTTGCAGACCAAAGGTGCTTTACTATGTTGCAAAAGAATGGTTCTCTATGCCTCTGTGCATTTCCGTATTGTACTTTAAAAAACTAATTTCTCTAAAGAAAAATAGCGATTAGTAGGTCCCACCGAGCATGCCAGAATTTGTATAGGAAAAATTGAAAAGTTGAATGATAAGATCACAAAGTAATGATAGAAACAACTCAATTACCCATAACATCAAAAGATCTATCTAAGCAATAACCAAATCAATGAATAAATCAAATTACGAACAAAGAAGGTATCATCTAGATTGTTTGGATCTCTTGGTCAAATGTGGATTGCTCTTCAAATTGCAAAACCATGTTTGCAACAAGCGGATGTAGATTGTGTTTGTGCTCAAAAGGTAGAAGTGTGCTCAATGATACGATGTATGCTCAATGCACTGTAAAGGATGCCTGAGAATAAATGATCGAAGAGGATTTGTTATGGAGATGAGGGGGGTTTATATAGGCTTCAATAAAGATCGATCAACGGTCCAGAAAATTCAATAGAATCAACATATGAGATAAATCTAAAATTCATGATGAATGTGCACCTGACATGTGTCACACAAAAAGATATTTTTGTTTGAGTTAATTACTTGATTTGATGAAGATAGGATTTGATTTCATAAATTAGAATACTGTTTTTCTAATTTAAGAGTTAAAAACAAGATTGATTAAGTCAATTAACTCAACTTGTAATTTGCTTTTTGCATGATTTGAGATAAATTAAATAATAAATTATTTAATTTTGTGTGCATGATGAACAAGATTTATTTTTAGAAGATTTGGAAGATAAAAAAGCAAATTAAATAAATAAATTCATTTAATTCTTTGTGCATGATAGAAAGAAAAAAAAAATATTTGTTTATATTTTATTTTTAGAGATTGAGATAATTTAAATAAATTTGCATGATTTATTTAAATTTGGAAGAACAATTTGATTTAATTAAATAATTAAAATTATTTAATTGTAGATATGAGGAAATTGATGAATTGATTAAATAATTGGATTTATTTAATTAATGTAGACTTAAATTTTGAAAAGGATAATGATTTAATTAAATAATCAAAATTATTTAATTTTGGAAGAATAAAGTTGATTTTGAAGAAATTAATTAAATAAATACCATTTATTTGATTAATGTTGAATTTTGGAGTTTTGGAAGAATTTGATGATTCTAATGAAATTAATTAAACAATTAGATTATTTAATTAACGTTGATATGCAGGTGATTAGACAGATTTGATGAAATGCAAGTGATTTGAAGACATGGTCATTTTAGGGTGTTTACAACTACATAGTTAAATGAGGGATATGTTGGAAGAAAGGTACTACAAGCCATGTTTGCACTAGGATGTCAAGAAATTTGTTGAAAAATACAAAATTTTGCAAGTTGCTAAGGGATTTGCTCAAAATATAGGATTGTATAAGCCATTGCTAATACTAGAGAAGCCTTAGAAGGAATTTTCCAAGGATTTTGTACTTAGACTACTAAAAACTCAAAGAGGTAATGATTTTGTTCCATTCTTCATAGAGCATGGTCTAAATCCTTATCCTATTAAGATCAACAAAGAACCACTTTAAAATTTTGTGGTGATTGTCTAGTTCCTTATGGAGATCACTGATCTTGTTGGCTAGCATGTCGGTGATAGAAGTAACATCATAAAGAGTGAAAGACAAGATATGGGTAGCAGTTGTCCAACCAAAACACCTCGGGCATAATCTTTCAACCTCTAAGATTATGTTTTCCACATGTATTTCCTCATATTCATACATCTTTTTTCTATTTACCCTCATTGGTGGCAACACCCATCAAACCCTCCCTACAACTAGTTTCCACCTAGTAGTTACCTCTAGCCTTCTTTAGGCTATGGAACAAAAAATCATCCCCACTTGCCTTAGAATCATCCTCACCATCCTCAAGGTTAAAAGACATAGGGAAGATTTCAAAAGATAGGGACACATGGTCAGGGGAGTATGAAGAGGGAGTGGGTAAAGGGAACAAGTATTTTCATCTAAGGGGTTTAAGGGGGGCCACATGACCAAATTGGGTAGTCACCAAGGGCTTGGATTTTAAATTCATAACATGTTTAAAAATCAACAATATCAAAGATTGGTGCAATGGAGGGTCCCCTAATCCTTTTCACTTCTAGAACAAAGTATAATGACAAAAGGAGGCAAAAAGAGAAGCTTACCTTCCTTTTATGCTGAAAATAACTTGAGATGGTGAAATGGTAGGTGTATATAGAATTGAACCTACCTTCTAGAGTAATGTAGTGCATGATTTTAAGGGTTACCTTGTCCCAAGTCCATGGAAAGGAGAGCCTAGTATACCTGATTTATACTCTGTTATAAGTTTCATCTTTCTTAAGAAAGCTCTTCACAACCTCCTCCCCATAGCATCTATCCTTGGGAATTTTCCTCCCATCTGTAGATAAATCACTAACCATTGTAATATGCTCCTTGGATATTTGGAGCTCGACACCCTGCAAGGTGACAACCTTGGAATTCTAATTTTTAATGACTTCCCCCAACAAGGTGTTTTTGAAGCCATTTAAAATCTTCATATAGGGAGTAATACCTCCCTTCTTATGAGAATTCTCCAAATTTCTTATTTTTATTCACTGACTCACATGATAGAGGTTCAATCCTATTTTAGTCTCCTCTCATTTTGACCCTTTTCTACTTGATTCGTCCTACCTGCAACTACCTTTCAACTCTATATTGAATTTCTCTCCACCAAAAGTGAGTGATGAAACAATAGACTCCTTGGGTTATGAAAAGAAGAAGTCTCTCAAAATATTCATGGTATTCGCCATGCCAAAGAATTATAAAAACCATCATTAATAGAGAAGCAAGGGACATCCTATTGTCATGAGGCATTAACAATGTCATGTTGTGCGATCACCATCATCTCATATGGGAAGAAATCATTTTGAGACCATTTGCATGACCTTTCAACCAAAAATCCTTTATTTTCAAAGAAATCTACCAAATTATTACACTGTCTATGTCGTCAGGGAAAAAATCAAGTCTGAAACAAAAACAACAAGATATCAAACCCTAACTAGCACAATAGAGCACAAGATAACAAAAAGATCAAAATAACAATGCAAATGCAAACTGATCTCCTTGCTAAACTTGATTTATCTCCATTTCTCTTCTCAACCTCACATAGGCATGCAAGATTTTGAAGGATGATTGTGGGAGGAATGTTGGTTGCTCTCTATTTTAGCATCATAACAATGGCATGAGGATGAATGATGAGAGGCTCTAATGTCATTTCAACAGTATAAGGATACTTGAAAATGCAACACATACAAATGACTTGTGAAAGGGTTGATTTATAGGAAAAGGCTGATTTGAATGAAGGGTTGAGATTGAAAGTTGTTTTGTGCTATGTGGATGGTTAGGATCGATTAGGTTTTCTCACTCCATAAGGAGTTGTAGTCATGTGACAAGTGTGTGAAGGAGAATAAAGGAGACCTAATTCAAATATTTTATTTGAATTAGTTTGAACATGTGAAGTGTATTAAATGAAAGTTGTAGTACCACACATGACTCAAGTGAGAGGTGGACAAGTGTTGGAATGTGGTGAGAGGTGAGGATTAATTCAAATATTTTATTTGAATTAGTTGGGACATGTGAGAGCGGGATTAATTAAATAAATAATATTTATTTAATTAATTGTCTAGGTGATTAGGATGGGATTAGAAGTGGGATTAGGATAAAATGTCATATAATGTCTCTAGTAATGTGTCAACTAGGTGATGGTCAAGACATGGACAAATTTAAGTGTCTACATTTTGCCCCTCTTTGAGATGATGTTCGAGATGATGAGATTTATGTCAAGTAACATCATTTCAAAGAATCTAAGGTATGGATAGAGGAAAATGGATGATGATGGAAGGAATGGGATGATGATGCCCCCTCAAGAGGATAGACGGGTTGAACAAACATGGGTAGACTCTTGAAATGAAATGGATTGGTCAAGGAAGAAAGATAAGGGAATGGATAGAAGAAATGAATGATACGTTATGCTACAATGTAGGTGAGCAACTGTGAAGTTTGATATAGCACTAGACGTTATGTACCAAGGTATAAGGACCAAGGTGACGATGTGTCTCGTGCCCCAACGTAATACAACCTTGCCTAGATACAAGATATGAATATTAGCTGGGAATAATACAAATGCAAGATGAAAATGATAACACACACACAAGTAAGCAAGAAAACATGCACAAATGATTCAAAAACACACAAGGTATTTCCCCTGTCAAGCTATAAACTAATGATTGAGTGATTGATGGTGTTTGGTTTCAGGAAATGAAACATGTCATCTAAGATGCCCGGTCTGGTTTCAACAATGCAACATCATGTCTAAGACAATTGATTGATTGATACTACTATTGTTGGCCATGTGAATCAACACAAGGATTTGATTGATTGATTTATTGATTTGGTTTACGTCAAGATTAGGATCAAGACCATTAAAGCAATTGGATAATTTGACAAGATTGATTGACTTGATTGGTATGAATTAAGGATGACTTGCATTTGGACCATTGCTTGGAATGATTTGATTTATTTTGAATGAATGATTTGATATGGATGAATTGATTGGATGAAGATTGATTGGAAGAATTTATTTGAATTGAATTGATTTGAAGGATTGATGACTTGATTTTGAAGAATGAATGATTTTGGTTGATTGAATTAAATTGGATGAATTGGATTGATGATTGGATTGAATTGAGAATTTGATTGGAAGAATTGATTTGATTGGATGAATGAATTGGATGATGCTTGGATTGAATGAATAATGACGATGAATTGATTTGAAGAAGTGATGTGATGAATTTGATGATTGGATTTTTGTTAGATATTTATTTTTTTTTGGATTTTTGAATGTTTTGATTTTTTTTGGATTTTTGAAATGTTTTGATTTTTTTGGATTTTTGAAGATATTTGATTTTTTTTGGTTTTTTATTTTTTGAAATGTTTTATTTTTTTGTGTGTTTTGGGAATTTTTTTTTTAATTTTTGGGAATGTTTTGATTTTTTTTTATTTTGGAATGTTTTGGGATGACATTGGATGACAATTTTGATAGCCTTTATGCTAGATACCAATGACAAGGGGAAAACCAAGTCTAGGTACAAGGAAGTAGGATGGATTGGATGAATGGAAGGATGGGTGATAGTGGAATGGATGTAGGTATCATAAATGAGCTAGGATGTAATCTCCAAGGACTATGTCGCATAGGAATAACATGCCCCATTCTAGGTGTAATGTTTAGGATTTGACATGACAAAGCTTATGATGATAGGATAATGATAAGATGGATTGGTTTGGATGAGATGGTTTGATTAGAAGGATGAGGTATATCAAGAGACATCCAAAGCATTTATCAACATTTTGCCCCCAATCTTTATCAAGATCAAAAGGAGGAATGGTGGATGAATGGACTCAATATGATAGGTATGTGGGTATAATAGATAAGGATGGTAAGATGGTAAGGAAATGGTATGATAGGATAGATAGGTTGGATGAGACAAGGTGTCCCCAAGTGTAAGTGACATAGAAGATCAACCTACACATGATGCCCGTTTGCCAGGTTTTCATCATGGTACTTATCCAAGGTGCCACCAAGGGTGGTTTTCATTGTTGGACGAAGAGATTTCTCTTTAAGTACTATTTTGATTTTTTTTTTTACTTTTTGATTTTTGAATTAGATAGACCTAGATATGGATAAGAGGGACTCAAGTGTCTAGTTCCATGAAAGGTGATAGCCCCACTAGATAGAGATGACATCGCATAGACCATGTCAAATGTCATTATGCTCATAGATGTTGGTAGGTAATTGTATGCGAGATAAATGGAGTAGGCAGATAGTGGATTATGGAATGTTTATGAAAGGTAATGCTAGTGGATTATGATGTGTATTATGTATGGTTTATGCAAAAGGATTGATGAAAGGCCTATGCAAAAGCATGGACCATAGGGAAGTGATGAGGAAGATATGTAGGATAATAGTTGAATGATGGGGTGATGCAGGTATGGAAAGGAACCATGGCCAATGGTTGTACACACCGTGTTGAACTTTGAATCTTTTGATTGGATGGTGGTATAGGAAACAATGGTGATGTTTGCTTAGCGGATGGTTGATGTAGTGACTTAGGGACCCACATAAACTTAGAATTTTAATAATTTTTGTTTGACTTGTGGGATGAAGGAATTTGATATTTTTTATTGGAATGGTATTTATGAATGGATGAGGATGGTTGGAATTTTTGAGAGGTGGATGCCTATTTTAACTTGCTTGATTTTTTCTTAAGAACCCAAACCATTTTTCTTTGGGACTTTGCTTTTGGAGGTATGGCCTTCGGTAGCTTTTTATATGGATTTTTCTTTGAATTTTTGAATTAATGTCCTAAGGCATGAGGATCCTCAAGATTTTTGTCTTTATGAAAGAAGGCATCCAAATGTTTATTTTTGAATCCCTTGGATTTGGTGGAATCTTTTGTTTAGCCAATGTGTGCATTGATTGGTCATGATTAGGAAGGTGAGGGAATGTGTAAATGGATGGATTTGCATTGAAAGTAATAGTGGTAAAGTGGATGGAGGGAAATTAGGAGTTGGAAGAAGTGGAGGTAAAGTGGATGGTGGAAGGTGTATGGTCACATGCTTTTGAGATTTATAGGATAATGGAGGTGGAATGACAACATATGTCTTAGGTATATGATGGGATGTGTGATGGAAAGTGGTGGATTTATGAGGCATGGATGAAGTACCAACATATTTAGATTGTTGTCCTTGGGGTGTGTATCCAAGGCCATATGAGTGTGGAGGGACATTGACATGGATTGGCTCCAAAATACCTTGTTCATAAAGGCCTAAGCCTTTACCTTGGTAGTTCATGTTTTGGAGTATGCGATGGACTATGAGACTAGGTGTGTTTTGGACATTAGACATGAGCTCATTATTGGATGGAGGAGGTGAAGTGATAGACAAAGGTTGTTGTTGTCCTAAGGAAGAACATTCATGGATGAAAGTGGATAGACCAAGGAGATATGATGGTGGATTTGAAACGGGGTCGATAGTGGATGATGATGAAGGATCATTAGGATCTTGATTATTATTATGTTCATTAAGATCCAATTTATTAGTTTGATTTTCTATGTTTTCTTGGGAGGCATGTGTCTCATCATGACAAGTAGAAGTTGGTTGATTATGAACAGGTGGAGAAGCTTCTTTGCTTTGAATGAAGGCCATGAAATGGGGTTAATGCTCAAGTAGGTCAACAAGACTTTTATGAGATGGAGCATATAGGTCTTGGGTATCTTGCTCATGAATGGTTGTGGGGGTATGAATAGGATCAAATTGCTCATGGATAGGTTCTTCATCATGGATATTATCTTAATAATGGAAAAGATACATCTTATGGATGGGTTGAATGAAAGTGATTTGATGTTGATTAGGATGAGGGGCTAATGGTTCCACATGCCTAGGATTAGATCCTTGACATAACTTTTGACTTTCTTGAATGTAGGTGGAAGTGGAAGGCTCTTGGAGAGGCTTGACATGTTCTTGATGGTCAACCACATGAGGGCATGATGGAGGTTGACTTGGATTCAATGGGGGAGACTCTTGAATAGGCTAAAGGGGTTGTGGACCATATGATGGATCAGGAATGGTGCTTGAGGACTCTTTTGCAAGATCAAGGATAGGTGTTGTTGGTACACAACCCGACTACCACTACGCCAAAAGATCAAACTGATGGTGAATGGTGCCTCGGTCATAATACCCCCAGAGACCACATGAGTCCGGAAGGGAGGGGTTGAGGGTCCCACAATCCTAAGTACCAACATATCCCCACCAGTCCACGTATGCCCGACGGTCAACTGTACAGACATACATGGACTGCTAGGTGCACCTTGTGCACATGGAGAGCAGTGGACATCAGGCAGGATTCGAACTCCTCCCCAGCAGAGTCACCAATGTTGGTATATAACCTGGCTACCACTACGCCAAAAGCTCAAACTGATGGTGAATGGCGCCCCGGTCATAATACCCCCAGAGACCGCATGGGTCCGGAAGGGAGGGGTTGAGGGTCCTGCAATCCTAAGTACCAACAGGTGTTTGACATAGAGATGGTCAATTCCTTTGTAATTGTATGGGTGGATTTGGGTAACTCCATAGGTTTACTTTTGAAATGTTTGAATTTAGGGCATGAAGTTAATGGAGGATTAGATGATGGTGGGGTTATTAGCAAAAGACACTATGTGGCTTCATGAGTGTTGTCATTGATGGAAACAAAGTCCATCCCACACATCTACAGGACATGGTGTGTCTCTACCGGAAGTCAAATTGAAGAGTATTTTGGTCTGGTGACCAAGAATAGAGCATGCAACAAGGTCTGACAATCAGGTGCAGATCTCTCAGAGGAAGTATCTTTGTAAAGTATGAACTTAGGGAAGTCAAGAGGAGTACCATGACTAATATATTCCAGAGTTCGAGCCTCCGATGATGATAGATTGAAAAGATATAAGCACCTGAGTGTTGGGTTCATGTTTGGCAGAGTAAACTGAGGAAGACCTGACCGACAAAGCATCAAACCTTAATCTAGATGGAATATTGATGGTGGTCAAGCTTCTTGAGGTATCATTCATGATTGGCCGACATGATTGATGACTTCTTTAACTATCTTTTTGATACGCATCACTTGGTAAGAAAGGATTTAGCTGACAGATTTGAGTTTGGGAAAATGTTGAGTATTCCGGATGCCGACTAAAAAGATGATGAAACCCTTGGTGCAGATATATATACCAGATGAATTTAGATGTGAACATGTGTGTGGTGTATTGTGAAGTGTGAAGAAAATAAGAGAGTAGTGTGAAACAGTAATATAGGTCTGGTATGTGACAGGATAGCAGCACCAAAGAAGAGGAAGAATGAAGTGTAGTAGATCAGTGTATTGAGCCTAACTGAAACTAAACCTCAGCATGTGTGGATGCTTCTCATCAGTTCAAGTATCTTGTTACTTTCTTTATAACTTGTAGACAGTGAGTCTCTTGTAGGTAGTAAGCCTCTTGTGAGTAGTGTGCTCAGGCAGTGAGCCCTAATTGGCAAGTACCACTTTGTACTTATATTCTTTTAACAAAGAATACAATCTTGGGTTAGTCACCCTATGGTTTGTCCCTTAACAGGGTTTTCCACGTCAAAATCATTGTGTTATATGTATTAATTTTATTTTTGCTTTCATGGTTATGGATGCTTACTTGTTTTGATGCTGCACTAGTTGTTAAAGAAGAACAAAAAGTTAAATTAATTAAGATAATTGATTCACCCCCCCTCTCAGTTATCAACAAGTGGTATCAGAGCTAAGTTCTTCCAAACAGAGCCTAACAGCTTGAGGAAGATTTGGGAATCTCAATGGATATGTATGGTATGAGGGAACAACTTCAGTCTGCCCTAGATGATCTTAAACAATCTCACTCCGAAGTCAATAACTTGAAGGAAAGACTCAAATAGGCTGATGATTTCATAAATGAACTAAAAGAGAAACTGAGTATCTCTATGAAAAAGAGAAAGGAACTTCTTCAACAATTAGCAAGTCAAAATGAAACCAATAATACTGATGAAGATCTGAAAGAGAAGAACAAGTTATGTGAGAAGCTATCAAAAGAGGTCATTATGGTAAGACATGAAATGGAATCAGGGGTTATGAAATTCACCCAAGAAATTGAAGAGAAAAGAAAAATTGAAGATGATCTAAGACAATCTCTGGAGAAGTCAAAAGACTGCCATAAAATGGATAGAATAATCAGGCATCTAGAATTTGATCTTGAAGAAGCAAGAGATAATGAAGAATAACTTGAGAATCAGATTGACACACTTAAAAGGGATCTTCAAACAACAAATGAATACAAAGAGAAATTCAAGATAAGTTCTGCTCAACTTGAAGTTCTTCTTCAAATCCAAAAGAGGGTAGATGACAAGCAAGGCTTGGGATATGAGAAAGGTGAAAGATCTAGATACGGTCAGAAGAACTCTGGATTTGGAAATCCAAGGAACAGGCTTAGAAGACCTTCGGTAAGGCAACCAAATGCTCAAAGATATCCATCCTTCAATGGATACTACCACAATTGCAATAACTTGGGTCATAAAGCAAAGCAATGCAGAAGAAGAATGAATCAGACTAATTCATCCTTCTCTGGAAAATGTTTTAATTGCAAAAGGTATGGTCACAAATCTCATGAGTGTAGAAATATGCAAATAAACAATTCATTCAATGGTAGATGCTTTTCTTGCAATAGAATGGGACATATGGCCAATCAGTGCAGATCAAGAGGATATCAGTCAAATATGCAGAGAAATGTTGTTTGCTACAATTGTAATAGATCCGGTCATATTGCCAAATTTTGCAGGAGTAAGAATCAGGACAAAAAGGGTCCAGTGCATCATAATCAAAACCAAGACAAAGGAAAAGGAAAAGTGAATGCGGATGAAATTCAAAGGGAGATGAACAAGATTTGGGTGAAGAGGAGTATCGAAAATGTTGAGGATGGATCCACACTAGAATTTGGTGCTGATATTTCTTTCAGAAACTAAATAAGATGAGCTTTGGCTCAGGGGGAGTCAAGAAGGAAAACAAATTTCCCCAGCCAGATAATTGGTGCCTGAAATTGGCACAAGGAAGTTGTGGATTAAAGGGTTCTTAGAGAAACTTCTAAAGAAGCCTTGGTAAAGATATGAAAGATCCGCAAGAAGATTTGAAGAGTCTAATCTTCCAAGATTGATCCGGTTTGACAGTTTTCCGGTATAAGCTGGATTTTCATAGTTTGATCCGGTGTGATTCTAAACTGAAACATCTTGATTTGCGGATAAAGGGGATGATTCGAGGAAAGAAGATACATTAAAATTCATCACTAAAAATAACTCTAAGTACATCTCAGTGATCCAGAAAGATTTCTCTCATGATAAAGTAACCAGAATAACTTAAGTTGTGCATTTATTACAAAATGGAATTAGGGTTTGTGTAGAAATAAAAGGGTTCCTTTGTTCATAATTTGCACATTTGCATTCAAGAAAAAGAGAAAAGGAGCTCTGCAACAAATTGTCTCAATCCTCTCAAAGATTAACTGTAGAAGTCGATTCTTCCAGCAATCCAATCCGGCTCATATTGCAAACCCTAGAAGTGCAAAAGATATTTTTCACTCTTGAAATCCTCTCTCTAAACCTTTGAAAGATGGCTACTCTGAATGTTGTGAAAATCACTGATAGGCCACACCCAAAATTCAGAAAACATCCCTATAAATCCCTAGAAGTTGATCCCCTAGGCACATTTTCTAGCATTCCGCATGGGGTTTTGCATGTTGAAGACGTTAGGGCATACATTCATGCGAATATTGAGGAATTCAGGGAATCCAAGTTGATGGACATATATCATAAGCAGCTAATAGATGAATCATTTGAACTCAAACCTCAGTACAAAGCCATCAGGGACAAGCATTTTGGACAGTACATTCATTTCCCCTATTTTGCAGAAGATGAATGGGTCCAGTATATTTTGAGTAGAGTGCATGACAACTTCGTATGGTTGATAAGGCCATTTAAGATCACAAAGGATGCGGGTGTGTGCAAGAAGTTGTCCACTTATTGGCCAAAAAGTGGAAGTGTTTTCCCTGATTTTCAGAATTTGTCACATTTGACCTAAAACTTTGAAGCACTTAAAGGTAGAATCTTGGAAAAAGTCACTAAATATGAAATTTAGTACTCGGAGTCTAGTTTCCAAATATATAATTTTTTTCAATACCCAGATGATAGAAATTGATTTTGAATAGGAGTTTCTAAAAACCACTATTTAAAAGTCACTTTTTTTTACTATACCATGAATGTGTACGTCATCCATATTTTGACCTAAATAATCATATTTTTCAAAATCCTTTTGAGAAAATATTTGTAACTCACTGAAGCACGTTTTCCATATTTTTTTGTAATTTTTTATTGAATATTTTTTTATTAATTTTTTATTGGCCATTTTTTGTCTTTTAAAAAATCGTCGTGTACGTCACGCATAAGATGACCTAAACTTAACATTTTTTTAAAAAAAAATTTTAAATTGAAAAGAATTGTCTAAAGTACATTTTGCTACATTTTTTTTTCAAAAAAATATTTTAATAAAAAGTTATTAAAATACTAAAAAACCCTGATAATTCAAGTTTATGGACCTATTTCATCAGAAATTGATTAAAAAATAGAAAAATTAATCCAATTGTAAAAAAAAAAACATATTTGGAATCTACACTGTCTCATCTATAATGGGTTTTAATTTCGTCAAAATATTCTGCAAAATAGACCTTCAGATATATGCCCAAAGTCACTATTTTGTTGTGACATTGATAGGACCTTCAAGTTGCAGGTCAAACCAGGTCCAGAGGTCAGGTTTGGGTCCCCAAAGCATTTCCTGAATCGGGTTACAAAGAAAAACCCGAGCTTAAAATTCAAATTTTAAATAACAGGATCCCGTTTCTTACTCCATCGGTGCAAAACAAAACGGGATCTTGTTTACTAAACGGGATCCTGTTTTATATAATGGGATCCCGTTTCTTAAACAGGATCCCGTTTATTATTTGTCTATTTTTTTTAATAAGACTGTACTATGACTGTCAGCCCTACAACTTGCTCTATAGCACGGCTGACAACGACATTTACAGCATTCGCTACCATCTTATTTTCTTTTGTAGGTCCATCAACTTCGAATATTGTTTGAATTTTGATAGAAGCCATCATTGAGACACTGTTTGAGTGAAATTTTGTTGAATTGGTACTTGTTTGAAGGACTTGAACAAAGAAGAAAGGCTTTCAAATTTTTGACATTCATTTGTACATGCTTGATAAATTTTTGAATCATGGGATCACAAAGTCGTAATAAGAGAAAAGATAGGAAGGTATTAACCCCTGAAGAAATTGAAGCAAAGAGAGAGGAGGCAAAAAGATAGAGATAGAAGAATAAAGATTCAATCAATGAATAATGTTGAAGCATCCAATTCCACAACTATTGAAGATAAAAACATTGAGGAGACCATGGATGTAGACAATGCAAATTTGTAAGAGGTGAATGTGGAAACTAATACGATTATACAAACTACTCCTGGTATGTCTTCAAATCCCTCTGTCAATGCTATGGAGAATGTTTCAATAGGCACAAATCCAGGTACTTCTTCAAATCCACCTTTGAATGAAATGGAAATAGTGTTGACATGAGATTTAAAACAAGCTAGATATAACAATGTTGAGATTGATAATATTCGTAGAGATCGAAATTTGAAATAAATTGTTGTTGAAAATGAAAATGAAAATCTTTTTTCTGAAAATGAAAATCCTTTTGTTGAAAATGAAAATGAAAACTATTTTGTTGTTGAAAATGAAAATGAAAACCGTTTTGTTGTTGAAAATGAAAACGAAAATCTTTTTGTTGAAAATGAAAATGAAAACTATTTTGTTGTTGAAAATGAAAACAAAAATCCTTTTGTTGAAAATGAAAATGAAAACCATTTTGTTGTTGAAAATGAAAATCATTTTGAAGTTGAAAATGAAAATAAAAATCCAGGATGTGATGTTGAAAATGAGAATTATTTTTTCAAAATTGAAAGAGATGTTTTGGATAATCTTCTCGGTAAAATTTCTTGGAGACAAATAAGAACACATGCCAATAGATTATACAAGGAATTTTTTTATCGTAAAAAGCTATCATTTCAATGTCAACTAATGATGCAATTAATGAGAATGTGGAAAATGAGAGAAGTAATGAAAATGTTAGGCATTTTTGTTAAACCAAGAAGAAAAGATCAATCACTAAAACATGTTATGTCTACTGTTGCTAGTGCCATTGAGTCTATTGGAAGTAATAGTCGATCCAAAGATAAGAATGCAACAAGACGAGCTATAACAACTGCTATAGGGAATAAAATAACTTTGAATAGAAGAATGGTAAGCAATATTAGTGGAATTCTAAAAATACATCCTAAAACATTGGTAAGAGTGGCAAAAAGAAGAGAAAGTATAGAAAATGATCCAATTAACCAATGTTGGAGTTTTAGTGGTCGACTCCCGAGATCTGACATGAAACTGAATGTTGAAATCAAATCTTTGATCAAAAAATATTGGCATGATAATACTAGGGTATCATCTAATGCTAGAGATGTTTTAAAATTAAGACTAGGATCCAAAGTTCGCGATCCTCATCCAAAACACCTATTAGACACAACGCAAACTGAATTTTATAAAAAAATTTGTGATGAATTAGTGTTACCTGGTAATATTTAAATAAGTCAAAGATCTTTTGAAAAATGCAAACCATGGTATGTAAATATTAATAAGCAACGAATATCTTGTTGTTGTAAAATGCATGTTCAATTTTGTTATTATTATGATGTGTTTCAATATATATGTTGTACTTTACATAGTAACATGATTATACAGGAATGTGATTAATATGCCAACTGAATCAATAAAAGAGTTTATATCAAGTTTGTTCTATGAAAGATCTAATGAAAAACCATTTTATTTAAGTTCATGTATTTCTGGACAATGCACTAGTTGTGGCAATCTTTCTTTGTTAAGAGTTTGTATGCATGAAAGTGTTGAAAATGATTTTGGACAACAATTAGTGGATGTTAAAAGATTTAAGAATGTTGAATATTCTTTAAAAGATGAAAAATTTGGAAAGCGTTGTGATTTAATTACAGAAAAGGTTAGTGTGCATGCATTCATATCAGAATTTAAGAGTAAAATTGTACCAAAATATGTCAAGCACTCTCAACAAGCTCGATGGCTTGATGGACAATTTCGTGAATGTAGAAACACATTTCCAGTTGGTACTATACTATCAGTGGTTGATTTTATGGAAAACTATACTTTAGCTCCGCAAGAGGAAATTTGATCACAATATTACAATTCAATGCAGGTTGCTATCTTTGTTCATATTGTTTATAGACATGCAAATGATAGCACAGAGAATGATAGAAAAGTTTTGAGGGAGTATCATTTCTATTTGAGTGACAACTGGTTACACTCATCAAAGTTTGTTCAATATTGTTTCAATATATTTTATACAAATTTAAGAGAAAGAGGAATCCAGATGATTGAACATCTTATATGGTCAGATAATTGTATGGGGCAGTTCAAGAATGCTCGAATGTTCTATTGGTTAAGTAGGGTTCATAAGGAGAATAATGTCCAACATATGTGAAATTTTTTTGAAGTTGGACATGGTAAAGGAGAACATGATGGAGCTAGTGCGTGTGTTAAAAGAATTCTTGCTAGACAACAATTGAAATTTGAGGATGCAGTAAAATTTAAAGATGCACGTGGGATTGTAGATTGGTGCAATACAAGATTATGTACACTTGGATCAAGCGAGTACTCTAAAGTTCATCAATTCTTTTGGTTGGTTGAAGAAGAAAACATTCTACCTAGACTTTATTGTCGGACAATTAGTGGATCTACTAAATGGCATTCATTTAGCAGTTTGAATGCAAGTACATGGACTATCTGGACAAGGGAGCTTGCATGTTTTTGTCAGTTTTGTATTTCAGGAGATTGGGAAGCATGTGAGAATACAGAATGGGTTGAAGAGTGGAAGCAAAGACCATTGACACTTGCACAAGCACATGATCAAAATGAAACAACAATTGAAGACAATGATCAACTATTTGCATTAGACAATTATGACCATATTTCAAAGCTTGTACAAGAAGGTAATTTAATTCAAATTATTTCATTTTATTTCACTTCATTACTAATTTGCAGTGCTTTTATTTATTTATGTGTGTAGATATGAATGTATGTATGTTGATTGGTCAAATTTTATGGACATGTGCAAGTTATTGAATCAAAATTTGTTTGCAGGACATGTGTATGCTGTTGTTGCACCAAAGAAGAATGAAGAGGAAACAAAATATTGGTTGGCTCGTTGTGTAGAGACTAAACATAAGTTAATAGCACCTCGAGAAGATGATGATGGATTTCCTTATCCAACAGGTTTGGTGATCCCCTTAAGACATCCCCTTAACCAAATTTTGATAACAAGTCTTTGATCCCCTTAAATAAATTTTAAGAACTTCTTTGATCCCCTTAAGCAATTTTTAAGAATTTCTTTGATGATGTCTATCATTGTGTAATGCCCCTCACTTTTTTGGCTTGTGATAGATGTTATTTTCATATTGCGCTCTGTCAGTTCTATAATAGTTGATAGTCTTATATTGCATATTTACAGTTTCGAGACATTTGGACTAGTATGTTATGGTTTATGTTCTCCTTGATCTTGATAGACTATGTTCGATGGATATATTTAGACATGTGTTATGAGTTAGGAAGACATTATGATTACTTCAATTATGATGTGTTGGACATGTTTAGTAATGGAATATTATTTACATGTTTTATTAGATTCGTTGATATTTGATTTTAAATGATGTGATTATAATCTTGTTCAAGAGCAGGGACGGTGCAGCATTACTCGCTTCGAGTACCCTGCTGTGCCGTGATTCTTTGACTCTCCAGGTGCAGACATATATGTATTTGATCCTATACAACAAGTTGTTTGAATGCAAGCTACAGGTACCGAACCTTGAGTCCACCTGATATAGTAGGTTTGAGCGGGTTCTTTCACCAATGGATATTAGTGATGGGAGATAACACAAGGTCTAATCCACTAGGTCAGTCCTTGTCTTCTGTTGTGGTCTCGAGTCATGTTGGGACACTTGGTCTTTGCCTTGTTATGATTGGTTATCTTGTGTCGTGATGTTTAGTCAAGTCGTGTTTTATAATGTTTAAATTATGCTCCTGTATGGTTAGAAGATTCTTTAATGAACTAGTGGTTATTAATAATGCTCCTATTTTGTTTATTAAAGCTTTGGATGACACCTTGGTTAAATTTTATAATAGATGAGAATTATAATCTGTTGTCCAAAAGTATTTATGTCATAAATTAGAGTTACGGGTATTTAGTGGTTATTTGGTAGATAATATTTTGGGGATATGCAAAATTAATGCCGTGTGTTGTCAATTTCAAAATTGGTGGATTTGGGAATCCCTTGATATAGTAAATTTTTGAATCTCACGAGAGAGTGGGTTGTTGGGAAGAGAGGCATGTCTTCTGCATTTATTCAAGGAGTTGAATCCTTGTTTTGAGAGAAGGACAGAGAAAATTGGAGGAGAAAAGGAGAATTGGACACAGGATTGGAAGGAAATTGGAAGAGGGACTGGAATCCGGGTATGTGACTTGGTTCTCTCTGTAAAATTTTTGCAATGGTTGTAGCTTTTATTAATTTAAATTTAGTGCGGCATGTTCTGTGGATGAAACTTGCATGTGTCGGTAATTTTGAATCTGTATCTCTGAGGCTTGTTATGTCTTGCACTAGTTTGGTCAAATGTCCTACCAGCCTCTGCAGATTTCTTCATGATGCATTCCTCTGGATTAGCCCTTGCCTAAAATCCTTTGGAAATCATGTGTCATCACCTAAAATCTTGTATTGTGTTTTCAACCCTGAGGAAAGCTGACTCAATGTTAAATTTCTATAATCTCTTGTCCCTGTTGTTCTGACATTTACCTCATATTTGCATTTCTCTGGTAGGAGTGTAATGCTCAGAAATTGGTGAGTTGACATCTACCTGCAACCTGTGAGTACTTGCAAATTAGCAAATTAGTTCCCATTTTATTCATATTACCTTATCTCTGAGATTCCTGGCGTCTATCTAAGTAGCCTTGACAACACTACCTCCACAAGAGTGTACCCTGCATTCAGGTCTGGGATACTCACATTATTAAACCAATAGTAACATTCTGGTTAGGTTTTATAGCCTATACTTATTTAAAGTTGCAAGACTGTCTATGTAAATATTTGTAATTGTAATATCTAATAAGATTCCTTTTTAGCTTATCCCTAGAAGAGATCCACTTTTTGACCCAACCTATTGTGTTATAGTCTGATGAATCAGCCTTTATACATCAACATCTAGTTCCTTGTCAATAGACTATGTATAAGAATTTCATAGAGCTTTTCTGAGTGCTCTATCTTCAGATTTAATTGCTGAAAACAAACTCTATCTTCTTCCTTTGCAAGTGTTGCCTTGAAAGCTTTTCTGAGTGCTCTATCTTCAGATTTAATTGCTGCAAACAAACTCTATCTTCTTCCTTTGCAAGTGCTGCCTTGAAAGCTTTTCTGAGTGCTCTATCTTCAGATTTAATTGCTGCAAACAAACTCTATCTTCGTCCTTTGCAAGTGCTGCCTTGAAAGCTTTTCTGAGTGCTCTATCTTTAGATTTAATTGCTACAAACAAACTCTATCTTCTTCCTTTGCAAGTGCTGCCTTGAAAGCTTTTCTAAGTGCTCTATCTTCAGATTTAATTGCTGCAAACAAACTCTATCTTCTTACTTTGCAAGTGCTGCCTTGAAAGCTTTTCTGAGTGCTCTATCTTCAAATTTAATTGCTGCAAGCAAACTCTATCTTCTTCCTTTGTAAGTGCTGCCTTGAAATCTTTTCTAAGTGCTCTATCTTTAGATTTAATTGCTGCTAGCAAACTCTATCTTCTTCCTTTGTAAGTGCTACCTTGAAAGCTTTTCTGTAAATATGTTTAAGACATTAATGTTGCATAAGCTTATGCTACAACCTTATAAAAGATTGTCCATTTTTCTAGGCGTGCAAGAGAAGAAATAAGGTAATGATTTAATTAGTAGATAGTTCAATTATTTCATTGAATAAAGTTTCTAATTATTCTATCTATAGATTTTTTTTTTTAAAATCATATAAAAAAAAAGGAGAAACTTATAAGTTCCTAATTACGAATGGATGAGGATAAAAACTTAGTTCCTATTTATGAACTCCCTTATTATGAATAGAAACTTAGTTAAGTATGGGCTGCATTATATGAAAACACATATATATTCTTATTCTTTTTAAATATATAGGATCATGTTGCTAAATACTTGTGTATTTTTAAATAAATGTAATTATGCTTTTTTCTAAATTATGAACTTTATGATTTTTAGAGGGAATGAAATGTAATTTATAAATTGTATAATTTCCTTGGTAGTAGGAAATAGGAAATTTAGTTTAATTTATGTTATTTAATATTGAGTTTGGATGTAATGGGATTAAGAAGTGGATTTTTGTGATTTGGAAGATGATATGCTATACTTGATTTATTAATAAAAAAAATATTATTATTATTATTATTTATTTTTTTATTTTTTTTGGAAGTGTTAATAGATTTTTGTTGATAGGAATAAGTTATGTTATTTGAGTTGTGTAGTGTCTTGTCATTAGGTTTTGCGAATTGGAAATTCTTGTGTAATTTAAATTTGTGTATTGTCATAATAGAGGCCTTTTGCAAGAAAATAAGGTTTGGGTTTTCCGAGGCTTAGTTGTGTATGTATAAATTCATGTAAAGAATGAAGTGTGATTTGTAATAATGTGGATTGAGTGCATTATGTCACTTGTTGAGGACCTTGAAATGAGGTTGTTTTATGACAATAATAAGACATGCACATACGATTATAATTTTAAGTTGCTTGATTTAATTGTAGTTGGTTTACTGTGAATAAAGGATTATACTCATCATAGGTAAATACCTTTAGTCATTTTATTAGAAATAGTAAGCATTAAATATTGGTTGCTAAGTAAAACTATTTAGGTCCATATTGTTGAAAAGTGTAATATGTTTATAAGTAGGAAATTATAGTTATTGATGTGTGTTTTGTACAATTGGTAGTTTTTAGAATTTAATACAGGAAAAAGTATTTACTTATAGATGCGAGTAAATGGTGAGTCTCTTTTCCTGTCATCATCCTTATCGTATCTGTGTACTAGTAAGGAATCCTTGTGTTCGCCTTGGGTGGAGTTATGTCTTTATTTTGGTTAGTTGTGAAGTGGGAAATCAGGTAAGATGTCATGACCTCTTAGTGTCAAAATGAGGAATCAGTTTCCCCGTTAGATAATGGTTACTCTTCTTTGGTTTGTACCTGTCTCTAGAGGTGTGTTAGTTTGGGTTCTAATTCTTATAGTGGCATATCAATGCAATGGGGATTTATATTGCTAGGGCAAGTGAATGGCAAGAGTAATGGTTAGATTCCGTGTTGTACCTTATCTTTGCTCATGGTGGTTTGTTGTTGTTTGGAGTTTGCTAAGGGAGTGGCTTCTATGGTGGGGCCAATGCCTAGTGAGAGGCCGCCTGGGTAACCCCATGGAAGTTATGAGCTAGTGGAAAACTTATAACTTTTAGGAGGGTTAGGGTAGTAAACATTTAACAAGTTAAGCAAGATACCTCACCCATGCCTTGAGTGCTCTAACAGGCTAAGGATGGGATGAGAAGGCCTAGTTGGCAAGGCTGACCTCCTCATCTCCATGAGAGGACCCGTCGGTTCCACATGTGTCACCCTATGGGGCTGGTGCCTAAAGAGGGGCTACCAGATAACCATAGATGGGGGCCAGCTTCTGGTGATAGATAGCCTAGGTAACCCATGCCAGGACCATGCGATGACACTCTCCTTAGGCAACTCAGTTTCATTCTCTTGATTTTGTTGTTATCTCTGGAGTATAGTCTTGGCTTCTGGATTGGTCTTGGTTGGATGTATGTGTTGTCTGGTGGAGTACTGTCATACCTATGCAGTCTTGTTATCTTGTATGCCTGTGAGGAGTCTGTATCTTACTATTGTCTCATTGTTGTAACTTTGACCTAGTGGATCCTCGATGTGGATCTCCTAACTCGGAGGGGTGGACCTTGTTGGTTCTTTCCCTGATTGGATTCTCATTCCTCATATTTCCCTAGAAGGTAGCCATCAGTGATCAACAGGATCTCTGGGCCAGGGGGCAACAGCATAGGAGATAGACTCTATTTTATCTCCTCTTCATCTTCAGGCTCTGCAAAACCTAGGGGGGTATTCCCTATTCAACACCCATGAGATTATGCTTGTGGGTTGGCTTGGGATGTTGATACAAAGCAGATAAATCCTCCTATATGAAGACCAAAACTGTGGGATAAGCGCAAAGGGGCTAGCTTTGGGCTTATGTTCAGTTGTGAATCAGAGGATCTTGGTCCTAAACTACTTCTACAGTCCTGATGGTTGTTTTGGAAGTTTGAATTTGATTTTATGTTTGGATGCAAACCTGGGCCTGGTGTATAACCTCAACACAGAGCTAGATTGGTGCCTATCCAGGGCTTGGAGTTAGTAGACATACACATGTAAATGTTCAGCATAAACATACCAAGACTGGATTTCAAGGGGATTTGTGTGATATCTGCCTTACAGATACCTCCCAAAATAGAGTATTAAGTTATCTCTACTTATGATATCCTTACTGCAATATTTTCTCCTCAACACGTAACCTGAAAACACTTTAATCTACCCCTTGAGCAGAAGTTAAGAGATCAAGCATTTGATATAGTAAACCTATATCCTAGAACCCAAGACACCCCTTAGATATCCAAATTCAAAAGAAAAGTATATTCAATACAGGAGACAGATAACAAAACACATGCAGTATAGCATTATTCATCTAAAACAGCATGAAACCAATGAATCTATGCACAATACATAAAACATGAGACTCATAAACTCACAAGATCTTCTGCACAGAGCAACCAAAACTAGTTATATCTTATTACAATGCCAGATGTGTCCAATTTTTCAACAACCAAGAAAAGAGTAACACAGTTTGCTTAAAACAGCAAGAAAGTGTAATTTGCAAAAATTAATTACATGACAAGATCAAAAAATTTTACCAGACAATGCACCAGAGATGGCGCTCAAAATAATAAATGCTACCGAGGACAAAACATGGAGAAGCAAGAGAAGGACGAGGAGTAGATGAGCTCGAGCCTTGTGCCACTGCTAGAAGATGATCGTCATGAACTTGGTACTTGGCTGCTCAACCATCGGCCCATGCCTCTGCATATCGCCATTAATGGCTCAACCAACCATAGCCTCCTTGGAAACCATCACAGTGCGCCCGAGGAAATTTCCTGCTCAAAACATGCTTGAAGACACAAGGAAGAATTACCACTGCAACTTTGAAATATGGCCGTTGATCATTTCCCTTCGCAGGATCTACAGCCTCATATTGCTTTGAAAGTTGAGAACCACTAAGAATGTGCCACACAGGCATTTTGGCTTTCGTTGACTCTTCTAACTTTGTGAGATAAAAGATCCCACATTTGTCCTGCAGGGACCATTCTATCATTTTATAAACGGGGCCGCAAGTACACTAAGTGTCGAGCATTTTACCCTACTTGACCCATGAACCCTCCACTAATAGCCCATCAGTGTATCTCCTGCTGACATTACATGTTTCCCCGATGAACACCTCTGTCAACCAAACTTAGACTATCGGAGTGATAAGAAAATCCTTCGCTGACCGCATCGATCACACCAATGCCCACTCTCTTAAAAGCCTCACTCCACTCGTCGTCGGCCAGACAAACCCCATCGGATCAATGCCCCGCAATCTGCCCGATGCACCAAGTCATCCCGATGGCACTTACAAGCCACACTCCATCGGCAAGACCCTGTCTCATCGGCAAATTTATCATCTGCCTAGCCGATATGCAATGTCACTCTGATGAACATCCCATCAGCCAAACAAAAGGCATCAGAAGTAGAATTCCTTGCTTCGCCAATGAGAGAAGTCATCCCGATGAACATCATGATAATGTTGAAAAACACTGAGAGGCTCCAATACTTAGAAATTTTATTGAACCTTTGGGAAGGTGCCTGCATGTTAAGCACCTGAGACCTGATTGATTAAGCATGCACCAACAGTGGCTCTGATTGGGGACGTGCAGGTGCAAGACTGTAGTGAGGACCTCAGATCTCTGGGATGCAGACCAGTCCCCTATCCATTGGGCTATGGAGTCGACCATTGCACCAACCTGCACACAAATTATATTTTCAAACATATTTTGGCAGCCCCGGGTAGCCAAAAAGGAAGAACCACAACTTTATCCTGTCAAATGCCTAGTTCCAAACTGAATAATCCCAACAATGGCTAAAAAAATTAAAACAATCTGCCCACATGCTGATCTTATGAATTACATGCTTCACCATTTTTGAAAAATTGCCACTGTCAGCACTGCATCTGTCACTCTGCATTTTACAACCAAACATATAGCCATACATAGTAGAATATGTTTCAACATTATGTAACATATGTAGGTTAAAATCCTCAAATAGTATATCCTCACATTGCATTTGGCAATATTCATTATCTACCTGGCTATTGGATATAACCAAACACATATCCAGCTGATCCAAAAACTAAAAACACTCAGAAAATATGAGACCCTCATCATCACTTATATCACTTATGGATAATGATAACAAAACCTGATCTGCACACCCATAATTGCACATGTCTGAACCAACTGATGATGAACATCTATCATCCACAGTTTGCAAATCCATATAATCATCATCGAACAGAGGGTTAGTCCTGCACCAATGTGGGTCATGACTCACAACATCAAAGACATCTGTAGGCTCATCATAAAGGGGATTAACACTCACTACAAAGGCCTCTGCTTCTTCTTCATGACAATCCAATTCTTCTTCAGTATTATCAAATCTAAAGTCATAAGAAGAACAAACCTGATCCATGAATTGATCATGGATATCATCTTTATCATCTTTAATCTCTGATTGCCCCACATACAAAATTTTTGCTACTTCAATGCACTCTGAAGTTGAACTATCTACATCATTTTCTAGCCCTCTAATGCTTCCTGATGAAACTGATATTGATTCTTGATCCATATGATCACAACTTTGCACAACTAGATCATTTAAACATGAAAGCTCTTTGTTTAGGACTGGTATGCAAGTATTACTTGGGAAATTATTGTTGTCAACTTCATTTGCGGGGCAAAATAGGACATCCTCCTCTATAACAGAAACATCATCAACTTGGAATGATGCAAAAACTGAGACAGCAGGGGTGTGAGTGCTTTGACATTCATTGTCAACTCCTGAATTAAATCTTTCATTAACATTGGGGGCTGCAGGACAACAAAAATTTTCAAAAAAATGACCCTTTTGTATTCCATACCTCCAATTGTTTTCAATATCTATTGCAAACTGATGTGCTTGATGCAATGTGGTGGGCTCCTTATCTCTCAATCTATAACTCATTTTCTTATCAAAGGCTCCCAAATAGACAACTAGGCACAATGCATCATTAGGTCTCATACATTCTGGTATTCTGTTCAATGCCTTCATAAACCTGAGGTTAAAGGCTAGAACTAACTCATCCTCTTCAACATGGATATACATAAAATTACTAATAACTACATATTCAGATATTCTTTCACCATATTGTTCTAGAAATGCAGATTTAAAATCATGCCAAGAGCTAACAGAGTAAGCTGGAAGGTAGGAGAACCAGTCCCTTGCATCTTTATCAAGAGATTGAACAAATAATCTCATAACTACATCCTCATGGTCAATCTCAAAATCATCTACCACATTTAAAAACTGCTGCAAGTGTCTCTCAGCTGATTCATCCTTTATACCATTGAATTTTGGCAAATACTTTCTAATTTTAGATGGAAAAGCATTAGGGTAGCCACAAATGCCATCAAAATTTATGGGCTTATGTCTTTCAGTGCTGAAACTCTTTCTATTACATAGTTGGGACTGATTATTATGCATCATTACATTTGACATCTCACAAGGGTGCATGGGCTGATAATACATCTTTTATGTTTTTGCAACCCTCTTTTTCAACTCAGATTTTCAGTCAACAATGGCCTTAGGCCTTACAAATGACTGTTGTTTAGCTTTCCTAAAGTCCTCCAAATGAGTCTTTCAAACAATATTGCATACTTCACTTGAAAATACAAACTAGGCTCTTACAGAAGCATGCAAGATCTGCTCTCACCAATATTTCCCTTTTAATCAGTGCTACCTCACCAAATAGGGAGTTTTTCAAAGCTTACACAAATACCTGGATATGTTGCAGCTGCTGATAGGTTCATTCAATAGAGTCGCCACCTCCTTAGCAGATGAATGAGCTTCAAACAAGTTGAAGCTGTAAATTGATTTCTTTCTTTCTGGGTTCTCCCACAGTAGAGTCCAGATACAACTTTTTCCTTTGCTATAACAAAGCATCTCCAGGTTTGATTTTTTTTTTTTTTTAAATCTTTTAGACTTGAACTTTCATGGATATGACATTGTCTCCCCAGCAGATTTGCCAATTTCTGTTGGTTCTTTCCCTGACTGGATGCTCATTCCTCAGATTTCCCTACAAGGTAGCCATTAGTGATCAACAAGATCTCTAGGCCAAGGGGCAACAGTGTAGGAGATAGACTCTATTTTATCTCCTCTTCATCTTCAGGCTCTGCAAAACCTAGGGGGGTATTCCCTATTCAACACCCATGAGAATATGCTTGTGGGTTGGCTTGGGATGTTGATACAAAGTAGATAAATCCTCCTATATGAAGACCAAAACTGTGGGATAAGTGCAAAGGGGCTAGCTTTGGGCTTATGTTCAATTGTGAATCAGAGGATCTTGGTCCTAAACTACTTCTACAGTCCTAATGGTTGTTTTGGAAGTTTGAATTTGATTTTATGTTTGGATGCAAACCTGGACCTGGTGTATAACCTCAACACAGAGCTAGATTGGTGCCTATCTAGGGCTTGGAGTCAATAGACATACACATGTAAATGTTCAGCATAAACATACCAAGACTGGATTTCAAGGGGATTTGTGTGATATCTACCTTACAGATACCTCCCAAAACAGAGTATTAAGTTATCTCTACTTATGATATCCTTACTGCAATATATTCTCCTCAACACTGAACCTGAAAACACTTTAATCTACCCCTTGAGCAGAAGTTAAGAGATCAAGCATTTGATATAGTAAACCTATATCCTAGAACCCAAGACACCCCTTAGATATCCAAATTCAAAAGAAAAGTATATTCAATACAGGAGACAGATAACGAAACACATGCAGTATAGCATTATTCATCTAAAACAGTATGAAACCAATGAATCTATGCACAATACATAAAACATGAGACTCATAAACTCACAAGATCTTCTGCACAGAGCAACCAAAACTAGTTATATCTTATTGCAATGCCAGATGTGTCCAGTTTTTCAACAACCAAGAAAAGAGTAACACAGTTTGCTTAAAACAGCAAGAAAGTGTACTTTGCAAAAATTAATTACATGACAAGATCAAAAATTTCTGCCAAACAATGCACCAGAGATGGCGCTCAAAATAATAAATGCAGCCAGGGACAAAACATGGAGAAGCAAGAGAAGGACGAGGAGCAGATGAGCTCGAGCCTTGTGCCACCACTAGAAGATGATCGTCATGAACCTGGTACTTGGCCACTCAACCATCGGCCCATGCCTCTGCATATCGCCATTAATGGCTCAACCGACTGTAGCCTCCTTGGAAACTATCACAGCGTGCCCATGGAAATTTCCCGCTCAAAACATGCTTGAAGATGCAAGGAAGAATTACCACTGCAACTTTGAAATATGGCCGTCGATCATTTCCCTTTGTAGGATCTACAGCCTCATATTGCTTTGAAAGTTGAGAACCACTGAGAATGTGCCACGTAGGCACTTTGGCTTTCATTGACTCTTCTAACTTTGTGAGATCAAAGATCCCACATTTGTCCTACAGGGACCATTCTATCATTTTATAAACGGGTCTGCAAGTACACTAAGTGTCAAGCATTTTACCCTGCTCGACCCACGAACCCTTTGCCAATAGCCCATCGGCATATCTCCTACTGACATTACATGTTTCCCCGATGAACACCTCCGTCGGCCAGACTTAGACTATCGGAGCAATAAGAAACTCCTTCACCGACCGCATCAATCACACCGATGCCCACTCTCTTGAAAGCCTCACTCCACTCGTCGTCGACTAGACAAACCCCATCGGATCAACGCCCCGTGATCTGCCCGATGCACCAAGTCATCCCGATGGCACTTACAAGCCACACTCTATCGGCAAGACCCTATCTCATCGGCAAATTTATCATCTGCCTGGCCGATATACAATGTCACTCCGATGAAGATCCTCATCGGCCAAACACAAGGCGTCGGCAAACCTTATTCATATCTGCCCGACACACAAAGTCACCCTGATGAACATCCCATCGGCCAAACAAAAGGCATCGGAAGCAAAATTCCTAGCTTCGCCGATGAGAGAAGTCATCCTGATGAACATCATGATAATGTTGAAAAACACTGAGAGGCTCCAATACTTAGAAATTTTATTGAACCTTTGGGAAGGTGCCTGCATGTGAAGCACCTGAGACTTGATTGATTAAGCAGGCACCAACAGACCTCTGGGTTCCACATGGTTGGGAGGTAGAGCTATCCATTGGTATTCTTGGAGATTCGGATTGAGCTTTGTGCAGAGCTGTACTAGTTCAGTTTGCTTTCTATCTCCAGTAGTGTTGTATACCTTATGTATTCTTTATAAACCGACATGATCGGTCTTATAATCTTGTAATCCTGTACTGAGACTCTGTAAATAAACTATCCTGTTATAGTAAAAGTTATTTGTATCTATTTTAGCAGTGTAATGGTTATTACTTTTGTGGTTTTACTTTTTTTATTAATGCAGTTATGTTGCCCTAGAGTTGTTAGAAGAGTAATTTCTTTATGCTGTGTAATATGGTATGTTTGGTTACTGCTTTGCACTATCTTGCTTTCAAAAAAAAATTATTTCTGTAATTTTTGCATTTTTAGTCTAGCACTCTAGGGTTGCATGATGGGGCATTACATTTGGTATCAGAGCCAAGTTAAACACTGGGTACCCTGGTTATATTTGAGCCTATTATGTAACCTAGTGCTTAAACTCTGTAGAATGATTTAACCCCTGTTGTGACCCTTTTCTTAATGTAATAATTTGCCTTTTGTGTGTAGGGTAGATGCCTAGAGGTAGGGGCCGAGGTCAGGGCAGAGGTAGGGGTTGTGGGAGAGGTGGTGGCAGTACCCCTCCCCCCAGTTCTCCTCATGCGAGTGCCCATGAAGGTAGGGGTTAGAACATGGAGGGTCAGGGTCAACCTGATGGAGCCCAGTTGAGACAGATTCTTAAGAAGGCCCTTGCTTGTTTAGGCCCTAGACAGTAGGGTGAGCAGCCCAGAGGAGGTCAGGAGGTAGACCAGCCAGGTCCTAGAGAGAGAGAGGTCTCCCAGGCGTAGGGAGTTGACAGTTGAGCAGGAGGCCACACTAGCTAGCCATATGAGGGATTTACTGAGAGCACGCCCTCCCATCTTTGATGGAGCTGGTAGAGGACTTGAGGCAGAGACTTGGTTATTGGATTTAGGCAGGTGTTTCACCATGCATCTATATGGTAGCAACACAAAAGCTAGATGTGCTATTTTGCATCTCCGAGGGTTTGCTTCGACTTGGTGGCGGCTAGAGGAGCAGAAGCTGCATTTGGACATTAGCACTGTGTCTTGGGAGTTGTTTTTAGAGAGATTCAGAGCTCGCTTTCTTTCTGACCATTGGAGGCAGCGTCGAGCAGATGAGTTCCATGAGTTGAGGTAGTTGGCCTTGACAGTTGAGCAGTATGAGCGCAGATTTTATGAGCTCAAACAGTATGCAGGCATTGGGGATGACGAGTCTATGTTGGTGCAGCATTTTATCAGGGGCTTGAATGCCCGAATTAGTGGAGGGGTTCGTGTATTCAAACCTAAGACGATGGAGGTTGCCATGGAGAAAGCCCGGTTAGTGGAGGAGAATTTGGCTATGGTCCTCGGTGGGCATACAGGTGTGCACATTGGCAATGCACCTTTGTCAGGATATGGTTCTCGAGGTGGTCACACTCAGGCATCAGGTTCTCATACACCCTCAAAGGGTGGTCAACAATAGCAGTATTCATAGTCCAAACCGAAGAATTCTCAGCATCAGCAAGGTAATAGATTTCAAAATAAGAAAGACTGGTCTTGGCAGCGCAATAAGCGCAACCGTTTTGATCAGCCAGCTCAGAGTATGCAGTCCACAGTGAGCAGAGGTAGCTTCCAGCAGTCTAGTGCTTTCTGAGGTGATGGTGGTCTTGGCAGGGGCACCGGGTGCTTCTCTTGTGTCCAGCAGGGCCATTTTGCTAGGCAGTGCCCGTAGAAGGGTGTGTCAGGGTTTGGACATCGACTGGTGGCATCTAAGCCAATGGTTGGTGATGCAGGCAGGTCACACTGAGTCTTTACAGTGGTAGATAACCGACAAGCAGAGCATCAGAGCACTGTGGTGGAGACTTCTGGTCGCATGCGAGGTATTGGTTTTTCTGTTCTTTTTGATTCTGGTGCCTCTGATTCATTTATATCTCCTTCTCTTGTGGAGCGTTGTGGCTTAGTGGCAACAAAGTAGGATGATAGGTGGCAGGTTGAGTTAGCTTCCGGGGCTAAGATAGCAGCTGAGTCTCTAGTTTCAGGGTGTGATTTGATGATTGGCTCTCTATCTACTTCTGTGGACCTTCGCATTCTGCCTCTGGGTTCATATGACATAGTTTTGGGGATGGATTGGTTGGAGGCCCATCAGGCAGTGATAGATTGTCGACATAAGTCTGTTAGATGTGTGGATGATTCTGGTGCTAAGGTTGAGGTTGTAGGAGTTCAGAGACCTATTTCCCTACGTATGATCTCTGTTATGCAACTCAAGAGATGCATGCGTCAGGGATGTCATCTTTTTGCAGTGACTGTTAGTGATTTGGAGATGGAGGAGAGCCAAGAGGCATCTCTTGATGATCATCCACTCTTGAGGGAGTATGCGGATGTTTTTCCTTCTAATATTCCAGGGATGCCACCTAAGTGTGACATTGATTTTAGGATTGATCTAATTCTCGGTGCAGAGCCTATCTCACGAGCTCCATACAGGATGACCACTCAGGAGCTCAAGGAGCTTCGACTATAGTTGGAGGAGCTACTAGCCAAAGGGTTCATACGACCTAGTGTTTCTCCTTGGGGAGCGCCTATGATCTTTGTGAAGAAGAAGGATGGATCTCTACAGCTATGTATCGACTATCGGCAGCTCAATAAGGTAACAGTGAGAAATAGGTATCCCTTGCCTCGGATCGATGATTTGTTTGATCAGATTAAAGGAGCTAAGGTATTCTCTAAAATTGACCTTAAGTCGGGATATCACCAAATTGTAGATATTTGAGGCAGATATTCACAAAACAACATTTCGCACCCGTTATGGACATTATGAGTTCACAGTGGTACCATTTGGGTTGACGAATGCACCTTCAATTTTCATGAGCTTGATGAATGGGGTATTCCGCACTTATCTGGACCGATTTGTCCTTATCTTTCTTGATAATATATTGATCTATTCAAGGACTATGGAGGAGCATGAGGAGCATTTGTGTCAGGTGTTGTAGTGTCTGAGAGAAAATTAGCTTTATGCCAATTTGTTGAAATGTGAGTTCTTTCAGACAAAGGTTAAGTATTTGGGTCATGTCATCTCTAGAGAGGGTATTGCAGTGGATCCCTCAAAGAGCCAAGCTATTATGGACTGGCTTGCACCCACTAATGTTTCTGAGGTCCGTAGTTTTATGGGGCTGGCAGGTTACTACCATCGCTTTGTTATGGGGTTTTCAAGGATTGCCCATCCTATTACTTCTCTTCAGAGGAAAGGGAAGAAGTTTGTTTGGTCAGAGCAGTGTCAGGAAGCCTTTCAGACTCTTAAGGAGCAGCTGACCAGTGCACCTATATTAGCAGTTCCTGATCATGATAGGGACTTTGTTGTTTGTATCGATGCTTCCTTGGAGGGTTTGGGAGCAGTTATGATGCAGGAGGGTCGTGTGATTGCCTATGAGTCTCACAAACTCAAGGATCACAAATTGAACTATCCCACTCATGACCTAGAGTTAGCAGCAGTTGTGCATGCCTTGGTGAGATGGAGGCATTTTTTGTTAGGGCATCGGTTTGAGTTGCACAATGATCATCATAGTTTGCTGTATATTTTCACGCAGCTAAACTTGAATGCAAGGCAAAGGCGTTGGATGGAATTCTTGTGCAAGTATGACTTCGAGGTCAGATATATTTAGGGCAAGGAGAATGTGGTAGCAGATGCTCTTAGTCGTTGAAGGCATGAGATCTCAGCAATTTCTCTTACAGTTGATTTGAGAGGTCAGATTCTCGCTGCTCTTCCTACTGACAGTTGGTGCCAGGAGGTGAGATTTGAGATTAAGTCTGGTAGACCTTTAGAAGGTAGGTTCTCCGGTTACTCTTTTGAGTCAGATGGTCTTTTGCGACATTTGGGTCGTATCTATGTTCCTAATTCTGAGGGTCTTTGCACCCTAGTTTTGTCTGAGGCACATCAGGCACCCTATTCTACTCATCCGGATGTCAAGAAGATGCATGCAGATCTGCATCAGTTGTACTTTTGGAGTGGTATGAAGTGGGATATTGCTGATTTTGTGTCGAGATGTCTTGAGTGTCAGAGGGTGAAGGTGGAGCACCAGCACCCTGCAGGTCTTTTGATTCCAGAGTGGAAGTGGGATATCATTTTGATAGACTTCATTGTTGGTTTGTTGATGTCCTCTCGACAACAAGATGCTATTATGGTCACTGTGGATAGGTTGACAAAGGTAGCTCACTTTTCTCCTGTCCATGCTTCTTACAATGCCTCTACGGTGGCTAGAGTGTTCATGGAGGACATCGTCAGACTTCATGGGATTCCTCGTAGGATCATCTCCGACAGGGATCCAGTGTTCACTTCCACCCTTTGGACTTCCTTGCAGCATGCCTTGGGGACACAACTGAACTTTAGTTTATCTTATCATCTTGAGATTGATGGTCAGACTGAGAGGGTTAATCAAGTTCTTGAGGATATGTTGAGGATGTATGTGATGGATCGGCAGAGCCGTTGGGAGGACTACCTTTACCTGGTCGAGTTTGCCTATAATAATGGATATCACAGTACTATTGGCAAGTCTCTGTTTCAGGCCTTGTATGGTCGTCCTTGTAGGACTCCTTTGAGTTGGGATCATTTGGAGGATAGAGTTCTTCTAGGTCCGGATATGCTTAGAGATATGGAGCAGCAGGTTGAGAGGATTAGAGAGCATTTGGTGGCAGCTCAGGATAGGTAGAAGAAGTATGCAGATGCTCATAGGATCGATCGTCAATTTTTTGTTGGGGATCGGGTGTTCTTACGTGTGTGACTGTTAAAGAGTCCAATCCACTATGGAAAGGGCTCTAAGCTAGCACCGTGCTTTGTTGGACCTTTTGAGGTGTTGGAGAGGATTGGTCTAGTTGCTTATCATCTTGCTTTTCCACCTAGCCTTTCATGCATCCATGATGTGTTTCATGTTTCTGTACTTAGACCTTACTATCCGGATATTGCTCATGTTCTTGATTGGACTGCTCTACAAGTAGAGGACGGGCAGCTAGCTTTGGAGCCCGTAGGCATTCTTCAGCACAGGAGACTTTCTCTCAGGGGCAGAGACATGGAGCAGGTTAGGGTCCAGTGGGACCCTAATGATGAGACCTCTACTACCTGGGAGGATGCTACCAGGACAAGGGAGTTATATCCTCACTTATTTGCAAGCTTCCAGGAGTAAGCCTAGTTTTAGGGGGGGAGGATGTAATGCCCCTTGCTTTTTTGGCTTGTGATAGATGTCATTTTCATATTGCTCTCTGTCAGTTCTGGAACAGTTGATAGTCTTATATTGCATATTTACAGTTTCGAGACATTTGGACTAGTATGTTATGGTTTATGTTCTCCTTGATCTTGATGGACTATGTTCGATGGATATATTTAGACATGTGTTATGAGTTAGGATGACATTATGATTACTTCAGTTATGATGTGTTGGACATGTTTAGTAATGGAATATTATTTACATGTTTTATTAGATTCGTTGATATTTGATTTTAAATGATGTGATTATAATCTTGTTCAAGAGCAGGGACGGTGCAGCATTACTCGCTTCGAGTACCTTGCTGTGCTACGATTCTCTAACTCTCCAGGTGTAGACATATATGTATTTGATCATATACAACAAGTTGTTTAGATGCAGGCTGCAGGTACTAAACCTCGACTCCACCTGATATAGTAGGTTTGAGCGGGTTCTTTCACCAATGGATATTAGTGATGGGAGATAACACGAGGTCTAATCCACTAGGTCGGTCCTTGTCTTATGTTGTGGTCTCAAGTCATGTTGGGACACTTGGTCTTTGCCTTGTTATGATTAGTTATCTTGTGTCGTGATGTTTAGTCAAGTCGTGTTTTATAATGTTTAAATTATGCTCCTGTGTGGTTAGAAGATTCTTTAATGAACTAGTGGTTATTAATAATGCTCCTATTTTGTTTATTAGATAATTATTGAATTAGCTTAAAGCTTTGGATGACACCTTGGTTAAATTTTATAATAGATGAGAATTATAATTTACTGTCCAAAAGTATTTATGTCATAAATTGGAGTTACGGGTATTTAGTGGTTATTTGGTAGAGAATATTTTTGGGATATGCAAAATTAATTCCGTGTGTTGTCAATTTCAAAATTGGAGGATTTGGGAATCTCTTGATATAGTAAATTTTTGAATCTCACGAGAGAGTGGGTTGTTGGGAAGAGAGGGATGTCTTCTGCATTTATTCAAGGAGTTCAATCCTTGTTTTGAGAAAGTGGGTTGTTGGGAAGAGAGGCATGTCTTCTGCATTTATTCGAGGAGTTGAATCCTTGTTTTGAGAGGAGGACAGAGAAAATTGGAGGAGAAAGGGAGAATTGGACACAGGATTGGAAGGAAATTGGAAGAGGGACTGGAATCCGGGTATGTGACTTGGTTCTCTCTGTAAAAATTTTGCAATGGTTGTAGCTTTTATTATTTTAAATTTAGTACGGCATGTTCTGTGGATGAAACTTGCATGTGTCGGTAATTTCGAATCTATATCTCTGAGGCTTGTTATGTCTTGCACCAGTTTGGTCAAATGTTGCACTAGCCTCTGCAAATTTCTTTCAGATGCATTCCTCTGGATTAGCCCTTGCCTAAAATCCTTTGGAAATCATGTGTCATCACCTAAAATCTTGTATTGTGTTTTCAACCCTGAGGAAAGTTGACTCAATGTTAAATTTCTACAATCTCTTGTCCCTGTTGTTTTGACATGTACCTCATATTTGCATTTCTCTGGTGGGAGTGTAATGCTCAGAAATTGGTGAGTTGACCTCTACCTGCAACCTGTGAGTACTTGCAAATTAGCAAATTAGTTCCCATTTTATTCATATTACCTTATCTCTGAGATTCCTGGCGTCTATCTAAGTAGCCTTGACAACACTACCTCCACAAGAGTGTACCCTACATTCAGGTCTGGGATACTCACATTATTAAACCAGTAGTAACATTCTGGTTAGGTTTTATAGCCTATACTTATTTAAAGCTGCAAGACTATCTATGCAAATATTTGTAATTGTAATATCTAATTGTTGGGTGAATATTTTGTCGTTAACTCGCTAACGGCAAAATGGGTATATCAGCCACAGCTATGATGAGACAAAGTCTCTCCTCTCAGCAAGGGGAGGTTCCCTCTAATTACTTAACTTTTGCAAATCAAACAACTTATCAAATTTATGTACACTAAAAACTATGTTGGTGGTGGTTCCATCTCATCTCATTCTCTTTTTTCAGAATAGATGTTTATATTTCAAACTCTTGATATAAAACTTATAAATTATCACAAAATCACAGAAACGCAAAGTTTTTTGTTACCTCACTGATTACTTGTAAACAAAACTATTTGAAGTAGAATGCAGCCCAAAGTCTTCACTTCTCTTCAAGATGATAAAAGTAAATCAAATATAACAACTTGCAGCACAAAGTCTCCAAACTATTGTATTCTCACAAACATGAACATTTAACCCACAACTAATTTGATAACACAAAGTTTATCAGAATCAAATTAAGAGCGCTCTCCAATCACTTGAAACAAACTCCACACTTTAATTATTATCAAATAAGATTATGATAGCAAGACGTAGGAACAAAACTATCACAACACAAATAATCCCAAGACAAAGATTGGAATTGAACTTGCTTTCTTGTATTGATAAATATTTGAATATTGATTTTCACAAAAAGCACAAAGTCTTGATTTGCTTCTCAATTCGCCAGAGTTTTCTTGCAATAGACTAAAGATAATATTTACAAAAGAGGCACCCTTTATTTATAGGGAAAGACCTTGAGAAAATCTAGGAAATCTACAACTAATTTGACTTATTCAACAAGAGAGTCCTATTTGACTTATGACTTCTCTTGTTTCACATGTAATTACATTTTGGAAAATTACATGTGTAGATGTCCAAAACAAAATTTCATTTACATAATATTTAAGAGAAATAAGCTAGGGCACTAGCTTCCTCCATCCTTTTTCCTTAGGAAGTTCTGATACATGGTTTGAACAATTGACATCTCGCATGCATCTGGTCTTGCTGTGTTTTCAGAGATGGTGCGAGCTCGGAGGATTGAATCTTTCACTACCTTTACTGCCTTTTCATGCTTTTCTAAATTATCCTTCAAGTTCTCCAAAGTCAAATGTTGATCATACAGGTTGTCCATTAAGAGCACAGAGGGAGCTTCCTCTTCAAATTTCTTCTGTACCATTTCTTCAAAAGAACTTATCATTTCCTGTGTCGTGAGGAAGCTATGATCTTCCCTTGTCAAGGTGCAAGGAAGTTCTTCCAGCCGATGTAGGAGTGTGACATCACTGTCTTTGCTGGCTTCTCAAGCTTGGCATAGATCTTCAAGTAGACTCTTTATTATGAAAATACAATGAGCTAGAGTCTCCTTGGTCTTGAGATATGATTCCCTGTTGGTGATGACCCCAATGGTGATTAGATTCTTTATCTTGATCTTCTTCATATCTATCCACTCTTCTAGGCTCTCTTCTTGATCTTGTAACTCTTGTGAAAGTAGATCTACCAGATTGTCCAGCTCCGCTTTAGTTTTGTCCATTTTCTCCTTTCTTTCCACAGCAGTTTTCAACAGAACTCGTCCTTGTGCCAACAACCGCTCCACCACATCCCCCACAATCTTGCCTCTAGCTTGGGCTTTTTCAACCTTCTGTATCAGGGGATCTTCCACTGCCACTGCCATTGGTTCCACTATCTCTGATGACTTTACTATTTTCTGAAGGATAGCAGCCAGTTGTTCTACTTTTGCTTTGTATTGCTCTTTTTCCCTCTTGGCTTCATCATACTTTTCAAGTAGGGTGGTGGCAGTGGTTTGGAAATCTGCTTTGACACCTTCATGAGTCACTTTACCAAGTTCAACCCTTGAGATGACACAACTGCTCATGTCAAAAGTATCAACTGTGGCATCTTCAGGAGGTTTGGCAATTTCGGCATATCTGATTCCCTTTTCAGTGACCAGCCTAGAAACAGTCTTAGGCTTCTTCTTTTGATTCTTAGTTTTCACGGGCAACAGCTTTTCAATGTCAATCTCATCAGGTGAGATAGCTTGTTTCTTCCTCTTTGGAGTATAGGCAGATAGCCATGGAGGAAGTATAGATGCATCAACAACTGGAGGAGGATCCACTACTTGCTTGGTTGGCTCCGTGTTTATACCCGTGATGGTTACAATTGGACTTGTGTTGGTAAACACGACACCAGTATCAACAACCTTTTGTGAAGCATCAAGAAGGTTCTCCAAAACAGTCTCTTCCCCGATATCAAAAGAAGGGGAAGATAAGCTTGGAATGGAACCAGAAGAATCAAAAACGGTTCCAAGACTAGCCCTCATGGATTGAGGAGTATTGTCAGAAGAAACAACAAAAATGGGAGAAAGAGAAACATTTGAAATTACTGGCAAACCATCAGAAAATGGAACATGAGGAGGAGGTGTAAGAACTTGTGTATTAGAAGGAAGGTCTTTCACCAGAGTCTGTGGGGAACCATCAAGTCGCTCTACCTCTGTATCTTCATCTTCACCTTGTTCAGCTTCATCAGATACCTTAGTTTTAGACCTTTGAACATTTTGTTCTTCAGTCTCAACATCCTCAATTTCCATATGATCATCATTGATGTCTTCAACATCTGACTTAGTGGTGTCAGAAGCCTCTGTGGTTTCTTTCTTCTTTCCTCCCTTGGATACAAATTTGATCTTTGGTTTGTGTACCTTGGAGGAGGAAGGAGTGTCACTCTTATTCTTAGTTCAGTTTTCCACCTTTTTACCTATTTGCTCTTGTGTTCCTTCTTCGGACCCTGTCAGGAACTCTTTCAACTTGATCCCTTTACTTTCCAACCACAAGTTGGTGTTTGCCAATATAGGTTGGAATCATTTTCTGGTGGATGTCTCCTCCTTGATTGACCATTTCACCTCTGGGAGAGGTGAAGCCTCAACATTCTTTGACTCATATTCATGATCTAGGACATCTCCATCATCCTCCATTCCATCTGGAATATCAGCTAGTCCTAGTTCTTCAATTTGGCTCAGATGAAGCCTACAGAAATCCAGTTTTCTGATCTCATTTTGGGTCCTGAGATCTGCCCATATGTCTTCGACCATTGTCTCATGAAAATTTGACTTCCTCTTGATTTTATCTTGAGCCCTTCTGAAGTCGAAATGATTTCTCTTCTTGTAGGTCTTCATGGTGACTAATTGCAACTCAGAGTCAATTATTTTAGCTTTGTTGGCAGACTAAACTGAATACCTCCCAATTTCAATGGGAAACTTTATTCCTGGCTTCTTAAGCTCCATCTGTTTGTTATGAACCACAATCAGTTGTCTGCAAAGCTCCATAAGAACAATGTGATCACTGGGACACCATGGCAGCATGTAAGGGTAACCAGGATAGTATCCTACCCGAAGATAAGTGAAGGTGGGGAATTGTAGGAACAAACAACCAAAAGAATTTACAACCTGCCATGCTTCATCAGAAACTCTTCTCTGAACCAGTTCACCATTCCACAAGCACATGAAAACTGAGAAGAACGCATCATTGACTCTTCTGAAATGATGAATTGACCCCTTCAGAGTGATTTGGGGGTAGTATTCATATACTGGGACCAATCTCCTATCCCCTACTTGGGTCAAACCTGGAAAGTTCCTCATACTTGCAGCAGTGTAGACAAGGTAAGAGGTCATGTAAAATTTGGAGGTAGTATTGACTCTTACCAGTTGCTCGTGCAAAGCATTACTGATTTGTTCACCCCAGAATATTTTTTGATTACCCCGTAGAATCACCTTGATGTAAGTGTACATCCAGTCCTAGAATTTGGAAGCAGAAGGGAGTCCTCTGATGCGACTCAAAAGTGTAATCAAGTCACACACTTCCTCCACAAAATCACTCCTGTGAAGGTCTTTTGGCCACCTGGTCAAAGTTGCCCTGGGAATTTTCAACCATTTGTTGTTTATGTGTCTTCTAGCAGATTCCAAGTCATTGTCATAGTCTTGTTGACCCTGAGCAAAATCAATTTGCCCAACGTTTTCAATTGGTGGACACATTAAGATTTTGTCCATGAACTCTGCGTCCAATCTCATGATAACATTTCCCTGTGAGTCCATCATAGCTCTAGTGTCCCTATTGTAGTGGTTGGCAACTTGTAGAACAAATTCAGGATTATGTGCACTAACAGGAAATGATGCAACCAAATGAATATTGCTGTCAATGATTTTCTGCATATGTCGGGAGGGATTTGCTTGTTTAGTTCTATCTATGAATTCAGCCATATCTACGTGTCCAATTTTAGTGTCTCTGATTTCATCAACATTCGACTAAACTGCTGTTACCAGAAAGACACCCTGGTACTTGTACTTCATGGCTCTGGACTTTGAAGGAGATGATTCTGACATGAGCCCTGGAGAAAACTGTGAATTCGAACACCACCACGAACGCTGACTGAGAACTGCAAAAGGCCATGATCTCGCAGTTAGGGGAAAATTGGATAAACTGGGTCAACTGCGTTTTGACGATCATGGATGGGAAAGCATGCGTTAAAAGGGCTTGAGCGCGCAAATTGAGGCGAGGGTGAAAGCGGGCTTTTGGCTTTGAAAAGTGAATTTTCCAGTGTTAGGGAAAAATCAGGGAAATGTGCTTGGGCGGGTGAATTGGCCGCTCTCGCAAGTTAGAAGGACCTCTAGGTGTAAAAGCGGTGAATTTAGCTATTTCTACATGTTCTTTGGAAGATTTGATTTGTCATGTTTAAGCGGTCAAAATCACCGCTTTTACATATGATGTGTAAAAACTTCGAGTGTTCGGGCAGAGAATTTGGACGCTCTTGCAAGTTGGAAGCAATTTTGGGTTTCGGTGTAAGGGCGAATGAAAACACCGCTCATGCATTCGGGAGATCCATCGGTCAGTATGTTCGAGCGGTAAAAAATGCCGCTCATGCAAGTAAGTAACTTTAAGGGTTTTTGATGCAGGGGCGGCGGAAACAATCGCTCTTGCAGGTGGAAAGTTTACCAAACTGCGTGGGCGGCGGAAATTTCTGTCAAAGCACATGATTCTAGGTTTAGTTCGAAGTGTTTCCTCACGGGTATAGGCATGTTGGTAGTTTTGGGAAGATCTAGCGGCGAATTTGGACGCTCTTACATACAACAGGAGGGTTGGTAGTGAAGGTTTCTGGTATGAAAGACACATCGTTTATAAAACGATAAACCCTAATGGCATTCTAAAACCATCCGAACACGACTCACAAACAACAGAAAAAACCTAAAAAACTTGATAAACTAACAACACAAACAATCAACGAGCAAAAACGGGGAAGAGAAACACAATAAACTTACCCGTAAAACTTGAAACCCTAGGTTCAATCTTCAACGCGAGATCCGTCACAACTCGGGAGCATACGATCAAGCGGTCGAATGTTGAACGTTGGTGAATCAACTAAAAGGCTTTAGCATAAGAAATGACAACAATGGGAGTGATAACACATTTAAAAGGTTGAGATTGGAGTTTTAAATGCCTGGCACGAGTGGCCATTAATGGCACTCGACATCAAAATCCCGAAGATCTCGCTTGAGCGGCGATTTCGGCCGCTACGACACTACAATCGACAAATGTGTAACGTCGGTGAAAAATGCCGTTCGAACATATGTGACAAAGAACACATGCGATGACGATGAATTTAGCCGCCCTTGCGCATTAAACTTAAAAACGATGCAATAGCGGCGAAAAAGGCCGCTTCTACATCAAACAAAAACAAGTCTAAAAATAATATGTAGGAGCGGCATTTTTCGCCACTCTTGCATATCAAGAGTCAAAATTTACTAATCACTTAAAAATAACCAAAATGACATTTTTACTAGTTTACGACTTTAAATGATCCTTGCGAAAATCAAGAGATCAATTCAAGGGAATGTCGCAAACGAGTTTTAAAATGTCAAATGACCTCGCACGAGAACAAGAAAATCTTTTCTCGATTTGCGATCTTAGAGTGTAGATTCACGAAACGGACAAGTTTTGTGGGGGTCGTCTACAAAAACAAGCATAGCTGATTTTGAGAACAACACTAATAAGATTCCTTTTTAGCTTATCCCTGAAAGAGATCTACTTTCTGACCCAACCTATTGTGTTATAGTCTAATGAATCAGCCTTTATATATCAACATCTAGTTCCTTGTCAATAGACTATGTATAAGAATTTCATAGAGCTTTTCTGAGTGCTCTATCTTCAGATTTAATTGCTGCAAACAAACTCTATCTTCTTCCTTTACAAGTGCTGCCTTGAAAGCTTTTTTGAGTGCTCTATCTTCAGATTTAATTGCTGCAAACAAACTCTATCTTCTTCCTTTGCAAGTGCTGCCTTGAAAGCTTTTCTGAGTGCTCTATCTTCAGATTTAATTGTTGCAAGCAAACTCTATCTTCTTCCTTTGTAAGTGCTACCTTAAAAGCTTTTCTGAGTGCTCTATCTTCAGATTTAATTGTTGCAAGCAAACTCTATCTTCTTCCTTTGTAAGTGCTGCCTTGAAAGCTTTTCTGTAAATGTGTTTAAGACATTAATGTTGCATAAGCTTATGCTGCAGCCTTATAAAAGATTGTCCATTTTTCTAGGCATGCAAGAGAAGAAATAAGGTAATGATTTAATTAGTAGATAGTTCAATTATTTCATTAAAGAAAGTTTCTAATTATTCTATCTATAGAATTTTTTTTTAAAAATCATATAAAAAAAAGGGAGAAACTTATAAGTTCCTAATTATGAATGGATGAGGATAGAAACTTAGTTCCTATTTATGAACTCCCTTATTATGAATAGAAACTTAGTTAAGTATGGGTTGCATTATATGAAAACACATATATTTTTATTCTTTTTAAATATATAGGATCATGTTGCTAAATACTTGTGTATTTTTAAATAAATGTAATTACGCTTTTTTCTAAATTATGAACTTTATGATTTTTAGAGGGAATGAAATGTAATTTATAAATTGTATAATTTCCTTGGTAGTAGGAAATAGGAAATTTAGTTTAATTTATGTTATTTAATATTGAGTTTGGATGTAATGGGATTAAGAAGTGGATTTTTGTGATTTGGAAGATGATATGGTATACTTGATTTATTAATAAAAAAATTATTATTATTATTATTATTTATTTTTTTTATTTTTTTGGAAGTGTTAATAGATTTTTGTTGATAGGAATAAGTTATGTTATTTAAGTTGTGTAGTGTCTTGTCATTAGGTTTTGCGAATTGGAAATTCTTGTGTAATTTAAATTTGTGTATTGTCATAATAGAGGCCTTTTGCAAGAAAATAAGGTTTGGGTTTTCTGAGGCTTAGTTGTGTATGTATAAATTCATGTAAAGAATGAAGTGTGATTTGTAATAATGTGGATTGAGTGCATTATGTCACTTGTTGAGGAACTTGAAATGAGGTTGTTTTATGACAATAATAAGACATGCACATAGGATTATAATTTTAAGTTGCTTGATTTAATTGTAGTTGGTTTACTGTGAATAAAGGATTATGCTCATCATAGGTAAATACCTTTAGTCATTTTATTAGAAATAGTAAGTGTTAAATATTAGTTGCTAAGTAAAACTATTTAGGTCCATATTGTTGAAAAGTGTAATATGTTTATAAGTAGGAAATTATAGTTATTGATGTGTGTTTTGTACAATTGGTAGTTTTTAGAATTTAATATAGGCAAAAGTATTTACTTATAGATGCAAGTAAATGGTGAGTCTCTTTTCCTATCATCATCCTTATCGTATCTGTGTACTAGTAAGGAATCCTTGTGTTCGCCTTGGGTGGAGTTATGTCTTTATTTTGGTTAGTTGTGAAGTGGGAAATCAGGTAAGATGTCATGACCTCTTGGTGTCAAAATGAGGAATCAGTCTCCCTGTTAGATAATGGTTACTCTTCTTTGGTTTGTACCTGTCTCCAGAGGTGTGTTAGTTTGGGTTCTAATTCTTATAGTGGCATATCAATGCAATGGGGATTTATATTGCCAGGGCAAGTGAATGGCAAGAGTAATGGTTAGATGCCGTGTTTTACCTTATCTTTGCTTATGGTGGTTTGTTGTTGTTTGGAGTTTGCTAAGGGAGTGGCTTCTATGGTGGGGCCGGTGCCTAGTGAGAGGCCGCCTGGGTAACCCCATGGAAGTTATGAGCTGGTGGAAAACTTATAACTTTTAGGAGGGTTGGGGTAGTAAGCATTTAACAAGTTAAGCAAGATACCTCACCCATGCCTTGAGTGCTCTCGTAGGCTAAGGATGGGATGAGAAGGCCTGGTTGGCAAGGCCGACCTCCTCGTCTCCATGAGAGGACCTGTCGGTTCTGCATGTGTCACCCTATGGGGCCGGTGCCTAGAGAGGGGCTGCCAGGGTAACCATAGATGGGGGCCAGCTTCTGGTGATAGATAGCCTAGGTAACCCATGCCAGGACCATGCGATGACACTCTCCTTAGACAACTCAGTTTCATTCTCTTGATTTTGTTGTTATCTCTAGAGTATAGTCTTGGCTTCTGGATTGGTCTTGGTTGGATGTATGTGTTGTCTGGTGGAGTACTGTTGTACCTATATAGTCTTGTTATCTTTTATGCCTGTGAGGAGTCTGTATCTTACTGTTGTCTCATTGTTGTAACTTTGACCTAGTGGATCCTCGTTGTGTATCTCCTAGCTTGGAGGGGTGGACCTCAGGTTTCCACATGGTTGGGAGGCAGAGCTATCCATTGGTATTCTTGGAGATTCGGATCGAGCTTTGTGCAGAGCTGTACCAGTTTAGTTTGCTTTCTATCTCCAGTAGTGTTGTATACCTTCTTATGTATTCTTTGTAAACCGACATGATCGGTCTTATAATCTTGTAATCATGTAATCCTGTACTGAGACTCTGTAATTAAACTATCCTGCTATAGTAAAAGTTATTTGTATAGATTTTAACAGTGTAATGGTTATTACTTTTGTGGTTTTAGTTTTTTTTATTAATGCAGTTATGTTGCCCTAGAGTTGTTAGAAGAGTAATTTCTTTATGCTATGTAATATGGTATGTTTGGTTACTGCTTTGCACTATCTTGCTTTCAAAAAAAAAAATTATTTCTATAATTTTTGCACTTTTAGTCTAGCACTCTAGGGTTGCATGATGGGGCATTACACATTATCCAATAGGTTTGGTGGTGGTTGTTGGCACTTGGCTATAGAAATACCTAATAAGGAAGAATGGTTTGCCTGCATTCCAAGATTATGAAACACATAAGAAGATTATACACTACTCACATTTGTTGTTGGCAACAAATATAAAACTGGAGAGGTATCGTGGAAAACCTACAAATAAAGAGCTATGGAAAATTTCTATGGAAGACCATGAGACAATCATCGATGCGTTGGAAAAGAGAGAAGATGGAGATGGTACAATGGAATAAGTAAATACAGGTAAATATAGTTAAATAGATTTATATTATTCTTTTAAATACATTAAATACATGTTTTGATATTTCTTGTGCGTTATTAGTTGAAATTGATTTAAATTGTCCTTTTATATCCTTAGGCTATCATTACAAATTCATCACATACTTTGAAACAAAAACTTGAGAGGCACTTGTAAATACAGGTACAAATTGTGTATATCTAGATAGTTTTATATAAATTATTAAAATACATGTTTTGATGATATATTGATAAATTGCTTGCATTATTTTTATATCAGGTGGCGTGAAGACCTGCTACATTCCCCACAAGTTTTGTAAACATTATTTTGAGTTGGCATATATGTACATACACAATTTCATTATTACACATTTTGTACACAAATTTGAATACATGTGTATGTACACAATTTTATACTCTACACTTTTATATATCAAAATTATTATTCTATATATTTTATTTGTTAAATGTGAGTGTTTTTCTACTTTGAATTTACTTTAAATTTGATTTTATTATATTGTTAAATTTGGTTGCTTTGGGCAACTTCATCAGATTTTGAGAACTTAAGATGTCCCCTTAAGACATCATAAATTAGGACCCCTTAAGACATCCAAAAATTTAGCATCTTTGTAGGTTAATTAACATGGCCAATTTGAAGTTGTTAATGGACCACAGTACATCCTACATGTAGTTATGTTACTTCTATGTTTCAATAACCATATATCTCTCAATCCAATTGGATTACACTATCATCTTTATTCTATTCTTAAAATTTCTTCTTTATATTTGACATGCTCAAAAATGAAGATGAACTATTATATGTCCATGATCTGAATCATGCATGTATATGTCCTCTCTATGTTAGCAATTATATGAAATTAATATATGTCACTACATCTTAGAGAGGGACTCAAAACTACATGGATATCACCTAATATACCTTCATCAAGTCTAATAATATACATCATATATCTAGAATGATGTAATTGATTAGTTAAATTGAAGGACAATATAAGGGAGTTAAATGGTGTTTCATCTTTTTATAACATACTTCTATTTAAGGTACTTTTCAACACCATCAAGTTTTCATACATAGGTACAAACATGGGTGAACAAATTCTATAAGTCAAAAGGAGTAGTGGAATAATCTATGTGGTGACAAAGCCTTTGATGTTTAGATTTATAGTGATGACCTCTTCCCAATGTAAACAAAAAGTAATGAGAAAATCCACGACTGTCAAATAAATTCTAATCCAATAGCATAATCTAGATCTTGATTATCAAGCACATTTTAGAAGAAATAATCTAGCATCAACCATATAAAATCTACAAAGAGAGATAAGCTATTCTAAGCCTCTTGTTTATATTTGCATTTATGAATCTCAACTCATTTATTTTATTTTAACTAATTAATAAAATTTAAAAGTATTCTATTAGACCTAAATAACTATAGGCTATGTTTATTTTCCTACACAATCCTAGACTAGAAAAAAAAAAGACTTTTTTAAAATTAAACAAATATAACTTATAGATCACTATGACTAAAGTTATGAGCAAGTTCTATTTTGTGTATCAAATTCTTAAATGAGCCATGACCTTTTACTATTTAGATGATGTGATATATTAGTGTGGGCTTAGGTCGATACTATTTAGTTAGTTCCATAAAATAGTAAGATATTGTTAAGAAAATATTAACAATAAAAAATTATTATGATTAGCCATAATTAGAAAACTTGTCTAGTAAATCCCATATGTGAAAGCAAGACATGTTAGTACACATCAACACATGGCAACCTTTTTGGGTGCTCATCAATAGCCAAAAATCCTCTACCCTCTTCTATTAGCATTCATGTGCACTTATAGAATTTTAGAATTTGTGGTTGTTTTCCGTCACTATTTTCACATCATGATTAATAACCCAAGTGATTTATCTCATGATTTATAGAACTCTTTATTTATTTGTTTTTGTATTGGAAAATTTTCAAATATTGATGTGTTAATTTGTTGATATTTTCTAGAGTGAAGAAAAGACCTGACAAATCTTAGAAGCCCTAGTGAAGGATATCAAGAAATGGGGCACAAGGGTAGCCAAAGCTCCACTAATAAATCTTACCAAGACAAAGCAATTGAAGAGTGTAGCTTCTCCTTCTCACCTTTATTTTGCAATTTTCTTAAATAAAATCTATTGGATTGGGATTAAACTTAAAGTATTCTAGATTAGTATCTAGTCTAAGATGTTAAATTTTTACCATGTTTGAAATTGTTAAAATTCCTTGGTAGGACTTGTATGTATTCATGTATGAAATTATTAATGAATGTCTAAAACTGAACATGTACATGTTTGCTTTATCTTTCTTACTAAGTAACAAGAATAATTGCAAGCAATGCCTTGTGTTTCATTCCTTTGATTTCATTGGAGCCCCTTGTTAGTACCTACATGAATATTCAGATTTCAAGCAATAATTTTTGCAGGCACCTTCCCAAAAAATCCAAAAAATTCTAAGTCAGGGTTTCTGTCATCCTGATATTCTTGCGGGAGGTCATATTTCATATATGACCTGACCTTCCATCCGGGGGCTGATGTTTCAAATATTAGTCATATTCAAAGATCACCCCAATGTTGCATCAAGGCAAAGTTTCAATCAGGCCTGATATTTCGAGGGGGGGGTCATGTTTCAAATGTCAGGTGATCTTAGTTATGATCACCCCTATGTTCGATCACCCCTATGTTATTTTATCACCTCATGTTCGCTTGATCACCCTTAGGTGCAGATGCCAATTTTACATGAGGGTCGGTATCTGCCTATCTGGTGACCTGATTTTCTTGCAGGGGTGATATTCCAAACATCAGTCATCTTACGAATATCACCCTATTTTGTCAATATGATGGTGACGTCATCAGGATTTGGTGGGGTGCATCATGTGGTGCATGACATGAATATGATGAGGAGGATCATCGATGAAGTGCACGGTATTGATAATGATGAGGAGGATCTTCCTCTGATGCATTAGGTTGCGATGATGAGGGTGGTCATCAGGGTGATATTTTATATCAGGTGATGTGGTCAGTCAGGTGATATTTTTCATATCAGGTGATATTGCATATCGGATATCATGCAGGAGGTTCACCGATGGTGTGGGTCATGATGATGGGGTCTTGGCAGATGGTTTGTTGGTCGCGCAGGGTAAAATTGTGTGACATCATATGTGCTCATGACCTAGTTTATAAAGTATTGAGGAGGTCGCTGCGGGGTGAATGTGGGATAATTAGTTCACACATGATTTGAAAAGTCAGGTCATGATTTTTGGTGGGAAAATTTCAAAGCGCATAATCTACTGCATTTCCCAAGGCCACAGGTTGGTGTGCCATTAATGGTGGATGTTACAAGGTATGGCAAAGGCGTGGATAGATCAACCATCCAATTGAAGTTAAAAATCCCCAAGCGGTGGCGTGAGGCTCGAGTCCAACCATACCCTGTCTCCTCCTCTACCTGCTGCATTCAATGTTGAGCGCCATTTTGTCATGATGCACTGTATCTGGTGAATTTTGAGTTGCCAAGTGATTAATGTTGAGTACACATTCCTTGCTGTATATAGAAGATGGTGTTACTCAATTGTGGTTGTTGAAGACCTAGGCATTTTTGTGTGAATAGCTAAAAATAGGGCATTTCCTTACTGTTTTATCTTATTTTAGAGTTTATGAGTTGCACTATGAATGTACATTGCAGTTATCTTCAGTTTCATTATTGTTTTATATGAAAAATGCTCTTATGCATGTGTTTAGCTTCTTGTCTCCATGTGTTGCATGCTTTTCCTTCTTTTGAATCTGGCTGCTAAGGGTTTCTCAAGTTCTAGGGTATGGATTTCTGTATCACATGCTTCATCTCTAACTTCCATTCAAGGAGTGGATTAAATTGTTTTAGGTGAAGTATGGAGAGGGTTGTATGTCAGCTGGGATGTATGTAAGTAGAGGCAAATAAATACCTATTCTTGGGTGATGTTTGTAAGGCAAGCATCAATCTAACCTCTTGAAACTTAAATCCAAAATGCAATCCATTCTCTTGTATACGTCTAGTTGACTCCTTTCCCTGAGATAGGCACCGGTCTGCTCTTGGGTTAGTAGTTATGATCTAAAACCCCTTGTCTTGCATCCAAAATATAAAATCCATCTTTTCATAGCTTCCATCCTGTTAGTCTGTAGGAGTAGGATTAGGAACCCTGCATACTCTCATCCCCAACCAGATAAATATGTCCAAGAATGTTGCTAACCTTGTGATGTATCATGCACATCTTGGTCCACACATGAGAGTATTTTGATTGTTGTTGTCAAGCTAAATCTTTTTGTCATTGGGCTAGTCAATGCTACATCTTTAGCTATAGGGATACCCCCCTTGGTGTGGCAAAACCAGAAGTGAAGGGGAGGTAGCTCACGCAACCTCCTGTATTAGTTGGCTAAATCTGCTTGTGCATTAGAACTGGCAAACCCTCTGTAGATTCAGAAGAAAAACCAACAGAATGGCGACTCCGCTAGGGAGAAGAGTCAAATAGTGTGAATCATTGCTGTATATCCAGTTCTTTCATGTGAATGATGGTGCTCTACTGGTGGAATGAACTCAGAAAAATATTTGATGAACTTTCAGTTGTTTGAAAATTTTATCCTCTTTGGAGAGGTGGCAACTCTGCAAATAAGATTTAAGTGCACATGAAAGGTTGATGTATGTTGTTATGATAAAAGAATGTTCTGTTCATGGTTTCAACATCTGGATGAGAAAAGGTACCTAGCTCCTTCCCATTTATATTTATTGTTTTATTGCATAAGCTAGATGCCAAGGGGAAGCCTTAGGTCTTAGGCAAATATATGATGTCTAAGAGTGAAATTTATCTGAATCCAAATATGTATTCACCCATACTTAGTCAAGAAGGGGATGAAATGTTGTGTAAAAGAATGGAAGAGATAAAAAATAGGTTGATATCCTTAAAGGCTTGGCAAGCTCAATTAAATAATAGTAACCCTATTCTGTCTGCCAGCCGGAATGCTAAACCTCTTGTCAGCCCTTTTGATCCTTTGTATGATCAACTAGATTTGTCATGGGTTGATTATGAAGTTGAAAGTATGCCTACTCAGATCTATAATCAGATGCCTAGATTTAGTGGACACAGTGTGTGTGATGGGGGTGCACATATCCAAAATTTTCATAGCTTTATGGAGACACTCATTTAGAGATGAGGATATGTGGATGAGGTTTTTTGTTAGATCCTTTGGGGCAAAAGATAGAGATTGGTATTTGAGCTTTCCAAAGAGATCCTTTGCATGTTGGGATGAACTTGTTGACTATTTTAGAGAAGAATTTGCAAGAGAACCTACTGATCTTGTTGCAAGATTAATGGAAATCAGAAAACAAGATGAAGAGCCCTGTACTGATTTTAGTCATAGATTTGCAGTAGCCCTTTCACAAATCCCTTAATACTTCAGACCTGATACTTCAGACTGCATTGGCATATATTTTGAAGGTTTTGAGGTGGGCTCTAGTGCATTATTGAGGGAGTTTAAGATAACAAGTATGCAAATGGCATACAAGTTTTTAGAAAATATAGAAAAAATGAGAAATGAGCACATGCTAGATTCCCTATCCATAGACTTGGGTGTGAATAATAGTTGTGTAGCTGCAAATGACCAAGTGATCATGGTGCTCAACTAGGTTGTTCACCAATGAAGGATGCCAGTAGAAGGATCAATGATGACTCCCATTGCAAGGTTAAGGTATCTGGTTCTGAAAACAATGATGAGGTTATGGACAACAATGAATACTTGTTTGAGTGGATTTGTGGAGATAATTTAGAGTATTGTGCACAAGATAGAGAAGAAATAAGCAAATAGAGGGGCAATCCCATGTTTGAATCACTGCCTTTTATTCAGACACATGGAGATGATGAAGAGAAATCAGAGATTGAAACAAGTGCTAGTGATGAGCATGATTGTTCTTTATTTGATTATGATTTTATTTGTGGTACACAGGTTGATGCTCCTCCACACAAGGAATTCATTGGTAATGAAAATGCATGTTCTATTGCCCTTGAACCAATGGCATACCATAATGAAGCTAAAACACTTGGATCAATCCTTTTTGACACATATAGTGATGAGGATCTGTTTGAGTATGGTGAAAATCAAGGCACTGTTATTGATATGGATTCTATTTTTCATCCTGATGAAAGAAAAACCAACATACATCATGAAGGTTATTGTAGAGAGGTGCCAGAGCCTGATCCTTTCCATCTTGGTGTAGCTGATGGTTGTGTGCATGAAGTGCACAATTGTGGACTTGAAAGATTTTTCTTTGATATGCCAGCTTATGATACAATGAGACCTGATGCTCCTAGCTACATGGTGGACTTTGAGTGCTTTCAATTTTTAGTCTAGCTGGGAGATCATTTTGCAATGCATATTGCTGATATAGATGATAGCATGTGTTATATTTCATTTGAATATGTATTATTTGAAAAATATGGCATTCACATGTTGCTTGATGCTGATGGTTGTTTGCATAAGGTTGATAGTGACAAGCTAAATAAGATGGTTGAATATGCAAATGACAAGGGTTGTTTGTGGATGAATCATGGCAGCATCTTTAGGCTTGATCCAGTGATATTAGATGAAAATAGGGTATTTGACAAAGGGAGATACAAGTTTTTCCTTTTTTGGTGGCCTTGGGCCACCAAGTGTGATCTGTGATGCAGGTCAGTGCAGCTTCATGACTCTGTGCCCAATGGATAGGGGACCGGTCTGCATCCCAGAGATCTATGGTTCTCACCATGCCTGTAGGCGGCATGCATCCCTAGACAGAGCCAATGTTAGTGCCTACATGAATATTCATATTTCAAGCAATTAATTTTGCAGCCACCTTCCTAAAAAATCCAAAAAATTCTAAGTCAAGGTTTCTGTCATCCTGATATTCTTACGGGAGGTCATATTTCATATATGACCTAATCTTCCGCCCGATGGGTGATGTTTCAAATATTAGTCATATTCAAAGATCACCCCGATGTGTCAAGGCAAAGTTTTAATCAGGCCTGATATTCTGAGGGGGGGGTCATGTTTCAAATGTCGGGTGATCTTAGTTATGATCGCCCCTATGTTCAATCACCCCTATGTTGTTTTATCACCTCATGTTCGCTTGATCACCCCGAGGTGCGGATGTCAATTTTACATGAGGGTCGGTATCTGCCTGTCTGGTGACCTGATTTTCTTACGGGGGATGATATTCCAAACATCAGTCATCTTACGAATATCACCCTATTTTGTCAATATGATGGTGATGTCATCAAGATTCAGTGGGGTGCATCATGTGGTGCACGACATGAATATGACGAGGAGGATCATCGGTGAAGTGTACGGCATGAATATGATGAGGAGGATCTTCCTCCGATGCATCAGGTTGCGACAATGAGGGTTGTCATCAGGGTGATATTTTATATCAGGTGATGTGGTCAGCTCGGTGATATTTCTCGCAGGGTGATATTTTCATATTAGGTGATATTGCATATCAGATATCATGCAGGAGGTTCACCGATGGCGCGGGTCATGATGATGGGGTCTTGGCGGATGGTTTGTTGGTCGTGCAGGGTAAAATTGCACGACATCATATGTGCTCATGACCTAGTTTATAAAGTATTGAGGAGGTCACTGTGGGGTGAATGTGGGATAATTAGTTCCCACATGATTTGAAAAGTCAAATCTTGATTTTTGGCAAGAAAATTTCAAAGCGCACAGTCTACTACATTTCCCAAGGGCGCGGGTTGGTGTGCCATTAATGGCGGATGTTACAGGGTATGGGCGAAGGCATGGATGGATCAACCACCTGATTGAAGTTGAAAATCCCCAGGCGGTGGTGCGGGGCTCGAGTCCAACCATACCCTGTCTCCTCTACCTGCTGCATTCAATGTTGAGCGCCATTTTTTCATGATGCACTATATCTAGCAAATTTTGAGTTGCCAAGTGATTAATGCCGAGTACACCTTCCTTGCACATATAGCAGATGGTGTTACTTAATTGTGGTTATTGAAGACCTGGGCATTTTTGTGTGAATAGCGAAAAACAGGGCATTTCCTTGTTGTATTATCTCATTTTGGAGTTTATGAGTTACATTATGAATGTACATTGCAGTTATCTTCAGTTTCATTGTTGTTTTATATGAAAAATGCTCTTATGCATGTGTTTAGCTGCTTGTCTCCATGTGTTACATGCTTTTCCTTCTTTTGAATCTAGCTGCTAAGGGTTTCTCAGGTTCTAGGGTATGGATTTCTATATCACATAAGGTTGATAGTGACAAGCTAAATAAGATGGTTGAATATGCAAATGACAAGGGTTGTTTGTGGATGAATCATGGCAGCATCTTTAGGCTTGAACCAATGATATCAGATGAAAACAGGGTATTTGACAAAGGGAGATACAAGTTTTTCCTTTTTTGGTGGCCTTGGGCCACCAAGTGTGATCTGTGATGCAGGTCAGTGCAGCTTCATGACTTTGTGCCCAATGGATAGGGGACCGGTCTGCATCCTAGAGATCTATGGTTCTCACCATGCCTATAGGCGGCATGCATCCCTAGACTGAGCCTATGTTAGTGCCTGCATGAATATTCATATTTCAAGCAATTAATTTTGCAGCCACCTTCCTAAAAAATCCAAAAAAATCTAAGTCAAGGTTTCTGTCATCCTGATATTCTTGCGGCAGGTCATATTTCATATATGACTTGATCTTCTGCCCGATGGGTGATGTTTCAAATATTAGTTATATTCAAAGATCACCCCGATGTGTCAAGGCAATGTTTTAATCAGGCCTAATATTCTGAGGGGAGGTCATGTTTCAAATGTCGGGTGATCTTAGTTATGATCGCCCCTATGTTCGATCACCCCTATGTTGTTTTATCACCTCATGTTCGCTTGATCACCCCGAGGTGCGGATGTCAATTTTACATGAGGGTCGGTATCTGCCTGTCTAGTGACCTAATTTTCTTGCGGGGGATGATATTCCAAACATCAGTCATCTTACGAATATCACCCTATTTTGTCAATATGATGGTGATGTCATCAGGATTCGGTGGGGTGCATCATGTGGTGCACGACATGAATATGATGAGGAGGATCATCAGTGAAGTGCACGACATGAATATGATGAGGAGGATCTTCCTCCGATGCATCAAGTTGCGACAATGAGGGTTGTCATCAGGGTGATATTTTATATTAGGTGATGTGGTCAGCCGGGTGATATTTCTTGCAGGGTGATATTTTCATATTAGGTGATATTGCATATCAGATATCATGCAAGAGGTTCATCGATGGCGCGGGTCATGATGATGGGGTCTTGGCGGATGGTTTGTTGGTCACGCAGGGTAAAATTGCGTGACATCATATATGCTCATGACCTAGTTTATAAAGTATTGAGGTCATTGTGGGGTGAATGTGGGATAATTAGTTCCCACATGATTTGAAAAGTCAAGTCTTGATTTTTGGCGGGAAAATTTCAAAGCGCACAGTCTACTACATTTCCCAAGGCCGCGGGTTGGTGTGCCATTAATGGCGGATGTTGTAGGGTATGGGCGAAGGCGTGGATGGATCAACCACCTGATTGAAGTTGAAAATCCCCAGGCGGTGGTGTGGGGCTCGAGTCCAACCATACCCTGTCTCCTCCTCTACCTGCTACATTCAATGTTGAGTGCCATTTTTTCATGATGCACTGTATCTAGCAAATTGTGAGTTGCCAAGTGATTAATGCCGAGTACACCTTCCTTGCACATATAGCAGATGGTGTTACTCAATTGTGGTTGTTGAAGACCTGGGCATTTTTGTGTGAATAGCGAAAAATAGGGCATTTCCTTGCTGTATTATCTCATTTTGGAGTTTATGAGTTACATTATGAATGTACATTGCAGTTATCTTCAGTTTCATTGTTGTTTTATATGAAAAATGCTCTTATGCATGTGTTTAGCTGCTTGTCTCCATGTGTTGCATGCTTTTCCTTCTTTTGAATCTGGTTGCTAAGGGTTTCTCAGGTTCTAGGGTATGGATTTCTGTATCACATGCTTCATCTCTAACTTCCATTCAAGGAGTGGATTAAATTGTTTTAGGTGAAGTATGGAGAGGGTTGTATGTCAACTGGGATGTATGTAAGTAGAGGCAGCTAAATACCTATTCTTGGGTGATGTTTGTAAGGCAAGCATCAATCTAACCTCTTGAAACTTAAATCCAAAATGCAATCCATTCTCTTGTATACGTCTAGTTGACTCCTTGCCCTGAGATAGGCACCGGTCTACTCCTGGGTTAGTAGTTATGATCCAAAACCCCTTGTCTTGCATCCAAAACATAAAATCCATCTTTTCATAGCTTCCATCCTATTAGTTTGTAGGAGTAGGAATTAGGACCCTTGTATACTCTCATCCACAACTAGATAAATATGTCCAAGAATGTTGCCAACCTTGTGATGTATCATGCACATCTTGGTCCACACATGAGAGTATTCTGCCTGTTGTTGTCAAGCTAAATCTTTTTGTCATTGGGCTAGTCAATGTTACATCTTCAGCTATAGGGATACCCCCTTGGTGCGGCAGAACCAGAAGTGAAGGGGAGGCATCTCACGCAACCTCCTGTATTAGTTGGCTAAATCTGCCTATGCATTGGAACTGGCAAACCCTCTGATGATTCAGAAGAAAAACCAACACCCCTCATATGGGACAATCGACATCTACCACTATGTTATTCACACAAACCAAATTTTTTGATAAAGAACCTTGGGGGAAGAAGTTCCCTTTCAAGTAGGGAACAACTAGTTTCTTATATTATTGTGACAAAATATGCATCAACAAGTGGTGAATCAATTTTGCACATCATCAACATTATTCTTCTATTGTTGATATTAGAACTAAGTAATTAATTCCTCATTTAATTATCATATTATTACTATCAATTTATCAACCCGACTCTAGATTTTATCTAGTTTAATAATGCTTAATTATTTACATTAGATTAAGTAGCCTAGATAATTTATACATAAATCATTTATTTATTTACATTTATTAGTGAACCCAACATTGCTTACATGACTTAAGGTTCCCCCTTAGGGTTTCTCTTTCATTAGGGTTGTTTAGATCAATAATTTCTAATTAGTTTATCATATTTGGATATCTTGTTAGGGTTTATATGCTCTATTCTATTGTACTTTATAGGGTTTATATAATGTATAGATATATCTAAGTTCATACCGTTAAATTGTGGCATGTATAACACTATACAATTCTTCTTTCATCCAATACAATTATATTACAAAAGTCTTATGCTCATCTTGAATGTGTATTTGCATACTAATCTAGAGTTTTTTATGGATATGAACTACAAATTCTATAACATAACACACTAGATTACAAGTTTGGACATCCTCTAATCCTCCTAGGATTCAAATCAAATAAGACAGGTTCAAAACATGTTTTTTCAAATGGTTTTTTTTTGCATATACAAGTTTTGGAAAGAACTACTCATAAATTTGTTAAAATGAAATACTTTTCAACCAAACAAAAGAGTATGTAAATATATAAAGTCATTTACAACTTCCTTTATATAAAGTCACAAGGGGAAGATTACAAATATATTTAACCTTAAAAAATCCATAATTATAAATTATTTAAATATAAAGTCAGGTTGTATAAACTCCAGGTCCATGTTCAAAAAATATACAAAGTCCCATACATTCAAAATATAAAGTCCATGTTCAACAATATATATATATATATATATATATATATATATAAAGTCCATGACAAACAGTATATAACATAGTCCATGAAATAGTCAAATTATGTAGCCCATGTTCAATAACCTATCACATACTATCTCTATAATCAAGAGTCCTCTTCACACCATGCGGACTACTCAGATGACCTGAATCACTCTGTAAAAGAGAAAGATTTAGATGAAATCAGATGTAAGATGATTAAAAATGATTTAATGACAATTTTTAAATTTATATTTTTTATCATAAAATTAAATTACCATTTGAGGCTAAGAGGCATGCTCTGGTGCACCTGGACCTATCTCTACATGTTCTGAATCAATCTATTTAATACAAGAGAAAGTTCAAGTTAAAATTAGATGTAAGACGATATTAAAAATGATTTAATTCAATTTAATTTATAAGTTATCATATTTAAATTATTATACTGTAAGAGGAACTTGTTGTGCATCCTCTATTCCAGGACCTGTCTCTTCAGGCTTAGCTACATGACATGTCTCAAGCTATAAAAGAAAAAGAATTTTGAACACATGTCAACATATATATCTATCAAGAAATTTACTTTAAGTTCACAATGTATGTTTTAATTGAATTTAAATATAATCTAAATTTTAAATTATACCATATCAGGCTACCCATCTCCTCTGTCCTCCTGCTCTGCATGTGTTGTGTGTTGATGAAAGGTGTCACTAACAAGCTCCTACAAGGTCATTTATAAGTTAGCACATGTGTTTACAAATTAGGTTTTAAAACATATATATAATTGAACTATGTACATGTTATACATTTTTGAACAACCTGAAATGCAGTCGACTCCTAATATAAACTTGGATTATCCAAGTGTGCAGCAATGCCCATCCTCATTGTTGTGTCAACCTGCATAGACATATTTTTAATATATATTAAATACTACATGTGCACGTTTTCAGATAAAGTGATATCAAAATAGAAAAATCTAAGTATATATAGTTTTTTAAAACAATATACATACTGTAAGAGTTTATGTGAGATGCCCAATGATGGAGGAGTGCTCGAGACACCCTAAGATGGAGGATTCAATGTGGAAGAACCCTGAACTAGTTCATAAATAAGTTCATAAATATTTAATGGTACACACATTCAAGACTGAATTACAAATTAAAATCAAGTAAATAAAATTAATATTTAAAATATAAATAATTGAAAATGTACCCCAAATGGGTGCTCGAGATGAACAGGTGTCGATGAAAAAGTAATTCAATCAATGATCCCTGTTGCCATCATCTACACTAAACAATTCAATTGTTAAAATATTACAATTTAATTGATCTATATGTTGATTAAAAACACGTGCTTAAAAAATTGTTATAAATTCAACATGTGTACATAACCTATATATATACCTGTGTCGAATGATCAGTGGGATGATCCTCAGCAAATAGATAATCAACAAATGATTCAGTGCCCACATTATCAGATGATGCATGTGTAGTTGAAGTGGGTGTAGCTGCCTGATAAGGTCCATAACACAACTGATTACAACTCGTACATGTATGGGGCATCGACACATGTGGAGTGGTACTAGGACCACTTCCATCATCAACTCTTCCATGCTCTCTAACCCGAGCTACCATCATAGAAGTCTTCTCATGTAGGCTACCTGAGAGTGCACTCAATGTCCCTAGTGTGGATACCACTGCACGATACTGGAAGGGCAAAGGAATGGCAGCAATAGGAGGGTCAATAAGAGGTTGAACAGGCACAGGTCATTGGGGATCAACCCGTGCCCCCAACCTCTATTGTGGCATGCCACCACCAATACCCTGGAATGATCTAAAATCAAAGTAGTTGGGTTTTTTATTCAGAACAAACTCTGCATATAATTTTCTCAAAAAATATAAAGGAACCTCACAATTAGAATGAGGTCGATAATCAAACACCATCCATCATCTGTCCCAAAAATTGGTAGACATTCCTTCATGCCTACACCACCTGATTGATATTCTTTTCTTATTTGCAGGAATAGGTTCATTTGTAATGGGATGTCTAAAATATTGCGCTAAATGAGCTTTTGTAATTTTAAGATCCAAAATACTCTTATAGGAGAGGCCATCAACATAAAATTTGTGCCTCTCCTCTCTCCATTTCTGGAATCCATCAAAGTTTGAGTCAATAGACCTCACAAAATCTACAATGTTTTGCATCAAAGCTGCAAAATGTACCACGTGAGGTGGCATGAATTGTTCATTGTGAATGGAATTCAATTATTCTTGTATGGAATCCACATTTTCATTAATTATGGCTCGCAAGCGAGCCTGGTCAGTTCCAGGTGGGGGTGGAGGTGGGGGTGGAGGTGGGTTATCTAGAGGTGGGGCATCTGGAGGTGGGGCATCTGGCACTAGGGGTGGGGGTGTGGGTGGGGCCAGATCATCTTGTGCATTGAGGAAGTCCTCAACTTCAAAGTGAATATCATCCAAATTCATGATATATATATATATAGATATGAACCTGCATATATACATATAAACATACAAACTTGAGTACAAATTTAAAATTAAATCAAGAATATATATATATATATATGTATATGTGTGTGTGTGTGTGTGTTTCAAGAAATTACACTTGAAATAAATTTAAATTAAACATATAGATAATGTATACATGCATGTACAAATTTCAAAATGTAAGAGAGCTATTATATAACTTGAACTAGATGTAATTTTCAAATTGAAATCAAGGGATTTTCATTCGAGAGCTAAATTTTGATTCTTATAGTGAGGGAGACAAGAAAGATCAATTTAATAGTAGGGCTATTAGGACTACCATAATGAATTTGTTCTCAAGGTTTGTTATCATATGTTAGGTCCAAGGTTTCAATTTTGTTAATTTTTCTATGGAGTTGGATATTGATTTGATGTTAAGTACTCATTCTAGGAGATCCAACATTTCCTATGGAAAAGATACAAATAGTTTGTAATGGTTTTGGATGAATTTATCTAACTAAATATGACTAATAAGCTTGGTCAACAAACAATAGTCATGCTTGCATTGGTTTGAGCATTGGATCAATCATGAATTCATAAATTGGATATATGTGTTCAAGAGTATGTGAAAATTTGAGTGAATCCTTACCATTTGATAGGAAAAAGGAAAGCATTGAATGTGAACTTTAGTATCTTGTATAATGTTGTCATGACCATTAAGGACTGAACAAATTAATTGTTATTAAATTCCTAGATTGTTATATGGACCTTTAAGATAGCCTTAAACCAATAATAGACTTGTCATGAGGGACAATGAACTACAAAGGGACAATGAAATTATTGTTAAGATGTAAGACTCCTCTAGAGATTCAATTGCATTATCTAGATAATCAAAGAGACATATAACCATTCATGTGGTAATGATTGAATCTTCCACTTTTAAGATAGATGATAAGGTAAGAAGGTTAGGATGCTTTGTTTAACTTGTGATTGTAGGGATGATCTAGCTAGAAAAAGATATTAGTTGATGGTGAACTCTAGCTTGATTTTGTTTCCTATTTCCTATTTGCAATTGTTGTTTTCTATTTAGTTGTTAGTCACTTGACTCTTATGTGTGTTATTTAGCTTCAGACTAAGCCCATTTAATTTAAAGTCTAAATAGTCTTAATTTGCACTAGAACTTAACACTAGATGATTGTCCCAAACCTTAAGAACAATTTAAAACTCTATTTTACTATCAATATATATCAATGAAGGGTGAATGTATAGGATTAGGTGGATGGATAATAGGAGGAAATGGATTAGGATTGGGAGTGATCAAACTTAATAGAGAGGGATGGCATATAGGTTTTTCTTCAAGTAATATAGTTCATAGTACACATATATAGAGGTCATTTAAGAGAGGTGATTTAAATTTAGGATGTGAAGTTGGTGGATTAGATGGTGGTGAGGGTAAAGAAGGGATTGATGGATTAGAAGGTGGATGGACCAATGAATTAGGATTGGGATTACATGGTGGTGTTGGGATAGGACTAGCAGGCTCTTGGAAAGGCATTCAATTGGATGATGATGAAGGATACCCATAAGATGCATAATCTAGAGTGGTGTTCCCCTTGTCAAAGGTAACATAAGGACTTAAGGACACTTGATCTTGGTGAAAAGGGTAACTTGGACTTGCACGTTCTTATTGTGAAGGAACTTGATAGTCTTGTTCAAAATATATACATCATGATCTACAAGGTTCTCATGATCATTGGGAGGAAATTAGGGACCTCTTAGGATTGTGACTTTGGGTTTGGCATGATCAACTTGGAGAGGTTGTGTGGCATATCCCTATAAGAGGATGAAGGGTGATAGGAGGTTGTAGGATGGCTAAAAGCATTCACATGACGATAATGTTCAAGTTTAAATCAAGATATGTATCATGGTCTACAAGGTTCTCTTGTTCAAAAGGTTCATCATATTCTACAAGGAACTCAAAATCATTGGTACCAAATTCAAGACCTCCTATTATGACCGGGGGTTTCCTATTGATTATGAGTTCAATAATCTTCTTTTTTATTGTCACAACCATTTTGGACAAAAGAAATGAATTAGAACAGATGCATCTATGCTATTGAATGATGTCATAGAAACCAGTGGACTATCATACCACCTAGGTAGAATCATAATGAACATCTTCTTGAGACTATAACTAGACTTGGAAAACTACCTTGAGGTGGATATCTTGTGCATGCCACACGATCTAAAAACCTAAATTTGGTGAAGTTGCAGGCTATGGCAACCAAATTTGATAATGGAGATCTAGGATTGACTACTAGTTGCCTAGGACTTAATCTGAGTATGAAGATGAATATATTATGATGATTTGTGATTTAAATTTAATGAAGAATTTGATGCTTTGATTAAATGAAGGGTGAATGTTCAATATATATCAATGACTTGGGTGAATGTTCAGATGCATAGATATGCTATTGAATGATGTCATCTAGAAAGCAATGGACTATCATACCACCTAGGTAGAATCATAATGACAATCTGCAAGACTATAACTAGACTTGGAGAACTACCTTGAGGTAGATATCTTGTGCATGCCACATGATCTGAAAACCTAAATTTGGTGAAGTTGCCTATGGCAACCAAATTTGATAATGGAGATAGGATTGAAGTTACTAGTTGCCTAGACCTAACTAATCTGAGTATGAAGATGAATATATTCTAATGATTTGTGAATTAAATTTAATGAAGAATTCGATGCTTTGTTTTTAACTTACATGATTGTAGGGATTCAATCTAGCTAGAAAAAGATAAATTAGTCAAGATGGTTCTAGCTCAATTTTGTTTCCTATTTCCTATTTGCAAAATTATTGTTTTCTATTTAGTTGTTAGTCCCAACTCTTTCCTTTTAAGAAGTATATCAAATCTAATGTAGTAGTAGATACTTCTACATATACAAGTTTCTGTTAGGAGAAAATATCTTTTGCCAAATTTGTATAGAGTTGTCTATAGTGTGTTCTAGGGTAATCAAATGATGTCAGTCACAATTTAGAGGGTTGAGGGATAAGTTTGTGTTGAGTCTATAAGAGGTGTTTTCTTACATAGACCTCTCCATAATCTAGGTGTCTCCATGTCTAACTCAAATGTTTCAATGGATATTATATATCCAGATTAATGATAACATTTTATATATATGGCTATGAGATCCATGATCATATCAATGTTTGGTAGAGAAAAGTTATCTTTAGGGTATCCTTTTTTGATGTCTCAAAAGTTAGTGCAAACATGAATTCCCTTAGTTTTCTTGCTAACTAAGACCACATTAGAGACCCATTTAGGATAAGTAATAGTCTGTTCATGAACCCCACATCCAAGAGTTTATATACAATTCTTCTTTGACCAAGAGGGCTACTTGGGGGTGCATTTTGCGTAGCTTTTATTGAATAGGTTTGGCATTGAGGTGAACCACAAGATGATGCATGAATTTAAAGATGGAGTCTCAAGGCATATCACCATAAGAGCACATGAAGAAATCAGCATAATCTTTAAGGGTGATGGTTATGCCTTCTTTTATGTTAAGGTCTAGTGGAGCTACTATCTTAGAGAGTTTACGGTCCTCTTCTATTCACAAGTTGATGTCTATAGCATCCTCAACAAGGAGAGGGGAGTCATCTTGTATCTGAGTGGTATCTAATGGAAGGTGAATTTTGTCATTGCTCGAAGCTCTTGGGAAGTGTCCATTTTTATTGTATCATTTTAATCGATCACAAGTTTCTTCTTTTATCTTGTTTCTATTCTGCCTACTAGGGTGCCTTAGGACTAAAGGGTTCTTCTTTCTCTCCAAAATAAGCATAGGTGTTAAGTGTGGTGGAAAAGTATTTCTTATGATTACAATGGGGATGTGGTCTTGACACTTCATAAGTTTCATGATGGCTTCATCATTTTGGAAAACATCAAATCATAAAGGGTCGTGTTGGTCCCAATCGATAAGCTCACGGTATTATAGGTCTAAGGAGATGGTGAGGATAGTGACCTATCATGAAAGAGGTTAGTGGTGGAAATATCTTCGTAAGGATCATGAATGGGGCCTACATCAATGTCATTAAGATTAGGGGAAGCATTACCAATGAGGTTAGGCTCATATCACAATTAACATCACAATGTTCATCCCAGGGGCATAACCTAGCAAGTGAGGACAACTACAATTGTCTCTAAAGTTACATTTGTTGGCTCGATTTCATTCTTGATTAGTTGGCTATCACAAAAACTGTAAAATTTTCTCAATTCTTGATTAGTTGGTTGTCTCTAAAGGTTTGATTATGAAGGACATGATAAAGGTTTTATTATGGTTTGTTGTAATTTTTTTACATGATAGTTACCTATTCAATAATGCCTTTAAAATACAATGACATACATTGATATAAGTAAATTTTATAAAAACCAAATATATATATCATCCCAATGCTATATAATTTTTGACAGTTTGTTCAAAATCTCTCCTTTCATATGATATAGTCATTTCAAAATTTCAATTGTATTTTTACAGCTAAAATGTCTAAATACAACTATTCAACACTCAAATTGAAATCAAATTTTGAAAGTTTGTTCAAAATCTCTCCTTTCATATGATACAGTATTTTCAAATTTTTAATTGTGTTTTACAACTAAAATGTCTAAATACAGCTATTCAATTCTCAAATTTAAACAAAATTTTGACAGTTTGTTCAAATTCTATCCTTTTATATGATATAGTCTTTCAAAATTTCAATTGTATTTTACAACTAAAATGTCAAAAAATAGCTATTGATTTCATAAATAGAAACCCTAAATAACAGTTTACAATTTAAATTTTGATTATATTTTACACCAAAACAAACAAGGAAAACTTCAAAAGATTCATTGCTAAATTGTAGAAGTGGAAAAATCGACTTACCTGTTGTTTTGATGGTGACTCAACTCGGGATCCCGTTCTCAGCTGTCGCCTATCACTAGGAAAAATGGGGTCTCTACCATTTTTTTTAAATTTAATACTTTTTCAAAACAGGATCCCATTTTTGGTTCTAGGTTTGGTATCGCGTTAAGGAACGGGATCCCATTTTGTATTTTAGGCTTGGGATCCTGATACAAAACGGGATCCCGTTTTATAGAAACGAGATCCCATTTTCAGTCACTTGATTTTGGATTTTTTTCTAACTCTGAAACTTCCACCTTAAGTGGACACAACTTCTTGCATTTACCCATGCCATTAGGGCAGTGACCAGATTGCACTCATCTGGTGGGTTACCTACTCTCAAATCAGTCAAAAACCAAACTGTGAGTGAGGCTACCAGATCTAAATTTGATAAAAGAACAATGACAATTGAGGATATCACAAATCTGGATATCAAGTTTGCCGCCATGATAATTGGCTACAAGATATATCACTCAAGCAGAGAGAATTTCGTATCCAAAACAGCCATTTATACTACCTATGAGATGTTAAGAAAGAATGCTGACTATGATCTCTATGAGCTCCTTCTGAACCAACTTTTGGAAAATCTACAGAAGATAAAGAAGGATAAGAAGAATTCTTTCAAATACGGTGGGTTGATACTCTGTCTATTTTTCTATTACATGAATGAGCTACCCAGATCTAGTGGCTGGATATGGCAAAATGACAGACCTGTTGCCATACAAATCAGAGATTATTTGCATGGAATAGGTGATGCCAAGGCATAAAATATAGGACTGTGGAGTTACTTCAAAAACTTCCAAAGCTTGATGCAGGCTAGAGAAAGAATCCCCCAATCATTGGTTGAGAAATACAAGGATACAGTGTGCTTTATGGTAGACAATGAGCAATGTCTAATGGAGGCAGTGGAGCCAAGGACAGTCTAGATCATGCCAATGGGGTATGAAGTAGATGAGAAAATTGAAGAGCTACATGTTCAACACATGCTACGTCAACCCAAGGATCCTATGGTAGAAAGGTTTGGAACCTTTCAAGAATTAAGTGTGAAAATTCATGTTGAACTAAGACAGCCTAAAATCAAGAGAAAAGTGAGAAGAGAAGTGGAAGAATTTGCCAAGAAACATGTAATATCAAAGGAGGTAGTTGATGCCAACAAAGAAAAGATGGAAAGGGCAAAGAAAGAGAAACAAGATGCAGAAAAGGAAAGTGATCCGGTGTAAGCCTCTTCCCGGACTAGATCCTCCAAGAGCTCTGCACCTGCCACCTCTAAGAGCCAAAAGGCATCAAAGACGGAAGCCCAGACATCTAGAAAGGGAGAGAAAAGAACAAAGAAAAAGGCAACAAGATCCTATACAAGTCAGAAGGATGATGAAGAAACTGAAACCGATGAGGAAGTCAAGAAAATGAAGAAGAAGAAAACATCCGGTGAATCCTCTACTAGTTAAGGCAAGCAAGAAAAGATAGAAGAATTTGTTGAAAAACCTACTCTCCACATTGATGATATCATCAAATCAATCACTATGGATGGGAACCTAAAACCAATGACTGAGTTCTATGATGAATATAATGAAGCTGACCAGAAGATCTTGCAAGAAGCTACAGTCAGGTATCTAAATATCTATAATAAGGCATTTATTGAAACATATCTCTAATTCCCAATAGCCTAGAGAAGGAACTAGAAATAAGGAAGAACAATGCTAAGGCAAAGGACCTTAAGATTTGGGAATAGATAGCTATTCAACTCTATCCTTCAATCACTTCAAACAAATGAATATGATCTTCAAAGATTGCAAGGATGAGTTCCGAAGCAAAGCTAGAATGAATCAGCTTATGCTTGGAGAAACTGACAAAGTGGCAAAAGAAACAGAAGATATCCTCTAGAATGCTTTTAAAAGATTCAATATTCCTATTATAGAGGACTTAGGTGATGAACCCTCTACCATGGATGACAAAGGAGAGTCTATTGAGATAGTTGCAGAAGAGACAAAGGAAGGTGAGGAGAAAACTAAGGATCTATATTCCTTTGCTTCGGAATAGAAAGTCCTTAAAGAAGCAAACATCTCTCCTCCGGTTTCCCCAGTAGACTCTGAATCTAGAGGAGAATAAAGAACAAATAGAAAATTAGTCAAGAAGAAGAGGTGAAGGGAAGAGAAAAAGGTCAAACAGAGAAGACCACAAGTGACAGTGCTGAGGCTGCAGAAGGGAAGAAAACTCTGTCTTTGGCAAGAGACACTACAGAAGCAGTCAAAGACTTCTTGACAAAAGAAATGATGGAATTAGATGAACCGGAGCTACTTCAAGGACCATTCAATTTTGATTCCCTCTCCCCGGTTCAGACCATGAAGATAGCATCCTTTGCCCATGTAAAGGCAAAAGAAAAACTTTTGAAGTCTCACATGGAAGACTATGAGCTAATTGAGATTGCATCTAGTGCATTGGAGAAAATCATGCCATCCTTCCAGAAGGATCTTTTAGCCTCTTCATCCGGTAACTTAAAATCTCTTGTCAATTCAATTAGCACACATTTTGATTCTTTGGAAAAGTCAGCTGAAGATAAAGTTCAGAAAGAATTTTTAGAAAAGAGACTCTCTGAGGTGCAGGGTCTAATAACAAATGATATGAGAGTTATGGATATTGGGATAAAGAGCTTAGAAAGTGTTCTTAAAGATGGCGGAGAAATATATAAATTTTGTTTATCCTGGTCTAAAGTGACAATGGATATTGAGAAGAAAGTGAAAGAACAAGAGGATAAACTATCAAGTTTATCCCAGAATTTTGATCCTCTTACCTCCTCCATAAAAAATCAAGAGTGTCAGATTATTGCAATCATAAATGAAATTAAGAAGCTTGAGAAGGAGAAGAAAAATAGAATAAACAAGTTAAGTGAACTCAGAGGGATAATTATCCCTAAGTTAGAGGCCATGCATGAGGCCCTAACTGATGCTCAGACCACAACCCAGACCAGTGATTCGACAGATCTAAAGAGGGCAGAAGCTTTTGCATTCCTGTTAAGTAGTCACATCTCAATTTTGGACAAGATGAAGAAGAGTTGGGCGATAGAAGTGGTATAGTTGTTGATAACCTTTGCAGATATACTTTATTATATGTAAGTATAACATGTATATATACCTATGCGGCTAAGTATAGTCAAAATTTTGGAAATTTTGGTATGCGGATCCTACCCTTTGACATTGATGTCAAAGGGGGAGTGAGTAGCAGTGAAAAATGTGGAATCTAGCTAAAGGGGAGCTCTAGTAAAATGTACATTAGAACAAAGCATCAGCCAAGGGGGAGTGTAGTGTGACACTTAGTCATTTTTCACTCAGTGTTGCCATCAATGCCAAAGGGGGAGATTGTTGGCAAGAGACACTATGTGGCTTCATGAGTGTTGTCATTGATGGCAAAAAAGTCCATCCCACACATCCGCAGGACATGGTGTGTCTCTACCAGAAGTCAGATTGAAGAGTATTTTGGTCCGGTGACCAAGAACAGAGCATGTAGCAAGGTCTAACAATCAGGTCCAGATCTCTCAGAGGAAGTATCTTTGTAAAGTACAGACTTGGGGAAGTCAAGAGGAGTACCATGACTAATATATTCCAGAGTTTGAGCCTCTGATGATGATAGATTGAAAAGATATAAGCACTTGAGTGTTGGGTTCCTGTTTGGCAGAGTAGACTAAGGAAGACCTGACCGACAGAGCATCAGACCTTAATCTGGATGGAATATTGATGGTGGTCAAGCTTCTTGAGGTATCATTCATGATTGGCTGACATGATTGATGACTTCTTTAACTATCTTTTTGATACACATCACTTGGTAAGCAAGGATTTAGCCGACATATCAGAGTTTGGGAAAATGTTGAGTATACCGGATGCTGACTAAAAAGATGATGAAACCCTTGGTGCAGATATATATACCAGATGAATTTAGATGTGAAGGTGTGTGTGGTATATTTTGAAGTGCGAAGAAAAATAGAGAGCAGTGTGAAATAGTAATACAGGTCCAGTATGTGACAGGACAGCAACACCAAAGAAGAGGAAGAATGAAGTGCAGTAGCTCAGTGTATTGAGCCTAATCGGAACTGAACCTTAGCATGTGTGGATGCTTCTCATCAGTTCAAGTATCTTGTTACTTTCTTTATAACTTATAGACAGTGAGTCTCTTGTAGGCAGTAAGCCTCTTGTGAGCAGTGTGCTCAGGCAATGAGCCCTAATTGGCAAGTGCCACTTTGTACTTCTATTCTTTTAACAGAGAATACAATCTTGGGTTAGTCACCCCGTGGTTTTTCCCTTAACAGGGTTTTCCACGTCAAAATCATTGTGTTATGTGTATTGATTTTGTTTCTGCTTTCATGGTTATGGATGCTTACTTGTTTTGATGTTGCACTAGTTGTTAAAGAAGAACAGAAAGTTAAATTAATTAAGATAACTGATTCACCTGCCCTCTCAGTTATCAACAGGGGCTAGTGAAGGGTTTGATCGATTAGAAGGTGGAAGGACCAATGGATTAGGACTAGGATATGGTGGCTTTAGGATAGACCTTTAATTGGATGGTGGTATAATATACTTATACGGTGCATGAACTAGATTGGTGTTTTCCTTGTCAAAGGTGGCATTAGAACATAAAGGCATTTGGACTTGTTGCAAAGGTGGATTTGGAATCACATGAGCTTGTTGTGGAATGAATTTATAGATTGACATGGCATTGACATGGAAAGAAGTTAGATTGATTGATGTGGCATTGACTTGACATATGGATGGATTAGATTCGTATGATGTGGAGGGGGTGACACATAGGATTGAAGTGGAATATGTTGATGTTGTGGTTATGTTGGTTGTATTTGACAAGTGGCTATAAATTGTTGGGCTTGGACTAGAGGAGGTGTTGGATTTGAGGTGATTGGATTCATTAAAATTGTTGGAAGATGGCGTGAAGTTGTTGTATGGTTTGTTGGTTTAAGGGTTGGGGTACCTGGTGAAGTGTTTGGATGAGGTCTTGGAGTTCAGGTTCTAGGACTTTGTTCTTAAATGTTGGCATAGTGTCACACATGTGTTTAAGTCTTTGCATTTCATCTTGTTCCTAAAGGTATGCCACATGGTTCTTATCATCATTGGAGGTAGGAGGGGCCCCTCGAAGTGTGATTTTGGGTCTAGGATTATTCTCATGATTAGGATTAGGGAGAGGGCCTCCTTGAAGATTTTGGGCTTTGGTTTGGTTTCATCATTAGGATTAGAGGGAGGGCCTCCTTTAAGTATGAGTTTAGGTTTTGAATTTGTTTCATCATTAGGATTAGAGGGAGGGCCTCCTTGAAGTATGAGTTTGGGCTTATGATTAGGATTAGGCTTGTTACTGATTAAGACCATTTTGGCAAGTGTTGACTAGGAATAGGATGATTTGGAATGATTAGGAATATGTGATTGGATGATTAGAATGAAGATGATGATGTGTAATGATTAGGATTTGATTAGGGTGACTTGTCTTGGAATGATTGTGTTGGAAAGAATGTTTAGAATTACTTGTTTATGTGTTTAGTGTTTAGAGCTTGATGTAGCAATTTGCAAACAAATGATTACACATGTACACACATGAATCGCACACGCAAGACACATAAGCAAGTTTGAATTTGAAATTTGAAGAATGTGATGATTAAGAAAGCACTTGAAGAAGACACATCAACAAGCCCTAGAATTAGTCAGGTAGAAGTGGCCAATGAGGTCTTAATCTAGGTTGCACAAGTTGACTAGGGATGTCCCCAATATACATGAGATAAAGGGGGCCCAATTTCATGAAATGAAAGCAAAATAGTACCACACAACTGGGAGAAAGGGGTAACCCACCCTTCACCTTCACTTACCAAAGGTATAAAGTTCTTTGGGGATTAGCCAAGAGTGACAAGATTTTGACTTCCAAAGAGGGTGTCTTTCGATTCACACCTCGTTGTTTATACTCCGTTAGAATGCTAGAGTTGAGGTCGTTCCTTGGAGTGGTGTGTCTCCAAGTGGGCCTCCTAGAAAGGATATGACAAAAGAAAACCAAGTGAGGTGCTTTTTATCTCCAAGATCACCTTACAGTGCGAGGAGAGAGCATACACATGCACACTTGATTCACACTCGCACTTGTTAATTTCCCCTTTAAGAAATGAAATGTGTGGTGTGAAATTGAATGGATGAGAGGTGTTTTTAATTCTCAAGGTCACATGAAGTGCATGAGAAGAGAATAAACACCACTAACCTCACTCAAATTCACCAAATAGTTCAAGCACTTGTTCTTTTTAGATCCCAAGTCAAAATGTGAAGGAAGACACTTGTCTGTTTTATGCCTAATTTCAATGTGTGAATGAAGACAAAATGTTCTTTTAAAGCCCCAAATCGAAGTGTGAGATTATGAGAAATGAAAGATTAGAAGGAATGCACCTAAAATTTTTGCTTCCAATCTACTGTGTGTGCTCATGCAAATGTTGTTCTAGCTCCGTGTGATCACCTACAAGTCACAAATCCAAAGAAGAAACAAGTAAACTTGCAAATGGAAGCGTTAGGTGAAAAATTAAGAATCTGATGCAAATGAACAGATACAGGAAAATAAAACAACATGAACAAAAAGTAGATGAAATTCTATGCACTTTTTAAAAAATTCACGAAAATCAAATCAAATTTGCAAGAGTTATGCTCATTTGAAGTGTGAAATTAAGTTTGACTTTGAATGGGAAAAAAGCCTGACAATCGACATAGTCACCTGAAATGGTCTTCACCACTGCATAGTTCATTGAGTCATCTTTCCAACAAGTCCTTGTTTGCAAAATTTTGACCCCGTATCCAGAAGTTATGATGAAAAGAAAAAAAATGTCCTATTAGGGCATGTGGAGGGAACTAGGCAGGTCTGATAGTTTGCATAAAACTGCTAGTGGTTAGGTTTTCTCTTGGTCACATGTGCGGTTAGCTAACTATGGCTTGGATAGCAGTCAAGCTTAAGTAGCCCCCTACTCACCCATCTAACTAGGGGACGAGTGGATGCAAAAAATAAAAAGGTGAATGAGAGGGAGGCCGCTAGCCCTTGGCCCCCTTGCTAGTCACTGAAGTGACCACTGGCGGCTAGAATCAAAGACAAGCCTAAACCAAAGTATTAAAACTTAAATCCAACCACTAAATGTCTGTGGTTAGGGTTTAGGATTGCAATTCTAAAAACAAGAAGTGTCGACGGTCTATGAATCTCGGGTGTCTTGAAAGTCTGGGTGTCGTCGATACGACAGAAGAAGTGGTAGAAGTGACCATGGTTAAAGGCGTCGATGACCCTATTAGAAGGCGGCAACAAAGTATACAAGAGACAATGACAAGATTTTAGTAGGCGGAGGTCGACAATGACAACGACGAGTTTGGTCGACCGACAGAGGACGAGAATGGAAGGTGGTGACCTAGGGTTTTCCGGCAGAGGGTTGAGCGGAGGTATAAGGTGGCAATCGATAGTGAAGAAGGAAGTGGTCAAGATATTAGGGCTTGTGTTATAGGTGGTGATAACACTATGGAGGCAGTGATTTAGGGTTTAAAACTAGGTCGACAAGAGAGGGGTGACAGTATGGATTAGGGTTTGATGAATTTTGAACCTACAAAACATATTAAATCTGCAACGAATATAAACCACAAACTTTAAGTCTTGCAACCCGATTGCTAAACTTACAACACAACACACAACCTTGAATTGGTACGAATGGGGGCTGCAGATATGTATGGCATAGATCCATACGGATCCATACTGTACAGACCTACAACCCTAAATTTTTTTTCAAAAAAATGCAAAAAAAAATTAGAAGTGAAATTGGGTGAATTTACTGTTGTTTTTCACCGACGAGGCCTCCCGGACTCAACAACGAGGTTCATTTGAGCTCCGGAGATCACCTGCAAAAGCTAATTTTTAGAAGTCAACAAAAAATCTTAGACTTGCATGGATTCACGTCGGGTTCACCATTTGTCGTCAGGGGAAAAATCAAGTCTAAAAACTAAAACAACAAGATATCAAACCCTAACTAGCACAATAGAGCACAAGATAACAAAAAGATCAAAATAATAATGCAAATGCAAACCGATCTCCTTGCTAAACTTGATTTATCTCCATTTCTCTTCTTAACCTTGCATAGGCATGCAAGATTTTAAAGGATGATTGTGGGAGGAATGTTGGTTGCTCACTATTTTTGCAGCATAACAATGGCATGATGATGAATGATGAGAGGCTCTAATGTCATTTCAAAAGCATAAGGATACTTGAAAACTCAACTCATGCAAATGGCTTGTGAGAGGGTTGATTTATAGGAAAATGTTGATTTGAATGAAGGGTTGAGATTGAAAGTTGTTTTGTGCTATGTGGACGGTTAGGATTGATTAGGTTTTCCCACTCCATGAGGAGTTGTAGTCATGTGACAAGTGTGCGAAGGAGAATAAAGGAGACCTAATTCAAATATTTTATTTGAATTAGTTTGAACATGTGAAGTGTATTAAATGAAAGTTGTAGTACCATACATGACTCAAGTGAGAGGTGGACAAGTGTTGGAATGTGGTGAGAGGTGAGGATTAATTCAAATATTTTATTTAAATTAGTTGGGACATGTGAGAGGGGGATTAATTAAATAAATAAGATTTATTTAATTAATTGTCTAGGTGATTAGGATGGGATTAGGACAAAATGTCATATAATGTCTCTAGTAATGTGTTGACTAGGTGATGGTCAAGACATGGACAAAATTTAAGTGTCTACACTCTATATATATGTTCAATCTCCACATGTTCAAGCCTTGAAATGAGGGTGAGTGAATCATAAATGAAGTTATCAATAGAACAAGGATAGTGATGCTAGAGCATCTAGGTCCATAGGCGATCCTGCATCGCCCAAAAAATATTTTAGTCTAATTTTTATTTTGGTGTGTGTTTTGGCTTGCGTTGGTGTTTTTAGGCATCTTTCAGTAGCAGGAATCTAAAAATTTGGTTAAAATTGCAAAATCCTAGTTTTCACCAAAAAGTTGTTTTGAGGCTCCAAAGGTAGTTTTCAAAAATTTATTCTCAAGAATATGTAAGAGTTGGAACAAAATCCTTTTGCAGGGATATTCTTGGAGGTACCATGTCAAATGTGTAAAAATAATCAGATCAATATCTTTCATCGTTTGGGAAAAATTAATATCGTAAATTTGTGTCCTAAAAGCCATAAGTATGTGCTAGTTTACAGAAAGTTTAAAAAGTCACAATTCTTGAAAGCTAAAGAAAAATCCTTCTACAAGGGACCTTGGGATGTTATTCCAAGATTTCTCACCAATTTTTATGCCATTCGGAGAAGTTTGAATTTTTCCCTTTCCGACACCCAGTTTTGCACAATCAGAGTTGCCAAATTTGAATATTTCATTTTGGTAAAGTATTTAGGGGTTAAGCTAATAAATTTACAATATTTTACAGCCTTCTATTTATTCTTTTATTGTAACTTCCATCTGGAAGGCATTTGGAATATCAAAGAGACAAAAAATCAAGATTTTATAGCTTTTAAAAAGTGCAGAATAGAGAAAAGTGCCCCTCTGAATAAAGACAACACTTGGAGAAGTTAATGGAAGTTTAAATGACTCATTTAAGGCTACCTAAACATAGAATATGCATATCTATTCTTGGGGAGAGTTGGGCACCCACTTTCGAGCAATTATTGATGGTTTTCTATGCATTTTTGGGCGGTTTTTGAAGAAAAACGTGGAAGGGAGTTTGTGCAAGGATGGATGGAGAAAAGACACCTCATAGAGGCATTTAATTTGCTTTCTTGTTGTAGGTTTTTGGTAGAGAGAAAAGGTGCCTAGAAGGAGCACCATATAGAGTGAAGTTTACAGATTGAAGAGGAGTTATGTTGGAGAACTCAGCTAAATAGGGTAGATTTGATTGAATGTATGAGAGAGGCCATGAAAGGCCAAGTATGTGTAGTGTGTTGCAGATTTTTGTAAGTTGATATTGGATAAATGTATGTGAGTTTTGATTTTAATAAAATGAAGCATGTGAATTGTGTTACATTTTATTATGTTTTGTGAGTTTGTTTGAGGGTAGAGAGTCTCTGCATAAGGTATTTTGAGCAATGGTTGTGTGGATTTGAGTAATGGTATGCTAGTGGGAGTCCCACTTGCATCAAATGGTATCAGAGCCAGGTTGGTCTTGAGAGTGTAGAATCTACACCAGGACATGCGGGTGAAGAGTGATGAAGAGACACGGTGAAGCTGCGAGAAAAGGTTGATTGTACGAGAGATATGTTGGCTATCTTCTAGTAGAGATAAAGTTGGGTAGAAGGTGTGTAGACTTCTTCCACTGAGAGAAGGTGGGGAGAAGAGGTCTTGGAGAGGTGAATCTTCTAGATTCTTTGCTGGGTAGAAGATAGTTGTGTGAGTGTGAGTGTGAGTTTTGTTGCAGGGAGAACCTTTGTGTGTGTAGATTGAGAGTGTGCCACAATTGTTTGACAAAATGTCTTCGAGACATGGAAAGTGTTTGATGATGAAGAAGGAATATTTGAAGCCATGGAAAGAGAAACAAGAGCCCATCCGAAGGAGTGATTTATTTTGAACTGTTTGCAAGTTTGGTGGAAAATGTTGTAAGGTGATGGTGGATAGCGGTAGTAGAGATAATTTGGTTGCATTGGAAATGGTTGAGAGGCTAAACTTGAAGAGGATGAAGCACCCTAAGCCATACTACATTTCTTGGTTGCAAGAAGGTCATCAAATTTGGGTAAGTAAACAAAGCATTGTAAACTTTCACATTGGAAGATACAACGATGAAATTCTATGTGGCATAGTACCCATGGATGTTTGTCATGTTTTATTGGGGCAACCTTGGCTTTGGGATAGGGAAGCTATACATAATGACCATGATAACACATATTGTATAATCAAGGATGGGAAGAAACATGTTTTGAATCCATTGCGGGATAAACAAGAGGAAGTGGCAAAAGAAATTGTAGTAGTATGCCCTAATTAGTATATGAAAGAAGAGAGAAATATCAAAGTTGCAATGGGTGAGAAAGAGAGAGAAAAAGGAAGAAGTGGCTGCAAATCTTTTGAAGGATGAAAAGAAGAAAGAAGAAGTGGTAATGGATATGAAGAATGTAGAAGATTAGGAGATCCTTGTGCAAAAGGATCGAGAGAGAATAGAGAAGAATGCAACTGAGGTTGCAAAGAAGAAGAAGAAGAGTTGTAGTCATTTGGTAGAAGGGGCATGGAAAGAAGAGTATATGGGAGCAACCCATACATTTCACAAGGAAAAAAAACCAGAAAAGAGAAGAGACAAGGAGAGAAAAGAGTGGAAAAAGAAAGACCATTCAACTATAGCATGCTATTTTGAAAGAAAAGAAAATGTAAAACATGAAAGTGTAATGGTGAAGGACCCATGGAAGGACATAGACTATGTGGGACAGCAATGTAAAGAAGAGACAATTCATGAAGAAATAAAAAAAGTTGAAGCATGGAGATTGCAGCAGAGATATGTCTTTTGAAAGACATGGATAAAGAAGATAGAATTGACATAGCAATAGCAACAACATATCCTTTGAAGGATAAGGAGATAGAAGAAGAAGGTGACAAACTTGTAGCTGAGGAGCAGAAAGTTGCAGCATATGTAGAGATAGAAATAACAAAGTTGGAAGGCCCTAGATTTGATAAGCAAGTGGATGAAGATAATGATCTCCTATGGAAAGAGGAGATGAAAATAAACTATATGCTTGAAGGAGATTGGATAGAAGACCATGAGGAGTTGAATGGTGTAGAAAGCAAAGAAATTGGAATAGTGAAAAGAAATGAGGTACAATTTAATAATTTTGAGTTTGAATTATTTCAAATGATGAATACAATAGAAGATATAGATGAAGAAAGAGGTAGATACATGGAAGATTTCCATTTCCATGAGGATGCTGCAGATTTTTTTGTTGAAGAGGAACATAATTTTTTTGAAGAAGAAAGTGGGAGGATAGAAGAATTGGTTAGTTTGAATGAACATTTGAAGGAGAATGAAGGTACAACAACAGACATGGTGAAAGAGGCTATTGTAACAGTAGAGTCTATGGAGGTAAGTCTTAATTTTTCTAAATTTTGTGATGAGGAAGTTGATAGCGATTTACTTATTGCTTGGGTGAGTAAGAAGTTGAAAGTAGATGGAAAGAAGAATGTAGTTGTAGGTTGGCATGTAGATGTATATTTGCATATAGAAGCTATAGAGGATGCTATAGGTGAGACTTGGTGGAGGTGGTCAGTGTGTGGTGGGTTGGATCCCATGGATGAGGAGAAAAGAGGAGAGTGTCTTTAGAGGAGGAGGAAGGTATGTGGTGGATACGAAACCATGAGAGTAGATAAGAATGATAAGCAAAGTTGTTGGAGGAGAGTGAAGCTTGTTCCAGTAAGATGCTGGAAAAAGAGGAGAAAGAAAAGCTTCTTGGTGCATATATTTTAGTGATGGAGTTTGCTATAGATTGCTTACAATCTTGAAGGATGATTTTACCAGTCAACTCCACATTTGTGAGTGTATGCTCACAAACATCTTACCCAATGTGTTTGATGCAGGAGCATCTAGGTCCACAAGCAATGCTGCATTGCCCAAAAAATATTTTACTCTAATTTTTATTTTGGTGTGTGTTTTGGTTTGTGTTGGTGTTTTCAGGAATTTCTCAGTAGCAAGAATCTAAAAATTTGGTCAAAATTGCAAAATCCTAGTTTTTGACTAAAAGTTGTTTTGAGGCTTCGTAGGAAGTTTTCAAAAATTTATTCCCAAAACTTTGTAAGAGCTAGAGAAGAATCCTTTTGCAAGGATATTCTTGAAGGTACCATGTCAAATGTGCAAAAATAATTAGATCAATATCTTTCACTGTTTGGAAAAAATTAATACCATAAATTTGTGTCCTAAAATTTGTAAGTATGTGCCAGTTTACAGAAAGTTTAAAAAGTCACAATTCTTGAAAGCTAGAGAAAAATCCTTCCATAGGGGACCTTGGGATGTTATTCCAAGCTTGCTTGCCGATTTTTATGCAATTTAGAGAAGCTTGAAATTTTCCCTTTTCGGCACCCGGTTCCGCACATTCAGAGTTGCCAAATTTGAATATTTCATTCTGGTAAAGTATTTAGAGGTTAAAATAATAAATTTACAATATTTTGCAGCCTTCTATTTATTCTTTTATTGTAACTTCCATCTGGAAGGCATTTGGAATATCAAAGAGGCAAAAAATCAAGATTTTATAACTTTTAAAAAGTCCAGAATAGAGAAAAATGCCCCTCTGAGTAAAGACAACACTTGGATGAGTTAATGGAAGTTTAAATGACTCATTTAAGGTTGCCTAAACATAGAATATACATATCTATTCTTGGGGAGAGTTGGACACCCACTTTCGAGCAATTATTGATGGTTTTCTATGCATTTTTTGGGGTTTTTTTAAAGAGAAACATGGAAGGGAGTTTGTGCAAGGATGGATGGAGAAAAGACACCTCATAGAGGCATTTAATTTGCTTTCTTGTTGTAGGTTTTGGATAGAGAGAAAAGGTGCCTGGAAGGAGCACCATATAGAGTGAAGTTTATAGATTAAAGAGGAGTTATGTTGGAGAACTCAACCAAAAAGGGTAGATTTGATTGAATGTATGAGAGAGGCCATGAAAGGCCAAGTATGTGTAGTGTGTTGTAGATTTTTGTAAGTTGATATTGGATAAATGTATGTGAGTTTTGATCTTAATAAAATGAAGCATGTGAATTGTGTTCCATTTTATTATGTTTTGTGAGTTTGTTTGAGGGCAGAGAGTCTCTGCATAAGGTATTTTGAGCAATGGTTGTGTGGATTTGAGTAATGGTATGCTAGTGGGAGTCCCACTTGCATCAGATAGAGACCCTTTGGAGATATTTGATGATCATTGACATTGACTTTGATTTATATTTGTTAATTATTTGATTTATATAAGGTTACACATGAAACTGTAGATACCCAAATTTGTCCCAACTTTGTCCATGTCTTGCAACACCTTGTTAAACATTATCCTAGACATCTTGTAGCATTTTGTCCTAATTTCCCTAATCCATTAAGTCAATTAATTAAATAAATTTTATTTATTTAATTAAAATCCCATTCAATCCCATCCTCATCCTACTTAGCTAATTAATTAAATAAATTTTATTTATTTAATTAATTCCACATCATATCCTAATCATATCCTATCCTCATCCTAATTAATTAAATAAATTTTATTTATTTAATTAATTTCCACATCATATCTTATCCCATCCTATTCATATTTCAAATTATTTATTTAATTAATTTCCAACTCATATCCCAACTAATTCAAATATTTTATTTGAATTAAACACTCATCTTTTATCACATTCCAACACTTGTCCAGTCAATCATGTGTTGTAATACAACTTTCATTCATATCCTTCACATGCACAACTAATAGGACCTAATTTTAGTATTTATCTACACAAGCACACCTAAGCCTTATATTCCCTTGCCACATGTCACATGACTACAATTTCTCAATGTGCAAGGAAACCTAACTTAATCCTATCCATCCATTTCATCTAAAGCCCTAATTGATCCTAGCCATCCATTTGAACTAAGCCAAGCCAATAAATCAAACCCCTCACAAGCCATTGGCAATGCATTGAGCCTTAAGCACCCTTATTCTGTCAAATTTTCTATAAGGCATTGATCCTCAAGTATCCACATGCTGTTGAAATATCATTAGAGCCTTTGCATCCTTGATCTATCATTCATTCTAGCATCTTCATCTTAATGTTATGCTGCAGAAGTGAGCACCCAACATTCTTCCAACAATAATCTTTCAAAATCTTGCATGCTCATGCGAGGTGAAGAAGAGCAATGGAGATAAATCGAGCATAGCGTGGAGATTGATTTGCATTTACATTTGTTATTTTGATTTTCATTTTGTCTTGTGCTTCATTGTGCATTGCTAGGGTTTTTATCATTGTTGTTTATTCATTTGCCCTAATTTGCAATTTTACCCTAACTACATTTGGCACACCCAGTGGGACTCACTTCACTTGATCTTTTTTGCAGGTTTTTGTAGTAAAAATTTGCATTCATATAACCCCCATTGTTGAGTTTTGCAGGTTTAATTAACTTTTTGTTGCAGATCTGCTACTTTTTTGACAAAACCCTAGGTTTTAAAGATTTCATCATATCTTCCAAACGGATATGAATTTTTCTACAAGATTTTAGTAGAAGTTTGTCCATGATATAAGGAAGCTACAGCAGAAAAATTTTGAGTTTAGCATGATTTTTACGGGATTTATCATGTTTTTATGTTTTAATCAGCGAATTTTTCAGAAATTTTTACATTTCTGGAAAGCTCTTGAAATTCTAATTGGGTTCTATGTTTTACAAATTTAATTTGGAGCTCATTTACAATGCAAAAAAATTAAATCTTTGCTGACTATACCATTTTCATAAATCTGCATTTCTGGGCGCAAATCAGGGAATTTTTCTGATTTCTTTACATTTTCGGAAAGCTCTCTAAAAATTAATAGGAGTCTCTTCTTTGATTTTTTAATTTTTGAACTAAAAATGTATCGAAATAATCAAATCTAATTCAGCTATGCATCTAAAATTACAATTTTCCTTGCTTGATGAGCTTATTTTTTATGCCTGCATTATAATATCATTTTTTTTTTGGTAGGTGATCATAAGGAGCTGGAGCAACATTGACATCAACATCTACAGCAATTTAGAAAGCAAAAATAATTAGGTGCACTCATTCTAATCTTTCATCTTAATCATTGTTTGAATCACACATTTGGATTTTGGGCATAAAACAAACAATTGTTTGCAAATTCACATCAAAAATTGGTCTAAAACGAACCATTGTCTTTCATCACATTTAGATTTGGGCTTTAAAACAAAGAAGTGCTTGCATTGTCTTCTACACATTGAACTTCTAAGGTTAATGAACCTCATGCGAGTGTGACCAAGTAAATGTGTATGCTCTCTCCTCGCGTCCCAACACGAACTTGGAGATCAAAAACATTACTTGTGTTGCTTTTGTTAAACCTTAGAGAGGCCTACCTTGGTATCCACCCCAAGGGAACGACCTCAAGTGGTACTTTCATCTGGTCCGCTATAAAAATCAGAGGATAAGGCAAAAGCCAAGTCTAACCGGTATTAGCGCTCACCACACAGTGCTAACTCGAAAGGAGTTGTACCTTTGTATATATTAAAACTCCTAGTAGGGTTAGTTAAAGTCTTAAGTGGCTTGCTGGATGCTCGTGGGGTGCCGGTCCCCTGGATTTTCACTAGAACCTCCATGTGATAGTGGCCTTACCTTGACTAGGACTTGTTGTTGTGTCTTCCATGTGTGCTTGCTTAATCATCACATTCTTCCAAACTAAAACTTGCTTATGTGTCTTGCGTGAGTGATTCATGTGTGTATATGCATAATCATTTGTTTGAATATTGCCACATCAAGCTCTAAACACCCAAACACATAGAGACAAGTCATCCTACACATTCTTCCAATAACATTCAAACCCAATCACTTTCATCCCAAACATAGCCTAGTCATCATCCAACCCTTCATAGCCAAGTCATCCAAATAATCCACATCATCATCTAAATCCCTAAACAACAACTTGCTAAAAGGACTTAAGGCAAACACTTGGTGACAACATGTCTACACTAGAAGACCCAAAAATCAAATTCCAAAGATTCCTCCAAAATATTTATCAAGGATCACAACCCCTCAACCAAGATGCCATTGAAATATTTCAATTCTTCATCCAAGAAGCTCAACCCCATGCAAGCCAATCACCTCAACTGCAACACTCCATAGCCCAAGTCCAACACCTTTCAGCCACTAGTCAAGCTCAACAAGCACAACAATCCTTAGCCATTCACTACCAACCTAATCCACCTCATAGCCACATGCCATATCCGTCCACTTCATACCAACCTAATCCACCTCATAGCCACATGTCATATCCATCCACTTCCTATCAACCTAATCCATCTAGTAACATGTCATATCCATCCACTTCCTATCAACTTAATACACCTATCCACCAAGTCAATACCACATCAACCTATGAATATCCACCTCAAGCTTATCCAATCCCTCATGCCACCATGCCAATGCACTACCAAGCCCATCCACAAGGAAATCAAGTGATATCACACGAACAACATTCAAGTCCAAATGGCCTTTTGTATATAAATCAAGTGAGCACAAATCAACCTTGCCAACAAGATCAAATGCCTGCATCTTTGGGTCCACCTCCAGATATTTTGTCTACATATCCTACCATTACACCTAGCTACCAAGACTATCAATGGCCTCCACAATAAGCACAAATGAGCCTAAATCCACCTTTGCAACAAGAACCATATGCAAGTCCAAGTGGTCCCTTGTACATAAATCAAACAAGCCCAAGTTATCCTATGCAAGATCTAATAACCTTTGACAAAGGAGATACCAACCTAGCTAGTTCATCCTATGAGTGGCATCCATCATCCAATCCCATGCCAATACATGAACCAACAAGTCCTATCCCAACACCACCATGTGATCCCATTCCTAGTCCATTAATCACTCTACCTTCCAAACCACCAAGCCCTTCATTACCTTCATCACCATGTCATTCTAATCCTTCACTAAAGGATATGGTTGAGAGAGTTTTACAAAGGATGCTTGAAGCAAAACTCATCAAACTTCCTGAAGTCAAACCATGTGAAGAAAGTCCATATGATGAACATGATTATTGTGCATACCATAGGACCAAAGGTCATAATACAAATCAATGCCCAATATTTGTCTCAATTGTTTACAAGGTGTACCTACCTACAATAAGAAATCATGCCACATCATCCCAATCCCATGTGTCACACCCATCTAGTCCACATCCTAATCCATCAAACTCCATTATCCTTCCATCCAATCAAAATCCTAGTCCTACGCTTACAACATCATCCTCTATTATTGCTCATCCATTATATTTCCCATCCACTCATACCCTTGCGAAGGATGTGATCCATTGGCTACTAGCTAGGAATAAACTACCTCCATGTCAAACACCCATTCATAAGCCTACCAAAGAACTTCCAAAGGTCATGTCCAATCCTATAATCCCATCATGTGGTCCACCTATCCTTGATCCTATCCATGAGCTTTCCATTAACCCTTCAAGCCCATCATGTGACCTACAAGACATCAAGCCTATTCAAGAGTCTCCTATTATGAATCCAAGTCAAGAGCCATCATACCCTTATGTCAACAACCCTCAAGAGCATGTCGAGCCTATCCAAGAGTCATCTACTTCCATTCAAGAAACTCAAGAGGTATGTCAAAGGTTTAATCCTAAACATGTGGAAACATTAAGCCCTAGTCCAACTCAAGATCAAAACACTTCCCTCCACCCCATCCATAACATTTACCTTCTTTATGATCAAGATGATACCTATGAAGAAGCTATCCATGAGCACCTTGATCCTATCCATAATCCTATATCTATCCATGAGCAAGATGTCCACATTACTCCTAGTCATCTACTATCTAGCCCTATCCATAATGAGCAAACATCCACTTGTCATGATGAGACACTTGTCCCCCAAGTAAGCATAAAAGATCAAACAAATAGCTTGGGTCTTAGCGAACATAATCAAGATCCCAATGATCCTCCTTCGACATCCACCATCGATTCCACTTCAAATCCACTATCATTTCCTAGTGGTCTTACCACCTTTGTCCATGAATGTTCTTCCTTAGGACAACAACAACCTTTGTCCTCCACTTCACCTTCTCCACCCAATAACAAACTCAAGTCTAGTGTTCAAACCACAGCTAGTCCTATAGTCAATCACATACTCCAAAACATGAACTACAAAGACAAAGGTCTAAGCCTTTATGAACAAGGTATTTTGGAGTCAAACCATGTCAAGGTTCCCCCATGCTCATATGGCCTTGGATACACACCCCGAGGTAAACCCTCTAAAGATGTTGGTAATTCCTCCATCCCTCCTAAGTCCACCACTTTCCATCGCACCCCCCATCATCTACCCAAAACATATGTTGTCATTCCACCTCCATCATCCTATAAATGTCAAAAGCATGTGACCATACACCTTCCGCCATCCACCTTGCCTCCACTTTTACCAACTCTAAATATCCCTCCATCGACCTTGCCACCATTGTTACCAACACCTAATTATCCACTTATCCATAAGTACCCTTACATTCCTAATCATGACCAACAAATGCACACATTGCCTAAACATAAAGCTTCCAATCATTCCATCCACTCCACCTACCCCATGGGATTCCAAGATAAACATTTGGATGCCTCTATCTATAAAGCCAAAAATCCAACTAAAACTCCTAAGGACCCTCATGCCTTAGGGAATCAATGTGAAAAGTCTCTAAATCATCCATATTCTAAGCAAAGTACATTCACAAAGCTATCCAAGCCCATACCTCCAAAAGCAAAGCCCAAAAGCAAAATGGTTTGGGTTCCTAAGCAAATAACTAACAAGTCAAATGAGGCATCCTCATCCACATCTCAAGAATCCCAACCACCTATATCCATCCAAAAGCCTACTTCCATCCAAAACTTCCATTCCCTTCAAAAATCCCACAAGCAAAGCAAAAGCACTAAAAATACTAAGTCTATGTGGGTTCCTAAATCACTTCATCAACCATCTCCTAAGAAAACATCTCCATTGCTTCCTACACCACCATCTCATCAAAAGCTTCAATGTTTATCACGGTGTGTGCAACCATTGGTCATGGTTCCCTTCTACTCCACAGCACCTCCACATAACTACATCTGCCCATCCTTCATCCATTATCCTACATATCTTCCCCATCACCTTCTTATGGTCCATGCTTTTGCATAAGCCTTTCATCTATCCTCCATAATCCACAACATAATCCACTATCCATCTATCCTTGCACGAACCTTCCATAATCCACATCATAATCTACTATCCACCTAATCCATCTCCCATCCACGCAATCCCTTATCAACATCTATGAGCATAATTACATGGTCCATGCGATGACATCCATCTCTAATGGGACCACCAACATCCATCGAACTAGACACTTGAGTCCCTCCTATCCATTACCATGGTGAAAACCTGGCAAACAGGCGCCATGTGTAATTGTCAACCCATCTAAAAACAAAAAACAAAAAAACAAAAGAAAAAAGAAAAAAAATCAAAAAAGTAAAGAGAAATCCCTTCGTCCAACAGTGAAAACCTGGTAAACAGGCGCCTTGGATAAGTACCATGATGAAAACCTAGCAAACAGGCATCATGTGTAGGTTGATCTTCTATGTCACTTACACTTGGGGGCACATTGTCTCATCCATCTTATCATGTCTTATCTTGCCATATCCTATTCTACCATCCTTAGCCATTACACCCACATACCTATCATGATCCTGCATCCATCCTCCTGCCTTTTGATTTTGCTGAAGATATGGGGGCAAAATGTTGTAACATGCTTGGATATATCTTGACATACCCTCTTTCCAAACCAAGTCCTATCCATTGACCATTTATCCATCCCATTCAAACCAATCTATCATGTCATCCCTTGGTCATGAACTTTGTCATGTAAAAATCCTAAGCATTACCACCTAGAATGGGGCAAGTTCTTCCTATGCAACATAGCCTTTGGAGATCACATCCTAGCTCCCTTATGATCCATCCACTATAGCATATCCTTATCATGAGCTTTCCATCTTATAGCTTATCCCCATCTATTTATCACGAGCTTTCCACTATAGCCTACCTATCTATTTATCATGAGGCATGCATCCATCCCTTATACGGCCTATCCTCTTATCTATCCATCTATCCTGAGCCTTTCATCCCATTTACTATGAACCCATCCTTTTATCCATCCCTTGCACCTAGACTTGATCTTCCCTTGTCATTGGTATCAAGCACAAAGGCTACCCACATTGTAAATCCATTGAAACAAAAAAAAAATCAAAACATATCAAAATACAAAAAAAATCAAAAAATGTCAAAAAAATCCAAAAAAATCAACTATCCAATGAAAAATCCAAGCAATAAAACCAATCATATCATCCAAAAAATCCACTTCAACATTCAATCGAAATCAAATCATCATCATCATCAATTCTTCCTATCAATAACATTCAATCATCTATTTCAATCAATCACTTATTCCAATCATATCAATCTACTCAATCTAAGCAATGATCTTAAATCCAAGTCACACTAATCCATATCAAGCATGTTAATCAATCAAGGAATATTATCCAATCAAATCAACAGGTTTTGCTCCTAATCTTTTCATGAGCTCAATCAATCATCATCAATCATCATTAATGGGATATAGTGTTCCCACATCCTTGTGTTGATCTAGGGATATAGCTTTCCCCAAAATGGCAACACTATCTATCAAAACAATCAAACATTTAATCATTCGTTTATGACTTGACAAGAGCAATACCTTGTTTGTTTTACATCCTTTGAGCACACTAAGAACACTTGCTTATGCTTAGATTGAGTGGACACTCTCATCATCACACTATCATTATCATCATTCAAAACAATCCAATCATCAAAACAATCAACCTAACAATAGCAAACATCAACACCAAAGCAAATCAACTCAATCACATCAAGCCAACCATCAAAACAAATCCAATCACTTCAGCAAATCAAAAGCAACTCAATCCACCACACATCATCTCATCATCAACATTTCATCAAATCAATCTTCATTCATCATTTCATCATCATCAACTCAATCCAAAGAATCCAAGCAATGATCCAAGTGCAAGTCATCATAAAGCTATACCAATCAAGTTAATCAATCAAGCCAAGTTATCCAATCACAATCAATGGTCTTGATCCTAGCCTTCTTGTAAGCCAAATCAATCAATCAGCCAATCATCCAACCAGCTCAGCAAACAAACTTGTGTTGATCTAGGGATATAGCTTTCCCCGCAATGACAACACTATCATCAACAACAATCAATTAATCATTGGTTTACAGCTTGACAGGGGCAATACCTTGTTTGTTTTTGAATCCTTTGTGCATGCTTGCTTGCTTGCTTGTGTGTGTTATCATTTTATCTTGCATTTGTATCATATTGATATCATTCCAGCTAATATTCATATCTTGTGTATGTTGGAATAGCTTTTTGCACTATCCTTTGCATCTAAGGTCATATCATACCTTTTGTGCATTAGGACTTTAATGCTCTAAGTTTACTTCCTCATGCGTTAGACAAGGTTGTATTATGTTGGGGCACAAGACACATCGTGACCTTGGTCCTTATACCTTGGTGCATAACGTCTAGTGCTATATCAAACATCATGGTTTCTCACTTTCATTGCAGCATAATGCATCATCACTTCTTCTATCTATCCCCTTATCTTTCTTTTGGAGCCAAGCCATTTCTTTCGAGAGCCTACCCATGTTTGTCCAACCCGCCTATCCTCTCGAGGGGGCATCATCATCATATCCTTCCATCATCATTATCCTATCAATTATCCATACCTTAACTTCTTTGAAATGATGTTACTCGACATAAAGCTTATCATCTCGAACATCATCTCAAAGAGGGGCAAAAAACCATCATCATTATCCTATCAATTATCCATACCTTAACTTCTTTGAAATGATGTTACTTGACATAAAGCTTATCATCTCGAACATCATCTCAAAGAGGGACAAAATGTAGACACCCAAATTTGTCCCAACTTTGTCCATGTCTTGCAACACCTTGTTAAACATTATCCTAGACATCTTGTAGCATTTTGTCCTAATTTCACTAATCCATTAAGCCAATTAATTAAATAAATTTTATTTATTTAATTAAAATCCCATTCAATCCCATCCTCATCCTACTTAGCTAATTAATTAAATAAATTTTATTTATTTAATTAATTCCACATCATATCCTAATCATATCCTATCCTCATCCCAATTAATTAAATAAATTTTATTTATTTAATTAATTTCTACATCATATCTTATCCCATCCTATTCATATTTCAAATTATTTATTTAATTAATTTCCAACTCATATCCCAACTAATTCAAATATTTTATTTGAATTAAACACTCATCTTTTATCACATTCCAACACTTGTCCAGTCAATCATGTGTTGTAATACAACTTTCATTCATATCCTTCACATGCACAACTAATAGGACCTAATTTTAGTATTTATCTACACAAGCACACCTAAGCCTTATCTTCCCTTGCCACATGTCACATGACTACAATTTCTTAATGTGCAAGGAAACCTAACTTAATCCTATCCATCCATTTCATCTAAAGCCCTAATTGATCCTAGCCATCCATTTGAACTAAGCCAAGCCTATAAATCAAACCCCTCACAAGCCATTGGCAATGCATTGAGCCTTAAGCACCCTTATTCTGTCAAATTTTCTATAAGGCATTGATCCTCAAGTATCCACATGCTATTGAAATATCATTAGAGCCTTTGCATCCTTCATCTATCATTCATTCTAGCATCTTCATCTTAATGTTATGCTACAGAAGTGAGCACCCAACATTCTTCCAACAATAATCCTTCAAAATCTTGCATGCTCATGCGAGGTGGAGAAGAGCAATGGAGATAAATCGAGCATAGCATGGAGATTGGTTTGCATTTACATTTGTTATTTTGATTTTCATGTTGTCTTGTGCTTCATTGTGCATTGCTAGGGTTTTTATCATTGCTGTTTATTCATTTGCCCTGATTTGCAATTTTACCCTAACTACAGAAACAACTATGTGGAATTATAAATTAGTAAGTTCAATTCATCACTTTGAAAAACCCAATGAATCTATTGTTAATAATAAAATCTAGGGTCTAAAATTTCCTTATAATAAAAAATATGGCCTAAAATTAGCAAAATGTCTAATTTCCTTATAACATAACTTTGTGAGGATAACGACAAAATCACCAATGTATAAATTACTAAATGATAAATTGAATATCAATATCAATATGTGGAATCACTAAATGATATTTATTGAATATAATAAATTGAACATCAATATCAATATCATTATGTGGAATCACTAGATGATATTTCTTGAATATGGATATCATATATCAATATATAGGATCATATAGAATCTCTAAGACATAACATCATGCAATAATCTAAGATAAACATGATAAATTGAATACAAATATCAATATTAATATATATGATCATATTTAATCTCTAAGACATAATATGATGTAACAATATAAGATAAATGATAAATTGAATATGAATAAATCATTAAATTATAAATTGAATAGGTATAATCACTAAATAATAAATTGAATATCAATATCAAGATATAGGATCATAGACAAGATGCTCAATATTGACAATGATAGATCACCAACAAATATGCTCAAGATAGCTAGATATAATCAATAAGACATTACTATTGGAAACCCGGTAGTGGAGAAGATATTATGTGCATGATTTGATGCTTAGACCATGTCTTTTATGAGTTAATTTAATTCCCTGAATCCACTCCAAGATTTTGCACAATCACCATTTTAAAGTATTACCCAAGAAGTTCCACTCTTATAGTCTAACCCATCCACAAAAATAATGAAGTATTTTGTTAATCTAAAATCTTATCCTTGAAATATTTTGTTAATCTAAGATCTAAAAATGAGAAAAGAGTTATAATGATAAATTAAATCATTCTTCTCTATCTGACTAGATGTAAAGGAATAATGATAAAATATTGGTATATATTATTTAGTTAATCATGAAAGATAACTTACATACAACATATCACTTAGATATTAACCACACTCCATTTGATGCAACCTCGAGGGTACCTAGGGATTAGGTCCATAGTATACTAAAAATATTGAAGTTTTGTTTAAGAAGATCCTTTCTCAAACAAGACATGTATATCACAAATTTACCTAGGGATTAGTCCATCTATTAAAATTAAACTAAATTTTTTTGACCAACTTCTATGTAGGATTTGCTTAAGAAGTGGATTATGTATGTGAAAGAAAAAAAATCTAAAATTAAAATTAATTAAAATGGATTAATCTATATGCAACATTTAATACCCTTAAGACCCTTAAGTTCCATTAAGTTCCCCTAGTCCACTTAAATACTATTTTATTCGTGATCCTTATTCCTTGGGTCTCTTAACTCTTTATATGAACACATTTTATAATTATTAAATTAAATCCTTATATATTTGCATGTGATTTTCACAACCTAAGGAAATACATCACAAAAACATTCATTAAACTTGACTTAAATACTATTTTATACAAATCATGCATGATATATAGAATCAAATGACATCATATATATCTACTCTCTACGAAATGAAATCAAGTTTCTTCTTCACATTTATCATACCACATCAATTGGTTCAACTCAATCTTCCATATAATATAATATTTTCTCATGGTCATCTCTATCTAGTCTCCACTTATGATGTCCATGTGTGTGTGGAACATAACGAAGATACATGCTAGTAGAAATTATTAGGTGTCTATAATGATACACCATGTTGTGAGGTTTTTAATTAATAAAATAAACCTCGTTTAAAAGATTTTGATGTGTTTCAAATATGTTCACTATACTACAACTAAGCTTGTGGAAAACAACATTCCATCACTTGTTTTTGGTTTTATTTACTTAATCCTCTCTTTTTGCAATGTAATAAATAATAACTTATGCCTTCTATGTTTCAAACCTCTACTATGACTACAAAAACATCTCTTGGCATAATGAAATGTTAAACAAAAAATTACTTCATGAATTTAAAAAAATTAAGAACTAAATTCATTAAATTTGATCAACATATTAATTTATAATAAGAGATGTACCTTTTCTAATTAATCCAAGAATGTGGTCATAATTAGTTGAAATCAAATGAATGCCTTTGAATATTTCATCTTCATCTTCACCATATGTGTCATTAACAAATAGTGGCACCAAATTCCACTCATTGGCATAGCCACATTGTTGGCTTTTGTAATTCTCATAATTTTCCAACATGTAGTCATTAAAAAAGTGAGTAATCCATAATACACAATGCAAATAATTTATTTTTCTATGCTCTTATATCCATGCACAATTTTAATCAACACCTACAAATTTTATATACATGCACAAATTTAAATTATAATTTTGTTGTTTAAGTGCAATAGTAATCATAATGAAATACAATTTCTAAGTAAATATTAAAAAAGTCAAACTTTGTTCTAACAATGTACCTATTATGTCCTAGAATACTCTATGTAGAAGTGGGTTGCTCTTGAAGTTGTGTCAACCTTATATATGAAATCATTCTTACACCATTCAACAACAACGTGTGCATCATTTATACGATCTCCCTCATAATTTATTTGATGTTTTCTTAGAACATGTTTGATGCAAGCTCCTACACCATCATGTTCACTCTTTCTATGGGTACTCTCAAAGAAACTTCAAATGTGAGGTATATTGAGAAGTCAATCATATCTACAAAGTAAAAAAAATGATCTTGATGTTTTGAATTATGAATCACACTAATCTGACAATACAAAATGTTTCTTAAATTTCACATTCCTTATAGTAAGATCTCTATAAAAGTAAAATCAATGTTGCAAAAAATGTGTTTCAATATAAAAGTGATATTCTTTCTTAATGACTTCTTGTATATAGGTACTCTCAACACCATCCAACTCTAATTGTGCATGTTAATAACACAACTGCACCATAATAGTCACATGCTCTAAATAATAATACTATGTTTGAATCTCTTTTTATGGATAAAAGAGTAATTCACTGCAAAGTCAACAAATTAAACTCTTTTACTTTCCACTTAGCAAAAAATGCATGTAGTATGTATGGTTCTATCAAGTTATAACAAAACTTCACTAAATGTTCCAATAGGTGGTTCCTCTTCTACATAATCCAACCTCATGGCTTCTTTCCCAAATTTAAATTGATACTTTGTGTACTTGTACCTCTTGCAATTTACGATCTTCATTATGTAAGTGTCTTCATTGCTCAAAAGCAGTTTGGTCAAATTTCCACATGTTTCACAAAGTCTTTTTATGCATTTTATCAAACCATCTATATCATCATCAAATTTATCACGTATGATGGATGCTATGAACTTGCTTACCCATTTAGGAGGTGCATTTTCAACACCATCACTTTATCATATAATCTTCCAAAACAACTAATAGCAAAGATCAAATTCAATATGGTGAAGACAAAATCAAGTTTTTGTAACATCCCTCATTCTAGTTTTTTTGTGAGTCTATGATGTTTCAATTCTATGGTAACTTTGGATAAGCTTTATTGACTTATGTTGAGTGTAAAGTATCAATTTAATGCATTGTGTGCATAATGTGTGATTTCATTACCAAAGTTAATTGTATAAAGATTATTATATGATTATATTATTTCCTAACAATGCTACTAAGGTATGGTGGCAAGATTATGTTGTGCAATAAGGGAAGGTGAACTAGGTCTTGGTGATGAAGTGTCTTGTAATAATCCAATGGTGTGGGCAATTAAACAATAAATTAAATTAAGATAAATAATTAATTAAAAAAGAAATAATTAGTAGCTTAATTAATTTTTTTGAGTGCAAAGAACTAATTCTATTTATCTATTTGATAATTAATTCGTAAGGTTAATTAGAAAATAAAATAAATAGATAAAGCTAATTATTTATTTGATGTTTAGATTTTATTCTTAAATTAATTATCTAGTTAGATAATTATAGTTTCTAGTATTTTTAGAAATAAAAATTAATGCAATTTGTATTTCAATTATTTAATTATTATAATTGAAATAGATTTGTATGTGCATGTTTTTATTTTAGAATTTATAAATAAATAATAATATTTATTTCAATTTGAGAAAAGATTAATTAATATAAGAAGAAATGATTTCAAACTAAATAAATAATTAGTGTTGGCTAGTTGTGTGAGAATTATATTTTATTTATTTATTTATTTTGGTAATTAATTTCTATTGGAAAAGAAATAAGTTTGATTATTTTAATTTGTTAATTTATTTAATTATTGAATGTGTATGTCTATTTTAAGGATTTAGAAAATTAATTATTATATTTATCATATTTATGAATTAGAAAATTATATTTTATAATAGTAGTTTTTAAGTGAATTCGTTTATTTGGATAGAATTAGAAAGGATAATATTTTAATATTATTTTTCTTTTATAAAGAATAAAATATTATAATTTGCTTTTTAGGTTTTGAAAGAAAAATGATGAGTTTTAAAAAGAAGAAAATTAGTTTTATTTTTATTCTTTTTGGGTTATGAATTTGAGTATGCAATTTAGAAGAAAATAAAATTGAGTTATTGAAGCTTAAGGATTTGGGAAGTGCTTTTTGTGAAGAATGGAAGAATTGTTATTGTTTGTGGGTTGTTTTGAATTCATCTCAATTTACTTCCAAATTGCTACAAGGAATGAGGTATGATTCTTATCATGGAAGGCTTTAAATAATATTTACTTTGGTTAATCAATGAATTTAATCTTTTTTGATGAATATGAATTTATTTTTTAATTATTTTTTACTTTTAAAAGAATAATAGGTAAATCTGAGTCAAAATAATTAGGTTTCATATTGTTCAAATTGGGAAGAAACTAGTTGTTATACGTTGAAAACTAGGGATCGTTTGGAGAAGAATAAACATAGTGAAATGTAAGAGAAACATGTGACTTATGGAGTTAAAACACATATCTAATTTTTATATTAAACCTATATGTTTAGAGGATTCAAATTATGATTTTCATGATATGTTTTTGTTATTGAAGCTCTTTTTCAAAATGGGTTTTTGGGAAAAGTCATAACGCTAGTAAAATTGTTATGAGGAGAAAAACACCAGTTCATTATATCTTGAATATATATATTTTAGGAATTGGGTTTCTCTAAACTTTTTATGGAAGGTGTAAAATTAAGTTTTCTAAATCATATCAAAAATTTAGCCTTATGCAGTTTGTCAATTATGAGATATGTATTAATTAGTGACTACCTATCTCTTTGGCTATTTTTAAAATGATGTTTTAATGTTGATTATATTGTCATTATAAAAGTACGCTAATTTTTTTTTATGAATTCATTTTTTGGGTTTTGTATATCTTTGTATTATCTTTCCAATACATTTTTAAATTAGAAATAGAATATGTTTTGATAAAGTTATGTCATTTTTAATTAAAATTATTTTTATGCATTATAAATCCATGTTGCTAGCATGAAAGTCGTGTTTGGTATATGTGTAATCTTCCAACATGGTTTGGTGACTTTGTATTTATTATTAAGCATGTTGAAATTTTTATATGGATACTAGTTATGAGGGTGTGAGTTACCCATTCACCTAAGTATAGTGACCTTATCTTTGAGAGTCCCTTAGTGGATTTATGTATGAAAGTTTTGGTGTCATGATTGGAATGTTTGACTTCCATTGTTATTTTATTTATTTCCCAACTTAATTTAGGTGGAGATCATCTATATTTTGGGATAGTGTTGTTATGTGTAACAATCTGTCCCCAATTTTTTTTAACTTTTGCAATGATAACACAATGTTAGCCCAAATATGAATAAACAACTAAAGTGGCCTACACTTTTTGATCACCCAGATCCCAGGATGGGCAAGGTGAGAGCATACAGTGCTTGGCTTACAACTAGCAGCTATGCAATAAAGAAGTACAATTCATCCATTGTGCCAGGCATCCACTTATATAGTGGGGATTCACCACTTCTTTAATGGGTAGAATGAATTAGAACATTACAAGTCATCTAGTTCTTCAGTGGGAATTCACCACTTAATCAGTGGGTAGAGAAAGAAAAGGTTCAATTACTCCTCATTGGCGGTTGAACCATCCAGGGGTACTTAGTGTGAAGAATTTGAAAGAAAGATTACAATGACATCAACTGATTACTACAACAGAAGATAGATATTTTGAGCATGATCTCACTTCCAAAGACTATATGTCCCACACTAACCCCACATCACAAAAATGTTATTATGTTTATATCGTCAAGTACCCATTGATATTAGGAAAGACATGTTACTGTTGCACATCTGAATCTTTGTCTCTCTTTATGTTATTTTACTACTATATAGCTGCCATTGTTCAAACATCAACTAAAAATGAGCAAGAGATGAAACATCATCCAATTTTTAACCCATGTCTTTTCATCATATTCTAAAATTTTTTGCAAAGATTAACTATTTCAAACCACAGAACAAGATTTCAAAGTGATCACCAATAGGGGTTATCAAATTCTATTCACAGACTAGAATGGCTCAAGAAGGACTAGTATGGGCTTGCACCATAAAGAGATTTTTGCCTTATAAAACCTTATCATAGTGTATACAAAATGTAGCAACCAAAGTAGGAATAAAGCAACTAACAAACTCCATTAGATAGAGCATTCAAAACACAGAAGTATTTCAAACCACAAGGACCTTATGTCCCAGAATAGTATGACAGACCAGAGTTATGGAGACATGCACATATAAATCATCAACAATAAATCCTTTCCAAACTATTATACAATCAAACAACAATCACTACGCAACCTCAAACAAGCATTTTCTACCCTGAGGAGAGACCAATCTGCATTTGAAAATCAGAGGCTATCTACCAATTCTGTACGGTCTGTGACATCAAGGACTTTCCAAACCACATCAAATACTACCCAGATTTATAAGGAAGTGTTAAGATCACTTACTAACACTAATCAATAGCATTCCATATTATATTAGCATTAGACGACTTAAAACCAATTCACCACCATAGCATCAAACCATGAAGTTGTACCCTTGAAAACCTGTCAACAGTCATACTCAGCCCCAAATGACATAACAATCTAGCAACTCCAAACCATCAAAAATGCTCCATAATCATAATTGAGAAACATTAAAAGAGTATCCAATATAAAGAGCAATTTAAAATGAGCTGCTACAGTCACCCATAATGTCTGTATGATCCTGAATGGTATGGATTCCTTATAGGAAATCAAACTCTACCCAATCACCATTGGAAATGGTATGGAAAGAGATGTTAAGAGGTTATAAATGCATCACAATCAAGCCTGGCAACAAAAACACTTTATTTATTTTTTCAAATCAAATCATCCCAGCAGCCTTGTACGGCTCAATCATGTACGGATCTGCACAAAATATGGATTTAGTACTTCACAAAAAGTTGCATTTGTTAAAAAAGACCATGTTGGAGGCTAACAATAAAGATTAGAGCATCAAGAAACCAAGATTTATTCTTTGAGAAATCACAACACAAATCATCCTTATCAGCATGTATGGCCCAACATGGTACGGACCATTAGAAGTCTCATTCCAAACTCAAGAAATGTATTAAACTCCCACAATAACTTTCTCAATTGATTTCAATCGTGCAAAACTCCATAAAAACTGTCAACTCCAATAAGCTCCATGTGATTTCCTGAATGAAAACCACCATTGCACTAGCTAGGGTGGATCTTTCACCACCAAAATTGATCATCTTCATGAGTGTTTTCATCCCCAAGAAGGAATAAAGGGAGAACTTGCAGGTACAATCCCACAGCATAACAATATCAAATCCACGCATGCCCCCAAATGAGCTCTCACTGCCTTTTTATAACTTTTTGAGAGAATATAATATTATTTTCCTTTTGACTCTTCATATTACTTCTGTCAAAAAGACCTTTTTAGTTTCCCCCCCTTAATCACTTAACTTAATATTATAAAGTGACTTTATTAAAATAAGTTACTATGGTCACTTTATAACCTTTTAATATAATTATTTAACATTACCTTTTAAACCTTGCACTTCTTGCCAGGTAATATTAAATAATTAAAATAATTATTATTTCTTAGGTGACAGAAAAAATTGGGGACATTACAGTCCTCCCTTCATAAAGATTGCTTGTCCTCAAGCAATCCGCAATTGCAATCCACCCAACTGCCATAGCACCTGAAGCCAAAATAGGAAACCAACTGCACCTATCCACCAAACACTTGAATCCCATATCTGAATATCATCCTCAATGCACCAACCCCAAGTATTGTGGTGATAAGTCTCATGCATCATGACTATCCATAGATGGACTCTACCTAGGTCACATGTGCAATTTGGAAGTCCATCACTCCCAATGCCTAATGACTTTCACTGCGCTACTCTGATTACCATTGGAATCCAAAAAAGCCAAATCCCAAACTCTTGATTTTGGTAACAACTATTATAAGTAGGCAAAGTAGTGGACTTGTAATGTTTAGATTCAACACCTGTAGTCAAGGATATATCACACCAAAGTGAACTAGGAAACCCTTTATTCAACCCACCTCTTTGTGCAATCAAAGACATAGTCAATTCTTGTGTATGTGGGCTGAAAATAAAATGATGAACAGACCTCATTATGCAATCAAGGTGCAACTCCCCTGTCTGAGCCAATGGAATACCTAAACAACCATGTGTATTCCACCCTATACTACCATCTTTAGAAGATGACTCACAACTCAAAACGTGATGAATTGGTCTTGTAGCAACAACATCATTACCTTTTGCATCCCTGATAGTAAGATCTCTATCATCTGCAAAGGAAGAATTTTTTGATTTGCCTTCAAGAGTAAGAAGTATATCATCATGAATGCCATGTTCTTCACAAGAAGAGGTCCTACAAATCTCTTGAAAGGAAGTTGGGATAGAACTAAGGTCCAATGTGTAAGATTCAGAAGAAACCAACTTCTCTTGATATGGTTGCCCAATAAATATTTCTACATTACCAATGTAGAACCTTGTGCCTGACTCACCAATGATGCCTAAATTTGAATCCAAGCTTGATATGTCCACATCACTAGCAATCCATTCCACACTAAGTGGTCTCCTGAGGATGTGAAAGATGCCCAACATTGGTGCATAGCAACATATACCAACTCCTAACAAGCTGCTAGTATAAAACAAAACAACACCATGTAACTTGTACATCAAGTTCATGATGGAACAAAAGGTATGATTATTGCCAAAGGATGACTAGGACTCATCATCAATCTATCCTCTACTACCAAAATGGCAATCCCAACTTCTCCTATTCATCCCAGCAGCTGTTGTCCTCAAAGTATATCCTGACAAAACTTTGACTAGCAAAGTAGGACTGCCATCAATCAATAAAATAGGATGTAAAACCCAAGGGATTAGGGCTGGAATACATCTTCCCTCATGCTTATCACCAAACCATATCGGACACTCAAACATATACCTCTTGAGATTAAGAATAATGCATCTTTCATCAAATGACTTTCCTTGCTTCACCAACACAAGAGGTACTACACCTGAATTCTGAGAGTGAATGATAGGAGACATTGCACTTCTTTTTCCATTATGTGTCATGACTTCCATATATGATTGAGTCTCTACAGTGCTTGATGAACATTTAGCTATTCTTAACTCTAAGCAAAGCTCATCAACATGGATCTCTGATTCTTGAAGATCTATCTTGGTGCTCTTCAATGAATCCTTGATAATCTTAAGATCATCAGTGAGCTTAACAACCTCCTCTTCTTTCCCTCTCAATGTATATGAATATGTTTCAGCAAGGTTGAGAAGGTGATCACAATCAGAAAGAAGGTGTAAGTAGTCATATTTCATTACTCCCATACCTTCTTTGATTTCCTGCAAATTGTCATGAGAAGACTCTTCTTCAATTCCCTTTTGTCTTCTCTCCAATTGAACCTCCCAAAGGTGATTTTCAATCAGCTTATGCATTTTATCATGGTGAGACAATGCTGCCACGATCTCAACTTCACTCACCTTCAACTAGTTCTCCAAATTATGTGGACTGCCTAATTTATGAACAACCCCTTCTCCACACGAAGACTCATCAGAATCTTCTTGAGTCACATAGTTGTTTTCTCCTTCATTATCATCCATACATTCATTCTGATTTGGAATTAGGACAGCGCTAATTCCATTTGAAAAAAACATCATCATTACCCTTATTAGGTGTCACCTCATTGAAGGGCTCCATTTGATTATTGAACTCATCATCCAACTCAACCGATTCATTGGATAATGACATGCTATCCTCCTACAGAGATAATGGAACTTGTATACCAAATGAAACTAATTCTTTTGTAGTCAATTGTTCCTTGAACTTCTCAATCTTTAGCTCCATTAATTTTGTCGTGAAATCATATGCTGTAGTGGAGACATGTTGCTCTTTGCTCCACATGATCAACAAATCTGATCGCAACTATGTGCAAACATCATCACCTTCATCTAAAATTAGGGACATGATACTAAGCATACTAGTTTTCACCTTATTTGAATGACATTTCCTGATTCCAAAAAATGAAGTATTTAAACATCTGGAGGATCAAATCATTGCACCTAAAATCAATCAGCAAATAACATAACTTAACCTTTGCCATAATCTCCAAGATTTTCACCCTTTGACCAAAGGTAGGACTTTCTACATCATGCAACCCTTGGAAACTCTTCACCATCCGCTGAAATATGACTTTCATAGTATCATCATCATAGGATGCCTTAGGAGCTGAAATCCTTGCAACTTCACTAATGCAAGTGATAGCTGCAAGCCTTATCTCCTCGTCTTGATGTCTCATCAACTCTGGATTGACCAATGAGCACACCAATGGAGCCAGAGCTTTACACATTACCTAAGAAGGTGATTGACCAACCTTACATAGACAACCTTCTGTTTCATCCAAGTTGCTAAGAAGAACTTCTTTAGCTCGAGGTAAATGTTCAAGTTTCTTACCAACAATCTTCAGCTTCTCTTGAAAATCTAAGATGGTTTCATATTCTTTGCACCATAATTCAAATCCCTCTTCAATGGAAAACTAGTTTTGCTCTAGTGATTTCAACAAAGCTTTTAATTGCTCACTATCAAAAGCCATGTTGCCCAACTAAAACTCTAATCTGGCTTTGACAAACTTTAACAAGATCAGTTACCCAATAGGTTGGTAGGATAGAAAAGAGCTCTGATACCACTGTAACAATCTGCCACCAATTGTTTTTAAACTTTTGCAATGATAAAACAATGTTAGCCCAAATATGAATAAACAACTAAAGTGGCATGCACTTTTTGATCACCCAGATTCTAGGATGGGCAAGGTGAGAGCATACAGTGCTTGGCTTACACCTAGTAGCTATGCAATAAAGAAGTACAATTCATCTATTGAGGCAGACATCCACTTATACAGTGGGGATTCACCACTTATTCAGTGGGTAGAATGAATTAGAACATTACAAGTCATCCACTTCTTCAGTGGGAATTCACCACTTAATCAGTGGGTAGAGAAAGAAGAGGTTCAATTACTCCTCACTGGCGGTTGAACCATCCAGGGGTACTTAGTGTGAAGAATTTAAAAGAAAGATTACAATGATATCAATTTATTATTATGATAGAAGATAGATATTTAGAACACGATCTCACTTCCAAAGACTATATGTTCCACACTAACCCTGCATCACAAAAATGTTATTATGTTTATATCTTCAAGTACCCAATGATATTAGGCAAGACATGTTACTGTTGCACATCCAAATCTCTGTCTCTCTTTAGGTTATTTTAGTATTGTATAGATGCCACTATTCAGACATCAACTCAAAATGAGCAAGAGATGAAACACCATCCAATTTTTAACCCATATGTCTTTTCATCATATTCTGAAATGTTTTGCAAAGATTAACTATTTCAGACCATAGAACAAGATTTCAAAGTGATCACCAACAGTGGTTATCAAATTCTATTCACAGAATGGAATGGCCCAAGAAGGACTATAATGGATTTACACCATAAAGAGATTTCTGCCTCATAAAACCTTATCATAGTGTATGCAAAATGTAGCAAACAAAGTAGGAATAAAGCAACTAACAAACTTCATTAGATAGAACATTCACAGTGCAGAAGTATTTCAAACCATAAGGACCTTATGTCCCAGAATAGTATGGTAGACCAAAGTTATGGAGACATGCACATATAAAGCATCAACAATAAATCCTTCCCAAACTGTTATACAATCAAACAACAATCACTACACAACCTCAAACAAGCATTTTCTGCATTAAGGAGTGATGAATCTGCATCTAAAAATTAGAGGCTATCTACCAATTCTATACGGTCTGTGACATCATGGACTTTCCAAACCACATCAAATATTGTCCAGATTTACAAGTGTTAAGATCACTTACTAACACTAATCAATAGCATTCCATATTATATTAGCATCAAACAACTTAAAACCAATTCACCACCATAGCATCAAACCATGAAGCTATACGACACCTTGAAAACCCATCAATAGTCATACTCAGCCCCAAATGACATAACAATCTAGCAACTCCAAACCATCAAAAATGCTCCATAATCATAATTGAGAAAAATTAAAAGAGTATCCAATATAAAGAGCAATTTAAAATGAGCTACTACAGTCATCCACAATGTCCGTACAATCCTAAATGGTATGAATTCCTTATAGGAAATCAAATTCTGCCTAATCACCACTAGAAATGGTATGGAAAGAGGTGCCAAGAGGTTATAAATGCATCACAATCAAGCCTAGAAACAAAAACACTTTATTTATTTTTTCAAATCAAATTGTCCCAACAGCCTTGTATGGCTCAATCATGTATGGATCTACACAGAATATGGATTTAGTACTTCACAAAAAGTTGCATGTGTTTAAAAAGACCATGTTGGAGGCTAACAAAGAAGATTAGACCATCAAGAAACCAAGATTTATTCTTTGAGAAATTACAATACAAATCATCCTTATCAGCATGTGTGGCCCAGCATAGTACGGGCCATTAGAAGTCTCATTCCAAACTCAGAGAAATGTCTCAAACTCCCACAATAACTTTCTCAATTGATTTCAATCATGCAAAATTAATCACCGTGCAAAACTCCATAAAAACTATCAACTCCAATCAACTCCATGTGATTTCCTAAATGAAAACCACCATTGCACCAACTAGGTTGGATCTTTCACCACCAATACTAATCATCTTCATGAGGGTTTTCATCCCCAAGAAGGAATAAAGGTAGAACTTGCAAGTTCAATCCCACAGCATAACAATATCAAATCCACGCATGCCCCCAAATGAGCTCTCACTGCCTTTTTATAACTTTTTGAGAGAATATAATATTATTTTCCTTTTGACTCTTCATATTACTTCTCTCAAAAAGATCTTTTTAGTTTTCCCCTCTTAATCACTTAACTTAATATTAAAAAGTGACTTTATTAAAATAAGTTACTATGGTCACTTTATAACCTTTTAATATAATTATTTAACATTATCTTTTAAACCTTGCACTTTTTGCCAGGTAATATTAAATAATTAAAATAGTTATTATTTCTTAGGTGGTAGAAAAAATTGGGAACATATTACATTGTGTTATGTAATACTTTCTTGATTGTATGTGTGGGAAGAGATTATCCTATTTATGTTCGAGTAAATCCAACTTGGTTTGGTAATGTGTTATCTCCTTGGGGAGATGTTTCTATTTGTTTATGATATCTTTTGTGTCATGGCTGATTATATTTATGTGACATCCTTTGTGTCATGATTCTACTTATAACGTCGAAAAATATCCCCTTGGGGGATTTTCCCTCATAAGGTTTATCTCTCAGGTCCTATATCTACATTTAGGACATCTTGCATCATATTTTGACATCTCGATGAAATGAACGCTAAGTTTCATGGTAAATGGGACCTAGGGGGGTCCCTTGAACTAATCCCTAACTAAAATAGGGAGGGAGGACTTGGGTGCTCGTGCCCTAGTCCTACCCTATTTTGGGTCAGTCCTAAATTTTAAGCGTCAGCTTGTGACCGTTATTTGGGTCCTATGCCGACATGGTAAGTTTGAATTACAAAATTCTTGGCGGCAGTGTTTGTAGTTGCATATATAAGAATGTTTAGACATTCATTTAGAAACTAGATTACAACTAGATGATTACTAGCAAGCAATTGTGATCTTTTGGCATTCTAAAGGTGATTCAAGGCATTCATTGTGTAGCAAGAGCAAATTTGTGTTGTCTATGTGTTTGTATTTGCGTATTTGAGCAATCATCTCCTCATGGGATGAAGAGCTTCTTCCTTCCATGAGATCTTCATTACAAGGTGACATCATTTATGTTTTTGAGCATTTATCATTTGGTTTTTGCCTCTGCCTCACAAGGGCACACACTCTCTATCTAACAATGGTGTTTGGAAGGCTTGAATGTCTCTTCGGGGCTTGACTGCGACAAGCCTCTAAACACCACAACCCCCTCCCCATTTTTTTGTGATTGCAGGTTACAAGTTGAAGAAGTAGGAAAAGTGGAGTTACAGAGGAGTGTTGTAGAGTGTCAAAATTGTAGATCATAGTTGAAAATAGGGCCCTAGACTCAGGCGCCCACTTATTAGTCCTCCAGATTCTACAACGGAGAAATCTCTGTGACAATAGGAACAGGTTGCAAACTGAGTTCCCAAATCCTGACAAAAAGCATGGCACTAGACTAGGGCACTCGCTCATTAGTCCCCAACTGTTCCACTTCTGAACCCTGAAAATAGGTGCACATTTATCTGTCATTTTACATCTTTTTGTAGCAACATTTTATGTTATTCATCTGTTTGCTTCCGTATTTGCATAATTAGGATTTTGGTGTATAATTGAGCATAAGTGAGCATAATTGACAAATCAAATCATACAAATCCAAGTTTCCATGCATTCCTAAGTGACCAAGGGTATGATAGTGCATTTCCACTCGACCCAAAGTCCTTGAATGTACAAGGGTGAAAGGAGGATATACACATTTAAACTACCAAAAACCAATCATCCAAATTCCACCCTTTACATTTTGGTGAACCCATGTTGTTGGACTTGTTTTCACCTTTATGATTGTGTTTCTTCAGACTTGCATTGATTATATTCATTCATATCATCATTCATCTTATTGCATTGAAAAAATTACAAAAAAATTGAAAAAATTTAAAAAAATTACATCCTAGGGTTTACATGTTGCATTAATTAATTTGAATTTCATAAAATTTATAATTTTTCCACTAGATCTGAGCTAAATTGTAGAAAATTACAAAAATTCAATAGCTTTCATTGCATTTTCATCATAAAATTGCTAGGGTTTTGTTGGAAATTTTGAATTTCGCATATAACCTAGTAATTCCAAAAACTAGGGTTTGTAGGTAAAATATTATTTCATATTTTTATACTGATATTAGACACTCATTAAAATTTTCATTTGGCTGTAGTGTTTCATTTTAGTGTAAATTTGCATTTAGATCTCAAAAATTTGCATTTTTACATAGAAAATTTCAACAAAAACTAGCATTTTCATTGATTTTTCCTTAGATTTGCACTTGCATTTTGCATGGTAGGGTTTCAAAATCATTTTAATATCTAAGTGGACTTAATTTTCATCATAAATGAGGCTACAAGACATTAATATAGCATTTTGCATCAAGATCTCAAACCTACGGCTTGAAAAACCTTGATTTTCACTAGATTTGGCCTTATCGACTCTCTAAATTTGCACCATAGGTGTGTTGTGAAGATATTTTTGCACTAATTGGATTTTATTAGGGTTATTATCTACTTCCCCTCCTAAAAATATTCACAACACCTTGTTATTGAGCCCTTGTATTGAAAATTTAGTGAAAAATTGCACATTTTTGCTATATTTACCCCAGGGTTTGATCTAGATTGCACTCCAAGCATGTTGTAAAATATTTTATGACCATAGGTGACTGATATAATTGCTATTATTTTCTTTACCTCCTAAAATTCTTTACAACACCCCTTTTTCTAGGTCTTGGAGTTGAAAAACTGTGAAAAATTGCATAATTTTGTTATATTTTCACTAGGGTTTGATCTTGAGTGGCACTATAAGCGTGTTCTAACAAAATTTTTGGCATTAGGTGGCTGTTATTACTGATATAATTTTCTGTCCATCATCATTTTCCTCACAACACCCTTTGTCATGCTCTTTTGCATTGAGATTTGGTGAAAAAATCACATATTTTCGGGTATTTTCACTAGGTTTGGACTAGTCATCATTGTAGATTTGCATCAAGAGTGTGTTGCAATAGATATTACTGTTGTATTGGACTGATATCAAACATATTATTTTCTTCCCCTGATCAAAAACTTTATAACACCTTTTCTTTCATATATTTGCATTGAAAAAGTACAAAAAATCAAGGATTTAAACATATCTTGCGCCTAAAGTTTGTGCATATTGCTACATGAGCCTCATAACTCACTGTCCTAAGAGAAATATTCCTTTAAGAAGAAACATAAGACACATGGGATCTAGTGCTCTTGAAGAAGTGGGTACATTGAACACCTTCTTTACAAAGGGAGAGACACAAACGCTACAAGATATTACACCTATCACAAGTATAATGGAAGAGCAAACTTTTCACGATGTTGATGATCCTATTGAGGCAACATGATATGTATCTAATGAGAAAATAGAAAAACTTGATAAAGAGCTATCCAATTTTCAATCATTTATGGAAAAAGAGAGGATAGTTGAAGAAGTTGTTCCTGCAATTCATAACATAAGAGAATTGATAAAAGAGGGACAAGATGGTGTTAATGCAATCCCTAGTTTAGCACATATTGTACAAACCAATATTATGCCAATGACCAAATGTACAAAAGTGATAAATAACACTTTATCAACATCTCATACTCAAGTATCGGTACTTATACCGACTACGGGAATATCTACATTTACATCAACGATCTTAACAACTGATGTGAACACTTGTAGTAATGCTACCACTAGTATCAGAGTATCTAATGCCACCAATTACAAAGCTATGGGATTTAATTATCAAAATTTGGTTCCTAAGGGGACCTTTTCTATGAACAATTGCTCTCAACCACCTCTTCATCCCACTTATTCTCAACCTCTCATTAAATATAGTTATTCTCAACCACCTACCACCTACCATTATGTCCAACCACCATTGACCTATTCACAGCCTCCACTTATCACATCTCATGCTCAATCACCTCCTCACTTTGGTTCCAATTCCTCACAACAAACTGCATCTCCCAATGATGCCATCCTAAACCAACTTTTGTAGGGCATGACTACTTTACAACAAAAGGTAACAAATTTGACAAATTCTTTGCAACCTAATATACCAACATATCATGCCCATAATCCCCTTTCCTATGCAATATTGAGAACTACTATGCCTGAGAGGTTTGAGACTCCTCTCTTTGAAAAATATGGTGGAAAAGGTGATCCTAATACTCATGTGGCAGCATTCACAGCTATGTGTAGTGATTTTTATTTTGAAGAGGACTTGTTGGCAAAACTTTTCCCACGATCTCTCAAAGATACTGCTTTAGAATGGTTTTGCTCTTTGCCTCTGAATTCAATACACTCCTTTTTACAGTTGATTGATCAATTTTTACAACATTTTCAAGCAAACATTGGACCTCAAGTCTCCTTAATTGATTTAGTTCATTGCAAGCAAGGTCTGAAAGAGAAGTTAACTGAATTCATTAGTTGGTATCAAGCTTTATATACACAAATTCAATATCAGATGAAAGATGAGGATGTTCAGAAGGTGTTTATCACTAATCTACAACCTAATATTTAAGATAAGACCCTCTTGATGAAGTATAACTCCTTTCAACATTTATGCACCGCCCTTCATGATTATCAACTTTCGTCTAGTTAGTATGAAAACCAAAACTCACCAGCTCAATTTGGTTAATCCATGGGTGGATCGTCACAAACCAACTTTAAGAGACATAATAATAATAGGAGTTTCATCAGGGTTAATGGACTGAATACAAATAATGTTTCTAATGTGTCTGCTATCACTAATCCTAAGAAAGCATCATATCAACCATGAAAGTTTACTCTGATATCTGAGTCTTATCATTCTATCATGAATCAAGCTGTGAGTAATAACATTCTGAAGCTTCCCCTGATTAAGCCTACTGACCCTAGTAGAGCACAATGACCTCACTTTGATGCTAATGCCTTTTGTCATTTTCATCAGACACAAGGACATGATACTGAATGATGTATGTGTCTTAAACATGAAATACAAGACCTTATTGATTCAAATGTTATATAGGTATGAGGTGTGAATGATAACGGAAACAAGTTGGTTGCTCCGCCAAATCAAAATTTACAAATCTTCACTAATCCTTTCCCTAAGCATACTGATAACAATATGTTGGAACAAGGTTTAGTGGAAGTAGATAATGATGACTATTTAGACTATGATAATATCATGGGTATGATTGAGGTGGATAAGGAAAAGTTGGATAACCCACCTCATCCATGAAGAAATGGGATTTATGCTGAGGTTCCTCCTCTGTTATCCTATATAGGATCGGGAGATAACCAAAATGCATTGGAAAAATAAGTAGAACAACTGATACAGACAAGTGAGATGATACAAGATGACTCTTGTTACTGATTTAGATGGCATCAACAATGAAAACTTACTAAAAATTAGAAAAGAGTAAGACGACTATCAATAGTTAGAGATAATAGTGGTTCTCCTCATAAATAACAAAAGGTCACATTTACACAAGGATTTAAGAAACAAATATCATCTGATAATAAACAAGACTTTCATAAGAACCACTCAAATTTTACACTAAACATGATCGAGTACCTCTCCAAGAGGTTCGCAAGTTCAAAAATCTGATACAAAGATCCTACCAGGTAAGTAGCTCTAACCCTTTTATCTCTCTTGTGATGTGCTTCCCCCATGATGTGTTATGTGTTGTTTAGGCCTCCTAGGATGACCCCTAATTCTCTTGTAAGGTCTGGGATACCAGGAGACTACCTCTGTTGTGACCTTCTTCTATTTGTATCATCATTCTTCTATATTGCCTCTCTCTCTGATTTCATTGTTGTGTGTTGTGTCTTACAGACATAGCATTGCGGTTGGTGACTTGGGGGCACCCTCCTATGTGACTATCCCTAAGGCACTTGTTTCTCCTCTCTTATTTATTGTTTCCCTTCCTCTAATGTTTTTATCTAGTGGGCGAATCACGAAAAATATTTATATTGATGCAGACCTAGTGTCCCTTTAGCGAGAAATCAAAAATTGGACTTAGTTCCTAATATGATGATGGGGTTGTATATATTATTTGACGCTTGGCTAGTAGAAGCACTTTGTGCTTTCTGCGTAGTGATTTTGATGATGTTTTTATCTCAGTTACAAACCTTAACAATACTACTTCTTTGTGCACTTTGTTTATCTTTGAATCTCGCCTTGGTGACACTCGGTTTTGAGATTTCCATGATATAGCCCCACGGTTATCCTTGATATCCAAATTTGTAGTATAACCTTGGCTCTTTGTGTGATTAATCATATGAATTGATGTATTGTTTATCATGATTATTTGGACACTAACAGGTTTCTTGCAGGGATGTGTTTGTGGAAACATTTGGCAATCATCAAGTACATGTCACCTCGAGGGGGCATGGGCTTTGCGAAAGTCTATGTTCCCTTGCGTGTTTTCTTCCTACCTTAACGTGCTTGATATTGATGCCTAATATCAACCACCTTAAGGTGGGGGCATATATAAGGTAAGTTATCTGTTGTAGATGTTAGCAATGTGCTTGTCCTTAGGTGTAGTTTAAAGACTGGTGGCGATGAGTCCCTCCTGCACTCTGAGTTTGCTTGCAATCAATCAATCAATCATCTTAAGCCCTTTGTGGAGGCAGGGGTGGTGTATCTCTTGCAGAGAGTTCCCATCACATCATTTTCAAAAAGTCTTCATCGAGAGGCGAGGAGCAGCTCTGTGACTAACTCAACCCTTAAGCGTGTCTTCAGTGATTGTTGTGGAGAAGCCCAATCATCAATGTGTGCCTGTAATGTGCCTGAGATGGTGATGAGCCTAGAAATAGGAACACTCCATCACTTTTCTATCATGTTTTATCCGTGTCTTCAAAGTGTGTGTTTGGCATGCTTGATTTGTTTGGAGTGTCTGTTGCCCCATATACAGTCTAAAGACCAGCACGATGAGTGCTTCCTACATTTTGGGAGGTTTTGAGTGTCTTGCATGTGTGTTGCCCCATATATACAGTCTAAGGACCAGTGTGATGAGTGCTTCCTGCATTATGGGAGGTGTGTTTACTTTCCTTGTACTTGCATCTACATTTCATATATATGAGAAAAAGAAAATAAAAGAAATCATTCTTGTCTTCCATGCATTAACTATCTTCTATGCATCTGTTGTTTTCTCCGTGTTTTGCATGCCTGTCATTGTCTTCAATGTGTTTGACATGTCTTCGCCATGCTTGGCATGTTTGCTATGTTTGTTGACTGTACTATAATGCATGTATTGGCCTCGCATTTATACATACATTAAAGTGGGGGCTAAATGTAACATCAGAAAATGTTCCCTTGGGGGCTTTTCCCTCATAAGGTTTAATAGCTTCTGAGTCTTTTATCTGCATTTAGGACATCTTGTATCATATTTTGACATCTTGATGAAACGAACCCTATGTTTCATGGTAAATGGGACCTAGGGGGATCCCTTGAACTAATCCCTGACCAAAATAGGGAGGGAGGACTTGGGCATCCATGCCCTAGTCTTGCCCTATTTTGGGTGAGTCCTAAATTTTAAGTGTCAGCTTGTGACCGTTATTTGGGTCCTATGCCAACACGGTAAGTTTGAATTACAAAATTCTTGGTGGGAGTGTTTGTAGTTGCATATATAAGCATGTTTAGGCATTCATTTAGAAACTAGATTACAACTAGATGATTGCTAGCAAGCACTTGTGATCTTTTGGCATTCTAAAGGTGATTCAAGGCATTCATTGTGTAGCAAGAGAAGATTTGTGTTGTCTATGTGTTTGTATTTGCATATTTGAGAAATCATCTCCTCATGGCATGAAGATCTTCTTCCTTCCATGAGATCTTTAGTACAAGGTGACATCATTTGTGTTTTTGAGCATTTATCATTTGGTTTTTGCCTCTGCCTCACAAGGGCACACACTCTCTATCTGACAATAATGTTCGGAAGGCTTGAATGTCTCTCTGGGGCTTGACTGAGGCAAGCCTCTAAACACCACAACCCCCTCCCCATTTTTCTGTGATTGCAAGTTACAGGTTGAAGAAGCAAGAAAAGTGGAGTTACAGAGGAGTGTTGCAAAGTGTTAGAATTACAGATTAGAGTTAAAAATAGGGCCCTGGACTCGGGCACCCACTCATTAGTCCTCCAAATTCTACAACAGAGAAATCTTTGTGGTAGTGGGAATAGGTTGCAGACTAAGTTCCTAGATCCTGACAAAAAGCATGGCACTTGACTAGGGTGCCCGCTTATTAGTCCCCGACTGTTCTGCTTCCGAACCCTAAAAATAGATGCACATTTATCTGTCATTTTACATCTTTTTATAGCAGCATTTTTTGATATCCATCCATTTGCTTCCATATTTGCATAATTATGGTTTTGGTGTATAATTGAGCATAATTAATAAATCAAATCATACAAATCCAAGTTTCCCTCCATTCCTAAGTGACTAAGGGTATGATAGTGCATTGCCACTTGATCCAAAGTCATTTAATGTACAAGGGTGAAAGGAGGATATACACGTAAACTACCAAAAACCAATCATCCAAATTCCACCCTTTACATTACTCATGAGAGTGGGGAGGTGGTCATATGATTAAGCAGTTTATGGGAGCTTCCTGACACCTAATTATCCTAAGGGCTAAGATGATTGATATCTTAACTTCTATTGGAGGTGACAAGATTAAAGAAGTAGGTGAGGTTGATACCATCCCTTATAACAGAATTACTCACAAAGTTTACTAAAAAGTAAAAGAACATGTTTAAACATGAGAGATTTTTTTTTTATATTTGCATAATCACATAAAATTAAATGCATATCTTTTCTAGATATTTTTTAACCTTGAAAATCACAATATATTCCAAGGTAAAATCATAATGAAATCATTTCACTTTATATTTACAAATATTTTGCACTTAGCAATATGCATAAGTTTACATAAATTTGACAATAATAAGTCATAACATGAAGTATACTACATCCGGAATCTTGATATCTGTCACACAATTCTTGGTGACTCTTCTGCTACAAAAGGAGAGCATCATTCGAGTTCTTTACCTCTAACCACAGACCGATGGTCCCCCTCACACCTTCCTTCCTAGAAGTGGCCCTACCCTTCACGGAGAGTATAGACATAAGGAACCAATAGGTTGCCATCTGAGTCCTTGTGTTGTGTCCTACGTAACTCAATCGGCCATACAACTCAATACATTCTTCTAGCTAAGTATGATCATTCTGATAGGTCACACAATCTACACATGGTGAATCGACTAATGCATACAAAGACAAATGCATCCCTTTGGCCAAAGTTTCTATATAAATAAATGTTTGCAATAAACATAGTCATGTGTTCACACACCTCTAACTCAACTTGGAAACTACCTCATCCTACAGTTAGACTTATTTGGCAAGTATCTCTAGACATAAATTGTCTTGACTAAATTCAAATCCTGGTCAATCTAACTTAGAATTAATCCTTAATTTAGGATAAACATAATATATGGGTTTAGGTGACATTAATTTTTTAGAGAATCCCACGTTGCATACTTGCAAATACCAAGGTCTATGACTTCTTATCATTCTACTCAATAACCCAAAGATAGAACACTCATGTGTTATATATCAAGTTTTGACTCCATCAAGAAATCATTTCAATTTGTCAAGATGCTTCTTGATCTATAGTTTCTCTACTATTCACTGTCGACCATAATATACAATAGACTAAATCAATGACCTAATTGACTTAAGAATTTTTAAGTCTTCTAAACCCTTGTAGGTTGATTCTAGGGTTTTTTAATTCTCTAACCTAATACATTTATATATCAAATACCCTTATTTTCCAAAGTTACTAAGTTGTAATACTATAACATGAATATAATAATCCTTAGTCTATTCTCAACCACTTGGGCATTGATCAAATTCACATTTCACATATCACGTAAAAATATAGACACGAGGTTTTATCCTCATTCATAAAAGATCTTGATGAATACTATCATTAGCATAAGTATTCTTGACTAAGTTCAAATTTTTCAACCTAAATAGTCTTGATTCTTCAAAATAGTATTATGTTTTCAACCTCTTGGTCTTCTTAAGTCTATTGACTTTTGACTTAGAAAAAGTTGTGAACTCATGCGAAACATCCTTGAATATAATGAAAATACTTATCATGGTTGTAGAATGCATGAGTAATAATATATCAATATCTCTTGGTCTTTCTAATGATATCTATATCATTTCTATAAACTCTAGAATAAGTGAATAACTATCATAAATCTTTCGACTAAAACCATTAAAACTCATACATATAAATCATTGAGAAAGGTGAATCTATCACTGACTAAACTTTCTAACTCATTTTGACTCCTATGTCTACATCTGATTCTTTAAAAGTCAAGTCTTTGCATATTATATATATGTAACTAGAGGTTTGCTAAAGAATTATTTACCTACACTTCTTGGCCTTACCATGGCCTTCTTGCAGAGATATCATCCCATACATCAATTTGGCTCATACAAGGATAGAACATTGTTTGATTGAGTCAAAAACATAATACCATCGGCCCTCTTTGGGCACATTACACACACATAGAATAAAAGTTTAAAAAGTTGTTCTATGAGCCCTATAGTTTCACAAGAAGAGTAATCACCATTCAAGTGACCTTTTCTAGACTTCTTCTAACTACACTGGGCATAAAACATAGGCTACATGGCTTGTCAAGCTTCAACAGGTGTAGAAAAGATTATATATATATATATATATATATAACAATGTCACCGATAAGAACTTGACTATGCGAAGATATTTTAGGTTTAATATACAAGAATGATACACTTAACAAAAAATACCAAGAAGATTACTCTGAATACACCTATGTATATAAATATATCAATCAGCCTCATGTAATCATAAATACAGAGCTCAATATAATAGGATTACACCAAAATCACATAAGTATATAGACCATTCAGCCTTACACAAACATAAATATAGAGTTCAATATAACATACATTCTAAGATATTATCACTATCTCTAAATGCCCACATAAAATTAGCGTTATTGCAATTATATAATGTAATAAATTTATGTATCAGAGATACCCATACCTTTATACGTCGTCGGTTTTCCAAATCCAAAGTTAGTTACTTCTTCAAATTGTTGCTATCGAGCTATCGTATCACTTCACTATGCTAGCTTCCCTCTGTGGATGATACAAATCCCTCTCTCTCACAGGTAAGAGAAACATAACTCACTCTATTTCTATCAACTCTATAAAAATTGTTGAATTGCACAAGACAACTGAGAGGGGGCGTGAATCAGTTGTATCAAAAACTTTAACTACTTATGAATTGTTACGTCAAAAAAAGTAACCTTGGGGGATTTTTCCTCTTAAGGCTTAGCTCTCAGGTCCTTTAGAATGCATTTAGAGCATCTTGCATGATTTTGATGACTCCTGATGAGAAAACCCTAAAGTTTCATGGCAAATGGGACTCAGGGGATGCACTTAACATAAATAATACCTAAAATAAGGGGGGAGGACTTGGGCGCCCGCACCCTAGTCCTACCCTATTTTAGGTTAGGACCAATTTCAAGGTGTTAGTTTATGACTGTTATTTAGGTCCTATGTTGACACGGTAAGTTTGAATTATAAAATTCTTAGCGGGAATGTTTGTAGTTACATATATAAGCATGATTAGTGATTCATTTGTAAGCTAGATGGAAATTGGATAAGCATTGTGATTTTGTGAAAGTGATTCAAGGTATTCATTGTGTTGCAGAGTAGAATTTGTGTTGTTCTTGTGTTTGTATTTGCAAATTTAGTATCCATCTCCTCATGGCATCAAGAGCATCTTCCTTCCATGAAATCTTCACTACAAGGTGATATCAATTATGTTTTCTATCATTTATCATTTGGATTTTACATCTATCTCGCAGGGATACGCACTCTTTATCTAACAACAGTGTTTAGAAGACTTGAATGTCTCTCTAGGGCTTGACTAAGGCAAGCCTCTAAACACCACAACCCCCAACCCACTTTTCTATGATTGTAGGTTACAGGTTGCAAAAGAGAAAGAAGTGGAGTTGCTAGAGAGCGGTATAGACTGTTAGAATTACAGATCAGAGAAGAAAATAGGGACCTAGACTCAGGCACCTGCTCATTAGTCCTCTGGATCCCGCAACTAGAAAATCTCTAGAACAACAGGAACATGTTACAAACAAGATTCCCAGATCCTAAACAAAATTGTGGCACTAGACTAGGGCACCCACTCATTAGTCCCCAACTTTTTTGCACACCAAACTTCAAAATCTAGTATGCATTTGATTGTCATTTGATATATATGTGTGCGATCATTTTCCTAAATTTGTCTGTTTGTTTGCAAATGTATGAAATTAGGGTTTTGAGCACAATTGGCTTAATTGAACAACAAAATCACACAATTCCAATCTTCCCCTATGTTCCAAGTGATAGGAGATCTATAGTAGAGATCTCTACTCGGTTGAATGTCCTTGAATGTTTAGTGGTGAAAGGAGGATCAAAATAAACCATTAAAACCAAAAACCCTATTCATATTTTACCCTAAATATTTTGGTGAACCTATGTTTTTGGAATTTTTGGCACTTTTCTGAGTGTTGTGCTTCATATTTACATTCATTTCATTCATTCATATCATTGTTCATCTTATTGCATTTGAAAAATTACAAAAAATTTTAAAAAGTTGAAAATTTTGAAAAAATTGGCCTTTTTAGATTTCATTTTAAAACAATTTGAATTAGTTGGCATTTAATTTCAATAAATTTCTATCATTAGCATCAGATCTAATTTAAAATACATAAATTTTTCATTCATCATTCATTTAGATTGCATTTTCATGCTTAAATTGTTAAAAATTGCTTGAAATTGTGCATTTTTCCATATAACCTAGTTTTGCATTAGCAGGGGTTTGTAGTCAAAATCTTGTTTTAGATTTTACTAACCTTTTAAAACACTCATTAGGAATTATTTATAGCTATAGTGTTTCATCATAGTGGCTTTCTTTCAAAATTTCATGCCTAGGGTTTGAAAACCTTGCTTTTGCACTAGTTTTTGGCCTTATCATCTCTCTAGAATTGCATCATAGGTACGTTGTGAAGAATATATTTGCATTAATTGTCTATTATTAGGGTTATAATCTTCTTCCCCTTCTCAAATTATTTACAACACCCTTTTTGTTGGGCCTTTGCATTGAAAATTGGTGAAAAATTGCACATTTTAGTGTATTTTCACTAGATTTCAACTTATCATCACTGTAGGTTTGCATTAAATGTGTGTTGTGAAGGATATTATTTATTTATTGGACTTATATCAGACATATTATTTGATTCCCTTAATCAATTTTCTTACAACACCTTTTCCTTCACTTATTTGCATTGAAAAAAGTTGAAAAATCAAGCATTTTAGGTCATTTTCACTATAGTTTTGAACTTGTTTCTTGCATAACTTTTGAAAATCTCTTAAAATTGTTGGCAAGAGACACTACTATTCATTACAAGTGTTGTCATTTATGGAAACTAATTCCATATTACACATCCACATTACATAATTCGTTCATACCAGAAGTCAAAGTGAAGATTTGTCTAAGTCCAGGTAGTAAAAAACAAAGCATGTGACAGGGTCCAGTATCTTGGTCTAGATCTCTCTGGTGGTAAATCATAGTGTGATGAAGATCTAAGGGAGTAATAAGGATTTTCAGGGCTATCTAAATCCAAGAATTTAGCCTCTGATGATGAAGGATTCAAAAGTTATAAGCATCTGAGTATTGGGTTCTAATTAGTCAGTATAGTCAGAAGAAGAATAGGATGACCTAGTATTTGATCTTGGTTCGGATGAAGAAAAGTTGTTGGTTAAGAAATTTGTGGTAATCAATGGTATTGACCAACATGATTTATGATTTGAGAACACAAGTTTTTAGTTCACGTTGTTGATTGTGCATGGATTCAGCCGACAGAGCAGAGTTCTTAACAAATGTTCTAAGTTTTCTTGAAGCTGACTATAGTTGATTGAATTTCTTGTTGCGGATATATATAGTCGATGGATTCAAGTGTTTTGAGATGTTTGTGTGAAGGTGTGATGGAGTAAGTGTGAAAAGGGTAGAAAGAAGTGCGAAAGATAAAGATCCAAGCTCGGATTATGGCCTAAGAGTGAAACAGGGCAGAATAAGGATGAAGTGTGTAAGATCAATATTTTGTGCTTAATTGGAACTAAAATTATGCATTGGTAGATGCTATTCATCAGTTCAAATAATTTTTAATCTTCTTGTAATCATTTATGTAGGAAATGAGCCTCTTGGAGTAGTGAGCTCTGGGCAGTGCGCCCTAAAGGCATGTGCCTTCCCCATTTGTAATACTTTTAATAGAGTATAATTTCTTGTGGGTTAACCTCCACCATGGTTTTTCCCTTTACCAGGTTTCCACATAAAAATCATGGTGTTATGTGTGTTGATTATAATTATCCTCATGTGTTGTTGATTTATGCTTTCATGGTTATATCATTAATTTGTTAGTAAGTGATAAAGGAGGTAAATTACTCCAAGTGATAAAAGTTTTTGTGACAACTGATTCACCTTCCCCCCTCTCAGTTGTCTACCCTTATTCCAAGAATTGGTATTAGAGCAAGGTTCTTTGGAAGAAGCCTAACAACTTGAGGAAAATCTAGGAAGGAGTTTCAATGGGTTCACTCAAAGAACAACTTCAATTGGCCCTAGAAGATCTTGATCAGTCCAAAGCAGAAGTAAATGAACTGAAAGTGAACCTTAAAGATGCTGATGAGTGCATTGAGATGTTAAAAGAAAAACTAAAAATATGTATGGAAAGGAGGAAGGAGCTACTTCAACAGCTAGCTAATTCTACTAAAGAAAATGTCATGAATGAGGCTTTGGAAGAAAAGACAAAGTAATGTGAAAAGATGACAAAAGAAGTTTATGTTCTAAAACATGAGATGGAATATGGGGTGATGAGGCTAACCAAATAAATTGAGCAAAGAAGAAGATTGAAGAAGACCTGAATCAAACTCTGAAGGAAAGAACAGAAGAATACTACAGAATGGATAAAACAATTGGCTATCTAAAATCTGATTTACAAGAATACAGACATAATGAGGAAGAACTTGAAAGGCAAATTGTCAGTCTTAGACATAACCTAGAAATTGCAAATGAATACAAGGAGAAGTTCAAGATAAGCTTAGCTAAACTTGAAGTATTGCTTGAGATTCAGAAGAAGGTAGATGATAAGCATGGTCTGGGGTATGAGAAAGGTGAAAGCTCTGGATCTGGTCAAAGAAATACTAAACCAAGGAATCGAAGAAACAGACCTAGAAGACCTCCGGTAAGACAACCTAATTCTCAAAGGTATCCATCTTTTAATGGAAATTGTTTCAATTGCAATAAATTTGGTCATAGAGCTACTCAGTGCAGAAGTAGAGTGAATCAAAATGGTCCATCTTTCTCCAGTCAATGCTTCAATTGTAATAGGTATAGTCATAGATCCAATGAATGCAGAAGTATGATAAACTACTCTAACAACAAAAGAAATGTCAATTCTTTCAATGGATTTTGTTTTGCATGCAATAGATTTGGACATATGGCTAATTAGTGTAGATCAAGAGGAAATCAATCAAATGGGCAAAGAAATGTTTTGTGCTTCAATTGTAACCGATCCGGTCATGTTGCAAGATTCTGCAGAAGTAGGAATGATGACAAAAAAGGTCCAGTAAATAGAAAAGTGGATGAGTAGAGACAAGACAAAGGCAAGGGCAAAGTTGATGTGAATGAGGTCCAGCATGAAATGAATAAAACATGGGTAAAGAAAGGTGAAATGAATGTTGACAATGGGTCCACACTGGAATCTGGTGCTGATAATTCCTCTGGGAATTGAATTAGGAGCTCTGGCTCAGGGGGAGCTACATTGAAAAATTTGATTCCCCCTACCAGTAAATGGGTGCCTAAATTTGGCACAATGAATGAAGATAAAGAAGCCTATTGCAGACCTATTGAAGAAAATTTTGGAAGAAAAGAAGCTAATGTGATTGATTGCAAAGCAATTGAAGATTGACTACATGCAGAAACAATGTAACTAGATGTATTAGGGCAGAACATTTATTACAGTAACAAATTAGGTTTTGCGGAGGATAAAAAGTCATTCACTCAATCATTTGGATCACTTTGCATTCAAAGAGAATGAGCAGAAGAGCACCTGAGTTAAGATTTCAAGGATTTGAAGTGCGATCGATGAATTCATCAGCTAACCCTAATTCCATGGAAGAAAAAGGTATTTTTCTACGAAGCTTTGAACTCGTAATCTTTTGCAATGGCTACACCATTGGTTGTTGATATTACTAAAAGGCCCCGACCCAAATTCAAGAAGCATCCACACAAATCAGTAGAAGTCGACCCGTTAGGTGCATTTTCAAATATTCCATATGGTGTATTGCATGTTGAAGATATTAGGGCCTATATTCATGCTAGCATAGATGAATTTGGGGACTCAAGGTTTGTAGATTTGTTCAAGAATCATCTAAGGGATGAAATTCACGGTCTTAATCTTGAGTATAAGGTACTGCATGATAAACATTTCATCCAAATTATAGGGTTTCCATCTTTCAATGAAGATGAATGGGTCCGGTATGTTTTAAGCCAAATGCATGATGAGTTTTTGTGGCTAATGAAACCCTTCAAGATCACCAAGGATGCCATCAAGGCTGTGACAGGGTTAAACTCATCCGGTGGACTACCAATGTTGAAAGCAGTAAAAAATCAAACAGTAACTGATGCTACCGGTTCAATGTTTGACAAAAGGGCAATGACAATCAATGACATTATTGATCTAGATGTTAAGTTTGCTTCAATGGTAATTGGTTACAAAATTTATCACTCCAGCAGGGAGAACTCTATTTTCGGAACGACCATAGATGCTGCATACAAAATGTTAAGAGAGAATCCTAATTATGACTTGTGTGAATTGTTGTAAAACCAGTTGATGGAAAATTTGAATAAGGTAAAGAAGGATAAGAAGAACACCTTCAAATATGGTACATTAATCTTATGTTTGTTCTTCTATTTCATGAATGAGTTGCCTGACAAGAAAAGCATGTGTTAGACAAATGACAAACCTGTTGCTATATAGATAAGAGAGCACTTGAACAACATTGGTGACTCTAAAGCATAGAAAACTACAATCTGGGGTTACTTCAAGAATTTTTAGAGTATGATGCATTCTAGGGAAAGAATTCCTAAATCAGTTGTTGAGAAATACCATAATGAGATTTGCTTCATGGTGGATATTGATCAGTGCTTAATGGAAGCAGTAAAACCTAGAACTGTCTGGATCATGCCCATGGGGTATGAGGTAGATGAGAAAATTTTGGATATGTATGCTCAACATCTCTTGAGAAAACCCAAGGATGATTCTATGGAGAGATTTGGGACATATAAGGAGCTCAGTTTGAAACTACATGTTGAGCTCAGAAAACATGAAATCAAGAGGAAAGTTCAAAAGCAAGTAGAAATGTATGCTGAAAGCATTGACATATCTAAGGAAGCTGTGAAGTAGAATAGAGAAAGGATAGAAAAATTTGAGAAGGAGATGTGGCATAAGAAACAAGGAAGTGCTCCAGAAGTCTCCACCAGCCAGCCTAAAAAAACAAGAAGCTCTGATGCTGCCTATGTTCACACAAAACCTGTCAAAACAGAGAAACTGGAAGACAAACCATTTGGTAAAGATAGTAAAAGAATGAAGACTAAAGCATCCAGAACATATGAGAGCATTAAAGATGATGAGGAAACAGAATCAGATGAAGTTGTAAAGGAAATAAAGACAAAGAAAGTAGAAGCTTCAAAGACTACAAAAGATAAGCCTTCCAGAAGTATGAAGGTAAGTAAAGACAAAAGACTGAAACCCAAACTAGAAAATCCACTTTGTTTGTAGAAGAAATTGTGAATACTATGACAATTCATGGGAATCTGAAACCCATAGTAAAATACTATGACACTTTTGATGATGCAAACAAGAGAATTTTGGAGGATGCCACTGTAAAATACTTGAATACATTCAATAGAGCTCTTGTAGAAATTTTATCTAAAATTCCTAAGTGTTTGAGTAGCATTTTGGAAATGAGGAAAGAGGCTACCAAAGCTAAGGATTTGGAGCTGAGGGAACATGTGTTATCTAGTTTGTGTCCGGTGATCTCCAACAAAGAAGTAGATAAAATTTTTAAAGAGGTCAAGAACAATTTCAGAAGTAAAACAAGGATGAATAAATTAATGATTGGAGATATTGATGAAGTTGTTAAAGAAACAAAATAGATTTTGAAGAAATCACTGGACAAGAACAAGTTCTATGTGGTTATAGAAGAACCGGTTGATACTGAGGATACATCAATTCTAAATGATAAAGAACAACAAAGAGATGAGCAGTAAACTGAGATAAATGACTCCTCTGTTCTGGAAGAGGAAGCAATAAACAAAGAAGATGAAAAGATGACAGATAAAACTGATGATCTAGGAGGTATTCAAATTCCTCTGGATCAACCCAGCAAAGAAGATACAGAGATGAATGTTGAAACAAGTGAAGATGATTCATTGAAAAATAAAGAGCATGAAATAGAAGAGGCTAAGGTCCAAGAAGCAGAAAAGGCCAAGGACAAAAATGAAAAGGAAGAAGAGATTGCAAAGGTTGAGGAAGAGCCCAAATAGGACAATCCGGTTGGCAGTACCAATAAAAATCAAATAGATACATTAGTATCTTGGGCAAGAGAGTGAAGGAAATTTTGGAAAGATATAAACAAATTGAAGAAGATCAGGACATAATACAAGGTCCAATAAATTTTGATACCTTATCTCCGGTGTAGAAGATAAAATTGGCATCCATTGGTCAATCCAAGGCTAGAGAAGATATTTTGAAGTCTCACATGGAAGACAATGAGCTACTTGATCTGGCATCAAGAATCTTGGAGAAGATCATGCCCACCTTTTAGAAGGATCCTTCAGCATCTCCCTCTGGTTAATTGAAGAATATAATAAAATCGGTAAGCTCTCATTTTGACTCTCTAGAGAAATCTACAGAGGTCAAGGTTCAAAATGAATTCAATGATAAAATATTTTATGCTCTAAAAGGGATGTTTGGAGTAGATAGAATTGTGTTGGATACCAGTATAAAGAGTATTCAAAATGCTCTTACAGAAGGAGGGAATGTATATAAATTTTGTTTATCTTCTCCTAAAGCTATAGAGGACATTGAAATAAAAATAAAGGAGTCTAAGGAAAAACTGTCAAGTGTATCCCAATCTTTTGATCCTTTGATAGTATCAGTGATGAGCCAAGAATGTCAAACAATCATCTTGATTGAAGAAATAAAGAAGTTGATGAAGGAAAAGGACAACATTGAGACAAGGATGTGTGAGCTCCAGGGACTAATTTCCCCCAAATTAGAAGCAATGTTCAATGCTTTGACCGAAGCCCAAGCTGCTGCTAAGTCAAGTGACCCTACTGACTTGCAAAAAGTAGAGTCTCAAGCATTCTTATTCAGTGGTCACATCTCAGTTTTGAACAGCATGAAGAAGAGTTGGGACAATGAGTTGGCACTATTGAAGAATGTATTTGGTGATATGTTCGAACTCATGTAAATAAGTCATAGGGTTGTTTGTATATATGCCCATGTACATAAAAATTTTGATGAATTTTGGTCTGAGGATTTTGTCAAGTTTGATGCTCAATTACAGATATTGGAACTACTGGACCATAAGGCAATATTCACTCCTGGCTATAAAGTTGTATTACATATACACTCCATTGTGGAGGAATGTGAGATTATAGAATTGTTACATTCAAAAAGTCCAGCCTTTGCCATTGATGCCAAAGGGTGAGTAAAGAGCAGTGAAAAATGAGGAATCCAGCAAAGGGGGAGCATTGAAGAATAGTAAAAAGCATAAGTATACTTAGTAAGGGGGAGTTGTTCCGACAGTCATTTTTCACTAAATGTTGCCATCAATGCCAAAGGGGGAGATTTTTGGCAAGAGACACTGCTATGCATGACAAGTGTTGTCATTGATGGCAACTAAGTCCATCTTACACATCCACATTACATAATTTGTTCATACCAGAAGTCAAAGTGAAGATTTGTTTAAGTCCGGGTAGTTAGAAATAGAGCATGTGATAGGGTCCAATATCTTGGTCTGGATCTCTCTGGTGGTAAATCACAGTGTACTGCAAATCTGAGGGAGTAATAAGGATTGTCAAGACTATCTAAATCTAGGAATTTAGCCTCCAGTGATGAAGGATTCAAAAGTTATAAGCATCTAAGTATCAGGTTCCAGTTAGTCAGTATAGTCAGAAGAAGAACAGGCTGACCTAGTATTTGATCTTGGTCTGAATGAAGAAAAGTTGTTGGTTAATCAATTTGTGGTAATCAGTGGTATTTTACGACATGATTGATGATTTGAGAACACAAGTTTTTAGTCCGTGTTGTTGATTGTGCATGGATTCAGCCGACAGAGCAGAGTTCTTAACAAATGTTCTAAGTTTTCTTAAAGCTGACTACAGTTGATTGAATTTCTTGTTATGGATATATACGTCCAATGGATTTGAGTGTTTTGAGGTGTGTGTGTGTATGTGAAGGTGTGATGGAGTAAGTGTGAAAAGGGCATAAAGAAGTGCGAAAGATAAAGATCCAAGCTTAGATTATGGCCTGGGAGTGAAACAAGGCAAAATAAGGATGAAGTGTTAAGATCAGTATTATGTGCTTAACCGAAACTGAACTTCTACATTGGTAGATGCTATTCATTAGTTTAAACAATTTGTAATCTTCTTGTAATCATTTATGTAGGCAATGAGCCTCTTGGAGCAGTGAGCTCTGGGCAGTGCACCCTGAAGGCATGTGCCTTCACCATTTGTAATACTTTTAACAGAGTATAATTTCTTGTGGGTTAACCCCCACTGTGGTTTTTCCCTTAATCAGGTTTCCACATAAAAATCTTGGTGTTATGTGTGTTGATTATAATTCTCCTCATGTGTTGTTGATTTATGCTTTCATGGTTATATCATTAATTAGTTTTTGATATTATAAGGCGGCAAACTAGGGGCCAATCCCTTACAAAATAGAACCCAAAAAGGGCAAAAAAGGCTCAGAAAAAAAAAGAGCTAGAACCACCACATACAGCTTACATACAGTCGATATACAGTAAAAAGATACTAACAATAAAAAGCCAACTAATAGAAAGCAAAGAAAGACTAGGAAGGGATGTCATCCTCTCCTTTAGAAAGAAACTCTAGCATTTTGTCAAATTCCTTAACCCTGTCATTATCAGCACCATGAATGAGGACTTCATGTTTCTGCAGCAAAGAGAGATTGGCTATTGTCATCCTACAAAACATACTAGTAATGAATTTTCCAAGAGAAAAGACCCTCTTTTCCAGGAACTCCACTCACTCCTTCGACTGAGACAAATCATCAGCATAATTTACATCCTCAATATCTTCTTCCTCCCTGCCATCTTGAGCATTATTACCATCCTCCTGAGACATATCAGGATCAACAGGAACAATAGTGGGATCAAAGTGGGCATCTTTCCCAATGTTATCATCAGTATCAGTTGCCTCCACATGAGTAGTAGTATCTCCCACATCCACACGGTCACCAATGGGAACAAAATTATGAACCCCTATATTTTATTTAGTATCAAAGGCCTTCGCAGGAATGTCATGCCCATTAATTTCTTTGACACCACCAGAATCTTTAATAGCAATCTCCTGAGCATCACTCTTGGATTTATCCTCCTCCTCATGGGTAGAGGCTTCAAAATTGCTTTAGAATAGTCAATCAACTTCAACTTGGGAACTCGTTTGCCAGCAATACGACCAGACCGCCTAACAACAGTAAATTTACCTTCCATTTTAACTTTTTTGAAATTCCTTGAGGGTCCCTCCCTACCCTGATTCTAATCATTCTGGGTCCCAGAATCCTCAATATCCTCTTTCAAAAGGTTACACTCCATGTCAACATCAGAGAGACATCTTTTAGATTTCAATTTGAATCTAGAAGGAGGGTTTTGAACATTCTTGGCTATAGACTTAGAAGTCCCAGAACAAGGATCACCTTTGGGAAGACGTTTAGGAGTAGTAAGACTAGTTTTCACAGAGACAGTAAGGGTATCTAGACTAGAGGGCTAAATAGAGGATATATCATTAATTTGTTAATAAGTGACAAAGGAGGTAAATTGTTGCAAGTGATAAAAGTTTTTGTGACAACGGATTCATACCCCCTCTCAGTTGTCTGCCCTTATTCCAACAAAAATATGATTTTACATTGATGTTACAAGACATTTCACCATGGAATATTCATCTCATTGCTCTTTGGTATCTTTACATGCATATATCAAAAACTTCAAGAATTTCTACATATTTCTTGGGTTCTCACTTATATACAAGCTATGTATCACAAGGATATATTTAAATGCTCTTCATTTGAAATCCTTGACTATGTATCTGATTATGACAACTTCATGTCTCTCATGAGTACATAACCTTGGGTAGTAGAAGAATTAACAAAACACATTGAGAATGATGAGTATGAAATTTCTCTTAACACTTTGAAATTAATAGCTAAAACATATGGTGATGATGAAGATGATTCCATAAGTTATCCATCTTCTCCTATAGTTGAATGTCCAAAAACCTTAGATGAGAAGACTATGGATAGCTCTATAAATGTTACAACACTTAACCTTTCTAACAACACTATACCTTCCTCTCATTCCAATGCTCTCCCTGGCCAAGATGTAGCATTAGTGGATGTGAAAAGGTCTCTCACATTAAATCCTTTAGGGATAGATGTTGGGTATAATCAAGAGGAAAATAATGTTAATTCAATCTTTATTAATAGACTTTGTAGCAATATTCTAAAGATAATTGTCTGAGGGGCACCTAGTGCACCCTCTTGCTTAAAGCTGGCGATTACGGTTCAAGGTGCTCAACAACCATCCAGACACCCCGATCACATATACAACTATGCAAAGAAAATTACTTAGAAATCAAGGTGTTCAAAATTTTCTGCAACATCCTATAATTGATCACACATACAACACCCATAATAACGAGAAAAGTAAGCAAGCACTGCATGTGCCTATCTCTCTTCCATGTTCTCAACCTATGCTCCCTCCACCACCTCGTCTTACTCATAAAAGTGGTCAAGAATATGATCTTGTCGAGCAGCTTCATGCTACTCTGGCTAAGATCTCTCTTTGGGATTTATGACAAACTTTACCTACATACCATGGAATGCTCCAAGAAACTTTACAAAAGGTGATTGTCTCACCTACTGCTAAGCCAAATGATGTAGTAGTTGTATTAGATAGTATGCATGTGACAAAAATAGAATATCTCTTTCAACCACATGAATTACCATCAATTAAAGTTCAAAACCAATATGATCCACTTATGATCTTTGTCGCAATAAATAAAAAAATTGATAAAATGAGTTATTATTGACAAGGGATCAACTCTTAATGTTTGTAGCATTGACCTACTACACAAAATCAAGGCCGACACATCAATAATCAAACCAGATAAACTTAGCATTTCATGGCTTTGATAGTCATAGTAGTCAATCGGTAGGTACTATAACCTTACATGTAAAGGTGGGTCCTGTGATTGTACCTACCCTAATCCATGTCATGCCTAGTTCTTTATCTTACAACATGATTCTTGGCAGACCTTGGATTCATGCATTGGGGGCAGTTCCTTCGACCCTACATCATTCAATCAAATTTATATTCAAAGATAAACTTCATACTATTCATGTTGATCCTAAACTGGATAACTGTTTACATATTGAAATGCAAAAAAAAGTTTACAATCATATGAGCTTAAACAATTTATGAGTTGATTCATCAATGCCTCTTACCATGAATAGTATTGTGCACAACTCTACACCATTGAATGCACTCTTTGCTAATGATTGGGGCTCATTAGATTTAAATCCTTGCAGTATAGGGGAATATAAAATTAATAGCCTTGACACATCAAAAGTAGCATCGATCTCATCTAAGCAATCTTTTGAAGCACCTGAGAAACCTAAAGTCCCCCTGGTAGAAAATAAAGACAATATTCTCACTTATACTACAAATTACGAGACCTATGAGGCTTCACTATCCCTTATAAAATGGTATCCCTCTATGGTCTAGGATTTAAAATCATTTATAACAACTGTGAATATGTAGGTAAGGGATGTGGTGTAAATCAACAAGGGATTCGAGTACCTATAGAATCTACTTCAAGACATTACTCGAGTGGCATTGGATATAATCCTTTTAAAGAAAAGAAAGCTTCTCGTCGTCCTAAACTCAATGTTAGTGCAATTTCAACAAGACCAAACTGACATGTGAGATATCCTGGGCTAATAGACAAGAATTGTCCGCCAGGAGGCATCCCTTTGGATCAGGTAAATATTTCTCCATCTTTAAGCCACACTTGATGTATCCAATATTATAATTGTTCTCAAGAGTGGCCTCTTCCTAGACATGTATGTTCTTAACATTGGGATGAAGCAGGTAAGTATTCTGGTGGTCACCAATGCAGTAGCATGATCGACTCATGTATGTGACCTCCCCTTCATGTTGTGTTTCCCCCTGTGATATGTTATGTGTTGTTTAGGCCTCTTGGAATGACCCTTGATTCTCTTTTAAGGTCTAAGATACCAGGAGACTGCCTATGTTGTGACCTTCTTCTATTTGTATCATCATTCTTCTACATTGCTTCTCCTCTATTTTCACTATTGTGTGTTGTGTCTTATGGACATAGCATTGCAGATGGTGACTTGGGAGAACCCTCCTATGTAACTGTCCCTAAGGCACTTGTTTCTCCCCTCTTATTTTATTGTTTCCATTCCTATAGTGTTTCTATCTAGCGGGAGGATGACAAAAAACATATTATACTGATATGGACCTAGCATCCCTTAAACAAGAAATCAATAAATGGACCAAGTCCATACATGATGATGGGGTTGATATATATTATCTGACACTTGCTAGTAGAATCACTCTGTGTGATCTTGATATTGTCTTATGGCACATACAAACCATAACAATACTTTTTCTCTATGCACTTTATTTATCTTTGAATCTCGCCTTGGTTACACTTGGTTTTGAGATTTCTGTGGTATAGCCCCATGGTTATACTTGGTCTCTAAATCCATAGTATAACGTTGGCTCTCTATGTGAATGATCATATGCATTGTTGTTTATCATGATTATATGTACACTAACACTTTTCTTGTAGGAATGTATTTGTGGGAACATTTGGCAATCGTAAAGTACATGTCACCTCTGAGGGGCATGGTCGTTGCGAGAGCTCATGTTCCCTTGTGTGTTTTCTTCCTACCTTAACATGCTTGATATTGGTACACGATATAAACCACCTTAAGGTGGGGGCATATATAAGGTAAGCTGTCTATTTTAGATGCTAGCAAATTGTGTTTGTTCTTAGGTGCATTCTTAAAGACTAATGGCAATGAGTCCCTCTCGCACTCTAATATTTGTGTGAAATCTATTGCAATCACTTAAGCCCTCTGCGGAGGTGGTATATCACGTATATCCTTTTTATCTTAAGCCTTCTGTGGAGGCGGGGATGGTATATTTCTCGTGGAGAGTGCACATCATGTCATTTTCTAAAAGTCCTTTGTGGAGGCAGGGAGTAGATCTATGACTATCCTAACCCTTAAGCGTGTCTTCGGTGATTGTTGTGGTGAATCCCAATCATTGGTGTGTGTTTATAATGTTCCTGAGATGGTGATGAACCTAGAAATAGGAACACTCCATCACTTGTCTACCATTTTTTCTCTGTGTCTTCCAAGTGTGTGTGTATTACGTGTTTGTTCCCAAGAATAGTCTTAAAGACCAATGGCGATGAGTCCCTCCTATGCTTTGGGATTTATATGGCATGCTTGTTTTGTATGGCATATTTGTTCTCAATTGCAGTCTTAAAGACTAGTGGCAATGAGTCCCTCCTACACTCTAAGATTTATTTGGCATGTGTGTTGCCCCATATGCAGTTTAAAGACTGGTGGTGATGAGTCCCTCCTGCATTATGGGTGGTGTGTTTACTTTCCTTGTACTTGCATCTGTATTTCATATATGAGAAAAAAGAGAGAGAAAAAGAAAATCATCACTATCTTCACTACATTCACTATCTTCTTTGTGTTTTGTGTGTCTTCAATACTGTATTCTCCATGTCTTGCATGACTGTAACCATCTTCTCCATGTTTGCATGCTTGTTACTATCTTCACTATGATTGGCATGTCTTCTTCTTGCTTGGTGTGTTTGTTGTGCTTGTTCACCGTACTTTAATGTATGTATTAGCCTTGCGTTTATACATACATTAAAGTGGGGGATAAATGTTATGTTAGAAAAAGTAACCTTGGGGGCTTTTTCCTCCTAAGTTTTAGCTCCCAGGTCCTTTAGAATGCATTTAGAGAATCTTGCATGATTTTGATGACTCCCGATGAGAAAACCCTGAAGTTTCATGGCAAATGGGACTCAAGGGATGCACTTAACATAAATCCTTCCTAAAATAAGGGGGGAGGACTTGGGCGCCCGCACCTTGGTCCTGCCCTATTTTAGGTCAGGACCAATTTTAAAGTGTCAATTTATGGCCGTTATTTAGGTCCTATGCCGTCACAATAAGTTTCAATTACAAAATTCTTAGCAGGAATGTTTGTAGTTTCATATATAAGCATGATTAATGATTCATTTGTAAACTAGATGGAAATTTGATAAGAATTGTGATTTGGTGAAAGTGATTCAAGGCATTCATTGTGTTGCAGAGTAGAATTTGTGTTGTTCTTGTATTTGTATTTGCAGATTTGGCATCCATCTCCTCATGGCATGAAGATCATCTTCCTTCCATGCGATCTTCACTACAAGGTGATATCAATTGTGTTTTCTATCATTTATCATTTGGATTTTGCCTCTATCCCATAGGGATATGCACTCTTTATCTTACAACAGTGTTCAGAAGACTTGAATGTCTCTCTGGGGCTTGACTGAGGCAAGCCTCTAAACACCACAACTCCCAACCCACTTTTTTGTGATTACAGGTTATAGATTGTGAAAGCGAAAGAAGTGGAGTTGTATGAGAGCAATGCAGACTATCAGAATTGTAGATTAGAGAAGAAAATAGGGACCTAAACTCAGGCACCTGCTCATTAGTCCTCCAAATCACGCAACTAAAAAATCTTTGGAACAACAGGAACAAGTTATAGACAAGATTCCCAGATCTTGAAGAAAACTATGGCACTGGACTAGGGCACTAACTCATTAGTCGTTGACTTTTCCACACACCAAACTTTGAAATCTGGTAGGCATTTGATTGTCATTTGATATCTCTGTGTGATCATTTTCTATAATTTGTTTGTTTGTTTGCAAATTTACGAAATTAGGGGTTTGAGCATAATTGGCTTAATTAAACAACAAAATCACACAATTCCAATCTTCCCATATGTTCCAAGTGACAGGAGATCTATAGTAGAGTTCTCTACTCAGTTGAATGTTCTTGAATTTTTAGTGGTGAAAGGAGGATCAAAACAAACCATTAAAACCAAAAACCCTCTTCATATTTTACCCTAAACATGAATATCAACACATCAAATGCTCAATTATTGTTATTTAGATTTCACCAAGAAAACATAAAACATGAAGCTCAACACAATAACACATGAGACACTAGATTTTTTACATGGAAAACCCTATAAGGGAAAAACAACAGTGGGTGTTAGCCCATAGAAATAAATATGTTATAGCAATACCGAAAAATAGAGGCTCACTACCCAAAATGTTCACTGCAAATGTTAGGGCTCATTGCCAAGATCGACTCACTACCAAGGGTTGGTGAACTAATTTGATAGCATCTACTCCATGCCTAGATTCAGTTCCATTGAAGCACAATATAATTCCTATGCTCTTCTGTTCTTATACCTTCCCACTTAGCTTCACATTTTTTTCAAAAGGACGTCATTTTCACAACTTTATTACATGTTTTTATATACTTCATCAACCTTGGAATGTACATCAAGGTCGACATTCCATTCATCAACCATTGGAACAATCTCCAAGGTCAGTATTACAAACATACATAAAAATAGGTCTAGACCTAAACAAAATTAGCTAAGGGAAATATGTATGTGGATCATGTTATGCCTTAGCTGGGACTTAAATATAATCTTCCACGCTACGACACGCTTCCACAATCTTCAATGTATCTCTGCAAGTAGTGAAAACAACCAAGTCAGCCAAGACTGGTGTTAATATTAAGTCTTCTAAGAACAATCTTCATTCACGATCCAAATTTCTCTTTGTAGACCAATCCAAAGGTAGGAACATGATTAGGAGACATCCACAAGCACATTGTAATCACCAAGAACATCTACACAACTTCTAATCACTTTGTCAAGAAGATTCTTCAAACTAGAGCACTTGAACATAACTGTTATCCACTATCATAAAGAAAAGATCACTTGTGGACCACCAAATCATGAACCATTGAAGTTGAAGGCACTTATCATCATTACAAACTTGATTCCAAAACCACAGAGTGAAATACTTAAATGCAGAGGAATGTGGAACATAATACCTTCTCCCTGTCACCACCAAAGATACAAAAAAAGTAGTTTTCACTCTGGTGAACATAGCTCACTCAAATCTTCATACTAGAGGCTCAAACTTGGAACATAGCATCTTCAGAAATGCATCTAAATAACTTCCAATCTATAGACAAAGATATTCATTTTACAAGAAATGTAGAGCAAACTACTAAACTATTCTGCTGTAAACAAGAGCACAATTGGCACCAATGACAACACCAATTATGCACATAGTTACAACAATCTCCCCCTTTGTCATTGATGGCAATATATGATGTGAAAATATGTAAAGACCATCAAGACAAGATACTCCACCTTTCTTTTTATACATCTGCACTCTTTCTCCCCCTTTGACATCAATGGCAAAGGGTACATACTTGCACTCTACTTCTTTGATCAAAATAAAACTGCTCTTAAACAAGAACTTATGTCAGTAACATCTAGCTACACCCCTGAGAGGTAGCTCTCAAAACATCAATCTAGATCAAAAAATGAGGCTTTGGGTACCACTGGGTTGATGCATTCCTATGCATCTTAGTTCAGAGTAGGAGGGGTAATAACCCTTAACTTTTCTCTAAGATACTCAAAGGTATCCTTAGGCAGAGGCTTAGTGAAAATATCTACAATCTGATCCTTTGTGGACACATATTCCATCTTTACTTCATTCTTTGTCACCTTTTCTCTCAAAAAATGATACCTTATTGATATATGCTTTGTTCTTGAGTGCACCATTGGATTCTTTGAAATGTTTATAGCACTTGTATTGTCACAAAAGATTGCAATTAGATCTTCATACACAACTCTTATGTCCTTCAAAGTCTGATTCATCCATAACACTTGAGTGAAACAACATGCTGTTGCAATATACTATGCTTCTACAGTAGACAAGGAGATTGAATCTTGCTTCTTGCTCAGCCATGAAACTAATCTATTACCCAAGATGATAGCACCTCCACTTGTACTTTTTCTGTCATCAACATCTCTGGTCCAATTTGCATCTATATAAGCACTGAGAGTGAAATCATTATCCTTTGGATACCATAAGCCATGATCTAATGTTCCTTTCAAATACCTCAAGATTCTCTTGACTGCCATCACATGTGACTCTCCAGGGTCTTCTTGAAATCTTGCCACAAGACATATTGCATGCATTATATCAGGTCTAGTTTGAGTTAGATAAAGTAATCCTCCAATCATAGATATGTACCTTTTATTATCAGCCTTAGGTGATTCATCAATTTTTCTTAACTTGTAGCCAGTCACCATGGGAGTACATACTAGTTTGGAGTCCTCCATCCCAAACTTCTTCAACAACTCTTAAACATACTTACACTGAGAAATGAAGATTCCTTTATTTGATTGATTAATTTGCAGAGCTAGAAAGAAATTCATTTCACCAAACATAGACATCTCAAATTCATTTTGCATTTCTTCTGCAAACTTCATGCACATACCTTCATTTCCTCCAAAGATAATGTCATCAACAAAGACTACAACAATCAAGATTTGATTATCATTGATTTTGAAATAGAGATTGTTGTCAGCAATGCCTTTACTAAACCCTAATTGCAACAAATACTTGTCTAACCTTGCATACTAGGTTGTGAGGGCTTGCTTCAATCCATACAATGCCTTCTACAATCTGCACACCATATCCCCTTGGTTTGATAACTGAAATCCTTCCAGTTGCTCAATATAAACTTCATCTTCTAACTCACCATTCAAGAATGCAAACGTCACATCCATCTGATATACTTTGAAATCTTCGTGGGCTGCAAATGCCAAAAATATTCTAATTGCTTCAATCCTAGCCACTGGAGCAAAAGTCTCTTCAAAATATATTCCTTCAATTTTAGAATATCCTTTGTGTTAAGGGAAAATTAGATCTAAATATGAATAATCAATATAATAATATCAATGATACCCAAAACTCAATGAAATAATGAACAAAAGAGATCAATCAAACAATGAACAATACAAAAGCAAACCTCCTTTAATTCTTAGATTCCATTGTTCGCTTATTACAAATGATCTTGTTTATGAATATGGCCCTCAAAAGGTGCACTTCCTTGCTATGATTCCAAGATGTTCAAATGGGAATGGCTATGATAGTTTTTCCATGAAGATGAGCTTCACAACAATGATAGTAGTGTTTAGTAATAAGTTTGATAGCAAGCAATGAAGGAATTGGTACCAAAGGCGCATTGTAATTCCTGTAGAGTAAGTTTACTTAAAGCTTGGATGAATGAAATGGAGGAATAAGGTTCAATTTATAGACTCAGAAGAGAAGAGATCAACGGTTGAGAAGAAATAAGAAGATCAATGGTTGAGAATGGTTGAGGAATGTGTGTGAATAAGAAGAAGACAAGTATCACCCAAAAGCTATTTTGTTTGAGTTAACTACTTTCTTTTCTAAAGATAAGACATGCTTTTCATAAATTAGAAAGTTTTTTTTCTCATTTTAAGAGATATTGATAAAAACAAGGTTGATTGAGTCAGTTAACTCAACTTGAGATTTTCTTTTGCATGATTTGAGATAAATTAAATATTTAATTTTGTGTGCATGAAGAGGAAGACTTATTTTTTAGAAGATTTAGAAGATATTTGAAGATAGAAAAGCAAATTATAAATAAATTTATTTAATTGTTGTGCATGATTTGGAAGAATAAATAAAATATTTAATTATATTTTATTTTTAGAGATTGAGAGAATTTAAATAAATTTGATTGATTTATTTAAATTTGGAAGAAGAGTTGACTTAATTAAATAATTAAGAATTATTTAATTGTTTTGGAAGAATTTAATTAAATAAAGGATTTTATTTAATTTTGACATTAGAAGAGATAATTAAATAATTTTGATATTTAATTAACTTAGAGGGAATATGAATCAAATAAATAAATTTGTTTATTTATTTATTGATAGAAGAATTAGAATGAAATAAATATTAAGAATATTTATTTAGATAGAGTCATGTCATTTTTAGGCGTATACATTTTACCCCTCTTTGATGCAATGCAGTTTACGACGTTGCTTCAAAGAATAAAATTTGTCTGATAATGATACATGCCCCAGTTTTCCCTTGGTACAGGTTTAACAATGGTAGGATGCCCCCTTGGGAGATTGGATGGGAAGAAGGTAGAAGGCGTGAGACGGACAAGCTCATGAAGATGAAGGGAAAACTTGGTTAGGTTTGAAGAAAAGAGGATGTGTTTCTAAGAAACAGGAAGAAACGAGTGCAGGGTCACCACATAGCTAGTTTAGGGTTTGCATGCTATATATAGGAGTAGGGTCCACAAGACAAGCCATTTGCACACTTGGCTTTTGTTGGATTGTCTTTGAGAGCTTAGGAGAGTATGAGCGTAGAATAGTTAGCACTAGGATGGATATTCTGCGCGAGGAGCACCACTTTGAGCGAGTTCGACGATTCGACCGGCCAGCAGAGGTAGGACCCCCAGTATGTATCTTGAAAAACTTCACCTAGGGTCGATTTTGAGTGCATTAAATGCTAGGTAAATTAGGCAAAACAAATGTGTAAGATCGTAGTTCAGTGCATCTAACATGCAGAACTGTGCATCTGTCAATCTACGGCACATGTAGGATATAAAGCCATGCATGCATAAGGAAGGTCAGCACATGCATTATTTGGCAGCGCATGCATTATTTGGCAGTGCATGCAAGGTATGAGTCGGTGCATGTACTTAAGCGGCGCATATACGGTATGGGACGGCACATATATGAAATGTTACAGCGCATATGGCAAAAGTGGCGCATTTGCTAAGAAATGGTGCATGTACCTTCTATTCTGGTGCATATGATATAGATAGTCAGTTTACTTAACAAAATTGATTCGATTGGCATCTTATTTGATGCGTCAATCGATAAGCTATCTCTGAGATTGCAGGAATCTAGTCAAGAGATGTAGTGTGTTGTTTTGATCAATTTAATATGTTAAGTTAGTTGATATGATTCTATAGATATGTTGAGCATGGTACTTGTACTTTTAGGTTGATGCCTTGCTTTGCATGCTTGCAAGAGGCCATACGAGATACAGTGATGTCAAGGGAGCAGTTTTCCTTGCCGATGTTGTAGCGCCACATGTTGACAGAGATAGATCGAGAGGTGCTTGGTGCAATGGGATTGGATTATGTGTGCTTTATGCCTGAGGTTCGAGCAAACTGAGGTTTACTAACTGTCGTAGTGGAGAGGTTTCACAGTGAGGATGAGACCTTTCATTTTTTGACTAGCGAGATGATGGTGACTCTGGAGGATGTATATAGGATACTTCACTTGCCGATTCAGGGAGAGCTTGTGGAGTATGATCCATAGTGGGATGCAAGACTCGTAGAGTGTAGGTCGGTGTTTGACAACCCTTAGTTGGACTGTCAGGTTATCTCCTAGTAGGATATACATGATTACTATGACTGCTTCCCTGGGATAGTTGCAGGATTGATCAGACGTGTTGTATGCCCAGATAGGAGATCGCATGGGTTCTCGATTGGATGGGGACAGATCATGGAGAGGATGACCATAGAGGGCACCCATTATTCTTGGGGTGTCTATGTTTTGGCACACCTATACCATGATATGCATTAGGTGGTATACCACAGGGGTGCTAGTCTATCAGTAGGTGTCTCACTATTACAGTTTTGGTTGTGGGAGCATATTGCCATTACTAGACTGATATGCATGTTCTTGAGACAGAGGGGAGAGTCCTATAGCTATGGATAAGCAGGAGTGATTTCCCAGCATAGGCTGGGGAAGCTAGAGTATTGGAGGCACGCATTGGATGGGGTAGATGTGGTCGTCTGGCGACCATATCTAGACTATGAGCCGTGGGATGATGAGGTAGACGAGTTGCCATACTGCTATTGGAGAGACAGATTGTCAGCAATGTTTGGAGGCAGTTTGGGAGGAGACAGGGCATGCCACAAGGGTAGGTTCTGTTTGCACAGACACATGCAGAGAGGTTTAGATGGGGCCCAGTGGCATCCTACGAGGAGGTAGTGGCAGAGTTTCAACAGATTCCCTATATTGCATGGCCTATGAGGAGAGAGATAGCAGATGTAGGGATGACTCTAGATTATGAGGAGTGGTTCGCTACTCACCCTTTTCTGAGGTACTCAGGGCCCAAAGAGCTGGTTCCTCATATAGATGAGGTAGATTCAAATGATGAGGGTAGGGTTGGTAGGAGGATGAGGAGGAGAAGAGGAGGATGGAGAGATGGTGGAGGTGGAGGAGGCAAAGGAGATTGCAGAGGAGATGGTGGAGATAGGGGAGATGGAGGCAGACTCTAGCAGAGGAGATCTGGGGAGGGATCCTCCCATGCTCAGCAGGTAGTGCAGTCATAGGTTGCACAGCAGGGACAGATGCCGCCACCACAATACGTGGCGTAGCAACAAGTGCCCCAGCCACAGGGGAGGGCCAGGCCTCCTAGGATCTAGCATAGCCAGATGTCCAGGAGAGAGCCATTGCTATGCTGAGAGGATAGATCAGGTAGCTTAGGGCACAACTTAGGATGGCCAAGGCTCAGCGAGAGATAGATGCAAGTGTTATCTCGAGGCTCACAAGAGAGAGAGAGATATGACGTAGGCTAGGATATGATCCATCCAAGTCGACAGAGATACAACAGTAGCTACCCTTAGGACAGACAGGATGAGCACATTTCTATTTGGGTAGGTACAACAGGCATAGGCACAGCTTGCCCAGGCTCAGACACAATTGGCACAAGTACAGTAGCAGTTAGCACAGGTACAGGGTGAGCTTCCAGAGTGCAGGCTCAGACATAGAACTACTAGGGATTATACCATGGTGCTATTCTAGTTGATCAGAGGGCTCTGAGCTACAGGAGCCAGTCCATGGCTTCGCAGAGAGTAGGTGGATCGTGGTCGAGAGCCTCTGTGATGGGCTTGCAGTAGTCTGGGGCCAGCAAAGGAGGGGACACAGAGGATAGTGTTGGGAGCAAAGGTTCACCGCAATAGGGTTAGGTGACACTTGGACAGATTTTGGCTCCCACGTACATACTTTTTGATGGCTCAGATAGCTAGACAAGTATATGTAGCACTTTTGTATTTTGAGACATGTATCATTTTATTTGAGATGTATACACTGTATATGACATTGACTCAGAGATGTACCTTTTGATATTGTACAGTTGGACATATTTTTGATATCTATATGATGATGCAGCTATATTTGATGATCTCTATATGCAGTCATGTATGCTATATGTTATGGATGCAATTTTTATTATACGTTGTGATGCACATGTTTATCTAATGCAGACTTAGATGTTTATATGATGCTATGTGATCTTATCTAATGCATACTTAGATGCTTATGATGTTATGTGACCTAATGCAGACTTAGATGTGCTTATGAGGCTATGTAATATAATGCAGACTTAGATGTTTTACTTGATATGTCTGTAATGTGTAAATGCTAATGGTATCTATATGATTATGTAGTTTATGTAATGCACTTATATATATTTTTTATTTTTTCTGTTGACACTATGTGATGATTGCAAAAATGTATATGGATGACCTGATGCACTTATTATGTATGCAACTGATTTAATCATGTAAATGACTATCTCATGTGATATGATATGCAACTATATGCTATGTTTTTGTGATGTCCAAATGTACTCTATCAACACAGAGATGACATAATGATAGATAGAAGATTGATTGAAAGAATGACTCGATAGAAAGAATCACAAGCTTCAATTTGTATTGATACTTTGCATTGTTTGGACCTTTTATTGCATGGGATATGGATGTATGGATGTATAATGGATATATGATGGATGCTTTGCTTTTGACATCTTGATGGTGCAGGTATTTTGAAGTGCTGATTTCATCATTGGGTGATTTTTTTTTTGGGTACTTTTCTGAATGTTGTAAGTTAGTAGAAGAATCTAGGTATAATTGAACCGAGATGACCTGAGTACTTCTTACATGGATTTTAATTTAGCAAGTTAATATAAGTATCGAGGTATAATTGAACTGAGATGACCTGAGTATTTCTTGCGTATCAACAGACAAGGATTGCCCCCGTTCATGTTAGACCTTTGATGTCATCAATGATCTTTTGCCAATCATGTATTTAGACAAGGCATCACATTACTAAAGTTTAATCCACAAACAAAAAATAAAGAAAAATAATCATGACCCCATCATAGCATCCCTAGCTTTTGGCATCCTTGAGTAGCATAAAAAGACATGATAACAAAAATCAAGACTCTATAAGTTAACCTGATCACAAACACAAAGCATTATTGCATTTAGATGTGTTTTTCTTGCCATAATATGGATAGAATCAGTTTGAGTGCTTTAGATGCTTGTTTTCTTTGCCTTGGATAGGTTGATGTTTTGCGTCAAGATTTTTAATTGAAAAGCAGGTTTTTCTTGAGCTTGCTTGCCTAGTGAAAGATTCCATAATCCTTATTGGTGAGACGGACCCTAAGGGACTGACCTAGTGCCTCGGGGGCTCATTGCTAAATGGCCTTGCCTACATGATGATGCAGAGGCAACGTAGTTCGGGGTAAACCCTAATGGACCTAAGACCTAAGTGATAGAAAGTGGACACAGAGGATAGAAGGACTAGACATGTGATGGATGGGATAATGGAGCCTCGGGGGTGCATTTGAATAATGGCCTTGCTTACGTGACAATGCAGAGGCAACGTAGTTCATGGACTTGGACCATGTGGATACTGACAATAGACACTATGTAAGGTTGACACTGTGGATAGGGTACTAGATAAAACCTTGGTTGACAAGTCAACAAAGAGATAGAGTATCAAGCCACGATAGGTTATGGCTAAGTATTTTTATTATGGAATAGATATGGATCGAATGGGGCATGAGTGAAGGAACAATGGACACCAGGTGATTGGTTTCCCAACGATGGAGGAAGCAATTTATCACAAGTAATGCATGTTTACCGGGTTTTCACCACTTTCTTTTATTTGCACGAAAGATAGAAAGTATGCATGATACTTGTTTGCCAAGTTTTCATCATGATACCTATCCAAGGTGCCTATTTGCCAGGTTTTCACCAAAGGACAATTTTTTTGTATTTTTCTGGTTTTTTTTAATGTATTTTTCTAGTTTTTTTTTTTGTATTTTTCTTTGATGTTTTGATTTTTTTGTATTTTATGCCCCCCTTACATTGGGGTTCCCTTAGGTATAAAACCAGCGAAGATGCATGCTATTGATTGGGTCATAGACCAACTCACCTTCTGATGTTGCTAACTGATATGCCCCCAATCCATAAGCAGCTATGATCACATAAGGCCCAAGCCAGTTGGGTTCAAATTTGCCTTTCTTTTCCTGATCATGTTGATTGCGGGGGTTCTCTTTAAGTACTAGATCTCCAACTTTAAAGACTCTTGGGCGGACTCTGTGGTTGTAGCTTTGTGACATCATTTGTTGATATGCCTTGAGATGATTGAAGGCTTTTTGTCTCCTTTCCTCTAGCAGCTCTAGCTCTTGTAATCTGGGAACTCTGTACTCTTCATCAGTTATGAGACCTTTTAACGACACCCTTAGAGATGGTAGCTTGACCTTGATGGGTAGAATGGCTTCTAATCCATAGACAAGGGTGTAAGGCGTAGCACCTGTGGGAGTGTATATACTAGTTCGATAGGCCCACAGAGCGGGATTGAGTTGGATGTGCCAATCATAGCCAGCATCGTTAACTATCTTTTTGAGGAGTTTCAAGATGGTCTTGTTGGATGCTTCTACTTGGTCGTTACCTTGGGGGTAATAGGGTGTGGAGAAACGGTGTTGGATTTTGAATCTGTCACAAAGCTCTTGTACATCTTGGTTCTTGAAAGGTCTTCCGTTATCCATGATAATGGATGAGGGAATTCTATATCTGCAGATGAGGTAGTTGAGGATGAATGAGGAGATTTGTTTACCTGTGATGGTGGTGAGGGGGATAGCTTCAATCCACTTGGTAAAGTACTCAGTGGCGGTTATTATGAATTTGTAGCCGTTGGATGAGGGCAAGTGGAATTTGCCCATAAGGTCGAGTCCCCATTGATAAAAGGGCCAAGGTGTCGTTAAAGGTCTCAGCTCTTGAGCTAGTGCATGTATCAGGTTCCTGTGTATTTGGCACTGCTTGCACTTCTTTACAAACTGATATGAATCTGTTTCCATGTTCGACCAATAATAACCCAAATGCATGAGTTTCTTAGCTAAGGAAGGACTGCTAGAGTGTGTTCTGTAGATCCCTTCGTGTATGTCTTGTAAGGCGGTTTGAGATTCTTCTCATTCTAAACAACGGATTAAAGTACCATCTAGACCACGTTGGTATAGGGTGTCGGCAATAATGGTATAATGAGAGGTTTGGCATATAAAGGTTTGACGTTGGTTTGAAGACAAGTCAGGTGGGAGGGTATTGTCCTTGAGGTAAGTGTAAACCGTACCGTACCAAGGTGAATCAGATCCAACTAATAGGCATATGGAGTGCGTTTCAAGAAGATCATAAGCTGGTTGTTGAATTAATTCCACTAAGAACTCATACCATGACTCATTCTTTGGGATTTCGAGGAGAGAGGCAATGGTTGCCATGGCATCTGCTACTTTGTTTTCAATGCGAGGTATTTGCTCAAAATAGATGATCACAAAGTATTCCTTAAAGTCATTGACCATCCACTTGTATGGGACAAGCTTCTCATCTTTGGTTTGGCAGTCGTCACTAGCCTAATTGATTACTAGTTGAGAATCACCATAGACATGTAGCTCTTTGATTTTCCATTCTATTGCCATCTTGAGGCCAATGACTAGGGCCTCATATTCTACTATGTTGTTTGTGCATGGGAATAACAGATGATAAGACTTCGGTATGATGTCACCATGAGGAGTTATGAACAAGATTCCTGCCCTCAATCCATGGTTTGTGTAAGACCCATCAAAGTAAAGTTTCCAGGAATGTGTTGATATATTGAATAAGGACTCATCTGGAAACTCAAATTGCATTGGTGCGGTGTCCTATAGTGGTGCATTTGTTAATTGATCATCAATGACTTGCCCCTTGATAGCCTTTATGTCTACATACTCAATGTCGTATTCACTTAGGAGCATTACCCATTTGGCTAGGCGACCTATTAGAGCTGCTTTGCTTAGTAGGTACTTCAGTGGATTTATTTTTGCAATAAGTTTGACTGGATGTGCTAGCATTTAATGTCAGAGTTTTTGGGAAGCAAAAACTACCGCAAGACATGATCTTTCTATCTGAGAGTATTGTAACTCATAGCCCACCAATGTGCGACTGATGTAGTAAACATCTTTTTCTTTACCTTCATAATCTTGTTGTGCTAGGAGGGCCCCAAGAGCTGTTGGTGTAATAGATATGTATAGTAACAATGGCTTCCCTTGGATAGGAGGCATGAGAATAGGTGGATTCATAAGATATTATTTCAGTTTGTCGAATGCCTCTTCGCATTTCTCATCCCACCTAAATGGAATGTTCTTGTGCAGGAGATGACTGAACAGTTGACACTTGTCTGCCAGTTGTGATATGAACCTATGGATTGCTTGTAGCTTGGCCTATAGAGATCTTAGTTGAGTAATATTCTTGGGTGGTGGCATGTCCATAATAGCCTTGACTTTGGCAAGGTCCACCTCTATTCCATTTGCCGATACTATGAAACCTAAGAGCTTGCCCGAGGTGACTCCAAACACACATTTCTTTGGGTTCAACCTAACTTTGAATTGTTCTAGTCTCTGAAAGACTTTCTCTAACACATCCAGGTGTGATTCTCTTGTGAGTAACTTTAGAAGGATATCATCTACATAGTATTCCATATGGACGTGCATCATATCATGGAATATAGTGGTCATAGCACATTGATATGTGGCTCCTACGTTCTTTAGCCCAAATGGCATGACATTCCAACAAAAAGTGCCCCATGGACAAGTAAAAGCTATCTTATGCTAGTCTTCTAGTGCTATCCTAATCTGATTGTATCTCGAGAAGCCATCCATGAGAGATAACATGGTATGCCCTACTGTTAAGTCAACTATGATATCTATATTTGGCAACGGAAAATCATCCTTGCGGAAAGCTTTGTTTAGATCTCTAAAATCATTGCATAGTTTGACTCAGCCATCAGGTTTGGATACTGGTACTGTGTTGGAGACCCATTCTAGATAGTCTATAGCTCTGATGAACCCTACATCCAGTAGTTTCTTGAGTTCTTTTACTAGCAGTGCAATGTGTGGATACATCTTTCTAAGCTTCTATTTCACTAGTTTCACTCCTGGATCTAGTGGAAGATGATGTAGAATCAAATCTAGATCTAACCCTGGCATATCTCCATATGAACAAGCAAAATTGACTTGCTTTTTCTTGAAGAATGGTACAAATTTAGTCTTTTCTGGTGGGGTTAGAGACTTAGAAAAGTGAATGATCTTATGTTGTTCCTCTATTTCAATGTTAATAGGTTCTGTAGGTTCCATAATAATCTGAGACTTTTCCTGGTGCATGTCATCAGGGAGAGTGTCAAGCCTTCCATCATTAGGTGCCATAGTTGGGTTTTCACCATCGGATGCATCCTTTCTTTTTACTATTTTGGGATCTAACACTGCCGCGGAGTGGTTTTCACCATCAGATCCAGTTTTTATTTTGATATTTTTGTGACTGGAAGGCTTGGCACCCTCTCCAAAATAAGCCATGGTATTAAGTCCAATCGTGAAGCCAGCTTTATGATCTCGTTTAGGTAGGTGGTCTCTAAGTTCCATGTAGTCAATATAGGCATCATCGTTTTGGAAAATATCTAGTTGCGGAGTTCCTTGTAGATCCCAGTCAATAAGTTTAGGATGTACAATGGGGAGGGAGTCAGAGGATAGACCTAATTTGTTGATAGTTTGAATGGATATGCTAGGAGTATAGGTAGGGAGAGTGTTCAGGATGGTACTTTCCTCCAAATTGTTTATTGCGATAGAATTTGAACCTTCCTCGAAAGTTTAATTCTTAGGAATATGAAAATCACACTCTAATGGTCTATGCAGTAGTGTTTGTCCCTCACGGTAGGGGCTATAAATTTGAACGGTATCAACCTCCTTCTCATCATAGGAATTCTTTGTCAGCTCATCCCACTCATACTCGTTGGAATCTATGTCACTGTCCTCTTGAAGGGTATGGATCATTTCCACAAGACAAGCATTTGTTTTAGCTTTGCCCTTATCCTTATATCCTAGACCTTTTGTAGTTCTAGCCAATGAAGACAAAGAGGGTTGAATGGGTTCTATAATTCCTTCTTTTCTTAGGCCAATTAGGCCTTGTCCTTCATAACCCATTCTATGTAGGATAGACTCACCTCACCCATAGATTTCTGTTGGGAACTTAGGTGGTTCTTGTTGTGTGTTCTCTTCTTCTTCGATGTAGAGCCATTGTAAGATATCTCTTTCCTCTGTTTCATCTAATAGGGTCCCCCATTTTACAAAGGGAGCTGTGGGAGGAGCAGGAGGAGCAGATGGCTTTGGAAAATGCTTGGGTCACCCAAAGGATCTAGTAGATAAAGGCATTTTGGCCAAATTGAGGTTATGCTTGATGGAGTATTCTCCTACTCCTATTTCTTTGATGGTAATTTTCTACTCTTTGGGCTTGGATGAGGAAATTTCGGAGGTAGAATCACGATGTGGGGTAGGGGATGTAGATGCTCTATTGTTGGGTATGATGCAATCGAGTTTTGAGAGGATAGAGTTGTAATACTGAAAGGGGTCTGGGTCACCTTGGATGGTGACTTTCTTACCATTATGAGGGAATTTTATGCATTGGTGATAGGTAGAAGGCAAAGATTTCATGGCATGATCCATGGTCTACCTAGGAGAATATTATAGGCTAGCTCCTTATCTAGGACTTGGCACACAACGTATTTTATCACTGGTCCCACTTGTATGGGTAATACCACTGTTCCTTTGGTAGTTCTCTCCTCTTCATGATAGGCTTTGATAGTAATCTTCTTCCTTGGATCAACTACATTTTTAGAGAACCCCAATGTAAGGACTAGCTTGAGCGTGCAAATATTTAAACCGGCACCCCCATCAATGAGAACCCTCTTGATGTGGTGCTTATGGATGAAGGCGAGGATATGCAATGGGGTGTTATGAGGCTAGACACTAAGAGGTCATGCTATTTGATAAATGATATGGTACTTGAGGAGGTCAGATTACCTACCATAGTTTGAAACTTCTCTTGGGCCAAGTTAGTGGGTATAGTTGTTTCCACCAAGGCTTTATCGAGAATCTCCTTGTGGGAAGGAGTTAGACGCAACAACTCTAAGATAGAAATGTGGGCAGGAGTCTTCCGTAGTTGGTCTATGACACTATACTGATGGGAGTTGGATTGAGAAGGTGATGACCTTAGAGGGAGGGTATTCAACATGACCTTACCACTGCGGGTGATGACGCTGCAATTAGTTTTGTTGGGTCATGATTGTTGGTTAGACGTAACCACATTGATTTGTGGGACATGCTCTGATATGCAATTGATGGTATAATCGAATGGCACACTTGCATAATTGGCATTACTATTCCCATTATTCTGATTTTGCTTGTTATGGTTGTTGTTGTTGTTGCCATTGTTATTGTTGCTATTGTTGTTGTTGTTGTACGACCTATCATGATTGAGAACTGGATCTTTGTAAGCCACATGCGTCTCATTAGAAGTATATTGTTGAGCACTTCCTTGATTTTGATCAAGTATGTCTTGAATAACATGTTTGAGATGGATACAATTGTTGGTTGTATTCCCTCTTCCTCTATGATACTCACAAAAGTTAGTGTCTTTCCAATAGTGAGGTTTTATTTGAGGTTCATAATCGCTTGATGGTGGTAGAGTGATTTCATTGTTGGCCAATAGCTTCCTTAATGTGGATTCTTAGGACTGTTGATAACTGAGAGGGGGGGGTGAATCAGTTATCCTAATTATTTCCCTTATTGAACTTTCCTTTTAATTAATGCAGCATAGAATCAAACACAAAAACATTAATCATGAAATAAGAAACACATGACACAGTATTTTTGACGTGGAAACCCTGTTAAGGGAGAAAACCACGGGGTGATTAACCCAAAATTATTCTCTGTTAGAAGAATAGGAAATTACAAAAATGGCACTTGCCAATTAGGGCTCACTGCCCGAGCACACTGCTCACAAGAGGCCCACTGCCTACAAGAAGACACACTGTCTACAAAGTGATGAGAATCACAGTCTTGAACTGATTTGAAGCATCTGCATATGCTGGAGTTCAGTTCCGGTTAGGCTCAGTACACTGATCTGCTGCACTTCATCTTTCCTCTGTTCTTTATTCTGCTATCTTTCACATACCGGATCCTTTTTGCTGCCTCTGCTCTATTCTGGACTTATTCACATATATCTTCACATCATCACACCCTTCACAACTAAATCCATCCTCTATATATATCCGCACAAGTAATTTCATCACCTTTCTAGTCGGCATCCGGAACAGTCTAGTTTCTTACAAACTTTTGTTCTGTCGGCTGAATCCTTCCTCACCAAGCAATGCGGATCAAGCATATACTTGTAGATATCATTAATCATGTCGGCCAAACATGATTCATGCCTTCACAACCTCTGTCATCAACAGTAACACATCCGGAAAGCAGTTTGATACTCTGCCAGTCAGTTCTTCCTCTGTTTTCACTGTCTCTCAGGAATCCGGTACTCAACCATTCATATCTTTTTCCTTGTCCATCACCGGAGGCTAAATCCTTGGAATATACCACTCAAGGTAGTCCTCTTGACTTCCCCAAATCCGCACTGCACCAAGACACTTCCTCTGAGAGATCCGGACCAATCTGTCGGACCTTGCCACATGCTCTGTTCTTCTTCACCGGACCACAACATTCTTTATTCTGACTTCCGGTAGAGACACATCATGACTTGCGGATATGTGGGATGACCTTTGTTGCCATCAATGACAACAACCATGAATCCATATAGTGTCTCTTGCCAACAAGGACTCACCTAGTGGTGTGAACTTTCACCTTGGATTTGAGTTGTACCATGGTCTTGGCTCTCGAGAGAATGTTTTGTTGGGCATAGCATTGCTTGCCTCTCCTTTGAGAGTGAATATTGGTTGTTGTTTGGGAGCCACCACCTTGGCATCAACTACTCCATCATTGATGACATTTTTATTCTTAGTCCAAAACTTTGATTTGTTGGTCGTGTAGTTGGAGGTAGGTGTGTTCTTGTATAACTTGATTTGCCCCTTGGCGATCATAGCCTTCTCAAAGAAAAATCCCATTTCAATGACCTTCAAAAATGAAGTAGGGCATTGGATTTGAATTTGGTAGCTTAGATCAGAGTTGAGGTTGTGGACAAACATCTCCATTAATTGCTTCTTGGGTACATCATATGAGCATTTACTTGCTAGTTGTCTCCACCTTTGTAAGAAGGAGGCAAATGATTCACCACTTTTCTGCTTGGTATTACATAGGTCAAGCATGGAGACTTTGTGTTCAATATTATACGAGAAGTGTGTGATGAATTTGTTGACTAACTCATCAAAATTTTTGATGCCCAGTGGGAGCCATGAGAACCACTCCATGGCTTGAGTACCTAGAGATCTAGGGAATAGTCTCTTTAAGAAAGTCTCATTGTGAACTACTTCCATGCATGCAACGTTGAATTCCCTAATGTGATCTCTAGGGTCCCCTTTTCCTTTGTATTTTTCAAACTTAGGAACTTCAAATCGAAAGGGGAATGGTACCATGTTCAAACTTTTATCAAAGGGGTACGGTGTAATATCTTCCAAGGAGTATGTTTTAGTGTTTGTACCCGTCTTGAGATCTATCATTTATTGCGTTAGACCCTCGATTTGTTTCCTCATTTCTTCCATAGGTGTGTTTGGGTCTATGACTTTCTTTCCTTTGTCCTCACTAGTGTGGTGTTCATGATTATCCTCTACGATCTCTTTGAGTTTGCTGCGATTGAAATCAACGGGGAGCTTAAGTCCAAGATTTGCAAGATGAATAAAATACTTGTGAGGGTCCTCATGGAACACTTTCTCTAGCAAGCATTCAAATTTTTGATCTTGGAGGTGTCCTTGATAATATTCGTGAGAGATTTCCTCATCACTATCATGAGGGGTGACAATATGGTCAGATGACCCAACCATTTCAAGTTTCTTTTGGTATTGAGATCTAGTAAGAACCATGCAAGGTGACATGGAATGCAGTGGGATGAAATTAGAGATTTTGGCAAGATGCCAATGGAGACTACTGATGATAGGATACTTATGACAAGATTTGGACAAGGGACTCTCTCGATCAATGATTCCAAGTAAGATGACCGATACAAGACGATAGCCACTAGTAAGGGTACTCGATACCTATCTTACTATGTAGGGACTAGTCATGCACCAAGACCACTAGCAAAGTTCTGTGACTTACTAGGGTTACTTGAATCCAAAATGATCCAAAAAAGGGGCCTATGCTAATCTGATATGGGATACTTTGACTTTGCTTAGGAAGACCTGGTAGAAGGTGGATGAGATGACCGACGAAAGAGAGAGTATGCTATGGAATGAATGGAAAGAGTGACTACAAGGTAAGACCTGATCTCAGAACCTGGAACTAGGCTGAAATAGGTACCCATAAATGGTAAAATTTTCCTCTCAAAGACTATGGAAGTACTCATTGTTATGTATGCACCGGAACAAATGTGCAGCATAAACTGGTAAATGTGTGAAAAGTCGATATAGATGCACAATACTGGAAAATTTCAAAAAGTATAGTACGTTAGCACAGATGCATAGCAAGTCAGTACAAATGCGCAACAAAAAAGGATAAATGCGCCGCTCTGGTTTTTTCAGTGTTTTTGCAAATTTTTGGTAAATTTTCAGATGTTTTTGGTATCTTAGCTGCAAGAAGGCCTTTTTGATCTGATTTTATTTTAATTATGGCAAGAAGACATAGCAAACATAAAGAATGTTTTCATGGTTTTTTATTTTTGGTGATTTTTTGACTCTTTTTGGACTAAATAAAGCAAGCACAATCCTAGGTTTCAAAGGACAATATAAAACTGAATTCTCACTATATCTAGTGAAGCATCTTCGAGAGGTGATAATTTTCCTTCCCTACACTGACTTATAGGGGTTTTTGGCCACTAAGACAAAGGTGTTTAATAAAGGCAACCGTTCGAGTGGTTATACATATGGCAACACTACTCTTCGTTATGGAGTCTCCCAGCCTGCAAGGGTTGCACCTTGGAGGGTTTTGGGGGAGGTTGGTTGTCGATATAACACAACTGCACTCATTATTTGAAGCTTTCACTCCAAACACAATTTATTTATAGTGGATTGGTAGGGCTTGGCATTTAGCCTGTTACCAGTTGGGGTCATTCCTACTTGGATGGACGGTATCCAAGAGCAGGCCACTCTAAAGGAAAAACACATGTGAAAATGATATTTCTGGCATTTTGGTCACCCAAGATAGGGGAGAGCATAGGCCTGGTATCATTCCCAAAACACAGAAGACAGTGGTTCTTTTCCCCTAGTTAAAATGAGAAAAACTAGATGAGCTATCTACTTGGGCAAGCACATAAATTTGTTAACTTTGAAGTGATAACAAGATAGCAATAGTTCAATTTTACCCAGATAGTAATGATGTGTTCAATTTTACCTAGATAATAGTGATTTGTTAACTTTGAAGTGATAACAAGATAGCAATGGTCTAATTTTACCAAGATAGTAATGAGTTGTTAACTTTGAAGGATAGCAATATAGCAATGATTCAATGATATGCAAGATAGCAATGATTCAATTACCGCCTTCCTAGTTAAGACTATGTGAGATTTGCATGAGCATCCATTTTAATTTTCCATTAGAAATCAAAGTGTGAGTTAACAAGTGCAACTATATGATTCTAAAACAGCACCTAGCCTACAAAATAGATCAAGAGTGTTCCTACAAAAAGATGTTAGCATTAGCAAAAACTTCAAGGAAATCCTAAAAATCACTGCCTAGATCAGATGCGCAGCTTCAGATCTTGAATGTGCAGAAACAAAGCTCAGAAGCGATGCAATACATATGCGCTAAGATAGAGGTCAAAAGCACAGGAAAATAGTACATATGCGCCGAACTAATAGATGCGCCATATCAGAGGGTATATGCGCTGAAACAAAGTCTGTATGTGCTGAAATAATGTATGTGCCGAAACAGATAGCAGATACATGTTAAGATGTGTCAGATGCACGGTTTCCTCCTGTGTATGGCTTTCTAAAACACAAAAACTTAGTTTTTGGGTTAAAAATCAAGGCTAGGCCCCACGGTGGGCGCCAAAAATGTTAAGGGAAAATTGGATCTAAATATGAATAATTAATATAATAATATCAATGATACCTAAAACTCAATGAAATAATTAACAAAAGAGATCAATCAAACAATGAACAATGCAAAAGAAAACCTCCTTTAATTCTTAGCTTCCGTTGATCGCCTATCACAAATGATCTTGTCTATGAATATGGCCCTCAGAAGGTGCACTTCCTTGCTATGATTCCAAGATGTTCAAATGGAAACGACTATGATAGTTTCACCATGAAGATGAGCTTCACAACAATGATAGTAGTGTTTAGTAACAAGTTTGATCGCAAGCAATGAAGGAATTGGTGCCAAAGGCACGCTGTAATTCTTGTAGAGTAAGTTTACTTAAAGCTTGGATAAATGAAATGGAGGAATAAGGTTCAATTTATAGACTCAGAAGAGAAGAGATCAACGGTTGAGAAGAAATAAGAAGATCAATGGTTGAGAATGGTTGAGGAATGTGCGCGAATAAGAAGAAAAGTGTCACCTAAAAGTTGTTTTGTTTGAGTTAACTACTTTCTTTTCTAAAGATAAGACATGATTTTAATAAATTAGAAAGTTTTTTTTCTAATTTAGGAGATATTGATAAAAACAAGGTTGATTGAGTCAGTTAACTCAACTTGAGATTTTCTTTTGCATGATTTGAGAGAAATTAAATAATAAATTATTTAATTTTGTGTGCATGAAGAGGAAGACTTATTTTTTAGAAGATTTGGAAGGTATTAGAAGATAGAAAAGCAAATTAAATAAATAAATTTATTTAATTGTTGTGCATGATTTGGAAGAATAAATAAAATATTTGATTATATTTTATTTTTGGAGATTGAGAGAGTTTAAATAAATTTGATTGATTTATTTAAATTTGGAAGAAGAGTTGACTTAATTAAATAATTAAGAATTATTTAATTATTTTGGAAGAATTTATTTAAATAAAGGATTTTATTTAATTTTAACATTAGAAGAGATAATTAAATAATTTTGATATTTAATTAACTTAGAGGAATATGAATCAAATAAATAAATTTGTTTATTTATTTATTGATAGAAGAATTAGAATGAAATAAATATTAAGAATATTTATTTAGATAGAGTCGTGTCATTTTTAGGCGTATACACTTTGCACACAAGCCTTGCTTTGTTTCTTATCATTCAGCTTGTTCCTGAAAACCCATTTTGTTCCAATGACATTCTTATCAGCAGGTCTAGGAACCAAGTCCCAAGTTTGATTCTTCTCTATCTGCATCAGCTCTTCTTCCATGGCTTTTACCCAATTTTCATCATTGCAAGCTTCATTCATAGTTTTTGGTTCAACCTTTGAAAGCAAACAATAATTCACTTGTTCTTCTGCAACTCTTTTCCTTGTCAACACCCCTTTGTTTTTGTCACCTATAATCGGATCTTCAGAATGATTAATCCTTACATACCTGGGAGTCTTAACAATAATTTCTGAAGCCTCTTCTTCATCTTGATTGTCTTCTTGTTCAACTTTTTCTTCATTCACTATAGCCACAGGTTCATCTGATTCATATCAACTTAGATCTGATATTCTTTCCTTGTCTTCATCCACCTTCACATTAGCACTCTCAACAATATTTTTCAGTCTCTTATTGTAGCATCGATAGGCCTTACTTTTGGTAGAGTAACCAAGAAAAATTCCTTCACATCTAGCATCAAACTTGCCTAGTTCTTCTTCTCTTATGAAATAACATTTGCTACCAAAAACTTTGAAATACTTCACTATAGGAATTCTTCCATACCATAATTCAAAAAGAGTTTTAGAGATGTTACCTTTGACTTGAACTATGTTTAGGATGTACACAGCTGTATGTATGGATTCTCTCCAATATACTTCTGGTAGGTCAGCTTCCTTTTACATAGTCCTAGAAGTCTCTTGAATTGTCTTATTCTTTCTTTCAACAATTCCATTCTGCTAAGGAGTCCTAGGTGCAGACAACTGTCTCTTTATCCCTTGTTCTTCACAGAAAATATTAAATTCATTTTATGTGAACTCACCTCCTCTATCATACCTTAAGCATTTGATCCTCAACTCTAACTCATTCTCAACCATTACCTTGAAAACTTTGAACTTGTCTAGGGCTTCAGATTTTTCTTTTAGAAAAGTGACCCAAGTCATTCTAGAATAATCATCAATAAGCAACATAAAATACTTGTCACCTTGTAGACTTCTTATTCTTGTGGGACCACACAAATCTGTATGTACTAGCTCCAACAATCCAACAGAGAATTGTTCTTTTCTTTTGAAACTTGTTCTTGTTTGTTTCCAAAATTGACACTCCTTGCAAATGGTGTTGGCAGGCTTCACAAGTTTAGGCAGATCTCTTACAGCCTGTGCAAAACTTATCTTCACCAAATTGTCAAAATTGATATGACACATCCTTCTATGCCACAACCAACTCTCATCTATTTGAGCCAATAAACAATAATCATTAGTTCCTCTTAATTGGTAAATGTTACCTCTGGTCTTCTTACCAGTAGTAATCATTGTTCTGAAGCTTTCCATGATCTTGCACCCATTATCTTTGAATCTCATATCATAACCATTGTCACACATCTGACCAACACTCAAAAGATTATGCTTTAAATCTGTCACATATAGGGCATTATCAGTGTTGTACTTTCCAACAAGAGAAATAGATTATTTTCCACAAACCTTACCAATTGCATTATCTCCAAACCTAACCAGTCCTCCATCATACTTTTCCAAACTCACAAATTTAATTTTGTCACCGGTCATGTGATGTGAGAATCCACTATCAATAATCCATTCATCCTTATCTTTTTCAACCTGAATAGCCAAAGCACTTTCTTCCACTGGTTTTTCTTCCTTCACACAGCTAGTAGGATTAGTAGACATAGGTTCTTCTTTAATTCTAATAAACAAGCATTCATTTGCACTAGTACTAGCATCATTAGATTCATCATCTATCACACCTTTATCATCAAGATCTCTAACATAGTAGCATTTCTTTGGAACCCTAGGTCTATTCTCAAATCTTTTTCTATTCCTTTCAATTCTCTCAGGACATCTAGAAGCATAGTGACTAACCTTACCACATGTAAAACATTTGAAAGGTAATTTTCCTTTAAACTTTCTAGAACCTCTTTGCAGGCTGTCAACAAAGTTGGCTTCAATTTCATCAAGCTCATTATCAGATTCCACCTTATACTTCTTATCTCTGGAGATCTTCTCTTAAGTACTGGCTTTGAAAGCAGTCTCAATCTTCGGCAGAGCATCACCAAACTCTCTCATTTCAAAAGCTGTAAGCTTTCCAAGCAATTGATCCTTATTGACTCATTTTATAGTTATTACTTCTTCAATTGTAACTATCTTGTGACTGTAGGACTTAGGTAATGACCTAAGAATTTTCATCACAACTTCCTTCTCATCAATAGTTCATCCCATACCTTTTATTCCATTGACAATTTCATCAACTTTTTGCATGTAGGCTGTTATGTTTTCATCTTAGCTCATCTTTAAACTCTCATATTTCATTTTTAGGCCTTGCAATTTGGGTCTTTTACATATTCATCTCCTTCATACAGATTTTTTAGCTTTTCCTAGACTTCATTAGCAGAATCTAGATCTATGACCTTTACCAACTCAGTGTCAAACAAGGCACTTAACAAAGCATCTCTAGCTTTTATATTTAACTCATATTCTTTGATCTCATCTTTAGTTAAACCATTCTAAGGTGTGGTATACTTTGTCTCTGTCACTTTCCATACTCTATAACCAAGACAAAGGAGATGGCTTTTCATTCATACCTTCCATAAAGCATAATTCGTCCCATCAAACTATGGATCTCCCTTCTTATAGGACATCCTGGATCGACCTCAAGCTATTAGGCTTACTTCTGAGGAACCGACTTTGATACCAATTTTTGAATTGCACAAGACAACTGAGAGGGAGGAGTGAATCAGTTGTCTCAAAAACTTTAACCACTTATGAATATCAACACATCAAATGCTCAATTACTGTTATTTAGATTTAACCAAGAAAATATGAAACATGAAGCTCAACACAATAACACATTCAACACATGAGACACTAGATTTTTTACGTGGAAAACCCTATAAGGGAAAAACCACGATGGGTGTTAGCCCACAAAAATAAATATGTTATAGCAATACTAAAAAATAGAGGCTCGTTGCCTTAGGGCTCACTGCCCAAAATGCTCACTGCAAATGTTAGGGCTCACTGCCAAGGGGTGGCTCACTACCAAGGGTTGGTGAATTGATTTGATAGCATCTACTCCATGCTTGGGTTTAGTTCCATTGAAGCACTATATAATTCTGCTACTCTACTCTTCTTACACCTTCACATCTTCGCATTTTCTCTCAAGGACATCATTTTCACAACTTCATTACATGTTTTTATACACTCCATCAACCTTGGAATGTACATCAAGGTCAACATTCCATTCATCAACCATTGGAACAATCTCCAAGGTTGGTATTACAAACATACATAGAAATAGGTCTGGAGCAAAACAAAATTAACTACGGGAAAGATGTATGTGGATCACATTATGCCTTAGTTGGGACTCAAATGTAATCTTCCATGTCATGACACGCTTCCACAATCTTTGATGTATCTCCACAAGCAGTGAAAACAACCAAGTCGGCCAAGACTAGTGTTAACATTAAATCTTCTAAGAACAGTCTTCATTCACGATCCAAATTTCTCTTTGCGGACCAATCTAAAGGTAGGAACACGATCAAGAAATATCCACAAGAACATTGTAATCGCCAAGAACATCCACATAACCTCTAATCACTTTGTCAAGAAGATTCTTCAAACCAGAGCACTTGAACATAATTGTTATCCACTATCATAAAGAAAAGATCACTTGCAGACCACCAAATCATGAACCATTGGAGTTGAAGGCACTTATCATCATTACAAACTTGATTCTAGAACTATAGATTGAAATACTTAAATGTGGAGGAATGTGGAGCATAATACCTTCTCCCTATCACCACCAAATATACAAAAAAAGAAGTTTTCACTCTAGTGAACATAACTCACTCAAATCTTCATACCAGATGATCAAACTTGGAACATAGCATCTTCAAACATGCATCTAAATAACTTCCAATCTACAAACAAAGATATTCATTCTACAAGAAATACAGAGAAAACTACTGGATTGTTCTCCTGTAAACAAGAGCACAGTTGGCACCAATGACGACACTGATATGAACATAACTGTTATCCACTATCATAAAGAAAAGATTGCTTGTGGACCACCAAATCATGAATGATTGGAGTTGAAGGAACTTATCATCATTACAAACTTGATTCCAGAACTGTAGACTAAAATACTTAAATGTGGAGGAATCTTGAGCATAATACCTTCTCCCTGTCACCATCAAATATACATAAAAAGTTGTTTTCACTCTAGTGAACATAACTCACTCAAATCTTCATACCAGAGGCTCAAACTTGGAACATAGCATCTTCAGACATGCATCTAAATAACTTCCAATCCGCAGACAAAGATATTCATTCTACAAGAAATACAGAGAAAACTACTGGATGATTCTGCTATAAACAAGAGCATAGTTGGCACCAATGACAACACTGATATGTTGACATCAATGACAACACCGGTTAGGCACATACTTGCAACAATGATAATAGAACACATTCTTTCAATGCCTTGCCTATGCAAACTCTTACTCAAAACCAGGTTCTATATAAAATCCAATGCAATCTTCCACTTTCCTTTACTTGGAATCACATAAAAACCATCTCTCTTCCACGCATGACATATCTTTTTATGATATAGCCTTTTAAAGGCATAACTCTATGGATACCGGTGGAGATCCCTTGTTGAAAACTAGCCTACACTACTCTCTATAGAGCATGCAGATTGATGGTGGAGTGATTGGTCATTAAGACCACTCCCCAATCTTATTAAAATCTCCTCCATACTCTTCATGTCATCATGGAGTAAAGGAGTCGAGCATCTATTACATACATAAGTAAATTGCATTAAACTTGTAACTACTCCACCTCCCATAAGAATCTCATCGATAACAAACAAAAGGTTTAAACTAATAATTCTTATTAAATAGTTATATATATATATATATATATATATATATATATATATATATATATATGTATGTATGTATGTATGTATGTATGTATGTATGTATGTATGTATGTATGTATGTATGTATGTATGTATGTATATGTATGTATGTATGTATATATATGTATGTATGTATATTTATATATGTATATGTATACATAGATATATACATACATAGATATATATACATACACACACACACACACACACATATATATATATCAACATAACATTATTGTGTACAACATATACCTACATTTTTTCTAACACTCGACAAGATATGAGAATGGGGTTGAGGTATTCTCTCCCTCTCTATCTTGCATAAATGCAAAAATAGATAGACTATCATAACAGAATTCCAATCAGAAATTATCGATAATGAAATTGTTTAACCACTAATAAATATTTTCTCTTGAATATAATCTATATTCATATCACATAGGAATTGATGACTATCAACCATTCCTTGTCGATGGTCATACTATCTTGACTTAGTTTTTGACAAAAACTACGCTTAATGGATGTTGACGATAAATCGACAATTGTCAAGTCAAAACCAAACTTAGACCAATTGGTTGAACACAACTTACCAAACTTGAAGAAGGTTCACTAAACTATGAAAACACGAGACTTAGATGGCAACCAATCCATTCTATCCATACGTCTATTTCTTCTATCTGATGATGCTCTCCTTTTTTGAAGGGTGGAAAACCTATTTCCTAGTTACAACTTGCAATCACCCAATTGGGATTAGTGTATCGTTAATCAATTCATAAATATTATGAATAAATAATGATGACATCATATAATCACATGTCTAAATTCTATTCATATAAACATAAACTCATGATATCATTGATTTATCCTTACATTTTCACATAATGTCAAATTATTAAATCATGCATAATCAACTAACTATTACGTGCAAATAAAAGAAAAACATAGTCAAAAGTTGGGGTGTGACATATCCCCCCATAAGATTCATCGTCCTTGATGATCCAATGTATCCAAAATAATAATAATATAAAGTTTTTGTTCTAACTTTGAAAAGCATAAAACAAATGAGTGAATCTCTAATAAAAATCATGGTAGTCTTCCCATGTGGCACTATCCTCTATATACTAGTCCCATTGGAACTTGCACTGAGTAACATCTCTATTACACAAGCAGAGCTTGCACACTTTAAGCACCTTGAGAGGCTTGATCATGACCAATCATGGGTCCTGTACTTGTAAATAATTCCAATCAAGAATATGATTATCACCTGTTATATACTTTTTCAAATATGAAACATGAAAAACATTATGCATCCTGGCAAGAGCTGGTGGTAGAGTGATTTTGTAGGCAACTAGATTGATCACTTCAAGAAATTTGAAGGGTCCTACATATCGAGGAGCTAATTTGGAAGACTTTCAAAACTTTATGGAACTCTTCTAAGGTTTAACTCTCCAAATTTTTTTTTCTCCAACTAAGAATTATCTTGGCATTCACTTGGCATCAGCGTAACTTTTCTTTCTATTATTTTCTTCTTCCAATCTATTTCTAATCATCTTGATTTGTTCTTCCATCTTTGATAACATTTCTAGACCAATTCTAATTCTATCTTCTAGCTTATCCCATCTTATGGGAGTTCAGCATCTTCTTCCATACAATGCTTCAAATGGAGCCATCTTGATAGTAGAATTGTAGGAGTTGTTATAAGCAAACTCCATAAGCATTAGACATTCTTCCCACTTATATTGTTGATCCATGTAATACATCTGCAAAAAATCTTCTAGAACTTGGTTTACCCTCTCAATCTGACCATCTGTCTCAGGGTGATAAGTCAAGCTTATATTGAGTTGAGTTCCTAGCACTGAGAACAAAGTTTGCCAAAATCTTGACATCATGCATGCATCTCTATCTGAGATAATCTTCTCAGGAACTCCATGCAATATAAACACTTCTTGTACAAACTTGCAAGCTAAAACTGGTGCTCCATCCATTAAATTCTCAGGTATAAAATGATCTACCTTGGTGAGTTTGTCCACCATTACTAGAATTGCATCATGTTTATTTCGATACATTGGGAGACCTTGAACAAAGTCCATACTAATGACCTGTCACTTCCACTCTGGAATATCGTGCGGATACAGAAGTCCTTTTGGATGCTCATACTCAGCCTAGACTCTCTGGCACTCTAAACAACTTGCTACAAATCTTGTAGTGGCATTCATCATTTCTTTCCAAAAATAAAGAGGCTTCATATCGGCTAGGAGTTTGGTTACTCCGGGATGACCTAAATATGGTGCGGAATGAACTTCCTTCCACACAAGGTTTCTTAATTTTGTAGAATTTGGAACATACATCCTTCCTCTAAATATTAAAATCCCATTCTGCATAAGCACTCCTCCTAAACCTTCTCCTAAGGCATCAATGATTACAACAAATTGACTTTCCGAATGAGGGACTTTCAATATTGGTGCAGTTGTCAACCTCTCTTTTAACTGATTAAATGCCTCCTGAAATTTTTTTGCCTAGTCAAAATGCTTTCCTTTTCTCTGAAGTGAAGTGACTAGGTTTGCAATCTTATAAAAATTCAAAACAAATTTCCTATAATATCCAGCTAACCCCATAAAACTACACACTACATGCACATTCTTTGGCACATGCCACTCAAGTATAGATTTGATCTTTGCAAGATCTATTGAAATTCTATTAGATGATATTATATGTCCTAGATATTGTATGTCTTTCTAAAATAAAGTACACTTAGAAAGTTTCCCATACAACTTATGTTCCCACAGCCACTGCAAAACTAATTACAAATGCTGCAACTGCTCTTCCTCATTCTTAGAATAAATAAGAATGTTATCTAGGAACACTAGAACAAATTTATCCAAGCAATCTCAGAAAATGTTGTTCATCCAATTCATGAATGTAGTAGGGGCATTCGTAAGTCCAAAAGGTAGAACTGTGAACTTATAATATCCATACCTTGTTCTAATTTTTTTTAATGAATATCTTCATCTTTTATTCTTAGTTGATGATATCTAGATCACAAATTGATCTTTGAGAATATTTTTTTGCCACACTTTTGATCAAAAAAATCATCAATACGTGATAGAGGATACTTATTCTTTATCATTGCTTTATTGAGCATACAATAGTCTATACATAGACACAAGGTTCCATCCTTTTTTTCACAAAGATCATAGGCGCTCCCCAAGGAGAAACACTGGGTCTAATCAACCCTTTAGCCAATAGCTCCTGAAGATGGGATTTCAACTCCATCAACTCCATAATAGTCATACGGTATGGTGTCTTTGTAATCAGCTCAAATCTAGGTGTTATATCAATAACGAAATCAAAATCTCTCTTCAGAGGTAACCCCATAAGTTCATTTGGAAAAACATCATGAAAATCTTGAAGGAAAGGAGTTTCACTTTAATAACTAAGATCCTCTTCTACTTGTTCCATTTTGACTGCAAAAAGTTGACATCCTTTTCATCTAGCCCTCTTTAGTTGGATAGAAGAGATTGGTCTGATCTTGACTTCTCTTTGTGTGCCTTGCAAAAAGGCTTTGTTTCTTACATCATTTAGACACTCAACTGTTTTTGCAAAATAGTCAACATTGGCCCTATGTCTCCATATCCAATTGATTCCTAAGATAACATCATAGGAACCTAGGGGGCTACAAACAAATTCACCTTAGTTGAAAAACTAGGAAGATCAATCTTGGCTTCAAATAGGCATTGCTCTACCTGAGCTTTAGTCTAGTTAGCATATTCAACTAACCAAGGTTTAGCCATATATCCAACTCTTCTAGGAAATTTATTCAATACTCTTGGAGAAATAAAACTTTCAGTTGCTCTAGTATCAATTAAAATAGAAATAGGAATTCCAAACAAAGTACCTATCATCTCAATGGGAGTAATCTGGTACTCTGCCTAGAAATTGTCCAAAGCCGCATAAATCCTTTGTTGAAAAGCTGCTCGATAGGTAAGTAATGCATTACTACACTACTAAACTCCTTGGTTCTTGGTTGGACATTTATTTGTGTAATGATCTCCACCACAAGAGAAACACCCTCCAGGAGGTCCTCACTTCTTAGTAGGTTTGCTTATATCATTCTTCTAGGAATTTTTATTGTTTTTCTTCTCATTTCTAGGTCCATTCCTATTATTTCTAAAACCCTGGTCACCTTTCTTATTCGCATCTTTTTTTCCATTCCTTTTCTTGAAAGGTTGAGAAGTTGTTGTCTTATTAAACCTCTTGCGATTCTTCTTGTGATATGCAAGAATTAACTTCAATTTTTGTTCTTGTTTGATTGCCTTCTCAAAAACTTGGTCCATAGTGGTAGGACCATACACATCCACTTCTCCACCTATCTGGGCATTTAGAACCATGATGAATTTCCTAATTCTAAACCTTTCATCTTTCTGATATTGTGGCACATATTGTTAGTGTACAAATATTAACTCTATTACTTTCTATTTAAATAAGTTATTATGTGTATATTCCCCACATGGATTTAAGCCACCTTAGGTGGTAAGGCATCTACTTGGAGAGTCAAATACAACTCTCCAAGCCACTTGTCAACAATCTTTCTTCCCCCTCTAGTTGAGTGTTGAAGTCGACTCAACCTCTCTACCCTATATGTACAACTACCTTGTTCATAATCAAATTACTCCAATTCGTAATCAACAATGTGTTAGTCAATCTTGTTTTTAACATGGTATCAAAGCTACACTAATTATCTTGTTGGTTCATTTAGAGCCAAAAATCTTTAATTTGATGGTTTTTTTTGTAAAAATGCAATTTTTTTTAGAAATTTGACATTTTGCAAGTTTTCGTTTATAGATTTTTTTGTTGAAAATGCATTTTTTTTTTGCAAAATCAACATTTTGCAAGCCTCTGTTTGTGGTTTTGGAGACATTTTCAACATGGTGATCTAGATGCATTTGGAGTTTTGGATGAAATTGTTTGAAGGATGCAGCCATTTTTTGGCCTATCAGCCTCTATTTGTATTCTGTGTTTGAGGATTTTTGGACGTGTTGATTGCCTTGGCCAAGCCATGAGATCAGACGCTAGGCAAAAGAAATGATGGCGATAGTGTGCATAGGTGACATCCATGACTTCATGGAGAAGCTAGAGCAGTTGCTAGGAATGTGGCTCTGTTGCCTTTCAACAAGCTCACATAATATTTCTAGGGTACTACTGTGACAGAGGCCCTCACATGGCCAAGGTCATCAATTTTCTCACCTCCCACCCCTCATGATATCTCTTGCAGAAGCACGTCTTCCTTTCTAGCAACCATGCTTTTTCATTTGCCACCTTTCTTCACCTCCTGCCTGACACCTCCTCTTCTCTGGCTCTCACCTGGGTTGAGTATGCGAAGAATGAGGAGCTGGAGGGGTGGTGGTTGGACTCGGGCTTTGAACGAATGCACATCTAGGCCAGATGGTGGGTTAGTATATCTAAGTCTTCTTTTGCAGGGTTGTCATTGTCTACTAGGGTTGCAGGTGGCCACACATTGGTGTTTGTACTGTATAAGGTGATTTTATAGCGGCACTAGGCTAGTACAGGGGTGAAATTCCCTACCTCAAAGCCTTACATCTGCAGGGAGGTCATTGTTTGCTGAGATGGTCATCTTTTATTTCTCTCAGCATTTCATTTGAAGTCATAGTCAATCAATTATTGCAAGTCACTAACTAAAAAGACTCCATCAAAGTTTTTCAAAGCTCTCTGGTCATAGCCCACATCAGGCTCATGATTTCACTCTATTGCAGGTCTAATTCCCAATTTTATTGTGATATCAAAGGTCTTCAAACTGCATATGGTTGATGGCATCATTCTATAGATGGAGGTCATGGTTACAAGGTTTTTTCTTTCCATTTCATTGCTGCATATCACACACTTGGCAATATGCCAGAGTTTGTGTTCTAATTGCATTGTCAAGTTGTTATGGTTGTTACAAATGTGGTGGTTGAAGTTTTTTGTTTGAATTCTTCTTCCCATTTTAGTTAATGTTACCCTACCATTTGATGTTATAATTATCATCAAGTAGCCAATCATAATAGTAACATTTAATGTTACATATATGATTAATGCTACATCCTTTGCAAACTAAACCCTTTTGGTTAACTACTAATTTTTATTTAGCCACAATCATTATATGCTATAAACATTGTAACCATAACACCTAAGTGTAAACATGACGTCAAATCCTAACCCCTAGAGGTTAGTTAACTGATCAAAGGTTAAATTATGCTTGCATCATATGTAATCACTAGCATAAATGCAATAATTAGTGGTAAGAAAACCACCAAAATTGGAATTATATGTTAGATAAACTACCAAAGAAAGTTGAATTTTCAAAAAAAAATTGCCTCGGAAGACCCTAATCTTGCATTGGTGTGTGCAAAGAGGGTCTTTTTACCATTTTGCCGTAACTTTTTCCCATAGAGGTGAAATTGGGCATATTTATAGTCGATGTGCATCTAGTTTGAGCACCAACAAAGCTACATCGAGATGATTTGGGAATTGTCTCATTTTTCTCAAAAATTTTCCTTTCTTTGTACAAGTTTAAAACTTGAAAAACAATTATATATTTTGATTGGCAACTCGAAATTGAGTGTGGTTTTTTAAGAAAGTGAATATTTTTTTGAGACTAATCTATTGGAAATGATTTCACACTATCATTATAAAGTGTCATTTTTCATTCCAATTAGCCTTGTTTAATGCACTATCATTATAAAGTGTCAAATTCGGGAGGGGTAAAAATATTGAGTCATAGGGAAGTTTCTAAAACAACAAAATAATATTGGGATAAAAATATTAAGTCACAAGAGGACTTCCAATATCTAGGATAAAAATATTGGATTATGGGGGATTCATAGAGTTGTGTCAAGAGCATTTTAGAGTTGTGCCAAGAGCACTTCCACAGAGATATGTCAAGTACACTACCACTACTTCATCATTCTTCAACATTCTTTTTCCGCATTGTATTGAGATATGTCAAGTACACTTCCATTGAGATGTGTCAAGAACATTTCCACTACACCATCACCTAATGCTACATGTGCATCCAGAGTTGATTCTTCAAGGACTTCTAGAGATTAATCACCGCAGAAGATTGATATCTATTCATTTGCTTCTACAAATTTGAAGAGTTGCTTCATAGAAGGTTTCCATTGAATCTTCAAAGCAAGACTTCACATTGGATTTGAATTATAGCCATATGGCATGTAATTGCATTCCACACATGGATCTTGCAAGTATTGTAGGACTATCACATTCAGTTGTATTGTGTCAAGTGCACTTCTAATGAGACGTGTCCAGTACACTTTTTTTTTCTCTCTTTTGGAGGAAAGTTTTTTCCCAATGGTTTTCTTTCTTTCTCCACCTTATGAGAGATGCTTTTATACATGGGTACCTCAACAAGCCTAGTTATTGGGACCCATATTTATTGTGTTCACCTAAGCAATACTTAAGGGGGTGTTAGTGTAGGAATATTAACACTATTACTTATTATTTAAATAAGTAATTATGTTTATATTCCCCACATGGCTTTAAGAAACCTTAGGTGGTTAGGTGTCTACTTGGAGAGTCCAATACAAATCTCCAAGCCACTTTTCAACACTCTTTCTTCCACCTCTAGTTAAGTGTTGAAGTCGACTCAACCTCTCTACCCTATATGTACAACTACCTTGTTCATAATCAAATCACTCTAATTCATAATCAACAATGAGTTAGTCGATCTTATTTCTAACACATACTTTAGGAAATGGGTGAACTTTTCTTAATATTCAACCACTAACATTTCTCCTTATCATAGATTCTAAAAATATGTTAGATTTTAGTCAAAGAAAAGCTGTAGTAACCACCGTTGTTGAAATATGACCACACACTGATCCTAGGTTAAGCTCAAAGAACTTAGTCCCAGCTTGATTTTCTTGCGCATCCACCATGTGGATGATTCACCTACCAACTAATAGGCACCCCTTACTACCTTGATTACCTTAGAGTAGTTTCTGATCTCAAAATACTTTTCAATCTCTATCAACCAAGCTTCTGCACCATCACCACTTACTGTTCCATCGAACTTGGGTTGGGTCACTTTCTTCATGTCTCAAGATAGTTCTAAGGCAAGTCTACTTCTCTTTTCTTCTTGAGACTTAGTCCTATCAACATCCTCCCTTCATTCACTATGAGTATTGGGTTCATGGAAATAATCATCATCCCCTTGATGCAAGTCCTCTTTTTCTCCTTTGGATCTACCTTGGCCCCTCACTTCCTATTCCAAGTTTCCAAGCCTTTCCTTGGTTTCATTCAACATGGTCAATATCTGATCCATCTTAATCATTGGGTTTTCAGAAGGATTTGACTCTCCTTAACTATCTTTAATATTTTCTTGAGTTTGAACCATGATGATACTCTATATCACACTCAATATTTGTATTAAGTTATAGATTAGAATTCAGAAATAATACATCTCATTAATTCAAAATTCATCAATAAATCTATTCACAAAACTTAGATTTGATCAAACAATCTCATCTTTATTATAGTTTATTCTAAGTATAAATACATCCTTATTTATATAGATAACTCAAAAAGACTACATGTCAGTGTCAGTTAGAGGATATTCCTTAGGTTCCTCTTCCCCATCAATATCTAGTAAAACAATCTTAGAGGGTGGATGTACACACATGTACTCCTCCAACACCTCTTTTCCTAATGCAGGGGCATCATGACCACACCCAAATGGTATGTCGCGACTAGTAGATAGTTTACTCAGTTTAATTACACGAGTAGGAACAATGGGTTTCTTAGCGAGTTTCTTGCATTGTTTCTTTTCTAATCAAATATGCTTAAGATCATTAGTTGAAGTTTCAGAGTCTTCCATCCTTGCACCCTCAACATAATTTATATTCTCTTAGAGTTTTACCTCCTCAGTTGGTTCTTTATTAACCATTATCTTAGGTAAATTCTGGGGAATAGATTTCCTAGCAATTTTATTGGTTCTTCTTCACGCCATTCTAGCATAAAACTAATTTCAAACATTAGCCAACCTGCTAAATGTTGACAAGTTTTCCTGTACTGAGCTCCTAGGTCCATGTGTTGAACCCAGTAGCTCTGATACCATGTGTGACATACCATCCATTATAACTTGGAGTTACTCACAAAGTTTACTAAAAAGTAAAAGAATATGTTTAAACATGAGAGTTTTTTTTCTTAAACATTTGCATAATCACATAAAATTAAATGCATATCTTTTTTGAATATTTTTCAACCTTGAAAATCACAATATATTCAAAGATAAAATCATAGTGAAATCATTTCACTTTACATTTACAAATATTTTGCACTTAGCATTGTGAATAAGTTTACATAATTTTGAAAAGGATAAGTCATAACATGAAATATACTACATCTGGAAACTTGATATCTATCACACAAGTCTCAACAAGTCTTCTACTACAGAGGGAGAGAATCATCCAAGTGCTTTACCTCCAACCACAGATCAATGGTCCCCCAAACACCTTTCTTCCTGGAAGTGGCCCTACCCTTCACAAAGAATATAGACATAAGGAACCAACAGGTTGGCATCTAGGTCCTAGTGTTGTGTCCTACGTAACTCAATCGACCATACAACTCAAGACATTCTTCTAGCTAAGTATGATCATTCTTATAGGTCACGCAATCTAGACATGGTGAACTGACTAATGCAATGCATCACTTTGGCCAAAGTTTCTATATAAATAGATGTTTACAATAAACATAGTCATGTGTTCACACACCTCTAACTCAACTTGGAAACTACCTCATCCTATAGTTAGACTTATTTGGCTAGTATCTCTAGACATAAATTGTCTTGACTAAATTCAAATCCTAGTCAATCTGACTTAGAATTAATCCTTAATTTAGGATAAACATAATATATGGGCTAAGGTAACATTAACCTTTTAGAGAATCCTGTGTTGCATACCTACAAATACTAGGGTCTATGACTTCCTATCATTCTACTCAAGAACCCAAAGATAGAACACTCATGTGTTATATATCAAGTTTTGACTCCAAGAAATGATTTAAATTTTTCAATATGCTTCTTGATCTATGGTTTCTCAACTATTCATTGTCAACCATAACATACAATAGAATTGTTTTATATGAAAAGAGGGTTGATGGGGTTGATAGGCTATATCCTCCTTTCACTACAAACATTCAAGGACATATCAACCGAGTTGAATCACACTTTTGCAAGAGGATCCACCTATAGGTTAGGCTGTCACTTGGAATGACGTGGAAATTCAAAGAGTGATAATTAATGTATTAATTTAATGCTCAAATACCCTTGAAACCCTAATTATGTAAAATAGTAAGTAAAATATTGAATTACAACAAATGCTTATAGACTAAGGTAGTAGACAGAGATTAGTTACTAACCATTTTTTGAAGTTCATGATTTGGAAAGATCAAGGACATTGGCACTCATGCCCTTTTCCAAGGTGGTGATTTCTTCAGAGATTCCTGATCTCCTTTCGACACTGATGTTCACTGTTCAGTCTGTTTCTGTCCTGTGAGATGCGGAGGACACTGACACTCACACCCTAGTCCAAGGCCAAGTGTTCTTCAAGATGTTAGAACTCCTTCAGATGTTGATTGCCATTGTCAAAGAGGTTTCTATGTATGTAACTTTGGAGGACACTGGCACTAGCGCCCAAGTCCAGGTAGCTTCTTTCCACCAAATCTAGAATCCTTACACTCTGCAACACACCTCTACAACTCCACTTCGCAAGATCTAATACATGTAACCTAAAATCACAAGGAGTGTGGTTGGGGGTTGTGGTATTTAGGAGCTTGCCTTAATCAAGCCCCAAAAGGACATTCTGAAAGTCTTCCAAACACCATTGTTAGATAAAGATTGTGTATCCATGGGGGATAGAGGTAAAAACAAATTGATAAATGATTAAAAACAAAAATAGATATCACCTCGGAGGTGTAGCTCGCATGTAGATGAAAATCCTTCAACACATGAGAAGATGAAGCTAAATCTGCAATCACAAACACAATAACAATGTTATGCTCTGCAATAATAAATATCTTGAATGCTCTAAAATCATAAGTTTTCCAAAGTTTTATAATCATCTTCTAGTTTACAAATGAATCCATAAACATGATTATATATGCAACAACACACATTCCTGCTACAAATTTTGGAATCCAAACTTAAGATGTTGGCATGGGACCTAATTAACGGTCACATAACCGACATTCAAATTTGGGATCTGCTTGAAATAGGGTAGGACAAGGGCACGTGCGCCTATGTCCTCAAGTCCTATTTCAAGGTAGGACTAAGTGCAACAATGTACCTCAAGCCCCATGTGACATGGGTTTCAGGCCATTTTCTTCTGGGAGTTCAAATGAACATGCAAGATGCAAAACAAGGGACCCGGGAGCTAAACTTAGGAGGGAAAAAATCTAGGGAGACATTTTCTGACATAACATTTAGCCCCCACTTTAAAGTATGTATGAACACAAGGCCCATACATGCATTAAATATAGTCAAAACATAGTAAACATGCCAGACACTTAGACCTAATGCATACTCAAAGATTCAGGAACTATTTCTAGCCCCCAGTCTCAGGTAGACATTAGAGAAAACACACCGTAGACATGCCAAACACAATGAAGACAGTAACAGGCATGAAAAACATAGAGAAGATAGTAACAAGCATGCAATACATGGAGAAGACAACATTGAAGATACGCAAAACATAATGAATATAGTGAATGCAGTGATTATTTCTTTTTCATTTTTATATATATATGAATGCAAATGCAAGTACATGGAAAGTAAACACACAACCCAAAATGTAGGAGGGGCACTTCGCCACATGTCTTGAGACTACACTTGAGAACAAACACACCATACAAATCTCAAATCATAGGAGGGACTCATCGCCACACGTCTTGAAACTATGCTTGGGAACAAACACGCCATACAAAACTTGAGTGTAGGGGGGACTCATCACCACACGTCTTTAGACTACAACATGGGAAAACACACGGAAAACACATGGAAGACACATGGAAGACATGAGCACCGTATAGTATGACGAAGACATACTATATGTCTAAAACACAACAAACAAGATATGGAAGGAGCCTATTTCTAGGTTTTCCACCATCTCAGGCACATTACAAACACACCTGACGGTTGCGCTTATGCCACAACAACTGCCAAAGACACTCTTAAGGGAGGATACACCAACCTCACCTACTCAGATGATTTTTAAAATAAAAAGGATGTGCACTAGCTCAAGAGATATAGCATCCCTGCCTCCACAAATAGATTTTGAAATAAAAAAGGATGTGCAGTAGCTCAAGAGATACACCATCCCCGCCTCCGTAGAGGGCTTTTGAATAAAAGGATATGCACTAGATCAAGAGATATGATATCTTACCTTTATAGAGGGCTTAAAATAAAAGTATATGCATGATATCCCACCTCCGCAGAGGGATTTCTCATTGCAATATAAAATTAAAGATGTGCACTTGCGTGGAGATACAACATCTTGCCTCTGCAGATGGCTTACAAACACACTTTGTTAGTACCAAAAATCATCAGACAACTTACCTTATATGCTCCCAACTTAAGGTGGTTGATATCATGTACCAATATCAAGCATGTTAAGGTAGAAAGAAAACACACAAGGGAACAAGAGATCTCACAAATCCCATGCCCCCAAAGGTGACATGTACTTTACGATCGCCAAATGTTCCCACAAACACACAATTTCTTGCAAGAAAAGAGGTTAGAAATCTTTTTAATAAGATAATAAACATATCACATGATCAAAAGTAATGCATGAAAACAATCACATCAAGATCCTATTGTAAGTATGAGCTGTAAGTGTTGTCATTCATGTCAACACCTAAGGTCAGCATCTAAGAAAGTTATTTGGATAAGTTTAAGCAAGTGTCTGAGAAGAACAGTGTAGTGTTTTGCTCTGCATATTCTGTAGATTGAATATCTTTGTCTATGGTTTGGAAGTTATGTTAATGGATGTCTGTAGTTTCTATGTTTCAAGTTTGAGCCTCTGGTGTGAAGATTTGAGTGAGTTCTATTCACCAGAGTAAAAACTATTTTTCTAAATATTCAATGATGACAAGGAGAATGTATTATGCTCCGCATCTCTCTGCATTTAAGCTTTGTGGTTTACAATTCTATAATTAAGTTTGGGATAATTTTATGTGCCTTTAGTTGAAATGGTTCATGATTTGGTGCTCCGCAAGTGATTTTCTTTGTGACAATGGTTAACAATAATGTTTAAGTGGTCTAGTTTGAAGAATCTTCTAGATAGAATGTTTGGAGGTTGTGCAGATATTTTTGATGATTGTAACATGCTTGTGGATGTCTCTAGATCATGTTCCTGCCTTTTTATTGGTCCGCAAAGTATAATTCAGATCGTGATTGAAGCGTGTTCCTAAAGGTCTTAGTGTTAACACCAGTTTTGGCCGACCTGGTTGTTTTCACTACTTGCAGTTATGCTTTAAAGTTTGTGTAGCATGTTGTTGCATGGAAGATTATATTTGAGCCCTGACTAAGGTGTGACGTGGTCCACATTCATTTCTTTTCTCCCTGAATCTATTTAGGCCCAAACCTAATTTGAATATATGCTAAGTATGTATGTATGTCGACCTTGGAAATTGTTCCAATGGTTGATGATTGTAATGCAACTTGATGTACATTCCAAGGTTGATGAATTGTATAAATACATGTAATGAAGTCATGAATAATGCATGGATGTGCGATGATGCGAAGATAGTTCTATGTTTGTGTGAAGTAGACAGAAAAGAGGAAGCATCAGTGCACTTCAATGAAACTGAACCTTGGCATGGTGTAGATGTTACTATCTCAGTTCACCACATCTAGCAGTGAGCCCCATTAGTAGTGAACCTCTTCTTTTGGTAGTGAGCCCCTTCTTTTTGTAGTGAGAATTCTAGGTAGTGAGCCCTAAGGTAGTGAGCCTCCGACAATGAGCCTTGTTGTAAATTTTGATATATCTTTTATATTGTGAGCTAACACTCACCGTGGTTTTTCCCTTATTAGGTTTTCCATGTAAAAATCTGGTGTCTTATGTGTGGATGTGTTTAAGTTTCTAATTTCATACTTTCATGGTTAAATTACAATAAAAGTGATTAAGTGGTTGATGTGTTGATGGTTTTAAAGTTTTGGTTACAACTGATTCACCCCCCTCTCAGTTGTCTTGCACATTTAAACAATTGGTATCAGAGCGAGGGTTCCTCTAAAAAAGGCCTAATAGCTCAAGGTAGATCCGAGATGATGCACAGAAAGGAGTCTCCACAGTTCGATGGAACATATTATTCTCTTTGGAAGGTACGGATGAAAATTCATCTCATTCCTCTTGGTTATAGTGTTTGGAAGATGGCAAAGAAAAAGTATACTATGCCTCCAAATGGTCCATCAACTGAAGATGAAGTCAAACAGTATGAGTTAAATAGAAAGGCTATAGATTCTCTGTTAAATGCTTTATCTAAAATTGAGATAGTGAAAGTTCTAGATTTGGAAACTACTCATGAGATCTGGGACAAGTTGAAAATTTTATATGAAGCAGATGATTCTATGAAGAATGCCAAATTACAAAACCTGAAGATGAGGTATGAAGCTCTAAAGATGAGTGAAGATGAGAACATAACAATCTACATGCAAAAAGTTGATGAAATTGTTAATGGAATCAAGGGTCTTGGAGGAACTATTGATGAGAATGAGGTTGTATTAAAGATTCTTAGGTTATTGCCTAAATCCTATTGTCACAAGGTCTCTGCAATTGAAGAACTTATGAGTGTGCAAAAGGTTACAAAGGATTAGTTGCTTGGAAAGTTTACTGCTTTTGAGATAAGAGAGTTTGGTGATGCTCTATCAAAGACTGAGACTGCTTTCAAAGCCAACACTTCAGAGAAGACTTCAAGATCTAAGAAATATGCCATGGAACCAAATGATGACCTTGACAACATTGAAGCCAACTTTGTAGATAGAATACAAAGAGGTATCAATAAGTTCAAAGGCAAATTACCATTTAAATGCTTTTCGTGTGGTAAGATTGGTCATTATGCCTCCAGGTGTCTAGAGTGAATTGAAAGAGGTAGGAAGAAATTTGAAAGTAGACCTAGGATCTTAAATAAATGCTATTATGTTAGAGATGATGATGATGGTGGTGTAACAGATGATGAATCTGATGATACTAGTGCAAATGAATGCTTGTTTATTGCTATTAAGGAAGAACATGTGTCTACTAATCCTGCTAGCTATGTAAAGGAAGAAAAACTAGTGGAAGAGAGTGCTTTGTCTGTCTTCCAGGTTGAAAAAGACAAGGATGAATGGATTCTTGACAGTGAATGTTCACATCACATGACCGGTGATAAACGTAAGTTTGTAAGTTTGGAAAAGTATGCTGGAGGACTGGTTAGGTTTGGAGATGATGTAACTGGTAAGATTTGTGGAAGAGGATCTATTTCTTTTGATGGAAAGCATAATACAGATGATTTTCTATATGTGAAGGGTTTAAAGCATAATTTGTTAAGTGTCAGTCAGATGTGTGACAAAGGGTATGATATGAGATTCAAGGATAATGGATGCAGGATCATGGAAAGCTCCAGAACAATGATTGATACTCGTAAGAAGACTAAAGGTAATGTTTATCACTTGAGAGGAACTAATTATTGTTTTTTGTTGGCTCAGACAGATGAGAGTTGGTTATGGCATAGAAGGATGTGTCATATCAATTTTGACAATTTGGTGAAGATAAGTTCAGTAGAAGCTGTGAGAGATTTGCCTAAGCTTATGAAGCCTACTAATTCTATTTACAAGGAATTTTAATTGGGGAAATAGACAAGGACAAGTTTCAAGAGTAAAGAACAATTTTCTATAGGATTTCTTGATTTGGTGCATACAAACTTGTGTTGTCCTACAAGAATAAGAAATTTGCAAGGAGACGGATACTTTATGTTGCTTATTGATGATTATTCTAGTATGACTTGGGTCACTTTTCTAAAAGATAAATCAGAATCCCTAGACAAGTTCAAATCTTTCAAGGCAATGGTTGAGAATGAGTTGGAATTGAGAATCAAATGCTTAAGGTTTGATAGAGGAGGTGAGTTTACATCAAATGAATTCAATATTTTCTATGAAGAACATGGGGTGAAGAGATAGTTGTCTGCTCCTAGGACTCCTTAGCATAATGGAGTTGTTGAAAGAAAGAATAGGACAGTCCAAGAGGATGCTAGGACAATGATGAAGGAAGCTAACCTACCAGAAGTGTATTGGAGAGAAGCTATACACATTGTTGTCTACATTCAAAATAGAGTTTGAGTCAAAGGTAATGGTACTAAAACTCCTTATGAATTGCGGTATGGAAGAGTTCCTTTGGAAGCAAATGTTATATCTAAAGAGAAGAAGAACTAGGCAAGTTTGATGCTAGGTGTAATGACATAATTTTCCTTGGATACTCTACCAAGACTAAGGCCTACTGGTGCTACAATAAGAGATTGAGAAAGATTATTGAGAGTGCTAATGTGAAGGTTGATGAAGATAGGGAAAGAATATCAAATATGAGTGGCTATGAATTAGATGAACCTACTGTTACAGTAAATGAAGAAAAAGTTGAATAAGAAGTCAATCAAGTTGAAGAAGAGAAGGCTCTGGAAATTTTTGTTAAGACTCCTAGGTATGTAAAGATTAATCATTCTGAACATCAGATTATTGTTGACAAAAGCAAAGAGGTATTGACAAGGAAAAGAGCTGCAGAAGAACAAGTGAACTATTATTTACTTTTAAAGATTGAACCTAAAACTGTAAGTGAAGCTTGCAAAGATGAAAATTGGATTAAGGCTATGGAAGAAGAGCTGATGCATATAGAAAAGAATCAAACTTGGGAATTAGTTCCTAGACCTACTGATAAGAATGTGATTGGAACTAAATGGGTTTTCAAAAACAAGATGAATGAAAATGGAGTAGTGAGAAACAAAGCAAGACTGGTTTGCAAAGGATATTCTCAAATTGATGGCATAGATTTTGAAGAGACTTATGCTCATGTGGCAAGGATTGAAGCAATAAGAATGTTTTTGGCATTTTCTACACACAAAGATTTCAAAGTGTGCTAGATGGATGTGAAGTCTGTATTCTTGAATGGAGAGATGGAAGAAGAAGTTTACTTGAACAACCGGAAGGATTTTAGTCATTAGACCAAGGTGACATGGTGTGCAAATTGAAGAAATCCTTGTATGGACTTAAACAAGTTCCTAGCTCACCTGGTATGCAAGGTTGGATAAGTACTTGTTGCAATTGGGGTTCAGTAAAGGTACTGCAAATAGTAATCTCTATTTCAAAATTAATGATGATCAAATTCTGATTGTTTTAGTCTTTGTTGATGATATTATCTTTGGAGGCAATGAAGGTATGTGTAAGAAATTTGTAGAGGAAATGCAAAAGGAGTTTGAGATGTCTATATTTGGTGAAATGAATTTCTTTCTAGGATTGCAAATTACTCAATCATAAAAAGGAATTTTCATTTCTCAGTCCAAGTATGTGAAAGAGTTGTTAAAGAAGTTTGGAATGGAGGATTCTAAGATGGTATGTACTCCTATGATAACTGGTTACAAGTTGAGCAAGAATGATGGATCACCTAAGATTGATCAGAAAAAAGTAGAGGTCTATAATTGGAGGACTACTTTATTCAACCTATACCAGACTGAATATAATGCATGCAGTTTGTCTTATAAGATTTCAAGAAGATCCTAGAGAGTCACATGTGATGTTAGTTAAGAGGATCATGAGGTATTTAAAAGGCACTTCAAACTATGGATTTTGGTATCCTAAAGATATTGATTTCACTCTTAGTGCTTTTACAGATGTAGATTGGGTTGGAGATGTTGATGACAAAAAAAGTACAAGTGGAGGTGCTTTCTTCTTGGGTAACAGATTGGTTTCATGGTTGAGCAAGAAGCAAGATTCAGTTTCTTTGTCTACTACAAAAGCAGAATATATTGTTGTAGCATGTTGTTGCACTCAAATGCTATGGATGAAGCAAACATTGAAGGATATAAGAGTTGTGTATGGAGAATCAATTTCAATCTTTTATGACAATACAAGTGCTATAAACATTTCTAAGAATCAAGTGATGCACTCAAGAACAAAGCATATATCAATAAGGATTCGCTTTATGAGAGAAAAGGTAATAGAGAATGAGGTAAAGTTGGAATATGTGTCTACAAAGGATCAGATTGCAGATATTTTCACAAAGCCTCTGCCTAAGGATACTTTTGAGCATCTTAGGGAGAAGTTAGGGGTTATTACCCCTCCTACTTTAAACTAAGATGAATAGGAAGTGCATCAGGCCAGTGGTGCCCAAAGTCTCATTCTTTGATTTGGATTGATGTTTTGAAGGCTACCTCTCAGGGGGAGTAGGTTGATGTTGCTTATACGAGTTCCTGATATAGAGCAGTAAGTGTTATAGTGTTGCTGACAAGGGCAGTAGTGTAGTAATAATAAAATCTGAGTTGAGCCTTGATAACTGAAAAGGGATAGAAGGTCTGGCACCCTTTGCCATTGATGTCAAAGGGAGAGAGAAGTTCATGTGAAAAACTTAAGAAGAGAGTTTCTAAAAGTTGTAGCTAGAGAAAGCATAAAGTAAGGGGAAGCATAGAAGCAAAACAAATTTGCTTGTCTTAATGGTTTTTCATATCATGTTTTTCCATCAATGACAAAGGGGGAGATTGTTGCAAGTATGAGCAATAAGTGTTGTCATTGATGTCAACACCTAAGGTCAGCATCTAATGAAGTTATTTGGATAAGTTTGAGCAAGTGTCTGAGAAGAACAGTGCAGTGTTTTGCTCCGCATATTCTGTAGATTGAATATCTTTGTTTGTAGTTTGGAAGTTATGTTAAGGGATGTCTATAGTTGCTATGTTTCAAGTTTGAGCCTCCGGTGCGAAGATTTGAGTGATTTCTATCCACCGAAGTAAAAATATTTTTTTGAGTATTCAATGGTGACAAGGAGAATGTATTCTACTCCGCATCTCTCTACATTTAAGCTTTGTGGTTTGCAGTTCTATAATTAAGTTTGGGATGATGTTATGTGCCTTCAGTTGAAATGGTTCATGATTTGATGCTTAGCAAGCAATCTTTTCTTTATGACAGTGGTTAACAGTAATGTTTAAGTGGTCTGATTTGAAGAATCTTCTAGATAGAGTGTTTGGAGGTTGTGCAGATGTTCTTGATGATTGTAACATGCTTGTGGATGTCTCTAGATCATGTTCCTACCTATTGATTGGTCCACAAAGTATAATTTGGATTGTGATTGAAGCGTGTTCCTAAAGGTCTTAGTGTTAATACTGGTTTTGGTTGACCTAGTTGTTTTCACTACTTGCGATTATGCTCCAAAGTGTGTGTAGCGTGTTGTTGCGTGGAAGATTGCATTTGAGCCCTGACTAAGGTGTGGTGTGGTCTACATTCATTTCTTTTCTCCCTGAATCCATTTAGGTCCTAACCTAATTTGAATATATGCTAAGTATGTATGTATGCCGACCTTGGAGATTGTTCCAATGGTTGATGATTGTAATACCAACCTTGATGTACATTCCAAGGTTGATGAGTTGTATAAATACATGTAATGAAGTCATGAGTAATGTATGGATGTGCAATGATGCAAAGATAACTGTGTTTGTGTAGAGTAGATAGAAAAAAGGAAGAATCAGTGTGCTTCAATGGAACTGAACCTTGGCATGGTGTAGATGCTACTATCTCAGTTCACCGCCTCTGGCAATGAGCCCCATTGGCAGTGAGCCTCTTCTTTTGGTAGTGAACCCCTTCTTTTTGCAATGAGCATTCTGGGCAGTGAGCCTTGTTGTAAATTTTGATATATAATTTATATTGTGAGCTAACACTCACTATGGTTTTTCTCTTATTTGGTTTTCCACGTAAAAATCTGGTGTCTTATGTGTTGAATGTGTGGATGTGTTTAAGTTTCTCATTTTATACTTTCATGGTTAAATTACAATAACAGTGATTAAGTGGTTGATGTGTTGATGGTTTTAAATTTTTGGTTATAATTGATTCACCCCCCCTCTCAGCTATCTTGCGCATTTCAATAGAGCCAAGGTTACACTACAGATTTGGAACCCGAGTATAACCATGGGGCTATACTGTAGAGATCTTAGAATTGAGTGTAAGCAAGGTGAGACCCAAGATAAAACAAAGTACGTGGAGCATCCACATTGTTATGGTTTGTTAGAAAATATAAGACATCATCGAAATATCACACGAAGTGATTCTACTAGCCAAGCGTCAGATAATATATACATACCAACCCCATCGTCATGTATGGACTAGGTCCATTTTTGCTTACTCACTTAAGGGACACACGATCTGTATCAATATTATTTGTTTTTTTGTCATCTGCCAGCTAGATAGAACCACCAGAAGGTAAACAATAAATCAAGAGAGGAGAACAAGTGCCTTAGGGTCATCATGTAGGAAGGTGCCCCCAAGTCACCAACTAGAATGCTATGCCCCTAGGACACAACACGCAACAATAAAAATAGAGGAGAGGAGCAATATATAAGAATGATGATACAAATAGAAGAAGGGTCACAACAGAGGCAGTCGCCTGGTATCCTTGACTTTACAAGAGTATCAAGGGTCATCCTTGGAGGCCTAAATAACACATAACACATCATGGGGGGACACAACACAAAGATAAAGGGTTAGAAATATTTACTTGTAAGTACAACCGAACTAGAGGTTGTCTACAAGAAGATCATTGTCTTCCCAATCTTGAATGTTAGAGGAAAGAGGTACATAAGGTACCATGGCCTAACTTTTCTTATTATCTTTAAATTGTTCATTCTCAAGCTCTTCTTGGTTTGATTCAATGTTAGATGAAATGTTTTCTTGTTGATGTGTATTTCGTTGGGCAAAAGCTTGTCTTCTCTTCTTCCTTTCTCTTGCTTGTCTATTTCTTTTTGTCCTGTTGCTTATATCTTCAAAAGTATTATCATGTTTTTCCATAGGTTTTCGCATGTTAGAGGAGGAAGAACCATGTTCAAATCTCATTTTTCTTGATGAAATGCCTTTTTCTTGATGAATACCTCCCGATCCTTGTAAGAATGATGGAGGAGGAACCTCAGCATAGGGTCCTTTACCTTTTAGCCTAGGATGTTCTTCAAATGCAAGTTTTTCTTCTATTATTGTTTGTAAAGGAGGCCCAACCACTCTAGCTATTTGTTTTGCTTTGTATCATATATATTCTAGGAAAGAATGGTCTCTTTGTGGCTCAGGGTATCTATCAGGTCATGGCCAAAAGTAATCAAGAGTGAAGTTCTTTTCCTTAGCTGTAGGTTGATATGAATGATGACAGATAGAATGCACTTCTCCATGTAAAGGAAATTTTATGCATTTGTGAATAGTTGAAGGGATGACATTCATAGCCTTAAGCCATGGATGTCCTAGTTTTACATGGAAGAGGTCAAATAAAGGGATAACATCAAATAATTGATCCACAACTTTATCATAAACCAAAACCAATAAGGTTATCTTCTGAAACGTAGGCATCAAAGCTTCATTATGTATTTTAATCCTCAAATCTGGCGGTTCATAAGAATCTTGTACCAAATCATGTTTAAGCAGGAAATCTTCTATAACCACATAGTCATGCAATTAGGATCTATAAGTGTTCCATGTATAGGGATCTCCATTATGTTTACTGTAATGTAAAGGGGGCCTTCAGTGTCTACCATTGTCTTCTCATGAGGTGTAAATGTTATTTCAAGTTCAGGAGCCGTTCTTTCCAAATAAGGCCTAGGAAGAAACGTAGAATTATTGTTGTATTGAGAATCCATGTATATGTGTTTTCAAGTGAATGCCAAATCAGATTTTAAAAGATTTTCAACACTTATGCATGAAAACAAGTGCAAAAGTATGTATGATTATGACCTAAAATGCTTGATTTTTTCACTTTTTTAAATGCAAATGACTAAAGGAAGAGGTGTTGTAAGGAAATTGATGATGGGAAATGAATAATAAGCTATATATCAGTCCAATAATGCAACAATATCCTTCCCAACACACCTATAATGCAATTCTATATGCAAAATAAGCCAAAATCTAGTGATAATGCAAGATTTTAAACCCTAATTGTGAAATCTAAATGCAAAAATGCACTATGCTGAAACACTATAGTTAGAAACTAGTCCTAAATGAGTCTTTTAAAATAGTAGTAAAATCTAAAAGAAGATTTTAACTACAAACCCTAGCTAATGGAAAAACTAGGTTATATGAAAAATGCATAATTTCAAGTAATTTTTAACAATTTAAGCATGAAAATGCAATGCAAATGATTAATTAATGATGAATTTCTATAATTTAAATCAGATCTAATGAAAATATCAGAAATTAAATGAAATTAAATGCAAATTATTTCAAAATGCAAGCCTAAAATGCTAATTTTTTTAAATTTTTCAAAATTTTCAATTTTTTCGTAAAATCTAAAGTACAACACTCAACAAGGTGCAAAATTAAAATAAACAGGGGTTCACCAAAATTTTATAGGAAAAGAGGGTTGATGGGGTTGACAGGCTAGATCCTCCTTTCACTACAAACATTCAAGGACATATCAACTGAGTTGAATCACACTTTTGCAAGAGGATTCACCTACAGGTTAGGCTATCACTTGGAATGATGTGGAAAATTAGAGATTGATAATTAATGTATTAATTTAATGCTCAAATACCCTTGAAACCCTAATTATGTAAAATAGTAAGTAAAATGATGAATTATGAGAAATGCTTACAGACTAAGGTAGTAGATAGAGATTACTTATTGACCATTTTTTGAAGTTTGTGATTCAGAAAGCTTGGGGACACTGGCACTCATGCCCAGGCTGTCTAAGGTCATGTTTTCTTCAGAGATTCTTGATCTCCTTCTGACACTGATGTTCATTGTTTAGTCCATTTCTATCCCATGAGATGCGAAGGACACTAGCACTCATGCCCTAGTCCAAGGATAGGTGTTCTTCAGGATGTCAAAACTCCTTTAGATATTGATTGCCACTATCAAAGAGGTTTCTGTGTCTATAACTTTGAAGGACACTAGCACTAGCACCTGGGTCCAGGTAGCTTCTTTCCATAGGATCTTGAATCCTTACACTCTACAACCCACCTCTACAACTCCACTCCACGAGATCCAATACTTGTAACCTACAATCATAGGGAGTGTGGTTGGGGTTTGTGATGTTTAGGAGCTTGCCTCAGTCAAGTCCCAAAAGGACATTCAAGTCTTCCAAACACTGTTGTCAAATAGAGAGTGTGTATCCCTGTGAGATAGAGGCAAAAAAAAATTGATGAATTATTTAAAACACAAATAAATATCACCTCGAAGGTGTAGCTCGCATGTAGATGAAAATCCTTCAACACATGAGAAGATTATGCCAAATCTGCAATCACAAACATAATAACAATGTTATGCTCTGCAACAATAAATATCTTGAATGCTCTAAAATCATAAGTTTGCCAAAGTTTAATAATCATATTCTAGTTTACATATGAATCCATAAACATTCTTATATATGCAACAACACACATTCCTACTACAAATTTTGTAATTGAAACTTAAGATGCCAGCATGGGACCTAATTAATGGTCACATAACTAAAATTCAAATTTGGGACCTGCCTAAAATAGGATAGGACAAGGGCATGAGTGCCCATGTCCTCAGGTCCTATTTTAGGGCAGGACTAAGTGTAACAATGTCCCTCAAGTCCCATGTGACATGGGTTTCAGGCCATTTTCTTACGAGAGTTCAAATGATCATGCAAGATGTAAAACATGGTACCCAGGAGCTAAACTTAGGAGGGAAAAAGTCCAAGGAGACATTTTCTAACAAAACAAGAATAAATCAACAACCTAATTGACTTAATAATTTTGAAGTCTTCTAAACCCTTCTGGGTTGATTCTAGGGTTTTTTAATTCTCTAACCCAATGCATTGATATATCAAATACACTTGCTTTCCAAAGTTACTAAGTTGTAATACTATAACATGAATATAATAATCCTTAGTCTAGTATTGACCACTTGGGCATTGATTGAACTCACATTTCACATATCACGTAAAAACATAGAACACGAGGTTTTATCCTCATTCATAAAAGATCTTGATGAATACTATCATTAGCATAAGGATTCTTGACTAAGTTCAAACTTTTCAACCTAAATAGTCTTGAGTCTTCAAAATAGTATGATGTTTTTGACCTCTTGGTCTTCTTAAGTCTACCAACTTTCAACATAGAAAAGGTTGCACGAACTCATGCAAAACATCCTTGAATATAATGAAAATACTATCATGGTTGTAGAATGCATGAGTAATAATATATCAATATCTCTTGGTGTTTCTAATGATATCTATATCATTTCTATAAACTCTATAATAAGTGAATACCTATCACTAAATATTTCGACTAAAACCATTAAAACTCATATGTATAAATCATTAAGAAAGGTGAATCTATCACTAACTAAACTTTCTAACTCATTTTGACTCCTATGTCTACATATAAGTTCTCTATAATTTAAGTCTACATAATATATATGTAACTATAGGTTTTCTAAAGAGTTATTTATCTACACTTCTTGGCCTTACCATGGCCTTCTTGTAGAGATATCATCACATGCATCAATTTGGCTCATACAAGGATAGAACATTGTTTGACTGAGTCAAAAGCATAATACCATCAGCCATCTTTGGGCGCATTGCACACACATAGAAGAAAAGTTTAAAAAGTTGTTCTATGAGCCCTATGGTTTCAAAAGAAGAGTAACACCATTCATTCGGCCTTTGCTTGACTTGTTCTAACTACACTAGGCATAAAACACAGGCTACATGGCCTGTCAACCTTCAACAGGCATAGAAAATATTATATATATAACAATGCCACTGATAAGAACATGACTATACAAAGATATTGCAGGTCTAATATACAAGAATGATACACTTAACAAACAATACCAAGAAGATTACTCTGAATATGTGCCTATGTATATAAATATATCAATCGACCTCATGCAATCATAAATGCAGAGCTCAATATAATAGGATTACTCTGAAATCACATAAGTATATAGACCATTCAGCCCTATAGAAACATAAATACATTGTTTAATATAACATGCAATCTGAGATATTTCATGTCTCTAAATGCTCACATAGAATTAGAGTTATTCCAATTATATAATGTAATAAATTTACGTATCATAGATACACATACCTCTATACGTCATTGGTTTTCCAAATCCAGAGGCAGTTACTTCTTCAAACTGCTACTATTGATTTATCATATCACTTCACTATGCTAGCTTCCCTCTATAGATGATATAGAGCCCCCTCTCTCTTAGGTAAGAGAAACATAACTCACTCTATCTCTATCAATTGTATAATGATAACATAACACATTCTTTCAATGTCTTACCTAAGTGGACTGTTACTCAAAACCAAGTTCTAAATCCAATGCAGTCTTCAACTTTCATTTACTTGGAATCACACAAAAACTATATCTCTTCCATGCATGACATATCTTTTAATGATACATACTTTTAAAGGCATAACTCTTCCCATACTGATAGAGATCCCTTGCTGAAAAATAGTATATACGTACTCTCTACAGAGCATGCATATCGATGGTGGAGTGATTGGTCATAAGACCACTCCCCAATCTTATTAAGAGCTCTTCCATAATCACCATGTCATCATGGAGTAAAGGAGTTCAACATCTATTATATACATAAGTAAATTGCATTGAATTTGTAACTACACCTCCCATAAGAAGCTCATCGATAACAAACAAAAGGTTTAAACTAATAATTCTTATTAAATAGTTATATATGTGAACATACCATTGTTGTATACAATGTATACCTACATTGTTTATAATACTTGACAAGATACGAGAATGGGGTTGAGGTATTCTCCCCCTCTCTATCTTGCATAAATGCCAAAATAGATAGATTATCATAACAAAATTCCAATCAGAAATTACTGATAATGAAATTTTTTAACCACTCATAAATATTTTCTCTTGAATATAATCTATATCATATCACACAAGAATTAATGAATATCAACCATTCCTTGTCGATGGTCATACTATCCTAACTTATTTTTTTGACAAAAACTATGCTTAATGGATCTTGACGACAAATAGATGATTGTCGAGTCAAAACCAAACTTAGACCAATTGGTCGAACACAACTTACCAAACTTGATGAAGGTTCACTAAACTATGAAAGAATGAGACTTAGATGGCAACCAATTCATTCTATCCATACATCTATTCTCTTCTCTCTGATGATGCTCTCCTTTTTTGAAGGGTGGAAAACTTGTTTCCTAGTTACAACTTGCAATCACCCAACTAGGATTAGTGTATCGTTAGTCAATTCATAAATTTTATGAATAAATAATTATGACATCATATAATCACATGTCTAAATTCTATTCATATAAACATAAACTCATGATATCAATGATTTATCTTGACATTTTCACATAACATCAAATCATTAAATCATGCGTAATCAACTACTAATTTTTTTATTTATTTTTTTAACAAAAGTGGCAAGCCACTATAATTATATTAGATAATAATAGAAATTACATAAACCCTGGTTCGATGAACATACTGGTAGGAAAGAACCAGGGGAAGAAAACCTCTGGTTGTAGCTCAATTTTACAAAAAAAACATACAAAATACTCCATTAGAAAAACAGAGCAAGTTTACACCAAATTACATTGCTGATGCTGTGAAAAACAACTTCCAATTCTGAGGCTATCCCAAAAAAAACTATAACACTAAATAAGATAACCAGACCAAAATTAGTCCCGACGACCATTCAAGGATTCACATCAGCATTGAGATCCTAAATAAGATAATTAGGTTCCATAATAGCATTGTCCTCAATAGGTGAGCCCGGAGGAGGAGGAAGAAGAGGTTGAAATTGTGTTAGAAATAACAACGCTTGAAACTTTTCATCCACACAGTTAGCCAAACTTTCACCAACCTCCTTTCCATGAGCATGAATTGAAATATGCAAGAACTCTTCATTTTCATTAAGTAGGGAAGAACGAACAACATTGAAGACACAATTGTGAGCAGGGGAATGAAGAATTTGGCACTTAGTGAAAAGCCCACCAATTAGAGCCTCCAAACTGAAGAGGTCATAATTCTGGGAAGCTTCATTAACACTATCAACAGAAAAAAGACAATGATGCACATATTTATCAATAAGCTGCCTAACCAAATTCACATCTTGAGATAAATCCATTGCATTAGAAGCAAAAGCCATAAAAATTTGAGAAGGATATAAAACCCAAACACGGCCCTCAAGGATATCACTTCCCACAACATCCCTAATAGCCTCCTCCACCTCTGGGCTGTCTATTGCAAAGATAGACCGTAATCCATTCAAATTAACAGAGCCAATAAAAGCAGTTTCCCACTTTGAAACTGGGAAAAACAACCTGCGATTAAGCTGGATTTCCATATCTCATCCACAAAGAACAAAAGAGCTTAAACAAATAAGATAGTTAAACACATTAGTAGTCACAAATATATAGCCAAAATGGAACAAAAACAATAATTAGATAACACTAGCTCCCATGAGGGAAATGAATGAGATTTGCTCTGAACTAATACAAAAGGAATGAAAGGACAAAGATGCTTACAGAGGAGATGATCATATGGACAGCTGAACTCGGATACCAAATAACTAAAACATGTGAAAACAATGATAGTATAGATTATTTGTTGCAATAAGGCCACATACAAAAGGCCACACAAGTGAAAATTAATCCACACACCCTAGAGAATCATTACAGACGATTTCCTCCAAACAAAGATATTTATCAAAAAAATCGGCTCCAAAGGTGACTAAAGGTGAGCCCAAATCAAACCCCAAATTAGCTAAGGCATCAGCAAGCTTATTACCTTCTCTAAGAGTATGAGATATAAGATAACTCTCAAAAGATTCTAAAATATTTCATGCCTCTTGTAAAAGGTAATCAAGCTTCTAATTTTGAATATTATGCTTTTTTAATGCATTAATAATAATTAAAGAATCTCCCTCAATATGAAGTTTCAAAAATTTTAGACCATATGCCAATCTTAAACCCTCAACAAGAGCAAGGATCTCAGCTTGATTATTAGTGCCATCAATAACTTTACCAGAAAAGGCTTGAAAAACTTCTCCTTTAACATTTCTAAAAACCCCACCGATAGAAGATGCACCAGGATTGCCACGAGAAACCCCATCAAAATTGAACTTGACAAAATCTTCAGAAGGAGGCCTCCCCTTAACTAAATTTCTATCATGCTTAAAGGCTGCTAGAGGATTAATAATAGAAAAAGAACCTAAAAAGGGCCAATTTTTCAAAATAATATTATCCCAAGAGGAAAAATAAAGATTAGAGAAAAATTTAGATTTAAGATTATTCAAGACTACCTCTGAAATAGACTTTTCAATTATAAAAGAGATAGCCTCAAAATCCTTGCTTTCTTTTCTAAAAATCCTTCTATTCCTTTCAAGTCAGATGCTCCAAATTACAATAGAAGGAGAAACAATCCATATAGAAGAAAAAGTAGAATCTTTGAATAAAATAGGCCAATGGAAAAGATCCAACAAAGAGTTAGGAAGAGGAGAAAACCAACTTAACTTGAAGAAGAGTCATTTCCAACAAGAGAAAGCAAAAGGGCATGAAATAAACAAATGATCAATATCTTCTTCACAAGTCCCAAAGAAAACACAATTAAAGGAATCCTTAATCCCCAATTTAGACAATCTCTGACCCATTAGAATTTTGTTCTTTAAAGCTAACCAAGCAAATGCCCCTGCTTTTGAAAGACAAGCATTATTCCAACAAAGAAAATGTGGCCAATCAATAACAGATGGAGAATTTAAAATGGATAAATATCTCTAACCATCCCTAACAGAGTAAGAGCCATTATTAGAAAAGGACCAAAATAATTCATCTTCTTTTGGAGAGAAACAAACCCTTCTATTACTCAATATATTAACAAGGAGAATTTTTTGATTCTCAGGAAAAGAACAATTTGAAAAATCTTTCCAAGCTATATTGTAAAAAGAACCTACTTTAGAAACTAAAAGATAATCCTTTACTTTAACACCCCAAATTGAAGAAAGAAAAAGCTTAGCCTATTCCAAATCCTTGATAGAGGAAAGAGGAGAAAAACCATTTCACGAATCTTCCCAGAAGAAGGCTTTAGAACCATTATTAATTTTCCAAGAAAGGTGAGGTAAAAGAACTTCTCTACAAGAGACTAGGAAATTCCAGATTGAAGAACCTTTGGGAGGGTTAGCAACTATAATCAACTACTAATTACATGCAAGGAAAAAGTAATATATTGTCAAAATTTGGGGTGTGACAGTTAGATGTCTTAGTCATGAGTGGATACATCTTAGCATTATCTTCTCTTTTTTAGCCTCAACATATCAAAACATCATCCCCTTAGAAAAAAATCTGAGGAATCAATCTTGCTCTTTCTCACTATAGGCACCACATCACATGAAGCTCTAGTGCTCTCAATGACAGAAGGTCCATAGGTTGTTTATGCATTTTTTTCAACATCCATCACTAGTAGCTAGGATAGCTCTGAGGATAAGACCTATGGCATGTTTATTAGAGTGCATGTTGTTCTGCCCTGTGGGTTTGGGGTAGGGTTCTTTGTGGGGTATAGTTAACCTTCTTGTCTTATATGAAGTAGTGGTACTTGGGTACACTATATAGTTGGGAGATGACCTCTTGATGGGTTGTGGGGACCAAGTGTGTGTCATGGTTGTGGACTCTTTGTATGCTTATATCTTATATGAGTGTCCTTGTTGCTGTAATATTGTGCTTTTACTCTATTTTTGTCCAATGTACTTGTTTTATGTGTGTGACTTGTATATTTGATTTATGGATGTTCTGATTGTATGTTCTTGTCTTCTATTGTTTTATGTGTGTTTGTGTATTTGAATTGTTGTTTTATGTATATTTGGATAGTTTTGTTGTATTTAGGTTAGGATGCATGTAGTATGGGATGCATGTTGTTCTACCTTAGGCATGTGTTCTTAGTAAGAAATATAGCATCATGTGAAGAGAGCTTTCATAGTATGGGATATGAGTAGCAATTCATGTGGATGTTGCATATGTTCTTGGATGTATAGTCTAAGTCAAACATTGTAGGTTTTGATGAGGTATAAATAAACTCATTCCTATCATGAGCCATATAACCCTTTCTGTGTTACCACATTACCCAAACCATGCCAATTTATTAGTTTTATTAGTAATATATGTTTATTTTTGAAGAAATGATGTACAATCCTTGTTTTCAAATTGATTAAAGTTTTTCACTAATGTTGACATGTCTGTGTGTAAAGATCTATGTATTTATGCAGGTTTTTGAGTATGGCTTAGTGGAAGGATCAGACTTGAAAGTGACTGAAGTTAGCAGTGCCAGAATACTGGGGCACCGAAAATCTAGGAGAAGCATGATCGTGGACTTCAATCTGTGTTACATCTGACACCTGGCAGTTTCTATTATTTTCTATTGAAAGCACTTAAGACATTTCATAGCTCCACTCGAAGCCTTTAATATGTTGAATTTAAAAGACAGTTGGTTTGTTTTTCTTGTTAAAGACTTTTTCAATGGCATTAATATGCCACCTAAAATCTAGGATTTTGGTAGTTTTTAGAATATCTTATGACTCCTCAAAAACATATATGTTATAGAGTTATGCAGAAATTTATGTTATGTTATATTACATAGTGTTATTGATAGTCATGTTCAGTCATGCTGTGAATAAAGACAATCAAGTTCTGTTCTGAGTATTACTGTTTTGAGTGTTATTGTTCTGAGTAATGAGTATGCGAATAGAATTTTGGAGCTGTTAAATAATGAATGTGATTTGAATCAGTAGAAGATCTTCGAAGAGCTGACCACTCAAAGGATATAGGAATAGATAAATATTTCAATGTTGTAAAGTTGTGTTTTTCAAAATTTGTCCTGTGAATGTTTTATTTCAGATTAGTAAAACCTTCTATTGAATAGTGTTATGGTAGAATAGTATTGGTGTGACCCTGCAGGATATTGTGCTTTAGTTATTTCTCTTAAAGTTGAAATCTTTGGAGTTCTATGTGTTATGTTGTAATTTTTCAGAGCTCCTACTTCATTATAGAAGTTTGTTATTAGTTGTGCAAATTTCTAGTTAAGGAATTTCTTGTTTCCTTAGAATAACTATTTCTTTCAAATTCTTAGTTGGTGTGTTGATTCCTAGTTTAGAGTTTATATGCTTTCTAGGTTAGAGACAAAATGCTTTATAGATTAAGAACTATATGTTTTCTAGTTCAGATTTATGTTGTTAAAGGTTCCCTCAAAAATTCAAAAAATCCTTGCTAAGTTGAGATGTCTGGATCCATTCCCTATGCAGATAGCCTTGGACACTACCCAGTAAACATAACTAACATATTTTTAACTAAAGTGTTGGGACTTAACAACAACCTATCAATTTTTGGCGCCGCTGCCGGGGACTCTCTTTTCTAGTGTTAATAGGAGAATACTTGGATACCTCTTATTAGTAAAAACAAAAATAATTGTCAAACCTTTTTTTCTACATGGTCAGAAAATGAGGTCCACATGGAAGATTCATAACAAAAACCCCCCAATAGTAGTTCCAACTGAAACTAGAGAGGTAGAAGTCTTATCTCAAGAGATTTGTTACGAATTGATCAATCAAGATCAAATTGAGACTTCTCAGCATACCTCAGATACTCAGCCATCATATCAAACTTTTGAGGAGGAAAACATCCCTTTTAGTATTGTGGCTAATAACAATAATGACCCTTCTAATCCCAACAATGGAAGGAAAGAAAATCATGAAGATGGTGATAACCCAAACCCACAAAGAGTAGCCTAAACATTCACCTATCCCATTGCTCTCAATGCAGATGATGACTCACCTATGAAAAACATTTCACCTTCTATCTTACCAACCTTTAGAGGATTGTCTACTGAAGACCCAGACCAGTTCCTTTTCAAATTAAAATTTTATGTCAGACATATGACTACAAGACAAATAATCAAAAACTGAAACTCTTTACCTCTACTTTAATAGACTCTGCAATGCGATGGTTCATGGGGTTGGTCTCAAGATCAATAACCACTTGGGATGAAATGGAAACTATCTTTTTAGACAAACATTAGAGCTATTGTAGAGACAATAATAGGAAAGAAGATTTGTTCAAGTTAAGGAAAAAAGAAGATGAAATCCTAGAAGATTAGTTGGATAGGTTTATCTTTCTATCCAAACGATGTGGGGAAGAGCCAATGAGCCAAGAAATTCTGAAGACCATATTTCTCAAAGGGCCTGATGAGGACACTAGAAGAAGCTTAGACTTGATGGGAAAAGGAGATTAGTCCCAACTTGAGCTTGATGATATTGCTGAGTTATGCAGAAATTTCTCATGGACTCATGGAGGAATCCATAAGTCTAGCATATTGAGAGGCTCAAATGAAATTGGTAAACTACAAGAGGAAATAGTGAATTTGAAAATTGATCTCCTTATTCAGTTAAACACCACCCTAGATGGAATATAGGCCAAAACACGAAATCCTAAAACCTTATCCATCTACTCTCCTAGATGTCGAAACAAACATCTGCTAAGGGAGTGTCCTTTGGACAAAATGGATAGTTGTCAAATATGTGAAAAGATTCATGCCACTTATCAATGTGAGGTACTGAATGCAATTAAAAATTCCAAGAAAAAGTCACCTCACAGTAAGGAAGAGGTCAATTATGTGGGCTAAAGACTGGGAGGAAATTTCTCTTATGGTTGGAATTCAAACTCATCTTGGCACCCTCTGAATAATTGGAATAATAATCAATGGGTGGCACCTTGGCCTCCAATACCGCCTAATTGGGGACCACCCAAGTGGGCAAATTAGTACTGGGTAAACCATTGATGGTCAAACCAGACTCAACAACAATGGTACCCTCAGAATCTTGCCTTGCAATGGAATCAGCCTCCATACCAATTCTATCATGGTCCAAGGTGGATGCCAAATCCACAACAAAACCTCTTTCCAGTTCCCCAAAACAATCAACAAAATGAGTTAGTCAATCAGCCTCAACTACCAGTGCAACCTATTGCTAATCTGAAGAATACCCATCAAACTACACCAGTGTATTCCATTGAGCAAGAAAACATGGTTGGAGTTAATGCTATCTATTGTGGAAACTTGCAGTTGAGGTCAGGAAAAACACTCTAGAAACCTACCATCGTTGAGATCCTAGAAGACCAAAATGAAGAACCCACCAAAGGAACAAAGATGCCTCTCGTACCTTCAGAAGTAACCAAGAGAAGCTTACCATATCATCTCCTCAACAACCTTCACCTAAAGTTTCAGAGTTACCTCAAGAAGAAGTTGTCAAACATCCATCAAATCTTCCAGAGAGGGACTCCACCTTGAAAAAGAGACCTCAAGCACCCTTTCTGGAGTGCCTTAAGGAGACTCTCTTGAAAAACCCTCCAGAAATTACCCTGCCAACTAAAAATGCTTTAATACAGGAAATTAAACAACTCCATATCAAGATTCCACTATTACAAGCAATTAAATAATTCCCTAAACTTAACCAATTGGTCAAACAGTTGTGCATAAAAACACCAGGGAGGAAAAAGAAACAAATCAACACAGTGTAAATCAATGGATATTTGGCTAACCTTCTAATAGGAGAAATCTCAACCCCAAAATATGGTGACCTAGGTAGCCCATTCATAATGGTGACAATCAAGCATGTAGCAATACCCAATGCACTCATGGACTTAGGGGCATCCATTAATGTCATGACTAAGGAAGTTATGGAAAAATTGGGGCTCATAGATTTATGCCCCACAATCACCATATTGCAAATGGCAAATCAGTCTATAGTTGTTCCCAAAGGTGTCCTGGAGAATGTCCCTATCAAGGTTGACAATTGGGAGTATCTAGTGGACTTCCAAGTGATCTAGTCCCACACACTTAAGGGCAGGTATCCATTGATATTAGGCAAGCCCTAGTTGGAAATTGTTGCATCCAAGATTGACTATCGATCAAGAGGGATGACCATTTCAAACGACCTCACACTAGTAGAAATATGGAAAATAAATGACCAGGTGACTAAAAATTTTAGTCATGTGACCAAAACTTTTAGTCAGGTGACTAAAATTTTTTGTAACACATCTATAAATGACTAATTTGGTCATTAGGCAAAAAACACAACTAAATAATTGGTCAGACAAATAAAAATGACTAAATAAATGACTATTACTCCTCTATTCTTTTTTCTTTCCAATTTTATCATAATACTATGGTAGATCTTAGTATAAGTAAACTATATTAAAACCAAATATATTCTTCAATATGATCTAGTACATTCAGTATACTTATGAAGAAATTTATTTGGTTTTCTTAGCAAAAATATGAGATATATTGGATTTGTCAACTAAAATTCAATCAATTAGTAGTTGTAAGGCCCAACCTCATTGTAAGGCCCATTTATTTTGTGATCACAATTGCTTAATTCATTATCAACATTATATGTTGATCCCTAGCTACTAGATGGATTCATATGCTAACACTAGATTAGATGTGTAGATGTGTGTCTACTACTTGCATATATATGTTCCTAGAAATAATTTATTATATCTTGGGTCCATGCTTTGTTTATGTCATTGCTTTCTTTTGGGGCATCGCTAGGACTCATTTATATCCCACTGATATTCATCACTTCCACTGATGTCTTTTGTCTTTGGTAGTTTCATCGTTGTATCGATGAGACACTCTCTTTTGTCAGCCTGATGTCCCTATGTCTCCCCGAAACCACTTGTCTTTTTGGCACAATAATTCATTTAATTTCATAATATTTCATTTCAATTATCTTTTTAGCGCAAACTAATAACCCTGTTAATCTTTTGAGACTTTTGGTTTTTTAAGATTTTATGTTTTGCATTCGCTCTACTCATTCTCAGAATCACAGTTTCATGTGTTTCATCTCTGCCCCTTGTAATCTAAACTGTAAGTAATGCAAACCAGAATATGAGTTTTAAAGAAAAAGTTATTTATATGTTTACAGCTTTGGGTTATGCAAAATATTTCATTCAATTTCATAATATTTCATTTCAATTGTCTTTTTGGCGCAAATCAATAACCCTGTTAAGCTTTCAAGGGTTTTGGGTTTTTAAGATTTTGCGTTTTGTATTCGCTCTACTCGTTCTTAGAATGATAGTTTCTTGTGTTTCATTCTCTGCCCCTTGTAATCTAAACTATAAGTAATGCAAACCAGAATGAGTTTTAAAGAAAAAGTTATTTATATGTTTACATCTTTGGGTTATGCAAAATACTTCACATCTAAGGGATTTGGTAGCTAAGCCCTTATATTTTCATCCCAGAAGATGCTATGTTATGCCTGGTTATTCTTTTTAGGTTTTTTGTTTTGGTTTGGTAAAACTAGCTCATGTTAGGAACTCATTTGATGTTGATTGTTGATTTGACTTATCCAAGCTGAGTGCTATGTAAAATGATGGCGGTAGTGGAGACTTTGGAGGATGATGTTACTCTTTCCGTGGCTCGTTTCACTGCAAAAATGGCATGGGTTGATGCAGGACCTAAAGTAAGCATTCAACCTTTGCACCGGAAACCTAGTAGATGAAATTGTTAAGGTCTTTCGATGTTTTGAAGCTAGTTATTGTGTGTTTAGTTCTTCTTCATTTAAGAGTGGTTTAAATTAAGGGATACAGGTTAATTTCAACCAAGGGGTCATGAGCGGTTTAATCGTAAGAGTTATACTCGTGAGAGCAGGTTAACTTAACTGTAATAAGTTAGCCCATAACCCTAGCAAGGGTGTCACAAGCAAGGTTATGGTGTAAGGAATATGGTATACATTTGATTGTGTTCCACATTCAATAGGGTGTATTTGAATGTGACCTAAGTGTAAAATTTTTAAAGATTTCTATCAAGATTTAGTAAGAAGGTGTCATGTCTAGCTTTGATGCCATGTTTTCTTGGCATGTATCAGATAGCACTCGAACCTAAGACCTCAAATTTATACGCTTGGTGCTCTACCATGTTCTTCCTTATCCTTACTTGGGTGGTGGTTGGGGCCCCTAGCCACTATCAACCTAGGACCTACCATTTGCATTCCAAGGTGCTATTGGCCTGTTGTGATTAGTATTTATTCCTAGGCCCTTTATTACAACTCTGGTGTGACTTTTTTTTTAAACATATGATGTGGAATATTGTCGCTGGTGAACTTTGGGTCTTTTTGGGCCAACTGGCTAGTGATTTTTTTGTTATTTAAACATACCCAATAACTATTACACCATAATCTCACCATCTTTTTATTGGAGTTATTCATTGTTTTGTTGTCGCAGAAGGGATTTGAACTTGAACACAGTTCACATGTTTATGAGTTTGTCCATTACCATTACACCACAACAACTTAGACAAATGACTAATATCTTTAACATTTCTCAAATTTTATAATCAGTAAAAGGGAGTTCTATGTTTTTGCCTCAAAGCTGACCTAAGGCCAATACAATACTTATTTCAAATGAGGCCCTCTTGAGGCCAAAGTAACTACTATTTAAAGAGAGACTAGATGGAGCAGGTACTAAAGGTTTTTATTGCAATATGTAAGAAAACTAGTTCTTTTCATTACTGTGTATTTAGTGCATGTTGTAATCAATAGTCATATTTCTTGTTTGTAAAGCGGAAAGATTTGTTAATTGTGCTACATTTATAATTATTATTTCTATTTTATAAAATTTTCTCTACTTAAGGCTCATGGAAGTGCTCTCTATGAGAAATAATCAAATTCCTATATTCTTGGCAATAATTCTTGTAGTTTTGTTGGTTTGGACATTTCTTTCATTGTCAATGATTTATGGTTAGGAGTTATTTAATCCGCCTTTTATGTGAAGATACTATATTGGATGGTGATTAGTGCACAATAATTGCCAACCAAATGTAGTTTTGCTTTAGATCCGGCAATGTGGATATATTACTTCTATAGATATTTGCACGTTATTGGACATATTGATCCCTTTAATGCCTGCTCTATTTGTAATTTGTTTGAGCAGGTTGTAAAACCTCAGGTGATGCGTTACTGTGATGAGGCCCAAACCTTCATGGTGGAAGGCAAATGGTTAGATTTGGCATCACTTTTGCTCACTTCAGCTGATCTAATATTTGCCAGCTCCTTAGAGAAAGGTTTGTGAGTCAAACACTTTAATCCATATATTTATGACATTTCTCAAATTCCCATTTAAACACATGACTTCTTAGTTTAAAATACATCATTAATAAGTGCTTTGTGTGGGAAACTACTACATGTTAGGGATATAAGTTTGCACAACTATTGCATGTTAGGAATATGAAATATGCAGCAGCTATTTGAGATCTTGGGTCATTGCTCAAGCTTTTACAACAATTTATAATTTTTCCACTTTATTTTCTTTATTGGGGGAAAGAGTGCAGAGGCTAAGCTATTCAAAGTGTGTGGAATAACCTTTTTCTATTATTTTGTTCATGTAACAAATGTTTGTTTTCCAAAGATTGGTAGCTCTACTAGATGACATTTACTGCTTCATTTAATTTGATAAAACAAAGATAGTGGTCAAAGAATGAATGTGTTTCCTAAGGTTTGTTAAATATGGTTAATGCTAGTGTAGGGGAAAGTAAAGTAAATGTTGTTAATATCGGAGCATGGATTGTCAATACTTGACCATAATTTAAAAAATTCAAAGCTTTTTCTATTCCTTCTCTCAAATTCTCTCAATTCTTTTTAAGGAATCTATAACTCCTTTAGGTCTTGGTATTCTTTGATGTCTAGTTCATTCACATTCTCTGATGAGCTTGTTTTTGGCAGAGTCACCCTTTTCCATTGTAATTAATCTCACAATACATGGGTTAGGCATTTGGCTGGTTAAAGTAAGTTTTTGTTGGAGAACCGCAGTTCTAACTTCAATGTCAACGTACTAGAGGAGATTGCTTGAATGGTGCATTCAACCTTTGCACCGGAAACCTAGTAGATGAAATTGTTAAGGTATTTCCATGTTTTGAAGCTGGTTATTGTGTGTTTAATTCTTCTACATCTAAGAGAAGTTTAGATCAAGGGATACATGTTAATTTCAACCAAGGGGTCACGGGCAGTTTAATCGTAAGAGTTATACTCATGAGAGCAGGTTAACTTAACTGTAATAAGTTGGCCCATAACCCTAGCAAGGGTGTCACGAGCAAGGTTATGGTGTAAGGAATATGGTATACATTTGATCATTTCCCACATTCAATAGGGTGTATTTGAATGTGACCTAAGTGTAAAAGTTTTTAAGATTTTTGCCAAGATTTAGTAAGAAGGTGTCGTGTCTAGCTCTGATGCCATGTTTTCTTGGCATGTACCAAATAGCACTCAAACCTAGGACCTCAAATTTATACGCTTAGTGTTCTACCATGTTCTTCCATATCCTTACTTGGTTGGTGGTTGGGGCCCCTAGCCACTATCAACATAGGACCTACCATTTGCATTCCAAAGTACTATTGGCCCGTTGTGATTAGTATTTATTCCTAGGCCCTTTATTACAACTCTGGTGTGACTTTTTTTTAAATGTATGATGTGGAATATTGTCGCTGGTGAACTTCAATGTCAACGTACTAGAGGAGATTGCTTGAATGGTGCCATTGAGGCACCCAGTTGTCTAATTGAGAAAGAATTACCCATCCCCAAACTAGCGACCTAGCATTTAATTGATTAGGCTAGATTGCACATAGGAAATTTTATTTTCTTCTACAAGCATATATTAATAAACCTGCATGGTTGCATGCACCTAGAACACAAGAAAAGCTTACAATGTTAAGATGTGTTCTGGAGTGCTTCTGCAAAATCCATTTTGTGCATATCCTACAATCATTGTATTTCGTCAGATGACATCTCTTTGAGGCATTCTGTCAAATATTTCATGTGCTTTGTCTATGATTCCACATTTTGCATACATGTCTACCAGAGCATTTCCAACTGTAATATTTGACAAAGATCCCCTTACCATTATGCTTTGATGGATGTCCATACCCTATTCAAAAGATCCCATTTTGGCATAAGCAAGGGGGCTGCTAGCAAAGGTTGTGGAATTTGACTTTACAACTGTCAATTGCATCTTCTTGAAAATTTCTAAAGACAACAAATCCATTTTGTGCATATCCTGTGATCATTGCAGTCCATGACACCACACTTCTTTCAAGGATTTTGTCAAACAATTTAATTTTATTTGGTGTCCTTTTAGGGGTTTAGCTTTCATTAATGCCAATAATCACCATAGAACCTTGAGTAGCAAGCTTTGCACACTTTCCAAGATCTTTAGGCTTAGCACCAGCACTAGGACATCCTTATTATTATTGTTTCTTTCTAGAATATATAGAGGAAAGGCCCATAATAAGGCCTCCATATTGGGAACAATGGATGTAATGAGTAAATAAATTTGAGTTGAGGTGATAGCTCATACTTGGTAGCCCATATTATAATTTTCATTGTAATGAAACCTTTATGCAATTCTGCATAAAACTGGACTCACAACAAGATGACAGTCTCTAAAAAGAGCTTTTAGTGATCTTCTGACTGTCATGATAGTCTTATTTTTGTGCTCTTCCATCTTACCCACATGAGATTATAGAGGTGTCCTTCTTCCATATGCAATCTCTAACTTCCATGGTCAATTATTAGACACTGTGTTGATAGGAAATGCCTTTTAAATCTTAAGTTCTAGGTGTTAAACCTCCTTGTGGTCTGATCAATGTGTGACAGCCTTTGAGACATCCACCCTCATCTTGAAGTTCCTAAATGGAACATTCATAGCTCTGAAGTAATCTTCTAATGGAAAAAATCTCAACATCATTGATATCAAGTTTTAGACCAACCTCCTTGGATAATAACCATGATTTGGAAGATCATGAAGGTGGGAGAGAGACAGAAGAAAAATGAAATGACAGTGATGACTATAGTTACTATTTGACTATGTTTTGCATCTTAGGATGATGAGTGGGTGTCTCCACTAGCACTTTGCTTTGAATAAATGGATATAGCAATATTTAGCATTCCTCTTTGTGGGGATCTCATGATCTTATAAGTGCAACAATCATTCATATATGATTGTTATGGAGGTACTTTGGCTGCATACAAATGTGACTATCACAAGATTTGATGCCTATTTTAATATGACAGTCCATGACAATAGTGTCCATGGAGTTTTATGACTACCCCCACACTAGTGGTGATTCATATGCTTGACTAAATCATGTTGTTGTCTCACTATTGATTAACTTGGGGTGGAAATTTTAGGACTATTGCTTATGGGGGACTAATTTTCATCTTTGCATTAGAACTTTCTTGAGATTGTTGTCATAGTATTGGACCTTCTAGGTTTGTGATAGGGTCTACTTCTTGTCACTCCACTTCAAGCATTGTCAGAAATATTTGAAATAGCACCCATGCCCTCATGGTTGTTACAATAATTATGACAATCCTATGAAGGAACTTGAACTAGGATAGTCCTCCAAAATCAGATGTCACCTCCTTCAATGACTAAACTACCTTTTACCCCAAGCCCTTGGTACTATAGCATAGAAAGACATTGTTCAGGAAGCTCAAACAGTCAGGTGGGTACTAAAAAGATTGAGATACCCACAGAACTCAATGTTGATGTATCCTATGACCATTATTCTTTGAAGGATGTCCATACCCAATTCCAAAACTCCCATTTGGGCACAGGCAAGGAGGATGCTGGTAAAGGTTGCAAAATTTGGATTTATAGTTGTTAATTGCATTTTCTTGAAAGTTTCTAAAGCATGTTCAACAAATCCATTTTGTGCAATCCTGCAATCATTGCATTCCATGAGATGACATCTCTTTGAGGTATTCTATCAAAGAGTTTGTGTGCCTTGTTTGTGCTTCCACATTTTTCATATATGTCTATCAGAGCATTTCCAACTATAATATCTGACAAAAATCTGCCTTCTATTATGCCTTAATGGATGTCCATACCCTGTTCCAAATCTTACCATTTTGATACAAGAAGAGAGGATGCTGGCAAAGGTTGTGGAATCTGGCTTTACACCTACCAATTTCATTTGCATGAAAGTTTCTAAATCCTTTTCAACAAATCCATTTGGTGCATATCATGCAATCATTGCAGTCTATTAGACCACATTTCTTTATGGGATTTTCTCAAACAATTCACATGCCTTGTCTATGCTTCCACATACATCTCTCTCTATATATGTATATTCAATTACTTTTGCTTGAAAGTTTTTAATGCCTTAACATGTCTAACATCAATCGTGTAGCCAATCCTATTTTTCTCCTCAAGGTCCTATCGACATCGGCATTTCAAAGAGACCATCAAGTGAGTCCCACTAAATAGACGACTCCTGTTGATATGTATTTTTCTACCTTATCGATGTTTCGAAGAGACCATAAAGTGAGTCCCACCAAATAGACAACTCCCGCTGATATGGACTTTCCTGCCTTTACCCTGTGCACACACTTTCCAGCGGGCTATCGAAGAGACCATAATCGGAGTCTCACCAAAGTCATAGGGTCCTGTCAATAATACACTTACCATCGGGCTATCGAAGAGACCATAATCAGAGTCTCACCGAAGTCATAGGGTCCCACTAATAATACACTTGCCATTGGGTTGTCAAAGAGACCATAATCAAAGTCTCACTGAAGTCATGGGGTTCCGCTGATAATACACAGCATCCTTGCAAAATCCATTTTGTGCATATCCTGCAATCATGGCATTCCATGAGACCACATTTCTTTGAGGCATTTTTTCAAATAGGTCATGTGCCTTGTCTATACTTCCACATTTTGCATACATGTCTAACAAAGCATTTCCAACTATAATTTCTGACAAAAACCCCCCTTCCATTATGCTTTGATGGATGTCCATACCCTGTTCCAAAGCTCCCATTTTGGCACAGGTAGGGAGGATGCTCGCAAAGGTTGTGAAATTTGGCTTCAGACCTGCCAATTGCATTTGCTTGAAAGTTTCTAAAGCCTTTTCAAAAAATCCATTTTGTCCATATGTATAAGTTAAATACATGTGATTATACATATGTTGTGAATGGTTTTCTTAAATGTCATGATTGCAGTTTTATGTATTCTTAAATAAATGTACATAATGTTAAATGTCCATATGTTTTCATCTACATACCAAGTGTTTGTTAAAATGTATAAGATCTAGAAGTGAGTAACAGTTGTTCTAATTTTAACATTTAGAAATATTGATTAATCTACATAACCTGCTAACTATTTGACAAAATGTCTATGGGCTATTTTTGTAATTTACAAGCTTGTTATGTTATTTTTGTTGAGATGATCCATAGTTCTCTCTCAAAAGATAGGTGGAATACTGATTGTAGAAACAACAGTTTTCATTGATTTGCAGCTAATTAAGAATGGAAGACGTGTAATCAAGATGGGTGATGATACATGGTTACAAGTATTTCTTCTTGAATACTTTCATAATATATGCCTATATTGCTGTAAAATTTGTTATCATCCTACTTTGTTTTTCATATTTTAAAGTTTGATAAATCTTTTAAAAATATTAACAAATTTTGATTTTTTTGATTGTGGATAGGTACAGAGCAAGAAGAAAATGCAAAAATAGTGCCTTCTAGATGCATTTACAGTCCACCCCATGTGTAACAATGGCATCATTGAAGACATGCATTCACACCGATGGCTTTTTAGCTTTAGTTTTATTTTTTTTAGTTTTAAAATCATAATAAATCAGTAGTTTGCATACTACAGAAAGATTATGTCTTGAAAACTCTATATATAGAGTTCTTTGTAACATATTTTATATACAGTTTGAATATACAGTGAATTATTTTCCAACATTATTGTTTCAATCCTTTGAGCAGATTTGTTGATAAACGAGTTCTTTGTAACATATTTTATATACAATTTGAATATACAGTGAATTATTTTCTAGCATTGTTGTTTCAATCCTTTGACCAGATTTGTTGAAGTTTATCAACAAAAAATGGCAAAGTTGATGTTTATCATATACTAGTTGTTTATATATGACCAGTTGATAGAAAAATAATGATTAAAATGACCAAATATACTACCAATGGACGGAAATCAGTGACTAAATAAATGACTAAATATACTAGCAATTGACAGCAATTAATGATTACAATGACTAAATAAATTTGGTTATGAGATAAATGACTGGCAATAAACTACCAATGGCCACATGACTAAATATACTACCAAATTGATGACTAAATATACTACCAAATTACCAAATATACTACCAAATTGATAACTAAATATACTACCAAATTAATGACTAAATATACTACCAAATTTATGACTAAATATACTACCAAATTTATGACTAAATATACTACCAAATTAATGACTAAAATTTGTTTGGTCATAAATTTTGTCACGAGATAAATGATTGGCAATAAACTACCAATGGTCACGTGACCAAACTACTAATCACATGACCAATTTTTGGTAGTTTATTTAGTCATTTATTTCTTTTTTTCTACTAGTGTCAATAACAAGCACTTGTCCCCATATCCCCCTACCCAACCAACTATGCATAAACAAGTTTGGATTGATGAATCAAATTGTTTTGACAAACACAAAAACATCACGTCACTAGCTATGGTAGTCATTAAACAATATGGTGAAGAACTAGAAGATGAATTGGAAAATGATATCCAAAGCATCACCATAAATTCTAGTGGCGAAGAACTCCTGGAAGTTGAGGAAATTTTAGGACACCCAATCCAAACTAGCAATTTTGAGCATGCACATTGTAGTAGTCCGACAGCCTCAACCACACTTCCTTGCGCCCTAGCAAATATCATTCCAAAGACTGATCACTTCTTTGAGGATATAGCCAGATTTCATAAAATTATACCGCATAGTTGTCCATTAAACACACTTACACAAGAAGTTCACGTAGTCACCTCCAACTACCTAGGAACCAAAACTATGATGCTATTACCAGGAAAAACCTTAAATATCAATAGCTAGTTAACAGAAATAGATGAGCTCAAGCTATTTGATGTTTTGGTGAGTAGATCCAAAGCTTTTTCTTGAGATTACACAGACATGAGAGGAATACATCCAAGTGTTTGTACCCATCACATTTATACTAAAGATGTTAGACCTGTTAGTCAACCACAACGTAGACTCAACCCTGCTCTCAAAGATATTGTTAAAACAAAAATTGAAAAACTCCTATAAGTAGGATTTATATATCCCATCTCTGACAACAAATGGGTCTCGCCTTTGGTAGTAGTGCCAAATAAAAATGGGAAATGGAGAGTGTGCACCATTTATAGAGATCTCAATAAAGCAACCTATAGAGACTACTTTCCACTACCCTTCATAGACCAAGTCTTGGATAATTTAGCAGGGAGGAACTATTTCTCATTCCTAGCTGGATTCAATGGATATAACCAGATACAAGTAGCAGCAGAGGACTGGGACCAAAAAAAAATTACCTATCCTTGGGGAACATTCGCATATTGAGTTCTTCTCTTCGATCTATGTAATTGCCCCTGCAACATTTCAGAGGGCTATTCTAGCCATATTTGCTGAACTTGTAAATGATTGTGTGAAAATTTATATGGATGATTTCACAGTATATGGTTCCACCTTTGACGAAGCCCTCAAAAAATTGGACAAAGTATTGCAATGATGTGAAGACCATCAGTTATCCTTGAGCCACGAAAAATGTCTAATAATGGTAGAACAAGGGATAGTGTTGGGACACCACATCTTAGTCGACAAGATAAAGGTAGATCCTAAGAAAATCAAAGTGATACAACAACTAGAGGCTCTGAAAAACTAAACTAATGTCAAAAGTTTCTTAGGCCATGCTAGGTATTACCAAAGGTTCATAGAAAACTTTAGTAAAATCACAACCCCTAAGTTTACCCTTCTCTAGAAGGATGTGGAATTTACCTAGACAACAAAATGTCATACATCATTTGATATCATTAAAGAAAAACTCATTTCTGTTCCAGTTTTACGTGGACCTAATTCGAACCTTCCCTTCCATTTTTATGTAGATGCCTCCAATGATGCGATTGGAGCAGTCTTAAGCCAGGAAGATGAGAATGGAGGGAAGTATGCTATATATTTCATAAGTAAGAATTTGACTCCCACTGAACAAAACCACACCACTACGAAAAAATTAATTTTTAGTTGTGGTTCATGCGATCAATATATTTTGACATTACATCATAGGGTATAAAGTAACTGTGTTCATATACTATTCAACTATTAAATACCTAATGAACAAACCTACAATGAACAGGAAGATAATCAGATGGTTATTACTTCTCCAAGAATTCAATGTAACCATCATTGACAAACCTAGGAAGTTTAACATATTCACAAAATTTTTATCCTGAATCAAACAAGACAATGGAGATTGTGCTCCTGTTCAAGATGAATTTCTAGATGAAAACTTATTCTCTATCTCCATTAAAACACCCTGGTTTATAGACATTGCCAACTGTCTAGCCACCTCTGAGTTTCCACCAGATTTTACATAAAAACAAAAGAAATGCATCATTAGGGAGAGTGTCTAGTTCAAATGGATCAATGGTATGCTATTTAGGAGTGGACCTAATCTAGTTTTACACCACTATGTTAGATCAGACAAAACATACAAAATACTAAGAGCTTGCCATGATGATCCCTCTGGCGGTCATTATTCAGCAAAAAGGACATCTCACAAAATTTTAGGCATGGGCTACTTCTAGCCCTCCATGCATAAAGATGTAAAAAAATATGTTCACCATTGTGATGAATGCCAACGAGTAGGGAGACCTATTGCATCTAGCGAGATGCCTCTGTAGCCATAGGTAGTTTTTGAATCTTTTGAAAAAAGGGGATTGGACTTCATAGGTCATATAGATTATCCTTCACAGGGTAAAGAATACATCCTAATCTATACTGACTATCTAACTAAATGGACAGAAATTCAAGCACTAAAAGTTTCTAGGGAAGAAGTTGCATATTTCCTTTATAACAAAATCTTCCTCAAATTTGGAGCCCCCAGATCAATTGTCATAGATCAAGGACCCCAATTTATGTCTAAAGTTTTGTTGGCATTCACTAACCATTTCCAAGTAATTAATAAGAAATCGTCTCCTTACCACCCACAAGCAAATGGTCAAGTAGAAGTCACTAATAGAGAGATTGAAACATCTTGACAAAAATAGTTTCATCGGGAAGGAAGGACTAGGCTAGGAAACTCCATGAGGCATTCTGGGCCTATAATACCACCAAGAAATCAACCACGAGTCTCACTCCCTATGAATTAATTTTTGGAAAGAAACCTCTTCTACCCATTGTATTCGAGTTACAAACAATCATAACAATAATGGAAGTAGGTTTGGACCTTGATCAAGCCTAGGTTGAACGAGTTCTACAACTTAGTGAACTAGATGAACTCCACCTAGAAGCCATTCATTAGACTAAATTGGTTCAACAATAATGAAAGACTTAGTATGACAAGCATATAAAAGAAAGGGAGTTCCATAGCGGTGATTGGGCATTGCTATTTGACTCTAGATATAAGGATCAAAAAGGTAAACTGAGAACTCATTGGCTTGGTCCATATGAGATTTCTAAAGTATTTCCAAATGGAAAAGTGCAGCTTAAACCCATAGATGGTGACACTCAAACACTCCTAGTCAATGGTCATTGACTGCAGATCTACCACAAACCTATCAATAGAGAGGAATTTGCAAGAATGGTAGAGATGTAGGGAGAGAACCAATGTATCAACTCTACCTTGGCATATGAGTAATGTTCTAAGTATTAAAAAATAAAAATAAATAAAATAAATAATAAAAGATTAAAAAATAAATAAATAAATAAAATCTGTGTATATGTGTTCATTTCAAAGCATTCTGTATATATGTGTATCTATCTTAGTTACTCATCTAAATTTTGTTATTATTTTGTAGGATTTTCCTTTAGATAGTACGAAGTTTCATTAGCATCTTCACTGGTGCTCCGGAACTTTGTTCCTTCCTAAGCCAAGTTTCACTAGCATCTTCACCGGTGCTCTGGAATTTCATCCTTACCCGTGTCAAGTTTCGTTGGCATCTTTTAGCGATGCTTCAGAACTTTATTCCTGCATTCCGGTGGCATCTTTCAAAGGTGCTCTGGAACTTTGTTCCTGTGTTCCAGTGGCATCTTTTAGTGATTCTATGAAGCTTTGTTCCTACATTTTGGTGGCATCTTTCAGTGATGCTCTAAAACTTTGTTCCTGTGTTCTGATGACATCTTTTAGCGATGCTCTGCAACTTTGTTCCTATGTTCCAGTGACATCTTTCAGTGATGCTCCAAAACTTTGTTCCTGCATTTTGATGGCATCTTTCAATGATGCTCTAGAGCTTTGTTCATGCGTTTCGATGACATCTTTCTGCGATGCTCTAGAGCTTTGTTCCTACATTCTGGCAGTACCTTTCAATGTTTCTCCAAAACCTTTTTCCTGGATTTTGGTGGAATCTTTCAACAATGCTCTAGAACTTCATTCATGTGTTCTTGTAGCATCTTTCAATAATGCTCCAGAACTTTGTATCTTCAGTCTGGTAGTACCCGGTTCTAGTACTCCAGAATTTTTTTCCTATGTTTCTATTATGTTTATTCCATGAGCATCTAATTTTGATGCTCTGGAACTTGTGGCCCCCCTTTGTAAATACTCTGAGCATACCATTCATACCATTTCCGCCACCAACTCTTCAGTATTGAGACATTCATTAAAACTCATTCCTTATGTCGCCACCTCCTATCATAATAAATGAGAATTGTTATAACCACTTACTATCATAATAATTAAACACTCCTAGCCACACCGTCATTATCATTAATAAATCCACCTAAATCTTTTTGCCATTCCATCCAAGCTTTGCATGAATGATTTTAATGAAATTGTGAATGTAGTCCTTACATTAGCACAGGTGAAGTGAATTTCAAATCAATTTAAGGATATAAGGTATGTACACATTTTTTATTAATTAAGCAATATATTGTAAATAAGACCTAATAGATTGGCATGTTTCCCCTTTTTCCCAAAACTAGAAATTTGTGGGAACTATACTTCAATTGAGAGATATGACGGCACATTAACTCCATACCATGCACAGTAATAATAAGCACAAGTCCTAGTTAACATGTTGGGTTGACGAATATCGCATCACCGCAAGCTCACTCCATATTTTTAATACAACTATAATTTGTCATGAAATGGTCTTTCATACCGATCCTTCAGTTTAGACAGATTAAACAGTTGGTCACCTTTGTTTTCATAGTAGTTACTATAGAATTCAATAGAATTAATCAAAAAGATAGTATGGGGGCAAAGCGGAAGTCAGAGCCTAGTTCTACAAAGAAACTATTAGCCCTGCATAATATGTCAGAGCTATTTTAAAAAGTAGGGCGGCTAGATTTTATGAAGAAGTTTGAAGAGTACACTGCGGAGCTGGTTAATGAGTTTGTAGAAAATTTCTTAGACAGGCACTCTACTATACGAGGTAGAAAATTCAAGGTAAGTGCCCCGAATCATTTCCAATTTGTCTAGTATCAAAAATGAAGGGATAAATTTAGTGGAAACAACCAACATTTCTTATCAAAAGATGCTAGAGTTTTCTTAAGGGAAGGGGAACCCCAGCCATTAATAGTTATAATTTCTAGGGGACAAAGTAAAGGTTTTCAGAGAATGTCCATATTAGAACCATGGAGAATGGCAGTTGCATGGATTATCAAGTACTTTACTTGCGACGACCAGTGTTTTACTATTTTAGGTCCCCCTTTTTGCCTGCTCACTCATTTGTGCCACGATGCTGAAAACCCTGAGTTGAGAATTAACCTTCTCGCTTTCCTACATGATTCCCTCATTCATATGATTGAAAGATATAAAATTGGGTCTGTGTCATTAAAACACCATGGCATCGTCTCATTAATTGGTAAATACCAACTGCTAAAAAAGAAAAAACCTGATGAAAAATGGCAGATATTTCTTAGAAAGTTTGAAACCCCAGCACCCATAGGGTACTTTAAAAGGGGAGAATCATCTGGAATAGCGGTGGAAAACCCTAGGGAGCCTTCTCCTGAACCTCAGCTTCACAGAGGAGATCCTGAAGGTGAAGCACCATGCACCAAACCCTTCAGAGACTGATGAACACCCTATGCCACAGAATATTCCAGAGACTGCAAAAACAAGAGAATGTGGAATTTGTTGAATCCTAGAATGAACCAAAAAGTCTACCTAGGATAAGAGAATAAAGGCCTAAGGAAAAATTGCAAAGACCCCCTCCTCCGAGAAGGAGTAAAAGACTAGTTACGGATTTTAGTTGTTTTGCTGCATGTGATCAACTGCCTATCCCTAAAAAGAAGAGGCAGAGAAAACAACCAAATGGAAATGAAACCCTTGAAAATAATGATACTCATGAATCTGAAGAAGAAATTTACCTACCTAAGAAGGAACAGGAGAAAATAGAAGAACAAAAATTGAATTATACAATATTGAAGAAACTGAAATTCAAAAACAAGATTGTGTGTAAATAATTTCAATCACTAAATAGTCATTATATGGAAATGAACCTAAAATGACTAAAAAATGAACAACCACCCTCACTGGATGATGTAAATAACACAAAGATTCTTGGCTCACCTCTTTCAATAGATATAGGAAATGAGAATCATGATTAAATAGAAACAAAGTTGAAAGAGTTGAGAGAAGAAAGTGTACAATTAAAAGATAAACTACAACAGAGTGATAGGTAGATTAGTGTACAAAAGTAGGAAATTGATACCTAGGCAGGACTCCTACAGTAGAGAGATCATGAGATAGTAAATTTAGGAACCAAACTAGAATAGAAAGATAAACTCATTGAAGATTTGCAATCCCAGTTGAAACATTTTGAGGAGAAAGACAAGGAACATTTGACCAACCTATCTAAGAAGGATGAACAAATAAAAACCCTAATTGATAATTTTGAAGTATTTCTTCAAGCCTTTGTGGAAAAATAGGAAAAGCATAAATAGGAACTTAATGCAGCCCTTAGCCAAACTATAGAATTGGAGCAAGAATTACAAGAAGTAAATGTCAAACCAGTCGTGGAGTCAAAGAGAATATAGACTGAACCAACAAAAATGGAATGGTTCCAAATACAGATTCCTCCCATGCTGAGAAAATGGATGGAAAGATGTTATTTTCTAAGACAAGCTGGAACAAAAAATGCCTAACTTAAGAAAGAATTAGTATTGCTGAAGGAATCATATGATAGACTATACCAAGCTAAGACAGATTGATTTAAAATAGGAGAATTATTGTCGGCTTGACAAAAACCATCTAGGTTGTATTCTATGTTCCTTAATGAGTAGGTGCTAAGATGGAAACTCCTTAGAATTTCCTATAATTTGCCTCATGAGCTAGATGACAAACAGTTCTTGGAGACATTTAAATAATCACCCCATGCTCAGAAAAATATGCTATGTGAATTTTTTGTACATAATCTTTTGTTGGAAAAACACAATGATTTCTTCATCAACCTCTTTGTACGAGAGGTGCAACTCAGAGATTTTATGTCTAATCTATAGAATCAGCAAAATTGGTAGGATAGAACCAAGGAATATCTTCAGGCAGAAAGCACTGTAGGGATCCATATGAGACATCCACACCATAAGCCCTTTTCCTTCAAAACTTAATTCAAAAGGATTAAAAAGCATGAAGCTATGAAAGAGAAATATAATGAAATTTTGACAATTTGTTTTGAAGACTTTATAATTAATGGGCCAAATTTAATAGATAGGGCATGGAATGCCTGTGAGGAACGATATACCCCCCTACTAATGTACCTAAAATGAATGGAGATGATCTCTCCAACTAACCTCAGGTGGTCCTACAGGAGAGTTGAGGCCTTGACAGAAATTCTACAGTAGATTAAAACTAAGTGGGTAGGCATGAGGTATAGACCTCCCTTGGTTCTTCAACCCCTGCCTGCAGTTTTGGCGACTGTAGAATAAGATCCCATGGATCTACATGCTTGGAATATGAGGATAAAATTATATAAGGGCTTTCTCAAATATCCTGACCATCAATATGAAGAAGCAGGGGACATGTATGATCTTAGTTCAATGTTTGATGAGCTAAACAGGAAAAGGGAAGCAGAGAGACAAAGGATCCATTCTCAATAGAGAGGAGGACCTACTCAACCTTAGAGAAGGGACGGTGATGAGGTATAAATAACCTCATTCCTATCATGAGCCATATAACCCTTCCTATGTTACCACATTACCCAAACCTTTCCAATTTATTAATTTTATAAGAAATATTTGTTTATTTTCAAAGAAATGATGTACAATCCTTGTTTTCCAATTGATTGAAGTTTTTCACTAATGTTGACGTGTTTGTGTGTAAAGATCTATGTATTTATGCAAGTTTTTGGGTATGGCTTGGTGGAAGGATCAGACTTGAAGGTTACTGGAGTGAGCAGCACCAGAATACTGGGGTGCGAAAAATCTAGGAGAAGCATGATTGTGGACTTTAGTCTGTGTTACATCCACAATTTATATTATTTTTTATTGAAAGCACTTAAGAAATTTCATAGCTCCACTCAGAGCCTTTAATATGTTGAATTTAAAAGATAGCCAGTTTAAGTAAAAGTCTATTTTTCTTGTTAAAGACTTTTTTAGTGGCACTAATACGCCACCTAAAATATAGGATTTTGGTAGTTTTTAGATTATCTTATGACTCCTCAAAAACATATATGTTATAGAGTTATGTAGAAAGTTATGTTATGTTATATTACATAGTGCTATTAATAGTCATGTTTAGTCATGATGTGAATAAAGACAATCAAGTTCTATTATGAGTATTACTGTTTTGAGTATTATTGTTCTAAGTAATGAGTATGGGAATGGAATTTTGGAGTTGTTAAATAATGAAGGTGATTTGAATCAATAGAAGATCTCTGGAGAGCTGGCCACTCGAAGGATATAGGAATAGATAAGACATATTTCAATGTTGTGAAGTTGTGTTGTTCAAATTATGTCATGTGAATGTTTTATTTCAGATTAGTATAACCTTCTGTTGAATAGTGTTATGGTAGAATAGTATTGTTGTGACCCTGTAGGATATTGTGCTTTAGTTATCTCTCTTAAAGTTGAAATCTTTGGAGTTTTGTGTGTTGTGTTGTAATTTCTAGAGCTCCTTCTTCATTATAGAAATTTGTTATTAGCTGATAGTGTAAATTTCCAATTAAGGAATTTCCTATTTTCTTAGAATAACAGTTTCTTTCAAATTCTTAGTTGGTGTGTTGATTCCTAGTTTAGAGTTTATATGCTTTCTAGGTTAGAGACCAAATGCTTTATAGATTAAGTTATATGTTTTCTAGTTCATATTTATGCTATTAAAAGTTCCCTCAAAAATTCAGAAAACCCTTGCTAAGTTGAGATGTTTGGATCCATTCCCTATTGCAAATAGCCTTGGACACTACCCGGTCAACATAACTGACATATTTATAACTAAAGTGTTGTGACTTAACAACAACCTGTCAAGTTTCAAAGGACTTGTGGTTACTATTGATAGTCATATTTGGCTTGTTTATATATTTGCATTCATATGTGTATTAGATGCTAGAAAGGATGTGTTGATGTGAGTTGTGTAATGTATTTCATGTATTTAATATGTTTTGGATATATGGTTTCATATGTATTCTTATATGTTAATAAAGGAATGAACTAAATAAGATATCACTAGTATAGTATTGTACCACACCTTAGATTATGGATGATGCTTATTTTCCTTGACTAATGGATGGGGAGGAAAGGGACATCCTCATGGTGGGTTCAAACCCTTCCCTAATCAGCAACAAGAGCCTAGGAGATTTGAGGATTAGCTTGTAGTGTTGAGCTTGGAGTTCTTTAGATATTGTTCAAGTACATATTGTATATGGCCACTTGTATTTGTGGTGGTTGGTTCATGGCTTATTGTATTCATTTTCATTGATGAGGGTTGTAGTATTTGACCCCTTGCATATCTTGGTTATGTAAAGATGTTATCTTCATTGATAAGTACTAGATATGTACTTGGGAGACTTTCATATTATTTTTTATGTACTTATTACTGTGCTTATCATATTTAATGAGTTAGAGTTATATATTGTGTGGATCTTATTTGGATTTGTCTTTCATGTTTTGCACATTGTTACATAATAGTATATCTTTGGAGTTAATGGAAGTTGTTGGAAGTTTATCTTGTACTCTTTTATTAGTATTGGGTTTTTCTTTTGGTTAATACTTAAGAAATTTTGAGGTTACATTTTGGAGTTTGTTACAATTTCAAAGAGTTTGTTTGGATTCATGTGCCATGGCCTTAATATTTTAAACATTGTTTTTCCAAGCTTAATATGAGGATTGACATAACAAAATGTAACATACATCTCATGTTGTGTTATATCCAACCATTGTTTTGTATGTTGTTCATAATCATTTAGACCAATCATGTATTTGAGAACATTTTACCATTTGATGAAGGATGAGTTTTCTCGTGCTAAAAATTTAAGATCAACTTTCTAAGACCATATTCAATCTTGTTAGAGCAAGGAGCCCTGCACATAAATGCCCAATTCCCTTATACAATATTTTTATCCAAAACCTTTCTTCTTTTTACATATATTATATAGCATAGAAAATTGTGTACCCTCACAATTTCACGACATGTTTTCACTTGCTTTAGTGCCCATGTCCGTACCATGTCTCTAAGGCCATTTAACCTAGAATTTTAGCCTAATCTTTCCCTCATCACATATATTTTCCATAATTCATTTTAACAATTATTTATTATAATTTTATGAGAACACGTGCAAACTTTGGATGAATATTCTTGGGACAGGGGGACTACACACGGATGCCTTCACACCATGTTGGCATCTAAAATATTCCAAAAAATTTAAACATTGTTTCTCCCACTCATTTCATGGAATTTCATCAAAGGTGACACTCATGTGACAGCTGAATGGTCCCTGCAACGTACCCAACCCTGGGAGATTCCCTCTTGGCATGAAAAAGAGGAAGATTGGGGGAAAAGGAGCTCTATGGATTCCTCTTGGAACTCTCTCTCTCTTGGAACTTGGATTTTTGAAAGATTTTGATCTCTCTCACATGTAGAGGGGTTTTAGAATGGATTTTCAAGGAGATACAACTCTCTTGGATTGTTGAAAAGACCTTTTTGGTTGTTGGTGTTTATTGGTATTGTGAGTTCTTCATTTTTGGATGTGGGGCTATCTTCTAAGGGATTTGAAGAAATTCATTTGTAGCTTCAACCTTCAAGGAGTTCATAGCCTCTTGTGTGATCTTTCAAAGAAAGTAACATTGTTCTTTTAAAGAAATTATATCGCCTTGAAATTCTTGTTGCATTGTTTTACAAATATGTTGTGTTATTGGAAAATATTTGTGGTGTAGACCACCACCCATTTGATTTTACCCACACTAGGGTATTACACCTTTAGATCAAGGTAATACTTTTAGATTTATTTTGTAGCTAATGCTCTTAACTCCTAGATGCACTTAGGATAAGAGAACACACACAAGTTTTTCTCTTTTATTCCATTTATTGTTTTGTGGAGATTGGAAACCCAAAATGAGGGTTTGACTGAGGTAAATCCCTAAAACACTCTAACAAGTTTTTTTGGTTTGTACATTTTACATGTTGTGAGAAGAGATCAAATGCATGGGAGTTTGCTCTCTATTTGCTTATTTCTCATTTACTTCTTGTCATGCCCGCATTTCCCATGCAGTCACGACACATAACACACGTGTCATGTCCACATTTGCCATGTGGTCATGACACGAATTACGAAAAACTTTTCCTACCTATCCCTAGGAACCCCCTCGCACGCGTCTGCGTGCTCGGTGGCAATATGCATAAGGCGTAAACATGTCAACATAATTCAAGGAGGTGTGTTGTCCCACACAGTCCCCTACATGATGATAGTCGTCTAGGGGGTATGCAACATGAAGTGTGTCACTTTTTGGGTTAGAATGATTTCAATCCGAACCCTAAGTCTCCTAGGTGTGAAGATGATTCCGCCAGCTTCAAAACCTACTCTAACTTAAGTAAAAAAGAAAATGAAATAATGATTAAGAACAAATGGTAAGATGGACGCATGATTAAAGTGGAATGGTGAAATAAAAGATAATAAAATATCGTAAAAATTAAACCCTAGAAATCTAGGAAAATTTTGACAGCATAACGCGTTTTCGATAAACGACTTAAAATTTTTAAAATAAATCTCCAATAAAAGATTAAATAAAATTAAATAAAATTTGAAATAAAAATTTAAACTTAAGAACAAATTTAAAACAATTTAAAATAACAAAATAAATATCTTGCCAAGGTCGAATAAATCGACCTTGCATAAAAAGGTTAAAAATTTGAAATAAAATAATGTCAAGATGCCAAATTGGATCTCAAATTTGAGTCCGTTAATAAATGTAATTTTGGCATTACATCTATTAACGAACTCGGAATAATGAGGAGGAAGGAGATTAAAATACTCCTTCCCGTAAAATAATAAGTAATAAGAAATATAAAATCTCTCAAGGGAAAAATTAAAATAATATATCCCAAACAAAAAGGAAATGAATGCAAAGGGAATACTTTCCCCAATTAAAACCAAATCAACCATTTCCATTAAAAAAATAATTCACAAGGCATAAAACAAAAATATCCAATCTATTTAAATTAAACAAAATTACAAGTAATGCAAGAAACGAATTTAAAGGCAAGGTAAAATAGAGAATTTAAAATAAGAAATAAAATAACTCTCTCACAAAACCTCTTGCCCTAACTCCTTTTTTAAAATTGGTTTGTTAAAATAGAAAAGCCCTAATATGCTGTGGTTTTCTCATTGTACCCTAATCTCGCTATCTTATACATTCTTCTCTCTTGTTTATCTTGTTATGCCTCATGTTTTGTAGGATAGGGTTTTGAATGGAGGGATCCATGGTTACCATGCTAAATAACCAGACGTAAGGGGTTATTAGATAATCCCTTTTTTTGTTTATTAAGTGATTGCTATATATATATATATATACAGCAAGTGATATGGATAAATATTGGGTTGTATATATATATATATATATATATATATATATATATATATATATATATATATACAGCAAGTGATATGGATAAATCTTGGGTTGTAGGGTCGAAGAGTGGAGAGGGAGACAGAGCCGCCACCGCTGCTAAGCAGAACCATAGAAAAGAGAGTTAAAGGGGGCCGGGGTGTATACCCGGTGGAGGAGTATGCGAAGGGGGGTTACGGGGGAGATTTGATGGAGGGGTTGTTGTGGGGAGGAGCGGAACTGGGTTTTTCCATGGAGTATGGAGTAAGGGGAGGCTCTCAATCTCTGTGTTATTTTTGTATGCAGATTTCAGTTATATATGTATATGTATATGTATATGTATATGTATATGTATATGTATATGTATATGTATATACTTAGTTTGTTACAATAGCTATTAAAAAAAATCACAGTTTTAAAAGCATTCTATTTTATTTTTACTATATATATATATAAGTGTATATACACATATTTAATACATACAACTAATATTAAGCCTCTGTGGTTACTTTAACTTTCTGTATACACACATAAAATGAACATCAACTAGAGAAGAGAAAATAAGGATGTAATGTTTATATATATATATATATATATATATATATATATATATATATATATATATATATATATATATATATATATATATATATATATATGTATGTATATATATATGTATATTTAAATATATACTCAATAACTACTTTCCCATAACACAAGTTTAACTAACAGAAAATTTAACTTTCAGATTTATAGCATAACTACACCAGTAGCATTTTTTTTTTAAAAGCATAATTAAACTAGGTATCTCCATTATTATTTTTTTAATACTAATAACTCATTTCTGAATCATAAATAGACAACCTAGTATTAAATTTCTTTTTGAACACACACACACACACACACACACACACACACACACACACACACATATATATATATATATTTGAAAGAGTTTATAAGGTAAATATTTTAATTTCCACTAAATATTCAGTAACATATATTTTGGAACAGCAACTTAATAACATAACATTTCAATGACAGAAAATGTTATATAAATTTTTTCTTTGCAAAGGACAAATGACAACAATTAAATCAACTCTTGTATTTCTCTAAAACACACAACTTCACAATATCAGAAATACACAGTTTTTTTCAAATAAAATAGAAGGGATATCTACATTACAAAACTCATAACAGCCAACTTCATGAGTGTAATAACTTGATTAAATAAATACAATAGGGCCACAATGGCCATGGCTCAACAGCCAATATCATAAGATTATAACAAGACAAAAATGGACTCCTCAACAAGCTCCATTTCCTCATTTAAACACCTGCAAATAAAACACAACAAAAAGAACAACCCAGCCACTTTGAAATGTCCTCCTCCCTACCGTAGACCCGCAAGTAGGTCACCCCCGAGCTAGGGAGGTAGGGATTCACACGGGTACAAACACTCAACAACAAGAATCAAACAACATCAACACAAAATCAGCCCCAAGGATAAACACATAACACAACTCATGAAAATGAGTTTGATGGGGGTAGGGAATGGACCCCTCTACTTCAAAGGCCACGTCAAAATACCAAAAATACCAAGTCTCATGGCCTCAAGCCAAAAATCTTCAAAATCACAACTCTCCAAATATCACAAAATAACCTCCATGGCACTCTTGCCTTTCAAATAATCGCCTCAACAAGTAAAAGCCCTCAAGGCATAAATAACACAATATGGGAGTGACCTCAAGGAGGTTCCTTTCCCCTACCCCAAACAAGTTGAGTCTTACCTCCAAATGGAGGTGCTCTCACCATACTCCCATCCCACACAAAAATAATAAAACAACAACCAACAAAACTACAAACACACCACAATAAATAAGCAAGGGTGAAGAACATAGTTCATGAGGCTTACCTTCAAAGCCCTATAATGGAAGCACGTTTGATGATGAGCTCCAAGCTTCTCCAAACCTTCCAATCTCCAAGAATTCCTCTAACTTTTCCCAAAATTCCTCAAAAATAGAAAGAAACTCTAAAATGCAAGAACCCCACACTCCTCAACAAGAGGAGATAAAATAGGCCATCAATTTTGGCCTTGAGGAATGAGAAGGTGACACTTGTCACCTTCTCCTTCCTCCTCCAATGCCACTTGCAAGGGAGAGGAAGTGTGAGGGTGACAAGTGTCATCCTCCAATTCCATCTCAATCCTCACCTTATCCACTTGTGCTCTCACACATGTGTGAGAGAACAAGTGGTGAGGTGGCATTCCCATTCAAACCTCCAAGAGGATAAGGGATGCCATATGGCATCCTCTTATTCTCTAAGAGAGCCATCTCCCTCCAAGATGCTCTCACATGTGTGTGAGAGTCTTGGAGGAAGATCCCACACACTTGGGAGTCTTGGAGACCTCCCAAGTCCTCCTAGGGAAGGGATTCCCAAACATTGGGAAGGGAGATGAGTCTTTCCCAAAGCATGACTCATCTCCCACCTTATCTAATTTCAAATTTCGTCACTTTGACTAAACCATAGTTTAGAGTGACCAAAAGTGAGCTAATCCAAGGGTTAGTTAGTCAAAATTTACCCTAGACCCATGGGTAACCACCTAGGGTGACTTTTGGGACACTAAGGTTCACCAAGGGGGTCATAATTCTACTTTAAATGGCCTCAAAAATAAAAATAAATACCAAGTGGTGTAAGTCAATAAAAATTATACAACACTTAATATCAATTAACTAAACAAAGGGGTACTAGGCCAAAATGATAAAATTAAAACAAGCACTTAAATCAACACTCAATTCAAACGTGACCCTTATCCCTCTTGGGAATGGGTCGGTTTCATAGGGAATAACATAAGTGTGAATTCTACCTCCAATTTCCCGTGGCCTGGGAATGTAAACCTGCACATCTCGATCAAGTGTCAATCATATCATGATAATCGTAGCCCAAGCAACTGGAATTAAATTCATGTCATTGAATGCAACAATAATCATCTATAACCTAATTTCAAATTAAACTGCATTTTTCTATCACATGTCAAATAATCATCATCACATCATAAAACATCATCTAATATATCTTGTATGTTGGATCATAAAATAGCATCAAAATATGATCAAATCGAATCACCATATGTCTAAACAATGTCATATCAAAATCAGGAGATATAATGAAATCTGCATAATGAAACCATAGTCTCTAAAAGTCTGATAATGTCATCAACTGAAATTCATAACGATCAAAATAAGGAAGGAAAAATAATCGGCCTCACACTTCTCTCCTTATGTTAAATGCTTCATTTGTGTATATTTCAATTGGATTTCATTTTTGGGAAGTTATTTCATCTCTCTATGCACATTAGGTGATGCTACAGGTTTATTTAAAGCCATAATGTACAATCTTTTTGTGTTTTGTTGCTATTGGGATGATAACTTCATGTGGCAAAATCCTTGCCATGCATTGGCATTCAAGGTTGACGCTTCCCTACTTTGGTGTCAAGTTTCCCTCTTTCCTATATTTCTTGTTCTGTTATCATCTTGTTAAATCATTTCTGGAATCCTAGAAATCATCATTTTTTGTTTATTTCTATAGTTATATCCTATTAAAATTGTTGTTTTTAGGAAAAGAACCCAATCAGGCCTAGCTAGGTTAAATTATTCTTTCTGATTGAACAATAATAGTGTAATCTTCCTATTAGTTGGTTAGGTCTTAGATGCAACTATATAGAATTGGATTCTAGTTAGATTGCATTAGATTTTCATTTTTTATACACTATATTTTTGGTGAACCTAAACTATGTTCACTAGCATATCCCTGCTTCTTCTTTTGTACTTTTCTTGTTTAGCAGAAAGTAGAATTTGACAAATTTGGATCTCTTTATTCAAACCTTTAATGCTTTTGATACACCCTTTAGCAGTGAAGATTTTGAAATGCTCGATGAAGCTCTTGACAACTTCATCCATGAAAAATCTTCCTCTCTTAAACAAAACAAAATTCCTTCTCCTAACATGATTAACACAATTTACATTTATGACTCTATGCAAGAGCCCATGGAACCAAAAAATATGGTAAATACTAGAGCTGAGATGTAAAGAACTGCTAAACTGGTCATGACTATTTAGGGTGCCTCAAACACACCCCAACTTGATGACTATGTTACACAAATTGCTTAGTCTATAAAGTTAAATTCAACAAGGACTCCTCATTACCATGCGGTAGCCCACACATATAACACTAGGTGAAACAAACATAATGCCTTTGTCCTTATTTCCCTCCCCACTTCTCTAACTCTACCTCCACCCCCCCATCTATCCCTAAAATCCCTCACAAAGTATGATCTACCAGAGTAGCTTCAAGCTACTCCTGCTAAGATCTCTCTTTGGGAGCTCATTCATACTTCTCTACAGTATTATAGTATGCTCCAAGAATCCTTGTAGAAGATCCTCATTGCATCCTCTACTAGGTCAAATTATGTAGCTACATTTCTTGATTATTTTTACAAAAATACTACCAATATTGTATTTCAACATGTGCTACCTTCCTTGGAGGTACAGAAACAAAATAACCCTCTGCTCATTATTGTTGAATTAATAATTTCAAAGTGAAACATACCCTTATTGATAATGGTTCTGATCTTAACATTTTTTGGATAGACCTGCTAAACCGTATTAATATTGATATGTCTGTAGTGTCATAAATTATCACCACTTACAATTTCACGCTAGGTTTAGCACTTAGTTTATCTTATGTGTTTGTCTCTACTTGTAGTGTGCATGTTTCATGTTTTTGATGAGAAACTTGGTTAAGTTCCTTGCCAACAACCCTTTTTAGAATAATGCTTGCTCAAACACTAGAGCAATGCTCTAGAGTCCATGCGACGCTCTAGCATCCGTGTGATGCTCTAGCATCCATGCGGTACTCTAGCATCTTGTTCATTTCCGTGAAAAGAATTTGAACTTGAATTCCAACCTTGTTTCCTTGAGCAATGTACCTTATTAGCCTCACCCAAATGGGCCCTCAAAAAGTACTTGGGATTCATATATAAACAACCCTCTCTCCCTTATTTTGACAAATGTGATCTCTCTAGCTCTCTCTCTCTCTACAAGCTCTAGGACATGAATTCTTTTATGTAGTCAAGATCTAATTGAGTCTCTCTATTTACAAAGATTATTTGTCATATGTGCTAACCCTTGTAGGTATTTGAGGAAGCTTCTTCCTTCTCCATCAACTCCTTATGGGCGATTTGTGTTGTGACATCAATCCAAATCCTTGTGGGTGATTTATGTTGTGATTTCTTTACTATAGTCCTTATCATTTATTTTTCCTCTATTCATCGTGAACACTCTCTCTCTATCATCATCATTACTATTGTGGATGTTGGAACACCAACATGAGGTTTGACTAAGGTGAGCCCCTATATAGCACAACCATTTTACCTCTTTGTTGTGTAGGTCTCATATTATTGTTACGGAAGGAAAAGTTGAACTCAGGACATTCAGACCATCTCAGATCTGTACAAGCCAATAGTATTAGGTTTTTGTACCATTTGGACTCTAGCGCTCCACTCTAGCATCTGTGACATTTTTCTCTAGTTTTTTGTGCCAAGTTGCTCTCTCTGTCATCTTCTTAGATCTGCTTTATGTTTCTGCATATCTATTGTGTAGCACCTGTATATTGTTAAGTTGGCCAATTTGATCACTTGTTTAGCTAATTTCTTTCCATTATCGAATCAATCTTTGTAATGCAGCAAAGTAAGAGTCTCCACCAACACAACTTGGCTCTTCTTTAGGGACAACAAATAAGCATAGAGCCATTGGTGGCTTGTGTTCCAATGTTTGATTAGGAAGATTGATCTAGTTAGTTGATAATTGATTAGATCTCTTTTTCAATCCTACAACATCTTTGATATCCCCTACTACTCTTTCCATCTGTGGTTTTGACAATGTTGGTAGACAAACACTGGGAACAATCACACTTCCAATTGAATTGGGCCCAGTTACTTTGCCTACCCTCGTACATGTCATGCTTGGCACACTATCTTATAATCTTCTTCTTTGTAGACCATGGATCCACACCATGGGTGTAGTCCCGTCTACCTTGCATGGCTCAATAAAATTTGTCTTTGAAAATAAGATCTATATGATTAAAGCTGATCTAGTTCCTATGCAGTATTTTCAACATACGGATTTTGTAACTCAGCCTCACACTTCCCTTACCCTTGAAAATTTAATTCCTTCATCTTCTGCTAAAGATGATTCCCCATCCTCAACTCTTGCACCTAAAGTTGATCATGGTGTCAACTCATCCCTCAATTCATGTGCTCGCAATGATGGGGACTCACTAGATTTTACAACCTCTTTTGTTGGAGAGTATAAACTTGACCCCCCTCATTCTGACATTCCAAAACTATCTTCAAATCTTGCATCTACAAATAAGTCTTCTACATATAAATAGACTTCTTCCTCTCCTTCCCCTAAGGATATGTGTGATTACACTTCATGCATAGATTATGCTACTAACAAGGATCCTCTACCTTTTAAGGAGATGCAATCCTATTAAGGTCGTGATTTCTACATTGAGAAAGGAGGATGCTAAAAGGACACTAGCACCCAAGGAGGACTCTAGAACAATGTCTTGTAGTATGACAACTATGCAATAGTTTGATTTCTACATTGTAGTCCTACAAAAGTGTTTGAACAAAAAAAATTCCAAAATAGACTTCTCAAGACCGATTTCTAGGATGTCTCTAAGGGTTTTCCTACAAAAAAATGGTTTTACAATGAGGAATTAACCTAGATTAATCTAGACAAGTCCTAGGTTTCTTGCCACCAGGAATCCATGTTCATAAGATGTAACTGTTTAGTGGAAAAAAGGGAGACTAGCCTAAGATATTAAACTAGGTCAAAACCCTCTTCTATTAAACATTAGAACACAAACCGAGCTTGGCTACTACCCATGGAGAAGATCCAAACTATAAGGTTTCTTTTACTTTGTTGTATAAAGGAGTGTCTACCAAATTCAGTCAAGTCTTAGCAAGAAAACCAGGGCAAATGACTACACCTTATTTGACAAAGATTTCCTAATAACTAACTGTCAAAAATAGATATCATAAATCTAAAAGTACAACAAAGATCAAGAAGTAGAGTAGAACTTGGATCTAGATTTGAAGGCACAAAAGACCAGGGTGCTTGGGTTCCCTAGACCCTAATTAGGGTTTCACTTAATCTTTGAGTTTCACCAATATAAGAAATCCCTTTCTTCTTCCTAGATCTTGTCTTTGGAAACATGTATCTTCAACCTGCACATAAGAAAAGAGGAAAAGGTTGTGTTGTGTATAAGGGCTTTCCTTAGTCAAACCTTGTGTTGATGTTTCCACCTCCACTACAATGATGATTAGATTCAAGAGTGTGTGCCCTAGGAGGGAAGAGGCCAGATCAGCAATATATGATGAGAGTATGAATAAAACTAATGAAGATTACCACAAGATGTAACATCTTAGTTGGAGTAGATGCTCAAGATTATACACCAACAAAGAGAGTGATGGAGAAGGCTTGAAACTTCCTTCAAGACCTACAAACAAACTTCATAACATCCAGAAGTAGATAGAAAATCCAAGCATGAGGAACACTTTAGCATAGAAGATCAAAACATGTGAACAACTCTAATTTTGCATTAGGCATCTTAGTGTAAAATGAATTGTAAAGCTCCTTTATATATGCATTTCCACTCACAAATGATGAATAAAACCAAATGGGGCTAACTTGTACAAACTAGGGAGGTGTTCTAAGCCAACACCACAAGAGAGGGCCTAAAGGACCCATCTAGGACCAAGGCACTCAGGTGCCCTGGTCCTTTAGCCCACAAACTCCAGGGAGTGTCTAATGTTGTGGGATTAGGCTAGTCCTAAGTTTATTCTATCAAGATTATTCATCAAGATTAAGATTTTATCGTTTAATTCTCAAAAGGTGTTAAAATAGGTCCCGATTAACAAAGGTAAAGATTTTTGGTCCAACCAGGTACTAAACTAGGTGTAAAATGCTAGTGTACACATTTTGCTCCATAAGAGTAACAACATGCCCAAATAGGGGTAGATCAAGTGGAATGTTTATAAAGCTTCTCAGAACCTCACAAAACACCAACAACACACTTCCACTCGCATGGACAAACATATGCAATGGATATGACAAGTAGACTAGGGTTACAACCTCTCTAATAATACCATTGACAACCAAAACATCAAAGTGATTCAATTCCATCAATTGACCAAGCATAAGTTTTAAACACACTAGTTTGCATAATAAGAAACCAAAGCATGAAACTAGGTAAATTATCTATTAACAACCACATAGTAGAATATCATAAAAATGATAGAAAATGCTATGCATATTTGACATCAATATCTACACATGCCAAAATAAAATGTAGATACCTTGCCATTTATGTGCGTGGATCATGAATCTATAACCAAGAATCAATGACCATAAATATGAAATTTCATAATTTGAATAAAGCATGCTAATATATCATGATTTCAACATAATGAATCACGCCAACATCCTCATAAGATGAGGTGTGAAAACATCTAAAATGCTACCAAATAATTATTACAGTCAAAGGGTCTCATACTTAACATGGATGGATCACAATTTTCATTAGAAGATATGACAATAATAAACTACTCTCTTATTACAATGGTCTTAAGGACCTAGTTTACAATGTTTACAAATTGCAACAAAGAAGAGATACAAAAACATAATACCATGTGAGTCCATCACACTCTCCAATGAGCATCCTCCAAGTTCATTTACCTCCAATGGTGGTTTAGTGCCACCCAACCATGTGGAACCCTCAAGCCCACCCCATTGTCTTAGGAGATAGTTGAATTAGGTACCAATCACACTCATAAAAACAAGGAGTGCATAGAAACACTCACACCAATTAAATTTGTACAAAAACACATATGACAACTCACACTAATAAATACATATGAGAGTATAAATGACACAGATTCCAATCAAATACATACTAGAGTATATATAGCTCACTCATGCCAATATGAGTATAAAAAGAATGTCAAACAACATTCATACATAAGTATTTTAACCTCACACCTTTAATGCACACAAATTGATCAATATATATATGGAAATCCAACATGCATTCACAAAGATTTCTAGACATCAATGCATAGTTAAGTACCAACAAACATACATGTACGATGGTAACAAACCATCAACATACATGAAGGGGTCTCAACACACATTGGATACAAAATCTAATGATAGGATAGGATGAAGGTGTTGGAAAGAGACACTGCAAGGCATGTCATGTGTTGTCATTGATGGAAACTAAGTCCATTCCACACATCTTTAGTACAGTATCAGATCATACCGGAAGTCAGTTCCAAGATTTATCCAGTCCAGATAGATAGGAACAGGGTATATGGTAAAGTTTAGTATTTTGGTCAGTGGATCTCTCTAGTTAATCATTGTGTGTTACAAATCTAAGGGAGTGTATAGGAGTATTAGTAAAATCTAAATCCAAGATTTCAGCCTCTGGAGACAAAGGGATTAAAAGTTATAAGCATCTGAGTACTGAGTCCTAATATGACAAGAACAGTTCAGTGAAGAATAGGTCGACTTGTGTTAGATCCTTGTGTGGATCTAGTAGAAATGTTTTGGTGAGTTGCGTATGGGATATAATCTTAGTGGCTGGCATGTATGGTGATCTACAGGTGTTATTTTTGGTATGCATCAATATTGATGTATAGATTCAGTCGACAGAACAGAGTACTTGCACTGTTTGTCAAGTTCTTCATAAGGCCGACAAAAAGGTGATTGAATTTCTTAAGGTGGATATATATAGCCGATGGATTCGAGTGTATTGGGGTGTGTGTGTGGTGTGCGATGTTGATGTAAGTGCAAAAAGGTAGATTAAGGTGCGAAAGTGAAGAGATTTGAGGTCCGGATCATGGCAGAGTAGTAAACAGGGCAGAATAAAGATGAAGTGTGTTAGATCAGTATTCTGTACTTAACCAGAACTAAATTCTTGAATTAGCAGATGCTAATCATCAGTTCAAACAATCTATAATCCTTTTATAATCATTCTTGTAGGCAGTGTGCCTCTCTTGAGCAATGAGCTCTAGGCAGTGAGCCTAAAGGCATGTGCCTTCCCCTTTTGTAATACTTTTAATAGAGTATAATCCTTGTGGGTTAACCCCCACTGTGGTTTTTCCCTTAACTGGGTTTCCATGTTAAAAATCTTGGTGTCAAGTGTGTTATTTGTGTTTCTACTCATGAGTTATTAATTCTTGCTTTTTATGATTATGTCATTAATCTGTTAAGAAGTTGTTAAGAAGAAATTAAATACAACAAGCTTTAAAGTTTTATCACAACTGATTCACCCCCCCTCTCAGTTGTCAGCCCTAATTCCAATAATTGGTATCAGAGCAAGGTTCCTTTGAAAAAGTTTAACAGCTTGAGGAAGATCTAGGAAGGTAGTAAAATGGATGAATACAACCTCCAAGGACAACTTAACCTCGCTTTAGAAGATCTTGATCAATCCAGAGCAAAAGTCAAAGAGCTGCAAGAGAACCTTAAAAATGTTGAAGACTTCATTGAGACTTTAAAAGAAAAATTGAGGAAATCCAATGAAAAGAGGAAGGCACAACCACTTCAACTAGGAAATAATTATGAAGACAACGACAAGGATAAGGCCCTGAAGGAAAAGACAAAGGAATGTGAGAAGTTAGCTAAAGAAGTTGTTGTCCTAAAACATGAGATGGAATCTGGGGTGATGAGGCTAACCAAGGAAATTGAAGATAGGAAGAAAGCTGAAGAAGACTTGAATCAAAATCTAAAAGAAAGAACTGAAGAATGCTGCAAATTGGACAGAATAGCTGGCCTCTTAGAATCTAATCTACAAGAAAGCAAAGACAATGAGCGAGAAATTGAGAGGCAAATTATCATTCTCAGACATGCCCTAGAAGTTGCCAATGAATACAAGGAGAAGTTCAAGATAAGCTCAGCGAAACTTGAAGCACTGCTTGAAAGTCAGAAAATGGTTGATGACAAGCATGGTCTTGGATATGAAAAAGGTGAAAGCTCTGAATCTGGACAAAGAAATTTTCAACCAAGGAATGAGAGAAACAGACCTAGAAGACCTCCGATAAGACAACCTAATGCTCAAAAATATCCATCCTTCAATGGTAATTGTTTCAATTGCAATAAATTTGGTCATAGAACTACTCAATGCAGAAGCAGAGTAAATCAAAATGGTCCATCCTTCTCTAGTCAATGCTTTAAGTGTAAGAGGTACGGTCATAGATCAAATGAATACAAAAGTATGATAATGAATAACTTGAACAATAGAGGAAATGACAACTCTTTCAATGGATACTTTTTTTCTTGCAATAGATTTGGACACATGGCTAATTAGTACAGATCAAGAGGAAATCAAGTATATAAGCAAAGAAATGATGTGTCCTTTAATTGCAATAGATCTGGTCATATTGCAAGATTCTACAAAAGTAGGAAGAATGAAAGAAGAGGTCCGATAAACAGAAAACTAGATGAGCAGAGACATGACAAAGGCAAGGGCAAAATTGATGTGAATGACATCTAGAATGAAATGAACAAGACATGGGTCAAGAAAAGTATTATGAACATTAGTAATGGGTTCACACTTGAATCTGGTGCTGACAGTTCCTTCAAAAATTGAATTAGGAGCTCTGGCTTAGGGGGAGAAGCATTAAAAATCAAATTCCCCCAGCCAGTAAGTAGGTGCCTAAATCTAGCATGATGACACAGAATAATTTGGGTTATTACAGGTCATTTGAAAGGATTTCTGAAAGAAAAAAAGTGGATATGGCAATTTGCGGAGCAATTGAAGGTCGACTATATGTAGAAATAGTGTAACCGGATGTGTTAGGGTAGAGCATTTATTACAAAAGAAAATTAGGTTTTGCAGAGCTTAAAGGGTTGTTCACTCTTCATTTGAATCACTTTACATTTGAAGAGAGCAAGAAGAATAGTGTCTGAGTTGAGATTCCAAGGATTTGAAGTGCAACCAGCAAATTTGTCTACCAACCCTAATTTCATGGAAAAGGTATTTATCTGCGAAGCTTTGAACTTTTAATCTTTACAATGGCTACAGCTTTGGTTGTTGATATTACTGAAAGGCCTCAACCCAAATTTAAAAAGCATCCACACAAATCAGTAGAAGTCAACCCATTAGGTGCATTTTCAAGTGTTCTGTATGGTGTGCTACATGTTGAAGATATTAGGGTCTATATTCATGCTAACATAGATGCATTTTGGGGCTCAAGGTATGTAGATTTGTTTGAGAATCATCTAAGGGATGAAAATCACTATCTTAAACCCGAGTATAAGGCACTACAAGATAAACATTTCATTCAGATTATGGGGTTTCCAACATTCAATGAAGATGAATGGGTCTGGTATGTTTTAAGCTGAATGCATGATGAGTTTTTGTGGCTGATGAAACCATTTAAAATTACAAAGGATGCTATCAAGATTGTGACTAGGTTGAATTCAACCGGTGGCTTTCCCATGCTAAAATCTGTGAAGAACCAAACTATAAATGATGCAACTGATGCCAATTTTGAAAAAAGGGCAGTGACCATCAATGATATTATAGAACCGGATGTTAAGTTTACCTCTATGGTGATTGGCTACAAGATTTACCACTCCAGTAGGGAGAACTCTATCTCCGGAACAACCATATATGTTCCATACAAAATGTTAAAAGAAAATGCAGATTATGACTTGTGCGAATTATTGTAAAACCAATTAATTGAGAAATTGAAAAAAATCAAGAAAGATAAGAAAAAAACCTTTAAATATGGAACATTGGTTCTATGTTTTTCTACTTTATGAATGAGGTACCTGGAGTAAAGGGTGTACACTGGACTAATGATGAGCTAGTTTCTATTCAGATCAGAGATCATCTACACAACATTGGTGACTATAAAGATCAGAAAATTGTAATCTAGGGATACTTCAAGAATTTCCAGACTATGATGAATTCAAGGGAAAGAATCCCTAAATCAATTGTTGAGAAATACAAGAATGAAATATGTTTTATGGTTGACATTGATCAATGCTTAATGGAAGCAATGAAACCCATAACTATTTGGATCATGCCCATGGGGTATGAGATAGATGGAAAAATCTTAAATATGTATGCTCAACACCTTCTGAGCAAGCCAAAAGACACAACAGTTGAAAGATTTGGGACATATGAGGAGCTAAGTTTAAAACTACATGTTGAGCTCAAAGAACCTAAAACCAAAAGAAAAGTAAGAAAAGAAGTTGGGCAGTTGGCCGAGAATCTAGGTCTCACAAAGGAAGTTGTGAGGCAATTCAAGGAAAGAACTAAAAAGGTAGAGAAGGAGAAGCAGGATAAGAAACAAGGAAGTGCTCTGGTAGGATCCTCCTCCACATCAAGGACTACTAGAAGCTCTACTGCTGTTGTTCCCCCAAAACTTGCAAAACGTAAGAAACCAGAAGGAAAATCATCAGGAAAAGAAGGGAAAAGAGTAAAAACAAAGGCCACAAGAACCTATAAGAGCACAAAAGTTGATGAAGAAGAAACAGATTCAAATGTTGAGATAAAGGAGTTGAAAGCCTCTGGAACAAAAGCTACCAAGGTGACTAAGGAGAAGCCCTCTAGAAGTAAAAGGGCAACCAAAAGGTAGAAGACAGATACATATGTTGAGAATCCCACACTTTCTGTGGAAGATGTAATAAAATTAGTCACTGTGGATGGAAATTTGAAACCCATGACTGAATTCTATGATGAATACAATGATATAGATAAGAGGGTGTTAGAGGAAGCAACTGTTAGATATTTGAATATCTATAATAAGGCCCTGATTGAAATAACTTCTAAGATTCCTCAAAGTCTTGCAAACATTTTGGAGTTGAGGAAAGAAAATGCAAAAAGCAAGGATATAGAGCTTAGAGAACATATATTGATAAAACTATGCCCTCAGATCACTCAAGTTCAAATGAATATGATATTCAAAGAAGTGAAGGATGAATTTAGGAGCAAGAAGAGAATGAACAAACTGATGCTTGGAGAATTAGACAAAATAGTTAAAGAAACACAAGAAATACTTCTAAGTGCATTAAAGAGACACAATCTTCCATTTGTTGAAGAGGAGACTAATGATGGGATTGATTCATCTATCCCAGATATTGAAGAAATGAAAATTGATGAGCAACAAACCAAGGTCGATGACTCCTTGGTTCCAAAAGTGGAGAAAATAAATAAGGAAGATACAAAGATGGTGGATAAAACTAATGATACAGGAGATACTCTAACTCTTCCTAATCAATCCAGTAATGAAGACAATGTTGAGAATACTGTTGCTACACAAGATCCTCCAGAACAGATTGGAGATGGTGAGGACAAAGGAAAGAATCCCCCTGTAGATAACACAGAGAAAGGTGAAGCAGAGAAAGAAGAAGAAGTCAAAGGTAAGGAAGATAAAGCAGAAGAAGATGGTGCAAATATTGATGCACCCAAACAAAATAGTCCTGATACTAAGAAAACTCAAGGAAAGGAAGGTGGTCTAGAAATTATGGCAAGAGACACTGCAGATGTAGTGAAGAGTTTCCTGCGAAAAGAGATACTAGATTTTGATGAACCAAAATTGATTCAAGGACCAATCAACCTAGATATTCTCTCTCCAGTCCAAATGATGAAGATAGCTTCTTTCACACATGCCAAGGCAAGAAAAAAGATATTGAAATCTCACATAGAGTACAGTGAGCTGTTAGGCATTACATTCAGTATATTAGAGAAGATAATGCCGACCTCTCAGAAGAATCCATCTAATTTTCCCTCCAGAAATCTGAAGAGCCTTGTAAACTCTATAAGTACACACTTTGAGTCTTTTGACAAGTCTACAAAAATCAAAGTCTAGAATGAATATTTGGATAAGAGATTTAGTAAGCTAAAGGGCCTAATAGGGAATGATAGAAAGGTACTTGATATCAGCATAAAAAGTATTCAAAATTCTCTTAATGATGGAAGTGATGTATACAAATTTGATCTATCTTGGCCCAAAGTTGTTAAGGATATTGAGAAAAAGATAAAGGTGCAGGAACAAAAATTGTTGAATCTATCTCAAACTTTTGATCCTCTAACAGCTTCTCCTGTAAGTCAGGACTGTCAAGTAATTAGCTTGATTGATGAAATAAAGAAACTTGTAAAAGAAAAGAGCAATATTGTGGATAGAATGTGTGAGCTCCAGGGATTGATTTCCCCAAGTTAGAAACAATGTTTACTACTTTATCAGAAGCTAAAGTTGCAGTCCGGACAAGTGATCCAGTAGATCTGAAGAAAGCAGAAACACAGACATTCCTACTAAATGAACACATCTCAATTTTGGATGGCATGAAAAGTAGTTGTGCCTCTAAACTTGTGCAGTTGAAAAATAGTTTTGCAAATATCCTCAAGTTCATGTAAATATAATGCATGGATTATTTGTACATAGGCAACCTGATATATAGATTTCTTGTGAAATTTTTGGTTTGTGGATCCCACCCTTTGCCATTGATGTCAAAGGGGGAGTGAGAGATAGTGAAAAATAAAAGAAAATGAAGAATCCATCAAAGGGAGAGCAGTGGAAGAATATATAAGTGTACACAGTAGGGGGAGTCAGTCATGACACGTAGTCATTTTTCACTAAGTGTTGCCATCAATGCCAAAGGGGGAGATTGTTGGCAAGAGACACTGCAAGGCATGTCATGTGTTGTCATCAATGGCAACTAAGTCCATTCCACACATCCGCAGTACAGTATCAGATCATACCAGAAGTCAGTTCCAAGATTTATCCAGTCCAGATAGATATGAACAAGGTATATGACAAAGTTTAGTATTTTGGTTAGCGGATCTCTCCAGTTAATCATTGTGTGTCACAAATTTGAGGGAGTGTAGAGAAGCATCAAGAAAATCTAAATCTAATATTTTAGCCTCCAGAGATAAAGGGATTAAAAGTTATGATCATCTGAGTACCGGGTCCTAATATGACAAGAACAATTTAGTGAAGAATAGGCTGACTTGTGTTAGATCCTTGTGCAGATCTAGTAGAAGTGTTTTGGTGAGTTGCGTATGGGATATAATGTTAGTGTCCAACATGTATGGTGATCTACAGGTGTTATTTTTGGTACGCATCAATATTGATGTATGGATTCAGCCGACAAAACAGAGTACTTGTACTGTTTGTCAAGTTCTTCATAAGGCTAACAGAAAGGTGGTTTAATTTCTTAAGGTGGATATATATAGTCGATGGATTCAAGTGTATTGGAGTGTGTGTGTGGTGTGCGATGATGATGTAAGTGTGAAAAGGCAGATTAAGGTGCGAAAGTGAAGAGACTTGAGGTCCAGATCATGGTAGAGCAGTAAATAGGGTAGAATAAAGTGAAGTGTGTAAGATCTATATTATGTACTTAATCGAAACTAAATTCTTGCATTGGCAGATGCTATTCATCAGTTCAAACAATCTATAATCCTTTTATAATCATTCTTGTAGGCAATGATCTCTGATAAGTGAGCCCAAAGGCATGTGCCTTCCCCTTTTGTAATACTTTTAATAGAGTATAATCCTTGTGGGTTAACCCCCACTGTGGTTTTTCCCTTAACTGGGTTTCCACGTTAAAAATCTTGGTGTCAAGTGTGTTATTTGTGTTTCTGCTCATGAGTTATTGATTCTTGCTTTTTATGATTATGTCATTAATTTGTTAAGAAATTGTAAAGAAGAAATTAAATACAACAAGCTTTAAAGTTTTATCAGAACTGATTCACCCCCCCCTCTCAGTTGTCAGGCCTAATTCCAACAGAAGGTCCTAGAATTAAGCCAAGGAGTGTCAATACACTAGCACGATAGCTATGTAGAATTTTGAGTAGAAATCCTACCTCACAAGAGGTTACTCAATGACATTCATCAACTTACAAGAGTTGTGATATATCCTATGCATCCAAGTCTGATTCCTTGTAAGATGTTCAATACATGGTGTATTTGTCTTATTAAATCATATATTTTATTTAACCTCTATGTTTATATTCTCACTTGGTTAAACTCTCAACTTGCACTATCCATGAATTCCTTTTGAATATAGGCAAGTGATGAGAGGTGAATCCTTTCCTACTCTATACTTCAATCCTAAGTGCCCAATGATGCAAAATCACATTTACACAAGTCAACTCACTCCACAAAATAATTCATTCATACAAGGTTCTAAATTTCAATTTTCTATTTTCAAAAATTGAGAAACACCCATTAATTTTTTTAGTGGCAAATCTTCACCAAATGTTGAATAGTTGAAATTGGGGCCTCCATTGTTTGGAAGATAGTACAAGCTATAAAGGGAATTAAATCACCCATTTTTTACAATAAAATAGTTTAGTGTTGTTTAAATCACCTATGAATTATTTTATTATATTTTAAATTAAATTGTTTCACCACAGTAAATGGTGTGTGATTGGAGCTTAATCACCAATAGTTTATAATATAATTACAAATCTTAATCATAGTCACCAATAATATTACATTCCCACCATCACTTTTGGGGACATACAACCATTACTAATAAACTCCCACTTACTTTTAGGGCTATTTTTTCTTTGAAATTAACATTTGGCAAGATTTACGACTTATAAACTGTATATAATTAGCTTTTAAAGCAACGAACATGGCTCTTTCTCTCCTTTACTTGTTGCCTCTAAAACCTAGGGCACATAGGACCTCAAATCTAATTATAACAAACAATACAACTAGCATAGAGTTTTAGTACTACTATTATTTTTAAAGTTTGCATCTAGATAAGAAGTTAAAATCTTTTCTGTAATTTGTGACATGTATTCACTTTGGCATTGGCTCTTCTGTGTGGTAAAGTCCACCCCATATGACTAATATCTTAATTTGTCTCTTGTGTTAATGCAAACAGTGAGTATGAACATATATAGCTTTTGTAACAAATGTGATGGTTTTGTTTCATTCCCAACCATTGATTTCCAATATAAACCAATGGTTCTAATTTCATTCATATAAGTTTACAAGCACATATCATGAAAAATCTTTATTCAACCTATTAGCCCCTATGCCTTCATTGCAAAATCTTATATTTGATCCTACTTTTGGTGTGTATGTTTTTTCATTCTGATGTGTATTTTCATTTTGAAATGCTTTAATTGTGCTCCCCTATCTTTCATCTATATTTTCATCTCCAAAAATGCCTTGAAAATCTTAAGAAATCTTAAAATATGCTTAAGTGTTGCCTTTGTCATAGTTTCGGGCCCTAGTTGAACTTATTAATAGGTTCAATAGACTCTAGACCTATTGAAATGCCAAAATCAATGTAAAGGTGTGAGTTTTATGTGTTGTCGGTGAGTTCAACCGGCATTGAACTCACTAATAATGGTTTCTTTGGGCCTTTAATTGGCCAAAATAGTGAAATGGAAGTGCACACGACATGTGTCGGCCAGTTCACAATCCCATGAACTTGCTGACAAGTTCTAAGCCTTTAAAATCTCCAAAGTGTTAAATTTAAAGCTAATTGAAAGTGTTGAAGAAAGAAAGAAGGAAGAATTTGAATGCTGTCGGGTTTTTCAGCAAGTTCAAGTTTCCTTGAACTTGCCGATGGGTTTGAAATTATGTAGAAGCATTGATGAAGAAAATGCAAACAAAGGAAGGAGCGGGGGCTTGTCACATGGTTCAATGGGACAACAAAGCCCTAAAATTTTGATAGAGGGAGCATGAGCAATATTGAAAGGGGAATGGAGACTTGATATGACAAAGTGGAGCTAGTAAAATAAGAAGGTGAAATACATGAAACATATAACAACGGAGACAAAGAAACATGTCTTTTAGTGAGTTTAATGAAGCTTGAACTTGCCAAAAGAGTTCATAAATGCATCAAAGTGCTGAAAACCTAACAAGTGTCTTGGGAGATAATAAAATGAAGTAAATAGTTCTTGTCAATGATTTCAACGAAGCATGAACTCGCCGTGAAGCCAACAAAAGTGAAGAAAATACAAAGGGAAGGAAATAAAGAATGACATTGATGAGTTCAATGAGCCTTGAACTTGTCAAAACATCGACAAGGTAGTTCAAGGGCTTGACAAAACACTAAAATTGTGTTTTTAATGTCGAAAGGGTGCTTCAAACAATTTTTTTCCTATACCTATGTCATGCCTCCATGAATACACAATAAGGATGAATTTGTAGGTAGTTGGAGGTAGGTGGATGTTGGATGTGATGCAGGAGCATCTAGAGGTGCAAGGGCAATCTTGCATCACCCAAAAAAAATGATGATTCAAATTGATGACTTTGGTTTCATTTCTTTTTAAAATTTGTATTTTTGGCTCCATAATCGCTTGAACAATGATGTAGAACTTCCAATTTTTCCAAACTGCTATTTTTGGAAAGTTTGCATTTGGGCACGTATGGAAGCACAAAATTTACAGGAAGCTTTGTAATTTAAAAATAAGACCTTTGGTGAAGGAATTAGGCAAAGATCATTTCTGGGATGAAAGATATTAAAGTTTTTGTTTTCCTGAAAAACCCTTGAAAAATATTTAAAGTCAAGTTTGAGGCACTAAAAGGCCTTGTATGGCCCTAAAAATGGAAAGAATTAGTAGAACCATTTGTAGCATGTAGAGAACTTCATGAGCTTTCCAAAACTTCAAACGGTTTATCAATTGGACATCTGGATCAAAAGTTGTGGCTCCCGGAAGTTGACCTATTTTTGGAGGGAGATGCAAATTTCAAAATTTGGCTAGAGGCCACCAAAAAGGGCTATTTATGACCATTTTTGGGAACCCTTGGCAGTAGTAGAGATAAGGGGAAAAGTTTAGAGTCAAGAAAAGGTGGGAAAATAGAAACCCTAGCTGATTTGGCGCTACAGAAGGCAGAAGGTTCCAAATTTTGGAGATAGGAAGTTGTAATGTGTTGTAGCCTATGGAGGATTCATCCTCTGATTGTATTTGAGCTTCTATAATGTAATGTGTTGTCCAAATCAATAAAAGAACATTACAATTTTCTATGTGCAATTTATATTGTTTTGTGTTTTATGATTTACTCCCTTCATCAAGTGGTATCAGAGCAAGGGTTCCTGAGTGTGTAGATAGATCGTCGACTGTGAGGCAGTTTGCATGAGGACTTGAGGTTGTGGGTTTGTTGCAAAGATCAAAATGCCTCCACAAAGAAACCATAATGGGAGAATGATTTGATGGAAGAGGGTTTTAGATCCCTACAAAGGCAAATCGATGCATTGCAAGAGGAGTTGTGAGGAGGGTTTAAACTAAGAACAAGAGAAGAAAGCAAAGATGAAGCTGAAGAAGAGCTATCTGAGGAAGAACAGGAAGTTGCAAGAGATCCTGCAGAATTTAGGTTGTTAAGGGCCATTTCAAAGATTGGAAAGAAACCAAGGATTGAAGTCTCTACCTATTCTAGGAATCTGAACCCAGAAGGGCTTATTGATTGGATCAATGATATGGAAGAATGTTTTGAGTATGAAGATGTGAAAGATCCAGAATGGGTCAAGTTTGCAAAAACAAAGTTGAAGGGCCATGCTAGTATTTGGTGGAAGGAGGTCCAGTTAGAGAGATAGAAGAGGAAAATGAAATATTAATAGATGGGATCAGATGGTGGACAAATTAAAGAAGCATTTCATCCCTGTGGACTATGAGTTGGAGTTGTTAAAGAAACTGCAAGGATTGAAGCAAGGTAACAAGTCTATTAAGGAGTATACAAAAGATTTTTATAAGATTACTATCAGGACAGGCCATGCAGAGGCCAACAAGGAAAAGGTATCTCATTACATTAATGGGTTGAGGCCAAGTATTCAAGAGGAGCTGAGCCTGGTCAGAATGACCACCATAGAAGATGCATACCAGTTTTCCTTGAAAGTGGAAGAGAAGCTGAATAAAAGATTTGAAAGAAAGCAAAGGGGAAGACGTTAAGGAAGAAGGACTGGTGGAAGATCCTATGGAGGCCAAAGTGAAGATCAAATGAAAAGTGAAGAAGATAGCACCAGTTGAAATCAGAACGGAGATAATGCCTACTACCCTCGTGACCAAAATAATGGTGTGCAAAGAGGAAGAGGAAGAGGTAGACCTAGGCAAGGACCTGGAAGAGGAGGTTTCAGAGGAACCTATTTCTGATGTGGAGAAGAAGGGCATTGAGCATACGAGTGTCTGCAACATCAACAAAGGACAAATAGAAGACCTAAAGGTAATGCACGAGTTGCACATGTAGATGAAGATGCACAGTCTGAGCATTCTGAAGATGCTAAAAGGGGAGAAACCCTAGTTGTCGGAAGAACTTTGTTGAATGAGGAGAAAGAACTGGATCAGAGGAAGACTTTATTCCACACAAGGTGCAAATGTGAAGGTAAGTGTTGTGATATTATTATTGACAGTGGAAGCACCGACAATCTTGTTTCAGAGGAGATCGTTAGCAAGTTGAAGTTGACAAGAAGAAAGCATCCACATCCATATCGGATTGCATGGTTGCAAAAGGACCATAGAGCTTTGGTCAATGAGCAATGTTTAGTCAAGTTCAAGATTGGGGACTACCATGATGAGGTGTTGTATGACATCATACTGATGGATGCATGTCATATGTTATTGGGAAGCTTGTGGCAGTATGATAGGTGTGTTGTCCATGATGGCCATGCAACCACATATTCCCTAACAAAGGATGGATTTTATCATGTTGAAGCCCTTGAAGGAGGTGGAAGAAAAGGTATGTAGTACTTCCATAATTTGTTTGGTAGATGGTAGGAAATTTTTGGAGGGTATGAGGCATGAGAGTCATTGCTTTGCGTTGATTCCTAAGATTATCCAGGAGAAATGTGAAGATGTACCAGTAGAAGTCTCAGATCTATCTGATAATGTACCAAAAGGTTTACCACCAGTGAGGAAGATAAGTCATAAAATGGATTTGATACCAAGATCCAGTTTTCTAAATAAGGCAGTCCATAGAATTACTCCTGCAGAGAATGAAGAGCTGAACAAACAAGTTCACGAGTTGTTAAGGAAGGGAATGATAAGGGAGAGCCTAAGTCGATGTGTGGTACCTATAGTACTAGCACCGAAGAAAGATGGAGAGTGGAGAATGTGTACAAATTCTTGAGCCATTAATACGATCACGATCAAGTATAGATTTCCATTGCCTAGAATGGATGACATAATGGATTGTTTAAGTGGAGCCAAGTACTTCACAAATATTGACCTGAAGAGTGGGTATCACCAAATCTGAATCAGAGAAGGAGATGAATGGAAGACAACCTTCAAGACAAAGGAAGGTTTGTATGAGTGGTTAGTCATGCCATTTGGGCTAACCAATGCACTGAGCACATTCATGCATCTCATGAACGAGGTACTAAAAGAGTTTTTGGGATGTTATTTTTTATTTATATGACATTTTGATTTTTACTAAGACTTGGGATGAGCATCTAATGCATATCAGAAGAGTTTTAGAGAAGCTAAGGGAGGCGAAGTTGCTAATTAATTTGATGAAATGTAGTTTTGCAAAGGAGTTGGTATACCTGGGATTTGTTGTCTTAGAGGAAGGTCTTAAGATGGACCCAAAACAAGTAAGGGCTATTGTTGAATAGCTATTATAAAGAATTTTAGTAGCATTTGTCCACCCCTAATTGATACAATGAGAGGGGATAGAAAAGAGTTTAAATAGACCATAGTAGCAAACAAGATTTTTGATACATTGAAGCAAAAAGTCACAGAGCAACCTATTTTGGCACTTTCTGATTTCAATAAGGTATTTCAAGTAGATTGTGATGCTAGTGGCAGTGCTATAGGAGCTATTTTGAGTCAAGAAAGTAATCTCATTGCCTATTTCAGTGAGAAGATTAATGATGCCAAGAAAAAGTATTTTGTTTATGATCAAGAGTTTTATGCTATAGTTCAATCTTTGAAGAAATGGAGACATTATTTGTTTCCAAAAGAGTTTGTTTTATATATTGATCATCAATCTTTGCAGTATCTTAATAGTCAAGGAAAGTTAAATCAAAGGCACTCAAAATGGGTTGAGTTTTTGCAGAGTTATACTTTTTTTTTTAAGCACAGAAGTGGGAAGTCCAACAGAGTTGCAAATGCCTTGAGCAGAAGGCAAAATTTGTTGATAGAAATGAAGATAGAAGTTGTTGGGTATGATGAGATCAAAAGTTTATATCCTGAAGACCCAGATTTTCTAGAGGCTTGGAAAGCTTGTTTGGAATCTATTACTTTGGATAGGACAAAATGGTTGGATTTCATAATCCAAGATGGCATGTTGTTTAAAGGAAGCCAATTGTGCATTCTGAGGAGTTCCATGAGAGAGAACGTAATTAAGGAGAAGCATAGTGGGGGATTAGCTAGACAATTTGGTCGAGATAAGACCATTGCTATTATTGATGAACATTATTATTGGCCACAGTTACAATAGGATGTGTTGAAATTTGTGTAGAGTTGTAGAGTGTGTCAGATGGCAAAAGGAACAAGTCAAAATATAGGGCTATATCAACCAATACCTGTACTAGAGAAGCCATGAGATGATATTAGTATCGATTTTGTTCTTGTTTTACCAAGGACACAGAGAGGACATGATTCCATTTTTGTGGTGGTGGACAGATTCTCAAAGATGGCACATTTATTCCTTGTAAGAAGACTAATGATGTTGTTCATATTGTAGAGTTATTTTTCAAAGGGGTGGTGAGACTACATGGTCTACCTAAGAGCATAGTTTCAGATTGAGATACCAAGTTTGTTGGTTATTTCTAGAGGACATTGTGGAAGAAGTTGAAGACAAATTTGGTTTAGTTTTGTACACCATCCACAGACTGATGGACAAACAGAAGTTGTGAATAAAAGTTTGGGTAACCTGTTATGATGCTTAGTAGGAGATAAGCCCAAGGAATGGGATTTGATTTTACCACAGGAAAAAATTTCTTACAAAAATTATGTCAATAGGAGCACAGGTAAATCACCATTCCAGATTGTTTATGGAAGTAGTCCAAGAAATGCTTCAAAGTTAAGGAAGATGAACAAGGGAGAAAAGACAAGTGGTGAAGCCAAATACTTTGTAGAACACCTAAATAATTTGCATGAAGAGGTGAGAAAGCACATTAATAAGATGAATATTCAGTATAAGGCTAAGGCAGATTAGAAGAGGAGATATAAGGAATTTTAGGTAGGAGATGAAGTCATGGCTCACCTAAGAAAAGAGAGGTTTCTAGTTGGAACATATAATAAGTTAAAAATGAAGAAATTTAGACCATGCAGGATTCTGAAGAAACATGATTAGGAAATGCATATGAGGTAGAGATCTCGAGTGGAATCAAAATTTTCCATGTGTTCAACATTGCTGATTTAATAGAATATCATGAAGGTGGAATAGAGGATGGACCAATAGAAGAACAATGGAGTATTCTGGCATCTACTTCAAAGGAAGAGATAGAAGAGATCTTGGATAGCCATGTGGGAAGAAGTACTTAGAATAGGCAATTTAAAGAATATCTGGTGAAGTGGAAAGAAAGGCCTGTTGAAGATTCTTCCTAGTTGTCTAAGGCAGAGGTTGACCATTTGAGATTTTCCTCAAACACCTGAGATGTGACAAGGTCACTTCTTAAAATTACCCTAGGTGTCTAATGCAGAAGCATCCAGAGGTGTAACGGAAATCTTGCATCACCCAAAAATAATGATGATTCAAAATTGATGACTTTGTTTTCATTTCTTTTCAAAATTTGTATTTCTAGTTCCATAATCGCTTGAATAATGATGTACAACTTCTAGTTTTTCCAAACTGCTATTTGTGGAAAGTTTGCATTTGGGCATGTATGGAAGCAAAAATTTACAGTAATCTTTGTCATTGAAAAAGAAGACCTTTGGCAAAGGAATTAGGCAAAGATCATTTGTGGGCTGAAAGATATTAAAGTTTTTGTTTCTCGAAAAACCACTGAAAAATATTCAAATTCAAGTTTGAGGCACTAAAAGGCCCCGTATGGCCTCAAAAATGGGTAGAATTGGCAAAGTCGACTCTTAGCGTGTAGAGGACTTTGCAAGATTTTTGATGCTTCAAATGGTTCATCAATCAAACACCCATATCAAAAGTTATGGCTCCCAGAAATTGACCTATTTTTGGAGGGAGATTCAAATTTCAATTTTGGCTGGAGGCTACCAAAAAGGGCTATTTATGACCATTTTTGGGAACCCTTGGCAGTGGTAGAGATAAGGGGGAAAGTGCAAAGTCAAGAAAAGGTGGGAAAATAGAAACCATGGCTGATTTGGGGCTACAGAAGGTAGAAGGTTCTAGAGTTAGGAGATAGGAAGTTGTAATGTGTTGCAGCCTATGGAGGATTCATCCTCTAATTGCATTTGAGCTTCTATAAAGTAATGTATTGTCCAAATCAATAAAATAACCTCAAACCCAAAAATTTATTATAAAGGGTCTTAATCCTTTTCCCACTCATATCCTAAAATCAAAAAAGCCTTTTCTAATGTCCTCATTAGGTCATTTTCCATCACACCTATGTTGCATCCTTGTGTTTCCATCTTATGTCTATAGGTCAAATACCACATCCCCGTGGAAGTTTGTAGTCATCCTTGATAGTCCTTAGCGAGTTTATGGGAGCTTGAGGTGCAGTGTAAGTGTTCACTGCAATACTACATCAGTTAGTGGGGATATGTGCGGGATGGCGGTAAGAAATTAAATAACCACAAGGTAACCCGCATCCCTGCGATAGGTGCACCATGACATCAAAGGTGATGTGCAGTGTTGCGGGATGGACTAAAAAGTGAAAGGCATGTGGTCCCGCTGCCCTACAGGGGTCTTGATCTATTTTGGAAAGACTGTAGTATAGGTTGGCATAGCATTTACTGCAAATATAAAATTAATTATATGAAGACCTTTAGACCGTTCGATCTTCTTAGATCAATGATGCATATTCAAACTCACACACGATGATCGACTATTGCATCTTTCAGCATGAGTTGGCATTAATGGTGAAGTGACTGAGTTCATGAGCTGATATATTTAGAATTTGGTGCCATTTCAATCATTCACAATAGCTCAATGTGTTCAGAGACAAAGGGATTCAAGGCTTGGTGTGGGCTCTGCAACTGTTGTATGAACGGGTAAGTGCATTTATGCCTCTCTTCTATCAGGTCCATAGGTGTTTCAATTACTAGTCTCAAATAACTTTGTGAATAAAATTTGTGAACCCTAGTTAAGTGTAATTTACATAATGTCTCCTAAGAAAAGTGAGTCTGTGAGTAAAAAGGGAGAGTCCTCAGCTCCTAAAGAAAAGAAGAGACCACTTTAGCAATCAATCTTGGATGTATTGCCGAAATTAGTTAATAAGGGTTATAAGAAGGTGTTTAGGGATGAGGCACATGGATGTAGAGATGTTGTTATTCCCATTTTAGGATGGGACTTGTTTTGGCACTTCTATGACAAGAGGAATGCTTAGGCCTTGGTTTCAAACCCTTGGACTCTTAACTTGGCAAAGCTAGTTGTCCCTAATATTTTTGTGGATGTTGAGTTCATCAAATTATTGGCACGACATTATCATAGAGTAACAAGGACTATACAGAATCCTAATGGGTCACCATTGGTAGTATTAACTAAATATGCCATCATAGAGTGTTTTATGCTAAACAAACAAGCTCTCACTAAAATTGATCTTCAAAAGAGTGAGGAGGACTATAGCAGATTGAGAAAGACTTATCAGAGTGATGAGATTTCAATGTATATGAGGAGGGGTGCCAATAATAAAAGGATACATGTTTCCCCATCTTATGGTGAACCATTTTCAGTCGATGATTTTGCAGTATACTTTAAGAGGACATACTTTGCCTTGTATCAAGTGTTGGGAATAGATGCACAAGATAGGATGCCAGTTAGTCTGATGATGATGGCCATGAGGATTCAAAATTTGGAGGTGAATATTGAGTTTGATTGTGCTTCAACAATTGAAAAGGGATTACATTAGGGATTTTTTCAAGTAAGAGAAAACAAGGCCCCCATTACCTTCAGGTAGTACTCCTTATTGTGCCACTTAATCTTGTATCAAAATAGATGTCGTTGGACCCAAATAATGAACATAAGAATGTTTGACCAACATGGAAAAAGAATGCTAATACAATGTTGGTGTTATATTTGGGACAGTAGGTGCAAGAATAATGACTATGTAATTTTTTATGATGACTTTGTAATTAGAATTATGGCCACTCTCGGTAATAATTCACCAAGGCTACTTGTTGAAATAAGGGATTTGTTAAGACCTTTGGAATTAAAACTAGAAAAGGGACATACACATAACTTTGGTGATTGGTTTTTCTTGCCTGATGATAGAGTAATGAGGATTTATGGATTCCCTCGGCCTCCCCACACTTTGCCCAAATTTATTCCTCCTCATTTGGCATTTTTAGAATTCATGTGACAGATGTTGTGGATGGAAAGGGATGTTATGAAAAAATAGAAGGGTACATTCTTACCTAACTTAATTGTGTATGGAGGGATCTCCATTGGTTTAGATACCATTGAAGAGTTGCAGGATTACTTGAAGAGTAGGTATTCTTTGAGATATAAAGTGGAAAGGGTCTTTGACCCTAAGGGACATATGAATTTTGTAAGAAAAGTGATTCTCACCAAGGCAGGGATCACCCATGAGGTGGATTATGATGAAGATGTGATAAGGAATTGTGTCACTCCTCAAGAAGTGTTTCAAAGAAAGAGGAAATGGAATATTTTGATGAAATTAGAGGAAGAAAAGAAGAAAGAGGACCCTAATTTCCAAGGATTCTTTATGGAAGAGAGAAATTCTCTTAAGAGAATTGATTTGATGATTGACAACTTTGAAAATTTATATGATAGGTTAGTAGGAGGACTTGAGAGCCATCCCACAAAGCCCACTAAGCTTCCTATCAAGAAACCAGGAGAAGTTGTGATCTCTAAGCCTCCTTCTGATGTAGTTTTAGTGCAACAATGTTCACCAGTTTCACCTCCAGAGAAACCAATGTCTAAGAGACAAAAGATCGATGATTTAACTCCCTAGTATCATATGAAATGACAGAGGAAGTGGGGGATACAGAGGAGGTTGCTAGTTTATTAAGGCACATGAAGGATGATACTGAGGTTGATCAACCACTTGTTGAACATGAGACTGAGGCTCATAAGCTTGATGCATGGATATGCATGTACATAGTGAATAGGAGTTGCATGAAGATGAAAGAGTAATATCATCTCTTAGGTTTATGGAGGATGATGAGTTTGTGAAGACTCCTAAGTTCAAAGATTTTTAAGTCAAAATGAAAATGAAAGAGTTTGAAGAAAGAGTTCAGATAAATAAAATGGGAACTGATGAGTCCCAACATGATCAAATTGTGGCTCAGACCTTCAAGGAGCTCAGGATAAATGAGATAAATGTTAGTCCACAAGAAGCTAGAGAAATGGTGTTGAAGAGAAATATGTTAATTATCCCAGGAATGGAATTGAAGAAAATGTTTTTTCTTGACCAAGTAAGAAATCAGGAAGATTCCATGTTAATTGTAGAATTTCATTCAGAAGAAGGAATGAGTGGCACTAGGTATAACCCTAAGATTGAGACTTTGGTCTTTTGGGAAAAACAAAAGAATACACAGAAGCCAAATTTATTGGATGTAGTGCAAGAAATGAGGGGATCTACTATGGTTAAAACACTCAAGGACACTTTTGTACTGGAGGCAACCACCATGACAATGCATTCAACCATGTTTACTTGAGCTGCTATTAAGAGTATGGAGCTCAAGTTGGTGGAATTTGAGAAGGCCCAACTTGATATGAATGAAGAAGTAAATAGGTTGTTTGTGGAAAATGTAAAATTAAAATAGTAATTGAAAGGAGTTGATTCCTCTCAAGGTAAGGAGATTGTGACTTATCAACCTTCCATACCTCATGAATTTGGTGCTAACATAGTTCCTGTAGATCAAGTAAATGTATTAAAGTAGGGTTGGGAAAATGAGACTAAAATTTTGAAAAAACTCAATGAAGTCACTAAAGAGGGGGTGAGATGTCAAATCTTTGGTGTATTAGAAAAGGTTTTAGAGCATAGGGTCAAGCTTGTTATGGATAAGATAGAAAATGTGCACGAATGCTATATTGCTTTGTCACAAGCATTAGAACAGATGAAGGCTCATGTCCTAATTTTAGATCCTCATTTAAGAAATGGCAACATATTCATCACACTTTGGTAACATTGTGTAAAGATTTATAGAGAATTTTGGATGCTCTGACAGCTCTAAAACCCATTAAGAAAATGGTGAAGATGGTTATTGATGAATTTCACTATATATTTGGGGAGTCAGAAAATGAAAACAAAAATGGAATCCTTCCATACACTCAAGCATCAGTTTATACCAGAGATTCTAGGGGAAAGTGATCATCTCAAAGGCCTTGATGATTGGAAGAAGGAATTCGATCAAATAGTTCCCAATGTAGTCACTCATTTGCAAAAGGATCAAGAAGTAAATGTTCATAGTTTCAATCTAATTTTGGATGGAATAATTGCATTAGATTCAGGCTATTCCAAGTTTATCATAGAAGTTAGAGGATTGTTGAATAAAAGGTGGAAGGCTAATTTGGAAAATGTGCCACAAATTCAAGAATATAAATGGCCAAATGATTATACAGTGTTTCAGTGGGAACAAGAATATTTGGCTACTCTTGAAGATTAGTCATGTCCTAGGATATTGCGAAGTGATCAAAGAAGGAATCTTACTAATCCACTGATCATGTGTGCTTAATGATTACTAACAGACCTTGGATGTGCCTTAGTTCTATTTTGGGCCTTTTATGATGTTTTATTTTCATAATTATTTTCCTACACCAATTATATTTGTGTAATATTTTGGTTGGTGTAATTAGAGATAAACAAAAGATAATGTAATAGAAAGTTGTTGTTGCATCTGGGTGGGTAGTTGAAGGGTTGTAACAATTTGAAGCTTGTCGCTTCCTTCATCTACTTATAAGAAGGAAACCATGACCATTGGGAGAGGGGGGATTGGTTTTAGGGGGGAAAAGCTATACATTTAAGAACTTTTTTGAAGCAAAGTAATGGAAAGAAAGCATTAACCTGGTGCCCGAATTCTAGTTTCAATTGTTTTGTTGAGGTTATTGGTAACAATTATCTGGTTGTCTCCAATTTGATGTTTTTCTTGTTATTTAAATTAGTGTATCAATTATATATCAGGTTTATCAAAGAAAATTTACATTTTGTGTGGTTTATTTGATTGGTTTCTTCAAGTAAAAATTAAATTCATTTGGATAAGTCACAGTAACATGGAAGATTCATTTGGATTAAAAAGAAGAGCTTGGTAATTAAATTCCTTGCATGTTTATGCAAGTCATAAACATCAGAGTGCCAAACAATTTGAATTATAACCAGTAGGCTGACACATATTCAATCTATATTTTGACCCCGTTACCTAGTGGAAGAAAGGCACTAATCATTTTATCCCCAAAATAATTCCTTGAAAAAGCCTTTTCTATATATTTCAAATATTTAGTTGTAGGAATAGGAGTAGCAGTTAGTTTTGTATTTTTATTGTCTATTTCAAAGCCTCATGCCAATATGAAATAGATTGTTAGAGGATGATTTAATTGACAAAATTGTGATCACACAAACTCTACAAATTTGTATGAGGTTTTCAATTTGCTTAATTATCATCAGTAAATCCTAGAGAGTTAACAATCATTGGTGATAAAGGTACACCCACCTAGGCATAGCAGAGCCTCAAGAGCAGGGAATTCTAACTATCCTGGTTAATTCTGTTCATTGGCCAGATTGCTTGTTGAACCTGATCATAAAGCTTGGCATACTTTTAGGGTTTGACAATATGTTGATTTGGGAACCAACACATCGATCCCAAACAAAAATGTATTTTCTAGGCAAAAATATGAAATTAAAATGCATACCTAACTACTTGAATCTATGTCACAGCAAGAATGAGAAATTGAAAATAGAATTAGGTTTCTTGAGTCTAGAGTGTAGTCACATGCTTTCCTTATTGCTACCAAAATCCATGTTGCTCAGTCCCTTGTTGCTCCCTTAGATCCTATTTACAATTAGTTAGATCTCTCTTGGGTTTACTAAAAGATGCAAATCATGTCAACCAAGGTCTACATCCAAATGCCTAGATTTGATGGTTATAATGTTTGGGAAGGGGACACACATGTCAATGAGTTTTCAGGATTTATGGACAATTTTTAGTTTGAATGTTATGATATGTGGATGAGATATTTTGTTAGGTCCTTGTTGGAAAGGCAAGGAATTGGATTGAAAGTTTTCCAAGGAAATCCTTTGCCTCTTGGAATGAACTCCTGGTTGCATTTGAAGAGGAGTTTGCATTTGATTTAGACCTCATTGATCTTGTTCAGGAATTAGAACAAGTCAAGAGACAAGACGAAGAGTCTAGCATGGATTTTAGTCACAGGTTTGCAGTTTCCCTTTTGAGGATTCCAAATGATTTTAGATCTAACACAAGTGCCTACATTGGTTTTTTCCTTGAATCCTCTAAGGTTAGTTTGAGTTCAATGTGGGACGATTTGAAACTAACAAGCATGCAATAGGCTTATTTATGCCTAAACTATGTGGAAAAGATAAGGGATGATTACATAGCAGGTTTGTTATCTTCAAATACAGGTGTTGCTGCTAATAAACAAGTTGATGTGAAGATCAATGATGTGGATATAACTGATCAAATGGATACAACATCAAATCAAGATAGATGTGTAATTAGAGGGGTGGAAGATGAAGGTGGTGTAGTGTTTGACAACAATGTAAATGATGATGACAGTGTGTGCACCTACATTAAGTTGGATAAGTCATCAAGTGAAGATGAAAAAGATGAAATCCATGATGACTTTTGGTGCGATATTGAGGCATGTGGCTAGGTGAAAAAAAATTATGTGTGCATAAATGAACACTCAAGTGGATCAACTAATGAAGTTGATCACAAGGAGTGTGCACAAGCAAGTGATATCGGGAGTGAGCAAGAATCTAATTTCTTGTGTAATGCATTTCCCTTTTTTGTTCCATTTGATAATGATGAGGCAATGAACATTTATTTGCATGAGGATAACAAGAGTGTGTTTGTGCATGTTGATAACTTGGCAAACATCATTAGAATATCTTACTAGTTTTTAGGGAGAATATCTTTATAGATCTTCTTCAAATGTACTACTTCTCCATCCCATCTATCCTTAGCATGTCTCAAAACTTGTATATATGCGGACAAGGCAAATAGTTTTGAAGTTTTGGTCACATGTACATACTTATGTATCATACACCTTTGCCATTGATGTCAAAGGCAAAGAATGAAGCTTGTGAAAAACATAGAAATAAAAGTAAGATGAAGAAGGAGAGAAGCATGTAGTTAGGGGGAGCAGTGTGATGGTTTTTCACATCATGTGTTGTCATCAATGCCAAAGGGGGAGATTGTTGGCAACTTGGCAAACATCATTAGAGACACTGCTAGTATAAGTTGGATTGACATGATCTGTTTTATGGTGTTGTCATTGATGGCAACAAGAGTTCAACAAGGATGCAGAAGGTTTGTGAGGTTATAGTCATGTGTACAGAGAACTCCAGTCCGGAAAGAAGACTTAGATATTTTGGCTAAGTAATTGGCAGAGTACTGAGATGGGTATAGAGAGATAGTAATATGATAAGCATTGGTCCGTAGTTGAAAATCCAGCCTTGCGGTTCTGGTAAGATGTCTATAGTCCTTAGATGGTCTTAAATCCAAAGTTTCAACTTTTGATCATCTCTAAAAGTGTACCTTCAAGTAGCCTAAGTCTGGCATGACAGAATATAGTACTGAGCAGAGAAGAACACCTGATTGTTTTGGTCTGCATTCCTTTGGTAATAGATATTTCCTTATGTGGTTTTGAGGTGTTGTTAACACTTTTTTGAAGGTCTCAAATCCAAATTTTCTGATCTTAGAGTCCTCTAGAAAGATAGTTATGAGCTACTGAGTATTGCTACAAGATTTGATAGTGTTTTATTATGACAGGGTATGTGTTCTGATGGTCTACATTTGGCTACAAGTTGATATTATGCTCTGTAGTTTTGGAGTGGTGTTCTAAGATGTCTAAAGAGTCTTTGATATGAATTTTAGAAAGTCTTAAGGTCCACATTGAAAGTTACAATCTGACAGATGGATTGACCCTGTGATAGTCAGTGTTTAAGGTCAACCTAATACTTTGATCTATGTATGGTAAGATCCAGTGTTTGGAATCATATCATAAGTGGTTCTATAGTTGAAGCTAACATGTATAAATATGTTTAAAGTTGTGAATTGGTTCACAAGGTGTTTTGATTAGGCCGACAAGTTTCTCAGGCATAGCTACATGCTTCATCTTTTTAGGCCAACCTAATTTGAAGATTGCAAGTGTTGCGAATATTTATATGATCCAATTCGATGCTTGAATGATGAGAAGTGTGAATATGAGTGTGTGTGTGTGTGCGTGCCATGTGAAGTTCTATGATTTTGTAAGGGTGACAAGTGCTGAAGAAGAGAGATCTTATTTTCATGTAAGAATAGAGCAGTGTAATAGAGCAATCCAAGATGAAGAGCTTTGAGACAGTTTATTGAGCTACATTGGAGTTGTATTCATGCATTTGCATATGCAATTATAATAGTTCATTTTGGCAGTGAGCTATCCCTTCTTTCTTTCTTTTCTCTTGGCAGTGAGCCTGTATGTAGTGAGCATTCTTCTTTGGATAGTGAGTCCTTAAGGGCAATGAGCCTCTTTGCAATTCAACATTATTACTACATAATATATGTGAGCTAACATTCACTGTGGTTTTTCCCATTTTGGGTTTTCCACATAAAAATCCCGGTGTTTATGTGCTATGCTTTATGGTTGTTCCTTCTATGCATTTGCTTTGCTACTATTAAATGTGGAAAATGGATTAATGGTTTAATAAGTAAATTGTTTAAGAGAATATTGATTCACCCTCCTCTCAGTATTCTGGGTGTTCAACAGTACATGATAACCAATCTAAGATGTGTTAGTGTAAGCAATGATTTTTTAGTTTGAAGATTTCCCCTTGATGAATGTGAAGATTGTGATCATGTGGACGCATATGAAAGCCTATTTCTGTGGTGCAAAGTTTATTGTCTTCCTCATGCAAATTGTGCTTAAAGGAGGCCACAAGGTGATGATACAAGAATGAATATGGAAGAAGAGGTGTGTAATCAATCATGTTGCAATAGTATGTGTGACACAACAGGATGCTAGAATGAGATCCAAATAGTGGGGCAATTGGAAGGACTCGGTTCTTCATATGATGTATCTCATGGTGTAATTTGTTGTGCTACTTGTCTGAATTTTGGCCTAAGTCATGTTTGTGATTCAGATGTTGATATTTGTAGCATCACAAGTGAGAGTGGTGTATGTTGGCCATCTACTGTCCAAGGGCTTGATGTGGACTTGGTTGATTATGAGACTTTCCTTTGTGATGAAGGTCACATTTCTAATGTTGTGGATGATAATAGGGTGCCTATATTTGAGTCATTTATGTGGATTTAGCATACAAGTGATGATGAAGTTGAGTTGCAATACTCTAATGAAGCAAAAAAATAATTTTGTTGTAGCCTAGCTTAAAGGTATGCCAGGGCTAGAATTTTTTTTAATTTAATTTACAAGAAGAATCATCTCCTTTTGTAGATTGACAATACAGTCAAACACATTTTTCATTTCCATGTGAACTAGAATTGTTCTTTTGCCCTTGGTTCACATGGGGGTCAGTGAATATGATGATGTTGCATGTGTGGATTGATATTTGCTTCCATCCATGTCTATTAATACTGATTTGATTTCTAGTTCTTCATTAATAGTAGTGAATGTGCATGGTGTTGTGTGGGGTTGTTCCTCCACATTACTTGTGGTTGCCTTGTAGTGATGTTGGTAGGGGGGTTGGTCTCCACTTCATGATTATTAGTTGTAGATTGGTATAGGCATATGGAAATCATCATTTGTTACAGTTGGGTGATCAACATGTTTATATTTTGAGGGAGATAAGCTCCTTCATTTAGCTTGTCTTCAATAGAGGCAAGTAGATCTATCCATCTTTCATAGGGTTAACCTGTATTATGTTAAAATTTTGAGTCGGGCCATCCTTTCAATGTTTGTATGCTTTCATGCTATTGACTGTGTGCATTTTATATACACCCTCATTATGTATTGTCTTATAAATATGTTTATGTATTTCCTCATTCTCATTTTTGTGTGGTCTGCCTCCTAGAGAGTTTCTAGATTCTTGATGTGTCAAGGTTTGATCCATAAGCCAGTATTAGCCCCTATGCCTTAATTGTAAAATCTTGTGTTTGATCCTATGTTTGGTGTGTATTTTTCTTCATTTTGATGTGTATTTTCATCTTGGAATTCTTTGATTGTGTTCCCCTATATCTTATCTATATTTCCATCTCCAAAAATCCCTTGAAAATCTTAATAAATATCAAATTATAGTTAAGTGTTGCCTTTGTCATAGTTTTGGGCCCTGGTTGAACTTGTCAATAGATTCAACAGGCTTTGAACCTGTCGAAATGTTGAAATCAATGTAAAGGTGTGAGTTTTATGTGTTGTTAGTGATCTCATCTAACATTGAACTCACCAACAATGGTTTCTTTGGGCCTTCAATTGGCTGAAATTGTGAAATGGAAGTGCATAGGATATGCGTTCGCAAGTTCATGATCCCGTGAACTTACCGACAAGTTATTAATCCTTTAAAATCTCCAAAGTGTCAAAATTAAATCTAAGAAAAAGTGTTGAAGAAAGAGAGAAGGAAGACATTGAATGTGGTTAGATTTTCAACATGTTCAAGTTTCCTTGAACTTACTGATGAGTTAAAAATTATGTGTAAGCACTAACAGAGGAAATGCAAACAAAGGAAGGAGCAAGAGCTTGTCGTGTGGTTCAATAGGACAATGAAGCCCTAAAATTTTGATTGAGGGAGTATGAGTAGCATTGAAAGGGCAATGGAGACTTGATATAAAAAAGTGGAACTAGTGAAATAAGAAGGAGAAAGACATGAAACAGAGAACAAAGGAGACAAAGGAAGATGTCTTTTAGCAAGTTCAACAAAGTTTGAACTCACTAAAAGAGTTCATAAATGCATCAAAGTATCAAAAAACCAAGTGACTTAGGAGATAATAAAATGAAGCAAAGAGAGTGCTTATTAGTGAGTTCAATGAAGTGTGAACTCACCAACAAGCCAACAAAAGTGAATAAAATACAAAGGAAAGGAAATAAAGAATGGTGTCAGTGAGTTGAACGAGACTTGAACTTGTTGAAACACCAACATGGTAGTTCAAGGGCCCAACACAATGCTAAAATTGTGTTTTTCAATGCTAGAAGGATGTTTCAAATGAGTTTTTCACCTATTCCCACACTATGCCTCCATGAATGATGCAGAAGCATCCCAGGTTGCAGATCGATCTTGCATCAACCAAAAACATTTGCATTCTTTTCTTTTCTTTCATTTTAGTTACAGTTCAGTGATTTGCAGTTCAACATTTCTACCACATATTCATATCAAAGCGTGTGGAGTAGGATTTAGCTTCCATGCTATGTCAACTACATCATACTCAGATTTCAAGGGATTTGGATTTATCTACATAAAGTTATCGCTATTAGAAGTTCATCAACTTTCACAGAGCAAAGAATTCATACAGATAGTTGAGAGGAAAAGGTTTGTGGAGTACTTCTGTGACTTGAAAATCCTAATGGAACATCATACATGACACATAAGGACCAAATAGACCTTCCTTGAGGTTTGCACCAAGTTTCATTCATTTGTGGAGAAATACCATATGTTGTAGGTTGACCTACACGTTTAATCATTCATTAGAGTTTGAAACCTCTTGTGGCTCATGTGGAGGATTCTATGAGATTGAAGATGATATATATACATCTCTTAGATGCATTAGGATTAAGTTAGTAGTTATGATAGTTTATATAAAGAATTTTATTTTGGGAGGTACTTCAATGCCCTATCTTTCATTTATGTTGTAACTCGCAAAGCAGGCCTATGAGGCCTTTGATTGTAGCTCGCATGTTGTGGGAATATAAGCATTTTGATTCTCTAATATATTGAGCATTTGAATCTTCAATTGTTTTCTATATTTGAGTTGTTTCCGTTGTGTTTACTCTAGTAGAATTATTTGGATAGTCCCTTTTTAAGACCCTCCATCCATTATTGCACCAAGTGGTATCAGAGCAAAGTTGTGAATCCTTTGGGAAGTGAAGGCATTCTAAAAGATCTTGTGATGAGAAGATCACTAACCTAAGGTAGTCTACTTGTGTTTTTCAACAAAATGTCAATTGTGAGGTGTTGTGTGGTTACACAACACGCCCCATTTTGACTTGGCAAAACAGGGACCCAACTTTTGTTTTGGCTTGTGTTGTCTGTTTCTGGCGGTTTGGTAAAAATAAGTCAGGTGCATCATCATCGTGAAGGTCAGGATGAGGTAGGTCATCATCATGAGGTTAGTTTGTCAAAGTTCATATTTTGTTTCTATGACTTCATGGTTAGAAAGAGCTTGAAATTCCATGCAGGTTTGCCTTTTGCATCACTCGAAAATTCGTCCATATGAAGGAGTTGTAAGCAGTCAAAGTTTTGGTCAAACCTGGTAATTGCTGTATGAACATCATCATCATGATATTTGAAAAGCCCCCCGATAATATCCTGAGGTCGAAACATCCGGACGTCAAGTTTAAGTCGTAATAATCCTTTCCCGTCAGGCGGTCTTTTGTATCGCCAAAGGTCATCATCATGATCTTACTCTATCACCTGGTGAATATCATGCAGTCCCGAAACATCCGGACGTCAATCTTAAGTGCTAGTGTGTTTTACCCGTCGAGTAACCTTGGAAACATTGCGAGCATCATGATATTCCAATATCACCCGATATTGTAATATCATGCTGATGAATCTAATATCACCTTGCTTAAGAAATCTGTCATCTGCATAATTTGCATGCGCACGACAATGTGCTGTTGAACATCATCATCATGATCTTTCATGACAGGATCACATTTCGTAATATCCTGCTGATCTCCTTTTGCGTGATCATGATGATCACCTTATCTTTCGAAACGGAGGATGATTTTCCTTTCCCAAACCTTGTTGAACAAAATCATCATGATCTTGTTAGTCTTTCCCGACAGTTAGTAATATTATCCTGCCGACAAGTATAACATTTTGCAAATATGATGATGACGATGACGTCATCATCACCTTCTCCTTCGGCTGGATATTTTCCAAGGCGTGATCCATTTCGCCAATATGATGATGACGATGACGTCATGTTTTAAGATTAACGAAGGCCCGGATATCCTGATCATCATCATTAGGACTTTCAGCAGGATCATATTTTAAATCACCCAGTGCGGATATGATGATGATGATGTTCATCATCCTGATCTTTTGGCAGGTTACCTTCTCCGAAAAAGGGTCATATTGCATTCATCCACCTGATCATCTTCCTTAGAGGTGACCCGATATTCCATTTATCTCCTGCTCTTAACGAAGCATGACGGTGACGTCATCCCTTTGCATTTTAACGAAGCCTGATGATGACGATGACGTCATCATGATATTCCTCAGCGGCAGGATCATTTTCCAAGTCCTCCTGTTTGTCTTCATCATGATGATGATGACGATGTCTTTCTTTCCCGAATATGCAAAAACAAAACATCCTGATGTGCTTTTCCTCAGAGCATTCGGAAAGGAGGAGCATCATATTTCATGGTATCCTGCGGCCAGATAGAGGGCATATAGTTGGTCATCCTCATGATGTTTGGCGTCGGTATAGCTGTTGCCCTCAGCCTAGGGTGGATTTGTCACCCTGATCATATGTAATCACGCTGATGCAAATATGATGATGATGTAAGGCCGGATTCTAAGGATGGTTGAAGGGCGATTATTTCCTTGTATAATTTGAGATCATCATGATCATATTTTGAACCCGATATACAAGAAAATGGGCAAAAACATGAAGCGATGGAAATTTGGAGCCCGATTACCTGTAGCTGCGCATTTTTGGTGGCTTGTTTAATAAAATGTTTAAATTCCTGTTGTTTATCATGATGATGATGAACTTAATGTTTGTCTGTTTACTTGCAGGAAGTCATGATGATGCTGCTGAGGCTGAACATTGAAGTCATGATGATGCTGCTGAGGCTGAACATTGAAGTCATGATGATGCTGCTAAAGTTGAGCGTTGAAGTCATGATGCTGCTGCTGAAGCTGATAATTACAAAGTTGTGCATGGAGTCAACATGGGCCAGACATGAGGAGGATATTGTCAAATATGCTGTTCGCCAGCTGGAGACTGAATCAAGTTGAAGATGCTGGAATATTCTGTGCCAGCTGTGCATTTGCCAACTGACGAAGCATGTGCTTTTCATCTGGACCGCTAATTGCTATGAGAGGATCCTGATCCTTGGATCGTTGTAACCGTTTTTTTTGGCGGTTGTTCTATATAAGAGCCAGAGCTTGTCATTAAAAAAGGAGAAATACATTAGAATACACAGACGCATCTGGCGCAAAGAGTCAATTACTGTAGAATAAGTTAGGAGATCAGATTACTGAGACTAATGAGGATAGAATTGTTGAAATGTCAAGGTTCTTTCTTCAGATCACTATAAATGTACCTGTTCTTGAGCATACTGAATGAATATGAAGTTCCAGATTACATCCTGATTGTAAATTTTACGTAATCTTTCTGTTGATTTCTGGATATGTACTAGTGAATGCTGTGTTCAACTGGAAGCGCTTTCATTTCATTACATGTTGTTGTCAACTTTCCTTTGAAGCTTTGCACTAGATCATGCGGATTTGTGGATTGTCCTGGTGAAGTATGATTTCTAGTTTTCCTTCTTTTCATTGCAAGTATGGGAGCTTGTATGTGAATCAGTGATCTAAGTCCAGTAATTTTAGGAATCTCACTCTCTAACCCTTTTCCTTTTTTCAATTTCATTAATTCATCACCATAACTGCAAATCATGATAAATAACAAGCAGAAACAGTGAAATATGCTGAAATCCCGTAGGTAACTGAAGATCCTTAGCATATTTGAGTTAAATGCATGTAGTATTGAAAATATCATGCAAAGAATCATAAATAATGATAGAAATCATGCAAATATCGGCCTGTATGCACATTATTTGACTAAATTTACAGTGCAGAGGTAGAATCGTTGGAGACTTGCAGAGCGAACATCCAGAGCAGGATATTTGAAGATGATGATGATGAACAGTGCAGAAACACGTAAGGCCCCTGAATGGAAAACAGCAACACACATCAACCACTGAGTAACGTCAGTAGATTAAGACCTAATCAACGGAGACTTGGGATCATGAATTCTTTGAATTCATCGTATCTTTCAAGATGAGTAAAGGTTGTTGTGTAACTTTTATTCTATGTTTGCGAATGACTAACATCATGACCAACATAAATTGGCGCTAGAAGGAGGGCCGACAGAGAATTTCTGGATTTCATCAACAGAAGGAGGGCCGAACTGGAAAAGACACCATTGCTTCAGTCATCATTCATTTTATGCAGGCCCCTCGCTCCTAACGCAACATAAATTGGCGCTAGAAGGAGGGCCGAATAATAGATCCTGTTCCTGAACAAAGATTTTTTTTGGATTTTCTGCAAATATTGCATAAATATTTCAGCATTTCAGTTAAATGTCTGCAAATATCTCTTACCTGAGATGTTTTGGTTGCACCTTTGCAAAGATCTGGCCTAAAGCATCAAATATTTGTTTGACTTTCTGGACTTTCAAAGTTTTAATCTGAGATATGACAGATCTCCTTAAAATTGCAAAATACTAAAGAAATTTGAAGAATAGAATCTCATTTTGATGGATGTATATGAAAATAATGGTCAAATTAACATTCCTTTATTTCAGGAAACTTTGAGTAGGCAGCTTTACCCTCACAATTTGTCTAACTTTGGTTTATCTACCTGTTGCAGGATACACCAGACTGTAGAACACAGTGAAATTAATTGTTTAACTTTCCTCACAAGGTTGGATTTATATTTGAAAGGACTAATATTCTTCCCGGATGTGTTCAGAGCTGAAACTTGCCAAGAAAATGAAGAGATCTGCCAGGGAAATGAAGAAATTCTGGAGCAACAAGCAGATGCAGCACCAGAAGTTATTAATTGTCCAGACACTGAAGTGGATCATTCTGAAGATTTTCAATTATACTTGTCTAGAAATATACAGTGTAGTCAAATATTAGGTTTACCCATTGATGATGTCTTGATTGAAAGCTGGTGCAGATTACATGATGAAGAGCATTCAGAGAGAGATTGCTACCCTTGCTTGGTCATGTTGAAAAAGATTCTAGAAAATACAATAGCTGAATCAGTTCCAGAAGGTAATGAAGAGGAAACATCTTTCCTGGATTCATTTTATGGTGATATTGATAAGAGTTCTTTACTTCCTAATACAAGTAAGGACCAGTCAGTATGCAGGTATGAATCTTGTGAAAATTTTAGAGAAGAAATCACTTATCAGGATAATATTTTTTATTCTGATCCTAATACTTTTGATAAAGAAGATGAAACATCTTTCCTGGAGTCATTCTATGGTAAAGAGAAGTGTAAACAGATAGTAGAGCAATTTAAATGCACTCCTGATGATGAGGTTCCTATGATGGTAACTCAGGGAGTCATAGAGAAGAAAATAAATGCTGATTTATTACCTGACTTCTTTGAATTAAATGATCAAATGCAAGAATGTTGCAGGTTAAAGGAACCAGATCCTCTGATAGATAGAAAATGTGAATTATTCAATGAACAATTCCTGAAAGAAGAAGATGTAGAAGACTTTGGAGTTGTTGTGCATAATCAGATATCACTCCAGAAATATTTTGAAAATGAAACAGGGAAGTGTCCTGATCAAGTGAAAGTTGTTTTTCCTTTACAGTCAAATGATTTAGAAATGATAAATTTCTGTATATCAGGTTGTGATAATAAAGATACTTATTTAGATGCTGATGTGCAGGAAATTGAAGAAAATATTGAGAAGTTTCCTGAACTGGAAGATAAACTGAACATCCAGAATGAAGGGATAAGGCTGGATAAAGATGAAGAATTAATACATCAAAGGTCATACATCCTTCAATTTGAAGAGGGACCAGGCACTGAGCCAAGCAGTGAAAATATAATGACAAATGGAAGACCAATTGCCAATGAAGAAGCATGTCCAGCAAAGCCAGAAATACACCAGGTTGTATTTCTCCTTTCCACAGTAAATAATGTTGAATACTATTTTGATTATGGAAATTCAGAAGATAAGACATGCATATGGATTAATCATGAACATGGTGAGCTTCCTCAGTTGCTGATCATCAAGAGTTGTTTTGTTGAATACAGCGAATTCAGAATATCAGAATATTCTTCAGAATATAAAGATAAATTTGCTAGGTTGAGAACCATAACTAATACCCTGATGCTCCTGCACAATCAAAAGAAGTATGCAAATACAGGTGTCCTTAGGTCTTTTTCTGGTTTTTGTTTGCCTAGTAGTGTGTTGTATATAATTTTGTAGATTAGTTGTTTGTACAGTCTGCTTGTTTGTTTTGCTTTCTTGTTCTGTTCATGTTGTTTCCTTTTTGTAGGTTAGTTGTTTGTATAGTGTTTCTTCTGTTTTGTGTTGTTTTGGTTGAGTTTTGGTTTGGTAAGTCAGGATGATGCACTTCATCACCTAAGAAAATAACTAAATTGTTAGGATTCAAGTGATGAGATCAGATTTAGATATAGATTGTAATTCATTCTGATAAATACTCATGATCAGGTTTATGATGTCTTTTCATCAGGGTACTTTTTCTTGTCCAAAGTGAATCAAACACAATGAAACACCTAACAGCCTTGGGTTTGTTGAAGATATGAGTATAGGTGTTAAGTGAAAAATCTAAAGGGACTCCCTTGCTACCAATACAATCTCCAACCTAAAGCTGCAAGTGACTACACCTTGTACAAATGAGCAGACATGATGATATCAAATTTAAATTTTTAAAGGAAAATCAGAAACGAAATAAAATTAGGCCATCTAAGTAACTCTACCGGGGCTATGGACGCCTGCTGGCAGTGGGGCTCTACTTAGGGAGATTGTATAGATAACCTTGCCGGGGTTATAGACACCTGCTGGCAGCAAGGCTCTATCCAGGTTGGCTATGAGGGATGATCTCCAACTATGTAGTTTAACACCAGTTACTTATGTTTTCAACTTGCTTTCAAGATGAGGATAATTAATCATCTGCACACACCTGATCCTTTGTTAGCTTTATCACCATAATGAAATTTTATCATTCAAGGATCATGATGATTTTACTTAGACAGAATTAGAACACTATAGATAAATGTGATCACATCACTTGAATTATTTGAATTTTGTTGTTTTCTTTGGTGGCAAGTTGTTGTGTGGTTACACAACACGCCCCATTTTGACTTGGCAAAACAGGGACCCAACTTTTGTTTTGGCTTGTGTTGTCTGTTTCTGGCGGTTTGGTAAAAATAAGTCAGGTGCATCATCATCGTGAAGGTCAGGATGAGGTAGGTCATCATCATGAGCTTAGTTTGTCAAAGTTCATATTTTGTTTCTATGACTTCATGGTTAGAAAGAGCTTGAAATTCCATGCAGGTTTGCCTTTTGCATCACTCGAAAATTCATCCATATGAAGGAGTTGTAAGCAGTCAAAGTTTTGGTCAAACCTGGTAATTGCTGTATGAACATCATCATCATGATATTTGAAAAGCCCCCCGATAATATCCTGAGGTCGAAACATCCGGACGTCAAGTTTAAGTCGTAATAATCCTTTCCCGTCAGGCGGTCTTTTGTATCGCCAAAGGTCATCATCATGATCTTACTCTATCACCTGGTGAATATCATGCAGTCCCGAAACATCCGGACGTCAATCTTAAGTGCTAGTGTGTTTTACCCGTCGAGTAACCTTGGAAACATTGCGAGCATCATGATATTCCAATATCACCCGATATTGTAATATCATGCTGATGAATCTAATATCACCTTGCTTAAGAAATCTGTCATCTGCATAATTTGCATGCGCACGACAATGTGCTGTTGAACATCATCATCATGATCTTTCATGACAGGATCACATTTCGTAATATCATGCTGATCTCCTTTTGCGTGATCATGATGATCACCTTATCTTTCGAAACGGAGGATGATTTTCCTTTCCCAAACCTTGTTGAACAAAATCATCATGATCTTGTTAGTCTTTCCCGACAGTTAGTAATATTATCCTGCCGACAAGTATAACATTTTGCAAATATGATGATGACGATGACGTCATCATCACCTTCTCCTTCGGCTGGATATTTTCCAAGGCGTGATCCATTTCGCCAATATGATGATGACGATGACGTCATGTTTTAAGATTAACGAAGGCCCGGATATCCTGATCATCATCATCAGGACTTTCAGCAGGATCATATTTTAAATCACCCAGTGCGGATATGATGATGATGATGTTCATCATCCTGATCTTTTGGCAGGTTACCTTCTCCGAAAAAGGGTCATATTGCATTCATCCACCTGATCATCTTCCTTAGAGGTGACCCGATATTCCATTTATCTCCTGCTCTTAACGAAGCATGACGGTGACGTCATCCCTTTGCATTTTAACGAAGCCTGATGATGACGATGACGTCATCATGATATTCCTCAGCGGCAGGATCATTTTCCAAGTCCTCCTGTTTGTCTTCATCATGATGATGATGACGATGTCTTTCTTTCCCGAATATGCAAAAACAAAACATCCTGATGTGCTTTTCCTCAGAGCATTCGGAAAGGAGGAGCATCATATTTCATGGTATCCTGCAGCCAGATAGAGGGCATATAGTTGGTCATCCTCATGATGTTTGGCGTCGGTATAGCTGTTGCCCTCAGCCTAGGGTGGATTTGTCACCCTGATCATATGTAATCACGCTGATGCAAATATGATGATGATGTAAGGCCGGATTCTAAGGATGGTTGAAGGGCGATTATTTCCTTGTATAATTTGAGATCATCATGATCATATTTTGAACCCGATATACAAGAAAATGGGCAAAAACATGAAGTGATGGAAATTTGGAGCCCGATTACCTGTAGCTGCGCATTTTTGGTGGCTTGTTTAATAAAATGTTTAAATTCCTGTTGTTTATCATGATGATGATGAACTTAATGTTTGTCTGTTTACTTGCAGGAAGTCATGATGATGCTGCTAAGGCTGAACATTGAAGTCATGATGATGCTGCTGAGGCTGAACATTGAAGTCATGATGATGCTGCTAAAGTTGAGCGTTGAAGTCATGATGCTGCTGCTGAAGCTGATAATTACAAAGTTGTGCATGGAGTCAACATGGGCCAGACATGAGGAGGATATTGTCAAATATGCTGTTCGCCAGCTGGAGACTGAATCAAGTTGAAGATGCTGGAATATTCTGTGCCAGCTGTGCATTTGCCAACTGACGAAGCATGTGCTTTTCATCTGGACCGCTAATTGCTATGAGAGGATCCTGATCCTTGGATCGTTGTAACCGTTTTTTTTGGCGGTTGTTCTATATAAGAGCCAGAGCTTGTCATTAAAAAAGGAGAAATACATTAGAATACACAGACGCATCTGGCGCAAAGAGTCAATTACTGTAGAATAAGTTAGGAGATCAGATTACTGAGACTAATGAGGATAGAATTGTTGAAATGTCAAGGTTCTTTCTTCAGATCACTATAAATGTACCTGTTCTTGAGCATACTGAATGAATATGAAGTTCCAGATTACATCCTGATTGTAAATTTTACGTAATCTTTCTGTTGATTTCTGGATATGTACTGGTGAATGCTGTGTTCAACTGGAAGCGCTTTCATTTCATTACATGTTGTTGTCAACTTTCCTTTGAAGCTTTGCACTAGATCATGCGGATTTGTGGATTGTCCTGGTGAAGTATGATTTCTAGTTTTCCTTCTTTTCATTGCAAGTATGGGAGCTTGTATGTGAATCAGTGATCTAAGTCTAGTAATTTTAGGAATCTCACTCTCTAACCCTTTTCCTTTTTTCAATTTCATTAATTCATCACCATAACTGCAAATCATGATAAATAACAAGCAGAAACAGTGAAATATGCTGAAATCCCGTAGGTAACTGAAGATCCTTAGCATATTTGAGTTAAATGCATGTAGTATTGAAAATATCATGCAAAGAATCATAAATAATGATAGAAATCATGCAAATATCGGCCTGTATGCACATTATTTGACTAAATTTACAGTGCAGAGGTAGAATCGTTGGAGACTTGCAGAGCGAACATCCAGAGCAGGATATTTGAAGATGATGATGATGAACAGTGCAGAAACACGTAAGGCCCCTGAATGGAAAACAGCAACACACATCAACCACTGAGTAACGTCAGTAGATTAAGACCTAATCAACGGAGACTTGGGATCATGAATTCTTTGAATTCATCGTATCTTTCAAGATGAGTAAAGGTTGTTGTGTAACTTTTATTCTATGTTTGCGAATGACTAACATCATGACCAACATGAGGCAGTTGATATCTTTTAGTTAGAGTGCCAAATTGAGGCAGTTACACTGGATCCTAGGAAGAGATGTCACCAAGGAGGATGCTTGTTATGGCCAATGTTGCTGAAAGAATGGAAGAAATGATTGAGATGATGAGGACAATGAAGTTTAGATTGGATTCTGTAGAGGAAGATAGAAGAAGAGGACTAAACCCTAGATATGAAGATGAAAGTGATGATGATGAATTTCAAGATGCTGACCAAAATGAAGAAACCCTAGAAGAAGAATCATATCATGTAAAGATGTTGAAATCTATTTCTAAGATGGAAAAGAGACCTAGAGTGGAAGTATCAAACTATACTGGAAATTTAAACCCTAAGGAATTGATTGACTGGATAAATGACTTGGAGGAATACTTTGAATATGAGGAAATTGAAGATCTGGAGAGAGTAAGATTTGCAAAAATTAAGTTGAAAGGACATGCTTCTATTTGGTGGAAATAAGTTCAATTGGATAGGAACATGAGAGAAAAAGATAAGATCATAAAATGGGATAGGATGGTGACAAAATTGAAGAATCGGTTCATACATGTTGACTATGAATTGGAATTGTTGAAGAGATTACAAAACCTAAGGCAAAAGGAGAAATCTGTGAAGGAGTATACTGAATAATTTCATAAGATGATCATAAGGATATTACATAGTGAAGCAAGCAAGGAGAAAGTAGTAAGGTACATAAATGGATTGAGAATGAACAATCAAGAAGAACTAAGTTTGGTAAGGATGACAATAGTAGAAGAAGCATATTAGTTTACATTGAAAGTTGAAGACGAGTTGAATAAGAGGCATGAACAAAGACAGAGAGGTAGAGGAGGTAAATTTCAAAGAGGTAGAATATATTCCAAAGGAGAAAGACCTTATTCCAATTAAAATAAGGAAAGCAGTCCATACAAGAAGGAAGACAGAGATAACAATTCATACCGAAGGGATGATAGAAATTTCTACCGCAATAGCAAAGGGAATCATAATTCTTACCATAATCAAGGATACCGAAGAGATGAAGGAGGATTTGACAAAAGAACATTAAGAGGAACTTGTTTTAAGTGTGGAGGAGAAGGACATGGAGCATTTGAATGTCATCAAGGAAGTACAAGCAAAAGGATAGAGAATAGTGCAAGAACATCTTATGCAAAGGAATAACCTATTGGATCACCTAGTTCAGTTGGAAAACTAGAGAAAGGAGAATCATTAGTCATGAGGAGAGCATTATTTCAACTAGAGATAACTGATGAACCACCGCAAAGGAAAAGTTTGTTCTGGACAAGATGCAAATCAGGAGGTAAATGTTGTAAGATTATCATTAATAGTGGCAGTACTAATAATTTGGTTTCAGAGGAGATGGTGACTAAGCTTAAATTGAAGAGATTAAAACACCCTAAGCCCTACAAGATAGCATGGATTCAAGATGAGCACAAGGTACTAGTGAGTGAACAATGTTTGGTGAAATTTCATATAGGATCTTATGTTGATGAGGTATTGTGTGATATTATGCTGATGGATGTATGTCATATATTATTGGGGAGACCATGGCAGTATGATAGAAAGGATATACATGATGGGAGAAAGAATGCTTATACTATAACATCTAATGGGAAGAAACATACATTGATACCTTTGGAAGATGAGCCTAAAAGTGAAGTATGTGGGAATGCTAAAATCTATTTGGTTGATGGAAGGAAATTTTTGGATGGATTGAGAAATGAAAATATGTGTTTTGCTTTGATTCCAAAGAAGTGCGAAACCCTAAGTGCAAAAACTATTACCGCAAAGCAAGAAGAACCACCAGAGGAGATAACTGAATTGTTGACAGAGTACCAAGATATCATATCAGATAATGTACCTAAAGGATTACCACCAATCTAGAGTATCAGTCATCATATGGACCTTATACCTAGATCTAGTTTGCCTAACAAAGTGGCACACCAGATGACACCAATAGAAAATGTGGATCTGAATAGACAGATACAAGAGTTATTGAGAAAAGGGTTGATCAAAGAAAGTTTAAGCCCATGTGTGGTACTTGCAATACTAGCACCGAAGAAAGATGGATAATGGAGAATGTGTACAGACTCTAGAGAAATCAATAAGATCACAGTTAAGTATAGATCTCCATTGCCAAGGATGGATGACATCATGGACTCTTTGAGTGGAGAAAAATATTTCACAAAGATAGACTTGAAGAGTGGATACCATCAAATCAGGATCAAAGAATGAGATGAGTGAAAGACTCCATTTAAGATAAATGATGGATTGTATGAGTGGTTAGAGATGCCCTTTGGAGTAACTAATGCACCGAGTACTTTCATGAGGTTGATGAATGAGGTTTTGAAGAAATTATTAGGTAAGTTTGTTATTGTATACTTGGATGATATTCTAATTTTCAGTAAGACGAAGGAACATTTGTGGCATATTAGACAAGTATTGCAGAGGTTGAGAGAAGAGAAATTGCTGATAAACATCAAGAAATGTAGTTTCATGAAGGAAAAATTGGTATATTTGGGATTTGTGATTTCTGCAGAAGGATTGAAGATGGACCCTGAGAAAGTGAGATCAATTATTGAGTGGCCAACACCTCTGAACATTGGAGAGGTAAGATCATTTCATAGATTAGCAAGTTTTTATCGGAAGTTCATTAGAAATTTCAGTATAGTATGTGTAGACACCCAAAAATGATCCATCGCATCACATCACTTGCATACATCATTTCTTCCTAAATCAATTGCATTCAACGTTAATTAAATAATCTAATTATTTAATTAAATTCATTAATTTCCTCAAAATCACCTAATTTCAACATTAATTAGATAAATTCTATTTATTTAATTAATTTCATCAAAATTCACTTTATTCCTCTAAATTAAATAATTTTAATTATTTAATTAAATCATTATCCCTTTCAAATTCTTCAAATCCACATTAATTGAATAAATTAATTATTTAATTAATTCATCACCTAATTTCCCTTATCAACAATTAAATAATTTTTAATTATTTAATTAATTAAATATTCCTCTAAATTTAAATAAATTGTTCAAATATATTTAAGTTGACTTTATCTTCTAAAAATAAATATTTTATTTATATTCCTCAATCATGCACAATAAATTAAATAAATTTATTTATTTAATTTCTCAATTATCTTCCAATTCCTTTAAAAATATCATTTTCCTCTATGTGGACAATCAGTCTTATTTTTACAACTTCAAAAAAGAAAATCTAAAGTTGAGTTAATTGGCTTTATTCTCATTATTGTTATCATCAACTCATTAAATAGAAAAAGTATTCTAATTTTATGAAATTAAATCTTATCTTTAGCCAAAAAGTAATTAATTCAATAAAATAGCTTTTTCTTCATGACACATGTTGTGTGCACATTCATTGTGAGTTCTTACCATTTCATTGATTTATCTTCACCATTGATAGATCTTTATTGAAACCTATATAAACCCCCTTCACATCATAAAAAATCCTCTTCAATCATTTAAGTTTTGCATTCCTATAGCGCTTTAGCATTCATTGTATCATTGAGCACATATCGTATCTTTGAGTACTTTAAGTGTTTATCTACATCCGCTTGTTGCAACCATGGGTATGTGGCGTATTGAGCAATCCACATAAATCCAAGAGATCAATACAATCTAGGTGATAGCTTTCGATTGTTTAAATTGCATATTCATTGATTTGGTTATCATTTAGATGGATTTTTTTATGTTATAGGATTGAGTTGTTATCATTGTTTTGATCTTATTCAATCTCAATTTTACCTATACACAGTATGCACACCTATGATAGAGATAATGAGAGGTGACAGAAAAGATTTCAAGTGGACATCATGATCAAATAAGAGTTTTGAATTATTGAAGCAGAAAGTGACAAAGCAACCAATGTTAGCATTACTGGATTTTAACAAAATATTTCAAGTAGATTGTGATGCCAATGGAAATGCAATAGGAGCATTGTTAAGTCAAGAAGGGAGACCAGTAGCATATTTCAGTGAGAAGTTGAATGATGCAAGGAGAATATATTCAGTTTATGATTAGGAGTTCTATGCCATATTTCAAGCCTTGAAGAAGTGGAGACATTACTTGTTGCCTAAGGAATTTGTGTTGTACACTGATCATCAGGCTTTACAATATTTGAACAATCAATGAAAGTTGAATCAAAGACACATTAGATGGGTAGAGTTCATGTAGAGTTACACATTTGTATTGAAACATTGGAGAGGGAAGTCAAATAAAGTTGTAGATGCATTGAGTAGAAGAAGGAATTTACTGGCATAGATAAGGGTAGAAGTATTAGAATTTGAGGAACTTAAGCATATGTATGAAGAGGATCTTGATTTTGTAGAAGCATGGAAAGCATGTAAAGAACTTGTTGTGATAGATAGAAGTAAGTGGTTGGATTATTTCATTGAGGAGGATATGTTGTTTAAAGGAAATCAATTGTGCATACCTAGGAGTTGAATGAGAGATAATTTGATAAAGGAGAAACATAATGTTGGATTGGCAAGACATTTTGGGATTGACAAGATAGTAGCTTTGGTAAGTGAACATTAATTTTGGCCTCAAATATATAAGGATGTAAGGAAATTTGTTTAGAGTTGCAAAATTTGTCAAGTTGCAAAAGGGAGTAGTCAAAATACTAGTTTGTACAAATCTTTGACAGTACCGAAGAGACCTTGGGAAGATATAAGCATTAATTTCATATTAGGCTTGCCAAGAACATAGAAGGGCTATGATTCTATATTTGTAGTAGTGGATAAATTTTCAAAGATGGCACATTTTATTCCTTGTACAAGATGACGAATGATGCCATGCATGTTGCTAACATTTTTGTCAAAGAGATTGTGAGATTGCATGGATTACCTAAGAGTATAGTTTCAGACAAGGTTACAATATTCATTAGATATTTTTGGAGGACATTATAGAAAAGATGAAGACAGAACTAAAGTTCAATTCAACATTTCACCCACAGACAGATGGACAAACTGAAGTGGTAAATAAGAGTTTGGGTAACTTGTTGAGATGTTTAGTAGGAGACAAAGCAAGAAATTGGGATCTAGTTCTACCATAATTAGAGTTTACATACAATAATTCAGTGAATAGAAGCACATGGAGGGCACCATTTGAATTTTGAAAGGAGTACAACCTAGAGGAGTTACAGAGCTAAGAGACATTAGTATGGAGAACAAGAGAAGTGTAGAGGTAGAAGAATTTGCAAGATACATGGAGATAGTACATAATCAAGTCAAAAAGTATTTGGAGGAGATGAATAGTAAGTAAAAGGAACAAGCAAATGAGAAGAGGAGACATAAAAAAAATTTAGTTGGAGATGAATTTATGGTATATCTAAGAAAGGAGAGATTTCTAGTGGGGACATACAACAAGCTGAAGATGAAGAAGTTTGGACCATACAAGATTCTTAAGAAGTTTGATTCGGGGAATGCATATGAAGTGGAAGTACCAAAGACATATGATATATCACCTATATTCACCACTGCAGACCTATATCAATATCATGAAGGAGAGTTAAGTGACAACATCGAAGATGGCTTAAAGAATCAATTACCACAACAACAAATGGAGCATATAGAGAACATCTTGGAGAGCAGAGTTGGATGTAGTACCAGAGGTAAGAAGTATAAAGAGTATTTGATAAAGTAGAAAGGAAGATCGGAATAAGATTCATCATGGATTTCTCAAGCTAAGGTAGACCGCCTTGGTTTTCCTCTAGCCCTAGAAAAGTGAGGGACTCACTTTTTCAACAACCCTGGGTGTCTGTTGTAGGAGCATCCTAGGTTGCAAAGCAGTCTCACATCAACCAAAAACATTTGCATTCTTTTCTTTTCTTCCATTTCAATTATAGTTCAGTGATTTGTAGTTTGACATTTTCCACTACATATTACCACATCTTCATATCAGAGCATGTGGATCAGGATTTAGCTTCTATGGCATGTTAGCTACATCATACTCATATTTCAAGGGATTTGGATTTGTCTACATAAAGTTATCTCTATCAGGAGTTCATTAGCTTTCACAGAGAAGAGCATTCATACATATAGTTGAGATTAGAATGTTTGAGGAGCACTTCTATAACTTGCAGAGCCTAATGGAACATCATTCATGGCACACAAGGACTAGATAGACATTCCTTGAGGTCTGCACCAAGTTTCATTCATTTATGGAGCAATACCATATGTTGTAGGCCAACCTACATGTTTTTACACATTTCATCATTCATTGGAGTTTGCAACCTCTTGTGGCTAATGTAGAGGATTATATGAGCTTCAAGCTAATATATATACATCTCTTAGATACATTAGGAAGGAATTTAGTAGTTATGATAGTTTAGATGAAGAATTTTATTCCGGAAGCTACTTCAATGCCCTATCTTTCATTTTTGTTGTAACCTGGAAAGCAAGTCTGTGAGCCCTTTGATTGTAGCCCACATGTTGCCGGCATATAAGAATTTTGATTCTATAATATATTAAGCATTTGACCATTCCATTGTATTCTATATTTGATTTGTTTCCGTTGTGTTTACTCTAGATGCATGGTTTGGACAATCCCTTCTTAGGACCCTCCATCCATGACTGCACCAATGAATACACAATAAAGATGAATTTGTAGGTAGGTAGGTGTTGATTGTGGTTGGTGGTGTGGGTGATTCCCACCCAAAATGAAGGAGTGAAATTGAAATGATATACTCATGAAAAGAGATTTCTTATGGGTTGGTCTCAGAACCAATGTTTTAGGGTCAAGTGCTTTGGGAGATTTTAGGGCATCACGCAAAGTCAGTCAGGCCTACAAGTGGAGGAACACATTTGATACATCATATGAAGGATTTTGCAAAGCAAGATTTCATGTGGCAGTATGTTTCCATGGAAAAATGTAATTGTTTAGGGGGTGTTTGAACCCAATTATTCATTTCCTATTGCCACATTTGCTAGTATGATTGTAACCAAGATTAGATAATGTGTGACAATATTTAAATCTACACAAACTCTTTTGTATGGGTCATCCCTTTTTTGGAAATAGATCATTGCATTCCTTTTTTGGATTATTTAAAAGTCTATCTATCTTATGAGATTCAATATATTATTTATATGTGAATACATTTCTGGTTCTATTGAGGCTTTATTAGATGCATCACTTCCCTCCTTATTGTTCATGACTCTATTGCCCAATGGAGTAGGCATCAGTCTGGATTGGTGATGAGCTAGCACATTTTAAATATCAAAACTCTACCCTTTTTGTTGTAGGATTAGATTATAATAAGTTAAGCTCCACCATACAAGTGTGATTCTGCATATCAAATTGTGTTGTATCTCATACAAATTGAAATTGAATATTATTAGTGAACCATGTTTATATTATCTTCCCTCTTATACTTGTGTATGTGTGATTTAATGGACTCATCTACTGAGGAATACAATGTTTGTCATTATAGGTGTAGGGTAAGAGTAAGTTTTCTTTTGCTAATAGAGAGGTCTTTTGGGTCTATATGTAGCTAGTGTTGACATGAATCTAGTGACAATAATTGGGGTTCATAACACCTTGGGTATGGTTTCTTGAGGGCCTTGTGTTTGATGTTTTATTTATCTTGAATTGTCATCTATATGAGACCTTAGGGAACACCCCCTTGGCCTTGTAGAGTGTTGGCATAAGACAGAGCAAGCAGCATATCCTACCATAGGTTATCACAAGTGGTATGTAGAGGATATAGCCGGTAGACAAAGAGGTATTTTGTGGAAAAGACACACCTCTATGTGATATATAGATATGATATAGGATGTACATGTAAGAGGGGTGTTGGTTCCTAAAATAGTTGCAACCCAAAACCCTAAAACATTTCACAATCACCTAGGCTAGGGGTGTCATCAAGGAGATTGAAAGAGGTTTATCAATAGGTCAAGGGAGATTTTAGCCAACTAATAGGAGTTGGTATACTCCTCCACACTTCAAGCTCAACTAGACCTATGATGGATATTCCTAGAGGAATGAAATAGATCACAAACACAAACAAACACAGCCATACCCAATGTACACTTGATCCCCAAAGATGTCACTAGGTCAAGACAAACTAGTTGCACATGCCTCTGATTAAGTTGATTTCTGCACTATGTATTTACACCCAAACATGGCAATATTATACTCCTTGACATGAATCCACTTAAATTGTCATAAAAAAGATACATAGTGTACACATACATTGCATGATTCACCAATAATTAAAATAGTTTTGCATCACTTCAGATTTATCCTTGGTTATTACACTGAATCATGGATAACATGTAGAACCCTAAACTAAATATACTCCTACTCCTACATCTAACAAGATGAGGGTTTGATTAAAATGGTGATTGATCCATCCCTAATATGGACCGCTGGCTATTCCATCAGGCAACTGAGTCATGAACAACAAATGAAAGAAGCACACCCAACAAAATATCAACAAAAGCATAAGTTGCAGGCATACAACTTTGAAATATATTTCATAAGATGGACATACTTATTTATCCCAAATACAACTACAATAATCCACACATAATAGAAGAAAGACCCATACAAAAAGGTTTGCATGATTTAAATGTTGTCATACATTATCTAACTTTTGTTATATTCATTCCAAAAAATGTGGCAAAGGAGAATACAAAATTGTGATTCAATATCCCCCTGAACCATTACAAAGCACCCTAGAGACATACCATGATATGAGAATATTCAATGAAACCTTTCCTCCCTTCTGCTTGGCGCATCCCTTCACTTCCTATTTAGACATTATCCCTCGCTTGATGCCCTAAAATTTTCCTTAGGCCTTCCTAACCAAACAATTGGTTCAGTGACCAACCCCTAAAAGATCTTTTGCATATGCATATATAGCTTTTCACTATGCAACCCTGGGCTTTGAAACTCGTTCGACACATTTTGCCCATGCTACATTAAATATGGCCCATGGCCTCATCAGAAGATTTGCATGAATTGAGTGTGGGTCATACCCTGGCATGATTGTAAAACTTGTCGAGGAAGATTGCCCACACATCCTAGGTACCTAGCGTTAAAGATTTTCACAGTGTCATCCACTTGTATCTAACTTTGGCCAGCAACATTAATTTATGGGAACTATATCATCTTGCAACAATGACGTGATGTGGAAGCATGATTCTAGGACACCCAGAAAATCACATCATTTAGAAGATTTTATAACACTTTAAAAGAATTGTCCTTTGAATTCACTTTGGTGCCTTGGCATTATTGTTGGCCCATTCACAGGTTGGCTAACTCCCTAGTCTTTGAACCACTAGGTTCACAAACTATGGAATCATCCGCTTTTTCCTCCTTGGAGCATCCATCAGCCCTTTTTGCCTTATCAAAAAAATATGAAGTTGGCAAACATTTCCGTCGACGAACCTAACCTTGCTGACAACCCAATTGTTTTTCCTTCTTTCTTTTCTCTTCTCTTTATTAGCAATTTTCTGCCATGTGCCTCGTTGCCTTATCGGTGAAAACCTCCATCAGTGAATTATCCATCAGTGATCCCAATGGTTCGTGAACCAACATTTTTGTTGACAAGGACCTCACCTTCGCATCCTTCTCTTTTTCTTCAGCACAAATTACTTCATCTTGTCGGCAAACCCACTAATCGAATAACTTGGTGATCGGTGAACCTTATGGTTTGCAAACCACCAAATTCACTGACAAAAACTTGACACTTCCTTTCATTCCTTAGAAACTTTTCCTTCACCCTTTTGCCACTTTGTCGGTAAATTGGCAAATTGGCAAATCCACGAACCTGTAAACCTTACTTGACAAATCAATAGTCTTGCAAACTTGCGACCTTGCCAACAAGGTGACATTTAGACAATTTTGAAGGACTTTAACACTTAGACCAATAACAAGGAAAAACACAAGGGGCCAGAAGATCTTAGAAAAATTATGAAGGAAACCCATGGAAATTATCTTGGATTAGGTATAAATGATGGGTTAAGACTACAAAGGCACAAAGTGGGATTTATGATGGATTTGGGGCAAAATAATGCAAGTATAGGAACTGGGTTTTTTAGGTGCCAACAAGGGGAATAGAAGAGAATGAGATATGAGAACAAGATTATGTAAAATGTAGAGACTTAGACCTATCAGATGTATATGAATACATGATGGTGAATAGATATATGGATTAATCTATGTCTATGTGTTTATCTTGAATGCTTATATGTGATCTAATTGTACCGCTTGTTATATTTCCTTACTGTTTCATTAGGATTCTCTCATTATATGACTAGGGTATAAACTGACTTTAGAGATCTGAATGAGGACTAGATCTCTAGACTAGTTCCTCCCCATTTCTTTCCAACATTTGGTTCCACTGTCGGGACCCTAGAAAAGGATAGTAAAGAATAGAATGGATGCAACAGTAAAAAAGAAAAGTGCAGAGTAGGGAAAAGGAGAAAACTAAAGTAATAGAAAAATTTTATGGTCTACAAAGCATTCTCTTAGGTTTCTACCCATGTGAGAGGGGGCAGGCACTGAAGGGGATGACAAATGGAAAAGGGGAGATCTGAAAAGATCCTTGAAAAGATGTAACTCTTCAAGTTAAGCCAACCATGGGATACATAAGGATTAATGTAATACCAGATCTAAAACACTCATGGCAAAAGGGGATAACAAAATATTAAGGGAAATCAGTGATATTATACTAACTAGAATGGAAATGAGTAGGGAAGAGAGATAAAAATAGACTCAAGCATGTCAAGAAAGGTACCACAAAAGGATGGAAAAGGCAGGAGAGATAACTAGAAAATGCAGAAGAGAAGTTATGGAGAAAAATGAATAGTTAGATGAGCACGCCAATAAGGGTGTTGCTGAGCACGCCAAGGTAGGTGTTGCCAAAGAGAAGAACATAAGAGGAAAAGAGAGTATAGATGAGAGTTCCATTGGGGTTGTTGCAAATTTAATACAAAGAGATATAGACAATCCTAAGCCAATAAAAATGCATATTGGCAAGGCTACAAAAATTCTCAAAAGTATAGGAGTAAGTATTGATGCATATGACTAATTAAGAAGGATGTGGAGGGAAGAACATAATCAAACCCTAATCCTACCACACATAAGTAAAACCCCTAAGTTTCAACCTATTTTTTCTAATATTCAAATTAGAGTTGACAAACAATGAGAAGAATTATTAAATCCTATATGTAAGCTCCATCCCTTGAACTTGGATGCAGATTACCTAGACCATATGGTAAATTGAAGTGTAATGAAGATTATAGAAGGCAAAGAAGATGCGGTATATGAGGAGATTAGTTCTAGAAGTATAAGACATTTAATTGAAAAGTCACCTGCAAAAGACATGATGTTGTTAACAAATGAAAAGGTATCCCTGAAAACAAAAAAGGCACTTTGAAGAGACACACCCACTCAACTAGGAGCCATCCCAGGTGCCCTATAAAGCAAAAATTATTTTAGTACAAGATCAAGTTAACAATCAAAAAGATATAGAAGAAGAAATTAAGAAAGATTTTGAAGAAATATTGGGAAAGGATTACTTTGAGATCAAATTATAAAGAGATAAGGGAAGGGAAAACAAAACCCTAATATAGAGGAGAAAACCTAAAATGAAAAACAAGAAAGGAATACACCGCAAGACACCAGAGGTACCAAAAAGATAGAAGAAGGTAGCAACAGATGCACTAATTAAGCTACCAGTGTTCTGTTGGTGCCTGCATGAGCAGTCAGTTTTCAAGCATATAAACATGCAGGCACCTTCCCAAAAAATCCAAAAAAGTTCTAAGTCTCCGACTTCCTCAGCATTGTTCAACATCAGCATCATATTTTCTTCGAGGAGGAGGTCATCATCATCATGTTTCCAGACATCACCCTAATGATGCTGATGTCATTCTTATGTCAGGGTGATATCCGCTTTTCTGCCTGTCTGCATCATGATATTTCCAAAGGGAGATATCCGCCTGTCGGCTTCATGCATTGTCTAGTGCGGGGTGATATTTCCAAATATCAGGTATGATCTAACATCACCCTGATGTTTCGTGGAGCTACACTGCAGCATGATATTTGTGCATCAGGATGATATTTCCAAATATCCGGTCATCTTCCGAATATCATCCTGATGCCGATATGGTGGTGACGTCATCAAGGTCTAGAGGGTCATATTGCTAATACTAAGTCATTTTATGGAGATCCCCCAATGTTGCAAATATGACGATGATGTCATCCGGATATGAGAAGGGCGCGGTATGCAGGCAGGTGATGGTGACATCATCAGGATATGATGATGACGTCATCAGGATTTTTGAAGGCATCGGCGAGACCATGGGCATCGGCAAAGGAGTTTTGTGCTGGCCCGATGGTCTATCTCTGGCCGATGGAGCGGATTGTAAGGTAGGCATCAGCGAGACCTTTGAGATCGATGTGAGTTTTTTGGGGTTGGCCGATGGCTTTGGTCATAGCGAAGGGCTTTTGGACAGAAAGGCGTGTGTCGAGCGTGGCAAAAGTGCTCGACACCTATCTTGCATGCGGCCATGTTTTTAAAGTGCTAGGGGGGTTTTCGCACCTTGCATGTGGGATATTTTGAACCTTGCATATTTTCAAATATCATGATGATGTATCTTGGCGGGAAACAGTTGCGACGCATAGTATTCTGCATTTCCCAAGGCCACCGGTTGGTGCGCCATTAATGGCGATTGTTGCAGAGGTATGGGCGATGGTGTGGACGGATCTAGTACCTGACTGAAGTTGTACATCCACAGCTGGTGGCTCATGGCTCGAGAACCTCTTCTGTCCCCTCTTCTACCTACCGCATTCAATGCGTTGAGCGCTATTTTTCTGATACTGTGTATCTGGCGGGATTTTTGGTCAACTATGTAATTAATGTTGGGAACCTTCCTTGCTGTATATAGCAGGTTGTGTTGCTCATTTGAAAGTTGTTGAAGGCCTGAGGCATTTTTGTGTAAATAATGAAGAACAGGGCATGATCTTGGCTGTTTTATCCCATTTTGGAGTTTATGAGTTGCAACATGAGTGTATTTTGCACATATTTTCAGTTTTAGTGTTAATGTTATATGAAAAATGCTTATTGCATGTGTCTATCTGCTTGTCTCCATTTGTTGCATGTTATTCTCCTTCTTTTGAATCTGGTTGCATGTCAGCAGGGATATCTGTAAGTAGAAGCAGTTAGATACCCATTCTTGGGTGATGTTTGTAAGGCAAGCATCAGTCCAACCCCCTGAAACTTGAGTGAAAGTTGCAAACCATCTGTTGTATACGTCTAGTTGACTCCTTGCCCAATGGATAGGCACCAGTCTACTCTTGGATCAGTAGTTATGAGCCAAAACCCCTTGTCTTGCATCCCGGACATTATGTTCGCCCATTTCATCACTTCCACCTGTTAGTTGTAGGATTAGGAGTAGGAAAACCCCTGCATGCTCTCATACCTAACCAGACATTATGTCCAAGAATGTTGCCAACCTTGTGATCTATCATGCAGATCTTGGTCCATACATGAGAGTATTCTGCCTGTTGTTGTCAAGTTAGATCTTTCTATCTTTGAGCTAGTCAAGGTTATATCTTGAGTTATAGGGACACCCCCTTGGTGCGGTAGAACCAGAAGTGAAGGGGAGGAGCTCACGCAACCTCCTGTATTAGTTGGCTGAATCTGCATGTGCATAGGAACTGGCAAACCCTGATGCTGATTCAGAAGAAAAACCAACATGTTCAAAAAAGACACCACCAAAGCAACAAAACATATCTTTGTTCTAGAATCCATTGGGGATAGAAATGACATAACAAGGGATGAAACTAAATTGTTTGACTTTATAGGAACATTGTGGAATAATGCCTTGAAAAGGTATGGGAAGGCATGCCCTAAGCATGATAAAACTTGGAAAGAAGTCAAGAAGAAGTTTTTGGAAAACTTTTAAATTCCAGAGATCCCTATAGAGGGAGTGAGAAAAATGAGGGAGTTAGTTCAGAAAGAAGGAGAAACAATAAAAATTTTGATAAAAGGTTTAAAGAAAAAACTCACAAGTTGGAAGAGAAAAACAAAAGATTGAATGGTTCATATCTAGAATAAGCCCAGATGTGAGAACATCTTTGGATGGCAAGGTATTTGAAAACTATGCAGAAGTAGTTACATTGGCCTACTGCATAGAGTCACAAATGTGGCACAAGCAAGATAAAAATGAAGAAAACCTAGACTTAGAGAGAAAGAGCATATAATTGGGACAATTGAAACTAAAACAAGAAATTATATCCAAACAAGAGGAAAATTCACATAAACAAAAGCTGAATATATGGTGCTCCTATTGTACTAAGGAAGGACACATAAGGAATGAATGTCCGATGATGAAAGGTGAAAGACAGGTTGTCACTATGAAAGTAGATATAAAGGAAATACCTACAAGAAATAATATAGTATATTATGAATTATACGATGAGTGGGATGACCATGAGACACCAGAGTACCCTTCACAATTCTTTAGAGTAAGGGAATATGATGATGAACATGAGTCATGGTATGACACACATCATAAGAATAAGACACAAAACAATTCTATGACATATGTAAAAGGCCTAGCGGAAAGACCCTTATACATTCAGGATTAGGGATACAAATGACCTAGCTAGAGAAACTAAAGGAATATGAACACTATACAAAATTCAAACCCTAATAATGCACCATATGGAAATAATTATGGTAATGATGAAAGAGATCAATTTGGAGGATATAGAGGAGGCCGAGGTCATGGTAGAGGTAAAAGGAGAGAGGATGCAAAATGCTATAACTATGGTAAATTGGGACACTTTTCAAATGAATGTTGGGGAGAATGAAGAAAATGGTCCACATTCTATAATAGTACAGAGCAAGACCTATTTTCATATGACAAAGAACAACAATACTTCTGCAACGCATTGTAACAATCAAAAAGTGATGAATTAGAAAACTTGAATTCCCAAAAAAGTGCCCAGATAATCTAGAGAGTCCTTAAAGAACAAGCTTAAGTAGCAAGAACCTACCAGAGAAACAAAGATGGTCAGACGAATACATCTTCAACAATATCTTTGGCAGAAGAGAACTAAGGTAAGGAAGTCAAGCATGAGCAATCTAAAAAGAAGAAAAATAAAGGGAAAGAAAAGGTTGTGGTAGTAACAAGGTAAGGTACAAATACCGCGAGACATCATACTAGTGAAGCATAAGAAGAAGAAAAGTGAAGCATAAGAAGAAGAAAGTGAGGAGGAAGACACATTCTTCCCTGATAAAAAATAGCATGATGAGATTATACAGTACACAAAGCAAATTATAACTCAAGAACAAGAGAAACAAAAACAATATAATTAGTTATTTATAGAAGAAGAAGTTGCGACACTTAAACAATTCACAACACTAACACAACAACACAATCTTATTGAGAATTGAAGCAGTTTTCCAAATAGTAGAATAAGGAGAAAGTACCTAAAAATAAAATCTAGCAAATGGGAAGAACAGATAGACACTAGAAAACAAAACCACTATTGGTAGATGTTCATATAAACCATAAAAAGGTCAGACATGTTATGATAGATCTAGGTGTGGATGTGAACATGATTACTAGGAAGCTATGGGAACAACTAGGAAAACCTAGGTTGACTGAAACTCCTTATAACATCAGTTTGGCAGATGGATGATCCTGTTAGGGTTAGCCAGTAGAAGATATCAATTAAATGCAAATAAAGATTAAATAGAGGAATGGAAATACATAGAAATAATAACAGCGAGAGACAAGTTTTAATGCGGTTCACCCAAACTCGGGCTACATCCACCAAACAGAGAGTCCAATATTATTATCCAGTAAATCAAATCGATTACAACCAGCAATCCTTGTAACTCAATACCGTTGCAAAATGCTACAATACAATATCAACTAAAACCCTAACCCTTAGCCACTTTTATCAAGCTTTTGTTGGTTACAAAAATAGGGTTTTTTTATGTCGGTCAATAGAAAAATAACACCCGATGCCTTTATAAAATAATAGGCAATTTTTGCTTCAGGGGCGCTACCCCCAAACCCCCACTGTGGGCTCCACCCTCAGGCCCTGTAGGAGGGGCTTTGCCCCCCTGCACTCCCCCGTTAAATAATTTGGGGGAAACCGCGCTAATAAAAGTGGGGAAAATTTAACCTCCGAGTCTGATTAGGCTCCATATAGCAACAATCTCCCACTTGGAGACTGATTAGACTCCACACCATATCATCTCCCACTTGGAGACTAATCATAACACCACTGACCCTGTAGCTCCCACTGGAAATAAGCACCCTGGACTCTGTTGTTCTGTTTTTGTTGTTTTCAGTCTAGAAGACCAACCGAAGCTGAAGAGGAGCTTAGCTTCTCCCTTGTCACTGCCTTTGTAAACATATCTGCTAGATTTTCATCTGTATGTATTTTTTCCAGCTGTAATTGTCCATCATCTAACACCGACCGAATAAAGTGATACCTCAACTGTATGTGTTTGGTCTTTGAATACGAGGAAGAATTCTTTGCAAGATGTATGGCACTCTGACTGTCTATATACAAAGAACTATTAGCCTGTTCTTTTCCCAATTTTTCCATGAAAGATTACAGCCATATCATCTCCTTACTTGCCTCTGTTGCAGCTACATACTCTGCCTCTGTGGTGGATAAAGAAACCACCTTTTGCAACTGTGAGATCCAACTCACTATTGTCCCACCTACAGTAAAGACATAACCTATAGTACTCCGCCTGGTATCAATATCCCCTACCAAATCTGAGTCGACATAACCTGCTAAATCTGTATTAGAGCCCCCAAAACATAAGTGTTTATTGGATGTACCTCACAAATATCTAAGAATCCATTTTACTACATTATAATGCTCTAATCTGAAATGACTCATATACCTGGTTATAACTCCTACAGCATGTGCAATATCTAGTCTCGTGCATACCATGGCATACATTAAACTTCCTACAGCTGAAGCATATGGTACCTTGGACATTTTTTCTTCCTCCTCTTGTGTCTTTGGACACATCTCCTTAGTCAATTTCAAATGAATAGGCAAAGGTGTGCTGACATCTTTTGCATTCTCCATATGGAGTCTCTGCAACACCTTTTTAACATAATCAGCCTGAGATAGAGTCAATTTTCTGTTCTTCCTATCTCTGCAAATTTTCATACCAAGGATTTGTTTTGCTGCCCCCAAATCCTTCATAGCAAATGACTGTGCTAACTGCTATTTTAACTCTCTGATGTGATCCATGTTAGACCCAGCTACAAGCATGTCATCAACATATAAACATAAAATAACGTAGCCGTCATTATCCAACCTCTTAAAATAAACACGATGGTCAGAATTACACCGACTAGAGCCTTGCTCAGCCATAAAACTATCAAATTTTAGATACCATTGTTGAGGTGCTTGTTTCAGGCCATATAAACTCTTCTTCAATCTACACACCAGTTTCTCCTTACCTTTGACCTCAAATCCTTGGGGTTGTTCCATGTATATCTCCTCCTCCAAATCACAATGGAGAAAGGCAGTTTTCACATCTAGTTGTTCCAAATGCAAATCTTCAGCAGCCACAATACTTAAAATAGTACGAATAGAAGTCATCTTGACAACCAAAGAAAATATTTCATCAAAATCAATGCCCTTTTTCTGTGCAAATCCTTTTACAACTAACCTGGCTTTAAATCTTTTCTTAACTCCATCTTCCTCTTTCAGCTGATAAACCCATTTGTTTGGTAAAGCCTTTTTACATGTAGGCAACTTACATAATTCCCAAGTCTGATTTTTTTAGCAAGGAGTCCATTTCTTCTTTCATAGCAAGCTCCCACTGAACCTGTGTATCCACCCGCATAGCTTCATCAGACCCTTCTGGATAACCAGCATCTATTAACAAAATAGAATACAAAGAGGGAGAGAACCTTTCAGGAGGTCTACTTATCCTTGTTGATCATCTAACATTCACTAGAGTTTGTGGTATTTCTGGTTGCTATTGCAGAGCATGAGGAACCACTGGAACATCACTAGTTGGAGTATCATCCAGCACCACATAATCCTTTTCTTTCTTCTCATGCTACTGCAACTGATCTTTGTACAACACCTTCTCATTAAATACAAAATCCCTGCTTCTCACAATTTTTTGATTTTCAAAATCCCAAAGCTTATAACTAAATTTATCAATGTCATATCCAACGAAAGTACATTTTTTTGATTTTGCATCCAACTTGGTTCTATTTTTAGAATCTACATGTGTAAATGCTTCACATCCAAAGGTTTTGAGAAAAAGAATAACTCACCTTCTTACCTATCCATGCTTCATTTGGAATACCATAACCCAAAGGAACTGAAGGACCTTTATTAATTAAATATACAACAGTGTTGACAACCTCTGCCCACATGTTTAAAGGCAACCCAACATGCAATCTCATGGTCCTTGCATGCTCCATTATTGTCCTATTCATGCGTTCAGCCACTCCATTCTCCTGTGGAGTCCCTGGAACTGTTTTCTACCTACGAATTCCATTAAAGGAACAATAATCCTCAAATTCTTTGTTGTAATACTCACCACCATTATCAGATTTGATACATTTTAATCTTTTACCCATCTCATTCTCAAGCTTCTCCATTTCTTAAATGTTTCAAATACATCAGATTTCTACCTAAGGAAATAAATCCATACCTTTCTAGTTGCATCATCTATGAATGTAATATAATATCGAGAGCCACCGAGAGAAGACACCTGAGCTGGTCCCCATACATATGTATGCACAAGCTCCAACTTTTCATTTTTCTTTTGCTTCCCATCCTTGAGAAAACTAACTCTCTTTTGTTTTCCATACACACAACTTTCACAAAAATCTATATTAATACATTTCAGACCTGGTAAAACTTTCTTAGAATGAAGTATCTTCATACCTTTTTCACTCATATTCCTAAGTCTGTTATGCCACAGTGTTGTCTCAGAACCTACAACAACTGTTTCAGTCTCTTCCTGCGAACCTGCAGCAATTGTTCCTAAACCTTTTTATTTTTTCTCTGTAACAACTAAAGTAGAAGGAACAGTATGACCTGTACAAAGATATAAGGTTCCTACTTTCACACCTTTTGAAACCTTCCAATTTTTATTAGTAAAAGTAACAATGCAACCTTCTTCAGCTAGCTGCCCTGTTGAAATTAAATTTCTACTGAGTCTTGGAATGTGCCTTACCTCTTGTAGTAGCCAATGATTCTCATTCTGCAACTTAATCTTAATTCTTCCCTTTCCAACAATCTGACAGGGTTCGTTATCTCCCAAATAAACTTGCCCAAAATCCCCTTGGACATAATCAAGAAAATAACTTCTATGGGGCGTAGCATGAAATGAGGCCCCTGAATCTAAAACCCATGAATCATCAACATTATCTAGGGAAAGAATCAAAGCATCATCTTTAGACTTATTGCTTGCCACATTTGCATCCTTATTGCCTTCTTGTTTGTCTCCTTTATTTTTCTGAGACCAACAATCTTTCTTCAGATGACCTAGTTTCCCACAGTACCAACAATCCTTCTATCCTCTGGTTTGGGATCTCTTGTCCTTTGATTTTCCTCATGACTTCCCATGACCTCCAGAACCTTTTCCTCTCTCCTTTGATCTACCCCTACTTTCTACATTCAAAACACTGCCTGATGTGGATCCACTTGAGCTTTTCCTACGAATTTCCTCACTCAGAATAACACCAACAACATCATCAAATTTCAGGGTATTTGAACCAGAAATAGAGTTACTAACCGCCATTACCAAACTATTCCAGCTTTCAGGCAATGAACATAATATCAAGAGAGCTCTAACTTCTTCATCAAATTTTACATTTACAGAAGTCAATTGACTAACAATCGTATTAAATTCATTTAAATGATCTGTCACAGATCCATCTTCAACTATTTTTAGATTAAACAAATGCTTCATGAGAAATACCTTATTTGAGGCTGAGGGTTTTTCATACAATTTAGCTAAAGCTTTCATCAGACCATCTGTTGTCTTTGCTTCCATTATATTGAATGCCACCGATGGTGCCAGGCACAACCGAATGGTTCCCAGTGCCTTTTTGTCAAGAAGATTCCAATCCTCATTAGACATTGTTGTCAGTTTCTTGGCTACTCCTTCCAACGGCATCCATAAATCCTTTTTATAGAGGTAATCCTCCATCTGCATCTTCCATAACTGATAGTTCTACCCATTGAATTTATCGACCTTCAATTTACCCTCATCTGCCATTGCTCCCACTCAACTGTGAGACTTTCCTGCAGATAATAATCGAGCACAACCCTCTTTGATACCACTTGTTAGGGTTAGCCAGCAAAGATATCAATTAAATGCAAAAAAAAGATTAAACAAAGGAATGGAAATACACAGAAATAATAATAGTGAGAGACAAGTTTTAATGTGGTTCACCCAAACTCAGGCTACATCCACAAAATAGAGAATCCAATATTATTATCCAATAAATCAAACCAATTACAACCAACAATCCCTACAACTCAATACCACTGCAAAATGCTACAATACAATATCAATTGAAACCCTAACCCTTAGCCTCTTTTATCAAGCTTTTGTTGGTTACAAAAATAGGGTTTTTTTATGTTGGTCAATAGAAAAATAACACCTGAGGCATTTATAAAATAATTTGGGGGGAAACCATGCTGATAAAAGTGGGGAAAATTTAACCTTCGAGTCTGATTAGGCTCCATATAGAAATAGATCCAATATGGGAACACTTGAAACTTGGAAGCAAGTGGAGGCAAACCTAATGGGGGTAAAACAAGTCATAGACTTTGTCATTGTAGCAATGAAAGAAAAAGATGATTCATTTAATACATTACTAGGATTGAGATGGTTTGTTGGTGAAAATGGTATTGTCGACTCCCATAAAGAGGAATTATCTTTTGCAGATAACAATAAAATTGTATACATACCTTTGGGAACAACCATGGAAGAAGCATATATGGAAGAATCTAACTATGTGGAAGGTATTAATGACTATCCTAAGAATATATATTTAATATCAAGGTTAGATATGGATGAGATAGAAGAACCTAACTCAAAAGGAGAGATAGAAGAAGAAAATCATAATTATAGTACTAATAGCGAGGAAGTACTAGAGGCATGGATAAGAAATGAAGCGAAGCTCAAAACTTGAAGAATGATTGGGTTCAAGAGGATATTTATGCTTCGATCCAGTAGGGAAAACCTACTGCAAACCTTTGCATTAGATGAAAATCCACCGCAAAATGTATGCGCCATCTATGAAGAGTCGAATATAAATGCATCTTAGATATCTCAATAAATCAATCATATTATGCGAGGCATTTCACATATCAAATTACCTAATTTTTTAGGAGTATAAGACCTACAAATATACTTGCTAGAGATGGAGAAAACTTTTTTAGATGAATGGAGGAGACTAGAAGCAATAAAGCATACATTAGTATGTAATCTCATAAATTGGTGGACCACACATAAAGATACAGTTAAAAATTGGCTGATATATAAGCTTCTCATCAAGGTAAGATATCTACCGGAGGAAGGAGAATATAAAAACATACCCAAATATGAGGGATAGATCCCACTGCAAGAGCATTTAACCACTTGTATAATAGTATGGGAAGGCAAAAAGGAGTACAACAAGATTATATACACTCATTTATTCTATTGGACAATGTCACCAATAGCACAAACTTGGTACATAAACCAAGAAAGGAGAAAAGAAACTAGAAATTGGGATGAGATACAAAAAGACTTTGTGCATGCATTTTCCTTCTACAACCCAAATAAATATATACATACCACACTCATGAAAATGAAGGAAATAATCTTCCAACAAATTACAGAGGAAGATAGAGAAGACAATGAGAAAAGTACACCACCACTCAAAACTGAAGGTATATAGAAACTTATAGAATGGATAGACAAACAATCAAAACACACTGGTCAAAGATGCTATAAGGCTACATAAATAGATGATGAGGGTTTAGAGGATAAATAGATGTTCAAGAAGGAGAAAGAGAACTAGAGCTACCAAATGAACTAAAACAGAAATACTACAATAGACCTATCAAACCCAAAGAAGAAAACATTGAAAAATAAGGAAACCCTGAGCTAGAAAAAATAGGAGACTATTGGGATGACAAAGTAGTGGCTCAAGTAACTAAAATTCTATTTGAATTTGAGGATTTATTTCCAAGAACATTCACTGAAATGAAAGGAATCAAGGAAGAGGTGGGTATGATGAAAATTCAATTAAAAGAAGGAATTAAACTGGTAAGGAAAAGGCCATACAAACTAAACCCAACTATGAAGAAGAGGGTCAAAGTGGAAATTGATAAAATGTTAGCAGCAGGAATTATAAAACCAGTGGAAGAAGTAGATTGGATTTTTCCAGTGGTGGTCTAGAACAAGAAGTTAGGAGAAATAAGAATATGTAGAGATTATAGGGAACTAAACAAAGCTTGTATTCATGATCCATTTCCAACACCATTCACAGAAGAGATCCTAGAATCCGTAGTAGGGAGATAAATCTATTCATTCATTGATGGGTTCTCTTGTTACCATCAAGTGAAAATTAGAGAGGAAGATCAACCAAAAACAACATTTGCCTCAGAACTTGGATCATACATGTATATAGTAATGCCCTTTGGATTAAAGAATGCACATGCAATATTTAGCAGAATCATGGTGAATGTATTCAAGGAATTTATACATGATTTCTTAGAGGTCTATTTGGAAGATTGGATGGTATATGGATTGGTAAAAGACCATACACAAACCCTAAGGATGATATTGAATAAGTGAATAATCCTACAAATATCATTAAACTTAAAGAAATGTACTTTTGCAATACCATTTGGAACTTTGTTAGACCATATTATTTGTAAATAAGGTTTGATGGTATATCCTTCAAAGGTAACTTTGATCCTTACATTACCAGCACCAAAAACATCCACAGAGGTGAAAACTTTCTTGGGATATACTGGATATCACCACAAATTCATTAGAGGATATGCACCAATAGAAGCACCTCTTGAGGAGCTATTAAAGAAGAAAAGTGGCAAAAATATTGAGTGGAATGATCAATGTCAAACTTCCTTTGATATATTAAAACATAAAATTGTAGAGGATGTTAGACTTAGGGCACACAACTGAGAGGGGGGGGGTGAATCAGTTGTGCAAAAACTTTCTCTAATTCCCACACTTAAATCTTCTTAGTGATTAGCAGTATATTAAACATGAAACATAATGCATTCAAATCAAAGGCAGGAACTCATCAACACATAAGACACCAAGATTTTGACGTGGAAAACCTAGTTAAGGGAAAAACCATGGGGTGATTAACCCAAGAATGTATTCTCTGTTAGAAGAATAGAAAGATCAAAATGGTACATGCCAATTAGGGCTCACTTCCCGAGCACATTGCTCACAAGAGGCTCACTGCCTACAAAGAAATAAGTATTACATACATGAACTGGAGAATAGCATCTTCACTATGCTTGAATCAGTTCCATTAAGCTCAATACACCTACTCTTCCTTTCACTCTACTTTTCACTACCACACTCTCATCTCCACCAGACACACTTTGAAATGACTTCTCAATCCCTTATTTATACACGGCATCGACTTAGGAACAATCATCTAAGTCGGCAAACACCTACAAGAACATCTGCAAGACATGTAATACATCCGGTCGGCTAGTCTTAGGAAGAACACCAACATCCGGTCGTTATTCTTCAAATACAAACTTTAACTTCAATGCGGACCACCAACATGAATTGGAACCGATCCATAGATCACCACAAGCTTTCCTGATTCACCAACAACATCCGCACTTCATCTGCTTACTGGAATCCTTCTCTCCTTCATCCGGAACCTCAAGAACACAGTCTGTCATCACTATCACAAAGGAATAGGTTCTTCCGGACCTTCAAGCCACAAACCAATCTACTTGACACTTCACAAGGACGTCCTCAACACTTCCTCCAATCCGCAGAATGGGATAATGCATTACCGGACCTCACCGGACCTATCTGTGTCACTCTGTCACCTCTGGACACCTGTCGGAGCCGGTTCTACTTGAGCGACCATAACTTCTCCAAATCTTCATGTGGACCTTTGAAAACTTGACTGGAACATATCAAGACTTATATCTACAAACCCTTTAAACTGCATCCTCTGATCCTCAACCTATCTTGGACTTTTACCTTGTTGTCATCACTGTTCTTCACTGTTCCTGATTGAGACTAATTTTCTCAATATCCTCAGTACACAACTCATCCAATCCTTCTCATTAATGCAACATGAGTATGTTGACATCAATGACAACACTGGTTCCATATTTGCAACAATGATAGCCTAAAATATTTTTTAGAGTAGTGATTATCCTCTGAAGAACAACAAAAATGAGTCACTAAGATGTTGGTTTATGACTTTGAGATCATTTATAAGAAATAAAAGGAGAATGTAGTGGCTAATGCACTATCCAATCTTCAAGGATGAGATATTATTTTGTGCCATTTTAATATTACAAGCAACTTGGATTGAAGTAGCCAACTTAGAGTGGTAGAATGGTGTTGCTACAAGGAATCTCATTCAATAGGTGTAAAATGATCCAAGCCATTCAAATAAGTTTTGTTGGAAGGGAGACATTTTGTGATACAAAGAGAGATTGTAACTATGTAAGAATTCCACTTGCAAACACAAATTTCTCTAGAAGCTCCATGGTTCTCCATTTGGGGTCACTTAGGATTTTTGAAGACATCATCAAATTAAGGAGAATTTCTTTTGGGAAGGGATTAAAGGTGATGTTCAAAAAATTGTGGTAGAATGTTTGGTATGTCAAAGAAATAAAGGTGAGATAATTAAGACACTTGGTCTTTTGTAGACCTTTGTTATTCCTAGCCAATAGTGGGAAAACGTATCCATGTATTTCATCACAGGCCTTCCAAGATCTGAAGGTAATAGTGTTATCATGGTAGTAATGGATTTCCTCACCATATATGCCCATTTTACTTCATTATTCCATCCTTTTACAATAAGTATAGTGGAAAAAGCATTTATGGAGAATGTATAAAAGTTACATGGTACCCCAAGGGTTATTGTTGGTGATCATGACCCTATATTTACTAGTAACTTTTGGACATATTTTCTATCTTGTTTGGGTACTCAATTGGCTCATAGATACTCATACCATCCCCAATCAGATGGCCAAATTGAGGTCATTGATAAGTTTTTGGAGGGGTATTTATGTCATTTCACTTCAGATAAGCAATCTCAATGGGTGACTTGGCTACCACTAGTAGAATGGTGGTATAACACTTCCTTCCATTATTCTTTAAAAACATCCCCATTTATGGCATTATATGGATATCATCACCCATCTATCAAATCATCATTGAGGGTGACACCAAGATTTTAGGTTGTGGAAGGTCACATGAATAATCAATAATAGGTCACTCCAGACTCAAGTAGAATTTGTCCATGGCACAAAATTGATTGAAACAACAAGCTGATCAACATTGTAGAAAAATGAGTTTTAAAGTGTGTGACCAGGTTTTCTTGATATTGTAACCTTGTAAGCAAATATCCTTAAAGAAACAAATAAAAAATAACATTTTGTCACCAAAATACTATGGTCTGTACTAGGTTCTGCAAAAGATTGGCAATGTAGCCTACAATCTTGAGTTACCTCCAAAAATAAAGATACGTCTAGTTTTTCACGTCTCATTTTAAAATAAGGTGATTGGTCAACAGATCCATTCACAGATAGTGCTACCATATCTAGATGAAGAAGGAAGAATAATCTTGGATCTGGAGTTAATTCTCTAGACATGCACAAAAAGTTGAGGATTAGGACAATCACAAAGTACCTCATTCAATGGAAACATTTGTCAATCAAAGATGCAATGTGGAAAGATGAAGATATTTTGTAGAAGTATCCACAGTTGATACACATTGAAGACAATGCTTCTCTAAAGAGGGGGGCATGCTACGCCCTTAATCCTATAATGTGCATAGGGTTATGAGTAGTCGTCTTATAGCTACCTTAACTCTTAATTAAATTGTGTGGTCATTTATTTAGTCTTATTTAGGCAATTAAGTCATCCTAGGTGTTATATTTATGTATCTTAGAAGTCAACTTGGGTGGTAGCCATGGCAAAATTAGGTATATATAGGAGCTAGCGGTTAGTTTATTATCATTAGATTGTGAATTGTGTTCTCATTGGAAATATTTGGAAGTTTTCCCCTTGAAGTGGCTTATTATTCTCAAGTATTTGTAGCATATTTCATATTATATTCTTCTCTTGTGCATGTTATTTCATTACAACATGAAGACTCATAGACTATCAATTTCACCATGTGGCACGATCCCACTTCTTGGTAGTCAGTCATGATGAAAGGGAGCTTAGAGGAGCATGGGGTGTCCATGTTGCATTATCTAATTGATTGTGTAGTTGATTTACAAATGGAAAGGATATTTTGAGCTCATGATCATCAATTAAAAAAATGATTGATATGCATCATTGATCCATGATAAGTTTTCAAAGGTTTTAGTCCACATGGGCTAAGTGGATAGGTGAAATTTTAATTACATCCATAGGATCCAATTGAAAAGTTGGAGGCATTGATTTCCTGGTTGGTGACAGGATGAGTATCTACAAAGAAAATTGAATCTAAGGGTAATGTTGATGGTTGAGGTGAAGGTAGTTGAGTAAGTTATTGGATATTAGACATCACCCATATTAGTTGTGGAAATCAAGAAGGAAATTAACCCTCTAGAGTATGGGTAACTATTTGACCATGAATTAATGTTAGGAATTAGTGGAATTGGGTTCCTATAGACATTATGTTTGTAAATTCAAAGAAGATTTGCCCTATATACAAGAAAATTTGATCTGAATGAATATGTTGTGTGATTAATGGGAGTAAATGCTCAACAAAGAGGTTGTTGCAACAAAAAATAGGAAGCCATCATTTATTTTGAAGGCTTGAATGCAATCAAATATTTTGTTATCATTAAGGCTAAATAGAAAGGTGTTCATGTAACAAACTTTATTCTCTCTCTTTGTTATAATAGATATGCGGCAGTGTAGATTGAAATAGGGGTGAAGTGCATAGCTAATCTAGGCAATATGGTTGGTTATATATACAAGCTTCTCTTAGGAGAACAAATATTTTTCCAAACTTAACATTTGGGCTTCATGCTAAATGGTCCTCTAGTTAGTGTAATCTCTAGCATCAAATCTTGTATGTTCAAATCTACAATTTTGTGTCATTTGTTGTTTTGAAAATTTTGGAGAAGGTATTATCAAGCAACATTTCTTTTCATGACCTGGATGTCTCTATAACTAGTTGAGAATTTTAGAGGATAATGGAATATATCTCTAGGGCTACATTTTCTGTCTTGTTGCAATTTGTTGATTAGTTAATTGTCGCAATAGTTGTAAAATCTTTTCAAAGACTTAAAAAACCTTTTTAGAATAACACATGGGATTTATTTGATTAGTTATGGATGATTAAAGAATGTTTGGTGGTGTGAAGTTTCTTAAGTCTGTATTGTATCTAATTGAAATTACAGCCAGATGGATTTATATGTAATGTTAGTTCTTTGTTTTAGGCCCTTTTTGCTAAAATGCTCATTTTCTTAAATTTCCTCTTCTTGTTCCTTGGTAGGTTAGGTTGTACCAGTCTTCATAACTCATTGATACTTGTCAAATATATTGAGAGCTTGGACTTGTTAGTTATCTTCAGAGTTATGCATTTATAAGTTTCTAGGTTGCATGTGATGTAATAACTCATAATAAATGAATCTATATGCGGGGATATAAATTTGATATGCATCTCTAGTTGCATGTGTAACTTGATATTTATCTATTTTTGGGAGATCTTTAGGTTTTAAAAACCAATAAGCTAGTGTAAGGGATATTTAGTGACAAATCTTTGGAACATCCTTATGCAAAGTGTGTGGCTAAGCTATGTGACCTAGTATGCTTTAAATTTATCTTTAATTATCTTGTAAAGATCTCTAAGAACACCCTCCTTGGCCTAGTAGAGTCAAAAAGTGTAGAAGAGTTGCCCACTCTTGTCAATTGACCCATAATTGCTTATAGTTTGATGATGAGTCTACCTTGTTAGTCTAAACTGACCTAAGTCTTTAGGTTTATATCTTTGAGTGCATTCTTTAGGATTGTAGCATACAATTTGGAGCACCAACATGTACTTTGCCCCAAACTTGGAACAAAGTGTGTGCTCAGTGAAGGGTTAAGTCCATGGGTTTGGTTCACTTCCTTGGGCACATATTTAATCTCTAGGCATATATTTGATTTGGTATAGTGGGTACTCCTCTTAGATTTGTATGATTTGATCCCTCTTTCTCTACTATTTGGACTAATGACATTTAAAAATACCTTTGGAGGGCTACCAAATTGCTAAGGTACATGTTCTCCTAGGTCAACTCCCAAAAAGACTATTTTATGGTTGTGTGAATGATCAAAGACAACACTCTTCAAGTATGCAAATGTTCAAGATGTTAATGCGGATTCTAAGTTGTTTTTAATGCTCCAATATAAGTGTTCCTAGCATACTTTTGCAAATGATTTCTAAATGAGATAAGATGATAAATGAATGCAATTGATTGTATGTAAATACAAGGGCATAACAATAAATCACACAAATGCATGTTTAGTTGGCTTTAGGCTTGTAAAGGAATTGGTGGGAGATGACTAAAATTTAAATTTGAATTTTGACAATTTAGTAGTTAGATCCACGAGTGTAGGACCAATACTGCACTTGTGGGATTTACCGAGGCCATGAAAATGGTAAAATCCAAGTGGATAATGAATGTATGCGGACATGTATAAAACATGCATAATAAATGAGGAAAAATGAGGAATGTAGTGAAAAATGAGGAATGTAGTGGAGAATGAAGAATGTAGAGATATATGAGTAGATATAGATGAGGGATGTGAGAATGTGTGTAAACAGATGAATAATGACATGGGGAATGAGCCTAACTTCCACACAAGGTTGGACCATTTATTGTTATGTAATGTATTAAGCCATTCTCTCAAAATAGACACAAAACTAAATGGGAATTGACATGGTATACAAACTTAACCATTACAAAGCCAAACAAAAACTTGAGTAAATCGTTAGTTTAACTCTTGTAGGAAAAATTGAAGGACTTGAAACCTTTTTTCATATATAAGACATGTTTATCCAACATTCCGAATGTGCTTTTTATCAAAATAATTATTAATTAAAATTTAAACACCATGCATTACATAACAAATTAACAATTATTTTGACAAAAGTGCATCTAGTATATTAGATAGACACTAGCCATTACTCAAAACATAAGACTACTAATTATTAACTATTTTTAACTAGTACAACTGGTGGTCTCATAGACATAGATTTTACATTTGATTTGATTTCACTTGTTCATTTCATTTCAAATATTGTGATTAGATAAAAACCATCTATTTTATACTATTTGTTTACTTCTTTAACCTAAAAAACCTAAAAAGCCTTCTATTCTATTATATAAACAGCAGGAATAAAAAATTGGCAATTGAAACCCCATTGGCAAAATTATTTGATTTGATTTCACTCATTCATTTCATTTCATTTCAAATGATGTGATTAAATAAAACCTCCTCTTTTATTCTATTCTTTGACTTCTTTAGCCCAATAAACATTAAAAGACTTCTATTCTATTCTATAAACATCAAACATAAAACTTTGGCAATTGAAACCCCATCAACAAAATCATTTGATTTCATTTCACTCGTTCATTTCATTTCAAATGATGTGATTAGATAAAACCCCTTGTTTTCTTCTATTTTTTAACTTCTTTAACTTAATAAACATGAAAAGCCTTCTATTCTATTCTATAAACATCATCATACATAAAAACAAACTTGACAATTGAAACCCCATCTATTCTATTCTATAAACATCATCGTACATAAAAACAAACTTGACAATTGAAACCCCATCTTGATTTTATTTCACATATTAATTTCATTTCAAATGATATGATTGGATAAAACCTCCTGTTTTATTCTGTTCTTTGACTTCTTTAGCCTAATAAACGTTAAAAGCCTTCTCTTCTGTTCTATAAGCATTAGACACGATAACTTAGCAATTGAAACCCCCCATCGGCCGACAGATTCTACCTGAACTCTTGTGATCTCTCGTCACTTCCGCCAACTGCCAAGGCTTCAAGGGAAAGCCCACGAGAGGCAAAACTCCCAACTGAAACTCCCACTGATAAAATGGAGTTGGGTAAATGGTTTGTGTTATTGATTTGGTTTGTTCTTGCTCAAGGAAAAAATGTGTCTGCGTTGAGATTGGAGGAACCCCAATATGCAGTGGTGCATCAAGAATCTGATTTCGAGGTAAGATTGTACAGAGGAATGACTTGGATGTCCGCGTCTCCTGTTCAGGAAGTTTCTTTTGAGAAGGCCACACTCGAAGGCTTCCACAGGTACCCATCTTCTCTCTTCTTTATGTGCACTGTGCAACAAACCTGTAAAAGATTAAATTAAGCACTTGGATGGTTTGTGCTCAAATGTGTTTTTTTATCCCACAGGATGATTTTTTATTTTCTTTTTGATCTGGCCTCTGGCACTTTAAAATTGGATTATGTTTGCTGGGTATTTAATGATTTTGATTTTTTTACGTCTATTGGAGGATTCCCTTATTCATCTTTAGTGAATTTAGAATCAATTAGGAAAGAAAGCGTTCTTGTAAACTGTTTCCCTATCCAACTCGTGGTTTGATGAGAAGTGATTCACAGCATACGGGTTCTGATACTGTGTGCAATGGATTTGAACTTGTTGTTAATGGATTTAGACTTTAGGCAGAGAATATGTACTTCGTAAGCAATATGAAATAGCCTTTGGATGAGTTACTTTTCGTTTGGATTTACCGGAGGGCAGCAGAGAGAATTATGTCCCATGGAGGGAGGCTTCCTAAATTATCTCAGCAGTGTTGCTGATATTTTTTAGGAGCATTTTGTAGTTGCAAGTAGGCTTAATAATTTATGGAAACTCATGGTTTCTGTTTTTAATTTAATGTTAATTGATCAATATTTGTTAAATATTTGTCCTATTTTTATGGATCAAAATTGACCTTTAACTATTAAAGTGGATGATATTTAAGATGAAACATGGAATACCGCCGAGGCCTGCTTTTACCCTGTGGGGAACCCACTTCATTTAACCTAGTTACAAATAGGAACCCACTTCGTTTAACCTAGTTACAAATAATTAAGTGTTCCATTTTTAAAAGACTCGACTTTCTGGAACGTCCCATTCCTGAATATTTATTTTTAACGGTGAATTTTTCTATCAATTTGCCTCATGGCTTCGAAAAACTGCTCGAAAATGGGTGTGGCCTGTCAAAGAATTGCCTGCAATGGAAAAAAACCAAAAAACTATATTTAACTGAAAAAGTCGGCCGCCCAAGTAAAAATTGCTAAACAATGATAAAAATCGGAAGTAGTCTGGGAAGAACTCTTTTTTAACAATTTTTTGAGATGAAATAGGGAGTAATTGTGAAAATTTCGGAAGAAACTCGTTTGGCGCGAATTTTCTGAAAAAATCAGGGTTTGGGGTGAGTCGCCATTGATTTTTGCTTATATGTTTAAATATTTAGTATTATCAAATTATTAGTTTTGGTACTAATAATGCTCTCGACATTATGCCCAAAACTTTTGGTGATAAAACCAGTATTCCTACAGAAAATGTTATGAATAGATAATGGTAATTAATTTTAAAATTAATATAATATATTAATACTAATTTTCTTTATAATTTTATTATTATATTATATATTAATGTTATTAATATTGTATAAGGTTCATAAATATTTTTGTAGATTAAAAATATTTAGATATATATATATATATATATATATTGTCTTTAATATTCTTATTTTTAAGCTGTCAATATATATATATATATATATATATATATATTTATGATTTTTATATGTTTTTGCATGGATGAACCTAAAATGAATCCAATCCCAATTTTTTTTTGACACCCATACCAAAACCAGGATTGGTAAGTTAAATGCTATTGTTGTTTTTATACCCTGTACTGGTTAAATGCTATTGTTGTTTTTATCTAGATTTGTTTGAAGGGGATTATCATTATATGTCTCTCCAGGGTAGCTTACATAGTAATAGCTACCTTATCTAAACATTGAATATGCATTGAAAGTGTTTCATCATGTTCTTTATTTTCAGAGTTTTGTGTTCATGGACCAGAAATTATCTACTTGGGCTCTGAGATGTCTAAATGGAGTTGACATAATAGTTTATTCATCTACTTTGTAGATGAGCACCTTGCTATGATCCTGTTTCTTAACCTAGTCAGTATTGAAGGCATTTGTTTTGCAAACCCCTCCAAGTCATTCTGAATACCTATCTTCCTATCACGATCTAACGCATGCCTGTGTCAATAGAGCATTAATTCAGTTCATAGTTGTTTGATATTCACTTGTCAATGCACATGTTCGGAAAGGCATATAGGCCACCCTTGGTTCATACTTATGAATGCCGCGTGTTAGAAATCAATACATTTGGACCATATCTGGTCAAACAGTTATTACACCAATTTTGATTGTTCAAAAAGTGATGTCTATGCTTTTGTAGGAACATATCATTTAACACCTTTATGTAAAAGAAATACATAATTCCATGCTTTTTAAGACTGTTCTACAATAGTGGCTGAGTTTGTGTTTTGAGTGCTGCATCTGAATCATTCTGGTAAATACTAGAGTCATGGTAACAAGATTCAGTGAATTTTGGCTGGTCAACTTTTCTTGCCCTTGAAATAAGTGAACATGTGATACTTAACCAGACTAGGAAAGTCCAAGAATTAGTGATTTGTTGAGGAGGTATGCGAGACAGTGTATAAGCTTGAAAGAAGAGACACCTCTTAGTGCATTCTTTTTTATTCTGTTTTGTTTATTTGCATAGAGAGCTTGTATTCTGCATGCAAAAAAGGATAGAAGCCTAATGATGTTGAGTTTTAGGTTATTTGTCAAAAAAATAAATTTTGCAGGCAAAACTCTTTTTCTTTTTATTTTCTTTTGGGTGTCTTAACAGTGGGATTTACTCAAGTTTCCTTCTGTCATGTAAGATCAGTTTTTTGAGAAAATGGTTTTTTAATTGAATCAAGGTGAGTCCCTGAGGCAAAGGAAATAGCCATCCTCTACCATTCATGGAGTTTGAACTTGGTACATTTAATTTATCTTTTGTAGTGCAAATTAATTTGGAATTTATGTGTTTTTTGGTTTTCGATGTGCAATTGACTATTTAATATTTAGTTTTACATGACCATGTGTCAAATATAATGCCTACAGGATGGGTTTGTCATAGAAAAGAAATGCCCAGGTGATTTAAAAAAAAAAAAAATTAAGTGTTTGGGTTTTTGCCAAGCGGGAGTCCGAGTCCTGTTTACTTGTTCCTAAGTCCGAGTCTTTTGACTTTGTTCAACCTTAGTGTCTTTTCTTAAAGCACACCATGGAAGGAACTCCTTATTGCAGTCTTATCAAACAAAGGTTATTCTGGTCTAGTAGTTAAAAAAATATTGCAACAAGGGAAAGAGGTTTTTGTTAAGTAAACAGGGTAGAAGAAGAATATATATATCACCAAACAGTAAATAAAACAGAGATATTAAAAACACCGATTGCACAGAGACAACGAATTACGTGGTTCACCAATATGGTTACATCCATGGGAAAAGCAGTGTATTCATCTCTTTATTTATCGCAGCAAATACAAAGAAGTTTTTCATCAATCACACACATGTTTCAATCCCCAAATATATACTGAACTCTTCAGGGCAGATGAAGAGTCCAAAACAGGGGAGACAAAAAGGTTTAATTCACTCAGTGTTTGACTGTGTAATTGTTGGACTTCACACATCTAAACAATCTCCCACTTGAAGTCCAATCCATACTGCGATTAGCCATGCACAGAGATGTCACCCGCTTTTCTAGGCTTATTGTCACATGTTTACCAGACCAAGAGAAGCTCTGCAGAACTCCAGCTTCTCTTTTGAAACAGCCTTAGTAAACATATCTGTAGGATTGAGGCTAGTATGAATCTTTTCCAACTTCAGCTTACCCTGTTCAAGGACACTTTGAATAAAATGATATCGAAGCTCTATGTGCTTCGTTCGTGAATGAAAATCTAGATTTTTTGCCGAATGAATTGCACTTTTGCTGTCACTATACAAAACAAAATCTTGTTGTCTGCTACCCAATTCAAAGAGTAACCGCTGCAACCACATCTCCTTAGCTCCTTCTGTGATTGCAATATATTCTACTTCCATAGTGGAAAGAGACACCACTTTCTGCAACCTAGAAATCCAGCTGATCGTTGCCCTTGCAAAAGTGAACACATACCCTGTGGTAGATTGTCTTTTATCCAAGTCACTAGCCATGTCAGAGTCAACATATCCTTGCAACTGTGCATCTTCTCCTCTGAACCGCAATACATGATTTGATGTGCCCTTCAAATATCTCAAAATCCACTTTACTGCCTGCGAATGAATCTTTCCTGGATTACTCATATACTTGCTAACTACTCCCATTGCATGAGCAATGTTGGGTCTTGTGCAGACCATAGCGTACATAAGGCTCCCAATAGCAGAGGAGTAAGGCACTCTTTCCATGTATTCTTTTTCTTCCTATGCCTTAGGACACATCTCAGAAGATAATTTGAAGCGATCAGCGAGAGGTGTACTCACAACCTTAGCATTCTTCATACTAAACCTATTCACCATTTTTTCAATATATTTTTCCTGTGACAATTTTATTTCCTTCTTCCTATCTCTAATAATTTTTGTTCCAAGGATTTGCTTTGCAGCACTCAAATCCTTCATTGAAAATTTCTTAGCCAAATGTTGTTTTAGTTGGCTAACTACAGCCATGCTAGTTCTTGTCACTAGCATATCATTGACATACAATAACAACACAAATTCACCATTCTCCAAGGTCTTATAATACACACAATGATTAGATTCACACCTAGAGAAATTTTGCTCAGCCATAAAAGAATCGATTTTTAAATACCATTGCCTTGGAGCTTGTTTCAAGCCATACAAACTTTGATTCAGTCTGCAAACCAAATCCTCTTTACCTTCCTTCTCAAAGCCTTCAGGTTGCTACATGTACACTTCTTCCAAGTCACTATGTAGAAAGGTTGTCTTGACGTCGAGTTGCTCCAATTCAATATCATAAATTGCTGCTAAAACCAGCACTGTTCTAATAGGAGTCATTTTCACTATTGGTGAAATTATTTTTGTGAAATCAATGCTCTTTTGCTGATCATAACCTTCGACCACTAATTTGGCCCTATATCTCTTCTTCCCACCTCTCAATCTGTATACCCATTTGTTTTTCAATGCTTTCCTATTAGGTGGAAGTGACACTAAATCCCATGTGTGATTTGCCATCAAGGATCCCATCTCATCTCTCACAGCCTCCATCCACTGTTTGCAATCTCTATTTTCACATGCTTCTTCAAACGTAGTAGGTTTCGCTTCATTGGAAAGTAATAAATGTTGAATAAAATCATTGTATTTTGTAGGAGGCTTGTGCTCCCTAGGATCTGCAAACCTAAGGAATCGGTTCCTGAAGATTACCCTGTCCAGAGGCATGAGTGGGATGAACTTGCTCCTGTGGTGTACCGCCCTGTTGAGGAGCACGAGTGTAATGTTCTTGTCTTTTGATGTCATGAAGATTTGGAGGTTCATTCTCTTGGTTCGGCAACAGAGTATTTGGCTGTGAGTTAGGCAACATATTTTGTATATAGGGTGGTAGACTTTGGTAAATGTCGGGCGACAATTTGGATGTCAAACCTGCGGCAATCTTTGTGTTTGATGGCAGGCTTTGTTGTGTTCCTTGCGGCAGTGTTGGGGATGAATTCAATGGTAGGTTTGAGGTGTATTCTGCAGCATGCTTTGTGATATATCCTGCAATTGATAACCTTGTGACGTATCCTGCAGTTGCTGTAGCCGTTGATGTTGTGAATTAAGCACGTCACTGCCATCTGTGATGTCTTCGAGTGGCACATATTCTTTTGCTAGCATCCCCTGTTCTGGTAAACTTCTCATTACCTTTTCATTGAAGATCACGTCTTTGCTTCGTGTGACCTGTTTGGCAATTGGACCCAACAACTTGCAGCCATATTTTTCATCTCCATATCCAACAAAGATACACCTTTTTGACTTCACATCAAGCTTCGTTCTTTTTTCTTGTGGGATATGAACGAAAGCTTCACACCCAAACACCTGTAGGTGATTATAGGAAATCCTTTTTCCCAGCCACTTCTCCTCTGGAATTTCAAAATCTAACTGAGAGGATGGACCTCTAGTAATCAAGTACACTGTTGTATTTACAACCTCCGCTTAGAACTATTTTCCTAAACTAGCATTCGAGAGCATAACCTTTCTTTGGCACCGTTTTCTTGTGGTGTAAGAGGAACAATCTTAATCCTCTAAATACCATTCTTTGCACAAACTTCATTAAATTCTTTTGAACAATACTGACCCCTATTGTCAATTTTTAAACACTTAATTTTACTGCTGGTTTGGTTTTCTACAAGTGCCTTGAAAGTTTTAAATATACCAGAAACTTCAAACTTCTTTTTCATCATATAAACCCAAACCTTCCTAGTGCAATCGTCTAAAAAAGTAACGAAATAATTTGACCCACCAATAGATGCTGCCTTTGAGGGGCCAAAGACATCCGAATGCAATAATTCCAATAGTCGTGATTTTTTCTCATGTTCTTTGGTAGAGAATCTTGCCCTCTTCTGCTTGCCATATATGCAGTGCTCACATAACTCCAAATCTATTAATTTTAGACATGGAAGTTGATTCTTCTTGTGTAAGATCTCAAGACCTTTCTTGCTCATGTGATCGAGCGTTTTATGCCAAATCTCTATTTCGCTGTCCGCAACTGCCATTGCAGCTCCCACTTCTGTCTGACCCTCTAGCACATACAAAGTACATGATTTGCTTCCTCTAGCAATCATCAAAGCTCCTTTTGTCTCTTTCCACGCACTTGAATCAAAAGTAACACAACATCTGTGAGCATCCAACCGACCAGCTGAAATTAAATTTCTTTTAAGTTGAGGGGCATGTCTGACATCCTTTAGCAGCCAGCTGTTACCATTTTTTAATTTTAATAAAACACATAGTTCCACGGGGACGCCTCCCCCCCTGAAATACAGTCGTCCTCCACGTCTCCCCGTTTCCGAGATGGGGAGACTTCAGGGAAATGTCCCCACCGTCCCCCCGCCGTCCCATATTGAAGTGGTTTTTGTCTCATTTTTATACTTTTAACCCCTTTATGTATGTACAACTAAATGCAAAAGGAAAAAATACATAGAAAAGAAAATAGAAAAGAATTGTCTACTTATTTTTATAAAAAGGGATATAAAATTATAATTTTTATTAGGGAAAAGTTTAAGAAAATTATTTACAAAAATGTTGTAAAAAACAAAATAGAGGTATATATGTACACATGTAGTTTTTATACAACAGGGAACCTTCTCAACTCTGTTTCTCCTTAACTTTAGGTTCATCATGCCTATTAAGGTAGTGTAAGCACCCAAAAATGTATGGGCCAACATGGCGGAAACAAAGAAAGCGTAAAAGCAAAAAATATGTGAGTTTTAAGATAAATGTAGTAGTACGTGAAAACACTGAAGGATAAATGAGAGCTACCAATGGCTGTCGGAGGAGTCTAGCAGGTTGGACAATTAAGGTTTTGCCTTGGAGATGTGAACTAGATGTCACATTTTTTTTAGTATGCCAAGCTAGCTTTTGAGGATTCATGTCATCATTGGACTCTCCATGTTGGTTCGTATGTTTTTGGGTGGTTACAGGTGTTGGAAATTAAGCCCAACCGTCATTGCCCTTTCGTCTTCCTCTTCCCATGTCTCTTCACTTGCCTGAAGAGTTGATATATTCCCTTCTTATTCTCTTTCTGGTGTAGATGAAGACTGATGTATTCGGGTTGATTAATGAAATAGTGTGTCCTACTTTCCTTGGTGGTTGTAGCCATTTTGATGGTGAACCACGTTAAATTGGTGTCTGTTTTTATCTGTGTGTTTGATTCTTTATCTGTTTTAGTTTTCGTTTATCTGCATTTTATCTTCAACAATTGGTATCAGAGCCTTGGTGCTCGATCATTTGGAATGAGAGGTTTGAGTTTGAGTGGGAGCAATGCCAACTGATGAAGGAAGTCATAGGAAATCACAAGGGAGGCTAAAATCTAGTGAGAGAGATGCCGGTTGCTGGTATTGTGGCAAGCAAGGCCACATCAAGAAGAATTGTTGGTTTTTGAAGAAGGTTGAAAATCAGCCAAAAGAAGATGAAGCGAATCTGGTACGTGAAGAGGATGCCGGTGCAACAATTGGTGTTCTTGTTTCAGCTTCAGAAGAAATATCACCAAATGTTTGGGTGCTCGGTTCGGGAGCATCGTTTCATGCCACTCCGTGCAAGGAGTACTTCATTAATCTGCAAAGTGGTGACTTTGATAAGGTTCTTCTTGGCAATAATGAATCTTGTGATGTTATTGGCAAAGGGGATGTTTTGTTAAAATTAAAAAATGGAAATAGTTGGCTATTGCAAGATGTTATATATGTCCTTCAGCTCAAACAAAATTTAATTTCAGCTGGACAGTTGTTTTCACAAGGATGTAAAGTCGATTTTGAATTGAATAGATGGAAAGTCACAAAAGGGTCCTTGGTAATTGCTCGAGGCAGCAAAGTAGGCACCCTGTATGTCGTAGAGAGTATTGCTTCATATGAAATGGATAGGTTAGATGATGTAGTTGATTCTGTCATTGATGAATTTCTTAACCTATTAGAATTTGATCAAATATTTGCTCAAGAAAATGCAAGAAACTCTGCAGAAAATACAAAAATTAAAAAGATAGTGGTTTGGGATGATGATTTTGAAAGGGAAAATGGTAATGCCATTTCAGAGAGTAGAGCAGTTGAATCTGAAGTTCTTATGAGTGACAAGCGCTCTTTTACCAGTTATGGGAAACCATATTTAGAGGATCCATTTATGAAAGACTTCGGTCGTATTCCAGGATTTGATCTAAGAGATCCATTTGTTGGGGGTCTTGGCACAGAAATTAAGGTTGCCACGAGGAGAAAAGATGATTCTAAACAAACAGATTTCTACGACCCCATCCGCCATCCTTTGAAGCAGAGCTTGAGAGGGTTCAAAAGATGCAGGAGCAGGAGAGGCAAAGGATGATTGAGGAACAAGAGAGAGCTTAGGAGCTTGCTCGGAAAGAAGAAGAAGAGAGGCAACGCCAAGCTAGAGAAGAAGAAGAGCGTCAAAGGAAGCTTGAAGAAGAGGCCCGGGAAACTGCTTGGAGGGAGGAACAACAAGCATTGGAGGCTGCTAGAAGATTAGAAGAAATAGAGTTGGCACTAGGTCGCAAGAGCACTTTAGAATCTAGTCATTGTTCAGAAATAGTACTTGGCATTAAAGTGACATATGAAGTAGGGGAGTGCTCTCAACACAAGTCTGTATCTTCACTGAAAGATGGACAGAAGCAAGAGAAAGGAATGCTTTTGAGGTTGAATTCTGGCTATTTTAACGATGACAGGTCACATTGGGACTTAAATACCCCTATGGACTCTTGGGAAAAACAACCGGACGCTGTAAATAGAGATCCTGAACCTAAGTTTAGTGGAAAGTTACCAATAGGAAATGCAAGTGACATAAACTTTGAACACTCGGATGGTATTCCGGTACAAATATTAGTTTCAGATGCCAGATACGACAGTAGAAAGCCTGAGCAAGATATACTAAGCAAAGGATTGCAGGTAGAATAGAATGATCATGTAGTGCACTCTTTAGAAGGCTTGGCCCTTGATAAAGATTCGGTACTTGATATGACCCTTGGTCTTCAGGCTGATGCTTTGCTCAATCATCATCCTACCAATTTGCAGAATAAGTTTAACCGAGCTCTTATCTCCAAAAGCTTTTCAATATCATTAGACAAATCAAATGCAGAGAGGAATTTAGACTTGTCCATTGCAAACTCAGAAGTACCATGTGAATTAGCTGATGACATTTCTTCAACTGAAGCCCAAGATGGCAAGCATTCTAAAGAGAGTCCTCTTGATGATATTTTGGAGAAAGAACCCCAGCTGCAAAGTGATGAACAAATAGATATGATGATGATTGATGTTAATGCAGACACACTTGATGGGGTTAAGCATTCGTCTCCTGTAACATGCGATTTGGAACCTGTAGAAGATGGTCTTGAAGCAAGTGCTCTCACTGATGCTAAGGGAAATTTGAGGAGTCTTCCAATTCGTCATAGTCATGAAATTTCTGATTGTGAGGAAAAATGTTCTCCATCCCTTCCAGCAGGTAAGCAAGATTTAAATGAGATTATTGATGAGGACATGAATGTTGATGATATGCATACATCAGTTATCTGTGAGGTTGACGCTGGTCCAGAGAATATTGACATCCCTGGGGAAAAATTAGGAAGCCCTGAGGGTGGGTTGGATAAACAGTCTGTGGAGGATGCTAAAGAAATTGCATATGGTGGTGACTATGAATCAGATGGTTATGACGATGAAGATGACCTTGCTTCAGATGCTGAAAAGTTTGTTGAACTGGCTAAAGATGAAAACCAAGGTGAAGAAGGAGAATACAGAGAAATAGAGCTTCATGACTGGATTGAAGAAGGATTAATTGTTAGTGATAGACAGAGGATTAAAGGTGAACAGGGTGTCAGTTTGGTTGAGCTAGTTGGAATTCTCACCGGGATTGGTCAGCCAATGGAGTGGTTAATTGGTACTGTAGTTAAGTAACAATGAGTTTCAAGGAAAGTGGGGACAGCAGTGCGGTTTGGACTTCAAGTGGGAGATTGTTGGAAATGAAGCCCAACCGTCACTGCCCTTTCGTCTTCCTCTTCCCATTTCTCTTCACTTGCCTGAAGAGTTGATATATTCCCTTCTTATTCTCTTTTTGGTGTAGATGAAGACTGATGTATTCGGGTTGATTAATGAAATAGTGTGTCCTGCTTTCCTTGGTGGATGTAACCATTTTGATGGTGAACCACGTTAAATTTGTGTCTCTGTTTTTATCTGTGTGTTTGATTCTTTAGCTGTTTTAGTTTTTCGTTTATTTGCATTTTATCTTCAACAACAGGTAGCTAGTTCTAATTCTATTAGGAGTGCCTTCATATCTTCTATGTTCTTAGTAATTGATCCAAGATACATTGCATATATTAGCGATGAGATGCTTGTGCTATCATGTATGCCCTTCCTCACTACATAAATTGGTTAAAAAATGAGTAGGTAGCAAAGAAGTTATTAAAGGCTCACAACGACTCACAAAACTTCATTACCAATGACTAGATGCCTTTATCCACCCCCTGTGGGGTTGGATTAACTTGGGATAAGCTCAACAAGAGCAGCTTTGGACAGGCAGGTATGCCTCCATTTTAGGTACTCTCAAAAGAATAAATTTGATACAAAGAAACTAAACTTCATTTTATCTCTTGAGGGGCTATTCTTAAATATCATCCACTTCAACAATCAAAGTTCAATTTTGGCTAATAAAAATAGGACAAATATTTACCACTTTTTGTTGTGAATGACGTGTAAAATTGCTATTGATTGTTTGACCATTGAAGTGGATGATATTTAAGTAGAGTACTCTTGAGATACCTTGTATAGTTTTTTGAGAAACTGCATGAAAGATGCTGCAATTCAATTTAAAAGAGCTAGTGTATGGAAAATGCATTTTTTCCATGCATCTGTGGGAAATGGCCTTTATTGTGTTTACTTCCAGATAAGAGATTTGACCTTTAGTAAATGCTTGGAACAATCTGTAATGCCAACTTGTGGGTTGTGGAAAACAATTTATTCCAATAATATGATGCTTCAGCTGAGGTTGAATGTACATGACGCGGGGATTGGGCTAATTCATACTGGTTAGGATCCAAAGGTTAGGAACCATTCTTTATCAATCTGTGGTTTTATTTTTCTTGACCAAATGAAGGGTTTCCTACAAAAGTCATTGTGACAGTTTTTCCAATAATTTAAGTAAGCTGAAAATGTACTTTTCTTACTTTGCAATATCAGATTTCTTTCCTCTCCTCTTTTGCATAGCTTCCAGTCTCTATTTGAGATTGCTTTGTCAGCTGTTTCTATCAAAGAATAAATATGAATATCGAATGTAACACCACCTGCACATCCCATTGTAAGGTCTAAAACACAGTGGATGAAGTATGTGTTAAAATTCAGGACTAGGGTTTGAAATAAATTGTCTAAGTTAAACTTCAATCAAACCTGCAACTTTGAGTGCAATAACTTGCACACACAAACTTCTGAAAGTACAAAAACAATGAATAAAATTTGAGATCAGAATTCACTTGCTGTCTGAAAAAATGTTTTATTATTCTGAGAGGTTTTATCGTATGACAAAGTGTGCGCTCGATTTCCTAATGTCCTAAATAGACCTCCCAACTTGGGTGAACGAAAAAACAATGCTTTATTTCTAGGCATCTTCATCACAAAGAAACCTACTAAAAATAAGCTTAGAGCCCCCAGAATAAAGCAAAAAATAAAAGCAAAATAGTGCCTAAAAATAAAGACAAAATCTGCACCTAAAAATAACCAAGATCAGCACCTATCATTAGCAGCTTTACTACTAAAAATAGTCCTCAAATCTGCACCTAAACTAAACTCATAGAAGTGCCCAGCTGAGGAAAAAAATTACTTAAAATAAAGTCTGATTTTTCTAATGTGCTGCGCCCAGCAACACCGAGTAATAAAAATCTAACAGTATGCACATCTCATTATCAGTAATATGTATAAAATATCCTTTGAGTTCTAATCAGTGGGTTGCAAGCACAATGCTAATCTCAAAATGACTCCACACTCTGCAATGCCAACCAAGAGGGTTTTTACTATTTTAGTCATTGCGAGAAATGATAACAACGTAAAAATGTTCCCATACATCCAATTGTAAGGTACACAATTCTCTGAATAAAATATGCACATCTCATTCCCAGTAATGCTTATGCAATGTTATTTGAATTCTAATCGGTGGCCGCAATGACTAGGGCAATCTTTGAATGACTCCACATTCTTCAACACCTATCAAGAGGATTTTTGGTTATTGCAAGAAATGATAAACTATTGATATGCATAAAAATCTTCCCATACAAGCCATTGCTTAATACTAGTAAAAGAAAACTCCAGCTTAAGATATAAAAGCTTTACATCATCAAATTGTAATACAACTTGATTTCTGCTTGAAAGAATCTGAATTTGGTTTCCCCAGCTTGACATTTCTATGTGCTGTTTAGTACTCCATTCTCCTCTCAAAAAAAGGAACTTTCTTGGAGGGGAATGAAAAATAATTACAATTTGTGGCATATGGAAAACTAGACACGCTGTTATTGTGGATTCCAAGGAGGGGTTAGGGAAAGGACACAAATTTGAAATTCTTAGTAAACCCTGCAAAGACAATATCGCTCCTAGATAATCTCAATGTCACAAGTATCAAAGTCAGTATGGATTCTTGGAGGTGACAGAGTTTGTAATAACTGGTTAGGAAACTGCATATATGTAGCTTCATATTTAACTACACCTAAAAATTGGCTGCTGATCAAGTTTGTAAGCAAACTAAAGGCCTCTTTTTTCTGTGGTTGTGTGTAATTTCTAGATTGTTCCAATTCATTGAGGGGGCCAATTTGAATTTCTCTCGCATCCCAATGACAGCACCAGTTTTAACAAGCGTTGTAGCTGGAGCTGGACCATTTGGTAGCTCAGGCTATATTGTAAGATTCTACTTACCTACAAAGTTCGAGGATTCACCACCAGTGCCACTGAAAGAACTAAATTTGTTTCCAGGCCATTGGGATAGTCATTGTGTTGCAGTTCGTAAGTTCTCAGGCTTTGCAAAAGATGACAATATAGTAAAAGAAGCAGCTAATCTAGCAGCCAGTTTAAGCAATTCTGCATGGGCGGATTTATCCTTCAAAGGTGGAGAAAATATTGCGTACTCAATTGCGCAGTACAGCAGCCCTTTCAAAATCTTTGGACGTTTGAATGAAGTTTGGGTGAACATCACAGGATCCTCGGAGCAATGTCAACCAAGTTTGACTTTGCTGAAAAGTGTTAGCTGAATCGAGTTCATCAATGAGGCTGCATATTGTAAATAGTCTTTCCTTCCAATGATATGGAATATCTCAGAATAAAGGTGTTACTTTCTGAAGGTGGCATGCTGCTTGAGTTTGTCATTCGCAATGTTACCATGCACAGGATGGGAACTTGCAGTTAAGCTTGATATTCAACTTGTTTAATCTTCTGTATATTCTCACTGTGGTTTACAACTGAAGTTATCTCAACAATATATCTAGTCAGCTTTTAGTTGAAGTTTAGCAGTGTGTACAGACATCCAAGCTACTAATGCATGTGTATTTTAGAGAAGTACTAATATCATTTTCATAATTAGTTTTTTATATTTCATTGATGAAATGATGGTCGAATTTTCATTACCATTACGAAAAGACATCGAGATACATTAATGTTTAAATTTAGACCATGGTAAGCAGATTTTGCATTAAGAAAAATAATCCTTACTGCAAACTGAAACTTAAATCAAAACAGCAGACCTGAGTACGATAACCTACAAACACATGCTGTTGAAAATACAGGCAACTAACACTTAAAAACTGTCGTTTATTAAATTGAAACTGAATTGCACTAATATGCTGTTCTTCTGTATTCTATATTTTTTCTGCTACTAAGTTATACCAAGATCTCTTTTATAGACTAAGATAATCTTCTAGGTTTTTTAAAAAACTAAAGAAAAAAAGCTAAATAAAACAGAAGACAAAGTGTTTTTTTTGCGAAACAAGAACATCTTTAATGTAGACCCCTATAAATATAGGGAAAGCTAGAAGAATCCAGTGCTCAGCTGAAAATAGGAAAAAAAAAACAAAAACAAAAGATAAAAGCTGTTTTCAGCGCCCATTTGTAGGAGAACAGCAGTTAAACAACACATTTGAAAAGCTAACAATTGAAACTCTGCTAGTTTGAAATTCACTTCTTGCCAGCCCAAGTCCAAAGGTTTAGCTAGTACCATTCAAGAACTCATATTTTCTTTAATTAAAACATAAATTTCAAGATCCATGTGCCCTCGAAGCGGATTGTGGGGTTCCTCATTCCCTGGACATGATTCTTGGGTAGATTCCCGCATCTTCTGTCTCTCCTTCTTCCCCTTCGAGGGTGTCTTGTGTTGAGGCATTTGCCAAGGAATCCCCTCTTCTCTCTCCTCAGTCAGCAGAGTTTGACAATGATGGGTCTCGGATGATCGTTCATAGAAGAAAGACTTTTTAAAATTTGTTTCAGTTTCTTGGCCCGGGTTTCGGGTGTGCCGGTTGCTAGGTTGGGGTCTAGCGTTGCGTAGGTTGCCGACTACTGGTTGTTGCTCTGTTGAGGCTGTCTGCCTGCAGCTATTTTGTGGTTCGGATTCTTGTGTCTGTTACTTTGTCTTTGTTTTGTTTTGGACCTGGTTGGTCTTGGTTGTATTGGTGGTTCCATTTCTTATGGAACCCATTCTTAGCTTCTTTTGGTTGTGTCTCTATAAAAAGGTCTGGGTCCTTTCAAAAATCCGTTTTTAACTTTTTATCAATATCAAACACATAAATTTTAAGAAATATCTCGATTTCATTTTTATATTTAAAGAAGTTAAAAGTTTACAGCAGAATCAATGGTAATAGTAATCAAACCAGTCATGGCCTTGAAACAGAGGCAACCATTAAAGAAATATCAAGGTGTAGAAAAAATGTAGGCAAACAACATTTTTGATATAACTAACCCATAATGTGCAAAACAAAATATAAATAAAATATTGTTATTGACTATTTGGGATGACTAGTACAAATGCTTATAAAGCATTGCATTCCTCAATTGTGTAACTTCCCAAACTACCTTACTTCCAATTAACTACTAAATCACTTAGACAACTTTTTTAAAATGTAATAATAATATGTGTTTTGTAGTTGGATTTTTTCTTCATTAAATATTTGTTTAATATTGATTTGAAACTGATTTATTGGTAAATACTCATGAATTGATTAGTTGATTCTGAGTTTGATTTAATATTTGTTTGGTTACCATAGACTACAATGAAGTTTGCATTGGAGAATGTTAGAAATGTGAATTTTAGTCTAATATTATTTTATAGATATTTAAAATATCAATATTATAATTACAATGAAGGAAAATTAAATAATATTATATTAATATATAAAATGATTAGCAATATTGATATTAGTATGATTATTTAATTTTGCTTCATTGTAATTATATATAATTAATATAATAAAATTTATTACAACATAGTAAAATGAAATATTCATATATATACATTTGTTTATAAAAATTAAATATTAATATATTATAGTGAATGGAATTTTTTTTTGGTATTAATAATATATTGTTAACTTGTTACATTGTATCCTATTTTATAAATTGTAGCTGCACTATGGCTAAACACCAAAAAAACATAACTATTTTAGCCTTTATATATATGCTAAGAGATTTCCTATACAAAATTACATTATAGTCTGGATGGAACTAGATTTGCCAATTAATGTATTCCCTGTAAGCTCAATATTTTACTTGTTATTCATATATCTTCGTTGTTTTACTTGTTATTCATATATCTTTCTTATAAATTTTTTCCTCCTCTAAAACAGGGGGTGTTTGTTTTTTTAATGAGATATCTTCTTTTCTCTTTCGGAAAAACAAGTGCTGTTTGCTTTTTCAATGAGATATCTTCTTTTCTCTTTCTGTGAGATTTAAAAAATTTTGGACTCCTTGTCTTGTTTATCCAACCCACTCCTTTTATTTCTTTCAATTTTTATTTTAAGTTAGCAATTTAGATTACTAGTACAGATATAACAATACCAAAGTAATGTCAAAATGAAATTTCATAGATCTCATTTTCATTTTTAGTGCAAATATTTTATTAACAATATTTTATTTTACTATAATATAACATATAGGACGATTCCGAGTATACTACAACTTTCCATCTTGCCCTATGTCCGCCTAAACATATTCAAGTTAAGATTTTGGAGGACACATAGTCGGGTAGTTCTCACAGGGGTAAGGGTAAAGTGAAAACTTGCATTGGGACTCCTATAATTAAGGGCGGCCCCAGTGGAAGGGAATCTGTTTGAGACCCCTGCTTTTGCTAAAAACACAAAACAAAAGCATGTCACTCCAGTGCAAGGAAGGAAGTCTAGCAAGAGAGACAAGGTGGAGGAAATGGAGGGAACTCCGACGAAAAAGCAGAAGGAAGGGAAGGGTGCTGCCACGGAGGGTGCTCTTGTGAAAATTGTGGAATTGGACACTATTCTGGAAACTAAGGGTAGTAGTGAAGGTGGGAGATTGTTCTTCCGAGTATCTGCTGTTCCAAAAGGATTGTTGGGAAACCACTGATTAGTTCTCTAGGGGTGGAAGGTTCTGAGGGCTCCGAGTTTGTGGAAGAGACTGTGGATGAAGAGGGAGAGGAGACTCCAACTGATTCTATGCATGAAGTTGAGGGCACTAGCCACTTTGCCTCGATGAATGAAAGTAGCTCGAAAAGTCTGGAAGGTAAGAAGAAGGCCACTATTGGTAAGAAAGATGTGGGGGAGGCTGTTCATCAAGACAATAAGGGGGATTGTGCTCTGTGTGTTAAACATGTGGAGGATATCCAGAACCTTCATAAAAGAATGGACTCAACGCAGAACAAATGGAAGGTCATGGCAGAGTTCGCGGGTAAAGCTTTACATCGGGCGGCTTCCATCTTCGTTGCGGTGAAGGATCTGGATAACAAGGTTAAACAAGTGGGCATTGACAGCTTAGGCGACTACAAGGAGATGGTGGAGTTCCTAGCCAAGTTTGGGGCGACTGACAGCTCGTAGTTTCTTGTTTCGCCTGTTTTCTATTTTCTCCGTCATTTCGTTGTGTTTTGTTATGTTGTTTTGGTCTGCTGTTTCTGTACTGTCAAGCTGTTGTTTCTGGCATGTTAATGTCCTGATGCCCTTGGGACTGTTTTGTTAAAGAGATTTGGACCCTGGTTTCCAACTGAACTTATCAAAAACATATATATAAATACATTGTAAATTTGAATAATCAACAATTTAAAATTATATATATATATAAAATAATTTTCATAAGGGTGAATGTTATATTAATATGAATACTACATAATAAAATAAATTAATATTTAGATTGTTATAATATATTAATAGTGAATATATTTACACCAATATATATCAATATTTCATTTTACTATAATATAACATAAGTTTAAATATATTATAATAATAATTCAAATTTATTTGTATAATCAATAATTTAATATAAATATTATTATTAATATATTATTAGTTATATTATTCTATTGATATTTAAAATAAGAATTTATAATTAATATATATAATGAATAAAAATTAAATATTAATATGAATATTACACAATATAATCTATTAATATTTAGATTAGTATAATATTTCACTATTTAATATTTATATAAAAAAATATATAATATTTCATTTTAACTATAATACAACATAAATATAAATATATTATAATGGTAATTCTACTTGTATAATTAATAATTTAATATACATTTAAAAGAGACATTCTACAATGGCAAAGCAGGGCTTAAATTTGATGACCTATGACTGTATTTAGGTATTTTTGCCATAAAATACAATCAAAATTTTAAATAGATTGTATCACATTAAAGGAGAGATTTTAGACAAACTGTCAAAATTTATATAGAATTATGATAATATATATTTAAGTTATACATAGATTTATTATACTAAAATATGCCTTAGTATTTTAAGGGCACTTTCAAATAGATTGATAGGCAAGGTTGACGTCAAATTTAAGTTATAGATTTATTATACTAAAATATGCCTTAGTATTTTAAGGGCACTTTCAAATAGATTGACAGGTAGGGTCGACATCAAATTTAAGTTCTGGTGGAGTGTAATGGCGTGAGTGTTAAAAAAAGTTATTACATTTTATCTTAAAATTGACAGCCATTTACATGTCAAATTATTAATATTTAGTAGTAAATATAATATAAATCCAAAATAAATATGTTCTTATCAATAGACAACTTTGGATAATCATCATTCTTCTCATTTTCAAAGTGTAGCAAGAAGTAAAATAAAACTTTTCAACCAAACTTTTATACATGTTTTAGGTTTGAATCTTAAATAATTTATATAAAAAATGTAGTAGTGTAATTTAAATTTGATTTGTTAATTAATTTGATGGGCAAGATATAAACATGCAATAATTAAATAATTAATCAAAATTATGCATGTAGAAAATAAAATGGTTCTAATGTGAAGTAAATAACTTCAAATTTGATATCTCTCAGCGTTTTTTTAGATAGATGTATTTAAGATATCTATACTTGTTAATATATTATTAATTATATTATTTCAAGAATATTTAAAATATCAAATTTATAAATAATATATATAGAATGAATCAAAATGAAATAATCATATTAATATGCATATTATATTAATATTACAATTTTTGTTATAATATTTGCATAGACTAAAGAAAAAAATATTATTTGTTTAACATTAAAAAAATATTTGTTTAATAACTAAATTCCATGTAAAAATTTAGCCACTTAATTTGTTAGTATTGTTTGTTAAAATTTTCTCATATGAACTTAAGAAAAATTAAAATTTGTTTAACATAAAAAATAATACTTTGTTTTGATTTGTTTACTCTAAATAGATTAATCACTGGATTAAAATACTCATTGCAATAAAACTGTAAGTACTACTAAAGTTAAACAGAACCATGAAAAACAATATAATTATTGTACTCATGACATTTCTACAGTCCATGATAAATCAAATGTAAGCTTCTCCAAAGACTGTGTGGCTTTTTTTTCAAAAAAAGCCAGTGTCTTTCCAGAAGCTTACATTGGAATATAATTATTCGTCAACAATGTAAGTCTCATTGCCAATATCCATTTTTGTAGCCATTTCGCTCGCTGTGTTTGTGTATGTTACGGATATATTGGAAATTTTTTTGGTTGACCTTGCCTTGTTAGATAGAGTTCGTAGCATAATGGAGAAAGCCCTAACAGACTTGTTGGATAGATTATTTTGGCTCTCCATGAACTGTCATTTGCTGTTCTAGATTGGTCATATGTTGAGCTAACTCAGCATTAGAGTCGAAATTCTCTTGGAGAAGCTTGAAGAGAGAAGACTTCTGTAATGGAAAGTAAGAGTAAGTCTTTTGGGTTGCAACTCAGAGAGAAAACATTTATTGTTATGTGTTGATAAATCTTTTCTTCCAAATTTTCTCGATAATTAGCTGCCTGAATGATTTAGGAATAACATTATGTAGAGTGTGGAGACCCAACACAACATGTTTCTAGGTGAGTTTAGATGAGAAAAAGGCAGGTAAGTTGGTTTGCACAAAAGTCCATTTGTGTTTAGCAGATTTACTAAACAAAAGTTGTGTTTGATGGTTTCTTAACATTTGCAGACAGTGCGGTCGTTTTGATATGCTTGATAGGAAGTTTATAGTGTAAGAGTCTCCAAGCAACAAGTAGTGAGGAGTTACGGCTAGGATTCCATATGGCCATGCTAAGGCTGACACAAGTAGATTCTTTAAGGCTGTATTACCATTTAGAATTCAGTTGGGATTTCATAATCAAACATGGTGGGATGCGTAAATGTAATGTCCCCTTTTCGCTAGTGATTAATTTAATGATGGTTAGTTTTGTTAATTTCTGAAGGTCAACTAGGTCTTTTTAAGGGAAATGACTTTTAAAATAATTAAATTAAGTTGTCCTTGGATTTAACTTCATATTATGAAGTTGGCAACTTAAGTTATTTTAAAAGTTGGTTTTATAAGTTTGGTGAGCGTTGGTAAAATGATTATTTTCTATTTCCCAAAGTGAGTGTAGTGGGAAATAAATGTGCATTGAATCCAATAATACCTTATATTATATTTCATTCATCTTGGGCATGCACGAGAAATTATACAAGAGAGATTTGAACGCTCAAGGAAATTTATGCTGTTGAATATATTTTTATCTCTTCTAAAAACTTGTGCTGTTGAGCAGAGTTTATTCTTGGGGTTGTTTAGCCTCAAACTTCTGGTTTCGGTTGTGGAAGACCAACCCTACCTGGAAATTGGGTGATTTTATCTCAGAAATCACAAGGAGCTTCAATGGAGTCATTTTACAGTAAATTGGGTTTGAGAAAATTTGATGTGTTTTGAGATATCTTTGCAAACTAATATTTTTGTTGTGATTGATGGAGTTTATTTCAGAATTTTTGGGGGTGTTAGATCAAAATTATCAGCGGTACTATTTTCCCAGTCGAAGTCATACCTTTAATGGCCACTGTACTTCTTGAAAATGGAAGGAGTTGTTTTAAATGTTGAGATGACACATGAGGTAGTCTTATGTGGTTACTAGAAGACATAATACTGTTGACCGTACACATTTATGTGGGAAGGAGCTGCTACCAAAGAGTCCGTACACCTTGAATGGGACGTACCATCCCAAGTGGTATGTGAGAACTAGTAATTAAACCGCTGCTTATTTGGGGTGACTCTCATCCTCATTGTGAGTGCTTAGGATGGTAATAACCTTTGCACTAGTTTTTAGGACGGACTTTGATGAATTTTGATGTTATGCGCATTTTGGGGTGATTTTTGGATTTCTCTACTTGTTGTACGAGCAAGGATAGTGCTGGTAATTATTGTTGGGTAATAGATTGGCATTCTTAGTTTGTTATGAGTGATTTAGTATGGGTTGGATATGATCATTGTAGTGTTTGATTAGCTGGGTTAGTGTTGGGGTGTGTTCTGGGGGTGAATACAGTGTTTCTATGCAAAATTAGACTGCTGATCTGTATAGCAGACTCGAGTTTTAGACTATGACAGAGATCCAACAAGGAAATAATGTGTGTAGTTTTAGTTCAGATCATCATCAATAGTTTGGGCAACCTCTCCAGTGTTCCCAACATCAAACATCAACAGTAGAGCATTGGTACATGTTTTCCCCTATGCAATTTGATGATTTCTGAATTTGTATGATTTTGATTTTGTTGAACAATAGCTTGAAATTTTATATCAGAATTATATGATTAGTTGGAATGATGCTTTCAAGTAATATTGGTTGTGATTGTAAACCCCAGAAGGTAGTACCGCCGGTTGTGTTCTTTATCTGCATGTCATTTGTAAACAACTAGATGGTTTACCGCTAGTTTACCTAGCATACACCTCACAGCTCGTTTGGCGTGAACAAGTTGGCATATCAATCCATTGGTTTGAGTTGAGCTTAGAAATTCTGCAAGTGGCTCTCACACATTCCCACTAAACAAGTGGATGCCCACTGAATAAGTGGATGTTTGTATTTGATGCACTAGAATAATTACTGTCTGTATCTGAGACCACCGTATGCTCTCACCTTACACTCTAAGGGATCTGGGTGATCAAAAGGTGTATAAGGGTTGTTTATGCATGCAACAAACAAGTGACAGAGAAAAGAGATATCAACAGAGAGGAGAAAAAAATGAAATCATCTTTGGGGTTAGAGAGTTCTGTGAAAGAAACTCCAAACATGGCAGAAAGGGACAAAGATGCTTGTCCACCACATAGCCCGAGAGACAGAATTGAGAAGAAGTTTGATCAAATATTTTACATGATGACAAGGTTTATGAACAAGATGGATCAAAACTTATTTCATGTTCTGAGACCTAATGCTGATGCTAGTAGCTCCCAGAGCAATGGCTCTAGAAATGACAATGGAGGGGTATCTAGAACACCTGTAGGATCAACTGCTAGGCCCTTCAGCCTTTTTCCACTAGAAGGAAGGAAGCACCCCCTGTGCAGAATGAACAAACTACATTCACTGATGAGGTGATGACTTGCTTTGATGAGTATAGCATGCTTCCCGACCAAGTCCGTAGGATCTTGACCTTCGAGCAATTTATGAACCAAAAGAAAAATGGAGGGAAGCAAGACACCAAAGGCAACAAGGAATATCAACAAGCTTTGAGCAAAGTTTCTTTAGAACACTTTGATGGAAGTGGGAAGTGTTCAACGAGAGCCTGGGTTCACAAGCTTGATAACTACATTACCTTGAAGCCTATGTTGGAGGAAGCAACTTTTGCCACTTTGCATTTGGATGGAGCAGCCCACGAGTGGTGGTATCATGGATTGGTGACACGAGGTCACAATCTTATCACCACCTATGATGAGTTCACCAATTGACTCATCGAGAGGTTTGACAAACAAGATCTGGAACAAAGTTTCAAGGACCTAGCACAACTAAAGCAAACCAACACCATTGATGCCTATATCCCTGAGTTTCAAAGACTTAGTGTTATGGTTCCAGATGTTTTAGAAAGAAGACTCATCTTCCTATTTGTAGAGAGTCTTTCAGAGCCAATCAGAGGTTGGGTCTGTAGACACCTAAATGTGTCCTTAGATTGCAAAACACCAATCTCTTCCACATTCTACTATTTTCCCTAATTTTCCTCTATGGTTAAATAATTAATTTTAATTGATTAATTATTTAATTATTCACTATCCCCTTTCCCCCTTTAATTTAAATAAATAAACATTTGTTTAAATTATAAGCCTTGTTCTAATTAAGTAGGTCCCACCTATGCAAATTAATCCTCACATTATTCCCCTTCTCAAATAAATTAAATAAATGAACCTAAGTTATTTAATTTAAAAACATCCTCCACCTCATCATTTCTCCCAATTTTAAATTATCCCTTGTCCTTTAGTGAAAGGGAACCCCAATCAATCACAACCCTTCATTTGGCTCCAAAGTCAACATTGAATCTGAGCCATCCATTCAAACAGGCTCTTCTATAAAACACCTTCTCCAGCTCATTTTCAACTCTATTAGTTCATTTTTTTTTATCTCTTAGCCTATGTTCTCTTGTGCTCTTGAATCTTTTTCTCCAATATCTTGCCATTTTCACCCAGTTGAGCTTCTCTAGATTGTTGCAAAGCATGCAAATTTGAGAACACTATGCAAGGTTAAGGAGGACAATGGAGATTATTCAATAGCTAGCTTAGATTCTTACTTGTTTTTGTGTTTATTTGACAATTTTCTAGGCTAGTTTACATTCCATTGGGAGCGAGGGTTAGTTGTGGTTTAATTTATGCATGTTTGATAGCTTTTCCCTTAACTTCATTTGGTGAACTTGACGTGAATATAGTGTTTTTTGTCAACTTTTGAAGGGCAAGTTTCGTAGGTGGCTTCTTGGTCTCAAACAGAGCTCACCGTTGAGTCCGGGAGGCCCTTTTGGTGAAAATCGACTATAAATTTGACCCATTTTGCTCATTGTGAATTTTGTAACATTTTTTTAGCATGACGACCATACAGTACAGATCCGTACCATACAGACTGCCGTATTGATCATTGCAGTGTGTTTTGGCTTGGTTATAGGTCTGATTATTGTGTGGCAGGTTCGATATTCTGGTTTGCAGGTTTAAAAAACCCTAAAAACCCCCATTCTACCCCCTCTTGTCCTGTCGACCACTGGTAAAAACCCTAGGTCTGTCCTTGTCAAAACCCTAAACATCTCCTCCTGTTGCAGGTCCTCTGATCTCCACCTCCTCTTAGCCAACCTTAGATCTTCGCTCGGCCCTCACAAGTCTTCCTGTCGGCACCTTGCATAAGCCCTACCCTGTGGTTGCTACCCTGTTGGAAAGTCCCGTTGCCCCCGTTGGTGGCGACCAACCCCGTTGCAACCCTTTTCAAAGCTTCGCCGTTGCTAACATTTCGGTCGCCACTGCCCATCTAGAACTCCCACCACCCACTTTAAGTCTCAACCGAAGTCTTTTGCTGCTGTCTAAATCGCCTCCCATCTGTCGCCATTGGTTTCCATCGCTGTCGCCACCAATTTAAAAATGTGTCGCTGCTGTCAATCCACTTAGACTCCTCCTTCGAACCAACCAGATCCCTATCGCCTCGACTTTGGTCACCTCCTTCGAACCACCGACCTCCCCATTCAAATCTCGTCACCAAATGTTGGTTGCAGTTCTGCAGAAACATTGGTCATAGTTCTCACGATCTTTAAACTGTCACAACCCACTCTTGGCTCGATCGTGGCCTTTGAAACCTGCGACCACCTTCTCGCCACCCCTGTCAACCAACATAGGACTCTGCAGATCTAAAAGGAGTCGCCGACGGTCACATGACAGGTAAAGAGACAAAAAAGTGGGTTTCCTTTGTTTAAAACGTAATCGTTCCCCCCAAAAGGTTAGCCCGCGGTCACTTTTGTGACCAACGGGCTGGGTTCATCAGCAGGGGGTCCCTTTTTCAAATTTGACTTTGTTTTTTTATTTTGTCTGTTCTCGGCCCCTGGTCATATGGGCGACCAGGGGTGCCACTCAATTTAAACCGCCAGATAGACCTCCATTCGAAACCACCTATGTGACCACAATTTGACAAATCGCTAGTGGTTTAGCTAGGCAGTCAGGCCTGACCTAGTTCATCATAGAGCCCTAACTGGGCTATTTTTTTCTTTTGGCCATAACTTTTGCATACGACATCAGAGTTTCGCGAATGAGGGCTCATCAGAAAGTTGATTCAGAGAGCTTTGCAATGGTACAGGTTTCATCAGGTAAAGACATCATTTTATCAAGTAAATTTTTGGTCAAAGTCAACACTACATTTAAACTTTAAACACATCTTTCACGTTTTTCATCAGATTTCAACAATTTTTTTTCAAAATGCTTAGAATCTCTTGAACGTTTTTATGTTGCTCTCTATTTTTCTGTAACTGATCAGATTTTTCAAATATTTATCAAGTTGACTTTCTTGGTCTCTTTGGTCTCCGAGGCCTTGCAAAGGGGGTATTTTGCTTCATGCTTCATGTTTTGAGCATTATCATAGAGGATTTTCTGCTACTAATATCTGATTTTCAGCTTGTGGCAGTCATTGGGAGAAGACTCTTATTTGAAATTACTAACGAATTTGATGCAGGGTTCCTTTCATTCTTATGTGTGTGATTTGCTATCATAGGAACACTTTGATTTTGGTGCAATAAAACGAACAATAGCTTGCTGTTTTCACACGCTTTCTTGGGGCTTAAAAAGAATCAGTGTCTTCTTTGCTTGTGATTTTGTTGGTGTGTATGCTCTTCCCTCGCACATTATGTGATCTTGGGAATAAAAAACACTTCTCAACACTTTCATTATCACACCACACATTTAAATTTCTAAGGGCAAATGAACATTGTCTAGTGTGGTCAAACACATGTGTATGCTCTCTCCTCACATCGTTGTATGACCTTAGAGAACAAAAACATGTGTTTGTACCACTTTTGTGCAAACCTTTAGAGGGTCTGCCTCCCAATTTGTGAGAGGTAATGACCCAAGTGGTACTTTCATTTTGGTCTGCTATACAAATAATCGTGGTTGTGATGAAAGTCATCATTCACCTAGTGCTGCTGTTCTATATCGGCAGAAGTCTCCCTCAGTATCCAAGTGATGCGTAAAAACCCTTTCTAAGGGCTGGGATGCCTCTTAAAAGAGTGACCTGCCGCATGTATAGACACCAGTGTATCCCAAAACACTAATTAAGAACCATTTGTGCTAGTGGCCAAAAACCCTTTTTACTTGCTGGTGCAGGAGGTCAGACCTCCCAAGCGGCCACACGTGTACTATTCATTGTAGAGACATGAATTTCCTCAGTCCCTAGGATCAAAGGGTAAGAGGTTTGGTGTGCCCATGCTGTGTAAGGGGGAGCCAGTGTCACCAAATTCTCTAGTTGTTTGCTTTGTCTTAGTATTTGGATAAATCTGAGTGGGGACTCAACAGGTAGTATCCTTGACTAGCCTAGGATTGTACATGTTTACAATTGTTTTTTAAACTTGTCAAGAGTCACCAAAAATAACCAATCTGATTGCCAAGTGTCTTCTATGATTGATGTGTGTGCTTTCTTAGTCATCACCCTAAACATTCTTGTCCACACATTCATTCCAAGTCATCATATCTTAATCACACTCTTATCATATCCTCATCATTCAACCTTCGTATCCTAATCACCCTCCTAAGCCAATCAATTTCATCCTAAACATTTCGATCATATCCTAATCATCATTCCTAATCATTACACATAATCCTAATCCATCCAAATCATCATTCCTAATCATTACACATAATTCTAATCCATCCAAGTCATCATTCCTAATCATTACACATCGTCATCCTCATCCAATCAACATCATCCTAATCATTCTCCTTATCATATCCAAGTCATCCTTATCAAACCCTAATCACCTCTTTCATCTAATCACCATCATCTTAATCATCCTAGTCAAAACCCTAATCATCTTCATTCATAATCCAATCAACTTCATCACAATCATCCAAGTCATCTAATCTTATCTCTACACAATCATCTTCATTCATAATCCAATCAACTTCTTCCTAATCCATCCAAGTCCTCTAATATTATCACTACACATAATCATCTTCATTCATAATCTAATCAACTTCATCCCAATCAATCCAAAGTCATCTAATCTCATCACTACACATCATCTTCATTCTAATCCAATCGATCACATCCTAATCATATCCTAACCATTCATTCCAATCCAATCAATTACATCATAATCATTCCCAATCATAATACACCACAACTGTAGGGAAACCTTTGAGCGTCTACTCTCCCTATCAAATCCGATTGCAACAGTGTCAAAACATTATAGACTTGCTGGTTTTGTTCACCCACTACATATTCAATTTCATTCAACCTTTGACATCTATAGAGGTTCCCAAAACTAGTCTTCCTAAGGTTGAAACATAGGGAGAAACTGTCGAAGCTTGACTGTATCACAAGTACAAATCTGGACCAAGAGACCTTGACATCTTTTTCAAATCAATCACAACTTGGGCTTAATACCACAAGGCTAGTTTAAGTCCATCCTTCCAAGTGAATTCTGAAACTCATGGGTTCACTTTAATCAATCATTTCTTCCACACCTCAAGGTCTTGATAAATCCAATTTATACTTTGACAAGGTCATTAGTAGACAAGAGTACCCTCTTGGAGATAGAATTTTCGAAGACTAATATCCATTAGCCTCTATCATAGTCTGGGCCTCATCACCTTGCATTGACATCCCCATAGCATCCCAAAATTTACAAGTCTTATATGGTAGAGACATGATTGCGAAAGAAGAGAAAGGGAGTAGATCCTCCTAGTCATCCCTATAGTGAACACATAAACATGACTTTCTCACCAACACATTCATCCCTGTCATTCCACATCATCCCCTTTCTCATCCAATCAATTTCGTCATAATCATTCCTAATCATTCTACATCTATAGTCATCCTCTTTCTAATCCAATTAACATCATTCTTATCATCGTCCTACTCATTATTCTAATCCATCCAAGTCACCATATCGTAATCATTACTCATCACCATACTAGTCCAACCAATTTCATCCTAATTCATTTGAGACATCCGAATCATTATTCTTGTCATTCTACATCATATCATAATCACATCCTACTCATATCTTCATGATTCTACCTTCACATCCTAATCACCCTTTCTAATCACATCGTTCAATCAAATCATCCATATCACCTCACCTCTAATCATATCCTAATCACAACCCTAACCATACCCTAATCATCCCTAATCAGCCATCTAATCATCCAATCAATCTCATACTCTATCACATTCCTAGTCATTCCACCTTATCATTACCCTAATCCTAGTCAAGCACTTGTCAACATGGTCCTAATCCCACAAGATGACATACAATGATATGAAGACATGTGTCATTCCATGACAATCCTAGAAAACAAGGTTTTAGCACCCCAAGCCTATTCACAAGATTATCCAAGTCCACCTTGGCAATAAGACAAAGAGCCTTTAAATTCTCATGCTACCTTTGACAAGGGGAACATAAGTCTACCTCATCCATCCTAAAAGTACATTCTACCACAGCACTCTAATCCTACATCAACTCCACGTCCTAGAATCAAACATTACAAAATCAAGCCTAAGGGGTTGTCCATATCCACTAATTCATCCAATGCCTCTGACACTCCACCTAATCAAAGTCCGAACCCTAATCCTACAACACCATCCATCCCTCTTATCCCTCCACCATGGGAACTTTTTGCTCCACCTAATCCTAATCATAAGTGCACATCATCTACCCTCATTGTCCATCCACTATATTGTCCTTCCACACTTACACTTGCAAAGGATGTGATCCAATGGCTACTAGCTAGGAACAACCCATCCTCATGTCAAACACCTATCTTGGCTCCTATCAAAGAACCTTTGAATGCCATGCATATTCCTCCAACTCCATCATGTGGTCCACAACCTATTAATCTTATATGTCTAAGTCAAAGTCCATCATGCCATTGTGTTGTTGATCACAAAGAACATACCAAGCCTCTTCTAGAGCCTTCCATTTCCACTCAAAGTCAAGACCTATATCAAGAGCATAATCTTAAGTGTATAGAACCATTAGCTTCTAATTCTAATCAAGATCAAATCGCTTCCATTCAACCTATCCATAACACACCTAATCCTATCCATGATCAAGCTCCCATCTATGATCAAGATCCCCTCTATGATCAAGAAGACCATGATGATCCCCTTAGTCAACTTTATGCATTCCATGGTCAAGAGCTTATCACTCCACCTACCCATGACCCACCAATTTCCACTTCCCATGAGACACTTGGCTCCCAAGCACACGTAGAAGATCAAACAAATAACTTGGATCCTAATGAGAAAAATCAAGATCCTAATGATTCCTCTTCATCCACTATCGACCCCATTTCAAATCCACAATCATATCCTATTGGTTTATCCACCTCCATTCATGAATGTTCCTCCTTAAGGTAACAGCAACCATTATCCACCACCTCACCTTCTCCGTCCAATAATGAGCTCAAGTCTAGTGTCCAAAGCACACCTAGTCCCATTGTCCATCATATGCTCCAAAACATGAACTATCATGGTAAAGGCTTAGGCCTTCATGAACAAGGAATTTTGGAGCCCATCCATGTCAATTTCCTCCATGCTCATATGGCCTTGGATATACACCCCAAGGACAACAATCTCAAGATGTTGGTACTTCATGCATCCTAAGTCCACCACTTTCCATTACAAATCCTTTCATATACCCAAAACATATGTTGCCATTCCACCTCCATCATCCTACAAATGTCAAAAGCATGTGACCATACACCTTCCACCATCCAATTTACCTCCACTTCTTCCAACTCCTACTATCCCTCCATCCACTTTACCACTGTTGCCTCCAACACCTAATATCCTTGTCATCCATAAATTTCCTCACATTCCTAATCATGATCAACAAATACACACATCATCTAAACATGAAGCTTCCACCTGCCACATGGGATTCAAAAATAAACATTTGGATGCCTCCTTTCATAAGGCCAAAAATCCGAAGGATCCTAATTCCTTAGGGTACAAATGCAAAGAATCAAAGCAAGGTACATTAAAAAATCCATCCAAACCCATACCTCCAACAGAAAAGTCAAAAACTAAAATGGTATGGGTCCCTAAGCAAAAAGTAATCACGTCAAAAGAGGCATCCACCTCCCAAAAATCCCTACCTTCCCCTTCCATTCCAAAATCCCATTCCATAAACAAATCCCACGTTCAAAGAAAAAATCATAAAAACACTAAGTCTGTGTGGGTTCCTAAATCACTAAATCACCCATCTCCTAAGCAAACATCGTCATTACTTCCTACACCACCTTCCAATCACAAGCTTCAACGTTTATCATGGTGTGTGCAGCCATTGGTCATGATTCCTTTCGATACCTCCATCACCCCACCATTCAACTATTATCCTACATATCTTACCCATAACCTTCCTATGGTCCATGCTTTTGCATAAGTCTTTCATAATCCACATCATAATCCACTATCCTTCCCTACATAATCTGCATCATAATCCACTATCTACCTAATCCATTTTTCTTTCATACAATCCCTTACTAACATCTATGAGCATAATGACATTTGACATGGTCCATGCGACGACATCCATCTCTAATGGGACTATCACCTTTCATGGCACTTGACACTTGAGTCCCTCCTATCCATATTCCTCACTCCCATTCAAAAAGTCAAAAAGTAAAAAAAAAATTAAAATAGTAAAGAGAAATCCCTTCATCCAATGGTGAAAACCACACTTGGTGGCGCCTTGGATAAGTTCCATGATGAAAACCTGGCAAACAAGTGTCATGTGTAGGTTGATCTTCTGTCACTTACACTTGGAGGCACGTTGTCTCATGCAATCTATCATGTCCAAACTATCATACAATTTCTTATCCTATCTTATCATACCAATTTCATACCATCTTACCATCCTTATCCATTACAACCACATACATATGCCTATCCTATCGAGTCCATTTATCCTCGCTTCCTCCTTTTGATCTTGATAAAGATATGGGGGCAAAATGTTGACAAATGCTTTGGATATCTCATCCTTGCCAGTCCATCCAACCATCCTATGGTCATAAGCTTTGTCATGTCAAATCCTAAGCATTACACCAATAATGGGGCATGTTATTCTTATGCGACAAGGCCTTTGAGATCACATCCTTGCTCTGTTATGTGTACATCCATTCCATCCCTTATCACCCATCCTTTTATCTATCCATCCTACATATCTTCTTGCACCTAGACTTGTTTTTTCTCTTTTCATTGGTATCTAGTGCAAAGGCTATCCCAATCGTCATCCAATGCCGTTCCAAAACATTTCAAAACCCATAAAAAATCACAACATTTCAAAAACACAAACAAATCACATTTCAAAAATCCAAAAAAAATCAAAACATGTCAAAAACACAAAAAAATACAACATTTAAAAAATCCAAAAAAAATCAAAACATTCAAAATACAAAAAAAAAATCAAACATTCCCAAAATAGAAAAAAAAACCAAATATCCATAAAAAATCCAAGCAATAAAGTCAATCCATAAAATCAATTCAATCACATCATCAAATCAATTTCTTAAAGCAAATTCTTCCAATCAATTTAGTCACATCAAATCACCTCATCAAGTCAAAATCAATTCTTCCAATCATCAAAATCAATTCTTCCAAGCATCAATTCAAATCAATTTCTCAATCACATCATTCAAATCAATCAATCAGTCAATTGCTTGTTTTTGTATCATTTGTGCATGCATGCTTGCTTGCTTGCATGTGTTATCACTTTATCTTGCATTTGAATCACATCCAAAAAAATTCAAATATTCTTCAAAACACAAAAAATCAAATATTTTCAAAAATCTAAAAAAATCAAATATTTTCAAAAATCTAAAAACATCAAAACACCAAAAATCACAAAAAAATTAGCCAAAAAAATCCTAAGCAATAAACCATGTCAAGTCCGCCTTGGTCGAACTACGTCGCCTTTGAGTTGTCACCTAGGCAAAGCCATCTTCGATGAGCCCCCGAGGCATTCCCCCTTAGGTCTTAGGTCACCCACAATCCACATGGTCGAAGTACGACGCCTCTGAGCTTTCACGTAGGCAAGGCCATCTTCGATGAGCCCCCGAGGCATTAGGTCAGTCCCTTAGGGCCCGTCGAGTCAATTGTCATAATAAGTCATCCCTTAACAAGATGGACACTTTGAGCAGACTAAAGCAATCAATCTTTCATAAGGAAAACAACCTTGCGCGTCAACAAGATAGCTCATAAAAAAGCAACCAATCAATCATTCCTCATCACTCGCATAGTGATAATTGAACATCGCCATGAACGATTTGCATCAACAACTGCATGGAACATAGTCGAAACCAAGCTTTTCGCCTTAGACGACATGTTTCATCTTTCTGACATCATCAATCCTCGCATGGCAATCATCTCACAATTTGTGGTATTCCCAAAACCAGACCACACGTCTTATATGGGACATTACAATCGTATCACTTGCCATAGACAAGTAGGGGTTGTTGCAAATATTTGCCCATGATGTGTTGTCATTGATGTCAACACATCTCTTTGTCAGAGATAGTGAAGATAGTGTAGTTTAGCAAAGTAGATTGCTCCGCATTTCCAGTGAGACTAAGATCAGAGTCTGCGGACTAAAGGGTTTTGTAGAGGATTGTCTGAAGTTGCTCCAGTTAAGATTTGAGAGGTTCACATGGACGATTGGTGAAGTTATGACCATCTGAGTAGAACTGAGTTTTGCAGTTGTTCAGAGGTGACAGAGTGGCAGGAATTTGGTCCGGATTGCTACGCATTGGAATATTATGGTTTGCGGATCTAGAGGTATGTTTGGGATGTTGGTGTGTGTCCTCAACGCAAGTGGTTCATGGTTTGGAGGTTCGCAAACAATCTTTCTAGTGTGATAGTCATGACAGTTAGTGTTCTTAAGTTCCCGGATGAAGATGCAAGTGTTTCTGGTGATTTGAGGTGATGCAGTTTCTTTTGTTGATTTCATTGTGCTTGTGGTGGTCTCTGGATTGTGTCCATTGTGTTGGTGGTCCGCATTGAGGATTGAGCTTGTGGTTGAAGATTTCTCCTTGGGTGTTGCTGTTCTTTCCAGTCTTGGCCGACGAGATGCTTGGTGCGTGTTACAGATGATCTAAGAAGAGTTCTATGGAGCGTGGCGTGTTGTTCAAGGAAGATTTGAGTCCTAGCTATGTTTGGCTGATAGTGTAATGGTTCGCATGAAGCATTTTAAGTCTTGTGATTGCAATTGCTTGTAATGCCTATCTTGGAGAATGTTCCAGATAGATGATTGTAAGGTCAACTTTTATGTTCATTCCAAAGTCGATGTCATGTATAAATAAGTGTTGTGAAGTCATGAAAATGTGTGGGTGTGAGCGAAGATGCAGATGTAGCGAGGAAGTGAGTGGGGGCAGAGCAGAGGTGTTGTACGCTTCAATGGAACTGAACCTTGGTATGGAGAAGATGTTGTTTCTCAGTTCAACCTTTCAGTGTTAATCATGTGAATGTTTCTGTAGGCAGTGAGCCTCCTTTGAGCAGTGAGCTTTGGGCAGTGCACCCGAAGGCAAGTGCCTTCCCATTTTTCTATTCTTTTAACAGAGAATAAATCTTGTGGGTTAACCCCCACCGTGGGTTTTCTCTTAACTGGGTTTCCACGTAAAAATCCTGGTGTTATGTGTGTTGATTATGTTTCTGCTCATGTGTTGTTGATTCATGCTTTCATGGTTATATCATTAATTTGTTAATAAGTGGTAAAGAAGATTAAATGCAGCAAGAGATAAAAGTTTTGTGACAACTGATTCACCCCCCTATCAGTTGTTTGCCCTAATTTCAACAATTGGTATTAGAGCCAATTCCTCTAAAAGAAGCTTGACTGCTTGAGGAGATCCAGGATGTCGACATACAAGGACAGTTTGAGATTTGATGGAACAAATTACCCTCTTTGGAAGAATCGCATGGAGTGCCATTTGCAATGCATGGGTGATCCTTATTGGTTGATAACTAGGAATGAGTATATTCCTCCAAAGAATGGTCCTACAAATCCAGATGAAATCAAAGATGTTGAAAACAACATTCAGGCTAAAGAAGCATTGTTGAGTGCCCTGACTAATACAGAAATGACAAATGTCTTAGAATTGCAAACTGCTTATGAAATCTGGAAGAAGTTGGAAACTCTATATGAAGGTGATGCTATGTCCAATGTGCTAAGTTGCAGAGCTTGAAGGGTAGATATGAAAGTTTGAGGATGAGTGAAGATGAAAACATCACTTCCTACATGCAAAAGGTGAATGAACTTGTGTGTAGTATCAGGTGTGCTGGTGGAAAACTGGAAGAATCAGAGATTGTTGGCAAGGTGCTCAGATCCTTACCTGCTTCATACAAGCATAGAGTTGTTGCTATTGAGGAGATCAGGACTATGACAACTGTTACAAGGGATCGGTTGGTTGGCAAGCTTTCAGCATTTGAAATGAGTGAGTTTGGTGATTCTCTTCCTAAATCAGAATCTGCTTTTAAGGCCGGTGTTTCTGGGAAGCAAAGATTTGATCCAGGTGAAAGCTCTTCAAGAAGACTAACCAGATATGAGAAGGCAAGGAAGGAACTTGAAGAAGATGAATCAGAGCTTGAAGAACTTGAAGCCCTTATTGCCAAAAGATTACAAAGAGGATCCAGTAAGTATGAAGGAAAGTTGCCTTTCAAATGTTTTTCTTGCAATAAGATTGGTCATTTTGCTTCAAGATGTCCAGAGAGGGTTTCAAAGCCAAACCCTAACAGACCTAGGGTTCAGAAGAAGTGTTACTATGTCCAAGAAGTTGCTGATGAAGGAGTCACAGATGATGAATCCGATATGGGAAGTACCTCTAGAAATGAATGGGTGTTCATTGCTATCAAAGAAGAAGATCTGGTGCCTACTGAATCTGCTAACTATGTGAATATGGAAAGTGCCTTGGCTGCTCAGATTGAAGAAAATGATAAATGGGTGATTGACAATGGATGTTCTCATCATATGACTTGTGATAAAAGTAAGTTTGTAAGTTTAGAAAGATATGATGGTGGAATTGTGAAGTTTGGAGACAATTCAGCTGGTAGGATCCGTGGAAGAGGATCCATCTCTCTTGATGGTAAGAATAACACCAATGAGTTTTGTATGTAGAAAGGTTAAAGCATAATCTTCTTAGTGTTGGATAGTTAGTTGACAAAGGGTACGATCTTCGATTCAAGGATGGAAGATACAAAATTTTGGGAAGCTCCGGAACTGAGATTGCATCTGGGACACAGACTAGAGGTAATATCTTTCATTTAAGTGGTACTAGTAAAAGTTGTTTGATTGCTCAGATTGATCAGAGTTGGTTATGGCATAGGAGAATGTGTCATGTAAACTTTGATAATACTATCAAGATAAGTACTACTCAGGCTGTGAGAGATCTTCCAAAGCTTGTGAAACCTGCTAATAGCATGTGTAAGGAATGCTAGTTGGGCAAAAAGAGTAGAACTACATTCAAAAGTAAAGAACGATTTTCAAATGGATTGTTGGAACTTGTGCACACTGATTTGTGTGGTCCTGCCAGATATACTTTATGTTGCTGATTGATGACTACCCTCGGATGATGTGGGTCACTTTCTTGAGAGAGAAATCAGAGGCTCTTGACAGATTCAAGGTGTTCAAGGCTAGGGTGGAGAATGAAATTGGTGTGAAGATAAAATGTCTGAGATTTGACAGAGGTGGAGAGTTTATCTTCGGTGAGTATAATGCATTTTGTGAAAAGTATGGAATAAGAAGACAATTATCTGCTCCTAGGACTCCTTAGCAGAATGGAATTGTGGAAAGAAAGAACCAGACTATTCAAGAGGCTGCTAGAACCATGATGATGGAAGAAAATGTGCCACATGTCTATTGGAAAGAGGCTGTGAGTACTGCTGTCTACACTCTTAACCGGGTGCATATCAAAGGTAATACTAGTAAAACACCTTATGAACTGTGGTTTGGTAATGCTCCTACTGTGAAATACTTCAGAGTTTTTGGTAGTAAATGTTGGAAACAAGGCAGATAACTGAGAGGGGGGGTGAATCAGTTATCTTAAATTTCTTAACATTCTTTTCTTCTCTAACAATAGTGCAGTATCAAAACATATAAGCATAAATGAACATGAGAGAAGAAATGAAATCAACACACATAACACGAAGATTTTTATGTGGAAAACCTGTTAAGGGAAAAACCACGGGGTGACTAACCCAAGATTGTATTCTCTGTTAAAAGAATAAGAAGTACAAAAATGACACTTGCCAATTAGGGCTCACTGCCCGAGCACACTGCTCACAAGAGGCTCACTGCCTACAAGAGACTCACTATCTACAAGGTATATAGAAAGTAACTAGGTGTTTGAACTGATTAGAGGCATCCACATATGCTGAAGTTCAGTTCCGGTTAGGCTCAATAAACTGATCTATTGCACTTCATTCTTCCTCTACTTTAGTGTTGCTGTTCTGTCACATATCAGACTTGTATTATTGCTTCCACACCTATCTTTGCCTTTCTTCGCACATTATCACATACCACACACACCTTCATACCAAAATCAATCTGGTATACATATCCGCATCAAGGATCTCAACATCTTTCTAGTCGGCATCTGGTATACTCAAGATTTTCTCAACATATTGATCTGTCAGCTGAATCCATGCTTACTATGTGATGCGTATCAAGGACATGGACATAAAAGTCATCAATCATATCGGCCAACCATGAATGGTCCCTCAGGTAGCTTGATCACCACCAATTTCTCATCGGGATTAAAGTCTGATACTCTGCCGGTTGGTTCTTCCTCAGTCTGCTCTGCCTGTCAGGAACCCAACACTTAGATGCTCATATCTTTTCTCTCTTTCATCACTGGAGGCTCAATCTATGGAATGTGGTAGTCATGGTACTCCTACTAACTTCCCTAAGTCCGCACTTTGTTGAGATACTTCCTCTGAGAGATCCGGACCTGATTGTCGGACCTTGCTGCATGCTTTGTTCTTATTCACTGGACCAAACATTCTTCAATCTGACTTCCGGTATAGACATACTATGTGCTGCGGATGAGTGGGATGGACTTTGTTGCCATCAATGACAACACTCATGAAGCCACACAGTGTCTCTTGCCAACAATCTCCCCCTTTGGCATTGATGGCAACAATTAGTGAAAAATGACTAAGTGTTATAACAAACTCCCCCTTGGCTGATGGTCTATCTTATGTACACTTTTACCGGAGCTCCCCCTTAGCTGGATTCCACATTTTTCACTACTCCTCACTCCCCCTTTGACATCAATGGCAAAGAGTAGAATCCGTACACCAAAATTTCCAAAAATCAGCTTATACATAGCCGCATAAGTATATATACAAGTTATACTTACATATACTTAAGTATATCTGCAAAGGTGGTCTTCAACTGCATAACTTCTATCGCCCAACTCTGCTTCATCCTGTCCAAAATTGATATGTGGCTACTTAACAAAAATGCAAAGGCTTCTGCCCTCTTTAGGTCTGCCGGATCATTGGTCCGGGCTGTAGTCTGAGCATCAGTTAGAGCTTCATGCATTGCCTCTAACTTAGGGATGATTATCCCTCTTAGTTCACTCATTCTGCTTATTGTATTCTTCTTCTCCTTCTCAAGCCTTTTTATTTCATTCATAGTGGCAATAGCCTGGCATTCTTGATTCATTATGGATGAGGTGAGAGGATCAAAATTTTGAGATAAGCTTAACAGTTTACCCTCTTGTTCTTCCACCTTATTGGCAATGTCTATTGTCACTGTGGACCAAGATAGACAAAATTTGTATATATCTCCGCCATCTTTAAGAGCATTTTCTAAGCTCTTTATCCCAATATCCAAATTTCTCCTATCATTTGCTATAAGTCCCTGCACCTCAAAGACTCTCTTTCCCAAAAAATCTTTTCAGACCTTTTATTCTGCCACTTTTCTAAGGAATCAAACTTAGTATTGACAGAGTTTATCAAAGATTTAAGGTTACCGGATGGAGAGGCCGAAGGATCCTTTTGAAAGGATGGCATGATCTTCTCCAACATTCCAGAAGCAATCTCTATCAGTTCACAATCTTCCATGTGAGACTTCAGAAGTTTCTCTTTTGCCTTTGCTTGGGCAAAGGATGCTATCTTCATTGTCTGAACTGGGGAGAGGGAATCAAAATTGAGTGGTACTTGAAATAGTTCCAGTTCATCAATCTCCATTAATTCCTTGGTCAGGAAACTCTTCACTTCTTCTATAGTGTCTCTTGCTAGAGACTTCTTTCCTTTTGCAGCCTCAGAGCTGTCAACAGAGATCTTCTCTGTTTGTTCTTCTTCTCTTGCCTTTTTCTCCTCTTCTTGACTTGCTTTCTCCTCTTTTCTTTCTTCTCCTTTAGTTCCGGAGTCTGCAGGGGGATCTGGAAGAGAGATGTTAACTTCTTCATGGTCTTCCTCTTCCGGAACAGAGGAATCCGAGTTCTTGGTCTTTTCTTCATCCATCTCTTTTTGCCTTTCTACATTTTTCTTAGAAGTTTCTTCCTTTGAAGTACTTAATCCCTCAATGTCCATGGTAGAGGGTTCTTCATTTATGTCCTCTATAACAGGGAGATTGAATCTCATGAAGGCATTCCAAAGGATGTCTTTAGTTTCTTTTGCCACCCTATCAGTCTCTCCAAGCATAAGATGGTTCATTCTTGCTTTGCTCCGGAACTCATCCTGGCAGTCCTTGAAGATCATGTTCATTTGTTGAGAGGTAATGGAAGGATAGAGTTGAATAGCAATCTGTTCCTAGATCTCTAGGTCCTTTGCCTTAGCATTGTTCTTTCTCATTTCAAGTTCCTTCTCTAGGCTTTTGGGAATTAGAGATATGATTTCAATGAATGCTTTATTATAGATGTTTAGATACCTGACTGTAGCATCTTGCAAGATTTTCTGGTCAACTTCACTACATTCATCATAGAATTCTATCATAGGTTGCAGATTTCCATCCACAGTGACTACCTTGATGACCTCATTAATGGAAAGTGTAGGTCTTTCAACAAATTTTTCTGCTTTATCTTCTTTGTTTTTGCCAGCAGATGATTCCACAGAAGTTTTCTTTTTCTTCTTCATTTTCTTAACCTCCTCATCTGTCTCTGTCTCTTCATCATCCTTGTGGCTTGTGTATGACCTTGTGGTCTTTGTCTTTGTTCTCTTTTCTCCTTTACCGGATGTCTTTACTTCCGGTTTTGAGGCTTTTGAGCTCTTAGAAGTGGCAGGTGCAGAGCTCTTGGAGGATCTAGTCTGGAAGGGGGCTTCTACCGGAGCACTTTCTTTTTCTACTTCTTGCCTTTCTTTCTCTGCCCTTTCTACCTTCTCTCTATTGGCATCAACTGCCTCCTTTGATATCCCATATCTCTTGGCAATTTCTTCTACTTCCCTTCTCACCTTTCTCTTGATCTCAGGCTGTCTCAGTTCAACATGAATTTTTACACTTAATTCTTGAAAGGTTCCAAACCTTTCTGCCTCAGGGTCCTTGGGCTGGCTTAGCAAGTTTTGGACATGCAGCTCCAGAATTTTCTCATCCACCTCATAACCCATTGGCATAGTCCAGACTATTATGGGCTCCACTGCCTCCATTAGGCATTGATCAGTGTCTACCATGAAGCACACCGCATCCTTGTATTTTTCAACTAGTGATTGGGGGATTCTCTCTCTGGCCTGCATCATACCTTTGAAATTCTTGAAATATCCCCAGAGAGCTGTGCTTTGAGCCTTGGTATCACCAAGCCCATACATATAGTCTCTGATTTGTATGGCCATAGGTTTGTCATTTTGCCATACCCAACCACTGGATCCAGGTAGCTCATTCATATAGTAGAAGAATAGACATAATATCAACCCACCGTACTTAAATGAATTCTTCTTATCCTTCTTTTTTTTTTACAAATTCTCTAACAGTTGGTTCAGGAGAAGCTCACAAAGATCATAATCAACATTTTCCCTTAGCATCCGAGAAGCAATGTATATTGCTGTTCCGGATATAAAATTCTCTCTGCTGGAGTGATATATTTTATAACCAATTATCATAGAAGCAAATTTAATATTCGGATCTATGCTATCCTCAATTGTCATTGCTCTTTTGTCAAATTTTGATCTGGTAGCCTCACTTATAGTTTGGTTTTTGACTGATTTGAGAGTAGGCAACCCACCAGATGAGTGCAAACCAGTTACTGCCCTAATTGCATCCTTTGTTATTTTGAAGGGCTTCAACAACCATATGAAGTTATCATGTATTCTACTGAGAACATACCAGACACATTCATCTTTTGCAAAACAGGGGAAATGGATGTAATGTCCAAAATGCTTATCCTGGATGGCCTTGTATTGAGGTTTAAGTTCAAATGTTTCATCTATTAGTTTCTTGTGATAGATATCCATCAGTTTAGATTCCCCAAATTCCTCAATATTTGCGTGTATGTAAACCCTAACATCTTCTACATGCAGAACTCCATGCGAAATGCTAGAGAATGCACCTAGGGGATCAACTTCTAGGGATTTGTAAGGATGTTTCTTGAACTTAGGGCGCGGCCTATCAGTGATCTTAACAACATTTGGAGTAGCTATCTTTCAAAAGATTCAGAGAGAGATATTCAAGAGCAGAAATACCTTTTTACGCTTTAAGGGTTCACGATAAGAGTCGAAAAAATCGCTGGTTGAATCAAATTCTGCAGTTGATCCTTGAGAGGGTTGAAGCAATCTTGTTGTAGAGCTCTTTCTTTCTTCTTCTCGAATGCAAATGTACAAGTGATGAACAAAAGAACCCTTTTATTTATGTGCAAACCCTAATTCCATATTGCAATAAATGCATTCCTTAAGTCATTCCGGTTTCCTTGTTCTGACCTTGCTCTGAGAGAGATCTTTCCGGATCACTGAGATGCACTTAGAATGATAACTTACAATGTATCTCCATTTCTCCAATTATTCCATCTAACCGCAGATCCAAATATTTCAATTTTGAATCATACCGGATCTAACTGTGAAAATCCTGCTTTTGTCGGATGACTGTCAAACCGGATTAATCTTGGATGATTAACCTCTTCAAACTCCTTGCGGATCTTTCATATTTTTACCAAGGGTTATTTAGATGTTTTTCTGAGAGCCCTTTTTAATCCGCAACTTTTCATGTGCTAATTTTAGGCACCAATTGACTGGCTGGAGGAAATTATTTTCTTTTGAGACTCCCCCCGAGCCAGAGCTCATCTATTTAGTTTCTGGAAGGAATATCAGCACTATATTCTGGTGCGGATCCATCCCCAACATTTTTTGTACTTCTCTTCACCCAAATCTTGTTCATCTCTCTTTGAACTTCATCCGCATTCACTTTTCCTTTTCCTTTGTCTTGATTTTGATTATGATGCACCGGACCCATTTTATCTTGATTCTTACTTCAGCAGAATTTGGCAATATGGCTGGATCTATTGCAATTGTAGCAAGCTATATTTCTTTGCATATTTGACTGATATCCTCTTGATCTACATTGATTAGCCATATGTCACATTCTATTGCATGCAAAGCATCTACCATTGAATGAATTGTTTATTTGCATATTTCTACATTCATGAGATTTGTGACCATACCTTTTGCAGTTAAAACACTATCTGGAGAAGGATGAATTACTCTGATTCTTTCTTCTTTTGCACTGATTTGCTTTATGACCAAAGTTATTGCAATTGTGGCAGTATCCATTGAAGGATGGATATCTTTGAGCATTTGGTTGTCTTACCAGAGGTCTTCTAGGCCTGTACCTTGGATTTCCTGATCCAGAGTTCTTCTGACCGGATCCGGAGCTTTCACATTTCTCATATCCCAAGCCATGCTTGTCATCTACCCTCTTTTGGCTTTCAAGAAGAACTTCAAGTTGAGCAGAGCTTATCTTGAAGTTTTCTTTGTATTCATTTGCTGTTGAAGATCCCTTTTAAGAATGTCTATCTAATTTTCAAGTTGTTCTTCATTATCTCTAGCTTCTTCAAGATCAGATTCTAGATGTCTGATTATTCTATCCATTTTGTGGCAGTCTTCTGACTTCTCCTTGAGAGATTGTCTTAGATTATCTTCCATTTCTCTTTTCTCTTCAATTTCTTGGGTGAATTTTATAACCCCTGATTCCATTTCATGTCTTACCATAATGACCTCTTTTGATAGCTTCTCACATAACTTGTTTTTCTCATTCAGATCTTCATTATTATCATTGGCTTCACTTTGACTTGCTAATTGTTGAAGAAGTTCCTTTCTCTTTTTCACAGAGGTACTTAGTTTTTCTTTTAGTTCATTTATGAAGTCATCAGCTTGTTTGAGTCTTTCCCTCAGGTTATTGACTTAAGAGTGAGATTGCTCAAGATCATCTAGGGCAGACTGAAGTTGTTACCTCATACCATACATATCCATTGAGATTCCCAGATCTTCCTCAAGCTGTTAGGCTCTATTGGAGGAACTTAGCTCTGATACCAATTGTTGGAAACAAGGCAGATAACTGAGAGGGGTGGTGAATCATTTATCTTAAATTTCTTAACTTTCTTTTCTTCTTTAACAATAGTGTAGTATCAAAACATATAAGCATAAATGAACATGAGAGCAGAAATGAAATCAACACACATAACACAAGGATTTTTAAGTGGAAAATCCTGTTAAGGGAAAAACCACGGGGTGACTAACCCAAGATTGTATTCTCTGTTAAAATAATAAGAAGTACAAAAATGACACTTGCCAATTAGGGCTCACTGCCCAAGCACACTGCTCACAAGAGGCTTACTGCCTACAAGAGACTCACTATCTACAAGATATATAGAAAGTAACCAAGTGTTTGAACTAATCAGAGGCATCCACATATGCTGAGGTTCAGTTTCGGTTAGGCTCAATAAACTGATCTATTGCGCTTCATTCTTCCTCTGCTTTAGTGCTGCTGTTCTGTCACATACTGAACTTGTATTATTACTTCCACACCTATCTCTGCCTTTCTTCGCACATTATCACATACCACACACACCTTCATACTGAAATCAATCTGGTATATATATCCGCATCAAGGATCTCAACATCTTTCTAGTCGGCATCCGGAATACTCAAGATTTTCCCAACATATTGATCTGTCGGCTGAATCCATGCTTACTATGTGATGCGTATCAAGGACAGACATAAAAGTTATCAATCATGTCGGCCAACCATGAATGGTCCCTCAGGTAGCTTGATCACCACCAATTTCTCATCCGGATTAAAGTCTAATGCTCTGCCGGTTGGTTCTTCCTCAGTCTACTCTGCCTATTAGGATCCCAACACTTAGATGCTCATATCTTTTCTCTCTTTCATCATCGGAGGCTCAATCTCTAGAATGTGGTAGTCATGGTACTCCTACTGACTTCCCCAAGTTCATACTTTGCCGAGATACTTCCTCTGAGAGATCTAGACCTGATTGTCAAACCTTGCTGCATGCTCTGTTCTTGTTCACCGGACCGAACACTCTTCAATCTGACTTCCGATATAGACATACTATGTGCTGCGGATGAGTGGGATGGACTTTGTTGCCATCAATGACAACACTCATGAAGCCACATAGTGTCTCTTGCCAATAGTAAATGCTATATCAAAAGAGATGAAGATCTAGGCAAGTTTGATGCAAGATGTGATGAAGGAATATTTCTAGGTTATTTTAACCAAAGCAAGGCATACCAGTGCTTTAACAAGAGATTGAAAAGGATCGTTGAAAGTGCTAATGTCAAGGTTGATGAAAGCAAGGAGAGACCTTCGAAGTCTTGTGGATATGAGTTAGATGATCAAAATGAAAGTCCAAATAAAGGAAAACAAGTTCAAACTCAAACTTAGATTTAGATTGCTCCGGAGAATCCAATGACTCAAGAAGCTAGTGTAAATGTTGAGGAACAAGTTCAAGAATCAAAAGTTTAAGAAAATCCCAAAACTCCTAGGTATGTAAGGTTGAATCATTCTGAAGATCAGATCATAGGAGATAGAAATAAAGGTGTTCAAACTAGAAGAAAAATTGCTGAAGAACAAGAAGAGTATTATTTGATTTCAAAGATTGAACCAAAATCAGTAAATGAAGCTTGTAATGATGAAAGTTGGGTAAAAGCAATGGAAGAAGAATTAATGCAAATTGAAAAGAATCATACTTGGGATCTTGTTCCTAGACCTACAAACAAAAATGTAATTAGAACTAAATGGGTCTTCCAGAATAAATTGAATGAAAATGGTGAAGTTGTGAGAAACAAAGCAAGATTGGTGTGCAAAGGATATTCTCAAGTAGAGGGAATTGATTTTGAAGAAACTTTTGCTCCGGTGGAAAGAATCGAAGCAATCAAATTATTTCTTGCCTTTGTTGCTTACAAAGATTTCAAAGTTTACCAGATGGATTTCAAGTCAACATTCCTAAATGGAAATTTGGAAGAAGAAGTCTACATTGAGCAACCAGAAGGATTCTAGTTGTTTGATCAAGGAGATATGATCTACAGGTTGAGGAAAGCATTGTATGGACTTAAACAAGCCCCAAGAGCCTGGTATGAAAGATTAGATAAGTATCTGCTAAAGTTAGGTTTTAGCAAAGGCATAACTGACAGTAATCTTTATTTCAAAATTGATCATGAACACATATTGATTGTTGAGGTATTTGTTGATGATATCATCTTTGGTGGAAATGAGAGCATGTGTAAAATTTTTTTTAATTAGATGCAAAGTGAATTTGAGATGTCCATGCTTGGTGAAATAAATTTCTTCTTGGGTCTGCAAATCATTCTGTCAGATAAGGGCATCTTCATATCTCAGTCTAAGTATGTAAAAGAGTTATTGAAAAAGTTTGGAATGGAGGATTCAAAACCAGTGAGTACTCCTATGATAACCAGATGCAAGCTAAGTAAAGATGATGATTCCCCTAAGGCAGATCAGAAAAGGTATAGATCAATGATTGGAGGACTGCTTTATCTGACTCAAACCAGACCTGATATTATGAATGCAGTTGGCCTTGTTGTTAGATTTCAAGCTGATCCTAGAGAATCTCTTGTAGCAGTCAAAAGAATTTTCAAATATCTAAAGGGAACATCTGATTATGGCTTGTGGTATCTTAAGGATGATGATTTCACTCTTCATGCATATACAGATGCTGATTGAGCAGGAGATGTGGATGACAAGAAGAGTACTAGTGGTGGTGCACTTTTCTTGGGAAAGAGGTTGGTTTCTTGGTTAAGAAAAAAGTAGGAGGCAATATCTTTGTCTACTGCAGAGGCGGAGTATATAGCAGAAACAAGTAATTATACTCAAGTTTTATGGATGAAGCAAATGTTGAAGGATATCAGAATTGTGTTTGAAGAGCCTGTTACAATCTTCTATGATAATTCAAGTGGAATAAACATCTCAAAGAATCCGTTGTTGCATTCAAAGACAAAGCACATATCCATCAAGTTTCACTTTTTGAGAGAGAAGGTAAATGAGAATGAAGTTAGATTGGAGTTTGTTTCTTCTAAGGATCATATTGCGGATATCTTCACTGAGCCTCTACCTAAGGATAATTTTGAGTATCTTAGAGTGAAGCTAGGGGTTATTACCCCTCCTGTCCAGAACTAAGGTGCACTAGTGTGCATCAGTCCAGTGGAACTCACAGTCATATCCTGTGATCCGGATTGGTGTTATGGGGATGCTACTCAGGGGGAGTAGTCAGTATTTTAAGTCTGGAGTTCAGCTTGGTTTTATCTAAGAAATAAGAAGGGGGAGAGATGATTGCAAATATGTGCCCTTTGCCATTGATCTCAAAGGGGGAGAGAATGTTGGAATTAGTTCAGACAACTGAGAGGGGGGGGGTGAATCAGTTGTCCCACAAATTAAACTTTTCTGCCTTTAATCCTCTTTTACAACTTATAATCAAATTAATGATATAAACATTTCAGCATCAATCAATAACACATGAGAAGAAACATAAATAACACACTTGACACCAAGATTTTTGACGTGGAAACCTGGTTAAGGGAAAAACCACAGTGGGGGTTAACCCACAAAGATTATACTCTGTTAAAAGTATTACAAAGAGGAATGCACATGCATTCGGGCTCATTGCCCAGAGCTCACTGCTCAAAAGAAGGTTCACTGCCTACAAAAAGCTCACCGCCCATAGAAAGAAGATTACAATGAATTTAAACTGCTAATTAGCATCTACCAATGCAAGGATTTAGTTCTGGTTAAGCACATAATATTGACTTTATACACTTCATCTTTGTTCTGCCCTGTTTACTGCTTTGCCATAATCCGGACCTTAGATCTCTTCCTTTTTGCACTCCTATCTGTCTTTTTCACACTTACTGCATATTCACATCATTACACACACCAATCCACTCAAATCCATCGGCTATATATATCCACCTCAAGAAATTTAATCACTTTCTGTCGGTCTAGTGAAGAACTTAGCAAATAACACAAATGCTTTGTTCTGTCGGCTGAATCCATACACCAATGTTGATGTGTTCCAGAATTAACACTTGAGGGTCACCATTCATGTCGACCATTAAGATTATATCCCATACGCAACTCACCAAAACACTTCTACCAGATCCGCATAAGGATCTAACAAAGGTCAGCCTGTTCTTTACTGAACTGTTCTTGGTGCAGGGGCACCCCTTCATCAAGTTAATTAGAAGCCTAAAGTCTTAATAGGTTGTTATGCATTTCCTATGTAATAAGGTCTATTTGACCAACACTTGCTATTTTTAGTTTGTTTCTGTTGTTAGGACACCTGTCGATCTGTAATGATAGGCTGTTAGTTAGTTATGAGTTTGTTAGTTAGTTGTGTCTCCCAGCCGCCTAGAATTGTCTCCTAGCCGTTGGGAATCCAGTCAGTACTACTCTCTATGGGTTGTTAAATAGCCTAAGTTCTGATCGATTAAAAGAGATCGATAGAGAGAGATAGATTAGAAAAGAGAAGTTAGACAGAGCAGTGATTGTGAATTTGAGTTGTATTGTGAAACAAACATTTGTATTCATCCTTAGAGCAATAAAGAAGATCCTATTTTACATTTGAATTGCACCTGTGTAGTCGATTTCTGATTTATAGTCGATATGGGGTTTTTCCATTTCACCGGTTGATTACTCTGTAATCGGTGGAATGGTTGTACATATTAGCTTAGATTTTGTTTTTGCATTTTCTGTTTATGTGAGTTTTGCAGTTATAGGATCAATCAACGTCATGCTGTGGTGAATCCTAGCATCCTCATGTGCTAGGATATGAAAGATTAAAATCTGTGGAAGTTTAACAGAGACAGCGCACAATATCGGTGTGAAATTCGTTATCGGGCGAAGGATATCGGGTTTCGCTGATAACTTAAATCGGGCCGAAGTCTTTTGTTTGAACCGATTTTGAAAGTTTGAGAGTTCACTACTTCAACGTCATTTGAAGCTAAGTGATCGGCATGATAAGTTTGGCGGAGTAACCCTTTTGGTTGAACCTTTGAACCAGTTCAACGGTCCAAAGGTTCGACGGTTCAAACAGTGATAGTCTATCGGTAGTGAAAGGAAAAGAAGCCTTTGGTTGAACCTTTGAACTGGGTCAACGGTTCAAAGGGTTCAACGGTTCAACCGTGTGTTGGTTCGGAGGCCCAGCGGAACGACGAAGATAACGAAGATTGTTAACGATCGTTGAACCACCCATTGAACTAGTTCAACGGTCCAATGGTTCAACGAGCCCGGCGGGTTCAACGACGGGCGCTGGTTCAGTAGTTCAACGATTCACCAAGGCTTGAAGGTGCAACGAGCTGATAGTTCAACAATTTAGAGGTTGTCGTGGTTTCGATAATCCACCATGAGAGCCGATAGCATTTGACACAATAAAATATCAAGTGCAGGGGTACAATGACGCAACTACAGTCACAGCCGCATTTTTAGGTTGGTTCCACCAGTTCTGCGGCGTGCTCTATGTCAGTTCTGTCATATTAGGACCTGGTACTCAGATGCTCATAAGTTTTAATCCCCTTGTCATTGGAGGCTGACATCTTAGATTTAGATTGTCCTGACATTCCTCTACACTACCTCAGATACGCAACACACAATGATTGACTGGAGAAATCTGCTGACCAAAATACTGAACTCTGCCATACACTCTGTTCCTATCTATTCGGACTTGACAAATCTTAAAACTGACTTCCGGTATGATCTGATAATGCATTGCGGATGTGTGGAATGAACTTAGTTGCCATTAATGACAACACCGGTCATGCGTAGCAGTGTCTCTTGCCAACAATCTCCCCCTTTGGCATTGATGGCAACACTTAGTGAAAAATGACTAAGTGTTGAAGTTACTCCCCCTTACTCTATACACTTGTACTCTCCATTGTTTCCAAAGCTCCCCCTTTGTTGGATTCCTCATTTTTCACTGCTCTTCACTCCCCCTTTAACATCAATGGCAAAGGATGGGGTCCGCAAGCCAAAATTCTCAAAAAATCTATATATAGTGCCGCATATGTACAACCAATCCTTAAGTTATATTTATATGAACTTAAGAATATCTGCAAAGCTAATTTTCAATTGCTCAAGTTCAGAGGCCCAACTACTTTTCATGCCATCCAAAATTGAGATGTGTTCACTCAGTAGAAATACATATGCTTATGCCTTTGTCAGATTTGAAGGATCACTTGTCTGAACTACAGTTTGAGCTTTTGATAATGCATTAAACATTGTTTCTAACTTGGGGGTTGGGGCACTCAATCCTCGGAGCTCACACATTCTCTTCATAATATTGCCCTTTTCTTTAACAAGCTTCTTTATTTCATCGGTCAAGCAGATTACTTGGCATTCCTGACTTATAGGAGAAACTGTTAGAGGATCAAAATTTTGAGATAGATTTGACAAATTTTGTTCTTGATTATTTATTTTCTTCTCAATATCCTCACTGACTTTGGGCCAAGAAAGACAAAATTTGTTCTCATGATAGTTAGTGTTCTTAAGTTTTTAGATGAAGATGCAAGTGTTTCTAGTGATTTGAGGCGATGCGGTTTCTTTTATTGATTTCATTGTGCTTGTGGTGGTCTCTGGATCGTGTGTCCATTGTGTTGGTGGTCCACATTGAGGATTGAGGTCATGGTTGAAGATTTCTCCTTGGGTGTTGCTGTTCTTTCTAGTCTTGGCCGATCGAATGCTTGGTGCGTGTTGTAGATGATCTAAGAAGAGTTCTATGGAGTGTGGCATGTTATTCAAGGAATATTTGAGTCCTAGCTATGTTTGGCCGACAGTATAATGGTTCGCATGAAGCATTTTAAGTCTTGTGATTGTAATTGCTTGTACTGCCTATCTTGGAGAATGTTCCAGATAGATGATTGTAAGGCCAACTTTGATATTCATTCCAAAGTCGATGTCATGTATAAATAAGTGTTGTGAAGTTATGAAAATGTGTGGGTGTGGGCGAAGATGCAGATGTAGCGAGTAAGTGAGTGGGGGTAGAATAGAGGTGTTGTGTGTTTCAATGGAACTGAACCTTGGCATGGAGAAGATGTTGTTTCTCAGTTCAACCTTTCAGTGTTAATCATGTGAATGTTTCTGTAGGCAGTGAGCCTCCTTTGAGTAGTGAGCTCTAGGCAGTGCACCCAAAGGCAAGTGCCTTTCCATTTTTCTATTCTTTTAACAGAGAATAAATCTTGTGGGTTAACCCCCACCATGGTTTTTCCCTTAACCGGGTTTCTACGTAAAAATTTTGGTGTTATGTGTGTTGATTATGTTTCTGCTCATGTGTTGTTGATTCATGCTTTCATGGTTATATCATTAATCTGTTAATAAGTGGTAAAGAAGATTAAATGCAGCAAGAGATAAAAGTTTTGTGACAATTGATTCACCCCCCTCTCAATTGTCTACCCTAATTTCAACAGGGGCATTGTCGAAACTAGACCAGGCGTCTTATACAACATACCTTCCATCCTGAAACTAGGCATCATTCAATCTATCATAATCAATCAAACACATATCACTTGGCAAAAGATCTAAATGGCTGTTGACTCTGCTAAGTGTAGGCTGTCTTATTTTATTGGATTGTTGTTTGATCTCATTCTTATGCTTCTCAAGGCAATCCCTAAGTGATGAAGAGAAGTGAGGATAGAGAAACCTTTTTCTTTGATTGTTGTTTATGGTTTGTCTTGGAAAAATGACTGGGGCAACTTGGTGCCTTGTGTGTGATCGGGATTCCATTGGGTGTGAATCAAAGACATCCTATGCATTGGAAAGAATAACTACTTCCTTGCATAAGGACTTGCACACCTCATAGTTATTGCATAGCATGTTCTGACAAGGTACCACAGTTACTTGGTCTGAGTTGGGCACTCCTTGTCTGTCTTGTGCTTGTTTCACAAGGGACCACACTTTCTGCCTTGGTCTTTGACATGCCATGGTGATTGTCATCCTTTGACATAATAAGTTATATGATGATAAGCAAAAACTGCAAGTGAGAAGCTCAAAAACTATCAAAGCAAGATCTCATTCCCATTCTTCTAGCCAATCTTTCATTCCTCCACCATCTCTCTCTCACACATCTTCAATTCCTCCACCTTCATCGCAGCTTAATGTATCATTCATTTCTTCTATCCATTCCCCTATCTTTCTTCCTTGACCAATCCCTTTCATTTTGAGAGCCTACCCATGTTTATTCAACTTGCCTATCCTCTCGAGGGGGCATCATCATCCTATCTTTCCATCATCATCCTTTTCCTCTATCCATTTCCTTAGCTTATGTGAAATGATGTTACTCGACATAAATCTCATCATCTCGAACATCATATCAAAGAGGGACAAAATGTAGACACCTAAAAGTATCCTCAGATTGCAAAACAACAATCTCTTCCACATTCTACTATTTTTCCCTAATTTTTCTCTATGATTAAATAATTAATTTTGATTGATTAATTATTTAATTATTCACTATCCCCTTCCCCCTTTAATTTAAATAAATAAACATTCATTTAAATTATAAGCCTTGTTCTAATTAAATAGGTCTCACCTATTAAATTAATCCTCTCACATTATTCCCCTTCTCAAATAAATTAAATAAATGAACCTAATTTATTTAATTTAAAAACATCCTCCACCTCATCATTTCTCCCAATTTTAAATTATCCCTTGTCCTTTAGTGAAAGAGAACCCTAATCAATCGCATCCCTTTATTTGGCTCCAAAGTCAACATTGAATCTGAGCCATCCATTCAAACATGCTCTTCTATAAAACATCTTCTCTAGCTCATTTGCAGCTCTCTTAGTTCATTTTTTCATCTCTTAGCCTATGTTCTCTTATGCTCTTGAATCTCTTTCTCCAATATCTTTCCATTTTCACCCATTTGAGCTTCTCTAGATTGTTGCAAAACATGCAAATCTGAGAACACTATGCAAAGTTAAGGAGGACAATGGAGATTAGTCAATAGCTAGCTTAGATTCTTACTTGTTTATGTGTTTAATTGACTATTTTCTGGGCTAGTTTGCACTCCATTGGGAGCTATGGTTAGTTGTGGTTTAATTTTTGCATGTTTGATAGCTTTTCCCTTGACTTTAGGGTCAAATCTATTGGCTCAAAAACTTTACAAGAGGCCATCAAGAAATGAAGGAGCATGGAGTTTTCAGCTCCAAAGACTAAGATTGTGGCCAAACCATTTCCCTTCAATAAAGATAAAGAACGATTCTAAAAAAATCTAAATCAGCAGAAGCCACCTATGCAAAAAATGAGTGAAGACCTCATAAATGAGCTCAAAAGAAAGAAATTGTGCTTCACATGCAAAGAGCCTTGGGCTCCTGGTCATAAGTTCTATATGAGAAGGGACAAGCACATCATTTGGAGGTGTATGTTGATGCTGATTTTGAATCAGAAAAATTAGAACAACAAGGTGAATTTGAAGATTGTGAAGAATTTGAGGACTTTGATGAAGTTCCAGAAGGGCCTAAAAATAAGAAAGTTGATGGTGGTATCCTTGCCCAACTTTCATGCCAGCCAAAGAATGATCCCTTTAGGATTTGTGGTGTATTGTGTGGGTAGTGAATTGTTGCTCTCATTGATACTAGTGCTACTAATAACTTCATTGATGAAGGACTTGTAGCACGAAGAGGCCTTTAGATGGAGGAGTTTGAGGGATTCAATGTTATGGTTGCGGATGGGTTTACACTCCTATGCACAAGAAGGATTCCAAATTTGAGTCTCCATTTGGGGAACTATGAGGTTAAGGATATTTTTCATGTAGTAAGTATTGGTGATTCTAATATTGTCTTTGGCATTCGGTGGCTTAAGTCATTAGGAGAAATTTATTTGAACCTTCAAACCTTGGAACTCAAGTTTCAAAATGATGGCAAAACAATAGTTTTGAGGGAAATGTCAAATGATACATCACGTGTTTCCACTGCAAAAAGAAGGGAAGAGAATTTAAAGAATACCTTAAAGTTGTGCAAGCCTTGCCAAATAAGCAAAGTCAAGATTTCAGCTATAAATGATCTGAGAAGCTTCTAGAAGGAGATGTGGAGCTGGCTAGAAAAATCAACAGTGCAGTAGAAAAAAAATGCAAGTTCAAAATTATTTTTGCATAGAGACTAGGTAAGTCAAGGGTTTAATCAGGGTCTTCAAACATTTGATAATCCACTCTATAAAATGGGTGTTGACTTGATATATGATAATTCTCTTTTTGAGTGGAATTGGGAGACATCAATTGTTCGTAGATCCTTGAATATTAATGTTGACATGTCTAAGTTGGAAGAAGATGAAGAAGATGAAGTTGTCTCAAATTTCCATTGGAAGCAGGAGGATGAGTTCAAAGAGAATGCAATGTTTGATGTTGGTTACAAAAATCATAGTGCCTTGGAGGTTCCATTTGTTGATAGCACTTGTATTGGAAGTGTGAAAGGCATTCTTATTGGAAAGGATGTCTTTTGTTTCACTAGAATGTCATTAGATGAAGCCCACATGAATAGCAGAGTTGCACAACACAAGCATGGTGGAGTTGCTTCATTCTATCAAATTCTTGATAGAGGTCACCAACAAAGTATGTTGGAATGTTACGGTGACCAAAGAGATGTTCCTTGGTAGAGGAAAGTTCAAATTTTTAGTTTTAACTCTACTGTTTTACTATAGATCAGCTACCTCATACTTTTGTTTGCACTTATTCATGAAGGTTGGCAAGGTATTTCAGTCAGGATATGGAGGAAATTCTAGTTGGAGGATGTTTAGGAGTCTTTTCTGGTCTCTCCCAAGTTGGGTTTGACCATTTCAATGCTCAACTTTCATGTTCATGCTTGGAGATTCCTTTGGTGCAGCTATTGTTCCTTGTGCAAGGAGTTAAAATTATATTGTTCATTGTTGATTTCAATCATGAACAACGAGTATGTGTTTTTTCAGACCTTCCAAACCTTGAGAGTTTATCTTATGAAGGTTTGTGATGTAAACTATGATAGTTTACCTTGGGAGTTCATTCAGGACAATGAACTTCTACATGCTTGGGTTCATCATTCAAAGACTCTGGAGTACTTGAACAATGGGAGTTTTCACGATTCTTCATGATTATATTAGAATGGTTCAGAAGAGGCATGTTAAATCCAAGGGGTATTATGATGAAGAGTTTGGTGAATTCTTGCAAAGGATTATTTTCCTCTTTGCAAGAAGTGTGGACAAGGTTACAAGTGGAGTTGTGATACAACATGGCACAGGGTATCTGGGCGTTCACAAACCTCCTAGACTAATTTGGAATCCTGGAGTCACATTATTCAGAATGGCTCTGTTGGTTATGATTCACAAATTGCTTGAGGGAAAGCAATTCTGGGAAGGGAGGACTATAGTGTCCCCTTTTCGCTAGTGATTAATTTAATGATGGTTAGACTAATTTAAGGTTATAATTGTAGTTGTGATTCAACATGGCACATGGTATCTGGGGGTTCACAAACCTCCTAGACTAATTTGGGAACTTGGAGTCACATTATTCAGAATGGTTTTGTTGGTTATGATTCGCAAATTGCTTGAGGGCAAGCAATTCCGGGAAGGGAGGATTGTAATGTCCCCTTTTAGCTAGTGGTTATTTTAATGATGGTTAGCCTTTTAAAATAACTTAATTTAATTATTTTAAAATCCATTTCCCTTAAAAAGACCTAGTTAACCTTCAGGAAATTCATGGAAACAAGGCTAACCATCATTAAATTAATCATTAGCAAAAAGGGGACATTACAATAAACCATTTGGAGGGGAAATTAGTCACAACAATGACCATTCAACTGATGCCCGTCCTTAACAAAATTATACGGAGTTGTCATGAACATCTTGGGGGAATCTCTTCATTCACAAGGTTATTAAGATTGAAGAAGAGTTGAAGGTAATGCCATGGTTTCTATTCAAGAGTTTCAAGATACTAGAGATCCTTTAAGAGATGGATTACTTTCATGTAAGGCCTTTGTGCTTGCATGGTAGAAGATAAGGCCAATGGTTGGTCGCAAATATTCCACCAAATGGAATCCCTGGAGAAGTTGAGACATTGTCTTAATGAGCTTTCACTCCAAAACAACAATTTAGAAACCTCTTGTAAGTTTTTCAAATGTTAGTAATTGGAAGGCAATTGCTTTGTTTTGGAGGGGAAAAACTTGGCATTGATTATCTTGTCATTAATCTTAAACTCTGATTAATGACATCTAGCAATGGTTGAGGTAATGGTGGAAGAGGATCTTCCAGGGCTCATCCCCATAGAGAACCCTGACAATCTACTTAACTATCAAATATTTACCTAAGTTCAGGGGTCAATAATGCTCAACCCTACATTTTTTTTGGTTAAATACATATAATTAAAGACATGTTATTGCCACAGTTGATATAAGTGATTGAAAGAGCTTCTGGTAATAATAGTGTGTCTTTAAATACATAGAAGACTTGAGATATAGTTACCATCCCATTTAGCCCACAAAATTTTTGACTTTTTGGGTGAACTTGGGAGTAGAGGAATTTGGAAGCATCTAACAAGAATGATTGAAGACATGTTATGGTGAAAATCTTGTAGGTTATTGGGCATTCCAACTATCCATTTTTAAAAAAAAATTAAATAAAAACTAGTTGAATATGACACTATGCATTATTTGGATGCCAAAGGGAATGTTGAAGAATTGCATGATTTCACAAATCTCGAGTTGTTTCCATTATGCATGTATTCATCTTGTAGGGGTGTTCTCTTGGATTAAAATATATTTAGTTTTGTGCATAAATAATTTGGATCCCAATGATATACACTAAATATCAAGGGTTTGCATAGATTTTTACACTTCTTCATTGTTTATGAGAAACAACATGCTGTCATTGGTAAAATGAGAGTTTAAAACATGATCTTGATGGGGAATGTTTAATTCCTTAGATGTGACCCAATTGGTTAACTTTATAAAAATATATCTTAGAGCATCTACGATCAATACATAAAAAACAAGGGTTGCAGTGCAACTGCAGTCCCAGTCTTACATTGCAAAAAAAAACTAGTTATAAAAATGACTTGAGTGCTGAAGTTAAGCTGATATTGAAACTAGGTAAAGCATAAGATTTTTTATAGATGGTGTGGTAGTAAAAGAATTGACATTAAGCAACTACCTAATATGCTATATCTGCTGGAATGGTATTTCTTCCATACTGTCTCTATCATTCCATGTCTCTATCGTCTAGGCTTATAATGGTGAAATCCATGTTCATGGCTCTAGTCATCATCACAATTTATGGTGAACACTAGTAGCCCCATATCCACAAGTTTGGAATGCTCTCTGCATTAGAAATCCATCATATAGTTAATCTCAATGTGTAGTGACAAGATTCTCTCAATTATAGTCTCATTTCAATGCCTTAATTGTTTGTATTTTAGAGTCTTTGGAAGGTAGAACGAATGGAACTACTAACCTCTCGACAAAATGAATCCTCCAAGCATAAATATTATAAAAAGAGACAAATGTAGTCTATGTATGATGACTATTATTATGTTTCGATTAATATGCGTTATCCGACTATGTATTAATTGTTTGTCAGATTTCAAGTAGTTATGAGAGTCAGTTAGTTAGAGTCTATTAGTCAATGGTTGTGTTCCTCTTAGAAATTATCAGGTCCTTTAAATAGTCTTTGTATCATCAAGGAAAATAGTATGATCTATAGTCTAATCGACATTGATCCTTGGCGGACCATCTCTTGTCTACTCTATAAAAACTTCATGTGCGGATAAAGATATACTTTTACTCCTCTATCTAGTATGCACTACTAATTCTGTTCATTATTCCAAGTATTTGTTTTACCAAATAGGAGGGTAAACATTGGCATCATTGTATTAAAATAAATTAGGTCCAATATGAGAGATTCATGCCCTTAGACCCCAATAAAGGTGAGAAGAGACTACACGGTTAGGATTAAGAGATCCAATGATCTCTAAGGTTGGTAGAACAAAGAGAACATAGAAGAAGACTAAGAGAGATCATTGAAGCCAAAGTTTGAAGCCAAAATTTGAAGCCAAAGTCCATCCTGAAGTAGAAGTTGGAGTCGGAGTGTGAGTAGGAGTCATAGTTGGAGAGACAACACATTTCCACTACAAGTAATCAACAAAGGCAGAGTGGGAGGAGATAGAAAGACACCTTTCACTACCAGATGGAATGTTGATTGATCTTTTAGATCAACTTGAAAAGATAAGACAACCTTCTCTAGATAAGGGAAGTTGGTAGTCAGAGTCGGATTCCTTCATACAAGTGTACGAGAGCAAACTTCAAGGCATAGAAGGGTTGCTAATTGAAGGAGATGAAACTAAGCTAAGGGTGTATAAAATAAAATATGAAGGCAAAACAAGTGTATGGAAGTATGAAGTTGGGCAAAGAGTGGAGGATTCTCATGTGGTTGAGAGTGCAAGAGCAGCACCAGAATGTCCAAATCAAAATTCCTGTAGAGTTAAAATATTATTTGGCATAATATTAATGTTTTGAGTCATGTTGGAGCATCAGAGTGAAAAGAGTCTTTAAGAGTCTAGAAGGTAGCGGAAGGTACCAAGTGTCAACTTGGCACTCGTTTGAAGAGCTCTCAAAACAAAAGACTCTCCTGGCTTGCGCAAAGGCTCCACATGGTGGAATGACAGGTCTCCAAGGTTTGAAGGGAAAAGGGTGAAGTAAATATTTTGTGACATCATTTTTAGCTTTTAATAAATCATGGGTCTCAGAAGATGATAGTAGAAGATGTTGCATGTCAGCACCACACTTAAGAAAAGAGTCCCTTTTTGTTAAGGATTCAATTTGTTGTGAGAGCCTTCCATGTGTCTCATTGTCAATTATTAAATAGGGCCCCAAATCTTATAAAGGAGAATGCAATGAAAAGAGCCACTTGTCGGTAGGGCACAATTTTAAAGAGTCTTTTTGGTAACGTTTTGTAGAAGATGTGTAAGTCTACCACGCGTCCATTTTGTTGAGAAAGCGAAAGAATCCACGTGTTTCAACGACACGTCTTGTATTGTGATTCATTTTCAAGGGACCGTCTGTTGCATTATTGGTTGTTATAGACATGTGTCACCTTTGGGACAAGGGAGTCAAGAGGAGTTTCTATGATATAATATGAATTAGAGAGAATAATAGAGGCCACCATGTGTCAGTTTTTTGAGTCTCTATGCCTGGGAGCTCATGGTTGAAACAATTATAACGGCATAGATGAACAAAGAGTCAAGATTCTCAAGAAGATATGTAGCATTTGAGCAGAAACAGAAAAGAGTCAGTAAGCTGGAGCAATCAGAGCCAATATTTGTGGAAGTTGCAGTTAGAAGATTTTGTCAGTTACAAAGGATCTTCGAAGGAGTTTTGTGCTTTAAATAGCATGGATCAGAGACACAAATACATATAGATGATCAAAGAGAGTTTTATCAGAAGAATTAGAATAGAAGCATTTTTACTTCCTTAATAGGTGCCTCTCCTGAGCAATCGAATATTGTATGCTTGTGCAAATCTTTACCTCTTGTACTTTGTTCTCCTATCAATCAATGAAGAGAGAGTGGTGTTCTGTGCAAATTGTAATATGTTTTCGATTCTTGTTTCTTACTTTCTTTTATGGGCCTTTGGTTGATTTGATATATATGCTAGAAATATTAATCATGCTTTATGCTCTTTAACTTTACCAGTAGATTCTGTTAAGTTTGATCACTATGATGTTGGAGTTAGATAATGATTTTGGTGCATCACCTTAGTAGTTTTAAGTATTCCTTTATAATCTTGTTTTTCTTCCCTTTACCTCAAAACAATAGAGAAGAGCTAGCTTCTTTAAAACCTAGAGGCCATTTCAAGAATCAAGTCCCACATTCTTGAAATTACCCATTGTTGGCGATTTCTTGCAAAATTAAACATCAATAGTTTTTTGGCACGCTTGGTGGGATAGAGTTTACTTGTACCTGATTAAAAGCACATGAGTTGATGTCTTGCAAGAAGTCAGAGTTGCAGACTGACTACATGAGCCCGATCTATTGTTAATCCAGGAATTTTATTGCCACCATTAGCAACTGCCTCAAGAAGAACAACCCAACAAAATACTTCAAGAGGACAAATGGGTGCCCCAACTCCACCTAGAAATTTTGTTAATTGGAATAGTGGTAACCCAGTCATTCTTTTGATACCTCTGGACACATGGGACCCTATCTCTGCTAATTCTCTAAAGACATTACCCAAATTCATAGGAGAAGACTTCAAGACTTTATTGGCAAGAGACACTTCTATGCATGACAGGTGTTGTCATTGATGGCAACTAAGTCTATCCTACACATCCGCATTACATGATTTGTTCATACCGGAAGTCAGAGTGAGGATTTGTGTAAGTCTGGATGTCAGAAATAGAGCATGTGACAGGGTTTGGTATCTTGGTCCAGATCTCTTCGGTGGTAAATCACAGTGTCTTGCGGATCTAAGGGAGTGATAAGGATTGTCAGGACTATCTAAATCCAGAATCTTAGCCTCCGGTGATGAAGGATTCAAAAGATATAAGCATCTGAGTATCAAGGTCCAGTTGGTTAGCATAGTCAGACGAAGACGATGCCGACCTAGTACTTGATCTTGGTTCGGATACAGAAAAATTGTTGGATAAGCAATCAGTGACAATAAGTGGTAAAGAAGAATTAATTGCAGAAAGTATTAAATTTTTAAGACAACTGATTCACCCCCCCTCTCAGTTGTCTGTTTTAATTCAAACAATACTATCAGAGCAAGGTTCCTTGGAAGAAGCTTAACAGCTTGAGGAAGATCTGGGAAGAAGTTTCAATGGATTCACTTAGAGAACTACTTCAATTGGCTTTAGAAGATCTTGATCGGTCCAAAGTAGAAGTAGATGACCTAAAAGCGAACCTTAAGGATGCTAATGATTGCATTGAGTTGCTAAAAGAAAAATTAAAGAAATCAATGGAGAAGAGGAAGGAGCCACTTCATCAGCTAGCTAATCTTACTGAAGAAAATAACATGAATGAGGCTTTGGAAGAAAAGACAAAGGAATGTGAGAAGCTGATAAAAGAAGTTTCTGTTCTAAAATATGAGATGGAATCTGGGGTGATGAGGCTAACCAAAGAAATTGAGGAAAGGAAGAAGACTGAAGAAGACCTGAATCAAACTCTGAAGGAAAGAATAGAAGAATGCTATAGAATGGACAGAACAATTGGCCACCTAAAATTTGATCTACAAGAATACAAATATAATGAGGAGGAACTTGAAAGGCAAATTATCACTCTCAGACATGACCTAGAAATTGCAAATGAATACAAGGAGAAGTTCAAGATAAGCTCAGCTAAACTTGAAGTGCTGCTTGAAAGTCAGAAGAAGGCTGATGATAAGCATGGTCTTGGGTATGAGAAAGGTGAAATCTCTAGATCCAGACAAAGAAATTCTCAATCAAGGAATGGGAGAAACAAACCTAGAAGACCTTCGGTAAGACAGCCTAATGCTCAAAGATATCCATCTTTCAATGGAAATTGTTTCAATTGCAATAAATTTGGTCATAGAGTTACTCAGTGTAGAAGTAGAGTAAATCAAAGTGGTCCATCCTTCTCTGGTCAATGCTTCAAGTGTAAGAGGTATGGTCATAGATCCAATGAATGTAGAAATATGATAATGAATAACTCTAATAGAGGAAATGGAAATTCTTTCAATGGCAAATTCTTTGCATGCAATAGATTTGGACATATGGCTAATCAGTGTAGATCAAGAGGAAATCAATCAAATGGGCAAATAAATGTTGTATGCTTCAATTGTAACCGATTCAGTCATATTGCAAGATTCTGCAGAAGCAAGAATAATGAAAGAAGAGGTCCGGTAAACAGAAAGCCGGATGAGCAGAGACAAGACTAAGGCAAGAGCCAAGTTGATGTAAATAAGGTCCATAATGAAATGAACAAGACATGGGTGAAGAAAGGTGCAATGAACAATGACGATGGGTCCGCACCAGAATCTGGTGCTGGTAATTCCTCTAGGAATTGAATTAGGAGCTCTGGCTCAGGGGGAGCTACATAGAAAAATAAATTCCCCCATCCAGTAAGTGGGTGTCTGAATTTGGCACGATGATTGAAGTTAGAAAAGCCTATTGTAGACCTATTAAAGCAAATTCTGGAAGAAAAGAAGACAATGTGATTGATTGTGGAGCAATTGAAGATTGACTACATGCAAAAATAGTGTAACTGGATGTTTTAGGATAGAGCATTTATTACAATGATAAATTAGGTTTTGCGGAGGATAAAAGGTCATTCATTTGAGCATTTTAATCACTTTGTATTTGAAGAGAGAAAGCAGAAGAGCACCTGAGCTAAAATTTCAAGGATCTGAAGTGCAACTGGAGAATTCATTAGCTAACCCTAAATTTTGCGAAAGAAAAAGGTATTTTTCTATGAAGCTTTAAACCTGTAATCTTTTGAGATGGCTACTCCTCTTGTTGATATTACTGAAAGGCCCTGACCAAAATTCAAGAAGCATCCATACAAATCAGTTGAAGTCAAACCATTAGGAGCATTTTCTGGTGTCTCTTACGGAGTACTGCATGTCGAGGATATTAGGGCATACATTCACTGCAACATAGATGAATTTGGGAACTTGAAATTGTTAGATTTGTTTGAGAACTTCCTAAAGGATGATAATTATGATTTGAGACCGGAATACAAAGCCCTAGAAAGCAAACATTTGCTATAGGTCATTGAATTTCTGGCATTTGATGAGAGTGAGTGGGTTCGATATGTTTTAAGATGAATGCATAATGAGTTTATGTGGCTATTGAAACCATTCAAGGTTACAAAAAATGCTATCAGGATTGTAACTGGGTTAAATTCAACCGGTGGTTTACCCAAGCTGAAATTTGTAAAAAACTAGACAGTAATTGATGCAACTGGTGCAAATTTGACAAGAGGGCAATGACTATCAATGACATTATTGATCCGGATGTTAAGTTTGCTTCAATGATAATTGGTTACAAGATTTATTACTCCAGCAGGGAATATTCTATGTCTGGAACAACCATAGATGCTGCATACCAAATGTTAAAGGAAAATGCAGATTATGACTTGTGTGAGCTTTTACAGAACCAACTAGTTGAGAACCTGAACAAAATCAAGAAAGACAAGAAAAACACATTTAAATATGGTTCTTTGGTTATATGCTTATTCTTCTATTTCATGAATGAGGTGCCTGGAGTAAAGGGTGTGCACTGGACTAGTGATAGGCCAGTTGCTATTCAGATAAGAGATCATCTACACAACATTAGTGACTCTAATGCACACAAAACTACAATCTGGGGATACTTCAAGAATTTTTAGAGTATGATGCATTCTAGGGAAAGAATCCCTAAATCAGTAGTTGAAAAATACAAGAATGAAATCTATTTCATGGTGGACACTGATCAGTGCTTAATGGAAGCAGTAGAACCTAGAACTATTTGGATCATGCCCATGGGGTATGAGGTAGATGAGAAAATTTTGAATATGTATGCTCAACATCTTTTGAGCAAGCCAAAGGACACAATAGTTGAAAGATTTGGGACATATGAGGAGCTAAGTATGAAACTGCATGTTGAGATCAGAAAACCTAAAACTAATAGGAAAGTAAGGAAATAAGTTGAGTAGTTGGTCGAGAATCTAGGCCTCACCATGGAAGATGTGAGGCAATTTAGGGAAAGAACTAAAAAGGCTGAGAGGGAGAAGTAGGATAAGAAACAAGCAAGTGCTCCAGTAGAATCCTCCTCCATACCAAGGACCACTAGGAGCTCTGTTGTTGCCCTTGTTCCCCCAAAACCTGCCAATCTTGAGAAACTAGAAGACAAATCATCTGGTAAGGAAAATAAAAGAACTAAAGTAATGGCAAAAAGGCCATATGGCAGTTTGGAAAAGGAGGATGAAGAAAAGACAGATTCAGATGATGATCTTAAAGAGCTGAAGGCCATAGACACCAAAGCAGTCAAAGTGTCTAAAGAGAAGCATTCCGGAAGCAATATGACAAATAAGAGGTAGAAGTTAGAAGCTGATGTTGAGAAGCCAATCCCTTCTGTGAAAGACATTGTTAAGTCAATCATTGCTGATGGGAATTTAAAGCCACTGACTAAATTTTATGATCTTTACAATGATGCTGACAAGAGACTTTTGGAAGATGCTACTATCAAATACTTGAATGATTCAACCGGGCTTTGGTAAAGATTTTGTCAGAAGTTCCCAAGAGTTTAAGAGACATTCTGGAAATTAGAAAAGAAGATGCTAAGTCAAAGGATATGGAGTTGAGAGAACATGTTTTGTCCAGTGATCTCTAAAAAAGAAGCAGACAAAATTTTCAAAGAAGTCAAGAGTGAATTTAGAAGCAAGACTAGGATGAATAAGCTGATGATTGGAGAGATAGAGGAAGTTGTCCAAGAAAATGAACAAATTCTATGAAAAACACTGGACAAGAACAAGTTCTATGTAGTCACAGAAGAACCGATTGATACTGAGGATGCAACAATTCTGAATAATGAAGAGTTATAGAAGGATGAGCAACAAACTAGAGTAGATGATGACTCCCTTCTAGAAGAAGAAGCATTGAATAAAGAGGATGAAGAAATGGTGGAAGAAGATCAAGTAAAAGGAACTGATGATGGAGTCAACTCTTCCATTCTGAATGTTGAGAAACCTGATAAAACTGCCACTGAGGATACACCAAATACTTCGGAAAAGAATGTAGAAGATATCTCAGAGATAAACAAAAGTAAGAATGCTTCTGATGAAGGTGCAGAAAAGGTAGAAGTAGAGAAAAAGAGTGAAAATGATGAGCAGGACAATATGGCTGACTCTCAAAAGGGAGAAGATGCAGGCCCTGAAGTACTCAAGTCAGAAACATCATTTTGGGCAAGAGACACTGCTAAAGCAGTGAAGGAAATTTTGGAAAGAGATAAACAAATTGAAGAAGATCAGGACATAATACAAGGTCCAATAAATTTTGATACCTTATCTCTGGTGCAGAAGATAAAATTAGCCTCCATTGCTCAAACTAAGGCCAGAGAAGATATTTGAAGTCTCACATAGAAGACAGTGAGCTAATTGGTTTGGCATCAGGGATTTTGGAGAAAATCATGCCAATATATCAAAAGGACTCTTTAGCATCCCCCTCTGGTCAGTTAAAGAACTTGATAAGCTCTGTAAGTACTCATTTTGAATCTCTTGAAAAGGTTGCAGAAGTCAAGGTCCAAAATGAATTCAATGATAAAAGATTTGATGCTCTAAAAGGGTTGATTGGAGTAGATAGAATGGTGTTGGATGCTAGTGTAAAGAGTATTCAAAATGCTCTTATAGAAGGAGGGAATGTATATAAATTTTGTTTGTCTTGTCCTAAAGCTATAGAGGACATTGAAATAAAAATAAAGGAGTCCAAGGAAAAACTGTCAAGTGTATCCCAATCTTTTAATCCTTTGACAATATTAATGATGAGCCAAGAGTGTCAAACAATCAGCCTAATTGAAGATATAAAGAAATTGACAAAAGAAAAGGAGAGCATAGAGGCAAGGATGAGTGAGCTCCAGGGACTAATTTCCCCCAAAATAGAAGCAATGTTCAATGTTCTGATCGAAGCCCAAGCTGCAGTCCAATCAAGTGACCCCATTGATCTACAGACGACGGGATCACAAGCATTCCTATTCAGTGGTCACATCTCAATTTTGAAAACTATGAAGAAGAGCTGGGATATTGAGTTGGCACAATTGAAGAACGTTTTTGGTGATATACTTAAGTTTATGTAAATAGGACTTAAGGATTGTTTGTACATATGCGGCCTGGTATGTAGAAATTTTGTGTAATTCTTGGTTTGCGGACCCCACCCTTTTCCATTGATGCCGAAGGGGGAGTGAAGAGCACTAAAAAATGAGGAATCCAACAAAGGGGGAGCATTGGAGAACAGTGAAAAGCATAAGTATACTTAGTAGGGGGAGTTGTTCCAACACTTAGTCATTTTTCACTAAGTGTTGCTATCAATGCCAAAGGGGGAGATTGTTGGCAAGAGACACTACTATGCATGACAGGTGTTGTCATTGATGGCAACTAAGTCTATCCTACACATCCGCATTACATGATTTGTTCATACCGGAAGTCAGAGTGAGGATTTGTCTAAATCTAGATGTTAGAAACAGAGCATGTGATAGGGTCCGGTATCTTAGTCTGGACCTCTCTGGTGGTAAATCAAAGTGTGTTGCGGATCTAAGGGAGTGATAAGGATTGTCAGGACTATCTAAATCTAGAATCTTAGCCTCCGGTGATGAAGGATTCAAAAGATATAAGCATCTGAGTATTAGGGTCTAGTTGGTTAGCACAGTCAGAAGAAGAACATGCCGACCTAATACTTGATCTTGGTTCAGATACAGAAAAATTGTTGGATAAGCAATTAGTGACAATAAGTGGTAAAGAAGAATTAATTACAGAAAGTATTAAAGTTTTAAGACAACTGATTCCCCCCCTCTCAGTTGTCTGTCCTAATTCCAACAGACTCCAGCTAAACATTTGCAAGATGTGGAAGATGTGTGCACTGTGCATTATATTATAGAGCAAAATATAGCTCTGAGATTGCTATCTGCTTCTTTTAAAGGCAGAGCCCTTGATTGGTACCAATCTCTAGCACCAAAATCTATTGGTACTTGGGACCAACTAGGAGACACATTATATTCTAGATTCAATGAAAATGGTGATAGGTCGTCTCTCTTGCAACAACTGATCACCATAAAAAGAGCACCTCAAGAGGCCATAACTGACTTCAATACCAGATTCTAGAAAACTTGGCACATAATCCTAGTTGCGGCGTGACCACCAGTAGGTATGGCAATTGTCTTCTATCTTAAATCTTTCAATTTTGATATTTTGGTTTTGATCTAGTCATTAGGAGTACAAACTCTTCCCGCGGCATATGATCTAGCCATTAGAGCAAAAAATAACTCGATAGATGCTGGGAAATTACCTCCAAGGCCCCCTATGCCCATGTTACTTGAATTATCCATTCCTATTCAAGAAGAAGTCCCTAATGCTCCTCAAGTCACTACTTCTATGTATACCTTTCCCTCATCACAAGGAACATCAACCTCAGCATCATCTTCCTCTCTGTCAAAAATGGATGATGTCAAGAACATTCTCAGAACCTTTTCTAATGAGATTATCAACCTCAAGAGGCAACAAACCTCATACCAAAAGCCTCCTTACCAGGTATTCCAAGGGAATAGACCCCATATCAGCGAAACCAGTATCAAGGGTCCCAGAGACCAGCCTTTTCACAGTCGTCAAATCAACTTGTCCATGTGCCAACACTATTACAGACAGTCGCACCTAATCTAGGGAGAGAGTTGGTCACCAGGTGGAATAATGTAGCTGAAGAGATAAATGCATGATGCTTCCCTTTTAATAATGCACATATGCCTAAATATTGCCCGAGAGAAAATTTACAACAAAGGGTGGAAAACAAAGAAGAATGGGAGACCAGATTGGGACATCGGCATGACCATACCCATATCAGTCACCTAGTGTCCAAAATGTAGCAATGGTAGCTCAAATGCAATGCATGTCTATAGAGCATGAAGGAGAGATTGCCCCTGAGAATGCACTATTCTCATGGATTGAGGAAGAAGAATCTGTGTTCATTAATGAAGAATCAACTTCCAAGAATCCCTAGGTTCAGTCAGATTATTATACTCAGTCGAAGAGAAGGATGGTAGAGACCCTAGAGATCATTCCTAGTATAACAACTGAAACTAGAAAAGGACCATCAACTCAAGCTTCCTATGCCCCCATGACAAGGCAAGACATCCTAGTGATAATACAAAATCAGGGAGTCCCCAACCTAACAATTGAAAGAATGAGGTATCCTTATTACCCTAAGGTGTAGTCACTAGGACCAATGAATGTGGTGGAACAGTTGAAAAAAGATCCTGCTAATCTATCATTATGGGATATGTTACCTATTCCTGAATAGAAGATACTATTGCAAGAAGCTTTGAAGGTTAGAATGAACCAAAATCTACTGGCACTAAGGAATGCTCAGTAGACAAAGGGAAGGAGTAACCCAAAGCATCCTAGTCACAATTAGGGTCTACCCTAGTGAATGCAAAAGAAGAGGTAGGTAAACCTAAACCTAACCCTTTTTACATGAATCTAATAGTGGGGAAAAAAATACTGCACAACTCAATGATAGACTCAGGTGCAAGCACCATAGTTATGCCTAAGCAAATAGTTGATGCTTTAAAGATAAAATATGAGCCATTAGCCAAAGGTGTAATGTAGTTAGATGGAAAAGTGGTTCAGGCCATAAGGATCATTAAGGAACTTCCACTAAAATTGTATACATGCCCAAACATAATTGTACTACAAGATGTAGTGGTCATAGATATTCCTCTTGTTTTTAGTTTATGCTTATCTAGGGATTTCATAGCCAAAATTGCGGGATACATGTCTCTGGACTAGTCACATCTGATTCTAAGAACCAAGTATGGTTAAAGATGAAAGTGCTATTAGAACCATTATGTAAGGAGCATATTATTGATGAAGCAACACCAAAGTTTGAAGCATCCCATGCTATGATCACTAGGGATGAGAGAATTTATGTTGAAGAAATAGGAGAATGGATTGAAACTGATACAAATGAAGAGGGTGAGAATCATCTGTTAGATATGGCACATGGTGATCCTTTTGGGAATTATGATTCTACTGGGTTAGGAACATATGTGATTTTTGATGAAGACCCTAAGATACCTGAAGTAATGAGTCAATCAAGAAAATAAAAGGAAAGTCCTAGTGAAGATTCCATGATATGGACTCTGAATTTTGATGGAGCTAGAGGCAAGAATGGTTTAGGATAAGACATCTGCGTTACCTCACCAAAAGGATAACAGATTCTTAGAGCTCCGTGTTTCCATTCTAGTTGTACTAACAATGAAGCTGAATATGAATACCTAGTACATGGCCTAATCCTCACCAAGAAGAAAGGAATCAAAAAATTGAGAGCATTTGGTGACTCAAAATTAGTAGTAAAATAGATCAGGGAAACAACTGCAACAAAAAATGTGAGAATGAGATCTTATCATCACCGTATATGGGACCCAATTGAATATTTTGATGCTTTCAATATAGAGGTCACACCAAGGTCTCAGAACAACGAAGCGGACAAGATGGCCTAGATTGGATCTCAGTTCGATCCAACTAAAGACCTTTTGGCTAATGAAGAAGCAATCAAGGTTATTATTCACCTTTCTATCCCTGTTAATAGAGATAACTGGAAGGTTTTTGAGAGTGATCTTCAAGTTATTTTATTCTTAAAACAGTCAGGTGAGTTTGCCAATCAATTGCAGCCAAAAATTGAGGAGGCCTATGGTGATTAGATAGTGTAATAAAAATCAAATAAGCTTCCAAGGGGATTGATAACCCTCAAGAATCTTTTTGATCTTGATGATGCAAGTTTAGATAAGAGAAAGTTCATAGCAAGAAAAGAGGATTACTCAAAGATTGAGGTCAACAATGGAAAAAAGCTAAAAGTGGGTAAAATTACTACTCAAGAAGAAAGAGATAGACTGATATCTCTATGCAAAAAATATGACAAGGTGATAGCATGGACTTATGATGACCTTCACACTTACAATAAAGAGATAATCTAACATACTATCGACCTAACTGAAGGATCAAAGCCTGTGCATCAGAAACAAAGGCTAGTAAACCCGAGAATTGAGCCTCTTATGGTAAAAGAACTCAAGAAGTTGTTAAAGTCCAAAATAATTTTTCCAATCAAACACTCAACATGGGTGTCCAACCTGGTGCCAGTAAGGAAGAAAAATGGAGAAATAAGACTATATGTTGACTTTAGAGATCTAAATAAAGCCTCTCTTAAGGATCATTACTCCCTTCCTTCAATGGAAGAGATCTTACAGACTGTAGCTAGGGTAGAAAGGTTTTCTTTACTGGATGGTTTCTCAAGGTACAATCAAATCTAGTTGGCAAAATAAGATCAATACAAAACCACTTTTACTACAAAATGGGGAACTTTTGCATATGCAAAAATGCCTTTTGGACTTTCTAATGATGGAGCAACATTTTAGCGTGCTATGGATATTGCTTTCAGAGGATTGATAAATAAGATTATTCTGATTTACTTACATGATATGACTGTATTCATATTAAAATCTACTAAAGACCATTTTGATCATTTGGAATCCATATTCTAGAGATGTGAGGAATTTCAGATTTTATTAAATCCTAAGAAATGTGTGTTCGGAGTGCCTCAGGGTAAGTTGCTCGGGCATATAGTCTCAAAAGAAGGGATCTCCATAGATCCCGATAGAGTTAAAGCAATACTAGATTTGTCTCTACCTGTGAATAAGAATGCAGTTCAATCTTTCCTAGGAAAGATTAACTTTGTTAGTAGATTCATATTTGATTTTGTTGGGTTGATTAGGCCCATTACTCTGATGTTAAAGAAGGATCTTATTTTCAAATGGACAATTAAAGGCAGAAAAGCTTTTGAAAACATCAAGAGGGCAATCTCTACTTCCCTAGTGTTGCGTAATCTAGATTTCTCTAAAGACTTCATAATGTATGTATATGGAGGAGAGCACACTATAGCAATAGTTTTGACTCAAAAGGATAAGGTGCAAGAAGGAGAACATCCGATTGTTTTATTTTCTAGAACACTGTGGGAATATGAATCCAAGTACAATTTTGTTGAGAAGCAGGCATATGCTATAGTAAAAGGGTTAAAGAAGTTCAGACACCTAGTAACAGGCATTAAAATTGTGATATTTGTAGTCCATTCAAGTGTCTGAGAATACACAATGGAAGGAGAAATTACTGAAAAGAGAACCAATTGGATAACCAAAATTTTAGAGTATGATGTTGAGGTTAAGCCAACCAAATTGATAAGAGGAAGGGGCCTTTGCCAATACATTGCCCAAGATTCAGAAATCCTAGTAGAAGGAGAACCTATCACAGAAGCTGTACTGAATGTACAGGAGAATGAGATAGACTCTTGGGTTAGTGACAGAATACATTTTATGGAGACGGTCAATACCCTAGTTAGATTTCTCCTCAAAAGAAAAGATACTATAGGCAGTAAGGATCTAGTTTTACTCTGATAAATAATTTTCTTTTCAAAAGATTTTGATGGGATGTTTCTCAGATGTATGGAAAAAGATGAAGCCCATAGAATCTTGTATGAGTTACACTATGGGACATATGGTGGACACTTTTTTGCAAAGACTACAACCATAAAGATAATCTAAGAAGGATATTATTGGCCCACAATGTTCTCTAATTTCCATGAATTGGTTAAGAAGTGCCAATTATGTCAGCTTTATGTTGGCAAAAGAAGAAATGTAACTTTGCCCCTAAGTACCATAATTGTTGAAGAACCCTTCACCCAGTGGGGTTTGGATTTATAGGAATGATTAATCCAATTTCAAGTTCAAGACATAAGTGGATTCTTATTGCAACAGATTATTTCACAAGGTGGAGCAAGGAAGTCCATTGAAAGAAGTCACTGAGAATGTCATTCTACATTTCCTCAAAGAGATTACTACCAGGTTTGGGCCTCCTCGCACTATTATATCTGATAATGCTAAGGTATTTCTAGGGTCAGAGATTTCTGTATTTGCCTTAAGAAATGGTATCTTCTTGAAAACCTTGTCAAATTATTTCTCGCAAGGGAACGATCTTGCGGAGTCAACAAATAAGAATTTGATCAGACTCATAAAGAGGATAGGGACAGACCATCAGAAAGAATGACACAAGTATATGAAGGTGGCCTTATGGGAAGATAGAATCAAACTAAAATAGGTAGTCAAAACCTCCTATTATGAATTGGTATATGGGAAAAGTGTTGTGATGCCTCTTTCGATGGAGATTCCAAATCTACAACTAATAAAACAAATTGAGAAGGAAAATGGTCCAATGCAAGTAAGGTTTGCGAAATTGTTGGAGCTTCAAGAAAAAAGGGAGTCAACACATGAATCTTTGATAAATTTCCAATGGATGGTTAAGGGTTGGTTCGATCAAAAGACTTTCAAGCCCAAATTTGAGGTTGGCAGTTGGGTCTTGAAATGAGATGAAAGAGCTGCAAAGTGGGGATGCCATGGAAAATTTGATTCCTTATGGATGGCCTCCTTTAAGATAACTGCCTGCAAACAATGCAACACCTATGAATTGGAGACTCAAGAAGGAGAAGCACTGGAGTTTCTTGTCAACGAGATCTTCCTAAAGCTTTTCACATAAGATCCAATTTGCCCCCCTTGTATTATAGTTATGGTAGTTTCCCTTCTATTTTGCTTTTAGGAGATTGCTTTCTTGCCCCTTTTTGAATAAGTGTTCCTCGAACACATGTCCGTAGTAGAAGCTCTCAGTAATATCTTATGTGTCCGTTTTGCCCAAGACCATTGGTAAGACTTAGAAATCTAAAAGTACCTATCTAACTACCTTTTAAGAGAGAGTATTAATGGCAAGTTTCTAAAAAAAATGAATTATGATTACAAAATCTAAGGGATTCTATTATCTGTGCCTTGGAGCATGTGAATTTAGGGTCATTTAATATGACATGATAGGCTCATTAAGGAGGTGTATTAACTCGTACTGGTGGAGTGGTAGGATTAAAAGGGTCTCAACTCTTTATTCTCTGCAAAGATATAGTAGAGATTTCCTTAAGCTTAATCCATAGTTTTCCATTTGAATTATGAGCTGGTGTGTGTTAAGAAACAATGAGGATCTCATTTAGTTTAAAGTCTAAGTAGAAATGGCGACAGAGGGACAATCTCCCGAGGGTTCTGAGCCAAAGGGACTATCCGAATTGCCGGATGAGTGGAAAACAACAACCGATATGCCTCAGCCTCAACATAGGCCAAAGTTAATCTTCCAAGAACAAAAGAGGTGAGGAAGGGTAATGCAAGGACTCTTCTCTGGTTCTTGATTATGCTAATGAAGTTTTCGACCCTAATCTATCTAAGAAGCCCAAAAATCTGAGGGAAGGTGCACATGCAAGGATGATCCTACAAGTAAAACAAGGCAGATCATAGACTTTTGGTATAAGAATTTGGAGCTCTAGTTTGGCTCAATACATGGTCCCATTAGTTCATCCATATCTAGAATTAGTTGAGATGTCTGCACTCAACTTTGATTCTTCTAGCGGGATCATTGAGAGAAGAAATATCAGAGTGGTCATTTATACACAAGCCATCCAAGATATGCTTGGTTTGTCATATGATCCCTCAGCCAGTTTCTACAACATGGCCCAATTGCAACAAGTTTGGCATCAAGTGCACTAAAATCTTGGCTTCTTGAATAGGGAACTACGCCTCGAAGATGACAACACCACACTACCATCCCTGCCCCTTGCTCTATTTTTATTGACTCCAGATGTGCAAGACACCTGTTCAATGCTGGCATTCATTTTTAGGCAGAACGAGGATGTAAATGTGCATGACTGGCATCTTGGGGCTATTTTTCAGCTCAAGACAGTCTCGAAAGTGTAGGCGTACAAATTTGATTTTGTGGAGTATATTGCTTTTGCATGTTGTGCCAGCATTTGGCCAATTTCAAACACACCCAAACATTTAGGTATTCTTTGTATCTGTTCCATCTGATTTTGTATTAGAATCATTAAATTTTCTAACCACACATAAATGACTATGTGGTATCTCGCGGTAGATGCCCAAAAAATGATTTCGGTGTCCTCATGGACCCCTTTACTATCTAAGACATATGTTTATGAATTTGTGGAACACTTTGTGGCACCACTCATTCAACAATTAGACCTAGAAGAAATTAACCACAGAATGAGTGATTCTGTGAGGGGAATCATGTCGAATTATTGAGTCCCCTGTGATTACTTCTTTGGAGCCCACTACACTATGATTAAGGTCCATGGTTTTGGTGAGGAGCCCTTCATTCTCCCTAAAATTTTGATAAGCAGGGTATTAGATTTGGAGATGGCTCGACAGATGGCTATTATTGACTTCGAGTTCAAAACTGGAAGAAAAAAGAAGGCCTTCCATGATATCCCATTGACTAAAGGTGGTATCATAGTGGTTAAGAGAGAAGATGAGTACATCTTGATGAGGAAATTAACCAATAATGGGCTATTTTTTTTTATTATGGATAAGTGGAAATATGATCTGGGTGGCTTCATGGTTTCTTGGATGTCTAAGAGCAGAGTCTATGCCTCTTTCAAATATTAGAGCTGCCTGTTCTTCAAGAAGAGATCACCCAAAATAGACACCCCAGAGGTCTACATTGTGTTGGGGGATTTTCCCCTTGAGCCTCTTCAGCCATGGAAGACTTTTTATAAACCCATCAAGAAATATGACCCAACTAAGGTGATGACTCATGGCTTGGGACAAGCTCTATTAGTTAGAGGTTGGAGTACAGATAAGATAGCTTCCTATTGGAAATATAGGCAAGAAATTTTTGAATGGGAAATTTTTTTGAGGAGATTGATACAGATGAGAAATGGGAGAGCCTCTGGGATGAAGCACACATGACTCCAATCTCCAGTCCTAACATGAGTAATATTCTTGGGCATCAGGAAACAAAAGAGGAATTAGACAGTGAGTTAGAAGCATTAAAGGAGATTCCAAGGTCTTTTAATTGGCCACCATCTCTTAGTGATTTAGAAAAATAGAGAGCTTCCCAACCACCGTCTCATGGGGTCCATATAGCTTTGACATTTGGGGACCCTGGAGTGGGAATTTCACAAAGTTTAAAAGTACAAGAATTGCCAGTTTCATTGCAACAACTGATTACAGAAGAGGAGTTAGAAGATCTTGCAGGGATCCCTCTCAGGAAAAAGCGTAAGCTAAAGCTTCAAGAAGAGGAGGAGGAAAATGAGGTGACTGTTATGTTTCACATGCCAATCACCACAACTGCGGCTACCACCAAGGTAAGTATCCCTTCCCCTTCTCCTATTTCTTAGTCTTCTTCTTCTTCTTCTCAAGGGATGGCTACACAATTTCTCATATTTTAGTTTTCCCTACCATCTTTGTTGCGCCTCAACAACCATTGTTGACCCCATTTAGTTTTACACCTCATGTTGCTTCGCAACATGTGAATTTGCCCACATTTTCCTCGTCGGTAATAAAGAGTGCATCATTTGCACAAGCCCCATCCCAGCAATTAACCACCATTCCATATGGTTTGCCTCAAGGATCCCCTTTCATTGGTGGCTTGATTGTCTCCCCTTCTACCTTCCATAATCAATCTGAAATTGCAAAAAAGGTAAGAGAATCAAGAAAGGAGAAGCAAAGATAGAAAGAGGTAGAGCTTTAGTTCTCCCACATATGAGGTCTCTCTATGACCCTACCTAGTGCTCCCTGACCATTACCCATATGACCCCCAATGTATTCAAGCCACTAGAACAGATGAAACCTAAAGACTACACCATGAATGCTGTGGCTATGGATCTCACTTAGTTTTGGCCTTAGGATAAAATAGAGCTCATGAAAGAAATTACAGCTGTAGTGACTATTGATTTCCTTAAAGTCTCTAGGAAATTATAGAAAATAGAGACTAAATTAGCCCAAGCAAAGACTATTGTGAACCACCTGATCTTAGAGGCTAAGGCCAAGGACCAGGAGATCAGTCAACTCAATAAGGATCTAAAGGAGACTGTGTCCAAGAAAATCTTCTAGGATTCACAAGGAAAGGTAAATGAATTGCAGACAGAGCTAGACAAGGCTAAAGCTTCAATCGCTTCTATGGAGCAAGAGAAGAGTCTACTAGAGAAGAAATATAGTGACAAAGCTGAAGAGGTCACTCAACTTCATCAGAATCTTACAGCTACAAGGAGAGAGAACATTATCTTGCAGAGTAAGTGCCAAACTATAAAAGAAAATGTGAAACAATTGACTCTAGAGCTGGCCCAGCAACCTCAAATTGTTGGGGTGTTGTCTATGGTAAAAGAGCTTTATGTTTCCTTTTGGCAAAGAATCTCAAGTGAAGTGACCCAACTTAAGCCTGCACTTAAATTTATATTAGATGCTCAAAAGCTTTGTGAGGAAGTAGATTCTTCCATGGAGAAGATCCTGTCTTTAGTTGCTGTTAAGGTCTTTGAATCACAACTATTGGTTTAGAAATTATATGATGCTTCTGAAGAAGTGTTACAAGCTACATGAGTTACTGACAGGTGGATGGCAACTGTCAAGGTGAATGCAATTCTAAGTTGCAACAAGGCTACCACAAACTGTAAGAATTTGTTAAATCTTTTGAAACAAGGAGTAAATGAAATGAAGGGACACATTGAAGAACTAATGTAGTTAGGACTCCCCTCACCATTTGCAGATAATACTATAGTCTTGATGGAGGATCAGATCAAAACTCTATTGACCACAAAACAGAATGGCCAAACTATTTTCCAAACTTTGAGTGACTCATCAAGTGTTGCTTCAAGGTGGAAACGATTTTGTTTCCAACGACCCAGTTAGAATTCCAGTCAATGCAATTATGCAGAACCTTCAGACCTTTTCTTATAGAGAAATTATTGAGTTGGATAGAGCTTTCTAGTCTATTTAGAGGAAAGAATACCCATCAAAGACTGAATGGGCTGGCTTTTAGGCTGCCTTGCAGAAGCTTTAAGGGGTTGTGGTGAGAAGTATAATTTTGTTTTCTCTCTTTTTGATTTGGGTAGGTAGATTGTGGTTCTTTCTATGCAAGCGTAGAGTCCTTAGTGGATCGCCATGAATTGTAGAGTTAAAACTCTAAATTTTTGAATATATATATCTAATATATATTATTCAGCATAATATTAATGTTTTGAGTCATGTTAGAGCATTGGAGTGAAAAGAGTCTTTAAGAGTCTAGAAGGTAGTGGAAGCTGCCAAGTGTCAGCTTGACGCTCATTTGAAGAGATCTCGAAACAAAAGACTCTCCTAGCTTGCACAAAGGCTCCGCATGGTGGAACGATGGGTCTCCAAGGTTTGAAGGGAAAAGGGCAAAGTAAATATTTTGTGATGTCATTTTTAGCTTTTAATAAATAATGGGTCTCAGCAGATGATAGCGGAAGATGCCACGTGTTAGCACCGTGCTTAAGAAAAGAGTCCCTTTTTGTTAAGGCTTCAAGTTGTTGCGAGATCCTTCCATGTGTCTCACTGCCGATTATTAAATAGGGCCCCAACACTTATAAAGGAGAATGCAACAGAAAGAGCCACTTGTTGTCAGGGCACACTTTTAAAGAGTCTTTTTGGTAAAGTTTTGTAGAAGATGCACCAGCCTGCCACATGTCCATTTTGTTGAGAAAGCGGAAGAATCCACGTGTTTTAACGACGCGTCTTGTATTGTGCCTCATTTTGAAGGGACTTTGTCAGTTGCGCCATTGGTTGTTATAGACAGGTGTTAGCTCTGGGACAAGAGAGTCAGGAGGAGAGTCTATGATATAATATGAATCAAAGAGAACAACAAAGGCCACCATGTGTTAGTTCTTTGAGTCTCTACAGCTGGGAGCTCATGGTTGAAACAGTTATAACAACACATATGAATAGAGAGTCAAGATTCTCAAGAAGATCTACAACATTTGAGCCAAAACAGAAAAGAGTCAGTTAGTTGGAGCAATCAGAGCTGATATTTGCAGAAGTTGTAGTTAGAAGATTTTGTCAGTTATAGGGGATCTTCGAAGGAGTTTTGCACTTTAAATAGTGTGGATCAGAGACACAAATACATATAGATGATCAAAGAGAGTTTTATCAACAAAATTATAATAGAAGCATTTTTACTGCCTTAACAGTGCCTCTTCTGAGGGATTGAATATTGTATGCTTGTGCAAATCTTTACCTCTTGTACTTTGTTTTCCTATCAATCAATAAAGAGAGAGTGGTGTTCTGTGAAAATTGTAATATGTTTTTGATTCTTGTTTCTTACTTTCTGTTATGAGTCTTTGGTTCATCTGATATATATGCTAGAAATATTAATCATGCTTTATGCTCTTTAACTTTACTAGTAGATTCTGTTAAGTTTGATCACTATGGTGTTGGAGTTAGATAATGATTTTGGCACATCGCCTTAGCAGTTTTAAGTATTCCTTTATAATCTTATTTTTTCTTCCCTTTACCTCAAAACAATAGAGAAGATCTAGCTTCTTTAAATCCTAGAGGTCATTTCAAGAATCAAGTCCCACATTCTTGAAATTTCCCATTGTTGGTGATTTCTTTCAAAATTAAACATTAACAACTCCATAGAAAATGGGTTCTAGGTGCTAGGTTTGCATCCGAACAAAACCATGGTAAGCCCTAGTGGAGAAAAGAAAAAGTTGCCCAAGTTTATAGGCAATGGATCAGAGATCCCATTAGGCATTATAAGACTTGTGAAACAATCTGAGAAACAAATGAGAAAGATGATAAAACAATTTGGCTTTGGTCTTTTCCATCCACCATGCGAGGTGTAGCAATTGATTGGTATACAAAAATTGACCAAGCTTCCTGAAACACATGGGAACGATTAAAGAAGGCCTTTGAGGAAGAGTTTAGGTTGCTTCAAGATGATAATGAAATAGTAATAGAGATTTACAATACAAGACAAGGTAAGCACAAAAATGTATGATCTTATTTATCATAGAATTAAAGAAATGCTTGTAAAGTTAGAAAAAGAACTTGCTGATGGTCTTAAGAAACAATGGTTCATCAAAGGTCTATTAATTCCATCATTAAGAAAATGATGAAGCTAGTACCACCCTCTTCCTATGCAGATGCCTACAATCGAGTGATGAAATTAGAGAGTGAACATAATATGTCCTCTTGGGGTGAAAGAAAAATAGAGGATGGTAGTTTGGATGATAGCAGTGAAAATGAATTAGGAGAAATATAAGCTCTCTAGAGGGACATGGTCCGGATGATAAAATAATTAAAGGTAGATAAAGAAACCAACAAAGAAACTAATGAACTATGGTATGTGTAGTAGGTGCAAAAATGAAGATCACATCAAAGGTAACTATCCTAGAAAAATGTTTTTTGATATTTACCAAGTTATGGGTCATTCAATAAAAGAGTGCCAATATAATTTGAAGACCAAAAGTACACAAGTACTCTTCACATAGGGAGAGTAGCCCACTCCATTGAAGCCACACAATGCATCTCGAAGTGGTTATCAAAATTGAAGAGGGGGAGGTCGAAGCCAAATACAGTATGACCCCAAAGGACGTCTAATCATACAATGCTGACAATGTAATGAATGGAGACACTTTGCGAGAGACTCCCAGAACAAGCAGGAAAAATTGCAACTATTATGTAAATGGTGTGGACTTGGAGACCATGAAGACACTAGATGATCAAAGCAAAGGGGTAATATCAACATAATTGATGTAGCAGGGTATAACGAAGTATTGGCCATTACATGAGCCCAAGCAAAGAAGACTGTGTACCCAAACCCACATACAAAAAAAGAAAGACTTCACAAAGTAAGAGCCAAAGTGGAACAAGCTATGATAATGAATGATGCCATTCAGATGCAAATGCAAGTATGGTTACAAATCAATTACAATCTAAGAAAAATATTGCAAGGCAAGTACTTCAAACTATTGTACCCATTAAATTATTGGATTTATTACAAAGTATTTCTGAACTCCAAAATGCCATGACTAATATTGTATTGGGGAAGAATGAGATGGTGCATGCTACAACCCATTTGGAAACTAGAAAGAATGAAGACCCTATAACTGAACCCTTGTTGTTGGGAGACCAAGTAATTGATCCCATGTTATTAACAATTAGCACACCAAAGAAACTAGCAATGATAAATATAGAGATCCTTGTAAGGAATCTCACTAATATAATTTTTGATGACGGGTCTAATGTGAACGTACTTCTGGAAGACACTTGGAGAAGTCTGGGAAAGACAACCATTTGGCCCCCCAACTTTTCAACTGGTAGATGTAGACCAACAAGGTATTAAAGTACCCAAAGTTTTAATGGGCCAAAAGGAAATTATTGGAACCTAAGCATTTTTGTTGAATTTCATGGTCATTTCATTAGAAAAGAAAGCATATGACACATTGTTGGGTTGAGGTTGGTTGGTAGCAGCCAAAGCTAACCATAACTAGAAAAGGAATACAATCTCCATTGATAAAAAAGGTCAAAAGTATATAATTGATTTGAAGAATCAAGCAGTCAGTGAGGAAGCAACCTCCTTGGTTTCGTCAGATTCAAACTCTGAAGAAGAACAAATGAAGAAGCATGATTAGGGTCTGATGGAGCCAAATGAAAAAGGGATTCTAGAATTATGGTCATACTCCGAGGATGAAATAAATTCTTTTCATGGTCTGTTTCACTAGCAAATGGAGGACTATGAGGTATTTCTGTCAAACTGTAATTTTTTGAAGCTATAGCAATCAACAAAGAGTAGCAGATGAAAAATGACTTTGAAGAGTTAGATAGTTTATGTGTGCGGGATGTAATACAAGATTCACAAAAGATGACAATTCTGGTTCTAGTAGAGACACCTGACTTTATCAAAGATTACAAAATTAATGAAGGTACATCTTAGAGTAATGATATTAAAATATTTAATTTGGAGCATACAAATACTTGACATCAAGTCAAATCAATTTCACAAGAAAATTACGGAAAAATGGAAAAATGTCATATAATGTGCTAGCAAAATATTTTTGTAGTCAGAGTGGAAAATAACACATGGGCCCCACTTGAGAAAAATGGAAAAAAATATATTAGTTGGGTCCCACATAAAAATAACAAAAGAAATAATAATGAAAATGGAAAAATAATAAAAGCTCAAATTTGAACAAAATGAATATTAAAATAAATAATAAATATCTTTTTCTTCAAATGGTGTGGCAGGCCATTCAAAAGAAAAAAGAAATTAAAATTAAAAATTTTAAAGTTCCACCTTCAATCGTATGACATTGTTTCTTCACTGTACGCCCATATACAAATAATTTATTGTATGTACTATATAAAGAAAACAATCAAATTCAAAATTATAAGGTTGCAATTCCTATCGTGTGACTCCAATGTCTTTTCTTTGCTGTATAGTGTCCTCCAGCTATTGTTGACAGTCTAATTATTTTGTCTTTGCTGTCGTATGGTCTCTTTCTCTTCCCTACACCACCGTACAATCAAAGGCCTACAATAAAACTTCTCATTTTCAGTTTACGGTAGACCTGAAATGGTACAGTTTGTTACTTCAAGTTTTAATTGTATAGTAGTCACAAGAACTTATGCTTGGTGCATGACTGCCACAAGAAATTTTCCATGGTGTACAACTCCTTCAATTTTTTGACCATTCACCTATATTTGCAATCTCTGCCATACAAGGGGTGCCTTTCCATAATATTCCTAATAATGTACCACCTGTTTATTTTGTCCCTATTAATGTATGGCCTACTCAGAGACGCTGTATAGGATAGTCTCACACATTCTAGATTTTTCCTACTAAATCTTCTGTTGCATGTCCAGCCTTTTGTATATGTAATGAATTCCTGTCCATTATAACAAAACATACTACAATTTTACAACATAAAACCTCATACATTTTTTTCTTGAAAAGTAAAGCTCATGAAAAACATTTGTGCAACAATGTGAATCAAATAGAATGAATAATCTATTATCTCAAATACATATTACATGCTTGCATCATCATCTTGATGCTATGTTTACAATTTTTCCCAAATAATAATAATGATACATATAAATCCACTAGAATATGAATGATATCTCTGAGTAACCAAGTCTTCAACATTTTCAACTACAAGAGGGAGAGCATCATCGAAGTGCTTTACCTCCAACCAAAGACCAACAGTCCCTCGTACACCTTCCATCTAGAAGTGGCCCTACCATTCACGAGAGAAGTGGATTAAAGAAAACGATAAGATCCATCGTGCCTTTTGAGAATTAGTGTTGTGTCAATTTTCAAACAATCAATTATACAACTTCTAGAATCTCTCTAGCTAAGTATAACTAGTATGACTGTTTTGCAAGAAAATAAAGACACTATGAACTGACAATGTAAGCAATTATTTTGCATTGCTTTGGCCAAATATTTAATAATTCATACACATTCCTAAGTGGATATGTGTGTCGTATAGTCACATACTTCTATCTCAAATTGGTTATCCTCTATCATTATTTCATAATCAAAACATACTTCAATAGTATAAGATTTCATTAATAACATATCCACTCAATCAATTTAACTTCTATCCTAGACTTGGATAGATGAATTGGTAAGTTATTCTAACTACAATTTCAACTAGTTAAAACAAAGTTAGAACATTTAATAAATTAGATAAATAGATATTATCAATAATCCTGTTGTGCAAAACTTGCAATCTTAGCTTGATGCCTAATTGGCCATCTATCATAAAATCAGAAACTTATGTTATCAATAATCAAATAAGAACACTATCTTTCTCTTCGAGATTAACATTTTTGTATCAAATAATCATATCAATCTGGAACTGATTAGCAACAATAAGTTGACTCAAAACTGAATAAGAAATCATTGCTGTAATACCTCTTACTGATACGAATGAATCTCCTTAAAATTGCAAGTATAATCATTTCTAATAATCATAAACATACTCTGCTCCTTCTTGAGCCTATCTGAGTTTCTATAAACAAATGTGTCCTCTCTCAAGAGTTTCAAAGGTTTATTTGTGTATATATATATATATATATATATATATATATATATATATATAATGAGTCATGATGATAATTGTTTATGAATATCATTGCCTTATAAAGGTTGGTATTCTATGATGCTATAACGTAAAATATATAGATTTCCTTGGGAAACATTATATATATATAAACAATTTATTTCTATATATATATATATATACATACATACACAAGTGGGTCACTTTATCTTGTATATATATATATACCTATAGAAATAAACTATTTCTATATATATAATGTTTCCCAAGGAAATCTATATATTTTGATGTTATAGCATCATAGAATACCAACCTTTATAAGGCAATGATATTCATAAACAATTATCATCATGACTCATTATATGTGTATGTGTGTGTGTCAAATCCATGTTAACCCAAAAGAAAGTTTCACAAAGAGTCAATTTATCAATGTTGTTTGATAACGAAGACTCTTATTGATATTATAAAAATTCCTCAGGGAAGTCGAGAGGGAAGTATCATTTTCATATGATACAAACTGACTTGTAATGGTCATACTTATTGATTAATAGTTCTCACTAAAGTTTCCAAACTTAAAACAGTCAAAGTAACATAAACACTAGACTCATAAAAATATAAATCCTTACTAGAACATCAAACCCAACATTGTCGGGTCACTATTTCTAGTATGATAATGGTGACAAAAACAACACCACTAAACCACAAATTTCATCAATTCAAAACTAAGAAAATTACAACATAGTCGAGGCTATGGTTTAGTATTCAAGTTGTACAATATAACGCAATAGAGTTCATAGTTTCATGTAATAAACAAAGACATATTCGTCATATAGGGGCCACATTTAATCACTCAATTGTTATAAACATTTCTCCATTCGAGTCATGGTTTCATGTAATAAACAAAGACATATTCATCATCCAGGGGCCACATTTAATCACTCAACTGTGATAAATATTTCTCCATTCGAGTCATAGTTCCATGTAATAAACAAAGACATATTCATCATACAGGGGCCACATTTAATCACTCAATTGTGATAGGGTTTATACTATCAGGTTCAATTTTCAACCCTTTTTACAGACGACAAGGTTGGTACAATCGAGGCTCTAAACAAACACATATACTATGATAAACATTTAATATAGACGAACCACTTTTATACAATCAAATTGTAATAAACACAACACACAGTCGGGTCACATTTCGAGCCTTCAAATTATGATAAAAACTATACACAGTCGACCACAAGTTGTACATTCTTGAACTTTGATAGAAACAACACACAGTTGGCCACATTTTGTACATTCAAACTATGATAAAAACAACACACAATCAACCTCATTTTGTACATTCAAATTGTGATAAAGATTATACTTAGCCATGCTATAGTTTAAAAAATTCTCAATTCAAAATAAAGCTATAAATATTAGCCAAAGGGATTTTAAGCATAGCAAACTCTGGTACTAAAATAAACCCTTATTAACCTTAATAAATAGAGTAATCTATGCAATATTTAAATTTCTTCACAGAGGAAAATATTCGTAGCCATATAAGCTTTGTTGCAAACTCAATGATAAACTTAATCAAAATTTCATTACTTTTAAAAGTAAATGAATGAAAACATACCAGTTCACAGTTACTCCTTTCACCGTTGACTTGCAGAGCTCTCTAATACCCCCCACCTCTTTTTCAATATCTTTTCCTTCTCTTACCATATCTTTTCATGGCCCAAGGAATTCCACAAATTCCTCTACAATGAACTAGATTCCCTCTTGAAATCCCTACCACTCTAACCATTATCTTCCCATAAACTAAAAATAGTTTTCCATGAAAGAGGTGCGATGAAGTGATAAACTCCACTATGATACATTCCCAATTTATGCATTGGAACAACTCCTTAACTCCACATTGTGGAGATAGTTGAACTTCAAGGATTTTGAAAATTCAAATCCTTTATAAACAAAACATTATTAACAATATTATATGAACACATACCTATATATATGTATAATATACCATTTAAATATAACAATGCCTCTTTGGAATAAGAGATGAATCACTCGAATGGTTATTGGAGAAAACTTCTCAAGAGACAATATAATACCACACACTATGCAAAGGTAAGCACTCAAAACTCATTTGACACGACCACGATAAAATCAACAACCAAATACAAAGAGGTAAATAACACAATGAATTGACTACGATGTTCATCATGTAAAAGATGTATGAAACATTATATTAAACATGGTGCACATCAAACAACTTAGTAAGTAAAATGACTACATCATCATACCAAAGATTTAATGCTATTATGCAGTGCAACTAAATTCTATCGACATCATGAAGTATTAAATCTTATACAAATTAAATCAATATGTGTGTGTGAGTTCTCGTAGGCATGCTGTCTCATCCATTCCCTGATCCATTTCCCTCTCTCCGGTGATACTCTCCATCCTCGTCCAGGAGGGGGAAACATTATTTTCCTACATCCACCTCGTTAACAATTACAATAGTTAGTCCATTAACCACATTAGCTATAACATGAAGTAAATATTTTAATCAACACTATTCATAAAGATATTCATTTATACATATTGGAAAACATGTCAAATTCTGCATATCATGAAACAAAGTAAATTATCTCATCAAATTCACCTACTAAACACAACTTGTTAATCATAGTTCAAAATGCATAATCAAGCATCTAACTAATAATTAATTGAAAATAACATAATTTTAGTTGTCCAAAAATAGGATGTGACATCTCCTCCCCCTTAAAGATCATCGTCCTCGATGACTTAGTTCAAACAAGTTTAAACATAAAACAATAGTTTTTTTTAAATAACAATATGCATTCAAAAAATGGAAATCAAATAATGGAAACAATACATCAAAGAACCTACTCCATATTCAACATCACATCAAGAGCAAGTAACTAATAAAAAGGAAATGAAACAATATTACCAAATAGTCCTTGTTGCCCTTGATATTTGATAATGATTTAGAATTGTCAGTTGCTCAATTTAGTAGCATAACATTAGATAAAGATGATGGATATATGATGATTTTGACAACATAAGTTTGCATAGAGATTACGGATGATAAAGGCTTGGTTGAGGCTTGATTTATAGATGCTTGGAGGATAGTATGAATGACTAGGATTAAGAGGTTAAACTAGATGATTGAGATTAAGAGGTGGAAATAGATGGCTAAGTTAAGAGGTGCAACATGAAAAAGATGGCTAGGATTGAATGTGACAAGATTAGGGTAGGGATAAGGCATCTTTATGTGAATGGCTAATATTGAGAGATGTAGTATGAAATGAGTAGCTAGGATATAAAGTTAATTTGACTTTTGGGACAATCATTTACTATTTGTAGCAAGGGATAAGGATGAGGACAAGTGGCAAAAAAATAATTAAATTATAAAATTATTTAATTAATTATGGGAGACATGTGAGAATAAAATTAATTAATTAAATAAATTAATTTAGCTAGAGGGATGACATGGAAAATTAATTAAATAGATATGATTAATTTGGGTGGAGGGGATTAATTTAATTAAATAAATATAATTTACATAATTAAATCAGGTGACGGGGAACATGGATACATTAAATAAATAAATATAATTTATTTATTTAATTTGGCTAATGGAAGTGGCCATGCTAAAGGGGACTCCTAGGATGAAAGTGACACAAGGTGATGCTGACAAAGGGAATGTCTAGGTGTTTTAAGGACTTGGTCAATTTTAGGTGTTTACATTTTTCTCCTCTTTGAGATGATGTTGGTGTAGTCTCACAACAAGCCCCATTTTGCCCTGGCAAAATGAGGACCCAACCCCCTTTTTTTTGCTTTGTTGATCCTTTAGCTTTTTGCTTGGGCTGTATAGGTAAAATGTCAAGTCACCAAGGCCAAATTTCAAGTTACTAAGTATATCCTAAAATGGGCATGGATGGGTAGAGAATGAAACTTTAGCTAGGGTTGCCTCTTGAAGCTTTTAAAAATTTGTTAAAATGAGCAAGTTATGACCATTGGACATTCTGGTCAACTAGACATTTTTGGTCAACTGAACATGGGCATTTGTGAGATGTTTAGTTCATGTCCGGTATCCATATCGAGTTGCAAACCCCTTATAAAAACACCCGAACCTGAAGCCAAATTCAAACACAACTCATTAGTTTCCCGACCGGGCCGGATATTAGCGTGCTCATAAAGTCTGTGTCCAGATCTTTGTTGAAACTATCAAATTTATCCTAATAAGCTTTGGACATTCCTACCAAACAGGATATTTTGACCCAACAAGACCAAACATTTGTCATGTCCAGTCCTATCTAAAGATCCCGTCCAAGCTTTACAAGGGACCTTCCGCATCCTGATTAATCGATTGACTTTTCAATTGGATATTTCCAACCCAACATTTCAACTGGACATTCTCATGTCCACTCTTTTAAAATGTCCTATAAAGATTTACTTTCCTAAACATTCAGTCAACATAGGTTTGACCATGACCATGATGATGTCATCATGATATCCTTTGCTAGACATTCGCTGAGGTCCTACTGGACATTCCCACTGAACATTTCCCATAGGACATTTCGATCAGATATCTTGATATCCATCTGGTCCTATCCACATTAAAATCCCATAAAGCGAGTTGCCTTTTCACCGTTGGAGTTCAAGTTTAAATACGAATTACATAGTTGTCATGTTTCCCTGCTCCTGAAGAATAATTGCTCACCTACTATATCGTAGTATTGAATGCATGGACACTTGGTGAATTTCACAAAGGATACAAGCACAATTCGATCCATTTAGTAATCACAAAGTATTCAAGTCTCTTAAGTGAAACTACATAGAGATTTAGAGCAATTTGCAGAGATCGTGAAGCATACAGAGGTGAAATTATAGAATGAGCTCGAATAATGAAACACATCCAAAGGTAAACAGACATTCATTGCAACTATATACAAAGGTTAAAGTCCACTTCTATAGGTACGTATACAATAAAAACTTACTTACAATAGGGTGATTTTCTTTAGCCTCAGGTAAAATAAGATTTGTTCATTTATCACCGTAAATCCTATTATTACCTACATGTTTTAATCCATAACAACATTTCACTACAGGATCTTGTTTTCACTTAGGTAGTAAAAGATTAACTCTTAACCCTAGCCCCACATAGGCAAACTAACTTTGTGGCATGTGCATCATGCATGACATGATGATGAAAAGGGAAAAGCAAAGGGATGATGAGTTCAAAAACCCAATGGGTCACGCACCTGGAGCAAGTCTAGATATGCCTCTGATACTCATAGTGGTAATGTAAACATAGAGGCATTAAGGATAAAGCTTCACAGTCATGATGCAAATGATGTGCTAAAGAACTTAGTTTCTGAAAATAAGCTAGATGTGCGGAAATCGCTTCCTACACTAATCTAATGAGGAGAGATGTATGCAAATTCAAAACAACCTTTCTAGTTATAGCATTATTAACACAATAATAGAGATATTGCGGCAATACACATACACACAGAAAGTAGACAGAAAAGAGATAAACAAGATATACGTGGGGAAAACCCTTATGGGTGAAAAACCCCACACTCCAGAGCATAGCTCAAATGTATTACAGTAAACAATAACAGATTACAATACAGTTTCAAAGCCAATGCTCTTTCAGGAGTCTTAGAATGTCGAATCTGGAGATATTCTAGCAGCATAACAGTACCTGTAAAAAACACTACATATCTCCCATCCAAGCACCTATTTTTATAGAGTTTACAAGGCAAATATGGAACCTTCTAGAGATGGGCATCCATCTTGGACTCATGCCCCAAAACCCATGCCTAAGGACACTTGTCCAACATCCCATCCCATTGTGGGCGCCTTATCCCAAGATAAGATATGACAGATGCTCTTACGCACCTTACAACTATCATAGAATCCATCATAACTGACAACACTTACAGCTGTAAGAGAATATGTCATACACTGACTAAAAATATCTTATTCCTCTTACAACATGTCATAACCTCCCTTGACCGTCCAAAGATGCCTTTCTCTCGTGCAAAGATACTCACCGACACATCTCATTAAATAAAAGTTGTTTGAGGTTTCAGGGGCGTTGCCCCTCGACCCTGCCCTGTACCGCGACAGGGAGCGTGCTAGGGGCGCTGCCCCCAAACCCCTGTTAATTATTCAAGGGGGAAACTGCGGCTACCAAAGTCACCAAAATTTATCTTGCTACATGTACACAAGGTGCCAACTATGCCAACTCAACATGGGATAAATAAATACAACATTAGGAATTTGCAGAGGTTGAGACACCTTAATTCCCAATAGCTTCTAGTGGAATGCACAATGTAATAGGATTTCCATACACCATGGATGCATTGGAACTGGTCATCTAGTGTGCACAAAAGTATAACCAGCTAAACCGACATGTAGAGCACCAGGGCAGAACATATGCTAATTTCTTGCCCAAGTGCATAGCAGAGACATTCAACCTCCGTATTTGAGATTAGCCTAAATGCATTGACAACACAATATAGCTTGAATGCTGCTAGATGCCGCAAGGTAATGCATAACTCATGGTCAAATCCAACAATCAGACCTAAAGTAGTGTCCAAGATGGCACAAACCCTATTCAAGTGCAACTTCAACAAGGAAGTCCAATACATGATCACTTTACTGAGTAGGATGGTTGGGAAGACGATACCAACCCCCTTGAGCCATGGATGTTTGGTTTAATTTAATTTATAAAGGATGTTGGAGGAGTTGTGCACTAGGCACAATTGATCAGCGACCCAATAAATAATGGTACGGTCAGCTGGAAGAAGAAGAGGAGGTTCTTCATGATCTCACACATCATCTATTCCTGCGCTTACAGGTCACAATTTGATGGTTTGTACATAGTAGGCAAGCTAGGGAGCAAGGACAAAGAACAGGTGGTGTGGCAACACTCCCGTCAGTTGGAGAGGAACCTGTACACTTAAAACTGACTTGCCCTGCAAGCCAATTTCCCATATCTCTACACTACCAATTATCCCTCCTATTAATTAAATAAATATAATTTATTTAATTAATTTATCTCTAATCATCTACCCTTAGCCATTTATCCATCCTTTGTGATCAATTAATTCATTTAATTTATCACTATACCTTATAACTAGTATCCTCATTGATTAAATAAATATTCTTAATATTTATTTAGTTAATTTCTGCATCTCCTAATCCTGATTAATTAGATAAATCATACTTATTTGATTAATCTACCCTACTAATCAACCTAAACCTAGCCTAGTTGATTAAATAACAATTATTTAATTAGCTACCCTAGCCTAAATGACCCCTAGACCTAAATTAATTAAATAAATCATTATTTAATTAATTTTAACCCCTAATTAACTCCCTCACTAATTTACTACAACCATATTAATTAAGTTAGACCTAAATTAATTAAATAAATCATTATTTAATTAATTTTAACCCCTAATTAACTCCCTCACTAATTTACTACAACCATATTAATTAAGTTAAACACTTAATTAATATGGTCAAACCTTGCTTAACCCATCCTCCCACACATTTTGAATAAAAATCAATTTTTTATTCAAAAGGTCACATGACCCTTCCAACTCACCTTTCTATTTTCATGTTAAAACATCTTCCATTAAATTAGCTTACACATGTAAGGTGCCAAAAATGTGCATGTGTCACATGTCCTCACACTCCTCAATAAAACATAATTTTCTATTCAAACACTCCCCCACGAAAATGAATTTTTAATTCATTGACAAGTCCATATCATCCTCACACTCTCCCATGGAAATGAATTTTTAATTCATTCCTCATCCTTCCCAATGTGAATTAAAAATTCACATTTAATCTCATCCATTCAAATTTGTTAATGAGCTCTCAACCATTGATCTCATCCTCTCATCTCAACCCTTGATCCCAACTTTGAATCCTAGCCATTGGATTCAAATCCCCCTCAATTGGCGTATAACTAGAGCCTTCACCCAAGCCATTTTCATAACTTCTTCTTAGCATCCTTACTATGCCCAAATTCCTCCAAAATCTCTCCATCATGCCATCATAATGCCAAAATCTCCATATCCAAAACCATCTCTCATCTTCATCTCTATCAAATCCTTTATCAAATCCATCACTATCCTCATCATATTGTGTTGAAGAAATGGAGCAATCCACATTCTACTATTTTAACATTGGGTAAAGCTAGGAGAGCTCTTGGGTACACTCTCCTCAACCTTACCAAGGAGTGAGGGAGATTTGGAGCTTGTGAAAGGTATAAATCTACTTGTTTTAGTTTCTTTTCTTATTTATTTCCTCTCAAATCTTTTCCTCATCTTTAAAACCAATCCATTGCACACTTCCATAAAGTGAATGACTGCTTCCTAATGTCGTTGATTTGGTTAATGGAAGGGGACCAAGAAAAAAGGATATCCAGGGAGGCCCAGGGGATCATCATAGCTCACAGATCCTGGTTTATCCAGTTTCCCACTTTCACCTACATCAGGGTGGAAGGATTTGAGGGTCACCCATTTTTGCTACCGAGCTACCCTACAAATATAAGATATTGCTCCTGGAGATAACCAAGCAAATCCTCCCCTCTTTTTAGGCGTATGTCTAGAAGCATGGCCAATGAACAATCAAATTCCCACTGGACATTGGGTGGTATAGATGTGCAGAGTTTAAGGACTCAAAATTGTCTAAGGCTGAGCTACAAATGTTGAACTTAAAACCATTCCCACTCCGTGGATGTTTGATCCATACCATAGGATGGAAATATACGTGGACAAAAAGTCATGACATGTCCCTAATCTAGAGGACTTTTAGGTAGATTGCAACGATTGGAAAGATTTTTGGAAGAGAGGATATCAAAGATTAACTTTGAATCAGATGAGAACTTTGGGAATTCAAGAGGTGCCACCGCAAGTCAAGTCCGATGATGGTTTAACCTTAGACCCAAACTATGACACTAAACATGTATACAAGGAGACATTGCCTCTCCCAGATTGGACAAAACCTAAAGAGACATTGATTGATGTCATATCCAAGAATGTCCTAGACCTAAAGATGGGTAGACCAATAGGTAGATGAGCTTAAGACCAAGGGAGTGGACCTGACCTATGGAAAGAAAAGGAAGAGGAAGGATTAAACTAATGCAGATTATGACGACTTCCTCGTAGTCAAGAGGAGAGTCATGGAGGCAGTATTGGCCAAAGATGGTGCATCTAGTTCTAGAACTCCTTTGACATCAATTGGTGTGAGCATAGCCATAACACCCTCGTCTGAAAGAGAACAACCCATAAGTGCCATCCCAATATCCTATGCAGCCCCACCAGAGTGCCTAGTGGTGGATATCTTGGGAGGAGTGGACATCCCCAAGTAGAAGAAAAGAATACCCCAGCCAACTACACATATGAGAGGGGCTCTTCCATAGGACAAAGGTGAAGAGGTAGGGACATCTAGAGATGCCATGACCATGGAGAAGTTGTTCTCTATCCACATCTTCTCAACTTGAGCTACAATTTGTCCAAGTCCTAGCACCTCAAGTACAAAAGATCCAAGGGATCATCCAGGTGAAGAGGGAGATGAGAAATGAAGAAGGATCAATAGATCCAAAAACAAGCAAGGGCAGAGGATATGCAATTACCCTTAAGTTAGGTTGTAGACTTGACTGATGATGAAGTCACTAATGGTGTGACGAATGATCTAGTCTCCTCTCTATTCACACCACAAGCATCGTAAACAGATGAATCCCAATCAACACATCTGGAAGTGAAAGAAATGAAAGGTCCAAAGGTAGAAGTGATATCTAACATAGAGATGTTAAGACCTCAAAGTGCATCGGTAGATCAACCAAAACAAGTTCAAGATGTGGTCATGATGACACAAGAAGAGGTAGGCCCATTACAACAAGCTGAGATAGAAGAAGTGAATGTGGACACTACTCTTCTTGAAGATAAAGAAAATACTCAGCAGGACATCCCCAAGGAGGGTGATGCACAACAAGGTGAAGAGCATCTGATAGAGGATCAAAACAAAGAAGAGCAATAGAAGATGATATTTGATGGAGGTCTAGAAGACCAAGAGACTGAAGAGGCGCCTCTTGAAGGAGAGAATCTAGAGCCTCAACCCATTGATGTAGATCCATTGGTTGTAGAGGAAGATAAAGGCACTAAAGCCTTTAATGATGGATAGGATCCTAAGATGAATAAAGAAGAGCAACACATAGAGGAAGAACCAAACAAAGGTGAGGTTCCCCAATAAGAAGTTCCTTAGCACGAAGAGGAACAAGACAGAGAAGAAGAACAACTTAAGGAAGCTGAAAGGCATATAGAAGATGTTCATATTGAATAGCCTAGTCAAGAAGGACCCACACCAGATATCCCAGATTGGCTAGTATCGGAGGTACAAGACCCTCCAATTCATTTGATTCTATTTGACTTCAAAGCATTGTTTTCAGTAGAAGAAATAAAGCCGAGGAGAAAGGCAAGAGGAGCATCTTCTATTTGAAGGGATGATATAAGACGTAGGACAACCCAATTGGATATACCTATGATGGATAAGACTAAAGGAGAAATAAGACTAAGTGAGTACTAGATAATTACTCTAGAATTAGTTTTTGGAGAAACAGTACCTGAAATTCTTGGAGGAAGGAGAGGAGGTCATCCATACAACTCTATCAAATTGGGATACCTTGACCTTCATCAAGAATAAGGCCGATGTCTTGAAGAAAACATGTGCCACATGTCTAGACCAAAGTGACCAGGACATTTAGAAGCTAAAACCCATCCAAGCACTAGCAGACAAGATGTTGATATGCCATAACATCCATTCATACCATGCCACTCATGTTAGCTTGGTTGAAATATTCAAAGTTCAAGGAGGAGATTCTGAAAACTTGTTGGCATAAGGCTATAGACATCAACAACAAGATCCATGAACTCCTGGATGAAGAAATAGAGATTTTGGAGGAGATAACCAGCCAGATGATGGATGAAAAGGAAATATATGAGGAGCAAGCCTCAGCTGCAAATTTCAAGGCCAAGTATGGCCCAATTTTGGAGGATCTAGTGGGCCAATTCTTGTAAAAGGCTATAGATGTGGTCATGGACCTCTACACGAAGATCAAAGGATATAAGGAGAAGCTAGATGTCAGAACCAATAAATAGATAAAATTGATAGATCAACTCAAAATGTAGGAGTACGCTAAGGTAAAGGCTCAAACCTTTGATAGGGATGACATCAAGAAGATCATCACCTCCTATGATACATACAAGGATTTGGATTTGGGGCTGATGTTAGTTGAGGATAATAAGGAATTTGATATAGAATGATGAGGCTCTTGATGATGCTAGGTATTTTGGCATGTCTAGATATCCAATGGGGATATATTTTGGTAAGTTGCTATGCAATGTATGTCCGGATAATGTTACATCCCCAATTTTTGTCTTGCTATACTTTTACTTTTTACTTGGGCATAAGTAAATTTATTATGATGTTTAGATTAATGACAAGGAAAAACATGGATTATATTGAATGTCATTTATGAAATTATGGGAATGATTATGTTATTATTGATTTAATATTGGCATTATGATATTTGATCTATTATTTGAATAATGATGCATTGATCATAATTTCTTTGGTAACAAGTTTGATACAGGATTACAGGTTTTCAGATGACTCTCAGAGAAAAGAGATAGAGAGTCTTTCTAGGAGATAGATATAGACCTTGGGTTACGAGTGGTATATTTGCCAAATCAGGTATAAGTGTTTAATGAAAATGTGAACCAATGTGTCATAAGAGGTAAGCCTTGTCTTGTCAGTTTACTTTTGAACCTAATTGACAGATAGTCGATATTGTTTTCATATCTTTCTAAGTCATATTAAGTCGTCTTAGTCATTAATAATGTTAACGACGTCATTTGAGTTTGATTGTGACTATTCACGTTTAACGTAAATATTATGACGTTATTGTCGTAAAATGGTTGTCATATTATTATTAAGACCCTTGAGGTGTTATAAACGATTCTTAATGTTAAGACATTTTTGTCAAGTTAAGAACATGTGATTATTGTCAACAAATTGTGATGGGGAGACAAGCTCAACCCAACCACATTATCTGTAATTCCTTGTTTAAATATTATTTGTATTGATTAAATTGTGATTATCTAATATAGTTGTGATGTTATAAGAAGCATATTTGATGGAATCAAATATATTAATGCCTTAGCATCGTAAGAGGATAATACCTCATAATGAGTCGATGGTATTGTAGGAGCCATAGGCTAAAATATAGTAGAGCCTTCATTAGTGTTAGTGGTGGATTGAACCACATGTTTTGATCATTAAAAGATCAGTTACATATTTTAATGAGTGTCAGCCTCATCCTTATGGGGATGAATGTGTTTTCAAACTGCCCAACCGAATGAACCATATGGTGACCTTCCACAATCGACATGTGAACTTTTTCTTAGAAATTGATTTCAGTTAAAGACTAAGTCCCCTAGGTCTGTTAAGATGTCATTAAGTTTGCAACTGAATCATGGTTGAAGTGCGAAATAAGGAAACTCTCTAGGAGTCATGCCTGGGTCATAATGAGGAATGACTCAGCTAAGCCATGGTGTCTATTTATTAACAAAGTTAAAAACTTGAGGAAATGGAAACATAGGCAGGGAGGATCGAACATATGCAAAGAAGTATAGAGAGGGAATACGCAGTCAAGAGGCATTGACCCTATGTCTAGTTTGCACATCTCTGCCAACTCAAGTTTGTCTATTGTCAGGTATTTCTTAGTTCATGTAATCATGAGGAAATCGAACAATTCTTTTAGATTGAACATCGTTGTATTATGGGCGATTATATGAGCTCTCCAGTAAGGTTAAACCTTTTGTATTTATGGTGTAACAATCAGAAAACTATTATGTATCAACATTAGGGAAATGCAGATAACATTCTAAGTAAACTATGTTGATCTATCTTTGTAATCAATGAGACAACGAATGCAAATCATATGGTTGATTCTTGGTAATTCAAGTGAGTAGTATGTTACAGTATACTACATCGACCATTTGTTATTTCATTTATAAATTGATAATCAATTCAATGCATAGATTAGATGATAAAAGACCATCATAGTAAGAGATTTCCATAGTTGTTATTAGCTTTGAAAATAATTCTCTTATCGAATAAGTTTGTAGCAAGTCAATGGAATGATTGTGAGTTAACCAAACATTAGGCTCTCAAATGAATGAACCTTATTTTCATACTTTCAACTTGAACCGTATAGTATCGAGGTTAAAAGGATTTAACATATTGTCTTGTATAGGCTATATATAAGTATAATGAATAACGTTATCTACCCATGAGAACTAGATTCATAGGAATCTTTTGTAAACTATTGTATCACATCAAACGAGAATAACTTAGAGATACTATGGAAGATGTAATAAGGTTATTATGAGAATCCCATTTAAGACTATTTGTCTTTATTATTCATGAAGAGATCCAAAGTAATGGAATAGGCTAAGTTTACTAGAGAATGACCTTGTAGGGTTATATATTCAGGGTATGTTTTGTTTGTAACACATTACGAAAGTTATTCTACATTCCTTTGTATAGGAGATATTAATTATTTAAGATCTATAGTATTCTTAACCTTGGTTGAGTTAATCAGGGGTTATTTGTGAGTCTAGAACTCCTAGATATAAGATATGGTTATATTGTTATATCATATTAACAAAGGATATTAAGAAAACCCTAGAGTCGATTACAAACCAATTGTATGGTTATGTCATATAGACTTATTTAAGTCAAAAGGTATTATTATTATGACTCATAGATTAAACTATTACATGATTAGGGTTGGTAAGAGAATTAAACTGCGAGAATACGACAGTATCCAAGTCGAGTAGGGGTGGGTGAACTCAACGACTATGTTCATTATGAACGATATTGATATTAAAAACTTTGGCCAAAGTAATGCATTTGTTTTCTGCATGCATTATTGGTTCACTATATTCAGATTGTTCATCCTATTGGAAATCATACTTAGCTAGAGGGTATCTAGGGTTGTATGGTTGATAGAGTTGAGTAGAATACAACATTATGTATTCGGGAAAGACAAATTACCACTAGTCACCTAAGGTCTATATTCCTCGTGAAGGGTAGGGCCACTTCCTATGTGGAAGATGTGTGGGAGACCGCCGGTCTGTGTATGGAGGTAAATCACTGGAAAGATACTCTCTCTCCAAGAAGGAAACATGCTAGGACTTGTGATAAAGATGTCAGATATTCAGAAGTAGTATTTATTCCCAAAATTTGTATATGTAATGGATTTATATTTGTAAACATTGTAAATGAGAAAGACAATATGGTTTATTGTATTTTGTAAAAAGAAATCTTGTAATTGTAGTTACTTGATTATATGTTGGTTATCTATCTTATTTTTACCTTGTTTATTTACTCTGTGGTAAATTTCTGGTTTTACTATGTTTTTAGAACATGGATATTACAGATAATAATTTGGAGCAGTTGTAGAAAGCGAAGGATAGGTAAAGGTAAAGAGCTTGAAAGGGGATATTTCAAAATATTCCCAAATCTTGATGTGGTGAAGAGAGAATATCCTATCGGGCCAGCTATCATCCACAACTGTGTGCCAACTAGAAATCACATGCCTTGTTCCTTGACCATTTATTGTTGAGAGTGAGATCCTGACTGTTGATTATTGTAATTGATTTTGGATCCTTGTCTTATAAAAGGCATCTGAATCATTGTAGATAGGGGGATTTGAATTGATGAAATTCGCTAAGCATTGAGTTAGCATATTTTGTAACTTTTTGGCTTTGTTAGAACTCAATGATATACTGAGAGGGGGGTGAATTAGTATATATTAAAACTGTATTCCAAATTAACTTTATCAACCAAATCTTCTTACTCTCTTAAACAAATGATGAGACAAATTAAGAAAATCAAAGAACAAGATATCAGAACACAATCACAACACCAGAATTATGTGGAAAACCCTAGAGGGGAAAAACCACAGTGAGCAAATTTCTTGGATCTACTGTCCAAATCTAGCCTCACAAATAAAGATAAAACAAATTACAATAAGTTTTAAGGGCTTCAACCCAAGGGAGAACAAACTCCCTAAAATACAATCAAATCAACACTTACAGAATCACGCTTCAACAGATCTCACTGATCAACCACCTTCACACACTTCACTCTGTCACAAACCTTCACTTTATCTATACAACGAATACACCTTCACAAACATGCTCACTCACTTTCACATTCATTCACACATCCTCACACATTCTCACACACTCTTACATTCCACACCAAATAAAATCTTTCATTATATCTTCCACAAATTTCAAAATATTTCTCTTATGTCAGCCAACATGAAATGTGTAATCATGAAACGTACAATGGCCACACCAAGTAGGTATCCAAAAGATATAGAAAATCAATGTGGTTAAAGCCAAGTGATAACCAAGAATTATTATTCCTTTACACATTCTTCCAAGCTGGTGCACACTTCAAAACATTTGGCAAGATCTTGAAAACACATGAAGTCAGCCCAGCAAACATTTTTTCTTCCACGAAATAGATCCATACCAAAAATGGTACCGGAGAGACCAATTAGCATCATGTGAATCACTTCATAAGAAACATAAGACTTCCAAAAACCTTCTCAAGCATTCCTTCCTCTGAAATATATGATTTTTTTGGTGTAAGCAAACATATACCAAATCTGGTATCACATACAAACACTGAACAACCAGTCTTGAGATAAAGCATTGAAAAACCAACTTGTGGTGCACTTCAGCACCTAAAACCTAAAATGAACAATCGTACTGGAATATCTAAAGTCATCCTCCAAACAAAAAAATCAAAAGATAAACTGTGGTGAAATACGGTGGATTTTGTTTTCTCCTCTAGACAACCCTAATCAACAGCATGATATGTCTTTGTTTTGTTGAATTCGAAGGACCTCTGTGGTACAAATTATCAATTGAAACTTGAATATAAACATCTTCTCATCTATAACTGACCATACTTCAAACCGCAGGACCTCATCTTCAAAAGCAAAGAAATGTGGAGAAGTTCTCAAACACATCCTGTCTGCATCCATCTTGAACCTCTATCTTCACTCTATGAGCTCTAAAATCTTCTGCGGTAACTTTCAAGCTCTGAAATTAGGAACATACACACTTCATACTTGTGTTTGTCTAACTCCCAAACCACAAGGCCATACCTTTAAATATAGAGGAATGCGGAGTATTCTCATGAGGTTCTTCTATACAAACTTCAGTGCCTTGGACTCCCTGAGTCTTTATTTCAAAACTAAAGTAATACCTTTCCTAAAAAAACAAAGAATACAATATTCACGATATTAGGGACTTCATTCTCAACATCATACACAACACATACAACTCTTATGTTAGCACTTTCTTCTTCTCACAATTTTCACCTTTGCAAGGACTTCAGAAGATAGGGTATAACTGTGTATAGATGATACTAATCCAATCAGTATACATAGTACATGACTTTCATTATCTTACCCTTCTTTTCACTTCTTTGAACCATCTCCTTTGTTTTTTTCTCTAATCACCTCAGCATATACTCATCAACTTGCTTCTCTGTCAACAATCTACAACACTCTCCTTTTAGTCACCTCTTCGGCATCTCTGAACATCACTGAACCTCATACTATTGACATCAATGACAACTCAAATGCAACAATCTCCCCCTTTGGCATTGATGGAAAAACTTAACCTGATATGTAAATTTCTCCCCCTTTGACATCAAGGACAAAGGGCAAGTGGTCTTCTTGTGAACTAATCTTCCTTTATCTCCTCCTATCTACAATCTTCTTGATCTTCTTTCACTACTTCTCATCTGTCAGCTCCCCCTAACTAATCTATCCTTGTCATCCTTCACAATCTCTTGCCTACCTACTCCCCTTGAGAGGTAGCCTCCATCAATCTAGGGATAAAAATGTGTCTTGACCTGCTCCCCCTAGACAGATGCACCATTTATGCATCTAGTTAGAAGGAGGGGCAATAACCCCCAACTTTTATCTGAGACACTCAAAAGTATCCTTAGAAAGTGCCTTGGTGAAGATGTCTGCAACTTGATCCTTTGTAGGCATATACTCCAATCTGACTTCTTGATCTATAACCTTCTCTCTCAAAAAGTGATACCTGATAGATATGTGCTTAGTTCTAGAGTGCATCACTAGATTCTTTGAAATATTGATGGCACTAGTATTGTCACAAAGAATAAGAATAGGCTCATCATATACTACCTTGATGTCCTTCAATGTTTTCTTCATCCACAACACTTGATTGCAGTAGGCTACTGCTTCTATGTATTCTGCCTCTGCATTTGATAAGGATACTGAATCTTACTTCTTGCTAATCCGTGAGACTAGTCTGTCTCCCAAAAAGAAAGTTCCTCCTCAGTACTTCTTCTATCATCAATATTATCATCCCAATCTACATCAATATAAGCACTAAGGGAAAAGTCATCACTCTTTGGATACCACAACCCATGTTCTGGAGTGCTCTTCAAATATTTGAATATTCTCTTGATTGCTTTCACATGTGTTTCTTTAGGATCAATTTGAAACCTTGCATGTAGTGCCCCTCTAGTTTCACCTTGTATGTGCAGGTGGTTGAACTATGAAGCATGAAGATGAAGGTAAAATACTTAGAATACTTAGGGTATGTTAGACAGGTTGAAGGTAGGTTTACTATTTTGATGTAGTTGATGACACTCGTTGATGGTTATTATGATGGCACTGTTGATGTTTATGATTAATACATTATGCTTATGATGTGATCATTTATGGGTTAATTGATTATGTAGATTAGTTTAGTATGTGATTTATGCGACTATTCGATGATGTGTTATCAAGTTGTTTATGAGCTTGGTTAATGTGGATATTTTTGATGTGTTTTGTGAAGGGACAATGTAGTATTACTCATGTTGAGTATCCTACTACGTTGCGATTCCCTGTCACAATGTGCCTATTGGATGATTATATATATATATATGTTTTATTTGACGCTTTTGTTTGCTGCAGGATTGTAGGTACCAGGCATTGACTCCACCTGAATTGGCAGGTATGAGCGTGCCTTTACACCAATAGATAATGTGGATGGGAGATAACATGGGCTTCCCTCTGTCAGCCAATGTCTTCAGTTTGTCGTCATCCATGTATTTCCAGTCATGGGTGTAGTTGTCACTCAGTTGGTACTTGTGCTCGGGGGTTGGTCATCCTTTGGTATGTGGTTGTTATTGTTTTTTTATTGTAGTTTAAGGTTCATTTTATTGAACTTAGTTACCAAGGTATTAAGTTGTTGATTATAGTCGTTTGGTTCATTTTATAGAATAAGTGATCTATTGGTATAGATGTGTTGATGTTTGATCATTTTGGTTATATAGTCAATGTGTATTTGTTGGAGATTTATTAATTGTTATAATAATAATAATAATAAGTTTATATATATACATCAATATTAGTTATTTAATTAATGTAGAAAATTGAGAATATTAATTAGTTGATTTTTATATTAAATTAAATTAGTAGCTTTGAAAGCTAGCAATAATAATAATATTGTTAATATTTAGTACTTTATTGAGTTTATCTGACATGTGAGATTTTATTTTATTTTACCATTAATTTATTGTTGGAGTGGGTTGTCAAAAATTTGAAAATTATTCCTATTAGGGGTATTTATAGTTAATAATAATAATGATAATAAAGTTATTGAATCAATTATTAATATTTAATACTTTAGTAATTGATTAAATATTGGGTTGGAAGATATTATTTTGATATTGTCATTAATTGTTTGAGGAAGTGTTTGCCGAAAATAATTTTCAAGATTTAAAAATATTCTAGATAGTGGTGGTAGAAATGCATTTAAAATTTTGGATAGTGGATGTCAATAACGGAAGATGGGGGGATTTAGGAATTTATTATCCTAATCTATTTTTGGTTTTGGGAAGATTATTTTGAGGGGAGAGTTCATGGAAAAGATACACAGAAATTTGGGGAAAAAGAAGAGGAATTGGCGGAGGAAGAGAGGAAGGGAGCAAGAGAAGTTTGAAGAATTTCTGGGTATGTTTTAAACAAAATTTATTTTGCTTGTCTGTATATGAAGAAAAATCTTGTATGTGTTTGAGCACTTTTTGATTTGATAAATTTTGGTAGTAGGTTGGTCTCTGTGAATCATCCCAAACAATAGAAAACCCTTTGAAAGTTAGTTTCCATCTATAATCATATGTAAAAGCTTTGTAATCCATTCTCTCTTTTCTATAAACCCCATTATATTTAATCTTGTTATTTGCATTTGCTTGGATGTTCTCTTCAACAATCTAGCCGTGTATATCCTGCAATTGTAGCAATTTTAATTATTGTTGATCCTCCAATCTTCACACCTATTTATCTTTCTTCACACCCACCTATCTTGCTATTACACTATCATCATATTTTCATATTACCAGTAGACACTTTATCTAAATGAAATCTTTTGCTACTAGAAGAAATTAAATCCTTCTCTTTTGTTGCATTCCTATGTCTATGTCAATTTATTTTATCAAAAGCAATCTCAACTTCTGTAGTGTTGCCCTTGCCTAAAGAGATCAAAATTTATTGCCAGGCAAACCTATTTCTTTCTTTCCATCCATTAATCTATATAATTAATCAAACAAATTTCTTTTGTCTGAAATCTCATGCCATTTGATGACTTGTTGTAATAATGCCAATAGAGATAAATTCCATTCTAACAAAACTTTCATATTTTCTATTCCTCCAACCTGCCTGTTTGTACAACCTCCATATGCATAGAATCATGCCTGAAATTGCATTTAAAATTTAGTATCTACAGCCCAATTGTTATCTCAGACCAAGGTATAGGAGATTTTAGATTTTATTAACTTTTACACTTAAAAATTTATGAAACTTTCTTTGCTTGAAACCAAAAATATTGCAAATGAAGTTTGGTTTGTAGTTTATGCATTTGAAACAATGAAATTTAGTATGTAAAACAATGAAATTTTACCTTAATTAAATTCTTCAGAATCCCTCTTTTTGTCCATGGCAGCCGTATGGCCTGGCTCAGCCAAGCTCTCACATAAATTCTTTTCATTGTATCAAATTTAATTCTGGTTTGTGTGAATACTTTTATATGAATAAATGAATAGATTTCATAATGAATAGAAGTGAATAAATAAATCTCTTTGTGCTTAAATAATTTTATTTTAACCTTGATAGGAAATAGGAATGGTAAGTTTTAGTAACATAAAAATCCGCCTTTTGTATTACCATATTAGAATTAGAAATTTTGTTAGAGTTTAGAAAGTATTCTTATTTGTAAAATCAAAATATATATTATGAAGCTATAAAATCTTATTCTTTTGAATTTGATTTAATTCATTCTTGCATATAATAACTTATTTTAATTTTAATTTAAGAATTTAAATAATTAAACCTTTTTAAGCTAAATATTAAGTATTTGATGTTGCATAATGTTAATTATAAAGTTTAACTATCTTTAAAATTGTCCTTTAATAAATTATTGTTTTAATTTGAGTTTTATTTATTATTTTGAAGGTGTGATGTCAGCCCTATTTAATAGGAAGAATAGTTTTATGGATGTGTTTTATTTTTTTTAAATATTTATTTTTATAGAAAAATCAAATTCCTATTATTAGGATGTGTTATATTTAAGTATTATAATATTTCAAATCAAATCCCTATTATTAGTGATGTATTATATTTAAGTATTATTATATTTCATTTATAAGAAATCAAATCCCTATTATTAGGGATGTGTCATATTTAAGTATTATTATATTTCATATATGAGAAATCAAATCCCTATTAGTAGGGATGTGTTATATTTAAGTATTATTATATTTTATTTATGAGAATCAAATCCCTATTATTGAGGGATGTGTTATATTTAAGTATTATTTTATTTCATCCCTATTATTCAGATATGTTATATTTAAACATTACTTTATAAATAAAAAAGTCAAATCCTTTTAAAATAATTTATTGATTTATTATTTTACCTTGTATATTTAAGAATATTAGTAGTTTTATCTATTTTAAGAGAGTAGGATATGGATAATAAATAAGGCTTCTTAATATATATTTGTCTTAGCTAAATTGATGTAAATTATCATATTATAAATGTTGAATTGTTATTTTAGATCTAGTTATAAGGTGTGTATGATGACCTTAGTTAAGTTTTTAATTGTAGTATGGATTAGAATATTTTAAGTAGTGTGCGTAGAGTTAGTCTATGAATTTAATTTATGATTGTTATATGTCTAGATATCTTTGATATTTTTTTGGTAGAAGATAACATTTAGTTTAGATTTAGTAAGACTTGTCAAGTATTTTTTTATATATCTTGCTTCCTCTTCACCTTAAGGAACTTTATGGTCATATAATGGAGTCTAATATTATTTATGACTTAAATTAAAGATTGTGCTTAGTTATGAAATTTAGTGAGTAAGTGGAGGTTAGGTTTGATAAAGTGTAAAACGTTTAGCATTTAACTCATATACTTTCTAAAGATTTAAATGGATGATCGGTTTAAATCTACTTTATGATCCTTTATGTTGTGCTTATGCAATTATTTTGAATAGAAATCACAAAGTTGTCAAGAATTTTAATAAGATCCACATTAGTGTAGAAAGAGGTTTAGTTTAATAATGGGTAGTACCTTGTTTGACTGAATTTTTTGTTATAGAATAATTGGTAACCCTTTCAAGTTATTATTGTTTTGCATTATTGGGATAGAGCTATCTTATGTTGTTAGATGATTTATCATGCTTGGAATAATGTTACATTTTTTAAGACCATTATTAGTGCATCAGATCATATGTTACATTTGTGGTTTTGTTATTGAAGTATTAATGAGGGATCTTGGTTTATGATGTGTTTTGGAAGTGATCATGATGTATGAACATTATGTTTTAATGATGTCAAGTGTTGTAGAAGTGTTTCTAGAGGCCTAGGAGGGTGTGAATGTGAGTTGAATGAAATGCACTCTTGTAATATTGTCTCATGTTTCATGTTAGTATGATACATGTGCAAGATGGGTAATGCCTTGCTCAGAGTACCTATTCTTGTGGTTTTGTCTTGAACTCATGTTGATGTCATGTTCATGATGTGGTTGTAGAGTCCTTGAATGTTGGGGTTCATTATTGTATTGAGCATGGAATAAAATATTGTGTTGGTTTATGTAATTGGTTGAAATTTGGGAGCAAGATGACCCATGCCTTGCTCTGGTTTCATGTTGTTTATGGTTGTTGTGACTATTTCAACTAGGAGTTTTGGGACAATGATTCAAGAGTTGGTCCTTGGGATATGATTTGTATGCAAGAAGGTAAATGCCTTGCATGGTATATGGTTACATGTCATTATGTCTTTCTTGATGGATAGGGTCTTCTAGATGCAGGTAGGGGAGTGGCTTTCAATGTGGGGCCGGTGCCCAAAGTGGCTGCCAGGATAACCGATTGAAAGTTTTTAATCCAGTGATAACATAAAAATACATTTAGAGGGTTGGGTAGTTAATCACAATTAATTAAGATTAAGTATGCCTCACTCATGGCTTAAGTGCTCGTTTAGGCTTGAGATGAGATGAGAAGGCCTGGAATGGCAAATCAACTGCCTTGTCCTCATGAAAGGTATGTTGTTTCTGCATGAGTTTGTATGGGGGCTGGTGGTCGAGAGAGGCTGCCAAGATAACCCAGGATGGGGGCCGGTGCTTAGGAAGACCTACTAGGATAACCCATGACAATCTATGTGATGACACTCCTCCCTATCACAGTCTAGCACTCCCAAGTTGTATTTTCCTCCTTTGGTTGTGTGAGTGCCTCTGGAATTGCATGTTAAGTGTGTAAGTGTTGTTGAGTTGCTTGTGATGTTCATTTTGACCAAGGTTGTATTAGAGTCATGTGTAGTCCTTGCATCTGTTAGCCTTTTGTCTTTTGACGGTTGTCTTTGTGGGACCTCATTGTTATCTCCTAGCACGGGGGGTGGACCTCAGGGTTCCACATGGTTGGGTGGTTGTGCTTTATTCCATTGGTTTTTTGTCATTGTGGCTCGTGTGTAAAGAAGATGTATCTCTTTTGATTCCAATTTTGCACCTGTATCGAAGACGGACATTTGTACTATTTGTATTTAGATCTTTTGTATCAAAAGAAATCCTTATGTAATTGATGTATCTAGAAAGAGAGCTTTTGTATCAATGAAACTATGTAATTCCTCTTGTAAGATATACTATTTTGTACTTGTAATCTTAATGCAAACTTCTTGATGTATTTGGATGTTGTAATGAAAGATGCTAGTTGGTGTATTTGATTAAACTATGTATGTTGTTGGTTGTTGTTATATTTCAATAATACAACTATGTAATCCCTAGAGATGTTAGTTTAACTTCTTGCTATTAGACCATGTTATGTTTTGTTATTATCACTTCTATAAAAAAGATATATATTTTGCCCTTTTTATTGCTTAGTTAAACTTATCTTTAGGTTTGCATGGCGGGGCATTACATTGCAACCAAACACACAACTTGCATAATGTTAGGCCTTGATGCTATTAGATATAGTAGGCCTCCAATCATAGATCTGTATCGAGTCTAATCAGATTTAGGTGACTCATCATCTTTACTCAAATGGTAACCAATTACCATTGGAGTACTCACTGGTTTACTATTTTCCATGCCAAACTTCTTCAACATCTCTTTGCCATACTTTTCTTGAGAGATAAAGATGCCATTATCTGATTGAGAAATTTGAAGTCCAAGAAAGAATGATAGCTCACCTAACATAGACATTTCAATTTTTTTCTGTATCTCTCTTGCAAACTTCTTACACATCTCATCATAGCCACAAAAGATTATATCATCAACATACACAACAACAATTATAATTTGTTCACCTTCAATTTTGATGTAGAGATTACTATCTATGGTATCTTTTTTGAAACCTTGTTGGAGTAAGTACTTATCCAACCTTGCATACCAATCCCTAGGGGCTTGTTTGAGACTATACATAGCCTTCTTGAGTCTGCATACCATGTTTGGGTCTTCTTATAACTAAAATCCATTAGGTTTTTCTATGTAGACTTCTTCTTCTATGTCACCATTTAGGAAGGTAGACTTGACATCCATATGATATACCTTGAATCCCTTATGCACTGCATATGCAAGAACCATTCTGATTGCTTCCATTCTTGCCACCGGAGCAAATGTCTCCTCATAGTCAACACCTTCGACTTGTGAATAACCTTTGCAAACTAGTCTTTCTTTTTTCTTGACCACTTCTCCATATTCATTCAATTTGTTCCTGAATACCCATTTTGTACCTATTACATTTTTGTCTGTAGACCTTGGAACCAACTCCCAAGTCTGATTCTTTTCTATCTGATTTAGTTCTTCTTCTATAGCTTGTATCCATCCTTCATCTTTGCTAGCTTCATCAAATTTTTTGGGTTCTACTAGATTGATAGTAAAGAAAAACTTACTTTTTCATTTACTCTTGCAAATCTTCTTCTTGTCTGTACTCCTTCATTCTTGTCTCCAATGAACTGATCTTCTAAATGATTCTTTTGAACATACTTGGCAGGACTCTATTTTCTTCAACTTCTTCTATGCAAGAAGGTTCATCTAACAAATAGTATTCTTTCTCATCTATGATTTTGTGTGATTCTTCATCCACTCTTACATTTGCACTCTCAACTATCTTCCCCAGTCTTTTATTGTAGAACTTGTAGGCTTTGCTGGTAGTTGAGTATCTAAGACAAATACCTTCATCTGCTCTTGAGTCAAATTTTTCTAGACCTTCTTCATCTCTCCTGATGTAGCATTTTCTTCCAAACACTAAAATGTTTGACTGATGTTAGTATTCCATTCCAAATCTCATAAGGTGTCTTGGTGTTGTGTCTTCTTAGTTGTCTGATCTATTAAGAATATAAACTATGGTGTGAATTTATTCTTTCCAATATATATCAGGCAACTTAGCTTCACTCATCATAGTTCTGACCATTTCTTGAGCAGTTCTATTCTTTCTCTTAGCAACAACATTTTATTGAGGGGTTCTAGCAGCTGCATAGTGTCTTTTGATTCCACGTTCTTGCAAAACTCTTCAAACTCATTTGATGTGAACTCACCACATATATCAGACCTTAAACACTTGATTCTAGCATTCATTTCATTTTCAACCATATACTTGAATATCTTAAACCTACTATTAAAGGCTTTTGATTTTTCTTTCAAAAAAGTAACCCATGTCATTATAGAGAAATCATCAATTAGCAACATGAAATACCTCTCACCTTGCAGACTCTTTGTCCTAGTAGGTCCGCACAAATCAGTATGAACCAGTTCAAATGGCCTTGTAGTAAAATTCTCATTGGACTTGAAAGTTATTCTTTTCTTCTTCCCAATCTGACATTCCTTGCATATGGTGCTTGCAAGCTTGGTTATCTTTGGCATGTCTCTTACTGCTTGCATGGAGTTGATCTTCACAAGATTGTCAAAGTTGATGTACCCCATCCTTTTGTGCCATAGCTAGCATTCATTTGTTTGTCCTAGAAGACAAGTCCTTTCATTAATTACCTTTAGATTATATAAGTTGCCTTCTGTCTTAGATCCTTCTACCACCAATTTTCTAGACTTTGCTCTTCTGATTTTACACCCTTGATCATGAAATGTGAGATTGTATCCTTTGCTACACATTTGAATTACACTAAGAGGATTATGCTTGAGACCCTCTACATAAAGAACATCATGTGTTTGAGACTTTCCCTCAATACTTATGGTACCTTTTCTAGTGATTTTTGTAGATAAGTTATCTCCAAACATGACCAGTCCACCATTCCACTTACCAAGATTGATAAATTTACTCTTGTCACTTGTCATATGATTTGTACATGCACTATCTATTACCTAGAGATTTGTTTGCCCTCGAGCATGAAATGTTGTTTGGACAATCATTGAATCTTCAACTCCATTATTTGTCTCCTATCTTTTGGAAGAGTCACTATCCTCTGCTTTCTAAGTAACATCTATCATATGAGATTCTATTTTTGCCAAACCAATCTTGCAATATCTTGTTATATGTCCAAACTTGTTACAAAATTGACATACCACATTGACATCCACTAGTGAAGCAAGAGGATTCCTACTTACAAGATTTCTTTTGTTCATTTTAGACTTGCAATCTATAGCCTTATGACCATTGTAGATAAAACAACAACCAAAGAAAACATGATTGAACCTATTCATGGAGAATTGCCTTGCACGAGGAGATCTTCCTTGAGGCAAGATGAGATCAACACACTCAGAGTCATCTGGTCTTCCAAGTTTTTCTTTCTCCAACTCCCTTTTGAGTGACTGAATTTCTTTCTCAAGTCTTCTACATTCTTTTGTCTTAACTTCAATCAAAGCACTTTGTTCTTGATTCTCTTTCCTTGTACAATCCAAGTCTTCAAGAGCATAAACAAGTTCACCTTCAAAATCAACTTCATAATCTTCTTCATCTGTAGTCTTATCTGAACCATCTGAGATCACCTTGGCCATAAATAAAGATTCAACTCTTTCCTCTTCTAATGAGTAGTCATCTACTTCTTCTCTGGAACTGTAGTCTTCTTTTGAGAGAAGATTCCTCTTGAAACCCTTGTTGCTATCTTCACTTTCTCCAAAAGGACATTTAGAGGCATAATGAACAATTCTTCCACATTTAAAACATTTGAAATGTATCTTACCTTTATACTTTCCTGATTCCCTTTTTAGTTTCTTACAAAGTTTGCTTCTTCTTCCTCAGCTTCATCAATTATAACATAATATCCATAAAGTTCAATATAGCATAATGTCCAAAACATAAAAACATAAATGTCCACACATATAAAGTATATAAAACCAAACCAACATAGTCAAGTAGTCTAAACTAGAGTAACTAAAGTAACTAAAAAATATAGGCCTCACATCCTCCCCCTCTTAATATTAGGCTTCCTCTTGGAAGCCCTCAAAGAGGTGAGGGTATAAGGTCCTCATCTGAGCAATATACTCCCATATAAACCAAAATCCATTTAATTATACAACATTATTTCCTTGTATTTTTAAATAAAAATGTACTCCAATCTAACATTTAATTCCATTCACTTCACATACAAATATTTTCAATCATATTGTGCTCAAAAATCCAATTAATGTAACAACTCATAAGTCAAACACTCCTAACCACACATTAAAATATATAAATATTCAAACTCACATGTTCCATAGTCCACATGATAGTACCAAACCATAATCAAAGAAATAAATCCACAAGTCTAGAGTCATGAAGCATATAAATAGTCTATGCAAAAAGGGTAGGCCTTACATCCTCCCCTCCTTAGAATTGGGCTTCCTCCTGAAAGCCCTAAAAGAGAAGAAAAGAGTAACATACATAAGTGACCAAACACAAAGAGGGTACATTGTTAAGAATATATGGAGAAAAGAATTGATCATCCTAAACTAGATAATTACTAGGCTTAAGTCTACAAGAATTATCATGCCACCTCCTTCCGTCTCCCCGTACAACCTACTAGGAGCTCCTTACGAAAAGAAATTTTAAATCACAAAAAAAATTTACACTTACTAGTAGTATCAATAAAAACAAAGCCTCAAAATTCAACAGAGAGTAATTTTTTGAATAGTAAAATGTTTAAAAAAATCTAAAATGAAATCTCATAAAAATAATAAAATATCAGTCGTGATCACCAGAGTAAATTATTTAAATAAAATAGAAAGTCCAAACAAAAGAGTTCATGAGGCAAAGGAACATATCAATTTAACTTAGCTAAGCTGCCAAGGATAGGAAATAAATTCTCATACTACTGGTTATAATTCGATAAAAAAAGCCACAATATATATATATATATATATATATATATATATATATATATATATATATATATATATATATATATAGAATTGAAAACAAATAATCAAATAAAATTATTCCACAAAAAAATCCACTTTGTGACTATAGCAAGTCACTCAAAGGGGAGAAGGTGTATGGTGGCCTTAACCTCAAAACTTAATCTAGGATAAACCTACAAAATGGATAGCCTACACATATCATCTTTAAGAACATTCAATAATAACCTAAACACATGCCAAGAACCAAGTAACATAAGTGAGAGTACATCTAAGAGTTTTCAAGGTAAGAATAATATAGCCTAATTTCTCCTTAAGGTAACCCCTGATACTATTTCAAAACTACAGAGATTATATAAACATAAAAAAAAATTCTAAATTTAATATAAAAAGAACTAAACCTCGTAACATAATCTCATCAAGGTATTTTAATCAAATTAACAAAACTATTTTAGATGCAATGATAGTACTAGCATATTTTAATAATAAAAAATTTCATTCTAATCTAACAACTATTTATAATTTCTTAATTTAGACGAAGTATCTAAAGGATATACCAATCATGTTATCTTTATCATTAATAGTGAAACATTTCTTTTTTAAAAAATACAAGGATAAATAAAACTAAAATATGAATTAATTTAAATAGTCAACCAAAGATGATTATTCAAAGAAATTTAATATCCACAGTCCATTTAAAGATAAATTGTTGTTTAAACATTTTCAAAAATTAAAATAATAACTAAATTTGTTCAATTTTTTTTTGAAACACTATTTTTAGAAAGAAAGTCAATTCATCATTATAAACCTTTCAATTAAACAATAAAGAATAAAAAATCATAACACAAATTAATTTTAAATTGCTTAATCATGTAGAGTTATTAGATGTTTCATAATTTAATCCTATACACCAACAGAATAGTTCACCATCAATTCTAGCACTCAAAAGTAGTTATTTGCACATCCAATCCATATATAGAAGAAAATCATGCCTAGGTTACACTACCATACCTCTTCTTCAATAAACTTCTAAAATATAAAGCCTTAAGTATTATATCATTGATTGAAAATTCTACACATTTCACACTCAAACCTAATTGACTAAGCTCATTTATTACATCAACTTCATTTCAATCTATGACCTTTTGACAATCCCACAAAAGTTAAGATTATTTCATACATTTGTCCTTGTTCTCCCTTTTTCTCTAAAACATAATTAAGTTTTGCCTATACAAACTAGTTAAAACATATGCTAGGATGAAAATTCTAATCTTCAAATATTAAACAAACAAAAATTTTCAGTGCACCACACAGTCACAAAGGAGAAACATATATAGTGGAAAAGTATACAAATGAACACTTCACTAAAAATGATGAAAAAGTAACGTGCTATCTTCTAACATCCAACCGGTCCTATTATTTTATGAATGCATTCAAGATATAATATTAGGTAATCTACAATGCTATCAACCAATGTGAAAGACAACAATCTCTTGCATTTAACCTCTATTATTTGTTAAAGATCACAAGTGCATAAAAAAGTACACTATTCTAAGTATACTTACTTTAATAGGAGTAATAATTTACAAAGATTTTTATTTTTATTTCTATTTTTTGACACACAATGAGTACAAAAGGAAGAACTTCCTACATAACAACATTATTTGACTCAATAAGAGAAAAAATATACATATTCCTTTATACTTTTCCCTATTATTTTAGGACATTTGACTCTAACCTTTATGTGTTCATATTGTTCTAAGAGATCATGAAATCGAATAATTTCTGAAACTACATATCTTTCTAGAGAAACACTCATATAAAGAAAATAGACTACCTTACATATTTGTATAAATAGAACTTTTCCATTATCTCAAAATCAAGCTTTTTTCGTCTTCCAACCAATTTCTCCTAGAACAAGACTACTTAACAATTTTAGAAAAAAATACTATTATTACTAAGAAATTCCAAGGACACTTTAAGAAAAATACAAGAGAAATATGTTAAGGCACCAATATAACATTTGAGAATAAGATAACAGAACTCAATTATGAGATGATTAAGGTACACTCATGAAATATTTTAGCTTATATCGTACATTAAGGTGAGCTATAAAAAGTAAAGTTAAACAAATCACTTTTTTAAGAGCTGAATCCTACATAACAAACCTCTAGATAAGATACTTGAAAAATAGAAATCACCCCATTAATCAAAATAAGTGAGAGACCACTAACTATGAATTAATCGTAACCCCTAACCCCTTCCATTATCACATAAGGGAATGTTTAAATAATATCAATAAATGTAATTATATTATCTAAATAAGGAACTCACACCTTTAAAAATCAACTCCAAAACCCCTCCTAGTTTTTTTTTTAATTAGATAAATACACAAGAATTTTACACTTACAAAAATGTGTTAAACATACTACATTCCTTAGTCAATTACACTTCTAGAAGGGAAAAGAGACAAACAAGTAAGTTAATAACATCATGTTAAAACAAAAGGACTTGACTACTTTGTACCTCTACTCACATTCCTTTTACCCTACTCAAAATCTTCAAACAAGAGGAAACATCAAGCAATAATAACTCAATATCAACAAAAAAAATGAAGTTTGAAAGCCATATAATCCTAATACATCATTATAACCATTCAATGGTAGTTACATGCACATGAATCCCATTCAACAGCAAGAACTAAATTAAACCCTAGAGTTCCCAAAGTGTTGGAAACTTGGCTCTGATACCAAATGTAATGCCCATGCCCATATAATCATGTTGAAAATGAAGGTAGAACTGCTGCAATAAACTTTAAAATTTTGTGTATGCAAAGCTTAAATTAAGATTAATCTATAATAATTAATGAACAAGTGCTTATGCACTTTCAAACCAATGTAGAAGAGAAGAGAAGAAAAAATCTTGCACAGTATTTATGTGGAGAAACCCTTTCGGGAAAAAAAACTCCACACTCAAAGATGTTTCCTGCTTGTATTAAATCTCTTTGGAAAAGATTACATTCAATACTGAAATTCCTCTAAGTCCTTGATGCACTTCAAAAGCTTCTTCAATCTTCAAACTTGTAAAAAACTTCAAAAAAGCTTCTTGCTTTTTTCTTCAAAAACTTCTTCAATAAAAAAACTTATTCAATAAAAAAGCTTCTCGCTTTTTTATTCTAAGTCTTTACAAAAAACCTCTTGCTTTTATCTTCTAAGTCTTTTTCCTCAAAAACAACTCTCTGGAAAATGTATGGGCTTTTCAATTAAATAAAAGCACCCTCTTTTTAATTCAAGAACTTCTTTTAATTCAAGATCTTCTTAACAAGAGCTTGAAACTCAAATTATAATAAATTACAATTGATAACATAGCTTCCAAACCTCATGCAAAAATCAAGCTCACTTAAATTGAGAAGACTGAACTCAAACAAAGTCCAAACATTGAGTTAACTGCCCCTTCATGATATGTGCACACAAATATGCTAAAATTAGCTTTGCCAACATCAAACATATTTCTAAATAAAAGCAACAACTGAAAGTCCCAAGATTGGGTGCTCAAGTTAGCCCAATCTATTTCAGTCAACTGAAGTGATCAACACACACCAATTCTCATGCAACAACTTGCACAATTGATGTCCCCAATGTTATTCTGAATTACCTTGTTTTGTACATGCAAGTGACATGCAAACACCAGATCCAACATGCAACTGATACCCATTACCTGAAATACTGAGGTGTACCATCCTGCAACTTTCGAGAGTTGGAGTGTTCTATAAGTAATATCTTAAAAATGACATGCAACTGACATGCAAGCATTTACAACAACATGCAATTGATACCCATTTCCTGAATCACTGAGATGTACCATCCTGCAAGTTTCTGGAGTTAGAGTGTTCTGCAAGTAATCTCACAAAACTGACATGCAACTACATGCAAGGTCATATAATTGACATGCAAGAACATGCAAGGTCATACAAGTCGATAGGAATGACATGCAACAACATGCAAGTGACATACAACAACATGCAAGCACATGCAAGTAACATACAACAACATGCAAGGTCATACAAGTCCATAGAAGTGACATGCAACAACATGCAAGCACATGCAAGTGACATACAACAACATGCAAGTCCATATGAGCAACATGCAACAACATGCAAGTACATGCAAGTAACATGCAACAACATGCAAGTATATGCAAGCTACATGCAAAAACATGCAAGTCCATGCAAGCTATTTTGACCACTCGTGTACATAAAAAAGCACAACTCCAAGTCTTAAAATAAGTCACTAGTCTAACTCCCACTCACTAGGAGTTATCAAACTCTATTTTAAGACTTAGGAGAAGTCAACAAAGTCTTCATGGCCCCCACTCTACAAATGGATGCCCATGTTTGAACTTATCAATTAGGAATTGATTGCAAAAGTCAAAGTGATATAATTAATAAATAATTAATCTCTCAAAGTCTTTATGTGTTGGGGAACACATTCCAAGAACTTTGGAGACACATAAATTGGTTAGGATTGCAAGTTAATGGCATCTCATCCCAACATTCTCCCACTTGACATTATACATTGCAATAACTCTAAATGATATAATCAAACTTTAAATCACAGGGAAAAACATTCCTAGCCATCAATGTACCATTGATTCTTCAACATACTTTTGTGCTACAACAAGATACTTGCAAAAGCAACCATGATAACCATAATCTCAAACAATAACTCCTCACATCATGTCACCCATGATAAACAAGAAACAAGCCAAGGTGAAACATATCAACTCACTGAAACCTGCACCAATCTCAACATGAACACAAGCATCAAATCATAATGATAACATAAGACTTTGAGTGTCTGCCACACTCATACCAAATGGAAAAGCAACCATAGCAAGTTGTTAGCTCATCCAAAATATCCATACCTCAAAACTAGGGTAAACAAAACCATCATAGGTAGAACTCCATGCCATCAACATACCGACCCAAAACTGCAATCAAGTCCCTATAAAACAATCTTGTTAATCATCCATCCTCTCATCTCAATTCAACATACCAATGTACAAATGACCGAAGGCAAGGCCAACAAACAAAATCTACAATAACACTGAATAGATCTGTGGATATTGACAGTCCACATCCAAGTCTTCAATGCAACCAATGGGTAAAGACATCCCACTAAACCTACACAACTCGTAGATCCAAATAGTGAAACATGCAAAATCATCTTCACATCAATAACTTGCAAACTGAGATAACCAAGAATATATTGTGACAATAAAGAGCATATAGATCCAAGAACTCCCACTGCATGGGTAATGTCAAATTTGAAAATAAGATCAAGGCATTAACAAATCCTCCTATAGCACTTCTCGTAGAGGATGTGGCTAACTCCTCTACCATATAGTGTCAAAACATATAATGATATGCATAAAACATCTCTCTTTACCAATCTCTGAATAACTCTCCCAAGTCCTCTTAACCAATGAAGAAAGAGATCAAGGAGTTACCAAATTATTGTTAATAACAATAACACTTGACTCCAATGCAAACCTCAACTCCATAAACATGAGAACCTTCAAGAAGAAGAAAATATACCAGGAAAAAGAGAAACTGCAAAATCATACCATGTCTTTATACCACACTAACCTATGCCAAACTATGTAAAGTAAGATCTCTTTCATCACTCCCAAATTGAAAAGGTATCAACATCTAACATCCAAATTATGATGAAAACATGGCAACAATAGATGTTAACCTCTCATTGAAAGTAGATCAAACTAACCAAACATTCCCACAACAAAGGGAATAAGCCCAAAAACCACAAACCATTTCTGTACCTCTCCAAAACAAATCCTCAGAACTAGTTCCATAGCTCAAGATCAAATAATAATGAGAACAACAGAAATCCATAAACCCATGCATCTACTTTTCAACAATCCTTTTCAAGACTAGTGTAAAAGAGAAGACAAGATACATATAAAGAATGCATCTAATAATCAGGTGGGCAACACCTATTAGATCATTTACCTGCCGAGTAGACCAAGAGTGGGATACAAGATTGTCCTTGCATATAACACCAAGCAATAAAATCTTATAATAAAGACAACCTTCTCATTCGGTTTATAATGGACTCACATCCATTTCCAAGTATATGCTTCTCGGTCCTTTTGTTGACATCTCATAATGAGAAATCTTTCCAACACATATCTCTAAGTTCAAGAGATATCAAGCCTCACCCAAGTCTCTCTAGTATCCATGAGTTTTCAACAATCAATCCATGCCAACTTCAAATGCAATTTGCACAATCATGAAGCTCCAAGCAAATGATTAATACTTCAAAACAAAAGAGAACTTAACCAAACCATTGTCAAAGTTCCAACAATAGAATCAGGAACATATTAAGACATCATGATCTAACATCTTCTTAAAAAGAAGATCATATGCTCCAATGAACATATCTTGCTCCTAAAAGCACCTGTATTATGCCAAAAAACTCTAACTCATGATCAAGAGTGCATCATGACATAATACTATACATCCTCTAAAACAAGGATTGTATATCAAAAACTGATAAGTTATAAACTCAACACCTCACCAAAAACTCCAAGAGTCCTCCATGGAAAACCAAGATATCAACACCTCTTCAAAAAACATGAAGATCTAGCATCCTTTGTCAATAGAACTAAAAAATGTCAAAGAACCCTTACTGCAAACTAAAGGAATAATGCAAGAGTTTCTTATGACACCAACAACCATTGGAAAAGATCATCCATCTTTTAATCAAAGATTTTGCATGGCTCACAACACTGCAACAACAATAGTTTAGAACCAATATCTTTAAACAAAGAAGATGGAACACATTATGTAACTGCACAAAACTCCCACTGAAAGTGATACCAAGTTATGCATGGTATCATGATCAAAATCATTACCAAAAACTCCACTGAAAGTGAAAAAAGCTTCTTATGCAACATAACTTTACTGCTATATATTCCAATGAATAACTAAATCAGGTACTCCAAACTACCCTTTTGTCTCAATACAAAAATACCAATGTAATTAAGGTGACCAAGAAGAGGCCTACCAAATAGAAACCATATCAGCCTATTCACAAGATCTGCACACATGTAACATCTCATAGGAGAAAAACATGATCAGTGCTCCAACCTTTAATAACTGAAAAAATAGATTCAACCCCACATTAGTAACATGTAAAACAAATGTAACCAGGTATAACATGTAGATTTCCAAGACTCAAACACCAGAATCAACTCTAAATCTGATTTACCAAATAAATCCACATAGGAGAAACCATAGATCATAGGAACCCAACAAGTAGCCTTGCAAATCTAAAATCATTTCCATCCAAAAAGTGTCTGAACACAATTTTCCACAAATCTACAAACCAAAAATTTTGATTAACATGTAAAACTTGCAAAACCATATCTCTGTAAATCTAAAGCCATTTAAACATTCAAACATTCACACCAATGAATGCCATCAAATATGTCATCTGAAATAATGGAATATCACACATCTACAAACCCACAATCTTTTGAAATAGGAAAACTATGAAAACCTACATATTCAAAATATCATGAATATGAGAAAGAAGAATCCAGGTTGTTCAGGAGTGTCCATATCATAAAAATAACAACTCCACAACCTCCATATAACCAGTGATAAATCATCCAGTGCTTTCATGTAACCATGGACTGAAACCATGAACCCAACATAAGCACTCCAAACTATAGTCCAACAAATGAGTGTTTTTCTATGTGATTAAGGTACCAGAAGTAACCATCCAACATAAACACCCTTTCACTGTACATGACCACAAGGTAAAGGAATAAAACTACCAAATAAGAGAATGTACACATATTGTCAAAATGGAGCTCCAAATCACTATCACAAGATCAACTCCATAAAGATCCATAACCTTGAGCCTCAAGAGCCCAACAATAATTCTTTTGACAATATCTATCTGAGAAGTAAATACAATGGCTTCCAATCTCACAGATTTGCAAAACCTACAAAACAAAGCTCCCACTATAGCTTAAAAAACTTCAACACTTTAAGAGAAAGGCATCCCTCACTCTACACAACTGTTAGCTCTGATACCAAATGTTGAAAATGAAGGTAGAACTGCTGCAATAAACTTTAAATTTTGTGTATGCAAAGCTTAAATTAAGATTAATCTATAATAATTAATGAACAAGTGCTTATGCACTTTCAAACCAATGTAGAAGAGAAGAGAAGAGAAGAGAAGAGAAAAGCTTGCACAATATTTACGTGGAGAAACCCTTTTGGGAAAAAACTCCACACTCAAAGATGTTTCCTGCTTGTATTAAATCTCTTTGGAAAAGATTACATTCAATATTGAAATTTCTCTAAGTCCTTGATGCACTTCAAAAGCTTCTTCAATCTTCAAACTAGTAAAAAACTTCAAAAAAGCTTCTTGCTTTTTTCTTCAAAAACTTCTTCAATAAAAAAGCTTCTGGCTTTTTTATTCTAAGTCTTTTACAAAAAACCTCTTACTTTTATCTTCTAAGTCTTTTTCCTCAAAAACAACTCTCTGGAAAATGTATGAGGTTTTCAATTAAATAAAAGCACCCTCTTTTTAATTCAAGAACTTCTTAATTCAAGAACTTGTTTTAATTCAAGAACTTCTTAACAAGAGCTTGAAACTCAAATTATAATAAATTATAATTGATAACATAGCTTCCAAAGCTCATGCAAAAATCAAGCTCACTTAAATTGAGAAGACTGAACTCAAACAAAGTCCAAGCTTTGAGTTAACTGCCCCTTCATGATGTGTGCACACAAGTATGCTAAAATTAGCTTTGCCAACATCAAACATATTTCCAAGATTGGGTGCTCAAGTTAGCCCAATCTATTTCAGTCAACTGAAGTGAGTAACACACACCAATTCTCATGCAACAACTTGCACAATTGATGTCCCCAATGTTATTCTGAATTACCTTGTTCTGTACATGCAAGTGACATGCAAACACCGGATCCAACATGCAACTGATTCTCATTACCTAAAATACTGAGATGTACCATCCTGCAACTTTTGAGAGTTGGAGTGTTCTGCAAGTAATATCTTAAAATTGACATGCAAGCATTTGCAACAAAATGCAACTGATACCCATTTCTTGAATCACTAAGATGTACCATCCTATAAGTTTTTGGAGTTGGAGTGTTCTGCAAGTAATCTCACAAAACTAACATGCAACTACATGCAAGGTCATATAATTGACATGCAAGAACATGCAAGGTCATACAAGTCCATAGGAATGACATACATGGTAAGTGCAAAAAGATGGGGGGCCAAAAAGTGGCCAAAGTAATTTAAAAAAAAATTAAGTCATAACGTGCTCGCGTTTGACTATCTATATATAAAAAAAGGGTTTCTAATCTCATTTCATTTCTTCTTCTCCTCTATGCCCGCGGCCTGCAGACCCTAGAAAGCGCGCTTGCGTTATACAAAACTCCATTCAACACAAAAACCTTATCAATTCGTTGCCAAAATGCCGTCACGACGTCGAGCATGCCAAAGGAGTGAGTTATATTTGTTTTTTTGTTTGAATTTGTTTCTAAATAGGTAGGTTTTAGTTGATTTTTGATTGTTATTTCGTTAATTGTCAGGAAATGTTAATGCACCTCCTCCTCCTCCTCAAAATCTACAAAATCCTGAGGAGGAAATACCTGCGGAACAACAACCTCCTCCATCCATTTCTCGACATGGCCCTGGAACACAAGAAAATATAATGGGGCAAATTGAAAACAACAAAAAAGAAATTGAAAATATAATTGCAAGGTTGAAAGATCCTTCCACTTCAACCTTGCATAGGTCCACGCTTGCTGAATCTCTTGAGTCTATGTTATCAAATGTAGATTCAATTAGCAAGCAAATACTAGTTGGATGGATAAGAAGAGAGAGTTTAGAGATTACTATGTAGATAAGTTGTCATACCGAGATGTGAAAAAATTACAAATTACAAAATTAGACTTGTGTTTAATTTTCACAAACCTACAAACAAATCAACCTCCACCCATTACATGCAAGAGGTTCCCTATCCATTGGTGCAACAACCAAGCGATAAGGGACAATTTTGGGTAGAGGTGGTGGATGGTTTTTGACCATCCTCCATGCAATAATAATGAGGTCTTGCAATACTTTTTGAGGAAACTCTACTGCGAGTTTGTCCTTAATAAAGTGCCAAACTATTTTCATATGCGGGACTTCCAGGGTAGAGGTGGGGGGTCAGCACAAGATAGACCAGGGGCACATCTTGACCCACAGTGGGTAGTGAGACGAGTAATCAGCAGACCATCCCACGAGCATGTTTCTATCCCTTCCATTGTGAAGGAGAGTGTTGAGGTCGATACACTTCAGTCGATTAGTGCCTTGACCCAGAGCATCATAGAGCATGCCAGTCCTACAACACAGAGTGGGTTGGGAGATAGTGCGAGGAGTAGGGTCCCACCCCATACTTGTCAGGCTTGCAGGTCAACTTGTGGTTATGACCCCATGGATAGTCAGGATGTAGGTGCACAGGCTACATCTGTAGTTGAGCAGATGGTGATGACAGATACCCTCCTGAGTGAGACTTTTGGCCTTAATACTCAGGTAAATATTAGCAAGTTTATTGAATTTAATTTATTAAATTTCATTTTTGAAATACAAGATTAACTAATTTAAATTGATGATTTTAATGAAATTTCAGGGTCATAGCGTCGATGCAGTTTTCAGTGGTTCTCCACCTGTATTTTTCACTAGATCATCTACTGTCAAGGTATGTAACTAGTAAACAATTATAAATATTACATGTGAATAGCATCGTTATATGAATGGTATTCTAATATCTGATTTTAGATGTTGAATAGGTTAATACTGTAGATTTCAGGGCAACACCTGCCAGCGGTGGTGGACTTCAAAGCTTTACGGAGGTAATAAAATAAATAGTTTAATGAATGAATTGTACTTACTAAATTTTTGTATGTGATTTGTGTGCTTTATTGTGTGTACTTCCATGTTTAGATGAATGTGTGTGTATGTTAGGAGCCATGATTTGCATCACTATTATAGTTTTCGTAATTGAATAATGTTGTTTTATTTCCAGATGATGTAGGCTGCGGAGACACCTCCCCATGTTCATAGGGCAATGGAGCAGGGTGTGGCCTCTGGGATTCATAGCTCCATGGCATTGACAGGGGTATGAGGCAGATTAGTAAATTTCAATTTACATTCATTGTTATAGTTGTCTATTTTTGAAAAATCAAAAGATTATTGATTTGAAGTTTAATTTCTATCTGGATGGTTTTTATAGGACATGACATCACCAGGGCCTATTCCTGCTACTGAGGCAAGCGAGGAGACAGATTATATGTTAGCGGTAAGTGATTATTTTGTTAAATGTTTCACTTTTTATAACATGTAATTTCTATATATTAATGTCTATACTTTTTATTGTAACATGTAAAGATGCAGGAAGACCTAAATAGGAGGAGTAGCCCTCAGGTTCGTAGTAGACCACCCACATGCGTGTCTCCATCCCCTAGAAGATCAAAGGTTGCTCGTGATTTATTCTCTTCACTAGCTAGAGGGGAATGACTTTTTATTGTGTTCCTTTGTTGTATGCGTATATGGCATTTGTGGACATATATTTTGTATTGTACATAGTTGACATTGTATGCCTATATGGCATTTTTGTAAGCCTATATGGCTATTTTGTATATATGTTATATTTATATCGACAGATATTGATGTATGCCTATATGGATATTTGGTTAATACAAATCTTTTTTATTGATGGCATCCATACTTGCATTATAAATCCACGTTTGAATGGATATTTGTAGATGGCTACTTCAAATATTTAAAGTCCGATTGTATTACATAGGATGTTTGTTGATCCAATAAGCTAGCTATTGTTATTCAAGTATCACCTAAACCTCATTTTGGAACTAAAAGATAAAAGTTGTATTTAAAAAAAATGAATCATCATGTTGAATAGAAAATATTAATATTCTTTATGAGTAGCATAGAATGTCAACTATATGCAATACAAAAAAATGAATCATCATGTTATTCTTTATGTTTGAGATCCTGAAAATGACTAAGTCTAGTAGCCTGATACCCTGAAACACTAGGATGAATATCCAAGTCATAGGATGATTGCGCCTTGAGAAAAAGTCATTAAGATGAGCGCCTAAAGGAGACTTTCTTAAACATTCAAACATTGAGCAACAAGCATGAAGGGTTAAAGTGCAATTTGCAACTCATAAAGCCTCAAAAGGGTGCACAACTTAGAGAGAGCATTCATTTAAGACAAGGCACCCATTGACACCTGTTCCACCATAAAAGTGTGCCTAAGGTGGAAGGAGAACAAGCCTCTGGTAAGTGAAGCGCACCTATTGTCTAAAGCACTTCATTATGGCACCTTAGCATGAGGAAGAGTATATAAGTCAATAGGAAATGGTGCCTATAATGCAAATGAAGGACTAAGTGGGATTTTCAATAAGCATCAATTCACCTTGAGCTTTCAATAAATACATCAATGCATATCTAAACATATAGACCTATAAGCATCAAAATGGTTAGAAAATTCAATATGTAATCTACAACAACAAGTAGTGCGTGTGTGATTTATCTTAACATAGAAAGGTTTTAGCAATTCAAAATATCTTTGACAAATTTTAATTTGAAGATACTTCTCTAGAAATTTACCATAAAACTGTGTTTGAGTCTCATCCAAAAAATGCTTTGGATGTGGCTCGCGGTTCTGACTACCGATTCTCCTTCTTACCACATCCCTTTGATTTGGAGATACCCTTGTGTAATTCTTTCAAAAGTCTTCAATTAGTGATCTCAATGCTTCAACAATTGGTTTATCTTTTCGTGGTAGTCTCCCTGAGAACGCCCATAATTCATTGGCATTAGTGTCCTCAATTCTTTGGTGTCTTCCAACGGCTCTTGATAAATTTTTCCTATTAATTCTCAATTCTTGACTTGTCTTTCTAATGAGATGAGCTTTCCTCATTTGACTACTTACTATAGTCGATGTAATCACACACCGTGTTGCATTACTATCTTTTGTGCATGAGGTATTACCCACACTCTCATACGCACTCATTAGATTCTTGACAATAGATTTTTCACTCGAAGCCTCTGATGTTCTCAACCCAAGAATCTTCATGATAGACCTATACTTTATACTTCACATCATTTCAACGAATAGTTGACATCTTGCAGTCTCATTTAACTTTTCAAAGAACAATCTCCAAATCTTATTAGCATATCTTCTACAAGTGTGTTTTGGAATCTTACCTTCCATTGGCTACAAAATATTCTCATCAATATCAATCAAATACTTTGGCTTTCTATGCAAAATTCTAGGTGGTGTCAAGTTAGGTAAATTCATCTCAACATTAAGAATTTCATCAATATTTAAATGAGATGGGTTAGATGGCATACCTTCGATCGAAGATGGAATAGATGACATACCTTGAGGTTGAGGTGGGAATGATGGTGTACCTCCTTCATCACATGTGAGTGATGATGTACTCTCAACTTGAGATGTGGTAGATGGTGTCCCTACATGTTAACTTGCGGTAGAGGACGTGTCTCCAACTATGGTATTCAAATCTCTCGTACCACGAAGTTTTTGCATTCGTTCTCTTTGTGCCACCAATACCATATCTTTTTGTGATGGTTGTGGTTCCTCTTCAATTGGTATGTCTTCATTTATCATGTCTAATTTCCTCTTCTCATGAAGTTCCCTCATAGCCACTACTTTCTTTGCATTCTTAGCTTCTATCTCTTCTTGTGTTGGTTTAATTCTTGATCGTTTCCTTGGCATGACAGAGAATTTGTCTGTAGCATGATAAAGAGACCAATATTAGTTCCTAAGAAATGAATACAAGATAATAGTGGGATTGTATTTTTTTTATGTTGTAAGGATTTATTCTTGTATAGTTTGACATCATGGTATGTTAAGGTTTGTTTATTACACATAATTATTAAAGAGCCCAAGTGTAGAAAATATACATGGCATCATGTGAGATTGTAGGCTGCTTTCTTGATTGGGAATGTGTCTATTTTAAACATGTATGATAAAACATGATAAAGTAATTCAATCCGAAATAAGGAAAATGTAAAGAACATGCATGTAAAGACTTGACATACCTAAAAAATGAAGATTTGAATGGAGAGAGTACCCAATTATGTAGTGTTTTTATCTTCTTGCATCAAACTTCTCAACAATTTGAGTTTTTCATCACTTGCTTCCTTTTCAATGTTAAATTGAATAACACTCAAATATCATCACTAACAACAATACTATTAACCAATCTATAATGTTAAATTCCTAAAATTGAATCACAATTAACATTGCAACACTACAAAAATTGAAACTTGAATAGATATATATCAAACTTGGTGTGAAAACTATGTTATTTCCTCCTTCTCAAGTTGGCAAAGCAGAAAAGGTGGTGGAAAGATCATGCAAAGGTGGTATAGTGTGTCAAATGTGCATGTGAACTTCCCAACAGCATGAAAGCACTTCTTTTTTGTCAGAGCACACATAGAATCAGTAAGAAAACAGAGCATGTGGGCCTGGATCATAGGGGTAACCATTTCATGATAGAGAATTTGTCTGTAGCATGATAAAGAGACCAATATTAGTTCCTAAGAAATGAATACAAGATAATAGTGGGATTGTATTTTTTTTATGTTGTAAGGATTTATTCTTGTATAGTTTGACATCATGGTATGTTAAGGTTTGTTTATTACACATAATTATTAAAGAGCCCAAGTGTAGAAAATATACATGGCATCATGTGAGATTGTAGGTTGCTTTCTTGATTAAGAATGTGTCTATTTTAAACATGTATGATAAAGCATGATAAAGTAATTCAATCTGAAATAAGGAAAATGTAAAGAACATGCATGTAAAGACTTGACATACCTAAAAAATGAAGATTTGAATGGAGAGAGTACCCAATTATGTAGTGTTTTTATCTTCTTGCATCAAACTCCTCAACAATTTGAGTTTTCACCACTTGCTTCCTTTTCAATGTTAAATTGAATAACACTCAAATATCATTACTAACAACAATACTATTAACCAATCTATAATGTTAAATTCCTAAAATTGAATCACAATTAACATTGCAACACTACAAAAATTGAAACTTGAATAGATATATATCAAACTTGGTTTGAAAACTATGTTATTTCCTCCTTCTCAAGTTGGCAAAGCAAAAAAGGTGGTGGAAAGATCATGCAAAGGTGGTACAGTGTGTCAAATGTGCATGTGAACTTCCCAACAGCATGAAAGCACTTCTTTCTTGTTAGAGCACGTGCAGAATCAGTAAGAAAACAGAGCATGTGGGCTTGGATCATAGGGGTAACCACTTTTTTACCATTTTAATAGCAAGACAAAATGCGAGCACGTTATAACACGCTCACGCTATAACACACTCGCATTTTGTTTTGCTATAGATTGATCACATCCTTTGCATTGATCACATCTCTTTCCTGCAAGAGCTTGCCAGATGCTCCACCATATGATAGGCATAAAAATGAAGGGGCAAGCCCTCGTAATCAAGTTCTTGATAGAAAATGCCCTCAACCCTCAACGTCAAACCCTAATCCCTCAACCCTTAACTCTGACCCCTTGACCCTCAGCCCTATCCCTAAACCCTAAACCCTAAACCCTCAACCCTCAACCCTCAACGTCAAATCCTAATCCCTCAACCCTTCACTCTAATCCCTCAACCCTAAACCCTATCCCTAAACCCTCAACACTATACCTTAAACCCTAATCCCTCAATCCTAACCCTAAACCTTGTCCCTAAACCATAATCCCTCAACCCTCAACCCTAATCTATCATCCGTCATCCCTCAACTCTAATCCCTCATCCCTAAACCCTAAACGCTATCCCTATTCCTAAACCCTCAACAGGCTCGATACTATACCTTAAACCCTAATCCCTCTACCCTCGACACTCTTATTTAACCCTAATCCCTTGACGATTAACCCTATCCCTCAACCCTCAACCCTCAACTCTCAACATTAAACCCTAATTCATCAACCCTAAACCCTAATCCCTCAAACCTAAACCCTATCCCTAAACCATCAACCCTCAACACTATACCTTAAACCCTAATCCCTATCCCTCAACCCTTAACCCTTAAAACTTAAACCCTATCCCTACACCCTCAACACTTGACACTATATCTTAAGCCTTAAACCCTCATCCCTAAAGCCTCAACCCTCAATCCTTAAACCTTCAACCCTAAACCTTATCCCTAATCCCTCTACCCTCGACAGTCTAACCCTAACCTTGACATTAAATGCTAATCCGTCAACCCTAAACCCAAATCCTAAACCCTCAACCCTCAACACTATACCTTAAACCCTAATCCCTCAACCCTCAACCCTAAACCTTATCCCTAAACCCTAATCCCTCAACCCTAAACCCTAATCTAGCATCCCTCAACTCTAATCCCTCATCCCTAAACCCTAAATGCTATCCCTATTCCTAAACCCTCAACAGACTCGATACTATACCTTAAACCCTAATCCCTTATCCCTAAACCCTCCAACACTATCCCTAATCCTTACACCCTCCACACTCTACTTTAACCCTAATCCCTCGAACCTCAATCCTATCCCTAAACCCTTGACCCTCAAACCTCAACCCTCAACCCTCGACGTCAAACCCTAATCCCTCAACCCTTAACTCTGATCCCTCAACCCTATCCCTAAACCCTAAACCCTCAACCCTCATCGCCAAATCCTAATCCCTCAACCCTTCACTCTAATCCCTCAACCCTAAATGCTATCCCTAAACCCTCAACACTATACCTTAAACCCTAATCCCTCAACCCTAACCCTAAACCTTGTCCCTAAACCCTAATCCCTCAACCCTCAACCCTCAACCCTAATCTGTCATCCCTCAACTCTAATCCCTCATCCCTAAACCCTAAATGCTATCCCTATTCCTACACCCTCAACAGACTCGATACTATACCTTAAACCCTAATCCCTTATCCCTAAACCCTCCAACCCTATCCCTAATCCTTATACCCTCCACACTCTACTTTAACCCTAATCGCTCGACCCTCAACCCTATCCCTAAACCCTTGACCCTCGAACCTCAACCCTCAACCCTCAACGTCAAACACTAATCCATCAACCCTTAACTCTGATCTTTCGACCCTCAACCCTATCCCTAAACCCTAAACCCTAAACCCTCAACCCTCAACGTCAAATCCTAATCCCTTAACCCTTCACTCTAATCCCTCAACTCTAAACCCTATCCCTAAACCCTCAACACTATACCTTAAACCCTAATCCCTCAACCCTAACCCTAAACCTTGTCCCTAAACTCTAATCCCTCAACCCTAAACCCTAATCCGTCATCTGTCATCCCTCAACTCTAATCCCTCATCCCTAAACCCTAAACGCTATCTCTATTCCTAGACCCTCAACAGGCTCGATATTATACCTTAAACCCTAATCCCTTTACCCTCGACACTCTTATTTAATCCTAATCCCTTGACCATTAACCCTATCCCTCAACCTCAACCCTCAACCCTCAACCCTCAACTCTCAACATTAAACCCTAATTCATCAACCCTAAACCCTAATCCCTCAAACCTAAACCCTATCCCTAAACCATCAACCCTCAACACTATACCTTAAACCCTAATCCCTATCCCTCAACCCTTAACCCTTAAAACTTAAACCCTATCCCTACACCCTCAACACTTGACACTATATCTTAAGCCTTAAACCCTCATCCCTAAAGCCTCAACCCTCAATCCTTAAACCTTCAACCCTAAACCCTATCCCTAATCCCTCTACCCTCGACAGTCTAACTCTAACCTCGACATTAAATGCTAATCCGTCAACCCTAAACCCTAATCCTAAACCCTCAACCCTCAACACTATACCTTAAACCCTAATCCCTCATCCCTCAACCCTAAACCTTATCCCTAAACCCTAATCCCTTAACCCTCAACCCTAATCCATCATCCCTCAACTCTAATCCCTCATCCCTAAACCCTAAATGCTATCCCTATTCCTAAACCCTCAACAGACTCGATACTATACCTTAAACCCTAATCCCTTATCCCTAAACCCTCCAACCCTATCCCTAATCCTTACACCCTCCACACTCTACTTTACCCCTAATCCCTTGAACCTCAACCCTATCCCTAAACCCTTGACCCTCAAACCTCAACCCTCGACATCAAACCCTAATCCCTCAACTCTCAACCCTAACCCTAAACCCTAAACCCTCAACCCTCAACATCAAATCCTAATCCCTCAACCCTTCACTCTAATCCCTCAACCCTAAACGCTATCCCTAAACCCTCAATACTATACCTTAAACCCTAATCCCTCAGCTCTCAACCCTAAACCTTATCCCTACACCCTAAACCCTCAACCCTCAACCCTAATCTGTCATCCCTCAACTCTAATCCCTCATCCCTAAACCTTAAATGCTATCCCTATTCCTACACCCTCAACAGACTCGATACTATACCTTAAACCCTAATCCCTTATCCCTAAACCCTTCAACCCTATCCCTAATCCTTATACCCTCCACACTCTACTTTAACCCTAATCGTTTGACCCTCAACCCTATCCCTAAACCCTTGCTCTTCGAACCACAACCCTCAACCCTCAACGTCAAACCCTAATCCCTCAACCCTTAACTCTGATCCCTCGACCTTCAACCCTATCCCTAAACCCTCAACCCTAAACCCTCAACCCTCAACATCAAATCCTAATCCCTCAACCCTTCACTCTAATCCCTCAACTCTAAACCCTATCCCTAAACCCTCAACACTATACCTTAAACCCTAATCCCTCAACCCTAACCCTAAACCTTGTCCCTAAACCCTAATCCTTCAACCCTCAACCCTAATCCGTCATCCCTCAACTCTAATCCCTTATGCCTAAACCCTAAACGCTATCCCTATTCCTAGACCCTCAACAGGATCGATACTATACCTTAAACCCTAATCCCTCTACCCTCGACACTCTTATTTAACCCTAATCCCTTGACCATTAACCCTATCCCTCAACCCTCAATGCTCAACCCTCAACTCTCAACATTAAACCCTAATTCATCAACCCTAAACCCTAATCCCTCAAACCTAAACGCTATCCCTAAACCATCAACCCTCAACACTATACCTTAAACCCTAATCCCTATCCCTCAACCCTTAACCCTTAAAACTTAAACCCTATCCCTACACCCTCAACACTTGACACTATATCTTAAGCCTTAAACCCTCATCCCTAAAGCCTCAACCCTCAATCCTTAAACCTTCAACCCTAAACCCTATCCCTAATCCCTCTACCCTCAACAGTCTAACCCTAACCTCGAAATTAAATGCTAATCCGTCAACCCTAAACCCTAATCCTAAACTCTCAACCCTCAACACTATACCTTAAACCCTAATCCCTCAACCCTCAACCCTAAACCTTATTCCTAAACTGATGCAGAGTGGAACGCAACGGAGGCAACCTAACAGGAAGGAGTAGCCAACAATACAAACAGCATGATAAACTTCTCTATCGGCTGAACCTCATCATCATATTTCCTAACAACACCAACTGCATCATCATATTTCAACAGCATCATCATATTTCTGATGATCGCAAATACCCTCCTGTCGACTACTATTTACCTCCTTCGACTGTCGCCTGTCATCATCATCATGATAATCAACGGGCGCAAACATCCTCCGGTTGCACTGTTCATCGGGTGCCAAATACAAGCGGCATCATCATGATATTCAATATCACCTTCGTCAGCAGGATATCCAAATATCCGGTTGTCCAAATATCCTGATGACGTTCCACTTCAACAACTTGCCTTCGATGTTTCACTGCCCGACGATACAAGCAACAGCATCATGATATTAAACATCCGGTTCTTCGAAACCTCCTGATGATGCTAATACAACTTCCTGCCTACGCCGATACCTTTCCACTTAGCGACAACAGGATAAACCCGCATAGAGGGATTTCCTAATATCCTGATGACGATGACGTCATATCCTGATGACGATGACGTCACACATCATCCTGATGAACTCTTCAACACTTAGCCAAAAAAACTCAACTTTCACACCCGCATCCGTTAGCGATATGCGGATGATGACCTTCCCCGAGAGATGATCCTGACTGCGATATATACACTGAGTATATATCCAACTCAAAACATCATGATGCACCTGCAACATGCAAATTTCACCAACTTCATGACCCGATCCTGATAGCGATGGATTCGCAGATGATGTTGCGGCTCGTTCCGACTGGAAACGCACATGCAGACTCCTGTGTATCCTTCCACTGCATGAAAACACTCACAACCGCATAATTTCACAAAGATCATGTGACGACCGGGCCGGATCACCTCCAAACCAAAATCTAACAGTTTATCTTCTAGACCTAGCACATGAGGATGCTAGGCTGATTTACAGCATGCTTCTAACAGATCTCCTGAACAATGCAATGCATAAACCGAAAACACAAATGCAATCTAAGCTATGATACAGGACCATTCCACCGATTTGCAGGATCAACCGGTGGAAGGGTTGAAAGTGGTCATTAGCTTGCAAAACGGAAAGGAAATCAACACAGATGCAAACAGATAATGCAAAAGACGAGATCTTATTCAATTGAAATTCAGTGTCCTGAATACAGCTTCACAATGTCTGAACTGCTCTCCTGAATATCTACTCAACACCAATACATCAATATCAAAACTATATCAAAACTATATGTCTAAACCCTACAGATCGAAGGTATATATAACAAATCCTTCGAGTACTACTAACATCACTTCCCAGCGGCTGGGAGCTTCCAAGCGGCTGGGAGAGAGGACAGCTCAGACTCTCTTATCCCGATCTCTAACTGCCTACACTTACTCCTATGCTGAACTATTACATAGCATCGGTCACAGTGGACCTTATTACATGATAAAGTCAAACATACTAAAAATAGATTATCCCGTCAGCATGATGATAACTATCCTACATCCTGATCATGTATGTCATCATGCGGACCTATATCCTGATCATGTGCGGGTGCTCCTGCACCATACTCCCCAAAAGAAGAAATCTCAAGTCCACTTGAGATGAGAGTATCAAGGTCGGCACCATGTTTCTGTATCTGTTCTGCAGTCATCCATACTGCTTCAGAAGTCGGCTGTCCCTTCCAAGAGACGAGGTACTCCAAGTACTTCTTGTTCCTGGTCTGTTTGATCACTCTAGTGTCCAAAATCTGCTGTATCTGTGGAGGATCATGTGGAGGAATGTCTTCAGCAACTGTATCCTGTAGGATATCCTGATCTGCATCTGGATTAGCCTTGTATGGAGTTAAGTCACATACATTGAAGATAGGAGATAAACCAAGATCAGGTGGTAGTTGGATCTTATAAGCATTCTGTCCATGCTTTTGCAAAATCTGACATGGTCCAACTTTCTTTTGCATGAGCTTAGTATGCTTCCCCTTAGGGAGCCTGTCTTTCTTCAAGTGAACCCAAACCAAATCTCCAACAGCAAATTGAACATCCTTCTTCTTCTTGTCAGCATACTCCTTATACTTTAAGGTGGTTTGCTGGAGTTGGGTCTTAACCTGATCATGAACTTCTTTGATTGCTTCAGCAAAAGCTTCTCCATCTGCACTAACAGGATCTGCTGTAGGTAGTTCTCGCAACTCTAAAATACCTCTGGGATGCATTCCATATACTACCTGAAAAGGCAATTTTCCTGTGCTCCTGTTGACAGTATCATTATATGAAAACTCAGCTTGAGACAGAATATTGTCCCACTTCTCTCCATGCTGTTTTGTCAAGCATCTAAGTAGATTCCCTAAGGAACGGTTCACAACCTCAGTTTGTCCATCCGTTTGAGGATGATATGCAGAGGAAAAAGATAAATTGGTTCCCAGCTTCCTCCATAGGGTTCTCCAGAAATGACCCACAAACTTCACATCTCTGTCTGAAACTATGCTCAAAGGTAACCCATGAATTCTGACAACTTCCCTGAAGAATAAATCTGCAATATATGAGGCATCTGCAGTGGTTTTGCATGGCAAGAAATGTGCCATCTTACTGAACCTATCCACTACAACAAAGACACTGTCAAATCCTCTCCTGGTCCTTGGTAAACCTAAAACAAAATCCATACTGATACTTTCCCATGGTCTGGAAGGAATGGGTAAGGGCTGATATAACCCTGCATTAGTTGACCTGCCTTTAGCCTTCTGACAAATTACACAGGTTTCTACAAATTTCCTGACATCTGACTGCAACTTAGGCCAGAAATAATGCCTCCTGACCAGATCAAGAGTCTTGTCTAGACCAAAATGACCAGCCATTGCTCCACAATGTTTCTCCTTGATTATATTCAACCTCATAGAACATCTGGGAATACACAACTGTCCACCCTTGAACAGCAATCCATCTTGGATCAGGTATTCAGAGAACTCAGCATGGTATTTCTCCCCAAAAGAAGTACAGACCTGATATATTTCTCCAAAATCTTCATCAGACTCATACATGGTCTTGAGTGAGTCAATGCCAACACTCTCTAACTGAATCTGATTTACTGTGAGAACTCTCCTGCTTAAAGCATCTGCAACTTTGTTCTTAACCCCTTTCTTATGCTTCAAGGTAAAAGTGAAAGCCTGTAGTGTTTCTACCCACTTCATATGTCTGTGGTTCAGCTTCTCCTGACTGTTGATGAAACTCAAAGCTTGATTATCTATGAAGACTATGAACTCCTTTGGCATCAGGTAATGCCTCCATTTCTTTAGGGACTGAACTAAAGCATACATTTCCAGATCATATGATGAATACCTTTTCTTAGCATCATTGAGCTTTTCACTGAAAAATGCAATTGGTCTACCCTCTTGACTGAGTACTGCTCCAATGGCCATGTGACTGGCATCACACTCTACCTGAAAGATCTTATTGAAATCTGGAAGTGCAAGGACTGGCTGCTGGGCCACCTTCCTCTTCAATGCCTCAAAGGAATCATCTGCTCCTTGAGTCCAAACAAACCTGCACTTTTGTCCTCCTTTGATGGTATCCAACATGGGTGCACAAATATGACTGAACCCTTTGATGAACTTTCTGTAGAAGGTTGCTAACCCATGGAAACTTCTGACTTCATTCATGGTCTGTGGAGTTGGCCAATTCAAAATGGCACTCACCTTCTCCTTATCCATCTGCAGCTTTCCTTGTGAGATGACAAAACCTAAATATGTGATCTCCTGTTTCATGAACAAACACTTGTCCAAGTTTATCATCAGCTTCTCTTCATGTAATCTCTTGAGAACCAGATCTATATGCCTGAGATGCTCTTCTCTGGTGTTACTAAAAATCAGAATGTCATCCAAATAGACTATGACAAACTTACCAATAAATTCCTTCAGAACCTCATTCATCAGCCTCATGAAAGTACTAGGGGCATTAGACAAACCAAAAGGCATAACCTTCCATTCATACAAACCTTCATTTGTTTTGAATGCTGTCTTCCACTCATCACCTGGTCTAATCCTGATCTGATGGTATCCACTCTTCAAGTCTATTTTAGTAAAGTACTTAGCATTTCCCAAACAATCAAGTAAATCCTCAATTCTGGGGATTGGAAACCTATACCTGATTGTGATCTTGTTGATGGCTCTGGAATCTGTGCAAAGCCTCCAAGTGCCTTCCTTCTTAGGTGCTAGTACAGCTGGTACTGCACATGGACTCAGACTCTTCCCAATCAGACCTGAATTCATCAATTCTTCAATCTGCCTGGCTACTTCTGCATTCTGTTCTGGGGTAAGCTTATAAGCTGCTTTGTTTGGAAGTGTAGACCCTGGAATCAAGTCTATGCAATGACTGATGTCTCTGATAGGTGGTAGGGATCTTGGCATTCCCTCTGAGATAACACCTTTGTACTTATCCAATAACTCTTGGACAGCTGGGTCTATCAACCTTGGCTTCTTCTCCTTCTTGGCTTCTTGCTGTTGTTTCTTATTCACACTCATACAGGGGATTAGGGCATATGCAACTGCACCTTCTGCTGCCACTTCTTTCATAAACTGTTTGCCTTCCATCAGCATGACCTTCACTTCTTTGCCTTTAGACTTCTCCTCTTTCTCCTTCAATGGGAGTAGTGTTACATCTTTACCATCTTTAGTGATTTTATAGGTGTTTTTGACACCATCATGCTGTGCCTTCAGATCATATTGCCATGGTCTACCAAACAAAAGGTTGCAGGCATCCATCTTGGTGATATCAAACAACAACTTATCTTTATATCCACCAATCTGAAACTCTACCCAAGCCTGCTCTTCTACAGTTGTCTGCTGACCTTGAGTAAGCCATGAGACTTTATATGGAGATGGATGAGGCAATCTCCTAAGCTTCAACTTCACCACCATTTCTTCAGACACAAAGTTCTCAGTAGAACCAGAATCAATCAAAACTTTACAAGCCTTACCTCCTGCTTTGCAAGTGGTTCTGAAAAGGGACTTCCTCTGAGGGGCTTCTTTATCAGGTACCTTCATGGTAGTTACTGTTCTTCTCATCATCAGGGACTCTCCACTTTCTGGATATCCATAATTCTCAGGACCATTCACACTCTGAAAATCATTAGAACTTGTCCTACTCTGATTATCAGGTTCATTGACCAGATTTGTCCTCCTTTCACCTGCTGAGCTTGTGGCCTTGTCTGGACATCTGCTGGCTATATGGCCTTCTTTGTTACAGTTGTAACACCTGATGGATCCTCTGCCCTGGGATCTTCCTCTGTAAGGTCTTCTACCTCTGAAGTTTCCTTGCTGACTGAAATTCTCTCTCTGACTCTGGCTATTGTTGCCCTTGCTATTGTCTTGACTAGACTCTCCTTGATATCCCTGTCCTTGTCCTCTGCCTCTGAAAGGACTTCTTCCACCTCTTTGTTGTCTTCCTCTTCCTCTGTTGTTCTGATCTTGCTTTCTCTTCAGCTTTTCTTCCACCTTCAGTGCCAACTGAAAACTTTTCTGCACTGTATCTGGGTTATGCAGACTCAGATCTTCCTGAATATTAAACCTCAGTCCATTAAGGTATCTGGCTACCTTTTCTTCTTCACTTTCTTTCACCTTGGTCTTCATACAGAGTTTCATGAACTCTTCTGTATATGAGCTGACATCTAGCTCCTTCTGCTTCAGGTTCTGCTTCCTCTTGTGTAGTTGGATACTGTAATCCAAAGGGATATAAGCCTCCTTTACCAACTCCATCATCTTCTTCCATGTGGCAACTCTACGTTTTCCCTCCTGCACTCTATCATCCTGAACGAAGTTCCACCATGTCAAGGCAGCTTCTTTCATCTTTGACTATGCTATCTTCACTCTCTGCTGTTCTGGTATCTCCTCTGTCACAAAGAAATTGTTCAGACAGTCTATCCATTCCATTACCGAATCAGGGTCCATCTTACCTGTAAACACTGGCAAGTCCAGCTTCACATCCATGGTTCTCCTCTCCATGGCCTTGAGGGCGTTCAACAGCGGTCTCTGGTCTGCAGGAACGACCTCCTCACTCCAATTAGGGATATCCTCTTCTTCCCTATCATCTTCTCTACCAGAACCTACTCTGCTCCTCAACTTTGCTAACTCATCTTTCAACTCCTGATTCTGAGCCTTCACGGCCCTGCTTTCTGCAATCTGCTTCTTCACCAGAACTGCCAACTCAGCGTTGGTCATCTTTGTTGGGAACTCAGATGTTCCTTCTTCGTCTGACATCCTGCTTATCTTTTCCAAAAGATCCTAACCTTCGCTCTGATACCACTATGATGCAGAGTGGAACGCAACGGAGGCAACCTAACAGGAAGGAGTAGCCAACAATACAAACAGCATGATAAACTTCTCTATCGGCTGAACCTCATCATCATATTTCCTAACAACACCAACTGCATCATCATATTTCAACAGCATCATCATATTTCTGATGATCGCAAATACCCTCCTGTCGACTACTATTTACCTCCTTCGACTGTCGCCTGTCATCATCATCATGATAATCAACGGGCGCAAACATCGTCCGGTTGCACTGTTCATCGGGTGCCAAATACAAGCGGCATCATCATGATATTCAATATCACCTTCGTCAGCAGGATATCCAAATATCCGGTTGTCCAAATATCCTGATGACGTTCCACTTCAACAACTTGCCTTCGATGTTTCACTGCCCGACGATACAAGCAACAGCATCATGATATTAAACATCCGGTTCTTCGAAACCTCCTGATGATGCTAATACAACTTCCTGCCTACGCCGATACCTTTCCACTTAGCGACAACAGGATAAACCCGCATAGAGGGATTTCCTAATATCCTGATGACGATGACGTCATATCCTGATGACGATGACGTCACACATCATCCTGATGAACTCTTCAACACTTAGCCAAAAAAACTCAACTTTCACACCCGCATCCGTTAGCGATATGCGGATGATGACCTTCCCCGAGAGATGATCCTGACTGCGATATATACACTGAGTATATATCCAACTCAAAACATCATGATGCACCTGCAACATGCAAATTTCACCAACTTCATGACCCGATCCTGATAGCGATGGATTCACAGATGATGTTGCGGCTCGTTCCGACTGGAAACGCACATGCAGACTCCTGTGTATCCTTCCACTGCATGAAAACACTCACAACCGCATAATTTCACAAAGATCATGTGACGACCGGGCCGGATCACCTCCAAACCAAAATCTAACAGTTTATCTTCTAGACCTAGCACATGAGGATGCTAGGCTGATTTACAGCATGCTTCTAACAGATCTCCTGAACAATGCAATGCATAAACCGAAAACACAAATGCAATCTAAGCTATGATACAGGACCATTCCACCGATTTGCAGGATCAACCGGTGGAAGGGTTGAAAGTGGTCATTAGCTTGCAAAACGGAAAGGAAATCAACACAGATGCAAACAGATAATGCAAAAGACGAGATCTTATTCAATTGAAATTCAGTGTCCTGAATACAGCTTCACAATGTCTGAACTGCTCTCCTGAATATCTACTCAACACCAATACATCAATATCAAAACTATATCAAAACTATATGTCTAAACCCTACAGATCGAAGGTATATATAACAAATCCTTCGAGTACTACTAACATCACTTCCCAGCGGCTGGGAGCTTCCAAGCGGCTGGGAGAGAGGACAGCTCAGACTCTCTTATCCCGATCTCTAACTGCCTACACTTACTCCTATGCTGAACTATTACATAGCATCGGTCACAGTGGACCTTATTACATGATAAAGTCAAACATACTAAAAATAGATTATCCCGTCAGCATGATGATAACTATCCTACATCCTGATCATGTATGTCATCATGCGGACCTATATCCTGATCATGTGCGGGTGCTCCTGCACCATAAACCCTAATCCCTCAGCCCTCAACCCTAATCCATCATCCCTCAACTCTAATCCCTCATCCCTAAACCCTAAATGCTATCCCTATTCCTAAACCCTCAACAGACTCGATACTATACCTTAAACCCTAATCCCTTATCCCTAAACCCTCTAACCCTATCCCTAATCCTTACACCCTCCACACTCTACTTTAACCCTAATCCCTCGACCCTCAACCCTATCCCTAAACCCTTGACCCTTGAACCTCAACCCTCAACCCTCAATGTCAAACCTTAATCCCTCAACCCTTAACTTTGATCCCTTGACCCTCAACCCTATCCCTAAACCCTAAACCCTAAACCCTCAACCCTAATCTGTCATCCCTCAACTCTAATCCCTCATCCCTAAACCCTAAGCGCTATCCCTATTCCTAGACCCTCAACGGGCTCGATACTATACCTTAAACGCTAATCCCTTATCCCTAAACCCTCCAACCCTATCCCTTATCCCTTAACCCTCATGATTAATAGCCTTGAACGTAAAAAAATTTAAAGGGAGCATAACGCGAGCGCATTATAACGCGCTCGCGTTATGTCAAACATGACAAACAACAGACTTGCGGGAAAGGAAAAATGCAAAGCAAAACATAACGCGAGCGCGTTATAACGCGCTTGCGTTATGTCTTGATTTGGGAATCCCAAGCCTTGGGCTTGGGATTTGCTTTGGATTTCCAACCCAAAGGCTTGGAGTGCCTTATGAACAGTCACAAACGTGTTTTTCCATATTCTTCAAGATTTCACATAATTTTGTTCGTGCTAACCCTCAGATTTGCACATGTTTCAGGGTTGAACAAATTGAACACTTGGGTAATGTTAGGCTTTCTCTTAGCTATTTGACGATGTGATTTTTTTCACATTTTAACAATGTTAAGCCTTTCATCTTTAATTTCTTTTGTTTGTGTGTCTATTTTTAGGCAAAAACCACTGTTTGGTCTTTTTTTCATTGTAAATTAACTATTTATTCAAATTTCAAAAAAATTACATATTTAGAAACTAGACTCCATTCTACAAATATTAAAAAAATAAAAAAATGATTTTCAATTAGTTTTCAAAATTTATAGGGGTAGCACGGCCAAAATTCTATTTTTTAGGATGTGTCCACTTTGAAAATTAGTAAAAAATCAAATATTCATCAAAAAATTATCAGAAAAATCAGACATAAACTACATGCTATTAGCTAATTTCTCACTCAAGTGATTTTAAAAATACCAAAAAAAAGTTGACCTTTTGAGGGAGCCACAAAACATGCTATGTTATGTTTTTTTGACAGAAACAACACCAATTTCTGTGGCTCTCTTTTGAACCCCTTAATCTATGCTATTTTTAAAACAAAATAGTAGTTTAGAAAGTAGACTCGGAGCACTACGAACATTGTTTTGGTTGCATTTCCAAATTTTAAGTGTAACTATGCTCAATTTCTCATCCAAGGCCAGTATTTCCTGATTTTAGAAAAAAAGTGGCCACTTAAGACCCCTTTTTGGCCCCCATTTTCTTGCATTTACCCTACAACAATATGCAAGTGACATGCAACAACATGCAAGCACATGCAAGTAACATGCAACAACATGCAAGGTCATACAAGTCCATAGGAGTGACATGCAACAACATGCAAACACATGCAACAACATGCAAGTGACATGCAACAACATGCAAGTCCATATGAGCAACATGCAACAACATGAAAGCACATGCAAGGAATATGCAAGAACATGCAACAACATGCAAGTACATGCAAGCTACATGCAAAAACATGCAAGTCCATGCAAGCTATTTTGACCACATGCAAGCTATATCCAATTCATGCATTTCTTAACACTGTAGTTATCCATGTACAAGGTGTCTCAATATTATCCACTCATGTACATAAAAAATCACAACTCCAAGTCTAAAAATAAGTCCTAAGTCTAACTCCCACTCACTAGGAGTTATCAAACTCTATTTTAAGACTTCGGAGAAGTCAACAAAGTCTTCATGGCCCCCACTCTAAAAATGGATGCCCATGTTTGAACTTATCAATTAGGAATTGATTGCAAAAGTCAAAGTGATATAATTAATAAATAATTAATCTCTCAAAGTCTTTGTGTTGGGGAACACATTCCAAGAACTTTGGAAACACATGAATTGGTTAGGATTGCAAGTTAATGGCAACTTATCCCAACAAATCACATACAAGCAAACTAATTTTTTTTAACATAATAATATTACCAAGAGTTAAGAAACATATAAACAACTGTAATTAAATTAGTAATGAACTTAAATACAACCCATACTCAATTTATTCATACCAGAGATAATTTTAACAAAATTAAACTGTCAAACACTTCAAGTGATATTGGTTAATTTAATATGATAAATTTTCTATAAATATAATACAATCATCTTATATATATCTCCTCGGAAGAAGGCTACCCCTTCTAGTAAGGTGAAACCTTTTGCTCTACCCCCTGTTGTGATTTTAGGGGATGAAGTGTTAGAAAATGAGCAATTTTTTTCTCAGCAGGGTTTAATATGTAGATTTGATAGATTCTGGCCACAACTTTAGGATCTAAACAATTAGATTTCTAAGAAGTGGTGCCCCCTCACAAAGGGAAAAATCAAAATTTACCCATGTGCCAAAGGGTTCTTTGTAGTCACATTTGCTTCGGTCTCGGATCAAAATGTTATTTTTGTTGATCGCTCTTGGTTTTGGAGACAACATGCATTGCTGCTAAAGCCTTGGGTTCCTACCTTTAATCCTCTCACTGAATCTTTCAATGGGCTTCCAGTTTGGATTCGTCTACCAAATCTACCTCGTCATTTTTGGTGTGAATCTTTCTTTGAAGGTATTGGTAATTTAGTGGGTCATTTTTTCATGGTGGATCAAGCCACTACTTTTTTCTCTCACACCACATATGCTTGTATTTTAGTGGAAGTGGATTTGTTTATGCCTCTTTTGGCAGAGGTTGTTTTACAAGTTGATCTGATTTCATTATCAGAGGTGCTTTGATACGAGTCATTTGGCTTGTGAATGCCCTTGCTTGAAGGTCTCACGTTCTTCATCTTGGTGGAAGAATGCTCTACAGGAACACCTTATAGTGGATATTGATAATGATGATTCTGTCTCAGAAGCTTCTGAGCCATTTGCTAATGGGTACCCGCAAGAAACTGGGTCCACATATAGGGGAAGTCGTGCAGGCAAAAAAAATGCCTCCGGTAACGGGTACCTATTTTCAAAGAAACGGGTACCCGTTTAGGAACAGGTGCCCGTTTAGTAACGGGCACCCGAGCCTAAACAGGTACCCGTTTTCAAAAAAATTATATATTTTAAAAAAAAGAGCTCTGCGGGCTCATTTTCACCCACAGAGGATGACAGCGACAGCGGACAGCAAGAAACGAGTACGCGTTGTCAAGGACCAGACAAGGGAAACAACAGAGTTTTTTTTGCCCTCTCACCTCCTCTCGCCACCTCGTCACCCTCAAGCTCTTCCAGGTTGGTTCTCTACCTATCTTTAGCTTGTTTTAAATGCTTTTTTTCCTAATTGTAGGGTTAAAATGAAAATTAGGGTTTTATTTGTTATTTAAGGGTTTTACTTGTTATTAGAATTTTGTGATTGTATGTTACTGCAAACCCTAAAACCATGTTACTGCAAACCCTAAAAAACTTAAACTATAAACCCTCAAAAACTTAAACTATAAACCCTAAAACCATGTTGTACTATAAACCCTAAAAACCTAAACTATAAACCCTAAAAAACCAAATTATAAACCCTGAAACCATGTTGTACTGCAAACTCTAAAAACGTAAACTATAAACCCTAAAAAACCAAACTATAAACCCTAAAACCATGTTGTCCTACAAACCCTAAAAACCTAAACCCTAAACCCTAAAAAACCAAATTAGTATATGTAATATAATGATAAAAGGGATAAGTTTGAAGATGAAAATGTATCAAGAGGAGGCATGTAGATGCTTCAGTGTTGATGATTAACTTAGGGTACACTAAATGTATCAAGATGAATATTGAGGAATCATATAAAACTATATACCCTATTTTTTATTTATGTCATTGTTGGCTATAAGACTATACCCTATCTTTGATATCTGTCATTGTTGGCTATTAGAAGTTCCTGTCTGATATGCCAGTAAGGTTGCTATCACCAAAAATATAAGACATAAAGTCTAATGGACCCAAATCGTCTTCTTGTAAAACATTATGATCATTGATTAGGGGTTAATTTTGTGTCACTTAATTGTTAGATATATCGAAATTACAAGTATCCAATAATAGTTAAATGATATTCCTTTACATTTATTTGTGAACCTGACCATAGTTTTCACTTGAGTGTAATGTATATGAACCATATTAAACTCCTAGACTCTTTCCATTCTATGAAATATCACATTATTTAAGGGTCCATATTAAAATAGAACGATATTTGGTCATATGTATTTAATAATGGAATACCATAAGCCTTTTAAGATCCACATGATACTCACCAAAACTATAAGATATAAATTCTAATGGACCCCAATCATCTTCAAGTGTAAGGCACTATGATCATTGACTAGTGGTTCATTTTGTGTAACATAACTGTTAGATGTATTGAAATTGTATCCAGTAATAGTCAAATGGATTTCCTTTATATTTATTAGTGAACTTGACATTCCATCACCTAGGATTTTATAGTACTGGTTTGGCCTTTTTTTAATTACAGTTCTTAGATCTAATTTCTCACTTTTATCTTTTTCTTAAATAGATTTACCTACGGTTTGCATTCATCCTTGTTTATCTTTTCCTATCATATCTTGTTTAGGGTTTGAGCATGTAAATAGTGATATATACCTTTTTGATTCAACCTATCTAGAAGCTTGGATAATCTTTTGTGACATGTGATCCTTCCATCCTTGATACCTTCATGATACATTTAAATGATGGACCAATGAGGATGTGTTTTCTATAGCCTGTGTTGTTCTAGTTATATACTTGTTTTACCTGCTTCCCTTGAGTCCATAGTGTTTATCCAACACGTTTGATGCACTATGGCCATAAGATTTTATGCATGGATTTAAATGTACATTTTATCAGTTGTGGTAAACTTATCCATAATTTTCATGTAAGAAATGAAAAATAAATTTATAGTCCACTATGGTTTGAAAAAAATTCACTACAACTTTAAACTTGGAATAACAAATTTGCATCTATATTTTACTTCAATAAATAATTTTCTCTCCTCTTGTTTTAGTTTCACAATTAAATATGATTTAGATAACATCAATGTATTAACTAGCACCCAATGGTGACATTTGTAGACCTATGCTAATTCTCATTTAGTTTTGGGTTTGGATTCTAGTAGATGGATTAATATAGTTGCATATCAACATACGGTGTGCAATCTTATATGAAGTTGGGATCATTCCTTGATCCTTCACCTACCCTTAGTTCATTTAAAAATATTGAGGAAAACATTCTTCTACCCTTGACATCCACATTTTATAGTTTCAAATTTACAATTTAGGGAACTTGACATCCACAATTTAGAGTTTCAAATATAAATTTTAGGGTTCTAAAGTAGATGTTTAGGGCTTCACTTTTCACCTTTTAGGGTATCAAAATGATGTATTAGGGTTTGAAAATTCACGTAATAAAGTTTTAAAATGACATTTTAGGGTTTCAAATTCTCATATTAGGGTTTGGAAATTAACATTTAATTTTCTCTCCTCTTGTTTTAGTTACACAATTAAATATGATTTAGATAACATCAACATGTATTAACTAGTGCAATGGTGACATTTGTAGACCTATGCTAATTCTCATTTAGTTTTGGGTCCATTCTAGTAGATGGATTAATATAGTTGCATATCGACATACGGTGTGCAATCTTATATGAAGTTGGGATCATTCCTTAATCCTTCACCTACCCTTAGTTCATTTAAAAATATTGAGGAAAACATTCTTCTACCCTTGACATCCACATTTTATAGTTTCAAATTTACAATTTAGGGAACTTGACATCCACAATTTAGGGTTTCAAATATAAATTTTAGGGTTCTAAAGTAGATGTTTAGGGCTTCACTTTTCACCTTTTAGGGTATCAAAATGATGTATTAGGGTTTGAAAATTCACGTAATAGAGTTTTAAAATGACATTTTAGGGTTTCAAATTCTCATATTAGGGTTTGGAAATTAACATTTAATAAGGTTTCAAAATGATATTTTAGGGTTTTTACACTTCAGCAGAAGGTAACTCATATTGTTGGAATACAATGTTGTAGTATTGGTATAAATGTAGTCTTTAACAAGGTCACTATTGTTATAAATGTAGTATTGGTAATAAATGTAGTATAAAAGTAGCATGCAATGTTCAATTAAGTCATAATCTGTACCGCTCTTTTGAGACACATGAGAAGCCTATAGTAAAATTGGAGTTAATATAGGAAGAGAAATAGGAACCTATAATGTCAGGGCATCACGTAGACATCTTCATGTCACACCATCACAATTGAGCTTAACTTAGAAGCTAGAAGTAGCCTGATTAATAGAGAAATTGGAATCTAATACACTTGGCATGCACTTTTAAATTTGGACTATATAAGGTGTCAAAATGTAACTTCCATTATAATTTTGAGAAAAATGATGATACGACAAGACCTTGTTAGGTAGAGTGACACCTTGGTGTATGACTAGGACCTAGAACTTGCAACCTTGTCCACTATGTGAATTTAATGATCTAAAAATTTAGACATAGCTTTATGTTGTAATTTTTTGCATAACTTCCTCTTGGTAATTTTTGTGAGATCTTTTTTCTAATTATTCCATATTTTATCTATAAATACCAATTCTATAGTTCAAAAACCCTCTAAAAAATGGTTAAAGAGGAATGAAGTAGGAAGGAGAATATAATATTTTAGGGAAATGTTGGATTAATTTAAGGAGACATCGGTATGAGGCATCATCATTTGATTGTTCATATTATATGATAAACTTGTGCATGTGTTTAATTTTCAAGTATTACGTGCTCTCTGAATTCATGGATATTTTAAACTAAATCATTTATAGATCTATTCTAGATTAAGTTTAAATTTATAGATATTTGTTTGTAAGTTTTCAATATACATATATATATATAAATTGTGAAATTATACATTTGTAAGTTTTTTATATGAATTTACATATTTGAAAATTTGCAGGAGACAGATCTAATGGATGACCAGAGTCTAGATGAATTTTTAATAGATGACATTATTTATGAAACCCCCCCACCCCGTGATCCACCTCAAAACCCCCCACCCCATGATCCACCTCAAAACCCCCCACCCTCTCCACCTCAAAACCCCCCATCCCCTCCACCTCAAAACCCCCCACCCCCTCCATTTGATGAGGCCTGATTGCGGCAAAACATTAATGAAAATATCAATACAATTGAGGAGAACATTAATTTGATTAATAATCAAACTCACTTGATGCCTCCGCATGTGGTTCAGTTTGCATCTTCGATGCAAACCATTATTGATTCTGTTAGGTCTATTGATGCAGACCTAAATAGATTTCAGCTTTGGTGGGAGGAGAGGAGGCAATTCTATGCAAATGGTCTTTCATATAAAGACATCCATGACCTCCACATTACAAAACAAACATTAGCCCCATTTTTTCGTCACCCAAAAACTAATCAACCTATAGCTGCAACAAAAAAAAGAATATCAATTAAGTGGTGTACGCATGAGGGGATTTCGAGACATTTTTGGGATCGGTGGTGGATGGTGTTTGATCACCCACCACATGCTAATTGTGAGGTGCCACTATATTTTTTGAGAAAATTATGGGTGGAGTTTCAATTGGGTCAAAAACCCAATTATTTTGATATGAGAGATTTTCAGGGTGTTGGTCGTGGCATGCCACAACACAGACCAGGGGCACGAGTTGACCCCAATCGACCTGTTCCTCCTGCTCCTATGGTTGCTCCTGTTTTGCCCACAATTCCTGCACCTATTCAGCAGCAGTTAGTTTTGTCGACATTAGGAGCATTGAGTAGACTCTCAGGCAATCTCACTGAACAAGCTGCCCACATGGCAGCTGAATTCAGTGGTGGAGAGCATCATGGAGGAGTCGATGCATCTCAGCATAGAGCCCCAGGCCTGTCAGGGGCACATTTGTGTACAAATTGCAATCAACCATGTTATGGTCCTGCTCCTATATCCACATCAGATGCAGCTACAACCGGAGTGGAGTCATACTTGGATCTACTATATTCGGATGATAATCCTACACAGGTACATTGACCACATTTTATTAAATATTTCAAGTGTATAATTTGAACGTAGATCAAATTTTTTATAAATAATTTAATGAATTAATTTATATAATTGTAAACTATTTGTTGTATAGATCTCAAGTCGCTCTAGGGCCACATCACGATTTGATACATTGAGTTTTGCATCGATAGCTGTAGAGGTTGGCCACACCTTACAGGGTAAACCAATATATCTTAACCCTAAAACCATATGTATCTAATTCTAGTTTCATTTTTCTTTTGAAACTTATCAATATTATATTTTAAATTAACAAACTGTGTATAATTAAATAAATAACTATATACATACATGTATGTGAAACATTACTATTGCAGCGAGGCTCAGGTCATGTGGCAGTTCCCATGTCTGATCAACCACCTAGCTCAGGTGTTTCTTCCATTGATCCTCCATCGACAGCTACTATGCCTGAGTATTCCTTGGTGTGTGTTTTAAAAAATTGTACTAAATTTGTACTAAGTTTCTTTTTTTGAGTTTATATAAATTTGTATATGCACCCATATATATGTAAGTGCAGGATGATAGGAGTGAGACTATTGGTTAGGTTGGTACTCAGGGACAAATGCATGAGCCATCTATACATTTTCAGGTCCTAAACTTTACTTTAAAATTTTCTATATGTGCAATTTCTAGGTCTTTTTTTGAGTTTATATAAATTTATATATGCACCCATATATATTAAGTGCAGGATGATAGGAGTGAGACTATTGGTCAGGTTGGTACTTAGGGACAAATTCATGAGCCATCTACACATTTTCAGGTCCTAAACTTTACTTTAAAATTTTCTATATGTGCAATTTCTAGGTCTTTATATGCTAATTTTAAATTGTAACTTATTTCAAACTTGCTTTATTTGAAATTCTAGCAATTAGCAAGTGAAACTTTTGGTCATGAAGATGAAACAGTTATACCACCTGCACAACAAAATGTGGGAAGTGAGACGGTAATTTAAATGCACACTTTAAAGCCTACATTTAAATATTTGATTTCATGTCATTTTAAAAATTTTTAAATCTGATTGCAAGTTCTTTCTCTTGTGTGTACAGCATGAGGTAGATCCATCCATTTCACGAGGAAGAAATAGGCCTCTTTCAGATTTGAAATTGAGTGATGATCATCCCTGACATAGAGTTTTATTTCATAGACTAAACTGTATGATGTGCACATTATTTTTTTATATATGCCATTCCAGGACTTTGACTATCTATGTCGAACTTGCTATGACATGTTCTTCTAGATATATTTCAGTATTTCATGAACTGTGATTTGTATTTATTTATATGTTGATGATGAGTAGATGTTTTAAAGTACACATTTCATGGGTCCTACCTAGATATTTTATAGTATTTCATGGACTTATCTAGATCTAGATCTACATGTATATATTATTGAGTATATATACTTGAATGTAGTTTAGTATGTTAAATATGCTTCATTGTTAAATATGTTAAATATGCTTCATTGTTCACTTCTAGATTATAAATTATTTAATTGAGATGTATGTTAGAAGATTTCTCTCTACTACATTTTTAAATTTTTAAGAAGTGATTAAATGCATTATGGTTCAATAGTTTTTCTTGAAATAGTGAACAAAAAGAATGCCAAAAGTTTGGATTTTGGTAACAAAGTGTTTAGTAGATCCATCTATGTTATATGTGTTATCCCTCTCAAATTTGTCTCACTAGAAATGCCAAAAATGGATTCAACCTTAAGGATGTGATTCTTTTCTAAAATAATGTGTCATTGCCAAGAACATACTACCATCAATACTAAAGAGTTTCTATTAAAATATGTGAATTGAAACACCACATATCATGACATCAACTATTCCATAAAAGTTTGTGATATTCCCTATTATCTCAAACTCCATAAAATATACTATCTATCTTTAAAAAGGTACATACTACAATGACATCAAACATAAACCAATAGGTGTCTTAAGATATATTAGTGGTAGGGAAAATTATAGTGGCCCTCACCCTAGAGTAATAAGTTGAAGTAGTGTTAGAATTACTAATAAACTAAAAAACTTTATCCTAGGGTGGTGGGACTAATAAACTGAAATTTACACAAGCCTTACAAAGCCTCTACCACTTCCTTGACATTTTTAACATTGTTCGAATTTGATAGGAGGGATTTATGTCACCTCCTCCTCATCTTAATTCTCATAGTAGATAGAATCATCCAATTTAGCATCAAGATGAAGGTTTATCTTCATTATCGTAGAAATATCCTCCAAGGCTTTGTGCATATGCTCATGCCACACATTGAAGATGTGGAATTTATCTAAGTAGCAATATAGAAATCCTTAGCCTAACCTTCTACCCCTTCAATATCATTGTATAGAAGGTAGATACAAGTAACATTTGATAGCATGGAGGCACAACTTAGGGATTGAGTTGAATGTAACAAAATTATTCTTCCCAACAAATGCTAGATGTCTAGGAGCAATTTAATGATTTCTTCCATTATCTGCCTAGTCTAGAATATAATTACCTTTTCGTTTAATATGTTTGAAGGAGATAGATTTAAACTTATTCACCTAGTCCATATAGTCCATATAGTCCATATAGTCCACCTAGTCCATATAGTCCATGTGCTTGCATTTAAACTCTTAAATGAATGCCATTTTGTTGATCCAGTTATTGTCTCACAATCAAGTCGAGTAGGAATATTCTCTTCTTCAATTAACCAAAAGAATCATCGAATTGTAGAGTTCTAACTTGATCCCGTAGATAACTTTTCATTACACCAATCCACAATTGCATGTGCATCTCTAAATTTGGCTGTATCCTCAAATTTTAGTTGCTCTCTAGCAAGAGCTCTTTTCACACATGCTCCAGCTCCATCATGTTCTCCTTTACCATGTCCAGCTTCAAAAAATCTCCACATATGTTGGATATTGATTTCTTTGTGAGCCCTACATAGCCAATAAAACATTCTTGCATTTTTGAATTGCCCTGTACAATTATCTGACCATATGAAATGTTGTGTCATCTGGATTCCTCTTTCTTTTAAACTTTCATAAAATTTTGTGAAACAATATTGCACAAACTCTGAAGAGTGTAACCGGTTATCACTCAAATAGAAATGATACTCCCTCAAAATTTTTCTATTATCTTCTGTACTATCATCTGCATGTCTGTATACAATATGAACAAATATGGCCACCTGCATTGAATTATAATACTGAGATTGAATTTCCTCTTGTGGAGCAAGAGTATAGTTTTCTGCAAAGTCAACCACTGATAGGATAGTTCCAATTGGAAAGGTGTTTTTACATGAACGGAATTGCCCATCAAGCCACCGAGCATATTGGGAGTGTTTGACATATTTGGATACAATATTATCCTTAAAATCTTTGATGAATGCATGCACACAAATTTTTTCAGTGACTAACTCACAACGCTTTCCAATTTTTCCATCTTTTAAAGAATATTCAACATTCTTGAATCTTTTCACATCCACTAATTGTTGTCCAAATTCATGTGAAATATTTTCATGCATACATTCTCTTAACAATGAAAAGTTGCCACATCTATTGCATTGTCCAGAAATACATGCTTTTGAATAAAATAAGTATCCAGTAGATGTTTCACAAAACAAACCTGCTATAGACTCCTTAATTGTTTGAGGTGGCATATTAATACCACATTCCTGCATAATTTCGTTAGTATGCAAAGTAGAACGTATATATCGAAAAAGATCATAATAATAATGAAATTGCACATGAGTTTTACAACAACAAGAGATTCACTGTTTATTAATTTTCACATACCAAGGTTTACATTTCTCAAAAGATCTTTGGCTTATGGTAATATTAAAAGGTTCTAACACTAAATCATCTAAGAATTTTTTATATAATTCAGTTTGAGTCATGTCTAATAGATGTTTTGGATGAGGATCACGAATTTTAGACCCCACTCGTAATTTTAAAACATCTCTAACATTAGATGATACCCTTGTATTATCATGCCAATATTTTTCAATTAAAGATTTGATTTCACTATTTAATTCCATGTCATACCTTGGGAGTCTACCACTAAAACTCCAACATTGGTTAATTAGATCTTTTTCAATAGATTCTCTTCTCTTTGCTGCTCTTCTCAAAGTTTTAGGATTTATCTTTAGAATTTCACTTGTCTTACTTATCATTCTTTTATTAGAAGACGATTTATTGACTAAAGCAGTTGTTATAGCTCTTCGTGCTGCATTACTATCTTTAGATCGACTCTTTTTACCAATAGAATCAATAGCATTAGCAACACTAGATAAAACTTGTTTCATTGATTCATCTTTTTTTTTAGGTTTTACAAATATGCCTAACTTTTTCATTACTTTTCGCAATTTCCACATCTTCATCAATTGCATCATAAGTTGACATTGAAATCCAAGACTTTTTCTATAAAAAAAATCTTTATATAGTCTATTTGCATGAGTTCTCATTTGCCTCCAAGAAATCTTACCAGGAAGATTATCTAAGACATTTCTTTCAATCTCAAATAAAACATTTTCATTTTCACTCCTAAAAGGGATATCATTCTCATTCATATCATCAATAGGTGGGTTTGAAGACATACCTGGATTTGTTTCTATAGTCGTGTTTTCCATATCATTGAAAGTTGGCTCCGAAGACACACTTGGATTTGTTTCTATAGTCGTGTGTTCTATATCATTGAAAGTTGGCTCCAAAGACACACCTGGATTTGTTTCTATAGTCCTGTTTTCCATAACATTGAAAGTTGGTTGTGAAGACATACCTGGATTTGTTTGTATAGTCACATTTTTCATATCTTCGAAAGTTGGGTTTGAAGACATACATGCATTTGTTTTTATAGACACATTTTCTTCCAAATTCACCATTTCCACGTTTGCATCATCTACATTCATCCCATCATTTTTACTCTCTTGAATGTCTTTCTCTTCAATACTCATGGAACTAGATGCTTCAATATTCTTCATCTCTTAAATCCTTGCTCTTCTATCTCTTTGCCTTTTGGCTTCCTTCTCTCTATTTGCTTCAATTTCTTGAGGTGTCATTACCCTCCTTTGTTTTTTTCTTTGACGTTGATTTGATCCCATGATTACCAAGCCCTCTTGATAAAATAACAATTGATACTTAATCCAATTTCATAATTGATGTCCTTATTTGAACTTTTGAAGTAGAATTAGATGTAGATCCTTTGTTCCATAGATTTTGAAGTAAAAGGTAGATGTAAAAACAAAAACTCTCTTGCTTTATTCCTCTTGAAAATAGCTCATGCACTTGATTTCACTTCAGAATTGTTCATATGATTGACTCCTTTCAAAATCTGAATAGAATATGACCTGTTAAGAGATTCCACAAAACAATTGTAAGTAAAAAAATGTAGAAATTGTCGCTGTCGCGCCATACGTATCAGACTTGCAAGTTGCAGGGATACAGGGAAAGTACTTTTTTCCCTAATATGGGAAATAACGGGTATAATAGAAATGGGTACCTGTTATGTAATGGGTACCCGTTATGTAACGGGTACCCGTTATGTAACGCGTACCCGTTATTTGAAATTAGAAATCTCCGCCGCTTTTCCCCTGACCTTTGCTTGGGTTTTAGGCTCGGGATAGGCATGGTTGACCGACCTTGAGCCTTGGACCTGCAAGTTTTTTTCTAAGTACAAAACAAGAAGAAACACTGAGTTTACCTGTATGGCCGAGGGCTTTTTTTTCTGAATTTTTTTACGAAATGAAAACCCATTACAGATGACATTGTCTAGTTTTCAAATATATAATTTTTTTTGTTATTGGACATGTTCTTCTATTTATTATTTAATTTATAAGCAAACTAGTCCAAAAACTTGAAATGATAAGTGTTTGTATTTTTTTAATAACTTTTAATTTTTAAATTTTTTTTTAAAAAAATTATATGTCATCAATCTACACATCATTCTTTACACAATTAAAAAAAAAATTAATTTTATGATTTTTTTTGCTCAAATTATGTTGGCCGTACACGAGGGGTTTTCAAAAGTACCAATTAGGCCTAATAAAAAATTAATAAAAAAAAAATTATTTGGAAAAAAATTATAAAAAAATATCCTCATCAAACTTCACTGTACTACACATGTTTTCGCAAAAGGATTTTGAAAAATAATTTTATTTAGGTCAAATTATGTTGGCCGTACACATGCATGGTATGGTAAAAAAAGTGACTTTTAAATAGTGGTTTTTAGAAATGCCTATTGAGAATTAACTTGTATCATTTGGGTATTGAAAAAAATTACATATTTAGAAACTAGACTCCGAGTACTACATTTTATATTTAGTGACTTTTTTAAAGATTCTATTTCTAAGTGCTTCAAATTTTAAGGTTAAATGTGACAAATTCTGAAAATTAGGGAAAACACTTCCACTTTTTGGCCAAAAAGTGGACCCAACTTCTTGCACTGACCCTAATGTCGAGGAGTCCCTTCCCCCATTGCATGGTTCTTCTATTGCTGGGACTTCTGCAGGGATCTCCCTTGCTGTTGCTATTGCTTCTAAGGCTGCTGCAGGGACCTCCCCTACTGTTGCTGTTGTTGGGACTACTATAGATGTTGCTATGGTAGTGCCATCAGATTTGTTTGCTTCTTCTGTCATTGGGACTTCTGTAGGGACCTCCTCTGTTGTTGCTATTACTGTTGGGAATGTTGTAGGGACCTCTCCTATTGTTGTTGTTGCTGTTGAGACTATTGTTGTTGTGCCTTCTATGACTAGGACTATTGTTGTAGGTGCGCTGTATGCTACTGGGGTTGTGACAGCTTCTTCCTCTCCCCAAGATCTGCCCCCTTCTAAGGATTTGGTGAGTACTTCACCTCCTTCATCTCCCATTTCTACAGATGGAGATAATGATGTCTTTTAGACTATTGTCCAAAGAAAGAAGAGAGGCCTTCCTAAGTAGGTTTCTCAGACCCATTCTCGGGCCAAGGGTGTACGACCTACTAGGTCAGGTTATGAAATTGCTTAGTATGTTGTTCCTTGTAGGCTTGTTGCCTTGTTGCTTTGCCTCTTTGCGCTTTATTGTCCGTTTGTTGTTCATGTGCTATTTCTAGCCTATGTGAGGCTTTTGCTTTGCCCTCTGGGCTGTTCTGTGAAAGGTTCTGGATCCTCTTTTCTAGTTAAATTAATCAAAAACAATTTAAAGAAAATATACCCTAAATATGTTGAACTAAATTCATAATTCAATGTAATCATAGTTCAACATTTACTAAATTACATAAATATTTACTACTTCCCCTTCTAAAACAAAATCAATTTTTAAAATAATTTGTTCACTAACTTACAAATACTCACTAAAGAATGATATAGATTTAATAAATAAATTAAATTAAACAATAATTAATTTCGCAAGGTAACTAAGACTATGAATTTTAAAAGATAAAATCTTTAACTAAGTTATTTAAATCAAAGAAAATCAAACATTACAATACTAACTTAAACAATCTATAGCTAAGTAATAAAATAATTACAATAAGAAAATATTTATAACAATACAATTATCTTATACATAATTAAACTACAATAAAATTAAAAAGCTATATAATTGTTCCTCCTTCCATAATTTCATGAGAAAATAATTGATTTTGAGAAATAAAGAAATAATATTTATGACAATATTAATTGATTTACACTAAATATTCTCAATAAAAGAAAGAAATCTACAACTCTTCCAAATTTTCCAGCCAAACTCTTCTAAAAAAAACTTCTCATAAAAATTTCTCTTCCAATTTTTCCAAAATTCATGCACAATGAAAAGTATCTCTTCAAATCCAACTTTCCCCAATAAATAACCAAAAAAACTAAAAAAACTAAAAAGACAAAATCTTTCTTTCTTTTTCCCTCAAAAATCCTTTCTTAAAATAAACAATTAAAACAAATCCTTTTAACCTTATCCCAAAAATAATAAAACAATACATTAAATAAAATAATTTTAAACTCTCACAAATAACAATTTTAATTTTAATTTTAATTTTAAACTATCACATGATGGATTTTTGGAGTCTCTGAAAAACTTAATGATCTTGGTCACCCACCTGCACACTTCATTTTCAAATATCAGTATGTTAAGAAATGTATAGCCAAAGCAACTTGAAAATGCATAGTAAGATAATTAAATATTCTAATTCATTCATGATCACATAATTCAGATAATTTTATAAATGACTATCATACAAGCATCTTGATCTTCCAATAATTTATTTTACAATACATAAATAATAATCCAATGATATCTAATCATGAGTTAAATTATAAAGTCCAAAATATAATTCCTATAGAGTTCAATTATAACATAATGTCCATAAAGTTCAATATAGCATAATGTCCAAAGCATAAAAACATATATGTCCACACATATAAAGTATATAAAACCAAACCAACATAGTCAATTAGTCTAAACTAGAGTAACTAAAGTAACTAAAAAAGATAGGCCTCACACAGATCTTCCTTTTATAAGAAATAAACTACTTCTTTGAACATAAGTGGCAAAAGATTTCAATAAGAAGCTTTGATTTTTTTTCCATTTAATTAATTTTGAAAGATCATTGTTGACTTAATTCTAAATGTGATAATGGAGGTAGATAAAGTCCATTGAGAAAAATATCATTATTTCCTTAGAACATACCTCTAAGAAATATCAAAGAGTTTCCAAGAAACACTCTGAAGAAAATCTTTTGGGCGTTTATGTATTTTGGTGTGTTCTAGAGAATATGAAGAGTTTGGAAAACTAAAATGAATAAAAAAAATTTAAGGTAATGTCAATGAAAATTATAGTAGAAAAAACAACTTCTACTTCTAGCTTTTCTATTTGAAATTTAAATTATAAATTAATAAGCTAAATCTATGCTAATGAAAACAAGCTTTCATAAAAAATATTAGCTAAACTATTTTTTAAAATCTAAATCTAATTAAATGAATACTTCCACACTTGGAGCCAGTTTTCTTCAAACTTAAAGCAAGATTTTATGTTGGTAGTTGAGTCCTCAAATCTGTTAGCTTTCTCCTTCTTCTATGATATCTAAACAATGGATCTATCTCCAAATCAAGGAAAATGTTTACAACATGGAACAAGGTTGTTAGCACAAGGTTTAAAATGGTTTAATGCTAGCTAAACAATAGTTGGTTGATTTGCAAATAAACTATGGTCGCAAGAAAATAAGGCTTCACAGTGAGTTGTGTATTTCTCTCTCAAAATCTAGACCTATGAAATGGCCAGTATTAGCTTATTTGTAAAAACCTAAATCATTGAGAATTGAGGGCATGATTGTCAAATCTAAAATGTTCATAATCAAAACGGAAACTTGTGTTTTTAGAATTAATCAATGATTTGGATGAACTGGACGAGTTTACTGCTTTACCAATAAAAAGTTCACTGCCATAGACTAGTAGTGAATGTGTAACTTAGGTTGGAAAACACATTTTTAAGACAAACAAACATATGAACAATAAACAAATAACAAATCTTGGCAAACATAAAGAACATTGGCTTTTTACTCTAGTGACGTCTGTCCAATGTCACAATTTAATGTTCTTAAGTCTTGTAGGCTTATTTTTTGGATCTTAGTTATCATCGAACTTGCTGTGTCGACCCGTTCATTTTTAGGAACTTACAGATATTGGGGCATGTCTTTAAATATGAAAACTTATACCTTACTTCAAAGAATTTGGTGTGCAAGCCAAAAAATAATGGTTGTATTTTTAATTAGGTTAGCATGGCTTAAGTGTGAAATGACCTTGAATTATAGAGGATGCAACTATGCCAGAAATCATGTCTAAGGGACAAGAATGCATCACCAGTCACATCTAGGATGTGTGAATTATTGGGATATGAGGTGTATAGGTGAGTGGAGACTAAAATGAGAAGATGGAGGGATAATTTTTCTAGGTTCTTTAGATTTTATCCTAAATGACCCAAATTGAGTACTAAATCAACACATCTCAAGACATGGCTAAAGCAAACTCGAAACTATTGGGGATGTGTGAAGTATGCACTTTTTCCCTCTCCAATAAAAATTAAACTTTAGGTCCTTGTCCTAAATTGTAAGAATTTTTACAATGTTTGATAGCCTCCTATTTAATATTTTATACTATAGAGCATATAATTAATAATTACAATGTGATTGGATCTAATTTAGAATTCATTTGTACCATGCCACATGTTAAAAGGCAGACTTTGATTTTATTTTTTTAGTGTGGCATTGCTTTTATAATGGTCACTCAACACAATTTTTAATTTTTTGCCTTTTAAAAATAGGACAAATATTTACTATTTTTATGTGTGTATGAGGTGATAGGGGGATTTGTAAGTTGTAACCTTGGGACTAAGGAGGCCACATGTTTTAGTCACTTTCCACTTGGATCATTTTCATGTTTGAGTTGTGACAATAATTTTTAACACTTTCCATTTGGACCATTTTCTATTTGGAAACTGTGTGCCAAACTAATACAAATAATTAACTCTTTAAGAGCAACAATCTAAGAATTACTATTAGAAGTCAAAGATAGGAAGACCGAGAGCCATCACTTACAATCCTAGGAAGCCAAAGAATAGAAGGCCAAGAGTCACCGCTTAGAATTCCATATTGGGTGTTACTTTAAAAATTTGAACTTAAATTACTATTAGAAATCAAAGACACGAAGTCCAAGAGCCATCACTTACAATCCTAGGAAGCCAAAGAATAAAAGGTCAAGAGTCAACACTTAGAATTCCAAAATAAAAGACCAAGAGTCACCACTTAGAATTCCATATTGGATGTTATTTTAAAATTTTGAACTTAAATCTTTACACAGAAAATCCAACACTGATCTAAACCCTTAAATAGAAATCAATATAATAAAAGATAGTAACTGTTATAGATATCCCTTTCAAAATAGTACAAGGTTTTATAATTCGGTCAGGAGTTCTCTTATAAAAGAGAAAGTGTAACAGTTTAATTGAAATCTAATGAAAAAAAGCACGTATGGAGTTCGCCATTCAGTGTGGCTCTCTGAAAACGTCTTGTAAACTTTCCATTATGTCAGTAATGGCTAGGTTGCATCCACTCTTCATCTCCATCTGCAATTGCAATCAAATTTCTTTATTATTATCTACTGCTGGTGAAATTACAAAAAAATGTAAAATGTTAGAAAGTTTAATGGGAAGACCTGTCCACTAAAAGTGAGATGAAGCGTTTCTTCTGCAAAGGAAAATATGTTGGCGTTCTCAACTGAAAGCTCAAGATTTTCCAGCTGGGTGAGACATTTTACCAGCAAACCTTTCCTGGCAGCGCAATCTATGCGAATCATAAACTTGTTTTGGATAAGTCGTACCTTGATCTCTGGATCTCCTTTTTCTTTCTGCTCACAACAAGACTTGCTCTGCCCCTGCTCAACCGCACTTAATCTCTCTTGCAGATGTTTCACGTATTTTACCGTCTCACTTAGCACACTCTCCTTATTTAACTGCCACCAACAGTTCAAATTTACTTGTCATGTTAATGCATGCAATTGGGAAACTCTATAATAAGTTGTGCAAGAAACACAATTTCTCCAGCCCTTCGCTAGGGATTTAGATCCACCAGTTCTCCAATGTCAAGGCATAATAATATAAAATGTTGTATAATCAGCATGAGATCATAGACTGAAAATGTTTCTGAGGAAAAAAATTATCAATTTTTTTTTGGGACATATTGTAATTTAGATTGAGAAAATTTATTATAGATTATTCTTAAACATCAAATTTAAAATAGTTAAAGGTAAATTTTTATCAATAAAAATAGGACAACTATTTATTATTTTGAAGTGTGCATGAGAAATCAAATTGTCATTGCTTGTTAGAGCAAACTGTTTGATATTGGTTTTCATCATCAACTATTCTTAAATATTAAACTGTTCAACAGAATAAAATTGTCATTGATTGATTGTTGAAGCAAACTGTTTGATATTGTTTTTCATCCTCAACTATTCTTAAATATTAAACTGTTCAACAGTCAAAGGCAATGTTTAGGAATATAAATAAGACAGTCATTTATCACATTTGGCGTGGATGAGGGGTAAAATTACTATTAACTATTTGAGTAGGTTGATGTTGTTTTCTATCACCAACTACGTCAAAAGTTTAAATTACTATTAACTATTTAAGTAGGTTGATGTTGTTTTCTATCACCAACTACGTCAAAAGTTCAACGGTCAAAAATAAATTTTTACCAATAAAAATAAAACAACTATTTACCAGTTTTAAATATGAATGGAAAATACTGTTTTAAAACATCCAGAATCATTTTATCTTACTGTCCTGCCTAAACGTTCAGGTATACAGTTTTCTCCTGTAAATTGCAAACCATTATCAAAGTAAAGATTAGAAATCAAATGAGTGAGATGGATCAGCACCTTCTTTATGCCCGGAACCAGAGATGACAAAGCAATTAATTTTTCGTTGAGTTTCTCTCGTCGTTTGCGTTCGGCCATGATGTATTTCTTGTGCCTGTTTACAGTAGTCACATTATCATTCTCATTAGCTGCATTTGAACATTGTAACAATGTATCTGAAGCTTGAAATGATGGATCATTATGAACAGAGCTATTTGCTTCTCCAAAACACTGAGTCTGATTCTCCACGTAATGACTTGTTAAGTTCCCATACTCATGAGCTTCCCTCCATTGCTGCACTTGTGCCCCAGAAAATGCACTTGAATTATACTCATGTTCTGAGAGCATGGCTTTCAATGATTCCATTTCTGAGGACACTGTTGGAATATTGAGAGTGTTCATTTCAATGTCCTACAAACATAGCATACAACAAGTATTAGAAGGGCATTATTAATGGAAGAGCTTACGAGATTGGACCTTGTGATCATTTATCTGCAACCATTCTACTTAAATATCATCCACTTTAATGGTCAAACAATCAATAGTAATTTTACACCTTATTCACAATAAAAAGTGTTAAATATTTGTCCTATTTTTATTGGTCAAAATTGATAATTGACTGTTGAAGTGGATTATATTTAAGAACAGCCATCTGCAACAGGATGCTTTCAGCCAAATGAGCCAGGGTACCCACCCATACTACATACTGATATCATATCGAACTATGAAAATATAAAACCTTCTAAGCATTAAAACAATATAAAATTGTATGGAACGGGGTTAAAACAAATCATTCCTTCCTCCTTACCAAGTCTGATAGCCATGAATTCTCCATCTCCATCTGATAGTCAACTGCCGAGAAAGGAAAATAAGAATGTGTTGCGCTACCAACACATTCTATCATGGGTATATAGAGTTTAAATACAGTCAAAAACACGGAATGGACGTTGGAGTCATTTTATCATGGGTATATAGAGCTTAAATCCAGTCAAAAACGAGTTTAAAGCACAGGCTTCGAAGTTTCTTGCTGTACAAGGTATCCAGTAGCTTCAGCTTGCATGTGATAAATCAGCCTCCCTAAGTCAATAGGTCGGCAATCGAGAAGCGCGTCCGTTGATCGTGTGAAAAGAAGATGGTCTGTCCGGGAAACTTCCATTTTTTTCTATCTGATTGGGAGGGAGGGTCAAGAGTTGTTCGGATGATGTTGAATTGAATGTTTTTTTAAACGAAAAAGTTTATGTTTTTAATTTTTAGGTTAGTTGACTTTGAATTTTTTTTTTAAAAATTATGTAAGTGATGTTTTTTTAGTGTATTAAATTATGTGATGTTTTATTAGAATTTAGTTGTATAGTTTTAAGTTAATTTTTATATGGATTTAATTGCATAGTTTAGAGTCAATCTCCATTAATTTATTATAAGCTGAGAAGTTGACTTCTATAACTTTTCATGTAGGTGATGTTTCTCTAGTGTGTCACATTATGTGATGCTTTTATCATGATTCAACTACATACTTTTAAGTCAATCTTCATTCATCCATATTATAAGGTGAGCAGGTTGCCTTAAATACCTCTAGAACTTTTCATGCAAGTGATATTTTTGTAGTGTGTCAAATCATCTGTTGTTTTTATCAAGATTCAATTGTATAGTTTTGAGTCAATCTTCATCAATCCATATCTCATCAGCATGAATGGTCCACTTAACACTAATTGCATCTAGGTGATGCTCACAAGGGTGAAGCATTGGGACTTCCTACATGAGGTCGCCCATCCCAATACTACTTCAACTCAAGCGTGCTTAACCAAGGAGTTTCCCACAAGATCAAGCCTATTTAGCTTGCTACCTCATTTGCAAAAACTTCAACAAGTGTTGTGCTTTATGAACTATTAATTATAGAGCTCCTTAGCTCATTCATTTTCATGTAGGTAATGTTTAAATAGTGTGTCAAATTATGTGATTTTTTTATTAGGATTTAACTACATGGTTCTGAATAAATCTTCATTTACCCACATTTCACAAGTAGTGTGTTTTGCATACTGAGTCGTATTCCTCCAAATAATTTGTCACAAGGGTATCACTACTTATGACACAAGAGGCAACTCCTCTTGCTTCCAAAACACACACTCACACAACAGACAATTAGCTGCCCACAAACTCAAATATCAATGGCACAAAGATTGCAACAAAACTTCTCAATTTTATTCAATTTCACTTCAGAAACAAATTATACATTTGCAACAAATGAATTACAATGTCTAGCCTCTAAAATTCTACACAAGTCTACTTCTCCACAAGCCCCTCACACGGGCTGAGATCCCTCCTCAACTCTGCCTGAGAAATCTACCCTCTTGGTGCAAAGATCTACTTCTTAAATAACTGCTATGACTCTTCATTTCCCTCCTTTTAAATCTGCAGTAGAGAAAATACCTGAAAGCCTCGATGAAGTGTCTTTTCACATCCCATTTCTGCGCCTTGTCTTCCTTGACTTTGGTGCTTCATCTGTGAAATAAAATATAACATTTAACTACCTCCAAAGAGGCATCTCCTCCTTTTCCAATGGCACCTCTTCGTTTTTAAATAACAATTTGTTTTTAAAACCTGCTGCACCCTTTCCTTCCCAAGTGGTTCGTATACTGCAACGCTTGGTTTCTAATTCAATTGCCAAGGAAATTTATTTAGTTTTCCAAATAAATCGAATTTACTTTAACCTCCAATGAGGAAACGCTGCCCTCTATTTGATAAGCATTTAGACCATAATAAAATAGTTACTTACCTTCACAGCTTGCGCAGTCTAGTATTGGCGTTCTTTAAACATTTAAATCACAAGAAGCATGTAGGAAGGATTCTGAGAACCGATCTTCATGAAGAAATCAACGAAATATCAGTGACTTTAAAAGCTTGGGTTCTGACACAATTCCAAAGGAAAACAGATCGCTCCCAACATGTTCTATTTTGTGTTGTTATCATGTATTGCTCCCAACATAGTGCTATATGCAAGCATACTAATTATATCAGTGCTACGTTTGAAAGTAATTTGAACACGATTCTTAAAATCTTGCAAATAATATATCATTGTCAAATGGCTTCAACACGATTGTCTCTGACTAAAGTCTAGATAGAGCTTATGGACTCTCCCAATGTTGGGAAAACTCCACCATGGAGGAATGTTTCTCTTGTTCACAAGACGTAACTACCAACAGTTGCCAAGATTGTGAAAATGTTGTAGACGGCAAAGCTTGGCTATACAAGTGCTTCATATGCTACGAGAATTATTCCTTCTTCAAAAAACTAGATACCGAGATAAATGTTGGTTACAGTTCAGTGGTGCTCATGGATGAGAATGATGTGTTTAGTACGGCAGTTAGGAAGCTTCTTCATATAAACATTTCAATAGTTCACCTTTCAATGAAACTTATGAACTCATATCTCGGAAGCTTCTTGTTTTATCAATGCAAACTGAAACCTTGAAGTATTTACAGATTGGCACCCAAAATCAATTCAAATCTCCTCTAGAAGCAAGACCAGTTGAAAACCTAAACAAAAATAGAAAACAAAAACTTGAGAATATTTTTGGTTGATGCAAATTGCCAGTTCGCCCGGGGTGCACCTGCATCAAACACGCCGGGTAGAAAGTTTGTGAGCATAGGCTCACAAAGGTGGAGTTGAGTAGTTGCACTACTCTTCTAGGTTGCTATCAACCTGCAGTGAACTCCTTCACTATCCAAGATCTGAAAATCAATCTTTCTTTTGCCTTTTCCAACATTGTGTCAGAACACGCATCACCTTCTTCCAACAACACCGCTTCTTCCTCCTCTTTCCCCTCGTGGACTCATGTCCACCAAATCCTAACCTCCACCAAATTCTTTCCTCACTCCTCTCCTCCTCTATGGTCTCAAACCCACCTTTAACCGTCTACCTCCACCAATATCCTGCAACATCCTTAACCATCTCTACACACAACCATGCAACATTCTCTTATCCTCTATTCATCTCATTTTCTACTACCACATCTGAAAACAAAATAACATCACATAACTGATTTACCTCATTAACCTTCATAGCTACAACATCAAACTTCAGTGCGATGTCTTCCACGTTCTTATTAGCTACAACTACATCCTCTATTGTTGCAATCACTTCTTCATTTTCTTTCACCTTCGTTTCTCTTACCTCTTCTTCAACCGCCAAATCTGTAACATCAAATCATCTTTCTCCTCATCCTTCGCTACAATTGTAAGCACAAAAATCATGCACTACCTCCACGAGGACCCCTATGATGATTCAAATCCTTGTCATGTACATGTAAGTGTGAAAATAAATCCTTTGGGTAGCAGGCCTCTTGATGATGTGTCCTCTCTTCTTGTTTTGTGTCATTTCTGCTTTGTTGATTCTCCTTCTTCCCCATTTGCGACACCTTTCGACACTTGTCGACTTGCATTTTCTAGCTTGTGACCTTGATCCTAATCCTTCTGAGTGTCTTGTAGGTGAGTTTTCACCTCTCCCCTTTGCATTTCGTCTAGTGCACCTCATAGAAGCCTTTTAGAAGTCCCCTGATCCATCTCCCGCTTTCTATTTTCAATTTCGACCAACCCATCCAAATCTCCCCCTATTATTTCCAGATCCCCACTGGGGATCCTGAAGATGCAAGTGGAGATTTGGATTCTTCCACATGACTGACCTTTTTCTTGATGCAGAAATCCCCCTTTTCCTTCTGTCAGCCTAAATTTCTGCATTCTACACTTTTGAACCCAGATCTCCCCGAGCAACCTAGGGTGGCCCCTGGGGTGACCCATGATCTCCCTGGGTAACCCTATTTGATGAAGGTGGCAACCCTGCCATCTTTTGACCCGCGGAAAAACTCAATGTTTCTCTCTCGTTTTTGCTCCGTTTTCGCCTGTTTTTCTTTCTGTTTGCATGATTTTTTATCCTTGATATAGAGTTAACTATTTCATGCATGCACACATGCATAATTAGCTCTATTTGATCTATAACTAACTCTCTAATCAATCTCATGCATTCCCTCACCTGCATTTCTTCTTAAGTGATAAGCTAGCATTGCTTTATCACTCCCTAATCAGCTGAGTTCACTGGGTAATCAACCTTGTTAATTCCTCAATCTATTCTTGTTAACTCATCAATCAAATGAGTTAACTCTTCAATCCAATCCCTTCTTCAAACCTATAAATACCCCCCTCCCTTAAGCATAAAGGGAGGCAAATTCATTGTGCACCAGCTCTTGCCAAGTTTGCTCTCCAACCCAGCATTCATATGCTCATACAGGACGTACGTGCCTTTTACTTTCTTTGTTTAGTCAAGCAACACAACGTTGCTCAATTCTTAGCCATTGTGCTCAATTCAAAGCTCACATCGAGTTCATACAAGCTTCACAAAAGCTTCTCTTTGCTTCTTCGGGTCATTTTGTCGTCGAGAGGAACAACTACTGTCATGCAAAAGGGTTTGAGGTTGCCTACATAAGGATACTGAGGGTAGTGGAGTCAACAAATCTTTATCTCTTTTAGGTTCTTTCATTGCTTTCATAGTAATTAGATAATCACTTTGCTCTCAGGAATAGTAACATTTTGCTTTTTCCTTGATAGGATTAGATCTTGCATGCTAGCTTAATTGTTTTTACATTCATAGATCTACTTTGATAGAAAAAGCGTCTTTTCTTTCCATTAAATTAGATTGCATTGAAAACACCGAAAACCCACAAAAACATAGACTAAGCTTTGCATTTGAAAAGACATATAGGATTGTATACATATTTATTTCATAGATTAGAAGCATTTTCCTTTCCAAAATACTCTAAAAAATACCAAAAAGATGCTTTACATGTTATCATTTAGTTTGCATTTATTTAGATATGTTAAAATAGACAACATTACAAACCCTCGATTCCATCACGAGGTAATCACAGTTGAATGAAAGTCAAACCCTAGGTCAAAACTCTAGATCTAGTTAGCAATCACATGACTACCCCTCTATCCTAATTCATGAATGTGTTTGGGAGTGAGAGGAGAGTGGGTGAAGGCTGTCCGTGACGAGATTGAAGAAATCCACCCAAGACCCCAACAAAAAACATTTGTCTTACCACAAGGAGACCCATTCATCCTCTTGGTGTTAGAAGAAATTAGACAACAATAGATATAGCAAGACCTCTTACAATGCATACAAAGACAAGAGGACATCAACGAAAACAACCGTTTGCCCACACAAAGGTGGAATTCAAGGAATCCAAACAGACGAAGAGAGACTAGTGACCCTTTGGGTCATAGGGTTATTTTAACTACCACATCAATTGAGTGAAACATTCAACAAAACACACAGCAACAAAGGCCACAGAACTTGCCGACCCCCCTTTGTGAAGTCTAGCTCTCCAACTAGCCAAATCCCCGTCATGTCTCACCTCCTCTTGACTGGCTACTTCCACGTGAGCGAGAGTGACGTGGCAGATCACCCCATGGCAAGGAGGGAAAGGGTCCGTGTGCATGCTGAAATCTGACCTAACAGCCCCAGGCAACTGGAGTCACGATTTTGAGCGTACATATTTTGGTGAACCCGACATGAAGAGCAAAATCTTTTGGTTAAACTTTTTGCGTTCCCATTGCAAAAACATTTTGACAAAAACATTGAATCACTCTTTCGTTGCTTTTCATAGCCACTTCGACTTTCATCTTTTGTGCCACCATCCATTCCATTTATTCTGCAGTGTCTATGACACCCCAAATATGAAGGAACCAGACTTGAACCAGGGAAACATTCTCTTAAACGAACTTGAAATCCCTTCTTTTGATAGGTATGTGCCACCTCATCTAGATGCACTTGTTACCAATTGTTACGACTATGAGGACTATGACTATGAGCATGATCCAAGAGAGTCCAGGCGTTCCCTATCCTTCAATAACCTGGCTTGGGAAAATGACTCAGCCATGCCAAATGCACCACATAAAGCAAGGAGAGTGAGGTTGGAAATACGTCAACCAGAATAGCCTTCCACAAGTACATCGAATACTCACCTTGATAAAAAAGTTAGAAGGTTGGAAAGGTATCTACAAGAAACCAAAGATGCTCAAGAAGCATTAACGATTGCCTTAGAAGAAGAACAAAAAGAGAAGGCTTCTCAAGAGGAAGCCCATCGAAGAGAGTATCCTAGAAATGAAGAAAATCCTAGAGCTGTGACTCCTGCAGATGTAATCATGACTCTAGTCTAAAGAATCAAGATCCTAGAAGCAGAACAAGCTGCTCTAGAAAAAAGAACAAAGTCTCATGAATAGGACCAGGGGGCATCTCAAAATCCCCCCTACCTCAATTACTACTCAAGACACACTAGTAATGATACTTGTTTGAACAGGAATCCTCCTATACAGAACAATCCAATGAATCCGACAACGGGTTACCAAAATCCACCTACTGGGTTATTACTAACAATCCCGCAATCTCATAGTGCTTTCTTAGGAACATATCTCGAATATCTGAAAGAGCCTCTAGACCAGAATATAAGGAGTGTGCAACTACCCCAGCCATTACCAAATCTCCCGAAGTTCAAGGGAGAGGGAGACCCAAACTCCCACATCAAAGCTACAGCCATAAGAGAACTCCTTCCTTGGGATGGGGTTGTCGCAAATATTTTCTTGAAAATGCTTGAAGGCATCACCTTGGATTGGTATTATTGTCTTCCAGAGGCTTCAATCCATTCATTCAGACAACTAATCGGAGAGTTTGTCATGGCATTTGACATGAAAAAACTTGTAAAAATAGGGATTAGAGAATTTCTCACGATCAAATAAGAACTGAACGAATCTGTAGCACATTTTATCACCCGATGGAGACAAGTACAATACTCTTCAACCAGTGCTCCAAACATGGACCACTGAGAACTATGTGACCTCTTCTTGCATGCCCTTAATAAAGACATGAGAGAAGAAGTTCAAAAACTACCATACAAATCATACGAAGAAGCATTGGAAAGTGTTTTAAGAATTGATCAAGCCGCTATCGATAGTGGATAAAAAGTTTACAGTTCGAATGAAAAAACAACAAAAGAAGACATGGGAAACAATACCTCTGTTGTTAAGATTCTCAAAAATAATAGGAGTGCAACCACAGATGGGGTGACAGATCAACCCCCAGTCAAAAGGGTAAGAGATGATTACAATGGGAGAGATTTTCATCCTCCTAACGTAAATGCCATAGATTGACCTAGAAATAATGGGTATTATCCCCGAGACAACTATCAAAGCTAGAACCGCGACAAAAATGGGAATGGAAATGATGAGAGATATGAGAGACCCACTTATGAATACAACCAGTATTGTTCTTTTCATAGAACAAAGGGGCATAGCACAAAATCTTGTAGGGAATACAACAGATTCATAGAAAAGCTCGCAGAGGATCAACGATGCTTGTTCATAGAAATGTTCTTGAACTTGCAAAAGATCACTCTGGATATCAAAGATACAAGACAAAATCAAGCTCCCATAGCACCTCAAAACACAAACATGAGGATCTATCAGGACCCATTCCCTACGCACAAGAACACTGAAACAACAAACATGGATAAAGCAACTCAAAATAGTAACCCCAAAGTCCCGCCTCAACTAGGACAAAAAGGAGAAACTAGGTTGATGGTATTAGTAGAGATCATGCATAATGAAGAAAAAGAGGAGGATCATGAGCAAGAAGATGAGCAAACAGAACCATATGAGGCTACCATCTCAATAATAGAACCAATACCAGCTCCCATTGGACCTTATGAGCTCATAGAAATTCTAAAGAAAATGTATGCGCACATTTCGTTCATTAATTTACTCAGGAACTCCCCCTCACATCGCTCCGCATTGCTACAAGAAATAGGCCTAAAATATCTTGACCAAATCACACCACTGCCTAGTGAACAAATCAACCATGTACATTATGATCTCATCCCACCAAACTCAGAACTTAAAGATCCAGGGTTCTTTGATTTACAGTGGATGCCCTCTAAGGCAAAATTAACCAAAAAGGGAGACCCCACACTATATCTTCAAGTATGGGTCTATGACACATGTATTAAATGAACGTTGGTCGATGATGGAGCTGCAATGAACATAGTGCCTTTTTCCCTTTTGGAGAGAATGGGCTATGGACACACCAACATCACCACTTTGAGGGATATTTTAAGCGGATATGACAATCTAAAGGCAGCCACCATAGGAAAAATCACTCTCCCAGTGACCTTGGGTCTCAAGACCATTCCAACTACTTTTTATGTCATAGACAAGGACACAGGATATAACTTAATTCTTGGAAGGCCATGGATACACAGGATGAAAGCTGTACCATCCATCCTATTTCAAGAAGTTTGATTCCTGCACCTAGGGAAAGTTTATGTTGCACAGGGAGATCTAGAACTTTTCAACATGATAAAATCTAATACCCCAAACAAGCACATAGGAATTCCAATAGACTACGAACTCCCTACCAACAAGTTGATCATCCCAAGTCCAACACCGCAATCGATATGTGTCAAAAAGATGGAAACCCCGTAAAAGATCGTGAACACAACAGACATCAAAACTCTGGAAAATGAGCCACCATCAAAGTAGAAAGAAGTGGTCCCCAAGGAAAAAACAATTGAAATCATGGAGTTGATCGAAAGGGATGGACTACTCCAATTCCCCCTAGAGATACTCACCATTGTCTTTCATGAAGTCTATAAACTCTTCCCATGCATAGGGGAAAATCCTCATAGAACCGAAGACCAGGTATTTCAAACTACAACATTAGATCTAAGTAATGCACCCCCACATGCTTTCTCGGATGCTGAGGAAGACATAACTGAGGGTTATACCCCACTATCACCACTAAGTAAGTCACATCTCCTTGATACACCTAAAGAGACAGAATCATATGAGCCCCTCACACCAACTGAGGACTCACATCAACTAGTATTACCATAGAAGAGGCACATTCCATGGATAATGAGTCAACCAATGCTATAGGGGTGTTACCTAGGATGTTTGTAGTGTCCAAACCATAAGAGAAACCAACCATTTCCTCATCAGTTTAATCAAATGAACTCAGTGAATGGGAAGCACCTCGGGTACAAATAGAAATGGTGGAGAGATTGCCTGACGAAGATGAAGAAAGCGAAGGAATCTTTCACAAAGAGTGGAAGATGAGAGTGACAGTTGGTATCGATGATCCTATCATCTTTGAACTACCAAAAAGTTATATTGGGTATGCCATGGACTTGAGACTAGAACCCAATGGGAGGACAAGTATAAGCTTTGTCCCCCTTGATGAACAAAGGGAACCACAAACGCCTCTTGAACTATTCCAATTCATACAAAGAATCCAAGAGAGACTAGAAATAAAGATCTATATGCAAGAACAGTTTGATCTATTGATGGACTTACTCAATTGCGAAGGAGTCTTATATTGGACTCCCTCCCACCAACATGCCTTTCAGGATCTACTGTGTCTCACAATTCCCAGAGAAACCACTGAGTTGGAAACAATAAGCTCAAGCGATAAATCATACCGAATAGGAGAACTTGTCCTAAGAAGAGGTAGCATGAAAAACAAGAAAAAGAGACGAAAGAGAGCCTTTTCAGAAGACTGGAACCCCTACATGGTTAAAGAAGATATCAGAAACAATGCTTATCTCTTGTGCACAATGGAGGGAGAGGAATTTAGTGAAACAATCAATGCCTTTCACCTCAAGAAGTATTACGTCTAAAAAACAAAAAAAGTGGAAAACATGAAAATACAATAAAATTATAAAAAATCAAAATGTCAAAAACAATTTGTTTCTTGCATTTTTGTTTCATTCTGTTCATCTTGCATTATTGTTTGTGACTTGCTCTTGTACTATTTTCCCTTTAGTAAAGAGTCTTGTGTTGTCCAGATATATGGCATCCTTTCAGGACCTAGAGAGTCCTCATTTTCCACAATCACCATTATCCCCCTTCATTCCCAGTGATTCTAAATCAAAGCCTAGCTCTTAGCTTTACACTGATCCCAGTCTTAATAAGTCAAGATGTTAGTTCTAAGCAAAGTCAGTATTCAAATCTACAATGTTCAAAGGAAGCTTGCAAGTAGACCTTCCCAATTCTTCCCTAGTAGTAGAGAAGTCCAACCAGATTACGAAAACTTTAAGTGGTGCTTAGCCCCTTATCTCTCTTGGCCAAAAATGTCAGGAAGATCAAAACTCTGAAGGAAGCAATCTAAAATTTGAGTGAATAAAAAAATGAGTGATCAAAATAAGAGTGTAGAAAGTGAGAATTGAGAGATCAAAGCATTGCATAGCAAAAATCCCAAAAGCATTCATTTCCTGAAAAATTAAAATCCAAAAAAAGATGAGAAAAATCAAGTGAGGAAAATACAAAAAAAAGTGAAAAGCAAAAAAAAAAAGAGAGATCTACAAAAAAAAAGTGAAAGAGAGAAGATTGTTGAATGTTTGTACTCTTGGGTGGAGATCAGTCTAAGCTCGAAGCCTCAAGAGTGACATTCTAACAGAGAAAGAAAGGTACAAAGTACACACACACACACACTAACTGGGCAAAACTGAAGAGTCTAGTTGTCTCTAGGATCATCTTCTATCTAGAGACCCTTGTTCTTTCCTGGATATCCTTTACCCCGGTTCTATCTTGCTTGCCATCTATGATCTAAGTCTAGTGAACACCTATAAAATTTTCTGCTTGTCTAAGTTGAAAGCTTGTCAGATTATTTGTTGCAAGAGACACATTGTAGCTTCATGATTGTTGTCATTGATGGCAATAAAGTTCATCCCACACATCCGCAGGACATGGTGTGTCTATATCGGAAGTCAAATTGAAGAGTGTTGTGGTCCAGTAAGCAAAAACAGAGCATGTGGAAAGATCCGACAGTCAGGTCCGGATCTCTCAGAGGAAGTATCTTAGTAAAGTACGGACTTGGGGAAGTCAAGAGGAGTACCTTGACTGATATATTCCAGGGATTGAGCCTTCGATGATGAAAGAGTAAAGAGATATGAGCATCTAAGTATTGGGGTCCTATTTGACAGAGTAGACAGAGGAAGATCTGACCGGCAGAGCATCAGACATTATTCCAGATGAGATATTGATGGTGATGAAGGTTCTTAAGGTATCATTCATAATTGGCTGACATGTTAGATGACTTCTATGAGTATCTCTTTGATACGCATCACTTGGTAAGCAAGGATTCAGCCAACAGACTAGAGTTTGGGAAAATATTGACTATTACAGATGCTGACTAGAAAGAGGATGAAATCCTTTGTGTGGATATATATACCAAATGGATTTCGATGAGAAGGGGAGTGTTGTGTAGTGTGTTGTGCGAAAAAAGGTAGAAGAGCAAAGTGGAAACAGTAAGGCAGGTCCGGTATGTGAAAGGACAGCAGCACAAAAGAAGAGAAAGGATGAAGTGTTGTAGATTAGTATACTGAGCCTAACCGGAACTGAACTCTAGCATATGTGGATGCTTCTTATCAGTTCAAGTATCTTGTTATTCTCTTTATCTCTTGTAGGCAGTGAGCCTCTTGTGAGCAGTGTGCTCGGGCAGTGAGCCCTAATTGGCAAGTGCCATTTTGTACTTCTATTCTTCTAATAGAGAATACATTCTTGGGTTAGTCACCCCGTGGTTTTTTCCCTTAACAGGGTTTTCCACGTCAAAATCATTGTGTTATGTGTATTGACCTTGTTTCTACTTTCATGCTTATGGATGCTTATTTGCTTTGATGCTGCACTAGTTGTTAGAGAATAACAGAAAGTTAAATTAATTAAGATAACTGATTCACCCCCCCTCTCAGTTATCAACAATTGGTATCAGAGCCAAGTTCCTCCAAACAAAACCTAATAGCTTGAGGAAGTTCTAAAGATTAAAATGGATGTGTATGGTATGAGGGAGCAACTTCAGTCTACCCTAGATGATCTTGAGCAATCTAATTCTGAAGTCAATGAATTGAAGGAAAGACTTAAACAGGCTGATGATTTCATAAATGAACTAAAAGGGAAATTGAGTCTCTCTATGAAAAAGAGAAAGGATCTACTTCAGCAATTGGCAAGTCAAGGTGAAGCAAATGATACAAATGGAGATCTAAAGGAGAAAACCAAGTTATGTGAAAAGTTATCAAAAGATATCATTATGATAAGACATGAAATGGAATAAGGAGTTATGAAATTTACCCAAGAAATTGAAGAGAAAAGAAAAACTGAAGATGATCTAAGACAATTTCTCAAGGAGAAATCAGAACACTACCACAAGATGGATAGAATAATCAGGCATCTTGAATCTGATCTTGAAGATGCTAGAGATAATGAAGAAAAACTTGAGGATCAAATTGACACTCTTAAAAAGGATCTTCAAACAACAAATGAATACAAAGAGAAATTCAAGATAAGTTCTGCTCAACTTGAAGTTCTTCTTGAAAGCCAAAAGAGGGTAGATGACAAGTGTAGCTTGGGATATGAGGAAGGTGAAAGCTTCGGATCCGGTTAGAAGAATTTTGGATCAGGAAATCCAAGGAACAGGCCTAGAAGACCTCCACAACTAGTGCAGCTAATCAGTGCAGAAAGAGAATGAATCAGACTAATACATCCTTGTCCGGACAGTGTTTTAATTGCAAAAGGTATGGTCACAAATCTCATGAATGTAGAAATATGCAAATGAACAATTCATTCAATGGTAGATGCTTTGCATGCAATAGAATAGGTCATATGGCTAATCAATGCAGATCAAGAGGATATCAATCAAATATGCAAAGAAATGTTGTTTGCCACAATTGCAATAGATCCGGTCATATTGCCAAATTTTGTAGAAGTAAGAATTAGGACAAAAGAGGTACGGTACATCATAATCAAAATCAAGACAAAGGAAAAAAAAAAGTGAATGCGGATGAAGTTCAAAGTGAGATGAACAAGATTTGGGTGAAGAGAAGTACAGAAAATGTAGGGGATGGATCCGCACCAGAATCTGGTGCTAATATTCCTTCCAGAAATTAAAAAGTGAGCCTTGTCTCAAGGGGAGACAAGGAAAAATACTTTCCCCCAGCCAGTTGATTGGTGCCGGAATTGGCACAAGGAAAGTTGCGGATTAAAGGGTTCACAAAGGAACATCTAAATAATCTTTGGTAAAGAGATGAAAGATCCACAAGAAGTTTTGAACAGGTTAAAGACTAATCTGGTTCAACATTCATTCGGTGAGAAGTAGGTTTTTCACAGTTAGATCTGGTATGATTCAAATTAAGGTATTTTGATCTGCGGATAAATGGAATGATTGGAGAAAGGTAGATAGATTGCTAATATTCATCAAAGATTAACTCCAAGTGCATCTTAGTGTTCTGGAAAAGATTTTTTTAGAACAAGGAGAACAAGGCAAACTGGAACAACTTAAGTTGCACATTTATTGTATTATGAAATTAGGGTTTGCAGAGAAATATAAGGGCTTTCCTATTAATCATTTGCTCATCCTACATTCGAGAAAAAGAGAAAAAGAGCTCTGCAGCAAAATCATCTCAAACATCTCAAGGATCAACCGCAGAAGTCAACTCTTCTATCATGCCCACATTTTCCATGTGGTCACAACACACATCACACGTGTCATGTGGTCATGACACGAAATATCAAAAATTTTCTCGCGCTTCCCTAAAAACCCCCTCGCATGCGTAAGCATGCTCGGTGGTGTTCGTTCAAGGTGAAAACACTACAGTTGTCGGTGGGGTACAAGTACAATTGCGTGCAACCAGACGCAAGCAGACCAACAAGGGGGTCTCTACGACGCCGTTAACCTCACTGCTAGGTTTAAAATATCAGGGTTCCTAAATCTAAATCTCGGCAAATTCTGACAGCATAACGCCTTACAGCGTAAGTGGGAATTACCCAACACTATATTACGCCCGTGGTTCGCTGATAGATTAACAACTTCCCACGACGCCTTGTTCCGACTAAACCGACTCGTGATCTCCCTATTTAATCATTTTTCAACAAGGCACGGTTGTCTGTCTCCTCTCTTGCTTCCTGACATATACTCCTCCTTCGACTTAGCATTCTCAACAAGGTGGTTCGTTTGCTCTCTCTTCCCTTTTCTCTGGGTCTTAATTTTGATTGTATTTTTATCGCGCTCACCTTAACTATTTCTCTGATAATTTATTTTGTTTATATTTCGGTCTCTCTCTTTCATTTTCTATGCTTTCTTTATGTTTATCCGGTCCTTTCTTCATATTGGACATCAATCAGGGTTATCACTGTATCTATTGTTGACATTAAACCTAACTTCCGGATGATCCAGGTCACATAGGTTGGTTTACTACTTCGCTGGACTCAGTCTTCTAGTCTTCTCCGATCTAGGTTTCTCCTCTTGTATGTATTAATTAAACTTGTTTCTAAGCAAATTTTGGCAGGAGGGTCCATCAACTTAGTTCTCTTATCCCATGTGGGAAATGTCACACATTTTCTCCTCTGTGTTTTCCAATGTTACTTTTTCTTCTTCTGACTCTCTTACAGGTTTACTTATATGGACGTTTACTACAGTTGAGATTAAAATGGCCTCACTTGGAATGTCTATGATGGCTTCTTAAGTTTATTTCTAGTGATCTTTTAAGCTAGGTGACGTGTAATTTTCCTTTTCATTTTCCCAGTTATTGAATCACGTTGATAGTTGAAACTTCCGAGAAACTCTTTCCGGAGTAATAGAATATATTCCTTTATGCTCCCATTAGATTATAATTTTATTTTCTCTTATTAGTGTTAGGAGAAAACGACCCCTCTGAAAGTCGTAATCATAAAGAAAATATAAGTGTGTAACGATATATTTATATGTATATATATATATATAAGATTATATATATATATAAAAACTCATATATTCAATTATACTTCTCATGTTATATTTACTGTTGTTATTATTACTATTGTATATTATAATTACTATTATTGTAATTGTAAAGTTATCTTAATAATTTATTTCTCTTATATACTATTCCTAATCTTGATAAGCGGCTCTCCTCTTTATAAAATAGATTCCAGACACAGAAACACCTCGTTAATTAAATCTGTGGAACCTTTACTGTAAATCAATGTCGAAGGGAACCAGGGAAATGGGGACTCTTTAAGTGTATGTGTATATATATATATATATTACATTTAAATCAAAATATAAATAAATATCTATATATACAAAGATATGTATATACAAATATATATTTATAAATTAATATCTATATATATAAATAAATAGATATCTATATATATACAAATATATGTATATATAAAGATATATATTTATCATATATAAATAGTTAAATATATATTATTTTAATACTATCTTTCTCATATAATATAGGGTTTTCAACCCTAACATTCTTATTATTTTTTTTGTTTTTGTTGTGGTTGCAGGTGGGACGGCCGCATGGTAGCGGCGGCCAGGAATGGCGGAGGCGAAGGGAAGGGGCCTGTGTAGGCCGCAGAGGAGTATGAACGGCGGACACTTGGCAGGGATGTGGCCCCGCGGCGGATGGCAGAGGGTGAAGAGGAGAGTGGCGGCTTGGGTGGCGGAGAGGCCGTGTAGGGCACAAAGGTAGAGGCGTGTGATGGGCGGAGGTCGGGCCGTGCAGAGGGAGGTCCGCCGTGGTTCGGACCGCGGGGTTTAAACGGCGACGGGTATTCATGGTGGCGGAGCGTGGCTCCGCGGGGAAATAAAGGGCAGGGGGGTGTGGGGAGGGGCGGAGCCCCACCCACATCCCACGATGTGGGGTGTGGGTGGGGCTCCGCCCCTCCCCACACCTCAAAGGAACTGCGGTGGGGTTTCAAACCCCACCACCAACATTAATTTTTTTTTTAAACTGTGTTTACACACAGTGAACCCAAATTCTGATCATTACTTGTTCGAATATCATAACTTTTAATTTGCAATTCATTAGTAGGTATATATATATATATTATTTGGATGATAACAATTAATTTTCTCAGAAGCAACAATTAAATAAATAAACACTCAAATATATATATATATATATATATATATATATATATTATTTTCATAATACCACTCAAATTCTCATAAAGAACAAAATATTCAGTTTGTCAAGAATAAATTTCCTTTTCCCCTATTTATAAAATGTCAGAAGTAAGAATTTATATTTTACTACCTCTCAACTTTTCAACTTAATCATTTAAACTGTATTTTCCATTGTAACAATGAACTTTAAATCTGTCTTTTCAACTAGACATGCATATTTATCCTTTTAATTACATAAACAAAATCAGATTTAATACAATAAAACTTTTTATTTAACTTCAAACTTTCCATATGAAATTCAAGGTAAATAATTACATCATACACAATACAGGAAGATTAACTCTTTCACTACCCTTAACAAGATGAAAGATAAGGATTTCCTTCTCCCAACCAACATACAAAAGAAGTTATGTAACAACTAGGTAACAGTCACACCCAATAACAAGATCAGGGAGGTTATTTCCTTCACTCCCAGGGTGACATTAAATTTACAAAATATCAAGAGAGGTGCTCTCTTTTACACTCTTTACAAAAGATCATGAACTAATTCACAAGACAAAGAAGAAGAATCTGTTTCTTCATAAATATAACTTCTCCAAATCCAACCGGAAGCTCCAAGATGAAACCTGCGTATCAAAGACAAACAAAGAAGAAAACACCAGTCATCTAGCTCTCCTCCCTTCCGTAGACCCGCAAGAGGGTCACCCCCGAGCTAGGGAGACCATACTCACACCTGGGTAACTCAAGCACTCCACTTCACAATAGGGACAACAACAAACCCAAAGCACACAAACACCCGTGGGTAAATTACACAACACGGAAACTCAACTACAGTGAGTTTCATAAGGGGCAAGAGAGTGGACACACTCGACTCCAGAGTGTCACCCTTACAGATAATTTAACCAACACAATTTCTCTTGGCCTCAAACCAAGTTTGATCACAAATTCTTTTAAGAAATTTGTACTTGACTCTCAAGTCAAAGATACAGTCACAGATACATGCCCTCAAGGCTTTCAACATCCCAAAAGATGGAAACAGGTATGCACCCGAGGAGGATCTCTCCTCCCCTACCCCAAACTTGATGAGCATTTCTCCCAAGTGGGAGAAGCTCTGTCAAACAACCCGACAACAAACCCCACAGAAAACACATCTAAAACACAAACAAATAATCATCTGTCACACACTTTATATACACTTTACATACATATTCAGATATACGAAGAAAGGTAAAAATCAAACCAACCTTACAAAGCCCTCCTGGAATGAAAATGATGCAGAGCTCCACTGAGTTCTCTTCCAACCTTAGCCAACAACTCCTCTCCCTTTCCTCACCTCCAAGCTAACTCTCCTATTTTTTTGGCAATCATAAAAAAAACTCTTCCCCCAAAATTCAACTAACTCCCTCTCATCCCAAAATTGGAAACAAATAACCAAATTCTTTTTCAGTTTTGAGGAATGGGGGGGTGACACTTGTCACCTCCTCACTCTCCCCCAAAACCACTATTCTGTCCTGGTGGCTTATGTCACTCACCCATCCCTAGAGTACTCCTTATCCCTCTCCTCATGTCATTTCTCTTACGCATGGGAGAAATAAAAGGAGTTAAAGGAGGAAAAGACAGGTGACCCATGCCTCTTCTTCCCTCCTTCACATGGATGGCCCCACAACACATGGGGGAATCTCACTAATGGAGAAGGTGACTTCAAGTCAATCCTTCAATAATGGATGGGTTTGAAGTCATCTCTTACCTTGGGGAATGAAGAGGGATGGGTTGGGTGTTGGTACAACCCATCTTGTCCCCTCCATACCTCCAATTTTCGCCACTTAACTTCAAGGGGAAGTTAAGATGACTAGATGGAGGTTACTCAAGGGTTACCCATGCCAAATGGGCCCCTGGACCCATGGGGTATAACCCAGGGTCAACTTTAACCCATCCAGGACACCCACGGTCAAGGTAAAGCACATGAAAAGGCCTCAAAGATTTAAATAAAATAAAGAAATTCAAATTCAAACTTTTTACAACACAAATCATAAAATATTGTTACAAGAGGGTAACCAAACCCACTCGACCATACGAAAGACCATATTACAACATCACATCAAACACAGAAAGATCTTGGTTCCTCGTGGAACCAGATCAGCTTAACAGGGAATAACAATAACAAGGTGCGGAATGATCTCTGAAATCTGTGGTTCGATTAGTAAATCCTGCACACTAAATTACAAGATCAGTATCCACATATAATCATCATAGCCGAAGCAACTTTTAAACATGCATTATCATGACATAGTTCCAATTAACATAAATGAAATCATATTACAATTTTCCAACATCACCTAATTAACTTTTCTGAAATGTAAACTTATCCAAATATCACCCAATTAGTTTTTCTGAAATCATAATAAAGTTTAATAGTTTGACAATTCCAGGAACTGCTATCCCACAAATATAAAAAGTAACAATAACAGTAATGTAAATAGTCATAACAACAGAAGTAAAAAGGGCGGTCCTCACATCCTCTCCCCCTAAGACGGTACTTCCTCCTGGAAGTCGTCAAAAAGGTGAGGATAAAGGGTCTTCAGTCTCTCTGCATCTTCCCATGTTGCAGTGACTTCGTCGTATAGGTCCCACTAGACTCTAACTTGGTCCAGCTCTCGACCTCGAAGGGCCAGCGTCCGACGAGCCAATATGCGAATTGGCTCCAGCGCCAGCTGTCCGTCTGCCTCTACCTGAAGAGCACTCCAATCCAACACGTGAGATAAGTCAGAAATATATTGACGTAATTCTGATACATGAAATACATCGTGGATACGTGACAGGCTAGGTGGCAAGGCTAGACGATAGGCTACTGGTCCTATCCGCTCCAAGATTTCGAAAGGTCCTACAAATTGAGGTGCGAGCTTAGAGCCCTTCCCGTAACAGATTGGACTCTTGTGTAGTCGCACTCTCAAAAATACTCTTTCCCCCACAGAGAAGCTTCGGTCTGTCCTCTTAGCATCGGCATACTTCTTCTGCCTGTCTTGTGCTTCCTGAAGTCTCTGTCTAATCTGTCTGACCTGCTGTTCCATATTCTGAACTATTTCTGGACCGATGACCGTTCTGTCCTCTATCCGATCCCAACTCAAAGGTGTTCTGCATGGTCTGCCATATAATGCCTGAAAAGGAGGCATATCCAACGAGCTATGATGCCCATTATTGTAGGCGAACTCAACTAGATATATGTATTCCTCCCATCTAGACTGATGGTCCATCACATACATGCGAAGCATGTCTTCTAACACCTGGTTAACTCTCTCTGTTTGTCCGTCAGTTTCCAGATGATAGGCTAAACTGAAGTTGAGCTGTGTGCCCAACGCCTGATGTAAGGCTCTCCAGAACGATGAAGTAAATACGGAGTCTCTATTAGATATAATGTGGCGAGGTACTCCATGAAGTCTAACAATCTGATCAAGAAACACCTTTGCCACCGATGGTGCATTGTATGTTGTGCATATTGGTGAAAAATGCGCCACTTTGGTCAGCTTGTCAATTGTCACCATAATAGCATCATGGCGACGTGATGACATAGGTAGACCAACGATAAAATCCATCAAAATGGTGTCCCATTTCCATTCAGGTATCTCGTGAGGGTACAACAGTCCCGCTGGATGCTGATGTTCAGCTTTGACCCTCTGACATTCCAGGCAACGAGCAACAAATTCGGCAATGTCACGCCTCATCCCAGCCCAATGGTAAAGCTGTCGTAAGTCAGCATGCATCTTCTTCACTCCTGGGTGTGCTGCATAGGGTGCTCTATGAGCCTCTGATAGGATTACTGTACGAAGATTACCCGCATTGGGTACATAGATGCGCTGCCGATGTCGAAGCATACCATCAGACTCAAGGGTATATCCTGTAAATTTGCCCTCAAGGGCCTTCTGATTTAATATTGCCTGCCGCACCTCAAGAAACCACTCGTCTTCTGGTAGATGCTGTAAGATGCGATCTTTCAAGTCCACCCTCAAGGTCAGGGTTAGGATCTCGTGGCGCCTTCGACTCAAAGCATCAGCGACCACGTTCTCCTTCCCTTTGATGTAGTGGACATCGAAGTCGTATTCGCATAGGAATTCCATCCAACGCCGTTGGCGGGCGTTCAAATTTGGCTGTGTAAAAATATACTGCAAACTGTGATGATCCGAATGGAGTTCAAAGCATCGACCTAGGAGAAAGTGTCTCTAGCGGACCAAAGCATGAACAACTGCTACGAGCTCTAATTCGTGAGTAGGATAGTTTAACTCATGTGTCTTTAGTTTCTACGATTCGTATGCGATCGCTCTACCACCCTGCATAAGCACGGCTCCCAATCCTTCTAATGATGCATCTGTGCAAACTACAAACTCCTCTGTAGGATCTGGGACCGCTAAAATAGGAGCACTGGTAAGACGCTCCTTGAGGACTCCAAAGGCTTTTTCACACTGCTCAGTCCACATGAAACCCTTCCCTTTTCGCTGAAGGGAAGTAATGGGATGTGCTATCCTGGAGAAGCCCTCGACAAACCGACGATAATACCTGGCTAACCCCATAAAACTTCTGACCTCTGTCACGTTGGTGGGTGCCGGCCAGTCCTGAATTGCTCTGATTTTAGATGGATCTACGGAGATGCCATCGCCTGATAAAATGTGTCCCAAATACTGCACCTTTGTCCTGAAGAAGGCACACTTCGCCAGGTTGCCATAAAGCTGTTGCTCTCGTAATTGCTGCAAAACTTGACGCAAGTGTTCCACATGCTCCTCCTTAGTCCGTGAATAAATCAAAATGTCATCTAGAAATATTATCACGAACCGATCTAGGTAAGTACGGAACACCCCGTTCATGAGACTCATGAACACTGCAGGAGCGTTCGTCAACCCGAAGGGTACCACTGTGAATTCGTAATGGCCATATTTGGTTCGAAAAGCAGTTTTATGAATATCTGCCTCCATGATGCACAATTGGTGATACCTAGATTTTAGATCAATTTTCGAGAACACTCTGGCTCCCTGCATCTGATCAAAAAGGTCGTCAATCCTAGGCAGAGGATAACGGTTCTTCACCGTCACCTTGTTCAACTGCCTGTAGTCCATACATAAACGAAGAGACCCATCCTTCTTCTTCACGAAGATAACCGGTGCACCCCATGGCGAAATGCTAGGTCGGATGTGCCCCTTCTCAAGTAATTCCTTTAACTGCAGTTTAAGTTCGGTGAGTTCATGTGTAGTCATCCTATAAGGTGCACGGGATATCGGTTCGGCACCCGGCACTAAGTTGATGTGGAAGTCCACTTCTCTGCGTGGAGGCATACCTGGTAATTCTGGCAGAAATATATCGGCAAACTCTCTAAGGACAGGGTGATCATCTAAGGTAGCCTCAGGTTCTTCCTCTGCTCTATCACTGACCGTGATGGCAAACATCTGGCATCCCTTCCGCATACAACGCTTAAGCTGCTGAGCGGATATCATATGAACAGCCATGGGCTTTTGAATGCCCATTATTTCAATCGACGAACCATGATCATCTAAACAGCTAATCGTCCTCTGGCGACAGTCAAGCTTGGCTCTATGTGCCACAAGCCAATCCATACCCAAAACTACACCGTAGGATCCTAATGGCATAATCCTAAGGTCACATGTTGTGGTGAATGATCCCAATGTGATCTCACAGTCTTTAACCAAGGTATCTACTGACATCCTGGCCCCTGAGGCCAACTCAACTTCCCACCTAATGTCTTGCCTAGAAGCCACCAGCCTGCAACGCTCCACTAACGATGTAGACAAAAAGGAGTCAGTAGCTCCTGAGTCGAAAAGGATCGAGATGGGGAAGTCTCCAATCGTACCTGCTGCCTCGATGACGGAAGCCTGGAAGTCAGCCTGGCGGTTATCAACCGCTGCAAACTTGTGGTGGGATCTGCCCACGTCACCTACGGTCTGCTCAGACCCTCCTGATCGGGGCTATCCCCCTGCAGTAAATCCCTGCGGGCACTCTCTAGCTAGATGCCCTGCCCCACCACACACATAACATGGTCCTCTAGCCTATAACTGCCCTGACTGTGTTCTGCCCGACTGTTGTTGCCCAGACCGTCCCGTAGACCCCTGTGTGCCTCTGTAAGACTGCTGGGACCTCGCGGGTCCTGCCGATGAACCCTGCTGTCTCTGATCTCTGCGTGGACCCTGCTGCTGCCATCCACGATTCTGTCCTTCCAGACCCCTCTGTTGGAATTTAGATTTTTGCTGATGTTGCTGCTGCTATGGAGGCCTAGGGGGTAATGAGGAAGAGTTATATCCTCCTTTCTGTGTTGTGTTTTGAGGCCTTCAAAAGTTTTACTGTTGCTGGGGATTACGTTCCTGGTACTGCGGGCGTGAATTCTGCCCACGTCCCTAAATTTCCTCTGATATAAGGGCCTTTTCAACAGCCTCACTCATGGTCTGGGGATTTGCCATACGAACTGGTCCTGCTATCCCGTGATTCAACCCTCTGATGAATTTGTGTATTAGGATTTTCTTGTCGTGGAGGTACTCCGCGTAACGAGAAAGCTCAATGAATCGACTCTCATACTGAGTAACAGTGAGTCCCCTCTGCTGTAAATCATGGAACTCATCGATCCTGCACTGTCTGTAATGTTCTGACAAATATCGCGCATTAAAGCGCTCTATGAAGATGTCCCAAGTGAGTGTCTCTACGGAAAGTCGGCGCTTGCACTCCTCTGTACGCCACCAGGTAGTGGCGGCATCCCTCAGAAGGTGGACTGCCACTCGTGCTTTCGTGTTGCTTCCATATGGTCGCAACGCAAAACACCTGTCTAAACTAATTAGCCAAGCCTCGGCCACAGCTCCCTCTGTAGCACCTGCGAAAGTGGGTGGGTTGAGCCTAAGTAGATCTCTGATGGGGTCCCCTCTGTCTCTAAGTCTCACAACTGGCTCTTCCACACCATCCTCATACAATCCCTGATGAACCTGATCTGCCCTCTGGTTCTCATCTCGTCTCAAAGGTCTCAGAGGACTCCTGCTCCGTGCACGGAAGGCTGACCCTACCTCCTCTACTGTTGTGTCGGGAATCTCAACGAAAGGCTCCACACGTGGCACCTCTAGTGGATCAATGCGGGGCTCCCCACGTGGTTCAATACGTGACTCGGCACGTGGTTCCCTACGTGGCTCCTCTCGCGGATCAACACGAGGCTCTACACGTGACTTAGGAATCACTGGCGGTAACCTGTCTAACATAGCCTGTAGTGCTTGTAAGATCTGTGGACCTATATCCAATACTGGTGTCACCTGTGGTACTAGTGGTGCTTGTGGTTCAGGTGGTGCAGGTGGTGCTGCTGTAACTACGGGTGCTAGTCCCTCAGCTGAGGAATCAGTGTGCACCTCGATAGACGCTGTGTGGCATGACCGTGCTCGTCAAACATGGGGAGGCATCCTACAAAACAAGGTAGAAACTAATTAGCCAAAGTTGCGGAATAATAACGTGCCCAAATACGCCCAGTGTTTAAACTTGGCTCTGATACCAAATGTCATGCCCACATTTTCCATGTGGTCACAACACACATCACACGTGTCATAGCCACATCTGTCATGTGGTTATGACACGAGATATCAAAAAATTTCTCACATTTCCCCTAGAAACCCCCTCGCATGCGTAAGCATGCTCGGTGGTGTTCGCTCAAGGCGAAAACACTACAGTCGTCGGCGGGGTACAAGTACAATTGCGTGTAACCAGACGCAAGCAGACCAACAAGGGGGTCTCTACGATGCCGTTAACGTCACTACAAGGGTTATCTTATCAAGGTTCCTAAATCTAAATCTCGGCAAATTCCAACAGCATAACGCCTTACAGCGTAAGTGGAAATTACCCAACACTATTTTACGCCCGTGGTTCGCTGATAGATTAACAACTTCCCACGACGCCTTGTTCCGACTAAACCAACTCGTGATCTCCCTATTTAATCATTTTTCAACAAGGCACGGTTGTCTGTCTCCTCTCTTGCTTCCTGACATATACTCCTCCTTCGACTTAGCATTCTCAACAAGGCGGTTCGTTTGCTCTCTCTTCCCTTTTCTCTGGGTCTTAATTTTGATTGTATTTTTATCGCGCTCACCTTAACTATTTCTCTGATAATTCATTTTGTTTATATTTCGGTCTCTCTCTCTTTCGTTTTCTATGCTTTCTTTATGTTTATCCGGTCCTTTCTTCATATTGGACATCAATCAGGGTTATCACTGTATCTATTGTTGATATTAAACCTAACTTCCAGATGATCCAGGTCACATAGGCTGGTTTACTACTTCGTTGGACTCGGTCTCCTAGTCTTCTCCGATCTAGGTTTCTCCTCTTGTATGTATTAATTAAACTTGTTCCTAAGCAAATTTTGGCTGGAGGGTCCATCGACTTAGTTCTCTTATCCCATGTGGGAAATGCCGCGCATTTTCTCCTCTGTGTTTTTCCAATGTTACTTTTTCTTCTTCTGACTCTCTTACAGGTTTACTTATATGGACGTTTACTACAGTTGAGATTAAAATGGCCTCACATGGAATGTCTGTGATGACTTCTTAAGTTTATTTCCAGTGATCTTTTAAGCTAGGTGACGTGTAATTTTCCTCTTCATTTTCCTGGTTATTGAATCGCGTTGATAGTGAAACTTCTGAGAAACTCTTCCCGGAGTAACACAGTATATTCCTTTATGCTCTCGTTAGATTATAATTTTATTTTCTCTTATTTATATTTACTGTTGTTATTATTACTAATAATTAATATTAATACTCTTATTGTAAATCTTTTACCATTGTTAATATATGTAGGAGGCTCTCCTCTTTATAAAACCCTTATCATGGATCTATAACAAAATTTCTATTTAATTACGTTTATACTTCACTTACGACGAAAACATAATTCCCATACCTTGATATTTCATTATTAAAATTAATTTGTAAAACTTTGTCAGGGTTTTAAGCAAGGGCCTAATAAAATGGTCCGTAAAACTTCTCCCATATACATATATATTTATATGTATATGTAAATTACGAAAATGCTCTTTTAAATTTATTTAGCAAACTCCACGTAATCCCTTACTCTTATATATATATATATATATATATATATATATATATATATATATATATATATATATATATATATAATTTATAACAAAATATAAATACATACCTATATATACAAGGTATGTATATATAATTATATATTTATAAAGTTATATCTAGATATAAATAAATATCTATATATATACATAGATATGTATATATACAGCTATATATTTATATAACTTCAAACACCACTATTAGTGGTTTGTTTTTTAATTTAATTTTATTATTTTTGTTCAAACATAAAGTAGGGTTTTCACCCTAAAATTTCTTATTGAAAATCATGTTGAAAACTGCAGACAAGGGCAGCGAAAGAGCCGCGGCAGACACAGAGGAAGGGTCGCGTGTGTTTGATGGCCGTGGCGGCGTTGGCAATGTTAGGAGCGGCGAAGGCCGCGCGGCAGATGCAGAGGAGGGGGATGTGGGATGGGGTGGAGCCCCACCCACATCCCATGAGGTGGGGTGTGGGTGGGGCTCCGCCCCATCCCACACCTCCAAATTAATAAACCAAACGGCGGCAGCGTATGGTAACCAGTGGCAGCGGAGGTTGAACTCCGCGTGGGGGTCAAATGGTAGGAGGGGTGTGGGGAGGGGCGGAGCCCCACCCACATCCCACGAAGTGGGGTGTGGGTGGGGCTCCGCCCCTCCCCACACCTCACGTTATCATAACAGCGGCGGTGGGGTTTCACCCACCGCCCAACATACTCTGCCCTCTACTGTGTATAATACACAGCAAACCTCAAAGCATTTTAATTCTTTCAAAATTTCATTATATTTTTAAAAAAAATGATATATATATATATGTATATATATATATATATATTTATGTTAAATCACAATCCCATTCTGTTATAACTTAATTATCACAATATATATATATATATATATATATATTCTTTACTCGATTTTATACAAATTAATTCTGTTATAAAACAGAATATAAATTTATATACATGAACATCTCAAAATATATAGATATATATATATATATATATATATATATATATATATATATATATATATATATATATCTAATATATTTATGTATAGATTCACAAGTGTAACATAATTAAGACTTTCTCACAAATGCATTTTAATATATATGTATATACTGCAGATTTATACTTTTTTCCAATAATAAAAATAGAACTACAGATAATTCATTTTTACAACTAAGATAAAAAGTAATATGATGTAAAATTTTTTTTGTATAGAAACAAACCAGATAAATACATCTTGCTAATCAATTATTTCCCAAATAAAAAAAAAAACTGTCGATTAGAGTAGTTAAGCAATTTGTCTTTTTTATTATATTGCAAAGATCAAATTTAATATATGTAACAAATGAACTTTTCTTTTCAATCAAGAACACTTATAATACAAATAAATTTCTATTTAGATTTATTTTCCAAAGCAAGTTAACTTCAAGTTTTTGAACAATAAGACAAGATTTACAACTTGATTAATACAGTAAGCAAACCCTTTCACTTACATTAAACAAGAGATAATTTTAAACCATGGAAGCATACAACTAACTTTCCACATCTTCTACACACTCTAAGGGAGATATGAACTTTCTTCTCCCAATCACATACAACAGATAGCTTGTAACAACCAAGTAAAAGTCCATCAATAACAAGATCAGGGAGGTGATTTCCTTCACTCCCAGGGTGTCAATAAGTTACAACAATATCAAGAGAGGTGCTCTCTCTTCAACTCTTATGAAATGAACATGATCTACTTCTCATGACAAAGAAGAATAAACTGTTTCTTCAAATCCAACCAGAAGCTCCAAGAGGAAACCGTAGACCCGCAAGAGGGTCACCCCCGAGCTAGGGAGACCATACTCACACCTGGGTAACTCAAACACTCCACTTCACAACAGGGACAACAACAAACCCAAAGCACACAAACACCCGTGGGTAAATTACACAACACGGAAACTCAACTACAGTGAGTTTCATAAGGGGCAGGAGAGTGGACACACTCGACTCTAGAGTGTCACCCTTACAAATATTTTAACCAACACAATTTCTCTTGGCCTCAAACCAAGTTTGATCACAAATTTTTTTTTAAGAAATCTGTATTTGACTCTCAAGTCAAGGATACAGTCACAGATACATGCCCTCAAGGCTTTCAACATCCCAAAAGAAGGAAACAGGTATGCACCCGAGGAGGATCTCTCCTCCCCTACCCCAAACTTGATGAGCATTTCTCCCAAGTGGGAGAAGCTCTGTCAAACAACCCAACAACAAACCCCACAGAAAACACATCTAAAACACAAACAAATAATCATCTATCACACACTTTACATACACTTTACATACATATTCAGATATACGAAGAAAGGTAAAAATCAAACCAACCTTACAAAGCCCTCCTGGAATGAAAATGATGCAGAGCTCCACTGAGTTCTCTTCCAACCTTAGCCAACAACTCCTCTCCCTTTCCTCACCTCCAAGCTAACTCTCCTATTTTTTTGGCAATCATAAAAAAAACTCTTCCCCCAAAATTCAACTAACTCCCTCTCATCCCAAAATTGGAAACAAATAACCAAATTCTTTTTCAGTTTTGAGGAATGGGGGGGTGACACTTGTCACCTCCTCACTCTCCCCCAAAACCACTATTCTATCCTGGTGGCTTATGTCACTCACCCATCCCTAGAGTACTCCTTATCCCTCTCCTCATGTCATTTCTCTTACGCATGGGAGAAATAAAAGGAGTTAAAGGAGGAAAAGACAGGTGACCCATGCCTCTTCTTCCCTCCTTCACATGGATGGCCCCACAACACATGGGGGAATCTCACTAATGGAGAAGGCGACTTCAAGTCAATCCTTCAATAATGGATGGGTTTGAAGTCATCTCTTACCTTGGGGAATGAAGAGGGATGGGTTGGGTGTTGGTACAACCCATCTTGTCCCCTCCATACCTCCAATTTTCGCCACTTAACTTCAAGGGGAAGTTAAGATGACTAGATGGAGGTTACTCAAGGGTTACCCATGCCAAATGGGCCCCTGGACCCATGGGGTATAACCCAGGGTCAACTTTAACCCATCCAGGACACCCACGGTCAAGGTAAAGCACATGAAAAGGCCTCAAAGATTTAAATAAAATAAAGAAATTCAAATTCAAACTTTTTACAACACAAATCATAAAATATTGTTACAAGAGGGTAACCAAACCCACTCGACCATACGAAAGACCATATTACAACATCACATCAAACACAGAAAGATCTTGGTTCCTCGTGGAACCAGATCGGCTTAACAGGGAATAACAATAACAAGGTGCGGAATGATCTCCGAAATCTGTGGTTCGATTAGTAAATCCTGCACACTAAATTACAAGATCAGTATCCACATATAATCATCATAGCCGAAGCAACTTTTAAACATGCATTATCATGACATAGTTCCAATTAACATAAATGAAATCATATTACAATTTTCCAACATCACCTAATTAACTTTTCTGAAATGTAAACTTATCCAAATATCACCCAATTAGTTTTTCCGAAATCATAATAAAGTTTAATAGTTTGACAATTCCGGGAACTGCTATCCCACAAATATAAAAAGTAACAATAACAGTAATGTAAATAGTCATAACAACAGAAGTAAAAAGGGTGGTCCTCACATATATATATATATATATATATATATATTATTTTCATAATACCACTCAAATTCTCATAAGGAACAAAATATTCAGTTTGTCAAGAATAAATTTCCTTTTCCCCTATTTATAAAATGTCAGAAGTAATAATTTATATTTTACTACCTCTCAACTTTTCAACTTAATCATTTAAACTGTATTTTCCATTGTAACAATGAACTTTAAATCTGTCTTTTCAACTAGACATGCATATTTATCCTTTTAATTACATAAACAAAATCAGATTTAATACAATAAAACTTTTTATTTAACTTCAAACTTTCCATATGAAATTCAAGGTAAATAATTACATCATACACAATACATGAAGATTAACTCTTTCACTACCCTTAACAAGATGAAAGATAAGGATTTCCTTCTCCCAACCAACATACAAAAGAAGTTATGTAACAACTAGGTAACAGTCACACCCAATAACAAGATCAGGGAGGTTATTTCCTTCACTCCCAGGGTGACATTAAATTTACAAAATATCAAGAGAGGTGCTCTCTTTTACACTCTTTACAAAAGATCATGAACTAATTCACAAGACAAAGAAGAAGAATCTGTTTCTTCATAAATATAACTTCTCCAAATCCAACCGGAAGCTCCAAGAGGAAACCTGCGTATCAAAGACAAACAAAGAAGAAAACACCAGTCATCTAGCTCTCCTCCCTTCCGTAGACCCGCAAGAGGGTCACCCCCGAGCTAGGGAGACCATACTCACACCTGGGTAACTCAAGCACTCCACTTCACAACAGGGACAACAACAAACCCAAAGCACACAAACACCCATGGGTAAATTACACAACACGGAAACTCAACTACAGTGAGTTTCATAAGGGGCAGGAGAGTGGACACACTCGACTCCAGAGTGTCACCCTTACAGATAATTTAACCAACACAATTTCTCTTGGCCTCAAACCAAGTTTGATCACAAATTCTTTTAAGAAATTTGTATTTGACTCTCAAGTCAGAGATACAGTCACAGATACATGCCCTCAAGGCTTTCAACATCCCAAAAGATAGAAACAGGTATGCACCCGAGGAGGATCTCTCCTCCCCTACCCCAAACTTGATGAGCATTTCTCCCAAGTGGGAGAAGCTCTGTCAAACAACCCGACAACAAACCCCATAGAAAACACATCTAAAACACAAACAAATAATCATCTGTCACACACTTTACATACACTTTACATACATATTCAGATATACGAAGAAAGGTAAAAATCAAACCAACCTTACAAAGCCCTCCTGGAATGAAAATGATGCAGAGCTCCACTGAGTTCTCTTCCAACCTTAGCCAACAACTCCTCTCCCTTTCCTCACTTCCAAGCTAACTCTCCTATTTTTTTGGCAATCATAAAAAGAACTCTTCCCCCAAAATTCAACTAACTCCCTCTCATCCCAAAATTGGAAACAAATAACCAAATTCTTTTTCAGTTTTGAGGAATGGGGAGGTGACACTTGTCACCTCCTCACTCTCCCCCAAAACCACTATTCTGTCCTGGTGGCTTATGTCACTCACCCATCCCTAGAGTACTCCTTATCCCTCTCCTCATGTCATTTCTCTTACGCATGGGAGAAATAAAAGGAGTTAAAGGAGGAAAAGACAGGTGACCCATGCCTCTTCTTCCCTCCTTCACATGGATGGCCCCACAACACATGGGGGAATCTCACTAATGGAGAAGGCGACTTCAAGTCAATCCTTCAATAATGGATGGGTTTGAAGTCATCTCTTACCTTGGGGAATGAAGAGGGATGGGTTGGGTGTTGGTACAACCCATCTTGTCCCCTCCATACCTCCAATTTTCGCCACTTAACTTCAGGGGGAAGTTAAGATGACTAGATGGAGGTTACTCAAGGGTTACCCATGCCAAATGGGCCCCTGGACCCATGGGGTATAACCCAGGGTCAACTTTAACCCTGTTGCAAGTATGAGGTGAGCCATTGTTGTCATTGATGTCAACATACTCATACTGCATTGACAAGAAGGATTTGATGAGCTTTGTGCTGAGGATATTGAGAAAATTAGCCTCAGTCAGGAACAGTGAAGAACAGTGATGAGAAGAAGGTAAATATACTGTATAGGATGAGAACCGGAGGATGCGGATTAAAGGGTTAGTAGATATGAGTCTTGAGATGCTACAGTTAAGATTTCAGAGGTCCGCATGAAGATCTGAAGAAGTTATGGCTGCCGGTATAGAACCGGGTCCGGCAAGTATCCGGAGGTGACAGAGGATCACAAAAAGATCCGGTGAGGTCCGGAATTGTATTATCATAATCTGCGGATTGGAAGGAGTGTTTTAGATGTCCTTGTGATGTGTCATCCTGATTTGTGTGTGATTTGGAGGTCCGGAAGTACCTCTTACATTATGACAGTGACGACAGACTGTGTTCTTGAAGTTCCGGATGAGGAAGACAAGAGATCCCAGTAAGCAGAGAAAGTGCGGATGTATCCGGACATTCAGACAGACTTGTGAAGGTTCTTGAATCATGTTTAGGTTGTGTTGTTGGTCCGCATTGATGGTAGAGCCCGGAATTGAAGTTACTCTTCCGGATGAAGTTATTGCTCTGTGTAGCCGACCGGATGAGTTGTTCATCCTGCGAATGTTCTTGTGATGGCCGACCGGATGTGTTATTCATCTTGCGGATACTCCTATGGTTGTTTGCCGACTTAGATGCTTGTTCCTAAGTCGATGTCTTGTATAAATAATGATTTGTGAATTCATTTCAGCGTGTGGCATATGGATGAGTATGGTGTAGCGAAGAAAGGTGCGAAAGGCAGAGCAGAGATTGTTGGGCTTAATTGGAACTGATCCGGACATGGTAAAGATGTCATTCTCCAGTTCAAGACTGTGATTTTTATCACTCTGTAGACAGTGTGTCTCCTTGTAGGCAGTGGGCCTCTTTGTGAGCAGTGTGCTCGGGCAGTGAGCCCTTATTGGCATGTGCCATTCATTTTTCCTTATTCTTCTAACAGAGAATAATTCTTGGGTTAATCACCCCGTGGTTTTTCCCTTAACCGGGTTTTCCACGTCAAAATCTTGGTGTTCAATGTGTTGATGCTTATCTGCTCTTGTGTTTATGTATTGTGCTTCCATGAATGATTATTTGATATGCTGCTAACTAACAACAGAGAATTAAGTGTTTGAATGAGAACAAGTTCTATACAACTGATTCACCCCCCCCCCTCTCAGTTGTATGCCCTAGATCCAACAATTGGTATCAGAGCTGAGTTCCTCTGATAGGAGCTTAACCGCTTGAGGTGATCCAGGATGTCGTCATACAAGAAGGATAGTCCGAAGTTCGATGGAACCAACTTCACTCTCTGGAAAGGTCGCATGAAGTGTCATTTGGAATGTATGGGAAAAGCATACTTGGCTATGATTTCAAAACCATATATACCCCCACAAGGTGGTCCGACAACTCCTGATGAAACCACAGAAGCTGAAAACAATCTGCGGACCAAGGAAGCTCTTCTAAGCGCATTGAATGACTCAGATCTCTCGAATGTCATTGACCTACCAACTGCATATGAAATCCTAACTAAACTAGAACTTCTGTATGAAGGAGATGAGTTTGTCAAAAGTGCAAGGTTGCAAAGTCTGAAAGGGAAATTTGAAAGATTGAAAATGAGAGATGATGAAAACATTACTACCTTTATGCCAAGAGTAAATGAGCTGGTATGTGGAATCAGAAATGCTGGTGGAACTCTAGATGAAAATGAGATTGTCTGCAAAATCCTAAGATCCCTTCCTGCTGCCTACAAAATCAAAGTTGCTGCCATTGATGAATTCAGAGCCCACACAACTGTCACAAGAGAACAATTGGCTGGCAAACTAGCTGCATTTGAAATGACCGAGTTTGGAGATGATCCACCCAAGACTGAGTCTGCTTTTAAAGCCAGTGCCTATGTGAAAGGCAAACAGAGATTTGATCCGGGTGAAAACTCATCAAGGAAAATGTCATGGTATGATCAAGCAAGAAGAGACATGGAAGAAGAAGAAGCAGAAACAGCTCAACTTGAAGCCCTCATTGCAAAGAGACTGCCAAGAGGATCCGGTAAGTATGAAGGAAAACTACCCTTTAAGTGTTTTAACTGCAATAAGATTGGTCATTTTGCCTCAAGATGTCCGGAGAGATCTGCAAGATCTAATACTCACAGACAAAGGTTTCAAAAGAATTGCTATTATGTCCATGAAGAAGATGACAATGAAGGAGTAACAGATGATGAATCAGATCCAGGAAGCAAATCCGGAAATGAGTGGGTGTTTATAGCCATCAAGGAAGAAGATTCCTTGCTCTCTGAATCTGTCAATCACAAAGTTGTTGAAAAAGCCTTGGCTGCTCAAGTGGAAGAAAAGGATGATTGGGTTATTGACAGTGGATGCTCTCACCATATGACTGGTGACAAGAATAAGTTCTTAGATTTGGAAAGATATGAAGGAGGAATGGTAAAGTTTGGTGACAATTCTGCTGGCAGAATCAGAGGTAGGGGAACTATTTCCTTTGATGGTAAGAGCAAAACAGGTAATGTACTATATGTTGAAGGATTGAAGCACAATCTTCTCAGTGTTGGTCAGTTAGTGGACAAAGGCTATGATCTCCGGTTCAAGAATGGAAAATGCAGAATCTTTACTAGCTCCGGTACTGAAATTGCATCCGGTACTCAGACAAGAGGTAACATCTTTCATCTGGTTGGTTCAAATAAAAGTTGTTTGTTTGTTCAAATTGATCAGAGTTGGTTATGGCATAGAAGAATGTGTCATGTAAATTTTGATAACATCATCAAAATAAGCAATACTCAGGCTGTGAGAGATCTTCCAAAGTTGATAAAACCTACAAACAGTGTGTGTAAAGAATGTCAGTTAGGCAAACAAAGCAGAGTCTCTTTTAAAAGCAAAGATCAGTCTTCTACCGGATTGTTGGAATTAGTACATACTGATCTATGTGGTCCGACAAGAATCAAGAGTCTGCAAGGTGATAGATATTTCATGTTGTTAATTGATGATCATTCCCGGATGATGTGGGTTACCTTTCTGAAAGAAAAATCAGAAGCTTTTGAGAAGTTCAAAATCTTCAAAGCTATGGTGGAAAATCAAACCGGATTGAAACTAAAGTGTCTAAGGTCTGATAGAGGTGGTGAATTTACATCTGGTGAATTCATTGACTTTTGTGAGAAACAGGGTATAAGGAGACAGTTGTCTGCTCCTAGGACTCCACAGCAGAATGGAGTAGTTGAGAGAAAGAACCGGACCATCCAGGAAGCTGCTAGGACAATGATGTTGGAAGCAAATGTTCCTCAAATGTTTTGGAAAGAAGCTATCAGCACTGCAGTCTACACTCTCAATCGAGTTCAAATCAGAAACAACACCGGTAAGACCCCCTATGAACTTTGGTTTGGCATCACTCCTACTGTGAAATATTTCAGGGTATTTGGTAGCAAGTGTTATATTAAAAGAGATGAAGATCTAGGAAAGTTTGATGCTAGAAGTGATGAAGGAATTTTCTTGGGCTACTCCACTCAAAGCAAAGCATATCGGTGTTACAATAAGAGATTGAGGAAGATGATAGAAAGTACCAATGTAAAGGTTGATGAAGGAATTGAGAAGCCTTCAAGATTTTATGAGTTTGATGAAGATGACCAAGATAGTGTTCAAGGTACTCAATCCTCTCCGGTGAAACAGAGTCAGCCTGATCCGGTAAATCAGGAAGAAGAGTTAGGTTTAAATGAGCCTGATCAAGAAACAGCAGTACTGGATACTCCCAAAATTCCAAGGTATGTAAAACTGAATCACTCTGAAGATCAGATCATAGGTGACAGAAGCAAAGGTGTACAAACTAGAAGGAATATTGCTCAAGATCAGAATGAATGTTGTCTGATTTCAAGGATTGAACCTAAAACAATAAATGAAGCCTGCAATGATGAAAATTGGACCAAAGCAATGGAAGATGAACTGATGCAAATTGAGAAAAATCATACTTGGGATCTTGTTCCCAGACCTAGAGACAGGAATGTAATTGGAACCAAGTGGGTCTTCCGGAACAAACTAAATGAAGCTGGTGAAGTAATCAGAAACAAAGCTAGATTGGTCTGCAAAGGCTACTCTCAAATAGAAGGAATTGACTTTGAAGAGACTTTTGCTCCGGTAGCAAGAATTGAAGCAGTCAGATTACTTCTTGCATTTGCTGCCTTCAAAGATTTCAAGGTATATCAGATGGATGTCAAGTCTGCCTTCCTAAATGGTGATCTGGAAGAAGAAGTCTACATTGAACAACCGGATGGATTTCAATTGTCTGATAATAATGATATGGTCTGCAAGTTGAAGAAAGCTTTGTATGGATTGAAGCAAGCCCCAAGAGCATGGTATGAAAGGTTGGATAAGCATCTTGTGCAGATTGGATTCAACAAAGGTACTGCTGACAGCAACTTATATTTCAAAATTGATCATGAAAACATTCTGATTGTTGAAGTGTTTGTGGATGATATCATTTTTGGAGGAAGAGATAGTATGTGTAAAACTTTTGCAAATCAGATGAAAAGTGAGTTTGAAATGTCTATGCTTGGTGAAATGAATTTCTTCTTGGGTCTGCAAATTACTCAAACAAAAGAAGGGATCTTCATTTCTCAGACCAAATATGTGAAAGAATTGTTAAAGAAATTTGGTATGGAAGACTCAAAGCCTATGAACACTCCTATGGCAACCGGATGCAAGTTAAGCAAAGATGATGATTCTCCAAAGGCAGATCAGACAAAGTATAGATCAATGATTGGTGGATTGTTGTATCTCACTCAAACTAGACCAGATATAATGCAAGCTGTTGATCTTGTGGCAAGATTCCAGGCTGATCCTAGAGAATCTCATGTTATGGCAATCAAAAGAATTTTTAGATACTTGAAAGGGACAGTTGAGTATGGTCTATGGTATCCTAGAGATCCGGATTTTTCTCTTCATGCTTACACAGATGCAGATTGGGCAGGAGATGTGGATGACCGGAAGAGCACTAGTGGTGGAGCATTCTTTTTGGGGAAGAGATTGGTTTCTTGGCTAAGCAAGAAACAAGATGCAATATCTTTGTCTACAACTGAAGCAGAATACATTGCAGCAGCAGGTAGTTGCACTCAAATCCTGTGGATGAAGCAGATGCTAAGAGACATCAAAGTTGAATATGAGGAGCCTATCACAATTTTCTGTGATAATTCAAGTGCAATTAATATTTCCAAGAATCCGGTATTGCATTCTAAGACTAAGCACATATCTATCAAATTTCACTTTTTGAGAGAACAAGTAAACAAGGAAGAAGTCAGATTGGAGTATGTTCCCTCCAAGGATCAGATTGCAGATATCTTTACAAAACCTCTTCCCAAGGACTCTTTTGAATATCTCCGGGAGAAGTTAGGGGTCATGGCCCCTCCGGTGATGAACTAAGATGCACTGATGTGCATCAGTCCGGTGGCAATCACAGTCATATCTTGTGATCCGGACTAATGGGGAGCTGCAACTAAGGGGGAGCAGCTGGTATTATTCTGATGCATGAGATTTGCAAGTATGAGCCCTTTGCCATTGATGTCAAAGGGGGAGAGAAGACATGTGAAAAACAAGTGGTTGATGATCAAAGGAGGAGCAGCAAAGGAAGACATGTGAAGAGTTGTTGTTGATAGGGGGAGCTGTGACAGAAAAGAGAAGTTCTTGTCTTGATGGTTTTTCACATCATATGTTGCCATCAATGACAAAGGGGGAGATTGTTGCAAGTATGAGGTGAGCCATTGTTGTCATTGATGTCAACATACTCATACTGCATTGACAAGAAGGATTTGATGAGCTTTGTGCTGAGGATATTGAGAAAATTAGCCTCAGTCAGGAACAGTGAAGAACAGTGATGAGAAGAAGGTAAATATACTGTATAGGATGAGAACCGGAGGATGCGGATTAAAGGGTTAGTAGATATGAGTCTTGAGATGCTACAGTTAAGATTTCAGAGGTCCGCATGAAGATCTGAAGAAGTTATGGCTGCCGGTATAGAACCGGGTCCGGCAAGTATCCGGAGGTGACAGAGGATCACAAAAAGATCCGGTGAGGTCCGGAATTGTATTATCATAATCTGCGGATTGGAAGGAGTGTTTTAGATGTCCTTGTGATGTGTCATCCTGATTTGTGTGTGATTTGGAGGTCCGGAAGTACCTCTTACATTATGACAGTGACGACAGACTGTGTTCTTGAAGTTCCGGATGAGGAAGACAAGAGATCCCAGTAAGCAGAGAAAGTGCGGATGTATCCGGACATTCAGACAGACTTGTGAAGGTTCTTGAATCATGTTTAGGTTGTGTTGTTGGTCCGCATTGATGGTAGAGCCCGGAATTGAAGTTACTCTTCCGGATGAAGTTATTGCTCTGTGTAGCCGACCGGATGAGTTGTTCATCCTGCGAATGTTCTTGTGATGGCCGACCGGATGTGTTATTCATCTTGCGGATACTCCTATGGTTGTTTGCCGACTTAGATGCTTGTTCCTAAGTCGATGTCTTGTATAAATAATGATTTGTGAATTCATTTCAGCGTGTGGCATATGGATGAGTATGGTGTAGCGAAGAAAGGTGCGAAAGGCAGAGCAGAGATTGTTGGGCTTAATTGGAACTGATCCGGACATGGTAAAGATGTCATTCTCCAGTTCAAGACTGTGATTTTTATCACTCTGTAGACAGTGTGTCTCCTTGTAGGCAGTGGGCCTCTTTGTGAGCAGTGTGCTCGGGCAGTGAGCCCTTATTGGCATGTGCCATTCATTTTTCCTTATTCTTCTAACAGAGAATAATTCTTGGGTTAATCACCCCGTGGTTTTTCCCTTAACCGGGTTTTCCACGTCAAAATCTTGGTGTTCAATGTGTTGATGCTTATCTGCTCTTGTGTTTATGTATTGTGCTTCCATGAATGATTATTTGATATGCTGCTAACTAACAACAGAGAATTAAGTGTTTGAATGAGAACAAGTTCTATACAACTGATTCACCCCCCCCCCTCTCAGTTGTATGCCCTAGATCCAACAAACCCATCCAGGACACCCACGGTCAAGGTAAAGCACATGAAAAGGCCTCAAAGATTTAAATAAAATAAAGAAATTCAAATTCAAACTTTTTACAACACAAATCATAAAATATTGTTACAAGAGGGTAACCAAACCCACTCGACCATACGAAAGACCATATTACAACATCACATCAAACACAGAAAGATCTTGGTTCCTCGTGGAACCAGATCGGCTTAACAGGGAATAACAATAACAAGGTGCGGAATGATCTCCGAAATCTGTGGTTCGATTAGTAAATCCTGCACACTAAATTACAAGATCAGTATCCACATATAATCATCATAGCTGAAGCAACTTTTAAACATGCATTATCATGACATAGTTCCAATTAACATAAATGAAATCATATTACAATTTTCCAACATCACCTAATTAACTTTTCTGAAATGTAAACTTATCCAAATATCACCCAATTAGTTTTTCCAAAATCATAATAAAGTTTAATAGTTTGACAATTCCGGGAACTGCTATCCCACAAAAATAAAAAGTAACAATAACAGTAATGTAAATAGTCATAACAACAGAAGTAAAAAGGGCGGTCCTCACATCTTCTAGCAATCTGATTCAGCTCATACCATGAAACCTAGAAGCACAAAAGGTATTTTCCATTCTTGAATATCTTTCTACAAATCTTGAAAATGGCTACTCTAAATGTTGTGAAGATTTCTGATAGGCCTCGCCCCAAATTTAAGAAACATCTCTACAAATCTCTAGAAGTGGATACCTTAGGGGCATTTTCCAGCATTCTTCATGGGGTTTTGCATATTGAAGACGTTAGGGCATATATTCATGCGAACATTGAAGATTTTGGTGAATCCAAGCTGGCAGATATATACCACAATCAGTTAATAGATGACTCATTTGAACTCAAACCATAGTATAAGGCTATCCGGGACAAACATTTTGTACAATGCATTCACTTCCCTTGTTTTGTAGAAGATGAATGGGTCTGGTATGTTCTAAGTAGAATACATGATAGCTTCATATGGTTGACAAGGCCTTTCAAGATAACCAAGGAAGCCATTAAGGAAGTTACCAGATTGCACTCATCTAGTGGGATTCCTGCTCTCAAATCTGTCAAGAATCAGATAGTGAGTGAAGCAACCAGATCAAAATTTGACAAGAGAGCTATGACAATTGAAGATATCTCTAATCCGGATATCAAATTTGCATCCATGATAATTGGTTACAAGATATATCACTCCAGTAGGGAAAATTCAGTACCCGGAACTACAATTTATATAGCTTATCAGATGCTAAAAGAAAATGTTGACTATGATCTTTGTGACCTTCTTCTAAGCCAACTATTGGAGAACCTACAAAAGATCAAAAAGGACAAAAAGAACTCATTCAAGTATGGCGGGCTGATATTATGTTTATTCTTCTACTTCATGAATGAGCTTCCCGGATCCAGTAGATGGGTATGGCAAAATAATAGACCTGTAGCCTTTCAAATTAGAGATTATATACATGGGCTTGGTGATGCCAAGGCACAAAATACAGCACTCTGGGGTTATTTCAAGAACTTTCAGAGTATGATGCAAGCAAGAGAGAGAATTCCCAAATCTCTAGTTGAAAAGTACAATGATACAGTATGCTTTATAGTAGAAACTGATCGGTGCCTAATGGAGGCTATGGAGCCAAGGATAGTTTGGATCATGCCAATGGGATATGAAGTAGATGAGAAAATTGTAGAGCTACATGTTCAACACATGCTTAGTCAACCCAAGGATCCCAAGGCAGAAAGGTTTGGAACCTTTGAAGAGCTAAGTGTAAAAGTTCATGTTGAACTGAGACAGCCTGAGATCAAGAGAAAGGTAAGGAGGGAAGTAGAAGAATTTTCCAAGAGGCATGTAATTTCAAAGGAGGCACTTGATGCAAATAGAGAGAAGATGGAAGGGGTAGAGAGAGAAAAAGAAGAAGCAGAGAAAGAAGGTGCTCTGGTGGAAGTCCCCTCCCAGACCAGATCCTCTAAAACCTCTGCACCTACCGCTGCTAAGAGCTCAAAAACATCAAAATTGGAAGCAAAATCATCTGGTAAAGCAGAGAAAAGAACTAAGACAAAGGCCACAAGGTCTTACATCAGTCAGAAGGATGATGAAGAGACTGAGTCAGATGAGGAGGTAAAGAAAATGAAGAAGAAGAAGAAAGTATCTGGTGAACCCTCTACTGGTGAAGGCAAGGAAGAAAAGGTAGAGGAATTTGTTGAAAAACCTACTCTCCGCATTGATGATATCATCAAATTAGTCATTGTGGATGGGAACTTGAAGCTAATGACTGAATTTTATGATAATTACAATGAGGCTGATCAGAAGATCATGTAAGAAGCTACAATCAGGTATCTTAATATTTATAATAAAGCATTCATTGAGATTATATCTCTAATTCTAAAGAGCCTAGAGAAGGAACTAGAAATCAGGAAGAACAATGCCAAGGCTAAGGACCTTGAGATCAGAGAACAAATAGCTATTCAGCTCTATCCTTCAATCTCTCTGAAACAAATGAATATGATCTTTAAAGATTGCAAGGATGAGTTCCGAAGAAAAACTAGAATGAATCAGCTTATGCTTGGAGAGACAAACAAAGTGGCTAAAGAAATTGAAGAAATCCTCCAGAATGCCTATAAAAAATTCAATATTCCTATTATAGAGGACTTGGGTGATGAACCCTCTACCATGGATGACAAAGGAGAATCTACTAAGTCAATTGCAGAAGAGGCAAGTAAAGAGAAGTCCAAGGACCAGGACTCCTTTGTTCCGGAAGAGGAAGTCCAAGGAGAAGTAAATCTGGATTCCCCAGCAGTCTCTGGATCTATAGGTGAAGGAAAGATAGAGGAGAAAGAAGAAGAAGTGAAGGGAAGTGAAGAAGGTCAGACAGAAAAGACCACAGATGACAGTGGTAAGGCTACAGAAGGGGAGAAAACCCTGTCACTGGCAAGAGACACAACAAAAGCAGTCAAAGATTTCTTGACCAAAGAGATGATGGAATTTGATGAATCAGAGTTGCTTCAAGGTCCATTCAATTTTGATTCTCATTCTCCGGTGCAAACCATGAAGCTAGCATCCTTCACTCAAGCAAAGGCAAAAGAAAAACTTCTGAAGTCTCACATGGAAGACTGTGAGCTCATAGAAGCTGCATCCGGTGTATTAGAGAAGATTATGCCATCCTTCCAAAAGGACTCTTCAGCCTCCACATCTGGTAATCTAAAATCTCTTGTAAATTATGTTCATACACACTTTGATTCATTAGAGAAGTCAGCAGAAGAAAAGTTTCAGAAGGAGTTTTTAGGAAAGAGATTCTCTGAAGTACAAGGTCTAATAACTAATGATAGGAGAGTTATGGATATTGGAATAAATAGCTTAGAAAATGCTCTTAAAGATGGCGGAGATATCAATAAATTTTGTTTATCCTGGACTAAAGTAACCAAGGAAATTGAGAAGAAAGTAAAAGAGCAAGAGGATAAGCTGACAAGTTTATCTCAAAGTTTGGACCCTCTCTCCTCTTCCATAGTAAATCAAGAGTGCCAGACTCTTGCAACTATAAATGAAATAAAGAAGCTTGAGAAGGAGAAGAAAATAAGAATAGGCAGGCTAAGTGAACTAAGAGGGATTATTATCCCTAAGTTAGAGCCCATGCATGAGGCTCTAACTGATGCTAAAACCATAGCCTGGACCAGTGATCCGACAGATCTCAAGAGGGCAGAAGCCTTTGCATTCCTGTTTAGTGGTCACATCTCAATTTTGGACAGGATGAAGCAGAGTTGGGCACCAGAACTTGTCCAGTTGAAGACAACTTTTGCAGACATACTACAGTATATGTAAGTATAACCTGTTTATATACTTATGCAGCTAAGTATAGTTGAATTTTTGGGAATTTTGGTGTGTGGACCCTACCCTTTGCCATTGATGTCAAAGGGGGAGTAAGGAACAATGAAAAATGTGGAATCCAGCTAAGGGGGAGCTTCGGTAAAGTGTACATTAGAACAAAGCATCAACCAAGGGGGAGTATAGTATAACACTTAGTCATTTTTCACTAAGTGTTGCCATCAATGCCAAAGGGGGAGATTGTTGACAAGAGACACATTGTAGCTTCATGATTGTTGTCATTGATGGCAACAAAGTTCATCCCACACATTCGCAGGACATGGTGTGTCTATACCGGAAGTCAGATTGAAGAGTGTTGTGGTCCGGTAAGCAAGAACAAAGCATGTGGCAAGATCCGACAGTCAGGTCTCAGAGGAAGTATCTTAGTAAAGTACAGACTTGGGGAAGTCAAGAGGAGTACCTTGACTGATATATTCTAGGGATTGAACCTCCGGTGATGAAAGAGTGAAGAGATATGAGAATCTAAGTATTGGGGTCCTGTTTGACAGAGTAGACAGAGGAAGAACTGACTGGCAGAGCATCAGACATTATTTTAGATGAGATATTGATGGTGATCAAGGCTCTTAAGGTATCATTCATAATTGGCCGACCTGTTAGATGACTTCTATGAGTATCTCTTTAATACGCATCACTTGGTAAGCAAGGATTCAGCCGACAGACTAGAGTTTGGGAAAATATTTACTATTCCGGGTGCCGACTAGAAAGAGGATGAAATCCTTTGTATGGAATATATACCAAATGGATTTCGATGAGAAGGAGAGTGTTGTGTAGTGTGTTGTGTGAAAAAAGGTAGAAGAGCAATGTGGAAACAGTAAGGCAGGTCCGGTATGTGAAAGGACAGTAGCACAAAAGAAGAGAAAGGATGAAGTGTTGTAGATCAGTATACTGAGCCTAACCAGAACTAAACTCCAGCATATGTGGATGCTTCTTATCAGTTCAAGTATCTTGTTATTCTCTTTATCTCTTGTAGGCAGTGAACCTCTTGTGAGCAGTTTGCTCGGGCAGTGAGCCCTAATTGGCAAGTGCCATTTTGTACTTCTATTCTTCTAATAGAGAATACATTCTTGGGTTAATCACCCCGTGGTTTTTTCCCTTAACAGGGTTTCTACGTCAAAATCATTGTGTTATGTGTATTGACCTTGTTTCTACTTTCATGATTATGGATGCTTATTTGCTTTGATGCTGCACTAGTTGTTAAAGAAGAACAAAAAGTTAAATTAATTAAGATAATTGATTCACCCCCCTCTCAGTTATCAACATTATCTAGAAATCAGAAGCACTCCATAATTCATTTTCACTCCCCACTTGAGTTTTCCCTACATCCCATCTCATAGCCTTGAATAGGTTTCTTATATTAGGAAAACCCGCAATCCCCTGAATTAAAAATTGTATTTAAGAGCAGTCATTTTGTTTGTTCCACGTTGCATTCATACCAAAATCAGAAAAAGAGTCTCAAAGCAATAAAATCAAAGTGTCATATCTCATGACATTCAGTAAAGTGTTATAGTTTCATTTACAGCATTTCTTGTGTTCTTGTATTATCATATTGTAAAATGCATATCATATATGTGTTCTACAAAATTACAAAAACATGTCATAGTTGTCATGATTGCATTTGTTAAAAGAGTTGAAAAGGTCACCATAATAAAAAAATTCCTAAAACTTCCAGACATGCACAAGAGATGAGCATAGAATTCGACAAAGGGAAAAACCATAGAAAAGGATAAAATTTCACAGATACATCCAAAGTTTACGCATATAATAGGTATAAAAGAGCTAAGGTAAAACGCTCTAAAGAAGTAGAAGCTCCCCATACAAGGGAGCATGAGTTTCAAGAAAATCAAATCAAGGTTGGTTCCCTCCAATAGAAGCCTCGGGGTTCCAGCTCCTCCATCTACGAGTACCGCTTGTTGCTCCATGAGATTTGTCAGAATGATGTACTCTACTGTGGGTATGTGACTGTGAAGGCCCCACCGTGCTAGTGCTAGAATGCCCAAGATTAAGGTGAGCCATCTCCCGAAGTACTTTGTTCTCACCCTGAAGCATGTTTACCTAGGTCCTCAGCTCTATGATCATCTCACACCCATGGTAAATAGGAGCAAAAATGTCTGTGTGTAGTCTTGCAGTAGGGGGCACACCTAGATCCTCCAAGAGATGATCACGGGTCATCCTAGTAAAAGGGAAGGTTAATCCAATGTTAACCTCATGAACCAAGTCCCTCCATTCTTTGACCTTGCCTAAAAAACCAAAATAAAAGTCAAGACCAAGTTAGTGCCGCACGAGAAGAGAAAAGACAAAGCCAAAGTAAGACCAAATAGACCAAAACTTATGTGGATGTCCAGATTGCCAGTCAGGGTCAAGCTAACACATCACCTCATCTGAGTGAGGAGGTCAAGGAACAACAGGAGGACCCTCAGGGATGTCAAGAACCTCATTCAGGACATCAATGTCTTCAAAATCTTCATCCTTTAGGGGGGCCTCATCTGACAAATCATCGCTATCAGGAACATAGTCCTCATCAGTGGACTCTGAATCGACAGTCATAGTCATAGATCAGGAAGGAGTCCCTCTCCCTCCCCTCCGTCCTCCTCTAGAAACTCTAGTGATGAAGACTCCTAGAGTCAAAGGTGTCCAAGTGACGCCCCGCTGTCCAATCTCCCCCATTTCCTGAATGGTCCTGTAACAAATAGACACAAGGGCAAGTCCTCTGGGATATCTTTGCCAAACTGCTGTAAGACTCAATCCACCTGATGAGCCTCAACCTGACCATTGTGATATGTGATCTCTAAAACCTCACGGTAGTACGCCCTCATCTCGCCATCTTAGGCCCAGGCCCCCTCCATGTCATGGTAGGGGTCAGAAATCATGTCATCATCTATAAGGGTAGCAATAGTGGGAAGAGTAGCATCATAATGACCAATGTGTACCCACCTCGTTGCCCTCAGTAGTCACCTGTCCAGAAGAGGAATAAGCTTCTAGTAGGGTTTCATGTGCTCAAAGATCCATGTCATAATCAAAGAAGAGTGGTTGAAAGCTAGAGCCCCTTGCCAAGAGATCCGATAAAAATCTCTGTAGACCATAGCCAGGATATCAGGTCCCCATGTATAAACTGCACCCTCCTCTAAACCATGAATGATGGGTGCCCAACACCATCTCAGATGAGTCAAGGCCTTGTCTCCCGACAACCTCGAAGCAATCAAGGCAATCAGAAACCTCCTCAGAAGTGGGATGCGAAGTCATGGTATTGAAGAAAGTAGAACTCGTGTCTGGTCCCCGGGATGATTAACCCCCATAAAAGCAACCCAAGATGCCTTGTTCTCAAAAGACTCACTAGAAGGAAGAAATAGAGTTTGTCCCCTCACAAGGACCCCAAGAATGTGATACACATCATAAAGAGTTATAGTCCACTCTCCAAAAATCTACAGGAACCTGAAGGTGTTCCTGCCTGCATCCCAGTAAGTCAAAATATCACATCATATACAAGATACAGGATGGATCATGGGAACATGACAAACTCTGCCAAGACATGTCCTCTTGAGTATGGCATGATCCTCTGCACTAAGTGAAGTGAACATCCTCGAAAGCCACCCTTGATCTTGACTAGCATTCCATCGAATGCACATCTCCTACAAAATTGAAAAGAAAAGTTTTAGATCAAATCTTATAAACTCACAAAAATCCCTAAAAATTGTAATAAATAGGCAGATTTAGCGACAAATTCATATCAGTTTAGAATGAAAGAAGCATTAAACAATGACAAATGCACCCAAAAACTAGTCCCACAGGGTCACCCCCCGGGCGATCCAAATGTCAATTAGGATCTCCCTGGGCAACCCTGTTGCAAAGCAGGATCCCGAGGGCGACCCTGTTGTCAATAGGATCCCCCTGGATGACCCTGCCTGCCAAAAGGGGCGACCCTAAGAGTGACCCCCTCAAGCAAAAATTAGGCTAAAAACCCCTGTTTCTCGGTCAATTTCAGAAAATGAAATATCGATGTTGCTCTAAACGACGAGACAAATGCAATGCGACAAGAAAAATCACTAAAAATAGACAATTTCAAGAGATTTTTTGCAAAATACAACCTAGGGTTTAGAGGAGAGTTTTTCACTAATTACTTACCTGATTCTCTACAGCTGAGGAAGAGGCAGCCATCTCTACGATCCCCTGGATGATACCTCTCTATCGACTACTCACATGAACAATTCCATTGTTGTTTCATTTCGATCTCACAATTTGGCTCTCTTTGTTTGCCCTTAGCTTAATTTAATTTTATGCATCTTAGATTAGCTCTTTACTTTTATGCATTTTGTTTCGTGCATCATTTTGCATGCTCTCATGCCTACAAGTCCAAACTGACAGAAGCAAGTGACTAGTCAAACTCAAACGATCCATGGTAAGTTCATCATTTCAGTTTTCATTATTCATTTTGATATATTTAAATGCTGGACTGATACTAGTTATTACAAGTACAAATTGTGGAAAATCAACAATAGGTAAGGCATAGTTCAGGAACGGTACCTACCTTTCATGTAGACTACCATCCTCGAGGGGGCAAATATGTAAGTACAAAAATCATGCACTGCCTCCACGAGGACCCCTATGAAGATTCAAATTCTTGTCATGTACATGTAAGCGTGAAAATAAATCCTTTAGGCAGCAGGCCTCTTGATGACATGTCCTCTCTTCTTGTTTTTTGTCGTTTCTGCTTTGTCAATTCTCCTTCTTCCCCGTTTGCGACGCTTTTCGACACTTGTTGCGACACTTGTCAACTTACGTTTTTTGGCTTGTGACCTTGATCCTAAGCCTTTTGAGTGTCTTGTAGGTTAGTTTTCACCTCTCCCCTTTGTATTTGGTCTAATGTACCTCATAGAAGCCTTCTAGAGGTCCCCCAATCCATCTCCTACTTTCTATTTTTAATTTTGACCAACCCATCCAAATCTCCCCCTATTATTTCTAGATCCTGTTGCTCATGATGTTAGTCATATACAGGCATAGAATAAAAGTACACATTAACCTTTATTCATCTTGAAAGATACTGTGAATTCAAGGAATTCGGGATCCCAAGTCTCTGGTGATTAGGTCTTAATCGTCTGACGTTACTCAGAGGTTAATGTGTGTTGCTGTTTCCATTTTGGGGCCTTACGTGAAATTGTGCCATCATCATGACATTCCTGCAGAAATTCTTTACAGAAAAGTCATATTATGCAGCTATTAGATGAAAAGATGTAAAGATACCTCAATCTTTGCATGATATTTTTCAATTGTGCATGCTTTGCATTCAAATATGCTAAATATTTGCGATTACCTACGAGATGTCTGCATATTTGCGTTATTTACTTAGGATTATCAATTATTTGCCATTGTGATAATGAAATGTTCTGGAATTGAAAGAAATTAAAGGAATACTACAATTTAAAGTTGAATCTTCAGCTATTGATCCACATACATACTCAATACTGTCATGACGAGAAGAAATCAAACCATATGTTCACCAGGATATTCCACAGCTACATACAGTTGATGCAAACTTCAGAGGATGATGAATGAAAATAATACATGCAACATGATGAGCACTCCAAGGGACGCGGCAAATCAAAGCACATATCCAGAATTCAGACATAGATTACTCAAGATTTACGAAGATTTGTAATCGAAATACTCTTCTCTTCCATTAAGTATGCAAAAAGACATGTACATATGCAATAACTTTGAAATAAGCCCTGAATACTTCAGCAAACAAATTTCAATTAAGTTTTGAATGTTTCATCAGGGCATTCCACCACCTTTTATAGAATAAGGTGTGAGGAATCCGTTACAAAAGATCTACGATCTAGATTTATCAATACAAATCTACGGTCATGATTCACTTGATTTTGTCAATCTTTACAAAATGGCACAAGTTGCCAGCTGGCAACTATCTATACTACTTATGCTATTATCCCCTTCATGATGTATCTTCATCATGCTCCTCAGCTGATTCATGTAGGTCATCATCATGTGCATCACTTTCCAAACTTTCACTATCCTGATGATGACGCGGCTGCATATGGGGCTGCATACTACTGCGGACCTGCTCGTATGAATGTACAACCTGATCTATCCCTCCACCATCTTGAGTCTTCGCTTTGACAATGGCGTGCTTATGTGCTTCATATTTGTCTCTACTGTTGTCAAGCTTATTTTTCCTGTCCTGCAGTGTTTCTTTGTATTTCTCCATCTGGACCTTAATCCTAATTATTTTATCTATCAATTCCTCTGTCAAAGGGACAGGTGGACCATCTGTCTCTGCTTGGAAGTTGCTGTGTACAGCTTTAATGGCAGACTCTTCATCTTGATTCTCTATTTTTTCTTCCACCTTGCCTTCCAAAGCCTCCAGTATTACCGCTTCTTCAGCCATTAAATCTCGTAGCCTCATGCTGATGTCCCTCAGCTTATTATTACACCTTTTGAGGACTCCACACTCAAACTGAGTGTCTTTATACCAGATATCTATTAATAATGCGGTATTATTATTTAGCACCTGCTTACTGATAAGCAGTTGTGGATTTATATTCCTTATTTCCCCTAACAGGGTCAGGACTCTCTCCAGCTTGTAAGACCTCTTCCCGGTCTGCATCTGCAATTTATCCACTTTGGCCTTGGAGTCACTTAGGGTGCTCCACCTCTTCAAAGAGGCCTTCATTATTTCTACAGCATCATCCAATGTGGATGACATCCATCTCCTTATTACGGACGTCTCATGCTTCATGAGGTCCAATTTATTTACCTCCTCCTGAGAAATGGCAGTCAATGGGACTGCATGTTCAGTTGTGGATTTATCATCAGGATTGGTCAGCCCTTTGATATAGGCATGCAACTGAGCAATGTGCTCTTTATGTTGCTTATTTTTCTCCTTCTCTCTTTTCACTTTCTGAATTAGAGAGTCAATGATATCTTTGCCCTCCTGACCTTCTTGGTCCTCATTGGCAAAGCCCAAATCTACTGTACTGATTTGAAATTCATCGACAGTGATTTTACCTTTTTCCTTCTCCACCGCAGGTATGGCAATTTGCACGGTCCTTCTCCCTGTTGCCGGATCTCTCTTGATGGCCGAAGTCATTCTGGCCTTCCTCTTTGGCTTCATTATATCTGCAGAGAACAGGGTGGAAATGTCGAATTCCTGAATTTCAAGCTCCTCCTCAGCACTTACCTCTTTTGCCAACCACGGAGGCACCTGATCATGTTTTTCAACATCATCCTGATGTTCACCTATATCTCCCGTTTCTGTCAACAAGTGTTGTGGAGATGGTGACTTTCTCATTTCTTCTTCTTGATGTTCCCTTTGTTGTTGATCTTGTGGGACCTCCTCCTGTTGAGGGATTTCCTTCTCCGGAGGAGCATCTTCATGTTGTGGGGACCTCTGAGGGGCATCTATATGCTGATCATGATGATCATGACCCTCCTCTGTCATTATTTCATCTGTTCCCACTTCTTCTTCTTCTTGTGGTTTATCCACTGCACCAGATATTGGGGACTCTGCCTGATGTGCTGGCGATTGTTCTGCAGCCACTACTTCTTCCGAGCCTGCACCATCCACTTCTTGTACTTTGGCAGCTGGATCCTCTAGTGTTTCTTTCTCATCAGCCTTCGCTTCCTGAACCTCTACTATAGCAGGTTCTTCTGTTGTATCCTATGGACTTTGTTGGCCGGTTTCAAGAGCATGGCCTTATGACTCTGCCATCTCTATCTCTTCTGTTAGGTGGCCTTTATCAGGTGATCCTGCTGGCTGTTCAGGACTTGCATCCTGTTTCTCTGTCAGATCCACCACTATAGGACTGGTCACCTCTGTGATCAATGTATCTAGCCCTATTTCCTGAGCTACTTGCTCTGGGCTCTTTTCTTGCTCTTCTTCTGCTTGTTTCATCTCCTCAAGCACAGTTTGAACTGGTGGAGGCTTGTGAGGAGTCATACTTACATCAGCAGCAAGTGTTTCCATCTCCTGTGCAGCCACATCCTGCACCACCTCATCATCAGACAAGTTTATTGTCTTGTCGAGCGAGACATGCCCTTCCGCTTGTGTCTGGGAGGTTTCTTTCAGCTGCTCCTCAGCAAGTTCGGTTTTGAACTTGACAATGGTAGGAAGTGGAACATTATGTTGAAGTTCCTTGTGCACTTCACTACCTTCCCCTTGTAATGAAGTAGGGGGTTGGCTTATTCCACCTCTCATGGAGGTTCTTTGTTTCTTAGGTGGGGTAGTCACCAGCACCTGTGGAGCTCTCCTCTTCCTTTTTATTACCAATGGAGCCTCCTCCTCAGGCTCTTCTTCTATGAGGGTACCCTCTCCTCCTGGTTGTTTAGAAGACTGACCCACTTCTTGGGTCTCAGTGATTCCAGCCTCTGTTGTCTTACTTTTCTTGGGCCTTTCCTTTTCTGGAGGGGATGCTGATTCTGAGCCTGACCCTGCCGCCTGCTCAGCTGCAAATACTGCCTTTTCAATTAAAATCCCCTTTGGTCCCTGTTCCACCCTCTTGCCTCTTGGGGGTCTTTTGCTCTGCTGTTGTGGTGGAGGGACTCTATCTCCCTTAGTCTTCCTCTCCTCTAACAGGAAGTCATCATATTCATCTGCGGGGATATCATGCCCTTTCTTCTTGTTGTCCACCGTAATGGCAACACCCTTCTTCTTCAATGCCTCTATCTATGCATCAACCCAAGCTTGGGTTAGGCGTAGGGTCCTGGCAATGAATGGGTCCAAGGATATGTCCTCCTGCATAGTGAGGTCAGGTGCAGAGATGGTGTCATTATATATCTTTTTCTGTTCATACTCGTCTGCCATTGTCCTGCCATCATCCTTCTTTAATTGTTGAGGAAGGGAGATGCAATCAAAAGTTCTAACTTGGTTCAGAGTTAACCTCTAATACCTCCTTCTCCTGGCTTCTGCCTCATCCTCACAGTCAGCCCAAAAATCCTCTAAGTGCCTTTGGTGAATAGGCTTTCCTAGTACCTTCGGTATCCTGCCGTAAGGATCATATGGTCTTGTTATTGGAAAAGGCTACAGATTCATCTTATTCAGGGTGACCATCACCTTCTTGATATTATCAGAGTCAGGGCACATATAATTGCCAATGCTAACTGGGAACAAAATTGGTGGTAGCTTTTTGGCATCCTTGTACATTTGTATCATGGTGGAGCCCTGCCTGATAAATTCCATTAGTACTATGGCGTCGGTAGGATACCTTGGCAGCATCAGGGGATGTCCTTCGAAAGCTTCAACCCTTATATAAGAAAAGGTTGTAAACTGTATGTACCAGGCCCCATGCCTGTAGACTGCCTCTTGAGCCTCCATGCTCAATCTCTTTGTTCTGTCTTCTTCCATGGTCCTTACCAGATGCATAGAGAATGCATCATTGACCAGTTTGTAATCTTTTAGGTAGTTGGTTCTCTGCAGCTGGGGATGATGATCCTAGATATATGCAGCATTTGTGCCTGTGAGCTTCCCATCTGTAACCAAGGCATCAAAAGTGCCTCTATAGGCACAAGAATAAACAATATAGGATGACATGAAAAACACACAATTTGAACCTCCCAGGTTCATCAGTTGCTCATGCAGAGCATCACTTATAATTTGGCCCCACAGTGGCTTGGTGTCTGAATATAGACACATCATTATTATCCCGTACATCCAATCCCTGAAACTGCCAGTATCAGGTTGGCCAGTTACTCTATTCAGGAGTGCAATCATGTACTGATACTCCTCACTGAAATCATACTTGAACAGGTGCACAGGAAGCTTGGCAGCTGCATTATATGTGCTAGTCTCAGCTTGCCACGGATACATGTTCTTCCTGGCCGATTTCTTATTGGCTTCGTACTCCCTCTCAGACTTCTTCAAGTCTACACTTTTGACCTTACTGCCCAGTGGCAATCCAAATGTCTGGGAGAGACCTTTGATGGAGAGGTCTGCATATATCCTCCCATGCTTCACTACTTGCCTTGTTTGAGGGTTATAATTCTGGGCACACTCAATGACGAGTTCTAGAGATTCCATGGAGTACAGAAAATTGGCGGCATTCCACAATCCTGACACGAACACTGCATCCAGCACAGGACTCTTGTCATGTCCATTGTTCAGCTTGGCTGACCAGGCTTCCAAATTAGTGCTTCCCTGATGAGTGTCTGTAATTGCTCCATATTTAAACAGGACCCCCCTCTGAGCAGAGAACATGCGTTTGCTGAATTCTTCCTGACACTTGACCAATCACTTCTCAGCCATGAGTACCTGCAATTAACGACAATTCTATCTCAAAACAGGTACATATATGCATGCATACTGCAGTTGACTTTATAAATCATTATGCGTACTGTATCAATTCCAACACTACTTAATCACACAGGTGCATAAACCAGAACTTACATCATCGTACCAGAATAGAAACAATATGATGAGGGTTTTATTCACTTACCTGGTTATGCAGATTTCCTTTTATACCAGTAGATTGCTGAGACGTTCTTAATTCAGCTGATGATCACCTCTTCTTTTCTACCCGTGAGCTCAAATCGCGCAAAGGTAGCTGGTATGTAGATATGGAGGCTGGTGCTCTGTAAAACAAGTTTATCACAAGGTAAATGTGAAAATGGCAGTTGAATTACCTTTTAACCTCACATTTAGGGTACATTTAGGGCAACTCTAACAGATTGGATCATGTTCCTTGGTTATTCGTGTGAAAATGCAGGATCCCGCCAGGTGTTTCATTGGGTTCCGGGGTCGGCGGGAACTACCTACCATGTCTGCGCGCATTAAATGATAATGTCAGCAACAGGAGCAGGAAATATCTCTATGACATGATATCATGAGGGCAGGATGATATTCACAAATATCGGGTTGAGTTTCAATATCATCCTCCTCCCTGCATTGACATTGTTATCGCGACAAGATTCGGGTGACGAAAGCACCTTTGTTTATGTTTAGTACATCAGGAGGATATTTCAATGTATCGGGTGATGTTTCAAAATATGATGATGACGAGACAAACTTACATGTCTCTCTTTTGGAATATCGGGATGACGTCATCCTGATAGTCGCTCTCCGTATCGGAAGTGCATCATGACGTCATCATCATATTAGGCTAACATGATCATGTTTTAGAGAATATCCTGCGGCAATGTAAATGTGATGATGATGTCATCAGGATGTATGTTCCTCCATTTATCGTATTCGGATGATGTCATCAGGATGTTTGCTAAGGGTGATATTTGCGTCAGGAGGACATAAAGACACATCGGGTTACATGCGAAGTATGACATTCGCGATAGATAAAACTGTCTGACGGGAAGATTTTGCTACCATTTAAAGTTGACGTCCAGATATTTGAACCACAAGACATATCAGGGGGAATGTTTCAAATATGATGATGAACTTCAACAATATGACCTTCCTCTTGTGAATATCAGTTTTGACCGAAACTTTGACTGTTCATAACTCTTATATCTTAATGAATATCAAGGTGATGTAAAAGGCAATCCTGCCTAAATTTCAATGCTCTTTCAAAATATGAGGTCATAGAGATGAAATACGAACTTTGACAAACTAACCTCATGGTGACTTACCTCATCGTGGTTTTGTATGATGATGCACTCGACTTACTTTTACCAAACCGCCTAGAAGCAGACGCACAAGCCAAACCAAAACTTGGGTCCCTGTTTTGCCAAGTCAAAATGGGGCGTGTTGTGTAACCACACAACAACTTGCCACCAAAGAAAACAAACAAATTCTAATGATTCAAGTGATGTGATCACATTCATCTATAGTATTCTAATTCCATCTGAGCATAAGTATCATGGTCTTCTGACAACAATTTCATCATGACAACAATGCTAACAAAGGATCAGGTGTGTGCATATGATTAATTATCCTCATCTTGAAAGCAAGTTGAAAACATAAGTAACTGGTGTTAAACTACATAGTTGGGGATCATCCCTCATAGCTGACCTGGATAGAGCCTTGCTGCTAGTAGGCGTCTATAGCCCCGGCAAGGTTATCTATACAATCTCCCTAAGTAGAGCCCCACTGCCAGCAGGCATCTATAGCCCTGGTAGAGTTATTTAGATGGCCTAATTTTATTTCTGTTCTAATTTTCTCTGTAAAATTTGTATTTGATGTCATCATGTTAGCTTATTTGTACTAGGTACAGTCACTTGCAGCTTTAGGTTGGAGATTGTATTGGTAGCAAAGGAGTCCCTTTAGATTTTTCACTTAACACCTATACTTGTGTGTTCAACAAACCCAAGGCTGTTAGGTGTTTCATTGTGATTGATTCACTTTGATCAAGAAAAGGCATCCTGATGAAAAGATATCAGAAACCTGATCATGAACACTTCTTACAATGAATCATAACCTATGTCTAAATGTGATCTCATTACTTGAACCTTAACAATTTAGTTATTTTCTGGGGTGATGAAGTGCACAATCCTGACTTACCAGAACAAGGTCCCAACCAACACAATGAAACAAATAGAATAGACACACTGTACAAACAACTATACAAATATACAATATGATACACATGACTGTTATGAAGTCATTCAGGCCTGGAAATAATGTTTGAGGAATTGTCCATTGACTGGCAATGGGACGTCCTCACCTGTCAGGTTTTTAAGCCTATAAGTACTGTCTCCTAGTATCTCAGAAATTTGAAAGGGACCTATCCATAATCTATCAAACTTACCGTGGTCACCTTTCTTTTCATGGGCCTTATCCCACATCAGGACCAAATCGGATATCCTGAAAGCTTTAATTCTGGCTCTCTTGTCAAACCAGCGTTTGACAACAGCCTGATGTTTTGCAAATTGATCAATTGCCTGACTCTTTTTTTCTTCCAGGTGCATCAACTGAAGCAACCTGACTTCTTGTTTATTGTCTATGCCTAGGTATTCTTGGGCAAACTGTAGGGTAGGAATTTTTAAGTTTACAAGGAGGATTGGATCCACTCCATATACTAGTTGGAAAGGTGAGTTTCCTATGCAGTTTTTATTCTAGTTCTGTCCACCCATAAGGCATACTTTAGAAATGAGTTCCATTCCTTGGGGTTCTTCTCTATCAGTTTTCTTATGATACTCAGTAAATTCTTGTTGGTGGATTCTACTAAACCATTCCCTTGAGGATAATAGTTAGATGAAAACTTAAGTATAATCCCATGGTCAAAAGCCCAACTGGATAACTTGGTGGAAATGAAGGCGGACCCATTATCACTTAACAATGCATAAGGAGTTCCATACCTGGTGACAATGTTGCTCTCCAAAAATTTAATGATGTCATCTACAGTGCAAGTTTTACTGCTAATAGCCTCAGTCCATCTAGTACAATAATTAGTAATTGTTAAAACATACCTATGCCCTGAGGAGGACGGAGGATTGATTGGTCCTATGAAGTCCATGCCCCACTGTGCAAATGGGCGCTCTTCCATTACTGGCTGCAAGGGTTGTGCAGCATATTTCTCTCTGTTGGCAGTAACCTGGCAAACATGACAACATTTAACATGATCAGCTGTGTCTTTAAAAATTGTAGGCCAGTAATATCCTGCTCTGAGGATTGCATGTGTTGTGGCCAATGCTGATCCATGTGCCGTTCCAACTTATCATGTAATTCTGTCAGGACTCTACTTGCTTCTGGCTTCTCTAAGCATCTAAGGTATATTCCTTCGTAATTCTTCTTGAACAAGGTTCCTCCCTTCATCATATACTTTTGGGATCTTATCTTTAAGGCTCTTCTCTATGAAGCCTACATCCTTGATGGACATCTTCCAGTAATCAGGATGTGCCTGATATCTGAGTACCACTCTTTATTGTCTTTCTCATTGATCACATATTGCTGACTAGTGATGTTTGGATCAATCTCAGATATCATCTGGCTTAGAGCTTGTCCTCTTACCAGCTTCATTGGTGTAATTTCCATGTCATACTCTTGTAATGCGGTAATCCATTTAGCTCTTTTCTCACCAGGCTCACTTTGCATCAGCAACATCTTCACTGCTGCATCAGGCACCACAACAATCACTTTGCTTCTGAGTATGTAATGTCTGAATTTCTTTACTACCCTGACTAATGCAAGTGCCTGTCTCTCAACATCTACATACCTCAACTCAGCATCCCTGAAAGGACAGCTCATGAAAGCAATTGGTTTCTCTTCTTTCTCTTCATTTCTTTGAGTTAACACTGCTGCAGAGGTATGTTCTGAAGCAAATGAATAGATGTAGAAATCTTTGGTGTAGTCTGGACTAATGAGGACAAGAGCATCTAAAATGGCCCTTTTTATATCTTCAAATGTAGTCCTGGCTTCTGGTGTCCACTCAATTTGTGCATCTTTTTTCAACATAGCATTTAAAGGTCTGACAATCTCAACAAAGCCGGTGATGAACTTCCTCACAAAGTTTATCTTACCAAAGTAAGACTTGAGTTCCTTTTTGCTTCCTGGAAGTTGTAACTTCATAATAGATTCCACCCTGTCAGGATCAATGATAATTCCATCCTCTGTGATCAGGTGGCCTAATAATTTTCTTGTTGTGACTCCAAATATGCACTTCTTGGGATTTAAAGATATTCCATATTCTTCACATTTCTTCAGTACACTTCTGAGATCAGCAACATGATTCCTCCTTTCCTTGGAGAATATCGTCAAGTCATCCATGTAGATGACTATACACTTTCCTATTAAACCTCTGAAAGCTATGTCCATTGCTCGCTGGAATGTAGCTCCAACATTTATGAGTCCAAAGGGCATATGTCTATATGCAAATATCCCCCACTTTGTGGTGAAGGCAGTTTTCAATCTGTCAATTTTGTCAACCATTACTTGGTTGTATCCTGAAAAGCCGTCCAAGAAGGACATCATTTTAGCTCCATTTACAATCTGCAGAACTTCATCCAATGAGGGTAGAGGATAGTTATCCTTTTCTGACGCTCTGTTCAGTTTCCTGAAATCTACACATAATCTGATGTCTCCATTCTTCTTCCTGACTGGCACAAGATTAGCCACCCAAGTGGAGTGCCTGACAGGAAATATTATCCTGGCATTTAACAATTTCTTGACTTCTTCAAGAATTATTAGTTCAAGCAAGGCATTGACTGGTCTCTACTTCTGTCTGAAAGGTTTTGCATCTGGCTTGAGAGGTATAGTATGAGTTATGACAGAGGTGTCATATGTCTTCAACTCATCATAAGTCCATGCAATTACATGTATGTAATCCTTGAGGGCCTGAGTTATTCCTTCTAACTCGTCTGGTGTGCAAACCTTACCCAACAAGACATTTTTCTTGTCATCAGCTTGTCCAATATTCACTTGTGAATATTGACCTCCATCTGCCTTAGGCAGATCTTTATGTTTAAGCATATTATCCAAATCAAAGGCTCTTTCCAACTCAATCATACCTTTGGGGATCCTGTTGCTAGGCAACTCTAATATCTCATCTTCTTCCCAGACATGATCCTCCATACCATTCTCATCTATAATCTGAGCCTCAAATATGTCTCTATTTGAAATGAAGTTTAGAATGTGCTGATCATCATCAAACACCTGGAGATTAGTCACATTGTTAGGTATTGATGGTACTGACACCAGTTCTACTAAAAATCTCTTTAGACCAGATATAGACAGTGGCTCCAATGTACTGGCAGCTTGAGCCAGCGCATCAGCCCTATGGTTTTGTTCTCTTGGTACATGAGTGATATTAAAGGCGTCAAAGTCTTCCATCAGGTCCCACACACGATGTCTGTAATTTGATAGTTTTCTATAGTTACAAGAGTAAATTCCTCTTACTTGCTTCACAACTAGTTCTGAATCTCTAAAGACATGCAGAATCTTTACTTTCCTCTTATGAGCAAACAGCATTCCATGAATCAAAGCCTCATACTCTGCTACATTGTTAGTATAGGGGAACTGTAATCTGTAGGCTGCCAGATAGGATTTCCCAGTTGAATCAATCAGGTCGATTCCTACCCCAGCACCTTGCTTAGATTTGGACCCATCAAACCTCAGGATCCAAGGTTTATCTTCAGCAGGACATTTAGCTGAACTTTCTTTTCCCTTTGCAGCTTTGGCTGCTGCTCCGCCTGATATCCATTTTAACTTAGGGACATCATCATACTTAAGTTTCTTCTTTTCCTTTTCTTGTGGGCCTGATGGCTTTTCTATTCTCTCTTTCATTTCAGCAGGATGATCTTCTGAATCTGTAGCTGCATGCTTTTTCAAGATGTGTAAACATAGTGAGCAAGTTGTTTCTGAGTGAGGTGCCTCATGCAGCCTACACCAATTTTTAATTAAGACCTCCCGAGGAGATTTAGGCTGCCGTATCACCTTCTCTATTTCCTTTTCCAAAAATTCTTCGAACTTCGTCAGGTCACTACCTTTGTCCTCATCAGACAATTCATAATCTAGTTCCATAAAGCAATCACTCCCTAGGGTGATCTTTTCTTTCATTTCATTATTTACTTGGAGAGAGACTAAAATTTCCTTTGTTTCTAGGATAGGATGCTCATCATGATCTGTCGGTTCTTCAGTTCCTACAAAAGACATAAGAATTATTATCGTCATCATCATCAAATGTAACATTTACCTCAGAATATGATGATGATGCCTCGCTGTATGTTTGCTCTAGCATTATCATCTCTAAGCATGTTTCACATGTCTTCTCTGAATGTGCTTCATCATGTAACCTGCACCATCTGTCAATCAAAATATCATTAGCCGATATATTTAACAATTGACAACGTTTTACCTGTTTAGACAGATGTATCTCAAAATCTCTGAAGCGATCTATTTCATTCTCATTATCGGGATAATTATCAGTTTCTATGACTGGCATGTCCTCCTGATTATCATCATGATGATGATGATGTAGATTAAGCATCAGGATCTCTTCTATTTTGACGGTCTGTGGCCTGATGCAATAAACTCCAGGTTCTACGTTTATGTACATGATCTCATTTGTTCTGTTGTAATCAGTTATCATATGTTTCATTCTAGGTTCAGCATCAATCCTGATCTAATTAGGTATACCCTTCCATGGTAGCCACATGTGACTGAAATCTGTAGACATATATCCGTTAAGCGTTTTAGACCAATCGCGGCTGAGCAACATCCCATACGTATCAGGTATGTCAACTACTTGAATATCAATGTAATACTGGATCCTAGGATCAGATGCTAGTGCATGTGGATATGAGTTAATTCCCCTACTACACTTAATTCTATTTTGTCCAATTGTGTGACCTTCTTTAAGGATTTAACAGGATGCAGTCCTAAGGCATTGCATATTGACAAGGGCATAACATTCGTTGAGGCTCCCGAATCTACCAGACAGTTGTGCAGGTTCTTGCTGAACATTCTTATGGTAAGGAGGAACGGAGGTGATTCGGTTTTATCCCTATACAAGGTCATGTGGGAGGTTTCTACAGCTTGGACTGTAGCTGACACTTTAGGCTTGATAATATTATCCTTAATAGCATGATCTTTGCCACTGGATTGACTTGAAAAATAGCTATCCTCTTTAGGGGCAGGATCATCTAAGGACTTCATGAATGCCCTTTTGATGGCAGGGGTTTTTAGTAACTCAGACAGGGACAGGCTGATCTTAATTTTCTTCATTTCATCAGCGAGATAGCTGACCAACTTGTCAGATTCATGAGGTGTATTCACAATCTTTGATACTGTGTTTTGAGGTGACAAGTACTAAGCATTCACCTTAGGGAACCCTGGGTTATTGCTAGCCTTAGGATCAGGAGGTGTATTGAAGTTGTTTGGAGGTAGAGATGCTGTCAATGGACCAGCAGGTCTATTGGCATTGCTCCTCAAGTTATAATTGTGCTTACCAGGATCTTGCTGCTGATATGCATGTACTTCTTCACGTTCCCTTGTAGGCTCATTTTCATCTTCAAAGGGGAAAACATAGTTTGTTTCAAAAGCTAAGGCCGATTCTTCATATGCCTGGTTATAATTTTGACGAGGTTCATTTGTGTAGGCTTCTAGCACAAAAGCTGAGTCATATCCACAAGGAACAATCTCATTTCCTTCTGCATGAGGTGGATTTCCAGAAGTGTTAGACACTTCAGTCTGAAAGATGCTAGTAGCAATTCTAAATTGTGGACAGTCTAATTCTACATGTGCATTAGTATTGTGGATCCTACACCAATTAGTAAGAGCTGCCTCAGCAAGATTGACTCTAGTAGTCTGTTTGGCTTCACCAGGAGGCTGATTGTCCAGGGGTGATGGCAATGAACCATTATTTGGCCTAGAATTCCATACTCTGGGCTGTCTAGGTGGATTATTGTTATTTCCACCATTATTGTTGAAATTATTGTTGTTATATCCTCTGTCAGGATAATTTGGTCTGTCATTGGAATAATTTCTGTTCTGACTTGACTGGGAATAAAAACTCTGATTTCTCAAGTGTGTCACTTCTGTGGTGAGTTTTCTTAATTGAGCAGAAATTTCTTTGATTTCCTCCTTTTCTTCTTGAGCTTTGGCCACTACATTTTTAGTCTGAGGCTTGAAGAAAGAGGATCCATGGTTATTATTGGATAGATCAGCACCCTGAGGTATTTGGGCTTGTGCAGGGTATTGTGGCACTTGGCTATTTCCATTAGGAGGGGGCATGATGCTGAGTGGAGGTATTTGCAAAGGGGCAGGCATGACTGCTGGAGGTATCACTGTTCCATTAGGATACTGTGCAGGATACTGCGGAGAATATGTTGTAGGATATGATGCGGGATATTGTGAATGCATGCCAGGCAAGGTAGGAAACACTATATTTGGAGTAGGATTAGGTATCAACTGCTGATTCACTTTGATAGCTTCTTGAAAATCTCCTGTCAATGTAGTGATCTCAGGATGTGTTCTCCTGATGAACATGGAAGTTAATGGATCCAGAGCTGAATAATAGATACTCCGGGCAGAGACATCAGATACTACATATGGGGCAACTAACTTGGACAACATTTTCTGAAACCTAGCATTGAAATTGGCGATAGGTTCATGCTCAAATCTTTTGATCATAGCAAACATATGGTAATTCATAGATGGATCAATAGGGACTTTGAACCTGTCAAGAAAGGCTTTCTCTAAGACAGCCCATGAACCAACAGAGGCTTGACCAAGACTAATGAATCAATTATAAGCATCTTCCCCTAAGGAAAAAGGAAATAACCTGCACACCACATCTTGATGTTCTATTCTGGCTCTGCAGCAAGCTTCCTTAAATGTCTTGATGTGATCATCAGCATCTTGATAAGGATGATATTTTGGACATAGTTTGTCTGGATTCTTTGGTAGCTCATGATATGCATTAAAGGTCAAAGGTGACTCCGCTGCAAAGAAAGACATTGCAACCAGAGGAGGTTGAGCTGATGTTGCAGCTGGCTAGGGTTGAACCAAGGTACACCCTGAGGCTAAACAGGAGGTGTTACAGATATCCCAGAAGGTACTTGTAAACCAACGGGAGTTATAGGAGGAGGTTCTGGTGAAGCTCCTGACGCACTAGACCCTGGAGTATGATGAATGTCTACGATCCTAGGTCTGAAACCTCTAACAGGTAGTTCTTCGAAGATTCCACTAGATCTAGACCTAGTATTTATCCTGTGAGCCAGGATTTCTCAATTTTGAGGCAAATTGGCTGAAACTTTACAAATATTGGCTAGATTTCACCGAATGAGGTGATATTTGCAGTCAGATGGCTAATCAAACTGGATATTTACGAAATATTTATGGAGATATTGCAAGTATGACAGGATATTTGGGGTATAATGACCCCTAGCATGAGATCTCAAGTATCTAAAGCTTAAACTCTTCAAAGTTCGAACAGATTTACGAATCTTTGGCCAATATTAGTGAATTCAGAATGATCTACTGTAAAGCTTGCAATATTTATGTAAGATCTGGAAATCTTTAAACGAAATGAGCATATATGAGCTTCTTACAGTAAATACTTACGTAATATTTGAAATTCACAAATGATCTGAGGTTACCTTACTCCCTGCACCATTGAACCTGAAAATAATGATGATGCGCGCGGTCTTCTGGACTGCCCTCCTTCTAGCGCCAATTTATGTTGGTCATTATGTTAGTCATAAACAAACATAGAATAAAAGTACACATTAACCTTTATTCATCTTGAAAGATACTATGAATTCAAGGAATTTGGGATCCCAAGTCTCCGGTGATTAGGTCTTAATCGTCTAACGTTACTCAGAGGTTAATGTGTGTTGCTGTTTCCATTTTGGGGCCTTACGTGAAATTGAGCCATCATCATGACATTCCTGTAGAAATTCTTTACAGAAAAGTCATATTATGCAGCTATTAGATGAAAAGATGTAAAGATACCTCAATCTTTGCATGATATTTTTCAATTGTGCATGCTTTGCATTCAAATATGTTAAATATTTGTGATTACCTACGAGATGTCTGCATATTTGCGTTATTTACTTAGGATTATCAATTATTTGCCATGGTGATAATGAAATGTTCTGGAATTGAAAGAAATTAATGGAATACTACAATTTAAAGTTGAATCTTCAGCTATTGATCCACATACATACTCAATACTGTCATGACGAGAAGAAATCAAACCATATGTTCACCAGGATATTCCACAACTAGATACAGTTGATGCAAACTTCAAAGGATGATGAATGAAAACAATACATGCAACATGATGAGCACTCCAAGGGACGTAGCAAATCAAAGCACATATCCAGAATTCAGACACAGATTACTCAAGATTTACGAAGATTTGTAATCGAAATACTCTTCTCTTCCATTAAGTATGCAAAAAGACATGTACATATGCAATAACTTTGAAATAAGCCCTGAATACTTCAGCAAACAGATTTTAATTAAGTTTCAAATGTTTCATTAGGGCATTCCACCACCTTTTATAGAATAAGGTGAGGAATCCATTACAAAAGATCTACGATCTAGATTTATCAATACAAATCTACGGTCATGATTCACTTGATTTTGTCAATCTTTACAAAATGGCACAAGTTGCCAGCTGGCAACTATCTATACTACTTATGCTATTATCCCCTTCATGATGTATCTTCATCATGCTCCTCAGCTGATTCATGCGGGTCATCATCATGTGCATCACTTTCTAAACTTTCACTATCCTGATGATGACGCGGCTGCATACTGCTGCGGACCTACTCGTATGAATACACAACCTGATCTATCCCTCCGCCATCTTGAGTCTTTGCTTTGACAATGGCGTGCTTATGTGCTTCATATTTGTCTCTACTGTTGTCAAGCTTATTTTTCCTGTCCTGCAGTGTTTCTTTGTATTTCTCCATCTGGACCTTGATCCTCATTATTTTATCTATCAATTCCTCTATCAAAGGGACAGGTGGACCATCTGTCTCTACTTGGAAGTTGCTGTGTACAGCTTTAATGGCAGACTCTTCATCTTGATTCTCTATTTTTTCTTCCACCTTGCCTTCCAAAGCCTCCAGTATTACCGCTTCTTCAGCCATTAAATCCCGTAGCCTCATGCTGATGTCCCTCAGCTTATTATTACACCTTTTGAGGACTCCACACTCAAACTGAGTGTCTTTATACCAGATATCTATTAATAATGCGGTATTATTATTCAGCACCTGCTTACTGATAAGAAATTGTGGATTTATATTCCTTATTTCCCCTAACAGGGTCAGGACTCTCTCTAGCTTGTAAGACCTCTTCCCGGTCTGCATCTATAATTTATCCACTTTGGCCTTGTAGTCACTTAGGGTGCTCCACCTCTTCAAAGAGGCCTTCATTATTTCTACAACATCATCCAATGTGGATGACATCCATCTCCTTATTACGGACGCCTCATGCTTCATGAGGTCCAATTTATTTACCTCCTCCTGAGAAATGGCAGTCAATGGGACTGCATGTTCAGTTGTGGATTTATCATTAGGATTGGTCAGCCCTTTGATATAGGCATGCAACTAAGCAATGTGCTCTTTATGTTTCTTATTTTTCTCCTTCTCTCTTTTCACTTTCTGAATTAGAGAGTCAATGATATCTTTGCCCTCCTGACCTTCTTGGTCCTCATTGGCAAAGCCCAAATCTACTGTACTGATTTGAAATTCATCGACAGTGATTTTACCTTTTTCCTTCTCCACCGCAGGTATGGCAATTTGCGCGGTCCTTCTCCCTGTTGCCAGATCTCTCTTGATGGCCGAAGTCATTCTGGCCTTCCTCTTTGGCTTCATTATATCCACAGAGAATAGGGTGGAAACATCGAATTCCTAAATTTCAAGCTCCTCCTCAGCACTTACCTCTTTTGCCAACCACGGAGGCACTTGATCATGTTTTTCAACATCATCTTGATGTTCACCTATATCTCCCGTTTCTGTCAACAAGTGTTGTGGAGATGGTGACTTTCTCATTTCTTCTTCTTGATGTTCCCTTTGTTGTTGATCTTGCGGCACCTCCTCCTGTTGAGGGATTTCCTTCTCCGGAGGAGCATCTTCATGCTATGGGGACCTCTGAGGGGCATCTATATGCTGATCATGATGATCATGACCCTCCTCTGTCATTATTTCATCTGTTCCCACTTCTTCTTCTTCTTGTGGTTTATCCACTGCACCAGATATTGGGGACTCTGCCTGATGTGCTGGCGATTGCTCTGCAGCCACTACTTCTTCCGAGCCTACACCATCCACTTCTTGTACTTTGGCAGCTAGATTTTCTAGTGTTTCTTTCTCATCAGCCTTCGCTTCCTGAACCTCTACTATAGCATGTTCTTCTGTTGTACCCTGTGGACTTTGTTGGCCAGTTTCAAGAGCATGGCCTTCTAACTCTGCCATCTCTATCTCTTCTGTTAGGTGGCCTTTATCAGGTGATCCTACTGGCTGTTCAGGACTTGCATCCTGTTTCTCTGTCAGATCCACCACTACAGGACTGGTCACCTCTGTGATCAATGTATCTAGCCCTATTTCCTGAGCTACTTGCTCTGGGCTCTTTTCTTGCTCTTCTTCTGCTTGTTTCATCTCCTCAAGCACAGTTTGAACTGGTGGAGGCTTGTGAGGAGTCATACTTACATCAGCAGCAAGTGTTTCCATCTCCTGTGCAGCCACATCCTGCACCACCTCATCATCAGACAAGTTTATTATCTCGTCGAGCGAGACATGCCCTTCCGCTTGTGTCTGGGAGGTTTCTTTCAGCTGCTCCTCAGCAAGTTCGGTTTTGAACTTGACAATGGTAGGAAGTGGAACATTATGTTGAAGTTCCTTGTGCACTTCACTACCTTCCCCTTGTAATGAAGTAGGGGGTTGGCTTATTCCACCTCTCATGGAGGTTCTTTGTTTCTTAGGTGGGGTAGTCACCAGCACCTGTGGAGCTCTCCTCTTCCTTTTTATTACCAATGGAGCCTCCTCCTCAGGCTCTTCTTCTATGAGGGTACCCTCTCCTCCTGGTTGTTTAGAAGACTGACCCACTTCTTGGGTCTCAGTGATTCCAGCCTCTGCTGTCTTACTTTTCTTGGGCCTTTCCTTTTCTGGAGGGGATGCTGATTCTGAGCCTGACCCTGCCGCCTGCTCAGCTGCAAATACTGCCTTTTCAATTAAAATCCCCTTTGGTCCCTGTTCCACCCTCTTGCCTCTTGGGGGTCTTTTGCTCTGCTGTTGTGGTGGAGGGACTCTATCTCCCTTGGTCTTCCTCTTCTCTTACAGGAAGTCATCATATTCATCCGCGGGGATATCCTGCCCTTTCTTCTTGTTGTCCACCGTAATGGCAACACCCTTCTTCTTCAATGCCTCTATCTATGCATCAACCCAATCTTGGGTTAAGCGTAGGGTCCTAGCAATGAATGGGTCCAAGGATATGTCCTCCTGCATAGTGAGGTCAGGTGCAGAGATGGTGTCATTATATATCTTTTTCTGTTCATACTCGTCTGCCATTGTCCTGCCATCATCCTTCTTTAATTGTTGAGGAAGGGAGATGCAATCAAAAGTTCTAACTTGGTTCAGAGTTAACCTTTGATACCTCCTTCTCCTGGCTTCTGCCTCATCCTCATAGTTAGTCCAAAAATCCTCTAGGTGCCTTTGGTGAATAGGCTTTCCTAGTACCTTCTGTATCCTGCCATAAGGATCATATGGTCTTGTTATTGGAAAAGGCTGCAGATTCATCTTATTCAGGATGACCATCACCTTCTTGATATTATCAGAGTCAGGGCACATATAATTGCCAATGCTGACTGGGAACAAAATTAGTGGCAGCTTCTTGGCATCCTTGTACATTTGTATCATGGTGGAGCCCTGCCTGATAAATTCCATTAGTACTATGGTGTCGGTAGGATACCTTGGCAGCATCAGGGGATGTCCTTCAAAACCTTCAACCCTTATATAAGAAAAGGTTGCAAACTGTATGTACCAGGCCCCATGCCTGTAGACTGCCTCTTGAGCCTCCATGCTCAATCTCTTTGTTCTGTCTTCTTCCATGGTCCTTACCAGATGCATAGAGAATGCATCATTGACCAATTTGTAATCTTTTAGGTAGTTGGTTCTCTGCAGCTGGGGATGATGATCCCAGATATATGCAGCATTTGTGCCTGTGAGCTTCCCATCTGTAACCAAGGCATCAAAAGTGCCTCTATAGGCACAAGAATAAACAATATAGGATGACATGAAAAATGCACAATTTGAACCTCCCAGGTTCATCAGTTGCTCATGCAGAGCATCACTTATAATTTGGCCCCATAGTGGCTTGGTGTCTGAATATAGACACATCATTATTATCCCGTACATCCAATCCCTGAAACTGCTAGTATCAGGTTGGCCAGTTACTCTATTCAGGAGTGCAATCATGTACTGATACTCCTCACTGAAATCATACTTGAATAGGTGCACAGGAAGCTTGGCGGCTGCATTATATGTGTTGTTCTCAGCCCGCCATAGATACATGTTCTTCCTAGCCAATTTCTTATTGGCTTCGTACTCCCTCTCAGACTTCTTCAAGTCTACACTTTTGACCTTATTGTCCAGTGGCAATCCAAATGTCTGGGAGAGACCTTTGATGGAGAGGTCTGCATATATCCTCCCATGCTTCACTACTTGCCTTGTTTGAGGGTTATAATTCTGGGCACACTCAATGACGAGTTCCAGAGATTCCATGGAGTATGAAAAACTGGTGGCATTCCACAATCCTGACACGAACACTGCATCTAGCACAGGACTCTTGTCATGTCCATTGTTCAGCTTGGCTGACCAGGCTTCCAAATTAGTGCTTCCCTGATGAGTGTCTGTAATTGCTCCATATTTAAACAGGACCCCCCTTTGAGCAGAGAACATGGGTTTGCTGAATCCTTCCTGACACTTGACCAATCACTTCTCAGCCATGAGTACCTACAATTAACAGCAATTCTATCTCACAACAGGTACATATATGCATGCATACTGCAGTTGACTTTATAAATCATTATGCGTACTATATCAATTCCAACACTACTTAATCACACGGGTGCATAAACCAGAACTTACATCATCGTACCAGAATAGAAACAATATGATGAGGGTTTTATTCACTTACCTGGTTATGCAGATTTCCTTTTATACCAGTAGATTGCTGAGACGTTCTTAATTCAGCTGATGATCACCTCTTCTTTTTTGCCCGTGAGCTCAAATCGCGCAAAGGTAGCTGGTATGCAGATATGGAGGCTGGTGCTCTGTAAAACAAGTTTATCACAAGGTAAATGTGAAAATGGCAGTTGAATTACCTTTTAACCTCGCATTTAGGGTACATTTAGGGCAACTCTGATAGATTGGATCATGTTCCTTGGTTATTCGTGCGAAAATGCAGGATCCCGCCAGGTGTTTCATTGGGTTCCGGGGTCGGCGGGAACTACCTACCATGTCTGCGCGCATTAAATGATAATGTCAGCAATGGGAGCGGGGAATATCTCTATGACATGATATCATGAGGGCAGGATGATATTCACAAATATCAGGTTGAGTTTCAATATCATCCTCCTCCCCGCATTGACATTGTTATCGCGACAAGATTCGGGTGACGAAAGCACCTTTGTTTATGTTTAGTACATCAAGAGGATATTTCAGTGTATCGGGTGATGTTTCAAAATATGATGATGACGAGACAAACTTACATGTCTCTCTTTTGGAATATTGGGATGACGTCATCCTGATATTCGCTCTCCGTATCAGAAGTGCATCATGACATCATCATCATATTAGGCTAACATGATCATGTTTTAGAGAATATCCTGCGGCAATGTAAATGTGATGATGATGTCATCAGTATGTATGTTCCTCCGTTTATCATATTCGGATGATGTCATCAGGATATTTGCTAAGGGTGATATTTGCGTCAGGAGGACATAAAGACACATCGGGTTACATGCGAAGTATGACGTTCGCGATAGATAAAACTGTCTGACGGGAAGATTTTTCTACCATTTAAAGTTGACATCCAAATATTTGAACCGCAAGACATATCAGGGGGAATGTTTCAAATATGATGATGAACTTCAACAATATGACCTTCCTCTTGTGAATATCAGGTTTGACCGAAACTTTGATTGTTCATAACTCTTATATCTTGATGAATATCAAGGTGATGTAAAAGGTAATCCTACCTGAATTTCAATGCTCTTTCAAAATATGAGGTCACAGAGATGAAATACAAAATTTGACAAACTAACCTCATGGTGACTTACCTCATCGTGGTTTTGTATGATGATGCACTCGACTTACTTTTACCAAACCGCCTAGAAGCAGACGCACAAGCCAAACCAAAACTTGGGTCCCTGTTTTGCCAAGTCAAAATGGGGCGTGTTGTGTAACCACACAACAGATCCCCATTAGGGATCCTGAAGATGCAAGTGGAGATTTGGATTCTTCCACATGACTGACCTTTTTCTTGATGTAGAAATCCCCCTTTTCCTCCCCTTTTCCTTTTGCCGACCTGAATTTCTGCATTTTGCACTTTTGATCCTAGATCTCCCCGAGCAACCTAGGGTTTCCCCTGGGGCAACCCATGATCTCCCTAGGTGACCCTGTTTGACGAAGGTGGCAACCCTATCATCATTTGACCTGCTGAAAAACTTGAGTTTCTCTCTCATTTTTGCTCTCTTTTCGCCTGTTTTTCTTTCTATTTGCATGATTTTTGATCCTTGATATAGAGTTAACTATTTCATGCATGTACACATGCATAATTAGCTCTATTTGATGTGTAATTAAATCTCTAATCAATCTCATGCATTCCCTCACCTCTATTTCTTCTTCAATGATAAGCTATCATTGCTTCATCACTCCTTAATCAGCTGAGTTCACTGGGTAATCAACCTTGTTCACTCCCCAATCTATTCTTGTTAACTTATCAATCAAATGAGTTAACTCTTCAATCCAATCCCTTCTTCAAACCTATAAATATCCCCATCCCTTAAGCACAAAGGGAGGAAAATTCATTATGCACCAGCTCTTGCCAAGTTTGCTCTCCAACCCAACATTCATATGCTCATACAGGACGTACGTGCCTTTTACTTTCTTTCTTCAGTCAAGCAATGCAATGTTGCTCAATTCTTAGCTATTGTGCTCAATTCAAAGCTCACATCGAGTTCATACAAGCTTCACAAAAGCTTCTCTTTGCTTCTTCACGTCATTTTGTCATCGAGAGGAACAACTACTCTCAGAAAAGGATTTGAGGTTGCCTACACAAGGATACTGAGGGTAGTGGAGTCAACAAATCTTCATCTCTTTTAGGTTCTTTCATTACTTTCATAGTACAATTAGATAATCACTTTGCTCTCGGGAATAGTAACATTTTGCTTTTTCCTTGATATGATTAGATCTTGCATGCTAGATTAATCGTTTTCACATTCATAGATCTACTTTGATAGAAAAAGTATCTTTCCTTTCCATTAAATTAGATTGCATTGAAAACACCAAAAACCCACAAAAATATAGAGTAAGCTTTGCATTTGAAAAGACATATAGGATTGCATACATATTTCTTTCATAGATTAGAAGCATTTTCCTTTCCAAAATACTCTAAAAAATACCAAAAAAGATGCTTTGCATGTTATCATTTAGTTTGCATTCATTTAGATCTGTTAAAATAGACAACATTACAAACCCTTGATTCCATCACGAGGTAATCATAGTTGAACAAAAGTTAAACCCTAGGTCAAAACCCTAGATCTAGTTAGCAATCACATGACTACCCCTCTATCCTGATTCACGAATGTGTTTGGGAGTGAGAGGAGAGTGGGTGAAGGCTGTCCATGACGAGATCGAAGAAATCCACCAAAGACCCCAACAACAAACATTTTTCTTACCACAAGGAGACCCATTCGTCCTCTTGGTGTTAGAAGAAATTAGACAACAATAGATACAATAAGACCTCTTACAACGCATACAAAGACAAGAGGACATCAATGAAAACAACTATCTTCCCACACAAAGGTGGAATTCAAGGAATCCAAACAGATGAAGAGAGACTAGTGACCCTTCGGGTCATAGGGTTATTTTAACTACCACATCAATTGAGTGAAACATTCAACAAAATGCACAAAAAACAAAGGCCACAGAACTTGCCAACCCCCCTTTACGAAGTCCAGCTCTCCAACGAGCCAGGCCCCCACCGTGTCTTGCCTCCTCTCGACTGGCTACTCCCACATGAGCAAGAGTGACGTGGTGGATTGTCTCATGGCAAGGAGGGAAAGGGTCTGTGTGCATGCCGAAATCTGACCCAATAGCCCTAGGGAAACGGAGTCACAATTTCAAGCGTACAACAACCTCTTCATGTTCTATCGTTGTAGGTCTTCAATCTCTTCATCCTCACTGCCCACCACTTCATCTTCAACTACTGCAACTTATTCTACTGTAATCTCTTTCTTTTCTCCATCTTTTTCTTCATCTTTGTCCTCATTTCCTGCACACACACAAATCCACCTGCATACAAAACATCATTAGAAGAAACATGGGACTCCTCACCCATTTTCTTTTCCATCTTTATCTCCACTATAGTTTCTCTCACAATATGTCGTGTCTCTTGTCGCAAATCCTATAGTTGATTCTCCAATTCTGCCACATCACTCTTTCTCTCCTCACAAAGAATGAAATTCCCAAAGGTCTTCTCAAGACCAACCTGATACTTTTCCTCTTTGACATTCTGTCAAACACTTTCTTCACAACCTCAACCTGCAACTTGCACAAATGTCAAAACCTACTCTCTACCCAAGAAGACTTCTAGAAGATGCTTCCTCAACCCACACTCTCTCTAAGTGGCAGAACTCAACACCTTCTACCCAGTTTTAGCCTTCGTTGGAGAATAGCCCACCTCAGTCCTGGTGCATACTCTGCACTCTCAGGATCACCTGGCTCTGATACCATATTGACGCAAGAGGCAACTCCTCTTGCTTCCAAAACACACACTCACACAACAGACAATTAGCTACCCACAAACTCAAATATCAATGGCACAAAGATTGCAACAAAACTTCTCAATTGTATTCAATTTCACTTCAAAAACAAATTATACATTTGCAACAAATGAATTACAATGTCTAGCCTCTAAAATTATACATAGCTCTACTTCTTCACAAGCCCTCACATGGGTTGAGATCCCTCCTCAACTTTGCCTGAGAAATCTACCCTCTTGGTGCAAAGATGTGCTTCTTAAATAATTGTTACGACTCTTCATTTCATCCCTTTTCAATCTGCAATAGAGAAAATACCTGAATGCCTTGATGAAGTGTCTTTTCACATCCCATTTATATGCCTTGTCTTCCTTGACTTTGGTGCTTCATCTATGAAATAAAATATAACATTTAACTGCCTCCAAAGAGGCATCTCCTCCTTTTCCAATGGTACCTCTTCGTTTTTAAATAACAATTTATTTTTTAAACCTACTGCACCCTTTCCTTCCCAAGTGGTTCACATACTGCAATGCTTGGTTTCTAATTCAATTTTCAAGGAAATTTATTTAGTTTTTCAAATAAATTGGATTTACTTTAACCTCCAATGAGGAAACGCTACCCTCTATTGATAAGCATTTAGACCATAGTAAAACATTTACTTCCCTTCACAGCTCGCGTGGTCTAGTATTGGCGTTCTTTAAACATTTAAATCACAAGAAGCATGTATGAAGGATTTTGAGAACCAATCTTCATGAAGAAATCAATGACTTTAAAAGCTTGAGTTCTGACATAATTCCAAAGGAAAACAGATCTCTCCCAACATGTTCTATTTTGTGTTGTTATCATGTATTGCTCCCAACACAGCGCTATATGCTAGCATACTAATTATATCAGTGCTACGTTTGAAAGTAATTTGAACACAGTTCTTAAAATCTTGCAAATAATTTATCATTATCAAATGGCTTCAACACGGCTGTCTCCAGCTAAAGTCCAGATAGAACTTATGGACTCCCCCAATGTTGGGAAAACTCAACCTTGGAGGAATATTTCTCTTGTTCACAAGATGTAACTACCAATAGTCGTCAGGATTGTGAAAATGCTTTAGATTGCAAAGCTTGGCTATACAAGTACTTCATATGCTACAAGAATTATTCCTTCTTCAGAAAACTAGATACCGAGACAAATGTTGGTTATAGTTTAGTGGTGCTCGCAGATGAGAATGATGTGTTTAGTATGGTAGTTAGGAAGCTTCTTCATATAAACATTTCAATAGTTCACCTTTCAATGGAACTTATGAATTCATCTCTTGGAAGCCTCTTATTTTATTAATGCAAATCGAAACCTTGAAGTATTTACAGATTGGCACCCAAAATCAACTAAAATCTCATCTAGAAGTAAGACCAGCTGAAAACCTACACAAAAATGCAAAACAAAAACCTGAGAATGTTTTTGGTTGATACAAATAGCCAGTTCACCCGGGGTGCACCTGCATCAACTTACTCCCAAATAGAAGAGCCAATCACTCAGTTGTAATTATTTCTTGCCTTCTCCTTATTAGAGGAGCAAGAATTTTTCATCATGTGGCAAGACTATTGAGCCTTCTAGCCAACCCTCTCCGAGCCACAATGTGACAATGATACTTGTACCATCATGCCTTTGCCTCTTGGTTAGGGGTGCTTGTGGTGTTTGCTATCTAGGATTCTCATGATGGATGGGTGGCCCTTGATCCTCCCTCAAGTGAACTCTCTTAATGGGTTGGTCCCTATACCTAAGATGATTTTCCACCTCCTCTCTCTGGTGTAGTTGTATTTTCTTCACTAGGCAATTTGATTCGGTTTCTTTTGTGAGGGTTTAATATTTCAACTAGGCCTTGGGGTAGGGGGACACAATCATATACCATAGATTTCCCTACATGCAATTTTCTTGAACTTCAGTCCAGTGAATTGATTTTATGATTGCCTTTGTGTTCCATCTACTCCTTGCTCTTTTCAATTATTGTTTATTTCTCTATTGGTTGTACATACTAACGAGTCATGTGTACTAAATGGTCATATTCTATTATAGCCCTGCATATGTTCTTTAGGCACATTAAGTGTTTCTAATTAAAAAAAAGTTTATTTAAGTGAAGAACATATATTATACTACCACAAAGTTAATATATATATGTATGTATGTATGTATGTGTGCGTGTGTGTGTGTGTGTGTGTCTGGGGTCTAAGAGCAATCTTGCATCAACCAAAAATATTTTCTTTAATGTTTGCTTATTTCGTACATACTCTACTACTTTTCTAGATATTTTATAGTAGTGTGAGTCAAGTACAAGGCATTGCATATCAACACATTCATGTTTTCATAAGTTTAGAGCTTCATATATGTAACTGTAGGCATATTATTGTGCCATCAATGACACTGGAAGGCATTGCAGTTAATAATCATAGGTTTTTATTGAGATCATAGATTTCACCATGTATCTAGAATGTTCTATTCAAATTTTATGTGTTCTTGATCACCACATGCATGTTTTCCATCTAACGAGTTATTTGGGGCCAATACCAAGTTATTTACTATATAATAGTAACTTATTTGAATAATGTGGCAAGTATTTAAAATTTGCACCAATTCTTAAGGTTACCTACTTCATTATAGGTCCTAAGAGGGGTCATATATGGAACCACATTAAATTTGGAGACTCCTAGCCCCAAGTGTATTAAAAATGATAATGATGCACATTAGTGAACTTTCACCCTACACCAAGATGATGCACTAACTCCCAAGGTTGGCTAATGAGAAAAATATTTAATTTTGTGGTCATTGATCCTTATCACATTAATCTATGGGCATGTATCATGTTACCACATGCTACACTTCACTTCTATATATAAAGAGGTTCGATATGATTTAAGGACAAAAACAAATAAGATAGAGACAAAAGGAAGAAGAAACAAGACAAACAAAGGTAGAATACTTGATAGATAAAAAGATAGCTAGAAAGATTAGAGGAAGAAGGAGATAGATGAAGAGAAGTTGAAATAAGTGGAAAAGAAAGAAATATAGAAAGTGGGATCATAAGATCTAGTTTGTAATTCAAGGTTGATTCCTAGCATGTAATCCAACTCTTATGTGATTGAATGAATAAAATAAACCTATCTTTTACATATTATTTTTGTTGGATTCCATTGTGTTTTAATAAGTTTTAGACCTAAAAGTTCTATTGGATGCAAGGTTGGATAATCCTTAATTGTATCCTCTAACTGTGACTCCATTAGTTGGTATCAAAGAAGGTTTGATATTGGTTTTAACCTCAAATCAAGTTAAAGAGGTTAGTAAATTAAAAGGAATACCAAAAAAGGTAGTGCTATGAATCTTCCAATAGGAGAGTATTGGGTAGAAGATTACTATGACTTGAATTGGTTGTGGATAGGTCACCAAATTTTAGGTATTTCACATTAGATTTGAAGATGCCAGTGCCCAAAAGGATGAATAGAGGTTGAAGTGTACTACATGTAGAACAAATTGATGAAATATTCAATATGATGAGGAATGTCCAAATCCAATTCAATGTGGTAGAAGAGGACAAAAGAAGAGGTATTGTGAAGCCTAGATTGGATGATAGTGATGATGAACATGATGAAGGACAAGGTGAAGATTTCATAGTTGAAGAAGAAGATAAAGAAGCTAGGATGTTGAAATCTATATCTATATTTGGTAAGAAAGGAATAATTGATTTAGGTAATTATTTTGGTAATTTAGATCTTGAAGAATATTTTGAATATGAGGACATACTAAGCTTGAAAGAGTGAAGTTTGCAAAGACAAAGCTGAAAGGTCATGTTGCAATTTGGTGGAAGGAAACTCAATTGGAGAGAAATAAGAAAGAGTCTAAAATTGAAAAATGGGATAGGATGGTAGATAAATTGAAACCTAAGTTTATTCTTACAAGTTATCAATTGGATTTACTAAAGAAGTTACAAATTTTGAGAGAAAGATTTAAGTGTGAAAGATTATATTGAGGAGTATTATAAGTTTTCAATTAGAGTAGGTCATCGTGAATATAATCAAGAAAAAGTGTCTAGATATATTGATGGTTTAAGGGGATAGATCCATGAAGGATTAAGTGTGTTAACTATTCAGACAATTGATGAAGCATATCAATTTACCCTGAAGGTTGAAGATGAGTTGAACCATAAATTTTTTACTAGATAGAATGAGAGAAGCAATGGATATTTTTAAAAAATAAAAATCAAGTGGTAGAGAAACTCATATTGGTGATGCTAAAATAAAGGAGAATATAAAAAAGTTATTACAGTAGCAAATCTAATAATTACCAAAGAGGTCGAGGTAGATATGGAAGAGGTAGTGGAAGGATATCTAGAGGAATCATTCATTTTAAGTGTGGAGATGAAGGTAACAAAGCATTTGAGTGTAATTAGTCACAAGGAGAATATGACAAAAGATCTGAGAGAACTACAAAAGTAGCATATATATATTTATGGAGGAGCATCTAGGGTCTAAGAGCAATCTTGCATCAATCAAAAACATTTTGTTTAAGGTTTTCTTGTTTTATAGGTACTCTACTAGTTTTCTAGATATTTTGTAGTAGTGTGAGTCAAGTACAAAGCATTGCATATCAACACATTCATATTTTCATAAGTTTAGAGCTTCATATGTGTAATTGTAGGCGTAGTCAATCCATCAATGATGCTACAAGGCATCACAATTAATAATCATAGTTTGTGATTGAGATCATAGATTTCACCATGTATTCTAGAATGTTTTATTCAATTTTCATGTGTTCTTGATCACCACATGTATGCTTTCCATCTAAGGAGTTAGTTGGGGCCAATACCAGGTTATTTACTATATAATAGTAATTTATTTGAACAATGTGGCAAGTATTTAAATTGTGTGCCAATTCTTAAGGTTACCTACTTCATTATAGGTCCTAAGAGGGGTCATATATGGAACTACATTAAATTTGGAGACTCCTAGCTCTAAGTGTATTAAAAATGATAATGATATATATTAGTGAACTTTCACCCTACACCAAGATGATGCACTAACTCCCAAGGTTGGCTAATGAGAAAAACATTTAATTATGGGGCCATTGATCCTTATCATATTAATCTATGGGTATGTATCATGTTACCACTTGCTACACTTTAGTTATATATATATAGAGGTTCGATAGGATTTGAGGACAAACAAAAATAAGATAAAGACAAAGGAAGAAGAAACAAGACAAACAAAGGTAGAAGACTTGACAGTCAAAAAGATAGCTAGAAAGATTAAAGGAAGGAGATAGATGAAGAGAAGTTGAAAGAAGTGGAGAAGGAATAAATATAGAAAGTGAGATCATAAGATCTAGTTTGTAATTCAAGGTTGATGCCTAACATGCAATCCAACTCTTGTGTGATTGAATGAATAAAAGAAACCTATATTTTACATATTTTTGTTACATATTTTTGTTGGATTCCATTGTGTTTTAATAAGGTTTAGACTTAAAAGTTCTATTGGATGCAAGGTTGGATAATTATCCTTAATTGTATCCTCTAACTTTGACTGCATTAGTTGGTATCAGAGAAGGTTTGATATTAGTTTCAACTTCAGAGCAGGTTAGCAAGGTTGGTAAATTAAAAGACATACTAGAAAAGGTAGTGCCATGAATCTTCCAATAGAATAGTATTGGGTAGAAGATTCCTACAACTTGAATTGGTTGTGGATAGATTGGAAAATTTGACGTAGTTCACATTAGATTTAAAGATGCCACCCAAAAGGATAAATAGAGGTTTAGGTATACTACATGTAGAACAAATTGAGGAAATATCCAATATGATGAGGAACATTCTATATACAAAAGAAGAGGTAATGTGAATCCTACATTGGATGATAGTGATGATGAACATGATGAAGGACAAGGTGAAGATTTCATAGTTGAAGAAGAAGATAAAGAAGCTAGGATGTTGAAAGCTATATCTAGATTTCATAAGAAAGGAAGAATTGATTTACCTAATTATTTTGGTAATTTAGATCTTGAAGAATTGGTTGATTGGATTAATGATCTTGAAGAATATTTTGAATATGAGGACATACTAAACTTGATAGAGTGAAGTTTTCAAAGACAAAGTTGAAAGGTCATGCTACAATTTGGTGGAAGGAAGCTCAATTGGAGAGAAATAGGAAAGAGCCTAAAATTGAAAAATGGGATAGGATAGTGAAAAAATTAAAATCTAGGTTTACTCCTACAAGTTATCAATTAGATTTACTAAAGAAGTTACAAATTCTGAGACAAATTTTAGTGTGAAAGACTCTACTGAGGAGTATTATAAGTTGTCAATTAGAGTAGGTCATAATGAAGATAATCAAGAAAAAGTGGCTAGATATATCAGTGGTTTAAGGGGATAAATCCATGAAGGATTAAGTGTGTTAACTATTCAAACAATTGATGAAGCATATCAATTTTCCTTGAAGGTTGAAGACAAGTTGAACCATAATTTTTTTACTAGATATAATAAGAGAGAGAGAGAGAGAAGCAATATATTTTCTAGAAATAGAAAACAAGGAAGCAGAGGAGAAACTCATAATGGTGATGTTGAAATAAAGGAGAGTACAAAAATTTATTGCAGTAGAAGATCTAATAATTACCAAAGAGGTCGAGGTAGATATGGAAGAGGTAGTGGAAGGTTATCCAGAGGAATCATTCATTTTAAGTGTGGAGCTGAAGGTCACAGAGAATTTGAGTGTAATTAGTCACAAGGAGAATATAACAAAAGATCTGAGAGAACTACAAGAGTAGCACATGTTGATGAAGAAGTATATTCTAATAATGAGTGAGTAAGTATGCTAGAGAAAGGTGAGTCATTGTTGTTAAAAATAAATTCGTTAGACCCTTCTAGAGGTTTGAGTGAACCAATATAAGTAAAAAGTTTGTTTAGAAATTTATGTAAAATATAGAGGTGAATGTTGCAAGGTGATTATTGATAATGGTAGCACTGATAATTTAGTTGCAATTAAAATGGTGGAGAAATTGAACGTAAAAAGGCTAGAGCATTCTAATCCTTATAGAGTATCTTGGTTGCAAAAAATCATAGAATTATATTTAGTGAACAATGTCAAGTGAAATTTAAGATTGGAGTATATGAAGATGGGATTTTATGTGATATCACACTAATGGTTGTTTAGCATATTTTTGTTGGGTAGACCATGGAAGTTGTAGCATATAAAATTACGTACCCCTCACAATTTCATGACGTGTTTTCGTTCACTTTAGTGTCCATGCTCGTAGCATGTTTTTAGGGATATTTAATTTAGATCTTTAGCCTAATTTTCCCATCATCACTCATATTTGGCAAAATTCATTTCAAGCAATTATTTGTTTTAACTTTCCAAGAACATGTGCAAAGTTTGGGAGAATATTATTTCAATGCATAGGTGTTATGCATGAACGTCTTCATGTTGTACTAGCATCCAGAATATTCCAAAATTTCAAATGTTGCTTCTCCCACTCATTTTTGGAATCCCACGAAAGGTAACGCTCATGCAACAGAGAAACAATCCCCATAGCATACCTGACCCTGGGAGATTCCCTCGTGACATGCAAAAAGAGAAAGATTGAGAAAAGAGACTCTCTCTCTTGGCTCTTACTTCCTCTTGAAACCCTTTCTCCATGGACAAGTGATTTCCTAGAAGTACAACTCTCTTGGATCATGGATAATACCTTGAAGATTGTTGGTTTTGTGAATCCTTCATGTGGGCTATCCTCCAAGGGCTTTGAATCCATTCTTTTGTAGCTCCAAGCTTCAAGGAGTTCATAGCCACTTGTGTGATCTTATAGATTGGGTAACATTGTTCTTTTATCAAGAAATGATGTTTCTTTAAGGTTTTCATTGCATTTTTTTACAAGTATTGACAAATATTTGTGGTGTAGACCACCACCTTCTTGGCATCACATGCACTAGGGTATTTCCCCATAGACCAGGGCAATACTTACAAATTTATTTTATTGCTACTACTCTTACCTTCCTAGATGCACTTAGGATAAGAGCACACATAATATTTTTGTTATTCCATATGTTGTTTCATGGAAATTGGAAAACCAAAACAGGGATTTGACCAAGGCAAATCCCTAAAATAGGCCAACAATTTTTTCTGGTTGTGTATTGTGCAGGTTGTAGTTGGAGATCAAACACACGAGAGTTCACTCTCTTATTCCTTATTTCTCATCTATCCTTTATTTATTCTTAATGTCATATTAGAGTATATTTTAGTTAGATTATTTTTCTAGAATATTCTTTTATCTTCATGTATATGCGATGTGATGTTACAGATCTAGGTAAAGCCACATTGTATGATTTTCTTGAGTTTTGTTACTGTAAGGACGATAGCACCACACGTGGATGTCCCTGCCATACACTGGCATCCAAGGTTGAGGCTTCCATACTCTAGTACCAGGTTCTCCACTGATTCCCTTTTCCTATTATGTTATCGGCTTATTGATATTATTTCCTAATTTATGTAGATTATTGATTTTCTATTCATTTCTATAGACTTTTCCTATTGGTATTGCTAGATCTTTAGGAAAAGAATCCAATCAGACCTAACTAGGTTGTATCTTTTCTTTCTGATTGAAAAGTAGCAATATAATCCTCCTAGTGGATGGTTAGGTCTTAAATGTAATGTGTTAGATTGAATTCTAGTTAGATTACATTAGATTTTCAATTTTATAACACTACATATTTTGTGAACCCATACTGCGTTCACTAGTATATCCCTGCTTCTCCTTCTTTTTGACTTTTCTTGTTTGGTAGAAAGTAGAATTTGACAATGTCAGATCTCTTTCTTCAAACCTTTAATGTATTTGATAAACCTTTCAGTAGTGAAGATTTTGACATGCTTTGTGAAGCTCTTGACAACTTTGTCCATGACAAATCTTCCTCTTTAAAAAAAAACAAATTCTTTCTCCTAATATGATTAACACAATTTACATTTCTGGCTCATCACATGAGCCCGCGAAACCAAAAATTATGGTACATCTTAGATCTGAGACATAAACAACTGATAAGCCAGTCATGACTGTTCAAGGTGCTTCAAACACACCCCAACTTGATGACTATGTTTCACAAGTTGCTAATTACATAAAGCTAAATTTGATAGGGGCTTCTCATTACCATGCATTAGCCCACACATATAACACTAGGCAAAACAAATAGAATCCTTTTGTCCTTGTTTTCCTTCCCACTTCTTCTTGAACTCTATGTCCACTCTTTGTCTATCCCAGAAGTCCCTAACAAAGTATGATCTAGTTGAGAAGATATGAGCTACTCCTGCTAAGATCTCTCTTTGGGAACTCATTCAGACTTCTCCACAGTATCATGGTATGTTTCAAGAATCCCTACAAAAGATACCCATTACATCCTCTTCTAGGCTGACTGATGTAGCTACCTTGCTCAATTGTATTTACATAAGTACTATTGATATTGTGTTTCAACAATATGAGCTACCTTCTTTGGAGGCACAGAGGTAGAATGATCCTCTGCTCATTATTGTCAAAATTAATAATTTTAGAGTAAAATGTACCCTTATTGATAACAGTTCTGATCTTAAAATTTGTGGGGTAGACCTATTGAATCGTGTTAATATTGATACGTCTTTGATATCCCCTACTACACTTTCCCTCTGTAGTTTTGACAACATTAGTAGACAAACACTGGAAACAATCACACTTCCAATTGAATTGGGCCCAATCACTTTTCCTACTCTCATCCATGTCATGCCCGGTGTGCTATCTTATAATATTCTCCTTGGTAGATCATGGATCCATGCCATGGGTGTCATCCTGTCTACCTTAAATGATTCAATAAAATTCATCTTTAGAAATAGGACTTATATGATTAAAATCGATCCTGATCCTATGCGGTATTGTCAACATACAAATTCTGTGGCTCAGCATCATGCTTCTCCCACTCTTCAAAATTTAATTACTTCATCTTCTGCTAAGGATGATTCCCCATCTTCAACTGTTGCCCTCAAAGTTAATCATAATGTTGACTCATCCCTTAATGCATGTCCTGGCGATGATTGCGGTTCATTAGACTTTACACCCTCCTTTGTTGCAGAGTATAAACTTGATCCCCTTCATTTTGATATTCCAAAAATATATTCAAATCTCACATCTACAATTAACTCTTCTACATCTAAACACACTTATTCATCTTGTTTTACTAAGGATACATGTGATTAAAGAAGATGTAATCCCATTATGGCCTTGGTTTTCATATTCTAGATCTAGTGTAGGCTATAAAGGAAATGGATGCGGTAAACATGAACAAGGTATAAAAATTCCTCTAGAGCCTAATCCACATGGCTATGCATCGAGTCTTAGATACTTCCCTCGTCGACCCTCTATTCCCTCTTATCGAGACTACCTAGATATATTACTAAGATTTTTGCCTATTTAGATACTCCTTCTCTCTCTCTTTTGTATCCTGAGCTCATATCTCAAGCTTCAGACTCTTCTATTTTTCCTCCATTGGATTCTTTTTCTAATCATGAAGCACTTGCTGAATGCTTGGGGGTATATGAGCACATGCCATTATATCATCATGATCAGGGATTTCCCTTTTGTTTAAATGTGCAAGCATACTTTGGGGAATCTTTTCCTTCGTCAGATGATATTCTCTTAACCCCTAGAACTTCATTAAATCTCCAAGAATGTAGTATGCTACTTGTTAGAGATACTCTTGACATTCTGATGGATCCTCGGGTAAAGGATAAAGTCATTAAGATTGGGAAATCCATTTCCTCTAAGAAGAGGCATTTGCATTCCAATCTTCTTCATGAATTTTTGGGTTATTTGCTTGGTCATATACAGATATGCCTAGTATTGACTCGAATATCATGGTCCATAACATAGTGTTATATCCTGATGCCCAACTTGTAAAACAAAAAATATGTAAAATGAATCATAAAGTGGTTTTATAATTGGTTAAGGTTGATATTGAAAGTCTTTTATAGGCTAGTTTCATCCGTTTGATTGACTATTCACCTTGGCTCTTAAATATTGTGGTTGTCGCTAAGTCAAACAACTGCATTCGAATGTGTATTGATTTTTGTGATCTTAATAAATCATCCTTGAAGGATGATTTTACTTTACCTAATATCAATATGATAGTTGATCCTACAGTAAGACATGCTCTGCTTTCTTTTATGGATGACTTCTTAGGTTCTAATCAGATTCTAATGAACCTCGAGGATCAACCTAAAACTACTTTTACATCACCATGGGGTAATTATTATTTTGTGGTCATGTCATTTAGACTAAAGAATGCTGGTTCAACTTACCAATGTGTTATGACCCTAATCTTTCATGATTTTATTCACAATATTGGAAGACTATGTCGATGATATCTTGGCCAAGTCTATCTTGCGCCAAGATCACGTACATAATCCCTGTTGTATCTTTGAGTGTATGTACCTCTATAATATGTGACTAAACCAAGCATAAGTGTGTCTTTGGGGTTGACTTGGAAAATATTTTGGGGTTCATAGTCTTACATAGTGGTATTGAGGTGGATACTAAAAAGATCGATGCTACTGTGAACATGCCACCCCTTAGGAACATATCTCAGCTTCAAAGTTTACAAGGTAAAATTCAAGATATTCATTATTTTATTTCACAAATCACTGATCGGAATCTTTCATTTACACATCTTCTTAGGAAGAATTTTTTAAATGGAATGTCAATTATCAAAAAGCCTTTGAAGATCTTAAGTCATATTTGGCTAATCCTCTTATTCTTATGCTGACTATTTCTGGTCATCTATTTCTTCTTTATACCTCATCTTCATCTCATGCTTTAGCAGCCTTATTACCCCAAAATGATGATGAAGGTAGGGAACGTGTTGTATATTACATTAGTCGAACCCTACTTGATTATGAAACTCGTTACACACTATTAGGAAGGTAATGTCTTTCTCATCTTTGCAAAAAACAAACTTAGACATTATCTCCTCCATACGAAAATGCATGTTATCATTAAATTTGATCCTCTTAAATATTTGTTCTCCAAAATAGATCTCTCAGGTCACCTTGCTAAGTGGGTTATGTTACTTACTTAATTTGATCTTAAATTCATCTCACAAACATCGATAAAAGGACAAGTCATAGCCAACCATTTGACCGAGGCCCCTTCTCCTTTTTCTATTCCTAGTCAAGACTCATTCCTCAATGATCATATCTTATCCTTAGACAATGATCAACCATGGGACTTGTTCTTTAATGAATCTAGATGTTGAACTGGCTCTGGGGTAAGTGTTGTACTAGTCCCTCCTTCTGGTAAGTCGATTCCTCTCTCGTTCCATCTCAATTTTCTTTGTATTAATAGTATCGCTGAGTACAAATCCCTTATTGTTGCTTGCATGTCACGTTATCTCTTAATATCAAAAATGTTCACATTCATGGTGACTCACAATTGATTATAAAGAAAGATATGGGATCCTATCAGACTAGACAAGATAAATTGTCTCAATATCATCACTTAGCTTTGTCACTGCTTCAACAATTTTCCTCTTTTTCTATTGTTAATATTCTTGTAAAGATAATTGTCATGTTGATGCAATGGAAAGTGCCACTTTTTCTTGGTGATGATTCTATGGATGACTATCATTTTATAATTCAAGTTCTTTCATGACTAGTTGTTGGTGATTCTATTTCAACAGATTCTCTTTTCTACTAAATTTGTACTCGATGAAATGGTACTCTAATATCTTCACTTATTTGAGTGATGGTACCTTCCCCTTGTTTCTTCAAAAAATGCTTGAACTTGCATTCACAAGCTCTCTTCTCTTTATATTATTCTCTCTAATGTGTTTTATTGTTGATCCTACAATGGTCTTCTCTTACATTTCTTAACTAAGGACAAAATCCTCGTTGCCCTTAATGAGGCCCATTCTAGTGCTTGTGGGGGGAATTTTGGTGGACATTCCCTAGTTCAAAAACTACTCCAAATGAGTTACTATTGGATGAGCATGGAACAAGATTTCTTTTCTTTCGTTAAAAAGTTCCCTCAGTGTCAGCAGCATAACAACCTTATTCAAGCTCTTGCACAAGAACTACGTGCCCAAGTACCACCTTGGCCATTCTTTATTTGGGACTTGGATATTATTGGAAAATTCTCACCACCTTCTTCCTAAGGTCATGCCTTTATCATCACAGCTACTAATTATTTCATGAAAAGGGTTGAAGTTGTTCCACTTCGATTCACTACAACTGAATTTATCTATCATTTTCTCCTAGATAACATTATCTCTCATTTTGGACTTCCTTCCACCTTCATTTCTGATAATGGCACACCATTTAAGAAGCAGTTTCTAGAAAAATTTCATATTCAATGCCACTTCTTTACACCATATTATCCACAATCAAATGGCTAAGCAAAAGCTTCTAATAAAACTATGAAGCAAATTCTTCAAAAAATAGTTAATAAACATGGTAAAGATTGGCACACCCAACTCTCTTATGCAATATGGGCCTATTGCACTATTTCATCCCTAGACTTTGACTATGCTTTACTTTTACTTTCATGTAATTAGTGGATAAGTTATCGTGGATTAATGATTTGACGTTTAGGGAAAATGTCAAGATAAATCAGTGATTTTAGGAATTATGATTAAATGCATATAATTTAACATGAGATTAAATGTTATTGAGATTATTTAATTATGATTTATTGATGATACACTAATCATAGTTTGTATGATTGTGAGTTGTAACTAGGAAATATATTTCCACATCTGAGAAAAGGAGAGTATCATCAGAGAGAAGGGAATAGATGTTTGGAAAGGGACAGGTTTTGCCATTCAAGTTCCATGTGGTATAATTAGAGAATCCTCTTGAGACGGGTAAGCAGTAATTAACTTTCCTTGTTTAAGTCAATCTCAATTCAACCATTATCGATTTGTCATTAAGGAAAGGTTTTCTGACATCAAGCTTCATTTGATATGATTGAGAGATACCGAGAAATATTACTGATGTTTAGAGTTTAACCATTTTCTGATATATATGTATATATTTCTATTTCCTATGAGTATCGATTTAATTATATTAATGTCTATGCAAGGTTGCGAGGGGGAGAAAATACCAACTACCTCATACTCGCATTTTGACATATGATTATTTTCCTACATCTGTACTTGTGGTATTGCTACCATTATATTAGTATAGATTATATTTATTTATTATTTTGTGTAATAATATATAATGAGTAAATGTAGTTGTATGTTTAAGTCTTGAGACCCTGGCATATCATGATAAGGGTCGGTTGTTGCCATCCACTTCATTCATAAAGTGCGAACGACTCCATACTCCATGAAATATGGAGAGAGTGGAGAGTGTGTTGTTAAGTTTTGAAGTGGGCTCTGCGTATGGGGAGCCTGACTAGTCTTGCATGCTCCTTTTGAGGAGACTTAATAGGAGTATGGGTGGTTATTGTCATGGGTGGTAGGAAACAAAAACAAGTGGTTCATATCCTTGTGAAGTAGTTAGTAGTAAACAGGGAGACAATCAAGAGAAATATTGGAGAATAGAAAGGAGGGCGACAAGCTTCTGAGAAGGAAGGACATAATAGAAGTATTCTATCTTAGCAGAGAAGATTGCAAAGGAGATTTACTCATGTACCCTTGATGTTTATATATATGATATAGCTGAACTGGGTAGGATTCAATGCATGCATCTGTTTATCTTATTCTTTATTATATTCATTGCACTGTAACGTCTATCAAAAGATGATAGCCTGTGACATGCATTGTAACCTTATTATGGCATAAAAAAAGATAACAGTGATCTTGAATCATGTCTTTAAAACTATCATATTCCTAAACTCTTGGTAGCAAATGCTCAAGTTTTATAAACTGATAAGGAGGGTTCTCATAGTGAGAATGATAGGCAGGTAGCAATAAGTTTATGAGAATATTCTTAAACACAGTCTTATGTAAATTATGAGTGGTTTCTTGTAATGGAATGGGACTATCTATTGTCTCAGAGGTTGTGTAGTTCATATCTTTTTAAAATCTTTATTAAGCTCATTGGCTGAACGTCAGCATGCCATAGAATGAAACTTTAGAGTAGTTAAACCAATCTTTGTTTCTTTGATTCGATAGTATAGGTAGCCTGGGGTTTAAATTAAACTTCCCAGGTGATATCATTTGATAAAAATGTCCGATAGATTGCCATATGTGTGTTTTAACACCGTATTTTATTGTCTTTTGAAAGAATCCCACCTGTAGCAGTAAACAAGAATGATTATAAGCAAAATGATTGGGTTGAGACTTAGGCTCTCGAACCATATTACATGATGATAGACTCTCGAGTTCCATAATTACAATATATTATTACTAGTTCAAGAGAAAGAACTATGATTACCTTGATAATGTATTATTGTAGTTAATAGAATCTTTTGTGCCCTACAATGGTACCAATATGACCAACTTTATCATAGTCTAGAAAGGACTTGTGGTCAATAAAACCATGTCACATGATGACATCTACTTAGCCATGATTTGGTAAGTATTCTAAATGAAAGTTGAGTTTTAGAGTTTGCATTATGATGTATGACAAGATATTCTTTTATATGTGATAAGAGTTTTAAACATCATTTTGTATGAGGGGATTAGGAAATATAGTTTTCTAAGAGTATCCCAGACATGCATAGTAAACATATAATTCTTCTCACAAGTATGTGGTTGGCTTAAAACAAATATTTTATTGTCGATAAGGATTAGATGAAAATCCTTGAACCAAGATAAGTACCTTGGACGAACTTATGAAGTTATAGACAAAAATATTCTCTATGTCAATACTTGACACCAAAAATCAAGAATATATAAACCTTTGAAACCAGGAATAGAGTGATAGGGAGTCATAGATTCCATGTTGAAGTTGCAACAAGAGGCTTTTTGAAAGACTAAGACCTCAATCTAAACCATCCTTGGTATTGTACTCCAGAGATTGAGGTTAGAAATCTAAGTCACGTGGACTATGGGTGAAATTTAATTTAAGTCACTCCATGACTAGAAATGGTCAAACTAAATTCACTGTAGGATGAGATAGTTTCTAAGTAGAGTTAGAGGTGTGTGAACTTTCAACTACGTTCATTGTGAAACATCTATTTATAATGAGTCTTTGGCCAAAGTAATGCATCTATCTCTGCATGCATTAGTCAATTCACTGTGCTCAAGATTTACATAACCATCTAGGAGTGTCATACTTAGTTAGAAGGAGTCTATAGTTGTATGACCGTGTTGGTTATGTAGGACACAACACTAGAAACTTAGATGGAAAAAACCTGTTGGTTCCTTATATATATTCCCTTCGTGAGGGTAGGGTGATGTAGAGGCACTAGGATGGAGGGAGGATAGAACAAGATGACAAGGTTTTCCTATGATGCAAAGCCCAAATTCAAGGTTCTTCATGCAAAAGTGGGAACAACAGAAAGAGGCTCTGAGGTCATCATGGAAAGGTTGATTTTAGATGTTGTGGGACCCATTCCAATCATTGGCAAAGGCAGACCAAACTCAGAATTAGTACTTCACAAATCCAAGAAATTGCTTGTAGCCCTAAAAAAGAGAATAGTCATGAATAACTTTTGTTGCAGACCTTAAAATGTAGAACTTGGACAATCAGGAGATACCCATTTGGACTCCCTATCACATATCCAAAACTAGGTATAGGTTGTTTTGGATGGTATACCCCAACCTATAACTCCTCTCAATGACCTAGAGCCCTAATTAGGCATAATTTGTGAAGCAACTACCCTTGGATGGAGTGTTACAACTCCCAGGACTACTTGAACATGTCAGGGATCTTCTAAAACCATAGAATCCAGACTTTACTTGCTTCTAGAATTGACTGTCATGAAATTTCATACTAATGTTATCTCTTACAAGCTCCTAGCACATGGTTTTGCTAGGGTTCTTCACATAAACTACCTCAAATCTTCTACTCTGGCCAAACTCTTACAAAACAACATTGAAACAACATAATAACAATCCATCCCACTGATCTATGAGGTCTTACATTAGTGGAATGGAGGAGAATGCATGGATTGCAACCAAAACCTTAAGGTAGGGTTTCACAAATCAAGTTTAGAAAAAACCTTATAACTCCCTACCACATAAATGTCAAAGCCCCAAACTGAATTCAAATGAAAGTTAACATTATTTTCTAATTGATCAATTCATGAAAAAGTGAAAATAACCTTGTACCTCTACACAGTACGGACTGTAGCAGCGAGGAAACTCAGGAAAATAGTCACCAAAGAGCAGTCTGAGGAGAACAGGTGTATCTTTATTTATAGTTAATGTCAAAGTATCAGACCAACCTTGATTGAAAGCTACCTCATCACTCCAAACGTACCACTAAATTGGACACCATGATAGTTTCATACAGAAATAGAGTACGGTTCAGAACAACAAATTTACACAGAAAAAGTGGGCAAAATAGAGATTTCCTTGTTTATTTCTCAAAAACTTCCTTCCTCTTGCTCCTTCATGGGTGGAAGATCTTATACAACATTTGTATAACCACATAACTACATGGGAAGGCAATTTGGATTGATGGGGAAGTTTTTACAACTGTTCTTCAACCATTGCTGCCAATTAGTATTTGTTATGGTGATTACAAATGTATTATCCATGTGTAGTAGTTGTCTTAGTTTGTTTTGTGATTACAAAGGTATTATCCATGTTTGGGATGTGTATACTATTTTCTCAAAAAGTGACAAGCCTTTGACAAGGCATGAAACTCATAACCACCTCCTACATGCCTTAGAAAGGCTTATAAACATGCCTTATTACAAAACTGCCTATTACACCTTATGATATCAACAAGAAATGGACATGGTCCTTATTACAACATGAGGATGGTCTTCAAGACCTTATTAAATCAACAAGACATAATGAACATCAAAAACAAGTCTTCTTGGTGCTCCTGCACCATACTCCCGGGTAGAAAGAGAACTCAAGTCTATTGAGGAAGTAGATCAGCAACTGTGACACCATGCTTCAAGATGTCTTCTTCACTCATCCAAGTGGCATCTTCAATGAGTAAGCCACTCCATTTGACAAGAAACTGTTTGTATGTCTTCTTTCTAGTCTTCTTCAAGACTTTGGTGTCAAGAATGCATTCCAACTTCAATGGTTGATTGGGTAGAAGACCCTTAACCCATTCTTCATCTCCTGTTGCTATCATATCTGCCTCTAAATCTCCATTATGATCACCTTTGAAAGGGAACAAGTCTGAAACATTAAAGATAGGAGATATGGCCAAGCCTTGAGGAAGCTCAATCTCATAGGCATTGGGCCCAAATTTGTGCACAATCTGGCATGGTCCTATCTTCTTCATGAGGAGTTTGGTTGGCTTCCCCTTTGGAAGTCTTTCTTTCTTCAAGTGTGCATGACCAAATCCCCAACCTTGTATTGTACATCTCTCCTTCTCTCATTGGCTTTCTCCTTGTACTTGTCATTGTTCCTTTGAAGGGTATCTCTTACATTATCATGGATGTCCTTCATGGCCAATGCAAAGTCTTCACCTTGAGCACTTTTCCTCTCCAATCCATGGAGATCTCTCAATTCAAGAATACCTCTTGGGTGAACACCATAAACAATCTTAGATGGACTCCTTCATGTGCTTCTATTGGTGGAATCATTGTAAGCAAACTCATCTTGAGGGATGATCATATCCCATGCCTCTCCATGTTGTTTGGTAAGACACCTGAGAAGATTTCCCAAGGACCTATTTACTACCTCAGTTTGGCCATCAGTCTGAGGTTGATAGGATGAAGTGAATGACAATTGAGTACCCAACCTCTTCCACAAAGTGTGTCAAAAGTGGCCTACAAACTTTGGATCCCTGTCAGTCACAATGTTAAGAGGCAAACCATGGATTCTAACAATTTCTTTGAAGAACAAACTAGCAATGTGTGAAGCATCATTAGTGCATTTACATGGCAAGAAATGAGTCATCTTACTGAATCTATCCACCACAACAAATATGCTATCAAAGCCTCTTTGAGTCCTAGGAAGACCTAAGACAAAATCCATGCTAATACTTTCCCATGGCCTATTAGGAATAGGAAGTGGTTGATATAGACCAGCATTAGATGAAGTATCCTTTGCCCTTTGACAAATACTACAACATTCAACAAATTTTCTGATATCTGATTGCATTTTAGGCCAAAAAAAAAACCTCTTCACCCAATCCAATGTTTTATCCAGCCCAAAGTGACCTCCTAGTCCACCACAATGTTTTTCCTTTATGATGTTCTCCCTCATGGAACACCTAGGAACACATAGTTGGCTGCCTTTGAACAACAACCCTTACTGCAACAAAAACTTAGAAAAATCAGAATGATAAGAGTCTGAAAATTGTGAACAAACTTCATATACCTCCTTGAAATCTTCATCATCCTGATACATATGTTTGAGAGCATCAACCCCTACACTTTGCAACTGAATTTCTTGAACCATACACACCCTTCTACTCAATGCATCTGCCACTTTGTTGGCCTGCCCCTTCTTGTGTTTGATTGAAAAAGTATATGCTTGGAGTTGTTCAACCCATTTCATGTGCCTATGGTTGAGTTTCTCCTGTGAATTCAGAAAACTAAGTGCATGGTTGTTAGTATAAACAATAAATTCTTTAGGCAAAAGATAGTGCCTCCATTTTTTCAAATTTACACCATTGCATACAATTCCAAGTCATAAGTAGAGTACTTTCTCTTAGCATCATTCAATTTTTCACTAAAGAAAGCAACAGGCCTACCTTCTTGACTTAGGACAGCCCCTATAGCAAGGTTACTAGCATCACATTCCACCCCAAACAACTTGTTAAAGTTGGGCAAAACAAGAATGGGCTGTTGTGCTACCTTTTGTTTCAGAATTTTAAAAGAATCATTAGCTGCCTTTGTCCAAAAAAACTTACATTTTTTCTCCCCTTTGATGGTATCCAAAATTGGTGCACAAATATGACTAAAACCTCTTATGAATTTCCTATAAAATGTTGCCAAACCATGAAAACTTTTCACATCACCTGTTGTTTTTGGAGTTGGCCATGACAAAATAGCCTCTACCTTTGCTGGATCCATCTTCAAACTACCTTGGGAAATCACAAAACAAAGATAGGTGAGTTCTTCCTTCATGAAGACACTCTTTTCCATGTTGATCATCAATTGTTCATCATGTAACTTCTTCAAAACCTAATCCAAATGTTGCAAATGCTCTTCCTTAGTCTTGCTGAAAACAAGAATGTCATCCAAATATACCACAACAAATTTGCCAATGAAATCCTTCAACACTTCATTCATGAGATGCATAAAAGTACTTGGGGCATTAGATAGACCAAATGACATCACCAACCACTCATAAAGACCCTCATTTGTTTTGAATGTTGTCTTCCATTCATCCCCTTGCTTTATCCTAATTTGATGATACCCACTCTTAAGGTCAATCTTAGAAAAGTATCTAGCCCCTCCCAGACAGTCCATTAGGTCCTCAATCCTTGGCATAGGGAACCTATATCTTATGGTGATCTTGTTAATGGCTCTAGAATCCGTGCACAACCTCCATTTACCTTCCTTTTTAGGGGCTAGGACTGTTGGGACAACACATGGGCTAAGGCTCTTTCTTACCAATCCCTTATCCAACAATTCTTGCACTTGCTTGGCAATCTCTTCATTTTGAGAAGGTGTCATCTTGTAGGCTGCTTTGTTTGGCAAAGTAGATCCCAGTATGAAGTCAATTTGATGGCATATGTCCCTAATAGGTGGCAACTCATTAGGTATTTCTTCTACCATAATCCCCTTATACCTCTCTAACAATTGCTGCACCTCCTTAGGGACTTCTTCCTTACTAGGATCATACAAACTAGGACTATTTTTAGGCTTCAAAATCAAAGCATACCCTTGGGTTCCTTCCTCCTTAATGGTGTCTAAAAATTCTTTACCACTCACAATCATGATACTTGACCCAACACTCTTCTCTACATTCTCATCAGGTAATGGATCCATTCTTTACTTTCTACCATTCTTGGTTATAATGAAAGAATTAGTTTTACCATCATGTTGTGATTAAACATCATATTGCCATGGATGTCCTAACAGAAAATGACAAGCATCCATGGGAATTATATCACACAGAATCTTGTCCTTATATTCTCCTATGTCAAATTCTACCCATGATTGTTCATCTACCAAAACTTGTTGCCCCTTATTCAACCATGATACTTTATAAGGACTAACATGAGGAAGTCTTTTCAATTTCAACTTGTCTACCATTTCAATGGAAACCAAATTTTTAGTTGAGCCTGAATCAACAATTACCTTTCAAATCTTACCATAGGCCTTGCATGTTGTCCTGAACAATGTCTTCCTTTGAGGGGGTTCTTGTGTTTGAGGCACCTTCAACATGGTTCTTCTCATCATCAAACTTTCTCCTTCATAGACTGGGGCTACACTTCCAATTGGTGAGTTAACACTTTGGCAATCTTCCTCTTGGATCAATTGGTTCCTTCTCTCTCCTCCATGAGAGCTTGAGGCTTTTTTTTAGGACATTTGAAGGCTGGATGTCCCACTTGGTTGCAATTGCAGCACCTTCCTGTGAAGACATTAGGACCTCTTCCTAGTCCACCAAATCTACCTCTTCCATTGGGCCTCCTTCCTCTAAAGCCTCGTCTAGAACTTTATTCTCCACTTTGCACTTGGGAACTAGATTCCCCTTGACTTCTTTGGGATTGATTTCTGCCTCCAAAACTGCCCCTACCTCTAAAATTTCTGCCACCTCTTCCTCTATTTTGATAATCACCTTTCCTCTTCAACTTCTCTTCAACCCTTAATGCTACTTGAAAGCATTTTTCCATGGTATTAGGGGTTAATAAACTGATTTCATCTTGAATATTAAACCTCAAACCATTTAGATACCTTGCCACTTTACCTTTTTCATCCTCCATGTACCCACAACGAAGAGAGAACTTGTGAAACTCCTCGTTGTAGGTGGCCACATCCAAATCTCTTTGCTTGAGATTTTGCATCTTTTTTTAGATCTGCACCTCATAGTCTGATGGAAGGAATTGGGACTTGATCCTCTCCAACATTCTGCTCCATGAAGAGATCATACTCTTTCCATTCTTTACCCTCTCACCTTGGGTGTAATTCCACCATGTAAGGGCAGCACCTTTGAGTTTAGTTTTTGCAAACTTCACCCTCTTGTTTTCAGGAACTTATTTGTATTCAAAGTAGTTGTTTAGGGCCTCAATCCACTCCATGACTTCATCAGCATTCATCTTGCCACTAAACATGGGAATCTCCATCCAAGCCTCTGAAGAATCCTTGCCAATTGCCTTGATGGCTTCAAGGAAATGTTTTTGATCGACAGGTACCTATACCTCTTCTTGATCTTCTTCTTCCTCCTCTCTTTCTTCTTCTTCATCAGATCCTTCATCTATCCTCTTCCCTATCCTCAATGCCTTCAACTCTGCTTGGAGTGCTTCCTTGACTCCACTTTTGATCTTTTCTTCCATCTCCTTGAACTTCTTAACCACTTCAGTGGTCATCCCCTTTGGAGGCATATTGCTAGCCTCTCCTTCACTCTCCTTTACTGACATATAGTAGGCCTTACACAACCAACAATAGAACCTTTTATGGCTCTGATACCATTATGATGTAGAGGCACTAGGATGGAGGGAGGATAGAACAAGATGACAAGGTTTTCCTATGATGCAAAGCCCAAATTCAAGGTTCTTCATGCAAAAGTGGGAACAAAAGATAGAGGCTCTAAGGTCATCATGGAAAGGTTGATTTCAGATGTTGTGGGACCCATTCCAATCATTGGAAAAGGTAGACCAAACTCAGAATTAGTACTTCCTTCACAAACCTAAGAAATTGCTTATAGCCCTAAAAAAGAGAACAATCATGAATAACTTTTGTTGCAGACCTTCAAATGTAGAACTTGGACAATCAAGAGATACCCATTTGGACTCCCTATCACATATCCAAAACTGGGTATAGGTTGTTTTGGATGGTATACCCCAACCTACAACTCCTCTCAATGACCTAGAGCCCCAATTAGGCGTAATTTGTGAAGAAACTACCCTTGGATGGAGTGTTACAACTCTTAGGACTACTTGAACATGTCAGGGACCTTCTAAAACCACAGAATCCAGACTTTACTTGCTTCTAGAATCGAATGCCATCAAATTTCATACTGCTGTTATCTCTTATAAGCTCCTAACACGTGGTTTTGCTAGGGTTCTTCACATAAACTACCTCAAATCTTCTACTCTAGCCAAAATCTTACAAAAAAACATTGAAACAACATAATAACAATCCATCCCACTGATCTATGAGGTCTTACATCAGTGGAAAGGAGGAGAATGCATGGATTGCAACCAAAACCCTAAGGTAGGGTTTCACAAATCAAGTTTAGAAAAAACCTTATAACTCCTTACCACAGAAATGTCAAAGGCCCAAACTAAATTCAAATGAAAGTTAACATTATTTTCTAATTGATCAATTCATGAAAAAGTGAAAATAACCTTGTACCTATGCACAGTACGGATTGTAGTAGAAAGGAAACTCAGGAAAACAATCACCAAAGAGTAGTCTGAGGAGAACAGGTGTATCTTTATTTATAGTTAATGTCAAAGCCTCAAACCAACCTTGATTGAAAGCTACCTCATCACTCCACATGTACCACTAACTTGGACACCATGATAGTTCCGTATAGAAACAAAGTAAGGCTCAAAACAACAAATTTACACAGAAAAAGTGGGTAGAACAGAGATTTCCTTGTTTATTTCTCAAAAAATTCCTTCCTCTTGCTCCTTCATGGGTGGAAGATCTTATACAACATCTGTATAACCACATAACTACATGGGAAGATAGTTTGGATCGATGGGGAAGTTTTTGCAACTGTTCTTCAACCATTGCTGCCAATTAGTATTTGTTATGGTGATTACAAATTTATTATCCATGTGTAGCAGTTGTCTTAGTTTGTTTTGTGATTACAAAGGTATTATCCCTATTTGGGATGTGTGTACTATTTTCTCCAAAAGTGAAAAGCCTTTGACAAGGCATGAAACTCATAACCACCTCCTACATGCCTTAGAAAGGCTTACAAACATGCCTTATTACAAAATTGCCTATTACACCTTATGATATCAACAAGAAATGGACATGGTCCTTATTACAACATGAGGATGGTCTTCAAGACCTTATTGAATCAACAAGACAGAATGAACATAAAAAACAAGTCTTCTTGGTGCTCCTGCACCATAGGGCCACTTCCAAGAAGGAAGGTGTGCAGGGGACCGCTGGTCTGTGGTTGGAGGAAAAGCTCTTGGATGATGCTCTCCTTCCCAAGCAGATGACAAGCTAAGACTCATGAAGACAAATATCAAGATTCCAGATGCAATATATTTATTATTATGACTCTGATAGTCAAATTTATGTAAACTTATTCTTATTTCCATGAGCAAAATATTGTAATTGTAATGTGAAAGATTTCACTAAAATGCTATCTTTGAAATTGTAATTTTTGTTGGCAAGAGACACATTATAGCTTCATGATTATTGTCATTGATAGAAACACAGTTCATCCCACACATTCGCAGGACATGGTGTGCCTATACCGGAAGTCAAATTGAAGAGTGTTTTGGTCCGGTAAGCAAGAACAGAGCATGTGGCAAGGTCCGACAGTCAAGTCCGGATCTCTTAGAGGAAGCATCTTTGTAAAATGCAGACTTGGGGAAGTCAAGAGGAGTACCTTGACTGACAGATTCTAGGAATTGAGCCTTCGGTGATGAAAGAGTAAAAAGATATGAGCATCTAAGTATTGGGGTCCTGTTTGGCAAAGTAGACAGAGGAAGAACTGACCGACAGTGCATCAGACTTATTCCGGATTAGTTATTGGTGGTGATCAAGTTTCTTAAAGTATCATTCATGATTAGCCGACATAATTGATGACTTCTATAAGAATCTCCTTGATATGCATCACTTGATAAGTAAGGATTTAGCCGACAGATCAAAGTTTGGGAAAATATTGACTATTCCGGATGCCGACTAGAAAGGTGATGAAATCCTTGGTACGGATATATATACCAAATGGATTTTGATGAGAAAGTGAGTGTTGTGTTAGTGTGTGTGAAGAAAAGAAGAAAGAGCAGTGTGGAAGCAGTAAGGCAGGTCCGATATGTGAAAGGAAAGCAGCACAAAAGAAGAGAAAGGATGAAGTGCAGTAGATCAGTATACTGAGCCTAATCGGAACTGAACTCCAGCATAGGTGGATGCTTCTTATCAGTTCAAGTATCTTGTTACTCTCTTTATAACTTGTAGATAGTGAGTCTCTTGTAGGCAGTGAGCCTCCTGTGAGCAGTGTGCTCGGGCAGTGAGTCCTAATTGGCAAGTGCCATTTTGTACTTCTATTCTTCTAACAGAGAATACATTCTTGGGTTAGTCACCCCGTGGTTTTTTCCTTAACAGGGTTTTCCACGTCAAAATCTTTGTGTTATGTGTATTGACTTTGTTTCTGCTTTCATGATTATGGATGCTTATTTGCTTTGATGCTGCACTAATTATTAAAGAAGAACAGAAAACTAAATTAATTAAGATAACTGATTCACCCCCCTCTCAGTTATCAACAATTTTCAGGTTTGAAAATATTCAGAAAAGATATGCTATTTATTTACTTGATTATGCAAATGTTATATGTAAGTAAATAAATTCTTATGATGATTATGTTCATTTTTCTTTCTAGTAAATTTAGTGTGTAAATCCAGATATTAAGTGAAGGCATGTTACACTCATGAGCATTCATATGGCTACTAGAACAACCCCATACAATCTCATTTATGGCATCGATGCTATCATGCCTCTCAAGTTGGAAATTCCCTCATTATGAATTTCCCTCCAAGACCTCATTAATGACAATACCTATCATGATCAGCATCTTTTGCAAGTTCAAATGCTCGATGAACATCACCTCCATGCTCTCAAACACCTTCAAGCATACCAAAAGACCTTAAATCATGGATACAATCAACATGTTCTTCATAGGTCCTTTAAAGTAGGTGACTTGGTGTTGTATGAAAACTAGTGAAACATGAATGCTCCTATTGGTTCGAAAGGAAAATTTATCCCAAACTAGTTGGGACCTTACATCATCACCTCTATCTACGGATCCGGTGTATATGGTCTCTCTATGATGGATGGTAAGCCTCTTAAGGAGCCCATTAATGCTATGCATTTGTGTCATTTTTATTCTTAATTCCTTCCTTTATGTGACATTTGTGTAGACAAGTTTTGAGTAGTTTTTCTCTTAGCTTTCCCTAAGTCATTTCATTATTAACACGTTTCCTTTTTCATGTTATGATCCTTTTCTAAATTGTATATTTAGTTAGATATGCTATTTCTCTTTTAAAATAGAAATGTGTTAGTTTGTTCAGTGTCATTACTTTGCATTCTATTTTTATGCTTTTTGTTTTTCTTTCTCAACACATTACATGTTGTCTTGAATGTTGGTTGTAGTTTTCATTTTAAAATAGAAATTACCACATTCTTTACCATGTCGATTATTTAATTATGCAAATAATTACTTAATCTCCTTCAGTTATTTAATTAGATCTGTAATAAGTATTTAATTATATAACTTTGTTTGTTCATTTACCAATTAGATCTTCATGATATTTAATTGTGTAAATTTCTTCATTATTGTTTAAATTAAATCATTCTAGTATTTAGTTAAACACTTTTAACAAGTTGTTTAATTAAATCAGGATAACATTTAATTAAATAATAATCATCATCAAATGAATAGAATGTATAATCATCACATAAAAAAACATTATCGCTCAAAAAGATATCATCATATATAGCTCGAATGTCTCTAAATACATCATAATAAAAAAAAAGGGCCACTACATCAAAATGTGGCATATCAAAATGTCAATACAAAAATCTACATCATGGATCAAGACCATGACTCCTTGATCCCTCTAGTCCTGGTGGTGGTTGCTGCACAGAAGGCTCCTAGAAATATGTTGCAGAGCATGAGAGAATAAGGCTTCATGATTTCATGCCTCTCACCTACCCCCTCAGCTTTGCTACCTCTGTCATCACATCTAAGGCTCACTGCTGAATTTGTATGACCTGAGCTCATAGATGACTAGTCTTGTCCATCAAGCTTTGCACCCTCAAATGATCCAATCATGTAGCTAGTGGCATGTGAGCCTCTAACTAGCTCTATAGAGTGTCATGTGCAACCTCTACACTCTCAACTCTCATCACTACATGGTCTTGCTCAGCAGTCACAGCAACTAACTCTGCAATAGCCCAATCTCTATCAATCCAGTTCTCCTCATATCCAACTCTCAGTTGCGCCATGAGCTCAAATATCTCAATGTGCCACCTAATAGTATGATGAGGCCTATAGTTGGACCGCACATCCTACTATGGCTGCACACTATGTACCATCTCTTCTAGTACTCGACCAATGTAAACGAGCCACTCCCGTGTACACACTACAAAAAGAAAACAAAAATGATATCAGATATCTCATCATATAATCAAATCAACATAATCAACATGCATATCTAGTATTCTACTCAAATCACAACATAAATAACAAGTCTCACCCGGATCGCTGACAGGTCTACTAGAGGAACTAATGTTGTCATGGTAGGTGTGACCATAGACACCATATCTATTGTCATTATCGATGTCAAAGTGGGTCTCCTAGCAGCTACACTACTAGACTCCCCTCACTCTGTCTGGCTGGGTATTCTACTGGCTGGGGGTGTGGCTCATGCCACCCAAGGTTGGGCTCTCGACCTCTCCTCTATAGTCACATGACTTGCACCTCGTTGTCATCACCTCCCTATAACAGGTTCAGGATCCTCCTCCTCCTCATCTCCACTCTCTCTATCACTCTCTATCCTCTCCCCTATCTCCTCATCTAACCCCTCTCTGTGAGTATCCAAGCATTTCCAATAGGAGCATCATTAGGGAGGATAGATGCTAGTCTAGATGCAACCTGTTAGGAATAGCATGCAAAAGATATCAATTAAATGCAGATAAAAATTAAACAAAGGAATGAAAAATACACAAATAAAATAGTGAGAGACAATTTTAACGTGGTTCACCCAAAATTAGGCTACATCCACCAATAGAGATTCCAATATTATTATCCAGCAAAATAGAACCAATTACAACTAGAAATCTCATGTAGCTCAATACCGTTGCAATATGCTACAACACAATATCAACGGAAACCCTAACCCTTAGCCTTTTTTATCAAGACTTATGTCAGTTACAAAATTAGGGTTTTTTACATGTCGGTTAATAGAAAAATAGATCTAGCCCCTTCCAATTCCCTCATTAATTGATTTGAGGGGGAAACACGCTGAAAAAAGTGGGGAAAATTTAACCTCCGAGTCTGATTAGGCTCCATATAACAACACAACCCACCATGATACAAATCTTGGGGTAACCCCCACATCATCACTGTCATCTACAAGTACTTAGTCAATACCATCCACCTTGGGGTCGCTTACCTCTACATCCATGATAGTGGGATAGGGTTGATCCCCTCTCAATGTGCTATGATGAGAACGCACATATGTCAGTGGTACCTATGGGATGCCCTATACCTGGCCAAACTAGCAGGTGACTCTGTCATAATAGAAAGGTATGACAATGTGATCAAGGTGACCCACCAAAAAATGGTCCCTCTACATCCTCACCATCTAGTGCGCATGTCCTGCTCATCTCTACATCTGTCTATAGTGCCACCATACAATTTCTATTCCTTGTAGCCTATAAAAGTTTTATCTCTAGTATAGTAAGTTCCCAAACTGCCATGGCCTCCTACGACCATAGCTATGTGCTCGAGGCTCCATCCATGTCGTAACTATGGGTACACCCACTAGCCGCATGCATGTGATGTGCTCAAAAGTCCAACTTGTAGTAGTGTGTAGGTCATGAGGTTACTGGTCTGATAGTGAACATATCATCCTAAGTCATGGTATAGGTGGGTGACCATGCTTCGGCCCCACATAAATACAGTCATGTGTGACTCCATGGCCGTGATGGTGTGTATAAGGCTTCCATGGAACTATCCACCTCGACCATTAGGGATGATATGCACAACGACTACGACAATCATGATGCACCGCACTAGTGGAGTCGCGATTCCTCCCTATACCAACTAGTGTAGATGTATATTTCCTGAGGGATCCCTAGGGATGGTGTGACCTAGAGCATACATCTTTCCCTCTACCATGTAACTCACCGATCTCTACTCTATGATAGATATGACTCATCCCCATATAGGAAGTTGTAGAATCTAGTACACATCCTCGAGTGTGACTGTCATCTTTCCCATCAAAAGATGGAAGACAGAGGTGTCTACATCCCACCTCTCCATCAATGCCATAAGCATTTGATCATGAAATTGCATCTATGGCATAGTATATACCCACCATAATCTGACATCCCACAGATGCGCTGCCTCTTCCAATGATAACATCATATGTTTGTCTCTCAATAATACGTAAAATACACCTCCAGTATGCTGTCACATAGTTAGAGGGTATTGCAAATATCAAACAATCACCTCATCAATCAAAGAATTCATCAAATTTTCAAACCTTACAGGATTCAAAAAAATAAAATTCCTAAATTCTTCTGAGATGCTAGTGCCATTTTTGGATGCCGATGCCCTTTTCAGATGCTAGTGCATCCTAAGGACGCATGCACACCTAGTTCATATGCTAATGCCTGAAAAGGACACTAGCACATAACGTATTTATTCTCTACATAAAAAATGAGGCAAAAATAAAGTGAAAAATAAAAAATTTCCTACCTCGTGCATCGAGATGCCCTGCTCCACCTGTGTCCTCAACATATCTAGTTGTGGTACTCGATATGCTCGTTTGCGAGGCATTTTGTCTCTCAAATTCACCTAGGTGCTCAAAAATTATTCAATTGGTTAATTAAAATGAATAGTAAAAAAGTAAAAACTTTTTACTATTTATAGAAAGTTTTCAAGTTTTCTAAAGCACTTTTTATTCAAACCTTCATAACTTGGGCGTGCGAACTTTGGTTTTCACACTATTTGTTGTGTTGGAATCCTGGTTCCACAACCATTATGCTCATAATGACATTCACTCTAGTTTTATAGCCCTGTGAAGTGAATTTTTATCACTAAAAAAAATTTTGTGGTGGTGGATCTTACTCCCTATTTTTGCCTCTTTATTTTAGCAAGCCGACATAAACATGGGGGCAATTATCCACCCTTATTTTCATTTTTTTATTCTTCTTCTCATTATCATTATATTAGTACTTTTTGAACTAACACGTGTGTTCAATTTTATAGGATTATTTGTTATCTAATAGGATAATCTTGCAGGATTGCGGTACCTAACACTGTGGTGTTGCAAATCTTTAGTTTGGAGGCATCATTCTCCTGCTTGGAGAATTTCAGCATCCTCTATAGTATCCTTTTGGGTATCCTTTACATGCTTATTTTCTTTCAGCATTTTATTTTCATATTTTTGCATAGCTTATCACCTAGTGTTGTCAGCCTACTAAAGTGGGGGAAAAATGTAGCATAGAAAATTGCATACCCCCACAATTTCACGACACATTTTTGCTTGCTTTAGTGTCCATGCACATAGCATGTATTTAGGTCCATTTAACTTAGAGATTTAGCCTAATTTTCCCATCATCACTCATATTTGCCAAAATTCATTTAAATTAATTATTTGTTTTAATTTTGTGAGAACAAGTACAAATTTTGGGAGAATATTCTTTGGATGTAGGTGCTACATGTAGATGTCTTCGTACCACATTAATATCCAGAATATTCCAAAATTTTAAATGTTGCTTCTCCCACTTATTTTTGGAATCCCATGGAAGGTAACACTAATGCAATAGAGAAATAGTCCCTATAGCATACTCGACCCTAGGAGATTCCCTCATGAAATGCAAAAAGAGAAAGATTGAGAAAAGACTCTCTCTCTCTCTCTCTTGTCTCTTGCTTCCTCTTTAAACCCTTTCTCCATGGACAACTGATTTCCTGGCAAAAGATTTTGGTTCTTTCACATATGCAAGGGATTAGAAGAGATTCTTGAAGAAGTACAACTCTCTTGGATTGTGAATAATACCTTGAAGATTGTTGATTTTTTGAATCCTTCATGTGGGCTATCCTCCAAGGGCTTTGAAGCCATTCTTTTGCAGATCCAAGCTTCAAGGAGTTCATAGCCACCTGCGTGATCTTATAGATTGGGTAACATTGTTCTTTTATCAAGAAATAATGTTTCTTTAAGGTTTTCATTGCATTGTTTTACAAGTATTGGCAAATATTTATGGTGTATACTACCACCTACTTGGCTTCACACACACTAGGGTATTTCCCCATAAACTAGGGCAATACTTATAGATTTTTTTTATTGCTACTATTCTTACCTTCCTAGACACAATTAGGATAAGAGCACACACGCAATATTTGTTAATCCATAAGTTGTTTCATGGAGGTTGGAAAACCAAAATAAGGATTTGACCAAGGCAAATCCCTAAAATAGCCCAACAAGTTTTTATAGTTGTGTATTGTGCTGGTTGCAGCTAGAGATCAAACACACGAGAGGTCATTCTTTTATTCCTTATTTATAATCTATCCTTTCTTTATGCTTAATGTCATATTTGAGCATATTTTAGTTAGATTGTTTTCTTGGAATGTTATGTTATCTTCTTGTATATGTTATGTGATGTTATAAATTGTGGTAAAGTCGTACTATATGATTTTCTTGAGTTTAATTACTATAAGGATGACAATGCTACATGTAAATGTCCCCACCATGCACCGGTGTCCGAGGTCAAGGCTTCCGTACTCTGGTATCAAGTTCTCCTTTGATTCTCTTTTCATGTTCTACTATCGGCTTATTGATATTGTTTCCTGATTTCTATAGATTATTGATTTTATGTTCATTTATATAGATTTTTCCTATTGGTATGGCTAGATCTTTAGGAAAAGCATCCAATCAGACCTAGTTGGGTTGTACCTACTCTTTCTGATTGAACAATATCAATCTAATCCTCCTTGTGGATGGCTAGGTCTTGAATGTAATGTGTTGGATTGAATTCTAGTTAGATTACATTAGATTTTCAATTTGTAACACTAGATAAGTTTGATAGAAAGGCTATACATGATGGAAGGAGAAATACTTATAGATTGACAAAGGATGGAGTGAAATATGTACTTTTACCTTTGAAAGAGGATGTTGAATAGATGAATGGTATTGAAAGATTAATATTAGTAAATGGTAAGAAATTTTTGAATAGTGTTAAGAAAGAAAAGATGTGTTTTCTTGTTATGAAGAAAGAAGATACTGCAATGGTAGGAGAAGAAAATGTGACAATGCATCCTAAGATTTATGAGTTGTTGATAGAGTATATTGATATTAATTTTTATAATTTTCCTAAAGGATTACCATAGGTGAAAAGTATAAGTCATCATATGGATTTGATTCTAGGAGAAAGTTTACCTAATAAGGCAGTGAATAGGTTGACATGAGCTGAAAGTGAGGAATTGAATAGGAAAGTTGTATAATTGTTGAAGAAATGATTGATAAGAGAAAGTTTGAGTCCATGTGCAGTACTAGCATTTCTCGCACCAAAGAAAGGAGAAGAAAGTTGAATATGTATAGATTCTAGGGAAATAAACAAGATTACTATCAAGTACATATTTCCTTTGTCAAGAATGGATGATCTTATGGATTGTTTATGTGGTGTAAAATATTTTAGTAAGATAGATTTGAAGAGTAGATATCATCAAATTAGAATTAGAGAAGGAGATAAGTGGAAGACTACATTTAGAATAAAAGAAGGTTTGTATAAGTGATTGGTTATGCCTTTTGGATTGACTATTGCACCTAGTATTTTTATGAGGTTAATGAATGAGGTATTGAAACCACATCTTGGTAAATTTGTTGTTGTATACTTGGATGATATTCTAATTTTTTAGTAAAAGTGAAGAATATTTAGAGTATATCAAATTAGTATTACAAAGGTTAAGAGAAAAAAATTTATTGACGAATGTGAAGAAATGTAGTTTTATGAAGAAAGAATTGGTTTATCTGGGTTTTGTTAGCTTTTTTGATGGGTTGAAGATGAATCGTGAGAAAATAAAAGTTATTATTGAATGGCCAAAATTGGTAAGCATTTCTAAAGTTAGATTTTTTTCATGGGTTAGCTAGTTTTTATGAGAAGTTTATCAAAAAAATTAGTGGGTATGTGCACCAATTACTAATGTCATGAGGAATGATAAGAATGATTTCAAATGGACTATTGCAGCTACCAAAAGTTTTGAACTACTGAAGAGAAAGTAATTGACTAACTTGTATTAGCTTTACCAAATTTTGATAAGTTATTTCAAGTTGATTGTGATGCAAGTAGAAATATCTAGTTGTAGCTATATTAACTCAAGAAGAAATACCTATTGCTTATTTTAGTGAGAATTTGAATGATGCCAAAAGGAAATATTCTATTTATGATCAAGTAGATTAATTCCCTATCCCAAGCCATGTCAATAGTTAGTAGCAATATGTCTTTCACCAAGTCAACCACACTAATTAGGCCAATATAATCTGGTTAAGTCATGACTAAAGGCAGTTAGTTAGGAGGTTCTATAAAAGTTCAATTGCTCAAATTATTTTTATATATGACACATTGCATTGATTTTGATAGTAACTGACTATTTATCGAGAGTTTGGGGAAGCTAAGAAAGACCAAGGTTGTGATCTAAGATTTTAATAGCTCCAATGAAAATATTAGACATAAGAAGAGAAATAAATGAAGTGACTTCAAGGAAACATTAGGGAATAAATCAAACATGGATCTAAAACCCTATAAATGAGAAGGGAAGTTAGTGTGCTCCAAATGATAGAAACATAGATTTGAATTACATAATTTGGATAGGAGAAAGAATCAATATGCTTTCACACAAAGGATTGGACACTTCTATTAAAGAAATAAATATATTGATGGCTCAAGCATGAATCCTTCCCTAGACAAAGTGAAGGGGGAGTATTCAAACACCTCTTTTGAATTGTAGAGAAGTCTTTCTCTAACCTCTACCTATATAACTAGGTAGGGGTACATGTATGGAGGTGGGGCTTCTAGAAAATGTATGCCCCCACCTCATTATAATAATTATGAATTTTCAACAAGAAATTGAAGAGATTCTATGATATATGACACTTGATTCTATATGTGCTCAAGAACTAGAAATTAACATGAAAAAAATGCCCTACTCATCCATAGTTAGTTCATGCTACATATATAATTCATTCCAATGATGGTGAGAATATACAAATGCACAATGGATATGGCTCACTATTGCTTTCCACTCTATCTATAGTGGGGGCAGGTTCCAACAACATGACCTCTCAAGCTCAAGTTGGATAAGTGCATAGGGTTGTGGGACCAAAAAGTCACCACATGAATTTTTGGTCCCATGCAAGGCAAAACATGAGCGTGTTATAACGTGAGCATGTTATAATGCGAGTGCATTTTAACCCATCAAAACTCAAATCAAAAACTCAAAATCAGAAGAGGTTGCTGATCATTTCATCATTTGGCAAGAAAAAAATAGGTTTTAGAGCATGAGCACGTTAGAAGAAGAAGGATTCAAGCAATTTCTAAGTAGAATTGACATTTTCACCATGCCACCTCACCAATCCTGCTCCCAAGGACATCATGAATGAAGTGTAGAGGGTGGAATAGCTAAACAAGGTAGGGTTTGATTTATTTTTGTGAATTTGAAAAGAAGTTTTTACTTTTGCAATGTTTGATTGGTTTTTTATGTTGAATTTATAGTTAATGAGGCACCACAAAACACTATTCTAGCAGAGGAGGCTCAAAACAACCCCCAAAACCCCCCAAAGCCTCAAAACCCCCACCTTCATGTCCTCACCATGAAAGAGACACACAAGAAAACTATTTAGGACAAATTGAAGAAAACAAAAAATATCTTGAAACCCTAATTGAAATGTTAAATAGTCCAAGTGCAAGCATCAATTGTAGGAGAGCCCTTGCCAAGTCATTAGATGTGATTGTTTCTCATATTGAATTGGTGAAAAACTAAATCAACGAATGGAATGACTATAGGGAGAGGAATCGGCAATACTATGTTGACAAATTGTGTTACAAACAAGTGAAGGATAAAAAATTACAAAATTTGCATTATGTTCACAATTTATCAATCCTAAAACTGACCAAACACTAGAAGAGACTTTCAAACACTTCCCTATTCATTGGTGTGTGAACCAAGATATATCCCAAAACTTTTAGGATAGGTGGTACATGGTCTTTAATGAGCGTCCATGTAATAATACTGAGGTGCCACAATATTTCTTGAGGAAACTCTATTGTCAGTTCGTCCTCAAGGAGATTCCTAATTACTTTGACATTCAAGAGTTCCAGGGCAGAGGTGGTGGCTCTGCCCAAGATAGAGAGGTGGAACATCAAGACCAAAACCACATACCTAGACCTCTCATTAGGCTAGAACATGTCTCATTCCCTTCAAATTTGAAGGAGAGTGTTGAGGTGGAGCCATTGCATTCATTGAGTGATCTCACTTAGTCTCTAGCATAGCATGGTGATGATCTCACCCAAGTCGATGAGGGTGAGAGCAATAGGTGTCTTTTGTCCCCACATATTTGTAGCTCATGTGGGAACTTGTGCGATTATGGGGTACATGACTCATGGTAGGACTCTCAGCAGGATGTTGCAATGCAAGAGTAACAACCAATGATGGACACATCCATATTAGATGATCTTGTTCTCACAGATGATGTCTTACATCGTACATTTGGTATTGACTCCCAGGTAATTTTTACAAGTTTCATCTTGTAGACATGATATTCCCACAATCCATGATAAGTTGGTGCCCACCTATTCTCTCTCTTTTTAAGTAACCCTCTCTGCAATTCTAACTCATTTGCATTCTCTTCCTTTTCTCCTGATGATGGATCATGGAGTTTGATCCGAAATGTTGAGACAAAAAAAGCAACACAGTTTTTCTAGAAGCACTAAAGTCAAGTTTCATCTTGATTTAATGTATTCTTATTTAAAATTTGTAATTAATTTTATATGACTATCTATATTATAAGTCAAAATTAATGTATGTAATTATCTGCGCAATGACATTCTAGGGTCAGAGTCTTCATCCTGCCTCTGTTAGCCATCTAGTGGCGGGTTATGAGAGGAGGTTGAGTCAGTAGGTATGTAATTTATCGCATGATCTTAAATATAGTACATATATCAATGGTAATCTTATTTAGTGACAATTTGATAATTTCAATAGGGAGCTTCACCAACACCTCCATGCTTTCCATGGTCCCCTAGATGCAAAACCACTTTTATGGAGGTAAATTTAACCATTTGTAATCATTATGTATTTAAATAATGTTATGTATCTATTTTGGTCAAATAACCTTGAACTCTATTTTTAGATGTTGAATATGGAGACTCCTCTTCATCTTTGTGAGTCAACGGAGGAAGGCATTGCTGCAGTTGTTTTGTCTTCAAATCCTTTGACCGAGGTATGAGCTAGTAACATGTAAATGTCATTTTCCATTTCTTGTTTTATCTCATGTCATTTGATGTACATAAATGATATTTATGTTTAGTCAATTTTGCTTCTTGATGCTTCTCACAGGAGGTCACAACTCCAACACGTCCAGCTACAGATGAAGAGAGGGAAAAAATGATCAAGAGGGATCATCAACTAGCGGCAAGTGATCGATTACATATGCGATGTTATATATTTCATGTTTTCTATATTAATGTGCATATTTTTTTATTGTATTAACAGGTGGAGCTGCAAAAATATCTATCGAGCATGTCTAGTCGATGGGAGAGAGGATGAGTCACTAATTGACTCTCCATCTTCACAGCCAAGAAAGGGTCATCGATTATTTGATAGTAGTTCATAGGAAACTAGATTTTGGGATATTTTTTGTATGCCTATATGGCTTTGTATACATACTTTTGTATGTTACCGATGTATATCTTTGTATATTATTGTATGGATTTGTTTGTACATGCCTATTTGGCTTTATATATAGACTAGATGTTATGTTCATGACATTATGTATATGACATTTTACATTAAATATAATATGATTATCAATTATCATTACAAGAATTTAGTTTTACATGTGCCAATTGCATTTGCTTGAAATCTTATAAATCCTTTTCAAAAAATCCATTTTGTGCATATCTTGCAATCATTGCATTCCATGAGACTATGCATTTCTTTGAGGCATCATGTTAAATAGTTCACGCACCTTGTCTATGCTTCCACACTTTGCATACATGTCTACAAGGGCAGCTGCAAATACAACATGTGACAAAAGTCCTATATCCTTGTGAGGCCCACCCTTGTGTGACTAGATTAGTTGCACTTGCAGACCATATTGTTTTACCTCACCCTAGCTAAGGGTTTGATTTATGAGAGTGTGACTCTATCTTAGAGACAATGTGGTGTAGAGGTGGAATATCACCCATTGTATTTAAATTGGAACCTTTAGTGTTGTAATACGAGGCTACCATGTGTTGTACTTCTTGTTTTATTTTATGAGACTTATTATTCAGGGTATCTTTGGCATGTGGACACTTGGGACTGTTGATCCTGTTATTCATACTTTCTTGACTCTATCCCTATGTTTTGATTTGTTAGATAGAGTATGTTGTGATGTGGTTATATCTTACTTGTTAGATTTCACTGAAAATTATATGATATGTGACATTCATTTTGATGCTAATTGGGATATTAGTTGTTAAGGAATGAATTTTACTATGCAAATTTAATCTTGAATTGATGTTTAGAAAAGCAATAAATTATGAATCTTGTTAATAATGCTATGTGTTGCTATTAAGGATTTAGATGATTATGCGGCATTGTGTGTGTGTCCATTTCCTTTTGCTTCGGCTATGATGAACATGTGCTATTAATCCATTTGTGTAAGTGTGCAGGTGATTTTCCATGCCCATGGAAAATCAGAGGTCATCCCGTAACCCTATGTGAAATCCGTGTTTAAGTTGATCTAGTCCTAGGAGGGACCACTTGGTCACAGGTGTTGGTGCATGATGCTTTCGTGATGTTTGCATTTATGTTATTTCTGATTAGGGTTCACCCTTTTTATTTAATTATTGATGTGTTGTAAAGGTGTATTGTTTAAATTGCACCATTTGGTGTTATTTATTTTATTGGGCCTTTTCTTGTGATTTTATGGACCATATGATGTTTATTTTGGCCAAATAATGACCCTAGGTCATACCCCTAGGGTCTAGGGCCAATTTGGACATGTTAAACCATAGTATAACCTTCATTGAGTCACTCTAACTTTACCCCAAAGTTAAGTGACGAATTTTTGAATTTAGTTGTGGGGTAGACAAGTCAAGGGTCCACCTTGGCCATTCCCACTAACTTTAGTTTTGGTCTACCTTATCTTGAAGGCTTGGAAAGATCCTAAGGCCTTCAAGTGTGAGAGGCTCATTCCCCATGTGTGAGAGCATCTTGGAGGGAATGGGATTGCCTTGATGGACAAGATGAGGACATGTGTCTCATTCTTATCCTCATGGAGCCTCCAAGTGGGACTCACCTCTCCACTATGCTCTCACACATGTGTGAGAGCACATGTCAGAGAGTGTGAGGTTTTGAGGGATAGGAGTGTGACATGTGTCACCTCCTCATCCCTTGGAGATGGTGAGTGGGATTGTGAGGAGGAAGGAGAAGGTGACCTTCTCATTCCTCAAGGCTCTTGTGTTAAGCCTATTAAACTTCCTCTTTGAGAGAGGGAGAGGGTTCTTCTTTTTTCTTATTTTTCTTTAATGATTTCTTGTGAGAGAGATAGCTAGAATTTGGGAGAAGTTTGAAGGCAAGAAGCTTGGAGGGAGATTTGGAAAGCCCTCCACCAACTCTTACCATTTTGGTCTTTAAAGGTAAGTTTCAAGGCTATATGTCTTTCCTTTTGTTTTTACTTTTCAATGTGTTGGATATCTTGCTTGTGTGCTCTTCTTAAGATTTGGTGTTTTGTTGTGTGGGATTTGTTGTGTTGGGTGTTTGGATGAGTCTCTCCATTTAGGAGAGCTCATCTTGGTTGGGGTGGGAGAGGAGTGAACCTCCTTGAGGTCACCCTCACTATCTTTATTGAGGTATTGATGGCCATGGAGTATTTTGAGAAGCATTGAGAATTTTTGTGAAGGCATGAGTGCCTTGGAAATGTGATTTTTTGAGAAATGTTAAGGCTAGAGGCCTTGTGTGAGATATATGAGTTATTTGAGATTTTGGGTGCACCTCTAGGGTTGAGAGCAGTCCACTCTCCTACCCCCCAAATACATGAAAATGGATTAGTTGTGTGCAATACTTGGGAGGGTGTAAAATTGTTCGTATGTGTGTTTTTGTGTGAATCTTGTTGTGGTGTGAAACCGGTTTGTGGGTGACCTCCAAGATCGGGGGTGACTCTTCTCGAGTCTATGGCAGGATGGTGAGCATCCCGTGGGCATGTGAAGGCTTCTCTTGGTTTTGTTGCAGGTTTGGTGGCTTGGGATTTTGGAGCTCGTTGGGAGTTATCATTTCTGTGATTTTTGTTTTAATGGCTATTTGGAAGCCATGGCTCTTGAGGCCTTGTAGTAAATCTTGTAAGAGAGTGAGCTCTCTTTTGTAATTGTTGTATACTGAAAAATGTATTTATGTGTTCAAGTTCTTATATGTGAAATTGTTTTTAACATTGTAATGGTTGTAAGAAAGAGAGTAATATTGCATTACTCCTTGTAGTAGCTTCCAAAAAGATAAGGTTGTTGTATTGTTCTTGTATTAGTTTTAAAAAATATATATATTGCACTATTTCTTGTAATGGTTGTCAAAAAAAATATATACTGTATTAATTTTGGTAATGGTTCAAATGAAGTTTTATTGTGTGAAATATATAGATACTATTTTTATACAAAAAAAAAAAATTCTTGTATGGAGAAAATAAATGTTACTTTCTAATTTTAAAAGAAAAGTATATAAATACTTATGCAGCTGGTTGTTAAGGATTAGTTCATTGTATTATTTATTTTCAGAAAAACACAGTAGGAAAATTATTTGCAAAGTTTATATATATATGTGTGTGTGTGTGTGTGTAAATCTGCCTTAAAACTCTTATTTTAAAATTACTGTGTTTCTTTTATAATAGAAATTTATTTCCTACAGAATGGATGAGTTTATATACTCGTGAATATATACATATACATATATATGTATATATAAATATGTATATATATATATCATTTTCTTCACATATTTATGAGTACATATATATATATTTTAATTTATATATCTTATGGCATGCATATGAAAAAATGCATATTATAAAAAAAAGAGTAAAACAAAGTATTTCGGATTAGGGTTTAAAAAAAAAGAGGGCAGAATTAGATTTTTTTTAAAAAAGAAAGTGCAGAGGTGGGGTGGTGGCCATGGCTGCCGCTGTTGAAACAATTCATAGTGGAGTGAGGGACGGACCCCCCCGTCCACCCTCTGTAGATCTGTGGAGGGTGGGAGGGGAGGCCACCCCACCTCCACCTCCTCCCTTTGTAACACAACGTCCATCGCCCTCTATCAAATGTTGAAACCTACAACAGAAAATAAAATATACCAATTTTTTTGTTATGCTGAGAAATTTTTTTATAGCCCATATGTATATACATGATGGCAAATTAAAAAAAAAAGAATAGTAAACCCCTGTGTATACCTCCCAAAATGCAGAGGCCTCCATGACCATGCTAGAGCAACCTGCAAGAAGAGAATAGAAACTAAGAGAAAAGAGAAGAGCTAGGGTTGAGAAGAAATATCTTTAGAAACAAAATGCAAAATCAGATTAGGGTTAGGGAAAAGAGAGGGAAATAGAAAACTTATAAAATAGGGTTGTGGAATCAAATGAGAATAATTAATTTGGGGAAAATAGATTGCACTTAATTGTTTTATTTCCTTTTTCTCATCCCACTTTGTTGGGTGAATATTTTGTCTTTTAGCTAACTAATGGAAAAATGGTTATATCAACCGCAATGTGATGAGTAAATCTCTCCTCTCAGCAAGGGGAGGTTCCTTTTAACTATTACAAACTTATTTACACTAAATACTAGCTTTGGGCGTGTGTTACATTCATCCTTTTCTCTTCTTTAAGAAAAGATGTTTGCAATGTTTCACGGTAATATTCAATAATGCTTCTACACTTCTAATATTAACCTAAATAGTTATTACCAATATTCTTATGAATTGAAGCACAAAGTCTTTCAACTCACTTCACAAAATATTCTCGAACCAAGTGAATAATCTTGAGCACAAAGTCTTCAAATTATCCCCAAAAAGATTTTAAAAGTAACCATATCACCAATTGGAGCACAAATTCTATCAACTAACAATACCACTGATCCACTCGAATTTAATTGAAAATCATAGCACAAAGTCTACAAGTTCTCAACACGATTCATGTACAAAGTGAACAACTACAAGCTCAAAGTCTTTATAATCCTCCACTGAGAAACACTTTCAACACACATAGATTCAATTAAATAATATAACACAAAGTTTATATAACTTATCTTGAATGTCCTCCAATCGTAATAACCAAACACCAATTCTTCCAATCAATCAACAAGAGAAATTAGAAAAAATGCCATATGTACATCCTCACTCATACAAATTCAATTCAAGACAAAGTTTGATATCAAAACTTGCCTTCTTTATTGATTGAAATTGATCATACAATTTGAACACAAAGTCTCAAAGTTGAGTATCAATTAGGGTAGCACTTCGTTGCATAAGATTAAAGATAAAATTTACAATAGAGGCCCTCTTTATTTATAGGGAGAGGCTTGGAGCAAAAATAGGAAAAATCTAACTACTTTGACTTATCCAACAAAAGAGTCCTATTTGACTTGGGACTTCCTTTGTCTCACATGTAATTACATTTTGGAAAAATACATGTGAATATGTCCAAAACAAAATACAAATTGCATATACAAAACTTGAAAATAAACTAAGGAACGAAGAAAGATTTTCAGCTACCACCATCATTCTTCTTCAGAAAATTATGATACATGGCCTTTATTGTTTCCATCTCATAAATGTCTGGTCCAACTGTATTGTCTGAAACAACATGAGGTTTGACGATTGTATCTTTCACCACCTTTATCATCTTTTCATGCTTCCCAAGATTGTCTTTCAAATTATCAAGGGTTGATTGATAATCTTGGAGTTTTTCCATTGAAGCAATTGAAAATGCTTCATTTTCAAAGTTCTTCTGGATCATCTTTTCAAAGGCATCGACCATCTCTTCTATAGGAATAAACTTCTAATTTTCATCTGTTGCTTGCAGAAACTGCAAAAGTTCATGATCTCGCAATTACAGGAAATATAGGCAATTTTGGGAAATTGCATGTTGACGATCATGACCATAGGAGTAAGCTTGAAAGGGCTAAAAGTGCACGCAAGTCGAGAAAATGGGAGAAAGCGGGCCAAAGGTATCAAAAGGTGAAAATTCTCAGTGTTAGGAAAAATTTTAGGAAAACATGCATGGGCAACCAAAATGATGCTCCTACATGTGGGATAGATTTCATGAGTGTGCAGGGTTGGTCAAAATGACCGCCTCTGCATGTAAGAGCAAATTGAGGTTTGTAGGAAAATTGCAAGTTGCAAGGTGTAAAGTTGGTCAAATGACCGCTCTCACATCAAACTCAAAAATCCCGTGTAATAGCAGCTTTTTTCATAGCTTCTGCATGTGAGTTTATCTTGGTGATCTATGTAAGGGTGGCCAAAATGGCCACTCGTACATGTTTGATCTTGGTAGTATATGTCCAAGCGGCGAATTCGCCCACCATTGCATGTGTGAGAAGAAATGTAGGGGCGGTCAAAATGACCGCCCTTACATGAAGGTAGAACTTGCTAAGGATACATGAAGTGTCGGTAATTTCACCCGCCAATACATGTATTGAATAATCAAACATTTGGGAGAGCGGTGAAATCACCCGCCATTGCACATGAGGGAAGAAACATGTATTGTCAATGATTTCAAATGCCAATATATGTGGGTAATCCTAAGACCAAAGAAAAATCTAAGTTTAACAAATGCAAAAGAAAAAGAAACCACTGACTCATGACAGGAAAATCCACAAAAAATGAAAAACTAAAAATGAAAAAATAACAACTTACCTCAAACAATAAACCGAAACCCTAAGCGCGACCTTGGAGACCAAAATCCATCCAAATCTGAAATTCGCGTGATTGAGCGATCTCAGGAAGATTTCAATAGACGGTTGGTAGATTTATGAAATGAGAAATAACAAAATGAAACAAGGAAAGACCTTTTAAAGGTTGAAATGAATACATTAATGATGACAAAAGTGATATTAATGTCACTGCAGTTTATGTGATCCATAAAGATATACTTAGACGGCAGAATCTACCGACAATACATATCAATGTGCTACATGCATAAGTGATGAAAATGACTGCTCAAACATATTTAAACTTTGATAGGGAAAATGTATGGGCAACAGAATTTGCCACCCCTACATGTCACTCAAAATTAAACAAGCATGTAAAAGCGGTGGATTTGATTGACCTTGCATATTTGTCAGAAAAATGACTAACACCTGGAAATAGTCAAAATTGATATTCCAACAAGCTTATTACCTAAATCGATTTCACGAATCTCAAGAAACCAACCGAGGGGAATGCCATAAGTCATCCAAAGGCGTCAAAAGACTTCCCATGAGGCTAAGAGAACTTACCTCGATTTGCGAATTTAGAGTGTAGGCTACGAAACGGACAAGTTTCGTAGGGGTTGTCTACAAAATGAGCTCAGCTGATTTTGAGGACAACACACTTTTGCCTTTTAAACGTTGGAGAAAAACAATCTAGTAGACTAGATGACTTTTGATTATCTTTCTTAAACCTAGATTTTTGCTTTTCTCATAAAGTCATTTTAATTGTCTTATCTCATTGCCTTTTGATTTATTAAGTTAGTGGAATTAAATTTTATCCTAGGTTTTTAAATTCATTTTTGTGGGTGAATTTTTAAGGGGTTTGGGATGTGAAATTTATGTTAGGAGATTTAATTATTTTATCATTTTTTAAAGGCGATTTTTATTTAATTATTTTCTTGGAGTTTGTGAATAAATTATTTAATTTTAACACCTTGGCCTAATAAGGAATTTTGGAATAAATTAGGTTTAGTAGTAATTTTAGATTAAAATTACTTTCATTTTTAAAATGGTTTTAACTAGAGGTGTTATTTTTAAATTATTTTAATTTAAATCTTCTTATTGCCTTATTTTTATTGCTTTTTGATTTGGGAAATAATGTCAGGAAATTTATTTAATTTAAATACTTTTATTGCCTTATTTAATTGCTTTTTGATTTATTAGGTTAAGTGGGCTTTAATTTATTTAATTTAAATCATTTTATTGCCTTATTTAATTGCTTTTTAATTTATTGGGTTAAGTGGGTTTAAATTTATTTAATTTAAATCCTTTTATTGCCTTATTTAATTGCTTTTTGATTTATTGGGTAAGTGGGTTTAAATTTAATCCTAGTCTTTTTAACTTAATTAGTGGATTTTTTTGGTGGGAATTTTGGTGTGGGATATATTGTTGTCTTATTTAAAAATTAATTTATTTATCCCTTCACCTTTGTACTTTTGTAAACCTTGTGCAAATTTTAATTAATTGATCTAATTAATTAATGAGCATGTACTTTATTTTCATTGCCTTGAGTGAATATTAAAATAAATTATTTCATAGGTGTAATTAGATTTAATTCATATTTCCTTTTGATAAAGTTGTAATAAAGGTTGTGTATTTAAAAATTATTTCCCCATTAATAATGAGGTGGTGTTATGCTACCAGATTTTCCCTAGATTAGGAAAGGGGTAATTAAGTGGTTATTTCATGTGTTTAATCTATCACATTAATTATCTTTGAGTAATTTTAATTAAGTTTTGAAGAAAGTAATTAATCTCATTTTTGTTATAGTTCTTAGAGTTGGATTTTGAAACCTATCAAAATCACATCACCTCATCTAGGAAAACTAGGGTTAGATCCTATTTTGGAATCTACCCTTTTAGCGATGCTTCACGTGTCGCACAACACCCTTAGTAGGATTACATCTCGCAGGGGTTGTGAAAGGTGTTCGCATTACCTTGATGTTCGATTGATGTTTTGCACCTTTGTGTGTATGCCACCGAGCACACTTGTTGCATGTGAGAGGGTTTTTAGAGGCGAGTAGAAATTTTTTTGATATTTCATGTCATGACCACATGGGAAATATGGGCATGACAATCCTTTATGCTTTGATGGCTATCCACACTATGTTCCGCATATCCCATTTTGGCATAGGCAAGGAGGATGTTAGATAAGGTTGTGGAATTTATTTTTAGATGTGCCAATTACATTTGCTTGAAAGTTTCTTTTGTTCATTTCCTTGAAAGTTTCTAAAGCATTTTTGAAAAAATCCATTTTGTGCATATCTTGCAATCATTGCATTCCATGAGACAACATTTCTTTGAGGCATCATGTCAAATAGTTTGTGTGCCTTGTCTATGCTTCCACACTTTGCATACATGTCTCCTAAGGCAGTTGCAACTACAACGTATGTCAAAATTCCCATATCCTTTATGCTTTGATGGATGTCCATACCCTATTCCAAAGATCCCATTTGGGCATAGACAAGGAGAATGTTGGCTAAGGTTGTGGAATTTGGCTTTACACCCTCCAATTGCATTTGCTTGAAAGTTTCTAAATCCTTTTTGAAAAAATCCATTTTGTGCATATATCTTGCAATCATTGCATTCTATGAGACAACATTTCTTTGATGCATCATGTCAAACAATTCACCTGCCTTGTCTATGCTTCATCACTTTTCATACATGTCTCATAAGACAATTGCAACTACAACATCTGATCAAATTCCAATATCCTTTATGCTTTGATGGATGTGCATAGCTTGTTCCAAAGATCTCATATGGGCATAGACAAGGAGGATGTTGGCTAAGGTTGTGGAATTTGGCTTTACACCCATCAATTGCATTTACTTGAAAGTTTCTAAAGATTTTTTGAAAAAATCCATTTTGTGCATATCTTGCAATCATTGCATTCCATGAGACAACATTTCTTTCAGGCATCATGTCAAATAGTTCATGTACCTTGTCTATGTTGGGAATTAAGGTGTCTCAACCTTTGCAAATTCCTAATGTTGTATTTATTTATCCCATGTTGAGTTGGCATAGTCAACACCTTGTGTATATGCAGCAGGATAAATTTTGGTGACTTTGGCAGCCGCGGTTTCCCCCTTGAATAATTAACGGGGGTTTGGAGGCAGCGCCCCCAAGACAGGGTCAAGGGGCGTAGCCCCTTGTGGGGTCCAGGGGCAGCACCCCTGGTGCACTCCCTGTCTTGGTATAGGGCGGGGTCTAGGGGCAGCGCCCTCGTGGGGGCTCGGGGGCAACGCCCCTGAAACCTCAACCGATTTTTAATTAATGACAAGTGTCAGTGAGCATCTTTGCACGAGAGAAAGGCATCTTTGGGCGGTCAAGGGAGGTTATGACATGTAAGAGGAATATGATATTTTTAGTCAGTGTATGATAGATTCTCTGACAGCTGTAAGGTGCGTAAGAGCATCTGTCGTAACCTATCTTGGGACCAAGCGCCCACTTCAGGATGGGATGTTGGACAAGTGTCCTTAGGCATGGGTTTTGGGGCATGAGTCCAAGATGGACACCCATCTCTAGAAGGTTCCATATTTGCCTTGTAAACTCTATATAAACAGGTGCTTGGACGGGAGATAGACAACTTTGGTACAAGTACTGTTATGCTGCAGGAATATCTCCAGATTCGACATTCGAAGACTCCTGAAAGAGCATTGGCTTTGAAACTGTATTGTAATTTGTTATTGTTTACTATAATACATTTGAGTTGTGTTTTGGAGTGTGGGGTTTTTCACCCGTAAGGGTTTTCCCCACGTATATCTTGTCTCTCTCTCTTCTGTCTACTTTCTGTGTGTATGTGTATTGCTGCTATATCTCTCTTAGATGTTCCATGTTGCTGTAGTTGTAAGAATTAAATTGAATTTGCATACATCTCTCCTCATTAGATTAGTGTAGGAAGTGATTTCCGCACACCTAGCTTCCTTTCAGTTGGTATCAGAGCTTGATCACCTTTGGTCCTAGTTGTTGGGTTAGGGTTTTTTGAGCTAATCTTAGGTTGAGTGGGAGTCTGTGCAGAGTATTCTATTTTCTATTGCAGCAAGGAGATGGCAACCACATCAGGAAGGTTTGAAGTGGAGAAGTTCAATGGCAGTAATTTCGAGTTGTGGAAGCTCAAGATGGAAGACATGCTTGTTGACCGAGACCTTTGGGAAAGTGTTAATGGAACTAAACTAGCTGCAATGTCACAAGATGAGTGGGATCTCAAGGATCGGAAGGCTAAGGGTCTCATAAGACTTAGTCTTGCCGATTCTGTATTGTTAAATGTCCATGAGGAGACTACTGCAAAACTACTTTGGAAGAAGTTGGGAGATGTGTATCAAGCAAAATCCCTGGTTAATAAACTTTTTCTGAGAAAGAAGTTGTATTCTCTTCGAATGGAGGATGGAGGATCTGTTGCTGAACATATGAATGCTTTCAACATGCTAGTTGCACAATTGACATCTATTGGTGTAAAGATGGAGGAGGAGGATCGGTGTATGACCCTGCTTTGTTCTCTGCCGGACTCATGGGATCATCTTGTCATGGCAATCGGAAGCACCACATCCACATTCAAAATGGAAGAGGTGGTTTCTTCACTGTTATTTGAAGAGATGCGGAGAAAGTCTTCTGAGGCAGCCAAAGAAACCCTTGCAGTTCATGGAAGACCCAAGGAGAAAGGGAAGAAGAAGGACAAGAAAGCTAAGAAGGATAGATCCAAATCCCGTGGGAGATCCAAATCTCCTGGAAAGTCCAAGGCTTTTTGTTGGAACTGTGGCAAGACCAGGCATTTCTGAAAGGAATGCAAAGAGGAGAAGAAGCAAAAGAAGAAAGCTCCTGATTCAGATTCTGATAAATCACAAGATGATGGTGATGCATTCATCACAGCCCTGGCAACCCATGCATCTGATGATGTGTGGCTAATTGACTCTGGTGCATCATTCCACATGACCTCGCATCAAGACTGGTTCACTAAGTATGAAGAGTTCGATGGTGGAAAGGTGTATCTGGGTGACGACTCTCATCTGAAGATCGTTGGTCGTGGAAGAGTCTCTATCCGATTCCCTGATGGTTGAGTGAAGGGGATCACTGGGGTTATGCACATCCCAGGCTTAGCACGAAACCTGCTTTCTGTAAGTATGTTGAATGATGCAGGTGTGCAGGTTGTCTTTTCGAAAGACGGATGCAAGATGACTAGAGAATCTATGGTGCTTGCTAAGGGTACTTGGAAAGGTACTCTATTTCAGCTGGAAGCGTGCATTGCACAATGCAATAGTTCTTATGACTCAAGGAAGAGGGCAGCAGTCACTTCATCCCCACCATCTGAACGAGCAGTGAAGAAATCTGTAGTTTCTAATCTTGATGGTTGTAATCGTGCATTGGAAGTTAAACTTCCTGCAGAAAAGACAATGTTATGGCATAAGAGATTTGGCCACATTGGTGAGAAGGGTCTGCGTACCCTAAAAAATAAGAACCTCATTGAGGGGTTAGATGATTGTAATCTTGAGCTCAACTTTTGCGAATATTGCATTTATGGAAAACAAAACCGTGTTCAGTTTTACTCGAGTTCTCATAAGTCTTCTAGTATGTTGGACCTCATTCATTCTGACATATTTGGTCCTGTTAATGTTCCTTCGTTATCAAAATCTGTATACTTTGTATCTTTTATAGATGATTACAGTAGAAGGACATGGATTTATTTTCTCAGAATCAAATCTGAAGTCTATAGCAAGTTTAAGGAGTTTAAAGCCTTTGCTGAAAATCAGACTGGTAAAAAGATTAAATGTTTGAGAACTGACAACGGTGGTGAGTTATGTTCTACAGAATTCGATAAGTATTGCAAGGAACTTGGGATTGAAAGACATAAGACAACTCCATACACACCGCAGCAAAATGGAGTTGCAGAGAGGATGAACAGGACACTGATGGAGAAGGCTAGGAGTATGCTTAGTGGAGCTGGTCTAGAACAAAAGTTTTGGGCTGAAGCTGTTGCCACTGCTTGCTATCTGGTAAACAGATCTCCTACATCAGCTCTTGTTGGAAAGACACCCATGGAGGTGTGGTTTGGTAGAAAGCCTTCAGTAAGGCATCTTCATGTTTTTAGTTGTGAGGCATATGCACATGTGCCTAAGGAGAAGTGGTCAAAGTTGGAGAACAAAGCTGTTAAGTGTATCTTCATCGGCTATTCTGTTGGTGTGAAAGGATACAAGATTTAGGATCCCATGGCTGAAAAAGTGTTTTATAGCAGAAGTGTCATCTTCAGAGAGCTTACACCTTCTTCCACTGTTTTGCAGCTAGAAGAAAAAGAAAAGAAAGAGGATGTTGTTCAGTTTCTTCTCACCCCTGAGAAGACTGAACAGAAAGACAATGTTGGATCTGATGATGAGAGCTCTAGTAGCTCTGAAATCTCAGAAGAAGAAGCTAAACCTCAACCTCAGCTCTTGAGGAGGTCTACACGGATAAGAAAGCAACCTGAAAGGTTTGGTTTTACATTGCTTGATTCTAGTTATGCTTATGCTTTGCTCACTAACAGTGATGAACCTAGAACTATATCAAAGGCTTTGGATATGAAGGATGCAGGTTCTTGGAAGGAGGCCATGGAGGAAGAAATGGCTTCTTTGGAAAAGAATCAAACTTGGGACTTGGTGCCTTTTCCTCCTGGACGGAAACCCGTTGGATGCAAATGGGTGTTCAAGAAGAAGTTTGGTGCAGATGGCAGTATTGAGAAGTATAAGGCTAGATTGGTTGCGAAGGGGTATTCACAAGTGGAGGGTATAGATTATGCTGAGATCTTCTCTCCCGTTGTAAAGCTAACATCCATTTGATTCCTATTGTCACTCGCAGCAACTTATGACTTGGAGGTAGAACAGATGGATGTGAAGACAGCTTTCCTTCATGGTGACTTGGAGGAAGAGATCTACATATCACAACCAGAGCATTACATGGTAAAAGGTAAAGAAAATTTGGTTTGCAAACTTAAGAAGTCTTTGTATGGTTTGAAGCAATCCCCTAGAAGATGGTACTTGAAGTTTGATGCCTTTATGTTGTTAATTGGATTTGTGAGATTAAAATTAGATCACTGTGTTTATTATAAGTTTGATGGTAATCATATTCTCATTGTTGCACTGAATGTTGATGATATGTTGCTCATTGGGAAGGGTAAGAATATGATTTCTGATTTTAAATCTCAGTTGTCAGCACAGTTTGAAATGAAAGATTTAGGGGCAGCCAGATACATTCTAGGAATTGAAATCAGAAGAGACAGAACCAACAGAAAACTTTGGTTAAGCCAGAGTAAGTATGTGAAGACCGTGTTGGACAGGTTTAGCATGGCAGATTGTACACCGTTGTGTGTTCCTATTTCTTTGGGGACAAAGTTGTCTGTTGAGGATTGTCCAAAATCTCCTAGTGAGGTGGAGGACATGAGCAGAGTACCTTATGCTAGTGTTGTTGGCAGTTTGATGTATGCTATGGTCTGCACAAGACCAGACATTGCCCAAGCAGTGGGAGTCCTTAGTCAATTTATGGCTAATCTTGGACGGGTTCATTGGGATGCAGTTAAGCGAGTGTTCAGATATTTGAGGGGTACTTCCAAGTATTCCATTTTCTATCATGGTAATGTTACAGGACCTCCACATTCTGTTGACATTCGTAGATTTGTGGATTCAGATTAGGCAGGGGACATTGACAGTAGGAGATCCACCAGTGCTTATGTGTTTACACTGTTTGGTGGTGCTATTAGTTGGATGAGTAAGCGACAACCTGTTGTTTCTTTGTCCACGATAGAAGCTGAGTATATGGCAGCAACTCATGCTTGTAAGGAAGCCATTTGGCTTAAGAGATTGTGTTCAGATATTGGTGTTGATGCAGGTCAGATCACGATCAGTTGTGACAGTCAGAGTGTAATTTGTCTTGCGAAGAATCCAACTTTCCATGCTAGAACAAAGCACATTGATGTTCAGTTTCACTTTGTGTGAGACATGGTTGAGGATGGAAAGGTAAATTTGGAGAAGGTAGATACTTTGAAGAATGTTGCAGATGCATTGACAAAACCAGTGGGTACAGAGAAGTTCAGATGGTGTTCGAAGTCTATGGGCCTCTTGGCCCCTAGCAGTTAAATCTTGTCATTATTTTTTGGCCCTTGTAAGGTGTTTGACAAGTGGGAGAATGTTGGGAATTAAGGTGTCTCAACTTTTGCAAATTCCTAATGTTGTATTTATTTATCCCATGTTGAGTTGGCATAGTCAGCACCTTGTGTATATGCAGCAGGATAAATTTTGGTGACTTTGGTAGCCGCGGTTTCCCCCTTGAATAATTAATGGGGGTTTGGGGGCAGCACCCCCAAGACAAGGTCAAGGGGCATAGCCCCTTGCGGGGTCCAGGGGTAGCGCCCCTGGTGTGCTCCCTGTCTTGGTACAGGGCAGGGTCCAGGGGCAGCACCCTCGTGGGGGCTCAGGAGCAACGCCCCCGAAACCTCAACTGATTTTTAATTAATGACAAGTGTCGGTGAGCATCTTTGCACAAGAGAAAGGCATCTTTGGGCGGTCAAGGGAGGTTGTGACATGTAAGAGGAATATGATATTTTTAGTCAGTGTATGATGGATTCTCTGATAGCTATAAGGTGCGTAAGAGCATCTGTCATAACCTATCTTGGGACTAGGCGCCCACTTCGAGATGGGATGTTGGACAAGTGTCCTTAGGCATGGGTTTTGGAGCATGAGTCCAAGATGGATGCCCATCTCTAGAAGGTTCCATATTTGCCTTGTAAACTCTATATAAACAGGTGCTTGGATGGGAGATAGACAACTTTGGTACAAGTACTGTTATGCTGCCAGAATATCTCTAGATTCGACATTCGAAGACTCCTGAAAAAGCATTGGCTCTGAAACTATATTGTAATCTGTTATTGTTTACTATAATACATTTGAGCTGTGTTTTGGAGTGTGGGGTTTTTCACCCGTAAGGGTTTTCCCCACGTATATCTTGTCTCTCTCTCTTCTGTCTACTTTCTGTGTGTATGTGTATTGCTGCTATATCTCTGTTAGATGTTCTATGTTGCTGTAGTTGTAAGAATTAAATTGAATTTGCATACATTTCTCCTCATTAGATTAGTGTAGGAAGCGATTTCTGCACACCTAGCTTCCTTTCAGTCTATGCTTCCACACTTTGCATACATGTCTCCTAAAGCAGTTGCAACTACAACTTTTTGTCAAAATTCCTTTATCCTTGATGTAGAGGGGGAAACTAATTTACCAATTGATGCAACAATGAGATACTAATCCATTCAAATCTATAGCACAACACTTCAACAAGCCTATGCAAGAAGGCTGAAAATAAAATATTACAACAAAGATATGAAGAGAAATATAGACACAATCTTTTATTCAAATCTGAAAATGCATTACAAAATAAGGAAGCTTGTGAGCTTCTAAGAATTACACATCTAACACCTACAAAAAATAAATTTCTCCACCTCTAGATTCCTTCCCTAACATCTGGGTCTCTCCTCAATTTTTTTTCTCCCAGCTCCAATAAAAACCTGTCACTTATTCCTTTCACCGCGCCCACATTTTTTAGAATTTTCTAAAACAGTTTCTGGGTTTCGTGCCTCTCCTTCCTAGATTTCCAAAAAATGTTCAATTTATTAATTTTGATAAGATATGATAAAGTTATGCTCATTTTAATGAGACTGGTTCTCATAATTATGACCCCCCTCTTGGAGTTACAAATTTTAGAATTTAATAAAATAAAATTCTTGGAGTTAGGTCCACCAACCTGGGCCATAAAGACCACTTACAAGATTCCTTACACTATGACGGTTACAATAATAAGTGCCATTAATTCCATGATTCTTGGCAACCCCACTTATGACAAAAATTATCCCCCACTAAAATAGAATTTAATGTCTTTGCCTAGGAAAGATATTCTCCACTATTTGAGGCATTTATAAATTATTGGGGCATTTTTCCACAAAAATTACATTTAACAGTATGTCCAAGGAAAATTATATTTGTTGCAAATTAAAATATTATTTCCCAACCCCATTAACCTTATTGAAAAAAAAACAAACAAAAATTAAAATATTTTTGGTAATGTAAGGTTGCCATTGACCATGGATGCTCCTGCATCAGACTCCCGACCAAAAGAAAATCCAAGCCCTCTTGGATGGAGGCTAGTAACAAGTCTTCATCCTTTGAATGTTCCTCCTTGATGTCCTCTATGCTTTGCCTCTTGTCCTCTTTGAAACAACTCCAATTGGTCTTCATTTTCACTTTAGGTTTTCCCAACTTCTTGTTAAGGTTCTTAGGTCTATCAAATGGAAAAAAATTCTTCTTATCTACTACTTTGGATACCTACACCTAAATAATGACAACTTCATTCATCAAAACACTTTGGTTAGTACCAACAATGTATTCTTTACTTTGCTTCTCACACTCCTTTGGTGATCCCTGCAATATAACAACATCCAACTGCAAGAACTTGGTCTGCAACTCTGTAACAACGACCTTATCAACAACTTCATTATCAGCATCAACTTTATCAGCAACATTAATAGTAATATGCCCTTCTACTTGTTCAACTTGCTCTTGAAACTGAAAATGAAATGAAGGCTCATCCACAACCATGTCTACTTTGTCTTCTTCAATGCTTGATGTCAAAACAATATTCACTATTTTATTGCTTACCTCTTCCTCTGTCTGAGATTTCTTTTGTTCTTCCTCTATTGTTGTTGCCTTTGTTTGTCTTCTTCTTCTTTAGACAATTTTCTTGATGGGCCATGTGTTAGCACTCATTTTGACCTGGAGGTTGTTTCTTCATGTTTAGGGGGTTTCTTCATTTGAACCCTATGTCTTCTTGCCCATTTTCCTAAGTGTTGGACCTCCTCGGCATTTTTCAGCTGCAGCATCATATTTTCTTTGAGGAGGAGATCATCATCATATTGTCTTCGATGATGGTCCGCATCATCATGTTTTCTGTCGACTGGTTTTTCATCAGGATCATCGTATTTCAATATCGGGTGATGTCTGGATATCATCCCGATCCTGCTGATGAGCTACAATGTGCCTTAATTTTCTTGCGGAGGGTGATTTTTCAAATATCCGGTGATCTTCCAATTATCACCCTGCCCTTTTATGATGATGATGTCACCCCGATCTTCCAAGGGGGTCATTTTCTAAGTTGTTCAACCTGGCCTATTTTTTCTTAAGGGTCGTCTTCATCATCATCATCATATTTCCGGTTATCACCGTGTTGCTTGTGAGGGTCATCATATTTTCTGCCTGCATGATCTTTCGCGGGGTGATATTTTAACATCGGGTGATCTTTGTTAAGATCATCCTGATGATGCTGCTGTAAACTTCTAAGTGTGACTCGATTTTTATCGTGGTCATCATATTTTGGACGTCAGGATGATCTTAGTCAATATCATCCTGATGTTGTTGTATCACTTCATGTTCGTTGTTTTATCATCCTGATGATGCTGATATCAAGGAGATATCCGCCTGTCGGCTTCGTGCATTATCTAGTGCGAGGTGATCTTTTCAAATATCTGGCATATTCATCCATCACCCTGATCTTATAGTGGAGCTATAGTGCAGCATGATATTTGTGCATCAGGATGATATTTCCAAATATCCGGTTATCTTCCAAATATCATCCTGATGTCGATATGATGATGACATCAGCAGGACATGACGATGACGTCATCAGGATGTTCATCGGCCAGACTTTTGGTATCGGCTAAGCAGGAGGATCTTCCTCCGATGGATCAGGTTGTGCTGATGAAGGCGGTTATCATGCAGGTGATATTGCGATGATGATGCTGACGTCAGGGTGATTTTTCAAGCAACAGGATATCATGCTGCTGGAGGATGATGATGAAGGTTTACACTAGTGTCGTCGGGAGCAAAAGCACTGACATCATATATGCTCGCGACCTAGTATATAAGGTGATGAAAAGGTCACCGCGGGGTGCATGTGGGATAATTGATAGCCTGCATATTTGAAATATCATGACGATGTATCTCGGCGGGAAATGGTTGCGATCGATTGTTTGATGTTTTTCCCAAGGCCGCGGGTTGGTGTGCCATTAATGGCGAAGGTTGTAGAGGTATGGAAGGATCTGGTACCTGATTGAAGATTTGGATCCCTAGGCGGCGGCGCAAGGCTCGAGATTTCTTCCTGTCTCCTCTCCCACCTGCTGCATTGAATGCGTTGAGCGCCATTTTTCTGATACTGTGTATCTGGCGGGATTTTTGGTCAACCATGTAATTAATTGCTGTGGTACACTACCTGGCTGTTATAAGCAGGAAGTGTTACTCATTTTTGGTTGTTGAAAGTTGAAGATTTTTGGCTCTGTAATTCAAAACAAGCTGATCTGGTTGCTCTGTACAGTTAAACCTGTGAGTCTATGTATCTCTTGTTGTATGTTTTGGCATGAACCCACTGATTTCATGATTAATCTTATATGAGAAATGCTATCTTAGCATGTGTTTTGTTAATTCTGTCTCCACTATTGCATGTATTCTTCTTCTGAATCTGGATATCTGGGTAATGTTTAGATTCTAGAGCATAGAATTCCTATGTTGAATGTCTGATCTTTTAACTTCTGCTCAAGGGGTAGATTAAACTATTTTCAGGTTGAACATTGGGAAGGGTATACTGCAGTAGGGATGCCATAAGTAGAGATAACTTAACACTCTGTATTGGGAGATATCTGTAAGGCAGGTATCACATATATCCCCCTGAAATCCAGTTTTAGTTGTTCATGCTGATCATTCACAGGTGTATGTCTACTGACTCCAGGCCCTGGATAGGCACCAATCTTGCTTTGTGTTTGTGTTACAACCATATCCAGCTTTGCATCCAAATCATAAATCAAAATCTAAATCTAAAACAATCTTTAGGACATTAGAATTAGTTTTAGGATCCTCAGTCCTCTGTCTACAACTGTAAATAGGCCCAAAGCTAGCCCCTTTGCTCTTATCTTTCAGTTTTGGTCTACTCACAGGAGGACTTATCTGCTTTCTGTCAGCATCCCAGCCTTGTATGCATATCCTCATGGATGTTGAGTAGGGAATACCCCCCTAGGTCTTGCAGAGCCTGAAGAAGAAGAGGAGATAAAATATAGAGTCTATCTCCTACACTGTTGGCCCATGGCCCAGAGATCCTGTTGATCACTGATGGCTACCTTGTAGGGAAATCTAGGAATAAGCATCCAGTCAGGGAAAAAGTCAACAGAAATTGGCGACTCCACTGGGGACTGAGAAGTAAAAGTACTATCTAATCATCTCCAGTAATATATTTGTGACCCATCCGAGTCACCAACAGAAATTGGCGACTCTACTGGGGAACGGTGATTTGAAAATTGTTATTTGTGAAAGAACCCTGGTTTTCAAAAGAAAACAGTTCCTAGTAATAGGTGGCCACTCCGAAGTAATCTCCCAACCGGTCAAAGTAAAATTTACATGCAGGGGAGAAGATCCCAACAAAATCCTTTATTTAAAGAGTTCCCAGTAACTAGAAGAATGATGTATAGAAGAAAGGGAGCTATCTCAGTCAGTCATGAGGGTTCCCCCAGAAAAAATGATGATGTACAAGATAACCCTAGGCCATCAGGACAGCATGTGCCTTACTTTTCAAATGCAGAAGCTGATATTCAAGGTGCATATGAGAGGCAACAGGGTGGTAGCATGAGAATGAGGTCAGAGGTGTTCCAAGAACGCCCATTTCTAGACCCTAGTGAAAGGTTTGAAGAGGCAGAGTCTCTGAGGGATGATGAAGATGATGACCAGAATGGTATGAGACCATCTACCTCCATGCCTAAGGATGCAACTGTCCACTGGGAAAGTGAAGCAATAGAATCATTTCAGAGTATCAAAGAGGCAATCAAGATGGCCCCTGTTCTTAAATCTCCTGATTTTTCTAGGCCATTCCAAGTATTTTCATTTGCTTCCTTTCATATTGTTGCTGCATGTTTGCTACAGAAAAACGAAGATGGTTTTGAACAGCCCATCGCTTTCTTCAGTATGTCCTTGCAGGCCTCTGAGTTGAAGTATGATATTATGGAAAAACAGGCATATGCACTAGTCAGAGCCATCAAAAGTTTCAGACCATACTTGGTAGGATCATATATAATTGCATATGTACCCCATGCAGCAGTCAAAGATATATTCACTCAGCAGGAGGTGACTGGAAGAAGGTGCAGATGGATAAACAAACTGCAAGAGTTTAACATAGACATACAAGTTACCAAGTTGATAAGAGGACAAGGATTAGCCAAGATGATGGCACAGTCAAACTTGGAAGCATGCCAAGTTAATGCAGTCCAAAATGAGAGTGTAAATGTATCAGGATCTGAATGGTACAAGGATATTATCTACTACTTGCAAAATCTGAATTGTCCTTCCCATCTCAGTGACAGTCAAAAGAGGACTTTAAAGTTACATGCAATCAGGTATGTTATTGTTCAAGGTGAGCTATACTGGAAAAACCCTGATGGTGTGCTACTGAGATGTGTGGATGAGGATATGGCTAACAATGTTTTGATTGATATGCATAAAGGATTGTGTGGTGGACATTATACTGCCCAAACAACAGCTCATAAAATTCTCAGAGCAGGATATTGGTGGCCCACTCTCTTTTCAGATGCACAAAAGTTAGTAAGGAAGTGTGACCCTTGCCAAAGATTTTCAGGAAAGCTGAAATATGATGGTGCTTTACCCCTCAGAACTGTAACTGTGGATGCTCCATTTCAGCAATGGGGAATTGACTTCATAGGGGAAATTGCAGACAAATCAAGTGGGGGACACAGTTGGATTTTGGTGGCAACTGATTACTTTACCAAATGGATTGAGGCCATTCCAACTAAGAGAGCTACAAGTAAGGTGGTGACAGATTTCATGCTAGAAAATATTATCATCAGGTTTGGAGTACCATTCAAGATAGTCACTGATAATGCTATGTGCTTCAGATCAGGTGAATTTGTTGATTTTTGCAACAGGTATGGGATAAATCTATCATATACATCACCATATCACCCACAAGGGAATGGTCAAGCAGAATCAAGCAATAAAAGCATCATGAAAATTGTCAAGAGGATACTGGAGAAGAACAAGAGAGCTTGGGACTCAAAATTAAAGTTAGCCATATGGGCTGATAGAGTGACAATGAAAAGGGCTACTGGGACGTCACCTTTTGAGCTAGTATATGGTGCATCAGCCAGATTGCCCATAAACAATCTCCTACCAGTTTACAGATTCATTCAGGAAAATGATGAGGAGATTGAAGACTCCATGACAGAAAGGGTGAACCAGCTGGTTGCATTGGATGAGAACAGAAGGAAAGCCCACCGGATCAATCTCAAAAGACAACAAGATGTGAAATATCAGTTTGACAGGAGAGCTATAAAAAGGAAGTTTCAAGTCAATGATCTGGTGCTCATTTGGAATGCAAAAGGTCAAGAAAAGGGTAAACATGGTAAATTTGAACCCTTATGGATGGGCCCATATCAGATTTGCAGTGCTCATGGGGAGGATTCTTATTTCCTCCAGGCCCTAGATGGTGAAGTTCTGGAATTGCCTGTGCATGGCCAATTCCTTAAGTTCTATTTTGCATAAATGACTTGTCGTTGTGCACATTTGTAAAAAACATGTATGTAGTGTAAATGTCTTGTGCAGTTCGTGCTTTTTGGTTTTTTTCTTGGTGTGCCTGGAGATCTGGTTCTCGCTGCAGGTTTTCACCTGCACGTCCCCATTCGGAGCCAGTGTTAGCACTCATTTTGACCTGGAGGTTGTTTCTTCATGTTTAGGGGGTTTCTTCATTTGAACCCTATGTCTTCTTGCCCATTTTCCTAAGTGTTGGACCTCCTCGGCATTTTTCAGCTGCAGCATCATATTTTCTTTGAGGAGGAGATCATCATCATATTGTCTTCGATGATGGTCTGCATCATCATGTTTTCTGTCGACTGGTTTTTCATCAGGATCATCATATTTCAATATCGGGTGATGTCTGGATATCATCCCGATCCTGCTGATGAGCTACAATGTGCCTTAATTTTCTTGCGGAGGGTGATTTTTCAAATATCCGGTGATCTTCCAATTATCACCCTGCCCTTTTATGATGATGATGTCACCCCGATCTTCCGAGGGGGTCATTTTCTAAGTTGTTCAACCCGGCCTATTTTTTCTTAAGGGTTGTCTTCATCATCATCATCATATTTCCGGTTATCACCGTGTTGTTTGCGAGGGTCATCATATTTTCTGCCTGCATGATCTTTCGCGGGGTGATATTTTAACATTGGGTGATCTTTGTTAAGATCATCCTGATGATGCTGCTGTAAACTTCTAAGTGTGACTCAATTTTTATCGTGGTCATCATATTTTGGACGTCAGGATGATCTTAGTCAATATCATCCTGATGTTGTTGTATCACTTCATGTTCGTTGTTTTATCATCCTGATGATGCTGATATCAAGGAGATATCCGCCTGTCGGCTTCGTGCATTATCTAGTGCGAGGTGATCTTTTCAAATATCTGGCATATTCATCCATCACCCTGATCTTATAGTGGAGCTACAGTGCAGCATGATATTTGTGCATTAGGATGATATTTCCAAATATCCGGTTATCTTCCGAATATCATCCTGATGTCAATATGATGATGACATCAGCAGGATATGACGATGACGTCATCAGGATGTTCATCGGCCAGACTTTTGGTATCGGCTAAGCAGGAGGATCTTCCTCTGATGGATCAGGTTGTGCCGATGAAGGCGATTATCATGCAGGTGATATTGCGATGATGATGCTAACGTCAGGGTGATTTTTCAAGCAACAGGATATCATGCTGCTAGAGGATGATGATGAAGGTTTACACTAGTGTCATCAGGAGCAAAAGCACCGACATCATATATGCTCGCGACCTAGTATATAAGGTGATGAAAAGGTCACCGCGGGGTGCATGTGGGATAATTGATATCCTGCATATTTGAAATATCATGACGATGTATCTCGGCGGGAAATGGTTGCGATCGATTGTTTGATGTTTTTCCCAAGGCTGCGGGTTAGTGCGCCATTAATGGCGAAGGTTGCAGAGGTATGGAAGGATCTGGTACCCGATTGAAGATTTGGATCCCTAGGCGGCCGCGCAAGGCTCAAGATTTCTTCCTGTCTCCTCTCCCACCTACTGCATTGAATGCGTTGAGCGCCATTTTTTTGATACTGTGTATCTGGCGAGATTTTTGGTCAACCATGTAATTAATTGCTGTGGTACACTACCTGGCTGTTATAAGCAGGAAGTGTTACTCATTTTTGGTTGTTGAAAGTTGAAGATTTTTGGCTCTGTAATTCAAAACAAGTTGATCTGGTTGCTCTGTACAGTTAAACCTGTGAGTCTATGTATCTCTTGTTGTATGTTTTGGCATGAACCCACTGATTTCATGATTAATCTTATATGAGAAATGCTATCTTAGCATGTGTTTTGTTAATTCTGTCTCCACTATTGCATGTATTCTTCTTCTGAATCTGGATATCTGGGTAATGTTTAGATTCTAGAGCATAGAATTCCTATGTTGAATGTCTGATCTTTTAACTTCTGCTCAAGGGGTAGATTAAACTGTTTTCAGGTTGAACATTGGGAAGGGTATACTGCAGTAGGGATGCCATAAGTAGAGATAACTTAACACTCTGTATTGGGAGATATCCGTAAGGCAGGTATCACATATATCCCCCTGAAATCCAGTTTTAGTTGTTCATGCTGATCATTCACAGGTGTATGTCTACTGACTCCAGGCCCTGGATAGGCACCAATCTTGCTTTGTGTTTGTGTTACAACCATATCCAGCTTTGCATCCAAATCATAAATCAAAATCTAAATCTAAAACAATCTTTAGGACATTAGAATTAGTTTTAGGATCCTCAGTCCTCTGTCTACAACTGCAAATAGGCCCAAAGCTAGCCCCTTTGCTCTTATCTTTCAGTTTTGGTATACTCACAGGAGGACTTATCTGCTTTCTGTCAGCATCCCAGCCTTGTATGCATATCCTCATGGATGTTGAGTAGGGAATACCCCCTAGGTCTTGCAGAGCCTGAAGAAGAAGAGGAGATAAAATATAGAGTCTATCTCCTACACTGTTGGCCCCTGGCCCAGAGATCCTGTTGATCACTGATGGCTACCTTGTAGGGAAATCTGGGAATAAGCATCCAGTCAGGGAAAAAGTCAACACCATGTAACCTTCCTCTTCACTGATAAGTGCTAACTTTACAACTGGTGAACTATTCTTTCCATATTTTTTTCCATCTCTTCCACAGCGTGCCTCAGTTCTATTATCTCTTTCTCAACCTCTATTTGCCTCATCTTTTCCTCTTTCCTCTTCCTCTTTTTTTCTTCTTGCTTCTTCTTTTGTGAACTCCTAGCCTACAAGTACCTTCTAAACAAATCCATCTCCTCTTCAAGCAAGTCTCTTTAACCTTTCTTCCTCTTGTCTTTGCCTCACCTAGGTCTCTTCTTTTTTTTCTCTACCTAGTCTTTTGGCAACCAAGTTCTCTCTTCAACCTACACAAACAAACACACAAACACCAAACTCTCTTGCCCAGACCTTCTGAGATCTAATACCAATTGATAAAGAGGGGACTACTCATTTACCAATTGATGCAACAATGAGATACTAATCCATTCAAATCTACAACACAACATTTCAACAAGCCTATGCAAAAAGGCTGAAAATAAAATATTACAACAAAGATATGAAGAGAAATCTACACACAATCTTTTATTCAAATCTGAAAATGCATTACAAAATAAGGAAGCTTCTGAGCTTCTAAGAATTACACATCCAACACCTACAACAAATAAATTTCTCCACGTCTAGACTCCTTCCCCAACATCTGGGTCTCTCAATTTTTTTTCTCCCAGCTCCAATAAAAACCCGTCATTTATTCCTTTCACAGCGCCCTCATTTTTTGGACTTTTCTAAAATAGTTTCTAGGTTTTGTGCCTATCCTTCCTAGATTTCCATAACATGTTTAATTTCTTAATTTTTATAAGATATAACAAAGTTATGATCATTTTACTGAGACCGGGTCTCATAATTACTACCCCCCTCTTGGAGTTACAAATTTGGAATTTAATAAAATAAAATTCTGGGAGTTAGGCCCACCAACCTAGGCCATAAAGACCACTTACAAGATTCCTTACACTATGATGGTTACAATAATAAGTGCCATTAATTCCATGATTCTTGGCAGCCCCACTTATGACAGAATCAACCCCACTTATGACAAAAATCAGCCCCCACTAAAATATAATTTAATATCTTTGCCTAAGAAAGATATTCTCCACTATTTGAGGCATTTATAAATTATTGGGGCATTTTTCCAAAAAAAATACATCTACCAATATGCCCAAGGAAAATTATATTTGCTGAAAATTAAAATATTATTTGCCAAGCCCATAAACCTTATTGAAAACAAACAAACATAAATTAAAATATTTTTGGTGATGTAAGGTTGCCATTGACCATGGATGCTCCTGCATCAATCCTTTATTCTTTCATGACTATCCATAACATAGAAGCAAATAGTAAGTATAGTTCACAACAACAGTCTCCCTAGCCTCTTGAAATACCTCTTAATTTTATATTAGCGGCAAGCATTTCAGAACAAAAATGTCTTGTCTCAACAATGTTTCATATTAATCATTTTTATCATTAATATTTCCTATAATATTGACTGCACTATTGATGCCCATATTAATTGACCACAGTACTAATAACGATGCTACTAAACACCTTAATGATCAAGAATGTATAGGTCACAATAATGATAGAATGCTATTGATTAGTAATCATAAGAATATTACTAATCACAAAAGGATAGTTATGCCCAAAACAATGATGATGACAACCATCTCAACTGGTACAACATTATTAACAACTGATATGTAATTATGAAAATTGCCAAAGAATTGCCTCAATAATACAACTATTTTATAAATGAAATAATGACAACAATATCCATTGATAAGTACAAATGACAACACTAACATCTGTGATGCAATAATAATGACAAGCCAAAGGATAGCATAATCATTTGACAGTTTTGTCTAGTAATGACTATGCCCATAAATCATAAATAATGACATAGGTGTTTGTTGTTGTCAAAGGCAACAATGATTATCACTAATCACAATAACAATATCAAAATATATCAGAATATATCAGGATATATTGGAATATATTAGGATATTTTAAAGATATATGCTTCTATGGTCCATACCCTATTCCAAAGATCCTAATTTGGCATAGGTAGGGAGGATGCTTGCAAAGGTTATGACATTTGGTTTTACACGTGTCAATTGCATTTGCTTGAAATTTTATAAAGTCTTTTCAAAAAATTCATTTTCTACATATCACATGCAATCATTGCATTCCATGAGATGGCATCTCTTTGAGGTGTCATGCCAAACTCTTCACATGCCTTGTCTATACTTCCACACTTTGCATACATGTCTACAAGAGCAGCTACAAATACAACATGTGACAAAATTCCTATATCCTTTATGCTTTGATGGTTGTCTATACCCTATTCTGAAGATCCTATTTCGGCATAGGCAAGGAGAACGGTGGATAAGGTTGTGGAATTTGGATTTACACCCACCAATTGTATTTGCTTGAAAGTTTGTTTTGTGTATTTGCTTGAAAGTTTCTAAAGCCTTTTTGAAAAAATCCATTTTGTGCATATCTTGCAATCATTGCATTCCATGAGACAACATTTCTTTGAGGCATCATGTCAAATAGTTTATGTGCCTTTCCCATGCTTCCACACTTTGTATACATGTATCCTAGGGCAACTGGAACTACAACATCTGTCAAAATTACCATATCCTTTATGCTTTGATGGATGTCCATACCCTATTCCGAAGATCCCATATGGGCATAGACAAGGAGGATGCTAGCTAAGGTTGTGGAATTTAGCTTTACACTCGCCAATTGCATTTGCTTGAAAGTTTCTAAAGCCTTTTTGAAAAAATCCATTTTGTGCATATATCTTGCAATCATTGCATTCCATGAGACAACATTTATTTGAGGCATCATGTCAAATAGTTCACCTTCCTTATTGATGCAAGAGCATAGGCTCAAAACCAATCAAGTGACTCTAGGAGATGGCAAGGAAGACATTTTCATGTTTCCAAATGGTCTTGCAGGTCAAGACATCCATTTAAGTCATTTAGATAAGGGTTTCCCATTTTCCTGCCAAAATGGACTATTTGAAAATTCAAGTTGTATAAGGACTTTTGGAGGCCTCAAACATGAACATAAAAGGTGTCAAGAGGTTAAAATGACCTTGAAGGTCTCATAGAACATATTTATATTCTTTCATATTGTAAAACCACCTTGACATGTTGTCAAGAGGTGAATGAGTGTAGTGGGAAGTAAAAAGGGTAAGTTGACTAGGTCTAGGTGGATAGGGATGAGCGGATAAAGCTTATAAGTTTGAAGTCCAAAGTTATAGGGATGAAGTCTGTATGATATTAAGGAGATAACCATGCTTTCTATTTAAGGAAATAGTTGAATAACTTTAGAGACGTTGAGTTTGTTTAGGATCAACTTTAGAGGTTGCCAAAGATAGCAAAGACTAGTTTTTGTATATAATCCATTGAAGAAGACAATAGGAGAAGTATACAGGTGTATAGAAGGTGTGGAGAAGGTACGAAGGCATTGTATTTAGAGTTTACTGAAGGAATAAGCAAGTGATTATAGTTGTGTATACTTTGTTGCATGTTTTCTTGTTGTTTTTCATGTATTTTTGGTATCTAAACTTCCATATAGACCCTTAGACCCTTTAACTTGAGCACTTTGATGATTCCATGAGGTGTAATATACATGAACAGACCTAATCCAATGAGTTAGACCCCTTGAAGCAACTTATTTTGCATTTTATAGAAAACTGAGTACTCTCATCCATTGAGGGGGTAGTTTTAGTAAATTTTGATTTTCTCCCAATTCCACCATATGCAGGTATATGCAAAGCTACAAGAAATATTTTAGAGGTTGGTCACACATGTAAGTGCCATTTTGAATAAGACCTTCTCTATTTGGCCTAAAGAGACCCTATTTTAGTGTATTTTTGAGAATTCTTGTGTTGGGTGAGTAATTTCTGCAAGGGAAGTGTTTAGACATGTTATATGTGACTGTTTACACCTTCCCTATCAATCTCAGGGTTTAAATCCACGTGCAAGTCTCTCTTGTTACATTATAGTCCCCAAAATAGGCCTAAATTGACTGTAATAGCCCAGTTTTTTCCTATTCCGTATAAAACAACCCTATCTCATTTTCACATATGTTTTACAAGGACCAAAATGGTATCCAAATTAGGTCTTAGATCTTCATTATTAGGTGTATGAAGGAAGTTATGATAGCAAAGGTCTTTGAGAAGGGCTACAAACTCCTAGGCCACTTTCAAGGCAAGTACATGTTATATTGATCACAGAGCTCTGCCCATGCATGGAAAATGTTGGTATAGTGAATTTAAGAATACTTGAGTGTTTTCAAACCATGTGAATCTCTATAAGTCTTCCAATCAAGATTTGGTCATGTTTTAAGCCTAGAGTGAAGCTAGTGTGAGCTAGTGAGAACTTGAATTGTTTAGTTCATTGCATGAACATATCAATTTGAGGTCACATGATCTAGTGCAGATCTTTAGAAAAGATCTATGCCATGAATTTTAGGATTCATGTGAATAGATAAGGCATGATAGGTTGCAAGCAAGTGTTCAAGGTAAAGAGCCAAGTTGATGTATGGCTAAGCTAGGATGGCATCACTTGTCTATGCTTCCACACTTTTCATACATGTCTCCTAGGGAAGTTACAACTAAATCATCTATCAAAATTCCTTTATCCTTTATGCTTTGATGGATGTCCATACCATGTTCTGAAGATCCCATATGGGCATAGACAAGGAGGATGCTAGCTAAGGTTATGGAATTTCATTTTACATGTGCCAATTGTATTTTCTTGAAAGTTTATATATCCCTTACTTTCTCATGCAAATGGATAAACTATATTTTCATCTTATAATGGATAATGGATGTGTACATGTTTGTTATCAATGATAATGGATGTGTTCTTTGTACAATTTTCAAGAAATGTGAGAGCTAAAGTTACATTGCCTCATAAACTTTTCCTTCTTGTCCTTCATTACCTTCAAGTAGACTTGTTTCCTCATACTCACCAATTAGTGAGTGAAGTTAGCTACAATTTAGAATATAAATTATGTAAATACATGTAATAACAACTCTCTTATAGATCTAATGCAAATTTCTCATTCCCTACGTTGACTATGCATTTTTCTTTCTCTTGCAAAATGAGGAAGACAGTAAGAGAGAGAGACACACATTTGGCATGATTCACATATCCTCATTTCACCTTCTATATTGTTTCTATGCTTTACATATCCTCATTTCAACTTTCTACATTTTCTTTACACCTGCCACTTTGCATCCATGTCTATCAGGGCAATTGCAACTACAACATTTGACAAAATTCCCATATCCTTTATGCTTTGATGGATGTAATTAGAACACATTCCATACCTCGTGGGGTTGAATTGACTATTCCAATATGTTGGGGTGGGCGGGTGAATTCTAGGGGTGGTGTCTTTTCAACGGTGAAGCCTCTTGATCATTATCAGCTACATCGAACGCAGACAATCTCTCAAGAGCCCTAAGATAAAAAAGGTGTTAACTTTGGACCAATTGTTCCATCAAACCATGACACCTAGGAATATCTTCTTTGCATGTACATGTGGATGTCAGGTCCACCTAAAAATACCTACCTTGGTTTTTTTAAATCAATTTTATTTGCCTATGGTGGCAAGGAACACATTGTTCTAAAATGCTTCAGTTTCATGTAGTGGAAAGGTGCTAGGAGTGAGATTCTGCATTCCACAGCTCATGGAGCCAAACTAACTATACCAACATGTTGCACTAGGGTTGGTAGTTAAATGCTAGGGGAGCTCTCATTTCATGCGCCAAGTGTCATAATCATTTAGGGCAACAGGCTACCAGCAAAGTCACTTAAGATCCCTAAGAGCAAAAACTACCAAACTTTGACGAAGAAGTTCATGGAATTCATGGTAGCTGGGAATGTTTCGTTTGGACCTATAGGTGTACGTGGAGTCCATCCATAAAAACCTCTCCAATTTTGGTCAATTCCAACCCATTTGATTGTGTTGAAATCAAATGCATTCTTGCAAAATGCTTTAGTTTCATGAGGTGGAAAGGTGCTAGGAGTGAGATTTTGCATTCCACAGCCCATGGAACTGAACCGATTGTGCCAACATGTTAGGTTGGGAAGATAAATGCTATTGGAGGTCTTGTTTTGTGTGCCAACTATCTTAGTCGTTTGGGGCATCAGGCTACCGAAAATGTCACTTAAGACCCCTAAGAGAAAAAAACTACCAAACTTTGATAGAACAATTCTCAGAATTTGTGGCAGCTTGGAATGTTCTATTTATACCTATAGGTGTGCATAGGGTCTATCCACAATAACCTCTCCTAGTTTCGGTCAACTCCAATCCATTTGACCATGTTGAAATCAAATGCATTCTTTCAAAATGTTTCAGTTTCATGCAGTGGAAAGGTGCTAGGAGTGAGATTTTGCATTCCACAATTGATGGGGTTGAAAAACTAGTGCCAACACATCAAGGTGGGTGGGTAAATTCTATGGAGGTATCATTTCATGTGCCCAGTGTCTCAGTCATTCGGGGCAATAAGCTACCAACAAAGTCACTTAAGATCCTAAGAGAAAAAAAATGCCAAACTTTGACGGAGCAGTTCTCATAATTCGTGGTAGCTGGGAATGTTTTGTTTAGACCTACAGGTTGAAGTGGGGTCTATCCACAATAACCTCTCTCAATTTTGGTCAACTCCAATCTGTTTGACCGCGTCAAAATCAAATGCATTCTTGCAAAATGCTTCAGTTTCATATAGCACAACCTTGCCAAGAGCCATATTTTTTGTTCTACTTGTTGTGGGGCCAAACTAACTATGTTAACATGTTGGGGTGGGTGAGTAAATGCTAGGGGAGGTCTCTTTTCATGTGCCAAGTGTCTCAGTTGTTCGGGGCAGCAGGCTACCGGCAAAGTTAGTTAAGATCCCTAAGAGCAAAAACTACCAAACTTTGACGAAGCAGTTCTCAGAATTCATGGCAACTGGGAATGTTTCATTTAGACCTATAGGTGCCCATGGGGTCTATCCACAATAACATCTCTCAGTTTTGGTCAACTCCAATTCGTTTGACTGTGCCTAAATCAAATGCATTCTTGCAAAATGCTTCAATTTCATGTAGTGGAAAGGTGCTAGGAGTCAGATTTTGCATTCCACAGCTCATGGGGCTGAACTAACGACGCCAATGCATTGGGGTCAGTGGGTAAATATCAGGGGAGGTCTCATTTTTTGTACCAAGTGTCTCAGTCGTTCAAGGCAGTAGGCTACCAACAAAGTCACTTAAGATCCTAAGAGCAAAAAACTACCAAACTTTGATGGAGTAGTTCTTAAAATTTGTGGCACTTGAGAATGTTTTGTTTAGACCTATAGGTGCACATGGGGTCTTTCCACAATAACCTCTCTCATTTTTTGTCAACTCAAATCTGTTTGACTGTATTGAAATCAAATGCATTCTTGCAAAATGCTTCAATTTCATATAGCACAACCTTGCCAAGTGCCATATTTTTCATTTTTCTCATTGTGGGGCCAAACCAACCATGTCAAAACATTAGGTGGGTGGGTAAATGCTATGGGAGGTCTCATTTTGTGCGTCAAGTGTCACAATCATCCAAGGTAGCAGGCTACCAACAAAGTCACTTAAGATCCCTAAGAGCAAAAAACTACCAAACTTTCATGGAGTAGATCTCAAAATTTGTGGTAGCTGGGAATTTTATGTTTAGACCTACAGGTGCATTTGTGGTCCATCCACAATAACCTCTCTCAGTTTTGGTCAACTCCAATCTGTTTGACTGTGCCTCGAAATCAAATGCATTCTTGCAAAATGCTTCAGTTTCATGCAGTGGAAAGGTGCTAGGAGTGAGATTTTACATTCCACAGCTTTTGGGGCCAAACTGACTACGCCAACGCATTGGGGTGGATGGGTAAATGCTAGGGGAGGTCTTATTTCATGTACCAAGTGTCTCAATCATTTAGGACAGTGGGCTACTGGCAAAGTCACTTAAGATCCTAAGAGCAAAAAACTACCAAACTTTGATGAAACCTCCCCTAGCATTTACCTGCCCACCCTAACACATTGGCAAAGTCGATTCAGCCCCACGAACTATGGAATACAAAATTTCACTCCTAGAACCTTTCCACTACTTGAAACTGAAGCATTTTGCAAGAATGTATTTGATTTTGGCACATACAAATGGATTGGAGTTGACCAAAACCAAGAGAGGTTGTTGTGGATGGACCCCACATGAACCTATAGGTGTAAGCAGAACATTCCCAACTACCATGAATTCTAAGAACTGCTACATCAAAGTTTGGTAGTTTTTTGCTCTTAGGGATCTTAAGTGACTTTGTCGGTAGCCTACTGCCCCAAATGACTGGAACACTTGGTGCACAAAATGAGACCTCCCTTGGCATTTACTCTCCCAGATTGATACATTGGCAATATCGGTTTGGCCCCACAAGCTATGGAATGCAATATTTCATTCCTAGCACCATTCCATTGCATGAAACTGAAGCATTTTGCAAGAATGCATTTGATTTCGGCATGGTCAAACATATTGGAGTTGACCAAAAATGAGAGAGGTTATGTGGATGGACCCCAAGTGCACCTATAGGTCTGAATAAAACATTCCCAGCTACCATGAATTCTCAGAATTGCTCCATGAAAGTTTGGTAGGTTTTTGCTCTTAAGGATCTTAAGTGACTTTTCTGGTAACCTATTGCCCTGAACAACTAGGACACTTGGCGCATGAACGAGACCTCCCCTTGCATTTACCCTCCCACCCTGATGCATTGGCATAGTTAGTTTTGCCCCATGAGATGTGGAATGCAAAATCTCACTCCTTGAACCTTTCCACTGCATGAAACTAAAGCATTTTGCAAGAATGCATTTGATTTCAGTACGGTCAAACATATTAGATTTGACCAAAACTGGGAGAGGTTATTGTGGATGGACCCCATGTGCACATGTAGGTCTAAACAGAACATTCCCAGCTACCACAAATTCTGAGGACTGCTCCGTCAAAGTTTGGCAGTTTTTTGCTCTTAGGGATCTTAAGTGACTTTGTCAATAGCCTACTGCCCCAAATGACTGCGACACTTGGCAAAAAAAATGATACCTCCCCTAGTATTTACCCACCCACCCCGACACATTTACACAATCAGTTCGGCTCCATGAGTTGTGGAATGCAGAATCTCACTCCTAGCACCTTTCCACTGCATGAAACTAAAGCATTTTGAAAGAATGCATTTGATTTTGGCACCATCAAATGCATTGGAGTTTACCAAAAATAAGAGATTTTATTGTGGATGGACCCCACATGCACCTGTAGGTCCAAGTAGAACATTCCCAACTACCACAAATTCTGTGAACTGTTCCATTAAAGTGACTTTGCTGGTAGCCTACTGCCCTAAACAATTGGGACACTTGGCACATGAAACAAGACCACCCCTAGCATTTACCCATGCACCCCAATGAGTTGGTATTGACGGTTCAACCCCACGAGCTGTGCAATGCAAAATCTCACTCCTAGTACCTTTCCACTACATGAAACTAAAGCATTTTGCAAGAATGCATTTGATTTCAACATGGTCAAATAGATTGGAGTTGACAAAAACCAAGTAAGGTTATTATGGACGGACCCCACATGTATATGTAGGTCTAAATAGAACATTCTCAACTACCACAAATTTTGAGAACTACTCTATCAAAGTTTTGTAGTTTTTTGCTCTTAGGGACCTTAAGTGACTTTGTCGATAGCCTACTGCCTTGAATGACTAGGACACATGGTGCATAAAATGAGACATCCCCTAGCATTTACCTACCCACCCTAATGCATTGGCACATTTGGTTCAGCCCCATGAGCTATGGAATGCAAAATCTCACTCCTAGCACCTTTATACTGCATGAAACAAAAGCATTTTGTAAAAATGCATTTGATTTTGGCATGGTCAAATGGATTGGAGTTTACTTAACTAAGAGATGTTATTGTGGACAGACCCCACATGCACCTGTAGGTCTAAATGGAACATTCCCAGCTACCACAAATTCTAATAACTACTCTGTCAAAGTTTGGTAGTTTTTTTCTCTTCGGGATCTTAAGTGACTTTGCTGGTACCTGTTGCCCCGAACGACTGAGACACTTGGTGCACGAAACAAGACATCCCCTAGCATTTACCCACCCACCCTGACACATTGGCATAGTTAGTTTGGTCCCATGAGCTATGGAATGCAAAATCTCACTCCTATTACATTTCCACTACATGAAACTAAAGCATTTTAGAACAATGTGTTCATTTCCACCATAGGCAAATGAAATTAATTTAAAAACACTGAGGTAGGTTTTTGTAGGTGGACCTGACATCCACTTATACATGTAAAGAAGATGTTCCTAGGTGTCAAAGTTTGATGGAACAGTCGGTCCAAAGTTTGACACCTTTTCTGTCTTAGGGCTCTTAATAGACTACCTTTGTCCAATGTAGTCGAGAATGACCAAGAGGCTTCACCACCAAAAAGACATCTCCCCTAGCATTTACCCGCCCACCCAGACTTGTTGGCACCATCCATTTGGCCCTAGGAGATGCCGAATGTAAAAATTCAGTCCTAATACCTTTCTAGTAGATGAAAATTTAGTACTATAAAGGTGTTCTCACTTGATCCAATGTCTTTTATGTCATCAATTAAGGATTCCCTTACCACTGCTATCAATTGTTAGCACCAAATGTGAAGAAATAAATGAGGGTTCTTCATTAAAACTCATAGTAACATCATTAAAACTCATTATGAAATAGTAACTAAAGGACATATCATCATGAAATAATCATGAAAACCTACCTTACTTTCCTTCTAAAGGCAACTTCATAAGGATTATGCCTACCTCCATCATACTCAAATCCTGCGTGCAAATGCAATTGTACTATTTAGTTAAAATGAGTACACCAATGAACTCTATAATGAAATAGTGAAGCTAATCAACTAGGACCAAGGAGCACATATAAGAAGATAATATAGGTGTCAAACATATAGAAGGTGAAATGAGGATAGAAAAGAAAAATAACATGCATTTATGTCATTCCACTTATTTAATATAATGAACCATCTGAGTCTGCTCTACTCTTTATTGTGTCAAGTATTACCTCCTGGTCAGAATCACGAATCTTCTACAAGGTCTTGTTCAATGGTCTACTCCCATATTTGATCAAATGAATATTTGATGCCACAACAAGGTTAGAAAAATGAAGAACCTATGTGTGTCAAAGTCCTCAAATAACCACACATCAGAATTCTTCACTAGGTACCTTCTAAGCCATGTTCCAGTAACAACCACTGATCCTGTAGGGTACTTGATGTTTTCTCCATCTATAACAGGGGCATCTAATTTATTTTCTGCCTCAACACAACAACACAAATAATAATGTGTTCCTTCTTCATTGTCTTCAGCTGCAATAACTGCATAAACATGCCCTGCATTAATGTGTTCATTCAGTTCGATTAATATAGTCAACAATACAAAAAAAACTACAAAATAAGATGGAATATTGAATTTTATAAAATTTGAATGCTGATAATACCTAGTTGAACTAGATCTGAAACATGGTCAAAGTCAAGCGATGATTCAATCTTTGTGAGTTGTAGTGTTGTCGGGAGTCGATACGTGTCAACCGAGCTTAGGCTTCTTGTACACCATTCATCGACCCACTCCTTTGACTCACAATCATACCAAGCTTGATCTGTACATGAAGAACAAAAGCATACCATCTGTCACATATGAATACTCCATGAACCTACATTAAAGCTTCAAAATGAGTGTAGCTCACTCGATCCTATCAATGTACAACAGTCCTCATATTTTATAAAGTTAGTATTGTTACCTAATTTAGCTTCCACCTCAATCAAGTGAAGCTATGATAGTGTTTACAGAAAGTGAAAGAGGTATACATTGATTCCTATTTTAAAAGTTCCATTCATATGCCAGAGATATTATCTAATAAACTACAGTTCAGTTTTGCAAATGAATACAAAAGAAAGATTACATAAACTTTGCATAATTGTTGTCTTTTATTGATAATCATAGATGAATAATGTCCCACACAAGCCATGGGAATAACTTTTCTAATGCAATATAAAAGTAAACTATACAATTGAGGAAAAGAAAAGCATAGGAAAAAAATGGCATCCATCATTGCTAGGTGATGGAGAGGAACATTGATCTACTTCATCTTCAGCTCCTCTAGTTGCTGCTCTAGAAATACCTGCAAGATTTGAAATATTTGGTGTTAACGCTCAGGATATGATTTTTCATCATATACATTTTAGTATCAACAAGCATATAGTGTACTTCTATAAGGCATTGAAACATAATTTTTCAACATCACTCATACCAAGAAAAGTAACAGAATATCATCAATTATCATGAGCATCACTGGAAGCTTTTGGTTTCATTGTTTTGTCTAACATGTTTGTTCATTGTGTAGGTATAGGTGAAATCCTTATGTCTGAACTATCTATTTTTGAGATCATAGAATGTGGAGTTAAACAGGCTCCCATGAGGGTTGAGCTCAGCATGTTGCCATCTTGTGTCATAAGAAGAATATACGGTAAAATATCATACTAGATTCATTTGGGCAGGTATTCCCCACTCATGAGAGTGAGTTGGTAAGGGCACTATCATGAGTGACAAACATCAGCCCAAATGTAGTCATAATGAGTTAAGAAGCTTTAATCCTATACACAGAAGCAGCCAAAAGGATATTGTCACAACTGCATGTAGTCTTCTAGATGCATATGTGTGTAGTTCAAGGGTGACATCTTTCAAAAATACTGACACTGCCTTTTTAAGCATAATTATCATTGTTATGCATAGACAAAGAAGAGGCAATACTTTTCATAAGGCGTCAGAGGTTTGAAATGTAGATGATAGTGACTGCTACAGTCTTACAATGGGGACAAACAAAGATAGAGAGTAGTCACAGTCACATAGTACAATGGACATCAGATGACAATCACCTAGAAGGCAACAAGTAGTCACGCTAGCGATCTAGGTAGGAGACACAGAGAACTAGAACAGTCATACCATACCAAAGAATGTGCAATAGTCTTATTGACTGTGTGACAGTATAATGATGGTGATCAGTCCACAATGGACAAAGGAAATCATTAAAGTTTGATATAGTGTGGCAGTGAAGATCCAAGGAGGATTATCAGTAAAGGAATAGTAATATGCAAGAAGATGATCAACTTAAGGAGCAACCTTAAGATAAAACTTCATCAAGGAGCAGTCATGGAGTAGTAATGACATGACTGTCATAACATGACTATGCTAAAAGTAGTCTTTAGAATCCATTAGAATGTGATAAGGGTTTGTGAATTTTGCAACCCCATGGTGAAGCTTGTAAACTCTCTTAAGTTGTTTGAGTACTTTGAAATGTAAGCAAATGCCTTAACAGTCCCAAATGCTATCAAAAGAGAATGGACTAAGATTTGAAAGCATCTAGTCAAAACATGTTAAGGACCTCATAAGGTTATATCATAGTCTTTAAACCACCACTACAGAGATCTAAGTTTGTTTCCTCTTGTTACATGTTCATATGCCTGAAGTGTGTGAAGACCAATAAAAAAGACATGTTTCAGACAGAGATAATAGTCATTGCTAGAGTCAATAAAGATTATGAGAGAATAGTCTATAAATCTTGTCAGAGATTTGTACATATATTTAAAGAGCTTCCAATCAGCATATAGGTGGATTTAAAAGGAAAGTAATCAACATTGTTGACTATGTTAAAAGTCATCACAGGAGGTGCAATTAAGGGATAATCACAAATCATCCTTGACAGAAAAGCAGAGGCAGTCTTGTAATAGTTTAAAGAGGCATTGGACAACATTTTGTATGATAAGGAGTAGCATTGAAGAGGTTGCAAAAAGGGAGACCTGTGAAGATAGTCCTAAGAACTCAAGGAATAGTCCATGCAAGGATAGTCATGAGAAGCCTAAACAGTAATAACCTAGCAGAGGTCTGAGGAGTAGCTAGGACAAGGAACATGTGATAGTGATGAGTCAGTCAAAAGGACATAAAGAGAAATAGTCACAAAGAAGGATTAAGGAACAACAGTCATGTTTGATGACTATGTGTCAGTTAGTCACAAGAGAAATCAATTAAGTTATCATTAGACAAAGATAGCAGTCTTAAGTGACTTATAACAAAGCAATAAAGGGTATGACATAGTATGATAGTAATCAAAAAAGATCTGAGGTCTGAATAAACGAAGATTAGAAACCCTCGTCCTGTTTTAAGATAGTGACAGAGGTCTGAGAGGAAACATGCACAGTTATGAGGAAAACAGTGATAAAATATGATGACAGTCATATAGTGAATAGGGATAGTGAGTAGCCCTAAATGCCAAGAGGGGTTAGTGGGCTACAAGAAGACTGTCAGAAGCAGTCTAATACAAATGAGTGGACACTCATACAAAGATGTTTGACAGTCATGCAAGGAAAAGAATAGTTAACTGTACAGGGATCAGACATAGTGAAAAGAAAGGATAAACAGGTCTTCAAGCTATGTAGGCTACAAGGGATAAGAAAGAGGCAGTCATGGCTGGGAACAGTCCTATGACTGTTGCTGAACTGTTACAGTCATCATTGGAGACTTTGTCAAGGTGTAGATGACGACAAAGAAGATAGTAAAGAGATGACTAAGATTTGCATACTAACCAGAGACACCTCTGTTAGCATAATATGCCAATCACAGCCAAGGGAGAAGTAAGCATGGTCAGAGCTATTCTTGATAAAGTAGTTTTCAAAAAGGACATAAAGAGATGACAACCATTAGAGGATCTAATGAACAATCAATTTTGAATAAGAAAAAATCAGGCATGTTAAAGATCTTGTCAAGAGTTTTAAGAAGACTGTTATATATAGTTCCAAGAATAGTCATTAAGGACTGTTATAATAGTGGCCAAGATAGTTTCTAACCTGTATATAAAGGTCAAAAGCCATGAGTAGCATAAAGACTGTATAAAGTATGAAGAGTCTGCAGCAGTCACCTATAGAAAGAGTAAAATACAGTCTATGTCTTCATTTTCCTTCATGTTTTATTGAGAAAACAAGTATGTATGCTGGTACATCTCAGTAAGCATGGGTAGAGGGTTTCCATAAAACCCTAGTTGTGACTAGGAAACACAAACAGAGCATGAACTAGAAGCCACTGTATAAACCATGCTCAAAATGCAACAAATATATCTCTTTCATGCCAAGTCAATGACTACAGTAACAAGAATACATCATACTGAGAGAAGTTATTCATAAAGTCATGAAGAGAAAATGAGTTATAGATTGTACTTTACTCTATCAATCAAATACTCAGGAAAGAGAAAGTTTTTTCATTTTGGTAATGGCAGAACTAAAATAAATAAACTTTCTTTTGATAGGAATAAATAGAAAATGTAGAATTTTTACTTACAGGAAGAGCAAAAAAAGACGCCTCTGTGATTTCTCAGAAAACACCATGAAAGTTCATGAAATCTCTGTTCAAACCCTAGGCCACCAGTGGAAAGCTCCAGAAAGAATGCAAAAATGAAATGAGATGAGGGTTTTCTTTCCTTTTTTATTTTTAGGGTTTTTAACCCAAATAAGGGCCGATGATATAAGGGCATTTTTTTTGCCTATCTTTTAGAATATTTGCAAACCAACTAATATGCCCATGAGTGTTCATGCCTTAGTGAAACTTAAAATGGCTTGTATATGCTATTTGCATAAAAATATTACAAGACTTGTGTATTTTGCATTAGAGTCCCCATAGGTCAAAATAGGGCCTCTTTATTTTTGCATTAATTTGCATGTGAAGTATTTGATTTGAATGATATTGTTATAAATCATTGAATCAAATTGTTGTTTTAAATGCAAAATAGAGAAACTTGTGTTGATAAGACTAAGTCAGAGGAGAGAGTGCATATTATGTAAATGCCAAGCTTATAGGGGAAGTGGGAAGCAATTTTCCAACACATGCATGAAATATAGAAGGATTTTGACTGAGTTTTTATGACTTTGGAGAGCATCTAGGGGTATTTTGAAGTGCCTTCATGATAGGTAAAGTCATGTTTTGACTTTTTCCTCATTTAGGACTCTTTTGGAGAAGTTTCAGTTGCTATTTTTGGGGCTTTTTGGACGCATCCGACCCAAAGTAGTTTCTAGATCCTCTTCTGATCGATTTTTAGGGAGAGTTTGGATATAGTCACTTGGAGGACTCATTTGTAGTTAGTTCTGATTATGCATTTTGTACTTAGTGACTTTTCAGACCTTTGGCAGAATTTGGCATACTTTCTATAACTCATTTTGGACATGAATAGAAGTGGAGACCTTGGATATCAGTGATTTGGAGTTTTTGCTTTCTTGTTCTTTGCTTCATTGTGTGCACTTAGTTGATTTGATCAAGTTATTTGTGAGGTATTGTTTATTTCCTTATAACTTTGTCTCATGTTTAGCACCTTTATGCAAGAGTATGTTAATGCAGGTTGTAAACTATGTCAAAAATGCAAATGGTTTTTAGTTGTGAAGTTGTCTTCCTCCTAGAAGTTTGAGCATTAGGACCTCTTTATGAAATATTTATGCAGAGACATATAGTAATGAGTTGTACAAGTGTAAATTTATGTCATTGAAGGCAAGTGTTTGTAATCTAAGTGTTATGTCCCAATTTAGTTTGGTGTATCACCCTCTTAGATTCATTATTCAGTTTTTCAGTTAATGCATTCTCTCTTCCCTTTTCCTTGTCAAGCAGTAGAGTAGTTAGTATTTTAGGTGATAACCTTTTAGGGAACCAGCCTTCTCTAGAGATTCACTCCAACTTATGAGCAACCCACAAGCCCTGGAGTGTTTCCATGTTTCACTAGGTGACTAAGTTCTCACAACTCAGTGAGGGTGCACACTTCAGTGATAACAATTTTTGGCACACCCGGTGGGACTGTTCAAATCAGGACAGTTCAAGAAATATATGTTTATTATTGGTTTTGATGTGCAACCAGTAATTTTTAGACCTTCAAGAGCTTGAAATCTGTAATATATCTGATGACTCTGGAGAGATTATCTACTGGTTTCAGCAATCCAAGTGCTAGTATGATTCAAGTTTTTCAATAAAATGTACTCTATTCTAATTTTCTAGCTTTTTGAATGAATTGGCATGTCTATGTTTCATGGGAATATGCCTTATCACTCTCCATTTCATGAGAATGTTGTGCATATTTCCTCTTATCAGCCATATCAAAGTAACCATACTGATGGTTTTATACAAAATAGTTTTGTAATTGCAAGTAACTAGCAGATTCAACATGCTTACCACCCACCCACCCTTGCTCAAATTTCATTTCAGTCCACGTATGCTCAAAATAACCCTCAAGAAAATAACTTTATACCAAAACAACATGCTTATCACCATAGTCAATCTCAAAATTTGGACAATTTGGGAATTGGTGGTATTAAAAACATAATGTTGGACTGGACTCAGCAACTGGGTGAGATCAAGTGGCAACAACAGTTTGAATTGTAGTAGGAGGAGTTGGCTTACCAAGCTATCCAGTGCCAACAAGAGCTGGAAATGCAAAAAAATCAATATGAGGGGAAGCTTCTAAAATAAGCTCTTGCTAGGCAAGTTGTAGCCAAAGAAGAGAAAATAAAACTTTTTCTTGCCCAAGCTCAGAGGTTGGAGGCTCAATTAGCTCTTTCCTTTCCTTGCTTCAATCAAAATTCCTCTACTTCAATAGATCAGTTAACAGAGGAAGAGATTCCCAAGGTTTCAATTTCAAGTTTCAAGCTAAATGATTACATTCCATCTCCAAGTAGGTCTTCTAAATTTGTGATTCCAAGTTTTAGGGGTAATAGTCCTACCAATGTTAAAGATCAGCCCCTACAAGAGCCCATGAATGAGCAAAATCAGTCAAACGAGTCTGTTAATCCTCAGTTTCAGTCATATTAAGAGCCTAAACTAAATAATCAAAGTACTAAAAATCCATGGTGGCCTTCTTGGACCAAGCATCCTAATTTTAAAATGCCAAACCTGCGCAAAGTTATTCCTTGTTTACGATGAGAAATCAAATTTCTTACCAGGAGGTAAGTATGAACATGAGACTCTATGGCAAGAGGAGGAGGGGGTTGTTATTGTTTGTAACATGTCCCCAGCTAAATATGAGCATAATGCATGTGAAAAGGATGTAGGATCGAGATTATCACTGAATCCCTTACATTTTTATTTATTTGAAAAGTTTTCTAATGTTATTTGTAAAATGAATGAAAGTAGCGTATAGAGATTGCAAGGTAAAGGTCTTCAGTTGCAAAGATAGGATGCCCAAGTTTCATTGGAGAAGGCACCACATGAAGAGGAAGAATTGATCTTTTTGTTTGATCAACTACCTACTTTTGTTGAACAAGATGAGGAAAGCATTCAGGTACCCAACTTACTTGTAGTTTTAGACTAGCAAGAAGATACTCAACACTATGAGGAGTTGCTGATTAAAACTAAGCAGTCTAACAATGGGGTCTCAAATCAAGTAAAAGAGTGTGAAAGTAAACCTTTCTCAGAATCTGCACGGCTGGCTAAGAGCAGTTATGAAGTATAAAATAGTCCTCCTCCATCAAAATCTCATGAAGAGTGTGAGGAAGATTCATTTTGGGATGAGCTTGAAGTTTTTGTCTCTAAATTGGATGACAAAGAATTAGACCTGTTGGAAGAAGTTGCCAATCATGCTAAATCAGAACAAGTTCACAAGTTTGAACAAGAGTTGGAGCAGTAGGAAGAACTAAATAAACATGAGGAATACATTCATGTTTTGTTTCCTCAAGAGGGCTGCCATAAAGAGAACCAGTTTGAGGATAACATTGAACTATCTTTCACACAATCAGAATGTGAGACAACATTTTTGGAGGAGGATAGTATTGAGCAGCAGGAACAAACTGTAGAGGAGGTAATAGTTCAAAAAGAATCACTAGAGATGGAGCATTCCAATTAGCAAGATGAGGAATCAGTAGTAAATGAGCAAGAAGCCAGCACAAAGAGATTGAGGTTCATCAGTTCAAACGGATGTCCTATCAGACATCTAGCTCAAATCAAGCCTAGCAAGGTGTTACCAGTCATGCTCACAACTAAGGAGAAGATTGAAACTAAGGAGTAGCAGGTTCAATCTGCCTATATGCCTCAGAACAACAGCAAGCATGATCAAAATCATGAGGTAGGTGGACTTGTTTTCTTTCTCCAAATCTCATTACAGCAGTTGGTTATACTTTTGTCAATTATCCACTTCCTTGAAGCCGCTCATAAGCATGTGAGATATTGTAAATTGTTGAGGATGGAAAGCTATTTCAAAGAACTAGTAAATGGTCATGTGTGAGCACCACCTCTACTGGTTAGATGTAGGGTAGAGTAGGTCGTTTCCTTCCTCCCAGTGCATTTTTGCATAGTTAGTTAGTTGCTCCTGGGTTTCTATTAGGTAGAGTAGGATTTTCAAGGTATCATGCAGTGTTCTGATGAGTTACTGCAATGTACAAGACTATTTTCCAAGATTTGTCAGTTTTCTGAGTAACTCTGTGCCTAATGGATAAGCTTCAAGCAACTGGTCAGGATGTTTAGCAGGCAAACATATAGCAGATGTCACCAAAAATGTTACCTAATTTAGCTTCCATCTCAATCAGGTGAAGTTGTGATAGTGTTTGCAGAAAGTGAAAGAGGTATACATTGATTCCTATTTTAAAAGTTACATTCATATGCTAGAGATATTATCTAATAAACTATAGTTTAGTTTTGCAAATGAATACAAAAGAAAGATTACATAAACTTTGCATAAATGCTATCTTTTATTGATAATCATAGATGAATAACGTCCCACACAAGCCATTGGAATAACTTTTCTAATACAATATAAAAGTAAACTATACAATTGAGGAAAACAAACGTATAGGAAAAAAATAGCATCCATCATTGCCTGGGTGATGGAGAGGAACATTGATCTGCTTCATCTTCAGCTCCTCTAGTTGCTGCTCCAGAAATACCTGCAAGATTTGAAAGATTTGTTGTTAACGCTCAGGATACGATTTTTCATCATATAAATTTCAGTTTCAACAAGCATATAGTGTACTTGCCTAGGCATTGAGACAGAATTTTTCAACATCACCGATACCAAGAAAAGTAGTAGAATATCATCAATTATCATGAGCATCATTGGAAGCTTTTGGTTTCAATGTTTTGTCTAACATGTTTGTTCACTATGCAGGTATAGGTGAAATCCTTATTTTTGAACTATCTATTTTTGAGATCATAGTATGTGAAGTTAAATGGGATCCCATGAGGGTTGAGCTCAGCATGCTGCCATCTTGTGTCATAAGAAGAATATACAGTAAAATATCATACTGGATTCATTTCGGTAGGTATTCCCCACTCATGAGAATGAGTTGGTAAGGGCACTATCATGAGTGACAAACATCTGCCCAAATGTAGTCATAATGAGTTAAGAAGCTTTAATCCTATACACAAAAGCAGCCAAAAGGATACTGTCACAACTACATGTAGTCTTATAAATGCATATGTGTGTAGTTCAGGGGTGACATCTTTCAAAAATACTGACACTGCCTTTTTAAGCATAATTATCACTGTTGTGCATAGACAAGCAGAGGCAATACTTTTCATAAGGTGTCAGAGGTTTGAAATGTAGATGATAGTGACTGCTACAATCTTACAATGGGGACAAACAAAGATAGAGAGTAGTCACAGTCGCATAGTATAATGGATATCATTTATTAGATGACAGTCACCTAGAAGACATGAAGCAGTCACACTAGGGATCCAGGTAGGAGACACAGAGAACTGGAACAGTCATACCATACCAAAGTGTTGGAAACAATGTAGATAACTGAGAGGGGGGGTGAATCAGTTATCTTATAACTTTTCTTATTTTTACTTTCTTGTCTTATCTTATCATTTAGTGCTATATCAAAACAATACAATCATAAGAACTAAAAATGAATTAACACATAACACAAGGATTTTTACGTGGAAACCCTGCTAAGGGAAAAAACACGGGGTGACTAACCCAAGATTGTATTCTCTGTTAAAAGAATAAAGAGTACAAATTTGGCACTTGCCAATTAGGGCTCACTGCCCGAGCATACTGCTCACAAGAGGCCCACTGCCTACAAGAGACTCACTGTCTACAAATGCTTACAAATGATACCAAGGTGTTTGAACTAAAGAATAGCATCTATATATGCAAGAAGTCAGTTTCGGTTAGGCACAGTATATTGATCTGGCACATTTCATTCTTCCTATGCTTAATATCACTCTTCAGTCATAATCTGGATTTAGATCTTTGTTTTTGCACTTCTTCCAATATTTTCTTTAACATATACATGCACAATAATGATTCACAAGTTTGAGACCATTGAGTATATATATCCACATTAAAGATTTCAACTAACTTCATAGTCGACAATAAGAACACTTGAGATATTTGCAAGTTTCTGTTCTGTTGGCTGAATCCTTGCTTAGTTGATGATGCACATCAAAACATAGATATAGAATTCATTAATCATGTTGGCCAATAATGTATAATGTGACAAGTTGCTTGATCAACACCTTTTATACATCCGGATTGAAGTCTGGTACTCTGTCAGTCAGTTCTTCCTTTGTCTGCTCTATCTGACTGGAACCCAACACTCAGAAGCTCATATATTTTTCATGCTTTATCACCGGAGGCCAAATCTCTAGAATACAATAGTTATGATACCCTTCTTTATTTTTCCAAGTCCGCAACTTACTGAGTTACACCATCTAAGAGATCTGGACCTAATTGTCAGACCATGTTGCATACTCTGTTCTTGTCCACCGAACCAAAACAATTTTCATCCTGACTTCCGGTATAGGCATATTATGTACTTCGGATGTGTAGAATAGACTTTGTTGCCATCAATGACAACACTTATGAAGCCACACAGTGTCTCTTGTCAACAATCTCCCCCTTTGGCATTGATGGCAACACTTAGTGAAAAATGGCTAAGTGTCGCAGTGACTCCCCCTTTGCTTGTGCTCTGTTTCTTTGCACTATTTTACCAGAGCTCCCCCTTTGCTAGATTCCTCATTTTTCACTGCTCTTCACTCCCCCTTTGACATCAATGGCAAAGGGTGGAATCCACATACCAAAATTATGCAAAAATTATCATATACATGGCTACATATGTATAAACAAATCATATGTTATACTTACATATACTTAAATATATCCGCAAAGGTTGTCTTCAATTGTACAATTTTTGTGGCCCAACTCCTTTTCATTCTATCCAAAATGGAGATGTGTCCACTTAATAAAAATGCATGTGCTTCTGCCCTCTTCAAATATGTTGGATTACTGGTCCAGATTGTACTTTAAACATCTGTTAAAGCATCATGCAATACTTCTAACTTAGGGAGGATTATTTCCCTAAGTTCACCCATTCTATTCATCAGATTCCTCTTCTCCTTAACCAATTTCTTTATCTCATTTATGATAACAACTGCCTGACATTCTTGGTTTACCACAGAGATGGTGAGAGGATCAAAATTCTGGGACAAGCTTAACAACTTTTCTTCTTGTTCTTTCAGCTTCTTTTCAATGTCCACTGAAACTTTAGGCCAAGATAAACAAAATTTATATATATCTCCTCCATCCTTAAGGGCATTTTCAATGCTTTTTATTCCAATGTCTAAGGTTCTCTTGTCATTGTTAATTAGTCCTTGTACCTCACTGAAACTTTTTTCAGAGAACTCTTTTCGGACCTTAGTTTCTGCCAATTTTTCAAGAGATTCAAAGTGAGAATTGACAGAATTAACCAAGTTTTTCAAGTTACCTGATGGAGAGGTAGATGCATCCTTTTGATATGTAGGCATGATCTTCTCTAGTACATCGGATACAATATTCAACAGTTTATTGTCCTCCATGTGTGATTTTAGAAGTTTCTCTTTTGGTTTGGCCTAAGCAAAAGATGCTACTTTCATTATCTAAATCAGAGAGAGAGTCAAAATTTAATGGCCCTTGAATCAACTTAGGTTCATCCAGCTCCATCATTTCTTTGTCGAGGAAATTTTGTACTGTCTCTATAGTGTCTCTTGCTGGTGATTCAGACTTCTTTCCTTTAGAGATATCAGGACTGATTGGTTTGGGTAAGTCATCACCAACTTGATCTGCTTGTTCTTCTTCTTTTGCCTTATCCTCTTTCTCTTGATTCTTCTTCTCTTCTCTTCTTCCTTCCCCTTCTTCTTCAGTGCCCAGAAGATTTGTCTTGACAATTGTGGGATCCAGAGGGAACAGAGGATTCTAAGTCTTCATATTTTTCTTCATCTATTTTCTTTAATCCTTCGACATCCTTGTTAGAGAATTCTTCATTGATTACTTTTAATCGTTCAACATTAATGGTAGAAGGCTCTTCATTTTTCTCCTTTACAATAGGAAGATTAAATCTCTTAAAGGCTTTCCGGAGAATTTCTTTTGTTTCATCAGCTATTTGATCAGTTTCTCCAATCATGAGTTTATTCATCCAGGACTTGCTCTAGAAATCATCTTTACAATCCTTGAACACCATGTCCATTTGTTTTGGAGTGATAGAGGGACATAGTTGTATCACTATCTGCTCTTGGATCTCCAAGTCTTTTGCCTTTGCATTCTCTTTTCTTTTCTCCAATACTTCTTCTAGGCTCTTTGGAATTAATGAAATTATTTCAATGAATGCTTTGTTATAGATATTCAAATACCTGACAGTTGCCTCCTCTAGTATTCTCTTGTTTGCATCATTGTATTCGTCATAAAATTATATTACTGGTTGTAGATTTCCATCCACAGTGACTACCTTAATGATGTCTTCAATTGAGAGAGTGGGCTTTTAAACAAAGTCCTTTGTCTTCTCTTCCTCATTTATGCTATCAGAGGACTTCCCAGACATTCTTTTCTTCTTCAATTTCTTGATTTCCTCATCTGATTATGTTTCTTCATCATACTTTTGGCTCGTGTATGTCTTTGTGGCTTTGGTCTTCATTCTCTTTTCTCCTTTCTCAAGTGACTTGACTTCTAGTTTCGTAGTCTTTGAGCTTTTAGAAGTGACAAGAACATAACTCTTGGAAGATCTAGTCAAGGATGAGGCTTGCACCAGAATGCTTTCTTTCTTTTCTTCTTGTCTTTCTTTTTCTGCCTTCTCCATTTTCTCTCTATTGGCATCTACTGCCTCCTTTGATATGCCAAATATTTTGGCAAGTTCTTCAACTTCCTTTCTTACTTTTCTCTTTATCTCAGGCTGCCTTAATTCAACATGTATTTTTATGCTTAGCTCTTCAAAAGTGTCAAACCTTTCTGCTTCAGTGTCCTTAGGTTGGCTCAACAGGTGTTGAATATGTACCTCTAAAATGTTTTCATCGACCTCATATCCCATAGGCATTATCCACATCAACTGCCTCCATTAGGCATTGGTTAGTGTCAACCATGAAGCAGACTGTGTCTTTGTATTTCTCAACTATTGATTGTGGTATTCTCTCTCTGGCATGCATCATGCTTTGGAAATTCTTGAAGTAACCCCAGAGGGCTGAGTTTTGTACTTGAGCATCACCAAGTCCATACATGTAATCTCTGATTTGAATTGCAATGGGTTTATCATTTTGCCAGACCCAACCCTTTGATCCAAGCAGCTCATTCATATAGTAGAAAAATAGACATAGTATTAGACTACCATATTTGAAGGAGTTTTTCTTATCTTTCTTGATCTTCTACAAGTTTTCCATCAATTGATTCAGTAGAAGCTCACATGCATGAAATATAGAAGGATTTTGACTAAGTTTTTATGACTTTGGAGAGCATCTAGGAGCAGTTTGAAGTGCCTTCATGATAGGTAAAGTCATGTTTTGACTTTTTCCTCATTTAGGACTCTTTTGGAGAAGTTTCAGTTGCTATTTTTGGGGCTTTTTGGAGGCATCCGACCCAAAGTAGTTTCTATATTCTCTTTTGATGGATTTTTAGGGAGCATTTGGATATAGTCACTTGGAGGACTCATTTGTAGTTAGTTCTGATTATGCATTTTGTTATACTTAGTGACTTTTTAGTCCTTTGGCAGAATTTGGCATACTTTTTGTAACTCATTTTGGACATGAATAGAAGTGGAAACCTTGGATACCAGTGATTTGGAGTTTTTGCCTTCTTGTTCTTTGCTTCATTGTGTGCACTTAACTGATTTGATCAAGTTATTTGTGAGGTATTGTTTATTTCTTTATAAGTTTGTCTCATGTTTAACACCTTTATGCAAGAGTATGTTAATGCAGGTTGTAAATTGTGTCAAAAATGCAAATGGTTTTTAGCTGTGAAGTTATCTTCCTCCTAGAAGTTTGAGCATTAGGACCTCTTTATGAAATATTTATGCAGAGACATACATTAATGAGTTGTGAAAGTGTCAATTTCTGTCATTAAAGGAAAGTGTTTGTAATCTAAGTGTTATGTCCCAGTTTAGTTTGGTGTATCACCCTGTTAGATTCATTTTTCAATTTTTTGGTTAATGCATTCTCTCTTCCATTTTCCTTGTCAAGCAATAGAGTAGTTAGCATTTTAGGTGATCACCTTTTAGGGAACCAACCCTCTCTAGAGTTTTTCTCCAACTTATGAGCAACCCACAGGCCCTGGAGTGTTTCCATGTTTCACTAGGTGACTGATTTCTCACGACTCAGTGAGGGTACACACTTCATTGATAACAAGTATCATCAACCAACCAAAAATATCTACAAACTGTAGACTTACCTTCATTACCTAGACCCATTGTAGCATTACACCAATCGACAATAGATCTCACATCTATCAACTTTGCATTGTCTTTGTACTTCAACTCTTATTGTGCTAATGCTCTTTTGATACATGCTCCTACACCATCACGCTCCCCCTTTCCATTCCTGACCTCACAAAAATTCCACATATGTTGAACACCATTCATCCTATGCATCCTACTCAACCAATAGAACATCCGTAAGTTCTTGAATTGTGATGCACAATTATCTGACCATATGACATGTTGATCAAATGATATGCTTCAACTAGCCAAATCATGGTAGAACATCTAAAAGTAGCCTTGCATGAACTCTGTAGAATGTGTGCGATCATTAGGCTGTATGCATGGAGTTGTGGGACCAAAAAGTCACCACATGATTTTTTGGTTCCATTTAGACTATAATGCGAGTGCGTTATAATGCACTCACTTTATTTCTTGCTAAAATTTTAAAAAAACATAAAACACAAGGATTTCGGCCATTTTTGCAATCATAGGAGGAAAAAACTAGTGCAAACCACGAGCGTGTTGCAAGAAGGAGCAATCAACCAAGTACTAAGGGTAATCAATGTTTCTGCCATGCCACCTCGCCAATCCCGCTCCTAAAAGCATCATAAAGGCAATGTAGAGGGTGCAGTAGCCGAAGAAGGTAGGGTTTGCTTAAGTTTTGTGAGTTTGAAAAGATTTTTTTACCTTTTCAATTTTTGATTGATTTTTTTATTGCATTTACAGTCAATGAGGCAGTTAAAAACACAAATCCAACAGATGAGGGTCAAAACAACCCTGAAAACCCTCAAACCCCTCAAAACCCAGCACCTTCACGTCCTAACTATGAAAGAGATATGCAGGAAAACTATTTAGGGAAATAGAAGAAAATAAAAAACATCTTCAAACCCTAATTGAAATGTTAAACAATCCAAGTGCAAGCACCGATCATAGGAGAGTGCTTGCAAAGTCATTAGAGATGATTATTTCTCACACTGAATTGGTGACAAACCAAATCACTTAATTTCATGACTATAGGGAGAGGTGTCGGCAATACTATGTCGACAAATTATCTTACAAACAAGTGAAGGACCTAAAAATTACAAAATCTACATTATGTTCACACTTTATCAATCCTAAAACTGGCCAAAGATTAGAAGAGACTTGCAAATACTTCCCTATTCATTGTAGGAATGAAGATATATCCCAAAACTTTTGGGATAGATGGTACATGGTGCTTGACTAGCATCCATGTAACAACAATGAGGTGCCACAATATTTCTTGAGGAAACTCCATTTCAAGTTCGTTCTCAAGAAGATTCCTAATTATTTTGACATTTGAGAGTTCCAGGGCAAAGGTGGTGGCTCTGCCCAAGATAGAGAGGGGGCACAATGAGACCACAACTATGTACCTAGACCCCTGTTGAGGCCAAAACATGTGTCACTCCCTTCAAGTTTGAAGGAGGCTGTTGAGGTGGAGACACTACATTCATTGAGTGCCCTCATGCAATCTCTAGCACAGTACAACAATGACCTCACCCAAGCCGATGAGGGTGAGAGTAAGAGTCAACATTTGTCCCCACGTCTTTGCAATTCATGTGGAAACCTGTATGATTATGGGATGCAGGACTCACGATAGGACTCTTGGTAGGATGCTACAACATAGGGGCAGCATCCAGTGATGGACATATCGATATTGGATGATCTTGTTCTCACAGATGATGTCTTATAGCATACATTTGGTATTGACTCCCAAGTAATTTTTTACAATTTTTATCTTGATTTAATATATTCTTATTTAAAATTTGTAATTAATTTTATATGACTATCTATATTATAAGTCAAAATTAATGTATGTAATTGTCTGTGCAATGAAATTCTAAGGTTAGAGTCTTCATCATGCCTCTGTTAGCCATCCATTGGTGGGTTATGAGAGGAGGTTGAGTCAACAGGTATGTAATTTATCACATGATTGTAAATATAGTACATATGTCAATGGTAATATTATTTAGTGACAATTTGATCATTTCAACAGGGAGCTTCACCAGCACCTCTGCGGTTTCCTTGGTCCCCTGCATAAACCACTTATACGGAGCTAAATTTAACCATTTGTAATCATTATGTATTTAAATAATGTTATGTACATCTATTTTGGTCGAATAAACTTAAACTCTATTTTTAGATGTTGAATATGGAGACTCCTCCTCATCTTCATGAGTCAGCATAGGCAGGCATTGCTGCAGTTGTGTTATCTTCAAATCCTTTGACCGAGGTATGAGCCAATAACATGTAAATGTCATTTTGTATTTATTTTTTGTCTCATGTAATTTTATGTACATAAATGATATTTATGTTTAGTCAATTTTGATTCTTGATGCTTCTCATAGGAGGTCACAACTCCAACCCGTCCAACTATGGATGAAGAGAGAAAAGATGATTGAGAGTGATCATTGGGTAGTGGTAAGTGATCGATTACATATGTGATGTTATATATTTAATGTTTTCTATATTAATGTGCATATTTTTTTATTGTATTAATAGGTGGAGATGCAAAAATCTCTGTCGAGGAGGTCTACTCGACTGGAGAGAGAGAGAGGATGAGTCATTGATTGGCTCTCCATCTTCACGACCAAGCAAGGGCCACCGATTATTTGATATAAGTCTATAGGAAACTAGATTTTAGGACATTTTTTGTATGCCTAGATGGATTTGTATACATACTTTTGTATGTCACTGATGTATATTTTTGTATATGCATGTATGGCTTTATTTGGACATGCCTATATGGCTTTATATATAGACTAGATGTTATGTTCATGACATTATGTAGATGATAGTTTATATTAAATATTTAATATGATGATCAATTAGTGTTACAAGAATTTGGTTTTACACATTCCAATTGCATTTTCTTGAAAGTTTATAAATCATTTTCAAATAATCTATTTTGTGCATATCTTGCAATCATTGCATTCCATGAGATTATACATTTCTTTGAGGTACCATGTCAAATAGCTCACGTGTCTTGTCTATGCTTCCACACTTTCCATACATGTCTACAAGGGCAACTACAAATACAATATGTGACAAAATTCCTATATCCTTTATGCTTTGATGGTTGTCCACACCATGTTCCCTAGATCCCATTTTGGCATAGGCAAGGAGGATGTTGGATAAGGTTGTGCAATTTGGTTTTAGATGTGCCAATTGCATTTGGTTGAAATTTTATTTTGTACATTTGCTTGAAAGTTTCTAAAGCCTTATGAAAAATCTATTTTGTGCATATCTTGCAATCATTGCATTCAATGAGACAACATTTCTTTGAGGCATTGTGTCAAATACTTCACATTCATTGTATATGCTTCCACACTTTGCATACATGTCTCGCAGGGTAGTTGCAACTACAACATTTGACAAAATTCCTATATCCTTTATGCTTTGATGGATGTCTATACCATGTTCCAAAGATACCATTTCCAAGGTTTTGGAATTTGGCTTTACACCCACCAATTGTATTTGCTTGAACGTTTCTAAAGCCTTATAAAAAAAATCCATTTTATTCATATCTTACAATCATTGCATTCCATGATGCGACATTTCTTTGAGGCATCATGCCAAATAGTTTACGTGCCTTGTCTATGCTTCCACACTTTGCATACATGTCTCCGAGGGCAGTTGCAACTACAACATCTAACAAAATTCCCATATATTTTATCCTTTGATGGTTGCCCATTTTGGCATAGGCAAGGAGGATATTGGCTAAGGTTGTGGAATTTGGCTTTACACCCGCCAATTGTATTTTCTTGAAAGTTTATAAAAGCCTTATAAAAAAAATCCATTTTTTTCATATCTTGCAATCATTGCATTCCATGAAATGGAATTTCATTGAGGCATCATGTCAAATAGTTCACGTACCTTGACTATGCTTCCACACTTTGCATACATGTCTACTAGGGTAGTTGCAACTACAAGATCTGACAAAATTCCCGTATTCGTTATGCTTTGATGGATGTCCATACCATGTTCCAATGATCCCATTTTGGCATATGAAGGGAGGATGTTGGCTAAGCTTGTGAAATTTTTCTTTACACCCGCCAATTTCATTTTCTTGAAAGTTTCTAGAGCCTTATCAAAATATCTATTTTTTTCTTATCTCGCAATCATTGCGTTCCATGTGATGACATTTCTTTGAGGCATCATGCCATACAGTTCACGTGCATTTTCTTTGCTTCCACACTTTGCTTACATGTCTCTGAGGGCAGTTGCAACTACAACATCTAACAAAATTTCCATATCTTTTATGCTTTGATGGATGTCCATACTACGTTCCAAAGATCCCATTTTGGCATAGGCAAGGAGGATACTAGATAAGGTTGTGGAATTTATCTTTACACCCGCCAATTGTATTTTCTTGAAAGTTTATAAAAGCCTTATCAAAAAAATCCATTTTTTGTATATCTTGCAATCATCTCATTCCATGAGATGGCATTTCATTGAGGCATCATGTCAAATAGTGCATGTATCTTGTCTATGCTTCCACACTTTGCATACATGTCTACTAGGATAGTTGCAACTACAAGATCTGACAAAATTCCCATATCATTTATGCTTTGATGGATGTCCATACCATGTTCTAAAGATCACTTTTTATCTTTACACCTCTCAATTGCATTTGCTTGAAAGTTTCTAAAGCCTTATTAACAAATCCATTTTGTGCATATCTTGAAATTATTGCATCCTATGTGATGGCACTCTTTGAGGTGTTGTGTCAAACAGTTCACGTGCCTTGTCTATGCTTCCATACTTTGCATACATGTCTACTAGGGTAGTTTCAACTACAACAGATTTGACAAAATTCCCATATCCTTTATGCTTTGATGGATGTCCATACCATGTTCCAAAGATCCCATTTTGTCATAGGTAGGGAGGATGTTGGTTAAGGTTGTGGAATTTGGATTTACACCTGCTAATCGCATTTGCTTGAAAGTTTCTAAATCCTTATCAACAAATCAATTTTGTACATATATTGTAATTATTGCAACCTATATACTTTGAGCTTAATTTTTGGAAAAATATACACAATAATAATTCCATAAATAAGGGTTACCTTAAAAATAATTTTAGAGTTACAATAAAGCCATAGGTCTATCCTATAGCCCTTGCAAATACTTCAAATTCTTTTAAGGTAACATTTTTCTCATATGCACATACATAAATGCTATCCACATTCAATCAAAGTAAAGCATTTTCACTTTGTTCTTAAGGGCTAATAACAATACATCTTATCAATGAGACTATACACATGGAACTAACAACCACAACAATATTCAAGAGAAAACTAGTATAGGTATATTATACATGAGAGAGAGAAGTTGAGTATAGGTATATTACACTGCACAAGCCTCTAGGGTTTGTCACTATGACTAACACAATACCATTGACCTTCACCATAATGTTAATAAGATAAAGTTCAAATGTATAATACTTCTTGGGACACCAAACCCTTGTCCACCATTCAAAATAAAACCTACACAATATCCTTTATGCTTTGATGGTTGTCCATACCCTGTTCCAAAGATCCTAATTTGGTGGAGATAGGGAGGATGCTGGTGAAGGTTGTGGAATTTGGCTTTACACTTGCCAATTGCATTTTCTTGAAAGTTTCTAAAGTCTTTTCAACAAATCCATTTTTTGCATATCTTACAATCATTGTATTCCATGAGAGGACCTCTCTTTGTGGTGTTCTATCAGACAATCCACATGCCTTGTCTATGGTTCCACACTTTGCATACATGTCTACAAGGGCAGCTACAATTACATCTAACAAAATTCCTATATCCTTCATTATCACTGAGATTGAACAATTATCATGTGAAACAGTTACAAAACGTGATAGCCAAAGAGACAGTCCTCAAGTCATGATTATGAGACAAGGAGTGTATGTGAAATGGAGGTAGTCTTGGACCAATAAAATGATTTGGGACAGTCATGAAAAGACAAGAATGTTGATTAGTCTGAGATAGAAAGGAGCAGTTTTGTGGTCTAAGATAGAAAGGGGTATTTTTAATAGTCAATGATTATCATAATAAGCATAATAAGCCTCTCCATGACAAATCCTCAAAAAGACAATAAAAGACAACTTGAAACTTGCATAATAAGCCTCTCCATGACTATACCAAACCCTCATACACTACCAAAACCTCACTTTTGAAATAAATGTTTCATAAAACCCTAAATTTTATTGATGCTAGGTCTGAAGTGATGCCAAAATTAGTAAAACTTGATATTATCACTCCCTATTATGGACTCTAGTTGAAGGGAAAACTATGGAATGCTTGCTATAAGCTAAAAATGCTTAAGAAAATCTATAAATCCCTAGCTTTTACCAATAAATGGATGAAATATGTGTCCTCAACACCTTGTTCATACATGTGTATTGAAGTTTCATTACAAAAAAAAAAAATCATGGTGTTTATAATCTTAACAAGAAGTTTGTGATGTTGGCGAGGAGTTAATGTAAATAAGAGTCACTATCAATTTTTTTTTATAAGTGAGAATCTATGTTGTCTTATATATCTGCTTTATAAATATGTTTTTATCAAATTTGTGTGGTTGAGCATGTTCCAATAGCTGTGATAGTATTTGTGGATTTAAGGTTTAGTATTTTTTAAAAGTTTAACACTACTAGTTGTGACTTTAAGGTTGTTAGTATTGACTATAAGTACTTACAATTGAATGAAATATGCTCTTTACATCTAAAAATAAACCAATCATGTAATGCCACATCATCACACTAACAAAACATGACTTAATGCACAACTATTAGAGGTGTGAAGTTAGGATGCTCAAAAAATTAGGTCCACTCCCTTATTATTTTTGATAAATTTCAACAACAATATTGTGTCGCAACATTGATCTCTTATCAAAGGGCATCATAAGGGAAAGAGTGGTGAGGTTAGTGTGGGTAATATTTGTGGATAGTGTGTTTATCCCTATTTGTGGTAGTATTTGTGGATTTCTTATCATTTGGCACTAAAGTCCAATGATTTGGAACTCTTAGAAGAGAGATGTTCTCTCACTATGCTCATAAGATTGGGATCAACAAGAACCAAGCCAAAAGGGAAAAACATAAGAGAAAAAAGGGAAACCATAATTTTGTTTAGTTTCATATACTAGAAAGGTGCCAAGAGTGAAATTTTGCATTCCATACATCGAACACAGACAATCTCTCGAATGCTTCAGTTTCATGCAGTGGAAAGGTGCTAGGAGTGAGATTTTGCATTACACAACTCGTGGGGCTGAACCAACTGGTCCAATGCATTGGGGTGGGTAGGTAAATGCAAGGGAAGGTCTCATTTTGTGTGCCAAGCATCCCATTCATTCGGAGTAGTAGGCTACCGACAAAGTCCCTTAAGATCCCTAAGACCAAAAACTGCCAAACTATGATGGAGCAGTTCTTAGAATTTGGGGTAGTTGGGAATATTATGTTTGGACCTACAGGTGCACATGGGGCTTCCACAATAGCCTCTCTTAGTTATGGTCAACTCAAATCTATTTGACTGCGCTGAAATCAAATGCATTCTTGCAAAATGCTTCAATTTCATGCAATGAAAAGGTGCTAGGAGTGAGATTTTGCATTCCACTACTCGTGGGGCTGAACTAACTATGCCAATGCATCAGGGTGGGTGATTAAATGCTAGGTGAGGTAATTTTTCATGTGCCAAGTGTCCCAATCGTTTAAGGAAACAAGTTACTGACAAAATCACTTAAGATTCTAAGAGCAAAAAATGCCAAACTTTGATGGAGTCATTCTCAGAATTCGTGATAGCTGGGAATGTTTTTTTAGACCTATAAGTGCATGTGGGGTCCATCCATAATAACCTCTCTCATTTTTGGTTAACTCAAATCCATTTGATCGTGCTGAAATTAAATGTATTCTTGCAAAATGCTTTAGTTTCATGCAGTACAACCTTGCCAAGTGCCATATTTTTTGTTTTTCTCGTCATGGGGCCAAACTAACTGCACCAATGCGTCAGGGTGGGTGGGTAAATACTAGGGGAGGTCTCATTTCATGTGCCAAGTGTTCCAGTCATTCAGGGTTGTAGGCTATCGATAAAGTCCCTTAAGATCCCTAAGACCAGAAAACTACCAAACTATGATGGAGCAGTTCTCAAAATTTGTTGTAGTTGGGAACATTCCATTTGGACCTATAGGCACACATGGGGTCCATCCACAATAACTTCTCTCTGTTTTGGTCAACTCCAGTCCATTTGACTGTGCCAAAACCAAATGCATTCTTGCAAAATGCTTTAGTTTCATGCAATGGAAAGGTGCTAGGAGTGAGATTTTGCATTCCACTGCTCGTGGGGCCAAATTGACTATGCTAATGCATTGGGGTGGGTGGTTAAATGCTTAGGGAGGTCTCCTTTCATGCTCCAAGTGTCCCAATCATTCGAGGTAGCAGGCTATCGGCAAAGTCACTTAAGATCCTAAGAGCAAAAATTGCCAAACTGTGACAGAGCACTTCTCAGAATTCATGGCAGCTGGGAACATTCTATTTAGACCTACAGGTGCATGTAGGGTCCATCCACAATAACCTCTCTCATTTTTGGTCAACTCAAATCCATTTGACCATGTCTAAATCAAATACATTCTTGCAAAATTCTTCAGTTTCATGTAGCACAACCTTGCCAGGAGCCATATTTTTCGTTCTACTCATCATGGAGCTAAATTGACTAAACCAACATGTTGAGGTGGGTAGGTAAATGCTAGGGGAGGTCTTGTTTCATGTGCCAAGCATCCAGTCGCTCTGGGTTGTAAGCTACCAGCAAAGTCAAAAGGTGCTAGAACTAAAATTTTGCATTCCACAGGTCATGGGGCCAAACCAACTGTGCCAACATGTCAGGATGGGTGGGTAAATGCTAGGGGATGTCTCATTTCATGTGCCAAGCATCCCAGTCATTTCAAGTTGTAAGCTATCAATAAAGTCGAAAGGTGTTAGGACTGAAATTTTGCATTCCAAAGGTCGTGGGGTAGAACTGACTGTGACAACACATCAGGGTGGGTGGGTAAATGCTAGGGGAGGTCTCATTTTGTGCACCAAGTGTCTTAGCCTTTCTAGGCTGCAAGCTACCAGGAAAGTGGAAAGGTGCTAGGAGTGAGATTTTGTATTCCACAACTCATGGGGCCAAACCAACTACTCCAACTCATCGGGGTGGGCGAGTAAATGCCATGGGGCCAAGCATTCTAGTCATTCAGGGTAGCAGGATACCGGCAAAGTCCCTTAAGATCCCTAAGAGCAAAAAACTACCAAACTATGATAGAGCAATTCTTAGATTTCGTGGTAGTTGGGAACATTTCATTTGGACCTATAGGTGCACATGGGATCTATCCACAATAACCTCTCTCAATTTTGGTCAACTCCAATTCATTTGACCGTGCTAAAATCAAATGTATTCTTGCAAAATGCTTTAGTTTCATGCAATGGAAAGGTGCTAAGAGTGAGATTTTTCATTCCACAGCTCATGGGGCTGAACTGACTGCGTCAATGCGTTGAGGTTGGTGGGTAAATGCTAGGGAAGGTCTCGTTTCATGTGCCAAGCATCCCATTCATTCCAGGCTATAAGCTACCAACAAAGTCACTTTGCCGATAACTTACAACTTAGAATGACTAGGATGCTTGGCACGGAAAATGAGACCTCTCTTAGCATTACCCACCCACCCCAATGCGTTGGTGCAGTCAGTTTGGCCCCACGAGTTGTGGAATGCAAAATCTCACTCCTAGCACCATTCCACTTTGCTGGTAGCTTACAGCTCGAAACAATTGGGACACTTGACACATGAAATAAGACCTCTCCTAGCATTTACCCACCCACCCCGACATTTTGGCACAGTCAATTCAGCCCCACAACCTGTGGAATGCATAATTTTAGTCCTAGCACCTTTCAACTTTTTTGGTAGCTTACAGCCTGGAATGACTGGGACACTTGGGACATGAAACGAAACCTCCCCTAGCATTTACCCGCCCACCCTGATGTGTTAGCGTAGTTAGTTCAGCCCCATAACAAGTAGAATGAAAAATATGGCTACTGGAAAGGTTGTGCTATATAAAACTGAAGCATTTTGCAAGAATGCATTTGATTTCTGCACAATCAAACAGATTTGAGTTAACCAAAACTAAGAGAGCTTATTGTGGATAGACCCCACATGAACCTATAGGTCCAAATGGAACATTCCTAGCTACCACAAATTTTGGGAACTGCTCTATCATAGTTTGGCAGTTTTTTGCTCTTAGGGATCTTAAGGGACTTTGTCAGTTGCCTACTGGCCTAAATGACTAGGACGCTTGGCACATGAAACGAGACCTCCCCTAGTATTTACCTACCCACTCTAACTTGTTGGTGTAGTCAGTTTAGCCCCACGAGCAATGGAATGCAAAATCTCACTCCTAACACCTTTCCACTTCATGAAACTCAAGTATTTTGCAAGAATGCATTTGATTTTGACACAGTCAAACAGATTTGAGTTGACCAAAACTGAGAGAGATTATTGTAGACAGACCCCATGTGCACTTGTAGGTCCAAACAGAATGTTCCTAGCTACCACAAATTTTGAGAACTGCTCCGTCATAGTTTGGTATTTTTTTGGTCTTAGGGATCTCAAGGGATTTTATCGGTAGCCTGCTACCCTGAATGACTGGGATGCTTGGCACACGAAATGAGACCTCCTTTGGCATTTAGCCACCCACCCCGACACGTTGGCACAGTCAGTTCGGCCCCATGAGCTATGGAATGCTTTGGATCTCACTCCTAGCACCTTTCCACTTTGTCGGTAGCTTGCATCCTAGAATGACTGAGACACTTGGCACATGAAACAAGACCTCTCCTAGCATTTACCCACCCACCCTGACATGTTACTACAGTCAGTTCGGCCCCATGACTTGTGGAATGCAAAATTTCAATCCTAGCACCTTTTGACTTTGTTAGTAGCTTACAGCTTGGAATGACTGGGACGCTTGGCACATGAAATGAGACCTCCCTGAGCATTTACCTACCCACCCTGAAATGTTAGCATAGTCGGTTCGGCCCCACGAGCTATAGAATGCAAAATCTCACACCTAGCACCTTTCCACTGCATAAAACTGAAGCATTTTGCAAGAATGCATTTGATTTTGGCATGTCAAATAGACTGGAGTTGACCAAAACTAAGAGAGGTTATTGTGGATGGACCCCATGTGCACCTATAGGTCAAAATAGAATGTTCCCAACTACCACGAATTCTAAGAATTGCTTTGTCATGGTTTGGCAGTTTTTTGCTCTTAGGGATCTTAAGGGACTTTGTAGGTAGCTTGTTGTCTTGAATGACTGGGACTCTTGGCACACAAAACAAGACCTCCCTAGCATTTACCCACCCACCTTGATGCATTGGTGTAGTCGGTTCAGTCCCACAAGCTGTAGAATGCAAAATGTCACTCCTAGCACCTTTCTACTGCATGAAACTGAAGCATTTTGTAAGAATGCATTTGATTTTGACATAGTCAAACAGACTGGAGTTGACCAGAACTTAGAGAGATTATTATGGGTGGATCCCACATGCACCTATAGGTCCAAACAGAACATTCCCAGCTACCATGAATTCCAAGAACTACTACGTCATAGTTTGGCAATTTTTTGGTCTAAAGGATCTTAAGGGACTTTGTCAGTAGCTTGGTACTGTAAATGATTGGGATGCTTGGCACATGGAATGAGACCTCCCCTGGCATTTACCCACCCACCCCGATGTGTTGGCGCATTCGATTCAGCCCCATGAGTTGTGGAATGCTTTGGATCTCACTCCTAGCACCTTTCCACTTTGTTGGTAGCTTGCAGCCCAGAATGACTAAGACACTTGACGCATGAAACAATACCTCCCCTAGCATTTACCCACCCACCCTGATGTCTTGGTGTAGTCAGTTTGGCCCCATGACCTGCGGAATGCAACATTTCAGTCCTAGCACCTTTCAACTTTGATGGTAGCTTACAACCTAAAACAATTGGCATGCTTGGCACATGAAACAAGACCTCCCCTAGCATTTACCAGCCTACTCCGATATGTTGGCATAATTAGTTTGGCCCCATGAGTGGTAGAATGCAAAATCTCACTCCTAGCAACTTTCTACTGCATGAAATTGAAGCATTTTGCAAGAATGTATTTGATTTCGGCACGGTCAAACAAACTGGAGTTGACCAAAACTGGGAGAGGTTATTATGGACAGACCCCATGTGCACCTGTAGGTCCAAATGGAATGTTCCCAGAAACCATGAATTCTGAGAACTGCTCTGTCATCGTTTGGTTTTTTTTGCTCTTAGGGATCTTAAGGGACTTTGCCAGTAGCCTGCTACCTCGAATGACTAAGACGCTTGGCACACAAAATGAGACCTCCCCTAGCATTTACCTGCCCACCCTAATGCGTTGGTGTAGTTCGTTCAGCCCCACAAGCTATGGATTGCAAAATGTCACTCCTAGCACCTTTCCACTGTATGAAACTAAAGCATTTTGGAACAATGTGTTCCTTGCCACCATAGGCAAACAAAATTGATTTTAAAAAAATTGAGCTAGGTGTTTTTAGGTGGACCTAACATCCACCTATACGTGTAAAGAATACGTTCCTAGGTGTCACAGTTTGATGGAACAACCGGTCCAAATTTTGACACCTTTTTTGTCTTAGGGATCTTGAGAGATTGTCTATGTTTGATAACCTAAGAATGACCATGAGTTTTTGCCACTAAAAAGACATTTCCCCTAGCATTTATCCACCCACCTAGATGCGTTGGCACCATCCATTTGGCCCTAGGAGATGCCGAATGTAAAAATTTAGTCATAATACCTTTCTAGTACATGAAACTTTAGTACTATAAAGGTGTTCTCACTTGATCCATTGTCTTCTAGGGCATCAATTGAGGTTTCCTTTACCGCTGCTATCAATTTTTAGCACCAAATGTGAAGAAACAAATGAGGGTTTTTCATTAAAACTCATTATGAAATAGTAACATCACTAAAACAAATTAAAACTCATTAAAACTCATTATGAAATAGTAAGTAAAGGATATATCATCTCGAAATAATCATGAAAACCTACCTTACTTTCCTTCCAAAGGAAACTTCATAAGGATTATACCTACCTCCATCATACTAAAATTCTACATGCAAATGCAATTACACTATTTAGCTAAAATGAGTAGCTAAAATATAGAAGGTGAAATGAGGATAGCAAAGATAAATAACATACCTTTCTATCATTCCACTGATTCAATTCAATAAACCATCTGGGTATGCTCTACTCTTTATTGTGTCGAGTATTGCCTCATGGTCAGACTCACGAACCTTTCACAAGGTCCTGTTTAATGGTCTACCCCCATATTTGATCAAATGAATGTTTGATGCCACAACAAGGTTAGAATAATGAAGAATCTTCCTATGTGTGTCAAAGTCCTTGAACAACCACACATTAGACTTCTTCGCTGGAAATTGTTGATGATTGTTTTGATGCAATCATAACAAAAGTTAAAATTCACATATAATGAACCAAAACTAACTTGAAAGATATGAAGGAATCGGTTAAGATTCACTTAATCCCAAGTTTAATATGGTCAGGTCTTGACCTGTTGGGCAAATTCAGTTGGTCAATGTGAAGCTATAATGTTCAAGGGGCCTTACGTAATTTAAGGTTTCTTGTTGGTTAACTGGACTCAAACTATGCAAAAGATCATGAGATATGGGTGTGTTTGTTCATTCTTTGCATAAAAGTGTTACTGTGCTACAAAGCTGTAGATGGTTTTCTTGAATTATTGTAGCTTCCTCTTCTTAAATATTTATGAAAACTTGTCTACTCTCAACTCTGTTATTCATGCTTCTTCAAATATGAGACAAATTTCCTTCAATTTTCTATGTTTTAAGCTAAGTATTTCAGATGGGTTGGGGAAAAGTTAGAAAGATCTAATCTACACTTCATTTAAATCTACCAAAGGATCTAATTGTTCTGTTATGCACTTTATAAGTATAATACAGTAATTTGATCAAATCCACAGATAAAACCTTAAATGTATGTTCTGAGCATTTTCACAAACATACACCTAAAATTGCAAGCTCTAAGAGAAATGTCTCAAACACAAAGAAGAGCAGGAAAACACTCAGAATATAGATGCATAATTCTAGATTCAATTGTATTAGAAATAGACAGTCATACATGATTTATAATGTCAGAATGACTCTTAGTTTCATTGATCAAACTACAGAGAACTTACAAGCTTTACAAATACAGTAAGGAAGCCAGATGTTCCACGCATTCCTTATTATAGACAACAAGCGACCTCCTCTAAACTAAACTATGTTTAGAAAGAATTTACAATTCTGGCAAAATGCTAAAATCCCTGTGTAGCGCCTGTGTCCCTAAAAAATCCCTGTGTAAAGTTTTACAGTGTATCAAGGCACAATATATAGACTTTCTGATTGTCCTCAATACAGCCCAAAAAACCCTAGTTTAAACCCTGGTTCAAACCCCTGGTTACAACAATAAATGCAGGTGAACTAGTTTCCCAAAATACCTCTGAGCATACATCCGATCTGGGTGAAAAAATGCCCTTCTGGGAATCCTAGCAGCTCAGTAATAACTTGTGTGGTCTGCTGCAGTAATGTCTTTAGCTGCATTTTGTCCTCATTAATGAATGGCCTTTGACTTCCTCACCCTTCGTCCTTATCTTCCTCTGCTCTTGAGATCAGATTTCCTCCTCCTTCCGTGATGTCACCGCCATCAAGACTTAGCCACCTTCCTCAATTGCAAACCTGCAAAACAAATCAAGCAATTAAGTATCATTTCATCAAATGAACAGTAGGAAATTAAAACATCTGATTAAATCAAGGTGTGACTGTGCAAGATGTAGAAATCGGGCCCAAAAATGCCCCAAAAATGCACTCAAAATGTATATACAACGTCCAAAACATCACGGGTCAACCATTGTTGACCGAAAAAATGCTATCAGGCTTCAAAAATGCCCGAAAACTCTATCGCTCTGCCCTTTTTCCTGCCTATTGGCGTGAGATATGTCATCGGCGAGTCCAAAAAAAGATGGGCCGATCACCTTCGTTACACCGATGAAACCCTTTGTTTCAGCTTGTATGTTCCCTTTTTTCTATCATCGGCTTGATATACCTCATCGATGAGTCCAAAAACTATTTGGTCGATCGTCATTGTTTGGCCGATGTCTTATATCGGTTTGAGTTTCACCGAAATAGCCCTAGCGGCTTACTTTTCCTTCCTATCGGCATGACATCACCTATCGGCGAGGCCATTTACTTTTCTTCCGATCAATATTCTCTGGCCGATACCCTTCTTTGTTATTTGACATGTTCCTTTTCATTCATTGGCATAAGAATGGACCGTCAGTGAAGGCTTCAAATTTCATTCTGATCGTTGTTGTTTCACTGATCGCCATCGTATCGGCGTGAGCCCTTCCATCAACGAAGGCCTGAAATGCTACCCCAATTACCATTGTTTCACCAATAGCCATTATCCTTCTATCGGCGTAAGTCCTGTCGATCTCCTTCTTTCATCGATCACCTTATATCTCCCATCGGCCTGATAAACACTATCGGCGCAACAATTTCAAACAAAGTCGATGCACATTGCTATGCCGATAGCCAACAGCTATCGGGGAGACCACATCCTTCAGCAAGATAAATCCAAACTCATCCAACGGTAGAAGTTACACCAATGGCCACTGCTTACATCCCCGGATATTCAAGTTGGGCAAAAATACAACGATTTAATTCAAAATAACTTCTCCCCTCACATCCGCATAAAGTATATTTCGTTGTAATGTTATAATGTAGGTATGAAATATAGATTGTGCCAAACAACAAATGTATTGACATCATATAATAACTCTTTGGGTCTGCCATTGTATAAGTGCATTATATATTTCCCTGCAAAACAGACAATCATGAGATACAAAGTGGGTCCAAAACATCAATCCATTTTAACCTGAAACCACTTCAGATCCATCCTGTATGTGCAAATCAAAAAACTTTAACCAAATGCATACAAGGAAAAAGACATATAACTGACTATGTATTTGCAAAGTGATATTCAAACCTGAATGTACATTTTACCAAAATGATCATAACTTGCAAAATATGGTGAATTTTAAGATGGTTTAAAAAGCAACCCTAGCTCATTTTTCACAAGGAATCCAACCATATCATGCACTAGTACTGAAAATATATTTTTTTCTCTATTTTTAACAAAGTTTGCAAATTTTAACCCTCTTTTCCCTTTACCACCAAGCAAAACGACACACACAGAAGCAAAAGCAATAGCCACAGCAGGGTCCTCATTTTGCTAAGGAGTAAAATGGGGCGTGTTGTGAACATCACAATAGGTACCTTCTAAGCCATGTTCCAATAACAACCACTGATCTTGTAGGGTACTCGATGTTTTCTCTATCTATAACAGGGGAATCTAATTTATTTTTTTCCTCAACACAATGACACAAATAATAATTTGTTCCTTCTTCATTATCTTCGACTGCATAAACATGCCCTGCATTGATACGTGCATTCAATTCGATGAATATAGTCAACAATAAAAGAAAAAATACAAAATAAGATGGTATATTAAATTTTATTAAATTTGAATGTTGATAATACTTGGTTGAACTAGATCTGATACATGGTCAAAATCAATCAATAATTCAATCTCTGTGCATTGTAGTGTTGTCGGTGGTCGATACATGTCAATCAAGCTTAGGCTTCTTGTACACAAATCATCAACCAACTCCTTTGACTCACAATCATACCAAGCTTCATATGTACATGAAGAACAAAATCATATCATCCACCGTGTATGAATACTCCATGAACCTGCATTAGAGCTTCTAAAAGAGTGTATCTCACTCGATCCTGTCAATGTACAACAATCCTCATATTTTGCAATGTTAGTATCATCAACCAACCAAAAATATCTACAAACTATAGACTTACCTTCATTACCTGGACCCATTGTAGAATTATACCATTTGATAATAGACCTTGCATCTGTCAAATTTGCATTGTCTTTGTACTTCAACTCTTCTCGTGCCAATGATCTTTTGATACATGCTCTTGCACCATCATGCTCCCCCTTTCCATGTCTGGCCTCATAAAAATTCCACATATGTTGAACACCATTCATCTTATGCATCCTGCTCAACCAATAGAATATCCGTGAGTTCTTGAATTGTGATGCACAATTATCTAACCATATGATATGCTGACGAAATGATATGCTCTTGCTAGCCAAATCATGGTAGGACATTTGAAAATAACCTTGCATGAACTCCATAGAATGTGTGAGATCATCACTGATATAAAAATGATATTCTCTCAAGATCTTCATTTCATCCTCTATACTATCTTCTCCATGAATGAATGCTATTTGCACAAATATAGCAACCTGCATAGAGTTGTAATACTATGATTGCACCTCATTCTGTGGTTGTAGTGTGTAGTTCTCTGCAAAGTCAACAACTGAAATGATGGTACCACGTGGAAATGTGTCCTTGCATAACTTGAATTGCAAGTCCAACCATTGAGCTCTATGGGTATGCCTTACATACTCATAAACTATATTATCTCAAAAAATAGAGATAAACTGATACACTGGAATATTTGGAATGACCAATTCACACATTTTTGCTTCTTTGCCATCTTTCAGACTATATGCCACTGTCTTGTATTTTCCAAAACTTACTAGCTCATTTCCAATTGCATGTGTGTTCTCCATATGTTGAAAAATTGAAAAATGTTGCAACCCACCATAATGATCATACGTTCCATCCAAGCATAAGCTATTGTGGAATAATTGACCATCCACTCTCGGGCATAAGATGTTCAATATGAAATCTCTTGAAGATCTAGGTGGGAACTTTATATTACACTCCTGTAAAACATCATTAGTATGAAAATCTACACATATATATATATAAACATCATAATGATTAGAAAACTCAATATGTACTCTACAACAACAAGTTGTGCATGCTTGATTTATTTTGACATAAAAAGGATTTACCATTTCAAAATACCTTTGACTAATTTTGACTTGAGGATACATCTCTTGAAATTTATTGAAAAATTGTGTTTGAGTCACATCCAAAAAATGCTTTGGATGTGGCTCACAGTTTTGACAACCAATTCTCCTTCTTACAACATCTCTTGCATTAGGAGATACCCTTGTGTTATTTTTCCAAAATTATTTGATGAGGGATCTCAAGGATTCAACAACAACTTTGTCTTTCTGTGGGAGTCTCCTAGAGAATGCCCACAACTCATTCATGTTTGGGTCCTCAACTCTTTCACATCTTCTAATGACTCTCATTAGAGTTTTTCTACTTATTTTCAATGCTTGACTTGTCTTTCTAATGAGGTGATCTTTCTTTGTTTGTTGGCTTACTATTGTCGATGTAATGGCACGTCGTGTGACATTATTATCCTTGGTGCATGAGGTGGAACCCACACTCTCATATGCACTCATTAGATTCTTTACAATTGATTTTTCACTTGAGGCATCCGATGTTCTTAGGCCAAGAATTTTCATAATGGACCTAAATTTGAGATTTCTCATCAATTCAACAAATAGTTGACATCTTCCAGTTTCATTTAATTTCTCAAAGCATGATTTCCATATCTTGTTGGCATATCTTTGGCAAGTATGCTTGGGAGTATTATCTTGCATGGGCTTCATTGCAAAAGTTGACGGTGGAATATTCTATGCAAAATTCTAGGAGGTGTTTTCATTGGTAAAGTTGACTCAACATTAGGAATTTCTTCAATATTTACTTGAGATGGGATAGATGATGTACCTTCAATTGGAGATGAAAAAGATGAAAAGGCTTGAAGTTGAGGTGGAGAATATGGTGTACCTTCAACTTTATGTGTGAATGATGGTGTGCCACCAACTTGGGAAGAGAATGAAGATGTACCTTCAACTTCACCTATGAAAAATGGAGTGCCTCCAATTTGAGAAGATAATGATGGTGTTCCTTCAACTTGAGTTGTGGATGATGGAGTGCCTCCAACTTCAAGATTCAATTTCCTTGTTGAATGGAGGTTTTTTGTGCCACCAATTCCATCTCTCTCTTAGCTTCATTATATATGTGTCATGTTCCTCTTCAATTGGCAATGGTGGAATGTCTTCTTGTATGCTTGATAATTTCTTACTTTCACGAATTCACTTCATTCTTTCTCTTTTCCTCTCATTCTCAACTTCATGCTCTTCTGGTGTTAGAGTTTTTGCTCATTTCCTCGACATGATGGTTATTTCTATATGCATCATGAATAAGACATAGATAAATTAGACCATCTTGGTACAATAAATTAATCTCATACACAAATCTCAAAATATATAATCATATATAATCAAAGTTAAATTCACATTTTCTTAACATATCTTCTCAAACACACTCTCTTAACCTCCCATGGATACAACTACTCAAGACAAGATACAAGAAGTCACTAGCACTAAGGAGAGTTATGACAAGCACATTGTGGTGGACCAACCATTCCAAATGGAGACTCACAAGGTAAAACTAGACCTATCTGCATGTTAAAGGACAACCCAAATTCTTATATTATAGGTGGTGAATTAGTTATAGTAGCTCATGAAGATAAGTATGAAGTCATCTCAAATCAGCAATTTATTGTCAATCAAGGTCATAGGAGTAATGATCACAAAGGTAATTCAAAAAAAACCAATGGATTTCATGACAAAGAACACAATGATGATGTTAGAAGCATAATGAATAATCAACATGATGATTTTTATGACAAACAAGCTAGGTATGGTGTACCCTTGTAATCACTGAAAGTATTGAATTATCACAATCAATGAATACAAATCAGTCAATTGGTAGTAAACAAGACATTGAGTATAATGGTACACCTAGTCCCAATGATGAGCATGAGTTGAATGGTTTATATGTCACTATTGAGAGTGGAAATGAAGAGGGATTTTATGATTATGTTTGTCTAATAAATGACTCCAAACTTGTTGATTTTGACATGATTAGATTAGAAGTGAAATGTGTAATGATAGTTCAGGCCTAGATGTGATTAATGACATAGATGAGCACATGTTGATTGTTGATATCATATTCTACCATGATAAAACTCTTAAAGTTTCAGCTCTTTTGTGTAATCCTAACTATGGTGCAATCTTTAAAAGTTAGGAGCATGTCCTTGGTTTGACTAGAAATGATGTGACAATTAGTCTAAGTGGTAAGACACTAATCAAGACTCCTTGCCTTCAATAGATATGTTTGAAATGTAAAGAGACAAAATACTAACATTAGAAACTAGCTTTATGATGCAAGACTTGAAGAAAATCATGGTGAACATGTAAATAGCATCAATTATAGTTTGAATTAGCTATTCAAGATAGACAGGGGTGAAATCATCAAGAAAAGAGTAATTTAAAGGCTAATTATGATGACAGAGTTGTTGGTGATCTTTTGACTGAGTTTTAAGATGACAAAAAGACTAAAATATAGAGTTTATTGCAGCCTAACTAGTCTAATTTCTTGGAGAAACCTAGAGATGGCAGTCCAAAAATTTTAGAGGGTACTTGAAAATAACAAAGAACTTATCTAGTATAGGTCCAATAAACGAAACTCACACTAATTTTTTAGAGGTAAATGGCAAAGAGGATGATAGTGACAACTCATTACTATATGAGAATCAAATATATTAGATTTGTAGCATCAATAGCACTATATTTTAAATGTTGATACAACTGGTTACATTAGAGAGATTGATGATAATACTTTGTTATAGGGAGGTATCGATGACATAGTTCAAATTCAAGATACAACAAATTCTATTAATGATTTAAGATACAACAAATTCATGTATATATCATATTTTAATGATTCTAATTCATTAATGCACATAATGATGACTTTTTAACTTAGATAGTTCCACTTTTAGTGATTGTGAGTGTTCTAAAGAACATAAAGTGAAGTAAACAAATACATAAAGAACATACCTTAGAATTCAAGATTCAAGTTGACCAATCCTCCAAATTGGCTTCAAAATCCTCAAAAATTTGATCTTTTTGGCAAGTTCCTTCGTATTCAATATTGAATTCTTTATAACTCTAGAATAGGATTAGTGAAATTTATGAAAAAACAAACATATATCATCAAATTCAATCTAAATACATGAAAATTAGCTTTGAAACAATATAAAACATGAAACTTTCAGTTTAAATAATCTAATTTTGTCCAAAAACATGCAAAACCAGTTCTTCTATGTTGAAAAAATAAAAAACGGTGGTGGATTGATCAAACAATGATTCTTAAAATGTCAAACACCATGAAAAAGTGTTTTCTTGTCTAATAGCACGCATAAAAAGTAGGGAATAATAGACATGTGGGGTCTGAATCACATATCCCACATGCATTTTTCAATTTTTTTTTGCTTCCCAAAATGTGCTAGCGTTATAATGTGAGTGCATTTTAGGAAGCATGAAAACTTTGTGCTTTCATGCATGCAAACAAGTATAAGTGTTTTAAGTCTTTTTAGTGTTTTAAGTGTTTAAAGAGCCTGGAGGGAGAGAGATCAAGATAGATGGATCTCCCTATCTCTTCCTCTCTAAACCCTAAACCTAATCAACCTTAAACCCCTATCTCCATGTCTTTATCATCCCTCTACCTCTCAATCTCTCTTCCTATGTCTCTGGTCATGTCCCTCACCCTCTGTCTCCCAATCTCTCCCCTCGATCTCCTCTATATCTCCCTATCGGTCCTCTCTCTCTAAACCCTAACCTAAACCTCTAAACCTTAACTTGTAACCCCTAAACCATAAAACCTAAACCCTAAATAATGCCACCAAACCCTAACCCTAAACCCTAAACCCCAAACCCCTAAACCATAAACCCTGGAAGCAATTCTAAACCTCTATCTCTCTATCTCTCCCAATCTCTATCGGTCCCCTCTCTCTATCTCTCTCTAAACCCCAAACCCTAAACTCCTAAACCCTAACCCCTAAACCCTAAACCTAAGCAACCCTAAACCCCTAACCCCAAACCCTAAACCCCAAACCCTAACCCCTAAACCCTAAAATGTAAACCTGAGCAACCCTAAACCCCTAAACCCTAAATAATTCTCCTAAACCCTAAACCCTAAACTTGAGCAACCCTAAACTCATAAACCTCAAATAATGCCATCCCTAAACCCTAAACTCAAGCAACCAGGCTAAACCCCTAAACCATAAATAATTCCCCTTTAACCCTAACCCCTAAACCCTAAACTTGAGCAACCCTAAACTCATAAACCCTAAATAATGCCCCTAAACTTGAGAAACCCTAAACTCATAAACCCTAAATAATGCCCCTAAACTTGAGCAACCCTAAAGTCATAAACCCTAAATAATGCCCCTAAACTTGAGAAACCCTAAACCTCTCTCTCTAGAGAGTGAGAGAGAGCGTAGGAGATAGAAAGGGGAGGGAAGTAGAGAGTGAGAGAGAGGGTAGGAGGTAGAGAAGGGAGGGAAGTAGAGAGTGAGAGAGGGTAGGATGTAGAGAGGGGAGGGAAGTAGAGAGTGAGAGAGAGGGTAGGAGGTAGAGAGGGGACGATAATAGAGAGTAAAAGAGAAGGTAGGAGGTGGAGAGGGGAGGGGAGAAGAGAGTGAGAGAGAGGGTAGGAGGTAGAGAGGGGAGGGAAGTAGAGAGAGAGAGAGGGTAGGAGGTAGAGAGGGGAGGGTAGTAGAGAGTGAGAGAGAGGGTAGGAGGTAGAGAGGGGAGGGAAGTAGAGAGTGAGAGAGAGGGTAGAATGTAGAGAGGGGAGGGAAGTAGAGAGTGAGAGAGAGAGAGAGAGATAGAGAGAGGAGGTGAGAGGGAGAGGGAGAGGGAGAGAGACAGAGAGAGCATAATGCGAGCGCGTTATAACACACTTGCGTTATGCTTTGCCTTGGTAATTTCCAAGCCTTCGGTTTGTATTTGCCTTGGGCTTCCAACTCAAAGGCTTGGACTATGTTTAGGTCATCCAAGGACGTGTTTTTCTAGATTCTAACAAAATTCACATAATCTAGAGTGTGCTCCCCATCAAGATTGCACTTTTTCAATGAAAATTTAAAAAAATACCACCATAATCTTAAGCTCTCTCTTACCTATCTAACCATATTTTTTTTCACATTTTGGGTATGTTAAGGATTTCATCTTTAATTTATTTTGTTAGTGTATCCATTTTTTGTCAAAAACCAGTGTCTAGTGTTTTTGACTTTTTTTTAAACCGTTCATCAAAATTTCAAATAAGCTACATTTTTAGAAACTATACTTCATTCTACACGTATTCAAAAAAAATCAATTTTTGATTAGTTTTCAAAAAATTTAGGGGGGAGCATGCTCAATTTTCTATTTTTCAAGATGTGCCCACTTTGAAAATTAGTAAAAAATGAATTATTCATGAAAAAATTATCAAAAAAATCAAGGATAAACTACATGGTGTTGCTAATTTCTCACCGAAGCAATTTTTACAATACTAAAAACAGGTTAACAATTTAGAGGGAGCACACCAGATGCTATTTTATGTTTTTTGAGAAAAATAGGACCAATTTGTGTTCTCCCTATTTTTGAACCCCTTAATCTCAACCATTTTTGAAAAAGATTAGTAGTTTAGAAACTAGATTCATAGCACTACGACTCTTGTTTTTGTTGTATCTTCAAATTTTGAGTGTAACTATCTTCAATTTCTCATCCAACATCAGTCTTTCCTGATTTTAGAAAAAAAAAGTGGCATCTTAAGAACCCCCTTTTGGTCCCTCATCTTTGTGCACTTACTCATCACTAATATAAAAATGATACTCCCTCAAGATCTTCCTGTCATCTGCATGATTGAATGCCATATGCATAAATATAGCAACCTGCATAGAGTTGTAATACTGTGATTGCACCTCATTCTGTGGCTGTAGTGTGTAGTTGTCTACAAAGTCAACAAATGAAGCAATGGTACCAAGTGGAAAAGTGTCCTTTCATAACTTGAATTGCAGGTCCAACCATCGAACTCTATGGGTGTGCCTTGCATACTCCTAAACTATATTCTCTCAGAAAATAGAGATAAACTGATACACTGAAATCTTTTCAAAGACTAATTCACACCTTTTTGCGTCTTTACAATCTTTTAGACTATATGCCACTGTCTTATATTTGTGAAAACTCACTAGTTCATACCCAATTGCATGTGTGTTCTCCATATGTTCACAAACTGGCAAATGTTGCAACCCACCACAATGGTCACACGTGCCATCCAAGCATAAGTTCTTGTAGAATAATTGACCATCCACTCTTTGACATAAGATACTCGATATGAAATCTCTTGAAGATCTAGGTGGACACTTTATATTACACTCTTACAAAACATCGTTAGTATGCAAATCTACACATAGAAATACAAATATATATATATATATAAACATCACAATGATTAGAAAACTCAATATGTACTCTAATACAACAAGTTGTGCATGTGTGAATTATTTTGACATAAAAAGGCTTTACCATTTCAAAATACCTTTGACTAATTTTGATTTAAGGATACATCTCTTGAAATTTCTTGAAAAATTGTGTTTGAGTCACATCCAAAAAATGCTTTGGATGTGGCTTACAGTTTCAACAACCAATCCTCCTTCTTACAACATCCCTTGTATTAGGAGATACCCTTGTGTTATTTTTCTAAAATTAGTCAATGAGAGATATCAAGGCTTCAACAACAACTTTATCTTTCCATGGGAGTCTCCTAGAGAATGCCCGCAATTCATTGGTATTTGGATCCTCAACTCTTTCATGCCTTCCAACGGCTCTCATTAGAGTTTTTCTACTTATTTTCAATGCTTCACTTGTCTTTCTAATGAGGCAAGGTTTCTTTGTTTGATGGGTTACTATTGTCAACGTAATGACATGTCATGTGACATTACTATCCTTGGTGCATGAGGTGGAACCCACACTCTCATATTCACTCATTAGATTATTTACAATTGATTTTTCACTTGAGTAATATGATGTTCTTAGGCCAATCTGTTGTGATGTTCACAACACGCCCCATTTTACCTCTTAGCAAAATGAGGACCCCTACTGTGGCTATTGCATATGGTTTGTGTGTGGTCGTGCTTGGTGGTCAAGGGAAAAAGAGGTAAGTATTTGAAAATTGAAAATACCTAGTAGTAAGTACAAGGCACAAGTAGTGGCGAATTCTTTGTGAAAAATGAGTAAGGGTTGTTTTTCAAACCAGCGAGAAATTCCTAGTATTTTGTGAGATATGTTGTTTTTTGGTAAAACGCATCATTTTGGAGGTTTTTATGTATGTAAGGTCTTTGTATGGGTCGTGTTGGGTGCAATCGGGTTTTTGTATCTTGGTGATTATATGCATGTGTTCAGTGTTTGGGCCCTTTGTATACCAATCAGACTCGATAGGTGTTCAAAAGTTGAATGAATAAAGTGTCAGATTCGTATTGTATGTGGGTTTGTATGTATGTTCAATGTAAGTGCAATCTATATACATAGGGGTGATATACATGCACAGACCTGAGGGAAGTATACAATGCAGTTTATTAAGGTGAAAAAGGTACTTTATGCAGTATTATATTTTTGTATGTCTCGGCTTTGCATCTTTAAGATACATGCAATTATGAATTCCAAAGGGTTATTTAAATCTGATATAAAGATACATTGTTTCTTGATGCATTCTAGATAAGTATGCAGTCGCTTGATATAATGCATGGACCCGAAAAGATTATGCAATACAATTAATGAAAGTTAAAAGTCAAACATGATTGTATCAAAAGTTCGCATGTATAAGTGATTGTATCCAAGGGCAGATGCAATTATTGTTTCTTTGAAGAGACAAAAGCGGGTAAGTAGAGTGGGGCCCATGATGGTATCCCGTGGTTGTATGTTTGATATACAAGGGGATATACAAAATAGAGATACAAAAGGGGTGGTACAAAAGATGAAAAGCTAAAACTCAATGCAAATTTTAAAAGGTGATGAAGTAAGATCAATACTCTTGTATGTATGAAAGATTGTATACATACAATCTCGATATACAAAAAGGTAAAAGTGCATTATCAAAAAATAAAGGGAAGGTAAAGTCAAACTAAGGTATCGGTTGCATTTGTATAATGGTTTGTATCTATTATATGTACATTGTGATATACAAATAGAAGATACAAAGCTAAACATGGAGTAAAGTGTAACATTGTTTTATAACCCATTGCATATCTCGGTTTGTATATTAAACGATATACAAAAAAATGATATACAAAAAAATGATATACAAAGTTCAAATGCAAAGGGTAGATTATTAATGGATACAATGTTCAAAATAGAAGGAAAAAATAGAGAGTCGAGTCCTTATGATGCATTGAATGCAGCATTTAATGCAGAACTAACAATGAAACGATGAATTTAAACATGTTAAAGTTAAGTAAAGATTGTTATTCTTTCATAATTGCATCATGAAAGCTAAAATTGCAGAGAAAGGAGATTATTGCACAAATTGAATAGATAGTCCATAGCTGAACAAAATTTCAAAATGGAAATGGTGTGGTAAAAATGGTAAAGTGGGTCAATACTCATAGAGTTAAGTTGTCACTAAAACAGGGATGTTTCTTAAATGCTGTTACAATATAGTTAATCAAAAATGCAAATTGGTTATGAGTAATTTCATTTAAAAAAATGCAAGTTAATGACAAATTATTGTATCTGATTAAAGAAATTAACGGATTGTGTTATGTAGCATGAAATCTAAAACAAGAAAAGACAAAAAAGATTAGGGTAAATGTAAAATGTAAGAAATTCATGGTAAAACCCTAGGAATATGAAGTAAAACAAGAAGTTAAATATGTGACTTTTCATACAAGATGGCTCTCAAACAAAAGAGAATAGATCCAGTGGGCGAAGAAAAGGTAAAGAAAGAAAGAAAGTTGCAAAAGGAAATAGAAAAGGAGGAATTGCCGGTGCACAGAGGATATCCATCCTTAATTAGCATGAGCAGGGTCGGGACTGATACAAACGTAGGATCTTATGATGCAGAGGATGTTCTTCAAAAAATTATAGCATTAGATGCTACCCCTGATATGAAGTGCATTTCGGATAGGGGATTGTACAAGGCTGCAGGGTTCCCATTAGCCATGGAGGCTAAGGATCTAGTTCTGGAGTGCATAAATAGATACGATGTAAATACCAAAAGAGTAATACATGAAGACTGGGTTATTGCAAATTTGTCCACAGAGGGGATAGCAAGGACATTTGGTTTAGAGATTCAGGAGGAAATGGTGGATATAGACATAGACCAATATACAAAAGATTTTAAAAGCAATGAAAGAGATTGCAAGAGCAGAATTTTCTACAGCTGGTATAATGCAGAAAACAAACCTAAGGTTGTAGCAAGAGTACCAAAGAACTTGTTGGCAAGAGACACTATGTGGCTTCATGAGTGTTGTCATTGATGGCAACAAAGTTCATCCCACACATCCGCAAGACATGGTATGTCTATACTGGAAGTCAGATTGATGAGTATTTTGGTTCGGTGAGCAAGAACAGAGCATGCAGCAAGGTCCAACAATCAGGTCCGGATCTCACAGAGGAAGTATCTTAGTAAAGTGCGGACTTGGGGAAGTCAAGAGGAGTACCATGACTAATACATTCTAGAGATTGAGCCTCCGGTGATGAAAGAGTGAAAAGATAAGAACACCTAAGTGTTGGGTTCCTGTTTGGCAAAGTAGACTGAGGAAGAACTGATCGGCAGAGCATTAGAACTTAATCTGGATGAGATATTGATGGTGATCAAGCTTCTTAAGAGATCATTCATGATTGGCCGACCTGATTGATGACTTTTATAAGTATCTCTTTGATTCGCATCACTTGGTAAGCAAGGATTCAGCCGACAGACCAAAGTTTGGAAAAATATTGAGTATTCCGGATGCCGACTAGAAAGATGTTGAAATCCTTGGTGCGGATATATATACCAGATGGATTTCGATGAGAAGGGGTGTGTAAGGTATTGGGAAGTGTGAAGAAAAGTAGAGAGCAGAGTGGAAATAGAAATACAGGTCTGGTATATGACAGGACAACAGCACTAAGGCAGAGGAAGAATGAAGTGCAGTAGATCAGTATATTGAGCTTAACCGAAACTAAACCTCAGCATATGTGTATGCTTCTCATCAGTTCAAATACCCAGTTTCCTTCTATAAACTATTGTAGACAGTGAGCCTCTTGTGAGAAGTGTGCTCAGGCAGTGAGCCCTAATTGGCAAGTGTCATTTTGTACTACCTTATTCTTTTAACAGAGAATACAATCTTGGGTTAATCACCCCATGGTTTTTTCCCTTAATAGGGTTTTCCACATCAAAAATATTGTGTCATGTGTGTTGAGTTTATTTCTACTTCCATGGTTGTGTATGCTTATATGATTTGATATTGCACTATTTGTTAAAGAAGAAAAGAAAGTCAAATAATTAAGATAACTGATTCACCCCCCCTCTCAATTATCAATAATTGGTATCAGAGCTAAGTTCCTCTAGATAGAGCCTAACAGCTTGAGGAAGATCTGGGAATCTCAATGGATATGTATGGTATGAGGGAACATCTTCAGTCTACTCTAGAAGATCTTGATCAATCTCACTCTAAATTCAATGAGCTGAGGGAAAGACTCAAACAAGCTGATGATTTCATAAATGAACTCAAAGAAAAACTAAGTATCTCAATGAAGAAAAGAAAGGAACTTCTTCAATAATTAGCAAGTCAAAATGAAGCCAATGATACTAATGAAGATCTAAATGAGAAAACCAAGTTATGTGAGAAGTTATCAAAACAGTTCATTATGGTAAGACATGAAATGGAATCAGGAGTTATGAAATTCACCCAAAAAATTGAAGAGAAAAGAAAAAGTGAAGATAATCTAAAACAATCTCTCAAGGAGAAGTCAAAAGACTGCCACAAAATGGATAGAATAATCAGGCACCTAGAATCTGATCTTGAAGAAGCTAGAGACAATGAAGAACAACTTGAGAATCAGATAGACACTCTTAAAAGGGATCTTCAAACAGCAAATGAATACAAAGAGAAATTCAAGATAAGCTCTGCTCAACTTGAAGTTCTTGAAATCCAAAAAAGGGTAGATGACAAGCAAGGCTTGGGGTATGAGAAAGGGGAAAGCTCTGGATCCAGTCAGAAGAACTCTGGATTAGGAAATCCAAGGAACAAGCCTAGAAGACCTCCGGTAAGGCAACCAAATGCTCAAAGATATCCATCCTTCAATGGATACTACCACAATTGCAATAACTTTGGTCATAAAGCAAATCAGTGTAGAAGAAGAATGAATCAAACTAATTCATCCTTCTCCGGACAGTGTTTTAACTGCAAAAGGTATGGTCACAAATCTCAAGAATGTAGAAATATACAAATAAACAATTCATTCAATGGTAGATGCTTTGCATGCAATAGAATGGGACATATGGTAATGCAAATCAAGAGGATATTAGTCAAATCTGCAAAGAAATGTTGTTTGCTACAATTGCAATAAATTTGGTCATATTGCCAAATTCTGTAGAAGTAAGAATCAGGATAAAAGGGGTCCAGTACATCATAATCAAAATCAAGACAAAGGAAAAGGAAAAGTGAATGTGGATGAAATTAAAAGGGAGATGAATAAGATTTGGGTAAAGAGAAGTCCTAAAAATGTTGGGGATGGATCCGCACCAGAATCTGGTGCTGATATTCCTTCCAGAAACTAAATAGATGAGCTCTGGCTCAGGAGGAGTCTCAAGGAAAACATTTTCCCCCAGCCAGTTAATTGGTGCCTAAATTTGGCACATGGAATGTTGCGGATTAAAGGGTTCTCATAGAAATATCTAAAGAAGCCTTGGTAAAGATATGAAAGATCTGCAAGAAAATTTGAAGAGTCTAATCTTCCAAGATTGATCCGGTTTGACAGTTTTTCGGTAAAAGTAGGATTTTCACAGTTTGATCTGGTGTGATTCTAAACTGAAACATCTTGATCTGCGAATAAAGGGGATGATTCAAGGAAAGCAGAGACATTGAAATTCATCACTAAAAATAGCTCTAAGTACATCTCAGTGATCCGAAAAAATCTCTCTCATGATAAGGCAACCGAAATAACTTAAGTTGTGCATTTATTACAAAATGAAATTAGGGTTTGCTCAGAGATAAAAGGGTTCATTTGCTCGTCATTTGCACATTTACATTAGTGAAAAAGATAAGAAGAGCTCTGCAAACAAGTTTGCTTCATCTCTCTCAAGGATCAATCACAAAATTCAAGTCAACCAGCAATCTTTTCAGCTCTTTTCGTGAACCCTAGAGGCATAAAAAGGTACTTTTCGCTCTTGTAAATCTCTCTCTGAATATGTTGAAAGATGGATACTTTGAATGTTGTCAAAATCACTGATAGGCCGCACCCTAATTTTAAGAAACACCCTTATAAATCTCTAGAAGTAGATCCTTTAGGCTCATTCTCTAGCATTCCGCATGGGGTTTTGCATGTTGAAGATGTTAGGGCATACGTTCATGTGAATATTGAGGAATTCAAGGAATCCAAGATGATGGATATATATCATAAGCAGCTAATAGATGAATCATTTGAACTCAAACCTCAGTACAAAGCCATCCGAGACAAGCATTTTGGACAGTGCATTCATTTCCCCTATTTTGTAGAAGATGAATGGGTCCGGTATAATCTGAGCAGAGTGCATGACAACTTCATATGGTTGATGAGACCATTTAAGATCACAAAGGATGCCATTAGGGCAGTGACCAAATTGCACTCATCCGGTGGGTTACCTACTATCAAATCAGTCAAAAAACAAACTAATAGTGAGGCTACCAAATCTAAATTTGATAAAAGAGCAATGACAATTGAGGACATCACAGATCCGGATATCGAGTTTACCTCCATGATAATTGGCTACAAGATATATCACTCTAGCAGAGAGAATTCTGTATCCGAAACAGTAATTTACACTGCTTATGAAATGTTAAGAAAGAATGCTGACTATGATCTTTGTGAGCTCCTTCTGAACCAACTTTTGGAGAATTTGTAGAAGATAAAGAAGGATAAAAAGAATTCCTTCAAATACGGTGGCTTGATACTCTGTCTATTCTTTTACTACATGAATGAGCTACCCGGATCTAGTGGTTGGGTATGGCAAAATGACAGACCGGTTGCCATTCAAATCAGAGATTACTTGCATGGGCTTGGTGATGCCAAGGCACAAAACACAGCACTGTGGGGTTACTTCAAAAACTTCCAAAGCATGATGCAGGCCAGAGAAAGAATCCCTCAATCTCTAGTTGAAAAATACAAGGATATAGTGTGCTTTATGGTAGACACTGATTAGTGTCTGATGGAGGCAATAGAGCCAAGGATAGTCTGGATTATGCCAATTGGGTATGAGGTGGATGATAAAATTTTGGAACTACATGTCCAACAGCTACTAAGTCAGCCCAAGGACCCTAAGGCAGAAAGGTTTGGAACCTTTCAAGAGTTGAGTGTAAAAGTTCATGTTGAACTAAGACAGTCTGAGATCAAGAGAAAAGTGAGAAGGGAAGTAGAAGAATTCACCAAGAGGCATGGAATATCAAAGGAGGCACTTGATGCCAATAGAGAGAAGATGGAAAGGGTAGAGAAAGAAAGGCAAGAAATAGAAAAAGAAAGTGCTCTAGTGCAAGCCCCCTCCTGGACCAAATCCTCCAAAAGATCTGCACCTGCCACCTCTAAGAGCCAAAAAGCATCAAAACCGAAAGCCCAGACATCCAGAAAGGGAGAGAAAAGAACAAAGAAAAAGGAAACAAGGTCCTATAGAAGTCCTAAGGATGATGAAGAGATAGAGACAGATGAGGAAGTAAAGAAAATGAAGAAGAAGAAGAAAACATCTGATGAATCCTCTACTGGTCAAGGCAAGCAAGAAAAGATAGAAGAATTTGTTGAAAAACCTTCTCTCTGCATTGATGATATCATCAAATCAGTCACTGTGGATGGGAACCTAAAACCAATGACTAAGTTCTATGATGAATATAATGAAGCTGACCAAAAGATCTTGCAAGAAGCTAAAGTCAGGTATCTGAATATCTATAATAAGGCATTTATTGAAATCATATCTCTAATTCCCAAAAGCCTAGAAAAGGAACTAGAAATAAGGAAGAACAATGCTAAGGCAAAGGACCTTGAGATCTAGGAACAAATAGCTATTCAGCTCTATCCTTCAATCACTCCGAAACAAATGAATATGATCTTCAAAGATTGCAAGGATGAGTTCCAGAGCAAAGCTAGAATGAATCAGCTTATGCTTGGAGAAACTGACAAAGTGGCAAAAGAAATAGAAGACATCCTCCGGAATGCTTTTAAAAGATTCAATCTTCCTATTATAGAGGACTTAGGTGATGAACCCTCTGCCATGGATGACGAAGGAGAATCTACTGTGAAAAATGGAGAAGAGCCAAAGGACATAGGTGAGGAAAGGACTCAAGACTTGGATTCCTCTGCTTCGGAAGAGGAAGTCCCTAAAGAAGTAAACATCTCTCTTCTGGATCCCCCTACTAACTCCAGAACTAAAGGAGAAGAAAGAAAGGATGAGAAAACTGATCAAGAAGAAGAAGTCAAGGAATGAGAAAAAGATCAAATAGAGAAAACCCCAGATGACAGCTCTGAGGCCATAGAAGGGAAGAAAACTCTGTCTCTGGCAAGAGACACTGCAGAAGCAGTCAAAGACTTCTTGACAAAAGAAATGACGGAATTAGATGAACCGGAGCTACTCCAAGGACCATTCAATTTTGATTCCCTCTCCCCAGTTCAAACAATGAAGATAGCATCCTTTGCCCAAGCAAAGACAAAAGAAAAACTTCTGAAGTCTCACATGGAAGACTATGAGCTAATAGAGATTGCATCTGGTGTGTTGGAGAAGATCATGCCATCCTTTCAGAAGAATCTTTCGGCCTCTTCATCTGGTAATCTCAAATCTCTTGTTAATTCTGTCAGCACACATTTTGATTCCTTCGAGAAATCTGCTGAGGAGAAAGTCTGGAAAGAGTTTTTGGGTAAAATATTCTCTGAAGTACAGGGGTATATAACAAATGATAGGAGAAATTTGGACATTGGGATAAAGAGATTAGAAAATTCTCTTAAAGATGGCGGAGACATATAAATTTTGTTTATCCTGGTCTAAAGTGACAATGGATATTGAGAAGAAAGTGAAAGAACAAGAAGGTAAACTTTCAAGTCTATCTCAGAATTTTGATCCTCTCACCACATCCATAATAAACCAAGAATGTCAAACTATTTCCATTCTAAATGAACTAAAGAAACTTGAGAAGGAAAGGAAGAATATAATAAGTAGGATGGGTGAACTTAGAGGGATAATTATCCCTAAGTTAGAGGCCATGCATGAGGCCCTAACTGATGCTCAAACCATAGCCCGGACCAGTGATCTGACAGATCTAAAGAGTGTAGAAGCTATTGCATTCCTGTTGCGTGGTCACATCTCAATTTTGAACAGGATGAAGCAGAGTTGGGCAACAGAATTTATCCAATTGAAGACAACTTTTGCAGATATACTTTAGTATATGTAAGTACAACATGTATATATATTTATGCAGCCAAGTATAGATTATTTTTGGGAAATTTTGGTATGTGGAGCCTACCCTTTTCCATTGATGTCAAAGAGGGAGTGAGGAACAGTGAAAAATGTGGAATCTAAATAAGGGGGAGCTCCGGAAAAGTGTACATAAGAACAGAGCATCAACCAAGGGGGAGTAAACTATAACACTTAGTCATTTTTCACTAAGTGTTGCCATCAATACCAAAGGGGGGGATTGTTGGCAAGAGACACTCTGTGGCTTCATGAGTGTTGTCATTGATGGAAACAAAGTTCATCCAACACATCCGCAGGACATGGTATGTCTATACCAGAAGTCAGATTAATGAGTATTTTGGTTCGATGAGCAAGAACAAAGCATGCAGCAAGGTCTGACAATCAGGTCCAGATCTCACAGAGGAAGTATCTCAGTAAAGTGCAGACTTGGTGATGCAGAGGTGTTAGGTCTCCAAAGATAATCTAACAAGATCAAAGGGTTTCAATAGTTTGCGGGCTTCAACCAATAAGACTTCTCTAGCCTTCCTCTTGTCCTAAACTCCACCAAAGGGCTCAAGTCTGGATTCCAACTTCTCAGATGAACTCTAGCATCTTCTAGGGTCTCAACCTACCCCAACCAACAAGGTTCCAAAGGTTTCACAAACCAATTGGATAGATTCTTGACAATTCCCCTTAAACAGGCCTAATCCTTGTAGTCTTGTTCAGCGACTAAACTGTACTTTTCTCCAAACTTTCCCAAAACACTTTTGAAACAAATGACTGATTTGGATACCCTCTATTGAGTTCTAAAACATATCTCAAACTCACCTACTGTTGTTTTGGACGAAATGTGACTGTCCTAACACCCTGCTGCCTTCCCACAAGGCCTAAATTGACCATTTTACAAAGGAACCCTATGACAAACTTGTCCCACACACTTCAAACCTAAAAACAGTCTTAGGAAAGGGTTCAAAACCAAGGATTTTCCAGGTCTTATCAGGAGGTTTGCACATTTAAGGTTTGCAATACAAAAATCTCATTTCTAGGCCTCAAAACCTAGGGCTTCCTAGATCTCCCACTTCCAATCACTTCCAGACCTCATTCAAAGGTCCAACACCATCTAATTGACCATATTATACAACAGCAATCATAAAAATATCACCTTGTTAAGACGGATCTCCGGCTGCTATAACCATGCCACCATTCTCAATGCTCTTTTCACATGCAAACTTGACTCCAAACGGTGATCACCTCTCCCATTTACACTCCTCCTGCTTTTTCATGGTTAGAAACATATGGTACATGTTAATAAGGACCTACTCCATGAGAATCAGAATCCTACATTCATGGAAAGGTCCAAAAATGCATTGCAAACCCTCAAAATCCCTGTTTTCACAGTCAAACAGGCAGTTCCAGAAAAACAGCGATAATTTCCTCTAGGAATGGAGTTAGGACCTCAAACCAGATGCATTGGAAAGGTTATTCAATCCTCTTTCCAACCATATATGGCTTGCCTTTGTATCTATCCGTACAGAACCGTACAAACGCTGGAAACAGCAAATTTGCAGTCAAAAAGTACAGAAAAACAAGGAAAAAAAGGCAAAAACGTGATTTTTATTCATCCCACCTTTCTCCTCGGGGTATGTGAGGGTATTTGTAGATATGCAAGGTGGTTTTCAACTATCCACAACTGTTTTTCAACTGTGGGGTCGTTTTCCCCTCTTTACAACACATGTTTACATTGGTTTTACAAAATAACTCTTAGAAAACCTTACATTGCATGACTTCCTTTGACTAGACATACTTCAAGGACCTTAACATGACTTCATTACATATGAGAGTCACTTGGACCTTATTAAAAAAACATGAGAAATGGTCTTTCAAGACCTTATTAACAACCATGGTCTCTTAGAACACAAAAACTTCAAAATGTGCCTTATGGGGGTTTGATGACCCCTCAGGTGCTCCTGCACCATACCACTATGATGCAGAGGTGTTAGGTCTCCAAAGATAATCTAACAAGATCAAAGGGTTTCAATAGTTTGCGGGCTTCAACCAATAAGACTTCTCTAGCCTTCCTCTTGTCCTAAACTCCACCAAAGGGCTCAAGTCTGGATTCCAACTTCTCAGATGAACTCTAGCATCTTCTAGGGTCTCAACCTACCCCAACCAACAAGGTTCCAAAGGTTTCACAAACCAATTGGATAGATTCTTGACAATTCCCCTTAAACAGGCCTAATCCTTGTAGTCTTGTTCAGCGACTAAACTGTACTTTTCTCCAAACTTTCCCAAAACACTTTTGAAACAAATGACTGATTTGGATACCCTCTATTGAGTTCTAAAACATATCTCAAACTCACCTACTGTTGTTTTGGACGAAATGCGACTGTCCTAACACCCTGCTGCCTTCCCACAAGGCCTAAATTGACCATTTTACAAAGGAACCCTATGACAAACTTGTCCCACACACTTCAAACCTAAAAACAGTCTTAGGAAAGGGTTCAAAACCAAGGATTTTCCAGGTCTTATCAGGAGGTTTGCACATTTAAGGTTTGCAATACAAAAATCTCATTTCTAGGCCTCAAAACCTAGGGCTTCCTAGATCTCCCACTTCCAATCACTTCCAGACCTCATTCAAAGGTCCAACACCATCCAATTGACCATATTATACAACAGCAATCATAAAAATATCACCTTGTTAAGACGGATCTCCGGCTGCTATAACCATGCCACCATTCTCAATGCTCTTTTCACATGCAAACTTGACTCCAAACGGTGATCACCTCTCCCATTTACACTCCTCCTGCTTTTTCATGGTTAGAAACATATGGTACATGTTAATAAGGACCTACTCCATGAGAATCAGAATCCTACATTCATGGAAAGGTCCAAAAATGCATTGCAAACCCTCAAAATCCCTGTTTTCACAGTCAAACAGGCAGTTCCAGAAAAACAGCGATAATTTCCTCTAGGAATGGAGTTAGGACCTCAAACCAGATGCATTGGAAAGGTTATTCAATCCTCTTTCCAACCATATATGGCTTGCCTTTGTATCTGTCCGTACAGAACCGTACAAACGCTGGAAACAGCAAATTTGCAGTCAAAAAGTACAGAAAAACAAGGAAAAAAAGGCAAAAACGTGATTTTTATTCATCCCACCTTTCTCCTCGGGGTATGTGAGGGTATTTGTATATATGCAAGGTGGTTTTCAACTATCCACAACTATTTTTCAACTGTGGGGTCGTTTTCCCCTCTTTACAACACATGTTTACATTGGTTTTACAAAATAACTCTTAGAAAACCTTACATTGCATGACTTCCTTTGACTAGACATACTTCAAGGACCTTAACATGACTTCATTACATATGAGAGTCACTTGGACCTTATTAAAAAAACATGAGAAATGGTCTTTCAAGACCTTATTAACAACCATGGTCTCTTAGAACACAAAAACTTCAAAATGTGCCTTATGGGGGTTTGATGACCCCTCAGGTGCTCCTGCACCATACCACTATGATGCAGAGGTGTTAGGTCTCCAAAGATAATCTAACAAGATCAAAGGGTTTCAATAGTTTGCGGGCTTCAACCAATAAGACTTCTCTAGCCTTCCTCTTGTCCTAAACTCCACCAAAGGGCTCAAGTCTGGATTCCAACTTCTCAGATGAACTCTAGCATCTTCTAGGGTCTCAACCTACCCCAACCAACAAGGTTCCAAAGGTTTCACAAACCAATTGGATAGATTCTTGACAATTCCCCTTAAACAGGCCTAATCCTTGTAGTCTTGTTCAGCGACTAAACTGTACTTTTCTCCAAACTTTCCCAAAACACTTTTGAAACAAATGACTGATTTGGATACCCTCTATTGAGTTCTAAAACATATCTCAAACTCACCTACTGTTGTTTTGGACGAAATGTGACTGTCCTAACACCCTGCTGCCTTCCCACAAGGCCTAAATTGACCATTTTACAAAGGAACCCTATGACAAACTTGTCCCACACACTTCAAACCTAAAAACAGTCTTAGGAAAGGGTTCAAAACCAAGGATTTTCCAGGTCTTATCAAGAGGTTTGCACATTTAAGGTTTGCAATACAAAAATCTCATTTCTAGGCCTCAAAACCTAGGGCTTCCTAGATCTCCCACTTCCAATCACTTCCAGACCTCATTCAAAGGTCCAACACCATCTAATTGACCATATTATACAACAGCAATCATAAAAATATCACCTTGTTAAGACGGATCTCCGGCTGCTATAACCATGCCACCATTCTCAATGCTCTTTTCACATGCAAACTTGACTCCAAACGGTGATCACCTCTCCCATTTACACTCCTCCTGCTTTTTCATGGTTAGAAACATATGGTACATGTTAATAAGGACCTACTCCATGAGAATCAGAATCCTACATTCATGGAAAGGTCCAAAAATGCATTGCAAACCCTCAAAATCCCTGTTTTCACAGTCAAACAGGCAGTTCCAGAAAAATAGCGATAATTTCCTCTAGGAATGGAGTTAGGACCTCAAACCAGATGCATTGGAAAGGTTATTCAATCCTCTTTCCAACCATATATGGCTTGCCTTTGTATCTGTCCGTACAGAACCGTATAAATGCTGGAAACAGCAAATTTGCAGTCAAAAAGTACAGAAAAACAAGGAAAAAAAGGCAAAAACGTGATTTTTATTCATCCCACCTTTCTCCTCGGGGTATGTGAGGGTATTTGTACATATGCAAGGTGGTTTTCAACTGTCCACAACTATTTTTCAACTGTGGGGTCGTTTTCCCCTCTTTACAACACATGTTTACATTGGTTTTACAAAATAACTCTTAGAAAACCTTACATTGCATGACTTCCTTTGACTAGACATACTTCAAGGACCTTAACATGACTTCATTACATATGAGAGTGGTCACTTGGACCTTATTAAAAAAACATGAGAAATGGTCTTTCAAGACCTTATTAACAACCATGGTCTCTTAGAACACAAAAACTTCAAAATGTGCCTTATGGGGGTTTGATGACCCCTCAGGTGCTCCTGCACCACTTGGGGAAGTCAAGAGGAGTACCATGACTGATACATTCTAGAGATTGAGCCTCCGGTGATGAAAGAGTGAAAAGATATGAACACCTAAGTGTTGGGTTCCTGTTTAGCAGAGTAGACTGAGGAAGAACTAACCGGTAGAGCATCAGACCTTAATCCGGATGAGATATTGATGATGATCAAGCTTCTTAAGAGATCATCCATGATTGGCTGACCTGATTGATGACTTCTATAAGTATCTCTTTGATTTACATCACTTGGTAAGCAAGGATTCAACCAACAGACCAGAGTTTGGAAAAATATTGAGTATTCCAAATGCCGACTAGAAGGATGTTGAAATCCTTGGTGCGGATATATATACCAAATGGATTTTGATGAGAAGGGGTGTGTAATGTATTGGGAAGTGTGAAGAAAAGCAAAGAGTAGAGTGGAAATAGAAATACAGGTCCGGTATGTGACAGGACAGCAACACTAAGGCAGAGGAAGAATGAAGTGCAGTAGATTAGTATATTGAGCTTAACCAGAACTGAACCTCAGCATATGTGTATGCTTCTCATCAGTTCAAATACCTGGTTTCCTTCTATAAACTATTGTAGGCAATGAGCCTCTTGTTAGCAGTGTGCTCAGGCAGTGAGCCCTAATTGGCAAGTGCCATTTTGTACTACCTTATTCTTTTAACAGAGAATATAATCTTGGGTTAATCACCCCATGGTTTTTTCCCTTAACAGGGTTTTCCATGTCAAAAATATTGTGTCATGTGTGTTGAGTTTATTTCTGCGTCCATGGTTGTGTATGCTTATATCATTTGATATTGCACTATTTGTCAAAGAAGAAAAGAAAGTCAAATAATTAAGATAACTGATTCACCCCCCCCCTCTCAGTTATCAACAGAACCTTCACAAGATAGATTTTAAAGAGGAAATACATCTAATGATTACAATGTTGAGTAGACTAGTGGGGTTGAGAGATGCAACCAAGTGTGAACCATGGATGTTCACTATTATTCAGTTTATGAGGGAAGCAAAAAAGGAAGATGGGCAAATTCACTGGGCCAAGGCTATCAGTATAGCCATATGGATGTTAGATTTAGGATAGACAACTGAGGGGGGTGAATCAGTTGTTACCAAACTTCTGTTCTTTATAAACTTTAAAGGTTCTTTTATTTCAATAGCATATCAGAGATTTAATCATGAAGCACAATGCATGAATTTAAGAGCAGAAATAAATTCAACACATACAACACAAAGATTTTAATGTGGAAAACCCAGTTAAGGGAAAAACCATGGGGTGACTAACCCAAGATTGTATTCTCTATTAAAAGAATAAGAAGAATGAAATGGCACTTGCCAATTAGGGCTCACTGTTCGAGCACACTGCTCACAAGAGCCCCACTGCCTACAAGAGACACACTGTCTACAAAATAATATAAATAATACATACTTGAACTGAAGATTAGCATCTTCACTATGCTTGAGTTAGTTCCATTTAGGCTCAACACCTCTGCTCTACTTTTCTTTCTTTTTCCCTACCAACTTCTCATCACTATCGGATACTTTTGAATGACTTCGCAATTCTTATTTATACAAGACATCAACTTTGGAATGATCATCAAAGTCGGCACAACATACACTTATTTTATTACAGAGAAAATACAAAAACACAACTTGACTTGTTACAAAAACTTCATGCGCATTACTACATTGTCGGCCACACATAGCTGGGACTTCAATCTTCTTTGAGGAACATGCTAGGCTTTGCAAAAACATCTCCAAGATCATCCACAACATGTGCAAAACATCCAGTCGGCCAAGACATCGTCACTAAGAGGTAAGTCTTCAATTTCAAGCTCAAACTCCAATGTGGACCACCAACATGAACTGGACACAATCTAGAGACCCCCACAAGCTTGCTTGCATCACAAAAAACATCTGCACCACTTCTGCTTATTGTAATCATTGGCATCTTCATTCGGAGCCTCAAGAACACAGTTGCCCATCTCTGTCACATTAGAAGGATTTCTTGTGGACCTCCAAACCATGAACCAATCGAGTTGTCAATTCACATTAGCCTTCCAAACATGCCACCAGATCTGCAGAACATGATATTGTATTTTCAGATCTCACCGAACCTATTTGTGTCACTCTGTCACCTCTGAACAGTTGCCAAAACTAGTTTTACTCTTATGGCCATAACTCCTCCAAATTTTCATGTGGATCTCTCAAATCTTGATGGGATCATCTTCAGACACATGTCTACAAACCCTTTGATGTGCATTCTCTGATCTTCATCTAGCTGGGATCTTCACTTCATAAAGCTTCACTATCTTCACTGATCTTCTCTATTGCTGATAGGACTAATTTTCTCAATATCCTCAACATACAACTCATCCAATCTTTGACATTAATGCAACAGGAGTATGTTGACATTAATGACAACACTAGTTAGGCCCATACTTGCAATAATCTCCGCCTTTGTCATTGATGGCAACATATAATGTGAAAAATTGTTTTAACCATCAAGACAAGAACTTCTCACTGACTGACATAGCTCCCCCTATCAACAACAATCATACACAAGTCTTCTCTTCCTTTATTTCTCCCTCTTTGATCAGCAACCACTTTTTGTTTTTCACATATCTTCTCTCCCCCTTTGACATCAATGGCAAAGGGCACATGCTTGCAACAATCAATCCACCAACTTCTCATACTTTAGAATCATACAGACTGCTCCCCTTGAGTAGTGTTGATGATTATTTTTACACATTCATAACAAAAGTTTAAAATTCACAAAATGAACCTAAACTATCTTGAAAGATATGAAGAAATCAATTAAGAGTTCTTAATCCCAAGTTTCTGTATGGTCAGGTCTTGACCTTGTGGACAATTCAGTAGGTTAATGTGAAACTGTAATATTCAAGGGGCCTTACTTGATTTAAGATTATCTGTGACTCACTGAACTCAAATTATGCAAATTGTTGTAAAAACAAACAAATTATTCATTCCCTTGCATAAATTTACTACTGCATTACAAAGCTTTGTATGATTTATAATGAAACAAGCTTTTCCTTTCAAAATGATATGAAAATTGTCAAATATTAACACAATTCTCCATGATTCTTTCAAATGTAAGACAATTTCCTTAAAATTTCTGCGTTTGAGCTAATTATTTCAAATGTTTCAGGAAAAGTTAGAGAAATCTAAGTTGAATATCACTTTACTACAGGATCTAAATGCTCTGTTATTCATGTTGTAAGAAATATAGTAAACTTGATCAAATCAACAGAGTAAATCTCCAAATGCGAAGTCCTAAGTATTTTCATGAACACACATCCAAGATTGCAAGCTTTCGAGGGATAGTACTTCAAATATAAGTAAGAGTCAAAAAACACTATGTAAATAGAGGCAGAATTCCAAGTTTACTTGTATTTAAGGTACACAGTCATATAGAATTTACAATGTATGAATGACCTTTTTTTTCTTCATTAATCAGGTTACCAGAAAACTTACAAATGTTTTACAGATACAATAAGGAAACTAGACATTCCACGCATTCCTTAGTGTAGACACAGGGGACCTCCTCTTCTAAACTAAAATACTTCTCTATTCAAATGTTCAAACAAATTACAAGTGCAAGCTATACTTCAAAAAATCCCTGTGTAAGTATTATACAAATAGCAGAGATTCTTATATAGAGTTTGAAGTTGTGTTATGCTATGGTTACTAAATTCAATCTACGGTCAGAATTCAAACTTTCTCAATCAAGGGTGATCATTCATTTCTAATCGCCTCTCAAAATATCTTTGTAGTATATTTTCTGCCTCAAAGGATGTCATTGGAATCTTTTCAAAATAGGACTCCCATTGACCATTTCTATTTTGTTGACCTTGCCCGTTGATACCTCTTTGTTGACTCCTTTTTTAGTATTATTTGCCTTTTTCAATACTTTATTACTCCTTCAAATATATTTTGAAATTATTCATGACACCTTCTATGAAGTTGCGATTTCCTCCTAGACTCCTTGTCCATATATATTCTTGCATTATGACCCCTTCTTTTAATTTCTTCTCTTCTTTACCTAAACTTTCAACCTTCTTATATTTCTTTACTTTGGCACTCACCTCCATGATTGAATCAATCATTTGTTTACTCAAATAAGCATTTGAATTTTCCAGACACGGTGCAAAGATGGCCTTGAATTCTGTTAATGCTCATTGTAATTCATATGTTGGGATGTCCATACATTCATGGTCTATAAGCTTTTCAACTATCTTCTTATGTAACTTGACCATGCCCTCTGCCATTTCCTCTAAATCTTGTGTAATGGTGATGCATCTTCTGAGACTGTCCTCCTCAAATTTCAACTCTAAACTGGCCTGTGGTATTTGATTTTCCATCGGAGGAGTAATGACTCCCTCATTTATTAATTCATCTACTCTTTCTTCATTTTCTGCTAGCTGTCTCAATTCAAACTTGCACTCCTCCCTTCTAAACTGACAATTATGTACAAGCACACTGCATTTATTCCTTTCTGTGGCAGCCAACTCCCATCTTGTCACTGCCTGTTTAGTCACCTCTTCTCCTTCTTACATGAATGCTCTAAACCATTCCTCAAAAATGTTAGCCTCAAACCTTTTATTCTCGATATCCTTCACTTCCTCTTTTGATAGCACTACTATTTCATTAGGTAAGTCAAGTATTGCAACATTGGGATCAAATATCCCTTTAATGAATTGTTGTAACTGGACAATGTGTCCTTTTAAATATTCATGCTTATCCTTGTCTTTCTTTAACATTTCTACTATAATCTGATACATATCCTCTCACTCACTTATATGTTGTTCTCTTGTGATGTGGCCTAGGTCAAAATTAAGGATTTTGTAATCATCTGTTGTTGTTTCCCCTTTTGCTTTATCCTTCTATGGTATTGCTAAATTCAATGTTCTGGATCCATCAGGACCCCTTTTTATTGCTGACATGGTTCTAGCCTTTCTCTTTTCTTTTCTTAGCGTTGCATCTCCCAATAAAATTTTGATGTCTATGGTTACTAGCTGTACCTCTACCTTTTCTCTCTTTACTTCTGCACCTAACCAGGTCGGAGCCTCTTTTGTGCTTTCAGTAGCCTTCTCTTCATTTATTACCTCTTCTTGAGGATTTTCTACTTCTACTTGTTCTTGTTGCTGTGGAGGAGGCTTCTGTTGAGGGGTTGGTTCTTGATCCATTGGATCATTTTTCTATTTATTTTTACCCTCATTATCATCTTCTTCAATCTCTATATCTCCTTCATCCTTGTCTTTTTCTTCCAGACCTTCTTTTTCTGATTGCTCTTTTTCTTCTTCCTCTTTATTTTCTTGTTCTGCGTTTATCATGTCCTCACCCTCTGCTTGCTTTTCAGGTTCAAAATTATCTTTACTAATATTTTTTGTAACTTCTTTACTTTCAAGTTCATTTTCTATTTTCATTCGCTCCCTTGCTGTTTCAATTTTCTCTTGCATCTTTTCATGCATGTCAGCTTGTTCTGCATGTGAAGGTGAACCTACAATCTCATCAGATTCTTTTGTCTCTTTTTCTTGTTCATCCTTGCTTTCTACATTCTTTTCTTCTTTGTTGTGTTCCCCATACATGTTTAGAACATTCAACACATCTACATCAGAAGTACTTGCTCGTGTTTCTTCCTTAGTTTGAGCAGGTGTTTCCTTTATTACTTCCTCAGGTGCATCTTCCTTTTCAGATTCTTCCATTTCATGTGCTACATTTTGCATGTCCCTTATGATTTCTAGAGGTACCAATGTACCAAATGGATCCATTGCCTCCAATCCTTTTTGTACATTCTCTTGTTCAAATATTGGCCTCTATTCAACCTCTATGTAAGCTTGAGCATTTTGTTCTTCTTCTTCGTCGAAGTATTCACTAGATTGCTCTTCCTCCATGCCAGTTTCTTTTCCCATCCTTGGATCAACTTCCTTGACTTCACTTCCCCTGCTATCATCTTTAACGTTGACAATCTCAGTAACTTGTTTGGCTTCATGTATTTTTGACCCATGCAACATTTCTTTAGCCAATTCTATTTTCACTTTTGCATATGTTTGTCTTTTTTCTACTGAGGTAGATGCGCAGGTATGCTACTTAATTTAGCACCTACCTAGTGTATTCCCATAACTTCACTCTATTTTGAAGTTTCCCCTTTGGATATGCCTACTGGTATTGCTTTCTTAACCTTCTATCATGTTAGTTCATTGGAAGCCTGTGCTTGTTCTGTACTAGTATCATGGCTCAATGACTTTGCTTCTACAAATGTGCCAAATGATACTGCTACCATCACTCCTAATGCATAAGGATCCATCAGAGTAGCATTTTTGTCCTTATCAATAATCTTGTCTTCCACAATCTTTCTTTTCTTTTTGTAGAAGCACTGGAGATCAATCAGGTTTGGACAATGTGTCCAAAGATGTGTTCCATGGTTGTGACCAATCAGGCTCTCCAATAGGAGCTAGCCGGGCACTTTCATAACTATGGTGCAATAATTTATCATCCTCTGTAACCTCTGGGGGTACATAAATTTCCCCCATGGATCTCATTTGTTCAACTGTTAATCTTTTATGAGCTCTCATTCTTACCTCTTTATCATTCTTACAATCTGACCAAAAATCCTCAATATGTATTTGATGTTTGAATTTAGGATCAATTGTATTTTGGATTCTGTGAAAGGGATCAAATTTCCTGGCCAACTCAAATTCCTCAAATCCATAATATCTCAACTCCTTTTCTGAATAACCAACAACCTCTTCACTGTAGCATGAGTACCTACCAATTGCCCAAGGTAACTTAAGATTTCCTCTGTTAAACTTCTTCTTGTACATTTTAAAGGCATTCAAATTATTCTTTGAGAACTACAAAATAATCAACTTGTTGGAAGGATACCTAGGTAACATGAAAGGTTTTCCTTTGAAGCCCTGAGTTCTGATATAGGTGAAATTATGGAATTGAATATACCAGGAACTATGTAAACCAATTATTTCTTCTACATCTACAAACAACCTCTTATCATGCTCTTCTCTCAAAACTCTGACCATGTATGTATAAAATACATTATTAACTTGTTGGGTGAATATTTTGTCGTTAACTCACTAACTTCAAAATGGGTATATCAGCCACAGCTATGATGAGACACAGTCTCTCCTCTCAGCAAGGGGAGGTTCCCTCTAATTACTTGACTTTTGCAAACCAAACAACTTTAAAAATTTATGTACACTAAAAAATATGTTTGTGGTGGTTCCATCTCATCTCATTCTCTTTTTTCAGAATAGATGTTTATACTTAAAACTTTTGATAGAAGACTTATAAATTATCACAAAATCACAGAAACACAAAAATTTTTGTTACCTCACTTACTACTTGTAAACAGAACTATTTGAAGTAGAATGCAGCCCAAAGTCTTCACTCCTCTTCAAGATGATAAAAGTAAATCGAATATAACAACTTGCAGCACAAAGTCTCCAAACTATTGTATTCTCACAAACATGAACATATAACCCACAAATGATTTGATAACACAAAGTCTATCAGAATCAAATTAAGAGCGCTCTTCAATCACTTGAAACAAACTCCACACTTCAATTATTATCAAATAAGATTATGATAGCAAGACATAAGAACAAAACTATCACAACACAAATAATCCCAAGACAAATATTGGAATTGAACTTGCTTTCTTGTATTGATAAATATTTGAATATTGATTTTCACAAAAAGCACAAAGTCTTGATTTGCTTCTCAATTTGCCAGAGTTTTCTTGCAATAGACAAAAGATCATATTTACAAAAGAGGCCCCCTTTATTTATAGGGAAAGGCCTTGAGAAAATTTAGGAAATCTACAACTCTTTGACTTATTCAACAAGAGAGTCATATTTGACTTACGACGTCTCTTGTTTCACATGTAATTACATTTTGGAAAATTACACGTGTAGATGTCCAAAACAAAATTCAATTTACATATCGTTCAGGAAAAATAAGCTAAGGCACTAGCTTCCTCCATCTTTTTTCTTTAGGAAGTTCTGGTACATAGTTTGAATGACTAACATCTCGCATGCATCTGGTTTCACTGTGTTTTCAAAGATGGTGCGAGCTCAGAGAATTGAATCTTTCACCGCCTTTCCCACCTTTTCATGCTTGTCTAAATTATCCTTCAGGTTCTCCAGAGTCGAATGTTGATCATACAGGCTATCCATTGAGAGCACTGAGGGAGCTTCCTCTTCAAATTTCTTTTGTACCATTTCTTCAAAAGAACTTATCATTTCCTGTGCTGTGAGGAAACTATGATCTTCTCTTGTCAAGGTGCAAGGAAGTTCTTCTAGCTGGTGTAGCAGTGTGACATCACTATCTTTGCTGGCTTCTCGAGCTTGGCACAGATCTTCAAGTAGACTCTTTATTATGAAAATATGATGAGCTAGAGTCTCCTTAGTCTTAAGATATGATTCCCTATTGGTGATGACCCCAATGGTGATCAGATTCTTTATCTTGATCTTCTTCATGTCTATCCACTCTTCTAGGCTCTCTTCTTGATCTTGCAGCTCTTGTGAAAGTAGATCTACCAGATTGTCCAGCTCAGCTTTAGCTTTGTCCATTTTCTCTTTCCTTTCCATGGTAGTTTTTAGTAGAACTCATCCTTGAGCCAACAACCGCTCCACTACATCCCCCACTATCTTGCCTCTGGCTTGGGCTTTTTCAACCTTCTGTATCAGGGGATCTTCCACTGTCACTACCATTGGTTCTACTATCTCTGATGACTTTACTATTTTCTGAAGGACAGCGGCCAGTTGTTCCACTTTTTCTTTGTACTGCTCCTTCTCCTTCTTGGCTTCATCATACTTTTCGAGTAGAGTACTGGCAGTAGTCTGGAAATCTACCTTAACACCTTCATGAGTCACTTTACCCAGTTCAACCCTTAAGATGACATAATTACTCATGTCAAAAGTGTCAAACGTGGCATCTTCAGGAGGTTTGGCAACTTCGGCATATCTGATTCCCTTTTCAGTGACCAGCCTAGAAATAGTCTTAGGCTTCTTTTTCTAGTTATTTGCTTTCATGGACAACAGCTTTTCAATGTCAATCTCATCAAGTGAGATGGCTTGCTTCTTCCTCTTTGGAGTATAGGCAGATAGCCATGGAGGAAGTATAGAAGTGTCAACAGCTGGAGGGGGATCCACTACTTGCTTGGTTGGCTCCATGTTTGTACCGGTGATGGTGACAATTGGACTTGTGTTCGTAAACACAACACCTGTATCAACAACCTTTTGTGAAGCATCCAGAAGGTTCTCTAAAATAGTTTGTTCCCCTATGTCAAAAGATGGGGAAGATAAGCTTGGAATGGAACCAGAAGAATCAAAAATAGTTCCAAAGCTAGCTTTCATGGATGGAGGAGTATTGTCAGCAGAAACAACAAAAATTGGAGAAAGAGGAACACTTGACATCACTGGCAAATTGTTAGAAACCGGAACATGAGGATGAGGTGCAGGAACTTGTGTCTCAAAGGGAAGATCTTTCACTGGAGTCTGAGGGGAACCATCAAGTCTTTCTTCCTCTATATTTTCATCTTCACCTTGTTCAGCTTCATCAGATACCTTTGTCTTAGACTTTTCAACATTTTGTTCTTCAGTCTCAACATCTTCAATTTCCTCTTCAACATCTGACTTAGTGGCATCAGAAGCCTCTGTAGTTTCCTTCTTCTTTCCTCCTTTAGATACAAATTTGATTTTTGGTTTGTGTATCTTGGAAGAAGAAGGGGTGTCACTCCTGTTTTTAGTTCGGTTTTCTACTTTCTTACCTATTTGATCCTGTGTTTCTTCTTCAGACCCTGTAAGGAATTCTTTCAACTTGATTCCCTTACTTCTTAACCACAAGTTGGTGTTTGCCAGCATTGGTTGGAATCTTTTCCTGATAGATGTCTCCTCTTTGACTGACCATTTCACATATGGGAGAGGTGAAGCCTCAACATTTTCTGCCTCATATTTGTGCTCTAGGACATCCCCATCATCCTCCATTCCATCTAGAATATCAGCGAGTCCTAGTTCTTCAATTTGACTTAGATGAAGTCTGCAGAAATCCAGTTTTCTAATCTCATTTTGAGTCCTGAGATCCGCCCATATATCTTTGACCATTGGCACATGAAAAGTTGACTTCCTCTTGATTTTATCTTGAACCCTTCTAAAGTCAAAATGATTTCTTTTCTTATAGGTTTTCATGGTGACCAACTGCAACTTGGAGTCAATTATCTTTGCTTTGTTGGCAGATTGAACCGAGTACCTCCCAATTTCAATCAGAAACTTTATCCCTGACTTCTTCAGCTCCATCTGTTTGTTGTGTACCACTGTCAGTTGTCTACAAATCTCCATAAGAACAATGCTATCACCAGGATACTGTAGCAACATGTAAGGGTAACCAGGATAGTATCCTACCCCAAGATATGTGAAGGTGGAAAATTGCAAGAATAAGCAACCAAAAGAATTTACAACCCGCCATGCTTCATCAGAAGCTCTTCTTTGAACCAGTTCACCATCCCACAAGCACATGAAAACTGAGAAGAATGCATCATTGACTCTTCTGAAATGATGAATTGACCCCTTCAGAGTGATTTGGGAGTAGTATTCATACACTGGGATCAATCTCCTATCTCCCACTTGGGTCAAACCTAGAAAGTTTCTCATGCTTGCAGCAGCATAGACAAGATAAGAGGTCATGTAAAATTTGAAGGTAGTATTGACCCTTACCAGTTGCTCGTGCAAATCATTGCTTATTTCTTCACCCCAAAATATCTTCTGGTTACCTCGTAGAATCACCTTGATGTAAGTGTACATCCAGTCCTAGAATTTGGAAGCGGAAGGGAGTCCTCTGATAGGACTCAAGAGAGTAATCAAATCACACACTTCCTCCACAAAATCACTCCTGTGAAGGTCCTTTGGCCATCTGGTCAAATTTCCCCTAGGAATCTTTAACCATTTGCTATTTATATACCTCCTAGCAGATTCCATGTCATTATCATAGTCTTGTTGACCCTGAGCAAAATCAATCCACCCGATGTTTTCAATTGGTGGACACATGAAGATTTTGTCCATGAATTCTGCATCCAATCTCATGATTACATTTCCCTGTGAGTCTGTCATGGCTCTAGTGTCCCTGTTGTAATGGCTGGCCACTTGTAGAACAAATTCAAGATTGTGTGCACTGACTGGAAATGACGCAACCAAATGAATACTGCTGTCAATGATTTTCTACATAGGCTTGGAGGGATTTGCTTGTTTAGTTCTATCTATGAACTCGGCCAAGTCCACATGCCCAATTTATGTGTCTCTGATTTCATCAATGTTTGACTGTACTGCCATTACCGGAAAGACACCCTGGTACTTGTACTTCATGGCTCTGGACTTTGATGGAGATGATTCTGAGATGAGCTCTGGAGAAAACTGTGAATTTGAACACCACGAACACTGATTGAGAACTGCAAAAACCATGATCTTGCAGTCAAGCAAAAATTGGATAAACTGGGTCAACTGCGATTCAATGATCATGGACAGGAAAGCATGCGTTTGAAGGGCTTGAGTGCGCAAATCAAGGTGAAGGTGAAAGTAGGCTTTTGGTTTTGAAAGGTGAATTTTCCCAATGTTGGGAAAAATTTAAGAAAATATGCTTGAGCGGGTGATTTCACCGCCATTGCAAGTTGAGAGAGTTATCAGGTGTAAATGCAGGTGAAAACACCGCTATTGCATATGTATGGGAGATTATTGGTTAACATGCACGAGTGGTCAAAATGACTGCTATTGCATGTAATGAGGTTTGAAATTTTGAATGCTCGAGCGGGTGTATCGGCCGCTATTACATGTAAACCAGAACTTGAGGTTGAAGATACTTGAACGGCAATTCCCACCGACACCGCATGTGAGATTGACACCAGTTTTTGCAGTGTTCGGTCAGTGATAAAAGCTGACACTCCATTAGGTATTTCGTAGTCTTCTGTGTAAGGGCAGAAAAATCTGCTGACATTGCACATAACAGAAGTTGCAAAGTTTGGAATGGTCTAAGCAGCGAATTTGGCCGTCATGATTTTGAATGCTAGGAAACATCTGAAAGATGTTTTCATTTTTAGGTCATGCATCAACCTAAAACCTAGGGTTTGAACAAACAATTGATGACACATACTAATCCTAAAAACCTAGGGCACGGAAAAGACCAAAACGAAAAATGACAATCTAAAACAGAAATGAAGCATCACAAATGATAGATTTGAAACAACAAAAATACTAACAATCATTTAGCGAAAATCTAGAAAGACATTTAGCACACTTACCTGTCCAAGGTTCAAAGCCCTAGGTTCGGTAGTGGTAGATTGGGTTAAACTCCTTCAATGGCACAATCAAACAATGTTGGAGGAGTCTGGAGAATAGTTCGAAGGAATGAAATGACTAAAGTCAATCAAAAAGACATATTTAACGCTCCAAAACCAACTTTAATGAACGGCATGAGTGGCCATTAATGGCACTCGGCGTTCAAGATTCTAAAGATCTTCAATGGGCGGGCATTTCGGCCACTCTGGCAAGTTAGGTAGTTTTAACTGTATGCAACGGCGGGAGATCTGACCGCTCAGACAAGCTCGGTGTGCAAGACAATGCAGCGGCAGGAGATTTGACCGCTTCGACATAAAACAAAACAAAAATTCAATTATATGTAATAGCAGTGTTTATAACCGCTTTTACATATGTTCAAACTTCAACATGTAAGGGCAGCTGAAATAACTGCCTTTACATGCCAAAAATCAAAAAAATTCTAATCACCTGAAAATGACTAAAAATTGACATTTTTTATTGATTTACAACTTACGATCTTCGCACATATCAAAAAACTGATTTCAAAGGAACGTCATAAACCTGTCTAGATTGTCAAACGACTTCACATGAGATCAAGGGAATCTTGTCTTGATTCGCGAGCTTAGAGTGTAGATTCATGAAACGGACAAGTTTCGTGGGGGTTGTCTACAAAAATGAACGTAGCTGATTTTGAGAACAACAGCTAGCTCTAACTAGGGAAATTCCTTCGACCGAACTTTGAAACAATTGAAGGAAGTAGAATCTAGTCTCTAAGTGCCTTCATCCATGCCATTGGGCTATAGAGTCAACCTAAAAAGAAAAAGACACAAAAGACTAAACGAAAGCGCAAAAATAAAACACAAAACTATACAAATGTACAATTTAACTTATCTGATACTTCAGAGATTGAAGTGCTTCAGATGTTGTCCACTGTGAGGCAATGAGAATGGTGTTCCATCCTGATACTCCAGCAAGAAACTATTTTCACCACAAAATTGATGAATGGTGAATGGACCTCTCCACAAGGAATCAAATTTCCCATGCATCCCTTTTGGTTCTCTCCTCTTGTCCCACAACAAGACTTGATCTCCAATCTGAAACTCACGAGCCTTTGTCTTCTTGTCGAAGAGTTTCTTTACTTGATTTTGGTGCTCAGCAATACGGTCCACCACCATAGTGCGTTGCTCCTCAAGTTCAGTCAAATACATGATCCTTTTATCAATAGAACTATCAAAAGTTCTATCTTCCAATGCCTTTACCAACTTCAATGCTGGCAATTCTAAGGTAATTGGTATCTCCGCATTCAGGCCATATAGAAGCTAAAATGGTGACATGCCTATCACCCTTTTGGGGGTAATTCTATCTGCCCATAAAGCATCAAACAATGCCTTATGCCAAGTTCTCTGATTCTCATCTACCAGTTTCTTGATGATAGTGACCAGATTCTTATTGCTTGATTCTACTTGACCATTCCCTTGCGGATAATAGTCTGAAGAATGGGAAAGAATGATCCCATGCTCGTAGCAAAATTCAGTAATCTCATGAGAGGAAAAACAAGTAGTATTGTCTGCTACAATCTTGTTTGGAACTCCAAACCTGGAAATAATGTTCTCCTTAAGAAAACTACATACCACTTCAGAAGTAGCATGCTTGACTGGAATAGCTTCCACCCATTTGGTAAAATAGTCTATTACGGTGAGAACATAGTTATGTCCTGCACTTGATGATGGATTCACTACGCCAATGAAGTTAATAACCCCATTGCTGAAAAGGCTCCTCAATCACCACTGGTTTTAGAGGTAAGGCTGTCAACTTCAGTTTCACAACAAACTCTTGACATAACTCACACCTGCGTACCCAATTGTACACATCTTGGAATAATGTGGGCCAATAGTATCGAGCTTGCAGAATCTTGTGAGCCATTACAGGTGCGAAAAAATGTCCTCCACAAGCCAAATTGTGGAAAGACTCCAAAAGTCTACTTTGTTGCGCTTTATCCACGCAACGGAGAAATACACCATCAAGACTTCTCTTGTACAAACCATTGTCCCAAAGGACGTAGTTTGTAGCTTTTAACTTGACAGTCCTTCTTTCCTTATGTTGGTTAACAGATTTGTCCTTATTCTAAAAATAATTTATTCTGACTCTATACCCCTCTTTTGAAGAATAAATGAGTTAAGCAACAAATGGGTGAACCTTTTAAATTAGTTCCCCTCTGAATTTAGGTACAGCTCCCTTTAAGATTTTCAATGAATTTAACTTATTCAACTATCCACATGCATTTTTAACCAGAAAATGCTTAAGGCAGACTAACATTCATACATAACCATGCTATGAATGCGATAGATTTATACAGTATTAACTAGCAATAGAATGCATAGATCCTATTTTTGATACATTCAAATATATGAATACATTCACATGAACTTGCTGAACCTATAGATAATAAAACACATATGACGAGTTGTCCAAATAAAGAACAATTACTAGATGAAAGGAGATTTCACACAGAAAATCTAGTTCCACACATTCAGACGCACAGATCCAAATAAGCAGTAAATGTTTCTTCTTCTCATTCACAGATGAAAATTACTCAGACAATCATCACATAATGTAAAACTATGAACAGTTTCACCAAAAATTTCCTCCTTCTTTTCTTTCCTAAACTTCTCTATATCTCCCTCCAGATTTTTTAAAAACCTATAAATATCAAAGCCTTAATCATGTCCTTGAGTAAATTAAATCCAGAGTTAACATAACTCTGACCCGTACGGGATTTAGTTTTAAACAACTGATTTTAAAGAAACAAGTTTTTGCTGAAAATAACATGACAGAGGAACTGAAATAAAGGAAACGAGCCAATGAGGTCATGACTGGGATGACAGGTTTGTATCTCCGGCTTTGTTATCGGTGGCTTGGGCAGCACGTTGGGTCTTCCATTCCTGGAAAGCGGCAACAAACTCCTGAATCTTCGGGAAGTTAGGAATACCGATATGCTTCATTCTTGACTTCCAAACCTCCTTTTCCCTCCGCATTTTACCAAATTTTTCTTTGTGTTCCGGAAGTGTGTCGATGCAGAGGTAAAGTAATGATTCAACTTTAGAAATTCTGGAGAAGTCCTCAATTAAAACATTGTCATTTTCTCTGATGAAGTTGATTTTGTCTTTGAAGGATTGGACCACTGCATCGACATCTTCCACTGGTTTTCCATCATCTTTAATGTATTTAATATCAATACATTGCAAATCATTTTGCAATGACTGAGTGAATTCTGTTATTTCCTTAATTAACTTCGAGAGTTCAAAACGACCTTGCCGGGATATGGAGTTCCTCCATTCAATATTCTTTTTGTTCACATATAACAAATCCTCGTCTAAACTAGTCAAGCTTTTCTCTGTCAAAAACTTCGCCAGCCCATATTTTTGAACTTCATCCATCTGATTTATTACATTCGTCCACTTGCCCTCATCTTTTGCCCAAACAGTGACCTGTGCTTTGAAATCTTCAACGGTGGTAGTAGTCAGGTCATATATACCTTTGAGCTCACGGATGTATTCAGTTCCTTTCTGCTCAATGTTATCCAACCAACTGTTAAACGTTTTTGTCACCATTTTGTTTCTATGAACTTGGTCTAACATCTTTTGGTTGACAGGTGATTTCGGGTCAAAAGATAGGGCAAGCTGTGAGATCGGCTATGGGTTAGGGTTGTTAATGGCCTCTATGTATTCTGTCATTGAACGGAGAGTTTGTTTCAGCTCCTTCTTGTCCTTTTCATCTTTCCATGTTCGACTGACCATCCTCTTAGTAGAAGCTTCAAGGTGGTGGACATCTGCAGCTCTGGAGGCAGTACCGAGATCCACTTTCTCCATAGTGAAATCATGCACCGTTGGGTCCTGCGCCTCTTCCTCTGTCACAGGCCTAGCAATTTCAGCACTCCAGTTACCAGTGCTTGGATCAATATTTATCCTAGATGTCGTCTTGAGTTTCTTGGACTTGGGGGTTTTCCCCAAACATTTGCTTACCATGTCCTCCAAGGGGACAACAAAAGGAATTACTTTTTTCTTATCAGAAATAGAACTCTCTAACCATTTTGGTGTAGGGGCTGAGATTGTCTTCTCAGGGTTCACTGCATCAAAGGACACATTTGAAATCATTAATACTTCAGGGTTCTCCAGAGCGGTCTCTGACTGTAACCTGGTGTCAACCTTCTCTGTTCTGTTTGGGCTTAGCTCCTTGTCACCCATAGGCCCTTCTGAATCTTCTTCTGAATTCAAATCAACAACTATTGTTTTAGAAGCCTATTTCTTTCTTTTTCCTTTAGTCCTCAACCTGGTAACACGAGATGGCAGAATATCTGTGAGGACTCTTCTTGACCTCTTAGTGACAGGGCTTTTCTCAGTTGATGGCTTTGAAGCACCTGCACCACAGATAGCAAGAGGTTGATTAGAAGACTCTATGGGAAGTGGTGATCCAACCATTGAAGAGATTTGTTGGACATTTTTATCCTGAAGTTCTCCCTGTCTCTTTTCTCTCAGCCATTTCTCAGTTCTTCTTATTACTGGAAGAGTTTTAACTTCAATTCTGTCTTCTTCCTTTTTGCTCCAGTCCACCTCTAGAATGGGTAAGTGTTTTACTTTTTCAAACTGTGGATCAACCACCTGTTCTCCATCATCAGAAATTCTAGAAATATCCATGTTTAAATTGAGTGTAATTATTTGCCCCAAAGACAACCTACACCACAACCTTCTTCTGACCTCGAATTCATCTGGGCAGTCTTCCTAGTAATCCTCCAATTTAGGAAGGTGTGAATGCCCTGTTCCAGAATCTAGGTTCTCTCTGACAAATCTTTTACTGTCAAATTGAGTCCTGGCAGTGAAGGATTGAAAATTGAACCTTTTGAGGTTCACCTCCAACTTCAAGGCATCAGATTTTGAATGGCATGAATAATGCCCAAGTTCAACAGGAAAAGAAATACCACAACCCCTTTTTGATGGAAATTTCTTATCAACATGTGCCAGTTGCCTACATACCTCCATCAGCACAAAACGATCAAACACATATCTAGGTAACTTCACAGGTTCACCATCAAATCCTCCAACTCTGATATAAGTAAACTCATAAAATTGGATGAAGAATCTACCATAGATACTGATCAGTTGCATTGCTTCACTGGACATTCTCTTACCTGGGTTCCCTGCCAATTCATAAGTCATCTTCCCAGTGAAGACATCATTAACCCTTTTGTAATTTTCATAGCAATTCTTTCTATGTAACTGTGAATAATATTCATAAATTTTACTATTTTCAGCTATGGGTGCATGGGGTAGATCAAACCAATCTCTTGTAGATGCTAGACAATAGAACAGGTACGAAGACATATAGAAATCTCTGTTGCCCAGACAATTGCTCAAACTTTGATGTAGACAGTCAGCCACTATTTTGGCCCAATCCAAATATTGTTCTCCTTGAAGGATGACTTGTATAAAAAAGTACATCCAATCTTCCCAATAATAGGCATGTTGATTGCCTCTCAGTCTGTGTAACAATACTACAATATCCCTTACTTCTTTTATCAAATGATCTTTGGTAAGTGGCCTAGGCAACCTTGAACCGCCCTTCTGAAATTTTAGCAGCCAGTTCCTTGCTATTACACTTTTGTAAGTTGGTCTTTTCTCTGAGAAATACCCATTGGAGGCAGTAATGTCAAGGCTGGAATATGCCTCCTTAGGTGGTATCTTCATCACAGACATGAGGGTTTGTCTGTTAACATAAAATAATACATCCCCGTTTGCATTTCTGACACACCTGTCCTGGGGATCGTACCTATTTATACATTCTTGAACCAACTCTGGGCATAGTATAGCCTGAGGAAAAGCTGCAGCTTCAACTAGACCGCTGTCTACAATTTTCTTCATTGCAGGGGTTTGAACAGGGTTTCTAGCTCTTTCTTTAAATTCCTCTAAATCATATTGAACCAATGCAGTATCTCCAAATTCTGAGTGAGAATAAGTAAGGCCAGGGCCATGTTCATCCCCCAAACACATAGATTTCAAAGACATATTTGGACGATTATAATGAAAACACTTCAAATTTTGAAAACAACAGAAATTCCAGAGATTCCTTTTTCCAGCATAAGAACTAGGAATAGCACAGGGGAAACAGAACTCACCTTCAGGATATCTGAATTCACTGCGAAAACTTGAACAAAAAGAGCCTTACACTTCTGGCGCTATCCTTCTCTGCATTGCACAGTATGTTTACTTGCTAAACTTGGCTTGTTCTTGGTTAATAATGGCACTTACCAGAATGAATAATTATTGCTCGAAACAAAACGTGCCAAAAATATTTGAAAAGACGTGAACTCTGATTTCTTCATTAATAGCAAGTAGTATTCACGCGCCATCATGAAGTATAATGATTATCCGTAGCCCCCGCTAAATTAGAGCTCTCAGTTTCATAATGAGTTTCTGATATAATTTCCTCCAACTTTGCCACTAAGTTTGACTTAGAAAGCCGCAAGAACAAACGGGACCAAACTCACCAAATCTTTGAACTATTGAACCATTGAACCTTTAGGACGTGGTTCAATACGATGGTTCAATATGGTGGTTCAAACATGCCAATCAGACCATATAGATAAGCAAAGGATTGACTTACGGAAACAGGAACTTAACTCATGAACTGTTGAACTTGTAAAGATATGGTTCATTATGAAGGTTCAAAGACGCGAGGGTTATGTAGACTGACAAAATATTAGGCGGCTTCGGTAAAAGGCTTTCAACAATGAAACAGTGAACTCTTGAACCTTGAACCCCGCTGCAGAGTACAAGCGGAAGGTTCAACGATACAATAATTATACAAGGTAACTGCGTGACCTGACTTATAAGAAGACAGAGTGTTGAACCTTAAGACCGTTGAACCATTGAACCTTGAACCCCGCTATAGAGTACGAGCGGAAGGTTCAAGTTCAACCCGAAAGTTCAAAGGTGCACAAGACAAACAAAACGACAGCTTGCTTTATGAGACACTTAGACATATTGAATCATTGAACTTTGAACTTTGAGAATGGTTCAGGTTCAAAGGTTCAAACCTTAAGTAACCTTGTCTACAAAGGCAACAAACGGATACAAATTGAAGGACCAAGGGCTGATTTATGAAACAAAGGCATATCCAAAAATATAACATGGTAAACCGGCTCTTGGCTCAAGAAATATTACCAATGAATAAATAAATAAGGGGCGACTCAAAAGGTAACACCTTATAAGATAAGTGAGAAGGACAATCACCATAGGTAAGGAAATGAGCGATACTAGAATACCACTCGTCAGTTGTAGTAACAAAAAGAATAGTTGGCGTGTCCACAACTTCTTCTTCGTCCACTGTCTCTTTTGGAACGTTATCTGCGATCAATTGACACAAACCTTTACCATGCACAAGCTTGGTTGGCTTGATATCCAGATCAAATTCTTGGATCTTAGCAATCTAATTACCTCTCTTTGTTTCGAACTCCTGTTGAGTTAGGATAGATTTGACTGTTGTATCAGGCACCATGACAACAGTGTGTGAGTTTAGAATATAGAACCTGAAATGCTTCACCACTTTGACCACGGCATAGGCATGCTTCTCCATATTTGAATACTTCAATTCATGAGCTTTGAGAGGACAACTCATAAATGATATGGGGGATTCAACGCCTTCTTCATTCTGCTGAACCAGAATAGTTGAAAGTGTGTGTTCTGAAGCGTAGCTATAGACTACGAAATCCTTAGTGTAGTCAGGACAAACAAGAACTGGAGCATGGGCAATAGCTCTCTTGATATCCTTGAATGCTTCCTTACCCTCCGCAGTCCAACAGAAAGTGGCCTTACCCTTCATCATATTGACAATGTGACAGGTTTTTTCTGCAAACTCATGAATGAACCTTCGCAGAAAATTCACCTTTCCAAAGAAAGAATGAACAGCAGTCTTACTTACAGGCAAAGTAAGACTTTGAATGGATTTAACTCTTTTCGAGTCAATCTTAGTACCTTCCCGGGATACAATGTGTCCGAGAAGCTTACCTTCTATTACCCCAAAAATTGACTTCTTGGGATTGAGGGAAATATGGTGCAGGAGCACCTTGAAACCTGAAGAATCTCGAAGATTCCCTACATTTTATGTTATGTACAAGTGTTATGTTATAAGACCTTAGTGCCACTTTGAGTCTAGTTGGTCGAGTAACGGCATAATGTTGAGTTGTCAAGGAAAGAATTATAACCGAACTGTAGTTTTGTAACTGTTCGACAGTGGTGGTTCGTTTCCATCTTGTATAACTGCCGCAAGAGTCTTTTAATAGGTGGTCTGTAGATAGACAGATAGACAGAGAAGAAGAACAAATCTGTATTAATATTTAGAAGAAGGAAATAAAGAGCTTCTATTGTTTTGGTGTAACCCCTGGGATGTAGTACGGAAACATTCCACTGGTTGAGGTTTCTTCGAGACCAGTGGAATGTCTTCCTTAGGAGTAGATCATTTCCTTTCTGTTGAGTGTTAGTTTTTTTCTCTGTGTGTCGTTCGGTGATAGAATCATAGAAGATGTTATCGACATGAATATGTATTCCGAAGTGTATGCGGAGTAGATACATTGTATTGGGTCTATCGACTGTACATGGTGAATTCATAATGACACTGTATGTATAGAGTGGAAGTCATCGGTATAGAGAGAGCCATCGGAAAAGAACGAACGAGTTCCACCGATGGTCAAAGTTTGACTGATGGAGAAACTGATATTAAGTATTTTGGTAGGAGAAGTAAGAAGTCTTACCGATGCTCAAGTTGATGCTAGGCACATCGGTGTGAGAAGTGCCATCGGGAGAATTGTTGAAGACTTCACCGATGGTAGGAGGTCACACCGATGAATGTGGTCTGAAGGTTCGTCGGGGTGACTAAAGGTATCGGTATAAAGATTTATGAAGTGGCCGATGACTTATGTTAAGCCGATCGGGGTGAGATTCAAGAAGTCTTGCCGATGGTAAGTCTATCGGCGTAACCGATAGCATCGGCAGGAGACTTAAAGAGTTCCCTGACAGTTATGTTCTCACCGATCGGGAAGACGACGGGAAAGTGCGGCCGATGTAATATATATCGGCATGAGTTACCTCATCAGCAGATGAGAGAAAGGTGATTGCCGATAACCATTGTCTTGCCGATAGACAAGAACCTGTATTTTTTGGTGAGAAAATCCAAAAGTCTTGCCGATATACTCTGTAAAGGCTATTTTGTGGGCTTCAAAGGATTCTTCAACCTGTTTCGTATGTTATCTGGTTTTTCCTCTGCATCAAAATACCATTTTGCCGACAGCGCTCTAGCACTTGTCGTAAATGATGCGCATGATCATGACAGTTTTTGGAGAAAACTGTCAAGTCATCGAGATACACCATGATGAACTTCCCCATCTCATCTTTGAAGGCAAGATCCATCACTCTCTGAAATGTGGCACCAGCATTGATCAGACCAAAAGGCATTTTGTGATATGCAAATGTGCCCCATGGTGTGGTGAAAGCAGTTTTGAACTGATCAGCTTCATTGACCTCCACTTGGTTATACCCCGAAAAACCATCTAACATAGACAACATTTCTGAACCAGTCACTATTTGCAACACTTGGTCCATGATGGGCAAAGGGTAGTTATCTTTCAAGGAAGACAGGTTGAGATTCCTAAAATCAACACAGATACGGATTTCTCCATTCTTCTTCCTTACAGGTACTATGTTTGTGATCCATGTGGAATGATGAATTGGAAAAATTATCCTTGCATTTAGCATCTTCTAAATTTCAGAAAGAATCATCCCTGATATCTTTGGATTGTATTGCCTCTGCTTCTGCTTGTGAGGCAACGATCCAACTTTGAGGGGAATTTCGTGTTGAACCTCCTTAGGCCTGAAAGACTTCAGGTCGTCATAGGAGTAAGCCAAAACATCAATGTAATGGTGAAGGAGGGTAATGAATTTGAATCTTTCATCAGCAGTGCAACATTTTCCAATGTTGACCATCTTAGGATGTACTTCCGAACCCAAATTGACCTGCTCAAATTCCATAGAGGAACTTGAATCCTGTTGTTGTTGCCGTTGCTTGATATACCTGTCATGTTTATCAAAGAGTTTCTCAAGGGAAACCAAACCTTTTGGGATTTTATTTCCTTTCAATTGTAGAAATTTTTCGCCGGTTTGTGAATCTATTTCTGAAACATATTCCCGCGGTGGCAATTCACTTCCTTCAAAGTAAAGCTCATCAAAACTATCCATCTTTTCTAGGAAAGCAATGATTTGGTTATCACCATTGAACACCTTTGGTTATCATCTTGTGAAGCATCTAGAAGGTTCTCTAAAATAGTCTAATGGTGACAATTAGACTTGTGTTGGTAAACACAACACCTATATCAACAACCTTTTGTGAAGCATCCAGAAGGTTCTCTAAAATAGTTTGTTCCTCGATGTCAAAAGATGGGGAAGATAAGCTTGGAATGGAACCAGAAGAATAAAAAATAGTTCCAAAGCTAGCTTTCATGGATGGAGGAGTATTGTCAGAAGAAACAACAAAAATTGGAGAAAGAGGAACACTTGACATCACTGGTAAACTGTTAGAAACCGGAACATGAGGAGGAGGTGCAAGAACTTGTGTCTCAAAGGGAAGATCTTTCACTAGAGTCTGAGGGGAACCATCAAGTCTTTCTTCCTCTATATTTTCATCTTCACCTTGTTCATCTTCATCAAATACCTTTGTCTTAGACTTTTCAACATTTTGTTCTTCAGTCTCAACATCTTCAATTTCCATCTGATCATCATTAGTATCTTCAACATCTGACTTAGTGGCATCAGAAGCCTCTGTAGTTTCCTTCTTCTTTCCTCCTTTAGATACAAATTTGATTTTTGGTTTGTGTAACTTGGAAGAAGAAGGGGTGTCACTCCTGTTTTTAGTTCCATTTTCTACTTTCTTACCTATTTGATCCCGTGTTTCTTCTTCAGACCCTGTAAGGAATTCTTTCAACTTGATTCCCTTACTTCTTAACCACAAGTTGGTGTTTGCCAGCATTGGTTGGAATCTTTTCCTAATAGATGTCTCCTCTTTGACTGACCATTTCACCTCTGGGAGAGGTGAAGCCTCAACATTTTCTGCCTCATATTTGTGATCTAGGACATCCCCATCATCCTCCATTCCATCTGGAATATCAGCGAGTCCTAGTTCTTCAATTTGACTTAGATGAATTCTGCAGAAATCCAGTTTTCTAATCTCATTTTGAGTCCTGAGATCCACCCATATATCTTCGACCATTGGCACATGAAAAGTTGACTTCCTCTTGATTTTATCTTGAACCCTTCTAAAGTCAAAATAATTTCTTTTCTTATAGGTTTTCATGGTGACCAACTGCAACTTGGAGTCAATTATCTTTGCTTTGTTGGCAGATTGAACCGAGTACCTCCCAATTTCAATCAGAAACTTTATCCCTGACTTCTTCAGCTCCATCTATTTGTTGTGTACCACTGTCAGTTGTCTACAAATCTCCATAAGAACAATGCTATCACCAGGATACTGTAGCAACATGTAAGGGTAACCAGGATAGTATCCTACCCCAAGATATGTGAAGGTGGAAAATTGCAAGAATAAGCAACCAAAAGAATTTACAACCCGCCATGCTTCATCAGAAACTCTTCTTTGAACCAGTTCACCATCCCACAAGCACATGAAAACTGAGAAGAATGCATCATTGACTCTTCTGAAATGATGAATTGACCCCTTCAGAGTGATTTGGGAGTAGTATTCATACACTGGGATCAATCTCCTATCTCCCACTTGGGTCAAACCTAGAAAGTTCTCATGCTTGCAGCAGCATAGACAAGATAAGAGGTCATGTAAAATTTGAAGGTAGTATTGACCCTTACCAGTTGCTCGTGCAAATCATTGCTTATTTCTTCACCCCAAAATATCTTCTGGTTACCTCGTAGAATCACCTTGATGTAAGTATACATCCAGTCCTAGAATTTGGAAGCGGAAGGGAGTCCTCTGATAGGACTCAAGAGAGTAATCAAATCACACACTTCCTCCACAAAATCACTCCTGTGAAGGTCCTTTGGCCATCTGGTCAAATTTCCCCTAGGAATCTTTAACCATTTGCTATTTATATACCTCCTAGCAGATTCCACATCATTATCATAGTCTTGTTGACCCTGAGCAAAATTAATCCGCCTGACGTTTTCAATTGGTGGACACATGAATATTTTGTCCATGAATTCTACATCCAATCTCATGATTACATTTCCCTGTGAGTCCGTCACGGCTCTAGTGTCCCTGTTGTAATGGCTGGCCACTTGTAGAACAAATTCAAGATTGTGTGCACTGACTGGAAATGATGCAACCAAATGAATACTGTTGTCAATGATTTTCTACATAGGCTTGGAGGGATTTGCTTGTTTAGTTCTATCTACAAACTCGGCCAAGTCCACATGCCCAATTTCTGTGTCTCTGATTTCATCAATGTTTGACTGTACTGCCGTTACTGGAAAGACACACCTTGGTACTTGTACTTCATGGCTCTGGACTTTGACGGAGATGATTCTGACATGAGCTCTGGAGAAAATTGTGAATTTGAACACCATGAACGCTGATTGAGAACTGCAAAAACCATGATCTCGCAGTCAGGGAAAAATTGGATAAACTGGGTCAACTGTGATTCGACGATCATGGACAGGAAAGCATGCGTTTGAAGGGTTTGAGTGCACAAATCAAGGCGAAGGCAAAAGCGGGCTTTTAGTTTTGAAAGGTGAATTTTCCCAGTGTTGGGAAAAAATTAGGAAAATATGCTTGAGCGGGTGATTTCACCGCCGTTGCAGGTTGAGAGAGTTATCAGGTGTAAAGGCGGGTCAAAACGCTGCTATTGCATATGTATGGGAGATTATTGGTTAACATGCATGAGCGGTCAAAATGACCACTATTACATGTAATGAGGTTTGAAATTTCAAATGCTCGAGCGGGTGTATCGGTCGCTATTACATGTAAACCAGAACTTGAGGTTGAAGATACTTGAGCGGCAATTCCCACCGACACCGCATGTGAGATTGACACTGGTTTTTGCAGTGTACGGTCGGTGATAAAAGCTGACACTCCATAGGGTATTTCATAGTCTTCTGTGTAAGAGTGGAAAAATCCACCGACATTGCACATAACAGAAGTTGCAAAGTTTGGAATTGTCTAAGCGGCGAATTTGGCCGTCATGATTTTGAATGCTAGGAAACATCTGAAAGAAATTTTTGTTTTTAGGTCATGCATCAACCTATAACCTAGGTTTCGAACAAACAATTGACGACACATACTAATCCTAAAAACCTAGGGCACGGAAAAGACCAAAATGAAAAATGACAATCTAAAACAGAAACGAAGCATCACAAATGATAGATTTGAAACAATGAAAATACTGACAATCATTTAGCAAAACTCTAGAAAGACATTTAGCACACCTACCTATCCAAGGTTCGAAGCCCTAGGTTCGGTAGTGGTAGATTGGGTCGAACTCCTTCAATGGCGCGATCAAACAATGTTGGAGGAGTCCGGAGAATAGCTCGAAGGAATGAAATGACTAAAGTCAATCAAAAAGACATATTTAACACTCCAAAACCAGCTTTAATGAACGGCATGAGTGGCCATTAATGGCACTCAGTGTTCAAGATTCTGAAGATCTTGAATGGGCAGGAATTTCGGCTGCTCCGGCAAGTTAGGTAGTTTTAACTGTATGCAATAGCGGGAGATCTGACCACTCAGACAAGCTAGGTGCGCAAGACAATGCAGCGACGGGAGATTTGACTGCTCCGACATAAAACAAAACAAAAATTCAATAATATGTAATAGCGGTGTTTATAACCACTTTTACATATGTTCAAACTTCAACATGTAAGGGCGGCTGAAATAACCACCTTTACATGCCAAAAATCAAAAAATTTCTAATCACCTGAAAATGACTAAAAATTGACATTTTTTACTAATTTACAACTTACGATCTTCGCACATATCAAAAAATTGATTTCAAAGGAATGTCATAAACCTATCTAGAATGTCAAATGACTTTGCACGAGATCAAGGGAATCTTGTCTCGATTCATGAGCTTAGAGTGTAGATTCACAAAACGGACAAGTTTCGTGGGGGTTGTCTACAAAAATGAGCGTAGCTGATTTTGAGAACAACATAACTAAAGCATATTTTCTCAGTGCATTATCCTCCTGTAAGTCTAGATAATGGTCATATACAAGCTTTTGGTCTGGGCCATTCCCTAGGGTCCCAATTCTGTTAATCCCATATATGTATGGTTGAACCATTGCTGCACATGAGTACAATACATACGAGGACAAATAGAAAGGCATCATCTTTTGCTTTCTTAACATTGTATGTTTCCATATAGTTGTGCTTATAGCCTTAGCCCAGTGAATTTGTCCTTGTTCCTTTTTTGCTTCCCTCATGAATTGGATAATAGTGACCATCCAAGGTTCACACTTAGTGGCATCCCTTAATCCCACCAGTCTGCGTAACATTGTAATCATCAAATGTATCTCCTCTTTGAAGTCTATTCTTTGCAAGATCTTATGTACTCTTGCCACGGCCTTGCGTTTGTTTTCAGCATTGTACCAACTATAGAAAACCCTGCTTCTACAATCCCTTTCATTGTTATTGAAATCTTCATTATATTGATCTATATCAATGTCTACCATGGTTTCTTGTATTTCCAGACCAAATGTTCTTGTAATCCCCTCCATGGATAAGTCCACAATGATCCTATCCTAGTGTATTACTCTTCTGGTAGCTGGGTCATATAAGTGTATGCAATCCAGACATAGGTCTTTGGCTTCCATAGCTAACAGAAAATTGGAAGCTCTGTACAATCCCCTTTCCCATATACATTTCATATCAGATGTAGCGTCTGCTGCTATAATTTTCTGCAAAACATCATCCGCGTCATAATTCCCTATGTTGGTGTCTGTCCCTACTCCGCTTGTGCTGATCAATGAAGGGTACCCTCTATGTATTGGCAACTCCTCTGTTTCTTTGCACCCCTTCCTTTGTTTTTTAACTTCACCTCCTGTATCCACCTTCTTCTGTTTTGGGGGCATCCTGTAAAAAATGCATTTTTTCACTTGTCGTTTTACTCTCTTACCTAGGGTTTTACCATGAATTTTTTGTTTTTACATTTACCTTAACCCCCCGTTTGTCTTTTCTAGCTTTGACTTTTGTATTACTTAACCCAAACCAGCTAATTAACTATCAGAAATAGTAATTTAACACTTGCTTGCATTTTAAAATGAAATTACTGATAATCACTTCGCATTTTTAATCAATTGAACTGTAATGATGTTTAAGATAAATACCTATATTTTTTGACAACTCAACCTTACAACTGTTGACTGACTTTACCGTTTTCTCCTCTGTTCCCGCTTCTTAAATTTTATCTTGTGATGAGTTTTCCGTTCATCTTATGCCACAATTCCTCTTTCTACAATTTTAATCTTAACAATGAGAATCTGAAAGAAAACAACCTTTTATTTACCCTAACCCGTTAAATTTTACCATTTTTAGTGTTAGTTTAGCATTAATTGCAACAATCAATGCACCTACGGCTTCGGTTTTCTATTTCAATGTTTTAATTTTAAACATTCTATCCTTTAGTTCACTTTTTTGCATACATCACATGCTTTTGTATGTCTCCTTGTATATTATTTCTTGTATGTCACTTTGTCTCTTTTAATATACAAGCCAGCATGCAATGGGTTATAAACAATGTTACCCTTTTCTAGATATCCTCCCTTGTATCTTTGTTTGTATGCCGCAATGTATGTAAAATAGATACAAACACTTATACAAGTGTGAACCACATCAATTCTCTTTACCTTTTAGGTCTTCGATGATGTCCTTTATTTCTTTGTATATTGAGATTGCATGTCGTTAACATACAATCGCCCAAACATACAAAGCCTTACCTTTATTTAACTTCCTTTTGAAATATGCATTGTATTATACCTTTTAACTTCTTCGCATATCTACTTGTATCTCGGCTTGTATATAGGCTTGTATATGCCCTTGTATATCTATCTTTCTATGCAATATACAACCGCGAGATACAACCTGTGGGACCCACCTTACTTACCCTCTTTTATCTCCAGAAACAACAATACTTGCATCTGTACTTAAATACAACCTCCCATACATGCAAATTCTTATACAATCATCCCAGACTTTTCATTGTTCTTAACCATATTGTATAACCTTTTCAGATCCATACATGTATATAAAGCGAATGCATATTTCCAAAAACGTTAAGGTACGATGCATCCCTTTTACTCGATTTAATTATCTTTTGAAATTTGCATCGTATGTATGCTAAAGATGTAAATCGGAACATAAAAACAATGAGACATACCCCTTTTTCACCTTAATAAAACCATATTTTATATCCTCTTCAGGTCCACGGAATGTATATCGTGTTGTATATTGCATTGTATCTTTCATTTTCAACAAACATACAACTCAAGATACAATGCAAACTTAACTATTTATTCACTTTACTTCTGAAATTTATCGGGTCCGACTTGAATGCAAAGAATAAAGCAACTAAGCCCATGTATACAAAGTACCACAATAAACAAAACTTGACTATACCCAATGTGACTTTATACAACGACTCCACATACAAACAACCTTGTACATGCGACATACAAACCCTTTTATAATGCATTTCACCACAAACACATATATCTTGCAAAATATTTGGAATTTTAAAATGGTTCAAAAAGAAACCCTAATTCATTTTTTGACAAAGAATTCACCTCTATTCCCCTTTGGCACTTAATGCTAAATCTTTTCAATTTTCACATGGTTTGTATCTTTTACCTCTTTTCCCTTTCACCACCAAGCAAGACCACACACAAGCAAAAAGCAACAGCCACAGCAGGGGTCCTCATTTTGCTAAGAGGTAAAATGGGGTGTGTTGTGAGCATCACAACAACTAGCAACCAAACAAAACAATTAAATTAAAACCATTAAAGAAAACTAAATGAAATAAATTCATAACCTCCAACTTTCTTTTATGCAGATCATTATTTAACTTGAGACTTAATGTATTCAATAAGGTGCATGAATCTTCTAATTGAGTTTAAGTGGGTGCACGTGATCAATAATCCTCATCTTGAAAATAAGTTGAATAAACCAGTGCCTGACATTAAACTACATAGTTGATGTCATTCCCTTATAGCCAACTGAATAGAGCCTTGCTGCCAGTAGGCACCTATAGCCCCGACAAGGTTATCGTTACAATTCTCCTAAGTAGAGCCCCGCTACCAGCAAGCATCTATATATATATATATATATATTATGTAAGATAGAGACTTTATAAGATACTATCATTGTAACTTCATGATGCAAGGTGTGATCACTTGCTGAAATTATGCTGAGAATTGTAATGGTAGGAAGGGTGACCTATGATTTTTCACTTAATATCTACACTAGTATGTTCAACAAACCCAAGGATTTTAGGTGTGTCATTGTGAGAAACTTCCCTTGAATACTCAACCCACAGTTATTGAATACAAAACTTCACAAACCAAACCATTTTCTACATTCATGAAAGTCACAATAAGTTATGCATAAGCTTCACATAATTAACCTGAATGTTCTAAATTTTCTATTGTTTTCAGTGGTTGTTAATCTGCTCCTATATACTTCAAAACAAAAAAAAACATCCCTGCCAAGGAAACACAATACACAGACCAAAAAACAACAGAACAAAACAAAACAACTATACATTATTTACCATATGATACATAATAGGACAAACCGTCACCTCAAGCCTGGAAGTAATCTTTCAAATGTTGGCCATTAACAGGTAATGGTACATCTTCAGTCAAAGTTTTAAGCCTGAACGTATTGTCTCCTATTATCTTTGCGACCTGTAGTGGACCTAACCACAATTTGTCAAATTTCCCATGATTTTCTTTCCTTTCATGTGCTTTATCCCAGCACAACACTAAGTCTGATATTCTAAATGTTTTGACTCTTGCTCTTTTGTCAAACCATCTTTTGACCACTACTTGATGCTTAGCAAATTTTTCAATAGCTTGCTCTCTCTTTTCATCCAATTGTAACATTTGGACCAACCTAGCTTCTCTATGATCGTCAAATCCTAAATACTCATTAGCAAACTTCCATATAGGTATTTTTAAATTCACTAGAAGTATGGGATCAGTCCCATAAACTAGGTGATAAGGAGCATTTCCCAAGGCTGACTTAACCTTAGTCCTATCTACCCACAACGCATACTTTAACAATGTATTCCACTCTGGGATTTTTTACAATTAGTTTCTTGATTATGTCCAATAAAATCTTATTTGTGGACTCAGCTAAACCATTCCCCTGAGGATAATAATTTGAAGAAAAGTTTAAAACTATCCCATACTCAAATGCCCATTTAGAAAATTTTAGAGAAGAAAATGCAGGGACATTATCACGTACCAGCGAATATGGAGCTCCAAACCTTGTTATGATGTTTTCTTCAAGAAATTTAATAACTACCTTAGTAGTAGAAAACTTGCAACATGTAGCTTCAGTCCACCTTGTACAGTAGTCTGTTACTATCAATATAAACTTGTGTCTTGCAGATGATGGAGGATTTATAAGTCCAATGAAATCCAAGCCCCACTATGCAAATGGCCTAGACTCGATGACTGGCTGTAATGGATTAGCCTGATTCCTTCTCTTATCTGCTGTAGTCTGACAGGTGTGACAACTTTGAATATGACTCTCTGTATCTCTAAACATTGTTGGCCAATAGTATCCATCTCTTAAAATCTTATGCGTAGTAGCCAAATGAGAACCATGAGCAGTTCCATACTTATCATGCAACTCCGACAATACCTTATCTGCTTCAATTCTATTTAAACACCTTAAATATATACCTTCATGGTTCTTCTTGAATAGAAGACCTCCTTGTACCTTGTACCTCTATGCTTTAATCCTTAAAGCTCTCCTTTGAGAAGACTTCATCTTACTTGGATATTTACCTGATATCAGAAATGTATTCAGATCATCATACCATGCTGATGCCTCAATAGAATTCAGTACATACTGCTACTTTACCAAATTTGGATCTGTGTTTGCTATGGTCTGCACTAATGCTTGTCCTCAAACTAGCTTCATTGGAATGATCTCCATGTCAAACTCTTACAATATTGTAATCCATTTGGCCCTTTTCTCTCCAGGTTCATTCTACATTAACAACTTTTTTACTGCTGCATCTGGTACTATAGATTTAACTTGACTTTGTAAGATGTAATGCCTAAACTTTTTCACTGCCCTTACTAATGCAAATGCTTGCCTTTCTATATCTAAACACTTCAATTGTGCATCTTTCAAAGGCGTACTCATGAATGCTATGGGCTTTTCTTTGTTATCTTCTCCCTTTTGTGTCAATGTAGCTACAACTGAATGTGTAGATGCAAAAGAATATATGTAAACTGGTTTAGTATAATTTGGACTTGCCAACATAGGAGCATCAAAAATGGCCTCCTTAATATCTTCGAATGCGGCCTTAGCTACTAGTGTCCACTCTATCTTTGCATCTTTCTTGAGCATTGCATTTAGTGGTTGCACAATCTCTGCAAACCCTGTAATAAACTTCCTGACAAAGTTAATCTTACTAAAGAAAGACTTTAATTCCTTCTTACTATTAGGTAATTGCAATTTTCTTATTCCTTCTACTCTATCAGGATCAATGGATATCCCATTTTTAGAAATGACATGTCCTAACAATTTTCCTTCAGTTACCCCAAATGAACATTTCTTCGGGTTAAGAGAAATCCCATACCTTTCACATCTTTTAAGCACCTTTCTCAAATCTTCTACATGAGTTGAAAAATCTTTAGCAATTAAATCATCCATATAAATAACAATGTATTTACCTGATAATCCATGGAACGCAATGTCCATGGCTCTCTGAAAAGTGGCACCTGCATTGATCAAACCAAACGGCATTCTCCTATATGCATAATTACCCCACTTACAAGTGAATGTAGTCTTCAACCTATCCTCTTTATCAACTAAGACTTGATTATATCCTAAAAATCCATCTAAAAAAGACATCATCTTGGCTCCATTTACTGCTTGCAGCACTTCATCTATTGGAGGCAAGGGATAATTATCCTTCTTAGATGCTTTGTTCAAATTTCTAAAGTCAACACATAATCTGATATCTCCACTTTTCTTTCTCACAGGTACTAAGTTAGCTACCTAGGTTGAATGTCTTACTGGGAAGATTATTCTAGCTGACAACAATTTTTTCACTTCCTCAAAGATTAAAGGCTCTAAAATAGCATTTACAAGCCTCTATTTTTGTCTGAACAGTTTAACTTCTGGTTTCAAGGGTATTACATGAGTTATGATTGATGTATCATATGTCTTCAAATCTTCATATGTCCATGCTATTATGTGTTTGTATTCTTTCAAAACATCTGCAATTTCTTTTCTTAACTTTCCAGAGCAAGCCTTTCCAATCAGCACATTCTGTGGACTTTGCTCTGTTCCCAGGTTATATGGATCACATTTACCCCCTTCAGTTTTGGGCAAATCTATCTATCTAACTACCCCATCAAAGTCAAAAATCTTTTCCAACTTGATTACCTCTTTGGGTAAGAAATTTCTTTTCAAGTTTATTATGTCTTCTTCATCCCAAGGCACCTCAGGTCTTTCCTACTCATCAATGATTTGAGATTCAAACACTTCATTATAGGTAAGAAAATCCACAATTTGCTGATCCCCTTCAAATACCTAAAAATGAGTAACATTATCTGGTATGCTTGGGACATTTACTAATTCTACAACAAATCTTTTTAAACCTGACAAGGTCAAAGGCTCTAAAGTGCTAGCAGCGACTGCTAACGCATCTGGTCTATGATTCCTTTCTCTCGAGATATGTTCTATATTAAAGGCATCAAATGAATCTATTAAATCCCATACTCTATGTCTATAACATACCATCTTCTTATAATTACATGCATATAATTTTCTCACTTGTCTGACCACTAACTCAGAATCTGAAAATACTCTAATCATTTTCACCCTTTTCTTGATAGCCATAACAAGTCCATAAATTAAAGATTCATATTCTGCTACATTATTAGTACAAGGAAATTGTAGCCTATATGCTGCTAAAAATGACTTACCATTAGGATCTATAAGTTCAACACCAGTACCTGCACCCTGTTTGGACTTAGACCCATCACATTTCAGTGTCCACATGCCTTCCTCATTTCTTTGACCTCTTATTTTGGCATGTCTCACCTTTTCTGTTACCTTTGCTATAACATCTTGTTTATTCATGGGTGATTCATTTTGACCTACCTGCATATTTATATTCTCAACTTGTAAGTCAGAATGACAGACACTTTTGTCTTTTGTTTCTTTCTCTAAATCCCGAATTGATATATCTATGTTGTCATGAAAATATGACTCGAGCTTCTCAAGATTAACCTTTCCTTCTTGCAGTTCCATCCCTTTTGTGCACTTTATGTATTGATATTCTATAATTTCTCTACACATTCCACAATTCTCTTTAGAATGACGCTTATTATGAACTCTGCACATACTTTTATATAACTTACATTGAACTAGAATTTTTTGTTCAATGCACCTTTATATTTCTTGTCTTATGATCTGACCAAAATGATTTGCTGCATTGTCTTCCTCATCAAAGGAATTTCCATCAGACTCATTGAACACTACTGTTTCTTTACTGACAGGTTTTTCTTTAAAATTCAACATCAGTATCTCTTCAATTCGCACTCCTTTATTGGTGACTCTATAAACACCTAGTTCAACAGAAGCATATAATATCTCATTTGTTCTATTATATTCTATAATCATGTGTTTCATTCTAGGCTCAGTTTCTATCCTGATCTAATTTGGAACACCTCTCCAAGGTAACCACGTGTGAAAAATCAGTAGCCATATATCCATTTAATGTTTTGGACTAGTCTCTACTTAATAGCATCCCATAATTCACAGGTATATGAACTACCTGAATATCAATAAACTGACTCACCCTTGGATTAGAAGCCAACTGCATTTGGATGTGCATCAATTCGTCTATCACATGACTTCAATTTTTTCTAATTGTGTAACAACCTTGGCAGATTTGGTAAGGGTCAACCCTAAAGTTTTGCATATTCCTAAAGGCATTACATTGGTTGATGCACCAGAATCTACCATGCAATTATGTATGTTTTTTCCCAACATCTTAATGGTTAACAAAAAAGGAGGAACTTCATTCTTATCTGCATACATGACTACATTCGTGTTGGAAGGCTGCTCAATTTTCTTACTTTGTCTTTGGACTGTGGATCTTTACTAGGAACATTCATATCAGCAGAAACCTCACCTGCCATAGATGTGTCCAATGATTTTATGAAAGCATTTCTAACTCCTGGGCTTTTCAATAATTCACAAAAAGGTATACTAACCTCGATTTTCTTTATCTCTTCAGACAAATAACTCATTAACCTCACTGTTTCCATTGACTTTGTCTTCCTCGTTTAAACTTTTGATACTATTGTCCCATCATTTCCATGATGATTAGCCTTCAATATAGCAGGGTTGTTACTAGCATGCTAGTTTGGAGGAGTGTTGAAATTGTTGGGAGGAATGGAGGTAGTGAAAGGACCTCCAGGCCTAGGGTTACTTCTTAGATTGTAAGTATGATTTTTGTTAGACTGTTGAAAATCCTATACTTCCTTTGTTTCATACAACACTTCATTTTTAGTTTCAAAAGGAAACTGAAAAGCATCCAATACTAAAGCTGACTCAGGGTATAAGCTCTCACAACAATAAGGTTCATCTTCTAATAGCTGATCTTCCTCCTATCTAGTTGCAAAGGTGAAATCTTCTAAGACTAAGGCATTCTCAAATCCTGAGGGCACTATTTCATTTCCTTTGGGAATGAGAAATTCAGATGTGGGGGCTTGTACATCCACATTGAAAATGCTAGCCGCTAGATGAAACTAAGGGCAATCTAATTCAACATGTGCACTAGTATTGTGAATCATGCACCAGTTTTTTAATGCTACATTGGCCATTTGGATTTTGGCTGGTTGTTTTGCTTCCTAATTATCTAGATTCTCAAATGGAGAAGCTAAAATGTCATTATTTGGCCATGTGTTCCATGTCCTAGGTGGCTTTGGTTGATTCTAATTTCTATTGTTACTACCCCAGGCCTTGTTATCTATAGCAAGTCCTCTGTTTTGCATTACCTATCCCTAATTATGGTTTAGACTCTGATTATAATTCTGATTTGAACCTTGACCCTGGTTATAATTTTGGTTATGGGTCTGACTGTATCCTTGATTATTTCTCCCATAGAAGTTCTCATTTCTTAGTTGTGTCATTTCAGTAGTCAATCTTCTCAAGTGTGCAGTAATTTCTTTGATCTCTTTCCTATCCTCTTGTGCCTTTGCCACAAATGTATCTTGAGGAGGCTGGAAGAAGGATTGACCGTTATTCTAATGGTTGTTAGTATTATTACCAGTATAGGGAACTATAGTTTGTATCGGGGAAGGATTATACATAGGCGTGTAAGTGGGAATTGGATTCAATAATGGAGTATGATGCATAGGAACTCCATTCCAAGGTTGTGTTTAACTTTGCATCCCAAGGTTTCCTCCATTAAGAAAAGGACTATAGGTTGTTTGTCTCATTTCCTGGTTTACTGAGGTTGCTTCCTTGTAAGCTTTGGATATAGTATCTATATCAACTTTTCTTTTGACAAACATAGCAGTTAGTGGATCAATAGTGACATAGTACATGGCTAATAATGCATCTGCATTCACTTTGTAAGGAGCAACTAACTGGGAGTAAGCCTTTTGAAACCTATCATTAAAGTTATCAATCATCTCTCCTTCATCTCTTTTGATTGCAGCAAATTTATGATACAAAATGGAAGGATCGACTGGCCCCCTAAACCTAGACAAAAATGCCTCTCCCATAAGTGCCCAAGAAGAAATATAAGCATTGGACAAGTTAACATACTAGTTAGAAGCTTGTTCATTAAAAGTGTAGGGAAACAACTTGTACACAACATCCTCATATTCTAGCCTAGCTCTAAAGCATGCCTCCTTGAATATCCTAATGTGATCTTCTGGATCCTTATGTAATTGATATTTAGGACATATTTTTTCAGGGTTCTTTGGCATCTCATGATAATCATTAAATGTAATAGGGGAATTGACATTTAAATATGCCATTGCAGGACCATGTGGTGGACTTGGACCTCTAGGTGGACTTGGATTTCTAGGTGGACTAGGACCTCTAGGAGGACATAAACCAAGATTCAAAGATCTAAATGAAGAACTATTAGGACTCACTAGGACCTCTGTCAGGTAATTGTATGTAAATATCTTCTGAACTTGACCTAGACCTGGTCACCCTACCACTGTTATGAGCTAGTTTTGCACAAATCCTACCTTAAATCCACTCAGGCCCTCCTTCTAATGCCAAAAACTATTGATGATTATTTTTACACATTCATAATAAAAGTTAAAATTCACAAAATGAACCTAAACTGTCTTCAAAGATATGAAGAAATTGATTAACAGTTTTTAATCCCAAGTTTCTGTATGGTCAGGTCTTGACCTTGTGGAAAATTTAGTAGGTTAATGTGAAACTGTAATATTCAAGGGGCCTTACTTGATTTAAGATGATATGTGACTCACTGGAAACGAATTATACAAATTGTTGTAAAAACAAACAAATTATTCATTCTTTTGCATAAATTTACTACTGCATTACACAACTTTGTATGATTTATAATGAAACAATCTTTTCCTTTCAAAATGATATGAAAATTGTCAAATATTAACACAATTCTCCATGCTTCTTTTAAATGTAAGACAATTTCCTTAAAATTTCTGCGTTTGAGCTAATAATTTCAAATGTTTGGGGAAAATTTAGAGAAATTTAAGTTGAATATCATTTTACTACAGGATCTAAATGCTCTGTCATTCACGTTGTAAGAAATATAGTAAACTTGATCAAACCAACAGAGTAAATCTCCAAATGTGAAGTCCTGAGTATTTTCATGAACACATCCAAGATTGCAATCTTTCAAGGGATAGTACTTCAAATATAAGTAAGAGTCAGAAAACACTCTATAAATAGATGCAGAATTCCAAGTTTACTTGTATTTAAGGTACGCAGTCATATAGAATTTACAATGTATGAATGACCTTTTTTTGCTTCATTAATTAGGTTACCAAAAAACTTACAAACGTTTTATAGATACAATAAGGAAACCAGACATTCCACACATTCCTTAGTGTAGACACAGGCAACCTCCTCTTCTAAACTAAAATACTTCTCTATTCAAATGTTCAAACAAATTACAAGTGCAAGCTATACTTCAAAAAATCCTTATGTAACTATTATACAAATAGTAGAGTTTCTTATATAGAGTTTGAAGCTGCGTTCTGCTACGGTTACAAAATTCAATCTACGGTCAGAATTCAAACTTTCTCAATCAAGGGTGTTCATTCATTTCTAACTGCCTCTCAAAATATCTTTGTGGTATCTTTTCTTCCTCAAAGGATGCCATTGGAATCTTTCCAAAACAAGACTCCCATTGACCGTTTCTATTTTGTTGACCTTGCCCGCTAATACCCCTCAGTTGACTCATTTTTTAGTATTATTTGCCTTTTCGATACTTTATTACTCTTTTAAATATATTTTGAAATTATTCATGACACCTTCTATGAAGGTGTGATTTCTTTCTGGACTCCTTGTCCATATATATTCTTGCATTATGACCCCTTCTTTTAATTTCTTCTCTTCTTTACCTGAACTTTCAACCTTCTTCTTATATTTCTTTACTATGGTACTCACCTCCATTATTGAATCAATCATTTGTTTACTCAAATAAGCATTTGGATTTTCCAGATATGGTGCAAAGATGGCCTTGAATTCTGTTAATGCTCTTTGTAATTCATATGTTGGGATGTCCATACATTCATGGTCTATAAGCTTTTCAACTATCTTCTTATGCAACTTGACCATGCCCTCTACCATTTCCTCTAAATCTTGTGTAATGGTGATGCATCTTCTGAGACTGTCCTCCTCAAATTTCAACTCTAATCTGGCTTGTGGTATTTGATTTGCCATCAGAGGAGTAATGACTCCCTCATTTATTAATTCATCTACTCTTTCTTCAATTTCTACTAGTTGTCTCAATTCAAACTTGCACTCCTCCCTTCTAAACTGACAATTATGTACAAGCACACTGCATTTATTCATTTCTGTGGCAGCCAACTCCCATCATGTCACTACCTATTTAGTCACCTCTTCTCCTTCTTGCATGAATGCTCTGAAACATTCCTCAAAAATGTTAGCCTCAAACCTTTTATTCTCCATATCCTTCACTTCCTCTTTTGATAGCACTACTATTTCACTAGGTGAGTCAAGTATTACAACATTGGGATCAAATATCCCTTTAATGAATTATTGTAACTGGACAATGTGTCCTTGTAAATATTCATGCTTATCTTTGTCTTTCTTTAACATTTCTACTGTAATCTGATGCATATCCTCCCACTCACTTATATGTTGTTCTCTTGTGATGTGCCTAGGTCAAAATTAAGGATTTTGTAATCATCTATTGTTATTTCCTCTTTTGCTTTATCCTTCTGTGGTATTGCTAAATTCAATGTTCTGGATCCATCAAGACCCCTTTTTATTGCTGACATGGTTCTATCCTTTCTCTTTTCTTTTCTTGGTGTTGCATCTCCCAATAAACTTTTGATGTCTATGGGTACTAGTTGTACCTCTACCTTTTCTCTCTTTACTTCTACACCTATTTAGGCCAGAGCCTCTTTTGTGCTTTTAGTAGCCTTCTCTTCATTTATTACCTATTCTTGAGGCTTTTCTACTTCTACTTGTTCTTGTTGTTGCTTCTTTTATTCTTGTTGCTGTGGAGGAGGCTGCTGTTGAGGGGTTGGTTCTTGCTCCATTGTATCATTTTGCTATTTATTTTTACCCTAATTATCATCTTCTTCAATCTCTGTATCTCCTCCATCCTTGCCTTCTTCTTCTGGACCTTCTTTTTCTGATTGCTCTTTTTCTTCTTCCTCTTTATTTTCTTGTTCTGCATTTATCATGTCCTCATCCTCTGCTTGCTTTTTAGGTTCAAAATTATCTTAACTAATATTTTTCATAACTTCTTTACTTTTAGGTTCATTTTCTATTTCCATTAGCTCCCCTGCTGTTTCAATTTTCTCTTACATCTTTTCATGCATGTCAACTTGTTCTGCATGTGAAGGTGAATCTACAATCTCATCAGATTCTTGTCTCTTTTTCTTGTTCATCCTTGCTTTCTACATTCTTTTCTTCTTCATTGTGTTCCCCATTCATTTTCGAAACATTCAACACATCTACATCAGAAGTAATAGCTCATGTTTCTTCCTCAGTTTGAGCAGGTGTTTCCTTTATTACTTCCTCAGGTGCATCTTCCTTTTCAGATTCTTCCATTTCATGTGCTACATTTTGCACATCCCTTATGATTTCTGGAGGTACAGTGTACCAAATGGATCCACTGCCTCCAATCCTTTTTGTACATTCTCTTGTTCAGATACTGACCTCTGTTCAACCTCTATGTAAGCTTGAGCATCTTGTTCTTCTTATTCGCCAGAGTATTCACTAGATTGTTCTTCCTCCATGCCAATTTCTCTTCCCATCCTTGGATCAACTTCCTTGACTTCACTTCCCCTGCTATCATCTTCAATGTTGACAGTCTCAGTAACTTGTTTGGCTTCATGCATTTTTGACCCATGCAGCATTTCTTCAGCCAATTTTGTTTTCACTTTTGCATATGTTTGTCTTTTTTCTACTGAGGTAGATGCACTAGGTATGCTACATAATTTAGCACCTACCTGGTGTGCTCCCATAACTTCACTCTATTTTGAAGTTTCCCCTTTGGATATGCCTACTGGTATTGCTTTCTTAACCTTATGTCTTGTTAGTTCCTTGGAAGCTTGTACTTGTTATGTACTAGTATCATGGCTCAATGAATTTTCTTCTACAAATGTACCAGATGATACTGCTACCATCACTCCTAATGTATAAGGATCCATCAGAGTAGCATTTTTGTCCTTCTCAATAATCTTGGCTTCCATAATATTTCTTTTCTTTTCGTAGAAGCACTGGAGATCATCTCTATGCTCCCTCACTCTCTTTTTTCCCTTCTTTGGATATGTAATCTCCACTCCTTCAGCCTTAAGCTCCTCAATTCTATCCTTCAACCATGTCTTCGAAAACAAGATGACAGGTTTGGACAATGTGTCCAAAGATGTGTTCCATGGTTGTGACCAATCAGGCTCTCCAATAGGAGCTAGCCGGGCACTTTCATAACTGTGGTGCAATAATTTATCATCCTCTTTAACCTCTAGGGGTACATAAATTTCCCCCATGGATCTCATTTGTTCAACTGTTAATCTTTTATGAGCTCTCTTTCTTACCTCTTTATCATTCTACAGTCTAACCAAAAATCCTCAATATGTATTTGATGTTTGAATTTAGGATCAATTGTATTTTGGATTCTATGAAAGGGATCAAATTTCCTGGCCAACTCAAATTCCTCAAATCCATAATATCTCAACTCCTTTTCTAAATAACCAACAACCTCTTCACTGTAGCATGAGTACCTACCAATTGCCCAAGGTAACTTAAGATTTCCTCTGTTAAACTTCTTCTTGTACATTTTAAAGGCATTTAAATTCTGCCTTGAGAACCCCAGAACAATCAACTTGTTGGAAGGATACCTAGGTAACATGAAAGGTTTTCCTTTGAAGCCCTCAGTTCTAATATAGGTGAAATTATGGAATTGAATATACCAAGAACTATGTAAACAAATTGTATCTTATGCATTTGCAAACAACCTCTTATCTTTCTCTTCTCTCAAAACTCTGACCATGCATGTATAAAATACATTGTTAACTAAAGCATATTTTCTCAGTGCATTATCCTACTGTAAGTCTGGATAATGGTCATATAGAAGCTTTTGGTTTGGGTCATTCCCTAGGGTCCTAATTCTATAAATCCCTTATATATATGGCTGAACCATTGTTGCACATGAGTACAATACATACGAGGACAAATAGAAAGGCATCATCTTTTGCTTTCTTAACATTGTCTGTTTCCATATGGCTATGCTTATAGCCTTAGCCCAGTGAATTTGTCCTTGTTCCTTTTTTGCTTCCCTGATGAATTAGATAATAGTGAACATCCAAGGTTCACACTTAGTGGCATCCCTTAATCCCACCAGTCTGCTTAACATTGCAATCATCAAATGTATCTCCTCTTTGAAGTCTATTCTTTGCAAGATCTTATGTACTCTTGCCACGGCCTTGGGTTTGTTTTTAGCATTGTACCAACTATAGAAAATCATGCTTCTACAATCCCTTTCATTGTTATTGAATTGTTCATTATGTTGATCTATATCAATGTCTACCATGGTTTCTTGTATTTCCAGACCAAATGTTCTTGCAATCCCCTCTGTGGATAAGTCCGCAATGACCCTATCCTAGTCTATTACTCTTCTTGTAGCTGGGTCATATAAGTGTATGCAATCTAGACATAGGTCTTTGGCTTCCATAGCTAACAAAAAATTGGCAGCTCTATACAATCCCCTTTCCCATATACATTTCATATCAGATGTAGTGTCTGCTACTGTAATTTTATGCAAAATATCATCCGCGTCATAATTCCCTATGTTGGTATCTATCCCTACTTTGCTTGTGCTAATCAATGAAGGGTACCCTCTATGTATTGGCAACTCCTTCTCTATTTCTTTGCACGGCTTCCTTTCTTTTTTAACTTCACCTCCTATATCCACCTTCTTCAATTTTGGGGCCATCCTGTAAAAAACACATTTTTTCACTTGTTGTTTTACTCTCTTACCTAGGGGTTTACCATGAATTTTTTGTTTTAACATTTACCCTAACCCCCCGTTTGTCTTTTCTAGCTTTGACTTTTGTATTACTTAACCCAAACCAGCTAATTAACTATTAGAAATAGTAATTTAACACTTGCTTGCATTTTAAAACAAAATTACTAATAATCACTTCGCATTTTTAATTAACTAAACTATAATGGCATTTAAGATAAATACCTGTATTTTTTTACAACTCAACCTTACAACCTTTGACTGACTTTACCGTTTTCTCCTCTATTCCTACTTCTAAAATTTTGTCTTGCGATGAGTTTTCTGTTCAACTTATGCCGCAATTCCTCTTTCTGCAATTTTAATCTTAACAATGCGAATCTGAAAGAAAACAACTTTTTATTTACCCTAACTCGTTAAATTTTACCATTTTCAGTGTTAGTTTAGCGTTAATTGCAGCAATCAATGCACCTACAGCTTCGGCTTTCTATTTCAATGTTTTAATTTTAAACATTCTATCCATTAGTTCACTTTTTTGCATACATCGCATGCTTTTGTATGTCTCCTTGTATATTATTTCTTGTATGTCACTTTGTATCTTTTAATATACAAGCCTGCATGCAATGGGTTATAAATAATGTTACCCTTTTCTAGATATCCTCCCTTGTATCTTTGTTTGTATGCCGCAATGTATGTAAAATAGATACAAACACTTATACGAGTGTGAACCACATCAATTCTCTTTACCTTTTAGGTCTTCGACGATGTCCTTTATTTCTTTGTATATTGAGATTGCATGCCGTTAACATACAATCGCCCAAACATACAAAGCCTTACCTTTATTTAACTTTCTTTTGAAATATGCATTGTATTATACCTTTTAACTTCTTCGCATATCTACTTGTATCTCGGCTTGTATATAGGCTTGTATATGCCCTTGTATATCTATCTTTCTATGCAATATACAACCACGAGATACAACCTGTGGGACCCACCTTACATACCCTCTTTTATCTCCAGAAACAACAATACTTGCATCTATACTTAAATACAACTTCCCATACATGTAAATTCTTATATAATCATCCCAGACTTTTCATTGTTCTTAACCATATTATATAACCTTTTCAGATCCATACATGTATATAAAGCAAATGCATATTTCCAAAAACATTAAGGTACGATGCATCCCTTTTACTCGATTTAATTATCTTTTGAAATTTGCACCGTATGTATGCTAAAGATGTAAATCCGAACATACAAACAATGAGACATACCCCTTTTTCACCTTAATAAAACCATATTTTATTTTATATCCTCTTTGGGTCTACAGAATGTATATCGCATTGTATATTGCTTTGTATCTTTCCTTTTCAACAAACATACAACTCAAGATACAATGTGAACTTAACCATTTATTCACTCTACTTCTGAAATTTATCGGGTCTGACTTGAATGCAAAGAATAAAGCAACTAAGCCCATGCATACAAAGTACTGCGATAAACGTAACCCGACTATACCCAATGTGACTTTATACAATGACTCCACATACAAACGACCTTGTACATGCAACATACAAACCCTTCTATAATGCATTTCACCACAAACATGTATATCTTGCAAAATATTGGGAATTTTAAAATGGTTCAAAAAGAAACCCTAATTCATTTTTTGACAAAGAATTCACCTCTATTCCCCTCTGGCACTTAATGCTAAATCTTTTCAATTTTCACATGGTTTGTAACTTTTACCTCTTTTCCCTTTCACTACCAAGCAGGACCACACACAAGAGAAAAGAAATAGCCATAGCAGAGGTCCTCATTTTGCTAAGAGGTAAAATGGGGCGTGTTGTGAGCATCACAACAAGTCACAACTTCCTAACATCAATCTGGATCACAAGATATGATTGTGGGATCCATCGGACTAATGTACATCAATGCACCTTAATTCAGAACCAGAGGGGTAATAACCCCTAACTTCTCCCTGAGATACTCAAAAGAGTCCTTAGGTAGAGGTTTAGTAAAAATATCTGCAATCTGATCTTCTGAGGGCACAAACTCCAATTTGACTTTATTCTTGTTCACCTGCTCTCTCAAAAAGTGAAACTTGATGGATATATGTTTTGTCTTTGAATGCAACATTGGATTTTTTGATATATTTATTGCACTTGAGTTATCACAGAAGATTGTGATAGGTTCTTCAAACTCCATTCTAACATCTCTTAGCATTTACTTCATCCACAATACTTGAGTGCAACTGCCTACTGCTGCAATATATTCTGCTTCTGCAATGGATATAGATATTGCCTCTTGTTTCTTACTTAGCCAAGAAACCAATCTCTTTCCCAAAAAGAATGCACCACCACTGGTACTCTTCCAGTCATCCACATCTCCAGCCCAATCAGCATCTATGTATGCATGAAGAGAGAAGTCATGATCCTTAGGATACCATAATCCATACTCAACTGTTCCCTTCAGATATTTGAGAATTCTCTTGATTGCCATGACATGAGACTCTCTAGGATCAGCTTGGAATCTGGCAACAAGACCAACAGTATTCATAATATTAGGTCTAGTTTGAGTAAGATAGAGCAGTCCTCCAATCATTGACCTATACTTTTTCTGATCAGCCTTAGGGGATTCATCATCTTTACTCAGCTTACATTTGATTGCCATGGGAGTATTCATTGCCTTTGAGTCTTCCATCCCAAATTTCTTCAACAATTCTTTCACATACTTGGTCTGTGATATGAAGATTCCTTTCTTTGTTTGAGTGATTTGTAGACCCAAGAAGAAATTTATTTCCCCAAACATAGACATCTCAAATTCACTTTGCATTTGATTTGTAAAGGTCTTGCACATGTTGTCTTTTCCTACAAAAATGATATCATCAACAAATACTTCAACAATCAAGATACTTTCATGATCAATCTTAAAATATAGATTACTATTAGTAGTGCCTTTGTTGAAACCAATCTTCAAAAGATGTTTGTCCAATCTCTCATACCAGGCTCTTGGAGCTTGTTTGAGTCCATACAATGCTTTCTTCAATTTGTAGACCATATCACAATGATCAGACAATTGAAATCCATCTGGTTGCTCACTGTATACCTCTTCTTCCAAGTCACCATTCAGGAAGGCAGACTTGACATCCATCTGATATACTTTGAAGTCCTTGAAGGCAGCAAATGAAATAAATAATCTGACTGCTTCAATTCTTGCCACTGGAGCAAAAGTTTCTTCAAAGTCAACTCCTTCTACTTGAGAATAACCCTTACAGACCAATCTAGCTTTGTTTCTGACTACTTCACCATCTTCATTCAATTTATTTTGGAAGACCCACTTAGTCCCAATCACATTTTTGTCCTTAGGTCTAGGAACAAGATCCCAAGTGTGATTCTTTTCAATCTGCATCAATTCTTCCTCCATTGCTTTATCCCAGCTTTCATTATTACATGCTTCACTTACTATTTTTGGTTCAATCTTTGAAATCAAACAATACTTCACTAAATCTTGACCAATTGTCGTTCTTGTTTTAACACCTTTGCTTATATCTCCTATGATTTGATCTTCAGAATGATTCAGTCTTACATACCTGGGAGTTTTGGGATTCTCTTGCACTTCTAATTCTTGGACAGGTTCTTCCAGGCATGTCTCTTCCTCTTGTATATCAGGATTCTTCGGATCAGTCTGAATCTAAACTGGAGTTGGGACTGGTTCTCCTTGGTTTGATACATCATTCTGATCATCTGCTTCATATTCATAATACCTTGAGGGATTTTCCATGCCTTCATCAACCTTCACATTTGTACTTTCTACAATCTTTCTCAATCTCTTGTTGTAACACCGGTAAGCTTTGCTTTGAGTAGAATATACCAAGAATATTCCTTCATCACTTCTAGCATCAAACTTGCCAAGGTCTTCATCTCTTTTGATATAGCATTTACTACCAAAGACTCTGAAATACTTTACAGTAGGAGTGATGCCAAACCAAAGTTCATAAGGAGTCTTACCAGTATTGCTTCTGATTTGTACCCGATAAAGAGTATAGACAGTAGTGCTTACAGCTTCTCTCCAATAGATGTGAGGAACATTTGCTTCCATCATCATGGTTCTAGATGCTTCCTGGATGGTCCGGTTCTTTCTCTCCACTACTCCATTCTGTTGTGGAGTCCTTGGAGCAGATAACCGTCTCTTTATCCCATGTTTCTCACAGAATGATATGAACTCACCGGATGTGAATTCTCCACCTCTATAAGACCTGAGGCATTTTATGTTTATGCCAGTTTCATTTTCTACCATAGCCTTGAATATTTTGAACTTCTCAAGTGCTTCATATTTCTCCTTTAAGAAAGTTACCCACATCATCCGGGAGTGGTCATCAATCAGCAACATGAAATACCTATCTCCTTGCAGACTCCTGATCCTTGCCAGACCACAGAGATCAGTGTGTACCAAGTCTAACAATCTGGTTGAAGATTGTTCCTTACTTTTGAATGTGACTCTGTTCTACTTCCCCAACTGACATTCTTTGAACAAATTGTTAGTAGGTTTCACCAGTCTTGGAAGATCTCTTACAACCTGAGTGTTGCTTATCTTGATGATATTATCAAAATTTACATGACACATTCTCCTATGCCATAACCAACTCTGATCAATTTGAACAAATAAACAACTTTTACCAGTACCAACCAATTGGAAGATGTTACCTTTGGTCTACGTATCGGATGCAATCTCAGTTCCAGAGCTTTCAAAAATCTTGCATTTTCCATTTTTGAATTAGAGATCATAGCCTTTATCACCAATTGTCCAACACTGAGAAGATTATGCTTTAGACCTTCAACAAACAAAACATCACTGGTTCTATTCTTTCCATCAAAAGAAATAGTTCCTCTGCCTTTAATTCTGCCAGCAAACTTATCTCCCAACTTTACAACTCCACCTTCATATCTTTCCAAGCTTAGGAACTTAATCTTGTCACCAGTCATATGGTGAGAGCATCCACTATCAAGAACACATTCATCCTTTTCTTCAACCTAAGTAGCTAAAGAACTTTCTATCACCTTATGATTGGCAAATTTAATAGGCATTGGATCTTCTTCCTTGATGGCAATAAACACCCAGTCACTTCCAAGTTTGTTTCCTCTCTCAGATTCATCATCTGTCACTCCTTCATCATCATCTTCTTGAACATAGTAACACTTCTTCTAAAACCTTGATCTATTAGGATTTGGCCTTGAAAACCTTTTCGGACACCTTGAGGCAAAATGACCAATCTTATTGCAAGCAAAGCATTTAAAAGGTAATTTTCCTTCATACTTACCGGATCCTCTTGGTAGTCTCTTTGCAATGAGGGCTTCAAGTTGTTCAACTTCTAATTCATCCTCTTCTAGATCTTTTCTTGCTTTGTCATACCAAGTTGATTTTCTTGAGGAACTTTCTCCTAGATCATATGTCTACTTTCCTTTTGTAGAGGCACTAGCTTTGAATGCAAATTTAGTCTTTGGAGGTGCATCACCAAACTTAGCTAACTCGAATGCAAATATCTTACCAACCAATTGATCCCTTGTGATAGTTGTTAAAGATCTGATTTCCTCAATGGCAGAAACTTTGTGTTTATACGTAGGGGGTAAAGATCTGAAAACTTTAGCATCAATTTCATCTTCATCCAGTACTCCACCAGCACATATGATGCCACAAACCAGCTCATTTACTTTTGTCATATATGAAGTGATATTCTCATCTTTACTTATCTTTAAGTTTTCAAACTTTCCTTTCAGACTTTGCAGCTTGGCACACTACATATTTGTCTCCTTCATATAGATTTTCAAGCTTTGTCCAAATTTCATAAGCAGTCTTCAATCCCATAGCATTTGTTAGCTTTGAATCAGACAAGGCACTTAGTAGGGCTTCTTTAGCTCGAAGATTATTTTCTACATCTCTGACTTCATCTAAAGTTGTTGGGACATTCCTTGGGGGAACATATTTACTTGAGGTTATGTTCCAATACTAATATCCCATGCATTGTATGTGACATTCCATGTGGCTTTTCTGGGTAGTGAAGTTTGAACCATCAAACCTTGGACTATCCTTCTTGTAGGTTGATATTTTGAATCTCCTCAAGTGGTTAAGCTTCTTCTAGAGGAACTTAGCTCTAATACCAATTGTTAGATTTAGGATAGATAACTGAGGGGGGGTGAATTAGTTGTTACCAAACTTTTGTTCTTTATAAACTTTAAAGCTTCTTTTATTTCAATAGCATATCAGAGATTCAATCATGAAGCACAATGCATGAATTTCAGAGCAGAAATAAATTCAACACATACAACACAAAGATTTTAACATGGAAAACGTAGTTAAGGGAAAAACCATGAGGTGACTAACCCAAGATTGTATTCTCTGTTAAAAGAATAAGAAGAATGAAATGGCACTTGCCAATTAGGGCTCACTACCTGAGCACACTGCTCACAAGAGGCCCACTGCCTACAGGAGACACACTGTCTATAGAATAATATAAATATTACATACTTGAACTGAAGATTAGCATCTTCACTATGCTTGAGTCAGTTTCATTTAGGCTCAACACCTCTGCTCTGCTTTTCTTTCTTTTTCCCTACCACCTTCTCATCACTATCAGATACTTTTGAATGACTTCGTAATTCTTATTTATACAAGACATCAACTTTGGAATGATCATCAAAGTCGGCACAACAAACACTTATTTTATTACAGAGCAAATACAAAAACATAACTTGACTTGTTACAAAAAATTCATACGCATTACTACACTATCGGCCACACATAGCTGGGACTTCAATCTTCTTTGAGGAACATGCCAGGCTTTGCAAAAACATCTCCAAGATCATCCGCAACATGTGCAAAACATCCGGTCAGCCAAGACACCATCACTCAGAGGTAAGTCTTCAATTTCAAGCTCAAACTCCAATACGGACCACCAACACAAACTGGACACAATCTAGAGACCCCCACAAGCTTGCTTGCATCACCAAGAACATTCGCACCACTTATGCTTACTATAATCATTTGCATCTTCATCTGGAGCCTCAAGAACACAGTTACCCATCTCTGTCACAGTAGAAGGATTACTTGTGGACCTCCAAACCATGAACCAATTGAGTTGTCAATTCACATTAGCCTTCCAAACATGCCACCAGATCCATACAACATGATATTATATTTCTAAATCTCACTGGACCTATTTTTGTCACTATGTCACCTTTGAACAGTTGCCAGAACTGGTTTTACTCTTATGGCCATAACTCCTCCAAATTTTCATGCAGATCTCTCAAATCTTGATGGTATCATCTTCAAACACATGTCTACAAACCCTTTGATGCACATTCTCTGATCTTCATCTAACTGGGATCTTCACTTCATAAAGCTTCACTATCTTCACTGATCTTCTCTATTTCTGATAGGACTAATTTTCTCAATATCCTTAGCATACAACTCATCCAATCTTTGGCATTAATGCAACAGGAGTATGTTGACATCAATGAAAACACCAGTTAGGCCCATGCTTGTAACAATGGAAATAGGCCATGTTGAGAAAGTAGAAAATGATGCCTTTTTATTTGTCATCATATGTGTTATATCCCTATGCATCTATGATCTAGCCCTACATAATTGGGATTGATAGAATTGGGACCATGGGGAGTGGCCCAGATTAGAAATTAGTTTATGATCATTAGCCATATTTTCAAGAGGATAATGCATTGAGGAAGTATGCCTTGGTAAATGATGTGTTTTATACTTACATGGTAAGGATTTTAACTAGGGAAAAAGATAAGAGGTTAGCTGAAGAAGCAGAAAACACTATTGGGATACATAGTTCATGGTATATACAATTCCCAAATTTTACATATTTCAGAATTGAAGGTTTTGAGGGGAAGCCATTCATGTTGCCTAGGTATCCATCAAACAAATTGAATGTATTGGAGTTTTCTAGGCAGAACCTGAATGCATTTAGGATCTATAAAAAGAAGTGGGGCAGAGGAAATATCAAACTCCCCTGGGCTATTGGAAGATATTCCTGTTACAGTGAGGAGGTGGTTGGTTATTCAGAAAAGGAGTTGAGATACTATGGTTTTGAAGAATTTGAGTTAGCTAGATACTTTGATCCTTTCCATAGGATCTAGAGAACTATTGATTCTAAATATAAACATCAGGTGCATATTGAAGACTATTGGTCAGATTGTAAAAATGACAAAGAAGTGAGAAAAAGAGATCGTCAAAAGCTGACTATAGAACAGATGAGGACTATGGGAGAAATTAATGTACCCTCAAAAATTAAAGATGATAATAAGTTGTTGCACCACAGGTATGAAAACGCAAGGCTTGCTCCCATTAGAGAGCCTAATTAGACACAACCATAGGGAACATCTTTGGATGCACTATCCAAACCGATTATTTTATTTTCTAAAACATGGTTAAAAGATCAAATAGAAGAACTCAGAGCTAAAGGGATTGAACTTACACTTCAGAAAAAGGGTAAGAAGAGAGTAAGAGAGAATCAAGATGAGTTGCAATGCTTTTATGAAAAGAAAAGAAAGATTGTGGAAACTAAAATCAGTGAAAAAGATAAAAATGCAACCTTAATGGATCCCTATGCCTTGGGTGTTATAGTAGAAATATCCTCAGGGACATTCATGGAGGTAGAGTCATCAGGACATAACATTAGTACAGAGCAAACTCACTGTTAAGAGGCCAACAGGACAAAGAATTATGAGAGCCATAACAATTGAAACTTCAAAAGGACAAACATCAAAATAGGATGAAGTTATAGGTGCTCAACAGGTGAGTACTAAGCTAAGTGGAATACTTAGTTAATCCACATTAGAAGAGAAAAGACAAAGATATGTAAAGGTTAAGAAGGAATTGACTGAAGAAAAGCTGCAAGAGTCAAAACTTCATGAAGTCAAAAAAGTAAGTGAGATGGTCAATGTGGAAGATGATAGTAGTGACAGTAAAGTTAGGGAGGTGGATCCTAGTGCAAAAGGGGAAATAGCAAAAGGTGAAGAAGAAGTAAGTGAATGTTCTAATACAGGAGAAGAACAAGATACTCAGGTATGTATGGAAATAGTACAAACCCCAGAATCAGAAGAAGAAAATATACAGGGTAGGCAGACATAGTTGATCCTTTTGGTACATGTAAGGAAAGCACAGGTGTGAAATACGGCTTCCCTAATGTCAATTCAAAGGGGATAATGCAGACAGGTAATGTTTAATTCAAATACAAAGATCAACACACCAAAAAATACAGAATAAACATACAAGATAATAGAGAACAACACCAGATGTACGTGCGAAAACCCTTTTAGGTAAAAAACCCACCACCACAAGAGAGACAATCTTTATTTACAGTAAGCTTAGAAAGGTTACAATAAAGATCCCAGCCTTCTCACTCAGGTATTGATTCTCAAATCATAAACACAGTTCACTTCCTTTGTACATCTACAGAATGAATAGTTTGATCAAATCTCATCATCAACCTCTGACGACCTCACCAAATCTATATATTATGCAGCCTTCAAGAGCAAAACCATTTTTAACTTCTGCCCTAATCGTTCGTTCCAACTAACACAACATCGCTATCTTCCAACCATTGCATAACCGTCACATAACTGTTGTCTGACTGTTCACATTCAAGAGGACTCATTAGTCCCACATGCACCAGACATCGGTCATAGTCGTAGTATATATACATGACCACAAGAATGTTAACTATTGTCACTTATGCCGACAAGACAAACTAGTCTACCATTTACCGTCCATCGAGGAGACTCTAGCTGATATCTTCCATCGGAGTGACTTAAGAAATCAGAGTGATATCACCAAACAACGTCGATGGTTCTTTTCTTGCTAATGTCCAACCTTCATCGGAGTAACCAATACGTATCGGTTGAACCTGTTGAACCATTGAACCTGACAAGTGAAGTTCAATCCTTCATCGAAGTAACCAAAGCATATCGGTTGAACCTATTGAACCATTGAACCTGACGAACCATTAAACCTGATGAGCAAAGTTCAAGCCTTCATCAAAGTAACCAATGCATATCGGTTGAATCTATTGAACCATTGAACCTGACAAACCATTGAACCTGACGATCGAAGTTCAAACCTTCATCGAAGTAACCAATGCATATGGGTTGAACCTGTTGAACCATTGAACCTGACGAACCATTGAAGCTGACGAGCGAAGTTCAAGAGTTCGCTGACAGTTCAAACCTTGCTGATGAACGATGAGCAATGAATAAAAAATAATGAATGAATGAGGTTCCAAGCAGTAACTTGAGACATTAGGTCTCTTCAATCTCCCACTTGTCGAAGAGATTACTGCTACCTCTTAATCCTCATACGATTACTGAGAATTATGGGCCCGAAGACCCATTTCATCTGAACACCATTTGAACTTGGTCATGCTCACTGGTTTAGTCAAGGCATCTGTAACATTTTCCAAAGTATCAACCTTTTCCAGCTTTACCTTTTTGTCTTCCACCATATCTCGAACAAAGTGATATTGGACATCAATATGTTTTGTCCTAGCATGAAAAGTAGGATTTTTTGCCAAATAGATAGCACTTTGACTGTCACAATGAACTTGTATCTACCCTCCATCAAAACTGACATCAAAACACAACCTCTTCAACGAAACAACTTCTTGGCATGCACGAGTAGCTGCCATGTACTCTACCTCTGTTGTGGATAAAGCGACTATAGCCTGCCGCTTGCTCATCCAACTGATAGCACCACCATTTAACGTGAATACATATCCACTAGTGGATCTTCTACAGTCAATGTCCCCTACCCAATCAGAATCAACATATCCTTGAATGCTGATAGATTTCTTAGATCCAACTGAGTTTCTATGATATCAAATAGCATAGTCAGAAGTTCCCTTCAGATACCTCATAACTGTCTTCACAGCATCTCAATGTGATTTGCCTGGATTTGCCATAAATCAGCTCAAAACTCCCACTGCCTGGGTAATGTCTGGTCTGGTACAGACCATTGCATACATTAAACTGCCAACAGCACTTGCATAAGGCACTTTTTTCATGTCGTCCATTTCATTCGAAGATTCTGGATAATCTTCAACAGATAGTTTTGTTCCCTACAAAACTAGAACAACTAATTGTTTGCAATCAGACATATTAAATTTATTAAGAACATTGGTAACATACTTGCTCTGGCTGAGCCAAAGCTTTCTACTAGATCTATCTCTTTTGATTTCCATTCCCAGAATGTACTTCGCTGCCCCCAAATTCTTAATTTCAAATTTCAGGGACAACTGAGATTTTAAATCTGAGATCATTCCCTTACCATTGCCAATGAATAACATGTCATCCACATACAATGCAATTATAAGAATCCAATCACCGTCAGTTTTATAATAGACACAATGATCAGATTTAGATCTCACATATCCCAAAGATAAAATATATGTATCAAATTTCTGATACCACATTCTGGGAGATTGCTTCAAGCCATAAAGAGACTTTTTAAGTTTACATACCAAATGTTTTTTACCTTTTACCACAAAATGCTCTGGCTGGGACATATAAATTTCTTCTTCAAGGTCCCCATGAAGAAATATTGTCATCACATCCATCTGCTCAATTTCAAAGTCATATGCTGCTGCAAGTGACAACAAAAATCTAATGGATGTCAGCGTAGCTACAGGAGAAAAGATTTCTCCATAATCTATACCTTCCTTTTGAGAATACCCCTTAGCAACTAGTCTTGCCTTGTACTTATCAATACTACCATCTGGACCATATTTCTTTTTAAATACCCACTTACAACCCATAGGTTTTCTACCTTCAGGCAAGGGCACCAGATCCCAGGTTCCATTTTTCTCCAACGATGATATTTCATTATCCATGGCTTCCAACCAAGAATCTGAATCAAGTAAACTAATAGCTTCTTTCATAGTCCTAGGTTCATCAGTATCAGTAAGCAAAGCATAGGCACAACTTGAATCAAGTACTAAAAATCCATACCTATCTAGTTGTCTTCTTTCACGTGTAGACCTCCGCAACGGCCGAGGTGCAGGTTTAGGTTCTTGCTCTAGATCTGAATCTTCAGAGCTACTCGAACTCACTTCTGAATCATCTACACTTGGTGCTTGTTGTTCCTCTTTTACAGGGGTTAGAGGAATATTAACAACACTCTTTTCTTTCTTCTCTTCTGTCTTCTCCGACTAAGGATCAATAATCAAAGGTTTCAGCTCTCTGAAATTACATTCCTGCTGTAAATTACTTTTTCAGTTTCAGGATTCCAAAGCTTGTACCCTTTAACACCGACTCCATTGCCAATAAAGATACATTTGACTGCCTTGTAATCTAGCTTAGATCTTTTTACCTCAGGAATATAAGCATATGCCTCACATCCAAAGACATGAAGATGTCTTAGAGAGGGCTTATTTCCATACCATGCTTCTATAGACATTTTATCAACCAATGCCGAAGTAGGAGAACGATTCGGCAAGTAACAAGCTGTAGCAACTGCCTCAGCCCAAAACCTTTGTTCAAGACCAGCATAACTCAACATACTTCTTGCTTTCTCCATCAATGATCGATTCAAACTTTCAGCAACTCCATTTTACTATGGAGTATAAGGTGTAGTCTTATGCCTTTTTATTCCATGAGCAATACAATATTTATCAAAATCTGCATTGCAATATTCACCACCATTATCCGTTCTCAAACATTTTATTTTTCTACCAGTCTGATTTTCCACAAGATTTTTAAATTATTTAAACCGACTGAACACTTCTGATTTACTTTTCAAAAAATATACAAATGCCCTCCTTGAATAATCATCAATAAATGATACGTAGTATCTTGATTTAGACAGAGAAGGAACATCAAATGGACCAAAAACATCAGAATGTACATAGTCTAGAACACCAAAAGATTTATGAGAACTAGAGTAAAAAGAAACATGGTTCTATTTTCCATATATGCAATGTTCGCAGAAATCAAACTCCAGATTACAATCAATCAGCCCATCTACCAAGTTTTTTTTTCAAGGTTTTTAAACCTTTTTCACCTATGTGACCAAGTCTATGATGCCAGAGCATTGTTTTCTCTATAGGAAGTTTAACTTCCATAGATTTTGCATCATGTGTTACAATAGTAGCTTTTTTAGATTTTACAGAGATATTATTATAGCACACTATTTTAGCATCTAACCTATACAAAGTTCCAATGCATTCACCCTTTGCCAGTACAATAGAACCTCTAGTCATCTTACAGCCACCATTCACAAAAGTAACTTGCACTCCAACATCATTAAGCTTACTAACAGAAAGTAAATTTTGAGCCAGACCTGGTATGTATAATACTCCATTCATTCCCTTTATTCTACCATCCAAGAATTGGATTTTGACTCTTCCTCAGCCAACAATTTCCAATGTTGAATCACTTGCCAGGAACACCTTCCCACCAAGATACGGTTCATACTTAGTGAACCATTCTCTATGAGATGTCATATGAAAAGATGCTCCTGAATCCACCATCCATACATCTTCAGATGTAGGTGTTGCCAAGGCAGCAATGAAGGCATTGGCATCACTCTGAGAAGAATTAGTGTCAGAGAAGTTCTTCTTCTTCTTTTTCTCCTCTTTGCAGTCTCTTCTAATGTGTCCTTTCTGCCCACAATTTCAGCACTTCACCTTGGACTTTATGCCAGGAGATTTTGATCTCCCCTTTGATTTAGACTTAGACTTCTTGTCCTTCTTCTTGCCTCTTTCCTTTGATCTACCTCGAACAGACATGGCCTCTTTGGCCATCTCAGAAGATTTCCTCTGCATCTCTTCAGATAATAGTGAGGCAACAACTGCTTCAGTTGTAAACATGGTTGTTGTACTTCCAATAGCCATCACAAGATGATCCCGTGAGTCAGGTAAGGAACACAACAAAAGCATACAACGGTCCTCCTCTTCTATTTTTACACCTACAGACGTCAACTGTGCAACAATCATATTAAATGAGTTCAGATGGTCTGCTATAGATGCTCCTTCATCCATATTTAGAGAGTACAACTTCTTTCTAAGAAAAAGTTTATTCACTAAGGAATTGCCCTAATAAATATCTCCCAACTTCTTCCACAAAAGGTTTGCAGTCTTCTCTTCATGGACGTTCAATAGAATAGAATCTGCTAAACTTAATCTTATCAGTCCTCTGGCTTTCCTATCTGCCATGTCCCAGTCTTCTTGCTTCATGCTTGAAGGTTTAGTCCCAGACATAGCAACCCAAAGATCTCTGTCGACTAGCAAATCTTCAGCCTTAAGCTTCCACAACTCAAAGTTTGTGCCATTGAACTTTTCAATGTCTACTCTTCCTAATGCACTTGCCATCTTATTTAACAAAATAGACCTCTACAGAACTCCCACTCATAGAACTAACATAAAAAACCTAACCTACCAACAAGATAACACAACTGGCCAAGCTCTGATACCACTTGTAAGGAAAGCACAGGTGCAGAATACAGCTTCCCTAATGTCAATTCAAAGGGGATAATGCAGACAGGTAACGTTAATTCAAATACAAAGATCAACACACCAGAAAATACAGAATAAACATACAAGATAACTGAGAACAACACCAGATGTACATGGGAAAACCCTTTCAGGTAAAAAACCCACCACCACAAGAGAGACAATCTTTATTTACAGTAAGCTTAGAAAGGTTACAATAAAGATCCCAACCTTCTCGCTCAAGTATCGATTCTCAAATCATACACACAGTTCACTTCCTCTGTACATCTACAGAATGAACAGTTTGATTGAATCTCATCATCAACCTCTAACGACCTCACCAAATCTATGTATTACCCAACCTTCAAGAGCAAAACTATTTTTAACTTCTACCCTAACTGTTCATTCCAACCAACACAACATCGCTATCTTCCAACCATTGCATAACCGTCGCATAACTGTTGTCTGATTGTTCACATTCAAGAGGACTCATTAGTCCCACATGCACTAGGCATCGGTCATAGCCATAGTATATATACACAACCACAAGAATGTTAACTATTGTCACTTATGCCAACAAGACAAACCAGTCTACCATTCACCGTCCATCAAGGAGACTCTAACTGATATCTTCCATCGGAGTGCCTTAAGAAATCAAAGTGATATCACAAAACAACGTCAATGGTTCTTTTCTTGCCAATGTCCAACCTTCATCGGAGTAACCAATGCATATCAGTTGAACTTGTTGAACCATTGAACCTGACGAACCATTGAACCTGACGAGTGAAGTTCAAGACTTCATCAAAGTAACCAATGCATATCGATTGAACCTGTTGAACCATTGAACCTGACGAGCGAAGTTCAAGCCTTCATCAAAGTAACCAATGCATATCGGTTGAACCTGTTGAACCATTGAACCTGACAAACCATTGAACTTGACGAGTAAAGTTCAAGCCTTCATCAAAGTAACCAATGCATATTGGTTGAACCTGTTGAACCATTGAACCTGACGAGCGAAGTTCAAGAGTTCATTGACAGTTCAAACCTTGCTGATGAACGATGAGCGATGAACAAAAAACAATGAATGAATGAGGTTCCAAGCAGTAACTTGAGACATTAGGTTTCTTCAGTACATTGGTGCCACCTAAGATTATAAAGGAAGTGCAAGATGTGGCACAACAAATAGAAGAATCTGAGAAAGAAGAAACACCAGAAAAGGTTGTAAAAGAAACACTTGATCAAACTAAGGAGGAGACAGAGATAAATGTTTCTAGTACTAATGTCATGGATATTCTTAATATATACAATGAACAAAGTGAACAAGAAGAAAATATAGAAGAAGGGAAGAACACAGAGAGCAAACCTGAGAGGGGAAAAGATGTAGAAGAACCTGATAAAGTCATAGGTTTACCCTCACAGATGGATCAAGCAAATATGCCTGAAAAAGTACAAGAACAAGTTGAAACAGCAAGGGAATCGGTAGGGATTTCAGGTAATCCTAAAGAAGGCTTGGATAACACAGAAAATGTTCCTAAGGATAATACTGAGCATGAAGAGCAAAAAGAAAGTATGGATGGAGGAAATGTGGAACCAAATGATAAAGAAGAAGAAGAACAAAAGGAATTTTTAGAAAAAGAAAACCCAAAAGATGAAGAGGGAGGGGATACTGAAATAGAAGATAATGATGAGGGAGAATCACAATAGCATGATGATCCACTTATTCCAGAGCATGGTCCTCAACCTCAATCACCTCAGCAACAACACACAGAGTAGGTAGAAATGGAGAAACCTTAGGAAGAGATGATAAATGAAGAAAAAATAGTAGAAGCTATCAAGGAGGCTCTAGCTTGGTTAGGCTCTAAGGTCAGAAGAGAGAAGGTAGCAATACAATTAGTACCCATTGATATCAAGAGTTTACTAGGTGGTTCTACACCATAGAAGGAGAAAAGAAAAGCTAGAACTATGTCAGCAATTAAAAGAGGTCCTTCTGGATCTAGAGTTCTAGATCTAGCTATACCACAAAAGGATAAATCTAAAGGAGAAATGATTGTGGATGATTATAAATTACTTAATCTAGATTTAGGCCACATGACCAGGGAGCAACATATAAATGAATGGGAAGATATGCACAAGGCTACTGCTGAAATACTAAAGAAGGATAAAGATAAACATGAGTATTTGAAGGGACATATTGTCCAACTACAACAATTCATTAGAGGGATGTTTGATCCCAATGCCACTGTACCAGAATTGCCTATTGAAATGGCAGTATTATCAAAAGATGAGGTGAAAGAGATGGAAAATAAAAAGATTAAAGCTAATATTTTTGAGAAATGGTTCAAGGAATTTATACAAAAGGGAGAGGAAGTAACAAAGCAAGTAGTGACAGGTTGGGATATGGCTTTGACAGAGGAAAATAAATGTAATGTTATTTTACACAGTTGTCAATTCAGAAAGGAAGAATGTAGATCAGAATTGAAACAGCTTGAAGAAATGGGGGAGAGAGTAGAAGAATTGATAAATGAAGGAGTCATTACTCCCCAAATGGCTAACCAATTGCCACAAGCAAGGTTTGAATTAAAATTTGAAGAGGATATTCTTAAAAATTGTATCACAAATACTAGAAACCTAGGAAAGGTCACTGACAATATGATAAGAGTACATATGAAAATAATAGAAAAACTCATTGGGCATGAATGCCTAGAGGCACCAGCATGTGGCTTGGAAAAGGCGTTGAAGGAATTTAAGGCCATATTTTCACCATGTTTGGAGAACCCTGCAACACATCTTAGCACAGAGATGATTGATTCAATAATGGAAATAAATGCTAAGATCAAGAAGTATCAGAAAAGGGTTAAAGGTTTGGTAATGGAAGAAAAGAAGTTGAAAGAAGGAATCAAAGCATAGGAGTATACATGGACAAAAAGTTAAGAAGGTGATAGTACTTCCATTAAGGGAATAATAGGTAATTTTGCAGAGTATCTGAAGGAGTAGAAAGATATTGAAAGGAGGCTATGCTAAATAAGAATGTGCTTGGAGCATATCATCGGCCAAAAGTCAACAAACAGGAAAAGGTCAGCAGGTATCTTTTATTTTGAAAAGATTCTAAAGGCATCTTTTGGGCCGAGTAAAGATACCATTGAGATATTTTTGAATGGTTAGGAAATGATTATTGCCATTGATCTAGAGGGTTTGAATGCTTACCGTTGATTTGATTTTGTAACCGTAGCAAGAAGAAGCTTCAAAGTCTAAATAAGAAGCTCTTCTACTTGTATTATTTACACAGGGATTTTGAACTTTTAGTTTAAAGTTGTAATTGACAAATTTTATTGAAATAGAGAAGGCAGTTCTTTTAGTTTAGAGAGGAGGTTGTATGTGTCTGCATTAAGGAGTGCATGGAATGTCTGGTCTCCTTAGTGTATCTATCAAAACGTTTGTAAGTTTTTCTGGTGATTTGATCAATGAAACATAAGTCATTGTTACATTGTAAATTTTGTATGACTTTATACTTTGAATAAAGGTAAACTCAAAATTCTGCATCTATTACAGAGTGTTTTCTAATTCAAACTTTTACATGAAGTATTATTCTTTGAAAGATTGCAATCTCTTATGTATGTTCATGAAAATGCTCAGGACTTTACATTTGTAGATTTGATTGTGTTGAATTGTTCAGATTACTGTATTCTTTAAAACGTGAGTAGCAGAACATTTAGATCCAGTATGGAATGGTATTTTAATTTGAGTCTTTCTAACTTTTCTCCAACAATTGGTAAATAATTAGCTTAAACATAAAAATCTGAAGGAAATTATCATACATTTGAATAAAGAATGAGGAATTGCAGTGATCTTTGACAATTTTCATATAAATTTGAAAGACAAAGTTTATTTTACTGAAAATCATGCAAAGCTTTGTGATACAATAGTGAATTTATGCAAAAGAATGAATACTTTGTTGATATTTGTAACAATTTGCATAATTTGAAGTCCAGTGAGTCACTGATTACTTTAATTTGCGTAAGGCCCCTTGAACATTACATCTTCACATCACCCTGTTGAATTATCCATAAGGTCAAGACCTGACCATACAGAAACTTGAGATTAAGAATTCTAGTCAATTCTTCATATCTTCCAAGACAGCTAAGGTTCCTTTGTGAATTTTAACTTTTGTTATGAATGTGTAAAAACATACATCAACACAATCTTCATAATGGGTCTGAATTTTAAATTTCTTATCAATTCAACAAATAGTTGACATTTTCTGATTTCATTTAAATTCTCAAAGAATGATTTCCATATCTTATTGGCATATCTTTGGCAAGTATGCTTGGGAAACTTATCCTGCATGGGCTTCAAAACATTCTCATCGATATCAATTAGAAACTTAGGCTTTCTATGCAAAATTCTAGGAGGCATTTTCAATGGTAAAGTTGACTCAGTATTAGGAATTTCTTTAATATTTACTTGAGATGGGATAGATGGCATACCTTTAATTGGAGATGTAAAAGATGAAAAGCCATGAAGTTGAGATGGAGAATATGGTGTACCTTCAACTTGACATGTGAATGATGGTGTGCCTCCAACTTGAGAAGAGAATGAAGATGTACCATTAGCTTGATGTATGAAAGATGGAGTGCCTCCAATTTGAGAAGAGAATGATGGTGTACCTTCAACTTGAATTGTGAAAGATGGAGTGCCTCCAACTTCGAGATTTAATTTCCTCATTGAATGGAGGTTTTGCATTCATTGCCTTTGTGTCACCAATTCCATCTCTCTCTTAGCTTGATTAGATGATTCATGTTCCTCTTGAATTGGCAATGGTGGCATGTCTTCTTCTATAGTTGACAATTTCCTACTTTCGCGAAGTTGCCTCATTCTTTCTCTTTTCTTCACATTCTTACCTTCATGCTCTTCTGGTGTTAGATTCTTTGCTCATTTCCTCTGCATGATGATGATTTCTATATGCATCATGAATAAGACATAGATAAATTAGTCCATCTTGGTACAATAGAGTAAAGTAATCCCATACAAAAATCTCAAAACATAATTATATAATTAAAGTGAATAAATGATTATAAATCCAAAAATTCATAGTTTCCTAGGGTGGTCCAACCCGAAACATAAAGATCGCACAATGGCATATACTAGCAGTATTTTACAAATCAAGATTAAGCAAGGATAACATTCAAATTACAAGGCAAGATGACATATATCATACCATTCTTTTACTTCGTGGAGTAACTAACATTCATCATTCAGATGATATTTAAGAACATATCATAGCAATGCAATGGAACTCTTCCAACACTTACAATGTATTTTATCTCCCTCTATATATAGAAATCAACTTTTCCATACTAATTTTTTAGCATTACATCAATGGCCAAGATATGGTCAACATTTAAAAATGGTGGTAGGCACAATCTCTAGGTTAATTTCACATTTTCTTAACATATCTTCTCAAACATTTTGCTTGATCTTGTCTTAGGTTCTCTTTCAATACTTTCTTCCTCTATCATATTTTTATTAAAATAGTGTATGTAGGGAAACCTCCTACTAGCTAGCAAAAAAATGAGATAAACAAAAAATGAAACATAAAGATTTTAATCAAGATCAATGAAAGATCTAAAACACATGACAAGTTAGATTAAAAATGCAATATATTCATTCTTATTTAGGACAAATCCCTTTTCTAATACCTCTCTCTTTCCTAGTCAAATTGGTTGTGAATCAAATTTAGTTTCTTTTTACAGTTTCACCAAATTTGGTGTCCTTTTGATCTTGACTACTACTTCATGATGCGTGACTCTTTCATTAAATCATGCAAAGGCTATGCACCCACCAATATCAATACTCTATCTTCCTTAACTATCTAATAACTCCTTGACAAGTCACTATCTATTCAAGAAAACCTCATTGTGATTATAATTGTCCTAATAACTATGCCAATGACATGTATGGTTATCTTTTAGTTCATGGCAATCTTCCCTACTATATGAATATCCTTTCAATACCACCTAGAAATATTTACATAGTATCATGGATACCTTTTTGCATAGATTTTAGATTAATTAACTTATCATTTAGTCTTGATTGTCACCTTGTGTATCAGTTGCTATCCTACCCATGGGTGAGAGGTCATAACTATTCCTAGGGTTGCATGATAGCTATTGCAGTATAATTTAGTCTTTAGGATGATATGATTGTTCTTCCAAGTGAGTATGCTCAAGTGACAATCCTTAGCTTGATTTTAGCATGATGATAATTCATTAACTAACATGTTTTCCCTTAGTATCCTTCTAATTGTTTATGTTAGTGTTTGAATTAGGATAATAGCAACATGTGATTGCACATCTACTCCACAATGAAAGTGTTTCCATGACCTTGCTCTAGTTTAGGATTATCCTTGAATGTTGATAAGACTCATTTCATAAATATATACCAATACTGTTTTGATGATTTCCTTCCCATAGTGATATGGCTTGTTGTCATAGATTGTTATCTCAAATAAACATAAATTTTCACTTTCTCATGATAATTTAACTTGTCAAAATGATAATCATCTCACATCCCTCATGAGTGCCCTATAAAATGAAATTTCATGCTTTAATATAATAATCATAAAGTGAAGTAAATGAGTACATAAAGAACATACCTTAGATTTCAAGATTCAAGTTACCCAATCCTCAAAATTTTGATCTTTTTGGAAAGTTCCTTCGTATTCAATGTTGAATTCTATATAACTCTAATAGGATTAGTGAAATTTATGAAAAAACAAACATATATCATCAAATTCAATCTAAATACATGAAAATTAGCATTGAAACAATATGAAACATGAAACTATTAGTTTAAATAATCAAATTTTGTCTAAAAACATCCAATTTACTTCTACATTGAAAAACCAAAAAAGGTGGTGGATTAAGCAAACAATGATTGTCAAAATGTCAACACCATAAAAAAGTGTTTTCTTGTCCGATAGTGCATGAAAAGTAGGGAATAACAAAGCATGTGGGTTTGAATCACAGATCCCACATGCTTTTTGTCCATTTTTTTTGGTTCCCCAAAATGTGCTCATGTTATAACGTGAGCGCGTTTTGTCAAGCATGGAAAGTTTAAGTGCTTTCATGCATGGAAAGTCTTAAGTGTTGTCATGCATGGAAAGTTATAAGTGTTTTAAGTGCATGGAAAGTGGGGAGGGAGGTACAAAGGTGAGAGAGAGAGGGTAGGATGTATAGAGGGGAGGGAGAGAGTAGGAGGTAAAGAGGGGAGGGAGAGAGGTAAAGATAGAGAGACTACTTTTGAAATGCAACCCTAAACCCTAAATAATGTCCCTAATCCCTAAACTTGAGCAAATCTAAACCTATAAACCCTAAATAATTCCCCTAAACCCTAACCCATAACCCCTAAACCCTAAACCCAAGCAACCCCAAACGTCTATCTATCTATCTCTATCATCCCTCTACCTCTCAATCTCTCTCCCTATGTCTCTAGCCATGTCCCTCACTCTCTATCTCCCTATCTCTCCCCTTGGTCTCCTCTATATCTCCCTATCGGTCCTCTCTCTCTAAACCCTAAACCCTATACCTCTAAACCTTAACCCCTAAACCCTAAACCCTAAATAATGACCCTAAACTTTAACCCCTAACCCCTAAACCCTAAACCTGAGCAACCCTAAACCTCTATCTCCCTATCTCTCCCCTATCTCTCTATCTTTATCATCCCTCTACCTCTCAATCTCCCTCCCTATGTCTCTGGCCATGTCCCTCATTCTCTATCTCCCTATCTATCCCCTTGGTCTTCTCTATATCTCCCTATTGGTCCTCTCTCTATCTCCCTAAACCCTAAACCGTAAACCTCTAAACCTTAACCCCTAACCCGTAAACCATAAGCCCTAAATAATGTCCCTAAACCCTAATCCCTAACCCCTAAACCTTAGAACCTAAATCTGAGCAATCCTAAACCCCTAAACCCTACACCCCAAACCCCTAAACCCTAAACCTCTACCTCCCTATCTCTCCCCTATCTCCCTATCTCTATCATCCCTCTACTTCTCAATCTCTCTCCCTATATATTTGGACATGTCCCTCACTCTCTATCTCCCTATCTCTCCCCTCTGTCTCCTCTATCTCTCCCAATCTCTATCGGTCCCCTCTCTATCTCTCTCTAAACCCTAAACCCAAGCAACCCTAAACCCTAACCCACTAACCCCTAAACCCTAAACCTGAGAAACCCTAAACCCCTAAATGCTAACCCCTTGATGCAGGAGCATCCCTGGTTCAAGAGAAATCTTGCATCAACCTAAAACATTTGCATTTCAATTTGTTTACATTTCAGTTCTTTCATTTTTTAGTTCAGTTCAGTCAGTAGCAGTTCTCAGCTTGTGGTCTAGTTTTGGCATTTCACATCTTGCAGATCTAGACTTAACATCTACATTCATTCATCTACATCATATCAAGAATTCAGAGTATTTGGATCAGTTGCCGGAAAGATATCACTATCAAAAGTTGATTGTTTTCTCAAAGCAGAGCATTCTAATAGTTCCTAATAACCAGCTAAAGGAGAAGGCTTGTGGATCGTTCCTTTTCTTGCGGATCTCATTGACACATCATTCAATGTTATGTGGTTCATGGCTAACCTTCCCCAAGGGTCCACACATTGTTCCATTCATTTGAGGAAGTGTTCTATGCATTTAGGTCTGACCTATCTGTGAACATGTTACAGCTCTTCATTGGAGTTTGTGACCTTCCTTGGCCAACGCAAAGGAATCTATTGGTCTGGAAATGATATATATTGATGTAATAGATCCTTAGGAAGGTAGTGATCAAGTTCATGATATAGGATAGCTAATAATTCAGATTTTATGTGAAGGGAACTTCAAAGCCTTATCTTGCGCATGTATGTAATCAGGCCTGTGAGCCCTAATTGTAAGCCCGCATGTTGCCGGCAGATCTCTATTTTGAATGTTATGATATATTGAATGACTGAATCTGCATTTGCTTTATTTCTTTGAGTTGTTTCCATTGTGTTTACTCTTGCTGCACAGTCCGAATAGTTCATTCTGTGAACCCTCTTACTGTGACTGCACCAAGTGGTATCAGAACAAAAGTTTGATTCTTTGGAGCAAATTGACGAAGGGGATTCCGTAAGATCTTGTTGTAATCAAATTGCCAATTCGAGGCAGGTTACTTGTGTGCAACCAATCACCAATTTAGAGGCAGTTGTCACTTGTAGCCCAATCACCGAACCTGAGGTAGTTTGCACTTGATCCCAGGAGGATGCCACTGCAAAGAGTTCCCCCTATTGGTACAATGGCTAATAGAATGGATGAGATGATGGAATTGATGAGAACAATGCAAATTTGTTTGGATTTTGTTGAAGAAGATAGGCGAAGAGAATTGACATCGAGACCCAATGTTGAAAGTGATGATGAGGAAGAATTTCAATCTGTTGAACACACTGGCAAAACCCTAGGAGGTGATGAAGAAGAAGAATTAGATCAGATAAAGATGTTGCAAGCTATTTTAAAGATTGGAAAGAGACCTAGAGTTGATGTTCCAAACTATACTGGTAATTTGAATCCTGAAGAGTTAATTGACTGGATAAATGACATGGAAGAATACTTTGAATATGAGGAGATTGAAGATCCAAAGAAGGTGAAATTTGCAAAGACAAAGTTGAAAGGACGTGCTGCTATATGGTGGAAAGAAGTTTAGTTGAAAAGAAATAAAAGAGGAAAAGAAAAGATTACAAAGTGGGACTGGATGGTGACAAAGTTGATAAATTAGTTCATACCTGCTGACTATGAGTTGGAATTGTTGAAAAGATTACAAAACTTGAGACAAAAGGAGAAATCTATGAAGTAGTACACTAAAGAATTTTATAAGATGATCATAAGAACAGGACATAGTGAAGCAAGCAAGGAGAAAGTGGTTAGATACATCAATGGACTGAGATTGAACATTCAAGAAGAACTAAGTTTGGTAAGGATGACATCTTTGGAAGAAGCGTATCAATTTGCCCTAAAATTTGAAGAAAAATAGATAAGAAGCATGATCAGAGACAGAGAAGCAGAGGAGGTAAACTTCAGAGGGGAAGATCATTTTCTGGATATGATAGATCATTTGTGGAGCAGAACAAGTTTGACAGCCCAGCTAGAAAGGATGGCAGAGATAACAATGCTTACCGAAGAGATGACAGAAATTTTTACCGAAGAGGAAACCATAGTGCATACTAGAATGAAGGATATAGAAGAGAAGGAAGAGGATTAGATAAGAAGACATTCAGTGGTACTTGTTTCAAGTGATCAAGGTAGTACAAGCAAGAAGACAGAGATAGTGGGAGAGCAGCCTATGTTGAAGAAGAACCTGTTGGATTACCTTGTTCAGTTGGCAATCTGGAGAAAGGAGAATCATTGGTGATGAGGAGAGCACTATTTTAAGTAGAGACAAATAAAGAACCATCACAAAGGAAAAGTCTATTCAGAACTAAATGCAAATCAGGAGGTAAGTGTTGTAAAGTTGTAATTGATAGTTGTAGTTCAGATAACCTAGTTTCAAAGGAGATGGTGACTAAGCTGAAGTTGGAAATATTGAAACACCCTAAGCCCTATCAGATAGCATGGATTCATGATGATCATAAGGTACTGGTGAGTGAACAATGTTTGGTGAATTTACATATTGGATCTTATCATGGTGAAGTCTTGTGTGATATTATGCCTATGGATGTTTGTCATATCTTGTTGGGTAGACCTTGGCAGTATGATAGAAAAGCTATGCATGACGAAAGAAAGAATACATATACTATAATAGCAAATGGGAAAATAAGTACTTTGATTCCTTTAGAAGATGATCCTAAAAATGTAGTATGTGGGAATGCTAGAATCTGTTTGGTAGATGGAAGGGAATTTTTGGATGGTTTGAAACAGGAAAGTATGTGTTATGCTTTGATTCCTAAGAAGCCTGAAATATTGAAGAGAGAGACTGAACCGGAGGAGATAAGAGAGTTGCTGACAGAGTATGAATACATCATATTAGATAATGTACCTAAAGGATTACCACCTATAAGGAGTATCAGTCACCACATGGATCTTATATCGAGAGCAAGTTTACCTAACAAAGAAGCACATAGAATGACATCGGTAGAGAATGAAGAACTAAATAGACAGATACAAGAGTTGTTTAGGAAAGGTTTGATCAGAGAAAGCTTGAGTCCTTGTGCAGTACTGGCAGTGCTTGCACTGAAGAAGGATGGAGAATGGAGAATGTGTACTGACTCTAAAGCAATAAACAAGATCACAATTAAGTATACATTTCCTTTACCTAGGATGGATGATATCATGGATTGTTTGAATGGAGCAAGATATTTCACAAAAATAGACTTGAAAAGTGGATACCATCAAATTAGAATTAGAGAAGGAGATGAATGGAAGACTGCTTTTAAGACAAATGAAGGATTGTATGAGTGGTTAGTGATGCCTTTTGGATTGACAAATGCACTGAGTACTTTCATGAGGTTGATGAATGAGGTCTTGAAGAAATTCTTGGGTAAGTTTGTAATTGTGTACTTGGATGATATTCTAATTTTTAGTAGGACAAAAGAGGAACATTTGTTGCATATTAGACAAGTTTTGTAGAGGTTGAGAGAGGAGAAATTGTTGATAAACATCAAGAAGTGTAGTTTCATGAAGGAAGAATTTGTATATCTAGGATTTGTGATTTCTGTGGAAGGATTGAAGATGGACCCTGAGAAAGTGAAAGCAATTATTGAATGGCCTACACCAGAGAGCATTGGAGAGGTTAGATCATTTCATGGTTTGGCTAGTTTCTACTGGAAGTTCATCAAAAATTTTAGTTTAGTTTGTAACCCTATGATAAAGACAATGAGAGCTGATGGAAAAGATTTCAAGTGGACATCAGGAGCAGATAAAAATTTTGAGTTGTTGAAGCAGAAAGTAACAAAGCAACCTATTTTGGCATTACCGATTTCAATAAGGTATTTCAAGTTGATTGCGATGCTAGTGGAAATGCAATTGGCACAGTGTTAAGTCAAGAAGGTAGACCTATAGCATATTTTAGTGAGAAGTTGAATGATGCAAGGAGAAGATATTTAGTTTATGATCAAGAGTTCTACGCCATAATTCAAGCCTTGAAGAAGTAGATACATTACTTGTTGCCTAAGGAGTTTGTATTGTATACAGATCACCAAGCTTTGCAGTATCTAAATAGTCAGGGAAAGTTGAATCAGAGACATATGAGGTGGGTAGAGTTCATGTAGAGTTATACTTTTGTGTTGAAGCATAGGAGTGGTAAATCAAATAAAGTTGTTGATGCCTTGAGTAGACGAAGAAACTTATTGACAGAAATGAGAGTTGAAGTGTTGGGTTTTGATGAATTGAAGAATATGTATGAGGGAGACACTGATTTTGCAGAACCTTGGAAAGCATGTAAGGAACCTATTGTGATAGATAGAAGTAAGTGGTTGGACTATTTTATTCAAGAAGATATGTTGTTCAAAGGAAGTCAGTTGTGCATACCTAGAAGTTCAATGAGAGATAATTTGATCAAGGAGAAGCATAGTGGTGGATTGGCAGGAAATTTTGGCATTGATAAGACAGTAGCTTTGGTAAGTGAAAATTACTTTTAGCCTCAGATACATAAGGATGTTCATAGATTTGTGTAGACTTGTAGAGTTTGTCAAGTTGCAAAAAGGAGTAGTTAGAACACCGGATTGTATAAACCTTTGACAATATCGGAGAGACCTTGGGAAGACATAAGCATGGATTTTGTAATGGGATTACCTAAGACATGGAGAGGACATGATTCAATATTTGTAGTGGTTGATAGATTTTCAAAAATGGCTCATTTCATACCTTGTAAGAAAACAATTGATCCAGTGCATGTAGCTGACCTATTTTTCAAGCAGATTGTGAGATTGCATGGATTACCTAGGAGTATAGTTTCAGACAGAGACACAGAGTTTGTTGGTTACTTTTGGAAGACACTTTGGAAGAAGATGAAGATAGATTTGAAGTTCAGTTCTACTTTTCATCCAAAGATAGATGGACAGACAAAGGTAGTGAATAGGAGTTTGGGAAACTTGTTGAGATGTTTTGTTGGAGACAAAGCCAGAAGTTGGGGCTTGATTCTTTCACAAGCAGAGTTTGCATACAATAATTCGGTGAATAGGAGTACCCGAAGAACACCTTTTGAGATTGTTACTGGAGTGAATCCTAGAGGAGTTGTAGAATTAAGAGACATCAGTACAGAAGAAAAGAGGAGTACAGAAGCAGAAGAATTTTCAAATCATATGAAGACAATGCATAATCAGGTGAAGAAGCATTTGGAGGGCATGAACAGTAAGTACAAAGAGAAAGCAAATGAGAAGAGAATACATAAGGAATTTGAAGTTGGAAATAAATTAATGGTGTACTTAAGAAAAGAAATATTTCCAGTTGGAACATATAACAAGTTGAAGATGAAGAAGTTTGGACCTTGTAGGATACTCAGGAAATTTGATTCAGGAAATACATATGAAGTGGAATTACCAGAGACATTGGGTATTTCACCTATTTTCAACATTGCAGATCTTTATCAATATCATGAAGCAGAGTTCAGTGACAGCATGGAAGAAGACTTGAAGAAGCAGTTACCACAACAAGAACTAGAACATATTGAAGACATTTTGGACAGTAGAGTTGGATGCAGCACTAGAGGAAAACAATACAAAAGAATACCTTGTGAAGTGAAAAGGCAGACTGGAAGAAGATTCATCTTGGATTTCTCAAGCTGAGGTGGACCATTTTGGTTCTCTCCTAGCCCCAACAAAGTGAGGGACTCACTTTTTCAATAACCCCGGATGTCTAATGCAGGAGCATCCCTGGTTTAAGAGAAATCTTGTATCAACCAAAAACATTTGCATTTCAGTTTGTTTGCATTTCAGTTCTTTCATTTTTCAATTCAGTTCAGGCAGTTCAGTCAGTAGCAGTTCTCAGCTTGTGGTCCGGTTTTGGCATTTCACATCTTGTGGATCTGGACTTAGCATCTACATTCACTCATCCATATCAAGAATTCAGAGCATTTGGATCAATTACTAGAAAGATATTGCTATTAGAAGTTGATTGTTTTCTCAGAGGAGAGCATTCTAACAATTCTTGATAACCAGCTGAAGGAGAAGGCTTGCAGATCATTCCTTGACTTGCGGATCTCATTGACACATAATTCAATGTTATGTGTTTCATGGCTAACCTTCCCCAAGGGTCCGTACGTTGTTCCATTCATTTGAGGAAGTGTTCTATGCATTTATGTCTGACCTATCTGTGAACATGTTACAGCTCTTCATTGGAGTTTGTGACCTTCCTTGGCTGATGCGGAGGAATCTATTGGTCTGGAAATGATATATATTGATGTAATAGATCCTTAGGAAGGTAGTGATCAAGTTCATGATATAGGATAGCTGATAATTTAGATTTTATTCAAAGGGAGCTTCAAAGCCTTATCTTGCACATGTATGTAATCAGGCGTGTGAGCCCTAATTGTAAGCCTGCATGTTGCCGATGGATCTCTATTTTGAATTCTATGATATACTGAATGACTGAATCCACATTTGTTTTATTTCTTTGAGTTGTTTCCATTGTGTTTACTCTTGCTGCATGGTCTGGATAGTTCATTCTGTGAACCCTCCTACCATGACTGCACCACCCCTAAACCTTAAACTTGAGCAACCCTCAACTCATAAACTCTAATTAATGCCCCTAAACCATGACCCCTAACCCCTAAACCTCTCTTTCTCTTTGATTAAAATGGAGATAGAGAGAGGGGGGTAGGAGGTAGAGAGGGGAGGGAAGTAGAGGGTGGGAGGTAGAGAGGGGAGGGAAGTAGAGAGTGAGAGAGAGGGTGGGAGGCAGAGAGAGGGTGGGAGGTAGAGAGTGAGAGAGAGGGAGGGAAGTAGAGAGTGAGAGAGAGGTTAGGAGGTAGAGAGGGGAGGGAAGTAGAGAGGGAGAGAGAGAGAGGGTAGGAGTTAAAGAGGTGAGAGAGAGAGAGAGAGGATGGGAGGGAGAGACCTAGAGGGGAGGGAGAGAGAGAATAATAGAGAGAGGGGTAAGGAGGGAGGGAGTGATGATTTTATTTCACCATAATGCAAGCAAGTTATAACATGCTCAGATTATGCTTTTCTTTCATAATTTCCAAGCCTTTGGCTTGGAGTTTCCTTGTGATTCCAACCCAAAGGCTTGGACTATGTTTTGGATGTGCAAAGACATATTTTTTAGAATGTAACAAAAAATACATAATTTGGAGTGTGCTCCCCATTAGGTTTGCACTTGTTTCAATGACAAGTCAAAAAAACACCACCATAATCTTAAGCTCTCTCTTAACTTTCTAACCATATAATTTTTTTCACATTTTGAGTATGTTAAGGATTTCATCTTTAATTTCTTTTGTTAGTGTATCCATTTTTTGTCAAAAACTAGTGTGTGGTATTTTTTACTTTTTTTTTAACCGTTCATCAAAATTTTAAATAAATTACATTTTTAGAAAATAGGCTCCATTCTACACATTAAAAATTTTTGGATTTTTGATTAGTTTTCAAAAATTTTAGGGTGGATCATGTTCAATTTTCTATTTTTCAGGATGTGTCCAGTTTGGAAATTAGTAGAAAATCAATTATTCATGAAAAAAAAATCATAAAAATTAGGGATAAACTACATGGTGTTAGCTAATTCCCTACCGAAGTGATTTTTGAAATACTAAAAAAAAAGTTAACATTTTAGGGGGAGCACACCAGACGCTATGTTATGTTTTTTTTGAAAAAATAAGACCAATTTGTGTGCCCCCCTTTTTGAACCCCTTAATCTCAACCATTTTTTAAAAAAATTAGTAGTTTAGAAACTAGATTTGGAGCACTACAACTCTTGTTTTTGTTGTATCTTTAAATTTTGAGTGTAACTATCTTCAATTTCTCATCCAACATTAGTCTTTCCTAATTCAGGAAAAAAATGTGGCATCTTAAGACCCCCTTTTGGTCCCCCATCTTTGTGCACTTACCTAGTTGTTCTATGATAGAAAACACCTATAAAATTTACTAGTCATAGAGTACCCACCATTCACTTGATACCCTTCCTTATATATGATTCTTCTCTCTTTAATAAGAAAACTTCTATAGAAAGTACAATTGACCCAATTCCCTACCTCTATGGTGGGGTTTTCTTGTTTTAGTAGAATCTATAGCAAGCAAGACCAAATCAAGTCCATTCTAGATGAATAGAGATTGCATAGGGGCTCCCATTCTCAATTGAGTTATCTTTTCTCTACTCTATTTGTTGTTGTTGAAATGTACAAGACAACTGAGAGGGGGGGAGAATTAGTTGTCTCTAAAACTTTAACCACTTATCAACACATCAAATGCTCAATTACTATTATTTAGATTCAACCATGAAACATGAAACTAGAAGCTCAACGTAGTAATACATTCAACACATGAGACACCAGATTTTTTATGTGGAAAACCCTATAAGGGAAAAACCATGATGAGTGTTATCCCACAGAAATAAATATGTTATAGCAATACCAAAAATAGAGGCTCACTACCCAAAATGCTCATTGCAAATATTAGGGCTCATTGCCAAGATCAACTCACTGCCAAGGGTTAGTGAATTGATTTGATAACATCTACTCCATGCCTGGGTTCAGTTCCATTGAAGCACAGTATAACTCTTCTTCTCTGCTCTTCTTACACCTTCACACTTATCTTTTCATTTTCACACTAGGACATCTTTTTCGCAACTACATTACATGCTTTTATACAATTCATCAACCTTGGAATATACATCAAGGTCGGCATTACATTCATCAACCATTGGAACAATCTCCAAGGTTGGCATTACACACATATATAAAAATAGGTCTGGACCTAAACAAAATTTGCTAAGGTAAATATGTATGTGGATCATGTTATGCCTTAGCTGGGACTCAAATGCAATCTTCCACATCACGACATGCTTCCACAATCTTTAATGTATCTCTGCAAGTAATGAAAACAACCAAGTCGGCCAAGATTGGTATTAACATTAAGTCTTCTAAGAATAGTCTTCATATACTATCCAAATTTCTCTTTTCAGACCAATCCAAAGGTAGGAGCACAATCAAGAGACATCCACCATCACATTGTAATCACCAGGAACAACCGCATGATCTCTAACAACTCTGTCAAGAAGATTCTTCAAACCGGAGCACAAGAACAACACTATCAGCTACTGTCATAAAGAAAGGATAGCTTGCGGACCACCAAATCATGAACCATTGGAGTTGAAGACACTTATCATCATTTCAGACTTAACTCATAAACCGCAGATCATAATACTTCAATGTGGAGGAATGCAGAACAAAATACATTCTCCCTGTCACCAGTGAATATTCAGAAAAACCAATTTTCACTCTGGTGATCATAACTCACTCAAATCTTCATACTGGAGGTTCAAACTTGGAACACAGCATCTTTAGACATGCCTCTAAACAACTTCCAATCTGCAGACAAAGATATTCATTCTACAAGAAATGTGGAGCAATCTACTGGACTATTCTGTTGTAAACAAATATACTCTTCTATACACTATTTCCATAGGAGGAGCAAATTTTCTCAAAAGCACTTGGAAACTCAATAGCAGGATCACTTACTCATTATCTCCAACACTTATATATGTTGACATCAATGACAACATCGGTTAGGCACATACTTGCAAAAATCCCCCCTGTCATTGATGGAAACATATGATGTGAAAAACTGTAGTGACCATCAAGATACTCCCCCTTTCTTTTTACACATCTGCACTCTTTCTCCCCCTGAGTTTTTCACATGATTTCTCTCCCCCTTTGACATCAATGGCAAAGGGCACATACTTGCAATCTGCTGCTTTGATCAAATTGCTCTTTCATTAATACTATAACACTTACTGCTCTTTATCAGGAACACTTGCTACTCTACCTGAGAGGTAGCTCTCAAAACATCAATCCAGATCAAGGAATGAGGCTTTGGACACCACTAGATTGATCATTCTTATTCATCTTAGTTCAGAGTAGGAGGGGTAATATCCCCTAATTTTTCTCTAAGATACTCAAAGGTATCTGACAAGGGTTGTTGTACCTTATCATTTAATCATATTTTTTTGTCAAATCCAGGGTTGTGTCCTCACCTATTTGCAATTAGGAATCCTATAGTTTCCAGTTTTATCTAACTAACTCTGATGACTTCTACTAATTTAAAGAAACTGATCTATCTATTATGAAATGAATTCTAAGAATATTGAAAACAAAACTGAACAGTGAATTACTTAAAGTAAATCTATAACCTGAAACATGCATCTATTTATGAAAATAGTAAATATCTTTTAAAGAAAGATCTGAAACAACAAAACAACAACAGTACTAGCCTTCTACCTTGGTGATGAGAGTGGGCCCTTGCTTCACACCCTTAGGGCTGAAGACCAAAGTAAAGAATTGGCACAAGAGAATGATATCACAACTCAATTCAGTCCAAATTCCATCAGCTTTGTATTGTGCAAAGTATTAATATCCAAATGAGATTATAGAAAATTAGAAGAAATAATCGCTATCTTTTTCTGCTTCTTTTGTAAGTATATATAAAATTAGTGATGAGATATCACTTATCTTATCTACCAGTTCTTCTATGAGATGACATCCATCTCTTTATTATACTAGTTGTCTAACTATAGAAAATAATCATGCAATAAAAATAGATTGAGTGGAACAGAAGTCCACTCTAAATCTAAGTTTGAGTCTTAATACATTTGGGCAGCGGGGCCCTAAAAATATGGATATTGAATCAGTTTTATCAGTAACTCATGCAAAAACTAAAAAGAGATAAAAACTCCCAGTGGTTAACTATAGATTGCCCTTAATCACTCAGGTGATAATTTGAGTAATATCAGGGGTATCACGATCACCACTAAAAGTGTCTGACCAACAGTTGTGTTAGAAATCTGCTCTACTCTAAAGAGGTACCGGAGATGTATGTCTCTATCTGCAGCTCTGAAGATATAATTATGGCCTTCTTGCTCAGCTCCAGAGGTGCTCCAGACTTCAGTCCAGCTCCAGAGATGCTTTTCCTCTTTACTCCAAAACTTTTGATGTCATGGTATCCTAATATTGTCTCCAGAGATCATTAGGACTACCTCCGGAGAAACACAAAATTGCCAAGCTGAACATCTGTACCTGTTGATTCAAAAAGAAAAGTTTCTCTACATATTTCCATCAATTCCATGCACATTAGTCCTTTAATCATAAATCATGATCTTAAGTAATTCATCTCCTATTAATCATTATTTAGGACAATCTTGCTAGCCTATTCAGGTGCAGTCATCAAGAAGATGGAATCAGAAAGGAGAAAAAGAGAGGAAAAAAGATGTATTTCATGGGTGCTACCTAGCACTCATCATCCCCCCATACTTAAGGTTTAGCAGGTCCTCCTGCTTCTCACAATCTAGACTTATTCTAGTGGAGTAGCCTGTCAATCAGGTTGTAGTCTTATGCATAGGTAGTCCAATTGGTACAGTTGGTATTACTATTTCCCCTGTATTGATCAACCTATTTCAACCACTCCTACAACTTATCATCTTCCATCTGTTCAGCCCAGACAGGTAGTGGCTCAATTATGAGAGGGGGTCTGAAATGCCCACCTATCCACTCTTGTTTGTGTTTATCCAACATTCTGGATATTAACCTTGCATTCCTCATAAATAATCTTAAGTTAGCAGGGGTTATTACTCTCATTTTCTTCTCTGAAGTCAGAATATTCCACCTTTTCTTTGCTACTGCAAGTACTGGATTAGCTGAATTGTTCATAAAAAGACCAAAATCAATGGAGCACTCTTGTAGATTTTTCAGATACAATGGTAAAATTTTGTTCTGACTTTCAGGATGATAGACATATGCCCTGAATTGGACCTCAAAGGCATAAGGGTTTGGACACTCCTTTCTAATGAAAAGATTTGTTTCTTTATCCTTCTTGAGATGAGCCTCCATTCGCTCATTCCAAATCTGATGATTCCTCATCAATGACATGAATGTTTTGAGCTGGCATCCCCCCACAAAATAATTAAGAATGAAGGTCATATCATCAACACAGAAACTATGCAGATATAATTCACACAAAAAAAATTTGTCTTCATCTGAACTCCTTGTATATGCTTCCATGAACCCCTCTGTTGTCTTTGTGTTCTCAGTTAGATCAGGCAGGATTAAAGATAACTTCCTCTGTAGGACTTTTTCCTGTAAAAACATAGCATAACTGGCACTTGGAGGCCTGCAAGATAGAATTTCAAAAGAAATGGAGGCCATCTTAATGACTTTTTCCTCCAGGGTTTCTACTCTTCTTGTCATGGCAGTAACTGCCCTCTGTAATTGTGGAATAGGCTTAGAAGCCTCATATTCTCTACATCTCATTTCCCAGTGGAATAGGACCTTAGGAATATCAATGGGGATTGGACCCACATATGGATCTGTTTGTACTTCATGTTCACTGGTTGCCCCTGGGCCAGTTAACTCATGAATATATTCCTCTTGATCATCTATTTTGTTGTTGGCCCAAGTCAATTGTTTATCTTGGCTTTGTACTTTCTCAATTAATGTTGCAATTATCATGAGGCCATTATCTCTAGCCCTGGTAAGATCAGAAATACTTTGTACTGCATCTATCTCCCTTTCCTTCATGATTCAAGTTGTCTCAGTCTTCTGGGATTCCAATTCTGCTTCCTTCTCCTGAATTATCTGGTTTTTTCTCTGGAGCTCTGTTTGTAGTTTTTCAATTACCTGTTTCTGCTCCATCTCTATCTCCATTCTGACCTTCTTGAGATCAGTGATAATCTAATTTTTCCCCCATAGTAATCTTTTTAGATTATCAATTTCTTCCAACATTTGTTGCTCTTTTGAAATCTTAATATCCTCTTGATCAGAGGGGTGAGAGAAAGTTCTTGTTTCTTCTTCTATTTGCTGCACATCAGGATCTTACATAGCCATATGTCCTGCACTGTCAGCTGCACCCAATTGCTATGTTTCATCTTTCCCTGTAGCCTCTTTGTCCTGAGGTTCTTTTTGGGTTTTCTCTGTATCTGCTGCCACTGATGAAGGCCCAGCTTTCTCCTCAAAAGTTCTGAAACCTAGAAGCACTTCAGCCAGGAGAGCAGTATCTTTCTCAGCTTTGGAAAGCTATCTTTTCCTTTTGTTTCTCCATAGCATAGATGGGGCAGGTGCCTCCAGAGCAGGTATCTCATCCTCAGAATCAGAGGAAATAGTAAAATTCAACCTGTGTTCTGTCTCTGGAATAGGAGATTGTTTTGAAGTTGGACTTGAACCCAGATGGACAAATGGTTATGGGGAAACTTCTCTTTGTCTTTTCTTTCTCACTAGAGGGATCTCATCAGAATCATGAGATGCTTCTTCAGCCCAATAGTGTATTCTAGAGTTAGCTTTCTTAGGGGTTCTCTTTGCTTTCTACCCTGACCTCTCCCCTGTTAGTCCCTTAGGAGAAGACTCCTCAGCCAGAGTCATCTTCCCCCTAGCTGAGCGAGTCATGTATGGAGTTTGCTCAAGAATAGGCTCTTTAACCTCCTTGCCTTTCCTCTTCCTATCAGAAACAGGGGTGGCAAATGTAGTTGCCTCCTATGAGGACTTTGTACCTTTTTCAACAACTGGAGAGGAGGTTAAAGGTTCTATCTCTTCTTCTTACTGGGTAGAGGAACCCTCACCCTCTTCTTGTGCCCTCTCTAGCTCTCTGTCTTGGGGTTTTTGTTCAAGAAATGTCTGCCATAATTCTTCCCCATCAGCTTGAGACAGAAAGTGGTGTTTAACTATCAGAAAAATGAGGCCATGATGTTTCATAGGACCCTTGTTTTGTTGATTATTTTCTACAATTACCCTAATGACAGAGTACAGAAAGTTGGGAATGTTTATGCTGTATTCAAGGTGTCCATTCACATGACTTAGAAAAATCAACATTTTCATTATTGGTCCTAGAACTAAGGAAAATTAACCATCACATGTGAAATATTTCATCAACCATGTAGCTACAGATTGCCAAGGGTTTGGAAGTGAGGACCTAAGAATTCCTTTAACCTTATTTTTATTTAAATGCAATTTTATTGCAGGTTCACCTTCAACAGAGAAATTCCTAATTAAAAGCAACATATAAAGTTTTCAAATGATAGAACCTCTCACCTTGTTCAGGCAACCCAGAAATATGACTGATAGTGGTTGCAGAGAGATTGACTTGAACTCCCCTTACAGTTGTCTGATTGTCCCTCAGGATTCTTAGGAACTCATAAACAATATCTTCTTGAAACCCTTCAAACTTTTCCAAAAACTCTAACCATCCTACATTCCTCAGAATGTTTGTTGCAGCATCATCTTGCAAAAGACCTATAGCACTTTCTGGCTCTGATATCTTCTTAACCCCCATTTCTAATTTTTCTTCCTATCCTCTATGCTACAATTTTTCCTCACTCCGTAGGCTCCGGAGGAATGTATCAGCTGACTCTGTTCCTCAAGATATTTTGCAATTTTGAATGAGGATTATGATGTCAATTCATTTAATGGCTTAAGCTTATGGAAAAAGAATTGCAAATTGGTTAGAGTGCCTAGGTGGTCATAATTGCAGCAGAGTGATGGAATACTCCGCAGGCATGGTGATAGTACATCAAAGATGGCGGCATGCATGAATTTGGGAAGGAAAATAATGGCAGAAGGATGTTTCATAATGATGGCACCCAAAAATAGAAATGACAAGACAGTTGCTAATTAATGCTTAATTAAGAGAGAATTACCTGAACCATTCTTAATGATGAGGGTGCAATGTACTTGGCTGAGATGTTGCGGCGTTGATGAGACTGGATGCGACGTGCCACCTGAGTAGCTTTTTGTGGCTTGAAATGATGTCACTCATCCCTATTGTCACGTAACCTACATTCATTCCCGCAGAGTGGTTCAAGAATCCATGTATCCAGGGTGACATCAGTGCAGTCCTTTGTAGGTACCCGCGCAAACGAGAGTAATGATTACTCCTGGAATGCGTGTTGATTTCATCTTTGTCCCTATCATAAAGTGGAGGATGAGTCATGATGACCTCATCGAATGATATCTCTACTTTATTTCCTGGAGAGGTGGATCCCCTCCCACTTATTATGGTTGTGAATAACTCTTTATTGGTGGAGCGCTGGAGGTGCTCCAAGTCTGTGAAGTGTCGGAGGTGCTCCTGGTCTGCAAGCGTCGGAGGTGTGTTTGAGTAACTCTTTGCACCTGATCACCTCCGTAGCTTGATTATTCTTATCTGGCATGAAGAAGGGAACAACCAATTGCTAGTTTTCAATCCCCTTGGTCGATAAAGATGGTCATTTATTGGTTTTCCATCTTCCTCTATTTTTATTTTTATTTTTTAAGAAGGCCGCCATTTGCTGGTTTTCAACCTTCTCTCTTTTTTTTTTTTTCAACTAGTCCAAAACTATGACAAAGGAGGTATCCCCTGTATCAAAACATAAATCTTTGATGAACTTTTCTTTAGTGGATGGCCTTTCATAGAGTCTAATTCGATGGTCATTTACTAAAAATGTGTATGTGCTTCCATCAATAGGTTCCAACAGCACTGTTCCATTTTCAAAAATTTCCCTTATCTGATAAGGACCCATCCAATGAGTTTGTAGTTTTCCTTTAAACTCTTTGAATTTAGAATCATAAAGAAGAACCCAATCACCTTGTTGAAATGTCCTCTTGATGTGCTGGTCATGTCATTGCTTCCTTTGATACTGAACCAATTCTGTTTGCTGAATGGCTTCTGTCTGGATTTCATCCAACTCATTGAGTTGAAGAATTCTATTTTGTTGCACTATGGACAATGGTAGACCAATATCCAATGCAGTTTTAAGTGTCTGGAGTTTAAATTCTATCGACAGAATAGGCTTTTTCCCATAAACTAATTCATATGGTGAGAACTTTGTTGTGGACTTCCAAGTGGTATTGTAATCCCAAACTATTTCAGGTAATCTATTAGCCTAATCTTTTATGTTCATTGCCACTGTCCTTGTCAGAATATTCTCTAGTTCCTTATTAGTCACCTCTACCTGCCCATTGGCTTGAGGATGGTAAGGTGAAGATTTTATGTGCTTGACTTGATATAGCTCTGTGAATTCTCTGATTACCTGTGAAGTAAACTGAGGTCCTCTATCTGAAACTATGGATCTTGGGGCTCCAAACCTCAAGAAAATTTTATTATAAAGGAAATCAGCAACTTTCTCTTCTCTTGCAAATTTCAATGCTTGAACCTCATCCCATTTAGTCACATAGTCTATGCATACTAGAATATACTCCTTGCCTGATGATGGTGGAGAAATTGGTCCCACAAAGTCTAGACCCCACTGTTCAAATGGCTCCATCATTACTTGAGGATGTAGTAACATCTCCTGGGTGAAAGTTGGTTGTCCCATCCTTTGGCACTGGTCACACTGCTGCACATAATTCTTAGTATCCTTATGAATAGAGGACCAGTAGTAGCCAGCTCCTAGGATCTTGTGGATAGTTATGTGGGAAGAATAATGCCCACCAGATGGTTCATCATGACATCCTCTCAATACATCAAAAATTTCATCAACTTTTAAACACCTGTGTAAAATGAAATCAGGACCACATTTAAATAGAAACTCATTTAATCATTTGTAAGATAGGCTTTCCTTAACTAAGTGTTTTTTCTATTTTGAGGTAAAATGGGATGGATACAAGCCTATAGCTAAAAGATTATCTATGTCAACGAACCAAGGTATAGTAGAGGAGATAGCAAAAAGATGTTCATCTGGGAACCTGTCCTCCACTGGCTGGTTTTCTCCTCTTGTATGCAATCTTGACAGAAAATCAGCAACCAAATTAAACTTGTCTGGATTATCAACTATGGTAATATCAAATCCCTACAATAACAATAACCACCTAATGATCCTTGCACCCACTACTGGCTTATTCATTAGGTACTTGATGGCTACATGATCAGTATGTACAAATATTTTATATCCAGTAATATAATGCCTAAATTTATTTATAGCATAGATGACTACCAAGAATTCTTTTTCAGTTGTGGTGTAATTTATTTCTACAGAGGTAAGGTTTTTGCTAATGTAATAGATGGCATGCATACTTTCTCCTTCCTCCTTCTGTCCTGAAACTGCCCCAATGGACTCATTTGAAGCATCAATTTGTATGTGAAATGGTAAAGTCCAATAAGGTCCTCTCAAAACAGGTGTGACAATAAGCTTTTCTTTTAGGGTTTCAAATGTTGATTAACAGTCTTCTATCAATAGAAATTATGTGTCTTTATTAAGCTGAGCAAATAGAGGGGCAACTGTTCTACTAAAATTTTCTATGAATCTCCTATAGTATCTTGCATGACCCAGAAAACTTCTAACATTTGTCTGATTTTTGGGTGAACGTAACTGTTTGATCACTTCTATCTTGTTTTGGTCCACTTTGATCCCATTTGCTGAAATGTGGTGTCGCAATACAATTCCTTCCTCCACCATCATGAAGCACTTTTCATGGCTCGGGGATAATTTATTTTTCTCACAACATTTCAGTACTTTCTCAAGGTTTGTGAGAAATTATTCAAAGTTGTCCCCATACACAGTAAAGTCATCTATATAGACCTCTATGCACTCATTAGCTAATTCAGCAAAAATGGGTAAAACAAGCCTCTAAAATGTAGTTGGGGCATTACATTGTCCAAATGGAAGAACTTTGTAAGCAAAAGTTCCCCAAGATCAGGTGAAAGTGGTTTTGTCCTGATCTTCAGGTGCTACTTGGATTTGGTTATACCCACTGAACTCATCTAGGAAAGAAAAATACTTTCTCCCAGCAAGGTTGTCCAGCACTTGGTTAATGAATGGTAAGGGAAAGTAGTCCTTTTTTGTAGCTTTGTTTAGTTCCCTATAGTCAATACACACCCTCCATTTCCCATTCTTTTTAGGTACTATGACTAGGGGTGAGACCCATTGATTGTCTGAGATTGGATATATAAACCCTACTTGCAGTAATTTTTCTATTTCAGTCTTAACAATGTCTTTCAAGGCAGGTTTCAATCTTCTCTGGGGTTGTTTGACAGGTTTGATATCCTCAATGTATATATGATGGGTACAGATCTCAGGAGGGATGCCCTTCATCTCTTGGTATTCCCAAGCAAAAGCTGTTGAATGGGAAATCAGAAGTTGGATAAGTTTTTCTTCTTGATTTGTTGTTAACTAAGTACTGATATTAAGTGTTTTCCCTGGTGAAATCATGACCTATTTTTTGATTTGATCCATGGATGTAGTTAATCCATACACTGGGTCATGATATTGAGGGGACAAGAATGTGGAAGCAACATGTGGAACATGGCTAAGTCTCTGTAAAAGGTCTCCCCACAAGGAATGATATTCGCTAGGGTACAATGAGTAGAAGTGAGAAGTTCTCTCCTAGAATCTTGGGCAAGCTCCATCACATCCTTATTGATTAGGATGTGTGTAACGTCTTCTGTTGTATCATAGTATATTTCTTCTTCCAACTCTCCCAAATGTTCCTTGATGGTTACCATAGCTACTGAGGCACTGTTGTCCATGTTATCTGGCTCATCCACCCATACTCTTCCTGTATAATGTATTGATGGTTTAGCTGGAGGATACAAAGATATTTTCTTCAAATCTGTTCCATTAGAAATGACCATATCCCTAGTTTGATAATCAATAGATGTTGCTGATGTAGCCATCTGTTAGCACTCATTTTGACCTGGGGTTGATTTGTCATGATCAGGAGGTTTCTTCATCTGAAGCCTTCACCTTCTTGCCCAATTTTTCTAAGTGTTGGACCTCCTCAGCGTTTTTCAGCTGCAGCATCATATTTTTCTGAGGAGGAGGTCGTCATCATCATCTTGTCTTCGATGATGATCTTCATCAGCATGTTCTTCGTCGACTTATTTTTCTCATCGTCATCATCATATTTCAACTGTCGGGTGATGTTTGGATATCATCCTGATGATACTGGTGAGCTACAGTGCGCCCTCAGTTGCTTGCGGGGGTGATTTTGCAAGTATCCGGTGATCTTTCATTTATCACCTTGTGCGAGCATGATGATGATGTTGCTTATTCTTTGAGTTGTCGACCTAACTTGTTTTTTCTTAAGGGTCGTCATCATCATGATATTTCCAGTTATCATCCTGCTGCTTGCGGAGGTCATCATATTTTCTGCCTTCATGATATTTCGCCGGGGTGATATTTTATCATCGGGTGATCTTGGTTAATATCATCCTGATGATGTTGTCGAAGAGTTCTAAGTGCGACCCGATATTCACTAGGGTCATCATATTTTGAACGTCAGGATGATCTTAGTCAATATCATCCTGATGATGTTGTATCACTTCTTGTTCTTTGTTTCTCATCCTGATGATGCTGACGTCATCCGTATATCAGGGTGATATTTTTCTTTTTGCCTATCTGCATCATGATATTTCCGAAGGAGGGGGTGATATTTTCATATCACCCGGATATATGTTTGTTCGAACATCATGATGATGTTGATATCAAGGAGATATCCGCATGCCGGCTTCGTGCATTATCTACTGGGGGTGATCTTTTCAAGCATCATCATCATATTCAGTTATCGCCCCGATCTTATAGAGGAGCTACAGTGCAACCTGATATTTGAAGCATCAGGAGGATATTTCCAAATATCCGGTTGTCTTCCGAATATCATGATGATGTTAATATGATGATGACGTCATCCGGATATGAGGAGGTACGCAGTAGGCAGATATGATGATGATGTCAGCAGGATATGATGATGATGTCATCAGGATGTTCATCGGCCAAACTTTTGGAATAAGCTCAGCAGGAGGATGTTCCTCCGATGGATCAGGTTGTGCCGATTATCATGAAGGGTATATTTCAAATATCATGATGACGTCAGGGTGATATTTCGAACAACAGGATATCATGCTGCTGGATGATGATGATGATGAGGTCTATACTAGTGTCGTCAGGAGCAAAAGCACCGACATGATATATGCTCATGACCTAGTATATAAAGTGTTATTGAGGTCATCGCGGGGTGCATGTGGGATATTGTTATCCTGCATTTTCAAACATCATGATGATGAATCTCGGCGGGAAATGCTTGCAATAGTCTGTATGATGTTCTTCCCAAGGCCGCGGGTTGGTGCGCCATTAATGGCGATTGTTGCAGAGGTATGGGCGATGGCGTGGGTTGATCTTGTACCCGACTGGAGATGTACATCAGCGGATGGTGGCGCAGGGCTCGAGAAATCTTCCTGTCTCCTCCCCTACCTGCTGCATTCAAGTTTGGGCGCCAATCTGGTTGTGTTTGAGCGCCATTTTCATGATACTGTGTATCTGGCGAAATTTTGGTCAACCATGTAATTAATTGCTGAGCACCTACCTGGCTGTTATAAGCAGGTGATGTTGCTCATTTGAGAGGTTGTTGAAAGTTGATGATTTTGGCTCTGTAATGCATAACAAGCTGATCTGGTTGCTCTGTACAGCTTACCTGTGAGTTTATGTATCTCTTGTTGTTTGTTTTTGGCATGAACCCACTGATTTCATGATTAAACTTATATGAGAAATGCTGTTTGGCATGTGTTGTGTTAATTCTGTCTCCAGTATTGCATGTATCCTTCTTCTGGATCTGGATGTTTGCTTATGTTTGGATTCTAGAGCATAGAATTCCTATGTTGAATGTCTGATCTTTTAACCTCTGCTCAAGGGGCAGATTAAACTGTTTTCAGGTTGAACATTGGGAGGGATATACTGCAGTAGGGATACCATAAGTAGAGATAACCTAACACTTTGTATTGGGAGGTACCTGTAAGGCAGGTATCACATATATCCCCTTGAAATCCAGTTTTAGTTGTTTATGCTGATCATTCACAGGTGTATGTCTACTGACTCCAGGCCCTGGATAGGCACCAATCATGCTTTGTTTTGTGTTATAACCATATCCAGCTTTGCATCCACACTTAAACTCCAAAGCAAAATCTAAAACCAACATTAGGACATTAGAGTTAGTTTAGGAACCTCAGTCCTCTGTCTACAACTGCAAATAGGCCCAAAGCTAGCCCCTTTGCCCTTATCTTTCAGTTTTGGTCTACTTACAAGAGGACTATCTGCTTTCTGTCAGCATTCCAGCCTTGTATGCATATCCTCATGGATGTTGAGTAGGGAATACCCCCCTAGGTCTTGCAGAGCCTGAAGAAGAAGAGGAGATAAAATATAGAGTCTATCTCCTACACTGTTGACCCCCTGGCCCAGAGATCCTGTTGATCACTGATGGCTACCTTGTAGGGATATCTGGGAATAAGCATCCAGTCTGGGAAAAAGTCAACACCATCCATGGTCTTCCTAATATCAGTGGATAAGCATTTCTCTGGTTTCTTAGTTCTAATATCAGGAAGTCTACTGGAAATTCCCATGATTCTATCACAACTGGAACATTAGTAATACCCCTTTTGGAATAGCTACTGATTGGTCAGCAAGTTGAAGGATTGTAGTCGTGGATTGGATACCTATTAGGGCTAATTTGTCCATTGTATGAACAGTCATCACATTAATTGTTGCTCCCAAATCAACCAAAACATTTGAAATTTCTACCCCTAAGATGAAAATAGTTATGACAGGATTTCCAAGGTCTCCATATTTTGGGAGGAGTATTTCTCCCATCAGTAGATCTACTACTTTCCCTTCCACCTGGATTGTAGAAGGAAAGTTTTTCTTCCTGCCCTATGTTTTGACACAATGATGTTTAATGAATTGATTTAGTTTTGGCACATCTCTGATTGATTGGAGGAGTGGAATTTCAATGTTCAGTTGTCTAATTTCTTGTAAAAATTATGATTCCAGGGTAGATTGGACTTGTTTTTGTATGATCTTTTTCTTGGGAACATGTTGTTTGAGCCGATCTGGGTATGGTGCTAATTTTTCCATCTCCGGAGCATCTCTGGAGCTTTTATCATAAGTGTGTCCAGGAATGTTCTCCAGAGTCAGCCTTTTAGGAGGAACTCTGGAGTTATCCAAGGATGATTCTTTTAGCACTTTTTTGATAGTAATCTCCTCTAGAAGTTGAGTGGATGAATTTGTAGGTTCCTCATCATTGGTTACTTCAACTAAAGTTGGAGGAGATGGTCTTGGGAATGCTTTCCCAGAACGCAGCTAGAGATTATTTGGATATATAGCGTTAATACCAGCCATGTTTTCTTGTTATGTCATGTAAACAACTGCTCCCTGTTTATTTCGTGGATTTGGTATAGGTTTAGCTGGTAAGGGTGGTTGGATAACTAGCTCATTTTGTGACTGACCTTGTGTGTTGGAGGGTCCAGTTAGTAATGCTTGTTGTTGAGGTTGGAAACATCTATGTTGTCCCTGGTATTGTTGATTATATCCCTATTGAGGACCCCATTGAGGTTGCACGTTTTGTGATCCAAATTGTGGTGGCCACTGTTGATTTCCCCAAGGCTGATTTTGCTAATTTGGGTTTTGCCAATGTTGATTTGGCCAATCCTGTTGTCCCCAAGGAGGATTATTGTGAGGCCCATGCCAAGTTGGATTCTATTGATTATTTCTCCAATTAGAAGGACCCTTGTAAGAAGGCTGGTTTGGATACTGATTATAAGAATTTCCAGCCTACTTTTGTCCCACATAGTTCAATTCTTCTATGATGGCATTCTTCTTACTCGACCTTTTTAGGGCTGGAAGTTAACTACATTGACTAGTAGGATGTTCCCTGTCACAGATCTGATAAATCTCTGATTTATCTAAAGGTCATTCTCTCAACAGATGCTTGTTTCTACACCTAGAACAATAGATGGAGATTGGTTCAGCCATTCTATTTTGATCAATTGTTCTAGTTTTTGCCTAAATCACATCCAATGTGGTATTTAGTTGGACCAAAATATCTATTTTTAGATTTGCAATCTCTTCCATTAACTGTCATATTTCATTCTTCCCTTTGAAGGTTTTGGATCATCTCACTCCATCTTAGGTTCTAAAATAGTTCTTGCAGAGTTCTTCTATAGCAGGTATATCCATTTTGTTGATATTTCCTTTTCCCATTAGATCCAGTGCCTGTTTTGATTCTTTATCCAATCCTTTTACAAACAAGGTTCTTGCCAAAGAGTGATTTACTGGGTTTCCATACCTTCTCAAGGTGAAGTTAAACCTATCCACATAGTCCTCTAAGGTCCCTTCCTCCCCTTGTTTAATTTTGAACAATTCTTCATTTTTATTACTGACTCTACAATAATCTTGGTACTTTCCTAAAAACTATGTTTCTATCTGATCCCAAGAATGGATAGAGTTCTAGGGTAAAGCCATAAATCATCTCATTGCAAAATCTTTTACGGTTGAAGGGAACAGTTTGAGTTTTTGGTTATCTGGTCCATAATCATAAGTTTGGCATACCACTTTGAATTCAAACAAAAACTGATCTGGATCCTCAGAAGAAAGACCTCTAAAATTTGGCAAGTGTGGTGGTGAAATATTTTTCATAGGAGCATTATCTCCAGCAACCAAAACAATGGGATATGAGAAGGTTCTTGGAGCCTGATTTTCCTCATCTTCATGATTATCATTATTATCATCCATGTCTAGTACCGATTCTTCTCTCTAAGGTTCTAGGAAATTAGGTTCTATCAAAGGATCTGCCTGGAACTTTTGTTGTAATTCTTGGATATAATCAGAGAGTGAGAGATTTAGAGGATTTAAGGGATTATTGATTTGAGGTGCAGCTTCCAAGGTAGGTTCTAGGTTTCTTTCTTCAACAAGATCTTGTGCCACCCCACTGCTTTCTCCTATAGTTTATTGATGGGGTGTCTATTTTATGTATCTTCCTTTTGAATCTCTAGCTCTAACCATACAGATCTATCCTAAAACTGTTTAGCTAAGTTTCCCTAATTAACACAACATCCCCGGCAACGGTGCCAAAAATGACAAGGGTCATTGTACCTTATCATTTAATCATATTTTTTTGTCAAATCCAGGGTTGTGTCCTTGGCTATCTGTAATTAGGAATCCTATAGTTTCCAGTTTTATCTAACTAACTCTATTGACTTCTACTGATTTAAAGAAACTAATCTATCTATTATGAAATGAATTCCAAGAATATTGAAAACAGAACTGAACAATAAATTACTTAAAGCAAATCTATAAACTAAAACATGCATCTATTTATGAAAATAGTAAATATATTTTAAAGAAAGATCTGAAACAACAAAACAACAATAGTACTAGCCTTCTGCCTTGGTGGTGAGAGTGGGCCCTTGCTCCACACCCTTAGGGCTAAAGACTAAAGTAAAGAATCAACACAAGAGAATGATATCACAAATCAATTTAGTCCAAATTTCATCATCTTTGTATTGTGCAAAGTATTAATATCCAAATGAGATTACAGAAAATCAGAAGAAATAATTGCTATCTTTTTCTGCTTCTTCTATAAGTATATATAAAATTAGTGATGAGATATCACTTATCTTATCTACCAGTTCTTCTATGAGATGGCATCCATCTCTTTATTATACTAGTTGTCTAACTACGGAAAATAATCATGAAATAAAAATAGATTGAGTGGAACAGAAGTCCACTCTAAATCTAAGTTTGAGTCTTAATACATTTGGGTAGCGAGGCCCTAAAAATATGGATATTGAATCAATTTTATTAGTAACTCATGCAAAAACTAAAAAGAGATAAAAACTCCCAGTGGTTAACTATATATTGCCCTTAATCACTCAGGTGATGATTTGAGTACTATTAGGGGTATCACGATCACCACTGAAAGTGTCTGACCGACAGTTGTGCTGGAAATCTACTCTGCTCTAAAGAGGCGCTGGAGATGTTTGGAGCTCCAGAGATATAATTTTGGCCTTCTTGCTCAGCTCCGGAGGTCCTCCAAACTTATATCCAACTCCGGAGATGCTTTTCCTCTTTACTCCAAAACTTTTGATGTCATGGTATCCTGATATTGTCTCTAGAGATCATTAGGACTACCTCTGAAGATGCACAAAATTGCCAACCTGAACATATGCACCTATTGATTCAAAAAGAGAAGTTTTTCTGCATATTTCCATCAATTCCATGCACATTAGTCCTTTAATCAGAAATCATGATCTTAAGTAATTCATCTCCTATTAATCATTATTTAGAACAATCTTGCTAGCCTATTCAGGTGCATTCATCAATAAGATGGTATTAGAAAGGAGAAAAAGAGAGGAAAAAAGATGTATTTCATGGGTGCTACCTGGCACTCATCAGTATCCTTAGGTAGAAGCTTAGTGAAAATATTTGCAATCTTATCCTTTGTGGACACATATTCCATCTTCACTTCATTCTATACCACCTTCTCTCTTAAAAAGTGATACCTTATTGATATATGCTTTGTTCTTGAGTGCATCACTGGATTCTTTGAAATGTTTATGGCACTTGTATTGTCACAAAAGATTGCAATTGGATCTTCATACACAACTCTTATGTACTTCAAAGTCTGCTTCATCCACAACACTTGAGTGCAACAACATGTTGTTGCAATATACTCTGCTTTTGTAGTAGACAAGGAGATTAAATTTTTCTTCTTGCTCAGCCATGAAACTAATCTATTTCCCAAGAAGAAAGCACCTCCACTTGTACTTTTTTGTCATCAACATCTCTGGCCCAATCTACATCTATATAAGCACTGAGAGTGAAATCGTTATATTTTGGATACCATAAGCCTTGATCTGATGTGCCTTTCAAATACCTCAAGATTCTCTTGACTGCCATCACATGTGACTCTCTAGGATCTTCTTGAAATCTTGCCACAAGAGATACTACTTGCATTATATCTGTTCTGGTTTGTGTTAGATAAAGTAATCCTCCAATCACAGATCTGTACCTTTTCTGATCAGTCTTAGGTGATTCATTAGTTTTTCTCAACTTGCAACCAGTCACTATGGGAGTGCATACTAGTTTGGAGTCCTCCATCCCAAACTTCTTCAACAACTCTTTCACATACTTAGACTAAGAAATAAAGATTCCTTTATCTGATTGAGTAATTTACAGACCTAGAAAAAAAAATATTTCACCAAACATAGACATCTCAAATTCTTTTTACATTTCTCCTACAAACTTCATGCACATACCTTCATTTCCTCCAAAGATAATGTCATCAATAAAAACTACAACAATCAGGATTTGATTATCATTGATTTTGAAATAGAGATTGTTGTTAGCAGTGCCTTTACTGAACCCTAATTGCAGCAAATACTTGTCTAACCTTGCATACCAGGATTTGGGGGCTTATTTCAGTCCATACATGGCTTTCTTCAATCTGCATACCATATTCCCTTGTTTTGATAGTTGAAGCCCTTCAGGCTACTCAATGTAAACTTCCTCTTCCAACTCACCATTCAAGAATGCAGATTTCACATCCATCTGATACACTTTGAAATCTTTGTGAGCTACAAATGCCAGAAATATTCTGATTGCTTCAATCCTAGCCACTAGAGCAAAAGTCTCTTCAAAATCTGTTCCTTCAATTTGAGAATATCCTTTGCACACAAGCCTTTCTCTGTTTCTTACAACCTCTCTATTTTCATTCATCTTGTTCCTAAAAATCCATTTAGTTCCAATGACATTCTTATTAGTAGGTCTAGGAACCAATTCCCAAGTTTGATTCTTTTCTATCTACATCAGTTCTTCTTCCATGGCTTTTACCCAATTTTCATCATTGCAAGCTTCATTCACAGTTTTTGGTTCAACCTTTGAAAGAAAACAATAATTCACCTGTTCTTCTGCAACTCTTTTCCTTGTCAACACCCCTTTGTTTTGTCACCTATAATCTAATCTTTAGAATGATTAATCCTTCCATATCTGGGAGTCTTAACAACACTTTTCAGAGCCTCTTCTTCATCCTAATTGTCTTCTTGTTCAACTTTTTCTTCATTCACTATAGCCACAAGTTCATCTAATTCATAGCAACTCAGATATGATATTCTCTCCTTGTCTTCATCCACTTTCACATTAGCACTTTCAACAATCTTTTTTAGTCTCTTATTGTAGCATTGGTAGGCCTTACTCTTGGTAGAGTAAGCAAGAAAAATTTCTTCATCACATCTAGCATCAAACTTGCCTAGTTCTTCTTCTCTTCTGATATAGCATTTGCTACCAAAAACTTTGAAACACTTCACCATAGGAACTTTTCCATACCATAATTCAAAGGGATTTTTAGAGCTATTACCTTTGACTTGAACTCTGTTTAGGATGTACACAATAGTATGTATGGCTTCTCTCCAATATACTTTCAGTAGGTCATCCTCCTTTAGCATAGTACTAACAGCCTCTTGAACTTTCCCATTCTTTCTTTCAACAACTCCATTCTGCTGAGGAGTCCTAGGTGTAGACAACTGTCTCTTTATCCCTTGTTCTTCAAAGAAAATATTGAATTTATTTGATGTGAACTCACCTCCTCTATCAAACCTTAAGCATTTGATCCTTAACTCCAACTCATTTTCAACCATTTCCTTGAAGACTTTGAACTTGTTTTGGGCTTCAGATTTTTCTTTTAGAAAAGTGACCCAAGTCATTCTAGAATAGTCATCAATAAGCAACATAAAATACCTGTCACCTTGTAGACTACTTGTTCTTGTGGGACCACACAAATCTGTATGTACTAGCTCCAACAACCCAGCAGAGAATTGTTCTTTGCTTTTGAAACTTGTTTTTGTTTGTTTCCCAAATTGACACTCCTTGCAAATGGTGTTGGCAGGCTTCACAAGTTTAGGTAGATCTCTTATAGCTTGTACAGAACTTATCTTCACCAAATTATCAAAATCGATATGACACATCCTTCTATGCCACAACCAACTCTCATCTATCTGAACCAATAAACAATAATCATTAGTTCCTCTTAATTGGTAAATGTTACCTTTGGTCTTCTTACCGGTAGCAATCACTGTTTCAGAGTTTTTCATGATTTTGCACCCATTATCTTTGAATCTTAGATCATAACCTTTATCACACATCTAACCAACACTCAAAATATTATGCTTTAAACCCTTCACATATAGGACATTATTAGTGTTTGTAACGTTGAAAAATGTCCCCTTGGGGGCTTTTCCCTCATAAGGTTTAGCTCTTCTTTAGAGTGTATTTAGGACATTTTAGTTCATATTCTAGCATCCAGATGGAATGAGACCTAGGTTCCATGACAAATAGGACCTATGTGGACCCCTTGAGTTGTACCCTGCCCAAAATATGGGGGAGGACTTGGGTGCCCGCACCCTAGTCCTGCCCTATTTTGGGGCAGCCTCAATTTCTCGGTGTCAGTTTATGACCGTTAGGAGGTTATTTTGCCGACACAGTAAAGTTTGATTTTTAATATCTTGGTGGGAATGCTTGTAGGTACATATATAAGCATGTGTAGGCATTCATTTGTAAAATAAATTTCAATTAGATGATCATTGTAACTCTAGGCATTTTCAAGGTGATTCAAGGCTTTCTATTGCATTCCAAGCGCAGACTTGTATGTTTTGTGTGTTGATATTTGCATATTTGAGCTTCAATCTCCTCATGGAATGAAGGGCATCTTCCTCCATGAGAGCTTCACTACAAGGTGACATATCATTGTGTTTTTATCATTGATTCCTTTAGTTTTGGCTTCTGCCTCACAAGGGCATGCCCTCTTTATCTGACAATGGTGTTCAGAGACTTAAGTGTCCTCCAGGGTTTGACTGAGACAAACCTCTAAACACTACAACCCCCAAACCAAGTCTTGTGATTGCAAGTTACAGGTGTCACATCCAAAAAAAGTGGAGTTGCAGGAAGGCTTGGCAAACATTAGGGATTCAGGATCTGAAGAAAAGTCAGACAAAGGAGCACTTCCAAGACTTGGGCTCTCACTCTAGTGTCCTCCGCAGACAAATCTCAGGAAATAAAAGTTACAAGGATAATCAGTGTCAGAAGGAGATCCAGATTCCTCAAAAAAGTAGGTACCTTGGACTTGGGCGCCCGCTCTAGTGTTCCCGACTGTTCTACCTTAGAACCCCAAAAATAGGTATTCCATGATTTGCTATTTAACTTCCGTCTACAAGAGCTTTTTCCATTATTCATCAATTTGTTGTTGTATTGCATAATTAAGGTTTTAATGGTTAATTGGACATAAGAGAAGGAAAAATTGATAATTAATTCCCTAATCCAAGTTTCCCTTCATTTACAAGTGACCTATGGTATGATAGTGCTCGCCACTCGACCCTAGATCCTTCAATGTTAGGGTGAAAGGAGGATTCAAACATCTAAACAACAAAGATTAACAAAATCCAATTTTACCCTAAACATTTTGGTAAACCCATGTTATTGGACTTAAATTTCAACTTGCTGAGTGTTTGTCTTTAAATTTGGTGTGGTTTCATTCATTCATTTGGTCATTTATTTTATTGCATTGAGAAAAATTCAAAAAAATTGAAAAATTAGAAAAATACAAAAAAAATGCATTGTTTGGCTTACTAAATTGCATCAATTCTTTCTAAATTTTCCTAATTCATGATTTTTGCATTAGATCTGATATAAACTACATAAAAATCAAAAAAATCAGAAATTTACCTTGCATTTTCATCATTTAATTGCTAGGGTTTTGTGGAATTTTTGACAATTTTATATAACCTATAATTCCAAAATCTAGGGTTTGTAGGAAAAATATTTTATCAAATTTTTATACTGATTTTAGAGGCTCATTCAAATTTACATTTGGCTGTAGTCTTTCATTTTAGTGTGAATTTGCATTTAGATTTAAAATATTTGCATTTTTACATAAAAAAAATTCAACAAAAACTAGCAATTTTGATGCATTTCATTAAATTTGCATGGGTATTTTGTATGTTAAGGCTTGAAAATAATTTTCAGATCTAAGATTAAGTCAATTTTTTCATAAATCAGACTTCAAATCATTCACATAGAATTTTGTTCCAAGATCTCAAACCTAGGGCTTCAAAAACAACAATTTTCGCTAAATTTGGCCTTATCGACCCTCAAAACTTGCACCGTAGGTGTGTTGTGAAAGATATTTTGGCATTATTTTTCTGTTATCAGGTTAATAATTTTCTTCCCCTCATAAAAATCTTCACAACTCTCTTTTAACGGGCTCTTGTAGTGAAAATTCGGTGAAAACTACACATTTTGGCTATTTTTGCCCTACGGTTTGACCTAGTTTGCACTCCAAGTGTGTTGTGATAAATTTTATGGATTGAGGTGACTGATATTATTTATATTATTTTATTTATCTCCTAAAATTCCTTACAACACCTCTTTTGCTAGGTCTTGGAATTGAAAAACCGTGAAAAATTGCATATTTTGCTATATTTTCACTAGGGTTTTACCTTAAGTGACGCTACAATCATGTTGTGTTGGGTATTTTTGCATCAAGTGGCTGTTATTTCTAATATTGTTTGGTTTCCATCAATATTTTCCTCACAACACTCTTTGTCATGCTCTTTTGCATTTGAATTTTGGTGAAAAAGTGCTTATTTTGACATATTTTCACTATAATTTGACTTGGCATCATCTTAGATTTGCATCAAAAGTATGTTGTAAAGGATCTTATTGCTGTATTGGATTGATATCAGATATTATTTTTTGCCCCTGATAAAAATCCTTACAACACCTTTTCTTTCATATATTTGCATTGAAAAAGTACAAAAAAAATCAAGCATTTTAGGTCATTTTGCATATAGTTTGCACTTATCTTTTGCATACTCTTGGAAAATTATTAAAATCTGATTTTGCATTTCATTATGGCATCTTCATGTTATTCATCTCTAAAATCTTTACATGAGTATATCCTAGATTTTGAAAATTTCACTAATTTCACTAATGAGAATCCTCATGTTCTAGAACACATAGCTTATATTAGTGGTATTGATGCTTCTATATGTTCTACATATGAGTTGCAATTACTTTGTTATACACATGATTTTAGTAGCTTCACTTTACTCATAGGAGCATATCCTCTAATATTAGACGATTTAACCAAATTCATCTCTAGGAATACTCATGAGAAAGACGAGAGTGAAAAGCTCTTTTCCACCATAAAGTATGATGATGATAGTGATGATGTACCATCCTCTCATCTCACTGCTCTCCCTGGCCCAGATGTAACATTAGTGGATGATAAAAGGTCTCTCACATTAAATCCTTTGGGGATGGATATTGGGTGCAATCAAGAGGAAAATAATGTTAATTCAATAATCATTAATGGACTTCATAGCAATATTCCTAAAATGATTGTCCGAGGGGCACTTAGTGCACGCTTTTGCTTAAAATCGGTGATTACAGTTCAAGGTGTTCAAAATGTGTTACAACAACCACACCACAATGTGATTGCTCACGCATATAACACCCATAATAACAAGCAAAGTAACCAAGAACCACATATGCCTATCTCCCTTCCATGTTCTCAACCTATGCTCCCTCAACCACCTCGTCTTACTCATAAAAGTGGTCAAGAGTATGATCTTGTCGAACAACTTCGCGCTACTCTAGCTAAGATCTCTCTTTGGGATTTAATGCAAACTTCACCTACATACAATAGAATGCTCCAAGAAGCTTTGCAAAAGGTGATTGTCCCACCTACTGCTAAGCCTAATGATGTAGCAGCCATATTGGATAGTATGTATGTGACAAAAATAGATATTCTCTTTCAACCATAGGAATTACTGTCCATTGAAGTTCAAAACCAATATTATCCTCTTATAATCTTTGTCACAATAAATAGAACGTTGGTAAAATGAGTTATGATTGATAATGGATCAGCTCTTAATATTTGTGGCATTGACTTATTACATAAGATTAAAGTTGATACATCTGCCATCAAGCTGGAACCATTAAGTATTCATGGTTTTGACAATGTTGGACGAGAATCCATAGGTACTATAACTTTACCTATACAAGTGGGACCTGTGAGTGTGCCTACCTTGATTCATGTCATGCCTAGTTCTTTATCTTACAACATGATTCTTGGTAGACCTTGGATTCATGCATTGGGGGCAGTCCCTTCCACCTTGCATCGTTCAATCAAATTTATATTCAAAGGTAAACTTCATACTATTCATACTGATCCTGAACCAGATAATTGTTTGCATATTGAAAAGCAAAAACCAATTCACAATCATATGATCTTAAACAATTTGCGAGGTGATCCACCAATGACTAATGTTGTGCAAGACTCTCAACCATTGAATGCACTTGCTGGTGATGATTGGGGTTCATTAAATTTTAATCCTTGCGATATAGGGGAATATAAACTTAATAACCTCAACACATCAAAAGTAGCATTGATCTTGTCTAAGCAATATTTTGAAGCATCTAAGAACAACAAAGTCTCCTTGGTTGAAAATAAAGACAATACTCTAACTTATACTACAAATTATGATACCTATGAGGCTTCACCTTCCTCTAAGGAACTAGATTCTCTATATGGTCATGGATTTCAAATTTTGTATAAACATAATGACTATGTAGGTAAGGTATGTGTTGTAAATCAACAAGGAATTCAAGTACCTATAGAATCTGCTTCAACACATTACTCAAGCAACATTGGATACAATCCTTTTAAAGAAATGAAAGCTTCCCGTCATCCTAAACTTAATGTTAATTCAACAAGATCAAAACAACATGATAGATATGTTTGTTCTTAACAATGGTGCTAATAGGTAAGTATCTCTAACCCTTTATCTCTCTCTCGTGATGTGCTTCCCCCGTGATGTGTTATGTGTTGTTTAGGCCTCCTGGGATGACCTCAGATTCTCCCATAAGGTCCGAGATACTAGGAGACCACTTCTGTTGTGACCTTCTTCTATTTGTATCATCATTCTTCTATATTGCTCTCTCTCTGATTTCATTATTGAGTGTTGTGTCTTACGGATATAGTGTCGTGGTTGGTGACCTGGGGGCACCCTCCTACGTGATTCTCCCTAAGACACTTGTTTCTCCTCTCTTATTTAGTGTTTCCCTTCCTCTAGTGTTTCCATCTAGCAAGTGGATGACAACAAAAATTTATACTGATGCGGACCTAGTGTCCCTTTTGAGAGCAATCAAAAAATGGACTTAAGGTCCTAATATGACAATTGGGTTGTATATCTTATCTGATGCTTGGCTAGTGGAAGCACTCATGCTTTCCACGTAGTGAATTTTATGATATTTCCGTTGCATTTACAAACCTTAACAATACTGTTGCTCCGTGCACCTTTGTTTGCCTTTGAATCTAGCCTTGGCGGTACTCGATTCAGAGAGCTTTGTGATATAACCCCATGGTTATCCTCAAACTCTGAATTCATTGTATAACCTTGGCTCTTTGTGTGGTTAATCATTTGCATTGATGTTGTTGTTTATCATGATGTTGTAGACACTAAATTGTTTCTTGCAGGGATGTATTTGTGGGAACATTTGGTGATTGTAAAGTACATGTCACCTCTGGGGGGCATGGGCTTTGCGAAATTTGATGTTCCCTTGCGTGTTTTCTTCTTACCTTAATGTGCTTGATATCGATGCATGATATCAACCACCTTAAGGTGGGGGCATACAAGGTCAGCTATCTGTTGTAGATGTTAACAATGTGCTTGTCCTCAGTTGTAGGCTAGTACGATGAGTACTCCCTGTATCCTAAGTTTGTTTGCAATCAATCAATCTGTCTATTGTGTATACCTCCTTTTCACTATAAGGCATCTCCATGATGCGGGTGGGGTTGTATGCTTTTGAGCTCATACCTCCTTTTCACTGTAAGGCATCTCCATGATGCAGGTGGGGTGGTATGCCATGCTTCCTTTTCACTGTAAGGCGTCTCCATGATGCGGGTGGGGTTACATTCTCAAAAGTCATCTGTGGAGGCAGGGAGCGGTTATGTAACTAACTCAACCCTTAAGTGTGTCTTCGGTGATTGTTGTGGTGAAGCCCAATCATCGATGTGTGCCTGTAATGTGCCTGAGATGGTGATGAGCCTAGAAATAGGGAACACACCATCGCTTGTCTGCCTTGTTTTCTCCATGTTTTCAAGTGTGTGTGTTTGGCGTGCTTACTATTGTTTGGCGTGTATGTTGCCCCATATGTATCTTGCATTTTGAGAAGTTTTACGTGTCTTGCGTGTGTGTTTCCCCATATATACAAAGACCTATGTGATGAGTGCATCATGTGTTTTGGGAGGTTTGTTTACTTTCCAATACTTGCATTTGCATTTCATATATATGAGAAAAAGAAAAGAAAATATATCATTTCTGTCTTCCATGCATTAATGTGTCTTCTATGCACTAACTGTCTACTCCGTGTTCTACGTGACTGTAACTGTCTTCTTCATGTTTTGCATGCCTATTACTGTCTTTTATGCGATCGGTGTGTCTTCTCCATGATTGGTGTGTTTGTTGTGTTTGTGACCTTACTTTAATGCATGTATTGGCCTTGCATTTATACATACATTAAAGTGGGGGTTAAATGTAATGTCAAAAAATGTCCCCTTGGGGGCTTTTCCCTCATAAGGTTTAGTTCTCAAGTATTTAGAGTGCATTTAAGACATTTATTTCATATTCTAGCATCCTGATGGAATAAGACCTAGGTTCCATGACAAATAGGACCTAGGTGGACCCCTTGAGTTGTACCCTACCCAAAATATTGGAGGAGGACTTGGGCACCCGCGCCCTAGTCCTGCCCTATTTTGGGGCAGCCCCAATTTCTAGGTGTCATTTTATGACCATTAGGAGGTTATTTTTCTGATACGGTATAGTTTGATTTTTAATATCTTGGTGGGAATGCTTGTAGGTGCATATATAAGCATGTGTAGGCATTCATTTGTAAACTAGATTTCAATTAGATGATCATTGTGAACTCTAGGGATTCTCAAGGTGATTCAAAGCTTTCTATTGCATTGCAAGAGCAGACTTGTATGTTTTGTGTGTTGATATTTGTAGATTTGAGCTTCAATCTCCTCATGGCATGAAGGGCATCTTCCTCCATGAGAGCTTCACTACAAGGTGACATATCATTGTGTTTTTATCATTGATTCCTTTGGTTTTGGCCTCTGCCTCACAAGGGCACGCCCTCTTTATCTAACAACGGTGTTTGGACACTTAAGTGTCCTCCAAGGTTTGACTGAGGTAAACCTCTAAACACCACAACCCTCAAACCAAGTCTTGTGATTACAGGTTACAGGTGTTACATCCAGAAAAAGTGGAGTTGCAGGAAGGCTTGGCAGACATCAGGGATTCAATATCTAAAGAAAAGTCAGACAAAGGAGTACTTCTAGGACTTGGGCACTCACTCCAATGTCCTTCACAGACAGATCTCAGGAAACAGAATTTACAGGGCTGATTAGTGTTGGAAGGAGATCCAGATTCCCCAAAAAAGTAGGTACCTTGGACTTGGGCACCTGCTCCAGTGTCCCCAACTATTCCAACTCGGAACCCTAAAAACAGGTATTCTATAATTTGCTATTTTACTTCCGTCTACAAGAGCTTTTTCTGTTATTCATCAATTTGTTGTCGTATTTGCATAATTAGAGTTTTAATGGTTAATTGGACATAAGAGAAGGAAAAATTGATAATTAATTCCTAATCCAAGTTTCCCTTCATTTTCAAGTGACCTAGGGTATGATAGTGCTCGCCACTCGACCCTAGATCCTTCATTGTTAAGGTGAAAGGAGGATTCAAACATATAAACAACAAAGATTAAAAAAATCCAATTTTACCCTAAACAATGTTGTGCTTTCCATCAAAAGAAATAGATCCTTTTCCACAAATCTTACCAGCTGCATTATCTCCAAACCTAACCAGTCCTCCATCATACTTTTCCAAACTCACAAATTTACTTATGTCACCGGACATATGATGTGAGCATCCACTATCAATAATCCATTCATCCTTATCTTTCTCAACTTGAACAGCCAAAGCACTTTCTTCCACTGGTTTTTCTTTCTTCACACAGCTAGTAGGATTGGTAGACACAGGTTCTTCTTTAATTGCAATAAACAAGCACTCATTTGCACTAGTACTAGCATCATCAGATTCATCATCTATCACACCTTCATCATCAAGATCTCTAACATAGTAGCATTTCTTTGGAACCCTATGTCTATTCTCAAATCTTTTTCTATTCATTTCAATTCTCTCAGGACACCTAGAAGCATAGTGACCAACCTTACCACATGTAAAACATTTGAAAGGTAATTTACCTTTGAACTTACCAGAACCTCTTTGCAGTATGTCAACAAAGTTTGCTTCAATTTCATCAAGCTTATCATTAGGTTCCACCTTGTATTTTTCAACTCTGGAGATCTTCTCTGAAGTACTGGATTTGAAAGCAGTCTCAATCTTCGGCAGAGCATCACCAAATTCTCTCATCTCAAAGGTTGTAAGCTTTCCTAGCAACTGATCCTTGGTGACATCTTTCATAGTCATTACTTCGTCAATTGTAGTTACCTTGTGACTGTAGGATTTAGGTAATGACCTAAGAATTTTCATCACAACTTCCTTCTCCTCAATAGTTCCTCCCATACCTTTTATTCCATTGACAATTTCATCAACTTTTTGCATGTAGGTTGTTATATTTTCATCTTCGCTCATCTTTAAACCCTCATATTTCACTTATAGACCCTACAATTTGGCACTTTAACAAACTCATCTCCTTCATACAAATTTTTATCTTTTCCCAGAGTTCATGAGCAGTTTCTAGATCCGTGACCTTTATCAATTTAGTGTTTGACAAGGCACTTAACAGAGCATCTCTAGCTTTTATATTTAACTCATATTCTTTGATTTCATCTTTAGTTGTTAAACCATTCTGAGGCATGGTATACTTTGTCTAGAAGCTATCACTTTCCATATTCTATAACCAAGATAGAGGAGATGGCTTTTCATTTGTACCTTCCATAAAGCATAATTCATCCCATCGAACTGAGGAGCTTCTTTCTTATAAGATATCCTAGATTGACCTCAAGCTATTAGGCTTATTTCTGAGGAACCTGCTCTGATACCAATTGTTGAAATGTACAAGACAACTGAGAGAGGGGGTGAATCAGTTGTCTCTAAAACTTTAACCAATTATCAACACATCAAATGCTTAATTACTATTATTTAGATTCAACCATGAAACATGAAACTAGAAGCTCAACATAGTAATACATTCAACACATGAGACACCAGTTTTTTTACGTGGAAAACCCTATAAAGGAAAAACCATGGTGGGTGTTAGCCCACAAAAATAAATATGTTATAGCAATACCAAAAAATAGAGGCTCACTGCCCAAAATGCTCAGTGCAAATATTAGGGCTCACTGCTAAGATCGGCTCACTACCAAGAGTTGGTGAACTGATTTGATAGCATCTACTCCATGTCTGGGTTTAGTTACATTGAAACATAGTATAACCTTGTAGACACCCTAAAATGACCGTGTCGTGAAATCACTTGCATTTCATAATCTGTCTAATCACCTGCATTTCAACGTTAATTAAATAATCTAATTATTTAATTAATTTCACCAAATTCTTCTAAATCACATACTTTTGACATTAATTAAATAAATTCTCTTTATTTAATTAATTAAATTAAATTCCTCTGTTATTCTTCCACAATTAAATAATTTTAATTATTTAATTAGATCATTATCCTCTTTCCAAAAATTAAATCCAATTATTTAATTAATTCATCACAAATTCTATCTTATCTATAATTAAATAATTTACATTATTTAACTAAATCAAAATCATTCTTCCAAAATCATGCACAACAATTAAATAAATTTATTTATTTAATTTGCTTTCAAATCTTCTAAATTAAATAATATCAATTATTTAATTATTTCTTCCAATAATATCTTCTCTAAATTTAAATAAATCAATTATTTATTTAAATTGCTTTTTCTTCTAATTTGAGTTATCTCTAATATAACTCAAGCTTTCTTGCTCATGCAATTGAATATTTCTAATATTTAATAAAGCAAAATATCTTCTTATTCTCATGCAAATCTCTTCTTCTTGTTTTAAATCACTTAACTGATTGTTTTATTCTTTTAATTGATTTATCTCTTCACTTAACTCATTCTTCTATTCTTGATAACTCCTCTCATGCAAAAGAAAGCAAGACACATGTCTTCTTCTTATTCGTTGCACATTCTTCAACTGTTCTCCTCCGTTGATTCTTCTGATTTATCTAGACCATTGATCAATCTTCCTTGAAACCTATATAAACCCCCCTCATCTCCTTCATTACCTCTCTCTTCGATCGTATTCTCAGGCATACTTAACAGAGCTTTGAGCATACAAAACGTGTCGATTGAGCAACCTTATGATCTTTTGACATTGATCTTTGAGCACATTGAGCGCACTACTTGCTTGTTGTAGCTATGGTTTTGCAACTTTATTGAGCAATCCACACATCTCCAAAGGGAACAATACAGATTTTGGTAAGATCTTTCATTTATCTTTTTGATTTTATGATAATGGCTTTTACTTAGATTGGTTCGCTTTATGTGATTGGTTTTTGGTTTTATTAGTTTTTGATTTAATTGATTTTTCCTCATACACATTCTGGCATGCCCGGTGGGACCCACTAATCCCTCTTTTTCTTTGAGAAATTGATTTTTTTTTAAGTCACAGTACGGTACAGCGCAAATGACATCGCAAAGCGCTTCTAGCAGTACCATTAAGCACTATTGGAGGCACATTACAGTGCCCCCAACTATTGGAGGCACATTACAGCGCCCTTGGGGGCACTGCGGCGCTTCTGGCAACACAGAGCGACGCTTTTGGTATCGCAGAACGGTGCGACTAGCAGTATTGTTAAGCGCTTTTGGCTGATTAGCTTTTTCTGACTTCGTTTGGTGTTCACAGGGTTTAATTCATTGCATATCTGTTGATTTGTCTGACAAGCTGTTGTATTTCTCTTGCAATCCACTTTTTGATACTTCCTAAGCTGACTTATTTAGGGGTATCTTTGATCTTTGAGTTAATCTTTTGTGATACTACACTTTTTGAGTTTTCTAGATTTCACTATACAGATCTCTCAGATACTACTTCTTAGAATAGTAGATCAATCATGGAATCCCATTTGGATCTGGTTATTTTGACCAAAAGCTAACTTTTTTGTGATCTAAGACAGCACAGCGCTTTTGGCTATACAGTATCACGCATTCGGTTACACAGTACAGCGCTTCTGGCTAGTGTTCGGCGCTTCTGGTATTATTGTTTTAAGCTTCTGGTATGCATCACAGTGCTTTCAAAAACACAGTGAAGCACTTTTGGTTATTGTTCAACGCTTCTAGTATTATTGTTTTACGCTTCTGGTCTGCATCACGATGCTTTTGAAAACACAATTCAGCATTTTTGGTAGCAGAGTGACACGCTTTCGGTGAGATAGTAGCTCGCTTTTGGTCTTATTGATTTATTTTGGCTAACTTATTAGTTTTTGTGGAACTAAACTGACTTGTTGCAGCCTCTTACTACTCACACAGAGCAAATAAGTTTTTTCTAACATGTTCATGCAGGACGAGCGTTGAAGAAATCTTGATTTATCTCACTAAGTCTTAAAAACACACTGCCTTCTTAAAAGATAATTGAACAAATCATTTTGGCAAATCTAAGTCTTAGGAACATACTACTTTTCTTAAGGGACAATGGACATGTATGCACAAACACCTCAATTTTCTAAGGGACAATGGACATGAATGCCAAAACACTTCAAATTTCATAAGGGACAATTGACAACTACAAACGTGTGTGTGCCTAGTTTAGTTGCACCTTATTTTTCTTATAACGGAACAATTGAACCTTTGTTTGATGTGTTTTCTCCTACATTTCTGTACTTCCTTTAGAAGGGCCTACTTTTGGATTGCGCTTCATCCAAAAGGGACGACCCTAAGCGGAGTTTTCCTTTGAACAGCTATATAAGAGGGATAAGGCGAAAGCCAAGTCCTAACCGACGTCGGCCTTACCTTGTGGTGCCAAACTGAAAAGAGGTGTACTAGCTCTTTGTGGAAACAATTTTTACATTGAGTGAAGTGTTTGATACTCTTAGTAGGATTGGTTAAAGCTTTTAGTAGCTTATCGCATTGCTTGTAAGGCGTTGGTCCCTTAAAGTCACTAAGAACCATTCTAGATAGAGACTACCTGACCTACCTCTGAACATTGTGGTAATCATCAGTGCAAGGGGAATCAATTTAAGCCCTTAAGATACTCACAATTGGCTCCCTTGAGAAGAGATAGATTCCCTTGGACATAAAGCTCTTGTGACCTACTTGAGCTTTCCAAGGGGAGGGTGAGATATCCCTACCTATCATCTCTTGCAAAGATACTAAATATCTGACACCTTTATGGAATGATATTTTTATCGACGGAGTATTAAGCTGTGAGCTGATCTACTGCAATGAAACCTTGTCTCTAGGGACCAAAAGTGCTTGTTATTGATTGCAATTGTCTTATACCTGTGGAAACATTGGGCTTGTTTGGAGCCTCGAACATACACTATCTGTTGTGTCAGTTCCTTGTTTGTGCCAAAATTGTTTGCTGTGTTTTCTCTTGCCAAACAAATCCAATCAGAAACAGAAACAATCTATCAAAATTTTGCCTTTTAGAAACATCAGACACTACTTCAGCGCCCCTGGTATTACAGTAGCTCGCCTTTGGTAGTACAGTAGATCACCTTTGGCATAGCAGTAACTCGCCTCTAGCAAAACTCTACTTCAGCGCCCTTGGTATAACAGTAGCTCACTTTTTGGTCACTATAGCTCGCCTTTGGCATAGCAGTAACTTGCTTCTGGTAGCTCAGTCCATCACCTTTGGTATCACAGTAGCTCACTTTTGTTCACACAGTCCTGCGCCTCTGGTTAAACAGTATAGCGCTTTTGGTCCAATACTTTGTGCATCAGAATTTGTCCATTTCTCAAAGCACCTCACAGAATCCCAGCATTACATTTTGTCCTAGTGTATCCCATGGTAACCACTAGGCTTCAGCAAACTATGAAGTCCAAGCAAGTTGGCCCTAGGAAGCACAAATCGCCTCCTCGCACACCACAATCAGGTCGTCTCAACATTACTCCCAAGGTTACTCCTAGTACACCCGCAGTAAAACCAATCAGCTCTCCGAACATGCCGCACATTGACCAATCAAGCAATCCTCAAGAGGGTAGGGTCCCTTTGGTAAGTACACCCCAATACACCACCGGCTTGCCTCTGAATTTTGTCCCACAAGGTTATACTATAGATCTAGCCCCATCTCAAGAAGAGCGACACTTTGAAATAGGTCAATCCTCTCAAGCAGATGAGCAAGATCTTAACGAATTCATACAAGAGCCTAGAGTCATGGCTGCCTTTGACAAAATCCTTAGTGAGAACCAGGATCATTTCTTTCACTTACTTGCAAAGCAAGGAGCCAAGTTACCTCAAGATTTTGATTTATCCTCTCTCAAGGAGCCAAACAACACATTGAGTGCCATACAAGTGGTGCAAACCATGTCCACGGTGACTACGCCCTTACCTGCACAAGGCTCGCAGTATAGGAATCCCCTTTTTCAAAACCCAACAGGAGAGAGGGCCTTATCACCACTTCTGACTCCTATGGAGATCTATAACAACCAACAAGAAACTCTCCAACGTCAAGCAGAGTTAGCTAAGTAAGCCACCTTAGCTCGATCGAATATGCAACCACCTCCTCAAGTATCCACCCCAATCACAAGTGGAATCTTGGTTACCCCATCACGGATAGGTTTCCCACCTAATTACAATCCGGGGAACAATTATGTAGCCATGCAACAAGGGTCTCAACAACTACCACCTCCTATATCATCAAACCTTCATGTCTCTCAACCAATTAGAGTCATGCAACCCCAACCACAACATACTTCTACTCTCATCCTCAATCAACCCCAACCACAACATTCTTCTACGCTTGTCATCAAGCCACCTCAACCGTCGCAAATCACTTCTACCTATGCCCCTCCTCCACAACGTTCATCCTCGCTCAACTTCTTTCACACATTACCTAGCCACTCTCAACATTCCCAACATCAAGTTTCCCAAAGCTATGTGTCGCCATCACAACCTAATCAAATGCACTTTAGCTTTCCTCCCCCCAATACTTTTCTTCAACCCTCACAAAGCCAACATTCTTACCTAGCGCCACCTCCACCTCTACCAAATCAAAACCTCCAATTCTAACCCAATCTGAATCAAACATACAACCCGTATGATCCCAATCAATCTTACGACCCTTATAACATCAATGTGCATGGCTTACATTATAATCTTTCGTATGGGCAACACCAACCACTTTTGGGACAACAGGAGATGTTACCAACCCCTCCCATGACTATGGAGCTAAAAATTGCAGAAGTGCAACAACAGCTATCTGATCTTATGTTTGGCCACACCAAGAAGAAATTCTCTCTAGAGGAAGTGTGTCCTTACCCTTTTGATCGGTCATTACCAATGATCCCTTTTCCTCAAAATTTCACTATTCCCAAGTTCGATAAATACAAAGGAAAAGGTGACTCAAAAGACCATCTTAGGGAATTCTATCTTGCTTGCTTCGAAGTCTCACATAACAACACATATCTTATGCGTCTCTTTCCTCGCAGTCTTGGAGGTCAAGCTATAGAATGGTTCTCACACTTACCCACGGGTATCAAATCTTTCAACGAGCTAGCAAAGAAGTTTGCCACCCACTTTTCTTACAACGCAGAGCATGAGATTTCCATGATTGATCTATGCAACAACAAACAGAAAAATGGGGAAACTTTCATTTCTTTCCTTCAACAGTGGAGACAAATGGCTAGCAAATTTCCTTTCAAGATTCCTGAGAAACAGCTTGTTAGCATAGTTGTGCAGAACCTCAACCAGGAGTTAGGTTTTCACTTGCAAATTCTCAGTGCTACAACCTTTGATGAAATCACATACAAAGGAATCAATATTGAGAAGGCCCTCATTGCTAAGGGTGTGGTCAAAATTTTCAAAGAAACCAAACACAACGCTCCTCATCAACAAACGAATGATAAAACCAAATACTGGAACAAAAACAAAAACGTGGTTAACGACGGTGTGGTTGATTCTAAACATGTCCAAATGTTGTAGACACCACTGCAGCTCTCCAAACCAAGTCAAGCTCTATCTCAACAACAACAACAATAGTGACAACCGTATCAAAATCAACAACAACAACAACAGGAGCGACCTCAACAAGATTACCCTCCACGACGTCAATTTACTCCCTTGGGAGTGCCTATGGAGTCAGTCCTACAACAGGTTTTACCAAAAGGACTCATCACCTTACCAGATGCACCCCCATATGGTGAACCAGTTTACAAAACTGCGCGGTATAGAGAAAATGAATACTGTGAATTCCATCGGAGCAAAGGACATAGAATGAAACTCAAGCACCTAATCCAAAATCTCATTGACGGCAACCTAATCACTTTTGAGAATGAACAAGCAGCTCAACACACGAACAAAGATCTCGATATGTACAAGGAACCATTCCCTCATCATGGTCCACCTCCTTAGGATAGAGGTAAAGGTATCAATCATGCTTCCACTTCCTTTGATTCCATTGTAGGTCATTTTGAAGAGAGTCAAGTGTCTACCCTCATAATCAAAGGCAAATCTATGGATTGCGCTGTTACAACTCATCGTGGTCGTGTCACCCTTCGTGGTCCTACACCTAGTCTTCTGGCTCAATCTGATTATAACCTTGTCAAACATCTAGGGAGAACACCAGCACAGATTTCTATTTTGGACCTTCTACGGTCATCACCTGCACATAGAGTGGTGCTAGAAAAAGCCCTACAAGAGTCTTCAGTTCCTAACAACATAGCAGGCGTGGATTTCCAAGCTATAGTAGGTAATATTGCTTCGCCCTACAATGTGGTCTTCTCTAAGAAAGACCTCCCCTCCCATGATCCATGTCACAATGATGCTCTGCATATTGAAGTTCTCATCCATAAGCGCAAAATCAAACGTATACTCATAGATGGTGGTGCTAGTCTCAACATCTGTTCTTTAAAGTTACTAAAGCAATTGGGATACTCTGAGCATCATGTCAACACTAATCATAGTATTACAATCAAGGGGTATGATGATCCAGAACGCCATTCAGAAGGTGTTATTCACTTGCCTATACAACTGGGCCCTGTCATGCTTGAAACCAGGTGTCAAGTCCTTGATATTGAGTTGCCTTACAACATTATCCTAGGTCGCCCATAGATCCATGCAATGAAAGCTGTTCCCTCCACATACCATCAGTCCCTAAAATTCCCATTCAATGGTACGGAGATCACCATCCCAGGAGACCCTAATCCTTTCGAATTTTGTCGTGTCTTGCAAGGAAGCTATAAGAATTGCAACCAAGTGCCTAAAAATGACAAAGCCGTTGAATCCCCACTATATGTTGACCCTGCAACTCTCACGCAAGCCTCTACAAGTAACCCAAATCCTCTACCTAAGATCACGGCTTGCATCCGAGATATAGCCTTTGGCACTTACGATATCTCAAAATCTTGTTGTGTAGGGCAGATGCCTTTATCTCCAAAATCTTACAGCCAACCACCCATTGCCAACGTAACCAAAAAAGTAGCTATTCCTCCCCCAACATTCCTAACCCAATTCCAACATGGACGGTTATTGGAAGAGGAAACTATTGAGGACATTTCTTCTTGGCTCTATAAGGAGAAAGAACCAGTCACAATACCAGTCAAGCAATATGGCAATGGCTTAAGGATAGTAAAAAACATGGGCTATAAAGGCAAAGGTGGCCTTGGAAAATAGAATCAAGGAACTATGGAACCCATTGTGGTGACAAAGAAACTAGACAAGAAGGAATTAGGATTTGGTAAGAAGGTACCGCACGCCTTGGACATCGAGTATATCCTCGACAAGGTAGTTGACACTTTTCCCGCCGATTCGACGTCTATAGAGGATATCATTGATGACTCATCCCTCCATATGACCAACCTATTCGCAGAATCCTCCATTTTTACGCTATCCTCCGTATCCTTAACTTCCACCACCAACACCCAGAATGTCACACTTGTCTACCCTGAACTTATCGATTGGGACCAACAAGGGTCCCCCGTGATAGATGTATTTTAGAATGACGAAGCTTTAGCTGAGTTCATGGGACTTCGGGAAGGTATCCCTCTTGGTGATCATAAAGCAGGTTTTTTAATGGAACTAGAGCCAACGGCTTATTTTGGTGAGAATGCCAAATCCTCCAGTCGCAAAAGTGCAAATAAAGAAAGATCTCTAGGTGAAAACCACACTGTGGCACCTCTGGATCACAAAATAGTAAAAACAAAGGACGTATCCAAAGGTGAAAACCCAACTGTGGCACCTGAGGATGGAGGATTTGACCTTCCCCTATCATCTAAGTATCAAGAGAAGTCAGCTCTCCTGGTGGAAGATTCTACAGAGATAAACCTTGGCACAAAACAAAATCCAAAGACCACATTCCTAGCAGCATCATTATCAGAAACAGAGCACAAGAACCTTAACACATTCTTCTTACAGAGAATCATCAACTTTGCATGGACCTATGCTGATATGCCAGGGCTAGACCCCAAGCTAGCTGTTCACTATCTCGTAGTTGATCCCAAAGTGAAACCAGTCAAGCAAAAGCTGAGAAAGATGCACCCTCAGATAGCTCTCTTGGTAAAGGTGGAAATACAAAAGCTGTTAGATGCAAAGTTTATACGACCAATTGACTATTCAGATTGGGTCTCAAACATTGTACCTGTGTCTAAACCTAATGGGCGCATCCGCATGTGTAATGACTTCAGAGATCTCAACAAGGCATGTCCCAAAGATGACTTTCCACTACCAAACATTGACATAATAGTGGACTTGACAGCAGGTCACGAGATGCTTTCTCTCATGGATGGATTCTCAGGCTACAACCAGATAAGGATAGCAGAGGAGGATCAACATAAAACAACCTTTACTTGTCCTTGGGGCAATTATTGTTGGTGCGTCATGCCGTTTGGTCTGAAGAATGCAGGAGCAACCTATCAGAGAGCAATGACAGTGATCTTCCACGATCTCTTTCATCACATCATGGAAGACTATGTGGATGATATATTGGCTAAATCTTCTAGGGCGGATCACATACAGGTTCTAGGACAGATCTTCGACAGGCTTGAAAAATACCAAGACTCAATCCAAAGAAGTGTGTATTCAATGTAACATCAGGAAAGCTGTTGGGATATATTGTATCTCGTAGAGGCATCGAAGTCGATCCAGTGAAAGTAAAGGCTATAGTGGAGATGCCTCCACCCAAGAACCTTAAAGCACGAAGGAGCCTTCAGGGAAGGTTGCAGTCCATTCGGTGTTTCATTTCACAACTAGCGGATAAATGCCAACCATTTCAACACTTGCTCTGAAAGGATGTCTCATTTCGATGCGACAACAAGTGTCAGGCAGTGTTTGATCAACTTAAAGAGTATCTAGCTACACCTCATGTATTGGTTCCACCAGTCACGGACAAACCTTTGATATTATATATCTCCACTACCAATTCAGCCCTAAGGGCCTTTCTAGCACAAAATGATGAATTAGGAAAGGAGCATGCCATTTATTATATTAGTAGAACCTTGGTGGGATATGAGCTCAATTATTCACCAATGGAAAGGGCTTGTTTAGCAGTAGTGTTCGCCTCCCAAAAGTTGCAGCATTACATGCTGAACCAACATACAAATCTAATAGCCAAGATTGATCCCTTGAAATATCTACTAGCAAAAGTAGCTCTCACGGGCAGACTAGCTAAGTGGGTCATGATCCTTAGTGAGTTCAACATTAAGTACACGGATTGTAAAGCAATCAAAGGACAAGCCCTCGCTGATCAACTAGCAGAAGCACCTATGCAAGATACACACCCTATGGTAGCAGACTTTTCAGATGAGAATCTATTTACTCTTGCTAACTCAATAATGTGGAAACTGTACTTTGATGGTTCCTACACACAGCATGGATCAAGGGCCGGCATCTTGTTTTTCACACCTCAAAATGACTATATTCCTAAGTCATATCAGCTTGCATTCCTTTGCACCAATAACATTGTCGAGTATGAGGCACTCCTCATAGGTCTCAATACAATAGTTCAATGGGACATCACAGAATTACAAGTATATGGAGACTCACAGCTAGTCATTCGCCAAGTCACGGATGAGTACCAAACAAAAGATGAAAAGTTGGTCCCCTACAAGCAACTAGTGGATGCCTACAAACCACATTTTTCTAGCATCACATTTGAGCAAATTCTAAGAGAGCATAACAAAGCTGCAGATTCTATGGCTTCTGTAGGGTCACTAATTGACATGCCGGCTAATACACATAAATGTGAATTCTTGATCGAGCAATTGTTGATACCCGTCGTCGACATTCCTATTACTGAAATCATCTGCGAACTTGTTGGTCCCAATTCCCCATGGTATGAAGTTATCTATGAATTCCTCAAACACAATACCTTTCCCCCTGACCTATCATCCACCCAACGCAAAACCTTTATCCGTCGATCCTCTCGTTACATCATTCTCGGTGATACAGTATATCGCTAGAGTCTCGATGCTATCCTCTTACGATGTCTTAACGCAGAAGAAGCTGAAGCTACCTTACGAGACATACACGAAGGTGTATGTGGCGCACATTCTACCGGTCCTAATCTTGCTAAGAAGATACTTAGAATAGGTTATTACTGGCCTACAATAGAGCAAGATGCTGCACAGTTTGCTAAGAAGTGTCTACAATGCCAGCAGCATGGAGATTTGATTCACGCACCAGCTCATTAATTACAACTTGTGACAACTCCATGGCCTTTTTCTCAATGGGGTCTTGACCTCGTAGGACAAATCCACCCTTCCTCCAATGGCCACAAGTTTATCATTACCGCCACTGAGTATTTCACGAAGTGGGTGGAAGCTATTCCTATGACCTATATCACCGGTAAACAAATAGCCAAGTTTATTCTAAACTACCTCATATGTCGGTATGGTATTCCCCAAGCCATTGTCACTGATAATAAGAGACCATTCAAGAATCAAGATGTTCGTGCCTTGTGCACACAATACAATATCCAACATCGCTTTTCAACTCCCTCCTATCCAAAGAGTAACAGCCAAGCTGAGGCTTCCAATAAAACCATTCTCAAAATTCTCAAGAAAATAGTCAATGAAGCTGGTCGTGATTGGCACTTGCAACTCAATCCCGCCCTATGGGCCTACCGCACTAGTATCAGAACACCAACTAGTGCCACACCATATGCCTTGGTCTTTGGCTCTAAAGCCATCCTACCTATAGAGGTCGAGATCCCATCCCTCAGAGTTTCCATGTAGGACCTGATCGGCGGAGAGGAGTATCGCACTTCCAGATTAGCTGAGCTTGAACTACTAGATGAGAGGTGCCTTGCCGCACTTAATCATCTCCATGTCTATCAAAACTGCCTCTGGCGTAATTACAACAAAAAGATCAAAGAAAGATGGTTTCAAGTTGGTGATCTTGTACTTAAGGAGAATTAGAGAAATCAAACAGATTGAGAAAAGAAGGGCAAGTTTGAGCCAACTGGTTAGGACCCTTTATTGTGACAGCAGCATATGGATCAGGAGCTTATACTTTAGCTACACCTAACGGCATTCCTCAGGATGAGCCACTTAACAGTGTCCATCTCAAGAAATTCTATGCCTGATCCTCAGAGTATTCCCAAAAAAAAAAAATCCAAAAAAAATCCATCCTCTGGTGAAAACCTGGCAAATAGGCACCTTGGATAAGTACCATAGTGAAAACCTGGCAAACATGCGCTATGTGTAGAGTTAGCATCCATCGTCTATCGAGTCCTGTCCACTCCGTGTCCAATGCACAAAGCACGCCTTTCCATACATCCATAATAAAACCATTGACTTTGTTTGCATTTCCATCTCCCTATCTAGTATAGCTTGGAAATTTGTCAATGTCCCTCATCGTCATCCCACGTCTTGATCTGTGTTAGCAGTTTGCGCTGCCTAGTCCTAGGTCACAACTTTCTAGGTCTTCTTCGTTGGTCATCCATGCAAATTCCTCTACCAGAATGGGGGCAACTCTTTCCTTAACTTAGGTCTAGGGGAGGTTCCTCATTCGTAGTTCGCAGCAATCACACCAATCTTTCTTCTGTCTGCAGATAACACCCTTTAACGAACACATCGCTCCTACGATAAGGATGTTATCTTCTCAACACTTTTCCCACATCATCACACTAACTAGAACTACATATCATCTCTTCTCAATCTTAAGGTACCTTGATCCCATGGATATGGGTATGTAGGCAGTCTAGAATACGAAGAAAGTTTCCAGTACTCAGGTACATAAGATCCCCTCCTTTCACCTTGACCCATTCATCAGTCTATCCAGAACTACACATTTATCATTTTTCATCTTTCATTGTCATGTGCCTTGATCCCATGGATACAGGGTATGTAGGCAGTCTGGAATACGAAGGATGTATCCAGTACTCAGGCACACATGGTCCATCATTCTTCACCCACCCCAATCCATCAACATGTCACCTTTCTAGTCTTCCGTTTATCAAAATCTATTTCGCCTCGACTTGACTAACTCAAGCAGCAAGCTAGCGCATCCTTTCAAAGCAAAAGTCCTTAACAAACCTGAAGCAAAGCGGCTTCCTTCCAGAGTCATCTACTGTCCTACTGTTTCGATTGCCAACATTAGCTAAGTTCCACTTAACCAAAGCCCTAGATCAGCAAGCTTGTCTTTTGTGAAGTGTTCCATGATCGAGACCAACACACGCGTCTCCTGCGACATGTGGCGTTTCCTACAGCGAGACATTGTCTTTTTAGGTAGATAGCCCCCTTTAACGGACACAGATTTCCTATGATAAGGCTGTTATCTTTCCTATTCAATCTATCCTAAGCAACCTCTTTGGCAAGAGAATATGTTGGTTGTATGTTACTTTGTAAGTCAGTCAATTTGTGTTATGGTTTATCTTTTATTCCTTTATCCATTACCTATTCAAGGCTACCTTGATTTATCTATAATCTTGGTATGTTGCAATGCAGTACGGATTGGGGGCATAGTCATTGCTTTCTGTGTGTCATGTTTGAGGAATGATCTTTAGTATCTTTCTTGGCATTCTATTTATCTTGTGTGTGTTAAGACCTAGCATCTTACATATTAATATTCTTCTTGCATTTACATGTATTGAAGTTTATTTTATGTTCAAGACTATGGCTTATTCACATGTTCAACAAGGTTATATTATGTCTAAAGGATCTAAGTTCAAACCGCTTGCTTGCAGAGTCAACGTCCACGCACTCGGATATTACTGCACCTTGGTCTTTTATACCTTGGTGGCAAACTATCCATGTGCTATATCAAAAATAAGGATTACTCTTTATAAACAATTGTGAAACCATTGCAACAAGCTCATCCATTTACACCATCCATTTTTCCATGGCCTTATATAGTTTTTCAAGCAAAGATCAATCAACCGTCTTTCTCTCATGTTTTTTTCTATCTCCACTTTCTTCTATTCAACCTCGCCTATCTCCAACAAATCTTCTAGTCGAGTGTCAACACAGTTCTTCTGTGACTTCCCTATCTTTCCTCTCGAGGGGGCACCCTACGCCAGCATGCGCTGGGGCACCTACCTACACTAGGGCATCAAAAATTGTATCATGTCTTTAACTATCAATTTCTTTGAAGCAACGCTATAGACTGCATTGCATCAAAGAGGGGCAAAATGTAGACACCCTAAAATGACCGTGTCGTCAAATCACTTGCATTTCATAATCTGTCTAATCACCTGCATTTCAACGTTAATTAAATAATCTAATTATTTAATTAATTTCACCAAATTCTTCTAAATCACATACTTTTGACATTAATTAAATAAATTCTCTTTATTTAATTAATTAAATTAAATTCCTCTGTTATTCTTCCACAATTAAATAATTTTAATTATTTAATTAGATCATTATCCTCTTTCCAAAAATCAAATCCACATTAATTAGATAAATCCAATTATTTAATTAATTCATCACAAATTCTATCTTATCTATAATTAAATAATTTACATTATTTAATTAAATCAAAATCATTCTTCCAAAATCATGCACAACAATTAAATAATTTTATTTTTTTAATTTTCTTTCAAATCTTCTAAATTAAATAATTCTAATTATTTAATTATTTCTTCCAATAATATCTTCTCTAAATTTAAATAAATCAATTATTTATTTAAATTACTTTTTCTTCTAATTTGAGTTATCTCTAATATAACTCAAGCTTTCTTGCTCATGCAATTGAATATTTCTAATATTTAATTAAGCAAAATATCTTCTTATTCTCATGCAAATCTCTTCTTGTTTTAAATCACTTAACTGATTGTTTTATTCTTTTAATTGATTTATCTCTTCAGTTAACTCATTCTTCTATTCTTGATAACTCCTCTCATGCAAAAGAAAGCAAGACACATGTCTTCTTCTTATTCGTTGCACATTCCTCAACTGTTCTCCTCCGTTGATTCTTCTGATTTATCTGGACCGTTGATCGATCTTCCTTGAAACCTATATAAACCCCCCTCATCTCCTTCATTACCTCTCTCTTCGATCGTATTCTCAGGCATACTTAACAGAGCTTTGAGCATACAAAACGCGTCGATTGAGCAACCTTATGATCTTTTGACATAGATCTTTGAGCACATTGAGCACACTACTTGCTTGTTGCAGCTATGGTTTCGCAACTTTATTGAGCAATCCACACATCTCCAAAAGGAACAATACAGATTTTGGTAAGAGCTTTCATTTTGTCTTTGATTTTATGATAATGGCTTTTACCTAGATTGGTTCGCTTTATGTGATTGGTTTTTGGTTTTATTAGTTTTTTATTTAATCAATTTTTCCTCATACACAACCCTTCTGCTCTGCTCTTCTTACACCTTCGCACTTATCTTTTCATTTTCACACTAGGACATCTTTTTTGCAACTACATTACATGCTTTTATACAATTCATCAACCTTGGAATGTACATCAAAGTCAGCATTACATTCATCAACCATTGGAACAATCTCCAAGGTCGATATTACACACATACATAAAAATAGGTCTGGACCTAAACAAAATTTGCTAAGGTAAAGATGTATTCAGATCATGTTATGCCTTAGCTAGGACTCAAATGCAATCTTCCACGTCATGACATGCTTCCACAATCTTCAATGTATCTCCACAAGTAATGAAAACAACCAAGTGGGCCAAGACTGGTGTTAACATTAAGTCTTCTAAGAAAAGTCTTCATCTATGATCCAAATTTCTCTTTGCCGACCAATCCAAAGGTAGAAGCATGATCAGGAGACATCCATAAGCACATTATAATCACCAGGAACAACCGTACGATCTCTAACCACTTTGTCAAGAAGATTCTTCAAACCAGAGCGCCATAACAACATTGTCAGCTACTGTCATAAAGAAAGCATAGCTTGCAAACCACCAAATCATGAACCATTGGATTTGAGGGAACTTATCATCATTTAAGACTTAACTCATGAATCGCATATCATAATACTTCAATGCGGAGGAATGCAGAGCAAAATACATTCTCCCTGTCACTAGTGAATACTCAAAAAAAGCAGTTTTCACTCTGGTGATCATAACTCACTCAAATCTTCATACCGAAGGTTCAAACTTGGAACATAGCATCTTCAGAATGCCTCTAAACAACTTCCAATCCGCAGACAAAGATATTCATTCTACAAGAAATGTGGAGCAATCTACTAGACTGTTTTGTTGTAAACAAAGATACTCTTCTATACACTACTTCCACTGGAGGAGCAAATTTTCTCAAAAGCACTTGTAAAATCAATATCATGATCACTTAATCATTATCTCCAACACTTATATAAGCTAGTGCAAAGCATCTAAATCATTACAAGCAAGCATCAAAACAAGAGCACGGTTGACACCAATGACAACACAAATATGTTGACATCAATGACAACACTGGTTAGGCACATACTTGCAACAGTTGTGACTATGGTAACCCTTCTTGTTGCAAGTATGTGCTAACCAGTGTTGTCATTGATGTCAACATGTTTGTGTAGTCATTGGTGTCAATTGTGTCTTCTAATATTGTTGTTTGTTGATTGATTGATTTGTCATGTTAAGGACACAGCCTGAGTTTTTACCCTGCATTTCCTCTGTGTTGAAGACCAGAGTATGAGATTTGGATATTATTTAGATAAGTGTTTGAAGATGCTAAATCCAAAAATTGGTGGTCTAGATCATTGTAAAGCAAAAGTTCTATTCACCAGTTTGAAGACTGTGCCTGGTAGCATTTATAGTGTGACAGGGAGAAAGTAGTTTTCTCCGTATTTTTCCATAGTTTGGTTTATGGTCTTGCGGTTCTGGAATTATGTTTATAAGGTCCTTAGCTATCTTTATTCTGAAGGATTTGTGATTTGGTGCTCTAAAAAGAAATTTATTGATTAGCAGAGTTTGACAGTGTTTGTTGTGAGCAGTCTGTGATCTATCTTCAAGTGATATTTGTTGTCTTCAAGTGAGATCTATTATGGTTGGATTTTTCAACTCCCAAGTGATTCTATGTTGTTTATGGATGTCTCCAAAAGGCATGTGCTTGATCCACAAGCTATAATGTGTTAGAGCCAGGATCAACTACAAGAATTCATCTACGGGAGAGTTATGAAAAAAAGCCAAAAGAATATTGATGCAAAATATTAGAGAAATGCATTGAATAACCCATGAAAAATACATGCAAAGGAGTGAGTATTTATAGGCAAGGTGAGTGGGGTGAGGTGTCAATATTGACCAATAGGAAATGTAACTCCAGCATCTCCAAAAATAGGGGGAGGTGGAGTAACTTCCATGAATGGATTGACACCACACACACATGCACCCACTAACATAAAAGGCCTATTAAATAGCTCACATTATTAAACTACCTAAGCAAGCTTAAAAAGATGTGTACGAAAAACTATATAATAAGGAATAAAAAACCTACACTAACACTCCTCCTTAAGTGCAACTTAGGAGGATGTGAAGATTATTATGCAAATATGCAAAAAGATGCAAACATGGGTCTCAGCTACTAGGCCATGTTAGGTACCCATATACAATGATGGTGGAGAATGTCATAAGACTCCCCAAAGATACAACCATCATACAAACATGATTCCTTAAGAAGAGGATGGAGAGGATCAAGTGTCCATCATAGGTAGAAGTAACTTCAAATCCACTGAAAGATGCAAGAGAGAAGATAGTGCATTGTTTGCATACAACATTTCTTCCCTTGGGTAGAAACAAGTCCAATGGAGGATGAAGAAGCCACTCCCACAAATTTGATGAAGAGGGAAACCAGATCCAAGTGTGAGCCTCTGAAGGGATGATAGCTGTGTTGTGACTATCATCAAAGGTGTCCTCAAAATCTGCAATGGGAGATTCATAAAACAACTCTAAAATACCTATTAAATAATCATCCCGCATAACAAAATCAGAAGAAAAAACATTGTCCTGCTTATCCATGGAAAAAGGAATATCTGAAGAAGTAGGAGGAGGAGAAGAAATATCAACACAAGTCTCAAGAACTGGATTAGATGTAAGAAAGCAAGGTTCAAGTGACCACACTTCTCCACAGAAATAAGGTTCACACAAGGAGTGTGAACATCAGCCAAAGTATCTGAACCATCATCAGGAGCAAAACTAGAAAAGGTGTATAACTGAGTTTCATGATCAACAACCCCTATAGCAATAATCTAGGTACTCTCCAAGTCTCTGATGATAACTAAATCAGGTGTGAATTCCACAGTTTTCCTTGCACCACTGTGAGTAATCTGATATATGGAAAGTAGATTGTTTGTCAAAGAAGGTACACAAAGTACATCATTAAAAGTACCATCACCAATCTCAATTGATCCCTTCCCAATTACATTTACATATGTATTATTACCCAATAAAATTGGTGGCATAATGCAAGGCTCAAAAGTAGAAAACATGGACTGAGATGAAGCCATATGATGAGAGGCTCTAGAATCAAGAATCCATTTACCTGAATTGGAACTTGTAGATGCACAAAGTGCTTTACCTTTTTGTTTGTTAGCTTGGCCTTTTTCAGAAGGTTCTAGCTATTTTAATGATGGAGTAGGAGTACATGAACTAGGAGATGGGGTTGAAGGAGAACTTACATTCATTTTCTGAGTAAAAGTCTTCAACTCATTCACTTCCTTTTTGTAACAATCTTGTTCACTATGCCCACACTTCTTACAGAATGCACAAGTGGGTCTCTCTTTTTTCTCCTTTTTGTTGGATGACTCAGGGGTAGCTTGAGGTGCTAAATCTTTGTCTTTCTTACTATTCTTGTTTTTCTGCTTCTTTTCTTTGCCACTTGAAGCCTTCTCATCTTTTGTGTTTTGAGTTGCAACAAGAGCCTATGATTTGGAAGGCTTTAGAGTACCCATTTGCACTAACTTTGCCTGTTCTCTTGTGAACGATGTAGCAAATTCATCAAGAGAAGGCATATGATACCTAGCACCAAGAGTATCTCTTGTAGCATAAAAAGTACATACAAAAATAGAATAATCAGAACCTAGTTTAGCAAGAATAGACAAGATGAGCTGGTTGTCTTCTTTCTCTATATTACATTGTTTCAACTGTAACCTGAGAGACTTGAGCTTGGTAAAGAAATCCTAAATGTTGTCAAAGTTAGATGGACTCAGTGATATAAGTTTATTTTCTAACTGAAAACTTCTTTAGGTGTCTTGCTTACCAAATAAACCTTCTAATGTAGTCCATATATCATTTGGAGTTTTGCAAGATTCAACATGGAAAAGAAGATCAGGAGAAGGAGAAAGACACAAAGTCCCATAAGCTTCATTAGATCTATCAAGCCATTTTCTCTTTTCTATAGCACCAATGGGTTCAGGATCTATACCCATAGTTATCATATGCAGCCTCAATTTAAGCAACAAAAGTTCCATTTGCCTCTTCCACTCAAATAGTTAAATGGAGTGAGAAGAAGAACTAGAATTTTATCCATTGTGTATACAACAGAAATGACAGCAGAATAATGCTCTCAAGCAAAAAAAAAAAACCCTTTGTTCAAATAAAACTCACTGAAATGTCCTTTTTTCAACCACAAGACAGAAAATAGAAATCTGAAAAATTCAGATAACTTATGATATTTTCTATAAAAATAACCTTGATGGATGTGTGGAGGATAGAATCACCTTTCCAACGATATTTCGTTTTCCCAATTTCGACACCGTATGCAAAAGATATACCCAAAATACTGAAGGCAATGCATAGAAAAAAGACCTGACTTCCAATGAAAATAACAGGTTACTGATAAAAAATTAGGAAAAGTTACCTATACCACTGAAAAGTGCTCTGAGTCCTCTTTCCGGTGATATCTTATTTTTGCAAAATGGGTCCGGACGCCTGAGTTATGAAGATTTTCCCAAAACTGCTCCTTTAGGTCATGAGAGAAGGGCAAAATGGAGGATTGCTTTTAACCATTGGATAAAAAGCCAAACCCTGTGGGAGCACCCTTTGGACTACTGGATAAAAGGATGTGCCCTGCGGAAGCACCCTTTGGACCATTGGATAAAAGGATGCGGAAGCACCCTTCAGACCACTGGATAAAACGATACACCATGTGGAAGCACCCTGCGGAAGCACCCTTTGGACCGTTAGATAAAAGGACGCAGAAGCACCCTTCAGACCACTGGATAAAACAATGCACTCTATGGAAGCACCCTTCAGACTATTTGATAAAATGATGCACCCTACGGAAGCACCCTTCGGACCGCTGGATAAAAGGATGCACCCACAAAAAAAATCACAGCAAATTTTTGGTCTCCGATTTCAGCAATTTGACAGGCATTTCTAGGGTTTTCGACCTTTCTGAGCACAATGGTGGGGTTAGTTTTTCTCCAGGAGGCACAGATTAAATGCTAATGGCTAAAACCCTCACAGATTTGAGAAGAAACTTGCAATCCTGGAGCTCTGATACCATGTTTGAGCTAGGATCAGCTACAAGCATTCATCTATGGGAGAGTTATGAAAAAAGCCAAGAGAATATTGATGCAAAATATTGGAGAATGCATTGAATAACCCATGAAAAATACATGCAAAGGAGTGAGTATTTATAGGCAAGGTTAGTGGGGTGAGGTGTCAATATTGACCAATAGGAAATGTAACTCCAACATCTCCAAAAATAGGGGGAGGTGGAGTAACTTCCATGAATGGATTGACACCACACACACATGCACCCACTAACATAAAAGGCCTATTAAATAGCTCACATTATTAAACTACCTAAGCAAGCTTAAAAAGATGTGTAGGAAAAGCCTTATAATAAGGAATAAAAAACCTACACTAACATAATGAAGCTCTTAGAAGCGTGTGTCTAAGTATTCTTGATGTTTGCACCAGTTTGGCCAACTTGGGTGCTAACATTCTTTGCGGATGTGTTTCTTGGATTGTAGAAGTGTGAGGAAGCATGTAAGGATGTGTTTGGGTCCAAGTTAAGTTGTGAAGTGTTCTTCCTTCATTCATTTTCTCTGCAAGATCGTTTAGGTCTAGACCTAATTTGAATTATGTATGTATGCTGACCTTGGAGATAGTTCTAATAGTTGTAAATTGTATTGCCGACCTTGATGAATGTTCCAAGGTTGATGATTGGTATGAATATATGTAATGAATCCATGAATGATGAAAGAGTGTGTGAAGATGTGAAGATAAAGTGTGTGTGTTGTAAAGGTAGCGAAGGAGAGATATATTGTGCTTTAATGGAACTAAACTCAGGCATGTTGTAGATGCTATCAAATCAGTTCATGGCAGTGAGCCACCCCTCCTAGCAGTGAGTCACCCTTCGGTAGTGAGCCACCCTTCGTCAATGAGCCACCCTTCGGCAGTGAGTCACCCATTAGCAGTGAGCCTTTTTGCATTGAGCATTTTGGATAGTGAGTCCTTTTGGGCAGTGAGGCCTGGGCAGTGAGACCTAAGGTAGTGAGCCTCTTATGTAATTTGGTATTGTTACTACATTATATTGTGAGCTAAAACTCATCGTGGTTTTTCCCTTTTAGGGTTTCCCACCTAAAAATTTGGTGTTCATGTGTGTATGGTGTTGATGTTTTTAAGTTATGTTTTTGCATTTAATGTTTAACCTTCAAAACAGACTAAGAATTTAAAGTAAGTGAATGTGGATGTGATTTTTTTAGAGGGTTTAAAGTTTTTGATACAAATGATTCACCCCCGTCTCAGTTGTCTTGTGCCTTCAACAATTGGTATCAGAGAAAGGTTCCTTGGAAGAAATACTAACAGCATAAGGTAGATCTGGGATGGCACACAAGAAAGACATTCCTTAGTTTGATGGATCTGACTATGCCTACTAGAAGGTATGAATGCAAAGTTATCTTATTTCTATTAGTTATAATGTCTGGAAGATGGTTAAAGATAAATATACAGTACCTAAAGGTGGTCCACAATCTGATGAAGAGATTAAGGATTATGAGACTAATCACAAAGCTAAAAATGCTCTATTAAATGCTTTGTCTAACACTGAAATGGTGAAAGTTGTGGATCTGGAAATTGCTCATGAGATCTAGGACAAATTAAAAAACATCTATGAAGGTGATGAATATGTCAAGAACGCTAAGTTGCAGAACTTGAAGAACACATATGAAACCATGTGAATGACTGAAGATGAGAACATAACAAGTTACATACAAAAGATTGATGAAGTTGTCAGCAGTATCAAGGGTCATTGTGGAAAGATAGAGGATATGGATGTTGTAGATAAGATACTCATAACTCTTCCCAAATCTTATAGTCACAAGGTATCTACCATTGAAGAATTGTTTGATATGAATAAGATTTTAAAAGATCAATTACTTGGTAAACTGACTTTCTTTGAGATGAGAGAATTTGGCACTACTAATGGCCCTGTGAAAACTGAGACTACTTTTAATGCCAATGAAGAAAAGACTGCTAGATCAAATAAATATGTTGTGGAATCAGATGAAGAAGATCTTGATGAGCTTGAGGCAAAATTTTCAAGCAGAATGAAAAGAGGCAGTGGAAAGTTCAAAGGTAAGTTACCCTTCAAATGTTTCTTGGTCACTATGCGTCAAGATGTCCTGACAAAGCTTTGAAGATTAAAAATAACGAGAGTAATAGAAAGATGATAAGAAAGAGTTACTATGTTAGAGATGATGATGGTGTAATTGATGATGAACCTGATTCTGATGATGGTAATGATAGTGAATGCTTGTTTATTGTACTAAGAGAAGAACATGTTTTTGCTAACCTTGCAAGCTGTGTGAAAGAAGGAAGTCCAGGAGAACTGTCTACATTTCATGCTAAAAAGGAAGATGAATGGATCATTGACAGTGGATGTTCAAATCATATGATAGGAGATAAGAGTAAGTTTGTTAAGTTTGAAAAGTATGATGGAGGACTAGTTAGGTTTGGTGATGATGCAACTAGTAAAGTTTGTGGAAAAGGATCGATGACTTTTGATGGAAAGCATAATATAGATGATGTTCTTTATGTCAAAGGTGTTGGAAAGAGACACTGCAAGGCATGCCATGTGTTTTTATTAATGGTAACTCAGTCTTTTCCACACATCTGCAGGGTAATATCAGATCATACTAGAAGTCAGTTCCAAGATTTATCCAGTCCGGATAGACAGGAACATGGTATATGGCAGAGTTTAGTATTTTGGTTAGCGAATCTCTCCAGTTAATTATTGCATGTTGTGAATCTGAGGGAGTGTAGAGGAATGTTAGAACAATCTAAATCCAATATTTCAGCCTCCGGTGACAAAGGGATTAAAATTTATGAGCATCTGAGTACCGGGTCCTAATATGACAGGACAGTTCAGTGAAGAACAGGCCAACATGTGTTAGATCCTTGTGTGGATCTAGTATAAGTGCTTTGGTGAGTTGTGTATGGGATATAATGTTAGTGGCTGACATGAATGGTTACCTACAAGTGTTATTTCTGGTATGCATCAATATTGATGTATGGATTCAGCCGATAGAACAAAGTACTTGTATTGTTAAGTTCTTCATAAGGCTGACAGATAGGTGATTGAGTTTGTTGATGCAGATATATATAACTGATGGATTCGAGTGATGTGGTGTGTGTTAGTGATGTGAATATGGAGTAAGTGCAAAAAAGGCAGACAGAAGTGTAAAAGAGAAGAGATCTGAGGTCTGGATTATGGCAGAGCAATAAATAGGGCAGAATAAAGATGAAGTGTATAAAATCAATATTTTGTGCTTAACCAGAACTAAATTCTTACATTGGCAGATGCTACTTATCAGTTCAAACAATCTGTAAACCTTTTGTAATCATTCTTGTAGGCAGTGAGCCTCTCTTGAGTAGTGAGCTCTGGGCAGTGAGCCCAAAGGCATGTGCCTTCCCCTTTGTAATACTTTTAACAGAGTATAATCTTTGTGGATCAACCCCCACCGTGGTTTTTCCCTTAACCAGGATTCCACGTCAAAATATTGGTGTCAAGTGTGTTATTTATGTTTCTGCTCATATTTTATTAATTCTTTCTTTTCATGATTATGTCATTAATCTGTTAAGAAGTGGTAAAGAAGAATTAGTTGCAAAAAGCTTTAAAAGTTTTGAGACAATTGATTCACCCCCCCTCTCAGTTGTCAGCCCTAATTCCAACAATTGGTATTAGAGCAAGGTTCCTTGAAAGAATCCTAACAACTTAAGGAAGATCTGGGAAGGAGTTTTAATGGGTTCACTCAGAGAACAACTTCAATTGGCTTTAGAAGATCTTGATTGGTCCAAAGCATAAATTGATGATCTGAAAGCGAACCTCAAGGATGCTGATGATTGCATCGACTTGCTAAAAGATAAACTAAAGAAATCAATGGAAAAAAGGAAAGAACTACTTCATTAGCTAGCTAATCTTACTGAAGAAAATGGCATGAATGAGCCTTTAGAAGAAAAGACAAAGGAATGTGAGAAAGTGACAAAAGAAGTTTATGTTTTAAAACATGAGATGGAATCTAGGGTAATGAGGCTAAGCAAATAAATTGAGCAAAGGAAGAAGACTGAAGAAGACCTAAATCAAACTCTAAAAGAAAGAACTGAAGAATGCTGCAAATTGGATAGAATATATGGCCATCTAGAGTCTGATCTACAAGAAAGCAGAGACAATGAGAGAGAACTTGAGAGGCAAATTGTCATTCTCAGACATGACCTAGAAGTTGCAAATGAATACAAGGAGAAGTTCAAGATAAGCTCAACTAAACTTGAAGCATTGCTTGAAAGTCAAAAAAAGGTTGATGACAAGCATGGTCTTGGATATGAGAAAGGTGAAAGCTCTGGATCTAGATAAAGAAATTTTCAACCAAGGAATAGGAGAAACAGACCTAGAAGACCTCTTGTAAGACAACCTAATGCTCAAAGATATCCATCATTCAATGGAAATTGTTTTAATTGCAATAAATTTGGTCATGGAGCTACTCAGTGCAGAAGCAAAGTAAATCAAAATGGTCCATCCTTCTCTGGTCAATGCTTCAAGTGTAAGAGGTATGGTCATAGATCAAATGAATGAAGTATGATAATGAATAACTCTAACAATAGAGGAAATGGCAACTCTTTCAATGGTTACTACTTTATTTGCAATGGATTTGGACACATGGCTAATCAATGCAGATCAAGATGAAATCAAGTATATAAGCAAAGAAATGTTGTGTGCTTTAATTGCAATAGATCTGGTCATATTGCAAGATTCTGCAGAAGTAGGAATAATGAAAGAAGAGGTCTGGTAAACAAAAAACCAGATGAGCATAGACAAGACAAAGGCAAGGGCAAAATTGATGTGAATGAGATCCAGAATGAAATGATCAAGACATGGGTCAAGAAAAGTGTTGTGAATAATAGTAATGGGTCCGCATCGGAATCCGGTGCTGATAATTCCTCTAGGAATTGAATTAAGAGCCCTAGCTCAGGGGGAGCTGCAATAAAATCTAAAATCCCCCAGCCAGTAACTAGGTGCCTGAATTTGGCACAATGAGAGAAAATAATTTGGATTATTATACATCATTTGAAAGGATTTTTGGAAGATAAACAGTGAATATAACAATTTGCGGAGCAATTGAAGATCAACTGTATGCAGAAACAGTGTAACCAGATGTGTTAGGGCAGAGCATTTATTACAAAGGCAAATTAGGTTTTTTTGGAGTATAAAAAGGTCGTTCATTCTTCATTTGAATCACTTTGCATTCGAAGATAGAAAGAAGAAGAGCGTCTGAGCTAAGATTTCAAAGGATTTGAAGTGTGACCGGCAAATTTGTCCGCTAACCCTAACTCCATGGAAGAAAAAAGGTATTTATCTACGAAGCCTTGAATTTGAAATCTTTTGCAATGGCCACTCCTCTTGTTGATATTACTAAAAGGCCTCAGCTAAAATTTAAGAAGCATCCATACAAATCAGTCAAAATTGAACCTTTAGGAGCATATTCTGGTGTCCGCATGTTGAGGATATTAGGGCATACATCCACTGTAGCATAGATGAATTTGGAAATCTGAAACTCTTGGATTTGTTTAACAACTACCTAAGAGATGATAGCTATAAATTGAAATCGGAATACAAAGCCCTAGAAAGCAAACATTTTCTGCAAGTCATTAAATTTCTGACATTTGATGAGAATGAGTGGGTTCGATATATCTTGAACCGAAGAAATGATGAGTTCATATGGCTATTGAAGTCATTCAAGATTACAAAAGATGTTATCAAGATTGTAACTGGGTTAAATTCAACTGGTGGATTACCCATGCTAAAGGCTATGAAAAAATAGACAGTGACCGATGCTACCAGTGCCAAGTTTAACAAAAGGGCAATGACCATCAATGATATTATAGAACCGGATGTTAAGTTTGCCTCTATGGTGATTGGCTACAAGATTTACCACTCTAGCAGGCAGAATTTTGTCTCCAGAACTGCCATATATGCAGCATATCAAATGTTGAAAGAAAATGTAGATTATGACCTATGTGAGCTGTTGCAGAACCAACTGATTAAAAATTTGAGCAAAATCAAAAAGGATAAGAAAAACATCTTGAAATATGGTTTCCTAGTTATATGTTTGTTCTTCTATTTTATGAATGAAGTGCCTCGAGTACAATGTGTGCACTGGACAAACAACAGACCGGTTGCATGGCAAATAAGACATCATCTACTCAACATTGGAGACTCAAGTGCACAGAAGACTTCAACCTAGGGTTACTTTAAAAATTTTCAAAATTTTCAAAATATGATGTATTCTAGGGAAAGAATCCCCAATTCAATAGTTGAGAAATGCAAGCATGAAATATTTTTATGGTAGACACTGATCAGTGCATAATGGAGGTTGTGGAACCCAGAACTGTATGGATTATACCTATGGGCTATGAGGTTGATGAGAAGATCTTAGACATGTATGCTCAACATCTCCTGAGCAAATCAAAAGACACCTCTGTTGAAAGGTTTCGAACGTATAAGGAGCTAAGTCTAAAATTGCATGTTGAGCTCAGGAATTCAGAAATCAAGAGAAAAGTTCAGAGGCAAGTTGAAAGGTATGCTAAGAGCAATGGCCTAACCAAGGAAGCAATGAAGCAAAACAGAGAAAGAATTGAAAAGGCTGAAAAGGAGAAACAGGATAAGAAACAAGAAGATGCTCCGGTGGAATCATCCTCCACTTCAAGAACTACTAGAAGCTTTGTTGTTGCCTTTGTTCCCCTTAAACCTGCAAAACCAGAAGACAAATCATCTACTGAGGAAAAGAAAAGAACAAAAGTAATGGAAAAAAGGCCATATGGAAGTTTGGAAGAAAAGGATGAAGAGAAGACAGATACAAATGATGAACTTAAGGAGCTAAATGCTATAGGTGCTAAATCTATTTAAGTATCAGAAGAGAAGATTTCTAGAAGCAAGAAGACAATAAAGAGACAAAAATCAGAAGATGATGCTGAGAAGAAAATTCCCTCTATGAAAAGCATTGTCAAGAAAATCACTGTTGAAGGGAACTTAAAACCATTAACTAAATTCTATGATCTTTGCAATAATGTTGACAAAAGACTCTTGGAAGAAGCTACTATCAAGTACCTAAATGTGTTCAATCGAGCACTGGTAGAATTTTTGTCAGAAGTTCCAAAAGGTCTGAGGGATATATTGGAAATTAGGAAAGAAGCTGCCAAGGCAAAAGATATGGAATTGAGAGAACATGTACTGACCACTCTATGTCCGGTAATCTCCAGCAAAGAAGCAGACAAAATCTTCAAAGAGGTCAAAAATGAATTCAGGAGTAAAACAAGAATGAATAAACTAATTATTGGAGAGATAGATGAAGTAGTTCAAGAAACTGAACAAATTTTGAGAAAAGTTTTGGACAAGAACAAGTTCTTTGTTGTGTCAGATGAGCCTGCTGATGACACACCAGTCCCAGATGAAGAAGAATAGCAAAAGGATGAGCAACAATATGGAATAGATGACTCCTCAGTTCTGGAAGTGGAGCAAATAAACAAGGAAGATACAGAAATGGTAGATAAAATTGATGATGCAGGAAACACTCTAACTCCTCCTGATCAATCTGGTAATGAAGACAATGTTGAGAATACTGTTGCTACACAAGATCCTCTAGAACATATTGTAGATGGTGAGGACAAAGGAAAGAATTCTCCTGTAGATAACATGGAGAAAGGTGAAGCAGAGAAATAAGAAGAAGTCAAAGGTAAGAAAGATAAAGTAGAAGAAGATGGTGCAAATATTGATGCACCCAAACAAAATATTCCTAATATTGAGAAGACTCAAGAAAAGGAAGGTAGTCCAGCAATTGTAACAAGAGACACTACAAATGCAGTAAAGAGATGCTAGAGTTTGATGAACCAGAACTAATTCAAGGACCAATCAACCTGGATACTCTCTCTTCGGTCCAAATGATGAAGATGGCATCTTTCACACAAGCTAAGGCAAGTGAAAAGATATTGAAATCCCACATAGAGGACAGTGAGTTGTTAGGCCTTGCATCCAGTATATTGGAGAAGATAATGCCAACCTTCCAGAAGAATCCATCTAATTCTCCCTTTGGTAATCTGAAGAACCTTGTAAATTTTGTAAGTACACACTTTGAGTCCTTTGAGAAGTCTACAGAGATTAAAATCCAGGATGAATTTTTGGATAAGAGATTTAGTGAGCTAAAGGACCTAATAAGGAATGATAAAAGGATACTTGATATTAGTATAAAGAGTATTCAAAATGCTCTCAATGACGGAGGTGATGTATACAAATTTTGTCTATCTTGGCCCAAAGTTATTGAGGATATTGAGAAGAAGATAAAGGAGCAGGAACAAAGATTGCTAAATCTATCTCAAAATTTTGACCCTCTAATAGTTTCTCTGGTAAGTCAGGAGTGTCAAGCAATCAGCCTGATTGATGAAAGAAAGAAGCTTGTTAAAGAAAAGAGCAAAATTGTGGAGAGAATGTGTGAGCTCAGGGGAGTGATTGCCCCCAAATTAGAAACAATGTTTTCTGCTTTATCAGAAGCTCAAGTTACAGTCTGGACAAGTGATCCTTCAGATCTAAAGAAAGTAGAAACACAGGCATTCCTACTAAGAGAACACAGCAATTTTGGATGGCATGAAAAGTAGTTGAGCCTCTGAACTTGTGCAGTTGAAAAATAATTTTGCAAATATCCTCAAGTTCATGTAAATATAATGCATGGATTATTTGTACATATGCGACCTTATATACAGATTTCTTGTGGAAATTTTGATTTGCAGACCCCACCCCTTGCCATTGATGTGAAAAGGGGAGTGAGAGATAGTGAAAAATGAAAGGAAATGAAGAATTCATCAAAGGGGGAGTAGTGGAAGAATATATAAGTGTGCACAGGGGGAGTAAGTCATGACAATCATTTTTCACTAACTGTTGCCATCAATGCCAAAGGGGGAGATTGTTGGCAAGAGACACTAAAAGGCATGCCATGTGTTGTCATTAATGGCAACTTAGTCCTTCCACACATCCATAATGAAGTATCAGATCATACCGGAAGTTGGTTCCAAGATTTATCCAGTCTGGATAGACAGGAACAGGGTATATGGCAGAGTTCAGTATTTTGGTCAGCGAATCTCTCCAGTTAATTATTGCATGTTGTGAATCTAAGGGAGTATAGAGGAATGTTAGAACAATCCAAATCCAATATTTCAGCCTCTGGTGACAAAGGGATTAAAAGTTATGAGCATCTGAGTACCGGGTCCTAATATGACAGGACAGTTCAGTGAAGAACAGGCCAACTTGTGTTAGATCCTTGTGCGGATCTAGTAGAAGTGTTTTGGTGAGTTGTGTATGGGATATAATGTTAGTGGCCGACACTGCAAGTGTTATTTATGGTACACATCAATATTGATGTATGGATTCAGCCGACAGAACAGAGTACTTGTATTGTTAAGTTCTTCATAAGGCCAACAGATAGGTTATTGAGTTTGTTAATGTGGATATATATAACCAATGGATTCAAGTGTTGTGGTGTGTGTTAGTGATGCGAATATGGAGTAAGTGTGAAAAAGGTAGATAGAAGTGCAAAAGAGAAGAGATCTGAGGTCCAGATTATGGCAGAGCAATAAACAAGGCAGAATAAAGATGAAGTGTGTAAAATCAATATTTTGTGTTTAACTGGAACTGAATTCTTGCATTGGCAGATGCTACTTATTAGTTCAAACAATCTATAATCATTTTGTAATCATTCTTGTACGTAGTGAGCCTCTCTTGAGTAGTGAGCTCTGGGTAGTGAGCCCGAAGGCATGTGCCTTCCCCTTTGTAATACCTTTAACAGAGTATAATCTTTGTGGGTTAACCCCCACCGTGGTTTTTCCCTTAACTGAGATTCCACGTCAAAATCTTGGTGTCAAGTGTGTTAATTATGTTTCTACTCATGTTTTATTAATTCTTGCTTTTCATGATTATGTCATTAATCTGTTAAGAAGTGGTAAATAAGAATTAGCTGCAGCAAGCTTTAGAAGTTTTGAGACAACTAATTCACCCCCCCTCTCAATTGCCAGCCCTAATTCCAACAAAAAGCTTAAAGCATAATCTTCTAAGCATTGGACAAATGTGTGACAAAGGGTATAATTTGGTGTTTAAGGACAATGGGTGTGATATAAGGAAAAGCTCCAAAACTTTAATTGTTACTAGTAAGAAGACTCATGGTAATGTTTATCATTTGAAAGGTATTGATCATTGTTGTTTTTTGGCTCAGACAAATGAAAGATGGTTACAACATAGGAGAATGTGTCACATTAACTTTGAAAATTTGGTGAGAATAATCATAGTACAAGCAGTAAGAGACCTACCTAAGATTGTGAAGCCTATCAATGTTATGAGCAAAGAATGTCAGTTTGGAAAGTTGACAAAGATTACTTTCAAGAGAAAAGAACAATCCTCTACAGGTTTGTTGGAGTTGGTGCATACAGACTTATGTGGCCCTACAAGAACAAGAAGTCTACAAGGTGATAGGTATTCCATGCTCCTTATTGATGATTATTCAAGAATGACTTGGGTTACCTTTCTTAGAGAAAAAATTAGAAGCCCTAGACAAGTTTAAGGCATTCAAAGATATGGTTGAAAATGAGTTGGATTTGAGAATCAAGTGTTTGAGATCTGACAGAGGTGGTGAGCTTACTTCAAATGAGTTTAATGCTTTTGTGAAGAACATGGAATAAAGAGACATTTGTTTGCCCCCGGGACTCCTCAACACAACGGAGTGGTTGAAAGGAAGAATAGAACTATTCAAGAAGCTACTAGAACAATGATCAAGGAAGCAGACCTACCAGAAGTATATTGGAAAGAAGCAATACACACTAATGTCTACATTTAGAATAGAGTACAAGTCAGAGCAAAAGAAACAAAGACACCTTATGATTTGTCATATGGAAGAACTCCTACTGTCGGATATTTTAAGGTTTTTGGAAGCAAATGTTACATCAGAAGAGATGAAGAATTAGGAAAGTTTGATGCTAGATGTGATGAAGGCATATTCCTTGGGTACTCTACTAAGAGCAAGGCTTACCGGTGCTATAACAAAAGATTGATAAAGATCATTGAAAGTACAAATGTGAAGGTAGATGAAGATTTTCATAAAACCTCAGAGCTAGATGGATATGAGTTAGATGGATCTGCTGATACAGAGAAAGTTGAAAAAGACAAAGAGAAAGAAGTTCAGACTAAAGTACAAGCTACTCTAGAAGAAGAAGTTCAAGTTGAAGCTCCAGAAAGAATTCCTAAAACCCCCAGGTATGTGCAAAGAGATCACTCTGAAGATCAGATTATTGGTGACAAAAGGAAAGGTGTATTGACAAGGAGTAGAGCTACAGAAGATCAAGTAAATCTTTGTTTACTCTCAAAGGTGGAACCTAAAATAGTAAATGAAGCATGCAATGATGAACATTGGGTCAAAGCAATGGAAGACGAACTAATTGAGAAGAATGAGACTTGGGAACTTGTCCCTAGACTCGCAGACAAGAATGTGATTGGAACAAAGTGGGTATTCTGAAACAAACTAAATGAAGTTGGAGAAGTTGTGAGAAACAAGGCAAGACTTGTGTGTAAAGGCTACTCACAAGTGGAAGGAATAGACTATGAAGAGACCTTTTCTCTGGTGGCAATACTGGAAGCTATCAGACTATTTTTGGCATTTATAGCACATAAGAATTTCAAGGTATATCAGATGGATGTGAAGTCTGCTTTCCTAAACGGTGAGTTAGAAGAAGAGGTCTACATAGAGCAACCGGATGGATTCCAGCTATCAGACAAACCAGATTTGGTATGCAAGTTGAAGAAGGTTGTGTATGGATTGAAGCAAGCTCCCAGAGCTTGGTATGCAAGACTGGATAAGTCCCTATTGTAGTAGGGATTTAGTAAAGGGTCCGCAGATAGTAATTTGTACACCAAGATAAGTGGAGACCAAATTCTAATTGTTGAGATCTATGTTGATGACAGGAAAAGCACAAGTGGAGGTGCATTCTTCCTTGGAGATAGGGTGGTGCCCTGGCATAGCAAGAAACAAGAATTAGTTTCCTTATCTTCTATAGAGGTAGAATATATTGTTGCAGCATCATGTTGTACTCAGGTGTTGTAGATGAAACAAACCTTGAAGGATATTAAAGTTGAGTATGATGAGCCAATCCCTATTCTTTGTGATAACACAAGTGCCATAAATATTTCAAAGAATCCAATGATGCATTCAAAGACAAAGCATATTTCAATTAAGTATCACTTTTTGAGGGAGAAAGTTGCAGAGAATGACATGAAGCTTGAGTATGTGCCTACCAAAGATCAAGCTACTGATATATTCACTAAGGCTCTTCCAAAGGATGCATTTGAGTATCTCTGGGATAAGTTAGGGGTTGTTACCCCTCCTTCCTTGAACTAGATACATAAGAAGATGCATCAGTCCTGTGTGCCTCAAAGTACATTTCTCCTTTTTGACTGATGTTGGAAGCTACCTCTCAAGGGAGCAGGTAGTGGTTTGAGATAATTGTTTCAGTCAGGGGGAGTAAAGAATGGTTTCAGATTGATTAGAGCAGTAGTGTGCAAGTATGTGCAGTGGAAGAGATGTGATACCCTTTGCCATTAATGTCAAAGTGGGAGAGAGATCATGTGAAAAACTCAGGGGGAGAAAGAGTTCAGATGTGTAAAAAGAAAGGGGGAGTTCTGATGCAGAGTTGTGTCTTGATGGTGGAACATGTTTTTCATCATATGTTTCCATCAATGACAAAGGGGGAGATTGTTGCAAGTATGTTCTAATAGGTGTTGTCATTGATGTCAACATGCTTGTGTTATCATTGGTGTCAACTGTGTCTTCTGATATTGTTCTTTGTTGATTGATTGAGTTGTCATGTTAAGGACACGGTCTAATTTTTTACTCCACATTTCCTCTGTGTTGAAGACCAGAGTATGAGATTTGGATATATTTTAGATAAGTGTTTAAAAATGCTAAATCTAAAATTTGGTGGTTCGAATCACTGTGCAGCAAAAGTTCTATTCACCAGTTTGAAGACTATACCTGGCAGCATTTGCACTATGACAGGGAGAAAGTAGTTTGCTCCACATTTCTCCACAGTTTGGTTTTTGCTCTTGCGGTTCTAGACTTATGTATATAAGGTCCTTAGCTATCTTCATTATGAAGGATTTGTGATTTGGTGCTCTGGAAAGAAAGTTATTGATTAGCAGAGTTCGACAGTGTTTGTTGTGAGCAGTTTGTGATCTATCTTCAAGTGATATTTGTTGTCTTCAAGTGAGATCTATTGCGGTTGGATTTTTTGGCTCCTAGGTGATTCTATGTTGTTCGTGGATGTCTCTAGAAGGTGTGTGCTTGATCTGCAAGCTATAATGAAGCTCTTGGAAGCGTGTGTCTAAGTATTCTTGATGTTTGCACCAGTTTGGTTGACTTGGGTGCTAACATTCTTTGCGGATGTGTTTCTTGGATTATAGAAGCGTGAGGAAGCATGTAAGGATGTGTTTGGGTCCAAGCTAAGCCATGAAGTGTTCTTCCTTCATTCATTTGCTTCGCAAGATCATTTAGGTCCAGACCTAATTTGAATTATGTATGTATGTTGATCTTGAAGATAGTTCCAATAGTTGTAAATTGTATTACCGACCTTGATGAATGTTCCAAGATTGATGATTGGTATAAATATATGTAATGAATCCATGAATGATGAAAGAGTGTGCGAAGATGTGAAGATAAAGTGTGTGTGTGTTGTAAAGGCAGCGAAGGAGAGATATATTACGCTTCAATGGAACTGAACCAGGCATGTTGTAGATGCTATCAAATCAGTTCATTATAGTGAGCCACCCCTCCTAGTAGTGAGCCACCCTTCGACAGTGAGCCACCCATTGACAGTGAGCCTTTTTACAGTGAGCATTTTGGATAGTGAGCCCTGGGCAGTGAGCCTCTTCTATAATTTGGTATTGTTACTACATTATATTGTGAGCTAACACTCACTATGGTTTTTCCTTTTTAGGGTTTTCCACATAAAAATCTGGTGTTCATGTGTGTATGGTTTTGATGTGTTTAAGTTTTGTTTCTGCATTTCATGTTTAACCATCATAACTGATTAAGAGTTTGAAGTAAGTGAATGTGGATGTGATTTTGTTTAGAGGGTTTAAAGTTTTTGATACAACTGATTCACCCCCCCTCTCAATTGTCTTGTGCCTTCAACACTTGTTACTCTTGAGTTTGTTGCATCCACTAAGTAGTAGCAATACCTCCTTCTAATCCCTAGCTACAAGGCTTTCATCAGTCTTCTTACTCAAGTTGGTACTTTTTACTAATCAAGTAGAGGTAATCCAACCCAACTTGGCTATTCATCCTAAGTTCTATAAATAGTGGGCCTTGCCTATCCTTAGAGAGGGAAATACAAATGGAAAGGTATGGTTGATCATTAGTATCATCATCAATCGAGGAATGTGTTATATTTTATCTATCAAAGCATGTTTTAATTATGGTAGGGGTAGGGGCCTATAGATAGTAGGGCCAATTTCTATAATTGCCCTATTAAAAGTAGATATAGGATGATGTCTCCTGATACTACACATTCCCCCTACCTATATAACTCATGACCTCATTATGCATAAATTACACCACCCATGGTAAGGCTCACTTATTGATATAGAAAGGGTTCCCCTAACTATTCCATTAGTTTTCTAAGAAAATCTGGGTGGCTAAGTAGTGCAACTAACTCATTCTGCCCTAGCACTATAGTCGGGGTTATTAAATGGAGTAACATCCATACCAAGCAAGACATGACCAAATCCATTATGAATGAACAAAGATTAGATAGGGGTTACCAATTCTTAATTGAGATATATTTTCTCTACTCTAGTCTATGTAATTATGACATCCCACCCTTGTTACTATTTGGTTCAATGCCAGTCCCACCAAATAGTAGTAATACTTCCTTCTCATCCCTGGCTACAATGCTTTTATAATTCTTCTTAATCAAGTTGGCACTTCTAACTAATTAAGTAGACTAGGTAACCCTATGCAACCTACTTGTTCATGCTAAATTCTATAAACAAAAGGCCTTGCTTGGCCTTAGAGAGCCCGACAGATGAGTAGAAAGGCATGGTTGATCATCATTATCATCATCAATCAAGGAATGTGCTATATTCAATCTATCAAAGCTTAGTTTAATTATAGTACCTGGGTAGGGCCTCCTTTCTATAGTTGTCCTACTAAAAGTATTATGGGATGAAGTCTCCCAATACTACATACACCCCCTACCTATATAACTCAAGACCTTGCTATACATGAACTATGCCACTCGTGGTAAGGCTCACTTAGGCATAGATGGATATGGACTACACCACTTTAGTTAAGGGTGGTGGGCCAAGTTAGAAAGCTAGGGTAGGTTGTCCAATCTATAGGGCCTAAGAGTGCTAGTACCATTACCCCTCAAACAAATTCTTGGGTTTTATCTTTTACACATTCCACCTTTCACACTAGGGATGGGTTTCTCTCTCTTACTCTTTATATTAGAGAAAAGCTTGTCCTAGGCCACCTTAAATGGATGGTTCTACTCTAGTTTCATGTCAAGGATGGACAACCAACTTTATTTCTTTTTAGGACTTTGTTGAGAGTACAAATTTACTCTACTTTCTCACCTTCCTACCCCCACCCACAACCATTATAGAGTTAGTGCTAGGGGTGGAGGTAGGGCCTATCTCTCCCTATAGATAGTAAGGTTGATGGGGAAGCCCTATTCATAGTAAGCCATGAGGTAAGCGTAAGCATGGGATGAGGGGAAATTAGAAGTAATGGAATGGTGAATTAGAAAGGAAAAGTATACAAATATTGATTGGTTAGGGAATGGGATGACTCTTGGATTGGTTGTGAAAAACCTTCCTCTCAAATTGGCTAGGATACTCACCTTTTAGGCTATTGAAAAGGAATATTTTTCTTTGGTCAATCATTTGCCTCATATCAATATGTGTTACTTCAATGCTTATTAGTTCTTACATCTATTAAATTACAAAGTGGTGGGAGTAGATACTAGAGTCCTTGCATCATGGTGAACATGAAAAAAATTCGCCACTAAGCAAAATGGGACTCAACTCTTGGTAATTAATTCTAGGGTGAGGTTTCATCTAATCATGAAGGTGTCATTATTACATTGATCATCACCCCCACTATCCCCTATTAGTTAATGGGGGATAGTGGAGCACAATATGTATATATGAGTTGAGTTTGGAACTATAGAATAGCTATAGAAAAGGGGTGGAACAAATTTATTAATTCTCCATCTAGGTTGAGCCAAGGGAAGGTAATCAATAGTCATTGGTTAGGTCCACCAATTGCGGGAAGGTAATTTAGTATTTTTGATAGGTCAAATAAGCCAGATCTATAGTGGCCTCCACAACATGTCCATGTCTTTTTGAGATTGGAGACCCTTGGTTTTTGTTTTTACCTTTGGTTTGAATTTTTCATTATCAATTTTATGGCTTGCATTAATTTCATGGTTTTATTTCATGGTGTCTCTTTCATTGGTATACTAGTTATTCTCTTTTGGGTCCTGTTGGGACTTGGGCTTTCTAGATCCCAATCATGCATAGTTGTGTCTGAATCCTTCAAAAAAATCCATTGTTTATGCCTTTGTTTCCTTGGCCTTTTTCCCATTAATTATAACCAACTTGATATTTCCTATATAGGCCCCCATCATTAAACCATAAGCAAGTCCTCTAGGTCCCTATTGTGTCCAAGTTTGAAACTCCCAAGTGTGTAAGAATTCCTGAAAATCCCCTAATTCTAGAATGACCCTTGAAAGATCTTGAAATGCCTTCAAAAACTCTAAGTGTCAAACCATTTTGACAATTCAGCAGGTTCGTAAACTTGTGAACTTGTCGAAAGAGGGTTCATGGGTTCATTGTTTGAGTGAGTCATTGAAAGGAAAGGAGGCAAAAAGAGTTTAAGTGAAATGTGTTTCGATGTTTTAGCAAGTTCGTGAACCTGCAAAACTGCTGAAATGGTTCATGATTCCTCAAGTTCACCAAAAAGGAAGAAAAGACAAAGAAAGAGAAAATTTGGCAAAAGATAAAGAAGGTAGGTGGCTTTCGGTGAGTTCATCAGTTCGTGAACTCACTAAAACACTGAAGGGACAGTTCATGAATTCACATATTTGTTGAATGATCTAAGAACAAGGAAAATGAAGGCAAAGGTGGAATGATGAAAGGTTTGATATTTCGTGTTTTTTTGAACCACCAAAAACATAAACAAAGGATGAGATCAAAGAAAAGTTGAAATGGTTCAAAGGTTTCCAAGTTCACTGAATCCTCGAAGGGGATGAGCATATGGTCCAAGATAAAACTTTTTCCTAACTTGGACCCTTTTTTCCTTTGGCCATAGGTCCCTTGATGTTCTCCTTCTTGGCCTACACTCTTCTTAATCTCCATGGTGGTTCTAATGATGTCAACATGATGTCAATTTGCTCATGGATAAAAAAAATTGTAAGTGTTGGGTGTTCTTTTGGGTTTTATATGCCCTTGCAGGTTTTAGGGTTCTAGAGGAACCATGGAACCTTTGCACTTTGTCCCCACTTCCCCATTTCCTCGCTATCTCACTTTGGGTTCAAAGTTCCTAGTTTCCCCAGAACTCTATGATCCTGCCTTGTCCTTGTTTCCTAATTCTCCTACCTGCCTAGTCTAGAACTTTTCCCTAGCCTAGACCGTTCCATTTCCCCACTTTCTTCCTTCATTCCTCCTTTGTCCCTTTGGGTTTTTATGTTTTGATGGAACCTTTACACCATATGCTTGGTTCCTTGGTTCCCTAAAAACCCAATTCCCTGCTCCTTTGGTTTTCCCTTCTCCCTCATGGGTTTTTGGACCTTCTTGGAACCTTAGCACTTGGTTCCAAGGTCCCTCAATTCCCTAGTTCCTTGAAAACCTGAGATCCCAATTCCCCATTTCTAGATCTAATCCTTCTTCCTTGGACTAAAACTTTTCCTGGCCCAGATCGTTTTTCCCTCCACCCTCCAATCCCTAATTTTCCCATTTTCCTAATCCCTTTCCCTTGTGATCTCCTTGTACAGGATGAAACTTTTTCCCGGTCCAAACCTCTTCTGTCAAAGTGTAGAATTTGCAATTAGACATGCCAATGACTCCTAGAACCACCATTAATGATATTCTTAGAGCTTGATGGCTTGGTAGGTGAGCTCCAAATGCTCTAGGACTTTTGTGGACCCTCTAGTAATGAATTTCTTATACAATGGCATGGGTGGCCACTCCAAACCAACATGATTTTCTAGCGGGACCCATGTGAATGTGATGTATGCAGCATGGTCATCTAGAATTTTCACCTCTGGAGAACAAATCCTTCCTTCCATGATTTTTGGTTTGGGAATAGAATATATAATGTATTTTTTACATTCATTTGAAGTGGGAGAAAACTTCTGGTTGCAGAGCAGAGTTGAAAATATTGAAAATCTTGTATGAAATCTAGGGTTTCACCCAATTGTTGGCTTTAGGACATTTGCATTATAATATTTCTTTGGATTCTCCTTCAAGGATAAAGAAAGGACATTATAATCTTCAAAGAATGGATTGAATGTGCAAATTGAACTTTATTTCAAATGTCTTTGTGAATGTATGGTGAGTGTTTTAGTGTTCTAGAAAAATACCCTGGTTACTTGTGTTGATATGAATGTGTTTATGACTGGTTTGTTGTTGTAGATTATAAAATGCCTTTGTAAATGATTTTTTGATGCATCCTTTCATATCAATATAGGAAACTTGTTGTATGTTTATGGATTATTAAAGGATGCTTGTAAATCAAGTTTTGCAATCTTCTAGTCGCTTGTTTATTGTGTTGAGCCTAGCTAATGTGATAAACTATTAGTTGTTGTCTTTGTTGTTTCCTTGATTAGGTGACAAATTATAATTACATTAGTGTCCCCTTGTTTGAGTATCTAGACTCTATTGCCCCAACTGGAATAGGCACTAGTCTGTTATCTATTAACTCTCCCTTTTCCCTCACAACACTTCAAACACAAGAGAAACCTTAAACTTTTACTTCATCGGTGTTTTTTATCTTACCCACATCCATGTACAGAAGAATTTTGTTGCATTATGGGCTATCAAAAAAATTGTCTTAAACTCTCTACATGGTTGTGTATTTGCTTCATGAAGGTGTAGCACCCTAATTCACTCAAACCAACATACATGATGCTTAGTGATAGAAAATTAGAGTTTCCTATGCATTGGGTATGGTTTGACCCAGGGTCTGGTTTCATATGATCATCAACCATTTACCTCATACACTTTAGGGATTACCCACTTGGCATAGCAGAACCTAAAGAAGAAGAAGGTTTTACCCAACTTATAATGTTTGCCTTAGTTGCATCATCCTGAGCATAAGCCTACAATCTTTTTCTCAAGTCTGACACCCCTGATACTTGAGAACTGATTAGCTTTAGGGATTTGAGGAGTCGCAACTTTGAGCACTAACAAAATTGGTATCATTGCCATGGATTATGAAAAGTTTCAGGTTGTCCTGAATTCTTTGTTGTAGAACAAAATTTTCTCTTCCCAAGTGAAAAGTGGTGACTCTGTTTGATTGAGGACCTATCAAAAGTATAAAGGATAGAATCAAAGATTGAAAGAGGTAATCATTCACATAATTCACAACAACCTGACGATATGGCAACACACTCGAGGAGGAAACATAGTGTCTAGAAAGCTACAAACAAAGTTATGCCTAATAAGTACACTCCTCAAAGAAATAATGTTGGTCCTTCTATTAGAGACGATGTGCATGTTGATCAATATCCATATACATCAGATGATTCTAGTGATAAGGTAATTAGATCCAATAGAATAAATCATAGATATGATATTGGCATTCCAAGTGACTCATTTAACATGATTAGAGGGGATAGAAGCACATCCCAAGAACCATAGTATGAAGATTTGGATACATCAAATCTTTCAAACATAAGAAATGATGGGGTAGGAACATGATCTAATTCTCCTACCTCTACACATGGGATTGAACTCGAGCAAGATGCTCCATTATATGATGCCAATGCTGCTACATAGTTAGAAAATGAGCACTGACAAAGAGAAATGATGATGAGTTTGATTTTATTTATCAAATTGGGTAGAGGCAGAGAGAGGTGCGGGCTCTACTTGATTTATAGCGGGCTCAACTTGCCCAAAATTCTTAATAGCAAGCTCAGCCTCAACGTCACAATGTTCCTAACCAACCAACAACCTATTCAGTAACAACCAAACCAATAGAATATGAGAGCCCCTAACAGGAGGCATACTCAAAGGTTCCCACCACCAAGGCATCCTCTTGGAATGGAAAGATATAGATAGTTGGACTTATATGGAATTCTGGCTCCCTAATCCAATACCAAATGAAATTAGGGGTAACGTGCCTAAATTTCAAGGTAATACTACTATCATTGGTGAAGAGCACCTCAGAAGGTTCATCAATGTGACTAATGAATATGAAATTGGAGATGAGGATGTCATGATGAAGCTTTGTGCACAATCACTAGAAGAAAGTGTAAAATAGTGGCACATAAGTCTTCTGGACAACAACATTGACTCATGGGAAGAATTCATGAGAGTTTTTAGAGAATAGTATGGGGACATGATAGACCCCAAATTTGCAATCCATGAGTTGACAGCTATAAAGAAGGGCATAAATGAGACTGTTGTTGAATTCAATAGTAGGTTTGTCATGAAAATGAGGAAGGTGCCTCCCAATATGAGACCTAATGAGTCCATGTGTCTAGTTCTTTATTGTGGAGCATTTGATGCAAAATTAGGATATTGTCTTCATGACAAGAATCCTCAGGCTTTAAGAGAATCTTATGCCATGGAAATCAACATAGAAATTAACATGAGGGCATCCAAGAAGCATGTCAAACAAGCTTATGTGAAGATCTTAAAACCAGATGCAACAACCTCAAGTAAACCTCTTACTACTAAAGATAAGATAGACAAGTTAATGGGTGCAGTGAATGACTTGTCTTACAAAGTTGCAAGAAATGAGAAGGGTTTTGTTCCTAACAATATTTCTACCCACTTTAATGAGGGATAGAGATTACATAATAGGTTGTACAACACTAATTAGTCTAAGCGACTAGGGAAGAATGATAAACATGTTGGTCCCAACTAAGGAAATCAAAGGGGTCATGACAAGGATATACCTAATCCTTTGAGGAAGGATCATGTTAATGGTCAAGATTATGCTTTTTGGTGTGATGTGTGCTTCTTACCTCATGATCCTGCTAGTTGTGCAGTGGTAGCTAAGCTATTAAGAAGTAAAGAATTCCCAAATGATGAGGGAATCCCTAAATATTATGAAGATGTGAATGCAAATCAGTTTGATGAAGATGAGGAAGGTGAATTCTTCCAATTTGACTTTAATGAACACCAAGGGAAATATGGGATGCCCACCCAGGATTTCCAACATCTCAAGGAACTCATGCAGCAAAGGTGCCAAAGAAAAAAACCCTCAAAGGAAGACATCAAAGCTCTTACTGATGCCACTATCATGCAAGTTCAAAGTGAATATTAGCTCAGAAATAGGTAGGTAAACCTTGAGGTGACAGTCAAAATGCAGTACGTACCAAAAGTATCCAGTACAACTACTAATAGGGGAAAAAAAGAATAAACACTGATGTTAGGAAGGGTGACACTGTAGAAAATGGAAACAACCTGCTATAAAGAAGTTAGCATGCAAAAGAAGAAAAATTCACCTACACATGTTGCCCCTGTGTAGATGCAGTATGTCCCAAAGAACAAACAAGTAAATGCGCCACAGGGCAGTATTCAAAATCCAAAGGTGATGGATGTTGGTAACTTGCAGAATCATACAAGGAAGTGTTCTTGAGGGGAACATTATGTACCTAAGGTAGCTGCAAATAGTAAGGATGATCAGGTAATGTATTTTATTCTTGATACTAATGCAAAAATAGTGCATTTATCAACTCCTCTACCTGAATATGTTTCAATTGACATGGCCCCAATTTTGAGCCAAATTAAATTTCTTGTTCCATTTCTGGAGGTACTCAGAATTCTAAAACATAGGGGTAGGGCATTGCAATATCTCACTACCCCAACCATATTTGAAGACCAAACAACTCCCTTGGATGATCCTACAAAAGATGTTGAAGCTGACAATCAAGTTGTATCTCTAGTTTACCTTGGTACAGTATCTGTAAGTAGTCCGACCATGGTTGATCCCTTCTATACTTCATTATTGATAAAGGGATGGTTGGTGCATAATTATATGTTGGATTCTAGTGCGACAAGTAATGTGATGCCTCTAGAAGTCATGAACTTGCTAGGATTGACAATCTCTAGATATTATGGCAAGTGTTATGCAATGGATTCCAGGGAGGTAATTGTCATTGGGGTAGTTAATGATGTAGAGTTGCAACGGGTAGCATACCTAGGTAAATTTTTCTTGATGGACATAATTATTGTTGAACACACCAAGATACTGAGAGAGGGGGTGAATCAGTATCAAACACTCATCAACTTTAACAACTGCATCTTATTCGAAGTAGATCAAAACTTAAGCATCACAATATTAACATGAACATGAAAGATTAACACAATGCACATCAACACATAACACCAGATAGATATGGAAAACCCTAGAAGGGAAAAATCACGATGAGGATTAACTCACAATATATGAATCTCAAATAACAACTTTGTTTTAGGGCTACAACCTAAGGAAGCTACTACTCCCTGAAAACTTTGATTTAGGGTCACTCCCAAGGCAAATACTACTCCCTGAAGACTTTTTTTTAGGGCCACTCCCAAGGAAGCTACTACTCCCTGAATTGATAACACACTTACAAAAGATTACAGTATGACAATCCTTCTACTGTCTAGAAGCTACCATTGAAATTCACACCTTTGATGATTGCAATTCTTCCTCTTCACACTTTATTTTGGTAATCAGATCAGTTAGGCACAATCTACACTTGATCATTATCACAAATATGTCTTCAAGATGAATCAGGATAGCATCTACAACTTTTGCTCTTTCTCCTTCAGTCACACATTATAATGCATTCATTTTGCTCCTTATCTTGCTTGCAAACCTTATCAATCACTTTCCAATCACACCTCACCTCACTCAATTTGATTTACAACTTATACAAGATATTACATTGATTACATTGCTTGTCGGCTAGATACAACATGAAAAATACATTTACAAGTTAGCTAGACAACACACAACATGAAATGTGTAGAAGATATGTCCTAAACAAAACCACACATTACACCAGTAGAAGACACATGCCTTGTGGACACCAACACTTGCTTAACTAGGTCTAAAACATCCTTCACAAAGTCTTCAAACACCAAGGAATTACATCTACACACTCCGCTCATTTGGAAATAAGACAAATTTAAGCAAAACATATGAAGACTTGAAGAAAAATGGCCATAGCAACTTGAAAACCTTGTGCGGTATTAGAAATGAGAAAGATTATCATGAAATTATTTTAGATGAGTCCACATGACTCATACATCACTCCTTTACTTCTACACATCAAAGATTTATGTCGCACAACTTCAACCATGAACATAAGTCATCCGGAACACACTGCTACATGTCATTTGAAAAACTAAGTTGCAGACCACCAAGAACCTTGAAACTACAAGGAAGCATGTAATACACATCCATAAACATGTCCTCAAAACTACAAGGGAAACCAAAAATTTCTGGAGGAATGTAAAGCATTCCAACAGGCCTTCAATACTAACTTACTCTACTAGAACGCATGTTGGTACTCTATCATGCATAACTTTCACAGCAGAAGAACAAATTATCTAAAAATTTAGAATTATCACCTTCACTGCACCCTGAATATATTTCCAAAACCACATGGCCATATCTATAAATGTGGAGGAATACAGAGCATTCCATTGTCGTACATAGAACATCTCCACAGAAGTAACACTATCTTCAGTCTGTCAATAGCAAAACACTCTTCCGGTAATCTAATCATCATGAAACTTGGAACACACATGATTCAGACCATCAGTAACATTAGAAACACATCTGATCATCTTAGTGCTTCTAATTCCCATATTAATATGTCTTCATACTTAACTCTACACTAATCAAGGCATGACATGCAACCATGAACTATATCTTCTCTCTTCTCTTGTTGGATGGGACATAACATCCAACCATGAACACCATCACACCTCCATGATAGTGTTGACATCAATGATAACCTAGTGATAGTATTGACACCAATGACAACCCTAGAAACCATATGTGTAACAATTATTGTTGATTGTCCAGCTAAGTGGGGTATGTTGTTGTCAAGAAAATGGGTATCCTCAATAGGTGGTAACATACAAATGGACCTATCTTATGCCACCATACCAATTGATGGAAAGGAAGTTCAGTTGCACAAAGAAAAGAAGATGAAGTGCATTATGGAGGATTCAGAAGACACAAAGAATGAGATACATTAGGAAGAGTGTGAACTGACCACATGCTTGTGAAGTTTGATGACAATGCTGACAACTGTATAGATATGACTTCATGCCCATGGCCATCTTCCCATGATAGTAATGGTGTATGGAAAATGTATTTTGATGGTGCTTGTTATCAAGAAGGAAATGGAGCAGGTATTGTTTTGATTTCTCTAGATGACACATCTTTCAGGTTTGCTTTCAAGCTAAATTTTTGAGTTCACAAATAATGTAGCAGAATATGGGGCTCTGTTGCTTGGGTTGAATAAGGTCGTAAGGTATGGAATCAAGAACCTCTGTGTGTTTGATGACTCTGAATTAATTGTGTCTCATATTAGAGGTTTGTGAGGCCTACATTTTTCATTCTGTTCATGTGACTATTTACCTTACTATTGCTGATACTTTTATATTTGTGGGACTGTTGATCCTGGATTCCTGAACTTTTAGACCTTATTATGTTAAAGGAAAACTAATTGGGTGATGATAGATAGATGTTTGTATTAAGAGAAAATAAATTAGGTGATGTTAAATAGATGTTTATATTATAGGAAAACTAATTGGGTGATGTTAGATTAATGTTTACATTACAAGAAAACTAATTGGGTGATGTTAGATAGAAAATTGTAATGTGATTTCCTTTATGCTTAAGAGGACTTGTGATATCTTATGTGATTGCAAATTTTAAATTGCTTCGGCTATGATATTTATATGTGGAATTAACTTTACAATTGAGTGCACAGGTTTTGCTAACAAACCACAGATACTGAAGATCATCCCACACCTTATGTTGTAATCCCTTGTGAAGCCGATCTAGTTCCACGAGGAACCAAGATCAATTCTGTGTATGATGTAATGTTGTAATGTTAATTTGCATGAGGTTGAATGGATTAGGTCTACCCTCTTTTAATTTGAATTATGAATTATGTTGTAAGAATTGTCTTTGAATTTCATTTTTTAAATTTTAATTTTTGGAGACCCTTTCCTTGTGTTTTAACTTGACCCTAGGTGTCCTAACTAGGTTAAAATTGACCCTGGGTTATACCCTATGGGTCTAGGGTCCCTTTTGACTTGGGTAACCCTTGGTAAACCTCTGTATGGTCACCTTAACTTCACACTGAAGTTAAGTGACAAATTTGGAGGCATGGGAGGGATAGAATGAGTGGTACCAACACTCAAGCCCATCCCTTTTCAATTCCCAAGGCTAGAGATGACTCCAAGATCCACCAATTGTGGAGGACTTGACTTCAAGTCTCTCTCACAATTGGTGAGAGTCCCCATGGATTTGTGTGGTCCTTCATGAGAGGAAAGGAAGGGGAGACATGTGTCACCCTTTCCCTCTTTAACTCCCCTTTTCTCTCCCATGTGTTGGAGAGAGGACATGTGGTAAGGGGTGAGGAAGACTTTGGGGATGGGTGAGTGACATCTGAAAACACCCATCCCTTGGGACACAATAGTAGTGGGGAGGAAGAGTGAGGAGGTGACAAGTGTCACCTCCCCCATTTCTCTAAGCTCATGGATTGGGCTTATTATAATCCCACTTGGGATAGGGAGAAAGGTTGTTGAATTTTTGAGAATTTTGATTATTGGAAATTGTTTTTGGGAGAAAAGCTAGAGGGAGTTTGGTGGCTTAGGTTGGAGGAGACTTTAGAGGAGCTCTACATCAACTTCTTCCATTATTAGGGCTTTAAAGGTTGGTTTTCAAGGCTAAGGCCTTCCCCTTGTATTTTCAATTTGTTGCATGATGAATGTGTGAGATGTGTTTTGCTTGTGTTATATCTTATTATTGTGGGAAATGTTTAGTAGGGTGTTGAAAGAGCTTCTCCCATTTGGGAGAAATGCTCATCAAGTGTGGGGTAGGGGAGGAGTGATCCTCCTCGAGGTCATTACCTTGTTTTGGGATGTTGAAAGCCTTGAGGGCATTTTATGTGATTTTGAGTAAATTGTTATATGGCTTGAGAGCCAAAATATGAACTCCTTTGGAAATCGTATTAACATGTTAGGCTTGAGGCTATGAGAAAAAGTGTGCTGAAATGTTTTGAAGGGTGGCACTCTAGAGTTGAGTGTGTCCACTCTCCTACCCATTTTTAAACTCAATTTGGTTGAGTTGTGTGTTGTAAATATCCATGGGTGTAGTTGTGTTTTGGGATGTTGTGTTGAATTATTGTGAAGTGGATTTGGATTCCCTAGGTGTGTGGAGGATCTCCCTAGCTTGAGGGTAACCCTCTTGTGGGTCTACGGTAGGGAGGAGAGCAGGATGTGTGGTGTTTCTTTCCCTTGTGTGTTATGCAGGTTTCATGGAGCTTAGAGTGAAGTTGAAGAGTTTACTTGCCTTGGAAACTATTTTATTTTCCTTTACTCTTAAGGCTCTATAGAAGAGCTTGGTCTTATTAATGACTACATCCTTGTTGATTTTAAGAGGAGAACTTCTCTCTCTCTCTCTTGTTGTAAAATTTGGTCTTCTTGAGTTGTGAGAAAATCCTCTTTCAATGTACTGATAGTTTTAATTATAGTGTTTATTAAATTTTACCATTCATAAAATGAAAGTTAGAAATTTTAGTTTACTTGTGTGCTATTCAAAAAAAAAAGATGAAATGAAGAAAGTTGTTATAAATTAAATTCTTTGTATGACTTAATGGAAATGTTAATTTTGATAGTTCATGAAATTGTTGTTGTGACAAAATGAAAGTTGTAAGTACTTATGCATTAAAAAAAATTCTTTTAATTTAATTGCAAATATATTTGATTCTTTCCCTTTCTTTTTATGAGTTTCTTGACTCTTAGAAAATTTAGAAAAGCAAAAATATTGTTATATATAATTTGGTATATTTGTTTTTAAAAAAAAAACAGAATTCCTATGAGTGTTTAGAAAGAAAATTATTATTGAAAATAAATATTCAATTTGTATATTTTAGGTAAAATTGCATAATTGTGATTTTTACATGTATAAAGAATTAAGTGTTTCCCTGAATTTTGTCCAACAAATGGACTGTATGGCATATATTCATTATATATATATATTTAAAAAAAAGGGGCTCCAAATGTAAATTTGAATAAATTAATATTCTGGGTTGCTGTGTGTGTGTGTGTGTGTGTATATATATATATATACACACATATATATATACATATATATATATACACATATATATATACATATATATACATATATATATAATTTCATTTTTAAAGCTTGCTGTGTTTTAGAAAAAAAATGACAGGCAACTGTGTTTACATGGATCGTAGTTTATAATAAATTAAAAAAAAAATTAAATACAAAATTGGTGGGGGATTTGAACCCCCACCATTTACAATGCAAAGGGTGTTGGGTGGGGGCTCCGCCCCCTCCCCACACCCCCAATTGTTGCTGCCCCATTAACCCTCTCTACACTGGCCGCGCCGTGAACTCTGCTTCCCCCACGCCATCCACCGCCAATGCCCTCTCCGCGGCCCCTCTGTGTACTCCGCGCCGCCCACAACCTCCACTCGAAGCCTCTGCCTCTCCAACCTCCGCGGACCCTCCACTGCGTCCCCTCCAGTGCCAACCACCGCGGCCCGTTCACCTCTACGCCTCCCCTCACACAGAGCCGACCTCCATTGCCGCCGCCGCCTACATGGACCTGCACAGCCAATACAATACAAACAAAAAATACATGTTAGGGTTACTCCAATGAGATTCAAAAGAAAGAAACATGGGAATTAAATAACATTCCTTGACATATAAATAAAACCTAATATAACATAATACAATAAAATATTAGTATATATATATATATAACTATATATTAATTATTTATTAATAATTTTGTGAGAAGGGAAGCCAATTTATTTTAAAAAGAAAAAGATAATAGGGATTCAATTTGACAAAAATATATATACATAACAATTAATTAATATGAATATATATATATATATATATATATATATATATAAATTTAAACTTTAGGAAAATTGTATTTCGGGGTTAAACAATTTTCACAAATGAAATACCAAGAAAACGAAAAGAAAAATATACTTATTTTTTTTATAAAAGAAAATTTAGAAATATAAATGCAAATAAGCATATATATATATATATATATATATATATATATATATATATATATATATATATATATATATGCGTATTTACATTTATATAGATATGTATATCTTTATAAATGCAATTAAGCCATCATATGCATTTCATATGTGGCCAATGTAAACTCGACCTGTAGATTGAGAAAGCGTCCAATTGAGAAAAAAAAGAGAAAGAAAGATAAAAGTGAAAACAAAGAGGAGAAAATGTGTGACCTTTTCCAAAACCGAGCTAAGAGAACTAATTAAGAATTAACTTTCCGTTAATCCTGATTGGGGGCAATTTAATTAACAAAGTTAATGCAAACGTTGAATTAAACCTAGAGCGGAAACCTAGTGGACTTCACCAAGCGAAGTTAGAAGGTCCTGTTTAAGTGATCTGATCTACCAAGAAATTAGGAATAATGTAAAGGATACAGTGATAACTCTGATTGATAGAGAACTAATCTACCAAGAAATTAGGAATAATGTAAAGGATGCAGTGATAACTCTGATTGATAGAGAACATGAAAGAAAGCAAATTAAAATTAAATTTCAGAGAAACGGGAAGAACAAATGTGCAGGCTTTGTTGAAAATGCTAAAATTAGAAGGAGAAATTAATATTAAATTTCAGAAAATGTGAAGGAGAACAGATGATTGGACTTTGTTGAAAAATGTGCCATTAACTTAATCAATTGTATCCCAATGTAATTAGTGAGTTGTCGGATATTTATTAACCCAAAACAGAAAACCCCTTGATCAGAATAGTGTTAGTACAATTAACCCCACTCACGCCCGTGAGGCGTTATGCTACCAGATTTTCCCAGAATTTAGGGTTTAGAAGATTAGTCAGTATAAACCTTGTAGCGACGTTAACCGCGTCGCGATGACCCCCTTGTTGGCCTTCTTGTGTTTGGGTATGCGTACGTGTGCATATTACCCCGCTGAAAACTGTATTGTTTATGCCTTAAGCGTATGCCACCGAGCACGCTTACGCGTGCGAGGGGCTTTCTAGGGAAGCGTGGGAAATTTTTTTATATTTCATGTCATGACCATATGTCAAATGTGGACATGACACGTGTGATGCATGTTGTGACCACATGAGAAATGTGGGCATGACAAGGTTCATAGACAACAAAAGTTAAAAGATTAAAAATGTATAAAAATATTGTGTGGGACACCATTGAGCTCTTTGATGCTTTCAGTATTAAATGGTTGGACAAAAATTAAAATGCCATAGTAGATACACTTGCTATTATGGCATCAAAATTTGATGTATCTTTGTCATTGCCTCACTGCACTTATAGCATGGAAGTCCTCACTAGGTAGGTTTTCAAAGATGATGGACACATTTATGATTTCTTGAATAGCATAGATCATTTTGAAGATCAACAGATTGATTGGCAGCCAATGATTGAGGTACAAGATGAAAAGGAGACCCTATTTGGAAATGAGGTCATTCAGCTCAAGACCAACATTATCCCAAAAGGCCTTATAGCTCTTGAGAGGATGTTTGACAATAATGATTGCTACATGAAAAGGAGAAAACCAATAAATGAAAATGATGTAGAAGGGGTAAATCTGGGAACTGAATCAGTTTTGAAGATGATTTACATTGGGAAGAGGTTGAAGCCAATAGAGAAACAATTGTTGATCAACCTACTAAAGAATTTTAGAAAATGCTTTGCATGGTCATATGATGAATTGAAAGCTTATAGAGAAGACCTATTCCAACATACTATTCCTTTGGAACCTGGTACTAAACCATTTAGGCAAAAGAAAAGGCCTATCAATCCTATATTGTCCCCTTAGATGGAAAAAGAGTTGATGAAACTGAAGGAAGCTGGTATAATTAAGGAAGTCAAGCATTCTGAGTGGGTTTCAAACTTGGTCTTGGTAAGAAAAAAGAATGGAGACATAAGGATTTGTGTAGACTTTAGAAATTTGAATATTAAGTCCTTCAAGGACAACTACCCATTGCCTAGTATGGATCAATTGTTGCAACAGGTGACAAGATCTAATTTGATGTCAATGATGGATGTCTTTTCAAGTTATAATTAGGTAATGGTCAAGGAGTCTGACCAGTACAAGATAGCCTTCACCACCCCATGGGGAACACTTGTATATGTGAGAATGCCTTTTGGACTAAAGAATGCAGGGGCCACCTTTTAGAGGGAAATGGATGTTGCATTTTCTTGATTGGTTAATGAGATCATGGTGGTTTATTAGGATGACCTGACAACTTATTCGAAACATAGAGATGACCATTGCAAACACTTGGAATTGATTTCCCAACGATTCTTAGACTATGGGATTTCTTTAAATCCTAAGAAGTGTATATTTGGTGTAGAAGAAGGTAAGCTCCTAGGACATGTATTATGTCCAAGGATTCATGTAAGGATCAATCTAGAAAGGGTCAAATCCATTGACCTCATTCCTTAGCCTAAGACAATCAAAGTAGTTCAGTCCTTCTTTAGACAAATAAATTTTGTTAGGAGATTTATTCCCAACTTTGCTGAGAAGATGAAATCTATCTCCAAGGTGCTTAAGAAAGGATAGTGGGGTGGTTGGGATAATGAGTCAACTAAATATTTCATGAATATTAAAAAATCAATTAAGAAGGCACCAGTGTTGGCTAGCCCTAATTATTCCAGGCCTTTTCAAATATTTTCCTTTGGTTCTTTCTACAACATTGTTGCAGTGCTGCTCCAAAAAAATGTTGATGGATATGAGCAGCCCATTGCCTTCTTCAGCAAATCATTACAAAATGTTGAGCTGAACTATTCTATCATGGAAAAGCATGCCTATGCCCTTTTTAAGGTAGTCAAGAACTTCAAGCCTTATCTCATAGGAGCGAAAATTACTACATATGTACCTCATACTACTGTGAAGGATATCTTTTCTCAGCAGGAAGCATTAGGAAAAAGATGTAGGTGGATCAACAAGATCCAGGAGTATGACATGGAGATTCAGACTACAAAGTTGGTCAGAGGTCGGGGTCTTTCCAAGCTTATGACAAACACAAATTCGGATGTAGTAACCTCTAGTTCTGCACCTCCTCCTTGTCCTTTGAAAGATAATCCTTGGTATAGGGATGTAGTTTTCTATTTAGAAAATTTGAATTGCCCTCATGGATTGAGTGATCATCAAAGGAGAAATTTGTACTTGGCATCCCAAAAGTATGTGTTGATGTAGGGCCAACTTATCTGGAGAAACCTTGATGGAGTGCTTCTAAAATGTGTAGATCATGAGAAATCTGTTAAGATTATGATTGAATGCCATTAATGGTTGTGCGGAGGACATTTCATGTCAAAGACAACTACCCACAAAGTAATCAAGGAAGGATAGTAGTGGCCCACATTGTTCAAGGATATGGCCCAATTTGTTAGAAAGTGTGATCCTTGACAGAGACTTGCAGGAAAGATGAAATTTGTAGGTGCACTTCCCCTCACATATGTGTCAGCTAAGGCTCCATTTCAGCAGTGGGGTCTTGATTTCATTGGGGAAATTATTGAAAAATCTAGTAATGGGTATAGATGGATCCTTCTAGCCACTGATTACTTCACCAAATGGGTGGAAGCAATCCCTACCAGAAATGCAACATCTAAGGTTGTGATTGACTTCTTGTTGAACAACATCATCACAAGATTTGGTGTGCCTACAAGGATCATTGTTGACAATGTAATGTGTTTTAGATCCCGCGATCTTCTGGACATATGTTCTAAATATGGGATAGTTGCATCACATTCTTCCCCTATCACTCATAGGGAAATGGTCAAGCTGAATCAAGAAACAAGAGCATCATGAATATCATCAAGAAGACACTTGAATCAAACAAAAAGAGGTGGGATGATAAGCTCAAGTTTATTGTTTGGGTTGATAGGGTAACTTTCAAGAAGGCCAATTGTAGAAGCCCATTTGAGATGGTTTATGGAGTAGAGGCTAAGCTACCAATCAACCTTGAGTTACCTGTATATAGCTTATTGCAGGAGGTTGAATGAAATGAGAATGATATCATTTCCTTAAGGATACATGAGCTTACCAAACTTGATGAAGCCAGGCAGACTACACATGAAAGGAATTTGTTGCATCAGCAGAAGGTCAAGCACCTATTTTATAAGAAGACAGTTCATAAGGGCTTTCAAGTTGGTGACCTAGTCCTCATGTGGAACTCAAGGTCTAAGGATAAGGGTAAGCATGGTAAATTTGAAGCTATATGGGTAGGCCCTTATCAAATTGCAGACAAGTGTAGCTAGGGCACTTTTTTCCTCAAGGGTTTGGATGGAAATTTACTAGAGCTGTCAGTCCATGGCCAACACCTCAAACATTATTTATCTTGATGGTATGAATTTTTTTATATATTTGTATATACTCCCTCCTTTTGGTGTTTTGGTGTTTTGTGTTCTCTGTGGTCTTTCTCCTTCCCCTATTTTGGTTGAGCCCTTGTCCTCTCATTTTCATCTGCAACCCAGAGATAACTAGATACTCAATGTGCCTGCTAGAGGCACATGTCCCCAACCAGAGCTAGTGTTGGGACACGGGTTTTCTAGCTCCCAATTATGCATAATTGTGTCTAAATCCTTCAAAAAATCCCATTGTTATGCCTTTGTTGCCATGGTCTTCTGCCCATTAATTATAACTGACTTGAGATTTCCTAAATAGGCCCCCATCATTAAACTGTAAGCAAGTCCTCTAGGTCCCTATTATATCCAAGTTTGAAACTCCCAATTGTGTAAGAATTCCTAAAAATCCCCTAAGTCCATAATGACCCTTGAAAGGTCTTGAAATGCCTTCAAAACTCTAAGTGTCAAGCCCTTTTGGTGGTTTGGCAGGTTCATGAACCCATGAACTTGCCAAAAGAAGGTTCGTGGGTTCGTTGTTTGAGTGATTCACTAAAAGGAAAGAAGGAGGTAAAATGAGTTTAAGTGAAATGTGTTTCAGCGTTTTGGCAAGTTTGTGAACCTACAAGCCTAAGTTGAAATGGTTCGTGATTCCTCAAGTTCGCTAAAAAGGAAGAAAAGACAAAGCAAAGAGAAAAGTTGGTGAAAGATAAAGAAGGTAGGTGTCTTTCAATGATTTTGTCAATTTGTGAACTCACCGAAATGTTGAAGGGACGGTTCATGAATTCACAAATTTGTCGAATGATCGAAGAACAAGGAAAATGAAGGCAGGTAAAATGATGAAAGGTTTGGCGGTTTGTGTTTTTGTCAAACCGTCAAAAATATAAACAAAGGCCAAGAACAAAGAAATGATGAAATGGTTCGAAGGTTTCCAAGTTCACCAAATTGTGGAAGGGGATGAGCAGATGGTTCGGGCCAGAACTTTTTCTTGATCTAGGCCTTTTCTTTTCTTTGTTCGCAGTTCCCTCGAAGTTTTGGTTCCCAGCTTGTGCTCTTCTTCAGCTCCACGGTGGTTCTGATGATGTCAACATGATGTCAGTTTGCTCATAGATAAAAAAAATTCTAACTGTTGGGTGTTCTTTTGAGTTTTTTATGGCCTTGCAGGTTTTCAGGTTCTAGAGGAATCGTCGAACATTTGCACTTTGTCCCCGCTTCCCTGTTTCCATGCTTTCCTGCTATCCCGCTTTGGGTTCAGAGTTCCTAGTTTCCCTGAAACTCTATGATCCCACCATGTCCTTGTTTCCCACTTCTCCTACCTTCTTGGGATGGAACTTTTCCCTGGCCCAAACCGTTCCCTTTTCCCACTTCCTTCCTTCATTCCTACTTTGTCCCTTTAGGTTTTCAGGTTCTAATGGAACATTTGCACCGTACGCTTGGTTCCTTGGTTCCCCAAAAACCTAATTCCTCACTCCTTTGGTTTTCCCTTCTCCCTCACGGATTTGTGGACCTTCTTGGTTCCAAGGTCCCTCAGTTCCCCAAAAACCTGAGATCCTGGTTCCTCATTCCCGAATCTAATCCTTCTTCCCTTCCATTCACCCTATCCGAGCTAGAACTTTTCCCCAGCCCAGATTTCTTTTCACTTCACCTCTCCAATCTCCGATTATCCCATTTTCCCAATCCCTTTCCCTTGCGATCTCCCTATCTGGGCCAAAACTTTTTCCTAGCTTGGACCTCTTCCATCAAAGTGCAGAATTCACAATTGGATGCACCAACAACTCCCATAACCACCATTAATGTTCTTCTTGAAGCTCGATGGCTTGGTATGTGGGCTCTAAATGCTCCAAGACTACTGTGGACCCTCCAGTAATTAATTTCTTGTACAATGGCATGGCTGGCCACTCTAAACCAACATGATTTTCTGGAAGGACCCATGTGAATGTGATGTATGCAGCATGGTTTCCTAGACTTTTCACCTCTAAAGAATAAATCCTTCCTTCCACAGCAGTTTCTAGATTGGGAACATAGTATATAATGTATTTTTTTGCATTCATTTGAAGAGGGAAAAAACTTCTGGTTGCATAGTAGAGTTGAAAATATTGAAAATCTTGTATAAAATCTAGGGTTTTACCCAGTTGTTGGCTTTAGAACATCTGTATTGTAATATTTCATTGGATTCTCCTTTAGGGGTAAAGAAAGGACATTGTAATCTTCAAAGAACGGATCGAATTTGTGCAAATTGAACTTTATTTCAAATGTCTCTGTGAATGTAGGGTGATTTTTTTAGTGTTCTGGAAAAATACCCTAGTCACTTGTGCTGATCTGAATGTTGTTTATGATTGGTTTGTTGTTGTAGATTGTAAAACACCTTTGCAAATGATTTTGTGAGGCATCCTTTCATATCAATATATGAAACTTGTTGTATGGTTATGGATTATAAAGAATGCTTGTAAATCAAGTTTTGCAATCTTCCAGTCACTTGCTTATTGTATTGAGCCTAGCTAATGTGATAAACTATCATCTATTGTCTTTGTTGTTTCCTTGATTAGGTGAGAAATTCTGATTACATTAGTGTCCCCTTTGTTTGAGTATCCAGACTCTATTGCCCCAGCTGGAATAGGCATCGGTCTATTGTCTATTAACTCTCCCTTTTCCCTCACAACACTTCAAACACAAGAGAAACCTCAAACATTTACTTCATATGTGTTGTTTACCTTACCCACATCCATGTACAAAAGAATCCTGTTGCATTAGGGGCTATTAGAGCATTATCTCAAACTCTCTCCATGGTTGTGTATCTACTTCATGAAGGTGTAGCATCCTAATTCCCTGAAACCAGCATACAGGTTGCTTAGTGACAGAAAATTGGAGTTTCCTATGCATTGGGTATGGTTTGACCAGGGTCTGGTTTCATATTATCATCAATCATTTACCTCATACACCTTAGGGATTACCCCCTTGACCTAGCAGAACCTAAAGAAGAAGAAGGTTTTACCCACCTTATCAATGTTGGCCTTAGTTGTCTCATCCTCAGCATAAGTTTGCAATCTTTGTCTCGAGTTTGACACCCCTGGCGCTTGAGAACTAATTGGCTTTAGGGATTTGAGGAGTCTCACCTTTGAGCACAACAAGTCCAATTAGTGTTCCTCGCACCTCGATGTTACGTTTGTCGCATTGTCAAGAAGGAAGCATGTTCATGTGACCCCATTCACTCACTATGATATGGTCCTTTTAAACTCGTCATAGGTGTTGCATGCATATAGGTTTCATCTTCTCAAAAGTCTCAATGTATTTCTCGCATTTAAGTATCGTATGTGTTTACCATTTGTTTACCAGTGCCATACGGAGGTTTGGATTGGTGAGTCTTATTGTTTCGTCTTGGTTATTGCAGGTATGGTATTAGCAGTTTTTCGAAGGATAATAATCAAGGAAGACGATGATGTGAATACAATGTCATGGGAGTCATCGTACATATGAATGATAATTCCGTTTGCTCCATCGAATGAGGTCCATATAGCTCAAAATTGTGGTCATTCGGACTTAACGAACACACAAAATGACGGTGGAACGTCGAGTTACCGAAATCCTGAGTCCGCCGAATCCCCAGAACCCGAGACCCCAAATGGTTGAACCCGAGCTCTCAGTGACTCAGCCTGGGTACTCTGTTTTGAACGTGCAAAAAGTTCACCGAAACTCTGAACTACTAAAGGGCAATAGCCCAAGACTTCGGGAGCCGCAACATAGCAAGCCAACGAGAAAGTGAAATGCCATGACTGCTGCATATTTACGAAATGGAATTGTGAAAAGGCTTTAGAAACTTTTAAGCAAATGCAAATGGCGGATGTAGGACCAAATTCCTCAACCTTTGCACAGACAAAGCATGTGAAATGTTTGATAGAACACCTCGAAGGAATTCGGTCTCATGGAAACGCCATGATTGCAGGCAGATCTCAAGCCAAATTCACAACCTTTGCCAGTATCCTCTATGTCTGTGGAAAAATAGGAGTCGTGGGTCAAGGTATGGACGTCTATCAAAGCATGATAGAAGGCAGATCTTTTTTAATCAAAAGATATTATAGTTGGAAATGCTCCGATAGACAAGGCATGTGAACTGTTTGACAGAATGCCTCTTCCCTGCTCGCGTGGTCTAGTATAAGCACCAAAGTCAACATTTGCAGGTCGATTGAGAAAGAGGATATACAGGAAGTGTGTAATTCAAAAGATTAAATGGATGGGGGTCAATGGTCTGTCCATTGAGTTTCACACGTATGCTTTGATTTGGCTAACCTAAACACAAAGTCCAACTTTTGAAGAAACTGGCATACATGATGAGACAAAACCCACGTTAAATCAGTGAGGCAGTCTTCTCACTTGAAATACTGCATCAGAAAGTGGAAACCCCTATGGTTCAGTTTCGATGTCTAAGGGTAAGCAGATAATAGAAGATGGAGAACAGCAAGTCTGTGTTGAGGGCCTGCAAGAATTCAGAGTGAAGGAAGTAGAGACCTCCAAGGAATTCATTTTAAAAGGGAATGCTGCAAGGATCATTGGCTCAATAGGAGCAAATAACAAATTCTCACATTCTCATGCAATCCTTCAACTTGTCATTAAAAGATAGGCTGATGGTAGTGATACCACAGGCAATGGGTTATTCTTAAATATCATCCACTTCAACAGTCAAAGGTCAAATAAAAATAGGATAAATATTTACCACTTTTTATTGTGAGTGAGGTGTAACATTGCTATTGAGTGTTTGACCATTAAAGTGGATGATATTTAAATAGAGTGACAGGCAATAACCTCCAAACCGGAATGAAAGGAGCAGAGATCAATAAGAACTTGTTGGTATTGAAAGAATGCATATGTGCTCTAGATAATGATTAAATTCCATCCCTTTTAGAGGAAGCAAGTTCACAGAGGTCTTACAAGATTCATTTGTTGGCAACTTGCAGACTATCATGATATCTTGCATTTCACCAAATTTAGGCTCTTGTGAGGATGCAGACTATCATGATATCTTGCATTTCACCAAATTTAGGCTCTTGTGAGGATGCAGACTATCATGATATCTTGCATTTTTCCAAATTTAGGCTCTTGTGAGGATACAACGAACATTCTTAGATATGCTGATAGGGTTAAAGAGCCTTTCAAAAAAATGAGTAATTCAAAAAAGGACATAATATCAATAAGACAATCATATATGGGGAATACCACAATGCTGCTCGAGATGATACCAAAACCATGCGCGCATGCTCCAACAAATATTTGCTCAGTTAGAAGCTTCCACCGATCTTGTTCATAATGAACTTTCCTTCGTCTGAATACAGAAACACTCGAACGCCTGACGAAAATCTAGAACGTAAGGTTTATGTTAGGGATAGTTAAGATTGTCTAGAAAAAGACAAAATATTTCTAGAAGTCTTCCAAAGAACATTCCAGGTTATCTAGAAAGGAAGAAGCTTCCAGCTATTCTAGAAAAAAACTTTCCAAGGAGAAGTTTCCATAAAGGAACATTCTAGGATTTTAGAGTTATCTAGAAAGCCAGAAGCTTCCAGGCTTCAAAGCTTCTGTAGCTATATATATGTGATTAGAGACAGTTGTTGGACACAGCATTTTGGATGTAATGCAAGCTAGATAAATATATTTCTGAGTTATCTAACTCTATTTTGCCCTATTTTCTCTCTGTTTATTATTGTTGTTCTATTTTTATTGTCTTGGGGCTGTTTTTTACAGTTTCATCTCCATTCTCAGAATCTTATGGCCAGAATCGTATGGCCACATGAGGCAACACATATTTTTACTAGCACTTGCACCCATAGGAGGTTCAACAAATAACCCGACAGGAACAACCGACGAAATTTTTTTCGACATAAATTTTTTTTACAGCGTGAGACAATTCCGAGCACTATAATGCTCACATATAAAAGCCTATCAGCTAATTAGCGATAGGCATTCCCTTAGTGAGGAGAACTACATGAAATACATAGATTAGTAGTCTAGATTAAAATGACTACCATAAAAGAGATCTTAACCATTGATTTTTTCAAACAAATAATAAATAAATAAATTTAAAAAAAAAAAAAAAAGATCACTCCAAGAGAAATCAAATCAACCCACTTGAATTTCCACACCAATTGACAATAAATAACCCCATTAAATTCATTTGAGTTTTTCCACCATATATACAATAAAAAAAATTTACTCCAAATTTGGAGTTAAATTCTCCTGCCACCCAAATTTCCACTGCCACTGTGCCACAATACTATATAATAGAGATATCGGATTGTATAAAACAGAGATATCATATTCTACTAAGATATTTGGGAGGGATGGCATAGAGCTAACACTCTACTTAAATATCATCCACTTCAATGGTCAAACAGCCAATAGCAATTTTACACCTCATTCACAACAAAAAGTGGTAGATATTTGTCCTATTTTTATTGGTCAAAATTGACCTTTGACTGATGAAGTGGATGATATTTAAGAACAGTAGCTAAGCTTATACTGCCTTCCTTCGTAGATAGATGTGTTCTGTGATTTTGTTTGTCCTCTGAATGGGGAGCATGATTTTTGTTTTTGCTTGTTAGGGTTTGTCTGTGATTTCACTTCAAATTAGAATAGGAGGGATCTGATGTTAGCTGATGAGTTGTCTGTCTATGGGGATCTGATGTTAGCTGATGGTTGTCTGTCTATATCTGGATTATGTCTCGTGATATTTCTTTTTACTCTGCTTTAGAAAGTTTCATACATTTTGCAGTTCTTGCATTCATGGCTTCCTTCCTCAAGAAATTGTAGAATATCAACAGCAACAGGAAAGATTGATTGCATCACCTAAACTATATGATGCATTCATCAGCCACCGAGGCCCTGACGTCAAAGACACCCTTGCTAAACAACTGCATGGCCTTCTTAAAGTCAGACAGTGCCAGGCATATCTAGACCGTGAAGATACAGAAGGAGGAGATTGTTTTTCGCAAACAATTATCAAACAAAGAAATTATTTGGTATCTACTAGAAAAACGCGACAGGAGAGATTCTGTCACACACAGAAATTTTTTGTCCTTAAAGAAACTAAAAACTCGCTGAATACAATTGAGGAGCTGTACCTACAAATTTATTGAAAGAGAACCTGCACAGGACTTTTCACCACATGGCCTTTCTTATCAATCCAACTCAAAAATCCATATAACACAAATTCGTTCCCCACGCCTTTCTCTACCTCCACGGTGACGGTAAAATTCACCTTCTCAAATTTCTTTTTAAATTCTACAACATCAGGATCGACCCGTACTTTGAGTCCTTTGGGCACCTCAATGACTGCATTATAATACGATATATCATCTCCCACATTTGTCAATGTTCTTTTGAATGTCGCAGAGGACGAAGTGGCATTCTTGTTGAATATTGCAGTGAAGGAAGGATAGTTTAGTCCGTCGGAACCCAAGTCGAGGCCGCTGGAACATGAAACAGGCGTTCCGGTAATTGACTGAATTTGGTGGGTTGTGTAATTGAGAGTGCAGAGATAGTTGACGTAGTCTTCCACGCTGATGTCGTAGACGAGTCCAGGGTCGACAGCTTTCTCAGGATCGACGTGGCCTGCACCCATATCAAAAGGCGTCGCGGGGCTACCATTGTAGCCCAGGTCGATAATGGCGTTGTTGGAATTGTCGACTGTGTAAGAAGTCGTCATGATGGCAGATTTGATCGCCGCAGGACTCCAGTCGCTGTGAACGGCTTTCATCAGAACAGTCAATCCGGCCACATGCGGACATGACATGGACGTGCCGGAGACCATGACGTAATTGTTTCCTCTTGTGGAAATCGGAAGCCACGCTGCGAGGATATTAACACCAGGGGCTGTAACGTCAGGCTTCAGAATATTCGGGCTTGGTGGATACGGCCCACGAGACGAAGATGATGACATAGCAGGCGCAGGCTTCACGCCTACCAACGTCATGCCCAACTGTATTTCCACAAGAGGACTTGAAGTAGAAGAAACATACTTCACTAAAGCCGCTCCATCTTCCGGTTTCAAGACCACACTCGGCAAAAAGTTATTCTGTCTCGATGAGAAGCCCGCGGTCTTCGACATTGAAACCAGCGCTCGGACTCCGGCGTCTTTCAAAGCTTGCATAAGCGAAAAACTCGTATTCGCGCACAACACCACCGTTCCGTTCACTGTGGCGGCGTCGAACTTTCTCTTGCATTCAGGGTCTCCGCTTTGGTAAATAAGCTTGGTCGCAGGTATGTGATAGCTCCCGTTTTGATTTGGGTTAGTGTAGAAACAGGAGCCTCTGATAACACTACCGTCGCCCAAGGTCAAAGTAGCGGCATAATCTCTATCGATCGTGCTGGCACCGATCGTGAAAATCCATGGGGCTCCGTTGTGCATATCTCCCCGTTCCGGCCCGTTGTTTCCCGCAGAGCATACGACGACGACGCCTTTCTTTATAGCCGCAAAGGCTCCGAGGGCTATAACGTCTTGGAAATAGGGAGATGAGATGTAGCCAAGTGAGAGAGACAAAACGTCAACTCCGTCGCTAATTGCACTCTCCATTGCAGCCAACGCGTCGGCTCCCATAGTCCCCTCCAACCATACGACCTTGTACATGGCCACTCGCCCGCCAGGAGCTACGCCACGCGCCTTGCCAGAAGCGTAACCGAAGAAATCAACGCCTTCCACGTAGTTACCTCCTGCGGTGGACGACGTGTGGCTTCCATGCCCTACAAAATCCCTCGGAGAATCGTAGTCGGTGTCGAGGCTAAGCTTCCCGTGCTTGGCCTTCAAAGCTTTGTTAAAATAGCGCGCTCCTATCAGCTTTCTGTTGCAGAGCGAAGAGTCGAAGGCTGTGCCATTTTGGCAAATTCCCTTCCATCTGGCCGGAACTGGTCCCATTCCATCGTCACGGAAACTCCGGCTGTCTGGCCAAATTCCGCTATCCAGCATGCCCACGATTATGTCTTGCCCAAATCGGGACTTTGGCAGAATACCCTTATCAGGGCTGAGACCTAGAAACTCAGTGGAATGTGTGGTATCCATAGTTCCCAATGAATCTGGGAAAGATGATATGTGACCGGGCATCTCCTCCAGCATGTCCAACTGCGACTGTGTTAGCATGGCGCTGAAACCGTGCATTACAGAATCGTAAGTGTAAAGATAAGAATCCTCCTCCTCCCCTGTGTTCTGCTGGTCGTTTACTCCTTTGACAGATGAAAGCAGCGATTTATACCAGTAAACATGAGTAGGGAATTCACTGGGCATAGCAGATTTATCCATATGGACTATATAGATTGAGGCATGCTCTGTGTTTCCTGCACCCAGAACATAGCCAACCATGAACAAGGCTAACAGTAGAAAAAAGACTCTCCTGACGTCCATCTCTTTGCAGATCTAATAGCTGTTTTTCAACTGTAATCCTCCTGATTAAAAAGATCAGAGGCTACCTTTGTCAAGGTCTACTCAATTGGTTACTATCACTCTAATGGCATTTGTAACACTCTAACGCAGTAGCATTTATAATATTTCCTATGCGTTAAAACTCGATTTTCTTGATTTGATTTACGTTGAATGCTGACGCATCACCCACCAAGTTTACTCAAATTATTCGAAAGGAATTAAGGGCACGCCAGCTCATGTGATGGTTTCCCATATCAACATTTAATCTTAAGTTAACCAGATCATCGCAAACAAATTATGACTAGCCATTGATTTGAAAAGCGTGCAGATTCCTTGAGCTCTCCGGATCAGTTTTCAACTAATTAAACTCCAATCTGGAATTTTTTTTTATCACCCAGTTAATCAATTAAAACAAATATCTGGATAGATAACCTCCCAATCACTATGTAAGGAAGGTTTAGTACTTGTGCCGTTTCATTTCAGAGGATAATTGTATCTGATGAGACGAAAACCGGTGGAGGTTTCGCTTGCAATTGATGATTCGTTTTGTTGGCGAACCATCTTGATATATATTTGTCGATTTGCTCTTTTGTCCACCAATCTGAAAATGAGGACACGTCAATTACTCACAGGAGAAAGTTCTTTTGTCGATTTGCTCTTTTGTTCAAATCTTCCTCCACTAATCTGAAAATTAGGACACGTCAATTGCTCACAGGAGAAACAGTTCTTTTGTCGATTTGCTCTTTTGTCCTAATCTTCCTCCACTAGTCTGGTTCTCCGCAAACAAATACATCGTATTTGTTAAAAGATTTACAGATGTCTATCTTCATGGCGGTGCGCTGGCACCTTGGGATCATTGCATAATAGAAAATACAGGAATGTGTTAGTAGAAAAACTCAAATTAGGAAAGGAAAAAATACGAGATTCTACAAAATAATTATTGATGATTTTATTGTCCCCTTCATCTATCATTCATTATTGATTTTCACTTGAATAAAAATCTAATCAAGGTTGGCTTCATCTTCTCCTTCCACTAATTCATCTCCATTTCTTGGAAAATGAACCTACTTCTCTCTCTCTTTCATCTTTATTTTCATCATTTTGGTAGAACAAATATTTCAGATTCAAAAAACACCTTGATGCGATCCTCACAACATAAGTAAAAATGGGTCAGAAATATTCATATAGTTATACTAGTATAACTATATTTAAAAAATATATCTAAAGTACGTCGAGATGGACCCATTTCCACATGCCTTTTAATCAATTTATTTTAAACTATAATTGTAATTATTGTATAATTTAATAATTTTAAATCATAATTATGTAGTATAATATTAGTAAACATTATAATAATGTATTTATATTATTATTTTATTATAAATATTTATTATTTTATGTACAAATAGTTTCATATTTTAAATCACAATAAATAATTTAACTTAGAATAATTATTTTAAAGTTTCAATATTATATTATTATATTATTGTAATATTATTACATTTTATAGAGAATGTTTATAACAATAAAAATAATAATAAATATAGTAATAAATATAATAAAGAAAATTAGTTAATGATAATTAATATTATTATAATTATAATATTATATTATAATAATATATTTAATCTATATTATAAATTATATTATATAATTATATGAATTATTATAATTATAATATAATATTATAATATAGATTAGATATATTATAATAATTATTAAATATAATATAATATTAATTTATTTATTATAATAATTAAAATTATATAATATATTATAAAATAATTCTAAATATAATTATATTATATATTATATTTAGAATTATAGTTAGAGGTTAAAATTAGGGTTAGCATTATTGTTTAGGTTAAGGTTACAGTTAGAGTTACAATTAATCTAATAATTATAATTAGGGTTAGGGTTATCATTACTGTTAGGATTAAGGTTGGGGTTAGGGTTGGGGTTAGAAATATAATTATGGTTCAAATTAGGGTTGGGATTATGGTTAGCATTAGGGTTAGTGTTATTATTAGAGCTAAAGCCAAAATTATGGTTAAAATTATGTTAAATAGGGTTAGATTTTGAAATATGGTTAGGTTGAGGGTTTTGAGGCTTATAAAACAATGGTAAGTGTAATGTTATAGGAACCCTAATCCTAATCATAACTTAACATTATTATTATTATTATTATTATTATTATTATTATTATTATGTACAAATAATTAGGGTTATAATAATTATTATGATAAGTTATTAATACCAACCCTAATTCTAACCCCAACCCTAACCTTGATTCTAATCATAGTTTTAACCCTAATTCTAACCTAAATCCTAACCCTAACTCTAATTCTAACACTAATTAAAACTAAAATCCTAACCCTAATTCTAACCCTAACCCTTAGTCTATTACTAATTTCAGCCCTAATCCCAACCTTAACTATAATCATAGTTCTATATATAGATATAAACATAAATAACCTTTCTTTTTTTATTGTAACTATAACCCTAACCCTAATGTTTAGGCTAATACTAACCCTAATTATAATCCCAACCCTAACCCTTATTGTAATCATAGTTTTAACCCTAATTCTAACCTAAACCCTAACCCTAGTTATAACTGTAATCCTAACCCTAATTCTAACTGTAATTGTAACCCTAAACTTAAATCTAATTATAATTCTAATATTGAGATATCCAAGTTTGTAACCTTAATCCTAACCTTAATTGCAAGATTAATCCTAATCCTAACCCTAACTTTAATTGTAACCCTAACAATAACCCTAATTATGTCCCTAAAACTAATTTTAACCCTCACCCTAATATTAACACTAACCATAACCCTAATTTTAACCCTAACTCTAATCCTAAATGTAATCGTAAGGTCTTAATACTATCCCTAACCCTAACATTAATCCTAACCCTAATTCTAACCCTAACACTCACCCTAATACTAACCCTAACCCTAACTCTAATTGTAATCCTAATTTTAACCCACTCTAATCCTATATTTAATTGTAATCATAATTTTATCCATAAGCCTAACCTTAATCCTAACCCTAACCATAACTTTAGTCCTAATACTAATGCTAACCCTAACTCTAATTCTAACCTTAACAATTATCCTAATTGTAATCCTAACTCTTACCTCAATACTACCCTAATGCTAACCCTAATTGTAATAATTTTAAGTCCTAACTCTAATCCTAAATGTAATGCCAACCCTAACTCTAATTCTAACCCTAACTCTTATTGTAATCCTAATCCTAATTCCAACCCAACTTTTTCTAATTTTTCCCTAACCCTAACTCTAACCCAATTTTTTTTAACTAATCCTAAACCTAACCCAATTTTTTTCCAATTAAATGCTTATTTTTTGAAAAAAAATTATCTTTTATTTTGTGATATTATTGCCAAGAACAAATTTTAAATGTAATGTCAACCCTAACTATAATTCTAACCCTAACACTGATTGTAATCCTAATCCTAATTCCAACCCAATTTTTCTAATTTTTCTCTAACCCAATTTTTTTAACTAAGCCTAACCCAATTTTTCCCAATTAAATCCTTATTTTTTGAAAAAAAATTATCTTGTGTTTTGTGAGATTATTGCCAAGAAAAAATTTTTCTACCTTAATCATAATTTTATCTGTAACCCTAACCTTAATCCTAACCCTAACCATAAGTTTAATCCTAACATTAATGCTAACCCTAACTCTAATTCTAACCCTAACGATAACCTTAATTGTAACCCTAACTCTTAGCCCCAATACTACCCTAATGCTAACCCTAATTTTAAGTCCTAACTCTAATCCTAAATGTAATTGTAATCCTAAATGTAATGCCAACCCCATCTCTAATTCTAACACTAACTGTGATTATAATCCTAATCCTAATTCTAACCCTAAACCCTAAGCAATTCAAACTATTAAAAAAGAAAATTTACATTGAGGATAATCCAAAATGTACCTCTACTCTGGAGAAAAGTAAGCATCATGGTTTTGGCACATGCCATACCAGATGTGCTTCAAAATGCACAGAACAACAAAACATTTATGATATATAGAGAAAACTTCATTTATCACATTTACTTTCCACATTTTATTACTTTGATAATTGATGTCAATGTCCCTATTTATCAATTATTTAATTCAGTTTTAAATTTATACTTATGAAAATATTTTTATGTAATTAACTTAAATTAATAGTAAGAAATTTTTATTTTCTTTTTAAAATAATTGGTTATTAAATTTAAAATACAATTTTTTAAAAATTATTTATGTAAATTTCATTCTAATATTTTTGAATATTTAATTTATTCATACAAATAACCTATTTATATTCAAAACAAAATTGTAACTGCAAATAAAAATACTATTTCATTGTTACTTATACAAACATCTTATTTACACAAGATAAATAAATTATAACTATAAATGAAATTACATCACTAATCTGGTTCTTAAAATAATCCATTGTTAGGTGAGATGCTCATATAATTAGACCAAATCAATTGTTGTAAGATTTGTAAGACATACCATGTAGGATTTTCATTCTGTAAGCTTTGTGACAATTATGGTTGTTTGCAAATCTTTCATAATCTTTTTGAATTCTTAATTAATATATTTATTTATTTTTAAAAATAACATACCTCCTAATAAAAAATAACTAAATGTACTATAAGTTTAGTATATTCTGAATTAAAAACAATTAAAATATACTACAGTTTCACTTACAAAAATAAAAGCAGAACTCTATCGATATCAAAAACATTAATTTTCAAACCAAATCTTATAGAAATTCGATTGTCAACAGGCTTATTGTATCATTTACATGTTTAGATTCAATTTCTTTTTTCCTGTGATATTTATTGGGGTTTAGATTTATCTACAAAGTTGTATATAATGTCAACAGACTTCATGGTTGCCTAGAAAAATAGTCAGAATCATCTCCTACATTTGCTTGAGGAGATGGTGGAGAAATCCTTCACCTACCCTGTGATTCTCCAAATAATTCGCTTTGCATGTGTGGCCTGCCATAACCAGAACCATCTGCAAACTCATAAACAAAACATTACTTTTATTAACTACTTATTCCAATAACCCAGCTATACAACAACAATAAGAATGATAAAGACAAAAATTAACTGAATTGTCTTTCTTAAAGATTCAAATTTCATTAGTTATAGTTCTAAAGCCAACTAAGTTTAACTTCAACCATGAGGAAGACAAAGAGAGAAGATGAAAAAAGAAGGAAAAGAGCAGTTCATAGATGAGTTGCTAAGCTCTAAGATGGAGGGAAATAAGCAAGGGTGATGGGAAAAGAGAGACACCACCAAAATGGAAAATGAAATACTAAAATCAATTGCAAAAGAAATACTCATCATTCAACATGAAATAAGAGACCGAATGTTTCCAAGGAAACTAACAAATTTTATAGTTGAATAGCATTAGAATGAGCAAAAACGGAACCTAAAAGTGGGATGGGAATTAGTAAATTCTAAGGAATAATCCATCTAAATAAATTATCAAGAAGCACTGGGGATTCTGAATAAATCAAGTCAAATAGATGTGGCAGTACCAGGTGGTAGGAGGAAGAATGTAGCACCTTTTATTTATTGAGGACCTAACTTCACCAAATGCAATCTATGGGATTATTTTATAATTTTTTTTAATTTTTAATAACAATGGAGTTGCTTCAATTCAAATGTTTCCTACTATTATAATGCATGCACAAAAATATTCATATATAATAAATTAGATGTACCCTGGGACCTCAAGTGTGATACTATTAATGATAGTTACAATGTGGTTTAGCTTTTATAAAAATAGAAGGTACGTCATAACAAATTCCCTGTTTCTATTATAAACATTAAAAACACTCATTATAAAGACTTATAATAACTTAGAAATAAATGTTCTCTTATAACCATAAAGTTGTCAAATGCATTTGCATGAGATGAAGAATTAAAGTTCCCATGCTAGATTCTTTCCAAAAAACTATTTTTATTGCTTTCATTGTATACAAACATGTATGCTTATGATAACATTTCTTTTTTAAATCAACTAAACAAAAATTGTTAGCCATGACTCATAAGTCTTTGGACATTTTGAAATGAATCCCCATTATAAAATTTTGACATGAATCAAGTACAAGAATTCAAGATTCTAAATGTAGTTGTGATTAAGGATTGTAAACAAACATTAGATGTGGTATATGGAATTTAGTCTTCACTGGCATTTGCTAGGTTTGCGACTAATCTAAAATTATTCAATTCCTAACTTACCAAATGGAATTTAACTTTACTTCCATTTGTTAGGTTTGACACAAGTGAATAAAGTAGTCAATTTGATCATATTATGAATGTAATTATAATATTCATTTCAAACCTATGATGTCTCCCATTATGTTTCTCTAAAATTCTCCTCATCATTTTGACTACCTCTTGTTTTAAGTCCTATTGTCACTCCAAACACTTATGAAATGCCCTATTCTCTCCTAGTCACCTTGAAACCCTCATCTCATTAGGATACAAATCAAAAAGCAGCATTGCTATAAATACTCCTAAGCCTATGTTCATATGTGATCTATAGGCACCAAGATAACATATCCACACAACCACCACAAGTTTAACTACCATCTTAATGATAAAGTTTAAGGTATCCTCAAGATAGCTAGCACGAGTAAGAAGGTCAACCATGCACACATAATGATCAATTGTAGGTGTAATGTAGTAAGGGTTACTCTGTGATCAAAGTATGTATAGCCCTCATCCACTAAAATTGCATGGTTAAATGCACATAAAACACAAGCAAAGCTTTTAATGTCATGATATGTTCCAGAGTACTTCATTAATTCAAAGATTTTGAAAGCATCCTTGCAAAATTTGTCTTGTACATATCCTACAATCATCTCATTCCATGAGACCACATTTCTTTGAGGCATTTTGTCAAACAGTTCATGTGTCTTGTCTATGCTTCCACATTTTTCATACATGTCTACCAAAGCATTTCCAACTAGAATATCTACAAAAATCCCACTTCCATTATGCTTTGATGGATGTCCATACCCTGTTCCAAAGCTCCCATTTTGGTACAGGTGAGGAGGATGTTGACTTTATAACTGTCAATTTCATTTGATTGAAAATTTCTAAAGCTTTGTCAACAAATCCATTTTGTGCATATTCCTGCAATCATGGCATTCCATGAGACCACATTTCTTTGAGGCATTTTGTCAAACGGTTCACGTGCCTTGTGTATGCTTCCACATTTTGCATACATGTCTACCAGAGCAATTGCAATTACAACATCTAAAAAAATTCCTCTATCCTTTATGCTTTGATGGATGTGCATAGCCCATTCCAAAGCTCCCATTTGGCACAGTCTAGGAGGATGATGGCAAAGGTTGTAGAGTCTAGATTTATGCCTGCCAATTGCATTTTCTTGAAATTTCTAAAGCCTTCTCAACAAATCCATTTTGTGAGTATCCTGCAATCGGGGCATTCCATGAGAACACGGTTCTTTGAGGTATTATGTCAAACAACTCACATGCCTTATCTATGCTTACACATTTTGCATATCCTGCAATCATGGCATTCCATGAGATGATATCTCTTTGAGGCATTTTGTCAAATAGTTCACGTGCCTTGTCTATGCTCCTACATTTTGCATACATGTCTATGAGGGCAATTACAACAACATTGACAAAATTCTTTGTATCCTTTATCCTCTAGTGGATGTCCATATCTTGTTCTAAAGCTCCCATTTTGGTACAAGTAGGGAGGATGCTGACAAAGGTTGTGGAATCTGGCTTTACACCTGCCAATTGCATTTGTTTTAAAGTTTCTAAAGCCTTTTCAACAAACCCGTTTTGTGCATATCCTGCAATCATAGCAATTGAGGAGATCACATTTCTCTGCGCCACTCCGTCAAACATTTTGTGTGCCTTGTTTATGCTTCCACATTTTGGATGCATACCTACCTGACCATTTCATGTAGGCGCTCCAACGGCAGACAGTTTCAGAAACTTAATTAACTGGGTGGGAGACAATTTTAAGAAAAAAATCAACTTTACCAAACCGTAACCGTGACTACTGAAGCGCGATGGAAAATGGGAATTGAGAGAAAACAAACAAAAGTTGAAGGGCCCATGTTGCCACGTCAACCAGTGCTTAGAGTGTGTTGTTTAAGCTCAGCCATAAAATTACTATTGACAATTTGACCATTGAAATGGATGATATTTAAGTAAAGTGTCCTCACCTCCAAGTATACCAATCTATAACTGTGACTTGATGGTATGAAAGAAGAAAAATTATTAGTAGCATCCTCCATTACCCATCGTCTCCGGCAAGTCCATGTCATGTCCGCATGCGGTCGATACCTGACCACTTCCACTTCTTTCGACAATTCCAACAATGCCATTATCGACGCTCTTTGAGCCATGTCAACCCTGGACTTGTCTACAATCTGAGCGTAAGACTACGTCAACTATCTGTGTACTCTCAATTACACCACCTACTAAATTCAATTCTTCAACTGAATGCCTGTTTGAGGTCCCTGTGGCCTCGACTTGGGTTCTGACGGACTAAAACTATCCTTCGTTCATCACAATATTCCACATGAATGCCACTTCATACTCTTCGACATTCAAAAGAACATTGAGGAATGTGGGAGATGACATAACGTATTATAACGCAGTCGTTGAGGCGCCCAAAGGCCTCAAAGGGCAGGTGGAATTTAAATAGAAATTTGAGAAGGTGAAGGCTCAAATAATCAGACAACATAAGATGCAGATTTTCATTCCACAGAGCTTGGAGTGGATGCACACCTTCCCCTGCTGCAGTTATTTGACCCTCTTTAGGGAATTTCTTTGTAAATGCAATGCAATGACCTTTTAACTAAGATTCAAGAAATGGATGTATGTTTTTTGTTCTCATTGTGGGACAAAAATGTGATGCCTATAGTTAAGTCGTAGATGTCGAATCATCGGCTGAAGAATTATACATACGAAAGTAATCTTATTATATGTACAAATTTTGGCAAAAAAAATATTTGGTGTCTATTTGAAAAACGCGGCAGAAGAGATTCTCTCACAGAGAGAAATTTTTTTACCTTTAAAGAAACTAAAACTCGCTGAATACGATTGAGGAGCTGTACAAATTTATTGAAAGAGTGCCTGCACAGGACTTTTCACCACATGGCCTTTCTTATCAATCCAGCTCAAATATTCATATAACACAAATCCGTTTCCCACACCTTCCTCGACCTCCATAGTGACACTAAAATTCACCTTCTCAAATTTCTCTTTAAATTCCACAACATTAGGATCCACCCATACTTTGAGTCCTTTAGGCACCTCAATGACTGCATTATAATATGATATGTCATCTCCCACATTTGTCAATTTTCTTTTGAATGTCACAGAGGATGACGAAGTAGCATTCTTGTCGAATATTGCAGCGAAGGAAGGATAGTTTAGTCTGTCAGAACCCAAGTCAAGACCGCTAGGACATGAAACAGGCGTTCCAGTAATTGACTGAATTTGCTGGGTTGTGTAATTAAGAGTGCACAGATAGTTGACGTAGTCTTCCACGCTGATGTTGTAGACCAATCCAGGGTAGACAGCTTTCTCAGGATCAACATGGCCTGCACCCATATCAAAAAGCGTCACGGGGCTACTGGATTGTATAAACCTTTAACAGTACAAGAGAGACTTTGGGAGGATATAAGCATGGATTTCATATTAGGGTTACCGAGAACACAAAGGGGACATAATTCTATATTTGTAGTAGTGGACAAATTTTCAAAGATGGTCCTTTTCATTCCTTGTAAGAAGACTTCAAGGAGATTGTGAGATTGCATGAATTACCAAAGAGTATAGTTTCAGACAGGGATACAAAGTTCATAGGATATTTCTGGAGGACATTGTGAAAGAAGATGAAGACAAATCTAAAGTTCAATTCAGCATTTCACCCATAGACAAATGGACAAATAGAAGTGGTAAATAGGAGTTTGGGTAACTTGTTGAGATGTTTGGTAGGAAATAAGGCAGGAAATTGGGATATAATTCTACCGCAGGCAAAATTTACATACAATAATTTAGTAAATAGAAGTCCAGGGAAGACACAATTTGAGATTGTGACTAAAGTACAACCTAGAGGAGTTGTGGAGCTTAGAGACATCAATATAGAGGACAACAAGAGTGCAAAAGAAGAAGAATTTCCAGAATACATGGAAACAATACACACTCAAGTCCGAAAGCATTTGGAAGAGATGAACAACAAGTATAAGGGACAAGCAGATGAGAAGAGGAGACATAAGGAATTTTCTATTGGGGATGAAGTCATGGTATATCTCAGAAAGGAAAGATTTCTAGTAGGGACATACAATAGGTTGAAGATGAGGAAGTTTGGATGCTGTAAGATTCTCAAGAAGTTTGACTCAGGAAATGCATATGAAGTGGAATTACCAGAAGCACTAGGCATATCACCAATATTCAATATTGCAGATCTATATCAGTATTATGAAGGAGAATCAAGTGACAGCACCGTAGAAGTTGTTTTGAAGGATCAGATACTGCATCAACAATAGGAGCAAATAGAGCAGATTTTGAATAGCCGAGTTGGGCGCAACACCAAGAACAAGCACTATAAGGAGTACCTGGTTAAGTGGAAAGGAAGACCGGAGGAAGACTCATCATGGATTTCTCAAGCAGAGGTAGACCGCATTGGTTTTCCTCTAGCCCCAGGAAAGTGAGGGACCCACTTTTCAAACAACTCTGGTTGTCTGATGCAAGAGCATCCCAAGTTGAAATACAATCTTGCATCAACCAAAAACATTTTGTTTCTCTTCTTGCATTGCATTTCAATCAGTACAGTCTTAGCATTTTTCATCGCATTTTACTGCATGATCATTTCACAGCTCGTGGCACAAGATCATGATTCTACAAAGGCTCATCTACATTATATCCAGATTTCAGGAGATTTGCAATTGTCTACAAAAGGTTATTGCTATCAAAAGTTTATTAGGATTCATTGATCAGATCATTTAGCATTCAGTTTGAGCATACGAAGTTTGCGGCACCTTCCCATGATTTGTGGTACCAAATGGAACACCTAACAAGGCATTATGGGACTAGAGGCACCTTCAACTAGAACCAAAACATGATCCATCAAGATTGGAGGTTTCACCATTGGAATTAGGCTGACCTACACGTTGCATCAAGCATTGAAATTTGACACTCCTTAAAGCTGAAGCAGATCATTCCTTGAGCTGGGAAGTGCTATATAATCATTCACTAGATGCATTAGGAAGGAGGGAGGAAGTTGATAGTTAGTAGATAGTTTGGGAAGTTAAGATTGCGGGATAGCGCTTCAAAGCTATATATTTCTTGTAAGTTGTAATAAGTCGAAAGACATGCTTGTGAGCCAATTGTAGTTTGCATATTGTCAGCATATGAAAGTTGGAACTATTCATGATATTGAATCAATAAATTCCCTTTGTTGTTCCATTCTTTGTGTTTTCCGTTGTGATTACTCTAAGGTTGCACGATGGGATAGTCCTATCCTTGGACCCTCTATCTTGACCACATCAACTTTAGTGACAGTTGTTGCTATTTCACAAAACAACTCTCACAACACCTTGGGGAACCATTTGCTATCAAGTCATGTTGTTTGGGTTGAAAACATGGGGGCTACCAATCAGAGGGCTATGATAGTTATTTTACATGAAATGCTCCATAACATCATATTATATCCCGCTTTAACTATTCTTAAATATCATTAAGTTAATTTCAACGAATAAAAATAGAATAAAAATTTACTTTTTATTTTAAATGAGGTGTAAAATTACTATTGATTGTTTGACCATTAAAATGGCTGATATTTAAATAAAGTACCCTCACCAATATGACTGTTACTGAAAAAAAAAATTATGACTATCATCCTCCATTACCCCATCGTCTCCGGCAAGTCCATGTCATGTCCACATGCGGTCGGGCTGGCGGTTCTGATGATACTTGTCTTCTTTCGATAATTCGAACAACGCCATTATCGACGCTCTTTGAGCCACGTCGATCCTGGACTAGTCTACGACATTAACGTGGAAGACTACGTCAATTATCTGTGCACTCTCAATTACACAACCCAGCAAATTCAATCAATTACCGGAACGCCTGTTTGAGGTCCCAGTGGCCTCGACTTGGGTTCTGACGGACTAAAACTATCCTTCCTTCATTGCAATATTCCACAAGAATGCCACTTTTCCACAAGAATGCCACTTCGTCCTCTTCGACATTCAAAAGAACATTGACGAATGTGCAAACATGATATACCGTATTATAACGCAGTCGTTGAGATGCCCAAAGGCCTCAAAGGGCAGGTGGAATTCATATAGAAATTTGAGAAGGTGAAGGCTCAAATAAGCAGACAGCATAAGATGCAGATTCATTCCACGGAGCTTGGATTGCATGCACACCTTCCCCTGCTGCAGTTATTTGACCCTCTTTGAGGAATTTCTTTGTAAATGCGATGCAATGACCTTTTAACTAAGCTTCAAGAAATGGTTAAGTCGTAGATGTGGAATCATCGGTTGAAGAATTATACATACGAAAGTAATCTTATTATATGTAAAATTGGCAAAAAAATTATTTGGTGTCTATTTGAAAAACACGGCAGGAGAGATTCTCTCACAGAGAGAAATTTCTTGCTTTTAAAGAAACTAAAACTCGCTGAATACAATTGAGAAGCTGTTAAAATTTATTGAAAGAGTGCCTGCACAGGACTTTTCACCACATGGCCATTCTTATCAATCCAACTCAAATATCCGTATAACACAAATTCGTTTCCCACGCCTTCCTCGACCTCCACAGTGACAGTAAAATTCACCTTCTCAAATCTCTCTTTAAATTCCACAACATCAGGATCCACCCGTACTTGAAGTCCTTTGGGCACCTCAATGACTGCATTATAATATGATATATCATCTCCCACATTTGTCAATGTTCTTTTGAATGTCGCAGAAGACGAAGTGGCATTCTTGTCGAATATTGCAGTGAAGGAAGGATAGTTTAGTCCGTCGGAACCCAAGTCGAGGCCGCTGGGACACGAAACAGGCGTTCCAGTAATTGAATGAATTTGCTGGGTTGTGTAATTGAGAGTGCACAGATAATTGACGTAGTCTTCCAAGCTGATGTCGTAGACCAGTCCAGGGTCGACAGCTTTCTCAGGATCGACGTGGCCTGCACCCATATCAAAAGGCGTCGCAGGGCTACCATTGTAACCGAGGTCGATAATGGCGTTGTTGGAATTGTCGACACTGTAAGAAGTCGTCATGATGGCAGATTTGATCGCCGCGGGACTCCAGTTGCTGTGAACGGCCTTCATGAGAACAGCCAATCCGGCCACATGCGGACATGACATGGACGTGCCAGAGACGATGGCGTAATTGTTTCCCGTTGTGGTATTCGGAAGCCACGCTGCGAGGATACTAACACCAGGAGCTGTAACGTCGGGCTTCAGTATATTCGCACTTGGTGGATACGGCCCACGAGACGAAAATGATGCCATAGCAGGCGCAGGCTTCACGCCTAGCAAAGTCAGGCCCAACTGTATTTCCACAAGGGGACTTGAAGTGGAAGAAACATACTTCACTAAAGCTGCTCCATCTTCCGGTTTCAAGACCACACTCGGGAAAAGGGTATTCGGAAACGACGACAAGCTCTCTGTTTTCGACACTGAAACCAGCGCTCGGACTCCGGCGTCTTTCAAGGCTTGTATAAGCAAAAAGCTCGTATTCGCACACAACGCCACCTTTCCGTTCACTGTGGCAGAGTCGAACTGTCTCTGGCATGCAGGATCTCCGCTTTGGTAAATGAGCTTGGTCTCAGATATGTGATAGCTTTGATTTGGGTCAGTGTAGAAACAGGAGCCTCCGATAACGCTACCGTCGCCCAAGGTCAAAATAGCGGCATAACCTCTATCGATCGTGCTAGCACCGATTGTGAAGATCCATGGAGCTCCGTTGTGCATAACTCCTCGTTCCGGCCCCTTGTTGCCCGCAGAGCATACGACGACAACGCCTTTCTTTATAGCTGCAAAGGCTCCAAGGGCTATAGCGTCTTGGAAATAGGGAGACGAGAGGTCGCCAAGTGAGAGAGACAAAACGTCGACTCCGTCGCTAATTGCAGTCTCCATTGCAGCCAACACGTCGGATCCCATACTCCCATTGGACCAGATGACCTTGTACATGGCCACTCGCCCGCCAGGAGCTACGCCACGCGCCTTGCCAGGAGCATAACCGTAGAAATCAACGCCTTCAACGTAGTTACCTCCTGCAGTGGACGACGTGTGGCTTCCATGCCCTTCAAAATCCCTCGGAGAATCGTAGTCGTTGTCGTCCAGGCTAAGCTTCCCGTACCTTGCCACCAAAGCTTTGTTAAAATAGCGCGCTCCTATCAGTTTTCTGTTGCAGAGCGAAGAGTCGAAGGCTGTGCCATTCTGGCAAATTCCCTTCCATTTGGCCGGGACTGGTCCCATTCCATCGTCACGGAAACTCCGACTCTCTGGCCAAATTCCGGTATCCAGCACGCCCACGATTATGTCTTGCCCAAATCGGGATTTTGGCAAAATACCCTTATCAGGGCTCAGACCTAGAAAATCAGTGGAATGTGTGGTATCCATAGTTCCCAATGAATCGGGAAAAGATGATAGGTGACCGGGCATCTCCTCCAGCATATCCAACTGCGACTGTGTTATCATGGCGCTGAAACCGTGCATTACAGTATCGTAAGTGTAAAGATACGAATCCTCCTCCTCCTCTGTGTTCTGCTGGTCGTTTACTCCTTTGACAGATGAAAGCAGAGATTTATACCAGTGAACGTGAGTAGGGAATTCACTGGGCATAACAGACTTATCCATATGGACTATATAGATTGAGGCATGCTCTACGCTTCCTGCGCCTAGAACATAGCCTGCCATGAACAAGGCTAACAGCAGAAAAGAAACGCTCCTGACGTCCATCTCTATGCAGATCTAATAGCTGTTCTTGAACTGTAATCCTTCTGATTAAAAAGATCAGAGGCTAGCTTCCTGTCAAATCCTCATTTGTCAAAGTCTACTCAATTGATTACTATCACTCTAATGGCATTTGAATCATTATAACGCGTTCAATATTTCCAATGCGTTCAAACACGATTTTCTTGATTTGATTTAGATTGAATGCCGATGCATCACCACCAAATTTACTCGAAGGGAATTATGCCAATCACTATGTCAGGAAGGTTTAATACTTATGCCGTTACATTTTCAGACGATAATTGGAGTATCTAATGAGACGAAAACCGGTTCGCTGGAGCTTTCGCGTGCAATTGATGATTCGTTTTGTTGGCGACTCATCTTGATATATATTTGTCTATTTGCTCTTTTGTCCTAATCTTCCTCCACGGACACGTCAATTAGTCACAAGAAGAAACAGGAGTCTGGTTCTCCACAAACAGATACATCGTATTTATTAAAATTTACAGATGTCTATCTTCATTGCGGTGCGCTGGCACCTTGCTTATCGGGATCAGGGTTTAAATTTGATGGCCGTATTTAGGCATTTTTGTCGTAAAATACAATCAAAATTTTAAAAAGATTTTATCATATGAAAGGAGAGATTTTTGATAGATTATCAAAATTTATATAGAATTATGACCATATATATTTGTCTTTTATATAATTTTATTTATACTAAGGTATGTCATAATATTCTAAAGGTACTTTTGAATAGATAACCATCATAAAAAGTTCGCTTGAGAGGCAAGGTCGATCGTCAAATTTAGGCCCTGATTGGGATCATTGCGTAATAGAAAATACAAGAATGTGTTGGTAGAAAACTCTAAAATAATGAAGCTTAAGGTAAAAAAAATAGGAGATAAGAAATTAGGAATATTTATATACATGTTAAAATATCTATATTTTTAAAAAAATTATCTAAAATACAAATTGATGTGAAAATAGGCACCTCAAGTAAGATATCTTTTGATGTATTTTAGATAAGATTTTTTTAAAAAGAGACTAACTATTCAACTTATATATGACAAATTAATTCAAAATAGGCACTTTAAGAAAGATATATCTTGTCATATTTTAGATATTTTTTAAACGATCTCTATAGATATACTAGTAGCATCCACAGTTACAACATGTAAGATGTCAATTTAATCCCCAACATAATTTTAAGATAAGTAATACTTATACATTTAGATGAGTTATAATTCTAACCCTAACCCTAATTTTATCCCCAACCCTAACCCTCATTCTAACTAATTCTATTCATAGTCATAACCCTAATTCTAACCCTAACCCTAATTCTTTATTTTGGATTATATTTGTATTTTTGGAAGTGTTGGTTTACATATTTGCCACCTAACTCTATATTCTCATGCCCATATAAGTGACAAATGTAACAACAGTTGAATCAGTTGCAATGGTATTTTACAACGATTCTCTGCTTATTTACCAAGGCACGGCTACCTTCTTATAATATCTAATGAATGAAAACTCAAATTGCTTTTAACTAGAAAGCAAAGGAAAAGGTGGTGCTTTTAACCATAAAGCAATAAAGTCAATATTTCCCAATATCAACTGAAATCAATGAAGCACAAAGACTTCCACAACAACAACTATAATGAATCAATAAATAAGAATTACACCATATATCATACATTCACCACCATCAATCATTCACTAAAAGATAAATACTTCATAGCAGTGAGCAAGAATCAAAACGTCCAACTGCTCCAATGTAGAAAGATAACCAATCAACAACAATATATTCAACGTAGGAAGAATGTGAATTCAAACAACCATAACACAGAGTTTATGATCATCCAAACTCCATAATATTGATTTCTATTTCATATATTAAAGCAACTGAACAGGAAAGAAAAATTTGATCTATCACCAACACATAGTTTGCCAAAAGATCCATACATCGACCAACTAACTAAATTTATAGCCAAGTCACCCAATAACAGTCTTTAAAACATAATGGCTTCTTGAGGACAATCGATTTAAAGAAGTCTTAAAATTAAACATAATTAAAATAATGAGCTCTCCAGAGCCAATAGTTTCTTTGCAAATATGAAAATACTAAAGCATGAGAAAAGAAAATCAATTGATAATCACCACATCCTCCTCCTCAGCATTGTCTTTTTGTGTCGCTTCCTTCTCCTTCACCTGTCCGTCTTCATTACATGAGTCACCTTGTGCCGCTTGAGCTGCCTGCGCCCTTAACTTTGCCTTGTAAGCCCGGTACTTGTTGATGATTGATGATAATGCCATGCCGCTAGGACTTCTAGTCATGTTGATTCAGAGTTTCTTCTTGCTTATTGTCCTGTCAACATTAATCACCTTTTTATGCATGTCAACCAGCCCATTTTTTAGTGTTCTAATGTAGGTGGATATTCTTGCAACCTTGCCAATTGCCTCTGCTGTGACAATATCGTAACTCACCATTTCCTCAGTCACCATCTTTTTTAAATTTTGCTTAATTCCCTTAACATCAAGCAACTTATCATCATCATCACCAACAACTTCTATTTCCAAGACAGCAAAATTACTTTTAATGTCCCTTAATTTTGTATAGTAAAGGGCCAGAGTACTTCTCATTTGTTCTTCAAGTGCCCCCACGATAGACAACTTCCACTCAATTACATCAACCCAAGCAGCAAAGTTCATTTCCCTAGGATCGTCAACACTTCCTCGGCCACCAAAATGTTAACATCCATTTCAGCCAATCTTGTATTTCTTTTGAGACCAAGGATAGGCTATTGTTATCATTTCTAATAATTTGGAAGTCAACTATCATGGTCTCTCTCTTGCTAGAAATGGAGTTAAATAACTTAAAAAGCTTATTCAATAAATATGAGACCGTCTAGGGTCACTTTCTCTATCCACTACTCTACGACGCTACTCAAGGCTTGAGATCTTTTAATTTGTTGCAATAAATTGGGTCAAGGCCACTAACACTCATATCAGGCAAGGCATCTACTGATGGTGTTGTAATCTTCAAAATTGATTGAATAAAAAGAGACAAGGAACTTACTTGTGCTCATAGCTTGGTATTCTCCTCTTGTTCCTTTTTGACATATTACTAACTGAATATTTTGCATGGTAAATATCCCCCTTGACAGTTGAGGGTCCCATGTCTACTCTGCTCAGATTGAAATTTGCTTCAATCACTTCATCCTCATTCTTATTTCCCACTGGGTCAGCAATTTCCAGAATCTGGTGTCTGTGGCAGAATCAGTTATCATCCTCGACATCCTCCTAGCCCTTGTAGGCTTAGGTGTTTCTTGTAGAAGCTTGGCTACAGTATCCACACTAGTGTCCACCATTTGGGTGTACCTTTTCTTTTTCTCTACTGCCTTTCTCAGCCGAGCAAGGGATGAAGAGGGAACATGGGTATTACCAACCACACTCACTACACCATCCAAACACACAGGTGGAGAGTTGTGCTCTAGAGGATTACTTAGACTAGGTGAATTTGGAGTACTTAACAAAGCTTGCAACATATTATCTTCACCCAACTATGTAAAGATTAAAGAATCACTATCACTTACAAAATTGTTGACACGGGGCACATGGTCTGCTCTTGGTGGAGAAGCAACCAATCTGGTATTACTCTTCACTGGTTGACCATCTTGTTCACATGTCATTTTTAGCTTGCTTACATCCTTCGAGGGTTGCTCACCATCTCCACCCGATTGTGAGCCAACTCTTTGAAGAGTTGCGTCCAAACTACATGACCTCCTCTAGGTGTGAGTGGTTTGAGATTTGTTTGGTCCTTGAGCAGATGAGTCCCTCGGGGCTGTTGAACCAGCTTGTTCTCTTATTTTATCTTTCAACCATTTCTCTATTCTTCTTAACACACGGAAGGAGCGAAACTTAACATTGGTGATCTATTTGTCTGACCACTTTATAGGAGGCAAAGGCTACAATGAGGCATTATGATATCCCTCATCCATAATGTCTGAATTGTCATCAACCACATCAGGAACTTGCATAGGCAACTCAAAAGCACGGACTTGATCAATAGTCAACCTCATCCAACTTCTCCTTTGCACATCCCTCTCATTTAAACAGTCTTCCAAGAAGTCTTCAAGTTGGGGTTTGTGCTGGTATGAGCCTCCACCATGCATATTTCTTTTCACAAAACTTTTGCTATCAAAAGCTACTAGGGCAGATAGACTGTGAAGATTGAATTCTGCCAGTAACTTATCCACACTTTTAGCAATGTCATTACTCTTACAAGAATAGAAAGAAATTATCACAGGGAAGGAATACGCTTTCTTTTTCATCGCACGATACTTTGCATTCACGACCGTCATTTGATGACACACCTCCAGAAATATAAGGTAGTCTGATGGATACCGTGGCAGTTTCAGTGGGGCATTTTCATAACCCCGAATTCTCAAGTATGAGAAACAGGCAAACTGAACATAAAAACTTCTAAAATTCATTACTAGCATAGTTGCCTCTGCAAAGAACCTCCACTCTAGTGAACCTTCAATCCTTTTTGCAAGCAATATAGAAAAGGCATCATTTATCTGATGAGAATCTTTCATATCGACATTCTTCTACAACTGAGGGAAAGTTTGATACACAGGCGTGCCTAGGATGGGAGCTCCTTGAGCTCTTAAACCAGGCCAAGTAGCCTCTTTAATGGCTAATACATAAATCAGCTGGGAGCACATGTGAAAACTTACTTTTTGTGGGAAATTCACCAATTGTTCGTGCATACATTCACTAATTATTCTTGCCCAATCTATATGATGATCTCCACAAATAAGCAAGATAAATCGACATGTCCAGTATTCAAAAGCATCAAAGTCTGAGCTCCCAACTACACAATTTAGCAGAGTGATCATATCAGAAATTTCCTCTTTGAAATGGTTTCTCTTCAAATTAGCGGGAAGTCTCGACTTTCCTTTCTTCTCAACTTCTAGCTAGGTTTTAGCAATGCAACTCTGGCACCAATCATTTCTTTCATTATAAAAACCCCAAGCAAAGGACACGTAAACATCAGCATTCTCTTCATGCTCGTCCAAATTCAGAGCAAGAGCAGTGGATTCTGAATCAATCCTAGAAACAATAGAGTGGTCTGAAGCTCTTATTTCTTGAGACTCCAAGAAATAGTTATTGGCACAAGCAACCACTGGGTTGAGACAATGCACAGCGAGCAGAAAACCATCAGCTCTATCTAAGCCACTGCCCACAATTTTGTTAGCAAGAGAAGTCTGGCCCTCGGGTTGCATCCTCTTCCAAAAATCCTCAAGGTCAATGTGACCCAGTTTTGTATCTCTCACATCAGATAATCCATTTTCCACCACGGGAACCATAGGGGCCCCTTGAAATTTAAATTTTATTTTCACCACTTTGAAAACCCAGCTAGCTAAAAACTTTGAAACATTCATAGACATAGTAGAAGTCCATAATATACTTGTAGGGGAATCACTATACAGATTCATGAAAATGAAATATTTCCACCACCCAAAATAATTGCTATGTTCCTATAACAAAAGAGAGAAAACCAACCAAGCTAACTTGTAAATCAAGAATTCCACGAACTCCTCGTGCATGGTAGACTAGTAGCTCTCGACTCTGCAATGTATCTCCTTTGTGAAATTATGAAGACTTCACTGCAGGGTGGCTAACTTATTCAAGTTTATGTCACTTCTTCATAAATTCATTCATAAATTTCATTAATTGTTGGCGGAGTATCAAACTTTGAAATTCATAAAATCCCCTTGGGTTTCCCTCTAAAAAATGTGCCAATGTGTTAGCAAGAGACACTGCTCTGATGAATGATTAAATTTTGTCATTGATGGCAACAAAGAAAGGAGATTCCACCAACATGGCAAAGAGACTTTACTCCAGAAGGATAAATGGCTAAGTATGGGCAGTATACATTATATAGTGTAAATGATAGTGTTTGTGTCAATACGCCTCCGCAGTTGAAGATAATTATATGCGGTTCAAGTATGTTATTCATAGATACTTGGTGATCATTTACTCCAAAGTTCAAGTCTTGACTTCCTCCGGAAGTCAAATTGCAAAATATCTAAGTTCGGGTGAACAGAGTTAAGTCAGGAACAATGTACAGTACCAGAGTAAAAGGGTCTGCATTCCTCTGATGTTGCATATTTTGTCCTGCAGTTCTGAAGGTATAATAAGAAATCCAAAATGAATGTTGGTTATGAATCTTTGAGTCTCATATGGTCCGCAGTGAGAGTCATGATGTGACATATGAATTGGTCAAGCGTATTCTTAAGAAACAAGCCGACAGGCATGTTAGATCTTTAAGCGGAGAAGATATATTGTTTGAAAAATCAATCTAAGTGGTTGAATGATTGGTGCCAACCTATATGAAGACTATTAAATGATTGTTTGAGTCTGCATTGTAGATTGTGCACAAGTTCAAGCCAACAAGATATAACATTTGTATACACGGTTCATATTTGGCTTGCTGACCTAATTATGAGATAAACCTTGTAGCGGATATATATACTCGATGGATTTTGGTGTTGAAGAAGTGATAGATGATGTGAAGCATGTGAATTCAATGTATGTGTGATCTATAGCAGAGTTGTGACCAGAAAAAAATAGTAAGGGCAGAAGAGCAGAGTTCATGTAAAGCAGACCAGAAAAAGTAGAGCTGACATTATGAAGACATTTGAGTTTGTATACTGAGTTGTAAATGAAACTGCACCCCAGCATTCTGTAGATCCATTTGCAGTAGTCATCTCCTGCCAGTGAGCTAGTCCTTCTTCTATCTTCTTTTCATTTTCTTAGCAGTGAGCCTATTGCAGTGAGCACTTCATGGACAGTGAGTCCTAGGGTAGTGAGCCTTCATGTATTTCAGTATTGTTATCATAATATATTGTGAGCTAACACTCAAAGTGGTTTTTCCCTTTTGGGGATTTCCACGTAAGATCCTAGTGTTTATGTGTTATGAATTTGTTGATGCTCTTCTCATGTTTACTTTACTTTCATGTTATTGAATTTGGTAAATGGATAAGTGAATGTGTAAATGAAAAGGTTCTAAGAATATTGATTCACCCCCCTCTTAGTATTCTTTGCACTTAACACAATGTACTCACATGCATTCCAAATTAAATGCGAAGTGACAGGTGTCATTTTACCGTACTGCATTCAACAGCTCAGAAGAAGGTGCCACAGAAGCAGCAAGCACGTTCAATCAGCAAGTCAAATATTTTAGGAACTTTTGAACCACAAGGTTGAGAGTTTGAAATTTCAAAGAACATTCGATCTCCCGACAACAAAGGCTTAACTCACTACAAAGTGACCAAGAGCGACGAAGGAAAGAACTTAAGGCTCTAGACTTGGTAAATAGTTAGAAAGTCGGGTGGTTCATGAACTCTTGAACCCACCAACTTTGGTTCAAAAACTTACAGAATTTACGACAATACATAAAAATGACTAAGTGAAAGATTCAACTTGGGGAAAAGGAAACGAATAGTGGCAAATAAAGAATGGGAATTTCTAAGACATGAATGCTTTAGTAAAATTCAAACATGGGGTAATAGGAAGTAATTTAGATCACCTCCATAAGTATGAAAATGACTTTTTTTCCCTTAAAATCAAATTTCAAAATTGGTTTTAATTGTTTTCTCTCCAAGTGATTGTTATGAGCCAACTTAAAGTACAAAATAATTGAATTGAACACTAAAATGTTGTATATATATTTATGGAGGATTATATATAAAGGTTATACATATTTATAGAAGATTATATATATGTTTAATAGAAAAATGCTCTAACTAATCTACTTGTAATCAAAATAATTATCTATTGAACATTAGGACACTAGCAGACAAAGACATATATTTCGCCTCTATCTAATTAGGAAGGGCAAAATTATTTGGGCTATGTCCCTTTGTTATAGTCGAGTGACAAAATAGATATCTAAACTAACTAGAAATGGAAAAAAACACAGCGATAAATGGAATATTTAGAGAAATGAGATACAAAAACAAAAAACTACACTAATAGAGAACCTAGCACCAAAAGGTGGAGCCCATTGCCAAGGATGACAATGTGTGGCACAAACATCTACATGCCACGTGGTCTATACATCACTATATGGTTCAAATTCTAGTTCTCGATCCTCGTGCTCATCTTTTCAATTGTTCCTAGGATCATCAGATTCCTTGATGAGACTTGCAAACACAGAGACAGGGGAAAAGGGGTTGGGTTGTATAGGGGCTTGCCTTAGTCAAACCTCATTTTGGTGTTTCCACCTCAACAATAGCTAGATTGATAAATAGATAAAAATAGTGTGTGTTCTGAATCTTAAGTGTGTCTAAGATTGTAGCAAATAGTGACAAAGCAGTAAATGTAATAAACAATAATATAATAAAACCTACTCAGCAAGCTTGCACAATGATCTCTACATGCAAGAGATAAAATGGTAGTGTAAACAACCCATGAAATATATGCAATGTATATAAAAAGGATTGTGAAGAAGCAAAGCACAAAAATGAGAACTATTGAAACTTTATCACCTTACAGTGAGGAGGTGAAGGTTGCTCAGTAGGCAGTGGTTCCAATCATAATTCTTCAGAATCCATTGAGCTTCGATTGCAAGGGCATTATAAAAGCATTGATAAGATAACTACACTAATGCTTATTCTCAAACTTTTGTAGAGATTTGTCATGAAATTCATTGAATCAATTATGATTTTGGTAGAGATTTGCTACCAAAAGAATCAATCCTTTGCAATGACAAATCTACTTGCTTAAATAGAGAATGCAAGGACAAAAAATAAGGGATAAGAATCATTTGGACGTGGATAAGGAATTTGAAAATTTTAGTGAATCACGCAAGTGAAAAGATAACTTCTAAAAATGATCTCAAGACTGGAAAATGATATCAGGACATCAACACGTGGCGTATACATTCGTGCTAAGCACTAGACTTCTAGAAAATATAGTTCTTAAAAGGTCTAATTCCCTAGGGACAAAGCCAGGATTTAGACACCTTTGTAGTTTTTGGATATGATCAGCATAAAGGGTCAAAGCAGTGCAAGGCATCTCTCATGGGTTGAGGGTAAGGCCAAGGCTAGAAATGATCCTAAAAACACACTAAGAAGTGGACACTAAATCGAGTACCAAACAAAATGTGAAATTGTGAGCAAGCACAATTTACAACATTACATTTAACCCCCACTTTAGCAAGCGTATGACACTACGTGCATATGCATGCTAAAGTATAGAAATACAATATTGAAAGTAAATAAGAAGGAAAAAGGATCTACCTAAAAGGATATTGTAAGGGATACAACATGCAGCCAAGTGATAGAATGGAGCCCCTAGCTTAGGAACCTGTAGCATCACAATGTTAGGGACTGCATCCTACAAAACCACTTATTAGAAAGCAAAATCATCCTATAGGGTAAAACGGGTGCATTAGTCAAAATTTTCTAAGGGTAAATTAGAGGAGAAGATTGATCTAGAGTGAAAAATAAAGGTAGATATGTACCCCCTCTTTCTGCTAGCTAATTTTAATGTAGAAACAAGGTAGAAATCTAACACTTCATTTTTCTAAAAAATTAGTGAAAAAGCCTTTGGTAGGGTCATTTTCTAAAATAACACTAGAGTGAAAGGAATATGATGAAATAGGGGGCAGAATTGGGATTCCAATGCAATGAACGACATGAAAATTAAAGTTTGCAGGCTCAAGTTATGAAGGTTTTCGTGAAGAGTGTTTTAGAAAAAGGTAAAATTTTTGAAAAATCACTATAAATAGTAAGAGGATTTTTTACTTTTACTATTCATTTGTAAATTTGATTTTGGTAGAATTTGGAAGATTCTGAGCACCTTAGAGCACAAACATGCCTTGCGTATGATCTTACTGAGCCCCTAAACTAAACACCTCGAAGCAGCATGTGGAGCAAGGTTTGTCACTACGTGAGGTGAGTTGAGAATTTAATTTTGAATTTGTATGATGCCTCATTTTGCATGTTGAAGGATTCACCGAGACATTAACGTCTTGTCGGCGTGCTAGCGTCCTTCTGGCACACTAGCATATTTAGGATGCGCCAGTGTCCAAGATGGACACTAGGGTTTGTAAAAGGTGCTAGCGTCCATGCACTTAGGTCCAAACACTTAGCAAAATTTTGGAATGCTTTGTACTCTTGGTTTGATTTGATGATATAGTACTAATTATGTTATTGATGTGGTTGCAAAGGCCTCTGACAATGTGAGAGCACACTAGCAGACACCTCTACACATTATTTCGTAGTCGTGTGAGCATGCTTATAGTTGCAAAGGTCAGTCATCTTGTGGGTGTATACTATGCCCACTATGAGATTTCATGATAGCATGATGATGGTGCCCATGGACCGATGGGATAATGACACCTCTACGTTTCACCTGACGACGAGAGAGATGACAATTACCTTGGAGGATGTGTACTAGATCCTTCAGCTACCAATACAAGGTCACACTATGACGATCGTTAAGTAGAGGCCAGTTGCATCTATCCAGGAGGGACAATCTTACTACCTAGGTTGGACTATCCCTATAGATCTCTCAAGTCATATCCTTATCAACTAGTTGGAGTAGGGCGCAGTGGTCACACCATTAATTCACCGCATTATGATCACTATCCTCACCCTATGCATTACACAGGATGGTCAAGGCACTCAGTTTCACAGTGGCCTCATCCACACTATCAGGGTGATGGAGGAGCACAGGATGATATTCACATGGGACAGAGCACGGTTTCCCACATGTACCATGATTTAGGGTGCTATGTACATTATGAGACACAGAGATTGATGACCTACATGCTTCTTCAAGTGTAGGCATTCGAGCACATTACGTGCACGCAACCCGTGAGATTCTCGATAGATGTAGTCTGGTCATCCCCGTGAGCTCACGCCTACACCTTGAGGAGGTCATGGTAGTTTAGTTACTTGCTACACTAGAGAGTCACCTTTGATAGATTAGAGAGCAGAGACATCCTTTGGAGGCCGTACAAAGCATTGAGATTCTGGATGGGGTAGCGACGGTAGCTAGCATGAATGCAAAGGGATTGACTTTTTGTCGGTCGCCTCAATCACCTTATAGTGTCATTTTATTATGATAAGGTCACTAGGTAGTTTGGGTAGGTGCAGGGTGTTCCCCAAGCAATGCCTACATATGTGCGTTCACATTGCAGCGTCGTGAGGCCTGGTGATGAGGCCAGACTAACCATAATAGATGTTGCTTTGAGTGAGTCTGACGATGAGGTATAGGATGCAGTACCTATGTCTATTGATGATGATGTGGGGGCTTCCCCAGCATATGTAGCATGGTGAGCCACATCTCGGGTGGGTCCCATTTTCCCTCTAGACCACCCATTAGGAGATCTGAGACCATGGGTCGAGCAAGGTTTGCAAGAAGCTACTTTTGGGGTTGAGGAGCCATCAAAGGAGGAGGTAGATGATGAGGAGCAAGACTGAGAGGAGGGGAAGAGAGGGGAGGAAGAGGCAGCACCAACAGTAGGGATGCACAAACGTAAGGAGGAGGGCAGTGGCACTTTGGAGGAGAGACCTGCGACTCGATCTCGAGTGTCACGACCACTTCCGACTATGAGTGGCATACCTATCCAAACTAAGAGAGGGGAGTCAAGCAACATAGGAACTTTAGTGCCCCCATCTATCCCAGTGACGACGGCGGTTGCCCCCACCGATCCTAATTGGCAGGATGTAGACCCAGTGAGACTTTGATTTTATGTTTTGTGATTTGAGTAGAACACTAGATGCTCATATTATTTTGATTTTATACATGAAATGTGATGAGGGATTTGACATGATCTTTGTTTTCTTTTTGCAGTTAGTGCATGGGAGTTGGCAGATGGGAGTGGCACATGAAAGTACCCTTATGGTTCTAATACATGCACAACAACATGCTTTTCAACTCAAATAAACTCTTTCCTAGTCACAACCTGTTCTAGGAAAAAATTGCCATAACTTGGCCTCTTTTCATGCATTTTCAAAAGAAAATTTGAATGCAATTCAAAAACAAATTAATTTAATTCTTATTTGCATCATTAAACTCTATTCATTGCTACAATGAAGAGACCATAAGCATCCAGCTATTGTGGGCATGGTAAATACAAAATGTATATTCAAAAAGAACAAAACCACAAGAAAAATACCTCCTTCCAAGCAAGCTTTCAAATGGAAAAATCTTTTCTTGAGAGGCATGAATCCAATATGAATTTCTTCCTATATTGAAGCAATTCCAAGACCATTCCAATGCACTCCCACCCACAAGTAGAATCCAGTTGTAGCCACCTCCATGAATTTTTATTTCCAAGGAGAAGGAGAGAGGGAGAAAATACAAGAAAAACACATAAAAATAAAAGGGAACTCTATTTTCCTTATATGCTCCCCAAAACCCTTTTATTTTCTTATTTCGTTTATTTTCTTTATTTCCCATTCCCAGATATCTATTCCAAAATACATTTGAAATAATAAGAAATTAACTAAATAAACAAATGCAATTATTTCTACAAGGTAATTGCATTCCATAAAATCCAAACACTCGCATAATTAAACTTAATTTCCTTTATAAAGTGATTCTACGTAAGACAAAAGTCTAGAAATAGATAATTCTAATAAATAGAAATTAATCTATTTCCCAAGCACATAACAATGAAATATAATGCATTTTCCACAAATTTAAAACTATTAACTCAAATTAGATAATCCATTTTCTCATTTCTAACTATTCAAATATTTTGAAAACACATTTTTTGAAATAAATTAAAATATAATGCAAAATCTAGAAGAAACACATGCAAAGGACTCATTCACACTTTACGGGTTTAGTCACAACATAAGGGTCCAAAATCACAATAGATTCAAAAGAGAGGCAAACTGCATAGACACCAAAAATATCCTTCAATTCGCAACTGAATAGGATGGGTTAAGCAACCAACCTACCACAAGAAACACAGGTTCAATAACTCAACCACTAGGACTAGGTAAGGAGAGATAACTAAGCATCCCATGTCAACTTCTCCACATCCAAATCATTGGTCAAGCACTTATAAAAATATATCTTGAAAACTCAAGGCAAAGCATCAGATCCAAGTATGGAGATCATAGCCGAAGCAACATATAATGACCAATGAAGATGCATAATCTAGAAAGGCACATATCCATCTTGCAATTACATCATATAATAATCAACTCAATATATCGTTTAATCTAACTAGAGAAATAATAAGACTTGATAAGAGATGCACATGGGTGGGCACTACATAATATCTATAATTCCTCCCACATTACATAGGGAGCCTATTCTTGACCCCCATCCTGGCCTACATCTTGCTCACCTTGACTTACATCGTGATCAGTTCTCAAGATATGGACTTCTTGCTCAAGAACATTCAGTTGATCCTTTATTTCAATGGGAATCCTTATATTCTGATCAAGCTTTTTTGCTCAATCATCCTAACCATTATTGGGATCTATCCCTTTAGATGCCCTAGCAGTCACCATAATACCAAAAAAGAGCACTCACATGTGTGAGTAGTGGATCCATTTGGTTTTAGAGTCGGATTTTATACCATATGTAGAAACACCATACAAACACACATTTTTATTTGATTTTTATCTAATTGGCAATTTTCCCAAGCTTATAGTGTCATCAAGGATCAAAACCTTTAAACTTGAAATTATACTTATTATGTTTGAGGAAAATCTCTTAAGAAATTCAATTCAACTAATGTCAAACCATTTAATCAACTAACAAATCCTATTGCCTTGATAATTCACACAAGATTTTATAATCATAATTCCATCATATGATTAAATAAAAACATCTTGAATTGACTCAACACAACACGAATGAGACATATCCATGATGGCACATGCATTGCATCCTTGCTAATGGTGTCGACTGGATAAATCTTGCACTCATGGCAAAAACCAATCAAGTAGTGGAGAAACTGGTGGAAGACTCTCTTTGCATGGAAGAAGAGCATCATGGATGACAACGGTATGGTCCTATGGAGGGGGCGTTGCACCAATAGGTTCACTCAATTCACAAGGGAGGAGCACCTAGAAGTAGACAATAGTGTTTATTTGTTGAGATATGTTTGGATGTTGGCTTGTGAATTGTTGAAGAGTAGTTGTTGTGATTCTGATCTAGCTAGGTGGGTCATTGGCTCTAATTATATTGAGTTCATTTTCCAAAAAGAGATGGAAGGTTTTGATCCTTCACTCCTGTAAGGGCACAAATTCCCTTGCACATATTCATTCATTGGTTTGTTGGATCTCCCTTACAATTTCCACTTGTTCTTGAGCTTGCTCTTTAGTGGGTGTTTCTTAAATCGATGGATTTATTCTAATTTCATTTAACATTGGCTCAATCCAATCCTCCTTGATTCTAGGACACATCAAGCATGAGATTCTAGTGAGGAAAAGGAAAATCAAAAGACTTGTTCTAGTGTTTTTGCTTGGTTTACTTGATTAGTTTGCTTTGAAGCATCTAGATTATTGATTATTCAAATGTTCATTGGGTGCATTATGATATTACCGAGGGCTTTTGTCTGCTTTGTTTTTATGTTTCCATAAGTCAAGTGAATAATTTATCTAAATGAACTAATCTATATGCAAAAACAAATCTATTATAGATCTTTTTATATTCTCTAAAAAAATGTGATCTAATTAATCTATTTGCAAAAGAATTTCTCTTGTTGTATTTTAATGAATGTTGCTAAATGATTTTAACCAAATTTTTCTAGATGTAATTACTATGTTTTGTTTTGCGTTTTTTTTTTTTTTTTAACGTATTGGCAAGATGAAATATCTTGTGTTGGAATCGAGGGCTTTTCACTTAGACCTCTTATGTTGGAATCAAGGGCTTTCAAAGAATGAGAATCTAATTAAATATAAATTAATCTAATCTAATCTAAATATTCTTATAGACACTAAAAAATGTCCTCATGTCGCAAATGTGACAGGACAATTTCTCCTTCCATTTCCATAATTCATCTAATTTAATTTCATCATTTCTAATCATTTATCCATGTGTCTTCTATAATTAAATAATTAATCCTAATTGATTATTTAATTATTCATAATGTTCCCTTCACTTGATTTATTCAAACAAATAAATCAAATTCCATCACCTAATTATCCTAAATCCCCTTTCACATGTCCCCTTCCTCAAATGAATTAAATAAACTAAACAAGTTTATTTAATTTAAACATCCTCCACCTCATCATATTTGTGAATTTTAAATTCACTTTTGTCCTCTAGTGGTGAGGAAACCCTAACTCATCCTAGCCCTCCATTTGGCCTTAAAGTCAACTCTCAATTTTGGCCCTCCATTCAAATCAGGTGTTCTATAAAATACCTCTTTTAGCTTCATTTTCACCCCTTAGGCTCTTAGAATTCTCTCTCAGCTGTAAACCCTCCAAAGTCTTGCTAATCATACTCAAGAGCTTCTCATGATGTTGCATGAACTTGCAAATTTGAGAACACAATGCAAAGATGGAGGAGGACAATAGAAGTTAGTCAATGTTAGCTTAGATTTTTTACTAGTTTTCCTGTTTATTTGACTGTTTTCTAAGCTTGCTTGCATTCTATTGCAATTAGGGTCTGATAGTTTACTTTTTTTAACATTAGACCTAATTTTTCCCTAACACAAAATGGTGAACCCGACGTGAATGCGTGTAGAATCTAACCTTTTTGGGTGATTTTTGAAAATCAAGTTTCGCAAGTGACCTCCGAGGCTCAAATGGACCTCATCGTTGAGTCCCGGAGGCCCTTTCGGCGAAAAATGACATAAAATTTGATATGTTTTGGTCACTGTAAAAATTTTGAAATTTTTTAGTTGCAATCCATACCGTACGGACCATCCGTACTGACTGAGTTGCATGTCTGTGTTTTGGCTTAGTTTTTTTTTGCAGGTCATGGTTTTATTTCTCTCTGGGTTATTGAATTAGGTATTTTTGCAGGTTTCAAGTTCTTTAAGCCCTAAATCCTCCCGTGCCACCTCTAAAAAACTCTCTGTCGCCACTAAAAAATAAAAAACCTATCCTCCGCTTGATTTGTCATAGGCCACCTTCTTTGGAGACCTCCACCACTGGTCATTCAAAGCCCTGACTTACTATCTACAACTAAACCCTAGCCCCTTGTGGTGGAAGTTTCCTGTCACTGCTAAACGCCCTCAAAATCAACCTAAAGCCTAAAACTCCATTGCCGCTTTTAAAATCTTGTCGACATCCGCCAAAATCCTGGTCGCCACCCATTTATAGGGGTCACCACCCATATTCTGCCCACCTCCGCTTTAACATTGTCACTGGTATAGGTCGAAACCCTAATGTCTCCACTTTCTAACCCTTCCACCGTTGGTGTTTTACCCTAGCGACACCGCTTGTAATGCCCACACCGCCTACAGTCGCAGCCATTAAGCCATCCGATGCCTTGTTTGATCTTCCTTCCACCGCATAAACCTCAGTCACCTACATAAAACCCTAACTCGTCCCCCTAACCACCACTGTTGCTTTAACGTTTTGTTGGCAGTTTAGGCAGGGTCTCGACCTCCACCTTGGTGGTCTATTTCATACGTGGTGCTTGTGACACCATCCCTCAGACCGCGACCGTGACCCCCTGCATCACAATTTTCCAACGAACATCCCTAACCATCATCTAGGCATTAATTGTTACATGAGCCTTAGATGTTATAGGATTTGGCTGCCCTAACAGTGGCCTCTAATTGGCGGTCACGCGGAGGACCCATTGACCTTGGCATTTTCCTTTTTTTTTTGCATAATCCTGGCCCCTGGTCATATGACTGACCAGGGGCCCCATACAAACATAAACTGCCACTGATAACTGTAACCGCCAGCAGTATTAACAACTATATGTGACCAGATTCAGCTTAACATCTAGTGGTTAGTGCTAATTGCCAGCTAAACCCCTGTTTGCCCCCACATACCAAAATAGGTGATTTTTTTCAAACGATCATAACTTTTGCGTACAGTAGCAAAATTTCACAAATTTGGTGGTGTTGGAAAGAGGATTCTGTAAACTTTGCAATGGTGCCAATTTCAATAGATAAAAGAAATTTCTGGTCAAAGTCAGACCTCATTTTAAACTTTGACCGAGCATAACTTGAGCAGATTTTATTAGATTTTGACATAATTTTTTAAAAAAGTGCTTAGAATTTTCTCAATTTTCTGATTATGCCATCATTTTTTTGTCACTGATCAAAATTTTCATATTTTTAGCAGATTCTCTTTTTGACCTTTTGACTTCAAGGCTTGCAAAAAGGGGTTTTTACTTGAGATTTCATGTTTTTGCATTAATGATTTTCTACTACTAATGTCTGATTTGCAGCATGTGGCATTCATGGGATGAAGACTATAAATTGAAACTACTAACACATTTGATGTAGGGATTCGATTTCTTTCATATGCATGTGTGTTGGTTATCATAGGCACATTTGGTTTTGGGCTCATAAAATGAACATAATCTTGTTGTTTTCACATTTGGTTTGGGCTTAAAATGAATCACTATTTGCTATGCTTGGTGATTGTGCTTGTGTTGTGAAGTGTGTATGCTCTTCCCTCACGTTTTAAGTGATATTGGGAATCAAAAACACTTCACAACATTTTCATAAATCACACCACACATCTATTTCTAAGGTCAATGAACATGTGTGAGTGTGAGCAAGTTACATGTGTATGCTCTCCCCTTGCGTCTTAGTGTGATCCTAGGGATCAAAAACATGTTAACTTGTCTTGCTTTTGTCACCCTTTAGAGTGGGCTTGCTCTTGAGACACATCCGCAAGGAGAACTCATTTGCGACCCCAAGCGGTACTTTCATCCGGTCTATGATAAAAATTAGGATAAGGCGAAAGCCAAGTCTAAACCGGTATGAGTGCTCAACATACAGTGCTAGCTTGAAAGGAGGCGTACCTTTGTGTATATTAAAACTCCTAGTAGGGTTAGTTAGAGCCTTTAGTGGCTAGTTGGATGCTCGTGGGGTGCCAGTCCCCCAGATATTCACTACAAACCATTGTTTAGTGGCCAAAAACCCTCTACTTGTTGATATAGGAGGTCAGATGATAGATCTCTAATAGTCATCCCATATTTTCACAGTTTAAAGCAGAGGTAGCAAAGTACCTTAAGATCTACACATCTTGAGGACTTGGAACTTGGTGTGCCTAAGAAGTGAGTGCACTGTAAGGGGGAGCACGTGCCACCAAGTTTCTGAAGCTATCCCCTTTAAATAGGCATGGCCGAGGAAACCCAAGTGGGAACTCAGCAAGTATAGTCCTTTCCTAGCCCTAGGGTTGTGCTTGTTTTCTAAGTGCTTTCAAAACTCATCAAAAATGCCAAGTGTCTTCTATGATTGATGTGTGTGCTTGCATAATCATCACCCTCGACATTCAAATCCATCAATTCATCCCAAGTCATCATAGCTTGATCACATTCATACCATATCATTATCATTCAACCTTCGTATCCTAATCACCCCCCTAAGCCAATCAATTTCATCCTAATCATTCCACTTCAACATAATCATTATCCTAATCATCATCCTTGTCACCCCCCATATCCTTATCACTATCCTAATCATTATCTTAATCCATCCAAATCACCTAACAACATCATTACACTTTATCATCCTCATTCCAAGTCACTTCCATTTCACCTTAATTCATCCTAGTCATTATCCTTGTCCTTCCTCAAACATCCTAATCATCCCATTCCTCATCATTCAACCACATCCCTAATCCCCTTATCCTTACACATCATCCTATCATATCCAAACAACATTGATCCCAATCATTCCTAATCACATTCTTGTCATATCTTCTTCATGCCACCTCATCATAATTATACCCTAATCATTCCTAATCATCACATCCATTCACATCATATCATATTCATCATTCCAACTCATCCTATCCTAATCACATCCCTACTCATATCTTCATCATTCAACCTTCGTGTCCTAATCACCCTTCTTAGCCACATCATATCCAAGCCATCCCTAATCATACCCTAATCACATTCTTATCACTTTCTAATCATTCCACCTCATCTTAATTGTCCTATTTATCATTTTCACATCATACCCAAATCATCCATTCATCCTATTTATCATATTCATCATTCCAACTCATCATATCCTAATCACATCCCTACTCATATCTTCATCATTCAACCTTCATGTCCTTAGCCACATCATGTCATATCCTAATAAAATTCTTATCATTTTTAATCATTCCACCTCACCCCAATCTATCATATTCATAATTCCTAATTATTCCACCTCTCCATAATCATATCCTCTTCATCCTTCCTAATCATTCCACATTATCCTAATCATGTCCTATTCATCGTACCTAATCATTACACCATATCCTAATCATATTCTATTCATCGTTCCAAATCATTCCACCTCATCCCAATTATATCCTAAGCATCATAATCATATCCAATTCATCATGCATAACCATTACACATCATCATCCTAATCCAATCCATTTCACCCTAATCATTCTTCTAGTCATCATACAATCGTGTCATTCCTAATCAAACCCTAATCATCCCACCTAATCCTAATCATATCCTATTCATCATCCCTAATCATTATACATCCTCATCTTCTTGTCCAAACAACATCATCATAACCATTCTCCTAATCATATCCAAGTCATCCTTGTCAAACCCTAATCACTTATTTCATCTAATCACCATCATTCAAGTCATCCTTAACAAACCCTAATCACCTCGTTCATCTAATCACCATCATCTTAATTATCCTAGTATAAACCCTAATCATCATGCATCGTCATCCTCATCTGATCAACTTCTTCCTAATCCATCAAAGTCATCTAATCTCATCACTAAACATCATCAAATTCATTCTAATTTATCCAACCAATCACATCCCAATCATATCCTACCATTCATTCCAATCCATTTCATTCCCAATCATTCACCACAACTGTAGGGAAAACTTTGAGCATCTACTCTCCCTATCGAATCTGATTGCAACTGTGTCAAAGCCACCTATTACATATCCAATTCCATTCCTTTACAATCACATTTCATTAGCATTCAGCCCTTGACATCTATAGAGGACCCTAAACATTAGTCTTCCTAAGGTTGAAACATAGGGAGAAACTGTTGAAGCTTGACTGTATCACAAGTACAAATCTGTGGACCAAGAGACCTTGACATCTTTTTCAAATCAATCACAACTTGGGCTTAATACTCCAAGGCTAGTTTAAGTCCATCCTTCCAAGTGAATTCTGAAACTCATGGGTTCACTTTAATCAATCATTTTCTTTCACACCTCAAGGTCTCGATAAATCCAATTTATCCTTTGACAAGGTCATTAGTAGACGAGAGCACCCTCTTGGAGCTAGACTTTTCAAAGACTCATTAGCCTCTATCATAGCCTAGGCCTCATCACCTTGCATTGACATCCACCATACCACCTTACAATTCACAAATCCCATTCGGTAAAGACATGGTTGCAAAATGAAGACAAAGGGAGTCAATCCTCCTAGTTATCCCTATTCATCCTCATCATTCCACGTCATTCTTGTCATCCAATCAACATCATTCTAATCATATCCCAATCAATTTTCATCCTAATCATTATTCTTGTCATTCAACATCATCATAATCACATCGTACTCATATCTTCATCATTCAACCTTCACATCCTAATCACCCTTTCTAATTACATCATTCAATCAAACTCATCCTAATCACCTCACCCCTAATCTAATCATAGCCAAGTCATCCTAATCACAACCCCAATCATCCTTGTCATCTAATCTTGTCATTCCTTAACATCCTAATCATCTCTTTCATCCAATCCAATTCACCCTAATCATTATCCTAATCACATCTCATTCATCCTAATCATTCCAAACCATCATTCATCATAGTCAAACACTTATCAACATGGTCCTAATCACACAAGATGACATACAACAATATGAAGACATGTGTCATTCCATGCCAATCCTAGAGAACAAGGTCCTAGTACCCCAAGCCTATCCAAGTCCACTTGGCGGCAAGATGAAGTGCCTTTAAATACTCATTCTACCTTTGACAAGGGGAACATAAGTCTACCTCATCCATCCTATAAATACATTCTACCACCGTACCCTAATCCTACATCAATCCCATGTCCTAGAATCAAACATTACAAAAGCAAGCCTAAGGGGTTGTCCATATCCACCAATCCATTTGATCCCTTTGACACTCCACTTAATCCAAGTCCAAACCCTAATCTCACAATACTATCCATCCCTCTTATCCCTCCACCATGGGAACTTTCTGCTCCACCTAATCATAATCATAAGTCCACATCATCTACCCTCATCGTCCATCCACTATATTTTCCTTCCACACATGCCCTTGTGAAGGATGTGATCCCTTGGTTACTAGCAAGGAACAACGTACCCCCATGTCAAACACCTATTTTGGCACCTCTCAAAGAGCCTTTGAATGCAATTCGTATTCCTCCAACTCCATCATGTGATTCACAACCTATTGAGCCTACATGTCCTAGTCAATACCCATCACACACCTATGTCATCCACCATCTGGAACATAGCAAGCCTATCCACGAGTCATCCACATCCACTTCCACCCAAAGTCAAGAGATATGTCAAGAGCATAATCCTAAGCATGAGGAAACATTACCCCCTCATCCACATCAAGATAAAACCCCTTCCATTGTACCCCTTCATAACACACTTGATCCCATTTATGATCACAATCCCCTCTATGATCAAGAAGACCATGATGATCCACTTAGCCAACTTTATGCATTCCATGGTCAAGAGCTTGCCACCTCACCCATTCATGATCCAACCACTGCCACTTGTCATAATGGGACAAGTGCCTCCCAAATACACATAGAAGATCAAACAAATAACTTGGATCTACATGAACATAATAAAGATCCTAATGATCCTTCCACATCCACCATCAATCCCATTTCAAATCCATTTTCATATCCTATCGGTTTATCCACTTTCATTCATGAATGTTCTTCCTTAGGAACACAACAACCTTTGTCCACCATCTCACCTTCTTCATCCAATAAGGAACTCGTGTCTAGTTCCCAAACCACACATAGTCCCATTGTCAACCACATGCTCCAAAACATGAACTACCAAGGTAAATGCTTAGGCCTTCATGAACAAGGTATTTTGGAGCCTATACATGTCAAAGTTTCTCCACGCTCATATGGCCTTGGATACACACCCCAAGGACAACAATCTAACATTGTTGGTACTTCATCCATTCACTCTAAGTCCACCACTTTCTGTCACAAATCTCATCACATTCCCAAAACATACGTCGCCATTCCACCTCCATCATCTTATAAGTGTCAAAAGCATGTGACCATACACCTTCCCCCATCCAATCTACCTCCATTACTTCCAACCCTTATTTTCCCACCTTCCACCTTGCCACCATTGCTCCCAACACCTAATATCCCAATCATCCATAAATACCCTTACATTCTTAATCATGACCAACAAATGCACACATGGTCCAAACGTGAAACTTCCACTCATTCCACCAAACCCATGGGATTAAAAAATAAAAATTTGGATGTCTCTACATATAAAGCCAAAAATCCTAAGGGTCATAATACTTTAGGAAATCAATCCAAAAAATCAAATCAAAATCCATCCAAAAAGCCACCCAAGCGCATACCTTCACAAGCAAAGTCAAAAACTAAAATGGTATGGGTCCCTAAACAAAAAAGAAAGTCAAATGAGGCATCCACCTCTCAAAAATCCCAACCATCCTCTTCCACCCATTCCATTCAAAAATATCAAATCCCTTCATCCCACGTGATAAACAAAAATCATAAAAATACTAAGTCTATGTGGGTCCCAAAATGCTTACATCATCCATCCACTAAGCAAACATCTCCATTGTTTCCAACACCACCATCCACTCAAAAGCTTCAATGTTTATCACGATGTGTGAAACCGTTGGTCATGATTCCTTTTCACACCTCCATCACCCCATCATTCAATCATTACCCTACATATCTGCCTTATCCTATCCCTATGGTCCATGCTTTGGCATAAACATTTCATCCACTATCTTCCCTACATAATCCACATCATAATCTACTCTCGTTCTTTTCATAATCCACCATCTACCTAATCCATCGGAATTTCATACAATTACTTACCAACATCGATGAGCATGACGACTTGACATGGTTCATCTAGGACGACATATTTCTCCAATGGGACTATCACCTTTCATGTCACTAGACACTTGAGTCCCTCCTATCCATACCCACCTTCTTCCATTCAAAAGTTAAAAAAAAAAAGTAAAGATAAATCCTTTCGTCTAATGGTAAAAACTTGGTAAACAAGCGCCTTGGATAAGTACCATGATGAAAACCTGGCAAACAGACATCGTGTGTAAGTTGATCTTCTATGTCACTTACACTTGGGAGCACCCTATCTCATCCACACTATCATTTTCCAAACTATCATTTCCTATCCTATCTTGTCATACCATTTCCATATCATCCTATCCACATACACATATACCTATCCTATCGAGTCCATTCATTATCCCTTCCTCTTTTGATCTTGATAAAGAAATGAGAGCACAATGTTGAGAAATGTTTTGGATGTCTCTTGACTTACCTCATCCCTTCCAAACAATCCATCTCATCATCCTTTTATCATAAGTGTCGTCATGAAAAATCCTAAGCATACTACCTATAATGGGGCATGTTATTCCTCTGTGACATAGTCCTTGGAGATCACATCCTTGCCCTCTTACGCATGCGTTCCTTCCATCCACTATCACCCACCCCTTCTCGCATTTATCCCTTCCCACCTAGACTTGGTTTCCCTTTGTCATTGGTATCTATCGAAAAGGCTACCCAAATTGTCATCCATTGACATCAAAACATTCCACAAACTCTAAAAAAATCAAAATATTCCCCAAAAATACAAAAAAAATAAGAAATATTTTCAAAAATCCAAAAAAATACAACATTTCAAAAATCCAAAAAAATCGAAACATATCAAAATCCAAAAAGAAGCCAAAACATCCAAATATTCCTCAAAAATTCAAAAAAAAAAAATTCCAAAAACACAAAAAAAATCAAATATTCCCAAAAACACAAAAAAAAATCCTCAAAAATCCAAAAAAATAAAACATCTTAAAATTCCAACAAAAAAACATCTTAAAAAACCAAAAAAATCAAAACATACCAAAAAACCAAAAAAATAAAAATATGTCAAAAAAATACAAAAAATCAAAACATGTCAAAATCCAAAACGTCAAAATATTCCCAAAAGATAAAAAATCAAATATCCTACAAAAATCCAAGCAATAAAATCACATTCTTCAAATCACTTCATCAATTCATCAATTCAATCGATTCTTCCAGTCACATCGCCCAAATCATTCAATCCATTCATTCAAACCAATTCAATTCATCACATCATTCCAACCAAATCAATTCTTCAATCAATTCTTCAAATCATTCAATTCCTCACCTAAATCGCTCAATCAAATCTCTCAATCGATCCATTCAAACATCCTAATCGCTTCACATCATCATATCAGTCAAATTAGTTCTTCCAATCATCCACCATCTGCATGGTCAAACTACGTTGCCTCTGAGCTTTCACGTAGGCAAGGCCATCTGCGATGCGTCCCTGAGGTATTTAGATCAGCCTCTTAGGGTCTATCCTGTCAACTCTCATAATAAGTTGTCCCTTCGTGAAATGGACACTTTGATCAGACAATCAATCTTTCACAGCAACACGCACTTCAAACCAATCCCAACATCAAACAAGACAAGCTATCCAATCAATCAAACCAATCAATTGCTTAGTGATAATCATATGTCACTCTCAAGCTATCCTCATCTACTATCCCATACCTTATACAAAATGGGGCATCATCGAAACCAGGATCCTGTTCCTTATATGACATGCATAATTTATCAAACATCATCAATCAAACCCTAGTGTTGCTCGCATGGCCAACAACACAAGTGTCAATCAATCAATCACTTGCCTTAGATAGGTAGAGGCATTATCAAAACCAGACGAGGCATCTTATACAACATGCTTCCTATCCTGAAACCAGGCTCCTTCTCCATCATTCAACCTATCACAATCAATCAAGCACATATCACTTGGAAAAAGTTCCAACTGTGAGTTGGTCTAGTCTGTCTTATTTTACTAGATTATTTTTTACAGTCTCATTCTTATGCTTCTCAAGGTAGTCCCTAAGCGATGAAGAGAAACAAGGATAGAGCGGGACCTTTTTCTTTGATTGTTGTTTGCGGTTTGTCTTGGCAAATGACTGGGGCAACTTGGTGCCTTGTGTGTGACCGAGATTCCATTGGGTGTGAATCAAAGACATCCTATGCATTAGAAAGAATAAATGCTTCCTTGCATTAGGACTTACATACCCCACAGCTATCTCATCGTATGTTCCGACAAGGTATCACAGTTACTAGTCTGAGTCAGGGCATTCCTTGTTTGTCATGTGCCTATTTCACAAGGGACTACACTTTCCACCTTGGCCTTTGACATGTCATGGTGATTTTTGTCATTTGACATAATAAGTTCTATGATGATAAGCAAAAAAATTGCAAGTGAGAAGCTAAAAAATCTATCAAAGCAAGATCTCATTCCCATTCTTCTAGCCACATCTGTCATTCCTCCACCTTCATTGCATCTTAACATATCATTCATTTCTTCCATCCATTCCTATTTCTTCCTTAATCAAACCCTTTCATTTCGAGAGCCTACCCGGTTTTGTCCAACCTGCCTATCCTCTCGAGGGGGCATCATCACCCTATCTTTCCATCACCATCATTTTCCTCTATCCATTTCCTTAGCTTCTTTGAAATGATGTTACTCGACATAAATCTCATCATCTCAAACATCATCTCAAAGAGGGGCAAAATGTAGACACTGAAAAATGTCCTCATGTCACAAATGTGACAGGGCAATTTCTCCTTCCATTTCCATAATTCATCTAATTCAATTTCATCATTTCTAATCATTTATCCATGTGTCTTCTATAATTAAATAATTAATCCTAATTGATTATTTAATTATTCATAAAGTTCCCTTCACTTGATTTATTCAAACAAATAAATCAAATTCCATCACTTGATTATCCTAAATCCCCTTTCACATGTCCCCTTCCTCAAATGAATTAAATAAACTAAACAAGTTTATTTAATTTAAACATCCTCCACCTCATCGTATTTGTGAATTTTAAATTCACTTTTGTCCTCTAGTGGTGAGGAAACCCTAACTCATCCTAGCCCTCCATTTGGCCCTAAAGTCAACTCTCAATCCTGGCCCTCCATTCAAATCAGGTGTTCTATAAAACACCTCTTTTAGCTTCATTTTCACCCCTTAGGCTCTTAGAATTCTCTCTCAGTTGTAAACCCTCCAAATTCTTGCTAATCATACTCAAGAGCTTCTCATGATGTTGCATGAACTTGCAAATCTAAGAACACAATGCAAAGATGGAGGAGGACAATAGAAGTTAGTCAATGTTAGCTTAGATTTTTTACTGGTTTTCGTGTTTATTTGACTGCTTTCTAAGCTTGCTTGCATTCTATTGCAGTTAGGGTTTGATAGTTTACTATTTTTAACATTAGACCTAATTTTTCCCTAACACAATTCTAAATTAATAATTCTACTCTAACCAAGAATCAATAACAAAATGTTACTATCCTCAGGAAATTTTGATTTCCTAATTACTATTTTAATCTACTATAAAGAAATGAAAGTTTCTAAAATGTGGAACCTTTATGAAAGTTTAAAGATTCTTTAAAGTGGCATGCATCTTTAGGTGATCTAGCTTTTGTATCTTCTCCTTTAACAATGGGGTGCTCCTCTTCAATGGTAGTGGGAGATAGGGAAACTCTAGATTTGAGAAAATTGAGAGATTACTTGTAAGGTAAAGAGAAGCTTTGAAGGTTTTGTGTAATAAGATGGGAAAGGTACATATATCTTGTAATGAGCATGAATATACTATGGGGGTTGCTAGAGCAAGGGTATCTCGAGACTTCTAAAGGTGATTCATAATTCACTTGATAGAGAGGGAGAGGAACGAAAGATTCTTGCAAAGAAATGACTAAGAATGCAAATTAAAACAACCTCCTAGATGCTAATGGCAAGGGGATTATAAATAGTTGAAGAAGCTTCACAACTAGGGGGAGATGACTGAGAGATAACAACAAAGGTGATTGTGAGGAGAGAATATTTAATTAGGGGAAGAAAAAGTTCAGGTAGAACTCAAATCAACTCACAATCAAAAGGAAGAAAGGTGGTAAAATGCCCATAATTGAAGAAATCATATGTCCTCCGAACACAATAGGGTCACCATTTTTACCAGGGCAAGTCACTTGGGTGACCCTACAATTAAAGGTATATAAAAGGGTTTTGGAAGGGCATGAAGACACAAAATCCAAGTCAAGGACTAGGAAAGGTGAAAAGGAGGCTACGAAGGACACTAAAAACATAGAAAACTACCATCAAATAAAAAATGCTAAGAGATATATTTCATGCCATGTGGGTCGCAAGTTAGGCTACCAGGTCATCATCAGATTGTCATGTTGGCATATACTATGTTGGTCACTTACAAGATGTTGTCTAGTCAATGATTATAAAGTATGTGTGTTGGACTACTACATGCACCACCATTGGGCTAGGGAGCTTGAACTCCTAGAGGTTCTTGTGGTGCAAGATGGTGCCAATGTTCACCAACTTATTAAGGTGCAGATCTTTGGTAGTTAGTGTTGAGGTTCCTTCAAGCAAGCACGATCAATACTCTCCTTATTAATAGTCAAACTTCTTAGGATAGGAAGCTATAGACTAGTGGTGTAGCGCAGTGCTATAAAGGAGCCACATTGGGGTAATGTAAAAGCTCAAACCTTAGGATTACAGAGCATGTGGTAGTGGATAGCACCATTGCTCATGAGGGTAAGTCATCTCATATAGGCAGTTCCATTCATATAGAGAGGTTGGTGAAAACCCACATATCCTTGGGAATTGTTTTTCTCCATGCTTCCTTCTTATAGATAGTGGTGTGAAGAAAGGTATTATGAAGCCTAGAATCTGGACAAATGTGTTTGACTATAGGAAACATGAGATCGAACCTTTATGGTCTAATACCAATAATCTAATTTTGATCTAAGAATAAGAGGACAACCTTGCATGTAGGCAAAGTTATGGTTGACCCATTGGAGGTAGGTTTACTTCTAAGGGAAAGATTGATTTACAAAATCATTATTATATGCCATGGTGAAGGTGAAGCAAATACATGACAAAAGCATGGTGAATATTATCTTGTATTCGCCAAAGGTGCATTATGCATAAATACAAAGAATCTAGTAGGAGAGCACGCTCTTTTGGTTATACACGGAGGAGCATCCATTTGATTTGCCAGATAAACCTTGGAGTACAATTAGATTAGGACGATTGATGTGATTGGGTTTATTTGTTAGAAGACTAGTTTATATAATGTACAATGAGTCGTATTTATATAACAAGATAACAATTGAGCCTTCCATGAGGTGCTGACAAGTGTCATGTGTATATTGTACACTTCCCATGTGACTAGGGTTAGACTAGATGTTACATTCATACGGTGTTAGTTGGATGGCACAATCATGTGGAGTAGACAATGAAATGTCAAATGCATATGGAGTTGAACTAATTATATTGGTGCAAGTGCATGTGCACTTAAGTGCAGGTCACACATAATGCAAAAAGGTTGAAGAAGCTAGCAATGTTGTTGTTGAAGTTGAATTGTAGATTCTTGATGTTGTGCAGAGCTGATGGAATCTAGATGCTTGTGCAAATATGCGTAAATCAAATTTTTCATAGTATCCCATCCATGTGTGGAGCATCTTGTCATTATGCTACGTGAGCAAAGGAATGTTGTGGCATGAGATGAGATTATATTGAGTCAATGTGTAGGAGTGTGAGTTGCATGAATACACATGGATCAATCATAGACTTCAAAAGGTACAATGTCACAAGTCACAGTGTCCTACGTGGGTTTAACTGCATACTTTCAAAAAGTGCATTATTTATGTTGGTAAGGCAAACTGCACCACTACCTGCACAACATAAGCATAGACAAACTCATTGAAAACCAATGCGGTACCTCCAACCAACATACATCACATCCAAGAAACATCTCAAGGGAGAAAGACACATCTCTCTATGTATTTTTGTATATATATACCATATAGAAATAGACAAGGGGATAGAGATAAGATACATAAACACGAGGAGATATAAGAAAGTTATAGTAGAAGCTACCCAATCATATGTGATATATATATATATATATATATGCTTGCGGTAAATGATGTACATTGTATATAAAATATATGATATGAATAGAGCTATCTTATGGTGTCAATGAATCTCCAAATTTTTTTGAATCTTTATGTCATGCATATGTTTCTTACCACACTCGTTTGATTTCCTTCTTATTGCATCACCTTGGGGTTAACTTATCTGAAATAAGTGGTATAGACCTTAGGCCTACATTTTATTGTCAATAGTCGACTTACCTAAATGTCTTTTCTTTGTTGTAAATATATTATAGAATATGGGTTTTGATGTGCAATGATGGGAAGACTTAGGTGCTTGACTGCATCGTGCCCGATGATGTTCTTTTGGTTCTTGTTCCCAAGGATGACATGGATATGCTGTTTAGTGATCCAACACTTTATGTGGAAGAGATGCTTGCATTCCTATGAAGTGTTAGAAGTCTTGGCATTGGTGTTGAGACACTATGCTTGCTGATTAGTATCCCTGACTTCGTAAAAAATATGTTGTGGCTTATACTATCAATGATTATTGCATGTGGCATTCAACATTGTTGTAGGAGTTGGTGTAGTGATTATGTCACTGTATATTACCTTATTGCAACTTCTTACCCTAACCTTGTTTGGTATAGACAATAAGAACACTCTAGAGCTTTGAACAACTGTCCATGAGTGTTGTGACTACTTTTACACACATGTAAGTTGTTTATGTGGGAAAGGCTTGTAGCTAGTTTCCTATGCAAGGAGAAATTTTCCTTAAGATTAGTCTTGACTTCAATATTGGATGCATTGTAGAATGCTTGGTAGTTTGTTGATGTATTTGAGAATTTATTGTTTCTTAGAAAGGTTCTCGTACAAATGTGTAGAGTATTTATGGTAAATTCATTGGTGCAATCTTCCATTGACTGCTGCTTATGCTGGTGTGACTATTGAAACTTCATATTTCCATCCTCATAATGTCTAAGAGGGTAAAATTCCTCTTGTATAATGCTAGAACAAAGACATCCCAAGCTAGAATCAACTATTGATCCTTGTTGCACCATGTGTTGACTGCTTGCCAACAATGAGACACTGAAATGAACATTTTTAGCACTTTGAAGGAAAAATTCTTGACATTAGTGAAATTATTGGAGAAGTATGCTTTGAGCTAATGTTTATCCAGATATCTAATGTCAAGGCATCGGTTATACCTTCAAATATAGGAATATCTAGACTTACTTGAACTTTGAAAGGATTGTGGTGTTGCACGGAAATGAGCTTTGTGGAACGTTGTGATGCCAAACTAAATTGATTCATGAAATCATGGAAATGTCTGAAGAGTTCTTGGCATCTTGTTTCCAAGGAAACATCGAGCATTCTTTAAATGTTTGCTAAGATCTTTGGTATGCATTTTCATTGGCTATTTTTTTTGTTTTCAATGCTCATATGAATTCTCAAAAACCAAACTAGGTGTAATGCGCTCCTTTAGCTATTGAGCATGCATTTAAATGGGCATGAATAAAGAACTTAGATTTAATACCAATGATCCAAATCCCATGTGGTTTGGAGGATGATCTTTTGTATTAGATTATAATGTACAGGATCATAGAATATGCAATTGAAAACATAGATGTAAATAAAATATACATTTAATGCATATAAATCTTATGCAAAGATGCTACTTCTATTGAGAAAGAACAGGGGAAAATATTTAAAAAGGTTAAAGATGTGAATATATAGATTTCTTTTTAACTATACATGATGTACAATGCAAATATTTATACATAATAATACAACCAGGTTGCTAGTTAGGCTCTACATAGATGTTAAAAATGTCCAACATGCATGGGCACATGGCATATGTCGATGAGACAAAGCCAACTACCAAACTTGTATGGTGTCAAATCTTGTGATGTGGATGTTGCTAGGAGTTGTGTATGTATGGTGCCAAATTTCAAAATTTTATAGTGTTATGTCTTGTGACACAAAGGCCACTAGATATTGTATGTATATGGTGGCATTTCCTATAGTGTAGATGCCTATTAGTGTAAACATATCACCTAACTGGTTCCACATTAGGTTCTATTCATAATTTTCTAGTTAATTTTACTTAGGACATACTTAGGGTACACTTAGGATAGTTATCTTTTTGTCTCTTAAGCACTAAAAAGAGCATGGGCCTACATGGTAATTTGATGATGAGTTGTAATCCTAAACACATACATGTAAGCATGTAAATATAACCTCTCAGTAGCATTCTTCTTGGAGATGCATGTATTTTTTTGTTTTTCACTTTGATTGTGCTTTTCTAACCTCTAGGCTAACCTTCCAAGGTCCTGCACACTGTCCTCCTAGTCACCTAACCCATCTTCAACAATCTACTCCTATCGCTTTCTATCCTTGATGACATGACTAATTCACTTCATAAGAGGGTAAATCAATCTTCCCTAGGGGATTTCCCATCCACTATTTCTTCCCCATCCATCCAACCCACTTTCCAATTGGCTACAAAACCTTTCAGGGCTTGGAAGACCAACATAATACCTTCAGAAAATGATTTGAAAGTATAATTTCAAGACACTTTCAAGAAAAAATAATGGCACCCTTATGTAGAGCTTGAAAAATTATGCAATTTAAAAAAATGACACCCAAAAAGGAGTTCGTATGTGCCCAAACGAGTTCCTATAAGTTCCATATGATCTATTCAAAACATTGTTTTTTGGTCACCCCCTTTGAGTTCCAGATGTCCCATGGGTGACTCTACTAGTAAAAGGGGGGATCCCGTCATATGCATTTGTTTGGCCATTTTCAAGGGCTAGATGTCATCTTAAGCCTCCTAGTATCATTCTCAGCCCTTCAAATCACTCCTAGGTCCTCTCTTTTTTGGGTCACCCCCTTTGAGTTTAGGGTCTCCCCTCGGTGACCCTACTGGTAAAGGGGAGATGCTATCATGTTTATCGTGTTATGTCTTGTGACACAAAGGCCACTAGTTATTGTACGTATATGGTGGCATTTCCTATAATGTAGATGCCTATTGGTGTGAACATATCACCTAACTGGTTCCACATTAGGTTCTATTCATAGTTTTGTAGTTAATTTTACTTAGGACATACTTAGGGTACACTTAGGATAGTTATCTTTTTATCTCTCTTAAGCACTAAAAAGTGCATGGGCCTACATGGTAATTTGATGATGAGTGATAATCCTAAACACATACATGTAAGCGTGTAAATATAACCTCTCAGTAGCATTCTTCTTGAAGGTGCATGTAGTTTTTTGTTTTTTCACTTTGATTGTGCTTTTCTAACCTCTAGGCTAACCTTCCAAGGTCCTACACACTGTCCTCCTAGTCACCTAACCCATCTTCAACAAACTAATCCCATCACTTTCTATCCTTGATGACATGACTAATTCACTTCATAAGAGGGTAAATCAATCTTCCCTAGGGGCTTTCCCACCCACTCTTTCTTCCCCATCCATCCAACTCACTTTCCAATTTGCTACCGAACCTTTTAGGGCTTGGGAGACCAACATAATACCTTCATAAAATGATTTGAAAGTATAATTTCAAGACACTTTCAAGAAAAAATAATGGCACCCTTATGCAGAGCTTGAAAAATTGTGCGATTTTAAAAAATGACACCCAAAAAGGAGTTCGTATGTGCCCGGATGAGCTCCTAGAAGTTCCATATGACCTATTCAAAACATTATTTTTTGGTCACCCCCTTTGAGTTCCAGATGTCCCATGGGTGACCCTACTAGTAAAAAGGGGATCCCCTCATATGCATTTGTTTGGTCATTTTCAAGGGCTAGATGTCATCTTAAGCCTCCTAGTATCATTCTCAGCCCTTCAAATCACTCCTAGGTCCTCTCTTTTTTGGGTCACCCCCTTTGAGTTCAGGGTCTCCCCTGGGCGACCCTACTGGTAAAGGGGCGATGCTATCATGTTTTCAAACACAATTTCCTCTTCAGTTTAGGCCTAAATTTTCTCTAAATTGAGCCTCGATTTTTGACTCACCGTCCCTAACTGATCATCAAATTTTACTAACTGATTCAAGACTCCTAGTCACTCCATTCTAACTCACAAATCAATTATACTCTTCTCTCAATCAATCTCATGCTAACTCCATTTCTTCTTCTTTGAAAAGCTATCAAACCCAGTTCACTGTCCAACCAATTTTGTTAACTCATCAATCAATTGAGTTAATTCTTCAATCAATCCCACCTCTTGTGTGCCCTTCCAAGCTATAAATACCCCTCACCTCTCCATTATTTCTTAAGCAAGAGAATGCTCTTCTCATCTTCATAAAAATTTTCAAGCTTCTTCATAGGCCTTTGAGCCCCTTTGTTCATTTCTTTAGTTTTCATTTCTGCAAAGCTTCAAAGCTTTCCTGTAGGAGGCAAATTCATTGTTGCAACAATTCATCAAAGTTTGCTTTTTCTCTCCACTTATCATCTTCATGCTCGCCATAGGACATAAGAGCCTTTTGTTTTTTAGTATTATTACAAAAGATTTCAAAAGCTTCATTTAGTGTTGTTACGCTCACAAATTGCCAAGCCCAAGTGATTCATAGCTTTCATAGCTCACTTAAATCATAGCTCTCATAGTTCATTTTGAATCAGTTGCTACCCCATCCCTATCACCAAGAGGAGTACCTTGTTGATACAGATCAGGAGAGGGAATGTTGCCACACAAAAGATTTATGAGGATACGCCAGGCTCATTCACCAAAGGATTTCAATTCTTCATGTTTTAAGTAGTTAATTAAATCACACTTTGCTATTGGAAAAAGTAATCTTGTTATTGCAATTTCCTTGATAATATTTATTTCAAGTTGATTATATCAGAATTGCTTAAATTAGTTTCATTGCAATTCATAGATTAGATTTCGTTCCTGTATTCTCAATTCCTAGGTTAGATCTAGAATCATCTCGAAAAAGCACAAAAACATAGTGTAGATTGCATTTGGAAAATTAACATTAAAAGTGCATTCATTTTTAAATTATTAGTTAATTAGATCAATTTTGATTTTGCTTGGAAAAGAAACCAAAAATTGTCTTGCATTCATAATTAGTTGCATTCATAAAAAATACAAAAACATTAGGGAACTTGGGAAACTCAAACCCTCGATTTGATTAGGAGGTAAGATTCATTTACACAAAATTCAAACCCTCAAATTCATCATGAGGAATACTTCACGAATTAACACCAAGACAAAGATAAAACAAAACCTTTAAACACGAATCAAAGTCAACCCAAGTCAAAGCTAAGTAAAAGCGTCAACTCTAGGTCAACTCGAGTCAACTCTCTCTTATCCAAGCGTACAAATGTGCCCTGGAGTTAGAGGTGAGTGGGTTAGGGAAATCCTTGAGAAAATAGAGTTAATACACCCAAGACCACAACACACTCAGCAGACACGAGAAGAACAATAACACACCTTTAGGGTCATACAACACGCAAACATCATACAACAAATCATATAGGCTAACGAAGAAAGGTTACAAAGTTCAATACTCATCAACAAACAGAATTGACATCCATCTAGGCGTTGGAACCTTAAGACTCCAAACAGGAGATCGACAACTAGTGACCCTTCAAGTCATAGGATTATCTCATTTACAGAGCAAACATTGACATAGGCTAGGCCCCATGATCGGCCAAGTGCTCTCCGTGATGTTTTGCTTCCACGCGGACATAACTGCCCCCAGGTTAGGCCTCCACTCGACTAGCATTTGATATGAGAGTGAGAGTGGCTTGGAGGTTTCCATAAACAAGGAGAGGGTCCATGTGTTGTATCAAAGCTAACTCATTCATGTTTGTGCTTGAGTCACATTTTGAAGAGTACAGTCTCAAGTCATAAGATTAAGACACTTGTCATAATCGTATGTTGTCCTATATTTCATCTAGGCCTATATAACCAAGGGCCTCTCATTGTAATCTTATACATTCATGTATAAATCATGTAAATTGTGTATTTGCATCCTTTGATAGAATATAATTTTTATTTCATGTTGAGTCTCTCTTGTACTTTCATTTAAGCTCCTAGATCTTGGGTGGCTACCTCCATAGCCAAATCTTGCATGGTATAGAGCATTCTATACCAATTCGTACATGGTATTAGAGCTTGTAAAATTGTTTCATGTTATTTTTTACAATATCTAGGTTGCAAATCTTGGTTGCTCTTGAAAAGTTGAGTATTCTCTTCTCTTGCGTCATATGATGACCTAGAGAATAAAAAACTTGATACAAATACTAGATTTGGGAGGATTTCTTCTTTGCGGCTTTATATCGTAGGTTCATTTTAGAACATGTTGATAAATCTTAGCTCGCCATTGAGTTTAGGATGTCCAAGAAAGTCAATTTAGCCTTTTGATTTGTCCAAATCGGGCATGGGAGGCTAGACCTACAAGGGTTTGAAGTTGGGAGGTGGTTGTTAGATTTGGAAGGTAGCTATATTTTTTAAGAATTTTGGGTCAAATTTGACCTTGCCATCATGTTCAAAAGGCCTAAGAACCTAAAGATTGATTATCAATTTGTCAAGTTTGGACACTTTTGCCCTAGGTCATCAGAGAAATTTTCCTCCTTCTCAGTTGTATGATCATACCGTTCATAGAAAGATTCCCTGTGTTACAGAATATTCTTCATCGGCATAAGTGGATCCTTGGATGTAGTATTTTATCTACTTGGTAATTTTATTATCAATTGGATTTATTATTTAATCGTTGGTTAATTTCATAATTTTGTGGATTTAAAAAAAACTAGGTCATAGGGTACTACGAGAAGGTATCATAGGGTACCTTACACCCGCCTATGCTTTGAGTGGGCACCATGTGGTGTAGGACCTGCTAGTAGTGGCCTTATCGCCTAACCCTCTTGATGGGAACCACTACCGGTGGTGTCAAACCACTTCCGTAATTGCCTAGCAATTGAACAAATCAGTGACACACCACCCATCCCAGCTAGCAAATAATATACTAGGGAATATTATTTGACCTCTTATCGCAAAACAACCTCTGGTATCCAAACAACTCTATAAGTGTTTTCTGCCATACACAAGCAGTTTTAGAGATTTTGATTGTTCATTTTTTACTTTTCAAGGTATTTTTTTGAATTTCATGGGTGGTTTTGTAAATGGGGAGAATATTCTAACATCTAAGGAGAATATTCCATCATAGTTTACTAATGTTAGCATGATGTCAAATGATGTCATCAACTTTCTTCCTCCAACCAAGCCCCCTCTCCATTTGTAGTTTTGATTTTGGTGTTGATCTTTGTAGGCCTCTTTCTCGATCATACAAGTTTCTTTTTGCAATTTTTATTTTTTATTTGGGGCAAAATTTTGTAGGCTTCATAGTGGTGTAATCAATTTTTGATTTTGGTCTCTATTTTTTTTTTTAAATTGTAGATTTTCACAACCGTTGCTAAGCAATTCTCGTTTTGGGAACTTCTAGGGCTTTGTTTGGGCTCGTATAATAATATCTTTTAGTGCAATTTTTTAAAGTACATATATTTTTTGTGTATTTTTGAGTGGTGTAATCAGATTGATCTCATTTTGCATCAAAATTCTACTTTTAGTTTGTGGCCTACTTTGGTATCTACATATACTAAGATCAATACCACTTTGTTGTTTTGGGCTAGTGGCATCTGTAATTGCACTAAGTATAAAGTCCCAAGATCATAGTTTTTTGGAGGGATCTTATGATTGAGTGAATTTGGGGGGGGAGGTAATGTTTTACATATTTTGTTGGTTGAATCATGTCTCCTAATCTCTGGAAAGTTAAATGTGATTATCGTGGGAAGAAAAGGCATACAGTAGACGAATGCATGCTAAAGGAACTTGCTGATCTAAAATTACTTTATGAAATTCATCAATTGAGATAACTTTCCACTGCCAATGGCATCAATTTGCTAGATTCTTCTAATCCAACATCTATAGTTACATTTGATGTTCACACTCAGACATCTTGTGTGAACACATGTCATTTAGGGATGAGAAATGTAGTCAAATGATATGCATTGAGATATCATCTCCATCTTGTCTGTCACTTATCACTACTTCAAAATTCAACATTGCTTCGAATGGAGCTTCTAGTGATTATTTGCAGCAGGTTCATATTAGTCTTCCTAATCCACCTCATTGGGATTCCTATTTATCAGACATATCATCCTTGTTTGCGGAGTCTCACATTTTTGAGTTAGAGGACACTATTGAGGACACTCATCTCCTCTTTAATGTTAGCTCTTATGGAGTTTCATCATATCCTTCAGATGTGATGAGGACACATTTAAACCCTCTCGTTCTTTCTCCTCCTCTTCATTTGTCATAGTTTGGCATTGGGGTAGAGATCATTGAGCAACACTCAGAGGACTCTTCATTGTCTTTTAATCATGTTCTACGTTCGTTTCCTCTAGGTTCTAGATTGTCACCTTCTTCAATTTGGCCTGGAACTCCTTATTTGATTGTGGCACCTTCGGCATTAACATGGAAACACTTGAGTGGAGTTCAGAGACCTCATACGTCTCGAGCTTTCTTCCTTCATAATTCTTTTAGGAATGGGAAGACATCTTGCATACATCCTTGGCTTTGTTTCTTCCTAAGGAGAGGAATGTTGTTTGACGTTCTTGGATCATATTCGATATTCATTGTCGAGCATCTACCATCACTATAAGAGATTCTATCTTAAGGGGGGCTATATGGTCTCTCTTCTTCTCTCTTATGGGGGGTCTTTTTCCTCACACGAGGTTTTATCATTCTCATACTTTTGGAGAACATCTTGTGTTTTCTCTTTCTTGGAGAGGGTTTTTTTCCTACGGTTTTTTCTCCTTTTCTCTGTTTGCAAGAGATTGTTTGTACATGGGTACCTAACACGACTTTGTAGCTAGGACCCATCTTTGCATCTTTGTATTTTTCATATTCTCCCTAAGTTGCACTTAAGGGGGTGTTGGTGAACGAGGTATATTACCTATTGGTTCTACATTAGGTCCTATTCACACTTGTTTAGTTAAGTTTACTTAGGGCATACTTAAGGTATAACTAATTATCTTTTTGTGTCTTAAGTCATAAGATTAAGACACTTGTCATAATCTTATGTTGTCCTATGTTTCACCTTGGCCTATATAACCAAGGGCTTCTCATCGTAATCTAATTCATTCATGTATATTGTGTATTTACATCCTTTGATAGAATATAATTATTCTTTCATGTTGGGCCTCTCTTGTGCTTTAATTAAAGCTCCTAGATATTGGGTGGTTGCCTCCATAGCCAATTCTTGCATGGTATAGATCATTCTATACCAACTCTTACAATGCCCCCACATGTCATACACATATGGTTTGATTGGGTACAAGTATGTGCAACCATGTGCAGTGCCACACTATGCCCACAAGCACTTTGCACAAAGTGTTGCATGAAATTGCACGAACACTATGATGTTCATGTTTTGTAATGCTAAGTGTGTTAATGAAGCTGTTGAAACTTGCGTACAAGGTTGTGCTTGAATCAATGACTCTAAAGTATTCAAAAAAAATGATGTATGATTGATGTTGTACTTAATGTAAAACTTTAGTATATAAAGAGTGTACCAAAAAAAAAAAAAAAAAAAAAAAAAGATGTGTATTTTCCTTCATTTGGTTAAGATGTGGTCTTATGTAGGGGGGCTTCAAATTCTAAAATCAATGAGATAGGGCCCATGTAATGAGAAAACAAATGTTTTAGGATTACTTGAAATTTACTCTAAAAAATTAGAGTTCTTATTTGTTTGCCTTCAAAATTTTGAATAGCTACCTATGGGTGGAGCTAGAAATTCCCCACCAACATAGAAGTCTTTAGATCCACGTGGCTTCATTAGAAGGCATCTTGTTTCAGATTCCCGTCACAAAATATTTAAGTGAATTTTGAAAGGAATTTTTTTATTTGAATTTTACAATTTTTAAGCAAATCATGAAAGTGTGAATTCCCTAAAAATTTTCAACCATTCCTCATATATTGGAAACCATGTAATTATAAAAAACTCCTAAACATAAAACTTTTTTAAACCCACCCTAGCCTTAATACGGCTAAAGGCCATAACCACTAATTTTCTTAATAATTATCTATTTAAAGAAGGCGGGTAAACGCGCGCCAATACATCAAAAGACTGTGAGGAGCAGGCATGATAGCATAGGAAGCATTGCCGCCATTATTATCACATGTGATGGCATTGAAGCAAAGCGATATCACATCTTTCTTGAAGCCGTCTGCGCGCAGATCAGTCTCTTCATCAGAGCACACTTGTTTTCCTCACGGGTGACCCCATCAATTTTTAGCTTTTTTACCGCCATTTTAACTTCATCTTGATTTACGATTGCAAGCGCTAATTTTGTTTTTATAACAGGGCGGAAGTTTCAACTTCAACAGTCCACTCGTCGAAGGTTTCCGTTACTTATCACAGACGTACTGCAAAGCCTGCTATAAAAAGGTATCAGAATCTGCTCCTCGGCGGAATAAAAAATTTAAGCTTCCAATTGGTTTTTATGCTTATGGAGATTAACATACAAGTTCATCTGTTCAGTAAGCGCCACTTTGTGTTCCCTAAAAGGAATTTTGGAATGTCAGTAATTCCCATTAAGTTGGATTATGAAATGATAATAATGCATTGAAGCTCTGTGATGATGAAATATTTAGAAGTCTGTATTGTCGTGACATTTCGGAATAGCAATTAGGTTCAGAAATTTGTAACAGAAATTGAATTTCATGTAACAAGTTGCAATAACATTTTGTGTACTGTCTTGGCTTATTCGTAAGTTAATAGCTCATGAAACTCATGATTTCGTCCTGAAAAACCAAACTGGAGTGTTCACCACGGCGCTCAGTGTTTAAACTATTTGTTCAATATCATCCAATTATTGGCTACAAAAGACCCAGCTGCTAGGAATTGCATTGATCCTACAGTAATCCTTCTGCTTAGGCACCTAGAAAATGGAACACCACAGCTTCAGAGGACCTGCAACACTCACTATCAAGGCAAGCCATGAAAAGGGGAATAACAGCAAGATTTCGAAACAGGAAGATGGAAAAGAACACATGGATAGAGATCCTCAAAATGGGCTGTCAGAACATAGGGCCCTCTCTTTTCATTTATAGGAAATATAGTACAGAGGCTGAAAATGATCTGCTTAGTAATGCTTTATCAGAAATTATGTTTTTATTTGTTTGTTTTCCATTTTATCTCCCTATTCCCGAGCTGTTGGTTTTCTTCAGATGCAGACAAAAGAACTGCTGAGATCTCCTCCCTTTGCGAGTTTCTGGTCACCCAAAACTCTGTTTGTTTCCTTCAATACTGGACAAGGCTTCCTAGGGGTCGTCGGTTCTCGTAGCATCTCTGCCTGCAAATATTTTGTAAGCTTTTCTTTCTTTGTCCAACATTGAAGGTTCTGACTGCTCAAGGCAATCTACATTAATAATGGAGCACATGCTTATACAGCTTGGAAGTTTCAACTTGAAAATATTTTCTCAAGTTTGCTGGATAATTCTGAATAGTCCGCCTCTAATTGGCTTGAACTTCTTTCCTGTGCACTTGAGACAGTCCTTGCTCGATTAGACCTGCTCTGTGTTTCCTGTGAGCTGCTTGGTGACAATCATGTTGTTGTTTTCCATGGCTTTGGCTTGACACTGGTGTTCTTGTACCTGCTTATTGAAGCACTGAATTCTTTCCATGGCTCTAATGGCTCGGGCTTGTTCATTCTCTTTGGCCACTTCATCTCTACCATCTTTCCTAGCAGGCACATCAAATGGTGTTTGGGGTAGGAATTCCAAACATGTTTTGAAACGGGATCTACTCATTCTCCTCCCTGGCTATCTGAATGTTGCAGATATGTCAGGATCTCATCCCAAGTCTTAGATGTTTATGATTGTATCCCTTGAGCATATAATTAACGTCTGTTTTGCCATTTCTTTCTTCCCATCTGTTTGTAGGCGAAAGGCAGTACCATATTTCAATGTAGTGTCCATAATTGTCCACAATGTAGTCTGAAGGCTGATTTAAAATTTACTGTCATAATTAGAAATGGTCGATTCCAGCTATCCAAAATACACCCATACATTTTCAAAGCATAGTTTGTCTACTTCCCAATCTATGATTGTTTTCCTGCAGGGAATAAGGATAGCTACTTTGCTGAATCTATCCATTCTAGTTTCAGGCAATTCCATTGATAAGTACATGGATATTGTTTGCTGATGACAATATGGCACAGTGAGTGTAATGCAAAGCCCCAATATTCTATTGGAAGGCTTAAATATGATGCATGTCACACATCACATATTTTAAAACATTAATTTTAATCCTGTGTTCCATGGGGATGCATCCTTGGCCCTCAAACCCCCATCCCCGTCCCTAATGGCGTTTTGGGTACAGTGGGACAGCAGGGAACACCCCTTGGCCCTTGCCCAAAATCTTCAAAATTCTGAAATGTTTTGGAAACGTGTTGCAGGAACAGGAAACACAGCGGGGATGTTTGGCCGTCCCCAAGGTGGCTGGGGACGTTTGAGAGGTCCCTTGACCGTCCCGGGGGCGGCCAAATGTCCCTGATGGCAAGGCAATTTTTTATAATGTTTTAAAAAAAAAATTCCTTCATGACATTAAAAAATACTCTTATAAAATTCCTTCATGAATCCGAAGAACTTATAGAACTGTTTTAAAATTCCTTCATGAATCTGAATTCAAGGATTCCTTCATGACATTAAAAGTATAGTGTTAACTGCTATATAACTCATATCCTTAGCTATGAATCTGAATCATGTTATATTTATTATTGTTAAACTACAGTCGCTGCTGTCACTGCTGTCATGATTAATTTTATATATATATATATACTGCCGTCCCCCTATTGTCCCCAAAAAATGGTCCCCAGACTGCCGTCCCCAAAACGCATCCCCTGCCGTCCCCTGGTCCTCATCCCCGAAATGCCATGGAACATAGCTTGAGTCTTCAACAAGTACACATAAATTTGCAAGTTCAAGAGAGTTTTGCCCACCTCAAATTTCTCCACCACTTTGGACGTATGAGTTTCCCACATTAATTACAATCTTTCATCCTCTCGAGGAGTGCTCACAAATATAAAACAAATGGTCTTCAATTTTGAATGATCCATCGCTTCCACTTGATCCATATGGGCCCTATGGTGCAATGCAATGTAAGCGTATCAGAAATCCTTATTTTCTTCATTTTGGAGCTTGAATTCTTCACGAGATGCACTGCAACTTCTTAACAACCCCCAATGCAGGAATCTTTGGTGGCTCTGACAGTTAACTAGTTAGTTCGTTCCTCACTCCTTTCTTGTATGTAATGGCTAGATGGGTCTGTTGTAGAAATGCCAATCATTTAAAATGCTGGCTTTAATGCAGCTTGGATTGTGTTTGTAGAATTTGAAATAATTTTTGATCGCTGTGGATGAGAGTCTCTTCTTCTCTCAGATAATACCTCCAATTTTTCTTGCTTGAACACTAGAATCTACCTCTCTGTCATGCATAGGGCAGTTGAACACTGCACTTGACTTTTTTTTAATGATAAGCTATTGGCCTGCCATGCTGTATCATCAGTGTTGATAACGTATAACCAGAGGCATTGGCATCAATTTCAAATGGCATTTGTAAGTTTGGTAGCCAAAGCATGGGTGTGTCAGAAATCTTTTGCTTCAAGCCTCAAGGTGCTGAGTGTGGCTCATTAGGATTTTGCATATTGAAAATTTTCACCTCCCTTAGACAATGTAAGCGTTTTGCAATCTCAGAGAAATGAGAAATGATTTTCCTCAAAAATTGGGAAACTCCTTGTAAGTTACACACTTAATTCAAATTGTGTGGTTTAGGCCGCTCTAATACGATCTTCATTTGAACAACCTTCAACTTATTACTTCCAACCACAAGTAAATTGTTTATTTTTCCATTTTGAATCACAAATGATGGGTTTGCAGAGTCTGAAATACTTGCTCTAAATGTTGCAGGTTTTCATCCCAAGTTTTTTGGAAACTAGAATGAAATCAAGCTTTCAAGTTATACTATGACAAAGAATTGAGATACGGTTTCAATACCTTATTCATTAGCTGTGTGAAAGTGATTGGGACATCGTTCAACTTGAAGGGAATAACCAACAGTGTGTATAGTGTTTGTGTGGTTTTTAAAGTTGATTTCTAGGCATCTTCCTACATTTGCATTTTAAATCCAATCTTGTAAAATACCTTGTACTTTGCTGCCAATTCAAGAGATCATCAATCTTGGGTAAAAGGATAGTTGTTTCCAAGTTTTATTTTGTTAGATATGAAGATCAATGAACATACCCCATGTACCATCCTTCTAAAACAGCATCATCAAGGCTTTACAAGGTGATGCACATGGTCTATTACTGTTTTGGTCCATGCTTGTTTTTACTTGCTTCTTGATCTTCTCATTCTTGAGTAGCAAGGAGTAGTACATCCCCAAATTGTGTAATGGTGCATCTAGCAACTAGTGAATTTCATACTCAATTAGTCGCTTAGGTGTTAGCCCCTTTGGTTTAAGAAAGACATTTTCATACAACAACAAACTATCCATTTGTTTCTTTTGGCTTCTTATATGGAAATTTTGAGACTTATTTGAAAATTTTGGAACCTCCTTAAATTTTCTTTTTCGCGTTTCCTATTCATGTCAATAAAAATTGCATTTTATTTTCTGAGTTTTCTTTTAACCCAGTTGTTAAATATTTGAAGTCTAAAAGCTATTCGGATTATCAGGACTTGATGCCCTCATGAATGTCTAAAATGATCATAAAACCTTGTTAGTCCCATCAGTTCTATAAAAACTTTTAAATTTTTTTTAAGGTTAAGGACTAGGTGGTCGCCTTGTACATCTACTATGGCCAAAGAATTCTAACACACTTGCCTCTTTAAAATGAATGTTTCCTAAGGTAAATTTTGTTGGAATTATTGGGACTATGTGGCACCCATGTACCTCCATTAGGTATATGAGTCCCTAGTAGTTCCACATACATATAAAAAACTTGTAAGGCTCAAGAAGATAGTGGGATTTGTGAGAGTTGTTGGCCTTTTAAAACTTGTAGATTCCTCAAACCTTGATGCTCTTGCCTCCCTTTCCTTCAAAAGTTTTAAGCCACAAGCTTAGTGCATTTTCAGATCTTGATGGCTCCCAAGTACATAGACGAGGTCCACCGCTACTTACAATCCTTATGAATTAAAGCCAAAGCTCTAAGGCATCGAAAAGGTTGCCAAACTCTTGGACCTTGGCTGTAGATGCCATCCATTCTCATTCCTTGTGCTAACTATTACATTTGACGCTCCATTAACCACCCTCCCAACAATAACTTTTTTACTATTTTATTTTCAGTGCCCTTTTCACCCTTTGTCTTTGCAAGTCCATCGAGCCCTCAAAATCTTGCCAACACCAAGCTGTCTTCAAAATACCTTCATAGGCTTTGAATTTTTTTTGCATATTCTTCTCCCCACATAATTTACAAGTATCAGTGGGTTGATTCCAAGGGTGTTTTGACATTTGAAGTTGCCTATGTCAATGACAATTGGTTTAAGGAGAAACAATGAAGTATAAAAAAGGTTCCAAAGTCCTTGTTGAGGTTTGACTTCTTCAAGAAAAACAAATTGCTTTGCTAAATAGAATTGTTGGGAACAAGAAATCCAAAATATTTCAACCATGGATGTACAAATATATTTTCATCCTTGAAGGAAAACAAATTGTGGAATGAGAAGGAATCATTAGCGAGTCAATTCACTAGCAACTTCAAAAGGTTTGGGAAATCGAACAATTTTATTTAATCTCTTTCAATGGGAGGCCTATTTTGCGAACTTTATCCCCAATTACAAAACCAAGAAGGGTAGAAACACTTCAAGTGTATGAATGGTGCTTTTATTTTTAAAATCATTAGAAAATTGGGAGGGATTGTAGCATTCACTTGTCAGAGCTGCAAAAGTTATAAAGATTGAACGAGATCATCAGCTCATTCAATTTTTCACTTTCCCCCATATATTTAAATGTGGTTTCGAAGAAAGCCTAAAGGTCATTCATGTTTCCAAGATATGTGAGTGATTATGTAATGTTGGTAGATTATGTAATACAACTTGTTGATATGCATAATGGAGCAGCACAAGAAGGATGTGTAATTACCTATGTTCCACGACATTTCGGGGACGGGGATGGGGGGACGACGGGGGATGTGTTTCAGGGATGGTAGTCTGAGGGCCAATTTTTGGGGACGGCGATATATGGATTTTTCAATATATATATATATATATATATATATATATATATATATATATGAATTTTTCAAAATATCAATATGAAATAGAGATAATATATATGTCAATAAGTGATAACTACAAGTTAACAACAATTAACAATATCAAATGTGAATAAATGATAAATCATGACAGCAGTAGTGTAACAACAGTATAAAGTTTAAACTATAATTTATAAAATATAAAGTAACAAGTTTAAACAATAAACAATGAACATTAATGAGTAAACTAATAAACAATAAACAGTAACACTAGTATAACAGCAATGAGTAAACTAATAAACAATAAACAGTAACACTAGTATAGCCCAAACACGCTGCTTTCAAACTTATGTTTGTGATTTCGTGCGCATTTTTTTGCTCTGAGTGAGAGTCGATCCTGGCGGCGGTGTGAGAGAAACTGCTGCGGGTGATAAAAACAAAAACATATCAATATGACTTTAGTTTTAAGCTTTGTTTAAATGTTTTTAATATTGTATGGTTTGATTTTTCATTTTAGGGTTCTCCGAATGGGTCGCCCCAATTAAAATCACTTTTTTAACTTGTATAGACTTCGGGGACACCTGGCCGTCCCTGGGAAGGTCGAGGGACGTCTCAGACGTCCCCGGCCGTCCTGGGGACGACCAGGCGTCCCCGTTTCACTTACTGCCGTCCCCTGAAAATTTTGCGCGTCCGGGGGACGTTTCTCTTTTTTTCATTTTCCTGGGGACGCCAAGGGGACGTCCCCAGCCGTCCCCCCGTCTCGGAAACGTCACTGGGGACGGGGATGGGGCTGGAGGAGGTGGGGACGCGTCCCCATGTACCCCTGGTAATTACCTATAAAAGTTTGTCCTTACTCTAGTAAGGATGATTTTGCAATCAAGAAATTGTCTATTAAGATTGTTCAAATTGGTCTAAAGTTTATGATTATCAGCGTTCTTCCGATGCAAGAGGAAATATGGAGTCCATTTTGGGCAAGCACTATGCCCATGTTCCCTTACTAGAAGATTGTTTGGCAAATTGCTAGAATATGATTGAAGTCAACTGTAGGTAGACGAATAGATTGACATTGGAAGAGGCTGCTATGTAGAAATCTCTTAAGCTTCCTCTAGGACTTATAGAAGATGAAGAACTTGTTGAGTCCCCCACATTTTTCAATGAACAATTTTTTTTCAACCTCTTAATGAAATAGATTATTTTTATGAAGATGAAACTTTAATTTGGAAAGGATGAAGCATGCATTGATTCATAGTCAAGAATAGATAAAAAAAGATTTAGGAATGTGGAAGATCGTTGTTAGTTCTTTTGGTTCTGAAGGTCATGCTCGATCGGGAGATCCACCTCTAAAAGGAGATTTAGTGTAGAGCAAATCTATATCCCAAAATGTGTTGAAATCAAACACCATTGGCAATGTCAAGGAGAGTAGAGGTAGTGATGATGAAGATTCAAAGAAGAAAAAATTTCTAACTCACTCTATAGTGGCAATAGTGAGAAAAGGATGAAAATTATTTTACCCAAGGATCTAAAGAAAGATAATGAAATACCTTCTCCTAAGGGTACCTGAGCGTTAAGTAATTCCATTGGTTCGCCAATTGCTTTTGATGTTCTTGATCTTTTGTTTGATGGTTGTGCGCAACAATTTATATCCCATGCTACTTGTTTTGTAAGGACTTAAAAGAAATCGTTGCAGCCACAAGATTCCCCATCTAATGCAGTGGTTGATGCATCATTTAACGTGAATAATCCCAATGCCTACCAATGCTAATTTTCCCTCATCAGCCAAGTCATATGCCCAAACACTCACTTCTACATAAAAAAGTGCAATCGGCCATTTCATAAAATGCTCTTGTTTTGGGTGACCAATTTGACATGTCTTTGTTGAAGGGTCCATTTCTGCTGAGGGGCCACAATGGGGGGAGTAAATTGCAAAGAAAGGAAGGCACGTGTTGTTAAGGCAGCCCTACCTTACCTCAAAGCTATCTCAAAATTCATGAAGAGTAAAGCTTTCAAGGAGACTAAGGCCTCGAGTTTCTTCAAGATTGATGATTTGTGGTAGATTCATTTAGAGATAGCTATTACTATAGTTGTAAAGAATAAAGAAGATATGGATGCTGCATATTATAAGGTTCAAGTTATGGTTACTCTCAAACCCAAAAGGGGAGGGAGCTATGAGTCAATTCACGTTTGCCTACAAAACTATCACCAAATAGATGGACATGTCTTTGGCCAATCTAAAAGATCAAGTTAATCAACTACACGAATATATTGAATATCTAATAAGCCTTGTAAGTTTTAAGGAGTGAGATCCACCTGACCTATCTAGCATATTCACTAACAAAGAGACTTTTCCTCAAGTGCAGATCCAAAAAATCCATCAAGATGGTCATTATATCAAAGAGGTAATTGAAGGAGTCTCAATTAACAAATTAAATATTATTGTGTTAGTTTGTCAAATGTTGTCATTGTTGGTGTAGTTATGCATTTATTATGCCTTAGGTTAAGCTCACTTAGGTAATTTCTTTACTTAGGCTTAGTTATGCTTGTCCTTTTTGAAGACCTCATCCTCTTCCTTACAGTTACACTTCCTTTTTTGGAGAGTGAGGTGTTGTCTAATTCCTTTGAAGTTATAGTTCTTGGAGAGTGAGCTATCACCCTCTTGTCCTTATTTCATGCAATTATTTGAAATCTTACGTGGTATTAGAGGAAGTTTGCATTGTTTTTTTCTGGGTGCATGTAAGTGGCTTTTTGTAGTGTTTTTTGGATGAATGTTGGAGCAAATATGAGCTCATCATTATGTCCAGAGTATTTCAGAAAGTTGGTTTAGCCTTTTGTTTTGTTCAAATGAGACACTTGAAGGCCAAGCTAACAAGGTTTGAAAGTTGCTAGTTATTTGCATTCTTTTTGCAGTTGACTTCTTTTGGAAGCATGCCAAAGCAAATCTGAGCCTCCCATTACTTTTGGAGTAGTCAAATACCTAAGGATTGCCTATCAAATTGTCTAAATCAGACAATTTTTTTAGAAGCCCCAATATTTTTACTTAGTTTGTGTAATGTCCCCATTTTCGGAGTGATTACCTTGGGTAGAGCGGAGGGGTTTGTTTTCACGCTCCAGGATTTTTAGAAAGAGAATTGAGTTTGGAGATGACTAGTCATAATTTTCTGATATTTTGGATTTATTGGTTGCATACAAAATAATTATCCTTTACATGAAGCGAACCATTTTGAGATAATGAAGAGTGGAAATTGGTCTTTATGAAGGGCAGCCTGGTGTAAGGCATGTTTCATTCCTTTTGGTTTTATGCTTTGTGCTTGGAGGAGAGAGTTTTGCAATTCATAACATGCTAGTGAGGGCCATGGTAAGAAGAAACTAAGGAATACAAAGAATATCTCTAAGTGTTGGTCGGCCTAATTGAAGAAGGGAAAATTCCTAGGTCGGCCTAGGAAAGTTTAGGCGCCAAATGCCTAAGGGAGGCCGGCCTTCTTTGAAGGAAACAATAAAGAATAAGGAAAAAATACCCTAGGTTGGCCAGATTTGAGGAGGGCAAGAAAACATGTATAAATAGAAGGTATTTGTGATCATTTCAATCATCATTCAAGCTTGTCATTTATCCTTTCTGATCTGCACTTTATAGCAGCATATTCCAAGGACGAAAACCCTTGAATATGAGGTGAATTAGACGAAACCCTGTTAATCTTGGGAAGACTTCATAACGGAGGTCTACTTGCGCTTCATTGGAGGGTTATGAAGTTTGGAGCAGAATTCTAATCAGCTTTTGGAGCAGCATTTTATCACCGTTTTGAGCAGAAAACTAATCATTTCTAGAGCGGAAAATTATCATCTTGGAGCAGCTGCTTTGGTGGCCATTTCCTACCATTTTGGAAGGTCATATTACATTATTTTTGGTATGTACAACACTCAGATTTAGGGCAGAACTATGCTGGACATGTTTATCATGTTTGCCCTAATTTATGAATGTATTTGAAGACATATTATATTCAGATTTGTAGCAGCAGACTTCTGCATTTATTTTCAGTCAATTGTGTGGACAATTTAAGTGGAATTGTTGCTTATTTGGTTGTGAAATATAAGTGCATTATGTTTGTGATGATATCATGTGGATTTGAGATGTTTTATGGGCTGTTGCATGCATTTGTTTAAGTCTGATTTGAAGTTCAGAAGTTCGGGTTTGAGCAGGAAACTAAAGTGCAGAAATTAGGGCAGAATTCAAAAATCAGAAAATTCATTTGGAAAGCCGTAAGTCCAGAATTGTCCAAGATATCATGTTTTGGGATATTACAGTTTGGGGCCACACAAACAATATATAGTTCGAGGTGAAAATAAATAGCATTGTTGGCATGTTGTCCAAGCTCAGCCAATACTTTGTTGTTGTTGCCACATCACTACGTTGTTACCTGAATGCAACCGCCTGTCCTCCTTTGTTGATTTTCCACAAACATGCCCTTGATCTGACAACCTCATGTTGCCAAAGCACCACTAGTGCATTGTTGCTGCAAATTCTCCAATGACAACTAACAATATTTTGTCAGTGGAATATTTTAGACTAAAAATATTCCTACCACTTCATTTGCCAAGTTAGCCCCCAACTATTTGCCACATTAGAGCATAATCAACAATTTGTATGGTGCCATGCCAATGCTTAATCAACAATTCGTACGATGCCATGCCAATGTCTAGTCAATAGACCATAAATACCACATAAGCTTACTTGCACAATCACTTGTTGACTCAGCATGATGTCATCACTTGGTTGAGGCTCTCCTTCACAGTCACCACGACATTCGTACCCTAACCCCTGGTACTTGTCTCTTGTACTAGAAACATGTCCCCATTTCGGAGACCCATATGGAGACATCTCCAAACGTTAGGAGTCTTCAAATGAAGTTTCTTTGCATCTTTATATGTCTCCAATAAGCATCCCTTGAAAATCGAGAAAATTCCTAGAGGGGTTTCTCGGATATATCATATAAATTGTATTGGATTTTCTTAAAGTGCTAATATGTGGTTGACAAAAGCTTAAAGAACTAAATAAATACACCAATAGACTTTTAATTTTCTATTTTTTAAAATAAAAATTTACAAGTTTTTTAGTAGTAGAAAAAGCCCTTATTAAATCCCAAAGAGGTAAAAGTATGAAGAGAAACAACAATAAGGCTTAAGATGTGTACATGCATTGAAGTTTTATCAACTGATTGAAAATATAGTCATCTTCGAGGACTCCCATACCATGTTTTTAAAATAATGGCATTCTCCTCCTAGTCTATCTGCCATCTCTAGGTGATTATGGTATAAAATAATCTTATATATCATGAAGATGATTATCAAATATCATTTTAATTTATCTATGCTTTTGTTGACATCTATTTCAATGTTTGAAAATGTTAGTTTATTTTTTGATTTTTAAGCATTTTAGTATTTTACATTCTTTAAAGTTGCGTATCCATTACATGATAATTTTAAAAAATTATACATATATTTTGTTGTCTCCAAGTACCTATCTCCAACTTTTATTTGAAGATGGCATATCGGTGCCTATTCCTATCTCCTATACTAGTACCAGTACCCATCTCCTAGTAACTATGCTCTCCTTGCTTGCGGGGATTCACATTTCAATTTGACATGTGAACATTAGAAGGCCCTGTCACACACATCCATACTCTAATCAGGGTCAATTTTTTTGATTTTGGCTATTTTTTGACAACTACACGTTGGTAATTGTGCCTTCTATTTCTAGAATTTGTAGGTTTTTAGTCATTTATTGAGTTGTTCTTGGTTTAGGAACTTATAGAGCTCAATTCTTGCACATATATGCTTCTTTTTGAGTGTCGTTTATTTTTGAAAGTGTGTTATTTGTTGTGTACTTCACATTGGTGCTCTTATTTTTCTCTTAGCATGCTTGAGAAATGTACCTTCAGCTTCGTGTTCTAATTTACAAACTAAAATAGCCAAGATCAAATTACGTGTCTATAAGTAGTTGATTTGGGATGCACTATTCTATAAAGTGCCAAAATTAGTTTTTTTTTGGAGGATAAACATTCCAATACTTTTTTAGTCTATAAGCAATGAGTGCATGAGTTGTCAACCTCCTTTGGCTTAGTGCCAAGGACTAAGGGGTATCCATTTTCCAAATTTGCTAGGGACACAAACCCAGTCTCATCCCTTATGGTGTTGGGCCTTTGTACTTGGTAAGAATTGATCCTTGGTGGGCTCTTTGCGAGCCAGGCATTCTCACCATTGGATCAATGACCACTTGACTCTTGTTATATCAAAATAAAATAACTTTCCAAAACATCATTTGAAGAGGTCGAGCTCTGGGAGAGGATCCTCTTAGATGTTATAGGTATGCTCAATTTTCAACATTGCCTTTGCAAGGCTTGTGGCAAATGGTATTTTTGTTCCATAAATGATGATTGCATTGACGATGTAATGTCCCATTTCAGAATATTCACAAACCCTACAATTTTTTGTATTTTCTGACTTACACAAAACTTGAATATTATGGAATATTAGCAGCTGCTAGTAAACACCAATCTCAAACTATTGAAACCCTTAACACTTTAATGATATAATTGATATTGCAGCAATCTGAACAATTATTAAATGCTGATATAAAAGAAATACTACAGCCAATGTCCAAAATAATATCATGAATAGCAGAACCCTTATGCATAATTAATTGACTACATCAAAACGATGATTACACTTGCAATTAGAACAGTGATTGAGCAAACTCTAAAAACTTGTTAATTGATGCCCAGAAATGTACGATGCCCTCTAGGAGATGTACGATGACACTGCAGATTGGTACAGCCAGGGTCAACACTTGCAACAATTAAGATTTGCTGTGCAATAACAAATGCTTTGAATTTATAAGATAGCAGCATTGGACCCTGTTGATGGTTGTTTTTCAACAAGTCAATAATAGAGTGAAATACTGAGTATCTGACTCTCTCTTGAGCAAAGCCTCTCCGATGCTGAACTAGGTGATCAAACGAGATAACTCCAAGGTTCCTTCTAATAATTTCGGTAAGAGACAGCTCAGCGATTTAAGTATGATTTTACTGTTAACAAACAAAGGGACTTACACAATTGTTCAAGTAACGTGCTGTTTCAAAGACTATGGAAGTAAATACTAGAGAGCCTAAGTACTGCAATTGACGCGTATGATTTAGCAATGGACGTTCTTTGGTCCTAATCCTAACTGAATGATAAAAAAGAGGCAAAAGATGTAGGGTTTAGAAACACTAATCTAATCCTAAATGGAAGGACGTTTACTACTTGAAGTGAAATCGAACCAAATCCTGCTTCGCCAAGATAGAACAACTACACAAGATAGGTGCAATCTTCAAAGGTATACAAGATGTTTAAATCAATTATGCTCATGAAAGATTCAACAAGCATAAAGATCAAATTGACGTTCAATTGTTCAGACTAACCATGCACTGCAATCCACAAGCCGTAGACCACAAATGGTATGAACTTAAAGATTTCACTACAAAGCAATAAAGCAACCTTTCATTAACTAACTTAAACTTAAAGAAAACTTATAACTTAACTTAATGTTTGTTTGAAAATTGAAACCATGCAACACTCAGAAACATAAATAGAATCACCAAAACAATGAATCCTTTATTATTTCAGAGAGCTCTTACAACAATTTCAGAATTTCCAACCTCTTCAAATGAGAGCAATGAGAGCTCTTTTATAGACTTCAAAGGAAAGAAGGGTCAAGATCGATCGGCCGAATCAGCGGACCAGATCAAGCCACATCACAAGTAGTTATAACAAACTATCCTTTATTAAATGAAGGAGGCTCACTTTATTAAATGAAAGAAGCTATGAAGGAGAGAACAAAGGCACGCTTCCCAAGAAGATAAGGAAGCCACATCATATGCCTTTTATGTAGTAGTACTATGAGATACAATGAATCTAGACACAATTTGAACAATATCTTCCATTGATACACTTGTCGCCACATTAATGGATCCTTCTGCCACTGCCACATCTGACTCATAGACGCCAAGTGTCTTCTCCCAGTCGTTTATCCAAGACTTATTTTCTCCAAGACGATATGCAAGTGTGAATATACTATCCAGTTGACCCTCATCAAATCCATCATATTGAAAGTAGAATGCCTTAACTTGTTGCTTCATGTTTTCAATAGTAACATTTCCATAAGGATTACATATTGTTGTCAAAGCAGTGTATATATGATTCTCTGTTCTTAGAAGAACACTTCTTATCCTGGACATATCTACTTCAATTTTATCAACTAGTTGCCCCTTGTTGTGAAAGGAGAAATACCAAGTGATGAAGTCATGTGGAGTATCTCTATCAATCACCTTATCATGAATTAGATCTTCTAATGGAGCTTCCATTAAACTCTTGAGCTGTGGCATGTATTGCTCTTTGATCGGTTTGAACTCAGCACAATTTCTTAATAAAGCTTGAACTCGATCTTTAAGCTTAATGACTCTATTATACACTTGCACAATTTCTTCAAGGTGAGTATAGGCCTTCTCTTCTGTCTTTTCTATCCATCCTTTCATCATCTGAGATGAAGTTCTCATGTTTTCAACTTGGGATACTGTTTCCTGTGGAAGAATGGACGGAGGAATTGGAGTAGCTTCCTTCTGTTGAATGGGCTGCATGACTTGTTGGATGTAATGCTTCAATGTATTGAAATCTTGTTCAACCTTCATCCTTGCTTCTCTTTCTTGCTTCAACATGCTTCTTACACTATTCACTGAATCTTGTAGTTCCTCCTCTACCTGTTCCCTTGTGATTGGACCCATGCCAATAGTAGTCATATTGTAATCCTCAGGTGTCATATTTTCTAACTCCTTGTCAATTCTAGGAATAGCTATATGTACCTCTCTATTTCCAGCAGAATCTTGAGTGATTTTGGAAAGGACTGTTGCTTTCTTCTTCTGATTACTCTTTTGTACATTTACAAGCAATTCCTCAACTGGAGCAGGCTGATAAGTTTCTACAATTGTACTTTCTTCAATCCTTTGCCTCAACCAAGGTGGAAAAGTAGAAAGATCTCGCTGTCCTTGAGCTTGACTGTGTTGAACACGAGCTACTTCCTCATCAGATTCTGCTTGACCTACTTCATCTTGACCAAGATCATCATTCTCCTCCATTATGACAGTGGGGCTTGATTGAATCTCTTCTGACGGAATCAAGGCAACTTCTTCTATAACTTCTATCTCTTGTATTGGATTTTGAACAACTGAGGCACCTTCTTGTGGATTAGATGAAGTAGATGGATTATTCTTCTTTTGAGGTCTTTGGCTTGATTCTCCTTGATCTTGACTAGGTCTTTTCCTCTTTCTAGCTGAATTATTACTTTGATCATTCCCACTATGTTGTGGTTGGCTATGTGTACTATGCTGTCCTGGTTCTCCTTCATCCATCTTATTGTAAGTGAGAACTTGACTTTCATCACTCATCTCTTGCAATAGTTGATTAATACATACTTGTGTCATGGCTAAGACCGGCTTTATCAATTCTTCTTCAGACACATCTCTCTTTGACCAATCAACTATGTAAGGCAAATCCTTTATCTTATCAAATTCATCTATCAACAATGTATCATCTTCGGTGAACTGGTCTGGAATCCTGAATACTTTGGAAGCTCTGACTAAATCCCAGGTGAGTCTCGAACTTTGAAGTGTTTGAATTCTCGGTTGTATTTCCAGCAAACTTGAAAAGGATCAAAGTTAAGCCTCTTGGTGCCATGAGTTTGCAAATGATATGCCTGTAGCTCTATCTCAGAATATTCAGCTGCTGATAAGGATGGACACTCCAGATTTTGTGCAAGAAGAAGTGGAAACTGGATTCCTCCTTTCTTCTTCAACTTCTGCAACCTGATGAGTTCTAGGAGTTGCCTTGTAACCTCTAACATCACCATCCTGTTGGTTGGATATCTTGGCAATCTGTATGGATATGATGTAAACCCTTGGATCCTTAGGTAAGTGTACCTTTCATGCTGAGTATACCAGTGTCCATATGCTGAAATGAACTCTCTCGCTGCATTAGACAACCTTTTATGAAATTCTCCTCTCAGTTTCTTCATTATGAACATAGCAAATGCATCATTAAACCTTGTATAATGATTGATACTCTTGAGGTGCAACTGAGGATAACATTGATGCGATAGGTACTTGTTAGGCCCAATGCCGACTTCTCCTTTTTTGGTCAAACCTGAGTAGACTTCATTTCTTGCGAGAAGGTACACTACATAGGAACTCATATGACAAGTCTTGGTCTTAGCAAAATTGATGAACTGCTCATGTATACTCTGACTGATAAGTCCAACCCAATCAATCATTTTCCCTTTGAGAACTGACTTGATGAAAGAGTACATCCAAGGCTGAAAGGTAGCAGATTGAGGCATTCCTGTCATCCTATTTAGAAACATGATCAAGTATCCAATTTCAGGATGAAAATCTGACTTGTGGAACTGTGGAGGATTATTCATATTGAACTTCATAGCTGGATTGGCCATCCATTCTCTCCTTATCTCTTGCAACTTTGTCTTTGAATCGACATCATATTCCTGCTGACCTTGTTGTATTGAGATACTGATCATCCTCTCCTTAGTTGGAATGTTGAAAGTTTCTTCAACTGCCTCCTTTTGCAAATAAGCTAATATTGTTCCATCTTTCGCTGTAATCTGCCTTGTATTTACATCATATTTCTTGACGCATTCGATGATCATCTCTGGACACGGCAAAGCTGGCGGAAAACAAGCAGCTTCAATGGCTCCACTCCTCATGATGGCTCGAGCAAGACTACCTCCGTTGGGTTCTTCAAGGACTGACTTGATATCTTCTAAGCTGCTGTTGCCCATATTCGTGTCTCCTACATTTGTCCACCTTGAGACGAGCTTTGATTCGGGAATCTTCCCCTTGGCATCCATCCGGATCTTCGCTTGTCGCTCCTTAGAAGTCATTGCCATGATCCTGCAGACTTGACGCGAATAAGTGATTGCAAACACAATCTAGACTTCACTTCAGCTACTTTAGTGGATTAAATTTATGAAGTTTTCCTTTACAATTATAAAATATTGCTACTAAACTCAAGGAATCTATGAAAATCCATTTATCCTTCTTAAATTTTACCAATATTTAAACAATTTGAATGCATTTAATGAAGGAAAAAAGAAGAAAATCAGATCAGAAATATTCAGATCAGACTTACTTGATGGGCTGCTTTGAATTGGATACCTTGCAATTTGATCCACCACTTGCTTGAATTTGATAAAATCAAATTTGTACTTCTCTAAAAAACTTCTTGTTGCTGCTCCTTGAAGACAAATCTGCTCTTGGAAAACAAATCTGCTCTTTGCAAATGATAAAAATGAAAAGGAGATGAGGTATATATATACATAATTTGCTTTTAAAACTTTACCTCTTACCTAGGCCGACCTCCTTTATTATAGTGCAAAACATTTAATTTAGAGTGATCTTTATTTAATAAATGCAATTTTCACGTTTTCCAAGGCAAAAATCATTAAATGTTTCTAACTTCCTTTGATTGGCGCATTGGATGGGGTCTTGATGATCTCCTTGTAGATTGTAATGTCCTTCTCCCTCAAGCGCATGGGATCAAGAATTGAAATCTTCTTGTCTTGCATTTCGCATTGGATGGGCATGGTGAAGTCTTCTTCTTTGAAATAGCATGATCTTTCTTTTTAACCCTCTAGGCGCATTAGATCAAGTATCGAAATCTTTCTAGCATTTGACATGTGTGGTGCTTTGGATCAAGTTTTTAAATCCTCTTATCATTTCGCACTAGATCATGCTCTAAGACTCCTCTTCAACATTTCGCATTAGATGAAGCTCTAGGACTCCTCTCAACATTTCGCACTAGATGACACTTAGTTTTACTTGCTTAAGGGAGTGGCGCATTGGATGGAGGATTGAAATCCTCTAGACTTTGGCGCATTAGATCATCCATTTGGATTCTTCTTATGCATGGCGCAATGGATAGGGTTTTGAAGTCTTCAAAATCAAACTTTATTCTCCCCTTTATGTATGGCGCACTAGATAGGTAGTTAGAGATCTTCAAAAATGAAATTTTACTCTCTCTTCATGTATGGCGCACTAGATGCCACTTTCGATTTCTTCTTGTTGAGTGCTTTGATAAGGGTCTTGGGAGTGGCGCATCACTTCACTAGGTTGAAGTCTTCAAAACTTTGATGTATTAGACGGCCTTTACCTTGAAATGGATCATGCATGATGTTGGCGCACTAGATGAGCTTGGAGAATCCTCTAGAAACAAATCTCACTCTACCTTATGTTGCGCATTAGATCACCTTGTTATAGGCGCATTGGATCACCTTGTTGGAAGCCTCATGATGTTGGCGCATTGGTTGAGACTTTAAAATCCTTTAGACTCAAACCTTGAAGGCTTAACCTTGGATCTCACCTTCCTCCTTGTAGGGCGCATTAGATCAAGTTTTCGAATCCTCTAGATTGCGCTTTGGATAAGGATCCTTCAAACTTCACCTTGGAACTACTTGGGCGCATTAGATCAACTTTTTGAAGTCTCTGGAATTACCCCTCGTGAGGTCGCATTAGATCAGCTTTTAGAAGTCCTCTAGACTTGGCCTTGGAGACTTGACATAGAATAGGCGCATTAGATCAAGGATTGGAATCCTCTGGCTTCTAGCGCATTAGATAGGCTTTTAGAATCCTCTGATCTCATGTTTGGTGAAGTGACTCTAACACTTGTGTTGAATGTTTGGGAAGCGCATTAGTTAAAGGATAAAAATCCTCAAGTCTTGGCGCATCACTTAAGCTTTTGATATCCTCTTTGAACTAGATCCTCCTCAAGTCAACAAAACCTCAAGACTCCCTCTTCCTTCTTGGTGGCGCATTGGTTGAGAGATTGAAATCCTCAAGTTTCTCTTCGAAATTTTAGACTTTGGGATCCATCCTTCTTCCTAGCGCATTGGTTGAGCTTTTCAAATCCTCTGACACTTATCATTTTAATTTGCTCCAAGATTGGTTCCAAGACTTGTCCTTTCATTTTCGCATTAGATCAAGGCATTGAAATCTTCATTTTCTCCTTCAAAATGATACTTTTGGTTTGGGCGTAGTGGATGAGTGATCGAAATCCTCAAGCATGTTCGCATTAGATCAAGGTGTAGATGGGCGCATTAGATCATTGATTGAAATCCTCATGCTCAAGCGCCTTTTCCTTCGTGATTTTGTGCCACTTAAGTGCCCTGTCGCACTAGATCAGTGTTTTGAATCCTCTGGAATCGTCAGGCATTTTTCAGGATCGCGCGAGTAAAGGTATATTGAAAAATATATTAAAGTATAAGTTGAGAGATTGAATTTCTTATACTTTAAATATTTTTCAATATACCTTTCAGGATGTTTGAGATAGGTCCCGAATCCACCGGATTTAAGATGCAAAATATAGAATTTGGAGGATTCACCAGATTTTAGACTTAGCCATTTTTCAGGATTTTCAGGGTTTCAGGCTCCAGGCTTAGTCTTTTCAGGGTCTCAAACATTCTTCAGGATTGACTTCAAAACTCATTATCTAGATGGGATTTGATCAAAATTCTTCATTATTGCAAGCTGATCTGCGTCCTAATCTTGAACGGACGATCATAGAAAGGGGAAATTATTACCGTATCGGCAGAGGAAGATGAGTCAGGTCATCATTAAAATCTCATTGAAAACTCATTGAAAGCACAGAGCTCAAAAAAAGGGGGGGTCCCTATTCCTAATGGGGTGATGTGTGATTTGGTCACAACAGACCCCTTCACACTAAAGATTTGGAACTTGAATTGCAACTTTTAGCACAAATAAAAATCTTCCAAAATGCTTCTTATCAATTGAAACTGGACTTAAATTGTAATAATCAACACTAATGTGATTCCTAAATGAAATCACCTCAAAGGACAAGAGGGTTTTCGTCCTCCAATCCTGATTGGAAACCAAGAGGGTTGTCATCCTCTGAATATCTGTGCTCCAAGGTTTTTCATCCTTGGATGAATAGATTAACACAAATGCTCAAGCTATGAGAAAAGTGTTTGATTTCAATAACCAATGGATGGTTTCCTTTGAGTGATTCTCTTCCTATTATAAACTTCATTTTGGCCCCTTTTAATTTGAATTCCCTTTTCCCTCCAAAAGTTCCCTACAAAAGTGTTCACTTAAAACACTTTAATAAAATATTACATAAGGCCTTATTATGTCCTATTTAGATGACCCACTTTATAGTAATAATATTCAAGTTATTCTTTTACAATGTTATCAAGTAATATTATTAGGACTAACTTAAAATATTATTAATAAATTATTTTGCTAACTTAATCCCTTAGCCTAGGGGAAATAAAGAAATAGGCAAATATTTTAATTTTGAAAAGGGGACACGACAGACTATTAGATGTTTAAGGTTGATTTTTGTAGTAAAGAATTAAAGAAAGTAAGTGTGCAACTTCATGAGTACATTGATGAATGTATTGAGGTGGTGTATTTTGTTGATTATTTTACCCACAAGATGTAGTGCCCTTTATTAATTGAAGCTGGAAGTCAATGTGCTATAAAGGTCATAAAATTTGAATTTTGGAAGCATGTTAAATCTGTCCAAGATATTTAAGTTCAATTGTGACTCCGTTTTGAAGTTGACAACTAATTTGTTTTGGTTGAATATATAGATAAGAAGAACAAACATGCAGAACCACGGGACCACAAATATTCTATAGGACTCTATAAATGGGAAACTACAACCTAGGCTATCTTATATCCTATGTCAACAAGGTCCACAAATTAGTCAAACAGATTAGAAATCACAAATTGTAAAAGGATGGGACTCTAAAGTAGCCCATGACCTCAAACTTGAAGATACCAGTGGGTGACAACTTGATCACTTAGAGGAAATAGATAAATCACAATCAACTACCACATCATCTTGCTCATGAATAGGGGGACCCAAGTTGATTCATATTTGTAGTATCTTATTATTTCCAAAATTGAAATGTTTGTAGTGATTTAAATTATGGGTGCTAAAGGTAGTTTGTAACTACCTGTTGTGATGTTTTCACACATCACCCCATTGCAAATGGGGACCCCCTCTTTTCTCGCTTTCGCGGTTGTTTTTGCTTTGATCTTGCAGTTTCTTGCTTGAATCCATGAAGCTAAGAAAGAATGTCTGAGCAGTCAGCTCACAGGGAACATTAGGAATGCTTGAAATAGTGATTTCCCTGAGGATAAGTGAAACCCTGACTATCATTCCTCGATCAAAACTGACCAATCCATGGCATAGGTCCATCATTCCGTAGGAAAGGTCCAAGTCCTGCACCCTTAGCATAAGACTCCTTGACGAATAAGAAGATCCTTATCCAGGAATCCCGTTCCAAGGTCTATCCGGATTCTTGTTCCATGGTTCCAATCCATGTTTCAAACTTCAGAGTCTGGAGGTCGTTGTTCACAATCTCATTCCAGTGGTCTTTGTCCTAAGTCCCTGTCTAGGGCCCTACTCCAAAACCCACCATGATTTCTGTTCCAAAGTTCTAAATCCAGAGTCCGGGGTGCACCAAGAGCTTGTCATTCCTTGCCAAAACTCATCGATCCTTGACTTGAAGTAATGGAAAATTCCAAAGATGACTACAGGGGTTCCATGATAAAAGAGGCAGTTCCTCGTTCCAAGGTATAAATCCTCGTTCAAATGTCAAGAAGCTTGATCCAGAGTGAATAGAAATTCCACAGTTCAAGGCAGGAAAACCCAAGATCCTCAGGAAGGAATTCCTGAATTGGATATTCCTTGACAGGAAGGAATTCCTGAACTGGATATTCCTTGACAGGAAGGAATTCCTGAACTAGATTTTCCTTGACAGGGACATTCCTTGACCCACTCCAAAAGGGCCACTTTCTACCTTGCAAGATTTTCGGATAGGAAAATTCCTTCACTTAGTGAAATTTGCAAAACAAGGAATTCAAGGATCATTCCATTCCAAGACCCACCCTGAAGCTGCGACTTTTTGCCTTGGAGGAATTCCTGACAGAGGAAATTCCCTGACCATTAGGAAAACACGACAAGGTGGAAAATCCTGTTCCTACAGGAATTTGTGCCCTGAAAAATTCTTCCCTGACCAGGTGGATTTTGCAACTTGGAAAATTCCTCCTTGACTGCCTAGATTTTGCGATTGGAAAATTCCTCCTTGACTGCTTGGATTGTGCGACCTGGAAAATTCCTCCTTGACCGTTTGGATTTTGCAACCTGGAAAATTCTTCCTTGACCAGGTGGATTTTGCGACCTGGAAAATTCTTCCTTGACCAGGTGGACTTTGCGCTCCTGGTCAGGAATCTAGTTCAACCTGGAAAGTGCGACCTGGATAGAGGGAATCCTGTTGGTACTGAAATGTGCGACCTAGGAAATTCCTCCCTGAATATGTGAAAAATTCACCATGAAAATGGGAGATTCCTTGAGAGGGATGTGAGAAACGAAAACTCCGCATTTCACCATGAAAATGGGAGATTCCTTGAGAGGGATGGAAGAAACGAAAACTTTGTATTTCGCCATGAAAATGGGAGATTCTTTGAGGGGATGGAAGAAACGAAAACTCCGTATTTCGCCATGAAAAGGGGAGATTCCTTGAGAGGGATGGAAGAAACGAAAACTCCGTATTTCCCCATGAAAATGGGAGATTCCTTGAGAGGGATGGAAGAAACGAAAACTCTGTCTTTCACCATGAAAATGGGAGATTCCTTGAGAGGGATGGAAGAAATGAAAACTCCGTATTTCACCATGAAAATGGGAGATTCCTTGAGAGGGATGGAAGAAATGAAAACTCCGTATTTCGGATCCCGTGTCGCCATTAAACCTCTGTAAGGCAGCTAGAGTTCACCTTCTACAAATTTTGCCATGAAAGGGGGAGATTCCTTGGGGATGGAAGAAACGAAAACTCCGTGCCCCGAATCTTGTGTCAATGATCAAACCTCCGATGAAACAAACTAAAATTTACCCTTTGCCAAAATTAAACTGAAGGAAAAGGATGATAAGTCCTTAACCAAAATCCTGTTCCTGTGGAATTGTGCGCCCTTGGAAGTTTTTGTCCAAGGTGCAAAATCCTGTTCCTGTGGAATTGTGCGCCCTTGGCAGTTTTTTGTCCAAGGTGCAAAATCCTGTTCCTCAGGGAATGTGCGCCCTTGGAAGTTTTTTGTCCAAGGCGCAAAATCCTGTTCCTCAAGGAATATGCGCCCTTGGAAGTTTTTTGTCCAAGGCGCAAAATCCTGTTCCTCAGGGAATGTGCGCTCTAGGAGAAAATTGTTCCAGGTCACAAACTCCTTGACCTTGTGGAAATTGTGCTCCTGGACAACTGGCCAACAGGATGACTCTCCTGATCCAACCTGAGGATGCAACTGAACAACTGGACTCCGGAACTTGCAGGAAGATATGCCAGATGGATTCCAGTTCCCTCCGCGGGTGATTCCTGTCCAAAATGAAACAATAACCTTCATGAAATTCCTCAAAGAAAAAGATCTCCAAAACTTAGCAAATAAGGACAAGAGAATTTGGAAGGAATCCCTTATTGGAAGAAATCCAGGACATCAGGAAATCCCCGACATTGGAAAATCCACGACATTGGAAAATCCCCGACATTTGAAAATCCCTGACATTAAGAAATCCAGGACATCAGGAAATTCCCGATAGTGGAATTCCAAGACTCCTTGGAATCCCTGACTGACTAAAATCCCCGACCTCAAGGAATCTCCGACCTAGGCAGCAGGAAATTCCTGTTGATAGTGAAAAATGCGACTTGGACAGGAAGGACTCTTGAACCAATTGGAAGTTGTTCCCTGACTTGGAAATTCCTCCTGTGCATGCCTGGTAATCCTGGAATGAAAAGAAAAGTTAGTCCAAGTATGAAGGATACCAGAAGGTGATCAAAATCCTTTATTTTGTTCAGGAGTTCATAAGTCAATTTGATCAATTGTGCAAGTTTAGTTCCTGTTTTATCTTTTGTTTGCATTACATTTAAGGATCTTGTTCATCATGACTACTCGAGGTTCCCCTTGTTTTTCAGGAATCCAAGACGAGGATAAGTTCCATGGGGAGGACGAACAAGGATGATCCAGGACAATTAGGATGACTGCGGAGAGTTCAGGGGTCGAAGGATGGCCATTTCAGGATCCAAGAGCTCCAATAACTAGAAGACTGCACATGCATACCAAGGGAAGATGAAGGCATTGCTCCATTCAAAGGCATTGATTTCATCAGCACGTCCCTCTCTTCCAACGCTCAACATGACTAGCACAAGGAAGGCAACATCAAAGGATTCTGGTTCCGGACAAGAGGATCAATCCTTGGACAACCAGGAGGATGCACTTCAAGTTCACCATCCATCGAGAAGAACAAGAATCCACGCCAAGAGCAAGATCCGTACCGGTGCGAAGGAAGATATAGCAAGGATGGAATTTCAATTCCAAAGTACACAGCACCGAGACAAAATTCCATGGATCACTCCAAGAATTCCCTCAGGATTGACTTGATTTCCATCCTGGAAGGAATTCCACAGCAAAAGTTCCTTGACCCCTTGGATTATGCGCTTAGGAAGAAAATCATTCCTGGTTGCAAAATCCTATTCCAAGTGGAATTTGCGACCAGGACAAGTGGATTCCAGGACACCATGGAATTTGCGACCAAGGAGCAGGACAAACAGATAGTTGACTGGTCTCACCTACCAACCAAGCAGCTTAGTCAGTCTGGCATCCAGGACAGGTGGCAGCATCCCATGGAGCCTATGACATATTCATCCCTATCTCTTTAGGGTTTGCATAGATTTTGAGGAAATCTGATCTTTTTTCACCTCCTTGTTTGCTAACTAGCCTATAAATAGGCTGAGGATGCCTCATTATATCGACCTCTCTCTCTTTTCCATCAGTCTGATGCTCCTAGAGCACCCTAGTAGTTAGCTTTCATTTCTGCATTGTATTTTTGAGCTGAAACTCCAAGGACTAGTTGGATTGTTGTAATACAGACTTCTGAAGCAATAATATATGCATTGAAGAATGGTGTTCATATATTTCTTTGGATTTTTGGCATGGTCTTATTGATTTCTTGGAGCAAATCTGAAAGATATTGAAGTTCTTTCTTGTATTTTCATGCTTTCGTTAGATAGATGTGATGGAAATGTTCTTGTTGAATGATTGAAGTTGATTTGTTCATACCATTTGTGATCTGTGGCTTGCAAATCACTTTGTATGGTTAGTCTGAACGTAATCCATGCTTAACTTCGACTGTTTCTGTATGATCAGTTCCATGTTCCATGACAGGATAGTGTGAAAATCTCTGCCTCTACCCCAGAAGATTGCACCATCCCTGCCTAGCTGTTGTCTCATGACGAAGTAGAGGACTGGTTCTAGTTTCCATCCTCAACAGTAGTCATTTCCATCGATTAGATTCCTGAACCCTTACCTCATCTTTTGCATTTTCTTTTAGATTTTCACTAGGATTAGTTTTCCAGAGCTTCATTGCCAAATTATACGCCCCTTCAAGAGTGGAACTTGGGAATTCCAAGTTGTCCATTTGTGAAGGAGTTCCATTCACCCACAAATCCGAGTCCGAGGAGTAAGGAACCATTCCATGTCCATGAAGGAGCAATCCCACGTAAGTCCCCCTCGTGATTACCAGCAAATCACTTCATTCCACTGAGTCTATCCCAGACCAGTCAAGACCTGACACAAAAGGAACCTTGGAGCACTCTCATTCGATCACGAAGTTCAGTGTCTGAGAAGCTTTATTCAAGAGAGGATAGGATACTCAGTATTTTATTCTAATGTTTGTTGCAGTCACAAAACACTCATCAACACTACCTCAAGACATTTTCAAGAAATTAGATATACATCCTCAGGTGAAGGACAAAGGGCTTGTTCAAATTTTGGTAGTAATGGTTGTATGTTTTGAGAGTTTAAGTTCAATTTGAGAATTAAGTTGCATAAATATTTTTGTGTCTTCATTTGTTTTCATATTGGTTATCTATGTAATGCCCAAAATTTACTAAGGACAAAATGTGCAAAACAAGGCCAACAAAATTTTTGCATTAACAATTGCAACACTAAATAGTGAAGCAACACATACTTACACATAGGTTTAGTCATCACACATGACTACACTGCAAATAAACACTCTACACATGTGGAAGATACATGTAAAGATACACATGTAGAGAGATGATGTCATCTCAATCTACAAAGGGTTGCACACATCTCGATGCAACACTACCATATGCACAAACAAGCAAAAGACTACTCTAGTGGACATAGATCAACACTAGAGATACACAAGGCAAGTGACATAGGTTCTCACCCTCAAATTGGTGTATAGGCATCGTGCCTAGCACCACACTCAAACAAGCAAGCTAATAAAGGAAGAAGCATAACTAAAACAATTCGATCCTTTAAGCATTATTTAGTTATAAAGATGAAGTAGATTCAATAATATGTACATTTCTCTTTACAAAGCATAAAGAACAATACTCACTTATTAATGAACCATTAATCATTCTTTCTTTTCATTAAGCCAAGCAAGAGTACAACAGGGATAATAGATAAAATGATCAATACACACCTATAAACTTATTCTTTTATGTACAAGATAATATACAAAATGAAAGATGAAGTCTACATTGATTCTGTTATCCCAATGTACTATTGTTACTTTCAAAGGAATAATTTAAATTAGGATGCATTAAATCATTATACATATTGAAACACACATAAACTTGCATTATAAACATCCCAAAGCATTGACAAAAACCTTAGGTAATTCACAAGAATAGGTTTCATTTTGCGAATGCAAATGAAAAGGCATTTTCCAAGGCTCTGTGACAAGTTTGTCACCACCACAATGGGTTCTCCATTTACAGCCTATTCACTGCTAAATAGGTTATTGTTCACCGCAACAGGCACATATTCACCATTTCTTGGTAAAATGGCGAATTTGTTCTAATCTAGGGCAACAACTATGCAAATTTGGTGATTTTTACAAAATTTCAACCAAGATGATAAAAGATGATTTTCCTACTGAACCAACATAGCATGGGATTTATTCATACACATTCTTAGCATGATAAAATGGAAGAAAATTTCATAATAAGGGTTTGGTAACTATGTTAAGGTTTCCAATGTCAACATAGGCTTTAGACACAATTTGTTTAATAACTTTTGATTTTAAAACAATTAGGCCCTGCTCATAGGTTAAACCATTCATAAAACACCCAACCACATACTCATACATTTAAAACTTAAAAACAAGATTTATGAAAATTTCAAGAGATAGATCACAAATTTTCTTACAAGTCCATAGAATATATACATCAATACTTTATTACAACTTTTGAATACAAATAAGAAACAATCTTTCTTTTTGCAACTTGTACTTCATTTTTCCGACATGAATGAAAATAAGGAATTGAAGATAACAAATTTGTTTTTGAACTTCAAGTTCCATGAAGATGCAAGCTCCAAACCAATGGGAGAATAGCTACCTCCTGACCAATGTGATGCTCTCAAGCACCATCCCACCTTGTTAAGAGAGAATAACATGGATCCAAACACATACAAACTTAAGAACACTTTTGGTAACATTGAAGAGTAGAACATAAAGACGCAACTTTGTCAAGACCACATAGTAGATCACTCTTGATCTATTAGAATGATAGTTATTGGTAGATAAGGCAAAAGAGTGTTACCATGGATATCCGAATCCAACAAAAAGGTTTAGTGAGTTCTCTCAAGAATCTCATGTTTAAGTAGCATATCCTCTCAAGGATGTAATAAATTTCACTTCATAAACTTCTCAACACCTCCCCTTATCTCTCCAAACACAAACAACCCGCTCTTGAGCTAGATCATACACTTTTTGCCTCCTACAACACATAACTAACTCCTATGCATGCTAAGCAAATCTATCCAAAGAGGAAGACCATTAACAAGGTATGAAAACACTTTTTAATCATGCAAGTAGACTTATCAATACTTTAAACACAATATAGGTGTTGCACCCATACAATGTTTCCTGTATGATGCTAAATCTTAAATGGAATCCTCATTATTTCATCAAAGTTAAGACTCATGTCATAGTCTACTATGTTTTTCTTGTCGGCTTTCTTTCATATCTTTGTAGGGTTGACAAATTGAGCTTTCAAAATCATTCAAACACACATGCAAGATGGAGAACGAAATTCAGTCAAAGAAGAAGCGGTGAAGGTTTACTAAGTGTTGAAGAGCATTATGCAAGGTAGAAATATGGATTTTACAAGTTGAAATCTATAGTGACAATAGTTGAGTGCGCACCTTCTTGAGAATAGACTGAAAGTCTTGAAGAATAGAAAAACATGCAAATCAATTATGTGGTATGCACCCTATGATGGAACCACAAAGTTTGCAAGGAAAGTTTGTGAGGCCATGTACAAAAGTGCAATACAAAGGAGTTGTTTTGAGTTTGAAAAAGTGCTGTTATGAAGCATTGGCGCATGCCAAAGTACAGAGTAGGTAAAGTTCCAAAATGAAAAGTTGCACGAGTAGGTGAGAGCATGTGCACCTCTAAAGTAGCCACATTCTTTATAAGTGAAAATTTGTACCAGTACACTAGTGTGTGCCGTGTAAAGCAAATACAAATGATCAAATTTGAAAATTTGCAATAATGTGTTAGGCTCCGCACCTAACAATTAAAAAACGGATTTTTCAAAGTTAAAAACTTGTACTCAACATATAAAGGTGCATGTTAGTCAGAGAAGACAGAGTTCGAGGTTTTAAACATTTGCAGCTAGGGTATTTATGGGTGTGTGCCCTACAATGGAATAGTAATTTAAAAAAAAAAAAAAGATAACGTGCCTAGTAAACTTTTTAATGTGACCCACGACGCTGGTGCAACACGCCCTCCGGCTCCACGCGAATGCTTTTGCTCGGAGCAATGAACCGGTGAGGCCACAACACGGGAGACTTCATCCCCAAGCAAGAACACTTCAAACCCGCGAGCTCGTTGGCCTAGCGGGGGTTTGAACTCTGGTGGCCGCCACTACAACCGAGCGACTTAACCACCGAACCACACCCTTATCGGCAATGAAATAGTAAATTTAAAAAAAAAAAAAAATGTAAGCTGAATTAATGATTGCATGCCCATGAATAGAAACGACATTTTCTAGTTCCAAAAATAGTGAATACCCTAATCACGTGGCGATATACAATGAAAATGGAATCTCCAAAGTCAAAGTTGCACAAGCAATTGAAGGCACATGCCCCGCTCTTAGAAACACATGATTGAATCTGAAAATTGCAAATGCTACAATGAGGCACACACTACAAGTATAGGGAATGTAGAGAAGTTTTTAAGTTGAAAAATTGCGTGAAGATGATTAGGTACATGCTTGTGTGTTGTGAGGTTGTTTTCAAGTTTTAAAAAATGTAGGCAGATGGTGAATCACACACCCTTCAATAGGGTCACAATTTGAAGTGAACAAAACTTTACCTGCCCACATACAAGTGCATGCAAGACATGGTATAAATAGTTTTTAAGTTTGAGGAATGTTTGTAGTTGCGTAAGGAGTCGTGTGCAAGGGAATACAATGACAGATTTTGGAATTTAAAAAAATGCAGTTTTAATGTATGGATGTGTGACATTTAAGGTGGGAGCCAGTTTTCACAAAGATAAAAATAGGTAGGATAATATATAGTGGCACGCTTGATAGAGTTGAGTGGCTTTTATCAAAGGAAATTGCAAGTTATTAATAGAGGCGCCTTTATGAACAAGCTGGCTTTTCCAACAAAGGAAAAAGTGCCTATTTATAGTGGTGAATTTCTATACAAAAGCCATTTAAAATTTGATTGCAAAACAAAGTCATAAATTTGCTATAAAAGTTCGCCCAATGCAGATCAACAAGGATCTTCATCATTTCGTCACCAATCTTTGCCTTTATTAGTGCAGTCATCTTTTTGAAAAAAAAGCTATGATATTCATTTGAATTGCAACAACAAAGCAATAGGGGTTTTCAACAATGATCTTTGTCATGTGAAGAGGGTTTTAGTGATTAAATTTGTTAGGAAAAGTGTCTCAACCTTGCATCCTAATGTTAAGAACACATAAAAGCAATTTTCGGCTATAGAACAAAAAAACTCAATTTCTGGGCTATAGAGGTTGTTTTTGGCCTTGAAAAGTGTCGGAATGGGTTTTAATTGGAAAGCTTGTTATGGGTATGTAGATCTCTTCGAGCTCTACAATATTAAAAAATGGGCTCAATTGGTTTCCTGGATCAAAAGTTATGACCTTGGGAAATTGGGTCTCCCACATCATAAGTGTAAGAGCGTCTATGATGCATAAGAGAGTTGTAAGAGGGAGTTACACTTGTTGACCAACATATGTCACATGTTATGACATGTCATAAGGCATCTTTGAATGGAGATAATGGAGCCAAATGGAGCACCCAAGTTGGTGAGTGGATTATGACGAGTTTATGGTAGGTGGAAGGAATATGCTATTTTTAGCTTGTGGACTCATCTTGAGGATTGGGCATTGGATTTTCAACTAGGGATTTGGGCACCACATTTTGGGTGGTTTTAACTCGTGGTTTCTTAATTACCATTTGATGGTTTCATGTATTGCTTCTATTTATTGGGTGTTTGAGATGGAGGTGATATAGTGACTTTTGTAGGTATTGTTATGTTGCCAGAATTGCTCCAAATCTCTTGTTTGTGATACTCGTGTAAAGGCTTAGACTCTGCATGCATATTGTAACTACTGATTATTGAATAATACATTGAGTTGCTTTGGAATATGGGGTTTTTTCTCCTGAAAGGTTTTTCCCCATTTAAATCATTGTGTTATGGTATATTGCTTTTGTGTTTATTTCCTTGTAATTGTATATTAGTTTAATTTTTGCACATACCTACTCTCGTAGATTAGTGTCAGAAGTGTATTCTACACCTTTGCATCCTTTCATTTGGTATCAAAGCCTAATCATCTCGAATTCTAGGTGTTCAGGACAAGGGTTTTTTGTACCAATCTTGGATTGAGTGGGAGCTTGTGTAGAAGATCTTGTTGTAGGAAAAATGGCAAGCACATCAAGAATAGAAATGGAGAAGTTCTCGAGCACAAACTTTGAGCTTTGGAAGCTCAAGATGGAGGATATGCTCGTGGATGAAGATCTATGGGCTGCGGTATCCATATCCAAACTTGTTGCTACATTACAAGAAGATTGGGACAAAATGGATAGAAAAGTGAAGGGCCTCATTAGGCTCTGGTTGGCAGATTCCGTATTGTTGAATGTACTTGAAGAAGCCATCGCTGCGGCTCTTTGGAAGAAGTTGGGTGAGATTTGTTAGGCTAAATCCTTGGTAAATAAATTTTTCTTGAGAAAGAAGTTTTATACCCTTAGGATGGAGGAGGAGGATTGTTGCATGACTTTGTTATGTTCTTTGCTAGACTAGTGGGATCACTTGGTGGTGGCAATCAGGAGTACTACCTCTAAACTCAAAATGGATGAGGTAGTTGCATCATTACTTTTGGAGGCGATGTAGAGAAAAACTTTTGAATTAGTCAATGAGGCCCTAGCTGCTCGTCGAAGATTTGAAGAGAAAGGCAAGAAAAATAACAAGAAAGGAGACAAGTCTAGATCTAAATCCCGTGGGAGCTCCCAATCTCTTGGAAAAACTAAGGCTAAATGTTGGAATTTCGGCAAGCTTGTGCATTTCAAAAGGGGCTGCAAGGAGTAGAATAAGAAAAGGAAACATGATTCTGATGATGAGTCCGAAAAGTCTTTTTCGGATGATGGTGATGCCTTTGTTGCAGCCTTGGCAACACATGCATTGGAAGGTGCATGGTTGGTAGACTTTGGAGCATCTTTCCACATGACCTCACATCGGGATTGGTTCTCTATTCAAAGTATGAAGAATATGATGGCAGGAAGGTGTACCTTGGAGATGACTCTCACATAAAGATTATTGGTCATGGAAGAGTTTTAATCTGATTCCCTGATGAATGTGTGAAGGACATCAATGGTTTACTGCATATCCCTTGTTTGGCTTGGAACCTACTTTCAGTTAATAAGCTTAATGATGTAGATGTGCAAGTTGTTTTCTCTAGTGGAGGGTATAAGATGGTGCGAGGAGATATGGTGCTTGCTAAGGGTGTTTGTGTGGGCACTTTGTTTTAGTTGGATGCATAGTTTAGTGCAATAGTTCCTCTCTTCCTATAGTGAAGATATCTGCAGATTCTACACTTTCACCATCGGAATCATTCTATGACTCTTGTTGTACTCTTATTCATTATGATTCTAAATGTTGTAGCATGTTTCGGGACCTACTTGATTGATGGTTGGTCTATGTATTGTTGATGAGGTTTTTGTGACTGCAACAACATTAGAATAAAACATAGAGTATCCTATCCTCTCTTGAATAAAGATTCTCAGACGCTAAACTTCGTGATCGAATGAGACTGCTCCAAGGTTCCTTTTGTGTCAGGTCTTGACTGGTGTGGGATAGACTCAGTGGAATGATGTGATTTGCTGGTAATCACGAGGGGGGCTTATGTGGGATTACTCCTTCATAGACATGGAATTCACTCCTGGGACTCAGACTTGTGGGTGAATGGAACTCCTTCGCAAATGGACAACCTGGAACCTACTGCTTCCTCCAACAGAGAGACTGGGATTTCACTGTTTCTTCCACGGAAAGGCCTGGATTTCACTATCTCTTCCAAGGAAAACAAGGCGTAGGCTCTTAGTTCCACTTTCGGATAGGGAATGATTTCTCAGTGAGGTTCCTTACGGACTATTCTTTATGAAGACATAAAAGAAAATGCAAAAGATGGGGTAAGGGTTCAGGAATCTAATCAATGGAAATGACTGCTGTTGAAGATGGAAACTGGAATCAGTGCTCTGCTTTGTTATGAGACAACAGCTAGGTAGGGATGGTGCTATCTTCTGAGGGGGAAGTAAGGATTTTCAGACTGCTCCAGCAAGGGACATGGAATTGATCATGCGGAACAGTCGAAGTTAGGCTTGGAATTAGTTCAGGCTAACCATGCACAGTGATTTGCAGGCCACAGATCGCCAATGGTATGAACAAACAGATTCAATCATTCAACAGTAATAATCTCCATCATCCTAACTAATGAAAAGCTTGAAAGTAAAGGAAATAACTTTAGAAACTTTAAGATATGCTTCAAGAAATCAAGAAGACCATGTTAGAAATCCAAAGAACCATATGAACACCATTCTTCAATGCTTATATTATTGCTCTGGAAGTCTGTATTACAACAATCCAACTGATCCTTGGAGTTTCAGCTAAACAGAAGTGCAAAAACGGAGTGATGAAGAAAGAATGTACAGTCCAGTTGCTCAGAGAGCAGGGAAGGATGAAAGAAGAGAAGAGGATGAGAGGAAAGAAAGAAAAAAAGAGAGATGGCGAGAGAGCTTCAAATGAAGTGCGCCATCCTATTTATAGGCAAACATAACCCAAAGGAGGAGGTGAGGAGATCTGATCTCCTAAAAATTCGTGCAGACCCTAAAGAGATAGGGATGAATATGTCATAGGCTCCATGGGATGCTACCACCTGTCCTGGGCGCCACCTGCTCTGGATGAAAAGTTGCCACTTGTCTTGGACGCTAGGCTGACTAAGCTGCTTGGTAGGTAGGTGAGACCAGTCAACTGTCTATTTGTCCTACTCCTTGGTCGCAAATTCCATGGTGTCCTAGAGTCCTTTATCCTGAGCGCAGATTCCAGGGTGAACAGGATTTTCATGTGGAGGAATCCTTCCTTGAGCAGGGGCGCACTTTTCAGTAGGTTCAGGAATCCTTCGTTTGGAATTCCTTCTGACCAGGGCTGCAGTCCCTCAGAGGTCATGGATTCTTGAGTTGGAATTCCCTATCCCGGCGTGGATTCTCGTTCTTCTCGATGGATGGTGAACAACTCTTTTGTTCTTGGCTCTCCAAGGATTGATCCTCCTATCCGGAACTAAAGTCCTTGATGTGGAACTTGAAGTGTATCTTCTCCCGTTGAGGATCTTGATGCTAACCCTTCCTGTGTCCTTGAAGTTTAAATTTTCTCTTTTCTTCTTGTGGAATTCACATGTAGTCTCCTCGTCTGGTGTTGGAAGTAGTCCTCCTCTCCGGTATTGGAACTCCATGATGCCTGAGATAGTCTTTGATCATCCTTGAGCTCCGCCTTCATGGAAGCTCATCCTCGTCCTGGATTCCTGCGAAACAAGGGAAACCTCGAGTAGTCATGATGAACAAGGTCCTTAAATGCAATGCAATCAAAAGATAAAACATGAACTAAACTTGCATAAGTGATCAAATTGACTTATGAATTCTTGAATAAACAATGGCTTTTCTTCACTTCCTGGTATCCTTCACACTTGGACTAACCTTTCCTTTCATTCCAGGATTACCAGCCATGCATAGGAGGAATTTCTAGGTCAGGGAGCAATTTCCAGTTGGTTCAGGAGGAATCCTGATGTCCAGGTCACAAAATCCACCTGGTGCAGGAATTTGTGACCTGGAACATCTTCACTCCTTGGGCGCAAAATCTAGTAGGTACTGGATTTTGTGACTAGGACAAAATTTCTTCCTAGGTGCAAATTCCTCTGCCTGCAGGATTCTGCGACTTTGACCGGTTTTCTTGAGTTTTGGCTAAGGATTTATCATTTTGCTCATTTCTTTGCAAGGATAGACTTTTGATCAGAGATTCATCATTCAAATAGGATTCAGTATGAGAAGTACCTTCTATCCTCAGGGAATTCCAAATTTCAAGGTGTACCTCTCAGACTGGTAGGGAATATTCCTCCATGGTGCACTTTCAGACTGACCCGGAACTCCATCATGTAGGTCGCACATTCCACCTGGTCAGGGAATTTGCGACCAGGACATCTTTTCTTCTTGAGCGCAAATTCCAGCAAGAGCAGGAATTTGCGACCAGGACAACTTTCATCCCTGAGCGCACATTTCCACAGGAGGTGGATTTTGCGCCCCAGCTAAAAAAACTATCCTGCAGGCTCAGTTTTCAGGATTTCAGTTAAGGACTTATCCCTTCTTTCAATTTTGTTGTTTGAACGAGGTTTTAGTTTTGCAGAAGGTGAACTCTAGTTGCTTTACGGAGGTTCAATGACGACACGGGATCCGGAACACAGAGTTTTTGTTTCTTCCATCCCTTCAAGGAATCTTCCATTTTCATGGCAAAATCTTTCAGAAGGTGAACCCTAGCTGCTTTACGGAGGTTCAATGATGACATAGGATCCGGAACACGGAGTTTTCGTTTCTTCCATCCCTTCAAGGAATCTCCCATTTTCATTGTGAATTTTTCCAGAAGGTGAACCCTAGCTGCTTTACGGAGGTTCAATGATGACATGGGATCCAGAACACGGAGTTTTCGTTTCTTCCATCCCTTCAAGGAATCTCCCATTTTCATGGCCAAATCTTCCAGAAGGTGAACCCTAGTTGCTTTACGGAGGTTCAATGACGACACAGGATCCGGAACACGAAGTTTTCGTTTCTTCCATCCCTTCAAGGAATCTCCCATTTTCATGGTGAAATTTGCAGAAGGTGAACCCTAGCTGCTTTACGGAGGTTCAATGACAATACGGGATCTGGAACACGGAGTTTTCGTTTCTTCCATCCCTTCAAGGAATCTCCCATTTTCATGGCAAAATCTTCCAGACCAACAGACGGTGAAACTTTCATGCAAGTACTCATGGACAAGTCCGGGGATGTCTGTCTACCAAATTGCGAAGTTCAGACTGGAACAAGAAGTGGAGCAAGACACCTTGATCCTGGGGCGCATAATCCAGTAGGTACTGAATTATGTGACCAGGACAAAAAACATCCTTGGGCGCATAATCCAGTACCTACTGGATTATGCGACCAGGAAGAAATTTCTTCCCTGGGCGCATATTCCATTTGGTACTGGAATATGCGACCAGGAATATTCCTGTTTGCACATTTCAGTCTTCCGGAGGGGTGCCTGAACATTGATAGTTTTAAAATTTGCTTTAAGTTCTTGGAAACCCTGTTTGATTGAGAATCTTCCGAGTTATGAAATGAGTCATGGATTTGGATCAGAAGGATATCCCTTGGACAAACTTCCGGACTGGAGCCGTCGAGCCAGGAACTGAGCTCCATGATGGAAAGATGAACATGCCAAGGAGTGATAGTCTTTGTTGAATTTTGGGCTTGGTTGAGATAAGAATCTGGATAGACCTTGGAACAAGATTCTGGATAGGACTTCTGGACTGGAACTTCCGGATTGGACTCCTCGAACAGGATTCTAAATTGGACTTCCGGACAGGATTTTGGATTGGACTTCCAGACAGGATTTTGGATTGGACTTCCGGACTGGAGTGTTCGAACAGGAACTTCTGGACTGGAGTCTTGGATTGGAACTGTGGACAGGGACTCTTGGACTAGAAATATGGACAGAAACTCCTGGATTAGAACTATGGACAGAGTGAAGGATTAGGACCTTTTGTATGAAATGGTGGACTTTTGCCATGGATTGACCAATTTGCTAGGGTTGCCTTCATCCTTAGGAAATTCATTGTTTTCTTCACTATTCCAAGCATTCTTCACGTTCCCTATGAGCTAAGTGCATGGAAATCCCTCCCAAGCATCATTGATTCGGGTAAGAAACTGCAAGATCAAAGCAAAAAATGGAACCGGGCCCAAAAAAAAGGGGGTCCCCATTTGCAATGAGGCGATGTGTGAAAACGTCACAACATGTATGTAAGTATATGATGGATTAATAATGTCGAATGATTGTGATCATGTATGATGCTAACCCCATATCTTATTTTGATTTTATATTCGTGAATTATATCCATGCTTAGGTGATGATGGTTGTGAGCCATGCCAGACAAATTATGATTGGTATATTGAGATGAAGTCATCTACAGATCTCTTTTGCATGTGTTTGATGTTTGTGTTAGTGTAGTTGTGTGTGACAACTACACTTGTGTATGTGTGTGTGTTTAATGTGAAAAATTTGTTAGGTGTGTTTTTACCTGTTTTGCCCTTGGTAAAATTTGGGCATTACAAAAGCATCCACATAGAACAAATTTAGTTGAGAGAATGTAGGATCATAACAAAATTTGTTGTACATGAACGAACATTAAATGTATAAATGTTCCTTCTATGAATGAATGAAATATGCTGATATGAGCTTATTGAAAACAACATTTGATATCTGCACGTTTGGATGAAAGGTCTATGAAGAAGAAGGTGGTGATGTAATTCTAAAGGTGTGCATGTGAGTTTTTAATTTGTTGTTTTGAATCAGCATGTCCTTGGGATGTTGATTTAGTGGTGTGTTAGCTTTGTATCAACACAATCTCCAGCTGAAAAAAAAAAAGAGTGTGTGCTCTAAGAAACCTATGAGAAAGGCATACAGAATGAGATGCTGGCATAAAGATCCTTCTAGTTTTCATTCAGATCTGGTTTTACCTGGAAATATATGTAATTGTGTATGCAGACTTTGCTGTGATGTTTAGCAAAAACAATAGCGTAGTAGAAAAGATGAGTGCACGACATTAAGTTGTGAAAGTTTGAAGCCACAGCCACATCGAGATCAGCAATTAAAAAAAAATGCATTTAGCTTGAAAGATAAAGGCTAGAACTCATTACGGAACAATCTATTCTTTATAAAATCTACTAGTTGACATTTTCTAAGAAAAGACGGTGCAAGATTAATGGGAGAAGATCTGTGTGGTGTTGGTGTGAATAATGCTGGGAGAGTATGCACACACAACACAGGTAAAAAAAGGCCATCTAAATCTTTGGCAAAGGAGGTTCAGAAGCATCGTCAATGTGGAGAAAAGGAGGAGCATTGGCTGATTGAAGGATCTGAGAATAAGTTTGTGAAAGGTGAGGTGTGAAAAACATAAAGTCTCCACAAAGAAGTTTGGCATGAGTTTCTTTTTTTGTTAGTATGAAAGTTCATTATAAAGTTTCAAAACTTAAAAAATGAAAATAAAATAAAATAGAACTATATAATGTGCTGAAATATTTTTCAGCTTGCCTGAAAAAAACATATTAATTGAAATTCTGTAACTCTTGATCCAGTGATTGTTTTTTGCTAAACATTTACGCACGCGAGCGTAATTGTACTGTAAAACATCCTTCGAAAGGATTTCGTTCAAGTTCTCACAGTTTGTTTTCCCCACTTTTGCTTCATTAGATTCCCTCTTTCTAAAGTTATTTTATAATGGAATGCATTTTTCGGGTACCTGACATCCTTGTCTACTTTGTTTTGATTGAGGGGGGAAGTGCATTCCCTTGGAAAAGACCAGCATCTTCAAGAAACTTGCCAGAGCTATTGGAAGGGTAAGATCGTGCTGTTTGTGGTCCATAGGACCATCTCAATCAACCTAGCTGAGTGAGATAAATTCCATAGGAGGCTGGAGGACCACAGGAGGTTGGAGTATAACTGACTTGAGTTTGCTAGTAGCTTGGAGACTGGTTTATCACTTTACTAGCAACCCAGAGAATAGAAGATTACAAGGTTGAAGATGGTGATCATGATGGAGGCCATGCCTCTGCTACACAAGAGAGAAGAAGGTTTTCAGTAAGGCCGAGATTGAATGAAAACTGTTGTACATGTCAAGTGGAGGCCCATGCCACACTTGTTGTGAATGGTTGAGTTTGTCCCTATTCACAAAATGCAATACAGATAAGTAAGGCCTAGTCTGACTGATCACATGTGGCTAGTTGTGTGTGTCCCTAGTCACAAGGTGTTGTGGATGGTTGTGTGTGTCCCTGTTCACAGTTTGAAAGTTAAACAATTGAGTGTGTCCCTGTTCATGTGAAGAAGCATAGTGAGACCATTCTTGCTATTGCTTGTTGTGAACAATTGTGTGTGTCCCTGTTCATAGCTTTGAAGAAGGCTAGTTGAGTGTGTCCCTATCCTTGGTCGAGAGCTCAGTGAGGCCATTACCACTAAGGTAAACAGTTGAGTGTGTCCTTGTTCAACAGTTTGTTTTACGTAGGTTCCTTAAATATTTGGATCTTCTCATGCAGTCCAGGTTCTTAACGAGCCCCTTGGCTCTAATGTTTACCCAATTCCCTTTGATGCCTCATAATTAAATTCAGAATATCGAGAAAAGTGCATTTATAGGAAAAGTATAAGGGAAGTCAAGATATTTTAGAATGTTCTTTCAAAAATCTGGAAAACAAATCTGCAAGGATGTATAGAACTATTAAAATTATGTTGTCAATTACGAAGAATAATGCTAAAAATTGGTGAAATTAATATCATTAGACAATAAGAATCCTTAATTTTCATTTTTTTGTCACCTCTTGCAAAATCAGTCTACAATTAACAGTTTTGTATCTGCAGGAAGGATGAAACAGATTTTGAGACAAGCATTTTATCCAAGGACGCTGTTGCTAAAGATCCTATCAAGGATGCAACCGATCAGGAGCCTATAGAGTTGACCTTGGCTGCTGCACACTCTAAACCTACAGTTGTCTTGGAGACTCCAAGGAAGCAAGTTTATCTAGAGAAGAAACCAGGCCAGAAAAGAGTATCTGGGCAGTACTTTCTGGAGTTGGGTCAGCCTGATTTCTTTCTCTCTACTTGTACTGTTTGTGGGCTTAAATATTCCCGGGGAGATGATGAGGATGAAAAGGTTCACAAGTCCTTTCATAGAAAGTATCTTCAGGGAGTTCAGTTTAAGGTAAATGATATTTATGTTTGTCTGTTAGTTTTGGAATTCTGTGGAAAGATGTCTAGAGCTTTAAATCTTTACTGTTCTAATGTGCATTATCTTTGAAATAAATTTCTGAACGATCCATGTGGTACCTGGGATTCTCAAATTTTTGTTTCTTTTTTAAATACATTTACCTTTCTGTGAGAAATGTATGCCTTCTGCCTCCGTTTTCCAGAATTTTATGGTTGTAGGCTTGGAAATCTAGGACAAGAAAAGAGGTCGGTTAAGTTTGACACAACACTGCTTAATGAGAGTGATGTCACCTTATCAGGGTATTTCCAACTCTTGTATGCAGATGATCTCCTTTTTGTTTATGGAACACAAAGGAAATCAAGCAATACAATGTGTACAATCTTAGAACTACTTAAATGTATATTCATTTCCTTACATTTCCAAGGAAACTTGTTAAAACAAGCAATAATTACATCATCACCAGGTGAAATGGTCTTACATTTCTCCAAGTGAACTGAGTTATGCAATTGAGAAAAAATGGGTCTCGCTTAATCCATAAATATATTGTGCAATTTATGCATATGGATTATGTATATTTTTAAGTACAATGCTTAGCCATAGGCTAAAGCTTAATATGGCAAATTTAGCTAACATATAAATCATTTTGAAGTTCTTCCATTAGTTAGTTATATGTTCTAACCTTCTCTATATTATGTTTCTTTTGTCTGTTAAGTAGATTTGAGTAGTTCAGGAAGACTATACACAAGCCTATGATTGTAATAAAATTTGAAAAATAAAAATTCTTTTAAGGGTGCTCTTGTATCAAACAGCCCAGGTGAAAAGTTTGTGAGCTTGGTGCTCACAAAATGGATTGTGTAGACGATTGATTTGGCCACCCAAGATGACTTACTTCAATTTCAATGATCCACAAATCTTATTTTAATCCTTTACCCTTTCAATGAATGAGATATTCTTTGTACTCACTTTGCCAGGTCTTCTTTCCTATATGCTCATCAAGGATCTGCACTATTTCATCTTGTTGCTTTTTCAGTAACTACCTTTTCCATTGTATTTTGTTCTATGGCTGTATTTCTTCTTCAATTGTATCATTTTGTCTAGGAAAAGAATAAAGATTAGACACATTGATATCAGAGATATATCCAATTCTTTTGGCAACTCAATTTCATATGCATTCTCAGAAAACTTGTGCAAAAATTTGCACAGACCAATCTTCTTGGGTTTCAGCTTATTATATATTCCCTTAGGGAACCACTCTTTCCTCAAGTGCACAATCACTAACTTCCTTGCTAAGTAATTCTTCTCCCTCCAACGCACATTTGTTTGTGCCTTGTATTTGGCATTGCTCACTTCCAATTGCTTACTGCCTTTTGCATGCACCTCCTACATATGTTGTGCAAAGTCTTAAACTTTTGCACTATGGTGCCTGTCATCTTCCCCTTTGTAAAGGTTTGTGACACCCCTCAGTGATGTCCCAGACACAAACTGAAATGGCCTCTTGCTAGATGATCTCTTCACTTAGTTGTTGTATGCAAATTCTTCTTGTGCCAACATTGAGTCCCATTGTATGGGCTTGTTTCCCACCAACCATCTTAGTAAGTTGTCAAGGCTTTGATTGACAACCTCTCTTTGCCCATCTGTCTGTAGACAATGCGTTGAACTATAGTTCAACTGTGTGCTCATCTTCTTCCATAGCATTTGTTGAAAATGACTGAGGAACTTCTTATCTCTATCTAATGCAATACTCTGCGGCAATCGATGCAACTACACCATCTTGTTGAAGAATAAATTTTCCACCTTTGACACATCACTTGTTTGCTTGCGTGGAACAAAATGCACCATCTTAGAAAACTTGTCAATAAACACAAAAATTGAGTCGTTACCACTTTGCATTCACAATAATCCAAGGACAAAGTCCATCAACAAGTCCTCTCATTGTCTAACTGGTGTAGGAAATGGTTTGTACAACCTTGTGTTTTGTGCCACTTCCTTAGAAACTTGGCATGTTTGACATTTCTCCACAAACTTATGCACATCCTTGTGCAAATGAGGTCAGCAATACCTCTCCTCCTGCATGGCTTACATCTTATCAACTTGGTAGTGGCTTCCCAATCCGCCACTATGCAAATCTCTAATGAGGTTCTCACTCATTGAACTCCACAAGATACATAACTGCTGTCTCTGGAACAAGAACCTCGCTTGCGTGAAGTAGTCTGCAAATGGACCTCTTTCTCTAGTCCATGGTTCCATGCATGCTTTCCATGCATTTGTGAAATTTGGATTTTTTGCACACAAATCCTTTATCAACTCAATGCCCGCTACTATAACTATTACCATTGACAACAACACTTGCTTTCTACTTAAGACATCTGTGACTTGATTTGACTTGCCAAATCTATGTTACAAAACAAAGGAACAACCTTGTAAGTACTCTACCTACCTCATATGCCTTTGATTCAGCTTCACTTGGTTGTTGTATCTCAAAGCTTGATGGTTTGTGTAAAGAACAAACTCCTTGGCAACAGATAGTGCCTCCACTAATGCAAAGCTTGAACGATGACATAGCACTCTTGGTCATACACCGATCACTACCTCTTGGCATCATTCAATTTCTTGTTGATGAATGCAATTGGTCTTCCTTCTTGACTCAAAACTGGACCTATTGTGGTTCTATTGGCATCACAATTAACTTGAAATACCTTGCTAAAATTTGGGAGTGTCAACATAGGCTCCTCAATCACCTTCTTCTTCAAGAGCTCAAAACTCTTGGCTGCAGCAACAGTCTAGTCAAATCCAGCTTTTTGCATACGAGTTAGTTATGCGCAAATATCACTGAAGTTTGTTATGAATTTCCTATCAGAACTTGCTAACCCATTTAAATTTTTGACTTTAGTGGCACTCTGCAGTATTGTCTACCCCATTATTGCTTGCACTTTCTCAAGGTCCATCCTCACCCCATCTTGAGATATCACAAATTCCAAGCAAGACAATTTCCTTTGAATAAAAACTGTATTTCTTCAGGTTTATACATGTAATGAAATTACTTAGCACAAGAGAAGGATATAAAAGAAAAGAGGTGCAAATGCTTTATTAGAATAAGCCACTTCGAGGGGGCTACCTCCAAAAGTCTTACAATAAGAACAAAACTTGCAATACTGTGATAAAAAACTACTCACTACCTCCTATTTGTAGGCATCATTGGACAATATTAATTCCCTATCCTAATGAGACCAATCTAGCTTACAATAAATATACTTATGGACTAATAAATGACTGAAATAAGGATTATGTGATCCATAGTTGGTTATCGTATATCCAATACATTTAATGGGTTAGGGGTGTAGCATGCTTTAGCGATTAATGTTATCACCTGAAATTGCACCCTTTTGTTGAAGCTTTGACAGTTCCACCAATTTCAGAGTAACATGGGATTGGTCTTAAGGTGTGGGAGCTTGCAGTTGAGACCAAACCTCCAGAGAAGGCTGGTTCCTCTTTCTAAGATTAAGGCTCAGAGAATTAAACTAAATCTAATGCTACACTCACAGGGAAAAGGGGAAGGAGGAATGCTGGAATTTAAAAAGGGTGATACACCAGATTTGTAAATGTGTTTAACTGTGTTTGGATTAACACAACAATGACCTCAAGACTAAAGAAAGCTTACACAGACTCATATAAGTCATATAGAGGTTTGGGTAGAGAACTAGAGCTAAGAAAGGGACCGTTTTGCCCACAATACTAGCGTATAATTCACAAATGAATGCAGTATAAAACTTAAGAGAGAGGCAAAATAGCAGTCTGTGTTAATCATGAAGGCTAGAAAGCCATTACAAAAGCAGAACAGTTTGCTGCAGGAGAAAAAGACACAAAATAATCAATTGCACTCATTGGTGAACCATACTAGAAGACATTAAAGGCCTAGATGCAGGCACAATACATCAAATTCTACTGGTTCTTGCAGATGCGCTACAAGGTCTGTGACAACAAATTACCTGGCCACTGTAACAGCCCAGAAGAACTTGCCGATCGGTGAACTTAAGGTTCGCTAAACCTTAAGTTTGTTGACGAAGGCAAACTCTTTGCTTTCTTCTTCACTTTTATCTCTGCCTTAGCCACTTCTCACTGCCTTGCTTAGTCGGCGAATTCGTTGATCGGTGAACCAAGAAGTTTGCAAACCTTAAGATTTGCCAACCAAGCACTCCTTTGCCTTGTTTTCCTTTTGCTTTAGCCATTTTCCTCCATGCTCACTCCTTAGTCGGCAAATTTGTCGATCGACGAACTGGCAAACCAGCGAACAAAAGGTTCGCCAAACTAAAATTTTTCCGACTAAGGCAAAAGAAAAGGCAAAATACTTAGAATTTTTTTTGGGATTTTTCTAATGGGAACTTCCTTCCATTTAGGCTTTCTCAGATCGGATTTCTCTAATGGAAGGAGGGATTTTTGGGCTATTTTGACCTAGGCAAAATATGACAACATTTTGGCGACTATGCAGGGGTGTTTGCCTGCTTAACACAGAGATCCAGTGGCCTTATACAATCCATTGGGCATAGGGTCAAAAAGAGAAACTGTAACAACAAGACCACACAGAACTGAAACTGCCTTTAGAAAACAGAAAAACACAAGGCAAACAATCTCCTAATGAGATAGTTGTCTATGCAAAAGCACTTGGAGGAAGGGAAACCTAAAACAAAAACAAAACTAACCTAAACCTAAACTAAGAACAAGGAAATGACCTCAAACAAAGCCATTAACTGGTTTTTTAAATTAACTACCCTTTCTCAATAATGTACAATGCTTCACATGCTTATGGGTAGTTAAAAGGAGGTGGGGAAGGGATTGACATGTAACAAATTGATGAAACACTTCCCCAAGAATAGGAACAGACTCACTTACCCACCCAAACTGATTGGGAATGCAGCTGCTAAGAGGTGGATAAATGGGCTGATTCAGCTCATTCTGATTCTCAACTTCATGCTCAGGAGTAAGCATGACAAGTGGTAACTCTTCATGGCCTGTCTCCAACTGGGCTAGATGCCAAATAGGGCATCCCCTTGAAACGACATGCAAATCAACAGAATTGATCTCATGCTTATGCTCTGATTCTTCTTCATTCTGTTGCTATTTTGAATGCTCTAGCTCCTGTGGCTTGACTGGAAATATGATTGTCTCTACCTTATGAATAAGATGCTACTCATGATGTGCCTCCTCAGGGGATGTTGGCTCGATGTCACATCTTGAGCAGAAAAGATCTATCTCATCCTAAAAGAGGTCTTCGATCTCCTCGAAACACGCATGTATGAGAACATCCACCTTGGCTTCATTAATTTCTACATTTTCCAGAATGGAGCTACTTACATGCTCCTTTTCATGCACTGAAACCTCATTCTCACACTTGTTTGCACATTCCAGCAACTTGCCATGGCCCTCAACATCTTCTTGTTGTTTCAAAACTACAACTAATGTTGGCATTTGCATGCCTTTTTCATCTTCAATGTAACTAGGCAACTCATGAAATGGGGAAGTGCCATCAACCTCTTTTGGAGCAATTTTCGTTGTAACCTCTCCAATGCTCTCATCATTTGACTGCAACCCAACTGGATTTTGCTTGAGCTGCCTCTACAACTGGATCTCTTCACCATGCCTTCTTTGCATTTTGCTTTCATTCCTCTTGTTCAAAGCATGGGAAAACTCTTCAAATGAGCCAAAATCCAAGGGAATCAACCCTACGCCTGAATCAACACTAACCTTATGCTCAATGCACTGTTGTTGGTCTGGATGATCTGGCTCTACTTCTTGCAGCAAGTTTGAATTTTCAGTTTTAATGGTATGTGAGGATTTACAAATAGTTGGCTACTTCATAACAACCTCAAATACTTCCTTTTTTGGCTCATAGAACCCAATATTTCGCCAAAAAACTGGTCTGTCCTTTAAGAGCGAGCTAGTGCCAGGACACGAGGGCTGACGTGGAATGGGGGTTGGAAGGGCTTCTTGAGAGGGTCGTTCCTAAGGAATAATAAGCTGAATTTGTGCAGGAACAGGCTCTCGTGAAGGCTGAGGGCCTTTGAAACTGGGGATTTTGAAACCGGAAAGTGGTTTCGAAGGCCCAGAGGGGTTCTCCTGCCTGAAGCTTGGGATCTTGAATTTGGGGGTTATTTCTGCTATAGGCTGAACTTGTGTAAAAGTGAGGGGCTGCCTGAAATTGGGAATGGAGGGGACTGCTTGAGCTTCTCGCCTCTTTATGTCGGCAAGCATTTGCCTTAACTTCTCCTTAGATAAGGTTGCGAGATGCATTTTAATTTGCTCCCGATAAGCTTTTTCCTCTGCCTCCATCTGCTGTTGTTGAAGATGATCCTGATAAGCAAGCTCCTCTTGTTGTTTGTTATACTCCATTCCTTGAATTTCATCCCCCTCCCATTGGAACCCTCAGAGTATCTCCATCACATCATCTTTGTTTTTGATATTAAAACTAAAGGGTTCCTGTGGCTAATTATACCCCATATTTCTTTTAATATTTTCCAGACATCCCCTAATCTCTAGTAGAGCAAGGTAGTCTTTCTGGGGTTGATAACATGCATTATTAGGCTGACAAGAAGACCGAGCAGGGGCGGGAGGGAGGTAAGCATCATGAGGATGCTGATATTCTATTGTTGCAGGGCTGTATGACATAAAATTAGAGGCATTTTGGGCCTGATACTGCTGGTAAGGAGGCCAATAAGTCGCATGCTAGCCAGGAGGAGGGGAGTAGCCATAACTCCCATAATAGTTTGACATTTTAAAGCATCAAAATGTTAGATAATCATAGAAAATGTCTGAAATAGAGCAAAACAAGTCTACAAACCAAGGAGAGTCACCAGGTGATTGACAACCCTGAAGGCTGGAAAAGATCAACGACATCATCAAACTTTGATCTTTGATGAATCTTTGAACGCATGGACTGCTCAAACCAGGAAACTGATTAGCAGAGTCGCCATGGTGTTGAAGAAGATTGCCCCAAATGGCAAAATGCATTGAAGAACACACCAAATCCTTCAATGGATGATAAAGCTCATCAAACTTGTCCCACTAGGTGTGCCAGAAACTAGAACCTTAAGGCCCACCCCTCTAAACTAGGAGGTGATTGATTGAGTAGTCCAACAACATGCACACAAAATAAGACGATTGAACAATCACACATGTCAATTGCATTTCATACATAGAACTCCAAGCAAAGCATACATGAAGGTTCTACAAAAACCAATCAATGCATATACATGGAATTCACTAACACCAATCAGACACACCGATCCAATGAAACAAGAAGGACGAGGCTACTAGACTTAGGATGGTGGAGTGCCAGCACAATGGTACTTTGACCATGCAGAGTTGAGGAGTGTGCTCCCATCTACTATAGAGGATTCTCAATGACACTCAACAATCACGATAGGATTGTGATAATGCCCTACACAATCGTTCCACAAACTCTCAATAGGATGTTTGGTAGTGGATGCAACTTAAACCTTAACTATGTTTATTCATGTTTGAATCCCATTCAATTTTATCTTTTTAAGTTTTATCCTCTTGCATGCCTCATCCTAGGCCATTATTTTGATCATGTGGGCAGTGAAAATGTACTCCACTCCTACTCTAGATCTCATTCCTAAAGCTAAAAAGACCAACATACACAAAACGACCTCGGTAGGGAAATTGAGCCACAAACAACGACACATGTCACCACATCATAGGCAAGTTTGTTTCCATGGGAGAACAATTTCTACAAAATACAATGAACAAATATGGTCTAAATTTTGAAAATAACATTTTCAAGAAATTTCGAGAACCATTCAAACTTTTCGATCCACCAATGATGAATCCCAATTTTCTTGAAATTTTAAAACTTCAAATTTCAAAAATCAAAATATACCCTTTAAAGCACAAGGGCAAGGAGATCACTCTTTTTCAATCACATAAATCTTTTCACCATAGTTCGTGCACAAAATTGCATATTTCAAAAAATGAAAACATACAATTTAAATTTGTCCAACAACCTACTTTATAAATTCTATTCCAAATCTAAATGTACACAATGAAGCCAAAAGCAATCTCACCTAATGTGGAGCATGCCAAAACATGAAATTCATTTAAACAAATGCGTATTCATTTAAAAAGGAAAATGCCTTCAACAAAGAAAACCCTTAACAATGGAGGTTGTCCTTTCCTAAATGCTAATCACAACAAATCTTTGCAATTCTCTTCATGATTTAATCGAATGCTCCAATCCACAAGTAGGGTTTCAAGTAATTTTTTGAAAACAAGAGCTCACACAATGGAGGAGAGAAGATGAACCAAAAAGAACAAGTGTTTTAAAAATGCCTTTTCTTTTCCCTTTTGTTTCAATCCCCTAAACCCAAAGTGACCTTTTCCCCCTTTTCACATTGTAACTAGTTAATTTTTAAAGATAGATATTTTGCATATTAGATATTTTCATTCCACATGACTATATCTTTCCAATTGACTAACGCCTTTTAAATAAACTATATGACCTTTTTAATTTTCTTTTCAACATGCAATATTTAAATTTCATAACATCTTATTTACTAAGCCATGCAATAATAAAAATCTCTTTTCAAACTCATATAGCATCGTGGTTACCTCGAAAGCACTAACCACGCATATTGAGAAGTAAGCAAATGCAACATATGACAAGTAGGATAATCTATGTAAAAGCACTCACACACATACTTTATAGGTTTACAAAACACTAGAATCCATATTCAACATTGATTAGGATCATGGTTTATAGGGCTACACAAGACTCATCTCGCAACCCAAAACCGAGTGAGATGGGGAATCCAAAGTAACACATTTACCCAAGCTGATCATCTCCGAATTAATCACCATTGGGAACTTGTGCCTGCACGCTCAATTAAAGCATTAGGTGTATTTGCACAATACAAAGATAGCCAAAGCATAGCATATATATTATAAACAACCAATGTGATATAATTCATAAGACAATATCAAATAACTACATCAAATTGAAAATCATCTACGACTAGCATGATCTAGATACCAAAGATGCATGATCAATAATCCACAGTGCTAAACTAGATAATATAGTCATAATCAACAAACAAAGTGAAAATAGTGAAGCTGAAACACTGTTAGAGTTCAAACATATAAAATCATAACATATGCATCCAAAATACATAGCCGAATATCTTGATGGCCATATAAAACATCATCGGTAAACAGGTATCGGTATCAAAAATTAGAATCAAACAACAAGATAAGGCACATACACTTGTGGGCCTTGTTATCCTTGAAAATTAAACCCCCCTTCATAACTCAATTTTCACTCCATTGTATAGACCAAGTCAAGGCGACAAATTTTCATTATAAATACTTAGTCTAAAAAGTTGATTTTGAGCCTCAAATGAATAGTTCTAGTAACTATTAAATCAATCGATCCACTAGTCCCTAGAACCAAATCAATCGCCGACCTCAATGTTTTTCTATAATTAGTGTTTTAAACAAGTTCAAAATACTTGAATTGGCTGATGAGATGGTTTTGAGAAGCTTACCATTCCTCGATGATGATAATACTTCGATTGAAGAATAATGAGCAAAATTGTCGGGTCCGATGACACAGGGAGTAGGGGTTATGAAAGACAAATTGAGCCAATATTACATAATCAGTTGATAAGTCCATTCTAAGAACTTCTTGGTTCTGGAGACCGGTATGTTTTCCAATATTGTTGATATGGCTTGACATGTACAAATTGGCTAATGATCTACTTCCTAGCACAATGGTGGTTCCTGACAAATCCTAAAAGGCCAATATAATAGTTCAAAAGGGCAAGAAAATGAAGTTTTATTGGTTCTCACAAGCCTTGTGCAACCCGACGGTGTCAAAATCATTCCAAAATAGTTTTATGTTCATTAAAATCTAGGTCAAACAGCCTATAAACAAATTCAAGAAGTTCTGTCGTTTGTCATTTGCCGACACTATCCATTTTGATCTCCTCATCAAGCATTCCACTTCAGTCTGTTGCCAAAAATACCATTCCTTTGCGAAGTGGTCAAGGTAACTATAAAACCTATGGTGTTGCTAAATAATAAAATCATTATGTTAGTGTAACATGCAACCCCAAATTTTTTTCCAAAATATAGAGCAATGATAAACAGTGTTAGCACAATTAAACTCCTCCACACTTCTGATCACCAAGATCCCAAATCGAGCGAGGTGAGAGCATAATGTGCTTTGGATTACAAATTTAAAACATTGTGCAAACAAGTAAACATTCATCTGCATATGCAAGCATCCACAAGCTGTGGGGATTCTCCACTTTCAGTGGTTATGAGAGCAAGAAAGACAAGTACAAATCAACCACTTATTCAGTGGGTATTCGCCACTTATGCAGTGGGTAGAAAGAAGAGAAAGAATTCAGTTTGCCCACACTGGCGGTAAACCATCTAGGGGTTCCTTAGTGCATTTTGCAACATGAAAGGAAATATTACAAGGAAGAGTAGAGAGTGCAATGTTCATTAATACCCCTGTTTCCTCTCTAGTTTCAGACTGTTGCAACATAGATTAAACTGTAGAATCTCATGCATGTAACAAGAAATGCATAAATAAGTATCTCCAAACAATACTAGTCATGAAATGCTTAAGGAAGCATACTAGTAACCCCTTCCCATACTCCTGTGATGCACTGGTAAATTCTGGAACACTTTATTGGCACTACCAATCTGCAAATCAGACTCGGATTACACTGTGTCAGGCCTCAAACCACATATAATAATCGATGAATGGACAATCAACCCCCAATGTAATAACTTGCATATGCTAGTGATGATTCACACAACTAGATAGCACTTTCTTTAACACAACATACTGCTGCTAGAAATAATCAGTAACTCCTCTGCTGTGCGGATAGCCAACAGACCATCCAATTTCAAATGTGCATTGTCATGACCCAAACTGCCATCCTCATTCTTATGATCTTTACCCAAACAAAGGATAATAAATCTGCAAGAGAGGCGTCAGACCATGACAGAGATAATGCAGCCTTAAGACTGTCCTAGAAACTTGGAAAGAACTCCCAAACACAGACTGGTACGGCCCACAATTGATTGGTACGGACTGCCACAAGACACATATTATCTACCCATTCTGAAAATAGTGATTTCATATACTTTTATTACCTTCAATATGGACCAACAGCAGATTTAGATGCATATAGGACAATATGAGACATGACACAAAGAGTTTATCATGCACATAGGTTGTACGACCTGGAGATGTACGGCAGATCATAAAAATTCAGTCTTTGTATTTAAACTCTCAAAAATACCCATGAAGTGATCGCCTAGCCAATGTAAAGACAATGCAAAAGAAACCATATCAAAACTCTTCTTCAATCTTTTTATTTTCAAAAATCTTCCTTATCAGCTTGTACGGCCAAATAAGAGTACGGATGCTCACATAAAATCAGATAAGTCTCAAAACCACATCAAACCAACATGGAAGAGGTCGCCTAGGATAGACATTAACATTGCAAAAGATCTGAAACAGAACTCAACTCCATACATTTTTATATTTACAAAAGTTCATTTTTGCAGGTACGGCCATAGAGGGTACGGCCCAGCATGAAAGTGCATAAAATCTGAATGAAACTTGATCTAAATACTATCAATAACATCTACAAAGGATTACAATTGATAAACTATTATTCTCCATTCTAATACTTATCAGAAGCTTCCAACTCTAATCAACTCCAGCACAATGGTGATTTATGTGTGAAACCACACTCAAACTCCAGAGGTTTTTGTCTTCAAGAGGATTCTTCAAGAGGGTTTTCGTTCTCAAGAGAATATGGAAGAACTCACAGGTTCAATCCATCTGCAAACAAAATCAATATCAAAAACATAGCATAACCCTTCCAAATGAGAGCTCATTCTCTTTTATAAGGCACTGGAGGAGTTACAAAGGAAATGAATTATTTCTTGAAAATAATAACATTTTCCTTCTAACTTAATTTATTTATTTTTTCCTCCACTTAAGTGCTCACTTTATGTGCCTAAATAAAAGAATATGTTTTCCCCTTTCTAATGAGCTATAACACTTAATAATTTAATAATTATTTTCACTCCTAGCAAGATGAAGTGAAAATAATAATTAAAACAATTCATTAAATATTATTTTTTTGTGGGAAATCTCAAACGGCCTTCGAATGCAAATTAAACTGAACCAATATGTTCTGTAAAGTTTGGGATGCACAATGATGCCTTAAGGGTGACTTTCCAAGAATAGAAAACTCCTCCAAGAATCTTGGAGAACAAACTAGAAGCCCGATCAAACTTCAGAAACCATCACTGTAACCCGAAACATTGACTGAGCTCAAAGCCATGAAAAATAATCCATTTTCACAAGGAAAACCCCAATAACTCTTCTGCAGACTTAATCATGACCACTCTAAGAACATTGGAGTTCTTCCCAAACATGTAAGATAGCCTCCAAGAGACTAGGAACAAGCACATTGTGCACAAATATGTATGCACCAAAAAATGGGACATTACAGTCCTCCCCGCTCAAGATTGCTTGTCCTCAAGCAATGCATGCTATCCAACAGAGATACCTGCATGATTAACAATAATATACCTGGATCCCAAATTAATCTCAAGAATGCTTCACACCGCTTCTGCTGTGCCACTCTGATATAACTACAAACTGCACGGCTGGAGCTCTGCTTACAACTATGAAACATTTCTCTAATCACACAACTATTTGGATCCCAAACATCATTAACTCCAAAAATGAAAGAGTTAGCAATCATCAATACAATCATCCAACACGAAACAACTACTGAAACCCAAAAACTGTAGTGCTCTTTCGAGGAAGAACATAAATCAGCTTGATAACAAGCTGGAAATAACTCAGAAGAGCCATGAATCGGCTGATTCTTACTCTCCAAAAGAACATTAGTAACTGTAACACTTGTTCCTTTCAGGTGAAAACTTCTGTCATCTTCCCATAGAAGGCTAAGAGCAACAAAAAGATCAGTCTCATGGCTGCATAAGTCTGAGATAATCTTATGAAAATCAGATTTCAATGATCTAAAAATGGGATAGCAACAACAAAACTGAAATCTTTTGAGAACAATAAGAAATTTAGGCTATCTACAATCAGAATATGTCAAAGTTATGACCAAAATTTCTCTCCAATCAATCATTAAGTATGCAAATGAACACTTATGATGGCTGATGGGAGGAAGGATAGAAGCTTCATAACTGAAATTTGACTCCAAAATTAACCATAAAACCATCTTATCAACACCACTATCCTCCTGCAAATAAATTCCATTATGAAAATAAGCCATCATTGAACTCAAGTCATTGCATACTTGAACCTTATGCCCACCTTCAACAACTGATGAATACTTCCAGTTGAAGAGGTTTTTATGCAAAGTAACATTCCATGAATGCTCCTCACCAGGATCCCATATCCTGTTACTATCCTCCTCCTTATTATTAACATTAGATTGGTCCTCCACATTCAACACGGGGAGTGGATTATCATGTGTGAACTCAACTTCAGTCATAGAAAAAGAATCATCAAATGATTGGAAGTTGTTTTCTTCTTTTTGTTCACACAATTCATCAATTTGCTCCAACTTTGTATCAGCATACTTAGGAGACTATCCTAAGTCAAAACTTCCTTGGAGCAAATCAAACTCTTCAATTATCAGCTTGCCTTCATCTGCACTAGCAGCTCCAACTTGCTCCTTGAATTGATGTTCATCAATAAGCTGACTTTCAACTTCTAAGAGAGCCATTTGGGTACTCTCTAAAGAATCTATAGTTGTTTTAAGCTTAAATGTAAGCTCATCAATTTCAGTATCTCGTCCTTTCAATGCATCACATATTCGACTAGCAGACTCAAGGACATAATCTCTATCAATAAGTAGGTTCAAATAATCAGATTTCAAAGTTTCCAATGCTTTCTTGATTATACACCAATCTTCAAGTGAAGCTCCTTTTTCCATGCCTATTTGTCTCCTTTCAACTTGAGCTCTCCAAATGTGATCTTTAACAAACTTATGTGAGCTATCCAAATGTGTTAGAACTTGCACAACCTTGTCTTCAGTGCCTAACAACTGATTCTTAAAATCCAAATCAGCTTCACACAATAAATTTTCTGTCATAGCCTTATAGGCATGATCCTTGAAATCAGCTATTTTTAAGTTGTCCTCTTCATAACTACTTTGCTTACAAGGAGTAACATCACCGAAAGCTAATGTTAAGCCAACCTTTGAGGCTGATCCAAATCCTTCAACAAGCTTCCCATCAACATGCTCTTCAACTATCTCTTCAGAAAGGACACTTGGCTCTTCAAATTGCATGGAAATTGAATCTTCTTCTTCATCACTTAGATCAAATGATATGGCAGTCTCATATTCAAACATTGAATCGTCATCAATGGCTGATTTAAAATCTTCTTCATCATACTCTTCATTCTGGATCTTTGAGGAGTCAATCAGTTCTTCACTTGGCATGGAAATTTCCCACTCATAATCAGAATTACCTTCACAAATATGGTGAAGATACTCCTCGTTAGGGGCTGTCTTGAGAGTTTTAGTAGCATTAACTTCTTCAATTTCATTGTTTCCCATGATCTCAAATAAACACTTCACTTCAATGCTCTTAGACTCACTTGCACAGTCACCTTCTAGCAGTTTATTGATCATCTTCATCTCCTCAATTGTAGTGGCATCTTCAGAATCTTCATCAAATGAAGGACTTGCAAAGTCCAACACTTTTGGCTCTTTGTCAAAGCAAAGCACAACTTTACTAATTTCTGCTGTAGACTTCTCCAAATCAGCAAACTCCTTTATGCATCTCTCATGATTTGTAACTTTGTCTTCATCATACAAAGGCTCAATCTTAGGTACTTTTGATATCAAGACTTCATCTTCTTGTTTTTTGGTTTCCACATCATTCTGAAAGGAAAGACACGTGGTGAAAGTTACTGGTTCAGCTTCTCCAATTTCTGTTGTAGCCTTCCCCAAATCAGCAAGATCCTCAATGCATGCCTCTTGATTAGTGACCTTCTCATCATCATACAAAGACTCAAACTCATGTCTTTCAGCTAATAGGTCTTCATCTCTTCCTTTGTTGGATTCCTCATCAATCGGAAGGAGAGAACATGTGGGAAAGGTTGTTGGTTCATCATCTTTATTTTTGCATTGGTGGTTGGTCTCCCAAGAGTCTTTGCATATGAAGCAAAGATTTCTTCTTCTAAGTTCATTCTTGCCGAACTCTTTCTTTCTCGAAATCGGAGGCTTCTTGTTTGGTGGGCTAGAAAGTGATGACTTAGAATAGATCATGGTCTTTGCCAAAGGAAAAGGCAATTCAAGCTTGCATAAAGACATTGTCTTCATCTCCTCTTCCTTCCTTATCTTCTGAATGTATTCTACTAAGCCCTCTTTGTCAAGATTCCCCTCTCTGATGATTTTCAAGAAAGCATTCCAAGGGAGTTGCTTCTTACATTTATCTGATAGACCTTCATATTCATCAATAATCTTAGTGGCCTCATGATGGTACTTTCTTCAATCCAATTTCTCTTGAACAACTCTTTCTAATTCATCTAGAACATCTGTCTCACTTCTTTTCCGCATAAGTGATGCCATGATCTCTCAACACTGCTCAAAATCTTTCAACTGCCCAACTTTGACACACATGCAAGTGCTGATCACTCACAAGCAAAGCTGAAAACTGACTTGCTCAACTGAAAGATCTGCAACAAATTAGCTCCCCAATAGGCTGGCAAGAACATACCATCTCTGATACCACTGTAACATACAACCCCAATTTTTTTTCCAAAATATAGAACAATGATAAACAGTGTTAGCACAATTAAACTCCTCCACACTTCTGATCACCAAGATCCCAAATCGAGCGAGGTGAGAGCATAATGTGCTTTGGATTACAAATTTAAAACATTGTGCAAACAAGTAGACATTCATCTGCATATGTAGGCATCCACAAGCTGTGGGGATTCGCCACTTTTAGTGGGTATGAGAGCAAGAAAGACAAGTATAAATCATCCACTTATTCAGTGGGTATTCGCCACTTATGCAGTGGGTAGAAAGAAGAGAAAGAATTCAGTATGCCCACACTGGCGGTAAACCATCCAGGGGTTCCTTAGTGAATTTTGCAACATGAAAGGAAAGATTACAAGGAAGAGCAGAGAGTGCAATGTTCATTAATACCCCTGTTTCCTCTCTAGTTTCAGACTGCTGCATCATAGATTAAACCGTAGAATCTCATGCATGTAACAAGAAATGCATAAATAAGTATCTCCAAACAATACTAGTCATGAAGTGCTTAAGGAAGCATACTAGTAACCCCTTCCCATACTACTGTGATGCACTGGTAAATTCTGGAACACTTTATCAGCACTACCAATCTTCAAATCTTCAGACCACATATAATAATTGATGAATGGACAATCAACCCCCAATGTAATAACTTGCATATGCTAGTGATGATTCACACAACTAGATAGCACTTTCTTTAACACAACATACTGCTGATAGAAATAATCAGTAACTCCTCTGCTGTACGGATAGCCAACAGACCATCCAATTTCAAATGTGCATGGTCATGACCCAAACTGCCATCCTCATTCTTATGATCTTTGCCCAAACAAAGGATAATAAATCTGCAATAGAGGCGTCAGACAATGACAGAGATAATGCAGCCTTAAAACTGTCCTAGAAAACTTGGAAAGAACTCCCAAACACAGACTGGTATGACCCACAATTGATTGGTACGGATTGCCACAAGACACATATTATCTACCCATTCTAAAAATAGTGATTTCATATACTTTTATTCCCTTCAACATGGACCAACAGCAGATTTAGATGCATATAGGACAATATGAGACATGACACAAAGAGTTTATCATGCACAGAGGCGGTACGGCCTGGAGATGTATGACATATCATAAAAATTCAGTCTTTGTTTTTAAACTCTCAAAAATACCCATAAAGTGATCGCCTAGCCAATGAAAAGACAATGCAAAAGAAACCAGATCAAAACTCTTCTTCAATCTTTTTATTTTCAAAAATCTTCCATATCAGCTTGTACGGCCAAAGAAGAGTACGGATGCTCACATAAGATCAGATAAGTCTCAAAACCACATCAAACCAACATGGAAGAGGTCGCCTAGGATAGACATTAACATTGCAAAAGATCTGAAACAGAACTCAACTCCATACATTTTTATATTTACAAAACTTCATTTCTGCAGGTACGGCCATAGAGGGTACGACCCAGCATGAAAGTGCATAAAATCTCAATGAAACTTGATCTAAATACTATCAATAACATCTACAAAGGATTACAATTGATAAACTATTATTCTCCATTCCAAAACTTATCAGAAACTTCCAACTCTAATCAGCTCCAGCATAATGGTGATTTCTCTGTAAAACCACACTCAAACTCCAGAGGGTTTTCGTCCTCAAGAGATTATGGAAGAACTCACAGGTTCAATCCATCTGCAAACAAAATCAATATCAAAAACATAGCATAACCCTTCCAAATGAGAGCTCATTCTCTTTTATAAGGCACTGGAGGAGTTACAAAGGAAATGAATTATTTCTTGAAAATAATAACATTTTCCTTCTAACTTAATTTATTTATTTTTTCCTCCACTTAAGTGCTCACTTTATGTGCCTAAATAAAAGAATATGTTTTCCCCTTTCTAATGAGCTATAACACTTAATAATTTAATAATTATTTTCACTCCTAGCAAGCTTAAGTGAAAATAATAATTAAAATAGCTCATTAAATATTATTTTTTCACGGGAAATCCCAAATGGCCTCCGAATGCAAATTAAACTAAACCAATATGTTCTGTAAAGTTTGGGATGCGCAATGATGCCTTCAGGGTGACTTTCCAAAAATAGAAAACTCCTCCAAGAATCTTGGAGAACAAACCAGAAGCCCGATCAAACTTCAGAAACCATCACTGTAACCCGAAACATTGACTGAGCTCAAAGCCATGAAAAATAATCCATTTTCACAAGGGAAAGCCCAATAACTGTTCTGCAAAGTGAATCATGACCACTCCAAGAACATTGGAGTTCTTCCCAAACATGTCGGATAGCCTCCAAGAGACTAGGAACAAGCACATTGTGCACGAATATCTATGCACCAAAAAATGGGACATTATAGTTAGACCCTCGAATTTCATTGTCGTTTGTGCAATTTGCATTACAAATAGTTTTTGGATTAATCCTTTTTTCCTATTATGATTTCTGTTGGAAATTCTTTTTGCTCATTTAAACACAAGCTTTGTTTTGATTTAATTTATAAAAATCACCTTGAATTCCTTGCTTGAGTGGTCCTTCTAGTCATCAATCCGCAACAATGAAGTATAAATATCAAGGATTTGAGCATATGTCTGTTCTTGAGACCGATCTCCTTCAGGTAAGTGATTCAAGATTGGGTCATGTCAATATGAATGACTTCTGGAACAAAATGTAAGATGGTAATAGAACTCCAATTACACAGAGGACCTTCAAGAGTAGTTTGGCTCATGCCGTAGGCTTTCCCATCTTTGTGCAATGCATTGACCTAGTATTGGCATGCACAAAATACTACGACAAGGAGATGAGAGAAGTAAGGTCTGTTGAAGATAGAGTAATTGCTAAACTTGATGGGCAATCTAACAACATTACTTTCAAACTCCCACAAAGAGATGAATATGATGAAATGACAAAGGAGGTTGAGACAACACATTATGAGAAGAACAAGGAGGAATTCAGAATAGTACTGGCACGATCATGGTTGAGCAAGAAGAAGAAAGGGCAATCAAAGTTGCCTAAGAACCTACATAGATCCAATTTCTGTGATAAATTGTTAGATATAATTACTCTTTTGAAGAGTAATGGGTCATGTTGAGATTGGCCCTTTCACAACTGGATGTGTTTATTTATGAACATTTTTTTGTCAAGGAAATCGATTTATTGATTGGGGAGAGATAATATGTAATATCCCCATTTTTGGAGTGATCACTGAGGAAGGCTAGAGAGGCAATTTTCACACTTAGGGATTTTTGATGGACATATGGAGTTTGGGAAAAGCATTGTTATATATCCTTCCACTAATTATCATGTATTTTCCTTGGGTGAAATAATTTATCCTCATATGGAGCGAACCATCTAGGATGGTATTTGGTGTGAAAATTGTTTAAATGGAAAGAGTTGGTGGTCTCATGTCTTTTGCCTTGGCCTTGGAGTTGTTAGCCGTGATGGATATTTTCTCTCACTCTTCAAGGAAAGATAAGCTATAATAATATTTTCCCTTGTCATTTGGTGACACTTGGAGGAAGGTCGCTTTGGAGAAGAATAGAAAGAAGAACAAACCTTTACCCTGATTCTTGGGCTCCTAGAGTCTCATATTGGGTCGGCCTAGTTAAAAGAAAGACATATACACGTTCCTAGGTTGGCCAGAGTCTATGCATAAGGAGGTCGGCCCTTAAATTGGAAAAAAGATAATAAAATAATGTTATATCTGCCTAGGTCAGCCAACATTTTGAGGGAGGTGAAAACATGTATAAATATAAGTTTTTTGGTAGCATTTGCAACATCATTCAATCATCAATCATTTCTCATTTGGGAGTTTATCTCTTGGCTGCAATGAAAGTTGGGCATAAGGAACCAAGGACGAAAACCCTTGAGTTTCTAGGAGGAGTTGGACGAAAACCTAGCTTTTCCTTTGGAGGATTCCGTGACGGGAGTTCACTTGCACTTCATTGTTTTTGGAGCAGAATTGCAGATCAGATTTGAAGACCATTTTTGGAGGCTTCCTTTGGGCATGGATTGTGCATCATTGACTAGGGTTTTACCCTACTTTGGAGGAGCACTCATTGGAGGACTTTGCTATCATTTCGGAGGTCATTTTGCATTGTTTTTGGTATGTACAGCCTTAGGGTTTAGGGCAGATTTGAGCTGGGCTTGTTTGTCTTGTTCGCCCATACTAATTGGATGTAATTGAAGACTTGTTAAGTTCTGATTTTTATAGCAGCAGACTTCTGAATTGTATTTCAGTCATTTGTGGTTGCAATTTGAAGTGGTTTAATTGCATATTTGGTGGTGGAATTCAAATGTGTTGTCGGCAATAATGTTGGCAATGATATTATGATGATTTGTCATGTTTTATGGGCTGTTGTATGCAATTGTTTAAGTCTGATTTGAAGTTCAGAAGTTAGGGTTTGAGCAGAAAACTGAAGTGCAGAAATTAGGGCAGAATTCAAATTAGGAAAAATCAAAAAATTCATTTGAAAAGCCTGTGAACTCAGAATTGTCTGAAATATCCCCATTTGGGATATTACATAATAAGTGATAACATTCATGATCAAATAGTCAATTTTGAGAAAACTCGACAATTTTATATGACTTCATACTTCTTCTATGCTATTGCAAGCATGGAGACATGGCTAAGTCTTAACACCAAGGGAATATTTGATGAAACAACACAAATTTACGATTATTATTCTCAACTAGTGTTCAAAGAAAGCAATAGAGATTTCAGGAGGGTAAATCATGCCTTTACTATGTTGATAGTAAGAGTGTTGAATGGAAACATTGCTATGAGGATCTCTCCAGAAGCTGCTGCCTTGGTTATGAAATACGACAGTTATTTCATACAATTGGCCAAGTTCACGTATATCAAAATTGGTGGCTTTGATGGCACTCCTTACAAACTTCCTCGATTTGCTAGTGACAAGATGGTTTTGATTGAAGTTTGCAACAGATTGGAGAAGTCAATAAAAAATGCAAGGACAAGAAGATAGCTGGGATTCCATTCCCAATTGGCCTCAGTTACTACATTTGTAAATCTTCCGTTGATGCACAAAATATTTATAGGTCTCTAGCTAAAATTATAATGCATTTTCATGTTAAGAGGTTTCCTTTTGATAGTAAGGATCATGTGAAAGATAATCATAGACTTGAACCCAATTTCTATCATATTCCACATATTGAAGATTATTGGGAAGATGATTTTGAAGTTGGAAACAAAGATTGGATGAGGATGACTTTGGGTCAGTTGCAATCATATGGATTAAAATGGGTAACTAAAGGAATTAAAGATGACAAAATGATTTAGTTGATTGCATATTTGAACAATCAATCTATGTTCAACCTTTGCCACCATCAACTGGGCCAACAAAGAAGTGACAGATCTTATGGAGAGAACTAAAGTTGTATTATAGAGATCAAAAGCTTGGTCTATGAAGAGAATTACTAAACACACCATTGGGAAAATCTCTGCAAAAGGTAACCATCAAAGAAATCAAAGCAAGTGAACCTCTCTTCATCTTCTCAGTTCACTACAATATACACTACTCGAGGAAAAACTAATCCAACTGGGGGTGGAGATAATGAAGATCCAAACAAAAAGCAAACTCCAAAGAGGACTTGTGGTCCTAAGAAGAAGTTGAAGATAAAGAGACCTCAAAATTCGACAATGCAGGTAACTGTGGATACATCCTTAGAAGTTGGCCCTTCTATGTTGATTGATAATACCACACAACAATTTATTGCCTTAGGTATTGATTCTCTCCAAATATCTTTAGGATTAGTTACTCTTTGTTGGCCAACTCCTACTCCTCCTTCATGACAAGAGTCACTAGTTCCTATCTCTACATCACCTCTCCACAACATGTGTTGGTTCCACCACCTCACACCTCTTCACCTTCTCGTGTCTTCACTCCCCCACACATTTCCACTTCACCTCCAAAGCAAATTGCTACAACGAGAGATTCCACTATTCCCACCAAGCAATTGCATTCGCTTGTTTCCACAACTATTGCCTCCAACATGCAGATGATTGTTTCCACAAGTAGTCCAACTCCTACATCTTGGGTCCAACAAATTGTGGCCAAGAAGAGAAAAGTTACTAAGGCGATAACTCTTGGTTTTGATGCTGTTGCTAACTTACTACAAGCAACCCCTACTCCTAAAAAGGCCAAACTACCTTGAGGTTGATAGACTTCTTTGCAGGCACACAATATGTAGAAATTATGAGGCTCACTACTAATAAGAATGAAGAAGATATTATAGCAGCTGACTATGATGTTACTCGAGTGGATCTCGGTCCATCAACACATGAAAGTGATATTACTAACTTCCAAGTGTCTGCTGCTAGATTAGTGCAGAGAACTGAAGAAGAAAAACAGACTAAAGAACAACTTGAAGAGCAGATCCGCACATTGACTGCTTACATTAGGTTGATTATTGATGTCAATGAACAACCTTTAAATACAACTCGTCTTGCTTCAATTGTAACAATTGCTTCAAGTGGTGACATAAGTAAGGAAACCATTGCCAAGATTAGCAAATATTGAAGTTATGGGAAGGTCATTGAAACTTGGGTTGAACAGGTGATCTTTGATAGAAGAGCTTATGTGATGATTGAAGTTGATAAGAAGAAGATTGATGAGAAATCCAAGCAGTAAAGAAAGAAGAGAAATTATGACAGAATATAATAAGGGACCTTCAAGAAATGGCATCCACAGATGAAAATTTGCTTGTGTTTGAACAAGTTTTTGCCAAAGCTGAAGAGAATTATTCACACATTTGGTCCAAGAGTGCGGAATGTAAAATAACTGTACTCAAAGAGGCTCACGAAGAATATCAGAATCTCAATAAGATATGTGTTGAGATTGAATCTAAGATTCAAGCGAACATTTGGTCTATTCACTCTGAGTTATTGAATGAAACTGATGTCGAGCTTCTAGGTATTGTCAAAATAAAAGAGAATTTTCAGAAAATGATTAAGGAGGAGTTGTTCAATAGAGATGTTTTCAATCTGGAAGCCATGAAGAAACCGAATAGTATTTCCTCCACACTTGTTGAATGCAACAAAAGTCTCCTTCATTTCTTCCGGCAAAGTAAGGAGACAAATGAGATATTCAAGGCATGGTTGATCTGCCTCTCAAATACTATCATTCCCAAGAACAAAGCAATATCTCTAGCTATTCATCAATTCAGAGCCTATAAGTTGAAATTATTTCAGCAACAACATCAAATTACAACATTAGAAGATCAAAACCCTCAAGGAGATAAATCTTTTCTCTCCTCTTCATAGGCTCCATGAAACTTTCTCCTTCTAGCTTCTGATTTCTATTTTCTCATTGCACTTTTTCAGAATGTAACTTAATTCATGTTGTCATGACTTATGAATTTAGTAAAATATAAAATAGAATTATTATCTCAAAAGATGATTATGAAGTAGTTATAAGTTAGTTAGGAGTCTTGAGGCTATAAATATAACTTCATTTCAAATTTAAAGGGTTTTTTGACACTGTAAAATTTTTTTTGACAGAAAGGAAAGAGAATAAAGGAACTTTGTGTTTTTCCCAAAGAAACTAATACAAGAAATATTGAAGGACTTTTGTGCTTTCTTTATCTCTGGGAATGGATGGTATTCTTATTTCTATTAATTCCTTCCTTAATTTCTGGTTCTTACTATCTGCAAAAATGTTCACGATTAGATTGTCATTTCATTAACTTGTCTTAAAAACGTGATGATATAATTGAAATCTGTGTTGGCTCAGTTATACATGTTTCCCTTTCCTCTTTCTTCCATTTCAATAATTCCTTTCTTTCCATACCTATCTTTTCTTTATTTGAAATTCTTTTCCATGTACATGCAAAACCCCAAAACGAGTATCTCTGATTGTGAATATTGTACAAATTTTAATTTTCTACACTTTTCCCACTTTCAATGAAGGCAACCTTGCTTGCAAATAGAGGAGGGACTCTGTTCCAGCACACTGTTGACTGAAACCCTTGGGTTTTGTCCTCTTGACAAAATTTCCAGCCAACAAGTCTTACATTCCCCTCCCCTAAAACTAGGCTTACTCTTGAAAGGTTACAAAAAGGTGTGGATAGAGAACCCTTAGCTGTGTAGCATCCTCCCAAGTAGCTATTGTGTCATCATGTCAATCCCACTGGACCCTTACCTAGTCTAGGTCTTGACCTCGAAGGCCTAGACTTTGATGCTGCAATATACAGATAGGCTGCAGTGAAAGCTGCCCACCCTCCTCGGCCTGCAAAGCATCCCAATTAAGAACATATGTCACATCTAGAATATAATGCCCCAAAACAGAAACATGAAACACATCATGGATGCGGGAGAGACTAGGTGGCAAGGCAAGTTGATATGCAATAGGACAAAGTTAAGTCTTCCCTCTCATATGGTCAAAGGGTCAAAGCAAAAGACAAGGGAATCTTTAGATGGGTGTCATAGGAGGTTTGGTTAGGTGGTAGTTTTAAGTTTTAATGTCTAAACTAAAAACGTTTATTAATATTTATAATTTGATAAACAATTATAATATTTAATTTTTTTGGCTAGATTTTAATTTTAATATTTTTAAACTTATTTAAATTTTAAATTTAATATAATATTTTTAAATAAAAAATAGAATTTGCAGATTTATATCATTCAAATTTAATCACAAATTTTTATCCCAATTTTATTAGTTGAAGAATTTATTTTGAATTTTTTCTTGGCTAAACTTGAACATGACCTTGTGGTTGAATGACTCAATAGAGGCTTTGACCCAAGAGCTTCATCATCAGGACCTACAACCTTCTAGTGTAGCTCTCTTCATAGCAGCAAGATTCATTGGCTACATTTATTTTTTTGGAACTTTATACTTAGTTTGTAGGTTGACTTTGTACAAAGTAGATTGTAATTGAAAATTTAAAAATTATTAGTATCTAGGTATCATTTATGCACTATGTAGTACTTATTGTGCAATGTAATGTAATTAGGGATATGAACATAAATGAGAAAAGCTATATTCCACAATTCATGGGCTAAACACTCATTTTTATTTGCTCTCTATATCTCTATTTTATTAAAATGCCTTTAAATTTTTTTTTTTTAAAGATAATGCGCTTGGTAAACTTTTTAACGTGACCGGCGACGCTGGTGCGACACGCCCTTCGGCTCCATGCAAATGCTTTTGCCCAGAGCAATGAACCGGTGAGGCCACAACTGGGGGACCTCATCCCCTAGGAAGAACACTTCAAACCTGCGAGCTCATTGGCCCAGCGAAGGCGTAAAGCCTTGCGAGCTCGTTGGCCCAGTGGGGGTTTGAACTCTGGTGGCCGCCACTACATCCTGAGCGACTTAACCACTGAACCATGCCATCATCGGCAAAATGCCTTTAAATTTAAAAACAACAAAAAATTCTCTTTTTTTTTGTGCATTTGTCTACGCTTTTTGAAAATTTGATTTTTTTCTCAATTAAATTCTATTTTTTCGAAAAATCTTAATCTTTTGGTTTGTCGATTGTTTCCCCAAAGATTTGTGTTGCGGTGTTTGGAGATACCTCTAGCTTGTATGCAGCATTGTCAATCTTTTGGAAAATTTGATAAGAACCATAATATTTGGGTGAGATCTTGAATCCTTCTTTTGCTGCTTCAAGGACATTTGCTTATATGGTTGCAACCTCAGAAAAATTCAACCTCTTACTTCAAAATTCCTTTCACTCATATGTTGGCCATCTCGTTGCTTCATTTCATTTGGTGCCATGTCGAGATTCACTTTATGAGAAGAAAGTACTTGCTTTTGTTGTAGAATGTGATCTTCCACTGTGTGAACTCTTGGAAGTGATGATGGAATCTCTAGAGAAAATAAAAATTTCTCAAAACTTGTTGAATCTTTTTTGACCAACTTTTGCATTAGATCTAACATGGAAGCTATTACTGAAAAAAATTCCTCCTTGAACTTGGTGGCTTTTGCATTTAAAGTAGCCTCAAAATCTAGGGACAACATCTCTTCTATTATTAGATCCTCTCTGTCTAGAGGCTTCTTTGGTGTGACTGGATTCCTTCCCTTGCTTCTTGTTGAATCACCCACCATGGTGTCACCAGCTAATTCTGCAATAATATATTGATAACAAATTCAAATTTGTTAAACTTACTTGAGTCCAATCCTTGTCTTGGTGAAAAAAACTCCAAAAAAATTGTTGTTTTGCAGCCTTGGTAGTGAATTTGGTAAAAACACTAATTTCACAATAACTCCTTCAAAACAACTTCAAATTTTTCCAAATCTATTTTGTAGCTTTTTTGATGTGTCCTTGATCACTCCTCTAGATTTTAAAAAAATCACAATTATGAGAGAGATATGCACTAACAACATGACCTCCTAAATCAAAAAGACATTTTTTTTTCTCTCCTTCAAGGTGCCAAGAACATGCTCTAATACCACTTGTAATAAAACTACTTAGTACAAGAGAAGAATATAAGGGAAAAGAGATGCAAATACTTGATTAGAATAAGCCACTTTGGAGGAGAAACCTCCAAAAGTCTTACAATAAGAACATAACTTGCAATATGATGCTCACTAACTACTCACTACCTCCTATTTATAGACATCATTGGGTAATATTAATCCCATAATTCCAATGAGGCCAACCTAACTTACAATAAATATTCTTAGGTACTAATAAATGACTAAACTACTCACTACCTCCTATTTATAGACATCATTGGGTAATATTAATCCCATAATCCCAATGAGGCCAACGTAGCTTACAATAAATATTCCTAGGTACTAATAAATGACTAAAATAAGGATTTTGTGAGCCACATTTGGTTATCGCATATCCCAATATATTTGATGGGTTAAGGGCATAGCAATACACAAATACAACTGTGCAAAAACTTGTTGCAAGTGTGCAAGATGCTTCTCCCTCATTTTGTTGACCACCAAAATGTCATTCAAATAAATTACTACAAACTTGTCAAGAAACAGCTTCAAGATCACATTCATCAGCCTCATGAATGTGTTTGGAGCATTCATTAGCTTGAATGGCATCACCATCCACTCATACAAGCCATCCTTTGTCTTTAATGTAATTTTCCACTTGTCTCCTTCTCGGATTATGATTTGATGATATTTTCTTGAGGTCAATCTTCAAAAAGTATTGTGCTCCACTCAAATAATCCAAGAGATTATCCATTTGTGGTACACAAATTGGTGCTTGATGGCATAGATTTAAAACTTGTCAAGTACTCTTGAGAAATTTTCTGCCCCAAGTAACTCGACCTCGAACTTGCCAAGTTTCCGCATCGAGTTTCTGTAAGTTCATGGTGTAGACTTGTTGTGAGAACTCAATGAGTTTGCCATGCAAACTAGCCATATGTGGGCAAACTATGAGACACATGAAAATGTGGAAAAAACACAAAAAATGCGATTTTTTGGTCTTGTTAAGCAAATCTAACCACGCTAGTTCTTCACACAACATTTGCAAATTTGTTTGAGTGAATTCAAATTAGTTTGAAGTGGATTTAAGGAGCAAATTTTTGCAATTTCGATGTTTGGGATTCCCTGAGATCCTAGTTGTTGCGCAAAACATTCCTAGTTGTTGCACAAGAGATCCTAGTTGCTACACAAGAAATCCTAGTTGTTGTGCAAGATATTCTTGTTGTTTTGCAAGAGATCCTAGTTGCTTTGCAAGAGGTCCTATTTGTTGCACAAGGGTTTCCAATTGTTGTAAGAGACTACTTTGCTGTGCAAGTATCTTTCTTGCTGCATAAGGTCTTCCTTTGGCTACACAAGCAATCTCCTTGTCATACCTAGTACCCTTTGACTGTGCAACTCTTGAGTCTCCTTGTCATAAGAGACATGTTTCTCCTCAAAAACTAGTGCAGGAGCACCATTTGTCAAAGGTGGACAATTATTAAAATCTAGGCTTTAGTTTTGAGTTTTGCATAAAATAAGGTCTTAAAAGACCATTCATTATTGTAATAAAGCCTATTTGAGGCATATTTGTAGTGGGGGTAATTATAGGACTAGGGTCTTTAAGTTTTTGCCTAAGTTTAGTATTTCTATTTTGTTAGCCTTAGTGGAGAGGCTATTTTTAGTCTTTCTTTTTTTGAGTTTCCTCGGTGATGAAGGAGTGGGATGAAGTTATATAATGTAAACATGCTTTTTGACAGCATAGAGAGGTCGTAGAAGAGGAGATGAGGTTTGAAGACAATGGAAATAACAAAAAAATTACCATTTTTGCTGTTACAACTCTATTTTTCACAGTTTTTCTGCATATTTTGCTGTTCCTTGCACTATTACGGCCTGGTACAGCCCTGTAGCACTCTGCACCGTACATGGTTGGGTGGGATATTGGATTACCTTTCTTTTGCATATGATTTTATGGTTTGACAATATGTTTTGTGGATTTTATGCCCATTTTTCTAAAAACAGTCCTATAACCTAGGGTTTGACAGTCTTAGAGAGAAATTTCATGTTTTTGAGTGCCACGACCATGGGAAAATGGCACAAAACGGTGGAATGACAGATTTTGAAGTCCTTCAAATGATTTCTTCACTGATGGAGCAAAGTAATGAGTTTTCATGGTGTTTTGAACATTCTTATTGCTGTAATTTCCTGTTTTTTTTGGGAGAAATGAGGGTTTCTAGTTTTCATGCTTGAGTTTTATGAGATAAGTGAAGGTCCTGATCAAACTAACGGTGGATTTTGCTGTTTTGATACACAACTAAAGACCGTCCATTGAGTTTGGGTAAAAATTTGGTGATTTTGAGGCACCTCCTTTGTAAAAGTGGCCTAATTAAGCCTATTACTAGAATTACCAGTCATTTTTAAGGCCTTATGTTACAAAACAATCATACCTGCATGAAAGATATGTTATGTAAGGGGATAATGGGTACTCAAAAAAGGTTTCAGTTCATGGGTTTGAGTCGTTTTATGAAAGTTATGCCAAAAATATTTCATTTGCTGTCCTAATTAGGCCTAGGAACAGCAGGTACAGTCCATTTTTGAGGCTTTTGGTCCAAAGCAACCTACCCTGCATGCTAGATATGTTGTGGAGGGGCTTAATGGGTATTCAAAAAGGTAATTTGTTCATGGGTTTGTCTTAGATTCTGCAAGTTATGCCCCAAAAAATCCTATTCCAAGGGCTACAAGCAAAGTCGGCCTAGTTGTGAAGGGACAGTAGGAACAACAAGTTACTAAGTTGTTTTGTGAGTTGGTGAGTATTCCCTGGTCATTTTAGTGTGGTCCAAGGTGGTTGGGAGGTTTGGTGGGTAGCTTATGCATTCAAACCATGAAATGGCATCTTTCCCTAGTCTTGAAGCAATGCATTATAAGAGAACAATCAAGACAATATGTGATCAGTCAAGTGGTAAATGAATCCTTGCTTTTGTGTGCTGCCCCTGCCTCTGCTTCAAAAACTCATAAATTTGAAGGTCTGTGTGGTCTTGAAGGCCTTAATTTGGACTTGGTGGCCCCTTGACTTTGCCTTATTTCACAATGGGCAATGTGCTAGGGGTGTTGCTAGATCCCCGCAAGGGGCATTGCCCCTCGACCAAGCTAGGGGCTGCTGCCTCTAGACTCTTGCTTTGGTTTTAAAAACCAAAAAAAAAAAAAGTTTTGGGCCCATGCTTTTCATAGATGAAACTTGTAAAAATATTAATACGGATTGTAATTTATAATCATATGAAACCATGATGTGCATTGAACTTGTTTTTTGATCTATAAATGAAAGAAAAACTACTTATGACTTCTTTAAATTTAGTTTTATGTGTGTTTTAAAGATTACAAATTTATGTGTTTTTTTAATGTTCAGAAGTTTTGTTGAGTTTTTATTGAGTTGTCAAGTCTTGAGTCAAATTTGAGTTTGTTGAGTTCAAATTTTTGGACTATGCTTGTGGTAATCTGGTTTATAGCCTTGGAGTCTATGCACATTCTCCATTCACCTCGCTTCTTTGGTACACGTACTATAGGCATTGTGCAAGGGCTCATACTTTCTTTGATCAAACCTCTTTCCGACAATTCTTATGTTCCATACTATGCAAGGAATTCATATATTTCTAATAGGGCTGACTCAAACACTTATTGAAGAAGTGTTAAATAAAATCATAAATCAAAGACTCAAAACTGGCCGACCTCTTCAAGATGGCCGACTTCATTAATGTCAAAGTAGAAGCTTGATAAATAATATTAAGTAAAAGAAATAATTGTGATCGACTTGCATGTTTTGGCGCCCACATTAGAGTTGAATAAAATAAATCTCATATGTCTATATGCTGGCCGACCCTCATTAGAGATTTAAATAAATTTATATATATTCAAGTGTGGCCGACTCCTTAATGAATTGCCACTTCCTTTATGGAGTCACTAAGACCTTTATGGAGTCGCTTCTCTTAGAGAAGTATTTTAATTAAAATAAATTTGTTAAAATTCATGAGGCCGACCCCCCCTTCGAAGTCACCTCCCTTGGATAGAGCGCCTCCCTTGAAAAGGCACTTTGATGTGATATAAAAGAAGGTAAGATGGGAGTGAAAAGTAAGGAGAATTGCAATGAAAAATCAGAGCTTTTAAAGCAGATCTACAGCAGAAAAATAATGAAGAAAAGAAGAACGAAGAATATATTTCAGCAGAGATAAATCTGCAAGAATAGCTCAGCAGTGATAATGGATAATAGCATAGAATTAATTTCTGCAGCCATTCTATTATGCTAAAACTCTATCATCCTCTCATTCTATTAATCTATTATTCTATCATTCTAATATTCGATTATTATATCACTCTTTCTTCTATCCTTATATCATTCATTCTTCTATCATTATATCATTTTACTCTTACCAATCCATCATTCATATTATTCCATCATTCTATTATTATCTTATTCGTCATTCTATCCTCCTATCATACGATCATCCTATTCTTCTATTATTCTATCATTCTATCATTCGATTATTCTATCATTCTATCATTCGATTATTCTATCATTTTATTGTTCTATTATTGAATCAAATCACATTCAGAAATATATCTGTACTTAGCAGACAAAGGCAGCTTTAGCAGTCAATACATTTGCTGATGAGAATATAGCAGTCTTATGTTTAAATAAATATTGTGGCATGCTCTATCATGATTGTTGTGTATAATGATATATTTATTGTTGTATAATCTCTATGAATCTGGATGTATTTAATTCTCATCAAGCAACCAAGGGTGGCAAGTTGAGGGAGAACTTCTATATGATTCCTCACTAGGTACACCCCTTCATATGGATGGCAGAAGGCCACATGAGGCCAAGAGGGATGGTATATTACTATATCTACTCTTGGGCCTAGGGTAGAGGATCACTTTGGGCACCCTATCATGCCCCCTTAGGTTTGGCTATTGGGTTAAGGAGTACCAATCATAGGGAGGAGAATAAGGGTGGCAAGGAGAGGGAGAACTGCTATGGGATTCCTCACTAGGTACACCCCCTCATCTGGATGGTGGAAGGTCACATGAGGCCAAGAGGGATGGTATATCCGCTCTTGGGCCTAGGGTAGAGGATTGCTTCGGGCACCCAATTATGCCCCCTTATCCTAAACCTTTTTGGATGGACTCCATTAATGAATTGGGTATATCATATAGATAATGTTCCTAACCCTAGTAGGAAAGATCTATTTTATGGATTATGCTTTCAATGATTATCTAACATGATTGCAGGGTCTCAACTAGGATCTATCTTGTTCAACAATTTAAATTGGTAAATGATATTCGCTAACTCTATTTCATTTCTTTCTTTGCTTGGAATTGTGATTTTAGGGCAAAAACTAGGGCATTTACAAAAGGGGACATCACATATTCTACTTGCCTATTGAGTTCTACACTCATATCATGGCTCATTTTGTGTGGTGCCTTATTTTGGCAAATTGGATCTTGGGATCAGATCAACACAATGTGAGATGCTTCGCACTAGTGACAATTCCTATAGTATCTCACTACTAATATGCTTTGCGTACTCTATGAGTAACACTATAATCTTCGAATCCTCTGAGTTGTGTGATGACTTCTATGCAAGCTTGAGCACTATCGCACAACACTCCGCTATGTTCCTCACATCTTTGAGAAATTTCTTGCTACTCAACAACATCACTCAACTTAACATGCCTTTTCTTTGGCAAAAACACAAACTTCTTACCATCCTCTGTGATGGTGAAGGTGTTCTTTTGCCCATTATGGATTGTGTTTTTTTTATACAGCCATGGCCTTCTTAACAACACATGGAACGCATTCATTGAGATCATTGCACCATACCTCATTTGCATATTCTCCAATGTGGTATGCAACCTTGCATTGTCCTGTCACAATGATTTGATGTTCCTTTTGCAACCAAGAGGCTTTGTATAGTGTGGGGTGTGTGACAACTTTTAACCCAATCTCTGAACCATTTTTATGTACACAACTTTTTAGTGCCGCCTACATCAAATTTCAACTTGCAACACTTACTGTCTGACTTTCACTTGGTTCATTCTCCTCTTTGGTCAGTTTGAGCAACACCTTTAGCATCATCAAGTTTTCTCCATAATTTGAAGTTGCGCTTTTTGCCTTGTTCTCCTCTCCTTTGGTCTGTGCGACATGCACTTGCTTCTCTGAGCAACCCTACTTTCTCTTGGCTTGTAAACACTCATATGCCTGATTAGATAGCTCAGGTACATAAGTGGCGAGGCCATGTTTCTCTTGGCAAGAGGAAGGAGTGCGATCCCAGATCTATTTGTCCACATCTGTAGCAGGTCCCATTGAAGCCACCACCTTTGCAGCTTGAAGTCTGCTCTCCCTGTGAGCTCTGCGTATAGGTCCGTCTTCCTACACCTTGTTCACTCTTTCTGTCTTCACATAAATTCAGGGGCCACTCATAAAAAGAAATTAAGAAAGGATTTCATCACTTGTGCGCATAAAAAATATAACCACATTTTTCAATTGAATCTGCTCACTGTCAATAACCAATTCAGGAAGAGGTTCAGTGTATAATTCCCTCCTTTTTTATCTTTTTGCTTTTCAAACATCCAGTTGCCGTGCTTTGCAACATGAAACTCTGCATTCTGAATTTGTAAAGGTTTTGATGTTCGTGCTGCATCCCTAAATGACTCTTTTTCAGGCCTATCTTTCACAGAATTCGCTGCAACCACTATCTTAATCTGGTTTGAAGACTAAACAAGTAAAAGGTTTTGGTTCTGGCTGTTTTTATTTTAATCCTCCTCCCTTGTCACACCATCGACAACTCCATTAATGTGGCCTTCCCACTTGAATCTTTCCACATTCCACTAGATCACTTTATATAATTTTTAAACAAGGTTTTATGCTGGCATGTTTAACAAGGATAATATAAAGTAAAAACACTAAATAAGTTAGTACTCCCAAGGGATGCACAATGGCTAAAGAAAATACATCAAGGCCTATACCAAAAGACTTTGTAGGACACAATTTTTGAGGTGACAACCTTAATCACAAAAGTACTTTCATACCTGCAAAGAAAAGAAATAAAACCGTTTGAGAAGAAGCAAACACACACTTGCTACAAAAGGGCAATCAAAAGAAAATTTGACTCCTAAACTATCTCGAATCCTTGCATGCATCACTGAAGGAGAAGCTTGAATAGTGGACAACTTTGACTTCCACAACCAGTCTAGAGCTCCAAGCTTGCCTTGGCGAATTAGATGCTTAAAACCTTAAACCCCTAAAAATAATTTGGCTTGAAAGTTTCTTTATAAAAAATTAGAGAAAAGTATCCTAAATTGTTAACAGTCAGTGCTCCTGTCCAATTCTACACAATTATATATACGCATAGTTCGCAAACTCAGACTTGACAAAAATTCAATAGACCCAAAATTTGCGACCCAACAACTTAAAAAATTACTTAAATTTCTTTAAAAACACAATTTTTTTGCAAAAGTCAATAACAAAATGTATCCAATGAGTCCATAAATGAGTACAAAAGTGTTTTGTATTAGATTTGATTCATTTGAATACAAATTGAGTACAAAATTGCATCATCATGCAGAATCTTGATACAATAGTTAGCTGCCAACTATTATGAATTTATGATGATTGCCTTTGAAAATCATCATCATAATTCATAAATTGCATATTACAACATTTTACATCTTCCTCTTTCCTAATCTAGTGAAAAATTGGGGAGAGGTTCTAATCTTTGCACTCTGTTGCGGCTCCTTGCTTAGCATAGAAGGCTATGCTTGTGGCTTGAGCTCCGACTCCACATCCATCCTATTGCTAGATGGCACTGACTCCTCTGCCTCATCAATGTCATCCAATGACAATTCAGTAGCTCCTGCTTCTGTTGCAGCGACATCCTCCATTGCTTGCCTCTTAGAATCAAGAATCTCATTTGCAGTAAACAACGAGGTCTTCTCATCCTACCTTGTCCAATCACTATAAGGATCAATGTCATCCAAATCAATGACCTTTGATTTGTCCTCCACCTTTCTTGTGCCAAGCGAAAGGTTGTATTGTACAAAGACTAGGTCATTGAGGCGTTTTTGAGTTAACTTATTCCGTTTCTTCGTGTGAATGGCCTCAAACAAATTCCAATTGCACTCATAGCTAGAAGTGTTGCAAGGTCGAGACAAAATGTAGAGGGCTAATCTTTGAAGATTTGTGGTATTTCAACCCCAATCTTACCACCAAGAGCCTACAAAATAAGATATGCAAGAGTTAGTAAGAAAATCATATTTTATCAATAGTTGTAAATTTGAAATTTGTAATTTGTAAGATGCACGTAAAGACTCCAATTTTTGTTAACTGGGGACTAAGTGTTTCTTCCTCAGATAGCTTGTGTCGAAGAAAAGAGCTTCCCCCTACCAGTCTTGTAAGTTTGCAATTCCTTAATAATGAGGTCTCTCACCTCAACCTCGCATGTCATCGTCTCAACGCATGTCGTGAGGCCCTCCATAACCTGCCCATTAGGATCCGTGAAGCTATCCGAATAGAAAAAGCCAGGGTTGAGGATGTACCCTGCTGCATGAATGGGTTGGTGGAGTTGATTGTTCCACCTTTGATCAATGATCTCCCAAATGGGATCAAATTTGAGTCTTTCCCACTTATAATAGTTTTGGATGACCTCTTTGGCCCTATCCATGGCCTTATAAATATATCCCATTGGGTTTTACTCTCCATCCACCAAGCACAAAACTCTCACCAACAGCTCCGGTACCTACAAAGTACAAAGTACAAACAAATTTAAGTTACAACTTAGTACTTACAATGAAACTAAATATTTTTAAAGTTTGAAAATAAAGGATTCAATTGAAAATTTAAATTGAAGTTTGAAGTTACCTTGACAATCTCTAAAGCTCTCTTCACAAAAACATCATCAAAAACTATTTTTGCGATCCTCTCTCTATTACCTTCTTTGAATAAGTTGAGTCTAGCCAAGCTTGACAACAAACATCTGCTTCAAGGCAGTCAATAAACCACAGATACTTTGCAATGTTAGAAAATTAGTTGCAAAGCTTGTAGCACTTGATCGCACAAGTTCTTTCCCCTTGGTGTGATCGCTCATCAAGCTAAGAACTCACGAGTAATTATAAATATATTTTATTATATTTCTTGCATCTTCTACAATCATTCTCACCCAATCAATTTTGCCTATTTCCTCCAAAAGAAGGTCAAGGCAATGAGTTGCACAAGGGGTCTAAAAAAGTGTCGGATGCCTCTCTTGAAGCAACTTTCAGTCGCCTCATATGCCGCTGTATTGTCAGTAACAACTTGGACAACATTTTGTATGCCCACCTCTAAAACAACTTCCTCCAACATTAAGCACAAATTTTCTGCATTCTTTATTTTGTTGGAGGCATCAATTGACTTCAAAAAAATTAACTCACCATTTCAAGCCACTAAAAAATTGATGAGGGTACGGTTCCTTCCATTTGTCCACCCTTCTGAAAGAATTGTGCATCCAAACTTTCACCATTGCTTCTTTGATCTTCCATAATTTGTTTTGTATCTACAATAGCATTTCGGAGCAACTTGCCACTTAACTCTTTTGGAGAGAGCAACTTGTACCCTTTCTATACAACTATTAATGTTGTCCCCAAACACTCCCAATATGGACTCCTTGCCACGTTGAAGGGAAGGTTGTTGAAATACCAAAATTTTTGTGCATGCCTTATTTGCTTCTTTGTGCACCTCCATGTTCCACCTTGTAGCTTCCAATGAAGGTTGTCCTCTTGGTACATTTATAGGCACAAAAACCCTTGTGATTGAGCTCTACTCGAGCTAGCTGAGGTGGATGTGCCATGTATGCGTGGACCGCGACTAAAGCCCACAATGCCTTGTGTATCTACATCGGATTTTGTTGCTAAATTAGGAGCAATGGCTGCTTGTGCCTTGGCCCTCTCCAATTTCTTTTCATCCAATGATGCAAGAAGGGTCATCATCTCTCGTTTCACCTCTTCTAGGGCTGCTGGTCATGGCTTGGAATCATGATTAGGAATGCCTACAAGATGGTATTTGAGGTGATTGATGCCTCCACTAAGCTTCTTCTTGCACTAGTTACAAATCACAGAACTTGCTATCGAACCCATTACGGCAGTTTCCAAATGGGGTCATGACTTCTAGGGAGTCTAGTTCCAATGGGACGACTTTTGAGTCATAACCAGATATAGAGCCGGAAGCCATTGTGGTTATATATTAACTTGCAATATCAATAAGAACGAAAAAATAGTGATTAAAAAATATAGCAATTTGAACACGATTTAAAAAAATCATTTAAAATTTAAATGCATTTAAAACATTTAATTGTAATATGGTAATTTAATAATTTGAATTAACAAATTTGACAAAAATATCATCTTTTAACCCTAAAACGTAAACCCTATATTCAGAAAAAATTAAAAAAATTGAAAAAAATCAGTGTAAATCATTTAAATTTTAATCAATCCATAAATTTAGACAAATTGAATCAATTCAATCCAATAAAATATGTAAATTTGACATGTTAAAAAAATTAGAAATGATTTACAAATTTAAATGCTTGAAAAAAAAGGAAAAAAAAAATTGAACTCACCTGATGCAAATCCGAAATTCCATTTTTTTTTTTCTTCAAATCCCCTAAAAAGTCTTCCCAATTTGCTCTAGAATGCTTGCTTGCTGCTGTGTGTGGTCAAGAAGGGTGAATGGGGGTTTTATAGACCAAAAATCGCATTTTTTGAGTGTCGAAACTGCGTTTTCCTTGCATCCAATGCACATCCACAATCTGCGGCGAGTTTTATATGAGGTCTCACCGAGTTTTTCTGAGTTTTGGTGAGTACTTGTGGTGAGTTTATGGCAAAAAACTCGGTGAGTTAAACCTATGGGTACTCGTGGTCTTCAAAACTTGCAAGTACTCAGCGAGTCTGCAAACTATGCCTTTATCTGTTAAAAACAATATAACAGTGAGTGGCACGAGTTTTTGTCATTAATTTCTGAATTATTCTCAGTAAGTTTAAGGAGAATAACAGCTAGTAGGTTGGTTATAGGGTAATAATTCTGTAATCAAAATTAAAATGTAATGTCAAATCATAATAACTAGTGTTCATGTTGTATATAAATTAAAGGTCAGTTTGTAATTATGAACCGACAGGTAGTGTATATAAATGTTCAATGAGTTACTTTAAAAAGGATAAACTGTGACTGGCATACAAGAATTGCATCTAGACAGCCTTTAACGTCCAATGTAGAAATATGTTTGAGGGCAGGCCATTTTCTATTTTGGAATACACAATGAGATTGGAGTTGCAGAAGGCTTGCTGTATTGGAAAGGCAAATCATCAGATATATAACAATAAGATGCAATCGGGCGCAATAACAAACTATGAAGTACTGATTGACGAATATGTTGATTTAAGGTTTGGATGGGCTATTCAAGGAAAGAAATCAACTACCAACCTACCTGTGTTAATCTTAAAAACTTACACTTATCCTGTCTACTTCCACTTTATAATGAAGTTTGATTTTGTCGAAGCATTTTACGTACTTTATTGTGGAATATTAAATTTTCTTTCCATGTATCACGTTAATAATTCATTATATATATAATTGATCCTTTCCCCCCATATTTCCTCGTGAGCCAGAATTAGGATATTAGAGTGCATTAGACGTTGTCTTGTGAGATCACAGGGCTTTTTATATAAGTAGAAGGTTCTTTTGGTTAGCATTGATTAATTATTGGAGTGTTTTACAGGGTTGGCATAATGAACGAATTGTCAACATGTTTGATGGTGACGATCGTATCATTTTGGTCTTGAATAGTGATCCTTCTCACCATCAACACAAAGTTGAGTAGCCACGATTTCTTTCCCTTTCATTTAACACTACTGAGCTACTGAGGATGTGCATTGTTTCAAATGCTTGATTGCAGTTTGAGGCTTATTGATGAAAAGACTTATTTGGAATGTAAAGGAAAATATTTAAATATTTTGTATTCCTAGATAAGAATTTCTCTTTCTGCTTTGTTCTAGAGTTAAAGCTATCAACATGAGATTCTTGTTAATAAAGTCCAGTGCAGAATTGTCTTACAGTTTCTTATGGCAGGTGCAAGAAGTTGTGGCAATAATGGAAAAAGAAATGGGCCTCACTAATGAATGGCTTCTTCACAGGTTTTGTAAGGTGATGGATTACTATCTGACCATTTTATTATCGGACATAAGTGAATAATTTAATGATACTCTTGAAGTCAATTACATAATCTTTGAAAGGGAATTTGGTCTTAACTGAAAGCGTGAAATGGTAAACATGTCTTTAGTCTCAAGTTAGTATGTGATTCTTAATTGCTCTTTTTCTGTTGATTAGAGAGACCTGTTCAAATATGCTTTTTGAATTTATTATAGTCTTTAATGCTGCAGGTTTATTTGTTTATATCCTCTAAGAAAATCATTGGTTGTCTTGTATCTGAACCTATCAATTATGGATTTAGAGCTGTTCCAGAAAAATCTCTCTCAAATTCCAAAGAACAACTTTGTAATATAGTTTATAGCACTCCCAAAGAAATCTCTGATGATTTTGAGGATGAAAGCATCTTGACAGCCACTTCTGCAAGTTCTAATATTTCATACACAATAAATCAGAAAAAAATAGACAACGAAAATCATTCCAAGAGAAGAAAGCACACTTGTACAGTGATGCAGTTTGGGAATGTTAAGTTTGAAAGAATAGCCTTTGAGAATACACGTCCAAGTAGAGATAGCAGTATCAATGAGAAAGACCCAGGTGGAGCAATAGTTTGCAGTGAGGTTCCAGAACCAGCAGTTTGTGGAGTGAGAGGAATATGGGTCTCACGGTCAGAGAGGAGGAAGGGAATTGCTACAAAGCTTCTGGATACCATGCGGTATGACACATTCTCGATTACTTGATATTCTTTAAATGACATGAAGTAAGGGTTGAGTTCTTTGTTTGTAAACTGAGATTATTGATATATTCAACTAAGTTTGTTACATAATTGTGCAGGAGAACATTCTCTCTGGGGTATGTCTTGGAGCCTTGTAAATGTGCTTTCTCTCAACCGACATTTGATGGAAAAGCTTTTGCGGCAAATTACTGCAAAAGAAAGTCATTTCTGATTTATAAGTCAGGTATCCATGGGACCTAACTTGTTCTCATTGTCATTTATCTTGACATGGACCAGGTTCTCAAGATGTGAGACTATTAAGAAGATAATCAGTGAAAGCATGTTGTTATAGGAATATCATGGTATTCTTTAATCCTAATCTAATTTTGCATGAAGCTATTTTTGTTGGTTGCGTTGACACTAATGAACCTCAAAACTATAAATATATTGTTACTTTATTCTTTGGAAATGGACATTGTTGGATAACTGTTTATGTAGGTAGAAAATTGAAAAATTCTGCTAAATCATTCACAATAGAAATCTTAGAAAAACTGTGTTATATGATGTTCAACATCTCGAAAGTTTCATGGAACTTCGATGGGGAATGGTCCCTAGTAAAAATTTAAAAATAAAAATAAAATGTTAAATATCTTACAATTATAATTTGTAACAGTAAATTTAATACAGCATATTTTACTTTTAAATTTTCAAACCTATATGAATTGTTAATTCAAAACGTAAGTGTAATTTTGTTATGTACCTATTTTGAAGGGAATGCTTTGATATAGACATATTGACATGGTGTAATTTTGTGTAATTCGGGTCCCTTGCCCCATGCTATCTATACTTCATTATACACCTTACTATGCATCTACCACTTATCCTCTTTCACATGTTCACATTGTTCAATCTCAAAACCGTAGGTCCACAATCCTAGAGTATGTTCTCACCTTCAATGCCAAGAGGTGTCATAAAAAAGGTAAAACAAGGGCTCATCAACAGATTGAGGATGGTTAAAGGCCAATTGACGAGAGTAGGTATGCTCTTCTGCACTTTGGGCTCAACTAGACTCAGGAGGGTATTTCTAGAGGTATCGTTAATAGGGTTTTAGATCATTTAGGATGAAGCATGAATAATACAACAACCATACCCAATGTACATTTGACCCCTATATTTGTCATTAAGTCAAGACTAACTAGCTACATAAGACCTCTAATTGAGCTGATTGCTACACCTTGCAGATGCAACCATAGATGATAACAACATGATATCCTTTAACATGAATCCACTTAACTTCACATACACAATTTACAAGGTGTAGGCACACAAGAACATGATTCACTGATGGTTTGAATAGTTTTAGGTTGCTAAAAATGAATCCTTGGTTATAACATTGAATCATGAACATGTGAAACATAATCTACTCCTAATCTACTTATACAACTAACATGATAGAGGATGATAAAAAAGAATGTTGGACCTTCACCAATATGGACCAGTACCTACTCCATTGGGCAACAAAGTCATAGAATGTAGGGAGGAAAGAGATTAATATGCAAAACATCACAGAACTAGAAATGCATTCAATATAAATCCAAAATGCATTTCATACAATGGAAATACTTAATAATCTTGAGTAGAATTGCAATAACCCATATGCAACAAGGAAAGACCCATACAAAAGCTTTGTATTGCATTAGATGCTATTACACATACATTTGACCTCATTTACAATCACACTAGCAAATGTGGCAATAGAAAATACATAATTGCAACTATGCATTCCCTTGAATCATCACAAATGACCATAGAGACATACCTTTACATGAAAAGGTGCCTTGAAAATCCTTCCTACAAGTTACAAGATGGATTATGTTCTCTTACAGACCAGACAAACTTTGTTTGATGCCCTAGAACTATCGTGAGGCACTTGCAAACCAAAAATTGGCTCAACAACCAACCCTTTCTTCATCTTACAAACATGTATATATAGCATTTTATTCAATCTTGTTGTTCTAACAGGATTACAAGAGTGGTCAACAAGTCTTGTAGGTTGCCCATGCCTGTTGCATCATCTTCACACAACACCCACCTTAAATCATGTACATTTCGGTCCTTTGCCCATGCCAATGCATCCTTGAGAGGGTCAACTTGTACCTGAAGGAGTATGGGAAACTCCAACCGCTTGGTCACGTCCACCTGAGGCCATTAATGGCGTCCTAGGTTGTGCAGGAGGTAGATGAGATGTTTGAACACACATATGCCTCAGTCGCTCGAACACAGAGCTTGCGAAAACATTTTAAACTTTTTTAACTTCATCTCCTTTTTATTTGGTAGTACATCATTTTGAGTGTTTCGAGCTCTTTCTAAATAATGTTGGAGGTTTAGGCGGTTCCAGGAACCATTGAACCCTCCAACAACTACTTCACACTCACCATTTAGCGACTCAGTTCTTTTATGAACTATATTGGAGGTTACAGAGGGTCCTGGAACCACCGGAACCACTAACATCCATTTCTTCTTCTTTGTTTGGTGGAGCAGTTAGGCCGACAATAACCAAGTCGGAGGTTCCGGAGGTTCCTAGAATCATCAAAACTGCCGACACCATTTCTTCTCTTCATCTTTCTCTCTTCCATCCTTAACATTCTTTGTTTCATTGTTTCTCATTGTTAGCGCTTTTGAGCCAACCTTGAACCATGTCAGAGGTTTCATTAGTTCTGAGAACTGTTGGAACTGCCAACATCTCTATGATCTTCCTTCCCTCTTCTTTCTCTGTCTTTTACCTGCTTTATCTTTTGTTCCTTCGTTTTCAATTTGCTTGTCAGAGGTTTTGGTCACATTGAGAACCATGCCAGAGGTTTAGGTGGTTCAGGGAACCATCTGGAGCTCCAACATCTTCTTTCTTCATTATCTTCTTCTCACTTTGCACCTCTTCGTTGAAGTCTTCAGCCTCCAACTTAAGCTTTGTTGGTGTTATAGGGCAAAACAATAACCATGTCGGAGGTTCTGGTGGTTTTGGGAACAGTCGAAACCATCGAAAAACAAAAGAAGCTTGAGTTGTCAGAGGTTCCACGGTTCCCAAGAACCTTGAAAGCACTGAAAAAGGCTTACACAAATTTTGAGGCGTTAGAGTGAAACGTGAACCTTGGAACTCTATCGAAGGTTCCAGGGATTTTGAGAACTACTGTAATCGCCGACAAAGTTCTGAGAAGTACAAAAGGGTCTGACAAAGACATATACTTAGCAGATTTTTGGGTGTGCAAGCAAGGCAGGAAAACGATAAAAACAAGAAAACACTTTAGGGACTATTTCAAGCACAAGGTGGCCATAAGTAACATTTTTGCAGGTTTTTATGAATTGCAGAGGAGGGCACTAACACACACATCATTATACTTCACCCTATCACTTGTTTATCACATCTATACTTGCACTTATTTACATGCACATGTTATCCATTGGGATGTAGCCCCTTTTATTTCTTGAGACTAGTTCTAGGTTGTAAGGTCATCCTCTCAATCATGGGTTCGCTGCACCCAAATTCGATTGATTGACTAATTACCCAGATTTACCCTTCTCGTTTAGAGCTAACTAAACACAAGTTTGTGCGATGTGTTGTCATGTCCTTGTATTTGAAGGCATTCAATGCATTCACTCTAATCATTGATGAAGTAAGAAATCAATTTGCATTTACAGTTCAATTGGCGCTCTAAAAGGAATTTAGCTCATCATAATAATTTTAGAAGTAGTTGTATGATTGAAGAGTGTTGTTTTTATCATTGTTCAATTTTTGAGGTTGATTTGGGGGAACTTGATTCCTTGTGACTAATCAACAACTTTTAAGGTATTTCTAAATATTGCCAAATCCTTGGATATTTCAAGGACATAGAGAAGATGCCAAAGGTGATCACACAACTTGAAGAATAGATATATATATATATATTTGGTGCCTGGTAAACTTTTTTCACGTGACCGGTGACGCTGGCATGACACGCCCTCCAGTACCACGGGGACGGGGGGAGACTGGACCTCGTGACCATCTTTACCGCAACAGAATTACTTAGCCAATCGAGCCAGGGTGCCCGCCCCGAACTTGAAGAATAGAGATTAGTAGAATACATAAGACGAGTTTGTGAACACGTGAAAAGTTTGTGGTCATGGATTAGTCTTAGACTATTAGACTTGTCCTTGCACAAAGTCAACACATTTTTTGATCCCAAGGTGATTACCAGTTTGTCATTCCCCATTCTTAATCTTGAAGTTTATCAAATTTAGATCTTCATTAGTCTTTGTGCATTCATCAATTATCGAGCTAAGTACATTTGTTTTCAATTTACATTTTGGCCAAAGGAAACTAGATGTGATTTGGCTTTAAGTCTTATGGTAAGGTTCATCTCTTCATTAATATCTAACTTTACTAGACCTAGCATCTTAGTCTTTCCTTTTTTCCCAAGAAAATATGCCATGTTAATATCATTAGTGGTCAAAACAATGTCTAAATTGGAAGAGGAAGGGTTAGATTGATTATGTTAGGGGTTTTGGCATCCATATCTATGATCAAGGAATCTAGGAAAAGTTTTTGATCTAGATCCTTGGGTTCACATTTTGAGGGGTGATAAGCCCTTAACTATTTAGAGAAGGTTTATCTTGAGGCTAGAGGAATGTGTTTGCAAACAATTGTTGTTTATCTTCATAAAATAACTAGATGAACTTTTTATACTCCCTACAAGTCTCTATATGGTGACCTCTTATTTTATTAAAAAAACATAAAATTTCTTAGGATTGTAAGCTTATTGCCTATGTTAGGGGTCAAAGTAGTTGTTACTAGGGAACCAACTAAACTAGAATTAATTTTCCCCCTAATAACAATTTGTTTTCTAAGGATAATTAAAAACATTAATTGTGGGGTTTGCGTTCATGCTATTATTAGGACTAGGTGTTGTGCACCTTGTGAATTCTAATGTTATTGTAATTATTTATTCATTGTAATATGTTGTAAATGTTGGGCCTTCATGAAAAAAGGCACCACATGTGGAGGGGATCTTGAGATTCTGTTATGGCACTCTTTGACACGTGTCATTAGTCTTTTGCTAGTTGTAAGAAGTCATTGGAAAGGGGGGTTACTAGTGGACTATGACTAGCATCTTTGGTCAACTCAAAATAGCCATCTATCACCCACATGAAGTACTTGAGATCTACACTTCACTCCCTTGGTCACAGGGGTCAAATGGTGAAATCCAAAGTTACATTCTAAATGTGGAGTTGTTACTCTTGGAAAGGGGCACATGGGTCCAAGTTGTACTAGTTGGACAAAGGTTTGGCTCATGGTTCTTGGAATTCATTAGTGGTTACTTGGATCTCCTTGGCCTATGTATTGGAGGCTTAGGATTGAGATGTGAGTTTTCCATTGTAGGTACATGTTTGCCGACATTGCCCCAAAATTCATTGTTGATCTCCATTGAAGCATTGAGAATTTGCGAATTATGTATTGTAAATGTGTGTTGAATAATAATATATTGAGTATGCTTTGTTGTTGAGTTTTTCCCTTTTGAGGGTTTTCCATGGTATATCTTGTGTCTCTTTTCATTACTTTATTAAACTTGTGTGGATCTACTTCTATCTCTATTCGGATTAATGAGGATTTAGTCTTAGTTTCTTTTCCTTTGGTATTAGAGATAACATAGTTTGCTTAGCTTGTAAGTGGTGGGAGGGGAGACTGTACTAATCTTGGTTTAGTTGCAGTTTTGTAGTTGTGATCTTGTTTTTTAGAAACAAAGAATATTAGACATCCAAAATTGAGGTTGAAAAGTTCAGGATGTTAACTTTGAGCTTTGGAAGCTCAACATGGGGGACTTTCTTGTCAATAGAGATCTATGGGCTACAATAGGTGGATAGAAAACCTCAACCATGTCCTCCGAAGATTGGGTAATTCTTGATAGAAAGGCTAGAAGTTGGTATATCTTTGTCTCTTAGATTCAATGGGCTTGGATGTATTAGGAGAAAACACCACCAAGAAGATTTGGACAAAGTTAGTGAACTTGTATAAGAGAAAGTCCTTTGTGAACTAGCTTTTTCTATGGAAGTTGTATTTGTTGAGGATGAATGATGGAGATTCTATGACAAAACACATGAATACCTTCAACATTGTGGTGATCCAATTAGCTTTTGTGGATTTGAAGATAGATGAGAAAGACTAGTGCATCACTGAGTGTGTTCTTTGCCAAACTCATGTGACAACCTTGTCATGGGGATCAATAGTTTTTTTTTTTTTGGTCGATCAAAGGTGTGGATCAATAGTATTGTTTCCAACCTAAAACTTGAAGATGAAAAACTTCATAATTCATGAAGGATTGTTTAATAGTCAAAGGTTGTTTAAAGGACAATGGCAAGAATAAGAAGGAAAAGAGGTCCAAACCTAAGGAGAGATCTAAGTCTTCTAACATATCTAAGGTCAAGTGCTGGAATTGTGCAAAAATTGGCCACATAAAGGATCCCAAAGAAATTAAAAAAGACAAGGAGTTTGATGATGATTCAGACTCAAGAGCCTTGAATGCAGACACTTGTGATGTGTTTGTTATAACCCTTTCTATGATGGATGCTTGACTCTAGAGCTTCTTTCCATGATTCCCTATAGGGAGATATTTTTTTGACTATGAGAGCATTGATGGTGGAAATGTGTATTTAGGAGATAACTCATCTCTAAAGATTGTTGGTCATGGTAGAGTCAAGCTTGCATTTGGAGATGAAGGATAGAATCTCTTTCTGACATTATGCACGTTATTGGTTTGGCAGTGAACCTATTATTTGAGTAAGATGAATGATGTGGGTTTGCAGGTAGTCTTCAACAAGGATGGATGGAAGAGGGTGCACAGAGCCATGGTGTTGGATAAGGGAGTTCATTTTAGAACTTTATTTTGCCTTGAGGTGAGCACCACTGAATGTAACAATTTTGAGGTTCTTGTTTCTTAGAACTAAGAATTTATTGCTGAAGACTATGTTGTGGCATGAACACATGGGCCAAATTGGTGAGAAATGCCTTAAGACCTTTAAATATAAGAATTTGGTAGAGGGACTAACTAATTGTTCCTTTGGTTTTGACTTTTGTGAATATTGTATATACGGAAAGCAAAATCATGTTAAGTTTCTACTTGAGCTCTACTAGATCTTTAAGGATTTTGGATTTGATTCATGGTGATGTGTTTGGTCTTGTTGATGTATGTTCACTTAGAAAATCTTTGTATTATGTTTATTTTTTTAATGATTTTCTAAGATAACATAGGTGTTCTTTCTTGAGTAAAAATATGAGGTCTTCTTTGAGTTCAATGAGTTCAAAGCTTGAGTAGAGAACCAAATAGAGAATAAGATCAAGGTATTGAGGATGAACAATAGTGGATAATTTTGTTCAATAGAATTCGACAACTTTTGTAGGGATGGTGGCATATCAAGGTATAAGACAAGTCCATACACCCTTTAGAAAAATGTAGTCACAAAGAGGATGAATAAGATGCTGATGGAGAGGGCTAGGAGCATGCCCAATGGAGTTGGTTTGGAACATTTTTTTGGGTGAACATAACTTGTTATCTAATTGACATTTTTTAGATTCCAACTCTTGCATAAAAACACTTGAGGAGGCTTGGATTGATAAGAATCCTTCATTGTAGCATATTGAAGTTTTCAATTGCAAGGCATATGTACATGTGCCTAGGGAGAAAAGATTTAAGTTGAATCTCAAAGTATATAAGTTTATCTTCATCAAGTACAATGATGGAGTTAAATAATACAAGCTTTGGAATATTGAGATGAGAAAGACAATCTATAATCAGATCACGATCTTTAAAGAGACCAAATCTTCTCCTAAGTTTACACAATTGGTGTAGTTGAATCCAAAGATTGAGGAGATTGTACTTGAGGATGAATTGAGGGTTTAGGTTGGACCTAATGTGGAAGATGATTCAGACAATGATTCAAAGGAATAAGAGGAAGAACAATGTTGTATCCCACTCACGAGGAGGTCCATTTGGCAAAAATAGCCCACTTGATTTTGGATGCATTTTTGTCTTGTGTAATAATGATGATGAGCCTAGAACTCCGAAGGAGACAATAAAGTCTAAAGATAGTAAGTACTTGAAGAAGGCAATGGATGAGGAGCATGTTTGATGCAGAGCGTACAATGGAAGCAAGCAAAACTTAACAATGAACTACCAACTGTGGTACATGCATAACATGACTTGCTATAGCCAGCTACTATACCCCGACTCACCGTTACGACCAATCACTGCTTGTATCTGCTGAAAGATACATTCCCAACATGCATACCTCATATGCATTCGTAGCATACATTCTCTTGCGCGCCCTTGTGATGTACATTTGCCATGTACATTTGAAACTTACGCCAATGGGTTTCTACTGTTGGCGCAACTTGGATTATCGGTCTGATTTACCATGGGGTTGCCGTTTCACCGTTCACGCTGAAATCACATTCAAACACATTCGTCGGCCCTGTTTCAATCATCAGCGAACACTAGGGTTTCCTACGCTGCTACTTCTATACACCTTTGCACAGTCTGCCTTCACGGAACCCTAGCACATAAAATGCTAGGTGAACTACTGTGCGTGACCCGCGAACTGGAACATCTGCGCCGCCGAAACAATGAAACAAACAAGAAACGAAAACAAATATATATATAATGAAGCCATTCCATTGATTTCGACAGAAATCTTATCAGTGGAATGCTTCATATCGACATTTTGCAACAATGGAAAAATAGAAAGGAAAGGAAAGCTACGACTATGCAATTCGTATTTATAGAGAATGAAAAACAAAATTGACAACACAGAAAATATCGATTTCTCCTTCACAATACTTGATTACATTCGCACAATCACAATATCATATGACTGATCACAATCTCAATCCCTAATCTATATATGCATTCGATTCATTTCTCTGGGTTTTTATAGATTTGCTTAGAGTAGTACCAAATCCATTCCAAGCGGCTGGGAGGCTGATCCCAAGTGGCTGGGAAACACTACTGCCTATTTTTGGCATTATTGCTATTTTTAGCATTAGGTGATTACAATAGTCAAATGTCACTTAGGACTTACAAAATAAACCTAGACATAAACTGAAATGAAAATGCATTGGTCAATAAACCTTATTACAAAAGAAAACATGATTTTCTAGGTGCTCCTGCACCATACTCCCGGGGTTAACAGAACTCAAGTCCCTTGAGGAACCATTGTCTGAAATATGAACCCCATGCTTGATGATGTCTTCCTCACTCATCCAGGTTGCATCCTCATCAGGTAGACCACACCAGTTGACCAGATACTACTTGTAGGTTTTGTGTAAGAACCTTTGTGTCCAAAATACAGTCCAACTGAATTGGCTGACTCGGTGGAAGATCAGAAATCCATTCTGCATCTTCTGCTCCTGTCTCTGCTGTATTAGCTCCGTTGAATGGAAACAAATCTAACACATTGAAAATGGGTGATATTGCTAAAACTGGAGGAAGTTCAATTTCGTATGCATTAGGCCCAAATTTGTGTACAACCTTGCATGGACCTATCTTCTTCATGAGAAGTTTTGTTGGTTGCCCCTTCGGAAGTCTTTCCTTCTTTAGATATGCCATTACCAAATCCCCAACTTTATATTGGACATCCCTTTTCTTCTGATCAACTCTCTCTTTGTATTTCCTTGTGTTCTTCTGGATAGTTTCCCTTACAGCATCATGAATATCCTTCATGCTAACTGCAAAATCTTCTCCTTGTGCACTCCTTATCTCCATGTTCTGGAGATCCCTGAGCTCCAAAATTCCCCTGGGATGAATCCCATATACAACTTCAAAAGGGCTCTTTCCTGTGCTCCTATTGACAGAATCGTTATATGCAAATTTGGCTTGTGGGATGATCATATCCCATGCTTCTCCATGCTATTTAGTCAAACACCTCAAAAGATTACCCAGTGATCTATTCACCACCTCAGTTTGTCTATCCGTCTGAGGGTGATATGCTGACGTGAAAGATAATTGAGTGCCCAATTTCTTCCACAATGTGTGCCAAAAATGTCCCACAAACTTGGGATCTCTGTCAGTAACTATGTTCAATGGTAAACCATGAATTCTTACTATCTCCTTGAAGAAAAGACCAGCAATATGTGAAGCATCGTTAGTGCATTTACATTGCACGAAATGAGCCATTTTACTAAACCTGTCAACAACCACAAACACACTGTCAAATCCTCTTTGAGTCCGAGGAAGACCCAAAACAAAATCCATACTGATGCACTCCCATGGCCTTTGCAGAATTGGAAGTGGTTGATAGAGGCCTACATTAGATGAAGTTCCTTTTGCCCTCTGACAAATGCTACAAGTTTCCACAAATTTCCTGACATCAGTTTGCATCCTAGGCCAGAAGTAAAGCCTTCTCACTTGTTCCAACGTCTTGTCCAATCCAAAATGACCTCCAAGACTACCGCAATGTTTCTCTATTATGATGTTCTCCCTCATGGAACACCTAGACACACATAGTTGGCTGCCTTTGAATAGTAGCCCTTGCTGTAACAAATATTTAGAAAAATCAGATTGATAGGAATTTGAAAATTGTGAACAAATTGCATATATCTCCTTGAAGTCCTCATCATCCTGGTACATATTCTTGAGAGAATTCACTCCCACACTTTGCAACTGGATTTCCTGTATAGTGCACACTCGTCTGCTCAAAGCATCTACCACTTTGTTGGCTTGTCCCTTCTTATGTTTGATGGAAAAAGTATACACCTGGAGTTGTTCAACCCACTTCATATGCCTGTGATTTAGCATCTCCTGAGAATTCAGAAAACTCAAAGCATGGTTGTCAGTATAAATAATGAATTACTTGGGCAAGAGATAATGTCTCCATTTTTTCAATGCTTGAAACATTGAATACAATTCTAGATCATATGTGGAATACTTTCATTTAGCATCATTCAACTTTTTACTAAAGAAAGCAACAGGTCTGCCTTCCTGACTCAAGACAACACCAATGGCAAGGTTACTGGCATCACATTCCACAGTAAACAACTTATTAAAATCAGGCAAAACCAAAATGGGTTTCTCTACTATTTTCTGTTTGAGAATCTCAAAAGAGTCATCTGCTGCTCTATTCCAAACAAACTTACATTTTTGTCCTCCTTTTATGGTATCCAGAATGGGTGCACAAACATGACTGAATCCTCTTATGAATTTCCTATAAAATGTTGCTAACCCATGAAAACTTCTTACATCACTTACTGTTTTAGGCGCTGGCCAAGACATAATAGCATTTACCTTCTCTGGATCCATTTTCAAACTGCCCTGGGATATAACAAATCGAAGGTATGTGAGTTCTTCCTTCATGAAGATACTCTTCTCCATATTAATCATTTGTTTCTCCTCATGCAACTTCTTCAACACCTGTTCCAAATGCTGCAAATGTTCTTCTTTTGTCCTACTGAAAACCAGAATATTGTCAAGATAGACAACAACAAATTTGCCAATAAAATCTTTCAATACCTTATTCATTAGACGCATGAAAGTACTGGGAGCATTGGACAGACCAAATGGCATCACCAACCACTCATAAAGACCATTAGTCTTAAAGGTTGTCTTCCATTCATCCCCTTGTCTAATCCTAATCTGATGGTGTCCACTCTTGAGATCAATTTTGGAAAAGTACCAAGCTCCTCCCAAACAATCCATTAGGTCTTCTATTCTGGCATAGGAAACCTATATCTGATGGTGATCTTATTTATGGCTCTCGAATCAGTACACAATCTCCATTTGCCATCCTTCTTGGGAGCTAAAACTGTGGGTACAACACATGGACTAAGACTTTTCCTCACCAAACCCTTATCCAACAGTTCTTGTACTTGTTTAGCAATCTCCTCATTCTGATTAGGTGTCATTTTATAAGCTGGCTTATTTGGCAACGTGGATCCTAGAATGAAGTCAATCTGATGACTTATGTCCCTCACAAGGGGTAGTATATTGGGCATATCCTCCACCATGATACCCTTATACTTGTCTAACAATTCTTGCACTTCCTTAGGGACCTTTTCCTTGCTAATTTTAGACCAATCAGAACTGTCTTTAGGTTTCAAAATCAGAGCATATCCCTGGGTTCCCTCTTCTTTCAGAGTATGGAGAAACTCTTTCCCACTCATTAACATGATACTTGAGCCTACATTCTTGTCTACACCTTCTTCTGGTAAAGGGTCCATCTTATACTGTCTACCATTCTTAGTGATCACAAAGGAATTCGACTTACCATCATGCTGGGCTTGTACATCATACTGCCAAGGTCTACCTAACAGTAAATGGCATGCATCCATGGGAATTATATCACACAAAAGTTTATCCCCATATTCCCCTATCTGAAATTCGACCCAAGCTTGTTCATCAACCAAGACTTGCTGCCCTTTGTTCAACCATTTGTATGGACTCATATGTGGCAATCTTTTTAAATTCAGTTTCTCTACCATTTCTACTGAAACTAAATTTTCAATGGAGCCAGAATCAACAATTACCTTACACCTCTTGCCAGAAACTTTACACAGAGTTCTGAATAGTGTTTTCCTCTGTGGTGGTTCTTTGTTTTGTGGTACCTTCAGCATCATTCTTCTCATCATGAGACTTTCTCCATCTTGTGCTGGAGCTGCGCTTCCCATAGGTGAGTTCACACTCTGACAATCTTCTTCTTGAATCAGCGGGCTCCTTCTCTCTCCTCCATGATTGCTTGAGGCTTTCTCTGGACACCTGCCTGCTGTGTGCCCAATTTGGTTACAATTATAACATCTTCCTGTGAAGACGTTAGGATCTCTGCCTAGTCCACCAAATCTGCCTCTCCCATTGGGTCTCCTTCCTCCGAAACCCTCTCTGGAACTAGATTCTCCACTGTGTTCTTGCTGACTAGACTCCCCTTGATTCTTCTGGAACTGATTTTTGCCACCAAAGTTGTTTCTACCCTTGAAATTTTTTCCACCTCTGACTCTGTTCTGCTATTCTCCTTTTCTTTTCTACTTCTCTTCTACTCTCAGTGCCACCTGGAAACATTTGTCCATGGTTTCTGGTGTCAAGATGGTAATCTCATCTTGTATACTATACTTCAGGCCATTAATATACCTGGCAACTCTTCCTTTCTCATCTTCAGCATGTCCGCCTCTTAGGGACAATTTATGAAATTCCTCTGAATAGGTAGATACATCCATATCCTTCTATCAGAGGTTCTCCATTTTCTTGTATATCTGCACTTCATAATCTACTGGTAGGAACTGATCCTTGATCCTCTTTACCATCCGACTCCAGGATGAGATCATGCTCTTGCCACTCTTCACCCTTTCTCCCTGGGTGTAGTTCCACCACGTGAGTGCAACACCTTTCAATTTTGTTTTTGCAAACTTGACTCTTCTATTCTTTGTTACCTCCTTGTACTCGAAGTAATTGTTCAAAGTCTCGACCCATTTGATGACTTCTTCTGCGTCCATCTTTCTGCTGAACATCAGAATCTCCATTCTTGATTCAGATGACTCCTTACCAAGTGATTTTATGGCCTCTAGAAATTGTTTCTGATCTACAGATATATCTGTCTGTCCTGGGGTTGTTTCCTTTTCCCCATCTTCTTCTTCTTCATCAGACTCCTCATCTGATTTCCTACCTTTTCCTAAGGTCTTCAACTCAGCCTGGAGTGCTTCCTTGACTCCAGTCTTCATCATCTCCTCCATCTCCTTGAATTTCTTGACCACTTCGGTGGTTGTTCCCTTTGGAGGCATCTCGCTAGCCCCTCCTTCACTTTCTCTATCTGACATAAACATTCATAGACAATGCCGACACTTGATGCAGACCTTTCGCTGGCTCTGATACCAAAATGATGCAGAGCGCACAATGGAAGCGGGCAAAACTTAACAATGAACTACCAACTGTGGTACATGCATAACATGACTTGCTATAGCTGGCTACTATACCCTGATTCACCATTACGACTGGTCACTGCTTGTATCTGCTGAAAGATACATTCCCAACATGCATACCTCATATGCATTCACAACATACATTCTCTTGCGCACCCTTGTGATGTACATTCGCCATGTACATTTGAAACTTACACCAATGGGTTTCTATTGTTGGCGCGACTTGGATTATCGGTCGGATTTACCACGAGGTCGCCGTTTCACCGTTCACGCCGAAATCAGATTCAAACACATTTGTCGGCCCTGTTTCAATCATCAGCGAACACTAGGGTTTCCTACGCTGCTACTCCTATACACCTTTGCATAGTCTGCCTTCACCGAACCCTAGCACATAAAAATGCTAGGCGAACTACTGTGCGTGACCCGCGAACTGGAACATCTGCGCTGCTGAAACAATGGAACAAACAAGAAATGAAAACAAATATATATACAATGAAGCCATTCCACTGATTTTGACAGAAATCTTATCAGTGGAATGCTTCATATCGACATTTTGCAACAATGGGAAAACATAAAGGAAAGAAAAGCTACGACTATGCAATTCATATTTACAGAGAATGGAAAACAAAATTGACAACACAGAAAAGATTGATTTCTCCTTCACAATACTTGATTACATTCACACAATCACAATATCATATGACTAATCACAATCTCAATCCCTAATCTGTATATGCATTCGATTCATTTCTCTGGGTTTTTATAGATTCGCCCAGAGTAGTACCAAATCCATTCCAAGCGGCTGGGAAACACTACTGCCTATTTTTGGCATTATTGCTATTTTTAGCATTAGGCGATTACAATAGTCAAATGTCACTTAGGACTTACAAAATAAACCTAGACATAAACTGAAATGAAAATGCATTGGTCAATAGACCTTATTACAAAAGAAAACATGATTTTCTAGGTGCTCCTACACCAATGTTGGATTAGAGAAGAATAATACATGAGACTTGGTATAATTGTCTAGAAGGATAGAAAACCTAATGGATGCAAATGGGTTTTCAAGAATAAGTTTATATCTGAGAGCAAGATTGAGAAGTATAAGACAATGTTATTGGATAAGGATTATTCTTCGGTAGAGAGAATTGATTTTGGAAAGATCACCTTTCATGTTGCAAAGCTTACATCCATTAGATCTTTGTTATCTATTACTTTTGTTTTTAATCATGAGGTTGAACAAATGGATGTTAAAACAATTTTTTACATGGGAATTTGGAGGAAGAGATCTACAAGTCATAGTTAAAGAATTTCTTTGTTAAGGGAAAGTAGGACATGGTTTTTAGGTTGAAATCCTTTTATAAAATATGACTTGATGAAGATTAAGTAAAATTGTGTAATTGAATCCTAATAAAACATCATATAATTTGACATACTGTGAAAAACATCACCTACTTTAAAATGATTGAGCTAAGGAACTTTATAATGGATGGTTCATAAGGCACAACACTTGTTGAAGGTTTTACAAATGGGGTAGCAAGCTAAGTGGGCTTGATCTTGGGGGAAACTCTGTGGTTAAGCATGCTTGAGTTATAAGTACTGAGATGGATGGTCTCCTAGGAAGTCTCAATGCTTCATCCTTGTGAGCATCACCAAGATGCAATGAATGCTAAGTGGAACATTCATGCTCATCAAAGATGGGTTCTTGTGGACCACTACTCATGAAATGTGGTTCAATGAAGATTGACCAAAAAACTATGTAGTTGAATCTTGATAAAACATCACATAATTTGACACATTGCAAAAAACATCACCTACTTGAAAATGAATCAGTTGAGGATCTCTATAATGAATGGTTCATAAAGCATAACACTTTTTGAAGGTTTTGCAAATGGATTAGCAAGCTAAGTGGGATTGATCTCAAGGAAAACTACACGGTTAGACATGCTTGAGTTATGGTAGTATTGGGATGAGTGACCTCCTAGGATGTCCTGATGCTTTAACCTTTTAAGCATGCTTGAGTTATAAGTACTGAGATGGATGGCCTCCTAGGAAGTCTCAATGCTTCATCCTTGTGAGCATCACCAAGATGTAATGAATGCGAAGTGGAACATTCATGATCATTAGAGATGGGTTCTTGTGGACCACTAATGAAATGTGGTTCAATGAAGATTGACCAAAAAACTATGTAGTTGAATCTTGATAAAACATCACATAATTTGACACATTGCAAAAAACACCACCTACTTGAAAATGAATCAGTTGAGGATCTCTATAATGAATGGTTCATAAAGCATAACACTTTTTGAAGGTTTTGCAAATGGATTAGCAAGCTAAGTGGGATTGATCTCAAGGAAAACTACACGGTTAGATATGCTTGAGTTATGGTAGTATTGGGATGAGTGACCTCCTAGGATGTCTTGATGCTTTAACCTTTTAAGCATCACCTAGATGTCATGAGTGCTAAGTGGACCATTCATTCTCATGAGAGATGGGTTCTTGTGAACCACTACTCATGAAATATGAGTTGATGAAGACCGACTCAAAAACTACGTAGTTGAATGTTGAAAAAAATATCACATAATTTTACACACTACGAAGAACACCACCTACTTGAAAATAAATGAGCTAAGGAGATCTATGATGGATGGTTCATAATGCACAACACTAGATAAAGATTTTGCAAATTAGGTAGCAAGCTAAGTGGGCTTGATCATGAGGGAAACTCTATGGTTAAGTGTTCTTGAGTCGGAGTAGTATTAGGATGGTTGACCTCTTGGGAAGACCCAATACTCCACTTTTGTGAGCATCACATAAATTCAATGAGCACTAAGTGGACCATTCATGCTCATGAGAGATGGGTTGTTGTGAATTACTAATGAAATTTGGGTCGATGAAGACTGACCAAAAAATTATGTTGTTGAATCTTGATAAAACATCACATAATTTGCAATGTTACAAAAAATGCCACCTACTTGAGAATGAATAAACTAAAAGCTCTATAATGAATGATTCACAATCATACTACTTGTTGAAGGTTTTGCACATGGGGTAGCAATCTAAGTGAGCTTGATCTTAGGGGATACTCCATGGTTGAGTGTACTTGAGTCGGAATCGTATTGTGATGGGTGACCTCCTAGCAAGTCTTGGTGCTTCACCCTTGTGTGCATCACCTAGATGTAATGAGTACTAAGTTGACCATTCATGCTTACAAGAGATGTGTTCTTGTTAGCCACTACTCATGAAATATGGGTCAATGAAGATTGACTTAAAAACTATGTAGTTGAATCATGATACAACAACACATAATTTGACACACTGTAAAAAAACATATGCTTTGAAGTTGAAATTTGTTGGAGCTAATTCATATCACTGTGTTTATTATAAGTAGATAGGTGATTGATTTATTCTTATCGTTCTTTATGTTGATTACATGTTGATCGGTAATAGTAAGTAAATGACTAGGGTTTTAAAATTTTACTTTCATTATAATTTAAAATGAAGAATTTAGGGGCTACTAAGTTTATCTTATAGTTGGAGATCAAGAGGCATAGAGATAACATAAAACTTTGGTTGTCAGAGGAATTATGTTGATTCTATTTTCTAGAGATTTCAAGATACAATATTGCAAACCAATGAGTTTTCTAATTCTTGTGGTAATGAAGCTTTCTATTGAGTAGTGTCATTCAACATTTGATGAGACAGGGGACATGGATCATGTCCCTTATTTGAGTACAATTGGTATCTTGATGTAAGTAATGGTTTGCACCAAACTAAACCATCCAAACAATAAGTATTAAGAAAGTATATGTTGTTGGCAAGAGACACTATACGGATTCATGGTTGTTGTCATTGATGGCAACAAAGGTCATCCCACATATCCGCAAGTCATAGTGTGCCTCCACGGGAAGTCAGAATGAAGATTATTGTGGTCCGGTGAACAAGAACAGAGCATGTGGCAAGGTCCGACAGACTGGTCCGGATCTCTCAGAGGAAGTATCTTGGTGCAGTGCAGATTTGGGGAAGTCAAGAGGACTACCTTGAGTGGTATATTCCAAGGATTTAGCCTCCGGTGATGGACAAGGAAAAAGATATGAACAGTTGAGTACCGGATTCCTAAGTGACAGTGAGAACAGAGGAAGAACTGACTGATAGAACATCAGACTGTTTTCCGGATGTGTTATTGTCGATGGTAAAGGTTGTGAAGGCATGAATCATGTTTGGCCGACATAATTAATGATATCTACAAGTATATGCTTGATCCGCATTAATTGATGAGCAAGGATTCAGCCGACAGAACAGAGTTTGTGAGAAAATAGACTGTTCCGGATGCCGACTAGAAAGGTGATGAAATTACTTGTGCGGATATATATGCACGATGGATTTAGTTGTGAGAGTGGTTGTAGCGATGATGATATATGTGAATAAGTGCAGAGCAGAGTAGAAGTAGTAGGAAAAATCCGGTATGTGAAAGGAAAGCAGAATAAAGAGAAGAGGAAAGATGAAGTGCAGCAGATCAGTGTACTGAGCCTAACCGGAACTGAACTCCAGCATATGTGGATGCTTCCAATCAGTTCAAGTATTGTATAACATTCTTTTGTAGACAGTGTGTCTCCTTGTAGGCAGTGTGCTTCCTTTGTGAGCAGTGTGCTCGGGCAGTGAGCCCTAATTGGCAAGTGCCATTTTGTAATTCCTTATTCTTCTAATAGAGAATAATCTTGGGTTAATCACCCCGTGGTTTTCTCCCTTAATAGGGTTTCCACATCAAAAATACTGTGTCATGTGTTTCTCATTTCATGGTTACGTTTGCTTGTTTGAATTTATGCTGCATTGATTAATAAGAAAGTTCAAAAGAAGAAATAATTTGGATAACTGATTCACCCCCCCCCCCCCCCCCCCCCCCCCTCTCAGTTATCAACATATGTTTGATCCGAGCAAGGAGCATTAGACTACAACCAAGAGGGTTTTCAATTATCTTCATGGAACTTTAGATTTTCTCTTTGCTACCATGAAGGTCCCTCAATATATTGCAACAATGTTGGAAGAGTCTCACAACAATTTTGCAGGAGTCTTGTGGGAGTCCTACAGTGGATATACATGGACTTGTGGATGAAGATTGGCTAGGAGATATGGATAGGAGGTACCCATGGGATATGTTTAACTTGATTACTGGTGCACTTAGTTGGATGAGCAAGAGACAAGTTGTGGTTTCTTTTTTTTTATTATATAAATAGAGTATATGGCAACTAGTCATGGTTGTAAAGAGGTAATTTGGCTTTGGAGGTTGTGTTTTGATATTAGGTTGATTTAGGATACAATGTAAATTTAGTGCGATAGTTTGAGTTCCCTTAGATTTGTTGCAAATATGTGCCTAAATGGTGTTGTCATTGATGTCAACATATCCTTGTTGCCATTAGTGTCAATTGTATCCTATTGCTGTCTGTATAGAAGACTGGATTGTTGAGGATATTGAGAAAATTAAAGACAATCAATTCATGCGGATCATGTGGCTGTGTACAAGATTGTCAGAGGTTGCTCTAGTTAAGAATTGAGAAGTCCGGGTGAAGATGTGAAGAAGCTATGGCCATATGAGTAGAACTGGTTCTTGTAATAATCAGGAAAGATAGAGTGACTGGAAAAGAGGTCTGGATTTCTCCGATAATATAATATTGTGATCTGCAGATCTAAAGGCATATTTAGGAAGTCAGTGTGCATCATCAACTCCAGTGGTTCATGGTTTGGAGGTCCACAAGCTATCCTTCCAATCTAATAGTCATGGCAGAGTATGCTCTTGAGGTTCTGGAAAAAGATTCAAATGTTCTTGGTGATATGGTTTAGAGTGAATGTTATTGGTGATTCCAATGCGCTTGTGGAGGTCTTTGGATTATTTAGCTACTATGTTGAAGGTCTGCATTGTAGTTTGAGCTTGTTGATTGAAGATTTCTTCTTTGAGGTTGATGTTCTTCCCAGTTTTGGCCGACCAAATGTTCCTAGCCTGTTGCGGATGCCTTAAGAGATTTTTATGAAGCGTGGAGTGATTGTAGAAGCAGATTCAAGTCTCAGTTGTGTTTGGCCGACAGTGTGATGATCCGCGTCATGTTTAGCCGACCTTGTTGATCATTCCAAGGTTGATGAAGTGTATAAATACTTGTTGAAAAGTTATTGAAGAACATCCTTGTGCAAAATAGATAACATCCGAAGAAAGGATCAGGAGCAGAGCAGAGAAGAAAAGGAGCAAGAGAAGTATAGAGTGTGAAGAAGAGTTTGGGACAAAGCGAAAGTTCTTGAGCATTCATTGAAACTGAATCAGGCATGAAGTAGATGCTATTTCTCAGTTAATTCTTTCTAAATAAATTCTGTAGGCAGTGAGCCTCTCTTTTGAGCAGTGAGCTCTGGGCAGTGCACCCGAAGGTATGTGCCTTCTATTTTATTAAGTACTTTTAACAGGGTACACATTTTGTAGGTTAACCCCCACCGTGGTTTTTCCCTTAACCGGGTTTCCACATCAAAATCTTGGTGGTCAAGTGTGTTGATTATATTTCTGCTCTTATGTTGTTGATTTATACTTTAATGATTACATCACTAATCTGATAGTAAGATAATAAAGAAGGTTAAAGGCAGAAAAGATTTTGTGGGACAACTGATTCACCCTCCCTCTCAGTTGTCTAGTTCCAACAATTGGTATCAAAGCCAGATCTTCTCATAAAAGCCTAACCACTTGAGGAGATCCAGAATGTCGACCTACAAGAAGGATAGTCCAAGATTTGATGGAACAAATTATTCTGTTTGGAAAAATCGCATGGAGTGCCATTTGCAATGCATGGGCGATGTCTATTGGGCAATAACCAGTGTTGAGTACAAACCTTCGGAGAAAGGTCCTTCAACTCTTGATCAAGTTAAAGATGCTGAAAATAATCTTTGATCTAAAGAAGCCTTGCTGAGTGCCCTGACTGATTCAGAAATGACAAATGTCTTTGGTCTAAAAACTGCTTATCAAATTTGGAAAAAGTTGGAGTATTTGTATGAAGGTGATAAATATGTCAAATGTGCAAAGCTACAAAGTCTGAGAGGAAAATTTGAAACCATGAGGATGAGTGAAGATGAAAACATCATAATCTACATGCAAAAGAAAAATGAACTTGTGTGTGGCATTAGGTGTGCTGGTGGAACCTTGGAAGAATAAAAAATTGTGTCAAAAGTACTCAGATCTTTATCAGATTCATACAAACATAAGGTTGTAGCTATAGAAGAAATCAGAATAGTCTTAGAGGTTACAAGAGATCATCTGGTTGGCAAAATTTTGGCCTTCGAATTAAGTGAGTTTGGTGATTCTCTTCCCAAGTTTGAAATTGCATTCAAGGCTAGTGTGCATGGAAAACAAAGATATGATCCGAGTGAAAGCTCTTTTGCAAGATCAAATAGATTTGTAAAGACAAGGAAGGATCTTGAAGATGTTGAAATAGAAACAACAGATCTTGAAGCTCTTATTTCCAGAAGAATGCCAAGAGGATCCGGTAAGTATGAAGGAAAATTACCACTCAAATGCTTTGCTTGTAATAAGATTGGTCATTTTGCCTCAAGATGTCTGGAAAGGTTTTCAAAACCTAACCCTAACAGGTATAAAGGTCAGAAGAAATGTTAGTATGTCCAAGAAAACAGAGAAAAAGGGGTAACAAATGATGAATCCGATCATGGAGGCTCCTCTGAAAATGATTGGGTGTTTATTGCTATCAAAGAAGAAGATTCGGTGTCTACTGAATCTGCTACCTGTGAAAATGTGGAAGGTGCCTTGGCTGCTTAGGTTATTGAAAAGGATGAATGGGTGATTGATAGTGGATGTTCTTATCATATGACTGGTGACAAGAGTAAGTTTGTGAATTTTGAAAACTATGAAGGAGGACTTGTGAAATTTGGAGACAACTCAGCTGGTAGAATCCGTGGCAAAGGATCCATCTCTTTTGATGGAAAGAACAACACCAATGATGTTCTGTATGTGGAAAGACTGAAACATAATCTTCTCAGTGTTGGACAGTTGGTTGACAAGGGTTATGATCTTCGGTTCAAGGATGGAAAATGCAGAATCTTGGAAAGCTCCAGAACTAAAATTGCATCTGGTACTCAAACCAGAGGTAACATCTTTCACTTAAGTAGTTCTGGGAAAAGTTGTTTGATTTCTCAGATAGATCAAAGTTGGCTATGGCATAGGAGAATGTGTCATGTGAATTTTGACAATATTGTCAAAATAAGCTCTACCCAAGATGTAAGAGATCTTCCAAGACTTGTGAAACCTAATAACATATGTAGAGAATGTCAATTGGACAAACAGAACAAGATTTCATTCAAGAGTAAGGAACAAGGTTCAAGTGAGAAATTGGAGCTGGTACATACTGATCTCTGTGGTTCTGCTAGAATTAGGAGTGTGCAAGGAGACATATATTTCATGTTGCTAATTGATGATTACTCCTGGATGATGTGGGTAACTTTTCTAAGAGAAAAATTAGAAGCCCTTGACAAGTTTAAGGTGTTCAAGATGATGGTTGAAAATGAAATTGGTGGGAAACTAAAATATCTGAGATCTGACAGGGGTGGAGAATTTACCTCCAGTGAGTTTGATGCTTTCTGTGAAAAGCATGGAATAAAAAGACAATTATCTGCTCCTAGGACTCCTCAACAAAATGGAGTTGTGGAAAGAAAGAATCAGACCATTCAAGAAGCTGCCAGAACCATGATGATGGAAACTAATGTTCCTCAAGTTTATTGGAGAGAAGCCGTGAGTACTGCTGTCTACACTCTTAACCGGGTGCAGATCAAAGGAAATTCTGGTAAGACTCCTTATGAACTTTGGGTTGGTCATCCTCCTACTGTGAGATACTTTAGAGTCTTTGGTAGTAAATGTTATATCAAAAGAGATGAGGATTTAGGCAAGTTTGAGGCAAGAAGTGATGAAGGAATATTTTTGGCATACTCAACTCAAAGGCCTGCCAGTGCTTCAATAAAAGATTGAGGAAGATTGTTGAAAGTGCGAATGTTAAAGTTGATGAAACCAAAGAAGGACATTCCAAGTACTCTAGATATGATTCAGATGATCAAGATGAAAATCAAAATCAAGGAAGGCAAATTCAAGTTTAGACCCAGATTCATTTTGAACCAATAACTCCAGAGGTTAATACAGATGATGAGGAACAAGTTCAAGAAACAGAAGCTCCAACAATCTCCAAAACTCCCAGGTATGTAAGGTTAAATCATCCTGAAGATCAGATCATAGGAGATAAGAGTAAAGGTGTTTGAACTAGGAGAAAAATTTTTGAAGATCAAGAAGAGATTTGTTCGATTTCAAGGATTGAGCCTAAATCAGTAAATGAAGCTTGCAATGATGAAAATTGGATTAAAGCAATGGAAGACGAATTGATGCAAATTGAAAAGAATCACACATGGGATCTAGTTCCTAGACCTGAGGACAAAAATGTGATTGGAACCAAATGGGTCTTCCGGAATAAACTGAATGAAGATGGCGAAGTTGTAAGGAATAAGGCAAGGTTGGTATGCAAAGGCTACTCTCAAGTGGAAGGAATTGATTTTGAAGAAACTTTTTCTCCAGTAGCAAGGATAGAGGTAGTTAGATTGTTTCTTGCATTTGCTGCCTTCAAAGATTTTAAAGTATATCAAATGGATGTGAAATCAACATTTCTAAATGGAGATTTGGAGGAAGAAGTCTACATTGAGCAACCAGAAGGATTTCAGTTGTCTAATCAGGGAGATATGGTTTGTAGATTGAGAAAAGCCTTGTATGGACTCAAGCAAGCTCCAAAAGCCTGGTATCCCAGATTGGATAAGCATATGCTTAAGCTAGGATTTAGCAAAGGTACTGCTGACAGTAATCTCTACTTTAAGATTGATCATGAGGAAATTCTAATTGTTGAGGTCTTTGTTGATGATATCATTTTTGGTGGAAATGAATGCATGTGTAAAGCATTTGCTGATCAGATGAAAAGCGAGTTTGAGATGTTAATGTTTGGTGAGATGAATTTCTTCCTAGGTCTGCAAATTGTTCAATCAGATAAAGGTATCTTTATATCTCAGTCCAAGTATGTAAAAGAATTGCTAAAGAAGTTTGGAATGGAAGACTCAAAGCCAGTAGGTACACCTATGGTAACCGAATGCAAGCTAAGCAAAGATGATGACTCTCCCAAGGCAAATCAGAAAAGATATAGATCAATGATTGGAGGATTGCTTTATCTAACCCAGACCAGACCTGACATCATGAATGCAGTTGGACTTGTTGCCAGATTTCAATCTGATCCAAAAGAATCCCATGTTATGGCAGTCAAAAGAATCTTCAGATATCTCAAAGGGACAATTGATTATGGACTGTGGTATCCAAAGGACAATAACTTCACTCTTCATGCATATACAGATGCTGATTGGGCAGGAGATGTGGATGACAGAAAAAGTACTAGTGGTGGTGCATTCCTCTTGGGCAGAAGATTGGTCTCTTGGATAAGAAAAAAACAAGAAGTAATATCTTTGTCTACTGCAGAAGCAGAACACATAGCAGCAACAAATAATTGTACTCAGGTTTTTTGGACTAAGCAAATGTTGAAGGACATCATAATTGTGTTTGAGGAACCAATCACAATTTTTTGTGATAATTCTAGTGCAATAAGCATCTCAAAGAATCTGGTATTGCATTCAAAGACAAAGCATATATCTATCAAGTTTCATTTCTTGAGAGAGAAAGTAAATGAGAATGAAGTCAAGTTGGAGTTTGTGCCTTCCAAAGATCAGATTGCAGACATCTTCTCTAAGCCTCTTCCCAAGGATACTTTTGAGTATTTCAGAGAGAAGTTAGGGGTTATTACCCCTCCTGAGAAGAACTAAGATGCACTAAGATGCATCAGTCTGGTGGAATTCACACTCATATCTTGTGATCCGAATTGATGTTAAGAAGGTACTACTCAAAAGGGGAGTAGTCAATATGCAACTTTGGGATCAGTCTGAAGAAAAAAGGGGAAAAGATAGCAAATATGTGCCCTTTGCCATTGCCATCAAAGGGGGAGAGAAGTCATGTGAAAAACTAATTGTTGATGAAAGGGGGAGTAGTAAAGAAAGAAGTTGCAGGTTGGATAAGAGGAAGGGGGAGAAGTTCTTGTCTTGATGGTTGAATTCAGTTTTTCACATCATATGTTGCCATTAATGACTAAGGGGGCGATTGTTGCAAATATGTGCCTAAATGGTGTTGTCATTGATGTCAACATATCCTTGTTGCCATTAGTGTCAACTGTATCTTATTGCTATTTGTATAGAAGACTAGATTGTTGAGGATATTGAGAAAATTAAGGACAATCAATGCATGCGGATCATGTGGCTGTGTACAGGATTGTCAGAGGTTGCTCCAGTTAAGAATTGAGAAGTCCGCGTGAAGATGTGAAGAAGCTATAGACATCTAAGTAGAACCAGTTCCTTCAATAATCAGGAAAGACAGAGTGACAGGAAAAGAGGTCCAGATTTCTCTGGTAATATAAGATTGTGATCTGCAGATATGAAGGCATATTTAGGAAGTCAGTGTGCATAATCAACTTCAGTGGTTTGTGGTTTGGAGGTTTGCAAGCTACCCTTCTAGTTTGACAGTCATGGTAGAGTATGTTCTTAAGGTTCTGAAGGAAGATTCAAATGTTTCTAGTGATATGGTTTAGAGTGAATGTTATTGGTGATTCTAATGCACTTGTGGAGGTCTTTGGATCGTGTAGCTACTATGTTGAAGGTCTGCATTGTAGTTTGAGCTTGTTTATTGAAGATTTCTTCTTTGAGGTTGACGTTCTTCCCAGTCTTGGCCGACCAGATGATCCTAGCCTGTTGCGGATGCCTTAAGAGATTTTTATGAAGCATGGAGTGATTGTAGAAGCAGATTCAAGTCTCAGTTGTGTTTGGCTAACAGTGTGATGATCCGCGTCATGTTTAGTTGACCTTGTTGATCATTCCAAGGTTGATGAAGTGTATAAATACTTGTTGAAAAGTTATTGAAGAACATCCTTGTACAAAACAAATAACATATGAAGAAAGGATCCGGAGTAGAGCAAAGAAGAAAAGGAGCGAGAGAAGTATAGAGTGTGAAGAAGAGTTTGGGACAAAGTGAAAGTTCTTGAGCATTCATTGAAATTGAATCAGGCATGAAGTAGATGCTATTTCTCAGTCAATTCGTTCTAAATAAATTCTGTAGGTAGTGAGCGTCTCTTTTGAACAGTGAGCTCTGGGCAGTGCGCCCAAAGGCATGTGCCTTCTATTTTATTAAGTACTTTTAATAGGGTATGCACTTTGTAGGTTAACCCCCACTGTGATTTTTCCCTTAACCGGGTTTCCACGTCAAAATCTTGGTGTCAAGTGTGTTGATTATATTTATGCTCTTATATTGTTGATTTATGCTTTAATGTTTACATCACTAATCTAATAGTAAGATAATAAAGAAGGTTAAAGGCAGAAAATATTTTGTGGGACAACTGATTCATCCCCTCTCTCAGTTGTCTAGTTCCAACAAGATTGGTAAAGAAATCTACTTTCCATTCATTGACAAAACATGTTGATGTATAGTGCCATTATGGTGGATGGCAAGAGGGTTATGATCTAGGAGGTGGATACTTTGGTAAATGTTGAAAATGTATTAACAAAGTCCATGAGCACAAAGAAGTAAAGACGGCGTAGGAAGACTATGGGCATTTCAATCCGTAACAGTTAGTTCATTTTGTTGGGGCCACCTTATGACCGTTTACAATGTACACAACAAGTGAGATTGTTAGGAATAGGTGTTGTGCATCTTGCACATTCTAATATTATTGTAATTATTTAATAATTGTACTATGTTGTCAATTTTGGGTCTTTATAGAAAAGGGTGCCACACATGGAGGGGATCTTGAGATTCCTTTGTTGCCACTTTTCTACATGTCATTGGTATTATGATAGTTGTAAGAAGTCATTGAAGAGGGGGGTTACTAGTGGAATATGACTATCGTCTTTGATTGCATAAAAATAACAATATATAATAGGTGTGTAAGAGGTATTATTACACTCACATGGTGCACTTGGGAGTTACACTTGACTCCCTTGGTTATAGGGGTCAAATGATCAAATCAAGAGTTACATTCTAATTGTTGAGGAGCACTCTTAAAGAGGGGTGCATGGGTCCAACTTGGACTAGTAGGACCAAGGTTTGTCTCATGGTTTTGATCCCATGGTTTTGGAAATTCATGGATGGTTTCCTAGACCTTCTTGTCCTATATATTGGAGGCTTGGGATGGAGATGTGAGCAATTTTTCATTGTGGTTACATGCTAATAGAATTGCTCTAGAATTCAAAGTGTTGATATTTATTGAAGCATTAAGACTCCATGAATGTATTGTAAATGTGTGTTGAAGAATAATACATTGAGTGTGCTTTGTTCTTTCCTTTGTCAAGGTTTTCCTAGGATATATCTTATGTCTCTTGTTATCAATGCTTAAATATGTCAACTATCCATTTGTAGGGAACTAACTTGTCATATTTTGTATGATACTCATTATTGACTTGTTTGATTACTAGCCGCGAATCTCCATAAACCTGTAGTTGCTGGATGTTCCACTAAATATCCATCTTGAGACCTATAATCAAGGCTTCATATTTTACCATGTTGTTTGTACAAGGGAATCCTAGTCGGAAGGCCTTTGATATGAAATCCCCTTGAGGTGCGATAAAAAGAATGTTGACACATGCATTGTGACTTGTGAATGAGCCATCGAAGTACAATTTCTAAGATATTTGTTCTGTTAATGTGAAGATAGCCTCATCTAGATGTTATGGAGTAAAAAGTGGACACATGTCTTTTACCACCTTGTTTAGCTCCTAGGTCCCCATGATTACATTATACATTCTAAATATTCATCCCAATGCAAAATTACCTGAAACCAATGTAAATTGGGAACAAGGTGCCTATATTTTATCTTACCTCAGACCAAAAAGGAGCCTCAAGACTTGGGTGCCCGCACCCAAGTCTTAGCTGATTGGTTAGGGCAAATTCAAAGTTATGTCAGCCTAGGACCTTTCAAAAGGTTTCTATTTGTTGGCTCTTTTGGTTTAATTTGACGAATGTTAGCGGGAAAGCATGTATAAGTGTGTTTTTGAATTCATTATGAACTTAGATAGAGATAGACAACTTGAAGCATTCATTGTGATTCTAGAGTAGATTTGTGTTGTTACTGTGGTGTTGTTGCAGGTTTGAAGTTATCATATATCTCTCCTTATGAGTTGAAGAGTATTCATCCTCCTAAGGGTTTCATCTCATAGGTGATATCATTGTTGTTCATCATCATTTGATTCATCATATTCATTTTGTGTTTATCCTCTACCCTACAAGGGTACACTCTCTTTATCTATCAATGGTTTTGGGAAGCTTGAATGGTATCTTGGGATTTGACTGAGGCAAGTCCCTAAACACCATAACCCCCCAACCCCTTTTCTTCTTCTTGTGTGTAGATTACAAGTGCAAGATATAGGAAATATGAAGATACAAGAAGACTGAACAAAGATCAGGGTTTCAAGATCTGACAATAGTTCAGGGATAATCCTCTATTTAGGACTTGGGTGCTTGTACCCTAGTCTTTCTACCCTTGCAGGTTCCAGATCTGGAATTAGGGCAGTCTCTATAGATTTTCTCTAGTTTACAGTTTCTGAAGATTCCACCTTTCAGGAATTGGGCGCTTTTGAATATACCTCTGACATCTCTGCTTCTAGGACACATGTTTTGACATATTCCTAATCCTCCATGTACATTTGGTTCTTGGAGATTTGTTGTACATCTTCTGTTATAATCAGATCATCATAGAACTAGGGGTTTTTGCATTACTGACCTAGGGTTTGATAAAAAGGTTTGATTAAATCAGATATTTCGATAGCACTCCTGAGTACAAGATCTATAGCTAAGTCCACCTCCATTTGGTAGTGATTTGGCTCGGTCTTGTCCTTAAATGTTATTGTGAAAGAGGGTTTGATCTAGTGTGCATGCTAGTTGACATCATTCACATTTTTCACCATAACATTTTGGTGAACCCGTAGTATCTTACACTTTGGCATCCTTCTTGCATCATATTTGAGCTACTTTCCACCCTAGATCTGATTAGATTCCATTCATTCATTATTTTACATAGTTACATAGCTTAATTTCATTGTTAGGGTTTCACAAATCCTTGCATTTTTAAGAAAAATAGCTAATCTTCAACCTAGGGTTTTAAGATTGGTGTTTTGTGGTAAATCTTGTTGCATTATTGGATTGATTAAAGGGTTTTAGGTTGCTGTAACTTCTCACACTTTCTATTGTAAGACATCTTTTGCATGTTTGCATTGAAAAAAGTGAAAAAATCAAGCATTTTAGGCTTGCAAAAAGGCATGTTTGTGCATTGTTTCATTACCTTTGTTGCATATCATCATAGAAAGATTTAAATCTTTGATTTTTGTATCAGATCTGATTCACATTACAATATATAATCATTTCACGGTGTTGAATCTTGCATTTGAAGCTCTCATTTGCTAGGATTTTGTTGAAAAAGTTACATTTTTGAAAACCTAGACAAATTCAAAATCTAGGGTTTGTAGTCAAAATCTCGTTTCAGATTTTTCTGTTGTCATAAAAATTTCCAATCTGATATTGCATTTCCATATCATTTCATAAATTCCACTTAAATTCAAAAATAAGGCTTGCATTGAAAATTTTTGGTGGTACTTTCATATTGGTGGTATTTGATAAATGAATAGATATGATTATACATTGATGTTCCAAGACATTTTATTATGGCATCTTTGTAACATACACCCCTGATATATGTTTTGCTCTATATATATTTTTGTTTTCTATTTGTTTGATGTTTAGGGTTTCATGGGTTTTGCTTGCATGTTTGTTTTTGCACGAAATACATAAAATATAAAGCATAGACTGAAAACCTAGAAAAAACTAAAGAGATAACAACAAACTAATGAAGACCCAGTTTGTAAAAAGTGCCAAAACTAATTATAATGACATACCCACTTGGAAATCTTCAACTTGATTCATTGCCAAAAATGGTATCAACATTACAAGGCTATGGAAATCATCAAAATCTTCATACAATGTGATAGAAAATCTCCACCACAGTTGCAGATGTAAAAGTAGTCATGAACACCCAAGTATGGAGTGCCAAATGACGCCAAAGTCATGAAATGCCAACACACAAACTTCCACGTCCAAGGATGGACTATACAGCTGGGCTGGGAAGAAAGAACAACAATAAACAAATAACTAACAATCCTCCAAAACCTCTGTTTACACCAGAATTGTTTGCTATAGGTAGGCGACTAAGATGAAGAAGTCCTAAGTCCCAAAATACTCACAATTCCCTCCAAAGATGAAGTACAACTAGGCAAGGGAAGTATGGCCCAACATCAAATGGTACGACCTGATAATGAAAGGCAAACTCAGCCCCAAAACTCCTTAATCTAATGTCCTTAGGTTTCCAATTCCAATCTGCATCAAAAAACCTCAAACCCTTCTCAAAACTACACCGAAATACCTCAAATGAAAGCACAAGTGAAGCTCCTCCAATCCTCTCCTGATGCAGTCTTTTATGCACAAAGAAAGGGACTAATGCAGGGGTTTTCGTCCCAGCAGAACCAATTCAAACCCTAGAGCCTAGCTCCAAAGCCAAAGCACAGATAACTCACAAAGAGAGAAAATTTCATAAACTTAGCATATCCAAAATGAAGTCCATTTTTCCCTTTTTGTTTCCTCCTTCTCCCTGACGCCCAAGATTGATTTCTTTTATTATTTTAATTCATGACTTAAAGTCCCCTTATGTCTCCCATGGGTGCCCATCTCCTAGGGAGTCACTTTAAGTTATAACTTAACTTTATAAAGTGACTTTACCTTATAACTTAAAGTTATATTGTCTCATAAAATAACATAAGTTAAATCTTTGATTTAACTTATATTATATTCAATAATGCTCTAGACATATTGAAACCATGAGTCTCATACAAAGGTCCTCCTCAAACTGCCCTACCAAAAATAGCTGTTGCTCAGTTCTGACTTATTATAAATAGTAAGTTACCCAAACTGACCCCCTAATCACCTCCATTAGCCTACGAGAGTCTGATCATAGGCTAATCCTTTTTCACTGATCCAATGGGCTAAATGAGGGACATTACAATCTTCATGTCATTTCTCTTTGGTATCTTTGCATGCATATATCAAAGATCTTGATTTTCATAGATTCATAACCCTCATGAGTGAGCATCCTTCAATATTAGAAAATCTAACCGAATTCATCTCCATGAATACTCATGAGAAAGATGATTGTGAAAGTTCTTCTTCTATTACTACTATAAATCATGATAATGCCTACGATCTACTATCTAAAGTATATGATGATGATGATTCCATGAGTCATCCTATTCCTCCTTTAGTTGAATGTTCGAGCATATTGGATATCACTAAGGAAGCGAAGACCCTCGATCTTCCTCCTTTGGTTGAATGTTCAAGTCCTTTGGACATCACTAAGGATGCGAAAACCATGAATAGTTCTCCTTTGGTTGCATGTGCAAACCCCTTGGACATCACTAACGATACAATCATAAAAAATTCTCTTAACAACACTTTATCTTCCCTTCGTTCCAATGCTCTCCCTTTAAGAGATGAAGCATTTGTGGAGGGAGAAAGGTCTCTCACATTAAATCCTTTGGGGATGGATGTTGAGGCTAATCAATGTAAAGACAATGTTAATTTAATCATCATTAATATACTTATTCCACCCACTAAGGGGATAGTGAATAAGTGTACTAATATTCTTTAAATCATTGTGCAACCTCGCTTCAAACAGATGATTATGGTTCAAGGTGCTCCAACACCACTTCTAACCCTAGGTTACATTCTCAATTTTGCAAAACAAAGTATTCAAGGAAATCAAGTGTATCAAAATGTGTTGCAACAACCCTATTACAATGTGGTTTCTCACACATACAATACATGAAATAATAAACAAAGTAAACAACAGTCAAACATTCTGATCACTTTACCAATTTCTCAACTTATGCTACCTCAACCACCTCATCTTACTCATAAAATTAGTCAAGATTATGATCTTGTTGAGCAGCTTCGTGCTACTCCCGCTAAGGTCTCTCTCTGGGAAATCATACAAACATCGCCTACATACCACAAAATGCTTTACAAAAGGTGATTGTACCACCTGTTGTTAAGCCTAATGATGTAGTAGCTCTGTTAGATTGTATGCATGCGACAAAAATGGATATTCTATTTCAACAACACGAATTACCGTCAATTGAAGTTCAAAACCAAGATGATCCTCTTGTAATCTTTGTCACAATAAATAAAAAGTTGATAAAGCGAGTTACGGTTGGCAATGGATCGACTCTTAATGTTTGTGGCATTGATTTTCTACACAAACTCAAGATCGACACATCTTTAATCATACCAGATAAACTTAATATTTGTGGCTTTGATAACATTGGTAGACAATCAGTGGGTACTATAACTTTACCTGTAAAGGTTGGACCCATGACCTTATCTAACCTTATCCATGTCATGTCTAGTGCACTTTCATATAACATCATTCTAGGTAGACCGTGGATTCATGTCATGGGGGTAGTTCCGTCTACCCTTCATCGATTAGTAAAGTTTATTTACGAAAATAAACTTCGCACCATTGAAGCTGACCCAAATTTAGAAAGTTTACAAGTTGAGGCAGAAAAACAAGTTATCAATCACAAAATTCTCAGTAACTTAAAAGTTGACTCATCAATACTTCTTGCCGTAGATATTATTCTAAAAGATTCCATCACTATTGAATGCACTTCTTGATGATGATTGGGGTTCATTAGATTTTACTCCTTCCTTTATGGGGGAATATAAACTTAATAACCCTAATCCTGAAGCATCAAAAGTTGCCTCGATTTCATCTAAGCAATCTTTGGAAATACCTAAGAAACCTAAGGTTTCTTAGTAGCAAACAAAGACAATACTCTTACTTATACTACATAATATGAGACTTATGAGGCCCCGCCTTCTTCTAAAAATATGGAGTCCCTCTATGGTCATGGATTTCAAATCTTTTACAAAAAAAGTGACTACATAGGCAATGGCTGCAGTGTAAACCAAGGAATTAGAGTACCCTTACAAGTTGCTGCAATTAACTACTCGACTCGTATTGGATACCACTCTTTGAAGCCCACCAAAGCTTACTGCCATCCTACTCTCAATGTTAACACAATATCAACAAATCCAACACTAATTTTCCGCCAGGAAATAGCCCGTATCAATCAGGTAAGTATTTCTCATCCATTCAACCACCTTTGATGTAGCATCTCTTTGAGTTACTCTCACAGGTGACCTCCTCTTATGTGTTGTGTTGTGTTTCCTTTGTTAGTGTTAAATGTTATTTAGGTCTCCTTGGAGGATCCTTGATACTCTTATAAGGTCAAGGATACAAGGAGACCGCCCCTGTTGTGATACTTCTTCTATTTTGTTTCTCTATTCTTCTCCCTCTTATTGCAATTGTTGTGTGATGCCTTGGGGGCATAACGTTGTGGAGAATGTCTTGAGAGCATCTTTCCACGTTGTGAACCTAAGTCACCTTTGTCTCCTCTCATTTTTTGTGATTTCTTCCATGTCTCTACTAGTCGGCATATGATGATAACAAATAAACACTGATGAGGACTGTGTGTCCCTAAACAAGAATAAAAATGGACCTAGTCCATATATGAAGATGGGGCTAATATGTTACTAACACTTGACTATTAGAATCACTTTATGTTGTGTTGTGAAACTCTTGTAACAAGCCTTTGCAATACTTTAAATTTGCTTCTATGCACTTTGGAATGTTTTTTTCTCATCTTGTAGCTACACTCGGTTTTGAGATACCTAAACTATAACCCCATGGTTATACTCGGTTCCGAACCTGTAAGTATAGCCTTGGTTCATTTAAGAGGTATATTGTCTTATTTTTGTATCAGTTTCATGAGATGATTTGGTTGTTATCGTAGCTAAGATTTTCTAACCAAAGTTTGTTAATTGTTAGCATGTAATACTAATGTGTTTCTATTGTGATTGTTGGGAACAATTGATGATCGTAAGTACATGTCACTTTGAGGCATGGGCTTTGCATAAGCTCTTGTTTCCTCACATGTTTTCAACCTTACCTTAAATGTGATTGCTACCGACAAGTGGGATCAACCACTTTAAGGTGGGGGCATATATTGTGGTAAATGCTTAGATATCTTAGATATTGTGATAAATCGTGTTTGTGTATGCTTCCTTTTCATTGTAAGTCATCTCTATGATGCAGGTGGGGTTGTATACTTTGTGCACATGCTTCCTTGTCATTGTAAGGCATCTTTGTGATGTAGGTGGGGTTGTATGTTTTTGAAATCCCTTTTGCGGAAGGCGAGATTGTGTATTCCATTGAGTGGTTGCACATCCTTTTAAAAAGTCCTTTGCAGGGGTGGGGTTGGATCTTGAGCTATTCACCCTTGAGCGTCTCTTTGGTAGTTGTGGTAGCATAGCTCAACCATCAGGTGTGTTTGGCATGTCTTAGATGGCGGCGCATAGCGATGAGCTCCCTCCATCACCTGTGTTTTATGTGTTTAAGATGTATAGTGTGTCGACGATATACTCTACGATACTCGTGTGCTTTGTGTGTCTTCCTTACATGTCTTGCATGTTTTAGTGGTGGCGTGTAGTGATGAGATCCCCCCACACCATGTGTTTTGTGGCAGCGCGTAGTGATGATCTCCCCCCACGCTATGTGTTTTGTGTGCTTTTGATGGTGTCGCATAGTAATGAGCTCCCCCCATCACCTAGTTAGGGTTTTATAATGGTTTAATCATGTCTTCTCTTCATGTATGCCTTGTGTATTGCATGACTGTGTTCATGCCTTCTCTGTGTATTACCTGCCTTTTACTGTCTTCTTTGTGTAGTACATGCTTCCTTACTATATTCTTTGTGTTTTGCGTAACTGTCAACTGTTTTCTTATGTTTGCCTAAGCTTGGGGGCTAGAAATGATTCTTCAAACTTAGGGTGTGTTTTCGCTCTAATGTTTGATGTGTTTGATGTGCTTTGACCATACTTTAATGCATGTACCGATCGTAAGATCATACACACATTAAAGTGGGGGATAAATATTATGGAGTAAAAAGTGGACACATGTCTTTTTACCTCCTTGTTTACCTCCTAGGTCCTCGTGATTAATTATACATTCTAAATATTCATCCCGATGCAAAATTTCCCAAAACTAATGTAAATTAGGAACAAGGGGCCCATATTTTATCTTACCCCAAACCAAAAAGGAGTCTCAAGAATTGACCACCCGCGCCCTAGTCTTCCTTGATTGGTTGGGGAAAATCCAAAGTTATGTTGGCCTGGGACCTTTCAAAAGGTTTCTCTTTGTCGGTTCTTTTGCTTTAATTTGATGAACATAAGAGGGAAAGCATATATAAGTGTGTTTTTGAATTCATTATGAACCTAGATAGAGATAGCCAATTTGAAGCATTGGAGTAAAGAGCATTCAAAGCATTCATTGTGATTCTAGAACAGATTTGTGTTGTTATTGTGTGTGTTGTTGTAGGCTTGAAGTTATCATCTATCTCTCCTTATGAGTTGAAGAGCATTCTTCCTCCTAAGGGTTTCATCTCATAGGCGATATCATTGTTTTTCATCATCATTTGATTCATCATATTGATTTTGTGTTTAGCCTTTGCTCTGCAAGGATACACTCTATTTATCTATCAACAGTGTTGGGAAGGTTGAATGCTATCCCGAGATTTGATTGAGGCAAGTCCCTAAACACCATAACCCCCAAACCCCTTTTCTTCTTCTTGTGTGTAGGTTACAAGTGTGAGATCTAGGAAATATGAAGATATAGGAAGACTGAGCAAAGTGTAATGTCCCGTTCTCAGTATGATATGATATTTCTTGTTCTTTCCAGTTATGCAAATAAAATTTATGTAACTTTGCCAATTACAGATATTTCTGACACAAATCTATCAACTGATCAAGATGCAAATCTATGACAATCTTGAATCTATGCCACTTCACTTGGGTTGCAATATAGACCCCTGAACTTAGAGGTAATTGCCAATCGATGATCCTCTTCAATTCTCTGGTGTAGCGTTCACTCAATGATTAATACAATATCCAATGAAGGGATGCTGATCAAAGTCCCTATGATGCAGAGTGCTCAGGTATGTATACTATCTATTGCCTCTTTGTAGATTGACGTCACTCTCATATGAGTTTCTCTAAGACTGACGGTGATCCCAGATAAAGAATTTTGTCACTAAAGTTTTGTCATGATCTCTAGTGTAAGTCTTCGAACATTTCTAATGATATACAACAACTTCTAGTTGGCGCTCTAGCTAGCAATGACCTATGAAGTGATCGATCAATGATCCTGAATTTTCCATGCAATCCTTTGATATCTCTTGATGTTCAACGATTATATGTATTGAGGCAGAAATTTGACGCTCAGAATGTATGTATGATGATTCTGCTAGTATGATCGTGCCAATCCAATTGACGCCAAGATGATACTCTTTGGCAACCTTCAATAGTATGCCATGAAAGGGTCTTCGATCAGTCGCTATGCAAGAGTAGATCGACGCTTATGTTAAGATGTCTAAGTGTCTTTGAATCTTCAACGATTAGCAATCAAACTCAATTCAGACAAAGCTTGTTGAAATGCAGATGCGGGTCCAGTTTCAAGATAATCGTGGTCTTCCATGTGATATCTTTCGACGCTCCCTACACAGTTTCGATATTCCAAATCTCTTGTAAATAGCTATCAATCTCCTTTAAGTCTGTTGATATCCCCCTCTTATATTCTCCTTTTAATATATATATCTCCAAGCTTCATGCCTTACTCAAAGAGGCGACTCTTTAAAAAGGCATGTCTTTTGTTAAGACTAATTACTGCCTTATATACGTTGTCTTTTATAAACTAATTTCAAGTCCTTTTGCTGGATCACCATCTATGTAATAGTCTAATACCTCTAGTAAGATATGGGGACATGACACAAAGATCGAGGTTTCAGGATCCGATAATAGTTCAGGGATATTCCTCTTTGCAAGACTTGGGTGCTGGCGCCTTAGTCTTTTTGCACTTGTAGGTTCCAGATCTGGCATCAGAGCAGTCTCTATAGATTTTCTCCAGTTTATAATTTCTAAAGATTCCACCTTTTAGGACTTGGGTGCTTTTGAAATAGTCCTCTGACATATCTACTTCGGGGACATAGGTTCTGACATCTTCTCGATCCTCCCTGTACATTTGGTTCCTAGAGATTTATTGTACATCTTCTATTATAATCAGATCATCATAGAACTAAACTAGGGTTTTGTGCATTATTGACCTAGGGTTTGATAAAAAGACTTGATTAAATTAGATCTTTCCATAGCACTCACGAGTACAAGATTTGTAGCTAATTCCACCTCCATTTGGTAGTAATTTGGCTCGATCTTGTCCTTGAATGTTATTGTGAAAGAGGGTTTGATCTAGTGTGCATGCTAGTTGACATCATTCACCTTTTTCACCATAACACTAGAAAGTCAACAACCAATGGCTGATGGTCTATTAAAGGAGCCTCTGCCAACTAATATGTAAGAACCTATCCTTTTATGAATTTTTGTATCTGTAGACACTTAAAATTCGCCAACGCATTCTTCATGTCACTATATCATATTCGCATAATTTTCCATTTAATTATTCAATTTCTGTTCTTCCATATTAATCTAATAATTCTTTTATCTTCATCATATTCCTCCATATTAATTAAATAATTTTAATTATTTAACTAAATCAATTTCCCTTCACACTTTAAATAAATAAATTCAAATTATTTATTTAAATATTTTATTTTTCTCCAAATAAAAAATGTAAATATTTTATTTATTTATCCATGTGCACATGAAATTAAATAATTAATTTATTTAATTTCTCCATTATCCCCTCTCACCGTAATTTCCTCTGGTTAGACTAGTTAGCAGATCAATCAAAGCAATTTACTCCTCAATCAATTTTGTTAACAAATCAATCAATTTTGTTAACAATCCAATCAACCCAGTTAACGAATCAATCAATTCAGTTAGCTCCTCAATCAAGTCTATTAGCCTCCATAATTCATAAGAGGACAAGGACACTTGTCACTCTCTCATTTGCTCACATCCTCTCATTCGATTTCAACCATTAATCTTTCTGATCATTCTCCACTGTTGATCGACATTTCTGAAATTCTATAAACTGAACATCCTTCTCACCATCTGATGCTCTCTCACATTCGTAAACTTATGTTGTTGTCATTTGAATCATTCATTTTGGGAGATCAAGGTTATGATGCATTCAAATTTTCATCCATCACATTTTGGGACACCCAGTGGGACCCACGTCCCTTTAGATTATCATTTTTTGGATTTTTTTTTTGTATTTTGTATAACAGGTGCAAAAACATGCTTCTGACTGCAACTGTGGACTTTTGTTTCAGGTTGGCATGCCTTTGGTTTGAGTCGGCACGCCTACGGTTTATTCCTATGCACCTGTGGTTTCTGAGTTGAAATTGATGTTTATGTTGTTTCAAGGTTGATTTCTCAAGTTTTTCACCTAGATTTGTTTGTTGTGTCTAATTATCCTCTAGATCTACCTATCCAATCATCTGACATTTGTTTTTGTAGGGTTTATGGTAGTTTTTCTTGCAAGTTTCAGGTTCTGTTACAGAAGCGCACCTTTGGTTTACAACAACACGCCTATGTGTTTTCTTGACAACTAGCAGTTTATATTTGATCAGCTATGACCCTTAAGACCTTTGGATCACCCCCGTCAGTCAACTATTGTTTTCTTTCAGAGCTAACTCTCTATTTTTAGCAGGTCTATTACGTATGTGCACTTGTGTTTTGTTACTGCGCGCTTGTGTTTTGTATGTACGTGCTTTTGGCTTCTAGAAGCGCACCCTTGTCCTCTAAAAGTGTGTCTTTGGATTGTTAAAATGTGCCTGTGGTTTGTAACATGTTTCTGTGTAAATGTGCCCTTGCTATCTATTAGCGTGCTTTTGTCTTAGGTCGACGCGCTTTTGTCTTAGGTCGACACGCTTTTGGCTTCTATCGACGCAACTGTGGTAAAAATGTAAAAACAAGTATCATCTACATTCTATTTTCTGATTTATTTCTTTGTCTACATGCTTTTGATTGTCTTTGCACGCTTGTAGTCTATTTTATGTTTAAGCTAAGTTTTTGTTTGGTTTTGAGACTAACTATTTGGTGCAACATTTCCCGATTGTCCAAGATCATCTTTTGAAACTACTAATGAGTTTGTTGCAGCTACGTTTGTCCAAGACCTCTTTTTTCTCATTAATTTAGGCACTAAATTAGCTATCTGGTTAATTAACTTGTTTTCCATGTTTGTGGGAATTTATAAGACATATGCTCTCTCCATGCACTTCGTGTGATCTTGGAGATCAGAAATCTTACACTTTATGTTTTTAGATTAAATCTTAAGGTGGGACTAATTTGTGTATGCTCTCTCCTTGCGCCTAGTACGACCCTATAGATCAAAAGCAATTAGTATCTATCTTTCCTTTTAGGGGGTCTGCTAGGGCATTTCATCACCCCTAGGGATGACCTCAACCGCATGTTCTGGTGCGGGATATAAACATTGCGACATCGAAAGACTCGCTTCAAAGGAAGTACTCTCTCCCCCTCAGAAAAACCCCAAGACCTTTGGTTCACCAAGACTTGTGTTTGTTGGCACTTGGGTGGACAAGGACACCTCCATTCATAGATCATCCCCCATACCTTGTGTCTATTGGGACACCCCCTAGATGCTTGTAACACCTAGCTAAGACCTTCGACCGTCATATCCTTTGGTGCATCCCAACCGCATGGTGGAGAAGAGCTCACGATATTACCTTCATTTTTAGAGATAGAACACACTTTGGGCAAGACTTCATCTCCAAAGTAAGGTGTGTAAGGTGGCCCAGGACCTTTCATGCCCTACCCATCCTAGCAGTGATAAATGACATCAAGGGGATGGAAACCTCCATTATCTAATAGTGGGAGTTGAAGTCGCACCTGAGTGAGTCTGCGAGATATGACACTCCTACTTGAATAGATATCTAGGATTGTGCTCAAGTGATTAGTGTGTCTTTTCTTGTGAAATACCAGTAATAGCCATTTGTTATTTGTGGAGGCTACAACCTTATGCACCCAATTCCAAAGATTCAAATAGCCATCGTGTCTTCTTTGTTTGTTTTCTCACCAAAGAACTCAAAAAACCACCTTCCAAAACAAAACAAAAAATAGTCACAAACCATTCATTATTAGTCCTTCTATCACATAGTCATACACATCCATCCTCACACCATTTTTTAGACTTTAGAGCATCTATCTTCTTGATACTATAGGATTTTGTCACAATCATTTAGCAAACACATCCCAAACATCATACAACCTTTTCCATCATTTTGGTTATTAGTCCGGAATCTAGATCATATCCACTAGGTTTTCTTTGATTTAAGAAGTTGCCTTTCTTAGATTCATAGATAAGTTCACATCCATTAAACTAGCGAACTAACTAGCTTAGGAGAGTGGCTCCTCTTGAGCTGGTGAAATTCACTACCCTCATCTTGTCTTACCATGAGTTCAATAGTCTATCTCTTGGAACATAATCACAATCCCCAATCCCAGAACAATTGATCTAGATTTTATCTTTTTAGCAAGAAAACAAACATCAAAATTATCCTAAAGTCTCAACTTTGTCACAAAAGTTTAAATATACCTTTGTCCATCATCCATACTTGTCATATTGAGTTTGAAACATCACATGCCTTTTACCAGATCCCAACATAAAAAAGTCATGGAAGCTAATCAAAACAAACCTTAAGATAATCCTGACATACCCATTGACACAACACAATTCACCACGAGAATGAACCCCCACATTTTCATTCCAAAGGGGTACACAATAGAACCTTCCTCTTCTAGTGACATAGGTCAACCATCACAAGAAGTGTCCCAATACCACACCGAAGTATTACAAAATCTTGAAATCCTAGACACTATAGATAGGCTCTTAGCCTCGGATCCTAATCGATTATTTCTTTTACTTTCCAAGCAAGAAGCCAAGTTGCCTAGCAATTTTGACACGTCAAACATCAAAGAGCAAGACCCAATAAATATCTTCATTGCTGCTATGGGTGGATCACATCCCACTTCTATTCCAACCATATCTACCCTAGCACCCACAATTCCAACAACACCCACACATAACATTCCTCTATCACCATTCACCAATCAATTTTTCAATCCACTATACTAACCCCCCACATCACTTGGTTCACTTCTTTCTAGTGTTCTCATATCTATTCCTCCAATCACACCATCCATGTCATCCATGACTCAAACAAATCACTTTCTCACCTCATACACACATTAGTCATCTCATACACTAACATCCATATCATCTCAACCACAATATTCTATTCCTCTTGTCTCTTATAACAATCCACCACAAGTGTCACAAGTACAATCTTCTATTTCTCATGCCTCTTATGTCAATCCCCCACAACTATCACAACTCCAATCCTCTATTCCTCTTACATAATATATCATTCCACCACAATTGTCACAACCTCCAACCTTGTAGACAATACCTAATAATCCCTTACATGTCTATTCATACACATCCAACACAACTCCCCCTTACATAGCACAACAATCACCATCATCTTCTATTCAACAAATTCTTGCTCAACACCAACAACCCACATCTAAAATCAATCTTAAATTTTTCAATCTTCAAAAACAAATTTCAGATCTTACCCTTGGAAATGTCAAGAAAACTTTCTCGTTTGAGGAACTATGTCCTTATCCTTTCAATAGGTCAATTCCTATGATCCCTTTTCCTGCAAACTTTGAAATACCAAAATTTTATAAATACAAAGGAAAAGGTTATCCCAAAGAACATCTCAGGGAGTTCTATATTGCTTTCTTAGAGGTTTCCAATAATGATACATATCTCTTATGCCTCTTCCCTCGTAGTCTTGGAGGACAAGCAATGGATTGGTTTTTTCATCTACCCTAGGGTATTAGACTTTTAACGAGTTGGCTGAAAAGTTTGTTACACACTTTTCTTTCAACATAGAACATGAGATCTCCATGACAGACCTCTGTAACAAAAAAAAATGAAATGGGGAAACCTTCATCTCATTCCTACAATGATGGAGGAACATGGCTAGCAAATTTCTATGGCCTATCCCTGAAAAGCAATTAGTAAGCATATTTGTTCAGAATCTGAACCCTAAACTAGGATTCCATCTACAAATCCAATGTGCTAACTCTTTCAATGAGATCATCTCCAAAGGGACAAACATTGAAAAGGCCCTCGTTGCTAAAAGGCTCATCAAGATCTTCAAGGAAACAAAAGACAATCCCCAAACTTCCAATCAAAAACCCTGTTTTTGGGCCAAAAACAAAAATGTTGTTAATGATGGTGTTGTGGATGCGAACCATGTTCAAACTATTCAAACACCAGTTCATCGTCAACTTACAAACAATATTCCACCTACTCCCAAGGAGCAACCTCGATTAGAATCAATGCCTAGATGAAAATTTACTCCACTAGGAGAACCCATTGAATTTGTTCTCAGAAAACTTATCCAAACCGGGCTTATCATGTTACCTGAAGCATGACAATATGATGAGCCTGCATTTAAACCCACTTGGTACAAAGATAATGAATATTATGATTACCACAGAGTCAAGGACATAAGACTGCTAAATGTATGAAATTGAAGAATCTTATCTAGAATCTTATTGATCGAGGAGAAGTTATTATAGATGACACTCCTAAACAAATGTCAAACAATGATCTTGACATCTATAAGGATCCATTCTCGCCACATGGTAAAGGAAACACTTCCGATAAAGGTAAAGGGGTCAATTATATGTCAGGTTCATACGATTCCATTGTCAGTCATATAGGAGAAAGTCATGTGTCTACTCTTTCCATCAAAGGAAAAGCCCTTGACTGTGTCGTCACAACTCGTTGTGGTCGTGTTACCCTTCGCGGGGCAGCACCAAACATCCATCCAAATTATGAATACAACATTTTAGATCACCTAGGGAAAACTCCAGCTCAAATATCCATTCTAGATCTCCTTTGAGCATCCCTTGCACATAAAGCTATACTAAAAAAAGCCCTCCAAGAATCATCTGTCCTAGATAACACTGATGTTTCTCAATTCCAAGCCATGATAGGGCATATTGCTTCACCACACCCCTTGGTTTTCACTAAAAATGACCTTCCATCACAAAATACTTGTCATAATGACGTGCTACATATTTAAGTTTATATTCATCAGTGCAAAGTCAAACACATACTTATAGATGGTGGTTTTGGATTAAATATTTGTTATTTGAAGTTGTTGAAACAATTAGGATACTTTGAGGACGCCATTGATTCTAATCAAACTATGACCATAAAAGCATAGGATGATGCTGAACGAGAATCAAAAGGTGTTATTCATCTACCTATCCGAGTTGGTCCTGCCTTAATAGAAACTTGTTGTCAAGTACTGGACCTTGATCTTCCATACAACATTATCCTAGGTCACCCATGGATCCATACCATGTAGGTCGTACCCTCCACGTACTATCAATGCCTAAAGTTTCCTTTCAATTGTATATAAATTACTATTCTCAGAGACCCCAATCCTTTTGAATTATGTCAAACCATGCAAGGTAGATATCAGAATTCCAATCAAATCCCAAACATCGCCGATCAACCATCATCCTCCTACCTATAGATCCATCCACATTAGCCAAAGCCCCAGCTGATACACATTTTCCTGAGATCAAGGTTTAGTACAAGGATACAAGATTGGGAGAATATGACTTACACAAGTCTTTCTATGTGGAGAATTTGCCCTTATCACCCAAGTCATATGGTAAACCACCTATAGCCAAGGCAAGTAAAATGATAGTCATACAAGCTAACCCAAAAATATTCATTAGTTGGGGAATGTTAGAAGATGATTCTATCGAGGATATCTCCTCTTGGATATTCAAATATGACAAAGATTCTGTCACATTGCCAGTTGAACAATACAACAAAGGTCTCTGTATTGTAAAGAAAATGGCTTACAAAGGACAAGGTGGGCTTGGCATGCATGGACAAGGACACTTAGAACCCATCTTTGTAACTAAGAAAAATAATAAGTATGGTTTAGGATATGGAAAGGAGGTACCACAATCCTTGAACATTGAGTTTATCCTTGAAGAAGTAGAAAAAGCTTTTCTTGCAGTTACAATTTCTATTGAGGATACTATCGACGACTCCTACTTACACCTTACCGACTTATTTTAGGAGACTTCCGTATTCATAATATCCTTCATTTACCTCACATCCAAAACTAAGACCCAGAACATTTCACTTGTATATCCTGAACTTATCGATTGGGATCAACAAGAGGCCCCCATTCTTGATATCTTTCAAAATGATGAGGCTATTGCTGAATTCATGGGACTCCGTGACGGTATTCCACTTGGAGACCATAAAGTAGGTTTTTATATGGAACTAGACCACATAGCATACTTTGGTGAGAATGCCAAATCCTCTAGTTGCAAAAATAGAGATAAAAATATCAGATCCCTAGGTGAAAACCACATTGTGGCACCTTCAAATCATAAAAAGGTAAAAATAAAGGATGTATCCAAGGGTGAAAACATCTCTGAGGTGAAAACATCTCTGAGGTGCCCGAGGATGGAGGATTTGACCTTCCCTTACCTTTGGAGTATCAAGAAAAGTCTTCACTTTTGGTTGAAAAATCACAGGAGATTAATCTAGGAACAACACAGAACCCCAAGATTACATTTCTAGCATCTTCTCTTTCGGAGCAAGAGACAAAAGATTTCACAGCTTTCTTTTTGAAAAGGATAGTCAACTTCACTTGGTCATAGGCAGACATGCCTGTGTTGGATCCTTTATTAGTGGTCCATCACTTGGTAGTATACCCGAATGCCAAGATGGTAAAACAAAAACTTCAAAAAATGCACCCCCAAGTAAAACCAGAACTTCAAAAGTTGCTAGATGTAAAGTTCATATGCCGTATTGATTATAAAGAGTGGGTCTCTAACCTAGTACCTATTTCCAAACCAAATGGGGGCATTCGTATCTACACAGACTTCAGAGATCTTAACAAGGCATGTCCAAAAGATGACTTTCCTCTGCCTAACATAGACATCATTGTAGACTTGACAACTAGACATGAAATGCTTTCCTTAATGGATGGTTTTTCTGGTTATAATTGATGGTGACTGATTGTCATTGATTGTCATTGATGTCAAAAAGGTGTTGAGTTGATGATGATGTAGATATGGTAGGATGTGTTTAACATATGTTCAAGATGTGTTCTCATACTCATTGTCTTGATGTTTGGTGTTTATCATTATAGTCATCTCAGGATGGATACTGCTAGATATACTTGATCTGCTTGATCACATACATCGTTTGTTGATTTGTTATTGCTTCATATGCTTCATTGATCAGAAGATGGTTGATCAGGTTATCATCATGCTTGATTGAGGTGCTTTGTTGATGTCATCATTAAATTAGGATATGATGCTAGATGTTGTTCATAGGCTGTCCATTTGGTTGTCTTCATGATGGGATTACTTCAGGAGTTGGTTGAGTTGATCATCAATCAGGTTATGATACCAGATGTTGTTCAAGGTAAATGAGATTGAAACATTGTTGGAATCATGGTAGTTAGAGATATCATACAGATAATAGGAAGCTTCACATAAAGAAATGTCAAAGATTGAGCTATTAGGACATCAAGGAGTTGGTATTGTCTTGGTATTGGTTCTCATCGTGTTGATATTCTTCATACCTCACTTATGGAAGCTCATGTGCCAGAAGATTGTTCATAATGTATAAATGATCTCAGTTGATCATCATTAGATTATTAGGTTCATACAATGATGACAAGGAAGATGCCTTATTGCTCAGAAGCTTCATTGATCATTGGTTTCATTGATGTTTGGAGTTTGTGTTCATATGCAGTTGGTAGGCAAATTTCATGTGGTCTATATCAAGAATTGATAATGCTCTTCTTACTTCATGTCTTCCTTCTCTGATCAGAGTTATAGATATTTTGAAGTCAATAGGATGCAAAACATGTGATGTTTTCAAGGTTAAATGTTTAATCTCCTATTCCACCTCTGCTTGTAGCATGTAAATTCACTTCATGTTATATCTGAGTTTTGATCGGCAATGACAGTTGAACTTTTCTTTTATTTGAGAGTCGACTTGCTATCACAAGTCATATGCAACTTAAGTTGCAACTTTAAGGGGTTGCAGTCATTGGGGTGCCACCCCCCTCTACCTAACAAGACTGGTGACATCGGTTATACTTTTTAGCGGGTGGTGCCAAATGTTTTTGTTGTCTCATAGATTTGCACCCTTGCCGAGTTGTAAAACTTGGCAATCTGGAGAAACATGGGAATGATCTCGAAGTGTGGGACCTTGCGAACTAAGATCAGACCTCTGGAGAAGGCTAGCTTCCTTGCTGATTATCACCTAAAAACTACTGGATTTCAGAGGAAAAGGTAGAAGGAATGCTTTTAAAATGAAGAGATAAAATTGGAAAACTTGAAAATAAGGGTGATGCACCAGATTCATTGAGCGATGGTGATCTTGGAAGAGAGACACAACAATGATCTCAATCATGAAGGGAGTTCACACAGAGTTATAGGGTTGATTGAGGCTTTGATATGAAGATCTAACCTATAGAGGAGCCATTTTACTCACAGAATAGATTATAACTTCAAGTAAAACACAGAAATCAGGACACAAGAGAGGCAAGAAGTCATGCATATATTGATCATGAATGTCAAAAACCATTACATTACAGAATATTCAGTAGCAGAAGTAGACATAGTATAGCTAATCACATTCATTGGTGGGTAAAAGGAAGACAAACAGAGGCTAGATTCAGGCACAGTGAGTTACATTCCCATACCCTGCAATTACACTAAGAGGTCTGACTACAGAAAAATGGCAGCATAACAACTCCAAAATAAAACCATCCTCCACAAATAATGAGGTTACATTGCCATTTTATAGATCAAGTTCTTGTTCAGGGGACGCTGAGGTAGCTCCACAAGATCTGAGGTTATTAATGCAGGAACAAGGGTGCGTGGATAGGGGCGTGGTGAAAAGATAGGAAGCATGCCGCTGGTAGGTCCAAAACCACTAAAAACGGTTGCCCAAACGCAAGATAGGACAGGGCATTGAAGAGGAAACCCCCAAATTCATCGTCCAACACATGAAGATCGGCCAACAAGACACAGAGCCCATACACATTGAAGAGTGAAACCATCTGCCATGAAACCACCTGCAAAACCCACCAACTGGAGTTACTGTGAAAATATCAATGCTTGCACATGCCAGATCGGTCACTGAGATGTCTTATCAGCCGAGCATGCAAATCGAGATCATATTTTGAAAGTGAGAAAATTCCACTCAAAAGCCCACCAGATGAAAGAGGAGGCAAAAATAAGCACTTTTGCCTTTTGAAGCATGTCAAAATTCGCAAGAATGATGGAGATACGGGCGGTCAAAGTTACAGTCAACTGCATCTTGCATTTGTGTATCACTTTGCATCTGCATATACAACTGTGGTATATATCGGGCTGTCGGGGAGACTATGAGTTGTGCCGCCGATAAGCATGTTACACCGAAAATCATTTGTATGTGCATTTGTATCTGCCTTTGAATCGGCCTTTGAATCACCCTAAAACTCCCTTTGTATAGGCTTTTGTATGTGTAATTGTATATACAATTGCAAGACACAACGTACAAAAGCATGCCTTTGTCTTTGTATCACCCTTTGCACCTGCCTTTGCCACATGTCAACATTTGATTTGCCACTGTGCTAAACCTGGGACCCACTGTCGAACAATTGCATCTCCATTGGCCATCGAAAAGACCATAAGCTGAGCCGCCGATGCACTAAGTCTCGCCAAAATCCTTTGTATGTGACCCTTTGTATATCCGATTATATGTGCAAAGATACAATGCAAACATACAATAGGCGGACCCCAAAGGATTATCAACCATATTCAATTCCGCAGTCGGATCCAGCTTGTATGTATTCCCCTTGCATCTTCCTTTGTATATCGCATATACAATTTGGCTCACCCTTTGCATCCCGCTGATGTATCTTTGTATATTCTTTTGTATATCACCTTGCATATTCCATTGTATATGGAAATGTATATGCATTTGTATCTTGCCGATGTACATTCACCTTTGTATATGGCCTTATATCTGCCCTTTGTATCTGTAAACATACAATGCGAACATACATACAATCACATATGCCTTTATAAACCAAAATGCATATTCCTTTTGGGTTCGGGATTTGTATGTCAAAAATTTACATGCCATTGTATATGCGATTGTATGTGCAAAGATACAATGCGAACATACAATAGGCGGACCCCACCATTTATATCTTTTCCCCCTTGTATGTTGCCTTGTATATACAAGGATAACCCGATGTACATTCTCTTTTGCATCCCACCTTGTATATTGCCTTTGCATCTTGCCTTGTATATTCCCTTTGCATCTTGCTCTTGCATATTGACTTGTATATGCGATTGTATATTGACTTTGCATATACAAAGATAACCCGATTCACTTTTGCATCTCGCCCCTTGTATCTTTTCCATGTATATACAATTGTATATGCAGATTGTATATGAGATACAAGCGATATACATACAAAGAAACATACAATTGCATATGCATATAAAAATGACTAAGTATAAAACTGAGAATTATCTGTAATGGAAGGCACTTGATGACAAAGGGTTTCTGGGTTTTTCTGGGTTTTCTGCAAGGATTCTCCAGGCAAGTTTTTGGGATTTTTGGCAAGGCAAAGCATGGGTTTTTGAAAAATTTAAGCTTTGTAGGGTCACCTCTAAAGGATATTCAAGGAATATACAAGGTGAACTATTTAACTCTTGGACAGAGGAAAAATAGGTCAACAGTTTTATCAATGGCCATGTTTAAACATTAAAAGGGCGTGAAGTCTCTAATCAATGGTCAACTTTGAAATGCAAACTCTCCTCCCCGACAATGCATATTGACGTGCGTGTGAATGTCAAAGCCCTTTGTTGACTGCAGTGTGAAGTTATTTTTGGTAGTTTATGCAGTCTTTTTGAAGCCCGAATAGAAAGATTTTTTTAAGGAGCTTTAAAAGGTTTTTTAGAAATATTTTTTTAAAAATATTTTTTCTAAATCTAAAACACAAGTATCCCTCTCTCTCTCTCTCTCTCTCTCTCTCTCTCGGGATTCAAAGAGTTTATTTTAGAAATTCTTTTAAGAGATTTTATTAAATTGGAAATTATTTTTTTAGAGGAGGTTTTAAAAGAGTTATTATTAAGTAAGATTTTTTAAGGAGAACTTGAAGAGATGAAGATATGTAAAATAAAGAATTTGAAAGTCATTTGTGTATTTCATGAGATATTATGGAATGATTTTCTTGGGAGAAGTTTTATTTGTCTTTTTGTAGGAGCATGTTGAAAAGATTCTTTGAGATGAAATTTTTGTAAGGGAATTTAAGCAAATTGAAGGCTCAAAATGTGAAAAGACTTATGCAGATGATTCAGAGAAATAGAGGAAAGAGAATGGCCTTGAAATAGACTGATTTTATTTTGCAGGATGGAAATGTTTATATAGAGAAGAAGAAAATGAATGGTCATGGGAATGAAGAGAAAATTAATTTCTTTGCAGATGAAAATGATTATGTAGAATGTGAAAGGGTTTTCAAATTGTATACAATGGTTTTTCAGGTACATTGACAGGGTGTGTGAATTGAAGACATCTTTGAAAAGATACAAATGTTTTTTGTATGAAATCATGTTTTACAGGGGTAAATACAGAGAATGACAAGGTTATCAAATGTTTATTGAAGAGTGAAAATTGAGTTGAAGAGAGTTGATGTGAAGACCATTATACTGAAATGATAATCTCCTTGTTGCAATATATTTTCAGATTGAACCATGAAGACAATGATGGTATATCAGGTGAATTGTTATGCAAAGATAATCAGGTGAATTGTTATGCAGAGATAAGGTGAATTGTTATGCAGGGTGAATGAATTCTGAATTGATTGAACAAAGATAATGAGACTTGTATGCAGATTGGTTTGAGTGTGCTCAGAGATGACAAGTCGTGAATGGTGCAAATCAGATTGAAAAGCAATCATGTCTTGCACATTATTTTGATGAGGACAATTGAATTGGTCAGTGAGACCTTCCTATGGCAGTGAGGCTTGTGGTCAGTGAGACCTTCCTATGCTAGTGAGGCTTGTGGTCAGTGAGACATTTGTAAACATGAAGTTTTTCATTTAAGCCAGTGAGGCAGTTTGAGTAGTTTTTCTACCCCTGGAGGGTTTTCCACTTAGTATATCTTTGAGTTAAACTTCTTGTGTTGTTTCTCTGCATTAATAGTTGGTGTTTGACAATTTGATGATTGTGAAGTTAATATTTGATCTCAGTTCATAATAAAGTTCATTGACAATTTGTAAAAGGTGAGAAAATTGAATTATCATATTAACATTGATTCACCCCCCCTCTTAGTGTTAATTGTACTCCTACAATAATCAGATTATGATAGCACCTGAAGACCAACACAAAACAACTTTCACATGTCCTTGGGGAACCTATTGTTGGCAAGTCATGCCTTTTGATTTAAATAATGTTGGAGCTACATACCAGAGAGTGATGACAGTTATATTTCATGATCTTTTTCATACCATTATGGAAGATTATGTTGATGATCTATTGGAAAAATCAGCTACTAGAGCAGGTCACTTACAGGCTCTAGAGTAGATCTTTGACACGTTAGAGCAGTACCAAGTTAGACTCAACCCCAAGAAATGTGTCTTTGGTGTTACATCAAGAAAATTGTTGGGGTATGTAGTGTCTCGCAGGGGAATTGAAGTTGATCCTGCAAAAGTCAAGGCTATAGTCAAGATGCCTCCTCCTTCTAATTTAAAACAACTAAGAAGCCTTCAAGGGAAATTGCAGTCCATCAGGTGTTTCATCTCACAACTTGCCGATAAATGTCAATCTTTTTTACACTTACTCCATAAAGATGTATCATTTAGATGGGATAGTAAGTGTCAGCAAGCATTTGAGCAACTGAAAGAATATCTCGCTACACCTCTAGTGTTGATGCCACCAGTTTTAGGGAGACCTTTATTGTTATACATCTCCACTACAACATTCTTGGGCGCTCTCTTAGCACAAAATGATGAGTTAGGTAAAGAACAAGCTATTTATTACATCAGTTGCACCTTGGTAGGATATGAGCTTAATTATACTCCCATGGAATGGGCATGTCTAGCTGTGGTGTTTGCTTCCCAAAAGTTGCGACATTACATGTTAAATCAACAAACCAAGGTAATGTCCAAGATAGATCCCTTGAAATATCTTCTATCCAAGGCAGCTCTCATAGGATAAGTCATCAAACATCTAGATCCTTAGTGAGTTTGATATTGAGTATGTTGATCAAAAAGATATAAAAGGACAAGTCATCGTTGATCAACTAGCAGAGGCTCCTATCAAAGATACACACCCTATGCTTTCTGATTTTCCATATGAAGGGATATTCAATCTCTCTACATCAGTTGAATGAAAGCTATATTTGGATGGATCTTATACCCAACATGGTTCAAGTGCTAGAATTCTCTTTATCACACCACAGGGTGATTGCATTCCTAAGTCATATCGGATAGCTTTTCCTTGCACAAACAACATTCCCGAATATGAAGCTTTACTTATAGGGATCTGCATGGTAGTTTAGTGGAATATCAAATAGTTACAGGTATATGGAGACTCCCAACTAGTCATTCGATAGGTCATAGATGAATACCCAACAAAAGATGACAAATTGATGCCTTACAAAAGATTGGTTGATGACTACAAGCAATAGTTTTCCACCATTTCCTTTGAACATATTCCTAGATTGAACAACAAGGATGCTAATGTTATGGCAACAATTGGATCCCTCCTGGATATGCCTTCTAATACTCAAAGTAGTGAATTCTTGGTTAAACAACTATTGATTCCAGTTGTTGATGTTCTGCCTACTACAACAATCTATGAACTTGTTGGTCCCAATTCTCCCTAGTATCAAGATATCTACGAGTACCTTCATGATAACACCCTTCCACCAAAACTTACCAATATCCAAAACAAAACCTTCATTTGTTGATCCTCTCGTTTTACTATCCTTGGTGACACATTATACCGAAGGAGTCTTGATGGTATCCTACTTCGATGTCTCAACTCTGAAAAGGCTAACATTGTTTTACGAGACATACATGAAGGTGTCTGTGGATCACATTCCACTGGTCCTAACCTTGCTAAGAAGCTACTCCATATAGGATATAATGGAACAAGATGCTCATTAGTTTACCAAGAAATGTCTTCAATCTCAACAACACAAAGATTTGATTCATGCACCAACACATCAGTTGCAGCCTGTTACTACTCCATGGCCGCTTTCATAGTGGGGACTCGACCTCGTAGGTAAAATCCATCCATCATCCTCCAATGGCCATAAGTTCATCATCACTACCACTGAGTATTTCACAAAGTGGGTAGAAGCCATCCCTATGACTTACATCACTGGAAAACAAATAGCTAAGTTTATCTTGCACTACATTATTTGCTGGTATGGTATACCACTTGCTATTGTAACTGATAATGGCAAACCTTTTAAGAACTAAGATGTCCATGTCTTGTGCACCCAGTACCATATTCAACATCACTTCTCAAACCCTTACTATCCACAAAGCAACGACCAGGCTGAGGCTTCCAACAAAACTATCTTGAAAATCCTTAAGAAAATAATCAATAAAGTTGGTCGTGATTGGCATTTGCAGCTCAATCCCGCCTTATGGGCATATCACACAAGTATCATAACCCCAACTGATGCTACTCTGTATGCTCTAGACTATGGCACCGAAGCCATTTTACCTATCAAGGTTGAGATCCCATCTCTTCGAGTCTTGATGCAACATCTTGTTGATGGGGAAGAGTATAAAATTGCTAGATTGCATAAGTTAGAGCTACTAGATGAAAGAGGCCTCACAACATTAAATCACCTTCAAGTCTACCAAAACCACCTTCGTTGTAACTATAACAAGAAGATCAAAGAAAGATGATTCCAAGTAGGTGATCTCATTTTTAAGGAAAATTATAGAAACCAATAGGATCGAGACAAAAATGGCAAGTTTGAGCATAACTGGTTGGGGCCTTTTCTTATCACAACAGTTTATGGATCAAGAGCTTATACATTATCAACACCTGAAGGAATTCCTCTAGATGAACCCATGAATAGTGTTCATATTAAGAAGTTCTATGCCTGATCCTCAGAGTATCCCTAGCAGAAAAATACAAAAAAATAAAAAGAAATAAAAAAAATTACAAAAAAATGAAAAAAAAATTAAAAAAAAAAATAATACAAAAATACAAAAAAAACTGTCCTCTGGTGAAAACCTAGTAAATAGGCGCCTTGGATAAGTACCATAGTGAAAACCTAGCAAACAAACACTATGTGTAAAAGTCAGCATCCACCATCTACTAAGTCTTCCATCCATTCCATCCATCTCCCATCCATCCATAATAAATTATTGACCTTTGCATTTCCACATATCCATCTATCATGGCTTGGAAATTGTCAGTATTAGTTGTTACCCTTTAGCATCATCTATAGTGAGTTCATCCATCATTCATAGTCAGTGTCAATTGTTCATCCATTGTTAGTTCATCCTTAGTCAGTCCACCCATGTATCATTCTCCATAATAAAACCTCTACCTGAATGGGGGCACATTTCCTTAACCTAGGTCTAGGAATGGATCCTTGTTTTGACTTGAGAAGAATTGTTACACTCACTCACTTTCTGCAAACACTATTCATCTATCACAATCCATAATAAATCCAAACTTTCGCTCCATCCGTCTACCACAATCCATCCTATTCACCTACCACCCTAACTTGACTAAACTCAAGCAGAAAATGAACTATGCATCCTTTGAAAGCTCAAGAACTTATAAAATCAAAAGCAAAAGACTACTCCTAAAGCAATACACTTGCCCACATACCGCTTGCTGCATCTGCTAAATCCATCTATCCTAAATCTAAAGCCTTTAACGGATATATCTTTCCTACAATAAGACCCAATCTATCACGAGCACCCTCTTTGGTAAGATAATATGATGGTTGTGTATTTGTTTTATCAGTTGGTCAATTTCTTTTTGATTTATCTTTTGTTCCTTTCTAATACCTACTCAAGACTACCTTGATCTTTCTATATCTTGGTATGTTGCGATATAGTATTTATTGGGGCATGGTCATTGCTTTCGCATGTTGTGTTTGTGGGATGATCTTATTATCCTACTATGGCTAATAATTATCTTGTGTGTGTTGGAATTAGCATCTTGCATATCAATATCTTTTGCATCTAGGGTTTTGTAAAGGCCCTATGTGTATTAAGATTTGTTACGTCAGAAAATGTCCCCTTGGGGGCTTTTCCCTCTTAAGGTTTAGCTCCCGGGTCTTTAGAATGCATTTAGGACATCTTTCATGTTAATTTGACATCTCGATGAGAAAACCCTAAAGTTTCATAGCAAATGGGACTTAGGGGGTGCACTTGACATGATTCTTTCCTGAAATAGGGGGGATGCCCTAGTCCTGCCCTATTTTAGGTCAAGACCAATTTTTAAGTGTTGGTTTATGACCGCTATTTAGGTCCTAGGCTGACACGGTAAGTTTCAATTACGAAATTCTTAGCGGGAATGTTTGTAGTTGCATATATAAGCATTTTTAGGCATTCATTTGTAAACTAGATGGACATTAGATGATTTTGGCATTCTTATGATTTTGAAGCATTCAAAATATTCATTGTGTGGCAGAGCAGAGCTTTGTTCTTGTGTTTGTATTTGCATATTTGGCATCCATCTCCTCATGGCATGAAGAGCTTCTTCCTTCCATGAGATCTTCACTACAAGGTGATATCAATTGTGTTTTCAATCATTTATCATTTAGATTTTGCCTCTATCCCATAGGGATACGTACTCTTTATCTGACAACAGTGTTTGGAAGACTTGAATGTCTCTCCAGGGCTTGACTGAGGCAAGCATCTAAACACCACAACCCCCAACCCATTTTTCCATGATTGTAGGTTACAGGTTGTAGGAGCAAAAAAAGTGGAGTTGTAGGAGAGCAGTGCAGACTGTCAGAATTGTAGATCAAAGAAGAAAATAGGGACCTGGACTCAAGCGCCCGCTCATTAGTCCTCTGGATCTCACAACTGAAGAATCTCTAGAACAACAGGAACAAGTTGCAGACAAGGTTCCCAGATGCCGACAAAAAGTATGGAACTGGACTAGGGCGCTCGCTCATTAGTCCCCGACTGTTCCACTTTTTGAACTTTGAAATCTGGTATGCATTTGATTGTCATTTGATATCTTTGTGTGTGAACATTTTCTGTGATTTGTCCGTTTGCTTCCGAATTTGTATAATTAAGGTTTTGAGCATAATTGGGCTTAATTAAATAACAAAATCATACCATTCCAATTTTCCCTAATATTCAAAGTGATTGAAAACCTGATAGTAGATTTCCTACTCAATTGAAGTCCTTGAATGTTTGAGGTGAAAGGAGGATTCATACAAACCATCACAATTAACCATAAACACAAACAAATCCTCTTGCATCAAATTTCACCTTAAACAAGATTATTCTACGCTAAGACTATTTTCCATTCACATATCCAACAAGGTCCTATTATGTCTAGTAGAAATAAGTTCAAACCGTTTGTTTGCAGAGTCAATGTCTTATGCATTGGATACATCGTCACCTTGGTTCCTTATACCTTGGTGCATAACATACATATGCTATATCAAATAAATGATTTCTCTACATATGCCAACATAACTACTCCCAATAAATCCATCATTCTTACCTTTATCTGTCTATCTATGCCAAGTTCTTCCTACACATTTCATCCTAATCTTCATCATGCTAACTTTATTTTCATCACATTCTTGTTGTTATGGCTATTTCTTTTCTCATTTCCATTCTCATCTCATTATCATTATCATTTCATTTTATTACCACATTCATTAGCAATCATCATTATCCATTATTATTATCATTTTTATCCATTTCTTTACCATTATTCATTATCGTTGTCATTTTCAATTCCATTTTTCCATTTCACTATCATTATCCATTTTCATTGTCATTTTCAATTTCATATTCTTTACCATTACTATTATTCATTATCATTGTCATTTCCATTTTCATTTTCTTTACCATTACGATTATCCATTATCATTCTCACTATCATTGTTGATTTTATTTATCATTTTTACCATTCACATTAACATTTCATTATCATCTATGATTCCCATTAAGTCATCATATATACATCCTATCTACATTACATACATCATCATCAATAATATATCATCATCTATTGTAATCTATTTACATCATAAATCCATATTATATCATTGATCATAACATCTCATGCAAATGTAACATAATACATCATCACATAACATCAACATGTTCTACCATATCATCATGACATCATCAATAAGAACCATAATACAAATCATAACTACCATGAAAATATCAAAATCATCATATATAATACAAAATGACCATAATACAATGCTTGTGTATACAAAATACATATCATCCCGTAGGCATCCAAAATATCAAAAAATATATAACATCATGATCCTCATATCATCTCATGTAGAGCTCCCTCCCTCTGAATGTGTCGATGGTGAAGGCTATGCGATGGATCTTGGAGGAGGAGAAGGGCATGGTCCCTATGTCCCTGCAGTCTTCCCTGGTGGCCCCGATAGTGGTAGAGTTTGTGCTTTTGTAGCCCTCGGGGGTGGAGGTCCCAACACTGATGGCCCTAATCTCACAGACCTAACTGTCCCAGATCTACTTTGTGAGCTAAAAGTTGGTGCTCTCTGTCCCTCCTGTACCATGATGTGATAAAGAGTACGATATTACTCCACTCTCTATCCTGCTACAGCCAACTGGTGTAGGAGCACCTAGAAAATCATGTTTTCTTTTGTAATAAGGTCTATTTGGCCAATGCATTTTCATTTTAGTTTGTATTTGGGTTCATTTTGTAAGTCCCAAGTGACTTAGGGGGCATGTGTCAAATTGTAACTGCATAATGCCAGAATAGGGCAGTAGGGTAGTTGGAGGCTGTTTAGACGGTTGTCTCCCAGTCACTTGGATTAGTCTCCCAGCCACTTAGAGTCAGTTCGGTACTACTCAGGGCGAGTTGATAAATGCCCAGAGGAATGAACCAAATGATCATCGATTGTAATCTGATCAAAGAAGTAGTGTGATCGAATGTGATTATATTGTGCTCAGGAGAAATAAACAATTCTATTCTATCCATTTGATTTCTGTTTCTTATAACTACAAATTGTGTAACTGTAGATTTCCATTCTTTCTGTGTTTTCCATTTTGTTGCTATATGTCATCGTGAAGCATTCCACTGGTGAGATTTCTGTCGAAATCAATGGAATGGCTTCGATGTACCAGTATTCATTTTGTTCCTTGTTTTGTTTTGTGTCGACAGTGTAGAGGATCCAGATAGGGCATTTCACGCAGTAGGATGACCTAGCATCTCCATGTGCTAGGGTTCGCAGGTAGTAAACTGTGCGACGACGTATTGGCGCATCAGCCAAAGGTTACAAGTGTTCACCGACGGAACGAGTCTCACCAAGGGAAAATTCCATCGGGGCATTGGTAGAAGGATGAGAGACTTGGCCGATGGAGTTGAATCGGTGGATCATTTGTTAGTTTGTTGACTGTGAGAGATTAGGGCATCAGTGTGTGGTTTCCGCTGTGCACTCCCCATCATATTGGTATCAGAGCCTGAAACGATTTGGGCGGTAAGTCAAATTGAGGACTTGTAGGAGTGTTGGCGTTTGGGTGCTTTCTGTGAATGTTTATGTCAAACAAAGAAAGAGAGACAAAGGCGGAGAGGATGCCTCCCAAAAGTATGTCGCAGGACACCATTAAGAAGTTAATCGAGGAGATGCTTGAATCCAAGTTGGGAGAGTTCAAGCAGTCCAAAGGCAAAGATAGGGAAGATGAAAGTGACAACGATGAAGGTGATACAGAAATTGCTAAAACCAGTAAAAAGAAAGAGGAGATACTAGTAGACCAGAGGACATTTTTAAATGCATTAAAGTCAGTCAATAGGGACACCATAGATGGGTTACCTATGTACAGTGGAAGTATGGAAACTAAAGAGGTGATTGATTGGATTGAGGCATTGAACAATCATTTCGAATACAAAGAAGTCCCTGATGATAAGAGGGTTAAGTTGGCAAAGGCAAGATTGAAGGGATTTGCTCTTGCATGGTGGAATTATGAAAAAGGAGAGAGAGTTAAGGAGGGGAAGAACATGACAACCTCTTGGGAAAGGATGAAGACCAAAATCAAGGCACAATTCTTACCTCTGGATTATAACGTGCAGATGTATAAGAAGTTGCAGAATCTCAGACAGAGAGACCTTGATGTGAATGCATACACACAAGAGTTTCATAAACTCAGTCTCAGATCAAAGATACAAGAAGAAGAGCCAGAGAAGGTGGCCAGGTACTTGAATGGCCTAAGGATGAACATCCAAGATGAGATCAACATCTTAGCACTAGAAACAGTGAACATGTGTTTCCAAATGGCCTTAAGGGCTGAAGAGAAGATAAAGAGAAAAAGTGAGCAGAATAATAGAGGTAGAGGTGGAAGGAATTTCAGAGGCAGAGGCAGTTTTGGAGGAAGAAGTCCTGACCAGAGGCCTAGTGGTGAGTCTAGCCAAGAAGAGCAAGTTGGGGACTCCAATAGCAGAGGAGACTACCGAGGAAGAAGGCCTAATGGAAGAGGTGGGACAAGTGGATCAGGTAGAGGATCCAAATTCTCCAATATGAGATGTTATAACTGCAATCAGATAGGGCACCCGACATACAAGTGTCCAGAGAAGGCCTCAACTTCTCATGGTGGTGAGAAGAGAATGACTTTGATTCAAGAAGATGCAAGGAGTGTGACATCTCCTGAAGTGAATCTAGCATCAGAAACATGAGAGAATCTGATGATCAAGAGGACGCTGCTCAAGGAACCAGTACAGACTGAACCATTGCAAAGAAGGGCTTTGTTTAGAATCAACTGGAAGATCCAAGGTAAGGTTTGTAAAGTTATTATTGACTCTGGTTCTACTGATAACATTATATCTTTGGAAGCAGTGAATAAGTTGAAGTTAGAAAATATACCCCATAGCAATCCATATAAAGTCAGTTGGTTGAATAAGGGGTAGCACATACTCATCAATGAACAAGCATGGGTAGAATTTAGTATTAGGAGGTATCGAGATAAAATCTTGTGTGACATCCTTCAAATGGATGCTTGCCATCTTTTGTTAGGTAGACCATGGTAGTTTGACAGAAAGGCTCATCATGATGGAGAAAAGAATGCTTACTCATTCCAAAAGGATGGTGTGACTTATAGGATACAGTCATTGGTAGAAGAGGATCCACAACATGTAGGGTCTAGTGTAATGCTGGTAGGAGAAAAAGAATTCATGGATACATTAAAGGAAGGTGATGGAGTGGGTTTTGCTTTGATTGTAAAGCCTACGGAAAAAAAGAAGGAAAGTGTGAGAGAAGTAGGACCTAAGGAGGTTAGAGATTTGCTTGAGAGTTACAAAGGAGTAATTGCAAAGGATATACTTGATTCCCTACCACCAATTAGAGACATTAGCCATCAAATAGATCTCATACCAGGAGCAGTACTTCCTAATAAGGCAACATATAAAATGACCCCGCAGCAGAATGAAGAGATAGCAAGTCATATTCAAGAACTCCTAAACAAAGGGCTGATAAGGAAGAGCCTTAGCCCATGTGTAGTACCTACTATTTTAGCCCCAAAGAAGGATGGGAAATGGAGACTGTGTATTGATTCCAGGGCAATAAATAGGATAACCATCAGATACATGTTTCCTATTCCTAGAATTGAAGATCTAATGGACTATTTGGGAGGTGCTACCTATTTCTCTAAGATAGACTTGAAGAGTGGGTACAATCAGATACGAATAAGAGAGGGGGATGAGTGGAAGACAACTTTCAAAATCAATGAAGGGTTGTATGAGTGGCTTGCGGATGCCGTTTGGTCTTTCAAACGCCCCTAGCACCTTTATGAGGCTAATGAATGAGGTGTTGCAAGAATTCATAGGGAAATTTGTGGTAGTCTACCTTGATTATATCTTAGTGTTTAGTAAGAGCAAGGAAGAACACTTGAAACATTTGGCAATAGTCTTGAAGAGGCTGCAAGATCAGAAGTTACTGATAAACTTGGAAAAGTGTGACTTCATGAAACAAGAATTGGTGTACCTAGGTTTTGTCATCTCTAAGGGTGATTTGAAAATGGATCCTTCCAAGGTAGATGCTATTTTGAATTGGCCTACACCGAGGACAGTAGAAGAGGTTAGAAGTTTCCATGGTTTGGCCACATTTTACAGGAAATTCATTAAGAACTACAGTGACATCTGTGCACCCATGTTGGAGACCATCAAGGGTGGAGGTAAGATGAAGTTTGTGTGGATGAGAGAAGTAGATAGGAGCTTTGAGAGTCTGAAATAGAAAGTTGCTAAATTCCCTATTTTAGTGTTACCTGATTTTAATAAGGTTTTCACAATTGAGTGTGATGCAAGTGGACTAGCCATAGGAGTAGTGTTGAGTCAAGAAGGCAGACCAGTAGCCTTCTTCAGTGAAAAGTTAAATGAAGCCAAGAGGAAATACTCCTCTTATAACTTAGAGTTGTATGCCATGGTACAAGCTCTAAAAAAATGGAGGCACTATTTGCTTCCTAAAGAATTTATTGTATACACTGACAATCATGCTCTTAGTTTTTTGAATGGACAGGAAAAGATCAGTCATAGACACATCAAATGGTTGGAAAATCTTCAAGTATACACCTTCATCATCAAGCATAAGAAAGGGATAACCAATAAGGTTGCTGATGTTTTAAATAGAAGGGTGTTGACAGTGCAAGAAGTGCAACTACAAAGTATGGGTGTTGAGTCACTCAAAGGATTGTATGAAGAGGACCAAGATTTTAAGGAGATTTACAAGGTATGCAGTGAGTTTGCCAATGCTTTCCACTGTGAATTTTCAGATTATACATTGCAAGATGGACTTTTGTTTAAAGGAAGTCAACTATGTATCCCTAAGTGTTCAATGAGGGATAATACAGTGAAGGAGAAACATAGTGGTGGTTTAGGAGGACATTTTTGGCTCAATAAGACTTTAGATCTTGTAAGAAAGTTTTACTTTTGGCCACGAATGTAATCTGATATCAGAAGGTTTGTTGGGAGTTGTATGATTTTCCAGAAAGCAAAGGGAGTCTCAACCAATGCAGGACTGTACCAACCTTTGCCCATACCAAACAAACCTTGGGAAAGTTTGAGTATGGATTTTGTGATGGGATTGCCCAAGACAAGGACATGTTATGACAGTGTGTTTGTTGTGGTAGATAGGTTCAGCAAGATGGCTCACTTTATTCCTTGTAAGACCACCAATGATGCTAGTTACATTGTAGGTTTGTTCTTTAAAGAAATTGCCAGGATTCATGGGTTACCTTTGAGTATTGTATCTGACTGAGACAACAAATTTGTGGGACATTTCTAGAGAACCTTGTGGAAAAGATTGGGTACAAATTTGTCTTTTTGTTCAGCTTATCATCCTCAGACTGATGGCCAAACTGAGGTTGTCAATCAGTCATTAGGCAATCTGCTGAGATGTTTGACCAGAGAAAACGACAGTAGTTGGGATGTGGTACTCCCACAAGCAGAGTATGCCTATAATGATTCTACAAATAGAAGTACAGGTCTAAGTCCTTTTGAAGTTGTCTATGGTAGTCAACCTAGAGGAATTTTTGAATTAAGAGATGTTCAAGGGTTGGACAAAAGGAGTGGACATGCTGATACATTTGCAGAGGCTATGAAAGAGATCCATCAACAAGTTAGAGATACTCTACACCAGAACAGTCAGAAGATTAAGGCTAGAGTGGATCAAATAAGAAGGGATGTGTAGTACCAAATAGGAGATATGGTCATGGTTCATCTCAATAAGAACAGACTGCCCACAAGAAAACACAGCAACTTGATGATGAAGAAAATTGGACCTTGTCGGATTATGGAGAAATATGGTCCTAATGCTTACAAAATTGAACTCCCTGATGATATTGCTATTTCACCTATATTCAATGTTGCTGATCTAAAATTATATAGGATTCCTTATACAACCAAAGGTATAGCAAATTCTGTCCAAGACAATACAGAGTGGGTGCAGCATTTACCACCTAAGGAACCATTGAAGATGGAGTACATCTTGGATAGCAGGACAACTAAGAAGACACGAAATCAGACCTATTTTGAGCACCTAGTCAAATGGCAAGGACTTCCAGATTCAAAAGCCACATGGATGCTGGAAGAAGACATCAAAAAGCAGGGTGGTGATTTGCAGCAGTTAATCTCTAAGAGGACTTGAGACAACTTTCACCCGGGGAGTATGGTGCAGGAGCACCTAGAAAATCATGTTTTCTTTTGTAATAAGGTCTATTTGACCAATGCATTTTCATTTCAGTTTGTATCTGGGTTCATTTTGTAAGTCCCAAGTGACTTAGGGGACATGTGTCAAATTGTAACCGCATAATGCCAGAATAGGGCAGTAGGGTAGTTGGGGGCTGTTTAGACGGTTGTCTCTCAGCCACTTGGATTAGTCTCCCAGCCGCTTGGAGTCAGTTCGATACTACTCAGGGCGAGTTGATAAATGCCCAGAGGAATGAACCAAATGAGCATCGATTGTAATATGATCAAAGAAGTAGTGTGACCGAACGTGATTGTATTGTGCTCAGGAGAAATAAAACAATTCTGTTCTATCCATTTGATTTTCATTTCTTATAACTGCAAATCGTGTAACTCTAGATTTCCATTCTTTCTGTGTTTTCCATTTTGTTGCCGTATGTCATCGTGAAGCATTCCATTGGTGAGATTTTTGTCAAAATCAGTGGAATGGCTTCGATGTACCAGTATTCGTTTTGTTCCTTGTTTCATTTTGTGTCGACAGTGCAGATGATCCAGACAGGGCGTTTCACGTAGTAGGATGACCTAGCATATCCATGTGCTAGGGTTCGCAGGAAGTAAACTATACAACGACGTATTGGCGCATCGGCCAAAGGTTACAAGTGTTCACCGACGGAACGAGTCTCACCAAGGGAAATGCCATCGGGGCATTGGCAGAAGGATAAGAGACTTGGGCGATGGAGATGAATCAATGGCTCATTTGTTAGTTTGTCAACTGTGAGAAATTAGGGCATTAGTCTATGGTTTCCACTGTGCACTCCCCATCACCAGCTCCCCCTGGACTCTCATCATATTAGTCCACATCTGTTGCATCCCCTTGCCTGCTATGATACCCTGCATTGTGTCATGCTCCTGCTAGAGACATGAAGTTGAAGCCACTACTACGTCTCTCTCCAACCTGAGCGGATCATGCTTTGCCGTCACCTGCTATAATATCCCATCTCCATCTTCATCCCTAACTTGTGCCTGTACCTGTGCTTGTAGCACCTGTACTAGTCCTTGCAAGGTCTGAATCTGGAGGAGGGTACTATCTCTCTCTACTGTCAACCCAATCACAACACCTTGTAGCCGCTCCACCTTTAGTTGTAGGCTATCTCTAGAGGCTCTCAATGTCTCTAAATCCTCATCATCTCCAGGGATTGCCACCTCGGCCTCCGCTTAACCCCTGTCCTCTTCATCTCTACCTCCATCTCTTGGGATGTCCATGCGGCCTCCCTCCACTCTTTGCCTGACCTGTCTCTGCACTAGAGGCTCTGCAACCTGTCCTGGCTATGTGCTAGGCATGGTGAATCTCACTGGCCTATGCAAGGCCCACCATGTGTCAAACTCTAGACTGGTCCTTGCATCATCTATATCGTTGCCTGGAGGTACCCATGGTACTGGTTGCAATCCCTAAAATTCTGCTAAGAGCACATGAGAATCCACAACTTCTCCCCATGTCCCTATATCTAGATGTACTCTAGGAAAGATAACCTCATGCAAGGGAACTATCTACTATTCCCCAAATTGCCTCAGCACCCTGTCTGGCATGTATCTCTCAACTATGTGTGTTGTCCTCCCCGTGATATATCTAGTCTGTTGTACATAGGAAAGCTGCTCTGCATCCTCGTCCCAGACCTCATAGTATCACCATGGCCTCCATATCATAGTGTCTATCTCATCCATGAATCTCCACTAGTAAGCCATATCTTTGACTTGTCTGTAATGCAAGACTCCCATGTACATCCAATAATATGGATGGTCTGCACTCCTCCTCCTATCACAAACTGGCCTCAGCACAACTATGTGCTCCCATGCCCTTATATGTAACAATACCAATCCACATTCCAAGTATCAACTCCTACTGTATACGCAACTATGCAAGTCTCTCTACAAGTGGGATAGTACACATGGTCCCCATGCAAACACCTCTCTGTCCATCACCCTCTCCAAGACATCTCGCAATCCAATAGAAAAATGTTGAGACCTCCTCCGATGTACCAGAACATATAAAATCAAACCTGCAATAAATAGTGGCAATGGGGTGTCTGTCTCTACTCATGTAAGGTCCAATTGTGTCTCCACTATAGGCAGGTCATCATCTACAAACACTCTCTCTAATGCCTGTGTCCCATTCTGCAAATTGTATCGCACTAAGGATCCATGTATGGGTATACTCAGTATACACCATACATCCTCCAAAGTCACCATCATCTCCCTAGTCAGGAGGAGAAACACACTCCTCTCATTGTGCCATCTCTTAATCAATTCTATCATCATTGTTGTGTGAGCTCTAATCTCCGACATCCTAGCTATCGGTAGCATCCCAATAGCCGCTAAGAAATCCTGTTCCTCCTCTGCAAACTAAGGAAATAGTCTCATTGTCTGAGGTCTCCACACATGTGACCAGATCACCTGTGGATGCTCCTACTCATCACAACATTTCACCGAGTTAGTTTTTCATCTCACAAAAAAGCCCTCTCTAGTTGACTGCTTTTTGCCTCCGTGCAAAAGTGCATTATTTTCTACCATAGACACAATTTTTCACAAAGGCGTGCCTCTTTTCAGCCTTAGCACACCTTTATACAAAGGCGTGCCCCTTTTTCCCAAAAGCGCACCTATTTGAGACACATTTGTCACATAGGGGTGCTGCTTCTTGCCATGCACGCACCGCCCGTGCGTGCAAGTGCACATTTTCCCCACGGGCGCTCATTTACCATGGGCACACCGTTCTTAACCACAAGCACTTCATTTTTTACCATAGGCACCCTTTTATTAAGGTGCACTTGTGGCTTCCCGTATGTTTTTTTAGCATTTATGACCCCTACCCACCCCCTAACCTACCTGATAGCCCCTAGGATTAGGTACTCACCGATCTACCAGCTCCTGTCGGTTATTGGAAGTGTCTGACATGCTCTCTACGATGTCGGTGGTGTGGGATAGCTACTCGATCTACCATGTCTCTCTATTTTTCTTCTCTCTATAAGGTTTATTAATCTTGTGATGTGAAATGGCTAGAAATGGGCCCCCTTGGCACTATTTATAGGCCCCCAGCCCCAATTTTCATCCATAGCCTTCCTCAACCTTCCCTAATCATCCTATTTTATCCCCAGTCTTCCATTTTTTTCCTCTGTTACCCTTGCATATTAATGTCTTCATGTCATTCCCATTCTTTCGTGAAATTTTTTAGAAACTATTCATTTTTTTCCAAATTTTTTTCGAGGGGGCATCCATTATCCCTTCTCTGTTCCATTGTCCATTCTTTGTTCCTATCATCGACTAGTGCATCTTTTTCTAATTTCTTTGACACCACGCCACCTTATGGGATGCTATATCAAAGAGGAACAAAATGTAGACACTTAAAATCCACCAATGCATTCTTCATGTCACTATGTCATATTCGCATCATTTCCCATTTAATTATTTTATTTCTGTTCTTCCATATTAATCTAATAATTCATTTATCTTTATCATATTCCTCCATATTAATTAAATAATTTTAATTATTTAATTAAATCAATTTCTCTCCACACTTTAAATAAATAAATTCAAATTATTTATTTAAATATTTTATTTTCCTCCAAATAAATAAAATTTAAATATTTTATTTTATTATTATTATTTTTGATTGGTGCACCCTTTTGACCTGAGCTATGAACCGATGAGGCCACAACACGGGGGACCTCATCCTTAGGCATTAACACCTGGCTTGAACGTTTGCAACACGAGGGACTGCAGCCGCTATGACTTGAACGCCAACATCAACACTGAAGGTTCAAACATGTGAGCTCGTTGGCCCAGCGAAGGTACACAGCTTGCGAGCACGCTAACCCAGTGAAGGTGAGAAGGGGTAGACACACCTGCGAGCATGACAGTCCAACGAAGGCATGCATGACTTGTGAGCTCATTGGCCCAACGAGGGTTTGAACCTTGGTGGCCGCCACTACAACCGAGCGACTTGACCACCCACTAGTACAGAAACAACAATATATGATTAAAAAAACTCCTAAAAACTACATATAAATGACCAAACATGATCATGTGACCATTAGTAGTTTATTGCCAGTCATTTATAACATGATCAAATTGATGACTAAACATGGTTTGAGTCATCAATTTGGTTGTTTTGATCGATCAATTTGGTAGTATATTTAGTCATTGATTTAGTCATTGATTGTTGTAATCTGGTCACTTATTTAGTCATTATTTATTCACTAATATATTTAGTCGTTAATTTAGTCATTGATTGTTGTTAACTGGTCACTTATTTAGTCATTTTAATTCACTGATTTATGTCCATTGGTAGTGTATTTAGTCATTAATTTTAATCATCATTTTGATCAATTTGGTAGTATATTTAGTCATTTTTATTCACTGTTCACTGATTTCTGTCAATTGGTATTATATTTAGTCAATTTAATTATTAATTGACGTCAATTAGTAGTATATTTAGTCATTTTAATTGACTGATATTTGAGAATTTAAACATACAACACAAAATACACATCAATCATCAATTGCACACAATAAGACAACCATTGAGAAGGCAAAATTGCTAGATTTTATTAAAAGAAAGGTGTTCTTACAAATTGTACAAGTTTGAAATATCTATCTTGCTTGAAAAATGCTTAGAAATAGAGTATTACAATGTTTATTTTCAGTCACAAGACTAAAAATATGAGTTGCAATGCACATAAATGATAAGAAAGAAACTTCTCCAAAAAACTTCTGCAATGATGGAAACGTATGCTTGGAGCCCTTCAATGCAAGCACATGCCCCTTTCATCTCTTAAAACTTTTGCAACGTGGGCAATCTTCCTGGAGCAAGCTGTAACATGTAGAATCCAAGAAGGAGAGTGGTGATAGTTTCCTATATATGAAGCTCTCTCCTTCAATGCAGCCAACAATAACCCTAGAATCTTTCCTCCTTTATATGCAACGTGCCATTTGATATGAGCAACAGGATGTTGCCTTTTCTGCCATGAATGAAGCTATGCCTCAATACAACCAACAAAATTACTATTAGTCTCAATTCAGAAAGAATAAAAGTGCATTGTATATTGCAAGTTTACAAAAGTCCAAACACAACAGAAAGATACATCAATTAAAAAACTGTAGCCTTGTCAACAAATGCCTTAAACAGAGTGTTCAACATAGGCTTGAAATATGCATATAATTGAACCCTTGATTTCATAACCTTGTTCAAAGTTTAAGAAAGGTGATATGCTCAGATTATAGAATGAAGTTGACATTATAGAATGAAGGCTATCAACACTAACCAGACTGGAACAACATTATCAACAAAATAGCCCAAGAATGCCATCAGACTTAGACAACAAAAATGTCAACCTTGGTTCATGTGTTGTCTCAATAAAGACCTGCACCATGAAAGAATCCATTTATACATAAATTCCAAATTAAGTTGATGAGAAAAGATCTTTGATATCCAATTGGGAGACCTTAACATCCAAAAATTACTAACCTGATGTCTCACAACAAGTTTCTCAACTGTGACATCATCTTTACTTAAGAAACTGAATATTAATCCACTGCCATATTGGATCTCACAGGATTCTCCTTCACAAATAACAAATGATATATATTAATTGTTTAGCAACTTCCTTAATATCCCCATGTAAGTAGACTAAACTAAGTGAGGTTGAGGGTTTGAAGTAGAGTACCATCTTCTTGGTATGTGCTCGACTTTGATGACTTGTATCTTGAATGAAAATAGCAAGCTCGTTGCACTGTAAAATCATCGTTAATCATTGTTACAAAAATAAAGACAAAATCCTCTTTAATTAAAATAATCCTTCTAGATATTTCAAGACAAGATACTTCAGTTAATTTCTAAGAAAGTGTAATGCTCCCCATTTTTGGTTTGTGACGGTTGAAAGTTTTCTATTGCACTTAGACAGTTTTGAGACATATGGTTGATAGACTTATGGTTTATGCACATGATGGACTATGTTTGACTGATGTGGTTTTGACATGTGTTATGAGTTTTATGATGACGTTATTGATATTATAGTTTATGTTATGTTTTGACATGATTAAGTTGATAGTTAATTGATTATGCAGAATAATGTTGCTATGCTTTATGTGATTGAATGTTATCTGATTGTTAAATAGAAAGGTTTATGTTATTGTCATGCTTTGGAGCAAGGACAGTGTAGTATTACTCGTTTTGAGCACCCTATTACGCTGTGATTCCCTGACTCTGTGTGTTTGATATATATGCATATGTTCGTATACAACCTATCGTTTTGACGCAGGGTGCAGGTACTGGGCATCGACTCCACCTGGCTAAGCAGGTCTGAGCGTGCCCTTACACCAATGGAAATATGGATGGGAGATAACATGGGGTTTCCCTGGGTCAATTTCCGTCGTCAGTTGTGGTCGTGAGTTTGGATGTCACTCTTTGGTCCTTGCCTCTGGTTTATGGTCGTCACTGGTATATTATTGTCTTTGCTTGAATTTGATGGTTTCAGTCTTTATGAAATGGTTGGAAATAAATTATTTTAATAATAATGTTATTAATAAGTTAAATATAACAGTATTGTCTTAGTTGTAAATTATTATTGAGAATTGGGAATATTATTTAAGTAATTTAAAAAAAAAGATTAATTTTTTTTAATGATTTTAATGAAATTTGAGTTATATTATTTTATTATTAAAATAGTATATGGTAATTCGAAAAATAATATTAGTTAATAATTTATTTCATGTGAGTTGTCGTATGAGTTTCCTGACTTGGAGAATCTCTCTAGAAAGCAAAATTTATTACGTTCAGTTTTTAGAGAATAGTGGGATTTTGTAACAGACTTTGGAGTAATGGGAATTAATGGATTTTGTCTATTTTTGGTTTATGGGGGGTTATTTGTGGAGAGAATCATTCGGAGAAAAAGAGACAAAAATTTGGGGAAAAATTGTTACGAGAAACAGAGGAAGAACTTGAGGAAGCTAAAGAATTTGAAGCCTTGGATTGAAAGTCCCAGTATGTTTACTTGTAATTTTGCTCAAATTTGATAAAACTAGTTATGTCTTTGTTGAATTTCTTGTGTATAATTTGAACATGTCTACTTAATCCATTGGTCCTCTCTTCCTGTTTCCATCTAAAACTGAAGTTCTCTATAACATTGAGCAAGATAGTTGTTGGTCGCCTAAAGTTTGTGAGAAATTGCTCTATTCAATCTTTTTCCACATCCTTACCTATCTTGCTACTCTCAATACCATCAAACTGTTTACCCAGCATTTGCTTCTCTGAATCCATTGCCTGAAAATGAAAATTTAAAAACCAATGACGGCTCTGTGGTATCGCCAGTGCCTGGGTTATCAATTAAAACTTTCACCTCTACTTCAGCATGCCATTGTATGGCCCCTCCATCTTTATTTCTCTAGACTCTGCCTGAAATCTATGATAAAAATCAATGTATATGGGGTCGTTCCTTTTGGTCAAATTTCAAACTTCTGCAACTTTGATCTCCTCTGGATGCCGCCGTATGGTCTCCTTCCCTACATCCTTTGGAAATTCTTCTACTTTATTTTTTTATGTTGCCTTACTATCTTTGCCTAATCGTACAACGTATGATGAGAATGGTTTGATATAACTTTAGAAAATTAACTCTGATCCTCCTCCTTGGCCGTTGTAAGGCATTTTGCTGGAAATTTTTAGTCTCTAAAATAAATAAAAAATAATAATAATAAAAGATAATAAAACTTGTTTCTTGCCTGTGATTAGTACTTCTTGGAGTCATTTCTCTTCCTGAATCTACTACAATCTTCTTCTCCTCTGCCAGACAATTTGAAAATCTCTGGTTTCTCTGTTAAATTTTTCAATTTCTGAAAATTTGTAATGGTTTCACTCTCTATCTTTGAAATCTGTATTGCAATTTTGCTCTCATGGCTTTTCCTGGTAGACCATTCTCCATTTTTGCTAAAACCCCAGAAGTCTTCTTCCAATTTCTCTTCTCTGGATTTAAAGACTCTCAAATATAATCTACATTATTATTGGTTCTTTCCTTATGATGAAATTTTAGCAATAGTCAATTTAAATAGAGTAGTGGCTTGGCAAATGAGTTTATTTAGAAAGTTGCTAATAGATACTCCATGAATGTTTAGTAAACATTGCTTAAGTGAATATCACTTTGAATTAGTAAATTGTTAACTAGATTTTTTTTATCAACTCTTTAGGAATAAAATTTGGTGAACTCATATATGGGTTAGAATAGATTTGAAATATTTTATTAAAAATAGAATTTAATTAGTAGGTGTATGTTTGTTAAATGAATTAAATTAGAGTATTAATAGGTTATAATGGTAATGCAAGTGAATAAACAAATGATGAATGGTATTACAATTCTAGAATTAAATATATTGAGTTAAATATTAGTTATACTCATTTTATCTTGTTAAATATAAATTTGTTTAGTTATGATTTAGTAATATACTATCTTGTGGTACATTGATTTTAATAAATAAATAATAAATTAGAGATTTAGTGTGAATTGAATTATTATGGTAATGGTAAAACAAAAATTAGATGAAATTATAATTCTAGAATGGAATAGTATTTGGATTTTATTTAAAAGAGAGTGAAAACCGTATAGTTCTTTCCAGTTTAAATTGTTCAATGGTGATATGTTGAGTTAATTTTAAATATGGTCTTGCTTGAAATTCCATTGTTAGTTATTAGCGTCAAGTAGTAATGATGTAATTGGTTTATTACAATATTCTTTGGTTCTGAGTCATATTGTTCTAATGGAATGTAATAGTCGTTTAAATCCTCATTTTTCCATATCAGGAAATGGATGTAGTAACAATGGTATTGTGTTTCAATTTACCCGACTCCAGAGGTTGGCTACTTGGGTTCCAGTTTAACATTATGTCATGTTGTTTAAAATTTTTATTTGATTTGGGATTTTGAAGTGGAAAGGGGAAAGTTTGGTGATTTGAGGTCTTGGATTTGAAATTTTCTATGTACTGGGTTGCAAAAAAAGATGCCTTACAGTCCCTTGTCCATGCATGTTATTTAATTGGTTTCTGGATGTTGGTTAGGGGTTGCTAGTTGCATGTAGGAGAGTGGCTTTCATGGTGGGGCCGGTGCCCAAAGTGGCTGCCTAGATAACCCCATGGAAGTTGTAATCAAGTGATAACTTATTAATTTATCTAGGTGGGTTGGGTAGTAATTCATATAACAAGATAAGTATGATGCCTTACCCATGCCTTGAGTGCTCTCATAGGCTAAGGATGGGATGAGAAGGCCTGGTTGGCAAGATTAACCTCCTTGTCTCCATGAAAGGATGTGTTGGTTCCGCATGTGTCACCCTATGGGGCCGGTGCCTAGAGAGAGGTTGCCAGAATAACCATAGATGGGGGCTGGTTTCTACTGAGAGATAGCCTGGATAACCCATGTGATGACCTCTCCCTACTGCATCTTAGTTACTTCCTCTTTATCTTTTGTTGTTGCCTCTGGAGTACTATCTTGTCTTGATGATTTGTGTAGTCTCAATGATTTGTGTTGTCTGTGTTAAGTCTGTATCTGCATGCTTGTAACCTTTGACTTAGTGGAACCTCATTGTTATCTCCTAGCTTGGGGGGTGGACCTCAGGGTTTCACATGGTTGGGTGGAAGAGCTTAATCCATTGGTTTTCTTGGTCGTCTTGATTCGTGATCACTGCAAACGTAGTTCCAGATTCATATTTGTACTTGCATCCTCAGAGTTGTTTCATACTTTCCAAAATTGTATATTCATGTTGGTTAATGTAAACTGATGTAATCATTCAAGAATCTTGTAATTATGTAATCTTGTAATTGGACTTTGTAACTATTCATATCTACAATGGATGATGTAATCCTCCTCTGTTGTATCATAATGTATATTACATTGTATTGTTATGAATCTATGTTTATCTGATGCAGTTATGTTCTCTAGAGGTGTTAGTTGTTCATCTTATTTAAATGTAGTGAATAGTGTCAACTTTATTTAATGTTAATGCATTTACTTGCCTCAAAAAAAAAAAATTCTGTAATTTTAGCATCTGTTAGCCTAACTCTCTAGGGTTGCATGACGGGGCATCACAGAAAGCTAATTTCACTATCCAAACAACCATCAATCTATTTACTGTATATAATTTCCTAGAATTTAGAATTTGAATGTACGCTGAGTATTCCAGTAGTGGATCCTAAAAATGCTGCAACTTATGTTCTCTAAAACATCTGTGTAGAAGCGGGAAGGTGTGGTGAGGTTCAAATAGTAAGGAGATTGATGAAAGATAGAGGAATTAAAAAGATACCTACATGTAGTTGGATTGAAGGGCATAAAATGGTACATTCTTTTTTGTGTAGGAGACATATCACATCCACAAACATGGGAAAGATATGCAAAATTGGAGAAATTGGCTTGGCAAATGAAGGCAGTAGGGTATTTCTAGATTCAAGACTTTTACTTAATGCTGTAGAATAGAAGAAAAAAGAATCATTTATCTGCCACCATAGTGAAAAGTTAGCAATTGCATTTGGTTTGTTAAACATGGCCCCTGGTACAACCATTAGATTTGTTAAGAACCTTCGAGTATGTTCTGATTTTCACACTGCATCTAAATTCATCTCCAAAATTGTTGCAAGAGAAATTGTTCTAAGAGATGTGAACCATTTCCATCATTTTAAACATGGACAATGTTCTTGTGGAGAATATTGGTGATGCTAAATGAAACAATTTGACAAATAGGCTTGCACTATAATAATGTGCACTACATCAGATATCCAGTAATAATGAAGGGACATCTAACAAAGCATAACAATAGGGATTTTTTTGTCATATGTTGTAGTTACAAGTGCCCTACTAGACATACATGAAAATGTGGAAGCATAGACAAGGCAAGTGAACTGTTTCAAAAAATGCCTCAAAGAAATGTGATATCATGGAATGTCGTGATTAAAGGATATGTTGAAAATGGGTTTTTCTGAAAAGTCCTTAGAAAATTTTAAGAAAATGCAACTAGTGGGTGTAAAGCCCAACTCCTCAACCTTTGAAAGCGTCCTTCCTACCTGTGTGAATTGGAACTTTGGATGAGGATATGAACATTCATCAAAAGCATATTTGGAAGTAGATTTTTATCAGATATTATAGTTGCAAGTTCCACTTCTGATCACCAAAGCCTTCACAAAAACTTCTGCACAAAAGTCAATAATGAAGAATTTATGCTCAAATTCTCTTTTGAATGATGCACAAAGCCTCCACCGCAACACCGCATGGTTTTTGGCTGGGCCTTGCGATGATGTGGAAATCACCCGCATCACCGCAAGGCCCAACAACAAACCGTGAGGTGTTGCGGTGGAGGCTTTGTGCATCATTCAAAAGAGAATTTGTGCATAAATTCTTCATTATTGAATTTTGTATAGAAGTTTTTGTGAAGGTTTTGGTGATTCGAAGTGGAACTTGTAACATTTCTGCTTGAAAAAATAGGCAGATAAGGTACACCCTCCATTCCACCAGCTTTGCTACCTCTAACTGGACCTATGACAAGCGATTGAAGGAATAAATTACAAAATATCATCCTATCTATTTATGATGTTTTTCTAAGCATCAAAAAATTAAACAAACAAACTACAAAGAACACAAGTACATCTTTTAGTTGTATAGACCAGGATGGTTCAATCACCATTATACCACTCAATGAATACTAACCAACTCCTAAGTCATGATCCAAATGACTCCTTTGGTGCCTTGTAGGTGGTCTTGCATATGACAGCTCTGGGTCCTAACAAAAAACCACGAAATCAAGGAGTTCAAACCAAGAATAAATGATATAGGGAAAATAACCTACAATAAAGATTTAAATTAAAATAAAAAGACTACCAGATCTAAATATGGGCGCTTGACAGATCAACTCACATCCATTTGAAGTTGTCACCCAACATAGTCTCAACTATGTTTCTTAGAAACAAGAAAAATGTATTTCTTATGGAAAGATGGCTTATCCATTTGAGAAGGTTTAGGTATTCATGAAATGAAATAATGTTAGCTAAGAAGCATGTGGAGTCAATTCATCTTCTACAGTGATTCTCCTATAATGTTCTACAAGTGATACACATGTATACATACATTTGATAAAAGAACATTTAGGGACTGATACCTCATAGAGTTCCAGCTGCAGACATCAAAAACTGTCACTAAGACTTAGATTCAGCTACATATATACAACCCCCAACCCAATAATCAAATCCATTAGATTTTGATTTGATTTTCCCAAACTCAAGATTTTAGCCTGGGCCCTAGGCTACAAACTCTACAAAAGCACTCAACCCAAAAGAAATAGCCTAAATTTTCAAAAAATACTTCATTGCTTCAGCAAGCATTCACTGCTTTTGTTGGATATTGATTCAACCAAAAGACAAAGACCAAAAGAAACTAAGGCCTTATATTTAACTCTAATCTTTCAATAATTATATAAGTTACAGATCAGCCCATAATGTTTCATTTAGGATTTCAAATTTTACCTTTGAATAGCATGACAAACTTAAGTATGTATGGTTTCATAATAGGTGAAATACAACTAAAAGTTCACCATGAACAAGGAGATTATTTACTTGGAGCAGAAACTGGATAAGGAATTGGTGGTTGTGAAGGTGATGTCCACTGGCCATTAAGAGGTCCTAAAGCAAGACTAGGTCCTACTGGTGGAGGACCACTAAAATTTGGCAAAGCTGTTTGCATTGATCCCATGCTTGGAAACTGAACAATAATTTCAACCACCAAACTAATTTAAACCTAGAAGCATGACTAATCTCAGTAATAAAAACAAATATAATAGATACAATTGTTTCAACTTTCAATAAGTGACCAAGAAATTATGAAATCCAAGCAAAATTCTTTAGACATAATCACCTCATGTTTTCAAATGAGCAGGGCATAATACCCTCTTAATAAAGTCAATAAATGAGACAATGAAATTATTTTCATACTATACCATGTTTGTGTTAGACCACTGTGTAAATCTTAAACAAATATCAATTCTAGTAATTGTCCAGTGATAGAGTAGTTATTCATCCCCAGTGATAGAGTAGTTATTCATCTTCTACAGTGATTCTCCTACAATGTTCTATAGGTGATACACATCTATACATACATTATGATAGAAGTATCACAATCCTAGAAGGTCTGTAGAGCATTAGAAGGTCTATTTAAAGAAAATATGCTCATGGAGGAGATCTGTAGGAGTTCTACAAGACCAACAGAGCCATACATTCTTGTACATGGTATTAAATCAAGATGAGAGCTCTATCAAACCTAGAAACACTATGAAAATCATTAGAGATCAGAGGTCCATCAAGCATTAAGGAGACTATGGAAGCTTAAAGGAGGTCTACAAAGTGTAAAGAGGCCTATATAACTATTAAGAAGTCTTTTTCAGCCATATCAAGTCTATCAAATCATCTTAGGGTCTATGTAGTTTAAAGAAGCTTTGTATAACCATTAAGGGTCTGTGAAGTTCTCTTAGGATCTGTGAAAACCATTGTAATGTTTGTAAAGAGTCTTATAAGCATGCAAAGGTTATTGAAGCTCTGTATAATCTTAAGAGCTTGCTAAACCTTAAAAGACTTTATCAAATCATTAAGAGTCTATGATCTATTGTAAAGCATGAGATTGTCTAAAATACATATTATACAACCTTGAAGACCTTGCATAAACCATGAGAAATTCTACATGATCATTAGGAACTCTATCAAGTCATTAAAGGTGTGCACAAGCTTTTTAAGGGTCTGTGAAGTTTTCTTAGGGTTTATGAGACATTTGTAAGGTCTATATAGATAGACTTCTAGAAACCCTATGGAGCCCATAATAGGCCTGTACATGGCCCAACCAAGACAAGAATAGAAATATTTGTAGTCATTCATTAGGTTTGTTAAGCCATGAAGAGTCTTTGAAGCTATTAAAAGGTCTACCAAACATTTCTAGGTTTGTCAAATTTTTATGAAGGGTTTGTGAAGCATTTGGTGTCTGTGATTATCTTTGGAGTACTTGTGGCATCATATGGAGAAATAAATGTCAACTAGGCAGAGAGTGAGCATACAAAGGGATCAAAGACAGTGGAAGGGTAAAGCATAGGATGTTGTACCAAAAGCTTATCAAGTGAGAAGTAGTGAAGAAAAATCAATCACCAAATGATCTTCATTCCCAAAAATAATGGGTAATGTTGGCAATGCATAAAGGGGTAAGATCCCCATCACCATGAGGTATTTCAAGCATTCAAAGTTTTTATAGCCCTAAGAAGGATTGTCAAGAGTTTTAGGGATATGTATAACCTAGGAAGGTTTGCATAATATTTTCAAGGTCTTTGTAAACCCTAACAGATCCAGTAAACCCTAATAAGGTCTATCAAACCCTAAAGTCCCATCATTTTTATCAAATCTAGTGTTTACCGCAGTACCGCTAAGTGCAGATAAGAGAGGTGCGGCTGGCGGTCTTAACTGCCATCCCGCGGGAGTCTTTTGACAGTGTTTACCATAGTATCGCTAAGTGCAGATAAGAGAGGTACGGGCTGGCGGTGTTAACCATCGTCCCACGATGGTCAATGGAATGGTCGTGCGGTATAAATACCGTCATCCTGCAATGGTCAATGAAATGGACTTGTGGTAGTGTGGTGTACATATTGTCATCCCACGATGATCAATGGATTGGCCTTGCGGTGGTGCAGTGTATAACTCGCAACACCGTGACTGTCATGCAATGGGGTTTGCGGTGTGGTGGTTAAGCCTGGGAATGTCGGACAAAGACAGAATCGTGAGAAAGGTCAATGGTGATTGATTGATGAGTAAGGTGTTGACACGTGGCACGAGGCTGCCTATTGATCTAAGCCATCAAAGTACCTATATCACATATTTTTGGCTATGTAAATATCCAACATCTTATGAGGTACTTTGTAGTACTCATTCAATGTCATGTCAAAATCTTCACAGAAGACTTTCAGTTTCATTAGCTTGCCAATTGATGCTGCCTTAAATTTTGACTCTTTAGACGATTCCTCCTTTATCACCTTTTCCAATTGTTCTCTCAAGACATCTACTGAGTTGATTGAATTGTTTTCACCATAAAACTTGCATGGAATCTTTTCAATGAATTCACAAAAATCATCTAAGGTATTTGGGGCTATAGCATAAGCCTCCTTGAATTTAATTTTTCCTCCTTCTAAGTTTTTAATATTGTATTTATAAGCCTCTTTCCATTCTTTATGAAAATGGAGATCTTTCCCATCAATAATTTCTTCTAAGACAAGAGTGTTGAAATCAACTTTGGCCATCTCCAACATTTCCTCTATATCGTCAAGCATGATTTGATGGACTGCTTGGTTTTAAGAGTTCCTAATTTCCCTAGCATCTTGATTATAAAAGTTTGCAAAAGTCATGAAAAGCTCCAAGGATTGAACACAAATGGGAAAGGAAACTACTTGTATGATACCACTTTCTGCGAGGTGTCTACCCATGCACTTTGTTTTCTTCATTTGCTCTATCCTTTTGTGGAATTCTTCTAGGCTCACATGCCCTAAATCTATATCTGAAATTTGTGCAAGTTCTAAGATGATCTTAAAAGGAGGAACCACCTCTTTGAATTCATATTTCATGTTGGTTGGAGATGACATATGCCCCGAATTCCCTTGGTTTTGAAAAGACTAGAGAAAAATAGTTGAAAATAAGCTTTGGCAGGATTTCAAACTTTTGATGTAAGTTTGTAATTACCAAGAAGGCCAAAATGTTTGGATCTTAGCCTTTGACAGAGTTTCAGACTTTTCATGTAATGATCTAACAATTACAAGAGTGCTTTGAAAGCTCACAATTCCATAGAGGATTTTAGTAAGCGAAGTTTTAGGTTTTTGATTTAAGGATGTAGGATTACAAACAAATCAAAAAAGTCTAAAACTAGAACAAGGCGGGATTCTAGGGTTTGATTAGTAAAATTTACAACAGTGCAAGAAAAATCTAGAATTCTAGAATGGTGAACTAACACAAGATTTCAATGTTTGTTTGTAACTTAATAAATGTTACAAAGGCAACATGAAAGTTCAAAAACTTGAAGACTTAGGCATAGGTAGAGTTTTATGACCAATGCCATCTCATTTCCTATTTCTCATTTCTAGACAAATGTGGCCAATGTTGAATAGTAATAGCACAAAGTGCAAATATGTAACTAATCTTGAATAATCCAAAATGTGAGAAGATACTGATCAAAACCCTAAAAGATGGAAATCCTCACAAACTTGATAAATCAAATCTTATGAGATCAATTCATACCATGAAAATCAATTCATAAAGAAACATTAAATTAGACAATAAAACAATTTGAGTATTGCCTATGCAAATTGTTGCAAACACACTATTATGGGGTAAGCCATATGCTGATCAACATAGAGGAGCACATAGAAGCCATGTGGTTATTGTAATAGTAACCATCGTTTGCAGCTTGATTTCTTTGGGATTATTATTGCTTGGATTCTACCTCTATAGAAGACGCAATGTAGGTAGAAGAAGCCATATAGCAAGGAAAATTGATGGATCCTCAAAATTTCCCAATAATGGCAATATATCAAGGCAAGAACGGTAGCCTAGATTCGAGGAAAAGTTTATCATCAAATCACATCAATCCTTATGTCCTTGCCATTCATGTTATAACACACAAAGAAGTCCAGGTGTTCACTTACATACAACTTCAATTTGCTACAAACAATTTAACCCTGCTAATGTTATTGGCAATGGAGGATTTGGGTTAGTGTACAGAAGAATCTTGCCTGATGGCAAAATAGTGGCCATCAAACAGCTTGATAGAGGTTAGAAAGCAAGGAGAATGTGAATTTAGAGTTGAGGTGGACCTTTTGAGCTGTTTGCATTCTCCCTATCTGCTTGAGCTGATTGGCTACTATGAATGGATTTGTAGATTTCACATCCTATTAAAGTAGTTTTGAAAAAAAAAATTAGTGCAATGGGATGAAGTACTTTATGGATGAAGCTATTGAGAGGAAAAAAATTACCCTCTATTTATTGTCATTGCAATCTATGATAATCTATAATTTAGAGGGTTTGGGATCCTAATTATACTCTCAGGATAGTCCCATTGAAATATGTAATTACACTTACATGAATAAGTGATTTATTCTTTTTTTTTTTTTTAAAGAAGCCTAGTTCTTGTGGGATATAAGCCAGATGTTATTGCACAAGGGAAATTTATGAAATATGGAATCAAAACAAAACCAAATATCAGAATGCCATTGCAAAATTGATAAAGATGAACATTCTTCTGAATGTATTTAGTGAATTGCACTCTATAAATCACAGTTAGAAATACAGCTACTAATCACACGTACAAACAAAACCCTAGAAACCAAAAAAATGAAAAGGATTATAGTATTTTTTAAAAGTGCGATGAATGTGTACCTATCTCCACCCTCACCACTGACACCCATGAGCTTGTGAGAATCAAGGAGCATTATTTTGTCCTCAGACGTCTTCTGCACTACAATACTCTACATGGCAGATGTATCAGCTACAACCAGAGAAAACCCATCCCCAACCAGTCCAAACACACACTCCATCACACAACTACTAAAAACCCTCTTCCCTTTTCGTTGCTTGCAAATTCTTATTCGCCAAGTAACACACAGACTGTATACCAAAACTATTAAACTTGCCCTCTTCTTGTTCCCTTTCCTACTTCAGATTTTCCCGCTTCCCTTTTACTGTATAAAGAAAAATAGCGTTTTGACTCTCTACCTAGTCCCTTTTACATGACGCGGGGAAATCTTAAATTTGGATTTCATATTCCTGGGTTTTTAGTTTGTAAGGGTAAAAGTACCTCTTGCCTTAAATCATATTGTCTAATTTTTATTTGTGTGACTAATTATTTAGTTGTGTTTTTTACCTGACGATCAAATTACTCATTTATAGTCGTGTTGCAAAAGATTAGTAGAATTTAGTTTATGAGACATTTGTAAGGTCTATATAGATAGACTTCTAGAAACCCTATGGAACCCATAATAGGCCTATACATGGCCCAACCTAGACAAGAATAGAAAGGTTTGTAGTCATTCATTAGGTTTGTTAAGCCATGAAGAATCTTTGAAGGTATTAAAAGGTCTACCAAACATTTCTAGGTCTGTCAAACTTTTATGAAGGGTTTGTGAGCATTTGGTGTATGTGATTATCTTTGGAGTACTTGTGGCATCACATGAAGAAATAAATGTCAACTAGGCAGAGAGTGACCATACAAAGGGATCAAAGACAGTGGAAGGGTAAAGTGTAGGATGTTGTAACAAAAGCTTATCAGGTGAGAATTAATGAAGAAAAAAAATCACCAAATGATCTTCATTCCCAAAAATAATAGGTAATGTTGGCAGTCCATACAGGGGTAAGATCCCCATCACCATGAGGTATTTCAAGAATTCAAAGTTTTTATAGCCCTAAGAAGGTTTGTCAAGAGTTTTATGGATATGTATAACCTAGGAAGGTCTGCATAATATTTTTAAGGTCTTTGTGAATCCTAAGAGCTCTATTAAACCATAATAAGGTCTATCAAACCCTAAAGTCCCATCATTTTTATCAAATCCAGTGTTTACTACATTATCGCTAAGTGCAGATAAGAGAGGTGCGGGTTGGTGGTATTAACCACCATCCTGCATGAGTCTTTTGACAGCGTTTACCACAGTACCGCTGAGTGCAGATAAGAGAGGTGCGGGTTGGCAGTGTTAACTGTCGTCTCGTGATGGTCAACAGAATGGCCTTGCAGTAGTGCGGTATACATACCGCTGTCCTATGATGGTCAATGGAATGGCCTTGCAGTAGTGTGATATACATAACACTGTCCTGCGGTGGTCAATGGAATGGCCTTGCAGTGGTGTGGTGTATAACTCGCAACACCGTGACAATCATGCAATGGGGTCTACGGTATGGCGGTTAAGCCTGGGTATGACGGACAAAGACAGAACCATGAGAAAGGTCAATAACGATTGACTGACGAGTAAGGTGTCAACATGTGGCAAGAGGCTGCTTCTTGATCTAAGCCATCAAAGTACCTATAGCACTGCCTCCTTCAATTGCAAATACAAACTACTGAATGACTATGAGGATTGTCTGTAATGTTTGGAACATTGATGGAGCCAAACATTGTTGGGGCAGATGGTAGGGTGTGCTTGGAGGTGACAATGTGTTATGTCTTTTGTTTGTAGTTGTAATTTGCACCATAAATTCCATATTTAAATAGGTGTTTAAATGTACAAGCATTTATTGTGCCTAAGCAGAAATCAACCTGAACCTGTTCTAATTTCCCATCATGTTGCCAATGCCATCTCATTTCCTATTTCTCATTTCTAGCAGCATAGATTAGAGGACAGATGTGGCCAATGTTGAACAGTAATAACACAAAGTGCAAATATGTAACTAATCTTGAATAATCTAAAATGTGAGAAGATACTGATCAAAACCCTAAAAGATGGAAAACCTCACAAACTAGATAAATTAAAACTTATGAGCTCAATTCATACCATGAAAATCAATTCATAAAGAAACATTAAATTAGAAAATAAAACAATTTGAGTATTACCTATGCAAATTGTTGCAAACATACTAAGATTATGGGGTAAGCCGCATGCTGATCAACACAGAGGAGCACATAGAAGCCATGCAGTTATTGTAATAGTAGCCACAATTTGTAGCTTGGTTTCTTTGGGATTATTATTGCTTGGATTCTACTACTGTAGAAGAAGCAATGTAGGTAGAAGAAGCCAAATAGCAAGGAAACTTGATGGATCCTAAAAAAATCCCAGTAATGGGAATATATCAAGCCGACCTAGTGAGAACGGTAGCCCAGATTTGAGGAAAAGTTTATCATCAGATCACATCAATCCTCTTGTCCCTGCCATCCATGTTATAACACAAAGAAGCCCAGGTGTTCACTTATAGAACAATTTTAACCCTACTAATGTTATTGGCAATGAATGATTTGGGTTACTGTACATAAGTGTCTTGCCTGATGGCAGAATAGTGGCCATCAAACACCTTGATAGAGGTGGAAATAGAGGAGAACATGAATTCAGAGTTGAGGTGGACCTTCTGAGCCATTTGCATTCTCCCTATTTGCTTGAGCTGATTGGCTACTGTGAATGGATTTGTAGATTTCATATCCTATTAAAGCAGTTTTGAAAAAAAAAATAGTGTAGAGGGATGAAGTACTTTATGGATGAAGCTATTGAGAGGAAAACAATTACTCTCTGTTTATTGTCATTGCAATCTATGATAATGTATAATAGAGGGTTTGGGCTCCTAATTTTACTCTCAGGACAGTCCCATGGAAATATGTAATTGCACTTGTTAGGTCTCAAAAATGTAGGTTGCTAATCCTAAGAGAATGCTAGGCTCTATGCTTAGATTCACAACATTTTTGAACTAACGCGACAGAATCAACCTTTAGGGTTTGATGACTCCCTGCACTTTAGGTCTTGCTACACCTAGGTGGGTGAACCTTGGAAATTAAAGCAGACTAAATGTAAATGTCTTGACTAATTAAATGAATCTACCTACAGTGGAAAATGGTCTAGGATAGATGAAGGCTTGCTAACTAATTCTATATCTAATATCTGATAAATGGTTGGTAGAAATTGTATACATGATATCAAGGTGAATTCTATGACTGTGCCTAACTAATAAAGGGTTTTTTAAATGATGAATTGCAATAAGACTAGTGCCTTGTTGGGTAAACAGAGTCAAATGGAAGACTAAGACTAGTGGCTTATATTTGGCAGTAATTCTAACTGTTTGGCATAATATTTTAGTTTATAACTTGTATAAACGTGCAAGGGAGTGACTAACAAACTCTTCTTGACAATCCAAACAATATAATCAGATCTCTTGTAATTCACCAGAAGGTAATTTAATCCTTTCTTGAAGGAACCAATTGAATGAAATATGCAAGAACAACAGATAATATTAACTTGGAGAAAGAATGACAATCCTAATTATACAGCTCTTCTTAGTAATCTAAACTAACACTTCCAGGTTACTGTGATTGATCAGAAGGATTTTTAATTCCTCTAATGGAAACCAATTAATTCAATCACACAGATACAACAAATGTGCATTGACAAATTAACTATATACTTGATATATTAATTTGAATAACAAGGAAATACTGAACTGCAGACAACCACACAACTGAGTAATCTTAATAAACAATTGATGCCAAAATAGAACCACAGAATCAGAGAACTTCAATTTACTTCTTCAATAATAAACTTGCAACATGGTCTTTGAGAAACATTGTAAACTTTATGTATTATATTCTATTGCTGATGATTATTCAGCATCAAATGTTTGAACTTATATAGAAATGTTTGTGAAGAGACATAACTCTTCAAGAAGTCTTTTGGGAATTAACAAGATTAACATAACAACCATAAAACAACAATACTTAGGCCCTATTCAACCAAAAGTATAACTGAGCAATATGGTCTAAGTACTTTTGGCTGCGATGTGAATTAGTAAATTTAATGGTGTTCCTTGTGATCACATCCATCGTAACCATCCTCTCCAAATGGTTGCAAGCTTCCCCAGATGCAGAGTCTTTGTCTTTAAGAGCTTCTAAAGCTTCATGTAATATCACTTGACTGTCTCTGCTCCATTCTTCTTTGCTCTTTAATTCTTTATCACTCTTGAACAATGTGGGCACTCCTACTTTTGAGGCTTCAACACACTCTTTGGCATCAGTCTTAAGTTGATCATAATACTTCTGATGTTGCTCAACCAAATCTTTTGCACTGGAGGTATCTGGAATGTCAGAGGTATCTTTATCCCGTGTCTCACTGAGTTTCTCCTGCAACCTTTTTTCAAGCCTCTCATGTTCTTTGATTGCTTTATAATTTTGAGAAAAATTATCCCAAAATTGGTTCAGCCAATGCATCATGTTGGTATGCCTGTTCTGGAGTACTGTGACAAGTGTATCCATCTGGATTTGAGCTACTTGATCTATGGATAGCGATTGGACACTCTGTGAGCTTTTACCCTGAGTTAGTCTCTTTACTAATCCCCTGAAGGTGCTCTTGACATCATCTTTCAAATAATCATTCTCTTTTGTCAATCTCTCATAGCTCAGCTTGTAGGCTTCCCTTTCTTTGATTAACATCTGAGCCTGTGCCTTATTCAACTTTGCAACATTAATTCCAATGTGTGCAGTGATCAAGGGGTCAATCTCCCCTGCCTTCAAGGTCATGACATGGCCAAAAGTTTTCTCAGTGTCTATAATGGCTGTCTTTTTGTGGGGAGGATACAGGGCCTATATCATCAATGAATTTTCATCATTATTATATTTGGTGCCCATATATACTTCATTGACACCTTCTGGAGTGAGCTTGTATTTATCATCCGTATTATGCAGAAAACTATCAAAGACTAAAGTAGAATTCAAATCAAGGCCAGGAAAGATCATAACCCCTGCTTCTTTGAGCAATTGTCTACCCTTAATAGGGGTCATATCTTACAATTCATTATCCACTGTTGCTTTCAACCTATCAAGTAATTGTCTCTCATTGTTGGCAGAGACATCATCAACTGACTCTCTGATTTCTTTCCCCTTGCATTTATATAAAAATGATTTGAATTCTTTAGAATAAATAAATTTATCATCAGAAATAAAAAAAATCATATGGTATTTGTCTTGGGTCTTCGTCAGCAGGCCCCTCCTCATCATGTGCTATGACAGGAAGCTGATATTGTTGTATTTTTCTTTTGGACATTTTTGTTATTTGTTTCTATGGTTCCTCTTGCCCTGCAGGCTCTTTATCACCAGAAGATAACACCTTAATCTCTGCAAGCTATTTCTTTTTCTCATCTAAGTCTCTGTTGTATTTCTCAACCACTAGTTCAACCTCAACCTTCTCCAAATTTCTGATGACATCATCGTGTGGATAGGGAACATGTGTGTACCCATTAATGTTTTATTTTCTTTGGGCAAGGTCAATAAAACCTCCAGGATCAAATCCTTTTCTCACCTCAGCACACCTCATATTGTAGTGCATCAATTTGTCTATAATGTGACCATATCCTTCCTTGGATACCATAGTGAAGTCTCCAAAACACAGAGTACTAGGGATAAAAGACTGTTTATCATGGGAACTCAAGTGCATCACATTTGAACAATTCATTTGCCTAACTATTTCCAAATAGGCAATTCTGTCAGGGACAATCTTAGGCAAGATAAAAGGAGCATCCTCAAAACCATAAACTCTAACCATAGTGGCATCCTCAAAACAATACCAATCTCCCCAGTTGTGAGTAACAGTAAGAGGACCACCAAAATCTTTTGGTCTAAGAAACCTCTTTATTTCATTTGAGATTGAATACTCACAGTGATGATTGAAATATCTATATAACACTTTGACACAATATTCCACAAATTACACATAGCTAGAATGGGCATATCTACTATCCCATATTCTGGTCCACATTTGCACGGGTGGCTTTTGCCCCCTCTGGTCTACTGGAACCACTTTGAATTCAGTTGGCCATAACCCCACTTCTTGGCCATAATAGAGCACCATGTGCATGAGAAGTGAGTAATGTTCAAAGGAAACTAATGGGGCATTGTTCTTTATGGCAGTCAGACCAGAGTCAATTCTATTAAAAATATAGGCAGCATAATCAAACTACCTGGCATTGAATGTCAGTAGCTATGACCATCAGAGGAATTGTCATAAAGTCAGGGACCTCTGATCCTAGGACCTGGTAGTAAGTGTATTGTATGTAAGGTTCAAATAGAGACACATGGAATGGAGGGCCATCATTTTCACTGAGGGGCACCATTTCTCCCTCTGCCCTAGGCCTATGAATAGGCAATCTCCACCCATTGTATGTAGTATCCATTCTCCAGTACTCCTTTTCTAAATCCTCATAAACTATCAGGACAATACATAAATCATTTAAGTCAAAAACTTCATAGATGGCATTCTTTGACAAATGTATAATAGGCTCCCCATGTGGGTTGTAAATAGCCTTAAGACTTGGGTTATATTGTTTAGCAAGAAGTTGGAGGAGTTCAACATTCAGAAACACGTCAGGAACAACTAATTTACCCAAATTCAAATGCCATGGGTTTGATACTAGAAAATTCCTAATTCTTCTGTTGAAATGGAATTTAAAGATCTCATAGCCTCTAATTGGAGTCCAAACATTCCCAAGGTATTTACACCTGTCTTTGAGTTTCTCCACTTCTACCCTAAGTTGTGCAGACCTTCCCTAAGTTGTACAGACCTTCGGGCTTTGGGAGTTGATCCTGGTAGTTGATCAATTAAGTCTTGGTTCAGTTTTCTTTCTTTTGTTTTCTCTTCAGGAGTTTTATCGATTTTCTATTTTTCTAGGTTTACTTGTATCACCCTGGGGTTTTCTGCCCTTTCCTTTCCCCGGAGTCTCCATTTATAATCCTTGACAGGAAAATTCATATTATAGGCTATAGCACAAAAATTTGCATGTATGTACCTATTATCAGAGGCTCTGATCAAATTCCCCTATTTTCTGCTTCAAGTCTCCGCTTGCTTACTCTTCTCAAACAATTTTATCAAACTTAATTGCAATGATTTCGAATGTTATCTCAGAGGATTTCTTCTTTGTCTGCAATTAATTGTTCGAGCATTTCAATTTTCTTGATCATTGTGAAATGTCACATCACCATAACTTCTCTCATTGACATGATTTTCATAATGTCTGGGTGATTTTAATATCTTCTTATGGCGTGAACGTTTGTTCATGGATTAATCGCTGTAACCCTTCAATTATCTCCTTGACGTCATACTTCATTTGTAAATTTGTATCGGTCAGATATCTTCAAGATCTACCCGATGTAGAAGTGAGCATGGTTATTATCAACGTGAATTTCTTCATTGCTGTGTGAATAACCTTCTTCCCCGATCTCGTAAGTGTCACCGATATGATTATCGGGGAGAGTCTCATCGATGAGTGTAATCCTTATTTCTATCGGAGTAATATATGTTATTGGAGTAACTTATTTCAAGTCACCCGATCGTGGTTATCTCCCCGATAGCCCTTTACACTCCTTATCGGAGAGACCTTCACAACATGTCACCGACATCGTTTTGAGTATTGCTTCAGTCAGACTTATAAGTTTTGTTCTAATTCATTTGCTCTCACCGATGGTCCTTATTCTTCATACATATCAGTGTAAGCTACGCCGAAGTACTTTTCTTCAATTGGTGAGACTTTAGAGTATCAGAAACTCCTTGATTTTTCTTTCCTATGCTTATCTCCTTTCGATGACTGCTAGTTCCCTCTATTCCACTGAATGATCGGTGAGAGTCCTACTCAACTCCTACATCAGTCTAACTTACATTATCTGGAGGGTTTTCAGAGTATTCTCTGATAGTCTTTCCTTATACGAATCGGCGTGACTGGTAACTTTCTCTCCGACGAAAGGCCATCGGTATCATTTTCTCCATCGGTGACTTTTGAAATCTTCTCCCCAACCCTTATTCTCACGCTGATAGCCATTTCAACAAGTTTCTCATGGATCAGTATAACTAACATAAGGTCTTACCAATGTTAAGAAATTGAGGCCCTTTACATTATTTGTAATAAAAGTCATAGGATTTTATGGGATATATCAGTTGTTTATTCTAATTTTGGGTGAAATATTTTTTGGTTTGGTTAGACATGATTGGGTATAAAGAGGAAATTTTTAATTTTTCCTATCCCAACAGTGGCTCTGTCTGGGATGTATACTCCTTGTGAGTATAACAAGAATTCAGATCTCTTGGGTAAGTAGACCATACGTTTTATTTATTTGGGATGATGGTTTTATGAGAATGGGAGATGGAGGTGATAATGATGGGGAATTTGGATGATCCTATGCTACTGTACATGGAAAAGATTATATATATATATTTATATGTAGAGATTCATAAGACTGTCCATGTACTGGCATGTCCTAATCTCTTTTGATTACCCTAGACTACTGTGCATCGAATAAAAGTATTTTGAGAACTTTTTAAGGGTTGTCCATGCACTAGCAACACTCAATTCTCTTTGTGTATGATTATGGAAAGAAAGGCTTAAGATATTGCCCATGCATAGGCAGTTCCTGCTCTTCTCCGAACATGTTTTGCAAATAGTAAGTCATCACCTCCTTTGCCAATTATAACAAAAGGACCTAGCCATAAGCTTCAAACTTCCCATGCTTTCCTTTCTCTTGGCACCTAGCATTCCACATTAGTACTAAATCATTTATCTCAAACTTCCTGTCTTTGGCCTTCTTGTCAAAAAGGTAATTCACTTGTGATTATAACTTGATATTCTGCCTTTGGGCTAGTCTCCTTGTTTCATCAAGTTCTGCAAGATGTTCTAATCTTTCCTCCATTGGTTCAGGAATGTTTAAATCTTCCTAAAGAATAAATTTGTAAACTGGTATGAGATTTTCTAATGGTATTCTCATTTGTGTTCCATATACTAGTTCAAAAGGAGATCTCCCAATTGCTCTTTTTATAGTAATCCTATCAGCCCATACAGCTATTTTTAACTTTGAATCCCATGCTTTTTTGTTTCCCTTCAACATTCTTTTTATGATTTTTAGAAGGCTTTTGTTGCTGGATTCTGCCTGCTCATTTGCTTGTGGATGATATGGAGCAGCATAGGACACAGTGATGCCATGTGTATTACAGAAATTTTTGAATTCATCAGACCTGAAACACATTCCATTGTCCGTGATTAACCTTACTGGAGTGCCAAATCTGAATATAATATTTTCCATCAGAAAGTTAATCACCACCCTGCTTGTTGCTTGTTTGGTTGGGATTGCTTCCACCCATTTAGTGAAGTAATCTGTCGCCAGTAAAATCCATTTGTGTCCACCACTTGACTTCTCCACAATTTCTCCTATGAAATCAATACCCCACTGATAGAATGGAGCCTCCACCTGCATGGGTTTCAAGGGCAATGCTCCTTGCTATTTCAACTTTCCTAAAAATTTCTGACACACTTCACATTTCCTAGTGTAATGATATGAATCATTAAAAACTTTAGGCCAATAGTATCCAGCCCTTAAGATCTTGTGGGCTGTAGTCTTTGCTGAGAAATGACCTCCACACATGCCCTCATGTAACTCTTTCATGATATGTTTTGATTGATGTTCATCTAGGCATGATAGTAGAATACCATCCCTATTCTTCCAATAAAGATCTCCATCAATAAATACATATTTTGAGGCTTGCAATTTAAGTGTCCTTTTATTATGATCATACCCCTCACGACATTTCATGTGCTTTAGATAATATATGCTATCGGTATACCACGGAATATGCTCAATGCTAGAACTTGTATTATCAACATCATTAGTACTACCTATCTGAGAAGCTTCAAGATTACTTTCAGCCATCAACCTAGCAAGACCCTGTCCTCTCACTAGTTTAGTGATCTGGATTTCAATATTAAATTCCTAAATTCTATTGATCCATCTGCATCTTCTGCCTGTGACTTCAGTTTGGACCAATACATCTTTTACTGCAGCATTAGGCACATATGCTATGATTTTAGCTCCCACCAAGTATGGCCTAAAGGTTTTAACTGCCTTCACCAATGCATATGCCTGTTTCTCAACAATATCATATTTTAACTCTGCATTTTGAAGAGATTTGCTAAAAAATGAAATGGGTTGTACATGTCCATCGTTATTTTTCTGCAATAGTACTGCTGCAACTGTATGATAAGAGGCAAATGAGAATAGTTGGAATGGTTTATTGAAATCAGGGGATATCAGGATAGGGGCTTCTTTGATTTCTCTCTTAATAGTAGAAAATGCTTCTATTGTTTCTATTGTCCATTTTACTTCTGCATTTTTCTTCAACATTCTTGATATGGGACTAACAATTTCTGCAAAATTTGATATAAACCTTCTGACAAAGTTAATTTGACCAAAAAATGACTGTATGGCTTTCACATTTTTAGGAATAGGAACTTGGTCAATTGCTTTTACTCTCTCAGGATCTATTTTCACTCCATCTTTTGAGACTATGTGGCCAAGCAACTTCCCCTCTGTCACTGCAAAATGGCACTTCTTAGGATTCAATGAAATCCCATATTCTAGGGCCTTGATAAATATTTGCTCCAAATGTGCACAATGATCTTCAACCCTTTTGGAATATGCTGTCATATCATCTTGATATACTATCATGATTTTGTTAATCAATTCAGCAAATGCCACATCCATTACTCTTTGGAATGTTGCTCCGACATTAGTGAGTCCGAATGGCATCCTTAAATATACATATGTTCCCCATGGGGTGGTGAATGCAGTCTTAAATTGTTCTGACTCTTTGACCTTCACCTGATTGTATCCTAAGAAGCCATCCATCATTGATCACATCCGGTAACCTTTTGTAATGTTACTTCCATATTAGGGAGGGGATAGTTGTCTTTTAGGGAAGATTTGTTTAAGTTCCTGAAGTCCACACATAATCTAATATCACCATTCTTTTTCCTGATAGGTACCAAATTAGAAACCCAAGAAGAATGCCTGATGGGTTTAATGATAGCTCCATCTCTTAATTTTGTAAGCTCTTTAAGCATCTTAGGAGCTAATATAGGATTGATAGGCCTCTGTTTTTGCCTGAACGGTTTAGCATCTGGTTTCAATGGTATTTCATGCTGAAAAGATCCTCCCTATATGCTTTTAAATCATCATATGACCAAGCAAATACGTGTCTATACTTCCTAAGTAAGTTGATGATCCTGCTTCTGATTTTGGGGTTAAGACTCTTTCCAATAAATACATTCTTTGGGGCTGCCTATGTCCCCAAATTAATCTCTTCAAGGTCATTTTGCACCACTCGTGTGTCTTTCATTTTAAATCTACCATGTCCATCAAATGCCTTTTCCAATTCTATAAGTCCCTTAGGTATTTTATTTGTTTTCAACTGGACTATCTCTTGACCAAAAAATGGTTTCCTTCCCATCATGTTCTTCTACAAATGCATTGAAATCAATCTCTTGATTTTCATAATAATCAACACAATGCAGGAAGTTGATTATATCAACATCGTTATCAAACACTTTCCAGTTAAATGTATATTATCTGGGCTGGTGGGTCTGGTTTTGAATTCAACTTCTGTAATGCCTCCTAATGTGACATCATCCCTTTTTAATGCGATATTCACTAGAAAATCTGACATAATGTTTTTTGACCTATCAATCCAGTTGATTGAGAAGGCATAAAATAACTCAATATCATCCCAGACTGCGTTTCTGTATTGTCTCAACCTCTTGTTTTTTGATAGATATTTCTCTCTCAATTGAGAAGTAACCAGTTCAGAATCACCATATATAGCTAACTTTTTTATCTTATGCTTGGTGGCTATGTTCAAACCATTGAGCAAAGCTTCGTACTCTGCTACATTGTTTGTGCATTCAAATGTTAACAGAAAAGAGTATTTGAAAGTTTTACTAGTTGGTGAGATAAATACTACTCCGGCCCCATTTCCCATTTTGCTGCATGCACCATCAAAATACATCTTCCATACATCAGTTTCTTCCTTCTTAGATTCAATATGTATTGGATCAGTATTCTGCAATTCTGGTTGATTTTTCTCAACTTTGAAAGCTCCCAAATCTGTATCACAAAAGAAATTTATTTGATGTTGATCCAAACATTCTATAATATTTTCATTTCTTGGCTTCTTGCACAACTTGATTTCTTTACCTCCCATTGGTATTGTGGCATATGATAAGTCCAATTGGACATTCCCTCTTGCCATTGCAGCCCATTGTCTCGATAGAAGCATTCCATAATATGGTGGGATGTCAACCATACTAATATCAATGTTATAAGTTGCTTTAGGGTATGAGGCCAGTTTTATCTCCACATCCCTCATAATACCAATGACTGGGATGGATCTATTATCCATTGCATAACACCTACCAAATGTAGTGTCAACCTACATTCCCAGTTCTTTCATAACTACTATTGGCATGATATTCATGGCCGCACCTGAATCAATCATGCAATTCCTCACTATCCTGTTTTTGATTAATAATGTAGTGTAGAAAGGGTCCACCTATGAGGGATTCTTTGTCAATGTATCACCTAGGTATACCTCAGGCATTTGGAATGTTTCTTGATGAACATTGTTTGTTCTATTCTCTGATCTCGTATGTTTTTGATTTGGTATATCTGAAATCAGTTTAACTATTGTATTCCTATATTTGTCTATCTTCATCATCTCCAGAAGTGGAACTGATAACTTTACTTGGGATATTGCATGAACAATGTCAAATGAATGGTCCACAGTCTGGTCATTCTTTTCTATCTTTATATGTTCCTTTTCTTGATTTTGTGATTTATCTTTTTTATTTTTATCAGCCTTTTCTGGTTCTTTGAATGATGACTTTGCATTATTCTTTTTGTAATTTTGATCTTTTATAAAGACACTCCCAAGTGTTCCTTGTTCAACATTCACTGTCATGTTCCTTAAGTTATATGCATTTTTAGCTTGAGCTATTGTAGCTATTGTGAGATCTTCTCTTTCATTTTCAGTGGGCTTTCTCCACCTATCATATGGCTGATTGTTATAATAGGTAGGTTCCTCATAACTATCCTCCTGATCTAAGAACACTTCTTGTTTTCCCATATTGACATGATGTCTCTGATTTCCCACATCATATTCATATCCCTCTTCCTTTGTAGAAGAATAGTCTTCATTCAACATATATGGTGTATCTTGCATCATGTTTATTGTGTGATTGTCTCTGTTATAATTATATAATGCTTCTTCATGTTGTACTGTTTTGGCCACCTCACAATATTCAGGTGAATGTGGTAAATTGCACATCAGACACCAAGGTTTATCTTCTACCATATGTGCCACATTTCTTTTTAGAGGGTCATGTGTATCTTTGCCATAATGTTGCTTTCTATTATTTTCAATGGGTCTCCCATCTTTCCAATTCGTATTATATGGCATATCATGCAACCTGGGCCTTTCATGTCTATGCTGACCTTCTTGTTTAGTCTACTAAATGTTTGGGTTCTGAGGGTTTCTAGGGTCATCCCTCTTGCTAACCATACTTGCAACTTTCCTATTGTTCTCAATAGTTAATGCCACTTTATGTGCTTTAGCCAGGGTTGCAGGGCACTAGTTTCTAAGTTCGTACCCTGTCTTGGGATCAAATGCTTTTAGATAAATTCTCAATGCTGCTGGATCAGACAACTTGGATCCATGTGGTATTTTGTTGTGTAATTTGGAAAATTTTAGATTGAAGTCATACACTGATTCATTTTGGTATTTATGAATACTTATCAATTCATGTAATGCAAACTCAGGGGCATACTGATTACCATATTGCTCCTTAAATTGATTATGGAAATCAGTTATTGAATTGATTGAGGCATCAGGTAAGCTGTTGAACTAGTCTCTTGCATCTTTAGTCAGGGACATCATGAATAACCTCATTCTAACATCCTCCCAGTCCATACCAATATCTTGTACGAAAGCATTGAAGCTTCTGATGTGATCTTCAGCTAATATTGCACTGTTCCCAGTGAACTTGGGAACTATATTTCTCCAAATACTATCCATAGGGTATGGATATAATTGATATCCAGTTAGATCAAATTGGCTACATATGTTTGCGAGGTTTTTAGGTGGAAAATTTATGGGTGGTCAGTTAGGATAGTAATTATATCCACCCGGAGGCTGATGATAAGCATATTGCTACTGTTGGTTCATGTGGGGATTTATATAAGGATTTTGTGGTCTATAATATTGTTGGCCAGGGGGTGGGTAAGGATTAGCCATTTGCTGAGAGGTGTTGTGCATGGGAGGTGGTCTAGGAACTTTAGGAATGGTATTTTGATGACTTCCGGATGCTTGTGAATTTGAAGCACCACCTATATTTTGGTGTATATTTTGCTGTGGATTCCTAGAAGTGTTTCCCCTATGTGGAGGTACATATTTTGGAGGAGTTGTTTTAGCTCTACTCTTTATCTGTTGAATCTCTTGTTACAACAACCTCTTAGTTTCCTCTATCTTGATCATCTCAAGTTCTTCCTAGAGCCTAAGCAGATCTTGTTGTGCTTGATTCATGCCTCCTAACCTCTTTAGTCTTTCATTTATTTCTTGATTTGAGAACCCATGTTTTACCCCTTCTCCTTATTGTAATGACATTTTAAAATCATATTCAACTTGCCTTTGATCAATTTCCCTCATGGCTTGTGCTTCATACTCAAGCTGTTCTTGAGAGTCTGGTCTGTATTTTGCCAATATATCATCAGTTACTCCGTTGAGATTCTCATTTGAATCATGCAGAGGTGTGAACTTATTGTGAATTGCAATAGTTTGCTCAACATTATCTTCTTGAGCCTCGTGGTTATTATTCTGGTGAGAATAGTTTGATGTTCCATTTCTCTTGGAGCTATTTCTAATTGGTGGAGATGATTACAATTTCTTGCCTTCCATTTTAGATCTCCTACCATCCATTTGGTATCAACTTTCTGTTATAACAGTTTCTAGATTCGCCACCTATTTTGTAAATAGGAAAATTTTATAATTTATCTTTCTGGATTCTTCTTGCCAGCAGAGTTACCAAATTAAAGTTTTCTGAAATGACTCTATAAAGGAATGGTTTATTACTAAGGTCTTTTTATTAAGTCCCTAGTAGAGTCTCCAATTTGTTAGGTCTAAAAAATGTAGGTTGCTAATCCTAATAGAATGCCAGGCTCTATGCCTAGATTCACAACATTTTTGAACTAACGTGACAGAATCAACCTTTAGGATTTGATGACTCCCTGCACTTTAGGTCTTACTACACCTAGGTGGGTGAACCTTGGAAATTAAAGCAGACTAAATGTAAATGTCTTGACTAATTAAATGAATCTACCTACAGTGGCAAATGGTGTAGGATAGATGAAGGCTTGCTAACTAATTCTATATCTAATATCTGATAAATGGTTGGTAGAAATTGTATATGCGATATCAAGGTGAATTCTATGACTGTGCCTAACTAATAAAGGGTTTTTTAAATGATGAATTGAAATAAGACCAGTGCCTTGTTGGGTAAACAGAGTCAAATGGAAGACTAAGACTAGCGGCTTATATTTGGCAGTAATTCTAACTGTTTGGCATAATATTTTAGTTTATAACTTGTATAAACGTGCAAGGGAGTGACTAACAAACTCTTCTTGACAATCCAAACAATATAATCAGATCTCTTTTAATTCACCAGAAGGTAATTTAATCCTTTCTTGAAGGAACCAATTGAATAAAATATGCAAGAACAACAGATAATATTAACTTGGAGACAGGATGACAATCCTAATTATACGGTTCTTCTTAGTAATCCAAACTAACACTTCAAGGTTACTATGATTGATCAGAAGGATTTTTAATTCCTCTAATGGAAACCAATTAATTCAATCACACAGATACAACAAATGTGCATTGACATATTAACTATATACTTGATATATTAATTTGAATAACAAGGAAATACTGAACTGGAGACAACCACACAATTGAGTAATCTTAACAACCAATTGATGCCAAAATAGAACCACAGAATCAGAGAACTTCAATTTACTTCTTCAATAATAAACTTGGAACATGGTCTTTGAGAAACATTGTAAACTCTATGTATTATATTCTACTGCTGATGATAATTCAGCATCAAATGTTTGAACTTATATAGAAATGCTTGTGAAGAGACATAACTCTTCAAGAAGTCTTTTGGGAATTAACAAGATTAACATAACAACCATAAAACAACAATGTTTAGGCCCTATTCAACCAAAAGTATAACTGAGCAATATGGTCTAAGTACTCCTGGTTGCAATGTGAATCGGTAAATTCAATGGTGTTCCTTGTGATCACATCCATCATAACCATCCTCTCCAAATGCTTGCAAGCTTCCCCGGATGCAGAGTCTTTGTCTTTAAGAGCTTCTAAAGCTTCATGTAATATCACTTGACAGTATCTGCTCCATTCTTCTTTGCTCTTTAATTCTTTATCGCTCTTGAATAATGTGGGCACTCCTGCTTTTGAGGCTTTAACACACTCTTTGGCATCAATCTTAAGTTGATCATAATACTTCTGATGTTGCTCAACCAAATATTTTGCACTGGAGGTATCTGGAATGTTAGAAGTATCTTTATCCCATGTCTCACTGAGTTTCTCCTGCAACCTTTTTTCAAGCCTCTCATGTTCTTTGATTGCTTTATAATTTTGAGAATAATTATCCGAAAATTGGTTCAGCCAATGCATCATGTTGGTATGCCTGTTCTGGAGTACTGTGACAATTGTATCCATCTGGATTTGAGCTACTTGATCTATGGATAGGGATTGGACACTCTATGAGCTTTCACCCTGAGTTAGTCTCTTTACTAATCCCCCGAAGGTGCTCTTGACAACATCTTTCAAATAATCATTCTCTTTTGCCAATCTCTCACAGCTTAGCTTGTAGGCATCCCTTTCTTTGATTAACATCTGGGCCTATGCCTTATTCAACTTTGCAACATTAATTCCAATGTGTGCAATGATCAAGGGGTCAGTCTCCTCTACCTTCAAGGTCATGACATGGCCAAAAGTTTTCTCAGTGTCTATAATGGCTGTCTTTTTGTGGGGAGGATATAGGGCCCATATTATCAATGAATTTTCATCATTGTTATATTTGGTGCCCATATATACTTCATTGACACCTTCTGGAGTGAGCTTGTATTTATCATCCATATTATGCAGAAAACTATCAAAGACTAAAGCATAATTCAAATCAAGGCCAGGAAAGATCATAACCCCTGCTTCTTTGAGCAGCTGTCTACCCTTACTAGGGGTCATATCTTACAATTCATTATCCACTGTTGCTTTCAACCTATTAAGTAATTTCTCTCATTGTTGGCTGAGACATCATCAACTGACTCTCTGATTTCTTTCCCCTTGCATTTATATAAAAATGGTTTGAATTCTTTAGAATGAATAAATTTATCATCAGAAATACAAGAATCATATGCTATTTGTCTTGGGTCTTCATCAGCAGGCCCCTCCTCATCATGTGCTATGATAGGAGGCTGATATTGTTGCATTTTTCTTTTGGACATTTTTGTTATTTGTTTCTATGGTTCCTCTTGCCCTGCAGGCTCTTCATCACCAGAAGATAACACCTCAATCTCTGCAAGCTATTTCTTTTTCTCATCTAAGTCTTTGTTGTATTTCTCAACCACTAGTTCAACCTCAACCTCCTCCAGATTCCTGATGACATCATCATGTGGATAGGGAACATGTGTGTACCCCCTGAGGTTTTGTTTTCTCTGGACAAGGTCAATAAAAAATTCAAGATCAAATCCTTTTCTCACCTCAGCACACGTCATATTGTAGTGCATCAATTTGTCTATAATTTGACCATATCCTTCGTTGAATACCATAGTGAAGTCTCCAAAACACAGAGTACTAGGCATAAAAGACTATTTATCATGGGAATTCAAGTGCATCACATTTGAACAATTCATTTGCCTAACTATTTCCAAATAGGCAATTCTGTCAAGGATAGTCTTAGGCAAGATAAAAGGAGCATCCTCAAAACCATAAACTCTAACCATAGTGGCATCCTCAAAACAGTACCAATCTCCCCAGTTGTGAGTAACAGTAAGAGGACCACCAAAATCTTTTGGTCTAAGAAACCTCTTTATTTCATTTGAGATTGAATACTCACAGGGATGACTGAAATATCTATATAACACTTTGACACAATATTCCTCAAATTGCACATAGCTAGAATGGGCTTATCTACTATCCCATAATCTGGTCTACATCTGCATGGGTGGATTTTGCCCCCTCTGGTCTACTAGAACCACTTTGAATTCAGTTGGCCATAACCCCACTTCCTGGCCATAATAGAGCACCATGTGCATGAGAAGTGAATAATCTTCAAAGGAAACTGATGGGGCATTGTCCTTATGGCTGTCAGACCAGAGTCAATTCTATTAAAAATATAGGCAGCATAATCAAACTACCTAGCATTGTGGCACTGAATGTCAGTAGCTATGACCATTAGAGGAATTGTCATAAAGTCAGGGACCTCTGATCCTAGGACTTGGCCCACAGAGTAGTATGTGTATTGTATGTAAAGTTCAAATAGAGACACATGGAATGGAGGGCCATCATTTTCACTAAGGGGCACCATGTCTCCCTCTACCCTAGGCATGTGAATAGGCAATCTGCACCCATTGTATGTAGTATCCATTCTCTAGTACTCCTTTTCCAAATCCTCATAAACAATGGGGACAGTACATAAATTATCCAAGTTAAAAACTTCACAGATGGCATTCTTTGACAAGTGTATAATAGGTTCCCCTTGTGGGTTGCAAATAGCCTTAAGACTTGGGTTATATTGTTTAGCAAGAAGTTGGAGGAGTTCAACATTTAGAAACACGTTAGGAACAACTAATTTACCCAAATTCAAATGCCATGGGTTTGATACTGGAAAATTCCTAATTCTTCTATTGAAATGGAATTTAAAAAGCTCATAGCCTCTAATTGGAGTCCAAACATTCCCAAGGTATTTACACCTGTCTTCTAGTTTCTCCACTTTTGCCCTAAGTTGTGCAGACCTTCAGGCTTTGGGAGTTGATCCTAGTAGTTGATCAATTAAGTCTTGGTTTAGTTTTCTTTCTTTTGTTTTCTCTTCAAGAGTTTTATCAATTTTCTATTTTTTAAGGTTTACTTGTATCACCCTGGGGTTTTTTGCTCTTTCCTTTCCCTGGAGTCTCCATTTACAATCCTTGACAGAAAAATTCAAATCATAGGCTATAGCACAGAAATTTTTATGTATGTACCTGTTATCAGAGGCTCTGATCGAATTCCCCTATTTTTTGCTTCAAGTCTGCGCTTGCTTGCTCTTCTCAAACAATTTTATCGAACTTAATTGCAATGATTTCAAATGTTATCTTAGAGGATTTCTTCTTCGTCTGCAATTAATTCTTTGAGCATTTTAATTTTCTTGATCATTGTGAATTGTCACATCATCATAACTTCTCTCATCGGCATGATTTTCATAATGTCTGGGCTATTTTAATATCTTCTTATGGTGCGAACGTTTGTTCATGGATCAATCGTTGTAACCCTTCAATTGTCTCCTCAACGTCATACTTCATTTGTAAATTTGTATCGGCCAGATATCTTCAAGATCTACCCGATGTAGAAGTGGGCATGGTTATTATTGGCGTGACTTTATTCATCACTGTGTGAATAACCTTCTTCCCCGATCTCCTAAGTGTCACCGATATGATTATCGGGGGAGAATCTCATCGATGAGTGTAATCCTTATTGCTATCGGAGTAAGATATGTTATCGGAGTAACTTATTTCAAGTCACTCGATCGTGGTTATCTCCCTGATAGCCCTTTACACTCCTTATCGGAGAGACCTTCACAACATGTCACCGACATTGTTGTGAGAATTGCTTCGGCCAGACTTATAAGTTTTGTTCCGATTCATTTGCTCTCACCGATGGTCCTTATTATTCATACATATCGGTGTAAGCTACACCGAAGTACTTTTCTTGAATCGGTGAGACTTTAGAGTATCGAAAAACTCCTTGATTTTTCTTTCCGATGCTTATCTCCTTCTGATGACTGCTAGTTCCCTCCGTTCCACTGAATGATCGGTGAGAGTCCTACCGAACTCCTGCATCGGTCTGACTTACATTAGAGGAAATTTACATAAAAAATAGGCCTCCTAAGGATGACATCAACAGCTTTTTGAGTTATTAAAAATCAACTAAAAGATGACATCAACCGTTACAGTGACATCATCCAAAATAAAAATAAAATTATTTATTTTATAAAATTAAACTTTCTAAAAATCCTATGAATTAACTCATGATGGTTAATTTAACTCTACACATCCTACTCTATCTCATTTATCTTTCTAAATATAAAAGATTTTTTTGTTTTTTAGATTTATATTCTTAAGTTCTATTATAGAAATTTTTATGTTTTCCAAAAAAATAAAAAAAAGATACTAAAAAAAAAAAAAACTAAAATAGAAACAAAAAAAGAAAGGATAAAGATGAGATAAAAGAAAGATTAAAATAGAACAATAGAACAAACCTTTAAATCTAAAAAAAATTAATAATAATAAATCTCAATTTATTAATGAGTTTATTAAAAAAATGATACTTGAAAGACAAATGTTACAACATTTTTTATTTAAAATCTTAATTTTATAAACATGTATATATATAGTGTTTTAAATATATATAAATTAATAATTTAAAATGATAGATCTAATTATTAGATAAATATTTTAATTTCTTCCCACTTTTCTCTCCAAAATTATTCTTAAAATAAGAAAAAGAAAAAAGAGAAAAAATATTATTTTGAGAAAGAAAAATTAAAAACTAACAAACAGTCATAAAAAAAAGTTATTTTGTGAAAGAAAAATAAAAAGCTAAAAAATACTAAAGAGAAATATTTAAAAGTTATTTTGTGAAAAAAAATTTAAAACTAACAAATACTTATTAAAAAAGTTATTTTGTGAAAGAAAAATAAAAAGCTAAGAAATACTAAAGAGAAAAATATTTAAAAGTTATTTTGTGAAAAAAAATTAAAAACTAACAAATACTCATAAAAAAATTATTTTGTGAAAGAAAAATAAAAAGCTAAGAAATATTAAAGAGAAAAATATTTAAAATTTATTTTGTGAAAAAAAAAAAGTCAAAAATACTAAAAAGAAAAACATTTATATTTATATCTTAAAAGAAAAATAAAAAAATCTATTGTAATTAAAGTCTGAAGTGTTTATTTAAATTTAGAAAGTTTTGCTTTTAGAAACATAAGTTTAAAATAAATGATTTTTTAAAGAGAAAATAAAACAAAAAAAGAAATAATATAAAAAGAAAAGTAAACTTGAGTTCTTAAAGCATTTATAATAGAAATATGTGACTCCCTTAACTCATGTAGTTAACTAATTTTAATTTATTTATAATTAAGTAATTTATATTATTTGAGATATGTTTTGCTTTTTAAGAGTTTCTTAGGAGGCCCATTTTATATGTAAATTTCCCCTAATGCATTGTTGGGAGGGTTTTCAGAGTATTATCTAATAGTCTTTCCTTATATCGATCAGCGTGATTGGTAACTTTCTCTCTGACAAAAGGCCATCAGTATCATTTTCTCCATCAGTGACTTTTGAAATATTCTCCCCGACCCTTATTCTCATGCCGATAGCCATTTCAACAAGTTTATCATGGATTGGTATAACTAAAATAAGGTCTTGCCGATGTTAAGAAATTGAGGCCCTTTACATTATTTGTAATAAAAGTCATAGGATTTTATGGGATATATCAATTGTTTATTCTGATTTTGGGCGAAATATTTTTTGATTTGGTCAGACATGATTGGGTATAAAGACACGAAAATTTTAATTTTTCCTATCCCAACAGCACTTACATGAATAAGTGATTTATTCTTTTTTTTTAAAGAAGCTTGGATCTTGTGGGATATAAGCCAGATGTTATTGCACAAGGGAAATTTATGGAATATGGAATAAAAATAAAACCAAATATTAGAATACCATTGCGAAATTGATAAAGATGAACATTCTTCTGAATGTATTCCTTGAATTGCACTCTGTAAATCATAGTTAGAAATACGGCTACTAATCACACGTATAAACAAAACCCTAGAAACCAAAAAAATGAAAAGGATTATAGTATTTTTTTAAGTGCGATGAATGTGTACCTATTTCCACCCTCGCCGCTGGCACCCATGAGCTTGTGAGAATTGAGGAGCATTATTTTTTCCTCAAACGTTTTCTACACTACAATGCTCTGCATGGCAGATGTATCGGCCACAACCAGAGAAAACCCATCCCACCCAATCCAAACACACACTCCATCACACAACCATTAAAAACGCTCTTCACTTTTCGCTGCCTGCAAATGCTTCTTTGCCACGTAACACACAGACTGTATACCAAAACTATTGAACTCGCCCTCTTCTTATTCCCTATCCTACTTTAGATTTTCCTATGTCCCTTTTACTGTATAAAAAAAATAATGTTTTGACTCTCTACCTAGTCCCTTTTATGTGACACGGGAAAATCTTAAATTTGGATTTCATTTTACTGGGTTTTTAGTTTGTAAGGGTAAAAGTACCTCTTGCCTTAAATCATATTGTCTAATTTTTATTTGTGTAACTAATTATTTAGTCATTTTTATTTGTGTGACTAATTATTTAGTTGTGTTTTTTACCCGACGATCAAATTAGTCATTTATTTAGTAGCTGTGTTGCTCAAAATTAGTAGAATTTAGTCATTTTTAGTTGTCGTGACTAAAAGTTTTAGTCACCTAGTCATTTATTTGCCAAATTCTACTAGTGACCGAACCATGCCATTAACGATAAAATTTAAATATTCTATTTATTTATCTTTGTGCACATGCAATTAAATAATTTGTTTAATTAATTTCTCCATTATCCCCTCTCACCATAATTTCCTCTAGTCAAATCAGTTAACAAATCAATCAAAACAGTTGACTCCTCAATCAATTCTATTAACAAATTAATTAATTTTGTTAACAATCCAGTCAACCTCGTTAACGAATCAATCAATTTAGTCAACTCCTCAATCAAATCTGTTAGCCTCCATAATTCACGAGAGGACCAGGACACTTGTCACTCTCTCATTCGATTTCAACCATTGGTCTTTCTGATCATTCTCCACCGTTGATCTACATTTTTTAAAGTCTATAAATTGAACATCGTTCTCACCATTTGATCATCTCTCACATTAGTAAACTTATGCTTTTGCCATTTGAATCATTCATTTTGGGAGATCAAGGTTATGTTGCTTGAGTTTGAGCAATCCATGTGATACTTACATAGCAAGGAGCAAAATCTATTGGATTTGGGTGCACTCCAATTCACTCAATTAGTTTTGGTTGGATTTGTGTGCAAGGGAAGGTATAATATTGCTAATTTCAATTTCTTTCATTGGTCTTTGCTTTCAAATTTTAATCCATCACACTATCTATATATTCAATGTCAAACTCACTGAGTAACATGACCCACTTCACTATACATCCTATGAGGGAGGCTTTAGAGAGAAGATATTTGAGTGGATCAACCTTGGGTATGAGCTTGATCGTTTGACTTAACATGTATTGTTAAAGATTTTGGGAGTTGAAGATGTCAACTAGACATGCACACTCCATTGGTGTGTAGTTTAGCTCATAGCCAACTAGTGTCAAGTTGATATAGTAGATAGGTCTTTTATGATCTTTTTCATCTTGTTGGGATAATAGTGTCCTAGTGCAACTGGTGTTTCTAATATTTAGAGTAGGGGCTTTCCTAGAATAGGTGCCATGAGGACTGGGGGTGACACCATATATTCTTTGATTTTATCGAATGTTTATTGACAAGTCTGATCCAACTTAAAGTGAACATGTTTATGAAGAATGTGGGAGAAGGGTTGGCATTTGTTTACTAACTATGTATTGAATCGTCAAATGACATGGAGTTTTCCCTAGAGCTTGTGAAGTTGCTTTAGGTGTTTAGGCGGAGGCATTTTTGTGATAACTATCACTTTAGCAAGATCTACCTCAATACCTCTTTTGGAGATGATGAAATCCAACAATTTTATAGATATAACCCCGAAGACACACTTATTAGGATTTAGTCACACCTTGTATACTCTTAGACGCTCAAAGATGTGTTCAAGGACCCTGGGGTGTCTGTCCCTCATTTTTATTTATCTAGGAGATCATCCATATAATCTTCCATGATGTCATGTAGCATGTCATGGAAGATGACCATCATTACCCTCTGATATGTTTCTCGCATTTTAAGCCCAAAACGTATCACTTGATAGTAGCAAGTACCCCAAGGACAAGTGAAGGTTGTTTTATGTTGATCTTCAAGTGCTATCTAGATTTGATTATACCCTAAAAATCCATGCATGAGTGATAACATCTCGTGACCAATTGTGAGGTTGCCAATGATATCTATGTTAGGGAGTGGGAAGTCATCCTTAGGGCATGCCTTTTTGAGGTCTCTAAAATCTGCGTAGATGTAGATGCCCCTAGATTCATGCTAACAGGTACAATATTAGACACCCATTTAGGGTAGTCAATACAAAAGATAAAGTTGACTTCCAGGAGCTTTTGTAATTCCTCTTTTACCAGTAAAGCAATTTGTGCATGTATCTTTTCAAGCTTTTGCTTAATAAGTTTAACATCGGGATGTACAACAAGATGGTGGACTACCAAATATGGGTCCAACCTTGGCAAATCAGTGTATAACCAGGTAAATATGTTTGATGCCTTCTACAAGATGGTGGATATAGTAAGTTTCTCTATAGGTAAGAGAGACTGCCATGTATGTTATCTTTGGTTCTTTCTCGGTGCCTATGTTTGTTTTTTTGTGCCTGGTAAACTTTTTTCACATGACCGGTGACGTTGGCACGACACGCCCTCTGGTACCACAGGGACGGGGGGAGACTAGACCTCATGACCATCTTTACCACAACAGAATTACTTAGCCAATCAAGCCAGGGCCCCCACCCTACTCGGTGCCTATGTTGATCTCCAGTGTGTCTTCAATTAGGATGGTTGAATGTTCCTACCACTACAGAAGCATTGGGGGGATGTTGAGTTCCTCATCTCTTGGTATCTCAAAGAGGTTTTCACCTAGAGATGTCTTTATTTTTCTCGTTCATTTTTTATAGTGCCTTAGAGAGGTTTTCACTAGGGGATGATTTTATATTTTTTGATTTTTTGCTTTTATGAATAAGGAACTCTTCCTACTCCCCAAAGTAGGCAAAAACATAAATTGACATCGTACCCTGACTTGTGGTCTCTGGTGAAAAAGTTGTTACAGAGTCCTAGGAATTCTATAATGGTATCATTGTTTTGAAACATGTTGAGAGATAGTGAATCTTGTTGGTCCTAGGTGATTAACTTAGGATAAACAAGGTGGAGGTCAATGGTGAGGACGACATTGTCAAGAAAAAGGTAGGATAGATCTATGTATTCAAATGAGGCTATGATGGTTCCTTGTGCAATGCTTTCAATGAGAGGAGGGGAATCATGTGCTTCTACAAAAGATGCATGGGATTCATTGGTTTTTGCACTAAGAGGCATATTAGCCCAATCCATAAGAATTGGCATATATCTCTACTGGAATTGGTTCTTTGATACCTTGCTCATTGATGTCAAGTCTTGTACCTTGATATTGCATATTTTCACACATATGATGAGGAACAAGATAATTTTGCCTTAAATACTCAAGAGTCATTTCCTCATCATTTGATTCATCTTGATATAACTAGAAATCAAAGGAGTCTTCAATTTGCTCCTCATCAAGGGTGCCTACAAATGTGAAGGTAGTGGGACCCATTTTCGTGTGTGTCTTCTATTGTCATTTCTTTAAGGGACGTCCATAGGACCAAGGAGATGGGGAGTTGCACCACATGGAATGCATTGTGTAGTTCATATTCTCCACAACCTTTATTGATGATCTTGATCTTGGTAGGACCGAAAGCATGTGATGACGAGGATGTGGATGGAAGGGGTTCAAGATTAACGTAGACTAGGGAATCCTTAATTTTGGAAACATTAGTTTTGGAGCAATGATATGCTTTATAATATGAGACTTCTAAAGATTTGGAATATTCCAATGGTTGTTGATCGACATGAATGGTTACTTCCATGCCATTATGAGGGAATCTGAGACATTGGTGGTACGTGGATGGGATGACCTGCGTAGCATGAAGCCATGAGCAACTAAGGAGGAGATTGTAAAGGAGATCAAGATCAACTACATGGTATATGGTCTGCTAGAGAATAGGTCCTACTTGGATGGGAAGATAGATGGAACCTTCAGACTCTCACTATGTATTATCATAGGCCTTAATTTTGATAACTTGTGGTTCCAAGTCTACCGCTGAATATCCCAATTGTTTAATGAACTTTAATGTACATAGGTTCAAGCTAGACCCATTATCTAGGACATGTTTCACGTTGTGTTTGGTGATGAGGACTTTAATATGAAGGGCTTTGTTATGTGAGGGGTCAATGGGAGGCATATTATTTTGGTTGAATGTGAGTTGATAGGTGGATGAAAAATGGTTGACGAGAGTTTGGAATTGCTTAGGTGGATGCCATTGGGAACACGAGATTCCTGTAAATCCTTGTCAAGGATATCTCTGTGGATGGGGGACATCTTGAGAAGTTCTAAAATAGATATTTGTGCTAGTGTCTTCCTAAGATGATATAAGAGGTTGTATTTGGAGGCTTGGGAGGAAGATGACGGGGAAGGCTATCTAATAGTGACCTAACCACATCATGTGGTGATGACATAGTCGGAACCTTTTCCTTTGATTTTGATGGTGGATACTCGCACAGAGTTCGAATCGGCCCATCCTATGACGTTATCGAAATGATGTGGAGTTTGATAATACTGTACATGATGGGTGTGATTATTTTGGTTGGGATTGGAGGTTGATGGTTGGGAGGCTTGTCCATGGTCTAGAAGGAGATTTTGGTAGATTCCAAGTTTCTCATTTGGTGAAGTGGATTTGTCTCCTTCTACTTGGATTTCTCCTCAATCAACGAGGTCTCAAATGTAATTCTTGAGATTCATGCACTTTGTGGTAGAATTTCTTTTGATGTAATGGTAATCATAATATTCATTTTCTTTATACCACACAGGCTTGGGTTGAGTTTCATCAAATGGTTTGGTTGTGGGAAATGTGATCATATCTTCTTGGACCACTTTTTAGAATACTACATCTAAAGGTTCACCCAAGGACATGTATTTGTACTTTAGAATATTTTCAAAATTGTGTTTAGATTGTCCAGGTGGCACAATTATATTGCTAGACTAGGAAACATTTTGGACTATTTGTGTATCATTTGATTTGGTCATGGTTGCTTGTATATGGTTAGTGTTAGTGATGCTATCACCAACAATGTTTTTGTTCTTAGCCCAGAATTTAGGTTTATCATTTTTGTATATGTCATTGTCACTCTTGATATAGATCTTGACTAAACATTTGGAAATCAAGTTTTTTCAATAGTGACCCCCTTTTCAATAATTTCATCAAAAGGAGAGACACAATGCACTTGGAGGTGAAACTCCATCTCTTGGTTCAATTTTTGTACAAAGATAGTGATAGTTATTTTTTAGGGATAGGCCAAGGAAAGAGGCTTGCTAGCATTCTCCACCTCTGTAGGTAGGCAGAAAAATCTCTTTTCTCCTTTGCTTGGCATTGCAAAGATCAAACATTGTAAGCTTGTGTTTGACATTGCATGAGAAATATGCAAAACAAATCTTGGATAATTTGGTAAATGTGGAGACAGGGCCGTGTGGTAAGTGCATAAACCATTCGAGAGCTTGGCCACCAAGGTTGCGAGGGAAGAACCTCAAAATATATTGGTTGTTGTAGGATACGTCTTGACAAGCAATGAAAACTACTTGATATGATTTCAAGGGTCTTCTTTTCCCTTATATTTGTCAAATTTAGGTATTTCAAAATGTTGGGGAAAAGGATCGTTGTTAGTACTTTGTCAAATGGGTAGGGACATAACTCTTTGATTGTATAGTGCTTCTTGTGTCTCCCTGTTTGTAAGTTTTTGAGAGTATTTTTCATCTCCTTCCATTCCTGGTGAAAAGGAATAACAAGCGGGAGTTTTTGAGTAGCATACCCTTGGGGTGATTGTTCTATGGTGTTTTGTGGAAGCATGTTGTATGTTTGAAATGATGATTGGGGTGTGGTTTGTTGCAAGTGATTTAGAGGTGCATAGGTTTGATTGATGATGTGGAGATGTGAAGTAGTCAGTTGGGGTTGGTAGTTTGGAAGGGTGGATGAATAATGCATTTATTGTTGATAAGATGGTGGTTGTTGTTTCCTTAGCATATGCTTTCACTTTAACATTCAATTCTGCCATTTCATCCATGACATCCTCTATAAAAGACTCCGCAGGATCTTCTGCCACTTCTTTAAACTTATCTTTGAATATCTTGGTGACTTCATCTTCTTTAGGCATAACATCTTCTCCTACAACATCATCCAGATATCAGAGTGTCAGATTGCAACCATCTAAGGGTTTTGAAAATTTGTTTAAATTACTTGTTGTTGATAGATCCTCCAGTTATTTAGGATCTAGCTCCTCTAACCCTGGATCTTCCAGCCAAGTTCCATCTTGTCCTCATAATCAATATTCTGAATTGGACAATGGACTTTTGAAATGTGAAAAATGCTCTTTTGTTTTTCATCCACCAGTTGGTAATGTCAGAATGATTTCTGGTAGGTCTGCCTCAATTCCTAAACAAGAAATCAAAGAGACTACTGAAAAGTCCATAACTACACCATCTGGAACCTGTACAGTACCTGGTACATTTCCTCCTTTTAAGGATTTTATGTTAAGAGATTTATTAGGACACTTCCAGGTCAATTTTTGGCCTTTGCATGTCACCCCTATAGGAGAAGTCCAAGGATCTAGCCAGAGTAAGTGCTGAATTGGACAAATCTTTGTCTTAGAAAAAATATCCTTCTTCTCCATGACCGCAAGACCTGGGAAGAAATTCAAGCTCTTAGAACTGAAAAAAAACTCCTTGGTGTTCAAGAGAATCTTCATACTGTCATTGCCTCTCTTGAAAATCTTGAAACGGATCTCCACAAGCAACTTCAAGATGAAATCCATGAACTGAAACAGTCCTATGAGCAGTTCAAATCCCATGCAGAAGTGTAGTGGGTTACTCAACAAACCACAGCTGAACAACACCAAGAATTGCTACAAAAAGTTAGAGCTGAGAATAAGTTAGATTATGATGTAATCAGTTCTCAGTTGTCTAATTGTAGAATTCAGATAAAGCACACTAAAGATAAAGTAGATATTGTACAGCAAGAAATTCAGCGTGTATCTGAAAATCATATGCTATTAAAAGATGCTATAACTCAAGAGTCAACTGACATACAAACAATTGTCTTGACTCTTAGACAGTCATAGTCTCAACAGGGGAAAATGTTAAATTTTCCTTCAAATGCTAAAGGTTACTTATAGGCACAATATGAGGGTCCCAAACTCTCTACTATAGTCAAGCAGCCTCTAATTGAAAAAAGTCTATGATCCCTCTACTGGTAGTTATAGAGAAACCACTGATACGGAGAGAGCCTCGGGAAAGTTTCAAATGGCTTGTGGTCAAGGTCATAATCCAAATGGATCCAATCTAGTAGATCCTTTTTAAAATATCCAGTCCTATAAGGCAGATACTCCACCACTTGTCAACTTTGACAGTGAAGATGTAGCCAATATGAGAGGTATTGATGCCATGTGTGCATGGATCACCAACTATATGTCCACTAATGCTCGAGTTGAAGAAGCCCAAGTCATTAAACAAGCCCTTAATTCCATGACTAGAGTTGCATGTAGTGTATGGGATAGAATTGAAGACACCTTTAGAGACAACCTGATAGCAAGAGGAACAGATCAGGTTTGTGCACAACTCACACGTCTATTTGTTGGTAGGACATACACAAGAGAGAAACTTGCCTACAATAAGTTTATTCGAGGCAAGTGTAAAGACTTGAAGTATTTCAAAGAATATTGCGACGAGCAGTATAAAAACTTCTATCAGTCTAGCTGTGAGCAAAACCATGAGTTTATGTTCACAACTTTTCTTAAAAGTTTTGGTAACATTGTAGGAGAATTCTATCATAAAAGAGTTCTCAAAATTTTGGTAACTGATGGAATTGAGATGAAGGAACTCACCTTCCCTTAATTAGTTCAATTCCTTATTGAGATAAATGAAGAAGTTTGTCAGGAATCCTAGAATAAGAAAGCAATAAAAAAGGTGAAGCCTTTGTTGTCTTCATCAGCTTGTTATCAAATCATGCCCTCTAATCAGTTTCCTAAAAAAGGTAAATATCAATTCAATTACGCAATGGAACTATAGATTTCTTCTTAAGTTGCTTTGCACAAGGTGATGTAGAAGCCCTTCACTCATATAAATATGAGTTGGATATTGACACATTACATCAATTGGACAATGTAGAAAATGTTGATATATACTTGCATGGAATGCGAATTTTTGCAATGGAAAATACAAATGACAATGAGATTAGACTATGGGGAGACATATTTTGTATTCAATGGCTTTCAAATTGTCTAGATATACAAATATGTGTTTGGTCAATGATGACACACAAAAAATAATTACATTTCAATCAATTTTCTAATAGACAATCATACTCTATCCTTTTCCATGATGCAAATCTGCTTCATGGACATTTTGAACCACTATTCACTCATCAAGTAAAAATAGTTAATGCCAAATCAAATGTTGCATTTTGTAAAAAGAAACTATCCACTTTGGAAAGCCAACAAGATCATGTTGGTTTCCCCATTAAAAGGCAAAAGATAGTGCATAGCAACATTACTTCATTTCACAAAATGGAGCAACTAATACGCACCAATGAAAAAATAATAAATATAATTACCAAAAAGACAAGTTCAATATCAACAACAGAGTTATTTCAAAAAGAAATTCAAAATATGTCAATTTAATGTGTAGAAGGGTATAAATCAACAAATCAAACTCAAATTTACAATATCGATTATGCATTGAAGAAAGAAGGATTGTCTAGAACTAATGCATTCAAATACAATCCAGGGGATTGCTTGTTTGACTCTTTACAATTACTACTACATTCTCGCTACTCATTAATTCAATTACACAATGGAGCTATAGATTACTTGTTGAGTTGCCTTGGACAAGGTGACACATAAGCAATTAACTTGTATAACTATGAATTGGATACACATACATTATATTAATTGCACAAGGTAGAACATGTTGAGGAATACCTATGTAGAATGTGAATGTTTACAATGCCAATTACAAATGATAGAGAAGTTGGCCTATGGGGAGATATTATCTATATATGATGGCTTTCTAGGTGGCTAAACATACAGATATGTCTTTGGTCAATGACAACAGGCAAAAAATACTTGCATTTCAATCAATCATGCGATGGACAGTCATACTCTATCCTTTTTCATGATGCAAATCCTCTACGTGGACATTTTGAGCCAATTTTATCTTTTCAGCCACAAACAATTCATGCCCATTCAAATATTGCGCTCCATAAAGTAAAACAATCCATCCGTGCAAAACAACAAGTTGATGCTACTTGTTGCATTAAGAAGCAAAAGATAGTTGAAACTAGCATTGGATCGCTTCGCAAAATCAAGCAACAAATACGCACCAATCAAAAAACAATACATAGAACAAGTAAAAAGGCAATTTCAATATCAGCAACACAATTATTCCAAAGAAAAATCTAAGACACACCAAAACATGTATGTGCTATTTGTCAATTATTGCACTTTAAGAAAGATATAATAACTTTCAAAGACAAAGATAAACAAATATACTATAAAGTAGCAAAAGAAAAAGATACTATATTGACAAATTCTATTTGTCGCATGTGCAACAAAACATTAAAATAGTCTAGGATTCCTAAATATGCGCAATATGTAAAAATACTTTCACAATTAGAAGAGCAACTTTTTTCACTTATAATTGCATTTGCACAGATTTGGGAGTTAGGATACAAAGGATTGCAACTAGGATTGATTGGATCAATTATCAATGTGCCGGTCAACATGGACATTATACAAAAATCATTACCACAATCTACAAGCGAATCATCAACAATTGTTGTTGCTGTTAAAAGACGACTAGAATATAAGAATGCATACCAAAAGGGAATGGTATGATCGACTGTTATAATGAAAGCATTGGGGCAGCTAAGCAAAACAATACTATACAAATTAGAAAATGTTGAATTGAACAAGAATTGGAAAGACTCTCTAGAGATCAATGATGAATGTGACACATTGAATGGACATTGTTCAAGTGAAACTGATTTAGAAAGTGATACAGGTAATCAAGATCCTTCCGAGAGCTTGATACATGGGTTTACTAAATCTAGATGTATACATGAAATGCAAGACAAGATTATAGAAGTTGCACCAGCAGAAAACCGTCATCCCATTGGAATCTTCATAGACAAGTACGCTAAAGAAATGAATTTCCCAACACTATTTTTTGGCAATCCACATGATGATGACATTGTTAAAAATTTCTCATACCAAAAGATTGCAAAATGGGAACTACTACATTCAAACAGATAGTTTTATTATCATACAACAAATCTATTTTTTAAAGCAATCAAAATACTCATACATCAAGTTCTATCTACAATGTGGATAAGAGTTCGTAAAGGGCAGCTTAATGGTAGAAAGCTAACAACAAAAGATGTCAAATGCAAACCTAACCTTGAAAAAATACTTAAATCAGACATTGGCTATGCCGACTTTAAAAGAATAAGAATATCACCAGACTACCGACACTAATTAAAAATTTTGTCTTCACAAAGATATGATAGCTTGGGCTACCTACTTTTTTAATTACATTTACTAGTGCTGAACAATCTTGGGAACACCTAACAAAAACACTTAAAGAATTACATGATATTTATCATTTGACATTACAAGAAGAACATGATACAAAAATGAAAACAATAAGTTCCATCTGATCAAGAAAGATCCTATAACATGTGTATGCTATTATAGACATAGAATAAATGCAATCAAACAATTGATATTCACAGATGAGTCTTTCTTTGGAAAAGTTTCTGATCACTTCTCTTTGACGAATTTCAAAATCATGACAATGAACATGACCATTTATGGATTAAAGATGCTCTGATTTATGGGAAAGACAATAATGTGGATATTGAACAATTTGTTGACAAGTACATTACTTGTAACACTGAAAACTTACATCCTGAGATAGCCATGCTACACAAGCATCATCATACAAAGCAATGTAGAAAATCAAAGAAAAAATACTGTAAATACAATTTTCCATTTCCACCAATGAAAAAATTATGGTTCATGAACCAGAAGAAAATAATGAAGCAACAATTTTAATAGCAAAAAATGTATTTTTGCTATTGCAAGAATCTAATTATGATGTATCATTTTATTTTCAAATGTTTCTAGATGAAATCAAACTAAATGAAGATGAATATGTAATGGATTTAAGATCAATAATCAATAGACCTACAATCTTTTTAAGATGAAAACCATCACAAATATGAAATAATAGCTTTGCTAAAAAAAATGCTAGGAATATGGAAAGCAAATACATATGCATAGTTTGTGCTTAATGCATATGTTGCAGCAATGTACTGCAGCTCATACATGATAAAAGTGGATAAATCAATGACATGTGCATTCAAAAAAATTGGCAAAGAGAATCAAGAAAACAATATTGATGCTCTTAAAATGATAACTTGCCTTGGAAATGCATTGCTCAACTTGCAACAAATGTCTTCCCAACAAGTTGCTCACATTGTTTTATTGCTTCCACTAAACCATAGCTCAAGGAAATGTGTATTCATTGACACAAGATCTCATGGTGATTGAACTTTTGTTCTAAAGCCTGTTGAGCAATTGAATAAAGAACCAGATGATTCAGAGAATGTGGCTTGCAATTCTCTAATTGATTGGTACATTGCATGAGCTCAAACAATTACCCATATTTGTCTTGCAGAATTTGTTTTAGAATATACAAGACATGGGAAAGCAATAAAATCAAAATCCAAAGCAAATGTTATATGATTTGTGAACTTCAATAAACACATTGACCCAGAAAATTATTAAAGAGAATAATTTCTATTGTATGTACCCTTTACAATAAATGAAAACACATTAAAAAATGGATTTGAATCATGGTCTCAAGCTTATTCATTTCATGAGAATACAGTGAAAACTAATCGTATCAAATACAATTACAACATCAATGTTGATTGGGACGATATTGAAAAAGCTATTGAGGAAGTAAACATTGATAATGCCTACACACAAAACCAAAAAATAATCGCAGATGAGGCATCAAGCACAGAACAATACAACATAGAACTAGATTTTGAAACACAAAAATAGAACAAAACAAAAAGTGTTTTTCTGAATTCATTTGAAATTGCAAAACACCCACAAATTATGGACAATCTCAAATACTACAAATTGAGCGAATGTTAAATAATAAACAACAAGCAATTGTAAAAGACATTGTATTGAAAAAAATAAAAGATGAGAAAAGTCCACTACACTTATTTTTTAATAGGAGTAGGAAATGGGAAAGCATTCATTGCAAAAGCCATATTTCAATCTCTAATTCGCATTTATAGTAATTCCATTGACAATGACCCAGACAAACCAAAATGTCTAATACTAGCTTACATAGGAAAAGAAACATACAATGTAGGTGGTGTCACGTTACATTCAACATTCCACATACCTTTTAACAAATCAGAATTTGTTCCATTAAACACTAAAACATGGGATAGAATGTCAAAGCATTATCAATAATTGCGTGTGATATTAATAGGTGAGATTTCATTGGTAGGTGCATCATTTTTACGCTATGTTGACAAACGAATAAGAGATATAATGCAAATGCCTACAAAATACTTAGAAACCTTGATACAATCTTTTAAGGAGATTTGTATCAAGCACAACCTATGCTTGATTTAGTTGTTTTTGAAAATACACCAACATTGACTGAATTGATGCCATACAATTTCTGGAGGGATAAAATAAAGTGCTATGCACTGTAGGTAACTATGCGACAAAAAGATGAAAAATTTATTGAAATACTTAATAGAATACATATAGGTGCACAAACAAGCGACGATATAGATTTTTTGAATCTAAATTGCATGTGTTCACCACCCATGGACCCAACATTTCCTACATAATCAAAAAATGTTATCAATAGTTCCTGGAGACCTGATTATATTAGATGCAATTGATGAACAAGATGACAAATCAAATGGAATATGAATTTATAATCGTACAACAACTCTACAGTTTCAAATACTTTTGAAACCAAATATGCTTGTGGAAATCTATGGTGGTAATTACGATATACAAGATGGTATAGTCAATGGATCATATGGAACATTCAAAGCATACACCAAATTTAATGACTTTGAGATTGTCTGGATCAAATTCAGTGACCCACACATTGGCCATAGGCAAAGGGCACACTTAGCATAATGCTACACCAGTGACATCGATAAAGAATGGACACCTCTACTTCGCATTAGTAGACCGATCCAAAAAATTTCAAACAACAAAAAAATTATAACCATCAAAAGTAATTTCCTATTCAACTAGCTTGTGCTTGAACAATACATAGGTCTCAAGGGCTCACAATGGACAACTTGGCATTTGATCCTACTAGTATAAGACAACATAGACTAACATACACAACACTTTCACGAACAAAAACAATTCAAACACTGTTTTTGTTAAAATTGCTTACGAAACAAAATTTCAAAATTAAAAAAAGATAGTCCTCAAGATGTCCTGACTTGAATCAAATGCAAATTGGCAATTTGATATTGACCATACCAAATACAACACTGATTTAAAAATAGTGTTATGTACATTGAACACATGCAATTTGATTATAGACATGGAAGATATTGTCAATGACATTGATATAATGTCATCTGATATCTTGTGCCTTCAAGAAACATATATCCAAGGCTTTCAAAGATTTCAATTGTTACTTAGTATTCTATGTACATGGACTAATGTCTTTAACTAGGAAAAACATATTAGTCTCTAAAACAATGCAACATACAACATCAAACATAGAAGTAATAACATTAACAATAAGTTTCATGAACAATCAAATTAACATATGTAAATTATGCCAAACCAAATGCTCCATTCACAGAAATCATAAGAATCACCAACCAAGTATTTTCATGTATTGATGAAGACACGACCTTGTACATTGTGGGAGATTTCAACATTGACATGCGCACATAAAACCACAAAAAAAACAACTCCTAAATCATATGCAAAATTACAATATGTAATTTTTGTTAGACAAATCTCATGCTCCATCTAGACCATTGATCGATCATCTATGGTCTAATGCACCAACACAAAAATTTCTGATTTACAAATTAGAAGCATATTGGAGTGACCATCTTGCTACTTTCTTAAAGTTTCAACCCTTTCAAAATACTAAATTTTGTTAAATATGTCAACTATTTTTGTTCAATTGGAGTGACCATTTCGCTACCTTTTTAAAGTTTCAACACTTTCAAAACACTGAGTATTCTTAAATATGCCAACTTTTAATTTCAAAACATAACATATGGCCAAAATCCACCCGTCCTATGAGAGTTTACAATGAGCAGGTGTTGTTGCAGTTGCAGAGTCCAAAAATAAGCCATTTTGTGGCTGTATATAAATATTCATTGTCATTTTGACGCATTTGACAACTAATTCAATTTTTGCATAGAAAAATTGACAACAAAGAATGTATCTTAAGATCAAATTTAGGGTGCCTAGGCTTCATGCAAAGAAAATCACTGTGACTACCCTCTCAAGCAAATAAACAAAAAAGAAAATAATTTTTCTAATTTGTAGAGACAAAAAACATGCATTTTGTGTAGCTTCATCATGTCAATGGAATTTGATTTTACTGTTGCCTACAAATTTGACTTATCCTTTTATTAAATAATACCAATTATCCATATTATGTTATAACATCAGATCATTAGCATATTGTGGGTGTACTTACACAAATGTGTGCAAATGACAATTGGATCAAATAATACAGGGGACAATGGATAGTGGCAAAAGACTAGAAGAAGAAATGGAAACTAGCAATCAAAAAGCATTGAAAAGGTAAACAATATTCTTTAATTCTATGTACACTGTACCTTATGAAAATTTTGGCCTTAAACTAATTTTGTTTTGATTGTTGCAAATCAAAAGTAAAGACTTTAAATTCAGTTTCAATTGAAGAGTTGATTGCTCGTAAAACAAGAAACATGTTTGAAGGGGATGTCATTGTCAAGTATAAAACTATATTAGATAAAACAAATAATACACATGCAGTGCTTCGCTTAGACCTAACAAATACAAAAGGTGAGATGATGATTACACTAAACGTAATTGATGATCTTGTTCTTCATTATGAAGACAAAGTAGTTCCAAGTTCAGGATTATGCATATGCGATTTCCAAATTGCACCTAAAATAGATTATGATCGTGGTGATTGCGACCACATACTCTTTCTAACCAAGACATCAACAGTGGAAATCATTCCACGCACTTGTCTAGATTATAAATTCATCCCTAGTAGAACCATAAAAAAATTGCTGGCAAGTATAAAACAATATGCTAAATGCACTATAGGTGTATTGGTTACAAGAGCCAAGAGAACAACTTTCCAATACATTGTGTATGTACAGGATGGAGATTCTAAATTTGGCAAAGCACAAGTACATAAAACTCTCAAATTGACAAATCCCTTTAAGTGTTTGTATTGTTATTTAAAGCATTTGAATATTGACACTGTTCTTTCTAGTTTACAATTCTTACACCTCCAAAATATGCATTCTAGCCAGCACTATAACCAATCAAAACCTTTGCTATTTTGAATCGTATAATGCTTGCTTTACAAACACTGACTAAAATCATATACTTCTCAATCACTCTTGTCACTAGAGTGACTTGCCATTTGAGAAACTGAACATCTCGCATAGCATTGCCATTCTTTACCAACATCAACAAACACAAATCAACCAATGCAACAGGCCTAAAAACATGTACGTGATTGTTTGTCACCTATTATCAAAATAATTTTAAGACCAATAAACTCGTAATAAGATGAGAACTACTAAATAAATCTCCTTTCATGTTACAAGTTTTCAATCGTGTGTGGTCTTACCTTTCCCAACACTTATTTAGGATTAAGTTGCAATGAAACTTTGTATGTTGGTATGTCCTTTTACACTCTATTTGTTTGATTACTTTACAATTTCTCCACTTGGCATTTTTACATTGCATACTAGTTTACAGTATTTATGCTTCTACTATATCCTTTCAAATTTAAATTGTTTCTCTTTGTAGAACCTACTTTGCAATTAACGATGATTACTCTTCAACAGTTTCATTTTTTACTTACAATAGTTACACTTATAGGTACAAATGCACCAGAGCTTACAAGATCATTTCTCAACAATAGAACAACAAATCGAAAGGAATGAATTTTTGGCAATTCTTTTCAAAAATATTGTCAAACAAATGGATACCAAAGACAAGATGCTTGTCACATGCCAATCAATATACATCGACACATTGAATGACCAAAGGACATTGGATTGACTAAACAGTTTACTGCAGTCAACATTTGAAGTAACTACTCTTGAAATCTCTAATTTTTATACTTGCAAAGTTAAAACAAAAAACAAAAAAAAAGTCTTGCAAAGAAAATAATACTTCAATATGTATTGCAGGTCCAAGGAACATTGAAAATAGCCAATGCATTTTCTAGTCCTTTCCATGCATTCTACTCAAAATGCAATTATAAATTTGATTCCTATGGAGTGCTTGATGATGAAATTGCCCAATGTAATAAATGCAACGAAGAGGTTGCTTATGTCTACTTGCATTATCTGAAAACTATTCTAGCCACTGACAACAATCAAACAATACATTGTTCTTGTGCCAGCAATATCATTCAGGTATTGCTACCGGGCCTACAAAAGATCAGCTATGAGGAGTACCTCAAAGATAAATCAGCGGTTTGTCATGCCCACATTTGCCATGTGGTTATGACACGATAACCACATGTCATGACCACATTTGTCATGTGGTCATGACATAAATTATCAAAAACTTTTCCACCTGACTATAAAACCCCCCTCATGTGCATCAGGCGCGCTCGGTGACACACACACGTAACGTAGTTGCATCTACAACCAACATTAGGCACGTCGCCCGAAGGCGGGGAAGTCATTCACAAATGAGATAACACGAAACTCATTTCATAATCCCTATGAGAGGATAGCCACTAAGGAGGTGTGCTTCACGAGGAGCGATGCTAAGAAGGTTTGTTTCTATTTCGCAACCCAACCATGAGATTTACTAGGTGGAGAAAATGATTTTGATATGAATCGAAATCTAACCCTAGAACATCTATAAAACTTAAAGTAACGCTAATACATCAACTACGCCACTAATTAATGCACTAGAAATTAATTAAAATGATAAGGTAAAACAAGGATTAAATTATTTGAATAATCCTATTTCTAGCCTAGGAAAAATTCGATAGCATAATGCCATCTCATCATCTATGAGAGGAGGAAAGTTTAATAAAATAATAAACTTCCAATAAAACCCTATTTCAAACTAAAACGAATAAAATGATATTAATCATATACTTTCCAAAATTTAAAATGAATTTAATTAAATTAACTAAAATAAAGTGCTCCACATTGAACTAATCAATTTGCACATAATGACAAAAGGGTTTGAATAAATAAACACACGGGATTAAATTATTCCACATACAATAGTTCGACAATAAGTTAAATTAAATAGCATTAACAAACACCCTCTCTCAACTTAAATAGAATAACCAATTTTCTAAGGGGTTTAATAATTCAAATCTAACATTTAAATCACTCACTTGATAAAGGGGTTTGAAGGAAATAAAATAAATAAATAAATACATTGCTCTCAATAAATTAAATCTTATAACTTAAATACATTTCTTCCAAAAAGATCAAATGATGAAATTAAGTAAAAGGCAATAAAATAACCCAACATTAAAATCCAAAAGGCCCTCCCACTCACTAAGTGGGTTTAATTAATTTAAACTAAGTTTAAAGATTACATTAGCCCACTAAGCTTTTAGGGCAGCCCAAAACCTAAATTAGGTTTATAAAAGCGATTCCAAAACACTTTTGCACTCACAAATCAAGTTTAGCTTTAACATTGTTTGCGGATTTCAACAGGGAGAGGCAAAAGGGAAAGTACTCCCCCAAGTGGGAAGTATTTTCCCCCAATAGAAATTTTCTAACACTAGTCTCAATGTTTTCTAACTAGCAATCGCACCTTAGTGTGCAATGGGTACGCTGAGAATGGTTGTAGAAAATTGTAAATTACACGTGCAAAGTGTATTAAATCTCCTAAGCAAACTATAAGGAAGGATATGTATAGTGGTTTCTAAACAATTGAAAATTGAAAATTGAGAAGTTCTTAATATTGGGAAAAAATAGGAAAAGAGTCTCATTTTTTTTTCATAGAAATAAGAAATTAAAGTTATGTGATAAATAAAATTAAAGCAATGTATGCAATAGGTACGTGAGGATTGCATGGAGTGAAAAGCAAACAATAGTTGCTTTACAAATGCCCAACAAATGTCCACCAATCTCCTTATTTATCACTTCATTATAGCATTGTTGTAAGACTATTGCATATTTGTTGGAGGTCCATTAAGGTTTAATATAGGTACAAGTCTATTTTAAATTAGTCTCTCTCTGTCCTTCTCCAACTCTCTCACTCTTTTCTCTTCCTCCCTCTCCCTTCTCTCTCTCTCTCACACACCTTCTCCCTCACTTTTATCCAGCCTAATATATGATGAGCCAAATAAGTGTTTGTTTTATTTTCTGTATAAATCACTAAAAAGACTTTAATTTTGTGGAATGACATATATCTATATACATTATTATGGTTATAATTATCTTATGAATTATTAGACACACATGCTTTAGTACTTATTTTCTTTCGATGAAACCTTTTGATAATTACTGCAATTTCTACTTTAATATGCATGTTATAATGGGTTTTTTTTTATCAAAGTTGCTTGTTGTCTTCATAGGGATTACATCACAAAACTCTTCGGAAGCCTCCAGATCCCTCCAGAGTTTCCCTTCTAGTGAAGAACACAAGCTCCAAATAGCTCCAGAATTCCCCAACACCGTCCTCCCCTTAAGTCGATGATTATCTAGCAAGATCTAGGCTAACTCCAGTCCCAACATGAATCCCAAGGAAACTCCAGTTGTCCAATCAAGGCCACAATCCTTTGACACCTCGTAACTCCAAGTTAAAGAGTTATCTTAGTTAGATAACTAAAAGTACCATTCCAATTCAAGTTCTTGTAGTCCATAATTTGTCTGTTGCCACAAATTATGCTTAATTTAGAATCTTCTTTGAAGTTTCGATTTGAAAAACTCTTTGAGTATGAATAAGTGGCTGGTTAAGCCCAAGTCCTATTATAGCTTAGTTCAGTTTAGTTTAGTCAAAATAATAAGAGCTTAGATGTATAAGTATGAGCTGAGTAGATTTTTAGAGTTAGTTCCTTTTTTCACATAAAAATTGTTGTTTTTCTTGAAGCACGTTCTTCCTGTTTTCATCGTGTACTCATGCCCATTTGGGATTCCATTTTATGAAAATAAAGAGGAAATTCCATTGAAATTGCATTATCTTAGGAGGATCCTTCCAACTAAGGAAGTAGGGCCCACTTACCCAATGGAGGAGATCTCTCGGTACTCTTTTTTGGTTTTATTGCATTCTTTGATTATGTTAGAATTAGTTAATGTGTTTAAACTAGATTCTATGTCTTCTCTAGTGTTCATATACATGTAGATCATTCTTCAAATCTAAAAAATCATAAAAATAATTATGTTCTCAAAAAGTTCATATTGTAAAACAACACTTGTTTAATTATGTTAAAATTGGATTGTGGAATCATGAGTTGAATGGTTTCATTTCAACAATTCATTTATGTCATGTGGTAGAATAGTTTCAAATGCTTTAGAAATTCAATTTGATTAAATAATTTCTTTTCTGCAAAGTAGTGTAAATGCTTCAATTCCTTTCAATTCCAGCATGTTTGTTTATTTCAACTATTAAGATAGCTTGATTTCAAGCATTGTCTTTTCAGTTTACTTAGATTAGGATCCATACTTAAAACCTCCAAAACAAGTAAACCTTGTTGCAGATCGCTCTAGACACCTCCAGATTGATAAAATTAATTGATGAGGAATTAAAAGAACTATGAAAATCCCACCACTTGATCCATTACTAATGATAGAAAATTGAGTGCAACAATTATTATGATCCACTGATCTCTCCATTAGAAGATCTTCAACCTTCAATTTCCACAACTCTCTCTCTCCCCTGTTTATCACTCTAGGTCTCTACCTCTCTATATATCTCTATCTCTCTCTCTCTCTAGCTCTCTATTTCTATTTAGCGCACATTGGTGTGTAATGGGTACGCTGAAGAGTTGTGGAAGTTCATGTCTTTAAGTGAATTATGATTACCTTGTATCCGTATGGCCCATGCCATTATATATCATTGAAAGATCTTTGTGGTATTTAATAAATCCCATGAACCAAAACTCATGATCATCCATAGGCACCACTTGAATATACTTTTTCACTGGATCATCTCTATTGGATGATGGATCCATAGGCTTCACCTTCACCGGAGGCATCACCACTTGCATACAACAAAAGTGACTGGTCTTTGCCATCTAACAAAAATTATGGGCTCCTTCTACTCAATCATGGCATTTCATTCGATACATGCATGCAATGAGTGCTTTTAAGCCTACAAGTGTTATTCATCTGTAAGTGCCAATAGTTGGTAAATGTTGATCCAAATATTCTCCTTGCTTTCCATGTGTAGAGATGAAGACCGTATAGGGTAGAATGAATGGGCATGATGATTTGAATCGTATTGCATCTCTCTAGTAAACTATTAGTTGCTGATTCTCAAAGAAAATCATGTCATCTTTGGATTTTTGGCATGAAATGACCAATTGAAAGCCACTCTCTCTCTCTCTTTATATATATATATATCTCTATGTATATATATATATGTGTGTGTGTGTGTATGTCTCTATCTCCTATTCTCTCTTTCTCTCTTCCTTTCTCTATATCCTTACCTTCATGTGATCAATCCAAACAAAGCTTTGATACCAAGTGTTGGTTTTACAATAATTATTCCTAAATTAGGAGCAATGGAATATAAGAAAATTTGTTGATCTAAAATGTTAGAGATGAAGATGAACAACTATAGAATGGAAATCTAATTACAACTGTAACTATTAATCTAGTGCAGAACCAAAATGGAGATAGTATGAAATCAACATAGATAAATAACAGAATAGAAGATGAAACACATAACACAGTGTTTACTTGGAGAAACCCTTTCGGGAAAAACTCCACACAAGAAGAGATGCACTAGTCTGTATTAACTTCAATAGAGTTTACAATACAACACTATCAATCTCCTCATAGGTCTTCAATCCAACAACACCTGTAATAATCATTCACAGTTGTAATACAAAGCCCTCATTAAAAGAGTGTTGCTTTATAGGGCAAAAAACCCTAACATAACCTCTACTGTCAGATCTATGACCTAATGATGAACGGTCCAAATTGACTACAAAATTACAATGTTTTCCAAGGCATTTTTTTAAAAACGTCCCTCCTGGATCCCTGGTGAGAGTAATGGGGGGCAAGCCCCCCACCTCCCATCAGGTACAAGGACCCAAAGTGTGGTTGAAACAATATTGCTACTTGGTGAATACTTCATCCCTTACGAATGATTTACAAACAATATTAAGAGTAATTAAATACATAGGGTTTACAAGGTTGATGGCACCTTAATCCTAACATAAAACACATGTAACATTAATTAAACATAGAAGAATAAGTGAAGGATATAAAGAAGATAAGATGACATATATACTTGGGAAAACCCTTTTGAGTAAGAAACCACCACCAAAAGTAAACCGTAATATATTCCTTCAAAATAAGCTTACAATAGATTGAGAAACTCTGCTAATGTTGTGGCCAATGTGTTAACACCTTAATAGCATGTTGATACTTAGGCCTAAACTAAAATCCTAGAAATCCCTACAATAAAATCTAAATGATATCAAAACACCATGCAAAGGGTTATATTTATAAAAAATTTCCATATTATAAACCACTTGTCATTTCAACAAAACCACATGCTAATTTTGACACCCCTAATTAGAAGTCAACTATCCCAAAATAGAATATAACTCTCAATGTGTAAGATTCCACCTTTGAATCCACCAACTTGGGTAGTACACTTATATATAATAATCTAGATGAGTCTCTCTCTCTCTCTCTCCTCTTAGTCTCTTTCGGTCTCACTTTTTCTCTTTGTTTCTCTATCAATGTCCCCTTCTCTCTCTCTTTATATATATCTCTATCTAATACATTATTTTATATATAATATATAATTTCTAATATAATTATATTTATTGTGTTATTTTAAAAGATTTAAACCACAAAATTCCTTACCCTACAATCCAAACAAGAATACCAACAACAAAAACCAAGAAGGTCAAAGGGTCGTGAAAAATCTTAACAAAATGTCCAAAGATATGCACTCACAAACTCACACATCTTAACAATACTCACTTCAAATTACTTCAACACTAATAAATTAACAATATATACATATTTTATTTATTATTATTAATTTATTTAGTTATCGTGAGTTAATAACATATATATTTTTAAATCACTAATATTTTATTTAAAAAACAAAATGCATACATATAAATAAATAAATTTAATAAAAAATAAAATAAAAGAATTAATTTTTTTTTAATAGAGCTACAATATATATTAAATAAAATAATAGGAAAATATTAAAATAAAACTAAATTATAGTAATGCTAATATTTATATTAAAAATTATAAAATACTAAATACTTAATAATATTATTTTATTATAAAATATAAGTTTCATTTAATTATCAAAACTAAAATATTTTTTTTTTATTAATTTCATGTACATGTCATATTAAAAATGCTAACTTATAAATACAATTTTTATTTTGTAAATTTTCAAATGAAGACTAAGTTATTTAATAGAGAACCTTGTTGTTGTAATTGGTACTTTTGAATCTGCATCTTCATTGTTTATCATGTGCTTAGTTTAGACAATATAGAGTGGAAGAATTTATACAATCAGTGAGTTGTTCATTGTAAGATTATAGAAAGCACCAGAAGGAAGTTGAATGATATAGAGTCACATATAAATTTATTGATCATTATTATTCCCTATCTATAGTCATGGAAGAAACATGTAGACTACCATGACCATGCAAGAGCTTGAGGTTGAAAAGTATTTTAACGAAGTTTTTGTTCTTTTGAAAAATCAGATGATCACTATCGAGAAATGGAATTGAATCAATGGTTGTTTTCTCTGCCAAATATCAAGTGATGGATAACTTTAGTTAGTTGATTGCAAGCCTTTGTCTACAAAATATCTTCTCAATGTTGATTGTTTTGGTAGTTAATATCTAATATCTTCATAATATCTACATTGAAGTCTCATTATACATGTCTAGTAGAATTTCAATGGTAAATAAAGACTAATAAGTGCAAAATATTATCAATGGATCATTTCTAGTGATGTGAGGAAGCATAAAGTGCATCGCTAGTTTCTAGTGGCCTAAAAATTGTTTAACGATTGGCTAGTAGGGAGATATTTTGTAGGAGTTTATTTTGTGTCACACTCATCAAATATTTCCTTCTCTATTTAAGTAGATCTCCTTTTTGAACTGTGGATTTTTAGAACTCCTTAATTCAATGGCTATGATCTCCTAACAGATCTAGCCAAATTGTTGATCAATGACCATTGTTATTTGGTAGGTCATTAATGTCCTCGTTGATCACATCCATTCCCTCTTTGCATGAACTAATCACATACATCCCTAGTCCTAACTATTATAACTCTTTTGATGAATGACCATGATCTCTTCATCTCATTTGTTGATCTCCCTTAGATCCATAATCTTTATTGATAGTTGAATTGATATATCCCTTCAAGACCTAAATTTAAGTCTATATCTCGATGGAACACAAGAGATTGTAAATAAGATTGTATTGATCTCAGAGTTTAAAAGATTGTATTAACAAAAAAATTGTTAAATAAGATTGTATTGAAAAAGAAATTGTACAAATAAGATTTTATTGATCAAATAAGATTGTAGGATAAGAGTTTTTTTGTTTCTTATCATTTATGGTATTGTTTGACAACATCTATGTAGTGACAACATGTGAGGATGCATTATACAATATCATTGTAAAGTATTTTATAGTTTAAAAAAATCAATAATCACATTTTGTGTATATTACTCATCTTAAATTTTGGGTTGTAGACCCTATGCCTCTGGTTATAGACTATGCTGACTTGGCTGAACCAAATTTATGGCGATGAAAGAGAATATTAAGGCAAGTACTAGATCCAAATAACCTAATTATATTATCAATGATGGATAGTGTAATCTTTCTAGATTATGCTTGCAATAGTTCAATAACCACATCTTAGAATGTCTTATAGTGAGGGAAAAGACAACAAACATTGGTAGGAGACCATTGATCATCTCTCATGGTGTGATGTATTTGTAATACAGTTTCATTGATAGAGAACTCTACATTTCTTTATGTGGATCAGTTAAAATTTGAATGCCAATTCTTATAATGAAATCAGGTGAATTGAGAAGACAAATGCATATTTTAAAAAAACTTCAATTCAAATCAGGTGTTAATTGGAAAACAAATCATCCCTGGATGATTGATTTATTTAGTTTAATATAGTGTGCAATTGTAGATAAGGTCCTAATTAATTATGATAAAATAGGTAGGACATGAAATCATTGTCTTAGTGAATACCTTTGTGGTAAATGGGAGGGCAAATTCTAGCTAATTAAGATACATCAGGTATAGGGTATGGAATAAATTTTCAATAAGGATTTGTACCATTTCATTGGAATTGGATACATGGTTAATTGATCATCTTTAATTTAATAAATTATTGGTTAAATTATTTTGGTTATTACTCAATATTCTAGTACTTAAGAAATTCAAACCACAAAAAAAACTAATAGTACCTTGTGGATGTGATCTCCTGGTACAAACTAGTAAATTTTTTTGTCTATGGAAGTGACAAACCTTGTCTTCAATCCTTTGCCCTAGACCTATACCATGATCTTTTCAAATTTGTGACCTTATAATACATGACCATGCACCTAATTTTGTTCATGCATGTGTATTTTTTAGACCAGTCCTTGAATCAATATAAGAGTGGGGCACTCTCCCCATATAAATAGTTGGTATGTTTATGTTGACCACAACCTACAGGTTATTTAAGATACATCGAGTACAACCTAACTCAATTAAAAATGTCTTGTAAAGGTTTTAGCCTTTCTATGTTGTGCTAAACTGACATCATATGAATTTTTCCTAGAATAAGAAATTATAGCTAGTTCACCTTATAGAGTGAGAAAAATGATCATATGTGCTTGTTTCAAGTGATGGTTCTTTTCCGTACCCTTTGCCTCCAATTTTTAAATAGTCATTCTTGCAAACTCTAGCACAATTTGAGAAGCCTTGGATCTTGCAGAACCACATCTTGGAAGTGAATCTCTATATTACTCCTCCCATGAAAGGGATAATATAGACGAGCATAAGATTTTTAGTTCATAAAAAAATTATTTTCTAAAAATAATTGTGCATGTTTTTTATCAATATTTTGAATCACACATTATGGCAATTATATAATGAAACTAAATCACCCATCAAGATAAGGGTGAAATGGGTGAAGGGTATCTACTACACTGAGAGCATTAAGTTCTTTCTAGGCATTAGACCACATGTTGAAGACAACATCTACAATTCTAAGGCAATTAACATGCTCAAGTACCAAGGTCTTCTATCTCACCCTAAATTGGCACTATGAGAATAAAGATACTAAATCATTTAATTAAATGGAGAGTATGAAAAATTGTAGCACTACTTACAAGTATGGAGGACACGTGCAATGGCTAGCCTTGAAACACCCCCCTATAAGCACAATATCTTCATCTTCACCCATTGTAGGTATTGGTGGATGTTTTTTGAATTTGGTAGAGGTGGAGAGGTTTCGTACTCTTTACCCAGAAACTTGCAAGGTTACTATCTCTCCATACCTGACAAGCTCCTTGAATGGTTTAACTATACATGCGAAGAAGCAATTGCTTCACATTATATAGTCATAGTGGAAGCAAATAAGACTTTTGTCTTGGTTTCTACTTTCTTCAGTCAAACCCATGCCTACACTATACACATTGTTCTCAAGGATTTGCAGAGCCCATCAACATTACCAAAGGCCAGCTTGATAACTCACTCTCTTTGTTAAAACAAGGTAAAATGAAGGCAAGGGAGTAGAACGAGGTAAGGGCTTGATCTATTTTGACTTGTCACCCAAAAAATGGTGTAGCCCCATGCACTTCTAATTCATGTGCCTATATTGGTCCACATTAATCCCATGATGCAACTTGCCTAGAAACTCATCTTCGATGGATTTCTCATCACATTCCTTAACATCAACAATTCTTTGTAGCACATATTGGAAGTTATGTTACCATAAATGGAAACTACAATGACAACAAGAACATGATGGGAAATAGGGTATTCAGAGGTTACATATAAGAAATAGATCTTGTATACACATACCTTTCAATTTTTTTTATTTGTTGAAGATTCACCTTGCAACCAAAGTTTTTCATTTTGGTCTCCCTATTAATCTTTCTATCAACTTCTCTTCACAAATTTGTTTTAGAAAATTTGATCTTCCTCTCAATCTTTTTACCTATTTCTTTTAATAAAATTTATCTTATAAAAAATTTAAAAATATATATATTAAATTTAAATCAATTTTCTCAGATATTTAAAAATAATTAAAAAATTATATATTTTTAAATTTAAACATACTCTAAATTTATTTTTTAAAATAATTAAGAAATTATATATTTTTAAATTTAAATATACTCTAAATTTATTTTTAAAAAATTAACTATATTTTATTTTATAGCTTTTAACTTAAAAAAATAAGATTAAACATTTAAAAAACCTTAAAAAAATATCATTTAAAAAACTAACGCAATGAAAAAGAAATAATTTTGAAAAAATAAAAAAATAAAAACCTAAGCGCTTTTTAAGTGGATTACTTTTAGTTGCATAAATTTCCATGTGAGGTTTATTGTATGGAATAGGGTACACCTACACTCGAACATGGGGAGAAATTAGGTAAGGAAAACAAGCATTGTGATTCGCAACATCCAAATAGAACCAACAAACGAAATAAACCCACAAACAAAAAATAAAAAATGGCGAACGAATAAAAATTAGGGGAGATTGAACAACCAACAACATTTCGATCGTCTTGCATGCTTATCGAGCAAAGCTGACTGTTGATCCTTCAATCCATATATTTGTTCGCCAAAGGGAACGCCTTCGACTTAATAAGTTTGTCTCATGCTTTACTACAGGTTAATGTTTTTATTTCTCTAACCATATAATGTCTAGATTCCTAAATTTATTTTCTATTTGTTTTGTTGAAAACACAGGTTTCAAGTAATTCCTTTTTTTTTCTTTTCTAAATTTCTATTCTCTAACCCTATGCATTGTTTGCCTTAAGTTCTAAATTTTCAAAAAAAACTCTCTTGCTTAAAAAAATAAAATACAAATAGGAATAATTTTCTAAATCACTCTCTCTAGTTTATAAAAAATAAAACATAGAGTATATATATATATATATATATATATATATATATATATATATATATATATATATATATATATATATATATATATATATATACTTTCTGGATTGAATATGTAATGCACATAAATAGGAAAAATAAAATCGCAGTGGATAAGCTGTGAAACCAAAGTATATATATATATACACACACATTAAAATTTATAGAGATAAAAAAAACTAAGTCAGTCGAAAGGTCGATGGTTCTCTTTTTATACAGAGTTTAATATATAAAGTGGGGCCTTCAAAATTGACAAGGCCAAGTATAAATTGAGAGTAGACATGCTTTCTTTGGAGATAGAACATGTACAAGTGAGAGTAGTCATGCCACCACATATAGGTGTCATTAGTGGCACAATGATATTCTAGTAGTTGATAGTAACACAAGAAAATTATAGAGTGTAAGTAGATTATAGTGACAAAAGTAGATTACAAAACAACACAGGTAGAGATTTCCAACCTCTGAAATGAGGCATCATAGACTTTCACAAGCAAGTCTAAATCTAGGAGTAGAATTAGGAGTAGGGAAAAATCACTTGCAAGTTCTAGGTTGATGGCCAATGTTAGGAGTGAGATGGGGGAGTGACTCTCAATACTACCCCCCAATTGATATGTACCTGATCATGTTATGATTTTTGTTATGTTGATGACATTTGGTATTGGACACTTTGATATGTATGGTTGGTCTTCATATTTATTGGTTTATGGCATGGGAATCTATATGATCTATACTTTTTATGGAATCTTAGTTTCCTTGTATGTTTATGTGTTTTCCATATGTTGATGTGTGTATGTAAATGATATAGCATCAATTTATCAATACACACAATTATCTTGGTGATCAATGAACATTGTATGCCATACTAGAATCCTCATAAGATGATTCAATTAGTGCACTAAAATGGATCACATAATTATTAGTTGAATCAATTGCAAAATCTGTATGAATAAATGAATAATTGATGCGTTATTAATGCTCAAATCTATATGAATATTGGATAATACATGTTTCTTTCTTTCTCATTTTCATTCTTTTAACCATTATTTTATATGATCAAACATGTAAAAAACACCATGATTCTCTTTATTTTATTATTTATCTTTAAATGACTATAATAAATTATTTAAGTTTTCTAAATTATCAATTAAAGTACAGTTCAATTGAATTACCTCCTCCCTTTGTTGTCATTTTGAGAGTCTTTCGATGAATGATGGTCCCTTGGGCTGATTAGGAGTTTGACTAAAGAATATTGGCAAAGGTGCCACATCATTCACATTTTGCTTAGACTGTAAAAGTAAAGTAACATCAAGATATAAATTAATATATAATTACTCACAAAAAATGAAATACATACAATAAAAAAAGTTAGATGTGTATCTAAAAATTTATACTGACAAGTCTAGGCCAAATTGGATGGCAGAAAGAGTTCCATGATGAACTTCTGTCAGCTCCTCTATCATCAACTGTTATCTGCCTTAGATACATTAGTACTAATCTTAGTTAATATTAAATTCAAATGGAATACACCATGAAATCTAACTTTAAATTTTACCTCTAAGAAAGATTGCCTTGCTCATGTCCTTCTATACCCCCTGATGCCTCTATTGTGCTCTTGTCTTTAATGTCTCAACTTGAGTTCTAGACCCCAGTACCTTAGCTCATGAAGGTGTTGTATGAGAGTCATCATACTCTGAAGTGTTAAGGGGTGTCTCACTACTCTCCTCAAAAGGACCTAAGAAAAACTGATTGAAAAAAAGTCAATGATGAGGCACCACACAAACATGTGTGACAAGGAGGGTCCAATAATCTCAGGTGATCCAATATGACCACCAATATCATGTGGTTGTGCTAGCTAAGAGGTTTATGTAATCAAGTGTTCAGTCAAAGAGTGTTTGGAAATGAGGCTTTGTTGTGTTGCATTTGCAACAATGTCCGAGTGTTGAATTGGAGATGGAGAAGGGATAGTAGGAGGGGGAATTGTACTTGTCTCATTGCCCTAGGTCTATCTTGAGGCATTCTTTTACCTACTCCCTGGAACTCTCTAAAATCAAAATAGTTGACATGGTGACCCATTACAAACTCTGCATATCTAGTTTACAAAGGAAATATAAAGGTACATCAAAATTATTGTTGGGTGGTTTATCAAAAACCATCCACCAACGATTCCAAAAATTCTAAGTAATACCATGATGTGTACACCATTTGATTGAATACTTAGGCTTATACAAATTAACATACAATCCAGTTTTAGGGTTGACAAAATATTGGGCTAACATAACTTTGGTAATGTCTAAATCTTTGACTTGGTCGTATGATAAACTATTAGAATATTTTTCCTTCTTGGCTTCTTGACATTTCCTAAATGGTTCATGTTGGCTTGTGAGGGTTCGAACATGAGTAATAATTCCCTCTAAGCTCGATGTCACTGAATAAAATTGAGATTGGAAGCGATAAATTTCTATAATATTACTTATTTCATCAATATTTCTTTCAATTTTCTCTTGGATTGTTGGAGGGTTTGGTGTGGGAGGGTTTGGGTTTTGATGTTCTTGATCCATGTTACCTATTTAAAATTTAAAACATACAAATTTAGGATTTAAAACAAAATAATTCATTTGATTTACAAAAAAAATAAAAAAGGGAAAAGTTAGACCCTTACCTCTTCAAATTTGCCTCCTCCAAATCGGATATCCATATTTCTCCAATCAAATATCCATTTATCCCTCTTTGTGTTTTGCAAGTCACGAGTTTTGAAAAATGTAGAGCCCTTTTTTATTTTTATGTTTTGCAAAATGGATATCCATTCCAAATAGATATTATGTTCGACCCATCAAAAAAGTCAAACATCCATTTCACGATTTTGGCTAAGTAAAATGCTTTTTTTCTCCAATTGCCATTATTTGGCCCACGATGATCCTGCACTCACCCTTTATATATATGTAGAGGTTTAGAATTAGGGTTGGGATTACAGTTAGAATTAGGAATAGTTTTAGGGTTAAGTAGATCTAGGGGTAGAATTAGGGTTAGGGTTAGAATTAGGGTTATGGTTAGAATTAGAGTTAGGGTTAGCATTATTGTCAGGATTTAGGTTAGGGTTAGGGTTATAGTTACAATTTAGGTTCAAACTAGAAGTTAAGGCTACAATTAGGGTTAGGGTTCAAATTCAAGTTAGAATTAGGGTTAAAAATATGCTTAAGGTTAGGGTTAGGGCTAGAATTTAGGTTAGGGGTAGCATTTATGGTTAGGGTTAGGGTTCATGTTATAATTTGGGTTACAGTTAGTATTATAGTTAGATCCAAAATTAGGGTTAGGGTTGTGGTTAGAATTAGGATTAGAATTATACTTAGATCTATGGTTAGAATTACAGATATAATTAAGTTTATCCAAAGAATTAGGTTTACGGATAGAATTAAACTTAGAGTTACAATTAGGGCAAATATTTATAAGAAAAAAATCATTAGGGTTAGTGCTGGAATTACATTTAGGGTTAGAGATAGAATTATTATTAGGGTTAGAATTAGGGTTATATATATATGTAGAACTATGTTTAGAATTAGGGCATTATAGATAGAATTAGGAATACCATTAGGTTTAGGTAGATCTAGGGGTAGAATTAGGGTTAGGGGTAGAGTTTCTAGAAACCTAGAACATGTCATCTCACATGATCCAAAATAATAACCATAATTAACCATCTTAACTAAGAGTAAGAATACATCATGATTAACATAATCACAGTTTAACAAAAAAATGAATTGATATCATCATGATAATTAAGCATGTTATTCTTTCCAGAACATAACAAAACTTAGAATTACAATATCCAAGGATAATTCATTAGTGAATAACCTTCATTATACATGTACAAAGCTACGCTCAAGGCATCAAATATAGAAATATACATAATATTTGACTATCAAGTCATTTAAAGAAAAGCACTGTATCTGGAACTTTGACATATGTCTTCATAAGTCTCGGCTTGTCTTCTGCTTAGAAAGGAGAGCATCACCCAGGTGCTTTTCCTCCAACCACAGACTGATGGTCCCCCACACAACTTCCTACCTAGAAGCAGCCCTACCCTTCACGAAGGGTATATGATGAAGGGGGTAAATCATAAAACACACAACAATAGAAATGACACACAAAAAATAGAATATTTCTTTATTCATTTAGACAACTCATTACATTACAGAAGTTCAATTACAATCATAGAAATCAATCCTCCATAGGCTGCAACACACTACAGCTACACATCACCAAGCTTTGGAATCTTCTGCCTTCTATAACCCCAAATCAGCTAGGGTTTCTATTTTCCCAACTATTCTTGACTCTACACTTTCCCCCTTAACTCTACTACTACCCAGGGTTCCCAAAATAGTCATAAATAACACTTTTTCATGGCCTCCAGCTAAATTTTAAAATTTGCATCTCCCTCCAAAAGTAGGTCAACTTCTGGGAAGCATAACTTTTGATACGGGTGTCTAATTGACGAACTGTTTTAAGCACCAGAAAGCTCATGATGTGAACTATCACATAAAAAATTTGTAAATAGATTTTCATCAACTTTTTAGGACATTATGGGATGTTTAGTGCCTTATATCTAGTTTCAAAAATTTTCAGGGGCTTTTCAGAAAACAAAAACTTTAATATCTTTCAACTCACAAATGATCTTTTCCTGATTCCTTCACCAAAGGTCTTATATATCAGTTATGAAGCTTTTTTAAGCTTTTTTCTTCAATCTGTGCCCAATTGCAAACTTTCCTAAAATGGCAATTAAACTTTCCAAAACAGGTAGTTTGTTGTTTTTAGCAGTTTGGAAAAACTAAAAGTCCTATATCATTATTCAAGAGATTATGGAACCAGAAACAATAATTATGGAAAGAAATGAAAACAACTGCAATGATTTTGAATCAACTTCTTTTTGGGCAATGCAAGATTGCCCTTACACCACTGGATTCTCCTGCATCAGACACCCAGGGTAATTTGAGAAGCGACCCTGTCACGTCTCAGGTGTTTGTGTGAGAAAAACCCAAACGGTCAACCTCTGCCTTAGACAACCAAGAAGAATCTTCAACAGGCATTCCTTTCTAGTTCACTAGATATTCTTCATTTTTGTCTGTCCTGAGTACTTCTTCCCACGCGGTTATCCAAGATCTCTTTTATCTCCTTTGTCAAAGTAGATGCGGAAATACTCCACTGTTCTTCTATTGGTCCATCCTTTATGCCACCTTCATGATATTCTGTTAAATAAAAAATGTTGAACACAGGGAAAATATTGATCCAACCTGGTAGCTCTACCTCATATGCATTTCCTGAATCATGCTTCTTCAGGATTTTACACAATCTAAATTTCTTCATTTTCAACTTATTGTATGTTCCAATTAGGAACCTTTCTTTTCTCAAGTGAACCATGACTTCATCTCCTACCTAGAACTCCTTATATCTCCTCTTCTGATCTGACTTGGCCTTGTACTGAGTATTCATCTTATTAATGTGCTTTCTCACCTCTTCATGTAAATTCTTTAGATGTTCTGCAAAGTCTTCAGTTTTGGCACTTGTCTTTTCTCCTTTGTCCAGCTTCCTTAACTCATAAGCATTTCTTGGGCTATTACCATATACAATATGGAATGGTGATTTACCAATACTCCTATTGACAAAATTGTTGTAAACAAACTCTCCCCGTGGTAAAATCAAATCCCATCCCTTGGGCTTATCTCCTACTAAGCATCGTAGCAGGTTACCCAAAATCCTATTCACCACTTCCTTTTGCCCATCAGTCTATGGATGGTGTGTAGAACTGAACTTCAAATATGTCTTCAACTTCTTCCACAATGTCCTCCAGAAATAACCAACAAACTTGGTATCTCGATCTGAAACTATGCTCTTTGGTAGACCATGTAATCTCACCACCTCCCTGAAAAATAACTCTACAATATGAACAGCATCATTAGTCTTCTTACAAGGAATAAAATGTGCCATCTTCGAGAATCTATCCACCACCACAAAAATGGAATCATGCCCTCTCTGTGTCCTTGGTAAACCAAAAAAAAAATCCATACTAATATCATCCCATGGCTTCTCCAGTACAGGTAATGGCTGATATATGTTGAGACATGGACCAGCTAGGACTCGAACCTAGGACCTTCCATACGTTGCTGGAGTGCTCTACCACTGAGCTACTGGCCCCTCTTGGACCAGTCCATCGTCGGTCCGGGTGTGGCTTACACCAACACCCCCCCTTAAGCCACACCTCTCGTGTGCTTGGGGCTCCTAGCCTGGCCTGGCTCTGATACCATGTTGAGACATGGACCAGCTAGGACTCGAACCTAGGACCTTCCATATGCTGCTGGAGTGCTCTACCACTGAGCTACTGGCCCCTCTTGGACAAGTCCATCGTCGGTCCGGGTGTGGCTTACACCAACAATATAGACCTATATTCTAACTTGCTCCTTTTGCCATCTGACATACTTTGCAACTCTACACAAACTTCCTCACATCCTACTGCAACTATGGCCAATAATAATTTTCACCAACAATAGCAATGGTCTTATCTTGACCAAAGTGTCCAGCCAATCCTCCACTATGCTTCTCCTTAATCAGGTTCTCTCTCATGGAACTCCTCAGAATGCACAACCGGCTTCCTCTAAACAACATGCCATCTTGGATTATGAAATCCAACCATTTTGTCCTGTCCAAAGTAATAGGTTCCAGACAAGCTTTCCAAGCCTCTGCAAAATCTAGATCTTCAGGATACAAACTTTTGAGCTCAACAAACCCAACAACCTCTATCTTCATTTTTGTCAACAAATTTTGCCTTCTGCTCAAGGCATCTACAACTTTGTTGGACTTCCCACTCCTGTGCTTCAAAACAAAATTATAACTCTGCAAAAACTCAACCCATTTTAAGTGCCTTTGATTCAACTTTCCTTGGCTATTAAGATAATATAAAGCCTAATGATCAGTATATAAAACAAACTATTTTGGCAACAAATAATGTCTCCATTTCTTCAAAGCCTGAACTATAGAATAAAATTCCTGATCATAAACATAATACTTTTTCTTGGCATCATTAAGATTCTCACTAAAATAGGCAATGGGCTTACGTTCTTGACTCAAAATAGCTCCTATAGCACTACCACTAGCATCACAATCTACCTGAAATACCTTATTGAAATTTAGAAGTGCCAAAACAAGTTGCTCTATGAATTTATGCTTCAATGTATCAAATCTTTGGTCTTCTCCTTTAGTCCATTTAAACTCTTTTCTATCCCCTCTCATTGTCTTCGTTAGGGGTGCACAAATGCTACTAAAATTTATGATTAGGGTAAGTGCAAGAAGATGGGGGGCCAAAAAGGGGTCTTAAGTGGCCACTTTTTTTCTGAAATCAGGAAATACTGGCCTTGGATGAGAAATTGAGCATAGTTACACTCAAAATTTAGAGATGCAACCAAAACAATGTTCGTAGTGCTCCGAGTCTACTTTCTAAACTACTATTTTGTTTTGAAAATGGCATAGATTAAGGGGTTCAAAAGAGGGAGCCACAGAAATTGGTGTTGTTTCTGTCAAAAAAACATAACATAGCATGTTTTGTGGCTCCCTCAAAAGGTCAACTTTTTTTTGGTATTTTTAAAATCGCTTCGGTGAGAAATTAGCTAATAGCATGTAGTTTATGCCCGATTTTTCTGATAATTTTTTGATGAATATTTGATTTTTTACTAATTTTTAAAGTGGACACATCCTAAAAAACAGAATTTTGGCCGTGCTACCCCTATAAATTTTGAAAACTAATTGAAAATCATTTTTTTATTTTTTTAATATTTGTAGAATGGAGTCTAGTTTCTAAATATGTAATTTTTTTGAAATTTGAATAAATAGTTATTTTACAATGAAAAAAAGACCAAACAGTGGTTTTTGCATAAAAACGGACACACAAACAAAAGAAATTAAAGATGAAAGGCTTAACATTGTTAAAATGTGAAAAAAATCACATCGTCAAATAGCTAAGAGAAAGCCTAACATTACCCATGTGTTCGATTTGTTCAACCTTGAAACACGTGCAAATCTGAGGGTTAGCACGAACGAAATTATGTGAAATTTTGAAGAATACAGAAAAACACGTCTGTGACTGTTCATAAGGCACTCCAAGCCTTTGGGTTGGAAATCCAAAGCAAATCCCAAGCCCAAGGCTTGGGATTCCCAAAGCAAGAAATAACGCGCTCGCGTTATTTATTGCCTTACATTTTTCCCGCAAGCCTGTCTTTTCCCATGTTCGACATAACGCGAGCGCGTTATAACGCGCTCGCGTTATGTCCCACTCAAATTTTTTTACACTCAAGGCTATTCATCATAGGGTTAAGGCATAAAGGATAGAGTTGAAAGGTTTACGGATAAGGGATTAGCGTTTAAGGTATAGTATCGAGCCCGTTGAGGGTCTAGGAATAAGGATAGCGTTTAAGGTTTAGGGATGAGGGATGACAGATTACGGTTGAGGGTCGAGGGATCAAAGTTAAGGGTTGAGGGATTAGGGTTTGACATTAAGGGTTGAGGGTTGAGGTTCAAGGGTCAAGGGTTTAGGGATAGGGTTTAGGGTCGAGGGATTAGGGTTAAAGTAGAGTGTGGAGGGTGTAAGGATTAGGGATAGGGTTGGAGGGTTTAGGGATAAGGGATTAGGGTTTAAGGTATAGTATCAAGTCTGTTGAGAGTTTAGGAATAGGGATAGCATTTAGGGATTAGGGATGAGGGATTATAGTTGAGGGATGATGGATTAGGGTTGAGGGTTGAGGGATTAGGGTTTAGGGATAAGGTTTAGGGTTGAGGGTTTAGGATTAGGGTTTAGGGTTGACGGATTAGCATTTAATGTCGAGGTTAGGGTTAGAGTGTTGAGGGTAGAGGGATTAGGGATAGGGTTTAGGGTTTAAGGTTTAAGGATTGAGGGTTGAGGCTTTAGGGATGAGGGTTTAAGGCTAAAGATATAGTGTCAAGTGTTGAGGGTGTAGGGATAGGGTTTAAGTTTTAAGGGTTAAGGGTTGAGGGATATGGATTAGGGTTTAAGGTATAGTGTTGAGGGTCGAGGGATCAGAGTTAAGGGTTGAGGGATTAGGGTTTGACGTTGAGGGTTGAGGGTTGAGGTTCGAGGGTCAAGGGTTTAGGGATAGGGTTGAGGGTCGAGGAATTAGGGTTAAAGTAGAGTGTGGATGGTATAAGGATTAGGGATAGGGTTGGAGGGTTTATGGATAAGGGATTAGGGTTTAAGGTATAGTATCGATTCTGTTGAGGGTGTAGGAATAGGGATAGCATTTAGGGTTTAGGGATGAAGGATTAGAGTTGGGGGATGACAGATTAGGGTTGAGGGTTGAGGGATTAGGGTTTAGGGATAAGGTTTAGGGTTGAGGGATGAGGGATTAGGGTTTAAGGTATAGTGTTGAGGGTTTAGGGATAGGGTTTAGGGTTGAGGGATTAGGATTTGACGTTGAGGGTTGAGGGTTGAGGTTCGAGGGTCAAGGGTTTAGGGATAGGGTTGAGGGTCAAGGAATTAGGGTTAAAGTAGAGCGTGGAGGGATGACGGATGATAGATTAAGGTTGAGGGTTGAGGGATTAGGGTTTGACGTCGAGGGCTGAGGGTTTAGGGTTAGGGTTGAGAGATGAGGGATCAGAGTTAAGGGTTGAGGGATTAGGGTTTGACGTCGAGGGCTGAGGTTTGAGGGTCAAGGGTTTAGGGATAGGGTTGAGGTTGAAGGGATTAGGGTTTAGGGACAAGGTTTAGGGTTAGGGTTGAGGGATTAGGGTTTAAGGTATAGTGTTGAGGGTTTAGGGATAGGGTTTAGGGTTGAGGGATTAGAGTGAAGGGTTGAGGGATTAGAATTTGGCGTTGAGGGTTTAGGGTTTAAGGTATAGTGTTGAGGGTTTAGGGATAGGGTTTAGGGTTGAGGGATTAGGGTTTGACGTTGAGGGTTGAGGGTTGAGGTTCGAGGGTCAAGGGTTTAGGGATAGGGTTGAGGGTCGAGGAATTAGGGTTAAAGTAGAGTGTGGAGGGATGACGGATGATAGATTAGGGTTGAGGGTTGAGGGATTAGGGTTTGATGTTGAGGGTTGAGGGTTTAGGGTTAGGGTTGAGAGATGAGGGATCAGAGTTAAGGGTTGAGGGATTAGGGTTTGACGTCGAGGGCTGAGGTTCGAGGGTCAAGGGTTTAGGGATAGGGTTGAGGTTGAAGGGATTAGGGTTTAGGGACAAGGTTTAGGGTTAGGGTTGAGGGATTAGGGTTTAAGGTATAGTGTTGAGGGTTTAGGGATAGGGTTTAGGGTTGAGGGATTAGAGTGAAGGGTTGAGGGATTAGAATTTGGCGTTGAGGGTTTAGGGTTTAAGGTATAGTGTTGAGGGTTTAGGGATAGGGTTTAGGGTTGAGGGATTAGGGTTTGACATTGAGGGTTGAGGGTTGAGGTTCGAGGGTCAAGGGTTTAGGGATAGGGTTGAGGGTCGAGGAATTAGGGTTAAAGTAGAGTGTGAAGGGATGACGAATGATAGATTAGGGTTGAGGGTTGAGGGATTAGGGTTTGATGTTGAGGGTTGAGGGTTTAGGGTTAGGGTTGAGAGATGAGGGATCAGAGTTAAGGGTTGAGGGATTAGGGTTTGACGTCGAGGGCTGAGGTTCGAGGGTCAAGGGTTTAGGGATAGGGTTGAGGTTGAAGGGATTAGGGTATAGGGACAAGGTTTAGGGTTAGGGTTGAGGGATTAGGGTTTAAGGTATAGTGTTGAGGGTTTAGGGATAGGGTTTAGGGTTGAGGGATTAGAGTGAAGGGTTGAGGGATTAGAATTTGGCGTTGAGGGTTTAGGGTTTAAGGTATAGTGTTGAGGGTTTAGGGATAGGGTTTAGGGTTGAGGGATTAGGGTTTGACGTTGAGGGTTGAGGGTTGAGGTTCGAGGGTCAAGGGTTTAGGGATAGGGTTGAGGGTCGAGGAATTAGGGTTAAAGTAGAGTGTGGAGGGATGACGGATGATAGATTAGGGTTGAGGGTTGAGGGATTAGGGTTTGATGTTAAGGGTTGAGGGTTTAGGGTTAGGGTTGAGAGATGAGGGATCAGAGTTAAGGGTTGAGGGATTAGGGTTTGACGTCGAGGGCTGAGGTTCGAGGGTCAAGGGTTTAGGGATAGGGTTGAGGTTGAAGGGATTAGGGTTTAGGGACAAGGTTTAGGGTTAGGGTTGAGGGATTAGGGTTTAAGGTATAGTGTTGAGGGTTTAGGGATAGGGTTTAGGGTTGAGGGATTAGAGTGAAGGGTTGAGGGATTAGAATTTGGCATTGAGGGTTTAGGGATAGGGTTTAGGGTTGAGGGATTAGGGTTTGACGTTGAGGGTTGAGGGTTGAGGTTCGAGGGTCAAGGGTTTAGGGATAGGGTTGAGGGTCGAGGAATTAGGGTTAAAGTAGAGTGTGGAGGGATGACGGATGATAGATTAGGGTTGAGGGTTGAGGGATTAGGGTTTGATGTTGAGGGTTGAGGGTTTAGGGTTAGGGTTGAGAGATGAGGGATCAGAGTTAAGGGTTGAGGGATTAGGGTTTGACGTCGAGGGCTGAGGTTCGAGGGTCAAGGGTTTAGGGATAGGGTTGAGGTTGAAGGGATTAGGGTTTAGGGACAAGGTTTAGGGTTAGGGTTGAGGGATTAGGGTTTAAGGTATAGTGTTGAGGGTTTAGGGATAGGGTTTAGGGTTGAGGGATTAGAGTGAAGGGTTGAGGGATTAGAATTTGGCGTTGAGGGTTTAGGGTTTAGGATCAGGGTTGAAGGTCGAGGGATTAGAGTTAAGGGTTGAGGGATTAGGGTTTGATGTTAAGGGTTAAGGTTCGAGGGTTTGATGTTGAGGGTTGAGGGTTGAGGTACATTTCGGTGTGACATTTAAATTGTCTTGCCGATATACACTGTAAAGGTTATTTTGTGGACTTTCAAGGATTTTTTCACCTGTGTTAATGTTCAACTTGTTTCGCTCTGCATCAAGGGATTACGGTTTGACATTGAGGGCTGAGGTTCGAGGGTCAAGGGTTTAGGGATAGGGTTGAGGTTGAAGGGATTAGGGTTTAGGGACAAGGTTGAGGTTGAGGGATTAGGATTTGACATTGAGGGTTGAGGGTTTAGGGATAGGGTTGAGGGATTAGGATTTGACATTGAGGGTTGAGGGTCAAGGGATCAGAGTTGAGGGTTTAGGGTTTAGAGATCTATAGGAGAAAAAAACGCGAGCGCGTTATAGCGCGAGCGCGTTATAACGCGCTCGCGTTTTGTAATTCTACTAAAACGGTAAAAAAGTGGTTACCCCCGTGATCCAGGCCCACATGCTCTGTTTTCTTACTGATTCTGCGCGTGCTCCGACAAAAAAGAAGTGCTTTCATGCTATTGGGAAGTTCACATGCACATTTGACACATTGTACCACCTTTGCATGATCTTTCCACCACCTTTTCTGCTTTGCCAACTTGAGAAGGAGGAAATAACATAGTTTTCAAACCAAATTTGATATATATCTATACAAGTTTCAATTTTTGTAGTATTGCAATGTTAATTTTGATTCAATTTTAAGAATTTAACATTGAAAAGGAAGCAAGTGGTGAAAAACTCAAATTGTTGAGGAGTTTGATGCAAGAAGATAAAAACACTACATAATTGGGTACTCTCTCCATTCAAATCTTCGTTTTTTAGGTATGTCAAGTCTTTACATGCATGTTCTTTACATTTTCCTTATTTTGGATTGAATTACTTTATCATGCATTATCATACATGTTTAAAATAGACACATTTCCAATCAAGAAAGCAACCTACAATCTCACATGATGCCATGTATATTTTCTACACTTGGGCTCTTTAATAATTATGTGTAATAAACAAACCTTAGTTCATACCATGATGTCAAACTATACAAGAATAAATCCTTACAACATAAAAAAAATACAATCCCACTATTATCATGTATTCATTTCTTAAGAACTAATATTGGTCTCTTTATCATGCTACAGACAAATTCTCCGTCATGCCGAGGAAACGATCAAGAATTAAACCAACACAGGAAGAGATAGAAGCTAAGAATGCAAAGAAAGCAATGGCTATGAGGGAACTTCGTGAGAAGAGGAAATTGGACACGATAAATGAAGACATACCAATTGAAGAGGAACCACAACCATCACAAAGAGATATGGTATTGGCGGCACAAAGAGAACGAATGCAAAAACTTCGTGGTACGAGAGATTTAAATACCATAGTTGGAGACACATCCTTTATCGCAAGACAACATGTAGGGACACCATCTACCACATCTCAAGTTGAGAGTACATCATCACTCACATGTGATGAAGGAGGTACGCCATCGTTCCCACCTCAACCTCAAGGTATGTCATCTATTCCATCTTCGATCGAAGGTATGCCATCTAACCCATCTCATTTAAATATTGATGAAATTCCTAATGTTGAGATGAATTTACCTAACTTGACACCACCTAGAATTTTGCATAGAAAGCCAAAGTATTTGATTGATATTGATGAGAATATTTTGCAGCCAATGGAAGGTAAGATTCCAAAACGCACTTGTAGAAGATATGCTAATAAGATTTGGAGATTGTTCTTTGAAAAGTTAAATGAGACTGCAAGATGTCAACTATTCGTTGAAATGATGCGAAGTATAAAGTATAGGTCTATCATGAAGATTCTTGGGTTGAGAACATCAGAGGCTTCAAGTGAAAAATCTATTGTCAAGAATCTAATGAGTGCGTATGAGAGTGTGGGTAACACCTCACGCACAAAAGATAGTAATGCAACACGGCGTGTGATTACATGGACTATAGTAAGTAGTCAAACGAGGAAAGCTCGTCTTATTAGAAAGACAAGTCAAAAATTGAGAATTAATAGGAAAACTTTATCAAGAGCCGTTGGAAGACGCCAAAGAATTGAGGACACTAATGCCAATGAATTATGGGCGTTCTCGGGGAGACTACCACGAAAAGATAAACCAATTGTTGAAGCATTGAGGTCACTAATTGAAGACTTTTGGAAGAATTACACAAGGGTATCTCCGAATCAAAGGGATGTGGTAAGAAGGAGAATTGGTAGTCAGAACCGCGAGCCACATCCAAAGCATTTTTTGGATGAGACTCAAACACAGTTTTATGGTAAATTTCTAGAGAAGTATCCTCAAATTAAAATTTGTCAAAGATATTTTGAAATGCTAAAACCTTTCTATGTTAAGATAAATCACACACGCACTACTTGTTGTTGTAGATTACATATTGAATTTTCTAACCATTTTGATGCTTATAGGTCTATATGTTTAGATATGCATACTAACAATGATTTGCAGGGTTGTGCCATATGTGCCCCACCAACATCTTCAAGAGATTTCATATCAAGAATTTTATGTGAAAGAGAGGAAGGTCAAATATTCTACAAGAAATTATGCTTGGATGGCACATGTCATCGTTGCGGTGGCTTGCAACATTTGCCAATATGTGAACATATGGAAATAACACATGCGGTTGGAAATGAACTAGTAGAATTTGGCAAGTATAAAACAGTGGCATACAATACAAAAGATGGTAAAGAAGCAAAGAGGTGTGAATTAGTTATTGAAAAGATTCCAGTGTATCAGTTTATGCCTATATTTCGTGACAGCATAGTGTATGAGTATGCAAGACATGCCCATAGAGCTCGATGGTTGGACTTGCAATTCAAGTTATGCAAGGACACATTTCCAGTTGGTAGCATTGTTTCAGTCGTCGACTTTGCAGAGAACTACAGTCTACAGCCACAGCGTGAGGTGCAATCACAATATTACAACTCCACACAGGTTTCTATATTTGTGCACATCGCATTCATTCATGCGAATGATAGTACAGAGGATGACAGAAAGATCATAAGGGAGTATCATTTCTATATTAGTGATGATCGCACGCATTCTACGGAGTTCGTGCAAGGTTGCTTTCAGGTGTTCTATAATGATTTGGCTAGAAGGGGCATATCGTTCAGTCAGCATATCATATGGTTGGATAATTGTGCATCACAATTCAAGAACTCGCGGAATTTCTATTGGCTGAGTAGGAGGCATAATTTTACAGGTATTCAACATATGTGGAACTTTTGTGAGGCCGGGCATGGAAAGGGGGAGCATGATGGTGCAGGAGCATGTATCAAAAGAGCCATAGCACGAGAAGAGTTAAAGTATAAAGACAATGCAAAGTTGACAGATACAAAATCGATTGTCGAGTGGTGTAATGCTTCCATGGGTCCAGGTAATGAAGGTAAGTCTTTAGTTCGTAGATTTTTTTGGTTGATAGATGATACTAACATTGCACCATATGAGGATTGTTGTACACTGACAGGATCAAATGAGATGCACTCTTTCAGAAGTTCAATTGCAGGTTCATGGAGTATCCATACACGAAAGATGTCATGCTTTTGTTCTTCCTGTACAATTCAAGTCTGGGATGAGTGCGAGTCAAAGGAGTGGGTTGACGAATGGCAGTTAAGTTATCTTAGCCCACTTGACACGTATCGACCCCCGACGACACTGGAACTAACACAGATGGAATCGTCAGTTGACTTTGACCACATATCAGATTTAGTTCAACCAGGTAATATAGGGCACATATATGCATCTAATTTCATCTAGTTCAACCAGGTAATGTCATCTTACTTTGTAGTGTTTTTGTAATGTTGACTAATTTCATCTAATTTGCTACACATATCAATGTAGGACACGTATATGCAGTTATTGCAGATGAAGATAATGAAGAGGGAACAGATTATTACTTATGCCGTTGTGTTGAGGCCAAAAAGAAATTGGAGGCCCCTGTTACAGATGGAGAAAACATCGAATACCCTACAGGATCAGTGGTTATTACTGGAACATGGCTTAGAAGGTACCCACATAAGAGTGTTAATATTTGGCTATTTCAGGACTTTGACATGCATCGAAAGATTCTTCATTACTCGAACCTTGTCGTGGCATCCAATGTTCATTTGATAAAGTATCGGGGTAGACCTTTGAACAAAATATTGTGGAAGGTGCGTGAGTCTGACCATGAAGCAATACTTGACACAATAAAGAGTAGAGCAGATCCAGATGGTTCATTGGATTAATTTGTAAGTATTCACATTGATTTTGTAAAGTTATGTTACATTGAGTTGTAAGTATGCACATTAATTTGTAAGGTTTGTCTTTTTTTATTTCCTCCTGCATTTTTACACATATGTACACATTTTTCCATCATCATGTTATGCATTTTTGGTGTCCTGCTCCTGATGCGACCAAACTCATAACTCACCCTACTAGACACCATTTGATGATCTCTCCAACACTCTGGATCCAGGGCGCCCAATCATGATGATGACCTATATACCATTCTCCCAAGGCGCTCATAATGAATGAATGATAAGGAGCGCCTTGACCTCTATAATCAAGGTGATTTTAAGTCACTTTGAGTCATTTGGGGTCAGTTTGAGTCTTTGAGTCATGTTGCAAAAAAGTGTCAATGTTGTCAAGTTGCACAAAGCAACCTTTGCATTTTTGGTGTCTTGCTCATGATGCGACCAAAATGACTGTTCCAACGCGTCCGAATGGGTACATTTATGCTAGGCATGGTCCTATTTCTCACCCAAACATGTCGAAACAGTCGGAGCTACATTGTACCGACGATATCCCTGAAGAGTCCAAAGTGCAAAAAGGCAGCAATCTTTGACGAGATGTTACTCAAAAATTATGTCACTTAGAAACATTCCGTCTGAGGCAACGGGATCACGTAGAGTGCCTCTACAATAACCTCTCTCAGTTTTTTATAGCTCTGAGGCATTTGCCCGTGGTGAAAGGTTTTCTGTTGCCCTAAAAATCGTCAGAAGGAGGCAGTGTAAAGTTGCAAAGGGGTGTAACTTTCGTCCTGCTCCTGATGCGACCAAACTGACTATTCCAACGCGTCCGAATGGGTACATTTATGCTAGGCATGGTCCTATTTCTCACCCAAACATGTCGAAACAGTCGGAGTTACATTGTACCGACGATATCCCTAAAGAGTCCAAAGTGCAAAAAGGCAGCAATCTTTGACGAGATGTTACTCAAAAACCGTGTCACTTAGAAACATTCCGTCTGAGGCAACGGGATCACGTAGAGTGCCTCTACAATAACCTCTCTCGGTTTTTTATAGCTCTGAGGCATTTGCCTGTGGTGAAAGGTTTTCTGCTGCCCCAAAAATCGTCAGAAGGAGGCAGTGTAAAGTTGCAAAGGGGTGTAACTTTCGTCCTGCTCCTGATGCGACCAAACTGACTGTTCCAACGCGTCCGAATGGGTACATTTATGCTAGGCATGGTCCTATTTCTCACCCAAACATGTCGAAACAGTCAGAGCTACATTGTACCGACGATATCCCTGAAGAGTCCAAAGTGCAAAAAGGCAGCAATCTTTGACGAGATGTTACTCAAAAACCGTGTCACTTAGAAACATTCCGTCTGAGGCAACGGGATCATGTAGAGTGCCTCTACAATAACCTCTCTCAGTTTTTTATAGCTCTGAGGCATTTGCCCGTGGTGAAAGGTTTTCTGTTGCCCTAAAAATCGTCAGAAGGAGGCAGTGTAAAGTTGCAAAGGGGTGTAACTTTCGTCCTGCTCCTGATGCGACCAAACTGACTGTTCCAACGCGTCCGAATGGGTACATTTATGCTAGGCATGGTCCTATTTCTCACCCAAACATGTCGAAACAGTCGGAGCTACATTGTACCGACGATATCCCTGAAGAGTCCAAAGTGCAAAAAGGCAGCAATCTTTGACGAGATGTTACTCAAAAACCGTGTCACTTAGAAACATTCCGTCTGAGGCAACGGGATCACGTAGAGTGCCTCTACAATAACCTCTCTCAGGTTTTTATAGCTCTCAGGCATTTGCCCGTGGTGAAAGGTTTTCTGCTGCCCCAAAAATCATCAGAAGGAGGCAGTGTAAAGTTGCAAAGGGGTGTAACTTTCGTCCTGCTCCTGATGCGACCAAACTGACTGTTCCAACGCGTCCGAATGGGTACATTTATGCTAGGCATGGTCCTATTTCTCACCCAAACATGTCGAAACAGTCGGAGCTACATTGTACCGACGATATCCCTGAAGAGTCCAAAGTGCAAAAAGGCAGCAATCTTTGACGAGATGTTACTCAAAAACCGTGTCACTTAGAAACATTCCGTCTGAGGCAACGGGATCACGTAGAGTGCCTCTACAATAACCTCTCTCAGTTTTTTATAGCTCTGAGGCATTTGCCCGTGGTGAAAGGTTTTCTGCTGCCCCGAAAATCGTCAGAAGGAGGCAGTGTAAAGTTGCAAAGGGGTGTAACTTTCGTCCTGCTCCTGATGCGACCAAACTGACTGTTCCAACGCGTCCGAATGGGTACATTTATGCTAGGCATGGTCCTATTTCTCACCCAAACATGTCGAAACAGTCGGAGCTACATTGTACCGACGATATCCCTGAAGAGTCCAAAGTGCAAAAAGGCAGCAATCTTTGACGAGATGTTACTCAAAAACCGTGTCACTTAGAAACATTCCGTCTGAGGCAACGGGATCACGTAGAGTGCCTCTACAATAACCTCTCTCGGTTTTTTATAGCTCTGAGGCATTTGCCCGTGGTGAAAGGTTTTCTGCTGCCCCAAAAATCGTCAGAAGGAGGCAGTGTAAAGTTGCAAAGGGGTGTAACTTTCGTCCTGCTCCTGATGCGACCAAACTGACTGTTCCAACGCGTCCGAATGGGTACATTTATGCTAGGCATGGTCCTATTTCTCACCCAAACATGTCGAAACAGTCAGAGCTACATTGTACCGACGATATCCCTGAAGAGTCCAAAGTGCAAAAAGGCAGCAATCTTTGACGAGATGTTACTCGAAAACCGTGTCACTTAGAAACATTCCGTCTGAGGCAACGGGATCACGTAGAGTGCCTCTACAATAACCTCTCTCGGTTTTTTATAGCTCTCAGGCATTTGCCCATGGTGAAAGGTTTTCTGCTGCCCCAAAAATCGTCAGAAGGAGGCAGTGTAAAGTTGCAAAGGGGTGTAACTTTCGTCCTGCTCCTGATGCGACCAAACTGACTGTTCCAACGCGTCCGAATGGGTACATTTATGCTAGGCATGGTCCTATTTCTCACCCAAACATGTCGAAACAGTCGGAGCTACATTGTACCGACGATATCCCTGAAGAGTCCAAAGTGCAAAAAGGCAGCAATCTTTGACGAGATGTTACTCGAAAATCGTGTCACTTAGAAACATTCCGTCTGAGGCAACGGGATCACGTAGAGTGCCTCTACAATAACCTCTCTCAGTTTTTTATAGCTCTGAGGCATTTGCCCGTGGTGAAAGGTTTTCTGTTGCCCTAAAAATCGTCAGAAGGAGGCAGTGTAAAGTTGCAAAGGGGTGTAACTTTCGTCCTGCTCCTGATGCGACCAAACTGACTGTTCCAACGCGTCCGAATGGGTACATTTATGCTAGGCATGGTCCTATTTCTCACCCAAACATGTCGAAACAGTCGGAGCTACATTGTACCGACGATATCCCTGAAGAGTCCAAAGTGCAAAAAGGCAGCAATCTTTGACGAGATGTTACTCAAAAACCGTGTCACTTAGAAACATTCCGTCTGAGGCAACGGGATCACGTAGAGTGCCTCTACAATAACCTCTCTCGGTTTTTTATAGCTCTGAGGCATTTGCCCGTGGTGAAAGGTTTTCTGCTGCCCCAAAAATCATCAGAAGGAGGCAGTGTAAAGTTGCAAAGGGGTGTAACTTTCGTCCTGCTCCTGATGCGACCAAACTGACTGTTCCAACGCGTCCGAATGGGTACATTTATGCTAGGCATGGTCCTATTTCTCACCCAAACATGTCGAAACAGTCGGAGCTACATTGTACCGACGATATCCCTGAAGAGTCCAAAGTGCAAAAAGGCAGCAATCTTTGACGAGATGTTACTCAAAAACCGTGTCACTTAGAAACATTCTGTCTGAGGCAACGGGATCACGTAGAGTGCCTCTACAATAACCTCTCTCGGTTTTTTATAGCTCTGAGGCATTTGCCCATGGTGAAAGGTTTTCTGCTGCCCCAAAAATCGTCAGAAGGAGGCAGTGTATTAAGTCAGGATGAAAGCCTATTCACTCTAGGCGCCTGTTTTTGACCAAATCACACATGCGCCTTGAACAACTCTGTCTTCAAGGCGCTTTTCTCTAATCTCTGTAACTCTCCAAATCCACTAAGGCGCAAATTTTACCTCTTGGGCTCAAGATATAGGTTCTTCATCCAAGGCGCCAGAATGGTCCAAAGGCGCATTTCACCTCTAACCTCACCTCTGACCTTACTTGGAGGCGCTAAACCTCATCTCATTGCTCTCCTCCATTACAAGCGCTCACTTACCTCAATCTTGGGCGCATACCAACATCTCAACATCCAAATCACCTAGGCGCTCAAAACCTTCAAGACTCAAGGTGCATTTTATGATCAAACAAGGTATCTCCTGAACAAGGCGCTCATAGTCTCATCAGGGCGTTAATCATCATCATGAGCACTCATATTGTTCTAGGCGCACAGTTATCTCTGGAATGCTCAAGGCGCACATACCCTTCTCTAGGCTAGTTTACACTTATTCAAGGCGCTCATTCCAAACTTACATGAACTACTCATTACAAGACGCACAAACTAGATGATCCTAGGGCATAAGGGCGCTCATAGGAGTTGTTATGTGTCATTTTGGCCAAGGTTTTCTGGAGCAGTGAAGACATTAGGAAGGGGATGATCGTTTGGATAGTTTTGAATGCTTTATTTCTCCTTGTTTAAACTAGGCGCTCACTGAGGATTGGAGTAGCTTTGCACCCTCACATCACATTAATCGGCGTTTCAGAGGCAATCATAGTATAGGAAGATTTGCGCCTTGAAGAAGAGAGTTATCTGGTGAGTGCTTAGGAGTTCTGGCGCCTAGGGGAAAGGTCTAGGTAGAGCGCCTTCAGACTTTCACAGTGAAGTGCCTTAAGGAGTTGGATGATGTTTTTAGCGCCTTAAGGATGATGATGGAGCGCTTTGGAGTCAGGTTAGTCTGGAGCACCTTAAGAAGGTAAAGCACTTCAAATGTAAACACAAGTGTTTTGAGCGCCCTAATGAGAAGTTGTCTTGGCACCATAAGTTGTTCAAACGAAGATATGCGCCTTGGATAGTTGCAAAGACCTAATTTAGCGCCCAAGGTTGGAAGACTCTTTGTGAGCGTCCAGTGTTTGAAAGCTCTTTGTGTTTGGTGCATTAAAATGAATTTGGCACCTAAATAGTATTGAAACACTCAACTGAGCGCCTAAAGCCCATGAGAGAAGTGATATGCGCCTTGATAGGAATATCATGGAAGATGAGTTTACTGAATGGCACCTTGAATGACTTGGTTGATTAAGTGTTTTAGCACCTAGATATGGGATGAATCATTGAGCGCCTTTGGTTGAGATGATGTCAGCACCTTTGAGATTATAACACCTTGGAGTCAAGTTCGAAGGAGCACCTTGAGAAGGTAAAACACTTCAAATGTTTTCAAGGAATTGGAGAAGTCACTTAGTGCCTAGAAGGAATTCCAGAGCAAGAGGGTTGGAGCGCCTTGAGCTTCAAGTCAGATATGCGCCTAGACCTCTACCCTTTAGCAAGTTGAAGCCCTCTGAGCCTTGACAACGTGAGAATGCCTTATAGTGAATATGCGCCTTGGGCAAGGTTGAATACAAAGTTGAGGAGTATATCATAATGAGTAAGTGCACTGTAGGGTTAGATGATAAAGACTAGTGCCTTGAGTGTCTTGGTCAAAATTTTGACGTGAGAAGTCTTGCAAGATCAAACCCTGGAGTGCGCCTTAGAGAGAACCTATTGATCCTTTGCTTTGACAAGATTTGGGCGCCAGAATGATCCTTAATAAATGGAATGTATCTACACCAATTTTGCGCCTTTAGGGAAGTGATGGTGGCCAGAATGATCCTTAATCTCATGTTTGTGCGCCTAGGTCTAGAAGCAAGATTTGAGCGCCTTAGGATAGGGTTTTTTGCACCTTGTCTTGGAGAGTGAATTTGCGCCTTGGATGATGTTGAAGCGCCTTGGGATGAAATGCGCCCAAACTTATAGAGGGCCTTTAGTGAGGGAGTTGAAGAGAGTGCTTAGAGGAAGGATAGCCTTAAGATCAAACTAAGTACTTAGAAACCTAAGATTAGCGCCTTATTTGAAGTTATACACCTATTCTGGCGCCAGAGAGTGAGTTTGAGTGTGAAGAAGTGAATGTCTGCGCCTTGAAGGGGATACAAAGGGAAGATGATGCACCTTGATGGGTTGATGATGGAAATTTGCGTTTTGGAGCTAAATGTGCGCCTTGAAGGAGATAGTGCATAGAGGTACAATGAATCTTCCGGAGAACATGGATAGACAACTAAGTCTCCAACTTGAGTCTTCTAAGTGAATTGGATAATGAAGAGAGTCTAGTCATTTTGGGCGCTAGTATCAGGATGAATCATCCAAAATGGGTGCCTAGAACTAGAAGGCGCCAATGCATGAGTTCAAGGATCCTCCATTGGAGCGCCTAGCCCAGATGGCTATAGATTGAAAGTTTTAAAGCTAAGTGATGTCTCTTACGTGAATTCCTAGCCCAGGTGCATGTGTTGGGAAAAACTCTTTGGCTCTGGCGCCTAGAATTGGGAGCTTTGTAAGATGCACCAATTGATGAAACATTTCCATTTTGCGCCTAGAATAGAACTCTCTCACATAGTTGAAATTGACTTGATAGAAGGAGATAAGTCTTAAGGACTAGTTTGGCGCCTCACTTGCCTATCTCACCTTTGAAATGTGCTTTGGTTGATGATCATCATTGATGGAACCTAGTGAAATGTAAAGCTATTTGCATCTCCAGAGGATCAAAATTGGATTAGGAGATCATCCTTGCAGTTGAGATTGACAGAGAAGTGTTAAAGGAATCACTTCAAATGGGCGCCTAAGCTAGTTGAGGCGCATATCAATTCCACTGTAACTCCAGACTGACGCTTAGGATCCAGTCATCTCCTAAGGCGCAGTTCCATTCACCCATGACCTCGCTTGGCGTCTAAAACTTGGAAACTCCTTTGGAAAGCTCCTGTTGCGCCTAGAAGATGAGTTTGGGATATCAACTTGCAAAAGGCTTAGAAACTCTTCAAAGATGTTAGGCACAATCCCATGGCACTGGAGCTCAGTTTTGGCGCCTTCAAGGAATAGCACATGAAGGAACTTGGGAGGTCAGGTGCTTGTAAAAGGGAACACCTTGGAACATCTTCCAGGGGTTGAAGTAGTAAGAAAACATCAAGTGAGTCTAGGCGCACTCCCTTGTGTGAACAGTTTAGCTCTGGCGCCTAGCCACAGAGTGAGCCAGAAGAAGTAGTTTGGACATTAGAAGATAGGCGCTCATTCTACAATGAAGCATTCCACCTTCCTAATCAACAAAGACTTGCAAGAATTGACAAAGGAAGCTAAGGCGCACCTTCTACTTGTTTCCACCTCCAGAATGCGCCTAACCTTGAAAGGGGGTTCAAAGATGTTTGTTAGACCTTTTCACTCAAGGCACTCACCTTAGGCGCACTTTCTAAGTCCTTGTCACCTCAAGGAAACACCTAGTTTGGAAGGTGCTTGCCCTGTTCTCCACTCCTTTCAATTGGCGCCTAGAACACAGAATGCATGAAAGGAGCGCCTAGACTCCAGAGGGCTGATTTGGGCGCGTAGCATTTAAAACACTTTCATAATGATGATGTTTTGGCGCCTACTCTTGGAAACAATCCAGAGCATCCATAAACTCTAATTGGCACCTAATGTTGACAAGGCGCAACTTCAGGAGGAGGTCACCTCAACTTGGCGCCCAAGTCAGAAAAACCTGTAAATCCTTCAAATATGCGCCTACCTTGTGAGGTGATGAGTTGAACATTCCAAATCTTCAAATGTTGCTCAAATAAGGAAGACATTGTAACATCAAGGCTTCAAGGCCTGTCCTTGTATTTCCATTGAATGAGTTGTACTTCATGCTATTGAAAGCATTTTCCATGTAATAAGACATTGCAAGTTGATTGAATCAAGTAACAAGACAAGTACCCAACTCTAATGTTGTTTCATTCAAATAGTTATCTTGATGTATATCTTTATGTTATTGAAGTAGTTGATGAATTGTTAGCAAGTAAAAGTGTTTAAGTAAGGAAAATTTTTCGTAGAACTAGTTGGGTATCTTACACTTACACCATGCCTATCCATCAAACATCACAATGCAATCAAAATCCTAACAACATGCCTATGATCCAAGATCAAGTGCAATCATGCAAAGATATTATCAATCACAAGCCTATTAAGAATGAACTAGAGTCTTCTAGTACCATACTTTTCCATCAAACACCATCATGTAATCCATGGCCTATCAAGCCTATCAAAGAAAATGCAAACATCCTATGTAATACAATCAGACTTTAAATATTTGAAGTAGCCATCTACAAATATCCATTCAAAAGTGGATTTATAATGCAAGTATGGACGCCATCAATAAAAAAGATTTGTATTAACCAAATATCCATATACGCATACATCAATATCTGTCGATATAAGTATAACATATATACAAAATAGCCATATAGGCTTACAAGAATGCCATATAGGCATACAATGTCAACTATGTACAATACAAAATATATGTCCACAAATGCCATATAGGCATACAACAGAGGAACACAATAAAAAGTCATTCCCCTCTAGCTGGTGAAGAGAATAAATCACGAGCAGCCTTTGATCTTCTAGGGGATGGAGACATGCATGTGGGTGGTCTACTACGAACCCGAGGGCTACTTCTCCTATTTAGTTCTTCCTGCACCTTTACCTGTTACAAAAAAAAGTATAGATATTAATATATAGAAATTACATGTTATAAAAAAATGAAACATTTAACAAAATAATCACTTACCGCTAACATATAATCTGTCTGCTCGCTTGCCTCAGTAGAAGGAAAAGGCCCTGGTGATGTCATGTCCTATAGAAACCATCCAGATAGAAATTAAACTTCAAATCAATAATCTTTTGATTTTTCAAAAATAGACAACTATAACAATGAATGTAAATTGAAATTTACTAATCTGCCTCATACCCCTGTCAATGCCATAGAGCTATGAATTGCAGAGGCCACACCCTGCTCCATTGCCCTATGAACATGGGGAGGTGTATCCGCAGCCTGCATCATCTGGAAATAAAACAACATTATTCAATTACGAAAACTATAATAGTGATGCAAATCATGGCTCCTAACATACACACACGCTCATCTAAACATGGAAGTACACACAATAAAACACACAAATCACATACAAAAATTTAGTAAGTACAATTCATTCATTAAACTATTTATTTTATTACCTCCGTAAAGCTTTGAAGTCCACCACCGCTGGCAGGTGTTGCCATGAAATCTACAGTGTTAACCTATTCAACATCCAAAATCAGAAATTAGAATACCATTCATATAACGATGCTATTCACATGTAATATTTATAATTGTTTATTAGTTACATACCTCGACAGTAGATGATCTAGTGAAAAATGTAGGTGGAGAACCACTGAAAACTGCATCGACGCTATGACCCTGAAATTTCATTAAAATCATCAATTTAAATTAGTTAATCTTGTATTTCAAAAATAAAATTTAATAAATTAAATTCAATAAACTTGCTAATATTTACCTGAGTATCAAGGCCGAAAGTCTCACTCAGGAGGGTATCTGTCATCGCATCTGCTCAGCTGCAGATGTAGCCTGTGCACCTGCGTCCTGACTGTCCATGGGGTCATAACCACAGGCTGACCCGCAAGCCTGGCAAGTATGCGGTGGGACCCTACTCCTCGCACTATCTCCCAACCCACTCTGTGTTGCAGGATTGGCATGCTCTATGATGCTCTGGGTCAAGGCACTAATCGACCTCAGTGTATCGACCTCAACACTCTCCTTCACAATGGAAGGAATAGAAACATGCTCGTGGGCTGGTCTGCTGATTACTCGTCTCACTACCCGCTGTGGGTCAAGACGTGCCCCTGGTCTATCCTGTGCTGAGCCCCCACCTCTACCCTGGAAGTCCCGCATATCAAAATAGTTTGGCACTTTATTGAGGACAAACTCGGAGTAGAGTTTCCTCAAAAAGTATTGCGGGACCTCATTGTTATTGCATGGAGGATGGTCAAAAACCATCCACCACCTCTGCCCGAAATTGTCCCTTATCGCTTGGTTGTTGCACCAATGGATAGGGAACCTCTTGCATGTAATGGGTGGAGGTTGATTTGTTTGTGGGTTTGTGAAAATTGAACACAAGTCTACTTTTGTAATTTGTAATTTTTTGACATCTTGATATGACAATTTATCTGCATAGTAATCTCTAAACTCTCTCTTTTTATCGGTCCAACTAGTTATTTGCTTGCTAATTGAATTTACATTTGATAACATAGACTCAAGAGATTCGGCAAGCGTGGACCTATGCAAGGTTGAAGTGGAAGGATCTTTCAACCTTGCAATTATATCTTCAATTTGTTTTTTGTTGTTTTCAATTTCCCCCATTATATTATCTTGTGTTCCAGGGGCATGTCGAGGAATGAATGGAGGAGGTTGTTGTTCTGCAGGTATTTCTTCCTCAAGATTTTGAGGATTTTGAGGATTTTGAGGAGGAGGAGGAGGTGCATTAACATTTCCTACAATTAATAAAATATGCATCAAAAATCAACACAAAACCTACCTATTTAGGAAGAAATTCAAACAAAAAAACAAAGATAACTCACCCCTTTGGCGTGCTCGACGTCGCGGCGGCATTTCGGCGATGAATCGACAAATCTTTTGTGTTGAACGGTGTTTTGTAGAACGCGAGCGCGTTTTTGAAGGGTTTTAAGCCGCGGGCGGAGGAAAAACTCACAATGAAATGAACTAAAATGAAATGATAGCATTTTTTTTTTATATATGAAGCGCTTTATAACGCGAGCGCGTTATAACGCGAGCGCGTTATAACGCGCTCGCGTTATGCCTAAATTTTTTTTCAAAATTTTTTGGCCACTTTTTGGCCCCCCATCTTTTTGCACTTACCCATTAATTTTTTGTAAAAACTTGCCAAACCATGAAAAGATCGTACCTCTGTGGCACTCCTTGGCGTAGGCCATTCAATGATAGCCCTTACTTTTTCTGGGTCCATCTTAAGACCTTCCTCTGAGATAACAAATCCTAGGTATACCAACTCCTTTGCAAAACTACATTTCTTCTGATTAATCAACAACTTTTCCTCCCTCAGCTTCTCTAAAACTCTTTTGATATGCATCAGATGCTCATCCCAAGTATTACTGAAAATCAAAATATCATCCAAATAAACAATAACAAAACTTCCCAAAATTTATTTCAATACCTCGTTCATGAGCCGCATGAATGTGCTCAGTGTATTGGTTAGCCCAAATGGCATGACTAACCACTCATACAAACCTTCCTTGGTCTTGAAGGTTGTCTTCCATTCATCTTCTTCTTTGATACGGATCTGGTGATACCCACTCTTTAGGTCAATCTTCGTGAAGTACTTGGATCCACTCAAACAATCCATTATGTCATCCATTCTCAACAATGGAAATTTGTACTTGAATGTGATCTTATTGATGGCCCAAGAATCTATACACATTCTCCACTCTCCATCTTTCTTCGGTGCTAGTACTGCAGGTACCACACATGGACTTAGGCTCTCTCTTATCAACCCCTTCCTTAACAGCTCTTGAACTTGTCTATTCAGCTCTTCACTCTCTGCAGGGGTCATTTTGTGGGCTGCCTTATTCGACAAACTAGATCCTAGTGTCAAATCTATTTGATGACTTATTTTCCTCACCAGTGGTAAACCTTCTAGTACATTATCAGAGATAATGTCCTGAAATTCTTCCAACATATCTGAAACTTTTGCCAGTACATCTTCACATTTCTCTTGACTAATCTTAGGAATCAATGCAAAGCAATGACGCTCATGCTTCATACCCTCCAAAAATTTCCTACCATCTACCAAGCAAATTTTGGCAGTACTACATACCTTTTCTTCCACCTCCTTCAAGGGCTTCTACTTATGATGAATTCCATCCTTTGTTAGGGAATATGTGTTTGCAAGACCATCATGGACATCACTCCTACCATACTGCCATGGCCTCCCCAATAGCATATGACATGCATCCATCGGTATGATATCACACAACACCTCATCATGGTAGTCCCCAATCTTGAACTTCACTAAACACTACTCATTGACCAAAGCTCTGTGGTCCTTCTACAACCATGCAATCCGATATGGATGTGGATGCTTTCTTCTTGTTAACTTCAACTTGTCAACCATCTCCTCTGAATCAAGTTTGTCAGTGCTTCCACTGTCAATAATAATATCACAACACTTACTTTCACATTTGCACCTTGTGCGGAATAAACTCTTCCTATGATTTGGTTCTTTCTCCTTAATCAACAAAGTTCTTCTGACAACTAGGGTTTCTTCCCTTTCAGTATCTTTAGAATGCTCAGACTGTGCATCTTCATCTACATGTGCAACTCATGCATTATCCTATGGTCTTTTGTTTGTCCTTCCTTGATGTTGTGGACACTCGTATGCTCGATGTCCTTCTTCTCCACATTGGAAATAGGTTCCTTTGAAACCTCCTCTTCCAGGTCCTTGCCCAGGTCGGCCTCTTCCTCTTCCTCTTTGCTCACCATTATTTTGGTCATGAGGGTGGCAGGCATTATCTCCTCTCTGGTTTCAACTGGTACGAGCTTCTTCACTTTTCTTTTGATATTCATTACGGCCTCTGTAGGGTGTTCCACCAATCCTTCCACCTTGACCTCTTCCCCTTTGCTTGCTCTCAAATCTCTTAATCAACTTCTCTTCCACCTTCAAGGAAAATGGGTACACATCTTCTATGGTGGTCATTCTGACTAGGCTCAGCTCCTCTTGAATACTTGGCCTCAACCCATTAATGTAACAGGCTACCTTCTCCTTGTTGGCCTCTGCATGACCGGTTCTAATAGTAATCTTATAAAACTCTTCTATATACTTCTTAACAGACTTATTGCCTTGCTTCAATCCTTGCAGCTTCTTCAACAACTCCATGTCATAATCCACGGGAATGAACTACTTCTTTAGTTTCTCCACCATTCGATCCCATCTGGTGATCTTTCCTTTTCCTCTTCTGTTCCTCTCGAATTGGACCTCCTTCCACTAAATACTGGTGTAGCCCTTCAACTTTGTTTTTACAAACTTGACCCGATCTGGGTCCTCCACATCTTTATACTCAAAATACTCCTCCATGTCATTAATCCAATCAATAAGCTGTTCCAGATTCAAATATCCAGAATATGTAGAAACTTCAATCCTGGGTCTCTTTTTGATCTTCGAAATGGCCCTCAACAACCTAACTTCTGTAGGATCTCCTAAAACTTCTTGTTCTTCCTTAGATAGCTCTTCTTCAACTTCATCCTCGCTTTCTTTTCTTGTTCTTGGCTTAAACCCTCTTCATAGCTCCTCTTGCAATGCATCGATTTGCCTTTGCAGGGCTCTAAAACCCTCTTCCATCAATCTTGATCTCCATAGCAAACCCACAACCTCAGGTCCTGGTGCAAACTGCCTCATGGTCGGTGATCTGTCTACACACTTAGGAACCCTTGCTCTGATACCACCTGATGACGGGGGTAAATCATAAAACACACAACAACATAAATGGCACATAGAAAATAGAATATTTCTTTATTGATTTGGACAACTCATTACATTACAGAAGCTTAATTACAATCAGAGAAATCAATCCTCCATAGGCTGTAACACACTACAACTACACATCACCAGTCTCTGAAATCTTCTGCCTTATGTAACCCCAAATTAGCTAGGGTTTCTACTTTCCCACCTATTCTTGACTCTACAATTTCCCCCTTAACTCTACTACTGCCCAGGGTTCCCAAAATAGTCATAAATAGCACTTTTTGGCAGCCTCTAGCTAAATTTTGAAATTTGCAACTCCCTCCAAAAGTAGGTCAACTTCTGGGAAGCATAACTTTTCATCCGGGTGTTCGATTGGTGAACCGTTTTAAGTGCCAAAAAGCTCATAATGTGAACTATCACAAAATAAATTTGTAAATGGATTTCTGTCAACTTTTTAGGATGTTATGGGATGTTTTAGTGCCTCATATCTCATTTCAAAAAAATTTAGGGGCTTTTCAGAAAATAAAAACTTTAATATTTTTTAGCTCACAAATGATCTTTGCCTGATTCCTTTGCCAAAGGTCTTATATTTCAGTTATGAATCTTTTTGTAAATTTTTTTCTTCAATCCATGCCCAAATGCAAACTTTCTTGAAATGGCAGTTAAACTTTCCAAAACTGGCAGTTTGCTATTTTTAGCAATTTAGAAAAAATGAAAGTCCTACATCATTATTCAAGAGATTATGGAACCAAAAACACTAATTATGGAAAGAAATGAAAACAATTGCAATGATTTTGAATCAACTTCTTTTTGGGTGATGCAATATTGCTCTTACACCACTGGATGCTCCTGCATCAATATAGATGTAAGGAATTGTTAGGTTTTCCATTTGAGTATCTGGTGTTGTGTCCATAATGTCTCATGATCATACAACTATAGATCCACTCTAACTAAGTATGACACTACTAGAAATATTATGCCATCTGGATCACTGTGGACTGGCAATGCACGCAAAGACGGATGCATTACTTTGGCCAAAGATTTACATGTACATAAACATTTTGCAATGAACATTGTCATATGTCCACCACCTCGACTCAACTTACAAGCTATCACACCCTACAATAGTCATAGTTCCACCTCATTAGGTCTAGAAAAGATAGGTTCAGTTCATTCTTAGTCCAACTCTAGGATGACCAACTCCTGTCTTAGGAGTTCATTTAGTTATGTTACATTGCTTTCACAACGGGGAACCTATGACTCCACGTCACTCTATTCCCTTCTTTTCAAAATGACAATAACTAAATCATGTTTTTCAACTTATGACCTTCTAGGTTCATGGCTTCATGTTTGGCTTATCACAAGGTTTACATTCAATTCATGTCATCCAAGACTTATATCATAATAGTCTAGTAAATTGGTCTTATTAAAAAGACTATATCCCATGTATCCACATGAGTTTTAATATCTTATACTTCATTCGTGAAGTAAGGCCATTTGAAAAGAAATTGCTTTCACTTATATTAAATGCAAGGGTTCCATACTATTCATAAATGCAAGGGTTTCATACTATTCATAGTATCCATTCTCATAAGTAAATAATTGTCTAGGAGAAACAATTTCTCCAATTGCCCTAGCATGCACATAAGGCTGCCCACAAATAATACCATTTACCTTTTTATCCAATTTCTCCTTCTTCCATGAGGAATCAACATATACTTGAGAATACAAAAGATGCATCATAGTTATTATAATAACTATCCTTAACAGTTAAGTATTGTTATTAGCAGTCTTCTTGCCTTATTATTACATGCCTCGTGCTCAACCAAGGTTAAAGATTAATGATAATGTCATTAAGGCTCAAGTGAGGCTCTCAGCCTAATCCAAGATAGAGTACATAATACCCATACACAACCATTATGGTTTAATGTATTCACAATAGTGAGTACAGTCGGCTCATATAGTAATAAAGAGAGTTTAAAAGAAAGAAAGAACCAGTGTAAGCCCTTGCCATATCAGCACCCAGCTTCTTGCATGCGACTGCAATACATAGGCTCAGCTTTATGGCCTCGACCAACATGCTTATAAACATTGCTTATAGAATTTACATTATAAATGTATAAATGGCCTTGAAAGCCTATAAAGATAATCCCACAATATATGTGGTATCGTGGTGTTCTCCCAGCAATGGCTACGAAAGAGCCATAGTTTAAACATAGTAGTCTCTATGGGAGTGTCTTAGTTCAAACATAACATTGTTTATGAAGTTTCATAGATAAACATAACACTGTCTTGAAATATCATAGTTAATACACAACATTACTACAGTGAAGTTTACACACAACATTACTTACAATGAAGTTTACACACAGTATCACTTGCAGCTTCGAAGGCCTATTTCGATAACACAGTGGGAAAATAATATCACTTCATGTCGACATAGTCGACCTCATACAGAATGCAAAGGTAATACCATTACTAGGATTCATACCTGTTAAAGTTTAGTCATTGGGATCACCCTATCGAGGGTCACTCTCGATTATCCTTCGATAGCTCTATCTCGAGCTCGTGGTTCTCTCCACTTAGCTATATATGTAGCAAGCTTCTTCTACAAAAACCTTTGACTCTATTTCCCTATTCTTTCTCTCCCTGAGCATACCAAAACACATAATCCAAAACCAAAGTCTTTGTTTCCACTTTTGTATGCACCGCCACCTTTTTTGGTTCATGTAGGGGTAAAACCCCATAACCAACTTCACCACTCGCGGCCTTTTGGGGCTCTAATAGTCCACTATCCTCCATGATGGAGTGGCAACATGGATAGGAAATAGGCTAATTTCCACATCGGCCTCCACTCACCCCACACATCATGGGTGGTGATCGAACTAACAATATAAGTTATCTATATTATTAGTAATAAAGGTGCTTGATCATAAGGGCTAGCATAATTATGTTGCAAAAAGTTTCCTTTGCATCTACATGATGTTTAAGGGTAAAAAAATAATCTAAACTATTATCAAATGACAACATCAACAATAGGGTGGCACAATCATAATGTGTTTTGGGGTCGAGCACTACTCCCCCTTCATCGCCATGTTGACCATAAACAAAATTTAAAAGAAATAATAATAGTCATAGAATCCTAGTAGGGAATTGGATAAGGGAACAAGGAAATACTCAACAACTTGACAAAATCATCCATCAACTAAAATCAACGTTCGAAAATCATCATAAATCAAATCAACATGAGAAAGATCAAGATACCTCATCTTGACAAGATGACACTGAAAGAATTGGAAAAAGATTAACCAGGTAAGACGTACTCACTCTAAGATTCTTAAGGACTAGCTCTGATACTCATATGACAATCTGACCTCTTCCAAACATCTATCTCCTCCTCCAGATGATACTCTCCTTCCGTTCTTGATGGAGGATTCTTTCCTGTTTACACTCCAAACCATATAACCATGATCAATGTATCTTCATTTGATTCACAAATCATCATAATTAAATAATCATATTAACATGTAATCTCATGTCTAACTAACATTAATTAGTTTTCACATAATCAATGATTAAATCTGATATTTTCCACAAACACCTAATCATTAAACTATGATTAATCATCTTGATTACCACACAAAAGAAAGATTAAGCTAAACCATAAGTTGGGGATGTAACAAAACTAAGAATTGTCTTGGAATATTGCAAGTACTAACATGAGTCACATGAGATCAACAATCACACACTCAAAACTATTAAATACATAAGCAATATGCAAAGCAAAACTAGATGATTTATTAGCTTCCAAGAGGTAGTATGTATATAGGGAATAATCAACTAAGAATAGTCAAGCCAATAATAGAAAAAGCTCACTAAGAATAGTGGTGCTCCAAGAATAGGAAAAGCAACCACTTAACTTAGACAAAGCTAATCTAGGCATACTAAGAATAGCTCGTAGCCAAACATAGATGAATGTGCACATGTAAGTAAGCTTAATTTACACTAACACCCCCTTAAGAAAAGCTTAGGTGAGGAAATGAAGATGGGTCCTGGCAACTAGGATTGATTAGGTACCCATGTACAATGCAATACAATGCAATCTCTCATAAAGTGGAGAAACGAAGAAAACCCTGTGGGAAAAAAACTTCCCTCCAAAAGAGAAAATAAAATGAAGAAGAGGACTTAGGAATCCTCCTTGAATATGATAACTTTGTATGAAGCCTGAAACCATGTCACTTTGATTGTGATGATGCAGATATGACCCCCCATAGGAGAGTAAAAGAGACTATGTAGCCCCCCACAATGAAGTAGCCCCCACGCTAAAAGAGAATGCCCATGTATGAATGCTGAAAATGATCCATTTGTGGCAAATGACATTTCTCCCCTTGGGAAGAGATAACTCCAATGGTGAATGCTCAAGAAGCAAGGTGAGGTGGTAAGTCTCATGATGTACCCTGTCTCAAAACACCGCTCAAATATCATCATGATGATGTCAAAATGAGTCACAATCAAATTAGGAGGCTCATTCCTAACTGAAACAAGTGACCTCTCAAAATCATGTGAAGATTGATGAAGAACAAGATCCAAAGAACTGATGTATGGATGTGGAATGTCAATGCATGCCATGTCACTACAAAGCAAATCCCATGAGATGTCATGCGAAGAATCACTGGAAGACCTTGATGAAGCCTCTTTGAACACTGTAGTAGTAGCTATAGACACCTAAAAATGACCCTTCACAGATTGCTTGCATTTAATCTCTTGCATTTAACATTAATTGAATAATCTAGTTATTTAATTAATTTCATCAAAATCATTAATTTCCTCTAATCCACATATTTTCAACATTAATTAAATAAATCTCTTTATTTAATTAATTTCATTAAATTCCTCTATATTCTTCCAAAATTAAATATTTTTTAATTATTTAATTAAATCATTATCTTCTTCCAATTCTTAAATCCACATTAATTAAATAAATCCATTTATTTAATTAATTCATCATTTATCTCCTCTTATCCACAATTAAATAATTTTAATTATTTAATTAATCAAATTATTCCTCTAAATTGAAATAAATTATCCAAATTTATTTAAGTTGACCCAATCCCTAAAAATAAATAAAATTAATATTTTATTTATATTCATCTATCATGCAAAATAAATTAAATCAATTTATTTGTTTTATTTATTTAAATCTTTAAATCTTATCTATTCTTCAATCATGCACAATCAATTAAATAAATTTATTTATTTAATCTCAATTATCTTCCTGTTCCTCTAAAAATATCATTTTAACTCGTGCACAATCAGTCTTATTTTTAAAACTTAAAGCAAATCTAGAGTTAAGTTTAATTGGCTTTAATTTATCTTTTTTTTTTTATCATCGACTCATAAATTAGAAAAAAGCATTCTAATTTATGAAATCAAATCTATCTTTATCATGTCTATTATCAAAAAGCAATTATCTTAATAAAAATACCTTTTTAGAGTGACACATGGTGTGTGCACATTCGTCATGAGTTATTTTATTTATCTCAACCATCCATTTCATGGAATTATTTCATCCATTGATCGATCATGTCTTGAAACCTATATAAACCTCCCTCATCTCCATAACAAATCCTCTTCGATTATTTAAGCTTTTGCCTCCCTACAACGCATTGAGCATTCATCGCATCGTTGACAACTTTGAGCACAAACACAATCTACATCCGCTTGTTACAAACATGGTTTTGCAATTCAAAGAGCAATCCACATTCAACCAAGACAACAATACAATCTAGGTGAAAGCTTTCATTGTTTTGTGTTATTCATTGATTATTTATTTATTTGCTTAGATCACTATCTTGATGTTATAGGATTGAGTTGTTGGTTATTTCATTGTTTTGATTATCATTCTATCTCAATTTTATCCTATACACAGTAGTAGGTGCAAGATAATTGTCATCAAATAGTAAGATGAGATCCTCCAAGGTGTCATCAAGATCTGATATGTGAGACTCTACAAACAACCAAGAGATGTCTAGTAGAAGTGTGTCCCAATGAAGTGAATCTTGAATATGACCCTGTTGTAATGAATCGCTGGAAACTCTTGAAGGAGAAACACTAAAATCAGAAGTGTAGGCATAGAAAGCATGTAACCTATAATGTGACAATGTAAGTCGGCCACCAACTGGATTCTGTACCCTAGTACCTACACTTTGAAGTGGCTGTCTAGCCCAAAGAGAGCTGAATGTAGGTGAGTCAGGTGTTGAATCCTCATCCTCCAAATTGAATCTAGAGATGGACAGAGATGACACCCCATCACTGTCCTTGCTATCAGGACTAGAAGAAGAAGAAAACTCTACCTTAGGAATTTGTTGTGGATGGTCGGAAGGAGAAATAGATGAATTCTTGATGTCCTAGTGCAAGGAGTCACCCGAGGCTTTCAAAGGAATGACACTGAACTCTATTGAAGCAACATGTGTGGAAGCATGAAGAGAAGTCTATATGTCATCTGACCGTCTAAGACTGGAAATATACTCAAACTCCTCTGAAGTATCATCATCAAAGGGTATGTTGTCTACTTTAGGAAGAGGAAGAAGACAATATGTAGTAGGATCATCTGGGAATGGAGATATATCAAGATCTCCGTGAATCTCCTAGATTCTAGTCTAAAGTGTGCGAAGACACTCAATGTCTGATACATCACTAAGAGTGTCAAGGTCAACACTAAGGCAAATCAAACTGAATACATGGTCAATGATATTTCCCCAAGCTGAATTTCTCTCCGATGTGTCTGGTTCAAGAATGAGTCCATAGAGATAGGGCAAAAGATTAAGCCATCTAAGGTGTGTCAGGATGTAGTTTTGCCAAGACTCATAATTGGTCTTCTCTAGGATTACCACGAAAGGATGAGTAGTGAAACCCATGATGAAATGGAGACCAATAATCTTAATGCAAAAGGCGAGAAAGTAAGAAGTGTTCAAAGACATGACACACAAGACCCCCCTAAATACTCCATGTTGCAAGCAATTCGTAAAAGGAGACAACACAACACAATAAGGCACCCTGTAATTATTCTGAATACCTCCAGCAGTTGTGGCACTTTATAAGTAGTGCGTGGGAAAAAATTACCTATTACACGATTTTAAATGCGCTTTTAGTTTAATTTGCCAAAGAATATTTGGGCAAAATTAAACTTTTACAAGGAGAAGAACTTTGATTTTTTTTTTTAAAGCTTTTTTTCAATCAGGTTTAAATATAGCTTTTCTAAAAAAAGCCCTAAATGTTTAGAAAAAAAGCACAAGGTTGGGTGAATTTATGAAAAACTAGTCAAAAAGGCATATCAAAATAACTCTGTTGCTATTTGCAAGGGTAATTTGGTGTGTTGTAGGGTGAATTAACAGGTGCTTAGTGAATTTTAGACCTCAAAACCAAAGTCAAATGCCTCTATGGTGTCTTTGGATGCCTGTAGTTACAGAAAAAAACTCCACAGAGTAGAAAAAAGATGCCTCCACAATAGTTAAAAATGTCTTTGTTGCAAGAAATCTTCTAAATTAGGGTAAAAATGCTGATGTGGAGGATTGAAATAATGCTGAGTTGGTTGATTTTGTGTGATGGAGAGCCTTGCGGCTGGCGTGGGCATGAAAAGAAGGCCCTGCATGCCTAAGAAGGTAGGCCACAACCTTCTAAAGGACTTGCATGCTTGTTTGAAAGAAGGCCACAACCTTTGAAGGCATTGTGTGTCTATTTGAACAGGTTGCAGGAACAAGAAAGTAGTGCGTGCCGGTTAAAAATAGGTCGCAACTCTTAAACCAATACCTGTGTGCCAAAAAAAATAAAGAACACATTTTGCACTAAGAAAAATGCCACCAAAATAGTAAAAAATACCTCTGAAGTAGTAAAACGCCTCTGGAACAGAATAAAAACTCCTCCAAAATAGAAAAATGCTACTGAATGGTGAAAAAAGCCCTCGGATTGAACTAATAACAAATTGAATGCTATGCTCAAATGAATTTGATAGAAAAATAGATTCACAACCTTACCATTCCCGCTCTGATACCATGTGGAAACCAGGAACTATCGTGGAAGATTGCAAGTACTGGCACGACTCATAAGAGATAAACAATCGCACACTCAAAACTATCAAATACATAAGCAATATGCAAAGAAAAATTGGATGCTTGATTAACTTCCAAGAGGTAGTACATATAGGGCATAATTGACTAAGAATAGTCAAGCCAATAATAGAAAAACCTCACTAAGAATAGTGGTGCTCCAAGAATAGGAAAAGCAACCACTTAACTTAGACAAAGCTAATCTAGGCATGCCAAGAATATCTTGTGGCTAAACATAGATGAATGTGCACACCTAGGTAAGCTTAATTTACACTAACAGAGTTAGGGTTAGGGTTAGAATTAGAGTTAGGGTTAGCATTACTATCATGATTAAGGTTAGGGTTAGGGTTATAGTTACAATTTAGGTTTGAATTAGAAGTTACAATTACAATTAGGGTTAGGGTTCAGATTCAAGTTAGAATTGGGGTTAGAGATATGCTAGGTAGGGCTAGGGCTCGAATTAGGGTTAGGATCATGTTTAGAACTACATTTAGGGTTACAGTTGGGGTTGGGGTTAGAGTTCGTGTTAGAATTAGGGTTATAGTTAGTATTACAGTTGGGTTTGGAATTAGGGAACTAACTATGGTTAGAATTAGGTTTGAGGTTAGGTTCAAAATTAGGGATGGAACTAGAGTTAACTAGATCTAGGGGTAGAATTAGGGTTAGGGTTAGAATTAGAGTTAGGGTTAGCATTACTATTAGTATTAAGATTAGGGTTAGGGTTACAATTATCATTAGAATTAGGGTTAGGGTTATGGTTAGAATTAGTGCTAGAGTTTATAGTTAGGGTTAGGGTTCATGTTAGAATTTGGGTTACGATTAGTATTACAGTTAGATCTAGAATTAGGGTTAGAACTATGATTAGAATTAGAATTAGTGTTAGGGTTAGAATTATGGTTTAGTTAGAATCAAGGTTAGAATTATAGTTAGATCTATGGTTAGGATTATGTATATAATTAGGTTTAGCCAAAGAATTAGGTTTACATATAGAATTAGAGAACTAGAGTTACAATTACGATAAATATTTATAAGAAAATAAATAATTAGGTTTAGTGTTGGAATTACAATTATAGTTAGGAATAGAATTATGATTAGGGTTAGAATTAGGGTTATAGATATAATTAGGGTCACATTTATATATGTAGAACTATGTTTAGAATTAGGGTTGGGATTATGGTTAGAATTAGGAATAGAATTAGGGTTAAATAGATCTAGGGGTAGAATCAGGGTTAGGTTTAGAACTCTTGTTAGAATTAGGGTTAGGGTTAGAATTAGAGTTAGGGTTAGCATTACTGTCAGGATTAAGGTTAGGGTTATAGTTACAATTTGGGTTTCAATTAGAAGTTAGGGCTACAATTAGGGTTAGGGTTTAGATTCAAGTTAATATTAGGGTTAGAAATATGATTAAGGTTAGGGTTAGGGATAGAATTAGGGTTAGGATTATGTTTAAAACTATAATTAGGGTTACAATTAAGCTTGGGGTTAGGGTTCAAGATAGAATTAGGGTTATAGTTAGTATTATAGTTGGGTCTAGAATTAGGGTTACAACTAGATGGTTAGAATTAGTGTTGGGGTTAGGGTCAGAATTAGGGTTAACTAGATCTAGGGGTAGAATTAGGGTTATGGTTAGAATTAGAGTTAGGGTTAGCATTACTATTAGGATAAAGGTTAGGGTTAGGGATAAAATTAAGGTTAGAATTATAATTGGATTTAGGGTTAGGGTTTCAATTGTCGTTAGAATTAGGGTTAGGCTATGGTTAGAATTAGTGCTATAATTAGGGTTAGGGTTAGGATTTATATTAGATTTAGGTTATAGTTAGATCTAGATTATGATCTCCTGATAATGGGATAGAACAATAAAGAGTCATTATAGGAATAATCATGAAGTGAGGTGGCAAGCTCCGAGACTCATGAGATAGGAAGATTGGCAGGTCATCATTATTTCAAGGAGGTGGAGTGTTGTAGAAGGCAATTTGCCTTTCTCGAGAAGCATCGACGATAATTTACTTTCTCTATTTTTGTTGTGTGTGGTCTCTGGGTGTAGTGACAGATTCTGGGGGGTTGGGTGTTCAGGCTCTAAGGGAAAAGAGGTGAAGGCTCAAGTAGCCTGTCACAGACATTTACCCCACTCTATTTTTGACAAATCAGTGGGTGGTAGAATGAAGAGAAGGTACACTCCAAGGAAGAGAATGCAGAAGATCTCGACCGAGGTAGCTCTAAAAGGGTTTCTAAAATGTTTTAAGAAGGAGATAAAGAATCCTATTCTATGTGAATGGTTGTTTTGTTTGCTTAAGGTAGCTAAGGAGGTTGACATCCAAGAGGGAGTTAATGTTTGTGAAACCATGGCTCACTTGTTGCTAGACCCGGGAACATCCAGAGGACGCTAGAATGTGTTTGGAGCAGTGCAATCCATAGCAATGGCAACTATGTTGTTTGTGGCTGTTGTTTCGGTGTTGACACATGAAGATTTGGTGGAGACATCTAATTAGGCAGGGGAGAACCATGAAGCATCACTAGGTCACTTGCATGACATCCTGTTAAACATCCTAGAAACTAGGAAGATGATGGAAGGGGTAGCTGCAAAACTTAAAGTTGTTCCAGCTTGGGCTAAGCCTCTGTACACCTATGCCTGTGATGAAGAAGGAATTGTCATAGAGGAGGGAGATGCAGATAAGTATGATAGTTTATGTTGTGTTATCTTTGTTTCTTTTTAGGATGTATGCGATAGATGTTTGATGAAGACTATATGTTTTTTAATATATGTTGTGAGGAGTTTGGGCCGAGGTAATTTACCCTGCTCCTTTGGTATGTCACAGACTCTATTAGGCAGGATGTTAAGGACATATGTTTTTTTTATTATTGTTATAGACTAATAGGCTTGGCCCTATTTTTTAAGGCTCCCTGATCCCATAAACCAAGGTTAATATATCACAAAAAAGATCCAAACTATGATTAGAATTAGGGTTAGGGTTGGGGTTAAAATTATGGTTAGTATTGGGCTAAACATTAGGGTTAGGTTTAGGGTTAGGTTAGAATTATGGTTTGGTTAGAATCAGGGTTAGAATTATAGTTAGATCTATGGTGAGGGTTAGGATTAGGAATATAATTAGGGTTATTGTTAGGGTATGAATTATGGTTAGAACTAGAGTTAGGGTTAGCATTAGTGTCAGGATTAAGGTTACATTTAGGGTTACAAATACAATTAGGGTTCAAATTAGGGTTTAGATTAGGGTTAGGGTTAGTATTTGAGTTAGGTCTATAATTAGGGTCAAAATTATGTTTGTAATTAGCGTAGGGTTAGGGGTAGAATTAGGGTTTGGATTACAGTTCTAGAATTATAATTAGGGTTAGTATTGTTGTGAGGGTTACACTTAGAATTATGGTTAGGGATAGAATTAGGGTGATCCTAACTATTAGGATTATGGTTAGGATTAAAATTAGTGTTGGAGTTAGAATTAGTGTTAGAAATAGGTTTAGGTTTAGGGTTAGAATTGAGGTTAGGATTCAATTAGGGTTATGTTTAGTTTTACTATTAAAATTATATTTATAATTAGGTTTAGGGTTAGGGTTACAATTAGGTATAAAATTAGGGATTTAAGTATGGTTAGAATTATAATTAAGCCTAATCCTAACCCAATCCCTAAACAAAACCTAATTCTATATCAGATCTTCATTTGAACCCTAACTCTAAACCTAATTCTGACAAGTTGTGCTAACATTTCACTTAGTATATATTTAAATAAAGATGAATATGCTAACCTTAACAGTAATTTAAATTGTATCTATAACCCTAATTGTACATGGAACCCTAACCCTAATGTGGTACATGAATAAAACATTAAATGTAACAAGATTTATAAACATAACCCTAACCCTAATTAGATTAAACCCTAATTATAATCATAATTTTAAGCATAACCCTATTTTTGACCCTAACCCTAATCCTAACCATGATCCAAAACCTAATTGTAATCATAACCCTAATTCTAATCCTAGTTTTAAGCATAACCATAATTCTAACTAAAACCTTAATTGTAATCATAACCCTCAATCTAACCCTAATTCTAAATTTAACCCTATTTATAACCCTCACCCTAACCATATCCCTAAACAAAACCTAATTCTAATCTATCTTTGGTTCTAACCCTAACCCAAAGCCTAATTGTAATCATAACCCTCAATCTACCCTAATTCTAAATCTAACCCTATTTATAACCCTCACCCTAACTGTATCCCTAAACAAAACCCTAATTCTAATCTAACCTTGGTTCTAACCCTAACCCAAACCCTAATTGTAATCCTAACCCTCAATCTAACCCTAAATCTATATCTAATCCTAATTCTAACTATAACCATAAGATTACACTTAGAATTGATTTATAAGCCTAATCCTAACCCAATCCCTAAACAAAACCATAACCCTAATTCAACCATGAACCTAAATTTACACTTAGCATAGATTTCTCTAAAGATAAATATCCTAACCTTGTAACTCTAATCCTAATCATAACCCTAACCCTAATTCTAATCCTTACCATAACCATAATTTAAAAAATGATTAAAACCTTAAATCTAACCCTATTTATGACCCTAACCCTAATTGTATCCTCAACCCAAACCCTAATTCTAATCATTACCCTCAATCTAACCCTAATTCTAATTCTAACCATAACTGTAAGATTACACCTATCATTGATTTATACGTCTAACCCTACATCTAACCCTATTTATAAACCTAAATCTAACTAAATCCCTAAACAAAACTAGTATTCTAAATTTAACCTTCATTTGAATCTTAACAGATAATATAATTATAATTATTATATATATATTATAATTTTAAAAAATATATTTATATAATATTATATTATATTATATTATATAATTATAATTATAATATTTTATATAATCACAATTTTTTTAAAATATATATAACTTATATTATAATATATTATATAATTATAATAATTCTCATAATTATATAATATAGCTATAATTAGGCTTGCGACTATGGATGCTACTAGCATATCTATATTTTAAAAATATATCTAAAGTACACTGAAAGATATCCTTCTTGAGGTGCCTAATAGTTAACTATCCAAGTCATATTTCATAAGCTATAATCACATTCTAACTAAATCATCTTAAAACAATATTAATTAAAATAATTTAAATTTATCAATTAAATTCATATAAAAATAATATTTTATACAACAAAATTTATTTATAATAATGAACAAACATATCTCATTTAAATTATACAAAAAATCAAATTATACAAATAATAATTTTAGACTATCTAAATTATTTATTTTAATCAATCATCTCATAATAATAAAATCTTAATTAAATATGATTAATAACAGTCTAGACAAGGGTCCAATAATATTCTAATAAAGCCTAAGCTCAACTAATAGCAATAAGTCAATAGAGATAAAATAGGTTGCCTTACACTGCAACAATGAGGTGACCGAGTGCTTGGGAGCGGTAGAGAATGTGGTTGTGAGAGCATTGTAAGAATTATTCAAGCTGTGAGGAAAAAGATACCTGTGGTGTCTCTAATCTTTCTTCATTTTACTTTATAAACTCTATCTTCTTCACTTTATTCTCACCAACTATTTAGTTGAATCAATATGTAATTCATTTAAAATGTTAGTGTACGATGATTCAAAATGTTGATGTGCATAATTAATTTTAAAAATACTCTAAAATTTATTACTTTGTTTTAATGTGTAATAATAATGGATAAAAGAACTTGTGTGGAATGTTATTTCTTGTAGGAAAAAGGAGCTAGTTGATTACAGAAAACTTGATGCTTGTGTGCATTAGTTCAAGGGAAGCAGCTCCAAGTATATTCTCATTATAACCGAATATTTTAATTAAATTACATCGTCGAATTAGCTCTACACACCATTGATGTTTTAAAGACTTTTTAGCTCTAGAACATGCTTTATTTTTATCTTCCTCACGTTGTTTGAGATTTCCATTCATAAGAGAAAGGCCATAAGTTTTTATTCATTTGTTTTTATCCACATGATTCTTCTATTTTTTTATTTATATTATAATTATTATATTATATGGTATTTTCGTCGAATCTTTGGTTCCTTTTATTTTTTATGATTTTTGCATATCTCCCTTTATAAAACCTTTTAAATTATGGAGTAAAGATATATTTATTTGAATAAATATGTAAATATATATTTTCTATTTTGAATAATTTTTTTTTTCATATTTCTTTTTATAAAGCCTTTTAAATTCCTCACACGGTATTAAGAAAAACAAGGAGGATAATATTGTTCAATCAGAATTACCTGACATTCTCCAGGTATTTGTAAGACATTATGAAAAAAATTTCACAGCTCAGGAATATACTTCTGAGCGACAAATTGCATTACAAGAATGTCTTGCAGTGGTTCCAAAGAAACTTTCTCCAACCCAGACACGCTTCTGTGATCAGTTACTGACCATTGAGGACTTAAAGGAAGCAGACTGTTCTATGATTGATGACAAAGCTCTAGGAATTGATGGCTTTCCCTATGAATTTTACAAAGCTCTTTGGGACTGCTTAGGAAAAGATTTGCGTAATGTTTACCTTGAACCTTTTCATTCAAACTCTCTAGGCAAATTTATCAATCAAGGCAATATAAAGTTCATACCTAAAGCTGGAGATCTTGAAGACATTTGCAACTGGAGACCCATTACACTCCTCAATGTTTCCTATAAGATCATTGCCAAAGCCCTTTCACTGAAGCTCCGCAATCTGCTACCTTTGATTGTCCACTCTGAACAAACTATATTTATTAAACCTAGGTATATTTTAAACAATATCATTGCAGTCTGGGAAGGAATGGAATGGGCAAGAAAGTCTAATCAAAAATCCATTTTCCTCAAAATTGATTTTGCTAAGGCCTATGATCGCATTGAATGGCATTTTATTCTTGTGATGCTTGCAACATTAGGGTTCGGTCCATCCTCCATCCAATCTGTCAAAATGCTCTTTTCAGATGCGTCTACCAGTATCACTATAAGTGGTCAGTAATCTCATACCTTTGGCCTCTTTCATTCTATACGTCAAGGTTGTCCTCTTGCACCAGCTCTCTATGTACTAGCTACAGAAGGTTTTGGATACCTTCTTGTTCATTCTGTATCTCACGGGGCTTGTTCATGGAATTTCTCTACCTAATTCTTCTAGCCAGCTAGTTAATGGCTATTTTGCTAATGACTCTTTTTTAACATTACTGGAAGAAGAAGCTATAGTGAAAAATGCTCTTGGTTGTCTCAACACTTTCTGCCTAGCCTCAGGTTCTCTGTTACAGGCAATCAATTCTTCACATTCCTCATTAGATCTAGTAGTATGGCTGGCGTTGGGTTGCTCACAGTGAAATCTTCTGATTTCTTGGCATCCCATTTGCCTTCCAGGGTACCTCTGCAAATCTCTGGCAGATAGTTCTTTCTCGAGTGGAACAGAAACTCACCTTCTGGATTACTAAGCCACTTTCTCTAGCTGGCAAATTCCAAGTATGTTCTAAAGTTTTAGTAGCAACTCATGTTTACTACTCTTCTTGAACAAAGCTTCCTATGCCAAACTGGAAAAACTTTTGAGGGATTTCCTTTGGACCTCTTTTAAAACTTGCCATGGTTTTCACCGTGTTGCATGGGAGTTTTGCTGCTTACCCAGAGACTCAGGAGGTCTTGGTCTTCTTTCTACCCAATGCCAAGGCATTTCTTTGTGTTAAATGGATCATTCGTGCTCTCTCTGGCAATGAGGCATAGAAAGTTTTACTCAGACACAATATAGAAATGGGACATCCTGTTCATAGGCCTGCATGGAAAGGGATTGGTTTTTCAACCCTCCTTGTCGTGAGAGAGCTAGTGCAAATCTCAGGAACCTTTGTCGCTAAGAGTATTTGGAAAGCTTGAGAGAAAGTTAAGCCCTGGCTCTGTTGGACTGGAGTTGGGTTTCGTGATGGCCTCTCATTTAATCAACAAAACATTTGGTGGTCACCTCTCTTGACTAGTGCAGGAGAGTCATTAGCCAAATTGCCCTATTAAAAGCTCTTAGATTTCATAAAAAGGGTATCCAGACTATTCAGGATATTTTTCATCGACCCACCATGAGCCTTATGGCATGAGAACCTTTTCGAGTCAAATTTGGCCTTCAAAGGCATGATCAGGATACCTAAGGTTGCATTGTCAGTGTCATACCTGTAGAAATGCTCCACAAAGTGGGAAATCACTCCATTAGGCCTTGGTGGAAAGATTGGAAGTGGTATCCAGAAACACCAATGCATCATTACAAGCCAAGGCTTGGTTACAGTTGGCTTTCGCCTCATTTGCCAATGATAGATACTCTAAATAAGCGATGGCTGCTTCACTCTTCAGTGCCTACTTGGCATGACAGATTCTCCATTGTTTGGTCAGCCTTTCTTGAGCCAAAACTAGCACATTTTGCCTGGTGCCTTCTATTTCAAGGTTTACCAGTCGAAGCAAGGCTTTTTCATCTCGGGGTTCAGGATCCCCGTTGTCCTTTTTGTAAACAAGCTAAAACTTTTCAGCATCTCTTCTGGTATTGCACCAGGGCTCAACAATTTTAGCTTTGGATTTATGATTTCTTTAGGCCTTTCAGACCAAAGCCTCTTTCATGGCAGATAATACTTCTGGGTGATTCTCCTAGGTTCCTTGCAAGGTTTACTCAAATTTGGCATATTTTTAGGGTGGAGATTCTTTTCACAATTTGGAAGGATCGTAATTCTTGTATATTTTTAGACAATCACATTGGAACAACTATTTCACTGTATATTAAAGCTATTATATGTTCTAATGTTCTTCTACATATACAAGTTCAAGCAAATAAAGTGGCTCTTGAGGTTGCTCACTTACAGGAACTTTTAGATCACTGGAGTAATGCTCCTTGCACAGTGGCACGAGTACCTCCCTCTCCTTCCTCTGTCAAAGCTTGTTCACCTACTCATGGGCACCGACGAAGGAGTGGATTTGCCAAGGACTCCCGGCCGCGTTCTTAGCCTCCTCCTCGCCATCCATCTAATCATCGCAGGCATTCTTCCTCTCCACGTAATCGTGGCTAGATTTCTAGTCGTCCTGCGTGTGGTGATAATGTAGGTTGGCCCTCTGGTGATAATGCAGGCTAGCCTATTGGTGACAATTTAGTCTGGCTTGCTCCTGGTACTTCCAATCCAACCAATGCTGGTTGGGATAGCAGCAAAGTTTTTCGACACTTGAATTTGGCCATTTCACCAGAGCACTAGGAAGCTAATGCAGATAATGAAAACGAGTAGAATGACAACGGGTGGGTTCCACCAAATGTCATCCCGGACCCCACAACAATTTGGGGCAACCTGGATGACAGGAATCCCCCATTTGCAGGAGTTGCTTTCACTGCATGATTCTGATTACTATTATGTTTTAATAATTTTTGTTATGTGATTTCGGGTGAGAACCCATAGACATTTTGGAACTTTCTAGGGTGTGCCTTTATACCACACAAACTATTTTTTGTGGAAGTGTTTTTTATCTTATGATTAATAGATAATATGACATTTTCATTAAAAATAAATAAATATATGTTCATTTAAATAATTATATGAATATTTCTAACCATTTTTTAACTTATATTGTGAGGTATTTGTTCTATCAAAACGACCAAAATAAAGATAAAACGAAGCGAGGGGTAGGTTCATTTTTCAAGAAATGGAGATGAATTAGTGGAAGAAGAAGATGAAGTCAACATTCATCCGTATGTTTTTCCCGGAGTTTCATAATTTGAGTTTTTTCTACTAACACATTCTTGTATTTTCTATGATGTAATGATCCCAATAGCCAAGGTGCCAGCGCACCGCCATGAAGATAGACATCTGTAAATCTTGATAAATACGATGCATTTATTTGTGGAGAACCAGACTAGTGTTTCCCCTGTGAGTAATTGACGTGTCCTCATTTTCAGATTAGTGGAGGAAGAGTAGGACAAAAGAGCAAATCGACAAATATATATCAAGCTGGTTGGCTAACAAAACGAATCATCAAATGCAAGCGAAACCTCCACCGGTTTTCGTCTCATCAGACACTCCAATTATCGTCTGAAATGAAACGGCATAAGTACTAAACCTTCCTTACATAGTGATTGGGAGGTTATCTATCTAGATATTTGTTTTAATTGATGTGCCGGGTGATCAAAAAAAATTTCCAGATTGGAATTTAATTAGTTAAAAACTGATCTGTAAAGCTCAGAGAATCTGCACGCCTTTCAAATCAATGGCTAGTCATAATTTGTTTGCGATGATCTGGTTAACTTAAGATTAAATGTTGATATGGGTAACCATCACATGAGCTGGCGTGCCATTAATTCCTTTCAAATAGTTTGAGTAAACTTGGTAGGTGATGCATCAGCATTCAGCGTAAATCAAATCAAGAAAATCGAGTTTTAACTCATAGGAAATATTATAAATGCTTCTGCGTTAGAGTGATTCAAATGCCATTAGAGTGATAGTAACCAATTGAGGATTTTACAGGAAGGTAGCCTCTGATCTTTTTAATCAGGGGGATTACAGTTCAAAAACAGCTATTAGATCTGCATAGAGATGGACGTCAGGAGTACTGTCTCCTTTCTGCTGTTAGCCTTGTTCATGGCTGGCTATGTTCTGGGTGCAGGAAGCATAGAGCCTGCCTCAATCTATATAGTCCATATGGATAAGTCTGTTATGCCCAGTGAATTCCCTACTCACGTTCACTGGTATAAATCGCTGCTTTCATCTGTCAAAGGAGTAAACGACCAGAAGAACACAGAGGAGGAGGAGGATTCGTATCTTTACACTTACGATTCTGTAATGCACGGTTTCAGCGCCATGCTAACACAGTCGCAGCTGGATATGCTGGAGGAGATGCCTGGTCACATATCATCTTTTCCAGATTCATTGGGAACTATGGATACCACACATTCCAATGAGTTTCTAGGTCTCAGCCCTGATAAGGGTATTTTGCCAAAGTCCCGATTTGGGCAAGACATAATCGTGGGCGTGCTGGATACCGGAATTTGGCCAGAGAGTCGGAGTTTCCGTGACGATGGAATGGGACCAGTCCCTGCCAGATGGAAGGGAATTTGCGAAAATGGCACAGCCTTCGACTCTTCGCTCTGCAACAAAAAGCTGATAGGAGCGCGCTATTTTAACAAAGCTTTGAAGGCCAAGCACGGGAAGCTTAGCCTCGACGACACCGACTACGATTCTCCGAGGGATTTTGTAGGGCATGGAAGCCACACGTCGTCCACTGCAGGAGGTAACTACGTGGAAGGCGTTGATTTCTTCGGTTATGCTCCTGGCAAGGCGCGTGGCGTAGCTCCTGGCGGGCGAGTGGCTATGTACAAGGTCATATGGTCCGAGGGGAGTATGGGATCCGACGCGTTGGCTGCAATGGAGAGTGCAATTAGCGACGGAGTTGACGTTTTGTCTCTCTCACTTGGCTACGACTCGTCTCCCTATTTCCAAGATGCTATAGCCCTCGGAGCCTTTGCGGCTATAAAGAAAGGCGTTGTCGTCGTATGCTCTGCGGGCAACAACGGGCCGGAACGGGGAGATATGCACAACGGAGCCCCATGGATTTTCACGATCGGTGCCAGCACTATCGATAGAGATTATGCCGCCACTTTGACCTTGGGCGACGGTAGTGTTATCAGAGGCTCCTCTTTCTACACTAACCCAAATCAAAACGGGAGCTATCACATACCTGCGAGCAAGCTTATTTACCAAAGCGGAGATCCTGCATGCCAGAGAAAGTTTGACGCTGCCACAGTGAACGGAACGGTGGTGTTGTGCGCGAGTACGAGATTTTTGCTTATACAAGCTTTGAAAGACGCGGGAGTCCGAGCGCTGGTTTCAATGTCGAAGACCGCGAGCTTCTCATCGAGACAGAATAACTTTTTGCCGACTGTCGTCTTGAAACCGGAAGATGGAGCGGCTTTAGTGAAGTATGTTTCTTCTACTTCAAGTCCTCTTGTGGAAATACAGTTGGGCCTGACGTCGCTAGGCGTGAAGCCTGCGCCTGCTATGGCATCATCTTCGTCTCGTGGGCCGTATCCACCAAGCCCGAATATTCTGAAGCCTGACGTTACAGCCCCTGGTGTTAATATACTGGCAGCGTGGCTTCCGAATTCCACAAGGGGAAACAATTACGTCATGGTCTCCGGCACGTCCATGTCATGTCCGCATGTGGCCGGATTGGCTGTTCTCATGAAAGCCGTTCACAGCGACTGGAGTCCTGCGGCGATCAAATCTGCCATCATGACGACTTCTTACACAGTCGACAATTCCAACAACGCCATTATCGACCTGGGCTACAATGGTAGCCCCGCGACGCCTTTTGATATGGGTGCAGGCCACGTCGATCCTGAGAAAGCTGTCGACCCTGGACTGGTCTACGACATCAGCGTGGAAGACTACATCAACTATCTCTGCACTCTCAATTATACAACCCAGCAAATTCAATCAATTACTGGAACGCCTGTTTCGTGTCCCAGCAGCCTCGACTTGGGTTCCGACGGACTAAACTATCCTTCCTTCACTGCAATATTCAACAAGAATGCCACTTCGTCTTCTGCGACATTCAAAAGAACATTGACAAATGTGGGAGATGACATATCGTATTATAATGCAGTTATTGAGGTGCCCAAAGGACTCAACGTACGGGTGGATCCTGATGTCGTGGAATTTAAAAAGAAATTTGAGAAGGTGAATTTTACTGTCACCGTGGAGCTGGAGAAAGGCGTGGGGAATGAATTTGTGTTATACGGATATTTGAGTTGGATTGATAAGAAAGGCCATGTGGTGAAAAGTCCTGTGCAGGCTCTCTTTCAATAAATATGTAGGTACAGCTACTCAATTGTATTCAGCGAGTTTTAGTTTCTTTAAGGACAAAAAATGTGTGTGTGTGTGACAGAATCTCTCCTGTCGCGTTTTTCAGTAGATACCAAATAATTTGTTTGTTTGATAATTGTTTGCGAAATACAATCTCCCCCTTCTATCTGTTGACGGTCTAGATATGCCCGGCACTGTCTAACTTTAAGACGGTCATGCAGTTGTTTAGCAGGGCCTCGGTGGCTGATTAATGTATCATATAGTTTAGGAGATGCAATCAATCTTTCCTGTTGCTGTTGATATTCTACAATTTCTTGAGGAAGCCATGAATGCAAGACTAGAACTGCAAGATGTATGAAACTTTCTAAAGCAGAGTAAAAAGAAATATCACGAGACATAAGCTAGGTATAGACAGACAACCCATCAGCTAACATCAGATCCCCCTCTTGTAATTTGAAGTGAAATCACAGACAAACTATGTTACCAGAAACGAGAAACGGAAACGGCAACGACAACGGCAACGTGACGAGAAACGGGATATTTAAAGGTTGCGTATAAGAAATGGATTTTAACATATATTTTTTCAAATTTTTAGATTTATTATAAAGTCTTATCCGATGTTAATAAAATGCATACAAATTAAATTTTTGAAATTAAACACATAATAAAAGTAAAACACTCTATATTACTTTAAAATAATTTAAAATACTTTTTAATTCAAAAAACAAAAAAATCTTATCATAATTGCTTTAAAACAATATTATAAAAACTAAAAACTCACAGATTTTCATTAAAAATCATTTTTATTCCAAAACATTATAAAAACTATTATAAAATTTGTTAAAACAAAACAAATATTATAAAAACCTAAGCATTTTCAGAACCTCTTGCATGAGCCGGAAGGTTCCTTGCTCACAGCCCAAGAAGAGCTTGTGGGATATATACCTAAGCTGGTAAATGATGAACAAAATGATATACTAAATAGCAAATTTTCAGAGAAGAAAGTGAAGTTTGCGCTCTTTCAGCTTCATCCAGATAAAGTGCCTGGACCCGATGGTTTTCCAGCCAGCTTTTTCCAGAAATGCTGGGACATAATCAGCATTGACATTGTGGAGGCCTTAGAGGAATCTAGGATCTCTAGACAACTTCTAAAAGAAGTTAATAATACTTTTTTAGCTCTAATCCCAAAGAAAAAGAAGCTTGAACTTCTGGACGACTTCAGGCCAATCTCTTTGTGCAACACTTTTTATAAGATTTTAGCTAAAACAATGGCAAACAGGTTAAAAACACTTCTACCAGATTTGATTTCAGAAGAGCAGATGGGGTTCGTCTCAGGTAGGTCCATCTTGGATGGGGTAATTATTGCTTAGGAGGCTATCCACTCAATTCAAACCACGCGAAAGCAGGCAATGATATTAAAACTTGACATTAAAAAAGCTTATGATCGGGTCAATTGGCGTTTTTTGTTTAAAGTTTTGGAAGGATTCGGCTTCACTAAGAATTGGCTAGACTGGATTTTCTCCTGGGTTGCAAGTCCGAGATTCTCAGTCCTCGTGAATGGAACTCCAGAGGGCTTCTTCAATGTCTCTCGTGGGTTACAACAGGGAGACCCACTATCCCCCTTTCTTTTCATTTTAATGGCTGAAGCGCTCGGCAGATCGCTTACCAGAGCTTGGAACCTCAGGGAGATTGTGGGAGTTCAAGTCACAAGTGGCATTCCACATATTACCCATCAGCAATTTGTTGATGACACCATGCTGTTTGGGAAAGCCCAAATCAGGGAGGCTCGAAGTTTCAAGACAATCCTCCAAAAGTACACTATTGCCTCTCGACAAGAAGTTAGTCTTGAAAAATCAGAAGTTTTTTTCTTCAACACTCCAGCGAGAGTGGAAGCTCAGATTATGAGGATCCTTGGTTTTACAAAAGGATCTCTTCCTTGCACTTATTTGGGGATCCCATTGGATAGGGGTCTTTGCCCAGGTAATTTCTGGAACAGTTTACTAGAGAAAGTTAGCAACAAGGCAGCCTCCTGGAAAATTGTTGGTTGTCTTGGGTAGGCAGGTTAACAAAACTCAAGTCAATCATTTCCGCCCTACCTACCTACCTAATGTCCTGTCTCCCTTTGTCAAGCAAAGCCAGCAAAGAATTGAATAAGAAGATGAAGAACTTTTTTTGGCAAGGATCGTCTGAACAATTCAAATACCCTCTTGTTAAGTGGAAGCAAATTTGCGAATCTAAACAAAGGAATGGATTGGGTATCAAAAATCTTTTGCTCCAAAACAAAGCCCTCGGAGCCAAATTAGTTTGGACAATTTTCTCTAACTCAGATCTTAAGTGGGTTCGAATTGTGCAAGCAAAATATTTGGATGAAGGGGTAGACAACATTTTCACTTCCAGGGAGCTCCCCTCAGGTTCCAGAATTTGGAATTTTATCCGTAGTTGCAGAAATCTTATTTCAGAACATCTTTCATGGGAGATTAGGAGCAGGGATTCTGTTAATTTCTGGGATGATTCTTGGCAAGGATTACCCAAATTGGCCAATGAGGTAGGATTGGCAAACGTCAAAACTATAACAACCCAGACATGGGGGGATAAGGTAAGAGATTTTTTGACTCCATCTTTTCATAATGGCCTTCTGAGAGCCAAATGGAAGAGTCCACATAACCTCAGGTTAAATCAGGCAGAAGTGGAATTATTTGACAAAACCATGGCTAACAGACAGATCAGCTTCAGGCAGGGTTCAGACATCCTCAGATGGGTAGGCGCCCCAAATGGAGTTTACAGTGTTAAAGAAGGATACAATAAACTGTCAGACTACCAAGAGGAAGCCTTTGCAATCCCAAGAGAGCTGTGTTGGAATCCCAACTGCTTGCCAAAGGCAGGTGTCTTCTTGTGGATAGCCTCACAAGGTAGAGCCTTAACAGTAGACAGGTTAGCCAAACTCGGATTTCAGGGTCCATCAAGATGTTGTTTGTGTAAAACAAACTCAGAGGATGGAGATCATCTCTTCCTTAGTTGCCCTTACGCGAGCACATGTTGGAATTGGCTAATGAACAAACTTTTCTAGAAATCGGCTACGCCAGCGGGATTGTCTGATTGGCTTTACAACTGGCCCAATTTATACAAAAAAGTGGTGTATCACAAGCTGTGGGAAATTAGTCCTTCATTGCTGATTTGGGAGCTCTAGAAAGAGAGAAACAGGAGACTCTTTCAGGACAAAGAAATGCCTCTCCCTTTGTTTCTAAATAAACTCGAGAGTAGTATAGTTGAGGTTTTCAACTCAACGTTGGGCAATGTAACACAAAAGAGCTTCTCAGTCTGGGATGCCAAGATCAGACAAGGCTGGCAGGGCCTTGTATTGCCGCCCCTTAGTTTGGAAGGAGGACAACAATCAACGCTTAAAAGAAAACTAGCCAAATGGTCTCCCCCGGACCCTGAGTGGTTCAAATTAAACTTCGACGGAGCATCACGAGAGAATCCTGATAAATCAGGAGCTGGCTGCATCATCAGAAATTGGGAAGGGAAAACAATTGGTAGTCTTGCAGAGCCACTAGCAGATGGAACCAACAATGAAGCGGAACTGGAGGCCTTAATCTTAGGCTTAAAGCTTTGCCATGAGCTAAATCTTCGTCAGGTTGCCATTGAGGGAGACTTGCTTCTGGTGATCAATGGGTTGCGCACAAGGAAACTTCTAAACTAGAATTAGCCTTGGCTTTGATGGATCAGTGTGAGTTGACTACTGTTAACCACATCTATAGAGAGGCCAATTCAGAAGCAGACTCTCTTTCTAATCAGGGGGCAGATGGAATAAGAGTCAAATTTCTCTCTAGCTGAAGAAGTATGATAGGGTCTTTGGAAGGAGGACCTATTTCAAATGTAACGTATATGTAATTTGGCACCAAATTGTTTGTGCGATCTCATATAAATGTAGAGTGACTGGTAGTCACAATTTACAGCAATCACTCACCGAATTCTACTATGCGAAAATTCTCCATCGGCGATCTATTTCAAGTTCTTCACTATTCATCTGCGACAGTTCAAGAGCTTCGCCGATAGTTGAACCATTCGGCAGGTCCAATGGTTCAACGCTTCCACTGGTTCAAAGGTTCAACAGAGCAAGGGCGCTAACAGTTGAACTGGTTCAACAGTTCAACAGGTTCGACGGTTTCACAGGTTCAAAGGTTCAATAGAGCAAGGGCGCCAACAATTGAATTGGTTCAACAGTTCAATAGGTTCGACGGTTCCACAGGTTCAAAGGTTCAACAGAGCAAGGGCGCCAATAGTTGAACTGGTTCAACAGTTCAACAGGTTCGATAGTTCCACAGGTTCAAAGGTTCAACAGAGCAAGGGCGCCAACAGTTGAACTGGTTCAATAGTTCAACAGGTTCGACGGTTCCACAGGTTCAAAGGTTCAACAGAGCAAGGGCGCCAACAGTTGAACTGGTTCAACAATTCAACAGGTTCGACAATTCCATAGGTTCAAAGGTTCAACAGAGCAAGGGCGCCAATAGTTGAATTGGTTCAACAGTTCAACAGGTTCGACGGTTCCACAGGTTCAAAGGTTCAACAGAGCAAGGGCGCCACCAGTTGAACTGGTTCAACAGTTCAACAGGTTTGATAGTTCAACTGGTTCAACTGTTCAGCAGGTTCAATGGTTCAAAGGGTTCGACGGTTCAAGGAGTTCTGCCGATAGTTGAACCATTCGACAGGTTCGACGGTTCAACGAGTTCAATGGTTCAACCAATTCAGTGGTTCGATAATCTGGCTGTGGCAGGTAAACGGCTTATAGGCACCTGCATGTTCATTCTCTCTTCGGATTAATACAAACTTTATATTTACAAATAAAAAAAAAAAAAAAAAACTAAAAACTAGCTTTTATTCCTATAAAAACTCACAAAAGCTTTTAATATATAATCACTAAAGCTTGCTTTTAACATATAAAAACTGATGAAAGTTTGATTAAAAAAAGAGTGGAAAATATTAAGGGTTCATGGGAGAGAATACAAACTTAAACGGATATGAAACGGACGGGAAGCTGAGAAACGACCATTCGCTACGGCAACGGCGTTTCTGCCGTTCAAAACGGTCCCGTCGTGTTTCTGGTAACGTAGCAAACAAACCCTAACAAGCAAAAACAAAAATCATGCTCCCCATTCAGATGACAAACAAAATCACAGAACACATCTATCTACGAAGGAAGGCAGTATAAGCTTAACTCTATGACATCCCTCCCAAATATCTTAGTAGAATCTGATATCTATGTTTTATACAATCTGATATCTCTATTATATAGTATTGTGGCGCAGTGGCGGTGGAAATCCCTCCCAAATATCTTAGTAGAATATGATATCTATGTTTTATACAATCTGATATCTCTATTATATAGTATTGTGGCGCAGTGGCGGTGGAAATTTGGGTGGCAGGAGAATTTAACTCCAAATTTGGAGTAAATTTTTTATTGTATATATGGTAGAAAAATTCAAATGAATTTAATGGGATTATTTATTGTTAATTGGTGTGGAAATTCAAGTGGGCTAGTTTGATTGTTTTGCAGTGATCAATTTTTTTTTTTCTATCATTTATTATTTGTTTGAAAAAATCAATGGTTAAGATCTCTTTCATAGTAATCCTGGATTACTAATCTATGTATTTCATATAGTACTCCTACTAAGAGAATTCCTATCAACGTAATAAATATGTGTTGCCTCATATGGCCATAAGATTCTGAGAATGTAGATGAAACCTTACGTTCTAGATTTTCGTCAGGCTTTTCGAGCGTTTCTGTAATCAGACGAAGGAAAGTTCATTATAAACAAGATCGGTGGAAGTTTCTGACTGAGCGAATATTTGTTGGAGCCTGCGCGCATGGTTTTGGTATCACCTCGAGCAGCATTGAGGTATTCCCCATATATGACAGTCTTGTTGATATTATGTCATTTTTTGAATTACTGGTTTTTTGAAAGGCTCTTAACCCTATCAGCATATCTAATAATGTTCGTTGTATCCTCACAAGAGCCTGAATTTGGAGAAGAAATGCAAGATATCATAATAGTCTGCAAGTTGCCAACAAATGAATCTTGTAAGACCTCTGTGAACTTGCTTCCTCTAAAAGGGATGTGAACTTAATCATTATCTGGAGCACGTATGCATTCCTTCAATACCAACAAGCTCTTATTGATCTCTGCTCCTTTCATTCCCGTTTGGAGGTCATTGCCTGTGACATCACTACCATCAGCCGATCTTTTGATGATAAGTTGAAGGATTGCATGAGAATGTGAGAATTTGTTATTTGCTCCTATTGAGCCAATGTTCCTTGCAGCATTCCCTTTTACAATGAATTCCTGGAGAGTCTCTACTTCTTTCACTCTGAATTCTTGCAGGCCCTCAACACAGATTTGCAGTTCTCCATCTTCTATTATCTGCTTACCCTGGGACATCGAAACTGAATCATAAGGGTCTCCACTTTCTGAGACAGTATTGCAAGTGAGAAGATTGCGTCACTGATTTAACGTGGGTTTTGTCCCATCATGTATGCCAGTTTCTTTAAAACTTGGACTTTGTGTTTAGGTTAGCCAAATTAAAGCTTATGTGTGAAACTCAATGGACAGACCATCGACCCCCATCAATGTAATCTTTTTAATTACACACTTCTTGTATATCCTCTTTCTCAATTGACTTGTAAAGGTTGCTTTGGTGCTCCATACTGCACCAGGCGACCAGGGAAGAAGCATTCTGTCAAACAGTTCACATGCCTTGTCTGTAGTTTTACATTTTGTGAAAAAGACGAATACCCCGAAACCATCATCATTGCCCCTATGCTTTCTGCATGTGGCCCCTAGGTTGTCTTCCTCAAGGCAAAGAGATACACTAAAAGAAACATTATACTTCTTGTTCCCCAAATTTTCGTGTCAATAATCTTCCGTGATCTAACGCCTTTTAAATCACTCAAGGGCCTTTTCAACTTTTAGGCAAATCATGTATTAAGGTAAACGAGGGAGGATTTAATTAAAGGCACCAAACTCATTACTCCAAAAATGGCCAAGTATGATATTTTAATGCCTAACCCTTCGAGCCAAAAATGTTTATCCATCAAAAGATGGCATTGCAACCAAATTTAAGTTTTAATGGATAAATTGAGTAATCAAGTTTGCACTCAGAAAATTAATCGCTAGGCTTTCCTTGATATGAAAAATCTATTTATTATAACCAACTATTCAAGCTATAAATTGGGTTGCTCTTTATATTATCCTACCTTGTGAAAATTGTATGCAAACAAGAGCTTGAAGACCAAATCATAGGTAGTTTGGAGTTCAAGATTTTAGTGGCCATTTGCGAAGTTTTTATACACATTGAAAACTTGGGCTAAAAGCTTGAGTTAGCTTGATCTCAAGGCTTAGGGTTCAAAATTTAAGAAATTTTTTGTTTAAAGGTAAATCCTGACTTGTAAAACTGAATCAAATGTTTACTAGATAAATATTGCAAGCCAAGTCGCAGTTAGGACTTAATCTGCTAAAACAAGATTTTGCAATATGGAACACAATTCAAACTAGCTCAAATAAAACAATTGAGAAAAGACATACAAAAAAAAAAGACTTACTAATCCAAAACTCTAGATGACACTGGTAAACACATGATACTTAAATGTGATAAATACAGTGAAATTTTTTAGAAGATGAAATTGATATGCATGCAACACCTATGACGAGTTTACAAGAACCCTATCATAGTGAGTGAACGGGGTCACATGAACATGCTTCCTTCCTGACAATGTGATAGACCTAACATTGAGGTGCCAAAAGCACTAATTGGACCCAAAAGGGAATAACTCGTATACCAAGAAAAACAACACCATGAAAGAAAACCATGAGAGTAATGCAATCCATAAAATTGATAATGTAAAATTCAAACCAAAGGTCAAAACCAAAAACAAGGGTCCCCAATCTCAAAAAGATAGGGGTGTGTTGTGGAGGCCACTATAGATTTGGCCTATCTAACCTATCAAAAATACTAAATTACCTTCCCTTGGCTCAACCTAGATGGAGAATTAATAATTTTGTTCCGTCCCTTTTTTATATAGCTATTCTCTAGTTGGAAAAACTCAACTCATACATGTACATATAGTGCCCCACTATCCCCCATTAACTAATAGGTGATAGTAGGGGTGATGACCAATGAGATATTGACCCCTTCATGACTAGATGAAACCTCACCCTAGCATTGATGACCAAGAGTTGAGTCCCATTTTGCTCAGTCCCAAAAATTTGTTCATGTTCATCATGATGTAAGAACTCTAATATCTACTCCCATCCCTTTGTAATACTAGATTTAAGAATCAATAATCATTGAAGTAACACATATTGATATGAGGAAAATGATTGGCCAAAGTAGAATATTCCTTTTCAATAGCCTAAAGGTGAGTATCGTAGCCAATATGAGAGGAAGGTTTTTTACAACCAATCCAAGAGTCATCCCATTCACTAACCAATCAATAGTTGTACACTTTTCCTTTCTAATTCACCCTTCCATTCTTTCTAATTGCCCCTCATACCATGCTTAGGCTTACCCCATGCCTTACTATGAATAGGGCTTCCCCATCACCCCAACAATATATAGGGAGAGATAGGCTCTAACTCCACTCCGACCACTAACTCTATAATGGTTTAAGTGAGGTGGGTGGGTGAGAAAGTAGCATATTTGTACTCTCAACAATGTCCTTAAAGAAATAAAGTTGGTTGTCTATCCTTGACATGAAACCAGAGTAGATCCATCCATCTAAGGTGTCTTAGGACAATCTTTTCTATAATATAAAGAGTAGGAGAGAGAGGCCCATCCCTAGTGTAAAAGATGGAATGTGTAGAAGATAAAACCTAGGCCTTTGTCCTAGGGGTAATGGTACTAGTACTCCTAGGCTCCATAGATTAGACAACCTACCCTAGCTTTCTAACTTGGTCCACCACCCTTAACTAAAGTGGTTTAGTCCATATATATCTATGCCTAAGCGAGCCTTACCATGAGTGGCATAATTCTTGTATAGCAAGGTCATGAGTTATATAGATAGGGGGTGTATGTAGTATTGGAGACTTCATCCCACCCCTACTTTTAGTAGGACAACTATAAAAAGGGGGCCCTACCCCTACTATAATTGAACTAAGCTTTGATAGATTGAATATAGCACATTCCTTGATTGATGATGATAATGATGATCAACCATGCCTTAACAAAGGTGGGATGCCATAACTACATAGGGGTAAAAGCACAAACTTGTGTCACACTTTATAAAGGAATTGGCCAACATCAAAAAAACATCTCAACTTCGACGACATAAAAGTGGTCTTTATGTTTTGAATCTCAAAATGATGTAAACTAAGAAAATGTAGATCTCTTGTTGAAGTTTATTAGTCTAATTTTTTAGATTCTTTTAAAAATTGTTTTAATTTTTTTTTTATCAATTTAACAGCAGATTTTGAAATGCTAAAAATTTGAAGAAAAAGTGACGTTCAGTTCACGTCGATAAACAAATAGAAAAAAAATGAATTTTCCCCTAATTTTTTTTCCCCAAATAGGTGACTTCATTATCTAGGGCATGGGGAAAAAAAAAGGAATTTTTGATCTATATTTTTCTCGTAATAACGTTTTAAAGTCAAACTTACCTGATTTTGATAGTTTTCAGTTAACGTTAACTATTGTTTAATTTGTTTTCATTTTCAAAAAACAAATTATACCCTTTTGAAGAGGATTGTCTCCTCTAGGGCATGATATATTTGTCAAATTTTAAAATGATGTTTTACTATTTCTATGTTAGTTTCAAATTAGCCTCTTTTTGAATTTGAACAACTTGCTTGCATTATTTTCAAATATTTATATCGTAACATTACTCAAAATATAAAAATATATATATTTCCACATTCAGCACTTTGAGCTCTACAAAAGGGTATTTTTCTTTTTTTTAAAAAATTAATTTTGATTGTAAAAATATTGAGCAGAAGTTGGAAGTTTTAGAAAATATAAGAAAATGGTGACTTTGCTGTCTAGTAGGATGCCACATAGACATATTCGGTCGAATCTTATTCGCCCTAATAGTATTTGGCCGAATCCAATTCGGTCGAATATATTTGTTTGCTTTTTTTTTTTTGGAAAAAATTTGTGGCTTTTTTATTATTTTTAATTAATGAATTACAATAAAATTAAAAAAAAAAAAGATTTCGAAAGAAAGAGTCATCTTGAAAAACACAATGATGTGAAAGCGTTTGTTTAATATTTTTTTTAGTTTTTTTTTTTTAGCTTTTTTAAATGAATAAATTATAAAAATTTGGAAAAAAAAGAACCACTAATTTGAACAAGGGTAAATTCATATTCAAAAAAACAATGATCTAAAAGTGTTTTTTTAATGCCCTTTTTGGCTTTTTTAACTCTTTGGTGGTTTTTTTAAATTATTAAATTATAGAAATTTGGAGAAAAAAAACCACTGATTTCAACAGGGGCAGAGTTGTATTCTCAGGTACCATGCTCTAAAACATGTAATTGATTAAAACCACTGATTTATTGAATGTAGACCTAGATCTTCAAAAAATAGAGGTTAAAGTGTTTGTACATGTGTTATTTTTGCATGCAGGTGAATTCAAATTTGATCAATTTGTGATGGGCAATAAAAAGACAAGAAAAAGGTTGTATGATCGAAGAAGAGATACTAAAAATGTCGATGAGGGAACATCTACTCAAGAAGAACCTATGGAAATTGTTGATGACCAAGGAGTACAGGTACGAGAAGAAGTTGAAGGTGGTGATAGAAATTTTTTTCTTGGTATGGAAAATCTGATGGAGATGGATGAGGATTCTCTTTTCAAAAATATTTCATCTGAAGATATGGTACCTGAAAGCACAGTAAAATTACACTCTAAAAAAATATGGAACGAATTTTTTGAAAATAAGTCTATAATTGGAAGAGCACAGTTATTTGCAAAGTTATTTAGGAAGAAAGAGATGGCCCCTGTTTTAGAGTTGTTAGGGGTTGATAATAAGAAAAAGTCATCAGGTTCATTAAAGCAAACAATAGTTGAAAACCTACAAGAAGCATTAAATTCTATTGAAAGCAAGAGTCGAGCTATTGATTTAAGTGCTGCACGTAGAGCATTATTAATGACTGTAATTTCTAGTAAGAAATTATCACATAGAAGACAAGTTCAAGCAATTTCCCAATTACTCAATGTTTCTAGGAGAACTGTTCAAAGATATATTGCAAGGAGAAATAGATTGGATGGAAATGTTGAGAAAAATTGGGTAAATATTTGCAGGGTTCCCCGAAAAGATAGAATCTCAGAAGATGTAAAGGAACAGGTGATTGAATATTGGACCAGCCACTCTCATGTTTCTTCCAATAGAAGGGACACTATACAGATAAAAGGTGAAGATGGTACAAAAATTTCACATCCCAAACATTTTATAGATACAACACAAAGTGAACTTTTTGAAGCATTCAAGCAAGAATTTTCAGATGTGAAGATTTGTCAAAGGATGTTTGAGAGTCTACGACCAAGTTTTGTACATATAAATAAGGTACGTGAGACTTGTTGTTGTCGAAATCATGTTGAATTTCATCTACACCTACAGTCATATAAAAAAGCTATGGCAGTAATTAATCCAAATATAGTCATCCCTAGAAGTACAACACAATTTGTGAAAACTCTTCTATATGAAAAATCAGAAGATTCAGATGAATTCAAAGTGCAGTGTATAAAAAATATATGTAATGATTGTGGAAATTTGAAGAATCTTGTACAGGTTGACAATATTGATTATTCGATGCAAGTTATGTGGAAGAGATTTGAATATGAGAAGTACTCAACAAAGTCAGGAGTTGAGAGCAGAAAAATTGTTCTCAAAGAGAGTGAATTGTCAAGCAATGAGTTTATGAAAATTTTTTGCAATATCATATATCCACATATTGAACATTATCATGGTGCTAGATGGCAAGCCAAGCAATTTCGTGACTCAAAGAATTGCTTTCCACCAGGTTGTATTCTGTCTATTGTTGATTTCTCTGAGAACTATACATTTAGTCCTCAAAGTGAGATTCAAATTCAATATTATCATTCAGAGCAAGTTGCAATATTTGTACAAGTTTGTTATAGGCATGCTGAAGAACATGTGGATGGTGTACAAAGTAGCAAAGATGAACGAATTATCATCAAAGAGGTGCACTTTTATATCAGTGATGATACAGGTCATGATAGAAGCTATGTAGCCCATTGTTTTGCAATATTTTTTGAAGACCTAAGACGACGTCAAATAGATGCTTCACAACATTGGATATGGTCTGATGGATGTGCTGGTAAGTGTTGATTTAATTATTTTTTAAAATAATATTATATTTATTTGTGTAATTAACTTGTAGACTTGAATTATTCAGTTACTTAAATATGTTGTACCTCGATGTATATAATTTTTTTTTAAATTTTAGTTTTAAATTTGAAATTGTTTGTAACTTCACAGGACAATTTAAGTCTGCAAAAGCTTTTAATTGGTTAAGCCAACAACATATTAAACGAAACATTCAATTTTTGTGGAATTTCTATGAGAGTGGACATGGAAAAGGAGAGCATGATGGAGCTGGAGCATGTGTGAAACGTGCACTTCGACAACATGAACTTGCAAGTAATACAATATGGAATACAAATTTAAATTCTTAAATATAAATTTTAAATAAATTTAAACATGTTAGGAAAAAAGTGTAGATCTCAATATATTGCATGTGTTCAGAAGTGGAAGCTTAAGCCATTATGCAATTTAATGGTTTTGATATATATCCAATGTTGCAGATTTTCAATATTTCTCTTGTTGGATTTAAAAAAAATCTAATTATATTTTTTGAGATTGTCTTTTTCTTTCAATTAGAAAACTGAGCTTAACCTGACATTTCACCTTGACATGTGAACTTGCAGGTAATACCATAAGGAATGCAAATGAAATTGTTGAATGGTGCAAAAGTCATTTTGTCGTCCGTGACTCAATATACAACACACGTTATTTTTGGGAAGTTAAAGGTACATAAATATTTTGTTTTGAATTTCAATGTGTGTACATGAATTTTATACACTTTTTAATTGGATGATTGAAATTTAAACAGATATTGATAGATCAACTCTTACTAATTGTCAAACAATTAGTGGTATTAGAAGTTTGCATCAAATCATGACAATAGGACATAGCAGGCCTCCTATAATTCAAGTGAGAGAAAAATCATGTTTTTGTGCTGATTGCATTGAGAACAATGCAAATATTCTACAATGTGAGAATATTAGAGATGGGTATGTTTCAGAATGGGAAATAAAACAATTAGTGGCCACGTCAGACTCTTTTGAAGATAATGACATTGTAGATGTCTATAATCCTTTGTATTCAGCTGATTACGAATGTGTATCAGATTTAGTTGTTACAGGTAAATTTTTTAAATTTTTAAATTGAATTTTAACTTGTAGTATTTGATTTATAATTTTTTAAATTTTTAAATTAAATTTTAACTTGTACTACATGGTTTGTACAGGAGATATTTTTGTTGTTCTTGCAGATCCTAACAATACAGAAGGTGTAGATTACTATCTACTAAGATGTACGCAACCAAAATGTAAATTGTCAGAATCAATGACAGATGGTGATGGACAAGAGTATCCAACTGGATCAGTGGTTGTTGAAGGCACATACTATCAACAAACAAAGATAGATACAAATGCTATTATATTTATTGATTATATGCCAAGTCAAAAGGTTCTACATTATAGTCACTTAGTTATAGCAACACGAATAAATCTTGAAACTTTACCAAAAAGAGGACGTGCCAAACAAAGGTGGAGGTTGCCTATTGAAGATCATGAAAAGATTTTAGAGATAATAAAAGATAGAGAGGATCCAGATTATATGTACCAAGAACTTTAAACTATTTTTGTACATATATATATTTTCTATATGACAATTTATTTTATGTTGAATTAAAATAATTTCATTCAATCTCAAGACCAATTTAGTTAAGCTTAGTTCTTGAGGGTAGGGAATGCCAATAATTTTTGAGTGATAATAAATTAAATTTACTCTTTTTTTATTCATGCATTTTACTTAGAATTTATTTTTGGTTGGAATTTGATGTTTCATAAATTAGAATGTTAATATAAATTGGAATGTTTTTACCAATAAAATCTTTAAAAGCAATATTCATAGTGTGCTGAAAAGTAGCACTTGGTCTTTCAACAACACTTATTAAATTGGTAAGAAAAGTTTTCCCACTTTTTATTTTGTTTTTATAATTTATTATGATGTGATTATATCTCGAATATAGCCATCTAATAGAGACCTTAGTTGAGAACCATTTATTATTTGCAACACTCACTTTAACATACTTGTAGCGTTATATTATAACTTCAGTGTAGTCTTTATGAGTTTGTGTTATTACTTTTTTTTTTTAGTACAACCATTCCCTTGGAGGATTTTTTTGGGATTGTTGTGTTTCCAATATTACAAACATCAAATAATATTATTGATATAATTATGTTGACTTTAAGAATTTAAAACCTTGGCACAAATTGAGGTATTGTTCTAATTGATGAATGATAACTTAGCAGTGGAATTGTAACTAATAGAAGTCAATTTTGATCGTTTGTTTAACTAGAAGTATGCATTCAATTAGGAGCCTTAGGCTTTACAAGAATTCTAAACATGTTTATCCTTTGATATTTACTTTGTTAGGGTTGATATTACTTGTTAAAGTTTTTCATGTGCATGAGGGTTTTCAAAGTCAATCATTTTTTTTGAAGCTTAGTTCATAGTGTTGAAATTGTGTTAGTTTCAATTTCTTTTTCTAAAATAGCTAGAAATAAGTCTAGTCGAGAATACATATGTAAGGTGGCATAAGAGCTTGTTCAGTAACATTATTATTTCTCAATTTCACCTTCAAGATCTTGACTTTAACAATGATTAGATACCTAAAATCATTTTCAAAAAGCATGTTGTGTTTTGATTCACAGTTGCTTGGAGCATAACATTTGACAATGCTCAAACCAAACTTTTCAGTTCATGTTTTCCTTTAGATAAAACTATAATTTAAATCCATAGTTTAGCAAAAAATATGCTTTATCAAAAGCATGCACTGAGATCCTTTGGTTTGCTATATTTTGATATAATTTTGTTGGTAAAAATATAATTATGATATTAAACATAGATGATTTAGTATTTAGCAACGTTACCCTTTGTTTGTAAAGTGTAATTTTTATCATTAGGTGCTCCCTACGTAACATTACTATAGTCGGCAATAATTCTTTATGTTTGAAATATTTATCAACTCTAAAACATGGCAGAAAAATCTTCTTTCTACTTAAATTGAGGTACCATTATGTTTTGTATCTATTTTCTAATTCTAGTTGTAAATAGTGATATTTATATGTCATAATTTACAATACATACTTTCAATTAAAAAACTATTTAAATTTGCTACTTTTATTTCTTTGAGTTTTTTTATTATCACTAAGAATAGTGAACAATGCACATAATGAAATTGTTTTGTTTGGAAAAAATAAATTAACTATGTACAAGAGACTTTAACCTTCCAAAATTGGTGGGATGCTACAAGTTTGTGTCACACTTTGTAATTTGAGTCTTTTAACAAGGAAAAATTCTCACAAATCAACATAATTTTAGAAAAAGTTCATAAAAGGGTTCAAGTGAACACAAAATAACCCACTAACAAAACTACGAAAGTCTCAACAAGAAATAATAGCCTCAAGGTATCAATCAACAAATATTAATTTCATCAAATCTTTAAGAACTTTCATAAAGTTTCCAATAAATTCCAAAATCATATAGGCATCCAACTAGCCATCATCAATTACACAAATCAAATATCAATATTCCATGAAAGGAAATATAAATCTTTCCAAAACCCAAAAGAATGGTGCATTGAAGATCAATGATTTACATATCCCATGCTACACAATCACTTCACTCTTCAAAACCCACAACAAAACATAAAAGGAAAAATGTGCTTAGGTGATCACTTGGCTACTAATTAGATATTCAACTTATGATTCTATTTGTATAATGCATGATTTAGCTAGAGACTTATACAAACAAGACTCATTAAGCTTTGGGGTTGGCATGACTCAAGCCAATTACAAATAAGTAAATGAATGTCTGCTCTAATTTGGAAGCATATATCATCCATTTTACATTTTTTATCATTATAGATATTACAAATTCCTATTTCTAGTGATATTTAATCCCTATGATCAAGAATACAATGAATGTCTTTTCCAATTATTTATTTAAATCTAATGTATTTCTTGGCATGCAAGGATTAAACAAGAATCATTTATGATTTGCTGCTTTGCTCATGAAACAAATTTATTATTTACCATAATCCTAGTGTAGTGATGTCTAATTAGAGTATATAATATTGAAACCATATTATAAAATGTCAAACCATAATGTCCAATGTCAAACCATAATGTCAAACCACAAAGGCAAATGTCAAACCATAATGTCAAATGTCAAACTGGATAATGTCAAACATAATAAGATCTAGATCAATCTGCCGATCCATGTGTGGATCCATGCCTCGATCTCTCTCCGGATCCTGATCCATGCCTGGATCTCTCTCTGGATCCTGATCCATGCCTCGATCTCTCTCTGGATCCTGATCCATGTGTGGATGCATGCCTCGATCTCTCTCCGGAAGCTGATCCATGACCTGATGCACCTCCTTGCACAAGGAAGTACATAATTTAATTTAATGTACATGTGTATATATATGTAAAATCATCTTAAAGTTTTGTACTTTCAACATGTGTGAATTTATCATGTAATATATATATATATATATATTATAAATGTACCTCAAATGTATCGTGCACGGGATCCTCTGCATGCTCTAGATCTCCGAAGCGCGACAAATTATCCCCTTGTTGCTATAAATTTTCAAATACAAGATTTCAATGAATAGTGAGAGCTACTTTTAAGTAAAGTTTATTTAATGTATACACATGTGAATTTGTAGAACGCAAAATATAGAAATTTGTCAAGTACCTGCACATCCTGGAGCACTCTACCAATCCCACTAATCTCAGATGAATGAATGGTAAAATTAGGAACACCTATATCTGAAGGTAAAGGACCAGTGCCAAAAAGAAGTGTGCTATATGTGCCATGTACATTAGGTGCACCCTGATGCTGTGTGGGGGCTGTAGGCTGATCTGAAATATTCTAGTGCTGTGTGGGGGCTGTAGGCTGATCTGGAATATTCTGGTCCTCTGAAGCTGCCTCACCCTGACCCGTCTGTCTACTAGTATGTCGTCTAATATGAGTCGATACAGCATCCAAAGGAATGCCATACTCATCACTGATAAATTGGTATACTGATAGTAAATCAAGAATGGAAGCTGAAGCAACATTACGTACAATGGTGTCACTCATATGGGTCACATCTGATGGGGATGGTAGATCGGCACGAATGTAGGGGTCATAATTCGTAGATGTAGCCTCAGTGGGAGGAAGGCCAATCTGTGGACGTAGTAAGTATCTCCCTACATGATCAGATGACATCTGATCAACTTGAGTAGCAATGGTGGTCATTCTGTCAAAAAGCCTGGATCTAGTCAGTGCGATAGTTGCATCTCTTGCTGCTGCTAATTCCAAACATTTTGGAAGAACCAAAAGGTTTGGACCAACTAATGCCCTCTTATTTTGAGGCAGTGGCAAATCTGGACGTCTAAATTGAGGTTTATCAGCAAACCTCCCCTTGCCCTGTCCAGCATGTGCAGGCATAGATGTGTAATACACAGATAATCCTAAATGAAACTCAGCATATAATTGTTTGCAAAAATATAGTGGCAACTCGTCATTATGAGGCCATTTATGATTGGCTGCCAAAAATCTAGGATATATAAATGGACCAACTAGTGGATATGTACACCTGGTAACAGTATAACCTCTAACTTTGTCTTTCCCAATATAAAAAGGGAACATAGTATGCACATTATGTAATGAAACTCTATCAAAAATAGTTTTGATATTCTCAGTGCCAATAACAGTCCTAGCAAGGGACCTATAAAACTCCTCAGTGCTAATATCATCATATGGATTGTATGATTTTATTGTCTCAATCATATGTCTAATCTCGCACTGAATATTAACTAATCTATCTCTATTAGCCAAATTTTGGGGGTTCTGTATAGTTTGATCCAAACATTTCAAAGCATTATCTAATCTAGAAATGCTGTCATTGTAAAAATTATTCCTAGCCTCAGCTTCGCGCTGAGACTGCGTGGAATGGTGAGATGCCTGATCATCAGCCATATCTCTAGATAAAACTATGTAAAGAGACCTGCATTTAATTAAAACAAAAAAATTAAATATGTACAAGCATTTTTCTTTTAAGCATACAAAAATATAAAAATGCAACATGTAGATCATCTAAATAAACACAAAGTTTAGATTTGCATGCAAAGGAAAAGGATTCAAAGATAAGCTTGGACAATTTACAAGATTCAACTTTTCATAAGTATATAATGACCTTGATAACTACTGGAAGCGTGCAAGATAATATTGCTTCATGAAAAACCTTCTGATCTCATAATAAGGTACAATTGTTTATTACTATCATCCATGTTTGTTGTTGATGCCATAACAAAATACAATAATGTGCAGTTTCCATATGAAAGCATAAGATAGCATATTTTGCAACTGTCATCTACCTTACCACCGAAAGTCACCAAAACAGCAAGAGATGCTTATATACACCTTATATATATACACCCATAACCGCCCTACCCTGATTCTACTAGAGGCAACTAAAAGTAGATGTACACATGAGCAGATTTTGATTACCTTACCCTTGCATAAAATATAAGGATAAGGATAGGGGTTCATTTGTTTTGGATTCATTATTCACTTGCATGTTTGGAGTTAGAGAGCTAGAATAGAAGATGAAAAGTTGAAGATAGTATTGTTTTTGAGTTAAAGATTTATTGTTTTAGAAATAATATTATAAGATTTGGAATGCTTTTTAGAGATTCTATAAGGGGAATACATTGTGTTTGGAGAAAGAATAAAGAACTTTGTTCAAATCTTCTTTTAGATTTAGATCTTAAAGTGTTGAAGTGATATTCTTTGTTTTAGGTGATACAAATAAATCACCATAAAATAAGCTCCCTTATTGAAAGTTACCATAACTTTTAAATACTTTCAATGTTTACAACATCTAAGCTTAAGAGATATAGGAGTGCTTAAACAACTCAACTCTTGATAGGGTGGGATGATAACCATGCATAGGTATTTCGGTGGAAATGCTCTCTATGTGGCTTATGTATGCCATATTATCCTCTTGAAATACCTCTATCCTTCAAGCCATCACCAAACATTCTTAGAACCTTATTCGAACATGAAAGCACTCATTCTAAAACAACACTTAAGGCTTGAGCACTATGAGACATCAGGAACAACACTCCTTAGTCCTCCTTTAATTTGAATATTCCATGGTCATGATGTTCATAAAAATGTTATGTTTTCCCACATGGATCTCAAGGAACCCTTTCCTTTCAACAATGACCCTTGTCTTGCATATGACAACCCCTTCTCAATGGAACTAACTTCACCAGTTATGACAGTCATCTAAATGAGAATGTTTATATATGACAACATTATGGGTAAGATAGTCCATTGGCACATAATAAAAAAAGATCACAACCACACTCCCTCATGTCTACAAATGGTGTTGAGGCATGATGTTGTTGGATGTTGTTGGAGTTTAATGTCTAACACACATGAGTTTTTGAGTTTTTGATGCGAGGATGTGGTGTCACAATGATGTTGTGGTTGGACAATGATGCTCTAAGGATGTTGATTAGGATGTTCTATATCATGGGTAATGCTTCATCATTGTTCTTAGTGGATGATGTTCTTGAGATTATTTGTAATATTTCATAGTTTCATCACTTTCCTTGTGATTCAGGAGTTGCTTCATGTTGTGTTGATCTCATTTGTTAGTCTTGCCATTTTTTTATGCATCCTTCATGTCATGTGATGTTGTTAGGTTGCCAAAGTCATTGGTCTTCTTGTTTGTGTTGGTTATAGATGATTTGATAAGAGGAGTATGGTGTAAAGCTACTCATGTGCAAGACACATGGTTATACATGTAGAAACACATGGTCAATCCGAAGCAAAGTTTTTTTTCTACCTTTTATGCCCGTCACTGATGTTGACCTTTGATTATGGATCATAACTTAAGTTTAACCTGTCTAAGGGTCTTTTCTACATGCTCATCACTAGCCCTCCTTCCTTGGTAACCAAGGTTGTCTTCTTCTCTTTAAGCGGGAATTGCAAATCTATGGATGAAATTGAATATAACAACCCTGTGAAACACAGGATCGGTGGCTAGAGTTTAAATGTTTTCCAAATCCTAACATTCCTTCTATGATACAAAAGTTTGACGGGCATCTGCATGATTCACAAGTGTATAGCAGTTACTTCACACAGTTTTGGAACGGTTCTTGGATTAGTGGTTATTGATCAAAACCTTGAGTTGTACGGGATTGAAGGAGTAGTTTTTATAGTAAGGTAAATGGACGATATACAGGTGTACAGACAGGTTTTAAGTGTATGAAAAGAGGAGTATTTTTTTTTAACAAGAAGATTGTGAATGTTGGATGATGTGAAGAAAAGTTATTTCTGAGAGTAGTTGTGTCTTAATGAAAGAATGGAGTAAGGGTACATACGAGATTGAGTGAGCTAAGAGATATAGAAGATATATAACAGAGGAATCTAATTACATGTGTGATTATGTCTGTGAATTGATGTGTATGACAGAGGATTATGTTGTAATTTACATATAATCTTGAAGGCCACTATATGCATAAAGATGTCAAAGTGAGGACAAGGTATGCTGTGACTTTCTTACCGAATACAGTGTGGGTAAAATGCAATACAGTGACAGTGTGGTCATCAATACTCTTGGTCGGTGTCAATAGTATTCTCTGACATTTGCTCATGGTGCAGTTTAGTTGATAGTAATGGTTAAAGTACTTGTTTTCAAGAGCAAAGGCATCTCATCTCAATGAGTTCATCTTGAGAAGGATGACATGTGTTAGAGTGTTGATTGAAAAATATAGAGTTCTTGAGTTTTTGGAGTTACTGTGATTGTAAGGTGTTAGATGAGCAGATACAGACTCTAAATGTAGTGAGTCTTATTGTGAAGGAATGCTTTAATGTGATTGAGTTGTTAGTGATTGTTGGATACACACAAAATAGTTTTTTTTAAATCAAGAACAACCTTCAAGTAGGTGTAGTTGACAGATATAAATTAGACTCTGCAACCTCTGTCAGTAATCTGTGGAATAGGGTATGGCATCTATTAGAGGACATGAGTTGTTGTCAAATGTTCTAATTGCAAATGCCTTGTAGACATTGGTATTCTTCATGACAGTGGTATTTGACCCTTATGTCCAAAGGGAAAGTGTATTAGGTGCTTCTTCATTTGGTTATGAGTGGAACAATTTGCAAGAAGAGTAGAGATATTTAACAGATGCAAAAGCATGTCTCTGAATTAGTATAGTGGATAGATATTTACAAGATGTTATCTACAATGTTGAAATCTAAATGTGTTTTGATTGCAGTGTTTGTATTGGCATTGCCTATACAGTGGTTCATGTCTTCATTACATGACTGTGTACAGTGACAGGCAATGAGGCATTACATCAGGTTTGTTATATGTGTTTGAAAAGGACAAAGCATGTCAGGGAGAATGATCAATCATGTATTTGTGTTTTGCTACAATGATACAAATATCAGAGATCAAATGATACACACAACAATAGTTTGTTGAAGAGGTTTTAGAGGCATTCACGGAAAGTGCATGACAGTAGTTGTAGGATGACAGTTCATATTTGTAGTCACCATACTTGTATCTGACATTGTTGTCTTTATCCATCAGATAGCGGTTGTTACAGTGGTTAAGCATTAGTTTGTTGAAGTGATCTCAGTAGGTTGCAAGGACAGTTAAGTGATTTCTGTAGGTTGCAGGGATAGTGATTATGTTCACATGACAGAGTTAATGTGCAGTGAAAAATAATACAAGACAGCATATCATGTAGCAGGCAGGACATTGTGGCATGTGGCAGACAGGACAATTTGTCATGTACAGGATTGGGGCTCATTCTTCATGCAAGTTTTTATTGTTTATGATATAACCACAATGCCTATGTAAGGACAATCTTGAAGACATGATAGTAATGAAGGTTCAAATCTAGAATGAGTCAACTTGGATCTCCCGTATTATGCTATATTTTTTTAAACATTTGAGGAATGATAGAAAATGTAGAATAGTTTATCCTATACATTTCTATTTAAAAGCAATCTGTAAGGAAGTGGGGAATGAAGTTTTAAATAAATTTAATTAAAACAGAAAAACCCATTCACAATGGTGCTCAAGATTTGCTACTGGCAGTCCATTCACAGAAAAACCCATTCACAATGGTGCTCAAGATTTGCTACTGGCAGTCCATTCATAGAAAAACCCATTCATTGAAATAAACCGCACAACAGAGCAAAAAACAGTCGTAAACTAAGAACGGAGTTCATGTACAAGATATCAAATTTGTGAAGGCTGAGGAACTTAAATTGGCAGAATATACATATTTAAAAAGGTAAGTTTTGTTGACAAAAGAAAAGCAACAAATTATGCTTTCATAAATGTCCACTTTCATCGGTAGATAAAAAGCAATCTATGGTTGCTCTTTCTTTTGCACAAGCAAAATACAAACAAGCAGTTAGGCAATTCAATATGTGAAGCAATATAGCTAAGAATGACTTTTGGGGAGTTGCAGTTGCTGCAGTTGAAGGCCACAATTTTTTGATGACAAGGGTACAATAAAATAGGCAAAATATCAAGGCATCTTTGTGATCATTAATACTTATACATTTGATACTCGTACCCATAAGATCTTTTCTATATGGAATTTCTGTTTCTCTTCCATGTAATCACTAGCTGCTATGGACTTTTCTGTACTTACAAAGCTGCAAGTTCAATGTAAATGGAAAGAAACTAATTTATCATGGTTTTTGTTACACTCATTGACTTAGTCAAGCATGAAAGATTCAGACAGCCATAGCCAAAAGACATTTATGAACTCCAATCTTCATCATATCAATTGCAACAAGTAATTAAGCGATTAAAAAGATTAGAATGTGATGTATGGAGATCACATCTTGCACATTTTACGGGTGAAACTTGATTGGTCAATATAAACCCTAACATTTAAACATCATTCCAATTTACAAAATAAACAAATGCAATAAAAACCCTAACAATTTAATAACTGAAATAAACTGCACAACAGAGCAAAAAATAGTCGTAAACTAAGAACGGAGTTCATGTACCTGGCTATGAGAACAAAAAGACTCTTACACGGGCTTTGTAGGTTCCAGGTGTTCACCAGAATTCCCTTCAGTCGTAAACCACTCGACCGAAAACACAACAAATGACTGACACAGCTTTGTTTTTTTGCTTTTTATGGTTGATGGATTCGATCGAATGGTACTCGGCTGAATACCACTCGACCGAGTAAATGCAGCCACATCGGCGCCAAATGCACGCCACGTCGGTGACGAGTCGATTCGATCGAAACCTACTCGGCCGAATAGTACTCGTCCTAAACCCACTCGACCAAAATTACTCTATTAGCTCAAAGTGTGACACAAGTTTGTGCTTTTACCCATAGACTAGAGTAGAGAAAAAAAATTCAATTGAGAATTGGCAGCCCCTATCTAATCTTTGTTTATTCAAACTAGATTTAGTCATGTCTTGCTTTGTATAGATGCATTACTCCATTTAATAACCCCCACTATAGTGGTAGGGCAGACCAGGTTAGTTGCACTACTCAGCCACCTAGATTTTCTTAGAAAACCAATTATGGAATAGTTAGGGGCACCCTTTCTATATGACTAAGCGAGCCTTACCATGAGTGGTGTAGTTCATGCATAATGAGGTCATAAGTTATTAAGGTAGGGAGAACGTGTAATATTAAGAGACATCATCCCATCCCTAATTTTAATAGGGTAGTTATAGAAAGGAGACCCTACCCCTACCATAATTGAACCATGCTTTAATAGATCAAATATGACACATTCATTAATTGATGATGATAATGATGATCAATCATAGGTCTTTCCATTTGTATTTCCCTCTCTAAGGCTAGGCAAGGCCTATTTATAGAACTTAGAATGAATAGGCAAGTGGGGTGGGATTACCTCTACTTGATTAGTCAAAAGTGTCAACTTGAATAAGAATACTGATGAAAGCCTTGTAGTTAGGGATCAGAAGAAGGTATTACTACTACTTAGTGGAACAAAAAAACTAAAGAGTAACAAGAGTTATTATAGTCACAACAACTATCTAGAGTAGAGAAAAGATAACTCAATTGAGAATGAGAGCCCCTATCTAATCTCAATTCATCTAGAATGGATTTGATTTGGTCTTGTTTTCTATAGATGCCACTCCAACAAAAAAACCCCATCATAGAGGTAGGGAAGATTGGGTTAGTTGCACTTTCTACAGGAGGTTTCTTGTTAAAGAGAGAAGAATCATGTATAAGGAAGGGTATCAAGTGAATGGTGGGTACTCTATGACTAGTAAAATTTATAGGTGTTTTCTATCATAGAACAACTTGAGCTTGAGAGGTCATGTTACTGGACCCTGCCCCCACTATAGATAGAGTGGAAAGCAATAGTGAGCCATATCCATTGTGCATTTGTATATTCTCACCACCATTGGAATGGATTATATATAATATGAATTAACTATAGAAGACTAGGGCATTTGCTTCATGTTCATTTCTAGTTCTTGAGCACATCTAGAATCAAGTGTCATATATCATAGAATCTCATCAATTGCTCGATGAAAATTCATAATTATTATAAGTAGGTGGGGGTATACTTTTTTTAGTGTCCCTACCTCCATACCTATACATAGGTAGGGGGCCTTCCCTCTACCTTTTACCTTCCTTCCTTGTGTAGTTATACAAGTAGAGAGTAGATACAGGTTTCTCTCTAGTTGAAAAAGAGGTGTTTGGCTACTTTCCCTTCACTTTGGCTAGGGAAGGATGCTTGGATCATCCATATATATTTCTTTCTCTAATAGGAGCATCCAATGTTTTGTGTGAAATCATATTGATTCTTTCTCTTATCCAAACTATGTAGTTCAAATCTATGTTCCTATTAGTTAAAGGACACTAATTTAAATCTATGTTTCTATCAGTTCGAGCACACTAATACCCCTTCTCATTTATAGACCCATTTTAGATTCATGTTTGAGTTATTCCCGATTGTTGTCCTTGAAGTTCACTTCACTCATTTCTCTTCTTATGTCTAATATTTTCAATGGTGTTATCAAAAGCTTAGATCACAACCTTGGTCTTTCTTAGCTTCCCCAAACTCTCCATAAATAGTTAGTTACTAGATCATAATAAATGCATTGTGTCATATACAAAATTAATTTGAACCATTGAACTCTTATAGAACCTCCTAACTTACTACCTCCAGTCATGACTTAACTAGATTCTATTGAACTAATTCAAATTTGGTTGACTTGGTGAAAGACTTTGTAGCTACTAACTATTGACATGACTTGGGATGGGGAATTAATCTACTTAATCATAAATAGAATATTTTCTTTTGGCATCATTCAACTTCTCACTGAAATAAGCAATAGGTCTTCCTTCTTGACTTGATATTGTAGACACCTAAAAATGACCATTGCATTATTCACCTTGCATACATTAATTTCTTCTAACTCACCTTCATCCAACATTAATTAAATAACTTAATTATTTAATTAATTCCACCAATTTCATCAATTTCTTCTAATTCCTCTTAAATCCAACATTAATTGAATTAATCATATTTATTTAATTAATTTCATCAAATTCACCATATTATTCCTCTATTCTCCCATTAATTAAATAAATCAATTATTTAATTAATTCAACATCTTAATTCCTCCTACCCACTACAATTAAATAATTTTTAATTAATTAATTAATTAATTATTCTTCTAAAATTAAATAAATTGTTCAAATTTATTTAAGTTGACTTTTCAAATATCTTCTAAATAAATAAAATCAATATTTTATTTATTTTCTTATTCCTCCATCATGCACAACAAATTAAATAAATTTATTTATTTAATTTCTAATTATCTTCTCAAATCTTCTAAAAAACATCTTTTTCTTCCATGCACACAAATTAAATAATTATTATTTAAAATTGTATTCATAGCATATCAAAAAGCAAATCAAAAGTTGAGTTAATTGGCTTTAAACCATTAGTTTTATCAATCAACTCATAAAATAGAAAAAAACATTCTATTTTTTTATGAAAATCAATCATATCTTTAGTTAACAAAGCAATTAACTCAATAAAATAGCTTTTTGCATGGACACTTGTCATGTGCATGTGTTCCTTCATGTCTTCTCAATTTATCTCATCCATCAATTTCATTGAATTTCCTCCACCATTGATCAATCTTCTTCGAAAGCTATAAATACGCCCATTCATCTCTTCACAAACCCTTCACGATTTTTTAGCATTGGCATTCATATCTTCCAGAACTTTGAGCATTCGTTGAAGCACCTTACATCTATCGAGCTATCATCCATCCACTTGCAAACATGGTTATGCTATGTTTAGAGCAATCCACATATCAATACACCAAGGAATAAACATCGTAGTGTGGTAACTTGCATTTATTGTTTGCTTTGGATTTTGTTATTTGTTATTGCGATTATTTCTTGAGTTATGTAGACATTGGAGTTAGGTTCTTTTGTGTCTTGTTTACATTCCAATTTCTAGCATATACATTCTGGCACACCCGGTAGGACCCACTCCCTGATTTAACATCTATTTGCTTGAGAAAAAATAGATTTTTAAGCTACAGGTATGGAGTTGTGCTTCTGGTCGATAGAACGAAGCCTTTGGTAGACAGTGTTGCACCTTTGGTTCATAGAGTTGTGCCTTTGGTTTTCACTATTTATCTTGGGTTTCTAACTTTGTAGGATTTTTTTTGCATCTGATTTACTTGTTTTTGCATGAAAGCTGACATATTTGCATGTATTTATCTTGATTTGTTCACAAGATGATGTATTTGTGCACACTTTTTGCCTTTTTAGCCTAATTGATAACTCATCTCATTGTTTGGTGTCTAATTTTTGGTGCAGGTAACAGATCCACACTTCAAACCAACCTCCTGGCCCATTAGAAGCTCACTTATTTACCTTTTGATGACGCGATTGACCTTTGATTTATGATTTTGTAGGACTAAGACAGAGCTACGCTTACAACAGGTAGAATTGTGCTTACGGTCGACAGAAGTTCACTTATGGTAGACAGAGTTGCACCTTTGGTTAGTAGAATTGCGCTTCCAGTCGACATAAATTTTCTTTTGGTATAACTCTTTGCACCTTTGGTTAAGTTTATTTTGCTTTTGGTTAACATAGAATCCACTTTTAGTCCATATTACTGCGTTTTTGGTCACTGTATCTGTACTTTTGGTTCTGATAGTTCTGATTGTTGATTTTTATCTAACAAGTGGCTTTCTTGGAAATTAATATTATTTGTGCAACCTTTTATTGCTTGACAAAGAAGCAAAAGTGAAACTACTAATGAGTTTGGTGCAGGACGCTTGACAAAGTATTCATTTTTATCACTAATCTAGTAGCACACTTCATTTTCTCAAGGGAATTTAAAAACTTGTATGCTATGTCTTGAATATCTAAGTACGTATGCTCTCTCCTTGCACCAAAAGGTGATCTTGGAGATTAGAAATACTAGATCATTCACTTTATTGCTTTATTTGCTTTATTCCTGGGGACCTAAGAGTCATACGTATGCTCTTCTCTCATGTTACAAAATGAACTTGAGAATCAAAAGTACTCATCATCCTCTATAGAAGGCCTGTTAAGAGATTTCATCACCCTTAAGGATGACCTTAACCTCATGTTTTTGTGTGCGATATACACGTGAGAATTGAAAGACTCACTTTAAAGGAAGGATCCCTTCTTGCTTAGCAAAAGCCTCGAGATCCTCGGTCTGTCGAGACTTGGTTTGGTTTACACACGGTTGGAATTTGGGACACCCCTGTTCACATAATTGAACCCCACTGTACCTCATGTATATTTGGAGGCTCCCTAGACACCTTTTTAACCTAGATAAAATCTTTGACTGTCATATCCTTCGATGCATTGCAGCCACATGGAGGGGAAGAGCTCACACTATTACCTTCATTGTTTGAGATAGGATACACTTTGGCCAAGACTTCATCTCCAAAGTAAAGGGTGTAAGGTTGTACATGACCTTGCATTCCTTACCTATCCGAGCAATGATAAATGGTATCAAGGAGATGGAAACTGCCATTATCTAATAGTGGGGGTTGAAGTCGCACCTGAGCGAGTCCATGGGATATGGCACTCCTACTTGAATAAATTCTAGGCTTGTACAAGAGTGTTTAGTGTGTTTTCTTGTGCTCTACCAGTATTTACCATTTGTTATCTGTGGAGGTTCATAGCCTTGCGCATCCAATTCCAAAGAGTCAACATCCATTGTGTCTTATTGTTTGATTTTCTTGCCAAAGAACTCAAAAACTATCTTCCAAACAAACAACTGTCACAGAATCCTGCTTTTGATCTACAAAATTGTGCTTCTGAGCATTTTTACTACATTTATGGCAGACAAAATTGCACCTCTAGCACACAGAAGTTCGCTTCTAGTCACAATAACAACACTTTTGGAAGACAATGTTGCACCTTTGGTTCTGTCAGTTTTTCCCACTATTTTCACAAAGTTGCACTTTTGCACTATCCTGATACCACTTTTGGCATATAGTATTGCTCCTTTGGTTAACAATATGCACTTCTGGTCCACATAAATGCGCTTCTAGGTTATCCTACTACCACTTTTACACTATCCTGGTACCACTTTTGGCAAACAGTCCCATGCTTCTAGTTTTTCACAGTCTCCAGTCATACTTTTCACCAGAATCAATGACTAGTCACTTTCAATCAGTTTTGTCATTAGACCTGATATCATTCATACCATACACCCTCAGTATTTTAGTCATCAAGTCATCCTCTGTCACCCTCACATCAAAATTTAGACTTCTAGAGCTTTTTATCTTCTTGAGACTATAGAGACTTTATCGTCATCATTTATCAAACAACCCAAACATTATCCAACTTTTAGCTTTAGTTTGGTTATCATCCCAGAATCTAGATCACATCTTCTAGTTTATCTTTGATTTGAGAAGTTGCCTCTCTTAGATCCATAGATAAATTAGCATCTATCAAACTAGTGAAATAACTAGCTTAGGAGGGTGGCTTCTCTTGAGTTGGTGAAACTCACTATCCCCATCTTGTCTCTCCTTGAGTTCATTAGTCTATCTCTTCGAGGATAATCATAATCCCAATCATATCAGCAATTGATCTAGGTTTTATCTTTTCTCCGATCAAACAAATAATAATCATCCTAAGAGTCTCAACTTTGTCACAAAAGTCTAAACAACACTCCATCCATCATCCAACTTTACCATATAAAGTCTAAAACATCATATGCATCTCACCAAGAATCAACATCGATTAGCGGAAGCCCATCAAGACAATCCTTAAGGCAACCCTGAAACACCCATTGATACAACCCAATTCACCACGGGTATGAACCCTCATGTCTTTCTCCCGAAGGGATACACAGTAGGTCCTTTCTCATCTAATGAATTTGTACCACAATCACAAGAAGTGTCACAAGACTACACCGAAGAGTTACAAAACCTTGAAATCCTAGACACTATAGATAGGCTCTTAGCATCAGATCCTAATAGAAAATTTCTTCTCCTTTCCAAGCAAGGAGCTAAGTTGCCTAGTGATTTTGACACATCAACTATTAAAGAGAAAGACCCAATCAATATCACCATTGCTACTATGGGTGGATCACATCCTACTTCTATTCAAATAATATTTACCCTAGCACCCACACATAACATTCCTCTATCACCATTCACCAATCAATTTGTCAATCTACTATACCAACCCCCCACATCACTTGGTCCAATTCTTTCTAGTATTCCCACATCTATTCCTCTAATCACATCATCCATGACTCAAACTAATCCCTTTCTCACCACATACACACCTCAATCATCTCATACCCCAACATCTATAACATCACAACCCCAATCTTATATTCCTCATGTCTCTTATAACAATCCACCACAAGTGTCACAACCACAATCTTCTATTCCTCATGTCTCTTACATCAATCCCCCACAAATATCACAACCCCAATCTTCTATATCATATGTCATTCCACCATAGGTGTCACAACCTCCAACCTCTTACACAATACCTAATAATCCCCCACATGTCTACTCATATATATCCAACACAAATCCCCTTCACATAGCACGACAATCACCATCATCTTCTATTCAACAAATTCTATCTCAACAACAACAATCCATCTGAAATCAATCTTAAATTTTCCAATCTTCAAAAATAAATTTCAGATCTTACCCTAGGACATACCAAGAAAACTTTCTCTTTGGAGAAAGTTTGTCCTTATTCTTTTGATAGGTCACTCCCTATGATCCCTTTTCCTCCAAATTTTGAAATGTCAAAATTTGACAAATACAAAGGAAAGGGTGATCCCAAAGAACATATTAGGGAATTTTATATCACTTTCTTAGAGGTTTTCCACAATGACACATATCTTTTACGCCTCTTCCCTCGCAGTCTTGGAGGGCAAGCAATAGATTGGTTCTCTCATCTACCCCAAGGTATTAAAACTTTTAATGAATTGGCTAAGAAGTTTGTTACACACTTTTCATTTAATATCGAACATGAGATCTCCATGATAGACCTATGTAAAAACAAACAACGTAATGGGGAAACTTTTATCTCATTCTTACAAAGATGGCGAAACATGGCTAGAAAATTTCCATGGCCTATCCCTAAAAAAAATGAGTTAGCATATTTGTTCAAAACCTCAATCTTGAACTAGGATTTCACTTATAGATCCAGTGTGATAACTCTTTTGATGAAATTATTTCTAAAGGGACAAACATTGAAAAGTCCCTTATTGCAAAAGGACTAGTCAAGATTTTCAAAGAAACAAAAGATAATCCCCAAACATCAAATAAAAAACCCTGATTTTGGTCCAAAAGTAAAAATGTTGTCAATGATGGTGTGGTGGATGCCAAACATGTTCAAATGGTCCAAACACCATTTAATCTTCAAACACCAGCAAATAATATCCCATCTACTACCAGGGAGAAACCTAAACAAGACTTCACACCTAGATGTAGATCCACTCCATTGGGAGAACCAATTGAGTCTGTCCTAAAGAAACTTGTCCAAAATGGTCTCATCACATTACTTGAAGCTTGTCAATATGATGAACTTGTATTTAAACCCTCTTGGTATAAGGACAACGAATATTACAAATACGACAGAGTAAAAGGACACAAAACACCCGGTTGTATGAAATTGAAAAACCTTATCGAGAATCTCATCGATTGAGGAGACATTACTGTTGATGATCCTCCTAAACAAACTTCAAATAATGATCTTGATATCTACAAGGATCCATTCCCACCTCATGGTAAAGGAAATAATGTAGATAAGGGTAAAAGTGTTAATAATGCCTCAAGTTCGTATAATCCATTGTTGGTCATATAGAAGAAAGTCATGTGTCTACTTTTTCCATCAAGGGAGTAGTCCTTGACTGTGTTGTCACAACTCATCATGGTCATGTTACCCTTCACGAGGTAGCAACTGATATCCATATAAAATATGAGTACAACATCCTAGATCATTTAGGGAAAACTCCTTCTCAAATATCCATCCTAGATCTCCTTCAAACATCACCTGCACAGAAAGCTATACTTGAGAAAGCCCTTCAAGAGTTGTCGGTACCAAATAACATTGATGTTGCTCAATTCTAAGCCATGATAGGGCATATCACTTCACCGCACCACTTGGGTTTTACTGGAAAAGACCTTCCATCACAAAACCCTTGCCATAATGATGCTTTGCATATTGAAGTCTACATCCATCAACGAAAATTCAAAACACATTCTTATAGATGGTGGTTCTAGATTGAACATTTGTTCTTTAAAATTTCTAAAATAATTGGGATACTCTGAGGAATTTATTGATTCTAACCAAAGTATAACCATAAAATCCTATGATGATGTAGAACGACAGTCAAAAGGTGTTATCCATCTACCTATTCAAGTTGGTCCCACTATAGTAGAGACTCACTGTCAAGTACTAGACCTTGATCTTCCTTACAACATCATGCTAGGTTGCCCATGGATCCATACCATGCAGGCCATACCTTCCACGTACCATCAATGCCTAAAGTTTACTTTCAATAGTATGAAAATTACCACCATGCAGACCCTAAAAATTTTGAATTTTGTTGAGCCATGCAAGGGTGATACCAGAATACCAATCAAATCCCTAAGAACATTGAAAATCAACCATCTCCCTCATATATTGATCCAGATACCTTGATCAAAGAAAAAATTGAAACCCCTATCCCTGAAATCAAGGTTCAGTACAAAGACACATGATTTGGTGAGTATGACCTCTGCAAGTCTTGCTATGTGGGGAACTTGCCTCAATGACCTAGACCATATGGGAAACCACCTACTATGCCAAGGAAAGTAAAAAGGTAGTCATACAAGCTAACCCAACAATATTCATTCATTGGGGAATGTTAGAAGATGAGTCTATCAAGGACATCTCCTCTTGGATATTCAAAGATAACAAAGACCCAGTCACATTACCAGTTGAACAATACAAAAGAGCTCTCCATAATGTAAAGAACATGGGATACAAAGGACAACGTGGGATTAGCATGCATGGACAAGAAAAATTAGAACCCATCTTTGTGACTAAGAAAAACAATAAGCATGGTTTAGGATATGGAAAGGAGGTACCATGATCCTTAGACATTGAGTATATTCTCGACGAAGTAGCGAAAGCTTTTCTTACAGTTGTGATTTCTAATGAGTATACCATCGATGACTCCTACCTACACCTTATCGACCTATTTCAAGGGACTTTCATATTCATGATATCTTCCATATCCCTCACATCCAAAACAAAAACCCAAAACCTTTCACTCGTATACCCTAAACTTATCGATTGGGATCAACAAGGTTCACCTAGTCTTGATATCTTTTAGAATGATGAGGCTATTGTAGAATTCATGGGCCTCTGAGATGGTATTCCACTTGGAGATCATAAAGTAGGCTTTGATATGGACCTATCTCACACAACAAACTTTGGTGAGAATTCCAAATCCTCCAGTCACAAAAATAGAAATCAAAATATAAGATCCCCTGGTGAAATCAAAATTGTGGCACCTTCAAATCCTAAAAAACTAAAAATAAAGGATGTATCCAATGGTGAAAGCATCTCTGAGTCACATGAGGATGGAGGATTTGACCTTCCCTTAACCTCATTATATCAAGAAAAGTCTCCACTTTTGGTTGAGAAATCACAAAAGATTAATCTAAGAACGACACAAAATCCCAAGATCCCTTTTCTAGTAGCTTCTCTCTCATAGAAAGAGTGAAAGGATTTCACAGCTTTCTTCATGAAAAGGTCAGTTAACTTTTCTTGGTCATATGCAAAAATGCTTGGATTGGACCCTTCATTGGTGGTTCATCACCAAGTAGTATTTCCAAATGCCAAGCTAGTTAAATAGAAGCTTCAAAAAATGAATCCCCAAATAGCATTATTGGTTAAAGAAGAACTTCATAAGTTGCTAGATGTAAAGTGCATACACCCTATTGATTATCGAGAGTGGGTTTCTAACCTAGTACCTGTATCAAAAGTCATCGAGGGCATTTGTATCTGCATAGATTTCAAAGATCTTAACAAGGCATGTCCAAAAGATGATTTTCTTTTACCTAATATAGACATCATTTTGACTTGATAGCTGGTCATGAAATGCTTTCCTTAATGGATGGTTTTTTCTAGTTATAATCATATTTTCATAGCACCTGAAGATCAATGCAAGACAACTATTACATGTCCTTGGGGTACCTATTGTTGGCAAGTCATGCCTTTTAGCTTGAAAAATGTAGGGGCAACATACCAAAGAGCGATGACAGTTATATTTCATGACATTTTTCATACCATCATGGAAGATTATGTTGATGATCTCTTGGGTAAATTAACTACTAGAGCAGGACACTTACAGGTTTTGGAGCAGATCTTTGACAGGTTAGAGCAGTACCAAGTTAGAGTCAACCCTAAGAAATGTGTCTTTGGTGTTACATCAGGGAAATTGCTAGGATACATAGTGTCTCGTAGAGGAATTGAAGTAGATCTTGCTATAGTCAAGGATATAGTTGAAATGGATCCTCCTTCAAAACTAAAGCAACTGAGAAGTCTTCAAGTAAAATTGCAGTCTATTCAGTATTTCACATCACAACTTGCAGATAAGTGTCAACCTTTTTTACACTTGCTCCGTAAGGATGTATCGTTCAGATGGGATAATAAGTGTCAGCAGGCATTTGAGAAACTAAAATAATATCTCACTACACCTCATGTTTTGGTGCCACCCGTTTTAGGAAAACCTTTGTTGTTATACATTTCTACTACATCAGCCACACTTGGTGCTCTTCTAGCACAACACAATGAATTAAGTAAAGAACAAGCAATCTATTACATCAGTCACACCTTGGTAGGATATGAGCTTAATTATACTCCCATGGAGCGGGCATGTTTAGTTGTGGTGTTTGCTTCCCAAAAGGTGTGACATTACATGTTAAATCAACAAACCAAGCTCATATCAGAGATCGATCCCTTGAAATATCTTCTATCAAAGGAAGCTCTCACAGGCAGATTATCAAAATGGGTCATGATTCTTAGTGAGTTTAATATTGAATATGTTGATTGTAAAGCAAGAAAAGGACAAGTCATCACTGATCAACTAGTAGAAGCTCCTATTACAGATACACATCCTATGCTTTCTGATTTTCCAGATGAAGGGATATTCAATTTCTCTACATCAATTCAATGTGGTGCAGTCATGGATGGAGGTTCCAAAGAATGAATTGTCCAAACCATGCAGCTAGAGTAAACACAACAGAAACAACACAAATATAGAATGCAATGGAAGATTCAAATGCTTAATATATTAGATAATCAAAATGTTTATATGTCAACAACATGCGGGCTACAATCAAAGGGCTCACAAGCCTGCTTTTCAAGTTACAATAGAAATGAAAGATATGGCATTGAAATGCCCTCTGGAAAGAAAATCTAATTTCAAATCTATCAAATCATATGATAGAACTACTAACTTCCTAATGCATCTAAGAGATCTATATATATCATCTTCAAGCTCATAGAATCCTCTGCGTCGGCCTCAAGAGATCACAAACTCCAATGAAATATGTAACGTGTAGAAACATGTAGGTCAGACTACAACATATGGCATTACTCCGCAAATGAATGAAACTTGGTGTAGGCCTCAAGGAAGGTCTATCTGGTCCTTATGTGTCATGTATGATGTTCTATTAGGCTCTGCAAGTCATGGAAGTGCTCCATAAACATTCTCCTTCAACTGACTGTATGAATGCTTTGCTCTGTGAAAGCTGATGATCTTCTAGTAGTGATAACTTTCTGTAGGTGAATCCAAATCTCCTAAAATCTGAATATGATGTATCTAACATGACATAAAAGATAATTCCTTCTTCGCAAGCTCTGATATGAAGATGTGGAAAAATGCAGTAGAAAATGTTGAACTACAAATTATTGAACTGCAATTGAAATGAAAGAAAATAAAAGAATGCAAATATTTTTGGTTGATGCAAGATTGCTTTGCAACCTGGGATGCTCTTGCATCAGACATCTAGGATTGTTGAAAAAGTGAGTCCCTCACTTTGCTGGGGCTAGATGAAAACCAAGGCGGTCTACCTTAGCCTGAGAAATCCATGATGAATCTTCTTCCAGTCTTCCTTGAACCACTTAACCAAATAATCTTTATACTACTTGCCTCTAGTACTGCACCCAACTCTGCTTTGCAACCTGGGATGCTCTTGCATCAGACATCTAGGATTGTTGAAAAAGTGAGTCCCTCACTTTGTTGGGGCTAGATGAAAACCAAGGAGGTCTACCTTAGCCTGAGAAATGCATGATGAATCTTCTTCCAGTCTTCCTTGAACCACTTAACCAAATACTCTTTATACTACTTGCCTCTAGTACTACGCCCAACTCTGCTATCCAAAATGTTCTCTATCTACTCTGGTTGTTGTTGTAGTAACTGATTCTTCAATCCATCTTCAATGTTGTCACTTGAATCTCCTTCATGATATTGATATAGGTCTGCAATGTTGAATATAAGTGATATTCCAAATGTCTCCTGTAACTCCACTTAATATGCATTTCCTGAATCAAACTTCTTAAGAATCTTACATGGTCCAAACTTTTTCATCTTCATCTTGTTGTATGTCCCCACTAGAAATCTCCCCTTTCTTAGATATACCATTACTTCATCTCCAACTAAAAATTCTTTATGTCTCCTCTTCTCATCTGCTTGCTTCTTATACTTACTATTCATCTCCCCCAAATGCTTCTTGACTTGATTATGTAGTGTCTCCATGTATCCTGTAAATTATTCTGCCTTGGAATTCTCTTGTTCTCCATATTGATGTCTCTCAACTTTGCTACTCCTCTAGGTTTCACTCCTGTCACAACTTCAAATGGTGTCTTCCCTGTGCTTCTATCCACTAAATTATTGTATGCAAACACTGCTTGTGGTAGAATTAGATCCCAATTTCCTGCCTTGTCTCCTACTAAACATCTCAATAAGTTACCCAAACTCCTATTTACCACTTTTGTTTGTCCATATGTCTGTGGGTGAAATGCTAAACTAAACTTTAGGCCTGTCTTCATCTTCTTCCACAATGTCCTCCAAAAATATCCAATGAATCTTGTATCCCTGTCTACTCGACTATGCTCTTAGGTAATCCATGCAATCTCAAAATCTCCTTGAAAAATAGGTTGAAGGAACATGTACTACATCATTTGTCTTCTTACAAGGAATGAAATGTGACATCTTTGAAAATCTGTCTACTACTACAAATATAGAATCATATCCCCTCTATGTTCTTGGCAAACCAATATGAAATCCATATTTATGTCTTCCAATCTCTCTCTGGTACTGTCAAAGATTTGTACAATCCAATATTCTAACTACTCCCTTTTGCAACTTGACAAACTCTGCAACTCTGAACAAACTTCCTTACATCCTTATATATTTGAGGCCAAAAATAATGTTCACTTACCAAAGCTATTGTCTTGTGAATCCCAAAATGTCCTGCCAATCCAGCACTATGTTTCTCCTTGATCAAATTATCTCATTGAACTACTAGGTATACATAATTGATTTCCCTTGAACAACATATCCTCCTAAATGAAATAATCCAAGCAATTACTTCTATCTATCACAACAAGTTCCTTACATGCTTTCCATGGTTCCATAAAATCAAGATCTCCTTCATACATATGCTTTAGTTCTTCAAATCCCAGTACTTCTACCCTCATCTCTGTCAGCAAATTCCTTCTTCTTCTCAATGCATCTGCAACTTTGTTTGACTTTCCACTCTGGTGCTTCAATACAAATGTGTAACTCTGCATGAACTCTACCCATCTCATATGTCTCTGATTTAACTTTCACTGACTATTCAAATACTGCAAAGCTTGATGATCAGTGTACAACACAAATTACTTTGGCAACAAGTAATGTCTCCACTTCTTCAAAGCTTGAATTATGACATAGAACTCCTGATCACAAACTAAATATCTTGTCCTTGCAGCATTCAACTTCTCACTTAAATATGCTACTGGTCTCCCTTCTTGACTTAACAAGTAATATAAACTTGCACACAGTTAATTCCTGAAGTTTCAACTACAAATCATTATGGACTGTGGAAATCTGATGTCTCTTATCGATACCCTTCATGGAAGGAAATTATATTACAAATCCAAACAGCTAGTTTCTCCTGATGATGGATCATGGAGTTTGATCTGAAATGTTGGGGTATAAACTTGCACATAGTTAATTCCTAAAGTTTCAACTACAAATCATTATGGACTGTGGAAATCTGATGTCTCTTATTGATACCCTTCATGGAAAGGAATTATATTACAAATCCAAACAACTGGTTTCTCCTGATGATGGATTGTGGAGTTTGATCTGAAATGTTGAGGTATAAACTTGCACATAGTTAATTCCTAAAGTTTCAACTACAAATCATTATGGACTATGGAAATCTAATGTCTCTTATTGATACCCTTCATGGAAGGGAATTATATTAAATCCAAACAGCTGGTTTCTCTTGATGATGGATCATGGAGTTTGATTCAAAACATTAAGGTAGAAACATGCACACAGTTAATTCTTGAAGTTTCAACTACAAATCATTATGGACTGTGGAAATCTGATGTCTCTTATTGGTACCCTTCATGAAAGGGAATTATATTACAAATCCAAACAACTGGTTTCTTCTTATGATGGATCATGGAGTTTGATCCAAAACGTTGAGGTATAAACTTGCACACAGTTAATTCGTGAAGTTTCAACTACAAATTAGTATGGACTGTGGAAATTTGATGTCTCTTATTGATACCCTTCATGGAAAGGAATTATATTACAAATCCAAACAGTTGGTTTCTCTTGACGATGGATCATGGAGTTTGATTTGAAACGTTGAGGTATAAACTTACACACAGTTAATTCCTGAAGTTTCAACTACAAATCATTATGGACTGTGGAAATCTAATATCTCTTATTGATACCCTTCATGGAAGGGAATTATATTACAAATCCAAATAGCTGGTTTCTCCTAATGATGGATCATGGAGTTTGATCTGAAACATTGAGGTATAAACTTGCACATAGTTAATTCCTAAAGTTTCAACTACAAATCATTACGGACTGTGGAAATCTAATGTCTCTTATTGATACCCTTCATGGAAGAGAATTATATTACAAATCCAAACAACTGGTTTCTCCTGATGATGGATCATGGAGTTTGATCCAAAACGTTGAGGTATAAAATTGTACACAGTTAATTCTTGAAGTTTCAACTACAAATCATTATGGACTATGGAAATCTAATGTCTCTTATTGATACCCTTCATGGAAGGGAATTATATTACAAATCCAAACAGCTGGTTTCTCCTGATGATGGATCATGGAGTTTGATCTGAAATGTTGAGGTATAAACTTGCACAGAGTTAATTCTTGAAGTTTCAACTACAAATCATTATGGACTGTGGAAATCTGATGTCTCTTATTGATACCCTTCATGGAAGGGAATTATATTACAAATCCAAACAGCTAGTTTCTCCTGATGATGGATCATGGAGTTTGATTCAAAACGTTGAGGTATAAACTTGCACATAGTTAATTCCTGAAGTTTCAACTACAAATCATTATGGACTATGGAAATCTGATGTCTCTTATTGATACCCTTCATGGAAGGGAATTATATTACAAATCCAAACAAATGGTTTCTCCTGATGATGGATCATGGAGTTTGATCCGAAACGTTGAGGTATAAACTTGCACATAGTTAATTCCTGAAGTTTCAACTACAAATCATTATGGACTATGGAAATCTGATGTCTCTTATTGATACCCTTCATGGAAGGGAATTATATTACAAATCCAAACAACTAGTTTCTCCTTATGATGGATCATGGAGTTTGATCTGAAACATTGAGGTATAAATTTGCACACAGTTAATTCCTGAAGTTTCAACTACAAATCATTATGGATTGTTGAAATCTGATGTCTCTTATTGATACCCTTCATGGAAGGGAATTATATTACAAATCCAAATAGTTGGTTTCTCTTGATGATGGATCATGGAGTTTGATCTGAAACGTTGAGGTATAAACTTACACACAGTTAATTCCTAAAGTTTCAACTACAAATCATTACGGATTGTGGAAATCTGATGTCTCTTATTGATACCCTTCATGGAAGGGAATTATATTACAAATCCAAACAACTAGTTTCTCTTGATGATGGATCATGGAGTTTGATCTGAAACGTTGAGGTATAAACTTGCACATAGTTAATTCCTGAAGTTTCAACTACAAATCATTATGGAGTGTGGAAATCTGATGTCTCTTATTGATACTCTTCATGGAAGGGAATTATATTACAAATCCAAACAGCTGGTTTCTCCTGATGATGGATCATGGAGTTTGATCTGAAACATTGAGGTATAAACTTGCACATGGTTAATTCTTGAAGTTTCAACTACAAATCATTATGGACTATGGAAATTTGATGTCTCTTATTGATACCCTTCATGGAAGGGAATTATATTACAAATCCAAGCAATTGGTTTCTCCTAATGATGGATCATGGAGTTTGATCCAAAACGTTGAGGTATAAACTTGCACACAGTTAATTCCTAAAGTTTCAACTACAAATCATTATGGACTATGGAAATCTGATGTCTCTTATTGATACCCTTCATGGAAGAGAATTATATTAGAAATCCAAACAGTTGGTTTCTCCTGATGATGGATCATGGAGTTTGATCCGAAACGTTGAGATATAAACTTGCACACAGTTAATTCCTGAAGTTTCAACTAAAAATCATTATGGACTATGGAAATCTAATGTCTCTTATTGATACCCTTCATGGAAGGGAATTATATTACAAATCCAAATAGTTGGTTTCTCTTGATGATGGATCATGGAGTTTGATCCGAAATGTTGAGGTATAAACTTGCACACAATTAATTCCTGAAGTTTCAACTACAAATCATTATGGAATATGGAAATCTGATGTCTCTTATTGATAACCTTCATGGAAGGGAATTATATTACAAATCCAAACAACTAGTTTCTCCTGATGATGGATCATGGAGTTTAATCCGAAACATTGAGGTATAAACTTGCACACAATTATTTCCTGAAGTTTCAACTGCAAATCATTATGGACTGTGGAAATCTGATGTCTCTTATTGATACCCTTCATGAAAGGGAATTATATTACAAATCCAAACAACTAGTTTCTCTTGATGATGGATCATGGAGCTTGATCTAAAACGTTGAGGTATAAACTTACACATAGTTAATTCCTAAAGTTTCAACTACAAATCATTATGGACTGTGGAAATTTGATGTCTCTTATTCTTTTGTCTTACTGAAAATCAAAATATCATCCAAGTATACAATAACAAACTTACCCAAGAACTTCTTCAAAACCTCATTCATCAACCTCATAAAAGTACTCTATGCATTAGTCAATCCATTCATACAATCCTTCATTTATCTTGAATGCAGTCTTCCCCTCATCTCCTTCTCTGATCCTAATTTGATGGTATCCACTCTTCAAGTCTATCTTTGTGAAATATTTTGCTCCACTCAAACAGTCCATGATGTCATCATTTCTTGGCAATGGAAATCTATACTTAACTGTGATCTTGTTGATTTCTCTAGGGTCTGTACACATCCTCATTCTCCATCTTTCTTTGGTGCTATTACTGTAGGTACCGCACCTAGGCTTAAACTTTCTCTGATCAATCCTTTCCACAATAGCTCTTGTAGTTGTCTATTTAGCTCTACATTCTCTGTTGGTGTCATCCAGTGTGCTTCTTTGTTAGGCAAACTAGCTCCAGGTATAAGGTCCATATGATGGCCAATACTCCAGATTGGTGGCAATCCTTCAGGCACATTATCTGATATGATGTCTTGGTACTCTGTCAACAATTCAGTTATCTCCTCTGGCAGTGGTTCTTCTACTTTTTCTTTGGTGTTTTCTGCACTTAGGGTTCCATGCTTCTCTAGAATCAAAGCAAAACACATATTCTCATGTCTCAATCTCTCCAAAAATTTCCTTCCATCAACCAAACAAATTCTAGCATTCCCACATACTTCACTTTTAGGCTTATCTTCCAAAGGTATCAAGATATGTTTCTTCCCATTTGATGTTATAGTATAAGTATTCTTTCTCCCATCATGTATAGCTTTTGTATCGTACTACCATGGTCTCCCCAACAATATATGACATACATCCATCAACATAATATCACACAACACCTCATCATTATAAGATCCTATATGAAATTTCACCAAACATTGTTCACTCACCAGTACTTGGTGTTCATCTTGAATCCATGCTATCTTTCAGGGCTTAGGGTGTTTCAATCTTTCCATATTCAGCTTTGTCACCATCTCCTCTGAAACCAAATTATTTGTACTACCACTATCAATTATCACTTTACAACACTTACCTCCTGATTTGTATTTTGTCTGGAACAAACTTTTCCTTTGCGGTGGTTCCTCGATTGTCTCTTCTTGAAATAGGGCTCTCCTCATGACTAGAATGATTCTCCTTTCTCTAGTTTTCCCACTAAACTAGGTGATCCAATAGGTTCTTCCTCTTCATAAGATGCTCTTACACTATTCTTTGTCCTCTTGCTTGTACTTCCTTGATGATATTCAAACGCTGTGTCCTTCACCTCCAAACTTAAAACAAGTTCCTTTGAATGATCTTTTGTCAAACCCTCTTTCCTCTCTCCTATATCCTTCATTGCGGTAAGAATTATGATTTCCTCTGTTGTTGCAGTAGAAACTCCTATTATTGGGAATTAATGTGTCTCAACCTTTGCAAATTCCTAGCATATGATATTTATTTATGTATTTATTTATTGGCCTAATTTTGTATTTACTTGCACATCAAGTTTTGTCATTTAATTTGTGGTGGCATTGTGACATGTCATCCTACTTGTAATATGACTTGGATGGTCAAGTCAAAGACATGTGAATCTAGGTGTCCCATTTGAGGTGGCACTAATATGCCATGTGTCAACATCTTGTAGTATGTGGAAGGAGTTATTTTGTATGACGAAATTGATGACATGTAAGAGCAAAGTATAGAGATTCCTATGACAAGTGAAGACAAGTGTTGGAGAGCATCTTTGCATGTGAGGAAGGCATATTTGGGCACCCAAGTTGGGTTATGACATGTTGTAAGAATAATATGTTATATTTAGTCTTGTATGACGGATTCTCTTACAACATTAAGTGTTATGTTGGGCAGATTTTATGACAATTGTAAGATGCGTAAGAGCATCTGTCATAGCCTATTTTTAGTTGGAGAACTCCATCTTGGGAAGTCAAATCTGCCATGTATGACATATGTAAGAGAGGTGTGTACATGTTGGACAAGTGTCCTTGGGTGTGAGAAATGGGCCATGTGGCCAAGATGGACGCCCACCTCTAGAAGCTTCTCATTTATGCCTTGTAACTCTATATAATGAGGTGCTTGGAGTAGTAGTATGCATAGTGTTTGTACAAGTACTGTTATGCTGCTGAAATTACTCTAGAAATGACATTCAAAGACTCTTGGAAGAACTTGCATTGCAAGTGTATTGTAAACCATTTCAGTTTTGATAATACATTGTGCAAGTTTTAGAGTGTGGGGTTTTTTTACCTGAAAAGGTTTTCCCCACATACATCTTGTGTCACTTGCATTCTATGTGTTGGTGTTTGTTGTTTTATCTCTATGTTACATGCTTAACATAATTGTAATTGTAAGGATCTAAAAATTTGCACTACATTCCCCTCATTAGATTAGTGTTTGGAAGCGTTTCCACATACCTTGCTTCCTTTCAGTTGGTATCAGATCTTATCACCTTTGATCCTAGTTGTCGAGTATGGGTTTTTTGTACTGATCTTCAATTGAGTGGGAGTCTGTGTAGAGTATTGTGTGATTTGTTACAGGAAGGAGATGGTAGGCACATCCAGAAGGATGGAATTGGAAAAGTTTAATGGTAGTAATTTTGAGTTGTGGAAACTCAAAATGGAAGACATGCTTGTTGATAGAGATCTATGGGAAACTCTATCCAGCACAAAACCAACAACAATGGCTCAAGAAGAATGGAATCTTAAAGATCAAAAAGCTAAGGGTCTTGTGAGACTCTATTTAGCTAATTTTGTCTTGTTAAATGTTCATGAAGAGAAGACCGCGAAAGAGCTATGGAAGAAACTTGATGATTTTTATCAAGCTAAATCTCTAGTAAACAAGTTATTCCTATGGAAGAAGTTGTATTCTCTAATGATGGAATATGGAGGATCTGTTGCAGATCATTTGAATGCCTTTAACATGCTAGTTACACAGTTAACTTCTGTTGGTGTAAAGATGGAGGAGGAGGATCATTGTATGACATTGCTTTGTTCTTTTCCAGACTTGTGGGACCACCTTGTCATGGCCATTGGGAGCATTACAACCACCTTCAAGATGGATGAAGTGGTGTCTTTTCTATTATATGAAGAAATGCGGAGAAAGTCTTCTGAGTCAGCTAAGGAGGCTCTTGTGGTTCGTGGTAGACCCAAAGAGAAAGGGAAAAAGAAGAACAAGAAAGTTGAAAAGGGCAAATCCAAATCTTGTGGGAGATCCAAATCTCCTAGAAAATCCAAGGCACTATGTTGGAACTATGGTAAATCTGGGTACTTCCGAAAGGAGTGTAAGGAGGAGAAGAAGAAAAAGAAAAAGAACACCTCCAATTCAAATTCTGACAAATCTTAAGATGATGGTGATGCTTTTATTGCTGCCTTGGCCACCCATGCATCAGATGATGTGTGGTTGATAAACTCTAGTGCTTCCTTCTACATGACCTCACATCAAGGTTGGTTCTCAAAGTATGAAGAGTTCAATGGTGGGAAGGTGTACTTGGGTGATGACTCTCACCTGAAGATAGTTGGCTGTGGAAGAGTCTTGATCTGATTCCCTAATGGACGAGTGAAGGGGATCAATAGGTTTATGCACATTCTCAGTTTAGTATGAAACCTTCTTTCTATCAGTAAGTTGAATGATGCAGGTGTGCAGGTTGTCTTCTCAAGTGGAGGATGCAAGATGACAAGAGGAGCTATGGTGCTTGCTAAGGGTACTTGGAGAGGTACTCTATTTCAGCCAGATGCATGCACTTCTTAGTGCAATAGTTCTTATGTTTCAAAGAAAAGAGCTTCAAATTCTTCATCCTCACCATTGGAGCCAGCAATAAAGAAATGTGTTGTTTCAACTTCTGATGGTAGTGCTTTCTGGGTACCTAAGGGTGCTCGTGCTTTGGAAATGAAACTTCCTACTGAGAAGATAATGTTGTGGCATAAGAGACTTGGTCACATTGGTGAGAAGGGTCTTAGAGCCCTAAAAATAAAAACCTCCTTGAGGGGTTAAATGATTGTAATCTCGAGTTTGACTTTTGCTAATATTGTGTATATGGAAAGCAAAACCATGTTCAGTTTTACTCTAGTTCTCACAAGTCTTCTAGTGTGTTGATCCAATTCATTATGATGTGTTTGGTCCTGTGAATGTTCCTTCAATTTTGAAATCATTATATTTTGTATCATTCATTGATGATTATAGTAGGAGGACATGGATTTATTTTCTCAGAAGCAAATTTGAAGTCTTTAGTCAGTTCAAAGATTTTAAAGCTTTTGTAGAGAATCAGACTGGTAAAAAGATTAAGTGTTTGAGAACTGATAACAGTGGTGAGTTTTGTTCTGTAGAGTTTGATAAGTTCTGTAAGGAACATGGGATTGAAAGACATAAGACAACTCCATACACCCCTCAGCAAAATGGAGTTGCAGAGAGAATGAACAGAACGTTGATGGAGAGTGCTAGGAGTATGCTTAGTGGAGCTAGCCTTGAATAGAAGTTTTGGGCTGAAGCTGTAGCCACTGCTTGCTACCTAGTTAATAGGTCTCCTACTTCAACACTCATTGATAAGACACCCATGGAGGTGTGATCTAGTAAGAATCCCTTGTTGAGACATCTTCGTATTTTTGGTTGTGAGGCATATGCACATGTGCCTAAGGAGAAGAGGTCAAAATTGGAGAACAAGGCAGTTAAGTGTATCTTCATTGGCTATGGTGTTGGTGTGAAAGGGTACAAGCTTTGGGATCCTATGGTTGAGAAAGTATCGTATAGCAGAAGTGTTATTTTTAGAGAGGTAACTCCTTCTCATGTTGTTTTACAACCAGAAGAGAAGGAAAAGAAAGATGATGTGGTTCAGTTTCCCACTACCCCTGAAAAGATTGAATCGAAAGACCCTATTGGACCTGATGATGAGGAGAGCTCTAGCAGCTCTGAAAGTTTAGAAGAAGAAGTAGAACCTCCACCTCATCTTTTGAGGAGGTCCACATGAATCAGGAGGCAACCTGAGAGGTTTGGTTATTTATTGCTTTATTATAGTTGTGCTTTTGCCTTGATTTCTAACACTAATGAGCCTATAACTGCGAAAGAGGCTATGGGTATGAAAGATACAGGTTCTTGGAAGGAGGCCATGGAAGAGGAGATGGATTCTTTGGAAAAGAATAAAACATGGGACTTGGTACCTTTGCCTAAAGGATGGAAACCTATTGGCTGTAAATGGGTGTTCAAAAAGAAATTTGGTACAAATGGAAGTGTTGAGAAGTATAAGGCCAGATTGGTTGTGAAGGGGTATTCTCAGGAGGAGGGAATTGATTATGGTGAGATTTTCTCTCCCATTACAAAGATGACATCTATTCGGTAGAAACGCCTATTATTGGGAATTAATGTGTCTCAACCTTTGCAAATTCCTAGCATATGATATTTATTTATGTATTTATTTATTGGCCTAATTTTGTATTTACTTACACATCATGTTTTGTCATTGAGTTTGTGATGGCATTGTGACATGTCATCCTACTTGTAATATGACTTGGATGGTCAAGTCAAACACATGTGAATCTAAGCATCCCATTTGAGGTGGAACCAATATGCTATGTGTCGATATCTTGCGGTATGTGGAAGGAGTTATTTTGTATGACGGAATCTATGGAGCCAAGTATAGAGATTCCTATGACAAGTGAAGACAAGTGTCGGAGAGCATCTTTGCATGTGAGGAAGGAATCTTTGGGCACCCAAGTTGGGTTATTACATGTTGTAAGAGGAATTTATGCTATATTTAGTCTTGTATGATGGATTCTCTCACAACATTAAGTGTTGTTATGTTGGGCAGATTTTATGACCGTTGTAAGATACGTAAGAGCATCTGTCATAGCCTATTTTTAGTTGGAGAACTCCATATTGGGAAGTCAAATCTACCATGTATGATAGATGTAAGAGAGGTGTATGCATGTTGGACAAGTGTCCTTGGGTGTGAGAAATGGGCCATGTGGCCAAGATAGACACCCACCTCTAGAAGCTTCTCATTTATGCCTTGTAACTCTATATAATGAGGTGCTTGGAGTAGTAGTATGCATAGTGTTTGTACAAGTACTGTTATGCTGTTGAAATTACTCCAGAAATGACATTTGAAGACTCTTGGAAGAACTTGCGTTGCAAGTGTATTGTAAACCATTCTAGTTTTGATAATACATTGTGCAAGTTTTGGAGTGTGGGGTTTTTACGTGAAAAGGTTTTCCCCAAGTACATCTTGTGTCACTTGCATTCTATGTGTTGTTTTTTGCTGTTTTATCTCTATGTTTCATGCTTAACATAACTTTAATTGTAAGGATCTAAAAATTTGTACTACATTCCCCTCATTAGATTGGTGTTTGAAGCATTTCTACATACGTTGATTCCTTTCACCTATCATCTCTCAGGTATGAATTGTTATCTTTGTCTTCCATCTTGTATGGACTACTTTCCTTTATTTTCTACATGTAAGGTCTTTCTCCTCTAAAATATGTTCTACCTCTTTGAAATTTACCTCCTCTACCTCTCTACCTTTGCTCATGCCTCTTATTAAATTTGTCTTCAATTTTCAATGCAAACTGATATGCTTCTTCTACTGTAGTCATCCTCACCAGACTTAATTCTTCTTGAATATTCATCCTTAATCCATTTATGTATCTTGCTACTTTATCCTTTCTTTCTTCACTATGTCCAATCCTTATGATCATCTTATGAAATTCTTTAGTATACTCCTTCACAGATTTCTCCTTTTGCCTTAGGTTTTGCAATCTCTTCAATAATTCCAACTCATTGTCACCATGTATGAACTGATTTTTCAATTTTGTCACCATCCTATCCCATTTCATGATCTTCTCTTTTCATCTCCTATTTCTATCCAAATTAACTTCTTTCCACCAAATAGCAGCGTGTCCTTTCAACTTAGTTTTTACAAATCTTACTTTCTCCGGATCTTCAATTTCCTCATATTCAAAGTATTCCTCCAATTCATTTATCCAGTCAATCAATTCCTTAGGATTGAAATTTCTAGTATAGTTTGGTACTTCCACTCTAGTTCTCTTACCAATCTTAGAAATAGCTTTCAACATATTCACCTAATCTGATTCTTCTTCTTCTAGGGCTTCTTTATTTTTCTCAGTAGCTTGAAATTCATCATCATCACTTTCATCTTCATGTCTAGGGTTTAATCCTCTTCTTTTATCTTCTTCTACAACATCCAATCTAACCTTCATTGTCCTCATCATCTTTATCATTTCTTCCATTCTTCCAGTAACATTGGCCATAGCAAGCATCCTCCTTGGTGGCATCTCTTCCTAGGATCTAGTACAACTACCTCACAATCGGTGCTTTGTTGACAAACACAAGTAGACTACCTCAAGTCGGTGATTTTTTCACCACAAGATCTTCTGAAATGCCTTCACTTCCCAAAGAATTCACAACTTCGCTCTGATACCACTTGGTGTAGTTATGGATGGAGGGTCCTAAGAATGAACTGTCCAAACCATGCAGCTAGAGTAAACACAATGGAAACAACACAAATATAGAATGCAATGGAAGATTCAAATGCTTAATATATCAAATAATCAAAATGCTTATATTCCAGCAACATGTGGGCTACAATCAAAGGGCTCATAGGCTTTCTTTTCAGGTTACAACAGAAATGAAAGATATGGCATTGAAGTGCCCTCCGAAAAGAAAATCTTATTTAAATCTATCAAATCATATCATAGTTGAGTATTGATTTCCTAATGCATCTAAGAGATCTATATATATCATCTTCAAGCTCATATAATCCTCCACTTCGGCCACAAGAGATCACAAACTCCAATGCAAGATGTAATGTGTAGAAACATGTAGGTCAACCTACAACATATGGCTTTTCTCTGAAAATGAATGAAACTTGGTGCAGACCTCAAGGAAGGTCTATTTGGTCCTTATGTGTCATGTATAATGTTCCATTAGGCTTCAAAAGTAATGAAAGTTCTCTGCAAACCTTCTCCTTCAACTGACTGTATGAATGCTCTCCTCTGTGAAAGATGATGATCTTCTAGTAGCAATAACCTTCTGTAGGTGAATCCAAATCTCCTTAAATTTGAAAATGATGTAGCTAACATGGCATAGAAGATAATTCCTTCTCCGCAAGCTCTGATATGAAGATGTGGCAAAATGTGGTAGAAAATGTTGATATGCAAGTTACTGAACTGCAACTGAAATGAAAGAAAAGAAAAGAATGCAAATATTTTTGGTTGATGCAAGATTGCTCTGCAACCTGGGATGCTCTTGCATCACAATGGAAGTGATATTTTGGTGGCTCATATACCCAACATGGTTTAGGAGCTGGAATTCTATTCAATAGACCACAGGGTGATTGCGTTCCTAAGTCATATCGGCTAGCTTTTCCTTGCATGAACAACATTGCTGAATATGAAGCTTTACTTATAGGGCTTAGCATGGAATTTTAGTGGAATATCAAGCAATTACAATTCTATGGAGATTCCCAACCAGTCATTCGATAGGTTACATGAATACCAAACCAAAGATGACAAGTTGATGCCTTACAAAAGGATGGTTGATGACTACAAGCAACACTTTTCCACAATCTCCTTTGAAAAGATTCCTAGATTGAATAATAAGGTTGTTGATGCTATGGAAACAATTGGATCCCTCTTAGATATGCCTACAAATACTCAGTGCTGTGAACTCTTGGTCGAACAACTATTGATACCATTCGTCGATGTTCCACCTACTGCAATTATCTACAAACTTGTTGCTCCCAATTCTCCCTAGTACCAAGACATTTACAAGTACCTTCATAATAACTTCCTTCCACCAAACCTTACCAACACCCAAAATAAAACCTTCATCCACTAAGCCTCTCAATTTACTATCCTTGGTGACACATTATACTAAAGGAGTCTTGATGGTATCCTACTTAGATGTCTCAACTTGGAAGAGGCTAATGCTACTTTATGAGATGCTCATGAAGGTGTCTGTGGATCACATTCCACCACTCCTAACCTAGCTAAGAAGCTGCTCTACACAGGATACTCTAGCCTACCATGGAACAAGATGCTCATTAGTTTGCCAAGAAATGCCTTCAATGTCAACAACACGAAGACCTAATTCATGCACCAGTACATCAATTACAACTTGTTACTACTCCATGGCCATTTTCACAGTGGGGACTCGACCTCATAGGTAAAATCCATCCATCATCTTCCAATGGCCATAAGTTCATTATTACCACCACTAAGTGTTTCACAAGGTGGGTAGAAGCCATCTGTATGACTTATATCATTAGAAAACAAATAGCTAAGTTTATCTTGCACTACATCATTTGTTGGTATGGTATCCCCCTTGCTATAGTAACTGATAATGGAAGACCCTTTAAGAACCAAGATGTTCATACCTTGTGCACCCAATACCATATTCAACATCACTTCTCAACCCCTTACTATCCGCAAAGTAACAACCATGCTGAGGCTTCAAATAAAACCATATTGAAAATCCTAAAGAAAATAGTCAATGAAGCTGGTCATGATTGGCATTTGCAGCTCAATCCCACCTTATGGGCATACTGCACTAGTATCAGAACCCTAATCGGTGCTACTTCATATGATTTAGTCTATAGCACTGAGTCCATTTTACCTATCGAGGTCGATATCCCATCTCTTAGAGTTTCCATGCAACATCTTATTGATGGAGAAGAGTACAAAATTGCTAGATTGCATGAGTTAGAGTTATTGGATGAAAGGTGCCTCACAACATTAAATCATCTTCAAGTCTATCAAAACTGCCTTCGTCGTAACTATAAAAAGAAGATAAAAGAAAGATAGTTTCAAGTAGGTGATCTTGTTCTTAAAGAAAATCAAAGAAATCGGTAGGATCGAGAGAAAAAGGGAAAGTTTGAGCCTAATTGGTTGGGACCCTTTGTTGTTACAATAGTTTATGGATCAGAAGCTTATACATTATCAACACCTAAAGGAATTCCTCTAGATGAACCCATCAACAATGTTCATCCTAAGAAGTTCTATTCCTGATCCTCAGAGTATCCCTAGTAGAAAAACAAAAAAAAAAATACAAAAATACAAAAAAAAAAAATAAAGAGGAAAAAAATCCGCCCTCTAGTGAAAACCTGGTAAATAGGCGCCTTGGATAAGTACCATAGTGAAAACCTGGCAAACAATGACTATGTGTAAGATTCAGTATCCACCATCTAATAAGTCTTCCACCCATACCATCCATCTCATTCCATAATAAAACCCATGCATCCATAATAAAATTATTGACCTTTGCATTTTGACATACCCATCTATCATGGCTTTGAAATTTTCAGTGTCAGTTGTTCATCCATGGTTAGTTCATCCATCCATCATTCTCCATAATAAAACCTCTACCTGAATGGGGGCACATTTTCCTTAACCTAAGTCTAGGAATGGATCCTTGTTTGGTCTCAAGAGGACTCGTCACACTTTTCATCTATCACAATCCATAATAAATCTAAACTTTCACTTCATCCATCTACCACAATCTATCCTATTCACTTACCACCTTGACTTGACTAACTCAAGTAGAAAAAGAAGTATGCATCCTTTGAAATCTCAAGTACTTATAAAAATTAGAAGAAAAAGACTACTCCTGAAGTAACACAGTTGCTTGCCACATCTGCTAAATCATCTACCTAATCCAAAGCCTTTAACGGATATATCCTTCCTACAATAAGGCCCAATCTACCATGAGCACCCTCTTTAGCAAGAGAATATAATGGTTGTGTATTTGTTTTATCAGTTGGTTGATTTATTTTTTATTTATCTTTTGTTCCTTTTTAATACCTACTCAAGACTACCTTGATCTTTCTATATCTTGGTATGTTGCGATACAGTCTGGATTAGGCCATGGTCATTGCTTTTGTATGCTATGTTTGTGGGATGATCTTATTATGCTACTATAGTTAATATCTATCTTGTGTGTGTTAGAATTAGCATCTTGCATATTAATATCTTTTGCATCTAAGGTTCTGTAAAGGCCTTATCTGTATTAGGATTATTCTATGCTAAGACTATTTTCCATTCACATATCCAACAAGGTTCTATTATGTCTGGTAGTAATAAGTTCAAACCATTTGTTTGCAGAGTCAACATCCTACGCATTGGATACATTGTAACCTTGGTCTTATATACCTTGATGCATAATATCCATATGCTATATCAAAATAAGGATTGCTTTTTATATGTTTAGCATAACCAATGCAACACCTATCCATCTACCCATCCATATATCATAATAAATAAAGCATAGATTTCATAAAGATCAATCGATCAATCATTATATCATTCTCTCTTTTCTAAAAACATCATTTCTTCTATCCATGCTAACAACATCTTCATCTTCCTATCTCTCATCCACATAGAAGTCCTGCAAAACATGCATATTAGACATAACACCTCATAAGCATATCATCACATAAGTCCATCATCATAGTATATGTCATCATATCCATAAAATCTATAAACATAAATCCATAATCATAGTATATGTCATCACATCCATAACATCTACATAATCATATAAACATCCATAGCATGTATAAGCATGTCATCATAAAAACATCCATAGAACATCATGTGCATCATACATCGCATATAGGTCATCAAAATAATTGTCTCTCATCATATATATATAAATGGATCAATGTCAAATAATGGGCTATCAAGAGCCATAAAAAATATATATAAGAATGCAGACATCATAGTCTCAAAAATACATCATAAATAACAATTGTCTAATGATGAATGTGTGTTGAACTCCCTACCGATGGCTCATCCTGGGCTCCTGATGGTCCTAGTGGTGGTCCTCCTGAAGGTGGTCTAGGTGGTGGTGGTCCCATGACTAATGCTCCTAATCTCCTGGAGGATGAGGCCCCTAATCTGCTACTCTCTCTGAAGCTGGGTTGCCTCTGCTCTGCTAGCACTATACTGTGATAAAGACCCATGTAGTACTCTACCTCCTGAATCACTTAGTTCAGGTCATGTTGAACTTGAGTCAACTCTGCAAGCATAGTCATAGTAGGCTAGTCTTGCAAGCACCAAAATAACACATAGCCTCCACGAGGACCCCTATGATGAGTCATAATCCTTGTCACATACATGTAAGTGTGAAATAACATCCTATTAGCATCAATTTTCTTGGTGACGTGTCTCTCTTTCCTCTTTATGTTGTTTTCCCTTTGTCATTTTCTCTCTCTTTGCTTTTGACACTTTTTCAACACTTGTTGATTTGTCTTTCCTGTGTTTGCGACCTTGTCCCTAATCCTTGTATGCATCTTGTAAGTGATTTTTCACCTTTCCCCAGTGTTTTTCATCCATTCCCACCCCTAGAGGCCTTCTAGAGGTCCTCCCTAGCCATCTCCACTTTTAGTTTTCAATTTCACTCAACCAATCCAAATCTCCCCCTATTATTTCCAGATCTCCCTTGGGAGATCCTACTTTTGCAAGTGGAGATTTAGATTTTCACACATGAATGACTTGTTTCTAGAGGCAGATCCCCTCCTTTTCATCTCCTCTACCATCCCCATCGTGCATTTCCACCCAGGTGCCCTCCTTTGAGGGTTACCCATGGGTTTCCCCTAGGCGACCCTGCTAGTGAAAGGGGCAACCCATGGGCAACCCTATCATATTTTCAACCATGAAAAAACTTGAGTTTCTAACTCGAAAAAGCTCTGTTTTCACCCATTTTTCTTTCTATTTGCATAGATTTTCATGCCAAATATAGAGTTAACTATTTCATGCACCTACACATGCATAATTATCTATATTTCATATTTAATTAACTACTCATGCATTCCATTGCATTCCCATGCATTCCTCCTTCACTTCTTCTTGAGTGATAAGATTTTATTGGGTAGATCACTCCAATTTTAGCCCAGATCAATCTTGAATCTTTTGAGTTAACTCTCCTTCTTCTTTACCTCTCATCCCTTCTTCCAACCTATAAATACCCCCTCTCTCAAGCACAAAGGGAGGCAATTTCATTTGTGCACACAGCTCTTGCAGGTTATTGCTCTCTAAATCAAGAATTCTCATGCTCATACATGACATAGGAGCCTTTTGCTTTCATTTGTTATCTCATTTAGATTTTCTAAAAGCTCATTCGCGTCCATACGCTGGTCACATCACAAGCCACAATGCTCATTAAGCTCTTATTGAGCTCTTTTCAAAGCTTCTTTTACTTCCATTTTTTTTTGTCGCCAAGAGGATCACCCTGCTGCTAACAGAAGGATTCGAGGTTGCCATTATAAGGATTTCTGAGGGTAGTGGAGGCTCATGCATCTCTAGGTTCCTTTATGCTTTTTTTTCATTTCATAGTAATTAGATAATCAAAACTTTTCTCTTGGAAATAGTAGAATACATGTTTGGTTTTTTCTTGATAGACTAAGTAGATTTGCATTGTTAAATTAGTTTCCCTTTCCAAAGTTCATAAATTAAAAGCAACTTCCCTTTCTTATATTAATTGTTCCATCTATTCAGAAAACAAAAAAAAAAACATAGATTACATTGCATTCAATAAATTCATCATAGGTTGCATACATTTTCTAATTCTTAGATTAAGAGAAAGCACTTTTGATTTCCAAAAACATAAAAAAGCACAAAAAGAAGTTTTGCATTCATATAGGCTTGCATTCATAAAATCCAAAAAGAAAAAAAAAACATTAGTAACATAGAAGGTTTGCAAACCCTTGGTCCCAACACAAGGTCAACTACAATAAAACATTGGTCAAAACCATTGAGTCCATCACAAGGTAAAACAAAGTCAACACAAAGTCAAACCTTAGGTCACACAAACCCTAAGTCAAAAACCTAGGTCAAGTCAAGGTTAGCTTAAACCACATATCTCTTGTCTTGGCTCACGAATGTGCCCTAGATTGAGAGGTGAGTGGGTGAGGGCAATCCTCAACGAGATAGAGGAGATCCACCCAAGACAATAAGACCTACTAGTCATTCAACAACAACAAGAAGCACTTAGACAACTCTTAGTACAACAAGCATTCATCCAATAGCACGAACAATAGTTAAACATCAATGAGAATAACAACCTACCCACACAACGTTGGAACATCTGAAACCCCAATAGGAGAACGGTGACTAGTGAACCTTTAGGGCATATAGTTATCTCTACAACTATGGTCACAGAACACCAAATTCACACAAGCACACTACAACACAGGCCCTACGACAGGGCAAACCCTCTCTGTGAAGTTCATCTCTCCAACGAGCTAGACCGCCCCTATGTCTCACCTCCTCTTGACTGGCTACTTCCACAAGAGCAAGAGTGATGTGGTAGTTCACCCCGTGGCAAGGAGAGAGGGTCCATGTGCATGCTAAAACTGACTCAACCGCCCCCAAGGCCACCAAGTTGTTGATTTTGAGTGTACATATTTTGGTGAACCTGATGTGAAGAGAAAAAACTTTTGTTTATTCTTTTTACATTCTAAATACTCATATTACATTCAAACACCAAACATTTGACACTTCAACTTCAAAGGTTTCAAACATTTTCACTTTATTCTTCATAGCCACTTTCACCACTTCTGCTCTTATCACCTTTGCCTTTGCTCATTCCATTTATTCTGCGGTGTCTAGGACACCCCTGAATATGACAGAACTGGATCTAAACTTAGGGAATGTTACCTCTAGGGAGACAAAAACTCCCTCTTTTGATAAGTATGTGCCACCTCACCCAGATGCACCAATCACAAATTGCTATGATTATGAAGATTCTGACTACGAACAAGACCAAAGAGAACCTAGGTATTCTCTGTCTTTTAACAATCCTACTTGGGAACATAACCCTACCATACCAAATGCACCTCACAAAGCTAGGATAATTCAACTAAGATCATAAATCCATCAACTGAATCAACCATCCACAAGTACCTCAAGTACTCATTTTGATGAGGAATTGCATTAGATAACTTCATCATAGCTTGCATACATTTTCTAATTCTTAGATTAAGAGAAAGCACTTTTGATTTCCAAAAACATAAAAAACCACAAAAAGAAGTTTTGCATTCATATAGGCTTGCATTCATAAAATCCAAAAAGAAAAAAAAGCATTAGTAACATAGAAGGTTTGCAAACCCTTGGTCCCAACACAAGGTCAACTACAATCAAACATTGGTCAAAACCCTTGATTCCATCACAAGGTCAAACAAAGTCAACACAAAGTCAAACCTTAGGTCACACAAACCCTAAGTCAAAAACCTAGGTCAAGTCAAGGTTAGCTTAAACCACATATCTCTTGTCTTGGCTCATGAATGTGCCCTAGATTGAGAGCTGAGTGGATGAGGGCAATCCTCAATGAGATAGAGGAGATCCACCCAAGACAACAACAAGACCTACTAGTCATTCAACAACAAGAAGAAGCACTTAGACAACTCTTAGTACAACAAGCATTGATCCAACAACATGAACAATAGTTAAACATCAACGAGATTAACAACCTACCCACACAACGTTGGAACATCTGAAACCCTAATAGGAGAATGATAACTAGTGACCCTTTGGGGCATATAGTTATCTCTACAACTATGGTCACAGAACACCACATTCACACAAGCGCACTACAACACAGGCCCTAGGACAGGTTGAACCCTCTCCATGAAGTTCATCTCTCCAACGAGCTAGACCACCCCTATGTCTCACCTCCTCTCGACTGGCTACTTCCATGAGAGCAAGAGTGATGTGGTAGTTCACTCTGTGGCAATGAGAGAGGGTCCGTGTGCATGCTAAAACTGACTCAACTGCCCCCGAGGCCACCAAGTTGTTGATTTTGAGTGTACATATTTTGGTGAGCCTGATGTGAAGAGAAAAAACTTTTGTTTATTCTTTTTACATTCTAAACACTCATATTCCATTCAAACACCAAACATTTGACACTTCAACTTCAAAGGTTTCAAACATTTTCACTTTATTCTTCATAGCCGCTTTCACCACTTCCGCTCTTGTCACCTTTGCCTTCTCTCGTTCCATTTATTCTGCGGTGTCTAGGACACCCCTGAATATGACAGAACTAGATGTAAACTTAGGGAATGTTCCCTCTAGGGATCCAAAAACTCCCTCTTTTGATAAGTATGTGCCACCTCACCCAGATGCACCAATCACAAATTGCTATGATTATGAAGATTCTAACTACGAACAAGACCAAAGAGAACCTAGACATTCTCTGTCTTTTAAGAATCCTGCTTGGGAACATAACCCTGCCATACCAAATGCACCTCACAAAGCTAGGATAATTCAACTAAGATCATAAATCCATCAACCGAATCAACCATTCACAAGTACCTCAAGTACTCATCTTGATGAGGAAGTAAAAAGGTTAGAAAGACATTTGCAAGAGGCAAGAGATGCTCAAGAAGCATTAAAAGTTACCCTACAGGAAGAACAAAGAGAGAACACTGTGTGAGAAGAAGCACAGAATCATGACAACACTCCAAGGGAAAACCCTAGAAATGAGGAAGTGCATAGAGGTTCCACTCCTGTTTAGGTACAAGAACTAGAACTCTGGAAGCAAAGAAACCTACTCCAGAAAGGAGACAGACATACGATAATATTAGAATTGAACAAGACTAGAGGCATTTCATAACCCCCCCTATCTCAACTATTACTCAAGAAATGTGAGTAACGACACGTTTCTGAATGGGAACCCTCCTATTTAGAACAATCAAGCAATGCTAGGAAGCCAAGCAAATCAGACTACAAGATCCTTGACAAAGCTCTCCAATAATCCCACATCCCCACTGACATACCTCCCGCTCAATTCCAAAACCTTGTGGCTCAATTATCCTCATCCTACCATCTCACTTTTAGCCACACCGACATGCCATCCATCAATACCACTCATAATAAGCACTCTATATCAAAGTCCAAATCACCAACCACAAAATCAAGAGGGTACTCTTAGATAATGGATCCAGTTTGAATATATGTACATTAAAATTCATAAAACTCATGGGGTATTCAACGGCTGACCTAAAGTCTTTGGTCATCTCTATCAAGGCATACGACAACATAGAAAGAGAATCTGAAGGTACCATATGCCTCCCTATCAAGGTGGGTCCGCTCACCATGCCCACTCTCTGTCATGTGATTGATCTTGACCTTCCATATAATCTTCTCCTAGGCCAACCATGGTTACATGCCATACAAGCCATTCCCTCCACCTACCATCAATGTCTTAAGTTCCCTCATAATGGCATGGAAGTCACTATTCCCGTTGATCAACAACCTTTTGAATATTGTGCTTTAGAGGTTGTTTATGATAGACAATTTCATTATCCAAGAACTTATGGGGACCATGTCAAACACCCCTTGTCCATTCCATCCACATCACCATCATCCACTCCACAAGTCACCATCAATCCATTGCAAGCTTCCACCTCATCTTCCACTCCTATGCCTCAAAAGGTCAAGATCATAGACCAAGGTGTGGTGAATATGAGCTTCACAATGCCTTCCACATGGGACAGTAACCTTTGTCCCCCCACTCCCATGGTCATCATCTTCAGAAGAAAGAACAACAACACAGGATCAATGACAAAATCCCCTTTGTACCAACACATGTCTCTAGAAACAGGAAGTCGAGGAAACAACTTTGAGTGATTGGTTATACCGTGATGAAACCACTCCAACACCTGTGAACATGGAATACTTCAAAGAAAAAAATCATGTACCATTTCATATTTGTACCAAAATGCCTTACCATGGAATAGGACTTGGTGCTAATGAACAAGGTGTTACAGAATCAATCCCGGTTGATCCTACATCTCCCAAGAAATATGCTCAATACTTCGGTTTAGGATATGCCCCACCAACTGTGACAATTTGTGGACCCGCTAAAAATTCGGTAGAGGTGACAGATTCCTCTTCTATCATTAAGAACATTACTCTGAGTGTCATCATAGTTTCATGCGAAGATCTTGATCTTTCATGCATCTTCCCTGACAATGCCATCTTCATTATTAACCTCCCCCTTGTTCATCTCAAACTCATTGCTTGGGATTATCAAGGACCCCTACCTCTTGACATGTTTCCACATGATGAAGCTCTCTCCGCATTCCTAGAACTCTACGACACCTCACAATATGACATATGCTTGCACGCCCGTGCTTACTTTGGATTTGCATATGGAATCCTAGTTTAAGGTTCAGATTCTAGACAAATATGTTCACTAATTGCTTTTCAGGGATGGGCCATGGAAACTTGCTAGCCATGTTCCTCCATCATTGTAGGAATGAGATGAAAGTTTCCCCATTTTGTTGTTTGTTGTTAGATAGGTCTGTCATGGAGATCTCATGTTCTATATTGATAGAAAAGTGTGTATCAAAAATTTCAGCCAATTCGTTAAAAATATTAATACCCAGGGGTAGATGAGAAAACCAATCCATTGCTTTCCCTCCAAGACTGCAAGGGAAGAGGTATAAGAGATATGTATCATTATTGGCAATCTCTAAGAAAGCAATATAACATTCCCTTAGATGTTCTATGGGATCACCTTTTCCTTTGTATTTATCAAATTTTGGTATTTCAAAGTTTGGAGGGAAAGGGATCATAGGAATTGACCTATCAAATGGATAAGGAAAAACTTCCTCAAACAAGAAAGTTTTCTTGGCTTTTCCAAGGTTAAGATCTAAAATTTTTCAAAAACAAATTTTAGATCAATTTCAGGTGTTGGTTATTGTTGTGGAGCAAGACCTTGATAAGTAGAAGATGAGGATGATTGTTGTGCTATGTGAGGGGGAATTGTGTTGGATATGTATGAGTAGACATGTGGGGGATTATTAGGTAATATATAAGAGGTTGGATGTTGTGTTACACATGGTGGAATGATATATGATGTAGGAGGGGTAGAAGATTGTGGTTGGGATAATTGTGGTGGATTGGTGTAAGAGAGATGAGGAATAGAGGATTGGTGTTGTGATGTTATGTTTGTTGGGGTATGAGATGATTGGAGGACATGTGAAGTGATAGTGGGATTAGATTGAGTCATAGATGAAATGGATAGTATGATTAGAGGAATAGATGTATGAATACTAAAAGAAGTAAGACCAAGCGATGTGGGAGGTTGGTAGAGTGTGTTGACAAATTGATTGGTAAATGGTGATAGAAGAATGTTATGAGTGGTTGTAGTTGCAATTGTGGGTGCTAGGGTAGATATGGTTCGAATAGCAGTGGGATGTGATCCTCCCATAGTAGCAATGGCGATATTTATAGGGTCTTTCTCTTTGATGTTTGACGTGTTAGAATTGCTAGGGAACTTGGCTCCTTGCTTGGCAAGTAAAAGAAAGAATCGATTAGGATCTGAGGCTAAGAGCCTATCTATAGTGTCTAGGATTTCAAGATTATATAACTCTTCAGTGCGGTCTTGGGACAATTCTTGTGATTGTTGACCTATGTCACTAGAAGTGGAAGGTCCTATTGTGTACCCCTTTGGAAGGAAGATGTGGAGGTTCATTCCCGTGGTGAATTATGTTGCGTCAATGGGTATGTCAGGATTATCTTGAGGTTTGTTTTGATTAGCTTCCATGACTTTTTTATGTTGGGACCTAGTAAAAGGTATGTCATATTTCAAACTTGATATGACAAGGATGGATGATGGATGAAGGTATGTTTATACTTTTGTGACAAAGTTGAGACCTTAGGATAATTTTGATGTTTGTTTGCTTGGTCAAAAGATAAAATCTAGATCAACTGTTGTGGGATTGGGGATTGTGATTATCTTCCAAGAGATAGACTATTGAACTCAAGGTAAGACAAGATGAGTATAGTAATTTTTTCCAACTTGAGAGGAGCCACTTTCCTAAGCTAGTTAGTTCACTAGTTTGATGGATGCCAACTTATCTATGAATCTAAGATAGGCAACTTCTTAAATCAAAGACAAGCTAGTGGATGTGATCTAGATTCTAGACTAAAACCAAAATGATGGAAAAGGTTGTATGGTGTTTGGGATGTGTTTGCTAAATGATTGTGACAAAATCCTATAGTCTCAAGAAGATAGATGCTCTAAAGTCTAAATAATGGTGTGAAGATTGATGTGGATGACTATGTGATAGAAGGACTAATAATGAATGGTTTGTGACTATTTGTTTGCTTGGAATATGGTTTTTTGAGTTCTTTGGCAAGAAAACAAACAAAGAAGACACGATGGCTATTTGACTCTTTAGAATTAGGTGTGTAAGGTTGTAGCCTCCGCGGATAACAAATGGCTATTATTGGTATTTCACAAGAAATACACATCAATCACTTGAGCACAATTCTATATATCTAAATTTAGGTAGGAGTGTCATATCTTGCAAACTCACTCAAATCTGACTTCAACCCCCACTATTTGATAATGGTGGTTTCCATCCCCTTGATACCATTTATCATTGCTAGGATAGGTAGGGAATGCAAGATCCTAGACCACCTTACACCCCTTACTTTGGAGACAAAGTCTTGCCTAAAGTGTATTCTATCTCTAACAATGAAGGTAATAGTGTGAACTCTTTCCTCCATGTGGGTGTGATGCGCCAAAGGATATGACAGTTGAAGGTCTTATCTAGGCTTTACAAGCATCTAGGGGGTGTCCCAATATACACAAGGTGCAGGGGACAATTTGTAAATAGGGGTGTCCCTATCCACCCAAGTGCCAATAATTCTCGACAGACTGAGGGTCTTGGGGTTTTTCTGAGGGGGGAGAGAGTCCTTCCTTTGAAGCGAGTCTTTTAACTCTCGCAATGTTTATATCCCGTGCCAGAACACGTAGTTGAGGTTATCCCTAGAGGTGATGAAATCCCCTAGCATGCCTCCTAAAAGGAAAGATAGATACTAATTGATTTTGATCTCTAGGGTTACACTAGGCACAAGGCGAGAGCATACACAAATTAGTCCCACCTTAGGATTTAAGCTTAACACAAAAGGAAGTGCAAGATTTCTGATCTCCAAGATCACATGAAGTGCATGGAGAGAGCATACATCTTACAAATTCCCACAAACATAGCAAACAAGTTAATTAACCAACTAACTAATTTAGTTCCTAAACTAGTGAGAAAAAGAGGTCTTGGACAAACGTAGCTGCAACAAACTCTTGGACAATCGGGGTATGTTGCACCAAATAGTTAGTCTCAAAACCAAATGAAATGTTAGATTAAACATAAAATAGACCAAAAGCACACAAAGACAGTCAGAAGCACATAGACAAAGACATAAATTAGAAAACAAAATGTACATGACACCTATTTTTACCCTTTTACCACAGGTGCACCAACAGAAGCCAAAAGCGTGTCGACCTGAACCAAAAGCGTGCAGACAGACAACAAGAATGTGTTTACATAGCGACAGGTAGCAGACCATAGGCATGCTTTAATAATCTGTAGGTACACTTTTAGGATCCATAGATGCACTTCCAGAAGCCAAAGGCACACAGATACAAAACACAAGCATGTAGTTACAAAACACAGGTGCACGTACATCACATACCTGCTAGAAACAAAGAGTTAGCTCTAACAAGAAACAAGATTTAACTGATAGGGGGTGATCCAGAGGTCTTAAGGGTCAAATTTGATGAGGTAGAAACTACCAATTGTAATAAAAAATAGAGGCACACTGTTGTAAACCAAAGGCGCGCTTCTGTAATAGAACCTAAAATCTACAAGAAAAACTATCTTAAACCCTGCAAAAATAGATGTTAGATAATTGGATAGGTAGATATAGGGGTTAGCGAGACATAGAAAACAAATCCAGGTGAAAAATTTGAGAAATCATCCTTGAAACAACATAAACATCAATGTCAACTTAGAAACGACAAGCGCTCAAGAATCGACCATAGGCGCATCGACCCAAACCAAAGGCGTGCTGACCTGCAACACAGGGATGCCAACCTAAGACAAAAGCGTATAGTTATAGCCAGAAGCACATTTCTGCACCTGTTACACAAAATACATAGAATTTCTTCCAAAAAATGTTAGATTAAAGGGATGTGGGTCCCACCCAGCGTGCCAAAATGTGATGGATGAAAATTCAAATGCAAAGACCAATTAAACAAATCAAAATTAATACAATTATACCTTCCCTTGCACACAAATCCAACCTCACCAATTGAGCGAATTGGAGTGCACCCAAATCCAATAGATCTTGCTCCTTGCTATGTAAATATTATGTGGATTGCTCAAACTCAAGCAGCATAACCTTGATCTCCCGAGGTGATATAAGTCCAATAGCATAAGTTTACCAAGATGAGAGATGATCAGATGGTGAGAAGGATGTTCAATTTATAGACTTTCAGAAATGCAGATCAACAGTGGAGAATGATCGGAAAGATCAATGGTTAAAATTGAATGAGATGATGTGAGCAAATGAGAGAGGGACAAGTGTCCTTGTCTTCTCATGAATTATGGAGGCTAACATATTTGATTGAGTTGACTGAATTGATTGATCTATTAACTGGGTTGATTGGGTTGTTAACATAATTGATTGATTTGTTAACAAAATTGATTGAGTCAACTACTTTGATTAATATGTTAACTAATTTGACCAGAGGAAATTATGGTGAGAAGGGATAATGGGGAAATTAATTTAATTAGTTATTTAATTTCAAGTGCACATGGATAAATAAATAAAATATTTAATTTTTATTTATTTGGAGGGAAACAGAATATTTAAATAAATAATTTGAATTTATTCATGTATAGTGTGGAGGGAAATTGATTTAATTAAATAGTTATAACTATTTAATTAATATGGAGGAATATGATGAAGATAGAATCAATTAATTAATATGGAAGAACGAAAATTGAATAATTAAGTGGGAAATGATGCGAATGTGATGTAATGACATGAAGAATGCGTTGGCGATTTTTAAGTGTCTACACTTGTCAATCAAAAAGTACTCAAAGGTACTTGGAAGCATGGAAAAAATTTACACTACCTTCTAAAAAGTTACTTTTTCATCTCCACCATCCAATTTTTCCAAGCATGATCTCCACCCTTGACTCTCCTTGAATCAAGGGCACCCTTTTGACCACCTCTCATTGCTTGCCACTTGGAGGATTCTCATGCCTCCAATCCTCTCAAGAAATGAGAGCCCTCGATCTTCAAAAATAATTCTATCCCTCCATCCTCCATTCCCAAATCATATAAATAGAACCTCTTGGAAGTCATTTACATATAATTCTTGAATGCAAGGTTATGCTACCACTTTTGTTACATCCCCAATTTTTGTCTTGCTTTACTTTTACTTTTTACTTGGACATAAGTAAATTTGTTGTGATGTTTAGATTAATGGCAAGGAAAAACATGGATTTTATTGAATGTCATTTATTGGAATCATAGAAATGATTATGTTATTATCGATTTAATATTTGTATTATGAGATTTGTTTTATAAGTTGAATTAATTGAATAATGATGTACTGATCACATATTGTTTGATGACAAGTGAAACAGGATTACAGGTTATCAGATGACTCTAAGAGAAAAGAAGAGAGAGAGTATCTTTCCAGGAGAGAGATATAGACCTTGGGTTAATAGTGATTTATTTGCCAAACCAAGTTATAAGTGTTTAACGAAAATGTGAACCAAGGTGTCATAAGAGGTAAGCTTTGTCTTGTCAGTTTACTTCTGAACCTAATCGATAGGTAGTCGATATTGTTTTCAAAACTTGCTAAGTCGTATTAAGTCGTCTTAGTCGTTAATAACGTTAACGACGTCATTTGAGTTTGATTTATAACTATTTACATTTAACATAAATATTACGACATTATTGTCGTAAAATGATTGTCTTATTACTATTATTAAGATATTTGACATGTTATAAACGATTCTTAAACATTAAGATATTTTTGTCGAAGTTATTAATATGCGATTATTGTTGACAGATTATGATGGGGAGACAAGCTCAACCCAATCATGATATCCATATCCCATGGATTAATAATATCTTATTATTGAATAAACTATATCTACCTAATGTAATAGGCAAAGATATGAGGATTATTATTGATGTAATCAATTTATATATAGATGCCTTTGAATCGTAAGAGGATAATACCTCTTAATGAGTCGACGGTATTGAGGGAGCCATAAGCTAAAATTTAGTAGTCTTTATAATAGTAAGTAGTGGATCAAACCACATGTATTGATCATTAAAAGATTAGTTTTAGATTTTTTTGAGTGTCGGCCTCATCCTTATGGGGATGACTATGTTTTCAAACTGCCCAACCAAATGAACCATATGGCGGCCTTCCACAATCAACATGTGGACTTTTGCTTAAAAATTGATTTCAGTTTAAGACTAAGTCGCCTAGGACTGTTAAGAGGTCATTAAGTTTGCAACCGAATTATTGTTAAGAGCTCATTAAGTTTGCAACCGAATTACTGTTAAGGGGCAAATTAAGGCAACTCTCAAGGAATCGTGCCTGGGAGATATAATGAGTAACCACTCAGCTGAGCAGGCAATCTAGAATAGGAAGTTAAAAATCTAGAGAGAATGGAATATAGAGGCAAGAAGGATTGAACATATGCAGAGAAGTTTAGAGAGGGAATACATCATCTAGAGGCATCGAACCTGTGTCTAGTTTGTATATGTCAACCAACTAAAGTTCCTCCATTGTCAGGTGTGATAGGTGAAAGTCAGGTGTAGCAGATCAGACATAGTCATGAAACCCTAACCCTACCATCATCAAGGAATCTAACCTAAATGAATTCAAAGAACAATTGCAATTCAAGCATAACATCACCTAGACCGTGCGATTCCTCGTTTGAGAGATGTGGACTACTTCTTCAACTATGAACAATTGCAAAGCTGAAAGCTGCCATGATGGATGATAAAAGCTCAATTGGATAATCAGATGCTCAAGATGATAATGTAGGTGCTATATGATGGCTGGATATGATTGCTGGATGTCTCATATGAAGTGAGAGGGTGTTTATATAGGACTTAGCCAAGATCAATCAACGGTGGAGATTCAGAGGCTATGTGAATGGCTAGGATTGAAAGTTACTAAATTTAGATTCCATTAATTGTGCATGTGAAGGATTGTAAATGAAAGTTGTCTTACAACGCATGATTGACTGGACAAGTGTTGGAATGTGATAAATGATAAGGGCTTAATTCAAATAAAATATTTGAATTAGTTGGGATATGAGTTGGAAATTAATTAAATAAATAAAATTTATTTAATTAATAGGATAAATGAATAAAATGGGATAAGACATGATGTGGAATTAATTAAATAAATAAAATTTATTTAATTAATTGGCTAAGTGGATGAGAATGGGATTGAATGGGATTTTAATTAAATAAATAAAATTTATTTAATTGATTGGCTTAATGATTAATGATTTAACAAGGTGTTGCTAGACATGGACAAATTTGGGTGTCTACATTTTGCCCCTCTTTGATACAATGTTCGATAGAACGTTGTGTCAAAGAAGATACGATATGCGTTCGATAAATAAGTTATGCCCCAGTGTAACTGGCAGGTGATGCCCCCTCGAGAGGTAAGCCAGGCTAACCAGGAAGGGCTGGGTTGGCTCTCGATAGAAGAAAATGGCTAAACAAAGGGCAGACGCGAAGGAAATGGGGGTTGCATGGAAGAAAATAGGCTGTGGCATAGAAGAATTAGGGTTGTGAGAAGGGCTATAAGTAGGTGCTTCAATGGCAAATAGGCTCATTTGTGCTCATTTGTGCTTAGAAACTTAGAGAAATCCAGAGCTCCTGAGAGTGAGAGTTGCAGAGCTAGCAGGATGGTTATTCCACGCAGGGATTATCGTGCAGAGCGAGTGAGGACACATGGACGACCAGAGGGAGCAGGTGCACCGGTATGTTTCAAACTTTTCCCCAAAAGCGTGTAATTAATAGCCTAAAAGCGTAATTAATTCACACACGACACCAAAAGCGACTAGGTTAGGACATAGCACAGTTAGGTCGCTTATGTAGGAATAGAGTTCGCCTGTAATAATGCTGGTCGCTTATGAGCGCGGGTAGGTCGCATAGGGGAAAACGGGTCGCATCCCGTCGGCGGGAAAAAATACAGGCGAAAAGCGCGGAAACTGTAAAATGCGTCGCTTATGGCTAGAAAGGCTCGCTGATATGCAAATAGTGGTCGTGTCAGGTAGTTTGGCTCGCTTACGGATAGAAGTGGCTCGCATACGGTAGAAAGCGCACACATAAGGCTAGAAAGGGTGTGCATAGTAATGTAGCTCGCTTATAGGATAAAAATAGTTGCATGTAGAATAGAGCGCGCATGTGCAGGGATAGGAAGCGCTTATAGAGATAGAGCGCGCTTATGGGCAAACAGTAAGCGCGTAAGGTAAAATAGCTCGCATGTGGTGAAAACAGGGGCGCATGTGAAAAAGAGCTCGCGTTTGGGTAAAACAGTAGCGCATAAGGAAAAGATGGTCGCTAATAAGCTAGGAAGAAGCGCATGTAGTAAAGTGGACAGCTTATGGTAGATGTAGGGTAAAATAGCAAATAGAGAAGTAAATTGTGATATGTATGACTAACGGAATGAGCTGACAAGCGTAAATGGATGATGCAGGAGGTACTACCGCCATTGTTATCGCGAGAGCCACATCCGAGAGATTTACGGCTAGTGAGGCAGTTGGATGCAGAGGAGCTACTGGTGTTGGAGATCCTGGGCTTAGAGCATGTATCCCGGTTAGAGCCAGTTCAGGCACATCGAGGGCTGATGACAGCGATGGTGGAGCGATGGATGAGCGAGCATAGTTCGTTCTTGTTACCGACAGGAGAGGCGACCATTACCTTAGAGGATGTATTCCAGATTTTGAGGATTCCGATAGATGGGGATCGTGTAGATTATGATCCAGAGATGGGTCCAGCTACGTTCAGGAGATTGTTTGGGACACCAGACATCGGAGCAGAGGGTTCAGAGATACTGATGGGGAGGATGGAGGAGCTCTGCGACAGATTACAGCGTGTGGTAGTGGCTATCATTAGATGGCTAGTGGGTGATAGGAGAGCTAGAGGGTTTCCCGTAGGATGGGGGACAGTTATGGAAGTCATGTTTTCATATGGCACGAGATATGCATGGGCAGAGTGCGTGTTGGGACAGCTCTATCATTATTTGCATGATTGCGCATATATGTTTGGAGCCAGTATGTCAGCAGGAGTGACAGTTTTGCATGTATGGGCATATGAGCACATTCCGGTGACGAGACCAGAGGGATGGGTTGCTAGAGCAGTAGGAGAGCCATTTGCGCGGATGTATAGAGGAGCGTTGACATATCGACAACGCCGAGGTGTGGTATACTGGCGGCGGAGATTAGATGAGGTAGATAGATTTGTATGGCGGCCATGGCTGGGATGTGAGCAGTGGGAGGAGGAGGATGCGGAGCTTGTCTATGCTAGACAGGCGAGATACATTTTTGGACGCGGCGTATATATTATAGAGCGCTATTTGCCAGAGAGAGCCCTGAGACAGTTTGGGGAGGCACAGGCAGTACCTGTTGGTGATACCATTTTTGGGAGGACGAGGCAGGAGGTATTTGATTGGGATCCAAAGGTTGTGGTGGACACAGCTTTGGCAGAGAGAGATGGACTGCAGCCAGTAGCATGGCAGTGGGGACAGGGTCCTGCAGATCCAGGCACATTGCTAGAGTACGATGTATACTGGGCGACAGCTAGGCTGACTCGGTTGACACAGGATGGAGAGATAGGAGAGATTGGGATGGAGAGGCCAATGCGGAGATGACGACGATGGGCTCCACCAGCACAGGCAGTTGTGCCAGCTGCACCAGGGATACAGATGCCAGGGCAGGTGCCAGGTCAGCCTGCTATATTAGCACAGCCTCAGGCACAGATTGGAGCAGGAGATGATGTAGGTTTTCAGCAGCTACAGAGACGGATCAGAGAGGAGAGGAGATGGAGGCAGCAGGCACAGATGAGGCTAAGGAGAGTGGAGATGGATAGGCATCAGGCCGTGATTAGTCTGCGGCATGTGAGAGCACAGGCACAGACTTATCAGGCTCAGCTACAGTTGAGAGCACAGGGAGGAGATGGACAGGATGACGGTGCTCTTGCTAGAGTTACAGGAGAGAGGGATGCAGCGAGACAGCATGAGTAGATGATGAGGCTTGAGTGAGACACTACGGTATAGCAGGAGTAGGCTATGAGAGCAGAGAGGGATGGTCTACAAGCTGAGAGAGATAGGGCAGTACAGCAGCTGCAGGGGATGACTAGTGAGCGAGATAGAGCAGTGGCTGCCTTGGGGACTGATGGAGCTACCATGTACTTGGCCACACAGTTGACAGCGGTACAGGCAGAGCTTCAGAGAGTGCAGGGTGAGGCTGAGTATTACAGAGGCTTATACTATGGAGCTGTGCCGGCGGAGCAGAGACAGCCTAGCTTCAGGAGTAGATCAGGGGCTTCGAGTTCACGGAGGTCAGGTGGATCTCGATCAGTAGCCTCAATGATGGGGCCACCGAGAGATGGAGGACCAGGTACAGGACCTAGTGGCGGTGGTGGTCAAGGCGAGGGAGCTGGCAGTAGTCGCTAGGGCATACCTTGTGTACATTGTATCATGATGAGGCCTAGAGCCGATGTTGTACATTCATTCTTGCAGGGCTCAACTTGTATTGTAGACACTTGTATTTTGACACACATGTATATATATATATGGCAGTTTTGGCGATCTATATATGATGTTGTAATGGTTATGATGTTGATATTATGATGGCTATGCATGTTATGTGTATGGATTATATATGGATTATGGATGGATGTTTATGCAAATGGTAATAAATAGAAAATGTATGAATATGTAGATGGTAAGGATATGGATAGATGTATGCATATAGGTAGATGGTAATGAAAGATGTATATGATGGACTTATGTATGTCTAACACACTTGTTTTTGCAGGAGCGGGAACATGGACAAAGGATGATGGAAATGATTGATCTTGGCTGAGTATGATTGGAATGGATAGGTAGGAGGATGATGGGCAGCTTTCAAGTAATTGCTCAAAATGAAAAGAAATGCAGTCCGTATGTTTGATATAGCATATGGATGTTATGCACCAAGGTGTAAGGGACCAAGGTGTCGAGGTATCCAATGTGCAACTAGCGTGTTACAATCTTGTCTGAACGCATGAGGTCAAGATGTTGAGCTAACATGCACAAGATATGAATAACAGCTAGTGTTGGACTTTGACGCTACAAGCAATGGTTTGAGCTTATCTCCACTACACATAATGATAACTTGCTGGTTATATGTATGGAGTTAGTCTTAACATAGAATAGTCTCAAATGCAGAAGAGACTATTTAGCTTCTCAGATGCTAGAGATATTGATATGTAAGATGCTAATCCAACACGTACAAGATACCAATACACATAGGAAGAGAATAAGATCATCCCACAAACACAGCATACGAAAGCTATATGACCATGCCCCAGTCCTTACTTCATTGTAACATACCAAGATATAAATGGATCAAGGCAGTCTTGATTAGGCATAGAAAAGGGACAAAAGATAAATCAAAAGATAAAACAAAAGATACTGTCATCACGTTCTCTTGCCAAATTTTGGGTGCTCTTGGATAGATCAAGCTAGCGCCTTGTTAAGAGGAAAGCTACATCTTGTTGAAGGCTAAAGTTGGTGATAAACTGTTATAGCAAATGTTGGCTTAAGGCATGCGGACAAATAGCTTATGGCGTACTTTTGATTGGTTAAAGTGCTTGGGCTTTGCATATACACATGGATTGCTTCTTGTTTGAGCTAATCAAAGAGAAGAAGATGGATGAGAAAAGAAGATGAAGATGGGGTGGATCATCTGTGCTTGAGTACTGGAAACTTCCTTCGTATTCCAGACTGCCTACATACCCTGTATCCACGGGATCAAAGCACATTTACGATGAAGATGAGACATGATGAATATGTAGTTCTGGGTTTTATTGATGATGTAAGTGATGAAAGATAGAAGAATGTGAGCGGAAAGATTGAAGGATGTTTAGAAGAAAGATGAAAGATGAATGATGAAAGGGGCTATCGTCTTAGCCTGAATCAAAGTGCTTCCTTCGCATCTCAGATTGCCTACATACCCAGTATCCACGGGATCAAGGCATCAACGATAGAGCTGTATGTAGTTCTGATTGATGTCGCTAGTTGGGTGGATGTTTGATCAAGCGACGTTTGTTGAGAATGTTGGATGAATGTGGATAGATTGAGAAGATATGAGTCCTGGTTGCAAATTGTTAAGTCATATTTGTTGTTGGATATGTGCCATGGCTGAAGTTGATAAGGTGTGTTGTGTTGTGAGCTGAGTGGTTTGATGTGTTATGAGCTAGAGATAACAGGATCCACTTCCAAATAAGACTCGACAAATGCCCCCAGTGCGGGATGAGGTTTATTATGCAGAAGTGACAATGCAGAAGAGATGTGGCCAAGATGCTAAAGTGCCAAAAGATATAGATATCACGACAATGTCTCAAGTATGATAGCTAGCATTGGCAAAGGATGAAGATGAAAGGCTATGTGTGGGATTGCGATAGGGCTTATGATTATGGCTTATACAAGATGAAGTGGGGAAAGATGATCAAACAAACCAAACAGATGAGGGAAGCTGGTCACTACACATAGCGCGTGTTAGCCAGGTTTTCACTACGGTACTTATCCAAGGCGCCTGTTTACCAGGTTTTCACCAGAGGACAGATTATTTATCAGATATTTTTTTTTTTTGTTTTTTGTTTTTTTTTTTTTTTGGCTTTTTGGGGGATAGCTGAGATTTATGGATAAAACCTCTTGAGATGAATGCTGTTGACTGGTTCATCCAAGGGAATGCCTTCAGGTGTTGACAGAGTGTATGCACCGGATCCATAGATTGCTGTGATAATGAAAGGACCAAGCCAATTGGGTTCAAACTTGCCCTGTTTCTCTCGATGTTGTTGATTCCTTTGGTTTTCTTTAAGAACAAGGTCGCCAACTTGAAATCTGCGTTCTCTGATCTTTTTGTTGTAGCTGCGGCGTAGCCAGTTTTGATAGACTTGAAGATGGTTCAATGCTGTAAGGCGGCGTTCATCTAATAGCTCAAGATCATGGAGTCTGGATGCTCGATACTCTTCATCTGAGATAGTATGTTGCAAGGATATGTGCAAAGAGGGGATCTCAACCTCGATAGGAAAAATAGCTTCAGTGCCATAGACGAGAGCATAGGGTGTGGCACCAGTAGGAGTTCTGATGCTTGTTCTATATGCCCATAATGCAGGATGTAGTTGTAGATGCCAATCTCGACCAGCTTCATTAATAGTCTTTTTAAGGATCTTGATGATTGTCTTATTAGAGGCTTCAGCTTGACCATTGCTCTGAGGATAATAAGGCGTAGAGAATCTATGTTGAATATGGAACTTATTGCAAAGATCTCTAACCTCTTGGTTCTTGAAAGGGCGACCATTGTCTGTGACAATAGCTTGAGGAACTCCATAACGGCAGATAATGTAATGTAGGATGAATTTGGCTATTTGTTTACCTGTGATATAGGTCATTGGTATGGCTTCGACCCACTTCGTGAAATACTCAGTGGCAGTAATAATAAACTTATGACCGTTGGATGAAGTAGGATGGATTTGACCTACGAGGTCAAGTCCCCATTGCGAAAAAGGCCATGGAGTGACAATAGGCTGAAGCTCATGTGCTGGTGCATGTATTAGATCTCCATGTTTCTGACATTGTAGACATCTCCTTGCAAATTGCTGGGCATCTTTTTCCATAGTTGGCCAATAGTATCCTGCTCGTAGAAGTTTCTTAACAAGGCTAGGGCCAGCGGAATGCGAACCGCAGACACCTTCATGTACTTCACGTAAGGTCGTTTTTGCTTCCTCGGAATCAAGACATCTAAGGAGGATACCATCAAGACTCCGGTGATAAAGAGTGTCTCCTAAGATAGTGTAACGAGAGGCTCGAAGGATAAAGGTTTTGCGCTGGGTGTTGGATAGCTGAAGTCGAAAGGTTTGATGGTGAAGATAGTCGTATATATCCTTGTACCACGATGAGTTGGGACCAACAATTTCACATATAAGCTCAGATTGTGGAACTTCAAATGCTGGGATCAAAAGCTGTTCAACCAAGAATTCACATTTATAGGTATTAGATGGCATGTCTAAAAGAGATCCAATCATAGTCATGGCATCTGTTGCTCTATTTTGTAGTCTGGGAATTTGCTCAAAGGTAATATCCTCAAAATATCTCTTGAAATCATCCACCATTAGCTTGTATGGGAGAAGCTTTTCGTCTTTCATTTGATATTCATCTAAAACCTGTTTGATAACCAGCTGAGAATCACCAAAGACTCGTAACTGTTTGATAGCCCATTATACTGCCATGCGCAAGCCTGTGATTAAAGCTTCATACTCTGCTATGTTGTTGGTACATGGAAATGCTATTCTGTATGATTTAGGTATACAATCTCCTTGGGGAGTGACAAACAAGATACCTGCTCCAGAACCATGTTGTGTGTATGATCCATCAAAGTATAGTTGCCATCGTACGGGAGAACTCAAATTAAACAATCCTTCATCAAGGAATTCAAGATATATTGGCTGAATATCTGTGATGGGTGTTGCAGCTAATTGATCAGCAATAACTTGTCCTTTGATAGCTTTGCGGTTCACATATTGTATGTCAAATTCACTTAAGATCATAACCCATTTTGCTAATCTCCCTATGAGAAGGGCTTTTGAAAGGAGATACTTGAGTGGATCCACATTAGAGATGAGCTTCGTTGTTTGGTTCAGCATATAGTGTCACAACTTTTGGGAAGCAAACACTAATGCTAAACAAGCTTTTTCCATGAATGAGTAATTGAGTTCATATCCCACAAGGGTTCTGCTGATGTAATAAATGGCTTGTTCTTTTCCTGAGTCATCATGTTGAGCTAGAAGGGCACCCAATGCTGCGGTTGTTGATGATATATAGAGCAGTAATGGACGATCAGGTATCAGAGGTACTAGCACAGGAGGTGTTGCCAAGTATTCCTTTATCTTATCAAAAGCCTGTTGACACTTTTCATCCCACTTAAAAGGTTCACCCTTACGAAGAAGATGTTGAAAAGGATGGCATTTATCTACTAGTTGCGAGATAAATCTGTGGATAGATTATAGCCTACCTTGTAAACTGCGAAGCTGTTTGAGATTCGTTGGTGGAGGCATTTCTATGATAGCTTTTACCTTGGATGGGTCCACTTCTATCCCTCATCGAGACACAATATATCCCAATAGCTTTCCTGATGTTACACCAAATACACACTTCTTTGGGTTTAGTCTGACTTGGTATTTTTCTAATCGATCAAAGATTTGTGCCAATACTTGTAGATGTCCTTCTCTTGTCTTGGATTTTCCCAGGATGTCATCAACATAATCTTCCATGATAGTATGAAAAAGATCATGAAAGATAACTGTCATAGCTCGTTGATAGGTGGCTCCAGCGTTTTTAAGACCAAAAGGCATTACAACCCAGCAATATGTGCCCCATGGACAGATAAAGGATGTTTTATCTTGATCTTCCTCTGCTATTCGGATTTGATTATAACCTAAAAATCCATCCATCAAAGATAGCATTTCATGTCCTGCTGTAAGATCGACAATGTTGTCTATGCTTGGTAGTGGGAAGTCATCCTTAGGACAAGCTTTGTTAAGATCTCTAAAGTCTGTGCAGCAACGAACACGTCCATCTGGTTTTGCTACAGGTACCAAATTTGAAACCCATTCTGGATAATCAATAGGCTTGATAAATTTTGCTTCTAACAGTTTCTGAATTTCTGCTTTGACCAATAAGGCAACTTGTGGATGCATTTTGCGCAATTTTTGTTTGACAGGCTTTGCATCAGGAGATACTGCTAAATGATGTACCACAAGTGAAGGATCTAGACCTGGCATGTCTGCATAAGTCCATGCAAAATTTATAGCTCTTCTCAGAAAAAATGCTGTGAAGTTTCTTCGTTCTTGCTCGGAGAGTGATGTTGCCAAAAAAGTGATCTTTGGATTCTGTTCTGTTCCCAAGTTCATGTCTTGTGATTTTTCAACTAGCACAGTTGATTTCTCATGGTAATCAGTGGCAATCGGAAGATCAAATCCCTCATCCTCAGGTGCCTCAGAGAGGTTTTCACCTTCGGATACGTCCTTTATTTTTACTTTTTCACGGTCAAGAGGCGCCTTTCGGTTTTCACCTAGTGACCTATTTTGTTGAATTTTGTTTATTTCATTTTTGCGATTGAAGGATTTGATACTTCTGCCAAAATATGCTAGTTTAGGTAAATCCATCATGAAACCTGCTTTATGATCTCCCAATGGAATACCTTGTCTCAAACCCATGAATTCTGCAATGGCTTCGTCATTTTCAAATGTATCCAATATCGGTGCCCCCTGTTGGTCCCAATCAATGAGGTCAGGATATACGAGTGAAAGGCTAATGGAGGAATCGTGATGGCTAGAAGAGGTTGTGGAAAACATGAAGATGGAATGTTCCTGAAAAAGGTCGGTGATATGAAGGGAGGAGTCATCGATAGTATCCGAATTAGAAGTCTCTCCTACCGAAGAAGGTCCAACGTCAATATCGGAAATACACTTAATATCTTTGGGTCGCGGTACCTCCGGTTGGTAACCAAGGCCTTGCTTATTAAACTTATTAGACACAATAATGGGCTCAGTAGGTCCTTGTTCCTGTGATCCCAAGCCGCCATGTCCTTTATAGCCCATGTTCTTTATGATACGAAACCCATTGTTGTATCGCTCTACTTCAAGTTGGACTTGGTCGTTTTCATCAAAGAATATCCAAGAGTTGATGTCCTCAATGTCTTCATCATCCAAGAAACCACCTTTAATGAATACTGTAGGGGGAGCTTTGATAACAGCGGAGGATGAAGTTGGCTTGGATGTAGAGGGCTTACCGTGTGATTTAGGAGATAATGGAAGGGTACTAACGCAATAGGACTCTTGTAATTTGTATTCACAAGGGCCATGTTCGGTATATTTGATATGGAGGTTGGAAGCGGCTTTGCTAGATGAGGGCTTGAGAAGATCGGATGGGTTGATATAGGATGAAGACGGATATGCCTCGGTGTTGATAGGAATGCGATTCAGACTCTGATATTTAGCCTGAAAGGCACGGCAGAACACAAATGGGTTGGGATCAGCTTGAATGGTAACCTCAACACCCTTATGTGGAAATTTAAGGCATTGGTGGTATGTAGAGGGAACTGCTTTAAGGGTATGGATCCAAGGGTGTCCAAGGATGATGTTGTAAGGAAGATCAATAACAAGGACTTGACAGCGAGTTTCTGTAATGACCGGCCCAACTTGAATAGGCAATAAGATAATCCCCTCAGTATCTCTTTCAGCGTCATCATATGCTCTGATGGTAATAACCTTGGAGGTGTCAACATCTTTCTCAGAATATCCCAATTGCTTGATAAGTTTCAAAGAACATATATTAAGACCAGCTCCCCCATCTATCAAGACTCGTTTGATACGGCGTTGTTTAACAAATACTTCAATATGGAGGGCTTCGTTGTGTGACGGATGAATGGAGGGTTGAAGATCTTTGTCGGAAAAGGTCAAGTGACAAGGGGCTGCAATGCTAGTGACCATAGATTGGAATTGTGTGATATTAATATTATTAGGCACCGAAGACTCTTGTAAAGCTTTATCAAGGATAGCTTTATGTGCGGGGGATATGCAGAGCAGCTCAAGAATAGATATGTGTGCGGGTGTTTTACCAAGGTGATCCAAGAGGTTATAGTCAGAGAGAGATCGAGGAGAGTGAGGAGGCGCTCCTTGAATAGTAACTCGACCTCTTCGCGTGGTTACGGCACAATCAGGTGCTTTCCCTTGGACAGTAAAGGTAGAAATGTGAGCATGGTCAATGCGGCCAATGGTAGATGATGCATAGTTATATGGAATAGCATTTCTGGCCTGAAGCTTATTTGTCTGATCATGAGATGGAAGTGGATTCTTGAAAGTCTCTAGATCATAGTTTGATGTTGATTGTTGAGCAGGTTGAGCTGTTGAAGGTGTGACATTGATTAAACCTTGATCAATGCAGTCTTGGATAACATGTTTTAAGCGCATACAACCATTTGTTTTGTGCCCCTTAACTCGATGGTAATCACAATACTCATTTTCTTTGTACCAAGGAGCTCGAAAGAGGGGTTCGCCATTTGGTGGTGCATCGGGTAGAATAATGTCTCCTGCTTGAAGTAGCTTTTGAAGAATAACTTCCATGGGTTCCACTAATGGTGTAAATTGTCGGCGTGGGTTGGAAGTGTGGCGTTGGTTTCTTCGTTGTGGAAAAGGCTGTCTTGGTGTAGAGGCTGCTTGAATGTTGATGGGAGGTCTCATGGTTTGAATATTCTTCGCGTCTACAATACCGTCATTTACAACATTCTTGTTCTTGTTCCAAAAGCGAGACTTATCATTGGAATTTTGGGGAGAGTCTTTGTTGTCGCGAAAGATCTTGATAGTGCCCTTGGCAATTAAGGCTCATTCAATAATAACTCCTTTGGAAACTAGTTCGTCAAAGGTGCTAGCACTCTGCAATTGTAGTTGGAATGACAGCTCAGGATGAAGATTTTGAACAAAGATGTCAAGCTGTTGTTTCTCAGGTATTTCCCATGATAATTTGCTAGCCATATTACGCCATCGTTGGGTAAAAGCAGAAAAGGGTTCACCGTTGCGCTGTTTGGTATTGACAAGGTCATTCATGTTTACCTCATGTTCAATGTTGAAGGCAAAGTGTGATCAAAATTTGTTTGCTAATTCCGCAAAAGATTTGATGCCCGGGGGTAAATGAGAAAACCATTCAAGAGCTTGTCCTGCTAAGCTTCGAGGAAACAGTCTCAAAAGATACGTATCGTCATAAGAGACATCAAGACATGCTACAAAAAAGGCTCGAAGATGGTCTTCTGGATTTCCTTTCCCTTTGTATTTATCAAATTGTGGGATTTCAAAATGTGGTGGAAAAGGTATCATATTAAGAGACTTGTCAAATGGATAGGCGCATATGTTTTCGAGAGAAAAAGGTTTCTTGCCTTGTCCTACCCTTTCATCGATCATCTGTTGAACATCTGCTGAAGATAATTGCTGTTGTTGCGAAGGGGGTGGAGTATGGTAGGAGATATATTGTGGTTGTGATTTTGGGATATATGGAGTTGTGACTGTTTGTTGCGGTTGTGTACCCACAATGTATGTCAAAGGATTGGTATGTGATACGTATGTGTTAGAGGATTGCTGTCCTTGAGACACAAGCGGCAATTGGGTGTGCATCACATGGGAAGTGGATAGTGGATTGATAGTAATGAAAGGTTGGGAAGTTGGGATTTGATTCGTGACATGGTAAGTAATGGAGGGATTGGTAGATACAACAGAAACATTCATATTTGTATTTTGGACGATATGAGGATTGGTATGTGTCATAGGTTGGGTGACAATAGGAACGCTTTGGGTAGCATAGGATGGATTGATGGTGCGTGAAGGATTGGAAGAATATGACGACATGGATGTGAGTTGATCAACATAAGCAATCTTACTGTTCAGATTGGCTTGAGAAACGGGGGATCACTCATGTCAATGAGACTAACGTTGGGATTATATGATAACATGGAAGGATTAGCAGTTGGTATATGGGATATGGTATTTGTATGAGATGTAGTGGATTGCAATGGGTGTGAAGCATGGACAACATGTGTTGTTGGAGTGGTTTGAGATGTTTGCACACTATAGGACATGGGAATAGCTTGTGATGCTCGAAGTATTTGTGCTTTTGTTACATGGACAGCTTGTGTTACTTGAGGCATGGAAACAGTCATGGTAGAAGGAGAGATATGTTGAGGGACATGAAAAGGTGGAATGTTGAGATTTTGTGACATGAGAGGGAGTACATTGGTGGGCACTATCAATGGTTCTAAAGTATGCTCTGATCGTGGTGGCTCAAATGAAGCAACAATAGGCAATGAGGACGATGTTTGCGATGTAATAGGAGATGATGTGACTATAGTAGATGGTCCATTCACAACAACAGCAGTAGTGTTGGGATCTTGCTCTCTAATAGCGGATATGTCAAAGTCCTTGGGTAGTTTAGCACTTGGGTAGTTTAGCACCCATGCGAGCAAGTTGGAGAAAGCAACGATCAGGCTCAGATATCATGAGTTTCTCAACTTGGTCCCATAGATAGGTATCTTGGAATTCTGATGAGTCATCCTGAGATTGTTCTTCGAAAGTTTCTAAGGATGGTGGAGGTTGCATTCGTTGTGAAGATGACTCGCCAATAGTGTATCCTTGAGGTATAAACATATGAGAAGGCATACCAGTTGTGAATTGAGTTGTGTCCTTAAGAGGTGTTGTGAATTGTTTCATCTCAGCTTGCAATTTGGCTTCCATTTCAGCTCGATATTGACTCCTAGTTTGAGGCATGATGTTGATGATGAAGTTGAGCTTGTCAAAGTTTTGAGACCCAAAAGATGATAGTTGGCTAGTTGGTTGATTGGTTGTTGTTTTGGTTTGCTGGTTTGGCTATTTCGCTTGGTTGATTTGTTTTGGCTGAGTTGTTGTTGTTCAGTTGTTGTTGGTTGTCCCTAGAGGATAGCTCAAACACTCAAGGGAAAGATTGTTTGTTGTTGATGTTTGTTGGAGCTAAAGCTAAAGGATGTTGTTTGCTGAAGCTAAAGCTGAAGGATGTTGTTGGCTGAAGCTAAAACTGAAGGTTGTTTGCTGATTGAAATGATTGGGTTGATGTCTGATTTGCTGGTTGGGGTCTCAAAAAGATGGAAAGCTCATGAGTTGTGATTGATTGATAAGCTCAAAAACAAGAGACAAAGTCCAGGTATTTTCTGTTGATCAAAGAGAAGTCTGAAAGATGATGTTTAAGACTCAAGCAAGCTGGACCTGTGGCTAATTTAGCTGATAGACTGAGGTTGGCCAGTATTTTGACTACAGACGACTGATGATAGCTCAAATGTGACTCAAAGGATGCTAAAGGTGATCAATAATAGCTCAGATGCGATCTGGTTTAAGCTCAACAGAGAATGACAGTGTTAACCAGAAGCGAATGCTATGCCAGAGGCGACGACTGTTGGTTCAAAGGCGATTTCCTGTTGATCAAAGGCGACTCAGATATCCCTAAGGGCGACAGTCTGTTGTTCAAAGGCGATCTCGTTTAGGAATAAGGCGACTAACTACGGCTTAAAGGTGATCTGGCTCAGACAAGATGCGATTGGTTATGATTCAGATGCGATTTGGTTCGGACAGTAGGCGATCAGCTGTGGTTTAAAAGCGATTCTGTTCAAGCAAAAGGCGATCAACTGTGGTTTAAAAGTGACTTTGTTTAATCAATATGCGGGCAGCTGTTGTTTAAAAGTGACACAGTTCAGGCAAAAAGCAAATTACTATAGTTCAGAAGAAATGTCTGTGGTCTGTGCGAGCAGTTTAGGTTCAAAGGTGACTGTGTTTGTCCAAAAGTTGTCTGATTTTGTAGTTTTTCAGCAAGAAAACAATGATAACAGTCACTCACACTCACAACAAGCACAAACTGATACAACCTAGGCTAGGATAGGACAGTATCTGTTGAATCCCCTAGCTGCGCCTATTCAAAGCGGGTAGCTCCAGGATCTTGGTAGCACTGGCTCCTCCTTACATTTGCACACACTTCTCACGCATACCAAGATCTGGGTTTCTTATAAGGCTTGACCCTCTCCAAACCTTTAGATTGTCCCTGCTACCTCGGCTAAGAACCGCATGAATCGGGGCCGCTTCAAGGGTTTTGCCCTCTGCATCAACAGATAGAAGGTTTTTTGGCTACTACACAAAGTTGCTAATAAGGGCATCCGTTCGGGTGGCTATACATGCAGCAGCGCTACTCTCCGTTATGGAGTCTCCCAGCCTCCAAGGGTTGCGCCTTGGAGGGTTTTGGGGGAGGTTGGCTGTCGGTATAACACAACTGCACCCGTTGTTTGTGGCTTTTGACACAAACACTTTTCTTATATAGCGGTTCGGAAGGACTTGGCTTTAGCCCGTTACCGCTTGGGTCGTATCCCTTCTCACACCGGGAAGGCAGGCCCTCTAAAGATAATGACAAGTTCTCATACACCCAAGATCCATTTGATAGGCAAGGGGAGAGGATACTTTTGCCATTAAATTTGGGTTACAATCAGGCACATGCAAGCAATCAAAAAGATAAATCAAGCACAGAGAAAACAATAGTTTATTTTAAGCACCAAGCCCAAATATGCCTAATTTAGTGAAAAAAAAAACCACAAATCTTGGACCGATCGAACCTGCAACAGATATGTCAGTAGTTTGATAACCTCCTTTCTTGGACAAATCGATAAGATGCTGCGCAAATACCCAATTAATAGCCAAAAATCCAACTGGGACTGAAACAGATTTGAAAACAACAGAACTTACCAGATGCGATTCACTACTGATCAAAAGCGACCTCCATTATACCAGAGGCGAAAGACTGCGGATCCTGTGCGATGCCGAAAATACTGTATGCGACACCTGTCATCTCATAAGCGACGCGTATTAGCCTAAGGCGATCAATTGAGAGTTAAATGCGACAAGTATCTGCAAAACATAGTCGACAGACAAAAACCCTAGTCTAACAGGTGATCACTGTAAATTCAAAAGCGACTCTAATTAATTCGAAAGTGGCCTCTGTAGGCTCAGAGACGAAGCAGTTACACCCAAAAGTGACTGGCTGCGAGACAAAAGTGACCTGTATCTGCAAAAAAAAGACTAAACCCTAACCTGCACAGGCGATCATTATCAGTTCATAAGCGATACAGATCAGTGTAAAGGCGAATACTGTTTGATTAAAAGTGATGCAAATGTATGCAAAGGCGGCCACTATTAAATCAAAAGCAATGCGAATGTGTGCAAAAGCGGTGACTGTTAGGTCAAAAGCGGTAAATACAGTCGAAAGCAACCGCGAAAATCACAGGCGAGCCTTTTAAAAACAAAAGCAATACGATTTTACCATAGGCGACGACTGTTCGTTTAAAGGTGATCCAGAGAGGTAACTGCGGCCTGTTCCAGCTTAAAAGAGGCGCAGAAATTCAGAAGCGGTGGATTTTCGTTCAAAAGCGACCAGAATTTTCTGCAAGCACCTGCAAAATCTGATCTTCAAAGAAAACAACTCCAAAAAATGAAGTCAATCAAGGACGTGAGTCCCACCAGACGTGCCAAAATGTGATAGGTGAAAGTCAGGTGTAGCAGATCAGACATAGTCATGAAACCCTAACCCTACCATCATCAAGGAATCTAACCTAAATGAATTCAAAGAACAATTGCAATTCAAGCATAACATCACCTAGACCGTGCGATTCCTCATTTGAGAGATGTGGACTACTTCTTCAACTATGAACAATTGCAAAGCTGAAAGCTGCCATGATGGATGATAAAAGCTCAATTGGATAATCAGATGCTCAAGATGATAATGTAGGTGCTATATGATGGCTGGATATGATTGCTGGATGTCTCATATGAAGTGAGAGGGTGTTTATATAGGACTTAGCCAAGATCAATCAACGGTGGAGATTCAGAGGCTATGTGAATGGCTAGGATTGAAAGTTACTAAATTTAGATTCCATTAATTGTGCATGTGAAGGATTGTAAATAAAAGTTGTCTTACAACGCATGATTGACTGGACAAGTGTGGGAATGTGATAAATGATAAGGGCTTAATTCAAATAAAATATTTGAATTAGTTGGGATATGAGTTGGAAATTAATTAAATAAATAAAATTTATTTAATTAATAGGATAAATGAATAAAATGGGATAAGACATGATGTGGAATTAATTAAATAAATAAAATTTATTTAATTAATTGGCTAAGTGGATGAGAATGGGATTGAATGGGATTTTAATTAAATAAATAAAATTTATTTAATTGATTGGCTTAATGATTAATGATTTAACAAGGTGTTGCTAGACATGGACAAATTTGGGTGTCTACATCAGGTATTTCTCAGTTCATGCAAATCATTAGTTAATCGAATAGATCTTTTAGTTTGAACATTGTTGTATCATGGTCGATTATAAGAGTTCGCCAGTAAGGTTAAACCTTCCGTATTTGTGGTGTAACAGTCAAAAATTGTAATGTATCAACAATAGGAAAACACAGTTAACATTCTAAGTAAACTATGTTGATCTATCTTCGTGATCGATGAGGACAATGAATGCAAATCGTTTGGTTGATTCTTGGTAAATCAAGTGAGTAGTATGTTACAGTATGCTACATCGACCATTTGCTATTATTAGCTTTGAAAACAGTTCTCTAATCGAATAAGTTTGTAACAAGTCATTGTAATGATTGTGAGATATCCAAACATTAGGCTCTCGAATGAATGAACCTTGTTTTCATATTCTCAACTTGAACCGTATAGTATTGAAGTTATATCGATTTAACATATTGTATTGTATAGATTATATATATGCATCATGAATAATGTTATCTACCAAGAGAACTAGAATCATATGAATTGTTAGTAAACTTTTGTGTCATATCTAAAGATAGTAACTTAGAGTTGCTAAGGAAAATGGAATAAGGTTATTATGAGAATCCCCTTTAAGACTATTTGTCATTGTTATTCATAAAGAGATCCAACACAACGGAATAGGCTAAGTATACTAGAGAACGACCTTGTAAGGATATTTATACTCAGGGTATGTTTTGTTTATAAACATTATTAAAGTTATTCTATGTTCCTTTGTATAGGAGACATTATCTATTTAGGAAATATAGTATTCTTAACCTTGGTTAAATCAAGGGTTATTCGCGAATCTAGAACTCCTAGAAATAAGATATGGTTATATTATTATATCATATTAACAAAGGGTATTAGGGTAACCCTAGAGTCGATTACCAACCAATGGAATGGTTATGTCATATAGACTTATTTAAGTCTAAAGGTATTATTATTATGACTCATGGATTAAACTAATACATGATTAGGATAGGAAGAGTTTTAAACTGTGAGAATAAGACAGTATCCAATTCGAGTAGGGGTGGGGGAACACAATGAGTACGTTCATTATGAACGTCACTAATATTAAAAACTTTGGCTAAAGTAATGCATTTGTTTTCTGCATGCATTGTCAATTCACTATATTCAGATTGCTCATCCTATCAGAAATCATACTTAGCTAGAGGGTATCTAGGGTTGTATGGTTGATAGAGTTGAGTAGAATACAACACTATGTACTCAGGAAAGGCAAATTACCACTGGTCACCTAAGGTCTATATTCCTCATGAAGGGTAGGGCCACTTCCTATGTGGAAGATGTGTGGGAGACCGTCGGTCTGTGGTTGGAGGTAAATCACTGGAAAGATGCTCTCTTGCCAAACAGGAAACATGCCAAGACTTGTGATAAAGATGTCAGATATTCAGATGCAGTATTTATTCCAAATTTGTATATGTAATGGTTTTACATTTGTAAACATTGTAAATGAAAAGACAATATGGGTATATTGTATTTTGTAGAAAAGAAATCTTGTAATTGTAGTTACTTGATTATTTGTTGAATAAAAAGAAAAAATTTCTCTATCTCATTTTTACCTTGTTGAATTACTTTATGGTAAATCTTCTAGTTTTACTATGGTAATCAAATGTGGATGTTACAACTTTCAACACTCAAACATTCCAACTCTCCCCAACTTCATCCTTGGACACATCCACCAAATTACTTGGTGCATCAAGGAGGCTTTGGTGAGAATTAAGGTTTATGGTTTTCATTATGTTTGTCTTTTTATTATAATATTGAAGTGGTTTTATGCTAATGAATGGAGTAGATTAGTATGTTTGATTTTTTCATTTTGTCATTCATTCCCATAGGTTCATAGCATGCATGTTTTATGGATGGATCCATGGGTTTTATGTGGTTGCATGGATGAATAGATCAGTTGTATGTGCTTGAATGGGTGGATTCATTGATTACTTGGTGTAGATTCATGGACTTTGGGTGTATTCATGTTTGTGGATTCATCGGTTGCATGTTGGTGCATGTTGTAGATTCATGTATTTTTGGGTGTACATGGACTTGTATGTTGTGAATTCATGGATTTTGGGGTCTACATGGACTTACATGCTATGGATTCATGGAGTTTTGGGTTTGCATGGACTTGAATGTGGTAGATTTATGGTCATTTGGGTCTACATGCATTTGCATGGTGTGGATCTATGATATTGCATCATTCAAATATTAGATCTGGAGATTTTAGATTAATGGGTACTCTAAATTTGTGATAGATTCATATTTGCATAGAGCTTGTGTGTGGCTTGTTTGTACATGTAAGACATTCAATTATAATAGATGTAAATTTTATAAATTTTGTTATTTAAATTTTGTGTTTCTTTTATAGATCTATGGAAGAATGTTATTCAAAGTGTAATTCTTGAGGGTTGTGTGGATGAGAGGCACATTGTAAACTTGCATGCATGCTTTGAGCATGGTAGAGGAAGTCGTTTGTAACTATCGTAGTTGTAGGAGTGTTGGAATGTGATGAGTCACTCAACATTTTTGTGCTAGTCCTTGTTGGGTTCTTGAACTATAGTTATTTTAAATTGTGGATTTGTTTCATTTTAGATCTAATTTTTGTGTCATGGGAAGTTTGTTTTTTATGAAGAGTTGAGTCCGCATGTTTTGGGTTCTACATTATTTTGGTGGATCCAAGTTGTAATGTTTTGAGATTTATGAGTTTTGTAGTTTTCTTTGGTTTTAATAGGAGCATTGGTCATGCTTTCTTTCACCTTTGGAGGTTGCATGTGTGTTGGTTTTGTGGGTGCCATGTTTATATACCTACATGTTACATAAAAACTTGGGAGTGGATCTACTAAGTGCTAATGGTGTCATGTGCATGTAATAGGGATTTGTTGTAGACTATTTGGGTGCCATAGAAGTGAAAATTCTAGTTTGTTGGCCTGGTCATCATAGTTCATTAGCATGTTTAATAGAAGTAAGACATGAACTAATAGATGGTTAAGGTGTGGGTTACTTGTAGTTGACCTATAAAGGTACTTTGAGTCACCTATAGCTAACATGTAGTACTTTGGGTAATGTCTAACATACTTGTAGTTGTACTTTGGGAACCTATAGTAGTTGAACAGTGTGTGACTATAATTTCAATAGATGCTATCACATTGTGTGGACATCTACACATTGCACTAGTGTCCAAGTACAAGAAATCATTTGAATACTTGACACGTCAGCACAACATGAGGTAAATGCAACAATAGCATTGGTTAACACATGAAAACTAAAACATGAGTTGGCACCATGGGCAGGAAGAGGCTAAATCAAGGTCAAATGAATCTAAAAGCACACCAAGGGTTATGGATACTAAAGTGAGCCAAAAATATAACAATAAATTGCAAGGGTATGTAATATTTGACATTACATTTTTCCCCCACTTTAGCAGGTTGATGACACTGAGTGATAAGCTGCACTAAAGTACATAAAGGAAATAACATCATAAAAATAATACTATAGAGGATATGTGATACTTCTTCAAGCAAGGGAATCATACCTCCAACTAAGAACCTATAGAACAAACACATTAACAACAAAAACATGCATAACAAGTAATGTTACATGACACAAAAATTGCAACACAAAAGCATTAGAGAAATATGACTTGCAAAACAAGATCATTAGCAAATCATATATAATCTAACATGCAATACAATACATACATAAAGGAAACTATTAAATAAAGGATATGAACAAGCACAAGAAGAACATACAATAAACACACAAAGAAATGAAAAGAAAAATAGAAGCATTTATGAGCATACTTCATTGCTAGAAAATGGAAAAGCACAATCCCAAAGTACTCTATTTCTAGGAAGATGCAGGGTATGGTTCAAGGTCTAGTGTACTTTGTTTCTAGTAACCATACAATACCCTCATGAATCACAATCACTATCAAACTTTGTTGCTCGGTGACTCGTAACTGATATGAGGCACACAAACTAGTGTACTTTTGTTGTTAGGTGGCTCATATGCAAATACAATATCAAGGATTACATGGCCTAGTCTATTTCTAGGTAATCCTAATAAGGGCGGTTAATCCAAGCAATTCTCTATACTTGTGACCACATGATACTAAAACTGGCCATGTGTGTGTGCATATGTGTGGATGCACATGTGAGAGTGTAGAATATGTCCCCCTTAAAATAATTTCATAAATCAAGATTATGCAATTGATTTTAAGATAGAAATGTGGAAAAGGTGAAATATCTCTAGGCCACATATACAAATAGATATGCACCTAGAGTCACCAAAGAGAGATACTCCCAAGGAGAGGCATAAAATATGATGTTGCTACCATAATACACCTAAAATTGTGTTGATGGAGTGACATTGAGAGAAGATGCAATGTCACATAGAAACTAGCAACATCTCATGAAGGCACACAAAGGGATATACATGCTTGGGTTAGGTATATGTATAGGAATCATAATCAAGGAATATGAATTAAACCATCATCATCCCCCAAGCATGTAGAATTGCAAGCACAAGGGAAGGCACATAGTTAACAAACAAAGAAAAGTTTTTAAAATTAGGTCAACATGGAAGAGACCTAAATGTCTCAACATTTTGCATTGTCCCCAAAATACACAAAAGGCAAATGTATGACATATACAAGAAAGTAGATACAAAAGAAAGAAGTTCACAACATTTTTTTTCTCCTATATCCATGTACCTACAAGGGTACCATGGGTCCTCCAAGGGGAACTAACAAACATATAACACACAAGGATATGGGAGTACAGGAACAAGTATAATAAACAAGCATATATACATGTGAGATGAAAATTCTACGACCAAGGTTTCTGATCCATGAAGTCATCATTGTCCCAATCTCATCCAGGTGAGGGTAGAGGACCACTGGGTGGTGGAATAGATGCAAGGATAGCATAAGTAGGAACACGATCAACAAGATGTACAATGGTAGGAGAAGCAACGTCTATCTAAGGGGCAAGTGTCAGTGGTCATGTGAAGATGGTGGACAATGCTACTACATCTAATAACAACTAAAACAAGCACTCCTTTTGTGAGGGACCAGTGAGTCAGGGTCATAGTAATCAACTAGTCATTGATTCTCACTTCTAGAAATTGAAAGGAAGCAATGTGTGCGGAAAATGCTTCCTACGCTAATCTAATGAGGAGAGATGTATGCAAATTATTTTTAACCTTTACAATTATAGTGTTATTAACCCAACAACAGAGATATTGCAGCAATACACATACACACATAATGTAGATAGAAGAGAGAGACAAGATATAACGTGGGGAAAACCCTTGCGGGAGAAAAACCCCACAATCCAAAACCTGCACAATGTATTATCAAAACAAGGAATGTTTACAACACACTTGCAATGCAAGTCTTTACAGGAGTCTTTGACACTCATAACTAGAGATATTCTGGTAGCATAACAATACCTGTCAATCACACTATGCATCTCCCATCCAAGCACCTATTTTATAGAAGTTTCAAGGCAAAATGGAACCTTCTTGAGATGGGTGTCCATGTTGGCTTCATGGCCCAAAGCCCACGCCTAAAGAAACTTGTCCAACACTATAGCATGGTTCTAACACTTGTCATATCATCCCATCCCAATGTGGGTTCCTAGTCCCAAGATAGGCTATGACAAATGTTCTTACGCACCTTACAGTTGTTATAGAATCTGTCATAACTGACAACACTTACAGCTGTAAGAGAATATGTCATACACTGACTAAAAATAGCATATTCCTCTTAAAACATGTCATAACCTCCCTTGGGCACCCAAATATGCCTTCCTCAAAGATGCTCTTCGACACATGTCCTCACCTGTCATAGGATCTTCTATTTACGACTCTTACACATCATAGAATCTGTCATAGGAATCTGCCATGACCGTTACACGTCATAATTCTTTACACACTGCTCAAGATGCCGACACATGGTAGGAAACCTCTACCACAATATAGGACGCCTATATCCACATGGAGTGAGTTGACCATCCTATTCACTTTACAAGTGGAGTGACAACTCATTGTGCCACTTCACACTAAATGACAAAATAGGATGTGCAACTTAATTACATCATAGGCTAATTAAATAAATACATTACAAATAATAAATACAAGAAATTACCAAGGTTGAGACACCTTAATTCTCAACATTCTCCCACTTGTCGAACAACTTGTAAGAGCCAATAGAAATAACAAGATTTAACTGCTATAGGCCGAGAGGCCCATAAACTTTGAACACCATCTGAACTTCTTTATGCCCACTGGTTTCATCAATGCATTTGCAACATTCTTCAAAGTGTCTACCTTCTCCAATGTCACCTTCCCATCCTCTAACATGTCTCACACAAAATGAAATTGTACATCGATATGCTTTGTTCTGGCATGGAAAGTTAGATTCTTTGCTAGGAAAATCACACTCTGACTATCACAACAGATAGTAATTTGTTCTGCATCAACACCAATATCAGAACACAATCTCTTAAGCCAAATGGCTTCCTTGCAAGCATGAATAGCTGCCATATAATCTGCTTCTGTCATGGAAAAATCAACCACAAGTTGCTGCTTACTCATCCAACTAATTGCACCACCGAACATAGTAAACATGTAAGCACTGGTGGATCTCTTGCTGTCAATGTCACCTGCCCAATCGAAATCCACAAATACATAGAGAATGCAGAGGTCCTATAGGATGACCATGATAACATAGGGAATACTCAGAAGTACCTCACAAATATCTGAACACTTACTTTACTGCATCCTAATATACCCGTCCAGGATTAGCCATAAATCGACTAAGGACTCCCACTGCTTGGGCAATGTCTAGTCTTGTGCAGACCATAGCATACATCAAACTGCCAACAACACTAGCATAATGTACTATGCTCATGTCCTCCACCTCAGAAGGAGATTTTGGACAATCATTAATAGATAATTGTGTCCCCAAAGAAATAGGAACACACAATGGTCTACAATCTGCCATGTTGAATCTATCCAACACAGTCTTCACATACTTACTTTGGCTTAACCAAAGTTTTATGTTAGCTCTATCTCTTCTCGTAGACACCCTAAAATGACCGTGTCGTCGAATCACCTGCATTTCAAACGTTAATTAAATAATCTAATTATTTAATTAATTTCACCAAAATCACCAAATTCTTCTAAATCACATAACTGTGACATTAATTGAATAAATTCTCTTTATTTAATTAGTTAAATTAAATTCTTCTATTATTCTTCCACAATTAAATAATTTGTATTATTTAATTAAATCGTTATCCTCTTTCAAATTTCAAGTCTCCATTAATTAAATAAATTCAATTATTTAATTAATTCATCCAACTCTACCTTATCTACAATTAAATAATTTACATTATTTAATTAAATCAATTATTCTTCTAAGTTTAAATAAATCATGCAAATTTATTTAAATTGTCTCAATCCTCTAAAAGTAAATAAAATCAAGTATTTTATTTATAATCTTTTGTTCCTCTCTCATGCACAATTAAATAAATAAATTTATTTATTTAATCTCTATTATCTTTCCAATTCCTCTTAAAATATCTTGTTAACTCGTGCACAATCAGTCTTATTTTTAGAACTCTAAAAAAGGCAAAATTACAAGTTGAGTTATCTATTCAATCAATCTTGTTTTCATCATATTTTACTAAAAATATCTTTATGGGTTGACACATGTTGTGTGCACATTCATCATAGTTATTTGATTTATCTCCTCCGTTGATTCTTCTAAATTATCTAGACCGTTGATCGATCTCTATTGAAACCTATATAAACCCCCCTCATCTCCTTCACAAAGCCTCTTCGATCACTTATTCTCAGGCATACTTAACAACGCTTTGAGCATACATCGCATCGATTGAGCAACTTCACGATCTTTTAACATTGATCTTTGAGCACTTTACTTGCTTGTTGCAAACATGGTTTCATAGCACTATTGAACAATCCACATTCATCCAAAGGGAACAATACAAATCTCGGTAAAAGCTTTCATATTTCATTGATTTATTAGTAATGGCTTTTATTTAGATTGGTTCTCTTTATGTTATTGGGTCTTTCATTTGTTAGTTTTAATTTAATCAATTTTCCTCATACACACTTCTGATTTCCATTCCCAGAATGTACCTGGTTGCCCCTAACTTTTTCATTTCAAACTGTGCTGACAACTGAGACTTCAAATTAGAAATCATATTCTTACCTTTCCCAATTAACAACATATCATTAACATACACTGTAATAATGAGAATGCGATCATTGTCAAATTTATAATATACACAATGATCTGATTTTGACCTCAGAAATCCAATCGACAACACAAAGGCATCAAATTTCATGTACCACATCCTAGGAGATTGCTTCAAACCATACAAAGACTTCTTCATCTTGCAAACCAAATTTGCTTTACCTTTTTCTATGTAATGCTCTGGCTGTGACATGTAAATCTCTTCCTCCAAATCTCCATGAAGGAATGTTGTCTTCACATCCATCTACTCCACCTCTAAGTCATAAGCTACTACAAGAGATAATAGGAACTGAATAGATGTCAGCTTTGCAACAGGAGAGAAAATTTCACCATAATCAATCTCCTCCACTTGTGAGTACCCCTTCGCAATAAATCTGGCCTTGTACTTTTCAACACTGCCATCTGCACCAAATTTCTTCTTAAACACCCATTTACAACCAACAAGTTTCCATCCTTCAGGCAAAGGCACCAACTCCTAAATTTTATTCTTCTCCAAAGAAGCCATCTCATCTTCCATGGCCTCCTTCCAGGAACCTGCATCTTTCATGCCCATAGCCTCTATCATAGTTCTAGGCTCATCAGTGTTAGTAAGCAAGGAAAAAGCACAACTAGAATCTAGCAATGAGTAACCAAACCTATCAGGTTGCTTCTTTGTTCGTGTAGACCTCCTCAAGGGCTAAGATTGAGGTTCTGCTTCTTCTTCCGATCTTTTAGAGCTGCTAGAGCTCTCCTCATCATCAGGTCTCATAGGGTCTGTCAGTTTAGTCTTCTCAGGGGTAGAAGGAAACTGATGCACATCCTCTTTCTTTTCTTTCTCTTCTGGCTGTAGAACCACGGAAGAATGTGTTAGCTCTCTGAAAATAACACTTCTACTATACAACACTTTTTCAGCCACAGGATCCCAAAGCTTGTATCCTTTCACACCAACACCATAGCCAATGAAGATACACTTAACATCTGTGTTCTCCAATTTTGACCTCTTCTCCATAGGCACATGAGCATATACCTCACAACCAAAAACACGAAGATGTCTTATTGAAGGCTTCTTACCAGACCACACTATTGAAATTAAGGAACACTAAGAGGGGGGTGAATCAGTGTTGTGCAAAACTTATTATTAATTTATCACATACATCCAAAAGAAAAAAGCATAAACACAAGAATAGAAACAGCAAGATCACAGCACATGAACACCAGGATTTTTACGTGGAAACAAGGTTAAGGGAAAAACCACGGTGGGGGTTAACCCACAAGAATTTATACTCTATTAAAAGTATTACAAATGGGGAAGGCAAGTGCCTTCGGGCACACTGCCTAGAGCTCACTGCTCAAAGAGGCTCACTGCCTACAAATCAATTACAAAAGTTCACTAGAATGTTTGAACTAAGGAATAGAATCTAACAATGCAAGATTACAGTTCTAGTTGAGCTCAGTACACTAACTTTACACACTTCATCTTTCTATGCCCTGCTTCACTGCTCTGCCATGATCTAGAGCTTAGATCTCTTCACTTCACATTTGATTATGCTATACTTCTCACTAATTCCTTCATACTTTCTTCTCTACCACTTGAAATGCTTAAACTCATTGATTATATATATCCGCTACATGAAATTGCATTAATTGCAATCAGCCTTAAGAAAAACTTAGACTTTTTAAGAACATTGTTTTGTCGGCTGAATCCATGCACAAACACCAATGCAAACTAAAACCTTTGTATCCAAGTCACCTTACATGTCAGCCAATACCACTAGATCTCACAAATTACTCAATCAATAGCTTTTCCTAATCCGTACGATGACCAAACACCAAGTTAGCTTGTTCTTCACTGGACTAAATTGTTTAACCAGAACCCGATACTCATATGCATGTAACTTTCAATCCCTTCATCACCGGAGGCTAAAATATTGGATATAGGTATCCCTAACATCCCTAAACATTCCCTCAGATCCATAGCACAATATAATTTCCTGTGGAGAAATGCGGACCAGGATGCTGAACCCTGTCATATGCCATGTTCCTGTCTATCTGAACTTAGACAAATCTACAATCTAACTTCCGGTATGATCCACTGATGAAATGCAGATGTGTAAGATAGATTTGGTTGCCATCAATGACAACACCTAACATGCCTAGAAGTGTCTCTTGCCAACAATCTCCCCCTTTGGCATTGATGGCAACACTTAGTGAAAAATGACTAAGTGTTAGACTACCCCTTACTACTTGTGATTTCCAATGCTCCCTCTTAGATTAATTCTTCATTTTTCACTGCTTTTCCTCTCCCCCTTTGACATCAATGGCAAAGGCTGGAATCCACATATCAAAATTAATGCAAAAATTTTATGTACATGGGTCAAAACTCTAAGTATATACTTCTGCATATGATCATACAATCCTTAAGCCTTGTTCATCAGCAAAACGATATAGACAAAAATGTTTTTCAACCGTGACAATTCACTATCCCAGTTCTTCTTTATGCTGCCCAAAATGGATATATGCCTTCTAGACAAAAATGCTTGTGATTCTGCCTTTTGAAGGTCAGTAGGATCACTAGCAGTAGTAGCAGCTTGGGATTCTATCAATAGATCATACATAGTTTCTAATTTGGGGGAAATAAGTCCCCGAAGCTTATCCAATATGTCCAAAACTTTAACCTTTTCATTCTCCAGGTCAGTCAATTCATTCCACAAACTCACTACTTGGCATTCTTTGGTAGATACAAACTTAGTTAAAGGACTATATGACTAAGAAATGTTAGACAATTTGAGCTCTAAGTCCTTAATCTTCTTCTCAATATCTTCAATAGCTTTAGATTGATTTAAGGAAAACTTATAAATCTCTACTCCTTCAGATAGGGCATTTTGAATACTTTTTACACTAGTATCAAGCCTTGATCTATCATAACTAATTATTTTCTTTATTTCAGCAAACCTCTTCTCATTAAATTCATTTCTAACTTTAACTTCTGCTAACTTCTCTAAGGTTTCAAAATGAGAACTTACAGAGTTTATCAGACTTTTCAACTGACCGGAGGGAGATGCTGTGAGACATTCTGAAATGTGGGCATGATTTTCTCCAAAATCTCAGATGCAAGGCCAAGCAATTCGTTATCTTCTATATGAGACTTTAGGATTTCTTCTCTGGCCTTAGCTTGTGCAATAGAGACCAACTTTATCTTCTACACCAGTGATAAAGTATCAAAATTGATTGGTCCTTGTATTATATCCTGATCTTCTTCAATTTGTTTATCTCTTTCCAAAATTTCTTTTATTGCTTCTGCAATGTCTCTTGCCCAATATGATGTTACAAATTTAAGCTCTTCAAGGCCTCCATCTTCTCCCTTTTGGAGTCAACCACATTGTCTTGCTCATCATTTTCATTCTTTTTCTTTGCTTCTAACTTCTCTGCATCATCATCAGAAGCATCCTTGCTTTTATCTATCTCAGAAATATCTTCTACATTATCTTCCGAAGGATTTGGTGTATCCTCAATGGTAGTATTATCAAATTCCTCAACATCTAGAGTGGAGGAATCAGTTTCTTTTTCTTGATCTTCCTTCATCATTTCTTCATCTTCTTTATTCAATGTTTCTTCTTCTAGAATAGAGACATCATCTACTCCAGATTGTTGCTCATTTTTATATAGCTCTTCAACATTCAAAACTGAAGCTTCCTTAGTATCAACTGGTTCTTTTGTAACCACATAAAACTTATTCTTGTCTAATGCTTTCTTTAGAATTTGTTCCATTTCTTTAACAACTTCATCAATGTCTCCAATCATCAGCTTATTCATCCTTTTCTTGCTTCTGAATTCATTCTTGACTTCTTTGAGAATATTATCTACTTCTTTTCTGGAGATCACCAGACATAGACTGGACATTATGTGTTCCCTCAGCTCCATATTCTTTGTTTTGGCAGCTTCTTTTCTTATTTCTAGAATGTATCTTAAACTCTTAGGAACTTCTGACAAAATCTCTGCTAATGCTCTATTGAATACATTCAAATATTTTATAGTAGCATCCTCCAAAAAAATTTTGTTAGCATCACTGTAATGATCATAGAATTTAGTCATTGGTTTTAGGTTTCCATCTACAGTGATTGTCTTAATGATGTCCTCCACAGAAGGAGTTGTCCTCGCAACATCAGCCTCTGACTTATGCCTCTTACTTGGCTTTTTTCTTCCGGAGGGCTTCTCCTTAGACACTTTAACAACTTTAGTGTCTAAGGCCTTCAACTCTTTAACCTCATCATATGAATCAGTCTTTTCTTCATCCTCCTCCATACTTCCATATGGCCTCTTGGCCATTTCTTTTGTTCTTTTTCTTTCCTTACCGGTAGGTTTTTCTTTGGGTTTCTCTACAACAAGAGAAGATGATGCACCAGATGTTGAACTAGAACTGCTAGTAGTACTTGACTTAGGAGGTTCTGCTAGAACACTTTCCTATTCCCCGTCTTGCTTCTCCTTCTCAACCTTTTCTATTCTTTCCCTAAATTGCTTCACATCTTCCTTAGTAAGGCCTAGATTCTCAGCCAATTGCTCAACTTCTTTCCTTACTTTCCTTTTGATTTCAGGAGCCTTGAATTTAAGATGTAGTTTTAGTGAAATCTCTTTATATGTTCTAAATCTCTCCTCAGCTGAATCCCTAGGTTGGCTCAACAGATGTTGTGCATACAGCTCTAGTACCTTTCCATCCACTTCATAGCCCATGGGCATGATCCACACAACTCTAGGCTCCACTGCTTCCATTTTGCACTGATCAACAGTAACCATAAAACAAATGGTGTCCTTGTATTTCTTAACCACAGCTCTAGGTATTCTCTCCCTAGCCTACATTATACTCTAGAAATTTTTGAAGAACCCCCAAAGTGTAGTCTTTTGTGCATCATGACTACCCAAATAACTCAAATGATTCCTAATCTGGACTGCTACTGGTTTGTCATTTGACCAAATTATATTTTTGTTTCCCGAAAGCTCACTCAAGAAATAGAAGAAGAGACACATAATTAATGTACCAAATTTGAATGAGTAGTTTTTGTCCTTTATCTTGCTTAGGTTCTCCATGAGCTAGTTCAACAACAGTTCACAAAGATCATAGTCTGCACCTTCTTTTATCATCTTATATGCAGTATAGATGGTTGTTCTGGAAACTGAATTTTCTCTACTAGAGTAATATATCCTATATCCTATCACCATTGATGTGAATTTGACCCCATGATCCTCTGTCATTTATAGTCATGGCTCTCTTGTCAAATTTTGATCCGGTTGCCTCGGTGACTTCTTGATTCTTCACAGCCTTCAACTGAGGCAAGGTACCGGTTGAATTCAGTCATGTAACTACCCTTATTGCATCCTTTGTGATTTTGAATGGATGATTCAACCATAGAAACTCATCATGGATACGGCTCAAGACATACTGGACCCACTTGTCCTCTGCAAAACACAGAAACTCAAAAAATTGTATGAACTTCTTGTCTTTCAGGGCTTTGTATTCTAGTTTGAGCTCAAAATCATCACCTTTTAAGTGATTCATGAATAGATTAGCAAACCTTGAGTCGCCATGCTCTTCTAGAGGTGCATGAATATAAGCCCTAATATCCTCTGTATGAAGAACTCCATATGGAACACCAAAAAATATTCCCATCAGATCTACTTCAGTGGACTTGAAAGGATGCTTCTTAAACTTTGTCCTAGGTCACTCAGTGATATTCACAACCAGAGTTGTAGCCATTTCAAAAAGATCACAAGTTCAAAGCTTCGTAGAAGAATACCTTTTTCTTCACTGAATTAGGGTTAGCTGTCGAATTCATTCTTCGCACTTCAGCTCTTTGAATTTTCAGCTCAAGCCCTCTTCTCCCTATTCTCTTCAAATGCAAAGTGATTCAAGTGTTTGAATGAATGACCTTTTATCCTTCACAAAACCTATTCTTCATTGTAATAAATGTTTTGCCCTAATACATCCGGTTACACTATTTTTGCATACAATCAATCTTCAATTGCTCCACAATCAATCATTTTAGCTTCTTTTCTTCTGGAACTTGCTTCAATAGATCTGCAATATGCTTCTTTAACTTCATTCATCATGCCAGATTTAGGCACCCACTTACTGGCAGAGGGAAATAGATTTTCAATGTAGCTCCCCTTGATCCAGAACTCCTGATTCAATTCCCAGAGGAATTATCAGCACCGGATTCTAGTGCCAACCCATTGTCAATATTCATTTTACCTTTCTTCACTGATGTTTTGTACATTTCATTCTGGATCTCATTCACATCAACTTTGCCCTTGCCTTTGTCCAACTTCTGCTCTATTTTTCCTTTACCTACCTGAGAGTTCTCCTTTTTGCTTCTGTAAAATTTAGCAATGTGTCCGGATTTGTTGCAGTTGAAACGCACAATCTTATTTTTCTGACAATTACATGTGGCAGCAGGTTTAGATCTGCATCGTATTGCAATATGCCCAAACTTATTGCAAGTAAAACATCTTCCATTGAACACCTGTTTGTTCTTAGGAGGATTCCTTGATCCACTTCTGCATTCCTCAGCCTTATGACCTATCTTTTTGAAATTAAAGCATTCACTGGAGAAAGATGATGCATTTTGATTTACTTTAATTCTGCATTGATTAGCTCTATGACCATACTTATTGCATTTGAAACAATTGCCATTGAAAGATGGATACCTTTGAGCATTAGGTTGTCTTACCAGAGGTCTTCTAGGATTCCTTCTTTGATTTCTTGCTTCAGGATTTCTTTGACCAGATCCAGAGCTTTCATCTTTCTCAAATCCTAGACCATGCTTATCATTTGCCTTCTTCTAACTATCAAGAAACACCTCAAGTTTATCTAAACTTATCTTGAATTTCTCTTTGTACTCATTTGCAGCTTCTAAGTCATGTTTGAGAATGACAATTTACCTTTCAAGTTCTTCCTCATTGTCCCTGCTTTCTTGTAGATCAGACTCTAGATGGCCAATTATTCTATCCAATCTACAACATTCTTTTGTTCTTTCTTTTAGAGATTGATTCAATTTTTCCTCAGTCTTCTTCCTTTCTTCAATTTCCTTGGTTAGCCTCATCACCTCGAATTCCATCTCATGTTTCAGGACAACAACTTCTTTTGCTAACTTCTCACGTTCCTTTGTCTTCTCCTTCGGGGCCTCATCCATGTCAATGTCTTCATTCTGATTTGCTAGTTGAAGAAGTAGCTCCTTCCTCTTTTCATTAGATTTTCTCAATTGTCCTTTTAAGGTCTCAATGAAATCTCCAGCATCTTTAAGGTTCTCTTGCAGATCTCTGATTTCTGCTCTAGACAGGTCAAGATCATCTAAGGCTACTTGAAATTATTGATTGATACCATCAGAATGCTTGAATGAACCCATTGAAAACACCTTCCCAGATCTTCCTCAAGCTATTAAACTTCTTCTAAGGAACTTGGCTCTGATACCAATTGTTGAAATTAAGGAACACTGAGAGGGAGGCATGAATCAGTGTTCTGCAAAACTTATTATTAATTTATCACATACATCCAAAAGAAATAAGTATGAACACAAGAATAGAAACAACAAGATCACAACACATGAACACTAGGATTTTTATGTGGAAACCCGGTTAAGGGAAAAACCACGGTGGGGGTTAACCCATAAGAATTTATACTCTGTTAAAGTATTAAAAATGGGGAAGGCACATGCCTTTGGGTATACTGCCCAGAGCTCACTTCTCAAAGAGGCTCATTGCCTACAAATCAATTACAAAAGTTCACTAGAATGTTTGAACTGAGAAATAGCATCTAACAATGCAAGATTACAGTTTCGGTTGAGCTCAATACACTGACTTTACACAGTTCATCTTTCTCTGCCCTGCTTCACTGCTCTGCCATAATCTGGAGCTTATATATCTTCACTTCACACTAATTCCTTATATTCTCTCCTCTACCACTTGAAATGATCTAACTCATCGATTATATATATCCGCTACATGAAATTACATCAACTACAGTCGGCCTTAAGAAAAACTTAAGACTTTTTAAGAACATTGTTCTTTCGGTGAAATCCATGCACAAACACCAATGCAGACCAAAACCTCTGTATCCAAGTCACCTTACATGTCAGCCAATACCACTAGATCTCACAAATTTCTCAATCAAAAGTTTTTCCTAATCTGCATGATGATCAAACACCAAGTCAGCCTGTTCTTCACTGGACTGAACTGTTTAACCAGAACTTGATACTCAGATGCATGTAACTTTCAATCCTTTCATCATCAAAGGCTAAAATCTTGGATTTAGGTAGCCCTAACATCCCTAAACATTCCCTTAGATCCGCAGCACAATATGATTACCTGTGGAGAAATGCGGACCAAGATGTTGAACCCTGTCATATGCCCTGTTCCTATCTATCTGAACTTAGACAAATCTGCAATCTAACTTCCAGTATTATCCACTAATGAAATACAAATGTGTAAGATAGATTTGGTTGCCATCAATGACAACACCTGACATGACTAGTAGTCTCTCTTGCCAACACACACCTCCATGGGTGTCTTACCAACAAGAGCTGATGTAGGAGACCTGTTTACCAAGTAGCAAGCAATGGCTACAACTTCAGCCCAAAAATTTTGTTCAAGGCTTGCTCCACTAAGCATAATCCTAGCCTTCTCCATCAGTGTCCTATTCAACCTCTCTATAACTCCATTTTTCTATGGGGTGTATGGATTTTTTTTATGTCTTTCAATCCCATGTTCTTTGCAGAACTTATCAAACTTTGTAGAACAAAACTCACCACTGTTATTAGTTCTCAAACACTTAATCTTTTTACTAGTCTAATTCTCAACAAAAGCTTTAAACTCTTTGGACTGACTAAAGACTTTAGATTTTCTCCTGATGAAATAAACCCATGTCCTTCTACTGTAGTCATCTATGAATGATACAAAATATACAGATTTAGAGATCAAAGGAACACTTACTAGACCAAACACATCAGAATGAATAAGATCCAACACATCAGAAGACTTATGGGAACTCAAGTAAAACTAAACATGGTTTTGCTTTCCATATATACAATGTTCACAAAAGTCAAAATCAAGATTACAATCATCTAACCCCTCAACGAGGTTTTTATTTTTCAGGGTTCTAAGACCCTTCTCACTAATGTGGTCAAATCTCTTATGCCATAACATTGTCTTCTTAGTAGGAAGCTTAACTTCCAAAGCATGAGCACCCTTGGGTACCCAAAATGTGCTACCATCAAAATTTGATACAACAAATCTTTTAGTTTCTGGTTCCAATGGTGGGGATGAAGTGACTACAACTCTTTTCTTCGAGTCAGAAAAAATATTGCACTGTGAAGTGCATGCCTCTAGCTGAAATAGAGTACCTCTCCAAGTACCCTTTCCAAGCACCATAGATCCTCTAGTCATCTTGCATCCTTCTTTCGAGAAGACAACCTGCATCATTCAATTTACTTATAGAAAGCAAGTTCCGTGCCAAGCCTGGGATGTGCATGACCCCAAAGATCCCCTTCACTCGTCCATCAGGGAATCAGATTGAGACTCTTTCATGACCAACAATCTTTAGATGAGAATCGTCACCCAGGTACACTCTTCCACCATCAAACTCTTCATACTTTGTAAACTAGTCTTGATGTGAGGTCATGTGGAAAGACGCACCAGAATCAATCAGCCACACATCATCAGATGCATGAGTGGCCAAGGCTGCGATGAAAGCATCACCATCATCTTGTGACTTGTCAGAATCTAAATCTGGGACATTCTTTTCTTTTCTTCTTCTCCTCTTTGCATTCCTTTCAAAAATGCCCAATTTTTCCACAGTTCTAACAAAGAGCCTTGGACTTTCCAGAAGATTTGGATCTACCCTTCTCATCTTTCTTGTCCTTCTTTTTCCCTTTCTCCTTGGGTCTTCCACGAACTGCAAGAGCCTCTTTGGCTGACTCAGAGGATTTTCTCCGCATCTCTTCAGGTAACAGTGAAGACACCACTTCATCCATCTTAAAGGTGGATGTGGTACTCTCGATGGCCATTACAAGATGATCCCACGAATCCAGCAAAGAACAAAGCAAGGTCATACAATGATCCTCCTCCTCCATCTTCACACCCACGGATGTCAACTATGCAACTAGCATGTTAAAGGCATTCAGGTGATCTGCAACAGATCCTCCATCCTCCATCCTTAGAGAATATAGCTTCTTTCTTAGGAATAGCTTGTTCACCAAGGAGGTAGCCTGATAAACATCTCCCAGCTTCTTCCAAAGTTCTTTCACGGTCTTCTCCTCATGGACATTCAATAGGACAGAGTCAGCTAAAGAGAGTCTCACAAGACCCTTAGCTTTCTGATCCTTAAGATCCCAATCAGCTTGGGACATTGTTGTAGGTTTTGTACTAGAAATTGTTTCCCATAGGTCTCTATCAACAAACATGTCTTCCATTTTAAGTTTCCACAACTTGAATTTGGTGTCATTAAACTTCTCCACCTCTACTCTTCTAGATGTGCCTGCCATCTCCTTCCTGCAACAAGATTATAGAATACTCTGCACAGACTCCCACTTAATCTATGATCAGCTCAAAAAACCTTTACCCAAAAACTAGGACAAAAGGTGATCAAGCTTTGATACCAACTAAAAGGAAGCAAGGTGTGCGGAAAATGCTTCCTACGCTAATCTAATGAGGAGAGATGTATACAAATTATTTTTAACCTTTACAATTATAGTGCTATTAACCCAACAACAGAGATATTGCAGCAATACACATACACACAAAATGTAGACATAAGAGAGAGACAAGATATAACATGGGGAAAACCCTTACGGGAGAAAAACCCCACACTCCAAAACTTGCACAATGTATTATCAAAACAAGGAATGTTTACAACACACTTGCAATGAAAGCCTTTATAGGAGTCTTTGACACTTGTATCTGGAGATATTTTGACAGCATAATAATACCTACCAATCACACTATGCATCTTCCATCTAAGCACTTGTTTTTATAGAAGTTTTAAGGCAAAAATGGAACCTTCTTGAGATGGGCGTCCATGTTGGCCTCATGGCCCAAAACCCACGCCTAAGGACACTTGTCCAATACTACAGCATGGTTTTGACACTTGTCATGTCACCCCATCCCAATGTGGGCATTTAGTCCCAAGATAGGTTATGACAGATGCTCTTATGCACCTTACAACTGTCATAGAATCCGTCATAACTGACAACACTTACAGTTGTAAGAGAATCTGTCATACACTGACTAAAAATAGCATATTCCTCTTACATGTCATAACCTCCCTTGGGTGCCCAAAGATGCTCTTCGGCACATGTCCTCAACTGTCATAGGATCTTCTATTTACGACTCTTACACGTCATTGAATCTGTCATAGGAATCTATCATGACCGTTACGCATCATAATTCCTTACACACTGCTCAAGATGCTGATACATGGCAGGAAACCTCTACCACAATATAGGATGCCTATATCCACATGGAGTGAGTTGATCATCCTAGTCACCTTACAAGTGGGGTGACAACTCATCATGCCACTTCACATTAAATGACAAAATAGGATGTGCAACTTAATTACATCATATGATAATAAAATAAATAAATTACAAATAATAAATACAAGGAATTACCAAGGTTGAGACACCTTAATTCCCAACAAAAATAGAAACATGAGCACTAGGACCAAAAAACTGAGGTGGAGGAGCCTCCATGCTAGGGGGACTTAATGTAGAAGGGTTCAAAGGTGGTGGAATGGGGTTAATCTTAGATTTGTGATGGGGTGGTGTGGGGTAATGCTCAATTTTACATTTGAGAGGTGGAGGAGGGATATCAATGTCTAATATGGAAGGGCAAAGCTCTAGAAAGATGTGATGATTAGTGCACATGAAAGAGGCCATGGAATAAAAGGTGGTGTTGGATATGACACACAATAGGTAGGTCAATAGGCTCAAAAAATGGGGTTTGGCCTAGGATCTCTAGGAGTAGGGGAGGCTTGATGGATTTGGGTCTTTTCTCTTGAAGCTCCTAGGAAGGGTCACAAGGTGGAGGGATAGAAGGAGGCTGATTAAGGATGGCTTAAGAAGTGGTGTGGCATTAACACTTATGTAATTTAGCCAATTGATTTCATCGAGTGCATTCCTGAGATGCTGAAGAAGAGGGATCATCTAACATGGGTTTCTTTCCTCTATCTATCAGAAGGATGGGAGGAGGAAACATGAGCAATCGACCGAGGTTGAATGACCATAGGGATAGGTAGAGAAAAAAGGATCAAGAGAAGGAATCCAACTCATTATGTATTTTGATAAATCCTAAAGAGAAAATTAAGGAGGTTGAAGGGGGCCGAAAGGAGTAGGCTGGAAGTAATCAAGTGAAAAGTTGTCCTAAATAGCTAGTGGCTAAAATTCATTGTGAGGAACAATATGCACCACAACATTGTGAGGAAACTTTAAACACTTGTGGATAACAAAAGTAATAGCCTACATTGCGATGAGCCATGGATGGCCCAACAAGACACAAAAGTAGCTCAAAGTAGGAATCACACTAAAAGGAATATCCAAGGTCTTTGGTCTGACCTAGACAGAAAGGGTGATGGAATCAAGAGTAGGAATAGAGAGGCCATCGTGTGAGCATAGAAAGATGCCAGATGAATCATACACATCTATACATAAATGGTGGGCATATATTAACTCCGCTGAGACTACATTCATCATGTTAACTAGGTCACCAAAACACTATGAATGACTTTCTAGTTTACTATATCATGGATGTAGTGAGGACCATCATATGCACCCATACGCACATCAATCAAAGAAAATGAAATAATAGGCTCGGGGATGAGTTCAAATCAAGGATCTTTAGGTCTAACATCCACTATGCCCATCATAGAAGAAAATTATAAAGAGCAAGGATTAGAATCCATATCCAACACAAGAGGGGCAGGAGCACAATCAAGCTCTAAAGTGTGGGATAGAATGGAATCAATGCAATTAGAGGTGGTATGATGTGGAAATGGGTAAATGTATATTTGGAGGTTTTCGTTTGGCTAATATATAGACTTTTACCTTTTTCATTCACACCTACAACCTAAATAACATTAGAATTGATTAGATCTTGAATTAGATGTCTTAATGCATTTATTTGTATCATGTCTAGGTACATGATGAAACTAACAAAAGGATTTTGAGTCATAGTTTTTAGGGAGTGGTTGGTTTGTGTCTAAAGGGTGAATAGCCAACAATTGCACCAAATTGTTATAAAGAATTTTCTAAAGAAAATAATGCAGCAAATCAAAAAGCTATGTAAAGCTATGTAAAGCTATAGTTACCTATCACTAGATATGTTATGTGTAAAGGTGTAGTAGAAGCAACAATGGTAGGATACTTGGATAGGGTTGTGAAGCACTAATGAGGCCATTTGAGAAGTTAAATGGAAAAGGATGGGATGAAGGAACAAACACATATGAATTAATGGGGTTATGTTGCATCTAGAAGAGTTGGAATCCATATTATCAGGTCAAATTAGAGAAGTGGCCACATGTGTAGGATTAGACATGTACACACTTCAAGTAGGCATGGACATGGAGAGTCGATCATGAGTAATATTAGAATGGAATTCTTGAGCCTGCTCCTGCATAGTTTTTGATGTAGAAACATCGTTGTTAACAATTAGGGCCAGGCCACATAAGAAATCAAGGCCCTCAAGGTGATGGCATAACATGGTTTGCATGGCATCTAGAATAGGACCAACGACATTGTGCACATTCTCATCATCATTAACATGTGATTGAAAGTATACTAAATGTTTGTCAAGCTGGAAAACTTGAGTCTTGACTCCCATGTAGAGGGAAACTTCTTGGTCAAAGCCTCCCTCAATGTCATGGAACACAGTGGGAGGAGAATTGGGCAAAATAGGAAGAGTTGTAGTAGTTGGATCATATAAGAAGTTAGAAAATTTGAGAATAAAAGTAGATTGTTTATAGAAATTTATCTTGGAATAGTTGCAAAATCTCCTACAAACAACATGATTAGAGAAAAGAGACTGGATTGTGAAGCTCATAAAAAGTGAGAACAATGAGTGTCACAACGCACATGACAAAATGATGAGAAATTGTTTATAGAGTAAAGGTTCACCTAGGATCGGGTTTGTCAAAAGGAAATGGTTTACCTAACCACTCAAGTACACCAAAATGTAAAACATAAAATTTTTGGTTTGAAGTGGAAAGAAAATATTTTTATTTATTTTACTATCTAGATAAGATTGAACAATAAAGAAATATTTTTGGGTTTTTTATGCTTTAATGAATTTAACTCTACTACTATGAAAAGAAAGCTAAAACAAAAAACTTATCTAGAGAGAGAGAGAGAACTTTTGTGCATTTGTATCATTAGAAATTTGAATATTTGGACATAAAAGAAGGTTTAGAATATTTGGAAGCTTTCAATGAATGGTTGAGCCCCTAGTTTGACCTTTTAGACTACCAAATGTGTGTGCTTATAGCTTCAGTATGTCTAAAACTAGAAAAATGAATTAAAAATGCTATGAATAGTACTTCTAGGTCTACAAGAAGCAATTAAATAGTGTGTATGGGTGTCAAAAGGAAGTGAGAAACCTAAGAAGTGCACAAGTGCCAACAACACCAATGGATTCACAAATGCTATTAAAAAGTGGAAATAAAATGTAAGGGCTTGAAAGAAATCCCCTCACACAAGACATGGACATGAAAACCTACAAAAACCACAAGAAAGATGTCCTTGAGGATGCAAGAATGCAAGGGAAACAACTCTAGACAAAACATGCTCGAAAAACCTTCAAATTCTAGTAACAATCACATGATATGCTAAAAAATAAGAGAGTGCTTGAAATTTTGAGAGATCTTGAATGGTTGAGAGATTGATCAATTGGTGAATTCAAAAATGGAGCCAACAAGGAAGATGAAGAGGCATACAACTCGAATAGGCTATTGAGATTCATTCCACAGTGGTTATAAGGCTTGATCAACAAAGGAAAGGTGACAAGATTCAAAGAAAATAGTTGTATGATTGAAATTTTAGTGGACACTTAGTGCAGTACATGAATATCTACATGTCACATTAGTGTTAGTGTGTTTCCCTAGTGTCCAAGTATAATAGGTCATATGAATGCTTGACATGTCGGCACAACATGAGTTAAATGCGAAAGTAGTATTGGTTAACACAAAATAGTGGAAAACACATGAAAACATGAAACATGAGTTGGCACCATGGGTGGGAAGAGGCTAAATGTTGTGTGGTTACACAACATGCCCAATTTTGCCCCAGCAAAATAGGGACCCAAATTTTGCTTGGATTTCTTGTCCTTTGCTTTTGGGCAGTATGGTAAAAATAATCAATATCAAATGCATGACAGGAGGTCATCCTATGCATATTCAGACCTTAGGATATAGGGCATATTTTTGAACTTCAAATTTCATATTATGGATCCTGCTGAGTGAAAGAGCATGAAAATCTAAGCAAGTTTGCCTTTTGAAGTACCCTGAAATTCGTTAAAATAAGGAAGTTACAGTTGGTCAAAGTTTGGTCAACACATTGCTTGGATATTCACATTACATAGCATTTGGATATTAGAATAATATCCTAACCTGTGATAATATCCAAATGTCAAATTTAAAAGACTTAATGAGTTAAACATCATGCACAGGGATATAATTTACATCCTGACCTTAACTAAATGTCCTAACCAAGAATGTCTATGTCCAGATGACGTCAGGTCATCTCCATAATACAAAGATCCCCAAGCATGCTGACATCATCCAGATATTAGAGCGCATGGATATTAACTTTGTAATATCTTGATCTTATTTTAACATCTCGATCCAGATGACATCACGTCATCTTGGCCTTTATGAACAATGATAAACGTGCTTACGTCATCTAGATATTACATAACATCTGGATCTTAATTTAGCATCTGAAACTTATTCAAAGATCCTTATCTTGATGACATCATCCTACCCCGAAGTGATATAAAGGATACCATATGCTAACATCATCAAGACCTTAAGCCATATGGATTTTTTACACATCTATTGTCAAGACGCTATTTTAATATCCTCATCCCAATGACGTCATTCTATTGCACATCCATGCAGGACTTTCTTCTTGATGACATTATCTAGATATTGCAACTGGATGGATATTTCATGAACACAATATCCTAATCTTATAAATATCCAGGCCTTAGACTCAACCAATAACACAATGCCATGTGTCCATATGTATATCCAGGACATATTAAAAGAGAATTTGGAACCCAATGATAAATCTTTGGTCAATGAGGGTTGACCCGACTTATGATAACGTCATCTAAATATTCCTCAACAAGATATCCATTCCCATATACCCGTGCTTTTTGTATTTAATGCAATACAAAGGTTGTTGGCATTTAAATTTGAACGCATGCCAACAGACACCTGTGATGATCTTGTGCAATCTTGCTAAAGAGGTTGTCAAATCGCCTTGATGCCATTAATAAGCCCTAAAATCATGAATTGCTTAAGGTAAAAAGGGATTTCTGTCATCATAATCAACACAATTACATTCGAGAGCCCTAATTTTCACTGTTAAGAGCTTATTTCAAATCAGAGCCAAACCAGAGAATGAAATTATAGAGGAGTACTTCATCTAGAGCGTTAATTTAGTCATCATCACTTTAATTACAGGTTAAGGGAGCACACACAGTATGTATAAATCCCTATCTCTCTGGTTATTTTATGAATCATGCCATAATCATGTTGAAAGGGATAAATGATGGTTTCTAATAGTAATTAGGCATTGTTTAAATCCAATTCATAGGGTTTAAGCATTTTTCCAGAACATAAAGAGTTAACATTATGCTAACCCTAGATAAAATATATGTTGTTGTTGAGACCAGTGTGTTTAATTTGTAGGATAAAATGTCTCAACCACGCATGGACAAGCAAGATGTCAAATTCAAACCTCTCATGTTCCCTAGAGCATGCAGTGTATACAACAAACTAGGTAATCAGGAGGACACACATTGTGGTAACAAAGATATTGAGGCGTTTAGAGCTCAGATTGATGTCGGGGAAGATGATCCTATTCTAAACAATATAGTAGCATCCAGGTTGTATCTTATAGTTGGTTTCCCTTATGCCATAGAAGCATTTGAGATTCTAGTGGAATCTACACAAAACTATAATGTCACCACAAGGAAGGTGGAGAAACAGGAAAGATTATATGCCAATCTATATGTGGATGGCATCGCTAAAGTGTTCAAGTTACCGGTGTCCCAACCTATGTATGTGCCAAACTTAGATGCATTAGCCAAAGAATTTGATGATGACAACAAGGTTTGTAAGAAGGTAATATATAAGGGGTGGAGAAATTCTGATAACATAGCTAAGGCTGCAGCGAAAATGGTGCAACATTTGTATAAGTTTGACTTCAATGAGGAAGTATAGTACATAATGTTCATGCTTAGTAGGATGAAGGGACTGGCAAATTGTGGAACCTTCAAGCCGTGGATGTTCAGGCTAATGAGATGGTCATTGAGTATAAATAGGAAAATGTAAAGGTCCAATTGGGCCAAAATCATTAGTGATACAATACATGACCAAATGGTCAAATGGAAGGAAAATAAGATCACAGTTTTTAGAATGACCTCCTATCTCATATACGCTTGTGCAGCAAAAGGCGCATTTCATGGATTACAAATAGTAGGTAGGATGGGTAGATTACCAAATGAGAACTCCCTGGGAATATTATCCCTAGTTGGAGAGGAGGCTATTGGTGCAAAATTACAAGCTTGTCAATGATTGCTTCTTAATGCACATAGTAAGGCTTATGGAGGGAGATAGAACAAAAAGGTTTTCAGTAAGAGCCACTCAAGAAATTAGTGGATATGGCTCCTGGTTCATCCAAGAGAAAACATATTCCTATATCCAGATGGAGGGTTTCAGTGGAAAACCCTATATGCTACCAAGATATATACCCTTCTGACAAGGTAGTACTGATGGAGATGATGAGGCAACAGTTGCCTACATTTAAATCATCCAAGATCAAGGAGGGAAGGCCATACAAGAAGTTCCCCTTTGATATCAACTGGTTCTTGGTAGGGGCTATAGAAAATGTGAGGAAGGCAGAGGTGTTGTGCGGTTGCACAACACGCCCCATTTTGCCTCAGCAAAACTGGGACCCAACTTTTGCTTCTGCTTGTTCTTTGCTTTCTTGCTTTGGGCAGTTTGGTAAAAGTTAGATGAAACAATAGTATATCACCCCTGAGCATGCATGTGCCTCATAAGGGGAATGTTAAATGTCAAATTCATATTATGCCATCATAAACCTTATAATATGGAAGAGTACAAAATTCTAAGCAGGTTTCCCTTTGGATCACCTTGATATTCCCTAGGGATAAAAAGTTATGTTCAGTCAAAGTTTGGTCAAACCTGATATTCCCAGAGCGTCACATTCGCCAATATCCCAAATATTCACTAATATCCCTGGTCTCTATTTTAACGAAGAAAACCTGATATCCGCATACCCTTTAATATGCAAACGTCAAATTTAAACATGAGAGAACATTTATCTATCAAGTACCCACGCATATTCCCAGAGGGTCATCTTTCAAATATCAGTCATATTTCTTAATATCCTTGACTTTTGTTAACATGATGATGACATCATCTTGCTCCACTTTATAAAGGGACCTGATATGTTGATGATGTCATCATGACTTAGATCCAAGAGGGTCATATTTCTTAACATCCCTAATCTTCGTTAATATGATATGATGTCATCTCCTCGACCAATTTGAAACCCTATAAAAGATACTGACGTCATCCTCACATTCTAGAATGGGGGGATATTTCATATTATTGAATATACGGATATTTCTCAATATCCCTCATATTAACTCTTGAGACCTGTGATAAGGGGATATCTAGTAACCAATTGAATCCTGCCACATAGTGCGTTGACCTAATCATATCACCACATTATATTATCTCGATTGTTAAATAAAGATATAATGACCTGACTTTGGTCATCGGTTGACAGTTGACCATCCTCATGATGAAATCATCCTTGTCTTCTAGATATCAGTGATATTTTTTAATATACCTGATCTCTGCGAATATGCATCCCTGCATTAAATATCATTTCAATGGTAGGTCAAACCTTCAAAATTTTGAATAAACACCCGCCACTTGTTAACATCTCCCAACCTCAGGTGTCAATTGATCGATACTAATAGGAGGACATTAATTGCACCCAAGGCCACCCTTGTGTTCGATTAAAAGTAAAGATTTGAGCTCATTTTGAATTTACCAAACATTTAAGCGAAGAATTATAGAGCCCTGCAAGATTAAGGTGACATTACTACAACTTGTGAGCTCAATGAAACGGGATACGCATTCAAACGGTGAACGGAGAATGGTAATTGTAAGGTGAACATGCTCATCCACACATCACTTACACAGTAAAAGGCTAACAATTATCAAGTACATAATGATGAAACCCTCTTTTGTCGTTTATGGTAAATGAACAGGTAAAATGGTTTTACCAGAGTAAATTGATATGATGATGCATGAAATGTATTAGAATTAAATAATTAACACCATAAAGTTCATGTGATCATTGAATCCACCACTGTACACGACACGTTAGGGTAAAATATATACATGTTTTGTTGTAGGATCCAATTGCAGTCTAGAAGAACAGATCAGGCATGGAATTCTTGAAACCTATGTGCATACAGCCTAAGGGGATATCCTTTAGATATGGACAAATAAATGATACACATCTAGGAAACACAGATCTTGATGCGTGGACAGCGAAATCAGTGAAAGGAAGTGGGAATCCCCTTGTCATGAGCATCTACAGTTCAGGAATGTGGCATGCAAGGGGATTTCCTTATGTAATGGAGGCCACTGAGTTGGTAGTAGAGTGTGCCTGGAAATATAATGTGAATACCAGAAGGGTAGAGAAACATGGTAGGGTTTATGCAGACTTTTCAATTGAAGGTATCTCTGCAGCCTTTAATCTGCCTAAAGGACCCAAGGTGGTTCGACTAAACTTGGATAAGTTGGAGAAAGAGTATAATAGAAAAGAGAAAGAAGTCGGAAGGATCAGGTACCAATGGAGAGCTAGTGGCAGCACATATATGGCTTCTGCCAAGTTGCATGTGTATCTCTACAAGTTTGATTTTGCCTCAGAGTATCAATATATGATGGTGATGTTCAACAGGTTGACAGCAAAACTAAATGCAAGATCTTTTGATAATTGGATGTCTTGCATCATAAGGATGATAGAAAGTACTAATCAGAAACCCCAATGGGCTAAGATCATAAGTGATAGCCTGGATGAGGGGATGAGGAAGTTAGGAGGAAGAAGTAATATGTTCCATATGACCTCCTATGTAGTATATTCTTGTGCATTCAGAGGCACCTTTGATGGATTACAAACAGTGGGCAGGGTCAAAAGCAACCCTGGAGATGTAATTTGGGACCATTACCCACAACTAAAACAAAGAGAGTCTCTCCAACATTACCAGAGAGTGAATGATTCATTATCCATGCACCTTGTCAGGACCATGGAGGAAGACAGAGCGAAGAGACTGAGCATAGAGGCTCAAACTATTGTGTACAGACATGGGGCTTGGTTCATCTAGTTCCCCACCTTTTCATACATAAGAATAGAAGGTTTCACTGGGCAACCTCTCATGTTGCCAAGATATCCCAATGACAAGGTCATCCTAATGGATCTAGCTAGGCAGATATTGCCTTCAGTGGAAGCTTATATTGAGAAAGGAAAGATACCTAATATTCCGTTTCCAATCATGATCAGATGGTATATGTGTCCTGATAGGGAGAGAATAAAAGATGTAATTGGAGGACTAAAGTTGATGTCCCTACAACCCTTCTCATTGGCTAGGCCATATGACCCCTATAACAGAATGCAAACCCTAGTTAAGAAGCCAATGCATCAAAGAAGATTATTGGACCAACTGTGATGATGAGACAGAAGTAAGAAGGAGAGGATATCAGAGACTTACTCTGAAACAAATATGCAAATTGGATTGCATACCAATGCCTACACAGTTATATTAAGATGATGGTCTAATCATGTCCCAAGAATATGAGGACAATAAAGTATATAATGAGACAATATCAGTCCCAGATTGGAGTCAACCAGAGGTGACCTCCTTGGATCAGATAATGTAGAAGGTCATACAATTGACCAAAGACTGGGTGGATGTAGAGATCACCAATTTGAAGAATAAGGGAGTGGCACTCACTATTGATAACAAGAGGAAAAGATAAGAATTATCAGATGAGGAATATGATGATTTCCTCAAGGAAAAGAGGTTGTCAAAAGGGGAAAGGCAGCAAAGTAAAATTAAGAAAGGAAACCAAGCTATTGGGGTGACAATCATACTCCAACCTCAACAAAAGGGAGATGTAGCCTCCACATCTGCTTCAACATAACCTCATGCACCTCTAGGAAGAGAGCTCGGATGATGACCTCCTGATAAGGAGGAAAAAGAAGAAGGTACAAGAGCCACCTCAGAAGAAATAGACATATGTTATGAGGGGGGAAGTAGATATAAACCCCACTATCCTATTAAGAGGAGCATGTGGTGAAGGCATTCTGAGGAATCTGCAGCATGAGGTCCCTATCCCTGATATCATGTAGTTCAAGTCTGAGATGGCAAAGAAACAAAGAAAAGAGATGCATAGTGAAAGAGGTGGGCAACCTTTTCCATTGGATAACATAGTAGAACTATCTGATGATGATGTTGTAAATGAGGTCTCTGCTAGTTCTATGGAGACATTAATAAAGAATACAAAGATGACCCCTCATGGCACCCCCATAGTACAAACGGAAGTTCATCATGATGAGGTCAAAGTAGAGGAAATAGAAGAAGGTAAACCTGAAGTGGTGGCACAACAGATTGGATTGACAAGATTAGTTGATCAAGTCACTAGCCTTACAGCAATAGATTTCACTTATCAGGGCGATGAAGACTGACCTCCAGAATAGGGCAAATTAGAAGTTAATGTACATATGGAGGACGAGGAGATGCCTGATCAAGATAATGGTCGGGACAATGAGCAAATACCTGAAAGAAGAACAATTGAAGAATGGATGGATAAAGCCCAAGACCCTAGAGAAGTGGACACATCGAAGGATGGAGAACAAGGTCTTCAAAAAGGTGATGATTAGAGAAAAGAAGAAGAAAGGGTGAATAAGAATGATCAAGAGGATCACACAGATAAACTAGATTAGAGTGCTTAAACCCCTCATGAGGATCAAGCACTACAAGATACTTAGGACAGGAATGTGAAAGCACAACAAGAAACCCCTGCACAGGAAAAGGTCCATCATGAGGAGGTTCAAGATGAACAAGGAAAGGAACCTTCACCACTAAGAGTGGAAAAAAATTTAGAGTCTCATGATGCCCACATTGAGCATATTGACCAGCAAGGGTCTACAGACGAAGTACCATATTGGCTGCGGCAAGAGGTGAACCCACCTCAGGTTAGTGATGTGCCTGAATTTGATATTTCTACATTATTTTCAGCTAACATGGTTAAGCTAAAGAGAAGAGCAAGGCCCACTTCTACAATAAAAAGAGATCCTACCACAGGCAGAAGAACGACTCAAGTAGCTTTGCCTATAGCAGATAAATCAAAGGGAGAGATAAATATTAATGAATTTTAGATGACTAATATTGATTTAGGCTTTGCTACTGAGGAGCAAGAAGGCCAAGAGGCCAAGGATATTATTGATTCTTTGTTGAAAAGTGTGGAAAGGAAGAAAAACAAAAATAAAATGCACAAGGAGCACATTGCTCAGATGCATACATTCATAAAGGGACTAATTGACCCAAATCACATGCCAGTCAGTACAACTACCCCTTTGACCATTATATCTCAGGATGAGGTAACAGGGTCGGATATCAAGAAGCATAAGGCACATGTGATGGATAGTTGGTTTATTCAATTCATTTTTGAAGCAGAAAAAGTAATAAAGACCTCCCTCACCAATTGGAATTTGCTCCGCAAATTGAGGAGCAAAGTAGATAAGTTACAAAAGGAGGCTGGATAGAGATCAATCAAAGTATAAAAGGATCTGAGTGCCCTTGCTGAAATGAAATGAATAGATGTGAAAGTACTCATATACAATAAGGTATTAAACAATCATACTTCATAGCTATTAGGTATATGGTATGAAGATACTAAGTTTGAAAGTGACATCTTAAAGAGATGCAACACAAAACTTAGATACATCAGTGTCAGGTTGCATCACCTCTTGTCTGAAGAAATAAACATCTTGAAAGCTCTTGAAGACAAGGTAGAGGGGAAGATAGAAAATCAAGATGTTGGTTTTGCAATTGAAGCTTTCCAGGATAATTTTAAGCATACAGCAGATGACCCTCTCCACCATTTGACAGAAGATGTAGTTAATAAAGCAATGAGGATGAAAGCAAAGGTGGAAGGATATAATGAGATGTTGAATAGAGGAAAGAACAAATGGTCTGCATTACAGACAAAATTTCACTCACAAGAGCATGCTATAGCAAAGGCTAAGGTTCAAGATGGATAGGAGATTGAACGGATAGTGCAGACATATGAACCCATCAGGGGGATTATCAGTGCACATATAGGAGAAGACCCATCTACTGATGAAGAGGATGAAGAATGAGTAAAGATGCAGGATGACAGGGTCATATGCATCATATGACAAAGAAATGATCAAGTACCACCAGATGGTTGCCAGCTGGCAACCTGTGCCACATTTAACATTTGTTGACTGAGTCAAAGATGATATAGACCGTTGATTTTGATACCTAAATCCTGATCATTGGATCATTTGTAACCGCCTCCTCTCTTTGTCCTATAAAAGGAGATGGAGTGCACCTTATAACATTTTCAAAACTTAATTGAGATTAGATTGTTGAAGCCTCAGGACTAATTCTCATAGTAGATTGTAAATATACATGTCTGTTGCATACTTAATAAAGAAGAAGATCTAGATTACATACAATCGTATACTTTGAGTAATCTGTGGATGAATTCTTGGCTTGTACTTTGATTTGTTGTGTCCCTTAGATTGCAATTCATGTTGTGCATGTTGTCTTCATTCCTTTCCATCAAAGTTTGCATCAACCATACTTAGTTGTGGAACATCCTAGTGAGCCTATGGTTTGATTTCCTTCTCTTCATGACTATATCTAGAATGTATATGGATCAATAGCTGAAGATTCACTCATTTTAGTAAAGATTAGAAAGCATTCAATAAAATTTGTTTAATTTCATTAAAATCATCATCACAATTGCAAATATAAAGATAATCTAAAGCAAATACAGAGGAATATGTAGATATCCTGAAGGAAACTGAATATTCATAGCATATTTGAGCTAATTAGTATGTATAATTGAAAATACCATGCAAATACATATAAATCTCAATGATAATCATGAAAATATCTGCTTGTAGGCACATTATTTAGATGAATCCATAGTGCAAAGAGGAAAAATAATCAATGACAATCGATGATCAGAAGAATTGATCAAACTTAGAAAATATCCTCATCATATGTTGAATACAGCAGGATTAACCTTGTTTGTGAAGCGATTTATAGAAATCAGGTGGAAAACTAGATGTTCAGACATGAAAGCAGAGAAACGTAAGGCCCCTTGAATGGAAAACATCATGGCACATCAAACCACTGAGTAAAATCAGTAGATTATGAACTAATCCACGAAGACTTGGGATCATGAATTCTCCAAATTCATCGTATCTTTCAAGATGATAAAGGTTTGATTTGAACACTTTATCTATGTGTGTTTATGACTAACATCATAACCAACAAGAGGTAGATCTGAAAGGTCTAAATTTGAAATTGTTTCCTCTAGCCAGGGATTATGATCCTTACCATAGGATCAAGCAAAAGTTTAACAAGAAGTATAAATACAGTGTACACCTCGAGGACTATTGGGCAGATTGTGATGATGAACATGGGGTGAGAAGGAGAGAATATCAGAGATTAAAACTGGATCAAATGAAGACCATAGGGCAACCTGAGTTACCTCCACAAATTAGGAAAGATGATGATGACCTCATGGATCCTGAGTATGAGGAGAAAAAGATATACAATGACACAATCTCTGCTCCAAATTTAAAATAGAGGGAAGAAACATCAATAGATGTCCTCACTGCCACAGTCATGGTGAGGACAAAGAATTGGGTTGATAAGAAAGTCAATGAGCTAAAAGGAAAAGGCATTGCTATCACTTATGACAAAAAGAAGATGAAAGAAAGGGAAGAGCCTGGCTTTGATGACTTTCTGATAAGGAAGAGGCAAGTCCTTGGGACTAAGGCAACAGAACCAAGTTCATCAGGAGCTGTAGAGCAGTCTACTACTGAGGGGATTTCATTGGTATGTGCACGACCCTCACCTCCTAAAGGTGCCCCACTAGCAACCATTCCTATATTTTTTCCTCAAATACCAACTACAAATAAGGAAGTGCTAAAAGTCCAGTTAGGACTACTATAGGGGAGGAGGATAGTGATGATGAGGAAGATAAGATGCCTCTTGGGACATTGAAAAGGAAGAGAAATGATGTACTAGAGGGGGTCAAAGTACCCAGATATTCTAGATATCAGAGCCCAAGTATGAGAGGGGCTATTTCACCACCACCATCACCACCAACATTAGGATCAGTTGATCCAACATTGAGTGTAGTTAAGGAAATACAACATGACGTGCTAGTGGAAACAATAGTCAAAGTAAAAACTACGATCAAACAGGAGCCCAAGTGCAAAGCTCGAGAAGAAGAAGCTACTAAGGCCCTCCCACTGAGTCAAAAAATTGATCTTACAGAGGATGATGTGGTAAAAAGACATCACCAATCATCCTATAGAGACTATGTTGCAGCATACAAAACCTATGGATAAGGGAGATGCAGCTATGGAGTCACATGATGAGGAAATAGAAAGAGTAGGATCTCCTAAAGTAGAAGTCCAGATGGGACCGCTGGATACCTTAATTGAGAATGTGACTAGCCTAGCAATGGCTGATTTGATCTATCTGCGTGAGAAAGGAGGCATTGAAAAAGAAGAGGCTATTAAAGATAGCCAAGCTCAAGGGGAAAATATCTATATGATGGGAGTAAGGATGCTCAGATAGAAGGAGCTCATCTAGATATCCAGGGACATGAAAGTAAACCAGAACATGAGGATATCTTGATGAAGGAATTTGAAGAAGATCCTGTATCAGGAACAATATTGGATACAGGGGGTAAAGTTGATGAGGGTGATAATGAGCAACAACAACAAAATCCCCATCAAGATGATCAAGCACAAAAAATTGAAAGTGTTCATACATAAGAACAAATGCATGAAGAGAAGATTGGACATATACCTCGGGATGGTGCTAATCAGGATAAACAAGAAGGTAGGGCACAGGCATATCAGCCCTTATCAAAAAAAGAGAAGATTCAAGATCAAGGGATTTAGGATTCTCAAATTGAGCAACAAGATCAAGGAGGATCTCAAATAGTTGGATTATCATTGGTGTCTTTGGTGGTGGGCCATGCACAATAACAACAGGTACCATTTGATTTCAAGTCTTTGTTTACTCTAGACCCAATTAAGGCTAAGAGGAGAGCTAGAGCAGTATCCACTATCAAAAGAGATCCTAAAAATGGAAAGAGAACAACCCAAGTCATTTTCCCCATAGTAGACAAGGCCAAGGGAGATATCAGGCCAGAAGAATTCTACGTGACACAAATTGACTTGGTTCATGTCACCACAAAACAAGAAATTCAAGAGCACATTGAAAGCACTAAAGCAGTAGTGGCCAAAATAAAGAAACTTAAGGCCAGGAAGAAAGAGTTGAAAGAGAAAAATGCTCAATTACAACAATTCATACAGGGATTGGTGAAGCCAAATTCTATAGCTTCCACCTTATAGGCTACAGAAAAGCCTGCTACTCTAACATTAATAAGTGAGGATGAAATAGTTGGTTTGGATATCTAGAAGCACCAGGCTCATAGCATGAACAAATTGTTCATGAAATTCATGACATCAGAAGAAAATTTAATAAGGACCTCCAAATCTAATTGGGACACATTGTCCACCCTCAAAGGGAATATTGATTCTTTGAAGAGTGCATTCGCTCAAAGAATAAAGCAATGCAACTATGCATTGAACCGGATAAAAGAAGATAAAGGGATGACTGATAATGAATTTATTTCTAATAAAATAGTCACATACATGACCCTTCCCTTCTGATACATGGATAACAGAGTTACAGTTTGAGTTGGATAAATTGAAAGCAAGCATGTCCAGAGTAAGGGACACTAAACTAAAGTGCATGACCAGCTAGCTGAGGAAATGAATATACTATCAGAAAGTCACCAAAACCTTCAAGGATAAGTTTAAGGAAGTGGCAGAGGATCCTGTGAAGTTGTTTACAGATGATGTCATGGACAAAATGGTGGACTTAAATGTTAAAGTGAAAGCATAATCCAAGGAGATAGAAAATAGAGAACCTATGATGAAGGCTTTGGAGGATCAAATAGAAGCATTAAAATATGCCAAAGCCAAGGCTCAAGCCATCAGTAAGAATCAGATTGATCAAATGGTGCATGAATATGATTACCACAAGAAGTTAGATACTAGAGTGCTTATGCAGGAGGAGTCGGATATGTCCGAGTAAAGCCCATTTGGAGATATTCTAATAGAAAGAGAAGTGAAGAGGTCGTATTGACCAAATCCAAAGTTAGGTGATATTCATTCATGCATTATAGAGGGTTTCCAACTGGTAATGTGCCACATATTTTGTATTTTTTAACTTAGTCAAGATGATGTAAACCGTTGATCATGTTGGTTCCTCCAACTAATTGTCCAAAACCTCCTAAAGATTAGCCAACTTCTTATGCTTACGGTTTTGGTTCAGTGGCCAACAAACATGATTACAACCAAAGGGTTGAAGAATCCTTTGCACTTCTAGTTCTACAAGACCAAGGTGGGTATACCTTTACAACATTCAAGGGATGACTCTTGACTAGAGTTGAACGTTGCATTAAAACATAAAGTTCTCAATAGCAATATACCAAAGAAATGACTGACTCCATTTAGATTGGCTTAATCCTTTGGAAATACAATTCAAACTCGGCTGAGAATAGTGAACTTCAAGTATACTCTAAAACAATACAAATATATAAATGATATTTTGACTATAATGATGGTTCCCAATAACAGTATGACATAGCAATGGATCGATGCCTTATCCCAGGGCCACAGAGTCAAATTATAGCATACAAATGTATCCCTCAAGCAAACCTAATTCATTTCGATGGACTAATGATATTAACACCTTGCACTAACATCTCCCAGACATGGAATTTACAGGAATATCCTTTAAACCACAATGTATTAGGACATTAACTATATATTACCTAAGCAGTTATTTCTCTCCTTGAAAGAAAGCAAAGATAACACATAAATTACAGGTGAACTGCAAAGATGAACTCAAATACCCTTGATACTTGCATTCATATTAATTTCAAAAGTACATAAATGGGAAAATTACTACAACCAATTTGACTCAATGCTCATAATTGAAATGAGACATTACTCTCCAGATTTGAACAAATGGAAATTGAAACTATCCTCTATTTTCTTAACCTAGACATGATAAATTACTTCCTAAGAATGAGATTCAGAACCCCATCCTAATGGCCCAGAATTCTCATTTATATGAACATGGGAGCAACAAGCCTCAGAACACATACAAATGTCATATTTTCATTTGACAAATATGGACAAGAAGAGGGTCAAAAATTGATGTAGGAACATCCCTGGTTCAAGAGTAATCTTTCATCAACCAAAAACATTTGCATTTCAATTTGTTTGCAATTCAATTTGTTTCTTTTCATTTTTCCAGTTCAATTCAGTCAGTAGTAGTTTCTGTATTTTGGTCTACATTCTACTACAGTTGCATTTCAGATCTTGCGGAGATGGACCTAGTATCTAGAGATTAATTCATGTACATCATATCTATAATTTAGAGCATTTGGATCAGTTACTAAAAAGTTATCGCTATTGGAAGATTGACTTTCTCATAACAGAGCATCCTGATAGTCTCAGACAATCAGCTAAAGGAGAAGACTTGCAGAGCATTCCTCAACTTATGGAGCCTAATGACACATCATTCAATGATCTTTGGTTCCTGGCCAACCTTCCTCAAGATCTGCACATCATCCCATTTATTTGCAGAGGTGTTCTATGCATTTAGTTCTAACCTATCTGTGTACACACGTTACAACTCTTCATTGGAGTCTGTGATCTTCCTTGGCTGACACAGAGGAATATTTTGTACCGGAGATCATATATATTGATGTAATAGATCCTTAGGAAGAGAGATCTCGATAGTTAGTGATTGATTCATAATCCTTAGTCTAGATTTTGAGTGAAGGGACTTAAAAGCTATATCTTGTGCATATTCTATAATCAGGCCTATGAGCCCTAATTGTAAGCCCGTATGTTGCCGGCTGATCTATATTTGAATTCTATGATATACTGAATGACTAAATCTACATTTCTTTCATATCTTTCAGTTATTTCCATTGTGTTTACTCTTGTTGCATGGTTTGGACAGTTCATTCTGTGAACCCTCCTACCGTGACTACACCAAGTGGTATCAGAGTGAAAGTTTGAATCTTTGGAAGCGAATTGAGCAAAGTTGGTGAAGGAATTCTATAAGATTTTGTTGTGGACAAATTACTGAATTGACGCAGATTACTTGTGTCACAACCGATCATTGATTGTGAGGCAATTGTCACCTTGTAGCCCGATCACCGAACTTGAGGCAGTTTGCACTCGATCCTAGGAAGAATGCCATCGGGAAGAATTGTTGCCATTGGAACAATGGCTGGTAGAATGGATGAGATGATGGAAATGATGAAAATAATGTGAATTTGATTGGATGATATTGAAGAAGATAGGCGACGAGGATTGACACCTAGACCTAATGTTGAAAGTGATGATGAAGAAGAATTTCAATCTGTTAAACAAGTTGGTGAAACCCTAGGAGGTGATGAAGAAGAAGAATCAAATCAAGTAAAGATGTTGTGAGCTATTTCAAAGATTTAAAAGAGACCTAGAGTGGATGTACCAAATTACACTAGCAATTTAAACCCTGAAGAACTAATTGACTGGATAAAAGACATGGAAGAATACTTTCAATATGAAGAAATTGAAGATCCGGAGAAGGTGAAATTCGCAAAGACAAAGTTGAAAGGACATGATGCTATATGGTGGAAATAAGTTCAGTTGGATAGAAACATAAGAGGAAAAGAAAATATTACAAAGTGGGATAGGATGGTAACAAAATTGAAGAATCAATTTATACCTACTAACTATGAGTTGGAACTATTGAAGAGACTACAAAACCTGAGACAAAAGGAGAAATCTGCGAAGGAGTATACTGAAGAATTTCATAAGATGATCATAAGGACAAGACATAGTGAAGGAAGAAAGGAGAAAGTGGCTAGATACATTAATGACTGAGATTGAACATTCAAGAAGAACTAAGTTTGGTGAGGATGACATCTTTGGAGGAAGCATATCAGTTTGCCCTGAAAGTTGAAGAAAAGCTAACTAAGAGGCATGATCAGAGATAGAGAGGTAGAGGAGGTAAATTTTAGAAAGGTAGAACATTTTTCGAAGGAGATAAATCATTTGTAGAGCAGAACAGATAGGAGAACACATTCAAGAAAGAGGATAGAGATAATAATGCATACCGAAGAGATGACAATTTTTTTTACTGGAGAGGAAACCTTAATGCATATCAGAATGAAGGATACAGAAGAGAAGGAAGAGGATTTGATAAGAGAACATTCAAAGGCACTTGTTTCAAGTGTGGAGGTGAAGGACATAGTGCATTTGAATGTAATCAGGGTAGCACAAGCAAGATAATAGAGAACAGTGGAAAAGCAGCCTATGTGGAAGAACCTGTTAGATCACCTAGCTCAGTTGGCAAACTAGAGAAGGGAGAATCACTTGTGATGAGGAGAGCACTATTTCAAGTAGAAACAAATGAGGAACCACTGTAGAGGAAAAGTTTGTTCAAAATCAAATGCAAATCAGGAGGTAAATGTTGTAAAGTTGTTATTGATAGTGGTAGTTCTCATAACCTAGTTTCAAAGGAGATGGTGACTAAACTAAAGTTGGAAAGATTGAAACACCCTAAGCCCTATCAGATAGCATGGATTCAAGATGATCATAAGGTACTGGTGACTGAACAGTGTTTGGTGAAATTTCATATTGGATCTTATCATGATGAAGTCTTGTGTGATATTATGCCTATGGATGTATGTCATATTTTGTTGTTGGGTAGACCTTGGCAGTATGATAGAAAAGCTATACATGATGGGAGAAAGAATACATATACTATAACATCAAATGGGAAGAGAATTACCTTGATTCATTTGGAGGATGATCCTAAGAGTGAAGTATGTGGAAATTCTAGAATATGTTTAGTAGATAGAAGAAATTTTTTGGATGGTTTGAGACATGAGAATATGTGTTATGCTTTGATCCCTAAGAAGCCTGAAGCATTGAAGGAGACTGAAGAATCACAACTAGAAGAGATAAGAGAGTTATTGATAGAGTATAAAGACATCATATTAGACAATGTACCTAAAGGATTGCCACCAATCAGGAGTATCAGTCATCACATGGATCTTATACCAGGAGCTAGTTTGCCTAATAAAGCAACACATAGAATGACACCGATAGAGAATGAAGAACTAAATAGACAGATGCAGGAATTGTTGAGAAAAGGTTTGATCAGAGAAAGTTTGAGTCCTTGTGCAGTACCTGCAGTGTTAGCACCTAAGAAGGATGGAGAATGGAGAATGCATACTGACTCTAGAGCAATAAACAAGATCACAGTTAAGTCTAGATTTCCTTTACCTAAGATGGATGATATCATGGATTGTTTGAGTGAAGCAAAATATTTCACAAAGAAAGATTTGAAGAGTGGATACCATCATATCAAAATCAAAGAATTTGATGAATGGAAGACTGCTTTTAAGATGAATGAAGAATTGTATGAGTGGTTAGTGATGCCTTTTGGATTGACAAATGCACCTAGTACTTTCATGAGATTGATGAACAAAGTCTTGAAGAAAGTCTTGGGTAAGTTTGTTATTGTATATTTGGATGACATTCTAATTTTTAGTAGGACAAAAGAAGAACATTTGTGGCATATTCGACAAGTATTACAGAGGTTGAGAGAAGAGAAATTGTTGATCAACATCAAGAAGTGTAGTTTCATGAAGGAAGAACTAGTATATTTGGGATTTGTGATTTCTACAGAAGGATTGAAGATGGATCCTAAGAAAATAAGAGCAATTGTTGAATGGCCTACACCAGAGAGCATTGGCGAGGTCAGATCATTTCATGGATTAGCTATTTTCTACCGGAAGTTCATAAGAAATTTCAGTTTAGTTTGTAACCCTATGACAAAGACAATGAGAGATGACAGGAGAGACTTTAAGTGGACATCGGGAGTAGATAAAAGTTTTGAACTGTTGAAGCAAAAAGTGATAGAGCAACCTGTTTTAGCATTACTGAATTTCAATAAGGTATTTCAAGTTGATTGTAATGCAAGTGGGAGTGCAATTGGAGCAGTATTAAGTCAAGAAGGTAGACCTATAGCATATTTCATTGAGAAGTTGAATGATGCAAGGAGAAGATATTCAGTGTATGACCAAGAGTTTTATGCCATAATTCAAGCCCTGAAGAAGTGGAGACATTATTTGTTGCCTAAGGAGTTTGTGTTGTACACAGATCATCAAGCTTTGTAGTATTTGAACAGTCAAGGTAAGTTGAATTAGAGACATATGAGTTGGGTAGAGTTCATGCAGAGTTATACATTTGTATTGAAGCATAGGATTGGAAAATCAAACAAAGTTGCTAATGCATTGAGTAGAAGAAGGAACTTGTTGACAAAGATGAGAGTTGAAGTGTTGGGATTTGATGAATTGAAGAACATGTATGAGGGAGACACTAATTTTTTAGAACCTTGGAAAGCATGTAAGGAACTTGTTGTGACTGATAGAAGCAAGTGGTTGGATTATTTCATTCAAGAAGATATGTTGTTCAGAGGAAATCAGTTATGCATACCTAGAAGTTCAATGAGAGATAATTTGATCAAGGATAAACATAGTGGTGGATTGGCAGGACATTTTGGTATTGATAAAATAGTATCTTTGGTGAGTGAAAAATACTTTTGGCCTCAGATACATAAGGATGTTAGGAAGTTTGTGCAAAGTTGTAGAGTTTGTCAAGTTGCAAAAGGGAGTAGTCAGAATACTAGATTGTATAAACCTTTGACGGTACCGGAGAGACCTTGGGAAGACATAAGCATGGATTTTGTAATGGGATTGCCTAAGACATAGAGAGGACATGATTGAATATTTGTAGTGGTAGACATATTTTCAAAGATGGCTCATTTATACCTTGTAAGAAGACAACTGATGCAGTGCATGTAGCAGACCTATTTTTCAAGGAGATTGTGAGATTGCATGGATTACCTGGGAGTATAATTTTAGACAGAGATGCTAGATTCCTTGGATATTTTTGGAAGACACTTTTAAGAAGATGAAGACAGACTTGAAGTTTAGTTCAGTATTTCATCCACAGACTAATGGACAGATAGAGGTAGTGAATAGGAGTTTGGGAAACTTGTTGAGATGTTTGGTTGGAGAAAAGGCAGGAAGCTGGGACTTGATTCTTTCACAAGAAGATTTTGCATATAATAATTTAGTAAATAGGAGTATTGGAAGAACACCTTTTGAGATTGTTACCAGAGTATATCCTAGAGGAGTGACAGAATTGAGAGACATGGGAATGATAGAAAAGAGGAGTGCAGAAGTAGAAGAATTTGCAGATCACATGAAGACAGTGCATAATCAGGTTAAGAAGCATTTGGAAGACATGAACATCAAATATAAGGAGCAAGCTGATGAGAAGAGAAGACACAAAGAATTTGCAGTTGCAGATGAAGTGATGGTATACTTGAGAAAAGAAAGATTTCCAGTTGGAACATATAACAATTTGAAGATGAAGAAGCTTGGACCTTGTAGGATACTCAGGAAATTTGATTCAAGAAATGTATTTGAAGTGGAGTTACCGAAGACATTGGGTATATCACCTATTTTCAATATTGCAAACCTATACCAGTATCATGAAGTACAGTTTAGTGACAGCATGATAGAGGATTTGAAGAAGCAGTTACCACAACAAGAACAGGAGAAGATTGAAGACATTTTGGATAGCAAAGTTGGACGCAGCACCAGAGGAAGACAATACAAAGAATACCCTGTGAAGTGGAAAGGAAGACCGGAAGAAGATTCATCATGGATTTCTCAGGCTGAGGTGGACCGTCTTGGTTCTCCCTTAGCCCCAACAAAGTGAGGGACTCACTTTTTCAATAACCCTGAATGTCTGATGTAGGAGCATCCCTGATTCAAGAACAATCTTGCATCAACCAAAAACATTTGCATTTCAGTTTGTTTGCAGTTCAGTTGGTTTCTTTTCATTTTTCCAGTTCAATTTAGGCAGTTTAGTCAGTAGCAGTTTTAGTATTTTGGTCCACATTCTACCGTAGCTGCATTTTAGATCTTATGGAGTTGGACCTAGCATTTAGATTCATTCATCTACATCATATACAAAATTTAGAGCATTTGGATCAGTTACCAGAAAGTTATCGCTATTAGAAGATTGATTGTTTTCTTAGAATAGAGCATCTTGACAGTCTCAGATAATCAGCTAAAGGAGAAGACTTGCAGAGCATTCTTCGACTTATGGAGCCTAATGACACATCATTCAATAATCTTTGGTTTGTGGCCAACCTTCCCCAAGATCTGTACATCATCCCATTCATTTGCAGAGGTGTTCTATGCATTTAGGTCTGGCCTATCCATGTACACACATTATAGCTCTTCATTGGAGTTTGTGATCTTCCTTGGCTAACGCAGAGGAATATTTTGTACCAGAGATGATATATATTGATGTAATAGATCCTTAGGAAGAGAGATCTTGATAGTTAGCGATTGTTTCATAATCCTTAGTCTAGATTTTGAGTGAAGGGACTTAAAAGCTATATCTTGTACATATTTTGTAATCAAGCCTGTGAGTCCTAATTGTAAGCCTACATGTTGCCGACTGATCTGTATTTGAATTCTATGATATACTGAATGACTGAATCTGCATTTGTTTCATATCTTTGATTTGTTTCCGTTGTGTTTACTCTTGTTGCATGGTCTGGATAGTTTATTTTGTGAACCCTCCTACCGTGACTGCACCAAAAATGAGTACTTCCAACCATGAAAGCACACCTCTGCAAAGAATCATCATCTGAAGTAGGCTGGAATAATTGATTTTATTGTGTATGCTCATTTGTTGTCGACATACAAATGGCCATGTTTTTTTATGGAAAAAGGGGAGTGCAAGATATTCCAATGGATTAGCCTCTCCTCACACAAGGACATTTATTTCCCATGCGAGAGTTCTCTGCCAAATTTCACCAGCCACGTGCGTGAGAAAGGGATTACCAGCAAGGATCAATAAGGAAAGGAAGCACCAAAAACTTGGGTCCCTCCTATTATGACCACTCATAGGCACAAGTAGGCAAATTACCTCCTCTCTTTGCAAAGTTCCAATCAATTCGCCCAATTGAGAACTAGAGGATGCCTCTAACAACTGGCTTTGATTGAACCAGATCTCTGGCTAAGCAGGGAGCATCAGCAACAATAATTCCCTCCATGATACCCACTAGCCTCATCCAAGGGGACAATGTACCATCCATTATGACCCAAGCTATGCCAGGACCCACAGTATGGAGGGAAAGGGAGAGAGAGCAATGATGTAGCTTTGTCTTCACGTCAAGTCTGGAGACTCACAAGAATAGGAAGTTACTAGAGCATGCAAAACAGAACGTAAAGCCCTCATCCAAATGAAAGCAAGGGGGCAAGGAGGAGCTACAACAGCTCAATGAATGCTACCAAATTCCCTAAATTTTACCGACCACACCAATGCCTTAGAAAGGCTACTTTAAACTCTTAATTTTGTATGGATAGGTCATTATCCATGAGAGCAGAGAAGAAAATTCTAAGGAATAGGAGGACCACCGTAGCATACTAAGAAGATAACAACCCATACTGCTTACCCAAAAGATGATTGTGTCTTAAATAGAAATAAAAGCACTAATTTATAGTTAAATTATGGAAACTCCCACAATCGAGACGATCAAACTTTGTCCACCAATCCTGCAAGTCTACTCCTGAAAGCACCATGGTAATGTAGACCCTTAAATGGAAATCCCACACAAATCTGCCATACTCACAATAGGAGAAAAGGAAATGACACCTGATCCATGACCTCAAGTCTTCACATGCACGAAACTTAATCACATCCCCCACCTCCACAATGAAATATCCAGAGTAGGCTTCTTGATTCCAACATTACCCTAATTCAAGACAATAATCACATACTACGCCCATTTTTAGTACTAAGGGGTAGCCCTAACAAGTAATCGCAAGCAAGGGTGGCATTATGTACAGCGACGACAAGAAGGAAAGCACCAAGATCCTCCAAATACAACAGATTTTCATCTTGACCCCACATATCACAGATCTCGACAGAAAAGGGCCTGAATGAACCAACCACTTCCTTGACTAGCATTTGGATGAGACACAACACATACTGAACCCCTGGCATATCTCACCAAGAGCAGCCACCTTGTCTTGCTTTACACTACGCTTCATCATTGCAGTAAGCTTCTATTTCAACCATCCGATCCATCTCACGAGCTTCATTGACAGTCGCCCCAGATAATAGGCATGCCTCTAGAAGAAGGTGTAAACTAGTTTGAATTCTGACCGTGGATTAGTGCATACCAACGGTCCACGCGGAGGGTTGAAATCTATCCAGCAGAGACTAGTCGTCGTGAAAGAGCAATGACCAAACCTTGCCACGGCAACGTTTTACTTCCTCGCAACTGGCTCTTCGGGACCGCAGCAAAATCTATGGCCCTAGTGAAGTGCTCCACATAAGCATACCAAGGCCCACAATACATTCTTATTTGTCCCATCAAGACCCTCGAACATCTACCACGAAGGTACAACCTATAGCGAAAAGCCAGGTCAATAATTAAAATCCTTGTCACTGATGTACATCGTCCCAACATGCCAAGTCACACTAGAAGACAACCTAGGCCCTTCGCATGCCCACACGAGTGATAAAGTAGTCTCGGTGGATGTGTGCCTCCTTGTGAAATGCTAACGTGGATAACCCACAATCACCACATCATACCCTTCGGCACCGTAGAAGCCCAAAACCAAGTCTAGTGAGAGAGATAACTTCAGTGAAAACATGAACCCTCGTAGATGTGGCCACAGCTGATGAATTCAATTCAACACATGTGTGAAAAGTGTTCATAAAAGAAGGGCCGCACTAGGTCGAATGAATGAGGGGGACATAAAACATACCCGATACATAATCTAAAGGTGGATTATCATTGAGGCTTAGTGGGTATAAGCAAGGTCATGGGAGATAAGTGGTAATCCAAGGCATAAGGGCCAGTAACCAGATGACAAAAGGTATTTCAGAGACAACTTAAACGATCGAGAACGGGTTGTTGGCAGTCAACAGTGAAATATAATGGGACGTGACAAAGGCAAACAAGGCTACAACATCAGACTCTAGGGTTTTACAAGGTTTTAGTAGGCCTAGAAGACATGAACCAAGGGTCTGGGGTATGCATCAAAATGTGGGTGCAAACAATGACTCTTGTTCAGGGACACGTGCCCCTTGTGGGCATGGTGAGTTTCCATATCTCTGGGATGTAGACCAAGTGCCTCATCCATTAGGCGGCTCTGAGAACTGCTCAAGTAACCATCGATCAAACTTCATTTGGTGGCCCAAGGCCACCAAAAATGAAGAGCCAAAACCTTCCTCTATCAAATACTCTATTCTCAAATGACTGCCCCAAACCACATATGAAGATATTGCCATAATCCACCTAATTACAGACATGGATGCTTATCTTTCTCACAAAACTCTTGAACCTGCCATTGTCGAAGTGTTGTGTATTCTTATGATCTTTACAATCAGGCTCTAACTGAAACATCTCCTCATATGTCATGTAAACAACACATTCAACCATCATACCTTGTGAGACATTGCAGTGATTTGCATCCACGAAGTTATTACCATGCACCAATATAATTTTATCAAGTTGAACTGAGAACTAAAAATGCTCATAATCCATTGGATATATGGAATTACAAACATTAACCTTATCATTTATTGTCAGATCAAGCCTTAAAACTTCATATGTCTTATGTTCAGTGAACACATCTGTATCATGACTCAATCTTGTGTTTGAAAATCTATCCTAACAGAGATCATAAAGGTAGGATATACCAACTAGACCATGTGATCTAAATTATGTTCCACATTTTGCAAGAATTCATCAGGTGTACCAAATAGAAAATGCTCATACTCAGGCTCATTTTTTATTTGATCCATATGACTTATGTATTCACCTAGATTTGGGTAATGTAACTCATCTACATCACCTAGTGTTTCAATGCTATGCAAAGGAGACTGAGTTGTCTCAACAACATTTTCATCACAAGTCATGTCATGATCCTCACAAGAGCATGTATCTCCAACCATGTTTACATTTTCACTAAATCCTTGAACTTCAAATTGCTAGCTTGTGTCATTATCGCATGCGTTAAGCATTTTCTCCATCTCAGGAGTGAGAATATAACTTGCTTCATTTTACAAACCTTCATACATCTCAACATGAAATGCTTCAAAAGAAGGAAGAAACAATTCAGATTGTTCATCAATTTTTAACTCCTAATCTAAGTTTGTCATGGCAGGGTTACAATTACAACAAACTTTATGAGTACCCTTATCTTCTCTTTCTTAAACCTAAGGATCTAAAAATCTCCCAGCATCAATATATTCAAAAACATCATAATCATTAAGAGAGCATATAGATGATTTTTTAGAGTCATTCACACCATCAATACTCAACACCTCTAACTCGCATCTTGAAAACTCTTCACTGCAAGGTTTCTCCTTCTCAGGCAAATATGTGCCTCCATAATTTTCAACATATTTATCATTTGAGGAAAAGAATTCCATTTTCACTTAATGAGGATAATCATAACTAGAAAATAAATGATCATATTCACTGTCACCATAGAAAAGAGGCTTACCAGTACTAAAGCTATGTTCAGGCTCTTCAAATTGATTGCATAGACTCATGTCTTCCATAGGACTATAGGTACTAGAATCTTCAAAAGAATCAAAGCCAGGAGGATACCAAACATGTATTCAGGATCCTTCTCTTTAGATTGATCATTTACACACACTACTTCAACATCACCAATCACTTCGGTTGATTCACCATGTTAAATACTTACGCCCATTTCTATCCCCTAAATAGTAGAGCTGCAACAAGGGATAACTTTACATACCTCCTTCTATTCACTAGACCATGCATTTGAAATATGATGACTATAATCATTATCTACATAGCCAATGAACTTATTAAGGGAAAATTGGATCTAAATGAATAATCAATATATAAATATCAATGATTCCCAAAACTCAATGAAATAATGAACAAAAGAGATCAATCAAAAAATGAAAAATACAAAGCAAACCTCCTTTAATTCTTAGCTTCTATTGATCACCTATCACAAATGATCTTGTCTATGAATATGGCCCTCAAAAGGTGCACTTCCTTGCTATGATTCCAAGATGTTCAAATGGGAATGGCTATGATAGTTTCTCCATGAAGATGAGCTTCACAACAATGATAGTAGTGTGTAGTAACAAGTTTGATCGCAAGCAATGAAGGAATTGGTGCCAAAGGCGCGCTGTAATTCTTGCAGAGTAAGTTTACTTAAAGCTTGGATGAATGAAATGGAAGAACAAGGTTTAATTTATAGACTTGGGAAAGAGAAGATCAACGGTATAGAAAGAATGAGAAGATCAATGGTTGAGAACAGTTGAGGAATGTGCGCAAATAAGAAGAAGACAAGTGTCTTGCTCTATTTTGCATGAGAGGAATTAATAAAATAGAAGAATGAGTTAATTGAAGAGATTAATCAATTAAAAGAATAGATCAATCAGTTAAGAGAATAGAACTAGAGAATAGAAATTGCATGAGGATGAGAAGATATTTTGACTCAATTAAATATTTAGAATATTCAATTGCATGTGCACAAGGATTGAATTATATTTAGAGATAACTCAATTTAGAAGAAATAGACAACTTAAATAAATATAATTGATTCATTTAAATTTAGAGAAGATATTATTGGAAGAAACAATTGAATAATTGGTATTATTTAATTTGGTGGATTTGGGAGAACTAATTAAATAATTGGTATTATTTAATTTAGAATGATTTTGGAAGAATTAGAAGAATTTAGGAATTTAATTTAAATAAATTGATTTTATTTAATTGTTGGAAGAATGTGAATAAAATAAATAAATTTGTTTATTTATTTATTGATAGAGGAATTTGACTTAAATAAATATTAAGAATATTTATTTGGGCAGAGTCGTATCATTTTTAGGCGTATACATTTTGCCCCTCTTTGATGCAATGTAGTTTACAGCATTGCTTCAAAGAAATCAATTGTTGAATAATGATACATGCCCCAGTTTGCCCCTAGTACAGGTTATGATGATAGGATGCCCCCTCGGGAGATTGGACGGAAAGAAGGTAGAAGGACAAGAGACAGACAATCTCACGAAGATGAAGGGAAAACTTGGTTAGGATTGAAGAAAACAGGATGCGTTTCAGAGATGAGGAAAAAAAATGGGAAGAAATGGGTGCGAGAAGTAGTCATAGTCACCACATAGATAGTTTAGGGTTTGCATGCTATATATAGGAGCTGGGTCCACAAGACAAGTTATTTGCACACTTGGCTTTGTTTGGTTTGTCTTTGAGAGCTTAGGAGAGTACAGGGCACAAAGCAGTCAGCACTAGGATAGATATTCTACGTGAGGAGCACCGATTTGAGTGAGTCTGACAATTCGACCAGCCAGCAGAGGCAGGAACCCCGGTATATATCTCAAAAAACTTCACCTAGGGTCAATTTTGAGTGCATTAAATGCTAGGTTAAATTAGGCTAAACAAATGTGCCAGATCGCAGTTCGGCACATCTGACATGCAGAACTACGCATCTGTCAATCTACGGCACATGTAGGATACAAAGCGGCACATGCATGAAAGGCATGCATGAGGAAGGTCGGCGCATGTATTATTTGACAGCGCATGCAAGGTATGAGTCGACGCATGCACTTTGATGGCGGATATATGGTATGGGACAGTGCATGTGACAAAAGTGGCGCATTTGCTGAGAAATGGTGCATGTACCTTCTTTTCTGGTGCATATGATATAGATAGTTAGTTTACTTAACAAAATTGACTCAATTGGCATCATGTTTGATGCGTCAATTGATAAGCTATCTTTGAGATTGCAGGAATCTAGTCAAGAGATGTAGTGTGTTGTTTTGATCAATTTGATATGTTAAGTTAGTTCATATGATTCTATAGATATGTTGAGCATGGTACTTGCAGCTTTAGGTTGACGCCTTGCTTTGCGTACTTACAGGAGGACATACGAGATACACTGATGTTGAGGGGCCAGTTTCCCTTGCCGATGTTGCAGCACTACATGCTGACAGAGATAGATCAAGAGGTGCACAGCGCGATGGGATTAGATTATGTGTGCTTTATGCCTGAGGTTCAAGCAAACCACGGCTTACTAGTTGCAGTAGTGGAGAGGTTTCACAGCGAGGATGGGACCTTTCACTTCCTGATTGGCGAGATGACGGTGACTCTGGAGGATGTATATAAGATACTTCACTTGCCGATTCAGGGAGAGCTCACGGAGTATGATCCATAGCGGGATGCAGGACTTCTAGAGTGCAGGCGGGTGTTTGACGATCCTGAGTTGGACTGTCAGGTCATCTCCTAGCAAGATATACATGACTACTATGACTACATCCCTAGGATAGTTGTAGGATTGATCAGAGGCATTGCCCTGATAGGAGATTACATGGGTTCCTGATTGGATGGGGATGGATCATGGAGAGGATGATCACAAAGGGCACCCGTTATGTCTGGGGTGTCTGTGTTTTGGCACACCTATACCACGATATACATTAGGTGGTATACCACAGGGGTGCTAGTCTATCAGCAGGTATCTCACTGTTACAGTTTTATTTGTGGGAGCATATCGCCATTACCAGACCGATATGTGTCTTTCAGAGATAGAGGGGAGAGCCTTACAGCTATGGATATGCAGGAGGGATTTCCCAGCATAGGCTAGGGAAGCTAGAGTACTGGAGGCATGCACTAGGTGAGGTAGGTGTGGTCGTCTGGCGACCATATCTAGACTGTGAGCCTTGGGATGACGGGGCAGATGAGCTGCCATACTGCTATCAGACGCGGTAGCTCATAGGCTGGACTTGATTCATTCTAGAGAGATAGATTGTCAACAGGGTGAGGCGACAGTTTGGGATGAGACAGGGCATGCCACAGGGGCAGGTTTAGTTTGCACAAATGAATGCAGAGAGGTTTAGATGGGGCCCAGTGGTATCCTACGAGGAGGCAGTGGCAGAGTTTCGACAGATTCCCTATATTGCCTGGCCGATGAGGAGAGAAATTACAGATGCAAGGATGACACAGGACTATGAGGAGTGGTTCACAGAGCATCCATTTCTAAGATACTCTGGGCCTGGAGAGTTGGTTCCTTGCATAGATGAGGCAGATTCAGATGATGAGGGCAGGGTTGGCAGGAGAAGGAGGAGGAGAGGAGGACGAGGAGATGGAGGAGATGGCAGAGGAGGCGAAGGAGATGGTGGAGGAGATGGAGGAGGAGGGGGTGGAGATGGGGGAGATGGAGACAGACCCCAATAGAGGAGGAGATCTAGGGAGGGATCCTCCCATGCTTAGCAGGTAGTGCAACCGCAGGTTGCACAGCAGGGACAAACGCTGCCACCACAACAAGTGCCCTAGCCGCAGGGTCAGGGACAAGCACAAGCCTCCCAGGATCCAGCATAGCCAGATGTCTAAGAGAGAGCTATTGCCATGCTGAGAGGACAAGTCAGGTAGCTGAGGGCATAGCTTAGGATGGCCAAGGCTCGGTGGGAGACAGATGCAGGCCGTGTGTCAGAGATCTCGAGAGAGAGTGAGATGCAGCTGAGGCTAGGATATGGGCTATCTGAGTAGAGAGAGACACAGCCATAGCAGCCCTTGGGATAGATGGCACTAGCACATTCCTGGTTGGATAGGTTTAGCAGACACAGGCACAACTTGCCCAAGCTCAAGCACAGTTGGCACAAGTACAGTAGCAATTAGCGCAGGTACAAGGTGAGCTTGCCAAAGCGCAGGCTTAGATGCAGTACTACTGGGGACTATACTATGGTGTTGTTCTTGTTGATCAGAGGGCTCTGAGCTATAGGAGCCAGTCCATGGATTCACAGAGAGCAGGTGGATCATGGTCAGGGGCCTCTGTGATGAGCCTGCAGTAGTCTGGGGCCGGCAAAGGAGGGGAGACAGAGGACACTGCTAGGAGCAGCAGTTCACAGCAGCAGGGTTAGGTGATACTTGAATAGATTTTGGCTCCTATGTACTTAAATTTTGATGGCTCAGATAGCCAGACATGTATATGTACCACCTTTGTATTTTGAGACATGTACCATTATCCTTGAGATGTATACACTGTTTATGACATTGACTCAGAGATGTACCTTTTGATATTGTACATTTGGACACATTTTTGATATCTATATGATGATGCAGCTATATTTGATGATCTCTATATGCAGTCATGTATGCTATATGTTATGGATGCATTTTTATTATATGATGTGATGCACATGTTTATCTAATGTAGACTTAGATGTTTATATGATGCTATGTGATCTAATGCAGACTTAGATGTTGATATGATGCTATGTGTTCTAATGCAGACTTAGATGTGCTTATGATGCTATGTGATCTAATACAGACTTAGATGTGCTTATGAGGCTATTTGATCTAATGTGTAAATGCAAATGATATCTATATGATTATGTAGTTTATGTGATGCACTTATCTATGTTTTTGATTTTTTTTTGTTGACACTATGTGATGATTGTAAAAGTGTATATGGATTGACCTAATGCACTTATTATGTATGCAACTATTTTAATCATGTAAATGACTATCTCATGTGATATGATATGCAACTGTATGCTATGTTTTTGTAATGTCCAAATGTACTCTATCGACACAGAGATGACATAATGATAGACATAAGATTGATTGAAAGAATGACTTGATAGAAAGACTCACAAGATTTAATTTGTATTGATACTTTGCATTGTTTGGATCATTTATTGCATGGGATATGGATGTATGGATGTATAATGGATGTATGATGGATGCTTTTCTTTTGACATCTTGATAGTGCAAGTATTTTGAAGTACTTATTTCATCATTGGGTGATTTTTTTGGTATTTTTTCAAAATGTTGTAAGTTAATACAAGCATCTATGTATAATTGAACCGAGATAACTTGAGTATCACGTACATGGATTTTGCTTTAGCAAGTTAATAAAAACATCTAGGTATGATTAAACTGAGATGACCTGAGTATTTCTTGCGTATCAACAAACAAGGATTGCCCCCCGTTCATGTTAGACCTTTGATGTCTTCAATGATCTTTTGTCGATCATGTCGTTAGACAAGGCTTCACATTACTAAAGTTTAATCCACAAATAGCAAACAAAGAAAATAACCATGCTCCCATCATAGCATCTCTAGCTTTAGGTATCCTTGAGTAGCTTAGAAAGACATGATAACAAAAATCAAGACGTCGTAACCTAACCTTGGTCACAACCACAAAACATTTTTGCATTTAGATGTGCTTGTTTCTTGCCATAATTTAGGTAAAATCATTTAGAGTGCTTTAGGTACTTGCTTGCTTTGCCTTGGATAGGTTGAAGTGATGCATCAAAATTTCTACTTGAAAAGGAGGTTTTTCTTGTGCTTGCCTACTTGGTGAAAGATTCCACAATCCTTATTGGTGAGACAAACCCTAAGGGACTGACCTAGTGCCTCAAGGGCTCATTGCTAAATGGCCTTACCTACGTGACAATGCAGAGGCAACGTAGTTTAGGGTAAACCCTAATGGACCTAAGACCTAGGTGATAGAAAGTGGTGTGGACTTAGATAGATAGAAGGACTAGACATGTGATGGATGGGATAGTGGAGCCTCAAGGGCGCATTGGAATAATGGCCTTGCCTATGTGACGACACAGAGGCAACGTAGTTCATGGACTCTGACCATGGATGGACTAGAGGATAGATGACAGGATATGGGACGAATAGGGAAGCCTCAAGGGTGCACTAAAAATGGCCTTGCCTACGTGATGACACAGAGGCAACATAGTTCATGGACTTTGGACGATGCGGATACTGGCGATAGACACTATGCTAGGCTAACACTATGGATAGGATACTGGATAAAACCTTGGCTGACAAGGCAACAAAGAGAGAGTATCGAGCCATGATAGGTTATCGCTAGGTATTTTTATTATGGAACAGATATGGATTGAATGGGACATGAGTGAAGGAAGAATGGACACGAGGTGATTGGTTTCCCAAAGATGGAGGAAGCGGTTTATCACAAGTAACGCCTATTTACCAGGTTTTTAGCACTTGCTTTTATTTGCACGAAAGCTAGAAAGTATGCATGACGCCTGTTTGCCAGGTTTCATCATGATACCTATCCAAGGTGCCTGTTTGCCAGGTTTTCACCAAAGGACAATTTTTTTGTACTTTTCTAAAAAAATATTGTATTTTTCTAATTTTTTGATTTTTTTTTTGTATTTTTCTGATTTTTTTATTTTTTTGTATTTTATTCCCCCCCTTACATTGGGGTTCTCTTAGGTATAGAACCGGTGAAGATACATGTTGTTGATTGGGTCATTGAATAGCTCACCCTCTGATGTTGCTAACTGATATGCCTCCAATCCATAAGTTGCTATGATCACATAAGGCCCAAGCCAGTTGGGTTTAAATTTGCCTTTCTTTTCCCGATCCTGTTGATTGCAGGGATTTTCCTTAAGTACTAGATCTCCAACCTTAAACACTCTTGGACGAACTCTGTGGTTGTAGCTTCGTGACATCATTTGTTGATATGCCTTGAGATAATTGAAGGCTTTCTGTCTCTTTTCCTCTAGCAGCTCTAGCTCTTGTAATCTGGAAACTCTATACCCTTCATCAGTTATGAGACCTTTTAATGACACCCTTAGAGATGGTAGCTTGACCTCAATGGGAAGAATGGCTTATGAACCATAGACAAGGGCGTAAGGGGTAGCACCTGTGGGAGTACATATACTGGTTCAATAGGCCCACAGAGTGGGATTGAGTTGGATGTGTCAATCACAGCCAGCATCGTTAACTATCTTTTTGAGGAGTTTCAAGATCGTCTTGTTGGATGCTTATGCTTGGCCATTACCTTGGGGGTAATAGGGTGTGGAGAAACGGTGTTGGATTTTGAATCGGTCACAGAGTTCTTGGACATCCTAGTTCTTGAAAGGTCTTTTGTTATCCGTGATAATGGATGAGGGAATTATGTATCTGCAGATGAGGTAATTAAGGATGAATGAGGAGATTTGTTTACCTGTGACGGTGGTGAGGGGGATGGCTTCAATCCACTTGGTAAAGTACTCAGTGGTAGTTATTATGAATTTCTAGCCGTTGGATGAGGATGGGTGAATTTTACCCACAACGTTGAGTCCCCATTGACAAAAGGGCCAAGGTGTCGTTAAAGGTCTCAACTCTTGAGTTGGTGCATGTATCAGGTTCCCATGTATCTGGCACTGCTTGCACTTCTTTACAAACTGATATGAATATGTTTCCATGTTCGGCCAATAATAACCCAAATGCATGAGTTTCTTAGCTAAGGAAGGACTGCTAGAGTGTGTTCTACAAATCCCTTTGTGTACGTCTTGTAAAGCGGTTTAGGATTCTTCTTGTTCTAAATAGCAGGGTAAAGTACCATCTAGACCACATCGGTATAGGGTGTCGGCAATAATGGTATATCAAGAGGTTTGGCGTATAAAGGTTCGTCGTTGGTTTGAAGATAAGTCAGGTGGGAGGGTGTTGTCCTTGAGGTAAGTGTAAACCTTACCGTACCAAGGTGAATCAGATCCAACTAATAGGCATACGGAATGGGTTTCAGGAAGATCATAAGTTGGTTGCTGAATTGATTCCACTAAGAACACGTATCGTGACTCATTCTCTAGTATATCGAGGAGAGAGGCAATGGTTTCCACGGCATCTGCTGCTTTGTTTTCAATGTGAGGTATCTGCTCAAAGGAAATTATCACAAAGTACTCTTTAAAGTCACCAACCATGTGCTTGTATGGGATAAGCTTCTCATCTTTGGTTTGGTAGTTGTCATTGACTTGGTTGATCACTAGCTGAGAGTCACCATAGACATGTAGTTCTTTGATTTTCCATTATGTTGCCATTTTGAGACCAATGACCAGGGCTTCATATTCTGCTATGTTGTTGGCACATGGGAATAACAGATGATAAGACTTCGATATGGTGTCGCCATGAGGAGTTACAAACAATATTCCTGCCCCTGATCCATGGTTTGTGTAGGACCCATCAAAGTAGAGTTTCTAGGAATGTGTTGATAAATTAAATAAGGATTCATCTGGAAACTCAAATTGCATTGGTGTGGTGTCTTGTAGTGGTGCATCTACTAACTAATCAGTAATGACTTGTCCTTTGATAGCCTTTCTGTCTACATACTTGTTCTCAAAATCAGCTACGCTCGTTTTTGTAGACAACCCCACGAAACTTGTCCGTTTCGTGAATCTACACTCTAAGATCGCAAATCAAGAAAAGATTTTCTTGTTCTCGTGCGAGGTCATTTGACATTTTAAAACTCGTTTGCAACGTTTCCTTGAATTGATTTCTCAATATTTGCGAAGAACATTCAAGTCGTAAATTGGTTAAGATGTTAATTTAGTTCATTTTTAAGTGTTAGTAAATTTTGACTCTTGATATGCAAGAGTGGCAAAAAATGCCGCTCTTACATATTATTTTTAAGCTTGTTTTTGTTCGATGTAATGACGGCATTTTTTGCCGCTATTACATTGTTTTAGGTTCAATGTGCAGGAGCAGTTAAATTCACCACCATCGCATATGTCTTCCGTCAAAGTTTCACCGACATGCAGTGACGGCTTTTTTCACCGACGTTACACATTTGTCGATTGAAGTGTCGTAGCGGCCAAAATCACCGCCCGAGCGAGATCTTCAGGATTTTGATGTCGAGTGCCATTAATGGCCACTCGTGCCAGGCATTTAAAACTCAATCTCAACCTTTTAAATGTGTTATCACTCCCATTGTTGTCATTTCTTATGCTAAAGCCTTTTAGTTGATTCACCGACGTTCTCCTCGACCGCTTGATCGTATACTTCCGAGTTGTGACGGATCTTGCGTTGCAGGTTGGACCTAGGGTTTCAAGTGTTTACGGGTAAGTTTCTTTCATTTTTCTTCCACCGTTGTTACTCGTTAACTGCTTGTATTGTTAGTTTATAAGGTTTTTTGTTAGGTTTTTCTATGGTTTAAGTTTCATGTTCGGATTAGGGTTTTTGTTTTCGTTTTGGAGACTTTGTGTCTCTCGTCAGTCAGACCTTCACCATTGTACCAAACCTCCCATTGTGTGCAACAACAGCCACATTCGCCGCTAAACCCTCACCAAAACTACCAAACTCCCGTTGTGTGCAAAGACGGCGGGTTTTTCCGCCCCGACACCAAATTTCATTATCACTCCCATTTGCATAAGCGGCCTTTTACACCGTTCGAACATACTGACCGATACATCTCCCAAATGCAGAAGCAATTGTTTCCGCTGCCCCTGCATGAGCGGCCAAATTCCCCGCCCACACACTCGAAGTTTTTACACATCACATGCAATAGCGGTTGTTTTCACCGCTCTAACATTTAAACAAATCAAATCTTCCAAAGTGCATGTAGAAGCGGCCTTTTTCACCGCTTTTACACCTAGAGGTCCTTCCAACTTGCGAGAGCGGCCAATTCACCCGCCCAAGCACATTTCCCTGATTTTTCCCTAACACTGGAAAATTCACTTTTCAAAGCCAAAAGCCCGCTTTCACCCTCGCCTCGATTTGCGCACTCAAGCCCCTTTTAACGCGTGCTTTCCTATCCATGATCGTCAAAACGTAGTTGACCCAGTTTATCCAATTTTCCCCTAACTGCGAGATCATGGCCTTTTGCAGTTCTCAGTCAGCGTTCATGGTGGTGTTCGAATTCACAGTTTTCTCCAGGGCTCATGTCAGAATCATCTCCTTCAAAGTCCAAAGCCATGAAGTACAAATACCAGGGTGTCTTTCCGGTAACAGCAGTTCAGTCAAATGTTGATGAAATCAGAGACACTGAAATTGGACACGTAGATATGGCTGAATTCGTGGATAGAACTAAACAAGCTAATCCCTCCCGGCATATGCAGAAGATCATTGACAGAAATATTCATTTGGTTGCATCATTTCCTTTCAGTGCACATAATCCTAAATTTGTTCTACAAGTGGCAAACCACTACAATAGGGACACTAGAGCTGTGACAGACTCACAGGGAAATGTTATCATGAGATTGGATGCAGAATTCATGGACAAAATCTTCATGTGTCCACCAATTGAAAATGTCGGGCAAATTGATTTTGCTCAAGGTCAACAAGATTATGACAATGACTTGGAATCTGCTAGAAGACACATAAACAGCAAATGGTTGAAAATTCCCAGGGCAACTTTGACCAGGTGGCCAAAGGACCTTCACAGGAGTGATTTTGTGGAGGAAGCTAGTGCCTTAGCTTATTTTTCTTAGATATTATGTAAATGGAATTTTGTTTTGGACATCTACACATGTAATTTTCCAAAATGTAATTACATGTGAAATAAGAGAAGTCATAAGTCAAATAGGACTCTCTTGTTGAATAAGTCAAATTAGTTGTAGATTTCCTAGATTTTCTCAAGGTCTTTCCCTATAAATAAAGGGGACCTATTTTGTAAATATTATCTTTTGTCTATTGCAAGAAAACTCTGGCGAATTGAAAAGCAAATCAAGACTTTGTGCTTTTTGTGAAAATCAATATTCAAATATTTATCAATACAAGAAAGCAAGTTCAATTCCAATCTTTGTCTTGGGATTATTTGTGTTGTGATAGTTGTTCTTACGTCTTGCTATCATAATCTTATTTGATAATAATTGAAGTGTGGAGTTTGTTTCAAGTGATTGAAGAGCACTCTTAATTTGATTCTGATAAACTTTGTGTTATCAAATCGGTTGTGGGTTATATGTTCATGGTTGTGAGAATACAATAGTTTGTAGACTTTGTGCTGCAAGTTGTTATATTTGATTTACTTTTATCATCTTGAGGAGGAGTGAAGACTTTGTGCTGCATTCTACTTCAAATAGTTCCGTTTACAAGTAGTAAGTGAGGTAACAGAAAACTTTGTGTTTCTGTGATATTGTGATAATTTACAAGTCTTATATCAAGAGTTTGAAATATAAACATCTATTCTGAAAAAAGAGAATGAGATGAGATGGAACCACCACAAACATAGTTTTTAGTGTACATAAGTTCGATAAGTTATTTGATTTGCAAAAGTTAAGTAATTAGAGGGAACCTCCCCTTGCTGAGAGGAGAGACTTTGTCTCATCATAGTTGTGGCTGATATACCCATTTTGCCGTTAGCGAGTTAACAACAAAATATTCACCCAACAGTTTTTTGGCGACTCTACTGGGGAAGGAACGTGCAACTTGAAGCCTCACGCTCCAAGTTGAAGCATTTTCAGTTCTTTTCCGTTTTCTTGCAATATTGTGTTTAGCATAATACAGTCTGGCAGATTCCCGGTACACCAGAAGTAAGAGGGCTCAGGGTATTATTGATCCTGCATTTGAATTAATGCAGCAGAATAATTTTGGATTCTTAACTCCACGACCTCGTCTTCAGCGCACCAAGAGTTTTCCCCCTACAAACACCAGGTCTCCAATACCAGGTGAAGTTTCTATAGCCAGTGCTAACAGGGTTTTGGCTGTTCATACACCACCAAGGTTTGTTATACCACCTTTCAATCAGCGCGTCATGGCAGCCCAAGGTCCTTGGGGTAATACCTTTGGTCCTCTAAATTTGACCCCACCATTACATGAACTACCTCGTAGTTCAAGAAAGAATTTCCCCAAATTCTATGGTGACAGAAAAGTTCATCCTGATGAGCACATTGCAGCTTTCTGTATAGCCTGCGGTGTGATAGGTTTCGAGCACGAAGATGTGGCTGTGCGACTCTTTGTAGAAACACTACAAGGCGCTGCCGCAGACTGGTTCTACCACCTCCAAGCCCAAACCATAACAAACTGGGCTACTCTCAAAACCAAGTTCGAAGCCAGGTTCAAACCTGCGGAAGATGCTCATGCATTGTTGGCACAGCTGACACAGATGAAAAAGGAACCTCATGAACCAATGCAAGATTTCATTGCTAAGTTCAACAAATTGAGAAACAAGATTCCCACCACTGCTGAGCCCATAGCGGAAAACCTCAAATGTTTCTTTATCAATACACAGCTTCTGGAGGTGAGTTTCTTATTGAGGCGAGCTACTCCTACTGATCTTGCTGCAGCTCAGATTCTGGCAACTGAAGTAGAAGATGATCTTATCCTTGCGGGTAAGATAAGAAGGGACACTAATAGAAATAAAAGTTTCTCTTCTACTGAGAACACTTCCACAAGCACCACAGATCCCATGGTGCAAAAGCTAGCAAATGAATTGCTAGCTCTCAAGAGACAAATGTCCCAAGGTATATTCGCGCCTCCTTCTTACCGAGATATCCCAAGAAGGACACTTCCAAATAATTCATATCAAGGCAATGCTGCTAGGAATCAAGGACAGCAAAATCGTCTTCCGCCTACACAGGGGAAGCTTGCTATTGAAGCAACACCGGTCAACTCTGCTGTTGGCTACTATGAAACTGAAAATGAACTTTCTTTCCAACCTGATTTGGAATATGAAAATGGTGCTAATCTCTTCACAGAAGGAGAAGAAGAGTTAGCTGGCGACTCTACCATCAGCTTTCTGAACTACCAAGACAAAGTTGAAAAAGGAGAAGTGAGTGAAGGAGCATATGTTGTTTTCACTAGGTCTCAAAATCAATCAGCTCTTCAAGTTGATAAAGGGAAGGCGAGAGAAGAATCTCAACCGGCGATTTCAATTGCTAAACGGGGGACTCCACTACCTTTCCAATCAAAAGACCCGGTGGTTAATAAACAATTAAGTGCTTCTAATGAATTTGTACCTTCCACCTCTACTCCTCAGACTAGTGCTGTCTCTACCAAAAATCAAAATGATGGTTTTTCTTCCTCCGTATCTAATTCTTTTCAGCAGTTCGATATAATAGATCATGCTAGGAGAACTAAGATACAAATGTCTGAAGTTGAATATTTACAGGCTAATCCTGAACAATTTGATAGATTAGCCAAATATGTCAAAAATAAGGATGTCCCTGTAGGACAAGAGTTTCCCAAAGTTACTCATGACTCCTCTAAAAGTAAACCTACCCAAAACAATCTTGTTACTACTCCCCCTGAGGTTTCTAGAAAAATTGAACCCTTCTATGTTTCCCTATTAGTAAATGGTCATAAATTGAGCAATTACGTGATAGATTCTGGAGCCTCAGACAATGTTATGCCTGCTAAGGTAGTGGATGCCCTTGGCCTCACCTTAACCAAAACTTTTGGGAGGTGTTTCTCTATGGAGAATAAGCAGGTTCCACTTTTGGGTCAAATCAAAGATGCCCAATTTGCATTTGTAGCCTTTCCAGATAAGAGAATCAAGATGACAATCTTGGTAGCTGATGTTCCAGCTTCATACAGCATTCTTTTTGGACGTAATTTCTGCAAGGATGTGGGTGGAGAGTTAAACATGGATTTGTCTGAAGCTAGGATACCTGTTAAAGGTGTCATGCAGAAGTTGCTTCCTGAGAAGGAGGCGAAATACATTGTTACTCAAACATCAAACCCCAAAGCTCAAATTTTGTTTGAGTCCTCGGGAATGGGTAACTATTTTCTATCTACTGAAGATTGTTCTGATTCATCAGATGAGGCTACATCGGGTGATAGCTTCGATATGTTAGATGGAGACTCAAAAGAGTTTTCAGATGAAAGTTTAGGTAAGGGTACAGCAATTCCAGATTCTTCCCTCACCGATGGAGAGGAATCTTCTGACCAAAGGAAGTCCAAGAAATCAAATTCTGATGGAGTCTGGATTTTAGAATTTGATGGTAGCTGTTCTTCTATTGGTTCTGGAGCTGGAGTGGTCTTGATATCGCCACAAGGTGATATTTTACCTTTTTCATACAAGCTACAATTTGACAATACCAATAACACCGCCGAATACGAGTCCTTGTTGCTCGGATTAGAAGCGGCGCGTGCCAGAGGTGTTAAGATCCTTCATGCTCAAGGGTATGCTGAATTGGTGGTTTGTCAAATAAGAAATTTGTACCAAACAAAAAATGAAAGATTGAGACACTATCGCAATTGCGTATGGGATTGCATTGAAGATTTCGATGCTTTCAATATTTCAGCGGTGCCAAGAGAGTTCAATGACCGTGCAGATTCATTAGCTGTTTCCACCACTCTCATGGTGCCTCACAAGGATTTCAAAGGAAACAAGTACACTATTGAACTGGTCTTCCGACCAAGTGTACCTGATAACGCTAACCATTGGCAGGTGTTCAATGGTGATAATCAAATCATTGCTTTCCTAGAAAAGATGGATAGTTTTGATGAGCTTTACTTTGAAGGAAGTGAATCACCACCTCGTGAATATGTTTCTGAGGTAGATTCGCAGACTGGCGAAGAATTTCTACAGTTGAAAGGAAATAAAATCCCAAAAGGTTTGGTTTCCCTTGAGAAAATCTTTGATAAACATGACAGGTATATCAAGCATCGGCAACAACAACAGGCTTCGAGTTCCTCCATGGACTTTGAACAGGTCAATTTGGGTTCGAAAGCGGATCCTAAGATGATCAACATTGGGAAATGTTGCACTGCTGATGAAAGATTTAAATTCATTACCCTCCTCCGCCATTACATTGATGTTTTGGCTTACTCCTATGATGATCTGAAGTCCTTCAGGCCTAAGGAGGTTCAACATGAAATTCCCCTCAAGGCTGGATCGTTGCCTTACAAATAGAAGTAGAGGCAATACAACCCAAAGATATCAGGTACGATTCTTTCTGAAATTCAAAAGATGCTGAATGCAAGGATAATTTTTCTAATTCATCATTCCACATGGGTTTCAAACATAGTACCTGTAAGGAAGAAGAATGGAGAAATCCGTATCTGTGTTGATTTAAGAAATCTCAACCAGTCTTCCTTGAAAGATAACTACCCTTTGCCCATCATGAACCAAGTATTGCAAACAGTGACAGGTTCAGAAATGCTATCTATGTTAGATGGTTTTTTGGGGTATAACCAAGTGGAGGTAAATGAAGCTGATCAGTTCAAAACAGCCTTCACCACACCACGAGGCACATTTGCATATCGCAGAATGCCTTTTGGTCTGATCAATGCTGGCAAAACATTTCAGAGAGTGATGGATCTTGCTTTCAGAGATGAAATGGGTAAGTTTATCGTGGTGTACCTCGATGACTTGACTGTTTTCTCTAAAAACTGTCATGATCATGCGCATCATTTGTGACAAGTGCTGGAGCGCTGTCGGCAAAATGGTATTTCCCTCAATCCCAAGAAGTCAGTTTTTGGGGTGACAGAAGGCAAGCTTCTCGAGCACATTGTATCCCGGGAAGGTACTAAGATTGACCCAGAAAGAGTTAAATCTATTCAAGGTCTCACTCTGCCAGCAAGTAAGACTGTTGTTCACTCTTTCTTTGGAAAGGTGAATTTTCTGCGAAGGTTCATTCCTGAGTTTGCAGAAAAAACCCGTCACATTGTTAATATGATGAAGGGTAAGGCCACTTTCTGTTGGACCGTGGAAGGCAAGGAAGCGTTCGAGGATATCAAGAGAGCTATTGCTCATGCTCCAGTTCTTGTTTGTCCCGACTACACTAAGGATTTCCTAGTCTATAGCTATGCTTCAGAACACACACTTTCAGCTATTCTGGTTCAGCAGAATGAAGAAGGCGTCGAATCCCCCATATCATTTATGAGTTGTCCTCTCAAAGCTCATGAATTGAAGTATTCGAATATGGAGAAGCATGCCTATGCCGTAGTCAAAGCGGTTAAGCATTTCAGGTTCTATATTCTAAACTCACACACTGTTGTCATGGTGCCTGATACAACAGTCAAATCCATCCTAACTCAACAAGAGTTCGGAACAAAGAGAGGTAATTGGATCGCTAAGATCCAAGAATTCGATCTGGATATCAAGCCTACCAAGCTTGTGCGTGGTAAAGGTTTGTGTCAATTGATCGCAGATAATGTTCCAAAAGAGACAGGGGACGAAGAAGAAGTTGTGGACATGCCAACTGTTCTTTTTGTTACTACAACTGACGAGTGGTATTCCAATATCGCTCATTTCCTTACCTATTGTGAGTGCCCTTCTCACTTGTCTTATAAGGAAAAGAGAACTGTCAAGTTAAAAGTTGCTAACTACGTCCTTTGGGACAATGGTTTGTACAAGAGAAGTCTTGACGGTGTATTTCTCCGTTGCGTGGATAAAGCGCAACAAGAGACTTTTGGAGTCTTTCCACAATTTGGCTTGTGGAGGGCATTTTTCAGCACCTGTGACGGCTCACAAGATTCTGCGACCTTGATACTATTGGCCCACACTATTCCAAGATGCGTACAATTGGGTACGCAGGTGTGAGTTATGCCATCAGTTTGTTGGGAAACCAAAATTGGCAGCCTTACCTCTAAAACCAGTGGTGATTGAGGAGCCTTTTCAGCAGTGGGGTATTGACTTCATTGGCGCGGTGAATCCATCATCAAGTGCAGGACATAACTATGTTCTCACTGCAACAGACTATTTTACCAAATGGGTGGAAGCTATTCCAGTCAAGCATGCTATTTCAGAGGTGGTGTGTAGTTTTCTTAAAGAGAACATTATTTCCAGGTTTGGAGTTCCAAACAAGATTGTAGCAGACAATGCTACGTGTTTTTCCTCTTATGAGATTACTGAGTTTTGCTACGAACATGGGATCACTCTTTCCCATTCTTCAGACTATTATCCACAAGGGAATGGTCAAGCAGAATCAAGCAATAAGAATTTGATCACTATCATCAGGAAGCTGGTAGATAAGAATCAGAGAACTTGGCATAAAGCATTGTTTGATGCTTTATGGGCAGATAGAATTACACCCAAAAGGGCGATAGGCATGTCGCCATTTCAGCTTCTATATGGTCTAAATGCAGAGATACCAATTACCTTGGAATTGCCAGCATTGAAGTTGGTAAGGGCATTGGAAGATAGAACTTTTGATAGTTCTATCGATAAAAGGATCATGTATTTGACTGAACTTGAGGAGCAGCGCACTATAGTGGTGGACCGTATTGCTGATCACCAGAATCAAGTAAAGAAACTCTTCGACAAGAAGACAAAGACTCGTGAGTTTCAGGTTGGAGATCAAGTCTTGTTATGGGACAAGAGGAGAGAACCAAAAGGAATGCACGGAAAATTTGATTCCTTGTGGAGAGGTCCATTCACCATTCATCAGTTCTATGGTGAAAACAGTTTCTTGCTGGAGTATCAGGATGGTACACCATTCTTGTTGCCTCACAGTGGACAACATCTGAAGCACTTCAATCCTTGAAGTTTCAGATAAGTTAAATTGTACATTTGTATAGTTTTGTGTTTTATTTGTGTTTTCATTTAGTCTTTTGTGTCTTTTTCTTTTAGCTTGACTCTATAGCCCAATGGCACGGATGAAGGCACTTAAAGGCTGGATTCTACTCCCCTCAATCATTTCAAAGTTTGATTGAAGGAAGTTCCCCAGTTAGAGCCAGCTGTTGTTCTCAAAATTAGCTACGCTCGTTTTTGTAGACAACCCCACGAAACTTGTCCGTTTCGTGAATCTACACTCTAAGATCGCAAATCAAGAAAAGATTTTCTTGTTCTCGTGCGAGGTCATTTGACATTTTAAAACTCGTTTGTGACGTTTCCTTGAATTGATTTCTCAATATTTGCGAAGAACATTCAAGTCGTAAATTGGTTAAGATGTTAATTTAGGTCATTTCTAAGCGTTAGTAAATTTTGACTCTTGATATGCAAGAGCGGCAAAAAATGCCGCTCTTACATATTATTTTTAAGCTTGTTTTTGTTTGATGTAATGACGGCATTTTTTGCCGCTATTACATTGTTTTAGGTTCAATGTGCAAGAGCGGTTAAATTCACCGCCATCACATATGTCTTCCGTCAAAGTTTCACCAACATGCAGTGATGGCTTTTTTCGCCGACGTTACACATTTGTCGATTGAAGTGTCGTAGCGGCCGAAATCGCCGCTCGAGCGAGATCTTCAGGATTTTGATGTTGAGTGCCATTAATGGCCACTCGTGCCAGGCATTTAAAACTCAATCTCAACCTTTTAAATGTGTTATCACTCCCATTGTTGTCATTTCTTATGCTAAATCCTTTTAGTTGATTCGCCGACGTTCTCCTCGACCGCTTGATCGTATACTTCCGAGTTGTGACGGATCTCGCGTTGCAGGTTGGACCTAAGGTTTCAAGTGTTTACGGGTAAGTTTCTTTCATTTTTCTTCCACCGTTGTTACTCGTTAACTGCTTGTATTGTTAGTTTATAAGGTTTTTGTTAGGTTTTTCTGTGGTTTAAGTTTCGTGTTCAGATTAGGGTTTTTGTTTTCGTTTTGGAGACTTTGTGTCTCTCGTCAGTCGGACCTTCACCATTGTACCAAACCTCCCATTGTGTGCAACAACGGCCACATTCGCCGCTAAACCCTCACCAAAACTACCAAACTCCCGTTGTGTGCAAAGACGGCGGGTTTTTCCACCCCGACACCAAATTTCATTATCACTCCCATTTGCATAAGCGGCCTTTTACACCGTTCGAACATACTAACCGATACATCTCCCAAATGCAAAAGCGGTTGTTTCCGCCGCCCCTGCATGAGCGGCCAAATTCCCTGCCCGCACACTCGAAGTTTTTACACATCACATGCAATAGCGGCTGTTTTCACCACTCTAACATGTTAAACAAATCAAATCTTCCAAAGTGCATGTAGAAGCGGCCTTTTTCACCACTTTTACACTTAGAGGTCCTTCCAACTTGCGAGAGCGGCCAATTCACCCGCCCAAGCACATTTCCCTGCTTTTTCCCTAACACTGGAAAATTCACTTTTCAAAGCCAAAAGCCTGCTTTCACCCTCGCCTCGATTTGCATGCTCAAGCCCCTTTTAACGCGTGCTTTCCTATCCATGATCATCAAAACGCAGTTGACCCAGTTTATCCAATTTTCCCCTAACTGCGAGATCATGGCCTTTTGCAGTTCTCAGTCAGCGTTCGTGGTGGTGTTCGAATTCACAGTTTTCTCCAGGGCTCATGTCAGAATCATCTCCTTCAAAGTCCAGAGCCATGAAGTACAAATACCAGGGTGTCTTTTCGGTAACAGCAGTTCAGTCAAATGTTGATGAAATCAGAGACACTGAAATTGGACACGTAGATATGGCTGAATTCATGGATAGAACTAAACAAGCAAATCCCTCCCGGCATATGCAGAAGATCATTGACAGTAATATTCATTTGGTTGCATCATTTCCTTTCAGTGCACATAATCCTAAATTTGTTCTACAAGTGGCAAACCACTACAATAGGGACACTAGAGCTGTGACAGACTCACAGGGAAATGTTATCATGAGATTGGATGCAGAATTCATGGACAAAATCTTCATGTGTCCACCAATTGAAAATGTCGGGCAAATTGATTTTGCTCAAGGTCAACAAGATTATGACAATGACTTGGAATCTGCTAGAAGACACATAAACAGCAAATGGTTGAAAATTCCCAGGGCAACTTTGACCAGGTGGCCAAAGGACCTTCACAGGAGTGATTTTGTGGAGGAAGCTAGTGCCTTAGCTTATTTTTCTTAGATATTATGTAAATGGAATTTTGTTTTGGACATCTACACATGTAATTTTCCAAAATGTAATTACATGTGAAACAAGAGAAGTCATAAGTCAAATAGGACTCTCTTGTTGAATAAGTCAAATTAGTTGTAGATTTCCTAGATTTTCTCAAGGTCTTTCCCTATAAATAAAGGGGACCTATTTTGTAAATATTATCTTTTGTCTATTGCAAGAAAACTCTTGCGAATTGAAAAGCAAATCAAGACTTTGTGCTTTCTGTGAAAATCAATATTCAAATATTTAACAATACAAGAAAGCAAGTTCAATTCCAATCTTTGTCTTGGGATTATTTGTGTTGTGATAGTTTTGTTCTTACGTCTTGCTATCATAATCTTATTTGATAATAATTGAAGTGTGGAGTTTGTTTCAAGTGATTGAAGAGCACTCTTAATTTGATTCTGATAAACTTTGTGTTATCAAATCGGTTGTGGGTTATATGTTCATGGTTGTGAGAATACAATAGTTTGTAGACTTTGTGCTGCAAGTTGTTATATTCGATTTACTTTTATCATCTTGAGGAGGAGTGAAGACTTTGTGCTGTATTCTACTTCAAATAGTTCCGTTTACAAGTAGTAAGTGAGGTAACAGAAAACTTTGTGTTTCTGTGATATTGTGATAATTTACAAGTCTTATATCAAGAGTTTGAAATATAAACATCTATTCTGAAAAAAGAGAATGAGATGAGATGGAACCACCACAAACATAGTTTTTAGCGTACATAAGTTTAATAAGTTATTTGATTTGCAAAATTTAAATAATTAGAGGGAACCTCCCCTTGCTGAGAGGAGAGACTTTGTCTCATCATAGCTGTGGCTGATATACCCATTTTTCTGTTAGCGAGTTAACGAAAAAATATTCACCCAACAATACTCAATGTCGTATTCACTTAGGAGCATTACCCACTTGCCTATGCGACCTGTTAGAGTTGCTTTGCTTAGTAGGTACTTTAGTGGATCTACTTTTGTAATAAGTTTGACTGAATGTGCTAGCATATAATGTCAGAGTTTTTGGGAAGCAAAAACTACCACAAGGAACGATCTTTCTATCTGAGAGTATTGCAACTCATAGCCCACCAATGTGCGACTGATGTAGTAGACAGCTCTTTCTTTACCTTCATAATCTTGCTGTGCTAGGAGGGCCCCAAGAGCTATTGGTGTGGCAGATATGTAAAGTAACAACGGCTTTCCTTGGATAGGAGGCATCAAGATAGGTGGGTTCATAAGATATTCCTTCAGTTTTCCAAATGCCTCTTCACATTTCTCATCCCACCTAAATGGAATGTTCTTGTGCAGGAGATGACTGAAAGGTTGACACTTGTCTGCTAGTTGTGATATGAACCTATGGTTTTCTTGTAGCTTGCCCTGTAGAGATCTTAGTTGAGTAAGATTCTTGGTTGGTGGCATGTCCATAATAGCCTTGACTTTGGCAGGGTCCACCTCTATTCCATTTGCTAATACAATGAAACCTAATAGCTTGCCCGAGGTGACTCCAAACACACATTTCTTTGGGTTCAACCTGACTTTGAATTGTTCTAGTCTCTGAAAGACTTTCTATAACACATCCAGGTGTGATTCTCTTGTGAGTGACTTTGCAAGGATATCATCTACATAGTCTTCCATTGTGGCGTGCATCATATCATGGAATATAGTGGTCATAGCACGTTGATATGTGGCTCCTGGGTTCTTTAGCCCAAATGGCATGACATTCCAGCAGAAAGTGCCCCATGGACAAGTAAAAGTTGTCTTATGCTGGTCTTCTGGTGCTATCCTGATCTGATTGTATCCAGAGAAGCCATCCATGAGAGATAACACGGTATGCCCTATTGTTAAGTCAACTATGATATCTATATTTGGCAACGAAAAATTGTCCTTGCGGCAAGCTTTGTTTAGATCTCTAAAATCATTGCATAGTCTGACTCGACCATCAGGTTTGGATACTGGTACTATGTTGGAGACCCATTCTGGAGAGTCTATAGCTCTGATGAACCCTACATCTAGTAGTTTCTTGAGTTCCTCTTTTACTAGCAGTGTAATGTGTGGATGCATCTTTCTAAGCTTTTGTTTCACTGGTTTTACCCCTGGATCTAGTGGAGGATGATGTAGAATCAAGTCTGGATCTAACCCTGGCATGTCTGCGTATGACCAAACAAAATTGACTTGCTTTTTCTTGAAGAATGGTATAAACTTAGTCTTTTCTGGTGGGGTTAGAGACTTAGCAAAGTGAATGATCTTAGCTTGTTCCTATGTTCCAATGTTAACAAGTTCTCTAGGTTCCAAAACAATCTGAGACTTCTCCTGGTGCATGTCATTGGGGAGAATGTCAAGCCTTCCATCGTCAGGTGCCACAGTTGGGTTTTCACCATTGGATGCGTCCTTTCCTTTTACTATTTTGGGATCTGACACTGCCGCAGAGCAGTTTTCACCATCAGATTCAGTTTTTATTTTGATATTTTTGTGACTGGAAGGCTTGGCACCCTCTCTGAAACAAGCCATGGTATTAAGTTTAATGACAAAGCCAGCTTTATGATCTCCTTTAGGTAGGTGTTCCCTAAGTTCCATGTAGTCAATATAGGCATCATCGTTTTGGAACATATTTAGTTGCGGGGTTCCTTGTAGATCCCAATCAATAAGTTCAGGATACACAAGGGGGAGGGAGTCAGAGGATAGATTTGATTCGTTGATAGTTTGGATGGATATGCTAGGGGTATTGATAGGGAGAGTGTTCGGGATGGTACTTTCTTCCAAATTATTTATTGTGATAGAACTTGAACCTTCCTCGAAAGTCATATTCTCAGGGATAGGCAAATCACACTCTAATGGTCTATGCGGTAGCATTTGGCCCTCACAGTAGGGGCTATAAGTTTGAATGGTGTCAACCTCTTTGTCATCATAGGAGTGCTTTGTCAACTCATCCCACTCATACTCATTGGAATATGTGTCACTGTTCTCTTGAAGGGTATGGATCATTTCCACAAGACAAGTATTTGCTTTAGCTTTGCCCTTATCCTTATATCCTAGACCTTTTGTATTTCTCACCAATGAGGATGAAGAAGGTTGAATGGGTTCTACTATTCCTTCTTTTCTTAGGCCAATGGGGCCTTGTCCTTTGTAACCCATTCTGTGTAAGATGGACTCACCTCGCCCATAGATTTATGTTGGGAGCCTAGGTGGTTCTTGTTGTGCGTTCTCTTCTTCTTTTGTGTAGAGCCATTGTAAGATATCTCTTTCCTCTGTTTCATCTGATAGGGTCCCCCATTTTACAAAGGAAGTTGTGGGAGGTGCAGGAGGGGCAGGTGGCTTTGGAAAATGTTGGGTCACCCAAAGGATCTAGGAGATAAAGGCATTTTGGCCAAGTTGAGGCTGTGCTCGATGGAGTATTCCCCTACTCCCGTTTCTTTGATGGTAATTTTCTGCTCTTTGGGCTTGGATGAGGAAGCTTCGGAGGTAGAATCATGTTGTGGGGTAGGGGATGTAGATGCTCTATTGTTGGGTATGATGCAATTGGGTTTTGAGAGGACAGAGTTGCAATGCTGAAGGGGTCGGGATCACCTTCGATGGTGACTTGCTTGTCATTATGAGGGAATTTTATGCATTGGTGATAGGTAGAAGGCATAGCTTTCATGGCATGAATCCATGGTCTACCTAGGATAATATTATAGGCTAGCTCCCTATCTAGGACTTGGTACACAACATCTTTTATCACCGGTCCCACTTGTATGGGTAATACCACTATTCCTTTGGTAGTTCTTCCCTCTTCATCATAGGCTTTGATAGTAATCTTCTTCCTTGGATCAACTGCATTTTTATAGAAACCCAATGTAAGGACTAGCTTGAGCATGAAAATATTTAAACCGGCTCCCCCATCAATGAGAACCCTCATGATGCGGTGCTTATGGATGAAGGCAACGATATGTAAGGGGGTGTTATGAGGCTAAGACACTGAGAGATCATCTTGCTCGATAAATGATATGGTATTGGAGGAGGCTAGATTTCCTACCATGGCTTGAAACTTCTCTTGGGCCAATTTAGTGGGTACAATTATTTCTACCAAGGCTTTATCAAGAATCTCCTTGTGGGAAGGAGATAGACGCAACAACTCTAAGATAGAAATGAGGGTAGGAGTCTTCTGTAGTTGGTCTATGACACTATACTGATGGGAATTGGACTGAGAAGGTGATGACCTTGGAGGGAGGGTATTCAACGTGACCTTACCGCTGCGGGTGATGATGTTACAATCAGTTTTGTTGGGTCCTAATTGTTGGTTAGATGTAACCACATTGATTTGTGGGACATGCTCTAATATGCAATTGATGGTATAATTGAATGGCACACTTGCGTAATTGGCATTACTATTCCCATTATTCTAATTTTCCTTGTTGCGTTTGTTGTTGTTGTTGTTATACGGCCTGTCGTGATTGAGAAGTGGATCTTTGTAAGCCACATGCGTCTCATTAGAAGTATGTTGTTGAGCACCTCCTTGATTTTGATCAAGTATGTCTTGAATAACATGTTTGAGATGGATACAATTGTTGGTCATATGTCCTCTTCCTCTATGATACTCACAAAAATCAGTGTCTTTCCAATAGTGAGGTTTGATTTGAGGTTCGTAATCGTTTGTTGGCGGTAGAGTGATTTCATTGTTGGCCAATAGCTTCCTTAATGCAGATTCTTGGGACACACCCAGCGGTGTGAACTTTCACCTTGGATTTGAGTTGAACCATGGTCCTGGCTCCTGAGAGAATATTTTGTTAGGCATAGCATTGTTTGTCTCTCCTTTGAGAGTGAATATTGGTTGTTGTTTGGGAGCCGTCACCTTGGCATCAACTACTCCATCATTGACGACATTTTTATTCTTGGTCTAAAACTTTGATTTGTCAGTCGTGTAGTTGGAGGTAGGTGTGTCCTTATATAACTTGATTGAACCCTTGGCGATCATAGATTTCTCAATGAATAATCCCATCTCAATGACTTTTGAGAATAAGGAAGGGCATTGAATTTGGATTTGATAGCTAAGATCAGAGTTGAGGTTATGGACAAACAGCTCCATCAATTGCTTCTCAGGTACATCATATGGGCATTTGCTTCCTAGTAGTCTCCACATTTGTAGGAATGAGGTGAATGATTCGCCACTCTTTTGTTTGGTATTGCATAGATCGAGCATGGAGACTTCATGTTCAATGTTGTACGAGAAGTGCGTGATGAACTTGTTGACTAACTCATCAAAGGTCTTGATACCCGGCGAAAGTCATGAGAACCACTCCATGGCTTGACTACCTAGAGATCTAGGGAATAGTCTCATTAAGAAAGTCTCATTGTGAGCTACTTCCATGCACGTGGCGGTAAATTCCCTAATATGATCTCTTGGGTCTCCTTTTCCTTTGTACTTGTCAAATTTAGGAGCTTCAAACTGAAAGGGGAAGGGGACCATGTCCAAACTTTTATCAAAAGGGTATGGTGCAATGTCTTCTATAGAGTAAGTTTTAGTATTCGTTCCCATCTTGAGATCTGTCATTTGTTGTGTTAGACCCTCAATTTGTTTCCTCATTTCTTCCATAGGTATATTCGGGTCCACGACTTTCTTTCCTTTATCATCCTCAGTGTGATTTTCATGCATTTTCTCCGTGGTCTCTTTCAGTGTATTGAGATCAAAGTCAAAGGGGAGTTTGAGTCCGAGACTCGCAAGATGCATAAAGTACTTGTGAGGGTCCTCATGGAGCACTTTTTCTAGTAAGCGTTGAAATTTTTGATCTTGGAGGTGCCCTTGATAATCTTCATGAGAGATATCCTCATCAATATCGTGAGGAGTAAAAATGTGATTGGATGATCCGGCCATTTCAAGTTGTGCTTTGTATTAAGATCTAGTAAGAACCATGCAACGTGACGTGGGGTGCGGTGGGATGAAACAAGAGACTTTGGCAAGATGTCGGTGTAGACTACTGAGGATAGGATACTTATGACAAGATTTGGACAAGGGACTCTCTCGATGAATGATTCCAAGTAAGACGGCCGATACAAGATGATAGCCACTAGCAAGGGTACTCGATACCTATCTTACTGTGTAGGGACTAATCATGCACCAAGACCACTAGCGAAGTTCTGCGACTTACTAGGGTTACTTGAATCCAAAATGATCTGATATGGGATACTCTGACTTTGTTTAGGAAGACCTGGTAGAAGGTTGACGAGATGACTAACGAAAGGGAGGGTATGCTATGGAATAGATGGGAAAAAGTGACTACAAGGTGGAATCTGATCTCAGAATCTTGAACAAGATTGAAATGGGTATCTGAAAATGATAAAAATTTTCTCTCAAAGGCTGTGAAAGTACTCACTGTCACGTATGCACTGGAACAGATGTGTAGCAAAAACTGGTAAATGCGCAAAAAGTCGGTACAGATGCGCAGCAACAGGTGTTAAAAGTGTAATAATTTAGTACAGATGCGTAGCAAGTCGGTATAAATGTACGGTTTCAGACAACAAATGCGCAGCTCTGGCTTTTTCAGTATTTTTTGCAAATTTTTGGCAATTTTTTTGATGTTTTTGGTACTTTTTTATTGCAAGATGGTCTCTTTGATCTGATTTTCTTTAACTATGGCAAGAAGACACAACAAACACAAAGAATGTTTTCATGGTTTTTTCTATTTTTTTGTGATTTCTTTTTACTCTTTTTGGACTAAAAGGAAAAGCAAGTACAATCCTAGGCTTTAAATGGATTACAAGGGTTTTTGGCCATTAGAACAAAAGGCATTTAATGAAGGCAACCGTTTGAGTGGTTATACATGCAACAGCACTACTCTCCGTTATGAAGTCTCCCAGCCTGTAAGGGTTGCGCCTTGGAGGGTTTTGGGGGAGGTTGCTTGTCAATATAACACAATTGCACTTGTTGTTTGAAGCTTTCACTCCAAACACAATTTATTTATAGTGGATTGGTAGGGCTTGGCATTTAGCCTGTTACCACTTAGGGTCGTTCCTACTTGGATGAACGATATCCAAGAGCAAGCCCCTCTAAAGGAAAAACACATGCGAAAATGATATGTCTAGCATTTTTCTCACCCAAGATAGGGGAGAGCATAGGCCTGGTATCATTCCCAAAACATAGAAGACAGTGGTTCTTTTTCCCCTAGTTAGAAAGAAAAAAACTAAATGAGCTATCTACTTGGGCAAGCACAGAAGTTCATTAACTTTGAAGTGATAACACGATAGCAATGGTTCAATTTTACCCAGATAGCAATAATGTGTTCAATTTTTACCCAGATAGCATGGATTTGTTAACTTTGAAGTGATAATCGAGATAGCAATGGTTCAGTTTTACCAAGATAGCAAGGATGTGTTCAATTTTACCCAGATAGCACAGATTTGTTAACTTTGAAGTGATAATGAGATAGCAATGGTTCAGTTTTACCAAGATAGCAATGATTTTGTTAACTTTGAAGGATAGCAATATAGCAATGACTCAATGATATGCAAGATAGCAATGATTCAATTACCACCTTCCTAGTTAAGACTATGTGAGATTTGCATGAGCATCCATTTACTTTCCCGTTTAGAAATTGAAGTGAGTTAACAAATGCAACTATATGATTCTAAACCAGTACCTAGCCTACAAACAGATCAAGAGTGTTCCTGCAAAAAGACGTTAGCGTTAGCAAAAAACTTCAAGGAAACCCTAAAAATCACTGCCTAGATCATATGCACAGCTTTAGAGCTTCAATGCGCAAAAACAGAGCTCAAAAGTGCCACAGTACATATGCGCTAATACAGAGGTCAAAAGCACAGGAAAATAGTATATATGCGTCGGACTGACAGATGCGCCGTATCAGAGGATAGATGCGCTGAAACAGATAGCAGATGTGTGTTAGGATGTGTCAGATGCACGGTTTCCTCCTGTGTACAGCTTTCTAAAACACAAAAACTCAGTTTTTGGGTTAAAAATCAGGGCTAGGCCCCATGGTGGGTGCCAAAAATGTTAAGGAAAAATTAGATCTAAATGAATAATCAATATATAAATATCAATGATACCCAAAACTCAATGAAATAATGGACAAAAAAGATCAATCAAACAATGAAAAATACAAAGCAAAACTCCTTTAATTCTTAGCTTCCATTGATCGCCTATCACAAATGAGCTTGTCTATGAATATGGCCCTCAGAAGGTGCACTTCCTTGCTATGATTCCAAGATGTTCAAATGGGAACGGCTATGATAGTTTCACCATGAAGATGAGTTTCACAACAATGATAGTAGTGTGTAGTAACAAGTTTGATCTCAAACAATGAAGGAATTGGTGCCAAAGGCGCGCTATAATTCCTATAGAGTAAGTTTACTTAAAGCTTGGATGAATGAAATGGAAGAACAGGGTTCAATTTATAGACTTGGGAAAGAGAAGATCAACGGTATAGAAAGAATGATAAGATCAACGGTTGAGGAATGTGTGCAAATAAGAAGAAGACAAGTGTCTTGCTCTATTTTGCATGAGAGGAATTAATAAAATAGAAGAATGAGTTAACTGAAGAGATTAATCAATTAAAAGAATAGATCAATCAGTTAAGAGAATAGAAGAATAGAAATTGCATGAGGATGAGAAGATATTTTGACTCAATTAAATATTTAGAATATTCAATTGCATGTGCACAAGGATTGAATTATATTTAGAGATAACTCAATTTAGAAGAAATAGACAACTTAAATAAATATAATTGATTCATTTAAATTTAGAGAAGATATTATTGGAAGAAACAATTGAATAATTGGTATTATTTAATTTGGTGGATTGGGGAGAACTAATTAAATAATTGGTATTATTTAATTTAGAATGATTTTGGGAGAACTAATTAAATAATTGGTATTATTTAATTTAGAATAATTTTGGAAGAATTAGAAGAATTTAGGAATTTAATTTAAATAAATTGATTTTATTTAATTGTTGGAAGAATGTGAATCAAATAAATAAATTTGTTTATTTATTTATTGATAGAGGAATTTGACTTAAATAAATATTAAGAATATTTATTTGGGTAGATTCGTGTCATTTTTAGGCGTATACAGAACTGACCACACATTTCATTTGCCTCACTAAGGTATGCATTTTCAACCTTTGCTCTACTCTCTTCTTCTCCATGTGACATTTCATTGCTTGACTCATGTGGAGCATCAGAATCATTATTATTATAGATTGAAAACATGACATTTTTTTCATGATCATCTCTAATCTCTTCAAAAAGAACAACACATTCACATATTTGGTCAAGCCTGACAGGCTTCAACTCCTTCGGAAAAGCACTTAAACCATGATTTGGATGATGTAATGGTGCACCAACTATAGTGACAAAATTGTTATTTTCCTAATATTCACTGATGTTTTTTTATCTACACCTCACTTATAGAAGTTGTCTCAATACAATCAACACTTGTGGACTTATGTACTCTTACCATAGAATATTTCATGTTGTTCTCAATGTCCATAGTAATTTGACATGCCTGATGAAGTGTTGTAGTTTTCTTATCCCTTAAGAGGTAGCTTACCTCCTCATCAAATGCACCCAGGTATATAACTAGACACCTTACATCATTTGGCTTGAAATTCTCAGGAATATCTCTTAGGGTCTTTGTAAACCTCAAATTGAAAGCTAGAACAAGCTCATCCTCATCTTTCTCAATGTTCATAAATTTATTGATCACTGAAGTTGCATTGATTCTTTCACCAAATTGTTCCATGAAAACTGCCTTGAACTCATCCCAAGAACAAATAGAGCATGCTAGAAAATAAGAGAACCAATCTCTTGCATCTCCTTTCAAAGATTGAACGAATAATCTCATGACAACATCTTCTGCATCAACCTTATAATCATCTATTACATTAATGAAATCATGTAGATGCCTAATTGATGATTTAGATTTACTACCACTGAACTTTGATATTTTACTTTTGATTTTAGGTGATATATGATTTGGGAAACCAAAAATATTGCAGAAATTTATGGCCTTATATCTTTCACTAATGGAACTTTTTTGATAACATGGGTGGGGAAGCACACTATGCATTGTTACACTTGAGTCCATACTAGGATATAGACTGGTAGCATAATCTCTCTAGTCTTTTAGAGACTTCTCACATTAACTTTGCAGTTACATATTTGAAACTCAATCTTCATTTACAATAGGATCTCAAGCCTTTACAATGTGAATTTCTATCTTATATTGCCTAAGATCTTCTAAATGAGTTTCCTCAACAACATACATACTTCATTTCAAAATACATGCTACAATCTTACTAATGCAAAAGTATTCAAGCCTATCACTATTTCTTTCCTTTCTCCTTAGTGCTTAACTCTTCACTAAATAAAGAACCAGATTAATATCAAGGCCGTCTACAAACAACCTTCAAACATAGAAATATCCTTCATAGGGACAAGAATATGCAAAATACATGGAAATGTGTTACAGCTACTACAAATTTGCTTCGTGACTGGAGACTTAAAAGTACTAAAATATTCTTCACACCTTTGTCAGGTTCTTTCTCACGGAGTCACCACCTCTTATCACAGAGGACTAAACTTTAAATAGTATGAAGTTCTTTCAAAGAGTAATTTTATTCTGGCTCTTCTCCAACAGTATAGCCACATAAAACTTCCTCATACACAATCAATTTTCCCCTTGAAAAACCAGTTCAAAAGAAAGAAGAGTCACCACCCTCTAAAGGGGATGATCATTCAATGTATATATGCACACCCTAAATACCCAAGATAGACCACTGGACTAACTTTGACAATCACATATCAACATCCCCAGCAGAATCACCAATCTGTTGGTTTTTCTAACTAATTGTCCAAAACCCCCTAAAGATTAGCCAACTTCTTATGCTTAGGGGTTTCGGGTCAGTGGCCAATGAACAAGATTACAACCAAAGGGTTGAAGAATCCTATGTACTTCTAGTTCTGCAAGACCAAGGTGGGTGTACCTTTACAACATTCAAGGGATGACTCTCTACTAGCATTGAACATTGCATTAAAATAGAAAGTTCTCAATAGAAATATACCAAAGAAACGACTGACTCCATTTAGATTGGCTTAATCCTTTGGAAATACAATTCAAACTCAGCTAAGAATAGTGAATTTCAAGTATACTCTAAAATACTACAAATATAGAAATGATATTTCGATTATAATGATGGTTCCCAATAACGGTATGACATAGCAATGGATCGATGCCTGATCCCAGGGCCACAGAGTTAAATTACAGTAGACAAATGTATCCTTCAAGAAAACCTAATTCATTTCAATGGACTAATGATATTAATGTCTTGCACTAACATCTCCTAGACATGGAATTTGTAGGAATATCCTTTAAACCACAATGTATTATGACAATAACTATATACTACCTAAGCAGTTATTTCTCTCCTTGAAAGAAAGCAAAGATAACACATACATTACAGGTGAACTGCAAAGATGAACTCAAATACCCTTGATACTTGCATTCATATTAATTTCAAAAGTACATAAATGGGGATATTGCGACAACCAATTCGATTCAACACTCAGAATTGAAATGAGACATTACTCTCCAGATTTGAAAAAATAGAAATTGCAACTATCCTCTATTTTTTGAACCCAGGCATGATACATTACTTCCCAAGAATGAGATTCAGAACCCCATCCTAATGGCCTAGAATTCCCATTTATATGAACATGGGGGCAACAAGCCTCAGGCCACATATAGATGTCGTATTTTTATTTAACAAATATGGACAAGAAGAGGGTCAAAAATAATCGCTTCTTACCACGAAAGCACACCTCTGCAAAGAATCATCATCTGAAGCAGGCTAGAATAACTGATTTGTCGCATATGCTCATTTACTGCTGATATGGAGGTGAGCCATGTTTTTTATGGAAAAAGGGGAGTGCAAGATATTCCACTGGATTAGCCTATCCTCACACAAGGACATTTATTTCCCATGCGAGAGTTCTCCGCAAAATTTCACCAGCCACATGCACGAGCAAGAGAGTGCCAGCAAGGATCAATAAGGAAAGGAAGCACCAAAAACTTGGGTCCCTCCTATTATGACCACCACACAAGCACAAGTAGGCAAATCCCCTCCTCTCTTTGTAGAGTTCCCAATCAATTTGCCTAATTGAGAACCAAAGGATGCCTCTAACAACTGGCTCTGACCGAACCAGATCTTTGGCTAAGTAGGGAGCAACAACAACAATAATTTCCTTCATGATGCCCACTAGCCTCATCTAGGGGGACAATGCACCGTCCATTGTGACCCAAGCTATGCCAGGACCCACAATATGGAGGGAAAGGGAGAGAGAGCAATGATGTAGCTCTGTCTTCACATCAAGTCTGGAGACTCACAAGAACAGGAAGTTACTGGAGCATGCAAACAAGAATGTAAAGCCCTCATCCAGATGAAAGCAAGGGGGCGAGGAGTAGCTACAATAGCTCAATGAGTGCTTCCAAATTCCCTAAATTTTAGTGACCCCACCAATGCCTTAGAAAGGCTACTCTAAACTCTTAATTATGTATGGACATGTCATTAGCCATGAGAGTAGAGAAGAAAATTCTAAGGAATAGGAGGACAACCATAGCATACTGAGAAGATAACAACCCATACTACTTACCCAAAAGATGATTGTGTCTTAAATAGCAACAGAAGCACTGATTTGTAGTGGAATTATGGAAACTCCCACAACTAGAATGATCACACTCTGTCCACCAATCCTGCAAGTCTGCTCCCGAAAGTATCATGGTAATACAGACCCTTAAATGGAAATCCCATGCAAATCTACCAGAATCACAAGAGGAGAAAAGGAAATGACACCTGATCCATGACCTCAAGCCTTCACACACATGAAACTTAATCACAACCCCCACCTCCACAATGAAATAGCTAAAGTAGGCTTCTCGATTCTAGCATTACCCTAATTCAGGACAGTAATCGCATACTACACCCACTTTCAACACTAAGGGGTAGCCCTGACAAGTAATCGCAAGCAAGGGTGGCATTATGTACAGCGACGGCAGGAAGGAAAGCACCAAGTTCCTACATATACAAAAAAATTTCATCATGACTGCACATATCACATATCTCAATAGAAAAGGGCCTAAATGAACCAACCACTTCCTTGACTAGCAGCTGGATGAGACACAACACACGCTTAACCCCTAGCATACCTCACCAGGACCAGCCACCTTGTCCCACTGTACACCACACTTCACCACTACAGAAAGATTCTATTTTAACTGTCTGATCCATCTCACGAGTTTCATCAATGGTCACCCCAGATAACAGGCACACCTCTAGAAGAAGGTGTAAACTAGTTTGAATTTTGGCCATGGATTAGCACATACCAACGATCCACGTGGAGGATTGAAATCCTTCTGGTGGAGACCAGTCATCGTGAAAGAGAAATGACCGGACCTTGCCACAGTAGGGTTTTACTTCCTCGCACCTGGCTCTTCAGGACTGCAGCGAAATCCATGGCCCCAGCAAAGTGCTCCACATAAGCATATTGAGGCCCACGATACATTCCAGTTGTCCCGTCAGGACTCTCGAACATCTACATGAAGGCATAGCCTACAATGAAAAGTCAGGTCAGCAGTTAAAACCCTCATCACCAATGTACATCGTCCCAGTAGGCCAAGTCACACTAGAAGACATCACAAGCCTTTTGTGTGCCCGCATGAGTGATAAAGTAGTCTGGGTGGATGTGCACCTCCTCACAAAATGCTAATGCGAATAACCCACAATCGCCACATTAGACCCTGCAACATCGCAGTGTTTAGGGTAAAATTTGGATCGTTTAGTTTAGTGTTGTTAGATGTTTGAATCCTCCTTTCACCCTTAACATTCAAGGACCTAGGGTCGAGTGGCAATGCACTATCATATCCTAGGTCACTGTGGGATGTAGGGAAACTTGGATTAGGGTGTTTAATTATCAATTTTCCTTCTCTTAAGCTTAATTGACCATTAAAACCCTAATTTTGCAAATACGACAGTAAACGGAAGAATAACAGAAAAAGCTCTTGCAGAGGGATGTAAAATATCAAATCATAGAGTACCTATTTTCGGGACTCCGAGGTAGAAAATTTGGGGACACAGGAGCGGACACCCAAGTCCAAGGCCCTAGTTTCTGTCAAGATCTAGAAACTCAGTCTGCAACCTTTTCCTGTTGTTCCAGAGATTTTCCCGTCACAGAAGTTGGAGGACTAATGAGCAGGCACCCAAGTCCAGGGTGCTATTTTTCTTCCTGTTCTGCAATTCTGACACTTCAAGATGCCTTCTTGCAACTTCACTTTGTCCAGCTCCTCGACCGGTAACCTGCAACCATGAAAACTTTGGGAGGGGGTTGTGGTGTTTAAAGGCTTGCCTCAGTCAAGCCCCGGAGGACACTTAAGTCTCCAAACACCATTGTTAGATAGAGAGTGCATGCCCTTGTGAGGCAGAGGCAAAAACTAAAGGAAATGATGATGAAAACACAATATAATGTCACCTTGTAGTGAAGATCTCATGGGAGGAAGAGGCCCTTCATTCTATGATGAAATGGATGCTCAAATCTGCAAACACAAACACATAGACAACACAATTCTGCTCTTGCAACACAATGAAATCCTTGAATCACAAGTTGATAGCTATTTGAAATCTAATTGCAATCTAGTTTCTAAATGAATGCCTAAACATGCTTTTATATGCAACTATGAACACTCCCGCCAAGAATTTATAAATTCAAACTTATCATGTCAGCCTAGGGACCAAATAACAGTCATAAACTGACACTAGAAATATGGGCCTGACCCAAAATGGTGCAGGATTAAGGCACGAGCGCCCAAGTCCTCCCCCCTATTTTGGGCAGGGTTAAGCTAAAGGGGTCCTCCTAGGCCCTATTTGCCAAGATACCTAGGGTTCATTCCATCGGGATGCCAATTTATGATGCAAGATGTCCTAAATGCATGCAAAAGACTCGGGAGCTAAACCTTATGAGGGAAGATCCCCCAAGGGGATATTTTCTGACATTACACGCAGAAGCCCAAAACCAAGTCTAGTGGGAGAGATAACTTCAACGAAAACATGAACCCTCGTAGATGTGGCCACAGCTGACGACTTCAATTCAACACGTTCCTTAAAAGTGTTCATAAAAGAAGGGTCACACTAGGTCGAATGAATGAGGGGGACATAAAACATACCTGATACATAATCTAAAGGTGGATTATCATTGAGGCTTAGTGGGTATATGCAAGGTCATGGGAGACAAGTGGTAATCCAAGGCCTAAGGGCTGGTAACCCGATGATAAAAGGTATTTCAGAGACAACTTAATGACCAAGAACAGGTTGCTAGCAGTCAATAGTGAAATATAACGAGAAGCAACCAAGGAAAACAAGGCTATGACATCAAGATCCATGGTTTTAGAAGGTTTTAGCAGGCCTAGAAGACATAAACCAAGGGTCTGGGGTATGCATCAAAATGCGGGTGCAAACAAATCACAATAAATAAATCTTGATCGTAGGATCTTTTGTAACTACATCCTCTCCTTGTCCTATAAAAGGAGGTGGATTGTATCTTGTAGATTATTCGAAGCTTAATTGAGATTGGATTGTTGAATGTCATGACTAATTCTCAAAGTCAATTGTAAATATATACTCCTTTTGCACACTTAATGAAGATGAAGACCTGTGATTACAAACAATCGTAAATCTTGTGTAATCTATGGATGATATCTTGATGTTCATGTGATTTGTTGCATCCCTTGGAGTGCATTCAATTTGTGAATGTTTTTATTATCCATTCCTTTGAAGATTCGCATCAATCATATCTAGCTATGGAATTACCTGGTGAAAATATGGTTTGATTTTCTTCTCTTTCATGAAAGTATCAAGGATATATGTGGATCAATGACTGCAGATTCATTCATTTCAATAAATTTAGAAATATTTAATTCAAATTCTTTAAATTTCATTTGAATCATCACCATAACTGCAAATATATAGATAAATGAAAAGCAGGGCATGAAATATGAAGACATCCGTAAATATATGAAGATTGTAGCATATTTAGACAAAGTGCACATAGAGTAGAAAATATCACACAAATGATCATAAATAATGATAAGAATCATAGAAATACAAGCATGTAGGCACATTATTTGAATAAATTTATAGTGCAGAATTGAAATTAAGCAAGGATTAGTTCAATGAATGAAAATTGAAGACAATTTCAAAAGAACAAATCAAAATAACCATGAATTATCTTAACCAGAGTGATAGACAGAAGAATTGATCAAACTTATATAAATATTTGCATGAATTGGTTAAATATTGTAAGATTTGATATCATTTGTTGAGAATTTATAAAGAGCAGGTGAAACAGAGTAAGATCTGCATATCAGGAGATAGATACCTTAAAATCAAACATAAGGCCCCAAAATAGAAAAACAACAACACACATCAACCTTTGAGTAACGTCAAATCATTATGAACTAATGCATGGAGACTTGGGATCATAAATTCACTCTGAATTTATTATATCTTTCGAGATAAATAAAGGTGATTGTGTAACTTTTATTTCATGTTGTTTTGACTAACAATCAACATCAACAAAATTGGCGCTAGAAGGAGGGCCATTTAACTAATCTGTAAGGATTTATCATCTAGATTTCATTTCCCACACTCAGGTGAAGGTATTTTCAAATTTCTTAAGAATATGTTAAATCTTGATTATTTGTGCAAAGATTACATCTATCTTTGGCAATTTGAGGAATCCGTCTGCAAATATCCCATCCTTGTGGTCAATCATCCTGATCTTTACAGTCAGTTATATGAAATTTTAAATTTTGAGTTAATATTTTCCTTGCCTACAAATATCCTATCATTGTGGATATTTGGACATAAATATCCACTCCAGAAGAGTGAATATCCATACCTTTACAAAGATCATGTCAAAATATCCAAGGTTCACCTTGGATTGTGAAGCACTGGCTCATAGACCTAATACCAAGTCGAGATCCATTGGACCTTTAGAAGAATTACATGTCTTTGGATTTAGACCCTGTACAACAAATATCCATCACAGTCCTAGTCCAAATTCATCAATATCTCCAGTGGTACCTGTTGTGACACCACCAGTATCTCTAGTAGCACCTCCAACACCTCTGGTACCTCCTACCATGTCATTCTTTACTATTGAATCACCCCTTCTTTTTGCAGCGTATAATCCTTTGCCAAAAAATCCAAACAATTTTTTTCCAAAATACCATCCATATCAAGATGCAGATGATCACATCCGAACCTATAAGGAGGCATGTTTTAGTGCCAAGATACAATATCAAGATGTTGTAGGTAGGTTGTTCCCTTATTTGTTAGGAGATGAGGCATATAGTTGGTACATTACTCTTCGTCAGTCTTCCATACCTACCTAGGAAGCATTAGAGAAAGCCTTCAAAGGGATATTCAAGGTACCTGTAGATGCAGCCATGATGTATCACCTTTTTGCTACAATTAAGAGAGTGGAGGGAGAGTTGATTTCTAGTTTCAATGCTAGATTCCAAAAGATGTACTCCAAGTTAACTGCTCCTTACAATGTAGATGATGAAGCAGCTAGGTCAATTTACTACTCAACTTTAGATCCTTTGACATCCATGTTCATTAGGAGGACACATCTTGCCATCACAACTCTGGCAGGTGCTTTTGAAGAAGCTATCAAAGTTAACTAGCAATTAACACCTAGTTTTACCCCTAACTTAGGATATCCTACATACCCTGTCCAACCACAAGTTAATTGAGCCTTGATGCCTCCAGTTGTAATGCCCAATCCATTGCAAGTGACTCCACTTAGCATCATGCCTCCTCAGGGTAATGGTCAAATCATACCTCACCCTAGACATGTACCTTAGGATGCTGTACAAAACAATAATGGTAGTTCTTTCTTCCAGCCACAACAAGACAATGTAGTAGCCAAAGTGCAGGAAGAAAAGGATGGCATTAAGGAAATATCAGCTCAGTTAAGAAAACTAACTACTAAGGTCACTCACATGAGGAGTCAAAACTTTTACTCATAGCCAAATCAAAACCAAAATAGAGGATATCCTGATAGAGGATATGGGAACAATAATGATAGGTTTAGATATCCTTATAAGGGATAGAAAAAATGATAGGAATTTCAACAACAGTAATAACAACACCCCTAGGCCACCTAGAGTTTGGAATACTCGGCCAAACAATGGTTCATTGCCTTCACCATTAGATAACCAACCTCCTACTGAATCTAAGAAGACAACTAGAGTTAATTTGGTAGAAGTTGCACTCAGCAGAATGCATAACACAAATCCACATGCAAAGTTGGATTGTCCACAATTCAAAATAGCAGCCAACATATTCCAAGCTAAAGTGTCAAACACTGCAGGAGATCCACCTTTTTCTGAAGGCATTGAGATTGTTCCTTTAGGATATGAGTCTGCCTTAGTACTTAAGAGTTCCCATGATCATCAGCATCATTAGATGAATTCAACACATGAAAATTATACACTGGCATGTGAGGAATCTGCCTTAGCCTTTGAGACAAACTATGTTTTTTCCTTTTGAGGATGAAAATGAACCTGAACAAGAACCTGAGGAAGTTCATGCTTATCAACAACAATATCAAGGAAGACACAACTACAACCTTAGGAGCAATGCAAATTGTCCTACTGGTCCTTTGACCACATCCATCCCTCCTAACAATTTCAATATACTGCTAGATCCCAAGGCTAGCAATAACCCTGGAACTCCCAAAGTGAATACTCAGTACTTCACACCACATAATACAGTAGCAAAAGCCATGAGCTAGTTTCTTGAATCAGACAAACTTATCACCTACCTGGCTGACGAAATGAAGAAGATAAAAATTAGACTGTCTTTATCATAACTTTTGAAAACCCCAGTCATCAAGAAAGCTTTCTTGAAGTCACTAGATGAACCTACACCTAAGGAAGACAATCCTAGCCATATCTTGACTAGAGATCATGTACCCAGAGATAATACTATCAAACCTAAAGTGCAAGCCACCGTTCATGTAGCTGATACATCACAAATGACCTTGTATCATTTGATAAAAACTTACACAATTGTCTCTTGGATTCAAGGGCATCAACCAATGTTATCCCTTATCCATCTATCAAGTTCTAGGTCTACATCCAGCTAAGTCCCTAAATAAAGTAACCCAGCTAAACAAATCTAAGGTTAGTGTTGTAGGAGAGCTAACTCACATACACATGCAACTTGCATCAGATCCAATGGTGCAATAATGCATCAACATCTAGGTAGTGGACATACCTAACACATATAGAATGCTTCTCAACAGAGACTGGTCCAAGAGACTAAATGGTTACATGGCCATGGATTTTAGTCACATGTGGCTACCCTAGAAAGGAGTTCCTAATCAGTTGAGGATTGAGGCCAAACCATGTATGAAACACATGATCACTGATTATAACCATAGTAATGAGATACTGTATGTGGATGTTGAACCAGGGGTGTATGCTCTAAGACCTCATACTGTTAATATTGAGGAAGTGTTGATGTGCAGTATGCACATACATGAAGATAGTAACAAAGAAGAAAGACTAATGATTGAATCTGATTACACTTCTACTAATGAAGAGGAAGTGGATCACTTCACAGAATTTGAAAAGTATTTATCCACAAAAATTTAGAGGTGCCAATTGACTGAAACATCCATAGGGGATATCCTGATATCTGGATGGTGTAGATTACATGATGATGCACACTCAGAAAAGGATTGTGAGGCATGTCTGGATATGATCGAGTTATAAAGAGTAAGCATAGAAGGCAAATCATCATTGCCTAAGTGAAATATTTGATGTTGAAGATACTGATTCTTTGTTATTTCTTTCAGATACAGATGAACATGAGCAGGAAGTGCATCAAGCAGATGTCCTGATGCCTAGAATAGAAGAAATAGTGAAATGTGATAAGATACATGCACTGATGATAAGAAGAGTATTATCACTCCTGGGACTGATTGTCTCATTGAGTCTGATTATGAGTTATCAGATGAGGACAGAGGGAGTCATCTGACTCAATTTGGGGAATTCTTATCCAAACAAATTTAGAGGCAAATCCTACAAGGAATTCCTCCATAGTATGCACTGATTGAAGGATGGTGCAGGCTTCATGAAGCACCACATTTAGAGATGATTTGTGCTCAGTGTCTGCATATACTAAACAAAGAAGAGCATAAATGCTCAAATGACAAATTACCTAAGATCAGAGATATTCCTAAAGATATAGAAGAGATTACAATATCCCTTAATAGTAAAGGTGGCAGCATCAACGTGATGAAAAGAGAAGATAATCTACATGATGATGTCCAAAAGAAACAGAAGGTTGATAAGTTAATCAAACCAAAACTTCCAGATGTGGTGAAATATGAACCATAGAAGATAAAATGGATATCTGCAAGTGCAGCTGCAAGAGCTAAGAAGAAAAGAGAAGGTCTTGATAATACTTTAACAGAGGACAAACCATGGATCCTAAGATTTGATGGCTCCAAGCCAAAACAAGGAGCTGGTGTAGGTGTTAATCTGATTAATCTATTAGGAAAATCATTCCTAGCAGCTTACAGACTACAGTTCCCTTGCACCAATAATGTAGTTGAATATGAAGCCCTGATACATAGTTTATTATTTGCTTTGAAGAAACGAATTAAGGTTCTACATGTCTATGGAGACTCAGAACTAGTAGTAAAGCAAGTCAAAAACATATATGCATGCAATTACAAGAGACTATCAAGTTACAAACACAGAGTTTGGGATTTGATATAAATCTTTTATGCTTTCAATATTATGAATGTACCCAGAGAGCTAAACCACAAAGAAGATGCACTAGCATAGGCTGCTAGCACATTAGAACCTTTATCCATATCAAGGATGAAGAGGTTCTTTGTTGAGCTAGTGTCGACACCATCCATACCTGACAATATCACCAACTTCCAGGTGTTTGATGATGACTAGCACATCCTAGATTTCATCACCAATAGAGACATATTTGAAGCCCAAATAGTAGATGAGAAAAATCTGGAAAACCATATCTAGGATGAAGAGGATATAGTTGATTTTCCCACCAACAAAATCCCCAAAGGAATGATTGAACTAGAAGGAGCCTTTGATTTGAACCACATGATAAAATAGAAAGATCTTCCCAAGACAGATGGAGGAGAGTATGCACCTGTCAATATAGGACAAGGTGGTGATAAGAGAAACATCTTGATTGGAAAGGTCTACTCTAAAGAAGAGAAAGAAGGGATAGATTTAGCTCTGAAGGATTATATTCATGTCATTGCTTGGACATATGATGAATTAAAAACATATGATACATCCATTATAACCCATACAATACCACTGAAGCCTAATGCAAAACCCTTCAGACAGAAACAAAGACCAATTAATGCTTTGCTGGAACCACTTATTTTTTAAGAAGTCAAGAAGATCCTTGCTTCTTAGATCATATTTCTAGTTAGGCATTCAACCTATGTGGCTAATCTGGTTCTAGTCAGGAAGAAGAATGGAGACATACGCTTATGTGTGGACTTCAAGAATTCAAATAGAGCATTAGAGAAGGATAATTATCCTTTTCCTTCTCTTTATGAGGTTTTATGGATGGTAAATGGAGCAAGAATGATGTCCTTCCTAGATGGGTTCTCAGGATATAATCAAATGATGGTGGACAAGATAAATAGATTGAAGACAAACTTCACCACTAAATGGGGAATTTTTGCCTACAGGCGCATGTCGTTTGGCCTTATTAATGTTGGAGAAACTTTCTAGCGTGCTATGGATATAAAATTTAGGGGATTAGTTGGGCAGTGCATAGTCATATACATGGATGACCTGACGATTTTCTCAAAAAAGAGAGGTGACCATATAGAGGACCTCAGGAAGGTGCTCAAGAAATGTGAGTAGTATGGTATTTCCCTCAACCCAAAGAAGTGCATATTTGGAGTGACCACTGGTAAATTGCTTGGTCACATCATATCAGAAAATGGGATAACCATTGATCCTATGAGAGTTGATTCCATTATGAAGCTGCAAATTCCAGGAAGTAAGAAGGAATTAAAATCTTACTTTGGTAAGATCAATTTTGTTAGGAAGTTCATTACTAGGTTTGCAGAAATAGTAAGACCTATTAATGCCATGCTCAAGAAAGATGCTAAGATTGAATGGACTCCTAAAGCCAGGGTAGCATTCGAAGACATCAAGAAGGCCATTGCAGATGCCCCAATCCTCATCAGTCTAGATTATACTAGAGATTTTTATATCTACTCATTTGCATCGGAACATACATGTGTAGAAGTTTTGACACAAAGAAGTGAAGCAAAGGAGGAAAAGCCCATTGCCTTCATGAGTTCTCCATTTAGAGACACTAAGCTCAAATACATGGATGTTGAGAGGAAATCTCTTGCCTTAGTAAGAGTTGTGAAGAAATTTAGACATTATATACTCAAGCAAAGTAATTGTTGTAGTGCCAAATTCAGCTGTCAAGATGCTCCTTATGCAGAATGAACCAAGAGAAAAGAGAACAAAATGGATAACTGTGCTTCAGGAGTATGACATGGATATAACTCCAATGAAGCTTGTTAGGGGACAAGCCCTTAGCCAAATGATTGTTGAAATAGATCCAAACCTGATAAGTCAGCAATATGCAATGGATATAAAAGAACATGATGACTAGTACTCTGATATCAGGCATGTCCTGATCACTGGGAGGTGCGCACCTAACATGCATGCATCCCAGAGGAGAGCTCTGAGGATCAAATCATAAAAATATATGATCAAAGGAGGAGTCCTCTTCAAAATAAATTATGAAGGGATATACCTTAGGTGTTTGGATAAGCCAAAAGCTGCTAAAGTCATTACTAAATTACATGACAAATTTGGCACAGCTCATGGATCACACTTGGCCACCACTCATGCCATCCTGAGAGTAGGATATTATTGGCCAACCATCTTCAAAGACACTGCCAATCACATCAAGTTATGCCATACATGTCAGATTGCTTCGAACAAAGAAATATATGCAGCTTAACCACTACAACCTATCATGGAGATGCGCCCATCTGCACAATGGGGCATGGACTTAATTGGTCCAATCAATCCTCCATCCTCCTCAAGACACATGTATGTACTAACAATTACAGATTACTACACCAAATGGACTAAAGCCATCAGCAACAAGACTTGTACTTCAGATGATGTGATCAAATTCCTTGAGAGCAACATTACTACTAGGTATGGAGTCCCTTATGCTCTTGTTTGTGATAATGGATCATCTTTTGCATCTCTCAAACTTTCTAGTTGGGCATTTGACCATGCGATAATCTTAAAGTTTGTATCAAATTACTATCCCCGGGGTAATGGCTTGGCTAAATCAACAAATAAAAATTTATTGAATATCATCAAGAAACTCATTGAAAAGAATCCCAGAGAATGGAATACCCTACTTAAATATGCCCTATGGGTAGATAGAACTAGAATGAAGACTGCATTGGGAAATTCTCCCTATCAGTTAGTTTATGGGGTGGATCCAATCCTTCCCATTAACCTAAAGATCCCTATGCTACAATTTGCACAAGAATACTTGGGTATTAATAATAAACAAGAGGTCATGTTACTTCAACTGATTCACTTGGAAGAAAAATGGGACAGAGCAATTGACCAATTTGCAAAACATTAGGCTACTGTCAAGCATTGGTTTGACAAAAGAGCCAGAATAAAAACTTTTAGAATCTCAAACTTAGTCTTATCATGGGATAAAGCCCACGAAAGGAAATCTAATCATGGCAAATTTGACAATTAACTCTGGATTGGCCCTTTCCAAATATCTAAAATCTTAGGCGATAGCACCTATAGACTCAAAACCTTAACAGGTGAGGATGTCCCATTGCCAGTCAATGGACAATTCCTCAAACATTACTTTCAGGTCTAAGTAGGTCATATCAGGACATTGCATCATATATACATTTTTGTATAGTTGTTTGTACAGTTTTCTTTGTTTGTTGTTGAGTCCCTGTTTTGGTCAGGCAAGATAGTGCACCTTTTCACTTTAGAAAACTAGTGAAATTGTCAGCATTCAAGAAATGAATACAAATCCTTACATAGGTTGTAACTCATGTCAATTAAGTGCTTCTAATTAGGTCTGTGAAATCCTATTCATCAATGATAACTTTTCTTGTTCAAGGAGATCCTCACAAAATACACCTAACAACCTTGGATTTGTTGAACATGCTAGTGTAGTGTTAAATGAAAAATCTAAAGGTTTTCCCTTGCTACCATTACAATTCTCAACCTAAATAGCAAGTGTCCACACCTTGCAAAATGTTCTTACATGATCATATCTTACAAAAAACAAAATAGAAAATAATATTGAATATCCAAAAGAATAATTAGGCCATCCAAGTAATTCTACCGAGGCTATAGACGTCTGTCTAGTAGTGGGGCTCTACTTGGGAGAATTGCAACAATAACCTTGTTGGGGCTATGGATGTCTGCTAGCAACAAGGCTCTATCCAAGTTGTCTATGAGGGATAAATCAAACTATGTAGCTATTACACCTGTCACTAGTGTTTTCAACTAATCTTCAAGATGAAGGATATGAATCACATGCACACACCTGATTCCTTCTCAACATTGTTATGTTGATGAACATAATATCATTCAGAAAGGTTGGAATGCTCATATCTGGTAAGAGTTGGAATATTGTGCTAATTTGTCTTCATCTCTTGAATTATTTGAATTTTAGTTGTTTTTCTTTGGTGGCAAGTTGTTGTTTGGTTACACAACATGCCCCATTTTGCCCCAGCAAAATAGGGACCCAACTTTTGCTTGGCTTGCTTGTCCTTTACTTTCGGGTGGTATGGTAAAAATAATCAATATCAAATGCATGACAGGAGGTCATCCTATGCATATTTAGACCTCAGGATATAGGGAACATTTTTTAACTTCAAATTTCATATTATGGATCCTACCGAGTGAAAGAGCTTGAAAATCTAAGCAGGTTTGCCTTTTGAAGTACCCTAAAATTCGTTAAAATAAGGAAGTTACAATCGGTCAAAGTTTGGTCAACACGTTGCTTGGATATTCACATTGCATAGCATCCAGATATTAGCATAATATCCTAACCTCTGATTATATCGAAACATCAAATTTAAAAGACTTAATGAGTTAAACATCATGCGCGGGGATATTAATTTACATCCCGATCTTAACTTAATGTCCCAACCAAGAATGTATATGTCTAGATGACATCAGGTCATCTCCATATTACAAAGAGCCCCGAGCATGCTGGCATCATCCAAATATTAGAGCTCATGGATATTAACTTTGCAATATCCTGATCTTATTTTAACATCCCGATCCAGATGATGTCACATCATCTTGGCCTTTATGAAGAACAATAAACTTGATTACGTCATCCAGATATTACATAACATTTGGATCTTAATTTAGCATGCATACCTTATTCAAAGATCCTTATCCTGATGACATCATCCTACCCCGAAGCGATATAAAGGATACCATATGCTGACGTCATCAAGACCTTAAACCATATGGATATTTCACACATCTATTGTCAAGACACTATTTTAATAGCCTCATCCTAATGGCGTCATTCTATTTCACATCCATGAAGGACTTTCTTCTTGATAACATCATCCAGATATTGCAACTGGATGGATATTTCATGAACACAATATCCTAATCTTATAAATATCCAGGCCTTAGACTGAACCAATAATGCAATGCCACATGTCCATATGTATAGCTCAGACATATTAAAAGAGTATTTGGAACCTAATGATAAATCTTTGGTCAATGAAGGTTGACCCGACTTATGATGACGTCATATGAATATTCCTTAGCAGGATATCCATTCCCATATACCCATGCTTTTTGCATTTAATGCAATACAAAGGCCATTGGAATTTAAATTTAAACGCATGCCAATGGACACCTATGATGATCATATGCAATCTTGCTAAAGAGGCTGTCAAATCGCCTTGATGTCATTAATAAGCCCTAAAATCATGAATTGCTTAAGGTAAAAAGAGATTTCTATCATCATAATTGGCACAATTGAATTTGAGAGTCCTAATTTTCACTGTTAAGAGCTTATTGTGAACCAGAGTCAAACCAGAGAATGAAATTGCAGAGGAGTACTTCATCCAAAGCGTTAATTCAGTCATCATCACTTTAATTACAGGTTAAGGAAGCACACACAACTATGTATAAAGCCCTATCTCTCTGGTTATTTTATGAATCGTGCCATAATCATGTTCAAAGGGATAAATGATGGTTTCTAATAGCAATTAGGCATTGTTTAAATTCAATTCATAGGGTTTAAGCATTCTTTCTAGAACATAAAGAGTTAACATTATGCTAACCCTAGATAAAATATATGTTGTTGTTGAGACCAGTGTGTTTAATTTGTAGGATAAAATGTCTCAACCACACATGGACAAGCGAGATGTTGAATTCAAACCTCTCATGTTCCCTAGAGTACGGAATGTATACAATAAACTGGGTAGTCAGGAGGATACACATTGTGGTAACACAGATATTGAGGCATTCAGAGCTCAGATTGATGCCAGGGAAGATGATCCTATTCTAAACAATATAGTAGCATCCAAGTTGTATCTTGCAGCTGGTTTCCCTTATGCCACAGAAGTATTTGAGCTTCTGGTAGAATTTGCACAAAACTATGACGTCACCATAAGGAAGGTGGAGAAACAGGAAAGACTATATGTCGATCTATCTATGAATGACATCGCTGAAGTCTTCAAGTTACCGGTGTCCCAACCTATGTATGTGCCAGACTTAGATGCATTAGCCAAAGAATTTGATGACAACAAGAAGGTTTGCAGGAAGGTAATATATCAAGGATGGAGAAGTACTGATAACACAGCCAAGGTTGCAGCAAAAATGATGCAACATTTGCACAATACATAATGTTCATGCTCAGCAGGATGAAGGGATTAACAAATTGTGGAACCTTCAAGTTGTGGATGTTCGGTCTAATGAGGATGGTCATTGAGTATAAACAGGAAAATGCAAAGGTCCAATGGGCCAAAATCATCAGTGATACGATACATGACCAAATGGTCAAATGGAAGGAAAATAAGATCACAGTTTTCAAAATGACCTCCTACCTCGTATACATTTGTGCAGCAAAAGACACATTTGATGGATTACAAATGGTAGGTAGGATGGGTAGATTACCAAATGAGGAGACTCCCTGGGAACATTATCCCTAGCTAGAGAGGAGGCTATCGGTGCAAAATTACAAGCTCGTCAATGATTGCTTCTCAATGTACATAGTAAGGCTTATGGAGGGAGATAGAACAAAAAGGTTTTTAGTAGGAACCACTCAAGCAATTAGTGGATATGGCTCCTGGTTCATCCAATCCAAAACATATTCCTATATCTAGATGGAGGATTTCAGTGGGAAACCCTATATGCTACCAAGATACCCTTGTGACAAGGTAGTACTGATGGAGATGATGAGGCAACAATTGCCTACATTTTAATCATCCAAGGTCAAGGAGGGGAGGCCATACAGGAAGTTCCCCATTGATATCAATCGGTTCATGGTAGGGGCTATAGAAAATGTGAGGAAGGCAAAGGTGGATCTGAAAGGTCTGAATTTGAAACTATTTCCTCTAGCCAGAGATTATGATCCTTACCATAGGATCGAGCAAAGGTTTAACAAGAAGTATAAACATAGTGTACACCTTGAGGACTATTGGTCAGATTGTGATGATGAACACGAGGTGAGAAGGAGAGAATATAAGAGATTAACACTGGATCAAATGAGGACCGTAGGGTAAACTGAGGTACCTCCACAAATCAAGAAAGATGATGATGACCTCATGGATCCTGAGTATGAGGAGAAAAAGATATACAATGACACAATCTCTACACTAGATTTAAAATAGAGGGAAGAAACATCAATAGATGTCCTCACTTCCACAATCATGGCAAGGACAAAGAATTGGGTTGATAAGAAAGTCAATGAGCTGAAAGGAAAAGGCATTGCTGTCACTTATGACAAAAAGAAGAAGATGAAAGAAAGGGAAGAGCCTAGCTTTGATAACTTTCTGATAAGAAAGAGGCAAGTCTTTGGGACTAAGGTAGCAGAACCAAGTTCATCAGGAGCTGTAGAGCAGCCTACTACTGAGGGGATTTCATTGGTATATGCACCACCCTCACCTCCTAAAGGTGCCCCACTGCAACCATTCCTATATATGTTCCTCAAATACCAACTACACAGAAGGAAGTGCTAGAAGATATAGAGCAAAGTCCAGTTAGGACTACTATAGGGGAGGAGGATAGTGATGATGAGGAAGATAAGATGCCTCTTGGGACATTGAAAAGGAAGAGAAGTGATGTACTAGATGGGGTCAAAGTACCCAGATATTCTAGATATCAGAGCCCAAGTATGAGAGGGGCTATTTCACTACCACCGCCACCAGCAGCATCAAGATTGGTTAATCCAACATTGAGTATAGTTAAGAAACTACAACATGACGTGCTAATGAAAACAATAGTCAAAATAAAAACTGAGATGCAATAGGAGGCCAAGAGCAAAGCTCAAGAAGAAGAAGCTACTAAGGCCCTCCCACTGAGTCAAAAAATTGATCTTACAGAGGATGATTTGGTCAAAGATATCACCAATCATCCTATAGAGACTATGCTTCAACATATAGAATCTATAGATAAGGGAGATGCAGCTATGGAGTCACATGATGAGGAAATAGAAAGAGTGGGATCTCCTAAAGTAGAAGTCCAGATGGGACTGTTGGATACCTTAATTGAGAATATGACTAGCCCAGCAGTGGTCGATTTGACCTATCTACCTAAGAAAGGAGGCATTGACAAAGAAGACGCTATTAAAGATAGCCAAGCTCAAGAGGAAAATATCCATATGAAAGTAGACGATGGGAGTAAGGATGCTCAGATAGACAGAGCTCACCCAAACATCCAAGGACATGAAATTAAACCAGAACGTGAGGATATCTTGATGAAGGAATTTGAAGAAGATCTTGTATCAAAAACAATATTGGATACAGGGGGAAAAAGTTGATGAGGGTGATAATGAGCAACAACAACAAAAGCCCTGTCAAGATGATCAAGCACAAAATCCTGGAAATGTTCATACAGAAGAACAAATGTATGAAGAGCAAATTGGAGATATACCTCAAGATGGTGCTGATCAGGATAAACAATAAGGTAGGGAGTAGGTAGATCAACCCTTATCAGAAAAAGAGAAGATTCAAGATCAGGGGATTTAGGATGCTCAGATTGAGCAACAAGATCAAGGAGGATCTCAAACAACTAGATTATCATTGGTGTCTTTAGAGGTGGGCCAAGCACAAGAACAATAGGTACCATTTGATTTCAAGTCTTTGTTTACTTTAGACCTAGTTAAGGCTAAGAGGAGAGCTAGAGCAGTCTCCACTATCAAAAGAGATCCTAAAAAAGAAAGAGAATAGCCTGAGTCATTGTCCCTATAGTATCTAAGGCCAAGGGAGAGATCAAGCCAGATGAATTCTAGGTGACACAAATTGACTTACGTCATGTCACCACAGAACAAGAAATTCAGGAGCACATTGAAAGCACTGAAGTAGTAGTGGCCAAAATAAAGAAACTTAAGGCCAAGAAGAAAGAGTTGAAAGAGAAAAAAATTCAATTGTAGCAATTCATACAAGGATTGGTGAAGCTAGATTCTATAGCTTCCACCCTACAGGCTATAGAAAAGCCTGCTGCTCTAACATTAATAAGTGAGGATGAAATAGCTAATTTGGATATCTAGAAGCACCAGGCTCATATCGTGAACAAATGGTTCATTAAATTCATGATATCAGGAGAAATTTTAATAAGGACCTCCAAGTCTAATTGGGACACATTTTCCACCCTCAGGGGGAATATTGATTCTTTGAAGAGTGCATTCGCTCAGAGAATAAAGCAATGCAACTATGCATTGAACAGGATAAAATAAGCTAAAGGGGTGACTAATAATGAATTGATTTCTAATAAAATAGTCACCAACATGACCCTTCCCCTCTTGGATACATGGATTATAGAGTTACAGTTTGAGTTGGATATATTGAAAGCAAGCATGTCCAGAGTAAGGGACACTCAAACTAAAGTGCATGACCTGCTAGCTGAGGAAATGAATATACTATTAGAAATGCTGGATGATGTTGCAGGGGAAGATGTCATACTAGAGGGAGATGAATTCACCAAAATATTCAAGGATAAGTTTAAGGAAGTGGCAGAGGATCTTGTGAAGTCGTTTACAGAGGATGTCATGGATGAAATGGTGGACTTAAATGTTAAAGTGAAAGCATATGCCAAGGAGATAGAAAATAGAGAACATATGATGAAGGCTTTAGAGGATCAAATAGAAGCATTAAAATATGCCAAATCCAGGCTCAAGCCATCAGTAAGAATTAGATAGATCAAATGGTGCAGGCATATGATTACCACAAGAAGTTAGACACTGGAGTGCTTTTGCAGGAGGAGCCGAATATGTCTGAGTAAAGCCCATTTGGAGATACTCTGATAGAAAGATAAGAGAATAGGTCATATTGACCAAATCCAAAGTCAGGGGATATTCATTCATGCTTTATAGAGGGTTGCCAACTGGCAACTTGTGCCACATATGTTGTATTTTTTAACTTAGTCAAGATGATGTAAACCGTTGATCACAATAGATAAATCCTGATCATAGGATCTTTTGTAACTGCATCCTCTCCTTTTCCTATAAAAGGAGGTGGATTGTATCTTGTAGATTATTCAAAGCTTAATTGAGATTGGATTGTTGAATGTCATGACCAATTCTCAAAGTCAATTGTAAATATATACTTCTTTTGCATACTTAATGAAGATGAAGACCTGTGATTACAAACAATCGTAAATCTTGTGTAATCTGTGGATGATATTTTGATGTTCATGTGATTTGATGTGTCCCTTGGAGTGCATTCAGTTTGTGAATCTTGTTATTATCCTTTCCTTTGAAGATTCGCATCAATCATATATAGCTATGGAATGACCTGGTGAAAATATGGTTTGATTTTCTTCTTTTTCATGAAAGTATCAATATATGTGGATTAATGACTGAAGATACATTCATTTAGTAAATTTAGAAAGATTTGATTCAAATTCTTTAAATTTCATTGGAATCATCACCATAACTGCAAATATACAGATAAATGAAAAGCAGAGCATGAAATATGCAGACATCCGTAAATATATGAAGATCCTAGCATATTTAGACAAAGTGCACACATAATAGCAAATATCACGCAAATGCTCATAAATAATGATAAGAATCATAGAAATACATGCATGTAGGTACATTATTTGAATAAATTTATAGTGTAGAAGTGAAATTAAGCAAGGATTAGTTCAATGCAAGAAAATTGAAGATAGTTTCAGAAGAACTAATCAAAATAACCATGAATTTTGTTAACCAGAGTGATAGGCAGAAGAATTGATCAAACATACATAAATATTTGCATGAATTGGTTAAATATTGTAAGATTTGATATCATTTGTTGAGAATTTATAGAGAGCGGGTGAAACAAAGTAAGATCTGCATATCAGGAGATAGATACCTTAAAATCAAACGTAAGGCCCTAAAATGGAAAAACAACAACACAGCCTCTGAGTAATGTTAGATCATTATGAACTAATGCATGGAGACTTGGGATCATAAATTCACTTTGAATTTGTTGTATCTTTCAAGATAAATAAAGGTGATTGTGTAACTTTTATTTCATGTTGTTTTGACTAACAATCAACATCAACACTAAGGCAAGATCAAATGAACCTAAAAACATACTAGGGATTATGAACACTAAAGAAAGCCCAAAACATAATGTGAAACTACAAGGGCATGCAATTTTTGACATTACACATGTGTGGGCATGATGGAGGATGTGTTTTTATGCTTTTGGTAGCTTGAAAACATGTCTTAACCAATTTATTGATTTGAGTATTGATGTTGGTTGCTTTACCTTCGTAGGGGCTATAAAACATCTTATAAAAAAATTTATGAGATCTCCTTTCAGTTCAATACATGAAGTGTAGGAAATTACTTTTGGATGTGTAAGATATGTTCTTGTGAGTGTCTACAAATATCTTCTCTATCCTTATTGCATATAGAGTCTATCTTATCTGTTTGTATGATAAATCTAGTCATCCATATCATTTTCTTTGAGGTGTTATTCATGGTTTTCTCGAAGAATGTCATTGTGATGAAGATTAAACTTTGATGCCCATATGAATGTAGACACCCATCTACTATGAGTTAAAACATGCCCCATCTCATCACACTTGACAAAAAAATCAAAGCATCAACCTCAATAGTCTTAGTTCAATCAGTAGACCCTCTACATTGGATCTCCCTTACTGCTCTTTTACTAGAAATTGTCTGTATACCTCTAGGAGGTTTGTAACAGTGAAAACGGCATTGCTTTTCTATTGCATTCATGTGTGATGTGAGATAATGTACTACAAATCTTAAGGGGTTAATAAGAATGCATCTTAGCCTCCACATGTTTGTCACATCTACTCAATAGAGGTATTTTTTCCTTGATTCAAGGTAAACTAGCATAGTGATACTTAGTGACAAATAATAGCAATTTCATATGTTTGGATATGGTTTGGCTTAAGATCTGGTCTATACTTAGCCTAATGCATACCTAAAGGAACACCCCTCTTGGTCTAGTAGAGCTAAGATAAGAAGGAGATATCCATCCTTGTCCATTGGTCCTTACATGTTGCAATCTAATCACAAGCCGTGCTTTCACCTTTGATGACAATCCCCTAGACTTAGGTGATAGTGAAAGTCTTTGGGATTTGTGGACCTATATTTTTGAGAGCCAACAAGATCCATGGTGATTTGGTTCTAGGTATTCCTCCATTATTGATTTTTGAGTCTGGTAAGCTAATGGGAATCTGTTGGAAGGAATTATCTAGTTATTAATCCTTGTATGAGCAGGATTTTGCAATGGATCTAGTTTGTTATTTTAAGAAAACATGGAAAGCACCAGTGCAATGGTAGAGAGGTTTAATGGAGTTGGTCATGTGTTTTCTTGTTACATGGTTTTGACTTGGAGCTCCTATTTGGAAGTATGTGATTACCCTCTCACATGGTGGCTATGTTTTTTTTATCATGTGCTCGTTTATAGTGGAAGAGTGTTCATGTTAGGTGCCTACTTTCGGCCCCTTAGTCACATGGGAAGGCACTAGCTATGTTGACTACCATATGGAATTCTTATGTTAGGTTCATGGTTTTAGCTCTTGGTTTCATGAAAACACTAGATGGTTAACCCTTGGTTACATGTAGGTTATGGAGTTCATCTTTTGTGACCTATAAGCTCTTGTACAACCTGATTCCTTTGTTTGCATGTATTGGTGATGGTTGTGGAATTGGTATTTTGGTGGCTTGGAGTTCTTGAACAACCTTTGATCCTTATGGAATATTTGTACTTGCATGTTTTAGATTCATGTTATTTTAGATTTGTGGGTTTTGCAGATTTCCTATTTAAAATCTATGGTTTGCATATCTATGATATTCCATTGTTTTAGATTATAGATTTGATGTATTTAAGATTTGTGGGTTTTTGGATGTATAAGTGGTTTCAAATTTGTATGGATGGTTTTGTAGGTTTTACATGTTAACCAAAAACTATGGTTTTGTAGATCTATGAAAAGACTAGTATTTAGAGGTTTTCTGGATGGAGACAATTATATATTTGCATGCATGCTTCATGAGTGGTTTGAGGAGGTTGGTTGTAGCTTTCTTGAGTGTGCAAATGTTGGTATGTGCTTTGTCACTTAACATTTTTATAGAGTTACTTGTTGGGTTCCTAAACTATGGTCACTTTGTGGACAAATTAGATCTAGAGTTGATATGGTGTTTGATTCATGGGAATCTACATGTTAATATCTAGTTGTCTATGTTTTACATTATTACTAATGTGATGTTGAACCTGTATGTTGCATCATTTGAGATCTACGAGTTGTGTAGTTTTGTGGGTAGTATATACCTATAGGTTGCATAGATAAACTAGTTATGGGTTGTCTATACCCATAGATCTTTCATGGTGTCGATGTAAATTTTGTTGGTTGGCCTTTCTTAATCACCAGGTGCATTGGTATGGTTTTTGTTATGAGGCAGAGAGATGGTGTTTAGAGTGCCTTAGACAATTATATTTTGTGACCTATAACTATTGACTATGGTGGCATGAGATGCTCTAGATCACAGTTTAGTGGGAGCTTTGTGTAATTACATAGTTTGTTCTATCTTCTTGGTTGGAGATCAGGGTTCTACCTCCAGGGAGTTGTTGGTGTTGTAGTTGTGTTCTTTGATTTTGTGAGGGTCATGGGTGATCTTCAGTTAGGAGATATTTATCACAATGTCATGTATAGCTTTGTACCACCTTTAATGGGATCTTTGATAGTGATGTGGATTTGTCACTTTGTGATGGATGATCTTTTACAGTGGATGTTGGTGTCATGAGGATCTCTTGTTTCCTACTATGTACAAGTAGTGAGAATCTTTTGATAGTTTCATGTTCTACTAATAGAGGATGGTGATGTTCATGTGTTTTAAAGATGTTGACAACCTGTTTCAATGGAGGGCTCTTGGATTCTTTGTTTGAGTTACTAGTTATGATATGTCAGTTTAGATAGTTGATACTTGGTTTAAGGGAAGCCATGGTGGACTATAAATTACTAGTTGGATTTTTGGCATGATATGGATGCTTTAGAGCATATAAGTCGGTTGATGACAAATGATCTTCCTTGGTGAAGTGCAAATCATGGGACTAGTAGGAGTTATTGGAGTCTATATGTTTACTTAATTATATGGGAGCATTGGTCATGGTTGAGAAGTAAATCATGACATCATGGTAAGCTCTTGGATTCTATATTATTTTTTCAATGGGAGTTGTGATGGTGGTTTATGGTAATCTACTAGATGAGTGTTGTCATCATTTTGCCTTGTGAGATTCTAGTTATTGTAGTGTTGCGGTTTGAGATTGGTTGGCATGAGATAATTGGTTGTACACTTATAATCAAATTTTGGTGAGGCTAGATCTCTTGCTTTTGGAGACTGTGTGTTGGAACAATGACTCACTTGATGAGGGTTCAGCAAAAATACTAAAGATCCTACATCTGGAGTTAGATGTGAGTTCATCATTGACCTTTTGAGAAGATTGTGCTTCAAAAGTAGATTAATCTAATACCACACTCTCAATCCACTCGACAATGAATGATCTGATAGGTATTGCCTACTTGATTTTTAAATGCATTCTTTCTTTGTGTCTTGCCTTCTCATGTATTTTTTAGTCTTGAGTTGTGGATGTCAATTTAGAGAACTTGTTTGAGGAGTAGATACATGGTTAATGATTTCTAATATCTCCTTATGTTTAGATATTGAGTTGTAGTTTCAGTTTTGAGGTCAATGTGTTTTGAAGAGTATAGGAGATGGTTAGTGGCTTTGGGCATATTCCCTTGTTATGGGTGTAGGTTAGGGTAAAACATTCAAACACCTGAAAATAATCTTATGCATGCCCTAACTCCTCAATGGAGTACAAATAGCCTAAGAACAAGTATGCAAACAAAAGAAGTAAAACCCTGGGCTACATGTGTCCTCCCTCCATTATTTCTCCAAGACCTTGTTGTACTTTGTTCTCAAATTTGCAGACCTACAAATGTCATGAGAAGCTCAAGAGTGAATGAGTAGCAAAATCAGAGAGATAGTGCTCAACCTATGCTAGTGGGAAATGAGAAAATGAGGCTAGAGAAGTGATTTTATAGAAGGCTAGGGTTGAATGAAGGGTTGAGATTGCATGTTGACTTTTGATGGAATGGAGGGTGTAGATTGATTAAGGTTTCCCTCACTAAAGGACAAAGGATAATTTTAAATTTGAAAGAATGATGAGGAGTGAGGAATTTAAATTAAATAAATTTAGTCAATAAGTTTAGTTTATTTGAAGTGGGATAATGCATGTGAACCCCTTAATTAAATTTAATCAAGGTAAGGGTTACTAGTATATTTATATTTAAAATATATATCTAAAGTACGTCGAGAGATATCTTTCTGGAGGCGCCTATTTTTTTATCAATTTACTGCACTCCCTTTCAGCTCACCTCAAATCCTACAATTTTATATGTTGGTTCTACATGTGAAAAAAATTTAAGGAAGGAGGCAATATAAATAGATTGAATAAAAAAATTAAGGAGGCAATATAAATAGATTGAATGTGCATCTTTTCATATGCCATTTGGTAACATTTCTTTGTTTAGTGCATAGTGATGGCTTCTTTGAAACTGTCATCCACCTTTCTTTCCATCCAGCATGAATTGACTTTTTTTCTTTTTTTATTCCTTTCACCTTATTTTTTTTGGTTTTTTTAATTTGTGGAGTGGCTATTTGGTTTTTTTAATAAAGATTCTAGATTGGAATCTTATAAGTTTACATAAAAATTCTGGAATCTTTCAGCTCCCATCCATGCTGTGAATGTAGGAACACCTCTCGGCACAATAATTTAAATAAATGTTTATTTATTTAAATTAATTGGGTAAAAGGGACATTGAGAATGAATAATTAAATAATTAAAAATTAATTATTTAATTATAGAGGAAGAATAAAGGAAAGTGGCCAAATAATTAAATAAATAAAATTTATTTACTTATAGGCGCAAGATGAGAAAATGAATTAATTAAATAATTAAAAATTATTCAATTAATAGTTGAATGTGGAATTTGGATAAATTAGATGTGAAAATGGTGCCCGCGGGTTTAGGACATATTTAGGTGTCTACATTTTGCCCCTCTTTGATACAATGTCGATTACGATGTTGTGTCAAAGAAAAATTCAAGAAATATGCTCTAGACATGACCTGGTGTGCCCCAGATGATGCAGGATAGCCTTATGCCCCCTGAGGAAATTTTTCAAATTTTCTAAAAAAATTTCTAAAAAATTGGGAAATTTCCTGAAAAGTGGTACGAGAAGTCAGAAAGTGATCTAGCAGTGAAAATTTGGTCTCAAAAGGTGTATGGTGCATAGAAACGGGCTTCAGGGTGTTCAAATTTGCATAAGAGGGTCCCACCTAGGTCAAAAGGTCTATAAATAGCCCTTAGAGGGGCCCAAAGAGCTCATTTGTGCACTTTGCTTTTAGAATTTTTAGAGAGTTGAGAGCTGCTTAGTGTGAGTTTTCTGTAGAGCACTTGCCAGAATGTCACATGTTCCAACTCACATGCATCGTGGATCAACGGTCAGGATGTATGGATGCCTTCCAGAGACAGGTGTGGTGGTATGTATCCAACCCTTGTTTTTTGATTTTGCCGTTTTTGGTAGATTTTAGGGTCCGAAAATAGAGCACAAATGTGATGCAATTTTCTACACCATATCTACATGCGTGAATGACGCATGCGTCAAGAACTGCATCAAATCCACCTTCTTGCGATGCAACCTCCTTTTGGCGATGTATGCAGGGGTCAGTGTGACGCATGTGTGTTAGTTGCACGCATCCGTAGGATGCGACACCTGTGCATGATAGTGCGACGTAATTGAAAACTTGCGCCACATGTGAGGATCTATGCAATGCAATCACAAAATTATGATGCATGCAGAAGATGATGCGATGCATCCGATTAGGTGTGACGCATTAACCTGATAGTGCAACGCATGTGCTAATTTGGCAGTTTTCTTTTAGAATTTTGATTTGATTTGTCCTTGTTATTTGCAAAGGGTTTGCCTAGGGTTTTTAGTTTGACATGATGTGTTGCATTTGTGGATATAGGTGAGATTGTCGCCTATCTACACACGTGAGAGTCATCCTACCTGCTATCGATTGTGAGACCATCTAACGTGGGAGGAGGGGGATACCCTACATGCACTAGGTTTATATAGTGCCACATTTATGCCCATGATTAGGGCTAACTAAGGCCTATTGACTGCACTGGTCGAGTGGTTGAATTTAGAGACTAGTTCCTTCTACCTGCTAACGAGAGAGGCTACAGTGACTCTAGAGGACATTTAGATGATTATGTGGCTTCCCAATCAGGGGGGAGTGAGTTATTTACATCTCAGAGTGAGGATTGCCCACCCTTAGATGATTATTCAAGATAGACAGTGATGATGACCTCAGACTTGAGGATTATGAGATCCATTAGGATACTCTAGCAGACCGTTATGATAGGTTGATCGTGGTGGTGTGCACTTGCATTGGTGGAATTGTGATTCCAGATCGGCATGGGCATGGCTTTCCAGTCGGGTGGGGCGAGATGTTCAAGGGAATGATGGTGGAGGCTACTGTATATGATTCAGGGTCATGTTTACTCACCATGTATTTCTAATTACATGGAGTGGCTTATTGCGAGGAGCAGTCGATCAGTTGTGGCATTACCCTTCTGATGATCTAGGCTTGGGAGCATATCCCAGTGCTTAGACCTCTTGTGGAGCATGAGATTCTAGAGGAGTTACTCTATGTTTTTTGCTATACTGGGGTAGTAGTACAGATGCGGATGGGGATGTTGGTTTCTAGAGGCATGATATAGACCATATGGATGTATTTATTTAGAGACCCTATAGATATTGCCCCAGGTGGATAGACAATGCATAGCACCTACCTTATTGTCATCATACATGTTACTTGATTGGTCAGACAGTTCAGAGCCAAAATATCATAGAACGACATTTGTCAGAGCGGCTATTGAGGCAGTTTGGTGAGTGACAGGGTGAGCCCAACAAGGATTACAGAGTTTGTCCAGGCAACGCAGGACATTTTAGAGTGGGGGCCCATGATCATTGTCCAAGCATCTATTAACAAGATTGCAGGCTTGCAGCCCATTTGGTGGGGAGCAGTAGATGTAATAGGTGCAGGGACGATGCTTGAGTATGATGCTTGGTGGGATGTGCACAGACCTGTTTCTTACTTGCATCCTGATGAGCCAGCGCCGGTGGAGAGGTTAGGGAGGGGGCCAGAGGCAAGTTCAAAGGACAAGGCTAGGGGAGGGCTAGAGGCCGAAGAGGAGGTGGCAGAGGGGGTGATGATGGTGGTGATGATGGTGGAGCTGGTTGGGAGAGAGGAAATAGGGGTCGAGGAGACAGGGGTTGAGGAGACAAGGGTCGAGGAGACAAGGGTCGAGGAGACAGGGGGAGGGTAGATAGAAGGAGAGGTCAAGATGGGCAGGGCAAAGGTCCTCGACTCTCTCTGGTTCGTGATGAGGGAGAGAGGGTTGTTGGACAGGTGGCAGTGATAGTGGGGGAGATTCATATGGAGGAGATGGAGGAGATGGAGGAGAGGGAGGAGGATGTAGCTATGGAGGACGTCGGTGGAGAGGATGTTACTGGAGAGGAGATGGGAGATGGTGAGGAGGAGGAGGACACTGAGGAGGAGCATGTTAGAGAGGAGGCACTTTAGGATGTGTCAATTGTGGAGGTGGATGATGAGGAGGAGGAGGATTATGGAGAGAAAGCGGTGGAGATGCAGCGGATGCGGCTACATATTTAGAAGTTAGAGGACCAGCTAGCGTAGAGGACTAGGGATAGGGATATGGCCATCATTAGGGCTCACAGAGCTGAGTAGCAGAACATTGATTCCATGTCTACAGTCAGTGGGCCCACCATAGAGTTGGCACAGGCTCTATATCATAGGGCACCAAGCTTTCAGAGTAGGAGTGTGAGCAGGTCTCACTCTCATCAGACACAATAGTGTTGGGGTTTCTCACTCATAGAGGAGGGCTTCACTATACGAGAGGCCATCTGGTTCCAGGGCTGGGTCAGAGCATAGGGGTCCTCCTTCAGGGCTGACACCATCTAGCGGTCATGATAGCACTGGTTAGGCCATTTTTACAGATATGATGTTCATTTTTATCAAGCCTACAAGCTCTAGTTTTTTATTGAGCCTGCGAACTCCATTTTTGACATGGATTCAGATTTGTACTGACACTTTTTTGATATATATGAGACAAATTACTATGATGTGATGGATGTATGTGATATGCTTTTCTATGTTAAGGTTCCATGTTTATGCGATGCTTATGCTTTATGATCTATGACTTATGATGAGATGATGCATTCCTATTTATCATGCATGTATTATTATGTGATGGTGTTTATGATGTGATGTATTATGTGGTTCATGGATGCAGATGTTTATGAGATAGTATTTTTTATTTCTATGTGATGATTACATGCATTCTACATGGATGTAAATATTTATGTGATCTATGTAGATGTTATGTGATGGATGTAGATTGTATGCAGATGATAACTCTATGATGCAATATTGAGGAACTAACATGATGATGATATTTACGATGGTTATGGTATTATGCTTATGACGAGATTTATATGATGTGCTAACATTTGTATGTGTGTAGGGTTATGATATCTAATGCATTTTTGGTGTGTCATAGTATGATGAAGATGATCAGAAGAAATGGAGATGAGAGAGATGCGTGAGAGATGAAGATCGGATAGAAGAATGGATCGAGATTTTGCATTGATAGATGTTTGAGCTTCTTACTTGCAATTTACGATTATCATCATAGAACTTATTATGCCAAAGGATGACAAACACAATAGCATGACATAGGCAAAAGTGCAAAAATGTGATCCCTTGCAAAATAGACACATGACAGACAAGGAATGCCTGACTCAGACTAGCAACCACATTGCCTTGTTGGGACATGCGATGAGATCGTCTTGAGGTATATGAGTCCTTATGCAAGGAAGCATTTGTTCTTTCACATGCATATGATGATTTCAATTTACACCTAATGGAATCCCGATCACATGCAAGGAACCTAGTTGCCCCAGTCATTTTGCCAAGACAAACCACAAATAGAAATCAAAGAAAAAGGTCTTGCTCTATCCTCGCTTCTCTTCATCACTTAGGGACTGCCTTGAGAAGCATAAGAACAAGATCAAAGATCAATCTAATAAAAGACAAGATAGACTAGACTAACAGAGTCAATAGCCATGTACATCATTTGTTGAGTGTGTATGTGTATGTCTGATTGATTATGATAGGTTGAATAATGCCTGGTTTTAGGATGGGAAGTATGTCGTATAAGACATTAAGTCTAGTTTTGGCAATGTCCCCACCTGTCTAAGGCAAGTGATAGGATTGTGACATCCCGTGCAAGACTTTCTGAGATGTTGTAAGGTGTTGTCTAATTTGCAGAAAATGAAGTATGTCATCTAAGGCGTAGAGCTTGGTTTTGACAATACCCCATTCCGTATAAGACATGTGATAGCTGATAAGGATTATTGATAGTGATGTATGATCATCATTGGGTGATTGATTGGTTTGGTTGATTGGATAGATTGTCTTATTGATTTTGGGATTGGTTTGAGGTGCATATTTCTTGTAAAAGATTTAATTGCCTGATCTGAGTGTCATTGTAGCAAAGGGACCATTTATTGTGAAGCTTGTCCCAACGAGCCCTAAGGGACTGACCTAATGTCTTGGGGGCTCATCGAAGATGGCCTTGCCTATGTGAAAGCGTAGAGACAACGTAGTTCGACCATTTGGACCATGTGTGACCTATGACCTAGCGGGTGGGAAGCCTCAAGGGTTCATCAAAGATGGCCTTGCCTACATGAAAGCTCATAGGCGACGTACTTTGACGAAGTGGTTTTGACACAATTTATTGCTTGGGGTTTTTTGGGTTGGTTATTTGATTTTTTGTGATTTTTGATGTTTTTGGGTTTTTGAGAATATTTGATGTTTTTGGATTTTTGAGAATATTTGAAAGGTGTCTTCCAATACCGATTTTTAGGATCAGGATTTGCCCCTAGTCAAGTATAGGACAAAGTTATTACTAAGATGAGATGGGATGATGGTGAAGTGTTAGAAAAGTAGGGAAGACGTTGAATGACAACTTATTTTCAAGCCATGAGAAGGACAATATGGTTTATTGTGGATTATGACATGGATTATGAGAGAGACTATGTAGGTTTTATTCTAGAAAGCAAAAGACAAGATAGACTAATGGTAGACAATGAAGCCAAGAATGACTACACATGGTGCATGTTTGCCAGGTTTTCACCATGGTACTTATCCAAAGTGCCACCAAAGTGGTTTTCACTATTGGATGAATTATTTCTCTTTACTATTTTTTGCTATCCAACAGCGCCATCGAAGTGCTTTTCACTATTGGATTTTTTTTTGGTATTTTTTGTACTTTTTTATTTTTTTTATTTTTTTATTTTTTTTATTTTTCTGACTTAGGTGTAATATCTACGAAGGTGCATGCTGTTGATTGGCTCTAGCAATGGTTCACCTTCAGGAGTGGCTAGTTGATATGCACCGGATCTATATGTGACAGTGATGACATAAGGACCCAACCAGTTTGGTTCAAATTTTCCTAGTTTTTCCCATTCACGTTGATTCTTGGGATTTTCCTTTAGGACCAAGTCTCCAATATTGAACTGTCAAACTCTAACCCTCTTGTTGTAACTGAGTCGGAGACAATTTTGATATGCTTGCAAATGAACCAGTGCATTTTGTCTTCTTTCATCTAATAGCTCTAGCTCATGTAGTTTGCATACCCTGTATTCTTTGTCATGCACAAATTGCTTCAGTGATACTCTCAAAGAAGGTAACTCGACCTCGATGGGTAGGATGGCTTCGAAACCATAGACGAGTGAGTATGGAGTGGCTCCTATGGGTGTGCAGATGCTGGTGCGGTAGGCCCACAAGTCAGGATTGAGTTGTATGTGCCAATCATGGCCAGCATCATTGATAGTCTTTTTGAGGATTTTTATAATGGTCTTATTAGATGCCTCAGCTTGACTATTGCCTTGGGGATAATAGGGAGTAACGAAATGGTGTTGTATATGGAATCTTTCACATAGTTCACAAACTTCTTAATTTTTGAAAGGGTGACCATTGTCCATGACAATAGATTGAGGAACACCATATCAGCATATGATGTAGTTGAGAATGAATTTAGCAAACTGTTTACCAGTAATGTATATCATAGGAATGGCCTTGATCCATTTTGTAAAATATTCAGTGGCAGTGATGATGAATTTGTGGCCATTGGCAGAGGTGGGATGGATTTTGCCCACAAGGTCGAGTCCCCATTGAGAGAATGGCCATGGAGATGTGAGTGGCTAAAGGTCCTGGGTGGGTGCATGCACCAGATCTCCATGTATTTGACATTGTCTACATTTCTTGGCAAAGTGGTATACATCTTTCTCCATGGTGGGCCAATAGTATCCAGCTCTTATGATCTTTTTGGCTAAAGTGGGACCACTAGAGTGAGCTCCGCATATACCTTTGTGTACCTCTCGTAAGGTTATTTGTGCTTCTTCAGTATCGAGACATCGCAAGAGGGCATTATCAAAGCCTTAGCGGTAAAGGGTATTGCCGATGATGACATATCTAGAAGCTTGATGGATGAAGGTTTTACATTGGTTAGAGGATAGGTCTGCGGGAAGGGTTTGGTCATGCAAGTATGTATAGATGTCATTATACCATGGAGACGTGGGACCAACGATTTCACACACCATCTCAAATTCAAGGATGTCAAAGGTGGGGATCAGCAATTGTTCTACCAAGAACTCAAATTAAGCAGCATTTTTTGTGATATCCAAGAGAGATCCTATTGTAGCCATTGCATCAGCGACCTTGTTCTGAACTCTGGGGATTTGATTGAAGACCACTGTGTCGAAGTAGAGTTTGAATATGTCAACCATTCTCTTGTAGGACATTAACTTCTCATCTTTTGTGTCATATTTGTCATTGACCTTCTTAATTATGAGCTATGAATCACCGAAGACTTGTAAAATTTTGATTTTCCAATTGATGGCCATACATTACCCTGTGAGCAATGCCTTGTATTCTGCGATGTTGTTTGTGCAAGAAAATGCAATCCTAAATGATCTAGCGATGGCATCTCCTTGAGGAGTGATGAAAATAATTTTGTCCCCTGAACCATGACTTGTGCAAGAACTGTCGAAGAACAATGTCCAAATATTTGGAGTTTCCACTGCAAAGATTGCTTCATCCAAAAAATTGGTGACCAAGGGATGATCCACTGTAGTTGGTGCCTCTACTCATTGGTCTACAATTACTTGTCCCTTTATGGATTTTTTGTTGATGTACTCTATGTCGTATTCCCTTAATATCATGACCCATTTAGCCAAATGACCTATCAATGCTGCCTTGCTAAGTAAATATTTGAAGGGGTCAATTTTGGCCATGAGATTTGTCTTGTGATTTAGCATCTAATGACACAATTTTTTAGTGGCAAAGACCACTGTGAGGTATGCGCATTCTATAGGACTGTAATTAAGCTTGTACCCTACTAATGTTCTACTTATGTAATAGATAGCTCTCTCTTTGCCTTCTTCATCATTTTGTGTCAGGAGTGCCCCTAGTACTGAAGATGTTGTTGATATGTACAATAGAAGGGGCTTTCCTAGTATTGGAGGCATGAGGACTAGTGGAGTTAGCAGGTAATCTTTGATTTGTTGAAAGGCCTCTTGACACCGTTATGTCCATAAAAAGGGCACTCCTTTACAAAGTAGATGTTAGAATGGATGACACTTGTCGGCCAGTTGTGCAATGAATCTGTGGATTGCTTGAAGTTTCCCTTGTAAGCTACAGAGTTATTTAAGATTTGTTGGCAGAGGCATGTCCATGATGGCTTTGACTTTGGTAGGGTCAACCTCTATGCCTCGGTGAGAAAAAATATAGCCCAACAACTTGCCTGATGTGACCCCAAAAACACATTTCTTAGGGTTTAACCTAACCTTGTATTCTTCCAATTGCGTAAAAACCTTATACAGTATATCCAAATGAGTGTCTTCTGTCACTGATTTGGCCAGTAAGTCATCCACATAATCTTCCATAAATGTGCGCATATAATCATGAAAGACTGTCGTCATTGCTCATTGATATGTTGCTCTGACATTTTTGAGGCCAAAGGGCATTACATTCCAACAGTATGTGCCCCATGGCAATGTAAAAGTAGTTTTGTGTTGATCTTCGGGAGCTATCCTTATCTGATTATAGCCTAAGAAACCATCCATTAGTGAGAGCATTTCATATCCTATCGTGAGATCAACTATGATATCTATGTTAGGCAGTGGGAAATCATCTTTTGGACATGCTTTGTTTAGATCTCGAAAGTCCTCATAGATCCCGATTTGGCCATTAGGTTTAGTTACTAGTACTAGATTAGAAACCCATTTTGGATAGTCGATTGGTCGGATGAAACCCACATCAATTAGTTTTTCAATTCTACTTTGAGCAGTAGTTTGTGGATGCATTTTCTTCAGTTTTTGCTTTACCAGTTTGGCATTAGGAAGCAATGGCAGATGGTGTAGGACTAGTTGTGGATCAAGTCCTTGTTGGCAAGAGACACTGTTTGGCTTCATAAGTGTTGTCATGGACAGAAACAAAGTCTATCCCACACATCTGTAGTACATAATATGCCTTTACCTAAAGTCAGATTGAAGATTGTCTTGGTCCAGTAGACAAGAACAGAGTATGCAACATGATCCGACAATCAGGTCTAGATCTCTTAGATGGTGTAACTCAGTAAGTTACAGATTTGGACAAGTCAAGAGGGGCATCATAACTATTGTATTCTAGAGATTTAGTCTCTGGTGACAAAGCATGCAAAAGATATGAGCATCTGAGTGTTGGCTTCCAGTCAGATAGAGCAGACAGAGGAAGAACTGACCGATAGAGTATCAGACCTCAATCCAGTTGTGTAAAAGGTGTTGATTAAGTAATTTGTAACATTGTACATTATTGGATGACATGATTAATGATTTCTATGCCTAAGTTTTTGGTGCGCATCATCTATCAAGTATGAATTCAGCTGACAAAATAGTATTTTGCAAATATCCTAAGTGTTCTTGTTGCTGACTAGAAAGTTGTTTGAAATCCTTGATGCAGATATATATACCTGATGGATTCAAGCTTGTGGAGGTGTGAAGGAGATGAGTGTATGTATTAAGTGTGAAGAAAAGTAGAGAGAAGTACAAAGACAGTAATCCAAGCTTGGAAAGTGACAGAAGAGTGATATTGAGCAGAGGAAGAATGAAATGTGCCAGATTGGTATACTAAGCCTAACTGGAACTGAATTCTTGCATATATGGATGTTGTTACTTAGTTCAAATACTTTAGTATCATCTGTAAGCATTTATAGGCAGTGAGCCTCTTGTGAGCAGTGTGCTCGAGCAATGAGCCCTAATTGGCAAGTGTCATTTTGTACTCTTTTATTCTTTTAACAGAGAATACAATCTTGGGTTAGTCACCCCATGATTTTTCCCTTAACAGGGTTTCCACGTAAAAATCCTTGTGTTGTGTGTGTTAATTTCACTTCTGTTCTTATGGTTGTTTATGCTTTCATGTTTTGACATATCATTGAATATTGAGACAAGAAAAGAAAGTAAAATTAATGATCTTCTGAGATAACTGATTCACCCCCCCTCTTAGTTATCTGCCTTGTTTCCAACAATTGGTATCAGAGCCAAGTTCCTTTGAACAAGCCTAACAACTTGAGGAAGATCTAGGAATCTCAATGGATGCATATGGTATGAAAGACTTTAGTCTGCCCTAGATGGTCTTGAACAATCCCACTCTGAGGTCAATAATTTGAGAGAAAGACTCAAGGAAGCTGATGATTTCATAAATGAGCTAAAAGAAAAACTCAGTAATTCTGTGAAAAAAGAGAAAGGAACTACTTCAGAAATTAGCAAATCAGAATGAAGCCAATAATACTGATGAGGATTTGAATGAGAAAACTAAGCTATGTGAGAAGCTATCAAAACAAGTCATTATGATAAGACATGAAATGGAATTAGGGGTTATGAAATTCACCCAAGAAATTGAAGAGAAGAGAAAGACTGAAGATAACCTAAAACAATCCCTCAAGGAGAAAATAGAGGACTGCCACAAAATGGACAGAATAATCAGGCATCTTGAATCTGATCTTGAAGAATCCAGAGACACTGAAGAACAACTTGAGAGCCAGATCGAAACTCTTAAACAAGATCTTCAATCTGCAAATGAATACAAAGAAAATTTCAAGATAAGCTCAGCCCAACTTGAAGTTCTTCTTGAAAGTTAAAAGAGGGTAGATGATAAGTGTGGCTTGGGATATGAGAAAGGTGAAAGCTCTGGATCAGGAAATCAAAGAAACAAGCCTAGAAGACCTCCGATAAGGCAACCAAATGCCCAAAGATATCCATCTTTCAATGGAAACTACCTCAATTGCAACAAATTCGGTCATAAAGCAACCCAGTGCAAGAACAGAATGAATCAGAACAATTCATCCTTCTTCGGTCAATGTTTTAGTTGCAAAAGGTATGGTCGCAAATCTCATGAATGCAGAAATATGAAAATGAACAATTCTTTCAATGGTAGATGCTTTACATGTTCTAGAATGGGGCATATGGCTAATCAATTCAGATCAAAAGGATATCAACCAACTAAGCAAAGAAATGTTGTGTGTTACAATTGCAATAAATCTGGTCATATAGCTAGATTCTATAGAAGCAGAAATCATGATGGAAAGGATCTGATAAAACATGATCAAAAACTAGACAAAGGTAAAGGTAAAGTGAATGCGGATGAGATTCAAAAGGAGATGAGCAAGATTTGGATAAAGAAGAGCGTGATGAATACTTGTGATGGATCCACACTGGAATCCGGTGCTAATAATCCTTCCAGAAATTAAAAAGTGAGCTCTGGCTCAGGGGGAGCAGCAAAAAGAAGATCAAAATTCCCCCAGCTATGTTGGAAGTCCCTGAATTCGACACATTGAGCAAACATCTAATGTTACGGGTCAAAGGGTTCTTAGAGAATCCTCCAAAGAGTTTTCAGTTAGAATGTGAGAGGTTCGCATGAAGATTCAAAAGGTGTATGACCACTTGAGTAGATCCAGTTTTGGCAACCATCCAGTGTTAACAAAGTAATACAAATTGATCTAGTACAATCTACAAATATAATACTCTGATCTGTGGATCCAAAGGCAAGTTCATGAGACAAATATGTGTTATCAAGTCACTAAGATACTAGTTTGAAGATCTATAAAATGATTCATGAAAAGCTTGCTTGGGAAATAAAGTAACCAGATGACTTAAAAGGCTATGCATTTATTACAATGGCAAATTAGGTTTTGTGGAAGGATAAAAGGGTCTTCGTTCATCATTTATCATACCTTGCATTCAAAAATGAAGAAGAAAGAAGAGCTATGAGAAGAGATCCTGCAGAACATTCAAGTAGAAACTAAAGATCGAAATCAATTAGTATTTCACTCCAAACCCTAAGGCGCAATAAGGTATTTTCTTTCTACAAAATCTCTTCAAATTTTGGCGATTAGAATGGCTACTTCGATGGTTGTTAACATCTATGAAAGGCCAAGACTAAAATTTAAGAAACATCCTTACAAGTCTCTAGAAGTTGATCCCTTGGGTGCATTTTCCAATATTTCATACAGTGTTTTGCATGTAGAAGATATTAGGGTTTATTCATGCAAACATCAAAGATTTTGGAGAGTCAAAATTGATTGACATCTATCACAAACAATTAATAGATGAGAATTTTGACATCAAACCTGAATTCAAGACCCTAAAGGACAAGCACTTTGAACATTGCATACACTTCCCGTCCTTTGCAGAAGATGAATGGGTCCAGTATGTTCTGAGTAGGATGCATGATAACTTTATGTGGCTAATGAGCCCATTCAATATAACCAAAGATGCCATCAAGGTTGTGACCGGATTGCATTCAACTGGTGGGTTGCCTACACTCAAATCTGTAAAAAACCAAACAGTAACTGAAGCCACCAGATCAAAATATGACAAGAGACCAATGACTATAGATGACATCACAGATCCGGATGTCAAGTTTGCATCAATGAGAATTGGTTACAAAATTTACCACTTCGGTAGGGAAAATTTTGTGTCTGGTATAGCAATCTATGTTGCATATCAGATGCTGAAAGAAAATGCATATTATGATCTGTGTGAGCTCCTGTTGAATCAACTGATGGAAAATTTGTAGAAGATCAAGAAAGATAAGCAAAACTCTTTCAAATATGGCAGTCTGATATTATGTCTGTTCTTCTACTATAAGAATGAGCTACCTGGATCAAAAGGTTAGATCTGGCAAAATGATAAACATGTTGCTATCCAAATCAGAGATTACATGTATGGACTTGGTGATGCTCAAGCCTAAAAGACAGATCTTTGGGGTTACTTCAAGAGTTTCTAAAGCATGATACATACAAGAGAAAGAATACCAAAGTCAATAGTTGAGAAATACAAAGACACAATTTGCTTCATGGTTGACATAGATCAATGCCTAATGGAGGCAGTTGAGCCAAGAACTGTGGGTAATGCCCATGGGATATGAGGTCGATGAAAACATATCGGAGGTACATGTTCAGCACTTGCTGAGTCAACCCAAGGACACTGAAGCAAAAAGGTTTGGCACCTTTGATGAGCTAAACATAAAAATACATGTTGAATTAAGGAAGCCTGAGACCAAGAGAAAAGTGAGAAAGGAAGTTGAAGAACTTGCCAAAAGGTTTGGCATAACAAAGGAGGAAGTAGATACTAATAGAGAAAAAATAGAGAAAGTAGAAAAAGAAAGGCAAGAAGCAAAGAAAGACAGCATTCCGGTGGAAGCCTCCTCCCGGACAAGATCTTCTAGAAGTTCTCCTCCTGTCACTCCCAAAAACTCAAGGACCACCAAACCGAATGTCAAGCCATCCGGTAAAGGAGAAAAGAGAATGAAGACCAAGGCCACAAGAACATTTATGAGCCAAAAGGATGATGAAGAGACAGAATCAGATGAGGAAGTCAGGAAAATGAAGAAGAGAAGAATGTCCAGAAAGTCATCCGGTAGCAAAAATGAGGTAGAGAAAATAGAAGAATTTATTGAGAAACCCACTCTCTCAATTGAATACATCATCAAAGCAACCACTGTGGATGGAAACTTGCAGCTGATGACAGAATTTTATGATGAACAATGATGCAGACAAGAGAATACTTGAGAAGGCAACTGTCAAGTATTTGAATATCTATAACAAAGCATTCATTGAAATAATTTCATTAATTCCTAAGAGCCTAGAAGAAGTATTGGAGCTAAGAAAAGAGAATGCAAAGGCAAAAGACTTGGAGATCCAGGAGCAGATGTGATACAACTATGTCCTTCTATCACTCCAAAACAAATGAACATGGTTTTCAAGGATAATAAAGATGATTTCCAGAGCAAGTCCCGAATGAATAAACACATGCTTGGAGAAACTAACCAAATAGCTGATGAAACAAAAGAAATTCTCTGGAAAGCCCTGAATAGGTTTAATCTTCCATTGTTGAGGAAGCAGATGAAGAGCCTTCTACCATGGATGTTGAAGGATTAAAAGAAATCAATGAACAATTCTCTGACAAGGATGTCGAAGGATTAAAGAAAATTGATGAAGAGCCAACTAAGGCATTAGACTCTTCGGTTCCAGAAGAAGAAGTTCACAAAGAAAAGGAAACACTGACAGAAGACACTGGTAATGTCACTCCTCCAGATCCCACTGTTGCCAAGACAAATCTTCCGGTCACCGAAGAAGTAGAGGAAGGAAGAAAAGAAGAGAAGGAGAATCAAGAGAAAGAAGTTAAGGCAAAAGAGGAAGAAGAGCAAGTAGAAAAGGATGGTGATTACACATCCAAACCAACCAGTCCGGACACCTCTAAAGGGAAGAAGTCTGAATCACCGACAAGAGACACTGGAGAGACAATGCAAAATTTCTTGGACAAAGAAATGATGGAGATGGATGAACCTGAGTTGATTTAAGGGCTATTGAATATGGACTCTTTATCTCCAGTTCAGATAATGAAGATAGCATCTTTTGCTTAGGCCAAAGCAAAAGAAAAACTTCTAAAATCTCATATGGAGGATAGTGAGCTGATGAATGTTGCATCCAGAGTACTAGAGAAGATCATGCCCACTTATCAGAAGGACCCATCAACTTCTCCATCTGGTAATCTGAAGAACTTAGTTAATTCTATTAATACACATTTTTGAGTCCTTAGAAAATCAGTAGAAACTAAGGTCCAAAAGGAGTTCTAGAGAAAAAGATTTAGTGAGGTACAAGGACTAATTGCTAATGATAGAAAAACCCTAGACATTGGCAGAAAGAGCATTGAAAATGCTCTTAAGGATGGTGGGGACATATACAGATTTTGTTTAACTTGGCCTAAAGTGGCAGAGGACATTGAGAAGAAAATGAAAGAACTAGAAGGAAAACTGTCAAGTCTATCTCAGAATTTTGATCCCCTTACCACCTCTCTGGTGAATCAAGAATGCCAAGCTATTGTTATAATAAATGAAATAAAGAAACTAGTTAAAGGCAATGCATGATGCCTTGGCAGATGCGCAAAGTACAGCACGGACTAGTGATCCAACAGATTTAAAGAGGGCAGAAACATATGCATTTTTGTTAAGTGGACACATCTCCATTTTGGATAGAATGAAGAGGAATTGGACCACAGAGATTGTACAGTTGAAGACAACCTTTGCGGATATACTTAAGTATATGTAAGTATAACATATGAATTGTATGTACATATGCGGCCATGTATATAATAGTTTATGCACAATTTTGGTATGCGGATCCCACCCTTTGCCATTGATGTCAAAGGGGGAGTGAAGAGTAGTGAAAAATGAGGAATCCAGCAAAGGGGGAGCACTGATAAAATAGTATAAATAAACAGAGCACAAGCAAAGGGGGAGTTACTGCGACACTTAGTCATTTTTCACTAAGTGTTGCCATCAATGCCAAAGGGGGAGATTGTTGGCAAGAGACACTGTTTGGCTTCATAAGTGTTGTCATTGATGGCAGCAAAGTCTATCCCACACATTTGCAGTACATAATATGCCTTTACCGGAAGTCAAATTGAAGATTGTCTTGGTCCGATAGACAAGAATAGAGTATGCAACATGATCCGACAATCAGGTCCGGATCTCTCAGATGGTGTAACTCAGTAAGTTGCGGATTTGGACGAGTCTAGAGGGGCATCATAACTATTGTATTCTAGAGATTTAGTCTCTGGTGACAAAGCATGCAAAAGATATGAGCATCTGAGTGTTGGCTTCCAGTCAGACAGAGCAGACAGAGGAAGAACTGATCGACAGAGTATCAGACCTCAATCCGGTTGTGTAAAAGGTGTTGATCGAGTAATTTGTAACATTGTACATTATTGGATGACATGATTAATGATTTCTATGCCTAAGTTTTTGGTGCGCATCATCTATCAAGTATGAATTCAGCCGACAAAATAGTATTTTGCAAATATCCTAAGTGTTCTTGTTGCCGACTAGAAAGTTGTTTGAAATACTTGATGCGGATATATAAACCCGATGGATTCAAGCTTGTGGAGGTGTGAAGGAGATGAGTGTATGTATTAAGTGCGAAGAAAAGTAGAGAGAAGTGCAAAGATAGTAATCCAAGCTCAGAATGTGATAGAAGAGTGATATTGAGCAGACGAAGAATGAAATGTGCTAGATCAGTATACTAAGCCTAACTAGAACTGAATTCTTGCATATATGGATGTTGTTCCTCAGTTCAAATACTTCAGTATCATCTATAAGAATTTGTAGGTAGTGAGCCTCTTCTGAGCAGTATGCTTGGGCAGTGAGCCCTAATTGGCAAGTGCCATTTGGTACTCTTTTATTCTTTTAACAGAGAATACAATATTGGGTTAGTCACCTCGTGGTTTTTCCCTTAATAGTCTTTCCACGTAAAAATCCTTGTGTTGTGTGTGTTAATTTCACTTATGTTCTTATGGTTGTTTATGCTTTCATGTTTTGACATATCATTGAATATTGAGACAAGAAAAGAAAGTAAAATTAATGATCTTATGAGATAACTGATTCACCCCCCCCCCTCTCAGTTATCTACCTTGTTTCCAACAGTCCTGGCATGTTAGTGTAGGGCCAGGAGAAATTCACTTGTCTTGCCGAGAAGAAGGCTGCAAATTTAGGTTTCTCTTGCTCTATTAGTGATTCAACGAAGTGGATAATCCTCATATTATATGTTGTACCAATATTTGTCTCCATTGACTTTTCCACCAACAATGGTGATCTCTCTTGTGTGATTTGGAGTACTTCCAACCCTCCATATTTGGGTGCCTCAAAGAGGTTTTCACCCTTAGATACGTCCTTTATTTTTACTTTTTTATGGTTAAGAGGTGCCTTTCAGTTTTCACCTAGAGACCTTTTTTTCATTTTCTTTTTCATTTTTGTGACTGAAGGATGGAATAGACTCTCCAAAGTATGTCAAATTATTGAGGTCCATCATGTATCCCACCTTATGATCCCCGTTGGGTATGCCTTCTTGAAGTCCCATGAACTCAGCGATGGCTTCATTGTTCTCAAATAAATCAAGGTTTGGCGATGTTTGTTGGTCCCAGTCAATGAGTTTGGGATGGATTAATGGTAAGTCATCATCAACATTCATGTAACTTAGGGATATGGGGGTCAAGGTGCAAATGGAAGTGTCATCAGGGTCCTAGAACATACTAATCCAAGTTGAGCCCTTAGGAAGATTAGGTTGTGAAGATGCGGGTTCAGGTTCGAGAGGGTCCCTTGATGTCTCGATATCTTTGGAAGTACTCATGACCTTACTCAAAAGTAACTTAGTACTGGGAGTCTTCACTTGTCGTGATGTGTACCCTAGCCCTTTGTTTTTTGGTAACATGGTTGGTTGTATAGGCTCTGTCCTTCCATTCTTATTAAGCCCAAGTCCATTGTGCCCGTTGTATCCTTGTTTTACAAACTCGTATCCTTTTCCATATTGTTCCATGGGAAGTTGTACATGTTTGACCTCTTCTTCCTCTTTGTAGAGCCACTTGTATACATCATCGTCCATATCTTCTTTGCTCAATTCACCCCATTTGGTAAAGGTTGTAGGGGTATCCTGGATAGTGTCCTTAGGTTTGATTGGAGTTGGTTTTCCATGGGATTTTGGTGACAAGGGTAGCTTTCCAATGTAGTAGGAGCTCTCAGTCTTGTATTCTCCACACTCTTTATCATGGATCTAGATCTTGGGTTCAATGGGGGGAATGAATGTGGTGGTGGAATTTGAAAGTGTGAAAGATTCAATGTAATGTGAGGAGGTGGAAAGTTGAATTCCCCTATTGACAGGCACTTGGTGTTGAGGTACTTCTCTCAAATGGCTACAATATTGGAAGGCATTGGGATCACCATGTATGGTGATTTTTGTGCCATTGTAGGGTAATTTAATGCATTGATGATAAGTGGATGGTACGGCTTTCATGGCATGGATCCAAGGTTGACCAAGGATAAGGTTGTAGGGAAGTTCCAGATCCAAGACGTGGAATACAATATTCAATATAGCAGGCCCGACTCTCACAGGAAGAGAAATCACACCCTTTGAGGAGCATTCTGCATCGTCATAAGCCTTGATTACAATCCTTTTGGTGGGATCTACACAATCTTCAGAGTATCCCAATATCATGACAAGCTTCAAAGGACATATGTTTAATCCGGCTCCACCGTCTACCAAGACTTGTCTAATCTTATGCTTGTTGATGAAGACTTCTAGGTGCAATGGATTGGTGTGGTTAGGTCATTGGGACAGTGTATCACATTTGGTAAAAGTGACATGATTAATTATAGCCAAATGTCCTACCATGGCCTGAAATTGGTTGACATTTAGGTCAGTAGGGATGGATGATTCAAGGAGAGGTTTATCTAGGATGTCTTTATGTTCTAGGGATAGGCAAAGCAATTCAAAAATGGATATTTATGCTGAAGTTTTCTTCAAATGGTCCAAAAGGTTATATTGGGATGTGGTTTGTGGGTCGGTTGTAGGACCTCGTAAGGTTATCTTTGCTCTTCTAGTGGTGATGGCACATTTGGGTCGAGACTTGATGGATATCATAGACACATTACTTTCGCATGCATGGATGATGTTGACCGTGTATTCGTAGGCAACATGATTATAGCTTTGTTGTTCATTTGTCTTAGTTCCTGAAGTGGGGGCTTTTCTTGATCCATGATTCTGTAAAGGATCTATAAAGATAGTGTGGTCATTATTGGAAGTCCCTTGTGGATTGTCTAAGGTTATATCCCCTCGCTCAATAAGGTCTTGTATAATGTTGTTCAATTTATAGAAATTCAAGGTTTTGTGTCTTTTTATGTGGTGATATTAATAGAATTCGTTATCATTCCATAAAGGAGGTTTAAAGGTAGGATTGTATTGTTTCACCTCCAGGAGTTGGATCAAGTGTGCTTGTAGCAACTTCTTCAAGATGGACTCGGGTTCGGGCAAGGGTGTGTAAGTTTGTCGTGCAGGATTAGTCCTAGGTGGAGCCCATTTTTATTGTTTTGGATAGCATTTGTCATTTGTTGCCGTATGGGTTGTGGATTAGGTATTTGTGGTGGAGGTGCTTTGAGTGTAAGGATGCATCTACAACCCCATCGTTTGTGACATTTTTATTCCTATACCAGAATTTACTCTTATCATAGGAAGGGTTTGTGTTGTTTTGATTTTTGTTGAAGATCTTGATTGTACCCTTAGTGATTAGGGCTTTCTCAATGGCAGATCCTTTCTCAACAACCTCACCAAAGGTGGTACAACAATGTATTTGTAATTGATGCATAAGTTCTACATTTAAATTTTTGACAAAGATTGGAACTAGCTGATTTTCTGGTATGTGGCATGGGCATTTACTAGCTAGACTTCTCCATATTTGAAATAGAGGAAGGTCTCTCCATCATCTTGTTTAGTGTGACATAGGGTTGCAACATTTATGTCCGTTTCGATGTTGTGTGAGAAGTGAGCTATGAACTTGTCAGCCAATTCGGTCCATGTTCTTATTCCTATAGGGAGATGTGTGAATCATTCAAGTGCTTGGTCCGCAAGGCTCCATGGGAATAGTCTCATTAGGTAGGTGTGATCAAAAGCAAGCTCTAGGCATGCCATGTGGAATTCTCTCATGTGTTCGATAGGACTACCCTTCCCTTTGTATTTATTGAAATTGTGCACGGTGAAGTTAGGTGGAAAAGGAGGCATGTAAATGCTCCTATTGAAAGGGTAAGGGCACAATTCCTCCATAGAATATGCCTTTTTAGTCCCCAATACTTGCATATTAGAAAATTGTTGCTTTAAGGAATGCATTTCATGGGCTAGGACATCTACAAGTGTCAACGATGTGTTTGTCATGTTCGCAACCTCATTTTGATAGGGATTTACCACATTTGTGATTGGCGTGTTTTGGTTCCCCGTGTTGGCAACAAGTGGAGTGGTGTTTATGTTGAGAGTGGTGTGTAATGGAGTCATATTTTGATTTTGTGTATTTGGTATGAAAGAGATGTTAGGATTTATGTATCGATAATGCAGTGAGACATTTGTAGTGTTTTGATTTTGGAGAGAGATGTTAGGATCTACTTGTTGTAAGGGGTTGTTATGGGTATTTTGATAGGTCACACCAATACCTTGGCTAGACACATTGTTGTTTAATCCAAGAGGGTCCACATTAAGGTTGTTCAAGTTGTTGTTGGGTTGGGACCCTAGATTTGTGTTTGTATTAGGTGTAGCATTAACCCCTTGTGTTTGCGCTAGCAAGGTCACCATGTGCACTCTTCGTGTTCTTTTGTTTTGACCTACGTTCGTCATCAAAACAAATGGATTTCCAAAATTTAAAGGTTGTGACATGGCATTCGCATTGTTGGTGTCAAATGGGGGGGCACATGGGAGATTGTAGAATCTTGTGACGCCTCCCCAATGGGAATGTTGGCATGTTCTTGCATAGGGTTTGTGTGGCTAGTGGAAGGTGTTGCTTGACCTTGACCTTGTGTGACATTGTTTGGTGATGGTCCTACAATCATATTGATGTCTAATCCTGGGGGAAGTTTAGTACCATTTTGCAAGAGATGCATGAGATAAATTTGGGGATTTGCCACAATCATTTCATCCAAGATTCTTAACAACCTAGGGTCTTGAGAGGCTTCTTCAATTTCTTGTTGTGTCACCCCTTGTTCATTTTCTTGCAAGGTAAAGTTCTCAAAGGGGTTTCCCATGTGTGACTTGGGTTGTTCATTGGAAGGGGCTCCAAATATCATAGTGTTAGTTGGATTGTTGAGGGGACGATCTAAGAATTCATCTCCCTTTCTTTTCTTTTGCAACCGTGTTTCTACCATATAAGACCTACTAGATGAGGGAAATGGAATGTTTCTAAGGATGATAATGCAAGATGTGTTATACTATATTTTTGGTATTTTTTGGAATAAGATTTGCTAAATGCAACTAAGGATGTAAAGTGAGGGTGTACCATGCTAATGTTTATGGAGATGCAACTAAATTTGATAATGCGAAAGTGGAGATGTTCTATGCTAATGTTTCTTGGAAATGCTACTGTTGATGTATAAAATTGCACAGGTTCCAACACCAACATGGGAAGTTTCAGGAATGTGGGACTTGCTACCTGAAACAACCTCCAGATTTTAAAGAAGCTGGCTCTTCTCTGTCTTAAATGGGTTTTGGGGAAAAGGGTAGAAACTAATAGAATTACAGACAATATTAAACAAAACTAATTATGGCGATGCGCTTGAAATAAAAGTATTTCTCTCAACTAAGCACAGTGAAGCTATCCTCAAGATTTAGTTACATTAAAGAGAAGATACTGCATGATTAACATAAACAGATGAAATGAATAAAATCAAAGGCTCACAACCAGACAATTTGCAATGACACAGGAAATATCAACCAAGGCACAGAACTCAGTCTTTCTCATTAATTTTCCAGCAACATAAGAGGCACAGATACATGCACAGTTACATTCACTTTCTAAATCAAGAATAACAAAATAAAGGCAAATGATATCCACTGGTCACAGCAAAAGTCTCAAACTTCTCTCTTAAATCTCTGACAGAAAATATCTCTAGATCTTTGCCAACTGTATGAATTTCTTTATCAAAAACTAAAAAAACTCAAAAATTGTCAATTCATTACAAATGTTACATATTTATAGCCCAAGACTGACTCTATATTGTCTACAACAATTGAATCCCAATGGCCCAACTGAAATCATGATAACTGGAAGTCTCTGACAGAAAAGATCTTAAGAATCTGCGACAGTTACTCCTTCCTGCAAGCCCATTGGCTATAACAAAACATATGTGGCACACCTCCTTCTATAAGGGATAGACATTTGGTGGCTTCCACATACTCGAAACTGAAAACTCCGTGACAAATGGCAGCGTCCGCGCGCATAACTTGAAACTCCTTTGTCTCTCTGGAAAGAAACAGGAAACTGACACTTGGCAGCTTCCGCAGCATTTAGAAACATATACGTGTCTTTCTCCGCAGCATTTTACTTAACTGTCTTTATATTCAGGTGGCCTTCGCAGGTGATGACTGTCATGACCCGCAACTTTGAAACTTTAAGACACATTAGAAATGGGACCCACAACTTCCCACTCACTAACTTTCAAAAGGAGGAAAACAGGGACAGGTGGCAAACTCTGCACGCATAATAGCTGATACGTGGCACTTTCTGCAACACTTGAAACATTATTAGAAACTCTTTGAAACTTAAGCGAAGGTTGACGCATGTTGAGTTACACATCATTTAAGAAACATTTAATATCACCAGAGAAAGGGACAAAAAGCTTTTATCTTTGGCGCCGCATCCACCACGTGGCATTCTCCGCATCACTGACACTTAAAACTATGGCCCACCTCCATCCTTTACTTAGCATCAAAAGATATAGAAACAAACATGTGGAAGCTGACAATTGGCGGGTTCTGCAGCTACCATAAAAGACACACGGCTCCTTCCACGCTCATACTAAACTTAAAGGGAGTGTCTCCACTGATGACACGTGGCGCCTTCTGCAGGGTTGTAACTTTAAATAAAATTGAAACATTTTCCACTACGTGGCACGCTCCGCTCCAAAGTTGTAACTTAGAAACAAAAATGCGGCTTGAACTGAGGCTCGACACTTGGCGAATCTCGCATCAAAGTTGTAAGAAACCCACACAGCCACACTTAGAAACATTCACAGAGAACAAAACTGTAACCCGCAGAGCACTACAGCTGAAACAAAATGTAGAGTGTTTACACTCTATAGTTACTAAGGCAATGGGACTAAGACTTATGCTTAAGGCTAATGGGTATCAATCTTCAAGAAGTTTGAATCAAAAGGATACTAATGTCTAACTATGACCTTATCAAAGCACTAGTTCAATTTATCGAGACCTTGAAATGGTGATGTAGAAGGAAATGATGATTAAAGTGATCTCAAACTAGACTCATGAGTTGTTACTCACTTGTTGATTTGGAAAGATGGACCTAAACTAGACTTGTGAGTATTAGGCCCAAATTGTGATTGTTTTGAAAAAAATATCAAGGTCTTGTAATCCAAGTTTGTACTTATGATGTAGTCAAGTTTCAACAATTTCTCCTATGTTTCAACCTTAAGGAAGACTAAATTTTAGGGACCCCCTAATATGTCAAAGGTTGATTTTAATGACCTAAGGTAAGCTAAATGATTTGGACACTATGGGATGCAATCTAAACCTAAGAAAATGAAATTGAATATGTAATGGGTGAATGAATAGAACCAACAAGTCTCGAATGTTTTGACACAATTGTCCTCCAAGTTTGATAAGGGAGGTAAAATGCTTAAAAGATTCCCTAAGTTTCTCACTACAGGTAGATGTGTTGCACAAAGGTTTGATTGTGGTACAGAAGTTTGCAAATGCACCTTAGAATGGCTTAATTGTGACTCAGGAACCTAGAGGTGCGTTTCACTATTTATCAGATACATTTAAGAGGGTTTCGATTGCGGTTTATCTTTTAACAGATGCATTTCAGGACCTTGCAGATGCAGTTTACTATTTATTTGCAGTCTAAAATCAGTTTCCTATGTTTGTTTGGCAATTTGTTTGGAAAATTAGAAAACACATCACACATAGAAAACACTCAGTACGCAGTTTGGTTGTGACTCTTGACTTTGTGAACGTATGTGTATGTTTCAAGGGTTATCCACCCTAATTTCCATGGGTCTAGCACAATTCAAAGAAACTTCACACACATAAAACACTTCCTATCCCTAAGGTCATTGGCCAATGGTGCGATGCTCAAGCCCACTTTCTTGGAAGCTCCTTCAACGCAAAGGTAAGAACACCCTAAAAGGGGGTGTATACACTTTTGTTTTTCGAGAGAGGACGGATAGGGGCCTACAGGCTTGGAAGGATAACCCAATCACCCTTTCCCCAAAAAGCTATGTGTTGCTTATGCTAATTCGAGGATTTCCATCTCATCTCAAGGGAGTTCGTATGCTGAGTAACTTTAGGGCGCGGTATGCATCCCTTGCACCGAGAGTGACACCAATAAAACTCAATCATCAAGGGTGGGCTTCTAACTAGTTTGTTTTTTGGTCGCAACTCAGGGACTTACCACCTCACAAGCATCTAGCAAGCCACTTAAGGCTTTTACCAATCCTACTAGTGGTACTAAAAATACCTCAGGTAAATGTGGGTAGCTTGTACTTTTGGATTGGCATTGTACGACGATGGCTAATGGCAGTTTAGACTTGGCTTTTGCCTTATCTTTTTATATAGTGGCCCGAGGGAAAATTTCTTTGTGTCTCCAATGAGTTCTCTGTACGGATGTGTCTAAAACGAAGGCCCTATCTAAAGGGTTATACAAAAGTGACACAAGTAAATGCTTTTGATCTCCAAGGTCATACAAAGATGCGAGGAGAGAGCATACACATGTTACTTGATCACACTAGCAAGAGTTCATTAACCTTTAGAAAACCAATTGTGTGGTGTGACAATGAAAGTGTTGAGAAGTATTTTTGGTTCCCAAGGTCACATCAAGTGCGAGGGAAGAACATACACACCTCAAAACACAAGCAAGGTCATAAGACAAAAAAGACAATGATGCAAGTTGTTCTTTTTAGGCCCAAATGAATGTGATCATGCAAGTTGTTATTTTTAAGCCCAATGAGTGAAAATATGCAAGTTGTTCTTTTTAAGCCTCAATGAGTGAAAATATGCAAGTTGTTGTTCTTTTTAAGCCAACTGTTCCTATGATAAGAAAACACATACACATAGATGAAACCCTACACCAATTTTGTTAGCAATTTCAAGAAAGGTTCTTCTCCCAATAAATGCCACAAAGTTGCAAATCATATATTAGTACCAGAATAAAACCCTTGTTCTCCTATGCAAAAAATAAGAAATCAAAATGAAAGAAACTAAAGCACTCCCTATTCTGCAACAATCAGATGCGGTTCAGGAAGGTCTGAATGCATCACAAGAAATGGCGACTATGTCACACAGAGACATGGATGTAGTTATCTATCAGTAAAATGTGTCACAGAGATCTTTGGATGTGGTGCAGAAGATGGCGATTACATCACAGAACTTGGCAACTATGATGTAAAAGTCTGCAGGTGTGTCGCATTGTGCCTGCAAGTTAGAAACAGTGGAAACTTGCCAAAAAGTAGATGAAAATGACATTCAGGTGATAAATAGGAAACCCTATGATTGCAGAGTTGTTTCCCTAGTGCCGGAAAGATGTAGGGCTTTCAGACATGTGTGGGCACACTCAAAATGATCAAGTAATTTAAGAAAACCCTTGAAACAAAAGAAAACCCTAATGCCTTGAAAAACCCTAATGAGATAAACAAGTAATTAGAGGGTTAGCAAAGTGAACACAGCATCAGAAACATGATCGAACCGTGCAAAATAAAATGAGTTAGCTTGATGAAGAAAAGCCAAAAGATTCTATCTTAATACACAGGTGGATACATCACAAAACCCTTCAATTGTGTCGCAGACTCCAGCAGATGTGGTGGACCGTACTGCGCATGCATCACAGAGAGCCACAGGTGCATCGCACGGACCAATAGATGCGTTGTACTGTCCTGTCAAACCCTAAAATCACAAATTCGTGGAAAGTATAGATGATTCACATTGGTTTCACCAATGTAGGTTAGGGTAAAACATTCAAACACCTAAAAACAATCCTATGCATGCCCTAACTCCTCAATAGAGTACAAATAGCCTAAGAACAAATATGCAAACAAAAGAAGTAAAACCCTAGGCTACATGTGTCCTCCCTCCATTGTTTCTCCAAGACCTTGATGTACTTTATTCTCAGATTTGCAGACCTACAAATATCATGAGAAGCTCAAGATGAATGAGTAGCAAAATCAGAAAGATAGTGCTCAAGCTATGCTAGTGGGAAGTGAGAAAATGAGGCTGGAGAAGTGATTTTATAGAAGGCTAGGGTTGAGTGAAGGGATGAGATTGCATGTTGACTTTTGATGGAATGGAGGGTGTAGATTGATCAAGCTTTCCCTCACTAAAGGACAAGGGATAGTTTTAAATTTGAAAGAATGATGAGGTGTGAGGAATTTAATTTAAATAAATTTAGTCAATTTATTTAATTTATTTGAAGTGGGATAATGCATGTGAACCCCTTAATTAAATAAATGTAATTTATTTAATCAAGGTAAGGGCTATAATTTAAATAAATGTTTATTTATTTAAATTAATTGGGTAAAAGGGACATTGAGAATGAATAATTAAATAATTAAAAATTAATTATTTAATTATAGAGGAAGAATAGAGGAAAGTGGCCAAATAATTAGGCGCAAGATGAGAAAATGAATTAATTAAATAATTAAAAATTATTTAATTAATAGTAGAATGTGGAATTTGGACAAATTAGATGTGAAAATGGTGCTTCCAGGTTTAGGACATTTTTAGGTGTCTACAATGGGAATGATTATTTGATCTTCGTAGAATTTAAGAGTCTTACATTTGTTGTTGTTATGTTTGACATTGGATTGAATGGTTAGATGTTGATATATTTTCTATTTGGGGATTTAGAAGGAAATCTTACTTATCACAGCTTGAGCACATGTTGGTGTTAGTAAATGGACATGGTTTGATTCGCAAGTTTCTCTTTATAATTTGTTGTGTATCTTTGAGGTTTGGTCTATTTTATATTGGAGTTGATGTTTATGTAGAGTTGATCAGTTATTGATTTTGTACTTCATTATTATTTTAGTAATAATAGGATGATTGGGGCTCTTTAATCTCTATTTCTACACGATGTGAAGAACTTGGGAGAGCTAGAGAGATTTTTGTAGTGGTCATGTTTGCAGGTTTACAAATCAATGTGTGTTCTTCGACACTATGTGATAGAGGATATAGCCATATCCTCTATGAGAGTGATATTGGTGGATTCTTGGTCATTTTCAGACTAGACATTTCCTATGCAGTGGGAGTCCTAGGAAGATTTTTTGCAGGAAAATGAATATACAGGGATGTGTGATTGTAGATGAGGTCAAATATTGATAGAAAAAGGTATACCCATGTGTAACTATTTTTGAGGTATGGTTAGTTGGATGTGATAGCAATATGTTGTGGTCACTGTTCTAGCTATTGTTGAGTATTCAGTAGATACCTGGTCCTGTTCTGGAAAAGATAGACTTCAATGTATGTGTTTAAGTTGAAGAATGACATTCGGATTATGAAATTGGCTTTGGTTTATTATCTTTCATGCTTGGGAGTGATGGAGGATGAAAGTTTTGTGGTCAAGATTTTGGTCACTTGATGGATGTCGTAGATGCTTGCTTGAGCATGTGAGCATAGAGGAGTCAGTTGGTGCAACATGGTTATACCCTCAATGGTTAGTCACTATTTGTTAGTGTTCCCTTTTATTCTTAGAAGGTATATGACAAGTAGGAGAATGTCGGGATTAGGTGTTTCACACACATTGCAAATGTTTTAATTATTTAATTATTTATTATTTTGTCCACATCACTATGCCTTGTGTAATTTATTTTTACTTTGGCATTTACATGTGTAAATATATTTGCAAAAAATATCTTGTCATAAATAATGTGTAAAATTATCTATAAAAAATATAGTGATTATGACATGTACGTGCATGATTATAGGGATTTACAAAGTGGACTAGGAATCTTGACCATCATTATGATGTGTAAGAAGCACTCATGACATTGCAAGAGGTGTAAGAAATCATCTTTGATTATGTGTAAGAAGTTGGTTGTCCTTTTTGGACTTGGGGAGTTGTTATTTCATCCCCTAATGGGCTATTTTTGTCCTCTTGTGAATTTGGACACCCAAGTTCATGAGAAAGGTCTTGAAGCTTCTAGAAAGATGCTTGTAACTCTTGGACATGTGTCACAAGGTTTCCTTTTCATGTTGACTACTTAGCTCATGGTTTTGGGAAACCATTTATGGCTCCTGGATATAGTTTCCTATATAGTGGAGCTAGAGGATAGTTGTTTGAAGGGGAGAGAATAGAGGAGTTTTTATAGGGTTATGTTGCCATATTTCTACTAGAGGAAGAGGATGTTGATCTCCATGGAGTCAATATCTTGATATTGTATTATAATAGGTTTATTATTGTTGAATAATATATTGGTTCAATGCTTTGGAGGTTGAGTTGTTCCCTAAAGGGTTTTCCTAGGGTATATATGTGTCATTCTCTTTCTTTTGGTTGATTTCCCTTCTATCTCTCTAATTATTTATTTTCTAATGTTGAACTTACATGCCAGAATGCTACTGAATTTTTTGTAGATCTAATAAACGTGTTAAGATCCTTGAAGGATTAATGTGGAAATGCCTACAATGCTTAATAATTATGTTTAATTTGATTTAATTGATAAGGGGTATGCGGGTACTTTTCCTAACACTTTTGATGTCATGGAAGCTCCTAGACAACCTAGTTGCTCTGTTTGCATGTACTTGATGATAGTTCTGGAATTAGTCTTTTGGTGGCCTAGATTTCTTGGCAAATCATTTGATCCTTTCAAATGTTTGTACTTGCATGTTGCAGATTCATGTTATTTGGATATGTGACATTTGCAAATTTCCTATTTAAAATATGTGGTTATGCTTATCTATGACATTCAATGTTTAGGTTTATATGTTTGATGTTTTTTAGATTCGTGGGTGTTTGGATGTTTAATTGGATTCAAATTTACATGTATGGTTTTATAGGTTTTCCATGTTAATCAAAATTTGTGGTTTTGTAGATCTATGAAGAGAATATTGTTCAGTGTTTTCTAGATGGAGGTAGTTATAGATTTGTATGCATGCTTCATATGTGGTTGAGAAGGTTTGTTGCAACCTTTTCAATGTGGAAGTGTTAGTATATATTTGATCACTTAACATTTATGTAGTGCTTGCTTGTCGACTTCCTGAACTGTGATTTTTTTGTTGTGGAATTGTGGCAAGTTGGATCTAAATTTGATTTGATGTTAGATTCATGGAAAATCTAAATGTTATCTCTAGTTGTCTATGTTTTACATGTTACTAATGTGGTGTTGAATCTTTGTGTTGCATCATTCTAGATCTATGAGTTTTGCTGCTTCCTTTTTTTAATTGGATCACTGTCCATGCTTTTCCTATCATCTTTAGATGTCATGTTTGTGTTTGTTTGTGGGTTGTCTATACTCGCATGTTGCATGGAGAACATAGATATTGGATGTTTATCCCATAGATCTTCAATATGATATTGGTGTCTTGTTCCAACATGGTTTTGTCGGTGGATGCCATGGGGATGCAAATTTTGTTTGGTTGGCCTTTTTCAGTCATCATGGTGCATTGGTATGTTCATTGAAATGAGACAAATAGATGGCTATTTGGAGTACATGTGCTTATTGTTATAGTACTTTGGCATATCTATGGCATTCCTATAGCAATGTTTTGGGTCACTTGTAGTTATGTTTTGTAATATGTAGTATTTGATTGTGCTATTATGAGAGGCTCTAGATGACAGTTCAATAGGAGCTATTTGCCATTGTATATTCAATGGCATCTTCTTGGTTAGAGATCATTGTTCTACTTTACCTTTTAGGATTTACTAATGTTGTAGTTGATTACTTTGATTATGTGAAGGCCATGAGTGATCGATATGATGTGTAGCTTGAGATCAATTTAAGTGGGAGCTTTAGAAATGATGTGGATCTCTCACTTTGTGATGGATAATCTTCTACAGTGGATGTTGGTGTCATGAAGATCTCGTGGACTCTGCCTCATGTGAGTAGTGAGAGTTCTTTGATAATTCTAAGTTATACAAGTAGAGGATGGTTATCTTCACATTATTTAAATATGTAGATAGCCTATTTCTATAGAGGGATCTTGGAGTCTTTAGTTTTGATCTATCAGTTTTGATAGATGATACTTGGTTTAGAGGATGGTATTAGTGCACGCCATGATGAACTCTTGATTACCAATTAGAGTTGTGGCATGATATGGATGCTTTTGAGAATATATGTTTTAGAGACAAATGATCTTCTATTATGGATATGTAAATCATGACATCATTGATCATACAATGGGAGCTTTGGTGATGATTTTAACAAAATCTTCTATATGAGTGTTGTGATCATTTTGCCTTGTGAGCTTTTGGTTATTATGGTGTTGTAGTTTGAGTATGGTTGGCATGAGATGATTGGTTGTGCACCTATATTAGATTTGTTTGAGGCTAGACATCTCTTAGATTTTAGAGATAAATTATTGGAATGATGACTCACTTTATCAAGTTTTATCAAAAAGACCAAGGAGCCTACACCTAGAGTTGGATGTGAGTTCACCATGGACCTATTGAGGATATTGTACTTTAGAGGAAGAACAATCTCACACCCCTACTCTTGTTAGTCCACTCAATGGTCAATGATTTGATAGGTATTTCCCACTTATTTTTTAGATGCATTTAATTCTATCTTATCTTTTCATGTGTTTGAGTCTTAAGTTGTGGATGTTGGTTCTAAGGAGTTGTTTGAGGAGTAGTTGTATTATTATGGTTTTATGTTGTCTCTTTATGTTTGGTTCTTGAGCCATGTTTATCAATTTTGAGGGCTAGTTTGAGTAGTATAGGCTATGTTTAGTGGCCTTGGACATATTCCCTTGTTGCGAGAATGGTTGTTTGATCTTTCTTTGGTTGAGGAGCTTTACATCCTTTTAGTTTCTTGTTGTTGTTGTTGTTGTTGTTGTTGTGTTTAACCTTGGGATATTGAGATGGATTTTTTTTTGGGTTTTGGAGGTAGAGATCTTTGCTTGTCATAGCTATAGAATTGGATGGTGTTGGGGAAGGACATGGTTTGGTTTGTAGGATATCTTTTGCAATGTCTCTATTTCCAGGTTTGTAGATTAGTGGGTGTTGTTTGATACTTGGCAGCATAGAGGATATGAGCCACACCCTTTATGTGAGAGATGTTGGTAGACTTTTGGATGCTTTGGTTGGTTTTAGACTAGACATTTCTAATGTATTGGGGTCTCTTGTGAGGTATATGTGTTATTGGACCATGGTATACATGTTTTCAAGTGTGTGTTGTTAGTGGAGACAAACTGTAAATGGGATAGTGTATATATAGGGACTTGTGATTACAGATTGTGCTATATATTTTGATTAAAAAAATGTCTACTTGTGATGTATTTTCCCTATTTTTGAGGTATGGTTAGTTGGATGTGTTAGAAAATGGCTATGGTTTCCTTTCCATCTATTGAGTTGAGTATTTAGTAGATACTTGGTCCTATTCGAGAGGAAATGAACTTTAGTGTATGTGTTTAGGTTGAGGCACGATATAGTCATTTATATGGGACATTCAAAATGTGTTCTTGGATTTGGTTTCATATCTCTTGTGCTTGAGCATGACGGAAGATGAGAGTGTTGTAGTTAATATGGTGGTCACTTGGTTGATTTTATAGGTTGCCTCAATGAGCTCGTGAGAACATATGATTTGGTGTGCAATATGCTTATACCCTTGGTGGTTAGTCCATTTTGTTGGAAACCTTATTCTTTTTCCATGAGAATATAAAGTGGGAGAATGTTAGGACTAGTTATGCTATTCACATTTCATATCTTAAGTGTTTATATAATTTAATTATTCACTGGATGAGTAAATAATCTATGTGTCTTCAAAAGTCATGGAATGGGAAAATGGGATGCCCATGTGAGGGTGGAGACATGTAATTATTTTATTATTCTTTGGGCACTTGGAAATATATTTTGTAATGAGGAATTGAATAGGGGGTTACATGGTGGACTTGTAAGACCATCTTCAATTGTTAGTGGACATGGGATGAAATTAGTGCTTCATGGGGGGTGCTTGGGAGTTACATATGTCAACTTGCATAATGGAAGTCAAAGATGATTGTGTAAGAGTTATTACATATTCTAAGATGGTCCACATATGTGAGGGTCGTGAGAATTCATGCCATGGTATTTTAGGACCTTGTTTGGGCCATGGTATTATGTTTTGGTGATTTTTTGGGCCTCCTGAAGTTTATATATTGAAGGCATGGGATAGAGGATGTATGGAAGGTATTTTGTAGGGTTATGCTACTAATTTTCCACTAGAGGAGTGGGAGTGCTGATCTCATTTCAGCTCACATGGATAACTTTTGAACATGTATTGTAACCGTTAATGTTGCTAAATAATATATTGGATGTGTGTGCTTTGGAGGCTAGGTTTTTCTTTAAAATGTTTTCCCAAGGTATATTTGTGTCATTTCTCTTCTTGTGGTTGTTTCCATTCTTCTTCCTCTCTCATTCTTGTTATTTTCTAAGCTTTGTTTATATATCAAAATTCTATTATAATTTTTGTAGATTTGATAACTATGATATTCGTGTTAAAGGGTTAATGAGGGAAATGATTTTGTGTCATGTTTACGCTTTGTGGGCATAGTTTGTTTGCACTTGTATCAGGCTAACATTTCAAAAATCTTATAGTACTAGAGGTGCATGCATGGTATTTCCCTAAAAAGGTCTATTAATCAAATAAAAGGATGTACTAACCACTTTTACCCATAATTTATGATCTAAATTGGCTCCACTGAGCATACTCCTAGTCATCTCCATCAACATCTTGTTCATCCTCTTTGTAACTCCTTTTTGTTGACAGGTATATGGAGTTGTCTTACTAAATCTATGAAACCCTACTGAGCAATATTCCCTACCATCATTTGTTCTCAACATCTTGATCTTCTTTATCATCTAGTTCTTCACATGAGCATTAAACTCTTTGAACTAACCAATGACCTTGGATTTATGACTAATAAAATAGACTAGGTTTTCCTAGAGTAATCATCAATGAAAGAAACATAATATTTAGATTTTACAAGTGAAGGTTGTTACATCCCCAATTTTGAATATGTTTAACTTTTACTTTTCATGTGATTAACTGGATAAGTAATCACAGGTTAATGATTTGACATCTGGGGAAAATGTCAAGATAAATCATTGATTACATGGATTATGATTAATGCTTAGAATTAGACATGAGATTACATGTTGTTGAGATTATTTTAGCATGATGTTTAATGATTTATTGATGATACACTGATCATAGTTTGTATGATTGTGAGTATAACTAGGGAAAAAGATTTCCACCTTCAAGAATGGAAGGAGGGTATCACCAGAGAGAAGGGGATAGATATTTTGAAAAGAGCGGTTTGTCATTTGAGTTTCCAACTGTACACTTCATGAACCTTTGAGACAGGGTATGTTTAGGTTATCTCTCCTTGTTTATTCAAATTCTCCATTCAACTAATGTTGTTTTGTCATCAAGGGTTTTTCAATGTTATTTACGTCGATTTGGTTGAATAATGTTCAGGGAACATTATTAGTGATTAGAGTTAATCTTTGTCTTTTTTTGGAATTCTTGATACATTTATTATATTATTTTATAAGTATTGACATAACTTTCTTTTTTAATGTCAGTAAGAGATTGCTAAGGGGGAGGTGGAGAGCTCAACATATTTGTAATCTATTGCTTGATCATTGCTTAGCACCATATTTGCCATAATATGTTCATGGTGTCATATAGCTTAGCTTATAATTATATTAGCATGATATTCCTTATATGCTATAAAGGCAATAATCGTATGATATGGTTTTAATTTCCTTTGTTGCTTTGATAAGTCTCTTGGCCAAGAGCATTGTTGGCAAGTTGTTAAGCATAACTCCACTCTCCACGGATTATGGAGAAGATGGAGAAAGTGCGGCTCATGGTGGATGTGAGCTTGTTAGCTAAAGACTCCACAATCAATTATTCTCAGATTAGTTGGAGATAGAGTAAAGGAAATTAGTTTTGGTCTTAGTCTTTCCTGTGTGGGGGAAAAATGGTAGTGGTGGGAATTGTGTTTTGCATGGTTCGAGCAATGGAGTAGGGAACTCGGGAGAGGAACTCAAAGAAAATAGAGAGAAACAAAGAATAGAAGAATAGCCTTCATAGAAAGAGTGAAAGACTGTAATCTTTAAGGAAGAACTTCCCATATAGAAGCCTGCACTTGGAGTCAAAGATTTGACGAAGTCAGGTAAACTTGAAGTGGTTTAATACAGTCAATTGTATCTTGCTTATCATTGGCCTTTTTGAATGGCTTATATATGCTCGGATTATCAATTTGATGCTTGTTCAAGGCAGATGATAATGAAATGCTATGAACATTTTGTTAAAGTTTTAATGTTTCTTGTCTTTAAACATTTCTTGATTTAAGAAACCCAACCTATGTAATATGGCCAACTTTAGAGAGACGTTTTATTTTATAAGTATATAACTCAAACAGTATTAGACCCAAGATTGCGGCATAGTCGACGTCTCTATTACCACTTTGGTGCCCAAAGGGAAACTATTCTTATTACTAAATTGTGGTTATCATTATCTTTACTTCCTCATTATTGGAAATTTGTATTCTTGGTTCAATACTGGCGAGGAGCCATAATAACTGACGAACCAGATTATCTTGATATAGATGTTATCATGAAGATGAAATTTAATGTGTAATGAAACCTTGTATCATTATATTATAACAGTAGTTCAAAACACCACGTCAGTGTTGCTTCCTTGTGATAGCAGGCTTTAGAAATTATGTGTATAATAATTAAAGAAACAAGGTTCGATTGGATTCTTTATTATTATGTGCCTTTGGCTTCGGAGCCGTATGCTCCATTATTATGTTTAAGTGAAAATAAGATAAGGGTATCACTACTACTGCACCTCGAGTGCATGCAAGTGCCTTGAGCATGGTAAGAAAAATAATGAAATCATGTTTAACTTCAAGTTATTCAAGAATAGAATATAAGAGAAAGAGCTCGATAGCTTGGCCGATAAGTAATCATTATGATTAATTTCTTTCTATTGATGACATTTATTCTTGAATGGAGTAGAAGGTGTTAGAACCTTTTTAAGTCTTTAATAGACTAGGAGCCTCCTCTAAAGGAAAATGGTATTCTCCTTTTACTATGTATTATCAATTTACTTTGTATTACTGACTTTAACAGGATATGTTATAGTCGATATGGATTGGCAGAAAATCCTTGAAATGGATTAAACATTTAAACTGATCTCATGAAGTTATAGACCAAGACTGGTCTTGAGATTGAAAATGAGAACTTTTAAATGATTAAAATATGGAATAGAGTGACATGGAGTCACTGGTTCCATTTTGCAAATACAACAAGAAAACCCTTGGAATGCGCTCCCAGAATCAAAGTTAGAGTTAGATGGACTAAGTGGCAAAGTTAATTAATTCATTCCATGACTGGAGTAGGTCTTACTAGAACACTGTAGGATGAGATAGCTTCTAAGTCGAGTCAGGAGTGTGTGGACAATCGACTACATTCATTACAAAATGTCTATATTAAATCTTTGGCCAAAGTAATGCATCCATCTCTACATGCATTAGTCAGTTCATTGTGCTCTAGATGGCATAACCATCTAGTAGTGTCATACATAGATAGAGTGGAACTATAGTTGTATGACCGTGATGAGTTATGAAGGACACAACACTAGAGACTCAGATGGAAAACTTATTGGTTCCTTATATCTATTCCCTTCGTGAAGGGTAGGGACACTTCCAAGAAGGAAGTTGATCAGGGGACCATTGGTCTTTGGTTGGAGGAAAAGCACTTGGGTGATGCTCTCCTTCCCAAGTCGATGATAAGTTGAGAATTATGAAGACAGATATCAAAAATCCAGATGTAGTATATTCTATGATATGACTTGAGAGTCATATTCTATGTAAACTTAACATTATTTCCATGAGCAAAACATTATGATTGTAAAGTGAAGGAACTCACTAACATGCTATCTTTGAACATGTTATACATTTTCAGTTTGAAAATATTGAAAAAAAAAGAATATGCTCTTTATGTAATCATTATGCAAATGATTAGTGTTCGTTAAACATATGATTATGATAATCATGATTTTTTTCTTACTTGATGGTAAAATGGGAATGTAATTTCCAGGTAATATGAGATCCTATGTTACATATGGTATTAGAGCTACCAGGTTCAATACATGGACCTATGAGCTCATTGCATGAAAACTTCCTCAGACATTAACAGTTGCTAATGTTTGGATGTTCTTTTGCCAACATGGTAAGAACAATAATGACAGCAAGGAAGAAGGTAATGAGAAATGGATGTTACCTAAAGGCTATGAGGGAGCAAGCCTCAAGAATGAAAAGCCTAGGTCGAATTGGTTACCTAGAAGGCGCATGGTTATCTGATACTGAAGCCTTCGTTGATGCTATTAAACGCATCAAGCAAGAGAAGGACAAAGCAATTAAGGATATTGTTCCTACCTCTGAAAATGAATCAATGAAACCCTCTACACCTAAGGACTTACCATTTGGAAGTGGTCCTAATGCTCTTATTATCACTCGGGAGGTCATGGATGAGTACCTATGAGTACATCCACCTCCCAAGTCCGATTTGGTAAAGCTCAAGGATGAGGATGAACCTGGGAAGATCTCCCTTTCTGAAAGTGACTTACAAATGCAAGATGTAAATAATTGTAATGAATGATGGATATTATGTGATCCATGGTTACTATAATGCAATTTTGAAATTTTGGAAAAAGCTTTCCTTTCTTGTTTAAGGTTGCATAAATGAGAATGGATTTATGTTTATAAATGGATTCAATAGTATGAAAAACTAATTGAATGTTTAACCTAACTTCAAGAGAAGTAGATTGCAACATGGTTTGGATAGGAACCAACATTAGGGGTAGCCAAGAGGAAGGGCAACCTTTCGGCCACTCTGATTCAAAACTTGACCAGATCCTTGCTATGCTCCATGAGATGAGGGCAAGAATTGGAACTTTAGAGAAGAAGGTCAGCAGTTAAAATGGACCTAGGTAGGAAGCCTTCCATGGGGGTGAAGACAAGGAACATCATGAAAACACCACCCAAAGTGGATGTAGAGAGAATGACTTTGGAATGAGACAAGATGAGAATAAAAGGAGCCACTTGGCTCTGAAATTATCCAGAGATATGAAAAACATTACACCTCCCAAATTTGATGGGAATGTAAGCAAAGATGCTGCAGAGGCATGGCTTACAGAAATGGAGAAATACTTTGAAATAAGAAACTATTCTAAAATCGCCAAAGTGGCATGGGGAGCATACCAATTGGCAGGAGAAGCATCCACGTGGTGGATGAACAAGAAGATGGAGTTAAAATTGAGCTCCATGAGTCTAACCTAGGAAAGGTCTATGGAACTTTTCAGGCAAAAATGGTTTCCTTAGTTGTATTTTGATCAAAGCCTTATAGACTTCCAAAATTTGAGACAGGGTGACTCATATGTGAATGAGTACTGGGAGAAATTCACTCATCTCCTCAAATATGTTCCCCAATATCAGCAAGATGAGAGATTTCGCATCTAAAAGTTCATCATGGACTTGAATGCCCAAATTGGAGGTGAAGTTGATGTACATGGTCCCACTACAATGGACCAAGTTTATGAGAAATCTATTAACTAGGAACAAAAGTTGAAATCCATGTCTGCATACTAGGAAAGGAACTGAAAAAAGTCCAGTTGGTCCCAATCCACCTAGTCATTTAAAAAAAAGGGCAATAAGAAAGGTGACAAAGGATTTAAGGATAATCAGAATGAATCCAAGGCTGAAAAGAAAAATAATAATAATTCCAAGAAAAATGGAGACAACTCAGGAAAGCCTTATGAAAGGTGAGGACCTGCGGGAGGATGTTATTCATGTGGTGGTGACCATTATGCCAATCAGAGTCCCAATAAGACACAAGGGACTCAGCCATGAGGAAATCCTTTACCCTTGCAATAGGCAAATTTCTAATAGCAGATACATGCAACCTTGGACAACTGGCAAGTAGAGTATCAAATTACTCCAATTGAAACCACATGTATTTTATCTGGTATTCTAATTTTAGTTTTGATAGATACTGGTGCTACGGAATTTTTCATTTCTCCAAAAGTTTTAAATAAGATTTCTAGAAAAGTTGCTTACATGGAAAAAACCTGGTTAGTTGAATATGCTAATCAGACAAGGGCTCAAGTAGAACAATGTTTGTTTGAGGCCAAGGTTGAACTCTTGAGTTTTTCCACTGAAGTGAACATTTATGTAGCCCCATTAGGCTCATATGATGTCATCCTTGGAATAAATTGGTTATGGAGATATAGGGCTAAGATGGATTATTTTGCTAAAACAATAGAATGCTTAGATGACCTTGGGATTAAAGTTTTTCTACAAGGCACTACTAGAGAGGTTAAATAGAGGCAAATATCTGCACTACAGATGAAAAGAGCCCCAAAAAAAGGATGTCAACTATTTGTTGTTAAACTGGAGAAAATAAATAGTCACGAAGTGTCTATTTTCCAAGATGATTTGACGTATTATGAATCTTAGAAACTCCAAGGAGTTGAAGAAAGAGAATCCATAGATTAAGAGAGATAGGATATGGATAGATACCCCTTTCTTCGAGATTTTGAGGATTGTTGGTAAACAGATTTGTCACTGCAGATTTGAATGTGACCCACCCAACAGGCAGCGACAAATGTCCCAACAATTGGAGAATTTATTACTTGACTAACAACTTTCCTCTATGTTTGAGAGAGGCAACTCCCTTGTAAGATGGGGGTATTTGTGGTTTTTGTGTACTTTTAACTTGAAAGTACAAAAAGGAGAAAAAGGGAAACTAACAAGAAAAATGATTTACTGAAACCCCAACAGTAGACATACGAATATTGGTTTGGATTTCACAAACTCAAGACAATTACGAGGGGATTTCACCACAAAAGTTAGAAACTACGTTCTTGAACTATATATGATGAATTGCACAACAATAAGTTTTAATATGCAACGATGATGAAAAGAAGATGATGAATCTCAACATACGAATAGACATCTTTCTCCATCACATTCAAATCGAGATACCAAGATATGATTGTGTTTCATTACATCAATTGCATGGTTTATATCAATGCTTCAAAAGATAACTAATGACTTCCACGAAGACAAAAGAGATCACCAACTCAACATACAAAGAATTAGTAATAATAACTTAGAAGAATATTTGAAACACATGATCCAAATACTTTCTTTATTATCATTTTGAAAACATACAATTTCAAACACTCCTTTGTACAAAGTATGAGTTCAAAACTCTCTAAAGGGTTCCCCTCCCAAAAGTCTCTTGTAAAAAATTCCCCCTTTACATATGAAATGGCCTTGTATTTATAGGCTTTTTGTAGTAACCACCTGGCAACCACTTCGTAACTACCTAGTAACTACCTTTTTGAAATATAACAATCTAAAAATAAACCTTATTTTTAGTTATGTTTTACATAACTTTTTCGGAAATCAGGTTCATTTTCTAACTTCATATTACAATAAGTGACATAAGTCACTTTCACAAAAAGGTGATTTGAAACACAAAACTTTTGAAAAATAAACTGTGTCAGTGGTCTTACTAAGGTGGTACTATATTACCTCCCAATCCATGAATCACCTACTCACTAATAACTTAGCCTCCATCTCATTGACATACTCATCGTCTTTTAGTAGCTTTCTGACTACCTCATCTATAAATTTCTGATCATTAGCTATATCTTCATGTTCATCTTTATTCCTGGTTGTGCTCTTCATTCAACTTCCACAATGAAGGATTATTTGTTTTTTAAATAAGCACATTATCTTTTAAGTTGAAATGTACTAAGAAGAAGTGGAACATTGACAATTTTCTTGACATTCAAAGTTACGAGGGCAGAGTGCCCATATCCACCAACACCCACTGCTGCCACATCCAGAAGAGGAATTAACAAAAAGATCCAACATCAAACTGGGGTCAATTTTAACCCTTGCATCTAGAACATAAGGATATTTTGTTCTCACAACATTACTAATTAACAGAGAAGGAAGATTGAAGGCTTTCAAAATTTCCAGTCCTCTATCCCTTAAAACTATCCTTAGGTTATCAACACATAAAACCAGATCCTAGCAAAAAGGTTCCAAATCTAAATGTTTATTTAACAAATACTAAGAAACTCAGCTGAGTTCAACAATCTCACAAGTATGCTGCATTAGAGCAAGACTAAAATCTTGAACAGGTGAACCCATGATGTAGGGGCATCCTGATGCACCCTTTTTGAGGCAAATTGTGTCATGTTGATACACTTTGGTTTTTGTTTTGATTGGGGTCAATAAGGTCATGTAAGACCATTTGGAGTCATTTTAGAGTCATTTAAATCCATTGTGTAATATTTGCAGTCAAGTTACAAAAGTTGCAAAATATTGTCAAAATGTTGTCAAAGAGTTGTTAATGTGGTCATTTGTGTTAACAAGTAGTTAGAGGTCAATTTTTCTCATCTGGAATTGATGGAAACATGTTAAATATGCCTTGTAACACCAATCCCAAGGGTTGGAGAGAAGTTTTGAATGAGAAACAAATTCATTTTGCACATTCTTTATTGTATTTTCTATGAACAACGACTGTATTTAACGTGGTATGGATTGGTACGGATAGATTTCTACTATGAAATAGAAAGAAACTTTCTTGGTATGGTTTTGTACAACCTGGTACAGTTAATGGCAGGCATGGGGATGATAAATCTATGAAATACATAACTTTTTCTTTTTGTTTGGAGTCATTTCATTACGTTTTGCAAAAGTTATTGCATTTTTTGTGATGACAGTCATGTACCCTAACTAGGGTTTCCAACAATACTAAAAAAAATCATATCTCCCATTTGATATGGTGAAAAATCCTATTTTTTTGTGAGAAACTCTATTTTGACATTCCCTAAAGAATTCCAAAGTCTTGGTTCATTATCTTTTGGCTAGTGCAAGTTATGGAGAATAGTGTGGTCTCTTACATTGTTGACAGAGTCAAGAAACCCTAAGTTGCTTGGTGATTGAACAAATATATGCATACTTTGTTTATACTTGGATTGAGAATCAATGAGATATGTTGTTGAAGGTCTGTGTAGACCAAGACTCTCAAATTTTCATGTTGTTCTCTTTGTTGAGTGCCCATTAGGCCATTATGGTAATGTTTCCAATTGCACTAGTATGCATGTAGTGATTGTTTGAGGTATCACAAGAAAAATCTAAGAAAAGAGAATAGATAGAAAGATATAGCAGCAAACTCAGAAGGGGAAGATGAAATACAACAAGATAAGCCTACTTGCAAAGTTTGATAGGGCAATGGGAGTGTTTGAAAAATGTATTAAGCTTGTATTGCAGCAGTGTCTTGAGAAAGCATCTCAAGAAAATGTTTGGCATTGGCCAGTGAGAAAGAAGGTGAAGTGGCCCATACAAATGATTATTTAGAAAAGAAGAAGGCAACAGATGGTTACTTTGAAAAGAGAAGATGAAACAAAGAAAGAAGAGACATTCATTGACATGAGCATGAAGAAAGATCAAGAGTGTCTTCAAATAAAATCATGCAAAGGTCCATTGGCAAGAGATACATCCAAGAAATCAGTAGGTATGTGATGATCAGACAGTTGACAAGAAGATGGGTATAGCTGAGATCAAGAAAGAACCAAGACACCAAGCACCAGGAGATAGTGAAGAGGTAAATTAGCCTCATGATTTTTATCTAATACATGTTGTTGATAATGTTTGTATAGGTCCAGACCACAGAGAAAATGTAGAGGAGGAAGAAATGGACAGCAGCAATGAGGTGTATGTCAGAGCAATAGAATCTTGGAGTCTTCAAGCAGAGAAGTTGGTAAGCAAGAGAAGATGCAAGAAGAAAGAGAGGAAGAAAAGAGTGCAAACCAAGAACTAGGGAGTGGATCGAGCCAAGCATGGAGAAGATCACGTGGAGGTCAGAGAACAGCTAAGTATGCAGCACAATTGGAAGAAGTGAAAGCAAAGCAAACTATCATTTGAGGTGGAACTCAAATTTCTTTTTCCTGGGGAGTATGATGCAGGGGCATCCTGATGCACCCTTTTTGAGACAAATTGTGTCATGTTGATACACTTTGGTTTTTGTTTTGATTGGGGTCAATAAGGTCATGTAAGACAATTTGGATTCATTTAAATCCATTGTGTAATGTTTTGGAGTCAAGTTGCAAAAGTTGCAAAATATTGTCAAGATGTTGTCAAAGAGTTGTAAATGTGGTCATTTGTGTTAACAAGTAGTTAGAGGTCAGGTTTTTTCAGTTGGGATTGATGGAAACATGTTAAATATGCCTTGTAACACTGATCCCAAGGGTTGGAGAGAATTTTTGAATGAGAAACAAATTCATTTTGCACATTCTTTATTGCATTTTCTGTGAACAACGACTGTATTTCACGTGGTACGGATAGATTTTTACTGTGAAACAGCAATAAACTTGCTTGGCATAGTTTTGTATGACCTAGTATGGTCAAGGATAGGCATGGGGATAATAAAGCTATGAAATACATAACTTTTTCTTTTTTTTGGAGTCATTTCATTACGTTTTGCAAAAGTTATTGTATTTTTTGTGATGACAATCTTGTACCCTAACTAGGGTTTCCAGCAATACTAAAAAAAATCATATCTCCCATTTGATATGGTGAAAAATATTATTTTTTTGTGAGAAACTCTATTTTGACATTCCCTAAAGGATTCCAAAGTCTTGGTTCGTTATCTTTTGCCTGGTGCAAGTTATGGAGAATAGTGTGGTCTCTAACATTGTTGACAAAGTAAAGAAACCCTAAGTTGCTTGGTGATTGAACAAATCTATGCATAGTTTGTTTATAGTTAGATTGAGAATCAATTAGATATGTTGTGGAACATTTGTGCAGACCAAGAATCTCAAATTTTCATGTTGTTCTCTTTGTTGAGTGCCCATTAGGCCATTATGGTAATGTTTCCAAGTGCACTAGTATGCATGTAGTGATTGTTTGAGATGAATCATTATGTGAAAGGTGTCAAATCAGTCAAGTGTGTTTAGGAGAAGTCCTTTCTTTGCATAAACCCACCTTATAGTTAGATCCCGAAACAACTAGATCCTCATTGGGAACTACTCTACCAATGTAATGTCGCAACATCCAAAAGTTGAGATCTCAATTTAGAATCAAAGTTTTCAACAATGGAGGCCCAAGTATGCAGTATTTCAGTGTTTTCCAGAACTTCCTTGCCCAAACTTGTATTACCAAAGTTACAGGGTCATTTGGTTTGGAGTGCAAAATGCATTGCTGAGGTAGTGATCAGACAAACAACTTGTAGTTGAGAGGACACCGGCAAGGTTGTGAAGTTTGGTTTTAAACTGTCAAACGCCCTGTCTTGAAATTTTTAAGACTCTTCCCACAAATCAATTTTGTATGCATTTTGCAACAATCGCAGTCCACAAGATTATATTTCTATAAGGTATTATGTCAAATGGTTCACGTACTTTGTTCATACTTCCATATCTTGCATACATTTCCGCTAAAAATTCCCAACTATACTATCAGACAAAAATCCTCTTTTAATTATTCTTTGACGGACACCCATATCCTTATGCTGGTACATAGCAAAAGGATTCTAGTAAAGGTTCTGAGTTTATACTATATAATTGTCAAGTTCATTTGCTTGAGGAATTCTAAAACCTTTTCAACAAATTCATTTGTTGCATATCTTGCATTCATTGCAATTCACAAGACCACGATTCTGTGAGGCGCTGCATATGAAATTTTCTGCCTATGCATACATGTTCACCAAAGTATTTCAGACTAGGATATTTTGCATACCTATCAAATCATGCCACTGCACTTTAACTTACAACAGAAACTTCTTTTCAAAAACATTCCAATGGCAACTAATAGCTTGTGAATCATGTCAGGATGTGGTAACAATATCTTATTCAAATTGAGCATGGTTGCATGCATATCTGCCATAGCATTTTAAACTATAGTATCTAACAAAGCTCTCCATTTCACTATGCTTAGATGGATGTCCATAACCTGTTTGAAATCTACCATTTGGGTGCAGGCCAAGAGGAAGGATGCTAGCAAAGGTGGTGGAGCTTGGCTTTACACTAGCAAATTGCATTCACTTCAAAAGTTTTTAATGCCTCACAACAAAATCTGTCTCAGGCTTCTTGGGTAGTTATAACAACTACATATTTACTATGTCAGCTCTTTGAGAACATTTCATAACCCTATCGGCATCTTAAATCACTTTTAAAACATAATATTTTTGTCGATGATGAAGTTGTGATCATCTGCATGAATAGTGGTAGTAAATCATATTAGTTACGAAGTCGAGTGACATCGTCGATGAACTCCTCTTTATCTTATATCGACATTTTAGATGACTTTCAAAACTTTGTCAGAGATTATTAATACTTACCAAACAGAAAACATAAGCCGATGATATATTTGAGTTTCCTTCATCGGCATTTCAAGGTTGTTTTGAAAGTTTTCATCGGCCACTTGGATTGAAAGTTGAGGTAGTTATAATAACTACCTAATTATCAGCCCTTTGAGGGCACTTCACAACCAACGCGGCAATTTAATAAGTTTTTGAAACCTTATAAGGAGCTGATGTAGTTTTAAAACAAAGTTTTGATCGGTAGTTTAAATGCCATCCACAACTTTGCAAGGAGCCTATGAAGTTTTGAAAGTGAGTTATACATCCGATATAGAGGAATAGATCACCTTTTTGAAAGGCTTTGTCCACAACTTAGAAAGTTTTTAAAACTTTGGTGGAGATCGATGAAGACTTTTGAAATCAATATTTACTTATCATCGGCAATTGAGAGGAGTTCTTAAAAGCTCATTGCTGGCCAAAGACATTTTTGAAAGTGCTTCTATTCTCAGATGATAGAAGTGAGCTTCCCTTGTCAGCACTTTAAGTGCTTTTCAAAACTTTATTGGTGATCAACAAAAACTATGAAGTTATACATATCGCCCGATGATAGGTCATTTCATAGGCATTGAAGGTTGCTTTTGGAAGCACTTTCACTATTAGATAATAGAGATCAAAACTGATTTTAAACTCTTTTAGTTTAGCCGACACGAGTTTCTCAAAACACCTATGATATAGGAAGTAGATAATGCTTAATAAAGCTTAGTCAGGCAAGTTCCCTCTCAAATTATCCTTTCATCAGCCTTTGTTGGAGACTCAAGATGAATTCATAGGTGCTAATTTAAAACCTTTTAAACTTATTATATTGCCAACGTTACTTAGAGAAAATCATCTAATTGATTTCCAAGCGTGAAGATGGAAAAAGATGCATAACTTTTGATCGGGATAGTATTTTCTCGCAAAATTTTGCCACATTGTCCGTAATAGCACCATGAGATCCCCTTCCAAGTGATTCTGCTCTAGCCAAGTTATAGAAACCATGATTTAATTGTTTCTGTAAACTACCTGCCGAAAAATTGAAAAATTAAAATATCCCAAATTGTAAGACACCTTGACCTAAAAAGATGCCACATTAGGCAAAATGGAGTCACAAACACCGCCATAAAAGGATTTTTCACCAGTTATCAAAAATTTCAAGATGTAATTATTTTCGTAAAATGCCACGAACCGGATAAGTGCACTTGAGAAACTGAGTGAAATAATGATTGTTCTTCCTCCAAAATGATGTTGTTGTACAAAGTTTAATACAAGGAAATAGATTGTGACATCTCAGAAATGAGTTATCTCAATGACTTACGCAGGAAAAATGTGACACTAACGTTTTGCAATCGAAAGGTGACTTGGCGAAAAGGATTTAAAGCATGGTTAGGCTTGTCATTTTGACACAAAAAGTTTAAAATTTTAAGTGTAGAAATAGGGTCAATAGCTGGCTCTAACTGGGGACAAGGACCTTGTGGACGCAGGATGAACCTAGAATCTCTAGAAAGAGTTAACGCCTTAAATCCATTGTGCTATAGAGTCAGAAGATAACAAGAGACTTGAATAAAGCCAAAACTGAAACTAAACAAGATGACACACACAACAAGGAAATGGAATGAAACATCCTAAGACACCTATGTACCTAGACTAGGTACAACAAACTATCATCACTCCCAGAAGCTATGCAAATCCATTTATCGGTAGGGAGAAATAGATGCCTGAATGGAAGAAAAGACTATGCCAATGGAGCATTATTATACTTAGTTGCAGCTTGATGCTTTGAATAGCAACGTTGTAATCTATGGCATATGCAACTCCTCCAGATAAGACACCAAATTGGAACAACTGCTCTTCACAAAAGATGTTTGAATCAGGAAAACCTATAATATCTTCTTGCATGTTGTGAATCACTTCTTCCTAAATTATTTGAATTATTGCAATCTCAAACCTATGAATACAATTTTTATGATGTAATCTATGCCTAAGTGATGCAAATCTTCTTCAAAATTAGATGGAGAAGCAAAAGAAGGATTTTTAAAATAAAGAAAATCTAATTTTGGTACCTCTGGGCAATAGGCTAAAACATTTTGGAATTTGCTTGGCTGCTTATCAATGTCTTCATGCTCCTTCAATGATCCAAAAAAATTTCTTTGATTTCCATAATCTGCACTGGGCATTCCAAGAAGCAATTTAAATTTGAGGCTACGTTCTCATCAACTACATCTTGCATGTGTTTTGTATCAATCTTATCATCAAGCACGAAGTGGTCTATGTCTTCAACTTCTTCTTTTTGATCTTGCATCACAATAGTTTCTCCTTCTTGAACACAACTTTGCAAATGCTTTAATGAATCCATCAAAAAAGGATTATTGAATGAAGTACAACACCCAAGAGAAGAAGAATCTTGAGGAGAGAAAATAGTGTTGGAATCTTCATCCTCAAGCCTTGATTGTACGTGCACCTCAGCTAAAATTTCTGATTTACTCTCACATTCATCAACTACTCCATGAGAAGACACTTCTGCAAGAAAGTTTTCTATCTCTGAACTGTTGTCCTCTCTTTGCAAAGGGTGCATTGTAGCATGAGATTCCTCACTAGATGTAACTTCTTCACGAACATGGGTATCTTCATGGCTGTAAGCAAGAAAATGTGTATCTTTCCCATCCCTTTGTTCAACCTCTTGCAAGGTTTGAAGCAAAGATGGATGCACCATATTGGGTTGAAACTACATATTACCATAAAAACTTTTCACGAAGTTCATTTGTTTAGGATCATCAAATACCTGATTATTCCGTAATTGAGATGTAGAAGAAGAAAAGTCTTCATCATTGCTATCATCACTATCATCCCTTCCTCGATACCAAACCATCTTCAAATTTCTGTAGAATCACCAACTTCCTTCTTCAATAAGGTACCTTCAAATTTGTGGGGAATAAATATGCACCAAGACATCAATTTCGATCCCTAGCGGAGTTGCCAAAAATCTGTTGGTAAACAAATTTGTCACTGCATATTTGAATGTGACCCGCCCAATAGGCAGTGACAAATCTTACAATAGTTAGAGAAGTTGTTACTTGACTAACAACTTTCCTCTACGTTTGAGAGGGGCAGCTCCCTCATAAGATGGGGGTATTTGTAGTTTTTGTGTACTTTTAACTTGAAAGTACAAAAATGAGAAAAAGGGAAACTAACAAGAAAAATGATTTACTGAAACCCCAACAGTAGACATACGAATACTGGTTTGGATTTCACAAACTCAAGATAATTACGAGGGGATTTCACCACAAAAGTTAGAAACTACATTCTTGAACTATATATGATGAATTGCACAAAAATAAGTTTTAATATGCAATGATGATGAAAAGAAGATGACGAATCTCAACATACGAAGAGACATCTTTCTTTGGCACATTCATATTGAGAAACCAAGATATAATTGTGTTTCATTACATCAATTGCATGGTTTATATCAATGCTTCAAAAGATAACTAATGACTTCCATGAAGACAAAAGAGATCACCAACTCAACATACGAAGAATTAGTAATAATAACTTAGAATAAGATTTGAAACACACGATCCAAATGTTTTCTTTATTATCATTTTAAAATCATACAATTTCCAACACTCCTTTGTACAAAGTATGAGTTCAAAAGTCTCTAAAGAGTTCCCCTCCCAAAAGTCTCTTGTAAAAAGTCCCCCTTTACATATTAAACGGCCTTGTATTTATAGGTTTTTTGCAGTAACCACCTGGTAACCACTTCGTAACTACCTAGTAACTACCTTTTTGAAATATAACAATTTAAAAATAACCCTTATTTTTAGTTATGTTTTACATAACTTTTCCAGAAATGAGGTTTATTTTCTAACTTCATATTACAATAAGTGACATAAGTCACTTTTACAAAAAGGTGATTTGAAACACAAAACTTTTGAAAAATAAACTGTGTTAGTGGTCTTGCTGAGGTGGTACTATATTTCCTCCCAATCCATGAATGACCAACTCACTAATAACTTAGCCTCCATCTCATCGACATACTCATCATCTTTTAGTAGTTTTCTGACTACCTACTCTATAAATTTCTGATCATTAGCTATATCTTCCAATTCATCTTTCTTCCCAGTTGTGCTCTTCATTCAACTTCCATAATGAAGGATTATTATTTTTTTAAACAAGCACATTATCTTTCAAGTTGAAATGTACTAAGAAGAAGTGGAACATTGACACTTTTCTTGACATTCAAAGTTACGAGGGCAAAGTGCCCATATCCACCAACACCCACTGCTGCCACATCCAGAAGAGGAATTAACAAAAATATCCAACATCAAATTGGGGTCAATTTTAACCCTAGGATCCAAAACATAAGGATATTTTATTCTCACAACATTACTGATTGACAGAGAAGGAAGATTGAAGGCTCTCAAAATTTCCAGTCCTCTATCCCTTAAAACTATCCTTAGGTTATCAACACATAAAGCTAGGTCCTGGAAAAATAGTTCCAAATTTTAACAAAGACTGATAAAATCAATTGACTTCAACAATCTCACAAGTATCTTGCATTAGAGCAAGACCAAACTCTTGAACAGGTGAACCCATGATGTAGGGGCATCCTGATACACCCTTTTTGAGGCAAATTATGTCATGTTGATACGCTTTGGTTTTTGTTTTGATTGGGGTCAATAAGGTCATGTAAGACCATTTGGAGTCATTTTGGAGTCATTTAAATCCATTATGTAATGTTTAGGAGTCAAGTTACAAAAGTTGCAAAATATTGTCAAAATGTTGTCAAAGAGTTGTAAATGTGGTCATTTGTGTTAACAAGTAGTTAGAGGTCAGTTTTTTCAGTTGGGATTAATGGAAACATGTTAAATATGCCTTGTAACATTGATCCCAAGGGTTGGAGAGAAGTTTTGAATGAGAAACCAATTCATTTTGCACATTCTTTATTACATTTTATGTGAACAGCGATTGTATTTCATGTGGTATGGACTGGTACAGATAGATTTTTATTGTGAAACAGCAAGAAACTTGCTTCGTATAGTTTTGTACAACCTGGTACGATCAAGGGTAGGCATGGGGATGATAAATCTATGAAATACAAAACTTTTTCTTTTTGTTTGGAGTCATTTCATTACGTTTTACAAAAGTTATTACATTTTTTGTGATGACAGTCATGTACCCTAACTAGGGTTTCCAGAAATACTAAAAAAATTCATATCTCCCATTTGATATGGTGAAAAATCCTATTTTTTTGTTAGAAACTCTATTTTCACATTCCCTAAAGGATTCCAAACTCTTGGTTCATTATCTTTTGCCTGGTGCAAGTTATGGAGAATAGTGTGGTCTCAAACATTGTTGACAAAGTCAAGAAACCCTAAGTTGCTTTGTGATTGAACAAATCTATGCATACTTTGTTTATAGTTGCATTGAGAATCAATTAGATATGTTGTGGAACGTTTGTGTAGACCAAGAATCTCAAATTTTCATGTTGTTCTCTTTGTTGAGTGCCCATTAGGCATTATGGTAATGTTTCCAAGTGCACTAGTATGAATGTAGTGATTGTTTGAGATGAATCATTATGTGAAAGGTGTAAAATCAGTCAAGTGTGTTTAGGAGAAGTCCTTTATCTGCATCATTTTTGGTATTAGAGCCCAAAGATCTGGGCAAGGGAAGTTTTAGAAGTTTGTGTATTGTTTTTGACAAGTTGAAGTGAAGAACCTAGATGCCAAAAGACTAGGTAGTGAGGAAAAGGAAAGAAAACCTAGGTGAGGTATCACAAGAAGAATCTAAGAAAAGAGAAGAGATAGCAAGATGCAGCAGCAAACTTAGAAGGGGAAGATGAAAGACAATAGGATAAGCCTACTTGTAGAGTTTGATAGGACAATGGGAGAGTTTGAAAAACGTATTAAGCTTGTATTGCAGTAGTGTCTTGAGAAAGCATCTCAAGAAAATGTTTGGCAATGGCCAATGAGAAAGAAGGTGAAGTGGCCCATACAAATGATTATTCATAAAAGAAGAAGGCAATAGATGGTTACTTTGAAAAGAGAAGATGAAACAAAGGAAGAAGAGACATTCATTGACATGGGCATGAAGAAAGATCAAGAGTGTCTTCAAATAAAATCATGCAAAGGTCCATTGACAAGAGATAAATCCAAGAAATCAGCAGGTTGGTGATGATCAGACAGTTGACAAGAAAATGGGTATAGCTGAGATGAAGGAAGAACTAAGACAACAAGCACCAAGAGATAGTGAAGAGATAAATTGGCCTCATGATTTTTATATAATGCATGTTGTTGATAATGTTTGTATAGGTGCAGACCATGGAGAAAATACAAAGGAGGAAGAAATGGATAGCAGCAATGAGTTGTATGTTAGAGCAATAGAATCTTGGAGTCTTCGAGTAGAGAAGCTTGTAAGCAAGAGAAGATGCAAGAAGAAATAGAGGAAGAAAAGAGTGCAAACCAAGAACCAGGGAGAAGATCAAGCCAAGCATGGAAAAGATCAAGAGGAGGTTAGAGAACAACTGAGTATGCAGCACAATTGGAAGAAGTGAAAGAAAAGCAAACCATCATTTGAGGTGGAACTCAAATTTCTTTTTCCTGGGGAGTATGATGCAGGGGCATCCTGATGCACCCTTTTTGAGACAAATTGTGTCATGTTGATACACTTTGGTTTTTGTTTTGATTGGGGTGAATAAGGTCATGTAAGACAATTTGGATTCATTTTGGAGTCATTTAAATCCATTGTGTAATGTTTTGGAGTCAAGTTACAAAAGTTGCAAAATATTGTCAAAATATTGTCAAAGAGCTGTAAATGTAGTCATTTGTGTTAACAAGTAGTTAGAGGTTAGTTTTTTCAGTTGGGATTGATGGAAACATGTTAAATATTCCTTGTAACACCAATCCAAAGGGTTGGAGAGAAGATTTGAATGAGAAACAAATTCATTTTGCACATTCTTTATTGCATTTTCTGTGAACAGCGACTATATTTCACATGGTACAGACTAGTATGAATAGATTTTTACTGTGAAACAGCAAGAAACTTTCTTGGTATGGTTTTGTATGACCTAGTATGGTCAAGGGAAGGCATGGGGATGATAAATCTATGAAATACAAAAATTTTTGTTTTTTTTGGAGTCATTTCATTACGTTTTGCAAAAGTTATTGCATATTTTGTGATGACAGTCCTATACCTTAACTAGGGTTTCCAACAATACTAAAAAAATTCATATCTCCCATTTTATATGGTGAAAAATCTTTTTTTTTGTGAGAAACTCTTTTTTGACATTCCCTAAAGGATTCTAAAGTCTTAGTTCATTATCTTTTGGTTGGTGCAAGTTATGGAGAATAGTGTGGTCTCTAACATTGTTGACAAATTCAAGAAACCTTAAATTGCTTGGTGATTGAATAAATCTATGCATAGTTTGTTTATAGTTGGATTGAGAATTAATGAGATATGATGTGGAAGGTCTGTGCAAACCAAGACTCTCAAATTTTCATGTTGTTCTCTTTGTTGACTACCCATTAGGCCATTATGGTAATGTTTCCAAGTGCACTAGTATGCATGTAGTGATTGTTTGAGAAGAATTATTATGTGAAAGGTGTCAAATTAGTCAAGTGTGTTTAGGAGAAGTCCTTTCTGTACATCAACCCACCTTACAGTTAGATCCCAAAACAACCAGATCCTCATTGGGAACTACTCTACCAATGTAAGGTCGCAACATCCAAAAGTTGAGATCTTAATTTAGAATCAAAGTTTTCAACAATGGAGGCCCAAGTATGCAGTATTTCTGTGTTTTCCAAAACTTCCTTGCCCAAAATTGTCTTACCAAAGTTACAGGGTCATTTGGTTTGGACTGTAAAATGCATTGCTGAGGCAGTGATCAGACAAACAACTTGTAGTTTAGAGGACACCCGCGAGGTTGTGAAGTTTAGTTTTAAACCTATCAAATGCCCTGTCTTGAAATTTTTAAGACTCTTCCCACAAATCAATTTTGTATGCATTTTGCAACAATCGCAGTCCACGAGATTATATTTCTATAAGGTATTATGTCAAATGGTTCACGTACTTCATTCATACTCCCATATCTTGCATACATTTCTGCCAAAAATTCCCAACTATAATATCAGACAAAAATCCTCTCACTTATTCTTTGATGGATGCCCATATCCTTATGTTGGTGCAAACCAGAAGGATTCTGGTAAAGGTTGTGAGGTTATACTATACAATTGCCAAGTGCATTTGCTTGAGGTATTCCAAAACCTTTTCAACAGATCCATTCGTTGCATATCTTGCATTCATTGCAATTCACAAGACCATAATTTTGTGAGGCACTGCATATGAAATTTTCTGCCTATGCATACATGTTCACTAGAGTATTTTAGAGTATTTCTTCTGTAAGTTAAAGTGCAGCGCCATGATTTGGCAGGTATGCAAAATATCCTAGTCTGAAATACTCTAGTGAACATGTATGCACAGGCAGAAAATTTCATGTGCAGCGCCTCACAGAATCGTGGTCTTGTGAATTGCAATGAATGTAAGATATGCAACGAATGGATCTGTTGAAAAGGTTTTGGAATTCCTCAAGCAAATGCACTTGGCAATTGTATAGTATAACCTCACAACCTTTACCAGAATCGAAAGGTGACAATGACATTTTGCAATTGAAAGGTGACTTGGCGAAAAGGGTTTGAAGCATGGTTAGGCTTGTCATTTTGACACTAAAAGTTTAAATTTTGAAGTGTAGAAACATGGTCAAAAGGGATGTATTCCCAGATGAATTACTTAATGGAGCTAAAAGCTCAGTTGTAAGAATTGCTAGAGAAAGGATTAATAAGACCCAGTGTTTCACCCTAGGGAGCGCCAGTAATTTTTGTTAAAAAGTAAGATGGTAAATTACAGGTATGCATAGATTATCATATGCTAAATAAGGTAACGATAAAGAACAAGTATTCATTGCCCTGCATTGATGAGCTCTTCGATCAAATGTGAGGGGCAACTGTGTTCTCAAAGATGGATCTTCAATCAGGATACCATCAATTGAGGCTAAAGGATAAGGATATTCATAAGGCAGCCTTTAGAATGAGGTATGGACACTATGAGTTCATTGTCCTACCCTTTGAGTTAATGAATGCACTTGCAACATTTATGAACTTAATGAACAGTGTGTTCAGAGACTATTTGGACAAGTTTGTCCTTGTTTTCCTTGATGATATTTTAATTTACTCCAAGAATGAGGAGGAACAACTTCAGCATCTAAGGATTGTTCTCCAGAGATTAAGAGAGCATAAACTATATGGAAAGCTCTCAAAGTGTACTTTCTTTCAAAAAGAAGTACATGTAATGTCAAAAAATATCCTCTTGGGGGCTTTTCCCTCATAAGGTTTAGCTCCTGGGTCCTTTGCATGCATTTAGGACATCTTAGTTCATATTTTGGCATCCCGATGGAATGAGACCTAGGTTCCATGACAAATTGGACCTAGGTGGACCCCTTGACCTTAACCTTGCCCAAAATAGGGGGGGAGGACTTGGGTGCCCGTGCCCTAGTCGTGCCCTAATTTGGGTCAAGCATAAAATTTAAGTGTCGGTTTATGACCGTTATTTGGTCCTTTTGCCGACACGGTAAGTTTTAATTTTTGAAATCTTGGCGGGAGTGCTTGTAATTGCATATATAAGCATGTTTAGGCATTCATTTGTAAAACTAGATTTCAATTAGATGGCAATTGTGATGTTCAAGTGTTCTCAAGGTGATTCAAGGCTTTCATTGTGTTGCAAGAGCAAACTTGTGTGGTTTATGTGTTTATTTGCATATTTGAGCATCAATTTCCTCATGGAATGAAGAGCATCTTCCTCCCATGAGAGCTTCACTACAAGGTGATGTTATATTGTGTTTTCATCATTGATTCCTTTGGTTATTGCCTCTGCCTCACAAGGGCACACACTCTTTATCTGACAATGGTGTTCAGAGACTTAAGTGTCCTCTGGGGCTTGACTGAGGCAAGCCTCTAAACACCACAACCCCCAAACCAAGTCTTGTGATTACAGGTTACAGGTGTTGCATTTGGGAAAAGTGAAGTTGTAGGAAGTATTGGCAGGCATCAAGGATTCAAGAACTAAAGAAAAGTAGGACACAGGAGCATTTCTAGAACTTGGGTGCTTGCTCTAGTGTCCTCCGCAGACAAATTTCAAGAAACAGAAGTTACAAGGTTGATCAGTGTCGGAAGGAGGTCCGGATCCTGTGAAGAAACTGGTACCTTGGACTAGGATGCCTGCTCCAGTGTCCCCGACTATTCCTCTTTGAAACCTCGAAAACATGTACTCTGTGCTTTGGTATTTTACTCCTGTCTGCAAGAGCTTTTTCTGTTATTCGTCAATTTATTGTCGTATTTGCATAATTAGGGTTTTAATGGTCAATTGAGCATAAGAGAAAATAAATTGATAATTAAATTCCCTAATCCAATCTTCCCAACATCAAGCGATCTAGGGTATGATAGTGTTTGCCACTCGACCCTAGATCCTTGAATGTATAGTGGAGAGGAGGATTTAAACATCAAAACGCTAAAACATTAACAAATCTAATTTTCCACTAAACATTTTGGTGAACCCATGTTTTTAGACTTATATTGCAACTTGTTGAGTGTGTGTCTTCAGATTTGGATTGATTTAATTCATTCATATAATCATTCATTTTATTGCATTGAGAAAAATTCAAAAAAAAATGAAAATTTTGAAAAATTCAAAAAAAATGCATTATTTGGCTTACTAAATTGCATCAATTCTTTCTAAATTTTCCTAATTCATGTTTTTTGCATTAGATCTAATATAAAATATAGAAAAACATAAAAATTCAAAAATTTGCATTGCATTTTTATCATTTAATTGCTAAGGTTTTGTGGAAATTTTGACAATTTTGATATAACCTAGTAATTTCAAAATCTAGGGTTAGTAGGCAAAATCTTTTCTCAGATTTTTCTACTAATTTTAGAGGCTGATTAAAATTTGCATTTCGCTGTAGTCTTTCATTTTAGTGTAAATTTGCATTTAGATGTAAAATATTTGCATTTTTGCATAGAAAATTTCAACAAAAACTAGCAATTTCCATACATTTTCATTAGATTTGCATTGGCATTTTGCATATTAAAGATTGAAAATAATTTTTAGATCTTAAATTAAGTCAATTTCATCATAAATCAGACTTCAAAACATTCACATAGCATTTTGTCCCAAGATCTCAAACCTAGGGCTTCAAAAATAATGATTTTCACTAAATTTGGCCTTATCGACTCTATAAACTTGCACCATAGGCGTGTTTTGAAAAGTATTTTTGCATTAATTTTCTGTTATCAAGGTAATAATTTTCTTCCCCTCCTAAAAATCTTCACAACCCTCGTTTATCGGGCTCTTGTAGTGAAAATTTTGCAAAAAACTACATATTTTGGCTATTTTTGCCCTAAAGTTTGACCTAGTTTGCACTCCAAGCGTGTTGTGATCAATTTTATGGGTTGAGGTGACTGATATGATTGATATTATTTTCTATACCTCCTAAAATTCATTACAACACCCCTTTTGCTAGGTCTTGGAATTGAAAAACCGTGAAAAATAGCTTATTTTTTATTATATTGTCACTAGGATTTTACCTTAAGTGGCACTAAAAGTGTGTTGTTTTGGGTATTTTGACACTAAGTGGCTGTTATTTCTGATATAATTTTCTTTCCATCATCATTTTCCTCACAAAACCCTTTGTAATGCTCTTTGCATTGAGTTTTGGTGAAAAAAGTGCTTATTTTGACATATTTTCACTATATTTCAACTTAGCATTATCTTGGATTTGCATCAAGAGTGTGTTGAGAAGGATCCTATTGCTGTCTTGGACTGATATCAGACATATAATTTTCTTCCTTTGACTAAAATCCCTACAACACCTTTTGTTTCATTCATTTGCATTGGAAAAAGTACAAAAACCAAGCATTGTAAGGCCATTCTTGCATGTAGTTTTGCACTTGTCTTTGACATACTTTTGGAGAAACTTTTGGATCTGATATTGCATTTATTTGAAAGCATATATCATGGCTATTTATTTGGAAAAATTGTTTGCATATGTCATAGACATTGAGCATTTCTCTAAATTCACTGATAAACATCCTAAAGTTCTGGAATAAATAGCATACATTCATGATGTTGATCTCTCTATGTGCTCCACATACAAAATCCTTTGTCATATAGGTGAATTTGATAGATTCACAACTCTCATGGGAATATACCCTTCGATATTGGATGATCTCACTAAATTCTTGATCAACAATATATATACTAGTGATGATCTTAAAATGTTAGATGAAGCCTTGGATGACTTTATGGGAAATTCTATTATGGCACCTATTGATAAAACATGTGATGATAACTTTAGTTTGCCTCATGATCCCTCTCCCAAGGTTGTTCCTCCTCATGAGGACACTTTGATGCAAGAGGATGATTTCATTGGCACATCTCTTAACATCATACCACCAAATCTTCATTCTAATGCTCACTCTGGCCAAGATGAAGCATTAGCAAATGAAGACCATCACCACTTTGCCATTCTGATGCTCTCCCTGGCCAAGAAGAAGCATTAGTGAATGAAGAATCCCCTTCAACAAAGGCCATTCCATGGGTCAACAATGAGCTTTCATATAACAACAATAAAAACTCTATTACAATGCATGAAACCTCTATGGATCATCCTACCAATCTTGCTCCTTTAGTTGATTGTTCATATACCTTGGACATCGCTAAGGAAGAGAAGACCTTTAATGTCCCTCCTTTGATTGAATACTCAAGTCATTTGGACATCACTAAGGATGTAGCACTAGTGGATGAGGAAAAGTCTCTCACATTAACTCCTTCAAGGATGGATGTTGAGATCACTCAAAATAATTTGCTTCTCCCACCACCTAAGAGGATAGTGAGTATGTGTAATAATGAACTTCAACAAGAAAACATTCCACCTAACATTGAGTCAAACCAAGAAGCATTTAAGAATGAACAAAAGAACAATTACAAGAACTTAGCAATGGTACCTTATGTTTGCAATTGGAAAGAGAATGATTTAATTGTTGATGACTTCTAGCATGGACCTCCCTACAGGTAAGTATCTCTAACCCTTTATCTCTCTCGTGATGTGCTTCCCCCGTGATGTGTTATGTATTGTTTAGGCCTCCTGGGATGACCCCTAATTCTCCCGTAAGGTCTAGGATACCAAGAGACTGCCTCTATTGTGACCTTCTATTTGTATCATCATTCTTCTAAATTACCTCTCTTTGATTTCATTATTGTGTGTTGTGTCTTACGGATATAGCATCATGGTTGGTGTCTTGGGGGTACCCTCCTACGTGACTATCCCTAAGACACTTGTTTCTCCTCTCTTATTTATTCTTTCCCTTCCTCTAATGTTTCCATCCAGCAGGCGGATGATGACAAACATTTATACTGATGTGGACCTAGTGTCCCTTCGAGAGCAATCAAAAAATGGACTTAGTTCCTAATATGACAATGGGGTTGTATATCTTATTCGACACTTGGCTAGTGGAAGCACTCGTGCTTTCCACGTAGTGAATTTGATGATGTTTTGTCACATTTACAAACCTTAACAATACTATTGCTCCGTGCACCTTTGTTTGTCTCTAAATCTGGCCTCGGAGGTACTCGATTCAGAGAGCTTCGTGATATAGCCCTACGGTTATCCTCAAACTCCGGATTCATTGTATAACCTTGGCTCTTTGTGTGGTTGATCATACGCATTGATGTTGTTGTTTATCATGATTTTGTAGACACTAACATGTTTCTTGCAGGGGTGTGTTTGTGGGAATAATTGGCAATCGTAAAGTACATGTCACCTCCAGGGGGCATGGGCTTTGCAAAAGTTGGTGTTCCTTGTGTGTTTTCTTCCTACCTTAACGTGCTTGATATCGATGCTTGATATCAACCACCTTAAGGTGGGGGCATATACAAGGTAAGTTGTTTGTTATAGATGTTAGCAATGTGTTTAACCTCAGATGCAAAGACTTGCGCCCCTGGGTAGCGCATCGTGCATCCTGAGTTTGTTTACAATCAATCAATCAATCATGTAAGCCCTCTACGGAGGTGGGATATTGTGTATATCCTTTTTATCTTAAGCCATCTGTGAAGGCGGGGATGGTGTATTTCTCAGAGAAGATTGCATCATCCTGTCATTTTCAAAAGTCCTCTATGGAGGTAGGGAGCAGTTTTGTGACTAACTAAACCCTTAAGTGTGTTTTCAGCAATTGTTGTGGCAAAGCCCAATCATCGGTGTGTGCATGTAATGTGCCTAAGATGGTGTTAGATCTAGAAAGAGGTACACTCCATCGCTTGTCTGTCATGTTTTCTCCATGTCTTCAAGTGTGTGTGTTTTGGCGTGCTTATTTTGTGTGGCGTGTTTGTTGCCCCATATGCAGAGACCAGTGCCCTCAGGTACTGCTTCCTGCATTTTGGGAGGTTTTGCGTGCCTTGCGTGTCTGTTGGCCCATATATACAGAGACTTGCGCCCTAAGGTAGTGGATCCTGTATTATGGGAGGTTTGTTTACTTTCCAGTACTTGCATTTGCATTTCATATATATGAGAAAAAGAAAAGAAAAGATATCATTTCTGTCTTCCATGCATTAATGTGTCTTCTATGCATTGACTGTCTTCTCCATGTTTTGTGTGACTGTAACTGTCTTCTCCGTGTTTTGTGTGCCTATTACTGTCTTCTATGTGATTGGTGTGTCTTCTCTGTGCTTGGCATGTTTGTTGTGTTTGTGACCTTACTTTAATGCATGTATTAGCCTCGTGTTTATACATACATTAAAGTGGGGGCTAAATGTAACATTGAAAAATGTCCCCTTGGGGGCTTTTCCCTCATAAGGTTTAGCTCCTAGGTCTTTTGCATGCATTTAGGACATCTTGGTTCATATTTTGTCATCTCGATGGAATGAGACCTAGGTTCCATGACAAATTGGACCTAGGTGGACCCCTTGACCTTAACCCTACCCAAAATAGGGGGAGGACTTGGGTGCCCGTGCCCTAATCCTACCCTATTTTGGGTCAGGTCCAAAAGTTAAGTGTCAGTTTATGACCGTTATTTGGTCCTTTTGCTGACACGGTAAGTTTTGATTTTTGAAATCTTGGCGGGAGTGCTTGTAGTTGCATATATAAGCATGTTTAGGCATTCATTTGTAAAACTAGATTTCAATTAGATGGCAATTGTGATGTTCAAGTGTTCTCAAGGTGATTCAAGGCTTTCATTGTGTTGCAAGAGTAGACTTGTGTGGTTTATGTGTTTATTTGTAGATTTGAGCATCAATTTCCTCATGGAATGAAGAGCATCTTCCTCCCATGAGAGCTTCACTACAAGGTGACATTATATTGTGTTTTCATCATTGATTCCTTTGGTTTTTGCCTCTGTCTCACAAGGGCATGCACTCTTTATCTAACAATGGTGTTCAGAGACTTAAGTGTCCTCTGGGGCTTGACTGAGGCAAGCCTCTAAACACCACAACCCCCAAACCAAGTCTTGTGATTGCAGGTTATAGGTGTCACATTTGGGAAAAGTGAAGTTGCAAAAAGTATTGGCAGGAATCAAGGATTCAGGATCTAAAGAAAAGCAGGACACAAGGGCATTTCCAGGACTTGGGCACTCGCTCTAGTGTCCTCCGCAGACAAATTTTAGGAAACATAAGTTGCAGGGCTGATTAGTGTCGAAAGGAGGTCCGGATCCCATGAAGAAACTGGTACCTTGGACTAGGGCAACTACTCCAGTGTCCCTTACTATTCCTCTTTGGAACCCCAAAAATAGGTACTCTGTGATTTGGTATTTTACTCCAATCTACAAGAGCTTTTTCTGTTATTCGTCAATTTATTGTCGTATTTGCATAATTAGGGTTTTAATGGTCAATTGAGCATAAGAGAAAAGAAATTGATAATTAAATTCCCTAATCCAAGCTTCTTGACATCTCACAAGAGATCTAGGGTATGATAGTGCTTGCTACTCGACCCTAGATCCTTGAATGTATAGTGGAGAGGAGGATTTAAACATCAAAACACTAAAACATTAACAAACCCAATTTTCCACTAAACAGTACAATACTTGGGTCATATAATTTTAGCTAAGGGAATTGTTGTGGACCTAGCAAAGATTAGAACCATTTTGGAATGTCGATACTGAGAAATGTGCATGAGGTCCGTAGTTTCATGGGCCTAGCAGGTTATTATAGAAAATTTGTGGCTAATTTTTCAAAAATTGCTTATTCAATTACTCCATTACAAAGAAAATGCAAAAGATTTGATTGGTCAGAGAAATTCTAGGAGGCATTTGACCAACTAAAAGAAGAGTTAAATACAATGCCTATTTTAAAGGTACCTGACCTAGAAGGTCATTTTGTAGTCATCACTAATGCCTCAAGAGAAGGAATAGGTGGTGTACTTGCCCAGGATGGGCAAGTTATTACTTATGAATCCAAAAAATTGAAATCATATGAGCATAATTATGCTCCTCACGATCTAGACTTAGCAGTAGTGGCTCATGCACTGCAAATGTGGAGACATTATTTACTTGGAAAACCTTTTGAATTAAAAATAGACCATCAAGTACTCAAATATTTGTTTACTCAACCACATCTGAATGCTCGCCAGAGAAGATGGTGAGAATTAATAGCTGATTACGATTTTGAGATTAAATATATACAAGGCAAGGAAAACCGAGTGGTGGATGCCTTAAGTAGGAAAAGACATATCTCCTCGATAATCTCCATATATTTTGATTTTAGGAATTAGGTATTGCTCTAAGGGAGATGAATATTATGAGCAGGTAAAATAAGGTCTTGTGAAAAGTCCTCATGATTCTAGGTATGACTAATTCCACTTTGAACCAGATGGATTAATAAGGTTTAAAGGAAGAATGTACGTCCTGAAATCCTAGGAGTTAAAGAATATCGAGTGGAAAGAGGTTTTACGTCCCAAAATCTTAGGAGTTAAGGAATATCATGTGGAAAGATGTTCATTCTACAACTTATTTAGGACATCCTGGAGTGACAAAATTGCTAGCTGATGTAAAACCATTATATTTTTGGAAAGAAATGAAGAGGGATGCTATAAGGTTTGTAGTTGGATGTCTAGAATGCTAGAGGGTGAAGGCAGAACACCATCACCTAGTAGGACTTCTAAACCCTCATGAGATTTCGAAATGGAAATGGCAAATCATTAGCATGGATTTTGTGTAAGGACTTCCCATGTCTAGAAATATACACAATGTTATTCTGGTCACGGTGGATAGACTCACCAAGGTAGCACATTTCATACCTGGGAATTTGAAAGATGGGGCACCAATCATAGCCCACAAATTTGTGCAAGAAATATTCAGATTGCACAATATTCCTGAGAAGATTATATCAGATAGGGATGCTCATATGACATTAAGGTTTTGGAAAACCTTATTTTCCTTACTTGGAACTCAGTTAAACATAAGCTCTTCTTATCATATCAAGATGTATGGACAAACTGAAAGAGTAAACCAAGTGTTAGAAGATCTATTGAGAATATATCAGCAATACAAGTGGGAAGATTATCTTTCTCTTGTGGAATTTGTTGCTTACAATAATTCATATCATTCTACTATTAAGATGGCTCCATTTGAAGCATTATATGGAAGAAAGTGCCAAACTCCTATAAGTTGGAATAAGATAGAAGATAGGATTAGCCTTGGTTCAGAAATGCTATCAGAAATGGAAGAGCAAGTCCATCTAATTAAGAAAAGGCTATCGGAAGTGTTTGATAGGAAGAAAAGTTATGTGAATGCTAAGCGCATCGCAAGGAATTTTTCAATGGGATAAAAAGTCTTCTTAAGAGTTAAACCACAAAAGAGTTCTATTAAGTTTGGAAAGACATCCAAACTAGCTCTTAAGTATGTGGGTCCCTTTGAATTTCTTGAAGAGGTCAACCCAGTTGCATACAAGATTGCTCTACCACCAGCTCTTGCCATGATGTATAATATTTTCCATGTTTCTTATTTGAAAAAGTATGTTACATGAGATAATCATGTTCCTATTCTTGATTGGAATGCCATATAGGTGAAGGACCCAGGGGTGGTAATGATCGAGCCCATCAAGGTGCTCGAAATATGTAAGCTACACTTGTGTAATAAAGAGATTACTCAATGCAAGGTCCAATGGGACCAATATGCAGAAGAGAATGCCACCTGGGAAAATTATGATGGTGTTTTTTATTTTATTTTTTCAGTTCAAAGAAGCTAGGGCTGCACCATTATATTAACTATTAAGTATCAACATTACATAGCAGAAGCGGATAATAACTTGTCACCCTGAACAAAATAGATTCCCTCATCTTTTTTAAGCTTTTATTTATGATGAACAAAACTCTTTTTATGTTATAAGTTTTGGATACATTAAATCATTGAGGATGATGATTCATATGGGGGGAGATATGTTACATCCCCAATTTTGAATATGTTTAACTTTTACTTTTCATGTGATTAACTAGATAAGTAATCATAGGTTAATGATTTGACGTTTGGGGAAAATGTCAGGATAAATCATTGATTACATGGTTATGATTAATGCTTAGAATTATACATGAGAATACATGTTGTTGAGATTATTTTAGCATGATGTTTAATGATTTATTGATGATACACTGATCATAGTTTGTATGACTGTGAATGCAACTAGGGAAAAAGATTTCCACCTTCAAGAATGGAAGGAGAGTATCACCAGAGAGAAGGGGATAGATATTTTGAAAAGAGTGGTTTGCCAAACTGTACACTTCGTGAACCTTCGAGATGGGGTATGTTCAGGTTAACTCTCCTTGTTTAGTCGAATTCTCCATTCGACTAATGTTGTTTTGTCATGAAGGGTTTTTTGACGTTATTTACGTCGCTTTGGTTGAATAATGTTTAGGAACATTATTAGTGATTAGAGTTAATCTTTTTCTTTTGTCAGAATTTTTGATATGTTTATTATATTATTTTATAAGTATCGACCTAACTTTTTTTTTTTAATATCAATAAGAGATTACTAAGGGGGAGGCAAAGAGCTCAACCCCATATTTACAATCTATTGCCTAATCATTGCTTAGCACCATATTTTCCATAATATGTTCATGGTGTCATATAGCTTAACTTATAATTATATTAGCATGATGTTCCTTAAATGGCATAAAGGCAATAATCGTATGATATGGTTTTAAGTTCCTTTGTTGATTTAATAAGTCTCTTGGCCAAGAGCAATGCTGGCAAGTTGTTAAGCATGACTCCACTCTCCACGGATTGTAGAGAAGATGGGGAAAGTGAAGCTCATGGTGGATGTAAGATTCTTAGCAAAAGACTCCATGATCAATTATTCTTAGATCAGTTGGAGATAGAGTAAAGGAAATTACTTTTGGTCTTAGTCTTTCCCGTGTGGGGAAAAAATGGTAGTGGTGGGAATTGTGTTTTGCATGGCTCGAGCAGGAGAGTAGGGAACTCGGGAGAGGAGATCAAATAAAATAGAGATAAACAAAGATTAGAAGAACAACCTTCATAGAAAGAGTGAAAGACAGTAAGCTTTAAGGAAGAACTTCCCATTTAGAAGCCTGGACTCAGAGTCAAAGATTCAATGATGTTAGGTAAACTTAAGGTGGTTTAATATAGTCAATTGTATCTTGCTTATCATTTGCCTTTTTGAATGGCTTATGTATGCTTGAATTATCGATTTGGTGCCTATTCAAGGCAGATGATAATGAAATGCTATGAGCATTCTGTTAAAGTTTTAATGTTGCTTGTCTTTAAACATTTCTTGAGTTAAGAAACTCGACCCGTGTAATATGGCCAACGTTAGAGAAACAATTTATTTTATGTATATAACTCAAATAGTATTAGACTCGAGCCCACGACATAGCCGACGTCTCTATTACCACTTTGGTGCCCAAAGGGGAACTATTGTGACTTAGCACCATAAATATATTATATTATAGAATTTAAAAAGTATTACAAAATTGCAGGCAAGAGAAAACTTGCAAGCTAGAAAGCTGAGATCCCTTCACAGTTCTAAGGCCAAAAGCCAACTATCGATAGACTGACCAGGAGACAAAAAGCCCTTATATTTACGGGCTTACAAGGATAAACACCATATTTTAAACTAATTACAATATAGCATGAAAAGCAAATTTAGCCAGTTGTTGCATCATTCAGATCTTGCACCAGGAAGTTTCCCCCATCTGCAACTGGTTCAACAGGAGACCCAGGAGGAGGAGAAATCTAAGGTTGGAACTGCAACAGGAATAGTAGACCATGAAACATTTCCTCTATCCCATTCACCAACGCCTCCCCCACTTCAATATTGTGAGCATGCAGAGAAATGTGCAAAAGTTCTTCATTCTCATGGTGGATGGTCGAGCCGAAGGCATTAAAGATGCAGTTATGACCAGGGGAATGGAGAATTTAACACTTTGTAAACAATCCACCAATTAAAGCACCAGACTTAAAAAGATCATAGTTTTGGAAGGATTAAACCAACAAGTCTTCTATGAAAAGGAAGTGATGAACATACTTAGAAAGCAGTTGTCTTACCAGGTTGGAATCCTGAACCAAAGCCATCGCATTAGAAGAAAACATTGTAACAATCTGAAATGGATACAGTGACCTCGCACGTCCATCCAACAACTCTTTCCCAGCCACCTCACGAATTGCTTCTTCAATGTCATTATTATCAATGGCGAAAACAGAAGCTAATCCATATGAATCCACTCTCCCATAGAAAGTCATCTTCCATTTATGGACTGGGAAAAAAAGCCTTCAATTTATCTGAATCTCCATAATTTGCAATCGGATGAATGAAACAAGGCAAATATCTAGAATAAATAAATGGGGAGAGCCAAGCAATGATAACTCGCCATCAAATCCAAAGCAGAACTGTGATGTCATCTTACAAAAAACCAATGCAAACTGGGAGGAAGTACAAAAAGATTGAAATCAGTGTAGATTTCCTTGCCAAAGGAAGATATCCCTAATTAAAACTCCATCAATAACAACTAGAATCGCATGAATAATCTGCAACCACCAAAAAAAGTTAGATAAAAAACATGTGGCAATTAAGCCACACATGTGAATGAATCGTTCACAAAAATGTCTTGAATAATGGGGAAGCCTCCAATTTTTTCACTATTCAAATCTAGCAGAGCCTCCTCCAAATCAAACCCTAAATTAGCTAAAGCATTAGCCAGTTTGTTCCCTTCTCTATAACAATGAGAAATGACAAAATTTTCAAAAGTTTGAACTATATCCCACGCTTCTTGGAGCAAGTAATGAAGCCTCTAATTTAAAACATAACTCTTTTTCAAGGCATTAATGATGACCAAGGAGTCCCCTTCAATATGAAGACAAGCAATATTAAGCTTTTTTGCCAACTTTAAACCTTCCACTAAAGCCATTATTTCTGCTTGATTATTAGTTGAATCTGAAATTCTACTAGAGAAAGCCATAATTAAGTCTCCTTTTACATCTCTTAAAACACCTCCAATCGAAGCAAGTCCTGGATTGCCATGTGAAGCACCATCAAAGTTAAGTTTCACAAACCCAAAATGAGGAGGCTACCACTTTATAGAATTTCTGTCAACTTTTAAGTTTGAAGATCTCCCAAGGTCTGGCAAAGGATTCAATGCCTTCCATTCTTTAAGAATCTTATCATCCCAGGAGGTAAAAGTTAAATTAGATGAACCTTTTCTCTGTAGATTACTCGTGACAACTTCATAAATAGACTTCTCAATAACTGAGATAACACCAACCAAATCTTGAGATTCTTTTCTAAAAATCCTTATGTTCCTTTCTAACCAAATACTCCACACAACAATAGAAGGAGAGACTATCCAGATAGATGAAAAAGTGGAATCTTTAAAAAGGATTGGCCAGCTGAGAAATAAATCCAAAATAGAATTAGGTAGAGGAGCAGACCAATTAAGTTTTGAGAAGAGCCAATACCAACAATCTGAAGGAAAAGAATAGAGAACGAATAGATGATCAGGATCCTCATCAACCTTGCCACAGAAAACACACTTAAAGGGCTCTGCAATCCCAAGCTTGCATAATCTCTAACTAGTCAAAATTTTCTTTTTAAGGTCTAACCAAGCAAAGGCACCAGCTTTTGGAAGGCAAGCAACATTCCAACAAAGTAAACAAGTCCAATCTGACTGCAAATGACTATTTTTAATTGTCAAAAATCTATAACCATCTTGAACATAATAAGAACCATTATTTGCAAAAGTCCAAATCAATTCATCCTCTTTCTGAGAAAAGCAAATCCTTCTCTTCTGTAGCAGACTAAGAATCAAATCCTTCTAATCCTAAGAAAACTCACAACCAAAAAAATCTTTCCACAAAACTAAATAAAAAGAATCATCCTTCAAAACTGTTATATAGTCTTTTACTTTACTTCCCCAATTGAGAACAAGAAACTCTTTAGCTTGGTCCAACCCTTGAATATGAGACAAAGGGGGGAAACTATTCTAGGAATCCTCCCAAAAACATGCCTTAGACCCATTATTTACTTTCCAAGAGAGATGAGGAAGAATGACTCCTCTACAAGCTACTAAAAAAATCCACATGGTAGAGCCCTTAGGAGATTATCAACTGTAAAAATTCTTTTAGGACTAGAAGAATCCAGATATTTATGCTGCATAAGTCTGCACCATTTAGATTGTGGTTTAGAGTAAAGTTTCCAAACTAGTTTAGCTACCAAGGATTTGTTCTGAACTTCTAAATTATGAATGCCTGCTCCCCCAAGAGGTTTAGGAATACAGATCTTATCCCAAGATATCAAGGGAACCTTATTACTGCCTTCTGAACTGCCCTTCCAAAGAAAAGATCTAAGAGATTTCTGAATATCCTCAATAACTCCTTTAGGAATATTCAAAACTGAAATCATATAAATTGGAACTGCTAACAAAACTGATTTAAGAAGAGTTATCCTGCCAGATAAAGTAAGCCATCTTCCTTTCCATAATGCAATTCTTTTATGAATAGATTGAGTAATTTTAGACCAAAATGACTTCCTATTGGGCCCAAAAAACAAAGGAATTCCCAAATACTGACAAGGCAGAGAATATGATTTAAACTTCAACAACGACATAATTTTATTATGGATGTCTACCTTAGTATTGAAGAAGAAAACTTTGGATTTCTTTGAGTTCACCACTTGATTTGACACTGCACAATACTTTGAAATAGTATTCTGAATGCATTTAATTTCTCTTATAGAAGGAAAACCAACAATGAAGTATCATCTACAAATAGAGTGTGAGTGATAGAGAAAGGAACCTGAGGAATAACAATACCTTTTCCAATTAGAAAGCCTACATTGTTCTTTGATTTCTCGACTAAAAGCCTCTACCATTATTATAAAAAGATATGGTGATAGCGGGTCTCCTTGCCTAATCCCTTGTGAAAGTGGAAAGAAGTCTGAAGGACTGCCATTAACTAGAACAGCAGATTTAACTCCTGAGATACAAGACCAAATCCATTTACACCATTTTTGTGAAAACCAAATTTTGAAAGAACCTTAAGCAGAAATTCCCAAGAAACTCTGTCATAGGCCTTCATTATGTCTAATTTTAAAATCATAACTGGAATCTTCAAATCTTTAACAAAGTGAAGAACTTTGTGAGCAATTAATGCTCCATCTGTTGTTTCCTTGCCTGGAACAAATCCACCTTGTTCATCAGAAATTATCCTTGGAATCAGTGAAGCTAGTCTCATTGTGATAGGTTTAGTAAAAAAATTATATAAAGTATTGCACAACGAGATTGTAACATCCACGTTCTAAAACATAGTAAAAATCCAAAATTCACTATAGAGTAACTCAACAAGGTAAAAAATGAGATAGAGAAAAAATTTCTTTTATTTAACAAATAATCAAGTAACTACAATTACAAGATTTTCTTTTACAAAATACAATATACCCATATTGTCTTTTCGTTTACAAAGTTTACAAATGTAAAACCATTACATATACACATTTGGAATCAATACTGCATCTAAATATTTGACATCTTTAACACAAGTCCTAGCATGTTTCCTGCTTGGAGAGAGAGCATCTTTCCAGTGATTTACCTCCAACCACAGACCGGCAGTCTCCCACACATCTTCCACATAGGAAGTGGACCTACCCTTCTCGAGAGATATAGACCAAAGGTGACCAGTGGTAATTTGCCTTTCCTGAGTACTTAGTGTTGTATTCTACTCAACTCTATCAACCATACAACCCTAGATACCCTCTAGCTAAGTATGATTTATGATAGGATGAGCAATCCGAATACAATGAACCGACAATGCATGCAGAAAACAAGTGCATTACTTTGGCCAAAGTTTTTAATTTCAATAATGTTCATAAGAACATAGTCGTTGTGTTCACCCACCCCTACTCGACTTGGATACTGTCCTATTCCTGTAGTTTTATAACTCTTATCAACCTTATTCATGCCTTGGTTTAAACTAAGAGTCACAATAACAATACATTATGACTTGAGTAAGTCAATATGACTTAACCATTCAATTGATTGATAGTTGATTCTAGGGTTACCCCAATAATCCTTGTTAATATGATATAACCATATCCTATATCTAGGAGTTCTAGAATTGATAATAACCCTTGATTAATTTAATCAAAGTTAACAATACTATAATTTTCAAATAATAATGTCTCCTATACAAAGGAATCATAAAATAACCTTGATAACAAACATAACCCAGTATAAATATCCCTACTAGGTCTTTCTCTAGTATACTTATCCCACTCCATTGTATTGGATCTCTTTATGTATAATAAAGACAATTAGTCTTAAATGGAAATGTCATAAAACCTTATTCCATTTTCCCTAATGTCTCTAAGTTACTTCCATTTGATATGATACAAAAGTTTACTAACAAATTGAATAAGTCTGAAACTCTTGGTTAAATAACATTATCTATTATGCCTATATAAATAAGCTTTACAAGACAAATGTTAAATCATTCTAACCTTATTACTATATGGTTCAAAGTGAAAACATGGTTCTTCCATTCGAGAGCCTAACATATGATTAATTCTCAATCTCTTAATAGACTGACTTCAAACCTAAATCAATAAGAAGACTATTTATTCAAGCTCATGACTATACACTTATCTTTCATTCAATGGTGTGGTATAATCGAAGATTTATAATCACTAAGAAGGTAGTCGACCCCGTCTACCTATAACAGTTTACTCACTAGTATGACAAGTTTTCAACCATGAAAATAACATTCGATGTCTCCATCGACTACAGGAAAACAGTTCAAAGAAAGTTTACATAAATGTTAACTGAACTATCTTAAGTTGATACTTACTAGTCTATGACTATCTCAACACAAATGCAAAAATTTAATCCTTATCGGCGGACTCATATAGTCGCCTTCATCACTAAGTTAAACAGTCTTAAATTTGCTATTTGATTACCTCATGGATTTCTAATACAAGCACTGAGGAAAACCTAGAATATACAAACTTGAACTAGCTGAGATGGCGAACGATTACAGAGTCGACGCCTCTGAACTATGAATGCGCCTAAGTCACAGCTACTGTATTCTAATCCGTCACCTTCTATTCTCCTTCTGTGTCCTCTACAAGTTCTAAACCCTGCTTAAAATAAAACAACCACGACTCATTTGAGTCGTTGGTCATAATGACAGAGGCACGACTCCTACAGAATCGCCTCACCTCCCTCCTCTACGTTCAGTTACAACTTCATAACAGTCTATATCCTTAAAACAAAACTGAAGTCCATAATTTATGCGTAAATCCCACATGTCGATGGGAATTACTACTCCATGACTCGACGGTTGTGGCGGTTTAAAAACCATAGTCCACCTTCTAAGATGTGACCGACACCTCACTTAAACACAACTGATCATTAAATGATTCACAATAAGCGGTTCGATCTACCACCAACACTATTGAAGACTCTTCTACAATTAAGCCTTCGGCTTACTCAATATTAAACCATTGAGTCAATGGGAGGTATTCTCCTCATTCGATGCTAAGGCATCGATATATAATAAATATTGATTACATTAATTATAATTATCATAATATCACCTATTGCATTGAATAGATATAGTTTATTCAATAATAAGATATTATTAAACCAAGGTTTATGGATATTATGATCGGGTCGAGCTTGTCTCCCCATCATAATCCGTTGACGATAACCACATAATAATAACTTCAACAATAATGTCTTATCATTTACGAATCATTTATAACACGTCAAATATCTTAATAGTTGTAATAAGACTATCATTTGACGACAAAAATGTCATGATATTTATGTTAAACGTAAATAGTTATAAATCAATCTCAAACGACATTGTTAACGTTATTAACAACTAAGACGACTTAAAATGACTCAGAAAGATTTGAAACAATATCGACTACCTGTCAATTAAGTTCAGAAGTAAACTGACAAGACAAAGCTTACCTCTCATGACACCACAACTCACATTTTTGTTAAACACTTTATACTCAGTTTGGCAAATAAATCACTCGTAACCCGAGGTCTATATCTTTCTCCTGGAAAGATACTCTCTCTCTCTCTCTTTTCCCCGAGAGTCATCTGATAACCTGTAATCCTGTTTCACTTGTCATCAAACAATATATGATCAGTGCATCATTATTCAATTAATTCAACTTAATAAATCAAATCTCATGATACAAACATTAAATCAATAATAACCTAATCATTTCTATTATTTTAGTAAATGACATTTAATATAATCCTTGTTTTTCCTTGTCACCAATCCAAACATCATAATCAATTTACTTATATCCAAGTAAAAAGTAAAAGTATAGCAAGACAAAAATTGGGGATGTAACAGAGATAGGTCTAAAGTGTGCAAAGGAAGAGGGAGAACTAGTTTTAGGAATTAGGGCTATGAATGTTGCATTCAATTCCTTCAAGATATTACTATTCTTCCTTGACTCTTCCAAAGCTAGCTAGACATCCTTTCCAATTATTTCCCAACACTTCTAAAAAAAGAGAGGAGTGAATCCATATGAACCTGGTGCTTTGTCTGGATCTAAAGAAAAAATGACTCCTTTAACTTCTTCCAAAGAGAACTCTTTTAATAACATACAATTATCTTGCTCTCCAATTAAACTCGGAATAGTATTCAATAGAGACTCACAAAAATTCTCTGGGTAAGAATAACTTGCCTTAGCAAAGAGAGAAGAAAAGCAGGTGACAGCCTCCTTCTGAATAGACAAATGATTAGAAACTAACTCCCCTTGTGCATTTTGAATATGGTGAGTTTTATTTACCTGCTTATTCATTTTCACTGAAGTATGAAAGAATTTAGTGTTTCTATCTCCAGCTTGCAACCAAGTTTCTCTTGATTTTTGTCTCCAGAATATTTCCTCCCTTGCAAGGACTTCCTCTAATTCTGATTGAAGATATTTTTGCATTTCAAACATCTGACTGTCCATCCCTTGGCTAATGATTTAAGAGTTCAGAAAAAGAAGTTTATCTGAAATTAGCTCTTTCTCCCGAAAAATATTTTTAAAATGAGAAACATTCCAAGCTCGAATTTTGTCCTTTAGAAGATGAAGTTTTCTGCATAACTGAAACATTCGGGATCCCTTAATGAAAGGAAGAGATTCCCACCAAATTTTTATTGAAGGGACAAACTCAGGGTCACGAAACCACATAGCTTCCATCTTAAAAGATTTTTTAAAACACTTAGAGACTCCATCAATCTCCACATTTAATTGAATAGGGAAATGATCAAACCCTGAGTATGATAAAATAGAGGTAAAGAAAGAGCAATGAGAAGATAACCAAGAAAAAAAAGGAGAAATCTATCCAACCTTTCAGCAATTTGAAGGAAATCTTTCCTTCTATTTGACCAAGTAAATTTGCCATTAATGGGGAGAGAATCAATCAAACTGTTGTTATTGACAAATTCTGAAAAATCTACCATAGTCTTGACTGGTGGGCTAATACCTCTTGATTTTTCCTCCAAATTTATAATTGCATTAAAATCTTCTCCAATAATAATTCTTTCTTCTTGCGTATCTTCCAAAATAGCACTTAACAAATCCCATAACCTCTTCTTGTCAATAGTGGAAGAAGGACCATACACGTTAATAATCCAAAATTTCTCAATCCCAATATGAACTTCTGCAAGCTACTAATTCGAAGCACTAGAAATAAGCTAAGCATCAACTGAAACCTTATTCCAAAACAAAGCAAACCCCCTTGAGGCCCCAGAAGCTGCTAGACAGAAAAAACCCTAATTTTTCCATTTACCAAAAATTTCTTCTGCTGAATGCAAAGATAACTTAGTTTCTTGCAACATAACTAAATCTACACCTCATAAATCCAACTGATGTTTTATCAGGCGTCTCTTGTTAGGGGTATTAATACCCCTAACATTCCAAGAAATCAATTTCATTGTTTTTGAGGAGAGCTGCACGCTCTCCTCATTGCTGATCTTATTAACATTTTCTCAAAAGTGGTTTGAACACCTGCTTGAATTTCTTCCTCTGTTATCTTAGCTTTTGGTTTCCTTCCCCTAGTCTTAATAGGAGACCCGGGACCAATATTGTCTACTAAGGGAGTTTGAGAAATAGAGGAGATAACATCCCTCACATCATCATCTTCGTTCTTTACTTCATCAGCAATCTTGTTATTTAATTCCTCCCCTACTTTTGAGATAACTTCATCAACAAATTTCTCCACCTCCTCTAAAGGAAAAGAGTCCTTGAAAGCCCCTGAAATTTGATCATTCGGAGAAATAGCCGAACCTTGAAACCCTTCTTTCTCCAGTGGCTAAGAATGCACAGAAGCATAATCTGAATGAGCATTCTCCCGATCAAACTCTTTATTCTGAGGCTCTGAAATCACAATCTCTTGAACATTGCTTAATGAGACCATCTCTTGAGGAGTAGATAGTGCTTTATCTTCTAGTGAGGAAGAAGCTCTTGATCCCAGATTTACCATTGATTCATTTGAAGGTTCCGCATTTGAAACCAAATCTAAAGGAGAAACCAAACCCTTTGCCTGCCTGACTTCATTTTCTACCATAACTGGAATCTTCTTAGTAAAAACACAATCTTGAGAGGACAAACCATCTAAATCCATTTTCTGACAATCTACCAACACACCAACATCTAAAATTTGTTTGTCAGTTGCAAGATCTGGAGAAGACATAACCAAAGAATTCTTATCCTGAGATTTTGACTGAATTTCCACTTCCCCCTCTAAGACCAATTCAGAAGAATGGGCATTAACTAAATAATCAAGTGATAATTCCTCTATTGTGGGACCTTCAATAGACAACAAAACCTCATCCACCTTCTTTGATGATTCTTCAGATTGAAAAATTTGAGCATTTGAATCATCATTGACAATCTCCCCTTCTTCCACAAAATTCTTCTCTGAACCTCCCATTCCATTAAAAGATGAACTCTTGCTGGCTACTGGAACAACATCCTTTTCCCTTGTTATGATACTAGAGACAGGCAAATCTAGGGAGAAGTCTAATTTATCAAATTCAAAAATTGTAGATGGATCTTCATAAACCAATTTATGTTTCCAAACACCCTTTGAAGTTTTCAAAATCGCCATATCAGGCAAAGGAAAAGAAGTGTTCATCACTAAACACATTCGTACCGGAAGGCTAAGATTTTTAAATGTCATCGTATCATGATTTACAAAAAAGCCCAATCGAGCAGCCATGAATCTCAGAATCCCTAAATCCCTATATTCCAAAGGAAGATTATGCAGACTTACCCAAAAAGGAAAGAAGTTCAGATTTTTTGAGGCAGGATCAAAATTAGGGCAACACTCCTAAACAAAAATACCTTTCCCCTTAAAGAACCAAGATTTAATCAAAACAATTTCATCCCTAACTCCCTTATTCTCAAAAATAACTGCAAAGAAACCATGTTCCAAAATGCAGAAATTCGATACAGAAGCCCAGTTTACCCTAACCCATGCTTCAAAATCTTCCCAATCAAAAGGATGGTTTCAGATCTTACCTATCAACGCATTCTGACTGAGATCTAGCACATGCGGTCTGATCAAATCATCTGGAATTGAAATCTCAATCTCCTTGGTCGACCCCTCTAACTTCTTAATTTGCTTGTCCTTCTAGATCCAGATCTGTTTTAGTGACAGCTTAAAGCGATCTACAGATCTGTGAGTTTACCAAACCTTCGAGATCTAGATTTAAAACCTTCTCTCCTTGAACTCGGAATCCTGGACCGACCAAAAGGAACAAAATCTTGATCCCTACTCCCAGAGAAGGCATACTTCTCTTTTGCCCTAACAAATTTTGCAAACAAACTTTCTTGAGACCGTAGAGGTCTTCTTCCATTAATCGCAAGATTTTTCGCCATCCCTCGAAATTCAACCAAGACCTAGAGTAACCTGGAGTTGTTTTAATCCCCAACTTACACATTAAGCCTTAGTAAGAAAGATTTTGGAATAAGATATTGATTTTCATGTTTTTCTAGCAACTATTCTTATTACTAAACTATGGTTATCATTATCTTTACTTCCTCATTATTGGAAAGTTGTATTATTGGTTCAATACTAACGAGGAGCCACAATAACTGACGATCCAGATTATCTTGATATAGATGCTATCATGAAGATGAAATTTAATGTGTAATTAAACCATGTATCACTGTATTATAACAATAGTTTGAAACACCATGTCAGTGTTGCTTCCTTGTGATAGCAGGCATTAGAAATTGTGTGTATAATAATTAAAGAAACAAGGTTTGATTAGATTCTTTATTATTATGTGTCTTTGGCTTTGGAGTCATATGCTCCATTATTATGTTTAAGTGAAACCAAGATAAGGGCATCACTACTACTGCACCTCAAGTGCATGCAAGTGCCTTGAGCATGGTAAGAAAAATAATGAAATCATGTTTAACTTCAAGTTATTCAAGAATAGAATACGAGAGGAAGAGCTCGATAGCTCAACTGATACGTAGTCATTATGATTAATTTCTTTCTATTGATAACATTTATTCTTAAATGGAGTAGAAGGTGTTAGAACCTTTTTAAGTCTTTAATAGGCTAGGAGCCTCCTATAATGGAAATGGTATTCTCCTTTTACTCTGTATTATCAATTTACTTTGTATTACTAACTTTAATAGGATATGTTATAGTCGATATGGATTGGAAGAAAATTCTTGAAATAGATTAAACATTTAAACTAATTTCATGAAGTTATAGACCAAGACTAGTCTCGAGATCGAAAAAGGAGAACTTTTAAACAATTAAAATATGGAATAGAGTGGCGTCGAGTCACTGGTTCCATGTTGCAGATGCAACAAGAAAACCCTTGGAATGCACTCCCAGAATCGGAGTTAGAAGCCCAAGTCAGATGGACTAAGTGGAAAAGTTAATTAACTCATTCCATGACCGGAGCAGGTCTTACTAGAACATTGTAGGATGAGATAGCTTCTAAGTCAAGTCAGGAGTGTGTGGACAATCGACTACATTCATTGTGAAATGTCTATGTATATTAAATCTTTGGCCAAAGTAATGCATCCGTCTCTGCATGCATTAGTCGGTTCACTATGCTCTAGATGGCTTAACCATCCAGTAGTGTCATACATAGTTAGGGTGGATCTATAATTGTATTACTGTGATGAGTTATGAAGGACACAACACTAGAGACTCATATGGAAAACCTACTGGTTCCTTATATCTATTCCCTTTGTGAAGGGTAGGGCCGCTTCCAAGAAGGAAGTTGAGCAGGGGACCGTCGATCTATGGTTGGAGGAAAAGACTTGGATGATTCTCTCCTTCCCAAGTAGATGACAAACCGAGACTTATGAAGATAGATATCAATTTAAATCCAGATGTAGTATATTCTATTATATGACTTGACAGTCAAATTCTAAGTAAACTTAACATTATTGCCATGAGAAAAACATTATGATTGTAAAGTGAAGGAACTCACTAACATGCTATCTTTGAACATGTTATACATTTTCAATTTGAAAATATTGAAAAAAAAGAATATGCTCTTTATGTAATCATTATGCAAAAGATTAGTGTTTTTTAAACATATGATTATGATAATCATGATTTTTTTTCTTACTTGATGGTAAAATGGGAATGTAATTTTTGGGTAATATGAGATGACATGTTACAAAGGTACATAAAATGGACCAAAAACATCACTATGAATCAAATTCAAAATCCCTCGGATCTAGTAGAGCTTGAATAAAATATAACACAATTTTACTTGTCATGTAGATTTAACAAAAGTCAAAAGCCAAGGAATAATCAACTCATCTCTCAAAAAGATTTTTATTTTTCAACACTCTAAGGCCTTTCTCACAAAAGTGGCCCATGCACTCATGCCACAACATAGTCTTCTCAACTAGTAATTTATGACTCTTGAAGGTAAGAGCATGCTTAGGAACCCATGCTACATGTCTAGAAGCTATAGGCATAGATACTACACACATTGATGCTACTAGCACTAAGTTATAGGATTCAATGCTATGAACATCACTAAACTATTACACTATATGTAGGTACTCTCTTTAAGGCATAACAAAGTTCATCTTACTAGCAAATAATCAATTATGTGCAAAACATAGGATGTGCAAAATTATGAGATGCCTTTGAACCTCCCATCATTTAAATTGATGTTGACTCTATTGTATCTAATAATACAAAGTATTTTCACCCAAATGAACCTTTCCACCATCAATGCTCTCATAATTAGAAAATGCCTCCTTGTGGAGAGTCGCATAGAAAGAAGCTCTGGAATTGATCATCAATGCATCCTCACATGCATGTATAGCCAATGTTGCAATAAATGTCATCCTAAGAAGTCCTTGAATCTGTATCATCATTCCATCATTTTCCTTGTAGTCCCTCTTTATGTGGCTTGTATTTCCATAGTTCTAGCACTCAACCTTGGTTTTTTTAGGAGACTTAGATCTCCCTTTAGGATTGGATCTTCTATCCTTCTTTTTGTTCTTTTCCTTGCCTTTCTCCTTCAATCTACCATTTACAATGAAGCATCTTGATGGAATCCAAATTTTTCCTTCTCAACTCCTCTAAGAGTAAAGAACCCACCACTTCTTCAAGCTTCACCTTAGTCATAGTACTACTAATAGCCATCACCAGGTTATGCCACAAATTTCGCAAAGAAGATTGTTAGTGTAAATAAGGTCTTTATGTATGTAGTTAGGATGTCACCTTTACTACGATTGACCTATTCACACTTAGCTTAAGTTTACTTACAATTTTTAGACTTTGTCTCACCTCATGTGGTAAAGACATGTTCTCATCTTTGTGAGACACCTATTGCATGTGCACTTTCCACTTACATGACCACTTGTCACTTAGCTCACAAGTGTCGCATCTTTGGAGGGGTAGTCAATCGAATCCTACCTTCCTACCTCCTCTCTCACGCCTATTTATACAAGACATATTTGTATATTTTTGTTCTCTTGAATATATCAATTTGGATCTTATGTGCAATTGTCTCTTGTGGAAGTTGTTTGGTATTTGCTTGCTGATCTTGGCTGTGCTCCAACATGGTATTAGAGTTGTGCTAGCAAAACCCTTCCCGTATTGAGAGATTTCCGCACCAAGCCTCATCAAAAGTTCATCGTAGAGCCAAAACGACATCACCGTTGAGTCCCAAAGGCCCAAATCAATATAGATTGACTATCCAAAAATCAATTTTAGGCACTGTCAATTTTCACAAATTTTTTTTGCCCCCTAGCCCTCATAATCATACTACGGTATAGCCGCACGGATTTGTACGGAAATTTTTTGTTGAAAATGCTTTCTTTCTTTTTTTTGGCAAAATCAACGTTTAGCAGGTCTCCATCTGCGTTTGAGTGAAATTTTAAGTTTTTTGGTTGAAATTCTTTAAATTTTATCGCTTCTGGATAGATCTGGGCAAATTTTTGGTTTATTCTGGCTCGATTTTGGGCGTTTTTCATCAAAATAGACACCCCCTAGATTGAGGGTTTTAGGCCTTTTTTTTGGTCTAATCTGGGTGTTTTTTAAAGTTTGCAGATAATGTTGTGTTGTAGGGTTTAATCCTCATCATCGACGGCCACAGTCGTTTCCTTGGTCGAAGGGTTTCTCCATCACCGAGCCCACTTTGATGTGCTTTGGCTTGAGTCCTTTCTGCCACCTGCGATATGCTTCTGGTGTGTTGGTCGGTGTCTAGAAACCCTCCAAATGATCTCCATTGATCTCTTTCACCCGTGGACGTCCAAAACCTTTCGTCGACATCTACAAAGCCGAGGTCTTCACATCAATCGGCCTCAACATTCAAGGTCGACTCCTCCCCGAAGACTTCACATTTGCCTCTACGACTTTACCTCTGCCCTCAACCCTGTTTACTTTGCCCCAATTGGCTCTTCACTGTCCATTTTTTAGGCCATCGCTACCATTTTGGGCAACGCCATCCACAGACGTCGCCATTTGAAACTGCTGAGATCACTGATTCATTTAATGCAAAGATCTTTTTTGTCATCGCCCACCGTTCATACCCTTTAACCACAGTTCAAGGTCGCCATTGTTTGGAAGGGTCAACATTTGAGGCTATCATTTCATTGCATCTATAAGTCACTTCGAAATTTGGAGTTTCTTACAACTCACGAGCTCTCATTGCAGATCAGAGGTTTGTTTTGTCTGCACTTTTTGGGTGCATGTTTGTTGAAGATCGCCATTCACAATCCAGGCTCTGCATTCAAATCTCAGATGGCCCCCTCAGCCTATCTTCCAAGTTACCACCCATTTTTGGTAGCGGCACTACCCCCAGGACCCACGTCTCTATTTCTCTGGCCCAATATCCACCATTTTCTAACGGTCACATTCGACTTCAAATCTTCTATCACGACTTCCTTCTAACAGTTTGGTCATAGTTTTTCTATGTTTGTTGCAACCTTTGTTAGTTTATTTCCTGTTATTTGTAAACTAGCATTCAATCTCTTGCCACATTCACTGCCTTCAAACTCGTCACTGGTTACTTGTTGAAGTTAACATTTAAGTCATCCAAATCTTATGTCGTTTGTGTTAGAATTTTATGCGAACTCTAACATTTGTTAAGTTGTGACTCAGCATTGTTGTAAATGTTAACATTATTGCTAATGTAAACCACGACAACAAATGCTAACCCCTAGAGGTTAGTTAAACCGCTAGCAACAATTATAACCTCAAACCATCAAAGAAGATATTTTATGACAGGCTAACCTTTTTCGAGTCAATACATCAGAGAAAACTTTTTTTTTTTATGCTAAATAGACTGTCAGGTGCTCATCACTTGCCGAAGGAGGCTGTTTTTTTCATTTTTCCATAACTTTCGCCAACAAAGGCATTTTTTGGCAAATTTATAGGCAATGGAAAGGTGTTTCCGTCCTCTTCAACTTAGCATCGAGATGATTTGCAATTTGTGCCATTTCAGCTATTTTTGTGCCTCCGAAGTCAATTTTTGCTATATTTTGCAACATTTTTTCGATAGGGCATAACTTTTGCCCACATTATTGGAAATTCATGAATTTTTTTGAAAGTGTTCAAATTTTCACAAGGATTTCCAATTTGTACTCAATTCTAAGATTTGGATAGCCCATTTTGTAAAAATCACCGTGCATTATAAACGGTCGATTTGGCATCCAATCTTAACACAAGTTGTAATTTCTCTTGCACATCTTTCTAGGGGGCCTATGTTTTAGCACTAATCATTTTTTTTTTTTTTTTTTGTGGGGGGGGGGGGGGGGGGTAAACTTTCATTTCTGCTTAGATAGTGCTTAAATTTTGATCATGTATATTATTGTGGATGTCACACATAATGCCTTCCATTCGAGTATTCTCAATAAATCTTGTAGTAAATAGAAAATCAAATGTGGCTATTGTGGGATAAAACAACATATAGCATAAGAATGTCATCATCGTAAAATCGATGAACTCAAACAACAACCTTATTCATGTTTAAATTTCTATAGATCATTATAAAGAACTTGCAGAAAAATCATCTAGTCTCACTTAGACATCTTGTGAGACAACATCATTTGGGGATGAACAATCTAGTTAGTTGACTTGCATTGATATCTCGTCTCCACCATCATCACCTATTTCTACATCTAAATCCAAAGTTGATATCTCCATGGCTTCCAGTGATTCTATGCACCAAGATATTGATATCATCTTTCCAGATCCACCACATTGGGATGCATATCTACTCGACATTCATGTCTTTTCGTAGAGTCTCGCATTGCAGATTTGGAAGACACCATTGATAACATCTGTCTTTTATTCGATGATAGCTTCAATAAAGTTACATCACCATTGTCTTCTTCAGATATGATTGCTCTTGCCTTGCCTACATCAACTTCTATCGTGACAGAGTCTATAGATATTTATGAGTCCATGTATTTGACTCCATCATCGTGTATTTTTACATACTCTACAGAAGTATTAGATTCTCATTGGTCCAGTTATCACCATACATCTATGGTCCATGTGGTCCCTGATCTCGAATCTTATATGGTACGTGATTCATGTTATCAACATTTGTCACACATCAGCATTGGCTTGGAGATACTTGAGCATCCTATGAAGACATCATGGGCATTGTAACATCCAAATCCAAAATGACAAGAAGTAACTAAGTTTTTACAACGGTAAATTTTTTTTTTACTAGGTAATCAAATACAGAAGTAACTCATCTATAATCCAATACAACATTTTTCATTTTATCATAAACATGATCTCATTTTCATAAAACTGAAAGAAGTGATATACATTAAACACTTTATTTTCTAATAAATGAAATTTTCTTGAAATAACAAATATTGGAAACATACCATTAACATGCATCTCGATTGTCGACCCATCACATTCAAGACTCGGCATTCCTCAGTATTTGGAAGAGAAAGTATCTTCAAGGAGCTTAACCTCCAACCACAGACCGTCGGTCTCCCGCACTCCTTCCTAACCGGAAGTGGCCCTACCCTACTCAAGAGGATAGACTTAGGATAACCATCGGTGTTTGCCATCTGAGCTCTGGTGTTGTAACCTACGTGTCTTGTTATCGTGCAGATCCCTAGATACCCTCTAGTCATGCACGACACTCCACAAGAAACGCCATCCAGTTACGGTGAATGTTCGATGCACTTAAGGATAGTACACCACCTTGGCCTAAGGATTTGTTTGTAATTAGCATTCTAAGAACGCATGAACTTGGTTCACCCACCCTACTCGACTTGAACTGATCGAAATCCTACAGTTTCCAGTTTGTATAATTTTGAACTAATTGACGACCTTGATGACCTCAAGGGTTTAGGATTTCCTCCTGTAATAGCGCATGGCGCAACATTTACTCTAATCCCGAGTTCATAGTTTCAAATCCATTTTCATGTAAAAACATTGTTTATAAACGTCCACTCCTAAGTGGTTTCATATTTGTTTACACAGTTTCCAAAATTGCACAATATACTCAAATATCTAAAACCATTTCCCGTTATCTCGAAATTCGAGGATTCTAGACTCATATGGTCTACAAGGTAAAATAATACTTGTACCATCGCATGCAACGTAATCTCGACTCACATGCAGGTTTTTAACTCTAATTGTTCATTACAGAACCATGAAGGTTTCCTAATCTTTACTACTACTTTAACTTCCTACTCCTCTTTCCGTGTCATTAGTTTCACATGATTCATCAAGATGAGAGTCGAAAATAAAATATAAATGGTTTTGGAATCTTTCTTATGTCAATAGAGACGTAAGACGGATAAGACATCAACTGTTTACAACTGCATTTACCGGCTATCAAACATACTAAATTTTACGTCAAAACATGCTTAAAAACTGTGGTTTTGACTCCTACACAGCATGCACGTGGAGCAATGTGTTTACTCGCTGTGGAGCTATCATTCAAGGAAGGTAAATTACATCTTGCAACATGATGAGTTCGTTCCTAAATGTATATACGTTAGAGAACTGCGTTCTTTTATTATATTGTGTCATTCATGACAAGAAATGTTATAGTTTTTGAGTTCACGAATTCTAGAAGACAGCAAAACTTCTATTTCTGAGTTTTTAAATCTCAAAACACAGTAAGGATACCATTTTAATGACCTACTTCACACAGAACTCATGATAGAGGACAATGTCATCATATTTGATTGGTTGAACGTATTTATTCATGCACAGCTAAGACACATTTACAGTTCTACGCTGAGCAAATGAAAGTATGGGAAACAAACCTGTCGAAGGACTGAAGTTCGCTGTGGCTAAATCCACGTACTCCTCAAGCAAAACGTGCCTCCTCCGGACTCCTATCCCTATCTCTGCCGATTACTACACAAGACAATGACAGCTTCTCTTTTTGCCCTCGTCTCGCTCCTTCTAAATTGTGCGAAACTACTTCCTCACACAACGACTGCCTGCAAACATCTATCCTCTCTTCCCACCGTTATGCTCTCTCCACACAGTTATCCTCTCTTCACACAGTTATGCTCCCTTCACACAGCTATACTCTCTTCACACCGTTATGCTCTCTTCGCACAGCTATGCTCCCTTCACACAGTTATGCTCTCTTCACAGCGTTATGCTCTCTCTCCCAGTGTTATGCTCTCTACCAGTAATATGCTCTCTACACAGCGTTATGCTCCCTACACAGCGTTATGCTCTCTCCCAGCGTTATGCTCTCTTCACAACAAAAATGACTTCCTTAACTATCTTCCCCACTCAATAGAGTCTCTCCCCCCTATTCTAACTACCTCCGACTCTGCCTTTACTCTCCTATCTCTCCCTTACTTCGCAGCCTCCCCAACTGTCCCCCCGATCTCCTCTTGCTTCGCAGTTCTTTCTGCCGTTTCTCCCTCAACGACGGGCTACTCCTTCCTCTCTCCACCTTGCGAAGGAAACCCTCTCATTAAACTCTCGTTTCACGTTCCCCTTCACTCCTACTGCCCACGAAGAAGGTTATAACAACTTTCAACCGCCTTCCATTAATCTCTCCACTTCTAAAAACTACCTCCGACTACTCCCTTCGCAACTTCTCAACTCCCCCTAAACTCCGCAGTTTCTTCTTCTTTCACACAACAGCAACCGAAACCTCTCCACCCTCCTAGATGATGGAGTATCAACATTTATTATCGGTTACTCTCCTTCACAACTGCAAACTACCTTCCTCTCACGTCATGGAAAAAGGAATCTCTCCAAAGAGTTCTCGGTTGACATAAATCTAATCACATGGGTCAACATAACTGATTTTAAACCCGACTTCCCATTTATCACGACCATTCAAAAGGTGGTGGTTCCTATGGCGATGTGGCTTTCTAGAAGACATAACAACTCTGCCTCCGCTCGAATACCAAGGTATCTAATTCAATCCAAAAGCCACTATAAGATGTGTTGTGGAGTTAAGCTCGGCTTGGCGGTGGTTAGGAAATGACTAGAGCATCGTTTTGGTCGAAAAGGAAAAAGAGACAAAGACCAACTTATTAAGAAAGCTCAAGGTTAGATTGACAAGAGCTCGCGGTCAAAGCTAGAAGAAAAGACTCCTGCAAAACAACGACCAAAACTAAATATTACACGCTATGGCTTCAAATCGACATTCGTCGATCTACAAGAAAAGAATAAATTCACAACACAAGTTCGACGCGTTTTACGACAATCTCGACGGATTGATCGTAATGCAAACGAGTTTCTACAACGTTAGACGCACAAAGCCGACTTCTCGCGTCTTTCGACTACAAGACAAGATTTATAATTTCGCCACAAGATGGTTCATTAAATACTTATAAACGAAAATAATAAATGTCTAAATAAGTTGACTTTCTATGATGGACTTACAACGACATCGACGACTCCAAGATTCTATATGACGACTTTCGACTAGGATATTATGCTTTATCCTCTGACGTCGACATCTAGTTAACTAACCCAACTGACAACCAAGACTAAATGATGGTTCCAAGGTTTATCTACCTGATTGGCGTTCTCATTAACAAACACCTTTGGTTAATTTCCAGAGTCTATACTCTCTCTCAAAGATACTTTCTCTTCCCGTCGAACACGGTCCACCTGTTCCTGCATCGACAGACTCACATACAATTTTGTGGTCAAAGCACCTATGATCCAAATATAATATATTCAAACATCATTGCATTTATTATAAAGACATTTAGTCTACAATATCACCTTGATCGTAATCATTAGATTCCACAATTTCATATAACAACTTTGTAAAATAAATTGTCAGTTTCCATGTCGTCCACAACATATTAAATTACTGAAATTTGCAAGAAAGTAAATAACATAATTGTTTCCAGAAAGAGGGATGTAACAGGCATCATCTTAGTCTTTGGATCATGTGTAGAATTTAGAGACTTTCATATTGCTTCCTACATGTTCCTATCTAGAATGGGAAGATCACTTGCACACTTTTGTGGGTTTTTTCTTCCTAAGGAGAGAAATGCAGTTCAGCATTCATGGATCATCTTCAACATCTAGTTGCAAGCTTCTACCAACACTACAAGAGGTATTTTGAGGGGAGGTTGCATGGTTAGTCTTCTCATATCAATATTGTGAGGATCCATTTCTTTGCATGGAGTTCATTCCTTCACATTTTCTAGGGGGGTCACATAGACCTCATCTTTTCTCTCCAATGGGGGGAATATTTATTGTACTTTAGTGTTAGAAGTAGTCCTTGGGGGGTCATGTTTAGTCCTTCTTTTCTTCTTCGTCACTTGTACACTTTTATCATGTATCATTTCTCTTTTGGAGAGGAGTTTTATTTCCCACTGGGTTTTCTCCTTTACTCGTTTTGAAAAATTCATTTGTACATGGGTACCTAACATGGCCTAGTAGCCAAGAACCATCATCTTTGTATTGCTTCTCCCTAAGTTGTACTTAAGGGGGGTGTTAGTGTAAATAAGGTCTTTATGTATCTAGTTAGGCTATCACCTTTACTAGGATTGACCTATTCACACTTAGCTTAAGTTTACTTAGGCTTTTTAGAATTTGTCTCACCTCATGTGGTGAAGACATATGTTCTCATCTTTGTGAGACACCTATTGCATGTGTACTTGCCACTTGCATGAGCACTTGTCACTTAGCTCACAAGTGTCGCATCTTTGGAGGGGTAGTCAGTTGTCGACTCCTACCTTCCTACCTCCTCTCTCATGCTTATTTATACAAGGCATATTTGTATATTTTACTTATCTCTTGAATATATCAATTTGGCTTTTATGTGCAATTGTCTCTTGTGGAAGTTGTTTGATCTTTGCTTGCTTATCTTGGCTGCTCCAACAAACATAACAATGCAATACACTAATCCTTATCATTCATTTGTACACCTATGGATTTTCATTAGCTCATGATGATATTAAATGCATTCAAGTGCTCTCTAATGGAATCACCATCACTCATCCTCGAAGAATAAAGCTTCTTCCAAATAGAAAAATCTTATTTACCAAGGATTTAGCCTAGTCTAGGTTTCCCACTTTCTTCTCGAGGATCTATGTGGTGGGCCTTCTTGATACATTTAGAAGCATTAGATCTACCAAACAAATCCTAAGTTCTAGGGTTCTAGATTTCTGATCCATGACCACCTAATCTTCATCCTTCATAGGTGTAGGTTTATTTCCAAAAACTATAACCCATAGATCTTAATGCTCTCCAATGGAATCACCATCTATCATCCTCAAATAATAAAACTTCTTCCATATAAAAATATTATTTACCAATCAATCTACCCTTGAAAATGAATCATCCTTGATGGAATCCAAATTTTCCCTTCTCAACTCCTCTAAGAGTAAAGAACGCACCACTTCTTCAAGCTTCACCTTAGTTGTAGTACTGCTAATAGCCATCACTAGGTTATCCCACAAATTTGACAAAGAACATAACAATGTAATATACTAATCATTATCATTCATTTGTACACCTATGGATTTCCATTATCTCACAATGATATTAAATGCATTTACGTACTCTCTAATGGAATCACCATCACTCATCCTCAAATAATAAAGCTTCTTCCAAATAGAAAAATCTTATTTACCAAGGATTTAGCCTGGTATAGGTTTTCCACTTTCTTCTAGAGGGTCTATGTGGTGGGCCTTCTTGATATATTTAGAAGCATTAGATCTACCAAAAAAATCCTAACTAGGGTTCTAGCTTTCTGATCCATGACCACCAAGAATCTTCATCCTTCATAATTGTAGGTTTATTTCCAAAAACCACAACCCATAAATCTTGGTTCTTTCCAATAGAATCACCATTACTCATCCTCAAATAATAAAGCTTCTTCCATAGAAAAATCTTATTTACCAAGGATTTAGCCTAGTATAGGTTTCCCACTTTCTTCTAGAGAACATATGTGGTGGATCCTCTTGATATTTTCAGAAGTATTGAATCTACCAAACAAAGCCTGACTAGGCTTCTACCTTTATGATCCATGACCACCCAATCTTCATCCTTCATAGGCACAAAATTATTTCTAAAAACAATGACCCATAGATCTTGGTCTATGAGAAGATCCTCCATTTTAAGGTTCCATAACTCAAAATTTGTACTATTAAATTTATCCATCTCCAACCATGATGTTCTCACCATCATTCTTCTAAAATAAGATAACTCCTATTATAATTCCTCGAGCTTTTACCCAAGACATTAATGATCAAATAACGGATGAACATTTTTTCTTCATTACAATTATGACACAAATGTGCTATAATGCACACCTACACATGAGAGATTCCTCATCACAACACAACAACACTCACTAAGCATGACATTAATGCACAAAACATGATGGCATAAGTGGAAGACTTAACATTGTCACATGATAATATCAACATGATGGCCATATGAGAGGATAGAGTTGCCTTTAATGGTAGTGACTCAATATTAGACCACAACCTCCATCTCTCACAAAAGGATAAGGAAAGGATGAGAATGACCACTATTTCCTAGTCCAAGGAAATCTAAGCATCATCCCATCTTGAGATTCAAACAATCACACACTCACACATCCCACGAGATGTGGAAATGACATTCAAAATGTAAGAGAAGTCTAACTAGGAGGTCAAATGGAAAGGAAAGTCAGTAGCTCACCTAGTCCTGTGGGAGATTACATTTTTCCTCATGCCACATGATTCATGACACAAGGAGAAGATTAAGTATGAGAAGAAATCAAACTTGACCAAACCAAGATGAAAGGCATTAAAGGCAGGTGATCTTAGGGAACAACTCTCCCATTGACATTTTTTGAAAAAGGTCTAGAAGTGTCCCCAATCTTTGAATCGCCCCTTTTAGGTCTAAATCACCCATCTTACTAGTTTGGAATCATCCAAGATATTTATAAATCAACCAAGCTATCATATGATCACCCCTTTTACTAGTGCAAATTGCCCCCTTAGAAATAGGTAATTCTAGACAGTGAACAACCTTGAAAATGCATTGTAAGGTTATTAGAGGCTCTAAAATTGTTTCCAAAGATATGTATTAAAGGTATCTAACCCCCTAAAACACTTAAGTCTAAGATCTAGCCCTCAGAGACCAAACCAAGAGTCATAAGACCCAAGGTAAGAGAAGGACTAAGCCTGTGCAAACCTTAAGTCACCTAACACTAAATCAGGCACAACTCCCTATATTTGAGTGTTGTTCATAATCAATTTGACCTGATCATTCCTTTCATGTTTAGGGTTCAATTTAATATGTCTAAAAAATCATGGAACCATAAATTCATTTTAACCAACATTACTTACTAGTTATCAAGTATTCCTTCCTTAACCATGTGATAATAACATGCAGGACTAATCATTACTCCTAAGTTGCAAAGCAACACAATCACTCCACTAATGATTTTGGTTTAAACAAGCATCAAAATGATAACTAATCATATTACATAAGTTTCATCACAATTTAAAACTAAGCTAGATTTACACATCCTAAAATTAGGCTTTTCCACATCATAGAATTCCATTGCAAACAAGCTATCTTTTCAACCTATAAGACAATTGATGCAAGATTACTATGTGGCACTCTCATCCCATATGTGAATAGTTTAGATATGATTACATAGATAGATCATAACATTTATACAATTTAAACCTCGAGATACAAATGTCCTCAATTATACATTTCTCAATAATGCATCCATAAAGATCTACAACAACATGAAACAAGAGAATAATGTACACTCTCCAAAGCATCACCCATGATCCATGTAGCCTTGATAGTGATCAACACCACCCAAGCATGTGGGACCTAGAGGCCCACTCCTCTAGACTAGAAGGTAATGATTGGGAAACCATGCAAACACACACCAAATAAGGTGGGCATGATACAAGAGCAAATCATATTCAATAAATTTAGTAAGCATGCACATTGTAGTCACAATACGAACCAATGGCATACAAATGGAATGGTGATAAGACCAAAACATACAATAAGAATACACATACACTCATGTCTCATACTTTGGATTCCCAACAAATCATACACAAGGATTCAACAACACCAATCAATGTACAATCATACACATCACAAACTCCATCTATATACAACTTGAATTAACATCAATACAAAGAGAGTGTAGGTCACACAACCCAAGAATGACATCACTATGATTCTTCAAACTAAATAGAAAATAAGGGTACACATCTACCCATAATAGATGGTTCTCAAGAAAACTAGCAATTGGGACAAGACCCTAGACCCATACCTATCCATCAGGGCACCAACCAAAAGGCCCTACCTACATATTCATCTAGGAATTAGAGGCTTCACAGTTCTTTTCATACACATGAATAGGATCCAACACATAAAAGAAGGCCAAAAGCTCAAAATAGCCTTGGAATGAAAATAAGGCACAATCATGACACACACATTGCCACAAGATAGCTAATCTCATTTCCCTAAGGAGATTTCTCATCCCACAAAATAAAAAAGATCATACATGGTCTAAATTCTAATATTCACATTTTCAAAAAATCAAGAACCATCCAAATGGTCAAATCCACCATTAATGAATGCTCAATTTTCTTTAAAATTTAAAATACAAAATTTCTAAAAATAAAGAATACCCCCTTAGAGCATAAAAATAAGATCACACCTTTCATATTACATAACATTTTTCAAAAAAATTGCTATAGTTTTGACCTAAATACAATTTTAAAAAATGAAGAACCCTACAAGTACAAAATGCACAACAAGCCAATTCTATAGCTTTTTTTCTACTTTATCCTTACACAAGGAATGTCATATGCAACCACCTATTGCGATCATGGCCAAGACATAAAATTTAATTACACAAATGCAAATAACTCAAAATAAAAATACCCTTTTTGATGTAAGGGTTTCGGGGTCCCTTCAAAACCCGTTTTACCCCTTTTATCAAAAACTCAAAATAAAAATACCTCTAACCAAGAAAACTCTCAACAATAGAGTTGTCTCTCATGAAAGCAATCCACAAGCATATGCAAACAATCCTTTTTCCAATCACCACAAAAAAGCTCCCTCCAATCCTTAGCTTTTTCACTTCAAATTCATACAAGGGTTTTAAGTCATCCTCAAGCAAGAACAAAATAAGAATGAAGAAGTCCAATCCAAAATGCATTCCCTTTTTCCTTTTTGGAAAAAATCCCTAAACCACAAAGGTGGATTTTTTGCCTACTTCACAATCTAAACCAATTATTTCATAATTAGATATTTTGATTCCAAAAATCTAATACCCTTTTTATTTCTTTTCATGAATGAATTAAATCTATTGCATAATATCTTCACACTACAATTTATTATATTGCACAAAACTTTATTCACTTAAGCATTTAACAATTAAAAAATATTTTCAAACTCATTTGTATAATAGTCAATTTGCAAGCACTTACAACTATAACGTATACTAAACAATGCGAACACAACAGAGCTAAAAAATGCACACAAAACAACCATACACTTTATGGGTTTAAATCCAAAATTGACAATGATTTAGATCCATCCATAGGAATATATCATCATGGAATTCATAAATGAACTCCCTCAAATAAAACAATAAAACATCAAAATGATTTAACTTATTTATTGTGGTCAATAGGTTTTCAAAAATTTCCATCATGGTTGCTTTTAAGAAAAAATTCACAACATAGGGAATCATGTGTCTCTTCTTCAATCATGTAGGGTACATTTTAGCCTACCTACATCTATTGTGTGTAGTCACAACCAAGATTCATTAGTGTATTTTGGAAATCCTTGTGGGAGAGATTGGATTTGTATATAGTTTTTCATCTACAAATAGATGGTTAGATGGAGGATGTTAAGCACACACTTCTACAACTATTGCACTTTGATAATTATACACACCTATACACCTGGGATGACAACCTACTATACATCCAGCATGCCTATAAAAGAGCTTTGCATAGTTCTACAAGGTAGTCCTTTCTAGACATGTTTTGTGTTTTAACTTGCAATACCCCTCAACATATCCTACAACACACCACTTCACTTGGAGTCACACACACATGAATGAGAAGAAAATAGTGCACATATATTTTTGAAACACATTCAATGTGTACACTAATAGGTTCAATAGATTCTCTCACACCAACATTCAAAATAAAAAATAGCACCATGATGTGCACCACACATCTCCCTCATTCAAGGTCAGTCAAAAAGTCTAGTTGCACCTTCATAAGGGATTCTTTAATGATCAACACTTAGAGATGAAGCCTCTATGTTATGGTCCATACACGATTCTACATGTAGCTGGTGAGAATGCATTTTCTTGATCTCTTACAATACTTAGGTTTGCTTCTAGTGTTTAATCTGGAACTCCTTAAACCATACTTTCCTCCTCTTCTCAAGCAAGCATCAACTCAATATCCTTCAAACTTGGATATTTAGCACTTGCACATTATTACACAAGACAAGATCATTCAAACTACCATAATGTGCACTTGTTAAGGTTCGCATAATTTGTTCAAAGTGGCTAAGATAGGGTGGTATGTAGATCAAGAAAAGTGGTACAATATTTAGTAGCTCCGTTTTCAGTTTCCACAACTCACTAAAGATGCAATGGGGGTTGTGGACACCTAAAATTGACCACTTAATACCATGTAAAATACCACCTCACTATATACCAAACCCATTCATAATTCCCTTTTCATACCACTAAATATACCACATTATCACATTCTCTAATTAACTAATTAATCTTTATTATTTAGTTAATTAGTCATCTCTAATTAATTAATCATTTCTACATTTATCCTGTTATGGAGTAAAAAGTGGACACATGTCTTTTTGCCTCCTAGTTTAGCTCCTAGGTCCCTATGATAACATTATACATTATAAATATTCATCCCGGTGCAAAAGTCCCCAAAACCAACGCAAATTGGGAACTAGGGGCCCATATTCTTCCTCACCCCAGACCAAAAAGGTGCCTTGGGACTTGGGTGCCCATGCCCAAGTCCTCCCTTTTTGGTTGGGGCAAATTTCAATGTTTGTTGACATAGGACCTTTAAAAGGGTCTCTCCTTCTCGACTCTTTTGGTTAATTTCATGAATGTTAGTGGGAAAGCATATATAAGTGTGTTTTTGAATTCATTTGTAACCTAGATAGCGATAGCCAACTTGAAGCATTGGAGCAAAGAGCATTCAAAGCATTCATTGTGCTTATAGAGCAAATTTGTATTGTCATTGTGTGTGTAGTTGAAGGTTTGAGGTTATCATCTATCTCTCCTTATGAGTTGAAGAGCTTTCATCCTCCTAAGGGTTTCATCACATAGGTGATATCATTTGTGTTCATCATCATTTGATTTCATCATATTGATTTCATGTTTAGCCTCTGCCCTGCAAGGGTGTGGTCTCCCTATCAAACAACGGTGTTGGGAAGCTTGAATGCTATCCTGAGATTTGACTGAGGCATGTCCCTAAACACCATAACCCCCAAACCCCTTTTCTTCTTGTGTTCAAGTTACAGGTGTGAGACCCAGAAAAGTGAAGACATTGGAAGACTAAGTAAGGATTAGGGTTTCGAGATCTGATGAAATTTTGGGAATATTCCTCTATGCAAGACTTGGGTGCCCATGAAATTGTCCTCTGCCCATTTCAGGGTCCAGACCTGGCTTCAGGGCAGTCTTTACAGCATTTTCTCAATTTAGACCTTCAACAGATTCTCACTTCCAGGACTCGGTCACCCAAAAATTCATCCTTTGACACCTCTACTTCTGATATCAAGTCCTCCTCTGTTCACTGATCTCAGTGCTTCTTTCAGATTGTTTGTATCTATCACCGTTTGTTAGTTATGCTCCAATCATCATAGAACTAGGGTTTAATGCATATTTGACCTAGGGTTTGATAAAAGGATTGATTAATTAGGATATTTTCATAGAACTCTTGAGTACAAGATCTGTAGCTAAGCCCACCTCCATTTGGTAGTGATTTGGCTCAATCTTGTCCTTGAATGTTATTGTGGAAGAGGGTTTGATTTAGTGTGCATGTTAGACTTCATCATTCATCTTTTTCACACATAACATTTTGGTGAACCCGTATCTAAGATTTGCATCTTGCTTATTATTCAAATCATATATTTCATTTATTTCATTTCATATTCATCAATATCCATTTGAAAATCTTGTATGATCTTGGAAAAAGTGAAAAAATTAAGCATTCTAGGCTAGAAAAAGGCATAGTTTTGCATTGTTTTCATTACATATGATAGAAAGATTTAAATTTTTTATTTTTACATTAGATATAATCTATATTACAGTATACAATCATTTCATGGTATTGTACCTTACATTTGAAGATCTCATTTGCTAGGGTTTTGTTGAAAAAGTTGCATTTTTCCTAAAACCTAGTCAATTTCAAAAGCTAGGGTTTGTAGTTAAAATCTTATTTTAGATTTTGCTGCCATCATAAACATTTCAATTCAAATCTAACATTAATTTATAACATATTTTCATTGTTTATTTGAAAAATTTGCATCCTTTCGTACCTTGGTTTGAAAATCACATGTTTGTAATTACACATTGTGTATTTCAACATAAGGAATTTGACATCTCTTTAACATTTATTTGCAAGAAATATTAAAATCGTCTATATTACGTTTTGTGCAGCACCTTTAACATCTTTATCACTCCATTTTTAGCGACACTAGTGTGTTTTTGTTCTTTCAAAAAGCTTCAAAAACCTAGTTTCCTCAAACTAGTGTTGTGATGTACAAAAGTCTCTCATATTGGTTGTATTTGATAAATGAATAGATCTTATTGTACATTGTTGTTCCAAGACATTTCATTATGGCATATTCATGTCATTTCTCTTTGTTATCTTTGCATGCATATATCAAAGATCTCAATTTTCATAGATTCATAACCCTCATGGGTAAGTATCCTTCAGTATTAGAAAATCTAACTGATTTCATCTCCATGGACATTCATGAGAAAGATGATTGTGAAAGTTCTTCTTCTATTACTACTATAAATCATGATAATTCCTTGGATCTAATATCTAAAGTATATGATGATGATGATGATTCCATGAGTCATCCTATTCCTCCTTTAGTTGAATGTTTAAACACCTTGGATATCACTAAGGAAGTGAAGACCCTCAATCTTCCTCCATTGGCTGAATGTTCAAGTACTTTGGACATCACTAAGGGTGTGAAAACCATGAATAGTTCTCCTTTGGTTGCATGTTCAAACCCCTTGGATATCAATAAAGATATAATCATCGCCAATTCTTCTAACAACATTTTACCTTCCCTTCATTCCAATGCTCTCCTTCCAAAAGATGAAGCATTGATGGATGAAGAAATGTATCTCACATTACATCCTCTAGGGATGGATGTTGAGCCTAATCAATGTAAAAACAATGTTAATTCAATCAGCATTAATAGACTTATTCCACCCACTAAGGAGATAATGGATAAGTGTACTAATGTTCCTAAACTCATTGTGAATGGGGCACGTAATGTGCCTCCTCGCTTCAAACCAGTGATCACGGTTCAAGGTGCTCCAACACCACCTCGACCACCGGGTTACATTCTCAAGTTTGTAAAACAAATTACTCAAGGAAATCAAGCATATCAAAATGTGTTGCAACAACCTTATCACAATGTGGTTGCTCACACATACAATACGTGAAATAATAAACAAAGTAAACAACAATCAAACATCCCAATCACTTTACCAACTTCTCAACCTATGCTTCCTCAACCATCTCGTCTTACTCATAAATTTGGTCAAGATTATGATCTTTTTAAGCAGCTTCGTGCTACTCACACTAAGATCTCTCTCTAGGAACTCATACAAACATCGTCTACATACCACATAATGCTCCAAGAAGCTTTACAAAAGGTGATTGTACCACCTGTTGTTAAGCCAAATGATGTAGCAGCTTTATTAGATTGTATGCATGCGACAAAAATGGATATTCTATTTCAACAACATGAATTATCATCAATTGAGGTTCAAAACCAATATGATCCTCTTCTAATCTTTGTCACAATAAACAAAAAATTGATAAAGCAAGTTATGATTGACAATGGATCGGCTCTTAATGTTTATGGTATTGATTTGTTACACAAAATCACGGTTGATACATCTTCAATCAAACTAGATAAACTTAACATTCGTGGCTTTGATAATTTTGATAGACAATCCTTGGGTACCATAACTTTACCAATAAAGGTTAGACTCGTGACATTATCCACCCCTTTACATGTCATGCTTGGTGCACTTTCATATAACATCATTCTGGGTAGACCATGGATTCATGCCTTGGGGGCAGTTCCATCTACCCTTCATTGATCAATAAAGTTTATTTACGAAAATAAACTTCACACCATCAAAGACGATCCAGAGTTGGAAAGTTGTTTACACATTGAAACACAAAAACAAGTTATCAATCATAAGACTCTAAATAATTTAAAAGTTGATTCATCAATACCTCTTGCCATAGATAATGTTGTGCAAGATTCAACATCACCATCAAATGCATTTCTTGGTGACAATTGGGTTTCATTAGATTGTACTCCTTCCTTTATAAGGGAATATAAACTTAATGACCATAATCTTGAAGCATCAAAAGTTGTGTCAATCTCATCAAAGCAATCTTTGGAAATACCTAAGAAACTTAAGGTTTCTTTAGTAGAAAACAAAGATGACACTATTACTTACACTACAGAATATGAGACCTATGAGCCTCCACCATCTTCTAAAGAGATGGCATCCCTTTCTGGTCATGGTTTTAAAATCCTTTACAAAAATTGCAACTACATAGGCAATGGTTGTGGTGTAAACCAACAAGGAATCAAAGTACCCTTACAAGTTGCAATTAACTACTCAGCTAGTATTGAATACCATTATTTGAATCCCATGAAAGCCTATCGTCATCCCACTCTTAATGTTAATACAATATCAACAAGTCTGAGACTAAGTACGATATATCCTTCAATGATAGACATGGATTATCCACCAGGAAATACTCCATTGAATCAGGTAACTATTTCTACCTCCTTTAGCCACACTCAATGTAGCATCTACTCCAGTTGCTCTCAAGGGTGGTCCCCTCCTAGATATATATGTTGATAGTGTTGTGTTGTGTTCCCCCATATTGTGTCAAATGTTGTTTAGGTCTCCTTGGCTGACCTTGATACTCTTATAAGACCAAGGATACAAGGAGATTGCATCCATTGTGATACTTATTCTATTTTTTTCTCTTTTCTTCTAATCTACTCTCTCTAATGTCAATTGTTGTGTGTGGTGCCTTGGGGGCATAACGTTGTGGATGGTGTCTTAGGGGCATCATCCCACATTGTAATCCTAAGTCACTTTTGTCTCGTCTCTCATTTTTTGTTATTTCATTATTACATGGCTCTATTAGTCAATGGATGATGATAACAAATAAATATTGATAAGGACTGTGCGTTCCTACAACAAGAAAATAAAAATGGACCCAGTCCATATATGAAGATGGGGTTGACATATTACTGATGTTGGACTAGTAGAATCACCTCGTGTTGTGATTCGTGTTGTGAAATCTCTTGTAACAAACCTTTGCAATACTCTAATATGCTTCTATGCACTTTTGATTATTTTGTATCTCACCTTGTAGATACACTCAGTTTTGAGATACCTGAAGTATAACCTCACAGTTATACTCAGTTCCGAACCCGCAAGTGTAGCCTTGGTCTATTATGTGATATGATAAATGATTTCTATGTAAGTTTCATGAATTGATTTGGTTGTTATCTTAGCTTAGATATTTTTTATTATGTTAGCAAATGATAATGGTGTGTTTGTGGGAACATTCGGTGATCGTAATCACATGTCACTTTGGGGCATGGGCTTTGCGAAAGCTCTTATTCCCTTGCGTGTTTTTACTTTACCTTAAATGTGTTTGATACCGGCAAGAGGGATCAACCACTTTAAGGTGGGAGCATATATTGTGGTATTATACTTGATTATTTTAGATATTGATGATAAAGTGTGTTTGTGTATGCTTCCTTTTCATCGTAAGGCATCTACAGATGCAGGTGAGCTTGTGTACTTTGTTTTGTTTTGTGTATACCTCCTTTTCATTATAAGGCATCTATGGATGCATGTGGGGTTGTATACTTTGAGCATGCTTCCTTTTAACCGTAAGGCATCTACAGATGTAGGTGGGGTTGCATTTTGAAAGCCCTTTTACGGAAGGTGGGATTGTGTATTCCCTTGAGTGGTTGCACATCCTTTTAAAAGTCCTTTGTGGAGATGGGGTTGGATCTCGAGTTATTCACCCTTAAGCGTGTCTTTGACGGTTTTGGTAGCGTAGCTCAACCGTTAGGTGTGTTTGGCATGTCTTACATAGTGGAGTGTAGCAATGAGCTCCTTCTTATCACCCGTGTTTGTTGTGTATAAGATGTATAGTGTGTCGATGACATACTCTACGACGCTCATGTATACCGTGTGTTTTTTGTGTCTTCCTTACATGTCTTGCATGTTTTTAGTGGTTTAAAGGTACATAGTGATGAGCTCCCCCCACGCTGTTATATATATATATATCATGTCTTCTCAGTGTATTGTGTGACTGTATTCATGTCTTCTCCGTGTATTGCACACTTTATTGTCTTCTCCATGTATTGCATGCTTCCTTATTGTATTCATTATGTTTTGCATGATTGTCAAGTGTTTTCTTATGTTTGCCTAAGCTTGGGGGCTAGAAATGGTCCTTCAAACTTAGGGTGTGTCTTCACTCTAGTATTTGATGTGTTTGATATGCTTCGACTGTACTTTAATGCATGTATTGATCATAAGATCATACACACATTAAAGTGGGGGCTAAATGTTATGGAGTGAAAAGTGGACACATGCCTTTTTACCTCCTATTTTAGCTCCTAGGTCCCCGTGATAACATTATACATTATAAATATTCATCCCGATGCAAAATCCCCTGAAACCAATGCAAATTGGAACTAGGGGCCCATATTATTCCTTACCTTAGACCAAAAAGGTGCCTTGGGACTTGGGCACCCATACCCAAGTCCTCCCTAATTGGTCGGGGAAAATTTCAATGTATGTCAACATAGGACCTTTAAAAGGGTCTCTCCTTGTCGACTCTTTTGGTTAATTTCATGAATGTTAGTGGGAAAGCATATATAATTGTGTTTTTGAATTCATTTGTAACCTAGATAGTGATAGCCAACTTGAAGCATTGGAGTAAAGAGCATTCAAAGCATTCATTGCGATTCTAGAGCAAATTTGTATTGTCATTTTGTGTGTTGTTGCAGGTTTGAGGTTATCATCTATCTCTCCTTATGAGTTGAAGATATTTCATCCTCCTAAGGGTTTCATAACATAGGTGGTATCATTTGTGTTCAACATCATTTGGATTTCATCATATTGATTTCATGTTTAGCCTCTACCCTGTAAGGGCATGCTCTCCCTATCAAACAATAGTGTTGGGAAGCTTGAATGCTATCCCGGGATTTGACTTAGGCACAATCTTGGTTGTTACCCTACGAAGTTATTCATGCTTCACTATTAGTGAAGAGATATAAAATATCTAAGACATGGTTGTAAGACTCAGTACTCAGAGGTATCAAATTGTTTAAGACTTCCAAGCATAAACTATATGATAAGGATTTGTTAAATAACAAAGTTATACATACTATTCCTCTTTCCAGATCATTGTAAGATAATACAGATAACAATATTCCTCTGTAGAGGATATACAACCAAACCACATTCACTAATGCACAGAGATAATTTATTTTTCCATATGGTAGTCTAACACAATTCTATTTACTCTTTCAATGCTTACTGATCTATTCGAATGAAAGACTGTTATACAGACTCTATCTTAGTCTACGAATTGAAGTAGACTTACTTGTATGATATAACATGCCAAGTATTAACCAAATTCACCTTGTTGTATCTCCTTTGTTCTTCACAACTCCTGAGCTCTTCTCCCTTTGCATACACTAGTCCTTTCCTTTCCTCTACTTAAGCCACTCAGCAATAGTTATGGGCAGCTAATAATTACATCGACCCAAGAACCTCTCTACCACTCCTGTGAGGCTTAACATGCAGGGATAAGTGGGGAGCATGGAGCGAATGCTCCCTCTCCCACTCCCCTGGCATCTAGGGATTACGCTAAGGAAGATTAAAGAGAGACTTTTTTACCTCTCCAACATGATTTTAACTATAACAATAATATTAATAATAACTATGATAATAATAATAATAACTTGTAGATAGACATAACACACTTATCTAATAGATGTTGATATTGTGTACACTCGAACACTAATTATGTTCATTTGAAGCACAATTATCGATGGAGAATTCTCACAAGTTGACTAAGATATTGACAACAAAATTAAACATGTTTAGTCAATTTACACATGTCGACTTGTCATCCAAAGGCATACACCATGATTCTATCAGACAAAAAAAATGATTTTAACCTTTGTCTTAATGATGGCATAATTGCCAAGGATATGTTAGAAAATGAAGGCAACAACTACTTAAACAAAAATTTGATTACAATATGTAAATGATCTCAAATAGTGTAATATCAATGGGGATTGCATTTAGAAATCAAATCACAATACGGGAACAAACACCATAAGAGAATGACACAAGATATAACGTGGAGAAAACCCTTTGGGTAAAAAACTCCACCAAGAAAAGAGGCTCGCATTGTATTATCTTCAAAAATTGAATAACATAATACATGCACTTCCTTCTTCTCTCCAACCTTCAATCCAGTAGAAACTATGTACAAAAATCTATCATAATACAACACATACATAGAAATATACTTATAAAAGTATTTTCCCTCCAATCTAGGCATCCACTTTCTCTCTCCTAAGAATCTTCCAACATGCAAACATTAAATGACTTCTTACAAGCTCATGACACTTGTCCAAAATCAACCATGCAAAGTTGAGCCCCCAAGGCTAAATATTGTCTCTTACAACATCTTATGATGCATCATAACCATCATAAATTCCTCTAGAAAGTATCTTCCCAAGATGGGTGCCTAGGGCTAAACATAGCATCTTACACTTATTAAATATCTGTCATATGTTGTCATAGTGTCATAGAATCTTATGACAACTTGCAGTTGTCGTAGATTCTCTTACATGCACTCACCAAGCATTATGACATGTGTCATACATGCTAAAAATAGAAGATTCCTCCAAGGTGGCACCTAACCTCATTTACTCGTGATTTTTACAATTGCCAACCGTAAATGTCACTCCATAATTACCTCTGGTAAATCCAGAATTACCACTACCGGTAAAACTACCTCATTCCCTTATGGGTAATTACAAATTATAAATAATCAATAGAATAAATACAATATTGGGATTTACAAAGTTAATGGCACCTTATCCCAACATTCTCCCACTTGACATTATACATTGTAAATCAATCCATAGAAAATCAAATTGAAAAAATAATCAGGCAATAGGAAGAAGGCCCATGGCCTCTCTGCACCACACAAATTTATTTGTGCTCACAGGTTTGGTCAATGAATCTACAACATAATCCTGAGTGTCTATCTTCTTCAGCTCAATCTGTCCACTTGCAACCAATTCTTGAACAAAGTGATATTGAACATCAACATGCTTAGTCTGAGCATGATACATGGGATTCTTGGCTAAACAAATAGCACTCTGACTATCGCAACCAATCTGAATGACCCTGCAATCAAAACCAATACCTATACATAGTCTTCTCAACCAAACTACCTCCTTAGAGACATGAGTAGCATCCCTATACTCTACGTCGGTGGTGGACAAAGCAACCATGGGCTGCCTCTTACTCATCCAACTCACTACTCCTCCAAAAAGAGTAAACACATAGCCACTAGTGGACCTTCGACTATCTAGGTCACCTGCCTAATCTGCATCAACAAATCCCTGTATATCCAAAGTTTTATCAACACTATCAGTACAAAATAAACCAAATAATAATCAGGAGTACCTGCAAGATATTTAAGCACTCTCTTTGCATAATTCCAATGTTGTCTATCAGGGTTAGACATAAATCTGCTCAAAGCTCCCACTGCTTGGGCAATATATAGCCTAGTGCAAACCATTGCATACATCAAACTCCCTACAACACTAGCATATGGCACATTAGACATATCCTCAAAATCATCCTCATTCTTTGGACACATAGCTAATGAAATCTTAGTACCAATGGGTAAAGGAACTCTAACTGGGTTACAGTCCTGCATACGAAATCTCTGCAAAATGGTATTCACATACTTACTTTGTCAACCAAAGCTTTCTGTTACCTCTGTCCCTCCTGATCTCCATACCCAGAATATACTTCGTTGCTCAAAGATCCTTCATATCAAATGCACCTGAAAGTTGGGCTTTTAGCTCACTAGTCATACCCTTAGTATTGTTGAAAAATAACATGTCATCGACATACAATGCAATGATCAGTATAGAATCATCAATATAATGAATGTAAACATAATGATCCTCCTCACTTCTAACAAAACCCAATTTCAACACAAATGAGTCAAACTTTTGATACCACATTCTAGGGGACTATTTCAGACCATAAAGAGACCTCTTTAACCTACAAACCTAATGTTCTTTCTGTTTTACCTCAAAACCTGTAGGTCATTGCATATAAATTTCTTCCTTAAGATCTCCATGCAAGAATGTAGTATTAACATCCATTTGCGCTATTTCCCAATCAAAATCTACATCAATGGATAAAATAAATCTAATATAAGTTAACTTAGCAATAGGAGAGAAAATTTCACCGAAATCAACTCCCTCTCTCAGGGAGTAGCCCTTGGCTACCAATCTAGCCTTGTACTTCTCCAATGAACCGTCTGCTCCAAACTTCTTCTTAAAGACCCACTTGCAACCTATGGCCTTTCTTCCTTTGGGAAAATGAACAAGATCCCAGGTGTTGCAAGAGTCTAAAGCCATCATCTCCTCTTGCATGGCTAACTACCAAGACTCACTATCATCTGCATGAATAGTTTCCCTATAGCATATAGGTTCATCGTCAGTACTCAATAAAGCAAATACACAATGGAAATTTGGTGGGCTATACCTATCAACTAGGTTCTATTGTCTTGTGGATATCCTCAAGGGTGGAGTAAGAGACTCAACTTGTTCTTTTGCATGATCTTTTGCACCAACTTCTTCTATAACAACAAAATCTTCCTCATCAGAACTACTTGAATCTTCTTCTTCTTCTTCACCCTCCAATCCATCATTGTGTTCTCCCTGAGGTGCATCTTCCTAATCTAATTCAAAGTGCACTCTCTTCCCATTTTCTTTTTCTTTTGGCTACTCAGGTTCAGAAATAGCTCTAAGTTCCCTGAAAATAACATCTTTAGAGAAAACAATTTTTCTAGTTAGAGGAACCCAAAGCTTATAACCCTTAACATTCTCACCATATCCAATGAAGATGCATTTCTACGCTTTTGGATCCAACTTAGATTTCTTTTCCTTATGCACATGAACAAAAGCCTCACAGCCAAAAACCCTTAAATGTGAAATACAAGGTTTCTTACCTGTCCACACTTCATAAGGTGTCAAATCAAGAGCCTTACAAGGAGTTTTTTTAATCAAGTAACAAGCAGTACAAAAAACCTCTGCCCAAAAGCATTTCTACAACTGTGAATCACTCAACATACTTTTGGCTCTTTCCATGATTGTTTGATGCATCCTTTCTGCAACACCATTCTGTTGTGGTGTATACGGAGTTGTCTTTTGTCTGATTATACCTACATGCTTATAAAACTCATCAAATTCCTTAGAGAAATATTCCCCTCTATTGTCAGATCTTAATATTTTTATCTTTAATCCCGATTGGTTTTCAACTAAGACTTTAAAATCCTTAAACTTAGTGAAAACTTCATATTTGTGTTTCATAAAATAAATCCATGTAAATCTGGGTACATCATTAATGAAGGTGACAAAATAATGAGATTTTTCGATAGAGTCATTATCCACAAGTCCAAACACATCAGAGTGAATAATCTCTAACTTCTCTTTTGCTCTATTACTTCCTAAAGGCAATGATATTCTATTTTGTTTTCCAAACACACAACGCTCACAAAAATCAAAGTGCTCATCAAAATAAGAGAAACCATCCACCAAATTTTTATTCTTAATAGTTTTCAAAATATTATTACTTGTGTGACCCAATCTACGGTGCCACAACATACAAGTGTTTTTAGAAGCCTTTGAAACATAAGAGGAATTACAAACTGTAGTGGCATCTAGCCTAAACAAGGTTCCCAATCTTCTCCCCTTTGCTACCACCAAGTTTCCTCTCACCAATTTGCAACCATGCTTATCAAATGTCACATGCATTCCCAAATTATTCAACTTCAAAACTAAAATAAGATTTCTAGCTAATCCAGGAACATGCAAAACACCAGGGAGGGTTTTAATCCTCCCATCACTAAAACACAACAATACCTTGCCATTCCAACTATCAGCTATGTAGAGTTGTCCCCGAGGTACACTTTACCTCCATCATACTCTTCATATGTGGAAAACCATTTATTATGTGGGGTCATGTGATATGAGCATCCTGAGTCAACCAACCAGTGATCATTAGAAACAATATTGCATGCAAAAAGTAAAACATCTTCATCTGCATTAGAGGACTTCTTAGAAGTAGTCTCCCACTATTTCTTTGGGTTTTTGTACTCCTTTTTCACATGTCCCCTCTTTCTGCAATTCCAACACTTAACCCTGTTCTTCTTTCCAGGAGTCTTAGATCATCCCTTAGACTTGTCTTTAGCCCCTTTATGATCTCCTTTCGGTCCTCTTTCCTTGAACCTTCCCCTCACATTGAGAGCCTCGGTGTTAACCTCAAAAGTTTTCTTCCTCATCTCCTGTGCCAACAAAGTTGCAACAAGATGATCTAACTTTAGATCTTCAAGGTTAGCAGTAATAGCAAGGATAACAATCTCCTAAGATTCAGGTAAAGAACAAAGTAAAAGTATACATTTATCTTCCTCTGGAAATGTAGTATCTACATAATCAAGTTGACTCAAAAGCAAATTAAAATTGTTCAAATGCTCTACAATAGAATCACCCTCTTTCATCTTAACAGAAAACAATTTCCACTTTAAGTAAAGCCTATTTATCATGCTCTTGGCTTGATAAACCTCACCTAATCTTGTCTAGAGTTTGTGTGAAGTCTCTTCCTTCGAGACATTCAACAGGACGAAATCTGCAAGACATAGTCGGATAGTTCCCTGTGACTTCTTATCCAACCTTTCCCATTCATCTGGACTCACATCATCAAGCTTCTTCTCTTTTTGAATTGCCAACCACTAGTTTCTTTCTTCTAATAAATCCTCCATTTTCAGCTTCCACAACTCATACCCCATTCCGTTGAACTTCTTAATGTCCAATCGAGAGGTTGAAGCGGTGGTGGATGCAGGCATAATATCAACTCAAGATCTGCAAACACAAATACAACCAAATATCCCACTACAACTACACAGCCTTCACACTACCACCCAAGAGTCAAAGTTAGCCAAGCTCTGATACCAAATGCTAGAAAATGAAGGTAACAACTAATTAAACAGAAATCTGATTATAATATGTAAATGATCTCAAACAGTGTAATATCAATGGAGATTGTATTTGAAAATCAAATCACAACATAGGAACAAACACCATAGAAGAATGACATATGATATAACGTGGAGAAAACCCTTTGGGTAAAAAACTCCACCAAGAAAAGAGGCTCAAGTTGTATTATCTTCGAAAACTGAATAACATAATACATGCACTTCCTTCTTCTCTCCAACCTTCAATCCGACAGCACTTGTGTACAAAAATCTGTCATAATACAACACATACATGGTAATATACTTATAGAAGTATTTTCCCTCCAATCTAGGCATCCACTTTCTCTCTCCTAAGAATCTTCCAACATGCAAACATTAAATGACTTCTTACAAGCTCATGACACTTGTCTAAAATGTTAGGGTTCAGGCAGATCAGAACAATAAACACTAACAATTATATGCCGATTAAATAACCCAAATTTAACAATGAAGAATAACACAAAAGAGAAGAACACAGAAATTTAACGTGGTTCACCCAATATGGGTTACATCCACAGAAACTCAACCATCCAATGATTTTATTATCCAATGCAAATAGATTACAATCATGCGAATTCCACACCCACAACATACATCCCAGTCACTTATAACAAGATTTTTGGAAGCTTCTAGAATTAGGGTTTTACAATGCCATTTTTCTTTTGTCGGTTAACAAAAATTAACAATTGACTCCAAACAGGCAAAAAGAGGGAAAAAAAATTTCGGGGGCGCAGGTACTTGCCTGATTAGTTGCCACATACCAACAATCTCCCACTTGGAGACTGATCAGGATCCACACCAAACAATCTCCCACTTGGAGACTAATCTTAGATGATGCCGCTGCACTTGCAGCTCCCACTGGATTACAGGTTTGGCTGGTTTCTTATGTCCACCAATATCAGTCGTGAAGGCCAACAAATTTACCTGATGAGAAAATTAGTTTCTCCCATGTAACTACCTTTCTGAACATATCTGCAAGATTCCCACTTGTGTGAATTTTCTCCAACTTCAACTGTCCATCCTCCAAAACTGACTGAATGAAGTGGTATCTAAGTTGTATATGCTTAGTTTTTGAATATAGAGTTAAGTTCTTAGCAAGATGAAAGGCACTCTGGCTATCAATGTACAAAGGGCTATCTTCTTGTCGTTGCCCCAATTACTCCAAAAAATGTTGTAACCAAATCATCTCCTTGCTAGCTTTTGTAGCAACAACATACTCAGCTTCAATGATTGAAAGCGCAACAACCTTTTGCAGCCTTGAAATCCAACTGACTGTAGTACCTCCTACAGTAAAAACATACCTTGTAGTACTCCTCCTGCTATCAATGTCACCCGCCAAATCAGAGTCAACATATCCTTTTAGAGCAAAATGTGTTCCTCCAAAACATAGTTTTTTTGAAGTAGTACCTCTCAAATATCAAAGAATCCATTTTACTGCATTCTAATGTTCCATTCTCAAATTGCTCATATACCTGCTCACAACTCCCATTGCATGTGCAATATCTGGCCTTGTACATACCATTGCATACATCAAGCTGCCAATTGCTGATGCATATGGTATCTTAGACATTTTGTCTTCCTCATCTTGTGTCTTTAGACACATCTCCTTAGTCAACTTAAAATGACTAGGCAAAGGTGTACTGATTGCTTTTGCATTCTGCATGTTAAACCTTTTCAACACCTTCTCTATGTACTCACTTTGAGACAAAAATAATTTTTTATTTGTCCTGTACCGTGTGATCCTCATACCAAGGATTTGTTTTGTTGCACCCAAATCCTTCATAGCAAATGAATTTGCTAATTTCTACTTAAGTTCATTAATATGTTGCATGTTAGACCTGGCAACAAGCATGTCAAAAACATAAAGCAATAGGATAATATAGCTGCCATTACCTAATTTCTTGAATTAAACACAATAATCAGAATGACATCTTTTGTAACCTTGTTCAGCCATAAAACTATCAAATTTCAAATACCATTGCCAAGGTGCTTGCTTCAGACCATACAAACTCTTCTTTAACTTGCACACAAAATCCTCCTTACCCTTGACCTCATATCCCTGTGGTTGTTGCATGTATATTTCCTCTTCCAAATCCCCATGGAGAAATGTTGTTTTCACATCTAGCTATGCAAGATGCAAGTCTTCTGCAACCACAAGACTTAGAATAGTTCCAATAGAAGTCATCTTTACAACTGAAGAAAATATTTCATCAAAATCTATACCTTTTTTCTGTGCAAAACCTTTTACCACGAGTCTGGCCTTATATCTTTTCTTGCCTCCATCTTCTTCCTTCAACCTATAAACCCATTTATTTGGCAATGCTTTTTTTCCTACATGCAATTTGACTAAGTCCCAAATCTGATTCTATAGCAAGGAATCCATTTCCTCTTTCATGCCTAGCTCCCACTGCTTTTTGGTATCTACCCGCATTGCTTCTTCATAACCTTTAGGTTCACCAGAATTAGTTAATAATATTGAACATAATCATGGAGAAAATCTTTCTGGAGGTCTAGTTATCCTTGTAGAACGTCTAACACTTGCAGGAGTCTGTGGGATAACTTGTTGTTGCTGAGCATCAGTTACCACAGGCATTTTATTTTCTAGAATCTCATGGACAACACCACATATTCCTTTTTGGCATGTTCATTCTTCTTTTCCTGCAGTTGATCCTTACACATGACCTTCGCAGTGAATATAACATCTCTGCTCCTAATGATTTTATGGTTTTCAAAATCCCATAACTAATAACCAAATTCATCTACTCCATATCCAATGAAGGTACATTTTTTAGACTTAGCCTCAAGCTTGGTTCTATTTTCAATATCAACATGGACAAAAGCTTCACAACCAAAGGTTTTCATAAATGAATAGTTTACCTTTTTCCCTGTCCATGCCTCCTCTGGAATGCCACCATCCAAAGGATTTGAAGGTCCTATGTTTATTAAATAAATAGCAGTATGTACAGTATCTGCCCAGAAGTGTAAGGATAGTCCAACATACAATCTCATGCTCCTTGCACGCTCCATAATGGTCCTATTCATCCTCTTAGACACACCATTTTCTTGTGGGGTTTCAAGAACTGTTTTTTGCCTACGTGGATTACATTATATGAACAAGAATTCTCAAATTCTCTGCTGCAATACTCGCCTCCATTATCAGATCTGAGACACTTCAACTTTTTTCCTGTCTCATTCTCAACCAAAGCTTTACACCTTTTAAAAGTTTCAAATACTTCTAATTTTTGTTTTAGGAAATACACCCATGTTTTCCTAGTTGCATCATCAATTAAAGTAACATAATAGAAAGAGCCACCAAGAGAAGATACCTAAGCTGGTCCCCATACATCTAAATGCACAAGCTCTAATTTCTCACTCTTCTTCTCTTTCCCAACATTGAGAAATCAGACTCTTTTCTATTTTCCATAAACACAATTTTTGCAGAAATCCAAGTCAATCTTCTTCAGACCTGGTAGTAACTTTCTAGGGTGAAGGATCTTCGTCCCTTTCTCACTCATGTGCCCAAGTCTATGGTGCCACAATTCTATTTTTGTCCCTGTAACAAGTGCTATAACTATCTCAGTAGCAACTGTTTCTGTAGTAGCTAAGGTAGAATAAGTATTACCAGTACACAAATACAATGTGCCTACCTTTTCACCTTTAGCTACTACCAATGCACCTTTAGTGACCTTCCAAACTTTGTCTAAAAAAATAACTATGCAACCTTCACTACCCAGTTGTCTTGCAGAGATTAAATTCCTTCTCAAATTTGGAACATGCCTTGCCTCCTGTAGCAACCATTCATTTCCATTTTGCAACTTGATTTTTATCTTTCCTTTTCCAACAATCTGACAGGGTTCATCATCACCCAAATATACATGTCTGAAATCACCTTGAACATAATCTACAAAATATTTCCTATGGGGTGTGGCATGAAATGAAGCCCCTGAATCTATTACGTAGGAATCATTAGCATTATTTAAACACAAAATTAAAGCATCCTATAATTTATTACTTGCAACATTAGCCTCCTTATTGTCATCATGTTATCTATCTCCTTGTTTGCCCTTTCGAGACCAACAATCCTTTTTCAAGTGTCCTAGCTTTGCACAATGCCATCAATCCATTCTTCCTCTAGATTTAGATCTGCCTTTCTTCGACTTCCCTTGTGACTTCCCATGATTTGTTGGGGTTTTTCCTCTCTCCTTTATTCTTCCCCTGTTCTCTACAGTCAAAGCATTACCCGATGTTGAACTCACCTATGTTTTTCCGTTGCATTTCCTCGCTAAGGATAACACCAACAACATCATCAAATTTCAAAGTATTTGAACCAGAGACAGAGTTACTTACAACCATTACCAAGTTATTCCAACTTTCTGGCAACAAACATAAAACCAAGAGAGCCCTCACCTCTTCATCAAATTTCACTTTTACAGAAGTTAGCTGATTGGTAATCATATTAAACTCATTTAAATGATCTAACACATATCCACCTTCAATCATTGTTAGATTAAAAAAATGCTTCATGAGAAATACCTTATTAGAGGCTGAGGGTTTTTCATACAAATTAGCCAAAGCTTTCATCAGTTCATATGTTGTCTTCGCTTCTGTTATATTAAATGTCACAGACGGTGCCAGGCACAGCCGAATGGTTCCCAGTGCCTTTTTGTTTAGAAGTTCTCAATCCTCATCAGTCATTGATGTCGGTTTCTTAGCTTTTTCTTCCAATGGCCTCCATAAATCCTTCTGATAGAGATAATCCTCCATCTGCATCTTCCATAACTAATAGTTCTGACCATTGAATTTATCTACCTTCAATTTACCCTTATCTGCCATTGCTCCCACTTAACCGTAAGACTCCCACTCAACCATGAGACCTTCCTGCAGATAATAATCAAACACAACCCACTATGATACCAGTTGTTAGGGTTTAGGTAGATCAAAGCAATAAACACTAACAATTATATGTAGATTAAATAACCCAAATATAACAATGAAGAATAACACAAAAGAGATCAACACAGAAATTTAATGTGGTTCACCCAATATGGGCTACATCTACAGAAACTCATCCATCCAATGATTTTATTATCCAATGCAAACAAATTATAATCTCGCAAATTCCACACCCGCAACATACATCTCAGCCGCTTATAACAAACTTTTTGGAAGCTTCTAGAATTAGGGTTTTACAATGTCATTTTTCTTTTGTTGGTTAACAAAAATGAACAACCGACTTGCATGATCAGTCACCACATACCAACACAAAATTAGCCATGCAAAGTTGGGTGCCCAAGGCTAAATATGGTGTCTTACAACATCTTATGACACATCATAATTGTCATAGATTCCTCTAAAAAGTATCTTCCCAAGATGGGCACCTAGGGCTAAACATAGCATTTTACACTTATTAAATATCCGTCATATGTTGTCATAGTGTCATAGAATCTTATGACAACTTGAAGTTGTCATAGATTCTCTTACATGCACTCACCAAACATTATGACATGTGTCATACATGCTAAAAATAGCAGATTCCTCCAAGGTGGCACCTACCCTCATTTACTCATAATTTTTACAATTGCCAACCGTAAATGTCACTCCATAATTACCTCTGGTCAATTTGGAAATACCACTACTGGTGAAACTACCTCATTCCCTTATGGGTAATTACAAATTACAAATAATAAAATGGAATAATACAATATTGGGATTTACAAGGTTAATGGCAACATATCCCAACAAGATAAAAATGGTCTCACTACTAAGTATATATATGTGTGTGTGTTTCTAGATGGCATAAGAATCATTGCATTCACGTGATCTAACATCCTCTCCATGGTGATACTGTCTCTTCTCATATTGAAGGGAAAACAACAATGTTCCTACATCCACCTCAGTTTTATGACGGTAATTATTCCATTTCATCATTTAACCATATGATCAATAATAATGTCATAAATAATTATTGCATATAATTTAATATAAAGCAAAAAGAATTCTCCATCATTGCTATAATCATAATATTTTCTCTAACTAACTATCCATCTTCACAAAAATAATGAAAATAAATACATTAGTTTAAAAATAGGGTGTGACATATCTCCCCCCTTAGAGATCATCATCCTCGATGATCATGTCCAGACCAAAAATAAATACTTCAAACATGTTCTTAAACATCATGCTACATAAAAATATGTGGAAAGTTTTGATAGATATCATTATAATCCCCCCAGGTGCCATTTTCCTCTGAATATTGGTCCCACTGGACCTTGCACTAAGTAACCTCTTTGTTACACATGCAGAGCCTGCATACCTCGAGCACTTTGAGAGGCTCAATCATGACCACCCCTGGGTCCTACACCTAGGGAGCATTCCAATCAAGTATATGATTAGATCCTGATATATATTTCTTCAAATATGACACATGGAAAACGTCATGCATTCTAGCAAGGGTTGGTGGTAGAGTTATCATGTAAGCAACTAGATTAACCACTTCTAGGACTTCAAAAGGTCCAACATATCTAGGTGCTAGTTTGGAAGACTTTCCAAACTTAATTGGGCTCTTATGTGGTTTAACTCTTAAGAGAACTTTATCTCCTACTAAAATTTGTTGGGGTATTCGCTTAGCATCAGCATAGATTTTATGTAGATATCATTAACTTCTGCCAATCTTTTCCTGATCAGCTTTACTTGCTCTTCCATTTTTTATAGCATTTCTAGCCCAAGGCAAATCCTATCCTCTAGATTATCCCAACTTATAGGAGTTTGACACTTCTTTCCCTACAATGCTTCGAATGGAGTCATCTTAATTGCAGAATGATAAGAATTATTATATGCAAATTCAACTAGTAGAAGATACTCTTCCCACTTATATTGTTGATCCATGTAATACATCCTCGACAAATACTCCAATATTTGATTTACTCTCTCAGTTTATCCATTTGTTTCTAGATGATAGGCTGAGATTATATTCAGTTGTGTTCCCAAAGTCGAGAACAAAGTTTGCCAAAACCTTAAAGTTACCCATGCATCTCTATCTAAAATTATCTTTTCTAAAATTTCATGCAACCTAAAAACTTCTTGCATGAACTTCTTGGCTAAGATGGGTGCTCCATCTATAAGATTACTAGGTATAAAATGAGCTACCTTAGTAATTTTATCCACTATTACAAGAATATCATCGTGCTTATAGTGGGACATAGGTAATCCTTGGATAAAATCCATACTAATAATCCACCATTTCCATTCACGTATGTCATGAGGATACAAAAGTCATGTTGGGTGTTGGTGTTCAACCTTAACTCACTGACACTCTAGGCATCCTACCACAAATCTTGCAGCATCATTTTTTATTCCATTCCAAAAATATAAGGGTTCACATCAGCTAACAACTTTGTCACTCTAGGATGACCTGAATATGGTGCAGAATACACTTCTTTCCACACAGTTCTTCTTAACTATCCCTTATTCAGAACATAAATTTGGTTATTGTATCTCAATAACCCATCAAGTTCAAAATAAAAGTCCATCATACCTTGTATCTTAAGGATTTTATGTTAGAGCTTTCAAAATTTGCTCATAACATTCATCACTGGTCGAATTCTTCAATATTTGAACTCTGAAATCAGAGTGCACTGATACTATTGTTGATATGTGCCTTCTTCAACTCAAGGCATCAGCCAATCAATTTTACTTACCCTTAATGTAGTTAACCTCAAAATCATAGTCAGAGATGAGCTCTAACCATCTTCTTTACCAGGCGTTAAGGTTAGGTTGCATGAAGATATACTTCAAACCTTGATTATCAAATTTTAGTTCAAATTGCTTTCCCAACAAATAATGCCTCCATACTTGAAAAGCATGCACAATTGTCGCTAACTCCAAATCATGAGGGGCATAATTCTACTTATAAGGTCACAACTTCCTGGACTCATAGGTCACCACTTGGTCTTCTTGCATGAGGACTCCTCCTAACCCTTCTCCTGAAGCATCAGTCACAACAACAAAATGACCCACTGGGTCTGGCACTTTAAGAATTGGTTTTGAAGTTAATTTCCTTCTAAGAATATTAAAAGCTTCTTCACACTTATCAGACCACTCAAATCTCTTTCCTTTTCTCTGTAAGGAAGTGATAGGATGGGCAATTCTAGAAAAGTTCAAAATGAACTTCCTATAATACCCTGCTAATCTCATAAAACTACGCACTTCATGCACATTCTTAGGAGTAGGCCATTCCAAAATAGGTTTTATCTTCGATGGATCTACAACAATTCCTTTAGCTGATATGATATGACCCAAGTACTGTACATCTTTTTGAAAGAAGGTAAATTTGGATAGCTTTCCATAAAGTTTATGCTCCCTGATTCATTGTAGAACTATCCGCAAGTGTTGATGGTGTTCCTCCTTATTATGAGAGTAGATTAAAATGTCATCTAAAAACACTAGAACAAATTTGTCTAGATAGTCTCTAAAAACATTGTTCATCAAATTCATAAATGTTGCTGGAGCATTGGTCAAACCGAAAGGTAAGCCTATAAACTCATAATGCCCATACCTTGTTAAAAAGGTTGTCTTGTAAATATCTTCTTCCTTTAGTCTCAAGTGATGATAACCTAACCTAAGGTCAATTTTGGAAAATATAGTTGCATCACACATTTGATCAAAAAGATTGTCTATACGCGGTAGAGGATACTTATTCTTAATCGTTGATTTGTTTTAGCATACGATAATCTATACAAAGACACAAAGTGCCATCTTTCTTCTTAACAAAGATCACTGGCACTCCCCAAGGTGACACACTAGGTCTAATCAGTCCTTTTTGCAACAACTCCTAGAGTTGAGCCTTTAACTCCATCAACTCAGTAGTAGTCATCTGATAAGGTGCCTTGGACACCGATTCGGAACCAGGAATAATATCTATTACAAAATCAAAAACTCTTTTTAGGGGTAGACCTAGAAGGTCTTTCAAAAACACATCTCAAAAATTGTGAAGAAAAGGATACTCTTCAAAAGAACTTCCTTAGGTTCCTTCTCCTCTACATATTTCACTTCCTCCATTTTAACTACAAACATCCGACATCCTTTCCATTTTGCTCTTTTCAATTGCATCGCAGAAATTTACCTGATTTTCATCTCTTGCTGAAAACCTTAGATAAGGACAACATTTCCATCATCATCAAGGTATTCTATTGTTTTTGTTAGACAATCAACTTTTACCTTGTGCTAAGATAACCATTTCATCCCTAAAATGACATCATAGGATCCTAGAGGTGCTACATAAAGATTAACCTTCGTGGGAAAAGTAGGTAGGGTTAATCTGGATCCAAACAAGCATTGCTCTACCCAATCTCTTGACTGGTTTGCAAACTCTACTGTCCATGAATTAGCCATAAAACTAGCTTTCCTAGACATTTTATCCATATTCTAGGGTTCACAAAATTTTCAGTTGCTCCTGTATCTATAAGAATAGAAATTGGGTTTCCAAAAAGAGTACCTATAGTTTCAATAGGAGTAACCAGATACTCAGCTTGATGACTATCAAGAGCAACATGAATCCTTTGCTAGAAAGTTGTTTGTTGTGAAGATAAAGGTTTACCTCCATAAGTATTCCCTTGACTCTTTGTGGGGCACTAGTTAGCATAATGATCTCCTCCACATGTGAAACACCCTCCAGGACCTCTCTTTGCAAAGGATCAGTTAGTATTATCATCATTCTTTTTAGGATTGAAATTTCTATTTCCATCCTTGGATTCATTTTTGTCAACCTAGAACTTTTACCACGGTTCCTCTCTCTAGATTATTGATTCCTATTTCTCTTTTTGAAGGGTGTTGAAGGATGACTCCAGTTAAATTTCCTTCGAGATCTTTCTTGATACACAGAGATAGATTTGAGCTTCTGCTCTTGCTTGTGGCTTTCTCAAAGACTTGATCCATGGTTGTGGGTCCATGGACATCCACTTTTCCACCAATCTAAGCATTTAATCCCGTGATAAACTTTCTTATTATAAATCTCTTATCCTTATGATATTGTGGCACATACTTCAATAATCTGGTAAATTTTTCCCAATAGTGACAATCATATCTCCTTGACACAGATTTTGAAAATCTGTTAATTTATGGTTTAAGTAAATTTGGGGCAACCACCTTTTCCTGAATATGACCACAAATTGATCCCAAGTTAGGCTCAAGGAACTCAATCCTAATTCCATTTTCTTATTCATCCACCACATAGATGCTTCTCCAGCTAACTGGTATGCTCCCCATACAGCCTTGGTGATCTTGGAATAATTTCTTATCACAAAATATTTTTCCATCTCTGTTAGCCAAGCCTCGGTTGCATCACCACTCATTGTTCCATCAAACTTAGGAGGTATAACTTTCTTCATATCTCGAGCTAGCTCATTGGTAAGACGAGTTTTTGCCTCGTTATGAATTTGTGAGTCTTGATTATTTACTCTAGGTTCACCATGGAAACCAGATCCTTCTCTCCTTTCACAATAATGTTCTTGATTGGTTTCTCCCCCTCTAACTTCTTGTTCCAGGGTTTCCAATCTTCCTTTTGTTTCATTTAAAACTGACAAAATTTGATCTAATTTTGCCATGAGATTATTCTCAAGATCTGGGCCATTTGGGTTCCCTCCTAGTTGGTTTCCAGAGTGTTCCATAATATTACCACACCTAATCATTTGCATAGAAATTTATCAAAACATGTAACTTTTTGATTCACTATCATAAAAGTACAAGTTCATAAATGCAAAAACTAAAAAATCATCACACAAACATTTGCTTACTCAGAAAGCCAAAACTTTACTTTATTCACTTTCTGGATCTTTACATCCTTATTCAAATACAAAACTTTTTTGTTAAAAGGGAAAAGTCTACATATCACTTCTTGATAGAGGAAATTCCTCTGGTTCCTCCTCTCCATCAAAATCAAGTAACACAAACGTAGTAGGTGGATGTACTCGTGAGTACTCCTTCAACACCTCTAGACTCATAATAGGCACATCTTGACCACACTCGAAAGGTATGTCACAATGAGCAGATGGTTTACTAATCTTAACAATAGTAGGGGTTGACAATTTTTTTGCCTCCTCATTTCCAAGCGGATACATTTGAGTGTATCAGCTAGTGTTTCAAAATCAGTGAGCCAAGCTTCCTTTGCATAACTCATTATATCTTCCGTCTTTGGTTCAGGAGATGGCTCTTTCTTAATAGTGATCTTAGGCATTTCACTAAGTTTTATTTTTTTGGCTTGCTTTATTGTCCTTCTGTTTCCTGCCATTCTGGCACAAGAACAAATGTTTTAACATTAGCATATCTTACCAATCTTGTGAAACCTCGCAATGAGCTCCAAGGTCCAAGTGTTGAACCTGGTAGCTCTGATACCATGTGTAACATCCCAACTGGAATATTAGATATCCTTAAGCACATTTTAAAAGCAAACATCACACTAATCTTTTTTACTATAATCAAAGATATTACATAATTTGCAATTTCAAGTACTATACATATATTCAAAAAATGGTCACTTCACATACGATTAACAAAATTTCACATCTAACAAATGGTCGTATTTCTTACAACTTACAATTTTACAAATATCTCTTTTTTTTACAAAATAAGTAATGTATTCTTGTTCACAAGTCTTCGACAGTCAACTGTAGGAGAGAGAGAGAGAGAGAGAGAGAGAGAGAGAGAGAGAGAGAGAGAGAGAGAGAGAGAGAGCATCACCCTAGTGCTTTTCCTCCAACCACAAATCGACGGTCCCTCGCGCACCTTCCTTCTAGAAGTGGCCCTTCCCTTTGCAAGGGTAATAGATAATGAGAATCAATTGATTATTTATGCCATCTGAGAATGAGTGATGTGTCCTAGCTAATAACAATCGAGTTTATAACTCTAGTCTAACTCTAGCTATGTATGACCCATTCTGATTATTCAACTATCTGGTACACCATGAACCAACAATTCAAGCAGTGACTTTTGTATTACTTTGGCCATACACCATGAACCGACAATTCAAGCAATGACTTTTGTATTACTTTGGCCAAAGTTTCATATAAATAAAAGTCGTATGTTCACTCACTCTTTTCTCGACTTGGAGACAACATTCTTATTTATCAATTTAAGTCATCTAAATAAATAATTCTTTTCAACTTGCTTATACCATATTGGTCTTAAAGATGTATCATAATGCTTATCTACTAGTCAATTTGACAAGTCTAAGGTGAGATATTAGGTGACTATTAAACGTACATTGAGTCCTTCTTTGCATCCTTGCAATCATGGATCTATGACATCCTATCATCTACTCAATTTCATGTCTACCTATTCTCATGCTCATCTGTGTTCTTCTACCCATGCAAGATTCTGACATTTAAGCCATAAGGTTTTTAAGATTAAAGACTCTATATGTCTTAGTCTAAGAATATAATCATTCGACTCATAGTCTGTTGAAGATAAACTATAGCTTCATATACCATCAAATTGAATACACTTCCTCATGTATATCAAAAAGATATCATAATAATAAAGTAATCTATATAATGACTTTTCATTGCCATAGTGAGTATATCCCTCAACCATCATATGGTTATTCTTAGCCTAAGGTTGGGTTAAAGATTATTCCTTTATAAAACTAGAATATGTATATTTTAGAATAACTCAAGAATAACTTCTAAAAAAAACTCATTCTTATTTATATACTTGAAAATAATGGTCTAATGTCAAGTGCTCCTACACAATGACTTTGACTCCAAAACTAGCCTTTTTAAGATTTTCCAACAAACTCTATGCCTTCATGGTTAGTTACTATTGTGAGACGAGTACTTTTGTTTTACAACAATGACCTTCACTTAGGTCTCTCTTAGTTCGCATTGTCCCATAATAAAATTTATACAACCAAACATGGTTTTTATCTAGTAGTTGAACACTTCTTGTCAACTTATTCCTTACATAGTCGGGCTCTAAGTTTCCTTGGCACACTCAACCACACTTAAGGCACAGTTGGCTAATATAAATAACACCATGGATATAATATATATAACACAGTTGGCCTGTCATGTATGATACAGTCAGCCTAATATGAATAACATAGTCGGCCTATCATGTATGATACAGTCAACCTATCATGTATGATACAGTCGGTATAATATAAATAACACAGTTAACCTATCATGTATGATACAGTCAGCCTAATATGAATAACACAGTCGGCCTATCATGTATGATATAGTCGGCCTATCATGTATGATACAATCAACCTAATATAAATAACACAGTGGGCTTAATATATATAACACAGTGAGCTTAATATTTAATACACTGTCGACCTCACATTAACACAGTGAGCTCATTAATATCAAGGTAAGGTTGCAATATGAAGTAACTATGTTAAAAATTAAAAGACTTAGGCACAATCTTTGCTCTTAACCTGCGAAGCTATTCGTGCTTCACTATCAATGAAGAGATATAAAATATCTTAGACATGACTATAAGACTCACTACTCAAAGGTATCAAACTGTTTAACACTTCCAAGCACAATTATTGCATACTCTTGAACACTAATTGTGTTCATGTGAAGCACAATTATCGAGGAAGAATTCTCACAAGTCGACTAAGATCTTGACAACAAAATTAAACATGTTTAGTTGATTTACACGCGTTGACTTGTCATCCAAAGGCATACACCATGATTCTATCAGATGACAAAAAGGATTTTAACCTTTGTTTTAACAATGACATAATTGACAAGGATAAACATGATCTCACTACTAAGTATATGTGTGTGTGTGTTTCTAGATGGCATAAGAATCATTGCATTTACATGATCTAGCATCTTCTCCATGGTGATACTCTCTCTCCTCATATCGGAGGGAAAACAACACCTTTCCTGCATCCAACTTAATCTCATGACGGTAGTTAGTCCATTTCATCATTTAACCATATGATCAATAATGATGTCATAAACAATTATTTCTTACATATAATTTAATATAAAGCAAAAAGCATTTTCCATCATTACTATAATTATAATATTTTTGTTGACTAACTATCTATCTTCATGAAAATAATGAAAATAAATACATTGGTTTAAAAATGAGGTGTGACAACAACTGTGATTCTGAGTGCCACTCGAAAGCTCCACAACCCACTCTGAAGTTGGATTCCTTGTGAAAAATGAGCTAGGGTTGTTTTTTGAACCATCTTAAAATTTGCAATATTTTGCAAGATATGATCATTTTGGTAAAATGTACATTCAAGTTTGTATATCACTTTCATATACAAGGTCGTTTGTTTTTTCTTTTTCCTCGTATGCATTTGATGAAAGTTTTGATGTATACATACAAGTGGACCCGAAGTGGTTTTAGGTTAAAGAAAATTGTTGTTTTAAATCCACTTTGTATCTCACGTTTGTATGTCTGGCAGGTAAAATATACAGGGCACTTCATGCATGCGCAGACCCAAAAGTTTATTAAATAAAGAAGGATCCTTGTATGTATCCTTGCTTGTATGTAAGGTTGGATACAAAGTGAACAGTGTGTGGGTCCCACCCCCTCATCGGCCTAACTTTTGATATCGGCGGGGGGTTGTTTTGTCTTGGCGATATCCTGTGTTTCGCTAATAAAGGTTTAGTATCAGCCTAACTGTGGCTATCGGAGTTGGATGATAATTTCACATCAAAGGGTTTGGTCCTGCCGATGCTACGGGGAGTTGCATATGTATTGCTATCGATGTGACTTTTGGTATCGATGAAGTTCTGAATTGCCTCGCCGATATCTTATGTTACGCCGACAGAAGAAAAGACTTAGCCAAATAATGAAAGACATCGGCCAAACAATGGCAATCGACGGAGAAAATTGAGCCCGTGCCGATAGGCAATGTTACGCCAATAGAAAGAATTTAAGGGCATCGGCGGGAGTCACATCAGCCAAACAATGGTGATCGGCGGAGAAAATTTTGGCCGTGCTGATAGGCAATGTTACACCGATAGAAAGAAAGTAGTGAAGAGCTATCGATAGGGGTTTTGTTAACCGCGCCGATAAAGGTAGGTCACACTGACAGTGTGAGGATACAAGTCATTAGGGCTATATCGGCTAGAGTGAAATGATCGGCCAAATATTTTGAGCCCGTGCCGATGGTGTTACGTCACGCCGATGGATGGGGAATGATATACAGAGAATTTGAATAGGGGCATCGACGTAAGGTGGGCGATCAGAATGAAACATTAAGCCCGCGCCGATGAATGAAAGTCATGTCGATAGGAAAGAAACACAAGTCAATAACACTATTTCGCTGAAAGTTGAGCGATCGGTATGGAACTTTCTTGGACTCTTCGATGAGTGGATCTCACACCGATAGGCAGGGAAAGACAAAACAATAGGAATTTAAGGGCATTTTAGGGCCCAAATGCATGGTTTTGGTCAACAATGGTTGACGTGACCAGTTTAACGTTGTATTTGCATTTTGGAGTCAATTTTCACATATTTGGGGCCCGATTGATGCGTTCACACTGTCACGACTAGTTTTGGTAGATTGTTTTCCTTCTTACAGGTTTATTAAATGTTAATACTTATTGCTTATCTTTTTTTTGCATGTTTGCAGGTGAAGAAGGGTTGAAACTTGATGACGATGACATCACGAAGGAGGGAAATCCAATCTCAGGAGCAGGGGAAGATAAGGACGAAGGGCAAGGAAGTCAAAGGTCTTCATTTATGAATGACAAAATGCAACTAAAGACATTACTGCAACAGACCACAGAAGTTATTATTGAGCTGCTAGGGTTTTCGAGTGGCATATTTTGCCCAGATTGGATGTATGCTCAGAGGTATTTTGGGAGACTTGTTCTCCAGCATTTATTGCTATAGCCAGAGGTTTGAACCATTGTTTAACTAGGGTTTTGAGTTGTATTAAGGACAATCAAAAAGTCTATATATTGTGCCTCTCTACTTTGTAAAACTTTACACAGGGATTTTTAGAAAATAGCTAGCAGTTGTATTAAAGGGACCTTTTAGTTTAGAAGTAGAAGAAGGAGGTCGTCTGTGTCTGCAATAAGGAATGCGTGGAACATCTAGCTTCCTTATTGTATCTGTAAACCTTGTAAGTTTTTTGTAGTTTGATCAATGAAGCTAAGAGTCATTCAGACATTGTAAATCTTATATGACTGTCTGTTTCTAATACAATTGAATCTGGGATTCTGCATCTATCTTCTGAGTGTTTTCTTGCTCTTCATTGTGTTTGAAACATTTTCTCTTAGAGCTTGCAATCTTAAGTGTATGTTTGTGAAAATGCTCAGAACTTACATTTAAGGTTGTTTTTGTGGATTTGATCAATTTGCTGCAATACTTATAAAGTGCATAACAGAACAATTAGATCCTTTGGTAGAATGAATGGAGTTTAGATTAGATCTTTCTAACTTTTCCTAACCCATCTCAAAATACTTAGCTTAAAACATAGAAATCTAAAGGAAATTGTCTCACATTTGAAAAGCATGTATAACTAAGTTTGAAGAAGACAGTTTTCATAAATATTTAAGAAAGGAAAGCTGCAATAATTCAAGAAGACCATTCAAAAGTTTTGCAGCATAGTAAATATTTTATGCAAAAGGAATGAACAACTTGCTGATATTTATAATCTTTTTGCATAGTTTGAATCCAGTTAATCATCAAGAAACCCTGAACTACGTAAGGCCCCTTGACCATTACAGCTTCACATCGACCAACTGAATTTGCCCAACAGGTCAAGACCTGACCATATTAAACTTGGGATTAAGTGAATCTTAACCGATTCCTTCATATCTTTCAAGTCAGTTTTGGTTCATTTTATGTGAATTTTAACTAATTGTTATGATTGCATCAAAACCATCATCAACAGTTTTTCTGGCATTAGAAGGAGGGCCGACTTGAGTTAGGGTTTGTTTCAAACTGGCTAATAACAGTGATAGAGTGACTAGATCTAGATCCAATTCAAGGGATATATTTGTGCAATTACTTGACATAAGGCGAAGTAAGAACCCTTTGATTTGGAATCCTAAAATATTGCAAGCAGGAGGTTCATCTGGAGCACCTCCTAGCTCACTTTTTAGCATTCATAACTTTGTGAGTCCTAACAGATCTTCATTCATATCTCTAAATCTTGGTTTAGGTACTCCTAGGGATCCTAATCCCCCAGGAAATCCAGGTATTCCCACAAGTCCAGGTCAAGCCCGAGCACCTGCAATGGCTTATTTCAATGACTAGTCCCCCATACACTTCAATGATTATAATGAGATGCCCAAAAATCTAGAAAAGATATGTCCCAAATACCAGTTGCACCAAGACCCGGAAGACCATATCAGAATATTTAAGGAAGCATGCTTTAGGGCCAGATTAGAACACGAGGACGTTGTGTGTAGATTGTTTCCCTACACTTTTAATGAACAAGCCTCTAACAGGTATGTAAACCTACCCCATGGCTATATTTCTTCCTGGTCACTTATGGAGGAAGCATTTCTGTCTAGATTTAGAGGACCCATTGGTCCTTGCATCCTGTATCAAAAATTGGCTACCATAAAAAGGGGAGAGGGAGAGTTGATTGATAATTTCAATGACATATTTCAAAAGGCCTACTCTAGGTTGATGGCCCCTTACACCGTGGATGATGATACCTTGTTAGCTATGTACTATGTAGCCTTAGATCCTTTAACTGCCATGTTTGTCAAAAGAAAACTTGACATAGATTCAATATCCAAAGCCTATAAAGAGGCAGCCTCAGTAAATCAAGAGATGAGGCATACAACTTATAGTCCATTTGTTAATGGAGGAAATTTTGGGGTGCAAAATCAGGCACAACCTTAGAATGGAGTCCCTATGCATCACACTCCATTATTAAATCCAGTTCCTTCTTACACACCTATGTATAGTGCTACCCCAATCCAAGCTATAGCTCCTTACATGGGTAACACCGCTAATGATAGTTAGAATAATGGTCAACCTTTCTTCCAACCTCCCCTAGAGACACAACTGTAGCAAAAGCATAGGAGGAAAGGGAAGAAATTAAAGAGATCACTGCGCATTTGAAAAGATTGACCACTAAAGTAACACAACTAAGAAATGAGAACCTTTATGGAAGAAGTAACCAAGGATACAATCAAAATCAGAATAATAACCAAGGCCAAAATCAAAGCTATAGTTCAAATCAAAATCAGCATTACAATCAAAACTATAATCAGAGTCATACCCAAAATAACAACTAAGGCCAATATTCAAATCAGAATCAAAACTATAATCAGCATCAAAGTCATAACCAAGGGCAACCAATGCAAAATAGAGGACCAGTGGTAGATAATAGGGCTTGGGGTAACAATAACAAAAATCAAAATCAGCCCAGGCCATCCAAAACATGGAACACTGGACCAAACAATAGTACTCTAGCTTCTCCTTTTGAGAATATAGATAATCATGATGCAAAACAAATCGCTGGCATCTAAATGGCCAATATATAAAAAAAAAATTGGTGCAGATTTCACAATACCAATGCACATGTTGAGCTTGACTGTCCACAGTTTCATTTAGCAGCCAGCATTTTTAATATAGACGTGCAGCCTCCTACTTCTGAATTTCTCATTCCCAAGGGTAATGAGGTAGTACCCTCAGGGTATGATACAACTTTAGTTTTAGAAACCTTTACCTTTGCAACTACAGAAGAGAAAGAGGATGAATTGTTGGAAGATGAACCATACTTTTGTGAAAATCTTTATCCTGAATTAGCCTTTGTGTTAAATGCTTTTCAGTTTCCCTTTGAAACTAAAAATGAGGTATTAACTGAAATAGAAGAGGTGCAGGCTTTTCAACAGACAAATAAAAACCACACCTACAATTTAAGAAACAACACTAGGGCAGGAGGACCTTTCACTACTTCCATTCCTCCTAACAACTCCAATACACCCCCAGATCAGAATGCTAGCAACAATCCTACCATACTTAAGGCTAATCCTCATGCAAACAGTGGAACAACAATGCAAAAGACCCAAACAAGTAAAACTGAAACAATAGAAACAACAAGGTTAATGAGTTACGTGTCAGAAGAAATAAAGAAAATTAAGGTCAGTGTACCTTTGAGTGAATTATTAAAAACTCCACAGATCAGAAATGCTTTTATAAAATCTCTGGATATATCCATGACAAATGAGGTTGCTGCTGATATAGTTGTTCCTAGTAGAGGTTCACTGCCTAAAGAGAAAAGTAAGAAAGTTGAGTTGCCTTCCAATACAAATGTAGTGATGTATGCTGATAAGAAGGATGCTCCTCCTTTCTTGTTAACTGTTAGATTGTGTGGGAAGAACATACATAATTGCATGGTGGACTCTGGTGCATCAGCCAATGTAATGCCCTTAGGGATATGTAAAACTCTCAGGCTGACCCCCACCAAGTCTGCCAAGGTTGTAACACAATTAGATAAGACTGAGGTTAGCGTGATAGGAGAACTAATGAACATTCAGATGCAATTAGCTTCAGACCCCAGGGTAAGCCAATTCATTGACATTCAAATAGTGGATATACCCGTAACTTATGGAATGTTGCTAAGCAGGGATTGGTCCAAAACATTAAACGGATATATGGCCACTGATTTTTCACATATGTGGTTACCTTGGAGAGGTGTTCCAAACTAGATTAGAATAGAGGCAGAACCCAGGATGAAACATATGATAACAGAGTATAATCGAACAAATGAAATATTAGATGTCGCTGTTGAACCTGGTGTTTATAGGATTACCAACAATGGGGTGCAAATTGAAGAGATCATGATGTTAAACTTTAGAGAAAAACATGTCAGCAAGGAGACAACATTATTCATTGAGTCTAATGAAAATTCTTCGGATGAAGGAAACAGTGAAATAGGCAAATTTGGTCATGCCATTAGACAAGAGGTGGAAGAGTGCATTAAACAAGGTCTGCCCGCCCAATGTGAATTGTATAAAAACAAATGTAGAGTTCACAATAGGCCACATTCTGAGGAGAGTTGTGGAATGTGCAAGGACATCATCAAATATGAATACAAAAAATGCATGAAGAGGGTAGGGTTACAAGAGGAAAATGTGAATCCTGATCAAACATAGAAATACGTTTAGGTGATGTAGATGCTCTGATTTCAAATTTAGAAGAGGGAATAAAGGACAAGGGTAGTTGTCTTTCTGATTTGCAAGCTGAAAATACACATATGCAAGTTAACCAAACATAAATACCCATGAATAAATATACCAGCACCTCACAAGTAATAGAAGAGATGAAGCATGCCAAGGGGAAAGATCAGAAAAGTAAAGATGGCATGCGGACATTAAAATGTGAGGGGTCCAAGTCAAAGCAGGGCGCGGGTGCAGGTGTTGAACTTATAGATCCTCAGTGTAAGTCATACCTAGCAGCATATAGACTCCAGTTTTCCTGTACTAACAATATTGCTAAATATGAAGCCTTAATTTTGGGACTTGTCATGGCCATTAAGAAAACGGTGAAAACGATTAAGGTATTTTCAGACTCTGAACTAGTAGTCAGACAAGTAAGGAAACTATATGCTTGCAACTACAAGAAAATGAATTGTTACAGACATAGGGTATGGGGTTTAATAGATTTATTTGATGCTTTCAACATAGAGCACATCCCTAGAGAGCTAAACCATAGGCCGGATGCACTAGCAGTTGCAGCTAACACATTAGAACCCTTGACACTGTCAGGATTGAGACGATTTGCTGTTGAGCTAGTTAATGTTCCCAGTATCCCAAACAACGTTACACATTTTCAGATATTTGGAGGGGATCAGCAAATTATTGACTTCCTGACCTACAATAAGGTATTTGAGGCTCAAATCATTGATGAGCAGGAAAGGCCTGAGATAACATGGGACAAAGAGGATATAATCAACTTGAAGAGCAACTTTTTACCCAAAGGGGTAATTGAACTAGAACATATTTTTGACTTCGATGGAGTAATAAGACAGAAATATTTACCCAAAATAGAAGGGGGTAAGTGTGATTTACACAACCTAGGAACAGAGCAAAATCCACAAAATGTGCCAATTGGAAAGGCTTGTTCTGAGAAAATAAGAGGAGAAATTATTGACGCCCTGAAAGATTATAAACATGTTATAGCATGGACATAAGAAGACTTGAAAACCTATGATACGTCCATCATAACCCACGTGATACCTTTGAGACCAGAGGTTAAACCATTCAAGCAGAAACAAAGGCCTGTGAACGCCATTCTAGAGCCTTTAATCTTTGAGGAAGTAAAAAAATTGCTGTCTGCTGGAATAATTTTCCCAGTCAGACATTCAGTCTGGGTAGCTAACCTAGTACCAGTAAGGAAGAAAAATGGAGACATCAGATTATGTGTAGATTTTAGAAATTTGAATAAAGCATATGAAAAGGACAATTATCCTCTGCCTCCTATAGACGAAGTGCTACAAGCAGTAAACGGAGCAAAGATGATGTCTTTTTTAGATGGTTTCTCAGGTTATAACCAGGTTTTAATAGATAGGGATGATAGATTAAAAACCACCTTCACTTGTAAATGGGAAAATTATGCATATAGGAGAATGCCTTTTGGTCTAATCAATGCAGGTGCCACTTTTCAGAGAGCCATGGACATTGCGTTACGTGGGTTATCAGGTAAGTGCATTATTGTGTATATGGATGATCTGACTGTGTATTCCAAGGATGCATCCACTCACGCTAAAGATCTCAGGAAAATACTTAAGTGATGTGAAAGGTATGGAATTTCCCTGAACCCTAAAAAATGTTCATTTGGAGTTAATGAAGGTAAATTACTAGGGCATGTCATCTCTGAAGATGGAATATCGATTGACCCAGATATAATAGAATCAATAAAAAGTTTGCAAATACCAAACAATAGGAAAGAGTTAAAATCATTTTTTGGTAAGATTAACTTTGTTCGGAAGTTTATCACGGGTTTTGCAGAAACCGTGCAACTGCTAAATGCCATGTTAAAGAAGGATGCGCAAATGGAGTGGACGCCTATGGCTAAAGTTGCATTCAAAGATATCAAGAGAGCCATTTCTGACGCCCCTGTACTAGCGAGCCCGGACTACATAAAGCCGTTTTATATCTACGCCTTCACATCCTCCCATTCAATCGCGACTGCCTTGACACAAAAGGGTGAAAACAACGAGGAAAAACCCATCGTATTTATGAGTGCACCTCTGAAGGATGCACAATCGAGATATCTGGACACTGAGAGACAAGCATTTGCATTAATGAGAGCCGTAAAAAAATTAGACATTACATTCTGCGCAGCCAGATCAAAGCTATAGTGCCAGACGCAACAGTAAAGATGCTGCTGATGTAGAACGAACCTGGAGAAAAGAGAGCCAAATGGATCACCACACTACAAGAGTTCGACATGGAAATCATTCCAATGAAGCTGGTCAGAGGGTAGGCGTTGGTGCAAACAATAGAAAACACAGACCCAGATCTGATAAAACAGCAGTATGTGCTAAATTCTCATCACATATCAGACTGGTATGGTGATTTAAATACTTTTCTAATAGCTGGAAAGTACCCAAATAGGATGAAAGCTTCTCAGAGGAGAGCTTTGAAGATTAAAGTACAAAAATATATGGTACAAGGAGGTCTTCTATTCAGGAAGAACCATGATGGAATTTATTTGAGATGTCTAAATAGAGCTGAAGCAGATAAAGTGTTAACAGAACTGCATGACAAGTATGGAACCAGTCATGGTTCCCATCTAGCTACAATGCACAAGATATTAAGGGTGGGCTATTATTGGCCCACGATGTTCAGAGATTAAGAGAGTCACATTAAGAGTTGCCACACCTGTCAGACTGTAGCAGATAAGGGAAGAAATCAGGCCAACCCATTACAACCTGTGATTGACTCAAGACCGTTTGCACAGTGGGGCTTGGATTTTATTGGAGTCATCAATCCTCCATCTTTTGCAGGACACAAGTTCATACTAACGGTGACGGACTACTGTACAAGGTGGACTGAGGCTGCATGCTACAAATTCTCCACAACTGAGGCAGTTATCAAGTTTCTTGAAGAAAACATTATCACCAGGTTTGGAACTCCCTATTCATTAGTATGTGACAACGGCCTTGCTTTCTCTTCTTTAAAGTTTTCTAAATGGGCATTTGAATACGGGATTGTTTTAAAATTTTCTTCAAATTATTACCCTCAAGGTAATGGATTAGCTGAGTCTACGAACAAAATTTTATTAGATATAATCAAAAAGCTAATTGCAAAGAGTCCTAGAGAGTGGAATACCTTGTTAAAACACGCACTGTGGGTAGATAGGACCAAGTTCAAAATAGCTTTAGGTAGTACACCTTATCATTTAGTTTATGGGACTGATCCCATACTTCCAATAAATCTAAGAATACCAATCTGGAGGTTTGCCAATGAGTTTTTAGGCTTTGATAACCATAGGGAAGCCAGGATAGTACAAATGCTACAACTAGAAGAGAAAAGAGGTCAAGCCATTGAGAAATTTGCCAAACACCAAGCAGTAGTAAAGAGGTGGTTTGATAAGAGGACAAGAGTCAAGACATTTAGGATATCAGACTTAGTGTTGTGCTGGGATAAAGCACATGAAAAGAAAGGGAGCCATGGAAAATTTGATAAACTATGGCTAGGTCCATTGCAAGTCTCAGAAATAATAGGGGACAACACATTTAGACTCAGGACCTTGACAGGGGAAGATGTGCCATTACCAGTTAATGGCCAACATTTGAAACACTACTTCCAGGCCTGAGGTAAAGGGGCAGTCCATTTTTTGTAATGTAGTGTAAGTAATGTACAGTTTTCTTTTGTTGTTTCTTTTTTAGGATTAGTTGTTTGTATAGTTTTGTTTTCTGTTGCTTTCTGCTTGTTATTTTGTTTCTGTTCTTTTGTTTGTACAGTCTTCTTTTGCTTTGTTTTGTTTTTCCTGTACAGTCTACTATTTGGTTCGTTGTTTTCTCCTCAGCAGGGATCTTTGTTTTTCCTTTAGAGTATTAAGGACCAAACTAACAACCATTCAAAATAGTATAAAATTCAGAATATTCAGGTTGATTATTTGCAATTTATGCATAACTTGTTGTGACTGTCATGAATGTAGAGAGTTGTTTACCTTCTGAAATTTTGTATTCAATAAATGTGATTGAGAATTCAAGGAAGGTTTCTCACGATGACACACCTAAAATCCTTGGGTTTGTTGAACCTACCAGTGTAGATATTAGGTGAAAAATCTGAGGTCACCCTTGCTACCATTACAATTCTCAGCTTAATTTTAGCAAGTGTTCACTCCTTGCATCATGAAGTTACAACTGCAATATCTTGTGAAATCTCTTTCAAAAATCAGAAAATATAAAATATAAAATGAATAAAGCGGATTATACTGAAAATCCAGATTAAGCCATCTAAGTAACTCTACCAGGGCTATAGACGCTGCTGGCAGTGGGGCTCTACTTAGGAGAATTGTAACGATAACCTGGCCGGGGCTATAGACGCTCGCTGGCAGCAAGGCTCTATCCGGTTGGCTATGAGGGAATATCCTCAACTACGTAGGCTAATGTCAGTCACTAGTTTGTTCAACCAATCTTCAAGATGAGGATAATTAATCACGTGCACATACTTAAACTAAAAATAAAAATTCATGCACCCTTATTGAATACCTTAGGTCTCAAGTTCAATAATAATTTGCAAGAAAGATAGTTGGAAGTTATGGATTTATCTCATTTAGTTTTCTTAAATGCTTTGAATTTAATTATTTTGTTTGGTTGCTAGTTGTTGTGATGTTCACAACACGCCCCATTTTACTCCTTAGCAAAATGAGGACCCTTGTTGTCGTTGTTGCTTTTGCTTTTTGTGTGTGTTGTTTTGCTTGGTGGTAAAGGGAAAAGGGGATTAAAATATACAAACCTTGTTGAAAATAGAGAAAAAATGCATTTTCAGTACCAGTGCATGATATGGTTGGATTCCTTGTGAAAAATGAGCTAGGGTTGTTTTTTGAACCATCTTAAAATTTGCCATATTTTGCAAGATATGATCATTTTGGTAAAATGTACATTCAGGTTTGTATATCGCTTTCATATACAAGGTCATTTGTTTTTTCTTTTTCCTCGTATGCATTTGATGAAAGTTTTGATGTATACATACAAGTGGACCCGAAGTGGTTTTAGGTTAAAGAAAATTGTTGTTTTAAATCCACTTTGTATCTCACGTTTGTATGTCTGGCAGGTAAAATATACAAGGCACTTCATGCATGTGCGGACCCGAAAGTTTATTAAATAAAGAAGGATCCTTGTATGTATCCTTGCTTGTATGCAAGGTTGGATACAAAGTGAACAGTGCGTGGGTCCCACCCCCTCATCGCCCTAACTTTTGATATCGGCGGGGGGTTATTTTGTCTTGGCGATATCATGTGTTTCGTCGATAAAAGTTTAGTATCGGCCTAACTGTGGCTATCGGAGTTGGATGATAATTTCACGCCGAAGGGTTTGGCCCTGCCGATGGTGCAGGGAGTTGCATATGTATTGCTATTGATGTGACTTTTGGTATCGATGAAGTTCTGAATTGCCTCGCCGATATCTTATGTTACGCCAATAGAAGAAAAGACTTAGCCGAATAATGAAAGACATTGGCCAAACAATGGCGATCGGCGGAGAAAATTGAGCCTGTGCCAATAGGCAATGTTACGCCGATAGAAAGAATTTAAGGGCATCGACGGGAGTCACATCGGCCAAAACAATGGTGATCGGCGGAGAAAAGTTTGGTTGTGCCGATAGGCAATGTTACACCGATAGAAAGAAAGTAGTGAAGAGCTATTGATAGGGGTTTTGTTAACCGCGCCGATAAAGGTAGGTCACACTGACAGTGCGAGGATACAAGTCATTAGGGCTATATCGGCCAGAGTGAAATGATCGGCCAAATATTTTGAGCCCGTGCCGATGGTGTTACGTCACGCCGATGGATGGGGAACGATATACAGAGAATTTGAACAAGGGCATCGGCGTAAGGTAGGCGATCAGAATGAAACATTAAGCCCGCGCCGATGAATGAAAGTCATGCCGATAGGAAAGAAACACAAGTCAATAAGGCTATTTCACTAAAAGTTGAGCGATCGGTATGAAACTTTCTTGGACTCTCTGATGAGTGGATCTCACACCGATAGGCAGGAAAAGACAAAACAATAGGAATTTAAGGGCATTTTAGGGCCTGAATGCATGTTTTTGGTCAACAATGGTTGACCAGACTAGTTTAACGTTGTATTTGCATTTTGGAATCAATTTTCACATATTTGGGGCCCGATTGATGCGTTCACACTGTCACGACTAGTTTTGGCAGATTGTTTTCCTTCCTGCAAGTTTATTAAATGTTAATACTTATTGCTTATCTTTTTTTTGCAGGTTTGCAGGTGAAGAAGGGCTGAAACTTGATGACGATGACGTCACGGAGGGGGGAAATCCAATCTCAGGAGTAGGGGAAGATAAGGACAAGGGTGAGGAAGTCAAAGGTCTTCATTTATGAATGACAAAATGCAATTGAAGACATTACTGCAGCAGACCACATAAGTTATTATTGAGCTGCTAGGGTTTGTGAGTGGCATATTTCGCCCAGATTGGATGTATGCTCAGAGGTATTTTGGGAGAGTTGTTCTCCAGCATTTATTGCTGTAGCTAGAGGTTTGAACCATTATTTAACTAGGATTTTGAGTTGTATTGAGGACAATGAAAAAGTCTATATATTGTGCCTCTCTACTTTGTAAAACTTTACACAGGGATTTTTAGAAAATAGCTAGCAGTTGTATTAAAGGGACCTTTTAGTTTAGAAGTAGAAGAAGGAGGTCATCTGTGTCTACAATAAGGAATGCGTGGAACATCTAGGTTCCTTACTGTATCTGTAAAGCTTGTAAGTTTTTTGTAGTTTGATCAATGAAGCTAAGAGTCATTCAAACATTGTAAATCTTATATGATTGTCTGTTTCTAATACAATTGAATCTAGGATTCTGCATCTATCTTTTGAGTGTTTTCTTGCTCTTCATTGTGTTTGAAACATTTTCTCTTAGAGCTTGCAATCTTAAGTGTATGTTTGTGAAAATGCTCAGAACTTACATTTAAGTTTTTTTTGTCGATTTGATTAATTTGCTGCAATACTTATAAAGTGCATAATAGAACAATTAGATCCTTTGGTAGAATGAATGGAGTTTAGATTAGATCTTTCTAACTTTTCCCAACCCATCTGAAAATACTTAGCTTAAAACGTAGAAATCTAAAGGAAATTGTCTCACATCTGAAAAGTATGTATAACTAAGTTTGAAGAAGACAGTTTTCATAAATATTTAAGAAAGGAAAGCTGCAATAATTCAAGAAGACCATTCAAAAGTTTTGCAGCATAGTAAATATTTTATGCAAAAGGAATGAACAACTTGCTGATATTTATGATCTTTTTGCATAGTTTGAGTCCAGTTAATCATCAAGAAACCCTAAACTACGTAAGGCCCTTTGAACATTACAGCTTCACATCGACCAACTGAATTTGCCCAACAGGTCAAGACCTGACCATATTAAACTTGGGATTAAGTGAATCTTAACTGATTCCTTCATATCTTTCAAGTCAGTTTTGGTTCATTTTATGTGAATTTTAACTAATTGTTATGATTGCATCAAAACCATCATCAACAATACTTAGTCACACATTAAATATACCAAGTCCACAAAAAGCAAGGAAATTCAGTAATGTTTTTATGAAAATAAAATATAACACCACACCTCATCAAAAAGTCCAAAATCCTGTAGTCAAACATCCAAAGATTCAAAATCCACTATCTGGTCCAAAAAAATTCAATCTTAGAATGCAACATGGTGTGTGAAATTGTTGTTTCTAATTCCCCTTGGTCCCATGACATTTACTCATATCTCCACAATCCCATCCTTCCATCCAACCCTTTTACTTAACCAAATAATCGTCTAATGTACCTTCACAACCCCAACCCCTTTCATCCAACCTTTCACATAAACACCATACATCCTTCATCCAACCTATCTCCAACGCCATTTCATTGGTAGCACCCTCTATAGTAGGGGCTACAACAATACCATGTTAAGGTGTTTACATTTGGGAGAAGCCAACTTAGTAATCAACAAAGTTCACAACAACATCCATTTAACACAATACTAGCAGTATGGTCCATGTGAAGTAGTTATTTAGAATGGGATACTGTTATATTACCATGGAAACAAATGTTTCAATCCAAAATTATAAATTTGGCTCCAAAAATTCAACATCAAGAATCTAAAATCTAGAATTTAGCAAATTCAAAAATTAAAAATTAAAAAAAAAATAAAGAGGAAAATCATCCAACAGTTAAAATCATTCTTATGGTGCCTTGGCCAAGTACCATGATGAAAACTCATTCTCAAGCACCATGCATAAATTGGTCATCTACAAATATGCTATACTTGGAGGCAAGTCCTGTACACTCAAAAACACGACTCAGTTGCATGGGGCAGTCGAGTCAGCTTTGACAAAGCACACGAGACCCTCTCCTTGCCACAGGAAAACCTCCATGTAACTCTCACTCTCGTGGTAGAAGCCAATCGAGAGGAGGTGAGCATGGGGGCAGTGCTGCTCACTTGAGAGATGGACTTCGTGAAGAGCAATCTTCCAGTCTTGGGGCCTTTCCTAGGTATTATTTCTTATGTTGTGTTCAGTGATTGTTGAAGTTGAGATTATTATATGACCCAAAGCGTCACTGGTTACTGTTCTCTTGTTTGGGTTCCTGAGATTCTAACATTGAGTAGGTTGTCGATTGTTTCCATTTAAGTCTCTTTGAAGTTAGAGTCTCTCTTCAAATTGTTGTATGATGACTCGTGTTTATTCTCTATGTTGAAGTAACCTTACCCTGTGTTCCTGTTCTTGGATTGTCAATTGATTGTGTTGAGGCCTAGGGTGTAGTTACTCAATCTCTATGAGGATAGCCCTCACCCATTCACCTTTAATCCTAGGGCACATTCGTGAGCCTGAACAGAGAGAGTTAGTTAGAGTTAACCATGAGTTGACTTATGTTTGACTTAGGGTTTTTGACCTAAGGTTTGATTTGTTTTGTTTTGAGTTGGTTGACTTATGTTGACTTGTGTTGACCTCATGATGAAATCAAGGGTTTACTTGAGTTTTCACTTTGTTTTGATTTTGGTTGACCTCGTGATGAAATCAAGCGATTTTGCTCTTCGTGTGATGCTTGTGTTTTTGTTGTTTTTTGTTTTTACATGTATGCACTCTATATGTATGCAAGATAACATTTTTTGTTCTTTTTATGGATTTTTGAAAAGAAAAGTGATTTAATTAATCTAGGATTCAAATATGAATGCAATTCTGAAATGAGTTTACCTAATGCAATCTTAATCTATGTTTTTGGTATTTTCTTGTGTTTTGATTTCAATTACTCTAGGAAATGAAAGTACTTGGAAATAAACTAATCTAATAATGCAAATTGCTTGAAATAAACTAATTTAATAATACAATTCTATCTAGCCTATCAAGGAAATTGCAATATGAAATTACTATCTCCAAGAGCAAATTTGAGATTGTCTAATTACTACCAAAATGCATTAAAGAACCTAGAATGTGTTGACGTATGAGCCTCCACTACCCTCAAGAATCCTTGTATCAGAAACATCTTTGTCCTCTTGCAGCAAAATGGATCTCATGCTAGAAACAATAGGGAAGGGATACAAAAATGACTTGAGAATGCTTCAAAATATGAGCTCAATGTGAGCTAAGAGAGCACTATGGCTTGTAAAATGAGTAGCGTAACAACGCGATAAGAAGCCTTTAGCAAAGCTTTGGCATAACAACAATAAAAGAAAAGGCTCATAAGTCCTACGTGAGCATAAGAATGCTATGTGGAGAACAAAAACCTACAAAGATTGGTTGCACAAATGAAATTGCCTCCCAAAAGGAGGAGCTTTGAAGCTATGCAATAATGAGAACTAATTAAAGCTTTGAAGCTTTCAAAAACTAATGGCATGAAAGCCTTAAAGCTTTGGAAAACTAAAGAAAGAAATGAAGAAAGAGGCTCAAAGGCCTACAAAGAAGGTTGAAAAAGCTTGTGAAGATGAGAAGAGTATTCTCCAACTTGGAAAATAATGAAGAGGGGAGGGGTATTTATAGCTTGGAGAGGCACACAAGAGGGGGAAATTAATTCAGAAGTTAACTCAATTGATTGAAGAGTTAACAGGCTTGATTGAGGAGTGAACTAGATTGATTAGGGAGTGAACTAGACTGATTAGGGAGTGAACAAGATTTGATTGGGAGTGAAGATACTTTGATAGCCTTTCACAAAAGAAGAAATGGAGCTAGCATGAGAATGATTGAGAGATAAGAAGAATTGATTTGTGAGTTAGAATGGAGTGATTAGGAGTCTTGAATCAGATAGAAATGTTGATTTGATTAGTTAGGGAAGGTAACTCATGCAATCAAGGCTCAATTTGGAGCAAATTTGGGCCTAAAATGAAGAGAACTCATGCTTAAAAACATGCTAGGGTCATCCATGGGTCACCCCTTTCACCAGTCTAAATCTCCCAGGGGAGATCTAGAAATAATAGGGGGAGATCTAGAAAGGAAGGGGTCTAGGTAAAAATTAACAGTTGGAGAATGATTTTGGAGGGATAAAGAAGCCATAAACCTCCAAAAACAAGTAAAAATGATGCACATGAGGTGGGTCACCCCTTTTAGCAGTCCAAATTTCTCAAGGGTGACCCTGAACTGACAGGGGGTGACCTTGAAATAATTTTTCTGAATAGGTCATAGAACTTTCGGGAGGTCATTTGGGCACATACGAACTCCTTTTTGGGTGCCATTTTTTTTAAATTACGTGATTTTTTTAGATCTACGCAATGGTGCCATTAATTTTTCTTGAAAGTGTCATGAAATTATACATTCAGACCATTTTTCATAGGTTATCCTATCGATCTCTCATGCCCTAAAAAGTTTGGTAGCCAATTGGAAAGTGAGTTGAATGGATGGGGAAGAAAGAATGGATGGTAAAGCCCCTAGGGAAGATTGATTTCACCTTTTTTGAAGTGGATTAGTCATTTTATCAAGGTTGGAAAGTGACAAGTGGTTTGTTAAAGATGGGTTAGGTGACTAGGAGGACAATGTACAGGACCTTGGAAGGTTAGAGAAGCACAAGTAAAGTGAAAAACAAACAAAGACATGTGTTTCCAAGAGAAAAACTATTGAGAGGGCATTATATTCATGCTTACATGTATGTGATTATGATTTACATCATCATAGGGTCCTCATGGAGGCTATGCATGTTTTTAGTGCTTATAGGCCTATTCCATTCAAACTTCGTCATTCCATCTTGTTACTGCTCCATCATACCCATCCTTATTCTAAATTTTGACCTTGATAGGGAAGTGGACAAGGTATTGAAACATGTTCTTGGAAGCATCTTGATGTATCATATCTTCTTTATCAAGCACTTTAGCATAGCCTCATGAATGACACATAATATAGCGAGGCATATCATTCCTATGTGACATACCATAGAAATCACATCCTAACTCCTATCCCCATTCCTATCATGATTCCCATCCATAATTTCCATCCTAAATTCCCCAAACCATTCCATCCATCCAAGACCTTAATCCTTGGTTCTAGAGTAGATTATTTTCTTATGTTTCATGTTACCTTGTAGGTTTAAAATGTTAGCCTAAACACAACATAAAACAAAAATTCCAATTCAAGTTTAGCCATCCAAGTGAATCCAAACACATATCCAAAATCCAAAATCCTAGATACTCAAGCTCTCAAGATTGTGATCCAACACCTAGCATCCAACCAATCCAAACCAACCCAAATCCAATATGGGCAACCAATCTAAAATCTAAGACTCCTAACAATCCAAACATAGTAGCGAAGGAGAAAAATACAAACAAATCTAGCCAAGTAGTCCAACATACATCCCAAAGCATCCATAGGTTTTATTTTCAACCTTGCTACAATCCTTGTTCAATTTTAAACAAATCATTACATTATTATCAGGATATATCATTCTCAACTCAACAACGTCATTATCATTATCAATCAATCTTTGGTCCTTAGCTTGACCAGGGGAAAAATCTTATTTCTTTTTTGGGTGGATGTCTACTTGCTTACTTGTGTGTTTTATTGTTTTGATTTTCATTTGTGTAAGTCCTTGGGGCATTTCATGGCAATATCATCATGATTTTTCCATATCATGGTGCATCTTGTCAAATGTTGCTTGGGTATTTTTCTTATACAACACATGGCAATAGTGTCACCATGGTTTTCCATATCATGGTGCATTTTGTCATATGCTAAAGCAAATACCAAGTTTCTCAAAATAATTGGAATTACATGCAAGATTCATAGCATGCAGCACATTTACAATTCCTCATCGCTTCTACTAGACATCCATTCACTCACTTTTCATCATATCCATTTATCTTTCATCCAAAACTTGTTTCTCTATTCAAAAGCCCATCAATGTATTTCATCCCCATGTGCCCTCTTGAGGGGCATCACATCACCCTAATAATCCTAGCCATCATGTTGATAGATAGAAAAGAGAGACTAGCTTAATAGATCAAACTAGGTTAAACCCTCTTCTATCCAACATTAGGACACAATACGAGCTTGGCTTCTACCCAAGAAGGAGAGCCAAACTACAAGAGTTTTGTCCTTTTGTTATATAGAGAAGAATCAACCCAAATCCAACCAACCAAACTAGGGCAAGATAAGAGACCCTAATTGACAAATATCGGAGCATAACAGATTGTCGGAAGCAGAAACCAAAAAACTAAATGAACAGTAGAGATGGGGGATCCTATCAGAACCTGGATCTAGGAGCATAAACACGAAGCACCAAGGTGCTTGGGTGCCCTAGGCCCTTTTTAGGGTTTGAAAAAACTGATACATTCATCGGGTCTGTACCTGCAAGTTTTGTCTTCTTCCTGAAGATCACCTTTAGAAACTTGTTTTTCTAACCTACACACAAGGAAAGAGGAAAGGGTAGGGTCATATTTAGGAGCTTGTATAAGTCAAGCTTTGCGAATGGTGTTTCCACCTCCACAACAACAAACATGATAGATAAAAGTGTGTGCCCTAGGAGGGCAGAGGCAAATATGAAGTAGAATGGAATGCTAGAACAAAGCAAGAAGGAAAGAAGTCACCATGAGCATAAAAACCCTAGCATGCTTGATGCGATGTCACAACTTGACTCAAGAATTTGATGTATCCCAAAAAAGTAGAAAGATCTTCACAAGACCTACAATATGTTAGTGTCGCAACAATAATCCACAATAGAGAGCTTTAGAGAAGAGTAGAGAGCATGAGAGAGAAGAGGAGAGAGTGCAAGTATGCCTAGATTGCTTAGATGTTCAAATGAATGACTTAACTTACTTTTATACGCATTCCTGCTCACAAATGATGAATAAAAACAAATAAGGCTGACAAGAGGAACCACTTAAGATGCCTTAAGTTGACATTCCTATAAAATAGGTCAGGGCTAAATGCGGGACTGAGGCGCCCTTGTCTTTTAGCCCAAAAATCCCAGTACAAGTCACTTAAGGTGCTTTTAGCTCAGTCTCATAGTTATTTTGTCAATTTTTATCATCAGGATCGAGAATTAATCACTTTTATACGTATTCTTGCTCACAAACGATGAATAAAACCAAATAAGGCTGACAAGAGGAACCACTTAAGATGCCTTAAGTTGACATTCCTATAAAATAGGTCAGGGCTAAATGCGGGACCAGGGTGCCCTTGTCTTTTAGCCCAAAAATCCCAGCACAAGTCACTTAAGGTGCTCTTAGCTCTGTCTCATAGTTATTTTGTCGATTTTTATCATCAAGATCGAGAATTAATCGTTTAATGTTAAAAAAGGTGTTAAAATAGGTCTTGATTAACAAGTGTAAGCATTTTAGGTCCACCCAGGTGCTAAACTAAGTGTAAAATGCTAGTGTACACATTTTATGATGTAGCATGTAGCCCCCGCTTTAGCATGGGTATGAACTTACGTTTGAACTCACACTAAAGTATGGAGAAGACAAATTTCAAACACAACATAGAAACCATAGAATGTTGCCAAAATTCAGGGGTGATCAAGCTCCCAAGTTTAGGATTCTAGGAGTCTATGATGATTGGAATACACAAAAGACACATGACATAATTCACTCATATATGAAGCATTTAGAAATCATGAGATAAGACAAGACCTATTGTTGTCCTCAAAATCAGCTGCGCTTATTTTGTAGGACAACCCCTACAAAACTTGTCTGTTTCATGGCCTACACTCTAAGTTTGCAAATCGAGGCAAGTCTTCTTGGCCTCATGCAAAGTCATTTGATACCTTGGAATAACTTATGACATTCCCCTTGGTTGATTTTTCGAAATCTGTGAAATTGACTAAGTCGTAAGCTTGTTAAAATACCAATTCTGACCTTTTCAGGTGTTAGTCATTTTTCAAGAAACATGCATTGGCGGTCATTTCCACCGCTCATGCATGTTTGTATTGTTTTTAGTCTAACATGCAGGGGCGGCAAAAATCATTGCCCATGCATGTTGTTTAAGTCATGTGTAAAAGTGGTAAAAATTACCGCTAGGGCATATCTCGAGTATCCTTAGTCAACTACGAGTGCATTAATGGCACTCGTGCCAAATCTTAAAGTATCTTTTTAAAGCTTTTAAAATGCTTTTAATTATTGTTTTCATTCATTTTTTATCCAAACCCCTGGTGATGTGAATTCACTCCTCCTGAAGTCGATCAAGACGCATAAATTTTTGGTTTTGACAGATTTTACCAGTGATCGTGCCTAGGGTTTCTTGGCATTTTTATCAGGTATGTTTTAGTTTTTTTCTTTCATTTTTGTTCTTCTATCTTCTAGGGTTTGCTTGCAGTAAAAATGTTTACTTGTGATATGTGAAAACATTTTTGTTTTGTTAGTCATCGTTTTTGTAGGATCTGCATGTTGGTGTTGTTTTGAAAAACCCTAGCAAAATGTTTATGAGTTTGTTCTCGGAAGTTCTCATCTGTCATTGGCAGTTTTCGTCATTTTCATTGTTTTCATCAAAACCCTAGTTAAAGATGTAAGCAACATTTTTATTTTCATTGGTGTCTGATAAACTTAGGTCCTTGGTCTTAGTTTTAGATATATTGGCGGTTGATTTCGCCACCAATATATGTTTCTACCTTTATATGTAAGGGCGATGGTTTTCGCCGCCCTCACATTCTTTTGTTTGCTTAAAAGGTGTATCGGCAGTGAGAAACGCCACCGATACTAGACCAAGAATGAAAGGGTAAGACATTACCGCAATCGTGTCTGGGATTGCATTGAAGGTTTTGATGCTTTTGACATCTCTGTGGTACCAAGAGAGTTTAATGATCGTGTTGATTCATTAGCTGTCTCTGCCACCCTTATGGTCTCTCACAAGGATTTTAAAGGTGATAAGTACACAATTGAGTTGGTTTTTTGACCAAGTGTATCAGATAATGTTGACCATTGGCAAGTCTTCAATGGTGATAATCATATCATAGCTTTCTTAGAGAAGACATATAGCTTTTATGAACTCTACTTTGAAGGTAGTGATTCTCCACCTTGGGAATATGTTTCTGAAATAGATTCACAGACTGGTGAGGGGGTTCTTCAGCTAAAAGGGAATAAGATTCTAAAAGGTTTGGTTTCTTTGGAAAAGTTATTTGATAAGCATGATAGATATATTAAACAACAACAACTTGATTCAAATTCATCAATGGAATTTGAACAAGTAAATTTGAGTTCTGAAGTGGATCCCAAGATGGTTAACATCGAGAAATGTTGCACTGTTGATGAGAAATTCAAGTTCATTACACTTCTTCGCCACTACATTGATGTGCTGGCGTATTCATATGATGATTTGAAGTCTTTCAGACCTAAGGAGATCCAACATGAGATTCCTCTCAAGGTAGGATCATTGCCTCACAAACAAAAGCATAGGCAGTATAATCCCAAGATGTCAGGTACTATTCTTTCTAAAATCCCAAAAATGTTGAACGCCCAGATAATCTTTCCTATCATCATTCCACTTGGATTGCGAATATTGTTCCTGTGAGAAAGAAGAACAAAGAAATCTGTATTTGTGTTGATTTCAGAAATTTGAATCAATCTTCTTTAAAAGATAACTACCCTCTACCTATTATGGATCAAGTGTTACAAACTGTAACTGGGTCAGAGATGTTGTCTATGTTAGATGGTTTTTTAGGCTACAATCAAGTAGAAGTTAGTGAAGCAGATCAATACAAGATTGCTTTCACAACACCATGGGGCACATTTGCATATCGCAAGATGTCGTTTGGTTTGATTAATGCTGGCGCTACTTTCCAAAGAGTAATGGACCTCACTTTCAGAGATGAAACGGGGAAGTTCATTGTGGTGTACCTTGATGACTTGACCGTTTTCTCTAAAAATCATCAAGATTATGCCTACCATTTGCGACAAGTTCTAGAACGTTGTCATCAAAATGGTATTTCTCTTAATCCTAAGAAGTCAGTTTTTGGGGTTACAGAGGGTAATCTTCTCGGTCACATTGTGTCTAGAGAAGGTACTAAAATTAACTCATAAAAAGTCAAATCTATCCAAAGTCTTACTTTGCTTGCTAGTAAGACTGCAATTCATTCTTTCTTCAGGAAGGTAAATTTTCTGCAGAGGTTCATTCCAGAATTTGTAGAGAAAACTCGTCATATTGTCAATATGATGAAGGGTAAGACCAATTTCCGTTGGAGCGCGGAAGGTAAATCATCTTTCAAGGACATTAAAAGGGCCATAGTTCATGCTCCAGTTCTGGTTTGTCCTGACTACACCAAAGAGTTCATAATGTATAGTTATGCTTCGAAGAATACACTTTCAACAATTCTGGTTCAGCAGAATGAAGAGGGTGTGGAGTCTCTGATTTCGTTTATGAGTTGCCCAATGAAGGCTCATGAAATTAAGTACTCAAATATGGAAAAACATGCTTACGCCGTAGTCAAAGCGGTGAAGCATTTCAGGTTTTACATTTTGAATTCACATACTGTTATTTTGGTGCCAGATACAACAGTGAAATCTATCCTGACACAACAAGAATTTGGAACTAAAAGGGGCAATTGGATTGCCAAAATTCAAGAATTTGATCTTGATATCAAACCCACTAAGCTTGTGCATGGCAGAGGTTTATGTCAGCTAATTGCTGATAATGTCCCAAAAGAAACAGGTGATGAAGAGGTAGAGGTTAAAGATGTTCCAACTGTTCTCTTTGTTACTACAACAGATGAGTGGTATTCTAATATCACTTATTTTCTCATGTATGGTGAGTGCCCTTCTCATTTATCTTATAAAGATAAGCAAACTATCAAGCTAAAGGTTGCAAACTATGTCTTATGGGATAACAGTTTGTATAAAAGAAGTCTTCATGGAGTTTTTCTCTGTTGTGTGGATAAAGCACAATAAAGCAAACTTTTAGAGTCTTTTCACAATTTGGCATGTGGAGGACATTTTTCTGCACCTATAACAGCTCATAAAATTTTATGGGCTAGGTACTATTGGCCTACATTATTTCAAGATGCGTACAACTGGGTACGTAGATGTGAACTCTGTCAGCAGTTTGTCAGAAAGCCTAAGTTAACTGCATTACCACTAAAACTAGTTGTGATTGAAGAACCTTTTCAACAATGGGGCATTAACTTCATTGGTGCTGTGAATCCACTGTCGAGTGCGGGACATAGTTTTGTTCTCACTGCAACAAATTACTTCACCAAGTGGGTGGAGGCTATTCCAATTAAGCATGCTACTTCTAATGTAGTATGTAATTTTCTTAAGGAGAATATTATTTCCCGGTTTGGAGTTCCAAACAAAATTGTAGCAGATAATGCTACATGTTTTTCTTCAAATGAGATCACTAGTTTTTTCTTTGAATATGGGATTATTCTTTCTCATTCACCAGACTATTATCCACAAGGGAATGGTCAGGCAGAATCTAGTAACAAGAATTTGGTTACAATTATCAGGAAACTAGTGGAGGATAATCAGAGAACGTGGCATAAAGCTTTGTTTGATGCTTTACGGGCTGACATAATTACACCTAAGAGGGCAATAGGTATGTCACCATTCCAACTTCTATATGGTTTGAATGCAGAAATACCTATTACCTTGGAATTGCCAGCTTTGAAGTTGGCAAAAGCAGTGGAAGATAGAACTTTTGAAAGTTCTATTGACAAAAGAATAATGTACCTATCTAAACTTGAAGAGCAGTGGGTTATGGTAGTAGACCGTATTGCTGAGCATCAAAGTCAAGTCAAGAAACTTTTTGACAAGAAGGCAAAGGCCAGAGAATTTCAAATTAGGGATCAAGTCTTGTTATGGGACAAGAGGAGGGAGCCAAAAGGAATGCATGGGAAGTTTGATTCCCTATGGAGAGGCCCATTTGTCATTCACCAATTTTGTGGTTAGAACAGTTTCTTGTTGGAGTATCAAGATGGGACATCATTCTTACTACCCCATAGTGGACAACATCTGAAGCATTTGAATCCCTGAAGTATCAGATAAGTTCATATGTATATTTGTATAGTTTTGTGTTTTTCTTTTTCATTTTTGTTTAGTCTTTTTGTGTCTTTTTGTTTTGGTAGCTTGACTCTATGGCCCAATGGTATGGATGAAGGCACTTAGAGACTGGATTCTCCTCCCTTTGATAATTTTAAAGAACGATCGAAGGAAGTTCCCTAGTTAGAGCCAGTTGTTGTCCTCAAAATTAGTTGCGCTCATTTTGTAGGACGACCCCTACGAAACTTGTCCATTTCGTAGCATACACTCTAAGTTTGCAAATCGAGGCAAGTCTTCTTGGCCTCATGCAAAGTCATTTGACACCTTGGAATAACTTATGACATTCCCCTCGGTTGATTTTTTGAAGTCTGTGAAATTGACTAAGTCGTAAGCTTGTTAGAATACCAATTCTGACCTTTTTCAGGTGTTAGTCATTTTCAAGAAACATGCATCGGCGGTCATTTCCACTACTCATGCATGTTTGTCTTGTTTTTAGTCTAACATGCAGGGGCGATGAAAATCACCGCCCGTGCATGTTGTTTAAGTCATGTGTAAAAGAAGTAAAAATTACTGCTAGGGCATATCTTGAGTATCCTTAGTCAACTACGAGTGCATTAATGGCACTCGTGCCAAATCTTAATGTATCTTTTCAAATATTTTAAAATGCTTTTAATTATTGTTTTCATTCATTTTTGCTCCAAACCCCTGGTAATGCGAATTCACTCCTCTTGAAGTCGATCAAGACGCAATTTTTTTTGGTTTTGACAGATTTTACCAGTGATCGCGCCTAGGGTTTCTTGGCATTTTTATTAGGTATGTTTTAGTTTTTTATTTCATTTTTGTTCTTTTGTCTTCTAGGGTTTGCTTGTAGTAAATTTTTTTTTGATATTATAAGGCGACAAAAACCAGGGGCCGAACCCTTACAATAGAAGCCCAAAAAAGAACAGCAACGACTCAAAAACAAAAAGAGCCACCAAACCCAGATACAACATAAACAACATTAACAGTCGATGAACAATAGATAGTAAAAGTAGTAGTCTAACAACAAATAAACAAAAAATAAATAAACAAAGCTAAGGAGAGAAAATGTTTACTTATGACCTGTGAAAACGTTTTTGTTTTATTAGTCATGGTTTTTGTGGGATCAATAGTTTTTATGCATGTTGGCGTTGTTTTGAAAAACCCTAGCAGAATGTTTATGAGTTTGTTCTTGGAAGTTCTCATCTGTCATCGGTGGTTTTCATCATTTTCATCAAAACCCTAGTTAAAGATGTAAGCAACATTTTGATTTTCATTGGCATCTGATAAACCTAGGTCAATGGTCTTAGTTTTAGATGTATTGGCGGTTGATTTCACCGCCAATACATGTTTCTACCTTTATATGTAAGGGCGGCGGTTTTCACCACCCTCACATTCTTTTGTTTTCTTAAAAGGTGTATCGGCGGTGAGAAACATCGCCGATACATGTATGTTGTCTTCAAAGTCATACCCAAATGTAAGGGCCGTGATTCTCGCCGCCCCTACATAAAGAACCTTGAACATTTCACATACACATGTACGAGCGATAGAAATAACCACTATTGCATCTACCAAAAAGTTTATTTTACCAACATATGGATGCAAGGGCGGTTATTTTGACCAACAATGCATATAAAAGTTTTGTTTTTCAAAACATGCATGAGCAGTAAAATCAACCCCTCTTACACAAAAACTTTGCAATTTACCCACATGCAGGAGCGGTCAAAATGAGCGCTCCTACATGAAAATCTCAAATTTGCTCCTACCTGCAAAGGCGGTCATTTTGACCGACCCTGCATACCCATATAATCTGCCCTACATGCAAGAGCAGTCGTTTTGGTCGCCCATGCATATTTTCTTAAAATTTTCCTAACACTGGAAATTTGTGCCAAATGATACCTATAGCCCGCTTGCACCTATTTTCTTGACTTGCGTGCTCTCTAACCCTTTCAAGCATGATCCCATGATTCATGATCATTAGTTTGTAGTATCCCTAATTTGCCTATCTTTCCCCTAATTGTGAGATCATGAACTTTTGTAGTTTCCTCAAACATCCGTGGTCGACGCCATTTTCAGTTTTCTTCACAAAGCTGATGTCAGAGCCGTCTCCATCAAAAGCCAAAATCATGAATTATAAGTACAAAGGGGTTTTCCCCATTACTTCATTGCAATCTAATGTGGATGAGATCAGAGACACATAAATTAGGTGTGTAGATATGGCTGAGTTCGTGGAATGGACAAAACAGTCTAATCCTCCTCGCTACATGCAAAAGATTGTTGAGAGTAATATACACCTGGTAGCATCTTTTCCTGTTGCAGTACATAACCCAAAATTTGTTCTCCAAGTGGCAAGCCACTATAATAGGGATACCAAGACTGTGTCTGATTCTCAAGGGAATGTAATCGTGAGATTAGATGCAGAGTTTCTTGACAAGATTTTCATGTGTCCACCTATAGAAAATGTTGGAGAAATAGATTTTGCTCGAGGTCAGAGATATTTTGAGAAAGATGTGGAAGATGCAAAGAAACATATCAATAGTAAGTTGCTAAAGACTCCTAGGAGCAATTTGTCTAGATGGCCTAAGGAGCTCCCAAGAAGTGATTTTGTAGAAGAGGTGAGTGATTTGATCACATTGCTGAGTAGAATAAGAGGCCTTCCTTCATCCAAATTTTATGAATGGATGTATACATATATCAGAGTGATTCTCAAGGGACAACAAAAGATCTTCTGGGGAGAGAAGATAAGTAACACTCTACATGATCAACTAGTTAAAGTCAATACAACTTTTAAGTTTTATATGACTTCATATCTGGTATATGTTGCTGCAAGTATGAGAAGTTTTCTAGCTCTAACTCAAAATGGTGATCGAAGGTTAGTTCTAGTTTTTCAATACTATCCACAGATTACTCTCAAAGGATTAATTCATCATTTCTGCAGAGTCAATGATGCTTTCTTTTCAGTCTTTATGTGTCTATGGGACAGTGAGCTTGAGTAGAAGAGAGTATCAGATGAGGCCTAGGAAGTGGTCAATTCTTTTGGTTGTTTGTTTTTGTAATTTCCAACTTTCACTTACCTAAGAGTTGGATATTATCCTGGATATCCATATATACTTCCACGATATCCCAGTGATAAGATTGTTCTGATGGAGTTATGTAGACAATTGATTGTTGTGCATAATAAATAGATGGAACTAAAAAAGTTAGGAATTAAGTTTCTAGTGGAAATTGGTAGGTACTCAGTGCAATTAGCCACTAAGGCTATGGCTGTTGAATCAGAAATGCAGTTGGTGACGATGAAACAGTTCAAGAAAAGAGATCACTTTGATTTCTGGAGGGTACAAGACAAGATCAAAAGAAAGACAATATTTCATGTTCCTATGGTTGAGGATATTTGGGCTGATATGAGAACCCAAAATGAGATCAGGAAGCTGGATTATTGTAGACTCCATCTGAGTCAGATTGAGGAACTAGGATTGGCTGATGTTCTAGAAGGTATGGAAGATGAAGGTGATGTTCTGGATCTTGAGTATAATATCAATAATATTGAAGCTTCGGCTTTGCCAGAAATCAAATGGTCGGTGAAAGAAGAAACTTCTATCAGGAAGAGATTTCAACCTATACTGGCTAACACCAATATATGGTTGCAAAGCAAAGGTCTCAGTTTGAAAGAGTTCCTCATCGAATCAAAGACAAAGATTCAGGAGTAGACCAGAAAGAAGGTAGAAAATAGGACAAAGAACAAAAGTGATGCTCCTTCTTCTTCTTCTAAGGTGCATAAACCAAAAATTAAGTTTGTCTCTAAAGGAGGGAAGGCGAAGGAGATTGCAGGAACTTCTACTGTTATAGATTCAGGTGCCGAGGAAACAAATGTTGATAAAATGGAGGTTGAAAATACTGAGATTGAATAGCAAAATGTTGAGGAACTTGATGATACTGAGTAAGTGGAAATGGGTGAAAAATTTGATGAGGAAGGTGATAAAGAACAAGAAAAAGAAAAGGATGTGAAATAGGAACAACTTGGTGGCTCACTGAAGTCTCCTTAGAAAGGTCTTCCACCAGAGCCACAAGTTTCTACACCCTTACCTCATGTTTCTATTTTTGATAGTTTTCCAATAGTTTCTAATGTTCTTGTTTCCCCTATTGTCATTATATCTTCTGATAATACTCTTCCCTCTACAAGAACAAACTTTGGGACTATTTTTTATTCTCCTGGTTCTACTCCTAGTCTACCTTCTCCTTCTTTTGATATTGGGGAACAAATTGTTCTGGATCATTTACTTGATGGTTCAAAGAAAAATGTTGATACAGGTACAGTTTTCACCAACACCTCTCCTATTGTCACTATAACAGGTGTTAGTATGGATCCCGCTAAGTAGGTAGTTGATTCTTCTCCAAATGTTAGTACTCCAACACTACCTGCATGGTTGTCTACTTATACTCCCAAAAGGAAAAGTAGGCTATCTCACCAGATGATATTGAAATTGAGAAATAGCTGCCTGCTAAACCAAAAACTCAAAAGAAGAAGCCTAAAACTGTTTCAAGGCTAATTGATGAAAAAGGAGTCAGGTATATAGAAATTGCCAGGCCACCGAATGATGCTACTACAGATACCTTTGATGTGAATGAGTATATTGTTTCCAAAGTTGAGTTAGGTAAGCTAAATCATGAAGGTATTAAGCTAGATTTTCAAGCTACAACAAGCTTATTGCTTGTAAAATTTGATGAGATAAAGAAGGAAAAAGAGCAATACAAAGCAAAGGCTGAGCAACTTGTTGCTGTCCTTCAGAAGATAGTGAAATCATCAGAGATCGTGGAACCAATGGCGGTTACTGTAGAAGATCCTTTGATTCAAAAGGTTGAGAAAGTTCAAGCCAGAGGAAGAGTGGTTGGTGACATTGTGGAACGGTCGTTGGCACAAGGTAGAGTTCTCTTGAAGACCACAGTGGAAAGAAAGGAAAAAATGGCAAAGGCAAAAGCTGAGTTAGATAATATTGTTGATTCATTATCTCAAGAACTTCAAGATCAAGAAGATAATTTAGAGGAATGGATTGAAATGAAGAAAATCAATATAAAGAATTTGATTGCCATTGGTGTCATTTCAAACTGAGAGTCTTATCTCAAGACCAAAGAATCTCTGACTCATCACATCAATGTGATATGAGGTTTACTTGATGATTTGTGCCAAGTACGAGAAAATAGTGAAGATAGTGATGTCTCACTTTTACACAGGTTAGAGGAACTACCATGCACTCTAATAGGTGAAGATCACAAGTTTCTATTTGCAGAGGAGATGACTAATGCTTTTGAGAAGATGGGTCAACATAAGTTTGAAGATGAAGTGCTTACATTGGTTTCAATGGATAGTATTTATGATCATCATTCAACTTTTGAAAATCTAAAGGATAATCTTGAAAAACATGAGAAAGTGATAAAGGCGGTCAAGGATGCAGTTCTCAGGGCTCGTACCATTTCAAACAATACAGTTGGGCCTGATGTATGTGAGATGGCAGTAGTGCAGACTATGTACCAAAGTTTTTTGAAAAAGAATGATGGCGTCAGTTGAAATTCTTTTTCATGCCTTAGTTGATTTTCATTTTTGTATGCAATTTATATTTTGTTTTGGACATATTCACATGTATTTCCTCAAAATGTAATTACATGTGAGACAAAAGAAGTCACAAGTCAAATAGGACTCTTTTGTTGAATAAGTCAAAGTAGTTATAGATTTCGTATTTTTGCTCTAGGCTCCTCCCTATAAATAAAGAAGGCCTCTATTGTAATCTTGATCTTTTATCTATTGCAAGAAAACTCTAGCGAATTGAGAAGCAAATCAAGACTTTGTGCTTTTTGTGAAAATCAATTATCAAATATTTATCAATACAAGAAAGCAAGTTCAATTCCAATATTTGTCTTGGGATTATTTGTGTTATGATAGCATTGTTCTTACGTCTTGCTATCATAATCTTCTTTGGTAATAATTGAGGTGTGGAGATTATTTCAAGTGATTGAAGAGCGTTCTTAATTTGATTGTGATAGACTTTGTGTTATCAAATCATTTGTGAGGATTGTGTTTATGTTCGTGAGGATAAAATAACTTGAAGACTTTGTGCTGCAAGTTGTTGTATCAATTTACTTATACCATCTTGGAGAAGAGTGGAGACTTTGGGTTGCATTTAACTTCAAATAGTTCTATTTGCAATTAGTAAGTGAAGTGACAAAAGACTTTGGGTTTCTGTGGTTTTGTGATAGTTAGTAAGCTCTTGAATATCAGTTTCATTGAAATCATCATGGTGAAGTATAAACATCTATTCTGAAAAAAGAGAATAGGATGAAATGGAATCACCATGAATATAGTTTTTAGTGTATATAAGTTTCATAGTTATTTGTTTGTAATAGTTAAAGCAACTAGAGGGAACCTCCCCTTGCTGAGAGGAGAGACTCTGTCTCATCATAGCTATGGTGATATAATCATTTTACCATTAGTAAGTTAACGACAAAATATTCACCCAACACATACACAAGACATACACTTGAGAAATCATGATGTATACATGCAACACACAAAGCATAGATGTCATACACAAAGTATACACGCAATAGACAAAGTATACATGCCATACACATAGTATACCCACTTGGCACAAAGTATACACATAAGGCATAAAGTATACATAGAATACACATGAAACACACATGGATACACATGAAGCATTCAAGAATAACACATAAGGAACACATAGAGAGAATATATGCGAGATACATGCGAGGTGTGAAGAAGATATAGATAATAAGAATATATGAGGAGAAAACACACATCATACATCAATTACAAGAAACACATAGAGGAAGACCCTGAGTCAGCATGACAAAGGAGACCTCAATCTAAGTGTTGTTTCAATCACTGTGCATTGTTACCCAAGATGTAATAAAGAAGAATGCTAAGGGTTTAGTTAGAAATGAGAAGTATGAAAGAAGTACAAACACATCATACACACAATCCACATTAAGGAAAGTGTTTCCACTCAAGGGAATACACAAGCTACCTTCAGCAAGAGGAATAACACGAAGCCTTGCAGAATAAGAAGGCGAAGCGACCTTACTACCAAACTCAAGTTGGTGGCGCAACCCTTCTCCCAAACATGCAAGGAGCTTAAACCTAGGAGAACAAGATAGACTCAAGATCTTACTTCCAAGATTTCCATAATTATTTCCAAGCGAGTGTAGTAAGAAAGATAATCAACAAGTAATTAGATAGAAAGAAAGAGAGTAAGGCTCATAGCACGATATATGCCCCCACCTTAAAGTGATTGCTAAATCCATTAGGGAGTAATTGCCTTTAAGGTAGAATGAGGAAGAAAAATAAAATAGACTTTAAAAGGCACGTGCCCAAATGATATGTGTTTTCAAAAAGCTACATCGCAATAAGGGGTTGCCCCCAAGACGAGCAAACCAAGGCATGATACACAATGGCTTGTGTAGTCATGGTATGACACTAAACAAAGCAACAAGGTGCCACATAGATGGAAGAAAGATCACATGAGTACACATACATTTAATCATGAAAGGGTGCTAAATCATCCAAGGAAAAATAACAAAATTGTACATCACAACATAATCAACAAAATATCACAATACGAGGATAACAATACATACAAGCATAACACAAATGAGAGGGAGGGACCACACATGCGAGTCGGCCTATAATAAATTATCCTCCCCCAAATTGATTTATAAAATGGATGGAGAACAAGGTTCTCTAAGGACCACATCAAACATGGTGAGAAGTGCTAGAGCCAAATCTTGTTTGAAGTTCTTGAATTTTGTCACCCAAGACTCAACTTTCCTTAGTGGAATGGCCAAGATCTCGATGATATGCACAATAATGAGGTGATGAATGATTATTTTGTTGAATATTTGTGTGTTTTGGAGTAGGAAGAGTGATTAAGTGGTCTTTGAGTAGACTCGACAACAAACACTCTTGTTGAGCTAGAAGAGAAGATATAGGGGGAGTGGGAAGCAATCCCTTTTGTTGTGAACATGGAGAGAACGTAGGAGAAGGTCGAAAACTTAAACCTACTTTAGAAAAGTGTGGTGTTGGTTCCACAAGTTCCTTAATTCCTTGTTCTTTACATCCTAACCCATTTCCATTGTATCCTTGTTTAGAAACAATTTTGAATCCAAGCCCATAATGCATCTCCAAATTCGAAGCAAGAGGAGAGGTCATATGACTGCCTTTATTGAAAGAAGTAGAAGGATCATACATTTGATCATGGTGAGGAGGGTCAACCTTTGTTTCAACCATCCCGTGGGGGTTGAAATCTAAAGAGACCTCGTCACTACCACATGTATTAGAATTAGATGATACTTTATCACAAATGGCTACCATTTCTATAGAAGAAGGTGAATCTTCATCTATTTTAAAGGTTACATCATTGTCAATCACGAGTTTAAATTTTGTAGGAGTATGAGATTATGTTGAAGAATTTTCATTTACCTTTGAGGTCTTTGGGTGTGAGGGTGAGACTTTATATTCACCTGCAAAGGAGAGTGTAAAATCTAATGAACCCTAATCATCATCGAAAAAACATGCATCATACATCAATCACAAGAAACACATAGAGGAAGACTCGAGTCAGCATAATAAAGGAGACCTCAATCTAAATGTTGTCTCATTCACCATGCATCATTCCCCAAGATGTAATAAAGAAGAATGCTAAGGGGTTAGTTAGAAATGACAAGCACAAGAGAAGTACAAAAACATCATACACACAATCCACATTAAGAAAAGTGTTTCCACTCAAGGGAATACACAAGATACATTCAAAAAGAGGAATTACATGAAGCCTTGCAGAATAAGAAGGCAAAGCAACCTTACTACCAAAATCAAGTTGGTGGCGCAACCCTTCTCCCAAAAATGCAAGGAGCTTAAACCTAGGAAAACAAGATAGACTCGAGATCTTGCTTCCAAGATTTCCATAATTCTTTCCAAGAGAGTGTAGTAAGAAAGATAATCAACAAGTGCTTATATAGAAAGAAAGAGAGTAAGACTCATAGCATGATATATGCCCCCACCTTAAAGTGATTTCTAACTCCATCATGGAGCAATTGCATTTAAGGTAGAATGAGGAAGAAAAATAAAACATACACGAGAGCTTTCAAAAAGCACATGCCCAAATGATATGTGTTTTCAAAAAGCTACATCGCGACAAGGGGTTGCCCCCAAGACAAACAAACCAAGGCGATGCTTATAGGCATGATACACAATGGCTTGTGTAGTCATGGTATGACACCGAGCATTGCAACAAGGTGCCACATAGACGGAAGAAAGATCACATGAGAGTACACATAAATTGAATCATGAAAGGATTATAAATCATCGAAAGAAAAATAACAAAATTGTATATCACAACATAATCAACAAAACATCATAATACGGGGATAAAAATGCGTACAAGCATAACACAAATGAGAGGGAGGGACCACACTTGGGAGTCAATCTATAACAAATTATCCTCCCTAGCTCAATTTATAAAATGGATGGAGGACAAGGTGCTCTAGGGACTACATCAAGCATGATGAGAAGTGCTAGAGCCAAACCTTGTTCAAAGTTGTTGAATTTTGTCACCTAAGACTTGAGATTCCTTAGTGGAATGGCCAAGAGCTCAATGATATGCACAATAATGAGATGATGAATGATTGTTTTTTTGAATATTTGTGTGTTTTAGAGTAGGAAGAGTGATTAAGCGGTCTTTGAGTAGACTCGACAACATACACTCTTGTTGAGATATAAGAGAAGATATAGGGGGAATGGGAAGCAATCCTTTTTGTTGTGAACATGGTGGAGAGAATGTAGGAGAAGGTCAAAAACTTAAACCTACTTTAGACAAGTGCAGTGTTGGTTCCACAGGTTCCTTAATTCCCTATTCTTTACATCCTAACCCATTTCCATTATATCCTTGTTTAGAAAGAATTTTGAATCCAAGCCCATAACACATCTCCAAATCTGAAGGAAGAGGAGAGGTCATATGACTATCTTTATTGAAAGAAGAAGTAGAAGGATCATGCATTTGATCACGGTGAGGAGGGTCAACCTTTGTTTCAACCATCCCCCAGGGGTTGAAATCTAAAGAGACCTCATCACTGCCATGACATCTATTAGAATTAGATGATACTTTATCACAAATGGTTGCCATTTCTATAGAAGAAGGCAGATATTCATCTATTTTAAAGGTTCCATCATCATTAATCTTGAGTTTAAATTTTGTAGGAGTATGAGATTATGTTGAAGAATTTTCATTTACCTTTGAGGTCTTTAGGTGTGAGGGTGAGACTTTATATTTACCTGCAAAGGAGGCTGTAAAATCTAACGAACCCCAATCATCACCGAAAAATACATTCAAAGGACCAACACTATCCTGACTAATACTGTTGTTACCAATGGAGAATAGTGGTTTGGTTTTTGTTGAAGAAGGGATCAAATTACTTAGAGGAATTTGATATCTCACTTCCATTTGTAAGCGACTTTCTAGAATCGGATCAGCTTCAATTGTATGTAATTTGTTTGTAAAGATGAACTTCATTGAATGACGAAGGGTAGACGGAATTGCCCCCATGGCATGAATCCATGGTCTACCAAGAAGAAGATTTTATAAAAAAGAATTAGGCATGATATGGATAAGGGTAGGCAATGTCATAGGACCAACCCTAAGAGGTAAGGTAATAGCACCCAATGATTGCCTACCGACATTATCAAAGCCACAAATGTTGAGTTTATCTTGTTTAATGAGAGAGGTATCGACATTGATTTTATATAACAAATCTATGCCACAAATGTTAAGACCTGATCCACCATCAATCATGGTACATCTAACTCTCATATTATTGATGAAGAAGAATATTATAAGAGGCTCATTTTGGTTTTGAACTTCTATGGGAGGTAATTCGTACTATTGAAAAACAATATCTATTTTTGTCACATGCATACAATCTAACTGAGCTGCTACATCATACAACTGAATAGTAAGTGGAACAATCACCTTTTGTAAAGCTTCTTGAAGCATTATGTGGTATGTAGTTGGTGTTTGTATTAAATACATAGAGAGATCTTAGCCGAAGTAGCGTGGAGCTGCTTGACAAGATCGTATTATTTGCCAATATGAGTAGGAAGACGAGGAGGTGGAGGAAGAAAAGGTTGAGAAGGTGGGAGAGAAATGGGCACATGTGATGCTAGCTTACTTTTCTTGTTATTATAGATGGTGTATGTGTGAGCAACCACATCATAATGAGATTGCTACGACACACTTTGAACACCTTGATTTCCTTGAGTAATTTGTTTTGCAATATTGAGAAAGTAACCCGAGGGTCGAGGTGGTGTTGGAACACCTCAAACCATAATCATTGGTTTAGAGAAAGGAGGTGGATTAGGTGCCTCATGCACAATGATTTTAAGAGCATTAATACAATTATTCACTATCCCCTTGGTGGGTGGAGTAAATCTATTAATGATGATTGAATTGACATTGTTTTCATTTTGAGTAAGCTCAACATCCAACCTCTCAACATCCAACCTCAAGGGTTTTAATGTTTCATCTTTTGAAGGGAGAACATTGTAATGAAGGGAGGGTAAAGTGTTGTTAAGAAAATTGTTGATGATTGTATCTTCGGTGATGTCCAAGGGGTTTGAACATGCAAACAAAGGAGAAATACCAAGGGTCTTCACATCCTCAGTGATATACAGAGTATTGAACATTCAATTAAAGGAGGAAGAACAAGGGTCTTCATGTCCTTAGTGATATCCATGGTACTTGAACATTCAATCAAAGGTAGAAGATCCATAGGATGAGCCATAGAAATCTCATGTACTATGGTAGAAATAAAATATTTAAGATGATGAGACAAATGCCCATTATCCACCCATGGAGAATCCTTTGTGAGAGAATGCCCCCCATCTACTAATGCTTCACCTTTTGAAGGGATAGCATTGGAATTAAGAGAGGGTAGAGTGATGTTAAGAAATGTATCAATGATTTCATCCTCTTGCACCAAAATATCCTCACAAGTGGGAATAATTTTGGGAGAAGGATCCAAATCATAGGGTGAAATAGACAAAGCTAGGTCACCATCACATGTATTAGAGAGTAGATCCATGGGAATAGACATGGCATTATCATGACTTATAGTAGAAGTAGAAGAAGAACTATCACCATCATCTTTCTCATAACAATTCATGGAGATGAAATTAGTAAAGTCCTCTAATATCAAAGGATACATACCCATGAGAGTTATGAAGCTATCAAAATCAGATATATAACAAAGGATTTCATATATAGAAAAATTATAAATGTTAATATCATACATGGAAGCTATGTGTTTTAAGACATAAGGATGCATATTAATGAATTTATAAAAAGTTTTGAAATGTATAATGTATGCATACAAAGATTCCAAAGATGAACAACCAGGAGCATCCATAATGAAATGTCTTGTCTACTAAATGAAAATACGTCTATAGAACAAAAATGTACAATTCATTTATCAAGTACAACCAGTATCAAAATAAGATTGCAATCAAAGACCTACAAGTGCAAGAGAAGCTGGGTCTTCCAAAAATGTGATATTCTTGGTAACCAAAACAACTAAGTCTTGCAAATGTAAGATGTGTAGTATGTAAAAAAGAAGTGTCTAAATGATTTATCCACTTAAATGCAACAAATATTAAGAGAACTCTTCTTTGATGAAGATGCACCATTAAATGCAAGACTAGCTAGGGTTTGCTATAAAAAACCCTAGATTTTAAATGCTTACTTCCTAAACCACAATTTTCAATGCAATAATTATTTTTGAAAGAAAATGATATTATGACATGCTGCAACAATGCAATATCATATTTGAGATGTGAATGATAGCAGCAAAATCTGAAACTAGTTCTTAATTACAAACCCTAGGTTTTGAATTTGACTAGGTTTTCCAAAACTGCAACTTTTTTCTGACAAAATCCTAGAAAATAAGAGTTTTAAATGCAAGATGCAACACCATGAAATGATTAACTACTGTAATATCAATCAGATTGCTATGATGATCTACAACATATGCAATGAAAACAATGCAATACATATGCCTTTTTGTAAGCCTAAAATGTTTGTTTTTTTCACTTTTTTTTTTCAATGCAAATATGCAAGGATGTCCTAAAACAACAAGGATGATAAGGTACAACAAACTAAATCCCTTTAATAACCCAATAATGCAACAAGATTTGAAACAACACACTAATCTACAAACCCTAGGTTGAAGATTAGCTAGATTTCCTAGAAATGCAAGGCTTTTTTCAAACCCTAACAATGAAACAATGTAAAATTAAGCTATGAAAGTATGCTAAATGATGAATGAATGTAATCTAATCATATCTAGGGCATAAAATAGCTCATATTTGATGCAAGAAGGATGCCAAAATGCAAGAAACGATGGGTTCACCAAAAATGTTAGATAGAAATGAGAGATTGGCTCAATATATCAAACTAGGTCAAACCCTCTTCTATCCAACATTATGACACAAGTCGAGCTTGGATTCTACCCAAGAAGGAGAGCCAAACTATAGTAGCTTTTCCTTTTGTTGTATATAGAAGAATCAACCCAAATCCAACTAATTGAACTAGGGCAAGACAAGAGACCCTAATTGACAAAGATCGAAGCATAACAGACTGTCGGAAGCAGAAACCCAAAAACTAAATAAACAATAGAGATGGGGGATCATATCAGAACCTGGATCTGGGACCAAAAACACCAAGGACCTGGGCACTTGGGTGTCCTAGGCCCTTTTTAGGGTTTGTAGAAACTGATAAATTCATCGAGTCTATACCTGTAAGTTTTGGCTTCTTCCTAGAGATCACCTTCAAAAACCCATAACCTACACAGAAGGAAAGAGGAAAGGGTTGGGTGCTATTTAGGAGCTTGCCTAAGTCAAGCTCCATGAATGGTGTTTCCACCTCCACAATAGAAAAGATGATATATAAAAGCACATGCCCTAGGAGGGCAGAGGCAAACCTGAAGTAGAATGGAATGCTAGAACAAAGCATGAAGGAAAGTAGTCACCATGAGCATGGAAACCCTACAATGCTTGATGCGATGTCACAACTCGACTCAATAAGTTGATGTAGCCCAAAGAAGTAGAAAGTTCTTCACAAGACCTGCAATATGTTAATGTCGCAGTAATAATCCATGATAGAGAGATTTAGAGAATAATAGAGAGCATGAGAATGAAGAAGAGAGATGAAGTATGCCTATATTGCTAGATGCTCAAATGACTGACTTAACTTACTTTTATATGCATTCTCGCTCACAAACGACGAATAAAACCAAATAAGGCTGACAAGAGGAACCACTTAAGCTACCTTAAGCCAACATTCATATAAAATAGGTCAAGGCTAAATGGGGGACTAGAGCGCTTGGGTGCCCTTGTCCTTTAGCCCAAAAATCTCAACACAAGTCACTTAAGGTGCTCTTAGGCCATTCTCATAGTTATTTTGTCGGGTTTTTTCATCAGGATCGAGAATTAATCATTTAATGTTCAAAAAGGTGTTAAAATAGGTCCTGATTAACAAGTGTAAACATTTTAGGTCCACCCAGGTGCTAAACTAAGTGTAAAATGCTATTGTACACATTTTACGATGTAACTTATGTTATCACCTTAACCATCATGTCACTTGGGGCATCCTTGGCCTAATCTATCCTCCATTCCAATCCTGCCAAGCATCTCGTTTTACTTTCTTTGAAACACCATTGCTTCTTTTAGTCACAATTTTTAAAGAGGGGCAAAATGTAGACACCTAAATTTGACCACTCAATCCCATGTCGAATACCACCTCACTATATATCAATCCCTCCCATAATTCCCCTTTTCATACCACTAAATATACCACATTATCACATTCTCTAATTAACTAAATTAAATTTTTATTATTTAGATAATTAGTCATCTCTAATTAAAAACCATTTCCCTATTTATCTAAAATAAATAAATATTTCCACTTCATTCATCCAAATCATGTAAATAAACAAATATGCAATTATTCACATGCTCATCCACAATTATTAAAAAAATCTATTTATTAAATAAATATAAAAGTCATCTTACAAATCTCCACAATCCATTCAATAATAAATCTCAATCATTCACAAAAAGATAGCCCTAAAAGAATCCCTAAAAGTAACCCATTTTAATAAAGCCATCTTAATCAATCTCAACCATCCATTTCCAATCAATCTTGACAATTCACCTTTTATCTTAACCTAAAAGGTAAATAACGTTACCCTAATGCATCTCATCCACCCATTTCAATACTACATTTTCAGATCTCACTATTAATATCCTCATTGAAAAATCTACAAACATACCCCCAATCCTTCATCAAATCATTTGATAGGTACATGCTACAAAAATATTGCATGATCCTTGAGCAATCACAAACCAAGAGCATGTCCACTCAATAAAGGAGATTCTTCATTTGGTAAGTGAAGATAAATCTCATTATTTGATCTCCTTTATTGCATTGATGGAGGCTATGCTTAATTTAAAACAAATAATTTGATATTGCTTTGATTTCTTCTTGCATTTGTTTTAAATTTAGCATATACATTTTGGCATGCCTGGTGGGACATCACATCACCCTAATCATCCTAGCCATCATGTCATCACCTTAACCATCACTTCATTTGGGGCATCCCTAGCTTAATTTATCCTTGAATCCAGTCCCCTAAGCAGTTTGTTTTAGTTTCTTTGAAATATCATTGCTTCTTTTAGTCACAACACCATTTCAAAGAGGGGCAAAATGTAGACACCTAAAATTGACAGCTTAATACCAAGTTAAATACCACCTCATTATATACCAATCCCATCCACAATTCCTCATCTCATAGCATGTAAATATACCACATTATCACATTCTTTAGTTAACTAAATTAATCTTTATTATTTAGTTAATTAGTCATCTCTAATTAATTAATCATTTCTCTATTTATCCAAAAAAAAATCCACATCATTCATTCAAATCACATAAATAAATAAACATGCAATTATTCAAATGTTCATCCATAAGTATTAAATAAAAATCTAATTATTAAATAAAAATAAAAGTCAATAATCTTCCAAATCTCCACCATTCACTCAACAATTAATCTCAACCATTCACAAAAAGATAGTTCTAAAAGAAGCCCTAAAAATGACCCATTTTAATAGTCATCACTCAATCTCAACCATCCATTTGCAATCAATCTTGACCATTTACCTTTTATCTTAACCTAGAAGGTATATAAAGTTACCTTAATGCATCTCAACCATCCATTTCAATACTACATCTTCAAATCTCAACTTTTCACATCCTCATTGAAAAATCTATAAATCTACTCCGCAAACCTTCATCAAATCATGGAACAATAACACATCATTTGACAGGTACATGTTGTAGAAATCGTGCATGATCCTTGAGCAATCGTAATCAAGAGCACATCCACTCAACAAAGGAGATTCATCATTTGGTAAGTGAAGGTAAATCTTTTTATTTGATCTCCTTTATTGCTCTAACAAAGGTTACACTTGATTTAGAATAAGGAATTTGATATTGTTTTGATTTGCTCTAGCAGTTGTTTTAAATTTAGCATATGTAGGGGTCACCACTTTTTAAGAAAGGGCAAATGTTATAGCTTATCAAGGAAGGGCGAACAATCAAAGTGTAACCACACAAGCCTCTAAGAATATTGTGCATGCCTTGTGGTGCAGGAGCACCTACCTGACAGCTGGTCTTGATAAGGCAGTTAGTAGTTTAGATCATGTTTGTGTTTCCAAGAAGGTCTGTTAGACCAAATGCATGTAATAAGGTCATGCTGATCATGATAAGATCATGCTGACCAGGCTTTTGCTATTTTTAGCTAGTTAGTTATAACAGCTGTCATGATGTATGTTCGATGGGATCTCCCAGCCGCCTGGAGAGTTCCCAGCCGCTTGGAGTTGGGTCAGTAGTACTCATAGGGAAATCTTTATAAGCATGAGATCGGTTGATTGTAGAGATCATCGATCGGCAGTGTAGTGTTGCATCCAGCAGAGGAGTTGAGTGTTCTGTGTGAGGAACATCATAATGTATTGCATCTTTGAATCAATAAAGATCCTGTTTCGTTTTCTGTTGATCTCCTTTGTATAATCGATCTGCTGGTTTGCGTGGCTGCATGGATTTCCTGATCCATTCCACCGGTTGATCTGTCTGATCGGTGGAATGGTAATGTACATTAGGGTAGGTAGTAGTTTGTTTGTTTGCATGCAGGTGTGCAGGATCGCGGTCAAGAGATGTTGAAGACCCTAGCATCCTCATGTGCTAGGTCAGGTTGATAAGCTGACTGAGTTGGAAGATCACCCTGAGTTGGATCGGGTCATCCCTGGTGGATCGGCGAAGAGAGATTTCGCTAAGTGCAGAAGTTCGTGAAGACGGCATCATCAGGATATTTCTGCAAATATCCTGCAGACAGTTCGGATATCGTCATCCGGATAAGTGGAGGAGATCGGCATGATGATGTCGATTGCATGAAGTGCAAGTTCGTCGGGGTGATCATCAGCAGGAGGAGCCGACGAGTGTATCGGCATCAGGATCATCATATCGGGAGTGCCAATCATCCGCATATCGCGAGTAGATGCGGAAGAGAAAGTTCGTGTTTTTGGCTAAGTGTTGAGAAGGTCATCAGGATATTGGGTGACGTCATCGTCATCAGGATATGACGTCATCGTCATCAGGATATTGAGATATCCCCCTATGCGAGTTCATCCTGCTGTCGTTAAGTATCGGCATCGGCAGAAAGTGTATTAGCGTCATCAGGAGGTTTCGAAGACAACCGGATAATTTATATCATGATGCTGTTGCTTGTGTCGTCGGGTAGCGGAGCATCGAAGGTAAGCTGCTGAAGGTGAACGTCATCAGGATATTTGGAGCAACCGGATGTTGAATATCCTGCTGACGAAGGTAGAGTCGGAGATCATGATGATGACGATGGAGTCTGGCGCCCGATGAACAGTGCAACAGGAGGATGTGTGCGCCCGCTGAACATCATGATGATGATGTTAGAAGGAAAGCGGAGGTGAACAGTAGTCGGCGGGAGGATGTTTGCGATCGTCCGCAATATGATGATGCTGTTGGTTTTAAGAAACATGATGCTGACAGAGTAAAGCCGAAATATGATGATGTTGGTAGTTTTAGGGAATATGATGATGATGAGGTTGGTCTGCAGACATTCATGCTATATGCGAATGTTATAGTCTGGATGCCTCTGCACCATAGTGGTATCAGAGCTCAGCAAAAGGTCTGGGCTGTTGTGTGTTGATTCTGTCACCGAAAGGGCAGAGGTAGAGATAGAGTTGAGTTGTGTGTTGATTGAGAGGTTGACAAAATGCCTCCTAAAGGTAGTGGTACTGCAAGGGAGTTGCAGGAACTGAAGGAGAAACATGCTAGAGAGATGAGGAAGATGAAGGAGCTTGCTGAAGCACTTCAAGCCAGGCTGACAGCCCTGGAAAAGAACAAAAAGAGGGAGGTAGAAGACAGTGAGTCTGAAGAAGAGGCAGATACTGTTGAAGAGTATGAAGAGGTAGCTGAAGATCTGGATGCTGAAGACCAGAGATTGGCAAAACTGTTAAAGGCAGTACAGAGTGAAAAACCTAAGGTAAAGGTTGATGTTTCCAAGTATACTGGAAGCTTGAATGAAGATGAGTTGTTGGACTGGATTGCTGCACTGGATAATCACTTTGAATGTGAAGATGTTGCTGAGGATCAGAAAGTCAAGATTGCAAAGACCAAGTTAGGAGGTCATGCTTTGGTATGGTGGGATTATGTACAATCTGAGAGAAGGAAGCAAGGGAAGTCTAAGATTACTTCATGGGATAAGATGGTAGCAAGGATAAAGGGTAAATTCTTGCCAAGGGATTATGAAATCCAGATGTTTAAAAAGCTGCAATTTTTAAAGCAGAAAGACAGGGATGTGAAAGCATATACTGAGGAATTTTATCTGTTGAGTATGAGATCTGGTCATCATGAGAATGAGGTAGAAAAGGTGGCTAGGTACTTGGCTGGTTTAAGGTTTAACATACAGGATGAGTTAGTGTTAGCTAACCCTAAGAATGTGGAGGATTGTTATCAAATGGCAATCAGGATTGAAGAAAAGCTGAATAGAGGACATGATAAGTCCATGAGAGGAAGAGGAAACAATAGGGGACGAGGAACAGCCCCTACACAAAAGCAAATCAATGAGAGTCAAGAAGACACTGGTAAAGGACAGGGACAGTCTGATTTCAGAGGTGGATGGAAAGGTAATAGAGGAAGATTTGGAGGTGGTAGAGGTTCTACTACATTTTCAGGAAAGTGTTACACCTGTGGAGAGTTTGGTCATCCATCTTTCAAATGTCCAGAAAACAAAGGTTCATCATCCAGAAATGATAGAACAAGTGACAAGAGGGTACAACTGGTACAAGAAGAGAAAGAAGAAGAAAGTGCACAGAGTTCAAACAGAGGTCCTGAGAATTTTGGATATCCAGAGAGTGGAGAATCATTGATGTTAAGGAGAATTAGTTTGCAGGCATCAAAGGATCTGATGCAAAGGAGAGCTCTTTTCAAAACCACATGTAAGAGCACAGGTAAGGTATGTAAGGTTGTCATTGATACTGGTTCAACAGACAACATGGTACCTCAGGAGATGGTTGATAAACTGAAGCTGGAAAGGATTCCACATCCACACCCTTACAAGGCATCTTGGGTGAGTGATAGGCAATCACTTTTTGTCTCTGAACAGGCATATGTGGATTTCCAGATTGGACCATATCATGATAGAATTTTGTGTGATATATTGCCTATGGAATGTTGTCACCTACTGCTAGGTAGACCATGGCAATTTGACAGAAGGGTACTGTATGATGGGTATGCTAATACCTATACCATCAAGAAGGATGGGAGGATTATCAAGTTGATGCCATTGCAGGCAAAAGCTGCAGCACAGAAGGCAGCTCAAATCATTTTAATGGGAAAGAAGGAATTTGTGCAGATGCCTAGAGGAGCAGGCATGAAGGCAGTTCAGGACACTGCAGAGAAAGGAGTTGTTACAGACAACAAGCTGAAGACAGTTTCAGTTGTGACTGACAGAGGTCAGCAGCAGGTTCAGAAACAGGGGTGCAACCAACCATCAGTTGAAAGGAATGACAAGGATGTTGTCATAGTTGGGACTATTGTTTGTCCTATAAGAGTTGAAAGGAAGATAGACTTGAACACTTCAGAAGTTCAAGAGGTAGTTCAGCCAGAGGTTCTGGTTAGGCAACCTGACAAACACAGAGTATGTGAGAGAAAGGCCTACATCAACAGGCATGATGATTTACTTGCCAGAAAGCAAGTTACAGTGCAGAAGTCTTGGAGCAGCCAAGAGACCGCAGCAGACAAAGCTGGAGCAGGTCAGAAGACTGACAAGGCAAAGTGTCAAGGTGGAGGACTTCCACATGCTAAACTCATGGGACATGAGTTCTTTTCTTTTGGGGAGTATGGTGCAGGAGCACCTACCTGACAGCTGGTCTTGATAAGGCAGTTAGTAGTTTAGATCATGTTTGTGTTTCCAAGAAGGTCTGTTAGACCAAATGCATGTAATAAGGTCATGCTGATCATGATAAGATCATGCTGACCAGGCTTTTGCTATTTTTAGCTAGTTAGTTATAACAGCTGTCATGATGTATGTTCGGTGGGATCTCCCAGCCGCCTGGAGAGTTCCCAGCCGCTTGGAGTTGGGTCAGTAGTACTCATAGGGAAATCTTTATAAGCATGAGATCGGTTGATTGTAGAGATCATCGATCGGCAGTGTAGTGTTGCATCCAGCAGAGGAGTTGAGTGTTCTGTGTGAGGAACATCATATTGTATTGCATCTTTGAATCAATAAAGATCCTGTTTCGTTTTCTGTTGATCTCCTTTGTATAATCGATCTGCTGGTTTGCGTGGCTGCATGGATTTCCTGATCCATTCCACCGGTTGATCTGTCTGATCGGTGGAATGGTAATGTACATTAGGGTAGGTAGTAGTTTGTTTGTTTGCATGCAGGTGTGCAGGATCGCGGTCAAGAGATGTTGAAGACCCTAGCATCCTCATGTGCTAGGTCGGGTTGATAAGCTGACTGAGTTGGAAGATCACCCTGAGTTGGATCGGGTCATCCCTGGTGGATCGGCGAAGAGAGATTTCGCTAAGTGCAGAAGTTCGTGAAGACGGCATCATCAGGATATTTCTGCAAATATCCTGCAGACAGTTCGGATATCGTCATCCGGATAAGTGGAGGAGATCGGCATGATGATGTCGATTGCATGAAGTGCAAGTTCGTCGGGGTGATCATCAGCAGGAGGAGCCGACGAGTGTATCGGCATCAGGATCATCATATCGGGAGTGCCAATCATCCGCATATCGCGAGTAGATGCGGAAGAGAAAGTTCGTGTTTTTGGCTAAGTGTTGAGAAGGTCATCAGGATATTGGGTGACGTCATCGTCATCAGGATATGACGTCATCGTCATCAGGATATTGAGATATCCCCCTATGCGAGTTCATCCTGCTGTCGTTAAGTATCGGCATCGGCAGAAAGTGTATTAGCGTCATCAGGAGGTTTCGAAGACAACCGGATAATTTATATCATGATGCTGTTGCTTGTGTCGTCGGGTAGCGGAGCATCGAAGGTAAGCTGCTGAAGGTGAACGTCATCAGGATATTTGGAGCAACCGGATGTTGAATATCCTGCTGACGAAGGTAGAGTCGGAGATCATGATGATGACGATGGAGTCTGGCGCCCGATGAACAGTGCAACAGGAGGATGTGTGCGCCCGCTGAACATCATGATGATGATGTTAGAAGGAAAGCGGAGGTGAACAGTAGTCGGCGGGAGGATGTTTGCGATCGTCCGCAATATGATGATGCTGTTGGTTTTAAGAAACATGATGCTGACAGAGTAAAGCCGAAATATGATGATGTTGGTAGTTTTAGGGAATATGATGATGATGAGGTTGGTCTGCAGACATTCATGCTATATGCGAATGTTATAGTCTGGATGCCTCTGCACCATAGTGGTATCAGAGCTCAGCAAAAGGTCTGGGCTGTTGTGTGTTGATTCTGTCACCGAAAGGGCAGAGGTAGAGATAGAGTTGAGTTGTGTGTTGATTGAGAGGTTGACAAAATGCCTCCTAAAGGTAGTGGTACTGCAAGGGAGTTGCAGGAACTGAAGGAGAAACATGCTAGAGAGATGAGGAAGATGAAGGAGCTTGCTGAAGCACTTCAAGCCAGGCTGACAGCCCTGGAAAAGAACAAAAAGAGGGAGGTAGAAGACAGTGAGTCTGAAGAAGAGGCAGATACTGTTGAAGAGTATGAAGAGGTAGCTGAAGATCTGGATGCTGAAGACCAGAGATTGGCAAAACTGTTAAAGGCAGTACAGAGTGAAAAACCTAAGGTAAAGGTTGATGTTTCCAAGTATACTGGAAGCTTGAATGAAGATGAGTTGTTGGACTGGATTGCTGCACTGGATAATCACTTTGAATGTGAAGATGTTGCTGAGGATCAGAAAGTCAAGATTGCAAAGACCAAGTTAGGAGGTCATGCTTTGGTATGGTGGGATTATGTACAATCTGAGAGAAGGAAGCAAGGGAAGTCTAAGATTACTTCATGGGATAAGATGGTAGCAAGGATAAAGGGTAAATTCTTGCCAAGGGATTATGAAATCCAGATGTTTAAAAAGCTGCAATTTTTAAAGCAGAAAGACAGGGATGTGAAAGCATATACTGAGGAATTTTATCTGTTGAGTATGAGATCTGGTCATCATGAGAATGAGGTAGAAAAGGTGGCTAGGTACTTGGCTGGTTTAAGGTTTAACATACAGGATGAGTTAGTGTTAGCTAACCCTAAGAATGTGGAGGATTGTTATCAAATGGCAATCAGGATTGAAGAAAAGCTGAATAGAGGACATGATAAGTCCATGAGAGGAAGAGGAAACAATAGGGGACGAGGAACAGCCCCTACACAAAAGCAAATCAATGAGAGTCAAGAAGACACTGGTAAAGGACAGGGACAGTCTGATTTCAGAGGTGGATGGAAAGGTAATAGAGGAAGATTTGGAGGTGGTAGAGGTTCTACTACATTTTCAGGAAAGTGTTACACCTGTGGAGAGTTTGGTCATCCATCTTTCAAATGTCCAGAAAACAAAGGTTCATCATCCAGAAATGATAGAACAAGTGACAAGAGGGTACAACTGGTACAAGAAGAGAAAGAAGAAGAAAGTGCACAGAGTTCAAACAGAGGTCCTGAGAATTTTGGATATCCAGAGAGTGGAGAATCATTGATGTTAAGGAGAATTAGTTTGCAGGCATCAAAGGATCTGATGCAAAGGAGAGCTCTTTTCAAAACCACATGTAAGAGCACAGGTAAGGTATGTAAGGTTGTCATTGATACTGGTTCAACAGACAACATGGTATCTCAGGAGATGGTTGATAAACTGAAGCTGGAAAGGATTCCACATCCACACCCTTACAAGGCATCTTGGGTGAGTGATAGGCAATCACTTTTTGTCTCTGAACAGGCATATGTGGATTTCCAGATTGGACCATATCATGATAGAATTTTGTGTGATATATTGCCTATGGAATGTTGTCACCTACTGCTAGGTAGACCATGGCAATTTGACAGAAGGGTACTGTATGATGGGTATGCTAATACCTATACCATCAAGAAGGATGGGAGGATTATCAAGTTGATGCCATTGCAGGCAAAAGCTGCAGCACAGAAGGCAGCTCAAATCATTTTAATGGGAAAGAAGGAATTTGTGCAGATGCCTAGAGGAGCAGGCATGAAGGCAGTTCAGGACACTGCAGAGAAAGGAGTTGTTACAGACAACAAGCTGAAGACAGTTTCAGTTGTGACTGACAGAGGTCAGCAGCAGGTTCAGAAACAGGGGTGCAACCAACCATCAGTTGAAAGGAATGACAAGGATGTTGTCATAGTTGGGACTATTGTTTGTCCTATAAGAGTTGAAAGGAAGATAGACTTGAACACTTCAGAAGTTCAAGAGGTAGTTCAGCCAGAGGTTCTGGTTAGGCAACCTGACAAACACAGAGTATGTGAGAGAAAGGCCTACATCAACAGGCATGATGATTTACTTGCCAGAAAGCAAGTTACAGTGCAGAAGTCTTGGAGCAGCCAAGAGACCGCAGCAGACAAAGCTGGAGCAGGTCAGAAGACTGACAAGGCAAAGTGTCAAGGTGGAGGACTTCCACATGCTAAACTCATGGGACATGAGTTCTTTTCTTTTGGGGAGTATGGTGCAGGAGCACCTACCTGACAGCTGGTCTTGATAAGGCAGTTAGTAGTTTAGATCATGTTTGTGTTTCCAAGAAGGTCTGTTAGACCAAATGCATGTAATAAGGTCATGCTGATCATGATAAGATCATGCTGACCAGGCTTTTGCTATTTTTAGCTAGTTAGTTATAACAGCTGTCATGATGTATGTTCGGTGGGATCTCCCAGCCGCCTGGAGAGTTCCCAGCCGCTTGGAGTTGGGTCAGTAGTACTCATAGGGAAATCTTTATAAGCATGAGATCGGTTGATTGTAGAGATCATCGATCGGCAGTGTAGTGTTGCATCCAGCAGAGGAGTTGAGTGTTCTGTGTGAGGAACATCATATTGTATTGCATCTTTGAATCAATAAAGATCCTGTTTCGTTTTCTGTTGATCTCCTTTGTATAATCGATCTGCTGGTTTGCGTGGCTGCATGGATTTCCTGATCCATTCCACCGGTTGATCTGTCTGATCGGTGGAATGGTAATGTACATTAGGGTAGGTAGTAGTTTGTTTGTTTGCATGCAGGTGTGCAGGATCGCGGTCAAGAGATGTTGAAGACCCTAGCATCCTCATGTGCTAGGTCGGGTTGATAAGCTGACTGAGTTGGAAGATCACCCTGAGTTGGATCGGGTCATCCCTGGTGGATCGGCGAAGAGAGATTTCGCTAAGTGCAGAAGTTCGTGAAGACGGCATCATCAGGATATTTCTGCAAATATCCTGCAGACAGTTCGGATATCGTCATCCGGATAAGTGGAGGAGATCGGCATGATGATGTCGATTGCATGAAGTGCAAGTTCGTCGGGGTGATCATCAGCAGGAGGAGCCGACGAGTGTATCGGCATCAGGATCATCATATCGGGAGTGCCAATCATCCGCATATCGCGAGTAGATGCGGAAGAGAAAGTTCGTGTTTTTGGCTAAGTGTTGAGAAGGTCATCAGGATATTGGGTGACGTCATCGTCATCAGGATATGACGTCATCGTCATCAGGATATTGAGATATCCCCCTATGCGAGTTCATCCTGCTGTCGTTAAGTATCGGCATCGGCAGAAAGTGTATTAGCGTCATCAGGAGGTTTCGAAGACAACCGGATAATTTATATCATGATGCTGTTGCTTGTGTCGTCGGGTAGCGGAGCATCGAAGGTAAGCTGCTGAAGGTGAACGTCATCAGGATATTTGGAGCAACCGGATGTTGAATATCCTGCTGACGAAGGTAGAGTCGGAGATCATGATGATGACGATGGAGTCTGGCGCCCGATGAACAGTGCAACAGGAGGATGTGTGCGCCCGCTGAACATCATGATGATGATGTTAGAAGGAAAGCGGAGGTGAACAGTAGTCGGCGGGAGGATGTTTGCGATCGTCCGCAATATGATGATGCTGTTGGTTTTAAGAAACATGATGCTGACAGAGTAAAGCCGAAATATGATGATGTTGGTAGTTTTAGGGAATATGATGATGATGAGGTTGGTCTGCAGACATTCATGCTATATGCGAATGTTATAGTCTGGATGCCTCTGCACCATAGTGGTATCAGAGCTCAGCAAAAGGTCTGGGCTGTTGTGTGTTGATTCTGTCACCGAAAGGGCAGAGGTAGAGATAGAGTTGAGTTGTGTGTTGATTGAGAGGTTGACAAAATGCCTCCTAAAGGTAGTGGTACTGCAAGGGAGTTGCAGGAACTGAAGGAGAAACATGCTAGAGAGATGAGGAAGATGAAGGAGCTTGCTGAAGCACTTCAAGCCAGGCTGACAGCCCTGGAAAAGAACAAAAAGAGGGAGGTAGAAGACAGTGAGTCTGAAGAAGAGGCAGATACTGTTGAAGAGTATGAAGAGGTAGCTGAAGATCTGGATGCTGAAGACCAGAGATTGGCAAAACTGTTAAAGGCAGTACAGAGTGAAAAACCTAAGGTAAAGGTTGATGTTTCCAAGTATACTGGAAGCTTGAATGAAGATGAGTTGTTGGACTGGATTGCTGCACTGGATAATCACTTTGAATGTGAAGATGTTGCTGAGGATCAGAAAGTCAAGATTGCAAAGACCAAGTTAGGAGGTCATGCTTTGGTATGGTGGGATTATGTACAATCTGAGAGAAGGAAGCAAGGGAAGTCTAAGATTACTTCATGGGATAAGATGGTAGCAAGGATAAAGGGTAAATTCTTGCCAAGGGATTATGAAATCCAGATGTTTAAAAAGCTGCAATTTTTAAAGCAGAAAGACAGGGATGTGAAAGCATATACTGAGGAATTTTATCTGTTGAGTATGAGATCTGGTCATCATGAGAATGAGGTAGAAAAGGTGGCTAGGTACTTGGCTGGTTTAAGGTTTAACATACAGGATGAGTTAGTGTTAGCTAACCCTAAGAATGTGGAGGATTGTTATCAAATGGCAATCAGGATTGAAGAAAAGCTGAATAGAGGACATGATAAGTCCATGAGAGGAAGAGGAAACAATAGGGGACGAGGAACAGCCCCTACACAAAAGCAAATCAATGAGAGTCAAGAAGACACTGGTAAAGGACAGGGACAGTCTGATTTCAGAGGTGGATGGAAAGGTAATAGAGGAAGATTTGGAGGTGGTAGAGGTTCTACTACATTTTCAGGAAAGTGTTACACCTGTGGAGAGTTTGGTCATCCATCTTTCAAATGTCCAGAAAACAAAGGTTCATCATCCAGAAATGATAGAACAAGTGACAAGAGGGTACAACTGGTACAAGAAGAGAAAGAAGAAGAAAGTGCACAGAGTTCAAACAGAGGTCCTGAGAATTTTGGATATCCAGAGAGTGGAGAATCATTGATGTTAAGGAGAATTAGTTTGCAGGCATCAAAGGATCTGATGCAAAGGAGAGCTCTTTTCAAAACCACATGTAAGAGCACAGGTAAGGTATGTAAGGTTGTCATTGATACTGGTTCAACAGACAACATGGTATCTCAGGAGATGGTTGATAAACTGAAGCTGGAAAGGATTCCACATCCACACCCTTACAAGGCATCTTGGGTGAGTGATAGGCAATCACTTTTTGTCTCTGAACAGGCATATGTGGATTTCCAGATTGGACCACATCATGATAGAATTTTGTGTGATATATTGCCTATGGAATGTTGTCACCTACTGCTAGGTAGACCATGGCAATTTGACAGAAGGGTACTGTATGATGGGTATGCTAATACCTATACCATCAAGAAGGATGGGAGGATTATCAAGTTGATGCCATTGCAGGCAAAAGCTGCAGCACAGAAGGCAGCTCAAATCATTTTAATGGGAAAGAAGGAATTTGTGCAGATGCCTAGAGGAGCAGGCATGAAGGCAGTTCAGGACACTGCAGAGAAAGGAGTTGTTACAGACAACAAGCTGAAGACAGTTTCAGTTGTGACTGACAGAGGTCAGCAGCAGGTTCAGAAACAGGGGTGCAACCAACCATCAGTTGAAAGGAATGACAAGGATGTTGTCATAGTTGGGACTATTGTTTGTCCTATAAGAGTTGAAAGGAAGATAGACTTGAACACTTCAGAAGTTCAAGAGGTAGTTCAGCCAGAGGTTCTGGTTAGGCAACCTGACAAACACAGAGTATGTGAGAGAAAGGCCTACATCAACAGGCATGATGATTTACTTGCCAGAAAGCAAGTTACAGTGCAGAAGTCTTGGAGCAGCCAAGAGACCGCAGCAGACAAAGCTGGAGCAGGTCAGAAGACTGACAAGGCAAAGTGTCAAGGTGGAGGACTTCCACATGCTAAACTCATGGGACATGAGTTCTTTTCTTTTGGGGAGTATGGTGCAGGAGCACCTACCTGACAGCTGGTCTTGATAAGGCAGTTAGTAGTTTAGATCATGTTTGTGTTTCCAAGAAGGTCTGTTAGACCAAATGCATGTAATAAGGTCATGCTGATCATGATAAGATCATGCTGACCAGGCTTTTGCTATTTTTAGCTAGTTAGTTATAACAGCTGTCATGATGTATGTTCGGTGGGATCTCCCAGCCGCCTGGAGAGTTCCCAGCCGCTTGGAGTTGGGTCAGTAGTACTCATAGGGAAATCTTTATAAGCATGAGATCGGTTGATTGTAGAGATCATCGATCGGCAGTGTAGTGTTGCATCCAGCAGAGGAGTTGAGTGTTCTGTGTGAGGAACATCATATTGTATTGCATCTTTGAATCAATAAAGATCCTGTTTCGTTTTCTGTTGATCTCCTTTGTATAATCGATCTGCTGGTTTGCGTGGCTGCATGGATTTCCTGATCCATTCCACCGGTTGATCTGTCTGATCGGTGGAATGGTAATGTACATTAGGGTAGGTAGTAGTTTGTTTGTTTGCATGCAGGTGTGCAGGATCGCGGTCAAGAGATGTTGAAGACCCTAGCATCCTCATGTGCTAGGTCGGGTTGATAAGCTGACTGAGTTGGAAGATCACCCTGAGTTGGATCGGGTCATCCCTGGTGGATCGGCGAAGAGAGATTTCGCTAAGTGCAGAAGTTCGTGAAGACGGCATCATCAGGATATTTCTGCAAATATCCTGCAGACAGTTCGGATATCGTCATCCGGATAAGTGGAGGAGATCGGCATGATGATGTCGATTGCATGAAGTGCAAGTTCGTCGGGGTGATCATCAGCAGGAGGAGCCGACGAGTGTATCGGCATCAGGATCATCATATCGGGAGTGCCAATCATCCGCATATCGCGAGTAGATGCGGAAGAGAAAGTTCGTGTTTTTGGCTAAGTGTTGAGAAGGTCATCAGGATATTGGGTGACGTCATCGTCATCAGGATATGACGTCATCGTCATCAGGATATTGAGATATCCCCCTATGCGAGTTCATCCTGCTGTCGTTAAGTATCGGCATCGGCAGAAAGTGTATTAGCGTCATCAGGAGGTTTCGAAGACAACCGGATAATTTATATCATGATGCTGTTGCTTGTGTCGTCGGGTAGCGGAGCATCGAAGGTAAGCTGCTGAAGGTGAACGTCATCAGGATATTTGGAGCAACCGGATGTTGAATATCCTGCTGACGAAGGTAGAGTCGGAGATCATGATGATGACGATGGAGTCTGGCGCCCGATGAACAGTGCAACAGGAGGATGTGTGCGCCCGCTGAACATCATGATGATGATGTTAGAAGGAAAGCGGAGGTGAACAGTAGTCGGCGGGAGGATGTTTGCGATCGTCCGCAATATGATGATGCTGTTGGTTTTAAGAAACATGATGCTGACAGAGTAAAGCCGAAATATGATGATGTTGGTAGTTTTAGGGAATATGATGATGATGAGGTTGGTCTGCAGACATTCATGCTATATGCGAATGTTATAGTCTGGATGCCTCTGCACCATAGTGGTATCAGAGCTCAGCAAAAGGTCTGGGCTGTTGTGTGTTGATTCTGTCACCGAAAGGGCAGAGGTAGAGATAGAGTTGAGTTGTGTGTTGATTGAGAGGTTGACAAAATGCCTCCTAAAGGTAGTGGTACTGCAAGGGAGTTGCAGGAACTGAAGGAGAAACATGCTAGAGAGATGAGGAAGATGAAGGAGCTTGCTGAAGCACTTCAAGCCAGGCTGACAGCCCTGGAAAAGAACAAAAAGAGGGAGGTAGAAGACAGTGAGTCTGAAGAAGAGGCAGATACTGTTGAAGAGTATGAAGAGGTAGCTGAAGATCTGGATGCTGAAGACCAGAGATTGGCAAAACTGTTAAAGGCAGTACAGAGTGAAAAACCTAAGGTAAAGGTTGATGTTTCCAAGTATACTGGAAGCTTGAATGAAGATGAGTTGTTGGACTGGATTGCTGCACTGGATAATCACTTTGAATGTGAAGATGTTGCTGAGGATCAGAAAGTCAAGATTGCAAAGACCAAGTTAGGAGGTCATGCTTTGGTATGGTGGGATTATGTACAATCTGAGAGAAGGAAGCAAGGGAAGTCTAAGATTACTTCATGGGATAAGATGGTAGCAAGGATAAAGGGTAAATTCTTGCCAAGGGATTATGAAATCCAGATGTTTAAAAAGCTGCAATTTTTAAAGCGGAAAGACAGGGATGTGAAAGCATATACTGAGGAATTTTATCTGTTGAGTATGAGATCTGGTCATCATGAGAATGAGGTAGAAAAGGTGGCTAGGTACTTGGCTGGTTTAAGGTTTAACATACAGGATGAGTTAGTGTTAGCTAACCCTAAGAATGTGGAGGATTGTTATCAAATGGCAATCAGGATTGAAGAAAAGCTGAATAGAGGACATGATAAGTCCATGAGAGGAAGAGGAAACAATAGGGGACGAGGAACAGCCCCTACACAAAAGCAAATCAATGAGAGTCAAGAAGACACTGGTAAAGGACAGGGACAGTCTGATTTCAGAGGTGGATGGAAAGGTAATAGAGGAAGATTTGGAGGTGGTAGAGGTTCTACTACATTTTCAGGAAAGTGTTACACCTGTGGAGAGTTTGGTCATCCATCTTTCAAATGTCCAGAAAACAAAGGTTCATCATCCAGAAATGATAGAACAAGTGACAAGAGGGTACAACTGGTACAAGAAGAGAAAGAAGAAGAAAGTGCACAGAGTTCAAACAGAGGTCCTGAGAATTTTGGATATCCAGAGAGTGGAGAATCATTGATGTTAAGGAGAATTAGTTTGCAGGCATCAAAGGATCTGATGCAAAGGAGAGCTCTTTTCAAAACCACATGTAAGAGCACAGGTAAGGTATGTAAGGTTGTCATTGATACTGGTTCAACAGACAACATGGTACCTCAGGAGATGGTTGATAAACTGAAGCTGGAAAGGATTCCACATCCACACCCTTACAAGGCATCTTGGGTGAGTGATAGGCAATCACTTTTTGTCTCTGAACAGGCATATGTGGATTTCCAGATTGGACCATATCATGATAGAATTTTGTGTGATATATTGCCTATGGAATGTTGTCACCTACTGCTAGGTAGACCATGGCAATTTGACAGAAGGGTACTGTATGATGGGTATGCTAATACCTATACCATCAAGAAGGATGGGAGGATTATCAAGTTGATGCCATTGCAGGCAAAAGCTGCAGCACAGAAGGCAGCTCAAATCATTTTAATGGGAAAGAAGGAATTTGTGCAGATGCCTAGAGGAGCAGGCATGAAGGCAGTTCAGGACACTGCAGAGAAAGGAGTTGTTACAGACAACAAGCTGAAGACAGTTTCAGTTGTGACTGACAGAGGTCAGCAGCAGGTTCAGAAACAGGGGTGCAACCAACCATCAGTTGAAAGGAATGACAAGGATGTTGTCATAGTTGGGACTATTGTTTGTCCTATAAGAGTTGAAAGGAAGATAGACTTGAACACTTCAGAAGTTCAAGAGGTAGTTCAGCCAGAGGTTCTGGTTAGGCAACCTGACAAACACAGAGTATGTGAGAGAAAGGCCTACATCAACAGGCATGATGATTTACTTGCCAGAAAGCAAGTTACAGTGCAGAAGTCTTGGAGCAGCCAAGAGACCGCAGCAGACAAAGCTGGAGCAGGTCAGAAGACTGACAAGGCAAAGTGTCAAGGTGGAGGACTTCCACATGCTAAACTCATGGGACATGAGTTCTTTTCTTTTGGGGAGTATGGTGCAGGAGCACCTACCTGACAGTTGGTCTTGATAAGGCAGTTAGTAGTTTAGATCATGTTTGTGTTTCCAAGAAGGTCTGTTAGACCAAATGCATGTAATAAGGTCATGCTGATCATGATAAGATCATGCTGACCAGGCTTTTGCTATTTTTAGCTAGTTAGTTATAACAGCTGTCATGATGTATGTTCGGTGGGATCTCCCAGCCGCCTGGAGAGTTCCCAGCCGCTTGGAGTTGGGTCAGTAGTACTCATAGGGAAATCTTTATAAGCATGAGATCGGTTGATTGTAGAGATCATCGATCGGCAGTGTAGTGTTGCATCCAGCAGAGGAGTTGAGTGTTCTGTGTGAGGAACATCATATTGTATTGCATCTTTGAATCAATAAAGATCCTGTTTCGTTTTCTGTTGATCTCCTTTGTATAATCGATCTGCTGGTTTGCGTGGCTGCATGGATTTCCTGATCCATTCCACCGGTTGATCTGTCTGATCGGTGGAATGGTAATGTACATTAGGGTAGGTAGTAGTTTGTTTGTTTGCATGCAGGTGTGCAGGATCGCGGTCAAGAGATGTTGAAGACCCTAGCATCCTCATGTGCTAGGTCGGGTTGATAAGCTGACTGAGTTGGAAGATCACCCTGAGTTGGATCGGGTCATCCCTGGTGGATCGGCGAAGAGAGATTTCGCTAAGTGCAGAAGTTCGTGAAGACGGCATCATCAGGATATTTCTGCAAATATCCTGCAGACAGTTCGGATATCGTCATCCGGATAAGTGGAGGAGATCGGCATGATGATGTCGATTGCATGAAGTGCAAGTTCGTCGGGGTGATCATCAGCAGGAGGAGCCGACGAGTGTATCGGCATCAGGATCATCATATCGGGAGTGCCAATCATCCGCATATCGCGAGTAGATGCGGAAGAGAAAGTTCGTGTTTTTGGCTAAGTGTTGAGAAGGTCATCAGGATATTGGGTGACGTCATCGTCATCAGGATATGACGTCATCGTCATCAGGATATTGAGATATCCCCCTATGCGAGTTCATCCTGCTGTCGTTAAGTATCGGCATCGGCAGAAAGTGTATTAGCGTCATCAGGAGGTTTCGAAGACAACCGGATAATTTATATCATGATGCTGTTGCTTGTGTCGTCGGGTAGCGGAGCATCGAAGGTAAGCTGCTGAAGGTGAACGTCATCAGGATATTTGGAGCAACCGGATGTTGAATATCCTGCTGACGAAGGTAGAGTCGGAGATCATGATGATGACGATGGAGTCTGGCGCCCGATGAACAGTGCAACAGGAGGATGTGTGCGCCCGCTGAACATCATGATGATGATGTTAGAAGGAAAGCGGAGGTGAACAGTAGTCGGCGGGAGGATGTTTGCGATCGTCCGCAATATGATGATGCTGTTGGTTTTAAGAAACATGATGCTGACAGAGTAAAGCCGAAATATGATGATGTTGGTAGTTTTAGGGAATATGATGATGATGAGGTTGGTCTGCAGACATTCATGCTATATGCGAATGTTATAGTCTGGATGCCTCTGCACCATAGTGGTATCAGAGCTCAGCAAAAGGTCTGGGCTGTTGTGTGTTGATTCTGTCACCGAAAGGGCAGAGGTAGAGATAGAGTTGAGTTGTGTGTTGATTGAGAGGTTGACAAAATGCCTCCTAAAGGTAGTGGTACTGCAAGGGAGTTGCAGGAACTGAAGGAGAAACATGCTAGAGAGATGAGGAAGATGAAGGAGCTTGCTGAAGCACTTCAAGCCAGGCTGACAGCCCTGGAAAAGAACAAAAAGAGGGAGGTAGAAGACAGTGAGTCTGAAGAAGAGGCAGATACTGTTGAAGAGTATGAAGAGGTAGCTGAAGATCTGGATGCTGAAGACCAGAGATTGGCAAAACTGTTAAAGGCAGTACAGAGTGAAAAACCTAAGGTAAAGGTTGATGTTTCCAAGTATACTGGAAGCTTGAATGAAGATGAGTTGTTGGACTGGATTGCTGCACTGGATAATCACTTTGAATGTGAAGATGTTGCTGAGGATCAGAAAGTCAAGATTGCAAAGACCAAGTTAGGAGGTCATGCTTTGGTATGGTGGGATTATGTACAATCTGAGAGAAGGAAGCAAGGGAAGTCTAAGATTACTTCATGGGATAAGATGGTAGCAAGGATAAAGGGTAAATTCTTGCCAAGGGATTATGAAATCCAGATGTTTAAAAAGCTGCAATTTTTAAAGCGGAAAGACAGGGATGTGAAAGCATATACTGAGGAATTTTATCTGTTGAGTATGAGATCTGGTCATCATGAGAATGAGGTAGAAAAGGTGGCTAGGTACTTGGCTGGTTTAAGGTTTAACATACAGGATGAGTTAGTGTTAGCTAACCCTAAGAATGTGGAGGATTGTTATCAAATGGCAATCAGGATTGAAGAAAAGCTGAATAGAGGACATGATAAGTCCATGAGAGGAAGAGGAAACAATAGGGGACGAGGAACAGCCCCTACACAAAAGCAAATCAATGAGAGTCAAGAAGACACTGGTAAAGGACAGGGACAGTCTGATTTCAGAGGTGGATGGAAAGGTAATAGAGGAAGATTTGGAGGTGGTAGAGGTTCTACTACATTTTCAGGAAAGTGTTACACCTGTGGAGAGTTTGGTCATCCATCTTTCAAATGTCCAGAAAACAAAGGTTCATCATCCAGAAATGATAGAACAAGTGACAAGAGGGTACAACTGGTACAAGAAGAGAAAGAAGAAGAAAGTGCACAGAGTTCAAACAGAGGTCCTGAGAATTTTGGATATCCAGAGAGTGGAGAATCATTGATGTTAAGGAGAATTAGTTTGCAGGCATCAAAGGATCTGATGCAAAGGAGAGCTCTTTTCAAAACCACATGTAAGAGCACAGGTAAGGTATGTAAGGTTGTCATTGATACTGGTTCAACAGACAACATGGTACCTCAGGAGATGGTTGATAAACTGAAGCTGGAAAGGATTCCACATCCACACCCTTACAAGGCATCTTGGGTGAGTGATAGGCAATCACTTTTTGTCTCTGAACAGGCATATGTGGATTTCCAGATTGGACCATATCATGATAGAATTTTGTGTGATATATTGCCTATGGAATGTTGTCACCTACTGCTAGGTAGACCATGGCAATTTGACAGAAGGGTACTGTATGATGGGTATGCTAATACCTATACCATCAAGAAGGATGGGAGGATTATCAAGTTGATGCCATTGCAGGCAAAAGCTGCAGCACAGAAGGCAGCTCAAATCATTTTAATGGGAAAGAAGGAATTTGTGCAGATGCCTAGAGGAGCAGGCATGAAGGCAGTTCAGGACACTGCAGAGAAAGGAGTTGTTACAGACAACAAGCTGAAGACAGTTTCAGTTGTGACTGACAGAGGTCAGCAGCAGGTTCAGAAACAGGGGTGCAACCAACCATCAGTTGAAAGGAATGACAAGGATGTTGTCATAGTTGGGACTATTGTTTGTCCTATAAGAGTTGAAAGGAAGATAGACTTGAACACTTCAGAAGTTCAAGAGGTAGTTCAGCCAGAGGTTCTGGTTAGGCAACCTGACAAACACAGAGTATGTGAGAGAAAGGCCTACATCAACAGGCATGATGATTTACTTGCCAGAAAGCAAGTTACAGTGCAGAAGTCTTGGAGCAGCCAAGAGACCGCAGCAGACAAAGCTGGAGCAGGTCAGAAGACTGACAAGGCAAAGTGTCAAGGTGGAGGACTTCCACATGCTAAACTCATGGGACATGAGTTCTTTTCTTTTGGGGAGTATGGTGCAGGAGCACCTACCTGACAGCTGGTCTTGATAAGGCAGTTAGTAGTTTAGATCATGTTTGTGTTTCCAAGAAGGTCTGTTAGACCAAATGCATGTAATAAGGTCATGCTGATCATGATAAGATCATGCTGACCAGGCTTTTGCTATTTTTAGCTAGTTAGTTATAACAGCTGTCATGATGTATGTTCGGTGGGATCTCCCAGCCGCCTGGAGAGTTCCCAGCCGCTTGGAGTTGGGTCAGTAGTACTCATAGGGAAATCTTTATAAGCATGAGATCGGTTGATTGTAGAGATCATCGATCGGCAGTGTAGTGTTGCATCCAGCAGAGGAGTTGAGTGTTCTGTGTGAGGAACATCATATTGTATTGCATCTTTGAATCAATAAAGATCCTGTTTCGTTTTCTGTTGATCTCCTTTGTATAATCGATCTGCTGGTTTGCGTGGCTGCATGGATTTCCTGATCCATTCCACCGGTTGATCTGTCTGATCGGTGGAATGGTAATGTACATTAGGGTAGGTAGTAGTTTGTTTGTTTGCATGCAGGTGTGCAGGATCGCGGTCAAGAGATGTTGAAGACCCTAGCATCCTCATGTGCTAGGTCGGGTTGATAAGCTGACTGAGTTGGAAGATCACCCTGAGTTGGATCGGGTCATCCCTGGTGGATCGGCGAAGAGAGATTTCGCTAAGTGCAGAAGTTCGTGAAGACGGCATCATCAGGATATTTCTGCAAATATCCTGCAGACAGTTCGGATATCGTCATCCGGATAAGTGGAGGAGATCGGCATGATGATGTCGATTGCATGAAGTGCAAGTTCGTCGGGGTGATCATCAGCAGGAGGAGCCGACGAGTGTATCGGCATCAGGATCATCATATCGGGAGTGCCAATCATCCGCATATCGCGAGTAGATGCGGAAGAGAAAGTTTGTGTTTTTGGCTAAGTGTTGAGAAGGTCATCAGGATATTGGGTGACGTCATCGTCATCAGGATATGACGTCATCGTCATCAGGATATTGAGATATCCCCCTATGCGAGTTCATCCTGCTGTCGTTAAGTATCGGCATCGGCAGAAAGTGTATTAGCGTCATCAGGAGGTTTCGAAGACAACCGGATAATTTATATCATGATGCTGTTGCTTGTGTCGTCGGGTAGCGGAGCATCGAAGGTAAGCTGCTGAAGGTGAACGTCATCAGGATATTTGGAGCAACCGGATGTTGAATATCCTGCTGACGAAGGTAGAGTCGGAGATCATGATGATGACGATGGAGTCTGGCGCCCGATGAACAGTGCAACAGGAGGATGTGTGCGCCCGCTGAACATCATGATGATGATGTTAGAAGGAAAGTGGAGGTGAACAGTAGTCGGCGGGAGGATGTTTGCGATCGTCCGCAATATGATGATGCTGTTGGTTTTAAGAAACATGATGCTGACAGAGTAAAGCCGAAATATGATGATGTTGGTAGTTTTAGGGAATATGATGATGATGAGGTTGGTCTGCAGACATTCATGCTATATGCGAATGTTATAGTCTGGATGCCTCTGCACCATAGTGGTATCAGAGCTCAGCAAAAGGTCTGGGCTGTTGTGTGTTGATTCTGTCACCGAAAGGGCAGAGGTAGAGATAGAGTTGAGTTGTGTGTTGATTGAGAGGTTGACAAAATGCCTCCTAAAGGTAGTGGTACTGCAAGGGAGTTGCAGGAACTGAAGGAGAAACATGCTAGAGAGATGAGGAAGATGAAGGAGCTTGCTGAAGCACTTCAAGCCAGGCTGACAGCCCTGGAAAAGAACAAAAAGAGGGAGGTAGAAGACAGTGAGTCTGAAGAAGAGGCAGATACTGTTGAAGAGTATGAAGAGGTAGCTGAAGATCTGGATGCTGAAGACCAGAGATTGGCAAAACTGTTAAAGGCAGTACAGAGTGAAAAACCTAAGGTAAAGGTTGATGTTTCCAAGTATACTGGAAGCTTGAATGAAGATGAGTTGTTGGACTGGATTGCTGCACTGGATAATCACTTTGAATGTGAAGATGTTGCTGAGGATCAGAAAGTCAAGATTGCAAAGACCAAGTTAGGAGGTCATGCTTTGGTATGGTGGGATTATGTACAATCTGAGAGAAGGAAGCAAGGGAAGTCTAAGATTACTTCATGGGATAAGATGGTAGCAAGGATAAAGGGTAAATTCTTGCCAAGGGATTATGAAATCCAGATGTTTAAAAAGCTGCAATTTTTAAAGCAGAAAGACAGGGATGTGAAAGCATATACTGAGGAATTTTATCTGTTGAGTATGAGATCTGGTCATCATGAGAATGAGGTAGAAAAGGTGGCTAGGTACTTGGCTGGTTTAAGGTTTAACATACAGGATGAGTTAGTGTTAGCTAACCCTAAGAATGTGGAGGATTGTTATCAAATGGCAATCAGGATTGAAGAAAAGCTGAATAGAGGACATGATAAGTCCATGAGAGGAAGAGGAAACAATAGGGGACGAGGAACAGCCCCTACACAAAAGCAAATCAATGAGAGTCAAGAAGACACTGGTAAAGGACAGGGACAGTCTGATTTCAGAGGTGGATGGAAAGGTAATAGAGGAAGATTTGGAGGTGGTAGAGGTTCTACTACATTTTCAGGAAAGTGTTACACCTGTGGAGAGTTTGGTCATCCATCTTTCAAATGTCCAGAAAACAAAGGTTCATCATCCAGAAATGATAGAACAAGTGACAAGAGGGTACAACTGGTACAAGAAGAGAAAGAAGAAGAAAGTGCACAGAGTTCAAACAGAGGTCCTGAGAATTTTGGATATCCAGAGAGTGGAGAATCATTGATGTTAAGGAGAATTAGTTTGCAGGCATCAAAGGATCTGATGCAAAGGAGAGCTCTTTTCAAAACCACATGTAAGAGCACAGGTAAGGTATGTAAGGTTGTCATTGATACTGGTTCAACAGACAACATGGTACCTCAGGAGATGGTTGATAAACTGAAGCTGGAAAGGATTCCACATCCACACCCTTACAAGGCATCTTGGGTGAGTGATAGGCAATCACTTTTTGTCTCTGAACAGGCATATGTGGATTTCCAGATTGGACCATATCATGATAGAATTTTGTGTGATATATTGCCTATGGAATGTTGTCACCTACTGCTAGGTAGACCATGGCAATTTGACAGAAGGGTACTGTATGATGGGTATGCTAATACCTATACCATCAAGAAGGATGGGAGGATTATCAAGTTGATGCCATTGCAGGCAAAAGCTGCAGCACAGAAGGCAGCTCAAATCATTTTAATGGGAAAGAAGGAATTTGTGCAGATGCCTAGAGGAGCAGGCATGAAGGCAGTTCAGGACACTGCAGAGAAAGGAGTTGTTACAGACAACAAGCTGAAGACAGTTTCAGTTGTGACTGACAGAGGTCAGCAGCAGGTTCAGAAACAGGGGTGCAACCAACCATCAGTTGAAAGGAATGACAAGGATGTTGTCATAGTTGGGACTATTGTTTGTCCTATAAGAGTTGAAAGGAAGATAGACTTGAACACTTCAGAAGTTCAAGAGGTAGTTCAGCCAGAGGTTCTGGTTAGGCAACCTGACAAACACAGAGTATGTGAGAGAAAGGCCTACATCAACAGGCATGATGATTTACTTGCCAGAAAGCAAGTTACAGTGCAGAAGTCTTGGAGCAGCCAAGAGACCGCAGCAGACAAAGCTGGAGCAGGTCAGAAGACTGACAAGGCAAAGTGTCAAGGTGGAGGACTTCCACATGCTAAACTCATGGGACATGAGTTCTTTTCTTTTGGGGAGTATGGTGCAGGAGCACCTACCTGACAGCTGGTCTTGATAAGGCAGTTAGTAGTTTAGATCATGTTTGTGTTTCCAAGAAGGTCTGTTAGACCAAATGCATGTAATAAGGTCATGCTGATCATGATAAGATCATGCTGACCAGGCTTTTGCTATTTTTAGCTAGTTAGTTATAACAGCTGTCATGATGTATGTTCGGTGGGATCTCCCAGCCGCCTGGAGAGTTCCCAGCCGCTTGGAGTTGGGTCAGTAGTACTCATAGGGAAATCTTTATAAGCATGAGATCGGTTGATTGTAGAGATCATCGATCGGCAGTGTAGTGTTGCATCCAGCAGAGGAGTTGAGTGTTCTGTGTGAGGAACATCATATTGTATTGCATCTTTGAATCAATAAAGATCCTGTTTCGTTTTCTGTTGATCTCCTTTGTATAATCGATCTGCTGGTTTGCGTGGCTGCATGGATTTCCTGATCCATTCCACCGGTTGATCTGTCTGATCGGTGGAATGGTAATGTACATTAGGGTAGGTAGTAGTTTGTTTGTTTGCATGCAGGTGTGCAGGATCGCGGTCAAGAGATGTTGAAGACCCTAGCATCCTCATGTGCTAGGTCGGGTTGATAAGCTGACTGAGTTGGAAGATCACCCTGAGTTGGATCGGGTCATCCCTGGTGGATCGGCGAAGAGAGATTTCGCTAAGTGCAGAAGTTCGTGAAGACGGCATCATCAGGATATTTCTGCAAATATCCTGCAGACAGTTCGGATATCGTCATCCGGATAAGTGGAGGAGATCGGCATGATGATGTCGATTGCATGAAGTGCAAGTTCGTCGGGGTGATCATCAGCAGGAGGAGCCGACGAGTGTATCGGCATCAGGATCATCATATCGGGAGTGCCAATCATCCGCATATCGCGAGTAGATGCGGAAGAGAAAGTTCGTGTTTTTGGCTAAGTGTTGAGAAGGTCATCAGGATATTGGGTGACGTCATCGTCATCAGGATATGACGTCATCGTCATCAGGATATTGAGATATCCCCCTATGCGAGTTCATCCTGCTGTCGTTAAGTATCGGCATCGGCAGAAAGTGTATTAGCGTCATCAGGAGGTTTCGAAGACAACCGGATAATTTATATCATGATGCTGTTGCTTGTGTCGTCGGGTAGCGGAGCATCGAAGGTAAGCTGCTGAAGGTGAACGTCATCAGGATATTTGGAGCAACCGGATGTTGAATATCCTGCTGACGAAGGTAGAGTCGGAGATCATGATGATGACGATGGAGTCTGGCGCCCGATGAACAGTGCAACAGGAGGATGTGTGCGCCCGCTGAACATCATGATGATGATGTTAGAAGGAAAGCGGAGGTGAACAGTAGTCGGCGGGAGGATGTTTGCGATCGTCCGCAATATGATGATGCTGTTGGTTTTAAGAAACATGATGCTGACAGAGTAAAGCCGAAATATGATGATGTTGGTAGTTTTAGGGAATATGATGATGATGAGGTTGGTCTGCAGACATTCATGCTATATGCGAATGTTATAGTCTGGATGCCTCTGCACCATAGTGGTATCAGAGCTCAGCAAAAGGTCTGGGCTGTTGTGTGTTGATTCTGTCACCGAAAGGGCAGAGGTAGAGATAGAGTTGAGTTGTGTGTTGATTGAGAGGTTGACAAAATGCCTCCTAAAGGTAGTGGTACTGCAAGGGAGTTGCAGGAACTGAAGGAGAAACATGCTAGAGAGATGAGGAAGATGAAGGAGCTTGCTGAAGCACTTCAAGCCAGGCTGACAGCCCTGGAAAAGAACAAAAAGAGGGAGGTAGAAGACAGTGAGTCTGAAGAAGAGGCAGATACTGTTGAAGAGTATGAAGAGGTAGCTGAAGATCTGGATGCTGAAGACCAGAGATTGGCAAAACTGTTAAAGGCAGTACAGAGTGAAAAACCTAAGGTAAAGGTTGATGTTTCCAAGTATACTGGAAGCTTGAATGAAGATGAGTTGTTGGACTGGATTGCTGCACTGGATAATCACTTTGAATGTGAAGATGTTGCTGAGGATCAGAAAGTCAAGATTGCAAAGACCAAGTTAGGAGGTCATGCTTTGGTATGGTGGGATTATGTACAATCTGAGAGAAGGAAGCAAGGGAAGTCTAAGATTACTTCATGGGATAAGATGGTAGCAAGGATAAAGGGTAAATTCTTGCCAAGGGATTATGAAATCCAGATGTTTAAAAAGCTGCAATTTTTAAAGCGGAAAGACAGGGATGTGAAAGCATATACTGAGGAATTTTATCTGTTGAGTATGAGATCTGGTCATCATGAGAATGAGGTAGAAAAGGTGGCTAGGTACTTGGCTGGTTTAAGGTTTAACATACAGGATGAGTTAGTGTTAGCTAACCCTAAGAATGTGGAGGATTGTTATCAAATGGCAATCAGGATTGAAGAAAAGCTGAATAGAGGACATGATAAGTCCATGAGAGGAAGAGGAAACAATAGGGGACGAGGAACAGCCCCTACACAAAAGCAAATCAATGAGAGTCAAGAAGACACTGGTAAAGGACAGGGACAGTCTGATTTCAGAGGTGGATGGAAAGGTAATAGAGGAAGATTTGGAGGTGGTAGAGGTTCTACTACATTTTCAGGAAAGTGTTACACCTGTGGAGAGTTTGGTCATCCATCTTTCAAATGTCCAGAAAACAAAGGTTCATCATCCAGAAATGATAGAACAAGTGACAAGAGGGTACAACTGGTACAAGAAGAGAAAGAAGAAGAAAGTGCACAGAGTTCAAACAGAGGTCCTGAGAATTTTGGATATCCAGAGAGTGGAGAATCATTGATGTTAAGGAGAATTAGTTTGCAGGCATCAAAGGATCTGATGCAAAGGAGAGCTCTTTTCAAAACCACATGTAAGAGCACAGGTAAGGTATGTAAGGTTGTCATTGATACTGGTTCAACAGACAACATGGTACCTCAGGAGATGGTTGATAAACTGAAGCTGGAAAGGATTCCACATCCACACCCTTACAAGGCATCTTGGGTGAGTGATAGGCAATCACTTTTTGTCTCTGAACAGGCATATGTGGATTTCCAGATTGGACCATATCATGATAGAATTTTGTGTGATATATTGCCTATGGAATGTTGTCACCTACTGCTAGGTAGACCATGGCAATTTGACAGAAGGGTACTGTATGATGGGTATGCTAATACCTATACCATCAAGAAGGATGGGAGGATTATCAAGTTGATGCCATTGCAGGCAAAAGCTGCAGCACAGAAGGCAGCTCAAATCATTTTAATGGGAAAGAAGGAATTTGTGCAGATGCCTAGAGGAGCAGGCATGAAGGCAGTTCAGGACACTGCAGAGAAAGGAGTTGTTACAGACAACAAGCTGAAGACAGTTTCAGTTGTGACTGACAGAGGTCAGCAGCAGGTTCAGAAACAGGGGTGCAACCAACCATCAGTTGAAAGGAATGACAAGGATGTTGTCATAGTTGGGACTATTGTTTGTCCTATAAGAGTTGAAAGGAAGATAGACTTGAACACTTCAGAAGTTCAAGAGGTAGTTCAGCCAGAGGTTCTGGTTAGGCAACCTGACAAACACAGAGTATGTGAGAGAAAGGCCTACATCAACAGGCATGATGATTTACTTGCCAGAAAGCAAGTTACAGTGCAGAAGTCTTGGAGCAGCCAAGAGACCGCAGCAGACAAAGCTGGAGCAGGTCAGAAGACTGACAAGGCAAAGTGTCAAGGTGGAGGACTTCCACATGCTAAACTCATGGGACATGAGTTCTTTTCTTTTGGGGAGTATGGTGCAGGAGCACCTACCTGACAGCTGGTCTTGATAAGGCAGTTAGTAGTTTAGATCATGTTTGTGTTTCCAAGAAGGTCTGTTAGACCAAATGCATGTAATAAGGTCATGCTGATCATGATAAGATCATGCTGACCAGGCTTTTGCTATTTTTAGCTAGTTAGTTATAACAGCTGTCATGATGTATGTTCGGTGGGATCTCCCAGCCGCCTGGAGAGTTCCCAGCCGCTTGGAGTTGGGTCAGTAGTACTCATAGGGAAATCTTTATAAGCATGAGATCGGTTGATTGTAGAGATCATCGATCGGCAGTGTAGTGTTGCATCCAGCAGAGGAGTTGAGTGTTCTGTGTGAGGAACATCATATTGTATTGCATCTTTGAATCAATAAAGATCCTGTTTCGTTTTCTGTTGATCTCCTTTGTATAATCGATCTGCTGGTTTGCGTGGCTGCATGGATTTCCTGATCCATTCCACCGGTTGATCTGTCTGATCGGTGGAATGGTAATGTACATTAGGGTAGGTAGTAGTTTGTTTGTTTGCATGCAGGTGTGCAGGATCGCGGTCAAGAGATGTTGAAGACCCTAGCATCCTCATGTGCTAGGTCGGGTTGATAAGCTGACTGAGTTGGAAGATCACCCTGAGTTGGATCGGGTCATCCCTGGTGGATCGGCGAAGAGAGATTTCGCTAAGTGCAGAAGTTCGTGAAGACGGCATCATCAGGATATTTCTGCAAATATCCTGCAGACAGTTCGGATATCGTCATCCGGATAAGTGGAGGAGATCGGCATGATGATGTCGATTGCATGAAGTGCAAGTTCGTCGGGGTGATCATCAGCAGGAGGAGCCGACGAGTGTATCGGCATCAGGATCATCATATCGGGAGTGCCAATCATCCGCATATCGCGAGTAGATGCGGAAGAGAAAGTTCGTGTTTTTGGCTAAGTGTTGAGAAGGTCATCAGGATATTGGGTGACGTCATCGTCATCAGGATATGACGTCATCGTCATCAGGATATTGAGATATCCCCCTATGCGAGTTCATCCTGCTGTCGTTAAGTATCGGCATCGGCAGAAAGTGTATTAGCGTCATCAGGAGGTTTCGAAGACAACCGGATAATTTATATCATGATGCTGTTGCTTGTGTCGTCGGGTAGCGGAGCATCGAAGGTAAGCTGCTGAAGGTGAACGTCATCAGGATATTTGGAGCAACCGGATGTTGAATATCCTGCTGACGAAGGTAGAGTCGGAGATCATGATGATGACGATGGAGTCTGGCGCCCGATGAACAGTGCAACAGGAGGATGTGTGCGCCCGCTGAACATCATGATGATGATGTTAGAAGGAAAGCGGAGGTGAACAGTAGTCGGCGGGAGGATGTTTGCGATCGTCCGCAATATGATGATGCTGTTGGTTTTAAGAAACATGATGCTGACAGAGTAAAGCCGAAATATGATGATGTTGGTAGTTTTAGGGAATATGATGATGATGAGGTTGGTCTGCAGACATTCATGCTATATGCGAATGTTATAGTCTGGATGCCTCTGCACCATAGTGGTATCAGAGCTCAGCAAAAGGTCTGGGCTGTTGTGTGTTGATTCTGTCACCGAAAGGGCAGAGGTAGAGATAGAGTTGAGTTGTGTGTTGATTGAGAGGTTGACAAAATGCCTCCTAAAGGTAGTGGTACTGCAAGGGAGTTGCAGGAACTGAAGGAGAAACATGCTAGAGAGATGAGGAAGATGAAGGAGCTTGCTGAAGCACTTCAAGCCAGGCTGACAGCCCTGGAAAAGAACAAAAAGAGGGAGGTAGAAGACAGTGAGTCTGAAGAAGAGGCAGATACTGTTGAAGAGTATGAAGAGGTAGCTGAAGATCTGGATGCTGAAGACCAGAGATTGGCAAAACTGTTAAAGGCAGTACAGAGTGAAAAACCTAAGGTAAAGGTTGATGTTTCCAAGTATACTGGAAGCTTGAATGAAGATGAGTTGTTGGACTGGATTGCTGCACTGGATAATCACTTTGAATGTGAAGATGTTGCTGAGGATCAGAAAGTCAAGATTGCAAAGACCAAGTTAGGAGGTCATGCTTTGGTATGGTGGGATTATGTACAATCTGAGAGAAGGAAGCAAGGGAAGTCTAAGATTACTTCATGGGATAAGATGGTAGCAAGGATAAAGGGTAAATTCTTGCCAAGGGATTATGAAATCCAGATGTTTAAAAAGCTGCAATTTTTAAAGCGGAAAGACAGGGATGTGAAAGCATATACTGAGGAATTTTATCTGTTGAGTATGAGATCTGGTCATCATGAGAATGAGGTAGAAAAGGTGGCTAGGTACTTGGCTGGTTTAAGGTTTAACATACAGGATGAGTTAGTGTTAGCTAACCCTAAGAATGTGGAGGATTGTTATCAAATGGCAATCAGGATTGAAGAAAAGCTGAATAGAGGACATGATAAGTCCATGAGAGGAAGAGGAAACAATAGGGGACGAGGAACAGCCCCTACACAAAAGCAAATCAATGAGAGTCAAGAAGACACTGGTAAAGGACAGGGACAGTCTGATTTCAGAGGTGGATGGAAAGGTAATAGAGGAAGATTTGGAGGTGGTAGAGGTTCTACTACATTTTCAGGAAAGTGTTACACCTGTGGAGAGTTTGGTCATCCATCTTTCAAATGTCCAGAAAACAAAGGTTCATCATCCAGAAATGATAGAACAAGTGACAAGAGGGTACAACTGGTACAAGAAGAGAAAGAAGAAGAAAGTGCACAGAGTTCAAACAGAGGTCCTGAGAATTTTGGATATCCAGAGAGTGGAGAATCATTGATGTTAAGGAGAATTAGTTTGCAGGCATCAAAGGATCTGATGCAAAGGAGAGCTCTTTTCAAAACCACATGTAAGAGCACAGGTAAGGTATGTAAGGTTGTCATTGATACTGGTTCAACAGACAACATGGTACCTCAGGAGATGGTTGATAAACTGAAGCTGGAAAGGATTCCACATCCACACCCTTACAAGGCATCTTGGGTGAGTGATAGGCAATCACTTTTTGTCTCTGAACAGGCATATGTGGATTTCCAGATTGGACCATATCATGATAGAATTTTGTGTGATATATTGCCTATGGAATGTTGTCACCTACTGCTAGGTAGACCATGGCAATTTGACAGAAGGGTACTGTATGATGGGTATGCTAATACCTATACCATCAAGAAGGATGGGAGGATTATCAAGTTGATGCCATTGCAGGCAAAAGCTGCAGCACAGAAGGCAGCTCAAATCATTTTAATGGGAAAGAAGGAATTTGTGCAGATGCCTAGAGGAGCAGGCATGAAGGCAGTTCAGGACACTGCAGAGAAAGGAGTTGTTACAGACAACAAGCTGAAGACAGTTTCAGTTGTGACTGACAGAGGTCAGCAGCAGGTTCAGAAACAGGGGTGCAACCAACCATCAGTTGAAAGGAATGACAAGGATGTTGTCATAGTTGGGACTATTGTTTGTCCTATAAGAGTTGAAAGGAAGATAGACTTGAACACTTCAGAAGTTCAAGAGGTAGTTCAGCCAGAGGTTCTGGTTAGGCAACCTGACAAACACAGAGTATGTGAGAGAAAGGCCTACATCAACAGGCATGATGATTTACTTGCCAGAAAGCAAGTTACAGTGCAGAAGTCTTGGAGCAGCCAAGAGACCGCAGCAGACAAAGCTGGAGCAGGTCAGAAGACTGACAAGGCAAAGTGTCAAGGTGGAGGACTTCCACATGCTAAACTCATGGGACATGAGTTCTTTTCTTTTGGGGAGTATGGTGCAGGAGCACCTACCTGACAGCTGGTCTTGATAAGGCAGTTAGTAGTTTAGATCATGTTTGTGTTTCCAAGAAGGTCTGTTAGACCAAATGCATGTAATAAGGTCATGCTGATCATGATAAGATCATGCTGACCAGGCTTTTGCTATTTTTAGCTAGTTAGTTATAACAGCTGTCATGATGTATGTTCGGTGGGATCTCCCAGCCGCCTGGAGAGTTCCCAGCCGCTTGGAGTTGGGTCAGTAGTACTCATAGGGAAATCTTTATAAGCATGAGATCGGTTGATTGTAGAGATCATCGATCGGCAGTGTAGTGTTGCATCCAGCAGAGGAGTTGAGTGTTCTGTGTGAGGAACATCATATTGTATTGCATCTTTGAATCAATAAAGATCCTGTTTCGTTTTCTGTTGATCTCCTTTGTATAATCGATCTGCTGGTTTGCGTGGCTGCATGGATTTCCTGATCCATTCCACCGGTTGATCTGTCTGATCGGTGGAATGGTAATGTACATTAGGGTAGGTAGTAGTTTGTTTGTTTGCATGCAGGTGTGCAGGATCGCGGTCAAGAGATGTTGAAGACCCTAGCATCCTCATGTGCTAGGTCGGGTTGATAAGCTGACTGAGTTGGAAGATCACCCTGAGTTGGATCGGGTCATCCCTGGTGGATCGGCGAAGAGAGATTTCGCTAAGTGCAGAAGTTCGTGAAGACGGCATCATCAGGATATTTCTGCAAATATCCTGCAGACAGTTCGGATATCGTCATCCGGATAAGTGGAGGAGATCGGCATGATGATGTCGATTGCATGAAGTGCAAGTTCGTCGGGGTGATCATCAGCAGGAGGAGCCGACGAGTGTATCGGCATCAGGATCATCATATCGGGAGTGCCAATCATCCGCATATCGCGAGTAGATGCGGAAGAGAAAGTTCGTGTTTTTGGCTAAGTGTTGAGAAGGTCATCAGGATATTGGGTGACGTCATCGTCATCAGGATATGACGTCATCGTCATCAGGATATTGAGATATCCCCCTATGCGAGTTCATCCTGCTGTCGTTAAGTATCGGCATCGGCAGAAAGTGTATTAGCGTCATCAGGAGGTTTCGAAGACAACCGGATAATTTATATCATGATGCTGTTGCTTGTGTCGTCGGGTAGCGGAGCATCGAAGGTAAGCTGCTGAAGGTGAACGTCATCAGGATATTTGGAGCAACCGGATGTTGAATATCCTGCTGACGAAGGTAGAGTCGGAGATCATGATGATGACGATGGAGTCTGGCGCCCGATGAACAGTGCAACAGGAGGATGTGTGCGCCCGCTGAACATCATGATGATGATGTTAGAAGGAAAGCGGAGGTGAACAGTAGTCGGCGGGAGGATGTTTGCGATCGTCCGCAATATGATGATGCTGTTGGTTTTAAGAAACATGATGCTGACAGAGTAAAGCCGAAATATGATGATGTTGGTAGTTTTAGGGAATATGATGATGATGAGGTTGGTCTGCAGACATTCATGCTATATGCGAATGTTATAGTCTGGATGCCTCTGCACCATAGTGGTATCAGAGCTCAGCAAAAGGTCTGGGCTGTTGTGTGTTGATTCTGTCACCGAAAGGGCAGAGGTAGAGATAGAGTTGAGTTGTGTGTTGATTGAGAGGTTGACAAAATGCCTCCTAAAGGTAGTGGTACTGCAAGGGAGTTGCAGGAACTGAAGGAGAAACATGCTAGAGAGATGAGGAAGATGAAGGAGCTTGCTGAAGCACTTCAAGCCAGGCTGACAGCCCTGGAAAAGAACAAAAAGAGGGAGGTAGAAGACAGTGAGTCTGAAGAAGAGGCAGATACTGTTGAAGAGTATGAAGAGGTAGCTGAAGATCTGGATGCTGAAGACCAGAGATTGGCAAAACTGTTAAAGGCAGTACAGAGTGAAAAACCTAAGGTAAAGGTTGATGTTTCCAAGTATACTGGAAGCTTGAATGAAGATGAGTTGTTGGACTGGATTGCTGCACTGGATAATCACTTTGAATGTGAAGATGTTGCTGAGGATCAGAAAGTCAAGATTGCAAAGACCAAGTTAGGAGGTCATGCTTTGGTATGGTGGGATTATGTACAATCTGAGAGAAGGAAGCAAGGGAAGTCTAAGATTACTTCATGGGATAAGATGGTAGCAAGGATAAAGGGTAAATTCTTGCCAAGGGATTATGAAATCCAGATGTTTAAAAAGCTGCAATTTTTAAAGCGGAAAGACAGGGATGTGAAAGCATATACTGAGGAATTTTATCTGTTGAGTATGAGATCTGGTCATCATGAGAATGAGGTAGAAAAGGTGGCTAGGTACTTGGCTGGTTTAAGGTTTAACATACAGGATGAGTTAGTGTTAGCTAACCCTAAGAATGTGGAGGATTGTTATCAAATGGCAATCAGGATTGAAGAAAAGCTGAATAGAGGACATGATAAGTCCATGAGAGGAAGAGGAAACAATAGGGGACGAGGAACAGCCCCTACACAAAAGCAAATCAATGAGAGTCAAGAAGACACTGGTAAAGGACAGGGACAGTCTGATTTCAGAGGTGGATGGAAAGGTAATAGAGGAAGATTTGGAGGTGGTAGAGGTTCTACTACATTTTCAGGAAAGTGTTACACCTGTGGAGAGTTTGGTCATCCATCTTTCAAATGTCCAGAAAACAAAGGTTCATCATCCAGAAATGATAGAACAAGTGACAAGAGGGTACAACTGGTACAAGAAGAGAAAGAAGAAGAAAGTGCACAGAGTTCAAACAGAGGTCCTGAGAATTTTGGATATCCAGAGAGTGGAGAATCATTGATGTTAAGGAGAATTAGTTTGCAGGCATCAAAGGATCTGATGCAAAGGAGAGCTCTTTTCAAAACCACATGTAAGAGCACAGGTAAGGTATGTAAGGTTGTCATTGATACTGGTTCAACAGACAACATGGTACCTCAGGAGATGGTTGATAAACTGAAGCTGGAAAGGATTCCACATCCACACCCTTACAAGGCATCTTGGGTGAGTGATAGGCAATCACTTTTTGTCTCTGAACAGGCATATGTGGATTTCCAGATTGGACCATATCATGATAGAATTTTGTGTGATATATTGCCTATGGAATGTTGTCACCTACTGCTAGGTAGACCATGGCAATTTGACAGAAGGGTACTGTATGATGGGTATGCTAATACCTATACCATCAAGAAGGATGGGAGGATTATCAAGTTGATGCCATTGCAGGCAAAAGCTGCAGCACAGAAGGCAGCTCAAATCATTTTAATGGGAAAGAAGGAATTTGTGCAGATGCCTAGAGGAGCAGGCATGAAGGCAGTTCAGGACACTGCAGAGAAAGGAGTTGTTACAGACAACAAGCTGAAGACAGTTTCAGTTGTGACTGACAGAGGTCAGCAGCAGGTTCAGAAACAGGGGTGCAACCAACCATCAGTTGAAAGGAATGACAAGGATGTTGTCATAGTTGGGACTATTGTTTGTCCTATAAGAGTTGAAAGGAAGATAGACTTGAACACTTCAGAAGTTCAAGAGGTAGTTCAGCCAGAGGTTCTGGTTAGGCAACCTGACAAACACAGAGTATGTGAGAGAAAGGCCTACATCAACAGGCATGATGATTTACTTGCCAGAAAGCAAGTTACAGTGCAGAAGTCTTGGAGCAGCCAAGAGACCGCAGCAGACAAAGCTGGAGCAGGTCAGAAGACTGACAAGGCAAAGTGTCAAGGTGGAGGACTTCCACATGCTAAACTCATGGGACATGAGTTCTTTTCTTTTGGGGAGTATGGTGCAGGAGCACCTACCTGACAGCTGGTCTTGATAAGGCAGTTAGTAGTTTAGATCATGTTTGTGTTTCCAAGAAGGTCTGTTAGACCAAATGCATGTAATAAGGTCATGCTGATCATGATAAGATCATGCTGACCAGGCTTTTGCTATTTTTAGCTAGTTAGTTATAACAGCTGTCATGATGTATGTTCGGTGGGATCTCCCAGCCGCCTGGAGAGTTCCCAGCCGCTTGGAGTTGGGTCAGTAGTACTCATAGGGAAATCTTTATAAGCATGAGATCGGTTGATTGTAGAGATCATCGATCGGCAGTGTAGTGTTGCATCCAGCAGAGGAGTTGAGTGTTCTGTGTGAGGAACATCATATTGTATTGCATCTTTGAATCAATAAAGATCCTGTTTCGTTTTCTGTTGATCTCCTTTGTATAATCGATCTGCTGGTTTGCGTGGCTGCATGGATTTCCTGATCCATTCCACCGGTTGATCTGTCTGATCGGTGGAATGGTAATGTACATTAGGGTAGGTAGTAGTTTGTTTGTTTGCATGCAGGTGTGCAGGATCGCGGTCAAGAGATGTTGAAGACCCTAGCATCCTCATGTGCTAGGTCGGGTTGATAAGCTGACTGAGTTGGAAGATCACCCTGAGTTGGATCGGGTCATCCCTGGTGGATCGGCGAAGAGAGATTTCGCTAAGTGCAGAAGTTCGTGAAGACGGCATCATCAGGATATTTCTGCAAATATCCTGCAGACAGTTCGGATATCGTCATCCGGATAAGTGGAGGAGATCGGCATGATGATGTCGATTGCATGAAGTGCAAGTTCGTCGGGGTGATCATCAGCAGGAGGAGCCGACGAGTGTATCGGCATCAGGATCATCATATCGGGAGTGCCAATCATCCGCATATCGCGAGTAGATGCGGAAGAGAAAGTTCGTGTTTTTGGCTAAGTGTTGAGAAGGTCATCAGGATATTGGGTGACGTCATCGTCATCAGGATATGACGTCATCGTCATCAGGATATTGAGATATCCCCCTATGCGAGTTCATCCTGCTGTCGTTAAGTATCGGCATCGGCAGAAAGTGTATTAGCGTCATCAGGAGGTTTCGAAGACAACCGGATAATTTATATCATGATGCTGTTGCTTGTGTCGTCGGGTAGCGGAGCATCGAAGGTAAGCTGCTGAAGGTGAACGTCATCAGGATATTTGGAGCAACCGGATGTTGAATATCCTGCTGACGAAGGTAGAGTCGGAGATCATGATGATGACGATGGAGTCTGGCGCCCGATGAACAGTGCAACAGGAGGATGTGTGCGCCCGCTGAACATCATGATGATGATGTTAGAAGGAAAGCGGAGGTGAACAGTAGTCGGCGGGAGGATGTTTGCGATCGTCCGCAATATGATGATGCTGTTGGTTTTAAGAAACATGATGCTGACAGAGTAAAGCCGAAATATGATGATGTTGGTAGTTTTAGGGAATATGATGATGATGAGGTTGGTCTGCAGACATTCATGCTATATGCGAATGTTATAGTCTGGATGCCTCTGCACCATAGTGGTATCAGAGCTCAGCAAAAGGTCTGGGCTGTTGTGTGTTGATTCTGTCACCGAAAGGGCAGAGGTAGAGATAGAGTTGAGTTGTGTGTTGATTGAGAGGTTGACAAAATGCCTCCTAAAGGTAGTGGTACTGCAAGGGAGTTGCAGGAACTGAAGGAGAAACATGCTAGAGAGATGAGGAAGATGAAGGAGCTTGCTGAAGCACTTCAAGCCAGGCTGACAGCCCTGGAAAAGAACAAAAAGAGGGAGGTAGAAGACAGTGAGTCTGAAGAAGAGGCAGATACTGTTGAAGAGTATGAAGAGGTAGCTGAAGATCTGGATGCTGAAGACCAGAGATTGGCAAAACTGTTAAAGGCAGTACAGAGTGAAAAACCTAAGGTAAAGGTTGATGTTTCCAAGTATACTGGAAGCTTGAATGAAGATGAGTTGTTGGACTGGATTGCTGCACTGGATAATCACTTTGAATGTGAAGATGTTGCTGAGGATCAGAAAGTCAAGATTGCAAAGACCAAGTTAGGAGGTCATGCTTTGGTATGGTGGGATTATGTACAATCTGAGAGAAGGAAGCAAGGGAAGTCTAAGATTACTTCATGGGATAAGATGGTAGCAAGGATAAAGGGTAAATTCTTGCCAAGGGATTATGAAATCCAGATGTTTAAAAAGCTGCAATTTTTAAAGCGGAAAGACAGGGATGTGAAAGCATATACTGAGGAATTTTATCTGTTGAGTATGAGATCTGGTCATCATGAGAATGAGGTAGAAAAGGTGGCTAGGTACTTGGCTGGTTTAAGGTTTAACATACAGGATGAGTTAGTGTTAGCTAACCCTAAGAATGTGGAGGATTGTTATCAAATGGCAATCAGGATTGAAGAAAAGCTGAATAGAGGACATGATAAGTCCATGAGAGGAAGAGGAAACAATAGGGGACGAGGAACAGCCCCTACACAAAAGCAAATCAATGAGAGTCAAGAAGACACTGGTAAAGGACAGGGACAGTCTGATTTCAGAGGTGGATGGAAAGGTAATAGAGGAAGATTTGGAGGTGGTAGAGGTTCTACTACATTTTCAGGAAAGTGTTACACCTGTGGAGAGTTTGGTCATCCATCTTTCAAATGTCCAGAAAACAAAGGTTCATCATCCAGAAATGATAGAACAAGTGACAAGAGGGTACAACTGGTACAAGAAGAGAAAGAAGAAGAAAGTGCACAGAGTTCAAACAGAGGTCCTGAGAATTTTGGATATCCAGAGAGTGGAGAATCATTGATGTTAAGGAGAATTAGTTTGCAGGCATCAAAGGATCTGATGCAAAGGAGAGCTCTTTTCAAAACCACATGTAAGAGCACAGGTAAGGTATGTAAGGTTGTCATTGATACTGGTTCAACAGACAACATGGTACCTCAGGAGATGGTTGATAAACTGAAGCTGGAAAGGATTCCACATCCACACCCTTACAAGGCATCTTGGGTGAGTGATAGGCAATCACTTTTTGTCTCTGAACAGGCATATGTGGATTTCCAGATTGGACCATATCATGATAGAATTTTGTGTGATATATTGCCTATGGAATGTTGTCACCTACTGCTAGGTAGACCATGGCAATTTGACAGAAGGGTACTGTATGATGGGTATGCTAATACCTATACCATCAAGAAGGATGGGAGGATTATCAAGTTGATGCCATTGCAGGCAAAAGCTGCAGCACAGAAGGCAGCTCAAATCATTTTAATGGGAAAGAAGGAATTTGTGCAGATGCCTAGAGGAGCAGGCATGAAGGCAGTTCAGGACACTGCAGAGAAAGGAGTTGTTACAGACAACAAGCTGAAGACAGTTTCAGTTGTGACTGACAGAGGTCAGCAGCAGGTTCAGAAACAGGGGTGCAACCAACCATCAGTTGAAAGGAATGACAAGGATGTTGTCATAGTTGGGACTATTGTTTGTCCTATAAGAGTTGAAAGGAAGATAGACTTGAACACTTCAGAAGTTCAAGAGGTAGTTCAGCCAGAGGTTCTGGTTAGGCAACCTGACAAACACAGAGTATGTGAGAGAAAGGCCTACATCAACAGGCATGATGATTTACTTGCCAGAAAGCAAGTTACAGTGCAGAAGTCTTGGAGCAGCCAAGAGACCGCAGCAGACAAAGCTGGAGCAGGTCAGAAGACTGACAAGGCAAAGTGTCAAGGTGGAGGACTTCCACATGCTAAACTCATGGGACATGAGTTCTTTTCTTTTGGGGAGTATGGTGCAGGAGCACCTACCTGACAGCTGGTCTTGATAAGGCAGTTAGTAGTTTAGATCATGTTTGTGTTTCCAAGAAGGTCTGTTAGACCAAATGCATGTAATAAGGTCATGCTGATCATGATAAGATCATGCTGACCAGGCTTTTGCTATTTTTAGCTAGTTAGTTATAACAGCTGTCATGATGTATGTTCGGTGGGATCTCCCAGCCGCCTGGAGAGTTCCCAGCCGCTTGGAGTTGGGTCAGTAGTACTCATAGGGAAATCTTTATAAGCATGAGATCGGTTGATTGTAGAGATCATCGATCGGCAGTGTAGTGTTGCATCCAGCAGAGGAGTTGATTGTTCTGTGTGAGGAACATCATATTGTATTGCATCTTTGAATCAATAAAGATCCTGTTTCGTTTTCTGTTGATCTCCTTTGTATAATCGATCTGCTGGTTTGCGTGGCTGCATGGATTTCCTGATCCATTCCACCGGTTGATCTGTCTGATCGGTGGAATGGTAATGTACATTAGGGTAGGTAGTAGTTTGTTTGTTTGCATGCAGGTGTGCAGGATCGCGGTCAAGAGATGTTGAAGACCCTAGCATCCTCATGTGCTAGGTCGGGTTGATAAGCTGACTGAGTTGGAAGATCACCCTGAGTTGGATCGGGTCATCCCTGGTGGATCGGCGAAGAGAGATTTCGCTAAGTGCAGAAGTTCGTGAAGACGGCATCATCAGGATATTTCTGCAAATATCCTGCAGACAGTTCGGATATCGTCATCCGGATAAGTGGAGGAGATCGGCATGATGATGTCGATTGCATGAAGTGCAAGTTCGTCGGGGTGATCATCAGCAGGAGGAGCCGACGAGTGTATCGGCATCAGGATCATCATATCGGGAGTGCCAATCATCCGCATATCGCGAGTAGATGCGGAAGAGAAAGTTCGTGTTTTTGGCTAAGTGTTGAGAAGGTCATCAGGATATTGGGTGACGTCATCGTCATCAGGATATGACGTCATCGTCATCAGGATATTGAGATATCCCCCTATGCGAGTTCATCCTGCTGTCGTTAAGTATCGGCATCGGCAGAAAGTGTATTAGCGTCATCAGGAGGTTTCGAAGACAACCGGATAATTTATATCATGATGCTGTTGCTTGTGTCGTCGGGTAGCGGAGCATCGAAGGTAAGCTGCTGAAGGTGAACGTCATCAGGATATTTGGAGCAACCGGATGTTGAATATCCTGCTGACGAAGGTAGAGTCGGAGATCATGATGATGACGATGGAGTCTGGCGCCCGATGAACAGTGCAACAGGAGGATGTGTGCGCCCGCTGAACATCATGATGATGATGTTAGAAGGAAAGCGGAGGTGAACAGTAGTCGGCGGGAGGATGTTTGCGATCGTCCGCAATATGATGATGCTGTTGGTTTTAAGAAACATGATGCTGACAGAGTAAAGCCGAAATATGATGATGTTGGTAGTTTTAGGGAATATGATGATGATGAGGTTGGTCTGCAGACATTCATGCTATATGCGAATGTTATAGTCTGGATGCCTCTGCACCATAGTGGTATCAGAGCTCAGCAAAAGGTCTGGGCTGTTGTGTGTTGATTCTGTCACCGAAAGGGCAGAGGTAGAGATAGAGTTGAGTTGTGTGTTGATTGAGAGGTTGACAAAATGCCTCCTAAAGGTAGTGGTACTGCAAGGGAGTTGCAGGAACTGAAGGAGAAACATGCTAGAGAGATGAGGAAGATGAAGGAGCTTGCTGAAGCACTTCAAGCCAGGCTGACAGCCCTGGAAAAGAACAAAAAGAGGGAGGTAGAAGACAGTGAGTCTGAAGAAGAGGCAGATACTGTTGAAGAGTATGAAGAGGTAGCTGAAGATCTGGATGCTGAAGACCAGAGATTGGCAAAACTGTTAAAGGCAGTACAGAGTGAAAAACCTAAGGTAAAGGTTGATGTTTCCAAGTATACTGGAAGCTTGAATGAAGATGAGTTGTTGGACTGGATTGCTGCACTGGATAATCACTTTGAATGTGAAGATGTTGCTGAGGATCAGAAAGTCAAGATTGCAAAGACCAAGTTAGGAGGTCATGCTTTGGTATGGTGGGATTATGTACAATCTGAGAGAAGGAAGCAAGGGAAGTCTAAGATTACTTCATGGGATAAGATGGTAGCAAGGATAAAGGGTAAATTCTTGCCAAGGGATTATGAAATCCAGATGTTTAAAAAGCTGCAATTTTTAAAGCGGAAAGACAGGGATGTGAAAGCATATACTGAGGAATTTTATCTGTTGAGTATGAGATCTGGTCATCATGAGAATGAGGTAGAAAAGGTGGCTAGGTACTTGGCTGGTTTAAGGTTTAACATACAGGATGAGTTAGTGTTAGCTAACCCTAAGAATGTGGAGGATTGTTATCAAATGGCAATCAGGATTGAAGAAAAGCTGAATAGAGGACATGATAAGTCCATGAGAGGAAGAGGAAACAATAGGGGACGAGGAACAGCCCCTACACAAAAGCAAATCAATGAGAGTCAAGAAGACACTGGTAAAGGACAGGGACAGTCTGATTTCAGAGGTGGATGGAAAGGTAATAGAGGAAGATTTGGAGGTGGTAGAGGTTCTACTACATTTTCAGGAAAGTGTTACACCTGTGGAGAGTTTGGTCATCCATCTTTCAAATGTCCAGAAAACAAAGGTTCATCATCCAGAAATGATAGAACAAGTGACAAGAGGGTACAACTGGTACAAGAAGAGAAAGAAGAAGAAAGTGCACAGAGTTCAAACAGAGGTCCTGAGAATTTTGGATATCCAGAGAGTGGAGAATCATTGATGTTAAGGAGAATTAGTTTGCAGGCATCAAAGGATCTGATGCAAAGGAGAGCTCTTTTCAAAACCACATGTAAGAGCACAGGTAAGGTATGTAAGGTTGTCATTGATACTGGTTCAACAGACAACATGGTACCTCAGGAGATGGTTGATAAACTGAAGCTGGAAAGGATTCCACATCCACACCCTTACAAGGCATCTTGGGTGAGTGATAGGCAATCACTTTTTGTCTCTGAACAGGCATATGTGGATTTCCAGATTGGACCATATCATGATAGAATTTTGTGTGATATATTGCCTATGGAATGTTGTCACCTACTGCTAGGTAGACCATGGCAATTTGACAGAAGGGTACTGTATGATGGGTATGCTAATACCTATACCATCAAGAAGGATGGGAGGATTATCAAGTTGATGCCATTGCAGGCAAAAGCTGCAGCACAGAAGGCAGCTCAAATCATTTTAATGGGAAAGAAGGAATTTGTGCAGATGCCTAGAGGAGCAGGCATGAAGGCAGTTCAGGACACTGCAGAGAAAGGAGTTGTTACAGACAACAAGCTGAAGACAGTTTCAGTTGTGACTGACAGAGGTCAGCAGCAGGTTCAGAAACAGGGGTGCAACCAACCATCAGTTGAAAGGAATGACAAGGATGTTGTCATAGTTGGGACTATTGTTTGTCCTATAAGAGTTGAAAGGAAGATAGACTTGAACACTTCAGAAGTTCAAGAGGTAGTTCAGCCAGAGGTTCTGGTTAGGCAACCTGACAAACACAGAGTATGTGAGAGAAAGGCCTACATCAACAGGCATGATGATTTACTTGCCAGAAAGCAAGTTACAGTGCAGAAGTCTTGGAGCAGCCAAGAGACCGCAGCAGACAAAGCTGGAGCAGGTCAGAAGACTGACAAGGCAAAGTGTCAAGGTGGAGGACTTCCACATGCTAAACTCATGGGACATGAGTTCTTTTCTTTTGGGGAGTATGGTGCAGGAGCACCTACCTGACAGCTGGTCTTGATAAGGCAGTTAGTAGTTTAGATCATGTTTGTGTTTCCAAGAAGGTCTGTTAGACCAAATGCATGTAATAAGGTCATGCTGATCATGATAAGATCATGCTGACCAGGCTTTTGCTATTTTTAGCTAGTTAGTTATAACAGCTGTCATGATGTATGTTCGGTGGGATCTCCCAGCCGCCTGGAGAGTTCCCAGCCGCTTGGAGTTGGGTCAGTAGTACTCATAGGGAAATCTTTATAAGCATGAGATCGGTTGATTGTAGAGATCATCGATCGGCAGTGTAGTGTTGCATCCAGCAGAGGAGTTGAGTGTTCTGTGTGAGGAACATCATATTGTATTGCATCTTTGAATCAATAAAGATCCTGTTTCGTTTTCTGTTGATCTCCTTTGTATAATCGATCTGCTGGTTTGCGTGGCTGCATGGATTTCCTGATCCATTCCACCGGTTGATCTGTCTGATCGGTGGAATGGTAATGTACATTAGGGTAGGTAGTAGTTTGTTTGTTTGCATGCAGGTGTGCAGGATCGCGGTCAAGAGATGTTGAAGACCCTAGCATCCTCATGTGCTAGGTCGGGTTGATAAGCTGACTGAGTTGGAAGATCACCCTGAGTTGGATCGGGTCATCCCTGGTGGATCGGCGAAGAGAGATTTCGCTAAGTGCAGAAGTTCGTGAAGACGGCATCATCAGGATATTTCTGCAAATATCCTGCAGACAGTTCGGATATCGTCATCCGGATAAGTGGAGGAGATCGGCATGATGATGTCGATTGCATGAAGTGCAAGTTCGTCGGGGTGATCATCAGCAGGAGGAGCCGACGAGTGTATCGGCATCAGGATCATCATATCGGGAGTGCCAATCATCCGCATATCGCGAGTAGATGCGGAAGAGAAAGTTCGTGTTTTTGGCTAAGTGTTGAGAAGGTCATCAGGATATTGGGTGACGTCATCGTCATCAGGATATGACGTCATCGTCATCAGGATATTGAGATATCCCCCTATGCGAGTTCATCCTGCTGTCGTTAAGTATCGGCATCGGCAGAAAGTGTATTAGCGTCATCAGGAGGTTTCGAAGACAACCGGATAATTTATATCATGATGCTGTTGCTTGTGTCGTCGGGTAGCGGAGCATCGAAGGTAAGCTGCTGAAGGTGAACGTCATCAGGATATTTGGAGCAACCGGATGTTGAATATCCTGCTGACGAAGGTAGAGTCGGAGATCATGATGATGACGATGGAGTCTGGCGCCCGATGAACAGTGCAACAGGAGGATGTGTGCGCCCGCTGAACATCATGATGATGATGTTAGAAGGAAAGCGGAGGTGAACAGTAGTCGGCGGGAGGATGTTTGCGATCGTCCGCAATATGATGATGCTGTTGGTTTTAAGAAACATGATGCTGACAGAGTAAAGCCGAAATATGATGATGTTGGTAGTTTTAGGGAATATGATGATGATGAGGTTGGTCTGCAGACATTCATGCTATATGCGAATGTTATAGTCTGGATGCCTCTGCACCATAGTGGTATCAGAGCTCAGCAAAAGGTCTGGGCTGTTGTGTGTTGATTCTGTCACCGAAAGGGCAGAGGTAGAGATAGAGTTGAGTTGTGTGTTGATTGAGAGGTTGACAAAATGCCTCCTAAAGGTAGTGGTACTGCAAGGGAGTTGCAGGAACTGAAGGAGAAACATGCTAGAGAGATGAGGAAGATGAAGGAGCTTGCTGAAGCACTTCAAGCCAGGCTGACAGCCCTGGAAAAGAACAAAAAGAGGGAGGTAGAAGACAGTGAGTCTGAAGAAGAGGCAGATACTGTTGAAGAGTATGAAGAGGTAGCTGAAGATCTGGATGCTGAAGACCAGAGATTGGCAAAACTGTTAAAGGCAGTACAGAGTGAAAAACCTAAGGTAAAGGTTGATGTTTCCAAGTATACTGGAAGCTTGAATGAAGATGAGTTGTTGGACTGGATTGCTGCACTGGATAATCACTTTGAATGTGAAGATGTTGCTGAGGATCAGAAAGTCAAGATTGCAAAGACCAAGTTAGGAGGTCATGCTTTGGTATGGTGGGATTATGTACAATCTGAGAGAAGGAAGCAAGGGAAGTCTAAGATTACTTCATGGGATAAGATGGTAGCAAGGATAAAGGGTAAATTCTTGCCAAGGGATTATGAAATCCAGATGTTTAAAAAGCTGCAATTTTTAAAGCGGAAAGACAGGGATGTGAAAGCATATACTGAGGAATTTTATCTGTTGAGTATGAGATCTGGTCATCATGAGAATGAGGTAGAAAAGGTGGCTAGGTACTTGGCTGGTTTAAGGTTTAACATACAGGATGAGTTAGTGTTAGCTAACCCTAAGAATGTGGAGGATTGTTATCAAATGGCAATCAAGATTGAAGAAAAGCTGAATAGAGGACATGATAAGTCCATGAGAGGAAGAGGAAACAATAGGGGACGAGGAACAGCCCCTACACAAAAGCAAATCAATGAGAGTCAAGAAGACACTGGTAAAGGACAGGGACAGTCTGATTTCAGAGGTGGATGGAAAGGTAATAGAGGAAGATTTGGAGGTGGTAGAGGTTCTACTACATTTTCAGGAAAGTGTTACACCTGTGGAGAGTTTGGTCATCCATCTTTCAAATGTCCAGAAAACAAAGGTTCATCATCCAGAAATGATAGAACAAGTGACAAGAGGGTACAACTGGTACAAGAAGAGAAAGAAGAAGAAAGTGCACAGAGTTCAAACAGAGGTCCTGAGAATTTTGGATATCCAGAGAGTGGAGAATCATTGATGTTAAGGAGAATTAGTTTGCAGGCATCAAAGGATCTGATGCAAAGGAGAGCTCTTTTCAAAACCACATGTAAGAGCACAGGTAAGGTATGTAAGGTTGTCATTGATACTGGTTCAACAGACAACATGGTACCTCAGGAGATGGTTGATAAACTGAAGCTGGAAAGGATTCCACATCCACACCCTTACAAGGCATCTTGGGTGAGTGATAGGCAATCACTTTTTGTCTCTGAACAGGCATATGTGGATTTCCAGATTGGACCATATCATGATAGAATTTTGTGTGATATATTGCCTATGGAATGTTGTCACCTACTGCTAGGTAGACCATGGCAATTTGACAGAAGGGTACTGTATGATGGGTATGCTAATACCTATACCATCAAGAAGGATGGGAGGATTATCAAGTTGATGCCATTGCAGGCAAAAGCTGCAGCACAGAAGGCAGCTCAAATCATTTTAATGGGAAAGAAGGAATTTGTGCAGATGCCTAGAGGAGCAGGCATGAAGGCAGTTCAGGACACTGCAGAGAAAGGAGTTGTTACAGACAACAAGCTGAAGACAGTTTCAGTTGTGACTGACAGAGGTCAGCAGCAGGTTCAGAAACAGGGGTGCAACCAACCATCAGTTGAAAGGAATGACAAGGATGTTGTCATAGTTGGGACTATTGTTTGTCCTATAAGAGTTGAAAGGAAGATAGACTTGAACACTTCAGAAGTTCAAGAGGTAGTTCAGCCAGAGGTTCTGGTTAGGCAACCTGACAAACACAGAGTATGTGAGAGAAAGGCCTACATCAACAGGCATGATGATTTACTTGCCAGAAAGCAAGTTACAGTGCAGAAGTCTTGGAGCAGCCAAGAGACCGCAGCAGACAAAGCTGGAGCAGGTCAGAAGACTGACAAGGCAAAGTGTCAAGGTGGAGGACTTCCACATGCTAAACTCATGGGACATGAGTTCTTTTCTTTTGGGGAGTATGGTGCAGGAGCACCTACCTGACAGCTGGTCTTGATAAGGCAGTTAGTAGTTTAGATCATGTTTGTGTTTCCAAGAAGGTCTGTTAGACCAAATGCATGTAATAAGGTCATGCTGATCATGATAAGATCATGCTGACCAGGCTTTTGCTATTTTTAGCTAGTTAGTTATAACAGCTGTCATGATGTATGTTCGGTGGGATCTCCCAGCCGCCTGGAGAGTTCCCAGCCGCTTGGAGTTGGGTCAGTAGTACTCATAGGGAAATCTTTATAAGCATGAGATCGGTTGATTGTAGAGATCATCGATCGGCAGTGTAGTGTTGCATCCAGCAGAGGAGTTGAGTGTTCTGTGTGAGGAACATCATATTGTATTGCATCTTTGAATCAATAAAGATCCTGTTTCGTTTTCTGTTGATCTCCTTTGTATAATCGATCTGCTGGTTTGCGTGGCTGCATGGATTTCCTGATCCATTCCACCGGTTGATCTGTCTGATCGGTGGAATGGTAATGTACATTAGGGTAGGTAGTAGTTTGTTTGTTTGCATGCAGGTGTGCAGGATCGCGGTCAAGAGATGTTGAAGACCCTAGCATCCTCATGTGCTAGGTCGGGTTGATAAGCTGACTGAGTTGGAAGATCACCCTGAGTTGGATCGGGTCATCCCTGGTGGATCGGCGAAGAGAGATTTCGCTAAGTGCAGAAGTTCGTGAAGACGGCATCATCAGGATATTTCTGCAAATATCCTGCAGACAGTTCGGATATCGTCATCCGGATAAGTGGAGGAGATCGGCATGATGATGTCGATTGCATGAAGTGCAAGTTCGTCGGGGTGATCATCAGCAGGAGGAGCCGACGAGTGTATCGGCATCAGGATCATCATATCGGGAGTGCCAATCATCCGCATATCGCGAGTAGATGCGGAAGAGAAAGTTCGTGTTTTTGGCTAAGTGTTGAGAAGGTCATCAGGATATTGGGTGACGTCATCGTCATCAGGATATGACGTCATCGTCATCAGGATATTGAGATATCCCCCTATGCGAGTTCATCCTGCTGTCGTTAAGTATCGGCATCGGCAGAAAGTGTATTAGCGTCATCAGGAGGTTTCGAAGACAACCGGATAATTTATATCATGATGCTGTTGCTTGTGTCGTCGGGTAGCGGAGCATCGAAGGTAAGCTGCTGAAGGTGAACGTCATCAGGATATTTGGAGCAACCGGATGTTGAATATCCTGCTGACGAAGGTAGAGTCGGAGATCATGATGATGACGATGGAGTCTGGCGCCCGATGAACAGTGCAACAGGAGGATGTGTGCGCCCGCTGAACATCATGATGATGATGTTAGAAGGAAAGCGGAGGTGAACAGTAGTCGGCGGGAGGATGTTTGCGATCGTCCGCAATATGATGATGCTGTTGGTTTTAAGAAACATGATGCTGACAGAGTAAAGCCGAAATATGATGATGTTGGTAGTTTTAGGGAATATGATGATGATGAGGTTGGTCTGCAGACATTCATGCTATATGCGAATGTTATAGTCTGGATGCCTCTGCACCATAGTGGTATCAGAGCTCAGCAAAAGGTCTGGGCTGTTGTGTGTTGATTCTGTCACCGAAAGGGCAGAGGTAGAGATAGAGTTGAGTTGTGTGTTGATTGAGAGGTTGACAAAATGCCTCCTAAAGGTAGTGGTACTGCAAGGGAGTTGCAGGAACTGAAGGAGAAACATGCTAGAGAGATGAGGAAGATGAAGGAGCTTGCTGAAGCACTTCAAGCCAGGCTGACAGCCCTGGAAAAGAACAAAAAGAGGGAGGTAGAAGACAGTGAGTCTGAAGAAGAGGCAGATACTGTTGAAGAGTATGAAGAGGTAGCTGAAGATCTGGATGCTGAAGACCAGAGATTGGCAAAACTGTTAAAGGCAGTACAGAGTGAAAAACCTAAGGTAAAGGTTGATGTTTCCAAGTATACTGGAAGCTTGAATGAAGATGAGTTGTTGGACTGGATTGCTGCACTGGATAATCACTTTGAATGTGAAGATGTTGCTGAGGATCAGAAAGTCAAGATTGCAAAGACCAAGTTAGGAGGTCATGCTTTGGTATGGTGGGATTATGTACAATCTGAGAGAAGGAAGCAAGGGAAGTCTAAGATTACTTCATGGGATAAGATGGTAGCAAGGATAAAGGGTAAATTCTTGCCAAGGGATTATGAAATCCAGATGTTTAAAAAGCTGCAATTTTTAAAGCGGAAAGACAGGGATGTGAAAGCATATACTGAGGAATTTTATCTGTTGAGTATGAGATCTGGTCATCATGAGAATGAGGTAGAAAAGGTGGCTAGGTACTTGGCTGGTTTAAGGTTTAACATACAGGATGAGTTAGTGTTAGCTAACCCTAAGAATGTGGAGGATTGTTATCAAATGGCAATCAGGATTGAAGAAAAGCTGAATAGAGGACATGATAAGTCCATGAGAGGAAGAGGAAACAATAGGGGACGAGGAACAGCCCCTACACAAAAGCAAATCAATGAGAGTCAAGAAGACACTGGTAAAGGACAGGGACAGTCTGATTTCAGAGGTGGATGGAAAGGTAATAGAGGAAGATTTGGAGGTGGTAGAGGTTCTACTACATTTTCAGGAAAGTGTTACACCTGTGGAGAGTTTGGTCATCCATCTTTCAAATGTCCAGAAAACAAAGGTTCATCATCCAGAAATGATAGAACAAGTGACAAGAGGGTACAACTGGTACAAGAAGAGAAAGAAGAAGAAAGTGCACAGAGTTCAAACAGAGGTCCTGAGAATTTTGGATATCCAGAGAGTGGAGAATCATTGATGTTAAGGAGAATTAGTTTGCAGGCATCAAAGGATCTGATGCAAAGGAGAGCTCTTTTCAAAACCACATGTAAGAGCACAGGTAAGGTATGTAAGGTTGTCATTGATACTGGTTCAACAGACAACATGGTACCTCAGGAGATGGTTGATAAACTGAAGCTGGAAAGGATTCCACATCCACACCCTTACAAGGCATCTTGGGTGAGTGATAGGCAATCACTTTTTGTCTCTGAACAGGCATATGTGGATTTCCAGATTGGACCATATCATGATAGAATTTTGTGTGATATATTGCCTATGGAATGTTGTCACCTACTGCTAGGTAGACCATGGCAATTTGACAGAAGGGTACTGTATGATGGGTATGCTAATACCTATACCATCAAGAAGGATGGGAGGATTATCAAGTTGATGCCATTGCAGGCAAAAGCTGCAGCACAGAAGGCAGCTCAAATCATTTTAATGGGAAAGAAGGAATTTGTGCAGATGCCTAGAGGAGCAGGCATGAAGGCAGTTCAGGACACTGCAGAGAAAGGAGTTGTTACAGACAACAAGCTGAAGACAGTTTCAGTTGTGACTGACAGAGGTCAGCAGCAGGTTCAGAAACAGGGGTGCAACCAACCATCAGTTGAAAGGAATGACAAGGATGTTGTCATAGTTGGGACTATTGTTTGTCCTATAAGAGTTGAAAGGAAGATAGACTTGAACACTTCAGAAGTTCAAGAGGTAGTTCAGCCAGAGGTTCTGGTTAGGCAACCTGACAAACACAGAGTATGTGAGAGAAAGGCCTACATCAACAGGCATGATGATTTACTTGCCAGAAAGCAAGTTACAGTGCAGAAGTCTTGGAGCAGCCAAGAGACCGCAGCAGACAAAGCTGGAGCAGGTCAGAAGACTGACAAGGCAAAGTGTCAAGGTGGAGGACTTCCACATGCTAAACTCATGGGACATGAGTTCTTTTCTTTTGGGGAGTATGGTGCAGGAGCACCTACCTGACAGCTGGTCTTGATAAGGCAGTTAGTAGTTTAGATCATGTTTGTGTTTCCAAGAAGGTCTGTTAGACCAAATGCATGTAATAAGGTCATGCTGATCATGATAAGATCATGCTGACCAGGCTTTTGCTATTTTTAGCTAGTTAGTTATAACAGCTGTCATGATGTATGTTCGGTGGGATCTCCCAGCCGCCTGGAGAGTTCCCAGCCGCTTGGAGTTGGGTCAGTAGTACTCATAGGGAAATCTTTATAAGCATGAGATCGGTTGATTGTAGAGATCATCGATCGGCAGTGTAGTGTTGCATCCAGCAGAGGAGTTGAGTGTTCTGTGTGAGGAACATCATATTGTATTGCATCTTTGAATCAATAAAGATCCTGTTTCGTTTTCTGTTGATCTCCTTTGTATAATCGATCTGCTGGTTTGCGTGGCTGCATGGATTTCCTGATCCATTCCACCGGTTGATCTGTCTGATCGGTGGAATGGTAATGTACATTAGGGTAGGTAGTAGTTTGTTTGTTTGCATGCAGGTGTGCAGGATCGCGGTCAAGAGATGTTGAAGACCCTAGCATCCTCATGTGCTAGGTCGGGTTGATAAGCTGACTGAGTTGGAAGATCACCCTGAGTTGGATCGGGTCATCCCTGGTGGATCGGCGAAGAGAGATTTCGCTAAGTGCAGAAGTTCGTGAAGACGGCATCATCAGGATATTTCTGCAAATATCCTGCAGACAGTTCGGATATCGTCATCCGGATAAGTGGAGGAGATCGGCATGATGATGTCGATTGCATGAAGTGCAAGTTCGTCGGGGTGATCATCAGCAGGAGGAGCCGACGAGTGTATCGGCATCAGGATCATCATATCGGGAGTGCCAATCATCCGCATATCGCGAGTAGATGCGGAAGAGAAAGTTCGTGTTTTTGGCTAAGTGTTGAGAAGGTCATCAGGATATTGGGTGACGTCATCGTCATCAGGATATGACGTCATCGTCATCAGGATATTGAGATATCCCCCTATGCGAGTTCATCCTGCTGTCGTTAAGTATCGGCATCGGCAGAAAGTGTATTAGCGTCATCAGGAGGTTTCGAAGACAACCGGATAATTTATATCATGATGCTGTTGCTTGTGTCGTCGGGTAGCGGAGCATCGAAGGTAAGCTGCTGAAGGTGAACGTCATCAGGATATTTGGAGCAACCGGATGTTGAATATCCTGCTGACGAAGGTAGAGTCGGAGATCATGATGATGACGATGGAGTCTGGCGCCCGATGAACAGTGCAACAGGAGGATGTGTGCGCCCGCTGAACATCATGATGATGATGTTAGAAGGAAAGCGGAGGTGAACAGTAGTCGGCGGGAGGATGTTTGCGATCGTCCGCAATATGATGATGCTGTTGGTTTTAAGAAACATGATGCTGACAGAGTAAAGCCGAAATATGATGATGTTGGTAGTTTTAGGGAATATGATGATGATGAGGTTGGTCTGCAGACATTCATGCTATATGCGAATGTTATAGTCTGGATGCCTCTGCACCATAGTGGTATCAGAGCTCAGCAAAAGGTCTGGGCTGTTGTGTGTTGATTCTGTCACCGAAAGGGCAGAGGTAGAGATAGAGTTGAGTTGTGTGTTGATTGAGAGGTTGACAAAATGCCTCCTAAAGGTAGTGGTACTGCAAGGGAGTTGCAGGAACTGAAGGAGAAACATGCTAGAGAGATGAGGAAGATGAAGGAGCTTGCTGAAGCACTTCAAGCCAGGCTGACAGCCCTGGAAAAGAACAAAAAGAGGGAGGTAGAAGACAGTGAGTCTGAAGAAGAGGCAGATACTGTTGAAGAGTATGAAGAGGTAGCTGAAGATCTGGATGCTGAAGACCAGAGATTGGCAAAACTGTTAAAGGCAGTACAGAGTGAAAAACCTAAGGTAAAGGTTGATGTTTCCAAGTATACTGGAAGCTTGAATGAAGATGAGTTGTTGGACTGGATTGCTGCACTGGATAATCACTTTGAATGTGAAGATGTTGCTGAGGATCAGAAAGTCAAGATTGCAAAGACCAAGTTAGGAGGTCATGCTTTGGTATGGTGGGATTATGTACAATCTGAGAGAAGGAAGCAAGGGAAGTCTAAGATTACTTCATGGGATAAGATGGTAGCAAGGATAAAGGGTAAATTCTTGCCAAGGGATTATGAAATCCAGATGTTTAAAAAGCTGCAATTTTTAAAGCGGAAAGACAGGGATGTGAAAGCATATACTGAGGAATTTTATCTGTTGAGTATGAGATCTGGTCATCATGAGAATGAGGTAGAAAAGGTGGCTAGGTACTTGGCTGGTTTAAGGTTTAACATACAGGATGAGTTAGTGTTAGCTAACCCTAAGAATGTGGAGGATTGTTATCAAATGGCAATCAGGATTGAAGAAAAGCTGAATAGAGGACATGATAAGTCCATGAGAGGAAGAGGAAACAATAGGGGACGAGGAACAGCCCCTACACAAAAGCAAATCAATGAGAGTCAAGAAGACACTGGTAAAGGACAGGGACAGTCTGATTTCAGAGGTGGATGGAAAGGTAATAGAGGAAGATTTGGAGGTGGTAGAGGTTCTACTACATTTTCAGGAAAGTGTTACACCTGTGGAGAGTTTGGTCATCCATCTTTCAAATGTCCAGAAAACAAAGGTTCATCATCCAGAAATGATAGAACAAGTGACAAGAGGGTACAACTGGTACAAGAAGAGAAAGAAGAAGAAAGTGCACAGAGTTCAAACAGAGGTCCTGAGAATTTTGGATATCCAGAGAGTGGAGAATCATTGATGTTAAGGAGAATTAGTTTGCAGGCATCAAAGGATCTGATGCAAAGGAGAGCTCTTTTCAAAACCACATGTAAGAGCACAGGTAAGGTATGTAAGGTTGTCATTGATACTGGTTCAACAGACAACATGGTACCTCAGGAGATGGTTGATAAACTGAAGCTGGAAAGGATTCCACATCCACACCCTTACAAGGCATCTTGGGTGAGTGATAGGCAATCACTTTTTGTCTCTGAACAGGCATATGTGGATTTCCAGATTGGACCATATCATGATAGAATTTTGTGTGATATATTGCCTATGGAATGTTGTCACCTACTGCTAGGTAGACCATGGCAATTTGACAGAAGGGTACTGTATGATGGGTATGCTAATACCTATACCATCAAGAAGGATGGGAGGATTATCAAGTTGATGCCATTGCAGGCAAAAGCTGCAGCACAGAAGGCAGCTCAAATCATTTTAATGGGAAAGAAGGAATTTGTGCAGATGCCTAGAGGAGCAGGCATGAAGGCAGTTCAGGACACTGCAGAGAAAGGAGTTGTTACAGACAACAAGCTGAAGACAGTTTCAGTTGTGACTGACAGAGGTCAGCAGCAGGTTCAGAAACAGGGGTGCAACCAACCATCAGTTGAAAGGAATGACAAGGATGTTGTCATAGTTGGGACTATTGTTTGTCCTATAAGAGTTGAAAGGAAGATAGACTTGAACACTTCAGAAGTTCAAGAGGTAGTTCAGCCAGAGGTTCTGGTTAGGCAACCTGACAAACACAGAGTATGTGAGAGAAAGGCCTACATCAACAGGCATGATGATTTACTTGCCAGAAAGCAAGTTACAGTGCAGAAGTCTTGGAGCAGCCAAGAGACCGCAGCAGACAAAGCTGGAGCAGGTCAGAAGACTGACAAGGCAAAGTGTCAAGGTGGAGGACTTCCACATGCTAAACTCATGGGACATGAGTTCTTTTCTTTTGGGGAGTATGGTGCAGGAGCACCTACCTGACAGCTGGTCTTGATAAGGCAGTTAGTAGTTTAGATCATGTTTGTGTTTCCAAGAAGGTCTGTTAGACCAAATGCATGTAATAAGGTCATGCTGATCATGATAAGATCATGCTGACCAGGCTTTTGCTATTTTTAGCTAGTTAGTTATAACAGCTGTCATGATGTATGTTCGGTGGGATCTCCCAGCCGCCTGGAGAGTTCCCAGCCGCTTGGAGTTGGGTCAGTAGTACTCATAGGGAAATCTTTATAAGCATGAGATCGGTTGATTGTAGAGATCATCGATCGGCAGTGTAGTGTTGCATCCAGCAGAGGAGTTGAGTGTTCTGTGTGAGGAACATCATATTGTATTGCATCTTTGAATCAATAAAGATCCTGTTTCGTTTTCTGTTGATCTCCTTTGTATAATCGATCTGCTGGTTTGCGTGGCTGCATGGATTTCCTGATCCATTCCACCGGTTGATCTGTCTGATCGGTGGAATGGTAATGTACATTAGGGTAGGTAGTAGTTTGTTTGTTTGCATGCAGGTGTGCAGGATCGCGGTCAAGAGATGTTGAAGACCCTAGCATCCTCATGTGCTAGGTCGGGTTGATAAGCTGACTGAGTTGGAAGATCACCCTGAGTTGGATCGGGTCATCCCTGGTGGATCGGCGAAGAGAGATTTCGCTAAGTGCAGAAGTTCGTGAAGACGGCATCATCAGGATATTTCTGCAAATATCCTGCAGACAGTTCGGATATCGTCATCCGGATAAGTGGAGGAGATCGGCATGATGATGTCGATTGCATGAAGTGCAAGTTCGTCGGGGTGATCATCAGCAGGAGGAGCCGACGAGTGTATCGGCATCAGGATCATCATATCGGGAGTGCCAATCATCCGCATATCGCGAGTAGATGCGGAAGAGAAAGTTCGTGTTTTTGGCTAAGTGTTGAGAAGGTCATCAGGATATTGGGTGACGTCATCGTCATCAGGATATGACGTCATCGTCATCAGGATATTGAGATATCCCCCTATGCGAGTTCATCCTGCTGTCGTTAAGTATCGGCATCGGCAGAAAGTGTATTAGCGTCATCAGGAGGTTTCGAAGACAACCGGATAATTTATATCATGATGCTGTTGCTTGTGTCGTCGGGTAGCGGAGCATCGAAGGTAAGCTGCTGAAGGTGAACGTCATCAGGATATTTGGAGCAACCGGATGTTGAATATCCTGCTGACGAAGGTAGAGTCGGAGATCATGATGATGACGATGGAGTCTGGCGCCCGATGAACAGTGCAACAGGAGGATGTGTGCGCCCGCTGAACATCATGATGATGATGTTAGAAGGAAAGCGGAGGTGAACAGTAGTCGGCGGGAGGATGTTTGCGATCGTCCGCAATATGATGATGCTGTTGGTTTTAAGAAACATGATGCTGACAGAGTAAAGCCGAAATATGATGATGTTGGTAGTTTTAGGGAATATGATGATGATGAGGTTGGTCTGCAGACATTCATGCTATATGCGAATGTTATAGTCTGGATGCCTCTGCACCATAGTGGTATCAGAGCTCAGCAAAAGGTCTGGGCTGTTGTGTGTTGATTCTGTCACCGAAAGGGCAGAGGTAGAGATAGAGTTGAGTTGTGTGTTGATTGAGAGGTTGACAAAATGCCTCCTAAAGGTAGTGGTACTGCAAGGGAGTTGCAGGAACTGAAGGAGAAACATGCTAGAGAGATGAGGAAGATGAAGGAGCTTGCTGAAGCACTTCAAGCCAGGCTGACAGCCCTGGAAAAGAACAAAAAGAGGGAGGTAGAAGACAGTGAGTCTGAAGAAGAGGCAGATACTGTTGAAGAGTATGAAGAGGTAGCTGAAGATCTGGATGCTGAAGACCAGAGATTGGCAAAACTGTTAAAGGCAGTACAGAGTGAAAAACCTAAGGTAAAGGTTGATGTTTCCAAGTATACTGGAAGCTTGAATGAAGATGAGTTGTTGGACTGGATTGCTGCACTGGATAATCACTTTGAATGTGAAGATGTTGCTGAGGATCAGAAAGTCAAGATTGCAAAGACCAAGTTAGGAGGTCATGCTTTGGTATGGTGGGATTATGTACAATCTGAGAGAAGGAAGCAAGGGAAGTCTAAGATTACTTCATGGGATAAGATGGTAGCAAGGATAAAGGGTAAATTCTTGCCAAGGGATTATGAAATCCAGATGTTTAAAAAGCTGCAATTTTTAAAGCGGAAAGACAGGGATGTGAAAGCATATACTGAGGAATTTTATCTGTTGAGTATGAGATCTGGTCATCATGAGAATGAGGTAGAAAAGGTGGCTAGGTACTTGGCTGGTTTAAGGTTTAACATACAGGATGAGTTAGTGTTAGCTAACCCTAAGAATGTGGAGGATTGTTATCAAATGGCAATCAGGATTGAAGAAAAGCTGAGTAGAGGACATGATAAGTCCATGAGAGGAAGAGGAAACAATAGGGGACGAGGAACAGCCCCTACACAAAAGCAAATCAATGAGAGTCAAGAAGACACTGGTAAAGGACAGGGACAGTCTGATTTCAGAGGTGGATGGAAAGGTAATAGAGGAAGATTTGGAGGTGGTAGAGGTTCTACTACATTTTCAGGAAAGTGTTACACCTGTGGAGAGTTTGGTCATCCATCTTTCAAATGTCCAGAAAACAAAGGTTCATCATCCAGAAATGATAGAACAAGTGACAAGAGGGTACAACTGGTACAAGAAGAGAAAGAAGAAGAAAGTGCACAGAGTTCAAACAGAGGTCCTGAGAATTTTGGATATCCAGAGAGTGGAGAATCATTGATGTTAAGGAGAATTAGTTTGCAGGCATCAAAGGATCTGATGCAAAGGAGAGCTCTTTTCAAAACCACATGTAAGAGCACAGGTAAGGTATGTAAGGTTGTCATTGATACTGGTTCAACAGACAACATGGTACCTCAGGAGATGGTTGATAAACTGAAGCTGGAAAGGATTCCACATCCACACCCTTACAAGGCATCTTGGGTGAGTGATAGGCAATCACTTTTTGTCTCTGAACAGGCATATGTGGATTTCCAGATTGGACCATATCATGATAGAATTTTGTGTGATATATTGCCTATGGAATGTTGTCACCTACTGCTAGGTAGACCATGGCAATTTGACAGAAGGGTACTGTATGATGGGTATGCTAATACCTATACCATCAAGAAGGATGGGAGGATTATCAAGTTGATGCCATTGCAGGCAAAAGCTGCAGCACAGAAGGCAGCTCAAATCATTTTAATGGGAAAGAAGGAATTTGTGCAGATGCCTAGAGGAGCAGGCATGAAGGCAGTTCAGGACACTGCAGAGAAAGGAGTTGTTACAGACAACAAGCTGAAGACAGTTTCAGTTGTGACTGACAGAGGTCAGCAGCAGGTTCAGAAACAGGGGTGCAACCAACCATCAGTTGAAAGGAATGACAAGGATGTTGTCATAGTTGGGACTATTGTTTGTCCTATAAGAGTTGAAAGGAAGATAGACTTGAACACTTCAGAAGTTCAAGAGGTAGTTCAGCCAGAGGTTCTGGTTAGGCAACCTGACAAACACAGAGTATGTGAGAGAAAGGCCTACATCAACAGGCATGATGATTTACTTGCCAGAAAGCAAGTTACAGTGCAGAAGTCTTGGAGCAGCCAAGAGACCGCAGCAGACAAAGCTGGAGCAGGTCAGAAGACTGACAAGGCAAAGTGTCAAGGTGGAGGACTTCCACATGCTAAACTCATGGGACATGAGTTCTTTTCTTTTGGGGAGTATGGTGCAGGAGCACCTACCTGACAGCTGGTCTTGATAAGGCAGTTAGTAGTTTAGATCATGTTTGTGTTTCCAAGAAGGTCTGTTAGACCAAATGCATGTAATAAGGTCATGCTGATCATGATAAGATCATGCTGACCAGGCTTTTGCTATTTTTAGCTAGTTAGTTATAACAGCTGTCATGATGTATGTTCGGTGGGATCTCCCAGCCGCCTGGAGAGTTCCCAGCCGCTTGGAGTTGGGTCAGTAGTACTCATAGGGAAATCTTTATAAGCATGAGATCGGTTGATTGTAGAGATCATCGATCGGCAGTGTAGTGTTGCATCCAGCAGAGGAGTTGAGTGTTCTGTGTGAGGAACATCATATTGTATTGCATCTTTGAATCAATAAAGATCCTGTTTCGTTTTCTGTTGATCTCCTTTGTATAATCGATCTGCTGGTTTGCGTGGCTGCATGGATTTCCTGATCCATTCCACCGGTTGATCTGTCTGATCGGTGGAATGGTAATGTACATTAGGGTAGGTAGTAGTTTGTTTGTTTGCATGCAGGTGTGCAGGATCGCGGTCAAGAGATGTTGAAGACCCTAGCATCCTCATGTGCTAGGTCGGGTTGATAAGCTGACTGAGTTGGAAGATCACCCTGAGTTGGATCGGGTCATCCCTGGTGGATCGGCGAAGAGAGATTTCGCTAAGTGCAGAAGTTCGTGAAGACGGCATCATCAGGATATTTCTGCAAATATCCTGCAGACAGTTCGGATATCGTCATCCGGATAAGTGGAGGAGATCGGCATGATGATGTCGATTGCATGAAGTGCAAGTTCGTCGGGGTGATCATCAGCAGGAGGAGCCGACGAGTGTATCGGCATCAGGATCATCATATCGGGAGTGCCAATCATCCGCATATCGCGAGTAGATGCGGAAGAGAAAGTTCGTGTTTTTGGCTAAGTGTTGAGAAGGTCATCAGGATATTGGGTGACGTCATCGTCATCAGGATATGACGTCATCGTCATCAGGATATTGAGATATCCCCCTATGCGAGTTCATCCTGCTGTCGTTAAGTATCGGCATCGGCAGAAAGTGTATTAGCGTCATCAGGAGGTTTCGAAGACAACCGGATAATTTATATCATGATGCTGTTGCTTGTGTCGTCGGGTAGCGGAGCATCGAAGGTAAGCTGCTGAAGGTGAACGTCATCAGGATATTTGGAGCAACCGGATGTTGAATATCCTGCTGACGAAGGTAGAGTCGGAGATCATGATGATGACGATGGAGTCTGGCGCCCGATGAACAGTGCAACAGGAGGATGTGTGCGCCCGCTGAACATCATGATGATGATGTTAGAAGGAAAGCGGAGGTGAACAGTAGTCGGCGGGAGGATGTTTGCGATCGTCCGCAATATGATGATGCTGTTGGTTTTAAGAAACATGATGCTGACAGAGTAAAGCCGAAATATGATGATGTTGGTAGTTTTAGGGAATATGATGATGATGAGGTTGGTCTGCAGACATTCATGCTATATGCGAATGTTATAGTCTGGATGCCTCTGCACCATAGTGGTATCAGAGCTCAGCAAAAGGTCTGGGCTGTTGTGTGTTGATTCTGTCACCGAAAGGGCAGAGGTAGAGATAGAGTTGAGTTGTGTGTTGATTGAGAGGTTGACAAAATGCCTCCTAAAGGTAGTGGTACTGCAAGGGAGTTGCAGGAACTGAAGGAGAAACATGCTAGAGAGATGAGGAAGATGAAGGAGCTTGCTGAAGCACTTCAAGCCAGGCTGACAGCCCTGGAAAAGAACAAAAAGAGGGAGGTAGAAGACAGTGAGTCTGAAGAAGAGGCAGATACTGTTGAAGAGTATGAAGAGGTAGCTGAAGATCTGGATGCTGAAGACCAGAGATTGGCAAAACTGTTAAAGGCAGTACAGAGTGAAAAACCTAAGGTAAAGGTTGATGTTTCCAAGTATACTGGAAGCTTGAATGAAGATGAGTTGTTGGACTGGATTGCTGCACTGGATAATCACTTTGAATGTGAAGATGTTGCTGAGGATCAGAAAGTCAAGATTGCAAAGACCAAGTTAGGAGGTCATGCTTTGGTATGGTGGGATTATGTACAATCTGAGAGAAGGAAGCAAGGGAAGTCTAAGATTACTTCATGGGATAAGATGGTAGCAAGGATAAAGGGTAAATTCTTGCCAAGGGATTATGAAATCCAGATGTTTAAAAAGCTGCAATTTTTAAAGCGGAAAGACAGGGATGTGAAAGCATATACTGAGGAATTTTATCTGTTGAGTATGAGATCTGGTCATCATGAGAATGAGGTAGAAAAGGTGGCTAGGTACTTGGCTGGTTTAAGGTTTAACATACAGGATGAGTTAGTGTTAGCTAACCCTAAGAATGTGGAGGATTGTTATCAAATGGCAATCAGGATTGAAGAAAAGCTGAGTAGAGGACATGATAAGTCCATGAGAGGAAGAGGAAACAATAGGGGACGAGGAACAGCCCCTACACAAAAGCAAATCAATGAGAGTCAAGAAGACACTGGTAAAGGACAGGGACAGTCTGATTTCAGAGGTGGATGGAAAGGTAATAGAGGAAGATTTGGAGGTGGTAGAGGTTCTACTACATTTTCAGGAAAGTGTTACACCTGTGGAGAGTTTGGTCATCCATCTTTCAAATGTCCAGAAAACAAAGGTTCATCATCCAGAAATGATAGAACAAGTGACAAGAGGGTACAACTGGTACAAGAAGAGAAAGAAGAAGAAAGTGCACAGAGTTCAAACAGAGGTCCTGAGAATTTTGGATATCCAGAGAGTGGAGAATCATTGATGTTAAGGAGAATTAGTTTGCAGGCATCAAAGGATCTGATGCAAAGGAGAGCTCTTTTCAAAACCACATGTAAGAGCACAGGTAAGGTATGTAAGGTTGTCATTGATACTGGTTCAACAGACAACATGGTACCTCAGGAGATGGTTGATAAACTGAAGCTGGAAAGGATTCCACATCCACACCCTTACAAGGCATCTTGGGTGAGTGATAGGCAATCACTTTTTGTCTCTGAACAGGCATATGTGGATTTCCAGATTGGACCATATCATGATAGAATTTTGTGTGATATATTGCCTATGGAATGTTGTCACCTACTGCTAGGTAGACCATGGCAATTTGACAGAAGGGTACTGTATGATGGGTATGCTAATACCTATACCATCAAGAAGGATGGGAGGATTATCAAGTTGATGCCATTGCAGGCAAAAGCTGCAGCACAGAAGGCAGCTCAAATCATTTTAATGGGAAAGAAGGAATTTGTGCAGATGCCTAGAGGAGCAGGCATGAAGGCAGTTCAGGACACTGCAGAGAAAGGAGTTGTTACAGACAACAAGCTGAAGACAGTTTCAGTTGTGACTGACAGAGGTCAGCAGCAGGTTCAGAAACAGGGGTGCAACCAACCATCAGTTGAAAGGAATGACAAGGATGTTGTCATAGTTGGGACTATTGTTTGTCCTATAAGAGTTGAAAGGAAGATAGACTTGAACACTTCAGAAGTTCAAGAGGTAGTTCAGCCAGAGGTTCTGGTTAGGCAACCTGACAAACACAGAGTATGTGAGAGAAAGGCCTACATCAACAGGCATGATGATTTACTTGCCAGAAAGCAAGTTACAGTGCAGAAGTCTTGGAGCAGCCAAGAGACCGCAGCAGACAAAGCTGGAGCAGGTCAGAAGACTGACAAGGCAAAGTGTCAAGGTGGAGGACTTCCACATGCTAAACTCATGGGACATGAGTTCTTTTCTTTTGGGGAGTATGGTGCAGGAGCACCTACCTGACAGCTGGTCTTGATAAGGCAGTTAGTAGTTTAGATCATGTTTGTGTTTCCAAGAAGGTCTGTTAGACCAAATGCATGTAATAAGGTCATGCTGATCATGATAAGATCATGCTGACCAGGCTTTTGCTATTTTTAGCTAGTTAGTTATAACAGCTGTCATGATGTATGTTCGGTGGGATCTCCCAGCCGCCTGGAGAGTTCCCAGCCGCTTGGAGTTGGGTCAGTAGTACTCATAGGGAAATCTTTATAAGCATGAGATCGGTTGATTGTAGAGATCATCGATCGGCAGTGTAGTGTTGCATCCAGCAGAGGAGTTGATTGTTCTGTGTGAGGAACATCATATTGTATTGCATCTTTGAATCAATAAAGATCCTGTTTCGTTTTCTGTTGATCTCCTTTGTATAATCGATCTGCTGGTTTGCGTGGCTGCATGGATTTCCTGATCCATTCCACCGGTTGATCTGTCTGATCGGTGGAATGGTAATGTACATTAGGGTAGGTAGTAGTTTGTTTGTTTGCATGCAGGTGTGCAGGATCGCGGTCAAGAGATGTTGAAGACCCTAGCATCCTCATGTGCTAGGTCGGGTTGATAAGCTGACTGAGTTGGAAGATCACCCTGAGTTGGATCGGGTCATCCCTGGTGGATCGGCGAAGAGAGATTTCGCTAAGTGCAGAAGTTCGTGAAGACGGCATCATCAGGATATTTCTGCAAATATCCTGCAGACAGTTCGGATATCGTCATCCGGATAAGTGGAGGAGATCGGCATGATGATGTCGATTGCATGAAGTGCAAGTTCGTCGGGGTGATCATCAGCAGGAGGAGCCGACGAGTGTATCGGCATCAGGATCATCATATCGGGAGTGCCAATCATCCGCATATCGCGAGTAGATGCGGAAGAGAAAGTTCGTGTTTTTGGCTAAGTGTTGAGAAGGTCATCAGGATATTGGGTGACGTCATCGTCATCAGGATATGACGTCATCGTCATCAGGATATTGAGATATCCCCCTATGCGAGTTCATCCTGCTGTCGTTAAGTATCGGCATCGGCAGAAAGTGTATTAGCGTCATCAGGAGGTTTCGAAGACAACCGGATAATTTATATCATGATGCTGTTGCTTGTGTCGTCGGGTAGCGGAGCATCGAAGGTAAGCTGCTGAAGGTGAACGTCATCAGGATATTTGGAGCAACCGGATGTTGAATATCCTGCTGACGAAGGTAGAGTCGGAGATCATGATGATGACGATGGAGTCTGGCGCCCGATGAACAGTGCAACAGGAGGATGTGTGCGCCCGCTGAACATCATGATGATGATGTTAGAAGGAAAGCGGAGGTGAACAGTAGTCGGCGGGAGGATGTTTGCGATCGTCCGCAATATGATGATGCTGTTGGTTTTAAGAAACATGATGCTGACAGAGTAAAGCCGAAATATGATGATGTTGGTAGTTTTAGGGAATATGATGATGATGAGGTTGGTCTGCAGACATTCATGCTATATGCGAATGTTATAGTCTGGATGCCTCTGCACCATAGTGGTATCAGAGCTCAGCAAAAGGTCTGGGCTGTTGTGTGTTGATTCTGTCACCGAAAGGGCAGAGGTAGAGATAGAGTTGAGTTGTGTGTTGATTGAGAGGTTGACAAAATGCCTCCTAAAGGTAGTGGTACTGCAAGGGAGTTGCAGGAACTGAAGGAGAAACATGCTAGAGAGATGAGGAAGATGAAGGAGCTTGCTGAAGCACTTCAAGCCAGGCTGACAGCCCTGGAAAAGAACAAAAAGAGGGAGGTAGAAGACAGTGAGTCTGAAGAAGAGGCAGATACTGTTGAAGAGTATGAAGAGGTAGCTGAAGATCTGGATGCTGAAGACCAGAGATTGGCAAAACTGTTAAAGGCAGTACAGAGTGAAAAACCTAAGGTAAAGGTTGATGTTTCCAAGTATACTGGAAGCTTGAATGAAGATGAGTTGTTGGACTGGATTGCTGCACTGGATAATCACTTTGAATGTGAAGATGTTGCTGAGGATCAGAAAGTCAAGATTGCAAAGACCAAGTTAGGAGGTCATGCTTTGGTATGGTGGGATTATGTACAATCTGAGAGAAGGAAGCAAGGGAAGTCTAAGATTACTTCATGGGATAAGATGGTAGCAAGGATAAAGGGTAAATTCTTGCCAAGGGATTATGAAATCCAGATGTTTAAAAAGCTGCAATTTTTAAAGCGGAAAGACAGGGATGTGAAAGCATATACTGAGGAATTTTATCTGTTGAGTATGAGATCTGGTCATCATGAGAATGAGGTAGAAAAGGTGGCTAGGTACTTGGCTGGTTTAAGGTTTAACATACAGGATGAGTTAGTGTTAGCTAACCCTAAGAATGTGGAGGATTGTTATCAAATGGCAATCAGGATTGAAGAAAAGCTGAATAGAGGACATGATAAGTCCATGAGAGGAAGAGGAAACAATAGGGGACGAGGAACAGCCCCTACACAAAAGCAAATCAATGAGAGTCAAGAAGACACTGGTAAAGGACAGGGACAGTCTGATTTCAGAGGTGGATGGAAAGGTAATAGAGGAAGATTTGGAGGTGGTAGAGGTTCTACTACATTTTCAGGAAAGTGTTACACCTGTGGAGAGTTTGGTCATCCATCTTTCAAATGTCCAGAAAACAAAGGTTCATCATCCAGAAATGATAGAACAAGTGACAAGAGGGTACAACTGGTACAAGAAGAGAAAGAAGAAGAAAGTGCACAGAGTTCAAACAGAGGTCCTGAGAATTTTGGATATCCAGAGAGTGGAGAATCATTGATGTTAAGGAGAATTAGTTTGCAGGCATCAAAGGATCTGATGCAAAGGAGAGCTCTTTTCAAAACCACATGTAAGAGCACAGGTAAGGTATGTAAGGTTGTCATTGATACTGGTTCAACAGACAACATGGTACCTCAGGAGATGGTTGATAAACTGAAGCTGGAAAGGATTCCACATCCACACCCTTACAAGGCATCTTGGGTGAGTGATAGGCAATCACTTTTTGTCTCTGAACAGGCATATGTGGATTTCCAGATTGGACCATATCATGATAGAATTTTGTGTGATATATTGCCTATGGAATGTTGTCACCTACTGCTAGGTAGACCATGGCAATTTGACAGAAGGGTACTGTATGATGGGTATGCTAATACCTATACCATCAAGAAGGATGGGAGGATTATCAAGTTGATGCCATTGCAGGCAAAAGCTGCAGCACAGAAGGCAGCTCAAATCATTTTAATGGGAAAGAAGGAATTTGTGCAGATGCCTAGAGGAGCAGGCATGAAGGCAGTTCAGGACACTGCAGAGAAAGGAGTTGTTACAGACAACAAGCTGAAGACAGTTTCAGTTGTGACTGACAGAGGTCAGCAGCAGGTTCAGAAACAGGGGTGCAACCAACCATCAGTTGAAAGGAATGACAAGGATGTTGTCATAGTTGGGACTATTGTTTGTCCTATAAGAGTTGAAAGGAAGATAGACTTGAACACTTCAGAAGTTCAAGAGGTAGTTCAGCCAGAGGTTCTGGTTAGGCAACCTGACAAACACAGAGTATGTGAGAGAAAGGCCTACATCAACAGGCATGATGATTTACTTGCCAGAAAGCAAGTTACAGTGCAGAAGTCTTGGAGCAGCCAAGAGACCGCAGCAGACAAAGCTGGAGCAGGTCAGAAGACTGACAAGGCAAAGTGTCAAGGTGGAGGACTTCCACATGCTAAACTCATGGGACATGAGTTCTTTTCTTTTGGGGAGTATGGTGCAGGAGCACCTACCTGACAGCTGGTCTTGATAAGGCAGTTAGTAGTTTAGATCATGTTTGTGTTTCCAAGAAGGTCTGTTAGACCAAATGCATGTAATAAGGTCATGCTGATCATGATAAGATCATGCTGACCAGGCTTTTGCTATTTTTAGCTAGTTAGTTATAACAGCTGTCATGATGTATGTTCGGTGGGATCTCCCAGCCGCCTGGAGAGTTCCCAGCCGCTTGGAGTTGGGTCAGTAGTACTCATAGGGAAATCTTTATAAGCATGAGATCGGTTGATTGTAGAGATCATCGATCGGCAGTGTAGTGTTGCATCCAGCAGAGGAGTTGAGTGTTCTGTGTGAGGAACATCATATTGTATTGCATCTTTGAATCAATAAAGATCCTGTTTCGTTTTCTGTTGATCTCCTTTGTATAATCGATCTGCTGGTTTGCGTGGCTGCATGGATTTCCTGATCCATTCCACCGGTTGATCTGTCTGATCGGTGGAATGGTAATGTACATTAGGGTAGGTAGTAGTTTGTTTGTTTGCATGCAGGTGTGCAGGATCGCGGTCAAGAGATGTTGAAGACCCTAGCATCCTCATGTGCTAGGTCGGGTTGATAAGCTGACTGAGTTGGAAGATCACCCTGAGTTGGATCGGGTCATCCCTGGTGGATCGGCGAAGAGAGATTTCGCTAAGTGCAGAAGTTCGTGAAGACGGCATCATCAGGATATTTCTGCAAATATCCTGCAGACAGTTCGGATATCGTCATCCGGATAAGTGGAGGAGATCGGCATGATGATGTCGATTGCATGAAGTGCAAGTTCGTCGGGGTGATCATCAGCAGGAGGAGCCGACGAGTGTATCGGCATCAGGATCATCATATCGGGAGTGCCAATCATCCGCATATCGCGAGTAGATGCGGAAGAGAAAGTTCGTGTTTTTGGCTAAGTGTTGAGAAGGTCATCAGGATATTGGGTGACGTCATCGTCATCAGGATATGACGTCATCGTCATCAGGATATTGAGATATCCCCCTATGCGAGTTCATCCTGCTGTCGTTAAGTATCGGCATCGGCAGAAAGTGTATTAGCGTCATCAGGAGGTTTCGAAGACAACCGGATAATTTATATCATGATGCTGTTGCTTGTGTCGTCGGGTAGCGGAGCATCGAAGGTAAGCTGCTGAAGGTGAACGTCATCAGGATATTTGGAGCAACCGGATGTTGAATATCCTGCTGACGAAGGTAGAGTCGGAGATCATGATGATGACGATGGAGTCTGGCGCCCGATGAACAGTGCAACAGGAGGATGTGTGCGCCCGCTGAACATCATGATGATGATGTTAGAAGGAAAGCGGAGGTGAACAGTAGTCGGCGGGAGGATGTTTGCGATCGTCCGCAATATGATGATGCTGTTGGTTTTAAGAAACATGATGCTGACAGAGTAAAGCCGAAATATGATGATGTTGGTAGTTTTAGGGAATATGATGATGATGAGGTTGGTCTGCAGACATTCATGCTATATGCGAATGTTATAGTCTGGATGCCTCTGCACCATAGTGGTATCAGAGCTCAGCAAAAGGTCTGGGCTGTTGTGTGTTGATTCTGTCACCGAAAGGGCAGAGGTAGAGATAGAGTTGAGTTGTGTGTTGATTGAGAGGTTGACAAAATGCCTCCTAAAGGTAGTGGTACTGCAAGGGAGTTGCAGGAACTGAAGGAGAAACATGCTAGAGAGATGAGGAAGATGAAGGAGCTTGCTGAAGCACTTCAAGCCAGGCTGACAGCCCTGGAAAAGAACAAAAAGAGGGAGGTAGAAGACAGTGAGTCTGAAGAAGAGGCAGATACTGTTGAAGAGTATGAAGAGGTAGCTGAAGATCTGGATGCTGAAGACCAGAGATTGGCAAAACTGTTAAAGGCAGTACAGAGTGAAAAACCTAAGGTAAAGGTTGATGTTTCCAAGTATACTGGAAGCTTGAATGAAGATGAGTTGTTGGACTGGATTGCTGCACTGGATAATCACTTTGAATGTGAAGATGTTGCTGAGGATCAGAAAGTCAAGATTGCAAAGACCAAGTTAGGAGGTCATGCTTTGGTATGGTGGGATTATGTACAATCTGAGAGAAGGAAGCAAGGGAAGTCTAAGATTACTTCATGGGATAAGATGGTAGCAAGGATAAAGGGTAAATTCTTGCCAAGGGATTATGAAATCCAGATGTTTAAAAAGCTGCAATTTTTAAAGCGGAAAGACAGGGATGTGAAAGCATATACTGAGGAATTTTATCTGTTGAGTATGAGATCTGGTCATCATGAGAATGAGGTAGAAAAGGTGGCTAGGTACTTGGCTGGTTTAAGGTTTAACATACAGGATGAGTTAGTGTTAGCTAACCCTAAGAATGTGGAGGATTGTTATCAAATGGCAATCAGGATTGAAGAAAAGCTGAATAGAGGACATGATAAGTCCATGAGAGGAAGAGGAAACAATAGGGGACGAGGAACAGCCCCTACACAAAAGCAAATCAATGAGAGTCAAGAAGACACTGGTAAAGGACAGGGACAGTCTGATTTCAGAGGTGGATGGAAAGGTAATAGAGGAAGATTTGGAGGTGGTAGAGGTTCTACTACATTTTCAGGAAAGTGTTACACCTGTGGAGAGTTTGGTCATCCATCTTTCAAATGTCCAGAAAACAAAGGTTCATCATCCAGAAATGATAGAACAAGTGACAAGAGGGTACAACTGGTACAAGAAGAGAAAGAAGAAGAAAGTGCACAGAGTTCAAACAGAGGTCCTGAGAATTTTGGATATCCAGAGAGTGGAGAATCATTGATGTTAAGGAGAATTAGTTTGCAGGCATCAAAGGATCTGATGCAAAGGAGAGCTCTTTTCAAAACCACATGTAAGAGCACAGGTAAGGTATGTAAGGTTGTCATTGATACTGGTTCAACAGACAACATGGTACCTCAGGAGATGGTTGATAAACTGAAGCTGGAAAGGATTCCACATCCACACCCTTACAAGGCATCTTGGGTGAGTGATAGGCAATCACTTTTTGTCTCTGAACAGGCATATGTGGATTTCCAGATTGGACCATATCATGATAGAATTTTGTGTGATATATTGCCTATGGAATGTTGTCACCTACTGCTAGGTAGACCATGGCAATTTGACAGAAGGGTACTGTATGATGGGTATGCTAATACCTATACCATCAAGAAGGATGGGAGGATTATCAAGTTGATGCCATTGCAGGCAAAAGCTGCAGCACAGAAGGCAGCTCAAATCATTTTAATGGGAAAGAAGGAATTTGTGCAGATGCCTAGAGGAGCAGGCATGAAGGCAGTTCAGGACACTGCAGAGAAAGGAGTTGTTACAGACAACAAGCTGAAGACAGTTTCAGTTGTGACTGACAGAGGTCAGCAGCAGGTTCAGAAACAGGGGTGCAACCAACCATCAGTTGAAAGGAATGACAAGGATGTTGTCATAGTTGGGACTATTGTTTGTCCTATAAGAGTTGAAAGGAAGATAGACTTGAACACTTCAGAAGTTCAAGAGGTAGTTCAGCCAGAGGTTCTGGTTAGGCAACCTGACAAACACAGAGTATGTGAGAGAAAGGCCTACATCAACAGGCATGATGATTTACTTGCCAGAAAGCAAGTTACAGTGCAGAAGTCTTGGAGCAGCCAAGAGACCGCAGCAGACAAAGCTGGAGCAGGTCAGAAGACTGACAAGGCAAAGTGTCAAGGTGGAGGACTTCCACATGCTAAACTCATGGGACATGAGTTCTTTTCTTTTGGGGAGTATGGTGCAGGAGCACCTACCTGACAGCTGGTCTTGATAAGGCAGTTAGTAGTTTAGATCATGTTTGTGTTTCCAAGAAGGTCTGTTAGACCAAATGCATGTAATAAGGTCATGCTGATCATGATAAGATCATGCTGACCAGGCTTTTGCTATTTTTAGCTAGTTAGTTATAACAGCTGTCATGATGTATGTTCGGTGGGATCTCCCAGCCGCCTGGAGAGTTCCCAGCCGCTTGGAGTTGGGTCAGTAGTACTCATAGGGAAATCTTTATAAGCATGAGATCGGTTGATTGTAGAGATCATCGATCGGCAGTGTAGTGTTGCATCCAGCAGAGGAGTTGAGTGTTCTGTGTGAGGAACATCATATTGTATTGCATCTTTGAATCAATAAAGATCCTGTTTCGTTTTCTGTTGATCTCCTTTGTATAATCGATCTGCTGGTTTGCGTGGCTGCATGGATTTCCTGATCCATTCCACCGGTTGATCTGTCTGATCGGTGGAATGGTAATGTACATTAGGGTAGGTAGTAGTTTGTTTGTTTGCATGCAGGTGTGCAGGATCGCGGTCAAGAGATGTTGAAGACCCTAGCATCCTCATGTGCTAGGTCGGGTTGATAAGCTGACTGAGTTGGAAGATCACCCTGAGTTGGATCGGGTCATCCCTGGTGGATCGGCGAAGAGAGATTTCGCTAAGTGCAGAAGTTCGTGAAGACGGCATCATCAGGATATTTCTGCAAATATCCTGCAGACAGTTCGGATATCGTCATCCGGATAAGTGGAGGAGATCGGCATGATGATGTCGATTGCATGAAGTGCAAGTTCGTCGGGGTGATCATCAGCAGGAGGAGCCGACGAGTGTATCGGCATCAGGATCATCATATCGGGAGTGCCAATCATCCGCATATCGCGAGTAGATGCGGAAGAGAAAGTTCGTGTTTTTGGCTAAGTGTTGAGAAGGTCATCAGGATATTGGGTGACGTCATCGTCATCAGGATATGACGTCATCGTCATCAGGATATTGAGATATCCCCCTATGCGAGTTCATCCTGCTGTCGTTAAGTATCGGCATCGGCAGAAAGTGTATTAGCGTCATCAGGAGGTTTCGAAGACAACCGGATAATTTATATCATGATGCTGTTGCTTGTGTCGTCGGGTAGCGGAGCATCGAAGGTAAGCTGCTGAAGGTGAACGTCATCAGGATATTTGGAGCAACCGGATGTTGAATATCCTGCTGACGAAGGTAGAGTCGGAGATCATGATGATGACGATGGAGTCTGGCGCCCGATGAACAGTGCAACAGGAGGATGTGTGCGCCCGCTGAACATCATGATGATGATGTTAGAAGGAAAGCGGAGGTGAACAGTAGTCGGCGGGAGGATGTTTGCGATCGTCCGCAATATGATGATGCTGTTGGTTTTAAGAAACATGATGCTGACAGAGTAAAGCCGAAATATGATGATGTTGGTAGTTTTAGGGAATATGATGATGATGAGGTTGGTCTGCAGACATTCATGCTATATGCGAATGTTATAGTCTGGATGCCTCTGCACCATAGTGGTATCAGAGCTCAGCAAAAGGTCTGGGCTGTTGTGTGTTGATTCTGTCACCGAAAGGGCAGAGGTAGAGATAGAGTTGAGTTGTGTGTTGATTGAGAGGTTGACAAAATGCCTCCTAAAGGTAGTGGTACTGCAAGGGAGTTGCAGGAACTGAAGGAGAAACATGCTAGAGAGATGAGGAAGATGAAGGAGCTTGCTGAAGCACTTCAAGCCAGGCTGACAGCCCTGGAAAAGAACAAAAAGAGGGAGGTAGAAGACAGTGAGTCTGAAGAAGAGGCAGATACTGTTGAAGAGTATGAAGAGGTAGCTGAAGATCTGGATGCTGAAGACCAGAGATTGGCAAAACTGTTAAAGGCAGTACAGAGTGAAAAACCTAAGGTAAAGGTTGATGTTTCCAAGTATACTGGAAGCTTGAATGAAGATGAGTTGTTGGACTGGATTGCTGCACTGGATAATCACTTTGAATGTGAAGATGTTGCTGAGGATCAGAAAGTCAAGATTGCAAAGACCAAGTTAGGAGGTCATGCTTTGGTATGGTGGGATTATGTACAATCTGAGAGAAGGAAGCAAGGGAAGTCTAAGATTACTTCATGGGATAAGATGGTAGCAAGGATAAAGGGTAAATTCTTGCCAAGGGATTATGAAATCCAGATGTTTAAAAAGCTGCAATTTTTAAAGCGGAAAGACAGGGATGTGAAAGCATATACTGAGGAATTTTATCTGTTGAGTATGAGATCTGGTCATCATGAGAATGAGGTAGAAAAGGTGGCTAGGTACTTGGCTGGTTTAAGGTTTAACATACAGGATGAGTTAGTGTTAGCTAACCCTAAGAATGTGGAGGATTGTTATCAAATGGCAATCAGGATTGAAGAAAAGCTGAATAGAGGACATGATAAGTCCATGAGAGGAAGAGGAAACAATAGGGGACGAGGAACAGCCCCTACACAAAAGCAAATCAATGAGAGTCAAGAAGACACTGGTAAAGGACAGGGACAGTCTGATTTCAGAGGTGGATGGAAAGGTAATAGAGGAAGATTTGGAGGTGGTAGAGGTTCTACTACATTTTCAGGAAAGTGTTACACCTGTGGAGAGTTTGGTCATCCATCTTTCAAATGTCCAGAAAACAAAGGTTCATCATCCAGAAATGATAGAACAAGTGACAAGAGGGTACAACTGGTACAAGAAGAGAAAGAAGAAGAAAGTGCACAGAGTTCAAACAGAGGTCCTGAGAATTTTGGATATCCAGAGAGTGGAGAATCATTGATGTTAAGGAGAATTAGTTTGCAGGCATCAAAGGATCTGATGCAAAGGAGAGCTCTTTTCAAAACCACATGTAAGAGCACAGGTAAGGTATGTAAGGTTGTCATTGATACTGGTTCAACAGACAACATGGTACCTCAGGAGATGGTTGATAAACTGAAGCTGGAAAGGATTCCACATCCACACCCTTACAAGGCATCTTGGGTGAGTGATAGGCAATCACTTTTTGTCTCTGAACAGGCATATGTGGATTTCCAGATTGGACCATATCATGATAGAATTTTGTGTGATATATTGCCTATGGAATGTTGTCACCTACTGCTAGGTAGACCATGGCAATTTGACAGAAGGGTACTGTATGATGGGTATGCTAATACCTATACCATCAAGAAGGATGGGAGGATTATCAAGTTGATGCCATTGCAGGCAAAAGCTGCAGCACAGAAGGCAGCTCAAATCATTTTAATGGGAAAGAAGGAATTTGTGCAGATGCCTAGAGGAGCAGGCATGAAGGCAGTTCAGGACACTGCAGAGAAAGGAGTTGTTACAGACAACAAGCTGAAGACAGTTTCAGTTGTGACTGACAGAGGTCAGCAGCAGGTTCAGAAACAGGGGTGCAACCAACCATCAGTTGAAAGGAATGACAAGGATGTTGTCATAGTTGGGACTATTGTTTGTCCTATAAGAGTTGAAAGGAAGATAGACTTGAACACTTCAGAAGTTCAAGAGGTAGTTCAGCCAGAGGTTCTGGTTAGGCAACCTGACAAACACAGAGTATGTGAGAGAAAGGCCTACATCAACAGGCATGATGATTTACTTGCCAGAAAGCAAGTTACAGTGCAGAAGTCTTGGAGCAGCCAAGAGACCGCAGCAGACAAAGCTGGAGCAGGTCAGAAGACTGACAAGGCAAAGTGTCAAGGTGGAGGACTTCCACATGCTAAACTCATGGGACATGAGTTCTTTTCTTTTGGGGAGTATGGTGCAGGAGCACCTACCTGACAGCTGGTCTTGATAAGGCAGTTAGTAGTTTAGATCATGTTTGTGTTTCCAAGAAGGTCTGTTAGACCAAATGCATGTAATAAGGTCATGCTGATCATGATAAGATCATGCTGACCAGGCTTTTGCTATTTTTAGCTAGTTAGTTATAACAGCTGTCATGATGTATGTTCGGTGGGATCTCCCAGCCGCCTGGAGAGTTCCCAGCCGCTTGGAGTTGGGTCAGTAGTACTCATAGGGAAATCTTTATAAGCATGAGATCGGTTGATTGTAGAGATCATCGATCGGCAGTGTAGTGTTGCATCCAGCAGAGGAGTTGAGTGTTCTGTGTGAGGAACATCATATTGTATTGCATCTTTGAATCAATAAAGATCCTGTTTCGTTTTCTGTTGATCTCCTTTGTATAATCGATCTGCTGGTTTGCGTGGCTGCATGGATTTCCTGATCCATTCCACCGGTTGATCTGTCTGATCGGTGGAATGGTAATGTACATTAGGGTAGGTAGTAGTTTGTTTGTTTGCATGCAGGTGTGCAGGATCGCGGTCAAGAGATGTTGAAGACCCTAGCATCCTCATGTGCTAGGTCGGGTTGATAAGCTGACTGAGTTGGAAGATCACCCTGAGTTGGATCGGGTCATCCCTGGTGGATCGGCGAAGAGAGATTTCGCTAAGTGCAGAAGTTCGTGAAGACGGCATCATCAGGATATTTCTGCAAATATCCTGCAGACAGTTCGGATATCGTCATCCGGATAAGTGGAGGAGATCGGCATGATGATGTCGATTGCATGAAGTGCAAGTTCGTCGGGGTGATCATCAGCAGGAGGAGCCGACGAGTGTATCGGCATCAGGATCATCATATCGGGAGTGCCAATCATCCGCATATCGCGAGTAGATGCGGAAGAGAAAGTTCGTGTTTTTGGCTAAGTGTTGAGAAGGTCATCAGGATATTGGGTGACGTCATCGTCATCAGGATATGACGTCATCGTCATCAGGATATTGAGATATCCCCCTATGCGAGTTCATCCTGCTGTCGTTAAGTATCGGCATCGGCAGAAAGTGTATTAGCGTCATCAGGAGGTTTCGAAGACAACCGGATAATTTATATCATGATGCTGTTGCTTGTGTCGTCGGGTAGCGGAGCATCGAAGGTAAGCTGCTGAAGGTGAACGTCATCAGGATATTTGGAGCAACCGGATGTTGAATATCCTGCTGACGAAGGTAGAGTCGGAGATCATGATGATGACGATGGAGTCTGGCGCCCGATGAACAGTGCAACAGGAGGATGTGTGCGCCCGCTGAACATCATGATGATGATGTTAGAAGGAAAGCGGAGGTGAACAGTAGTCGGCGGGAGGATGTTTGCGATCGTCCGCAATATGATGATGCTGTTGGTTTTAAGAAACATGATGCTGACAGAGTAAAGCCGAAATATGATGATGTTGGTAGTTTTAGGGAATATGATGATGATGAGGTTGGTCTGCAGACATTCATGCTATATGCGAATGTTATAGTCTGGATGCCTCTGCACCATAGTGGTATCAGAGCTCAGCAAAAGGTCTGGGCTGTTGTGTGTTGATTCTGTCACCGAAAGGGCAGAGGTAGAGATAGAGTTGAGTTGTGTGTTGATTGAGAGGTTGACAAAATGCCTCCTAAAGGTAGTGGTACTGCAAGGGAGTTGCAGGAACTGAAGGAGAAACATGCTAGAGAGATGAGGAAGATGAAGGAGCTTGCTGAAGCACTTCAAGCCAGGCTGACAGCCCTGGAAAAGAACAAAAAGAGGGAGGTAGAAGACAGTGAGTCTGAAGAAGAGGCAGATACTGTTGAAGAGTATGAAGAGGTAGCTGAAGATCTGGATGCTGAAGACCAGAGATTGGCAAAACTGTTAAAGGCAGTACAGAGTGAAAAACCTAAGGTAAAGGTTGATGTTTCCAAGTATACTGGAAGCTTGAATGAAGATGAGTTGTTGGACTGGATTGCTGCACTGGATAATCACTTTGAATGTGAAGATGTTGCTGAGGATCAGAAAGTCAAGATTGCAAAGACCAAGTTAGGAGGTCATGCTTTGGTATGGTGGGATTATGTACAATCTGAGAGAAGGAAGCAAGGGAAGTCTAAGATTACTTCATGGGATAAGATGGTAGCAAGGATAAAGGGTAAATTCTTGCCAAGGGATTATGAAATCCAGATGTTTAAAAAGCTGCAATTTTTAAAGCGGAAAGACAGGGATGTGAAAGCATATACTGAGGAATTTTATCTGTTGAGTATGAGATCTGGTCATCATGAGAATGAGGTAGAAAAGGTGGCTAGGTACTTGGCTGGTTTAAGGTTTAACATACAGGATGAGTTAGTGTTAGCTAACCCTAAGAATGTGGAGGATTGTTATCAAATGGCAATCAGGATTGAAGAAAAGCTGAATAGAGGACATGATAAGTCCATGAGAGGAAGAGGAAACAATAGGGGACGAGGAACAGCCCCTACACAAAAGCAAATCAATGAGAGTCAAGAAGACACTGGTAAAGGACAGGGACAGTCTGATTTCAGAGGTGGATGGAAAGGTAATAGAGGAAGATTTGGAGGTGGTAGAGGTTCTACTACATTTTCAGGAAAGTGTTACACCTGTGGAGAGTTTGGTCATCCATCTTTCAAATGTCCAGAAAACAAAGGTTCATCATCCAGAAATGATAGAACAAGTGACAAGAGGGTACAACTGGTACAAGAAGAGAAAGAAGAAGAAAGTGCACAGAGTTCAAACAGAGGTCCTGAGAATTTTGGATATCCAGAGAGTGGAGAATCATTGATGTTAAGGAGAATTAGTTTGCAGGCATCAAAGGATCTGATGCAAAGGAGAGCTCTTTTCAAAACCACATGTAAGAGCACAGGTAAGGTATGTAAGGTTGTCATTGATACTGGTTCAACAGACAACATGGTACCTCAGGAGATGGTTGATAAACTGAAGCTGGAAAGGATTCCACATCCACACCCTTACAAGGCATCTTGGGTGAGTGATAGGCAATCACTTTTTGTCTCTGAACAGGCATATGTGGATTTCCAGATTGGACCATATCATGATAGAATTTTGTGTGATATATTGCCTATGGAATGTTGTCACCTACTGCTAGGTAGACCATGGCAATTTGACAGAAGGGTACTGTATGATGGGTATGCTAATACCTATACCATCAAGAAGGATGGGAGGATTATCAAGTTGATGCCATTGCAGGCAAAAGCTGCAGCACAGAAGGCAGCTCAAATCATTTTAATGGGAAAGAAGGAATTTGTGCAGATGCCTAGAGGAGCAGGCATGAAGGCAGTTCAGGACACTGCAGAGAAAGGAGTTGTTACAGACAACAAGCTGAAGACAGTTTCAGTTGTGACTGACAGAGGTCAGCAGCAGGTTCAGAAACAGGGGTGCAACCAACCATCAGTTGAAAGGAATGACAAGGATGTTGTCATAGTTGGGACTATTGTTTGTCCTATAAGAGTTGAAAGGAAGATAGACTTGAACACTTCAGAAGTTCAAGAGGTAGTTCAGCCAGAGGTTCTGGTTAGGCAACCTGACAAACACAGAGTATGTGAGAGAAAGGCCTACATCAACAGGCATGATGATTTACTTGCCAGAAAGCAAGTTACAGTGCAGAAGTCTTGGAGCAGCCAAGAGACCGCAGCAGACAAAGCTGGAGCAGGTCAGAAGACTGACAAGGCAAAGTGTCAAGGTGGAGGACTTCCACATGCTAAACTCATGGGACATGAGTTCTTTTCTTTTGGGGAGTATGGTGCAGGAGCACCTACCTGACAGCTGGTCTTGATAAGGCAGTTAGTAGTTTAGATCATGTTTGTGTTTCCAAGAAGGTCTGTTAGACCAAATGCATGTAATAAGGTCATGCTGATCATGATAAGATCATGCTGACCAGGCTTTTGCTATTTTTAGCTAGTTAGTTATAACAGCTGTCATGATGTATGTTCGGTGGGATCTCCCAGCCGCCTGGAGAGTTCCCAGCCGCTTGGAGTTGGGTCAGTAGTACTCATAGGGAAATCTTTATAAGCATGAGATCGGTTGATTGTAGAGATCATCGATCGGCAGTGTAGTGTTGCATCCAGCAGAGGAGTTGAGTGTTCTGTGTGAGGAACATCATATTGTATTGCATCTTTGAATCAATAAAGATCCTGTTTCGTTTTCTGTTGATCTCCTTTGTATAATCGATCTGCTGGTTTGCGTGGCTGCATGGATTTCCTGATCCATTCCACCGGTTGATCTGTCTGATCGGTGGAATGGTAATGTACATTAGGGTAGGTAGTAGTTTGTTTGTTTGCATGCAGGTGTGCAGGATCGCGGTCAAGAGATGTTGAAGACCCTAGCATCCTCATGTGCTAGGTCGGGTTGATAAGCTGACTGAGTTGGAAGATCACCCTGAGTTGGATCGGGTCATCCCTGGTGGATCGGCGAAGAGAGATTTCGCTAAGTGCAGAAGTTCGTGAAGACGGCATCATCAGGATATTTCTGCAAATATCCTGCAGACAGTTCGGATATCGTCATCCGGATAAGTGGAGGAGATCGGCATGATGATGTCGATTGCATGAAGTGCAAGTTCGTCGGGGTGATCATCAGCAGGAGGAGCCGACGAGTGTATCGGCATCAGGATCATCATATCGGGAGTGCCAATCATCCGCATATCGCGAGTAGATGCGGAAGAGAAAGTTCGTGTTTTTGGCTAAGTGTTGAGAAGGTCATCAGGATATTGGGTGACGTCATCGTCATCAGGATATGACGTCATCGTCATCAGGATATTGAGATATCCCCCTATGCGAGTTCATCCTGCTGTCGTTAAGTATCGGCATCGGCAGAAAGTGTATTAGCGTCATCAGGAGGTTTCGAAGACAACCGGATAATTTATATCATGATGCTGTTGCTTGTGTCGTCGGGTAGCGGAGCATCGAAGGTAAGCTGCTGAAGGTGAACGTCATCAGGATATTTGGAGCAACCGGATGTTGAATATCCTGCTGACGAAGGTAGAGTCGGAGATCATGATGATGACGATGGAGTCTGGCGCCCGATGAACAGTGCAACAGGAGGATGTGTGCGCCCGCTGAACATCATGATGATGATGTTAGAAGGAAAGCGGAGGTGAACAGTAGTCGGCGGGAGGATGTTTGCGATCGTCCGCAATATGATGATGCTGTTGGTTTTAAGAAACATGATGCTGACAGAGTAAAGCCGAAATATGATGATGTTGGTAGTTTTAGGGAATATGATGATGATGAGGTTGGTCTGCAGACATTCATGCTATATGCGAATGTTATAGTCTGGATGCCTCTGCACCATAGTGGTATCAGAGCTCAGCAAAAGGTCTGGGCTGTTGTGTGTTGATTCTGTCACCGAAAGGGCAGAGGTAGAGATAGAGTTGAGTTGTGTGTTGATTGAGAGGTTGACAAAATGCCTCCTAAAGGTAGTGGTACTGCAAGGGAGTTGCAGGAACTGAAGGAGAAACATGCTAGAGAGATGAGGAAGATGAAGGAGCTTGCTGAAGCACTTCAAGCCAGGCTGACAGCCCTGGAAAAGAACAAAAAGAGGGAGGTAGAAGACAGTGAGTCTGAAGAAGAGGCAGATACTGTTGAAGAGTATGAAGAGGTAGCTGAAGATCTGGATGCTGAAGACCAGAGATTGGCAAAACTGTTAAAGGCAGTACAGAGTGAAAAACCTAAGGTAAAGGTTGATGTTTCCAAGTATACTGGAAGCTTGAATGAAGATGAGTTGTTGGACTGGATTGCTGCACTGGATAATCACTTTGAATGTGAAGATGTTGCTGAGGATCAGAAAGTCAAGATTGCAAAGACCAAGTTAGGAGGTCATGCTTTGGTATGGTGGGATTATGTACAATCTGAGAGAAGGAAGCAAGGGAAGTCTAAGATTACTTCATGGGATAAGATGGTAGCAAGGATAAAGGGTAAATTCTTGCCAAGGGATTATGAAATCCAGATGTTTAAAAAGCTGCAATTTTTAAAGCGGAAAGACAGGGATGTGAAAGCATATACTGAGGAATTTTATCTGTTGAGTATGAGATCTGGTCATCATGAGAATGAGGTAGAAAAGGTGGCTAGGTACTTGGCTGGTTTAAGGTTTAACATACAGGATGAGTTAGTGTTAGCTAACCCTAAGAATGTGGAGGATTGTTATCAAATGGCAATCAGGATTGAAGAAAAGCTGAATAGAGGACATGATAAGTCCATGAGAGGAAGAGGAAACAATAGGGGACGAGGAACAGCCCCTACACAAAAGCAAATCAATGAGAGTCAAGAAGACACTGGTAAAGGACAGGGACAGTCTGATTTCAGAGGTGGATGGAAAGGTAATAGAGGAAGATTTGGAGGTGGTAGAGGTTCTACTACATTTTCAGGAAAGTGTTACACCTGTGGAGAGTTTGGTCATCCATCTTTCAAATGTCCAGAAAACAAAGGTTCATCATCCAGAAATGATAGAACAAGTGACAAGAGGGTACAACTGGTACAAGAAGAGAAAGAAGAAGAAAGTGCACAGAGTTCAAACAGAGGTCCTGAGAATTTTGGATATCCAGAGAGTGGAGAATCATTGATGTTAAGGAGAATTAGTTTGCAGGCATCAAAGGATCTGATGCAAAGGAGAGCTCTTTTCAAAACCACATGTAAGAGCACAGGTAAGGTATGTAAGGTTGTCATTGATACTGGTTCAACAGACAACATGGTACCTCAGGAGATGGTTGATAAACTGAAGCTGGAAAGGATTCCACATCCACACCCTTACAAGGCATCTTGGGTGAGTGATAGGCAATCACTTTTTGTCTCTGAACAGGCATATGTGGATTTCCAGATTGGACCATATCATGATAGAATTTTGTGTGATATATTGCCTATGGAATGTTGTCACCTACTGCTAGGTAGACCATGGCAATTTGACAGAAGGGTACTGTATGATGGGTATGCTAATACCTATACCATCAAGAAGGATGGGAGGATTATCAAGTTGATGCCATTGCAGGCAAAAGCTGCAGCACAGAAGGCAGCTCAAATCATTTTAATGGGAAAGAAGGAATTTGTGCAGATGCCTAGAGGAGCAGGCATGAAGGCAGTTCAGGACACTGCAGAGAAAGGAGTTGTTACAGACAACAAGCTGAAGACAGTTTCAGTTGTGACTGACAGAGGTCAGCAGCAGGTTCAGAAACAGGGGTGCAACCAACCATCAGTTGAAAGGAATGACAAGGATGTTGTCATAGTTGGGACTATTGTTTGTCCTATAAGAGTTGAAAGGAAGATAGACTTGAACACTTCAGAAGTTCAAGAGGTAGTTCAGCCAGAGGTTCTGGTTAGGCAACCTGACAAACACAGAGTATGTGAGAGAAAGGCCTACATCAACAGGCATGATGATTTACTTGCCAGAAAGCAAGTTACAGTGCAGAAGTCTTGGAGCAGCCAAGAGACCGCAGCAGACAAAGCTGGAGCAGGTCAGAAGACTGACAAGGCAAAGTGTCAAGGTGGAGGACTTCCACATGCTAAACTCATGGGACATGAGTTCTTTTCTTTTGGGGAGTATGGTGCAGGAGCACCTACCTGACAGCTGGTCTTGATAAGGCAGTTAGTAGTTTAGATCATGTTTGTGTTTCCAAGAAGGTCTGTTAGACCAAATGCATGTAATAAGGTCATGCTGATCATGATAAGATCATGCTGACCAGGCTTTTGCTATTTTTAGCTAGTTAGTTATAACAGCTGTCATGATGTATGTTCGGTGGGATCTCCCAGCCGCCTGGAGAGTTCCCAGCCGCTTGGAGTTGGGTCAGTAGTACTCATAGGGAAATCTTTATAAGCATGAGATCGGTTGATTGTAGAGATCATCGATCGGCAGTGTAGTGTTGCATCCAGCAGAGGAGTTGAGTGTTCTGTGTGAGGAACATCATATTGTATTGCATCTTTGAATCAATAAAGATCCTGTTTCGTTTTCTGTTGATCTCCTTTGTATAATCGATCTGCTGGTTTGCGTGGCTGCATGGATTTCCTGATCCATTCCACCGGTTGATCTGTCTGATCGGTGGAATGGTAATGTACATTAGGGTAGGTAGTAGTTTGTTTGTTTGCATGCAGGTGTGCAGGATCGCGGTCAAGAGATGTTGAAGACCCTAGCATCCTCATGTGCTAGGTCGGGTTGATAAGCTGACTGAGTTGGAAGATCACCCTGAGTTGGATCGGGTCATCCCTGGTGGATCGGCGAAGAGAGATTTCGCTAAGTGCAGAAGTTCGTGAAGACGGCATCATCAGGATATTTCTGCAAATATCCTGCAGACAGTTCGGATATCGTCATCCGGATAAGTGGAGGAGATCGGCATGATGATGTCGATTGCATGAAGTGCAAGTTCGTCGGGGTGATCATCAGCAGGAGGAGCCGACGAGTGTATCGGCATCAGGATCATCATATCGGGAGTGCCAATCATCCGCATATCGCGAGTAGATGCGGAAGAGAAAGTTCGTGTTTTTGGCTAAGTGTTGAGAAGGTCATCAGGATATTGGGTGACGTCATCGTCATCAGGATATGACGTCATCGTCATCAGGATATTGAGATATCCCCCTATGCGAGTTCATCCTGCTGTCGTTAAGTATCGGCATCGGCAGAAAGTGTATTAGCGTCATCAGGAGGTTTCGAAGACAACCGGATAATTTATATCATGATGCTGTTGCTTGTGTCGTCGGGTAGCGGAGCATCGAAGGTAAGCTGCTGAAGGTGAACGTCATCAGGATATTTGGAGCAACCGGATGTTGAATATCCTGCTGACGAAGGTAGAGTCGGAGATCATGATGATGACGATGGAGTCTGGCGCCCGATGAACAGTGCAACAGGAGGATGTGTGCGCCCGCTGAACATCATGATGATGATGTTAGAAGGAAAGCGGAGGTGAACAGTAGTCGGCGGGAGGATGTTTGCGATCGTCCGCAATATGATGATGCTGTTGGTTTTAAGAAACATGATGCTGACAGAGTAAAGCCGAAATATGATGATGTTGGTAGTTTTAGGGAATATGATGATGATGAGGTTGGTCTGCAGACATTCATGCTATATGCGAATGTTATAGTCTGGATGCCTCTGCACCATAGTGGTATCAGAGCTCAGCAAAAGGTCTGGGCTGTTGTGTGTTGATTCTGTCACCGAAAGGGCAGAGGTAGAGATAGAGTTGAGTTGTGTGTTGATTGAGAGGTTGACAAAATGCCTCCTAAAGGTAGTGGTACTGCAAGGGAGTTGCAGGAACTGAAGGAGAAACATGCTAGAGAGATGAGGAAGATGAAGGAGCTTGCTGAAGCACTTCAAGCCAGGCTGACAGCCCTGGAAAAGAACAAAAAGAGGGAGGTAGAAGACAGTGAGTCTGAAGAAGAGGCAGATACTGTTGAAGAGTATGAAGAGGTAGCTGAAGATCTGGATGCTGAAGACCAGAGATTGGCAAAACTGTTAAAGGCAGTACAGAGTGAAAAACCTAAGGTAAAGGTTGATGTTTCCAAGTATACTGGAAGCTTGAATGAAGATGAGTTGTTGGACTGGATTGCTGCACTGGATAATCACTTTGAATGTGAAGATGTTGCTGAGGATCAGAAAGTCAAGATTGCAAAGACCAAGTTAGGAGGTCATGCTTTGGTATGGTGGGATTATGTACAATCTGAGAGAAGGAAGCAAGGGAAGTCTAAGATTACTTCATGGGATAAGATGGTAGCAAGGATAAAGGGTAAATTCTTGCCAAGGGATTATGAAATCCAGATGTTTAAAAAGCTGCAATTTTTAAAGCGGAAAGACAGGGATGTGAAAGCATATACTGAGGAATTTTATCTGTTGAGTATGAGATCTGGTCATCATGAGAATGAGGTAGAAAAGGTGGCTAGGTACTTGGCTGGTTTAAGGTTTAACATACAGGATGAGTTAGTGTTAGCTAACCCTAAGAATGTGGAGGATTGTTATCAAATGGCAATCAGGATTGAAGAAAAGCTGAATAGAGGACATGATAAGTCCATGAGAGGAAGAGGAAACAATAGGGGACGAGGAACAGCCCCTACACAAAAGCAAATCAATGAGAGTCAAGAAGACACTGGTAAAGGACAGGGACAGTCTGATTTCAGAGGTGGATGGAAAGGTAATAGAGGAAGATTTGGAGGTGGTAGAGGTTCTACTACATTTTCAGGAAAGTGTTACACCTGTGGAGAGTTTGGTCATCCATCTTTCAAATGTCCAGAAAACAAAGGTTCATCATCCAGAAATGATAGAACAAGTGACAAGAGGGTACAACTGGTACAAGAAGAGAAAGAAGAAGAAAGTGCACAGAGTTCAAACAGAGGTCCTGAGAATTTTGGATATCCAGAGAGTGGAGAATCATTGATGTTAAGGAGAATTAGTTTGCAGGCATCAAAGGATCTGATGCAAAGGAGAGCTCTTTTCAAAACCACATGTAAGAGCACAGGTAAGGTATGTAAGGTTGTCATTGATACTGGTTCAACAGACAACATGGTACCTCAGGAGATGGTTGATAAACTGAAGCTGGAAAGGATTCCACATCCACACCCTTACAAGGCATCTTGGGTGAGTGATAGGCAATCACTTTTTGTCTCTGAACAGGCATATGTGGATTTCCAGATTGGACCATATCATGATAGAATTTTGTGTGATATATTGCCTATGGAATGTTGTCACCTACTGCTAGGTAGACCATGGCAATTTGACAGAAGGGTACTGTATGATGGGTATGCTAATACCTATACCATCAAGAAGGATGGGAGGATTATCAAGTTGATGCCATTGCAGGCAAAAGCTGCAGCACAGAAGGCAGCTCAAATCATTTTAATGGGAAAGAAGGAATTTGTGCAGATGCCTAGAGGAGCAGGCATGAAGGCAGTTCAGGACACTGCAGAGAAAGGAGTTGTTACAGACAACAAGCTGAAGACAGTTTCAGTTGTGACTGACAGAGGTCAGCAGCAGGTTCAGAAACAGGGGTGCAACCAACCATCAGTTGAAAGGAATGACAAGGATGTTGTCATAGTTGGGACTATTGTTTGTCCTATAAGAGTTGAAAGGAAGATAGACTTGAACACTTCAGAAGTTCAAGAGGTAGTTCAGCCAGAGGTTCTGGTTAGGCAACCTGACAAACACAGAGTATGTGAGAGAAAGGCCTACATCAACAGGCATGATGATTTACTTGCCAGAAAGCAAGTTACAGTGCAGAAGTCTTGGAGCAGCCAAGAGACCGCAGCAGACAAAGCTGGAGCAGGTCAGAAGACTGACAAGGCAAAGTGTCAAGGTGGAGGACTTCCACATGCTAAACTCATGGGACATGAGTTCTTTTCTTTTGGGGAGTATGGTGCAGGAGCACCTACCTGACAGCTGGTCTTGATAAGGCAGTTAGTAGTTTAGATCATGTTTGTGTTTCCAAGAAGGTCTGTTAGACCAAATGCATGTAATAAGGTCATGCTGATCATGATAAGATCATGCTGACCAGGCTTTTGCTATTTTTAGCTAGTTAGTTATAACAGCTGTCATGATGTATGTTCGGTGGGATCTCCCAGCCGCCTGGAGAGTTCCCAGCCGCTTGGAGTTGGGTCAGTAGTACTCATAGGGAAATCTTTATAAGCATGAGATCGGTTGATTGTAGAGATCATCGATCGGCAGTGTAGTGTTGCATCCAGCAGAGGAGTTGAGTGTTCTGTGTGAGGAACATCATATTGTATTGCATCTTTGAATCAATAAAGATCCTGTTTCGTTTTCTGTTGATCTCCTTTGTATAATCGATCTGCTGGTTTGCGTGGCTGCATGGATTTCCTGATCCATTCCACCGGTTGATCTGTCTGATCGGTGGAATGGTAATGTACATTAGGGTAGGTAGTAGTTTGTTTGTTTGCATGCAGGTGTGCAGGATCGCGGTCAAGAGATGTTGAAGACCCTAGCATCCTCATGTGCTAGGTCGGGTTGATAAGCTGACTGAGTTGGAAGATCACCCTGAGTTGGATCGGGTCATCCCTGGTGGATCGGCGAAGAGAGATTTCGCTAAGTGCAGAAGTTCGTGAAGACGGCATCATCAGGATATTTCTGCAAATATCCTGCAGACAGTTCGGATATCGTCATCCGGATAAGTGGAGGAGATCGGCATGATGATGTCGATTGCATGAAGTGCAAGTTCGTCGGGGTGATCATCAGCAGGAGGAGCCGACGAGTGTATCGGCATCAGGATCATCATATCGGGAGTGCCAATCATCCGCATATCGCGAGTAGATGCGGAAGAGAAAGTTCGTGTTTTTGGCTAAGTGTTGAGAAGGTCATCAGGATATTGGGTGACGTCATCGTCATCAGGATATGACGTCATCGTCATCAGGATATTGAGATATCCCCCTATGCGAGTTCATCCTGCTGTCGTTAAGTATCGGCATCGGCAGAAAGTGTATTAGCGTCATCAGGAGGTTTCGAAGACAACCGGATAATTTATATCATGATGCTGTTGCTTGTGTCGTCGGGTAGCGGAGCATCGAAGGTAAGCTGCTGAAGGTGAACGTCATCAGGATATTTGGAGCAACCGGATGTTGAATATCCTGCTGACGAAGGTAGAGTCGGAGATCATGATGATGACGATGGAGTCTGGCGCCCGATGAACAGTGCAACAGGAGGATGTGTGCGCCCGCTGAACATCATGATGATGATGTTAGAAGGAAAGCGGAGGTGAACAGTAGTCGGCGGGAGGATGTTTGCGATCGTCCGCAATATGATGATGCTGTTGGTTTTAAGAAACATGATGCTGACAGAGTAAAGCCGAAATATGATGATGTTGGTAGTTTTAGGGAATATGATGATGATGAGGTTGGTCTGCAGACATTCATGCTATATGCGAATGTTATAGTCTGGATGCCTCTGCACCATAGTGGTATCAGAGCTCAGCAAAAGGTCTGGGCTGTTGTGTGTTGATTCTGTCACCGAAAGGGCAGAGGTAGAGATAGAGTTGAGTTGTGTGTTGATTGAGAGGTTGACAAAATGCCTCCTAAAGGTAGTGGTACTGCAAGGGAGTTGCAGGAACTGAAGGAGAAACATGCTAGAGAGATGAGGAAGATGAAGGAGCTTGCTGAAGCACTTCAAGCCAGGCTGACAGCCCTGGAAAAGAACAAAAAGAGGGAGGTAGAAGACAGTGAGTCTGAAGAAGAGGCAGATACTGTTGAAGAGTATGAAGAGGTAGCTGAAGATCTGGATGCTGAAGACCAGAGATTGGCAAAACTGTTAAAGGCAGTACAGAGTGAAAAACCTAAGGTAAAGGTTGATGTTTCCAAGTATACTGGAAGCTTGAATGAAGATGAGTTGTTGGACTGGATTGCTGCACTGGATAATCACTTTGAATGTGAAGATGTTGCTGAGGATCAGAAAGTCAAGATTGCAAAGACCAAGTTAGGAGGTCATGCTTTGGTATGGTGGGATTATGTACAATCTGAGAGAAGGAAGCAAGGGAAGTCTAAGATTACTTCATGGGATAAGATGGTAGCAAGGATAAAGGGTAAATTCTTGCCAAGGGATTATGAAATCCAGATGTTTAAAAAGCTGCAATTTTTAAAGCGGAAAGACAGGGATGTGAAAGCATATACTGAGGAATTTTATCTGTTGAGTATGAGATCTGGTCATCATGAGAATGAGGTAGAAAAGGTGGCTAGGTACTTGGCTGGTTTAAGGTTTAACATACAGGATGAGTTAGTGTTAGCTAACCCTAAGAATGTGGAGGATTGTTATCAAATGGCAATCAGGATTGAAGAAAAGCTGAATAGAGGACATGATAAGTCCATGAGAGGAAGAGGAAACAATAGGGGACGAGGAACAGCCCCTACACAAAAGCAAATCAATGAGAGTCAAGAAGACACTGGTAAAGGACAGGGACAGTCTGATTTCAGAGGTGGATGGAAAGGTAATAGAGGAAGATTTGGAGGTGGTAGAGGTTCTACTACATTTTCAGGAAAGTGTTACACCTGTGGAGAGTTTGGTCATCCATCTTTCAAATGTCCAGAAAACAAAGGTTCATCATCCAGAAATGATAGAACAAGTGACAAGAGGGTACAACTGGTACAAGAAGAGAAAGAAGAAGAAAGTGCACAGAGTTCAAACAGAGGTCCTGAGAATTTTGGATATCCAGAGAGTGGAGAATCATTGATGTTAAGGAGAATTAGTTTGCAGGCATCAAAGGATCTGATGCAAAGGAGAGCTCTTTTCAAAACCACATGTAAGAGCACAGGTAAGGTATGTAAGGTTGTCATTGATACTGGTTCAACAGACAACATGGTACCTCAGGAGATGGTTGATAAACTGAAGCTGGAAAGGATTCCACATCCACACCCTTACAAGGCATCTTGGGTGAGTGATAGGCAATCACTTTTTGTCTCTGAACAGGCATATGTGGATTTCCAGATTGGACCATATCATGATAGAATTTTGTGTGATATATTGCCTATGGAATGTTGTCACCTACTGCTAGGTAGACCATGGCAATTTGACAGAAGGGTACTGTATGATGGGTATGCTAATACCTATACCATCAAGAAGGATGGGAGGATTATCAAGTTGATGCCATTGCAGGCAAAAGCTGCAGCACAGAAGGCAGCTCAAATCATTTTAATGGGAAAGAAGGAATTTGTGCAGATGCCTAGAGGAGCAGGCATGAAGGCAGTTCAGGACACTGCAGAGAAAGGAGTTGTTACAGACAACAAGCTGAAGACAGTTTCAGTTGTGACTGACAGAGGTCAGCAGCAGGTTCAGAAACAGGGGTGCAACCAACCATCAGTTGAAAGGAATGACAAGGATGTTGTCATAGTTGGGACTATTGTTTGTCCTATAAGAGTTGAAAGGAAGATAGACTTGAACACTTCAGAAGTTCAAGAGGTAGTTCAGCCAGAGGTTCTGGTTAGGCAACCTGACAAACACAGAGTATGTGAGAGAAAGGCCTACATCAACAGGCATGATGATTTACTTGCCAGAAAGCAAGTTACAGTGCAGAAGTCTTGGAGCAGCCAAGAGACCGCAGCAGACAAAGCTGGAGCAGGTCAGAAGACTGACAAGGCAAAGTGTCAAGGTGGAGGACTTCCACATGCTAAACTCATGGGACATGAGTTCTTTTCTTTTGGGGAGTATGGTGCAGGAGCACCTACCTGACAGCTGGTCTTGATAAGGCAGTTAGTAGTTTAGATCATGTTTGTGTTTCCAAGAAGGTCTGTTAGACCAAATGCATGTAATAAGGTCATGCTGATCATGATAAGATCATGCTGACCAGGCTTTTGCTATTTTTAGCTAGTTAGTTATAACAGCTGTCATGATGTATGTTCGGTGGGATCTCCCAGCCGCCTGGAGAGTTCCCAGCCGCTTGGAGTTGGGTCAGTAGTACTCATAGGGAAATCTTTATAAGCATGAGATCGGTTGATTGTAGAGATCATCGATCGGCAGTGTAGTGTTGCATCCAGCAGAGGAGTTGAGTGTTCTGTGTGAGGAACATCATATTGTATTGCATCTTTGAATCAATAAAGATCCTGTTTCGTTTTCTGTTGATCTCCTTTGTATAATCGATCTGCTGGTTTGCGTGGCTGCATGGATTTCCTGATCCATTCCACCGGTTGATCTGTCTGATCGGTGGAATGGTAATGTACATTAGGGTAGGTAGTAGTTTGTTTGTTTGCATGCAGGTGTGCAGGATCGCGGTCAAGAGATGTTGAAGACCCTAGCATCCTCATGTGCTAGGTCGGGTTGATAAGCTGACTGAGTTGGAAGATCACCCTGAGTTGGATCGGGTCATCCCTGGTGGATCGGCGAAGAGAGATTTCGCTAAGTGCAGAAGTTCGTGAAGACGGCATCATCAGGATATTTCTGCAAATATCCTGCAGACAGTTCGGATATCGTCATCCGGATAAGTGGAGGAGATCGGCATGATGATGTCGATTGCATGAAGTGCAAGTTCGTCGGGGTGATCATCAGCAGGAGGAGCCGACGAGTGTATCGGCATCAGGATCATCATATCGGGAGTGCCAATCATCCGCATATCGCGAGTAGATGCGGAAGAGAAAGTTCGTGTTTTTGGCTAAGTGTTGAGAAGGTCATCAGGATATTGGGTGACGTCATCGTCATCAGGATATGACGTCATCGTCATCAGGATATTGAGATATCCCCCTATGCGAGTTCATCCTGCTGTCGTTAAGTATCGGCATCGGCAGAAAGTGTATTAGCGTCATCAGGAGGTTTCGAAGACAACCGGATAATTTATATCATGATGCTGTTGCTTGTGTCGTCGGGTAGCGGAGCATCGAAGGTAAGCTGCTGAAGGTGAACGTCATCAGGATATTTGGAGCAACCGGATGTTGAATATCCTGCTGACGAAGGTAGAGTCGGAGATCATGATGATGACGATGGAGTCTGGCGCCCGATGAACAGTGCAACAGGAGGATGTGTGCGCCCGCTGAACATCATGATGATGATGTTAGAAGGAAAGCGGAGGTGAACAGTAGTCGACGGGAGGATGTTTGCGATCGTCCGCAATATGATGATGCTGTTGGTTTTAAGAAACATGATGCTGACAGAGTAAAGCCGAAATATGATGATGTTGGTAGTTTTAGGGAATATGATGATGATGAGGTTGGTCTGCAGACATTCATGCTATATGCGAATGTTATAGTCTGGATGCCTCTGCACCATAGTGGTATCAGAGCTCAGCAAAAGGTCTGGGCTGTTGTGTGTTGATTCTGTCACCGAAAGGGCAGAGGTAGAGATAGAGTTGAGTTGTGTGTTGATTGAGAGGTTGACAAAATGCCTCCTAAAGGTAGTGGTACTGCAAGGGAGTTGCAGGAACTGAAGGAGAAACATGCTAGAGAGATGAGGAAGATGAAGGAGCTTGCTGAAGCACTTCAAGCCAGGCTGACAGCCCTGGAAAAGAACAAAAAGAGGGAGGTAGAAGACAGTGAGTCTGAAGAAGAGGCAGATACTGTTGAAGAGTATGAAGAGGTAGCTGAAGATCTGGATGCTGAAGACCAGAGATTGGCAAAACTGTTAAAGGCAGTACAGAGTGAAAAACCTAAGGTAAAGGTTGATGTTTCCAAGTATACTGGAAGCTTGAATGAAGATGAGTTGTTGGACTGGATTGCTGCACTGGATAATCACTTTGAATGTGAAGATGTTGCTGAGGATCAGAAAGTCAAGATTGCAAAGACCAAGTTAGGAGGTCATGCTTTGGTATGGTGGGATTATGTACAATCTGAGAGAAGGAAGCAAGGGAAGTCTAAGATTACTTCATGGGATAAGATGGTAGCAAGGATAAAGGGTAAATTCTTGCCAAGGGATTATGAAATCCAGATGTTTAAAAAGCTGCAATTTTTAAAGCGGAAAGACAGGGATGTGAAAGCATATACTGAGGAATTTTATCTGTTGAGTATGAGATCTGGTCATCATGAGAATGAGGTAGAAAAGGTGGCTAGGTACTTGGCTGGTTTAAGGTTTAACATACAGGATGAGTTAGTGTTAGCTAACCCTAAGAATGTGGAGGATTGTTATCAAATGGCAATCAGGATTGAAGAAAAGCTGAATAGAGGACATGATAAGTCCATGAGAGGAAGAGGAAACAATAGGGGACGAGGAACAGCCCCTACACAAAAGCAAATCAATGAGAGTCAAGAAGACACTGGTAAAGGACAGGGACAGTCTGATTTCAGAGGTGGATGGAAAGGTAATAGAGGAAGATTTGGAGGTGGTAGAGGTTCTACTACATTTTCAGGAAAGTGTTACACCTGTGGAGAGTTTGGTCATCCATCTTTCAAATGTCCAGAAAACAAAGGTTCATCATCCAGAAATGATAGAACAAGTGACAAGAGGGTACAACTGGTACAAGAAGAGAAAGAAGAAGAAAGTGCACAGAGTTCAAACAGAGGTCCTGAGAATTTTGGATATCCAGAGAGTGGAGAATCATTGATGTTAAGGAGAATTAGTTTGCAGGCATCAAAGGATCTGATGCAAAGGAGAGCTCTTTTCAAAACCACATGTAAGAGCACAGGTAAGGTATGTAAGGTTGTCATTGATACTGGTTCAACAGACAACATGGTACCTCAGGAGATGGTTGATAAACTGAAGCTGGAAAGGATTCCACATCCACACCCTTACAAGGCATCTTGGGTGAGTGATAGGCAATCACTTTTTGTCTCTGAACAGGCATATGTGGATTTCCAGATTGGACCATATCATGATAGAATTTTGTGTGATATATTGCCTATGGAATGTTGTCACCTACTGCTAGGTAGACCATGGCAATTTGACAGAAGGGTACTGTATGATGGGTATGCTAATACCTATACCATCAAGAAGGATGGGAGGATTATCAAGTTGATGCCATTGCAGGCAAAAGCTGCAGCACAGAAGGCAGCTCAAATCATTTTAATGGGAAAGAAGGAATTTGTGCAGATGCCTAGAGGAGCAGGCATGAAGGCAGTTCAGGACACTGCAGAGAAAGGAGTTGTTACAGACAACAAGCTGAAGACAGTTTCAGTTGTGACTGACAGAGGTCAGCAGCAGGTTCAGAAACAGGGGTGCAACCAACCATCAGTTGAAAGGAATGACAAGGATGTTGTCATAGTTGGGACTATTGTTTGTCCTATAAGAGTTGAAAGGAAGATAGACTTGAACACTTCAGAAGTTCAAGAGGTAGTTCAGCCAGAGGTTCTGGTTAGGCAACCTGACAAACACAGAGTATGTGAGAGAAAGGCCTACATCAACAGGCATGATGATTTACTTGCCAGAAAGCAAGTTACAGTGCAGAAGTCTTGGAGCAGCCAAGAGACCGCAGCAGACAAAGCTGGAGCAGGTCAGAAGACTGACAAGGCAAAGTGTCAAGGTGGAGGACTTCCACATGCTAAACTCATGGGACATGAGTTCTTTTCTTTTGGGGAGTATGGTGCAGGAGCACCTACCTGACAGCTGGTCTTGATAAGGCAGTTAGTAGTTTAGATCATGTTTGTGTTTCCAAGAAGGTCTGTTAGACCAAATGCATGTAATAAGGTCATGCTGATCATGATAAGATCATGCTGACCAGGCTTTTGCTATTTTTAGCTAGTTAGTTATAACAGCTGTCATGATGTATGTTCGGTGGGATCTCCCAGCCGCCTGGAGAGTTCCCAGCCGCTTGGAGTTGGGTCAGTAGTACTCATAGGGAAATCTTTATAAGCATGAGATCGGTTGATTGTAGAGATCATCGATCGGCAGTGTAGTGTTGCATCCAGCAGAGGAGTTGAGTGTTCTGTGTGAGGAACATCATATTGTATTGCATCTTTGAATCAATAAAGATCCTGTTTCGTTTTCTGTTGATCTCCTTTGTATAATCGATCTGCTGGTTTGCGTGGCTGCATGGATTTCCTGATCCATTCCACCGGTTGATCTGTCTGATCGGTGGAATGGTAATGTACATTAGGGTAGGTAGTAGTTTGTTTGTTTGCATGCAGGTGTGCAGGATCGCGGTCAAGAGATGTTGAAGACCCTAGCATCCTCATGTGCTAGGTCGGGTTGATAAGCTGACTGAGTTGGAAGATCACCCTGAGTTGGATCGGGTCATCCCTGGTGGATCGGCGAAGAGAGATTTCGCTAAGTGCAGAAGTTCGTGAAGACGGCATCATCAGGATATTTCTGCAAATATCCTGCAGACAGTTCGGATATCGTCATCCGGATAAGTGGAGGAGATCGGCATGATGATGTCGATTGCATGAAGTGCAAGTTCGTCGGGGTGATCATCAGCAGGAGGAGCCGACGAGTGTATCGGCATCAGGATCATCATATCGGGAGTGCCAATCATCCGCATATCGCGAGTAGATGCGGAAGAGAAAGTTCGTGTTTTTGGCTAAGTGTTGAGAAGGTCATCAGGATATTGGGTGACGTCATCGTCATCAGGATATGACGTCATCGTCATCAGGATATTGAGATATCCCCCTATGCGAGTTCATCCTGCTGTCGTTAAGTATCGGCATCGGCAGAAAGTGTATTAGCGTCATCAGGAGGTTTCGAAGACAACCGGATAATTTATATCATGATGCTGTTGCTTGTGTCGTCGGGTAGCGGAGCATCGAAGGTAAGCTGCTGAAGGTGAACGTCATCAGGATATTTGGAGCAACCGGATGTTGAATATCCTGCTGACGAAGGTAGAGTCGGAGATCATGATGATGACGATGGAGTCTGGCGCCCGATGAACAGTGCAACAGGAGGATGTGTGCGCCCGCTGAACATCATGATGATGATGTTAGAAGGAAAGCGGAGGTGAACAGTAGTCGGCGGGAGGATGTTTGCGATCGTCCGCAATATGATGATGCTGTTGGTTTTAAGAAACATGATGCTGACAGAGTAAAGCCGAAATATGATGATGTTGGTAGTTTTAGGGAATATGATGATGATGAGGTTGGTCTGCAGACATTCATGCTATATGCGAATGTTATAGTCTGGATGCCTCTGCACCATAGTGGTATCAGAGCTCAGCAAAAGGTCTGGGCTGTTGTGTGTTGATTCTGTCACCGAAAGGGCAGAGGTAGAGATAGAGTTGAGTTGTGTGTTGATTGAGAGGTTGACAAAATGCCTCCTAAAGGTAGTGGTACTGCAAGGGAGTTGCAGGAACTGAAGGAGAAACATGCTAGAGAGATGAGGAAGATGAAGGAGCTTGCTGAAGCACTTCAAGCCAGGCTGACAGCCCTGGAAAAGAACAAAAAGAGGGAGGTAGAAGACAGTGAGTCTGAAGAAGAGGCAGATACTGTTGAAGAGTATGAAGAGGTAGCTGAAGATCTGGATGCTGAAGACCAGAGATTGGCAAAACTGTTAAAGGCAGTACAGAGTGAAAAACCTAAGGTAAAGGTTGATGTTTCCAAGTATACTGGAAGCTTGAATGAAGATGAGTTGTTGGACTGGATTGCTGCACTGGATAATCACTTTGAATGTGAAGATGTTGCTGAGGATCAGAAAGTCAAGATTGCAAAGACCAAGTTAGGAGGTCATGCTTTGGTATGGTGGGATTATGTACAATCTGAGAGAAGGAAGCAAGGGAAGTCTAAGATTACTTCATGGGATAAGATGGTAGCAAGGATAAAGGGTAAATTCTTGCCAAGGGATTATGAAATCCAGATGTTTAAAAAGCTGCAATTTTTAAAGCGGAAAGACAGGGATGTGAAAGCATATACTGAGGAATTTTATCTGTTGAGTATGAGATCTGGTCATCATGAGAATGAGGTAGAAAAGGTGGCTAGGTACTTGGCTGGTTTAAGGTTTAACATACAGGATGAGTTAGTGTTAGCTAACCCTAAGAATGTGGAGGATTGTTATCAAATGGCAATCAGGATTGAAGAAAAGCTGAATAGAGGACATGATAAGTCCATGAGAGGAAGAGGAAACAATAGGGGACGAGGAACAGCCCCTACACAAAAGCAAATCAATGAGAGTCAAGAAGACACTGGTAAAGGACAGGGACAGTCTGATTTCAGAGGTGGATGGAAAGGTAATAGAGGAAGATTTGGAGGTGGTAGAGGTTCTACTACATTTTCAGGAAAGTGTTACACCTGTGGAGAGTTTGGTCATCCATCTTTCAAATGTCCAGAAAACAAAGGTTCATCATCCAGAAATGATAGAACAAGTGACAAGAGGGTACAACTGGTACAAGAAGAGAAAGAAGAAGAAAGTGCACAGAGTTCAAACAGAGGTCCTGAGAATTTTGGATATCCAGAGAGTGGAGAATCATTGATGTTAAGGAGAATTAGTTTGCAGGCATCAAAGGATCTGATGCAAAGGAGAGCTCTTTTCAAAACCACATGTAAGAGCACAGGTAAGGTATGTAAGGTTGTCATTGATACTGGTTCAACAGACAACATGGTACCTCAGGAGATGGTTGATAAACTGAAGCTGGAAAGGATTCCACATCCACACCCTTACAAGGCATCTTGGGTGAGTGATAGGCAATCACTTTTTGTCTCTGAACAGGCATATGTGGATTTCCAGATTGGACCATATCATGATAGAATTTTGTGTGATATATTGCCTATGGAATGTTGTCACCTACTGCTAGGTAGACCATGGCAATTTGACAGAAGGGTACTGTATGATGGGTATGCTAATACCTATACCATCAAGAAGGATGGGAGGATTATCAAGTTGATGCCATTGCAGGCAAAAGCTGCAGCACAGAAGGCAGCTCAAATCATTTTAATGGGAAAGAAGGAATTTGTGCAGATGCCTAGAGGAGCAGGCATGAAGGCAGTTCAGGACACTGCAGAGAAAGGAGTTGTTACAGACAACAAGCTGAAGACAGTTTCAGTTGTGACTGACAGAGGTCAGCAGCAGGTTCAGAAACAGGGGTGCAACCAACCATCAGTTGAAAGGAATGACAAGGATGTTGTCATAGTTGGGACTATTGTTTGTCCTATAAGAGTTGAAAGGAAGATAGACTTGAACACTTCAGAAGTTCAAGAGGTAGTTCAGCCAGAGGTTCTGGTTAGGCAACCTGACAAACACAGAGTATGTGAGAGAAAGGCCTACATCAACAGGCATGATGATTTACTTGCCAGAAAGCAAGTTACAGTGCAGAAGTCTTGGAGCAGCCAAGAGACCGCAGCAGACAAAGCTGGAGCAGGTCAGAAGACTGACAAGGCAAAGTGTCAAGGTGGAGGACTTCCACATGCTAAACTCATGGGACATGAGTTCTTTTCTTTTGGGGAGTATGGTGCAGGAGCACCTACCTGACAGCTGGTCTTGATAAGGCAGTTAGTAGTTTAGATCATGTTTGTGTTTCCAAGAAGGTCTGTTAGACCAAATGCATGTAATAAGGTCATGCTGATCATGATAAGATCATGCTGACCAGGCTTTTGCTATTTTTAGCTAGTTAGTTATAACAGCTGTCATGATGTATGTTCGGTGGGATCTCCCAGCCGCCTGGAGAGTTCCCAGCCGCTTGGAGTTGGGTCAGTAGTACTCATAGGGAAATCTTTATAAGCATGAGATCGGTTGATTGTAGAGATCATCGATCGGCAGTGTAGTGTTGCATCCAGCAGAGGAGTTGAGTGTTCTGTGTGAGGAACATCATATTGTATTGCATCTTTGAATCAATAAAGATCCTGTTTCGTTTTCTGTTGATCTCCTTTGTATAATCGATCTGCTGGTTTGCGTGGCTGCATGGATTTCCTGATCCATTCCACCGGTTGATCTGTCTGATCGGTGGAATGGTAATGTACATTAGGGTAGGTAGTAGTTTGTTTGTTTGCATGCAGGTGTGCAGGATCGCGGTCAAGAGATGTTGAAGACCCTAGCATCCTCATGTGCTAGGTCGGGTTGATAAGCTGACTGAGTTGGAAGATCACCCTGAGTTGGATCGGGTCATCCCTGGTGGATCGGCGAAGAGAGATTTCGCTAAGTGCAGAAGTTCGTGAAGACGGCATCATCAGGATATTTCTGCAAATATCCTGCAGACAGTTCGGATATCGTCATCCGGATAAGTGGAGGAGATCGGCATGATGATGTCGATTGCATGAAGTGCAAGTTCGTCGGGGTGATCATCAGCAGGAGGAGCCGACGAGTGTATCGGCATCAGGATCATCATATCGGGAGTGCCAATCATCCGCATATCGCGAGTAGATGCGGAAGAGAAAGTTCGTGTTTTTGGCTAAGTGTTGAGAAGGTCATCAGGATATTGGGTGACGTCATCGTCATCAGGATATGACGTCATCGTCATCAGGATATTGAGATATCCCCCTATGCGAGTTCATCCTGCTGTCGTTAAGTATCGGCATCGGCAGAAAGTGTATTAGCGTCATCAGGAGGTTTCGAAGACAACCGGATAATTTATATCATGATGCTGTTGCTTGTGTCGTCGGGTAGCGGAGCATCGAAGGTAAGCTGCTGAAGGTGAACGTCATCAGGATATTTGGAGCAACCGGATGTTGAATATCCTGCTGACGAAGGTAGAGTCGGAGATCATGATGATGACGATGGAGTCTGGCGCCCGATGAACAGTGCAACAGGAGGATGTGTGCGCCCGCTGAACATCATGATGATGATGTTAGAAGGAAAGCGGAGGTGAACAGTAGTCGGCGGGAGGATGTTTGCGATCGTCCGCAATATGATGATGCTGTTGGTTTTAAGAAACATGATGCTGACAGAGTAAAGCCGAAATATGATGATGTTGGTAGTTTTAGGGAATATGATGATGATGAGGTTGGTCTGCAGACATTCATGCTATATGCGAATGTTATAGTCTGGATGCCTCTGCACCATAGTGGTATCAGAGCTCAGCAAAAGGTCTGGGCTGTTGTGTGTTGATTCTGTCACCGAAAGGGCAGAGGTAGAGATAGAGTTGAGTTGTGTGTTGATTGAGAGGTTGACAAAATGCCTCCTAAAGGTAGTGGTACTGCAAGGGAGTTGCAGGAACTGAAGGAGAAACATGCTAGAGAGATGAGGAAGATGAAGGAGCTTGCTGAAGCACTTCAAGCCAGGCTGACAGCCCTGGAAAAGAACAAAAAGAGGGAGGTAGAAGACAGTGAGTCTGAAGAAGAGGCAGATACTGTTGAAGAGTATGAAGAGGTAGCTGAAGATCTGGATGCTGAAGACCAGAGATTGGCAAAACTGTTAAAGGCAGTACAGAGTGAAAAACCTAAGGTAAAGGTTGATGTTTCCAAGTATACTGGAAGCTTGAATGAAGATGAGTTGTTGGACTGGATTGCTGCACTGGATAATCACTTTGAATGTGAAGATGTTGCTGAGGATCAGAAAGTCAAGATTGCAAAGACCAAGTTAGGAGGTCATGCTTTGGTATGGTGGGATTATGTACAATCTGAGAGAAGGAAGCAAGGGAAGTCTAAGATTACTTCATGGGATAAGATGGTAGCAAGGATAAAGGGTAAATTCTTGCCAAGGGATTATGAAATCCAGATGTTTAAAAAGCTGCAATTTTTAAAGCGGAAAGACAGGGATGTGAAAGCATATACTGAGGAATTTTATCTGTTGAGTATGAGATCTGGTCATCATGAGAATGAGGTAGAAAAGGTGGCTAGGTACTTGGCTGGTTTAAGGTTTAACATACAGGATGAGTTAGTGTTAGCTAACCCTAAGAATGTGGAGGATTGTTATCAAATGGCAATCAGGATTGAAGAAAAGCTGAATAGAGGACATGATAAGTCCATGAGAGGAAGAGGAAACAATAGGGGACGAGGAACAGCCCCTACACAAAAGCAAATCAATGAGAGTCAAGAAGACACTGGTAAAGGACAGGGACAGTCTGATTTCAGAGGTGGATGGAAAGGTAATAGAGGAAGATTTGGAGGTGGTAGAGGTTCTACTACATTTTCAGGAAAGTGTTACACCTGTGGAGAGTTTGGTCATCCATCTTTCAAATGTCCAGAAAACAAAGGTTCATCATCCAGAAATGATAGAACAAGTGACAAGAGGGTACAACTGGTACAAGAAGAGAAAGAAGAAGAAAGTGCACAGAGTTCAAACAGAGGTCCTGAGAATTTTGGATATCCAGAGAGTGGAGAATCATTGATGTTAAGGAGAATTAGTTTGCAGGCATCAAAGGATCTGATGCAAAGGAGAGCTCTTTTCAAAACCACATGTAAGAGCACAGGTAAGGTATGTAAGGTTGTCATTGATACTGGTTCAACAGACAACATGGTACCTCAGGAGATGGTTGATAAACTGAAGCTGGAAAGGATTCCACATCCACACCCTTACAAGGCATCTTGGGTGAGTGATAGGCAATCACTTTTTGTCTCTGAACAGGCATATGTGGATTTCCAGATTGGACCATATCATGATAGAATTTTGTGTGATATATTGCCTATGGAATGTTGTCACCTACTGCTAGGTAGACCATGGCAATTTGACAGAAGGGTACTGTATGATGGGTATGCTAATACCTATACCATCAAGAAGGATGGGAGGATTATCAAGTTGATGCCATTGCAGGCAAAAGCTGCAGCACAGAAGGCAGCTCAAATCATTTTAATGGGAAAGAAGGAATTTGTGCAGATGCCTAGAGGAGCAGGCATGAAGGCAGTTCAGGACACTGCAGAGAAAGGAGTTGTTACAGACAACAAGCTGAAGACAGTTTCAGTTGTGACTGACAGAGGTCAGCAGCAGGTTCAGAAACAGGGGTGCAACCAACCATCAGTTGAAAGGAATGACAAGGATGTTGTCATAGTTGGGACTATTGTTTGTCCTATAAGAGTTGAAAGGAAGATAGACTTGAACACTTCAGAAGTTCAAGAGGTAGTTCAGCCAGAGGTTCTGGTTAGGCAACCTGACAAACACAGAGTATGTGAGAGAAAGGCCTACATCAACAGGCATGATGATTTACTTGCCAGAAAGCAAGTTACAGTGCAGAAGTCTTGGAGCAGCCAAGAGACCGCAGCAGACAAAGCTGGAGCAGGTCAGAAGACTGACAAGGCAAAGTGTCAAGGTGGAGGACTTCCACATGCTAAACTCATGGGACATGAGTTCTTTTCTTTTGGGGAGTATGGTGCAGGAGCACCTACCTGACAGCTGGTCTTGATAAGGCAGTTAGTAGTTTAGATCATGTTTGTGTTTCCAAGAAGGTCTGTTAGACCAAATGCATGTAATAAGGTCATGCTGATCATGATAAGATCATGCTGACCAGGCTTTTGCTATTTTTAGCTAGTTAGTTATAACAGCTGTCATGATGTATGTTCGGTGGGATCTCCCAGCCGCCTGGAGAGTTCCCAGCCGCTTGGAGTTGGGTCAGTAGTACTCATAGGGAAATCTTTATAAGCATGAGATCGGTTGATTGTAGAGATCATCGATCGGCAGTGTAGTGTTGCATCCAGCAGAGGAGTTGAGTGTTCTGTGTGAGGAACATCATATTGTATTGCATCTTTGAATCAATAAAGATCCTGTTTCGTTTTCTGTTGATCTCCTTTGTATAATCGATCTGCTGGTTTGCGTGGCTGCATGGATTTCCTGATCCATTCCACCGGTTGATCTGTCTGATCGGTGGAATGGTAATGTACATTAGGGTAGGTAGTAGTTTGTTTGTTTGCATGCAGGTGTGCAGGATCGCGGTCAAGAGATGTTGAAGACCCTAGCATCCTCATGTGCTAGGTCGGGTTGATAAGCTGACTGAGTTGGAAGATCACCCTGAGTTGGATCGGGTCATCCCTGGTGGATCGGCGAAGAGAGATTTCGCTAAGTGCAGAAGTTCGTGAAGACGGCATCATCAGGATATTTCTGCAAATATCCTGCAGACAGTTCGGATATCGTCATCCGGATAAGTGGAGGAGATCGGCATGATGATGTCGATTGCATGAAGTGCAAGTTCGTCGGGGTGATCATCAGCAGGAGGAGCCGACGAGTGTATCGGCATCAGGATCATCATATCGGGAGTGCCAATCATCCGCATATCGCGAGTAGATGCGGAAGAGAAAGTTCGTGTTTTTGGCTAAGTGTTGAGAAGGTCATCAGGATATTGGGTGACGTCATCGTCATCAGGATATGACGTCATCGTCATCAGGATATTGAGATATCCCCCTATGCGAGTTCATCCTGCTGTCGTTAAGTATCGGCATCGGCAGAAAGTGTATTAGCGTCATCAGGAGGTTTCGAAGACAACCGGATAATTTATATCATGATGCTGTTGCTTGTGTCGTCGGGTAGCGGAGCATCGAAGGTAAGCTGCTGAAGGTGAACGTCATCAGGATATTTGGAGCAACCGGATGTTGAATATCCTGCTGACGAAGGTAGAGTCGGAGATCATGATGATGACGATGGAGTCTGGCGCCCGATGAACAGTGCAACAGGAGGATGTGTGCGCCCGCTGAACATCATGATGATGATGTTAGAAGGAAAGCGGAGGTGAACAGTAGTCGGCGGGAGGATGTTTGCGATCGTCCGCAATATGATGATGCTGTTGGTTTTAAGAAACATGATGCTGACAGAGTAAAGCCGAAATATGATGATGTTGGTAGTTTTAGGGAATATGATGATGATGAGGTTGGTCTGCAGACATTCATGCTATATGCGAATGTTATAGTCTGGATGCCTCTGCACCATAGTGGTATCAGAGCTCAGCAAAAGGTCTGGGCTGTTGTGTGTTGATTCTGTCACCGAAAGGGCAGAGGTAGAGATAGAGTTGAGTTGTGTGTTGATTGAGAGGTTGACAAAATGCCTCCTAAAGGTAGTGGTACTGCAAGGGAGTTGCAGGAACTGAAGGAGAAACATGCTAGAGAGATGAGGAAGATGAAGGAGCTTGCTGAAGCACTTCAAGCCAGGCTGACAGCCCTGGAAAAGAACAAAAAGAGGGAGGTAGAAGACAGTGAGTCTGAAGAAGAGGCAGATACTGTTGAAGAGTATGAAGAGGTAGCTGAAGATCTGGATGCTGAAGACCAGAGATTGGCAAAACTGTTAAAGGCAGTACAGAGTGAAAAACCTAAGGTAAAGGTTGATGTTTCCAAGTATACTGGAAGCTTGAATGAAGATGAGTTGTTGGACTGGATTGCTGCACTGGATAATCACTTTGAATGTGAAGATGTTGCTGAGGATCAGAAAGTCAAGATTGCAAAGACCAAGTTAGGAGGTCATGCTTTGGTATGGTGGGATTATGTACAATCTGAGAGAAGGAAGCAAGGGAAGTCTAAGATTACTTCATGGGATAAGATGGTAGCAAGGATAAAGGGTAAATTCTTGCCAAGGGATTATGAAATCCAGATGTTTAAAAAGCTGCAATTTTTAAAGCGGAAAGACAGGGATGTGAAAGCATATACTGAGGAATTTTATCTGTTGAGTATGAGATCTGGTCATCATGAGAATGAGGTAGAAAAGGTGGCTAGGTACTTGGCTGGTTTAAGGTTTAACATACAGGATGAGTTAGTGTTAGCTAACCCTAAGAATGTGGAGGATTGTTATCAAATGGCAATCAGGATTGAAGAAAAGCTGAATAGAGGACATGATAAGTCCATGAGAGGAAGAGGAAACAATAGGGGACGAGGAACAGCCCCTACACAAAAGCAAATCAATGAGAGTCAAGAAGACACTGGTAAAGGACAGGGACAGTCTGATTTCAGAGGTGGATGGAAAGGTAATAGAGGAAGATTTGGAGGTGGTAGAGGTTCTACTACATTTTCAGGAAAGTGTTACACCTGTGGAGAGTTTGGTCATCCATCTTTCAAATGTCCAGAAAACAAAGGTTCATCATCCAGAAATGATAGAACAAGTGACAAGAGGGTACAACTGGTACAAGAAGAGAAAGAAGAAGAAAGTGCACAGAGTTCAAACAGAGGTCCTGAGAATTTTGGATATCCAGAGAGTGGAGAATCATTGATGTTAAGGAGAATTAGTTTGCAGGCATCAAAGGATCTGATGCAAAGGAGAGCTCTTTTCAAAACCACATGTAAGAGCACAGGTAAGGTATGTAAGGTTGTCATTGATACTGGTTCAACAGACAACATGGTACCTCAGGAGATGGTTGATAAACTGAAGCTGGAAAGGATTCCACATCCACACCCTTACAAGGCATCTTGGGTGAGTGATAGGCAATCACTTTTTGTCTCTGAACAGGCATATGTGGATTTCCAGATTGGACCATATCATGATAGAATTTTGTGTGATATATTGCCTATGGAATGTTGTCACCTACTGCTAGGTAGACCATGGCAATTTGACAGAAGGGTACTGTATGATGGGTATGCTAATACCTATACCATCAAGAAGGATGGGAGGATTATCAAGTTGATGCCATTGCAGGCAAAAGCTGCAGCACAGAAGGCAGCTCAAATCATTTTAATGGGAAAGAAGGAATTTGTGCAGATGCCTAGAGGAGCAGGCATGAAGGCAGTTCAGGACACTGCAGAGAAAGGAGTTGTTACAGACAACAAGCTGAAGACAGTTTCAGTTGTGACTGACAGAGGTCAGCAGCAGGTTCAGAAACAGGGGTGCAACCAACCATCAGTTGAAAGGAATGACAAGGATGTTGTCATAGTTGGGACTATTGTTTGTCCTATAAGAGTTGAAAGGAAGATAGACTTGAACACTTCAGAAGTTCAAGAGGTAGTTCAGCCAGAGGTTCTGGTTAGGCAACCTGACAAACACAGAGTATGTGAGAGAAAGGCCTACATCAACAGGCATGATGATTTACTTGCCAGAAAGCAAGTTACAGTGCAGAAGTCTTGGAGCAGCCAAGAGACCGCAGCAGACAAAGCTGGAGCAGGTCAGAAGACTGACAAGGCAAAGTGTCAAGGTGGAGGACTTCCACATGCTAAACTCATGGGACATGAGTTCTTTTCTTTTGGGGAGTATGGTGCAGGAGCACCTACCTGACAGCTGGTCTTGATAAGGCAGTTAGTAGTTTAGATCATGTTTGTGTTTCCAAGAAGGTCTGTTAGACCAAATGCATGTAATAAGGTCATGCTGATCATGATAAGATCATGCTGACCAGGCTTTTGCTATTTTTAGCTAGTTAGTTATAACAGCTGTCATGATGTATGTTCGGTGGGATCTCCCAGCCGCCTGGAGAGTTCCCAGCCGCTTGGAGTTGGGTCAGTAGTACTCATAGGGAAATCTTTATAAGCATGAGATCGGTTGATTGTAGAGATCATCGATCGGCAGTGTAGTGTTGCATCCAGCAGAGGAGTTGAGTGTTCTGTGTGAGGAACATCATATTGTATTGCATCTTTGAATCAATAAAGATCCTGTTTCGTTTTCTGTTGATCTCCTTTGTATAATCGATCTGCTGGTTTGCGTGGCTGCATGGATTTCCTGATCCATTCCACCGGTTGATCTGTCTGATCGGTGGAATGGTAATGTACATTAGGGTAGGTAGTAGTTTGTTTGTTTGCATGCAGGTGTGCAGGATCGCGGTCAAGAGATGTTGAAGACCCTAGCATCCTCATGTGCTAGGTCGGGTTGATAAGCTGACTGAGTTGGAAGATCACCCTGAGTTGGATCGGGTCATCCCTGGTGGATCGGCGAAGAGAGATTTCGCTAAGTGCAGAAGTTCGTGAAGACGGCATCATCAGGATATTTCTGCAAATATCCTGCAGACAGTTCGGATATCGTCATCCGGATAAGTGGAGGAGATCGGCATGATGATGTCGATTGCATGAAGTGCAAGTTCGTCGGGGTGATCATCAGCAGGAGGAGCCGACGAGTGTATCGGCATCAGGATCATCATATCGGGAGTGCCAATCATCCGCATATCGCGAGTAGATGCGGAAGAGAAAGTTCGTGTTTTTGGCTAAGTGTTGAGAAGGTCATCAGGATATTGGGTGACGTCATCGTCATCAGGATATGACGTCATCGTCATCAGGATATTGAGATATCCCCCTATGCGAGTTCATCCTGCTGTCGTTAAGTATCGGCATCGGCAGAAAGTGTATTAGCGTCATCAGGAGGTTTCGAAGACAACCGGATAATTTATATCATGATGCTGTTGCTTGTGTCGTCGGGTAGCGGAGCATCGAAGGTAAGCTGCTGAAGGTGAACGTCATCAGGATATTTGGAGCAACCGGATGTTGAATATCCTGCTGACGAAGGTAGAGTCGGAGATCATGATGATGACGATGGAGTCTGGCGCCCGATGAACAGTGCAACAGGAGGATGTGTGCGCCCGCTGAACATCATGATGATGATGTTAGAAGGAAAGCGGAGGTGAACAGTAGTCGGCGGGAGGATGTTTGCGATCGTCCGCAATATGATGATGCTGTTGGTTTTAAGAAACATGATGCTGACAGAGTAAAGCCGAAATATGATGATGTTGGTAGTTTTAGGGAATATGATGATGATGAGGTTGGTCTGCAGACATTCATGCTATATGCGAATGTTATAGTCTGGATGCCTCTGCACCATAGTGGTATCAGAGCTCAGCAAAAGGTCTGGGCTGTTGTGTGTTGATTCTGTCACCGAAAGGGCAGAGGTAGAGATAGAGTTGAGTTGTGTGTTGATTGAGAGGTTGACAAAATGCCTCCTAAAGGTAGTGGTACTGCAAGGGAGTTGCAGGAACTGAAGGAGAAACATGCTAGAGAGATGAGGAAGATGAAGGAGCTTGCTGAAGCACTTCAAGCCAGGCTGACAGCCCTGGAAAAGAACAAAAAGAGGGAGGTAGAAGACAGTGAGTCTGAAGAAGAGGCAGATACTGTTGAAGAGTATGAAGAGGTAGCTGAAGATCTGGATGCTGAAGACCAGAGATTGGCAAAACTGTTAAAGGCAGTACAGAGTGAAAAACCTAAGGTAAAGGTTGATGTTTCCAAGTATACTGGAAGCTTGAATGAAGATGAGTTGTTGGACTGGATTGCTGCACTGGATAATCACTTTGAATGTGAAGATGTTGCTGAGGATCAGAAAGTCAAGATTGCAAAGACCAAGTTAGGAGGTCATGCTTTGGTATGGTGGGATTATGTACAATCTGAGAGAAGGAAGCAAGGGAAGTCTAAGATTACTTCATGGGATAAGATGGTAGCAAGGATAAAGGGTAAATTCTTGCCAAGGGATTATGAAATCCAGATGTTTAAAAAGCTGCAATTTTTAAAGCGGAAAGACAGGGATGTGAAAGCATATACTGAGGAATTTTATCTGTTGAGTATGAGATCTGGTCATCATGAGAATGAGGTAGAAAAGGTGGCTAGGTACTTGGCTGGTTTAAGGTTTAACATACAGGATGAGTTAGTGTTAGCTAACCCTAAGAATGTGGAGGATTGTTATCAAATGGCAATCAGGATTGAAGAAAAGCTGAATAGAGGACATGATAAGTCCATGAGAGGAAGAGGAAACAATAGGGGACGAGGAACAGCCCCTACACAAAAGCAAATCAATGAGAGTCAAGAAGACACTGGTAAAGGACAGGGACAGTCTGATTTCAGAGGTGGATGGAAAGGTAATAGAGGAAGATTTGGAGGTGGTAGAGGTTCTACTACATTTTCAGGAAAGTGTTACACCTGTGGAGAGTTTGGTCATCCATCTTTCAAATGTCCAGAAAACAAAGGTTCATCATCCAGAAATGATAGAACAAGTGACAAGAGGGTACAACTGGTACAAGAAGAGAAAGAAGAAGAAAGTGCACAGAGTTCAAACAGAGGTCCTGAGAATTTTGGATATCCAGAGAGTGGAGAATCATTGATGTTAAGGAGAATTAGTTTGCAGGCATCAAAGGATCTGATGCAAAGGAGAGCTCTTTTCAAAACCACATGTAAGAGCACAGGTAAGGTATGTAAGGTTGTCATTGATACTGGTTCAACAGACAACATGGTACCTCAGGAGATGGTTGATAAACTGAAGCTGGAAAGGATTCCACATCCACACCCTTACAAGGCATCTTGGGTGAGTGATAGGCAATCACTTTTTGTCTCTGAACAGGCATATGTGGATTTCCAGATTGGACCATATCATGATAGAATTTTGTGTGATATATTGCCTATGGAATGTTGTCACCTACTGCTAGGTAGACCATGGCAATTTGACAGAAGGGTACTGTATGATGGGTATGCTAATACCTATACCATCAAGAAGGATGGGAGGATTATCAAGTTGATGCCATTGCAGGCAAAAGCTGCAGCACAGAAGGCAGCTCAAATCATTTTAATGGGAAAGAAGGAATTTGTGCAGATGCCTAGAGGAGCAGGCATGAAGGCAGTTCAGGACACTGCAGAGAAAGGAGTTGTTACAGACAACAAGCTGAAGACAGTTTCAGTTGTGACTGACAGAGGTCAGCAGCAGGTTCAGAAACAGGGGTGCAACCAACCATCAGTTGAAAGGAATGACAAGGATGTTGTCATAGTTGGGACTATTGTTTGTCCTATAAGAGTTGAAAGGAAGATAGACTTGAACACTTCAGAAGTTCAAGAGGTAGTTCAGCCAGAGGTTCTGGTTAGGCAACCTGACAAACACAGAGTATGTGAGAGAAAGGCCTACATCAACAGGCATGATGATTTACTTGCCAGAAAGCAAGTTACAGTGCAGAAGTCTTGGAGCAGCCAAGAGACCGCAGCAGACAAAGCTGGAGCAGGTCAGAAGACTGACAAGGCAAAGTGTCAAGGTGGAGGACTTCCACATGCTAAACTCATGGGACATGAGTTCTTTTCTTTTGGGGAGTATGGTGCAGGAGCACCTACCTGACAGCTGGTCTTGATAAGGCAGTTAGTAGTTTAGATCATGTTTGTGTTTCCAAGAAGGTCTGTTAGACCAAATGCATGTAATAAGGTCATGCTGATCATGATAAGATCATGCTGACCAGGCTTTTGCTATTTTTAGCTAGTTAGTTATAACAGCTGTCATGATGTATGTTCGGTGGGATCTCCCAGCCGCCTGGAGAGTTCCCAGCCGCTTGGAGTTGGGTCAGTAGTACTCATAGGGAAATCTTTATAAGCATGAGATCGGTTGATTGTAGAGATCATCGATCGGCAGTGTAGTGTTGCATCCAGCAGAGGAGTTGAGTGTTCTGTGTGAGGAACATCATATTGTATTGCATCTTTGAATCAATAAAGATCCTGTTTCGTTTTCTGTTGATCTCCTTTGTATAATCGATCTGCTGGTTTGCGTGGCTGCATGGATTTCCTGATCCATTCCACCGGTTGATCTGTCTGATCGGTGGAATGGTAATGTACATTAGGGTAGGTAGTAGTTTGTTTGTTTGCATGCAGGTGTGCAGGATCGCGGTCAAGAGATGTTGAAGACCCTAGCATCCTCATGTGCTAGGTCGGGTTGATAAGCTGACTGAGTTGGAAGATCACCCTGAGTTGGATCGGGTCATCCCTGGTGGATCGGCGAAGAGAGATTTCGCTAAGTGCAGAAGTTCGTGAAGACGGCATCATCAGGATATTTCTGCAAATATCCTGCAGACAGTTCGGATATCGTCATCCGGATAAGTGGAGGAGATCGGCATGATGATGTCGATTGCATGAAGTGCAAGTTCGTCGGGGTGATCATCAGCAGGAGGAGCCGACGAGTGTATCGGCATCAGGATCATCATATCGGGAGTGCCAATCATCCGCATATCGCGAGTAGATGCGGAAGAGAAAGTTCGTGTTTTTGGCTAAGTGTTGAGAAGGTCATCAGGATATTGGGTGACGTCATCGTCATCAGGATATGACGTCATCGTCATCAGGATATTGAGATATCCCCCTATGCGAGTTCATCCTGCTGTCGTTAAGTATCGGCATCGGCAGAAAGTGTATTAGCGTCATCAGGAGGTTTCGAAGACAACCGGATAATTTATATCATGATGCTGTTGCTTGTGTCGTCGGGTAGCGGAGCATCGAAGGTAAGCTGCTGAAGGTGAACGTCATCAGGATATTTGGAGCAACCGGATGTTGAATATCCTGCTGACGAAGGTAGAGTCGGAGATCATGATGATGACGATGGAGTCTGGCGCCCGATGAACAGTGCAACAGGAGGATGTGTGCGCCCGCTGAACATCATGATGATGATGTTAGAAGGAAAGCGGAGGTGAACAGTAGTCGGCGGGAGGATGTTTGCGATCGTCCGCAATATGATGATGCTGTTGGTTTTAAGAAACATGATGCTGACAGAGTAAAGCCGAAATATGATGATGTTGGTAGTTTTAGGGAATATGATGATGATGAGGTTGGTCTGCAGACATTCATGCTATATGCGAATGTTATAGTCTGGATGCCTCTGCACCATAGTGGTATCAGAGCTCAGCAAAAGGTCTGGGCTGTTGTGTGTTGATTCTGTCACCGAAAGGGCAGAGGTAGAGATAGAGTTGAGTTGTGTGTTGATTGAGAGGTTGACAAAATGCCTCCTAAAGGTAGTGGTACTGCAAGGGAGTTGCAGGAACTGAAGGAGAAACATGCTAGAGAGATGAGGAAGATGAAGGAGCTTGCTGAAGCACTTCAAGCCAGGCTGACAGCCCTGGAAAAGAACAAAAAGAGGGAGGTAGAAGACAGTGAGTCTGAAGAAGAGGCAGATACTGTTGAAGAGTATGAAGAGGTAGCTGAAGATCTGGATGCTGAAGACCAGAGATTGGCAAAACTGTTAAAGGCAGTACAGAGTGAAAAACCTAAGGTAAAGGTTGATGTTTCCAAGTATACTGGAAGCTTGAATGAAGATGAGTTGTTGGACTGGATTGCTGCACTGGATAATCACTTTGAATGTGAAGATGTTGCTGAGGATCAGAAAGTCAAGATTGCAAAGACCAAGTTAGGAGGTCATGCTTTGGTATGGTGGGATTATGTACAATCTGAGAGAAGGAAGCAAGGGAAGTCTAAGATTACTTCATGGGATAAGATGGTAGCAAGGATAAAGGGTAAATTCTTGCCAAGGGATTATGAAATCCAGATGTTTAAAAAGCTGCAATTTTTAAAGCAGAAAGACAGGGATGTGAAAGCATATACTGAGGAATTTTATCTGTTGAGTATGAGATCTGGTCATCATGAGAATGAGGTAGAAAAGGTGGCTAGGTACTTGGCTGGTTTAAGGTTTAACATACAGGATGAGTTAGTGTTAGCTAACCCTAAGAATGTGGAGGATTGTTATCAAATGGCAATCAGGATTGAAGAAAAGCTGAATAGAGGACATGATAAGTCCATGAGAGGAAGAGGAAACAATAGGGGACGAGGAACAGCCCCTACACAAAAGCAAATCAATGAGAGTCAAGAAGACACTGGTAAAGGACAGGGACAGTCTGATTTCAGAGGTGGATGGAAAGGTAATAGAGGAAGATTTGGAGGTGGTAGAGGTTCTACTACATTTTCAGGAAAGTGTTACACCTGTGGAGAGTTTGGTCATCCATCTTTCAAATGTCCAGAAAACAAAGGTTCATCATCCAGAAATGATAGAACAAGTGACAAGAGGGTACAACTGGTACAAGAAGAGAAAGAAGAAGAAAGTGCACAGAGTTCAAACAGAGGTCCTGAGAATTTTGGATATCCAGAGAGTGGAGAATCATTGATGTTAAGGAGAATTAGTTTGCAGGCATCAAAGGATCTGATGCAAAGGAGAGCTCTTTTCAAAACCACATGTAAGAGCACAGGTAAGGTATGTAAGGTTGTCATTGATACTGGTTCAACAGACAACATGGTACCTCAGGAGATGGTTGATAAACTGAAGCTGGAAAGGATTCCACATCCACACCCTTACAAGGCATCTTGGGTGAGTGATAGGCAATCACTTTTTGTCTCTGAACAGGCATATGTGGATTTCCAGATTGGACCATATCATGATAGAATTTTGTGTGATATATTGCCTATGGAATGTTGTCACCTACTGCTAGGTAGACCATGGCAATTTGACAGAAGGGTACTGTATGATGGGTATGCTAATACCTATACCATCAAGAAGGATGGGAGGATTATCAAGTTGATGCCATTGCAGGCAAAAGCTGCAGCACAGAAGGCAGCTCAAATCATTTTAATGGGAAAGAAGGAATTTGTGCAGATGCCTAGAGGAGCAGGCATGAAGGCAGTTCAGGACACTGCAGAGAAAGGAGTTGTTACAGACAACAAGCTGAAGACAGTTTCAGTTGTGACTGACAGAGGTCAGCAGCAGGTTCAGAAACAGGGGTGCAACCAACCATCAGTTGAAAGGAATGACAAGGATGTTGTCATAGTTGGGACTATTGTTTGTCCTATAAGAGTTGAAAGGAAGATAGACTTGAACACTTCAGAAGTTCAAGAGGTAGTTCAGCCAGAGGTTCTGGTTAGGCAACCTGACAAACACAGAGTATGTGAGAGAAAGGCCTACATCAACAGGCATGATGATTTACTTGCCAGAAAGCAAGTTACAGTGCAGAAGTCTTGGAGCAGCCAAGAGACCGCAGCAGACAAAGCTGGAGCAGGTCAGAAGACTGACAAGGCAAAGTGTCAAGGTGGAGGACTTCCACATGCTAAACTCATGGGACATGAGTTCTTTTCTTTTGGGGAGTATGGTGCAGGAGCACCTACCTGACAGCTGGTCTTGATAAGGCAGTTAGTAGTTTAGATCATGTTTGTGTTTCCAAGAAGGTCTGTTAGACCAAATGCATGTAATAAGGTCATGCTGATCATGATAAGATCATGCTGACCAGGCTTTTGCTATTTTTAGCTAGTTAGTTATAACAGCTGTCATGATGTATGTTCGGTGGGATCTCCCAGCCGCCTGGAGAGTTCCCAGCCGCTTGGAGTTGGGTCAGTAGTACTCATAGGGAAATCTTTATAAGCATGAGATCGGTTGATTGTAGAGATCATCGATCGGCAGTGTAGTGTTGCATCCAGCAGAGGAGTTGAGTGTTCTGTGTGAGGAACATCATATTGTATTGCATCTTTGAATCAATAAAGATCCTGTTTCGTTTTCTGTTGATCTCCTTTGTATAATCGATCTGCTGGTTTGCGTGGCTGCATGGATTTCCTGATCCATTCCACCGGTTGATCTGTCTGATCGGTGGAATGGTAATGTACATTAGGGTAGGTAGTAGTTTGTTTGTTTGCATGCAGGTGTGCAGGATCGCGGTCAAGAGATGTTGAAGACCCTAGCATCCTCATGTGCTAGGTCGGGTTGATAAGCTGACTGAGTTGGAAGATCACCCTGAGTTGGATCGGGTCATCCCTGGTGGATCGGCGAAGAGAGATTTCGCTAAGTGCAGAAGTTCGTGAAGACGGCATCATCAGGATATTTCTGCAAATATCCTGCAGACAGTTCGGATATCGTCATCCGGATAAGTGGAGGAGATCGGCATGATGATGTCGATTGCATGAAGTGCAAGTTCGTCGGGGTGATCATCAGCAGGAGGAGCCGACGAGTGTATCGGCATCAGGATCATCATATCGGGAGTGCCAATCATCCGCATATCGCGAGTAGATGCGGAAGAGAAAGTTCGTGTTTTTGGCTAAGTGTTGAGAAGGTCATCAGGATATTGGGTGACGTCATCGTCATCAGGATATGACGTCATCGTCATCAGGATATTGAGATATCCCCCTATGCGAGTTCATCCTGCTGTCGTTAAGTATCGGCATCGGCAGAAAGTGTATTAGCGTCATCAGGAGGTTTCGAAGACAACCGGATAATTTATATCATGATGCTGTTGCTTGTGTCGTCGGGTAGCGGAGCATCGAAGGTAAGCTGCTGAAGGTGAACGTCATCAGGATATTTGGAGCAACCGGATGTTGAATATCCTGCTGACGAAGGTAGAGTCGGAGATCATGATGATGACGATGGAGTCTGGCGCCCGATGAACAGTGCAACAGGAGGATGTGTGCGCCCGCTGAACATCATGATGATGATGTTAGAAGGAAAGCGGAGGTGAACAGTAGTCGGCGGGAGGATGTTTGCGATCGTCCGCAATATGATGATGCTGTTGGTTTTAAGAAACATGATGCTGACAGAGTAAAGCCGAAATATGATGATGTTGGTAGTTTTAGGGAATATGATGATGATGAGGTTGGTCTGCAGACATTCATGCTATATGCGAATGTTATAGTCTGGATGCCTCTGCACCATAGTGGTATCAGAGCTCAGCAAAAGGTCTGGGCTGTTGTGTGTTGATTCTGTCACCGAAAGGGCAGAGGTAGAGATAGAGTTGAGTTGTGTGTTGATTGAGAGGTTGACAAAATGCCTCCTAAAGGTAGTGGTACTGCAAGGGAGTTGCAGGAACTGAAGGAGAAACATGCTAGAGAGATGAGGAAGATGAAGGAGCTTGCTGAAGCACTTCAAGCCAGGCTGACAGCCCTGGAAAAGAACAAAAAGAGGGAGGTAGAAGACAGTGAGTCTGAAGAAGAGGCAGATACTGTTGAAGAGTATGAAGAGGTAGCTGAAGATCTGGATGCTGAAGACCAGAGATTGGCAAAACTGTTAAAGGCAGTACAGAGTGAAAAACCTAAGGTAAAGGTTGATGTTTCCAAGTATACTGGAAGCTTGAATGAAGATGAGTTGTTGGACTGGATTGCTGCACTGGATAATCACTTTGAATGTGAAGATGTTGCTGAGGATCAGAAAGTCAAGATTGCAAAGACCAAGTTAGGAGGTCATGCTTTGGTATGGTGGGATTATGTACAATCTGAGAGAAGGAAGCAAGGGAAGTCTAAGATTACTTCATGGGATAAGATGGTAGCAAGGATAAAGGGTAAATTCTTGCCAAGGGATTATGAAATCCAGATGTTTAAAAAGCTGCAATTTTTAAAGCAGAAAGACAGGGATGTGAAAGCATATACTGAGGAATTTTATCTGTTGAGTATGAGATCTGGTCATCATGAGAATGAGGTAGAAAAGGTGGCTAGGTACTTGGCTGGTTTAAGGTTTAACATACAGGATGAGTTAGTGTTAGCTAACCCTAAGAATGTAGAGGATTGTTATCAAATGGCAATCAGGATTGAAGAAAAGCTGAATAGAGGACATGATAAGTCCATGAGAGGAAGAGGAAACAATAGGGGACGAGGAACAGCCCCTACACAAAAGCAAATCAATGAGAGTCAAGAAGACACTGGTAAAGGACAGGGACAGTCTGATTTCAGAGGTGGATGGAAAGGTAATAGAGGAAGATTTGGAGGTGGTAGAGGTTCTACTACATTTTCAGGAAAGTGTTACACCTGTGGAGAGTTTGGTCATCCATCTTTCAAATGTCCAGAAAACAAAGGTTCATCATCCAGAAATGATAGAACAAGTGACAAGAGGGTACAACTGGTACAAGAAGAGAAAGAAGAAGAAAGTGCACAGAGTTCAAACAGAGGTCCTGAGAATTTTGGATATCCAGAGAGTGGAGAATCATTGATGTTAAGGAGAATTAGTTTGCAGGCATCAAAGGATCTGATGCAAAGGAGAGCTCTTTTCAAAACCACATGTAAGAGCACAGGTAAGGTATGTAAGGTTGTCATTGATACTGGTTCAACAGACAACATGGTACCTCAGGAGATGGTTGATAAACTGAAGCTGGAAAGGATTCCACATCCACACCCTTACAAGGCATCTTGGGTGAGTGATAGGCAATCACTTTTTGTCTCTGAACAGGCATATGTGGATTTCCAGATTGGACCATATCATGATAGAATTTTGTGTGATATATTGCCTATGGAATGTTGTCACCTACTGCTAGGTAGACCATGGCAATTTGACAGAAGGGTACTGTATGATGGGTATGCTAATACCTATACCATCAAGAAGGATGGGAGGATTATCAAGTTGATGCCATTGCAGGCAAAAGCTGCAGCACAGAAGGCAGCTCAAATCATTTTAATGGGAAAGAAGGAATTTGTGCAGATGCCTAGAGGAGCAGGCATGAAGGCAGTTCAGGACACTGCAGAGAAAGGAGTTGTTACAGACAACAAGCTGAAGACAGTTTCAGTTGTGACTGACAGAGGTCAGCAGCAGGTTCAGAAACAGGGGTGCAACCAACCATCAGTTGAAAGGAATGACAAGGATGTTGTCATAGTTGGGACTATTGTTTGTCCTATAAGAGTTGAAAGGAAGATAGACTTGAACACTTCAGAAGTTCAAGAGGTAGTTCAGCCAGAGGTTCTGGTTAGGCAACCTGACAAACACAGAGTATGTGAGAGAAAGGCCTACATCAACAGGCATGATGATTTACTTGCCAGAAAGCAAGTTACAGTGCAGAAGTCTTGGAGCAGCCAAGAGACCGCAGCAGACAAAGCTGGAGCAGGTCAGAAGACTGACAAGGCAAAGTGTCAAGGTGGAGGACTTCCACATGCTAAACTCATGGGACATGAGTTCTTTTCTTTTGGGGAGTATGGTGCAGGAGCACCTACCTGACAGCTGGTCTTGATAAGGCAGTTAGTAGTTTAGATCATGTTTGTGTTTCCAAGAAGGTCTGTTAGACCAAATGCATGTAATAAGGTCATGCTGATCATGATAAGATCATGCTGACCAGGCTTTTGCTATTTTTAGCTAGTTAGTTATAACAGCTGTCATGATGTATGTTCGGTGGGATCTCCCAGCCGCCTGGAGAGTTCCCAGCCGCTTGGAGTTGGGTCAGTAGTACTCATAGGGAAATCTTTATAAGCATGAGATCGGTTGATTGTAGAGATCATCGATCGGCAGTGTAGTGTTGCATCCAGCAGAGGAGTTGAGTGTTCTGTGTGAGGAACATCATATTGTATTGCATCTTTGAATCAATAAAGATCCTGTTTCGTTTTCTGTTGATCTCCTTTGTATAATCGATCTGCTGGTTTGCGTGGCTGCATGGATTTCCTGATCCATTCCACCGGTTGATCTGTCTGATCGGTGGAATGGTAATGTACATTAGGGTAGGTAGTAGTTTGTTTGTTTGCATGCAGGTGTGCAGGATCGCGGTCAAGAGATGTTGAAGACCCTAGCATCCTCATGTGCTAGGTCGGGTTGATAAGCTGACTGAGTTGGAAGATCACCCTGAGTTGGATCGGGTCATCCCTGGTGGATCGGCGAAGAGAGATTTCGCTAAGTGCAGAAGTTCGTGAAGACGGCATCATCAGGATATTTCTGCAAATATCCTGCAGACAGTTCGGATATCGTCATCCGGATAAGTGGAGGAGATCGGCATGATGATGTCGATTGCATGAAGTGCAAGTTCGTCGGGGTGATCATCAGCAGGAGGAGCCGACGAGTGTATCGGCATCAGGATCATCATATCGGGAGTGCCAATCATCCGCATATCGCGAGTAGATGCGGAAGAGAAAGTTCGTGTTTTTGGCTAAGTGTTGAGAAGGTCATCAGGATATTGGGTGACGTCATCGTCATCAGGATATGACGTCATCGTCATCAGGATATTGAGATATCCCCCTATGCGAGTTCATCCTGCTGTCGTTAAGTATCGGCATCGGCAGAAAGTGTATTAGCGTCATCAGGAGGTTTCGAAGACAACCGGATAATTTATATCATGATGCTGTTGCTTGTGTCGTCGGGTAGCGGAGCATCGAAGGTAAGCTGCTGAAGGTGAACGTCATCAGGATATTTGGAGCAACCGGATGTTGAATATCCTGCTGACGAAGGTAGAGTCGGAGATCATGATGATGACGATGGAGTCTGGCGCCCGATGAACAGTGCAACAGGAGGATGTGTGCGCCCGCTGAACATCATGATGATGATGTTAGAAGGAAAGCGGAGGTGAACAGTAGTCGGCGGGAGGATGTTTGCGATCGTCCGCAATATGATGATGCTGTTGGTTTTAAGAAACATGATGCTGACAGAGTAAAGCCGAAATATGATGATGTTGGTAGTTTTAGGGAATATGATGATGATGAGGTTGGTCTGCAGACATTCATGCTATATGCGAATGTTATAGTCTGGATGCCTCTGCATCACCTTGATAGTATTTAGAATTCTCATACTCTCCTCCACAACATGTGTGCCTTGTGTGCAACATCATCGCATGCCACTGACATTGTTCATCATGCACCATTGGGCATAATCCCACACAATCACTGTTCTATTGTACCTGATTGTACATGACTTTGCATAGCCTTGCACACCCCTGACAACATTAGTAGATTTCCACACCTAGACTTTGTAGCCATGGAACACAATGCCAACCTTCAGGACTATTAAATCGACAAGTAGTTAGAAAGTCAATGGTTTAGGACGAGGCATTACAACTTCCTCCTCTTGTTTGTAACTTAATGTAATATACATATTTATTCATCTCTTCACATGGAAGAAGGACAAATAATTGACTAGTTGTAGGCAAACTAGTTGACGTGTTCACCCCTTTTTGGTTGCATGAATCCTCATTCCTTGCCGTACCATCTATAACACTTGTTGTACTCTATTCATTTCTGATTGTAAATAGAAGTAACATATATATTTGCTAAGGTCTTTCACTTCCATATATTAATTATATATTAATTTTCTAATCTTCTGTTTTCATTCACATAATCTATGAACTTTGTTTCTCAAAATTAATTTTCCCCTTAGACTACTTAAAATCCAAATTACTTATACACTAATTATTACATAAAAAAACCCAATTAAAATAAATCCAAAAACAAACCCAAAAAGTTGAATCCAAAAAACTATGCAATTTTCACCCTTACAACCCAACTCCTAAACCCACTTTTAAACCATCCAAACTTATCCATGGCACATCGGACATATTACATCGTATGTAGGTCAATACTCCAAAAACAAAAGAATGAGACCTTAAAACATAACAGTCCAAAGTCACCCTGCCGTTCCGGGTCACAATTTGATCTTCAACATCAAAATGTGAAGGTGATACTGATGCTCATTTAATGATCATTCGCTGCTACCTAGTGCTTTCAAAAGTAGGGGAAAAAGCACAAACGTCAACCATCAAAGCTTTTTCACAGAGTAGGATGGTTGGAAGCTCAATTCCCGCTACTAAGATTTGAATGAAGAACTGTTAATAATTATCCTCGTTTTTTCAAAGGTTTCTCTGTTACCACTCTCCTCTATCTAAGACGTTTTCTCACGTTCAATAATGACGGGGCTCCACTTGTTTAGTTTTTATATCAGTTGGAGGGAAATACTTTTAAATAAATAATATTAACTAAAATTAAGAATATTAGACTTGTTTACCTTGGAAGAATATTTGTTTGTCGGGAGCATAGGTAGGTAATCAAAAGCATTCACAAGCATCACAGAATATAACATTCGAAGCTTGTGTTTGCAGGCACAACAATTTCACACCCGACGAAACTCTGCAGATGTTCAGCTGGAATGCTGGAAATTTATGCAACCCGTTAAGCCCAATTCGCTATTCGTATGACACCCAAAAACACAGCTGAGTGAAAGCAAAAAAGAAAGTGTGGCAAATAAAGGGGGTTTAGGTTCAGGCATCATGGGCAATGGTTCGGATTTTGAGCTGCCGGAGGAGATTCTGACGGTTCTGCCGACAGATCCATATGACCAGCTGGATTTGGCCAGGAAGATCACCTCCATCGCCATTTCTTCCAGGGTGTCCAAGCTGGAGGCCGAGAATAGCAGACTCAGGCTTAAACTCTCCGAGAAGGATCACATCATTCGAGACCTTGAGGGTAAAATTACCCAGCTTGATTATGCCCTGCACGAATCCAATGACCGCTTGTCTCAATCCATCGATCAACAGGTAAGCCGTTTTTCAGAGGACTTTGATTGTTTAATGCATCTAGAAAACGAGTAATCTCTTTCCCCGGTGTTCAAGATACCCATATTCCAATGCTACACAATCTTTAGCCATAACCCTAATACCACAAATTCATATGTCCACACGTAAGTACTCCATAACCTTACTTACCCATTATATACACCATTACCAATAGTCTAAGCCTCTTAAAGCATATTACGGTTTACCCATATTTCAATACTTAAAAATCTCACATACCCATGCTACAGTACCCTACAATCCCCTTAACATGTTTCTTATTGCAGTGAATGATTTAAATGTAGGCTACTCACTTTACGAATGCACCACTTTATGATTGCACACGCCCAGCATCCATTTACCATATTTTAGAATTCCACATCCTCACTTATCCATATTTCACTACTCTAAATCCCTGTAACATGGTGACTTATTGTGGCTTGGAAGATTGAATTTGGCCAGTCACTTAAAAAATGTCCCTCTTCATCTTTGCACCGCAATCCTTTTAGCAAAAAATAAGTAAATTACATCAAAATCCTTTAATACGACTATAAGTAATTTGTTTATAATTTCTTTTAGCTGGTTTGATTGGCTTGCCCTCAATTGTTTTCCTTCGGACTTGCCAAGCCTGTTCTTTTTAGCCAGATACCCGTAATTCAATACTCCAACCTCAGTTAACAATAATCCACATGCCCATGTTTTAACCTTAACAATTACCCATACGCCTATATTTATAATTTTAACATTAATGATTACTTCACAATAACCCATATGCACATAATATGATATTTCAAAATCTCCATTATGTGTTTTCTTTATTGCAGTCCGGAGATTTGAACCTGGCCATTCTTTTTACAAATACATTCCTTTACACTTTGAAAATAAAATAAGAGTTATTCACGATTGCTTTTGGTTCAATTGTATTGAATTGAATTACCTTATTAGTTTTTCTTCAAGTTGAATGTGCTTGCTCTTTTCTGGGGAAAGGGGAATGGGGTTTGATATGTTCACATAACTTTTAGACATGGCATGAATCTTTCACATCAACCCAAACATGCGTTGTCACTTGATTGTAATTTCCTTGGCCTATTTTCTTACAAATTTTGTATTCTCACTTAATTGCTCTTTTTTGGATTTATTTCTTATGGCCATAGTAACAGGTAAAGGTAAAGGTCGCTTTTTAGTTAAGTGCCAAGTGAGACACCAAATTGGTGTATTATACTCCTTATGAAAGCCCTCAAAGGGACGTGTTTTCATTTACCTTAAATACTATTCAAATTTTGTAGCCCTAGTAGTAAACTCAAACTTGCCAATCCACCTATACCAGGAGTTAATATGTCAGGAAAAACCAGTTACATAAGTATCATATAGACTTGGTGTTAATATGTTACAATATGTCTAGAGATTTTCTTACCTTAACATACCTGTTTTAAGGACAAACCGTAAATTTATTAGCTAGCGCAGGTACTTAACTTTGATTGTTTAATTTTGTACAAATAACACTTTACCCCCACATTGTTCTGGGATTGGACCTGGGTCATCATGGTGGTAAGCAAACCAACTAATTGCTAGACCACAGATCAATGAAATATCACCTCAATAATACTTCAGACCTCTAGGAACATATTAGCCATGCTTGAAATGTACCATTTTGAAGGGAAAGTGTTCATGCTATTCCATAGTACTTAACTCTGATTGTTTAATTTTGTACAAGTAACACTTTACCCCAACATTGTTCTGGGAATGAGCCCTCCTGGGTTTGGACCTGGGCCATCATGGTGGTAAGTGAACCAACTAATTGCTAGACCATAGCTCAATGGAATATCACCTCATTAATACTCGAGACCTCTAGGAACATATTTGCCAGGATTGAAATGTACCATGTTGAAGGGAAAAGGTTCATGCCATTCCATATGGTGTTAAGATGTCCTTAGGTAGTTAATTGTTCTAATTTGATTACATTGTAGGTTCATCATCATAAAATGCCTTCCTTTTTTAGATTTATTAGGATTTCTTATGTTTTTTATTTAACTGGAGTCTGACCTCAGTGCTGGTAGCTTTAGCTTTATGTTGGTTTCGAGCTTCTTAGAGTATTTTTTAAAATATCAGGCATGAGGTTTCCAACAATCTTGTAAACCTTTCACTGAAGACATCAAAACTAGTCACAGTTCTTTTCTGAGTGGCCAAGTACTTGCTACTTTTACCACATAAAATAAACCTTTGCCAAATTATTAAAATTGAAATAAATTCTAATGATGGTGTTTTTTAATTTTCTATGTTTGTCTGGTTATAGCTGACTTTTTGTGTGGTATTTTGTGCTTGGTAAGTTAGTAATTACTCAAACCCATGCCTTATAAAATGCATGGCGAATGCACTGTCAAGTTTACATACAGTTTGGCTTACAAGCCACCTTTAAGGGGTATGTGTTAATGTGGGATGTGGACCCTGCTTCATCTGGAGTAGCTGACATTATTATCATGCCTTCATTAACAAAGGGAGCATGCTCAACTGGGATCAAAACCTCCTTGCCCAGTTATTGATGAGTTTTCCCTATGATATAACCAGCCCAGAATTTTTTATAGAAACAAAGAATGAAAATCCACAAATAATCAAGAACACAAGAGAGTTATGCCACCAAATCTTCTAGGTTCACAATCTTAGTATGGATTAAATAGATATACAATGATGAGGGTGCGTGTCAACTGAAAAAGGCACAAAAGGCAAAATGCAATTACAGAAACAGTTACAAGAGTGACATCTCATCATTCACAATTTGCGGTAGATTAAGAAGGAATATACACAAACAACCAGGAACACAAGATTCAAGAGAGATATGCTGCCAAAACTGTTCTGTTTACACTATTCAATAGTCTGGATTAAATAGAGATATTGTGATAAGGGTATGTGCTGGCTGTATATGACCTTGCACATGCAAAGGGCAAAGAACCAAACAACTAAAAGCTGAATTTAATTACATAAAAATATTTACAAGGGTGAATCTTATAATTTCCCCCTGCAGTGGACAGATGAATGATAACCAGCTCATAGCTTCCAAGATGAGCTAGGATAAAATCGAATCTGGCAGAATCTGGAGTCTGTGCAGACAACAAACAATGATGCTGAAATTCCAAGATGATAGAATTTAAATGATGAATGAGAAAACTTGGAAATCATGTGAATGAAATATTTTGGAGACTGAAATGCATTGTGAAGATTTGATCTCTAGAAATTGATCATCAGCATGTGAGAAGACCTTTGCACCAAGGAGATACTATTATAGTGGCATGTGATTTGGATCCAAGTCATAGAATTCTGTCATATGTGGAGTTGCTGAAGATGCTAGGTTTCCTAGCTTTTGAATAAAATCTATGATAGGCATTGAAGCAAGAGGAGAAGATGCCAATATTGAAGATGTGAAAAGCATAGTAGCACTCCATTTGCACAGCATTGAGATGGTGTTGGAAAAATTGTAAATGGAATTTAATTGCCTGGGTTTAAAATGGAAGAACTTGGCAAACAGAAAAAAGAGATAGGGATATGAATAAAAGTTTCTGTACCACACTTTGGATTTGCAAGTTATTCTTGAGTTTTTGGAAAATTTACAGAATTTTTTGTCACAGTCATTTGAATTGGTATGGGAAACATGGCGGGACCTGATTCATCGGGTTATTCACAAGTTTTGCTACTACGGTGAAAGTTCCATTATGAAATTGGTAGGAAGCTTGCTTAGGATTTAGACCCACTGTCCACTGAGGAAAGGGATTACCAACAAGAGATATATGGTGTTAATCATTGGTCTTCTTGATTTTGATTGTCATAGGAAGACAATTGGGCAGAGGTTGGAGAGATAGGATCATGTTGGACATGGTGCTGATGGTCCCCCCCTGTGGATGTAATCACTAGAGCAGGGAGGAGGGCTGTGAGGCACCAGTCAAAAAAATTGCTCACAGCAGAGCTTTCTAAAAAAGGGATGCATACTCTGAAACAATATATTCATTATTGGTTGTGTGGCTAATCAGTTAAGAAGTGTATGATGCCCTGTGGTTACAATGTCGATGAAGAAGAATTATCAATTTTCTTAATGAGCATAGGAAGTGAGGATGGCATGCTTGGTTGTGTAGACAAAAAGAAGTTACAAGATGGATTTGCATGTGCCTAAGAATTGTCATGTTCACTGAACTTGATTTGTATTGTTGGGAGAGGAATCAATGTAGAGAGACCACATGGATGTGTCCCTTGTTTTGTCAACTGTTGGAACATGCTTGTTATTTGCAGCATAATTTAATGCTGAAATTCATTTTGTTGCTGTTGTCGTTCTTGTAGCTCTTGTGCAAACCAAGTTAAAGGTTTGTATCACACCTGAGGAACTTTTGGGACTGCCAAAAAATCCATAACAATAAATTAGAAGTGTAATAAAACAAGAAACGACACAGGACACTTCTTTTGTTTTGTTGCGTTTCTTTTTTTGTTTGCTTTTTTCTCCTTTGTTTTGATTCTTTGAATGATAAAATAATTATAGTGAATTGGTTAAGAGTCACAAATCCCCTGAGAATTGAGAAATTGTCCCACTGAACAAGAAAATAAACTTGAATTCTAGCATGAAAAACAGGAAAAAGCTTTATGTCTCATCTGGATGCTGGCTTACTGTCAGCTTTCAGCGTTGTTTCAGCTTTTAGAATTTCCTCCGACCTAGTAGTAATCTAGGCTGTTGCCATGGTGAGTTAATTGGTTATCTGTTTCTTATATGATGTAAAAGGGTTTGGGCCCTTTCAAAAATCCACCTTTACCTATTAATCAAAAAGAAAAAAAGAAGGAGGAAAAAGCAAGAAACAACCATCTTCTTACACTACAAAAATGAGCACTTTTAGAAACTGCAACTTTGGGGCTGTTGCTGTAAAAATATGATAATGAAGTAGATGGTTGCAAATAATCAACAATTGTAAGATTTATGTGTGTATCAGGATAATACACAGTTGTAGGCAAGCCTCATACAATTTCTGTCTGCCAAGCAGAGCCAGCAGATTATGTAGGTAATATACATGTAATAAGTACAAGGAAGGATTGGTTAAGAAGCTCAAAAATTTAGAAATCCTGAACCAGAAATCTACAAATTAAGAAAAACAGCATCCTCTTCATTTTTTTATTGTGTTCATTAAAACAAAAGTTGGCTGAATTTTGTGTCAGGAAGGTGGAGAGTAGAGTTTGAGGACACAAAAGGGATTTTGGATAGAACCAACAAATTTTCAGCATGAAAGGAACCATACTTACAGCAACAAAAAATTCCCACTATTGGCAGCTTAAAAACCTATAATCAAGAGAGGGGTTTTCGCAGGAGCAAGGTTGGGCTTGAGGAGTCTGAGTGGGAAGAAAAGGGGAAGATAAAGTTCAGGCTCCTGGACCTCAAGAGAGGAACACAAGGAATGTGTGGATGTGAGTTATTGAGTGTGGGCCTGAACTTGGATCTGATACCACTTCATATAACCCGCTTAGGCTTTACCACAGTAGCTACATGAACAGCTGAGAACACAGAAGAAATATGCCACAAAAACTGTTATGTTTATATAAATACTTGCAAGAGTGAATCTTGTCACCCTAAGTTTGTGTTGATTGTGGAGTTGAGGTCTGGTTGTCATCTTACTGCGTCATGTGCATAAGATGGAAATCTTTCCTTGTTTAACTCGGAACAGGAAGGAGTGGCGAGATTTGTATGTAGATACAGTTTGAACTTTTGCTTCTCAACCTTATGTAACTAAGTACACATTCTCACCCATTTAGACTAGACCTGGTATATTTTGCAGGATGTTATGGTACTCTTGACTGATCTTAGCTGCTATTTAAGTTCCCATCCATAACATTTTTTCTTCCGTTTGACCAATAGGTTTCTGGGATAAATTTTTGGTCACACCAACTATAGAGGATTTGGATTTTCTGCTATTAGCACATCTAGGGGCTGTGTTTTTCCATTTGTTGTCTGGGGTTTTTGGATGTGGCCTATATCAAGCCAATGAAGGTCCATTGAAAATCTATCATCATCTCTTCAAATTTTCTGCAGAGAAGGCATGGAAATCCATAAGCTTTGCAAAACACCCGTAATACGCAAACCACAGCAAACAGTTGTGTCTGTGAACTGCCCAGCAAATACTATTATAGACAGTTGTGCTGTCGGGAATAATGGAGATACTTGAGGTTTGAGGAAATGAAGCCGGAATCCCTAGGAGGACAGAATTGGATATTGCAATATGGTGGCTTTGCACGGCCTTTGTATTGGCAACCCAGACTTATTTTTAAAACCATTTGGAACAAATTTTATCTTGTTGGATGTTATTGAAGTGTTGAATATTTTGTTAAGAATAGCTTCACTTTATTTATTAATACTAGGTGTGGTTTGCCTTGAGTTTGAATAACTTTGTAATTCATTGGAAAGTGATTTTTTTTGCTATTTAAACTTTCTGCCAAATTTTATTTATTTGCAAAGATATGACTTGTTTTAGTGTAGTACTGTACAGTCTAATTGTTTAATTGTTTGCAGAGCAAACTGGCAAATGAGAAGAATACGTTGATGTACACTGTCAAAAAGCTTAATCGAGATGTGGCAAAGGTAAAGGGTCTCTTGGTGATGTCAGAGATAGATAGCATGGCAATTCATTTCTTATATACTTATAATCTTTTTGATGGTATAAATGTTTTTAATTTATGCAGTTTTCTCATTCATTGAAGGAGTTTGGTTTTTTTTTTTTTTTTTGAGGGCTAGCACGTTTGCTGATTTTTGTCAAAAGATAAAAATTAGTACTTTTATTTGTATCCCTAGATGATTACATGAAATAAACAGCAAAAAACACAAAAATAGATTGTAAAATATCTTTTGAGGTTCCAACATTTGCATAAATGCAAGAAATCAAAGCTCTTGGGTATTTGGATACTAGCGTAAACATAGATACCCTTTTCTCCCTCTAGCAGGAAGTCTTTCTTAGGTAGTTTCTCTTTGCTTGTAGACACGTGTATGGACATAGATTGAGTTTTTCACTTATTTAACACAAAGTTTATTATTAACTTGCCATCCTTGTCTTATAGTATGTCTCATCTCTTATGTCAATCATACATTTGAATTTTGTTTGTATTACCATATGCACGTGCAAAATGTAATCAGTTTGTTATGAGCTCAACTATGAAACCTGCAATAACTGTTATAAACTCTAGAGTAGAAACCCTAGGTTTGGAAAGAACTTGTCTATGACCAACAAATAGAAATCCAAACTCTGAACGCTCATTGAATTTTTTTAATTTTTTTTCCTCTGTTAAATCTCTAAGAGCAGAAATTTGTGAATGATCTGATTATTTAGGATGGCATGGAAAACCATTACTCAAGTATTGTATTGTCATTGACATACCAGTTCAGGCAGTGCATAGGCAATAAGAACCTTTTTATGAGACGCTATAGGTGGCAGTACCAATTTGGGCTAAAAAGTCTACAAAGTAAGTATGGCCACTCCACTTGGCCAAGTGTCTTTTAAAACCTATGTTTAAAACCATGCCTACTCCCCATTTTAATGTCTAAGGGCCTGTTTATAGCTAATGTTATGACTTTAGTTCTGTTGTTTTTTATATGTGGGATAAAGACTCTACATAAAACTCTGTTAACTAACATAAAACAGTCAACTTATCTTTTGCTCATCTTGAATTGTTTGCCCCAAAGCAACTGCAGTGTTGGGGTTTGCAGTGTTTTAGGGCCTTCCCATTTGGCATCCTGGAATGGAAAATCCTTTTACTGAACAGGATATTGTAGTAGTGCCTTAGCTCATATTCTTCTTGAGTTGACAAAATTTCTTCTATAAGACCACATTCTTTATCATTGAGTGAAGATAAGGAATCTGCATCCCAACTTTCTTCATGCACAAGGCTTGGAAGGTGTCATGCACTCATCACCCTATTGACAGCTCAAAATTCAAGAGCTATAAAATCTGTTCTACTTTTACTAGAACTTTATGGTCCCGACTCCCTTAGTATCTATTCAGAATCTTTCCCATGCCTTTACCTTTCAAAAATTGATCCTTATAAGGTTGTAATCTTAAAAAGGCCCAATCAACTATTTCAAACTTGGGCCAATTTGTGGTTTTCCTCTAGTTGCTTTAATATTTGCTAAGTTGCTGGTTTAGTTGCGGATTTGGGATTCAGTTCACTGCTATGGTGATTTTTTTCCTTGCATTCAGTATGGTTAAAACACACACCCACCCATAATTTACAAAGAAAAACACAGAATTGCAAACATAGTTGATAGTGATAAAGATAATTGATAATTCAATGTCAAATGTCAAATCAATACAAAATACAATCAGTAATCTTCATCTTGCTCTTCCTTGAGTGCATCAAAGTCATCACTTGGTTCATTTGAACCACAAGCAATTGTAGTGCCACTCCTACTAGCTACATCCTATGTAGGAGCTTCCTCATTATCTAAAGAGATTGTGGAAAGTCATGCAACAGATGCATCCAAGTTGACATGCTCACGAGTTACATTTCAATTCTTCTTCACCCTTTGCTTATAGTTGACTTGCTTACGTGAAGGGGTGCAAGTTGGAATGCACATAGTCCAACTCTTTTTCTTTTTTGCAGTCAACTAGTTGCACTTAATTGAGTGGATAAAGGAGTATGTATCCTACTTCTGTTCAAGTGAAAAACTTGCAACCTGTTGAAATTGGGGATAAACTATAAAGTCAATACAACATTTGTAATTATAAAACATAATATATAACTACAAAAGAATAGTAAGAATGTCAGAAATGAAAAATGCTTACCAGTGATAGAACTTTGATTGCAAGAGGTTGGAGGTGCCATGATCTATAAGCGTCCTTGTACTTGTCTCGAAGAGTGTTAATACTGTAATTATTTGACGAGATGAAGTTGCCAAACTCATACACAACACTATCCTTCATTTCAGGATATGGGAAGATTCTTTGGAATGTAGTCTTGTACTTGTCATAAACTTTTGTATTTCTATATGATGCCATTCTTTTGGGAAAAGAAAGTATCTCTATGTTATAATATTTGGGAGACAGTGATGCTAGGGTGTGGTCATCTTGTTCCAATGATAAAAAATGATTCTTTGCACCCTTTTGAAAAATACTTTTGCAGAATTATTCTCCTTGGTTGCTATTATGTGTTTTATTTTTTAATCATGGAGTACATAAAAATCATATGTTTCTCTCAAACACGGCCAATTCGTATCAACAACCTTGACCATTCTCATGATGGGCTTGGTGAGATGTAATCCACACGAGCCCACCAATTATCATCTAGGATCAACAATTTGACCTTTTGGACCCTTTGTGAATCTGCTTGTCTCCACACGCTCTAAAGGTTGCTAATGACCATGGTGCTTAGTGCCTTTTGCACCTTAATAAGTCATCTCAAGGTGATTGTGTGTGTGATGAATTGAGTCTCATAAACCTAATGTAGTGTAAAAAATAACAAATTAAAATTAAAAATAGTCATATAAACTTATAATTAAAATTTAATTGCAAACTTAAGGTAATTTAAAAAATATTGAAATTTCATAAGCTTACCTTCGACAACTCAAACTTAGAGAAGGACTTGAAGATGCCTTATGACTTATGATATTTTGTCATGAAGATCTAAATTTCCTCACCCTCGGTGTACATTTCTTTCACCCACTCTATCTTTGTGCCAATCTTTTGCATCACCAAGTTGAGAGAGTGGATGATACATGGTGTCCAAAAAATGTGCTTGTATGTTGCTTTGATCAATAAACTTGCTGCCCTACAATTTTTAGTGTTGTCCATTGTGACTTGGACAATGCTTTCTTGCACCCTGTAATATCCCCAATGGGATCTGCCCTAAAATTCTGAAAATAAATTTCTGAATTGTGCCCTAATTTTCTGTTTTTTAGTTTTCTGCTCAAAACACTAATTTTCTGAATTCTGATTTTTATTTTCTGCTCTCAAACAATTTATCACAGTGAACATACAAGTGTCCAAATATGACAAATAAACATGCCAATTGATGCTACCAATTGAAGATTACATCAAACATGAATTACACCATGAAATACACAAGATATATTCATCAAATGTCACACAACAAGTCTGATTTTTAGAATAGAAGCCTGCTGCTATAAATCAGAATAGGAAGTCTGAAAATTACATCCAAAAGAAGGGCTCAAACAAGACAAACATGACCCAACTGCTGCTGTCCAAATCTGCCCTAAACCCTAGGGTTGTACATACCAAAATATGGCGAATGAAGATCAAACAAACCCTCCAAAGGGCGGCACTCACAAGAAATGATGGTGGCTGCAAATTAGGGTTTGAGGAAACCCTCCAATGACGAAAATCGCCTTCCTCAAGCCAAGTCACCCTTCTCCAATGGTGGCGCTCAAATTTTAGGGTGAAACCCTAGGACAATATCAACACAAACCACCAAGAATGCTGTTCCAAGTGTGGCGCTCCAAATTAGGGTAAACCCTAATGCAATGTGCACACAAATTGCCACAATAATGATTCTCCAAGTGCGGCGCTCAAGTCTAGGGCAAAACCCTAGTGCCAAATGAACATAAAATGCCACAAAGAGATCCTCCTCCAATGCTGATTGTAATGTCCCCTTTTAGGATATTCCTGATGTCTTTACCTGCATACAATAATAATAATCACTAGAAAGGGACATTAGAAATATTAAAGATCAATAAATTAGATAATAATCAGTTCATAGTATTATTCATATTAAAATTCATCTATCATTCATATTAAGTTCATCTATCATAGCATAATTATTAATGAGATCAATACTTCATAACATAAATAATGAGATCAAATCATCATAGCATAATCAATATTTTTAATTCAATACATATATTAACAAGCACAAAGTATACACGCTATACATGAAGCATACACGGAATTCACAGAGCAGACATATAATCATTTTAGGGTTATTCGCAATGGTCAACCACATAATGAAATTCTATGAGAAAGCCTATAGGATGCTGGGAGCCTGTCCTCCTCAACCAAGCCCAAGGGCGTGGTATGTCCATTCCGGATAATTCCACCCCTTGGCCCACAAGTGGTAGGAACTCCCGTCCATCCAACTTGGGGTGGCCTACTTGATGAAGGGACCAGTGCTGCTGCTTGTCCCCTAATATGCATTTTACATTCATTCCGAATGTGATGGCTCATTGGGTTAAAAGTACCTCCTGATGGATTTCAAGTTCGGTTCAAGGATTGTAATATATCCTTTTTTGCTGTTTACACTTGTTGTATAACCAATACATATACTTGATATATTTCCTTTTGCTTGATTCTTATATGACTTCCTTCCAATGAAGATAGCTTCCTTTGATTGTTAATTGATATCTCAGATATTTGCTGATTTGATTGATTCAATAATAGAATTATAGAACGATAGAATAATCTAATGATAGAATGATCGAATTATAGAATGAGAGAAGAGTAGCAGGATAGAATGAAAGAATGATATAGTAATAGACTGATGGAATAATAGACTGATAGAATAGAATGATATAATGATAGAAGAATAGAATGAAAGAATGATATGATGATTGAATAATAGAATTATGGACTAATAGATTAATAGAATGAGAGGCTGATAGAGTTATAGCATGATAGAATGGCTGCAATAAATAATTCTCTGTTGTTATCAATTATTGCATATATATATCACTGCTGATCTGTTCCTGCAGATTTATCTCTGCTAAATATATATTTTCTTTCTTATTTCTGCTTTTATAGTCCAACGATCATTCCTGTTCCTTCATTTACTTCTTCTTGGATGATCTTCTTTAAAGTCTTATTTATTTACTTCATGCTGCATATATCTTTCATTTTTCTCTCATAAAAGACTACTTTCTGCTTGTATTTAAGTGATAGATTCTTTTATTCTACACCCCACTCCAACCACACTTCTTATTCACCTTTTATACCTTCACCTTCATGTCTCTTCATTGAGAAGGTGCGAATTCTTTCTAAAGGTGGCGTTGTTTATTTATATAGAGGCGCTTCTTCATTAATACATATGGAGCGTTTTACTAAGTAGTCGGCCTTTATTAACAAGGGAGTCGCCTATGAGGGTCGGCCTTCATATATTGGTAATTACTTCTTGGGCAGCGATCCTAATTGAATACTTGGGTGCTGTTTTTAGATAGTCTTCCCTCATATTAAATCTGCATGGGCAAACTCATACTGCAAGCCTTTATGAAAGTAATCTTCCTTTGAGATAGTTTATTCACCACGTCATTGTATCTCTACATCATGAAACTAGACTGAGCCTTAAGACTGAATAGATACTTCCTTCAATAGACATGCTACAGTTTATACATCGGTCTATTAAGGTATTTCATGTATTTATTAAGGCGCCATGTTTGAATAGATCGAGCCATTTAAAATACTCTGCCTATTGACAACCCAACATTCATGGCAATCTTGACCTCTTTTATTTGTCTTCTTATTTTGCTATCGAGGGTTCAAAGAAGGTGTTGAACCAAGTAAACATTCTTTCCATATTGTTGGCACTTTATGACAGATGCAAAACTCTTTCGGTGAGCCTTTTGTTCCCAAACCCATGGAGACCCTGTTGTTAACACATAAATTATAATGTCCCTTTGAATTAAATCTTACTTTTCATGAAGGTCGGCCCATGTTTAGAGATTTATTTTATTTGGTGGGGCATTACAGTGATCTAAAAATCTGAGTATGCAATCACGCTCCAATCCTCCAAAGATCTCCAATGAAGTGCAAGTTGAACTCTGTAATGAGTCCACCACAATGATGAGCTAGGGTTTTGTCCAACTCACCTAAAATCACAAGGGTTTTCGTCCTTGGATTCGGGCCCAACAAACGTTGCAGCCAAATGAGATAAACTCAATGAGAAATGATGAATGAATGATCTTGAAATGACTCCAAAACACCTTTTATTTATAGCCCTCCAAAATAGACTCCTCAAGGCTGACCTCCTCTTGGCAAATCCTTTTATTTTATTTTATTCTTTTCTCCCATAGTGCTGACCTCCCTCTAGGTGCCAAGAATATAAAATAATTTTATTTTATTTTTATTATTTTTTCCCAACTTGGGCGACCACCTTTTAGGGCTTCATAATACCTTTTTTTGGACCTCTCCTAGGTCGCTCACCTTGAAAACAATTTTATTTTATTTGTTTCTTTTTTCCCATGGTATCACAAAAATATGGAAAGTCATTTCTCATCATCAAATTGCCCGACAAAATTAGTCAAATACATCATTTGGCTACCCATAATATTCCCTTGCCCCTTTGACCTAGCCCATGGGAATAAAATAGGCTAGTCGACTTTGATGGGTGATCACTGAGAAAAAGGGGACATTACAGTCCTCCCTTCCCGGAATTGCTTGCCCACAAGCAATTGCAAATCTGGATATTGTATCCTTTGGTCACTTCCCCAAGTAGCATCCTCAAGTGGCAAGTCTCTCCATCCAATCAAGTACTCCGTGATCACCCTGCTTCTCAACTTGTGGCTGCATCTCCCATAGTGAATATGAAGAATGATATGCAAAGTGAGTTCTGGTGGCTAGCAATGTGATAAAACCAACCATACACACTCGAACTCAATTCGGCTCCATTTCCCAAATTCTGAAATTCTGCTCCTCCATGCAATCTATATGTGTGGCTGTAGGAACAAGAATACCAAATCATCAACCACAAGTGTCATCAATTCTCTTCCTTCGAAGGCTCTCTTGTCCACAAATGCTAAGTCTATCAAAGACAAAGCATCATACATATCCAAATCCTTATAGAATGTCATGCCACTTGAGATAGGTGATGTCATAATCATGATCTTTGAAGCACAACCATCTGCACCAAACCTTCCGCTGCTCCACTTTGATATAAACATCACTCAACCCAAAGTTGTGAAGCAACTCACCAAAATCCCTATGAAGTATTGTACCAATCAAACCAATACCTGGATCTCAAATTATTACACCATCACACCAACTGAAAATGAAGAGATAAGTGTCTCTCATCATGTTGTCATCACCAACTATCCATCTAAATCTGAATGGTCTCATATGGATGTGGAAAGTGTCCATCACATGTGCATAAACCAACATGCCAATCCACTCGAGACTGTTGATATAAATCAGAACAACACTAGGAAAACTGAAAATCAGACCTACGATCATGCCAAGAATGCTTCTACTGTCATAAGATGATAGGATCTCATCATCATGTAACCTCCTAAAGTGGTAGTGACAATCCCATGCACACCAATTCATCCAAACAGCTGCAAACATCAATGTATAGTCTGAAAATTCCATGATCAGCAATGTAGAACAGCCATCCATCACCAAGGTGTGAGCTGAAAACCAATGGATTAGGGCTGGAAAATTTCTGCTCTCATGCTCAACTCCATGCCTTGGACTATAGTCCAGCTGAAACTTAACATCCACAAGCATATATCTCTCAAAATTGGATACCTTCATAGTATCTTCTTCGCATATCTCAAGTTCTGAAATCAGGTCTGCCTTATGCCCAATCCACGAATCATCATCACAATGGTGTAGTGTCAAAAGACAAGTAGGCTCATTGAGCTCTCCATGAATGGTCAAGTTCTCCTCCAAATCTGAATCAAGAATGTTTTCTTCCACACATGCATGCCTATCATTATTTGTTGGTCCACAAAGTGTATGCACAACTACCTCTTCCTTAGCCATGACTTGAATCTTCGTTCGGTTCTCCCAAAGATGTGACTCATGAACCCCATGATTAAGATCGTTTGAACAAAATGAAATTTCTGAATCATACCTCTCAAAATGTCCATGCAAATCTGATTGCTCTTTGTGTTCTACTATCATAAGAGGTTCATCCCGCAAATGCTTAACCTCCACAACTTTTTCCCTTGGAAGAATTAGGGATTGACGAAGAAATGTATTTAGCTGTTCCCTTTCATAACCCATGTGAATTCTTTGCTCCTTAATTTTTTGTAGGTGCTGTTTTGCTTGGGCAGCCAGCAACTTGGCTTCCCTAGCCCTCCTTAGCCACTCATCACACATGCTTTGAGTCCTCTTTACATCCTCTAGGCTATGAAGCACAAAATCAGATTGTTTTTGGCTTGGATCCACAACTGTTACCTCATGCTTAACCAACAAATCTTGAGTATCAACAATGTAAGGCTTCTTACCACTATTATCCTCATATGATATAGCTACCATCTCATGATTATGTGAAGGTAAAGGACTTCTGTTTGTAATAAAAAAATCATAACTGTTATCATACCTTTTTGTAGTGTCTTCATGGATCTTAAGCACTTCTCCCTCCATGGTTGGATGCTCATCAACAAATGGTGGTCCAAGAAGTGTGTCAAGCTGAAAACCAAGTGTATTACTTGTCATAACTTATATTCCATGGCTGCAAGTTATATCTTCATGTGGACATTTCCTCTCTAATCTCAAGACTTCACCTTCTTGATGTACTACTCGATCCTTGTCAACATATTGAATCATCTTGGTATGATGAGTGCTCGAATCTTCATCAAATTCTTCACCCCTTTGTCTATTCTCTATAATCCTTGTATTGGATTGTTGTTCTTTGGACGTGGCTGCCATAGGTGACTGAATTTCTATTTTGGATGATGAAAAATGTGTCAAGCTCAACTCTAAACAAAGCTCATCAATCTGATTTTCTGATTCTTGAAGGGCCATTTGAGTACTCTTCAAGGAATCCATAGTAACCTTAAGCTCAAAGGTAAGCTTATCAACTTCTTCTTTTCCTCTCAATGCATCAAAATATATTTCATCAAGCTTGAAGAGATGATCTCTATATGAAAGTAGATGTAAGTAATTTGATTTCATTGCTACCAAAGTTTCTTCGAGTACCTACAAATCTGCAAGAGGTAGTTCTCCTTCAATGGCTTTGTGTCTCCTTTGGGCCTTCCAACAATAATCTGCAATCATCTTGTGAGTATTATCAAAATGTGTTAAGGCTGCAACAATCATATCTTCATTGACCTTCAATTGATTTTCTAAATGATGTGACTTATGGGACCCATCATCTTCATATACATTTTCTGATTGGTCTTCACAATCATGTCTCTCAAAATCAGCTACCTCCATGACATCTTCTCCACATAATCCATGTTTGAAGTTAGGTCAACATCATGCTCAATCAAGGAATCCTCATCATAATAGTAAGTAGAATCATCTTCAACATGCTCTTCTTCAATTGTTGGTCTAGAAAGTGTATGCCATAGTTCCACGAGGTTTCGGGGACGAGGGACGGCAGGGGACGCGTTTCAGGGATGGGGGGGTGGGGTGTCTAAGTTTGGGGACCAAGGGGGCGGCGGCAAGGGAGCAGTGCCAAAATGGGAGCTTTGGAATTGGGTATGGACATCCATCAAAACATAAAGGATAGAGGAATTTTGTCAGATGTTGTAGTTGCAACTGCCCTGTTAGACATGTATGCAAAATGTGGAAGCATAGACAAGGCATGTGAACCACTGAACACTGAACTATTTGACAGAATGCCTCAAAGAAATGTGGTCTCCGTCTCATGGATTGCAATGATTGCAGGATATGCACAAAATGAATTGGGGGGACGGTGGCGAAATAGGGGACAACGGGGGGACGTTTCCCTGACGTCTCCCCGTCTCGGAAACATCTCCGTCTCATGGACGACTGTATTTTAGGGGGGACGCGTCCCCGTGGAACTAGGGTGTATGCACAACTATTAATTCCTTAATCATAAAGTGATCCTTCAATTCTTGCAATGCTAAATCAATTTTATCAAAGTCACTTTGTTCACTACATAACAAGTTTTCTGAATTGCCTTCGTATGTATGAACAACATCATCTTCAAAATCACCCAATTCACAAATTGATTCCTTGCCACTATGATGTAGAGATGGTGAGGCAATGCTATGCTCAAGTAATGGATCATTAGTAGAATTCATACCTTCATATGGCTGATCAATCACTGTTGGTTGGGCAAACTTCATGACAACATACCCTTCAATCTTGTGTTCATCATGAAGACACATGTACTCCTCACTTGTGGATGCAAGAAGTGATTTTTCTTTGTTCATATCATCATCCCGTTGACGTATACTTGTGAGCACAACTTCATCTTCTTTAGGGCTTCCACATGTATGGCTAGGTGTCCAAACTTCTAGGTATGTGAAGCAATGCTGCTCTCTCCTCAACCCATTTTTACTCTTCTTATGATCACTTGTAGGCTGCAAATCACAAGGAAGCAATTCTTCTTTCTTCTCTATTTTTTTTTCTTCAATGATAACTTTTGATTTTTTTTCTGCTCTTCTCAAATTTCTGATGTAGTTATATAGATCTCCCTTTCTTGGATTCCCGTTTTCATGTATTGTCAAGAAAACATAAGAGGACATATCTTTCTTGAAACTATATGTTAAAGCCTGTTATTCATCAATGATTTTTGTGGCCTCTTTTTTCATTACCACCTCCTTATCTTCTCTCTTTGGTAAGAACTTTTGGAGAGTTCTTATCATTTTATTTTGACTTTCTCTAAGAGATTCAAGCAAAGAATTTGTTGTTTCTCTATCTTCTATGATTTATAAATCAACTATATATGCAAAACACATATATACACCCTCCAAGTGTTGGCAAGATCAAAGCTCTGATACCACTGTAATATCCCCAATGGGATTTGCCCTAAAATTCTGAAAATAAGTTTCTGAATTCTGCCCTAATTTTTTGTTTTTCAGTTTTCTGCTCAAAACCCTAATTTTCTGAATTTTGATTTTGATTTTCTGCTCTCAAACAATTTATCACAGCGAACATACAAGTGTCCAAATATGACAAATAAACATGCCAATTGATGCTACCAATTGAAGATTACATGAAACATGAATTACACCATGAAATACACAAGATACATTCATCAAATGTCACACAACAAGTCTGATTTTTAGAATAGAAGTCTGCTGCTATAAATCAGAATAGGAAGTCTGAAAATTACATCCAAAAGAAGGGCTCAAACAAGACAAACATGGCCCAACTGCTGCTGTCTAAGTCTGCCCTAAACCCTAGGGTTGTACATACCAAAATATGGCAAATGAAGATCAAACAAACCCTTCAAAGGGCGGCGCTCACAAGAAATGACGGTGGCTGGAGGAAACCCTCCAATGACGAAAATCACCTTCCTCAAAGCAAGTCGTCCTTCTCCAATGGTGGTGCTCAAATTCTAGGGTGAAACCCTAGGACAATATCAACACAAACCACCAAGAATGCTGCTCCAAGTGTGGTGCTCCAAATTAAGGTAAACCCTAATGCAATGTGCACACAAATTGCGACAATAATGATCCTCTAAGTGTGGCGCTCAAGTCTAGGGCAAAACCCTAGTGCCAAATGAACATAAAATGCCACAAAGAGATCCTCCTCCAATGTTGATCTAAAATCTGAATATGCAATCACGCTCCAATCCTCCAAAGGTCTCCAATGAAGTGCAAGTTGAACTCCGTAATGAGTCCACCACAATGATGAGCTAGGGTTTTGCCCAACTCACCACGAATCACAAGGGTTTTCGTCCTTGGATTCGTGCCCAACAAACGTTGCAGCCAAATAAGATAAACTCAATGAGAAATGATGAATGAATGATTTTGAAATGACTCCAAAACACCTTTTATTTATAGCCCTCCAAAGTAAACCCTTCAAGGCCGACCTCCTCTTGGCAAATCCTTTAATTTTATTATATTCTTTTCTCCCATAGGGTCGACCTCCCTCTAGGTGCCAAGAATATAAAATAATTTTATTATTTTTTCCCAACTTGGGCGACCACCTTTTAGGGCTTCATAATACCTTTTTTTGGACCTCTCCTAGGTCGTTCACCTTGAAAACAATTTTATTTTATTTATTTCTTTTTCCCATGGCATCACAAAAATATGGAAAGTCATTTCTCATCATCAAATTGCCCAACAAAATTAGTCAAATACATCATTTGGCTACCCATAATATTCCCTCTCCTTCGACCCACAGGAATAATATAGGCTAGCCGACTCTGATGGGTGATCACTCGAAAAAAGGGGACATTACACACCCACCATCTCTATTGCCTTTATGAGGATTTTGGAAAAGAGGTTTTCATCCTTTACTTGCCCCTCGCAATCAATTACCTTAAAAATATTGCCCCTTTAGAGTGAACTACACTGACATTAATTAAAGGCTGGTTTTGACAATCTTTACATTGATTAGAAATGATAGCACTCTTGTTTCGGCACATGGATCCCTGATTAGTTGTAATGATGTCTCTACAAAGTATTTTTCGTTTGCCAATAAGGCAGTGCACACCTTTGCATACCCAAGACTTGTGTCATTTGAGGTGTATGGTTGATTGCCATCACCATTTCTCACCATTATGGTGATTTCACTAGGTTGAAAACCATTGGTGTAAATGCAATGCACAATGTGTTCATTTGCAATGTCCTTTGCTTCATTCCAAAATGGCTTATTCAATGGGTCTCTTTTGTAGGAAAGATATGGTTGTCTTCTTGAGAAGACAGTTTCACAAAGAAAGGATGTGGGACAACCACAATTGGAGATGCCCCTATAGGTGGCTTGCAAGATACTTTCTTTGATAAAGGATGAGATCTTAATTTTGATCTCTTACTGACTATTGTCTTGGAATTTTCAAGGTACAATTTCAAGTTTCATACCTTCCATGTTGGTTAAGAAGTCTCTTGCATTTCCCGAGTCATTGATTTATCGTGGCCAAATTCACAGTTTAGATCTTAATTGTGGGCAATTTGTATCAAAAGTTGTAAACTTAGAGTGTTCAAGTGTCTAGGTGGTCCTAAAAAGAGTTGGGTTTCAAGAAAAGTTCATATTTCTAAGGCAAAAGTGCAAAATCTCTCTTTTGTGGAGTTTTAGAATTTCCATGTAACTTTGGAAGTTTTTTCGAATGTGGCCCCAAAACCTTGAAACCTTATGGACTTTTATCTATATGGGATTCCAAGTTTTTCATGCACCTTTGTAAATATTACAAACTTGTCACCAAACTCCAAAAACTTGTGTGTCATTGCTATGTCAGGGATTTGGGCTTTTCTGATTAACTTTGTAGCCATTACATTGCACACTTATATCCTCGCTCTAGAAGTTTGCATCATTAACTAAGCTGGAGATTCTGGTTTTCGTTGCAAGCTTGTAACTTACCAAGTTATATGTGGACCCCGAAAACCTGTGCCCACCACCTTTTGCGGGGGTTTCCTCTCACTTTGTAATTATAGGCCAACCCTCGAACCCCAAAACTCTGGTGGTAAAACCTAATGAAAGGAGTCATTATTGCTCACACATGCAGAAAAAGTTTATATATTTTGCGGCCTCCTCTTGTCTTTTTTAACACAAATTCTCTCATCTCCTTGCACTTGAATGGTAATTCCCCACTCTTCCTCCTCCCGTGATCTTTGCAACTCCACTCCTATCCTTGCTAAGCCAATTTCATAGCCAAGTCTGTGTGTGTCATAACAAGATGGATTGTACGGAAGAGGGGTGTAAACCATTTCAAGGGTTGTGTGAGTCATCAAATTCCATGGAGCTTTAATTCGGATGTGCAGTTGCTTCAAAGGGTATTCTTAACTCTGGCATTGCTTGTTTCTCTAGGTATTTATTGCATCATTAAACCCTAGTCTGTGTTTTTATGCTAAGAATTTCCCTTTACAAAGTAAAAGTTCTCACAGGGTTTTTGTAGTCTTGTTAAAAAATGCAATAAGTTTTTCCCCTTTAGGATTCTGGGTTTTTCATGAGCCTTTGTAAGTATTGGAAACTCACTTCCTTGCTTCGAAATCTCAGTAGGGTATATCGAGTCTAGGAATTTTAGAATTTGTGTTCACCATCTTAATCTTGCAGTCGTGCATCAAAACCTAGAAACCCCACATCGCTTTCTTCTTTTGGGTTTTTGGACTTTTTGCTCGTTCTTGCACCACTTACAAAGTTACATCTAGAGCCCAAATCCACACTTGCATATTACATCCAGAGTTTTAGACCCCGAATGCATTCCCATAACTGCAAACCTACATCCCAACTTCCAAAATAATTTCATGCCAAGAGAAACCTTGTTTGTTAACCACCCAAAAATAAAAACATACTCCAAATATTTTTTGCATATTGGAAAATAAAAAAAGATGCAAAATATATTCATTAACATTGTAGAAGGGACCAAGATATGTAGCAAGACTAGCATCAGTCAAAATATATCCTACAACAATTTTCTTTAACAGAAACCATCCAAAACACGACTTTTTTGGCTCTAGACATGACAACCAGATATGATTAAAAACAGACATCCATTTCCTACTAGACAAATCGAGACCCCACAAATTGTGTAACAAATCTATCACTTCTTGGGTATCCGATATCATTGAATAAATCTTTTTTATTGCAACTTGGTAAGAGGAGAACCATCCTTCCATCTGATACTATCCAATATCTCAGTATTAAACAACATGTTGATAAGAAAATTAATGACATTAACAACTTCAAAAATCAAGGAGAATGTTCTTTTTTGTGAATAAGGAATAGAGAACATTCTCTTAATCTCTTCCCATGAAATTAACATCCCATTTTCAATGAGGTCACCAGAGTTTCTTACCCCTTTAGATTCCCAAAACTTAGTAGAACAGCCTCTTGTCAGCTAAAGAGGTTTATTATTCTAAGCAAGGTTTCAAGAAATGGATCTAAATCTGAAAAAAATTAACATCCTTTCTTGAAAATGCATCATGCCTAATCAACAAATGTCTCATAGATTCCCAAACACTCCAAATACAACAGAAAATGGTAGGACCAACAGGACAATGAATTTTCCAAACAAGATATAATGTAGGTGAAATCTGTTCTAACTTTTGTTTTTCTTGGGAATAGCAAGGCTAATATTGTTTCTCACTAGAACTTTTCAAGGATTTGGCCCTTCTAGAGCCTTTAAGATCCATTTCACAGCAAGAGCTAAGCCATGTATTTTAAGATCTTTTAATCCTAAACCTCCCTTTTTAGATGCAGCACCACTTCCAAGCTATTGCATGCCTTCTCGTCTTGCCAATGAAAGAAGCTGCCCTTGGCATTTACTATTTTTCTTTTCAAATTTTTGATACACCCATTCTCGCATGTCCTTAGGAGAGGGAACCAAAGTAAATGGAATACCCAAATATCTGACAATTTTATTCGGACCAGCCCACTCTCAACCCTATTTCATGAACCAAGGAGGAGATGATTCATTCCAACTTAGAACAATAGACTTCCTTGAAGAAACTCTAGAGCCAGATGTAGAATAGTAGATGTCAAGCCTTTTATTAGATTATCAAAATTTTCTTCCTCTATGCCCAGAAACAAGCAGATGTCATCAGCAAACTGTACATCAATCAACTCACTGTCATCAGGAAGGGCATTCCTCTTAATTGGGGGGCCAATAGAACATTCCCGCAGTAGATAGTGCATAGCTTTAGAGGCTATAATGAACAAGGAGGGGACCAAGGGACAACCTGTTGATGATTGTTTTTCAACAAGTCAACAATTAGAGTAAAATACTGAGTATCTGACTCTCTCTTGAGCAAAGCCTCTCGGATGCTGAACTAGGTGATCAAACGAGATGACTCCAAGGTTCCTTCTGATGTTTTCGGTAGGAGACAGCTCAGCGATTAAGTATGATTTTGCTGTTTACACACAAAGGGACTTACACAATTGTTCAAGTAACTTGTTGTTTCAAGGACTATGGAAGTGAATACTAGAGAATCTAAGTACTGCAATTGATGGCGTATGATTTAGCAATGGAGGTTCTTTTGATCCTAATTCTAACTTAATGGTAAAAAAAGGCAAAAGATGTAGGGTTTAGAAACACTAATCTAATTCTAAATGCAAGGATGTTTACTACTTGAAGTGAAATCGAACCAAATCCTGTTTCGCCAAGATAAAACAACTACACAAGATAGGTGCAATCTTCAAAGGTGTACAAGATGTTTAAATCAATTATGCTCATGAAAGATTCAACAAGCATAAAGATCAAATTGACGTTCAATAGTTCAGACTAACCATGCACTGCAATCCACAAGCCGTAGACTACAAATGGTATGAACTTATAGACTTCACCACAAAGCAATAAAGCAACCTTTCATTAACTAACTTAAACTTAAAGAAAACTTATAACTTAACTTAATGTTTGTTTGAAAATTGAAACCATGTAACACTCGGAAACATAAATAGAATCACCAAAGCAATGAATCCTTTATTATCTCAGAGAGCTCTTACAACAATTTCAAAATTTCCAACCTCTTCAAATGAGAGCAATGAGAGCTCTTTTATAGACCTCAAAGGAAAGAAGGGTCAAGATCGATCGGCCGAATCAGCGGACCAGATCAAGCCACATCACAAGTAGTTGTAACAAACTATCCTTTATTAAATGAAGGAGTCTCACTTTATTAAATGAAAGAAGCTATGAAGGAGGGAACAAAAGCACGCTTTCCAAGAAGATAAGGAAGCCACATCATATGCCTTTTATGTAGTAGTACTATGAGATACAATGAATCTAGACACAATTTGAACAATATCGTCCATTGGTACACTTGTTGCCGCATTAATGGATCCTTCTGCCACTGCCACATCTGACTCATAGACGCCAAGTGTCTTCTCCCAATCGTTTATCCAAGACTTATTTTCTCCAAGACGATATGCAAGTGTGAATATACTATCCAGCTGACCTTCATCAAGTCCATCATATTGAAAGTAGAATGCCTTAACTTGTTGCTTCATATTTTCAATAGTAACATTTCCATAAGGATTACATATTGTTGTCAAAGCAGTGTATATATGATTCTCTGTTCTTAGGAGAACACTTCTAATTCTGGACATATCTACTTCAATTTTATCAACCAATTGCCCCTTGTTGTGAAAGGAGAAATACCAAGTGATGAAGTCATGTGGAGTATCTCTATCAATCACCTTATCATGAATTAGGTCTTCTAAGGGAGCTTCCATTAAACTCTTGAGCTGTGGCATGTATTGCTCTTTGATCGGTTTGAACTCAGCACAATTTCTTAATAAAGCTTGAACTCGATCTTTAAGCTTAATGACTCTATCATACACTTGCACAATTTCTTCAAGGTGAGTATATGCCTTCTCTTCTGTCCTTTCTATCCATCCTTTCATCATCTGAGATGAAGTTCTCATGTTTTCAACTTGGGATACTGTTTCTTGTGGAAGAATAGACGGAGGGATTGGAGTAGCTTCCTTCTGCTGGATAGGCTGCATGACTTGCTGAATGTAATGCTTTAATGTATTAAAATCTTGTTCAACCTTCATCCTTGCTTCTCTTTCTTGCTTCAACATGCTTCTTACACTATTCACTGATTCTTGTAGTTCCTCTTCTACCTGTTCCCTTGTGATTGGACCCATGCCAATAGTAGTCATATTGTAATCCTCAGGTGCCATATTTTCTAACTCCTTGTCAATTCTAGGAACAGCTATATGTACCTCTCTATTTCCAGCAGAATCTTGAGTGATTTTGGAAAAGACTGTTGCTTTCTTCTTTTGATTACCCTTCTGTGCATTTACAAGCAATTCCTCAACTGGAGCAGGCTGATAAGTTTCTACAATTATACTTTCTTCAATCCGTTGCCGCAACCAAGGTGGAAAAGTAGAAAGATCTCGCTGTCCTTGAGCTTGACTGTGTTGAACACGAACTACTTCCTCATCAGATTCCGCTCGACCTACTTCATCTTGATCAAGATCATCATTCTCCTCCATTATGACAGTGGGGCTTGACTGAATCTCTTCTGACGGAATCAAGGCAACTTCTTCTATAACTTCTATTTCTTGTAGTGGATTCTGAACAACTGAAGCACCTTCTTGTGGATTAGATGAAGTAGATGGATTATTCTTCTCTTGAGGTCTTCGGCTTGATTCTCCTTGATCTTGACTAGGTCTTTTCCTCTTTCTAGCTGGATTATTACTTTGATCATTCCCACTGTGTTGTGGTTGGCTATGTATACTATGCTGTCCTGGTTCCCCTTCATCCATCTTATTGTAAGTAAGAACTCGGCCTTCATCATTCATTTCTTGCAATAGTTGATTTATACATACTTGTGTCATGGCTAAGACCGGCTTTATCAATTCTTCTTCGGACACATCCCTTTTTGACCAATCAACTGTATAAGGCAAATCCTTTATTTTATCAAATTCATCTATCAACAAAGTATCATCTTCGGTGAACTGGTCTGGAATCCTGAATACTTTGGAAGCTCTAACTAAATCCCAGGCGAGTCTCGAACTTTGAAGTGTTCGGAGATTATCTTCATCTTGGGCACTGGCCCAGTGGTCTTCCAACTGCTTGACATGCTTAAACTCTCTGTTATATTTCCAGCAAACTTGAAAAGGATCAAAGTTAAGCCTCTTGGTGCCATGAGTTTGCAAATGATATGCCTGTAGCTCTATCTCAGAATATTTAGCTGCTGATAATGATGGACATTCCAAATGTTGTCCAAGAAGAAGTGGAAACTGAATCCCTCCCTTTTTCTTCAACTTTTGCAACCTGATGAGTTCTAGGAGTTGTCTTGTAACCTCTAACATCACCATCCTATTAGTTGGATATCTCGGTAATCTGTATGGATATGATGTAAACCCTTGGATCCTTAGGTAAGTGTATCTTTCATGCTGAGTATACCAGTGTCCATATGCTGAAATGAACTCTCTCGCTGCATTAGACAACCTTTTATGAAATTCTCCTCTCAGTTTCTTCATTATGAACATAGCAAATGCATCATTGAATCTTGTATAATGATTGGTACTCTTGAGGTGCAACTGAGGATAACACTGATGCGATAAGTATTTGTTAGGCCCAATGCCGACTTCTCCTCTTTTGGTCAAACCTGAGTAGACTTCATTTCTTGCGAGAAGGTACACCACATAGGAACTCATATGACAAGTCTTGGTCTTAGCAAAATTGATGAACTGCTCATGTATACTCTGACTGATAAGTCCAGCCCAATCAATCATCTTCCCTTTAAGAACTGACTTGATGAAAGAGTACATCCAAGGCTGAAAGGTAGCAGATTGAGGCATTCCTGTCATTCTATTTAGAAACATAATCAAGTATCCAATTTCAGGATGAAAAGCTGACTTGTGAAACTGTGGAGGATTATTCATATTGAACTTCATAGCTGGATTGGCCATCCATTCTCTCCTTATCTCCTGCAACTTTGTCTTTGAATCAATATCGTATTCTTGCTGACCTTGTTGTATCGAGATACTGATCATTCTTTCCCTAGTTGGAATGTTGAAAGTTTCTTCAACATCCTCCTTTTGCAAATAAGCTAATATTGTTCCATCTTTGGCTGTAATTTGCCTTGTATCTACATCATACTTTTTGACGCATTCGATGATCATCTCTGGACACGGCAAAGCTGGCGGAAAACAAGCCGCTTCAATGGCTCCACTCCTCATGATGGCTCGAGCAAGACTACCTCCGTTGGGTTCTTCAAGGACTGACTTGATATCTTCTAAGCTGCTGTTGCCCATATTCGTGTCTCCTACATTTGTCCACCTTGAGACGAGCTTTGATTCGGGAATCTTCCCTTTGGCATCCATCCGGATCTTCGCTTGTCGCTCTTTAGAAGTCATTGCCATAATCCTGCAAACTCGACGCGAATAAGTAATTGCAAACACAACCTAGGCTTCACTTCAGCTATTTTAGTGGATTAAATTTATGAAGTTTTCCTTTACAATTATGAAATATTACCATCTAGACTCGAGGAATCTATGAAAATCCACTTATCCTTCTTAAATTTTACCAATACTTAAACAATTTTAATGCATCTAATGAAGGAAAAAGAAGAAAATCAGATCAGAAAAAATTCAGATCAGACTTACTTGATAGGCTGCTTTGAATTTGATACCTTGAAATTTGATCCACCACTTGCTTGGATTGATAAAATCAAATTTGTACTTCTATAAAACCTTCTTGTTGCTGCTCCTTGAAGACAAATCTGCTTTTGCAAAGTAATTCTGCTCTTTGAAAATGATAAAAATGAAAAGGAGATGAGGTATATATATATATATAAAATTTGCTTTAAAACTTTACCTCTTACCTAGGCCGACCTCCTTTATTATAGTGAAAAACATTTAATTTTGATTGATATTTATTTAATAAATGCAATTTCCACGTTTTTCAAGGTAAAATCATTAAATGTTTATAACTTCCTTTGATTGGCGCATTAGATGGGGTCTTGACGATCTCCTTGTGGATTGAAATTTTAATACCTTCTTCTTTAAAATACCTTAATCTTTCTTCATAACCCTCTAGGCACATTAGATCAAGGATTGAAATCCTCAAGCATTTCACTTTAAGACACCCTCAAAATCCTAATGTATGGCGCTTTGGATCAAGGTTTGAAATCCTCTTGGCATTTCGCATTGGATGAAGGATTGAAATCCTCTCAACACTTCGCATTAGATCAAGTTTTAAGACTCCTCTCAACATTGCTTTAGTTTGAACTAGTTTTCACTTGCTTAAGGGAGTGGCGCATTGGTTGAAGGATTGAAATCCTCAAGTTCCTAGCGCACTAGATAGGCAATTTGAATTCTTCTCATGTGTGGCGCAATAGATAGGTAACTTGAAGTCTTCAAAATCAAACTTTATTCTCCCCTTTTGTGTGGCGCACTAGATGGGTAACTTAAGATCTTCAAAAATGAACTTCATTCTCCCTTCATATATGGCGCACTAGATCAAGGATTAAAATCCTCAAGTTCCTAGCGCATTAGATAGGTAGTTTGATTTCTTCAAAAACAAACTTCATTCTCCTTTCATGTATGGCGCACTAGATGCCACTTTTGATTTCTTCCTGTTTGAGCACTTTGATAAGGGTCTTGGAAGTGGCGCATCACTTCATCATGTTAAAATCTCCAAAACTTCGGTATATTAGATGGCCTTTACCTTGAAGTGAATCATGCATGGTGTTGGCGCATTGGATGGGTCATGGAGAATCCTTTAGAAACAAACCTCATTCTTCCTTATGTTGCGCATTGGATGACCTTGGAGTAGGCGCATTGGATCATTATGTAGAAATCTTTAAAACTTAGATGTAGTCATGAAGTTGGCGCATGAGATAAGGCTTTAAAATCCTCTGAACTAAAATCTTGAAGGCTTGACCTTGGATGTTCACCTTCCTCCTTGTAGGGCGCATCAGTTAAGGTTTTCAAATCCTCTAGATTTCGCTTTAGATAAGGATCTTTCAAACTTCACATTGAAACTACTTTGGCGCACTAGATCAGCTTTTTGGAATCTCTGGAGTTTCCCCTCATGAGGTCGCATTAGATGAAGCATTGAAGATCCTCTAGACTTCGCCTTGGAGACTTGACATTGGATAGGCGCATTAGTTCAAGTTTTCAAATCCTCTTCAAGCTAGATCCTTCTCAAGTCAAAACCCTCAAGACTTCCTCTTCCTTCTTGGTGGCGCATCAGTTGAGGTTTTCAAATCCTCTGACACTTATCATCTTAATTTCGCTCCAAGATTCATTCTAAGACTTGTCTTTTCATTTTCGCACTAGTTGAGTGTTTTAAATCCTCATCTTTTCCCTCAAAATGGTCTTTTAGTTTGGGCGCAGTAGATCATTGATCGAAATCCTCATACCTTTTCGCATTAGATCAAGGTTGTAGATGGGCGCATTAGATCATCAAGTGGAAATCATCATCTTCAAGCGCCCTTTCCTTCATGATTTTGCGCCAAGATTTTGCGCCACTTGGACATCCCGTCGCACTAGATCAAGTTTTTGAATCCTCTGGAAGCGTCAGGCGTTTTTCAGGATCGCGAGGGTAAAGGTATATTGAAAAATATATTTCTTATACTTTAAATATTTTTCAATATACCTTTCAGGATGTTTGAGATAGGTCCCGAATCCACCGGATTTAAGATGCAAAATATAGAATTTGGAGGATTCACCAGATTTCAGACTTAGCCATTTTTCAGGATTTTCAGGATTTCAGGCTCCAGGCTTAGTCTCTTTAGGGTCTCAAACATTCTTCAGGATTGATCTCAACATTCATTATCTAGATGGGATTTGATCATAATTCTTCATCATTGCAAGTTGCTCTGCCTCCTAATCTTGAACCAACGATCATAGAAGAGGAAATCCTTACCGGATCGGCAGAGGAAGATGAATCAGGTCATCACCAAAATCTCATTGAAAACTCATTGAAAGCACAGAGCTCAAAAAAAAAGGGGGTCCCTATTCCTAATGGGGTGATGTGTGATTTGGTCACAACACAACCCTGCTTAATAGATCTTTGTATGGCAAAGGGTTTTGTTAGCTCCCCATTGATTTCTACCTGGGCTGATGCATCTTTGAATAATATTTCAACAATCCTACAAAATTTATCTCTGAAACCAAGGATTTTTAGTACCATCAGAATAAAGGGCCATTCAATTCTATCATATGTTTTTTCAATATCTAAAAGAGCAATATAAACATTTTGGCCAGATCTTTTAGCCTAGTCCATTCCTTCCAATTGGATATCAAGTTTTCTAAAATGAATCTAAAATGTATGAACCAAGGAGGAGGTGATTCATTCCAACTTAGGACAATATACTTGTTTGAAGAAACTTTAGAGCCAGATGTAGAACAATAGATGTGAAGCCTTTTAATTAGGGTATCAAAATTCTCTTCTTTTATAACTAGAAGCGAGGTGTCATCAACAAATTGTACACCAATCAACTCATTGTCATCAGGAAGGGCAATCCCCTTAATTGGGGGGCCAATAGAACATTCCCTTAGTAGATAGTGCATAGATTTAGAGGCTATAATGATCAAGGAGGGGGCCAAGGGACAACCTTGCCTAATAGATATTTGTAGGGAAAAGGGTTTTGTCAGCTACCCATTGATTTCCGCTTGGGCTGAAGCATCTTTGAAAAACATTTCAACAATCTTACAAAGTTTATCTCTGAAACCAAGGGTTTTTAGCATAGTTCCACAGAGTTTCCTGACAGGGGGACGCGAGGACGAGGGGACGGGGGGCCAATGTTTGGGGATGGTGGGGGGATGGCGGCGGGGGAGCGGTGCAAATACATATAGTACTTGAAAAATTAGTTATAAAAAGATGTATAAGGAATAAGTATATTGCATTGAACATCAACAATTTAACACTTTTTAACAATGAAGTTTCATGTTTGAACCATTGAACCAATGAACATTGAACATTGAACAAGTTTGACAAGTTTACTACAATGTTTCCTTAAGCATGTGGCAATGGATCCTAGGCTTGTGGTCCACTTTTTTTGTTACAAGATATTTTGCACTCTTTAATAAACAATACATTCTACTTCTTTGTATGTGTTGGCTTTATGAAAATGTAACACGTCAACCTAAAGGTAAAAGTTAGAAAGTTGGATGACAAGTAGGAAGAGGAAGTAGAAAAAAACATAGTTCTTAAATATATGGAAGAGAAACATAGATTACAAGTCTTTTAGGTGTTAGATGAGTCAGTTAGGAGAGAACAATGTAGAATGATGTCTGTAAAGGTGATTGTAATGTTATTTATTATTTAACTTTTTAAGTAATGGAGAATGCTCTCAATTTTATTTTTTGTTCATTGTGTTTTATCAAGTACATGCCAATAGGAAGATATTTGCAAGTATTCTCTCATTTGATCAAAGATGTTAGCCATTGAGAAAGGTATTGTGCCTTTCTTGGTGGGTTGGGGATGTAGCACCATTTAGTAGAGGAATGAGATGATTGGAGATGAGTGACAAGAGGAGACATAAATCTACATAGCCAGAGAACATAGAATTGGAACCTAAATTGAGGAATCTATCAAAGATGTAAAGAGAGGAGCAATGAAAGACACAAAATCTACAAGTAAGACTAGAGTTTTTAGTAGTTTCTTGGGGCATCGAGGGACGTTTGGGCACCCCCTAGACGTCCCAGAGTCCCCCAAATGTTCCCTTTTTAAAGGGACGCCCCGGAGACGTCCCCTCTCAGAGGGATGACGGAGGTGCAGAGCGGTGGTGGAGGTGCGTCTGGGGGATGTTCCCCTGATGTCCCCATCTCGGAAATGTCGGGATTTGGGGGGGGGGCGTGTCCCCGTGGAACAAGGGTTTTTAGTACCCCTAGATTAAAGGGCCATTCAATTCTATCACATGCTTTTTCAAAAGTTAAAAGGGACATACAAACATTTTGGCTAGATCTTTTAGCCTAGTCCATTCCTTCCCAATTGGATATCAAGTTTTTTAAAATGTGTTTACACTTAACAAAGCCAGTTTCTGAAGGAGATAATCTTAAGGAGAACATTCTGAGTCTCAAAGCCATAACCTTTGCCAAAATTTTGTATGAGACATTTATGAGGGTTATAAGCTTTTAATTCTTTTATTAGTCCCCATCTTTAAGAAGCACCTTTATTACATTTCTATTAATAACTTTTCCCACAGCCTCTTTGTGCACCTCAAGAAGAATAAAGGAGATCCAATCAAGGCTAGTATTATAAAATTCAATAGGCAATTCATTGAATTCAGGAGATTTACCGTTCTTAAAATATTCTATGACCTTGCATATTTCTTTACTTGTGTAGTCCCTTTCCAGGTCAAAGGCATCCTCTTCCTCAAGTATCTTAGGGATAATTTTGAAACACAGATCTCTAGTTTCCTCATTCTTTTTATTGTTGCATTAAGAAGTAAATAAACCTCTGTAAAATGTCATGAAAACATTTTTGAGATCAGCAGGGTTATCAGCTAGAGTGCCTCCAATTTCAGTGGGTCCAATTAACTCTTTAGCAAATTTAGATTTTAACATACTAGAAAAGTATTTTGTTCCCTTATCCCACTTTTTTCCAATTTATTTAAGCTCTGAAGTTAGCCCTTTGAGCTATAATCTATATAGTTTTGATGACACCTCCACCCATGCTTTACTGCAGCTAGTCTGTCTTGTAAATCAATACTATTAGGGTTACTTTGGAGTAAGTCTTCAATTTTAATCAAATTTTCTTCTAACATTCTACCATTTTTCGTTCAACTAAGAGCCTTTTTCTTAACCACAACAATCAAATTTTTCGTTCAACTAAGAGCTAGGGAAGAGGGCTTTATTTATATTTCTAATTGTTTGAACCCTTCACACAATCTATGTCTGACAAAAGATTGACATTTAGCTTGTAGAGGCACCCTTCATTACTATTTCTGACATTGTTACCATTTTTAATATCCACTGAGATTTCAAAGGGGTGGTGATAAGATAAAGTGGAAGGAACTACTTCCACTATGTTATTATCAACAAACTTACAAGAATGAAAGAAAATAGTTTTGAAAGTAGAACTTATCTAGCCTTGAATATAATCTTTTGACAATTTTCTGATTGTTACACTATGTATACCATATTGTAATATCCCAAATGGGGATATTTTCTCCTATTTTGGATTTCTGGGCTTTCCAAATGAATCTTGTTTGGAATGACTGATTTTTCTTACTTTGAAATCTGCCCTAGTTTCTGTACTTTAGATTTCTGCCCAAAACCCTAATTCTGATTTGAATGTTCTGCACTTTTGATTTAGATTTCTGCCCTAACCCTAGGTCTGAAAACTGATTATATTTCCTGAATATGAACAGCCAATAACATGTGACAAATATCCACAAAAATAAGCTAGAAAAGTAGTTATTATTAGCTGTGATTGCAATGTGGAACAATAACCATTCAAGGGCAAACATATGATGAACAATTCTGATTTCTGAGTTAGGCACATCTGCTGCTTCAAACTGAATAAATAAAATGCAAACAACACCAAGTTCTAGGTCTCAAACTTGCCCAAACATAATTGGATTGTTGTCACTACAATCCCAATTGAAAACAAACTGTTCTTACATACCAATCCAATGACAAATATGCTTCCAAACCCTTTAAAGGGTAGCGCCCAGATCTGCTGATATGTTTAGGGTTTAGAAACCCTAAACCAAGTGAAAACAACCTCCACAAAGTTGATCTGCCCTTCCACCAAGTGGCGACCCAAGACTAGGGCTTAAACCCTAACATCAAGTCACAATTTGCTGCTGCAAGAAGGATCGATCAAGTCTACTCCAAAGTCTTCAAACTGATATAGTATTCTGCTACCAAAATGCATTAGGTCTTCTGCTCCAAAGTGACAAATCAGATCTGCTCCAAAACTGATTTGAAAATGGAACTCCAATGAATGTGAAATCTGCTCCAAGGTATTAGAATCCTGCTTCAAAAAATGATAATAAAATGCTGCTCCAAAGATATAGAGTCTGCTCCGAATATTTGGTATAATTCTGCTCTAAAGAATGATTAGATTTCTGCTCCAAAGTATTCGATTTCTGCCCTCAAAAGATAATGAAAGTGCTACTCCAAATTCAATTTCTGCCCAAATGCTGATCGAAATGCTGCTCCAAAAGCTGATTAGAATTCTGCTCCAAACTTCGTAATCCTCCAATGAAGTGCAAGTAGACCTCCGTTATGAAGTCTTCCCAAGATGAACTAGGTTTTCGTCTAATTCACCAAGTATTCTCAAGGGTTTTCGTCCTTGGAATATGCTGCTCTAAAGTGCAGTCCAAAAGGAATAAAATGACAAGCTTGATTGATGATCCAAATGGCTTTAAATGAATTTTTATTTATACATAACCTTTGATCTCTCAAATAGGGCCGACCTAGATGTGATGTCCTTTGTTTTTATTTTATTTTATCTCCATAATAGGCCAACCACTCCTTGGGCGCTCCTCTTCAGACCTTGGCCGACCAAAAGATGTTTTTCTTTTATTTGTTTATCCTTCAAACCTGGCCGACCTTACTTAGCAAAGCTTGCTGTTCCACAAAATAATTTAAAGGTTTGTTTTCTTAGTCTTCACTACTCCAATGTGCCAACAATAAGCATGATATCACATCAAGTCATCCACATGATAACTCCTCCAAGGGTGAACAACAAAACATATGAAAAGATATCAAATTCACTTCTACCACAATATCCCTTCAAAGACTAATTTCCACGCTCCATTCATCTCCAAGATGGTTCGCTCCATGTGTAGACAAATTATTTTATTCAAGATAAATGCATCTAAGACATCAGAAAAATATAACAAGTCATCTCCAAAACTCAAAATACCTGCCAAAAATTATGAAGTGTGGAAATGTGCCCATTAGGTCTTCTCCTGTGATCACTCCGAAAATGGGAACATTACACATATCCCTTTTGTTTTCACAAGAGGGTTTGACAAATTTAACATTCTTTTAAATTTGGACAAAAAAAGGTTCATTGTCTTTCCAACTCCAACTTGTCTTTTTTGTATTCATACATATTGAAGTCACCCTCAAGAACTAGGGAACTTTGGAAAGATTTATGGCCAACCAGTTCCAGAGTTCAGTTCTCTCCCTATAATCATTAGAGGCATACACAAAACATAGACCTTTTTTTTCCTTCCTGTTGTTCAATCACCACCCAAACTGCTCTGTTTGTTCTGATCAGTTACAATTATGCAATGTTACTACATCAAAATTTGCAATCATAGACATTGCAGTCTCAAACTTACAAGCAAGCATTATACAAATGGGGTTTTACTTTACAATTACAATTGCAACACAATGCCCTAAGGAAATCTTGTTAATCCCTCACAGGAACCATCACAGCAGCAGTCAAATGCATACAAATCACAGCTATGTTTAGAAATGCATCGGCAGCCAATCTGTTAAAAGTAAAACAACAATAAGTGGGGTGAAACATACCTTTAACAACTGAAATTCACCTCCAGAAGCAAGTTACCACCTTCCTATGGTACTTAGAAGGGTAAAAAATACTTTTAAAGCGAGTTGCAACTTTCTTGACGAAATTATCTTAGCTGCAGTCATAGATATCAGACCTTTTATATTTTTAAGACAGCTATAATAGGAGAGAAGTGAGGTTTAATGGATTAACGTGAATATGGGGGAGAACTTCCATGAAGTATTTATAATCATCTATAGGAGAGAGGTGACCCTCAATTGATGAATTTGAATGTGGAGAAGACCTGCCATGATGTATTTATACCCTTCTATGATAGGGATGTGTACCAATGCCGCCCTAAGAGTGATTTGAGTTGGTCGTAACCAACTCAATCAAAAGAATTCATGAGAGCCAAAAAGGCATTTCAAACTATGTTATGGGTGGCTGCAAATTGTATTAATTAATGCAGTGGGAGAGAAGCTGTCCTCATTGGAAGAAGGGTTTGGTTTTGCCATTGCACAATAGCAAACAGAATCATTGGGGAGGGGGTCACACTAATATTTGATTTTTATAGCCCTTTGATCGACATATTTTTAGTGCCCTTCTTCATTTTTCTAATTAGGTTTTGTAAGTATTTGCTTGTCTCATTAGACCCAAGGTCAAGGGTACCCTTCTCTGTCGTTTTATCTTCCTAGAGGTCACTCTTTTGCCTTCATTATGTTCTTCAGAGTTTGCCTTTCTTTATCCTGATTAAGCACCCACTATGGATTCCACTTTCTAGGTTCAGGCTCTTCTCTAATCTCTTGCATGTAGTATTGAGTACGATGTATATGCACTATCTGCATCAGATGAAGGCTCCTTGAGAGTTTCTAAGAGAACTTCATATTTGAGTTTATAACATCTCTTTTTCAGAAAGTTCATTGCCTGAAAGACAGCCAATTAGTATTCATTAATGATAATCAATCCATTCAGTGCCTCTTTCAGAGGTTGATTACGTATAACACAAAATGCACTGTGGTAAGAGGAGGCAAAGACAACCGTTACACCCCTTCATTAATTTTCTTAAGCCTTTATGATCTTTTGAAGAAAAAACCATCAGTCTAATCTTCGATTGACTTGTGACATAAATCTAAGACTGGCCCTTGTGTCATCTGGATGTTGCTTAAGTTCTTTGCAACATTTCACAACATAACTTGTGTATGTTCAGTAGAAGGAGACAACTCAATCAAGCCTCTTTTTAGGGATTGTAACAGAAAGAGATAACACAGTAAAGCCTGTTTTAAGAGGTTCTAACATTGTATGAATATTTTGAGACTGATATTTATCGAATATGCTATCTGTCTTATTTGGGCCCTTGCATTGGAAGGGAGCTATCTTGGGAGGCCTGTGTATGATTAGACAACATGGTAATCAAATGCAGAGTACTATTTGGTTGATGAGTATCACATACGTTTTCAAAAAGAAAATGCTAGTTGACATTTAATGGTGGGGTTTCTAACCTTTGTTTAGGAACCTTATATCTTTTATTAAAGCAGACATTGCATCTCAGTTACAAGAAATAATTGATATATCTATGAAAGATGTGGATTCCCTGATTTTGGTGTTGACAATGATGTGCTTCTCACATATGTTGGAAGGGAAGGTTACATGGATACTGACTAGCCCATAAATGGGCTCTGCTGTAACATTTGGTATACTTCTATTGTTCACTTTTGTAATGTAAGATGCCTTTTTTCTAGAATTCTTATTATATTCATGGTAGTGTGGGATTTTTTGATAGCATATTGTTGTTTATCTACTTTGCATATTTATCCTTGGACAATCCTTGCTGCTGCCACAAAGCTGAATGCTTGAGCATATCCAACAATATCTGTAGGGATGTTCTCTATGAGGCCATTTCATCTTCTAATCAGTAGCTTGAAAAATGCAGACATTTGCAAACAGGCCATCTGTGTTCAAGGTAGGGATGTAATTGTTAAGACCATCAAATGAATTTTCGTGCCAGTATTCCCCAATACTAGGATTGAGTCTATGGATACTTTCTTTACTAATCAGCACTCTGCTTCCCAAGACCATGGGTAATTACATGATTAGAGTCTTCTTTTGAAACTTCCTTCAAAGTGAACAAGTATGATTGAAAATGTAAGTTGTAAGGAATAGATTAGGAGTTGCAACTTGCTGCCCATGTACCTTTCGGATCTCTTATGCGGAAAATGAAGACAGACCAACACCCCATTCAGTATTTTTTTCTACAGTGGTCCATTGGAACATTTTGCTTGCCTGAGAACATGCCTTGTTCTGTATGGTCAATAAGACGCTCTTTGTGACGTAGGGCCTTTTTGCCATTATGTTTTGTTTTGCTGGTATCAGCTTGTATTGTCTTGTCATCCTTTCAGCTTTCTTATTGCAAAGTTCCGGCTTGCTTTTTAGGTTATTTTGTAGGATTACATGTGTAATCTGGGAGAGCATTTTGTATCCCCGATTTGTATGTCATACTGCAAAGCATGCAAGACTTGATTAGAATTGCCTTTGTGCATCTGGAACTTTGATTAATTTCATTGATTTTTTAATACAATGACATGTTTGCATTGTGTAATGTCATTTTTTATGTAACAGGTAAGTACTGATGACATTTTTTACTCACGTAGACTGTTCACAGGCTACTTAGGGGCTTGAGTTTTCCCCAGTTGCTAAGTATTTATGAAGATTTTTACCTTTCTTTCTTTTATAGGAAGAATGATATTGTGTTTGAATTCACTGGGGAGAGTTATATATATGATCTCAACTATTAGTGTCTTATTTAGCATCCATGTTTTCATGAAGCTGCTTCTACTTGATGCTGTGTGTTTTACATTCTCCTTCTTGTGTATTCTTCTGCTTGATCTTTTTATCTGTTGACTAGTATTGATGTTCATTTTTGCAGTTGGAAGCATTTAAGAAAACGCTTATGCAATCACTTCAGGAGGAAGATGAAGCACCTGTAAGTTGAAGTTTTCTCCGAATATCTGAGTACAGTAATGAAATGACAAGTGTAATATACTATGGATGATCTGTTTTTTGCTTTTCAGTTTCCAATTCAAAGTATTAGTAGCAGATGGGTGCATCTCCAGCTCTGAAATGTGACCTTAAATGTTCTGAGAATTAGCAAATGGAAGGGGAATTGTTTTATTTAATTGTTCTCAGTGGATTGTGTCTGCAGCAATCAGAGACAACAGAAAGCACCACAGCTACACGACCAGCAAAATCATCTTTCAGCTCATCCGTAAGAGGTACGATACATATTAGATTCTTAGAATGAATTTCAGCTTTGACCATTTTGAATTATTTAATTTTCCTATTGGTAGTGATCCGATAGTGATTGCATGTCTCTTGCTGACTTTCTAATGCATAGGTTGTTTAAGCACAACATTTAGTTGGGTTAATTCAATTAAATTGGTTATTCACAATTAATAGATGTTACATGTTGAATTCTTAAATTCTTGAAAGAATAACTTAACACCAGCAAACTAATTTGTGATGGTGCAGAAGCAGCTGTTAATGGTATACTATCAAATCAGGTAGGAAGTGAAACAATGGAATCAAGTAGTTCAATTCCAGAAGAGGAGCATCATGCAGAGTATGATGGTGTGTGGAAATTTTAATATATTGTGGTGTGAAGTTTAAGATGATTTGTTTATAAGTAATGTACTGTTTAAGGTCTTCGTATAGCTAGTAATGATCATTCTTTGTATGGGCTTGCAGCTTCAAGGTACAGCGGACAGAAATTTTCTTTTACTCCCTATCTCACACCACGACGTACTCCAACAGGAACACCAAATACAAATTCTGCTGTAGGTTCACCAAAAGCATCTCCTGTAAGGTCCCCAAGACGACATTCTACTTCTGGGTCTCCCACAAAGCGACAAATTGAAGGCAGAATTTCATCATCATTACCACCAATTCACCATGCAACAGCACCAAATTCACCTCCTCATAAAAGATCAATTCCAGGTACTCTGAAGTTATTAGATAAATTCATAAGTGAAGCACTAAACTGTTAACTTGTAAAATAATGCTCTCTTGCCACATTGTGGCCCTTTCTTACTTTCCCACAAAATTTTAAAAGAATTTTGTATATATTTTCTCACGAAATATTCTTTAATTCAGCACGCACTCCACGAGTTGATGGAAAGGAGTTCTTCCGCCAGGCTAGGTTTGTAAATATGCAATGTGCTACATACTTTTAATATTTGTTCTTTTTATCAAATTGAATATCAAAAGATAAATTTAGATTGAATTTTCTGGTGGTCATGATGAAATAATGACTTCTTATTCTTGTTGTTCAGGAACCGGTTATCATTAGAACAATTCAGTGCATTCCTTGCAAATATCAAAGAGCTTAATGCTCATCAGCAAAGCAGAGAGGTGATTATTATATCTGTAATTGGCTAGTGATAGATGTTTAGGAACAGATTTCTATCTATTGGGAACACATGTCTACAGACATTCCAATCATAAGAGTTTTATTCTGCACATGTTTGACTTGCACTTCTAATACCGGCAATGAATGGTGAAATAGGACAACAGACAACTCATCCTCTGTTTAAATGATTCCTTCTTAGGCGTGAGGTAGATTTGTATTTATTGGGGACATGCCTACAAGCATTCCAAAGCATAATAGTTTTATTCTGCACGTGTTTAACTTGGACCTCTTCTCATACTGGCAATGAATGTTCAAATGGGACAACAGACAACTCACCCACTTTTTAAATGATTCCTTCTTAGGGATGAGGTCTATTATTACCATCCAAAAGTTGTGTTTTTTCCTACATATTTCAGCTTTCTTTATCTTCATACAATCATTTTTTGTTTGTTTGGTAAAAGAGAGATTTTATTTGGTGCCCTCACTCATGCAAATCAAAAAATTTACAAGTTGTCCCTATGGGGTGAAACCTGGACATGCAACTAATAGCCACTACTACATAATCCGAACAAAATAAAAGATAAAACTATTAACCTAGATAAAATAAGGCTAGAGGCCAATTTCTCATTAATGGGACACTTGACATCTTGGCTAGCTTGCTGGTCCCCTTCACAAAGAGGCTATTCAAAACTAAATTCCAATGGCACTTCAAGAGGAAACCCTGGCCTGGTTGGAGTTGGATGTATTGTTTGTAATGAGTTTGACTCCTTCTTGGGAGTAGAGACTACTCCTCTTGGCTGGTTTACCAAAAATGAAGCTGAAGCCATTGCTCTCATCAAAGGCTTCAACTTTGCAAAATTCCTCAAGGTAATTAAACTTATAGTTGAAGGAAACTCCTGAGTCATCATTAATGCAAAGACGAAAGGTGAAACTCTCAACTAGAAAATCAACAAGCCACAAAGAGATGCTAGAAGGATGCCGTCTACTTTTGACTCTTTGGAAATATTACGTCACAGGTGAAATGTTCTAGGCTAAATGTGTACAGAAATCAACCCAGAAAAATGCTAATATAGAAATTTATTTATTCCTTGACAACACAAATGTACAAAAACTATTCTAATACGACTCACTGGAATGCCCAGCACACAGATCTGGATTCTGGTATGTCCTTGGTGCCTTGCAGATTACAAATAGATCACCCTGCTGGTTCTGGATGTGCTGCATAGTCCTCCAATTGTCTCACACTTGAGGGTTTTCATCCACAAGACTGTAAACAGGTTCAAGTTTGAAGGGGTATGTCCTCAGCGATCCCCAAACAATGGAAGTCAATTCCATAATTGTTGGTGGTTAACTGTTGACTAACTCCAAATCAGTTCCATAATTGGTGGTGATTAACTGTTAACTAACTCCCCCCCAAATGTGAGCAATAACTGAACACAACTTCCTTATTTTGCTGTGAGAACAGACAGAGTTAACTGGGAAACTGATTCACCTTATTCAAGCCAAAGACTTCGTCTTATCTTACTAACTGTGGACAGAACCTTTCTTCAATGCTCAGATTAAGAAGGGGACATTACAATAGGTTAATAGGTAAATAAATATTGTTACTGTTTTAGGTTAGTGAAATAAATTAAAAAGTTAGTAGTTAGTAAGTTATATTGTCGGGTATGTTAGTTTTGTGTTAGTTGTCAAGTGGTTTGTGTAGTTGAAGTTTGCGAAGGCTTTATTAAAGCCATATTGTAATCAATGTAAAATCAATTCTGAGTATCCTGAATAATATGCTTTAACTTTTATTATTTCACTTATGATGTAGAACATTTACCATTTTAATATGGTACCAAAATGGGGGGTGAGAGGAAGCATGGTAGTTGGAAATGGCTGAAGACTTTTTCTGCTATATGTTTGATTAGAGCAAAGCTTTGTAGATTGTATGGAAATTGCTGTATAGGCTGTGGGTTGAATTCATGAATAGAAGATTTCTTGGTGAATGTTTGTTGCACTATGTTGGATTGAAAGCGGTGCTTTGAAGCCAAAAGGTCGCACCCAGCAAAGAATACAAAGTGCAGTTGTTCTGACAATACAGGCTGGTTTTTTTCTAGTCTCAATTCATTTTATCTGTGCATGACTTAGCAAGAGTATCAAATAGAGGAAATGGGTGAGACAACAATGAAAATTCAAAGGCGTATCAGTATGGATGCATAGGGTATGATTTCTGCTAAACTTGATGCTAAAGCATTATGATGGCGTCAACGTTTTACCCTGCAGCATTGTGAAGTTATGTAACGGAGGGCCCCACCATCATTTCAATTTTTGCACATATGGCCATTAAACTTTTGGTGTTTTCTACATAACCACAAATAATTTTTTATTGTGAATGATTGCTGGAGCATTGTAATTGGGATTGCTGGAATGTTGCCATTGGAGGAAAGATTATGAGTATTGCTGCCCTATGTCACAAGGTTTGAGTTCGTGTTCGTGTTCGACAAGGATGAAATTCGGATGAAGTTCGGCAAGAGGAAAAAATTTGAAAAAAAATTCGTTATTAAATTCATTTTATTTAACTTGATATATATATATATATATATATATATATATATATATATATATATATATTAATAATATATAAATATATTATAATATTATAATATAAATATTAATATATATTAATAATATAAATATTATATTATAATAAATAAATATATATAATGTATTATATTATGATAATATTATAAATACTATAATATATAAATATAATATGATAATTTATAATATAGCTAGTAAAATGCTTCGCACAACTAAAACCCACAAGTATTCCATTCTCTAGCTAAAGTTCAAAGACTCAAAGGAAACAAGTGACGTTTCAAAGAATTTATTTATTCACAAATCTGCGAAGTAAAATGAACTTTCTTTACTTTTTATTTATTTATTGATGGCAAAAACGACACATGGTTTGCAAGAACACCTAAGAGCTCTTGAGTTATTTTGCTAGGAGGTGGGAATGCAAGTGAACATAACTAAAACCAAGATCATGATCTTCACTTTGAGAACTAAGAAGCAAATAAATTTTGAGTTCGAAGGTAGTTCCCTCGAGGTGGCAGACGAATACAAGTACCTAAGTCTTGATTTCCGCAATAATCTCAGCTAGGAGACTTGCAGAACAAAAAGAATACAAGGAGATTGGAAAGCGTTATACATGCTGCAAAACAAATGTAGATTGGCGGAGTTATGGGATTGGAAAACAAAGAAGAGTCTATTTGGGCTGCCGGTTATACCTGTGGTGTTATATGGGTGTGAAGTTTGGGGCAGCAGTACATCGGCAGCAAAATGGAGACAAATAGAAAGATTACAGAGGCACCTAATCACAAGCAATTTTAAAATCAAAAGCACAGTTCCTTATGAGATTGTCTTAGCTGAAGCAGGGGCTTTTTTGATTGAGGTGGTGGCGATAATCCGTCTCTTAGGTTATTTGAAGAGAATCGAGAACTTGGAGGAACACTGCTGGCCCAAGATTGCAGTAGAGGAAAAGTTAAATAGAAGAAAAAACACATGGATGAAGAAAAATGTAAAGTGGGTGAATAAGTGGGGCATCAGCATGCACGAATGTCCAAACACAAACATGGAAATTAAAAAGTATGTTAGAGTAAGCCAAGGCAGCCATGTGGGTAGACAACTTGGGCGAAAAAGGGAGCATTACGTCAAATATTTTAACCCCACCTGTGACCACGAGCCAAAATACTACATAGGTGCGGATATCAAGTGGAAAGCTAAAATGTTAATGGCCCAACTTAGAACTAGCTCACACCATCTTAGATGTGAAACGAGAAGGTGGGTGACACCCAAAGAAGAATGGATGGATAGCATTTGTCGTCTATGTACATCAGGTTTAGTGGAAACAGAATGACATTACATCATGGAATGTAAGGTGTATGAGGACATCCGGATCAACTACATTGATGTGCTAAAGGTAGGATCTCTAACGGCCTTGTTTGAAGAGGAAAGGGTAGTTAAAGCGGCAGATTACCTGTGCAGGATTCATAATAGAAGAAAGGGGATCAACAGTGAAATGGAGAGCAGCCAGAAGTAACTGGGGTTTGCTTGTGGTTCCTTTGTTTCCTTGCTTGTTGCGGCTTGTTTTCCCTCTAGGTCCCATAGACTGCGGTCTCGTGGATGTCATTAAAGGCAATCATTCATTCATTCATTCAAACTACTGGAAGCAAAATAAAATTTCTTAAAACCATTTATGGCGAAAACGCATTGTAAAATGCATCATATTATTTATAAATATTAATAATATGTAATAAGTGGTTCCTTGCCGAATGAAGCAAAGCGCTCGAATCTGGAGATACTACATATTTAGCTGATAGGATTTTATATGTGAGCATTATAGTGCTCAAAAAACTGTCTCATGCCGTAAAAAAAACTCATGCCGAAAAATTTTCTAAACTCGTCGGTTGTTCCTATCGGCGTATTCCTTGAACCTGCTATGGGTGCAAGTGCTAGTATTAATATTTATATGGATGGAATAAGCAAAGCCCTCCTGAATATGGAGATATATAGCGGCACGCACCCAACAACGACAATCCTCATATCATAGAGGCGAAACCAATGGAATCTGATCCTCTCTCTATGCACAAACATACACAATTGAGATGGATCGCCACCTCAGACTAGCAGAGTCCCCATTGACGATATACTCGGAGTCGAGGTAAAGAGGAAAAATGAGAAAAAAGACCCTTCTTTTTTCCGTACGAACTCTTAGACGAATTTAAGTGATTTTTTAATACAATTTTGAAGTTCGCCAAACTGCGAACTTCAAAGGAGAAATTCGGCGAACCTTGTGACATAGTTGCTGCCCAAGAAGTTGAAGACATTCCTTTCCCTTGCACTTTTTGATTGTTCACCAATTACAGATTGAAGTTTTACTGCTTGAAAGGAAGAAAGGTTTTTAATATAGCTGATTCTTGTATGGCCTGTTCTCGTTTTGCTCTTTCCTTACTTGAAAAATGTCTCAAAACTTGCATTGGTGACATTGCAGTTAAACATGACATAGAAGCAGAGTTGGTGAAAGAATTTTTTTTTAAAATATTGAAGTAAAGAGGTCAAATGTTCAACTCCCACCTTTTATTTTTATATAAGCTATGAAGTTGATAGGATTTATAACTTTACAATGGTAGCCAACTTCTATTCATTTCAAACCAAGTGGAGAAATAATGTTTTTTTTAATAGAACATAAAGGTCACATTTGAAAATGGCTGCATTATTGGATAAAATCAACATCCCATTTTTTGCATTAACACTTTAATATATGCACTACATTCATTGCTTGTGTTCTTAGGACATCTTCATGCATGCCTTGCATTGGTTCGGCTTTCATAAACTCTCATACTACATCTGGTGGATAAGATCTAAGAAGGTCAAAAAGAAGGTTGGAGGACCAGGGGGATGGAGGCTTATTTTCATCTCGAGTTAGCTTCTTTCTCAAAGATGGTGCACTGCTTGAGAGGCAACATATATTCGTATTGTATCCCCTTTTTGGGTCAAGGGGGTGCTTGGCAGTATTTGAACATGGAGAGATTTGTTCCTATTATATATTTGAGGAGGGATTTGTTCCCATTGTGCACTAGAGGAGGGATTTGTACTCTTAGAGGAGGGATGTTCTCTGATTGTGCATTGGAGGAGGGGTTTGTTCTCTTATAAGAGGGATTTGCTCTCTCAAGTTGGGATTTTTTCCCTCATGTTGTACATGGGATTTGAGATGGATGGTTAGGACATCACTGACGTGTTCAGTTTGGTGTGTTCTAGTTAGTTTATGATACTTTGGTGAGCTGTATGTCCTGGTTCAATCGGGTGCTTATTTGGCCCACTTGTCTTAGTCCAATACATGTGTTCACATATTTGTTCAAAGTGATGTAATAAGGGGGTGAATGTTGGAAAGACTACATCATAGGTTAATAGGTAAACAAATATTGTTAGTCTTTTAGGTTAGTTAAATAAATAAACATGTTAGTAGTTAGTAAGTTATATTGTTGGGTATGTTAGTTTTGTGTTAGTTGTCTTGTGGTTTGGGTAGCTGAAATTTGCATAGGCTTTATAAAAGCCATATCGTAACCAACGTAGAATCAATTCTGAGTATCCCAAATAATATACTTTTATTATTTCATTTATGATGTAGAACATTTACCATTTTAATAGAGACTCAATTTCCTATGTCATTTGCTACCGTGAAATTAATATTGGAAAGACTACATCATAGGTTAATAGGTAAACAAATATTGTTAGTCTTTTAGGTTAGTTAAATAAATAAACATGTTAGTAGTTAGTAAGTTATATTGTTGGGTATGTTAGTTTTGTGTTAGTTGTCTTGTGGTTTGGGTAGCTGAAATTTGCATAGGCTTTATAAAAGCCATATCGTAACCAACGTAGAATCAATTCTGAGTATCCCAAATAATATACTTTTATTATTTCATTTATGATGTAGAACATTTACCATTTTAATAGAGACTCAATTTCCTATGTCATTTGCTACCGTGAAATTAATATTCCCGATGATTTACTAGCTAATGGTAGTGTGGACTTGGATTTCTTCTCTTCAATTTTGAGTGTGACAATGGACAAATGGGCTGGCCTTGAAATGGTAGCGGAAAGAGACATGCTAGCTTCTAACCATCCTTAGTTTATTGGTCTCCCTCTTCCCTTACCCTAAAAAGTATTGTACATGTAACTTCTTTATTCCCCTGCCCACATTTTTGCTCAAGGCTTTTGCTGAATCCACCCTAGACAACAAGCTTTTCCTGGTTTCTAGGGTTTGTGTTAAATTTTTAGACCATTGTAATGATGCAGTCTTGATTTGTGAGTCCAGTGAAGGACAGTAGCTCTTCACATAAAATTATTTCTTAGTAACAACAGAAAATAGAACAATAAGCTCAGAAACTTTCTACGTTGATGAACATATCAGTAATCATACGTAGCCAGTCAACTAATAACAACAGCAAATAAATAAACATTTTGGAACATATGAGATGGTACTTCAGCAGAATAAAATTGATTCTCAAATTGCCAACCTACGGGCATGAAAGTAGATACTAATATTTTAAATACAAGAAGGAAATAGAGTTGCCACCTACTGTCACAGACTCATAAGCAAGAAAATCTGACCTCATTGATTTCTTCAAACCACATGCATTCCCATAGACATCGCTCACTGTCACAAACTCTGAAAACTCGACTTCATTGATTTCTTCAAACCTTATGTATTCCTATCACTCACTGTGAAGAATAGAGCATCAAGACTTTGAGGCGATCACTTAGGGATCACTGCATTTGTAGGACGGCACCATATGCTGAAGTCGCTCATCTGAAACTAAGCCAGCAGCTGAGGTGAAGATCTGGAAGTGATCAAGGTAATTAAGGTGGCACTCACATTCATTTATTGGCACGGGTGAAGACCTCTACAAATTAATACATTATAATCCAAAGTGTACAGAGGCAGCACCTATAGAGAATCCATCGCACAAGTTGAAGGCCTCATATTTCCTAGGGCCGAAGAACATAACTCTTAATTGCAGGCCTTGCACACCCACCAACACGATTTGGGAAGGAGGTGATGGGTGTGTCTCCGACACCCAGTATAAACTGCACTCATTAATCTTATGTACAAGCACATACGCTCAAAGGCGATTAAAATAAATAGAAGGTGGCGCCAATAACATATAAATCGATGGTGATAATTCTTAAGGGAAAGTGGCGCTAGTTTCATACTAGCGATTGAAAATAAAGATTAGTTAAATTAAAATTAAATTATAATTATTCAAGGGGCAGTGGTTGTATGTGAAAGGGTGTGACTCCTTCAAAGGGCAGCAGTTGTATGGGAAAGGTTGTGACTCCTTCAACAATAAGATATAAAAGGGTGGCCATTTCAATGAGAGAAGGATGAATTTTTGAATCAATATTATGACTTATTACAAGTGAATATTACAGCCAGAGAGGACGAGGCCCCTCCAAGGTAAATGGAGAGATTTAAGGACGAAACCCCTTTAACTTCTCTTAACTTCTCTTAGCAAGTTGGTGGACGAAAACCCCTAACTTGGGTAGATATTAGGGACAATCAATCAAGGAGAATAGCTGCATATTGGAAGGAAAATTATAGCAGAAAATCAAGATAAATTCTATTTTCAGAATTATTGCATAAGTTATAGCTCTGAATATTATAATAAAATTCATAATTTTGGATAAAGTAATATTTATAAATATAATGCAATTATCATTTTGAGTTAGGATTACTGTTTTAAGGCAAAAAAAAAATGTTCTAGAAAGGGACATTACATCTTCTTTCCCACAATTCTGTCTCAGCCTTACGATTTGCTGCACATAAATAAGAGGTGAAGGCGCTGAAATTAGAAAATCTCTATAAGGATGAGTTGCCATGGAATAGGTGTGAGAAACATGTGCTATACTAAGAAAAGCTCCCACCGAAGCCGTTATGAATTAAGGCAAAGAAATCACTGCCAGAAGGGAGGGATACGCCACTAAAGGCCACCACAAGTCAGATCATTACTAGTCACCTCCACTCCATTTCCAGCTGTAGAAATGAAACGCCACACATTTATCAAACCGCCACCACTCGGTTGCAGAAATGAAATGCCAAACATTTATCAAGCTGCCAGCACCAGGTGTCACATCCCGTTTGTTGTCTAGATAACAAATTGACAAAATCAATGAATAGTTGTGGCAACGTGAGTATTAGTATCAATAGCTGCTTTGAAAATTTCATGCGAGGAAGGTGAATATGATTTCTTGAGGATCCTTTGTAGGACCTTAGAACCCTGTGTGTGTACTACCATGGCTTTGTGTATTAAATTAAAACTTTGCAAGAGGTTTTCTTTTGTTTTGTGAAATTGATGCGAGTGGCAATGTTCACATATTCTGCTTGCTGATGTTATGTCCTGTTGGAAGCTAACTTTTATTTATTTATTGTTTCCCTACTTGGGCTTAGAGATGTACATCTCGGTACTTGTTAGCCTTATGCCTTAGTGGTGACATCCCTTTTCATGTCCTTTTATTAAGAAGACGAATAAAATTTAGTGTTAATCCCTTTTAACTATCTAGCACTAATCCAAAAGGAGATACTCTTTGTGTGATATGTAAAGGTTCGATGGCTTCATTTATCACATAGATGAAACAATTTTGTTTAAGGAATTTGTTTATTTACTAGCACTTGCACCCATAGGAGGTTCAAGGAATACGCCGATAGGAACAACGGCGAGTTTAGAAAATTTTCCAGCGTGAATTTTTTTTTATGCTGTGAGACAATTTTCTGAGCACTTTAATGCTCACATATAAAAGCCTATCGGCTAATGAACCCTCTAGAAGGCTCCAAAACTATCATCATTATTCTTCAAGTTTTGTTTGATCAAGGTTTGATGCATATGAAGCATGCCTCGTTTTTGCAAAATATACCAACTTTTCTTATCTTGATTGGACGCTGGAGAGGTCATGTGATCTGACCTTACACTTGCCAGTGCATTGCATAAGGTTCTAAGCATAACTTTTGACCACACAAGGGGAGTGATGGCAATGGTTCTGAAGTTGGCTTTACACCTGTCAACTGCATTTGTTAAAAAAAAACAAATATACGGCGGAGCTTCCTCTGTTGTGGGGGTAACACCATGGTTGGGGAGGAAAGGGAAGGAGGAGCAGAGAGGAGAAAAGCAGAGGATAATGGCGGAGCTTCCTCTGTGTGAGTAGAGTGATAGCATTTTTTTTTTAGCTGTTAAACATGTAAGTATTCTCGTGCTTATATTAACTGTCAGACAGTCTAAAAAGACAATTGTGTGTCTGTCTTTACAGTGTGTGGGTAACACCATGATTTTCTCTCTTTTTTTTTGTGCCCCTATGAAATCAATGTAGCTGCTTATTATGGACAAAGGATAATTTATATATTACTCTTGATACTTATTGATGTGCTTCACGAATAAATAATGTTTGGAAATAGAAAAGAAATTGCATGTTTGGATAATATTTGTGGGATCTGGTTTCATTAGCGACTGTATCCTGGGATCTCATTAGTTTTTATTCCTTTCCATTTAACCTCTATACACCTTATGACCTTGATTAGATACATGGAAGAGGATCATAAGATGCACAACATGTTGTTCCTGAATTTTATCCTTCTGAGATCCTCTGACACCAAGGAAACACTCCACTCATCCACCTCATTTTATTTTATATCTCAATAACAAAGTATCTAGGATCTTTTGCAGCGATGGAAGTCCGTACCTTGTTCCTAAGCTTCCAATTTTGGCATGATTAGGAAGATACATGCATGGGACGTGGAACTTAATTTTCTCCTGCTAATTGCATTTGCTTGAAACAGACTAACACTTATGCAGCTTACACTTTCATCTGCAACCTGGCGGCTCAAATTCATGATAGGAATTTTTGTCTAGATGGTCAATGCCCTTGTCTTTCAACCAAAAGGATTTTCTAAGTTTTAGGGAAGCCACACATTCAGGCCAAGGCACTAATGAAGCTTCTCCAAGGAACGAGATAGGACATGCAGTTACATGAAATGTGCCTTCCTTGATGGGCAAGTTTTGTTTCATTTCATCTTTTTGAAGAAAAAATTCAAGGTATTGATGGATAATTTGATTGCTTTTTTAGAAGTTGATAAGGCAAAAATAATTGTGGTGAATCAAGGAGGCAACCACCTCTTGTTCTGCAGCCTCCCTGGGCCTGGGCTTGTGCTTCTGGAAACACAGTTAGCTGCTGGGAGTTTTGAACCAACACCCCCTGTATCCCAACTAGCTCTGAGTGAGAGGGATCCCCAAGTTTTAAGGCACCCTCTCAGACCCCCTGCCCTCTCCCCTGTTTACAAAACAATCCATTCTTGCTAAATCTCCCACTACCAAATTCTTTAGTTCCACTTGGAAGAAATTATTAAAAGCCCTTACAGACCCCCTGTAGATCTCAGACATCTGGGCATGGATGATTATCTTGCCTTGAAATTTCATCATGTACGTGCTTAGAGTGTGAGATGATACACTCAAATGGAATAAAATGTGAATCTTTCCTAGTTGAGCTCTAAAATTGATCCCTACTTTCTAGGAACTGTTAGCCTGCACGAGTCAGTGGCATCCTTGATTCCTCTGATTCTTCTTATAGCCTTTGTTGCTGAGATGTTTAAACTAACAGCTTTTGGAGTTCTTATAAAGTTGTATGGAGATATGGGGTCTCCTTGCATGATTCCTTGTGAGCTAGAAAAGATTTTTGTTGAGCAACCTTTAACTAGAATAGAGAACGTTGGATTGTAAAGCAACTTCAAATCCAGTCAATCCAATCTTTTGCAAAGCAAATTTTTTGTAATACTTGTCTCAAGAAATTCCTGTCAACCTGGTCATAAGCTTTGCTGATGTATACCTTGATGCTTATACCTTTGTCCTTTGTAGATATTAGGAAATGCACAATTTCATGGCTAATGATTATACCTTCCAAGATTTGGTTTCTTTGGATGAAGCTGCCTTGTTTGTGAAATTTTGTTTGGGAGGATAGTCACAAGTTTGTTTGCCATAGCTTTTGTAATGATCTTATAAATTGTGTTACAAAAAGCTATGGTCTGAAATCATTGGAGGAGCTTTAGTCATATTTCTTTGGGTTGGAGCTAAAAATGTGTAGTTCGTCTTTCAGCAACTTATTAATTTTCTAGATTTGTCAACAGTATCAGTTACCTGTTTGTCAATGATGTTCCAAAAAGCCTGGTACAATCTAGTGGGGAAGCTGTAAGGACCCAACACTTCGTCTTTTTGCATCTTGAAGACCACTACTCTCTTGACCTCCTCCTTAGAAAAGGGACTCATGAGCATGCTATTTTGTGCATCCGTGACCATATGGGATGCAAGTAGCAGAAGATGCATAGTTTTTGGCAATTTTGTCATCATGATTGTCAGTTGACAGCTAGCCAGGAAAAATTCCATGGCATTCTGTCTAAATCTGGAGGAGTTGTGTGCTTGATTCCAGTGATTGGCTTGAGGGAGCTGACTCTGTTGGATTGTCTTCTAGCATAAGAGAATGGTGGAAAGTTTTTAATTCTTAACTCCTTGCATCCACAATTACTTAGATTTTTATTTCCAGAACAAGTCTTTTCTGTCATAAATTTCTTCCAACAACATCCACCTTGAGGGCCTTCCATGACTTCTACTGCAATTCCACTAGATGCTCAGTTCTTACTTCTTCATCCTGGTCTTTTGAATAAGAATGATGCTAGGTTTCATAGGATTAGCTGGCACTTGACCAGCCTATGTTGAGGTATGTTGGCTGTCCTCCAACAAGAGTAGTGTTGGATAGAAGATGTGCTAACGTCCTCCACTGTGTGGAAGTGGATCGAGGGGGTTTTGAAAGTGTGCATCTTCTAGTGAAATCGTTGGGTAGAGGATAGTTGTTGACTGTGAGTGAGTTTGTTGCAAGTGTAAGTCTTGTAACTGTAGATATTTGAGAATGAAGATGTCTTTGAAAAAGAGGATGAAGATGGATTTGAAGAGGCCAGTTGAGCAAAAAATTCATAGAGCAGAACTAAGAGGAAGATTGTTTTGAAAAGATTATGGACATCCATTTGAGATTGAAAAAGTTGGAAGCTAAGCAACTTGGAAGACTTGCTGCATACGTGAACAAAAATAGCAAAAAATGTCACATTGGTGGCATGAAAAAAAAATGAGACCCTATCTAAGAAGGAAATCTTTGAAAAGATAATGGACCTCCATTTGAGAATGGATAGGTTGGAGGTTCAACAATGCATAGGGGTTGCCATATGCGTGGTTAAGAAGGACGAAGAATGTCATACAAATGGCATGGCAAAAGAAAAGAATGTGAATGAAACATGTCATTTTGAAGGCTTGAATATGATAGTGGATAAGGTTGTAGTGGAGAAGAAGAGTAAAGATGAAAATCCTGTTTTATCTGACATTGTTTTGTTTGCAGATACAAAGGAAGGTGAAAACAAAGAAGAGAAAGTCTTCTTGCTTGAGGATAATATAGAACAAAAAATGGTGACAAAAGTTCAAGAAATACATGTTGCGGAATATAAAAAGTATTGCTACAGAAGTTCTTTTGGAGTTGATGGAGAAGAGGAAACGAAGAAAATTGACGACCTAACCGATTCGTGTGATTCTTTGCATGAAGATATTGTTGTAGTTGAGAATGAAGAAGAAGAAGAGAGTGAAGAAAAAGAGCAGGAAATTTTTGATGCTGATTTGTGTATAGATGAAGTGGAGAGAAAAGAAGTTGAAGAAGAGAAGGAAAATGGATTCTCTGAAATCCATCATGTGATTGTGAGTTGTGATGCTGAACTTTGTCCTTTAGAGGACATACAAAATCGTCCTTGATGAGGTACCAAATGCACAAAATGAAGGAGGAGCAGATGTTGTAGTGGTTGAACCAAAGGTGTTTACAGAAGCATAGGTGTTTGCAGAAGTAGATAAGGAGGAGCTAATTATGATTTTATTTTATTTTTGTAATGATTTGCTTGCAAGTGAGGAAGAAGTTAAAGAAAAGATGGTGATAATTATTTATGATTTTCATGTGGATAAAGTGGTGTTTGCAGGAATAAAAGAGGAAGTAATTATTTTTGATAAAATATATTGTGAAGATTTGAGTGCAGGTGAAGATGATTTTTGGTGGAGGTGGACGGTTTATGGTGGGTTGAATCCCACGAAGAGAGGAAGGAGATGGTGTGAAAGAAGCATTAAAAGTAGGAGGTTAGTTTATGGTGGATAAAAGTCCACAAGAGGAGTAAAAGACAGAACAAATTTGGTGGAAGGAAGTATGATTTATTCTAGCTAAGTGCTGGAAGAAGGGAAGGAGAAAATCTTCTGAAACAAGTGATTCAATAATGGAACTTGTTGTGGAATGTTCAATTTTATCATTAGCTCAAATTTATGAACTAAGCTCACAAACTTCTTATCCAACATGTTTGATGCAAGAGCATCTGGGACCCACCTATCCTTGTGGCACATTGTTTTGGCAGTTTAAGGCAAAACTCTTGTTTAGCATATTTAAAAATGACAGGCTCTTCCTATTTGAGATGTTGGGACCCACACAATCTAAAAATGACCCCATGCTTTCCTTGTTTGGTCTTTTGTTGGGGCCCACGTTCTATTTTGTCACCTTTGGTTGGGTTGTATTTCCTTCTTGTTGAGTGTTGAAAAATTAGAATATTTATTTGCTAGCTGGGGTCCACGAAATAGCCTTGTCTGGTACTACTTGGCAAGCGGTTCCTTTTGGAGCTGAATCATGGGGTTGCTGTTTACACCTGACCGATTGTTGGTGCTTCAATATAGGTTTTCCACGTACAAGGTCTTAGTCTATTATTAGACCCTGCATCAATTTCTTTATTTATGGCTACGGTTTTCTAGGTTAGGTGTTTGTCTTTGTGGAGGCGTGGTATGAATAAATTGTTGGCATAGCATCAACATAAATATTGGCGGTTCCCTTATTTTGGTGACTTTATTCCCTGGCGGCTTCCACTATTGTGATCTTAAATTAGAGTTTTGTTTCTCTAGATTATGAAGGCTGAGTTTCTTGGCTGGATGGAGAGAGAATCGAAGAAGAGTCAAGAAACATTTTTCAATGACTATGAATTAATTTTCATGCTGGTTGGAGGCAGTAATTTTTATTTTTGGTGATGAGTTCTATTCCAGTCTAGCGTAGGAGTTTTGTAAATAATCGGTGACTGTATTTGCTTTAAAAGCTGAGCGTGGTGTATGTGGTTACAGATGTCTTTGTAGGATGAAATCATGATTTCCTATTGATGTTGAGTTTGAAAATCAAATCTTAGTTACAAGTCTCTGTTGATGAGTCAAAGTCTTATAAGTGATTGTGAGTAGTGTTATTTAGTGACATCTGTTTGGAGTCCAATTCTAGTCTGGTTTCGAGCTGCTACAGAAGTCTTATATTGCTTTGCTAGGTGGCTATTTTGCAAAATTCTCTGTAAGTGAACTGTTAAATCTCAAGATATTATAGCTCATTGTTGAAGTATATGTGTATTAAGTCTTGTTGGTGATAAATACTAGTGGCATTTTGATTTTATCTTACTTCTGAAAATGATAAACTATGAGGTGAGTTGTGGCTTCATCTGCCTTCTCAGGGCAACATGAAGTTGACTGCATCGGAATGGAATTTATGGAGAACATTAACAGGGGGCGGCGACTTGGGGGGGTTTGGGCTTCCAATTCCATTTCACATGGGGAGGCTTTGAGCTAATGTTACCTTTGCAACATTTGCCGATGTGGCCCACTTCATTACACTTGTAGCAATGAAATGTCATACCTTTGAATTTAGGCCAAAAAGACGTCGACAATGGACTTGAAAGATCAAGTTTGACATAGAAGCATAAATTGCGAAAATAATGTGATTTTTTGAAAAAATCGGTAATAGTGTGGCCGACTGATTTTTTGAATTAAAAAATCATGATTTATTATTGAAATCACAGTCAATGATTGTTGACTGATATTTTCCATAATAGACGCGTTTAAATTGCGTTTAAATCTTTGTGAATAATTTAGGGTTCCCACTGACTAAAAGGAGTTGGATTAGGGTTCTGACTTATTGAACTCTCGCGTTTCGAGACCGAACCACACTCGACCTACTGATTGAGCAGTCGTTATCAATCTCTTCAACATAATAATGATAGTTCTAATAATAGGCTGGCTCTTCCCTGTGCCCAGTCCCCCTTCGCCCATTCAACCAAACTCGATCAATTCGCAGGTAGGAGTGTGCCTTACCCCACAGGAGTTATGCGGGTTTGTATGGTTGTAGTATGCATTTTGTTTAGGTAAATTGTTTTTTTTATAAATTTTTGGTTAGTACCCCATATATATAAAATTATAAATTATAGCTATATAATATTATAAATTATATAATATATAATTATAATTTATAATTTTACATATATATAAATTATAAAATTATAAAATTCTAATTATATATTATATAATAATTTTTTTTTAAAATTTAAAAAATTCTAATTATATTATATAATAATAAATTATTATATAATATATAATTATCAAGGTTGCACGGAGACCCGTCTCTGACCCCCTAGGACGCATCTCAGAGACTGTACACATCTCTCGTCTCAGAGACTTGTTTGGGTACGTCTCCCTTCGCAGGAGACTTTTGGTCACATCTTCCACTCGTCTCCAAGTACCCTGCGTCAATAATAAGGCGTCTCCACTTTTCTTCTTTGTCTACCTTTCATTTTTTCAGCTGTTTTTTCACAAGCTCAGTGGATTCTTACTCATATGGGGACTTCAAACCTCAATACTAGTGTTTACAGTAATATATATACATTAAGCTATATTAAATTGTTACAAGTAAGCTATAAGCCTATAGGCTATAAGTAATATATATATATATACAGTAAGCTATATTAAATTGTTACAAACTTACAAGTAAGCTATAAACTTAAACTTTACCAATTCTCTTGTTTTGAAAGTTCAATGTCATGATATTTTCAGTTTTAATGTTAGCATATTAATAAATTAATAAAATTATTAAATTATATTTAAAAAAAATGGTTTCTCCAAGTACCCCCGTCTCCTATTTTTCAAAAACAGACGTACCGGTACCGGTACTAGTCTCCCGTACCAGTCTCCATGCAACCTTGATAATTATAATTTAATATATATATATATATATACTATAATATTATAATATTATAATATTCAAATTATAATATTTTATGTTTATTTTTAACTCTTATTTTTTCTCGATTTTTTTTGGTTTAAATCCCGATTTTTTGAAAAGATCTTATACTTTTGGTTTGCCGATTTTTTCCCCAAAAGATTTTTGCTGCTATGGATAAGGACATAGGTGGAAAAGGTTTTGAGCACCGTGACATTGTCAATTTGAATAAATTTCTCAATTTGAGAGCTGACATTTAGAGAATTCAAAATTCTAGTATATTAGAAGGCAGGCCATAAAGTCTTACTCAAATCGGGGGGGGGGGGGAGGTTTGAGAGGGATTTAAGTCTGTATCTGAGATCTGAAGGTGGAGAACATCTTTGTTTTGTAAAGTATTGAGCCATGACATAAAAAACCCTGGGGTAAGAGATGGATACCTTGATAACGTGCACATTTGTCCTTGAACCAACTTTGAATACTGGACAACAGTTTGACAGGACAGGGCCAATTCATTCCCCATTAGGGCATTAGATATATCCAGTGATCAGAGATGTTTGTCAGCAATCTGGTGATACCTAGAGTTGAAAGATTTTCTCATTCCAAACTTGTTTGAGTTTCAATATAAGGGCTGTTATGTTTTCTGTGATTGGAGCCAACCCCTAGATGAGAGGAGGAAAGTGCCTCTTTGAAAAGCAGATACTTCTGTTGTTTGAGCCCAGGGACAACCTATTGACACCCATTAATACTTGCTGCTGTCCAAGATTGGTCCCAAAGTATTCATCGCCCTCATGGCTAGGCAGTTTCTCACTCAAGTGATCTAGTTTTACCTTCTGTCCAACACACACTTGTGCTTCTGCTCTTGCTGATGCTCTTGTTCGTGCTGATTTGACTGCTTGTGCTTCTGGGCCTCCTCACTTGCCATTTTCCTTGGGTATAATTCATGCCAACAATCTTAATGCATGAATGATGCATTATTTGGGCCACATTAAAATAGGGAGCACCTGTAGCAAGACTTTGAATGACTGGGGCAATCGCTTTGCCTTATTACTAGGCCATGGCCTCTTGTACTATCGTAGGAATTTGAATATTACATATAAGCGGTATTTTGGGTAAGTTCCTTTTTCTTTTCATTGTTGTATGTTATTTTTGTTTTCAGATTTTTATTTTTTAGTGAACCACAAATTGACTATATTCTGTTTTATGATTTATTTTTTTGATTTTATGGAACAATGTTAGCACGCTTCTTACAATCTACTGTATTGCAAAATATTTCTGGATCTAAGCATTGGCACATTCAGTAGATAGCCGAAAATCTGTTACTTCTTTTCCAAGTTGTGGTTTTGATCATGCTATGAATTTGTTTGTATAACATTTCTGAATCAGAAAGATTATAAACATTTCTAAGGCACGAGCATTAGAAACGGTATCCCTTGGAATCAAGTATATGCATGATAGACTAGTATCAAATGTTTTCAACTTGCTGTTTATTGACATTCTAGAAGATTGTGCTCTGTATATTAACTGATGTTTTTCTTGCCTCTAGGAAACCTTGCGTAAGGCTCATGAAATTTTTGGTGCAGACAATAAAGATTTATATCTGGCATTCGATGGTTTGCTTAGCCGCCACCTGAATTAATTAGGCCATTCAATTCTTTTGTTTCCATATTTGCAATGTAAGTGGCTACTTGTTGCTCTGCTCCCTTCAAAAATTCCTCGTAAGACTTGTTAGTAATTCAATTTATAAAAATGCGGTGTTTTGGAACACATAAGGTGAGAGAAAACCTTCGGTTTTTCTAATGAATAATGTTGTTTTTGTTTGGCTGCAGTATTTAAATGCATAGGAGATTGGGTTTATGTCAGCAACTTTGTCTTGACAACTCTAGCCAAGTTTGAACTGTCTGTCTTTCCTTTTGTTGCTTGTTTCTGATGTAGAAGTCACTGTTAATAAGAATATGGACTCACAACATTACATGACAATGTGTTTTCCTGAATATTGTACTATTGTTATGTGTGAAGTCCACCAGGTATATTTGGCGAGATTTATTTATGGTTGGCTCAAAATAATAGGTTTTGTTTGAGGCTGCAAGTTTATGCAGACAACTTGACAGTGTATACATGCTAAAGTTAGTGCAGACAACTTGATAATGTGTACATGTGACTTTTGAATCAATGGAATTGCCATCTGTTGCTAGAGGGCATGATCATTTATAAATTATTTTGGGATTATTTTCTAGTTTCTTGATTTAGAGGGATTTATAAGCTAGTAATTCAGCGTTATTTCTTTATATGTTTTAAGAGCTTATGATAATTGTTACTTCCAGACCTTGGCAGTGCTTTGCCAAATTGTTGACAGGGTGTTTGATTATAATTGATACAGGATATGTAGACAAAATCAGTTTAGGTAAGCAAATTAAGAAGAAACCATGCCACTTTTCACATGCTTGTTTCTGCAAAAGAGTGAGAAATACAAATATCTTGGTATCAGAAGAGCTACCCATATTTGATGAAATCCCCATGAATATAAATGAACCTGTTTTAGAGCTTTAGTTAAGTGGTGGACATTTTCATTTCTACTATGGCCTCATATAACAAATATTTATTAAACCTTGAAGTGACAGTATGCAAGCTGAAATTCAAGGACAATGTCAATCCGAAAAGTAAAAACATAATTATGAACAAAATAGAAAATAAATTATAAAAAAAGAGAGTTATCCCTCATCACATTTTTGTCCACCTTAACCACAAAAAATAACACTATAGAGAAGAGCATGTAGCAGGGCCCATCCTGGGCTGATTTTTCTTCTTTCAAAAGTTGTAAAGTATGATAAGATATTCATAAAAGATATTGATCAATATTGAATATTTATCATAATATTTTACCTATCAAATGCAATTAATAATTCAATTCCTTGCTTCTAATGCTTAACATCTATACAGGTAATGTGAGGTGTAGTTATTTAAAACTTGTCTTTTAAATATCTTATCTTTTAAGTTGGTGCGAGATAACTTGTATGATATGCTGGGTTACATTTCATCCCAGCCATCATTTTGCTGGGAAGGTGTGGTTGCCATAAGCTATTCAATAGCCTCTTCTCAAAAGCTTAGAATGAAGAATTTTTACATGGCTTGTATCAAGTAGCAATAATCCATATATTCTTCGTTGTGCAAAAATAAAAACTACTGTTCTGCTCAAATTGACGATTTTGCAGCCTACCACACAACCCAATTGTAACAAACTGAAACACTTCGAGAGGATGACAGAATGTTCAATATCAAACTGAAAAACTTTGAGGGGATGGCAGAATGTTTAATATCAAACTGAAACACTTTTGAGGGGATGACCTCCAAAATCTCACAATGAGAATAGATTTTGTTGATACAATGTCAAATAGTAAACCTTTAACTCCTATAATAATATAATTATGTTATGGTGACTTAATAATCCTCATTAGGTTGACTAACCTAATAATTATTAAATTTGAAAATTATCAAGTACTTAAGTCAACCTGATGTGCGCCACAAGTTGAGCACTCCATAACATGATACGCCTAATAAACTAAGGGTGTAATATGCCATCCGCTTTTCAAACAGGAATTGTTTTTGATGTTAACTGTGGCTGTTTTTGCATGAAGATGCCAACATCTCTTGCTTTATTGAGTAATTATACACGTCACATGAGAAATAAAATATGTTGCAGGCTATGTGTAATGGTGAAATTTGCATACCCATACCAATCCCCATTTAGTTTTGAGAATGGCTTAATACAATTATATATTGACAAATAGTACAATTTTGTGTGAAGTGGGGTTCATTCTCCTATGTGTCAGCCCTATCCGTTTACACACATTCCCACATGTTTCACCATATCTTACTTGTTTCTAACATGATATGCCTAATAAACTAAGGGTGTAATATGCCACCTGCTTTTCAAACAGGAATTGTTTTTGATGTTAATTGTGGCTGTTTTTGCATGAAGATGCCAACATCTCTTGCTTTATTGAGTAATTATACACATTATGTCACATGAGAAATAAAATATGTTGCAGGCTATGTGTAATGGTGAAAGTTTGCATAGCATATCAATCCCCATTTAGTTTTGAGAATGGCTAATTACAATTATATATCGACAAATAGTACAATTTTGTGTGAAGTTGGGTTCATTCTCCTATCTGTCAGCCCTATCCGTTTACACACATTCTCACATGTTTCACCATACCTTAGTTGTTTCTACACATTTTCCAGTACATTTCACATATATTGAACCCCATGTTTGAACATTCATTCTCTACATCAAAATTACCTTTCACTGTCTTGGGTCAATCCCACGGTGCAGGGTTGATCTTGAGCTTGTAGAATTGACCCTTGAGAATAAAAAAATTAAAATCAAATTTTATTGATTCTCATCCATTTTACTCACCATGAGTCGATTTGGTACATGTACCACATGATTTATTGCTATTAGTGGTATTTAAATCTCACACTATGGGATTGATCCCCAAAAATAAAAAAATTCAAATTCAAAATTTGTATTCCTACCATGAGCTAGCTTGGTAGTACATGTTTCATGTGATTTATTGCTATGTAATAGTATTTAATTGGATTATATCTGAGCTTTATCTAATTATTATTCACATGTCATTCTAGGAACATTTCAAATTGGAGCATTAAAAGTTATCTAAATCTACATAATCATCTTAGAGCATTTGTATGACTAAAGCTTGTTGCCCTCAATCATTTCCATGACTTAAAAGCCAATCTTTCTAGGGGGTTGGCCTAGGAAAGCTTGACCCTAGCAAATTGACAAGCTCCCCAAAGTATTTTTCAGTACTATTAGTTCTTAGCAATCAACGAAAGGGAGAGAATTTGATGAATTAGGAAGTAGAAGTATGCATTGTACCAAATTAAATATGTGCCCACATAAATAACCCAGAGTTGCAGAATTGACCCACAACAAAGTTGATAGACTGTTACGATCTCAAGGCAAGTTACAAACATAGATTATTCTTTTTCAATCTTGAGACAATTTTTAGTGCCATCAGGTTATTCTTCTTCATCATTCCTAGAGCTAAGATTCTTAACCCCCTTCGCATTTAATTATGTAATTCTCATTTAATTGTTCAATTTATCATTCCCAGTTGTCACTTTGATTAATCTAGGTTGATTTATGTTGAGTGTATACATTTGATTTGTTTAGCCTAGAATAATAGTCAAGGAAATGTTAGTTTCCTTTACACTTTTAGTGAACCCGTCCATATTTTCATCACCTATGGCTTGACCTTAAGGCTATACCTTCACTAATTTTAAGACATTTTAGATTTGATACAATTTCGATTTATCATTCATTTTCAAATTTCCTAGGGCTTGGAGTCATTTACACTTGTTTTGATTAGGGTAAGTTGGTTTTGAAGGGACCATAAACCCTTTACAACAACATTAGGTTTTGACAAGTCCTAAAACTTTACAAAGTTGTAGCCAAGTTGTCGTTGGGAACAAAAACTCCCAACACACAAAGGACCATCCTACACAACATCAGATCTTGAACGGGTAATTTGCACACCCTCGACTCTGGGATGAGAGTCATACACAAATTTGGGAAGACCCTTCTTGTGACACAATCGTCTAGCAAATGGCATTATTCGAATCCTTTAACCGAGGAGAATGGAGAGGGGAATCCTCTACCGCCTCCTCAACCAAAGCCACATCCCATGTGGAGGGAACTGCGGAAGTCGAAAGTCACATAGAATTAGAAGACATAACAGGAGTAGTGGTCTCAGCGCAACAAGCCGCCGATGGGGGAGCAACGATAAACGAATTAGTAGAGGAGCTCTCGGCAGGAGTTAAGGAAATCACCAAAACTGTACCACCCCTAGGGGAGACCTCCCTAGGCTAAAGATCTGCAACAAGAGAAGAAGGCCGATAAACCTCAGAATCAAAACCACCAATAGTCAAGTGGTCAGTGAGGGCATTGCGCTACAATGTAGTCGGGCCCACCTTACAATGAGAATAAGGGAAATTAGAAGCCATGTGTCTGATGGCAAAGCATCATCTGCAGTGGAAGCAGAGACCCTCATAATCAAGTGGTTGAGTCCATGGCCTATCCTCCACCATCAAAACAACATCTGTAGGGAGAGCCTTGGATGAGTCATTTACACTTGTTATACCTTGATTAGGGTTTGGATTTACATAGTGATACACATCCTTTATCTCACCCTAGAATATTCTATCATATGGTTTCATTTTGATATTGCTCCTGTTAGAATCTGAAAAGATTAATAACCCAGAAAACTAGTGCAAAGAATAGATATTAAAACTATGAATGCAAATGATACGAAATCAAAATAGCAACACAGAGTTAGTCTCCAAGAGAGTAATGCAAATGCTAGAAGCAAAATAGCATTAAGAGGATGCAAAAGCAAAAAAAGCAAAATACAAGCCAGGTAGCATGCTTATATAGACTAGGAAGAGAGAGGAGGTGGCAACACCGACCAATGAGGAGCAACCATCTATCGGACTAAAGATAGCAAAGTATCTTCCCAAGATAGCTAATGGATGCTCACATGTAGGAAGGTGACACCTCGCAACTACTCACCTAATAAGACATGCTTTATTAACCTAAGCGAGATTAATAGAAGTGTAGGAAAAACCTAGGAATATAGGAAAAATAAATAACCCACCTAGGAAATAAAAACCTACACTAACACCCCCCCATAAGCGAAGCTTAGGTGGATGTAGAAATGGGTCCCGGCAAATCAAGCCTGATGAGGTACCCATGTACATAGAATTCCCCCCAAAGAGAGAGAAAAGAGACCCCCCCAAAAGTAGAGAGAGTCAGGACTCCGAGTGAGAGGAAGAAGCCCCCCCCGGAAGATGAAGCATCCCGCACCCCCAGCAAAGCTCGCAAATGAAGGAACTTGCTCTCAGTGAAGGGTTTGGTGAAGATATCAGCAACCTGCTCGGAAGTCGGACAGTAGCGAAGGTCGATGACGTGGCCATGGATGAGCTCCCGGATGTAGTGCATGTGGACCTCTATGTGTTTGGTCCGCTGATGATGGACCGGATTTCGTGAGATCTGAATGGCACTCTGGTTGTCACAAAATATGACTGATGGCCGTCTGATCTGGATACCAAACTCAGTGAGAAGATTCTGAAGCCAAATGGCCTCAGTAGAGGCATTCACAGCCCCCCGATACTCGGCCTCAGTAGAAGATAGAGCAATAGCAGATTGCTTCTTGCTCGACCAACAAACAGGACCTGAACCAAGTGAGAAGCTGTAACCTGAAGTAGACTTGCGATCCTGAGAATCGCCCGCCCAATCGGAATCTGTGTAGCCCACCAAGTCAAGCTCAATACCCGCTGCGTAGTGAATCCCAAGACTGTGAGAACCCTGAATGTAGTGAAGGATCCGCTTGGCTACTTTCCAGTGCAGCTCATGAGGCTCCTGCATGAATCGAGAGACCATGCCTACAGCATATGAAATGTCAGGTCTCGTATGAGTCAGATAAATGAGACTCCCAACAAGCTGTCGGTACAAAGTGCCATCAACAAGTGGAGAAGAACACTGAGCCTCAAGTTTGACTCCAGAAAGAAAGGGAGTCGGAGCAGGCTTACAGTCAGCCATATGAAACCTCGAGAGCAAATCTAGAGCATACTTGGACTGTGTGATGGTGATCCCGGAAGAAGACTGGTAAATCTCAATCCCGAGAAAGTAATGCAACAAGCCCAAGTCAGTCATCAAAAACCTGTCATGAAGGGCAGTTTTGACAGCCCCAATGGTGGATGAAGAACTCCCTGTGATCAGCAAGTCATCAACATACAGAACTAGAAATAGGAGTGAATCAGCCTGCTGCAGAATGTAGACATTGGGATCAGAATGGCACCGAGTGAACCCAACTGATAGAAGGAAGGAATCCATCTTGGCATACCAGGCTCGAGGAGCCTGTTTGAGGCCATAGAGGGACTTCCGAAGAAGGCACACAAGTGAAGAATCCTGAAGGAACCCCTGTGGCTGCTCCATGTAGATCTCCTCCTGAAGGTCACCGTGAAGAAAAGCACTCTTCACATCCATCTGGTGTACTTCCCAACGATTAGCTGCAGCAATGGCAAGAACAAGTCGGATGGAATTCATTCGGGCAACTGGCGCAAAAGTCTCAGAGTAGTCAATCCCAGGAACCTGGGAGAATCCTTTGGCGACCAAGCGAGCCTTATACTTGTCAACCGACCCATCTGCTGCAAATTTTGTCCGATAGATCCACTTACATCGAACAAGTTTTCTTCCCTTAGGAAGAGGGACAAGATCCCAAGTGTGGTTCCTCATCAAGGAACTATACTCCTCCTGCATAGCTGTATCCCACTCAGGAATACCAGAAGCCTCATGAAAAGACTGTGGATCTGAGGCAGTAGCAATGAAGACATGTGGAACATCCTGGAACTGTGAACGAGTTCGCCTGGTGTCTGATGGATCCCCAACCCAATCACCTGCAGACTGCAAGGTCTGTCTAGCCCAAAGTGGACCGGAAGATGGAGAATCTGGAGGAGAATCATCAACCTCTGAATGATGACTAGGAGAGGAAGGAGGTGAGTCCTCTGAATCGCTCTCTGCATCAGAAGTGGAGGTAGAAGACTGCTCAGGTGAATCTGACTCATCAGAAGATCTGTCATGTATCCCAAGTGACTCCAATGTCAAAGTAGAAGGAGTTGGAGAAGTGATAGAAAGTGAGCTTGAAGAGCCCTCCTCAAACTGAACACTCCTCTCGATGAACAACTCATGTGTAGTAGGGTGGAGCAACCGATAACCCTTCACACCATCAGGATAACCTACAAATATGCAAGGTCTGCTCTGCGGATCCAAGGCCTTGCGTTTCTCTGTAGGAATGTGGGCCCATGCAGGAGAACCAAAAACTCGAAAGTGCTTAACTGATGGTTTCCGACCGCTCCAAGCTTCAAAAGGAGTGACTCCCTTCAAGGCTCGGTGAGGAACACGGTTCTGGATATAACAAGCACAGTTAATGGCCTCTGCCCAATACTGTGGTGCAAGAGATCTGGAGTGAATCATGCAGTTCGCCATTTCCTTCAAGGACCTATTCTTCCGTTCTGCAACACCGTTCTGCTGAGGATTGTATGGAACTGAATGCTGCAAATCAATCCCCTCTGAAGTGCAAAACCTCTCAAACCGATGGTTGACATACTCACCACCATTGTCAGTGCGCAAAACTTTGATGGCTTTCCCAGATTGCTTCTCTACAAAAGTCTTGAAGTCTTGAAAATGATCAAATACCTCTGACTTCTGTTTGAGAAAGTACACCCAAGTATTTCGAGAGAAGTCATCAATGAATGTGAGGACATATCTAGCCCTGCTGAAAGAAGGATGCTGAAATGGACCAGCCAAATCACTGTGAACTAACTCCAGTATCTGTGAAGCTCTCCATGCCTTACCTTTGTCAAACTTTTCCTTAGGATGCTTACCAAGAATGCAACCTTGGCAAACACCACCTGAAAACTGAACTGAAGGCAACCCTGTGACCATGCTCTGCTGGTTAAGCTGCTGCAAGTAGCGGAAGTTAAGATGGCCAAACCGCTCATGCCATAATCTACTCACATCATTAGAATGAGTGAGCAAAACAGTCGAAGGAGGATCAGGAACAAAGTGAGAAAACAGATATAGCCGTGACTGATGATCTGCTCTCCCAACTGCCACTGTAGAATCACTGTGCAACTCACGAATCTCCACTGAATCAGGAGTGAACTCAACCCGCTTGCCTGAACCTGTGTGAGTGATCTGATATACCGATAGGAGATTAGTTGATAATGAGGGCACACAAAGAACATCATGGAATGTGCCATCCCCCACATCAACAGACCCTCTCCCACACACTTCAACAGGAGTGTTATCACCCATCAAAATAGAAGGCATAGTACACGGCTCCAAGGATGCAAGTTCTTCCTTAGATGAAGCCATGTGGTGTGAAGCACCCGAATCAAGAACCCAAGTGGATGGTGAAGAAGCAACTGCAACAAGGGCCTTGCCCTTTCCTTTCCCCTTGCTGTTTTCTTTCGCCTTATTAGACCCCTCATTAGAACTCTGTTTGATAGACTCAGGAACACTGATATTATTCTTCTCAAGAATGTGTGTCAAGTGATCAATTTGTTTCTTCAGACATTTATGTTCATCATGACCGGGTCTTTTACAATAGGCACATTGGACCCTCTCTTTCTTAGGCTTGTCGCCCTTGGAATATTGGGTCTCATTAGTTGCTTTTGAAGCAACCGTTATCTGATCCTTCTTCTCCTTGCTATTCTTTTGTTTCTTATCCTTACTATTGTTGTTACTACTTTGTCCTTTCTGTTCTTTTGTGCCTTGGTTGGCAGCCAAGGCATGTGACTTAGAGGACTTAAAAGTGCCCATCTGGATTAGCTTGTCCTGTTCCCGAGTGAGATTGACAGCAAAATCATCTAAAGATGGCATGGTGAATTGAGTACCAAGTGCACCCTTAGTAGCATAGAAAGTAGAAACAAACACAGAATATTCTGAACTCAGCTTAGAGAGAATACTAAGAATCAGTTGTTCATCTTTCTTTTCAATTCCACATTGTTTTAACTGCAGCCTTAGTGATTTCAATTTAGTGAAGAAATCCTGGATTGTGTTGAAATTGCCTGGACTTAAACTAATTAGTTCATTTTCCAACATATGACCCCTCATTGAATCTTGTGTGCCAAATAGTGTTTCTAACTTTGTCCAGATTTCATTTGGTGTATTCAAAGACTCAATGTGAAAGAGCAAATCAGGAGAAACAGACAAACACAATGTTCCGTATGCCTCATCACATTTGTTAAACCACTTAGGCTTATCTTCATCTTTAGCAGGTTCAGTTTCAAGTCCCATAGTTATCCTATTTAATCCAGCTTTCCTTAAGTGAATTGTCATGCGTGATTTCCACTCAAAGTAATTGTATGGAGTTAGGATAGGCAGATTTGTTTGATCCATGATGAAGAAATGCAGAGAAGAAGTGTTGAAAAGAAGAGAACCCAACCAAGACAACCCCCCCTTTTCACTCAATCAAAGAACCCCCCCAAGAAAATATGATTTGGCACTTTATATTAGTGCGTTTACAACTACCACTAGCAACAAATACTAAGTGGTTTTGATTTCAATGCATTACAAAACTCTCATGAAGAGCATATGCTGAAAATACAACTTTGGCATAATATCCAGAGAAATAAATAGCACCACTGCAATCTACTCGAAAAATCATGCACTTTCAAAAAAAGAATCGCCTCGATACGAGGTCGTATGTGAAAGTTATGATCCTCCGAAGTTCCCAAAACGAGAACCGTGCAATGTCACGACTGAGAATCTGCAATTTCTGAAAAATCTTGGCATCAAAATCAAAAAACGACTGCACTAGTGCATAGAGCACGAAAAAATAGCCAAAATCAAAAAAAAATTCGTGGGAAAAGGAGTCCGTATGAGCAAGAACGGAGCATTTGAAAACTGTCTTCAGAACTGCAGCTGCCAACGGAGAGGGGTCCTGCTGTAGCTTTCTGAGCGTGTTTTTGCAAAATATACAGACTGCATGCAAAAACAGAAAGATACCCAGATGGTTTTTCTGTGCTGTGAACAAAACCCAGAAGGCGTTTTTCTTGCAAATGCACAGAAGATGTTGCTCCAGTGTAAATGGAACGCCTTTAGCTACAAAAAACGACCCCAACAACCAAAAAACGACATGCAAACGCTGAACCAGATGCTGGAACCTGCAATATTGATTCAAAGGACCAAATATGCAAGCTGGTTGTCAGATTTGAGCTTGAAACCCCGGTTCCGCAACTGTGTATGATGATCTCCGATTTCGGTGAAGCGAAAGCCAAATCTGACTTTCTCAAGCCTCCTGGACGCGTTGGAACAGCCAGAAATGCTGCCAGTATAACCAGAAATGCTGCAATCACCCAGATTTCATAAAACACATGTGCAACCCCAGAGATTAAAAAAATTTCCGTCAAACTTTTCTGATTCTCAAGATCATCCGAAGATGCAAGAGAAGAGCATACTGGGTTTTTCGAAAACCTGCAATAAGATTTATTAGCCCCCCCCGAATCTCTCAAATATAGAAACTAAAATCTACTCTTGCACATAGAATAGCTCTGATACCATGTTAGAATCTGAAAAGATTAATAACCCAGAAAACTAGTGCAAAGAATAGATATTAAAACTATGAATGCAAATGATACGAAATCAAAATAGCAACACAGAGTTAGTCTCCAAGAGAGTAATGCAAATGCTAGAAGCAAAATAGCATTAAGAGGATGCAAAAGCAAAAAAAGCAAAATACAAGCCAGGTAGCATGCTTATATAGACTAGGAAGAGAGAGGAGGTGGCAACACCGACCAATGAGGAGCAACCATCTATCGGACTAAAGATAGCAAAGTATCTTCCCAAGATAGCTAATGGATGCTCACATGTAGGAAGGTGACACCTCGCAACTACTCACCTAATAAGACATGCTTTATTAACCTAAGCGAGATTAATAGAAGTGTAGGAAAAACCTAGGAATATAGGAAAAATAAATAACCCACCTAGGAAATAAAAACCTACACTAACAGCTCCTTTGCTGATTTATATTAGAATAATATCTTTCTATTTATGTTATTAATGGTCATCCAGTAGTTTCTAACTTCGTCTTGTGTTAACGATTGTTTCTTTTTAGAAACATCGTCCTTGTAATTCTATTTAAGGTGCCTTTGTCTCCTCTGTATAATGAACAACATCGATTCTTTGTAACAATTTACATACATTCATTTCAAATTTCAACATGTTCGTATCATTTATAGTGCATGATGCATCCATCCGATATACCCATACCTTTCTATTCTTTGGATGTGAATGTGTTCTCTATAGAGGTGTTGTTTTACCTTATGTCGTCTTTTCTCTCTTTCATTGAATTGGTTAGTGCTTATCCTCTTCTATAAGAGATGCTTATATCATTCACCCATACACTCCTTGATGATCCTATACCTTGTGATAACGATGGACATTTGTCATGTAAGGATCTATTATGTGGGACCTCTACTAGGATGGTCATTGATGATATCACACCCCTTCACCCACGTGTGACATTAGTGTGCCCTTTAATGATTCTTCTCAAATGTCGTTTTAGCCCCATGTCCATAGATTCATGAATGAATTACCTTCTACACATGATGATGAGTAAATTGGATCATTTTTCTACGTCTCATGTTGCATCTATGGATACTTGTGACAATATTTAATATAGTCCTATCCTAGATGATGATAGCTTATGCCTTGATGATAATTTATTAACTTCTCAAAAACTACCCTTCATTAATGCTTCATTGTCTTAAACTACATTATATAATGTTACGAGTACTACATTGTATAATGCTATATGAGTCTTAGAGTAGAACTTTTACATGATGATTATGATGGTTCCACAGATGCATCTTTACATGTGAAGACATTTTTACTTGCTAATTATGAATATTTAGATGATGATATTTTATTGATTAGCGAGTTTAGATTATATTTAAGTGGTAAAGCTTTACACGGTTTGATTCATCTTATTTGTTATACACTTCTTTCATGAATTTGGCTCATGCTTTCAATGCCTATTTCTCTAGACCTAGTTCACACGAGGATAATATGTTTTCTCACAACTTATCTTTTCATCCTAATGCATCCTCTATCATCATGGCTTATACCTCTCCTATACCCTACTTTCATCAGTCCTTCATTCACATGATTCTTGTGGAGCATAAATGGCATGATTAGGAAGAGGTCAAGATGCTAATTTACCACCTCCTTTGCCAACCAACATAATCTATCTCCTATGCCTCAATTCTCATCTAAACAATCAAAGGAGTTTAACATTATACAGCAATTACAAAACACTCAAGCCAAAATATCTCTATGGGACTTAGCATGTACATCACCTTTTTATAGAGATATTATGCAAAAATCCTTAGATAACATTAAAGTTGGGTTCGACATTACTCTACAATTACTCACATCTTTGATAGAGTCTATTTGCCACAAGGAGCATCATGAAATATAATTTGATAATGATGAGATCCCACCTGAAAAGGTTCTTAAAGAAGCAAAACCTTTACACGATGTGGTAAACTATTCATTAAATGATCTTTAGCTGACAATGGATTTAGTTTGAACATATGTGTAGACACTAAAATTTGTCCATGTCTTAACCATCCCCTAGTCGACATGACCTTGTAATGTTTTGCCCTAGGTCCTAGGTCATCCCACTTAATCACATTCCCAATTAATTAAATAAATCACATTTATTTAATTAATTCCCCCTTCGTCACATGTCTCACATAATTCAAATTAAATATTTGACTTTAATCCATCACCTTTCGTCTCATTCAAACAAGTGTCACATGCTACATCTTCCACTTAACCCCTTCACATGTCAAACTAATTTAAATAATCTTTTATTTAAATTAGGTCTCATTTATCCTCCATCACACACTTGTCACATGACTACAATCCCTCTTGAAGTGGGAAACCCTAATCAACCCTAATCGATCTTGATCATCCATATCATTCAACATAACTTGCAATCTCAACCGTTCATTCGAATTTGCCTTTTCTATAAAGGTAGCCTCTCATTAGTCATTTTCATATGATCAAGTCTTTAAGTAGCCTCATGCTGTCAAAATCAGTCGAGAATCATCTCATGCCAATGTTATGCTGTTGAAATAGTGAGCAACCAACAATCCCCCATTAATCAACCCTTCAAAATCTTGCATTCTCATGCAAGGTTGAGCAGAGTTATGGAGGTCAATCAAGTTTAGTTTGAGAATCGGTTTGCATTTGAGTTTATGTTTTGCATTTTCATTCTAGTTTGTGCTTCATGGTGCTAGTTAGGGTTTGATTTTTTGTTTTGATTTCTGCCCTAGATTTTGCCCTAATGACAAATGGTGAACCCAACGTGAAATCTTACAAATCTAACATTTTTTGTTGATTTTTGGAAGTTAACTTTTGTAGGAAACCTCCTGGGCTGAAATGGACCTCGCCATTGCGTCCGGGAGGCCTCGCAGGCAAAGATTGACATAAAATACCCTAGGTTTTGGTGACTGCAATTTTTTTGAATTTTTGAATTGTCAGTTCGTGCCATACAGATTTGTACGGTACAGACCGACCGTACTAATCCGTACAGTGGTTTGTGGCTGTGATCGTAGGTTGGATTTTGAGTGTTGCAGGGTTAACGTTGTTTCGTTGTCAATTGGTTTCTGTCGAAATCTTCCCACCACCATAAACCCTAGGTACCTAAACCCTAAACAGCTTTGTTCTCTGTATTTCTGCCGCCCACGATCCCCTAGTCAAAGCTTTATATACACAGTCGGCATCTTTAATATCGCGTCGCCACCATTTCTGCCACTCCTAAAACCTTTATCCGTCCGCTCTGTGTATTCCCACCATTTCTGCCGCTCAAATCTTGCGGTCGCCGCCAAGGAAAACCTAAACTCCGCTCTTCACAAATCCTGGTCGCCGCTCGTCTTGACTATAAATTCTTGATCGCTGCCATCGGTCGACACCCATTGATTGTCAATACAACCTTATATCCTCGTGCCACCGTTCAATCTCTCCATCGCCTTGCTATTTCGGCCTTGGCTTCGACCCCAACTTTCATTTTGACCTCCCTTGCTAGGGCTTTTTTCCCAATCGACACCCTGTAAATCTTTGTAACTGCAGTTACCTTTGTCGAAAAACCTCCTTTTGGGCGACTGTCACCTTAGACCATGGCGTTGGGTTTTAAGCCCTGTGTATCGCAGAAATCCGGTCACCACTGTGACCGAGGGGTAGGGCTTTTAGCCCCCCCTTGCTATTTTTAAAAAAAATTATTTTTCCTTCGGGTTAGCCCCTGGTGGCATGGGCGACTAGGGGCCCATTTGACCCTAACCACCAGGGCTTAGCCGTTTAATGCAACCGTGACATGTAATCACTAAGCCGCTAACCACTAGCGGTCACCCTTAACCAATCAGACTGTCCACCTCTCTCCTCAAACCTTAAAGGAGGCACTTTTTTTCAAACTCGCATAACTTTCGCGTACAGAGGTAGATTTTCGCAAACTTGGTGGCGTCGAAAAGATGACTCGACGAACTTCGCAGTGAAGAAGGTTTTATCAGGTGAATGTGTCATTTTCATGCCTTTTTTTGGTCAAAGTCAAGGCTCAGTTTGAACTCAAACGCTTATAAATCATGCAAAATTGATCCATTTTTTGCGCAATTTTTTGAAAAAGTACATAAAATTTCCTGAACAATATGATTCTGCTGTTATTTTTGCTGCAACTGATCAATTTTATTAGATATTTTCCAGATTGCATATTTCAAGCTTTTTGACTTGGGGGCTTTCAAAACAAAGTGTTCACTTGATGTTTTTCATTTTTCACGGTTTATCATGAGGATTTTCTACTACTAATGTCTAATTTTCAGCTTGTGGCGTTCACTGGTCAAAGACTTTCATCTAAAACTACTAACACATTTTAATGCAGGGTTTCCTCTTCTCATGTGCATGTGTTTGATTATCATAGGAACACTTGGATTTGGTGCTCATAAAATGAACATTGGCTTGCTTTTTCACACATATTTTTGGGGGCTTAAAATGAATTAGTGTTTGTTTTGCTTGGTGATTATGTTGGTGTTTTGAGGTGTGTATGCTCTTCCCTCTCACATTATGTGACCTTGGGAATCAAGAGCATCTGTCAACACTTTCATGATCACACCACACGTTCAAATTCTAAAGATCAATGAACATGTGCGAGTGTGAGCAAGTTGCATGTGCATGTTCTTTCATTGCGTCTTAGTATGAGCCTAGAGATCAAAAACATGTACTTGTCTTGCTTTTGTGTAACCTTTTAGAGTGGGCCTGCTCTTGAGACACATCCGCAAGGAGAACTCATTTGCGACCCTAAGCGGTACTTTAATCCGGTCCGCTATACAAATTAGGATAAGGCGAAAGCCAAGTCCAAACTGGTATTAGCACTTATCGTACAATGCTAGCTCGAAAGGAGGCGTACCTTTGTGTATATTAAACTCCTAGTAGGGTTAGTCAAAGCCTTTAGTGGCTTGTTGGACGCTCATAAGGTGTTGGTCCCCCAAATATTCACTACGAACCTTGTGCTAGTAGCCAAAATCCCTCTATTTGTTGATGCAGGATGTCGAAAGATAGACCTTTGGAGTCGTCCCACACTCTCGCAATTTAAAGTAGAGATAACAAATTTCTTGAGATCTTCAGGTCTTGAGGAATTCGAAGCTTGGTGTGCCCGAGAAGTGAGTGCTATGTAAGGGGGAGCCAGTGCCACCAAGCTTCTAGGTTATCCGCTTTAAATAAGTGCGGTTGGAGCAATCCAAGTGGGAATTCAACAAATATTGTCCTTTCCTAGCCTAGGATTGTGCATGTTTACAAGTGTTTGCAAAACATCAAGAGTCACTAAAAACAACCAATCTAACTGCCAAATGTCTTCTATGATTGATGTGTGTGCTTGCCTAATCATCACCCTTAGACATTCTTTCCATCCATTCATTCCAAGTCATCATATCCTTATCACTATCCTAATCACATCATCCTCTTCCTAATCTAATCAACACCATTCCAAGTCAAACGAATACCTAACCATCATACTTGTCATTCCATGTATCCTAATCCATCTTCATCCTAATCCTCCCTAATCATCCTAGTCATCCAATCTTGTCATTCCACATCATATCCTAATCACCTTTCCTAATCACATCATCCGACCATCCACATGTTGATCATTATACTTGTCATTTCCTAATCCATTTTCATCCTAATCAATCCAACTCATCATAATTATATCCTATTCATCATCCCTAATCATTACACCTCATCCTAATCATACCCTATTCCTCATCATTCCTAATTGTTACACCTCATCACAATCATATCCTATTCACCCCACCTCATCATAATATTCCACCTCATCATAATCATATCCTATTCATCATTCCTAGTCATTACACATCATCATCCTCATCCATCCACGTCCTCTAATCTTATCACTACCCATAATCACCTTCATTCATAATCCAATCAACTGCTTCCTAATCCATCCAAGTCATTTAACCTCATCATCACACCACATCATCATCATCCTAATCGCTTCCTAATCGTCATCCTAATCATACCTTAATCATATCCTAATCATACCCTAACCATTTCCAACTCATCCTAATCACCTCTTTTATCCAATTAACATCATCCTAATCATCCCTTATCATTCCATATCATACCATAATCATACCCAAGTCATCATAATTCAAACCTTAATCATCCGTTGTCACCTTCTTCCTAATCAAATCCCAATCAAATCCTAATCATTACATTCAAAATCCAATCAATTTCATATTATCATTCCACATCATATCACTATCACATATCCTAAACATATCCAAGTCATCATCATCATTCTCCTTTTCATATCCGAATCATCCCAATCCAATCCTAATCATATCCGAACCATTCATTCCAATCCAATCGATTTCATCCTAATCATTCCTAATCACAATACACCATAACCATAGGGAAACCTTTGAGCATCTACTCTCCCTATCGAATCTGATTGCAACTATGTCAAAACCTTATAGACCTATTGGTTCTACTCACCCACTACATATTCAATTTCACCCACTACATATTTAATTTCATTCCACTACATATTTAATTTCATTCCACTACATATTCAATTTCATTCCATTACATATTTAATTTTATTCAGCCTTTGACATCTATAGAGGACCCTAAACATTAGTCTTCTTAAGGTTGAAACATAGGGAGAAATTGTCGAAGCTTGACTGTATCACAAGTACAAATCTGGACCAAGAGACCTTGACATCTTTTTCAAATCAATCACAACTTGGGCTTAATAATCCACGGCTAGTTTAAGTCCATCCTTCCAAGTGAATTCTGAAATTCATGGGTTCACTTTAATCAATCATTTGTTCCACACGTCAAGGTCTCTATAAATCCAATTTATACTTTGACAAGGTCATTAGTAGACGAGAGTACCCTATTGGAGCTAGACTTTTCGAAGACTAAAATCATTAGCCTCTATCATAGTCTGGGCCTCATCACCTTGCATTGTCATCCACATACCATCCCACAAATTCACAAGTCTCATTTGGTAAAGACACAGTTGCAAAGGAAGAGAAAAGGAGTAGATCTTCCTAGTCATCCCTATAACCGACACATTCAAATCCAAGTCACCTTCATTCATAATCAAAACCCTAATCATCCAATCCAATTCACCCTAATCATTAGCCTTGTCACACCTTCATCATTTCATCCTATCATTCCTAGTCATTCCACATCACCTTCATCCTAGTCAAGCACTTGTCAACATGGTCCTAATCCCACAAAATGACATACAACAATATGAAGACATGTGTCATTCCATGCCAATCCTAGAGAACAAGGTTCCAACACCCCAAGCCTCTTCGCAAGTTGACCTTGGTAACAAGACAAAGAGCCTTTAAATTCTCATTCTACCTTTGACAAGGGAAACATAAGTCTACCTCATCCATCCTATAAGTACATTCTACCACCGCACTCTAACCCTCCAACTCCATGACCTAAGTTTAAACATTACAAAAGTAAACATGTGGAGTCATCCAAATCTACCAATTCATCCAATCCCTTTGACCTTCCATCTAGTCAAAGTCCAAACCCTAATCTCACAACACCATCCATCCCTCTTATCCCTCCACCATGGGAACTTTCCACTCCACCTAATCCTAATCACGAGTCCACATTATCTACCCTCATTGTCCATCCACTATATTGTCCTTCCACACATACCGTTGCAAAGGATGTGATCGATTGGCTACTAGCAAGGAACAACCTATCTCCATGTCATCCAACACATATGCTTGAGCCTACCAACGAGCCTTCAAATACCATGTCCATCCCCTCAACCCCATCATGTGGTCAAGAACATATCAAACCTATCCAAGATTCATCCACTTGCACTCAAGGTCAAGAGGTATGTCAAGGGTATACTCCTAAGCACATGGAAACATTAGTCCCTAATTCCAATCAAGATCAAACCCCTTCCATTCCACCCATTCCTAACACACTTTATCCTTTCCATGATCAAGCTCCCATATATGATCATGATCCCCTGTATGATCAAGAAGGCCATGATGATTCTCTTAGTGAACTTTACGCATCCCATGGTCATGAGCTTATCACTCCACCTATCCATGATTCAACCACTTCCACTTGTCATGATGAGACATGTGCCTCCCAAGAAAACATAGATGATCAAACAAATAACTTGGATCTTAGTGAACACAATGCTAATCAAGATCCTAATGATCCTTCCACGTCCACTATCAATCCCATTGCAAATCCACCATCATATCCACTTGGTCTATCCACTTTCATTCATGAATGTTCTTCCTTAGGACAACAACAACCATTGTCTTCCACTTCGCCTCCATCGAATAATGACCTCGTGTCTAGTGTTCCAAACATACATAGTCCCATTGTCAATCACATACTCCAAAACATGAATTATCATGGCAAAGGCTTAGGCCTTCGTGAACAAGGTATTTGGAGCCCATCCACGTCAATGTCCCTCCATGCTCATATGGCATCGGATACACACCCCAAGGTAAACAATCTAAAGATGTTGGCACCACCTCCATTCCTCCTAAGTCCACCACTTTCCATCGCACATCCTATCATGTACCCAAAACCTACGTGGCCATCCCACCGCCATCATCCTACAAATGTCAAAAGCATGTGACTAGACACCTTTCACCATCCAATTTATCTCCACTGCTTCCAACTCCTAATTTCCCACCATCCACTTTGGCACCATTGCTCACAACACCTAACATTCCTCTCATTCGTAAATACCCTCAATATCCTAATCATGACCAACAAATGCATGCATTGTCTAAACATAAAGCTTCCACTCATTCCACCATGCCCATGAGATTAAAAAATAAACATTTGGATGCCTCAACCCACAAAGCTAAAAATCCTAAGGACCCTCATGCCTTAGGACATCAAGTCAAAAATTCAAAGCAAGGTACACTAAAAAATCCATCCAAACGCATACCTTCACAAGAAAAGTCCAAAAGCAAAATGGTAGGGGTCCCCAAACAAAAAGCAAACAAATCAAATGAGGCATCCACATCTCAAAAATCCCAACCATCCCCTTCCATCCAAAAACATCAAATTCCTCCATTCCACATGAAAAACACAGATCATAAAAATACTAAGTACATGTGGGTTCCTAAATCACTCCATCACCCATCCCCTAAGCAAACATCTCCATTGCTTCCTACACCACCATCCACTCAAAAGCTTCAATGTTTATCACAGTGTGTGCAACCGTTGGTCACGATCCCATTCTCACATACATCCATCATCCCATCATTTAACCACTATCCTACATATCTTCCTTATCCTATCCCTATGGTCCATGCTTTTGTATAAACCTTTCATCCATCATTGCATAAATCCAACATAATCCACATCATAATCCACTATCTTCCCTCCATAATTCACATCATAATCCACGTCACAATCCACATCGTAATCCACTATCGTTCCTTCCATAATCCACCATCCACCTTATCCATCTCACTTTCATACAATCTCCTTACCAACATCAATGAGCATAATGACATTTGACATGGTACATGCGATGACATCTTTCTCCAACAGCACTATCACCTTTCATGGCACTAGACATTTGAAGTCCCTCCTTTCCATATTCCACCTATCCCTATTCATAAAAATGTTAAAAAAAAGAAAAGAAAAAATAAAAAAAAGTAAAGAGAAATCCTTCGTCCAACGGTGAGAACCACCCTTGGTGGTGCCTTAGATAAGTACCATGATGAAAACCTGGAAAACAGGTGTCATGTGTAGGTTGATCTTCTATGTCACTTACACTTGGGGGCACATTCTCTCATCCACACTATCATTTCCTTCTTATCATATCCTATCCATTACATACACATTCCTATCATATCAAATCCATCCATCCTCTCTTCCTCTTTTGATCTTGATAAAGATTGCGGGCAAACATGTTGACAAATGTCTTGGTTATCTGTTGACATACCTCATCCCTTTCAAACCAATCCTATCACCATCCTTCGTCATAAACCTTGTCATAAAAAATCCTAAGTATTACACCAATAATGGGGCATGTTGTTCCTATGCGACATAGCCTTTGGAGATCACATCCTTGCCCTCTTACACATACATCCATTCCATCCATTATCCCCTGTCATTTTATCCATCCTTCTTGTACCTAGCTTGGTTCTCCCTTGTCATTGGTATCTAGCACAAAGGCTACACAAATTGTCATCCATTGACATTCTAAAACATTTCAAAATTAAAAAAAAATATCAAAACATGTCAAAATCCAAAAAAATCAAAATATTCCCCAAAATTAAAAAATTCAAATATCAATAAAAAATCCAAGCAATAAATTCAATCCAAATCATCAACTCAATTCATTCTATCAATTTCATCCAATTCTTCAAGTCCATCAATTCAACTTCATTTCAATCAACGTATCTAAGTCAAACCAATTCTTCAAATCAAATCAATCCATCAATTATTCCAAATCAAATCAATCCAATCATCCTTATCCATCTAATCAAATCACTTCTAATCAATTCAATCAAATCATTCCATCCAAATCAAAATCACTTCTTTCAATCAATACTTCAATTCAATTCTTCCAAATCAATCACATCAATCAAATCATTCTTCAATTACTCCAATCACTCTTCAAATCAATCAAATCATTCCAAGCAATAACCCCAAATGTAAGTAATCCTCAATTCATACCAATCAAGCTAATCAATCAAGTAAAATTATTCAATCACATTCAATGGTCTTGATCCTAATCTTGACGTAAACCAAATCATTTAATCAATCAATCATTAATCAAATCCTAGTGTTGCTCACATGGCCAACACCACTAGTATCAATCAATCATTGTCTTAGACAGGATATTGCATTGTCGAAACCAAACTAGGCATCTTATACGACATGTTTCATTTCCTGAAACCAAACACCATCATTATCACTCATCAATCAATCAATTAATCATTGGTTTACAGCTTGACAGGGGCAATACCTTGTTTGTTTTTGTATCATTTGTGCATGCTTGCTTTCTTTCTTGTGTGTGCTATCATTTTCAACTTGCATTTGTATCAAATCTGAATCATACCCAGCTAATATTCATATCTTGTATCTAGACAAGGTTGTATTACGCTAGGGCAAGAGACAAATCGTCACCTTCGTCCTTATACCTTGGTGCATAACGTCTAGTGCTAGATTAAACACCACAGTTGCTCACCTTCATTGCAGCATAACACATTCTTCCCTTTCTTCTATCAATTCCCTTACCTTTCGCCTTTAACCAATCCATTTCATTTTGAGAGCCTACCCGTGTTTGTCCAACCCGCCTATTCTCTCAAGGGGGCATCATCACCCTATCCTTTTCTTCTATCCATACCTTAACTGCTTTGAAATGATGTTACTCGACATAAATCACATCATCTCAAAGAGGGGCAAAATGTAGACACTAAAATTTGTCCATGTTTTGACCATCCCCTAGTCAACATGACCTTGTAATGTTTTTCCCTAGGTCCTAGGTAATCCCACTTAATCACATTCCCAATTAATTAAATAAATCACATTTATTTAATTAATTCCCCCTTTGTCACATGTCTCACATAATTCAAATTAAATATTTGAATTAAATCCCTCACCTTTCGTCTCATTCAAACAAGTGTCACATGCTACATCTTCCACTTAACCCCTTCACATGTCAAACTAATTTAAATAATCTTTTATTTAAATTAGGTCTCATTTATCCTCCATCGCACACTTGTCACATGACTACAATCCCTCTTGAAGTGAGAAACCCTAATCAACCCTAATTGATCTTGACCGTCCATATCATTCAACATAACTTGCAATCTCAACCATTCATTCGAATTTGCCTTATTTATAAAGGTAGCCTCTCACAAGTCATTTTCATAGGATCAAGTCTTTAAGTAGCCTCATGTTGCCAAAATCAGTCGAGAATCATCTCATGCCAATGTTATGCTGTTGAAATAGTGAGCAACCAACAATCCCCCATTGATCAACCCTTTGAAATCTTGCATTCTCATGCAAGGTTGAGAAGAGCTATGGAGGTCAATCAAGTCTAGTTTGAGAATTAGTTTGCATTTGAGTTTATGTTTTGCATTTTCATTCTAGTTTGTGCTTCATGGTGCTACTTAGGGTTTGATTTTCTGTTGTTTTGATTTTTGCCCTAGATTTTGCCCTAACGACAATATGCATTGAAGATTGTTTAAAACAATTAAAATTAGACATGTCAAAGATACAACCACCAAACTTACTAGTAGAGGCTTTAATAATGTGGCTAGGTCTTGCATGGGTACTATTGTTCTTACTATTAAGGTTGAACCTTGCACATTAGACACATTGTTCCATGTAATGCCTAAAAAGTTGACCTCTAACATCCTCCTCAGGTTTCCATGGTTTCATGCTATGAAATTTGTAGCTTCTACTTTACATTAATGTGTTATATTTGGCATAAAGGGAAGCTTTGTTGCATACCTATAGATCCACAGCCATATGATAAGTGTAAACCAATGGATACTTCCAACAATCTTATTTCACAAAATCATCCATTGGATACAAACGATGTAAACCTTGATCTTCTACTCCATATAACACTTTAGAGGATAATGATTGGGGTCCATTAGATTTTATGCCTTGTGGTGTTGGTGAATATCATGTTGATCCTAAATGTTATAACATTCCGCCTCTTTATGTGAATCCATCCATTTATGGAAAAACGCTCGAGGCATACAATGATACAAATGGGGCATATATGTGTGAAAGTGATCTTGATAGTGATACTCTTACAAATCAATCACCACCTCATTTAAACAAATTTATGGTCTTGGCTACAAACTTATGTGTAAACATGCATACAACTTGGATATCAAGGCACAAGATTAGGAAAGATTGAACAAGGATGACATAGGTTTGTTGAACCACAAGAGGCTAGATGACATTAGGAAGTAAGATATCAATCTGGAGAGGTGACATAATTGTTAGAAGAATGAAAATGAAAAGGAAAGGAACCTCAAATTGAACTTAGCCCTACTCTTAATGAGATATCTTGTTCATTTGTTATATGTGACTTTGAGTATGGAATTCCCTTTGGGCTATTAATTGATGTCATTTTAAGATTTCATTAAATATTTAAGGCTCATTGATTACCAAAGTTAAAATGTGTGTTCATCACTAATGATACATTATTAGTACTTGCCTTTACAAGTATAACTAGTATAATGATAATTCTTTAATTAGTTATTACCTACTGTACTCGTAGACCAATTATAAGCGAGTATTTTTTCTATGTTAAACAAATATTAATCTTTTACAAATTTTATATGTAAGTTTTTAAACAAATAATATTCAAAAAATAAATGATCAATATTCTAATTGGCTCATGTATTTTAGCTCTTATTTTGATTGACTCATATTTTAGCTATTATAGATGGAAAATGGGGATGGATACTGAAATAACAAATCAAGGAGAAATATTCGGACCATTTGTTTTTTCAACATTAAAACAAAGTCGTAATTTATAGCATTTGTAGTTTAGCCCGTATCATAAGGTTGCACATGGCTACAATTCATTGAAATCTCTATAAATATGGACAATCAATGGATGATATTGGAATTTAAAATAAGCTTTTAAGCTCCACATCACACTCACACGAGAGAGTATTACAAAGTATAACATAAATCTACTTATGGTTGTTTTCTATGAATCACACAAACACAAACATTTTTTCATTCCGTTTCGTGGATTGGTAGTGACGTGACTTGAAAAGATTAAGTTTAATTTTTCTTTTTATGTTTTTACATATTTTTAATAATATTTAAAAGATCAAAATAGTTTATGGATATAAGTATAGTAATAAAGTTATTTTGTATATAAATATTTTAATAAATGTTCAAATTATATTTTACTGATATAATTATAATATAATATTTATATAAATATATTATAATTATACTTATTAATTATTATAATCAATAATTTAGTATAAATATTAATATTAATATGTTGATTAAATATATTTATATAATATTATTCTAATTATAATATAATAGAAATACAATATACTTATATTAATATTGATTATTATTAAGAATTATTATATTTTATTCTATGTTAAATAAATATTAATCTTTTATAAAGTCTATATGCAAGTTTTTAACAAATAATATTCAAAAAATAAATTATCAATAATCTAATTGGTTTCTATCTATTAGCTCTTATTCTGATTGGCTCATATTTTTAACTCTTATGAGAGCCTTCACATAAATCAAGGAGTAAAAGTAATCATTATAGTATAATTTCAATTAATTTTTTTTTATTAATCCTACTTCCCAATTTTGTACTAAAAAATAATATTAACCAAAATGTAAAAGACAATATCTTTTTTGCAGATACTTACCTATAAATAACTCTAGAAGCCCTATTAACTCTACCAAATTGACCCATGTTAAGGATAGTGGTTACACTCTCACTGTGGCGTGTGTGGATGTCGTGTGCTTATTAACACTAAACTCACTCAAACTCCTCGAGCACTTAACAACTTACGGCTTAGAGAGTGGTCCCATGGAGCTTCTAAAGGATCTATTTTTGTGGAGCAAAGGGTCCCATGGAACTCAAAAAAGTCTGCCAATGCTTAAATCAAAATCTTCTCCTCCAAAATAGAGCATCTATTGTTTAGGTGGTTATTTTTCAGCTAGTGTAGATGGGGTGGGGTTGAAACTTTCCCCCACTAGCTTAAGGAGTTAACTAATAATTTTCTCATTCTCGCCACTTAATTTAGGGGAAAATTTGGAGGGAATTTTCCAGTTTATGTTTTATTTATCATAAATTATTGCTTAAAAAACTTCAAGAGACCACTAGCTTCCATAAAATTTAGAGCTTAAAATTTTAAGCGTACCCGCAAATACAAAATTCATGGGACCACCGGCTATAAAATGCTCCTAAAAAATCTCAGCAACAAAGCCCCCTCCCATGGGACTGCTTCCTTAGACAGGGTCCAAATAATTTTTTAGCTTAGATTTTTATATTTTATTCAAAACTATTCTTAATTTCTTAGTAATATTGATGATGGGGAGTGGGAGCAGGAACGAAAGTTTTTTGAAATCCTCTTCGAGCAGGATTGTGCAAGAGGTGGAGGATGAATCCATCGGAGTCTGTTTCGCGTGGTTTTATGGATCTAGGGTTTCACAGAGGTTTGTGTTCCCTAGGTTGCCTCCACAACTGATCTAGGAACAAATTATGTTCCTAGCACAGTGGATAATTAGGAAGAGCCAGAAGATAGGACTAGATTTTCTCATGCTGAAGGGAAGATGTCGCTACAAGGGTCTCCCATTGGTAGCATTATTGGGATAGCTGTGAATCAGAAGGGCCTGGATCTGATCCAAGAGGTAGATGTTGGCTATGATCCCCCTCTCAGGCAGAGTTCAAATAGGGTTTTGGCTGTCCTTGATGAATTTATTGACATATCTGTTGCTTGCTTGGAAACTTCGCTCATAGGCAAGTTTTCAAGACCTTGACCCAACATAAACTTGGCTCGTAGTTGGATTCAAAAGAGATGGTCATGATATTGTTAGGTACACTATTGCTATGACAAATGGCTCCGTCTTGTTTTCATTTGCCATGCAGGAGGACTATAATAGGGCCCTCTTAGGCGATCATGGTTCCTGGGTAAGTTAGGACTTATCTTGAAAAATGGAAACTAGGTTTTGTTGCAATGAATGAACATTTTAACAAGGTTTTAGTTTGGATTAGACTTTTGAGTCTCCCTTTGGAGTATTGGGATATAGAGATATTTCAAGGTATTGGTAATCTTTCTGGCCATTTCATCGTTGTTGATGGCGTGACTAAATTCAGGAAGCACCTTATCTTTGTCAGGCTGTGTGTGAGTGTAGAGGTGGCTTTGATGATTCTCTCTATGTGATCAAATTATCTTTTAAGTTTGGAATATGGGAACAAAGTATTTATATCGAGTCTTCTTCGATGGCTTGCCTTGTTTGTTACAAAGTTGGTCACACTTCTTCTTCATGCCAGGCTAACAAAAAGTAGCAATATATCTAGAAAAGAAAGAAAAGCAGGAGGCCGCCTCCTTGTGCTAGTCCTTCAAAAGAGATAGGGGTTATGGATGACCTTGAGATTTTGGAAAGTGCAAGTAGGGTTGGATTTTCTGAGAAATATGAGTTGTTGGATAATGTGGCCCCAATGCTCCCTTTGCCAAAGAAGGATATTTAGAAATCAAATTCGTTGGTTGGGGTTGTTGACCCTGGTCCACCCAAAAAAGTATGGATATGATCAGGCATATGAAAAAGGTCAAGCTTTGAGGCATTTTTAGAGCTCTTTGGAGAAATTTAGTTTCAAACCTTTGTGACAAGGATCGAGAGTTTCAGCGTTGGGTTGTGTGTCTTGATTGATGATTGTTGGTCATAGTTTCTTGCTTGGGGGTGGCGCTTTTGTTGTCCTTGGTTTGTTGGTGGTTTTAGCTCCTCTTGTTTGGTCTTCACTAGGTGTTAGGCTTGCTTTTGTGTTTGCTTGTCCTACTTGTTCTTAATTCTTTATCTTGTGAATTGTACAAGCTTTTAAGTCCTTTCAAAATCTATTTACCCTTATAAAAAACAAAGTTTGTGACTTATAAAAAATCTATTGATTTTATTTCATACAATTTAATTATTTTTCATATTTATTTATTTTATTTAAACAAAAATTGATAGATTAAATTTAAAAGTAATATTATTTTTACATGAATTTGAGTTAATTCAATTAGTAAAAGTTTATTGTTTTCTCTTTTTTGAGGGAAATAGGAAAATAAAATTATTTAAGGATATTGGACAACTTTTGTGCACAAAATTATGATTTGAAACCTAGATCTCCATTCTCCTTTAAAAAGTCCCTGATTTTCCTCCTCGTATTTTGATTAACTATTATAACTTCTTACATGTATATTTAATCTCCAAATTACAACTACGCTACCAAGAACCTTACTATCAAACTCAAAATCAACTAATCAATCTTTGAAGGCTCTTTACTAACAACACATTTACTTATCAATATTTCACAAATATTTGTTCTAAGGATCAAACTCAACTTCAACTATACTAGTGAAAACTATTTAAGAATATAACTCAAGATAGTATACTAATGAAAATGATTATCTTGAGTTGTATTAGTATAGTATAGACATCACCTCAATTGAATCCCCTGAACCATCCTCATCTTCCCAAACATCCGATTCCTCTTCCTCAAAGGATTGAGAGTGGCTAGTGTTAGTAGGGTACGGAGCATAAAGGAGAGCCGACCAAAGGAGACTACACACTATGCAGAGGTGGAAGCCGACAAGAAACACATCCCTATATGTAATACATATAGTATATATATAGATATACAATAGGATGATAAGATATAGGAGAATAGGAGTATGGTAGATGATATATTCTGATGTAAGAATGACATAGAAGTCATGATTGTAACTATTGAGGTAGAGACTTAGACCTGCCGGAGGATGGATAGATGATGTATGCATTTGATGATTGTATATATATAAGGAGAGTTGCCAATACCGGGTAATTTTGTGTTGTCTTAGTTTAATGTGTATGTGATGCTCTATTTTTTTATTCTTTACGTTTTGCTGTCAATCTCTATCTATTTGACCAGGGTATAAACTAACTACAAAGACTTGATTGAGGACCAGATCTCCAGACCGGTATCCCCTCTACATTTATTACTAACATCCGGTTCTGTTGCTGGGACCCTGGAAGAAGGTAGTTAAAGATTGGAAGGAAAAAATATCCAAGAAGTAGCACAAAGTTCTAAAAAGGAGAGAAGGCAAGGTTGGCGGAGAAAATTTTCAAGTTGCGGAGGACTTCAGATCTCCTTAAGTTTCTACCTTTGTGAGAGGAGGCAGACACTTAAGGGGATGACAAGTGGGAAGGGGGTAGGGTCCGCAAGGACCTTTCAAACAATGTGACTCTTCAAATAAGGATTCCATGGGGTATAAGGGGACTAATGGAACACCAAATCAAGAAAACCCATGGCGAAAGGGGAGAAGCAAAGGAAAAGAGAGATTAACGAAGAAATCAAAACCGGTATGGAGATAAGTAGAGAGGAGAGATTGAAGAAAACTCAAGAATGACAAGAACATTACTGCAGAAGGATGGAAAGGGCACAAGATATGGAGAAAGGAAGGAAAATAGAAGTTGCAGAAAAAAAAAAAGAACTTGAGGAGTGCACCACAGAGGGTGTTGCCAGAAGGAAGAAAGAAGACAAGCGCGTCATGGAGGATGTCGTTGAGTGCGCCACTAAGGGTGCTGCCAGAGAAAGGAGGCTAGAAGGAGAAGAGATAGAGTGTGGAATGGAGAATGTCACAGAGCACGCCACGGTGGGTGTTCCTGGAGAAGAATGCAGAAAGGAAAGAGAAGAAACAGGTGAACTAGGGTTTATACTGCAGACTGCCGAAACATATGAGTTATCATCGAAGATTTTGAAGATGGAGAAGGAATATATAGAGGAGCTAATTTTCCAAAGCATAAAGGAGATAAGAGAAGGAGGAGAAGATGCAATAAACATTGAGAGGAGTTTTGAGGGTTTTAGAAGGTTATTTTTGGATGTCGACATGATTTCATTCACAAAGATAAGAGAATCCCCTAATTTGAAGAGACACTATGAAGAGACACAACCCCTGGACCATGAGTCACTCCGAGTGCCATATAAAGTCAAGAAAATTTTAGTTGAGAAGGAAGATAGTGAAGCAAATAAAGAAGTAGAGAGAATAGCAGAGATCCAGAGGAATTTCACAGAGGTTTGGGGAGAGTACTTTGATATCTAATTACATAGAGATAAGGGAAGAGAAGGAAAGTGAGTTCATAGAAGACAACTTAATCAGAGGAGCAGACCAGAGGAAAACTACCGCGGAGTATGAGAGACATTAAGAAAACCAATCATGGATAGTCGTGTCAAGTTACCAATCTTTGAGAAGGACACTACTGAAGCAACAGAGCACATTTTTATTTTGGAGTCTATTTGGAACCGGAAGGGAGTAACAAGAGATGAAATCAAGTTGTTTGACTTCATAGGCACCTTGTGGAATAAAGTTTAAAGTGGTATTGGAAGACATGTCCGAGCAATGACAATGATTGGGATGAGATCAAGAAGCTATTTTTGGAGAATTTTGGAGTTTCAGATATTCTGACAGAAGGGGTAAGTAAGATGAGAGATTTGATGCAGTTGGATAAGGAATCAATAAAGGACTTTGATAGAAGATTCAAGGAGACAACCAAAAAGTTGGAGGAACCACTGACTAAGAAGAAAAAGATAGAATGGTTTATTTCTGGAATAAGCCCTGAAATAAGGTCAGCCCTAGATGGAAGAATATTTGAGACATATGCAGAAGTAGTGACACTAGCCAGCCAGATAGAGTCTCAATCTTGGCGGAGACAAGATAAGATGAAAGAAAACCTAGAATTGGAGAAGCTAAAGCTAGAATTGGAGTATTTGAAGCTGAGACATGAGATCTTGGCTAAGCAGGAGGAGAATACATAGAAGCAAAGACCTAATATTTGGTGCTCATACTGTACAAGAGAAGGTCACTTGAGAAATGACTGCCCTAGGATTAAAGGTGAAAGATAAGCTGCCGCAATCAAATCAGACATCAAAACAACAATAAAAAGAATCAATTCAATATATTGTGGATTATGCAAAGAGTGGGATGACCATGAAACACCAAATTATCCTTCACAGAACTTCCAGAGGAAAAGATAATTTGTTGATGAAGAAAATAAAACATGGTACACAAACTTGATGGAGAGTAATACGATGTCTTATGTAAAGAGAAACTCGCGTGATCATGGCTACAAACAACCAAATTGGAGAAATCGGAGGAATGTCAATGCAATACAAAATTCAAACTTTGGTGGTCCATCCTATGGAAACAACTATAATAATGATGACAAAGAGCAATTTGGAGGTTACAGAGGAGACAGAGACCATGGAAGAAGTCAAAGAAGGAGGAAGGATGCAACATGTTTCAATTGCAGTAAGCTAGGACACTTTGCTATGAATGTTGGGTTGAAAGGAAAACATAATGTTCATTTTGTAGTAGTACAGAGCATGATCTATTTTCTTGTGAGAGAGCACACCAGTACTTCCATAATGCACAACTACAATCTAAGAGCGATGATCTACAAAACTTGAACAACCAAAAAGGAGCCAAGATCATAAGAAGAGCACCAAAGGGTCAAGGAGCAAGGACTTGCTGAAAGAACAACAATAAGGAAACAGACATGTCTTCAACTAAATCTATAGAAGAAGAAGAGTACTACCAGAAAAGCAATCCAAAACATACCGAAAATGATAGAAGAAGAAGGAAGGAGAAAGTTGCAGTATTGACAAGACAAGGAACAAATATTGGAAGGCACTATGTCATTGAGATAGAAGAAGAAGACAATGAGGAAGAAGAATTTGTTCCCTCTAAGAAACAACATGAGGAAGTCATGAAGGAAGCCAAATAGACTATAAGGAAGGAACAAGAAAACGAGAAGCAATACAAGCAATTTTTCATTGAAGGAGAAGTAGAAGCTCTCAATCAATTACTACAATTGTCACAACAACACAGGCTTATTGAGAAACTGAAGCAATTTTCCAAATACTGGAATAAGAAGCAAGGTAAGAAGAGTCAACTCTAGAGGATGGGAAGAATAGATAGAGAATGGAAGGCAAAACCACTTATGGTGGATATTCACATTAATCATAGGAAGGTCCAGAATGTCATGATAGATCTGGGAGCAGATGTCAACATGATCACAAAGAAGTTGTGGGAGCAGTTAGGAAGACCTAAGCTGATAGAGACAAACTACAATATTATTTTGGCAGATGGATCTAATATACAAACAATGGGGCCATGGAACAAAGTGGAAATTAACCTAATGGGGGTCAAACAAGTCCTAGATTTCATTGTTGTAGCCATGAAGGATCAAGGAGAAGCTTTCAATGCACTTTTAGGGTTGAGATGATTCGTGGATGCAAATGGTATCATAGACTCTCGAAAAGAAGAGCTCTCATTTGCTAATAATCACAAGACTGTCAACATTCCTTTGGGATCATCAATAGAGGAAGCATATATAGAAGAAGCCAATCAAACTGAAGACAATGACAAGGATGCAAAGAATCTCTACACAATTTCAAGGGTGGATGCAGGGGAAACAACAGAAGAACCTAATTCTGAGGGAGAAGTGGAGATAGAGGACTACCACAATATAGATAGTGAGGAGGTTTTAGAAGCTTGAATAAGAGAAGAACTGAAACTAAAAATAAGGAAAATATTGGGCTACCAGAGAATATACTGCAATCCTCCGCAGTTCATCAAAACCCATTGCAAACCTATTGCGACACAGTAGGGATAGACAAGAAGCGTATATCTCAAAAAGATCAGCAAGTGGAGAAAAGCAAACAGAGAAATCGACATACCAAGATGACTGGGTTACCAGAGATACACACAAAACAGTCACAACTGAAGAAGAAAAAAGGGAAAAAGAATGCAATAAAGACATTGGGGAGAGATTGTTTTAGATACCAAATCACTAGATCATCAATCTCCGAAAGAAATAAATTGATTGCGGAAGGATTTTGCCATGGCAACACACTATCTCAAAGCCTAACCACTAACAAGGAGCAGAACTTAAGTCAAAAGGAGAAAAGAAATAAAATAATGAAGAAAAAGAATAAAATAGGTAAGTGGGAAAAATTAGGGTAAAAAGGAAAGGTATTTAACCCTAATCTCGCCCAAGGAACTTAACTTTGCACGCATACTTTGGCAAAATCTGAGCTCCAAGAGAAGAAGTAAGCAATGAACGTAGCAGCAAAGAGTAGAACACAAGCAACTAGTAAATACATAATGGCAACCCCTGAGCTAATCGACATCACACACAAGCCACGACCGAAGTTCAAGAAATACCCCTGGAAAGTCCTAGAGGTGGATCCAGACGATGGATTCTTGAATGTATCGACAGATGTGGTGTATACAGAGGATGTAAGGAAATACATTCATAACACTTTGGTGGAGATCAACCACATGAATTTTGAAGAGTTGAGGGACACATTACTGGGAGATACAGGGTATCTACCCAATATGCAAACATTCTGGCAAAGAAATTGGATATATGGAAAGACTTTCTTGACTGCACAGATGGCCACAAATGGGTAAGGATCATTCTAAGCAGAGTGCTTGATGAGTTTATATATCTAGACAAACTCTATAGAATAACAAAGGAGGCCATTAGGGAAGTAATAGGGTTAAGTGTCGTAGGGCCCCTACCGGTAATGAAGGCTATTAGAATAAGATCAAGTGAGAGAATTAAACGGAGCTACAACAGACAGGAGAAATATGCATGTCAAGGACATCACAGATTTGGGGATGAAATATGCCACCATGGGCATTGCATACAAGGTTTACTATACCAACCAGGAGGGTTTAGCCCTAGCCATCGAAATTCATATGTCCTACCAGATGGTGAAGGAGGGCAAGGATTTTGACCTTTGTGAGGTGATGCGCCAACAACTCCTTGAGAACCTACAAAAGATCAAAGAGTTCAACTACAATTTTTGGTATGGTACCTTAATCATTTGTCTTACATTCTATTTCATGAATGAGCTATCGAGGTTTAAGGGGAAGCAATGACAACAAAATATACCGGTGGGATTAGAGGTTAAAAGACATATAGCCCAATTTTTTGACACCAAAGAATTTAGTGCCACATATTGGGGGCTTTTCAAAACCCTACAAGAAGAGATGAGGGCAAGGGATAGAATCCCTTTGGAATAGTGAAACAATACATCAAAGATATCACATTTTTGGTTGACAAGGACTTTACATACATGGAGGCAGTGGATCCAAGAATAACATGGGTACCTCAATTACCCTATGAAATAATTGCGACATAAGCTAATGCTTATGCACAAAATCTACTCAGCAAACCCAAGGACACAAGTGTGGAAAGATATGGCACTTACTCAGAAGTGATGGAGAAATTGTTGTAGTCCATGACAACACTGAGAGGGGGGTGAATCACTGTTGTCTAATTTTTTAAAATCTTTTTGTACCTTTTAATTTACAAGATAGAGAATAAAGGGGACATCAATAATCTATCAAATTCATATGCACAAGTATGATGATGAATAGAGTGAACAGGACCTTATGTGTAAAACATTATAAAACACACACATAGAGGCAAATCGTAACACAAGGATTACTGGAGTGGAAAACCCTCATGGGGTAGAAAAGCTACTCAAAACTGCCTCATTGGCTTATTGAAAACCTCACTAGTTACAACAAGGTCTCACTGACCATACAAGCCTCACTGGCTACAAAGAGGTCTCACTGACCATACAAGCCTCACTGGCAATAAACAATTATTTTGGACACAAGAAAATAATTCAGGGGGTTTCCCTGATTCACTTCTTCACAACAACCTGTCTCTCCTTTTTCCTCTCTTGACAAAATTCTTTTCATTCATAATATAATCAACCAAGCTTCTGATGTCAATCAATCACCTGCTCATTACAATCTCAATGTCTTCCTTTGTATTTCATCTTCAATCAAAATTCTCTGGCCCTCTATATCAAAATCATAACATGATTTTTGCCATTACATTTTTTTCATCTACATATGTCATTCCTGCAATGATATCTCTAATATTTCACATAAATTATCTCTTCAATGCTGCATTTTGTCCACACACAAAATCCATCAATCAATGCACCTGCAAAACCAATGTATAAAAAATAGAAGGTCCTTTCACGAACTTTCACATTCTTCTTCCTCTCTGATTCATTTTTCACCTTCACAAAAATTTCCATCTCCTTTTATTGAATATCTTCAACAACATTTTCAATCTGCAAAAAATCATCTTTAATAAAAAAATAATTCCATTTTTTGTTCTCAATAAAATCTGCAATATTAATATCATCTCACTGCTGCAAATAAATCACCATTCTGTATCCATATAAATAAAAGCATTCATTCCTTCTAAAATCTCTTCATATTCCTTCTAAGAAAAAATCATCTTCATTTCCCATCATAAGATATTCTTCATCACCTGCAAATAAAGAATTTCAATAATATTTAATCAAACTCTCTATGAGAAAAAATACTTTTTCATATTCAGACCCTCTTCATCACTTGCATGTAGAAGAAGTCATTAAGACTCATGTGCTTCCTTAAAGCATTTTAAAAACAATTAATCTTCTCACCATTATAGAAAAAGAACAAAAACACTCCTCATTAACATCCACGAGAGGCACACTAGTGGAGTTGAAAATAGAAATAATCTAAAAAAAAATCTTTTAAATCCACAAAAATCTGCCTTGTCTAATATGCTAAAATTAGCCTCAAAAAGCATATAGACTGTAGTCTACTCATCCTGACGGCTAGAAGCACATCAAACTTCATGCACGAGGAAGAGGATTTGAAGTTTAAATGTAGGCCACCGATCATCAAACTCACGCTCCTCTGATTTTAAATATAAACCTTTGATCTTAATTTGGCGCTCATCGCACTTATGTGAGGACCAATCCCATCAGTGGAAGAGATAAAGAGGGCCGATCACTTAAATGTTTAAGGACCCCTCTAGTAGGTGATTATTAGTGAAGTGACCTGCGATCTCAGGTTACCATCCTAATAGACAAAAAGTGCTTTTAAACATATGAAGGTTTCAAACAGATTGTTAGGACTTTTAATAAGTGTTTAATAATGTCTTTTAAGCACAATTAACCCTTTGATAAAAATTAAATCTATTTGCATAGAATCATCTACCACTTTATAGATTTGATAATGGAGACCTTCTGAACATTGAACACTTCTATCCAACCAAACACAAGACCATGCAGATCAACATTATACTATGAAGATGAAGAACCTTATCAACCATTATGACATCAAACCTTTGAAGTCACTTCAGTATTGAAGAAATTAAAACCCCTAATTCATCATGTCTTCAACTTTGCACCAATTAAGATGATCTTGATAAACTCTAACTGCCATAGAGAGGAGAACATCAAGCATCCTTGAAGCTGACTATTAAACAACGTGAATATGATATGAACCATGATAACATGAAGACATCAAGTCTTATATGATTATGAAAGCATAAGATCACCTTGTAATATCAATACCATATCAATGCCAATTGTGAATATGTTTGTCTTGAGCAGCATCAACAACCTGTGAGATAATAAAACCTAATTCATGAACATGAATTCATCTTATTTAAAAGGTGATCCCTTTCACTGATGAAGTTCTCTACATGAAGATATCAACTTGAATCAAGCACACTACATAACCAAACATTGCCTTAATCCACTGAGGTCCTTCAAAGGAGAGCATAAGAGATATGAACCAAACCAATACCAACTGAGATCTTCTTTGAGGTCTTCCTGAACAACATTGAACAATATCTTGATACATGATCCAATCAACATCACCTCAACCTTTGACATTAATGAACATGACTCACTGTCCATATCTTGAAGCATTGTGTCTATGATATTCATGAACAACATAAACCATAAACCTTCTCATCTTCTCCTAATGATATGCATTAACTCAACTCCTTTTTGACATCAATGACAATCTACTTCCATTAGAAACAACACAAAAAACATGCTAAGGAACACCTAAACAAAAATAAGGAGAAGCTACATAAAAAGTGGGGAGTTCCGGGAAAAGGAACCACATCAGCGGCAAAACTAGCCACCTCAGCTCCCCGACCTACCATGAAGGCTTTGGTAGTAAGAAGATCCGAGAGGACGTCACAGGCACCATCATCTTCCACCATGTCATCCGAAGGGATATCAACATCAGAAGTATTGTTCGGAATGAAGAACACAAAGAAGAATGATCCCCGGTAGAAGCAGTAAGAAAAGAGAAAGAAAAATCAAGAAGTACCAGAGCTTATTGAGTCAGAAGAAGGGGAGGAGCAAGAGTCCAAATTGAAGAAAAGAAAGAAAGCACAACAAAAATTGGAGGAAAAACCGACAGAACAAGCATCAGAGGAACTGACACAAGAACTCTACAACCTAGATGCACTGCTCAACGCTATAGAAAATGTCGATATGTTGAAAGAAACTATTGTTTTGTATGAAGATTCATCTGTAGAAAATAAACAAATGATAGCTACTGCTATGATACAATACATGAGGGATAAGAAAAAGACATTAGATGAGATAATGGAAGGATTTCGGGAAAGCTTAATAGAAGCATTTAGGGAAAGGAGAAATAAGGCACTCTAATTGGAAGAAGAAATAAGGTAAAATGCCATTAATAAGCTTAGTGACACATTGTCACCGAAAGAGAAGAATAAATTGATACAACAACAAGCTATGGAGTCGAGGAGAAAACAAATGGTAGACACCCTTATGAGTGGAAATGAAAAGGAAGAAGAGAAAATACAAAAAGAGATAGAAGAGGTAACAACAAAGATATATCAGGCTATCAAAGAGCAAGAACAACAACACTCGGCACCATCACCTTCGCACAACACTAAGATACCGGCAGGAGGAGAGAATAGAACAAAGGAAAGTCTACCGAAAGCTCTGACACAAGGGTTACCTCCTCCGGAGAACACAAGGATGGAAGAGAGGAACACAAAACAACAAACAGAGAATTCAGAGGATAAAAAGAAAGGAAGAGAGGAGGACACAAAGGAACAAAGGGAATCAGAATAAACTGATATTCTTGAGGACTCGTCATCTTCAATTGAGTTAATCAAAGAATTTTTGGAGCATCAAAAACAAATAATGTCCATTTTGACCCCACAATTGCTACAGTTACCAGTAGTGGAAGGCCAAATAAACCTTGTCAGAATATCCCCACTACATAAGCTACAATTGGGAGATGTGTTTCATTCCTCAGCTGGAGCAGAAATTTTGAAGCAACATGTAGAAGGGAGTGAACTCCTACAGGATGTGGTGGACACATTGGCCAAGGAGATGCTGGAGACACCGAGAGATACTACTTTACCCTTGCCAAAGCAACTAAAACAATTAACATAGGGATTTAAGGAGTACTTTAGCCAGCTGGAGAAGATAACTGAACAACTAAATAAGAAAAGACTGGTGGAAGTGATGAATAAGTGTGCCAAGGCACACACTTACCTGGAGATACAAATCAAAAACATACAACAAACCATTGTGGAGGCTGATATCCTATACCAGTTTTGTTTAAAATGGCCACAGTCCACAAAAACAATAAAAGATCAAATGGATGCTTTAGAATTTCAGATCACAAATGTGGCAACCCAATATGACCCTCTGGCGGATAAGGATGGAGTGATAAGGGCACAGGTGGAGACATTGCATAACCAACACCAACAGCTTCAAGATCAAAGGAACCAGATAAAGGGCCACATAAAATAGTTGAGGGAAGTGGTCAACTTGAGACTAGCTAACCTAACCAACAGTTTTTCAGAAGCCAAACAAACTATGCAGACCCTAAAGAAACCAACAAGTATAGAAGAAGCAGAGGAGATATACATAAAAGTAGAAGGGCAAATAGCTATGGTGGCTAAAGCCAAGAAGCAGTGGGACACCAGTTTGACACAGCTCAAGCAAATATATAAGATTGTCCTACTTAACAGCTGATTTTGCATGTCTTGAGGACAAGACATAATTTTGAGGGGGGGGTGATGTTAGCAGGGTACAGAGCATAAAGGAGAGTCGACCAGAAGAGACTACACACTATGTGGAGGCCGAAGCCGATAGGAAACACATCCCTATATGTAATACATATAGTATATATAGATATAGAATAGGATGATAAGATATAGGAGAATAGGAGTATGGTAGATGATGTATTCTGATGTAAGAATGACATAGAAGTCATGATTGTAACTGCTAAGGCAGAGACTTAGACCTGCTAGAGGATGGATATATGATGTATGCATTTGATGACTGCTTATATATATATATATATATATATATATATATATATATATATATATATATATATATATATATAAGGAGAGCTACCGGCACCGGGTAATTCTGTGTTGTCTTTAATGTGTATGTGATGCTTTGTTTTGTTATTCTTTATGTTTGTTGTCAATCTCTAGCTACTTAACCGGGGTATAAACTGACTACAAAGACTTGACTGAGGACTGGATCTCCAGACCGGTATCCCCTCTACATTTCTTGCTAATAGCTAGTATCCATATACTCCACAACCCTAGGCTGAATTTTCCTCCTTTTCATCTCATTTTTTCCTAGGATATCTTTGCTTGGAGCCATGGCTTTCATTACTCTTTGTAATTAAGCTCCATTATATTAAATAGAATAATCTTTAGTCATGTTTTTAGCTTTGTGATTAACTCATATACATTAGGTCCCAGGTAGAATTTTTGAATATATGATAAAATCTAACAAGGTATCAAACTAGGGCAGTTTATGTGTCAATTAATTTCATCTGGGCTATTGTTATAGCTTCTTTTACCTAGAGTTTATATTCTTACAAATTGGGTGTTTTTCAAATCACTCATTGTATGAAGCATCTAAAATAAAATTAGACTATTCCATTACATTCACAAGCGTTAAATTAGCTAAGATAGACTTGTTTCATCTCTATCAGACATTGTGAAGTCAACATGGCATAGATTCACATGTAGGGTTTAATTGAAAATTTATAGGTTGCATGCTTTTTGAGGTATTTTGAAGCAAAACAAATAGTTACGTTACATCCAGAGTAGCCAAAAACTTATTGATTGATAATAAATTCATCCAAATCGGAATAGTTGGGAAAAATGCAAAAAATTAGGCCCAAGTGGTCATACAACCTAGTGCTTGCATAGGTTTGATGAGTTCGTTTTAAGATATTTTTTACTACACATTGTAAACAAAAAATATTTATTTTAAAAAATCAAAAATCAAAATTTTAAAAAATTAAAAATTTGAAAAAAAAATTGAAGCACTTTGAGTGTTGCCTACGCAAGGCTAGGCTACCCTATTAGTAAACTTAAAACTGCAAAGTAGGCAATCACTACAAAAATTTGTCTTCAAACTACAATGTCCACTAACAAATTGAGTGGGCAATCCTTATGTTAGAAGTGTCTCCCCTAATGAATAGTTGCACTTAAAAAATGTGAGGGCAATCTACACTATACATAGTCGACCTAAAATTGATTAAGTGCCTAAAGGGTATGGAGCAAGACCCTCACACTCCTCAACCCAACCATAAAGGCTATTGAGTCCTCTCACATGGTCAAGACAAAAGGAGTGTGCACTCCTCTCTCGTTGATTAAGGAGCATTGTGTAAAGAAAAACATATACAAATATGTTATTCAAAGGCAAGAACACCAATACCTTATAATTTACAATTAAAGAACATCAATCTTGACTCTTCATTCTCTAGGAGCCTAAATGGTAACACTTCAATGAGAAGCAACATTAAGAATATATTTTTTTATTTTAGTTAGTGGAGACATCAAGTAGTTCATCATCATTGTATACATTGATTCAAATGACGGTAAAGATGTTGTAATAGTGAAAATTGTGTACCTTACATTTTTCCCTTTCATTTTGGACTCAATTTGGCTAGGTTATCTTTTACACAATGACAAGTGTACAAATGGCATGTTTTCTACTTGTAGCTGACACATAAATTGAGCCTTTGCTTGTCTCCATATGTAGTCACCCCTAGGGACCAATCCTAATCCTCAAATCCATCCATTTCCCTCCTAGGTCAAATTTGCAATCCCATAGATGAGATAAGTCAAATGCACAATTTCAAAAATGATCCTTGAACTTTTAAAATTTAAATACAAATTAGTGTCAACCTTACCCTTCCCACTTGACTATTGTGTGCCGACTAGACACTCGAAACATTTCATTTATGACACTTGGGGTTGTATTTAAAATAGTAACCCTAGTTCATATTGAAAAGACCTAGAGATCATAATAGAATCATTTAATAAGCATTCAAGATACATTCATTGGTGTAGTCAAAGCATTTATTACTACATTTCTTCTTGCATCATCATGTAGGGTATCTATTGCATGTTTGCCTATTGTCTTCAAACATTCTCCAAGTCGATGACTCAATATGCTTATAAGATTTGAGAGAAATGAGGTACTATCCCCCATCACATGCAAACTCTCAACCACACAACTAACTTTTCATGTTGAGATAACCAAATTTATGGCAGGGCAAAGGTGAACATTTAGAGATTTACAAACACCAAATTCGCACATGTCAAATCAAATCCATGCTTACATAGGTTAGATTCGTAGGTGTACGATCAATCCTGCAATTATGAAAGTGACCTGAAATAATAAGCAAAAACGTAATTAATTCTAAAGTGTTTTCCTCACATCTATTAAACCTTGTTTGCAACAAATTTCCAACTAAGTGGTAGTATTTTATTCTTTAATTTTCATACATTTAATTTTGTTCCATTTATCAATTTCCTAACAATCAACAACATTCTTTTATCTAGGACAAATTTTGAATGCTTGTGTTATTTATTTATTTACTCCAAATTTATGAAAAGAAATTAAGTTTTCCTTTTAAGATATTGACAACTAAAAGTTTAGACATAAAATACTTATTCATCAAACGATAAATAAATTATTAACAACTAAAAGTTTAAACAATCCAAAATAATTAAATAATAATTTATTTATTATTTGATGAATAAGTGATTTATATTACTTTATATGAAGATTTGTATTGCATGTATCCAAAAAGGTGGGTGGAAAAAGTCGCACCTCAAAGTCCAAGCAAGACCAAACTGTAAACAATAGTCATTCGTTCTAGATTCACCCACATTGTTGGAATCAAAAGCCAATGTGTGTATGTAGTTAATCATGTTTATAGACACTAACTAGCATTTGAATGTTACCTTAACTATGTTTTTCATAATTGTTTCACTAAATCTTCACAATTTGAAACACTCTATAGGTGATGATCCATGTTCTTTCATTGAGGTTTATATCATGTAAATAATTATTCTTGTTTGCCTCTTATTTAGTGTTTTGTATCAAAGTTTATAATTCACCTTTGCTCACTAAGAAGTACTACTGAAGTATTCCATTTTTCTCATTCAAAATAAGCTTAGCAATGTATTAGGCCTTGCCAATGTTATTCATATTATATTGTTTATATATTTTTGTGTTTAATGTGTTTAGAAGTCCCCACCTCTTTCTAGTTTATAGGTGAGTAGTGTTGCAAATAAGGGATGAGGCTCAAATTATGCCCCATGTGACTTTGGCAAAACAAATATCCCTCATTCCTTGGCTCTTAGCCGAAGAGGTTTCAGTGTAAGACTCGTGCTCCCATATTCAGTAGCTAAACGATTTTGTGGGTTTGATATAAAACTCTCCAACAAAAATATTCCTTCAATAGCTAAGCGCCTATATGTCAATTCACTATTTGCATTAAAAGTTACTTTTAAAGATTAAAAAATTCTCAACAATCCAAGGTTTATCAAAGATCCTATTTTGATAGCCTTTGACATTCACAACTCAATTTCAATTTCACCAAAGATTGAAGAAAATGTGGCTGTAAAAAGTAAGCTATACTACATCTTCACTAAATATAGGGCACCCTAAAACTTGAATGTGGCAAGAAGCATCCCATACAAATTAAAAGGGTGAACAGAAGTTCATTTACTGAAGCAAGTGCTTCAATATCACAGAACACGTAAAAGAATATTTTGTTTACTTGACAAAAATGAACAAATCAAATACAATTATAACTTGTGTCAAACAATAGTCCATGTGCCTAAAAGTCCCTTTATTAAAAAAGCGGTCCCATTTCTTTTACTTCCGGTGCACAAGGAGTGAGAAACAAGAGGGATCATATGAAGAACAAGTCAGTCATCTTAACGTGCAATAATTGATGAATTATCTTTGCTGATGTAAAACACAAATGTCGGAGTTCAGTCTCCTTCTAGCCAACCAAATTTGAACCTAGTTCATTTGAATGGCGCTGCACAATCTCAACGACTACATCACAGCCCGATAGAGCTTGTACGATCATTTAAAATTTTCTTAGCCAAGATGAAAATAAGTGTTTTTCCACATTACAACCTTAGTGCATACGTGATTAACATAGGCATCAAAGCAATCTTGCTTCTCATGTTATTCACTGCACCTCATCCATGCAATTTATACTCTTGAACGCTTTAAATTTATATTATTCTACAGGAAATTTCTATCTTGTCTGAAAACATTTTCACGTTTGCAGTATATCACATCTAATTGCACCAACCCAAGGGGCATCCATGTGAAATAAAGTCTTCCCAAGGGAAAAAGAATGATAAAAATCTCAATTCTTGAGAATGGTTTTTCAATATATTTCAATATCTCAGCTCTGTGCCCTGATTTTTTGTCGGTCAAGGGTCCTTTAACCATAAATACCTTAAGGAAAAAAACAAAGGAATATTGTTACAAAGTACTCAAAAGCAATTACTTTCAAGATGAGGACACTCATTATGGAGCCAATGTCTAGTTTCGTGCTTTTCTTTGGACCTCTACACATCTCAGTCCCCTTAGCAATGAGGGTTGCAACCTTTTATGGTAAGTAAAAGAAGTTGCTTCTGAATTGCTCGTTCAGTTAAGTACTAAAGATACATAATAAAAGATCTGCATAACTGCAGTATTTTCCTCATCTTGAAGAAAGCACTCTATAAAAAACTACCATTCTGCCATTATGCTCAATAAATCTTATATTCAATCCCCATGAATAGTGTACCGCTCCCACTTTTTGGTCGGGTCGTATATCTGAACAATAAACAAAATTGATCGAATTAGCATCTCACTACAGAGAGTCAAGTCTCAGTGTCAAATTAGGGTAAATAATCTGGCACAAAAATTGTAAGGGTTTGGATCAAAAACATGCCTCCCATCTAGATGCAGGGAAAATGTGCTTATTCTTTTCATACCAATGCCGTTCAACAACCTTGCCAGCATGTGACTGCAGTAAAATAGATCTCAAGATTAGTAAAAGCAAATTGTCCCATAAAAATTTAAACAGAAAGAATATGTATAGATATTGAAGAAAATACCTCATCCTTCTCTATTGTAGCATCAGCAATAGTCCGAATATCTTCATGAACATCAAAGTGGAATAGCTGCAAAAGTCATTTGGTTATAATATCTATTACGAAATCATTCCACATCTGTAGCTTCTCTAGAGGAAGTATATGTCAAACAATTTTTGAATACAAGCAATAAGGCAGGGCAACACGAGGGGATATTACACATCATCAACTACTGTAAGAAAAGAAGAAAAATATGGCAGGAAGATTACCGGGCCACTTTTGCCTCGTGCTTTATTAATTATTAGTTCATAAAAGCTGTGTTGCTGCCTTCCACAAGATAAAGAGAATTAGTATAAGAAAACCAATTCCACAAAAGCATTAGTTGCATACCATTTGTGGCACATCAAAGAAACCAAAATGTAAGAGACAAACTTCCTATTTGTAACCAACAGACAACATACATCACCAACAGAAGCCTTGCAGCAGATTTTGTCCTTTACGGGTTTTGTGAGTGTCTCACAAGTAATATAATCCTCTAGTTAGTAAATACCAAATTACCAAGTTGATTCAGCAGAACCATATTGATGGCAAAGAATAAGTATCATACATGAGGTATAATTAGATCCTCTTTCACATATAGTAAATTTTCCACCGAGGCAGTTCGGATCTCCCTGAATTCAGATGCAAGCTGTTGTTGAACAGCTCGTAGAAATTCAGCTATTGTATCTCCTTTACGAGCCTGCAAATGGGAAGACTGAAGTTGAGGATTGAAGAAAACAGCTATTCTACAAGAAATGTTGTCAAAAATTCGTCTCAATCTAGCCCCTGAAGTGCTAAGATAATAAAAAGAGGTAGTAGACCTAACAATAAACACCCAGTTACCCATGTTTGCTGCAAATGAATTACACCCATGGCTAGACATGAAAAAAAAGTAATCCAGTATAGTGAATAATAATTGAACATGGAATCAATTATAACTTAAACGAAGAATAACAACCATAGAGAGCATCAAAAGTTGAATCATGCTTGCACATGTTTCATTCACAAAAAAAATCCATAAAATATTGTGCAAAAGCAAATATTTAAAACTCAAAGATGAAACAGATGATTTTCAGAGAAGCAGAAAGTAAGCCATGACACAGTATGTTATACCTTAAAATAGCCTTCTACAACCTCATGCAATTACATAAAAGGCTTTATCTCACCCAAATACTTCATGAGTCGCAATGCATCTTCTGGAAAGAAACATTTCACCCTTGTAAAGAGTAGGTTGACCCTTTCCACAATAACTAGTCAACAAAACTACTTACAAATTCATCCCAACATCATTTATATACAAAACCTCTTATTCAGGTCAAGTAAAGCAATTCTTAGCACTGTTTACATCTCCACTGTAGCCTCATCTCTGCCTGTTTGAAATAAATCAAATAATTTGAGACAATTGACGAATATGCTTTCTGTTGAGAAAAGAATTTGAGACAGTTAACAAATTCTCCTTTTAAATCAAATACAATCTTCTAGGAGCTATTTCTAAATTTGTATAATCTTGAGTCCTTGACAGTACTGTCCTCTCAGGTGAAAACCACAATATTTTCTTCCAAAATTCACAAAGGCTAACTAGAAGGCAAGTCTAATCAGTAATCACCATCTAAAATTCTGAAGTATATAGCAGGTCCCACAACCTCACATGTAGAACAATTTAAGCTAAGCGACCTGTGCTGCAAGAAATTATAGTGAAGGATCTCAAAGCCCATGCTAGAATAGTAAACCTTTCATACAGCCAACTGCAGATAATTGGACAATATTATCCACCATCATCAAGGCAACTCCACAGTTACTGGATAATATACAGAACAACAATTTCCTTGAATTATAACTTGCTGCATGCAACTGTGTTCCACCATTAGTCATTTCGTAACTTAGCTTGTAACAGATCTCTATTGCCTGCCTCCATTGGTTATATTTGAAATGTAAGTAATCACTAGTCCCACCTATTGCTTCTGGTCAATTATTACAATTAACACTATTCCTTCCTACTATTAGTATGTAGAGGGTAAGCACAATGCAACAAAACCCAAAAGCACTCAAAAGTGTCCCTTGCAAGGAGCCATTAGATGGTATCATGGTAGCAGAGAAGCAGAAAACTGGAATTACACACAGGTTATCACAAGTAAACAGCACCAGTGGTTAGGGTATGGCGGATGATTTTTTTGGTCAATACCCTGCCGTTTTCCAAAAAAATGTCAAAAAAATGTGGAAACACGGATTATTGAATAACCTACATTTTATCACATTTTTTTTTAATAACTTAATTCAATGAAACCAAAAAAACAGCTGAATTTGGTAACCAGAAACAAATGTGGAGTCCAAGCAGCGAGCAGCAGAGTAGCTGTTAATGTATTTTCCCTGCATTTGTATTCTTCATTCCTCTGATAACTATGATGTTCCTGTGTTTGTATTTGCCATTCCTATGTTTGTGGAATTCCTCTGATAACTATGATGTTCCTGCGTTTGCATTTGCCATTCCTATGTTTGTCACTCCTAGGTTTTATGTTCTTGCATTTGCTGGTTGTGTGAGGATATGCATAGGTATTGTTTATTTTAGTCTTTATGTTGAAGACTTCCACATTTATAAAGTCAAATGTTTTTTTAATTAAAAATAAGTTGTTTTATTAAAATAAAGCACAGAGAATACAACGATGTGGATCAGAAAAGAATAATACAAAGAAGAGACAAAATACTCAGCTTCTGAAGAGTAATTTCAGAGCTGAATACGAGAGATCAAAAGCAGAGAAAACAGCAGCCCTTCAACCAAACAGACTGGGCAAGACAACAGTGAACAGACAGAACAAAAACTAAATGTTTCTGTTATTCAGCAGGGCTCCACTAAATTTGGAGAGATCCAGCATTGAGCTTAACACCGATATTGACCATTCTGTCCGCTTCTCTATTGTGATTTCTTCAAATATGTTGAAAATCCAACAGGAAAAATTGAGCAATTAGAATTTGAATCACTTTAACAGTGTATGCAATGTTAACAGACTTGTAGTGGGCCTTGGTCACTGCATTTATAATGAGTTGGGAGTCCCCAAAAACTTTTATAAAATCAACACCTTCCTCTTTGGCCAGAGTGACCCAATTTTAGAGCCTGAATTCCAACATCTTATTCAACGATATACCAAGACCAGCAGCAAAGCTAGGGTAGATTTTTTTGTTGAGGAGGAGGATTTCCCCTCCCCCAGCCAATCTGGGGTTCCCCTTAGATGCCCCATCAAAGAATAGGGGGAAGCCATGGCAGAAGAAAGGAGGGGTGTCCTTGATCATTTTCCCCTTATTAGGAGAGTAGTAACTTGTGGTTAGTAATCTCCTTTAGGAGGGACTGTATATTCGCAGTGACTCAGGCCAGGGAGTTTTGGTCCCTGGAGATAGTTGAGTTTCTAGCCTTCCAAATCCCCCAAAGGAGGTACCTTGGGAGGAGATGTCTTATAGCAAAAGGCCACTAAGATTCTTTTCTCACTCTTCGGATAGAGCTAGGGATATTAATGGCTTCTTAGAAGGAATAAGGCACCAAAATTTGAGGCACAGAGTTGCCCAGAAGATAGCGCCAAACATCTTAAGCATAACCACAATGGATAAAGAGATGCCCTCTGCTTTTTTCATCATGCTTGCAAAGAGCACACCAATTAGGACCTACTATACCTCTTCTTCTCAAATTATCCAGGGTGAGTTGCTGATTTTGCATAGTGAGCCAAAAGAAAAAATGCTTTTGGGGATAGCTTCCATGTGCCATATATGCTTCCATCTAGGCATTGTGGAACGATTACCTCTAAGCATTTTGTAGCCTTTGTTCACTAAATAAACTCCTGATCCTTTGATACTGCCCCATATAAGTTTAACTCCAATTATACAATCGATAGGAATCCTTCCCTTCATAAAATAAATAAAGGATTTCCAGTCCATTTTCAGATCCAAGGGGACATTAAGACCCAGATCGGACTTCATTCTCGATTTATTTCGGAAGTCCACTTGATTTATATCACAAATATTTCTAAATTGGAGTCAATCTCTTAGGCGGACAGAAATTTGAGGTCTAGACTGCCCAAGGATTTTTTCCTCGAGGAATTGAATTTTCTCACAGTTACCCAACATCCAAGAAAGCTGCTTTGAAATAAGACCCATAGCCCTTTCCAAATTTCTCCAAATCTGGTTTTTCTTAACTGAAGTTTTGAATTGGAGATAGCCCTTTGAGATATGACAATTGTTTTTGGTGGAGAAAAGAAGCCCACCATTTGTCTTTACTGGAGATCATTCTCCAAATTAATTTTGCAGCCAGAGCCTTTTGGTGATCATGAAGACATTTCAGGCCAAGCTCTCCTTCCTTTTTTCTCTAAATAATTTGTTTCCATTAACCAGATGGAACTCTCTCACTGTCATACTTTCCTCTTTCCCACATGAATTTCTTACTAAGTTGCTCTATCTTACTCATAGTAGCCTTACGAGCAGAGACAATGCTCATTTGGTAGATAGGGAAGGCAGAAAGCACATAATTTATTAGCAAGACCTGAGTAGGAGTCAACCAGAGATTAACCCAATTGTTGATTTTTGCCTTCATTTTAAATAGAATCTTTTCCCGATGTTGGGCTTTGGGTAAGTTGAAAGAAATTGGCACCCCAAAATAGGAAAAAGTTTACTCAGGACTTACCTTTAAACCCAATAATCAGGAAATATCAGCAGCTTCCCTGAGGTTGCTATAAGAAAAATAAATGACAGATTTGTTGTTATTCACCATGTAGCCTAAGTTGCCGGTTTGGGTTTGGGTTCGAGTTCGGAGGTTCGGTTCGTGGATTCGGACAAAAATTTTTTGGGGGTTGGGTTTGTTTTTGGGTTCGTTCGTACTATATATATATATATATATATTAGTAATAAAATATAATATATAATATATTAATATAATATATTAATAATATTATATAATATATAATTTATATATAAATTTTATATTAATAATATAAATATTAAAATATTAATTATATTATCTATGTTTGTGACATTTTAAAAACATAATGATTTTTTTTATATTCACATCCATTAAAAGTTTAAAACATAAGTCGATGGCAATAATATTATATATTTAGAGTGATCTTCCTAATTGAGCTGGGACCCCTATCATTGAGCTTTCTTTCTCGTAGCAATCATCCGGAACAACTGACCTGGGAGCACACCGCCGACCTGCCATCGGGCACCGGACTTTCTGCAAAGATTGGAGTCCATTATATTCGCATCCATTGGCACTGTTAAATCCCGTTAAGCACCAAAAAAAATATCCGGCAAAATTCGTCCAACACCCCAAAAAATCAGTTGAAATTCGTTGAGCAGCAAAAAATATCCCATCAAATTCGTTATGGGTTCGTCCCACAGAAATTTTCCCGCACCCTCAGCGAATCTTAGGGCGAATCAAACCGAATCCGAACCCGGTTCGAACCGGACCCGGATCCGGGGCTTCAGCTGACGAATCCGGTAACTTAGCATGTAGCCAATAGCAACCGAGTAGATTTTGATAATAGAAGTACACCTCCTTGCAATTTGGGGAGTAGCTCTCCCAACAGTATGGTGTCATCTACAAATTGTACATGATCAAGCTCTTTTCCTCCATGAAAGGTGGGAATACCAAGGAGGATACTTTGCTGCCTTTTCTTTTCAAGAGTTTGTCCCAGAAGCTTAGCTGATATGATGTACAAAAAGGGACAGAGAGAGGATACTAAGTAGACGTAACATATCCTTACTGAATCCTCAAGGAAAGGTTATTTATTTTCACATGATTCTCATCTACCACACACATTTATCAATTTCTCTTTTAGTAATCCTGCAAACCTCACTGTACTCAGATAAGGATGAAACTCTGTAGACAGAACAAACCAAAACATTCTTGTAGTAGATGCCCCTATTTTATCAACTAGAGACTAAATGCAGTACACATTCTATTAGTTACTGTTACCAGTGCTGTACATAACAAAGTCCTCAAGATGCAGACAGCTGGATTCTTGACAGTCAAACTTTCTTTGTCACTGTTTGACCACTTGTCATTAGTGAGACAAATTTTCATCCAATAAAAGAAGTAAAATGTGGAATGGAATTATCAGACTCATCGAAAAGATGGCAAGTGGTCCTAAGGAAAACAGCGAGTTGTTTTGCAAAATAGAGAATGTGCCACTCAATCTCATCACAGCAACAGGCCCCCAAGGGAACTTCCCCCCTTCTTCGTACAGGCTTTGCCATAGAAGTTGCCACAGAAGGTCCTGTTTTAGAAATTGAGAATGCAGACCTTCTTCCTAAGGTCAGTTTTGACTTGTCTTTTTCTAGGATTATGGCCCTTGATCAAAACACTCCACACCTAGATCAGACAAAAATTGGAGCAAAGGTGAGATCGAAGTTTGGATTCCAACAAAAGGCTACTTAGCTACTTCCTGCTTCAAAGGAGTAAAATGTCATTTTCGAATGTCTCATAGATTCACAGGAATGTGATTATATATAAGGCCCTAGATGCTTCAATCTCATGCAGAAACAGAAATGCTAACCAGGGTTTCAGTCAGGTTTAGACCCTACATCCTGAATTGTGGAAAGACTGTATCCTTAGAACATCTTGATGCAGATTCCAGCATAAGATCAAGATGAGAAGGTTTTGGAGTCCATTGTTTTGAGGTTGTCAATGGAGATTTGGTTGAAAGATTTTGACTTCATATGTATGTTGTTTCACTGTTATCTTGGCCACAAACTTGGACATTTGAGAAGGAACTGTCCAACCAAAAGGTATGAGCAGCAATTCAGACCACAGGAAAAGTGAAGAAAGCAGAAACAATTTGGAGCTGCCAAATTTGTTTGGCCGCCAGAACCACTAGCCTCCTGAACAGCAAACTACCCAGGAACAGTCTGAAAAGATTCTATGCTTGAAGTCCAACTACCTGGGAACAACCAGTGGGCAGAGTGTGATGTTTAAGAAGCCAATAACCAGATTACAGATGACTCTAAATTGTCCCCAAAGCTGCTGACCAGACAAACAAAACAAAAACAACTGAGAATGCATAATATTCTCTAGCTCAAACAGGTACAGGAAGAAAGTGATTTATGTGAATAACATTAAAAAGAATGGGTTAATAGAAACAAAAAGCTTCCACAAGAGATTCAGGAAGCTAGAGGGGTAGGAATATGGCATCAACTATCTGACATTATCAGATATTGGAAAGTTAAAGTCCCTCCATTTAGTAAGTGAAGTGTCTATTCGAGTCTAGGGGATGGGGGGGGTGGGGTTTCCAGGACAGCAAAAAAAAATTCCAAACTTTGGCGATAGAGGGGGCAAGGCAGGGGGAAGGAAAATAAAATAATATATAAAAAATAATATTTGAATTTTTAAAATACAAAAAAAATAAAAAAAACTCAGAATAACACAAACAAACTAAAAGAAACTGAAATTTGAAAAACATGAACATTTGAATAAATCTATTAAAAATACAAATATGGGCTCATACATAGTATATAATTCTTGAGAACTTCTCTATAATTAAAAGGTGGCAACCATGTCAGTGTGTAAGTCCATGTCAGTCTGAAATGGATTGAATTAATGATCTCTTCTTGTGGGGGGGCTCCCACACTTTAGTAGTGAGATCTCTTCTAGAACAAGGCTCTTAGTTGGCATTCAAATAAATCTTTGACCACCACCAATAAGATTAGATCACAAGTTTGCTTTCCATTCAACAAGTCCCTGGTTTTCATTAATGGCTGTGTTTATTCCTTGCCTAATCAGTGATGCTCTCCTGCCTATGTTCTTGCTTTTGTAAAACAAAATGGATGCCAAGGAGTTGATGTTTATCATTTTTTTTGTGAATGCATTTTGGTTCAGCTGGATTTTGTCTGAGGAAGGAAAAGCATTTAAGTTGTTAAAGAATCACATAATGTACTTGCTTCGTGGAATGAATCTTCCTAGTTCCCATACTAATGGACTGGAATCACATGATATGAATTCCAGCAGGTGAGCGCTATCAATTTAGCTTCGCCAATCTGGTAGGCTACCTAGATTCCTCACTCCTCTCTACTCCACCTAAGAAGGCTTAATCGCAGTCACAACAAGCTCATAGGAAGCTTTCCGTGTTTTTTTTTTATTGGATTTTTTTTTATGTTTAAACGTTGCAGGTGTGGAGGGATGTCCAGTTTTATAAAAATTAGTGGGGGGGGGGGGGGGGGCAGGTGGGGCGTCATTTTGTCCCCATCCCCAAAAAATGCCAGACATCCAAGACAATTGACAAGGCCCTAGGGACATGTCCCCAGGTGATCCAAAAAATCAGCTCCAAAAGAATACTGGACTGTTGGGGTCACGTCATCCAAACTCGTTGAAGTGTCGATGCAGGGCTATAAGAGTGAATTTGTCAATGTACCAGTGACAAGGGGCTGTAAAATGGCTAAGGATGACCAAGAATGGAATGGGACATCTCCAAAAAGTCTTTGATCAAAGTTGTTGACCTCAAAATGACCCAAAAAAGCTACTTTGGCAAGTTCATCACTTGCAGCAGAGCAGTGAACGATGCGTTTTGCCTCAGTGAAAAGTCATTCGCCCTAGCAATCAATAGTTTGCCTGGATTCATCAACCACCACAGTGAATGCGTCAACAACTAGCGAAAGTAGCTAATTCATTCCGATGCAAACAACAAGTGGAATACAAATTCAAGTGTTTTGATCTTCCATTTGGTCAATTGTTTTTCCATCTTTCGGCAGTTGGGAGAGCGTAGAAAGGTCATATGTTGCCTTTCCACATTTGGGAAGTGATTGGTTCTCATTGTATGGTGTTTATAGTCCATCTTCATGAATATTTAGTGCATGAATGCAAGTCTGAGTGAAGTGAGAGTGTGTTGCACGTGTAACAGAAACTCCTCAATTGCTGTGTGAGTTCATTGATGTTATATAAGCAACTGTAAATCTATAATCAACCTGGGTGATAGTGGAATGGAGGGTATTTTCTCCCTAGAGCTGGAACGTTTCACCCTATTTTGGGTCTCCAAGGTAAATCATGTGTCCACTTTGTTGTGTGTTTCTATTTGTTATTTTCGCATGTGTTGAGAAGAACTCTTTGTTTCCTTGATTTGTAAATATCAAGGATAGTGTGGCATCAATTGTTAAGTGGTTTGGAGTGCATATAAGGGTTTGAGTGAGTTCTTTTCATTATAAATCCATTTGCTAATAGCAGAGTAAGCTTTGACCTCCCTTTTTACAGATCAAGTGGTATCAAAGCAGTTGTTTCCTTTAGGAAATTTGTACTTGCAGGTTGTGCAAGTATATGCCATCTACAAGATCAAGTGGCAATCTAGATTTGTTACCTTTTGAACTCGAAAATGGATTAAGAGAGTGGTTGAGGAGAGTAAGAATGGCAAGAGAAAATCATGGGGAAGCTAGGTTCTATAAGCTTGAAGAAGATGTTGCTCAGATTTTCAATGTTGGGGAGAAGGCAGATAAAATAGAAAGCATGATGCTGGTCTTAATCTCCAAAATGGGAATCTTGAAAAAGAATATGGAAGAAAGGGAACTGGAAGAGTAGATATGGAGCAAGGTTAAAGATGAAGCAAGGTGAGTCCTCTAAGGGAAATTTCTTCAAAGCAGAGGCAAAGATTGACATAGAACCCTATGATAGTGAGATTAGTGCTCAGAAATTGGACCCATGTCCCAGATAGGGGTATATTTCAGTCTTCATTGGTTATCCCCACACCAATAGATTTCTTTTGCAAGGTTAAAACTTTCCAAGTATGCTCTTACTTGGTATGAGAGCTATGCACACTACTTAAAAAATGATGAAAGTGCTACCAATCTTAAAGTGGGAAGACTTCACGAGGCTGCTCTATAAGCAATTTTATCCTATATGCCATGAAGAGAAGCGAGTGATGCAATGTCATCACTTGTGACAAAGGCAAGGACAAAGCATGCAAACCTACACGAGAATTCAGAAAGAGAGCAGTTCAAATGGGAAAAGATATCATGGATAGAGAAGTGCTAATGAAATATGTTGGAAGACTATTTGGTCACTTGACAAGGCATGTTCGCGTGACCAAGCCCCAAGATATAGATAAGGCATGTGCTCATGTGCACTACCTTGAGCTAGACAAGAAGGGAAAATCCCTCAACAAGAACAAGCAAGAGGATGAGCAGCAGCTTGGTGGTACCAAAAATGAGGATGATGGCAAAGGAAAGAGCGAGGAAAATGCTACTTTCACTGTTAACTCAAAAGCAGGGGTAAAGGCAGGTACCATTGCTCCAATTGTGATAAAGATGTCCATTCAAAGGAGAGATGTTGGAAGCTACACCTCAAGTTGGCTCCTTCTAATGAGAAGGGTAAGGAGACGAATGCCATTTATATGGAAAAGGGCATAGAAATCTATGGAGACTCCAATGAGGATGAGCACCTATCTTGTGCCATGTTCAAGAAAGGAGTTTCAAAAAGTGGTTATTTCTCTCATGGTGAGGAAGAGCTCACTCAATTATTTCAAGCAAAGATACAAGTGAAAGTTAAAATGATAAATGTGTTGTTTGACTCATGTTCACAATCTAGCCTTGTTTCTTCCATGCTGGTTAGTGAGTTGGGGTTGGAGGTTGTGAATCCCCCATGTCCGTACTCTTGAGGGTGGTTGCAACATTGAGTAAATATGAAGGTAACAAATCAATGCAAGTTGGCATTTGGTCTACATCTGCAATACAAGGTTGAGATAATAGCTGATGTTGTGCCATTAGATGTAAGTGATGTGATATTTGAAAGTCCCTATCTATACATGAGGGATGCTATTTACTTTAAGCTCAAGAATCAATACAAGCTTCAGTTGAATGGAAAGAGTTTCTTTGTGAAATTTTATGTTGGTAGATCCAAGATTGCAATTACTAGTACCTCAAAAGTCTAGAAGGCTAAACAGTGCTATTTATTAGAGATATTTACGACTTAAAATAGGTTAGCCTTAGATTAGACTTTATGCTTAATTAGTTTTCGCTATTTTTAGCTTAGCTGCTATTTTTAGCTTAGTCGCTATTTTTAGTTTAGTCTATTTTTAGTTCGTTGTAACCTATATAAGAAAGTGTTTGCTTCTTATTTCATTATCGAATATCCTAGTAATCATTATGTGTTTGATTTTTGTTTTATGGTATTAGAGCAAGTCACATGTTTTAATTCTGCTAGGGTTTTAAAAAATAAAAATAAAAATAAAAAATCAGGGTTTCCAAACAGCTAGAGCAGAATTTGTAGTTTGTTTGTGGAAAGAGTTTGCAGGTATTTTGAAAAATTTCAAGTTCATTGTTTGGGCTTGTTTGTTTTCCGGAAATGGAATTTCCATTGGATAAATACTCTAGTTTCAACTTCCACACTTGGGAAGTTAAAAACCAGATGCAACTAATGCACAGAAATATGTGGGGAATCGTAAACAGAAATGAGAAACTTCCTACAGATGCTAGTAAGGTCCTGGAATGGCAAAGCAAAGATGATAAAGCTAAAGCAATTATTGGTCTTGCTCTTTCCAATTCTGAGTTACATCATATAGATATCGCAAAATCATCTAAGGAAATCTGGGAAAATTTGAACACGTTGTTTGGAGCAAAAGTGATTAATGCTAAATTTTCTTTAAACCTTCAGCTTTTCAAGTTCAAGATGACTAACAGAGTCACTATGTCAAGCAATGTAAACAATTTGAGATCTCTTCTTCGACAACTAGCAAAAGTCAATGCTACAATAGATGATGAGGATGCTAAAGCCATTTTATTGAACAGTTTGCCTTCAAAATTAGCAATGTCATCTTTACTCTTAGTCAACTTTCTACTAAAACTCTGGAAGATATGATTTCAACTCTCATAGCTAAAAGAAAAGAGGACTATTGCAGGAGATGCAAAAGATGAACCTCAAACTGAAGTAGCATTATACGCAAATCGTAGAAGATTTGATAAGGACAAAAAGGGGATAGAATGCTACTATTGCAAGAAATGGGTCACAATCATTGTTAGCCAAGGGAAAGATCGGAGAAAGATCATTGATAGCATTGATTGTTAGCCAAGATAAATTACTCATTATGACGAGAAAAGCGACTTTCGATATCAAAATCCATGCTTTAAATTTTGGGTCGAGTATAAGTTTTGATCAATGAAAGCAAAAAAAGAAGAATGAAAAATATGTATGTGATGGATCTAACTATTTTTCTTGTTTTTATGGATCAGTAGGCTAGGCCTATATTACGAATTGTTTCATGCCATAAATAAACACGTACACTGAAGAAATCCGTTGGACAAGCCAATTCACACCTCTTACAACCTACGTAATCTTCTGTTCTTCGAGCAGAAGCAGTTTGCTTAGTTTTACATCCTTCCCAAGGTATAATTTCTAATACTTTTGTCACGCTCATATGCGCTAGGTACAACCAATAAATGTAGCATAGATTTTTACTGAATGTGCCTTTGGATCTAAGAACTCCATTAGTTATTATGTAAAATGTTTTAATTGAAGTTTATTTTTAATATATGGCCAATGAAAATATGTTATGAATATTAAGCAAATCAATAATTGTATCAATGATATATTGGATAGATTGAGATTCTAACTGTTTGTTTTATAAAAAGAAACAAATTTGTCTAACTTTCACCTCTCCAAATTTTACCAAATCTGGTCTACTCATGTCAGATAGATTATTTGGACAATGAGTTAAACATGAATTATGTTCTTCATTGATCATAATACTTCTACTAACTGTCTATAAAATAAAGATAAAAGAGAGATCTAGACCTATTTTTAAAGAGACAGGCCTAGTATATATTTGAATAGGAATAGCTATACAAATTCCTAATATGGAGATCTTAATAAACTCTATTACCATTTTGACACACACACGCGCGCACATATATATTAGACTATTCACGTAAAAGTTCACACTATCACTACCCACAACTAGGTGTAATGAAGGTTTGACATGTAAATGGCCATCAAATTATGTTGAGTTTTTTGTTACACATTCACTCCATTAAAACCCCCTTGCTGCCATCGTAGTTACTGTTTACGCCACAGTGTAATTATGGTGCTCAATATTCATTTTGACATGGCACTCATTAAACCTTTTTGCAGTTTCCTGCATTGTAGAAGTGCCCTTTTCAACCTCTATATTCTTTTTCCACAAGCATCATTCTCTTTAACAGAGTGCCACCAGCATGTGTAAACCCCATCAGCACTAACCAATTATTTTTGATGCCTAGAAATTGTTGTGGCTGTATTTAGAGCACCCAACAAATTATCCTGCATAATTATCATGCCACTCTTACTATATCGACATTAACACAACACCAGGCATTTCTTGTCTCAATGCAACCACCATATACTCTACATTTCCAACCCAACTTTAGCCTGGTCCCAATTTGTTAGATGTCTTGCATACTTCATGTGTATAGGAAAAATCGAGAGGTTGAATGATAAGATCACAAAATAATGATAATAACTCAATTACCCATAACATCAAAAGATCTATCTAAGCAATAACCAAATCAATGAATAAATCAAATTACAAACAAATAAGCTATCACCTAGATTGTTTGGATCTCTTGGTCGAATGTAGATTGCTCCTCAAATTGCGAAACCATGTTTGCAACAAGCGGATGTAGATTGTGTTTGTGCTCAAAAGGTAGAAGTGTGTTCAACAATGCGATGTGTGCTCAATGCGCTGTATGTATGCCTAAGAATAAATGATCGAAGAGATCATAAAGCGGAATGATTGAAGAGGATTTGTTATGAGATGAGGGGGGTTTATATAGGTTTCAATGAAGATCGATCAACGGATGAAATAATTCCATGAAATGGATGGTTGAGATAAATATAAAATTCATGATGAATGTGCACCTGACATGTGTCACACAAAAAGATATTTTTGTTTCAGTTAATTGCTTTTTGATAAAGATAGGATTTGATTTCATAAATTAGAATGTTTTTTTCTAATTTAAGAGTTGTTGATAAAACAAGATTAATTAAGTCAATTAACTCCACTTGTAATTTGCTTTTTTGCATGATTTGAGATAAATTAAATAATAAATTATTTAATTTTGTGTGCATGATGAACAAGATTTATTTTTAGAGGAATTGGAAGATTTTTGAGGAAATTAAATAAATAAATTTATTTAATTGTTTGTGCATGATAGAAGAATAAATAAAATATTTTATTATATTTTATTTTTAGAGATTGAGATAATTTAAATAAATTTGCATGATTTATTTAAATTTGGAAGAACAATTGATTTAATAATGAAAATTATTTAATTGTAGATAAGAGGATTTTGAGGAGATAAATTAATTAAATAATTAATTTATTCAATTGATGTGTATTTGAATTTTGGAAGATGATAAGATTTAATTAAATAATAAAAGTTATTTAATTTTGGAAGAATAAAGTTGATTTTGATTAAATTAATTAAATAAATAGAATTTATTCAATTAATGTTGATTTTAGGAAGATTGGACAGAATTTGATGATTTTGATGAAATTAATTGAATATTTAGATTATTCAATTAATGTTGAAATGCAGGTGATTAGACAGATTTGATGAATTTGCAAGTGATTCGAAGACATGGTCATTTTTGGGTGTCTACACTTCATGTGTTTTACACCCCTTATAAACTATACACCCCACCACAATTATTGAGGTCTGGTGCATTGCCTCAGCTCAGGGGTATGGGGGGTCAAGGACCCTCCATGTGAAAGTTTGAGGGTAGTAACTAATAAAATTATTTTGGGGCATTCTAGGTGGTTTTTTGGCCTATGGTCTTATGCCCATGGTATTGTTCCTATACTGGTGTGCCTATAAGTAGTCACGCATGGATTAGTGTTTAGTGTGAAATATTGTATTGTACTGTAAACAATTGAGTTAGTACTATGAGTGTTATTTTTGCTAGGATTTTTCCCCAATTAATTTCCCTAGGCAAATTATCTTGCTATATTGCAACCGTGCCATTATTTTCTTTCTATTGCATTAAAGATTCTATTAGCATTGCTTCTCTTAATGTTTATTGGTATTATTTCTCTTCAAACCTCTACTTCAGCAGGATTAAAAAGGTTTTTGGCACCAAGCACCAACCATGTTCTCCTAGTGCTAATTAATTTCTTCTTGGCAAGGAAAATTCTCTCCATGCTTCTACGTTGAACCCTTTATACTGCCGGGAAGTAATAATAATACCTCAATTTATGGTGTTAAGTATGAGTGTGTCAACTATTGAAAAGTTTTTTTATTTTAGATAGTGGAACCACACATACCAACTATCCTCTAGAAGCTAGCCTATCCAATGAACCCTCTCCTATATATATAGTGTTTTCCTCGACATGCATGCATACTCCCTGTGTCACCTCATTGGACATGATATTGTCATTTGGGGCCACCCACTTTACATAGCATGTACTTGGATAAATACATAAGTTGCACGTAATAAATATAATGTGAACATCCCCTACCCAATCTAGCATATTATCCTAACCCACAAACCTGTTACATTATAGAAATACATCTTTAATGTTTTATTATACCATTCTTTTATAGATGGTGGAATGCCTTGTTAAGGAATCAACAGCTCATACATTAATTATGGATAGGCAAATGCCTCTAGATTGCAGATTGAAATCAGTTACAGAAAAACAGTTCACCAATCTCTTCTGTATCTTTTTTAAGTCTTCAAAGCACCAAAGGATACTCATACCACAGAGGTAATGTGCATGACCAATGACCTCCTTTCATTGATAACTTCTTTTATTGAAGAAATTCATCTTATTTTACTATAGAGAACAAATTATTACAGGGAAAATCTCTCCCTACATGGGCAAGGGTATGAAGCACATGAGCCTACACCCAAATGGGCAAAGAATTTACATCCTTCCAATAGACTCAATCTTAGCTTGCAAGATTAAAGCCACTCTTGCCTAGAAAATTAAACAATTGGGTATCTTCTTGAAAAGTAGCTTTGCAACTTGTCACTAAAGGCAACTAATTGCTACTGACCAACTTTTCTGACAGGCTTTTGTAATTGTCTCCGCCATCCATGAAACCCTAGAAGTGGCCTTTGCCAAGAGAGTGAAACAAAAAAATAGAAATTGATCTCACCTTGTAATTAATCCTAAAACCCTCTAGTTGTTGCACACTTCTAGAACATATAGCCAATTGTCTCCTCTTCACCACTAACAGTGCAAAAATGATCTAATATACCCAATGCGCACTATGCTTTGACAACCAAACCAAATACATTACTAGTCATCCCAACACCTTGTGTTTGATGATGAATGTTCTTGATTTCCAAATCATTTGATACCATAGTTGTCATATCTCTTCAAATCTCTCAACCAACCACCTTTGTTCATCTGGGAGACAATAGCATTAGAATGTCTCACTTGATTATACATGTCCTTTGTCTTATAGTTGAAGGATTTTCCAATGCCCCACTTCCAATCCCAACAATACGAACATGCATTGTAATTGCAATTTGAAGAGATAATTTTCAGGAATCATCTTACCAAGCTCTTGAAAAGTATGTTTGTCTGCTGACATCAACAATTGTTCTTTGTTTCGTCCTGGTTGTTGTTGCTTGTCCTTGGTCCAAGGATCTCCCTAGGAAAACACACCCACCCTTGCCTAGCTTATGCCCAAAAAAGCAAAGTAGAAGCCCAACTTCTCCACAATCAAATTAAGAGTCCAAATAGGCCATGCAGCTAGACCCCAAGCATCTCATAGGCCCTCAAACTACCAATAGAGTGATTCTAAGAGAAGTTGCCAAGATACACAATAATAAATGCTCTGACATTACCAATCATGTCACATAATTACAACAGTCCCATTAGTTGTGAAGATGGTGAATTAAGGATTCTATGATACACAAGGACCTGCCAAGAAGCCTCACCATCCACTACTCTTACAATCCACTTCTCTGCAGCAGCTATTCCTTGTGCTCTTATGTTTGGAAGCCCCAATCTCCCTAATCTCTTGGAAGAGCAGAGACATTGCAGGGAACAAGAGGTAGCTCTTTCCCCCTCCTTATATCCTACGTAAGAACTTGTAAGAATCTGCTCAAGTGACTTATAACTTTATATGCATCTTACAAGGGAACAGACATGAGGTGTATAACATATGCACTACTACCAAAATCGTCATCAATCACAATCTTCCCAGTTAAGGGAAGAGCAAAATTTTCTACACTAGTATCTTCGTTCCATTTTTTCCAAACTCCAGAACTGCTACTCATCCATTTTGATTTGGGAGCTAATAGAATACCTAAATAACAAAATAATCGCCTTGTTTTATGAGTTTCCATCTTTGCTTCAGCCATGGAGGAGGTTCATCTCCCCAAATGTGCAAAACTTTTGCTTTTCCTCCCTCACCCTGGATCGGCAACTTCAGCAAAGGTCTCCAAACAAATCATTCTACATCCAAATGATTGTTGAGTTATATCAAGACTTAAAGTCGAGCCATCGGCAAAGTGTATATTAAGGATTTCACTAGCAATTGGCAAATTAATCTTCTAATTTGGCCCTGAATTTTGGCTGCCTCCAATAACAATAAACATCCAATAGCAACAACAGCAATATCATAGAGGTAGGGAGCTGAGGAATTAAATCTCTACAAATTAGAAGGATCTATGGAAATGTCATTGACATTAACTCTTGTGAAGGCAAGCAAGAACAAAGTCTCCACAGCCTTGTGGAATAAGAATGTAAACCCCATTCAAAATGAAATACCACTCTACCAAGTCTTCCCGTGCAATGATAAGGTTATCCAAAATAAATCTGCCTTTTACAAAACCAGTCTGCCCCCTTAGAACTATTATTGCCACCAGCAGCTCAATCCTTCTAGTTGGGGGATTTTGTAAATTGTAGGGAACATTCGGGAGAAGATCAGAATACCAACCATTTATCCTCTCCAAAATTAGCCTAATCAGTCCTGCATCAATTAGCTCTGCCATGAATCTCTGTTTGATGGATCCCTAACACATCTTTAAAAAGACAAATCAAACAATAGGCCATGTCTTCTTATAGAATTCCCTTGGAAGACCATTAAAACCTAGAAAACTTGTCATTCTCCATATCTTTCATAACCATGTCCGATACATCTAGCTCTAGCTCCCTAAAAGGAAACAGCTTGCAGAATTCCACCTTTTGAGGAATCACTCATCTGACAAGATGTATGGAGGTGTTGTGTAAAGGGCAAGTGACAATCTCTCAAATTTGCAGTTCATCCTTTAAGAAATCACCATTAGAATCTCACAGCAAGGATTATTTTGTCTTATGCTTCTACATTGGAAGTAAAAGTTGAAGGGTACCACACCTTCTTCAATCCACAGAAGAGAGCCCTTTATTCTAGCTCCTCTAGTCTTGCATTCCCTGAAACATTTGACTTGAGATTCTACGTCACTAGCTGCTCCCTGCATTATGGCATTGAAAGGATCCAATTCCAACTTTACCTGGTTTGTTGAAATCGCAATCAGACTTCTTGTTCTCTCACTTTTCATGCCCTACCAATCATTTGACCCCAAGCTCAAAGAAACATAGTAGCATGCTGAATGATTGCTTCCTACCAAAGTATCCAAATACCAAGTTCTAGTGATAGCCCTCAAGCAATCCTCTAACTCTAGAAGGGAGACATTTATCTCGTAAAAAGAACGTTTTTCGCCCTGATCATAAGCACCAACTATCAATTGAATGAAAATGAGAAGATGTTCCAGAATAGTAATCAAAGAGTCCACAAAAATTTGTGCTTGCCACGAGATGAAAAAGTGGCAGCTTGCAAGATTGTATAAAATCTTTCCAGTCTGCTCTATTTCCAATATCATCCTACTTGGCAACTAGACCAAAAATACCAACCATCCGTATCCAAGCTCTTGCCCCAAATTAACATCAGAAACACTAAGCATCTTCTTGAAATCATTCCAAACTTTTTGTTCTTCAGGAGGAATGGTAGTTCTAACACTGTCCAACCAATACACCATCCAACTCCACCATATTAATAACACCACCTGTGGGCCACTCAAAAATGGGGAATGTAAATTATACCAATTGAACCATTGGGCATGACTATGCAAAACCTCACATTTTGCCACCAAGCATTGGTGTCATCCAGCTGCACCATGACATGGGATCTTAATCTCTAAGAACATGAGATCTTCGAACAGACACAACAACATGCACCACACCTCGTTTACCCTCTTTGTGAAAGGTGGCATTGTAATGTCCATTCTAGTGATTCATCAACAATTGCAATCTAAAACCACAAACTCATATTTCCTTGAAGGAAGAGCACATCTTCTTGTAGATTAGCCACGAAAAATCAAGCAACCACCGGTCTACCAAATCAAGATGGAATACAATCCTTCTGGAAACAGCCCCAACCATTACTATAAGATTTAGGCTGCAGTTTTATTGCCAGGAGGATAAAATGTTTGATCTTCCCCAGAATATGGTGTGCTGCACTTCCCCTACTTCTAATAGATATGTATGAAGAGCAATTCTTTGTTGATTCCTTTTGTCCAAAGTAATTTTGGGAAGCAGTTTGCTAAAATTGTTGGTGCAGAAATGGGATCGACTTTCAAGTTTATTTGGCATTGACTGTTAGGTCTCGTTGCCCTCCTTATACTCCAAACTCTTGGCACTGCAAGCATTGTTAGATATGCATGCAACAGGCATGTCAAAAAGGCCAAAGTCAACAACCTTTCACCAGCATCATCCCGGCATAGGCCGAAATGGGAGCTTTGGATGAGGCCATTGAGATCCATAAAATCAAGTGAAAGTATATTCTATCAGGTATTGTTGTAGCTGCTCTGGCAATCTTACGTAACATGTGGATCTTACAGAAGAAACAAAAATTGTTTGATTGAATGCTGCGACAAAAAGTGGTCTCTTGGATGTGCACAAATGGGGCTCTTCACTTGGTTCTAAGCCTTTTCCACGGACTCCTTCAAGAAATGTTGTCTCATGGTCTACAATTATTGTAGGCCATGCACAAATCTTGCTGTATGAGAAAGCCTAAAATGCAATTGGAAGGTGTAAATCCAGACTTCTCAACCTTTGCCAGCTTCTTCCCAGCTTATCGAAATCTTGGAGCTTTGAAACACATATTGGTGATCTATTAAATCAGCAGCAAGCCTGTGTCTGATGAGGTTATGACTGTCATGACAAATATGTATGCAAAAGAAGGCAGCATACAGAAGGAACACAAAATGTTTGACAAACTGACTCAGAAAATTGCGGCTTCTTGAACTGCAATCATTGTTGGACAATGGACATGTAAAAAAGCACTTATTTTTTGTAAATATTGGATATGTTCAAACGAATACAATTAGGTGTACTCAATAACCTTTAGGACTTTAAGTCCAACGTGGAGCTTTGAAACAGGGAGGAGAACAACACAGTGTAAGAAGAAGATTCACAACCGCATATATAGACAGCCATTAAATTTCCAGTTGGACCAAAGAGTTTAAATTCTAGAATGGAATGAACAACCACAAACCCAAGCAATCTCCAAAGAAAACTTGAAGAATTTTGTGTATGAATGGCAGGCAAACAAGACCTACTCAAAGGCAATGGTGACACAGTTTCTGTTTTCTGAAGTTGGTAGAGTTTGATCTGCTGATGATGGTTCCTGTGCTCACTTTGGGCATCAATTGGGCTGCGAAACGTATTTGACTCATGCAAGGCAGTGCAGATGCAGTTGCTCTGTTGAAGAAATTCATAAACATGTTGAGGTCAGAGGAAGCGGGCAATTAGGCTTGCATTCATCTGAGAATCTAAGAATTTGCTTCTTGAATGATTATAGAACTCAGTAATTATGATAAACAAGGGATGGTCATCGTAGAAGTAGCTTGCAGAGGGCAGCACTTAATATTTGCTCTTCTGAGTTGAAAGACATTTCAGAACGGGAAGGTGGGGAGACATCTGTCTGTTATTATTACCACTATATTACAGGCATTTTAATTTTTAATTTTTGCCAGTTTATATCTAGTTGCAGACTCTTTGGGTCTTGCACAATACTGAGTGGAAGATGTGATTAAGCACTTAGTAGAAAATATGGCCCCGTCTGTGCTCATTTTGGTATCTGAATCAAAATAAATAGTCACTGTGTTCATTGCATTGTAATGTTTTCATATTTTTTGGAGTGGGTCCCATTTGAACCCACATTTATCCATCCAAAAACCCAAAAACTGACATGTAACAATTTCCTGTACTTAAAGTTCAGTCTTTTCCTCCAACTTCTAACATGTTTTGCCTCTCTAAATTTATAGCCATGCCAAAGTCAGACTGGTCAGTATTCATACTGTGAATTTAGGTAATATGGTGGGCAATTTCTTCTATGAATATTTAATTTCCCCAAATGATTTGTCCTCAACTCATTTAGCAATTAGCATGCAATGAAAATGCTTGTACAGAAGTTACAATAAGACTAAAATACCAATTAAACCACACTTCAAAGATATTCATGAAATCATTGATAATTATTTTAGGTACCTGAATGACACGTCTATGACCAGCACCATCCCAGTAACTATAGGTAATCTCCAATGGTTCATCTGCAAAAGGCAATGACGAACATTAATAAAATGTGTCCAAGAAATTATGTGACATTCTATTTTTTAATGTATAATAACACCACCGTTAATAAAATTATGATGCATACTTTTGACACGCTTCTGTTCATCCAACCATTGTTGTCGCAAACGCTCACGCTCACTCTGATCCTCCGCCTCTCGATCTCTGAAGTATTATCCTCAATTCCCTTAAGATCACAAGTTAAATTCCATAGAAGAGACCTTCCAAAAAATAGAAAATCAATTTTAAAGTAATTTATAAAAGAAATGTCACTTTAGAAGATAAAACTCTATTGCAAAGGCCATTCCTTCTCTGTTGATAAATAGCCAATTCAATTTCAAGGTTCAATTCGTCAAAGTGGTACCTGTCAGGCAAGAAACTTGTCTCAACTGTTGGATCTTTACCAAGCTTGGGCTTCTTAATTTCCCCATTCTCTGTAAACAATAAATATTACAGGTGAAATGCTTCATTCTTAATATTTCAGCAACTTACAATAACCTCTAAAATTTATTTGTAAAACAAAATAATAGTGTTGCTTCATTGAGCTTTCCAGTAGGCTACAAATATAGGTTTAAAAACTAAAAAAGCTAAGCCCAGACTAAGTTGACCTTGTTGAGCAGACTTACAACATATTTTGTTGCTAAAAACAAAAACCAAAAATCATTTTTATCCTTTCCATTTTTTTCTGTGCCAGCTTATTCTAGTCTGTCTATCCTACAGGTTTATTACAAGATAATGAGATGGTAAAAAGTTACTGGGAGGCAATGCCTTTGATGGAAGTAGTAGTATTTTCTCAGGCAAGGGAGTGGCTGTTATTTCCTCCCTGTAACCAGAGATTATGATGGGCACAAAAAATTTACGGGGGGAATCGGTTATCCTCGGTTAATGTTTAGAAGAAATCACACTTAACATTGTTAACCCTGGTTATGAGACCATTTTTCTCAAGAGTCAAGGCTAGTATGTTGTGCAATATATCGATATTGATCAGAGAGTAATGTAAGCCCATGGATGTATGTGTGCATGTATATGGATAAATAACACAGTAATGGGATGGTTAATGTTTCTAGGTGGCATGCCTTTGATGGTAATAGTACTATTTTCTTGGGTATGGGAGTGAGTGTTTTTCCTCCCTGTAACTAGATATATGATGGGTGCAAAAATGTTATGGGGGAATCAGATATCCTTGGTAGATGTTCAGCAGAAATTATGCTTAAAATTGTTAAAAGTGGTTATGAGACTCTCAAGGCCAGTATGTTATGCACTATGTCAATATTGATCAGAGGGTAACGTAGGTCTGTGGATGCGTGGGTGCATGTATATGAATAAATAACAAGGTAATGGGTTGGTTAAATTTACCACGTGGCGTGCCTTTAATGGCAATAGTAGTATTTTCTCAGGTGTGGGAGTGGATTTTTTCCTCCCTGAAATCAGATATATGATGGGCACAAAAACGTTATAGGGCAACCAGACAGAATTTATGCTAAATGTTGTTTACAGAGATTGTGAGGAAATTTTTCTCAAGGCTAGAATGTTGTAAACTATGTCAATATTGATCAGAGGATCACATAACTCTGTGGATGTGTGGGTGCATGTGTGTCGATAAATAACAAGGGGATGGGATGGTTAAAGTTACTAGGCGATGTGCCTTAAATGACAAAGGTAGTATTTTCTGCGGTATGGAAGGGGCTGTGTTTTCCTTACCTGTAACCAGGTATGATGGGCAAAAAATAGTATGGGGGAATTGGTTATCCTCAGTACATATTTAACAGAATACGTGCATAACATCGCTAACAGTGGTTATGAGGCCATTTTTCTCAAGGCTAGGATGTTGTGCACTATGTCGATATTGATACGATAATAGTAAAAGTCTGTGAATGTGTGAGTCCATGTGTGTGGATAAATAGCAAGAAAAGACGCTGGTTTGGACTTTTGTTAAGGATTCATATCAAGAAATAACAAAATATGAGTTCCATTCACTTTTCCAAATTGAGAAAAATTAGCCATCTCCAACATCGGACCAGAATCCAAACAAGGGGTACAACCCTCTTACTGAGTAAATAAAACACAGTTCGAAACAAACTGCTAAGAAACAATTCACATACCACTAGCCCCGTTGCCCTCATCTTCTTCATTTTCCATATCATCAATGAATGACAACCGAGCAGGTGCTTTGGCCCTCCTTTTCTTCCTCTTTTGATTTTCCAACTCTTCCTCTCTAAACCAAGAGAGCAAAAACTTCTGAATCAGATTTAAAAAAGACATCTCGGTACACAAAAATCAGCACAAGACCTCTTAGCCTGAAGACTGTAACAGACAATATACTCCTATAGTGCCCATAAGTTTTACCAAAAAATATTTTTCTTACTCTTGTTGAAGCTTCTGTAGCTTCTCCTTCTCCTCCTCTTCCATTTTGCTACGAATATTGACTCGCTATAAAACAACAACAAAAGCATATTATCAGCTAAAAAAATAAAATTCCCTGATCTAAAACCTAATAATTTTAGACCCTTTTCATTTTTAGCTCTTGTAAGTTTGATGCACAGGAAAGAATAGAAAAACATCACCTTCTCCACATATTGTTCTCTGGTGACAAGTCCAACTGTCTCCTTCTTGAAAGCATTTTCCAGAATCTGACCACCCATAATATTGCAGATTGAGATTTTGATATATGCAATTAACTTTTATAAATGGGTATCTTATAAACCGAATGAAACCGTATTAATGATGTTAAAAAGGCATGCCCAGTGGCATTTGTGCCAACAGAAGAGCTTGTGTTATTGAAGTAAGGTGGTGTTTAAAGTTGTGATTATTACCTCTGAAGTGCCAGAACCAAACTGAAGAAGACCGGTCTGGCCGCCAGAGGATTTGTTCTTGAGCTCCTGGATTTTCCTTCGCTCAACTTCTCGTTGCTTCTCAAGACGCCTAATCCTCGCAGCGTCTTGGGCAGTGCCCACATAACCATCTCCCATGCCAGACATTGTTTATTTCGCTTGTTATAGGGTGAAATCTCAGAGCTGTGAGTAAATTGCAGGGAAGTATTTCACAGAGGAGAAGTGATGTTGAATGCCCGATTGGTATTTATAGACAACTACTTAGGAGAGAATAGATCAAGCAATTTTGTTTTTTTTAATAAATCTTAAATATTGCGTGAGCTTACGGGCATTTCTGAATTTTGCGAAGATTGAATGAATGAAAAAATGATTTTAGGTAATGACCGTAGTTTATCGGATCAAGAGCTGCCGCAAAAGTGTACTAAGGCTTAACACATTCACAACTTATGAAATTTTCAAACTTTTTTATGTCGAATTTTTATTATTGTAGATTTTGATTAAAAACTTGTTATTCTGTTTAGTAATACCTTTTTAAATAGGTCAATTAAGTAGTCCATTCTCAAGTTGTCTTTGTACTTTACACCAATGTAGGTTGTGTATTCCATATGATGTAGGGTCATTCTATCTCCACCACCTCCTTGTTACAAAATAGACATGTACTCATTTCCCACTTCTCCTTAGGTGTTGTACACTTGTTTGTCTGGTATCTAAGATGATGCAAGCTAGTCTTTAATTGGACCATTAATATTTGTGCCTTCCATTTGAGGTTTGCTCTTGTGTTGGTTTTTTCATCATGATCCCATGTATAGTTAAATTCTTTGATATAGTATTCCTTCTTCTAAACAATTTGCTTTGTCTATATGGTAGTCCTAATTTTTTTCTTTCGCATACTATTTTATTTGCTCATTAGTGTCTAAACACTTTTGCATGTTAATGTCTCATTTATTCATCCACTTGTCATTTTATTTCATCCATGTGTACTTCATTGTGATTAGCTTTTCCTCTATTAGCATTCTAGGCCAACAAAAGTTCTCCGTACTTTATGTATTTTTAGATAACTTAACATCTAAGCCATTTGTAAATACTAGGTAGGTTGGCAAGTTCTAAACACACATTATGATTAAAAACTTCACTAATTTTTTCTTTGTTGAACAAGTTTAGTTACACTTTGATTTATGTGTGTATGCTCAAGTAACATGTCTATCCATAAGGGACAAGCAAAAACATCTATTCAAATAGGACATACAAATATATATATCCAAACAGGATATGCAAAACATATGTCCAAATGAGATGAGAAAAAACAACTACCAAACAAGATAGGCAACAAATTGCTCTGGCTAGAGACTTACAATTTACCTGAAACTCTTCTGAGTATCAAATAATATAAACTTTGTTTTCTTATTTCCCTATAATTGGTTAATGCTTGTTGGTCTATTTAGTTTTTAAGAAAATTTACCAACAATGCACATGAAAACCTAAGTATTGGGAACCTCTTTTGTTTACCCAGACTACCTACATTCTAGTATCTACAAGATCAAGGTATAGTATATATGTAGTTATGGTTTTGTTTTCAGTTTGATGTGAACTATATTAGTGGGTACGCAGCCCTTTCTAGGGCACCTTTTCCCTAGATGGTTCCTCGTTGACTGCCACCTACTAAGGGAAGCATTGACTTGATAAATTCTTGTCATTTTCTATAGTACTTTATTAAACTATTTCTCTTGAATGCATGCTCCTAACTGAATAAAAGAAAACTTTTCTTGGAATCCATATTGTCGACAACTCATTTGACTTTAAACAATTGTTCATTTTATTCCAAGGAAAATTTCTTGTTCACTTGAATTAAAATTATAAGGAGTCCTTAATACTCCCTAACAATTTATAGGAATGGTGCCACAGACGTCATTGTTGTAGCTATGTTAGGCATTAGATGTAGTAGTTTAATTGTGATGGCTTGACCTATAAATGTGAACTAGAGGCGTCGTTAATATTGAATGCTACAAAGGCTATGTTTTTTAATGACTTGTTTAATGTAACATCTTGCTACGTAACCCCGAAGGGTAAGAGAAGAGGATAAGAATTTTTTTTTTTACATAAATAGATAACATACACATGATACGGTTGCCGACTCGATAAATCGGCAACATTCATGGCCAAGTATGGCCGAATGTACAACCCAAAGGAGAGGACTAACTCACCCTCTAGTGAAACATTGCTAAAATTTCAATCATTTTAAACACCAATTCAAATGTTCCTAATACCCATTTCCATTTATAAACATAAAGCCATAATGATCATCGTAGTACAAGCAGGTCCAATACCAACACCGGAAAACTATAAGCCAAATATAAAACATCTCATTTCTTCTCATTAATATAATTTACATCATCTCTCTCAAGAGAGTACAAATTACATAAAAGAATATACATAAGTATAATGGCATAGCCATGGATAAGATACAATAACTGATAAAATAAGTACAAGAGAGAACATCTCCAACTGGTGCTCCAATAACCTGTACACCAGTCTCCAATGGTGTTGGCAACGCCTCTCAACCATGTGGACTCATAAGAGACCACCCCGCCGTGCTCGGAGGTAGTCATAAGTCCCAAACAGAAGTAATAACAAGGGTATACAAGATGGCCAACACTCATATCAGACACGAAGCAAACACGAAATACAATGCTAATGTCACAACATAGAGATACTCATCCAATCATAAGTCAGGTACTACTCACGACTACTAATGTACTAGATACTAGAGTACAGATCGGATGGAGTGTCGTCATGTGTGCTCGAAGGGATGGCACCACACAGAATCAAGTACACCTCTCATATGAACGAGGAGACTCAATCATGCTCGAATCAACGCCCCACAGATGGATAGGCCTTCTCGTATGCATCCTTAGCCTTTACAAGCGCTCAAGGCCATGCATGAGGACTCATTATCTTATTAGTGTTTTACCCCATTATTTTTATTTAGTTATCACTTGTTTACTATAACTATGCTATTAGTTCCCCTGGCAGCCACTTGCAGGCCCTGGGCCCCGGGCTCCGGGTCCATAGAGAGCCACTCCATAAGACCACTCTAATTACCTAGACCTAAGCTCATCTCGTTTAACCAAACGAGGTATATAAAACCAAATTAAAACAATTCAATAACCGGTCACAATCCATGATAACATCAATTAAATCCGTCAAGTAAAAAAACCGCTATTTAAATTTTTAAATCAACCAAGCAAGAACAAATTCCATCTTTTAATAATAATTAAAACAATCCATATTTCATCATTAAAATTCATTAAAACTACTCCACTGCTGTAAGAAGAGATTCATCTTACTGTCACTGTACAAGACACTTAAAACAACGCACAAGCATATAAATGACAACACTTAATAAATAATAACGCTGATGACAGGGTTCCGACAACATAAACATGCTCAAAATAAAAAGTGCCCAGATTTGAAATCTAACCACAACCCAATTTGTATTTTGGCGTTTCTAGTTGAATACCACTTTTAAAATTAAGTTTAAGATATGGGTTTTCAAGCTGGTAAGGAAATGCTTTGTTTTGCCCCAAATTACAAATGAATTTTACCAAGCTAAAAAGAGGAAACCAAAACCAAATTGGAGATAAAGAAAGTGCAATTAAACAATTCCTCAAACTGATTTCAAACACTAGCAATACAGATTGCTCAAGAAATTCAAGAAAATAAAAAAAAATTATATGGGGCAACAAGGTACCGGCTGGGCAGATTTTGCCCCAAAATCAAAGTGCCTAGAATTGAATTCTGACTTTGACCTAGTTAAGATATGGGTGTTTCTACATGGAATCCACCTTTAGTTTGCGTTTGTGACAGGTGGTTAAGGTGCTAGATTAAAAAAAACTTGTTTTACCAGGCTGGTACAAATTTTGACCAAAAATGAAAGTGTCCAGAATTTGTTTTTGACTCCAACCTAGTTGAGATTTCAATGTTTCTAAATGAATTTCACATTTGGTTTCAAGTTTATGACAGGAGTTTGAGGGTTGGGTTAAAAAATATTTTTTTGCCCCCAAATTAACAATTGGAAAATGCAAACTATGAGAGCCACTTTAAACTAAATCTGTCATCGACCCAATTTAGATTATGTTGTTTCAAGTTGAATTCCACAATTGGATTACATGTTTAATTTATGTTTATGATAGGAGGTTTGTTCATGGTTAAAGAAATCGTGGTTTTTTCCCATTGTTTGGATGGATATCATGAAACTGAAATAGAGAATTACAACTAAATCTGCCAAGAAGAGATACAGACAGCCCAAAATATAAAGCAAATCGAATGCAATTCAGACCCTACCAATCACCCAAGGATTCAAGGGAGTAAACAGAGGAATACCTTAGAGTTGCCCAAATCATAAAGTAAAGGAAAGCTCTGTCCACAATACACAACAAGCTTCCAAAACAGAGCAGCTAGATAGAAACAATGCACTGAATCCAACAGACAAATACCCACAAAATATCCTTAGCCAATTACAGATCTTCCTTCCCACATCAATTCCAATGCGTGGGGTTTTCTTCTTCTCCAACAATTAGATTTTTCTTTTCATGCCTGAATGAATGGTTTCAATCCTATTTTAAAACAACCTTTTATTTTCCTTTTTACCATCCTCCCCCAAGTCCCACGAATGCATAGAATTACCTAAAAAAAATTGACTTTACTTTTTATCCAACTCCCAAAACCAAATTTAAAATGGAACTTTAAATTAAAATAAACAATTATCAAAGCTCACATAAATGATTTATTAAAATCACTAACGTAAAACCAATTTGAAATACTTGAAATTACTTAATGAAATATAACATTCTATACTCCAAAAAAATTACTAAATATATCAAGCTCCCTTAATACACATAAAATATCAATTAGCACAAATACTTAAAATGCCAATAATCTAATTAACTTAATAGAGTTCTCAAACTGATTTATTTAAAAATCACATAAAACCCCATTCACAAAACCATGTAAATATAACCATTTAAATCACCGATATGACATACCAAAATAAACCACATAATAAATTAATGCAAAACCATAATAAAATACTGACAACCCATAACGGGATACCTCAACAAAACAATACTGGCAAACTGCATAAGACCAGATGGGCAATCCAGACGTTACCACAGGGTAACTGGAAGGTAAACACATATCACATAATCACTGCACTAACCAGGTGCAGTGGGCTAGGCTAGGGAACGTTTGGCTTGTGATTATAAGCACAAAAATCATGCACTGCCTCCTCGAGGACCCCTATGATGATTCAAATCCTTGTCACATACATGTAAGCGTGAAATATTGTCCTTTAAGCAGCAAGCCTCTTGATGACGTGTCCTCTTTCTTGTCTTATGTTATTTCTTCCTTGTTGATTTCCCTCTCTCCCTGTTTGCGACGCTTTTCGACACTTGTTGCGACACTTGTCGACTTGCATTTTCTGAGCTTTCAACCTTGCTCCTATGCCTTGTGAGTGTCTTGTAGGTGAGTTTTCACCTCTCCCCTATGTTTTTCATCTAGTGCACCTCCTAGAAGCCTTCTAGAGGTCTCCCAATCCATCTCTCGCTTTCAATTTTCAGTTTCGTCGAACCAATCCAAATCTCCCCCTATTATTTTCAGATCTCCCCTGGGAGATCCTACTGACGCAAGTGGAGATTTGGATTCTTCCACATGACTGACCTATTTCTTAATGCAAAACCCTTTTCCTCGCTTCTACCATCTCCCAGCCTGTTTTCTACATTTGACCTTGTCTAGCCCGGATCTCCCCCGGGTGACCTAGGGTCGCCCCCTAGGCAACCCTACTGGCAATAGGGGTGACCCTGTCATTTTTGAAGCTGCAGAAAAAATCAAATTTCTCTCTTGTTTTTGCTCTGTTTTCACCCATTTTTCTCTCTGTTTGCATGGTTTTTGATCCCTAATATAGAGTTAACTATTTCATGCACCCACACATGCATAATTAGCTCTATTTGATCTCAAATCAACTCTTCAATCAATCTCATGCATTCCCTCATCTCCATTTCCTCTCCAGTGATAAGCTATCATTGCTTCATCACTCTCTAGTTAGATGATTTCACTGGGTAATCAACCTTGTGAACTCCCCAATCTATTCTTGTTAACTCATCAATCAAATGAGTTAACTCTTCAATCAATTCTTCTTCTAAACCTATAAATACCCCCTCTCTCAAACACAAAGGGAGGCAAATTCATTATGCACATAGCTCTTGCTAGTTTTGCTCTCCAACTTAGCATTCAAATGCTCTTACATGACAAAAGTGCCTTTTGCTTTATTTGTTCAACCAAGTAGCATCACATTGCTTCATTCTATGCCATTGTGCTCAATCCAAGCTCTCATTGAGCTCATACAAGCTTCATCAAAGCTTCTATTTGCTTCTTTGGGTCATTTTGTTGTCAAGACGATCACCTGCTAATACAAAAGGATTCGAGGTTGCCTATCACAAGGATTACTAAGGGTAGTGGAGTCAACAAATCTTCATTTCTTCCAGGTTTCTTCATTGTTTTCTTTCAATTAATAGTAATTAGAGAATCAAATTTGCTCTTGGGAACAGTTAAACATTATTTTTTCCTTGATAGTTAGATCTTGCATGTTAGATTAATCTCTTTCATATTTCTAGATCTAGATTGTTAGAAGAAGCATTTTCCCTTTTCTTTAGAATAGATTGCATTGAAATCATCAAAAACACAAAAAACATAGGTTAACTTTGCATTAGAAAGGTCATATAGAATTGCATACATATTTCCCTTATCGTAGATTAGAAGCACTTTTATTTCCAAAATATTCTAAAAAATACCAAAAAGAACGTTTTGCATATCATTTAGCTTGCATGCATATAGATACCCTAGAATAGACAAAATTGCAAACCCTCGATTCCATCACGAGGTAACCACAGTCGAACGATCCAATAAAACCCTCGATTCCATCACAAGGTAACCACGGTCGAACGATCCAATAAAACCCTCGATCCCATCACGAGGTAAAAACAAAGAAAAAAACCTAGGTCAACAAAACCCTAGGTCAAAACCCTAAATCTGGTTAAGGTTAGCAATTACACAAATTCCTCTATCCTGATTCACGAATGTGCTTAGGAGTGAGAGGAGAGTGGGTAAAGGCTATCCGTGACGAGATCCAAGAGATTCATCCAAGACCACAACAAGAAACACTTGTTCAACCACAAGGAGACCCATTTGTCCTCTTGTTGTTAGAAGAAACTAGACAATGCCAGATACAACAAGAACTCTTACAACACTTACAAAGATAAAAGGACATCAACGAGAACAATTGCTTACCCACACAGAAGTGGAATCAAAGAAATCCAAATAGAAGGAGAGAAATTAGTGACCCTTTGGGTCATAGGATTATCTTAACTACAACAACAATCGAACGAAACATACAACTAAGCACACAACAACAAAAGCCACAGTACTTGTCGACCCCTCTCTGCAAAGTCCAGCTCTCCAACGAGCCAAACCCCCACCACGTCTCGCCTCCTCTCGACTGGCTAATTCCACGTGAGCAAGAGTGACGTGGCGGATCGTCCCGTGGCAAGGAGGGAAAAGGTCTGTGTGCATGCTGAAATCCGACCCAACAACCCCAAGCAATTGGAGTCACGATTATGAGCATACATATTTTGGTGAACCTGACGTGAAGAGCAAAAACTCTTGGTTATGCTTTTTGCATCCCATTACGTGGATCTCATTTCCATCATCATTCACATATGACATTAGCTTCACCACATATTTTGGTGAACCTGACGTGAACTTGCAAATCCTTCTAGGATGAGTAATTTTGCGTTCCCATTTCAAAACAGTAAACAAAAACTTCAAAATATTTCCACACCATTCTTCATAGCCGCTTTTGCTACTTCGACTTCCATCGCTTATGCCATCATTCATTCCATTTATTCTGTGTTGTCGATGGCACCCCCGAATATGACAGAATGTTGGGTGAATATTTTGTCGTTAACTAACTAATGGCAAAATGGTTATATCGCCACAGCTATGATGAGACAGAGTCTCTCCTCTCAGCAAGGGGAGGTTCCCTCTAGTTGCTTTAACTATTACAAACAACAGTTTACAAAGCTTATTTACACTAAACACTATTTTCGTGCCGATTCCATTTCATCCTATTCTCTTTTTTCAGAATAGATGCTCTTGCTCTTCAAAATGATAACTTCAACAGAATTGATATTTAATAACTTTTGAACTGAGACAAACCATAGAAACACAAAGTCTTCTATTGCTTGACTTATTTCTCACAAATAAACTTAATTGAATTCAAATGTAGCTCAAAGTCTCCACTCTCATCCAACACGATATAACTAGATTGAACACAACAGTTTATAACACAAAGTCTTTAAACAATTCTATTCTCACAAATGTAAACACAAACTTCCATAATGAGAAAATAGCACAAAGTCTATTTAACTAGAACAAAAACACTTCTCTCAATTTTCAATAAAACTCCACTATTCCATAAATGATTCAATATAACATAATACCAATGACATAAGAACACTGATATCATAAAACAATATGATTCAACTCAAAGTTTGATACTCAAACTGCTTGCTTATATTAATATTTACTTGAAAATTTGATAAACATGAAAAGCTCAAAATCTTGATATGTTTTCAATTCGGCAAAGTTTCCTTGCAATAGATAAAAGATAATAATTACAATAGAGGCCCTCTTTATTTATAGGGAGAGGCCTTGAGAAAATTTAGAAAAAACCTAACTACTTTGACTTATTCAAAAATAGGAGTCCTTATTGACTTGGGACTTCTTATGTTTTTACATGTAATTACATATGAAAAAAGTACATGTAAAAGTGTCCAAAACTAAATGAAAAGTACATATGAAAATACAAAAATATATTGAGGCAAAGATCAAATATATCAACTTCCACTAGCATCCTTCCTTGCTGACCCTTCATACATTGTGATCACAACTTGTATTTCAATATTATCTGGTGTCGCAGTGTTGTTGGAGATTACTCTGGCCTTAGTGATGGTATCTCTAATGGTAGGGGTGACTTTCTCATGATCTTTCAACTTGACCTTCAAATTGTCTATGGTTACTTGATAATCTGTCAAGTTATCCAATGAATCGAATGAGAAAGCTTTTTCCTCAAACTCAGCCTGCATCATCTTATTGAATTCCTGTATCATTTCATCAACTGGAAGAAACTCATGATTATCATCAATCAATTTACATGGGAGTTGTTCCAACTTGTGCAAGAGGCTTAGATCACTGTCATCACACAGCTCTCGTGCATCTCCTAGTTCTTTGATTACTTCATTCAAGACTTTCCTTCAATGAACTAGGCCTTCTTTTGTTGAAACATATGCCTCTCAATTTGTAATAATGCCAAGTGAAACAAGAGTCTTCATTTTCATGCTTTCCCATTTTTCCAAACTGGAATCTAGATATTCAATATCAGCAGAAATAGAATCAATCAATTCATCTAATTCTGCTCTTACCTTGGCCATTTTTGCTTTTCTTTCTACTGCTGCCTTCAATAATGAAACACCTTGTGTTGACAATTTCTTTATATATTCCTCTACAACCTTCCCTTTTGCTTGAGTCTTTTCAGCTTTTTGGACCAAGGGATTTTCAATTGTTACTGCCATAGGCTCTATAATTTATGATGCCATCATGATTTTCTCTAACACCATGGCTAACTGCTCAGCTTTTAATTTGTAGTATTCTTTTTGTCTCTTTTCCTCATCATATTTCTCAAGAAGAGATGTGGTAGTGACTTGGAAATCAGCTTTAATACCTTCATGTGTTAATTTCCCTAATTCCACCATAGATATCACATAGTCATTCACATCAAAAGTATCTTTAGTAGCCTCAGGAGGAGGCTTGGCAATCTCTACATATTTGATACCCTTATCATCAATAAACCTTGACATAGTCTTAGGCTTCTTCTTTTGTGCCTTTGGCTTGGGAGTCAGCAGTTTCCCCAAATCAATATCATCTGGTGATATTTCACATTTCTTTCTCTTAGGAGCATAAGCTGAAAGCCATGGGGGAAGTATTGATGTACTTATATTCTGATCAGGAACCATTGGTGGAGTGGAAAGAAATGTACTTACACTTGTGGTAGAAACAATGGGAGGAGTATTGGTGAACACAACACTTGGTACATCCACATTACGGCTTGCTCATAACCCAAAACAAATTGCTCAAACATTGTAGAACCATCAATGTCATAAGAAGGGGATGACAAACTAGGGATAGATCCAGAAGAATGAAGAACATTATCAAAATTCACATTAGAATCATCAAAAATTGTTTTGGAAGATGATGGAGACTCAGATGATTGAATGTGAATGGGTGACATTGGGGTTATAGGAGGATTAGGCACAGAAACTGAAACATGCACATTTGGATGAGGAGAAGAGACATTAGTATCCTGTAACACATCTCCATGTGGAGACACAACTATATCCTGTACATTTTCCTGTTCATCTTCTTCTTCCTTCTCCTGCTCACCCTCATTGTTTGATGCGGACTTATTCTCAACATCCATGTCCTCAACATTCATGCCTTCAGAAGCTGGTTCTTCAACATCTTGTTCTGCATCAACTTCTATTTCTTTAGCAACAAATTCTTCCTCTGCTTCTCTAACTTTGCTTCCTCTTGTCACTAATTTGATCTTAGGCTTGGAAGCCTTAGATGTGCTAGGAGCATCATTCTTATTCTTGGTTCTTAGCTCAACTTTCTTTACTGTTTTCTCAAAAACTTCTTCCTCTGAATCGATTATAAAATCCTTCAATGGTATACCTTTTCTTTGGAGCCACATGTTTGTATTGGCCAACACAGGCTCAAACCTTTTCCTTAAGGAAGTCAATTCCTTCTGAGACCATTGTATAGGAGGTAGAGGAGAATTTGCAATCTGCTCATTATCATATTTGGGATTAACCAGTTCTTCATTATCCACCATACCTTCAGGAATATCAGCTAAACCCAAATATTCAATTTGGTCCAGAGATAACTTGCTGTAGTCTAGCTTTCTGATTTCCTCTTATGTCCTCAACCTAGATGTCCTCAACCATTGGCTCATGAAATTGAGTCTTTCTTTTTATTTTATCCTTCACTCCTTTATAATCAAATTTTGGTCTCCTCTTGAATTGCTTCATAGTTACCAATTGCATTTCAGTTTCCATAGCCTTGGCTTTTGCTGCAGTTGAAACTGAGTATCTACCGGTCTCAACGGGAAATCTAAAACCAGGCTTCTTTAACTCCACTTGCTTGTTGTGGACAACAATCATTTGTCAACATAGTTCCATCAAAACCATTTTATCAGAAGGAAATCTTGACAACATATACGGATAGCCTTGGAAAAAGCCAACCCTTAAGTATGTGAAAGTCGTAAATTGAAGGAACAAACAACCAAATCCATTTACTATTGACCATGCTTCATCTGAAACTCTTCTTTGTTCCAATTGAGGATAAAAAGGCACAAGAACACAACAAAGAAGGCATCATTTACCCTTCTAAAATGGTGGATTGAACCCTTCAATGTAAGCTGAGGATAATATTGGTAAACAGGAACAACCCTCCTATCCCCTTCAGATGTCAAGCCTGGGAAGATCCTCATTGAGGTTGCTATGTATACAAGATAGGAAGTCATATAGAATTTGAAGGTAGTAGATACCTTGACCAGTTGCTCATGGAGAGCATTACTGATTTGTTCACCCCAGAAGATAGTTTGTTTGCCCTGAAGTATAATTTTGATGAAAGGATACATCCATTCATGAAAAAGTGAAGAAGAAGCTAGTCCCCTTACTCTACTAAGAAGAGTTATTAGATCACCCACTTCCTCAACAAAATCACTTCAAGGAAAGCTCCTTGTCCACCTGGACAAGTTTGACCTTGGAGTCTTAAGCCACTTGGTATTAATTATCCTTTTAGCCTTCTCAGAATTCTTATCATATTCTTGCTGAGCAATAGTAAAATCAAGTTTCACAACCTCAGCAGGAGTAGGACACATGAAAACCTTATCAACAAACTCTTGATCCAATCTCATGATTACATTACCGTGAGGATCCACCACTGCTCTAGTATCTCTATTATAGGAATGAGCAACTTGGAGAACAAACTCTGTATTATGTGCAACCATTGGGAATGAAGACACCAGGTGAATGTTGCTCTTAACAATCTTTTGCATAAGAGGACTGGGGTTATCTGACTTAGTCCTCTCTACAAATTCAGTCATATCCACATGACCAATTTTTGTGTCCCAAATATCCTCAGCATTCGAAGTGACAGAAGTGATCGGGAAAACACCTTGATACTTGTAATTCATTACCTTTGCTTTCTTCGGAGACAGCTCAATCATTTGGAAAAATGGCCTCTCGGTGAGAGTTGATGATTAGAGCAAACTTGTAGAAGATACTGCAACAAAAAGCCATGATCATGCAGTTAGGGGAAATACTAGAAATTTTGGGAAACTACAAGTTGACGATCATGATCACAGGAGTAAGCTTGAAAGGGCTAAAGAGCAAGCGGGTCGAAAAAATAGAGGAAAGCGGGCTTCGGATAGTAATTCAGAAAACTCTTCAGAGTTAGAAAAATTTGAGGGAGTGAATGCATGGGCGGAAAAATTTGTCGCCCTTGCATGTTGGGAAAAATGCAAATGATAGGGCGACAAATTTTGCCGCCCCTACAGGTAGGTCAAAAGATTTGCAAGTGCATTGGCGGCAATTTTTACCACTTTCGCATGAGGGGGATATCATCACATGTTTGAGCGGCAAAAATCACCAACTCAACATGTTAGAAGCACTTATTTTACTTTGTGTGAGGGTGGCGAAATTTGCCGCCCTTACACCTTAAGATGAAAAATTCATAAGTGAATAAGTGGCGAAATTCATTGACTTGGCACTTCGACACTCAAAAGTTCACCTGCTCGAGCATATTTGGGAATTTTGAAGTCTTTTAAAGTTTAAGCGGTAAATTTACCACTATGGTATGGGACCTAAAAATGAAAACAAAAACCTAGATCTGAAAGACTCAGAAAATCTACACAAGAAAGAAAAACTTTCAAAAAGAAAAACGAAAAGGATACAAAAACCTAAGTAATCGATCTAGAAAACATAGGGTTTCAAAACATAAAAGTCGTAGAAAAATAGATTGAAATAATGATAAATCTAAACATGATTCCATGTACTTATAAAACCCTAAACACAAAAAGATCGTGAAAAGAATAAAAGAAAACTCACCTTATATGGAGAATTGGAAACAAAACAGTGAAACCCTGATGCCGAAAACCTCCACAATCCGCTTGCAAAGAGTCAAAATGACAGCTTGGTAAATGGAGGGTAAGAAACGTAGGTAAGATCCCACAATCGTGGCTTCCAGGGTTACCCCCAAATCCCCCAAATGCTCAGGATAAAAGAGACCCCTCATAATTTGCTCTATCTGCACCTTGTCAACCTCCAATTCCAGTAACATTGCTAGCACTCTAGAGGTGACGTCTATGTCAACATGATACCTCTCAGCCTCCTCCATGAATTTCCTTCCAACAGTCATCTTGATGGCTCCAACCATAAGTTCATCTTACCGGCGTAGCATGCGCTGAAGACGTAACGACATCACAGGACCGAGAAAAGCCATCTGGCGTTTAGAGCTAATCAATCTCACTGGAGTCTCCATTCCCTCGCAATTGATGGCTTCTGCTGAAAAGATAACTGTGAATCTAAAGGGCATCGGAAAGGATAGGAGAGGAAAAAGATAGTTCTTTCTCTCTTTTAAAAATCTAGGAACTTTCTCGATTGTCTTCTAACAACTCTTAGCCTTATGTTGAACATTGTTTATCAATCATGTTTTCTTGTGCGCATTGACATCACTACCAGCATGCCCCAAACGTGCCATTGATATATTTAAATTATTTAATATCCATATATATACACACACACACACATATACATATACAGATTTATTTATTATCTTGCCTTCTAGCTCTCATAGGCATTTTATACACTCATAATTAGTATGGGGTTCCTCCTCTATGCACGGGCTTGACCTATCTTTTAAAAGGAAATGGGATAACCCCGTGCATCATCATAGCAGCCACTTCACACAAGAACTACTCAGTAGTTGGGGATCTCGATTTGATTTTCTCTCCTTCAATATATTTAAATGATGTTAAGATCGTTCGGGCAAGAATAAGATCTGTTTTAGAAAGGCGTGTGGTAAAATAATGAAGATTAAAAGTTTACATGCGCGGCCTTGAAGTGAGATCAGGAGGGAGATGTCAGAGCACTTAAAATTCCCGCTATAATAATGGGATTTTGGTACCTCTTTGGCTTACCTTCTTTTATATCAGTTCAATATCGCTCAATAATTGTTCTGCTTTGTTAGGAAATGGTTTGTATCTTTGGCTTTGTTTAAAAAAATAAGCCTACGTCAGCTAACAAAACTAGTAGATACAGTCTCACCAAGAGGCACACTTATTTGAAGGAAAACCTGCTTTTACTCATATTTACACATATTTAAACACACACACACAGACACACACACACTCGTATTATATATATATATATATATGAAAAATTTAATTAAAAAAGAAAGAGGTTAATTAGTTATACTTTCATCCTTTTTGCTTTGATACTAATCTTGAGAGAAAGAAATATGTTGAAAACATTGTCCTGATGATATGATAGGAGAAATTGCAATTATTCTCAATTCTAAGAGTAGGAGCAATGTAATGCACAGGGCGGGAAAGCATACTCCCATTTACAGAAAGTGACCCTTGGGACTAAGGATCAAATGAGGAAACATGAAGCAATGAAATAGAAAAATGGCTCATGATAAGAGCAGGGTCTACAATTGTAAATTCTTAATTTTGTAATGAGGAATCATCCTCATAGGTCACTATCATGTATATAGGAAATAGGATTTGCAAACTAAATTATGTACTGGACTTCATAAGTCTTGGGCAAGACCAAAGGTTTTCTTTACTCTGTTCTTTCCTACCGGTGCCCACACTGAACAGAGTTGTACTTTGGAAAATTTCTACTAATAAAATAAATTTCTGGCTACGGCCTCTTACCCATCAAAAAAAAAAAGAAACGTAGGTAAGATAGAAAGAAAGATGAAACAAAACAATTTAAAATGTGTTTAAAAACTTAAAATGAAACTAGAAATCAGTAATAAATGTCACACGAGTTTAATTGTTGTGACATTTATTACATGCTTCGACGACGAAATCCGCCGACTTCACATATAATAGACAAGACATGCATTGGCGGCATAATTCGCCGCCTCCACATGAGTTAATGTAAAAAGCATGTAATGGCAGCAAATTCTGCCGCTTTAGCATAGACTTAGATAACACAAAGAATGCATGGGCGGCGAAATTCTCCACTCTTGCATATACACAAGAATACTCTAACTCTTTAAAATTAAGAAAACCATTTCAATCAACTTATATGAGTTTCAAGAAATCCAAACGAGAAATGACTCAAATAGATAATCGGGAACAAGACTTGACTACGCACGAGGATGAGATGACTCGCCTCGATTTGCGAACTTAGAGTGTAGGCTATGAAACAAACAAGTTTCGTAGGGGTCATCTTATAAAATGAGTTCAGCTGATTTTGGGGACAACACGGAACCTAACTTAAACCAAGGGAACATCCCCTCAAGATAACCATAAACTCCCTCATTTGATAGGTATGTGCCGCCGCATCCTGACGCTCCAATCACCAACTGTTATGATTACGAGGATTATGACTATGAGCAAGATCAAAGAGAATCTAGGCGCTCTCTATTGTTCAACAACCCATCTTGGGAAAACAACCCGACCATACCAAATGCGCCGCATAAAGCAAGAAGGGTGAGGCCAGAGATACATCGACCCGAACAACCTTTCACAAGCACATTGAATACCCATCTCGATGAGGAGGTTAAAATTTTAGAAAAATGTTTGCAAGAAACCAAAGATGCTCAAGAGGCATTAAGGATTGCCTTACAAGAAGAACAAAAAGAAAGCGTTGCACGTGAGGAAGCCCATCACTATGAAAATATTCGAAGAGAACATCCTAGAAATGAAGAAACACCTAGAGCTGCTACTCCTGCAGACTTGATAGAAACACTAGTACAAAGAATCAGAATCTTGGAAGCAGAATAAGTTGCTCCTAAAAGAAGACAAAAGTCCCATGAATAGGACCAGGGGGCATCACAAAATCCTCCCTACCTCAATTACTATTCACAGAACGCTAGCAACGACACATGTCTGAATGGGAATCCTCCTGTTCAGAATAATCAAACAAATCTGATAATGGGTTATCAGGGTTATTACTATCAACCCCTCAATCTCAAAGTGCCTTTCTAGGAACGTATCTTGAATATTTGAAAGAGCCTCTAGACCAAAACATAAGAAATGTACAACTACCTCGGCCATTGCCAGAACTCTTGAAGTTCAAAGGAGAAGGAGATCCAAATTCACACATTAAAGCCTACACCACGACCATAAGAGAACTCCTCTCTTGGGATGGGGTTGTAGCAAAGATCTTCCCGAAAACATTTGAAGGCATCGCTCTGGATTGGTATTACGTCTCCCAGAAGCTTCAATCCATTCATTCAAACAACTCATTGGAGATTTTATCATGGCATTCGACATGAACAAACTCGTTAAAACATGAATCAGAGAGTTCCTCACAATGAAACAAGAACCAAACGAATCTGTAGCTCACTTTGTCATTCGATGGAGGCAAGTCCTCTATTATTCAACTAGTGCTCCCAACATGGACCATCGAGAACTGTGCGACCTCTTCTTGCATGCCCTTAACAAAGACATGAGAGAAGATGCCCAAAAATTGCCATACAAATCCTACGAGGAGGCATTGGAAAGTGCCTTGAGAATTGACCAAGCCGCCATCGACAGTGGTAGAAAAGTCTATGGTTCAAACGGAAAGCTAACAAAGGAAGACACAAGAAACAATACCTCTATCATTAAAATCCTCAAAAATAATAGAAGCGCAACCACAGATGGGGTGACGGATCAACCCCCGATCAAAAGGATAAAAGATTATTACAATGGGAGAGATTACTATCCTCCTAACGTAAATTCTATAGATCGACCTAGAAACAACAGGTACTACCCTCGAGACAACTCCCAAGGTTGGAACCGCAATGGAAACGGGAACAAAAATGATGGAAGATATGAGAGACCCCCATATGAGTTCAACCAATTTTGTTCTTTTCATAGAACAAGGGGGCATAGCACAAAATCTTGTAGGGAATACAATAGATTCATAGCAAGACTACCGAAAGACCAACAACGCTTGTTCATAGAAATGTTCTTAAACCAACAGGAGGTCACACTGGATAACAAAGATACAAGACAAAATCAAGCTCCAATAGCGCCACAAAACACAAACATGAGAATTTATCAAGATCCGTTCCCCGCGCATAAAGACATAGATGCAATGAATCAAAACAAGATGACTCAGAGTAGTAACCCTAAAATCCCACCACAACTGGGACAAAAAGGAGAAGCTAGGATGATGGGATTAGTCAAGATTATGCACAACGAAGAGAAAGACCATGAGGATGAAAATGAGCAAATAAAACCATATGAGGGTACCATCTCAATAGTAGAACCAATACCAACTCCCATTGGACCTTACGAGCTCATAGAAGACTTAAAGAAAACATATGTGCACATTTCGTTCATTGATTTACTCAGGAATTTCCCTTCACATCGCTCCGCATTACTACAAGCAATAGGCTCAACCAAATTACGCCACCACCTAGTGAGCAAATCAATCATGTGGATTACGATCTTAGTCCACCAAACTCAAAACTCAAAGATCCAGGGTTCTTCTTCGACTTACAACAGATGCCTTCTGAGGCAGAGTTAACAAAAAAAGGGGACCCTACGCTATATATTCAGGTGTGGATCTATGATACATGCATCAAACGAACATTAATCGACGATGGGGCCGCAGTGAATATAGTTCCTTTCTCCCTTCTAGAGATGATAGGCTATGGACACACCAACATCACCACCTCAACAGATACTCTAAGTGAATATGATAATCTAAAGGCGGCCACCATAGGTAAAATTACCTTTCCGGTAACTTTGGGACCCAAAACCATTCAAACCATTTTCTATGTCATAGACAAGGACACGGGATATAACTTGATTATGGGAAGGCCATGGATACACAAAATGAAGGCTATGCCATCCACATTGTTTCAAGAAGCTCAATTTTTACACTTAGGGAAAGTATATGTCGCAAAGGGAGATCCAGAACCTTTCAGTATGTTAAGTCAAACATGCCAAACAAATGTATAGGTATCCCCATAGACTACGAACTCCCTACCAACAAATTAACCATTCCTAATCCTACACCCCAGTCCATATGCATCAAACGAATGGAGGTCCCAGAAAAGACCATAAATGCTGCAGAGATCAAAACTCTAGAGAATGAGCCATTTCCTAAGCAAAAGGAAATAGTTCCCAAAGAGAAAACTAAGGAAATCATTGAGTTGATAGAGCGAGATGGACCAATCCAATTCCCCCTAGAAATGCTCATGATCGACATCCAAGAGGCCTATAAACTCTTCCCTTGCATAGGGGAGAAGCCTCATAGAACTGAAGGACCAGTCTTTCAAACCACCACGTTAGATCTGAGAAATGTAGAGCCACATGCTTTCTCAGATGCAGAGGAATACATGACAAAAAGTTATACTCCACTGTCACCATTAAACAAATCACGTGTCCCTGAGACACCAGAAGAGACAGAATCTTATGACCCTCTCATGTCGACAGAGGGTTCACATCAACCAAAAGCACCCATGCAAGAGGCGCATTCTATCGATAATGAATCAACCAATGTTATAGGAATGCTACCTAGGATTTTCGTGGTATCACAACCGTAAGAAAAACCAACCACCTCTGCCTCCGTCCAATCAAATGAACTGAGTGAATGGGAAGCACCCTGGGTACAAATAGAAATGGTTAAAAGACTTCCCAACGAAGATGAAGAAAGTGAAGGTATCTTTCACAAGGAATGGAAGATGAGAGTGACAATTGGCGTTGATGACCCTATCATTTTCGAACTCCCAAAAAGTTATATCGGATATGCCATGGATCTGAGACCAGAACCCAATGGAAGGACAAGTATAAGCTTTGTCCCTCCTGATGAACAAAGGGAGCCGCAAAATCCTCTTGAATTGTTCCAATTCCTGCAGAGAATCCAAGAGAGACTTGATGTGAAAGTTTACATGCGAGAACAATTCAACCTATTAGCAGAGCTATTAAATTGTGACAGAGTTCTATATTGGACTCCTTCCCATCAACATGCCTTTTGAGACTTACTTCGTCTCACGATGCCAAGAGAAACCACCGAGTTGGTAGCAATAGATTCAAATGATAAACCATACCGAGTAGGAGAACTTGTCTTGAGAAGAGGAAGCACGAAAAATAAGAAAAGAAGATGAAAAAGAGCTTTCTCAGAAGACTGGAAAGGTCCTTACATAATTAAAGAAGATGTCAGAAACGATACCTATCTCTTGTGCACAATGGAGGGAGAGGAATTTGGAGAAACAGTCAATGCCTTTCACCTCAAGAAATATTATGTCTAAAAAACAAAAAAATCATAAAACATAAAAATACAAAAAAATTATAAAAGTTCAAAAAATGTCAAAAATAATTTGTTTCTTGCATTTCTATATCATTCTGTTCATTTTGCATTACTATTAGTAACTTGCTCTTGTACTATTTTCCTTTAAGCAAGGAGTCTAATGTTGCCCAGACATACGTTATCCTTTCAGGACCTTGAGATCCCCATGTTTCACAATTGCCATTATCCCCTTCATTCCCAGTGATTCTAATCAAAACCTAGCTCTTAACTTTACATTGATCCCAGTCTTAATAAGTCAAGATGTTAGGTCTAAACAAAGTTAGTATTCAAAGCTATAGTGTTCAAAGGAAGCTTGCAAGTAGACCTTCCCAATTCTCCCCTAGTATTAGAGAAGTCCAACCAGATTACAAAAGCTTTAGGTGGCGCTCAACCCCTTATCTTTCTTGGCCAAAAATATCAGGAAGATCAAAACTTTGAAGGAAGCAATATAAGATATGAGTGAATAAAAAAAACGAGTGATCAAAATGAGAGTGTCAAAAGTAAGAATTGAGAGATCAAAGCATTACATAATAAAAGTCCCAAAAGCATTCATTTCTTGAAAAGTCAAAATCCAAAAAAAATGAGAAAAATCAAGTGAGGAAATTACAAAAAAAAGAGTGAAAGAGAAGATTGTTGAATGTCCGTACTCTTGGGTGGAGATCAGTCTAAGCTTGAAGCCTCAAGGGTGACATTCTAATAGAGAAATTGAAGGTACAAAGCACACACACACACTAGCTGAGCAAAACTAAAGAGTCTAGTAATCTCTAGGATCATCTTCTATCTAGGGACCCTTGTTCTTTCCCATTTATCCTTTACCCTGGGTCTACTTCACTTGCCATTTACGAGATAAGTCTAGTGAACACCTATAAAATTTGTTGCTTGTCTAATGTTGAAAGCTTATCAATTTGTCTTATCTAGATAAGGATTAGTGTTTAGCCTTTAGCGAAGTCTAGAAATTAGAAACGCTCCATCTTCACTTTAACTCCCCACTTGATTTTTTCTAAATCCTAGCTCACAGCCTTGAATGGGTCTCTTATATCAGGACAACTCGCAATCCCCTAAATTGAAAATCATATTTAAGAGTAGTCACATTGTTTGTTCCACATTGCATTCATGCCAAAAATAAAAAAAAAGAGTTTCAAAGCAATAAAGTCAAATGTCATATCTCATGACATTCAGTAGAAGTAATAGTCTCATTTACAACATTTCTTGTGTTCCTGCATTATCATATCGTAAACTGCATATCATATATATGTCATAAAAAACTACAAAAACATGTCATTGTTATCATACTTGCATTGTTAAAAGAGTTGAAAAGGTCAAACATAATAAAAAAGTTCCTCAAAACTTCCAAACATGCACAAGAGATGAGTACAGATTTTGATAGGAGCAAACCATAAAGGGATAGACTTCCATAGATATATCTGAAGTTTACATACACAAGGGTATCAAAGAGCTAAGACAAAATGCTCTCGAGAAAAGTAGAGGATCCCCATGCAAGGGGGCACAAATTTCAAGAAAAGTAAGTCAGGGACAGTTCCCTCCAACAAAACCCTCAGGACTTCGGCTCCTCCGTCTATGAGTACCACTAGTCGCTCCATGAGACCTATGAGAATGAGGTGCTTTATTGTGAGCATGAGACTATGAAGGCCCAACCATGCTAGCATCATGACGTCCAAAGTTAAGACGAGCCATCTCTTGAAGTACCTAGTTCTCACCCTTAAGCATGTCGACCTGGGTCTTTAACTCTATAGTTACCTGACACCCATGGTAGACAGGAGCAAAAATGTCAGTGTGTCGTCCCGTAGCAGGGGGCACACCAGGATCATCCAAAAGATGATCGCAAGTCATCCTAGTGAAGGGAGAAGCTAATCCAACATTGACCTCATGAACAAAGTCCCTCCACTCTTTGACGTTGCCTGAAATAGCAAATCGAACAAGACCAAGTCAGTTCCACATGAAAGGAGAAATGACAAAGATAAAAGAGACAAATAAACAAAAACTTATGTGGATCACCAAGATGCCAATCAGGGTCAAGCTGACGCATCACCTCATCTGAATGAGGAGGTCGAGGAACAACATGAGGACCCTCGGGGGTGTCAGGAATATCATCTGAATCATCAATATCATCAAAATCCTCATCCTTGGGAACAGCCTCATATGACGAATCATTACTATCTGGAACATAGTCCTCGTTAGTGGACTCTGAATCAATAGTCACAATCAGAGATCGGGAAGGAGTCCCTCTCCCTCCCCTCCATCCTCCTCTAGAGACCCTGGTAATGAAGATGCCTGGAGTCAAAGGAGTCCAAACGACATTTCTCTATCCAATCTCCCCCATCTCCTAAACGGTCCTGTAGCAAGTAGACACTGGGAGCAAGTCTTCAGGGACATCCCCGCCAAATTGCTGTAAAACACGATCAACTCGATGAGCCTCAACCAGGCCATTACGGTCTGTGATCTCTGAGACCTCACAATCGTACTCTCTAATCTCGCCATCTTGAGCCCAAGCCCCCTCTCTGTCATGATAAGGATCAAAAATCATATCCTCATCAGTAAGAGTAGCAATGGTGGGTAAAGTAGCATCAAAATGACCAACATGCATCCACCTCACTGCTGTCGGTAGTTACCTATCTGGAAGAGGAATAAGCTTTTGGTAAGGCCTCATGTGCTCAAATATCCATGTCATGATCAAAGAAGAGTGGCTAAAAGCTAGAGCTCCTCGCCATGAAATCCGACAGAAGTCTCTGTAAACCATAGCCAAGATGTCCGGTCCCCAAGCAAAAATTGTGCCCTCCTCAATCTCACAAAATTCCTCTATCCTGATTCATGAATGTGCTTAGGAGTGAGAGGAGAGTGGGTAAAGGCTATCCGTGATGAGATCCAAGAGATTCATCCAAGATCACAACAAGAAACACTTGATCAACCACAAGGAGACCCATTTGTCCTCTTGTTGTTAGAAGAAACTAGACAACGCCAGATACAACAAGAACTCTTGCAACACTTACAAAGACAAGAGGACATCAACGAGAACAATCGCTTACCCACACAAAGGTGGAATCAAAGAAATCCAAACAGAAGGAGAAAAACTAGTGACCCTTCGGGTCATAGGATTATCTCAACTACAACAACAATCGAACGAAACATACAACTAAGCACACAACAACAAAGGCCACTGTACTTGCAGACCCCTCTCCACGACGTCTAGCTCTCCAACGAGCCAGACCCCTGCCATGTCTCACCTCCTCTCGACTGGCTAATTCCACGTGAGTGAGAGTGACGTGGCGGATCGCCCCGTGGCAAGGAGGGAAAGGGTCCGTGTGCATGCCAAAATCTGACATGACAGCCCCAGGCAACCAAAGTCACAATTTTGAGCGTACAGTGACTATCTTTAGTAACCACCATCGGGGACTAAGAGTATGCTCAGGCTTGTGAATCTAGGCGGAGTCGATACCTAGTACCTGCATCACTCCAATCACACATCAAAATACATGTGCATATAACATATATCATAGCCGAAGCAACAGTAAGCATCAGGAATAGGGTCATGATATCGTAAGCCTCTCGGATACAAGTGTTATGACATCATCCCTTTTCTATCCATAATCATAGAAAAGCAATGATAACAGTATATAAACATATAAGCATGCAATCCAGTATAATAACTAATCATGTCAACATCATAATAATATCAGAATTGCACCTCATGGGTGCCAATACAAAATAATGATAGGATAAACAATCCAATACAAAATACACAGTTATCACAATCCATCAAGGAAAAACAACAACAAAATGCGAACATGGGGGTTGTTACATCCTACCCCCTAGGATTAGGCTTTCTCTTGGAAGCCTGCAAAAAGATATGGATAAAGGTCTCTCATCCTCGCCGCATCTTCCCAAGATGCTGAGGACTCACCATCAGGATCCCACTAGACCCTTACCTGCTCTATGTCTCGACCCCTGAGGGTCAACCTCCGACACTGAAGGATGCGTACGGGCTCCAAAGAAAGTTGCCCGTCCACCTCAACCTGCAAAGCAAGTCAATCAAGAACATGGGTCACATCAAGAATATACTGCCTAAGAACTGAAACATGGAAAACATCGTGAATGCGCGATAGACTCGGTGGCAATGCAAGGCGATAGGCAACAGGACCAATCCTCTCAAGGATCTCAAAAGGTCCAACAAAACGAGGTGCCAACTTCGAGCCTTTCCCATAATGGATGGGGCTCTTTTGTGGATGAATTCTCAGAAACACATGGTCACCCATCGAGAAGTGGTGATCCAACCTATGGGCATCCGAATACTTCCTCTGCCAATCCTGAGTTGTAGCCAACTGTTCTATGATCCGCACTACTTGCTGCTCCATATCCTGAAGCATTTTCGGACCCAGAAGAACTCGGTCCTCTAAGCGATCCCAACTCAGCAGAGTGCGACATGGCCTACCATACAAGGCCTGAAAGGGAGACATACCGAGAGAACTATGATACCCATTGTTATATGCAAACTCAACTAGGTACAAGTAGTCCTCCCAACGAGACTGCTAATCCATAACGTACATCGTCTAAAACTTGATTAACCCGCTCTGTTTGTCTGTCAGTCTTGGGATGGTATGAAGAGCTGAAATTAAGTTGAGCTCCCAAAGCATGCTGAAGAGAAGTCCACAAAGCTGAAGTGAACACTAGATCACGATCGGAAATGATCCTATGAGGAATACCATGCAAACACACAATATCCTCCATAAACACTCGAGCCACAGACGCTGCAGTGTACGAAGATCTCATGGGTGAGAAGTGTGCTGCCTTGGAAAACTTGTCCACTATAACCATAATAGCGTCATGACGATATGAAGACATAGGTAGCCCCACTATGAAATCAAGAGATATAATATCCCACTTCCATCCAGGGATGGAATGAGGCTGCAACAGTCCTGTTGGGTGCTGATGCTTTGCCTTCACCCGCTAGCACTCAAGACACCGAGCCACAAAATTGACAATATCACGCCGCAAACCTGCCCAATGATAAAACTATCGAAGATTGGCATGCATCTTTGTGACACCTGGATGAGCTGAATAGGGTGCACGATGGGCCTCTGACAAAACCAAGGAACGAAGATCACCAGAATCTGGAACATTAATACGACCAAGATGCCGCAAAAGTCCATTAGACTCAAGAGAGAAACCCACAAATCTACCCTCAAGGACTCTCCCAGACTCAATCTCCACTCTAACCTCCTGATACCAAGTATCACTAGGAAGCGACTCCAAAATACGGCTCCTCAGATCCACTCCGAGGGACAAAACTGAGATTTCATGTCTCCTCCTGCTCAAGGCATCCGCAACAACATTCTCCTTACCCTGGATATAGCGAACCTCAAAGTCATACTCACAAAGGAACTCCATCCAACGGCATTGCCGAGCATTCAAATTCAACTGAGTGAAGATATACTGCAAACTGCAGTGATCACTATGCAACTCAAACGGATGTCCCAAGAGGAAATGTCTCCAATGCACAAGTGCATGGATGACCACCACTAATTATAAATCGTGGGTGGGGTAGTTCAGCTCATGATCCTTGAGCTTACAGGACTCATATGCAATCACTCGTCCCTCCTGCATAAGAACTACCCCCACACCCTCCAATGAAGCATCGATGCACACTACAAAATCTCCTGGAGGATCTGGCACTACCAGGATAGGTGCACTAGTCAACTGCTCCTTGAGAGCCTGAAAAGATGATTCACACTGATCTGACCACACAAACTTCTTCCCTTTTTGCTGAAGAGAAGTGACGGGATGGGCTACCCGAGAGAAATCTCTCACAAATCAGTGATAGTAACCCGCCAATCCCATGAAACTGTGAACCTCAGCTACATTCATTGGCACTAGCCCATCCACAATGGCCTGAATCTTAGAAGGATCCACTGAGATACCCTCTCCTAAGATGATATGGCCCAAATATCTCACCTCAGTCTGGAAGAACTCACACTTGGCCAAATTACCGAACAACTGATTATCTCACAAGCACTGCAACACTTGCTGCAAATGGCCTTCATGCTCCTCCATAGTCCTCGAGTAAATCAAAATATCATCAAGGAACACGAGAACAAATTGATCAAGATAGGTGCAAAACACCCCATTCATCAAACTCATGAAACTGATGGAGCGTTGGTCAACCCGAAAGGGACAACCATGAACTCATAATGTCCATAGCGTGTACAAAATGTCGTCCGATGAATGTCTGCCTCATGAATGCAAAGCTGATGGTATCCTGACTTTAGATCTATCTTGGAGAACATCTTGGCTCCCCTCATCTGATCAAACAAATCATCTATCCGAGGCAACGGGTAACGATTCTTCATCGTCACTTTGTTCAACTGGTGATAATCAATGCACAAGCGAAGAGATCCATCCTTCTTCTTCACGAAGATGACAGGCACTCCCCAAGGGGATACACTAGGATGAATGAAACCCTTCTCCAGTAACTCCTCTAACTGCAACTGTAACTCACTCAACCCCTGAGTAGTCATGCGCTACGGTGCTCGAGAAATAGGCTCCGCACTAGGAATGAGATCAATACGGAAGTCTATGTTGTGCTTAGGCAGCATACCTGGAATAGTAATTAGAAAGACATTTGCAAACTCTTGAAGAATAGAATGATGATCAAGATATACCTCATGAATCCCACGCTCAGCAAGGTTGCTAATCGAAATAGCGAACATCTAACAACCTTGCCGCATGGCACGCTTCAGCTGCATAGACGAAATCACACAAAGAGAAATGGGTCTTTGGACCCCAACTAACTCAACGCGCTCTCCAACATCGTCTACACACTAAACTGACTTACGCCGACAATCTATACTGGCTAGGTTGGTCTCCAACGAATCCGTGCCTAAAACAACCCTGTAGGACCCCAAAGGCAACACACGAAGATCCACTATAGTAGTGAAGGTGCCCAAATCCAACACATAACCACGAACAAGGGAGTCTACAGCCACCTTGGCTCCAGTAGCTAACTCAACCTATCAACCAACATCTGCTCTCGAATGACCTAGACTATAGGAACACTCACGCTTAGCTCTAGCATCCTGACCATCCTGACGAGAAGGGTGTGACTCCTCATGAGATACCTCCTAACAAGGTCCTAATCGGTCCATAATCTACTGTAAAAGAGCTAAAACTTGAGCACCCCTGAGCCCTTCGGCTTGGTTCTCAGCACGCTGTTCCTCCTGATGCTCACCCCGATTACCCTAATCGGCATTACGCCGGGTGCTACGTCGAAGAACAGTGGCTCTACCTCTAACTCTACCTCTGGCTTTGCCCCTAAGAGGCACCCTTAAGGAGACAAGGAACACATCAAATTAGATCATCACAAGGACGACCTATACACCATACTAAGGCATGAAAGCATAACAACAAGACTATAAAAACAATATAACAAGCTCACGCCACACATGCCAAACACAACATAACATAGAAGGCTTAAGTACGCTAGAGATCCCAGTGTGTGAACATGGGCTCTGATACAAGATGTAACATCTCGCTACATAACCCCGAAGGGTAAGAGCCAAAAGAGGACAAGAATATTTTTTTGACAAATAGATAACATACACATGATACGGTTGCCGACTCAATAGATTGGCAACATTCATGGCCAAGTATGGCTGAATGTACAACCCAAAGGAGAGGACTAATTCACCCTCCAATGAAACATTGCTAAAACTTCATCCATTTTAAACACCAATTCAAATGTTCCTAATACCCATTTCCACTTATAAACATAAAGCCATAATGATCATCATAGTACAAGCGGGTCCGATACCAACACCAGAAAACTATAAGCCAAATATAAATTGACATCTCATTTCTTATCATTAATATAATTTACATCATCTCTCTCAAGAGAGTACAAATTATATAAAAGAATATACATAAGTACAATGGCATAGCCATGGATAAGATACAATAAATGATAAAATAAGTACAAGAGAGAACATCTCCAACTAGTGCTCCAATAACCTATACACCGATCCCCAATGGCGGTGGCAACGCCTCCCAACCATGTGGACTCATAAGAGACCACCCCACCGTGCTCAGAGGTAGTCACAAGGCCCAAACAGAAGTAATAATAGCAGGGGTATACAAGATGGCCAACACTCACATCAAAGACGGAGCAAACACGGAATACAATGCCAATGTCACAACATAGAGATACTCATCTAATCATAAGTCGGGTACTACTCACGACTACTAAAGTACTAGATACTAGAGTGTAGATTGGATGGAGTGTCATCATGCGTGATCAAAGGGATGGCACCACACGGAATCAAGTACACCTCTCATACAGACGAGGAGACTCAATCATGTCCGAATCAATGCCCCACAGACGGATAGGCCTTCTCGTGTGCATCCTTAGCCTTTACAAGCGCTCAAGGCCATGCACGAGGACTCATTATCTTATTAATGTTTTACCCCATTATTTTTATTTAGTTATCACTTGTTTACTATAACTCTGCTACTAGTTCACCTGGCAGTCACTTGCGGGCCTCGGGCCCGTAGAGAGCCACTCTAGAAGACCACTCTAATTACCTAGACCTAAGCTCATCTCGTTTAACCAAACGAGGTATACAAAACCAAATTAAAAAAATTCAATAACCGGTCACAATCCATGATAACATCAATTAAATCCGTCAAGTAAAAAAAAAATATTATTTAAATATTCAAATCAACCAAGCAAGAACAAATTCCATCTTTTAATAATAATTAAAACAATCCATATTTCATCATTAAATTCATTAAAACTACTCCACTGCTATAAGAAGAGATTCATCTTCCTGTCGCTGCCTACAAGGCACTTAAAACAACGCACAAGCATATAAATGACAATGCTTAATAAATAACAATGTTGATGACAGGGTTCAGGCAGCATAAACATGCTCAAAATAAAAAGTGCCCAGATCTAAAATCTAATCACAACCTAGTTCATATTTTAGCGTTTCTAGTTGAATACTACTTTTAAAATTAAGTTTAAGACATGAGTTTTCAAGCTGGTAAGGAAATGCTTTGTTTTGCCCCAAATTACAAATGAATTTTACTAGGCTGAAAAGAGGAAACCAAAACCAAATTGGAGATAAAGAAAGTGCAATTAAACAACTTCCAAACTGATTTCAAACACTAGCAATACAGATTGCTCAAGAAATCTAAGAAAAAAAAGAGATTATATGGGGCGACATGGTACGTGCTGGGCAGATTTTGCCCAAAATCAAAGTGCCCAGAATCGAATTATGACTTCGATCCAATTGAGATATGGGCATTTCTACATGGAATCCACCTTTAGTTTGTGTTTGTGATAGGTGGTTAAGGTACCGGATTAAAAAACATGTTTTACCAGGCTGGCACAAATTTTGACCAAAAATGAAAGTGTCCAGAATTTGTTTTTGACTCCAACCTAGTTGAGATTTCAGTGTTTTTAGTTGAATTTCATATTTGGTTTCAAGTTTATGATAGGAGTTTGAGGGCTGGGTTAAAAAACATTTTTGTTTGCCCCCAAATTAACAATTGGAAAATGCAAACTGTGAGAGCCACTTTAAACTAAATTTGCCATCGACCCAGTTTAGATTATGCTGTTTCGAGTTGAATTCCACAGTTGGATTTCATGTTTAATTTATGTTTATGACAGGAGGTTTGGTCATGGTTAAAGAAATCATGGTTTTTTCCCCATTGTTTGGATGGATATCAAGAAACTGAAATAGAGAATTACAACTAAATCTATCAAGAAGAGATACAAACAACCCAAAACATAAAGCAAATTGAATGCAATTCAAACCCTACCAATCACTCAAGGATTCAAGGGAGTAAACAGAGAAATACCTTAGAGTTTGCCCAAATCAGAAAGTAAAGGAAAGCTCTGTCCACAATACTCGGCAGGCTTCCAAAACAGAGCAGCCAGACATAAATAATGCACTGAATCTAACAGACAAATACCCACAAAATATCCTTAGCCAACTGTAGATCTTCCTTCCCACATCAATTCCAATGCGTGGGGTTTTCTTCTTCCCCAACAATCAGATTTTTCTTCTCATGCCTGAATGAATGGTTTCAATCCTTTTTCAAAACAACCTTTATTTTCCTTTTTACCATCCTCCCCCAAGTCCCACAAATGCATAGAATCATCTAAAAAAACTTACTTTACTTTTTATCCAACTCCCAAAATCAGATTTAAAATGGAACTTTAAATTAAAATAAACAATTATCAAAGCTCACATAAATGATTTATTAAAAGCACTAACGTAAAACCAATTTGAAATACTTGAAATTATTTAATGAAATATAACATTCCATACTCCAAATAAAATTACTAAATATATCAAGCTCCCTTAATACACATAAAATACCAATTAGCACAAATACTTAAAATGCCAATAATCTAATTAACTTAATAGAGTTCTCAAACTGATTTATTTAAAAATCACATAAAACCCCATTCACAAAACCACACAAATATAATCATTTAAATCACTGATATGACATACCAAAATAAACCGCATAATAAGTTAATGCAAAACCATAATAAAATACCGACAACCCATAACAAGATACCTTAATAAAACAATACTAGCAAACCACATAAGACCAAATGGGCAATCCAGACGTTACCGCAAGGTAACCAGAAGGTAAACACATATCATGGAATCACTGCACTAATCAGGTGTAGTGGGTTAGGCTATGGAACATTTGGCCTATGACTATCTCCAATAACCACCATCAGGGAATAACAGTATGCTTAGGCCTGTGAATCCAAGCGAAGTCGATACCTAGTACCTGCATCACTCCAATCACATGTCAAAATACATGTGCATATAACATATATCATAGCCGAAGCAACAGTAAGCATTAAGAAGAGGGTCATGATATCGTAAGCCTCTCGGATACGAGTGTTACGACATCATCCCTTTCCTGTCCATAATCATACAAAAGCAATGATAACAGTATATAAACATATAAGCATGTAATCCAACATAATAACTAATCATGTCAACATCATAATAATATCGAAATTGCACCTCATGGGTGCCAATACAAAATAATGATAGGACGAACAATCTAATAAAAAATACACAATTATAAGAATCCATCAAGGAAAAGTAACAACAAAATGCAAACACGGGGGTTGTTACATTTAAACTTTGTATACTGATAGATTTTTTACAATTTTTCAATCACCAAGATCCTTGTTGGGCAAGGTGAGAGCATACAATTGGTAGGTAATCTAAAAATATAAACGTAAAACACAACAACTCCAATACTCATTCTTCGATATCTAATAATCAAATAAAAAATGGATAATCTAATTGTCTTAGTATAAAAGTGTAAATATTGCAACTCTAATGTATCACAAAAGAATTGCTATTAGTAAATCTAAATTTTCTAACATTATATGAATTTGAATTAGTTCTTCTACTTATAATAATCTAAAATTTAATATCAAAACTAACATTCAAATTCTAACTATTGAAAAGGGTATTATGTTCCAATAAAATGTAACTATATACAAAATTTATAAAAAAAGAGTGGATACCATTATCCTAAAGTAATGTTTAAAATGGATTAATCATAATCGAAAACAATAACTATAATCTATGACTAGATAGAAATTAAACCTAAATCTCTTAACTATTTTCAAACATGCAATGTTGGCTATATCCTCTAAAAATCACCTCCTTGTTTCGAAGGAAAAGAAACATTGTAGAGAATATTACCCACCCCTCGTGTAAAAGATGTTTATTGTCTAACAATGTGCAATGTATTATCAATGGGAAATAACTAAACAATGACACTTGAACATTCAAAAGACTTTTCTTCCACTCATGAGCTTTAGACACAAAATTCAACTTGAGCTAAGATCAACATAACACCAATTAATAAAGCACTCAACTTCATGACATAATACAATTTAACTACTTCTCATGGCAATATAAGCCAAAAGTTACAATGAAGTTTCATGGTCCTTAAAATTTAGTCTTCAATACTACATTTCTATTTAAAAGCTCATACAAGGATTATATGTGGTTGGAACAAGGTATACGGACCATATTTTCAATGAATTTCCATTCAATTCGAAAAATTAAAAGAGGAGAGAAGTTTTAAGTAACAATTAAATTCTTGGGATTAGTTGTGTCATACACCTTGCAAGTCCTAATATTTGAAATATTTATTTATTTATATTTATTATGCACACACATATCTTGATCATCCCACTTGGAGTGGCACTCTCTGTCACTTGTATGTATTTTGGCAATTTGTATTTATTACTTATTGTCATGGAAGTTGTTAAATGCAACTATAAAAACTTGTCAAGTGTGTAAGAGTTGCTAGAATGGAAAGAGATTGTAAAAAAAAGTTACCTTGGAAACTTGACAAGCATGATTTTAGGAGCAAAAAATGGAGTGCCATGTTTGGAGAGTCCGTTATGATTTAACAGGTGTAAGTAACTTTCTATTTTACAGTGGATTTGATTCTCTGTGACTAGACATTGGATATTTCCTACCCAATTTGGGTGCTCTATTTGAGGTGATTTTAGCTCATGGTTTTGGGTTTTATTGTGGTGGTTTCTTGTATTGTAACTCCTATAAATTGAGTGCTTGAGGAGTCATTTGTATGAGAGTTTGCAGGTACATAGGTGTTGCTAGAATGTTGTTGAAATTACTTCATTTTGAATGTTGGTGTATTACTCTTGTAAAGACTTTCATTGAAAGTGTATTGTATTTCTCTGTTGATTTGATAATACATTGTGCACATTTTGGAGTGTGGTGTTTTTCACCCGAAAGGGTTTTCCCCACGTAAATCATTGTGTTATGGTTTACTTTTTATTGTTGATTTCTATGTGTTTCTCTATTTTTTGTAATAAGTTTAAATTAGGTTTGAAGTTATTTGCATAACACTCCTATAATAGATTAGCATAGGAAGTTTTTTTCCGCACACCTTGCTTCCTTACAAAAATTACCTTGAAAGAATATGGTTACTAATGGATCATGTAGAATCACCCAAGAGAAAAATAAAAGATAAAGGCTCATTATTCTACGAGTGGAAGAAATGAGTATAAACGTAATGGCCATCCTTGGACATACTTGGGTGACACACCCAAAGCCATTATTTCCTCTAAAGTCTCCAAATGTACAATGAATCATTTGGAATTGTTTCTCAAGCATTCTTATCTTGAATCTTTCAACAATGAAGTTATATAGTTATATATATATATATATATATATATATATATATATATATATATATATATATATATATATATATATATATATATATATATATAGGGTTGAGGAAGATGTCATGATAATAGATAAGATATATGTGAATCATTCTTAAGTGGGTGAAATCAAATCATAACTTGAAAGGAATGGAGGAAAACAATTTATGTTAATGTATCCTAAGCACTGATGCTTACTATTTCATATTTTATTTGTTCAGTTTTGAACTTGGTCTTATCAAATGGGCATATAAAAGTATTCTGAGATTTCTTACACTATAATCAGCAAATTAATGCTCGCATATGATAACTTTATAAGTGAGGATTTTATCTCAGAGTTAATAGGAGGTTGACAACTTCTATTATCTACATACACAATGTAGCATATGAAACTCGACATTATATAGAAATGAAAATTAAGATTTAGTAATTGAATAACAACTAAATAATGTATAACATTAAATGAAAATTTTGTTTATCACTAAATAAAATACATTCCAAATAATAGAAGTAACAAGAAGTAATTAGAATGCAATACTAATAATTACTTATTGTTGACTATTTTTTGGTCACTATTAAAAATAGAGCCACACAAAACTTAGTCTTTGCTCAATGGTTAAATATTAATATAAAATAAAATATGTTGCAACAGAGAAAGGAAAATCAGAAAATTAATTTATACAAAAATTAAATGCAATAGCATTTGATGCAACAACATATTTTTTCCTCAATCGTAAAGGCCAATGAAAATGAATGAGCTGCTGGAAAAAGGGAAAAGTCAAATATAAAATCAACACGAGGTGGTGTGCAACATTCTCCAGCATGGCAAAATAATTTAATATAAATTTAGGTTTCATTTCCAAAGTGAGTGGCTACCATCAGATTAAAAAATCAACGGCTCACAGGAGTTGCAAAATCTTTCAAAAGAAAGGATAGATGAAATGTCACACCATTGGTCGGCCCCTCCAACTCAGCAATAAAAATAAATATTTAAATACACATGTTGTGACATACATGGAAAGTAAAGTGAATGAAATCAAGTCATGGCATTATTTTAATATGTCAAACAAGTGTTGGGACCCACAAACAAGTTTCTAATATTTTATAATGCTTAGGTGTTATTTAATATTCATCCACTATTGAGTTTTTAAAGTTTGGCAAGGAAAATACAAGGTAAATGCACACAATTGAATAAAGTCTCTAACATGGAAACAAAGAAAGAATATTTAAATGTTGAATAAAGGTGATTAAGTTAAGGCCATGTCATATTTTTAATGTGTTAAATAAAGTGTTAGGACCCACCAATAACTTTCCAACATTAAAATAATACTTACGTATTATTTAAATATTTTTGTAAAAGCAATAAAGCCTTCACTGCTAAAATCTACTCTGATAAATCAAAGGCATTTAATATTATTTTAATCTATTTGAGTAAAATAATCATCCACAAGAGTCTGTTGTTGCATGAAGGGAAAATGTCAGAGCTAAGGTCCGCCATTTGCTAGAAGGTTATGACTCGGCATATTTAGTATTATTTTAATTGTCTGATTAAAATAATTGATCGAATATTAGTTCGCAAGCCAAAACCGCTCCAACAAAGTTTGAAATCTGTAGTCAACCGTGCAAATCAAGCTCCATCACTACGAAGGTTTGCCTAAGAATTAAAGTTGCATTACTTTAGTAAAATTTAATATTAAAATATATGATGAGTGAGTTGCATGTATTTAATTATTAGAACTTATTGTTTTAATGATTAAAGGGAGAGTAAATGATTGAAAGTAAATCAAATGTAAGAGGCAAGATAAAAATAATTTACGAATGAATATTTGTAATGGAAAAAACAAAGAGGATGAATATATTAATATTATAATTTCACAAGTAAAAAAAGAAAGTAAAAAGAGGCAAAGCAAAGCTACAAAAGGAATTAACTACATAGAAAATCAAACAGAGGGGAAATATTAAATAAAAGTGGTTGCACTTATTTCTAGCATGGAAATGATTTAATTTAAAAGGTAATGTGTGCAACAAAATAAATGAGCAATAATAAAAGAAAATCTTTCGTGGGAGGTGAAGTGCACAACAAATAATTCAAAACCTGGAAAAAATATCTTTTATAGGGAAGTAAATGTGGGAATCAAATGAGTTAATTGTTTTGTTAGAATGTCTTTAAGATTTGATTTCCCAAATATTTTGAGAAGAGTGCTCACATAAAGAATGTCAAAAATTGATGAGCTACGGGCATTTGCAACAAAGCATTGCAAGCTACAGTCACATCTTAGTTGCTGCAGACTTCCCCCTCTTTCCTTTCCCTCTTCTTTTCTCTTCTATTCTATATACCTCAAAAATTAATTTTGTATCTTCTTAGTTCTTGGGTGTTGGATGTTGGTTGGAATATATTTTACAATAGCCCTCTACTGTTGCAAGTTTTTCTGGTCACTCTGGGAAAGATTGGTTGAATATTTTATGGGTAGAGCTTGCTATTTTGTGATGCTCTGAGCTTGTGGGTGTAAACACTAAAAGCACATATAGCTCCCCAAGGACTCCATGATGACACATAATCTTTGTCATGTACATGTCGACACTTTCAACACTTGTCAATTTTCATTTTCTGTGCTTGTAACTTCGTCCCTGAACTTTGATTCATCTATTTATCATAAATTGACCTTTTCCTAGTGTTTTTCATCTGACCCCACCCCTAGGAGCCCTCCAAGGGACCCCTCAAGCCATCTCCAACTTTCAATTTTCAGTTATGTTCAACCAAGACAAATCTCCCCCTATTATTTCAGGATCTCCCCCAAGAGATTTGACATTTGCAAGTGGAGATTTGATTTTTGACCACCTTTTGACCTAGTTCCAGAGACAATTCATATCTCCATCCCATAACTAACAATTTTCAACCCCACATTTAAACCCAGGACCTCCCCTTTGTGGGTCACCCATGGGTCGCCCCCAGGGGACCTAAGGTTGCCCCCAGACAATTTGGATTGGTAAAAGGGGTGACCCTGCCGTCTTTTCCAGTCACGGAAAAACTTCAAGTTTGGATGTGAAAAAGCTCCGTTTTCACCCATTTTTCTACCTGCTTGCATGAGTTTTTTGCCTAAACATAGAGTGAACTATTCCAATCCTTCAAACATGCATAATTAACTCCATTTGATCCAAACTTATCACCTCTTGGACTCTTGATGACTCCATTTTTCTTTTTATGATAAGCTATCTTTGCTTCATCACTCCCTAATCAATCCAATTCTCTGTCCAATCAACCTTGTTAACTCTTCAATCAAATTGAGTTAACTTCTTAATCAATTCCACCTTTCATGACCTCTTCCAAGCTATAAATACAGTACACCTCTCCATTATTTCAAAAGTTGGAGAATGCTCTTCTCATCTTCACAAGCTTTTTCAAGCTTCTTCACAGGCCTTTGAGCCTCTTTCTTCATTTCTTTCTTTGGTTTTCCAAAGCTTCAAAGCTTTCATGTCCTTATTTTTCCAAATCTTCAAAGCTTTCATTAGTTTTCATTATTGCATAGCTTCAAAGCTCCCCCTTTTGGGAGGCAATTTCATTTGTGCATCCAATCTTTGAAGGTTTTTGCTTTCCACATAGCATCCATATGTTCATATAGGACTTACGTACCTTTTATTTCATTGTTGTTTCATCCAAGCTTTGCTAAAATCTTTTCATCACATTGTTACGCTGCCCGTTTGCAAGCCACATTCTCTTTTATCTCACATTGAGCTCACATTTCAAGCTTTCTAAAGCTATTTTGCATCCCTTCCCTATTGTTGCCAGGAGGAGATCCCCACTGTTGCAAGAGGATGAAGAGGTTGCTGACACAAGGATTCTTGAGGATAGTGGAGGCTCATCCATCTCACATTCCAGGTTTTTTAGTTCTTTTTTCATTGTGATAGTAGTTAGCTAATCTTAAAATTGCTCTTGGGAATAGTAATTGGATGTACCAATTTCCTTGATAGGATAAATATAATTCTTTTGTTAGATTAGTTTACTTCAAGTACTTTGCATAATTTGTTTAGTTTGTTTTAAGGCAATTTCATTTCTTAGAATGATTAGATAAAAAATATCAAGAAAAACAAAAAAAACATAGATCAGATTGCATTAGGCAAACCCATTTTAGATTGCATACATATTTCAAATTCTAGATTAAAAAAGCACTTTCCTTTCATAAAAATCCACAAAAAGAACAAAAATATTGCCTTGCATACATATAGGCTGCATATATTCAAAAATAGAAAACAACAAAAACACAAGCATCACACGAAGATTGCAAACCCTCAATTTCATCATGAGGTCAACATTAGTCAACCAACACCAAGAAAATCAAGTTAAACCTTAGGTCATAAACCCTAATTCAAACCTAAGTCAAATCAAGGTCAACTCCAACCAACTCTCTCTCGGTTTGGGCTCATGAATTTGCCCTAGGCTTAGAGGTGAGTGGGTGAGGGCGATCCTCGAAGAGATTGAGGAGATAGACCCAAGGCCACAACATGATCAATTGATGATCCATGAACAACAACATAGGCTAAGGTTATTCCAAACATGAGTCATCATACAACGATTTGAAGAACAACTCCAACTTGATAGAAACATAAACTAAAACAATCGACAACCCACTTAACATTGGAATCTTCAAAATCCAAATAGGAGAATAGTAACTAGTGACCCTTTGGGTCATATAGTTATTTAAACTACAATGGAGCACTACATTAAAATCAATACCCAAGAAAGGCCCCAAAACTGACTGACCGCTCTTTGCAAAGTCCAACTCTCAAGTGAGCAGGATCACCCCCGTGTCTCGCCTCCTCTCAACTGGCTACTTCCACGAGAGCGAGAGTGACGTAGAGGTTCACCCTGTGGAAAGGAGAAGGGTCCATGTGCTCATCAAAGCTGACTCAACTGCCCCGTGCAATCGAGTCATGTTTTTTAGTGTACATATTTTGATGAACCCGACGTGAAACTACAAATCCTTCTAGGATGAGTTGTTTGCATTTTCGCTTGAAAAATTCATTCATCATCACTTTCATACCTGACATGAAAAATAAAAACTTCTGATGGGATCTTTTGTGTTTCCACATGCTTCTTTCATTCCATGTTCATCTTTCATGTCCATCTTCATTTCATTCATTTTATGGTGTTTCCTACACCCCAAAACTAGGACAAAATCACACAAAGTTTAGGGGAATTGCCCCTCCAATGAAAGTACCACATATTCAGATCCAATAGCTTCAATCTCAAATTAGTCAAACTCGAAAGACTCGAAGGGGATCCAACAAGATCCCCACAACATTGACCAAATCAAAACATGCCAAGTGAGTGTTCAGTCTAAGATCCATCAACAAGACCAACCCATAACAAGTCATACAAAAGTGGCAACCCAAATGAACAATGAGGTGATCCTGATGGGACTTATGTAAAATCTTGTGGTCCTTGGCTTGAATTTCCCAATTCTGAGTTCCTGCTTGGTCTCTGTGACTAGGGTTTATCCAGGCTTGTGAAACTTGTTAGAAACCTTTCTTTAGTCATTGAATTAATTTGTTATATTCTTTCACTGACTGGTTGAGCCTGTCTTCCTATCAGTCTAGTTACGACTTGTGTCTGTCTCTTCATGCAATGGTCAACCCTTTGTACCTAGCAACACCGTCTAATCCCTTATTGTGAAAGTTCTTTAGAGAATGTGACTTGTAAAATATTTGTTTTATCCCTATGTTTGAGTTATGAATATGTTTTAACGAGGTCCCCCTTTGCCATCTTACCTAGAAAGACCCCTTTTAAAATAACTTTTGATGCATGTGCGCAAATGTTTTCATTTAAGTCCTTCATCGCATCAGTTCTTTGCATCGCATTTGTGTTTTCGGTGTTCCATGTTGAAATGCAATGTGCGATGGGGAGTTTCTGGTACAGGTGTCCATTATACATTGCATCACATAAGGCTCTCACATCGCTGTTTGATCTCATGAAGGATGAAGGAAGGTGCGATGTGTGCTAAGTATTCAAATTTCTACCAAGTGTCTTCATCTTGGCTCATCACAGCGCCTCAATATATCACAAACTGCTTAAAGGAATGGTATGAGGAAGGGCGATGTGTGATGGGCGATAGAGGTAAAGGTATAAAACCAAGGATATTCCCCGCCAGATGTTAGCAATAGCCGGTCATCACAGTGGTTCTTTGTATCACATTTTATGTTCGTCGAAGTTAAGAAGAAAGGCAATGTGCGATGACCTTAAAGTAAAGTTGGCGGCAAAGGTTCTAAGGGAGAGAAGAGTACGTGGCATCTTCTCGTTTCATTGCCGAGTTTCTTCGCATCACTTTTCATGATAAAGAGCCTCAAAGCAAAAGGTGATGGACGATGGTTGTGTGACAACCATTGATCATGCCTTGAAGGAGTTTCATCCACAATCAGGATTCAAACTAGAAAGGACTATCTATCAACTTTCTCCTCTTCACTCGCACGAGCCATCACCCTGTAATTAATGGCATTTCATTGTGCTCTGAGGCCATAAAATTGAAAATTGAAGAGTTTTCTTGTCATTCTGTGCAAGCAGTCTTCAAGCGATCGAGTTTGCAGAGCTCAAAGTAGGATAATTCAAAGTGAAGAGCAGTTGGGTGGGTGAGTACAAATTTTAATCTCCTTCTGTATGAGAAGTTTCAATTGAAGAATTGAAGAGGGAATTTATGTTTGTATCTAAATATATTTCTCAAACCCTAGATTAGAGGGAAGAATAGATTTTAAAGGTTTGCCTAGCCAAGTTGGCTCGACTCTGTGTTTTCTGGTAGGATATTGTTAAATTGTGAAAAGACCCTAGTATTTGAGTTAAATTCAGAAGCCCTAGTTTCATTAAATTTTGTAAGAATTGAGTCAGGCTAGTGAAGCGTCAGGGATTAAACCAAAGGCCAGTGGGGCAAAACCTAAGGCTAATGAAGAAAAACCAAGAACAAAAGGAGTAAAACGTGATTATGCCAGATTTATGAAGGATGATCTTATGGAGCTATTCCCAGGGGCTAAGGTTGTTGGGAAGAGGGCCACTAGCGAGGGTATTTTATCTAACCATCTGTAGGATTTTTCCAGGGGTATTGGGGATGTAGTTGTGCCAAAGAGTGGATGGGAGTTATTTAGGTATGCTTACAAAAGGTTGTTCTACCCTAAGCCTGCTAATAACTTGTGGAACAGTGATCTAGGCAAGCTCATAGTGCCCAATGTGTTTGTTGATGTCGGCCTTATTAAGGAAATTGCTAAATGTTATGACCCTGGAGATAAACTCATAAAGAGTGTGAGTGGAGCTCATAGAATGGAGATCAACATAAGTCAAGTTGTGAGGACCTTTGTATAAATCCTTCTGCCAATTTGTGGCTATTCATTTCAAGTCCCTATGACAAGAATATGAAAAGGGAAAATATGGGTATAGAACTCATGTACTCCCAAGGCATAGGAGAAGGGATACAAGCAAGAAGAGGGAAAAATTTGTCACAAATGAGTTAGAGCCTTTCAGTTGTGATGAGTTTGAGAATTATTTTATGAACACTTATTATGCATTGTGTCAGGTGTTGGGTAGAAAGTATGATTTAAGGATGCCTATTGCTTTGATGGTATTGGCAGCAGATATTTAGGACAGGGACCAAAATAAGGGCTTTGATTATGCCTCTTATGTTGTTGATTGGATTCATAAAGAGTTGATTGATTTAAAGGCTCCTAATGCCCCTCTGGGTCTCAATCACTATTCTTTGTTAATGCATATGCTTTTGTGGAGTGGTGTGAAGATCTAGTCAAAGTTCTTGGACCTCAACACAAGGGATAAAGATGGGAATGAGTTACCTGTGCAAACATGGACACATTTATGGGATCAACATTTCCTTGAATCAAATTATGTTGCTTTCAGCAACAGGTTAGTTTTTGTTATTCTGGAAAATTTGGGAGTGAGGCCTGTGGAAAGAATCTCATGGAATATTATGGAAATCTTAAGGCCAAAGGATTACAAGGCTGGTACTAAAATTGATCACAACTGGGGAGATTGGTACTTCCATAGAACATGTACAGTCTTCAGGGTATATGGTGCCCTGGTGCAGCCCCATTGTCTTCCCATTTTTGTCTCTGATAGACTTGCATTAATGGAGATTATGTGGCAATTGGATTCAATGGATAAGGATCACTTGTGCTAAAAAGGGATCTTTTGTCCTAGGGCAAATTACATTTTCTCACTTTAGGGTCACATCAATGGAAGGCCTGGACAATTTTGTAGAAATGTTCAAGGCCTATAAAATGGCGGTAGGGAAGATGAGGAACTATGACCCTGAAGGGTTCATTGATAGAGAAAGAAAAGTCAGGGGCAGGTATGGGTTTCTCCATCATTTTTTATATTCAGAGGATTTAACTAGGAATATGGTATCAAAAGAAGAAATTGACAAAACTAGGGAGACATGGTGCCATATAGTTGAGGTTGAAAATGCGATTATTGAAACTAATACATTATATGTAAGCCCTTATGCCCAAATTTTGGATCCCTTCCAGAGGGCTTTGAAGATGTTAGATGATTTTGGGCAGGGTACATTCACGGACATAATAAATCAGACAAAGGAGACTACAGGAAGAAAGAAGAGTGAGAAATTGGCAAAAATTAGAGGTCGGCCTACTCAGTCATATGCACATGGTCCTTCTAGCCAACCAATGGAAGTTGAAGAAGTGGAGATTGCTAAGCCTCTTGTAGATTATTCTGCAGAGACTTGGGGGGAGATACTATGGAGGAATAATCGACTGAGCATGTTCCAAGAGAAGAAGATATACATCAGAGATTCCCTTCTCCCCAAATAAATGATGATATTGATTCTTTTGTCCCTGCCAACAGGGTCATTACCACTATTTTTGATGAGGACACTGATGAGATTGATGAAGATGTCAGGATATTGGCCTGTAAAGAATTCTTAGATGATGAATCCTTTGTGCAAACAAAGGAGTTCAGAGAGTTTGTTGTTCAAGCAAAGTGCGATGAGATTAATGATAGGCTTGAAAAGGCTAAGGAGGGAGTTGACCCCTTATTGCAAGAGGAAGCTATAAAACAAGAAGAAGACAAAATTCAACATGAGATTTCATTAATTACCCCTGCTGAAGGTAGGATGATGGTAAAAAAGAGTGGTATTCTTTTGTTGCCCGGTTGGGATATATCTTCATCTATTGCTTTGGATGCAATAAAAAAGGATGATGAGGCTTTTATTTCAGAAGAGCAATACGATAACAGGGTTTTTGGCACTGCCTACAGCCCAAGATTGCATGCAATGGCAATTTGGTCCATGGGACCAAATACCAAAAAACCTAGGGTGGTCAAGTCAAATGGAGAAATAACCAGGGAGGTTGTTATAAAAAGAGCATATGAAATTACCCCAACACAGGCAACTAAATTCATAGTACATGCTGCAATGCTCAGTGCTGACACTACAGAAATGATATAGGAGAAATATGACCAACTACTGGATAAATTCAGCAGGCCTGTGATGAAAGCCCTTCCACCCCCTGCTACCACACATGAGTTTTTTTGTTTAAGATAGAGATACTATGTCTCTTAGAATTAAAAGTTTGAAGGATGAATTAAAGTTGGCAAAGGAGGGTGAGTAGAAGACAAAGGATGAAACTAAGAATGTAGTGGTTGATATCATTGATGATGTCTTAGGCCACATAATTTCTTGTATATTTCACAGGTTAGATAATGTTTGGAACGTGTATAAGGACATTCATGAAGCATATAAGAAGCATGTTGAGGTTCAAAATAGATTTCAGAATGTGTGGAACAAATGGAGTGTGAGAGCTGATGCTCTCAAAGAGATAATGAAGAATATGGAAGGTAGTTTTGAGGCATCCAACAATTTGCCTCAAATGGTAAAAGCAATTGGTTTATTGAGTGAAATTTATGCTTTTTAGAGTAAGTTAGATCTACAATTTAATAGCAAGACAAAGGTGTTTAGGGACATGGAGAAAAGTGGCATGCCTCACATTTTAAGTGAACCACAAGAGCTCAAGGACTTTAATAGTTGGAAAAGTGAGTTTGGAAGCATTGTCCCCTCTTTGTCAACTTTTATTTTCATGGATGGAGATCTAGAATTGGCAAAATTAAATACTTCTCTTGATGAATTGTTTAAAATGGAGTTAAATTTGGATTTATTTGTCAAGGAGGCCAGGGCCATCATGGATGCTAGGTTTAATACACATAATTCAAAGGTGCAACAATTGTTTGAAGTCAAGTGGCCATCAGAGGAAGAATATAACATGTGGCTCGTGAAGTTTATTGATTAAGCCTTAGATGCAATATTATTGTTTCCTCCATTTTGAGAGTTATTCATGTCATTGTGCTAAGGTGGAGGTACTTTTTGTCTTTTCCTATTTTATGTATTAGACCACAAGGTTGGTGGAAGACAAAAAAGATGTGACAAAGAGAATATTAAGTTTGTTATGCAACCACCTGCTGTGATAATGTGCTTTTTGGGAAAGGCGAGATATCTTCTTTAACAAATCATAATTGCTTTTGTCTCATGTGGAGTATGCGCCTCATGAGTTTTTGTGGTCCTTTTGCTTGTAACTGCTTATGATTTGTCAAATGTAAATGCGACATGTGTAAATGGCTCGATGCTTGTTACTCCCTTGCATTGTAAAAGGGATTTCAAGGCCATTTACAAGGGTTGATCTTTTGGAGAAATTTGTAATGAAGCGCAAAGAATAGAGATTAAGTCTTGTTTAGGTTTCTTGAGTTTGAATTGTTTGTTTTTTAATTTTTCTAACTGTACTAGCATCTGATTGAATACTATGGCAACATTTCTGAAACCAATTGTCTCTTGATGTATGGTTTACACAGATTATGAATGAATAAGTCAAGGACTATTCTATTTGTCTCCATGAAATTCTTGTGGATGTGTCTTTCTGTTTAAGGCTCCTATTCAAAGAATAGGTTAAATGCTTTAATGGAAATTTAGATTTGTGTGAATGTATACAAGGATTTAGTAAGTATGACTGGTTAGGAAATCTGAGTATAATATTGTAAGAAAATATTATAGAGCTCTTTGATGCTTAGATGAACTACAGTTATTGAGTTTCAATTGCATTTGGTTTGACTCCATTGCCCTAGGTTAAGGCACCGATGTTTTGCTTCTGTTTCTAATTTTCAGCTCCAGGATCAAACACATTATAAAATACTTCCAATCTTTATATTCAGTTGTACGTGTGTGTTGAAGTGAAGTCTTATTCTATTCTATGGTCTTGAGAAATGTTAAAAGCTTGAACGATTTAAGCCAGATCTTCTTATTTTCATAATCCTCAAGCAAATCTGCATAGAACACATCTGTTATTCACAGTATTTGCAAATAATTGGCATAGGATATTAATAAATATTGTCAAGGGATCACCCTCCTAGGTTTTGCAAAGCCTAAAGTGCAGAGGAAAAGTTAGTTGAACTTTCACCTATTCGTTGGCCAACCCTCATAATAACTAAGTATTAAAAATGGCTAAATCATAGGTTATTTCATGAGATCAGGTTGGGAATTAAAAAAACACCAGTAGATTGGCAACTCTGCTGGGGACTATTTGAGTATAATTATGTCTTATCCTGAGTCTTATAATCCCCTGTTTACAAATACCAAAAGCTCTTGTAGCAGTCAAAGTTAAGAGGTGTTAAAGCCTTGAGGTCTTGAATCCTTTGTTCATATTTGTGTAACTAGCCCTTGAGTTTGTCATAGGTCTTGTCGAAGTTCTCTATATCTGCAATTTCGCAAAAGATTGATTAAATATTTTCACATTCCCATAATTTGGGTGGTGACTCTGAGTCTCTTGTGCCAGTGTAAAGATTATTTCAAAGAGATAAGAAAGGAAAGTAGAGGAAAATTGTAGAAAGATGAGAAGAACCAAAAAAAAATGAAGAATCATCCTGATCAGAAGCTGAAAGGTGAATTGCCACAAAACACTCAGCAATCTTGGAAGAAGGAGACTACAGATACTGGTAAGTTTGATATTTGCCCTCTTCTAGTAGGATCTAGGTGTCTTCTTGCTAGTAGTAGTGAAAATTTGCAAAAATCACGAGTTTGGTATGCTTGCTACAAATGAGGATAACTCCATTTTGAAGGAGTTTTTTGAAGGAGAACAAGCCTGTTCAAATCTCCTGGATAACAAGCAGTTGATTCCTAGAGTGACTAGTCCTTCTAATCCCACAAAGTATGATCTGCATGGTGATCCTGTTAGTAGGTCACCTACTCCTGCTTTCCATATGAATGTTACAAATCTTTTGGATAGTGCTTTGGAAACTTCTGATTCAGATACTACATTGCCTAATGAAGAAGAGTTAATGAATGAGATAAATGAGTTGCATAGAGAAACTCAAAGAGTTAAGGAGTTGAGCATGAAGAGGGCTAAGGAAAGAGAGGAGAAGATTAAGAATGCTATGGATGAGAGGGACAGGTTGAAAATAAGGCTACAATGAATGAAGTTATTGAGTCTAGAAGAACCTGAGCCTATGTCTATCATATCCACTGGCTCCGTAGTTTCTCAAATACTTGACCTAAATACTATAAATGTCCCACTAAACACTACCCCTACCAATACTTGGACTAGTTCTATTGTTACTACTATTATTGCAACCCCTTTTGCCTCCAAGCATTCTTTTCAGCCTGGTGACAAAGGGAAGAAGCCTTTGAAGGGAAGAAGCCTTTGAAAGGAATAAGTATCAATGAAGCTGGATCACCTCAAAAAGTTCCTACCTCTGAAGGGTCCGACTCATTAGATCTTAAGTTGAAGAAGGAAAATGAATAGTTACAAAAGGAGTTGGAAAGAGTAGAGATATTGGCTACAAATGCTGAAATGCAGAGGAAGATTGAATTTCTAAAATCTTCTATTGGGAATCCTACAACTTCTGTCCCTCACAACCTGTTAACTTCTTCACCCATTGATATAAATGTTTCAGCCTTTGCTCACTAGTCTAACCCCAGTTCTCATATACTTACCTTATTTGAAGGCCATAATCTGAGACACCAGGGAAGTCTGGGTGCAGGGGGAAGTGGTGCAAGTAGATAGCATAAAAATTAAAGAGATAAGTTCAAGAGGAGACCCTTGCAAATGGAGCGATATGGGCAACTGTCTTTTGATGGGATACCTGGTTTTCCTAACCCTATTCCTAATGACGTCAAAAGTACGTTGGCTAAGTTTACTGGAAACAATGCATTGTTTAGTGAGGACTAGCTAAGGGTCTTCTTGAACTTTTTAGATGATTATGAGGTAGAAAGTGAAGATGTAGTCATGAAATTGTTTATGCAATCACTGGTTGAGGACACTAGAGATTGGTACAGAGGTCTGCCTGAAGCTCGTATTAGGTCTTGGGAAGAATTCAAGAGTATTAAGAGAATAATATGGCGATAAGACAGTCCCCGGTTCATGCTGAATGAGTTTCATAACATATCTAAAGGACATAATGAAATGGTCTCTAATTTTAACACAAGGTTCCAAAAGGCAATGTTCAAGCTTCCTGCTGGTTTGAGACTGAGTGAACAGGTCTGCCTTATTTTATACTGCAATGCCTTTGATTCAAAGCTATGCTATTGCTTGAGAGATAAGGACCCTCAAACTTTGAGGGAGGCTTTTAAGACTGCTCTACACATTGAAAGTAACAGAAGGGCCTCAGGGAAAGTAGGGAAAAGGGGAAGATGTAAAACTGCTGAAAAACCCTAGAGGTCAGGAAAAGTTGCCAGCACAAGAAGATAAGATGGATAAGGTTATGAACACCTTGAAGGATTTGAATTATAAGATTGCTAGACAGGAAAAGGGTTTGGAAAATGAGAAGCCAAATTTCCAAAGAAATCAAAGGCCACCAAGATTGCATGATCAACCATATAACACTAATTGGCATAATGGTAAGCTATTCTTAATAATCAATGAAATTTGCAGAGTAAAGACCCCCCCGATCCATTGAAGAAAACTTCTGCAAATTTTGTGGATGATACTCCATGGTGTCTAGCTTGTCAGTTACCCCATTCACCACATCAGTGTGTAGTGGCATAATCTTCAGAAGAAGATCCAAACACATGTGGTGATTGTGATTTGCCTCATGAACAAGATGGGGTGATTAATATGTTGTTTGCTAATGAAGAATGTTCCTTTGATGAAGAGACTAATGAGGTTGATGTTGATAACCAGAGATATATAGCAAGTGCACATCAACAACAAGTATTTTCTGATGAAGATGATGAAGAGAGTTGTGCTATGAATGCTCTTGAAACTAAAGACACTAATGTGATTTTAAGAAGACCATCAACTGAGGAAATTAAGGAACTAATTGCTGCTGTTGTAGCCAATTTTAAGAGTAATTATCACTTGAGAAATAAAGTTATAAATAATGATCAAGGCAAAGCTGGTAGTGTGTTCATTAAGAGTCAAACTAATAAGAAAAAGGAGGATCCAAAAGCAAAGAACACCAAAGTATGGGGAAAGAAACATGTCGGGATATAAACTGATGAACCATTGATTTCTTCATCCACTTTGAGTAAGCTTCAAAAGTTGAAAAATGATGAAGAAAAGGAGAGTCTGTTTCAGAAGGGTGGAACATCTGATACAAAGAAAGGGAAATCTGAAGATAGCCTTCTAGTAGCATATGATGTGCCCAAGTATACCCCTGTTGACATGTTCCAGTTGTTGTCACAAGTAAAGGTGTCAGTCCTACTTCTTGAGATGATGAGGATTGAGGAACATAAAAATAAGGCATTAGCCTTTATCAATGGTGTTGCTACAACTTGCAATGAGAAAAGGTTGAACATTCAGCCTGAAAAGAGCAAGGTGTTCAGACAAAAGAAAAGGATGTTGAGGGGAACAACAGTGATAACCCTCAGGTATTCTTGGGTGCCACACTTACTGCATGCCCTAATCAGGTGGACCCTTTTTATGTATCCCTAATCTTAAATGACAAAATGATAAAGAATTGCATGATTGATCGTGGGGTATCTTCTAACATCATGCCAATTAGAGTCATGCAAGCATTGGGTTTGAAAATCACTAAGGCCTATGGGAAATGCTATGCAATGGATAATAGAGAGGTCCCAGTCATAGGGATCACAAGGGAAATACCTTACAGATTGGCAACATATCATGTTAAAGAGTTTATGATGAGTGCAAATTTGGTAGATATCCCTCCAACTTATGGGATACTTTTGTCTAGAAAGTGGTTTGCTACCATTGGAGGAAGCATGCAGTGTGATATGTCCTTCGCCACCATCCCTATTGATGGTAAGGATGTTAAACTTCACAAGGAGCCTCTGGCCCCATATATGATTGTGGAAGATGAACCCGAGGAGCATATCCATTTTGTTGATGTAGACATTGACAACTTCAGGGTTGAGGAGTTGCAGGGAGAAGAAGAAGACAAGGAACCTACACCTTTGGAAAAGGAGGTAAGGGAACATGCATCTAATGATGAGTTGTGGACTATGTATTTTGATGGTGCTTGTTCCAAGGAAGGATCTGGTGCAAGTGTTATCCTTATTCTCCCAGTGGCAAAACTTTTAAGTTCTCATTTTCATTGATGTTTGTTTGCACAAACAAGGTTGCTGAATATGAGGCTTTATTACCTGGGTTGAAAGTCGCATACAAACATGGAGTAAGAAAGTTAAGAGTCTTAGGTGACTCAAAATTGATTGTGTCTCAGGTAAGATCAATATTTATGTCTAAGAATAGCAGATTAAAACAGTATAGAAATGTTTTTTGGGACACAATAGATATGTTTGATGCTTTTAACATTGAGTGGGTAGAGAGAAACAAGAATGCTATGGCAAATCTGCTAGCCAACATAGAATTAAGACCCAATGATATGACATTCACGGGTATCTCAAAGGTTGAGATGTAAACAAGGCTTTATGTCCCTGACAACATTCAAAACTGGAAGGTGTTCAATAATGATGAGGATATATTGAAGTTCATACAATGCGTGGACCAATATGAAAGCCAGAAGATAGATTTTGGAGCATTTGTAGAGGAAAAGGATGGAAAAGAAACAGTATTTGGATGCGAGGTGATCCATCTCAAGACTAATAAAATTCCTAGGGGTCTTGTGGCTTTGGAAAGGGTCTTTGATGGCCCTGATAAAAGTGTTGTTAAGCAAAATTCAGCACATCCAGTTGACCTGGAGGAAATAAATCTGGGAACTGAGATTGCTCCAAAGAAAGTATATATAGGAAAGAAAATGAAGCCTCAAGTTAAAGCAATGTTGACTACTTTATTGAGAAAATATAGGCGTGTGTTCGCCTGGTCTTATGATGATTTGAAGGCATACAGAGAGGATTTGTTTCAGCATGAGATACCTCTCAAACCATATGCAAAGCCCTTCAGACAAAAGAAAAGACCAATAAACCCAACATTGGCACCCAAAATGCAAGAAGAACTAACAAAGTTAAGAGAGGGCGAAATTATAAAGCCAATCAGGTATTCAACTTGGGTGTCTAACCTTATGCTTGTTAGAAAGAAGAATGGTGATACCAGGCTTTGTGTAGATTTCAGAAATCTCAACATATCATCGTTGAAAGATAATTACCCATTGGGAATATGGAGGCATTGTTGTAGAAAGTCACTGGTTGTGAGCTAATGTCTATGATGGATGGTTTTTCAAGATACAACCAGGTAAAATTCAAGGTGCTTGAGCAGTTCAAGATAGCATTTACAACTCCTTGGGGTACTTATGTTTATGTCAAAATGCCTTTTGGCCTCACTAATGTTGGTGCTACATTTCAAAGAACTATGGATGTAGCTTTTTTCGACTTAATTAATATTATCATGGTAGTATACTAGGATGACCTTACTGCATTCTCCAAGAAGGAAGAGGACCATCGTATGCACCTGGAAAAGATTTTTATCAGAGCCTTAGAGTATGGAATATCTCTTAATCCAAAGAAATGTGCTTTTGGGGTCACTAAGGAAAGTTGTTGGGACGTATTGTGTCCAAAGAAGGAGCAAGGATTGACCCTGAAAGAGTTGCTGCCATTGATAGAATACCACAACCGAAAAATGTCAAGGGTATTCAATCTTTCTTTGGACAAGTTAACTTCTTGAGAAGGTTTGTGACAAACTTCGTAGAGATTACAAGGCCAATCTCAAAAATGCTAAAGAAAGGAGAAAAGGTATCTTGGAGTGAGGAACCAAGTGAAGTTTTCAAAGGAATAAAGCAGGCCATCAAGGAGGCCCCAAATTTGAAGTCACTAGACTTTTCAAAACCATTCCATCTTTTCTCTTTTGCTTCTTTTCACACAATTGTTGCAGTCCTACTGCAGAAGAATGAGGAAGGCTATGAGCATTCTATTGCCTTTTTCAGTAAGTCTTTACAAGAAGTTGAATTAAAGTATGACATGACTAAAAAATAGGCTTATGCCCTAGTAAAGGCAGTTAAGAATTTTAGACCATACTTAGTTGGTGCAATAGTTGTTGTTTATGTTCCAAGTGTTGTCGTCAAAGACATTTTTACACAGCAGGAGGTCACTAGAAGGAGATGTAGATGGATTAATAGGATTCAAGAATTCAACCTTGATGTGTAAATTACTAAATTGGTCAGAGAACAAGGATTGGCTAAGTTAATGACAGAAACAAATTTAGAGTCCAACCAAGTAAACAATGTTGATGTTGTTGATATATCTCATGTTTGTGATATGCAGACTGCAGGGTGGTATAGGAATGTCATATATTACTTGCAAAACATGTCATGCCCTGAAGGGATGACTGATAATCAAAAGAGAACATTGAAACTACAAGATGTAAAGTATGTTATAATTGAAAATGAGTTGTGGTGGAGAAATATAGATGGGATGTCATTAAAGTGCATTAATGGAGAACAAGCCCTATAAATTTTGACTGAAATGCACAATGGTGCCTCTGGTGGCTACTATATGGCCAAAACAACCACACATAAATTGTTGAGGGTTGGGTTTTGGTGGCCCACATTATTTAAGGATGCACACAAACTGGTAAAGACTTGTGATGCTTGTCAAAGATTTTCAGGGAAGTTGAAGTTCTCAGGAAATTTGCCTCTTAGACCAATCACAAGGCAAGCACCATTTCAGCAGTGGGGAATTGACTTTATAGGATAAATTGCAGAGAAATCCAATGGTGGACATTCTTGGATCCTGGTAGCCATTGACTACTTCACAAAGTGGGTTGAAGCTATTCCAACAAGGAAGGCTACCAACAAGGTGGTAATTGATTTCTTAATGAATAACACTCTGATCAAATTTGGTGTGCCAGAAAAGATAGTATCAGATAATGCTATGTGCTATAGATCAGAAGAATTCAAAGGTTTCTGCAATAAGTATGGAATACAAATCTCTTACTCAACCCCTTATCACCCACAAGGTAATGGACAGGCTGAGTCCAGCAATAAAAGTTTGATGAAGATTATTAAAAGGGTCATGGAGAAGAACAAGAAAGTTTGGGATTCAAAGTTGAGACAAGCCCTTTGGGCTGACAGAATAACTATCAAGAAGGCAACATGACAACCTCCATTCAATTTAGTCTATGACACAGAAGCTAGAATGTTAACAAACAATTCGTTGCAAGTATATAAGTTCATCCAGGAATATGATGAGAAAATCACAGATGATATGCAACAGAGAATTAATGTTTTAACAGAGTTGGATGAAGTTAGAAGGGATGCACAACAAAGAAACTTAAAATTGTAGTTGTAGGTAAAGAAGTTGTATGACAAGAAGCCTTCTGACAAGAAGTTTGAAAATGGAAGCATGATCCTGATGTGGAATGCTAGGGCTGAGGATAAGGGAAAACATGGAAAATTTGATGCCTTATGGTTGGGTCCTTATTTGGTTAACAGTACTCATGGAGAAGACGAATATTTTCTGCAGTCTCTAATAGGTGAACTTCTAGCATTGCCAATACATGGACAATTCCTTAAGCCATACTTCTCTTGAGGTATGTGTTTTCCATGTATAATGTATTATATGTATAGCCTTTATAAATATTGTGTCTCTTTTGCTGGGTTGGGCTCTGTTTCTCTATGTTTTGCCTGATTTGGTTTACTTCACCATTAGATTTTCTAGAATCTCACTTTGTTCATGTTGAACGAACGTCCCCGAACATGAGCCACTGATGCGACTTATGCAAAATCTTGTGGTCCTTGGCTTGAATTTCCCAATTCTAAGTTCCTGCTTGATCTCTGTGACTAGGGTTTACCAATGAGGTGTTTAGGGTTTATCCGGGCTTGTGAAACTTGTTAGAAACCTTTCTTTGGTCATTGAATTAATTTGTTATATTCTTTCATTGATCGGTTGAGCTTGTCTTCCTATTGGTCTAGTTACGACTTGTGTCCGTCTCTTCATGCGATGACTGACCCTTTGCACCTAGCGGCACCGTCTAATCCCTTAATGTGAAAATTCTTTAAAGAATGCGACTTGTGAAATATTTGTTTATCCCTATGTTTGAGTTATGAACATGTTTTAATGAGGTCCCCATTTGCCATCTTACCTAGAAAGCCCCCGTTTTTAAAACAACTTTTGATGCATGTACGCAAATGTTCTCATTTAAGTCCTTCATCGCATCAATTATTTGCATAGCATTTGTGTTTTCAGCGTTCCATGTTGAAATACGATGTGTGATAGGGAGTTTTCGATACAGGTGTCCATTATACATTGCATCGCATAAGGCTCTTGTGTCACTATTTGATCTCGTGAAGGATGAAGGCACGATGCACGCTAAGTATTCAGATTTCTACCAAGTGTCTTCATCTTGGCTTATCGTAGTGTATACTCCAAGCTTTCACACAGGACATTAGCTGAACAAACACCGAACCAAGAAATTTTTCGCGTTTGCAAGTGTGACATTTACATATCGCATTGCACTCATGCACATACAAGGTGTCACAACACGTACAAAACCACCTAATATGACATCACCATTGCACTAAGCAAGGTAGCACAAGCGAAAGAGTTCACCCATCGTGTGACAACTCACCACGATGACCAAGCGAGAGGTGGAGCTCCCCCCATGACGAGGATCGGATACATGTCCATGACCTCGCTCCCTCGCGAACACATAGAGTAGGATGAGGGTGACATCCACCTCAGTCCATCCCACGACGACACAAGACATCCCAAACACAAAGGTAATGCTCACCCATGGGATAGTCCAACTAGGAGGTATGATTCCTCAACCAACTAGAATGGTCACTAATCAAACTCGTGTAAAGGCATGCTTCCCAATGCAAAGGAGGGAATAATCCAAGAGTGCATATCACATCATGGAAATAACACCAAAACACCTACAGGGCCTAAAATCACTAATCAACACCAAAGAGGATTCTTTTTAACCAAAAATATTAAGGTGTTGAACCAAAAATGTCCACATGCCAAAAAGGACAAAAGCGATACACATGCCAAAAGCAAAGATATGATCCTCACCACCTATGTGGGATGAATACAATCCAACACAAACATATCCATAAACATCAATACAACATCAAATAACTGAGTCTAAACATGCTAACATAGCTAGATTCTAACATGTAAAATCTCTCAAAACATACCAACGTCCTCACAAACCGAGGCGTGGAAAAATACAAGACAATATCCAATAATTACAATATTCGAAGGGCTTCCTCTTAAACATAGATGAATCATAGCCAACATCATAAATCAACTCATAGCATTAATTACATCTTATTACAAGGGTATAAAAAGACCTACATTACAAAGGTTACAATAATCAATAATGATAATATACAAGTGCATAAACCACCCAAAAACCAACACGCTATCCAAGGTGCAACAAGACACGAAACATGACATAATCAACTTGCAAGAAGATAAAGATATCATCCAACACCTAAAGATCATCATGAAGGACCAATGGGGAAATGTTGCTCGCCTCCCAACCATATTGTCATCCTCGAGCGCAATAGCTGTCTACGCAACTCTAGGCAACCCCCGAGCTACGGAGAAGGTGATCATGGAAAACCCGCTAAGAGCATCTTACACATCCAGGGTATACATAGCAACATATGACATACACGCCAATCAATGCACACAAAACACATGGCACAACTGCCAATACAATGCATATAAACAACACATGGTACAACTACCATCTAATTGCATTCAAGTAACATATGGCACACTTACCAAAGCATAATAAAATGACATCACAACATTCAAGCATAAGGGAAATAATCACACCTTCAATGCATGTCAAACGAGGAATAAATCATAGTCCATCATAGACACATACAAGCATGAATCAAGCATAACAATGCACATGCAATCACATGCAATCACATGGTAAACATCACACGTCAAGTCAAACTTCGACGGTGGAAGAAGGAAGAGAGACCTAGGTAGCTAGGACAAGGAGTGTCAAATGAGGGTAATACTCACGTTACGGCAAAACATGAGGGCATAACCTCCTCATAGCAACTAGACACTACACCAAAGATTGCTCTTTACACCCAAATCCAAGCAAGCCGGACACTTCACCAAAACATGCAGTTTGGTGTAGATTATCTTATTATTAAATTTTATTACACAATGTGTTTAAATGATATTCTTGATTAAAACTTCCATTCGCTAAATTCCTGGACCTCTTTGGGCCGTGGTGCATGATGAAAGCCACTCCTTTCCCTACCCCTAGACCTCTTCCTAAACACCCAAAGCTCCAATTTTACTAATTAGGCTTGGCACAGTTTACGAGGTAACAAAATCCAAATTTGACAAAAATACAACATTTTCTAAAAAGATGCAAAACATCATTTCCCATGGGAGGGAACTCATCCCACATTAAAATTAATAAAGGAAATGGTTTAAACTTGAAATTTCTTTTTTTCTATTGTATGGAAAAACCATAAAAAAACCCAAATTCTCCATTGTTGAAAGCTTGGCTATATTAGCAATTTTCTAACTTTCCTATTTCAAGTTCAAATGGAAATCTGACAACTACTGATTCTTTATTATATGAATAACACCCCAATTATGAAATAAAAACAAGGTGGGCATTTCTAAATAAAAATTTTCATGACTATCTTTGTTTTAGCTTGTTTTCCCCAAATGAAGAACACAATAATTTTTCAACTTTCATGTTTTGAACTCAATTGAAAATTTGACAACTACCCATTGTTTATTATATGAACACCTCAAATATGAATTTAAAACAAGGTGGACATTTCTAAATAAAATTTGCCATGACTTTCTTTGTTTTAGTTCTTTCCAAATGAAGAACACAACAGAAATGCAAATAAAATTCAGAAATTAATTTTAAACTTTCTTTTTTATGCACGAATACCATAGCAATCCATTTAAGATGGTATGGCAATGGATAGAACAAACAAAACTAAACAAGGAAGTGTTATGAATTCATACCTCTTTCCAAGCACTCTAAGAAGAAAGGTTTTGATGAAAACAGTCTTTGATCACTCCCAACCAAGCACAAATCAATTCCAATCTTCTTCCACAAGCAATTCCAATCCTCACTTCAAACAAACAAATCCAAATCCTTCCATTCCATGGAGAAAATCCATTTTTCAAACAAGAGGGTTTCAAACAAAGGAGAGCCAATTTTGGAGAGAAAAAGAATCATGCAAAATACATGTCTTTTTCTTTTTATTCCTCCAAAGACACTATTCATTTTTTCATAATAAAATACTCCTCTTAAATGATTTAATAAATCAAATCAAAATTATAGCCTTTGCACAATTAAATCATTTAATTCATTAATTCCAAACAATAAATAATTATAATATTTCATTTGAAATCACATAAGCATTTAATCAAATTACATTAATATTTCAAATTTCTTTGAAAACACCCAAATAATTCACTAAGAATAACAAGGAAATAGTCAGTCAAATAAACTCAACTATTCCAAATAGATTATTGACATTTAACCTAGTCTCATTCTGAAAAGTACAAACATGCCATACTAGGCATTCAGTTTTCTCATTTAATGCAATTTCTACCATTTTACGGAAAATATTAAATTTCAGAATTAAACCGAAATCACTCAAATTTGTTTCACAGGCATACAATGATGCAACAAACATTTTCACTAAAGTAGAAATAACAATTTCTAAATTAAAATCATTAATTTAATCCAAAAACATAGAAAACACGTTTTTCAAACCATTTTAAAATAAAGTACAAGAATGCTAAGGAAACACACGCAAATGATTCCAAACACACATCACAGGTTTCAACAACACAAGGATAAGGGTGAGATGGCTTAGCGTCCCATGTCAACCTTCTCCACATTTCCCACATTAGTTAACACCTATAATTACCTGCACACCCAAGTCAACCATTAGGCATACCCGCTCCACATATAATAGCCGAAGTAACATAATCCACTCCAACGTGGCATAATCACACATGATTTAAAATAATCACATCCACTATAATCATTTATGACTAGCATGATCCAAGAACATAATGCATAAATGAAAACATTCCACAATATGGGAATAATATGACAATCAAAACTATAACAAGTATAGTAAAAACAATGAAGCTGAAGCACCGGAATAATCTAACATGCACAATCACAACGTATGCATCCTATAATGCATAGTTGGAAACCAAATAACAAAAACAACCCCATCAGAAACACCTCGATGGTCATGCAGAATACACCCTTAGAACCCATCGGTGGCACCATAGACCTCATCCGCAAGTTCGATGCAATGCATCAAAGCATAATAATCACATAATACACTGATAAACAGTTAGAACAACATATAACATATGAATCAAAAGCCACACAAGACACAAACTAGGGTGGGCATTACATCCTCCCCCACTAGCATTAGGCTTACTCCTAGAAGCCTACAAAAACACAAGGATGAAGTACCCTTAGTACACAATCCTTTACAAACACAACAGATCTCAAAAGATCAGTTCTCCTAACCATCACTAGGTCGAGGTCTCAAAACAATGAAACAAATCTCCAAAGGTGCACCAACTAGGTCAAAACCAACCATCGTGCATACAACTCCTATGAGACTACACCACTCCATCCTCCATCTGCCACTGTAATGAGAAGAGGCTCAAGCCAAAAGGCGCAACAAACCACAAGCAAGTCAAGTCCGTAAAACTCAGGACCACAACTATGCTGGGATAACCTCTCAAGATCTCAACTAAGTCTAAGGAAACTCACAAGGCTACCATATCCACTCTCAAGGAGAATCGTAAACAAAAGATTACTCTCTCAACATTCCTTCCTCAGGCACTACCCGCAACAAAATAACTCAAGGATCAAGGAAAGCTAACTCAAAAAGGTTATAGGCACCACTATCGCACCTTCATCCTGACCAAAACCATGCCTCATCTCCAGAAATGGTTCTACTACATGAGGTACTTCCTCACATTCCACTCCTAAAAGAGAGGGTTTCTCTAACACTCTAGCTCTACACCACCAAAACTAGGATCAACCAAATAGGTTCTCAGAGGGAAGAATCTAAACCACATCCTCTAAAAACATAAGCACTTCCATCAAGCAAGGCTTAGCAACCTGTTACTCACTAGGAGCATATCTAAGGAGGCCACAACACACCAACGAGGTGCAAGATTACTCACAACACCACTTCAACTCTTAACTAATCTAGACCAAAAAGGTCAAGCAACACAACACGATCATGAATTCATGATTGACTAGGCAACACAAGGCTTCCTCGTGGCCTAAACACCAAATATCCATAAAATGGAATACATAGGATACAAACCTCTTCATACAAGAGTTGTATCCCTTCCAGCATTATGTTAGGAAACCTCCAAAACACTAAGGAGAAACTCCTGAACCAACTGAATTCCCAAGGTTGGCAACTCAACAAGAGTGAGAAGATAACTATAATACCATAAATATATAAATAATATGTGCTCATGCACTACCTAAGGCTCCATCATACCCTACACAATGTCAAAACATAAGTGTAGTTATGGAACTCACATCAAAAGGACACAACATCATACACTCCACTAATGCTGAAACACTAGGAGCATGGCATCATGTCCAAGACTAACAGGAATGAGACAAGCAAGAACAACCATAGTTGGTGGACTAAGTCAACACCCAACCAAAAGCAATCTACTAAAAGCAAGATTCAGTCCAAAACAAGTTCTCTACATATCTCATTCACATAGACACAATCAAGAATCAACATTTAAGCATATACAAGGATACATTTTCACATCATTCATTACTATCCAAGCATGATAAACACACCAATCAACAAGATAACTCACATCAAGTGATCCATAGAAACACAAAACTATTTCAAAACTTCTCGACACTTCACACAATATTCACTTACATGTCTAACAACAAACCAAGGAATTCAATCTACCATAGTTCTAGTAACATGCACACCAAGAACTAGTATTCTCCGCATTCTACTCCCTTATACAATCCATCAGAGGCCCATCATGGACATGATAGAGAACATAACATGATACATGACCAGCAGTTTAAATCATTCAAGCATAGCCACCAATAATAAATAAATAGACAAAATACCAAAGTGGAACAAAAGTCAATTCCAACAATAAGGCATAAAATGAGCTCAATTTCAATAGTGAATCAAACATGACCATAAAAGTCACAAGATAAATAAATATCAAACTTCGATGGCTATACTTATTCATAAACAAGAATAAAAAAATTCAATGTTGGCCCTTACAACGTTTAGTGAATTCACCAAAGTCAAAATAAATAAAGTATCAAAATTCAAAAGATCGACATTACATGAACTACATGACTAATTCTAGTCACAAGAGAGGGAGTACAATGCTATACCACACCTAGATTCCAAAATCCAAGGCAAGAGAACACATTCAATCACGCTAAGCAAACAAGTCTTCTAAGACTACAATCACGTCAAAACATGAGATCATTTCTACTTAACCAAACAAACATCACTCAAGATGCCCAGCAACAAAGGTTACATCCCATTCAAGGGAATCACAATCACCATGCAATGACACACAAAGTCACACACTAGCAAACAGATCTAGTAACCAAGATTAAGCTAGGACAAAATCAAGTTCACAAACCAAGATATCTAAACACATCACTCTCACAATAAGAGCGGTTAACATTTCTCGCCAAACAAGGATTCACCAAGCATATGGATAATGCATTAATGCAACATTCATATGTTGCTAAATTTCTCCACAACATGATGACAAGCATACTAAATGCACACATTACAATAGGGGAAACGCAACTCAAAAACACAAGTTGCAGGGTTTGTTACTTCACTCATGATTTTAACACCTCAAACATCACAAGGACTATGCAAATGACCCTTTTCACAACCCCTTTTCTCTTTAACTCTTCAAATAATGCAAGGAAATAATTACACCCAGGTTCCCCCATGAATCCTAGGGAATAATGCAATTTGGGGACATAAGTCATTACCTAAATGATCTATTCTAGCAATGCAATGCAACACTATCTTTCTTACAACCACATAATTAATCCACACACAAGGACATGCTCTCAAGAAGACAATGCAATATGCATTTCAGGAAACCATTTCCAATCACCATATAGAGGCAATTCATAAACAATTATGACAAGCATTACGAGGGTATGCTACTCTTGCAACAAACATACACACAATAAGGTGCACAATGCAAGGTTCATTTAAACTAGCATTACCACAACAATATTCTTCACATATCATGCACATGATCAAAACATCGTATCTTTCACATACAAATGCATAACTCTTAAAAGAGTAAACCAGGTTCAATCACACTCAAGAATAAGGTACTTCCTTTCACACAAAGGTTCCCATAACTCCACTATCAAAAGTGGTCACACAAGCACAAACATGACCCTACAACGGTCACTCAAACACACTCATACAAGGAAGACATATCGAAAGAAAGCACATGCTACTCACAACACATAAACACACAAGGACCCAACACATGCTCGAACAAGCCGAGAAGAACACACCCCAGAGCTCCCAATGCTGCAACATCAGCTCTGATACCAAGTGTAATGCCCCAAGCTTTCACACAGGACATTAGCTGAACAAACACCGAACCAAGAAATTTTTTGCATTTGCAAGTGCAACATTTACATGTCGCATTACACTCATGCACATACAAGGTGTCACAACACGCACAAAACCACCTAAAACAACATCACCATTGCACTAAGCAAGGTGGCACAAGTGGAAGACTTCACCCATCGTGTGACAACTCACCAAGATGACCAAGCGAGAGGTGGAGCTCACTCCATGACAAGGATCGGATACACGTCCACGACCTCACTCCCTCGCGAACACATGGAGTAGGATGAGGGTGACATCCACCTCAGTCCATTCCATGACAACACAAGACATCCCAAACACAAGGGTAACACTCACCCATGGGATAGTCCAACTAGGAGGTACAATTCCTCAACCAACTAGAATAGTCACTAGTCAAACTCATGTAAAGGCACGCTTCCCAATGCAAAGGAGGTTATAATCCAAGAGTGCATATCACATCATGGAAATAACACCAAAACAACTACGGGGCCTAAAAACATTAATCAATGCCAAAGAGGATTCTTTTTAACCAAAAACATTAAGGTGTTGAACCAGAAATGTCCACATGCCAAAAAGGACAAAAGTGATACAAAAGGCTACGCATGTTCGACACCAACATCGACACATGCCAAAAGCTAATATAGGATCCTCACCACCTATGTGGGATGAATACAATCCAACACAAACATATCCATAAACATCAAATAACTGAGTCTAAACATGCTAACATAGCTAGATTCTAACATGTAAAATCTATCAAAACATGCCAACGTCCTCACAAACTGAGGCGTGGAAAAATACAAGACAATATCGAATAATGACAATATTCGAAGGGCTTCATCTTAAACATAGATGAATCATAGCCAACATCATAAATCAACTCATAGCATTAATTACATCTTATTACAAGGGTATAAAAAAACCTACATTACAAAGGTTACAATAATCAATAATGATAATATACCAAGTGCATAAACCACCCAAAAACCAACACACTGTCCAAGGTGCAACAAGACACAAAGCACAACATAATCAACTTGCAAGAAGATAAAGAAATCATCCAACACCTGAAGATCATCATGAAGGACCAATGGGGAAATGTTGCTCGTCTCCCAACCATATTGCCATCGTCGAGCGCAATAGCCGTCTACGCAACTCTAGGCAACCCCCGAGCTACGAAGAAGGTGATCATGGCTAACCTGCTAAGAGCAACTTACACATCTAGGGTATACATAGCAACATATGAAATACACGCCAACCAATGCACACAAAACACATGGCACAACTGCTAATACAATGCATATAAACAACACATGGTACAACTACCATCTAATTCCATTCAAGTAACATATGGCACACTTGCCAAAGCATAATAAAATGACATCACAACATTCAAGCATAAGGGAAATAATCACACCTTCAAAGCATGTCAAACGAGGCATAAATCATAGTCCATCATAGTTCATCATAGACACATACAAGCATGAATCAGACATAGCAATGCACATGCAATCACATGGTAAACATCACACGTCGAGTCAAACTCCGACGGTGGAAGAAGGAAGAGAGACCTAGGTAGTTAGGACAAGGAGTGTCAAACGAGGGCAATATTGACCTCGCGGCAGAACATGAGGGCATAACCTCCTCATAGCAATCGGACACTACACCAAAGATTGCTCTTTACACCCAAACCCAAGCAAGCCAAACACTTCACCAAGACATGCAGTTTGGTGTAGATGATCTTATTGTTAAATTTTATTACCCAATGTGTTTAAATGTTATTCTTGATTAAAACTTACATTTGCTAAATTCCTATGACCTCTTTGATCCGTGGTGCATGATGAAAGCCACTCCTTTCCCTACCCCTAGACCTCTTCCTAAACACCTAAAGCTCCAATTTTACTAATTGGGCTTGGCACAGTTTACAAGGTAACAAAATCCAAATTTGACAAAAATAAACATTTTCTAAACAGATGCAAAACATCATTTCCCATGGGAGGGAACTCATCCCACATTAAAATTAATAAAGGAAATGGTTTAAAATTGAAATTTTATTTTTTTCTATTGTATGGAAAAACCATAAAAACCCCAAATTCTCCATTGTTGAAAGCTTGGCTACCTTGGGCAATTTTCTAACTTTCATGTTTCAAGTTCAAATGGAAATTTGACAACTACCGATTGTTTATTATATGAACAACACCCCAATTATGAAATAAAAACAAGGTGGGCATTTCTAAATAAAATTTGCCATTACTTTCTTTGTTTCGGCTTGTTTTCTCCAAATGAAGAACACAACAATTTTTTAACTTTCATGTTTTGAACTCAATTGAAAATTTGACAACTACCCATTGTTTATTATATGAACAACACCTCAAATATGAAATTAAAACAAGGTCGGCATTTCTAAATAAAATTTGCCATGACTTTCTTTGTTTCAACTCTTTTCAAATGAAGAACACAACAGAAATGCAAATAAAATTCAGAAATTAATTTTAAACTTTCTTTTGTATGCATGAATACCATAGCAATCCATTTAAGATGGTATGGCAATGGATAGAACAAACAAAACTAAATAAGGAAGAGAGTTATGAATTCATACCTCTTTCCAAGCACTCCAAGAAAAAAGGTTTTTAAGAAAACAGTCTTTGATCACTCCCAACCAAGCACAAATCAATTCCAATCTTCTTCCACAAGCAATTCCAATCCTCACTTCAAACAAGCAAATCCAAATCCTTCCATTCCATGGAGAAAATCCATTTTTCAAGCAAGAGGGTTTCAAACAAAGGAGAGCCAATTTTGGAGAGAAAAAGAATCATGCAAAATACTTCCTCCAAAAACACTATTCATTTTTTCATAATAAAATATTCCTCTTAAGTGATTTAATAAATCAAATCAAAATTATAGCCTTTGCACAATTAAATCATTTAATTCATCAATTCCAAACAATAAATAATTACAATATTTCATTTGAAATCACATAAGCATTTAATCAAATTGCATTAATATTTCAATTTTCCTTGAAAACACCCCAATAATTCACTAAGAATAACAAGGAAATAGTTAGTCAAACAAACTCAACTATTCCAAACAGGTTATTGTCATTTAACTCAGTCTCATTTTGAAAAATACAAACATGCCATACTAGGCATTCAATTTTCTCATTTAATGCAATTTCTACCTTTTTACGAAAAAATATTAAATTTCAGAATTAAACCGAAATCACTCAAATTTGTTCCACAGGCATATAATGATGCAACAAACATTTTCACTAAAGCAGAAATAACAATTTCCAAATTAAAATCATTAATTTAATTCAAAAACACAGAAAACACATTTTTCAAACCATTTTAAAATAAAGTGCAAGAATGTTAAGGAAACACATGCAAATGATTCCAAACACACATCACAGGTTTCCACAACACAAGGATAAGGGTGAGATGGCTTAGCATCCAATGTACCTTCTCTATATTTCTCACATTAGTTAACATCTGTAATTACCTACACACTCAAGTCAACCATCAGATGTACCTACTCCACATATAATAGTCGAAGCAACATAATCTACTCCAACGTGGTATAATCACACATGATATAAAATAATCACATCCACTATAATCATCTATGACTAGCATGATCCAAGAACATGATGCATAAATGAAAACATTCCACAATGCAGGAATAATACGACAATCAAAACTATAACAAGTATAGTAAAAACAGTGAAGTTGAAGCGCTGGAATAATCTAACATGCACAATCACAACGTATGCATCCCATAATGCATAGTTGGAAACCAAATAACAAAACACAACCCCATCAGAAACACCTTGATGCTCATGTAGAATACACCCTCAGAACCCATTGATGGCACCATAGAGCTCATCGGCAAGTTCGGTGCAATGCATCAAAGCATAATAATCACATAATACACTGATAAACACTCAGAACAACATATAACACATGAATCAAAAGCCACACAAGACACAAACTAGGGTGGGCAATACACACAACACTCAATATATCACAAATTGCTTGAAGGAATGGTATGAGGAAGGGCGATGTGCGATGGGCGATAGAGGTAAAGGTATAAAACCAAGGATATTCCCCGCCAGATGTTAGTAGTAGCCGGTCATTGTAGTGGTTCTTTGTATCGCATTTTATGTTCACCGAAGTTAAGTAGAATCTTCTTCCAACCTACATTTTATGTTTCTTTGTGAACAACCCAAGGAAAGCTTAGAATCTTCTTCCAAACTACATTCAATCTCCTTACCCTTACTAACCACTACATTATTTTCATGTATGGTGGGTATAGAGTTTTTATTACCCTTCTTACCTTGTTTATGAAGGTTTTTTTCGAGGTAGAACTTCTAACCGAAGGACTCTTCATGATCATCTTTACCACAATGATCACAATGCACAAATATCTACATTTGTCTTAGGAGAGGATGGGGGACTATCTACTTCAAGATGATTAGCAGGTGAACATGCCTCATCAATGCTCATTGGTGTGGAAAGCAAAACAAACCCACAAACATAGCTGTGAAGATCTCCTATGTATTTCATTAAGACATCATCTTGCACATCTTTACCCATTTGTATATCCCTTCTACAAAATTCACTATGTTCTTGTACACTTCGTCCATCTTTCTTTCAAGTATTGTCATTCCATACATTTTCCCTCTCTATGATAAATAGGATAAAATTATTTCTTAGTCAATTGCTTAAATTCATCCCAAGAACTTATTGGAGTGTGTTTCTATCTAGTGTCATAGAATACAAGAGACTCTTGATCCAAGTTAGGCTGTCCTTTGCTACCCTCAACCTAGAAAAATAAATGTTTTGTTCTAAGGAGAGCGCATGTTCAAGTATACATCTAATTGTGCCAAATAATTGTCAAGTTTCTCTACATACACATCACCTTTGAATGGTGAAATCTCAATCTCAACCTCCACTTTGAATAGAGGTTTACTTTGTACTTTCACTCTTGAAGACTCTCCTTTATCAGAATTGGCCTTACCTTTGTCCAACCTCTCCACGAGTGCCTCCATCAAGCTTTCTAAGGTCTCCCTGGATTAAGAAAGGTTTTCTATGTCAAAGTCCATCTTGACAAACTTGGCTTCAACATCAAACTCTTCTCCTTTACCATGCTTCTTAACTTAGTTTTCCACTTGCAATACTTAATGTCTCTTTGTAAAGGTAAAGCTTGTTTTCCACTCAAGATTGTTGTGGGCATGAACCTATAAAACACTCACAAAAATTTCTCAAAATAAAAAACTTGCTCTAATACCACTTGATTAATAAACTCACATAATTATACCACACTAAAGTCATCAACATACAGATTTAATATTAGATTAAAAAAGCATAAAAGACTACAAATTGTTAAGCATCAATCATGAGGAGATGTAAATAAGTGAGAACACCAAAGATGATATGATACTTATATACCTTAGAGAAACCCACTTCTGGTGAAAAAACTCTAGCTAAACTGTAAGTTCAATTTCACGTAAGTACTCCAAAATGGCATTTACAAGAGGTCTAATCCACATAGGCTTGCAAACAAAGCTTGAACGCCTCTAGTCTTAGCTCAAAGCAACCCCTAAGAACTCTTTGATCAATTCCCATGCCTTCATTATTGCAACAATCATAAAAATTCAAAGAATTACAACAATATCCTACTACATCTCTCAAACATACATTACAAAAATCTAAAGTGATTTCAACATGTCCTTACGATGCTTTGGGGACCAAGAGTCCAAGAAACTATACCAAAATGTGGTTAAACTAGATCCGTGATGTCATTGGTCCTGACAAGATGTTAGTAATGAATTTGTTGCAATATATATATATATATATGTCTGTGTGTACAAGTATGTATGTATATGTACATATACATATTCACATGTGTGTATATGTATGTATATATATAGATAGATACGTATATATACGCACACACATATACATATAGATACATACAAAATCCAATCACAATTAGGTTGACCACCTCTCTCTCTCTCTCTACAAGTATGTATATGTTCATACATACTTATGTATATGTATACATAGAGATGTGTGTGTGTGTGTGCATACATACATGGTACACACATGTACTATGTATGTATATATATACCTTTTTTGTTAAGAAGTGGTCAATCCAATAGTGGTTGGATTTTGTGTTCCACCTCTCTTAGGTGGCATGTCATTTGGCTTTTCAAAAACTTACTTCAAGGAATGAAACTATTTCATTTGTTAATGTAATTCGCTAGTGCACATACTTTGATGATAATATTTACATTAAGTTGCTCAATGTAGATATTATCAAGTATGTATATGTATATGTACATATAGATATATACATATACATATATGTGTGTGTGTGTGTGTATATATATATATATATATATATATATATATGTACATGTACAAAGAGAGAGATGATCAATCCAATAGCAATTGGACTTTGTGTTCTGCCTATCTTAGTGGTCCAAAAAAATGGATGTAGTTGACCTTTGGACCATTGAGGTCATGTCATTCTAGTTCATAGTTGTTGCATAAGAATAGCTCTCAATTGCTATGCAAAGGTCTTCATTGTTGCACAAAGAGATCTCAGTGGCTATGCAATATCTTAGTGGTTTTGCAACATGTTCCTTTGCTACATAAGACATTCTTTTAGTTGTGTAAACAATGTTAAAATATACTAGTTGTTATTTTGGAGCCACGTGGATTGTTTTTATAGGGGGTGGATTATTTTGTTTTCTTTGGGGCCATGAATGTCTCCTCCATGTTGACAAGTTGTTTGACTTAGTTGTTAGGGCGTTGGTGGCTTGTACACATTGTTTGGAACGTAACTTTGTCTTTTATTGGCTACAATAGTTGTGTGCTTCTTTAGCAGGTCATTTATCTTAAACTAGGCTACAGCAGTGGAAGTTGAATAGAGTGGTACTTTATCTTCCCTTTCCTGTGGTGAGACTATATTCCTTTATTGGTGGTTGTTAAAGATGAGTTTGATATCTTTTTTGGTCTTTCGGTGCAAGTCAAGCAAGCAATCAAGCAGTTATCTTGGGCAACCATTTGGTTGCCAAGGAGAAGTCATTATGATAGGGAAAGATAGTTGATCTTCCAAGGAGAAAAAAGAAAGAAAGAAGATAAGACAAAACAAAGAGAGAATGGTAGAAGAGGGAAGACAATAAATTGATGGTGTGTAGAGCCATTTTGGAGGGACTATGCAAGTGTATGTTACAAGTTTGATTGTTTGCTTTCCATATTTTGATCAAGTAAACCATTCTTAGGTCTGTAGCACAAGTTGTTTCAGAGTGTTAGTGATGCCAGAACAATGTGTAGGTGTAGGGAGCAAGTACATTACCATTAAGATACTCGTGTAAAGCCAAAAAGGCACTGAAACACTTGTAATGACTAAGAAATAAAGGCATGAGGAGTTTGACTCACTCTTCTTAAAGCTTTCTACCTGATTAAGGGTTTCTGCAAAAATAGTTGTGTGTTGTTTTAGACTTTTGTGCATTCAATTTCACATTGTTTATATTTAGATCTGTAGTTTGTTAAGTTGCATTTACCTTTGCATGTTATGATCCATTTTAGAGGGTAAAATGGGTATAAGGGAGTGTGGAGAAGTTTGAGCATTATTAATCCATATGTTGAAGACTATGTGTGGAATATCTACCGTAGTTTATGGATTAAATTGGTATCAGAGAAGGTGTATCCTTGAGCTTTGGGTGTTGCTAACAACCTTCTTTAGTTGTTCTCTATTTTTAGCAAGTGCGGGGTTTTGGGTTTGTGAGGTGGAACCATGGAAAAATCCAAGAATCGTAGACTTTTAAAGCTGGAAGAGGAGAATTGAAGATTGAGGGAGTTAGTGCAATCCTTGAAAGAGAAGAAAATGGAATTGCAAGCTCGGTTGGAAAGACATGGAGACTTTCTATTGGACATTTTGGGAAAGATGCAAGAAGAGTTGCAAGCTAGGGATGTAATGTTGGCAAGTTTGTAAATTGTTAGTGGAGAGGAAATGTAAATCGTCTAGTGTTAGATGCTCAAGCTCAAATAGAGGCAAGCATGGTAAGCACTCCTACAAATTCATTTGTTTCCCACAAGAATATTTTAGTGGTTTTGAATGTTGTACTGAAGGATTTGGATCAAGAATATTCTCCAAGATGGAGTTTGAAGAAAAAAGGCCTGGAAAAAAAGCCAGGGAATGGTCAATCCCATAGAGGTTGTTGATAGACCTCCACATGTTGGTTTGGGATCATAGATGACATTCAAAAAGAAGAGTGTTGCTATGAAAGTTGTAGGCATGGACAAAGGCTCTAAGTTGCCAAAATGGAAGAAAGAGTCTTCCCAAGGTAAAAGCATGTGTCCCTTCGTTATGAAAAAAGAGGATTTAAATTCTCTAACCATTGAGTAGGTTGCCAAGGAGGTTGTGATGCCTCAAAAGGAGAAATTAAACACTAAAGGAAGAGGGGATAACTCCTCCAATGTTGAAAGAGTTACAAAGATGTCCAAGGCCATTTGAAAAAAGAGAGGAGGTGCCAACGAATGGACAACTGATAGATAAAGGGGAAATCATTCAAAGTGACTAGAAAGCATCTCCAAGGAGAGGAGATAATCCCAAGGAAACTTGCAACCCATGGAATGGTTCATAGAGTTCACAAAAGAAAGCAAGGTATGCAAAGAAGAAGTCTTTATTGTGTGCTTCTTTTGCCATAGGAAAAGGCATGTTGCCAAGCATTGTTGGGAAGCACATCCTTGTTCTATTTCTGAAATGAGAAACCATTGTGAGGCTATGTGCTAAAAAAAGGTTCCTAATAAGCCAAACACCTCTGAGAGTAAGGAGGCCAAGTTGAAAACAAAGAAGTGATCCAATGCTCATTAGAAAAGAACAGGGCAATTTGCTCCACTATTGGAGGGTGAACAAAGGTATAGAGGAACTAAATGTTGTTTCAGTTACTGTGATGCATTGCTAGGAACAATCCAAAAACTAATGAGGCATGGTTCGAGTATATTTGTAACATGGAATGGGTTTGGACATCCAACCCATGACAAGAAAAATTATTGATAACTCATGTCGACTTGAAAGTTCTTTAGTTGGTTCTCTAATTTGTGAACTTTAGGGAACCAAAAGCCTCCTAAATAGGAAGGTGTGATCCAAAAGTTCAGATGTAATTGGCATTTGGACCATTAGGGTCATGTCATTTGAGTTTGCAGTTGTTGCACAAGAGGAGCTCTTAGTTGTTGTGCAAGAACTTAGTGGTTGTGCAACATGTTCCTCTGGTTTGTAGGACATTCTTTTAGTTGTGCAAACAGTGCCAAAACATACAAGTGGTTGTTTTGGATCCCAGTGGACTATTTTCATAGGTGGTGGATTATCTTGTTTGGTCTAGGGTTGTGACTGTCTTATCCACATCAACAATTCATTTGACTTAGCTATCAAGGCATTGGGTGGCTTATGCAAGTTTTTTTGAGGGTAGTTTTGTCTTTGTTAGGTACAATAGCTAGCATACTTCTTTGGTGGGTCATTTATCCTCCTAGGCCGCAATAGCGAAAATTGAATGGTAAAACATTTTGTCTTCCTTTTTATGTGGTGAGACTATAATCCTTTATTAGTGGATGTTAAAGATGACTTTGAGGTTGTTTTAGGTCTTTCATGCAAGTTACGCAAGAGTTAATTAGTTATCTTTGGTGACTTTTTAATTGCTAATGAAGAGCCATTACAATAGGGAAAAATAGTTGGTCTTCCAAGTTGGGAGAAAACAAAAAGGATGGCAAAAATAGAGAGGACATAATAGGGAAGACAATCAACTGATGGTGTGTAAAGCCATTTTGGGGGGACAATGCAAGTGTATATTGTTGGTTTAATTGTATGTTTTCTATATTTTGATGGAAGTAATCCATTCTTAGGTCTACAACATGGGTTGTTGCAGCCTTAGTGATTCCAACACAATGTGCAAGTGCAAGGAGTTGGTGAAGTACCATTAAGATGCTCTTGTAATTCCAAAAAGGCATTGAAAACACTTGCAACTAAAAACTAGTGGCATGAGGAGTTTGACTCACTCCTCCTAGAGTTTCTACCCAGTTGAAGAATTCTCCAATAGTAATTATGTGTTATTTCAAGCTTTTGTGTGTTTAATTCTACATTGTTTATGTTTAGATCTTTGCTAAGTTGCATTTACCTAAGTTCCATGTTAAAATCCATTGTAGATAGTAAAATGGGTGTAAAGGAGTGTAGACAAGTCTAAGCATTGTCGATCTGTATGTTGATGATAGCATGTGTGGACTATCCACCCCACTTTACATATCCCTTAGGTGGCATGTCTTTCGGCCCTTGAAAAGCACATTTGTTAATGTAATTCGTTAGTACACATACTTTGGTAAGACTTACATTGGCCAACTCCATCTTTTTGCTTATCTTTAAAGGAAGCAAACCAAAGTTTCCTCTTGTATTGATGCGTTTCTTGGCTTGGTTGATATTTATTTATGTTGAAATTTGTTTGTATATGCATTATCGATGAAATGAAGTTTTCTCCACCCTTGCCCAAATAGTGTTTGTTCTCCTCATGAATATTACATCTCTCTTGCATGTATTGGTTGCAAAAAACATCATCACAAGCAATAGTACAATATCTACTTTACTTTAAATCAATGTAGTCTTCATTAATACCAAACATTGACTTTAAATTTTTTGGAGCCTTGAAACTCAACTCCTTGCTTCACCCATCTTAATGTGATCTATAAGCATGGATGTTTCATTACACAATTCATCAACACAAATCATTTTCTATGCATACCCATATTATGTTTCTACAAACTTGTGAATATTAAGTCAATCCACAATCCTATAGAGCAACTAAAAGCATGTTGGGAAGAACAAGAACTATGCTAGTGAATTAAATTAACTAATATATAGTTCATTCTTGTATAATTGTGCTATGAACTTTTAAAAAATTTACAAAATGATATAAGCAAGTGATAGAAAGCAACATCACGAGAAATACACATACAACTTATTTACCCTAGAGAAACCCAATTATGAAAAGGCTCCAATGAATCATATACTATCAATCAATAATACAAGAGGAATTCCCTTCATGAAGTCATACTAAATGTCAAACATAACATAAATGTGTCATCACTCTAGATAAGCCTACCACACCTACAAAATAGTGAATTGCTAAAATTGACAATCTTGCTACCTTCTTAAGGCCACTAAGAACACCTAGACACAAGGCATCCTCTCACTTGTACATAGAAGAATGGCTACATACATTCATAACATCTCTAGAAAACATGGCAATGGACTAAAATCTTCAATTGCCACAAACTCTAGGATGGGGGTGGGATATAAATCAATGTCCTAGAAAGAATTTGAACATAGCACCTCCTTGGCATGTCCCCAATGGACGAATTATGCCCAAGGATAAGCACAAGTCAAGAAGCCCTATTAAAACCTTTCCCATACAAAAAGATAGAACAATCGATTCAACTCCCTAGATGAATCTCAGCCCTACAATTTAATCCTATGTGATATGGATTCATTTGCAATTAATAATGGCAGTTATGCTTTGTTCTTATCATGACGTGTTCATACGCTACCAAAACAATCACCTACAATTCCGTCCAGTTTTTCACCTTTTTTCTATTTAACTCTGCTCAAGAATCCCTTCGTAGTATAATAAATCTGTCAACCACCTAACTGAGTGTTTATTTAAAATATAAATATTTTCATATCATAATGAGTTAGGATGGTTATATTCCTCCAACCAAGCTTCTCTACTAACTCTTGTGAACTCCAAGTAACTCAAACATGAATAAGAAAGTGAAGGTCTCTTAACATGAATTTTAATGTAGATGTTTCGCCAATTTACCTCTATCATGAGCCTCTTTGATATTCAAGCATACCTGCCTTCGAAATAAAGCATGAGCAATTTCATCATCAACAACTAAGTTGATCTTGGTTTTTTCCCCTTCTACCAAAGTGGTCGTGGACATCTTGGGATGCCCTCTGTTGTAGTTCTTTAAATGCAATTTTGGGTCTAACTTCTAAAAAAAATTCTCCATGTGTTCACCTATATCGTGATGCCACAATGGTTTCAAGAATCGTTATTCTTGTAAATGATAATGACAATTTTCTTACCTTTGCATCCACCTTTCCCCTTAGGCTTAAATAGACCTTGCTGATTTCAAGTGGAGGGTGGTCATTGTATGTCATAAGTATCATACACCGAGAAGTTAGCTTTTATAGAGCGTGATCAATTGCCATTGTGTTAGAAATAAAAAAAGCACATAGCATGAACATGAAAATTGAAGGAAACTACAACATAACACTAACAATCAACCTAGAGAAACTCATCGTCCATAAAGATCCAACAAAAGTTGGTTTGTCTCCTCTTCAACTTAGCTACTACATATTACAAGAAAATTAGCTCAGTTATGGGGCCAAATAGAATAACGTGACTCCTACAATTTTCATCTTTCTTTGGAAAGCACTACTCAAACCTTGAAACCCTACGACTATTGCAACTTTAGATTGGTTCTACCTACCAAAACAAGAATATTTATGTTTAATTGCAAACAATCAACACCACCTTCTTAGAAGATGAAACTCAACAAGTAGGCTAATGAACCAATTGGACTACCATCTTAGTCATTTGATTCCTTTTCAGTCATATTTTGACAAACTCAAAAGGCATCAAAATCATCACTTATTGAGAGGGCCTACTTGGATGAGATGTTAAATTAACCACCCTTGGTTACTACTATTTTTTTCTACAAATTATAATTATTATTGCATAACACATTCCATACCTAAAAATTTCTTTTTCAAAATGTGTGTTGCTGCCCAAATTCAAATAACTCCAGTATTGAGTATGGAAGCATGGTAATTGAGAAAGAAAATCTAAAGTATACATAACCAGTGCTATCGCGATCCACCTTGTTGTCGCTTCTCATCCACGACCTTTTGTGGGGATTATTGACCCTTCTTTTGGTGCTCTACTAGGTGCCCATGAAAACTTTGCTTCAAATGATAGTTTTACAAGTGTGAACCCTGGTTTGACGGGTTTTAAGGACACTTATGTTGGCATCCTGTAGTCAAATGGTCTCTTGAAGAGAACGATAGTCGTGGTATTGCTACCAAGGCAGGTACAGGCCCAACCTATCTTATGCAACAATGGCTAGGAAGGGGCTTGCTCCCCCCCACCCCTAACATGGCACCACTAAACCTCTGCCCTACTCCCAAACTTCTCCTATGGTGGTATGTGGGTAAGATATGGTCAAGAATGAGGCTCTTATTCTCAATGTAGTTTGATTAGAAGCTTCAATTGATTGTGGCCTTCACTCCTGGATCTGCATTAGTGGATTTTGGAGTCTTAGAGGCCACTTACGAAGGACAAAATTAAACTATTCCCTTGTGCAAGGGGATTCTTCGTAGTGGCATTTCATTCTGCTAAGGATAGGGTTATGGTTCTTGAGGGTTGATCATGGATGTGGGCTAAACACTCCCTCTCACTCAAGCCTTAGTTTCCATCCTTCAACCCTCTCACGGAACCGTTAAACATTATGTTGGTTTGGGTTAGATTGCCCAACCTACCACTACAATTTTGGGAGGCCTCATGCTTTGAGACCATCGGTAACACCATTGGACAATTTCAAATGATTGATTCTACCACTGTAGATCTTGGTCACGCCACTTTTGCCTGAATTCTAGTCGACATCAACACCTCCAAGGCGCTCCCTACGGATGTGGTTTTGATGGTGGAGAATAGGTCGTGGACACAACCGCTTAACTACGAGGGTGTTCCCTTTTGGTGTAGAAGATGTTTTGTTGTTGGACACCTAGCTTCAAAATGTTCTCGCTCTTGCCATAAGAATGCGGATTCAGCTTCTTGGTGGTGAGATGCTCTTCCAAACCAACTAACTGTTAATGTCTATGCGGCTTTGACCTCACGAGATCACATTCCTTCGAGTTTGATTCCTCTAGCATCGGATGGTGCGGTCCCCACTCCTTTGATGACGACTCCCTCCAGGGTTGTTGCAGCTCCAGTGGTTTTGATTGTTACTTCTACCCCTAGTATGTGAGGGTCCTCTTGTGGCTTTACATCTCCCTGATTCTTCATATTTCCTTTCTTCCTCTTCGATGGAGAGATCTAGGGTTATGGCATCTTTCGAGGATTCCCCTCCTCTTTCTCCTCCTTCCGAAGATCCAGAGAATGGGGTATCTTGGACCATCGTCCAAAGAAAGAAAAAAGGTCTCCACAATCGGTTCCTTTGTCTCATACCCAGGGTTCGGGTGTGTGTCAGACTAGGACGGGGTCTAGAGTTTGTTGACCCCTTGTTCCACTGCTGCAACATTTGTCCTGCAGTTGTCCTATGTTTTGTTTTATGTTTACAACCCCTATTTTGTTGTTTCACCATGTAAGTCACTTCTTGTGAGGCATGTTTCATGCGTCGTAGGGTTGTTATTTTGTAAAAGGGTGGGGCCCCTTTCAAAACCCCTTTACCTTAATCAGAAACACCTTCCATACCTAAGTAATATGTCTACTTCGTGGAATGTGAATAAAATGACCAAACTAATCAATATCTCATAGTCGTTGACTCTCCTATTGACGTTTGTCCATATTAAATGAAGGCATCAAGTTTTTCAATATCTTAATTATTTAATCCAATTTATAAGTGTTAACTCTATAAACTTATCAAACTATGGCAATGGAAGCCACTCCAAGCCATAAACTTACATTCTTGCACTAAATAGAGTAAGCTTTTTAGATCATGACATATCCCTAGACCCTTACCTATTCCTCAGGGGATTCTTTCGAAATGACCTTGTCTATGTATCCCTTTTAGGGAATTAGATGCACTATAATTTGCACCATAAACTTCCATGCCTTTTAGGTAGAACGGATTCACACAATAACCACCCTGCCAATTAAGGTTAACCGGTCAAGTAAACATGTTTACATCTCAACGACTTAGCACAATAAAGACTATAGATCATGCCGAAAAGGCAATGTTTCAAATAATAGGCAATAATTCCAAGTTCTTGGAAAAGTACCATATCTTTCACAAAATTGTAGAATACAAGTTCCATCCATGATCTCATCTTTATATATAAACTAAACGATTGTCTCTAACAACAACAACAATACATATATTATTAAGTTAGTACCTAATGATGATCATATAGATTCAAGACCCTTGAATAATCTCATATTACTTAATGCAAGACATCATTTTACGATTGATTATCTTCCTAAAGAAATGGTTTCAACACTCATCTAGCATTCAATGCAATGGAACATTTAATACTAAGTAGCTCTCCATTTATTAATCTTAGGGACTCAAAATTTAGCACAACAAATAGAATTTTCTTCCTTCTTATCAAGAGATAGTATTAGATGGCCTTTGATAATAGTATTACTTTATATTGCTATGCATATAATTTAGTGGTCTAGGATGAGCATAATTTTATTCCAACTGCAATAAGAACTTCCCTATCTAACCACTAGGTTTTCTCACTTCTCACACAGTTATAACACAATAAAAATATGGTCAAGGCTGCGAAACTCTACAAAAACCCTATATAGCTACTAAGGTGCAATCACCTATCAAAAAGAATATCACAAGGATTTCAAACCCCAAGGCAAGGTTACACTGTTATTTGCCCATCAAACTCTTTTAGTTCACCTCTTATAAATTCATGAAAGCAGGTTCCATGTGCCATAATGGATATACCAACCTCATCCACCTCATGAGATTGACCTAGCAATCTTCTAGAGTACAAAGGTCATATAAGGCCTCAAAAGACAAAAGAATACAAGGACCCAATTTATGGAACCCTATGTTTCAATAATATAATGCAAATGCCAAGGTAAGGAAAGGAAAAATTTACAACTCATCCCTCAAGTAATAACATACAATAAAAATTTCCATAACATAGTCTAATTGATATGGAGTAGGGCTTTTTAACATCAGAATCACCACAAATTGGCATCATACCAATTGGCATCAACATTCTCTCAATGAACAAAGAGTTAATGGCAGTAATATCTACTTAATTGGCAAATTGCTCAGGGTAATGTTTGTTGCCAAGGCACTTATGTGACCCAAAGAAATCAAGGAACTATAAGAAGTATAAACAATTCCAAAACCTTTTTCCCTAGCAGGGTGGTTGTGTTTGTGTGATGTTGATGCCCTGTTTGTGGCTTGTTTTGCTCTGCCCCGGGGGCTTTTTGTAAAGGGTCCAGCACCCTGGTATGCTGCTTATCTTAATAAAAAACAAATAAACATTAAACATTCAAATACATTCAATAAGTGATTCAATGTATCCGTTAAGTGTCACAACCGTTCTTCTAAACATTTAATCTACATCTCCTATATATCGTCCTTCAACCATTTTCATTCAACAAGACATAACATTTATCAACTAGAACAACATCTAACCAGCATCTTTCCAGCTTGCGCCAAAAAGGGAGCTTGGAATTGGGTAAAAGCATTCATTAACGCATTATAGACAAAGGAAATCCATTACCAGTTATAATACAATGATTGTGGTGAACATATATGCAAAATGTACAAACATGCATGAGGCACATTATCTACCTGACAAAATGTGCCACGAAATATAGAAGCATGCATGTGGTACATGAACTATGTGGCTAAATGCCTCAAAGAAATATAAGCCTATACAAGGCATATGATTGTTTAACAAAATGTCTTAACACATGACTAGCATGCAAACCCAATCTATGCATGATTAGATGCATTTAAACACGCGCACGTGCACACACACACATACAAAAGCATAAATCAACCTAGGTTAATTATTTTCAGTTGTAGGGCTGGATAACTTAGAATTAAATATTATTTTATGATAGTAATAGTGAAGGAGTGTACTTGGCTTGAAGAATGATGTTGAATATATTTCTAATGTAGGCACTAAAATCTGCTTTTTAGCTCTAGGAACAATGTTTAAGGTCTTTCTCATGTAGGTTTTGAAATCTTATCTTTCCTCCTAGAGTCAAGCAAGCACCGACACAAGAACACCAACAACATCCCATTATGAAGATCCCCCAAGGAAAGGCACAAGAGAAACATTGGGAGACCTCAAATGCCTCTCTCTCTCTTAACAGAGCATTAACAAGTCACTTAGAAACCCCAATTGTCGTTTGCTCTGCTACTCTTATAGGTAATGACTACTCCCTTTGCCCTCTCCCACAACCACCACCATAATGGCAATTTTATGGCATAGGGTTTTCTTCCTATGAATCGCTACAAAGTACCCGTGCCCCACTTTATGAGGATTTGAATCTGCCTATGGAACAAGACATCTTCAAGGGCATAGCAAGGACATAGTCAAACATACCCACTAATGAAACATGTTCCCTTTAGTCTACATACTCCAGATCCATCATTCATAACAGTTGTGACACGACTCATCATTCAAGCAATCCTCCCTACATTGCTTAGAACTTATGCTTGCATAGATATCCTATCCTAAAGAGGATAAAGACCATATAGAATAGTCCTCTTCAAACTAAGCATGGTGTCTCCTATTCAACCATTCAGTGGCACGGCAGCTCTGCATCCTTTACTCAACACACTCCAATCCATGGCAACATAGGCTTCCTTTTCGTTCTTTCCCTCTTTGTCCCCTCAAAACACAATAGCAACCCCCTTTCAACATTCCCCCGCAAGTCAAATTCCTACTAAATTCATTTTTAATGGCAACAAATGCAAGCCCATGCTATTGAAAATGATGTTGCAAACACTTTCCCTAACAACCTACTTTTCACCCATGCCTTTTCTTTTCAATAATTATTGGTCATGGAATTCATCTAATGTTGAGCCTCTTTTTAACTATCAATGTTTCATTTATCAAAATAATTGGAAATGACAAGGATATGCCCCCATTAAAGCTTAGGCTTATTTATTTATTCATTTCTATATAATTACTTCAAAATTAGCGATGCTTAGTTATTAAATTTTGATGTCATAGAAATGTTAAAATTGGTAAATTAGATATTAATTAAATGCCAAAGATGTCATACCAAATATATCCACATGACCTTCAGCTAAACTAGAAGACCAAAACACATACACCCTCTTCCTAGCATTAGCGAACGTCGTCTACATTAACTTGAAGTTAGGCATTGGAACACTCCCCAACTAAACTGCAGAGCATGCATCATCTTGCACCTTGCCATTGGCAAATCGATCAAAGTACCTGTCTACTACAGTTAAAATCGGGTGCCTTCAAGGATGTGACAAATGTCAAGTCATTGAAGCATCCTTAATAGCCATAGAGAGACCTCCTCTCAAACAAATGAATTCCACGTATGTCAAAAATCACTTTTGTCATATTACAAGGTAATAAATTTGACTGAGTCTCATATCATCTAATTGAAATGAACTAATTTGTATGTCGTGATTGAGTTTTGTGGGGGCTCGTACATTCCCCAAATCCTTTGTCCTGGTTCAGTTCATCCTGTGTACAGTAGTAACATCATGCTTCACCTTTGTTGCTCTTGTATTGGAACTGTCAGTTTTTAGTGTGTTTTAACATTTTCTGAATGTGAAGACAGTGATACATGTTTTATACATATTTTTTTGATCCATTCCAGATCAAACATATGGAAGAAAAATTTGACCAGCATAATATCACCTCAACTATAAATAATAGTTTTGAGAGACCAAGCTGACAGTCAGACAAAGATCTTCACTAACAATTTCTCAGTGCATTTCAAGTACTTACGGTTCTATCTGCAAACAAGTCTCAATTTGGATTATTAGAACCACATTTCTATTTCTTGCTTTCCATCATAGTTTGGAAAAAGGTAAGAATCTGACCTCACCAGTGACCAATTCTTTTGCTTCAAAAGACAGTTTTGTTGTATTCTCTCTTAGCAAAGATATGCGTTGACAGATATTGAAGATTTCTCATCCTTCCACTAATCCTATTGGGGAAACCTTATTTAAATGGGATCCCAAGTCAAATTTGAACTTGGAAGCCAAAAATTAGGCCTATAATAACCTTAATAAAAACTTTTAAGGGTTTCAAAAATTCAACGGCACCCTTAACCACATTTTCTAGGAGATGCTAGAGAAAAATAGTGTGGACTTGTTAAGGACCATATCTTGAGCCAGAAATCCTCATTGCTACTACCAACAACTATATTGTGGAAATAACTCAAGGACAAATGAGGAATATGGAACTCTCAGTCATTTGATGCATCGTTCTGTACCTGATTTCTAATTCCATGTGATGATAGTATTGAATTGTGGTCAAGTTGCCGATAGGAATTCACTTAAAAAGGACCAATTGGAGTATGATTATGATTGTGGTTGGAATGAAGAAACGTGCCAATACAGAATGTTGTTGCTCAAGTCGAGCATGCCACTTACAACCTCTTGCTGGGCTCCCATCTGGTGTGATGGCTTTTTGGTTTCATCAAAAGCCAAACACCTCCCTTAGTATCTAGCATTAAAATTATGCATCTTGAGTAGAATCACTTTTCCAATTTTTATGGGATCATAGATATGCATTCTCACCTGCTATTGGGGATATCTCGGCTAGTTGTTGGGATATAGAAACTTCCCTGGTGCCTGAAAAACTGTTATTGGGAGAAGATACTATTGCTTTTACATCTAGTTTCAATGTTCAGATGACTTTTAAAAATCGTCTTTTTCAGTTATTGTACTAGGAATCCTTTGCATTTTTTGGGTGGTAATAACAGTTTTGGTTTTTGATTTTGAAATACACAGCAGATACTACAAACAATTAAAGAAAAAAAATCCCACTTAACCTACTTTGGAAGAGTGGGGGGTCTATAAAAGTGCTTATGAAGTCAGTTTGCAGTAAATATGTTATATAAAAGTCCTTTCACTAAAAGCTGAAGAGCCATGTTACACGTAAAAGAAAGCCCAGAGTTCTGGTAGGGGAGGATACTTGAGTCCATCATAAATTTGATAGGTAGTTTCCTGGTAACTATGAAATGATGTTAACTTACAGAAAAGATATAGAACACATTCATGCATGCATATATATAGAAAATACAAACACTTATTCATACAACCATACAAATAAAATATAATTCATATACTCAGTTAGGAAAACCTCCATTTTCAGCACAGAAATCAAATTCAAAATATATAACTTATTCAGAAATTAAAACCAACCTGTATAACACACGATATTAACTACATTTAATTCACAGCTCTATAGAAAAGACAGACCATAAATATGTATTAAAAATGGGGCAACTAAAAACAGTCCCATTGGCAACAATGTTCGGATCCCTTCTTTGAATAAATATATTTCTTTTAAAGCATGACGAACCTCTACCTTCAGAGGCAGAAAAATAAAAGATGAAATGCCTATGTGATAAATGTCATTCGTGTATGTGAAAAGACCTTCCAAAAGTAGTTTAATTTGAAGTGTTAATGTTGAAAAACAGCTTCCATGCCAGAAACTTCCAAAGCCAGGCCACCCATAACTACCTTACAAAGAATGGATATCTGACTACCTAACTTACAAGATCTACAACTGCCGTGTGACAAAGAAGCAAGCAATGTTATATCTAGACTATGGTAGGTATGTGTTTATAAATTATCAAGCAGACAGACCTGCTATTTGAGTGATATAATTCAACTACACTCAAAAGTCAGGGATTTACGATATGGCCTAATTGTGAGTCACATACTTGTAAAGATTAGCATGATAAGCATGTAAGGTTCCCACAGTATCCAAAGATGGATTTGAAAGGCACCATAAGCATATGGATTATACCTTGACTCATCTGCATACATATTACTTCTCAGAACCAATGTCGAAAATTGCAGATAGGACCTCATTAAAGCACAGGGTATCATCTACTTGCAGCCTTGACTTTGTTCAGGTTAGCAAGATCTTCAATCAATTTTCTTTCCTCGGTACTGAGGCGCTTGGGAATTTCAACCTGGACACGCACCAGTTGATCCCCGCGCGAATTTGGCTTCCCAAGTAAGGGAACGCCCTTCTTTGCCATCACTAAAGTTGTGCTAGGTTGTGTTCCAGATGGTATTTTAAGATCAACCATGCCATCTACAGTTGGCACCTTAACAGTTGTCCCTAGAATAGCATCAATGTAAGACACCTTGCATGTTATGAGTATATTTGACCCATCACGTTTCAACACAGGATCTGAAAGCACTTCAATAAATACATACAGGTCCCCAGGAGGGCCACCTCTCTTGCCTGCATTTCCTTCAGATCGAACCCGAAGACGGCTGCCTGAATCAACACCAGCTGGAACTTTCAGGCTGATCCTCTTTGTACGTCTCACTCGTCCATCCCCCCGACATGTGGTACAAGATGTTGCACTCTCTCCAGTTCCACCACAAACTTGGCAAGTTGAGACTTGTCGAAAATCACCCAATGGTGTCCGTGCTGCTGTCACAACCTGCCCTTGACCTCCACATGTCTTGCAGGTAGTTGGTTTAGTCCCTGGCTTCACCCCAGATCCGTCACAAGTTGCACAGTTCTCAAGTCGGGTGACCTCTATTTCTTTGTCTGTTCCAAAAACTGCCTCCTTAAAGTTAAGAACCAAATTATATCTCTCATCATCTCCCTGCATTGGCCTGTTTCGAGATGCTCTACCTCCCATGCTACCCATACCCCCCATACCTTCAAATAAGGATTCAAAAATATCAAACGGATTGCTAAAATCCTGCAAATGAAGAATCCACCAAGTGCAAATATTAGCCCCCTGCTCTACTGTATCAATGGAAATCAAAGTTTTAACTGGAGATAAAACTTAGGAGCAACTCTGATGCAATAATTTTCCAAATAGAAAACTGGAAGTGGTGCCTTGATTATATCTAGCCCTAAGAAAACTCACCCCAGGACCTGCACCTGCACCCTTAAGCCCAGCTTCACCATATTTGTCATAAATGGTGCGTTTCTCATCATCTGACAACACCTACAAACAAGTAGTTTCTCTTCCGTAAAAAAGCATTTTTAAATTTCTTTCGGCAAATTCATCCTCTTACATGGTAAATGTTTTAAGTTGATTAAATGATTTCCCAAAGTACCTCATAAGCCTTGCCTATTTCCTTGAATTTGACCTCTGCACCTGCATCTCTGCATTATTTGGACAAAATACGTTGCAAATCACAGAGGAAACTTGAAATAGCAACAAAAATAATGATGGAGCTACAGATAGAAATATAAACAAGGCAAAGCATTCATCTTCCAGTTTTCAATAGAGTAAGCATGCACCAACTAGCTTTCTAGTACTAAATGCATACAAATATCCATATGTTTCCAGATCAAAGATATAAATCTATGTTACTGGTTCTTCAGTAGTTCTGCCAGGGTACCGGTCCGGTACGGCCCTGGTCCGGATCCTGGTCCGATCCTCCCGGGGATTCGCCCAGGGTCCTGTTTTGGGCCTGTGGGTCCGTCCGGGCCAAACCCAGGGGAACCCAGGGAGAACCCGGCCGAATCAGGAGCAAACCCGGCATGATTTTCTGGGAAAAGCGCTTTTTTTGGCGTTTTTTTATTTTTATTTTTGCATTTTTTAAATATTGTATAGCTTCAAACGACGTGAGCACAGAAAGAAGACACTGAGTGGCACAAGCAGAGATAGGCAAGAGTTGACGGACAAGCGGAGGGGCTTTCCATGAATGTGGTTTCTTACATTTTGCTGCATATAATTTGTTTATTGCTGCCATATCCTATAGGAATGAATAGCATCTGATTTGTTTATTGTTTACATTTTCCTATGATTTGCTTATAGTCTCATCTCCGCCAGCAAATCATTCCTATTGATTCATATTGATTTATTTACTACTGGGTATGATTTGTTTGTTTAATATCTAATCAGTTATTTAGCTATATAATGACACATAAAACCAAATGGCAAACATTGATTATTATTCTTTATTAATGTCTAATCTGTTATTTATTATTAATTTTATTTTTCAGTATAATTATTATTTTTTATTTAGATTTTAATATATTTTTTAATTTATATTTCGTATTATTCTATTTTTAATTTTTATGTGAAAGTTAATTTAATTATTTGTATGCAGTCTCACAAAATGAACCAGTAGGCCTCATTTCGACCTGCCCCAATTCGGATCAAGAACTCATCAAGTACTATACTTTAAACCTTGCAATAAAACCTTATTTAGAAAGTGGAAAGAATATACAATTCATTACATCCATTGGTAAGATTCAGTTCACACAAAAGAAAAAGCAACTAGGTGGTCCATTAACAGTTCATTACATCTATTATAATGGTAAAGTGAGATAATGTCAAACCTAAACAATTGGTATATTAGTTTTGTTGATAAATCTTACTAATATCATTGTATGAATATCAATAAATTAATATAAGCCTGCAAAATGACTATTTTGACAGTATTGATTTGTATTAGCTTAACTACAGATATCCACTCATAGAGTTTGCCTCCATTACTGGATTAGATATATGATGTTGCAGTGAATGTGCTTTAATTCTGGCTTTAAATTTTCATGTTAGCTCATCAGCCTAAGAAATATCCAAATATATAAGAGGTAAATGTGACTGCTTAGGTCCAAGCTTGCTAGGCCACCTATTTGGGGTACAAATCTCCCATTGCAGAAGCAAGGCCTTTTAACATTACCTTATATATTTTGCTTCAAACTTCTTAATACCAGTCAACACAATCCATGGGATTCAATGTTATAAACTTTGAACATTCTAATTTTGATCAACTGAAACATCATCAATGCCTCAACTGAAGCATTAATGATTTTTTATAACAGTGATGGCTGATTGTTGACATTTGACATTCTAATTTTGAATTGTAATATATATCATGACATTCGTGTTTGACTAATTGACATTGTAGTGTTTTTAATTTTCAATACTAGTGTGGTTTTGTTTATTATTATATTATATGATCATATTCATGATGCTATGGTATTCTGATGAATATATTTCTGATTTTTGTATGTTTTTGTATGGATGAACCCAAAACGAACCCACACCCAAAAACGTTTTTGACCAGACCCCCGAACCCAAACCCGTACCAGGATTGGTAACTTAGCATAAGAAGGTTCTATTTTAGCAATGAGTTAACTGCTGTTCCAGATTTAGATGTCTTAAGACTTTGTATTTTGCTTTTTGCTTTTTTAAATTTAGCAGTTTGCTTTTTCAGATTTAGCTAGCCACCATCTTTAGCTGCAGTTCTAATTTCAACTAAAGTGCATAAGTTAGGAAAACTTCAAGTTTTTAGGCAGTTTGACTCATGCAAAATAGGGCACACTTCCAGTTCCCAGCCTTCTTCATCTATAAAAGAAAGGCAGGGGTGTGAGTGATTTATTCCTTTCTTTTTTAAGTTTTGAGCTAGCACATCGTATTTCTTTTTAGATTTAAAATTTTAAAAGAGAAGACATTTGTAAGTTTGAGAGTTCAATACTTTGTGGCTTGTTGTTCACTTTTTAGTGTGATGTGTCTGTAGAATCTTGAAATCAGAATCAGCAGTTTTGATAGGAGGTATCAAGTTTAAGTCTCCTAGTGTTTAGGGTTTAATTTTCTGAGTGCAGAATCTGCTACCATGGTTTGAAACTTCAACAATGTTCCATTACTTTTTAGCATGGTGAAGTCTACTTTAAAGACCGAACATAGAGAAGATTGAGGCTACTTCAAGAACATCTGATATGAATATTTTTAAGTGTCTATCTACATAAGAGAGGCCTGTATATATTAACTAAAAGTCTCACAATGACATTTAGTGTTTCTAGTCATCCACCTACTTAAAAATTTGTTTCTATATACTCTTCGCAACTATTCTAGCTGTCTGTCTAATTTTTAATAATTCGTCTCCACATTTTTCAGCTGTTCCTATCTGCTCACCTAATTTTTAATTTATTTCCATCTAACCCCTTGCATATGGAATTGATGGATCATCATCTATAGATAAATTACTCACCATATTTGATGTTCTCATCATTTCCTTCCTGCTTAGAGGAAATTATTCCCAATTTTGGTGGGGATACATCAGAATCACCTTGTAGCTATCAATACGAGCCAAGAGAAAATGGAATCTAGCACTGTATGAAGAGAATCCAAACCATATACAATGGTGGTGGTGTCCCCATCGGATACAATCTAAATGTTCAACGAAAGGAGTTCAAAGTTCAAACACCTAGGATTGAAATATCCTGTACAATGAAATGATTTGTTGATGCCAAAAAGGATCCCCACATGGAAATCCAAGCTCCAGAAATGAATGATTTGCATGGATGATTACCATAATGAGAAGATAGTATTGTAATGGGAACAGGGTCAGATCTGAGGCACGGAACTTGATAATATGGTTGCCAAAACTTAAAAGTGAAGTTGGAGGGTGTCCTCCATATTTAAAAGCAGAACATATGGGAGGTAACGAAGCAGGAGGGAAAGATGCCAAAAATGAAGCTATGAAGATACATATGGATCCACAAGGAAGCTTGCTCAAGTTCAAGACTAGTTGACAACTTAGAAAAGGAACGAACAATATAAATTTTCTCAGTTTGCTTATTTCATATTGGCCCAAGGAAGAAGAGTAGACTGTAAAAGGAAAGTTAGGAATAAGCTTGGCATGGCGTTATTGGTCCTATTAACGCAACCACAGGTGGAGGTAACAGGGCACTGAGGTGGTGATCAAAAGGCTTGCTCACAAGTGGAACCTGCTATAGAAAATTTATAGTCTCCAAAACAACATATTCACCGTGGGTCGATTGGCTAACCATCTAAGGAGCGCATGATACTTTGTGACTATGTTTAGAAAGGCAAGGATCCTATAATGATAATAGCGAAGGTAAATCATCAGTTTCCTTGTAAAATATACGAAGTGAAGATAGGAGCTTGGTTCTATAGAGAGAACGAAGCTGCTAGGTAGAACCATTGAGGAGGTATTATATTGTTATGTCTGTTGTTGAACCGAAAGTTGAAATGTGTTTGTCATCTACAACATCTACATCATAAGTTGGAGTTAAAATGCATTCTATTGTTGGCTTTGGTGATGAACTTCTTGAGCAAACAACTCCAAAAAATTGAAGTTTTGATCAATGCTTTGGGAACTTGTTGAGCTATCCATTAAAGGGTACTAAACAAACAACAACAAACAGGTTGTTGTTGCAAGAACATATCTATGAGCAGAAGGCTTAGTTCAAGAGGACTCAAAACCAGATCTAATACTGAATTAGTTACCAATGGACTGTGTATGGCCAAACAAAAAGTAGGAAACTTGAAATCAGTGAGGGAATAAACAATTTGATAGCAGAAATCTGCAATTGGAGATCTGACAACAAGAAATTTGGGGTTCCAGGAACACATGAATGTATTCAACACTAGAGAGTCAATGCCAGTACCCAAGATGACAAAAAGACTGTCAAAACCTTAGTGTGCAACAAATGAATGCTGGTCTTAAAATCTGAGATCTGAATTAGGAAGGCCTATATTGATTAATCTGAAATCTGATAAAAAGCCACGTTGATCTGTAATCTGGCTGTAGTAAGAGAACACAAACTGGTAAACAATACATAATGCTGAGTAGAATTCTGAAACTTAAGAAATCAGCAAGCAAGGAATCAGCAATAGACGACAGAATAACAATGTTTTGCAATAAAGACAACTCCATCAACACATGGAGATCAAGAAGTAGAGGGAGAGATGTGTTAGATATGCTATAAGTAAATTAAAGGTTTGACAGAAGAAGAGGCATGATTGATAGACTTCTGAAGGTTGAGAGAAGCACAATAATCTGGCAGATAAGGAAAAAATATAACAGAGAAAAATAAATATTTTACAGCAGTCCCTTGATCTGTAGCCGATAAGAGCACAATCAAATGCCACAGGCACTCCTCTAGGATAGACCCGCAATAACCAAAATTCTGAATAGCAGCCCACAATTAGAATGACTCTGGAAAAATCTATCCAAATTTGGTGAATAACCAACATGGTCAAACCAGAAATAGCACCAAAAAGATTTTGTGGACAAAATGGACAGCAAAATGGAATCCAAACTTCCTGAAAAATACAGATGGTTACAGCTGGTGGAACTGGGTGACGGGGTGTGATGAATCAGACATTAGAGCAACGCCTAGGATGCCGTGCCAGATATGTGCAAGGAGAATGTGAATAAGTGTGACCATTAGGTTCTAATACCAGCTAATTTGATTATTTTTTAGTGTCGCTCTACGTAAGAGAAGCCTGTATGTATAGACTAAAAATATTTAAAATTTTCAGCTTTCCTACTTTTAATTTAGTTCTAACTTCTACCTACCTACTTGAATATGAAATTGACTAATAAATATCTTTAGTTAAGTTAGTGAGTATATTGGATGTCCTTGTGAACATCTAACATGTCATTTGTGATTAGTTAATGGGCACCAATGCTATCTTTCTCTTTACATTAAGGAATAGGACACTGAAGGGAAAGTTGTACAATTTTATATATTCATTCTGTAGTAGTTCCTAAACTTGCTTCTCTACTTGTCTGAAAGACTTGTCCGTGTGTTGGCCAACGGTTTGGTTTCAGTTCTAGTTGATGATCCAAATTTCATGCCAAAGCTGGTTCAATTTCTTAAAGCGAGTAAGATAGCAGAATTCAGATATCTGCTATCAAATTTCATAGAAAGGAGGTTAGGCAACAGAATGCCAAGCTTAAGGAGTTGGCAGCCTTCGAACAGTGTGGTTAGATGGACTTAATTCTGTCTATTTGATAAATAATAAATATTTGACAGTCATTGATACAGGTGGCAGCTCAAACCACAGATCTCCCCAGTGTGTGTTGGCCCCAACCATACCTTCTTCTATGCAAGAAACGGATGCAATGGAGTTGAGAGGGTGCAAACTCCACGGACTAAAGTGCAGCACCCTCCTCACAGTAGAGAAACCTGTACACATCGGCACCAATTAGTGTCTACAAGGTGCCTCTTCATTTGAAACAACTAGAAGACAAAATGTTTCATCTTCTCTATTGCTCTTCTGACGTGTAATTGATGCAGGAGCACCCGGGCGTATATGCAATCCTGCATCGCCCAAAAAGATTTAACATTTTGGTTTTGTTGTTTAACCTCTGTTTTGGCAGTTGTTTTGGTTCAATTAGGTGTGTGTGTGAGTCTGTCTCCGCCATCGACACCCAAGAAAGATATGCGGGCATGTCTCCGAGAGTTATGAGATTGGTTCGAACACTTCATGTTAACTGTTCAACAAAATGCCGCAATGGAAATACTTGTCTCCTTCTTGATCTGCATCACACTTATAATTGGAGGGCGAGTTTGGGGTCGACATTCAATTTCGATATGATATTCATTCCTGTGAAAGAGAAGAGAAATGTGGGGGCGACCAGATAGAAGGAGATGAAATGCAGCAGATAAAAGAAAAGACAACAAAATGAATGGAAGAGAAGAGGTCGATCTGCTGAATAGAGCGGCCAGGTGAAAGAAAAGACAAGAACTGCGAAGGGAACAAGAATTTAAAAGAGATAAAATAGCATTATGAGGGAGAGACTACGGATTGGAAAGCTTTAAAAAAAAGAAAAAAAGATTGTCTTGTTTCAATTTGTGCCGCCTCACATTCCCTGCCTTCTGAAATTCAAATGAAAACAAAAAGAAATAAACTGCTGGGGAGATAAAGGGAGGACACCACGCTGTGGAGGGGGAGAGATCGGCCTGAAGGAGGAATAGAGGCGACCAACCGTGGAGTAGAATGTTGCCAGAGAAAAGGGAAATTTGTTACCAGTTTTGGCTGCCTCAGAATGGAAAATAGCATAGAAAAACGTTGCCTAAGAAAAAGAAAACCAGAATAAATCTACCAGAGGAACAAAGGAGGAATTGAACGTATGGGATTAGAGGAGAAAGTGTCCAGACAGAGCATTTGTTGAAGGAAATCATGTAGTGGAAAAGACTGCACTGTGGAAAAGAATCCAGTGGATATGAGAGGCCCTCAAGGCCATAATAATTTGTAATTTGTTGCAGATTATATACTCTGGTTTGATTGTGAAAAAATTTAATAAATTGTGAGTCTATTTGTTTTATATTGCAATCTTTACTTGTATGTTTGAAATTGAAGTTGAGGGCAGAGAGTATATGCCTCTGAGTGTTTGTTTTCTGTAGAGGAGAGTGTTTGTCTTCATCAGTAATAAAGCATGTTTATGTATTGGACTTAGACACACATCGTCTAATTTTTTATTAAGAATGCTACATACAAAACATCAGATTACCAAAAATTATGTTTCAGTTCTATTTCTCTCTTGATGTGTATAAAAGTTCATGTTCTTGATGTTTACTGATCTTTGTTATGTAGTTTCCTTCCACTTATAAAACATCTGAATTCCAGCAATTTAGAGTGTTGCCTCCTCAGATTACTGCTAGGATCTGTATCAGTTATCATCAGTTGAACCTAGGTTTTTGTCTATTTTAGATTTACTTTGTCATGGACACAGAGGTGGCAGAAAGGATTTTTGAAATTGTTGTTTCCTGTTTATATTTCTAATCATATGTTTCACAGCAGGTGGCAGAAAGGTTTTTTAAAATTGTTGTTAATTGTATGTATTTTTAATCATATGTTTCACAGCAAGATACTATGTAAAGGGAGTTCCATAGAAGGTTTACATTTATTTACAGACATGATAGATGGAATAGCTATTGTGATACTGAAGGCTCTAGATTCTAGAATCCCGTCAAGGGAATTGCATTTTTTCCCAATTGAGTATTTAAGCTGTGATGATGTGATCCAAACCATAATTTTATTTGTTTTAAAATGGCATTGGTTTAAAACTAAAAAGACAACCGGTGACATAGCTTAGGAAATCTCTTGCAAAGTCTGCAGGAAAATGAAGCAAGTGTATGGCCTTGTTCATGCAAGGCTATAACAAATGCATCCCAAGTAAAAAAAAATATGTATCCTTTACTAAAGAAGAAGCTTTCTTATGATAGACTACTCTGGTCATATAGTTAAAAAGTAACTTGTAACTAAGGACAAGCCTTCTTATAATAGACTGTCCAGATATAATCATCTAGATTCCGGCCAAAGTTTCACTGTGGCAGGCAACAAGGGCAACCTTCATTGGTTTGAAGATTAAATATCACACTCACCTTTGATTTACTGATTAGCATGCTCTCTTTCCAAAGTTTAAACTAGAACATAGTTTCAGGCCTATAAAGCAGATCACAAAAGCTAGAAACGTAGAATAAATATACTTCACCAAGGACTTTGCAAAAGGTGGGTGTCATATAGTTCAGAGTTCTGCACTCACTTGTTTACGTCAGGATGAAATTGCCTGGCAAGTTTCCGATAAGCTGCAAAGCAACAAAACTCCCCTTAGGTAAATGAAGCACATCTGAAACATTGGGAAAAAAAACCTTAAAAGCGAACATGCATAGAACTTTCATTGCTAAAACAGATTTAGAACAAAAGGGAAAAAGAGACGAGGCCTGATGTAGCATCTCTGTCCTCTCACTTTAATGCAACTCCAATGCATTAACTTCAAAATTATTTAGTAGATGCATGAACGTGATGCAATTCAGAATTTATCCTTTCAAAATTCATTATAGCTTCAATAATATTAACATTTGATCTTAGAACGGTAACAAACAACAGCAGCATCCAAACATTCATTGAGATTAAACTTACAAGTCACGAAGCCAGACTATGCTCCTCAAATACCAAGTGTTACTAGGTTAATATTTCAGGTGTAGCTACATAAACTATTAATTATTTATGGTCCTTAGTTATTAAATTATAATCAAAGCATTGCCCCAAAGCACAAGTTATACAATAATAAATTGAGAATGATAACCTAAGGTTTGTTGATGCCATCTAGATGGTGTCCAGTCTGGTCAACAGTTGGTTTACTTATACAATTCATTATGGTGACATTCTTCTAAGCTGGATTTACAAAGTGCAAATGAAAGCAATCATTTGGATAATCTTGTTCCTATTTGTTCTTATATGTACATTGATTTCATGATTAATACAAAGGACTGGCTTCACCTGTTCATGGGGTAAGGGATAACAGTGTGCTAAGAATAATGCTACTTGGATGACGACTCCTAGGAGATTTGTTTTGTTCAGTTTTGATGGTGCTTCTAGAGGAAACCTGCGCTTAGCCAAGGCTGGGCAGTGATTAGAGATTCCACAGGTAGTTTTCTGCATGGGGGAGCTTTCTTCTTTGGGGGGAGATCTAACGATGAAGCAGAAAGAGAATCTGTGGTTGCAAGCCTTTTTATGGCTTCTTCCTTAGGTTGCAGAAAGCTTATAGTCAAAGGGGATATGTCTCTTGTTATTCGGGACCTGAATAAGATGGCATGCCCAAATTGGAAGTTGTGAAGCATGTTAGGGGAGGCGTTGGATCTGAGTAAAGGATTTGATGATATCTTCTATGCTCATCATTTTTGGGAGAGTAACAAGTGCCGGATTTTTGGGGGAATGGGGGCATTGAGCAATCTCTGTTCTCAACTCTCATCAATGATAGGTCAGGTTCTTGGGCTGGATTGAAAAGTTTATCTTTGATAAGAGACCACCTTAGTGGGGTCTCTTTTTTGTGAAGTGAGCCCAATCCTTTTTCCGATATGAAGATCGGATTTTATTGGGCTTCCATCCAGCATCCCATTTTGATCAGGATTTTTATTGGACCTCTGTTTGGCCTCCCACTTTGTACTTGAAGCAAGCTTTTTCGTGATGGTGTTTTTATTACATGGTTTGATGGCAGTTTTCAAGAGTTGGTTGACATTTTTGTCTCATCATTCTCCTCTATTGTGTTTCGTTGCACTTTCAATTTCTTTGGCTTATTGGGTTGGGCTTTTAGGGTGGCAGAGTGTTTTGGATTCTCAAGTCATTGGGTGTTGTTTTGGGCTTCAATGTTTATCATTTGGTGTGAGGATGGCACACGAGAACCATTCTTGCAAACGTTGTGATCCCTTTCTTAGTGGCAAGGTTATGGATTTGCTTGCGCTCCATTTTCAATTGTTCAAATGTTCTTTAACTCAATTTAGTCAAGAGTATTCCAGGTTCTTGGGGGTATGAGGATGTCGGTGTGATACTCTCAAGCAAAAATTGTCTTTGTTTTCTAATCGAAGTTGGATTCTATGGTGCCATCTCTAGAAGTGAGGAAATAGATTCTTCATCTCTTTCTCCTCTCTCCTAGGGAAGGGTTTGTGAAATGCATTTTGTCTCTGAGTGGTTTGTAAGTGTTGATGACCTTAGGGTCCTAAACAAAGATTTTTTGTCTGCAAATACGGAGCTGCAAGATCTGAAAATCTTTTGCTTGGATTTTCACTTGGTGGTGAAGCATCTTCTTGTCTTCAATTACCATGGGGCATTGTAAGTTTCAAGTGTTTTTACCTTGCCTTTTTTTGCAGGAGGGGTGTTGTACAGAGTGACAAAAAGGGAGAAATTAATCTTACAGTGTCAAGTTTCTTGCCATGGCTGGTTATAGTGGTGGAAGTGAGGTTGGTCCGAAGTCTGAGGTTTCAGTGGTTGGGATAGAGGTGTTTGGTTCGAGTTGTGTTGTGGGCGGTCCTGAGCGCAGAATGGGTGGTTGGGGTGTTGACTCCTATGGCAAAGCGTTCTATAACGATGGGCTTGTTATCTTTTGAATTTTGCTTATTCAATCGGTATGAGCATTTTCTCATTGTAAATGATTACTTGATTTTATATGGACAAGAGACCCAATAGAACCCTCTCTAATTAATTGAAAAAAAATAGTACAAGTTTATATTTGCTCTAAATATCTAAATTACTCATTCATGCCCTTAGTCATTAGACTTGATACCAGATCTTTTGCTCCAAAATATTTCTTATTTATGGACAAGGGCCTAATGACAATCCTCTTTTTCTTTACTTACCAACAAAATAAAGAATAATAATAAAGAAATGATAATAATGTCGACGAATGATGAGAGTAATCCAAAATACCATAAGTTACAATAGCCAATCAAGAATGTTGAAGAGAACTACAACAGCTCAAAGTAAAGTATTTAAAACTAAAACCAAGAAGCAACAAAATTGTGCTAAACACTAGAAAATGGTCCTATACAAAGAAACAATCCTATGAAAGGAGTGTTGCTTGTCAAAAAGAATTGCCAACAAAGCAAGAGAATGGCCATTAGATAACAGGGCACTAGTTTACGTCAGATTCAAAGACACATAAAGGGCCAGCATCCTTGTTATCCACCACGAAAGAGATCCAGTAATGTTCTTGGGAGAATGGTCTGAGCTGTTTAGACCTGACTAAACAATAGGCTTTGGATGATCATGATCATGCTCGTACAGACGACAACATTAGATTCTACTTCACATTCTATAGTCTAGGAGGCTAGGTGCCTTAGAGGCTAATTGTGTTCTCAATTTTTGTTTTGTAAATGCACTCTAAGACTGAAAATTTGATCCTTATGAGAATTTTAGGCTAACTGGCAACATTGAATCTTTATTTATGTCTTATGTTTTAACTTTGAACTTCATATCTCCTTCTACTCACTCTATTTGGCATGAAATAACAATTACATTTTTTCTGTGTTTATATGAGAATTTAAGTTTTTTTAATTTGTCATGGTTTCCCATGCTTTTCCTATTTTAAACTCGTGTAATTGAATTTCATTTACAGTTTTAGTTTGCCATGTACATGTAATGCTACCATGCTCCTCCTAGTGGCTATCCTAATATCCAAGACCAAATAACATTTGAGTGTAAAGAAAGAAATTATATTAATATCCATGAATGACCAAGAATAGGTCAAAGGGACTAGAATGTACATCCACAGTTGGCAGACTCGGCAAGAAATCGCCAGAATTTTACTCTGGCAAGTAACTCGGCAGTTAGCTCACCGAGTATTTTGGCAAATTTTTGCAAAAAACTCGTCGAATTCTTGCAAAAACTCGGCAAGTCCATCGAAAAAACCCGTGGGACACGCCTGGGATGCGGAAAAAGCCACACAAAATACGCGATTTTTTTGCCTTTAAAAGCAAACTCGCCCCTCACCTTTCCTCACACAACATTCTTGCATCCATTTCAGCCTATGTTGCATGGAGACCCATCTCCGACCCCTCGGTACTCGTCTCAGAGACTGGTACTCGTCTCCCCGTCTCGGAGACTTCTTGGGTACGTCTCCCTGCAAAGGGAGACTTCTGGTTGAGTCTCCCACACGTCTCCAAGTACCTGCATCAATAAAAAGGCGTCTCTATTTTTTTTTCTTTATCTACCTTTCATTTTTTCCACTATTTTCTCACAAACTCAGTGGATTCTTACTCCTACGGACTTCAAACCTCAATACTAGTGTCTACAGTAATATATATACATTAAGCTATATTAAATTGTTACAAGTAAGCTATAAGCCTATAAGTAATATATATACAGTAAGCTATATTAAATTGTTACAAGTAAGCTATAAACTTAAACTTTACCAATTCTCTTGTTTTAAAAGTTCAATGTCATGATATTTTCAGTTTTAATGTTAGCATATTAATAAATTAATAAAATTATTAAATTATATTTTAAAAAAAAATGGTGTCTCCAAGTACCCCCGTCTCCTATTTTTCAAAAACAGACGTACTGGTACCGGTACCAGTCTCCCGTACCCGTACCAGTACTAGTACCAGTCTCGGTGCAACCTTGATTTCAGCGTAGTGCAAGGATTTTTAGGCAAATTTGAAGGGCAGATTCGAAGAAATTCAAGGGCAGGTTAGTACTTTTTTTTTGTAAGCATTTAAATTCATTTTAGCTGCTAAAATCCAGCATGTAGATTGTAAACAATTCATACATACTATTTAGTAACATTTCAATTTTATTTGCAAAAAATTGGTTTTATTAGCAATTTTTTGTTCATTTATACTGATTTTTTGATGAAATTACTGTTTTTTTTTTTCTACAAATGAATTATTTTGCTGATTTATATTTTTTTTAAATAAAATCACTAGGTTATATCAAATTTATGCTGATTTACAGTAATTTATGCTGATTTATACTAATTTATGTTGATTTATACTAATTTATGTTGAATTTATGCTGATTTTTTTGTATTTAAAAATTAAATATGTACGTTGTACTTGTAGATTACTGTTAGATACAATGGCAGATAGAGATCCATTGGCCTCTGAATCAGGCTCAGGCTCAACCTAGTCAATACTAGTTACTGGAACTCGTCCCCTTGGAACAAGACCCCGCTTGAAAATATGTCATACAGGGACCAACACCTAGTACAATCATTTGCACAAGACGTAAGAACCTATATCATGGAGGCATCAATCGCCTCAAATACCATCTTGCAGGCATTAATCATCGTGATGCCAAGCCCTCTAAGATGACTACAGAAGAGATAAAATAAGAGATGAATGCACACCTTACATTGATAGAAGAGAAAAAAGTACGGAGGGAGAAGACAAGAGCAGCCATAGCAACATCCATAGCTACTACTCATGGTCTTCAAATGCAAGAAGAAACAGATGAAGATACGACATTCAAAGGCATAGTGGGGTCTATTCGTGGTCCACACATACGAAGCACATCGGCATCCACCTCGTCTACTTCGAGTAGAGCGCCTACACAGACACAACATAGCTTTTTTGTACCCAGAAACATCCCTGGAGCACGACCATCATTGGAAGGTACAAAGTGGAACAAGGAGGTGCACCGAGAAGCAAATAAGGCATGTGCTAGTTTTTGGTATTTCATCAACCTTCCCTTCAATGTGGTGCAAAGCCCGTATTAGGAGAATTTGGTAACTGCATTGACAACTACAGGGAAAGGCTACGAGGCACCCTCACAAAAAGACTTAAGTGGGAAGTTGCTCATGGATACAGTTGAAGATGCAAAGTTAGTTGTGGAAGAACAAAAGAAGCAATGACGAAAGTATGGTTGCACTATTCTTTCAACGGGGTGGAAGGATGAAAAGAACCACACCCTTGTCAATTTTTTGGTAGCTTCAAATGGTGAGATAATTTTTTTTAAGTTAGTTAATGCCTCTGACATAGTAAAAAATGCAGAAAATTTCAGTGTAATGTTGGAGGAAGTTGTCTTAGAGGTAGGCATAGAGAATATAGTGCAAATTATAACTGACAATGCAGTGGCATATGTGACAGCTGGGAGATTGCTCCAGGAGAAGCATCCATCACTCTTTTGGACCCCTTGTGGAGCACAGCTGGGAGATTGCTCCAGGAGAAGCATCCATCACTATTTATTATCACCCTTGGGTTCTTAATTTGATGAGAGATCACACCAAAGGGAAAGAGCTGGTGTGAGCCAGTGTCACAAGGTTTGCAACGATCTTCCTAACGTTGCAAAGCATTATTGGTTTGTTGACTTGTTTAAAACAAATGTTTGTGAGTCAAGCATGGCTAGACTCATCATATTCAAAGAAGCCAAAAGGAGAGAGAATTGCAAGCTTAGTCTTTGATAATCTCTTTGCACAGAGAGCTATAGACATCGTTAAGGTAACCTCAAAACTTTGATTTAAAATTCAAATTGAATCTTTTTATTTTTAAACTTCAAAAGTATTTACTTTCATTATAAATTTGTAACTTTAATTTGTTTGTATTTGTAGGTGTCCGAGCCCTTGGTCACAGTTCTACGCTTGGTAGATGGGGATCAAAACCCAATGGGGTACATTTATGAGGCCATGGATAGGATCAAAGACTCCATTCGAAACTATTACAAGGGGGACGGACTCAAATTTGATCCCATTTGGGAGATCATTGATCGGAGGTGGAACAATCAACTCCACCATCCCATTCATGCAACGAGGTGCTTCCTCAACACTTGTTTTTTCTATTCGGATAGCTTTGCAAATCCTAATGGAGAGGCTATGGAGAGCCTCATGACATGCATTGAGAGGATGACACCAGAGGTTGAGGTGAGAGACCTCATTGTTCAAGAATTGCAGAATTATAGGACTGCGAGGGGAAAGCTCTTTTCTTCATCACTAGCTATCCGAGGAAGAACCACTCAGACACCAGGTAACAAAAATTGGAATCTTTACATGCATCTTACAAGTTACAAATTTCAAATTTACAACTATTGATAAAATATGGTTTGCTTACTAACTCTTGAATATCTTATTTTGTAGGTTCTTGGTGGGGAGATTGGGGTGCAAACACCCCAAATCTTCGAAGATTAGCCCTTCGCATTTTGTGTCAGCCTTGTAGTACTTCTTGTTGTGAACGCAACTGGAGTTTGTTTAAGGCCATTCACATAAAGAAGCTGAATAAATTAATTCAAAAACGCCTCAATGACCTTGTCTTTGTACAATACAACCTTTGGCTTCACACAAGAAAGGTAGAGGACAAATTAGAGGTCATTGATTTCGATGACATTGATCCTTATAATGATTGGCTAGGTGGGATGAGGAGACCCCATTGTTTATTGTAGACGAGATTGGTGAATTTGAGAGGCAAGCAATGGAGGATGTGGCTGTAGAAGAAGCAAGAGCTACTGGATTGTCATTGGATGACATTGATGAGGCAGAGGTGGAGTCATTGCCATCTTGTAAAGTCCGAAAAATACCACTTACTAAAAGAAACCAATGAAAAACAATTTCAATCCATAAATAATTAACTAGAATTATATTCTTATAAAATAGTGTGAAAAAGGAAAATAATTAACCTTCTTCTCACAAATATCACAACTTGCGAATAATACCTTTATACAATCATCCAAAGTGATTTAATACATCTATTAACAAAACAAAAACTTAAATAAGAGGACTAAGCCTTACAATATTTATCCATGTAGGATCATATAAGAATATCACATCAATCATAGGTTAACTTTTAACATGTAAACCTTACAACATCCTATATTTTACTTAAACAGATATTGAATAACTTGATGCAAGCACATACTACTATGCCCTTAAAGCGGAAGCAAACATAGTTGATTTCCCATTTCATTAACCTTTAGAGGAAAGATAATGTAGCTTACAAATCTAAGAAAATTTCAGTAGCATAACATGTAAATTATCACTTTAAGAACATGAAAGAAGAAGAAAATACACAGAAGTGAAGAAACACCAATATACGTGGGGAAAACCCTTTCGGGTAAAAAACCCCACCCTCCAAAGCATCGAACCAATGTATTAATCTGCAACCACAAATATGTTACAATACACTTGCAGGCTCAAAGCCTTAACATGGAAATTTACATCTTGCTCCTCTGGAGGAAAAGCTCACTACATAACTCTGCATAAAACTCCCTCCCCAAATAACTCCTCAAGCCTTCAATTTATAGGAGTTCCCATACAATGATCCACCAAAAAGGAAACTCAAAACCATGAGTTACAATGCCTAGTCATGGAGAATCAAATCCACCGTAATATAGAAAGTTACTCAAATCATAATTGACTCTCCAAATGACACTCCATTTTTGGCTCCTAAAATCATGCTTTCGCAATCTCCTAAAATCTTGCATAATTTTCTTTCTTTGATGAAGATCTCAAACTTTCAATCCTTTGAAACGAACATTGCCCAAAATTATCACAATTGCTCATCCAAAATCCTCTCCTCACTTTTCTCCTCCAAAATCCCTTCTTTTTCTCCTCTATTTATTTATATCTAATGTTCCTTCTAAATTCACTATTGTTCCTAAAAAAAAAAAATACACTAAAAGGAAATTTAGAAACTAATAGTAAAATCAATTAATACAATTCATAAAAGATATTTCCCTAAAATGATTTAAATTCTAAAAATTGAACTACATTTATTACTAATTTTAATTGGCACTTATTAAATTTATTTATTACTAAATACCTAATTAATTTATCATTCTAAATAATATTCTATTTTAAATAAAATAAATATAAATATTTTTCACTCACAAAAAGTCAAGTTCCTTAATCACCACATAAATTCACTAAAACTAAATTTAAATTAAATTGGATAAGATTTAATAACTAAAATACAATTTTAAAAAAATAATAATTAAAGTCAAGTTTTCATAACAAGAACTAATTATAAACTTACTAATAATTGTGAGTTTCATGCACACAATTTAGAAATATCTAATAATGAAGAATTAGCTTTTCTAATTTTCTAACATAAAATAGTCATCTTTTTATTTTGTTGCTTTTATCTCATGAAAACTTGCTATTAAAATAATAAATCAGATAAATATACTCCTAATATTTATTTCTTTCTAATTCAGTTATCTACTTTTTTTTTGCATTATTCTATTTTCATTTTCTCTTAACATGGCTTTTTTCCTTGATTTTAGCTTCTAATTTTTCTATTTTCGTTTTCTTTTTCTATGAATTATTTCTATTGTTATAAAATAAAACATATATTCTAATTTTGAAAATGGCATAAATTTAATAACTAAACATAATTTTACTAATTAATTTGCCACACAATTATTTCTAAAAATAATAATTAATAAAATATAATTCTTTCCCTCACATACAATTTCAAATAAAATATATATATATATATATAATTTAAATTACTTTTATTTCACCGAGAGCATTTTTAACTAACAATTAATTAAATAACAACTATAACATATTAAATGATTTTCTTTTCTAATAAAATAAGAAGACAATATATCAATAAAATTAATTTATGCAATGACTATGCAACTATATGTCATCTAAGTGCCAGTGTGTGCAAATTTCTTTCACCACAGTCGCTATCAGTCGGCTAGATGCCCCCTCCTCGATGATACTCTCTCTGTCAAGAGTATATTTCTATTACGCACACAAGTCAAAGTTTGGTTAACGATCATTAAATTAGTATATTAAATTGAAAATTAATTATTGAAAATAGGGGTTATGACACATCTAGTGGCAGGATGGAGGTGGAGCCAGAGCCACAAGCACAACCTTCGATGCCGAGCAAGAAGCCGCACCAGAGTGGAATGATTAGAAACTCTCCTCAATTTTTCACTAGATTAGGGAGCCAGAAAAGAAAGATGTAAAATGTTGTAATATGCAATTTATGAATTATGGTGATGATTTTCAAAGGCAATCATCATAAATTCATAATAGTTGCCAACTAACTATTGTATCAAGATTTTGCATCATGATGCAATTTTGTACTCAATTTGTATTCAAATCTAAGTTGTCGGTTCTGGTTCGGATCCTGGATCGGGTTCGCGGATTCGGTTCGTGGATTCGGCCAAAAAAAAATTGGGCCTGGGTTCGTTTTGGGTTTGATCGTACTCTATATATATATATATATATATATATATATATATATAACATTACATTATTAATTAATAATTTATATATGTGTAATATTATATTATTAATATATATTATATTATTAATTTATATTTATATATTATAATATTATAAATATAATATTACATTGTTAATTAATAATTGATTTTTATATATGATAATACTATATTAATATATAAAACATAAAAGTAATAATATGTAATAAATATTAATAATAAAATCATTATATTATAATATAAGATATAATATATAGATAACAGAATCTGTGTATAGTCAAAAAGGGCAAACTTTATTATTACAGATTACATAAATAATTAACTAAATGAAAGGCTTTTATATGTGAGCCTTATAGTGCTCAAAATTGTCTCACGTCGGAAAATTTTATAAACTCGTCGGCTGTTCCTATCGGCGTATTCCTTGAACCTCCTACGGGTGCAAGTGCTAGAATATTGCAATATTATATTCTGTGATGTGAATATTTTTGCAATGGAAAAAACAATCGCGTTTTATTTAAAACAAAATTCGTCAAAATTCCCAGATTCGTCGCGGCGGGCTGGAAAATGGTCTAGATTCGCCAGAGGTGCGCCTAGGTTCTTTGTGGACGAACCAACAAAGGATTTTTTGAACCCTGAACAGATCGATCTGCGAATCGGTTCCGAATCCGGACCAAGTTCAAATCGGACCCGAATCCGGCAGGGTTTTAAGCAAATCCGATAACTTAGATTCAAATGAATCAAATCTAATAGAAAACACTTTTGTAGTCATTTATTAACTCATTGGATACATTTTGTCATTGAATTTTGCCAAAAAAATGTGTTTTTACAGAAATTTAAGCAATTTTTTAAGTTGAGTTTTTTCCGAGTCACAAATTTTGGGCTGCCGAGTCAAAGTCTGCCAACTATGTGTATATCAATTACATTAGCAAAGAATTAGGGCAAAAAAGAGGGCCCTAGACACAAAGAAAATACAATAAAGCAATAAAAGTAGGAAAAACAAAGAAATAGAACACAGAGGTTAAAGAGAAATTTAGTGATGTAGTTTAGGAATCAGATGCACAGAAAAATGGCACACAAATGTAAGTTCACGCCATGAATGAAGAGTACTTGTCAACATATTAACTTCAAGGGATGAAAACATAATTACATTATAAAAAACCCTTAATACAAGTTTTTCACCCTTCAACCACGTAACTACTATATGAGAAAACTTCCTGTAAACTACCTTCCTATTAACTCATTAATATAACATTACTAATATCTAACATTGAGCAAACACACAATCACATTATTATATAACACATACAAAACCGACCACAACAACCAAAAAACGCCTGCTTGGTCCAAAAGGGATAAACTGGATTATCTAGAGCATCTATGAATAGACAACCACCCAACCCCCTACCCTGTAACTCAATCCTCTATCTCCAAACATAATTACATTATAAAAAACCCTTAATAGAAGTTTTTCACCCTTCAACCACGTAACTACTATATGAGAAAACTTCCTGTAAACTACCTTCCTATTAACTCATTAATATAACATTACTAATATCTAACATTGAGCAAACACACAATCACATTATTATATAACACATACAAAACCGACCACAACAACCAACAAATGCCTGCTTGGTCCAAAAGGGATAAACTGGATTATCTAGAGCATCTATGAATAGACAACCACCCAACCCCCTACCCTGTAACTCAATCCTCTATCTCCTAATATTGATCAACATATGTTGATACCTATGTGCATCCTCCTGATGCATGACTCTTTGCTCCACACTCTGTGGCAAGCAACCTTGTCAATCTATACATTTAGTATCATGCTAACAAGATCATTATGAAGTACATCATTCAACATGCCTCTAACTATTACCACAATATGAGCAAGATATGTCATTGCCCAACCATGATGACCAACATCCTTGGTAGATTACTCTTATCACAACATTAAGATAACATAGAGTTAAGAGAACACCACTCATAGACTGATCATGAAGACCTTCCTTCCCCCTATTACTCAAGAGATGGGAAACAAAATGGCTTCACTTCTTGCTAGAAGCTTGCTCTACATCAATGCTCAAAAACCAAAAACCAAAAGTTGAACAGCACACTAAAATTGGAAAAGCAACAACACATTACTCCTACCAAAAATGTTACTCAAGCATTTTACCCAATCCCCAAGTGAAAAGCAAACCCAAGATTGGAATTATCCTTCATCCTCCAACAGATCTTCTAACCTCCTCTTAGACCCCCTAGATCCCTTCCACTAGATGTAGTATTACAACTGTAGCTCTGAGAACAAAAGCATTGAGTGACATGGCAAAAATGACATTATCAAGTTTGAAGGTGTCAATTTTGACTGAAAATGCACCTTTATAATAAAATCCTTGTCTCCAATAACAATGAAAAGTGCACACAAAGATTCCTTATTTCGCTACTCGTTTTGCAATTATACACTTTATTAATGCATATATCATAGCAAAAGAACACGTTATATAAAAAAAGCAAGATGTGGGACTTGAACTTATGACCCTCCTACTTCAATGTGTTAACAAAACATTCTCACCACAAACGAAAAGGTGACATTTACCTACCTTTGCCCTTTCAAACATAAAAAGTGGCAACTTCATAATCGTGAATTGGAGCCATTCCACGAATTTCAGCTATCTTGTTCGTGGTTGAGACTAGTACGCAACCTCCTTTTTTCACTTATGTATCAAAATGTCTTGAAATACATGTCACTAAAAATAGTTGTGGCTAAAAATAACCAATATGGTAGTTCCTTGTAGTGCTTTCTCATTCTAGCCATGGTAAATCCTCGAGAGAAGCCACGAAGGCCTAATGACCATTAATGACTCACTGAGCAATATTGGTGCCTTGAATCTGATTCCTTCCTTGAAAACTTGTGAAATTGAGCATCAATGCCCTCAACCTTGTCCATGATGAATATTTTTTACATGAAAAATCATCCATCTTGAAGCACTTTGAATAAAGAGTTAAGGAAATGACAAGATTTCCCGATGACATTTGTTGTAGGTGCTGGAAGGATGAGAACAAGCGTTGATCCTCAAAAAACTGCAATGAAACTTGAAAAGTCTACTGCTAATGATGAACAAGATGTTGGGAAACTTGCTCCAATGGCATCCTTTTGTGTTTTGAAAGTGAAATTTGGAATTATCAATGTAGATAGTGTGATTTTGACTATTCCTTGGTCTTTTTGTTATAATTTGACATTCACTTTGTCACTTATGTGACTTACCCTCTCCAAGGACACTTTTGAGCCTCTTGGTGCAACTTTTCTTATGTTTTCTTATTCACATTTTGACACTCAACCTCCTCTTTGAGCACACTTGAGAGACATTATGCAGTTTATCTTCTAGTTTTCAATTTATAACTTGACATGATGAGCCAACATATTGCTATAGAGCTAGCTGACCCTATATGCAAAAAACTAGTGGGTTAGTCGCCGTTAGTATATGCTTGGGGGTAGTGGGCCTAACAATTTGTAGGGATGCTATCTTTACTCCAACCTTTGCCTCTACAACTAGATAATCTTAAATTGGCTCCGCTAGTATTTTATATGATGTCGGATAAACTTCAATCAGTGTTGCTTGCTTGAATGCAGGTGAAACAATGAGTTATACTTAGTCAAGTTATATTGGTGCTCCCTATGATACTAATGTTGCTTCCTCCCGGGGTGGTGGAGGGGGGGAGAGAAGTTGTGGATGATTGGTACTGGTTGAAGGGAGGGTAAGATCGGATACTACAAAACAATTATATGGGTGTTCATTCTATGGCAAAACCTTGGTTTAACCTACATATGGATAGGTGTGCATTCAAGGGGTGGAATATCACTTTTTCATGTTTTCACTTCGACATTTTGACACATAACCTTCTCTAGGGTGCACCTAGTAGACATTATGCATTTTATCTTATGGTTTACAATTCACAACCTGACACTTAACCTCCTAGGGGCACGCTTAACAACTTGTGAACACTCTTGTTCTATTTTCACATTGAAAATTTGACACTTGAGTGGCTAGGGGTGCCCCTAAGACCTCCATTGCATTTTTGTCATGTTTGCAAGTGCCATTTTGACACTTAAATGAAAAGGGGTGCCCCTAGAGGGTGTAGTGCCCTTTTGTCATGTTTTGCAAGAGGCATTTAAGTGGCTAGGTGCATGCTCGAGGGTTGGAATGTCATTTTTTTATGTTTTTACTTTGACAATTTGACACTTAAGTGAGTTTGGGCACCCCTAGCCACTTAAATGTCACTTTTTCATTCTAATTTGATGTTGAGTTTGGCCACTTAAATGAAAAAGTGCACCTTTCGGTCTAATTTGAAGTTGACTTGTTATAGCCCTTCCACTTTTCACTTAAGTGACCAAAAGGGTGCCTTTTGACCTATTAGGCTATGTTGCTGGTTCAGTCCTACAGACCTGCTACAGACCTGCCGGTGCAGGTCTGATCCGTCCTAGATCCGGATCCGGGTTTGATTCTGGCGGGGTTCAGGCAGGGTTCGAAAAATATTCTGTGGATTCGACTGGTAGGAAGGTGAGCGAATTTGTGATGAATTTGCCCTTGTTCTTCTGTTGCTGCAACGAATCCGACGAGTTTGAGTATTTTTTCCTTGTTCTCATTGGCGATTTTTGTGCCTCTGCTCCCACAATGCTATTCAAATCGCTGGATCCAGTGGTATAAATGGGGAGGCTCGACATGTTGGGTTTAATATGGGCAAACGATTTGGATTTATATTTTATATTAATATGAATATAAAATATAAATAGCGCAAATGATTTATATTTATATGAATATGAATATAATATATTAATATATTTATATATATGTATTTTTCTATTTCTTATTTATATATATATTTTTTTATTTTTATTTTTAATGCACCTGGTAAACTTTTTAACGTGACCGCCGACGCTGGTGCGACATGCCCTCCGGCTCCACGCGAATGCTTTTGCCCGGAGCAATGAACCGGTGAGGCCACAACACGGGGGACCTCATCCCCTAGCAAGAACACTTCAAACCCGCGAGCTCATTGGCCCAGCGAAGGCGTAAAGCCTGCGAGCTCGTTGGCCCAGTGGGGGTTTGAACTCTGGTGGCCGCCACTACAACCGAGCAACTTAACCACCGAACGACGCCCTCATTGGCCTTATTTATATATATATATATTAATATATAATTATATTTTTAATTTTTTGTTTATATTTATATAAATGGATATTAGTCTTTAGATATTAATATTAATATATTTTTATTTCTATATATGTAAACGATTTATATTTATATTTATGTATTTTTATATTTCTTATCTATTAATATAAAACGATATTTTTTATTTTTTGTTTATATGTTAAATATAAGGGGAGGCTCGACATGCTGGGTTTAATATGGGCAAACGATTTGGATTTATATTTATATTAATATGAATATAAAATATAAATAGGGCAAATGATTTATATTTATATTTATATGAATATAAATATATCAATATTCATATTAATATATATATATATATTAATATATAATTATATTTTAAATTTTTTGTTTATATTTATATAAATGGATATTAGTCTTTAGATATTAATATTAATATATTTTTATTTCTATATATGTAAACGATTTATATTTATATTTATGTATTTTATATTTCTTATATATTAATATATAACTATATTTTTTATTTTTTGTTTATATGTTAAATATATTTATATTAATATATTTTTTATTTCTTATTTATATTTAAATATCTACATAATATATTTATAAATTATAATATATATAAATGGATATTAGATACGTTTCTTATTTTAGAGATACATATAATTATTGCTATATATATATATATAAGTAAAATATATATACTTAATTACTACTGCAAATATGTATATATATTTTTATTTTTATATGTTTTTGTATGTACGAACCCAAAACAAACCCACACCCAAAAAAAATTGACTGAACCCACGAACCGAACCTACAAACCTGAAGCAATACCAGGATCGGTAACTTAGCTATTAGGACCTTTTTCACCTTTAAAAGCACTTATATTGACCTGCTAAGCACTGAACCCACTTGAAACTCTCTTAAAAGTGATTTTTCTCTCCAAAAATGACATCCACATGCTGAAGAGAGTCCCCAGTCACTTAGCGACCATTTTCACTTATTTTTTGTAGATGAAACCCATTATTCTTCCCTGATGCAAGTTCCACATCATCAAGACATGCTTCACGAGCTCTGTTGATCATTTTCCCTACCTTGGCACTTCACTACCTTTCCTTATATCCAAGTTGTCATTTTCACCTTGCCTAACATGCTTGAAAATCTTCTCTCATAGGCCTTGCAAAAGCATCAATTAGAATAGACAACAACCACATTGACAACTACTAGAGACAAGGGCTCATGAACAGCTTATGAACAAGAAATGACCAGTTTTGGCTTGAAAGTTGACTATGAAAATTTGTATGGTACAACAGTATGTAGCAAAAAGAACGTGGAGTGCCTCTTTTAAAATAAGGACTACACAACAAATAAATTATCTTCTCATGAAATACGATAATTAAAGCCTACAGAAGTCATGGGCTTCCTCAAGAGGCATTTGACACTGTTTCTGCAAATGCAAAGTAGCTTCCAACCTGATTGGTTCATCATTGGCAGCATACTTCCAGCTTGTGCCAAATTGGGAGCTTTGGAACATGTTATGGACATTCATCAAACTATAACCAGAAGTGGGCTTTTTGACTGAGGTTTACAAGCAAAAGTAAAAATCACTCAACGATTTTGGGTAAACTGATTGCAAAAAAAGCTTGTATAGTTGACACATCCTTCCTCCATTTCCAATGGCTCTGATACCACTTGTAGGAATCAGATGCACAGAAAAATGGCACACGAATGTAACTTCACACCATATATGACAAGTAATTATCAATATATTTACTTCACAGAATGAAAACATAATTACATTGTGAACAAGCCTTTATAGAAGGCTTTCACCCTTCACCTAACTCTTATACAAGAAAACTTCCCACAAACTACCTTCCTATTAACCCATTAATATAACATTATTAATATCTAACACTAAACATAACATACTGTCAACATTATTACATAACACATACAAAACAAGAACAAAGGCTTTTGGATCACACCAACCACAAAAGCCAACGTGCACATTTATCTCAGTAGTGTGGAATTTGGACAAGGACGGGTAGCTAGCCATCTACATCAGGTGTTAATATTTATTTTTGGGGAAATATGAAATTAAAATATAGTGGTTAATGGTTTGTCATTTTGACAAGAACTACAGGAAACCCCCTTTTGTGCTACCAGCCATTGATATATGTCATCCCTGAAATTATAATGCTACCACCTCAAATATAGAAAAAGGAAAAGGTATCCTGTAGGTCTTTACAATTGGTTTTCAAATTGGTTATGATAGCATCATTAAGGAAAAATAAAGCCATGTAATGTTACACCCCCACCGTGGAATCCAGTCATACCAACAGCCATGAAAGCAAGTAACCATGTATCAAATGTAAAAAGTGGTACAGCATATCAAATCCTCCTTACCAATGAAATATCAACATGATTAGATAGAATGATGAAAGAGGAACATTAAACATATAAATGATTTTCTGAGACACTGCATAAACATCATTACTTGTTTTATGCATCATTCTATGACAGTGCTACAGCATATCAGTTCCCCCTTACCAATGAACTATCAACGTGATTAGATGGAATAATAAAAGAGTAACATTTGCCACATAAACGATTTTCTGAAACACTGCATAAACATCATGACTTTTCTTATCACTAATTCTAAATTGACAAAGGATTACGAAACTGTAACTTCATTCTACAAGGGAAGCAACCTTTGATGTGTTAAAATTCACAAGTCTCTTTGCACAAACTTGGCCTGGCATAACTCACTAAATCTGGTTCAAAGCATGGACTAGTGCCACTGAAAAGAAATGGCTCTATCTAGTTCACATTAAACAGCATTCGATTTTGACTCCCAGATAAATAATTATCAATCACCTTCCAAATGAATTGGCCCTGGAAGAGTAGAGAGGTGTTGCATTGGAGGCTGCTGTTGGTCTTGACTCTAAACACAAGAAGACAAATTGCCTTATGTTCATGAGGCTATTTTCAGGCATGCTCAAAATTAAATCCAGTTCTTTTCTAAACCTCCCTCTACCATTTTGATGTATGTTTATGCTATCATTATATATGTTATCTGGATCATTTCCCGTGTGCATGACTAAAATGAAAATTGTATATAAAACAGTTTGTTAGCCATATCTTTATGGTTAAAATATTAATTGTACAAATGCATCATGTAGACCCCAGTGGTCATAATTGGGGCAATGGACAAGTAGTAAATTGCAGATACAAGTCGATTGTGTGAATAAATGTATGCAATTCTGATTTGAAAAATACACCATGCATCAATGGAGAAGAGCTTATGGATGACTCGTGCTGCTCATGAGATTCTGAATAGCTGTCTTCCTTTGTCTACTTTGGAAAAAGAACCCCTTAAGATTGTAGTACTCAGATCACTTGCTCTTTGCTTATATGGTAACTTTTATTGAAACATTAGCATACATGTTACATATAATATTAAATGGGATTGTTATTTTTCTCATGTCGTATATAAGTTGCCCAGAGTTTTGTGTGTAATAATTTACTTTGCATACACATGGAATCTGGATGGTACAAATACAGATTAAGTAGAGAAAGACGGAGAAGACTGTTGCCCTTAGACATGTATCCTAATCTATGTACTAGGCTAACCTTGCTTGGTAGCTGTCACAGCCCATTTTGTATATGGCACAGTATTTCATAATTATATTATTGCACTAAACATATATGATGTTATGCTGGAGTTATATGCTATCTTTGAATCATTTGGCTAACTGTTTTGTTTCATTATTTGAAATAGATTCTGATATGTTACGTTATAACATAATTTATGGATGAATATGACTTGTTTATACCTTGTTATTAATTGATATTGACTAACTTCAATGGATGTCTGAGTGCAACAGGATCCACCACAAATTCTCTAAATGGGAGAGTATCAAAGGAGAAGGAATTAGTTATTCTAAGGCCGTCATGCATAAACTCTCACATGCACTAAATCATACTAGTATAGTTGCATATGGGATTGGAGTTTATGGTTAGCATAGATGGTTATTGAATATTAAAATGTGAATTTTATGGTCTCGTTATAGCTAACATTTATTATAATTTGAATTTCCGGAAAAAAATTGAACACACACACACACACACATATACATATGATTTTAATTGAATGGATGGAATTACCGCAGTTATCTTTTAATTGATTGTTACATTAAATTCTATATATACATTTTTCGTGCAAATATTAATTAAATATTGCACCGGGAAAATGTATATTATAACTGGAATTAATATGGGTAATACTTTAATCATTTACCAATGACTGTGGCCATTGTAATTTTTTCATTCTGTTAGGAATTTGCAAAGGAATAAAGAATGGTTTTTTTTCCTCTAATCTCGAGCATGGGAAATGATTGAACTTTATTAATTAAATATTTCCAGCAACAGCTGTAAAACTTTGGATGAAACATTTATATCCTGCTCAGGCATGTTCTTCCTTGAGCTGTCTTATTCTGAATATAAATGTGCATGGATTTGACCTGGGTACCCGCCAGAGCCATATGGAATTCCTTCCCAGGCATACTTGTCAAATAAAATTATTTAAAACCAACACCTGGAACTTGCCAGTCACAGGGAATAAAAGTTAAAAAGAGGAATTACACAAGGGAGGGTAGAGAAAAGAAGGAGAAGAATTCTGGAAAGGGGAATTTACAGCCTGCAAGCTTTGAACCGGTATGTTCAGTCTAAATTTTTAATTGTATTATATGCATGTAATAGTACAAGAATTTATATGTTGTTCCATGTATGTGATCTGTGAAAATATCCAAATTTCTTTCAGTACCTGCAACCTTAAAAATAAATATCAAAGGCGTAAAGTCATAACCTGTGTGTTTAGCATTGTAGAGAAATACAAACTAGATCGTACCAAACCATAGATAAAATGTTGTAGGAGAAATTGAGCCTTAGGAAGGCGCCCAAGAATTCTCCAGCTTTCAATTGATTAGCCAACAATTAAATAAGAGAGTTAGAGGCATGCTACAAGCGCCTTCAGCCAATCTGGCCACCCATTTTACCTCTTAAATTATATTCATTAAATACTCAAACCACTAAAAATAGCCATTCAAGGTGCCCGTGGAAAAGCATAAATTTTTTACATAAAAGAAGAAAATGTTGGCTGAACCAACAAATATCCAAGAATCTCTGTGAGGATGCTTCCCTAGAATCAAACAACATTCAATATTGAATGGAATATATAACCAAACTGCAAAATGATACAAACAAAAACTGTTATGAGCAGCCTTCTACAGGCGCCAAGGGAAAATATATACTCCCAAGCATTGCTGCTGCACTTTGTATAGGAAATAGGCGCCCAAAGCAGCTCAAATAGGTGCTCAAGTGAAACCCTAATCATTTTCTGCATACTTAATGCTTATTGTTATTATTTAAGTCTTAATACTTGCAAGAGGAAATTATATGGAATAAAATAGAAATGTATTTTACCCAAGATTGACGTGAAATAAATAGCAAGCAAAATATATTGTTTGGGAAAGAAAATAGAAAGAATAGGTGTTAAATTATTCTTTCTAACCAAAGGATTTAAACTAATATTTACATACGGTAAATATTTATTTGTGTTCACAATTAATACTTACATAAGGTAATTATTGAAATTAATATTTACTTATGGTAAATATTTAATTGTATTCATTTACATATAACTGATAAATCACAGTTATATATGTTGATTTACACATCATTGATATTATTGTAAATAAAGAATTAATAAGCCGAAGCATGCATGGTATAGTGAGACGTGGCCTAATTCCAAGCGGAATACTTTTCCGAAAGATTGGAATCACAGGATGTATACCATCGCGTGGGTTTATAGTTTGCATATCTATAAATTTGCTTGTGGGCATTGGGTAGAATGCATTAGTTAAACCCAATTTCACTTTCATGCATGTCGGCCTCGAAGAACTAATTTCTTCGCGACGGGTCAGGCTATTCGTGTGGATAGCATTGGGAAGCCTTCAGCTTTGTGGTAGGGTGGAAGTCGCCTTTGTGATGCTCTCTTGGCTTCGGGTTACAAAGAAGGAGCTAAGGGCGAGAGATTGCACCGAGATGCCACAATATTTCCTAGTACTTAGTACATTGAAAATGAATGGTTATAAATGGAAATGGTTTAAATTGTAATTTGTTCCGCTTTTGTGTATTCATCATCATCATGACAATGTAATATATAAACAAAACCCACTATGAGTTGAGAATATTGTGATGAACATAGAATTGATATAGAACCCAGATGCTATTGTAGAGATGTATGACTCTATGCTCATAAAGGGTTGGAGATAACTCATAAATGCAATAATATGTTTTACTTTCCTATAAAAATTAATATTTTGTATATAGAACTTGTGTATCTGTATGATGTATCATACCTATTCTGACGCATGATGATTTGTGGAGGTTGAGCATAGCTTAACCTTAAGATGGTTAAATTAACCTTGATATTTCTTTTACATGGACTTGGATTTGAATGAGTTTAAAATTAGAGTAATATATGATGTAGTATTTTTGTATTGTTCTATGGTGGAATTAAATGGTGAAGCTACATGACATATTTATGTAAGTTGTGATCACTAAGATGTTTCATCATTTGTGCTTTCTTCATATGATGTACTTATGGATATTGAGCATAGCTTGAACCATTGTTGATTAGTTCATACTCTGTTAACCTCACCTAGACATAGCGTCTAAAGGAAATTTAAATGATAGAATGAAATTAGATGTAGAAATCCTGTATTATTTTTTTATGGTTAAAATGGGTGTTGTTACAGTAGCAGAGATGCAAATTAAACTAGTCCATCTTGGGACTATAGTCAATCATTGAGTAGCACTAATCATAGGATGTTTTGCATCTGTATAAGGTTCAACGATGATTGTACCAAATTCCCTAGTAGGGCAAATTTGGCATTACCTAAGTATGAGTATGATTGTATCCATGGTAAAGAACAGATCCATCAAATATCGTTAGCTTGTCACTTGGGTGAAAAGTGGGGACCTATTCCATTATGGTGTTGTTGTGACCAAATCACACATCGCCCCATTAGGAATAGGGACCCCCCTTTTTTTTGAGCTCTGAGCTTTCAGTGAGTTTTCAATGAGTTTTCAACGAGATTTTAATGATGATTTGACTCATTTTCCTCTGCCGATATGGTAACAATTTCCTTGCCTATGATCTTTGGTTCACGATTAAGGGTAGATGAACTTGCAATAATGAAGAATTGTGATCAAATCCTATCTAGATATTGAGTTTTGAAGCCAATCCTTCAGAATGTTTGAGACCCTGAAAAGACTAAGCCTGGAGCCTGAAATCCTGAAAATCCTGAAAAATGGCTAAGTCTGAAATCTGGTGAATCCTCCAAATTCTATATTTTGCATCTTAAATCCGGTGGATTCGGGACCTATCTCAAACATCCTGAAAGGTATATTGAAAAATATTTAAAGTATAAGAAATTCAATCTCTAAACTTATACTTATACTTAAATATATTTTTCAATATACCTTTACTCGCGCGATCCTGAAAAATGCCTGACGATTTCAGAGGATTCAAAACACTGATCTAGTGCGACAGGGTACTTAGATGGCGCAAATCTGGGCGCAAAATCACGAAGGAAAAGGCACTTGCAGATGACGATTTCCACTTGCTCAACCAATGCGCCCATTTAAAGTCTTGAAGTGATGCGATTTTCAAACCTTGAAGTGATGCGAAAATGCTAAAGGATTTTAAACCTTGAAGTAATGCGATTTTGGATGACAAGAGTCGGAGGATTTGAAAAGTCTATCTATTGCGCCAATTCTTGGGGAATTTTCACCCTTCAACCAATGCGAATCCAAAGGATATGAAAAAGACAACACTAAGCTGATCCAATGCGAAATATAAGGCAAGAGGATTTAAATCCTTGATCTCATGCGCTTGAGAAGGAGAGGGAAATTCCAACCAACAACAAGAAGATCACCAAGCCTTTATCTAGTGCGCCATCAAGGGAGTTGTAAACATTTAATAATTGTTGCCTTGGAAAACGTGCAAAATGCATTTATTTAATAAAGATCAAATCTAAATTAAATGTTCGTGCACAATAGTAAAGGAGGTCGGCCTAGAGAAAAGGAAAAGTTTTAAAAGCAAATTATGTATATATACCTCATTTCCTTTTCATTTTTATCATTTTCAAGAGCAGATTTGTTCTTCAAGAGCAGATTTTTTCTCAAGGGGCAGCAACAAGGGTTTTTGTTCGCAAAAGGAAGTCTCCCAAACATTCAACACAAGCACTTAAAACTTGATCCAAAGCGACCTAAGGAAGAAGGACTCAGTTAAGGTTAATTGCACATTAAAGGTGAGTGCCAGAGGATTTCAAAAGCCTATCTAATGCGCTAGATCTCAGAGGATCTCAATTCTTGATCTAATGCGCCAATCCAGTCAAATCTCCAAGATGAAATCCAGAGGATTTCAATTCTTGATCTAATGCGCCTAGCTCCAAGGCGAAAACTTGAGGATCTTTAAGGCCTTATCTAATGCGACCTCATGAGGGGAAACTCTAGAGGTTCCAAAAGTCTATCTAGTGCACCCAAATAGTTTCAATGTGAAGTTTGAAGGATCCTTGTCTAAGGCGAGAGTCAGAGGATTCTAGTCCTCCATCCAATGCGCCATGCTAAAAGGTGAGATCCTAAAGTTCTATCTAATGAGATCAAATGCCTTGAAGACTTCGAGTTGCTGATCTAATGCGCCAAGTGTTAAGAGGATTTCGATTCTTCATTCAATGCGAAATGTTTAAGAGGAATCCTATACCTTGAACTAATGCGAAGTCCTTGAAGATTCTCCAAACTTGATCTAGTGCGACTTAAAGCAAGAGAACATTAATCCTCTATCTAATGCGAAGCATGAAAGGAGGATCATCAAAGGGTCATCTAGTGCGAAATGCTGAAAGCAAGTGTTAGAGTTTCATCCGGTGCAACAAGACAAGAGGATTCTAAGGAAGATCATGACATTCCAAGAAGGAGACTCCGTTATGCCCATCCAATGCGAAATATGAAGAGAAACTCAAATACAACTCCAAAGGATATGAAGAGGAATCAACAAACTTGATCTAATGCACCTATCTCTAAGGGCAAGACTTGAGGATTATCAAGACCAAATCCAAGGCGAAATGTGAAGAGGAATTAAAAACTTCATCTAATGCGAAAATCTTAGAAGACTCTCTACCCTCCATCTAATGCGCCACCCCATTGAGCAAGTAAAACTAAGTATCATCCAATGCGAATTGCCAAGGAGAATTTCAATTCTTGATCCAATGCGACTTCTAGAGGATTAAAAGTAGTGGTTTAGAATGCAAATTTTAAGAATTTCAATGAAGATCAAGAACTTGTTATCTAATACGCTTGGCTTGGAAATGCATTCTTGTATGTTATAAATCAAATATTATCATGTTTATCAAGGGGATTGATGCTGTTCCTTTACTTGTGTTGCAGCAAAAAGGAGGAATCATCTAAAGATCAAGTGATAAGAACCTTTGACAAGCAAGGAAAGAGAAAGAGCAAGGCATCATGTAGCTGTTTCAAGGGTATCCTTCATCATCCCTGTGTTGGAATTCTTCATCAAGTGGCATCAAGTTGAGATTGTCTAGAAGACATCCACCCGAAGGACATCATCTTCATCAAGGCTTCCTAAGGTATCAATTCTACTTCAAGTTCTTCAACCTTCAAGAAAAGTCATCAAGTAGCTGCTCCACCTCTAAGGAAGGTGTTATCATCAAGCAAAAGCATTCATCCATCAAACTTCAAGACTCTTCAAATTTCCAAGTCCAAGAGAGTCTCCTACTCTTCGTGAAGAAATCAAGTGTCATCATCTACTCTCTAGCCTACATGAAGATACATCGAAGAAGATTCACATCAATCTATCGACAAGAAGAAGAATCATAAAGTTAGTCAAGTGAGGCGACAACTATCATACATCCAGTTAACAAGAAGAATGAACAAGGCGAGATCCACAAGATGTATTCCTAAATATACAAGTTCAAACAATCACATTGAATACATCATTACAAGTTGATACAATTTTCAAAGTATGCTGAGTTGGCACTTATGTGGCGAGTACACATCATTTAATTTTGATTAGCCGCATTATTTAATGCATGCAATGTATCATTTAATAAAAGAAGTCAAAGGGATTCCTATGTGGAGGAATATTTTAAATGCTTTCGCCTTACCTTATCACATTGGAAAACGTGCCTTCATTGCCTCTCTCTTTTTTGCTAAAAATAGCAAGTTGTTGTAACTACCTCTGAGGTGGCACGATCTAGACCCTTGGCTGTCGAATTGATCTAAGCCATTCATTGTAACCTGGACGACTATATAAAGGCCTTGTTGCCTCATTTGTAACTCATTAGACATTAGAGATTAGATTAGAGATAGAGATTAGAGAGTAGATCATTAGTAGTAGTAGAGAGTAGATTTTCAAAGTAGAATAAAAGAGACTCTCAAAATTCTCTGAGAGGGCTGGAGATTGTTGTAAATATTTTCCAAGATTAATGCAAAGACATTGGAGCTACTTGTTTGGTGTTAAGTATTATCTTGTGGAGTATCATGGTTTCCTGAATCTTGATGGAATTAAGAGATGTTTCAAATAGCTTAGATTAGAAGTGCAGTGATGCAATGAATATGCGTAAAGATATTTGATGAATTCTTCTGGTTCATACTTTTCGTGTATTGTCGAAGGCAATCCACTTTGCAAAGTTAGACTGAACCTTCATTTTCTTTAGTTCGGTTGTGAATGCTTGTTCAAATTGCGCCAGCTGTGGGTGTTTGGATGGGGATTTACAACATGAAAATCCTTGAGTTTCCTTAGAAGATTGCACTAGCTTCGTGTAGTTGTTGGTTCTCATGGCGAAGCGAAGTTTGGTTTCATGAGGAGTTTGTCTATCTTTACATGTTTCATTATCTCATTGTCCTTAGATTAGCCTTCTAAACCCTTACCCCCTTTTTCATTTTCTTTATCATAGAAACCTTGTATATATGTCATCCACATCAAAGGAGGAATAAGTCGAATGAAAGGAGAAGAGTCTGCGTAAGTCCCTTTGTGTTTAACAGCAAAATCATACTTAAATCGCTGAGCTGTCTCTTACCGAAAACATTATTAGAAGGAACCTTGGAGTTATCTCGTTTGATCACTTAGTTCAGCATCCGAGAGGCTTTGCTCAAGAGAGAGTCAAATACTCAGTATTTCACTCTATTGTTGACTTGTCGAAAAACAACCATCAACAGGTGTAAGCATAGTAAAAGCTCTTGACGTAGAAAGAAGAAAATAATGTCATCTCCCCAAAAAGTTAAAATTTTTTGTAGAGATTGTTGCTTCTCAGTGTCCAATTTTATGTTAATTTGAGCCTCCTATTGGATCTAATATCCCAAACTCAAGAAATGGCTGTGCTGTCACATTGCCTTTATGGTATCCAAGAACAAAGCCTCTACTTAGTGAAGCCCTGGGTGATTTATATTTTGCCCATATGTCGCTCCAAAATATCTTAACCAAATTCTTGTTGTCATCGAGACCTTAAAATAGTACTTTTATGTGCCCATTTGTGGATGGCTGTTTGATAAAATAAATACATGAAAAGATACGGCATGAAAGAATAGTTTTTCTTGACTAAAGGTAAACCAAAAAATTATTCTGAAGCACAAATTGCTATGAATTAGTATGCAGGCTTGTTTAATTGAAAGCAATCATTAAATTGTAAACTGGGAGAGGTACCGTGGCAGTAAGTACAAGCTGACAAGTATCACTGTCAGCCCATCTCACATCATCTGGCCCACCTCACATTCATATTAATGCTCATCTTCAACATTTCAATTCATGTTCCTTGGCATGTTACCTGCTCTACAAACTGTGTGTTTTAACTATGTCATGCCCCAAAGAAAATTATAATTAGATAAAGGGAATCGTCATTCTTGTTTAAGCGCCTCCTTATGTGAGAATTAATCATTATGGTTTAATGAAGACCGACTTCATATGTATGACAGTGCTGAATTTTCCTGAAGAACATCTATCGTGTTGAATGCTGACAGAACTGCACATTGGTGGCGCCAACAGTAGAAATTAAATACATTTGTCTATTGGCAGGCCGACTCCCTAGTAAAGGCACTTCCCTTGCTTTAAGTGCTAGCTATATGGCTGACCCATATACATTAACTGCCCATTATTAAGTATATAACAAGCAACGACCATAAGAATATATCTGGTTTAAAGACGCCAACCTCCCCATGCTTGCCAACCACCCTAGGCACCAAAGTCAAATGTAATTAATTTGGAATCATACATATAAGCAGCTATTAATAGTAAGGGTGCGATGAAGATAATTAAAAGAGGCAGCGATCATAATTAAGAAGACAAATCGATGATTATGAAAAGGTAGCGATTCATCATAGAAAGGTGTGGCTGTTAAGAAGTGAGGTGTCTTTCAAGAAGAATATGAAAGTATAAAGTAAGAGGAAGTAAGGAAGGATTCGGGATCGAATCATCAGCAAATTATTAATATTCTAGCAATCTGCAAGTCAGATATATCAATCAGACTTAATTGTCAAGCATACAGTAAAACAGCAAATAGGAACTGATTGTATATATATATATATATATATATATATATATATATATATATATATATATATATATATATATATACGTCTTTATCCTATGATCAATCAAAGGGTTGAAGGAAGCAAGTTAAGAGGATGCTGTTTACGGACCTCTCATGCTAAGCACGCCACTTCGAGGGTGGAATTGTCCCTGTCGCTTGGGGTCAAGGGATGGGTTGTCTGGGACACTCGTGCTCTTGGGCTTAGGTGGGTTGAGTAGCTTACAAGCACCCCTTTCAAGGCTTTCCTTTCAAGCTGAACTATGACTGGTTGTTAGGATGGATTCAAGGAGTTTCAATCATAAGAGAGCCAGGTAAGGTAACATGGATAGGGAAAGCAAATACAAGTTTATCTGCCAAGTACGCCACCTCAAGGGAGGAATTGTCATAGTTTGGACATTCCCGCCACTTGGGCCAAGAGGTGGGTTGTCTTAGTTTGGACACTCGTGCTCTTGGGCTTGGTATGGATAGCTTCGGGCAGACTTATCATGTTTCTCATCCAAGTCCTATTATGATTAAATTTCCACTATGCATTATGGCTGATCTTCTATCATGCACCATAGATATTGTGTAGTTTATATAGATTTGAAATAGTTATATATCTTACATGGTTTAAATAGATAATATATTATATATGTTTTGATCATATGAATTATATTTCCAATATTATCTAGCATGATTACAGAACCTAACCAAGATTTATCTTGCTTAAAGCATTTAATTGGTAAGTTTTAAACCCTAACTATATTAAACTTGTGATTCTAGGGCAAGATTTAGGGCAATCCCAAAAGGGGACATTACAAGTGGTATCAGAGCATCCTTCCTGCCATCTTGTGAATGATAGTCGATGCAACGTATATTCATGTGTATACTTCATGCCTTACATACATTCATGTATATGCTTCATGGCTTACGTGTATTCAAGTGTTTACTTCATGACTTGCGTGTATTCATGTGGATACTTCGTGACTTACGTGTATTCAAGTGTATACTCTGTGACTTACGTGTATTCAAGTGTATACTTCGTGACTTGCGTGTATTCATGTGTAGCTTCGTGACTTATGTGTATTCATGTGTATACTTCGTGTATTACGTGTATTTATGCGAATACTTTGTGTATTACGTGTATGCTTCATGCTTCTTATATTACATGTACTTATGCATATACTTGGTGTATTACATGTATGCTTCATGCTCCGTGTATTACGTGTATTTATATGTATACTTCGTGTATTACGTGTATGCTTCATGTTCCATGTATCACGTGTATTTATGTGTATGCTTCATGCTTCACATCTACTTATGTGTATTAAGTGTATCTATGAGTATGCTTCATACTTCGTGTATCACGTGTACTTATATGTTTCATGCCTCACATGTATTTATGTGTATACTTCGTAGATTACGTATGCTTCATGCTTTATGTCTTACGTGTATAATTCATGTATCACGTATGCTTCATGTATTACGTATATCTAGTGTTGGCTTCATGTCTAATGTTTCTCCAACAAGTTACTCTATGTGTGCTTAAAAATTATGAAAATGCCAAATCTATCAAAGCTTTATTTGTCGAACACTTCTTGGGTTGAGAAGCACTAACAAATTAACTTAGGCAATAATGAAGAGTTGTAATTATTGAAGTGAAAAAGTGGGGACTCCCTCAAAATTGAGATATAAAAGGGAGAGCATTTCATTTGAGAAAGGCATCCAAAACATCATTGAAGAATACAATCGAGAATAGAACCCTAAGTGATTTTACAAGTAAATTAGATTAGGTTCTCAAATAAATAATGATGATGAGAGAAAAGATGAAATCCCAAATACGAAAAGTGTGACCCTTCAAATGTAGGACTTCTTTAACAATAAAAAAGGGGAATCTTTTCCTTATGAAGAAACCATCAGTAGGAAATATATCTAACAATCAACTCAAAAGTAAAGTATTATTCTTGAAAAAAAAGCAGCCAAGAAGAGTAGTGACTCTTTCAAGAAATGGATATAAAAGATAAATCAACTCATTAACATAAGCAATCATCACTCATCTATTCATCAAGAAATCAAGCAATCAAAATATCAAAAGTTTCCCAAGGAAAGAACAATCAATCATAACCACTCAACATAGTTGAATCTAATGATATAATTTGACTTCAAATTCTCAAACGAAAATCTAGTTGTCATAAAAACTTAGGCATAACTAAGGATACAAAGATGGATTAAGATTATCTTTCAAACTTCAAGATTTAGGTACACTGTGGTATCATCTTGACCTAGGATGGTCAATCTCTTAAAAGCCAAAACAACAATTTTGAGAGAATGTAATGAAGACAACTCAATTCTTTAGGAAGCTAAAAATTTGGAGAAATGTTGGAAATTTATCGTAAGATATATTCAAGCTTCATGGAAGAGGAACATCATTGAAAATAAATTATTCTATTCCTTTGGAACAAGAGCCAATGTAAAAACAAGTGATCTATCCCACACTCATAGAAACAATGGCAATACATGGATAAACCTTGTAACCTACAAAATTGATCTAGTAAACTTATCTTATGAACCAAATTCACTTCTATATTAGATCATTTCTTCCAAGAATCTCCTAAGTAGCTCCACATTCATAAAGATCAAGGACATCGTTATTAGGCATGTAGGTACCTTAGATAAATTTGATACAAATCAAGTTACAACAAAATTGTTACATAAGCCTATGCTACATTATATTATGGGCCCATAACCCACAAATCCCATAATCAAAAACGAAAAAAAAGATTGAGGAGATACCATGATACTCCATTAGAGGGTCATCAAGACTACAATAAAACATACAAACAAGTAGACCGAAAAGATATAAGACCATTTCAGAAAAGCACATTGCATTTGAGGTCATAGATGTGTGTCGTGCTTCTAATTCCCATCTTAATATATGGACAGCTCACTTTCCTGCGTGAACTCAAAGAGATGTCCATGTGCAAAGATTGAGCCAACTTAATTGGTTCTTTGAAGATGTAGTTGATATCAAAGAAGAAAAGGTGCTTTTGGTTTTCTTCTCCCTGAGGTGATAGAAAAATTGTCTTAAGTTAGGGACCTTACCGGTTACCGACTCTGAGAGATATTGGGAAATAAGTACCAGAAGAATATTGGATAATAAATTGTTCTCATACTTTAGAAGATGTTATCAACCTTATGATATTAAAGAACGATGTTGGCGAGGGGGGGGGGGATTTAAGGCAAGTATACTAACAACAATTCTTCCATGATAATCAGTATCCAAGATTGATCCGGGATCATAATCGGTGATTGCTTGAGGGCAAGCAATCTTGGGCAGGGCGGACTGTCATGCCCCATGGAAAATTATAATTAGATAAAGGGAATCGTCATTCTTGTTTAAGCGCCTCCTTATGAGAGAATTAATCATTATGGTTTAATGAAGACCGACTTCATATGTATGACAGTGTTGAATTTTCATGAAGAACATCTATCGTGTTGAATGCTGACAGAATTGCACATTGGTGGCGCCAACAGTAGAAATTAAATGCATTTGTTTATTGGTAGGCCAACTCCCTAAGTAAAGGCGCTTCCCTTGTTTTAAGTGCTAGCTATATGGCCGACCCATATACATTAACCGCCCATTATTAATTATATAACAAGCAACAACCATAAGAATATATTTGGTTTAAAGACGCCAACCTCCCCATGCTTGCCAACCACCCTAGGCACCAAAGTCAAATGTAATTAATTTGGAATCATACGTATAAGCAGCTATTAATGGTAAGGGTGCGATGAAGATAATTAAAAGGGGCAGCGATCATAATTAAGAAGACAAATCAATGACTATGAAAAGGTAGCGATTCATCATGGAAAGGTGTGGCTGTTAAGAAGTGAGGTGTCTTTCAAGAAGAATATGAAAGTATAAAGTAAGAGGAAGTAAGGAAGGATTCAAGATCGAATCATCAGCAAATTATTAATATTCTAGCAATCTGCAAGTCAGATATATCAATCAGACTTAATTGGCAAGCATACAATAAAACAGCAAATAGGAACTGATTATATATATATATATATATATATATATATATATATATATATATATATATATATATATCAATCGAAGGGTTGAAGAAAGCAGGTTAGGAGGATGTTGTTTACGGACCTCTCATGCTAAGCACGCCACTCCGAGGGTGGAATTGTCTTAAGTTGGACGTTCCTGCCACTTGAGGCCAAGGGATGGGTTGTCTGGGACACTCGTGCTCTTGGGCTTAGATGGGTTGAGTAGTTTACAAGCACCCCTTTCAAGGCTTTTCTTTCAAGCTGAACTATGACTGGTTGTTAGGATGGATTCAAGGAGTTTCAATCATAAGAGGGACGAGTAAGGTAACATGGATAGGGAAAGCAAATACAAGTTTATCCGCCAAGTACGCCACCTCAAGGGAGGAATTGTCATAGTTTGGACGTTCCCACCACTTGGGCCAAGAGGTGGGTTGTCTTAGTTTGGACACTCGTGCTCTTGGGCTTGGTATGGATAGCTTCGGGCAGACTTATCATGTTTCTCATCCAAGTCCTATTATGATTAAATTTCCACTATGCATTATGGCTGATCTTCTATCATGCACCATAGATATTGTGTAGTTTATATAGATTTGAAATAGTTATATATCTTATATGGTTTAAATAGATAATATATTATATATGTTTTGATCATATGAATTATATTTCCAATATTATCTAGCATGATTACAGGACCTAAACCAGGATTAATTTTTTCTTAAAGCATTTAATTGATAAGTTTTAAACCCTAACTATATTAAACTTGTGATTCTAGGGCAAGATTTAGGGTGATCCCAAAAGGGGACATTACAAACTCATTTAAATTTCAATGGACACCTCAAAGGATCCCTTGAGGGACTCTCCCTTCATGGGAGCAATCTCTAACAAGAGACTGCACAATGTATTTTATGTTCAAAATGACTCATAGGGTATGCATATGGTTGAATCCATAGTTGGAAAACTCGGCTCGGCAAAAAACTCGGCAAGCCAATTTTTGGAGAGTCAAAAAAAACTCGAAGAAATCTCGGCAAAAAACTCAGGAACTTAAAAAATTGCTAAAATTTCATTAGAAATGCATTTTTTTTGCAAAATTCAATGACAAGATGAATCCAATGAGTCCATAAATGAGTACAAAAGTGTTTTCTATTAAATTTGATTGACTTCAATGCAAATTGATTACAAAATCGCATTCTCATGCGGAATCCTGATGGCTGAAAGCTTGATAGTCTGATACAAATTACAATAGATAGCTGAAAATGAAAATAGTAAAACTAGAAGTAAATACAACATATTACATCTTCCTCTTCCCTAATTTAGCCAAAGCTAGGGAAGAGGTAGATGCTCTAGTCCTGCGAGTGCATGGTACCTGTGCCTTCAAAATCCACAAAAAATGGCGTTTGAATCCGATCTTCTCGATGCCACAATGTTGCAAATGAACTATTTTTGCTTGGGAGGGGTTTTTTTGCTATGTAGAGCTCAAAAAATCTAATTTCTGATTATGTTTTACCTTTTCTGGCCGCGAAATCCACATATACCTTCTCCCGCAAGTCTTTTGCACAGACTCAGCGAGTCTCTGTAGAAAACTCGGCGAAAACTCGGCAGAAAAACTCTGCGAGTTAAAGTCAAAAAGACTCTTTTCGGAAAAAAACTCACGAGTTTATAAAAACTCGCCGAGTTTTTGGCGAGTCTGCCAACTATGGTTGAATCCATTACTAGAGCCAAGGGACTGGCTAGCACAGGAGAGAAACGTGACCATGCTTCTATTCAGGACTCGTTTATGGAAAATCGGGTTGACAAAAGTCACAGACAAGGTGTTTGAATGGATTGTTTCAAAATCTGTAAATTTGAAGATGTTGAGTGGGTAATGGGGGCTGCCTGGAAAAGTGGTACTGAGCGAGCAAAATCTGAGTAACTGTTTCAGGGTGAGGTTGCTTCCTTCAGAATGAAATTGTTGGCAGTAGGTTCTCATTGCCTTCCATAAATTTGTATGAGACCAAAAAGTGGTTATGAGAGATGAAGACTGTGTCCTTTAGAGCCCTCATGCAAACAGATTTTCAAGGAAAGAGGATGAGGTAAAAGTAAAATTAGAGGAAATGGACAACAAGGAGGAATGCTTGAGGGATGACGAGCAATTTGAGGTGCAGTTTGTTGCACAGAACAACCTTGACAGAGACATGTCAGAGATTTTTATGGGACTAATCATGTCTGAGAAGCTGTGAGATCTATACGCCTACTATCAGATAAAGAGATCATGAAGATTATTGAGATTTTTAATATTCAGGAACTGGTGTCAGTGGAGACCAAAAAGCAGCCAAACCTGATGGCAAGCAGTGGGAAGATGGACAGGGGAGAGGCAAGAACTTCGGCTGCAGGCACATATGGCACTGCTTCACTCTTCGTGCTTGAGGTTTCTTTAGGTGTTGCTTTGAATGTTTCTGTATTGGTTTGTCCTTGGATGGCCACCTGCATTTTGCTTTTGGTAGGGGGCAGTTGCATGTATTAGATGTAATATGAACTCTTAAACATTGATGATATTACAATTCACACTTTTGCAGCAAGTGGATCTGTTCCCAGTTTTTGGCTTTTCCAATCCTATAGATTCAAATGACATCTTAGAGAAGACTTATTCATCTGACAACTCCAATTGAGCCAAAATGCATTCACAAACAAAATGATAAAAAATCAGCTCTTTGGCATCCATTTTGCTATACAAGAGAAAGAGCATAGACAACAGGTATTGCTATTTAGCAGAAAGGAATAAATTATAAAACACAAACACTAATGAAAGCTAGTGACCTGTTGAATGGAAAGGAAACTTGTGATCTCCTCTTATTGGTGGCGGTCAAAAGGTTATTCAAATGTCACCTAAAAGCCTCATTATAGATTGAAGTTGAATCAACGTCAAACTCCTAAAGCGTGGAAGGCTTCCCACAAGAAGAGATCCTTGTCCTATGCTTTCCGGTGGAAAAATACTGAACCTTCATTCCTATTTTTTTTCTTAAACTATGTCTTCAATGTGTCTATGAGACTGGACAGACTTACACCAAGCAAGTTAAATTTGTTGGGACTAGGCAAGCAAGAATACAACCACAAGCTTTTTTCACACAATAAACCTATTGATATTGCCAAAAGATGAATGAAATGTACATAAAAGTCTTGCTTAAATAGGCAAGTATGAGGAGGTGAGAAGGTCGTACTCAACCACTGACTAACCTCCAAAAGCTGCAACACTTGTCCAGCTCAAGTGACACATGTTTGAGCAAGTGGCAAGTTTGCATGCGATAGGTGTCTCACAAAGGTGAGTACACGTCTTCACCACATGAGGTGAGACAAAGTCTAAAAAACCTAAGTAAACTTATGCTAGTGTGAATAGAAATCTCCTAGACATGCTAAAAGCTAACTAGATAGATAATGCCACTTTTCACACTAACACCCCCCCATAAGTGCAATTTAGGGAGTAGTGAAATAATGATGGGTCCCGACAACTAGGCCTGATGAGGCACCCATGTACAAATGCATCTCTCATAAGGTGGAGAAAGAAAGAAAACCCTGTGGGAAAAACTTTCCTCCAAAAGAGAGAAAATAAGAAAGTGTTTTGGACACGACTCAATGGAAGTGCCCTTGACACAATTCAACTGAAAGTGATAGTCCTGCAATACTTGCAAGATCCATAGTAGAAACGTGTGGAATGTCAATTGCATGCCATGTGGCTACAATTCAAATCCAATGTGAAGTCTTGCTTTGAAGATTCTCTGGAAGCCTTAGGTGAAGCAACTCTGAAATTTGTAGAAGCAAAAGAACTGATATCAATCTCCTGTTGTGATGAATCTCTGGAAGTTCTCTAAGAATCAACTCTAGATTAGGTGATGGTGATGTGGAAGTGTTCTTGACACATCTCAATGCAATGCGGAAAAAATGTTGAAGGATGATGGAGTAGTGGAAGTGTTTTTGACATATCTCTGTGGAAGTGCTCTTGGCATAACTCGGAAGCGCTCTTGGCACAACTCGGAAGCGCTCTTGACACAACTCTATGAACCCTATTGTGACCTAATCACACATCGCCCCATTGCAAATGGGGACCCCCTTTTTCTGAGCTCCACTGCTTTGCTTAAGTCTTGGATGATGTCTTAAGTTTTGTTTCATGATGAAGTCAGTAGGAATAACAAGGTAAGTTGCACCTCTAACAAATTAGCCTCAAACTGTGGCGCCCTAATAGAAAGTGATGTTTTAATCTTCAAGTGCCTTAAACATTGAAAACTTTGCAAGGAAATGACCCTAGAAGCCTTAGGCGTTGTTTTACTCCTAATCAACCATCAAGGTGCGCCTAAGCCTGTTGGAGGAAGACAACACATCATCTGGCACCTATGGATGAAGCAGGAAATGTTTAACTCAGAAGATCTCGCAAGAAAATGGCATAAGAATGCTAGGCGCCAATTTGCACTTGTACAACCCCAAATGTGCACCTAGAGAACATGAAGTTTGAGATCATAAGGATTGGCGCCTAGTGAAGGAGAGTTTCCTAAAGGATTAAACATGAGTTTGAAACTCCACAACGCCAAAAAACAAGCCAAGGTAGGTGAGGTGCACTTTTGCACCTGGAGAACCATCAAAATGCGCCTTGGCATGAGGGTGCCTAAACCAATGATAAAATGCGCCCAGAGAAGTTTTAACATTCCTTGAGTCCTAAGAATTGATCAAGTTCACAGAATAACACCCCAAGCTAAGGCGCACTTTCCCTTCTCCACATACTCAAATGTGCGCCTAAGTAAAATATGTCTGATTTCATGTGTTTTGGAGTGTTAGGACTTTTCCTTGAGTTTGTGTAATGTTTTGAATTGATAGAATTGAAGTGAACACTCATCTGTATTAAGGCGCAAGATCTCTCCTGTACAACCCTAAATGTGCGCCTTACAAAGAGAAAGCTAGAAACTATAAGGATGGAGAGTCTCCTGAAGATGTAAGCCAGTGATTCAAACCACTAAATGTCAAAAACAAGCCCAAGGATGAAGCACAAATGTTATGACTTAGAAAATGTTGAAAAACATCAAAGGAAGGTAAGGCGCTAGTTTCCATTTGTAGAGCCCCAAACTTGCACCTTGAGTAGAAGGTGCTAGAAGTTGTGAAGGAAACTTGAAAATACATTCACCTAAGCTAGCTACACTTTTACATCAATCGGAGTCATCTTTTGCGCCTAAGTCTAAAACAGGGTTGATTTTATGAATTTTTGAGGGAATTTAAGTATTTGGACTTCTTCATGGGCATGTACAATGATTTGAATACATTTGAATTGAAGTGAGCACCTACTTCCAAGATGAGGCGCACTTTCCTACCTCCAGAGACCAGTTTTGGCGCCTTGGAAACAAGAGTCTGTGATCATGAGTGTTGGCGCCCAGGGATGAGGTAGTCTCTTGAAGGCTTTAACAACTGTTTGAAACCATTGAAATATCAAAAATATGCCCAAGTAAGTCTAGGCGCATTTTCCTAGCTCTACAACCCCAAAAGTGTGCCTCAATTGTAAGGGTATGAATCGATGTAACTAAGCATCTACAAGCATCCACATGAGTTTGAAGTCAAAGAAATGCACTATCTATCCTAGGCACACTTTTCCACTTGTTCAACCTTAAAAATGTGCCTTAAGTAAAGAGGAATGAATCAATGTTGAGAGACCTCACTTTGTTAGGAATAAACATCATTAAGCGTGAACACTTGTTTGATAGCATAAAAATGCACTAAGGAATGTGAGGTGCGATTTCCACTTCTAGCAACCCAAATCTGCGCCTCAAGTAAATCACATGATTTTACATCATCAAGTGAACACCTTAAAGAAGAGCATTCTAAATCATTTCCAATTGATTGAAAACATAAAAATGACAAGTATAAGGCCAATTTGAGTTAGGCACACTTTTGCCTCTTTACACACCTAGATGTGCGCCTAGACTTGGGAAAGGCTAATAAACGTTTTAAAATGATTCCTTTGTGTTTATCAATAGTTTAATACGTTGCTTTCTTTGTGTTGCAAGAGCTAAGGAGCCATCTGAGGAGCCAAGCGCTTGGAGTTACCTTCATGCAAGGAGTGAAGTCAAGAGGTTGCCACTGCAGAGGAGACTTCATGCCACTATGCCAAGGGAGTACTTCAAGATCATCGTGCCGAAACACTTTATCATCCACATCAAGAAAGGACATTCATCCATCACTTCAAGTTCTTCCTCAATCTTCAAGTTTCCGAGAGCAGTCTCCTACTTCATGTCATCATTAACCACACTACTGTCTATGAAGATGCATTCAAAGAAGATCTATATCCTACGAAAAGAAAAAGTATCACAGGGTTAGACAAATGAGTGACATGTATCATACACATCCGACTTACAAAAGAATAAGGCAAAATCAGCAAGGGTGCATCCCCAAACATTCAAGTTCATCAAAGCAATCACATTCGAAGACATCATACAGATGATACAATTTGGGAATATGTCAAAAAGCAAATTGAATAAACTGTTGGAATCCACAAGAGTTGCTGAGGTGGCACCTACGTGGCAGATACACATCATCAAGCCAATCATATGTTGCCACATCATATTGTCTATGTTCAATGTATCTACTACAGAGAGGATGCCCATGTGGAAGATGCTTCAAAGATGCTTTATTCAAGCTTATCACATTGGGAAACGTGCCTTCATTGCCTCTCTTATGTACTAAAAATAGCAATTTGTTGTAACTAACTGCCGATGTGGCATGATCTGGGCCCTTGGCTACTTGAATTGATCCAGGCCATTCATTGTAATTCTAGAACTCTATATAAAGGCCTTGTTGCCTCATTTGTAACAAGTGTTTTTAGTAGAGTAGTGTAGAAAGAGACTCGAAATTCTCTGAGAGTACTTGAAAATTGTTGTAAATATTTCTCAAGATTAATGCAAAGACATTGGAATTCACTTGGTGTTAAGTGTTGTCTTGTGGAATAACATGGTTTCTTGTATTTTGATGAAATGAAGAGATGTTTCTAAGTAGATTAGAAGTAGAGTAGTAACTCATTGATGTAATGCATGTATGTATTGAATATTTGATCAACTCCTAGCTCATGCTTTTGACATTCATCGTTGGTGAAGTGTTGTGTAAAGCTAGTATGAGCCTCATTATCATTTGCTTAAGTTCGATTATGGATGCTTGTTTGAGCTGCACCGTCCAATGGGTGCTTATATGAGCTTTCATGATTTGAAAACCATTCGCTATCCTTAGGAGATTGCACCTACTCCATGTAGTTGTAGGCAATCTTGGCGAAGTGGAGTTAGGTTGATTAAGGAGTTTGTCTATTCATGCATCATCATTGCCTCATTGACCTTAGATTAGTTTCTCTGAACCCTTATCTTTTTCCCTTCTTTTTTATATTGTGCATGCATCATCCACACTGAAAGGAGAAATAAGCTGAATGAAGTAAGAAGTCTACGTAAGTCCCTTTGTGATTACCAACAAGATCACATCGAATCACTGAGTCCATCCACTGCAAATCACGAATAAGGAACCTTTAAGTTATCTCATTGGATCACATAGCTTAGCCTTTGAGAGACTTTATTCAAGAGAGAATAGGATACTTGGTATTTTATTCTATTGTTGTTGTTGGCACAAAAACATCATCAACAAACCCCCCCCCCCCATAATTCAATATTTTGTATCTAGATATTATTTTGCTGTTTTAAAAGCCCGCCCACAAAAAATAGACAAAGAAAAATTACAACATGTGCAAGTTTGGAAGCCAAATCATCCGTTTATAACACACGGAATTTTTTACAATTTTTTTTAAAATGGCTATCCAAACTTTGGATTCCTTGCAAAATTCTGATAAGTTTAGAAAAATTTCGCGAAATTTCAATATTATGGGCAAAAGTTATGCCCTATTGAAAAAATGTCGCAAAATATAGCAAAACCTGACTTTGGAGCTTAAAAAATCAATTGAAATGAGACAATTTTCAAATCGTCTTGACGCAGCTTTGTCGACGCTGGAACCAACGTCCCTTCGACTATAAGAATGTCAAATTCCACCTCTGTGGGCGAAAGTTATGGCAAAATGAAAAAATCAGCCTCCTTCGACATGTTGAGAGCATCTAGTGGTCTATCTGGCAAAAAATATTAGCCTGACAGTTTGACTTAGCTGCTAAGGCTTACAGTTGATGTCAAAGTTACATTTTGGTTAACATTAAATGTTAATAAGTGTTGTCATTAAATGCCACTACTATTAGATGGGTTATGGTAACAATAGCATCTAAAGTTAACAATAAATGTTAACAATAGCAACAAGGATTGAATAGTTTGCAAACATAAAATGTTACAATGCAAAAGCCATAGACTGCATAAAACAATGACCCTGTTGTCAAAATTGACACCAAGACTGTTGGTTTCAAAACGGCAACTTTTACATGAAATGTTGTCCTCTAAGGGTTTGCTTGGTGGTATGGGCGCTGAGACAGGGGTTTGGGTGTCGTTCGGCTCGGCCTTCTGAGCAAGGGCGTGAGGGAGAGTCGTCACTTGTGTGCAAACCACGCACCTAGTGAACAGGTCGTGGATCCTCTGGCAATCTGCGAAGAAAACCTTGAACTACGACCTCACAATGAAGCAACGGCTTTGAAGAATGACCTCTCCTAGCGTGAAAACCCTACAATACAAAAAATGCTACCTCTTCGATGAAACCCTTTTTGGAAACCTTTGGGCCGCACGCTGGTAGGGAAACCCTGAGGTGACAGAAGATCTTTGATCTGGTACGTAGAACACGCCCAAAAACAGGCCAAAAAGGTGACCTTGGAAGAAGACTTCGAAAGTCAAACCCTAGGCGTGATGCTAGCCGCGAGCTGGAGAATGGATGCCCTTGACAATGGAGAGTGGTCCATTTGAAGTGTGAAGATGCCCCTTGACAATGGAGAGTGGTCCATTTGAAGTGTGAAGACAACCGCTTGACACCATGAGTAGATAGAAGGAACCCACAAGCAAACACTGTAATGGCAATCTCAAATCATCCAATGGTGACTGCAAAGCTCCAAAAAACAGCGAACAAGGGATTGAACCTTTCAAATGGCACCTCCTGTGAATAGCATATCTGCAGAGACCAAACATAAAACCCTCGGGCACAGCATTAAACTAGGGAAAAAACTTGCCCAAAACCTCAAAATTTTGCCCAAATTTTTCAAAAAACCATGCAAATCAAATCAAGGAAAACCTGCAAAAAACTCGTCAATCAAAAATATTTGCATTTTCTGCAAACAAATCCGTACAAAGCCATACAATACCGTACAAGCAGTACAGTATAGGGGCAGGGGGGCTAAAAAAAATTGCAAAATTTTCCCAGTGTCAATTTTGACAAAACAACGGGCTTTTTTGACTATTTCGGGCCTTTTGAACTCAATGGCAATGTCCATTTGACTCTACGAGAACCTCTTGACTAGGCTAGGTGTAGGATTCGCTATAAAAGGGAGGATTTTGCTGGCATGGCTCTGATACCATGTTGGGATTAGCCAAGATCAACAAGTAAGAATACAACCACAAGCTATTTTCACACAATAAACCTATTTATATTGCCAAAAGATGAATAAAATGTACATATAAGTCTTGCTTAAATAGGCAAGCATGAGGAGGTGAGAAGGTCGTACTCAACCACTGACTAACCGCCAAAAGGTGCAACACTTGTCTAGCTCAAGTGACACATGTTTGAGCAATTGGCATGTTTGCATGCATAGGTGTCTCACAAAGGTGAGTACACATGTCTTCACCACATGAGGTGAGACAAAGTCTAAAAACATAAGTAAACTTAAGCTAGTGTGAATAGAAATCTCCTAGACATGCTAAAAGCTAACTAGATAGATAATGTCACTTTTCACACTAACAAAATTCACCTACATCATAATTGAATTCCTTTCAAACTGACATTGTATGGTCTCATGTTTATATTTTTCGTGGGTATATTTAAGTGTTCACATTTTTAGAATTTCATCTTCTCTTTGTTTACCTAGGCTATTTTAGGTATTTTAATCTACTTGTATTTTAAACATTCTTAGTTTTCATATTATTTCTTAGTTGCTGAATCAAAAACAAGTACGTGGGTACAATATGCCAGTACGGTAGGAAAAAAAAAATTTGGGGGGGGGGGGGGGCGGGGGGGCCGCTGGGTAAACATATAAAAGTCATAAATATATACATATTTGCAGCCTAAAAACAAAAATTAAATTAGTTTCTTAAACAGCTCCTCCATTCCTATAATAATAATATATAAACTTCATATATAACAAATAGTTATTAATATATATAAATATTTATATTAAATATTATTTTTCATATAGTAAATAATAAATATTAATATTAAATATTGTTTGTCATATAATAAATAATATTATAATAATCATATAATACACAATTATATTGTTTTATCATTTAAATTTTATATTAATATCCGTTGTATAACTTAGATATATTAATAGAATATAAGTTCAGCAATGTGTAGATTATTCCACATTTGTGTAGATATTAATATCCTTTGTATATAATCTTTAATATAAATATAAATGTAACCTTTAATATAAATATAAATAATAAACAATATAAATCGCAAGCATGTTGGATCGTCAATTGTTGTTGCAGGTTGCTGCTAAAATTTCCTCTCCTTTCTCTATTCGATGTCTACATGGTGAAAGACTGGTTGAGGGCATAGGATTGTGCAATGCACTGAGCAACAGGGGCACGTTACTCCTGCTTTTGCAGCTCAAGGTCTCCATTTTTCTACTTTCACAAGCATGTCACACAAACAATGAAAACATTTGATGCCTTTTCAAAATAATGTATGTCATCCAAGGTTTATCTTAGTGATAAAAGTATAAAAAATAATCACAAAAACAACACCCAACCTTGGAACCGCGTTGGAATCCACTTTGAAATGCCATGTTAGTGTCGAATTCGCCTAGGTTCAGCCAACGGGAAGGAAAAATATTTCAACCTCTAAAAATGCAAACCCTAGTTGATTCCATAGGGATTTTGGGCAATACCCGATTATGGGACATACTGTACCCAAAATTGGCAGGAAAATAGGCCAGTTTGGCAACTTAGTATTATTTTAATAGTCGTCCCCCGAAATTGGCAAGAAAATAGGCCAATTTGGCAACTTAGTATTCTTTTAATAGTCGTCCCCCTATCATCACCAAAATCCAAAAAAAAATATTGCTCTCCTCGAAAACCATCCACCCATCCTAGACACTGACAAAAACACTATTAATTATATTGATATTTGATAATCATCATCACAACACTACGTTGCCAATTCAAGTATGGGTTCGGGTTTCCCAGTAGAGCAAAGCTGCAAAACCTTTCCCAAGTTCAATATGGTTGGGTTTGGTCATACAATATATAAAACTAAAAATATATAAAAATACCCATAATTTGCAAATAACAAATATATAGAATTGAAAACATTTTTATTGTTTTATTCCACAAACATGGTTCCATGAAGTGGAAAAGATTTGCAAAATTTTGTAATGTAACAAGATGACCACCAGTACTTTTGGAAACATGACTTTAAAAATTTGGAATAGCTCCCAATTCCTTATTAAAAACTTTTAGTGGCCAAAAAACTGAATGCCTCGCTTCAAAGACCAATCAAAAATACACTAACAAGGAAGGGTGAAAAGTGACATTCGTTCCCCTCATCTCTCAACGTCTATAAACAAAAGACTTACTTTAAAATATCGAAGAGAGCCATCTTCATGACGTGGTATTTCTCATATACTTCACTAATGTAATGTCTAGGAGATAATTATTCCATTGTTTAACATGTTGCGACTTCACACCTTTCAAATGCAGATTGGTATAGAGATTTTTAATTTTGCATCCTCACACCCAAAACATGATGAAGATCATATAGTCAAACAAATTGGAAAAAATAGTTGCTTTGAACAAGCTTTCAAAGAAATTAATGTTTTTTAACCTTTTTAGGTCACATGCCCTATGGGTTTGCTTGGGTATGCCCAAGGCATTGCCTTGGCAACCCGAGTACACCTGCAATGTACCTGGAGTGTCTAGGGCGTGTCTTGGGCAAACCCCCAAGGAACCCATCACTAGACTTGGACCTAGACAGGCCAAGTACATGGGCCGAGGGGGCCGTACCCAATAACATAGTTAAAACATACAGCCAAATTGTAAACCATAATCATCAAGAAACAATAGATGGGGATCAAGAAGGGAATGTCATTACTTAAAAACATGGTATCCATTTACTCTAAGATGGCTATATTCTCAATCAATTGATAAATATTTAAACATTAGTGCACGTAGACATCTTAAGTTCTTTTGTTGTTTCTCTTCTTACTAGTACGTCTTTGAGATTTGATAAGGAAATTTTCTGATACAAAACAATCTTGCAAGTTTTTTAAGAAAAAAATAGAAAATTACAAGTCTTAGCGTATTTCTTTTATGTTTTTCACTCTCGTCTACCAAATATGGTCCAAGGAACTTCTATAGGATGTTTGCAATTTTCAAGGGAAACTCCCAAAAGACATATAGACACACAACGAAACTTCATTTTAAGTCTCCTAACATCTAGAGACTCCCCATACATGTCTCCGAGATAGGGATGTGTTTCCTATACAGGAGACATGTATCAAGTGGCAAGATGCATGTATTATTTGCTTCTATGATACTTTTTCTTGAATTTCAAACATCCCAATGGTTTTAACCTAAGTTGCGCAAATTGAGATTTAGATGCATATATGGTAAGAAAACCTTTAAAACAATGTGATTGTGATACAATCAATGCATGCATACATAACTAATTCATACGATAACATAGCTCTCAACAGCCACATCAGTTGAATATGAGCTAAAAGTTTAGCAATGTGGGTGAGGAGGATAAATCAATATCATGGCTAGATTTGGGAAAATGTGGTAAGATGTCTAAAAGTACAACATAAAAACAAAAAATTATACAAAAAATGAATTTATGACATGTTTACAACACTAAGCAAGAAATTCGTTTCAAATATTAAATGATCAACTAACACACTCATAAGTGCAATTTTATTTTAAAAACATTGTTGGCATTTGACTCTTACCATTCCATCAAATAAATTATCATGAATTCCATTCATTTTATCATGACTAATTGAGGACCATAAAGCTACACTTAGAAATGCAAGGCCAACATGGACCATGAGATATGAGAAGTGTGAATGCACTACCAACATGGGAGAACCACCACCAATTTTCGAATGGTCAAACTTTCACCGCCAAACTATTTCTGAATACCATTGTCCCTTCATTAAATATAACATATGTGTTACCTTTTTATTTTGACAAACACAACTTCAAACCATGGCCCCAATTTGAATGCTTCAGATTTAAACTATGTTGTCGTTTTGGGTTAGGGTGAAATATCCCTAATAGTTTTTGTATTAACTCCACAGCCTATGCCTTAATCAATATCAGATTAAAATAACAGTGTGCTGGATATCATAGAGTTATATCATATATGGCTATCAAACAATAATGTTAACTGATATGTGCAGAATATTCCAGCATGTAATAATATAGTATCACCAAAATGTTCTGGATTACAATTGGGAAATCGTCAAAGGAACTAACTTACAAGTCGCTAGAAGGTCTGAGCAAATTGTTATGATAAGAATACATAATAAGACCGGCTTATACTACCATCTACTTCCAGCTGTTAGTCAGCATGTGTTATACCTATATTGTATAATGATTCACTCTCATTTAATGATCCTTGTATGAGGATGTGCTTTGTATGTCAATCCAGACGAGATCTCTAGTGAGTATGCACGGTTTAGCCAAAGTTATACTCACGCCTTCTCCAAAGTGGCGCGAATCTCTGGAGTGATGTTACTCGTGCTCAAGTGGCGTCGTCCCCAAATGTCAATTTGCCTCAATTTAACGCCGGTTGTGGAAGCCTCAAATGCGTTTACAGGTGCGTGGAATATAATCCTAGATCTTGCACTCTTGTTCGGCAATCGGTGGTCAATTAGTATCCTCGACCCACTTGATATCCTCTCAGAATTTTCTATACTACCTCTTGAAGTGCTCACCTCGAACACCGATCCTCACGTGATTCAGCAAGCTCCAATCCAAAATCTATAATCACCAAAATTAACTGACTTAGTACAGCCTGCGCCACCTGGATATGGTAGACGAAGAGGAAAGCACTCGGGGTTGCATCCAAGTACCTTTAATGTGCCAATGCAAGGGTTTTCGTCCCAACAACAACAATACTTTTGAATCTTCGAAAAGCCCACAAAATATATGCCAAAAAAGATGGTCATAATGAACTTCAAGTGTTGCTTTTATACTGATATGGGTTTAATTCCAAAGAAGCCGACTAGTTTGAATTCCTTTGGTGCCGACCTGCATAGAATACTTTTATTTTTTATTGTTAATAATATTAATATTATTATTGTTATTATTAGAATATTATATTATTAATGTAGTGTACAAAAACACTTTTAGTATATTAAAATAGTATTTTCATTTTACCCCGGCGGAGGGGACATGACATAGGGTCCGAGATTCGAGTTTAGTGGTTCACCAAATTTTTCCCCAAGTTCTCTATAACTAGGTTCGGCCATACAATATATATCAATATATATATAGAATTCAATTTATACTTTTCAGCTATATATTAGGGTCTAGGATTTGAGTTCGGTGGTTTGCCACATTTTTACCTAGGTTTACTATGACTGGGTTCGACCATACAATATATATATAGTATATTGTATATTGAGTTCCATTATACTTTTCGGCTATATATAGCTGAAAAGTATAAATGGAATTCAATTAATCAAGATTTGATCAAAAAAACTCGGAAAAAATGTTGTCTTTCCATCCAATGCAGCCCAAAACAAATTTTTATTTTGCTTTTTAAAACCAGAGTGAAGGTGTGGAGGCAGCAAATAATTTTACCGCTTTTACCCAAGCTCCAAATTCTTCATAGAAAGCACCCCAAATTAATTAGGTTTTGTTTTAATTTTTTTTGCTTTTCGCAAATTCCCGTTGGTCCTCCTTAGGTTCGCCCAAGGTCCGGCCCTAGGTCTGGCCATTTGGCTCGGGCACATGGGCTGAATGGCTAGGCCCAAAGCCAAACCCTAGGCAAACCCAACGAGAATCCAAACTAGGATCAAAACTTATGTCAATCCGGTTCAGGTGTAGCACCAATTCGTGGTGAACCCAATATCATAAGATTTAAACTATGTTACCAGGTTTGGCAGAATTGCACGGCATATTGGACAGGTTCAATTCGATTATGGGTTTAGGGCTAGGGCAGCCCTGGGTTTGCCAATGGTCCGGCCCGAGCACCCCAAGTTCCCCAAGTACCTATGAAAAGCACAAGTGTGGCATGTTTAGTGATATCCTTAATGACGAGGGTTCAAATCTCCTCAAGGGACCAATGATTGCAGGGATAGGATACATCCAAAGACGAATCAAGAAAAACGAGAAAAACATAAGGGTCACGCAAGAAAAAGGAGGCAGCATCATAAGTGCGAACAACTTGTTCAACGGTAGAATATATGACCAGCCATGCATGTGACTTGCAGTCGGGCATCCTTATCACAAACACCAATTTCACACACAATCTCTTTCTCATTCCTCTATATCTTTGACTTCCCGCACCCTCTATTGTAGCTCGAGACATCACGAGAACAACTCCAATAGCATCTCTCCTCTCAACCATTCTATATTTTTTACAATAAGATTTATTTTTCTTCCTTTTTGGGAGGATTTTCCTTCAACTTTCTTATAAGCTTACAACATTTGAAATGCCAATGATTCATTTATTTATGGATTACGTGTTTTACGACTATCCTGTTCCTATTTGGCATTGGAAATCATAACTTATTTGGAATTTAAGAGTGTTGGCAATGGAATAAAGAAATTGGACGATGGAGGTCCTAAAAGGCTTTGCGGTGATGGGCCTCAAACATGTTTGAATAAATATTTTTGTAATTATTTTGCTTGTATAATATATTAATTACAGCATATTCATGCAAATGAGACCACACACCAAATACCAAATTGAGCAATTTGGGCAACTGGGTTGCTGCATACAATTTATTTGGACATTATAGATTATCATTTGCATTCACATCTCTTTGTAGAGTCTTTCTCATCTCTTTGTGTTGATTTGACATTTGATATTGAATCAATGAATTATGAATATTTTATTTTATTTTTGCAAATTATGAGTATTTTTATATTTTTTTCAAATATATATGTTTGTGCGTATGGCTGTACCCAGCTGTAGCAAACCCAGGGGAATAAAAATCTGCTTATCTCAAACCTGGACCCCGAACCTGAACCAACAACTTAGGATTTAAATATAAAACCAACCAATCATAGTATGGTGATATTCCCAATTCACTTCTACTAGTATAGTGATATTCCCAATTCACTTGTACCTGATTTAAAATTTTAAGGGCTTTGTAAATCATTTCTATAATGAACAGCTCTCTAATGATTGCTCACATTATTTTGAGAATTTGCATTTGTTGCAAGGATAATTACTTCATTTATACAAAGTATACCAATAAAACTAGTAATAACATTAACCTATGGTATTCTCAAGGAAAACAAAGTTGTTCACTTCAGTAGCACAAAAGCAGCTCCAATTCATTTAATTGATTTCCAGGTTCTCCCTAAAAAAGAAATTAAATTGGTACCATGAAACAAGTGATCTACTTACCACTTTTTATTTCAGACTTGCTTGCATTGCGAGAAACTCCAAGGATACTATAATAGTCCTGTAGCCAGAATACTTTATTTAACAATAGCTATGCCATTTATAAAATGTATTTTAAGTATTTTAAAAACATAAAACAAGATTCATAGAACAAACTTTATTTAAGCAAAAACAATCTGCAAAATATTCTTAGAACAGAAATTTTGACTTGCCGAATCTGCTCTGACAACCAGTCTATTGCCTCGTTGTCTAGAACCCCGGAAACATAAGCTAGAATCAAACATTAAACCAATAGATTCTTTTGCAAGGAAGCTTGTATTTGATGAAGCCAAAGGATTCTCTCTACTCCAACCACTGTAAAACATTCAATCCACATTAATACCATTTAATAAATCTAATCTACTGAGAGCAGATTATGAAATCAAAACCTAATTAAATAAAAAAGAAAAAGAAAAAGGAGGAGAAGCTTGTGATAACACTCGTTTCTGTAGAAACAGCAAAGAATGAATTTTGATACTAGTTCCAAACATTTGGATAGAGAGCATAGAGGGCATCATTGATAGGAAAACATAGACGTTTCTGATTTACTTTTATTCCCTAGTTGAACAAACTTTCAAGTTTCTGGTACTTTTTATTAAGGAACATTGTTAATAAGAACAAAACATTAAAATTGGGGCTTTCCATAAAGCTATTAGTAAAAAAGATGACAGAAATACAAACTACCATAAAATCAATAGCTCTCCTACAAGACAATCATATTAGCAACTAGCCTACAACTTTGGAAATCATGAAGGCAGTGAATTGCACTGTTCAGTAGAAAAAATAGAACAACCTGCACTGAAGACTTGTCACTCGCTGTGGCTGCACAAGAGTAGGAGCTTGTGGCAAAGAACGTCCTGTCAAACACTGATGCTGTAGCCTCAAATGCACTGACCATGCACCTCCACATGGTATACACGCCATCAGATAGCTTATCTGAATAAGATGGATGGTTCACTATTCAATAAGATGGATGGTTCACTATTCTATCTTTTGCTTTGGCTGCAAAAAAGTTCCAGGATGAAATCAGTGTTTAACTTTTTTTACTAACAAGACAAGAAAATATCTCTCCACATCCATTCAATATTCACTTTAGTTCACACTAAATTGCTGCAGTATCATTTTAGATTTATAGTTGTCTCTTTCAGACGACAGCCCTCTAATTCTTATCAGTACTAATCCTGGTTATAAAGTTGGCAGAAAGCACACGTTTTAGGGACACATTATTCTGGCATGTTGCGTCAACCCAAAGTAAGTTTGAGAACTAAAACAGATAGTTACTAGGAGAAGGGGACTGGTAGTGGTGCAGGAGACGGGGACAGTTACCAGTACACCATTTTCAAAAAATGTTGTAGACGCGTGCTTGGAGATGGTTAAAATAAAAAAAAATATTTATATAAAATTTAACTTTAAAAATAAATAAGCATACAATAGATATGCAACTTTATAGAATTTAAATTACTAAAATGCTTAAAATTAAAAGACTAACATTTCAAAGTATTGAAATAGATTACAATGAAAGCAAAGAATAATTATATTAATATTTGATAATCATGATGATGATATAAACAATTAAACTTTAAACCATAACCACCTAGAGATGGCAGGCAGAGACTCAGAGGGTAATGCCATTATTTTAAAAACATGGTACAGGGTCCTCAGAAAGGACTATATTTTAAATCAATAGATAAAATTTCAATGCATGTACAAATTTTAAGCCTTATTATTGTTTCTCTTCATACTCTTGCCCCTTTGGGATTTGATAAAAAAAATTCAGCTACAAAACAACTTTGTAAACATTTATGTAATAAGTAGAAAATTATAAGCCTATTAGTGTATTTCTTTAGTTCTTTTAGCTTTTGTCAGCCTCGTGTTATACCTTTAGGAAAAGCCAGTGTAATTTATATGAAATATCTGTGAAACCTCTATAAGAAGTTTCCCAGTTTCCAAAGGATGCTTCTAGGAGATGTATAGAGATGCAAAGAAACTTAATTTTAAGTCTCCTAATGTCTGGAGACATCCCCATATGCATCTCTAAGATGGGACATGTTTCCGACTCAATAGATCTAGGCAAATAACTCCCATATGCAAATTTGGCTCAAGAGAATTGCTAATTTGGTTGTTTGTAATGTCCCCTTTTAGGATATTCCTGATTTCTTTACTTGCATACAATAATAACACTAGAAAGGGGCATTAGAAATATTAAAAATCAATAAATTAAGATAATATTCAGTTCATAGCATCATTCATATTAAATTCATCTATCATTCATATTAAACTCGTCTATAATAGCATAATTAATAATGAGAACAATGCTACATAACATAAACAATGAGATCAAATCATCATAGCATAATCCACATTCAGTTCAATTCATAACACAATTCAATATCAATTATGTTCAAGTCTTAATCCTTACCTCTTTTCTAATCCTCAACCTTGGATGGTGACTTACTTGTCTAAGGCACGATGACACCATCTCCATCACTGGGATGGATTTACCCTGTCTCTCCCTAACAACACCAACCTACCCTAAGGTTAGAGGCAATAGAAATAACTAAGTATTGGGATGGATTTACTCCGTCTCTCCCTAACAACATCAACCTACCCTAAGGTTAGAGGCAATAGAAATAACTAAGTATTAACTTGAACATACTTTGATATACTTCAACATACCAATTGATCACATTTATTCATAGCACATTTTGTATTGGCTATGTTCAAGTCTCAATCCTTATTTCTCTTCCAATCCTCAACCATGGATGGGGATTTACTTGTCTAGGGCACGATGACACCATCTCCATCATTGGAATGGATTTACTCCGTCTCTCCCTAACAAAACCAGCCTACCCTAAGGTTGGAGGTAATAGAAATAAATAGGCATTGAGTTTGAACATACCACTGCTATTGATGTTTTCCCTTATATAATTCATAGCAAGTTTCACAATGCTTATATATACATATGTAATGATACTAATGATAATCTTTCAATTATATGCAATTGTCATTACTTACCACATGGCATTCATCATAATAAACATAGGGTTAGATACATCATACCAGTAGATAATTCTTGTCTTTGTGTCCTTTAGAGATCAAAGGATTGTGTTCCTTTCTTTAGTGTTGTTCTTCTTATTTATTCTTCACAATAATCTGTTCATCATACACATCTGCACATTGTCTTCATATACTGCTGCATATGTTCTTTAATATCTGAATATATATTGTTACTCCTCTTTTCTTTTCCTCTTAAATCAGAGTATTTATATGTTCTTAAAACTTCTGATGAATATATCAGATATATATATATATTTCCTCTGCATATTCATACTTGTATATCTGCTGATGTGTGTCCCTCAAGACATGTCTTCATTTGATATTTATATCCTTTTTAATAAGTAAAGGGCATACCTATTCATCACCACCCTTTGAATGGATGTAATCCTTCAAAGAGATCACTGACTTTAGATTTAGTTGCAAAGCTTATTAATATTGTTTGCCTTACTAAGGCGCTGTTCTTAATATATGAATTGTTGTTCCTTGCTACCTATTTGACTAAAATATATTCGCTGTCTTATATACTATCATTGATATTTACTGCCAAATCTTTATGATTTATTTTATATGAAATCACTGCCTTCATGGTATTGCAGATCGCAGCCTTCTTTGGGCATATTGTATATTAATTCAACGCAAATACTATTTATTCGCTGACTTTATTTTGTTTATATACTTATAATAATATTTAAGATTGATGATATTTATATTATTAATATTTACATTTATTATTTTAATTATTAATATTTATATTTATATTTATCATTGTTATTTATGAATATAATAGTATATCTTGCCAATTAAAATAGATATATTATATTTTAATTCATGTAATAATATTATTTAATATTATTTATTAAATATTATATATTAATAATATATGTTTGTTTAAATATACGCAATTATCTCTATCATTCAAATTGACTAAATACCGCATTTCACAAAAGCAATTTCACCGACTTTTATCATGATGTTTAAATCTTTAATTTATACAATGCCTTAATATCGGGACATCACATTGTTTCACAGCATTCGCAAAATTTGGTAATGGACAATTGTAAACAATAACATAGTAATAGTATATACTGAAGCTAATAAATTAAAAAGTGGGGAAAGACTAATTTGGCCAAGTGAACAGAAGAAAGCATGGCAAGGATCACCTGTTGTCATAACAAGTCCCTCCTGATAACTAATTATCTCTTTTGCATTTGTTAATTATTTTTCCAATGATTTTTAAACAGTTTTATAGTATTATTTAGAACAACAAAATAGAATATAGAAATCTACAAAATAGGAAGATAAGATAATAATATAAATATTTTATTTCTAAGTTTAATTTACTATTTCCATATTTAGAGATTAATATCTCTTAATATAGATTTGATAATTATAAAAAGATTATTTTGGCATTCTAAAAATAGCAATATTATGAAAATGTTGAGATATGATGAAATTATCTCCTAAAGATATGAAAATTCAAAATTCAAAATGCAAACTGATGCAGATATGAAAATGACAAATTGCATTTGATTGCAGAAAAATTGTCTCGCTAATATGAAATCAAAAAATTGCATTTGTTTGTCAAATGGGATGAGCTCAAGTGATAAATGATCCAGACTTTCATAATGGAGACCTGTGTTCAAATCTATAGGAGACATGTTACATGCTTAATAATGTACAAATGTTAAATGTTGAATCGAGTAAACTACCCCATCTAATTCTGGGTGTGGCATACCCCAACAGACAAGGCCAGGTGCAAGTCAGTCATGGTATTTAAGCCGAAGGTTACCATGTGAGGGGATAAATTAAACCTACCAAAAAAAAATTGCACTTCTTTGCTACCAAAATTGTCTCGAAGATACAAAAACAAAGTAATACAAAGATCAATCTCGATGAAAATTTATAAATTCTTCTGTAGACGGACAGAAAGCTAAATACAGGACCAAGCTAATGCTATTTAACTATATATGTTTTTATTTAGAATGTTTTCATTTATGGATTGTTGTCTTTTAATATGATTTTCACTGTAACAAAATAATAAAAAAAAAATATTTCCATTTCTATTACTTTGGCTAATGATACCTAGTATTAAGGAACACCAGACCCACAAAATAGGTGCAAGCAATTACCACTCACCCCAGTGTCACTCCTCGTTTAGTTAAGGAAAGTCAGGCAAAACAAAGGATAAGCCCTAGTTAATTGGGGGCTGCCAAATATTTCGTTAAACAATAACACAAAAGATCATTTCAGAGATGCAGAACAGCACAACTAGATTGAAGAAAATAAAATCTGGAACTTAACCCACTCATTTCAAAGCCTATAACTGAAAGATAATCTGATTGCACAATTACTCTCTCAAATAATCCTTTCTAGGGAGAGGAGTAAAGTGCACAATTGTGTGCAAACAATAGAAATCATAAGCAAACTAGTGTAAATAATCTCCTCCCAAAGTAGTCTCTCATCAGCTATTCCACACACACCCCTTCTGCTGCCAGACTAGCTCAAAAGTTTTCGAGTTTTATAAATATATATTATAAATATAGACTACTGAGTGAGAAAAGATAAGGCAATAAGAAGGTTGATGGGTCGCGAATGAGTCACGTGAGCTCATCAATGAACAATATTTGCAAGCAGTGCTAAGATTTTCTCTTGAGTGCACCCAATAATTAAGATGAGACTTTCCAATAATCCACGGGGAGCTTTATGTATATCATGAAGCTAGTTCAGAGTACTTAAAAATTAATAAAGAATCAAAGGAGGTGTCTTTTCCCATGGGAGGGTAAATAATTTTTCAAGTGCCCCCTTCTTTAGCCCTACTTGTGAGACCACATTAGCTTCTAGATCTGCCACTTTGCTACCATTTCTTTTGATGCAAGAGAACGATATATTTTCAAAAATCCTTAGCATTTCAAAGACAAAGAAGCTTAACCTCCAAGATTCACATGTCCCATTTACCAGTGCATTGATTAAGATTTGACAGTTTCCATCAATTAAATACTTCCACCCTCACTCCTAAGCCAACTTGAATTTCTTAAGGAGAGCTAATGCCTCAGCCCAGTTCTTTCCATAAAAAGTTAAAACTGATATTCAAAGCATACGCCAAAAGAGGTTGGCTACCTCAATCTCTGAAGATTCCATCCAATCCTAGGTTTCCCTTGGCCAACACAAAAAAAAATTGTTTATCCCAATTGGATGTTTACTCCATAAAACCCTAGGTGTGGAGAGGGTCACTTCTATTTTTATTTTGCTTTTTATTTTTGTTTGGTTTACCATTTTGAATATTGTATTTTAATTTAACAGATATGAAATATTAAATACAACTGTTATGTGTTTTATTTTAGTTATTTTATAATTAAATATTTCATTTTACATAATCATTTTAAAACTGAATATTACATTTTATATTTCAAATTATTATAACATATGTTTACAAATATACTTATTTTTATTTCAAAATTACATTTTAAGCCCAAAGGGTTGTCGTAGAGTGGTAATGGGGAACACCTCAAGAGAAAATGGCCCATATTAAATTCCCCTCACTAAATAAGGTATATTCAGGGTACCACGTGGCAAGATCATGATATAGCACTTATAGGGCATATTCAAGGTTGACCCATGTTTAAAACCTTCGAAAAGTAATCCAGGCTTATCCCACATCACATTAAAAGACAGCTCATAACCTCCCCAAAGATTTATCAAGCAGATTATATTCTAAACATATAAGTAATGTATGCAAGTAAATCTTAAAAAGAAACTTTAATTATCATCAACAATAAGCTACCTCTTGCTCCATGACTCAAATATAATATTGGGGCGTAAACAATGTTTCTCTTGGTTTCTCGGACGTGGGGATGGGTTACCATGGACGGCACTTTTTTTCAAAAAAATTGGGGATGGCAAGGGGATGTATATATGGCAAAAGCCATTGATTACTGCAGCAGGATTACGTAGCAAAATCTGTACAACTGAATAATTTAATCCTGAGCCTCAACAATGAGTTCGATGGGGGTCTGGGGGCAGCGCCCCTCGTGGGGGTTTGGGGGCAGCGCACCTCATTTTTTCTCTCCAATACTGCTCGAAGTAGTCCTTGTAACTAATTCTCGATTGTTGTTGTTGTACTGTTGAATTAATTTTGATCAATTTACCTGCGACTGAATCACTAGCAGACCATAAATTAATTGCCGTAGAAAGAAGGGGTCGTACAATATTTTGAAACCAATTTCTAGTTGCAGCCCATGTCTTTTCAGGTCGTACGGCTACCAAGAGGGGAGCAGATCGTACTTGGATGTTAAGGCGTACGGCGAGGGTGACTAGAGGTCATACAGCGGAGGGAACTTCTGCAGGTCGTACGGTGGTAGTGAAGATTGATTGTACGACCGCTGCAAAAAACCCAAGCCATATGATGGAGAAACTTAGTCGTACAATGGCACCTTCAATTCGTACGATGACACCTATGGCTCCTCCCAACCGTACAGCGACACCTGCTGGGAGTTTAATCTGTACGGCAACACATTCCAATCATATGGCAAAAGAATTGATCCATACGGCTGCAATTGGTGCACGAAAAAATGCAACAAGTCGTACGGCCAAGCAAGAGTTGTCATATGGCCAAGGAAGAGTTGTTTGCACAGTTCTCCGGTGATGTGATTCGAACGGCTAAGATATGGAAGTGAAGTCGCACGGCTGGAAAAAATTAAGTCAAGGTGAAATGATTCATTTTGCACTAACAGCCGTACAATTGGCTTATATACCCTCTGCTTTTTTATTTTTTATTTTTCTTCGTCCTTTTCTATTCTTTTTTCTTTTTTCTTCATGTGGGGCCCACCTACTTTCTTCCGCTCCAACTGCAAAAAAAAATTCTCGCTATAATTTTACCTTCTCCGTATTTTTCATGTACAATATTTTTCCCTCTTCTGAAATTTTGTTGTGAAGTTGATTTGACTGTACAAGTATCCGTACGTTCCAAATTAAATATTTTAATATTATTACTCGAAGATGTGCCTTTTTGAATTTTGCAATCATCAATAAAGTCGTGTGCCTCTGCTGAAACCAAAACTACTATCTTTTGAGAACTGTGTAATGTGCCCCGCACACATAAACTGTCCAACTTTTCAAAACCATTTTTCCTATGTTGCTCTTCATTGACCGCCGTAACTTCAATAAAATTACAAGCCGACGGAAATACCTCATAGTCCTCCATTTGCCAATGAAATAGGTCGTGGAGAGAATTGGTTTCATCCTCTGAGCATGACTATAATTCCGAAATCCCTTCGTCATTCGGCTCATACTTCTCCGTCCATTCTTCTTTGGAGTTCGAATCCGATGAATCAGAGGAAGCTACTTCCTCACTGATTGCTTGGTTTTTCAAATCGATTATATACTTTCAGCCCTTGTTTTCAATGGAGATTGTATTCTTTTTCCAGTTGTGGTCAGCTTTGGCTACTGCCAGCCATCCCCAACCCAACAATGCATCATATGCTTTCTGTCATAATGAAATGACCACAAAATTCAACAAAAATACTTGGGTTCCAATAATTACCTTTTGGCCCACTAAAACACCAAGTACCTTGATACCATGTTGATCTGCACCCACCAGATGAAAAGTCAAGGGCCAAAGAGTCGGCTTACCCAAACTTCTTCAGGTATCTTCCAAAAGTACGTTCACATTGGACCTGCCATCCAAAATTGTATTGGTGAGATTCTTTCCAAGGATCTCCATATTTACCACCGTTGGTTTCTTTTTCATGCTAACTATTAAGAGCATGGGATCAATCTCTTGGTTGCCCGACAACAAAGGTTCAGTTATTGGATCTTCATTCTTGCCAAACTCCAAATTGGTTGTAGCATGCATCGTCTCATCCTTCCCTAATACAATAGCATTTCGCAGTTCCGGAATACATTGTAATAAATTCACTACTTTAATCGGTACCATAGTTTGAACTTTGAAGTACTTGCCTTGCAATATTTTTCTCGGAGTGTAATTGATTTGTTACCTACTTGCGTTTGCATGTGAGTGGTGTCATTCGTCATCCATACTCTGCTCCACTTCGGCTCTTGCTTCACGAAATCTTGCTTGTTATGTACATGGGTCCAAATACATAGCCTTCTTTGCTTGTGCTCGAGTAACGACCAATACTTCATTTTGCCTATCAACTTCAATCAAGTTGATGCTGGCCTTTTGCTTCGGACATCCAGTGTCTTCATGGTCTCCAGGTCCACACCGTTTGCACAATACTTGCACTTTGTCCTGCTTGTTCTGGCAATCTCTCACAAAGTGTCCCCATTCGTTACATTGTCAAGATTGTATGATTAGACGTCCTTTAAGGTCATATTGTATTTGGCTTTGACTTGCTCTTTGATTTCGATAGCATTCTATGGCTTTGATGGAGTGGACTACTCTCCTTGTGTGAAGAGTACTTGTGTACTCCTGGTCTTCAAGTTATACGGGCAATCTTTTATCAAATGACCCATAACCTAGCAAATCTCACAATACAATTTTCTGGGACAGTTACCTTTGGTGTGACCTTCACTTTTGCACTTCGTACACCAGAGTTCAATGGATTCTTTTCTAGTTTCTTTCTCCGCCTTCAATTCTTTCATCATCCGAAGCATGTCCCTCTGGAGCGCTTGTACCGTTCCTGATTCACTATTGCTGTTGTCATCCGAACTTCCATCTTCCTTTGTTTTTCTTTTGCTATGGGAGGACGTTTTGTTTTCACTTTCTGTGTCCATCGCCCGATTGTAGGCTTCTATGTACGAAGAGGGTGGTACTACATTTTTTTCTTAATCACAGAATTAGACCTTCGATGAACCACCTTTCCTTGAGACCGTCAACAAGTTCTTTTTCTAATTTTACAAGTAGTTCTTTAAGTCTACGGTTATAAGCTCGTACGTTCTCATGCTTACCTTGCCTGGTATAGTAAATTTCAACTACTATTTAATTATCATCTCCCAACAACTTAAACTCTTGTTCAAAGGCCTTCTTTAAACTCTCCCATGTGTTTCAAAAGGCTTGGTCAAGTTTGGTATACCAGTCAATTGCTACACCTCGCAAGGTGGTTGGAAAAGACCGTAGCCAAATTGCTTTATCATCTTGCCCATTTGTTGTCCAGATTGTCTCACAAGTCTTACAGTGCCTGACGGGATCCTCCAATCCATTGCATGTAAACTTGGGCAACATCTGCTTTTCTCCACTGGGGCTTACCATGGTTTTGTTCTAATGCAAACCTAGCACTTGAAACCTGCATGCTGAGAAGTTTTGATTCAAACATTCCAATGCTTCTCTTGCACTCTCGTCCACATGAGAATTCTCTACTCTTCCTGCAACTTCGGCGTTTCACGCACTTGTTTTGCCTTTAGATTTTATTTTATACACCCTTGGCTCAGCTTCTTCTTCCATTGACAACCCTTCGATGCCTCGAAGGTTGCTCTCGTATGCTTCTATGAAGGAATATGACTCCGACTTCCAACTTCACTCGTCGACAGAAGGTTGTCTTGACTTTTCAACTTGATCGGAAAGACCAATCCACATGTCATCTAGTAGTACAAGATGCCTAGCTATTTCCTCACTCTGCGCTTGTGTGATTATTTGTGGCGGAAATGTGTTCCCTCTCCCGACTACGACTTCTACTTACGCTCACCCGACTATGACTTCTACTCACGCTCGCCCAACTACGACTCCTACTCACACTCCGACTCCGACTTTTATTTCGGGATGAACTTCGATTTCAAACTTTGGTGATCTTAGTCTTCTTCTGCGTTCTCTTTGTTCTAACAGTCTAAGAGATCGTCTGATCTCTTGATCCTGACCACGTGGTCTCTTCTCGCCTTTATTAGGGTCTAAGGGCATGAATATTTTATCACACCCGATTTCTTTTAAGGCAACAACGCCAATGTTTACTCGCCTATCTAATAAATGAATACTTGTAATAGTGAATAGAATTAACAATGCATGCCAGATAGTATATCTTTATTCACTCATGAAATTATTACGGAAGTAGACCAGAGATGGTCGACCAAGGATCAAAGTTGATCTGACTAGATCATACTACTTTCCTTGACAATACAAAGACTATTTAAAAGACCTGACAATTGCCAAGAGGAACACAACCGTCAACTAACCGACTCCGACCGACTCTTATAACTACTTGAGAGCCAACAACCAATTAATACATAGTCAGATAACCCAAATTATCAAATATAATAATCAGCATTGTACACTAACTACATCTTGCATTTTTATTAGAGATGTTCAATTGCCAAAGATTTTCTGCACATGCTTGTAGGATGGGTTCAGTTTTCTCTTCATTGCCCCTCTCGTGGAGAGGGTCACTCCTAGGGAAGGTGAGCATGGTTAGGGATAGCTACAAAACTCTATGGAATATAATCCAGCGATTACCTAATGGTTTCTTGTAGAAGATGACTTTGACAAGCTAGGGAAAGTTGAAGACTATTTACACGATCTATCTTTGGTTATGAAAAAAATATTTTTCCTTTGTTTTATATGAATAGATTCCCTTGTACTGCTTGTACTCAACTAATATAATTTCTTTACTCCCATTTGTGTAAATATAAGATGCATATTTTTCAAGGAAAAAAGTTAAACAAGTTACCGAATCGGAATCGGGGACAGGCATGGGTAAATGGGGTATGATATGCCAATATGGCAATTTTTTTTGGGAGGCCTGGGACGTTCTAGGTTCATCCATACAAAAAACATATAAAAATCATATATATAAGTTCAAAATACCGCTTATAATTAACAAAACTGCTATAAATATTAAAAGTTGAAGTATAATACACTAATATATTTAAAATACTTAATATCTATATACAAAATTAAAGTATAATAATATATATAAATTATAAATATTTATACATAAAGTAAAAGTAAAATAGATATTATCTAATATGTCTAAAAATATAAAAGTTATTTCCTTTAAAATTAGAATTAATATTATAGCAAACACGATGAAGGAAAGTTGCTATTAAAAGGGCATCATAACATAAGTTACTATTTTGTTGATTCGTGTTATATAAAGGGTTTCTCCTGATCATTATATGGTATAAACTAGCACTTGCACCCATAGGAGGTTGAAGGAATACATCGATAGAAAAACCGACGAGTTTAGAAAATTTTCCGGTGTGAATTTATTTTATGGCATGAGACAGTTTCGAGCACTATAATGCTCACATATAAAAGCCTATCGGATACCAAGGAAAATCGCTCCATTCACATTATCTCTATTATGCACCTCTTTGTTTATGTTCGTGTGCCCTTTACCGTGCTCCAAAACAAGTAAAATCGGCCTCTAAATCAAGTAAAACAAAGTAGATGTCACATTTTAAGGATTTTGGGGGTTGGGAAGTCAACAAAAATTGTAGTGAACACCTAGAATTGTGCAAGAAACGCCACAACATGCTTGGAATCGACTAGGTACAGGACATTTTTGGTGGAACTAGTTCAACTTGCAAAATGGCAAACCTTGGACGATTCTGCAAGTGATTCTATGGAGATTTTGATTCCAGGACATTTCATACCCGAAATCGGCATATAAACTTGTCAATTTGACAACTTAGGAAAAAAGGAAACCAACTCAAATCCTTGCCCATATAGACATGGGCACTAACACTTACAATTGAATTTAAGGATCAAATTTTGATAAACCTAAACTTTACCTCCAAGCTGAAGTTGGTGTCAAACTACTAAAAATCAAGAGCATAAAGCTCAATGTCGTTAGCAATTGAAGAGCAATTTTGCGGCTTTTGTGTTATAGGTTATCAAACATACAAAATGCAAATAGAAAATCATAGACATAAGACAAAATATGAATATTGGGTGCACATGGTGGAAGGCACAACCAAGCAATGATACATTTTTCTGACTCCAACAAGTACGCAAAAGATACCTAAATATGGTGAAGTGGGTAGGAGGTATACCCACTACTAGTACCACACAATTAATATTTAATAATTCACTTTATGTTTAGACAAGTTTACTCGTGTTAAATTTAATAGCCTATAGTCTTAGCACCTTGATATGCTCAACACCTACCTCCCCCCACCATCATTACCCTCTCCCCTCAACCTTCTCAAAGTAGGTTCCAGAATGTCCTTGCCTATATGGGTGTGAGCACCAACAAAAATACTTGCCCTTAAATTTAAAGATCACATTTTGACAAAACTACACTTTACCTTCCAAGATGAAATTGGCATCAAAATATTAAAAATCAAGAACATCAAACTCAAGATTATCAGTAGTTGTTGAGCAGTGGATTTGTGGCCTTTGTGGTATAAGTTATCAAACTTACAATATGCAAATATATAATCCTAGAAACACGACATATACGACTATTGGATGCATGTGGAAGGCACAACGAAGCAAATGATATATTTGTCTTACACAAAAATGAGTAAATAAAGGATGAAGCAGGTAAGTAGGTAGTTTTACGCACTACTGATACTAACCAATCAAGATTTAATAATCCCATTTTATTTTATACAATTTTAACCATGTTAAATTTAATACAAAACATATAGTCTTAGAATCTTGATTTCCTCCTCCAATCACCGCCTAGAAACAATATGCAAATATATAATCCTAGAAACAAGGCATATATAAATAAAGGATGCATGTGGAAGGCACAACCAAGCAATGATATATTTGTCTTACACAAAAATGAATATATAAAGAATCCTAAATAGGATGAAGTAGGTAAGTAGGTAGTTATATGCACTATTGATACCAATAAATCAAGATTTAATAATCCCATTTTATTTTATATAATTTTACTCATGTTAAATTTAATACAAATATAGTCTTAGAACCTTGATTTCCTCCTCCGACCACCTCCCACCTCCCTCCTCCACTTCTTCCCAACTCGCCAACCTTCTTAGTAGGCTCCAAAAAGAGGTACTATATCTAAATCTATTGTTGTTTGAAAATTGACAATGATGTCAAATTGCACTGTATTGTAAGGCTATTAGTTGTTAGGAAAAGTACCCACAAACCCCTTAGCAATTAAATCGAGAACTAAACATAATTATTAAGCATGTAAGTGTTTCCACATTAACCCTTCAAAGAGAATATCACAATAATCAAATCTATAGAAATTTCAAAAGCATTATGGCATGTAAACCACACTCAGAAAAGAAAGAATGCAAGAGAATAGAAACAACCACAAGAAGTAGAATGACACAAATATACCCTAAGAAAACCCTTTCAAGAAAAAGCCAACCTCCAAAGCACTAAACAAATGTATTATTCAACAACAAATAGACACGATACAATATTAGGTTCTTGCCTTAATGTGGAGATCAACATCCTCTTCCTCTGGTGGCTGGCAACTTAACCCTACAAAAACACCTTCCCTACATCCTCTATCCCATGCCTCCAATATATAGATGATGCAGGTGCATCTGGGTCCATAGGCAATCCTACGTCACCTAGAAACTCCTCTGAATGTGCTTGGCACACATTCCAATCCATTCATTCCAAAATGTAAAAATACCTTAAAAAAGCTTGCCAAACATGCTATCCCCTTTTTCTACTAAGCATGCCAATATCTGCATGTTTTTCCTTAACTTTTGAATCTAGACCCCATTTTTCATCCCGCTCAAAATGTTGGAAAGCTCTCTTGATAGGCTACACGGTATAGTTTGAATTTGCTCTAAGGTACAGATAACAAGTGACTTCTTATGTCATTGAATCCATAATTCTTCCACTATATGATGAACAAATGAATGTGCGGGATGTGGGAGAACTATAGAAGGAATTCACCAAAAAGATTAACGAGGATCTAAGTGCAATCTTGAAATCAATAGACCTTGTTTGTGTAATCAACATTGAAGAAGACAAACAAGTAGGTCACAAGTAATTGGTCAATCAAAATGAGGATGAGTTGAACTTGCACTAAGCCAAAATCAAATGCATCAATTTGTTGGACAAGGACTAAGTCAAAGCCACAACGGTGAAATTTCAGGTATACAGAATCAAAGAAGACCTTGAAGCCATTCCTGCAGTTCGTACAAATAAGATCAACAAGTTAATGGATTTAGCTTGTATCATTAATATTGATATTGAGTATTTGTATTTAGAGGTATTTGCTCTTAATTTACCATTATTCCCTTGTGCAAGTTGAATTATATAGTGTGGAACCATTTTCAGCAATTCTATCTTTCTTATTTAATGCATGTGATTTCTCCACTTTATGGTTTATTCAGAAAATTGTGCACACATGTTTGTGTGCGCAAAAAGTTTTCAGCCAAAGTCTACATGCAAAGAAACAAAAATTGTTTTGCATGTTATTTATTTTCAAAAGTATGTTAAAAACCCATCTCAGAAATCGTGTAAATCTTCATTTACTAAAATAAATAACATTTATTTTAGTAAAGGAAGCTTTCCCTCATATTTGAAGAAAGGCCTAACTTCACAAACTGCATATTATTTTCCTTTTTTCCCCATAAGACAAAGGAAAACAGTAACATCCTTAACATAGAAAATGTTGTCAAATTCAAATCAACAATCTCCAAACATTTATTTTAGTAAAGGAAGCTTTCCCTCATATTTGAAGAAAGGCCTAACTTCACAAACTGCATATTATTTTCCTTTTTTCCCCATAAGACAAAGGAAAACAGTAACATCCTTAACATAGAAAATGTTGTCAAATTCAAATCAACAATCTCCAATAGGTGCATCAACAGTTAATTAAGAAAATTATGAAGGTAATGAGGCGTAGCTCGAACAATAAATGATTGAAGCTTAGATTCTAAATAAGATGTTATCTTGTCGAGATAATTGTTTTCCAACAAGGTATCCCCATATGTATTCATATAATATCCAAGTTAAGGTATCCAGTACATAAGCAGTTTAATGATTATGATGCCCATAAGTTGATGTCTTCCATATATAGTAGTAAGTGGGATAACTAACTTACTGAATACAACTAACCCTTATAGAAACATAATTAATTAGCAACCCCAGTGAAAGACCTATCATAGGAGACTCTAGGTAGAACCTGAATATGGAGTCGTGCACTGAAAATCAAATCTAGTACAGCAGTAGTTAACTTCCACCAATTTACCATCAGAAGACTGCCTAGCTGACAAATATTTGTATTTTGTTAAGATGTAATGCAAGGCACGTTACACTGGATAACCTGTCCAAAGTGATGCTGGGTCCACTTGCTTTATATTGAGCACTGGGAATTTGCTGCATAAACCCTGAGGGGCCCCAGTGACAGGCTGTGTGATCATATTTTAGAATTTTTAACGTAAAAACTGTATAACTTGCCAGTTTAAATATCTGAGGCAATAAAGTATTCTACAAGATGTTTATCAAGATAATAATAAGTTTGTATAAAACTGCATGGCATTTTTCTTTGATTTGTCCCTCCCTTGCCATCAACTAAATGACAAATTTGAACTGAGCACCAATTGTGGCTCACGAGTAGGATCAATCATCAAATTTAGCACCTATACAGAAGCTAGCTGATACCCATCCTTGCTAAACATGCAGCATAAAACTTTTGGCAAAAACGAAATACCAGAGGCTCAAAATATTTAAAGCACAAAAAACTAGAAATAAACATATTAAAAAAAATTGAGCAAACGAATGAAAGCATGTAGTCCATAACTAACTATAGAACTGTAAATTTTAAAATCCAAAGAATTAAGACAACATAAATAAAAATTGGCGTTGATTTGAGGTATAAGAGACTAAGTCAATGTTGGCTCACTCTCTTCAGAACCACAAAATCTGCATTACACGTCCAGTATAAAGAAAGAAAATTGTTGTTTTTTTCATGTTTTTTGCTACTATGGTAAAAGTAGCAAATGGCTATTATAAACTCTGTTTAAAATATCTCCTGAAATCTTCTCTGTAGCGTGCCAGTTTTCCAAAACTAGACGAGACATGTGTGAATTCACTCCTCTTTTAAAAAGTGACCTAATGGTCATGGTTTTGATTCTCCCTACATCCAACACAGATAGCATCGCAAAAAAAAACCAACAGAGAGCATCTTGAAGAAAAGAATAACAAATGGGTTCTAAATTCTTGAGGAAAAGAATAACAAATGGGTACTAAATAACCCGAGAAGCTACATTCAGCGGTGCTAAAATAACAAACTCCATTTTCAACTTTCATAAACAAGTTTGAACTCCATAAATATTGTGTATATAACTGCAATAAAAACCCCATGCCCTGACATGATTGTATGAATTTAAAGCTTCAAACTTTCAATTAAACAATCAAAATTAAGACAGACTTAACAAACTTGAAACCTACTACAGATATAACTTACAGGCAATTAGAGCACTTTATGTGGAATTTTATATTGCGATAGAAGAAAAACAATCCCAGCACAAGGATTGGATTGTATTCCTTTCTATTTGAGCTCCGGCTCCTCTGCCCTCTTCTTCTTCTCCTTCACTCGCATCTTTATCCTTCTTTTAAAAGCTATTTAAGCTAAACCCCATCTTACGTCAAATGTGTGATTGTTTTTTTTAACCTAGGGCCTTGTCAGATTAGGTAATAATAATAATAAGATAAAAAGCCTCCAGGTCCTTGCAGAGGCTTGTAGAAAAACATGTGATTGGAGACTAACGCTAAAGCCTCCGGTTTCTTAGGTATCATTAAAAAAATTAATAAAAAAAATAATAATAATTTCAGTTAAGCTTTTAAGATATGTCTATTTTGGAGAGAAAATAAAGAATCATAAATTTTGAAGTCGTCATTTTCTAGTCTCTTCTTTAAAAAATAAATAAATTATTTATGTTAATTAAATAATAATTAAGTATAAATTAGTTTAAATGATGGAGTTGCTATTGATAATTGAATTAAAATAAATGTTATAATTAAATAATACGATAGAGGGGCTTGGTTTTGATAGGGGAATGATATTAATGTTGTTTTGGAATGATTCTCATTGTCATAAGAATTAATGGCTTTGGTTTAATGACTATCTCAAAATTTGAAGTAGCACAAACAATGATGAAGGTCATGTTGATGGTTGTTTTGACACATCAACACAAGTAGAATGAATGATCACTCCACTTCTCCTGAAAGGTAAACTAATGATCTCGGTCTACCCCAAGGTCCCTGTTTCGTTGGGTCATAGCAATGTTAGAATAGCAGAATGGAGAATGTGTATGTTTGTTCAAGGAGTCTGTGCTGGTGATATCAATCTGAATGTCAAGTAATCCTTTGATAGGTAGATATTCAATTAAGTGCAAATACTAACCTACTTCTAAGTTATAAAAAAAAGGAAAAAAGAGGTTTAGGGTTTAGAAGGAAATGTAAAATAGCCTAGACAGTCTCTGCATATGGCTTTTCACTTCATATGACAAACATTAGTGAGACCAAATTAACAAGCAATGGGTGACCAGTATTCCACACAATCATTACCACTGCAAGTGCAAGATTCTAAGGAAATGAGCAGAAGAACAAGAAATTGAAAACACCATATTACATGTGCAGGATTCAAACCCTCATTCATCCACCAGACTTATGATTTTATCAATGAAGCTCAAGATCCACTAATGCAAAGTCATATGCAAGGAAAAGAAACGCTTTTACATTACCACCATAGGGCAGAAACACAGGAATAGGTCCCAAAAATCTATCTTCTCATTAACGAGCAAAATGTTGGTTGATTACAAAAGAGCAATATTCACACACCATGTATACATATAAAGTATGCCACTTACATGCCAAAATACAAGCATAACTTGCGCTCGCACAAGTTCTCTATGTTCCCCCCCTTTACAAATGTTCAAAATTCCCTTTTATATATGAGGGTTCCCTTGTTTACATTTGCACGTTTTGCCCCTAGTCGGCCTGAAAGTGCCCTTAAACACAAGTTACAATGCACAATTTAGCCCTTGTCGGCCAGAGTAATGCTATAAAGCACAAATGAAGTCAGCCTCATCAAAGAATGAAAGAAAGAAAGAATTAAAGAATAGATGAGAGTGAAGAACAAGATATTATGCCCCTTCTCCAAAATGACCTTTGAAATTGGTGGTGGCCTCATAGATGTCATTCATACTAGGTCGATTGTGATACTTGATCTTGATTTGTTGGGGGTATGACGACCTTTTGAGCTTGTGCTGAATTCCTGCCAATCCAACCAACTGCTCTTGAAACTCGATGAAGAGAGTCTTCAGCCTCATCAAGTTATCAATACCTTATTTTGTGAGTTGCTGCTAAAAGATCCCTGAGAATTCCTTTATTATCCTTGTTGCGGGCAGAATCACTGAAGAATCATCCTTGAGTTGATAAGGAATGAAATTTATTAAGGCCTCTACCATGTTGGTGCCTTGCTTAGCTGCAACAATCTTCTTTTGTAGCTTACCTTTGCATTTCTACAACAATTTGACTTGGAGCTTCCCAGCTTTGATCCACTCTAGTATTACTCCTGAATCTCCTATGTCCAAAATTCTTAATTGCAAAATTGTATTTTGAGGTGTAGCCTCCATCTTTTCCAAAATTGGAAGATATTCTTCCCAAAGCAGGGCCTCATCATCAATGCTATTCATTAGCTCATCAACAGCCTCTAGTTCATGCTCTATACTATGATACATTTTTAAAGCCTCCCTAATGGTGGTCTTTCCAAGGGTCTCCAGTAAGTCTTTCCAAGCAGTGACTGCAGGTAGGGTACCCAAGGGATTAGGAGCTATACTTTCCTTATTCATTGCTTCCAATAGGGTGGGAGTAGGAGCAAATGCATCAATTAGCCCTACTAAATGAGTGACATAGGCTGAGAGTTGTGCAACTTGTTTCTTCAATTCCTCCTTAGTCACCGCATCGTTTTTCATTCTATCCAGAATTGTCTACACATCTTCAGTTAGGGCATTTTTGTCTCCCTCTCTAGTCCTTGATCCCAATGTGACCTGATGTACAATGTAGTCCTTGGAGGTCATTGCAGCTTCTTCTTTATCAACCAGGAGAGTTGCTATGTGAGCAATCTTGATTCCCTATTCATTGGTTGATATGTGTGAGAGGGTCCTGGCCCTCTTGCTTTTAGGAGGTGCCCCTAATACTCGGGCAACAATGGCCAAATCTTCCTCCTCAACATATGTTCTCTTCCTTTTCTCCACTATTTTATTTAGCCAGACAGGGAGGCCTGACTCAGCTGTGGCATCTTGTGGTGGAGAAGGAACCGGAGGTGGGGATGGTGATCTTGTTGATATGGGGGTCAAGACCTGTGTCTTCTCTGATTCATCAGACTCCTCACCATCTTATTTTTGTTGTTCTGAAGGAATATTATCCACTAGTTCTTCCAAGGTGGGCCCTTGGCTGCCTAGAATCTCCTCAAATATATCTTCTGCTTTATCCTTAAGATCTTCTGCAGGTGCCCTTGTTGGTTGTTCTTTCTCAACACTGGGCATTTTGGCATGTTTGTCTTGTACTCCCTCTAGGATGTCTGCATGGCCTTGCTCTACAACCAGAGGGGTAAATTCTTCTTTCTCTTGCTCCTCGATAATGAGGTCTTCGCTTTCCAACTGCTCCTCGACTGCTTGTTCAAGAGCCACTGGAATTTGGGTGCTAAGAGGAGTAGGGGAAGAGGGAAGAGGGTGTGATGTAGAAGGTGGAGATTGAGAGGGGATCGAAGGCTAGGAGATGGAAGGCTATGATGGAATAGGAAGAGAAGGCAGTGCAGGTGATGGTAATGAGGTTTGTTGAATGGGAGATGAGGGAAGTGAAGTGGAGGATGGTTCAATCTTAACCTTAGTTGCAACTATAGTAGTAATGAGGACAGGAGAAGAGGTGGTTGTGATGGTGGGATGAGGGGTTGATGCAATGGTGACACCCCTAGAGACAAGGCTTGAAGCTCTTGTAGAGGTCCTCCTGATTAAAGGCACAGTATCTTCTTCTTCTTTTGAATCCACATTGACTACTCTTCCTTTTTGTTTTCCCTTGACCACAGCAGGGTCAATCTCTTCAACAGTTGGGGCTGTAGGTGTTTTCTTTTCTGCTCTTTTGCCTTTCTACTTGGCTCCTCTAGAGCTTTCTGCTCCTTGTAAAGGCTTGGAGTTGATCATGGGATAAGGTTTCCTTATCCAAACCTTTGTCCTCTTCAACACCTCATTAGCCCTGTTTTCTATTGACATATCTTTAGTTTGATCCCATATGATCAAGGCTAAGGGGAATTATATATCTTGTGATTTTCATAAGAGGGGTCCAATACTGCACCAGCCTCTTTCATGCCCTTTGGAACCTTGGGCAAGCTTGGGCAATCTAACCTCTTCAGCAGATGAAGGTTGAGCCTGTAATATTCTCTTTTTCTGACCTCATGGTCATCAACACAATTCTCCCAGTGGTCCTCTATGGCATATTCATGCACATACCAACTTCCTATCAAGGGGCTGACCCATCCAATGGGATCAAATATGCTCCTTATGTTGTCAAACGAGCCCAGTGATAGGAAGGCCAATTCTGCTTCTGCGTGTTTTACATTATGATGTTTTGGCAGTTGTACTCTCCCACCTTGATTGGGAACTTGAAGTTTGACTTGTGTTTACCAGCAATCATCTTATACACTTCGGAGACATGTCTACACATCTCTAATAAGATGATCTTTTCACTGGGGTACCTTGGTAGCTTATAGGGGGCCTTGTCAAACCCCATGACTCTGATGTATGTGAAGGTTTGAAACTGGATATACTAGTTTCCCCAATTTACCAACTCTCTTGTTGCTTCAACAGATAATCTTTGAGCATAATCATTTTCCAACCCTTTGATCAAAGCATATGTAAATGCATCATTGACAATACAGTAGCTCTTCAGGCTGGTCATCAGCTCCAGCTAAGGAAAGTGGTTGTAAATAAGGATTTCTCCTTGTTAGAGAGAACCCACCTATAGTAATCCTGGAAAAGTGGCCTGATAGGCCAACAAATAGACTAGGTAGGAGGTCATGTAGAACTCCTTGGTTTCTGTGACCTCAGAAAGTTGTTCATCAAGCTTGTCACTTATGAAGGATCCCCAGTCAATCCTCTTGCCATCTATGATCTTTATGCAAAAGTGGCACATCCACGGGTGTCATTTGTCAGCAGCAGACAACCAAAATACTCTACTCAAGAGGGCAATGAATCTCCTCCCATCTTTCTTGAATTCACTGTAAGGTTGTATTGGGGACATTTTCAAGGGATGTTTCCTTTGTGTAATCAGGACGTGTTGATTCATGTTGCTTGTTGTTGTGGTAGTCTTGTTGTTATAGAAGGTTAGTGTTGAATTCTCCGTGATCTTGTCATAGTCTGCATATGTAGGCAGACCAAATACTCTGTTCACCATGTCATAGGAGATATCTAATATTGTATTCCCTGCTGGCCTAATCACTTTCTTACTTCTAGCCTTATACCTTAGGGCACATGCTAGTACTAATTCATGTGCTTGTACTGAAACTGGAAATGCAGCTGCCTGAAGGAGTCCAGAGTTCTCCATGCACTATGTCTAGAAAGATTTGTTAGCTTCATTCCTCAACTATTGTAGGTAACTCTAGGGATCTGGGTGACCAATGTCAGTGTCTCCAATCTTAGGGTATGGATTAGCTAGCTTGGAGGTAGGTAGATATCCTTTAAATTCCAACTTCTTCTTTGCTACTAGAGGTAGTGGTGGTGGTGCCTCAGCTATTTTTCCTGCACTCATACACCACCAATCACTAGTGTTTGCATGTAAATAGTAATGTTAGACCTTTTATAAATCAACATGAAGCATTATATTCCCTTTAGTAATATCTAAAAATAACAACATAATAGTTTCCAGTAGTGAGTTAAAGTTTGGGGGTCAGGCCCTACTCGTTTCATATGTCAAAAGGACTGGAAGAGGTAAGAAAGAAGCCCTGACGCCAAAACTCTGATGTTTTAGTCTATAAAAGTGATGTTTAATACCCAAAGCTGAAACTCTGATAAAATGCATGTAATCAGGGGTTGGGGGGTCGGGGCTTACTCTTATAAGCTTGAGAAATGTAAGAAAGGATAACCCAAGAGGCTCGACACCCGAACTCTAACATTTTATAAAGCAATCAGAGATCAGGAGGAAAGAACACCTTTCGACCAAAGAAAGGAATGGATAACCCTCAGGACCTGAAGTCCAAACTCTGTCGTCTTAAGGTAGTTAGGGAGCGAGGAACGGGAATGTTTCCTTCTCCCTTAAATCGAACATGAAAAATACTCAACTCCTAAAACTCAAACCCTGACAAGTTATTATAAAGCTAAGGGATGGATCGAAGTTTGACCCATAAAGGGTGCTTGGTCAAGGGGGAGACCGAAGGTCGGAAGTCCAATCTTCGACGCCCCGACATTCTAAGGCAAACACTTCAAACTCACAAAGGGGAGGGTGGAAGATCAAAAGTCTAATCTTTGACACTCCAACAATTCAAAAAGCATAAAGTAAAAAATAGCATTGAAAAGTGTGCAAAGCAACAAAATGGATTTAACAGCTCTAAAATGCAAGAAAACAAAACCCTTCTGTAAGACACTGAGATATGGTGAAAACAACCCAAAATGGCCAGATTTAAACCCAAAATCAACAAACAAAAACCACAGCCATAACCCCAATTGTGAAATTAAAACATGCAAAGTAAACGGGGAAGGAAAGACGTAACACCAACCTGAAATATGCACACAAACTCATCGAAAGGGGCTAAAAAATGTAAAATTTTCACTCCAACAACAAAAAACTTCAATTCAAACATGAAATCAATGAAGGGTATCAAAAGGATCTCACGGTGCAAGACAAATCCATAGAGCTCGGAAAGAAAATGGATTGCAAAAAAGCTTGAATGAGAGTAAATGAGATAAAACTAGCAATAAAAGGGTCGCTTGCACACGTGGGAGGTTTTTGGACCTACATTTTGATGCATGCTTTGGCCCTTGATATGCTCCTCTAAACTTGCTAAAACCCAATTGGATCCTAAAGCTTAATGCCTTACCACCTAGGCTTGGGTCACTTGTCATTTTAATTCTTCATTGACCAATTATGACCCATTCCCAGTTTCTCAAGTTGTTTTTGAGTCTCCCATTGTCATTGGTCTACCAGCCCTCGTGCCTAAGATTGCTCGTTGCCCCTCAGTCTCAATGGTCACCATATCCCATACTTTTGATGATGTTTTAATTTTTACAATCGGGTATGTCTTATGTCCCCCTTAACCATTCGACCTAGCATGGCCCCTCTTTTAAAAGAACCTTTTTTGTATGTGTTTATTTTAAGATTTGACATGGTCGCATTGGTAGAGATCTTCTCTTCACAGAAAGCCTCTTCTTCACCGAACTCTATTCTAAGCTTTGGCGACGCTGCAAGTTCTGACATAATGGCCATGTGGCACCCATGTCACCTATCCACTGAGAGGCTTACCTTCGGTAAGACTGTGTTGAGGCTCCCGTGAAACAGAAGAGGCTCGAGTTCTCTTTCTAGTATGTTGACACTTGTGTGGAAATATGTGTCAAGAAATTAGCACAGGCACGAAGCAGACTTTGAGATTTGACGTGGCCAGTCCATTGGGACTTCTACCTTCACTAGATAAATTTAGGACCCTTGGTGAAGTAGCGAAGGGCATGATGTGGGCTTTGACGTATAGCGAATACATACATTTTGCTGAGGTCAGAGTTTTCAACAAGACCCAGAGTGGCTCTGTGTGAGGAAATAAGGTGCCGCTGTGGTAGATGTGACCAAGATGTTTTTCAGGACCGCTGGTCTTCGCTAAAGGATTTTTAAATCTCTGCGAGGACCTCTGATCAGGGTTGATCTACGGTCGAGATTTGAAAGCTAGTGGGTCACTTCCTATTGGCATGTCGACTGTCTCTGGCAATCGTTGATTTGGCTTGTAAGGCAGATCCAATGGCTAAGATTGAATGGATTGACAGGATGGAAGAGCATGGTAAACAATGAGATCAGACTATTGGTTTGAAGCATGCGAAGCCATAGGCTAGGCGTGTCACGGTGGAGATTGCAGGGTCTTCGAGCCCTTTATGCCGCCATTGTACATGGTGATCGTTCTTCTCAAGCAAGAGGTCATTCTCATAAGGATTTGTCAGGATCACCATTCAATATGAGAATTGAGTGAGGAACGTGCGAATGGCTTGGTAGTGAGTATGCATAGAGATCGAAAAACCAACCCTGGTTTTTCTTCAATGATAAAAGCAGGTATTGTGACTAGGCTTGTACTTACTAGGCCCAGGAAAGATAAAGGGAGGCATGTGTCAGTGCCTCCATGTCCATATCAAATGACTATCGCAGAATTCCAAAAAAATCCCATTGAAGGCAAGGATGTTGTATTGCTGACAGAGTTAAGATAGCCTTGATATAGAAAGAAATGAAGAAAGCATGGATACCGGCCTTTTACTACAAATAGATGGCCCCCTTCATTTTGACTACGTCTCACCTTATTCAGGAAGTTGTGCGACTCTTGTCTTGCCCTGTCAAAATATGTCTACCACCTCATGCTTGTAGAAGTGTATCCCTCTTTTCCTGGCTAGTTCTTTGCGATTACAAAGTTAAAGGGCTAGATGCATCTTCTTGAGGTATGGGTGGTTTAGGGAAGATTCACAAGGCTGGCCGGTAGGCATAATTGCCTCTTCCTTTTCATGTTGTCCCTTGTCTTCATCCAGATGAAGAGTTTACTTTCTTGTTTGGCAACTATAGTAGATCAATGCTACGCAGAGTTGCTTGACAAGGGAAGGAGGCAAAGAAGTAGAGCTTGTTCCTCTCTTCCTTTGGCAGTACTGAGTATTCCAACAATGCTTAATCAACAATGGAAGGAGTGCTAGCCTTTCGGGTGAAGTCGACAAAAGTGGGGAGGCAGGTCATGACTGCAATTGTGCCCACTTTGGATGAAGGTTCATCACCACCAGGGGATGTGTGTGTTTTCCACATACAACCTGAGGATTGATGTGGGAGGGGATTTCCTATTGAAAGATGGGGAGTAACCTCCCTGTGCCTGGAGCATGGCAAGGCATGGTTGGTGCTACCTTTTGGAGGCTATTGAGGATTTTGTCCATTGCAATAGTGCTCTTGTTAAAGGTAGCTGAGCTCGGAGTGCAATTGGTCAACCACGCGAGTGGCTGACCATTCTGTTATAATGGCCTATTTTCCCCAAATAGGAGTGGGGTTGGTAAGTGATAAAGCAGTTAGCATTCCCTCTCTGGGAAATAATTTAGTTTTCTAATGTAACCGCCATGTTGCTTAGGACCAATATGGAGAATGGAATACGATTTGTCCTGTTATACTACAATGATGCCATTTGGCATATTCTGTTAGGAGTGGGGAAATTTGTCAAATGAAAATACAACATCTGTACATGGCCTATCGCTTGTCTACTCCCATGTTCTTATAAATGGGAATTCAGGGCCATTTTTGAGGGGTTCCAATTTTAGAAGCTTTGGGGTTTCCTGTTGGAGACAGTAGTGTAGTTTCAGTGTTGTAATCCATTGCAAATAGAAAAGGGGATGTACTTCGATATATGTTCAAATCTATAGAGCAACTTTTTTCAACTTTTAATGAAATATAGAACTAGTTTTTCAAAATTTCTCCATATCGTATTTGCATGAAGTTGATATGAATACTGGGTATCAAGGATATCATAGTTCATCTTTACAGTTTCTATATTGTGAATGCTTCTCGTGGATTTCTCTCAAGGAGAGGATTATTTAGCTTGAAATTCATTCTGTCAACTTTGTCTGCATATGGTTTTAAAAGAGAGTTTCGCAATACATGTGAAGGATACATTGGCATAAGGTGTTAATGTAGTTAGTCCAGTTTTGATGAAATGTTGTTGTTTGAATGATACGTGTGTCATGTATCGCCTTGACTCTATTGCCCAATGGATGAGGCACCGGGCTTTCATTGACCTGATATTCTAATTCATACCTACTTTAAACAAATCATAATTATTTTATATTTTGTTTACTATTTCTGAGAATAGTATCGAGTAGTTTTTGTTCTTAATCAGGGTTTGCATTGCATTGCCATAAGGATTATGCCAGTCCAAAAGGAGTCATGTATTTCCCTGGTGAAATGCTATTGAGAAATGTCCATTTTGATATAACATTCAACAATAGTTTAGATGTATCCCTTGAATGTTGTATAGGTACACCCGCCTTGGTCTTGCAAAACCAAAAGTGCAGAGGATTTTTCAACTTCTAGGAGTTGTAATCGTCTTCGTTGGCCACTGGCCCAAAATCCCTGAGCATAAGAAAGTGGCTAGTCTTTAGGGGGTTTTGGACAAATCAGTTGGAGGAACCAACAAGAGGCTGCCATTAATGCGCCACCAAAGGGTAGGTGGAGGGAAATCAATTCCCACATCGCGAAACGAGCCAACGAGCAAGTTGAAAGGCCGACCTCCGATGCTGCGCAGGTGATCTACCAATTCCACCCTAGTGTCGTTTGGAATGGGTCATTAGGGACTATTTTACAACCATTATGAGATGGCTAACCCTGATGAAATAGCATCTGTGCAAGTAATGCAATAGTCCATGGATCAAGGCATCATAGATAATTTCACTGTCACGTAAATGTGACAAACTTTGACATCCCAATGAGGAGATCTGGCACAACGAGAGCATGCCCAAGTTAAAGAGTAAAACATCAGAACCTCAGGCGTCCGCCTTCTGTAATGCCAGAAGGACAAAGTTTGGAAGTCTAATAGCATAAAACTGCAAAGGGGCTAAGTCATAAAACATGAAAAAGTTAAAACCAGAAACTCCAAAACTTGTCCCAAACCATAATAAGGCATGATACTTCACAAGAAGGACAAGAAGTAGAAAAGAGAGGGGCCCCTATTTTGGTCACAAAATGGGGTGGGTTGTGAGAAACACAACAGGTCAATCTCGAGTGCCACAAGTTTAATCCTTTAACATTCTTATGACATTTACCTCACGACTATGCTTACATTTCCTTGTCTATTGTTTCCTTACACTATTTCTATATTTCCATATTATGCTTTTGAGAGCTTACACATTGAATCTACATTAATATTTCATACTGCTATAGTTACTATTGAGCCCATATTATCGTATCATACCTATAAAGTTAGCACACCATAGGGAGTATCATGCTTTCCCACTTCATTCCATTTGTGCTTTCATTGCCATATCCTTAGATTAGATGTGTCATGCCCTCCCTAAACTTTTGCACTCCTCATGCCATATCTTTACCATCTATACCCCACATTCTTGGCACCATGCCTTTCCCTTTTACACATTATGCTTTCATGGGCATATTTTTCACATTGGGAGCATCATGACCCCTTACATTATATATTGCCATTGGCATACCTCTATATCATGGACACTGTTAGTGATTGCATTTTCTAACCTTGAATTGCCCAAAATCCATCAAGGAATCACATGTTTACCCCTTTGACTTGTAGTGACATTTGAGCAATTGTTAATAACCAATTCGAGACATCCTAAATGGGTCCTCTGTGTGTCAAAATCCAAGCAAAATTGAATTGTTCTAATTATGGACGGTTCCTAGCTTTTTCCTTAAGTTTTTTGCCTTTGTCAAAGTTTTAGAGTTTCCCATGCCGGCATGCCATCCTTATTGGCTCTGAACTCTACCTTAGTTCTCTGCCTTCTTGTTTAAGTCCTTCGGGATCGCGGTGTTATACTTACCCTCTCTCCTTTGACAATTAGGTATGAGATTATAGACTTCCCCGATCCTTGTTTCCTGATGCTTCAATGTTTGTCTAAGTCTTTCAGGTTCACGATGTTGGTTTGTCTCATGTCCCTTTGGTGATTTGGCATTGGTTTGGTTGTCCTCCCAATCCTTGACTCTACGTATCTTCTAAGTTTTTTAGGATTGGGGGTTCGGTCATTTTTGGGTTCCCTTGCCTTTCAGGCATGTGTTTTGTGGTGTCCCTACTCCCCAATGTTATGCATTTGTCCAAGTCTTTCAAGATCATAGTGTCAGGAGTTCTTGGTTTCTTTTTTTTGTTGGGCTTGTGTTTTATGGTGGCTTTAATCTCTAACGTTTCAAATTTGATGTCTTTTAGACTTCAGAGTTGTGTTTGTTCTCGTGCTCAATTGGAGAGATGTTTGGTAGAAGGTTCCAACTCTTGATCCCTAGTATTTCATATTTACCTAAGTGTTTTGGGATTGTGAAGTCAGAGGGTGTAGTTTCTTCATGTTTTAAGCGAATATTGACCTGGCAATGGTCTGATTGTCGTAGCATGATAAAGTTGCACCCTCAGTTTCTTTTTGGTGTTCAGACTTCAGAGGTTTCTCAACCTCCAACTCAAAGTTGATAGAGTATTTGATGAGGGCCAACTATCGAAGCCCAACAATTTCTCTTTGATTTCTCTGGACTACGAGGTTCAAGGTTTCTCTCTTGCCATTTTAAATGTGATAGACATTCTAGCAAGAGGCTAATTTTCAAAGCCCGACAGTTTCCCTTTGTTCTTTTAGATTTCAAGATCAGGGGTTCCCTTGCTCCATTTCTAAGACAAAGGATTTGGTGAAAGCCCGATTTGTCGGCCCCCAATGTTTTGCCATCCTAGTCCATTTTCTTATCGATACGTGATGAGATACCTCAACGACTCAAGGATTTGCCATTAATGGCCAGATTTCACTCCTGTAACATCTCTTAGACCATTTTCATGACCTAATGCACTTCATTCTTCATTGGCATAGCTCCAAATATACTTGTCTTTGATTCTAATTTGGTGTGATTGGCAGTTCTCACGTTTTCCTCCTCCCTTGCATTCATGGTAATGGGTGAGTTTGAATCCCGAAAGCATTTGCCTTTCTTGCCCAAGGGTTTTGGCGTGCATGGACATGGTATAAGTGATGTTTCCCTTCTCATTCAATGGGTTGGTCTTCCTTATTTTCTTAAGAAGGTTAGTGTGCAAAACAAAGAAAGATTGCAAGGTTCTTTGTAGTGTCCATCCTAGTTCTCTAGGGTGCAATGATTGAAAGTATACGGAATATTCATTGTAAATTTTGGTATTAGTGATTGGGTTTCTCCATTCTTGTATGTATTTTATTGGGAATCACCTAAGTCATAACTAGGGCTTCCCTTTACCATGTTTAATGGTATGAATGTAATATTTGATTTGATGAATGTGATAGTTCTTAAAATATTGCAAGCATTGTAATGATCATTTCAGTACTATATATGGATGAATGCGTTACAAGGAAGGATTACTAAGCATGTTCAGTCTTATATCAATTTCATGCTTCTAGGCAAATTTATTTTCTTTTTATTTTTGTTATTCCTTTGTTGAACTGGGGGATTCTGTAGCCCATTGGATAGGCACCGATTTGAGAAATATTCGATCACCCTCACTCAGTCAAAATTAAAACAATTATCTTAAGTGTGAAGTAACAGTTAAAACTATATGCATCTTTTGGTTGTGTTTTAACTAAGGAATATCTGTGTCAAAATAATAAGTTTTCATTCTCATCAAACCAATATGCATACCTACATCTTGCAATGTTGCAATGATGCCACTATCAGCTTGAAAGAGGTTATGTTGTGCAGTGAGCTATTATTTTAAACCAGTGACAACCTTTGTGGGTTAAAATAGCATTTTGGGTATACTGTTTCATTGTTGTTTTGCATATATTTTGTATTGTGCTTAATCCCTACTGAGGGATACCTCTAGGAACACCCTCCTTGGTTTAGCTAAACCAGAAGTGAAGAGGAGATTACCCACTATTATCAATTTGCGCTTAATCAGTTTCAACCTGTTGACGAGCCCATTTCCTGTCTTTTCTGATGACATCCCTGGCTTGGGAGATTAGGAGATACTCTAGGGTTTTGGGTTAGTTATTTTGGGAACCAACAAAATGGCACCATTGTCAAGGATGTATTGTTGGGTTAAAAAAAAATTGAAGACTCTGCTAGTGAGCTGAACCTAGAATCGATTTGTGGCCTTAGAGTTTTGTCATGCTTCAAGGAATTCCTCTTTGGAAGAGGTGGCAACTTTTTTGTCAAGGAATAAATAAATTTATTGTTGTTGTTACTCGATGTGTTGCTGGTGATTTAAATGCTCCATTTCAATGTACAACAGTTGGTGAAAGTAAGGTACATGATTTTTTCTTCCTACCTTTGATATTGTGTTCTTGTCATGGTGAAGGAACAAATTATTTGTAATACCTCTACTTTCTACCTTGCATTATAAAATGTTTTAGTTATGGCATCTAGGTATGAATGTGATTACCCTAGGGGTGCCCCTTCATATGCATGTTCTTATGTTTCAGACCCTAGGAATTAAATTAGATTTGATGCTCATAACTATTCTAGTGATGATTGTTCTATTCATGGCTCTGCATTTTATACAAGCCCTAACTTATATGCACCTGTGTAAAATCAGAATAAACCTACTAGGATGCAATATGAAATTGATGAAAATAAATAGTTGTTAGAGTGCATGTTGCAGCAAGAAAAATAAATAGAAAATCTTATTAATCTACTTGATTCTAGGGTGCAATCCAATTCTTGCCTTGTTGCCCCTAAAAATCAAGTTTCTCAGTTCCCAGTCACTCCCTTAGATCCTAATTATAATCAGTTAGACCTCTCTTGGGTTGATTACAAGGCACGAAACATCCCAACCAAGGTCTACATCCAGTTGCTCAAGTTTGATGGGTACAATTTTTGGGAGGGGGACACACATGTTGAGTTTTTAAAATTTGTGGAAGAACATCAGTTTGAAGATAAGGATATGTGGATGAGATTATTTGTTACATCACTATGTGGAAAGGCAAAAGAATGGATTTGAAGTTTTCCAGGGAAATCCTTTACCTCTTGGAATGAACTTGTGGCTGCATTTGAACATGAATTTGAAAAAGGTCTAGACCCTACTAATCTTGTCACAAAATTAGAAAAACTTAAAAGAGAAGAGGGAGAGTTTAGCATATACTTCAGTCATAGGTTTGCAGTTGCCCTTTCCAACATTCTAGATGGCTTCAGACCTAACACTCCCACCTGTATTGATATACTTTTTGAAGCATATGAAGTTGGATTGACTGTTGTGTGGGAGGATTTCAAACTAACAAGTTTGCAACAGGCATATTCATGCCTAGACTATATGGAGAAGGTGAGAGATGAATACATAACAGGGTTGTTTTCCACAATTGCTGGTACTGCTGGTAATGAACAGGTTGATTTGAATAGCAATCATGTGGATACAACTAATCAGATGAGTGCAACATCAAATTATGATGATTGTGTAGTCAGAAGGGTAGAATGTGAAGGTTATGTATTGTATAATAGTGACGCAGATGATGAAGGAAATGTGTGCACCCACCTTCAGCGAAATAATCCATCCATTGGAGATGAAGATGATGAGATGCATGATGACTTCCAGCTTGATGTTGAGGTATGTACCCCAGTGGACAATGAGGAGGTTGTGTGCACAAGTGAGCAGCCAATTGAATCAATTATGGAAGCTAATTATGTTGTGTGTGCATAGGTAAGTGAAATAGGGAGTGAGCAAGAAACTAATTTCTTGTTTGATATGTTTCCCTCATTTGTCCTTGATGAAATTGATGAAGTTGCTCATATTTGTTTGCACGAGGAAGATGGAGATATGGTTGCACTTGATGATAGCCAATATCAAATAGATGTCAGTGCAGCCATGGCTAATTTTTACTTTGATGAATTTCCCTTGATGAATGTGAAGATGGTGATCATTTGGACGCATATGAGAGCTTGCTTCTTTGGTGCAAAGTTTGTTGTCTTCCTCATGCAGAATGTGCTTCAAGTGAGCCATAGAAAGATGATGCAAGAATGAATGAGGAAGAAGAAATGTGTCATCAGTATGCTTGTAGTAGTGAATATGAAATAGCTAGTTGCCAGAGTGAGCTCCAAACAATGAGACAATTGGAAGAACTTGGTTCTTCACATGAGGTGTCTCTTGGTTAGATGATTTGTGTGATGATGGTTTAAATTTTGAATTGAATCATGTTCATGATTCAAATATTGGTGATTATATCAACACAAATGAAAATGATGTATGTTGGTCGCTCATTGTCCAAGAGTTTGACATCTGTGATTACAAAACTTTCCTTTGTGATGAAGGACAAGTTCTTGTTGATATGGATGATAGTGTTTTGCTTGAATTTGAATCATTTATTTGCGACCAAATGCAGAGGAAAATGATGTTGAGCAGCAACATGAGTGCCAAATTGTAGATTAGCATGCTGCAGCCCAACTTGAAGGTATGCCAGAGTTGAATTTTTTTTAGTTTGATTTGCAAGAAGAGTCCTCTTCTTTTGTAGATTAGTAGTGCAGACAGACATAAGTTTCCACCAACATTACAACCTCGTGCACCACATGCTACTACAATTTCTCAGCCTCCAACGATTGCTCCTATTCCTCTTGCCTCATTTGTGGCATGAGGAAAGCAACCCATGCTGAGGAATCCTCCCCTCCCCCCAGGAATCCTTAACCTTTAGTGACTGCTTCTATTCCTCCCACCTCTTTAGTGGCACAAAGAAAGAAACCTGTGTCATGAGATCCCCCTCTTCTCCCTGTGATTTCCCAACCTCCAACTGACCCTTTTGTTCCTCCTCATGTCCCTAAGATAGAGGATGAAAAGGGACCCATGTTGGGAGACCCCTAGGCTCCTTCAGCAGAATCCTTGGCTCACACACCATGCAACCTACTTGTGAGAGATTGCAAGCATCATCTATGTGTCGCAGCTTGAGAGTGTGCTACTAATGTTGAGTCTCTTTGTAAGGAAGCTAAGGTAGCAGAATAACTTCCTACACTAATCTTGAGAGGAGAGTTATGCAAAAAAATTTAGATATTTACAATAGTTACAAAAATTATACAAAAAAAATAGTAATCATACCACAACACAATGATTTACGTGGGGAAAACCCTTCCAAGAAAAAGACTCCACACTGAAAAAGCCACCCAATATATTATTCAGAAATCAACAAGATTACAATATACTTGCAGAGCAAGATTTCATAGAAGTATCACCAACCAGAGATCCAAAGGCAAATCAACATCTATAAGACTCTCACACTCAACCTCCATCTCAAGCACCTAACATATAGGAGATACAATAAATGAAACTGCCAAATGGTAATTACAAAAACATGAGCTAAAACCGCCCAAAAGTGGAACCCATATTATCTCCAATCAAGGATGTCTTATGATGTGTCAAAAGACACACCAACATGTGTAACTCCCCCTTATATCTCTTTTCTGTGTCCAACACGTTTTCATATTTTCCAATATGGGAGGCCTGACTTCCGGAGGCCATAACTTTTGATCTGGGAGGTTAATTGATGAACTATTTGATGTGTTGGAAAGCTTGTGAAGAGATCTACATACTAGACACCAAGGAACTAGTACCAAAGTTTATTTAGTCCAAAAACCAACCTTATACCCAAAAATGAGTTTTTATGTTTTATAACAAAAAAATTGCACCTTTTGTAATTGCAAGTTTGAGACACATTTCCTAACATTCTCCCACTTGTTGAACACCTTGAAAGAGAAAAGCGTGTATCAACACCATTATTCAATTGCTAGGAACTGAGAGGCCCATAGACTTTGAACACTATCTAAACTTCTCTATACTCACAGGCTTAGTTAATGAATCTGCAACATTCATCAAAGTCTCTACCTCAACTAGCTTCACCCTACCATCCTCAACCATATCTCTGACAAAATGATATTGTACATCAAGGTGCTTGGTTCTAGCATGAAATGTCAAGTTTTTAGCTAGGCAGATCACACTCTGACTATCATAATAAATTATCACTCCACCTTATTTTATTCCAATATCTAAACATAGTCTCTTAATGGACAAATGACTTCTTTACAAGTGCGAGTAGCTGCCATATACTCAGCCTCAATAGTGGACAAAGAAACCACATGTTGCTTACTCATCCAACTAATTCCACCACCAAATAAAGTAAACACATAAGCATTGGTGGTTCTTATGTTATTGCCATCACCTACCTAATCTGAATCCACATAACCATGAATATCAAGGGAATGCATGTCTACTATCAAATTACCATGATAACACAAGGAATACTCTTATGTAACCCGCAAATATATCTAAAGACTCTTTCAACTGCATCCTAATGAACTCTACTGGGATTAGACATATATCTGGAAAGAACTCCCACTACTTGGACAATGTCTGATTTAGTATAGACCATAACATCTATCAAACTTCTAACTACACTTTGGTAAGGCACTTTGCTCATGTCTTCCATCTCCAATGGGGATGTTGGACATTATGAAGTAGATAACTTCATTCCAACTATAAGAGGAATGCACAAAGGTCTATAATCCTACACGTTAAACCTCTATAAAATTGAATTGACGTACTTACTTTGGACAAGCCATAGTTTTTTTCAGTCTATCTCTTCTGATTTCCATCCCAAGAATGTGTTTAACTGCACCAAGATCTTTCATTTCAAATTTAGCTACAAGTTGACAGTTTAGTTTTGAAATCATTCATTTCCTTTTACTAATAAATAACATATCATCAACATATAATGCAATAAACTAGAAATGATCACCATCATATTTATAATAAATGCAATGATCTGATTTAGAATGCTCAAATCTCAAACTCAACACATATCTGTCAAATTTCTGGTACCACATCCTAGGACTTTGTTTAAGGCAATACAAAGATTTCTTCAATTTACAAACCAAGTCACTTTTACCTTTCACCATGTAGTGCTCTAGCTATGTCATATAAATATCCTCCTCCAAATCACCATGAAGGAATGTCATTTTCACATCTATTTTCTCAACCTCTAGATCATAACTAGTAGCAATAGAAAGCAAGAATCTAATGGATGCCACTTTTGCAACAAGAGAAAATATCTCACCGTAACCAACACCCTCAACTTGAGAGTAACCTTTTGCAACCAACTATGCTTTGTACTTCTCAACACCTCCATCTGAACCAATCTTTTTCTTGAACACCCATTTGCAACCAATAGGTTTTTATCCTTTAGGAAATGGTACTAGGTTCCATGTATCATTCTTTTTCAAAGTTGTCATTTATTCATCCATAGTAATCTTCTAAGACTCTACATCGTTCATACCTAATGCCTCTTCTACAGATATGGATTTATCCATGTTAGTATTCAAATAAAAAATGCATCTTCAACCATCAGGTGAATACCTTTCATGTGGTTGTCTATGCCTTGTAGACCTTTGAACAAGCTGAGTTGGAGGTTCTTCCTCCTCTTCTAAAGATTCAAAGCTAGATGAGCTCTCCTCAACTTCTTGTCTATCTAGGGGCCTTGATTCAACTTTCTCAATTGTAGAAGGAAGTTGAATCACATCTTTTTGTTCACTTTGTTTTGACTGCAATGTAACAAATAAGGCTTAGTTTCTCTAAAAATAACACTTCTACTATATATTACATTTTTTTGCAATAGGATCCCAAAGCCTGTATTCTTTCACACTATAATTGTACTTGATGAAGATACATTTCACATCCTTGTTCTCCAAATTTGTTCGCTTCTCCTTTGGCACATGTGCATATGCCTCACAACCAAAAACTCTAAGATGTTTGAATGAAGGCTTGTGACATGACCATGCATCCATAGGTGTTTTATCAACAAGAGCTGATGTAGGAGAATAATTAATTAGGTAGCAAGTAATGGTAACAACTTCAACCCAAAACCTTTGTTCTAAACTAGCAACACTAGGCATACTCCTAGCTATTACATCCCCAACTTATGATTTAGTTTAAAATTGCTTTTGTGTGGTAATCAAGATGATTAATCATAGTTTAATGATTTGATGTTTGTGGAAAATATCAGATAGAAACATTGAGTATATGAACATTGACTAATGTTAGTTAGACATGAGATTACATGTTGATATGATTCTTTAATTATTATGATTTATGAATCAAATGATGATACACTAATCATGATTATATGGTTGTGAGTGTGATTAGGAAAAGAATCATCTGGGAGGAGGAGATAGATGTTTGGAAAAGGTCAAAATTGCCATTTGAGTATCGAAATTAGTTTTTGTGACCCATGTAGGGTGGGGTGAGTTATCATCCTTCCTTTGTTAGTCATTTTTAGTTCAGTCTATGCCAACATGACAATTTGAGTTATTTCGACATTATCCACGTTGATTCAACTAGACAATGTTCTCGGAATGTCAGTTTGATTGATAAGTAATCTTGATGGGTTGTCAAGTATTTCCTTATTTCCTTATCCAATTCTTTTATTAGATTATGTGATTATCATTGTATATTTATATAATGATTATTATTATTAAGGCAACATGGGGGAGTAACAACTCAACCCCAAGATTGCATTTCGTTACTATGTCACCTTATCAATGATGTTATTGTTTGATGACACCTTGAATTAATTAATAACCCTTATACATCATTTAGATGTAGGGAATATAAAGTGTGTGTTATAATTATTTCAACCTCCATAGAGGTCGGGCACCATATTAATAGTAATATATATTATGTTTATCTTGGGGTAATTGGTCAACCACCATCCACGATAAGTGGAATGCATGGAGGCTGATTAGAAGCTATTATGAGCTTCCACTGTGTCACCCATATGATAATGGAGTTGTGGGGCACAAGAAACCGTTCCTGCCACTATCCTCAGTTAGAGGGTGCAAACTTTGTGGCATGCAGAGTTAACGCATGCAAAGTATTGGAGAAGGTATCATTTTTGATACATGTCTTTTGTTTTTGGGGAGAGAGAGGAAAGGGAGACGAACAGGAAGTTTGAGGAGGAGATAGTAAGAAGAGGTTTTACTACAAAGATAGCATGTGATTGGTGCGGTTATCTTGTGGAAGAGCCACCAATAGGCACACAGAAACTATCCTTAAAGCCATCTCAACTGTACATTTAAAGTATAGGTATGAATTTTGACTGTGATATGAAGTAATCGTGAGGTGATACCTCTAATAATAATGGTGTCGACTGTTATTTTTTAATACACAGTAATGCATAATTTCTATGTGAGGCCGATAACGCCGAAGTTGCTTTCTCCCTATGAATTTGATACGAGGTCGTCAAGGCCATATGTGATATCTCTGTGTTATCTTTTGAATGCAATGTCTTAACACATCACTCGGCTAAGGCCATAATGTCGAACACCAAACACAATTGTGCTTGCAAGAATCTTGTATGCCGAAATGGCATGGTCTGTAGACCACATGTTATACTCTTAATATTGTCTTGGCTATCATTCAAGCCATCTGTGCTCAAAGCCTATATAGTATCAATTCATTATGACTGTCTAAGTATTAATGAAGATTGTTATGGGCATAGGCCGAGAGCAGTGCTCGAGCCATATTATCTTTATTGATAATCTTTTTCTTTAAGCTTTGACTGTGCTTTAGGCACAAAGTATATCGGGCTAGGGTACTGTAGAAACAATGCTTGAATGTTTATAAAGATATTTTGATATTTGTAGTGCAACCCATATGAATAATTGGGTATTGTGGAAACAGTGCTCGACTGTTAAGAAAGGTATTATGATATCTATAGAGTAATTGATCTGTATGTTTAAGCTTTATGTCTCCTTGTGTTGAGGAAGGAATGATAAAAGGTTACTATTAATGTTAACTGAGGCAGTTTTAAATGCATGTCAAGCCATGATGGTCGTGAAGCAAACCCTCCATCAATACTTATTTCTTATGAGTATGAATATAAAGTAGAGTATGAAACTCTTATGATTAAAGGATATAAATGTTATCCCTTTTTGAATGGTCATGCTTTATGGACCAAGTATAGGGTATCATGAACTCATGAGAAATCATTGAATTAGGGTCTTTTCATAGAACCAACCCATTAGACTATTATAAAAAATGTCTTTGTTGATATGAATTTGAATATAAACCTTGTGACAAGGTAAACATCGAATTTGGACTGGGAAAGGTCATGAGTTTTAAAACTTGATTGTTCTAATGATATTAAGAAAAGATAGGAATAGAGCGACGTGGAGTCATAGGTTCCCCATTACAAAAGCAACGTAACATTATTGAATGTACTCCAAGGATAGGAATTGATTGTCTTAGAATTGGACTAAGAGTGAATTGAACTTACCTTTCTTAGACCTAAAGGGGTCAAATTAAGACTACTGTAGGATGAGACAACTTCTAAGTTGTGTTGAGGTGGTGGACATACGACTACGTTCATTGCGAAATGTATATGTATGTAAATCTTTGGCCGAAGTAATGCATCTGTCTCTACATGCATTAGTCAGTCCACTGTGCTCTAGATGGCATAATGTTTCCAGTAGTGTCATACATAGTTAGAGTGGATCTATAGTTGTATGGCTGAGAGATATTATGAAGGACACAAAACCATATACTCAGATGGAAAACCTAATGGTTCCTTACATCTATACCCTCTGTGAAGGGTAGGGACACTTCTGGGTGGGAAGTTGTGTGAGGGACCGCCGATCTATGGTTGGAGGAAAAGCACTCAAGTGATGCTCTCCTTCCCAAGCAAAAGACAAGCTGAGACTTATGAAGACAAATGTCAAAGTTCCAGATACAATGCATTCTTATATGACTTAATAGTTAGTTATTATGTAAAACCTTTTCAATGATGCCATGAGCATAGTTTTGTACTTGTATAGTGAAAGTTATTCACTAGTGAGTTATCTTTGGATTGATGTAATCTAAACTTTTGTAACAACCCAAATGAAAAGCATGTTTAATTTTATGATGATATTGATTCATTTTTGCTTAACTATGGTTATGTTAATCATGATGTATTCTTAACCTTAATTAAGATGGCTAATTATGGTTGATTTTTGGGTAATATAAAATGTTATGTTACACTAGCCTTCTCCAATAGAGTCATGTTCATTCTTTCTGCAACTCCATTATGCTCTAGAGAATACAGAGTTGTCTTTTCTCTTTGAATGCCACAATCTTTATAGAATCTGTCAAAATCATTAGAGAAAATTTATTGCCATTGTCAATCCTCAAGCATTTTATTTTCTTTCTGGTCTTTAACTCAACCATTGCTTTAAATTCATTAAATCAATTAAAACTTCATATTTACTCTTTAGAAAATATACCCATGTCCTTCTACTATAATCATTAATACATAAAACATAATATGTGGATTTTCTAATGGAAGGAACATCTACAAGACCAAACACATCCTAGAATGAATAAGATCCAATACACCACAAGATTTATAAGAACTCGAGTAAAATTGAACATGGTTTTGTTTACTATAAATACAATGCTCACAGAAATCAAAATCAAGATTACAATCAGTCAACCCTTCAACAAGGTTTTATTTTTCAAGATCCTTATACGCTTTTCTCCAATGTGGCCTAATCTTTGGTGCCATAACATAGTCTTCTCTATGAGAAATTTTGATTTAGAAGAAACAACACCCTTGGGTACCCAGAAGCTACAACCATCCACTGAAAATGGAACCCTCTACTTTTCCAATGAAGTAGTCACAGACTTGCTTTTCACATAAGTACTATTGCACTCAATAGTGTATGCATCAAGCTTATACAATGTGTTGAATTTGACACCTCTAGCAATTACCATAGCACCTATAATCATCTTTTATCCTGAATAAGAAAAAACTACCTACACACCCGCATCTATTAGTTTGCTTACAGATAATAAATTTCATGCTAACTCAAGGATATGTAACACACCATCAATCTTTTTTACTCTACCATTAGGAAATCTAATTTTAAATCTACCATGACCAACAATTTTTTAATAAGAATCATCACCCAAGTACACCTTACCTCCATCAAATTCTTCATATTTAAAAAACCAATCATTATTAGGGGTCATATGGAAAGATGCACCTAAGTCAATTAACCATGCATCATTACTTGCATGAGTGGCAAAAGATGTAACGAAAATATCACCATGTTCCTTCTCGGACTTAGAATCATAATCAAATTTATTAATTTTCACCTTCTTTTCTTCTTTGCACTCCTTACGAAAGTGTCTAGGCTTACCACAATTCCAACAAATAACTTTGGACTTTCTAGGAGATTTGGATCTCCCCTTGGACTTGGATTTGTCATGCTTCTTGCTCTTCTTACCTTTTTCTTTAGGTCTTCCACAAACATTTAGGGCCTTTTTGGTATTGATGGATACCTTCCTCCCCATCTCTTCAAAAAACAAATAACCCACAACATATTCAACTTTTAAGACAACAGAAGTACTCCCAATAGCCATAACAAGAGAATCCCACGAATTAGGCAAAGAATAAAGCAGGATCTGACATCTCTCCTCCTCACCCATTTTTACACCAACTAATGCCAATTGATCCACCAACATATTGAATGCTACCAAATGGTCTGCAATTCATCCACCCTCTTCCATTCTCAAGGAATACAATTTCTTCCTCAAGAAAATTTTGTTAACTAAAGATTTGAATTGATATATCTCACCAAGTTTCTTCCATAGTTTATTTGCAGAGGACTATTCATGAACATTGATTAAAACATAGTCGGTTAAGCACAATCTAATTAGACATTTGGCTTTATAGTCCATAACATCATAGTGAGAAACCAAAGTAGCATTTGTAGGCCTTGAAACATTCTCTTCAGTAACATCCCATAGATCTGGATCAATTAACAAATCCTCCATCTTAAGCTTCCACATCTCAAAATTGTTACCAAAAAACTTCTCTACCTCTATTCTCCCTGATGTGCTCGCCATCTAAAAATTCCTACAATGAGATCACAAAGTATCTTCTACACAAGTTTCCACTCAAAATTGGATTAGTTAAAAAAATCCAAGAACCCACCACTGAAACCAAAGGTGATCAAGCTCTGATACCACTTGAAAGGAAGCTAAGGTAGTGGAACAACTTCCTACACTAATCTTGAGAGAAGAGTTAAGCAAAAAAATTTAGATCTTTACAAGAGTTACAAAAATAAACATAAATAAAAATCATACCACAACACAGTGATTTACCTGGGGAAAACCCTTTTGGGGAAAAACCCCACACTCCAAAAATTGTCTAATATATTATTCAAAAATCAACAATATTACAATATACTTGTAGAGTAGCCTTTCACAGGAATATCACCAACCAAAGATCTAGAAGCAACTTGACATCTATAAGACTCTCACACTCAACCTCCATCTCAAGCACCTAATATATGGGGTATACAATACATGAAACTATCAAATGGTAATTACAAAAACATGAGCTAAAACCACCCAAAAGTGGCACCTAAATTATCTCCAATCGAGGATGCCTTATGATGTATCAAAACACACACCAACACATGTAACTCCCCCTTACAACTCTTTTATGTGTCTAACACGTTTTCACATTTTCCAATATGGGAGGCCCAACTTTTGGAGGCCATAACTTTAGATCTGGGAGGTTGATTGATGAACCATTTAATGTGTTGGAAATCTTGTGAAGAGATCTATTCACCAGGCACCAGGGAATCAATGCTAAACAAATCAAAAAATTATTTTGGCCCAAAACCAACCTTATAGCCCATAAATTGAGTTTTTATGTTTTATAACTAAAAAATCACACCTTTTGTAATTGCAAGGTTGAGACATCTTTCCTAAAACTCTTCTCGAGCATCCTCCTCCCTTGTATCCACCACCTAATCTTGCTCCTCCTCCTAAGACTCAAGCTCCTTTTTCTTAGCCTGCCTCTCTCCCATCCCCAACTCCCTCCTCTCCTTTATTGGACATAGATGAATGCCACCTCAAAAGGGTGCAAGTAGTCTTGGCTCCTTCTATGGAGAGTCCCATCCTCCCTTCCATTCCCAACATGCTAACCTTCTCTGAACCCTTAGATCTTCCCAATGCAGTGTTATTTCTAGTGCCACTTTGTCAGCTCTTGTTCCATTTCGACATACCCGCCACATAGTTTTTCCCAATATCCTCTGACCTGCTACCATTGATATTGACATCTCACGTCCGCTACCAAAGCGTAAACTTGAGCATTAGCCCACCCCTCTATTTCATAAGCCAAAGTGCATGTTGTCGTCTCTACCACCTCTAATCCCTTCTGCATCGCTTCTTTTAGTTGTGGAGCATGTTCCTACACCTGTAACTCTTAGTATTCGTTATTCTACCAATAGTGTAGATACTGAAAATTGACTAACATCATTTCCATGTCATCGCACTTCATCGACATCATTTCCCTAATTTATTAATTATTCTTCATCAACTTTCATAATTCTTATATTCGTATTAATTAAATAATTTTTAATTATTTAATTAATATACTAACACTTCCTCTATGTGACTAATTAAATAAATTTATTGCATTTAATTAAATCACACTAACCTTATTTATCCTCCCACAAATAAATAGAATTGATATTTTATTTATTTCCTCATTTTTCATCCTCACATGAACTAAATAAATTTATTTATTTAATTCCCTTAATCACTCTCCTAAATTCTCTCCTCTAATCACTCCTAAATTCTTTTCATAAACCATTCATCTTAACTATGCAATCAAAAATAGCAACTATGACTTAACTCTTCCATCAAAAGAGTTTACTCTTAATCAAACTTTAATCAATTTAGCAACTATGACACAACTCTTCCATCAAAAGAGTTAACTCTTAATCAAACTTCAATCAATTTAGCAACTATGATGCAACTCTTCCATTAAAATTAGTTAACTATTAATCAAAATGAAGTTAAATTCGTTAACTATTAATCAAATTGGAATCAAAGGAGTTAATTAATCACTCAATAATTCTTCTCAACTAATTACAACTGTTGATCTTCTAATCTATTCTCCACATTTGATTCTTGATCTGGAAAATCTATAAATTGATGATCACTCGAGCCATAATGGAGGGACCTTTATCATAAACTTACTTTGTCAATTTATCTCCTCAACTCCTGTCATCCCTTCATCCACAAATTCACATCTTCATCTACAATTTTCAATCTTTGAATCAATATCAGGTTTATGCTACTTTGAAGAGCAATCCACAAAAAAATACATATCAATTTCATCAAGAGAGCATAGCTGGTGGAATTCGGGTGCTTATACTCCACTCTATCAAGAAGAAGAAATTATTTTAGGTAAAAGGTATATGTGTTTGGTTGTATTATATTTATTGTTATTTCCTCATTTGATTTTCCCCCTTCTACAGATAACACTGATGAGCCACATTTGGTCCAATATTCAAATTTTGAATCAAATGATTCCTCCCCTGTAGAGTGAATCTTTGAGTCCATCATGTATATCCCTTCATTGGCTATGATATTTACTCAATCGTCATTAACAAAGACACCTATACTCAAAGGACCTAATTGAGCAGTACCTTTCCATGTACATACAGATGCTTCTATCTTTGTTGTGGGGGTTGTGTTAGGAAAAAAGGAAGGAAAATTGGAGTATGCAATTGACTACATCACTAAGAATCTATAAGGTGCTGAACTTAACTATACTGTCACTGAGAAAGAAATGTTAGCTATTATTTATGCAATCAATAAGTTTAGGCATTATATCATGGGGTATCCTATTTTTATTCATACTGACCATGCAACAATAAGATACCTAATAAACAAACCAGTAGTAAATGGCAGATTGGTTAGATGGTTATTGCTACTTCAGGAATTTGATATCACCATTGTGGACAAGCCTCGGAAGGCCAATGATGTTGCTAACTTCCTCTCCAGGCTACCTACTTGTAATGAGGACCTAGTTATTGATGATTCTTTTCCAAATGAACACTTATTTGCACTGACTATACAAACTCCTTGGTATGTAGATATAGTAAATTATCTAGTTGCAGGAAAAACACCTCTACACCTCTCACCAAGCGAGAGACACCTAGTGGAGCGTAGCTTTCCCTATTCTTGGGTAGTTAGTTACCTCTTCTACACAGGTCCTAATTATATCATGAGAAGATGTATTAGAGAAGATGAAGTATATGACATTCTCAAGGCATGTCATGATGAACCCTATGGTGGACACTTTGTAGCTAAGAGGATAGCAGTCAAGATCTCGAATACTGGATACTATTGGCCAACCTTGCACAAAGATACAACTCTCTATACAAGAAGATGTGACCGCTGTCAAAGGATGGGCAGACCTACAAGAAGTGATGAAATGCCCCTATAATCATAATTGGTGGTCACATCATTTGACAAACGCGGCATTGATTTTATTGGGCCCATTGATCCTCCATCTAATAACAAAGAATATATACTTGTTTGCATTTATTATCTCACAAAATGGATAGAGGTGAAAGCTTTGAAAGTAGCCAGAGATAGTAAGGTTGCTACATTCCTATATGAATAAATATTTACAAGGTATGGCATCCCAAGGGAAATAGTAACAGATCAGGGACCACAGTTTACATCAACACTAATTGCTAGCCTTATTTAGGAATATGAAATCAAACATAAAAAGTCCACTCCCTATCATCCACAGTCAAATGGCCAAGTTGAGGTCACAAATAGGGAGCTTGAGGCAATATTAACAAAGACAGTTACATTACACAAGAAAGATTGGTCAACAAGACTCTCTGAAGTAGTTTGGGCATATAGAACTACTTGGAAGACAACAACAAGGTACATGCCTTATGAACTAGTTTATGTAAAGAAAGTTGTCCTTCCTTTTGAGTTTGAATACAAAACATTGAGAACCACTGTACAACTTGGGATGGACCTATCAACATCTCAAAAGGAAAGGTTGCACCAACTTAATGCCTTGGAAGAATTAAGGATGGAAGCAATTCAACACACTAAAATAGTACAAACACAAAGAATCAAATGGCATGATCAGTTTATCAATACCAAGGACTTTTAGTCAAGTGATTGGGCCCTGCTCTATGACTCCAGGTATAAAGATCATAAGGGTGAATTGTAGACCAGATGGTTAGGCCCTTATGAAATCAAGGAAGTTTTTCCCAATGGTATAGTCCAATTAACCACAATTGACCCAGTTAGATTCTCACTGATGGTTAATGGACACATATTGAAATTGTATAAGAAGCCTTTGAATAAAGCTACATTCCTCCAAGAATTAAGGGTAGATATGGATAAATAAGTTCCACAACAGCTTGCCTCAAATGAGTCTTGCAACCAAGTTATAGATGATCACAACATTCCAGCAACAGATCAAGCTACCAGTTTGACTGCGTTACCACATCAGGTTTGATTTCTATGCACTTTGTACATAAATAAAACATAAAACATAAAAAAAATAACACAAAAAAGGAGATACAAACACACCAAATAATTCAATCAGAGTTTAGGCTCCATCAAGTCAGCTCCCATTATCCAGTTGAGCTTTCCTTCGGCCACCAACTACTTCACCAAAGGGACCTGTAGCCCAAGGCTCTCTACTGTTTCACAGGACTTGTACATTTCCACATGTAGCACCTACATTGGTCGTCATTCCCATGGGACCTATAGCCACTGCACCCATAGCCACAACACAAGGGACCTGTTCACTTCATGTTCTGATTGCGTGCATGTAGCCTCTCCTGCCTACAACACCTTTTCTCATAGCATCCGCATGCTGCCATTTTCCACTATATATTGTACCTTCTTATTATGTGTCGTACTGCCATTGAACACTCCATCTGCACACTTATTCAACATCACATTAATGTGACTCACTCCAGCTCATTTGTCAAGCACATCAACTCTAGCCACCGTGTCATCATTTTTCCATGCAACATTTCTAACTTAGACATCACCTCAAAGGCATTTATCTCACTATTGCTTTAATTAACATTTATTGCTTCTTATTTTATGGCTTTCAAACTTCATACATCATTAAATTTGAAGAAGAAATTGCTTTTGGATTTGACTGCGTGTATTCTTTTGTATCAACATTTTGGGTCACACTCAGTGAACCATCATTAGGAAGAGGATCATTAAATTTTCATATATTATATCCATTCGACTTGCTTTCACCCCATTCTTCCATACACTTACCTTGTTTTCTCATTTGAGGACAAATGACACCATAGTTGGTGGGGAAATTGCATACGTAGGAATTATTTTACCTACATTCAAATCTCTTAAATATCTTCCTTCATAATTATGATTATCTATGCCACATAACATACAAGCTAGCAAGGAAGTTCCAACTCCTCAAAGCCTCCCTCCAAGGAATGCCCAACTACTCTCTAAGTCTCTTCAAGATTCCTAAGTTTGTGGTGGAAAAGATTGAACAGATCCAGAAGAAATTCCTCTGGTCTGGTGTTGAACAGAAACGGGGAATTGCTCTTGTTGGATGGGAAAAGGTTTGCACACCCAGATATCAGGGAGGTCTAGGACTAAGAATAATTCATCTTATGAATCATGCCCTCTTGTCCAAGGTGGAGTGGAACCTTATTCAAGGTAATACTGATTGGGGGGACATCATGGTGGCCAAGTATCTCAATGGGGATCAGGGCAGGAGATTACTCTCGGAGGTTGGTCTCCCCAAAGGCTCGGTCATTTGGAATGGGATCCTCAAGACTCGTGGCCTTCTTCACCAAGGCATCAGGAGGAAGATAGGAGATGATAGGGAAGTTAACTTCTGGAAGGACAGATGGCTGAAGGACAAACCCCTGATCGAATTGGAGTATGGTAGAATCGTGAATAGGGCCTGTAGGGTCTTTGGCTCTAAGGTGGTTGATTACATTAGGACTAACAGGGGTCTCAGGAGCTGGATGGTCTTGTCTGTTGGTGGAGCTGAGTGTGACAAGGATAGGGTGTTAGCCCTTCACCTCCAAAGCGAATTGGATGACTACAAACTCTCTCTCTTCCCCAAGAGAGATAGGATGATCTGGGACAAGGACATCAAAGGTTTGTTTACTGTCAAAAGTGCCTATGGTCTGCTGTTAGACCTAGGTGAGAATCAATTATGGGGGAAAGTCTGGATGCCCAAACTTTTACCAAAAGTCAATTTCTTTTGATGGATCCTGATGCACAACAGAATTCTGACCATTGACAATCAGAGAAAGAGGGGTTTCCAAATGCCGAGTAGATGCATTCTTTGTGGTTATGAGGAAGAGACAACTGACCATCTATTTATTCACTGTAGCTTTGCTTGGGAGGTGTGGGGTATAACCCTTGAAAAACTTAATATGAGCTGGTCCTTGAACAATAACTTAGAAGCCTTGGTTTGGGATTGGAGGCCCCCTTCAAACTAATACTATCGACTTCCAAGGAGATTTGGTCCCAAATTCCTCCCCATTTAGCCTGGAGCCTATGGAAAGAACATAATAATAGAGTTTTGAGGGAGAAGTGCACAACACCTATGGAAGTTTTCCTATGCTTCTCCAAATTGCTTGTGGAGAACATCAACTCTTGCAAGTTTAAAGTTATGGATAGTTCTCCAGGAGGGGAAGAGCAAAGTCTCTTAAAACAATGGAACATTAGCCTTGATTCTTGTTGGGTTGACAATTCTAAAAGGATTGCTAGGGCCAAGAACAAATGGGCCTTACCGCAACAAGGGTGGTTCAAGCTCAATTTTGATGGAGCTGCTAAGGGGAACCCGGGGGTGGCCAGTGGATGAGGAATTATTAGAACAGACACGGGGACCTTTGTGTCTGCCTTTTACGGTGGCATTGGTCTAAAGAGTAACAATGAGGCAGAAGCGTTTGCTATGCTGTGGGGGATCAAGCTGGCCTTTCCATGAACATTAGACTTCTTCATGTGGAAGGAGATTCTCAACTTGTGGTTAATGCCACCCTAGGTTCGACCCAGATTGGGTGGAACTTAGTGGACATCATGGGAGATATCAAACTGCTCCTCAACAGAATGGAGGATTTCAAGATTTCTCATATATACAAGGAAGGGAATGCTGTAGCTGACGCCTTGGCCGATGTGGGAAGTGGCAGAGAAGGATGGTGTTGCTGGAGGAGTATGTCTAGCCAGCCTAAAGAGATTCATACTCTCATTCTAAAGGATGGTGATAGCTATAGGAATTAGGTGGCTTGGGATTGTTGTCATTCTCTAGTGTTGGCCGGAGGGTGGTGGGAATGGAGTTTTTGTTTTCAGCCAGTTGAGGGAGGGTTGTGGTCTGGTTTGTAGAAGTGGTGGGTCCAACCTTTTGAATTTTCAAAATTACATGAGCAGGAATTTGACCTTTCAAAATTGCAGAGGCGGGAATAGAGGTGTCTTGGACTAGCCGTGGTCCAGTCAGCTGACTAGAATTCCTATGTGCTATGGGATTGAGGCATACATGGAATGCTGGATTACCACCTCCCCCCTTGTGGATAGGTGGATGGCCAAGAGGACAGGTTGGCAAATCATAAGATATATGGACATCAGGACTAGTGGCTATCTGGGAGTTAGGCATAGCTAGATAAAAAGGACACCGCGTGGACCATTGGCAGGGTTACTGAGGACTGATGGGATAGTTTTTTAGATGGGTAATTATATTTGGTTAATGCCTGCGTCCGGTGACGTCTACTATCACACGAGGTGGCGACCGAGTTCTCTCCCCAAGGAGATGTTTTTGAGTGGCAAGGATGTAGCGTATCACCTCATTAATTACACTGTAATTATTATTTCCTTGCCGTGGCTTTCCCATTTTAACGAGTTGCTTGTTATTTTCAACACTACTTGTTTTAATTTTAGTTGCCTTAACAATTCCAAACTCAGTTGCCTCTGCAAGTTTCAAACTGCCACGACGGGTGGAGATATTGTCAAGATTGAACCCAATTTAGTGGAGGAATTCAAACATGACCCTATTGTGTGGCATATAATTCAAGAAGGGGAGGTGGTTTCTTTCTTGGAAGGGATGGCTAGTCACAATGAGAACCTTTCGTGCCAGTTCGCGGAGACTTGGGACGATGAAACCAGAGAAGTCAGGATTGGTGGCATTTGCTTCCAGGTGTTTGAGGAGGTGATTGGGTAGGCTACGGGGCTCCCTATTAGAGGGAAGAAACATTCAAGATGCATTAGGGTGCCCAACCCTAAACATATGGTTCTCTTTTTTACAGACGGGGAGGCGGCCGTGAAGTTGCATGGTGGGTTTGAGAGAGAAAAGCTGCCGGAGCCATGGGGCCATATCTGCTTAATGATTATGAAGTTCTTCATGTTGGAAGGGAGATTCAAGGTTTTTTACCACTACCACTTTGCTCTCCTTAACCACTTTAGAAATAAAATGGAAATCAGTTTTCCTTTTTTTTTTCTACTTTCTTCCTTGGATAACTCTATCAAGTTGGTTAGAGAGCTAAGGGCTAAAAATGCTGGCCACTCACTTGTTCCCATTCATCAAGGCCTCATTATGAGACTTTACCAGTTCCACCTTTCCCTGTGCCCCCCAAAGCAAGTTAAGGTTGAGCTACTTGAGGACCCCCAGTCGAGCATGTCTCCTAGTTCTAAAGGCAAGGTGAAGACTTGGGTGGGGACCCTTAAGATTTCCCTCAAAACCCCTAAGGGTGACCCTTGTACTGTGGATGATATCCCTATTGGAACCCCTGCCACTTCTAAACATAAGCCCCAGAAGTGTGCCACCTTGGTGCCAGGGAAGAAGTTGGCCAAAAGAGATAGACTAGATTTAGAGGATGAAGGGACTTCTCTTGAGAAGAAAGCTAAGAAGGGTAAGGAGGTTGTGACTATGGATGAGCCTGTGAAAATTGTTGAGCTAGACCCTGGGCACAAACTTGTTGGTAGTGGGGAAGGTGTGGAGGTGGCTAACCCAAGGGTTCATCGGTCTACCTGCATTGCTGACAAACCTTCTACAAACCCCCAGGGAGTGGAGATCTCTGATGACTCAAAGTTTGTTGAGGAAATCATGGAGGAGGGAGGGGATGAAACCCCCACTAATTCTGTGCATGAGGTTGAAGGGGTGAGTCATTTCACCTCCATGAACAAGTCCAGTTCTGAGGACTTGGGTGAAGTTGTTAGGATTACCGGGGGGCAAGACAACAAGGGGAATTGCTCGTTGTGTGTTAAGACTGTTGAGGATCTGAGGTGCCTCTAGAAGAAGATGGAGAGAATGCAGAAGAAGTGGAAGATTATGGCTGAATTTGCTGCTAAGACCCTGCATCGGGCGACATCGATCTTCGAGGCTGTCAAGGACTTGGATGACAAGGTCAAGTAGGTGGGACTCGATAAATTGGGAGACTACAAAGACATGGTAGATATCCTAGCCAAGTTTGGGATGACTGACAGTCCTTAGTTTCTGGTTATTTTTGTTGTTTCTGCTATTTTTTATTAGGTGTTTTTTGTCTATTGTTCATGTGTTGTTTCTCGCTTGTTAATGACCTATAGCCCGGGGGGCTATTTTGTATAGGGTTATGGACCCTCTTTTCCAGCTAAACTAATAAAAAACATACAAGCTAGTAGAATATCAACTGGTAAAAGCAACTGATAAGAAGTGACTAGTAAGAAGAATTTGCCAAAGAATAGGGGATTAAGCTGAGGGAATTGAGTTTGTAGAGTGGAATTGGGTTCAGTAGCAGAGTTTCATGAGATATCACGATGGGTGGAGATATGAATAGGAGAGAACCTACTGTCCACTCAACATTAATGTCTGATAGGGATTACATGCCTATCTTTCAGCAAGTAGGGTGGCTAGAATATTTCCTTAAGCTAACAAAGTATAATAAAGACATTACCCAGCAGTTTGCAGGAACATTCCAGAATGAGGAAGCTACAGTGAAAGGCTTGCAGGTTGACGTGACTGTAGCTGCCATAGTCGAGGTCACGTGGCTACTAGAAGTTGGAGAAGAATTCCCTGTAAGAGCTAATGCAATCTCAGCAAGGGATGAATTTAGACAACCAAGAGAAAGAATGGAATCTACATCTCAAGGTACCAAATGAATCTCTTTGCCCTGGTTATAGGCCTTTGTTGCTACCTATATTATTAGATATCTTACCTGTGATGGGAGGTAATCTTTGCTTTATAATATGCATTTCAAACTTTTAAGCCATCTCCATCACGGGAGGATAGTGAATGTTCCAAATTTCTTGTTCAATTTGTTGAAAAGGATGTCTACTAAATATAGAAGGAAAATAACCAGTCTTCATTATCTCATCATGGCCTAGTTGTGCTATTAGTAAAAAGGAGTTTATCTATTTAGTACCTTGATATTTCTTGGGAATGTTTTCTTGAAATTAATCATATTGATGAGGGACCTTTCAGGGTTGAACCAGAGAAAGAAGAAGAGGTACAAGCAAAAAATTTACAAACAGGGGAAGAATAGGAAGCACTAGCAACCTCTTCTCAACCAGAAGCTTCACCTACCCGCTGCCATGCAACTGCTGAGGAACATCTAGCTCCAAACCCTGATAGTCCTATAGGTGAACATGCTAGGTCTCCCACACCTGCAGCTTCACCAATTTCAACCCCCTTACCAAAGCATTCATCCTCATAGACTTTTAGCCGCACAAAGAAAAAGTCAAAACAAAAACTGCAGCCTAGAGCTACCAGCTCACCACTCGTAGCAGCTAAAACTGCCCATGAAACTCCTTCTATCTCAAAGCCCACCAAGAAGACACCTAAAACTGCCCATGAAACTCCTTATGTTTCACAGCCCACCAAGAAGAGAAAATCATCCTCTTCTTTGTCCAAAGCCAAGAAGAAACAAAAGGTCCCTATGCAATCACATAGGCGGTTAGACCACCTGAAGGAGAAAGAACTTTTAGTGGGAAAAACCTAGCCTGAAAAGAAGAATGTGGTTGATATACACACTAATACAGACTCTGAAAGGGAGCATATGTTTGTTGATAAGGAACATAGAAATATGGGCCACACACTCATCCGGGAGACTGATACGGAGTCCAAGGAGGAGGATTTATATACAACTAGGAAAAAGCATCAACCTCCCCCTAATACCAAAAACCCAAACTTCTCAGCCTCTCTAGATGAAATTTAGGAAGAGGAATTGTTGTTGGACTTTGAAGATATAGCATAGGGAAATAACGATGAATTGTAGATAGCCTTGTAGAAAATTGTAGAATTGGAGAAGAAGTTGAGGGATTACAAAAAAAAAGACAGGGTTAAATGAACAGGTTAAGAAGTTGGAGGACTAGTTGCATGTTTTCTAGAAACAAGGGTCAGAACTAGAACATTTGGCCCAATTGGCCATTATAGAAATCAATAGAAGGAATCTAGAGTCTGTGCAATCAGAAGAACAATTAGAGGAACTTGCTCCATCAACCTTATTTATAGTTACCTTGCAATTATGGGATAAGATAGATGAATTGGTAAAAGAACAAGGTGAACTGAAGGAGAATATTATCAAGGAGATAGAGGTGAAGAATACAGAAATAAAGAGACTAAAATTAAGATAGAATGACATATATGACTATCCAACTGATGAGGTGTCGGCCACCTGCAAGGGTTTATGCCCTCTATCTACAGGAGCAATATTTGAGCTTTTAGTTTAGCCAACTTTATAGTGATGCCCCTGTTTCACTTTTAATACCTGCCTTATTTCTAACAGCCTACCAAAAAGCTACCCCTGAAATGCAGAATCAACTATGTGAATTCTACCTACATGAACTTGCCATTCCATATGACACTTACTGGAATGCCCTAGTTGTTTTTGGGGATGTGCAATTGAAGGCCCTAGCATCATTCATTTAGAATGAGCATAGGAGAGGAGTGTTGCAATAGCAATATAATGAGAGAGAGAAATCACTCCCTCTCAAACTTAGGGTAGAATCCCCAAATCCTAACAAGATAGTGGAGGAATGGATTGATCTAATTGAACATGTAGAAGTAGAAACCAAATTCCTGGAATGTAGAGCCATGGGTTATAAGAAATTTAGGGAATTGGTCGATGGCTATCGCCCCGGGTGGGAGGGAATCTATAGTTGGGTGGGTTTTCTATGCCGATGGGGATTGGAATGGGGTCCTATTGATAAGTTGGGCGACCTATGGGCCATGACCCAGTTTTGCGCGGGTGGGTGGGAAGTAATAGTTGCCAGCAGGAGACATGTTGTTACGTATATAGACAGCTAAGCTTCTCAACTTCGATACGGAACACTAGTTCTATTAGAAGTTGGGTCAATGTGTGTGGGGCAGCAGGGTGGGAGGCTAAAGCGCCCTCCCACCCCAAACGGTTTCCCTTTCTCGTTTCCCACCCACCTGACTTCTATTCCCACCCACCCTGCTGCGGGAACCCTATGATTCCCACCCACCCGGACATGCCGGGGTTGTTTCCCACCCACCCGCAGGCAGTTCCCGAACATGCCGGGGTTGCAAGCTTTGGGTTTCTCATGGGGTAGGTGGAAAGAGTTGACACCAACATTGCAAAGGAAAGAGCCTCATTCAATATTCAACCTCTCAACAACAATCGATAGGGCACAAAAATATATAAGATCAGCTAATGAACATGGAATAACTTGGCTACCATTAGTATTCCATCCTCCCCTTCTTCTTTATCCCATTCCATAGTGGATGGGGCAGAGGACGAATCAAGCAATAGAATGGGCTAGGTGGAACAGGTTGGTAGAGCAGAAGGGATTTTATCTCAAATAGGATAGAGGAGTAGAATAATTCAATATTCAACCTCTCAACAACAATCGATAGGGCACAAAAATATATAAGATCAGCTAATGAACATGGAATAACTTGGCTACCATTAGTATTCCATCCTCCCCTTCTTCTTTATCCCATTCCATAGTGGATGGGGCAGAGGACGAATCAAGCAATAGAATGGGCTAGGTGGAACAGGTTGGTAGAGCAGAAGGGATTTTATCTCAAATAGGATAGGGGAGTAGAATAACCTACAGATTATAGGGAGATAGCTCTTTAATACAATCAGAGACCTTGGTTGTTGGAGGACCATCAACATGTTTAGTTGGGGGGTGTGATGAGGCCATGTTTTATCTTATTTCTCTTGCTTTAAGTACATGCTTCCTAAGACATTACTAGACTTTTATATATATTAACTATGTCTATAATCATCCTTAAGACATTGAAGCATGAAGATGGGTATATAATATGTTAATTAATTATGTGTGAATTAATGATTGCTCATGAAATATGATGGTACTTTATGTTAATTTTAGTAATTGTGATGTATAGATATCATGTGATGGACTAAGCCCCCATGCAGCAAGTACGTGGCTACATTTCATGAAGACCACTAGGCAACCCGCAGCAAAGGAGGTGTTGATGTCCATAGTAGATAGTACAAGCACCTGTAGCCAAAGGAAGAAGACTTTGAATTCATTGGAATGAGTTATCCATAACTCTACACTCTTTGATGGTTATCCTTTGACAGTTGATGCAGTCACGAATAACAAAGGAATCTCAGATCGTGCTCCATGTTTTGTTTCTAGTCTTGACTGTTCTTCATAAAGACTAGAGAGAGTTATAGTAGGACTATGACGTTATATTACCTTCATGACAATTTAGTTTCCTATTCCTAGTTTTCTTTGTAATAAATCCCTCTTCCTACGTTGTTGGATAATGGACAGTTATGGTATTTATTGTTCAGTAGTTTTGTTCAAATAATAAAGTCTGATCTTGTCTATAGATGGATTAGATTTCTATGTATGAAACAAGGAGGCTAGATAGAGATTATGTTATCAGATTTGTTATTGTTCTTTTCTCTTCAACATTCAATAAAGGAACACGTGTTTTGAGTTTAGTCAATGGTTTTTAGAGATACAGTAGAGATCTAGTTAGATTTTGTGGGATCACAGTCACTTAAGCAAGGGCCACTTGAGGTAACTGTGTCTCTCCTATATGTTCATGTGTTTAGTTTATGTTATATGTTTATGTGTATGTGATTAATGCATGTTGTAATGAGCTATGTTATATGAATTAGTTAGATTTTGATAATATGTGTTGTTGAGTCAAGGTGATCACCGACAAACTATTAGTTGTTCTCTTATTTTGAATTACATAAGACCATTTGATTATAGCCAACTGAATAGCATTGGTTATTTCTTACCAACATTGCTTACTTATAGTACTTGTCAATCCTTGCAAATAGATTTGTTTACTTTTCAATTAGTTTATTCCTATGCACAACCTCTAGATTAAAACTGAAAAATCCTTAACTGTACACATAGTACGAGCATCATCCAAGAAGAATATGATTCCCTGGTTTGACAATTTAAATGTAACACATTACAGTCAGTAGGTTGCTTAATATAGGATCCGTTGGTTCGTTGAGTTGTGTGCATGCCCTTTCTACATCAATTTATTGGTTAATAATGGAGTTGGATAGTTACATCTCATATTCCCTCACATCTTCATGGTTAGTTGCACTAGTTTGCTCACTTAGCCTTGAGTAGATTAGTTTGTTTTCAAGTTTCATTTGTCACTACTGTTTATTTCTTAGACACACTTAAGAAGTAAGAGCACACACATACTCTTTTTCAAGATTTCTTTATCCTTGTTGCTCACGGAAGTTGAAAGACCAAAGCAGGGGCTTGACCTGAAGGCAAGCTCCTTAGCAACCCAAACCATTTACTTTGTTCTATTGCAGGTCACAATTTTTGGTGAGAAACTCTATTCCATCATTGCTGGTTTAATGACTTATTACTAAAACCCTCTTTCATTTTCATGTCAATTTATTTTTATCACACATCTCCTTCTAGTTTTGTTTATTTCATGTCACTTGGAAATTAGTGTAATGGAATTTTATTCATGTTTGTGTTGTGTAGGTGATAGAGGATCAACTAGATTAAGTCTTTTTATTTTTCCAACTTTTATGGCTACAACGTGATGCATAGACATCCTCATGATGTGCTGGCGTCCCTTGCAATGCCCTTCATCTTCCAATGACAAGTTCCTCTGTGAGCCCTCTTTTCCATTTTGCGCTTGAAATTCTTAACTTTTATCTTTAGTAGTGCATTTTTAGTATTCTCTAGATTCTTCTTCATCATTTAAAAACTAGCATAGCTTTTATTTTAATTTCCATTAGCACAAAGTGGGTTTGTTGACGTTAGTCTATCTAGGGATATAGATAGCATAAAACTAAGCAGGACCCTAGTGTAGTTGTGAAAATTTCCCTTGATTGACAAGTTTGTTCAAGGTGTAATTTTTACTCCTCTACACATATAAGAGAGGGTCTAAGAATATCCTATATCCTGACATCATCCATCCAAGGAGTGTGTTTATTGTGATGCACATTGTGCTTCTGAATGTGTATTTCTCCATCCAAATTAGCATGATCATTGAGTACATGCAAACTGCACACAAAATCATCAGTCAACATTGCATCTAATGAATTTAAATCAACAAAATAATCTTCAATACATTCATGCATTTCTTTCTTTCCAAAATAAAAATGAAGAAGATTACGATCAATATTTGTTTCTTCAAGTGAATCATCAAGATCTTTCCCTACAATCATATTCATTTTTGTAGTGATATTTGATTTCTTAGAGTCAACATCATTTTGTTCATGCTCAAACATTGGATTATTATAAACTTTGAAATTCATTAGGCAAAAGTCATTCAAATTAGATTTATTAGATGTATTTTCACTTTCCTCATCCACAAACTCAAGATTGTTGTAGATCTTAAAGCTGAATAAATCATTTATATCTCCAAATCATTCATAAATTTCTTGTTCAAACTTATGATTGATATCGTCTAACTGGATAATGACAGTATCAAATTTAAGACAAAGTAGGTCAGCCTCTTGAGTTTTTACCCACAAATCAATAATATCATTGTTTTCTCCTTCATGTGCATTCATGCTACTATCTTATTCAATCATCGGTACACAAGTGTTTTCTATTCCACCTCTTAGATCCACTATATTGTTATGATATCTCATGTTAAACGTCATTTCATTATTTTTAATCATTTCTTGCCTAATGTCAACTCTATTGATGGTTTTGCTAATCTCATTATGAAGCCATCACTAGATTTGTTACATCCCTAATTTCTGACTTACTATACTTTTACTTTTTACTTGGATGTAAGTAAATTTATTGTGATGTTTAGATTGATGACAAGGAAAAACATGGATTTTATTGAATGTCATTTATTGGAATCATAGAAATGATTATGTTATTATCAATTTAATATTTGTATTATGAGATTTGATTTATTAGTTGAATTAATTGAATAATGATGTACTGATCACATATTGTTTGATGACAAGTGAAACAAGATTACAGGTTATCAGACGACTCTCGGAGAAAAGAAGAGAGAGAGTATCTTTCCAGGAGAGAGAGATATAGACCTCGGGTTACGAGTGATTTATTTGCCAAACTGAGTTATAAGTGTTTAACGAAAATGTGAACCAAGGTGTCATAAGAGGTAAGCTTTGTCTTGTCAATTTACTTCTGAACCTAATCGACAGGTAGTCGATATTGTTTTCAAAACTTGCTAAGTCGTATTAAGTCATCTTAGTCTTTAATAACGTTAATGACATCGTTTAAGTTTGATTTATAACTATTTACGTTCAACGTAAATATTACGACGTTATTGTCATAAAATGATTATCTTAATACTATTATTAAGATATTTGATGTGTTCTAACGATTCGTAAATGTTAAGATGTTTTCGTCGAAGTTATTATTTTGTGATATTTGTCGATGGATTATGATGGGGAGACAAGCTCAACCTAATCACAATATTCGTATCCCATGGTTTAATAATATCTTATTATTAAATAAACTATATCTACCTAGTGTGATAGGCGAAGATATGAGGATTATAATTGATGTAATCAATACATACATATACATATATATATATATATATATATATATATATATATATATATATATATATATATATATATATATATATATATATATATATATATATGCTGTACATTGTAAGAGGATAATACCTCTTAATGAGTCGACGACATTGAGGGAACCGTAAGCTGAAATATAGTAGAGTGCTTATAATTGTTAGTAGTGGATCGAACCACAAGTAATAGTGGATTGAACCACATGTATTGATCATTAAAAGATCAGTTTTATATTTCTTTGAGTGTCGGCCTCATCCTTATAGGGACAACTGTGTTTTTGAACTGCCTAACTGATTAAACCAATTGGCGGCCTTCCACCATCGACATGTGGATATTTGCTTAAAAATTGATTTCAGTTATGACTTAGTCACTGAGGACTATTTTGCATTCAATTAAGTTTGCAATTGAAAGAGTGGAAATGGAAGCAGTGGGGTGACTCATTATGAGTCTTGTTGAATCCTTATAGCCGCAATTCAGTTAGTCGTTGGCAGCATCATGGAGGAGGCATGTTATTTTTGCTTGGGGGATTATCTTGGAGGAGGGAGGTGACAGTAGAGTTTGCGGGAAGCAATAGAGGTGAGGATTGAAAATGGTTAACAAGGAAGAATTTTGGATGTGGGCAACGATTAGAGTTCACAGTGGAAAAGCTTAATCGATTATTGAATCATTTGAAGCTGTCAAAAGCCAGGTTCTTATTCCTTAATCTCTATTTTGAATAGTTGATACTTGCATTCTGTTCATGTTTCCCTTCAATCTGCAAGTCACTACCAAAGCCAACATCTTTAGACGTCCCGGTGGTTGAAGCTTAATGTCTTGCAAGTTTTGTTAGCTTATGATTCTCATTGTGAAAAGAGTCATGAATTGACTGATATGAACCTTTGTTCTACATTATTCGATGAACATAGACTTTCCTTGTAATTTTGGAGTTAAACAAACCTCTAAACCATAGCTGAGTATATTAGTGCCATTTGCAACATATAACTCTTTGCCGATGTTGCTTATATCATTGTCTTATTGATAAAATAACTCTCTTTATGCTCTAAGCTTAAAGACAATGATATCGATTCTTTAATAGTCGATGACCTTAGTATATTTTTATGGTGCAAAGGCTGACTTTCCTAAGAAAAATAGCCTTTATATATTATAACTATACCTGTGCACGAGCAAACAATAGCAGATGACAGTGGAGATACTCGAATATTGTAGAGTCAACTATATACGTGCATATTTATACTATATAGGTTTAGATGATGATGTTCAAAATGGATTACCTATTGTTTATAATCTTGCATGTATAAGTTTCATGTGCAAAATCTATTCAGTCAACCAATATAGTTTTAGTAAGACAAAGTATACTATGGCAGTAGTATCATTTACCCATAAGAACACAAATAGTTTATAAATGAGTGTATCATCATTATTATGGGATCACCTTCTAATGGTTGCAATGGGTAAGTAGTGCTCCACATCTCTTGTCCATTAATGATTCAATAGCACTTATTGGTGGAAGTGGAAGAGAAACGAATCTTTGAGTTTAAAAGGATTTTGTTTTTAATATTGATCTAAAGGTTTCCTTGATTATATTTTATTTTATGAAAACAACTCAGGCAGAAAAGTAGGTGACAGTAGCAAACTAGTCTCCTTTATATTATTTGATGTTAAGTCAATTAAAGACAATATTGAGAACTTTTATGAAACCATAAGGATAGTTATAATTATGATTTCAGAGAATAATCTTGTTATGAAAGAATGATCGATCTCTTAGTTGAAAGAAGAATGAAATTAATTAATAGGTTTATTCTTCCATTAAGTTGGAATAGGGTAAACAAACCTTTGCTCAATGGTTTTTAGTGCTTAAAGACATTGTCTAAACGATTGTCAAGCTTAAAGACTTATATTATAGTTTTCTTGATTTGTTCAAAGAGATAGTAAAGTTTAAAGACTAAGTAGAACATAGTTGAATGAGTAACCTTTCGACTATGATTATTAATGGATAGTAAACTTGAAATGGATTTAGCCACCTTTTAGTATTATGTTTAATATAGACGATGTGTAAACATGATGGGAACCTTTTGGTTGGCTCTAACTAAGGTTTTTCATATAACTTAGGAATGGTCTCGTTTAGAAAGTTTGAAACGACCTTTTAGTTGAAAGAAGACTTAAGGAAAATCTTTTACTCAAACATTATTCCTTTTAAATTTGATTGTTCGATATTCCATTATTATGGAAAAGGAAAAACAAACCTTAGATTGACCAAGTAGGGTTAAGTTATTAAATGTATCTGCTTAGATTACAACTTGTTTAAGCTATTTCTATATGGGTCGATAAAGAAGGTCGAGTACCCTAAATAATAATGTTCATTTTATGTACTTGTTGAAAGGATAATGTGTCCTTATCAATAAGAGTTTATCCTTTGCATTAGATTATTTACAAGTCGACTTAGGTTTAAATGAGTGTCGATAAGTCAAGAAACCTAGATAATGCAAGGATGCAAAAGGGATATTCTTGTATAAAACTAAATCCATGAGATCTATGGAATAATGACGGTGTTTAAAAACTAGTCTAAGTCGTGAAGGCTAGAACATTGAAGTTGTCTAGACTATATAAGTTGACCAAGTCGAACTGTAGGAATATGATAATATCCAAGTTGAGTTGGGGTGGGTGAACATTACGACAATGTTCATTGCGAACGTCAATTTATATTGAAACTATGGCCATAGTAATGCTTATGTCTCTGCATGCATTGTCAGTTCACTACATCTGGATTGCACAACCTATCAGAAATCATACTTAGCTAGAGGGTATCTAGGGATGTATGATCAATAGAGTTGTGTAGGATACAACACTATGTACTTAGAAAGGCAAATTACCACTGGTCACCTTTGGTCTATATTCCTCATGAAGGGTATGGCCACTTCCTATGTGGAAGATGTGTGGGAGACCGCCGGTCTATGGTTGGAGGTAAATCACTGGAAAGATACTCTCTCTCTCTCTAGCAGAAGACATGCCGAGGCTTGTGATAAAGATGTCAGATTTCCAGATGCAGTATATCTTTGAGACTTGTGTTTATTGAGACTATGTAAAACATTATCTAATGTAGATATTTGTAATTGATTTACTTTTGTAAACATTGTACTTGAGAAAGACAATATGGTTTATTGTATTTTGTAATGAGAAATCTTGTAATTGTAGTTACTTGATTATATGTTGAATAAAAGGAAAATTTTTCTCTATCTCATTTTTACCTTGTTAAATTACTTTATGGTAAATTTCTATTTTTTTTCTATGTTTATAGAACATGGATGTTACAAGATTCAAGTGAATTTATTATTTCACTTTCATGTGGAATAATTGGAACAACACGATCTTGACAAATGTTCATATTAGTTGTAGAAGGGAAATCATAAAACTTTTTTGGTTAACTTGTTGAACTTGTTGTAACATCAAGCTTGGATGAGGGTAGTAGCTCATTTGACTTGGTTGAATTCCATACATATTAGCATTTGGTTGATATAAAATTTGATTCTACTGTGGGCTACAATAGGTTTGATTTTGTATTCTTGGTTATGTGTAGTCATATCCCAAATGGGCTAATGTTAAAGTTCTCTGAGAAGAGGCTTCCATTGTGATTACTCCCAATGCATTTCTTACAAGTGCATCAAATTAAGGATCCAACCCCCATAAGTAATGATTCAATAAGTTAATTTGATTTGGCCTATGCATAATGTTTACCTTTTCCAACGCTTGAAAAAATCTTTGATTAAATTGTGTAATAGGCTTGTTGAATTGTCTCCTTAGTGTTACAAATTGAATGAAAGTTTATCATCGATCAATATTTTGCCCAAATTACATTAGTAATGCATTTTCCAAATCTACCCATGAATGTATGGAATTTGGTGAGAAGCAAGCATACCACTAACATGCTACATTCTAAAACATGTTAACAAACAATTGAAAGTAAGACCTTCATGATTAATCTAATTTTTTATCATTAAATCCTTACAAACTTTAACATGCTAAAATGTATTTTGCCCAACATTAAGGGAAAATATAGGCAACCAATTACATGCATTCACAGGGATTTGGTGAAAACCCTAGGTACACACACAAGGCTCACCATTAAGATGAAATAACCCTTAATCTCATCTCATGTACATTTGAACAAGTTGATGAAAAAAACTTCATTAGTAATCAACTTTCAGCACTATAGACGTTTGCTTGTGCATAACTTCGTGTTTTTTTGTTTGAGATTTTATAATTTTATAAATTTTATAAATTTTTTATGTTTTTAAGATGATTACTTTCAGCAAGGTTGAAGGTAATTTGAATATTTAAAACAACAATTTATACATTTGAACTATCCTAATATTTTTGTTTAATGGCCCCCTCCTAGCGCCATTTCAATTGATACAGATTTTGACATGCCAACATTCTCGTGAGCCTTGAAGTGCCATAGATTGGAATGACAAAGGTTCCCTTACTTGGAACATGGCTAGCGTCAAGAATATTCATTAATTATTTTATGAGGTTTACTAGAATCCCTTAGTTGGAGAGCACTTTGGGTGGTTCATTCAAGGGGCTACAATGAATATCAAGGATCATTCACATGAAAAAGAGGCTTACTTAGTGTAATTAAACCACTATTAGCTAGTGTAAACTTTCTACTTCACTTTTAAATGAGTTGACGATTTTAGTTTCAATCTATTTGACTTCTCATAAGTGGTTTTCAATATTAAATTGTATTGAAAGTGATGAAAACCTTTAAAACAACAATATGCCCTTTAAAATTAGAATTTCACAAGGTGGAACATGAAAGGTCATTAATTAGAATTTGTTCCATTTTAAATGAATTTGTTACAGTAAGAAATATATTAAAATTTGCAAGATTTCTCCACCTGGAAGTCATAAAGTCATCTCAAATTTATGCCTTATGTGATTGAAATTTATCATTAAAACCTAGAACTAAACTAATCTAACATCTATTAAAAAACAAAAAGGAGAGGGGAGAAGGAAAACATTAAAAAGAAAACCAAAAAAAAATTTGAACCTATCTCCGATCCTCCTACACATCATTTTGTGAATTGATAAATTCAACTTTAAAAACCAATCTTCATCAAACCCTTACCTGCAATCCAAATGTGAGACGATGTGATCTTCAAGGGAACTACGAACTGTGTGTGTGATTGTTGTCAAATTTTAGCATGCATGAATGTGTTCATATGACCCACAAAAACACCTTACCATTAGTAAGGCATCGATGGTTTAAACACATGTTGAATTCATCAACATTTAAGGAATTAAATGTGTAGAATAATACAGAAAGGAAATAAATTTAGAGTGTGGAAAACACCATTAAAAGTGAAACCTCAAAAAAGTGGAGCACAATCTAATATGTTGTATTTAGAATGAGTTTCCATGGGTTTCCCAATCCTCAACAAGTTTTCCAATGCTTTACAATGAGTTTCACACGAGTATAAATAGGCACATTTGGATGGGGAAGACAGACAATCATTCCTTCCAAAGTCACAAAATGACAACCATTTTGGTTTTCAATTCACATTCTATTCTTTCCTTCAGGTATCCTCATCCCCTTTATCTGTTTTGAAGCATATACTGCATTTCCATTCTCAAAATAATCTACATTTTTAGGTTGTTCTTCCATAGAGTTGTCCTTTCTCTTGGCCTTAAAGGTTTGAATCATATTTTTACATTCTTTCATGAGTATCTTCTGTTCTTGCTCTAAAATATAGGAAATATTTGCACATAAGTCTTTTACATTATCTTCATGTATCTCTTTCTTGTCATGGGCTATGTCAATCCTTAGAATGCTTGTACCCATACTATCATTATAGGTTTAATGGACAATCCCACAAGGATAGTTAATGTTTGGAATACTCGATGCGGATGGTGACATGATTTTTTTTATTAATTATTTTTAACAGTGTCTATAATATTGTCCTCTAGAGAATTTATAGTAGACCCTTGTACTTGTTTTGGGGAATCTGTACAATCATCCATACTCGACATTATGCATGAAACTACTTTATTCATCAACGTATCCATACGCATTTTTAGAATATTAAAACCACTGCCTTCTAGAGTTGAGTTATTTGGTATGCTTTTTGGTTTTCTCAATGTATTATGAAGTAAAGAAATCCCTTAATGTCTTTGCATTGATTTAGATGGTCCATCTTTTGAAAAGATGATTATAGGAGTGTCACCAAAATTGCCTTGCCCTTTTTTTTGCATTGCCTTGGTGTTAGTTCTTTTCCATTACTCAATGATCCATTCCTTGTGAAGGAAGAACTAAGAAAGCTTATAAACTTGGGAAAAAAATCCAATCCCCACATCCATAATAAGAGCCCAAACATTTGAGCATGAAGCTACACAACTAATAAATAGGCCATCTTCCTTTCCTTTCTCAACACGTTGTGCAAGTCTGGTATCAATCACATTATAATGATACCTTTGTTTCATAGGTCGACATGCATTATAAACACTGATCCATTATGTGGTAGGAATACCCAACCAAACCTTCTTCTTTGGTTTCTCATCATCATCTTCTTCCATAGTCAACCTCCCTCTTTTTTGACCAACATTTAGAGCACCATCAATATTTATTGGTCTAATTGCAGGGTTTGGACCAATGATGTTATTGGAAAGTGAAATTAATTTTTCATAATTTGGCTCTTCATCAAATTTCAATTTCACCATAAACTCAAGAAATTGTTTTAAAGGTTGTGGGCAAAAGCAACATAACATTGGCCAAACATTAGCCAAACAAAAGAAAAACATAACTATGAAGGTGACCTGAACCACCATGCTGTTGTGCCAAAATGGAAGCAACTTTACCCATTGAAGAGGACCATGCCAAATACATTAGCTATACCCTAAAAGATGCCTAAATGAGCTAGTGAATGGCACATTGACCCACTCTTCACAATTGGGCAGATTTCAAAGATTTATTTTGTTATCATTTCACCAAAGTTAATGCACCATGACCACTTACATATGATGGTACAACATTTGCATGTTCACATGTTTTTGCATGTGAGGTTTTTTGGGGCTACTTACAGAGAAATGTGATCCTAAATTCTAGCTACATAAGTTTGTGCATACATTAACTAAATTGGTACATGCTTTGTACACATAGAAGGAATCATGTAGAGAGGTCACTACCTAGGAGAAATTCCCTATGGATTTCCAACATACATTTGGGATCCACAACTCGATCCTTGGCCTTGCTTAGGCCTTGATCAACCTTTGCACAATGCTTTTCAGTGATCAACTAAAGAATACTATGGTAGTTTAGTATATGTACAATGTGCAAGACTTGGATGCAAAGCATGTCAATTATGCTAGATGAGACTAGCATAGATGGGCAAAATGGTGCATCATTAGATAAGAGCATGTTGGAAGAGAGATAGCTTCACATGGATGCACTCTACAATAATGAGGTCTAGACTTTAGAAGGTGAACACAACATTGAGGACATGATAGGAACTGAGACCACCTTCTATGACGAACCTTTGATAATAATTCATGTAAATATTAGTAGAGATAATGCTCCCAAAAAAGCAGTAATAAGCAACTATTAGACACAAAAGCAGTTGGCACACTGGTCAATTTGTGTGTTAAGGTGAGAATAAATTGACAAAATTTTAGAAGTTAATTTTTCCTATGGATGAATCTAAACAGGTAAGTCATGTGGCCATTTCAATTAGAAAGGATGGAAGAATAATAATTTGTGTTTATTTCCATATGTTGGATGAGGCATGTTTGATGGACCCATTTCCTACAACTTTTATGTAGGAAATTTTAGAAGGCATAGTTGGTAGAGAGGTCTATACTTTTACATATGAATTTTCATGATATCATTAGGTATAGTTTAAAGAGGAAGATAAGGATAAGACCACATTTATTGTAGAGTGGGGAAACTTTACATCTAATGTTATGCCTTTTTCTCTAAAGAATGTACCTATGCTCTTCTCATGCATAGTGATCAATACTTTTAAAGGCTTTATTAATGATTTTTTCTAGGTGTATTTGGATGACTAGATGGATAGTGGAGAACCATGTTGATTCTTGTTTCAAAGGTGTCACAAGTTACAAATTACACTCAAATGTATTTTCATTGCTCCATTTGGCAAGCTTTTAAGTCACATGATTTGTGGTGTGTTAGTGTATTCTATTAAGATCTCAGTTATTTTGGAGTGAAGAGTGCCTAAACCTCCACAAAAGGTGCACATGTTTTTATGCACATGGGTTCCTAAAAAAAATTGTCAAGGATTACATGTGTATCTCCATGACATAGATACTTTCTACGAAAATATGAGCTTATTTTGGACAAAACAACACCAACAGGCCTTTGACACTCTAAAGCAACAATTGGCTTGTCCACTAATCCTTCAATCCCCTGATTGGAACACACTATTCCATGTGTGCATTGATGTGTTTGGATATGCATTTGGCATAGGGTGAGCACAACTAGGCAAAAGAAATGTGGATCACCTAATCAATTATAGGAGTTGAAAGTTGGCAATAGTTGAGAGACATTACACCACCACTCAATGGAAGGCTTTAGCAATGGTGTATGCACTACAAAAGTTTTTCACTACTTGCTTGTTGCTCCATTTGTATTTTTCATGGAACACTAGGCTCTCAAATAGTTGGTGAACAGATTGGTTCTACATGGATGGTTTTATAGTTGATTGTCTTCTAGGAATATGACTTTAAGATAATGGTATGCTGAAGAAAACATCATGCAAGATTGGCCACCTATCACACATCAGTACTAATGAATGAAGCTCTATGCCCATCGAGGATGGGTTACTTGATGCATAATTATTCCAAATTAATGTCGTCTCAAATGCATTTGAGGAGACTATTAGCTTTTTGACATTAGAGAAAGCACCCTCTTCATATACATCTACATAGAAGAAGTAGTTGATGGTGCATTCATCACCATATAAATTTGATCAATGGACATTTTGTTGGGATAAGGTGCCATTAACCTTGTAAATCCCAATATTGTATTTATTCCATTTATTATTTGCAATTTGTAATTACCCATAAGGAAATGAGGTAGTTTCACCGACAACAATAATTATTTATTACGGGGCAGGTTGTTACGGAGTAACATTTACAGATTATTGCATCATCGTAATGGTAAATAGGCGATTTGGGAAAATCTAGGCACCACCTCTTGGAATATGCTATTTTTGGCACGTGTCATACATTGTAAGAGAATCTATGACAATGGCAAGTTGTCATAAGATTCTATGATGGATATGACAAATATAATGACAGTGTAAGAGCTATTTTTAGCCCTAGGCCCCATGCATGCAACATGCATTATGACAGATGTAAGAGGTGTGTAAGAGGTCATTAATATCTTGTTTGCATGCAAGATTCCTTAGTTGGCATTGGGATTCTCAACTTGAGCGCCCATTTTGGGTTGCTTCACTATTTAGTGATGCATTTGTAAATTGTTGTCAAGTTTTGTAGTTTCATACTTTCACAAGTGTTGTTGGAAACTTTCAGGTTGAAGACTAAAGGGAAGATTGGTGTAGTTGATGTATTGTACACTCTTTAGCAAATTAATACAAACTTGGGCCTCTTTCCTGTGTGGAGTGTTTTACTTGAAAGGGTTTTCTCCATGTTAAACATTGTGTTGTGTGTTCAGTTTTTCAGATTTAATGCTTCTGTGTTGCATAGTTTATTTTATGTTACAATCTCCATTAATAATAAACTGTTAGAAGATCATTAAACATATTTGAATCATATTTACATTGAGTAGTTGTTGTCTTCATTTCTAATAGATTTATATAAAATTGATTAGATGAGGTTCTATGTTGGTGTGTGAGGGAGCATGAGTGCAACTCTATACTACATGAGTGCCATGAGGGACGAGCTAGAGGTTATTGCTAGGGTCATGTGATAACATAGAAGGTTCTATAGATAGGTCTTTAGTGGCCCACTCTCCACAAGGATGCACATGAATTTGCACACAATTGTGATATCTATCAACAAATAGGTAGTAAAACCAAATAAGCAATATGAGATGCTCCCTATACTTATACTAGCACACGAGCCTTTTAAAAAATGGGTGATTAATTTTATGGGTCCCATTAGCACCCTAAGAAAAAAGTGGCATATATTACATTATCATTGAAACCACTCTTTTGATCCATTGGGTAGAAGAAAAGCCTACCAAAGATTATATAATTTAGCAACAACAACATGATATTTTTTTTCAAACCATTATTAAACTAGGTTTGGGTGCTTTCTAGTTTTGACAAGTGATCATGGGAATCATTTTATTTCCCAAGTTGTAGAGGTGCTTCTACACAAATTCTTGGTGCTACATCATAAGGGCCAGTTGGTCTATGACAAAGAGGCTATGGTCCCTATAGAGGTTTTGGTGTCTAGTTTGAGCATTACATAGTAACACACAGATGGATTATTAGGATTCCCTACATAAATGTTTAACAATGATCAAACATTTGGAAGAGGACTCCTCACACAATGGAGCCAACAAGTAGAGAAGAAAAGTTAGAAGCGCTAGCATGATCACTACATTAAACAAAAGGAATCCCAAGTTGGCAAGTTAGTGCTATTATATCATAGTGATTCAAGAAGTATTGTAGGAAACTACAAGTCTAATGGTAAGGACTTCTTCTAGTAGTCAAAGTCATGACACGTGACATAGTGCAATTGGAAGCTCGAGATGACACTCTTGTCTTTAGGTTAATTAAAGGAAGTTGGTTGAAGTCATACTAGGTCACATACCACCTAAATGTATTCCTTTTCTAGCAAAAAATAAGATCTTCATGACCATTTTTATTCAATTTAGGGTTATTTGCTTCTCTTATGTTAATTTGTTCTTTAGGTTTTTGTTATGTTGTAACTATGTGTCCCTTGGAAGAGTTTTGTTTTACCTAACAAGGATCCCAAATGATTTTATACATATGGATCAACTCAAGCTATCAAAATTTATGAGATGGATGGTCTGCTAAATAGATAAAGTAGATGAATTTAGTTACTAATACATGACAAACGAGTATAGTAGGGGATAACGTATGACATGGAGTATGTGCGTGATTTAAATGTGCTTTCCTAATAGGTTTAGGCCTACACGTCCTAGTTTGGTGCCAGAGGAGAAAATAAATCTATAGAACAAAACATTAATATGTGGTTGAGATCAAGTGCCCCACTTTGGGGTCATAATTTTGTAGGGGTGCATACCTACCTCTTTTTCCATCAAAATTGTGGGGTCAAACTCACTTGTCTATGGTGTTGGTAACCCCTCTTCCTTTTTGAATGTTTGTATTTGAGTAATAAGTGCTCAAGGATGTACAATTTGTCTATAGGTGATCATGCATATCACTTAAGAAGCCCACTTTGAATGTCCCCGTGATGACAATCTGAAGTAGGGGAGAGGGCCCCATAGTAGAGCGAGGTCCTATACTTGTTATAGGAGTTGACCAAGATATACCTAGTTGTAATATAATATTGAATCAAAAAATATTTTAACTATTACTACCACCTACTATTTCTCCACCAAAAAAGGATAAGTTAGGATCCTATTTTGTATTTAATGGATGTAATCAATGTTCAGATTTAAATTGTTTATTAATTAGTTGATATTTTGTCAAAATAGGTGGTAGAGAGATGATTTATTCAAATCTACCTACCAATATTCTAAATTGACAAATTGTACACATTCCCTGTTGCAAAGATTTGAGAACTCATTGTGTAATATAAAGTCTATATATTAAAAACATACAATTTAATTGTCCTATATATTGATGGTGTTTTTAGCACGTAGCAAAGTAGGTAAGATACATGATATCTCACCTCTATTGAAAGGAATCCTATCCCAAAAACTTTAGAGTAGGACTGCCCCAAGGTTTATATAGCTAGGTCTTAGCTCGCAGGATAACTTAGTGGATATGTGTTCGGCTACTACAACCAAGGGGACTTACATGCAATGTAGATAAACTTTAATGCATTAGGGTTTGATTGCACATGACCTTGATTAGTTTCTTATTTGACAATGCATAAACAAACTGATATATACTCAGATTGCTACAAAATATGTGATTTTAGCAAGCAACCAACAATCTGCTAACTTGCATTCGCTAAGTATGAATTCTGTGACATCACTATGCAAGTTTATGAAACCCAATCTAACCAGATCTGATAAATAAAATGCAAAAGGGAAAGGGAAAGAGAAGAGATAGAGAGATCCTATAGACAGCTACAGGAATGATCAACACACATATATTCCCAACAATAAACAAATATCTGCTTAACCAGGCAACCCACAATGCTATAGAGACTGTGCAATCTTCTAAGGAAACATAAGGTTTTTCAAACTGTGAAAGATTCACTCAAATACCCAATTCTCGGTGCAGTTTAATGAGCTCACACAATCAAACTTAGCTCATATAAATATGTCTAGACTAATTGTTATCACTGGGAATTGCACCCGTATGCAAGACAAGAAAAGTTCTGTAATTCTGTGTAACATGGGACTAATTTCAGGTTGTGGGTGCCCTATAGTGAAATTAGACCTCTAGATTGTGGTCTAGTTCCCTTCAAATGTTCTACTGGAATGTATATATTCTGTTTTGGGAAAAAGGAAGAAAGAAACTATATGAAATAAAAAGTTATAAAATTTGGTGATGCACCTGATTTGGATAATAATATGCAATTTGGCTCACAATATAACTCAGAAATCTTAATTTCACACAATCCAATCTTGGCATAAAATATCACAAAAGTGATTCTAAGGAAGGCTTGAAAACAGGCTTTCTATGAAGGAAAAGGTTTTTCACAACACAAAAGGACTACTTCCGATTAACACAACCTAAGACCTGTGATAATTATATACTTAATGCTGCAAGCAAAAAAGTGAGACAATAAGTTTAAAGGTTTAATGATTAAATACAACAAAAATTCATCAAAATCACTTCAATAATTAGCATTAAATGGAAAGGTAACTTAATTGATCTCAAAGAAACAAAGGAAACTCTGCAAGGAAGACAAAAATAGAACTTGTAACCTACCGATCTCTCAATAAAACTGTAAAGAATGAGCTACAAGAATTCTCCAATTTGTCTGAATCAGAATGAGAATCAAGAACTAGCAAAAATAAACTTTTTCTTTACAATATATAGGTTTTCTCTCTCAAAAAGGCATGCAAAATATGAACTTGTAGATAACTACCTCTAAAAATAATCTCTCACGAACAACCTCTAAAATCTTCAAAATTAGGGTCTAAAACTGCCACAAATTGAGCAAAAATAGCTCCAATTTGGCCTCTCCATATGCTTGACCAAAAAGTTGACCAAGAACCCTAAAAATACTCCTAAAATCATGCAAAAACCTCCTAGGTGGCCTAGTTAACTCAACTAATCAATTTGCATGATTTTGCATTAACAAAATTGATTGTGAGTAAATAATAAAGTAATAAAAATAATTACTTATTTATTGGTTATAGCTTGTTCTAATTTTGAATTTACAATTTGTGGAAAATGATAAAGTAAATTGGAAAATATTACTTTATTATTTATTTACAATTAATATCTTTGTAAAATCATGCATGATGAGAAGAAAAATAACAATCCTTATCTCTCCAATTTACAGTTGCCTAATTTGCATGATTTGATCACAAATAGGACTTAGAAGGAAATAAAAATCCCCTTATACCTCCATGTGAGAAAAAAACCCTAGTTTGCATGATACATATTCATTAAGGCAAACTTTTACCCTTATTGCTCCACATGCACTAAGGAGAAAATACTAATCCTCTCTTTGCAAGAAAAATCCTTAAATCATCCTATGCATTTATAATATTTCCATGCACAAAACAATACACATTAATATCCTTATGACTCCCTTTGATGCCTTAGTGCATACATATATCCTTATATCTTGAGGTCACCTTATATCTCCATGTGTAATTTCAATACAAGAAAACCTTATAACTCCATGCATCAAACATTACACCATTACACATGCTCACCTTGTCTGCCACCTTGCAAACCTACTCTGTCTTCATGCATATCATGTCTTAAAACAATGCTCTTTTGACCTTGTCGGCCACCATGCATAATAAGGAAGGATCTTTGACCTTTGAATGTTTGCATAAAATGACAAAGAATCTTCGACTAGGCATGAGTTTCATATGAGGCAACTTCGACCATGTCATTTAGTCGACCACAAAAGCAATAAATAAATCATAAGGCATGAAGCCTTGCCTTCTCATCATATTGACCCTTTTGACTTTATAAAAAATCAAGTACAACAATGTTGTCGGCCCCTCCATATCATGATGGCTAGGAAATCTTCAAGACTAAACTCTTGACCACGGACATTTTTGGATAAGGTAATTGATTTTTTGTCTTTTGTGAAGTCAAAAACTCGAGAGAAAGAACCTTTGAACAAAAGCAATGGATAAACCTAAAAGTTGCCTTCATTTTTTATTTGGCATTCTCCCTCATTCGCTTTGCAACTGCATTCTATCAGTTAGGGTTTGAAGGACTCAAAGATATCTCTCTGGCTTTTTACCCTCCCTCTGGTCTTCTCTTGGCTGAATAATCAGAACTCTGCATGCAAGAAAGAAGGTAACATTTGTTTTTGTGTATACTGGCATCTTGTTGGCATCTATAGCTTCTTTCTCCTTTCATGGCTGCGGCTTCTTTCTCCTTTCATGGCTATCTTAATACATTACTCATTCTTTGACAACAACTCTTTCTTATCTCTATATCTTTATCTCTGCAACTATTACCTGTATTTGAAAGTTTGGTACTCCTGTGAGGCCGCGGATAGGTGTCTCTTCCTACTAGAAAAACAAGGTAAGCATTTGTTTCTCGTCTCTCCTGTAGCTTCTTTTGTCTCACTGCAACTGAAGAATGACAAGGGTCTTCCTTTTATTGAAATGGGTATTGCATTTTCTTGCAGAAAATGATATATCTCTTTCAGTCGTGCCTGTATACATCTCTTTTTCATCTTTTATTTGACTATAGCTGCAAAAATCTTTGAGGGTTTTTGATTTATGACAAGGGTTTGTTCTTTTTGCACATACAAAGCCTTCATTCTGTTATGGCTATGCTCCATCTGTATGTAGACACAAAAATGTGAAAAAAAACTGATGAGGGTTTCTAAATATGAAACAAGGGTTTCAACTCTCTTTGCATAAAACCCCTATATCTGTCACGGCAAGCCTCCTATAATATCCAATGTGTTCTCTTTTTGACTGTATACAGAAAAGAAACAAGGGTTTTGACATATGCAGATGGGTATTTTATTTTTTAGTATGAAAATATCTTTTCCTGGCACGGCTATGGCAGTAGATACATTGTTTCACCTTCTTTTGGTTGTAAGTGCAAGATGGCACTAGGGTTTGAAATTTTCTAATAAGGGTCCCTTCTTTTTTGCACAAAAAGGCCTTCCTCTAGTAATGCTATGGTATTAGCTCCATCTTATGGCACTCATTTCAACAATATACAGAAAAGAAACAAGGGCTTTACCTATTTGCAGATGGGTGTACATTTTTAACATAAAATGCTCCTTTCCCATGGCCATAACATCTCTTCTTTGTATAGCAACTTCTTTGACTATATTTTTATCTGCAGGTAAAAAGGCACTAGGGTTTGAAAATATCAATAGATGAAACTCACTTTCTCTTGCACAGAACTTTCTCCTCCTTTTCATTGTGACTATCATAGTCAGATGATGATGATGCAGTTACCTTCTCTGTCTTCAACTGTAGCTCCAAGGCATCATATGATGTGGTATTCTCTTTCAAGAATGTTCTACTCCTGTTGATGGACATGGAAATTGTGTTCTATTTTGACTGCATTTGCTTGATAACAAGCCATTTCATGATCATTGTCATAACTATTCATAGTAAATGTGACTGCACTTGTTTAATTCTTGCAAGGTATCTCTCCTTTTGGCATTTGCTGACTGTAGCATGATGTCTTTTCACTGTTTCAAGGCATATGAGATAAGGCTTGTTTGAACAATACAGTGGTCAGATTAGGATCATGCTATGATTTCCATGTGTCACTTGAATGTTTGAATGCTGAACATTTGATTACATTGGGAACTGTGGCAACCACCTGGGAATATAGGCTCTCTATTGATGACTTAATCATATGGAATTGACTTGGCTGTTTCATCTTGAATGCTTGGCACAACTGTTCCACATATATTGTTTCATTTTCTTGATCATCCTGTTTCCTCATTGTGGCATATGTCTGCCAAGGTCATTGATGCCTTGCTGTTTTGATTTTGTCTTTTAAAAGGCATAACCTGAATCATTTATCTTAGTTGGCTGATCACTTTGAGTACCTGTATCATGTCATTTTACTTCTTGCTCTTTTATCATAATGATACGATACTTTTACATGATCTATCCCGTAACTTGTTCAAATGATACACAAGCTCTGTGTCTTGGAAGCTTTATTTTGTTTCTTTTCTCTTCATCAGGCACAGGAATCTAAACACTTGTAGCATGTCCTAATATAATGAATGCACTCTATCAGTTGTTCTTGTCACTTGTGATGAAATAAATACATGCATTCAAAATGATTCTGTACTTCAGATGGCTCCTATAGCCTGGATATTCTTTTGTGACTGTAATCTGATTTTTGTACTTTGTCTTTGTTAACTTGACTCAGTCATGTTAATCTGATTTGTTCCAATCAACTGTAATAATGTCATGATGATAACTTTTTTGCAAGTTGATTAGATGATGCATGATATATCTTAAATGATGCATCCTGTCTTTCATTCTGATATCCTTTTCAAATGAATAGAAAAAGGGAAACATGCTGGGCTCAACCCTTGTGGGAGCCACATTTAATCCACATGTTTATTTGTCTTCAAAAACAACAACAATATGTGTCCTATACCTACACAGTGAACAAACAAGTTAGCATAAAAATATACCTGATAGTATTGATTGATCTTCTTCATGGTTTCTTCCTAATTTGTGTCACTTATCTGATATGATCTCTCATTTGAATGCATGATGTGATAAGTAGATGTTTCTATTTGATAAAAACATGTGATAACTTTAAACATCCGGAGTACTAATAGTGTTGTCCCCAAAATTTTGTAGGTTCAACTGATGATGGAGTTGAAATAAAGACTGAAGACTTGAAGGCTGACATCGACAAACAACCTTCTTGCTTAGGCAATGATGGATGTTTGATTTTATCATGTATTCATTTTCTTTTCCTTTTATCAAACAGATGCATAGCTTGCATGTCTGTAATTGCTCAGTCTAGTTACTCCCACAACTTGTGTGGGACACATTTGAACACTTCTTTTAAACATGATCAGTTAATTTCTCTTATGCATATGATGTATATGTATTTCCTTTTCAATCAATGCATGAGATAAAGTAACAGATACTTGAATGTATGTTCAAAACATAACATGAAATAACAACTTCAATACAAATATCTTTCTTTCTTTTATTCAAAACTGATTAACTGAATAATCAATCTAACTTATAACTCCTGAAAGATAACATGATGCAAAAAAACTGTATTTCTTGAATGACTGATACCTTGGTAATTCTATTCTCTTGTCATGATAACTCATCAGTCTAGATTAGACTAATGGGCTATCCTATCAACTAAATCTCTTTCTCTGCTCTTATCAAGATATCAACTTGTTCAATAAATGCATAACTTTGAACTTTTCTTTTATTCCTTCTAAACAATTACTCTTAGGCCCAACTAATTTTAAGTGTGAACAAAAAATTAGTAACACTATCCATGCACAATGACATACAATCAGCAAGCCATCAATGGTATGGACAAGAAATCCATCAAATATTTGAATAATTAACCACAAATGTAACTGAACAACAAATTGGAAAGGTGAAGAAGAACCATGATAACCATATCCAACCAACAAAATGAACTCAAATGGCAACAACAAGTGAAATTCTGTTTGTATTGATTCAAAAAAATGACAGAGTTTCAACAATTCTTTCTTTAGTCCTTTCTTCACACTTTTACAATGAGAGAGGTTGCCTTTATATAGAGAGGCAAGCATAGTGAGTTTTTCAATGGATGGTGGAGATTAAATCAACACCAATGGCTCAAATTACATGGCATTTAATTTTGGTCGGTGGGCAGTTACAAGCTCGGATTTGCTTTTGTCTTGTAGGAAAAGATGAAATTACAACTTTTTAGCTCATGAAAACAAGACGAAATAACAACTTTTTGAGTGGTCTAATGGGACAAATCACTTTTCCAATGAGTTGACTCGTTAAGAAGAGTATGTGGCACATTTTTGATGAAGGCATGTCCAACAGGATGCTTACTGGATCGACATTGGATGATTGGATGACTGGGACAACTGTGAACATGTCTTGAGGCAATGAACATGATCTGTAGGAATAGCAGTAATGTAGGCCTGATCTTTTGTATCTTCCATATTTTAGGGCTTATTTCCATCACCTTTGAAATCATACTGACTTCTTTTTGCAGGTATAATAGTAATTTGGTTGATAAAATGAAGGTTCATCCAGTCTGGGACAACAAGGTATATCTGGGTTTTCATCCTTCATGGTGATTCTAGCTAGTTCCTTTGTGCTTCAAACCTGCAATCCACAATGCCAAGCATCAATTTCATCATAAAAAAATCATTTTTATTTTAAAAAAAACATCCATTTATAGTCGTGGATCAATCAGGGACAACTCAATATCAATTTTGTTGTCATGAACAACTTCACAAATCTAATGTTTTCTCAAATTTTCATCATTTTTGACTACCCATTTTGCATTTATGGTGACTTGGGATGTTTTTGTGCCAATTTGGATCTAGTAGGAGACTTTTATTTAATGTTTTTATATCCTTTTTTGTAAAAAGTGGGGTTTTTTGGGGGTTACTAGATATCAATGTGCAGTGCCAAAACTTGTCAATTTTTTGCATCAATCATGATAGATAACCTTAAGAATAAGTGGAATGGTGCAATTGTCTCATATGAAATGAAAATTTCAGTTGAATTGACTATTTTAGCTCAAAAGCGGGTTTTTGTCCAGTCACAGGATATAGCATCATAATGCGATAATTAATGCCTAAATTTTGATATTCAATGTTTTCCAAGCATAATAAGCAAGTGATCATATTGAAATAGATAAAATTCAAGTTAAGTTCATCATTCAAACCAGATTTATGCCTTTGAAATCAGTTTTAAAGCCTAAAATGTGAAAAAGCAGGACTTTTAGGGTCTATCGGATAAGCGGGCTTTTGGGCTGTTACCAGATATATCTTGTGCAACAACATTTTAGTGCAAAACTCCCTTTGAAAAAGTTCAAAGGCAAAAAGCAGGGAAAATAGGGGGTGTCGGATATATCCTGTAGGAGGTAGAATTAGCACCAAGGTTTCTAGCGGGGAAATTGGTTAATACTAGATGGTGGGGATTTTTTATGCTACCAGACATATCCTACAGGAGGCAAAATTAGCGCAATGTCCAGTACTGCAGCTTTTTAGTGCTAACTACAGTGAAGTGAATTTTTAGTGCAAACTGCAGTAGGGGTGGTTTTTAGCACAAATTGCAGTAGGGTGGATTTTTAGCACAAACTGCAGTAGGAGGTGTTTTTCCTGCCAAAATTTGAAATTTCCTAAGTGGCAGTATATTTAAAAACATATTTAAGATAAGTTCTTATACTTTAAATATTTTTAAATATACTGTCAGGATGTTTGAGATAGGTCCCAGATCCTTAGGATTTAACATGTAGATTCTAAAATTTGGAGGATCCATCAGATTTCGGACTTAACCAAATTTTCAGGGTTTCAGGGCTTCATACTTAGCTAAATTCAGGGTTTCAAAAACATGCATCAAGGTGAAAGCACAAGGACCCCTTAGTAAAATTTGTGAAGTTTGACATGATTTTACAATTCTAAGGCATGAAAAATAGGAATCCCAATATGACACATCATGTAGTAGTAGTTTTAAGCATTATATCCAGTGACACAGGATTTTAACACAAAAGGCAACAAAAGTCTATTTCTTAAGCACAAAATCAATTAAGACTCCTCCAAATCAATCATGAAAGGCATCAAGCAACCTTAAACATGCCAAATACCCAAATTTGGAACAAATCTTGCATTCCAAGCACCATTTCACTTTCTCATCATCATAAGGAGGAAAGGTTGAGACTCCAAGCCAAAGCAAAAAGAGGGGTTCCCCATTTGGCAAAATGGGGCGTGTATGCAGGGCACAACACCAAATACATATGAAACTTTCAAATGGTTGCATATTAATTGTCCCAACCACATATGAAGTGACCACTCATAATAAAATATTGTATTACAAATAGAAAGTCCTTTATAAATAAAATGCATTAACAAGTGTCTCATCAAACAAACTCCAACGTCCCATATCTTCTCATCAATTTAATTTATTCAAGTGATATTTGCCCAACTACTGGCCATTTCCACCATAAATGCCTATAAGTGCTACACTCAAAGTTGTAAGGCTTACCAATCAAGCTTTCAAAACAAGAGAACATATATTTAAAACTTCAGACCAAACAAGTAATCAACCAAGCAAACTTATGACAAAATTGATTTTTTAAAAAATCCATCAAATCCATTTGTTCATTCCTCAATCTCACATGAATTGATCCTATCAATTCAATTTCAACCAATCAAATGAAAATGTAGAGATCAACATTTCCTGACACATATTGCTATAAATACATCCTTTTTTCTAATCAAATTTTTCTACAGCCCATACAAAAATTTCCCGAGTTCAAACTATACTATACTTCTTGCACGCTACTATCTACATCATTAGTGTAAGTTTAGACTATACTTTTAACTTTATTGTAATCAATGTACATACTGTAAGTTAAGATTATATTACAATTCTATAAAGATTGTAAATTCATATTATACTTTTAGTAAGTTTAGACTCTACTTTTAACTTTACATTATTTCTTTATACATTGTAAATGCTTATATACTAATTTTACTTTATATTGTAAATGCTTATATGATGTAAATATTGTAAATGTTGTTAATAGTGTAAATGTTGTAAATATGTCTTGACATTATATGTCTTTATTCCACTTTTTATCAAGTTATCTACAAATGCTATAAATACAAAGCCCTAGAACAATTATCTACAAATGATGTAACTACTATGAGTTCAGGTTACCTTTTCATTTTTTAGTAAGCATCAAACTGTCAAACTAAATTTACAAACTAATCTTCTGTTCAACCATCACTGTGAACTATCAAACTTAAGTTACAAACTAGTACTTCAATGGTAATCAAAATGGTCTAACAAAAATTTTATTGTTTGTGAAAGATACTGTAAAGTAGTTTTCATTGTTGATTATATTAAAACCATTTAATCTAAATATCAGTCCTCACTATTCACTTACAATAGAAATTTTAAACTGTCCACCTCACTGCACTTATGGCTGGGTAAAAAAAATATCTCCCTATCATGCAAAAGCCCATGTGGACCTTGAAAGTTAGGTTGCACCACTCTCCAACCCTCTCTCCTAATCAACATAATGTTGGCAAGAGACACTGTGTGGCTTCATAAGTGTTGTCATTGATGGCAACAAAGTCTATCCCACACATCCGTAGTACATAATATGCCTATACCGGAAGTTAGATTGAAGATTGCTTTGGTCTAGTGAACAAGAACATAGTATGTAACAAGGTCTGACAATCAGGTCCGGATCTCTCAGATGGTGTAACTTAGTAAGTTGCGGACTTGGACAAGTCAAGAGGGGTATCATGACTATCGTATTGCAGAGATTTAGCCTCTGGTGATAAAGCAAGAAAAAGATATGAGCATCTGAGTGTTGGGTTCCAGTCAGGTAGAGTAGACAAATGAAGAACTGACCGACAGAGTACCAGACTTCAATCCAGATGTGTAAAAGGTGTTGATCAAGCAATATGTGATATTATACATTGTTGGCCAACATGATTAATGACTTCTATGTCTAAGTTTTTGATGCACATCACTAATCAAGCATGGATTCAACCGACAGACCAATAGCTTGCAAATATCTCAGGTGTTCTTGTTGCCAACTAAGAAGTTGTTGGAAATCCTTTTTGCAAATATATATACCGGATGGATTCAAGCTTGTAAGTTTGTGAAAGTGATAGTATGTATGGTTAAGTGTGAAGAACAGCAGAGATAAGAGCAAAGGCAGTAATTCAAGCCCAGAATGTGATAGGAAAGTAATATTGAGCAGAGGAAGAATGAAATGTGCCAGATCAGTATACTGTACCTAACTGGAACTGAAATCCTACATGCATAGATGTTGTTCATCAGTTCAAACACCTTGGTAACATCTGTAAGCATTTGTAGACTGTAAGTCTCTCGTAGGCAGTGGGCCTTTTGTGAGCAGTGTGCTCGAGTAGTGAGCCCTAATTGGCAAGTGCCAAATTTGTACTCTTTATTCTTTTAACAGAGAATACAATCTTGGGTTAGTCACCCCATGGTTTTTTCCTTAACAGGGTTTCCACGTAAAAATCCTTGTGTTATGTGTTAATTTCTTTTTTAGCTCTTATCATTTCCTTGCTTTGATAATAAGTTAAGAAAATAAAAGAAAAATAGAAAAGTTATCAGATAACTAATTCACCCCCCTCTCAGTTATCTACATTGTTTCCAACACATAAGTGATTATCTTGAAATCCACAGTAATGTTTACTAGAATGTCTAGTTGACTGCTTGATGGTTGCTAGAATGTCCAGTTGAAAGCTTAAGTCTCTTTGTTTCATTAACTTTCTAATGAAAAGATTCTAAAGAGTCTAAAATTCAAAATTGATGTTGAAGGGTGTTTTTTCCAATAGTCAATGATTTCTAGAATGATGCTCAATATGAGCTAGTTTTTTTCTAACAGTCAATGATGGTGATGATTGTGTGGATTCTATATCTCTTTAGATGAAGAACATAGCCCATATGTAGATCTAAAATGACACAAAGAGTTTGAGGACAACACTCCCTCCACACAAAAGAGGCATACGATTCCCACTAGATGAAGAAATTTAAGATGTTAACGAGGCCACAGTGCAACCAGTTGAGACAGTGGTTCAAGTCAATTTAGGTGTTAGAACCAAGAATATTTTAGTGCAACATGAGTAGACCAAAGAGGACATGGATTCAACTCTTAAAGATGTTGAAGCTAATAGGATTTCAACAAGGGGTGCAAAAAAGAAATGGGGAATCCCTATCAACACACTGAGCAATTGGATAGGTGGTATAACTTCAACTTCAAAGAAAGGTCCTCCTACAATCTTGAATGTAGAGGAAGATTCATTATTGTAGAATGGTATAAAGAGATGGTTGCAGTGGACTGCGTGATTGAGATTATCAATTCGAAGATAGAAGTTGCATAAATCCACCAGTCACGACCCAACCCATTTAAGGATGGGTTGCCTATTAAATCATGGTGGATTGGTTATAAAAGGCATCATCTTGAACTCACATTAAGGACAATAGAAGGCCTTGACAGAGACAAAGCACTAAACTTGAGGCTTGCAGTTATGTCCACATTTTAAATGACACTATCAAAATCTTATGATGCCAATCCATATGGTCCTCACATAATATAGAATTGTGATGAAACTAGCATTCAAATAGGGAGAAATGGAGCCATGCAGGTGTTGGTGAAAAGAGGTAGCCAAAGTGTATCATACATCATACCAAAGAGTAGAGAATGGATTACTATATTGTGTTGTGTGAATGTTGCTGGATAAAACATACCTAGTTTTTATTTATTCAAGGGTAAAAAACAACTCAAAAATTATATTGCTAGCTACAAACCAGGTGCATGCATGGCTGCCCAACCCCATGCATGGATGACAAAAGAATTATTTCTGAATTGGTTGCATCACTTTGCAAGATCAATTCTATGCGATGTCTCATCAACCAATAAACACTTATTGATTTTTTATGGTCATGGAAGCCATGTTGCTATAACAACAATCTAAGAGGCAAGGTCATAAGGGATTGACTTGCCAACATTGCCATCTCACACTTCACACAAACTACAACCACCTGATGTCATCATTTTTTCTACATTCAAATCATATTTTAAATTCGAAAGAGAAACATGGCTAGCCAAGTTTCCAAATATTGAAATCAACATTTTTGGTTAAATTATTAAAGTTCCATTAATATTTTTGGTTGCAAATATTAATGGGTTGTTTAAATAGTCTTTGGATTTATCATTGAGTTGGAGAAGGTGGGTGGTTAGATGTAATGAGATAGTTAACTACTAAATGGGGTAGTTAACTCCTCATTATTCTATTAAATTAATTCAATTTAATAGCTTTAAGTGCATGATGAGTGGGTAATTAGTGAGGTGGCATTTGAGGGGATAATTAAATAAATTATTTAATTAGTGGCGAAAGAATAATAAAATAATAAAATAATTTAATTATGCAAGGAGGATAAATGGAGAGTTGAATAATAAAATTATTTAATTATGCATGGGAAGTGAATGAATTAAATGAATTAAATTTGATTATTTAATTAATTGATGATGGATAATGGATATGGTTTTAATTTTAAATAATATAATTATTTAATTAATTAATGAATAAAAATATTAGTGTGGTAGAGATTTGAAGTAGTTAATTTTGGTGTAAAAAATGTAAGATAAAATTTAGGTGTCTATAGTTGTGTTATCTACCACAAATGAATTGATTCTCCACTCAATATTCTTCAAGAGAGCTCTTTGCAAAAGAAGTCACATCCAATATGCTAAATCAGATGCACATGTTCTAGATGTTATTATCGATGTAATTGGCAGGCCCATGTGTTGAGCATTAGAAGCAAGCAATGTGTACAACTAAAACTACAAAAATAATTAGAGTGCAAAGACTAAGATTACAAAATCCATATACAAAGGAAAATATGACAATAAAAAGTGTCATATGTTTTACCTTTATTGCATGGGTTCCAAACATTGAGTTCATCCCTATTATGTTATTATGTCCATGTTGTGTCATTCAATTCAACTACTGTGGTAGTTGAATTCCTAGATTAAAAGGCATATGTCTGTTCTCCATCAATACCAATTTTATTGAATTCTTGGTAGAGAAACCATTTTTTAGGATTTGCAAACACCTATTGTTGAATAAATTATGCATCATTAGTATGCAAAACATATTTTGCCTTCTTAATTTTGTGTTTTATGTTTTATATATCACTCAAGTATTTAAAAAATTTCTTTTTGTTTGTCCTTTGAATAGTATTAACTTATTCATCATCATTGCCTTGTGTTCCATATGAACTGCATTTACAAATAAACCCAACAATAACATATTTTGCACCTAATCTTTCAAATCTTTGTAATATTGGTTCTAGACAGATACATGTATTATGTCATGTTATACTTTATTCCCTAAGATTATCTATATTACTTGGTAGATAATGGATAGAGAATTTGGGAATTATACATTCTTTTGTACATCAATATGTTAAATTTATCCATTTGACTATGAAGTTGTAAAGATTCTAAGAAATTTATATTAGCTTATTGCAAAATTTACCTATTTTACTTTTAATGATTACATTCTTACTAGGTGATCCCACAATAGTGTGTCCCACTTGTGGGACATCTTGATTTTCTCCTAAAATCACATATTTTTTTAGAAAAATTAATGATTTAAACCTAGATGTGTTACACCTAAGGGGTTTTGATTGAAAGTGGTTAGATCAAACCCCCTTGGATAGAACCCCCTAGGCTTAAATCAACCCTTGACAGGGTCTCCTCCGCACCTATCAAAATGCTGACAAAAAACCAATTTTAAAAAGTTTAATAATGGATATAGATCTATTATGAAAAAACAATGACTTGTATTCAAGACACTACAAAAAACAACAAACATTGTGAGAAAAATCTCAAAAAATTGCACTACACCACACATAGATATCTTTATTTCAATGAAAAATAATAATTTTGATATTATGCTAAGAGAAATACATTATGGAATAAACTAGGTCTAAATTTTTTGTTAGTACTAATTCACAAATTAATAATAAATATAATATTTGATAAAAAATTACCAAAAAATATCCAAGCACTAGATAGTAGAGTCAATGGTCTAATTCTAAAAAATCATGAAAAAAATTTATTTCTAGTGAAAGTTATGCATTATGGAATAATGTCACTCAATAAAAAATAATAGAAAAAATAAAAGTATAAAATGACAGAAATAATTCTTTTAAATCTATTAAAAAATTATAGTTCGAATCATAGAAAATTCCATAACTCAGTAGTTTACATCATCCTTATATATTCTTGATGATTTGTTCCCTATAATTGATACAAATTGAAAAATGTTGAAAACGTTGATTTTGAGTGTCCCACTTTAGCCAAAAAGTGAGACACACTATTGTGCTGTCACACTACTCCTATGAAGCATCCATATCAAATTGAAAAAGTTATTTGTGAGAGAAATATAAAAAATATTAGAAGAATAAAACAAAGAGTGAGCTAAAGCTAGGGTGGTGCATGACCATAAAGAACATTATTTTTTGCTAATATTATTTATTAGTTAATGTTTAAATTCCAAACCTTGAAGGTGGGGAGGGCATAAATAATTTATATATTAAGGTGAAAAAATTGCTTGAAGATTTATTGCAAAGCATAGATGATGATGGAGCAATACTCATTTTGAAAAAGGAGTTAGAAGAATTGATAAATAGGTGTAGGGGCATGGCACTATCTAGTCAAATTAGATTGCAACACCCCACTATGAAACCATCTAAGCATGTCAGCGATGTGTTAGGAAAGGTGTCTCAACCTTGCAACTACAAAAGGGTAGTATTCTTCCCAATTTTGGTCTTTTTGAATACCCTTTATCTTGAAGGATGGTTTAGAACTTTCAAAGTTTTCAAAAGGGGCTAAAAATGACATGGCTTACTATTTTTAGTAACTCTACATCTGAGATCAGATGGACCCAAAATTTTCCCAAAAGGTGTGGAACTGCCAAGTAAACATCTTGGGTGAGTTTCGACTCAAGATCATGCTTGGATTGTAAGATATTGAAGTTTCCATTTTTGAAACTCTCGGAAAAAGTTTCAAACTCATATTTGAGGCACTTAGAGGTCCCTAAATGCCTCAAAAGTTGTTGTAACTAGAAAAGCATGTTATTTCTTGATAGATCTCTTCACAAGCTTTCTAACACATCAAACGGTTCATTAATCAGACACCCAAATCAAAAGTTATGACCTACGGAAGTTGGGCCTCTCGTTTTGGGAACTGTGTAAACATGTTGAACACTTAAAAGAGATGTAAAGGGGAGAGTTACATGTGTTGGTGTGTGATTTGGCACATCACGAGACATCTTTTATTGGAGATAATTTGGGCGTCACTTTTGGGTGGTTTTTTTGCTCATGGTTTTGTAATTACCGTTAATAGTTTACTGTATTATATCTCCTATATATCAGGGGCTTGAGATGGAGGTTGTGTGTAAGATTTTTGTAGATGTTGAGTTGCTTCCGGATCTCTGGTTGGGTTATACTATTGTGAAAGCTTGCTCTGCAAGTATGTTGTAATCTTCTTGATTCCTGAATAATATATTGGGCAAATTTAGAGTGTGGGGTTTTTCTCCCAAAAGGGTTTCCCCATGTAATTACTGTGTTGTGGTATGCTTACTATTTGTGTTTATTTCTGTAACTATTGTAAAGATCTAAAAAGTTCTGCATATCTCTCCCCTCAAGATTAGTGTAGGAAGTTATTTTGCTACAAGTGGTATAAGAGCTTGATCACCTTTAGTTTTAGTGTGGGTTGTTGGGTTTTTTGAACTAATTTAGTTTTGAGTGGGAGCTTGTGTAGAAGATACTTTGTGATCTCAAGTTGTAGGGATTTTCAGATGATGAGCACATCAGGGAGAATAGAGGTATAAAATTTTTTTGGTAACAATTTTGAGATGTGGAAGCTGAAGATGGAGGATTTGTTAATTGATCGAGATTTGTGGGATGCTATTGATGAGAAAGTTTCAAGGCCCACATATGCTACTTTGGCTACTAAATATGAAGTTATGGACTATAAATCCAAGGGTCTAATCAAATTGTGTATGACAAACTCTATTTTAATCAATGTCCATGAAGAGCCCTATGCAAAGAAACTATGGAAGAAACTTGGTGAAGTATATCCAGCCAAATCTTTAGTGAACAATATTTTCTTGAGGAAGAAATTGTATTCCTTGAGAATGGAAGAGGGTGGACAAATTTTATACCACCTAGAAGCATTCAATATGTTGGTGGCTCAATTGGCATCAGTTGGTGTAAAAATGGATGAGGAGGAGAGATTTTAAATCCTACTTTGTTCTTTGCCCGATTTGTGGGATTCTCTTGTTATGGCGATTGTGAGTACTTCTGTTATCTTGAAAGTTGAAGATGTTGTGGGTTCTTTTCTTTATAAAGAAATGACGAGGAAAGTATCCATTAGTTCCAAAGAAGCCCTAAGTGTTCGTGGAAGACCTAAAGAAAAAGACAAGAAGAGCGACAAGTGTGACAAATCCAAGTCCAAGGGGAGATCCAAATCTCCTAGAAAGTCCAAAGTTATTTGTTGGAATTGTGGGAAGCCTAGACACTTCCGTAGGGAGTGTAAAGAAGGAAAGAAGAAGAAAAAGAAGAAATTTGATTCTAATTCTGAGTTCAAGAAGGAAGATGGTGATGCATTCATTGCAACTTTGTCCACTCATGCAGGTAATGATGCATGGTTAATTGACTCAGGTGCATCTTTCCATATGACCCCTAATAGAGATTAGTTTTCTGAATATGAAGAATTTGATGGAGGTAAGGTGTACTTGGGTGATGATTCTCATTTAAATATTGTTGGTCATGGTAAATTTAAAATCATATTTCCTGATGGTAGAATATAAATGATTAATGGTGTGTTGCATATCCTTGGATTAGCATGGAACTTATTATTTGTGAGCAAACTAATAAATGCAGGTGTGCAGGTAGTCTTTTCTAATACAAGATACAAGATGGTTAGAGTTGCTATGGTGATCGCTAGAGGTGTTAAATTTGGCACATTGTATAAGCTTGATGCATATACTGTTGAGTGCAATAGTACTTATTTGAAAAGTATATCTGTGACTACTTCATTGGAAAAGGAGAGGGTTTCATTTTTAGTGGATGGTCATGGATTTTGGGTACCTAAGGGCACTCTTTCTTCTGAACCAAAATTTCCTGCAGAGAAGACTATGTTATGGCACCAATGATTAGACCACATAGGAGAAAAGGGTCTAAGGACCTTGAAAAATAAAAACCTTGTCGAAGGTTTAACTGATTGTAATCTTGATTTTGATTTCTATGAGCATTGCATTTATGGTAAACAAAACCACATCCAGTTTTACTCGAGTTCTCATAAATCATGTGGTGTATTGGATCTTATTCATTTTGATGTGTTTGGTCCTGTAGATGTTCCTTCCTGGTGCAGGGGCACCCTCATGCATATGAGATCAATTTTTGAGTTTTTGTCTTGTTTTGTTGTGGTTGATGTAAATAAGGTCATTTGAGACTATTAGATGTCACATAGGACCATTTTTTGGTGTTTTGGTACAATTTAGGCAAAATATGTACAAGTTGCAAAAATATTGTCAAAATGCACAAAACAATGTTGTCAAAGGTTGTAAAAAGTTGTCATCTTTGTAAACCAAGTTGTTAATGGGTGGTTGGGATAGTTGATATGGTTGAAAATACATAAATATGTAATTCCAACTCGAATTCAGAGGTTGGAGAAGATTGTAATGCAATAAAACTTCATTTTGCCATGTTTTACTTGCATTTTTCTATGTGAAACAACCTGTTATTCACGTTGTACGACCTTATACAGTTGAGTACGACCCTAAAACTTACATGGATGGAAAGAGGATTTAATTTTAGATGTTTTTTGTTCTTACCAGTCCAAAAGAAAAGTTCGTTTAGTTGGTCTACCATGTCAATCTTCTTGATAACCTTGTTCAGGAACTAGGGTTTCCAGTAGATAAGAAAAATGCATATCTTTTTATTCCACTGTCAAAAATCTATAAAAATTGGTGAAAGGTTTTGTTGTGAGGGTATCTAAAAGCCCTTTAGATTATATTTCATAGTTTTGTTGGCAAGAGACACTACTACGTATGATAGGTGTTGTCATTGATGGCAGTTAAGTCTATCTTACACATCCACATTACATAATTTGTTCATACCGGAAGTCAGAGTGAAGATTTGTCTAAGTTTGGGTAGTCAGAAACAAAGCATGTGATAGGGTCCAATATTTTGGTCCGGATCTCTCCGGTGGTAAATCACAGTGTGCTACGGATTTGAGGGAGTGATAAGGATTGTTAGGACTATCTAAATCCAGAAATTTAGCCTCCGGTGATGAAGGATTCAAAAGTTATAAGCATTTGAGTATTAAGTTCCAATTAGTCAGTACAGTCAGAAGAAGAATAGGCCGACCTAGTATTTGATCTTGGTCCGGATGAGGAAAAGTTGTTGGTTAAGCAATTTGTGATAATCAGTGTTATTGGCTGACATGATTGATGATTTGAGAACACAAGTTTTTGGTCCGTGTTGTTGTTTGTGCATGGATTCAGTCGACAGAGTGGAGTTCTTAAATAATATTCTAAGTTTTCTTGAAGCCAAAGTTACAGTTGATTGAATTTCTTGATGCAGATATATATAGCCGATGGATTTGAGTGTTTTGGAGTGGGATTTTGATGTGATGATGGAGTAAGTGTGAAAAAGGCAGAAAGAAGTGTGAAGGTGAAGATATAAGCTTAGATTATGGCCAAAGAGTGAAATAGGGCAGAGTAAGGATGAAGTGTGTAAGATCAGTATTCTGTGCTTAACCGAAACTAAATTTTTGCATTGGTAGATGCTATTTATCAGTTCAAACATTCTGTAATCTTCTTATAATCATTTCTGTAGGTAGTGAGCCTCTTTGAGCAGTGAGCTTTGGGCAGTGAGATCAAAGGCATGTGCCTTCCCCATTTGTAATACTTTTAACAGGGTAAAAATTTTTGTGGATTAACCTCCACCATGGTTTTCCCTTAACTGGGTTTCCACGTAAAAATCTTGGTGTTCATGTGTGATGATCTTACTATTCTTGTTCTTATATTCATGCTTATTTCTTTTGAATGTGTGATAAACTGATAAAGGCAAATAACAATAAATTTTGTAGAACACTGATTCACCCCCCCTCTCAGTGTTCCTTAATTTCAACAATTGGTATCAGAGCAAGGTTCCTTAGAAGAAGTTTAACAACTTGAGGAAGATCTGGGAAGGCATTTCAATGGGTTCACACAAGTATTTTGATGGCCTTAATGAACAACTTCAACTTGCTTTAGAAGATCTTAGTCATGCCAAATCTGAAATCCAAGAACTAAAAGAGAACCTTAAAGATGCTGATGATTTCATCAACACCTTAAAGGGTCATCTGGGCAAATCCAATGAAAAGAGGAGGGAGCTACTTCACTAGTTAGCAGATCAAAATGAAGACAATGGCATGGATGAAGCTCTAAAGGAGAAGACAAAGGAATTTGTGAAAAGTTGGCAAAAGGGATTGTTGTCCTAAAACATGAAATGGAATTCGGAGTAATGAAGCTAACCAACGAAATTGAGGAAAGAAAGAAAAATGAAGAAAACCTGAATTAAAGTTTGAAAGAAAGAATAAAAGAAGGCTGCAGATTGGACAGAATAATTGGCCACTTAGAGTCGGATCTACAAGAAACTAGGGAAAATGAAGAAGAACTTGAGAGGCAAATTGTTATTCTCAAACATGACCTAGAAGTTGCAAATGAATACAAGGAGAAGTTCAAGATAAGCTTAGCTAAACTTGAAGTGCTACTTGAGAGTCAGAAGAAGGTTGATGATAAGCATGGTCTTGGGTATGAGAAAAGTGAAAGCTTGGGATCCGAACAAAGAAATTCTCAATCAAGGAATAGGAGAAATAGACCTAGAAGACCTCTGGTAAGATAGCCTAATGCTCAAAGGTATCCATCTTTCAATGGAAATTGTTTCAATTGCAATAAATTTGGTCATAGAGCTACTCAGTGCAGAAGTAGAGTAAATCAAAGTGGTCCATCCTTCTCCGGTTAATGCTTCAAGTGTAAGAGGTATGGTCATAGATCCAATGAATGCAGAAGTATGATAATGAATAACTCTAACAATAGAGGAAATGGCAATTCTTTCAATGGCAAATCCTTTGCATGCAATAGATTTGGACATATGGCTAATTAGTTCAGATCAAGAGGAAATTAATCAAATGGGAAAAGAAATGTTGTGTGCTTCAACTATAACCAATCTGGTCATATTGCAAGATTTTGCAGAAGCAGGAATAATGAAAGAAGAGGTCCGGTAAATAGAAAACCGGATGAGCAGAGACAAGACAAAGGCAAGGGTAAAGTTGATGTAAATGAGATCCAGAATGAAATGAACAAGACATGGGTGAAGAAAAGTGTAAGAAATGATGGTGATGGGTCCGCATCGGAATCCGGTGCTAAGAATTCCTCAGGGAACTAAAATTGGAGCTCCGGCTCAGGGGGGCTGCATTGAAAATCAAATTCCCCCAACCAGTAAGTGGGTGCCTGAATCTGGCACGATGAGAGAAGATAATTTGGGTTATTGCAGATCATTTGAAAAGATTTTTGGAAGAAAGGAAGTGGATGTGATGATTGCGGAGCAATTGAAGATTGACTGCATGCAGAAACAGTGTAACTGGATTTATTAGGGCAGAGCATTTATTACAATGATGAATTAGGTTTTGCGGAGCATAAAAAGCCATTCATTCAAGAATTTGAATCACTTTGCATTCAAAGAGAACAAGGAGAAGGGCATCTAATCTGAAATTCTAGAGATTTGAAGTGCGAAGAACAAATTCGACTGCTAACTCTAATTCTATGAAGAAAAAGGTATTTTTCTGCAAAGCTTTTAACTTGTGATCTTTTACAATGGCTACTCCATTAGTTGTGGATACCACTGAGTGACCTAGGCCAAAGTTTAAAAAGCATCCACACAAATCAGTAGAAGTTGACCTGCTAGGTGCCTTTTCAAATGTTCCGTATGGTGTATTGCATGTTGAATATATTAGGGCCTATATTCATGTGAGCATAGATGAATTTGGGGACTCAAGGTTTGTAGATTTGTTCAAGAATCATCTAAGGGATGAAATTCACTGTCTTAAACCTGAGTATAAGGCACTACACGATAAAAATTTCATTCAGATTATAGGGTTTCCATCCTTCGGTGAAGATGAATGGGTCTGGTATGTGTTGAGTCGGATGCATGATGAGTTTGTGGATAATGAAACCTTTCAAGATCACCAAGGATGCCATCAAGGCCGTGATAGGGTTAAACTCATCTAGTGGACTGCCCATGTTGAAATCAGTAAAGAATCAAACCATAACTGATGCTATCGGTTCAAGGTTTGACAAAAGGACAATGACTATAAATGACATCACTGATCCAGATGTCAAATTTGCTTCAATGGTGATTGGATATAAAATTTATCATGCCAACAGGGAAAATTCTGCAGCTTATCAGATGTTGAGAGAGAATACTGATTATGACTTGTGTGAGTTGCTACAAAATTAGTTGATGGAAAATTTGAATAAGGTTAAGAAGGATACAAAGAATACCTTCAAATATGGTACACTGGTCTTGTGTTTGTTCTTCTATTTCATGAATGAGTTACCCGGCAAGAAAAGAATGTGTTGGACCAATGATAAACCTATTGCCATACAGATAAGGGAGCACTGGAACAATATTGGAGACTCCAATGCCCAAAGGACTGCTCTTTGGGGATTTTTCAAGAATTTTTAGAACATGATGCATTCAAGGGAGAGAATTCCTACATCTGTGGTTGAAAAATACAAGGCTATGGTCTATTTTATGGTGGATATAGATCAATCTAATGGAAGCTGTTGAACCACGAACAGTATGGATCATGCCCATGGGGTATGAGGTTGATGAGCAAGTATTGGATATGTATGCTCAACACCTTTTGAGCAAGACAAAGGACACAATAGTTGAAAGATTTGGGACATATGAGGAGCTAAGTGTGAAACTGTATGTTGAGCTCAGAAAAGCTAAAATCAAGAGGAAAGTTCAAAAGTAAGTAGAAATGTATGCTAAAAGCATTGGCATAAATAAGGAAGCTATGAAGCAAAACAAAGAAAGGATAGAAAAAGCTAAGAAGGAGAAGCAGGATAAGAAACAAGGAAGTACTCTGATAGAATCCTCCTCCACATTAAGGACTACTAGGAGCTCGTTGTTGCCCCTGTTCCCCCAAAACTAAGGCCTCCTGGACATAAAAAAGCATGAAAAATGATGAAGAAGAAACTGATTCTGATGTTGAGGTCAAAGAGTTGAAGGCCTCAAGTACAAAAGTAGCCAAGGTATCTAAGGAGAAGCCCTCCAGAAGAAAAAGGGCAAGCAAGAGGTAAAAGACTGAAACATATGTTGAAAAGCCTACTCTTTCTGTGGATGACTTCATCAAATCAGTCACTGTAGATGGGAACTTAAGGCCAATGACTAAATTTTATGATGATTATAGTGGTGCTGATAAGAAGGTTCTAGAGGAAGCAACAGTCAAATATCTGAATATCTACAATAAGGCTTTAATTGAACTAACTTCTGAAATCCCAAAAAGTCTTGCAGATATTCTGGAGTTAAGAAAAGAAAATGCAAAAAGTAAAGACATTGAGCTTAGGGAGCATGTGCTGATAAAATTGTGCCTTCAGATTACTCCAGATCAAATGAACATGATATTCAAAGAGGTGAAAGATGACTTCAGAAGTAAGAAAAGAATGAATAAACTCATGCTTGGTGAAACCAATGAGATAGTCAAAGATACTCAGGAGATTCTTCTGAGTGCATTGAAAAGGCATAATCTTCCCATTGTTGAAGAAGAGATTGATGATGGGATTGATTCCTCAATTTCAGATGTTGAAGAATTGAAGATCAATGAGCAACAAACCGAGATAGATGACTCCTCTGTTCCAGAAGAGGAAGCAATAAACAAAGAAGATACATAAATGGATGTTGAAATAGATGCTCAAACCGAAGATGATTCATTGAAGAATAAAAAACATGAAATAGAAGAAGCTAAGGACCAATAAGTAGAAAAGGCCAAGGACAAAAATGAAAAAGAAGAAGAGATTGCAAAGGTTGATGAAGAGCCCAAACAAGACAATCTGGTTGATACAACTGGTAAGGATCAAATAGATACATTAACATCTTGGGCAAGAGACACTATAGAAGTAGTGAAAGAAATTTTGGAAAATGATAAACTAGTTGCAGAAGAGTTGAAAGGTCCAATCAATTTGGACTGTCTTTCACCAGTTCAAAAGATAAAGTGGGCCTCTCTCGTACAAGCTAAGGCCAAAGAAGATATTTTGAAGTCTCACATAGAAGACAGTGAGCTACTTGGTCTGGCATAAGGGATTTTGGAGAAAATCATACCAACATACCAGAAGGACTCATCAGCATCCCCCTCCGGTCAGTTAAAGAACTTGTTAAACTTTGTAAGTACTCATTTTGAATCTCTTGAAAAGTCTGCAGAGGTCAAGGTTCAAAATGAATTCAATGGTAAAAGATTTGATGCTCTAAAAGGGATGATTGGAGTAGATAGAATTGTGCTAGATACCAGTGTAAAAATTATTCAAAATGCTCTTACAGAAGGAGGAAATGTATACAAATTTTGCTTATCTTGTCCTAAAGTTATAGAGGATATTGAAGATAAAATAAAGGAATCTAATAAAAAACTATCAAATAAAGAAATTGACAAAAGAAAAGGAGAGCATTGAGGCAAGGATGAGTGAGCTCTGGGGACTAATTTCCCCCAAAATGGAAGCAATGTTCAATGCTTTGACCGAATCCCAAGCTGCCGCTCAGACAAGTGACCCCACTGATCTGCAGAAGGCAGAGTCACAAGCATTTCTATTCAGTGGCCACACCTCAATTTTGAACAGTATGAAGAAGAGCTGGGATAGTGAGCTGGCACTATTGAAAAACATTTTTGGTGATATACTTAAGTTTATGTAAATAGGACTTAAGGATTGTTTGTACATATGCAGCTCAGTATATAGAATTTTTGTGTAAATTCTGGTTTGCGGATTCCACCCTTTGCCATTGATGTCAAAGGGGGAGTGAAGAGCAGTGAAAAATGAGGAATCCAGCAAAGGAGGAGCACTGGAGAACAATGAAAAGCATAAGTGTACATAGTAAGGGGGAGTTGTTCCGACACTTAGTCATTTTTCACTAAGTGTTGCCATCAATGCCAAAGGGGGAGATTGTTGGCAAGAGACACTGCTATGCATGACAAGTGTTGTCATTGATGGCAACTAAGTCTATCTTACACATCCTCATTACATAATTTGTTCATACCGTAAGTCAAAGTGAAGATTTGTCTAAGCTTGGGTAGTCAGAAACAAAGCATGTGACAGGGTCCAATATCTTGGTCCGGATCTCTCCGGTGGTAAATCATAGTGTGCTGCAGATCTAAGGGAGTGATAAGGATTGTTAGGACTATCTAAATCCATAAATTTAGCCTCCGGTGATGAAGGATTCAAAAGTTATAAGCATATGAGTATCGGGTTCCAGTTAGTTAGTACAGTCAGAAGAAGAACAGGCTGACCTAGTATTTGATCTTGGTCCGGATGAAGAAAAGTTGTTGGTTAAGCAATTTGTGATAATTAGTGGTATTGGCCGACATGATTGATGATTTGAGAACACAAGTTTTTGGTCCGCGTTGTTGTTTGTGCATGGATTCAGCCGACAGAGCATAATTCTTAATAAATGTTCTAAGTTTTCTTGAAGCCAACTACAGTTGATTGAATTTCTTGATGTAGATATATATAACCGATGGATTCGAGTGTTTTGGAGTGGGATTGTGATGTGATGATGGAGTAAGTGCGAAAAGGCAAAAAGAAGTGTGAAGGTGAAGATCTAAGCTTGGATTATGGCTGAAGAGTGAAACATGGTAGAGTAAGGATGAAGTGTGTAAGATCAGTATTTTGTGCTTAACCGGAACTAAATTTTTGCATTGGTAGATGCTATTTATCAGTTCAAACATTTTGTAATCTTCTTATAATAATTTCTGTAGGCAATGAGCCTCTTTCAGCAGTGAGCTCTGGGCAGTGAGCCCGAAGGCATGTGCCTTCCCCATTTGTAATACTTTTAACAGGGTATTATTTTTTGTGAATTAACCTCCACCGTGGTTTTCCCTTTACCGAGTTTCCACGTAAAAATCCTAGTGTTCATGTGTGATGATCTTACTATTCTTGTTCTTATATTCATGCTTATTTCTTTTGAATGTGTGTGATAAACTGATAAAGGCAAATAACAATAAATTTTGTAGAACACTGATTCACCCCCCTCTCAGTGTTCCTTAATTTCAACAAGTTTTCCATTTTGATGGAGTTGCTAATGAAAGTTTGCTTGCATTTGTGTGTAGACAGACTAAGAAGCCCTAGTGATTTGGGGAAAATTGTTGTAAGCCATTGAAGGGATGATCCCTAATATAAGAATTGATGATTTAGGCCATGTATGACATGTTGAAGGTATTGGAACAAGTGTTGAGATAATTTGATGCCCTAAACCCATTTGGAGTATGTCTAGTTGCCAATTAGGCCTAGTCAAGGAATAGGACAGTCAAAATTTGAAGCCTTCCGTACAAAGTATCCTACCCTAGTTTTGAGATATGTTAAATAATGGCCAAATGGATATCTGAAACAAGTCTTCTTTCTTGGAGATTAGTTCTGGTTGGAAAGTTATGCCTAAAATTACCTTTTTGAAAGGCTACAAGGAAGAACAAGGGTATGTGAAACAAAACCCATCATTTGATGTTTGAGGGTTTAGATGAGTGATTGTTTGTGAGTCTTTTGAGATTGCTAACCCCTGCTCTGCATCACTTCCATTGGAAATTCCACATATTATGTTACATTTATTGATGATTATAGTAGGACATGGGTATATTTTCTAAAGAGTAAATCTAAAGTTTTTAGTCGATTTAAAGAATTGAAAGCAATTGTTGAGTTGTAGAATGGAAAGAAAATAAAATGTTTGAGGACTGACAATGGTGGTGAATTTTTCTCTAATGATTTTGATAGATTTTGTAAAGATTGTGGCATTCAAAAACAAAAGACAACTCCATATTCTCCACAACAGAATGGAGTTGCAAAAAGAATGAATAGGACATTGATGGAGAAGGCTAGGAGTATGCTTAGTGGTGATGGTCTAGAACAAAGGTTTTGGGTTGAAGCTGTTGCCACTGCTTGCTACCTGATTAATAGATCTCCTACATCAGTTCTTGTTGATAAAATGCCTATGGATGCATGGTTGGGGCACAAGCCTTCAATAAGACATCTTAAAGTTTTTGGTTATGAGGCATTTGCACATGTGCCAAAGGAGAAGCGAATAAAGTTGGAGAACAAGGCTATGAAATGTATCTTCATCGATACAGTTATGGCACCATGAAAGGATACAAGCTTTAGGACCCTATTGCAAAGAAGGAATATATAGTAGAAGTGTTATTTTTAAAGAAACTAAGCCTTCTTCTGTTACATTGCAGCCAGAAAAAAGTGAATAGAAAGATGTGATTCAACTCTCTTCTATGCCTGAGAAAGTTGAATCGAGGCCCCTAGATAGAGAATACGTTGAGGAGAGCTCATCTAGCTCTGAATCTTCATAAGAGGAGGAAGAACCTCCAACTCAGCTTGTTCGAAGGTCTACAAGGCATAAACAACCACCTGAAAGGTATTCACCTGATAACTGGAGATGTATTTTTTCTTTGAATACTAACATAGATGAACTTAGATCTATAGAAGAGACATTAGGTATGAATGATGTGGAGTCTTGGAAGATTTCTATGGATGAAGAAATGATAGGTTTGAAAAAGAATGATACATGGGATCTAGTGCCATTACCTGAAGGACAAAAACCTGTTGGTTGTAAATGGGTGTTCAAGAAAAAGATTAGTTCAGATAGAAGTATTGAGAAGTACAAAGCATGGTTGGTTGTGAAAGGTTACTCTCAAGTTGAGGGTGTTGATTACAGTGAGATATTTTCTCCTGTTGCAAAAATGACATCCATTAGATTCTTGCTTCCTATTGTTGCTTCTTATGATCTAGAGGTTGAGCAAATGGATGTGAAAATGATTTTCCTTCATGGTGATTTGGAGGAGGATATTTATATGACACAACCATAGCACTACATGCTTAAAGGTAAAAGTAATTTAGTTTGTAAATTGAAGAAATATTTGTATGGCCTCAAATAAAGTCCTAGGATGTGATACCAGAAATTTGACACATATGTGTTGAGTTTGGGATTTTAGCATTCTAAATCTGATCACTATGTTTATTATAAATGTGATGGTGATCGTTTCCTATTTATTGCATTATATGTTGATATGTTATTTATTGGTAAAGGGAAAGGAATGATTTTAGAACTAAAGTCTCAACTTGCAGCTAAATTTGAAATGAAAGATCTTGGTGCAACTAAACAAATTCTTAGGATGGAAATAAGAAGAGATATAGTAAATAGAAAACTATGGCTTGGCCAGAGTAAGTATGTCAATTCAGTTTTACAGAGGTTTAACATGCAGGATCGTGGACCATTATGTGTTCCTTTTATAGTTGGAATAAAGTTATCTACTTCACAATGTCCAACATCCCCATCAGAGATGGAAGACATGAGAAAAGTGCCTTACTAGAGTGTAGTCGAAAGTTTGATGTATGCTATGGTCTATATTAGACTAGACATTACCTAAGCAATGGGAGTTCTTTCTAGATATATGTCTAATCCTGGTAGAGTTCATTGGGATGCAATTAAAAGAGTCCTCAGATATTTGCGGGGTACCTCAGAGTATTTATTGTGTTATCATGGTGATTTTATAGGAGACATACATTCCCTTGATATTCATGGTTTGGTGGATTCAGACTGGGCAAGTGATGTTGATAGCAGACGATCCACTGGTGCTTATGTGTTTACTTTATTTGGTGGTGCAATTAGTTGGATGAGTAAGTGACATGTTGTGGTTTCTTTATCCACTACTGAAGCTAAGTCTACTCATGCTTGTAAAGAAGCCATTTGGCTTAAGAGACTATGTTCTGATATTGGAATAAAACAAGGTGCAGTGACAGTTTATTATGATAGTCAGAGTACGATTTTCCTAGCTAAGAACCTGACATCTCATGCCAGGACCAAGCACATTGATGTACAATATCATTTTGTTTGAGATATGGTCAAGGATGGCAGGGTGAAGCTAGTTAAGGTAGAGACTTTGATGAATGTTGCATATTCATTAACTAAGTCTGTGAGCACAAAGAAGTTCAAATGGTGTTCATAGTCTATGGGCCTCTCGGCCCCTAGTAATTAAATCATGGTGTTGATACTCCCTTTGATCTTGCAAGGTGTTTGACAAGTGGGAGAATGTTAGGAAAAGTACCTCAACCTTGCAACTACAAAAGGTTACTATTCTTCCCAATTTTGGTCTGTTTGAATACCCTTTATCTTGAAGGATGGTTTAAAAATTTCAAAGTTTCCAAAAGGGGCCAAAAATGGTAGAGCTTATTATTTTTAGTAACTCTACATTTGATCTTGAATGGACCCAAAATTTTCCCACAAGGTGCGGGACTTCCAAGTAAACATCTTGGGTGAGTTTCAACTTAAGATCATGCTTGGATTGCAAGATATTAAGTTTTCATTTTTGAAACTCTTGGAAAAGTTTTGAACTCAGATTTGAGGTATTTAGAGGTCCCTAAATTCCCTAAAAGTTGTCATAACTAGTGAAGTAGGTTATAGCTTGATAGATCTCTTCACGAGCTTTCTGATGCATCAAACAATTCGTCAATTGGACACAAGGATCAAAAGTTATGACCTTCGGAAGTTGGGCCTCTCATTTTGGGAAATGTGAAAACATGTTGGATACTTAAAAGAGCTGTAAAGGGGAGAGTTACACATGTTGGTGTGTGATTTGGCACATCACAAGATATATTTGATTGGAGATAATTTGGGTGCCACTTTTGGGTGGTTTTTGGCTCATTGTTTTGTAATTACTGTTGATGGTTTACTGTATTGTATCTCCTATATATCAGGAGCTTGAGATGAAAGTTGTGTGTAAGAGTCTTATAGATGTTGAGTTTCCTCTAGATCTCTGGTTGGCTTATACTCCTATGAAATCTTGCTCTGCAAGTATATTGTAATCTTCTTGATTCGTGAAAAATATATTGGGCAACCTTGGAGTGGGGTTTTTCTCCTAAAATGGTTTCCCCACGTAATTACTATATTGTAGTATGATTGCTATTTGTGTTTATTTCTATAACTGTTGTAAAGATTTGAAAAGTTTTGCATATCTCTCCCCTCAAGATTAGTGTAGGATGTTGTTCCACTACCTTATCTTCCTTACATGATGGTCATGGCACTACACTCTATAGGTAGAGAGACTTGATTGAAGTAATGAACATTAGAAGACATCAAACCATTTCCCAAGGCTTGGTTGTATTTTCTGCTCCATCTTGTGCAAACAACAACAAGAAGCATAACTAGCATGATGATTTGGATAAAGAGGTGACATGAGGTCTAAGGATAGGAACAAATCTACTTTGGGTGTAGAACAAGAGGGTGAGCTAAATACACAATAGAGTGAATTTCTTAGAAGCACTAGATAGATATTTTACACAGCTACTTAAAATGGTGACAATAAATTAGTGGTAGACAAATATATGTTTGATTTTGGTTCCTTCTTTAGAAACATAAAATATTTGTATTTTTATATAATTGAATTAAGAAATTCTCTCAAAATGTGTCAAAACTAAATGGGAATTGACATAGTATGCAAATGGCTTCTCTGCTCTCTGGTGCTAAGGCATTCTTTTTTATTTCCCTGTGTGCACTGGATGGTTATGTCTGTTATTTATCTTTTGTTTAGTGTATAGTTCTATAAATGCAACTTATTAACTAGACATTCTCTATGTTCTATTATGTTTGTTTGCTACAGATGCAACTTCTTGTATTAATATTCTATTTTTAATATATTTCTATATATGCTTATTTAAAAAAAAATGAATGATGTGTTGTAGGTGGCATTACGATTTATAATGTTGAAAGGAGTTTGTTGATTGGAATGCTAAGCTTTTAGTTGTTAGTAGGATTGTTTCCCTTGATTTTTGAATTCTTATAGGCCAACATTGGAACCAAAGAGATATGAACCTGTAAATATCTATAGTTCTTTGTAATATTCAACTAAGTGAGCATATATTTCAATGCCACTAACCAAAGTGATTGGAATTATATTATGGTGGTAATTGGTAGTTAGCATTGTTGAATTGAATTTTGATGGGAGGTTATAGAGATATGATTTTGTTGTTGACCAAAACCATCCAAGTTGAAAAACTTGGGACCCCTAAAAATTTGTATTATTTGGTCACAATTTGTTCTTCTTGCACATTGGTTCCTACATTTGGCCAGTTTTTTTTTGACCTTCGGTCTTAAACATGTGCATTGAATGAGTGTTATGTTTCTTCTAGTGATAATCTAACATCTCCGCAACAATGATTCTAAGTAGTCAATTCTTTTTATAACTGCAAGTGTTATGGCCTTCAATCATGGGTCCTAATGGTATCTTAGCTCTAGTTATTTTGAAGGTATGTTTCTCGATTTAAATAAATTAAAACTTATTATTGTATTCATTCCACTTCACCACTCCTTGTCTCAATTTTTTCCTTTAGATTCTCCTCTTCAACCTCCATTCCAAAAATGCAAGAAAAATCATTGTAAATTATGAATTATCTTTCTTTTTCTTACAAGTTTTTAGATAAAATGTATGTTCTTATAATCCTATTGGTGGACATTAATTTATAAATTTCAAAATTAAAAATTTAGAAAACTAACTTAAAATTAGAACAAAGTTGTAGGTATAGGAAGTACAATAAGACTTTAGTCCTAATAGTCGTTATCAAAATTATTCCAATAAGGTGGTCAAATCAAAATCATTTGTCCAATAAAATAGTCAAATCAATAACATGAAAAATCTAAACTATTGTTGTAACTAGGCATCATGATTAGGGCTTAAATGTGAGATCAAATAGACTTTCAATCTAATTCAAATGATTAATGATATTTGTTGTTGCTTTTGTATGATTCATGAACTAGATAAAACAATTAATAGATTTTCAATCTAATTTAAGAAATTAATGATCTTTGTCATTGCTTTTGTATGATTCATATTAGATAAAACAAGGAGGAAGGAGATTGACAGAAAATCATAAGGCTACAAAGAAAATATCTGAAATAACACTGATATCTTTTTTTTTTTATTCATCAGTATAAGATTGATATTAATAAAGTATCAAAAATACATGGAGAGCCTCATTGGCTTATCAGTTTGAGACTATGGGCTTATACCAAAATGCCCTGCTTAAGCATATCCCACCCAAGACCACGCAGGGTCCAAAAATCTACATGAAACTTATCCACAAAGGGCCATGCAGGGCCTATCCACACCCCCCATTACATACTAAATAGAACTTTACTTATTATATTAACATAATTCACTATCAGCCATAGGAAAACATCACAGAGCTTTCACATAAAACCCAGATTGAAGGCAAGTGAACTAAACAGATTCAAACTACCATTGTGTGGCTCCATCTGTAGAAGTTTTTGGAGAAAACTCATCCCTACCTTGACTTGCTCCCTGTGAGATATCAAATCCATGCCCTTTAAATCAAGCAAAAAGAGATAATACCTAATGACCTCGTCTACATCTTGGAGCAGATGAAAATCTGCTAGCCGTGGTATCCCTAACCCTAGAGAGGTTGCATTTATGGTTTCCTTCAATCCAACAATTAGCCTGGCCTTAAAAATCTTTCAGACCAGTTGATTTGCCCTGTCCTTTGGAAGACCTACGTCCAAAATTGAAGCTAGGAATCAGGAGATTATTGTAGTGTCCACCCTATAAAACTCGCCACCTTCCATAAATTTCTTGCCAAGAATCACCTTCACTACAGTTAAGGCTAGGTCAACGTTTAGGCGAAGTACCCTCTTCAATCTGTGATTTCACCCTTGAAGGCGAGCTACCTGACCACACTCTCCAAATGTATCAGAGTGTCCATGCCAAGGCAGATAATTCCTTCCATTGCTATCCGAGCCACAAATCTGGTTTTGCCTGCCATTATCGAATGAGGAGTGCACGATTTGTGACTATTGAATGAGTAAAGAGGGTTTATAACAATCTCCCCTTCTTGACTCTTCGACCAATAATTATTAGGGATGTTAAAGCCGAAGTGAAGCAAGCATGCCTACTAATTATTATCTCATTGAATTGAGATGACAAAGTAGACTCACTTGAAATGTTGTCAGTCTAATGAATGACATTAACCAAGAGTCCCATCACTTTGGGTGTCGAACAAGGAAAGCTTGTCCCTCTGTCCATCATGTGCCACCACGTTAACCCCCAGACCTTCCACACCCAAGTGTGTGGAAGGTCTCCCGCCCAACCACCCACAAAATAACATTGATATCTTATTCCCAAACTTGAAGTTTATTAAAAAATTGCAGAAGCAATAGCTCACAAATAGATTTAAAAAAAATACTATATTTTAGTACTTAAGTTCACCATTTATTACAACATAGTAAACTTTACAATATATAATGGTCCTAACATTTATTTATTGCCAACCATTAAACTTGCATGGCAGTGAGTGAACATTTCAATCTATAGACCATTCATTCATTATTGTGTGAGATGAATTATATACCTATGATATTTCTTTTGATGTGGCTATGTAATCTTAGGTGTATATCAATGATTCTCCTATTAATCAAGTCTAAAGCAATCCTACATATTAGACAATTCTTGATATGTTCAGGTCTTTGTAACTATTCGCTTGTGAGATACCTTGCTATGTGAATTTGTTAACAAAAATATTTGAATGGGGCTATTATGAATGTAATTTCTTTTGATCAATTATAATTTGAATTCATTTTTTATATTAGACAACTCCCATTGTGCTAAAAATTAAATAAAACAAAGATTAGAAATGCACATGCAATTTTTGCAGTTTGAAAATAAAATAAATGAAAAAAAAGTGCAAAGTTAAATGAAAGGTAACTAGTTAAGGGTGGTAAATGATTAATCTAAGGGGAAAGGGAGCGACCCACTAGTTCCACATTAGTATTGATTCTAACACTAACTGTGGTACCAAGCGTTGTTTAAGAAGAGATGGTTGGGATCCTCAAGTGGCTTAGTCAGGTGTTCTTACTCAAGCAATAGATGAAATAAATTGCCACTATATAGGTGGCACAAGTCTAGATAGAACTAAGTGGTACTCTATTACAGTCTCAGTTGGCTTGTCGGTGAAAAACTTTCCCTCTTGGAAGAGAGGTTACAAGTTCAAATCTTGTAGGGGGTAGGGTATGTATGCCTCATGTTAGAAGCACAGTTAGGTGCCTCCTAGATACAATGAGTATGAGGTAGTCTCATATGTTATAAGCCACTTGTAGACCCAAAATTAGGTCGCCTGGCATCATAGACTATAAAAGGATTCTATTTCCATTTCCATTTCTAGGGGAGGTGTGTAAGGTACAAGAAGAGTCTAAATGGCAGAGTGACTCTCTTTAGCACATGATCAATTAGCACGTTGCTTATGTTGCCACCATGTAGGCCCAACTTGATGGCCTTATTGTAAAGTTTAAATAATCCACATGACTGGTGTCCATTGCTATTGAATAAATTGATTCTCGAAGCCTTGCTCAATTTTATTTCTGTCAAATTTTCATAATTTGTGGCCACAGATTCAATTGATATGTGCTTGGGCACCTTGGAGGCACTAATACCACTCCTAATGATCATTGTAACTACACTTACATAGATAATTCAACATTTGGAGGCTAAACTAGTTCAATTGCATGCCTAATGAGTGTAGGCTGAAGAAGCAATATGTACAAAAGAAGAGGCTAGACATGCACATGAAGTTGCATGTAAGTAGGTTGAGGAAGAAGTTGCACGCCAAGTGGAAGTAGACCATTAGAAGTTTATAGAGTTTAAGGCTAAGATTGATGGCCTCCAACCTCAGGTTGAGACAATGATTTCTACTATTACCACTCTTTGCATTGCCTACACTGAGGATTTGCAGACCACACATGTTATTTTTTGCTTCCACTACCTGGCTAGAGTAGGTGGAGGTGTGCATCACTCCTTTGTGTATACAAGTCTATCAGCTTCAGGAGGAACTCACAATAGAGAACTTGACAGAGGCTAACATCAATAGCATCAATGCACAGATCCAGGCTCTATTGACACCCATTTCTACCAACCTCCTCATATGACTATACTTCAGGATGTCAACAAGTAGTTGTGCACTCAAGTTCTTCATATGGCCATAGAGGTAGAATTATTTCGAAAGGAACTCGATGAGCTTTAAGGTTAACTTGCATGCCTTTCACCTACCACCATGGATATGATGACATATTTGTTAGAGTTGGCATAGACTTTGACTGCACACATGAATGTGTGTTAAGTTACATGATCTGTGTATTTGTCCAACCAAGTTTTACATGTTATGCTTGAGTTGTGAGCCTTTCTTCTAAGCTAAGTTTTGAGTTTTTGTGTAGATCTCTTTTTGGTTGGGTTTTGTTGTTATATTTTGGTGCTCTAAGGACATGACACATGATTACACAAGGAGAATGTTGGTGCCATATCATTGTAATCATGCACCTAAAACTATTTAATTTCTTAGGAAATGTCTTGGCATAAATCATTTAATCCTATATCTAGAGAATATGCATGTGTTTTTAATATTTGCCACTATGTGGTAGAAATTAGTATCCAAAACATAGTATATTTCGTAATAGAGGAATCTATATATACCTCTACATGATGTAATTTGAAGGTTGTTGAATGAACTACTGAAAAGTAATAGAGCTATGCCATTTCATTATGCTTAATATGTTTATGTAGTTATCTACATGTTCATGGCATAATACATGTCAAATAGAGGGTGAAGAACTTTTTGTGTGCTTTGGGTGAGAATGCATGTACATAAATGATTAAGTGTTTAGCCATAGATTGTGCATGCATGCTAGTGCAAATGGCTAACACCTTGTAAGATGTTTAGCATAATTGATTTAGATGTCTCCAATCATAAAGTTGTCCCCTCAAAACCCTCGATGGAAAATAATTCACATCAATATTCTTTATGGAAGGATTGATCCCTCAAGATACTCTTTGACAAGTAATTTTCATTTTATCATGTAGTGGTATAGTCATCCACTCAGTTCCTTGAGTGGAAAGCCAACATGGATGAGTATAATTGTGGCAAGGTCATCCCTTGGAACCTTTCATAGAAGTATTCCTTTGTAAGGTCATCCCCTTAGAAACCTTTGAAATGATAAGTGATAATAGTATATTTGGTGAATCTTTGAAATAATATGTCTTTAATTGATTTTATTCTATACCCCTCCCTTCCCAAGCTTCCCATCCCTTCTATACTCAACAAGGATGGCTAAAAACAAGGAAAATGCAAGACAAGCATAATTCACACTCGATGGTCTCAATGAAATACAAAAGGAATATATACACATGTTCACATGTTCTTTACACAATATAATCAATCTCAAATCAATAATCACGAAAACCATGTAATCATAGGAATAAACACCATCATGGTCTAGAGACTTTAAACTGATGGTTTGCTTCTTCTTTATAAGATGCAATAGAGGATTGCAAGTCCAAGTTTCATGTTTCCTTTCTCAAGATATGGAATAGCAAGCTAGATGACTTCACAAAATCCTCTTTTGTTTCTCTCATCTCTCTCGTTCCTGCCACACCCTTTGCTTTCTTTTCTCTCAACTTTTGTATATTTCTTACTATCTAGTCATATTTAATCTTACTTATCTCTATTTAATAAATGATGAATCATATGTTTTTTTTTCTTTTCCCCTTAATCTCTCATAGCCAAGGTCATGGCTTCCAAGGACACCTCATGTATTTGTGCCAATAACTGAGCCACAAATATTCCCAATCATGCACTCAACCACCAATTAAGAAAGGTTTGGGTCACATGTCCAACGATACTAGGATAAGTTACGAAATACAAAAGGGTTACATAGGGTAGACTTAGAATGACACAAGTTCATGTTGACATGGCATGTTGGAACACATCTGAAATCACTTACTTGACTCAACTTAAATCTGCACATGCATTGCACACATCAACATGTTCAATGCAATATAATTAAAGCAACCAAAGATAAAATTAATCATAATATGCATATTGGATTCCAATATTATCACTTAGATCAATTTGCAACCCATAAGTGCCTCAATTCTCAAGTTGCATATATCGAAATATAATTTCTTTTTAATTTATTTTGAAGTGTCCATAGCTCAAGTATAGAATCCATATAATTAAGTGTGAATGATTGAAGTATAATCATCAAGATCCCATGGTGTATTAAGTATCTTGAAATCACATCACATGCTCTATATAGCATCCCCGAGAGTAACATACATTAGGCCTTCCAATTCTCCCCCTCCAATGTACATAATAATGATTCATAGTTTTTTGCACTTTCACACATGATATTTTGCGATATTCTTGGTGTTTGCAAAGGTTGGTTTTTTTATTATGTACATTTCTTCAAATGTTTGGGGTGACAAGGTTTCTAAGACATCACATGCTAGTATATATAGCACCCCAAGCGTAACATATGGATAGGCCTTACAATTCTTCCCCCTCTTTAATCTACATAATAATGATTCATAGTTTTTCGCACTTTCATACATGTAGTTTCAAGATGCTCTTGGTCCTTGCAAATGTTGTTCTTTTTATTGTGTACACTTCTTCTAATGTTCAGGGTGACAAGGTTGCCAAGAGATTGAGAGATACCAAAAGGGCTAGAAACAAAGAGTATAGTAAATTCTATAGAATCAAATTCTAGGGAAGAGGACAAGCCTAGTGCTTGGAGGCATCTATAGGAGAGTAGAGGCTAGAAGGGGAGGAGGAAAGAAGGAGAGATGAGAGGGAAACATGAGGTGGGATGGGAGAGTGAGGAGCATAGGGGGAATGAAAAGGGGAGATGGGTGAGTTGTGGAGAAAAGTGGAAATGGTGAGAGAGGAGAGGGGGAGTGGTGGAAGAGGGATATGAGAAACAATAGGAGGGGTTGTTAAGGCAAGATTTACTAGTATGGCTAGTTGAGTGGCATTCATAGAAGTAGAAAGAGAGGCACTCATAGTCCAAGAGTTGGATCCGAACTCCAAGGGAGGAGTGAAGAGAAATGGTTTTTGGTAAAGGGAGGGAGATGTCCATGATGATAAAATATGAACATATGTATCTTGAGTTAGTTTGTTGAGTTGGGAGAGAAGTACTTTCCAAGGAGCTCACCAATTTATTTAAAAAAACCAAGTTCCCAAAAAATAGGGGGCGGCCATAGAGATACAATCAAATAGGGGTGGGAAGGTGCTCTACATTAGAAGGGTTGAATTGATGATCCCATTTTATCATATTGAGGCCAACATTTATTGGACCCAATAGCATGTTGAGCATACCCATGAGCACAAATATTTGAAAGTAATAAGACTTAAAAAAATCCCTGAGGAAAGATCTTGATCACATAAACATCATAGTCCACCTACTTGGTGATAGTCAAAACAACATGTGCTAAATACTAGCAAATCATCTAATAATTATTATTTTTCAATGGGTTCAACTTGGAGAGAAACAAGAATCTTCAAGACTCTAAGAAAGGGTTTTGTTTTCATAAATGGAAGGGGGGGCATTGGGGGGTCTATTTTTAGGAAATTTAGGAGGGAAGGAGGGGGACAGGGTGTAGGGTTAACATTGAAAGGCCAAACAAGGTTAGATTTGAGATCTAACGAAATGTGTAGTGCCCCAAGCTTTTTCCCAAGACATTAATGAAAGAAAATAAGATCAATTTTTTTGTGATATAAAAGACACAAACAACAACACAAAAGCACCTTTTTGTGCACAACGTGCCATGAAACTAAACATGATACACTTGGCACACCCACTAATACACTAAGCACAATGACATAAACTTAAGATTAACTAACTCAAATTAAGCTCACCGAGTCAACAATAAATTACGACACAAGGAAGAGGAGTAGGTTTCCTAAACCACTCACAACTCAAACCACCTTCATTGGCTTGGACCTTAGAGTTTGAGGTATAGTTTTCAATTTGCAACCCCTTAGACTATGAAATATGAGTTGCAATTTGCAACTATCCAATGCTTCTCCAACTTCACATCCTAATAACAAGTAACTTGCCCAGGATTTGGACTTCGAGTGACAACTTGCAAGCATACAATTTCCTTAAGATTTATATTTCGAGCATTTTAGGCCATGGAGTTTGAATTTCATAGTGCACTTTAGACTTCAAGGTTTGATTAGAATTTAGCAATTGAGCACAATATTGTACTCTAGGGCCAAAACCCAATCACTAAAGGATTAGGCCTTTGGAGTTGACACAACACCCTACACCATGCAAATGCATGGGCAAGTCCAAATCTCGAGCGAAGTGAATTCAATGTTTAGGGTTTGATTTGCATTTTGCATCCTATAAAATGCAATTGTAACTTGCAAAAAATAAACAAATCTAAAAACACCAAGCTAAATTTTTTCAAGTAACAAGACGTAACTTTCTTGATTTTCATGTTGGGCAAGAATGACTTCGATCAAACATTTGAGCACTTATAAGCTCTATGTTGATCAAACAAGAACCCCCAAAAAGGGCATAGATCCCAATAAATAAGGTCCTAACTCAAATCTTGATTCAAGCTATGTAATGAAATAAACAACATAATATATCACATCAAAACATGGAAAATCAAACTATGTCTATGCAACATATCAAGAATGACCATAAATGATAACTAAAAGAATATAGTGAAACCACCACCCAAGATGGAAATTTAACCATAGTTAAAAGTTTAATTATGGATCCAAATCAAACTAATTCAATGAGTGACAAAGCCCTAAATACACACATTTTCAACAAATGATAATGTAAGGGAGCTACACTACCATAACAATAAAAGAACTCTACACAATCTCCATGCATATTCATTGATCTATCTAGCCTCAATGATGGTACATCAACACCCAACCATGTGGAACTCTTAGGCCCATCCCTCTAAATTTAGAGAAAGTTGACTGAGCAATCAAACACACATAGGTAATACAATTGTGGGGAATATAAAAATCATGTCATCACACATACTAAGAACATACATCACACAACCGAATACACAAGAGCATACAAGGGTTATGGCCTCCAATTAGTAACACATAATACAACATGGTAACAATCACCAAAATCAAAGAATTAAGTTGGCACAACATCAAACTCAAGCAAGGAAACACAACATCACAGATTGGGTACCGACAACCCAACAAAAATAAGAAGGGACCTACTTTAGTATCAGAAGTAGAGTGTTATTATTAACTTTTATGAGTCCCTTAGTGAATTCATGCAAAAGTAGATCATAGTACTATTCTTGCATGATTCTCTTAGGGTTTTCAATGCAAATGATGTTCATAGTTCTTTCTCGTGCGATTCCCTTAGGGCCTTCATGCACAAGTATGTTTGGCACTATCTTATGTAATTCCCTCAGGGCCTTCGGCATAAGCAAAGTTTCAAGTTTTTTAATTTAATTCATTTTATCTATTTGGATCCCCAATTCATTTTAATATTATTATATTACCCATACAACACTTCATATTAGAACATCCCCAATTCTACAAGCATGACATGGTTCTACTCTACTCCTAACCTTAGTATCCAATTCTAGCTCAAAAGTCAACATTTACCCAAAAAGTCAAGGCCCAAGAAATGAAATTAAAGTTTGTGATACTTGTATTCAAAAGGTTGAGAAAATAAAAGGAAACATGAGACTCTTCGTCCCAAAAATACAAACAAACACAATGTCCTATATTGTAAATTCATGCTTCAAACAAAAATACATTATTCATATTTCACCATTGAAGACTATACAATTTATTCAAAATAAAATCTTAAAATTTCACAAAACTAAATATACTCTCTTGATTGTAGTGCGCACAACACTACTCTTTTGCATCACATAAAGATTTGGAGAAAATTTTCCAACATAACAATTGCAAAATAGATTTTTCTAGAAAAAATAAAACATAAACAAAACTTAAATAAATTAAATCTATCCTAGAATCACAACTCAATTGAACCCTAAGAATAGATTACCATATGAAAACCACCTAAGGTGGGCATGGTTTAAAAAAACAACATAAACAAGGATTTAAATAAAATAATACTTAATTGTTGAGTGCAAATTTCACACATAACGTTGAAGAGATCCTTCTTGAATTCTCTCACACACACAAGGGGAAAGCAATCCAAATATTTCCTTCTCCCAAGTGTAGAAATCTCCAAAGCAATCCAATTCCACCTCTAATTCAAGCAAAACCAATATGTAGAGGGAAGGGAGCAATTTCCAAATAGAGTGAAGATAATGAAAATAACGAGCTTTCTTTCCATCTTCAAACCCTTTTAAAAAAAATCCGTAAGCCCCTATTTTCCTTTTCTTTCATTTCCCACTCCCACTAACTCACAAATGGTTATTTTCAATTTAGATAATTTCAACCATGATATTTCACTCAAATTTTTTTTCTAATTAACATATATACCTTAGAAAATCACTAACATTTCAAATTAAATTAAATTAAATTATTTTCTTAAATGAATTAACACACACAATTTAATCAAATTTTCTAAACAACCTTTTTAAATTTCAATTGCATTTTAAAATATCACAAAATTTAAATGCATAGGACTATTCCATGATGGTAATTAAATATTTAAATTTCACATTTAACATATAGGTAAATTGCAAACATCTCATAAAATTAATGTGGAAACTAGATAAATGCAAAAGGAAGATAGGAGACAAAATTAACACACATTTGACAACTCAAATCGAGTGAGAGAGGGAGATACGCATAACATATTGCCCAAATTGAACCATCTCCAAAAAACCATAGTTGAGGTGAAACTAGTTCCTAAACACTCAAAGACACACCAGGGATACTTGCTCCGTACATGATAGCTCAAGCACAATAAAACATCCAATCCGATATAATATAAATGAAATACTCATCAATAACTACATCAATTGAAATTCATTCTAAAGTGATATGATCCAAAAACATAAATGTAGACATTGATAATCATAATAAGCATGATGTTGAACTAGATAACACAATCAAGTCTAAACACATACATAGTCACAACATATGCATCCCATTAAACATTGTTGGAAATCAGATGCTAATACAAAACATCATCGATAAAGTACCTCAATGGCAATACAAAAGCTCATTGAAAAGTATAGTAACAAAATAAATATACACAAGCAGTCAAACATGGCACATACACTTGAGGCATTACAGAATGTGAGACATTTCAAGGAGGATCAAAAAGGAATTAGGGAGCTACATGGTTGTGTAAGTACCCATTTTTGCGTGACATCGCATGGGTCAACAATTTTGCATCCAATGATGATTAACCCCCCATCCTAATCCATTATATGGCATACTTGATCTTGATTCCCAAATTGTCAATTTAATCTCCTAGGTTTCTCTCAGCATGCTTTCTATTTAGCCTTATCTTCTTCTACATGCATGTAAATGTTGGCTTAAGGCTGTAATTTTTTCCCATTTGACTTGAGCAGAGTTCAAAGCAACACCTTGAAAAAAATAGGTTATTGTTTGGTCTTTTATGTGATTTTTGGCCTTGATTTACTAGCCAGGTCAAAACTGCCACTTTCTATAAGTGACAATTTCATAATCCTCATGTCAATTTTGTAACCACCAATATAGTTTCTAAAGTGCTTTGTAGTTTCTAAACCATCATGACAATTTTGAAACCACCTGTCTACTAAAACCTACAATTTCACTTGATTTGCTAAAATTAGAAATTTAAACATCATTTTCACACTTTCTCAAACTTTCTATGATGGGAATTTGGTCTTCCTCCCTTTGAGCATGTCTTTTTCACCTAGGAATGGACCCTTTTTATACATATACATGTTTTGTGATGAAGAGGGTAAATCATAAAACACACAATAATAGAAATTGCACACAGAAAATAAAATGATATTTTATTAATATGGGCAAAACATTACATTACAGAAGCTCAAATACAATCAGAGGATGAATCCCCTACAAGCTGCAACACATTACAGCTCCCTCTCTCAAGACTCTGGAATCATCTGCCTTCTATAACCCCAAATCAACTAGGGTTTATGTTTTCCTACCTATTCTTTACTCTACATTTTCCCCCTTAACTCTACTACCCCAAGGGTTCCCAAAAATGGTCATATATAGCCCTTTTTGGCGGCCACCAGCTTAATTTTGAAATTTGCATCTCCCTTCAAACATAGGTCAACTTCGCGGGGCCATAAATTTCGATCCGATCGTTGGATCTTCAATTATAATACCTTTTCAGAAAGCTCTCGAAAAGATGGTTGGGCAAAAGACTGCTTGAGTTTTCCACCAAATTTTAGGTCCATCCGGAGCCTCTAAGTGCCTCAAATTTGACTTTGAATATTTCAATAGGATTTTTGGAATTTGAAATTTTAATATCTCACAAATGACAAATGATATTGAAGTGATTTCTTCACCATTAGCTTCAATTCACCATTCTAGAGGAGCGTGTAAGATTTTGTATCCAACTGTGCACAAATGCAAACTTATTAAAAATAGTAACCGTGCCAAATTTAGCCCTTATTGAAAAGAAACAATTTTTTTTGGGTTGATGCAAGATTGCTCTTACACCCTGGATGTTCCTGTATTAGACACCCGGGGTAATTTGAAAAGTGACCCTGTCACTTCTCATAAGCTAGAGGGAAACCAAAATGGTTAACCTCAGTCTCAGATAACCATGATGAATCTTCAACAGGCCTTCCTTTCCATTTCACCAAGTATTCTGTATACTGCTTGTTTCTTGTACTCTTACCCACACGGCTATCCAGGATGCCCTCTATCTCCTCCTTCTCTGAAGTAGATGCTAGAATGTCCCACTGTGTTCCTTTATCAAGTCCATCATCATGATACTCTGTCAAATCTGAAATGTTGAACATTGGTGAAATATTGATGTCATCAGGCAACTCTACCTCAAATGCATTTCCTGAATCATGCTTCTTCAGGATTCTGCACGGTCCAAATTTCTTCATTTTCAACTTATTATATGTACCAACTAGAAATATTTCTATTCTCAAATGAACCATGACTTCATCACCCTCCTGAAACTCCTTATGTCTCCTCTTCTGATCTACCTTAGCCTTATAATGAGAATTCATCTTATGGATATGCTTTCTTACCTCTTGGTGCAAATTCTTCATGTGCTCAGAAAACTTTTCAGCTTCGGCACTACTCTTCTCCCCCTTATCCATCCTCCTCAATTCGGAAGCAGTTCTTGGGCTACTTCCATACACAACCTGGAATGGAGATTTTCCTATGCTCCTATTGACATAATTGTTGTAAGCAAATTCTACCTATGGTAAAATCAAATCCCATCCCTTGGGCTTATCACCTACTAAGCATCGTAGTAGGTTACCCAAACTCCTATTCACCACTTCTGTCAGTCCATCAGTCTGTGGATGGTGTGTAGAACTGAACTTCAAATCTGTCTTCAACTTCTTCCACAATGTCCTCCAGAAATAACCAACAAACTTGGTATCTCTATCTGAAACTATGCTCTTAGGTAGACCATGTAGTCTCACCACCTCCCTGAAAAATAACTCTGCAATATGAATATCATCATTAGTCTTCTTGCAAGGAATAAAATGTGCCATCTTCGAGAATCTGTCCACCACCACAAAAATGGAATCATGTCCTCTCTGTGTCCTTGGTAAAACAAGAACAAAATCCATATTAATATCTTCCCATGGCTTCTCGAGTACAGGTAGTGTCTGATACAACCCCATATTCTGACTTGTTCCTTTTGCCATTTGACACACTCGACAAATCTGCACAAATTTCCTCACATCCTGTTGCAACTGTGGCCAATAATAATTTTCACCAACAATAGCAATGGTCTTATCTTGACCAAAGTGTCCAACTAATCCCTCGCTATGCTTCTCCTTTATCAGGTTTTCTCTCATGGAACTCCTCGGAATGCACAACTGCCTTCCTCTAAACAACATGCCATCTTGGATTATGAAATCCAACCATTTTGTCCTATCCAAAGTAACAGGTTCTAGACAAGCTTTCCAGGCCTCCGCAAAATCTGGATCTTCAGGATACAAACTTTTGAGCTCATCGAACTCAACAATCTCTATCTTCATTTCTGTCAACAATTTTTTCCTTCTACTCAAGGCATCTGCAACTCTGTTGGACTTTCTGCTCATGTGCTTCAAAACAAAAGTATAACTCTTTAAAAACTCAACCCATTTTAAGTGCCTTTGATTTAACTTTCCTTGATTATTAAGATACTGCAACTTGCCTGATGATCAGTATATAAAACAAACTATTTTGGCAACAGATAATGTCTTCATTTCTTCAAAGCTTGAACTATTGCATAAAATTCCTGATCATAAACTGAATACTTTTTCTTGGCATCATTAAGCTTCTCACTAAAATAGGCAATGGGCTTACCTTCTTGGCTCAAAACGGCTCCTATAGCACTGCCACTAGCATCACAATCTAATTAAAATACCTTATTGAAATCTGGAAGTGCCAAAACAGGTTGCTCTATGACTTTCTGCTTCAATGTATCAAATCTTTTATCTGCTCCTTTAGTCCATCTAAACTCTTTTCTATCCCGTCTCATTGTCTTAGTTAGGGGTGCACAAATGCTACTAAAATTCCTGATAAACTTTCTGTAAAAACTTACCAAACCATGAAAAGATCTTACCTCAAAAGCACTCCTTGGCGTAGGCCATTCAATTATAGCCCTCACCTTCTCTGGGTCCATCTTAAGACCTTCCTCTTAGACAAAAAATCCCAGGTATACCAATTCCTTCTTTGCATAACTACATTTCTTTAGATTGATCAACAACTTTTCCTCCCTTAGCTTCTCCAAAACTCTTCTAATATTGGAGCAAGAGCACCTAGAAAATCATGTTTTGTGTTGTAATAAGGTCTATTTGACCAATGCATTTTCATTTCTATTTGTAAGTTCCAAGTGACTTAGGTCACATTTGTCAAATTGTTAATCTAAAGACGGTTGGTCTCCCAGCCACTTGGGGTCGGTTGGTTTTTCTCCCAGACTCTTGGAATCAGTTGGTTTTTCTCAGGGCGAGTTTATAAACCTAGAGGAATGAACCAAAAGATTAGATATTGTAATCATATTGAAGAAGAAGTGTGATTGAGTGTGATTGTGCGAAGGAGAAATAAAAAGTTTCTATTCCGTCAATTTGTTTTCCATTTTCCTATAATTGCAAATTGCTTAACTGTAGATTTCCATTCTTTCTGTGTTTTTTGTTGTTGCGATATGTCAATGTGAAGCATTCCACTGGTGAGATTTTTGTCAAAATTAGTGGAATGGCTTCGTTGTATAAATATCTGCTTTTGTTTTATGTTTTGTTTCATGGTTTGGCGGCGCAGGGAATCCAGACAGTGTGTGTCACACAGTAGCTTGACCTAGCATCTCCATGTGCTAGGGTTCGCGAGAGGGTAAATTGTGCATCGGTGTATCAGCATAGCAAACCCTAAGGTGGCTGATAGTAACTATCTTGTCGATGAGAGAAGGTCATAGTTGACATCGGAGTGATCGGCGAATCGGCAGCTCTGGCACAAGTCCCACCGACGGAACAAGTCTTGCCAAGGGTGTTAGTTCATCGGCGCATCGGCTGAAGGTGTCAAGTGCTCGCCGATGGAATGAGTCTCGCCGAGGGCAAATGGACATCGGTGTATCGAGAGAACAGACAAGGAGTTCGTCGATGAGGGAAGTCACATCGACGGTTGGATCTTATCGGTGCATCGGAAGAGGAGTAAAAGATCCCGCCGACGAAGTAAGTCTCACCAACGGTGAGGAGTTGAGCTATCAGCGTAAGCTGGATCCATAGTGAGACTTGAGAAAGTCATACTGATCATTGTTGTCTGACCAATCGAGTTGTATTGGCGGTTGTTTTGTTAAGTCTTGTCGACTATGAGGAATTAGGGCCCGTTTTGCTGTTTTCGCTATGCGCTCCTCATCATATTGGTATCAGAGTGAGTTTTTGAAGATCAATCAGGTGCTATGGACTTGGTGTATGTCAGACAAGGAAAGTGGAGCAGAGGCTACCACGATGCCTCCTAAAAGCATGTCACAAGATGCAGTGAAGAAGTTGATCAAGGAGATGCTTGAATCCAAGTTGGGAGAGTTCAAGCAGTCCAAAAGCAAAGATAGGGAAGATGAAAGTGACAACGATGAAGGAGATACAAAAATTGATGAAACCAATAAGAAGACAGAGGAGATACCAGCAGACTAGAGGGCATTTTTAAATGCATTGAAGTCAGTCAATAGGGACATCATAGATGGGCTACCTATGTATAGTGGAAGTATGGAAACTGAAGAGGTGATTGACTGGATTAAGGCATTGAACAATCATTTCGAATACAAAGAAGTCCCTGACGATAAGAGGGTTAAGTTGGCATAAGCAAGATTGAAGGGATTTGCTCTTGCATGGTGGAATTATGAGCAAGGAGAGAGAGTCAAGGAGGGGAAGAATATGATAACCTCCTAGGAAAGGATGAAGACCAAAATCAAGGCACAATTCTTACCCCTAGACTATAATGTGCAGATGTATCAGAAATTGCAGAACCTCAGACAGAGAGACCTTGATGTGAATGCATACACACAAGAGTTTCATAAACCCAGTCTCAGATCAAAGAGACAAGAAGAAGAGTCAGAGAAGGTGGCCAGGTATTTGAATGGCCTAAGGATGAACATCCAAGATGAGATCAACATCTTAGCCCCATAAACAGTGAACAAGTGTTTCCAAATGGCCTTAAGGGTTGAAGAGAAGATAAAGAGAAAGAGTGAGCAGAATAATAGAGGTAGAGGAGGAAGAAGTTTCAGAGGTAGAGGCAATTTTGTAGGAAGAAGTCCTAACCAGAGGCCTAGTGGTGAGTCTAGCCAAGAAGAGCAAGTTGGAGACTCAAGTAGCAGAGGAGGCTACCGAGGAAGAAGGCCTAATGGAAGAGGTGGGACAAATGGATCAGGTAGAGGATCCAAATTCTCCAATATGAGATGTTATAACTGCAATCAGATAGGGCACCCGGCATACAAGTGTCCAGAGAAGGCCTCAAATTCTCATGGTGGTGAGAAGAGAACCACTTTGATTCAAGAAGATGCAAGGAGTGTGACATCTCCTGAAGTAAATATAGCATCAAAAATGGGAGAAAATCTGATGATCAAGAGGACGCTGCTTAAGGAACCAGTGCAGACTGAACCATCTCAAAGAAGGGCTTTGTTTAGGATCAACTGCAAGATCTGAGGTAAGGTTTGTAAAGTTATTATTGACTCTATTTCTATTGATAATATCATATCTTTGGAAGCAGTGAATAAGTTAAAGTTAGAAAGGATACCCCATAGCAGTCCATATAAAGTCAGTTGGTCGAATAAGGGGCAACACATACTCATCAATGAACAAGCATGGGTAGAATTCAGTATTGGGGCGTATAGAGACAAGATTTTCTGTGACATCCTTCCTATGGATGCTTGCCATCTTCTACTGGGTAGACCATGGTAGTTTGACAGAAAATCTCATCATGATGGAGAAAAGAATGCTTACTCATTCCAAAAGGATGGTGTGACTTATAGGATATAGTCATTGGTAGAAGGGGATCCACAGCCTATCGGATCTAGTGTAATGATGGTAGGAGAAAATGAATTCTTTGAAACAGTAGAAGAATCAGGTGGAGTAGGTTTTGCTCTGGTTGTGAAACCTAAGGAGAAGAAAAGAGAAAATATGAGAGAGGTAGGGCCTAGGGAGGTCAGAGAACTACTTGAGAGTTATAAGGAAGTAATTGCAGTAGATATACTAGATTCACTACCTCCTATTAGAGATATCAGCCATCAGATAGATCTCATACCAGGAGCTGTACTTCCCAATATGGCAGCCTATAAGATGACCCCTCAACAGAATGAGGAGATAGCCAGGCAGGTTCAAGAACTTTTAGACAAGGGGTTAATAAGGAAGAGTTTGAGTCCATGCGCAGTCCCCACTATTTTGGCACCAAAGAAAGATGGGAAATGGAGAATGTGTACTGATTCCAGGGCAATAAATAGGATAACCATCAGATACAGGTTTCCTATTCCTAGAATTGAAGACTTAATGGACTATTTGGGGGGTGCTACCTATTTCTCTAAGATAGACTTGAAGAGTGGGTACCATTAGATAAGGATAAGAGAAGGGGATGAGTGGAAGACAACATTTAAAACCAATGAAGGGTTATATGAGTGGCTTATGATGCCTTTTGGTCTTTCAAACGCCCCTAGCACTTTCATGAGGCTAATGAATTAAGTATTGTAGGATTTCATCAGTAAGTTTGTGGTAGTATACCTAGATGACATTTTGATATTCAGTAAAAGTAAAGAAGAGCATTTGCAACATATAGAGATAGTCTTGAAGAGGCCGCAAGACCAGAAGCTGTTGATAAACTTGGACAAATGTGATTTCCTGAAACAAGAGTTGATCTACTTGGGTTTTGTCATTTCCAAAGGTGATTTGAAGATGGATCCTTCAAAGGTGGAGGCTATTCTGAATTGGCCCACGCCTAAGACAGTAGGAGAGGTGAGGAGTTTCCATGGTTTGGCCACATTCTATAGGAAATTCATTAAGAACTACAGTGACATCTGTGCACCTATGTTGGAAACCATCAAGGGTGGTTGCAAGGTGAAGTTTGTGTGGACAAGAGAAGCAGATAGGAGCTTTGAGAGTTTGAAACAGAAGGTTGCTAAATTCCCTGTTTTAGTGTTACTTGATTTCAATAAGGTTTTCACAATTGAATGTGATGCAAGTGGGCTGGCCATAGGCACAGTGTTGAGCCAAGAAGACAGACTAGTGGCCTTCTTTAGTGAAAAGTTAAATGAAGCCAAGAGGAAATACTCCTCTTATGACTTAGAGTTGTATGCTATGGTACAAGCTCTGGAAAAGTGGAGACATTACATGCTTCCCAAGGAATTTATTGTGTATACAGATAACCATGCTCTCAGTTTTCTGAATGGGCAGGACAAACTCAGCCACAGACATATGAAATGGGTGGAAAGTCTGTAAGCATACACTTTCACCATTAAACATAAGAAAGGAGTCACAAACAAAGTGGCAGATGCTCTCAGTAGGAGGGTGTTGATAGTCCAAGAAGTGCAGTTGCAAAGCATGGGTGTTGAGGCACTCAACGGTTTGTATGAAGAGGACCAAGATTTCAAGGAGATTTACAAGGTATGCAGTGAGTTTGCCAATGCTTTCCACAGTGAATTTTTAGATTATACTTTGCAGGATGGATTTTTGTTTGAAGGGAGTCAACTATGTATCCCTAAGTGTTCAATGAGGGATAATATAGTGAAGAAGAAACATAGTGGTGGTTTAGGAGGACATTTTGGGCTCAATAAGACCTTAGATCTTGTTAGAAGGTTTTACTTTTGGCCAAGGATGCAATCTGATATTCGAAGGTTCGTTGAGAGTTGTATGATTTGCTAGAGAGCAAAGGGGGTCTCAACCAATGCAGGATTGTACCAACCTTTGCCCATACCAAACAGACCTTAGGAAGGTTTGAGTATGGATTTCATGATGGGATTGCCCAAGACAAGGACATATTATGATAGTGTGTTTGTTGTGGTTGACAGGTTCAGCAAGATGGCTTACTTTATTCCTTGTAAAACCACCAATGATGCTAGTTACATTACAGGTTTTTTCTTTAAAGAAATTGTCAGGATTCATGGGTTACCTTTGAGTATTGTATCAGACAGAGACAACAAATTTGTGGGACATTTCTGGCGAACTTTGTGGAAAAGATTGGGAACTAATTTGTCTTTCAGTTTAGCCTATCATCCTCAGACTGATGGGCAAATTGAGGTGGTCAATAGATCTTTGGGCAATCTCCTTCGATGCTTAACAAAAGAAAATAACAGTAGTTGGGATGTAGTACTCCCACAAGCAAAATATGCCTATAATGATTCCACAAACAGAAGTACAGGTCTAAGTCCTTTTGAAGTTGTCTATGGTAGTCATCCTAGAGGAATTTTTGAATTGAGAGATGTTCAAGGGTTGGAAAAACGGAGTGGACATGCTGATACATTTGCAGAGGCTATGAAAGAGATCCATCAACAAGTCAGAGATACTCTACACCAGAACAGTCAGAAGATCAAGGCTAGAGTGGATCAAAGAAGGGATGTGCAGTACCAAATAGGAGATATGATCATGGTTCATCTCAACAAGCACAGACTGCCCACAGGAAAACACAGCAAGTTGATGATGAGAAAAATTGGACCTTGTCAGATTCTGGAGAAATATGGTCCTAATGCTTACAAAATTGAACTCCCTGATGATATTGCTATTTCACCTATATTCAATATTGTTGATCTGACATTATATAGGAGTCCTGATACAGGAGAAGGTACAACAGATTCTGTCCAAGACAATGTAGAGTGGGTGCAGCCTTTACCACCTAAGGAACCACCGAAGATGGAGTGCATTTTGGATAGCAGGACAACCAAGAAGACAAGAAATCAGACCTATTTTGAGCACTTAGTCAAATGGCAAGGACTTCCTGACTCAGAGGCCAAATGGATGCTGGAAGAAGACATTAAAAAGTAGGGTGGTGATATGCAACAGTTAGTCTCTAAGAGGACTTGAGACAATTTTCACCCGGGGAGTATGGTGCAGGAGCACCTAGAAAATCATGTTTTGTGTTGTAATAAGGTCTATTTGACCAATGCATTTTCATTTCTATTTGTAAGTTCCAAGTGACTTAGGTCACATTTGTCAAATTGTTAATATGAAGACGGTTGGTCTCCCAGTCGCTTGGGGTCAGTTGGTTTTTCTCCCAGCCGCTTGGAATCGATTGGTTTTTCTCAGGGCGAGTTTATAAACCTAGACGAATGAACCAAAAGATTAGATATTGTAATTAGATCGAAGAAGAAGTGTGATTGAGTGTGATTGTGCGAAGGAGAAATAAAAAGTTTCTGTTCCGTCAATTTGTTTTCCATTTTCCTGTAACTGCAAATTGCTTAACTATAGATTTCCATTCTTTCTGTATTTTTTGTTGTTGCGATATGTTGATGTGAAGCATTCTACTGGTGGGATTTTTGTCAAAATCAGTGGAATGGCTTCGTTGTATAAATATCCACTTTTGTTTTCTGTTTTGTTTTATGGTTTGGCGGCACAGGGAATCCAGACAGTGCATGTCACACAGTAGGTTGACCTAGCATCTCCATGTGCTAGGGTTCGTGAGAGGGTAAACTATGCATCGGTGTATCGGCGTAGCAAACCCTAAGGTGGCCGATAGTAACTGTCTCACCGATGAGAGAAGGTCATAGTTGACATCAGAGTGATCAACGTATCGACAGCTTCAGCGTAAGTCCCACCGACAGAACAAGTCTCACAGAGGGTGTTGGTTCATCGGCGCATCGGCCGAAGGTGTCAAGTGCTCACTGACGGAACAAGTCTCGCCAAGGGCAAATGCCATCGGCGTATCAGGAGAATGAACAAGGAGTTCACCGACGAAGGAAGTCACATCGACGGTTGGAGTTTATCGGCGCAACGGAAGAGGAGTAAAAGATCTCACCGACGAAGTAAGTCTCACCGATGGTGAGGAGTTGAGATATCGACGTAAGATGGATCCATGGTGAGACTTGAGAAATTCATACCGATCATTGTTGTCTGACCGATCGAGTTGTATCGGTGGCTATTTTGTTAAGTCTTGCCGACTATGAGGAATTAGGGCCCGTTTTGTAGTTTCCGCTGTGCGCTCCTCATCAGATATGCATCATATGCTCATCCCAAGTGTTATTGAAAATTAAAATATCATCTAAATAAACAATAACAAAACTTCCCAAAAATTCTTTCAATACCTTGTTCATGAGCCGCATGAATGTGCTCGACGCATTGGTTAGCCCAAATGGCATGACTAACCACTCATACAAACCTTCCTTTGTCTTGAAGGCTATCTTCCACTCGTCTCCTTCTCTGATACGGATTTGGTGATACCCACTCTTTAGGTCAATTTTTGTGAAGCACTTAGATCCACTCAAACAGTCCATTATGTCATCCATTCTTGGCAATGGAAACCTGTACTTGATCATGATCTTATTGATGGCCTGAAAATCTATACACATTCTCCAATCTCCATCTTTCTTTGGTGTTAGTACTATAGGTACCGCACATGGACTTAGGCTCTACCTTATCAGTCCCTTCCTTAACAGCTCTTGAACTTGTCTGTTCAACTCTTCACTCTCTGCAGGAGTCATTCTGTGGGCTGCCTTATTCGACAAACTAGCTCGTGGTATCAAATCCATTTGGTGACTTATCTTCCTCACCGGTGGAAAACCTTTTGGTACATTATCAAAGATAATATCCTGAAATTCTTCCAACATATCTGAGACTCCTACTGGTACATCTTCACATTTCTCTTGACTAATCTTAGGAATCAATGCAAAGCAATGACGCTCATGCTTCATACCCTCCAAAAATTTCCTCCCATCTACCAAGCAAACTCTAGCAGTACTACATACCTTTTCTTCCACCTCCTTCAAGGGCTTCAATTTATGATGAACTCCATCCTTTGTTAGGGAATATGTGTTTGTACGACCATCATGGACATCGCTCCTATCATACTGCCACGGCCTCCCCAATAGCATATGACATGCGTCTATTGGTATGATATCACATAGCACCTCATAATGGTAGTCTCCAATCTTAAACTTCACTAAACACTGCACATTGATGAAAGCTCTATGGTCCTTTTGCAACCATGTAATCCGATATGGATGTGGATGCTTTCTTCTTGTCAACTTCAACTTGTCAACCATCTCCTTTGAAACAAGATTATCAGTGCTCCCACTATCAATAATAATATCACAACACTTACCTTCACATTTGCACCTTGTGCGGAATAAACTCTTCCTTTGATTGGGTTCTTTCTCCTCATTCAACAAAGTTCTTCTGACAACTAGGGTTTCTCCTCTTTCAGCATCTTCAAAGTGCTCAGATTGCGCATCTTCATCTACATGTACAACTCGTGCATTACCTTCAGGTCTTCTATTTGTCTTTCCTTGATGTTGTAGACACTCGTATGCTCGATGCCCTTCTTCACCACATTGGAAATAGGTTCCTCTGAAACCTCCTCTTTCGGGTCCTTGCCCAGGTTTGCCTCTTCCTCTTCCTCTTTGCTCACCATTGTTTTGGTCACGAGGGCGGTAGGCATTACGCCCTCTCTGATTTTGACTGGTGCCAGCTTCTTCACTTTTCTTTTGATCTTCATTACGGCCTACATAGGGTCTTCCACTAGTCCTTCCACCTTGACCTCTTCCCCTTTGATTGCTATCGAATATTTTATTCAGCTTCTCTTCCATCTTTAGGGAAAAATGGTACACATCTTCTATGGTGGTCATTCTGACCAGGCTCAGCTCCTCTTGAATACTCGGCCTCAACCCATTAATGTAATGGGCTACCTTCTCCTTGTTGGGCTCTGCATGGCCTGTCCTGATAGTAATTTTATAAAGCTCTTCTGTATACTCCTTAATAGACTTGTTACATTGCTTCAATCCTTGCAGCTTTTTGAGTAGCTCCATATCATAGTCCACAGGAATGAACTGCTTCTTCAGTTTCTCCACTATCCGATCCCATCTGGTGATCTTTCCTTTTCCTCATTTATTCCTCTCTAATTGGACCTCCTTCAACCAAATACTGGAGTGGCCCTTCAACTTTGTTTTTGCAAACTTGACCCGATCTGGGTCTTCCACATCTTCATACTCGAAATACTCCTCCATGTCATTGATCCAATCAACAAGCTCTCCTAAATTCAAATCTCCAAAATATGTAGAAACTTCGATCCTGGACCTTTTTTCGATCTTCAAAATGGCCCTCACCAACCTAACTTCTGCAGGATCTCCTGCAACTTCTTGTTCTTCCTCAGATAGCTCTTCTTCAGCTTCATCTTTGCTTTCTTCTCTTGTTCTTAGATCAAACCCTCTTCATAGCTCCTCTTGCAATGCATCGATTTGCCTTTGCAAGACTCTAAAACCCTCTTCCGTCAAAGCATTCCTCCCAATATGATTTCTTTGTGGAGGCATCTTAATCTTCGTAGAAAACCCACAACCTCAGGTCTTGGTGCAAATTGTCTCACGGTCGGCAATCTGTCTAGACACTCAAGAACCCTTGCTCTGATACCACTTGATGAAGGGGGTAAATCATAAAACACATAATAACAAAAATTACACATAGAAAATAGAATGATATTTTATTAATATGGGCAAAACATTACATTACAGAAGCTCAAATACAATTAGAAGAGAATCCCCTACAGACTGTAACACATTACAGCTCCCTCTCTCAAGACTCTGGAATCATCTGCCTTCTGTAACCCCAAATCAGCTAGGGTTTGTGTTTTCCCGCCTATTCTTGACTCTACACTTTCCCCCTTAACTCTACTACCCCAAGGGTTCCCAAAAATGGTCATATATAGCCCTTTTTGGCGGCCACCAGCTTAATTTCAAAATTTGCATCTCCCTCCAAAAATAGGTCAACTTCGCGGGGCCATAACTTTTGATCCGACCGTCAGATCTTCAATTATAATACCTTTTCGGAAAGCTCTCGAAAATTCGGTTGTGCACAAGATTGTTTGGGTTTCCCACCAAATTTCAGGCCCATCCAGAGCCTCTAAGTGCCTCAAATTAGACTTTGAATATTTCAATAGGATTTTTGGAATTTGAAATTTTAATATCTCACAAATGACAAATGATATTGAAGTGATTTCTTCACCATTAGCTTCAATTCACCATTCTGGAGGTTTGTGTAATATTTTGTATCCAACTGTAAACAAATGCAAACTTACTAAAATAGTAACCGTGCCAAATTTATCCCTTATTGAAAAGAAACAATATTTTTTTTTGGTTGATGCAAGATTGCTCTTACACCCTGGATGCTCCTGCATCAGACACCCGGGGTAATTTGAAAAGTGACCCTGTCACCTATCATGAGTTAGAGGGAAACCAAAATGGTTAACCTCAGTCTCAGATAATCATGACGAATCTTCAACAGGCCTTCCTTTCTATTTCACCAACTATTCTGTATACTGCCTGTTTCTTGTACTCTTACCCACATGGCTATCCAGAATGCCCTCTATCTCCTCCTTCTCTAAAGTAGATGCTGGGATATCCCACTATGTTCCTTGTGTTCCTTTATCAAGTCCATCATCATGACACTCTGTCAAATATGAAATGTTGAACACTAGTGAAATATTGATGTCATCAGGCAACTCTACCTCAACTGCATTTCCAGAATCATGCTTCTTCAGGATTCTGCACGGTCCAAATTTCTTCATTTTCAACTTATTATATGTACCAACTGGAAATCTTTCTTTTCTCAAGTGAATCATGACTTCATCACCCTCCTGAAACTCCTTATGTCTCCTCTTCTGATCTGCCCTAGCCTTACACTGAGAATTCATCTTATCGATATGCTTTATTACCTCTTTGTGCAAATTATTCATGTTCTCAGCAAAATTTTTAGCTTCGGCACTACTCTTCTCCCCCTTATCCATCCTCCTCAATTCAAAAGTAGTTCTTGGGCTACTTCCATACACAACCTGAAATGTAGATTTACCTGTGCTCCTATTGAGAGAATTGTTGTAAGCAAATTCTGCCTATGGTAAAATCAAATCTCATCCCTTGGGCTTATAGCCTATTAAGCATCGTAGTAGGTTACCCAAACTCCTATTCACCACTTATGTCTATCCATTAGTCTGCGGATGGTGTGCAGAATTGAACTTCAAATCTGTTTTCAACTTCTTCCATAATGTCCTCCAGAAATTACTAACAAACTTGGTATCTCAATCTGAAACTATGCTCTTAGGTAGACCATGTAGTCTCACCACCTCCTTGAAAAATAACTTTGCAATATGAATAGCATCATTAGTCTTCTTGCAAGGAATAAAATGTGCCATCTTTAAGAATATGTCCACCACCACAAAAATAGAATCATGTCCTCTTTGTGTCCTTGGTAAACCAAGAACAAAATCCATACTAATATCATCCCATGGCTTCTCGGGTACATGTAGTGGCTGATACAACCCCGTATTCTGACTTGTTCCTTTTTCCATCTGACACACTCAACAACTCTGTACAAATTTCCTCACATCCTGCTGCAACTGTGGCCAATAATAATTTTCACCAACTATAGCAATGGTCTTATCTCGACCAAAGTGTCCAGCTAATCCCCCAATATGCTTCTCCTTTACCAGGTTCTCTTTCATGGAACTCCTCAGAATGCACAACTGACTTCCTCTAAACAACATGCCATCTTGGATTATTAAATCCAACCATTTTGTCCTATCCAAAGTAACAGGTTCCAGACAAGCTTTCCAAGCCTCCGTAAAATCTGGATCTTCAGGATACAAACTTTTGAGCTCATCGAACCCAACAACCTCTATCTTCTTTTCTGTCAACAAATTTTGCCTTCTACTCAAGGCATCTGCAACTCTGTTGGACTTTCCACTCCTCTGCTGCAAAACAAAAGTATAACTCTGCAAAAACTCAACCCATTTTAAGTGCCTTTGATTTAAGTTTCCTTGACTATTAAGATACTGCAAATCCTAATGATCAATATATAAAACAAACTCTTTTGGCAACAGATAATGTCTCCATTTCTTCAAAGCCTGAGCTATTGCATAAAATTTCTGATCATAAAATGAATACTTTTTCTTGGCATCATTAAGCTTCTCACTAAAATAGGTAATGGGCTTACTTTCTTGGCTCAAAACGGCTCCTATAGCACTGCCACTAGCATCACAATCTACTTGAAATACCTTTTCGAAATCTGGAAGTGCCAAAACAGGTTGCTCTGTGACTTTCTGCTTTAATGTATCAAAGCTTTTATCTACTCCTTTAGTCCATCTAAACTCTTTTCTATCCCATCTCATTGTCTCAGTTAGGGGTGCACAAATGCTACTAAAATTCCTAATAAACTTTCTGTAAAAACTTGCCAAACCATGAAAAGATCTTACCTCGGAAGGACTCCTTGGCGTAGGCCATTCAATTATAGCCCTCACTTTCTCTGGGTCCATCTTAAGACCTTCCTCTAAGACAACAAATCCTATGAATACCAACTCCTTCTTTGCAAAACTACATTTCTTCAGGTTGATCAACAACTTCTCCTCCCTCGGCTTCTCCAAAACTCTTCTGATATGCATCATATGCTCATCTCAAGTGTTACTGAAAATCAAAATATCATCTAAATAAACAATAATAAAACTTCCCAAGAATTCTTTCAATACCTCGTTCATGAGCCGCATGAATGTGCTCGGCGCATTGGTTAGCCCAAATGGCATGACTAACCACCCATACAAACCTTCATTTGTCTTGAAGGCTGTCTTCCACTCGTCTCCTTCTGTGATATGGATCTGGTGATACCCATTCTTCAGGTCAATTTTCGTGAAGTACTTGGCTCCACTCAAACAGTCCATTATGTCATCCATTCTTGGCAATGGAAACCTGTACTTGATCGTGATCTTATTGATGGCCCGAGAATCTGTACACATTCTCCATTCTCCATCTTTCTTTGGTGCTAGTACTGTAGGTACCATACATGGACTTAGGCTCTCCCTTATCAGTCCCTTCCTTAACATCTCTTGAACTTGTCTGTTTAGCTCTTCACTCTCTATAGGAGTCATTCTGTGGGCTGCCTTATTCGATAAACTAGCTCGTGGTATCAAATCCATTTGGTGACTTATCTTTCTCACCGGTGGTAAACCTTCTGGTACATTATCAAAGATAATATCTTGAAATTCTTCCAACATATCTGAGACTTCTACTAGTACATCTTCACATTTCTCTTGACTAATCTTAGGAATCAATGCAAAGCAATGACGCTCATGCTTCATACCCTCCAAAAATTACATACCATCTACCAAGCAAACTTTGGCAGTACTACATACCTTTTCTTCCACCTCCTTCAAGGGCTTCAATTTATGATGAACTCCATACTTTGTTAGGGAATATGTGTTTGCACGGCCATCATGGACATCGCTCCTATCATACTACCATGGCCTCCCCAATAGCATATGACATGTGTCCATTAATATGATATCACACATCACCTCATCATGGTAGCTCCAATCTTGAATTTCACTAAACATTGCCCATTGACTAAAGCTCTATGGTCCTTCTGCAACCATGCAATCCGATATGGATGTGGATGCTTTCTTCTTGTCAACTTCAACTTGTTAACCATCTCCTCTGAAACAAGATTATCAGTGCTCCCACTATCAATAATAATATCACAACACTTACCTTTACATTTGCACCTTGTGTGGAATAAACTCTTCCTCTGATTGCGTTCTTTCTCCTCATTCAACAAAGTTCTTTTGACAACTGGGGTTTCTCCCCTTTTAGCATCTTGAAAGCGTTCAGATTGTGCATCTTCATCTACATGTGCAACTCATGCATTACCTTCAGGTCTTCTATTTGTCCTTCCTTGATGTTGTGGACACTTGTATGCTCAATGCCCTTCTTCTCCACATTGGAAACATGTTCCTTTGAAACCTCCTCTTCCAGGTCCTTGCCCAGGTTTGCCTCTTCCTTTTCCTCTTCATGTTTTCTCACCATTGTTTTGGTCACGAAGGTGGTAGGCATTATCCCCTCTTTGATTTCGACTGGTGCCATCTTCTTCACTTTTCTTTTGATCTTCATTATGGCCTGCATAGGGTCTTCCACCAGTCCTTTTGCCTTGACCTCTTCCCCTTTGCTTGCTATCGAATCTTTTATTCAGCTTCTCTTCCACCTTCAGGGAAAAATGGTACGCATCTTCTATGGTGGTCATTTTGACCAGGCTCAGTTCCTCTTGAATACTCAGCCTCAACCCATTAATGCAATGAGCTACCTTCTCCTTGTTGGGCTCTGCATGGCCTGTCCTGATAGTAATTTTATAAAACTCTTTTGTATACTCCTTAATAGACTTGTTACCTTGCTTCAATCCTTGCAGCTTCGTTAGCAGCTCCATCTCATAGTCCACAAGAGTGAACTGCTTCTTCAGTTTTTCCACCATCCGATCCCATCTGGTGATCTTTCCTTTTCCTCTTCTATTCCTCTCTAATTGTAACTCCTTCCACCAAATATTGGTGTGGCCCTTCAACTTTGTTTTTGCAAACTTGACCCGATCTGGGTCTTCCACATCTTCATACTCAAAATACTCCTCCATGTCATTGATCCAATCAATAAGCTATTCCAGATTCAAATCTCTAGAATATGTAGAAACTTCAATCTTGGGCCTCTTTTTGATCTTCAAAATGGCTCTCAACAACCTAACTTCTGCCGGATCTCCTGTAGCTTGTTGTTCTTCCTTAGATAGCTCTTCTTCAGCTTTGTCTTCTCTTTCTTCTCTTGTTCTCGGCTCAAACCCTCTTCGTAGCTCCTCTTGCAATGCATCGATTTGCCTTTGCATGGCTCTAAAACCCTCTTCCGTCAAAACATTCCTCCCAATACAGTTTTTTCGTGGAGGCATCTTGATCTCCGTAGCAAACCCACAACCTCAGGTCTTGGTGCAAACTGCCTCACGGTTAGCGATCTGTCTACACACTCAGGAACCCTTTCTCTGATACCACTTGATGAAGGGGGTAAATAATAAAACACACAATAATAGAAATTGGACACAGAAAATAAAATGATTTTTTATTAATATGGGAAAAACATTACATTACAGAAGCTCAAATACAATCAGAGGATGAATCTCCTATAGGCTACAACACATTACACTCCCTCTCTCAAGACTCTAGAATCATCTGCCTTTTGTAACCCCAAATCAGCTAGGGTTTCTATTTTCCTGCCTATTCTTGACTCTACACTTTCCCCCTTAATTCTACTACCCCAAGGGTTCCCAAAAATGGTCATATATAGCCCTTTTTGGCGGCCACCAGCTTACTTTTGAAATTTGTATCTCCCTCCAAAAATAGGTCAACTTCGCGGGGCCATAACTTTCGATCCGACCATTGGATCTTCAATTATAATACCTTTTTAGAAAGCTCTTGAAAAGTGGGTTGTGCACAAAATTGCTTGGGTTTCCCACCAAATTTCAGGCCCATCTGGAGCCTCTAAGTGCCTCAAATTTGACTTTGAATATTTCAATAGGATTTTTAGAATTTGAAATTTTAATATATCACAAATGACAAATGATATTGAAATGATTTCTTCACCATTAGCTTCAATTCACCATTTTGGAGGTCTGCGTAAGATTTTGTATCCAACCGTGAACAAATGCAAACTTACTAAAAATAGTAACCCTACCAAATTTAGCCCTTATTAAAAAGAAACAATAGTTTTTTTTGGTTCATGCAAGATTGCTCTTACACCCTAGATGCTCTTGCATAATTTGCAACCAAATCTTGGGGAGTATTTCTCTTAGAATTCATCCATTCTTTGTTGGCAACTCATCCTTTAGTCAAAGGAAGTGATTGGTACTTTGCTTCTCATCTATTGTAGCACATAATCTATCGTCTTTCTATACCAATCATGTACAACAACAAATTTTCTACTTCTTGTTCTTTGCACTCAGATTGCAAAAAATCCTTTGCATTCACTTCCTTATATCAACATTCTTGCAGCCTATCCATTGTTGTCATTTCATTTTTCTTATCTTCCAGTAGACTATTAACCTTCGTTCTACCATTTTCTTGTCGAAATCTCTTTCTACCATGCTCCCCCTACTCTAGGAATCTATTCACAATCAACTATTCACAACAACTTGTGAAGAGGGTGTTTTATCCTGAGGACATAAACATTAGCATCAACATCTTCATACTTCTTCAAATCAACTCTTGGCCAACAACCTCTAGTGAAAGGTTGGGATTAGATAAACTTATTTTTGATAGGTTTCGATTTAATAGTTAGTAATGTGTCAATTTATTAGATTATTAGGTAGATTAGTGTTTAGATTAGATTTGTGTTAGATTAGTTTCATTTTCATTTATGTATTTTCCTTTTATACAAATAAACTCAAGGCAACAAACCAACTCTTTTGTTGTTCTCACTCACACATTCAAACCAAACATCAAACATTCAAATCAATTGAGACATTGCAAACCGGTTCATTTGCAAGCTTAAAATGAGTTCACATCCAACTCAAACCCAAATCAAGCATACCAACTCCTTTTGGGTATTACAACCAAACATACAAATATCAACATCGCGTACACTTTGTGAACATAAAACAAGTTATATTGTCCAACTACACCCATTGCAAAAATTTGAAAAACTTGTCAAATGGTCAAACAAAACTTAACAATTCTCAACAAGCATTTTTTCAACATTTCAAGACAACATTACAACATTGCAAAAATTGGCAAACCATTGTCCAAATGAATTAAATCAGCCCAACACTATGCCAAGTGAACCCCTTGGACAACACAAAACATCACTAAGAGTTCCCCTTCCAAAATCTCTCTTTGGTGTACCCTTCAAGGCTTGATTTTGGATCTTTTGTTTGAGATTTCAAGCAAACGTCTTGATGTAATTACCCTTGAATGACTATGTCCCACCTCCCATCAGTTGCGAGTCATTTAGATATGTTAGGAAAATATTTATGGTGAATTCCTTTTATTGAATTTGTAGTTGTTGTACTGGTTTAGTGTGAGTTTACCCATTTTTGGTGTGGGGTTTTTATTTGTTTGTGGGGTGTGTCGTTAGGAAAAAGAGGGAGTTTTTGGAAAAAAATTAAGTTTTTGGGAGATAGGATAGATTTGGAAATAATCTTGTTTGATGAAAAATAAGATCATGTAATGCCCATAGGTGTTTGTGCCTTTCTCTTCGTCTTGTTTGGTGTATTGGAGTTGTATGATATTTTGTTATGTTATTTTGTAGTATTGTAGATTGGTGATCGCTAGTTGATACCAATGCTCGATTTGAATTCTTGTAACATCCACTCTATTTAAATAGAATAAAATAATATTATTCTAATAAATTAATGCAAAAAAGAGAATGAATTGAAATTTTTCCCATAAAATACAACTCAAGAACAAATATCTTTCATCAATCTATATAATTAAAGAACATTACAACAACTAGTCAAATAGCTTACAAATAGGACTAAGTCCTTTACAACATCTAGCCATGTAGCCTCATAACAAAAGAATGTCACACCATACAATGTTTTTGATACTATACCATATCTTTGACACTAAATATGGTGGAGAGAGAGCATCATCGAGGCGATTAACTGCCCAGCCACAAGGCTTACACCTCCATAGTCTTACTCCTAAATGGACCCTTTGCGAGGGGTCTAGCAAATTGAAGTTGACATGCACGAAGGAATCTGGTGGAACATGATATAGATCTAAACATTTAACAATAGAAAAATAATTGTAAATGAACATATATCATGATAAGACAAAGAGTAAATAAATCCAAACCAATGCAAATACTTTGTTTGATTTTCCAAAATCTTTGGCTAAAACATCTTTTTAAGCTGATAATCTCAACAAGATAGGCTAGTAAATCTAACCTACCCTTCTCTGTGACCCCATATTTAACACCCGTCCATGCTCTTTCTCTATCTCAACTTAGATAAAATAACAGAAGTAGAAAAATACATAATTGCAATCAATCCATACATTATTCATGTTTCCATCAAGGAAGATCATTCACAACAAACACATCATTTCAGAAGGCAAGTCTTAAATAGACAATATTAAAGTCTCCAATCAATATAAGTTTAATGAACTTTCTACTAAGAAGCAAATTCCAAAATCTAGGCATCTTCCTATTCATACATATAAAATCACATATTCACTTCATACTCAAGAAAACATAAGATTTGCTTTATACTAATTTAAATTTAATCACACTAAGATCTCACAAGTTTCCTCATAATGTAGTCAATAAAATGATCTAGTTCACTTGAGTATAGGTTCATAAGTATCCACATTCAATACTAGGCTCTATAAGCATATTGTCAACACTTTATCCACATGATAGTGGTAAAGGATAGAGATAAATGATTATTATCTACTTGCATATAATAGGGATAAATGATCATAATTCATCTAAGAAGAAATTCTATCCAAGTTCTTGGTTAACACCTTCAGTGAAAGACATATTACAACTAAAACATAACTAATCATGAGTTTTAAAACTATAATTATTATCTCAATCATAACTTTTTATCCTAACAAACCCCTTCTTGATAAGCATTTTATCTACAATTTGAATCAAGGTTTTTGAAATCATTAAAAATAGTATAAGAATAACTTTTTCCTATCCACTTAATATACACCTTATTGAAACTAAGCAAATATTTTGAATAAGACTTCTTCAGGAATGACTAATGGTATTCGACAAAAGTTTTGCATTCACCAATATTTGAGATTTAAGGATCTATAACACTAGGAATAATCTACATTCATCAATCAATATTTATTTTTATAAATCAAGAGGAAAATAAACTCAAATTTTAAGTCAAGAAGAGGCTAAAGTCTAATAAACCCCCTCCCTTTGATCCATCATTGATGAAAAAGAGGTTAAAGTAATTTCGACTTAATGCTAATAAAAAGTTGAGCTCTATCATAAGTCTAGTCTAGTAGGTTCAATTATATTTCCTATTAGGATTTAAGGTTTGCAAGCATTACAGACATTATAACCTAATATGTTTATCCTAAAATCTTATTTAAATCCTTCTATGATAAGTCTCAATTTTACTATCTTAGTCTAGATGACTAAAACATAATGTTATTTCATTTACTTGAAAGTGCAACCTTGTATGTTTAGAATGTACAAGAGAACAAACAAAAATCTCACCAAAAGATCACAAGCTCAGTAATTCATTTCCTACTTGAATAGTTGCAAGAGAGAGATCAAATATCTTAATTTGATTACTTAGTGTATTTACTTCTATTTCTAAGTTCAGACGCAAGCATATCACCAAACATGATCAGTTTATAAAATACTAAGATCAGTCTCACAAGATATTGATAATATTTATTACCAATTATTAAAGCATAACCCAAGTTTCATATTTGTTTAAAAGTATAATAAAACCTATGACTTCCTTTTTACTAAAAATCCCAAAAGAATTGCTATACTAATTCAATAGAATTGGGTGAGAGATTGAAGAAGAAGGCATAGCTTTGTTGGGACATTAAAAGCATTAAAAAACTCATCTTATTACAAACAACTATCCTAGATCTCCATCCTCTACTAAGCCAAAGAGTCAACCTCTTATCCTGCACTATACATAACAGGGTGCGATCATCCATCAAGCATAATGAATGGGAAATTTAGTCTGGTAATTATAGAGATGCATGCAAAAGGTGGAATCAAAGTAACACCATAAGTTAAAGAGATGAACAGTTTGTGTGGAATTTTAGGAATCAAAACTAAAGATGAGCCAATGTAAAACTCAGCCTATACTCATTGTGATCCAAAGGCTCCAAGATATACATCCAAAGACATGGAAGATCTATGCAATTTGGGAAATTAGCTTGGAAGAAGAAATATTTCTCTACCACCATTATAAAAGAAAGGAAATTTTGTACTAGTGAAGACTTACGTAAAGGAAGATTAACTTGGTCAATTACTTGTATAATGAAGTAGTGGAGACAAGACATATATCTTTTAATGGTACGCACAAATGAGACCTCCTTATGATGATCTAGATTGAAGGATAATTTTTCAACTGATTTAGAGAGAAAGACATAAGTCGAAAGGCTTTAATCATTCATGACATTACGATATACTCCTATGCTTGTAATCATATATAAATTGGTGCAATGCTCGAGTAAATATGCATGCAAAACAAAACCTGCACTTGATAAAATTCCTCAAAAGATGAAACTTTGGAAAATGCAGAAGTCACAAGAATGATACGAAAGGTTTGAGAAACTTTCAGGCAAAGGAAATTGGTAGATTAAAGCCAAATTACACGACTTGGCCAGTGTACTCCCATCTTTATAAGAAAAAATCCTGGAAACTCGGACAAAACAAAAGATCACTCTAAACAATTGGTAAAACTCTCCAACCACTGTGCAATTATGTAGAAATGGACCATTGAAAGGGTTCTAAAAATTCAAGAGAAATCCATTGGCAGGTGTAAGATTAGTTTCCACAACCAAGAGAGCGTAGGAACAATAACCAACCTTTCACTATGGAATCAACATGAAGAGATATCTAAAGAATTTATAAAGCTATCTACTTAGAGTTGAAGCATTGGGCCATGAAGTTCATAACAAATAGAAGACACCTAAACCACAGACTAATGGAGAAAGCATATCATACTGGATTTTTCAAGACAAATTAATTTGAAAAACATTTTCTCTGCTATAAAGATAATGACTAATATCTATTAAGACAAATACCTTGAAATTTCATTTCAAATAGGAAACATGGAAAATTCCTATCAAGAAAATCACACCTAGATTACCGAGCATTTTCCCCAATCTACTTTTTTGACCAAATCTGATTTTTCCATCAAATCTACTTTCCTATTTAAAAGATTTTATTTTTTTGCACAGAGCCTCTTGAGAACATGCGTTCGAATCAACATAGAAAATGCAATGAATTCCAATAACATCCACTTTCCCACTTTCTCTCACATCTTGTTATGGAGTAAAAAGTGGACACATGCCTTTTTACCTCCTAGTTTAGATCCTCGGTCCCCGTGTTTACACTCTGCAAGCAAAATATTCATCTCAATGAGAAATCCCTCAAAACCCATGTCAAATGGGAACTAGGGGTCCATTTAAAGTTTAGGTCTGGACCAAAAAGGCCCCTTGGGACTTGGGCGTGAGTAATTGGTTGGGATAAAATTTAAGGATGTCGACATAGGAATTTTAAATGGGTCCTCCCTTGTCGGCTCTTTCAATTAATTTACGAAAGTTTAATGGTATAGCATATATAAACAAGTGTTTGAATTCATTTTCTTACAAGTTGATGATAGTAAGGTTATAATATTGAGAAAAAGAGCATTCAAGGCATTCATGGTGTTATTTGTAGCATATTTGTGTTAGAATTGTGTTTGTTGCAGGTTTGGAATCATCATCAACATTCTTATGTGTTGAAGAATCTTTAACCTCCTAAGGACTTCACCTCTAAGGTGACATTATCATTATGTTTGAATCAATTTATCATCATTTAGATTATCTTTAGCCTCTATCCTGCAAGGACACACTCTCTCTAACAACGGTGTTGGGAAAGCTTGAATGCTAACCCAGGATTTGATTGAAGCAAATCCCTAAACACCACAACCCCCTAACCATTTTTCTTCTTGTTTGCAGGTTACAGGTGCGAGGATTGTAGAAGTGAAGGTACAAGGAGGATGTTCAAGGGATAAAGATTCAAGATCCAAAAATAAATTAGACATGGGATTCAGCATCAGAGCATCATTCACGATAGTTTTCCAGTTTTGAGATTTTGGATATCAAGACTTTCTGAACTCGAGCACTAGCACCGGAGTCTTTCAACTTTTTAGCTTCCATGGAACAAGTCTTGATATCTCACTGATCATCCTGGTATTCTCAGATCCTGACTTTCTATTACTATTTCTCTATTATAAGGTGATTATCCAAATTCTAGGGTTTAGTGCATTGATTGGCGTAGGGTTTGATAAAAGGATTGGTTGAATCACATCTTTCCTCTACAAACAAGAGCACAAAATTAGTAGCTAAGTCCTCTTCCATCTTGTAGTGACAACTCAGTTTTGTCCTTGAATGTTGTAGTGAAAGGAGGGTTTGATCTAGTGTACTTACATGCTTGCATTCATCCCTCTTTTACCCTATAAAATTTTGGTGAACCCATGTTTTAAATAATTTGCATCTTGCTAAGTGTTGAAATCAGAGTTTGCATTACTTCATATCATATTTGTCATTCTGCTTTGAAAAATCTTGCATACATTTGAAAATTTAAAAAAAAAAACATTCTAGGATTGCACAAAGGCATAGTTTTGCATTATTTTCTTTGCATATCATTGGAAACATTTAATTTTCTGATTTTGACATCAGATCTGAAACAAATTATAGCAATTAATCATTTCAATCATATTTATAAGGGTTTTGTTAAAAATTTGCACTTTTCATATAACCTAGTCTTTGTAAAAGCTAGGGTTGGTAGTCAAAATCTTATTTCAGATTTTGTTGCTCCTTTAAACACTCATTCAAATTTGGTTTTGAGTTGTAGTGTTGCTTCATTTTATGTTTTTGTATTGAAATTTTAGATTTTGTAATTACACATTGTGTATTGTAACGCCCCGCCAAGGAACCCAGAGGATAACACAACTAAGATTACAAAAAGGACAAATATTTTTTTTTAAGAAAGAAATAACAACGAAAAGTAAATCATATTTACTCCTAACATAAGCTTTATCCTCTAGGGTTCCACGACTGCATTACTGACGAACAAGTAGCAAGTTTCTAAATAACATGATGAACTAACTAACAACCATGGTTCATTCAAGGTCTAATTGCATTAGATGAATAAACACATACAATTCTATATTATATCATCAGATAAGTAACAACAGGATCTTGCACATAGGATCACAAGTACATAAACAAGTTCTTTTACAAGAGAGTACAACATTACATTATTTACAATATTGCTATCCAAATTACATTGGAGTACATACATCAAGATAACAAAACATGATTCAACTGATATACAAGACTGGAACATGATCATAAGTATCTGTCTCCTTAGCTAGATCAAGATCTAAAATCTGTTAAACAAAGTACATCCTCCTCGCACACGAACAACAACAAAAGAAACTAACGGAGATATAAGCACAACCACCCGACCATGTGGAACCCTAAGGTCCACCCCCGTGCTAGGAGATAACAATAAGGTCCCGCAACATGAAACAATTAAGAAGACAGGAACACAACACAAAAGGCTAACATGACTCCAACATACAAGTACACATGACATTCACAATAGAGTCACCACTTCCTCCAACAGTCAAAAAGATAATAGACTAACAAGTGCAAGGACTACACATGACTCCAAAACAACACCAGTCAATAAGGACATCACAAGTAACTCAAATATCACTTCCAGAGGCATTCACAAAACAAAGGAGAGAACACAACTAGAGAATGCTGACTGTAGTAGGGATGAGTGTCATCGCATGGTCCTAGCATGGGTTACCCTGACAATCTCTAGCTAGATGTCAGCCCCCATCCATGGGTTACCCTGACAGTCTCTCGCTAGGTGCCAGCCCCCATCTATGGTTACCCTGACAGTCTCTCACTAGACGCCGGCCCCATAGGGTGACACATGCGAAACCAACATTCCTTTCATGAGGACAAGGAAGTTGACTTTGCCAACCATGGCCTTCTCATCTCACCCTTAGCTTGAGCGAGCACTACAGGCACGAGTGAGGCATCCAATTATCTTGATTAGTGTGAAAACTACACAACCCTCTAAATTTATTATTAAGTTATCACTGGATTAACAACTTCCAATAGGTTATCCTGACAAGCCACTTTGGGTGATGACCCTACATTGAAATCCATTGCCCCTTCACTGCATCTAGATTCTCAAAGCCCAAAACAAAACCCAAGCATGAACTATCACATTTCTCATTATGATACATTTACAACACAAAATATACATCATTTCACATTACACAGAGCAAGGCATTACCCATCTTGCATAGTTATCATAACCACATGAATAGGTACATTGAGTAAGGCATTATCATTCTTGCACAGTCATCATAACCACATGAATAGGTACACTGAGCAAGGCATTATCCATCTTGTATAATCATCATAACTACATGAATCCATAAACAGAGGGGAGTCAACATATAACCAATCCATATTCAACCATTAGCAAGATTACATAATCACAGGAGTCATACACATGACTACCCCTCTTGGCCTCTGGAATCAACTTTCCCAAATGACATAAACACTTGACACACTAAACACTATGGTCTCACATCACATTCACTCTCAAATGTACATCATCACCTAATAGACCAAACTAAGATCTTTCATCAATAATTCAAATACAACACCACAATTGCGACATATGACATAATGCACTAATTATGGGTCTTGAAGAATGTAACATTAATTGAATCATGATCAAACATTTAACAATCATAAAGTGAATCTTCCTCAACAATATAGAACTATCATATTCCAACCACTAGTAATAGTTACTTTTATAATCATAAGATATAAGAGTCCACGGGTAATAATATTTTAACCAATAGATCCCAAGACTTATTTTAGTTTTGTTTAATTAAAAATGATTGCGATCAACATGCAAATAACCCTAAGGCATACATATTAAAACACAATAATTATTTAAATGCAATTCTTATCACAGTGGGGGACTATCACCACAATTAAAATCATACAATGGAGTATTAATAACCATAACACACGAATGTTATATCAATGGCTACAAAATTCACTAAACCACTATTTACACTGATGTAGATTTCATTAATAATCTAGACAATTTACTAAATACTATTAAATATAACTGTATAAGCAAGACTAAAAGCCTATAATATTAGAAAGCTATAAATATCTTACACTAGTTAGAATCACAAGCTACAAAACTCGAAGCTACAATGAAAGAACCTTGTTCTAAGGTTAGCTTGAGAGGAAAGGAATATAGAACAACAAAACATTCCTATAGATTTAACATCTTCATCAAATCTACCACTTTTAACCACATGCATATGATAGGATCAACACAAAATGAATTTGTTGAGAAGGCTTTAGAAGCTACCAACAATGCAAAATGTGAAAGCATAGACAGGGCACGCAGACTGATTGGTAGAATGCCTCAAAGAGAGTCATATGATGGAAAGCAATGATCGTAGGATATACACAAAATAAATTTGTTGAAAAATCTTAGAGAAACCCAGTTCAAAAATATAGACTTATTGGTGACGTAACAAACTGTTTTAACATAGACGAAACGGGTGAGAGGTAGACAGTCACAAAATATTCATATCTCAAAAATAACAAACTAAGTATGACTGATTTTTAGATATTATTTAGATATCCAGGCTGTGCACCATATATAAAAAAATTAGAGAAACCCAGTTCGTAAAAATAAAGTTATGGCTAACGCAACAGACTGCTAAAACAAAGACAAAATGGGTGAGAGGTAGACAGTCACAAAATATTCATATCTCAAACATGACAAACTGGGTATGACTGATTTTTGGATATGATTTAGATATCCATGACATGCACCATATATAAAAAAATTAGAGAAACCCAATTCGTAAAAATAAAGTTATGACTAACACAACAGACTTCTAAAACATAGACAAAATGGGTGAGAGGTAGACAGTCACAAAATATTCATAACTCAAAAATAACAAACTGAGTATGGCTAATTTTTAGATATCATTTAAATATGTAGGCCGTGCACCATATATAAAAAAATAGAGAAACCCAGTTCGTAAAAATAAAGTTATGGCTAACGCAATAGACTGCTAAAACAAAGATGAAATGAGTGAAATGTAGACAGTCATAAAATATTTATAACTCAAAAATGACAAACTGGGTATGGCTGATTTTCGGATATGATTTAGATATCCAGGCCGTGCACCATATATAAAAAATTAGAGAAACCCAGTTCGTAAAAATAAAGTTATGGCTAATGTAATAGATTGGGTTTAGGAAATGTAGAAGAGAATTCACAAAATATTTTACCAAATCTAATGCAACAATAAATTAGATTCATATCTCAGTCCATACCTGAAATATTGCTTCTATCACATCTTCACAAAATTTCTCAGCTCGCATCCATTTTTTCCCAAGTCTTTTCTTCTGGAAGCTATGGTTTATGGTGCCAAAAGAAAAATAAAAACTTCCTGAGAGAGAGCTCCCCAAAACATAAAACATATTCTCCATTTGAAATGCACGCACCTCCCCCAAATTACGTCTTGAGATTTCAAAAATAGAGTTGAGCATGCATAACCACCCCCATAATTTCTTTCAAAAGATTCTCCTTTATTACTTTCTTACAATTTGCTATTTTTAACCAAACAATAATTTTTCTCTGATTTTATTTATTTTAGAATTTACTATTTATTTCATTTACAACCAAACAAAAATAGTTTCTTTCTACTTTTCTAAAATTAGTCTCTTACACAAAAGAAACAATTATTTCTAAGATTCCCTCTAGAGGTGCATAATTGCCACTTCTTCCAAGTGGCCAAAATGGAAAATAATTACTCAAGACAATAATAATAAAGAAAAAGAATATTTTTTACACATAATAATACATATTTCCCCACAACTATAATTTACATAAAAGCATCTATATTTATTTATCAAAGTGCCCTCTTGACTTAATAATTTTATTTTAATGAAGCAATTAACCAAAACATTAATCAAACAATTCCAAACAAAATAACCCAAATACCAAACAATACTTGACATAATGCACGATCGAAAGCATGACCACAATGACAGTGACTGACCATTATGCCCATACAGACAACACTGACTGGGTGCAAAACTAGATACTCATCATTTTCAAGGATGATGGCTAACTAGGGGACCACATGTTATCTCCATTGAACAATTTCTATTGGGTTTAAGGCACGCTCAGACCTGTCAATTCAGGTGGAGTTGATGCCTGGTACCTGCATTCTATAGCAACCAAACAATAGAACAAATATATATATATCATATCATCAAATACATTGTGAAAGGGAATCGCAACGTAGCAGGGTACTCACGCATGAGTAATGCGACACTGTCCCTTTCACCATCACATCAAACACAATCACAACACACATAGCAATCAGTTACTAAACGACTAAATAAGAACCATCACCAGATAATCACATGATACACATAATAAGATTAATTCACACAAAACATCACAACATAACATCCTATGATATAGAATCAGTTGTATAAAAATCAATTCTAACATATGACAATCATAGTAGGATCAACATCATAATCACCTGATTGTAAAACAATGTCAGAGCATATAAATTATCAGTGTCGCAACAAAGATTATCGATAAAACATACTAACTGTCATATGAAACCACACATGAGCATAATCAGGAATGCCATCAACATGAATGTAGCATCTACCAACATCATATAATGCACAACATCAACTATCTAACATACCCTAAATATTCCTATTATTTTACCTTCATCTTCATGCTCCTTAGCCAGACCATCTGCACATCCAAGATGAGAATGGAGGGGCATTACATCCTCCCCCCTAAGACTTGACTTACTCTTGGAAGTTACAAACTAGGGTGGAAAGATAACATATTAGTATTGCAATTTTCTATTGCCAACATAAACATCCATTTTAAGCAATTGTTCATAAGACGGGCACACTAGTTCAATAAAGACAAGAAGAGCATCAATTCCTCACCATTAAGATGTATCATGTGATCTATTTATAATCCAATCACACATATTTTGAGAATTTTAAATGATTTAGGGAATTGCATTCACATATTAACAAAGAAAAATACATCTCATCTCTTATTTCCACTATGGTTCCCACTAATTACCGAACATGCAAAGTACAATCCTCTGCAAAGTCCTCCCTTGAACACACTATCAAAGGTTCGAAATGAACATGATAAAAACAACACTTAACACGAAACAGAGCCAACAAAGACAAACATTTGGAATAGCCACCATAGAAATTTAAAAATGCAAACCCAAGTGGGGAAATAATCAAATTCAATCTTAAGGCACAAAATGCCAGCAATTTTCAACAATAAATCAAATATAAAGAAAAGAGTTTTGAAAACAACTCCTATCATAAGAGAGTTCAAAGAAAACAACTTCACTGTTAGCCCACCCACAACACATGAAACAATTATCAAAAATTCTAAAACAACCAATATTACAAACAAATCCACATCACGGTGTGACTAATTTTAGCCACAAAAGGGAGTATCCGCTACACAACACCCTAGGACTCAAAGTCTAGAATGCATTAGAGAATGTACACCAAATACACAGACAACTAAGTTTTCTACATCTTATCTAAGAAACTTTTATACAAGGATTTAAGGCAACATAGTCGCTACTTATTTACAAAAATTTTCTATCTTTAATGCAGTATAATTCCTTTTTACCAAACTATGAACATATACAATTACTTCCTTATGCAAAAAGATACTTACAGAAGAATGCATGATGTCACAACAAGAATAATTCAAAATTCTAATTGAATTACAATATCACATTCATGATCTCCTAGGTCCAACACATGTTCCAATTTGATCTCCTGCACACGTTTCTTACACAGGCATACACAATGATAACTTTCATAAATCACAATAGAACTTCCACATGAGGTCATGGCCAACTAGGAAATAGATATCAGATTATCAAGCAACCATGCAAAGATACCCCACACACGACAACACCACATAATCCACATGACTTGCGATGCATTATACCACCGAGTAATTAAATCATTCCAATACTTACACATATACAAAAATAATGCAATTAACATAAAGATGGTATGGTGCTTCTACACCCATAGCTAAACATAACCCCCAAGCATGATTACTTCACCAAACTAGGGAACACAAAACACCACTGGCCTTCCACAATACCCCACATAGAATGGGTACAGAACATTCACATCACTAGAGGGGGCAAATACCACACTCCTAATTACATGCACTAATAGTAATCATGCTTCTTTCTTTTAAAGCACTAGAGACCACAAGAGGAACTCAAGGCCTCAACAGATCAGCAAGCACTAAAATTCAAAAAACTCATATTGTCAGATATAAAATCACATTTTCAGAGAAGGAGAGAGAACACATAGCAGACACATAAGTAAAACAAGGCATAAAGAATTTATTTCTTCCAGAATCAAAGAACAAGTCTATAAATTTATCAACCTTCTAACGTCATACTAAGGCACAAAGGTGAGAGGTATTATTACCAACTTGCCACAATGAGAAAAACGCTTAACCTAGAGTAACAACAACAATCCAAAATGTAACACCCCGCCAAGGAACTCAGAGGATAACACAACTAAGATTACAAAAAGGACAAATATATTTTTTTAAAGAAAGAAATAACAACGTAAAGTAAATCATATTTACTCCTAACATAAGTTAAGCTTTATCCTCTAGGGTTCCACGGTTGCATTACTGACGAAAAGTAGCAAGTTTCTAAACAACATGATGAACTAACTAACAACCATGGTTCATTCAAGGTCTAATTGCATCAGATGAATAAACACATACAATTCCATATTATATCATCAGATAAGTAACAACAGGATCTTGCACATAGGATCACAAGTACATAAACAAGTTCTTTTAGAAGAGAGTACAACATTACATTATTTACAATATCTCTATCTAGATTACATTGGAGTACATACATCAAGATAACAATACATGATTCAACTGATATACAAGACTGGAACATGATCATAAGTATCTGTCTCATTAGCTAGATCAAAATCTAAAATCTGTTACATAAGGTACATCCTTCTCATACACGAACAACAACAAGAGAAACCAATGGAGATATAAGCACAACCACCCGGCCATGTGGAACACTAAGGTCCACCCCCCATGCTAGGAGATAACAATAAGGTCCCACAACATGAAATAGTTAAGAAGACAAGAACACAACACAAAAGGCTAACATGACTCCAACATACAAGTACACATGACATTCACAACAGAGTCACCACTTCCTCCAACAGTAAAAAAGACAATAGACTAATAGGTACAAGGACTACACATGACTCCAAAACAACACCAGTCAATAAGGACATCACAAATAACTCAAACACCACTTCCAGAGGCATTCACAAAATAAAGGGGAGAACATAACTAGAGAATGCTGGCTGCAGTAGGGATGAGTGTCATCGCATGGTCCTAGCATGGGTTACCCTGATAGTCTCTAGCTAGATGCCGGCCCCCATCCATGGGTTACCCTGACAGTCTCTCACTAGGTGCCGACCCCCATCTATGGTTACCCTGACAGTCTCTCACTAGATGCCGGCCCCATAGGGTGACACATACAGAACCAACATTCCTTTCGTGAGGACAAGGAAGTTGACTTTGCCAACCACGACCTTCTCATCTCATTCTTAGCCTGAACGAGCACTATAGGCATGAGTGAGGCATCCAATTATCTTGATTAGTGTGAAAACTACACAACCCTCTAAATTTATTATTAAGTTATTATTGGATTAACAACTTCCAATGGGTTACTTGGACAAGCCACTTTGGGCACCAACCCCACATTGAAAGCCACTCCCCCTTCACTACATCTAGATTCTCAAAGCCTAAAACAAAACCCAAGCATGAACTATCACATTTCTCATCATGATACATTTACAACACAAAATATACATCATTTCACATTACACAGAGCAAGGCATTACCCATCTTGCATAGTTATCATAACCACATGAATAGGTACACCGAGTAAGGCATTATCCATCTTGCACAGTCATCATAACCACATGAATAGGTACATTGAGCAAGGAATTATCCATCTTATACAATCATCATAACCACATGAATCCATAAATAGAGGGGAGTCAACATATAACCAATACATATTCAACCATTAGCAAGATTACATAATCACAGGAGTCATACACATGACTACCCCTCTTGGCCTCTAGAATCAACTTTCCCAAATGACACAAACACTTGACACACTAAACACTATGGTCTCACATCACATTCACTCTCAAACGTACATCATTACCTAATAGACCAAACTAAGATCCTTCATCAATAATTCAAATACAACACCACAATTGCGACATATGACATAATGCACTAATTATGGGTCTTGAAGAATGTAACATTAATTGGATCATGATCAATCATCTAACAATCATAAAGTGAATCTTCCTCAACAATATAGAACTATCATATTCCAACCACTAGTAATAGTTACTTTTATGATCATAAGATATAAGAGTCTAGGAGTAACAATATTTTAACCAATAGATCCCAAGACTTATTTTAGTTTTGTTTAATTAAAAATAATTGCGATCAACATGCAAATAACCCTAAGGCATACATATTAAAACACAACATTTATTTAAATGCAATTCTTATCATAGTAGGGGACTATCACCACAATTAAAATCATACAATGGAGTATTAATAACCATAACACATGAATGCTATACCAATGGCTACAAAATTCACCAAACCACTATTTACACTGATGTAGATTTTATTAATTATCTAGACAATTTACTAAATACTATTAAATATAACTGTATAAGCAAGGCTAAAAGCCTATAATATTAGAATGCTATAAATATCTTACACTAGTTATAATCACAAGATACAAAACCCAAAGCTACAATGAAAGAACCTTGTTCTAAGGTTAGCTTGAGAGGAAAGGAATATAAAACAACAAAACATTCCTATAGATCTAACATCTTCATCAAATCTACCACACTTTTAACCACATGCATATGATAGGATCAACACAAAATGAATTTGTTGAGAAGGCTTTAGAAGCTACCAACAATGCAAAATGTGAAAGCATAGATAGGGCACTCAGACTGATTGGTAGAATGCCTCAAAGAGAGTCATATGATAGAAAACAATGATCATAGGATATGCACAAAATGATTTTTTGAAAAATCTCAGAAAAACCCAGTTCGAAAATATAGAGTTATTGGTGATGCAACAAATTGTTTTAATAGAGACAAAACGGGTGAGAGGTAGACAGTCAAAAAATATTCATATCTCAAAAATAACAAATTAGATATGGCTGATTTTCAGATATTATTTAGATATCCAGGTCGTGCACCATATATAAAAAAATTAGAGAAACTCAGTTCGTAAAAATAAAGTTATGGCTAACGCAACAGACTGCTAAAATAGAGACAAAATGGGTGAGAGGTAGACAGTCACACAATATTCATATCTCAAAAATGGAAAATTGTGTATGACTAAATTTTGGATATGATTTAGATATCCATGTCGTGCACCATATATAAAAAAATTAGAGAAACCCAGTTCGTAAAAATAAAATTATAGCTAACACAATAGACTGCTAAAACAAAGACGAAATGGGTGAGAGGTAGACAGTCACAAAATATTCATAACTCAAAAATGGCAAACTAGGTATGGCTGATTTTTGGATATGATTTAGATATCCAGGCCATGCACTATATATAAAAAAATTACAGAAACCTAGTTTGTAAAAATAAAGTTATGGCTAACGCAATAGACTGCTAAAACAAAGATGAAATGGGTGAGAGGTAGACAGTCACAAAATATTCATAACTCAAACATGACAAACTGGGTATGGCTGATTTTTAGATATGATTTAGATATCCAGACTATACACCATATATACAAAAATTAGAGAAACTCAGTTCGTAAAAATAAAGTTATGGCTAACGCAATATACTGGGTTGATAAAATGTAGAAGAAAATTCACAGAATATTTTACTAAATCTAATGCAACAATAAATTAGATTCATATCTCAGTCCATACTTGGAATATTGCTTCTATCACATCTTCACAAAATTTCTCAGCTCACATCCATTTTCCCCAAGTCTTTTTTTCTGAAAGCTATGGTTTACAGTGCCAAAAAAAAATGAAAACTTCCTGAGAGAGAGAACTCCCCAAAACATAAAACATATTCTCCATTTGAAATGCACGCACCTCCCCCAAATTATGTCTTGAGATTTCAAAAATAAAGTTGAGTATTCATAATGACCCCCATAATTTCTTCCAGAAGATTCTCCTTTATTACTTTCTTACAATTTGCTATTTTTAACCAAACAATAATTTTTCTCTGATTTTATTTATTTTAGAATTTACTATTTATTTCATTTACAACCAAACAAAAATAGTTTCTTCCTACTTTTCTAAAATTAGTCTCTTACACAAAAGAAACAATTATTTCTAAGATTCCCTCTAGAGGTGCATAACTGCCACTTCTTCCAAGTGGCCAAAATGGAAAATAATTACTCAAGACAATAATAATAAAGAAAAAGAATCTTTTTTAGACATAATAATACATATTTCCCCACAACTATAATTTACATAAAAGCATCTATATTTATTTATCAAAGTGCCCTCTTGACTTAATAATTTTATTTTAATGAAGCAATTAACCAAAACATTAATCAAACAATTCCAAACAAAATAACCCAAATACCAAACAATACCTGACACAATACACGATCGAAAGCATGACCACAATGATAGTGACTGACCATTACGCCCATACAGACAACACTGACTGGGTGCAAAATTGGATACTCATCATTTTCAAGGATGATGGCTAACTAGGGGACCACATGTATGTTATCTCCGTTCAACAGTTTCCATTAAGTTTAAGGCATGCTCAGACTTGTCAATTCAGGCGGAGTCGATGCTTGGTACCTGTATTTTACAGCAACCAAATAGTAGAACAAATAGACACACACACACATATATATAATCATATAGTCAAATACACCGTGAAAGGGAATAGCAACATAGCAGGGTACTCACACATGAGTAATGCGACACTATCCCTTTCACCATCACATCAAACACGTAATCACAACACACATAGCAATCAGTTACTGAATGACTAAATATGAACCACCATCAGATAATCACATGATACACATAATAAGATTAATTCACACAAAACATCACAATATAACATCCTATGATACAGAATCAGTCGCATAAAAATCAATTATAACATATGACAATCATAGTAAGATCAACATCATAACCACCTGAATGTAAAACAATGTCAGAGCATATAAATTATCAGTGTCGCAACAAATATTATCGATAAAACATACTAACTGTCATATGAAACCACACATGAGCATAATCAGGAATGTCATCAACATGAATGTAGCATCTACCAACATCATATAATGCACAACATCAACTGTCTAACATACCCTAAATATTCCTATTATTTTACCTTCATCTTCATGCTCCTTAGCCAGACCATCTGCACATCCAAGATGAGAATGGAGGGGCATTACATGTATTTCAACAAGCATAACTACCTTAATCCTCTTGGTTGTTCTATTAGTTTGTGCATTGAGTGTTATAGGACTTTGCATGAGTTGTATAACTTGCTGCCCTAATAGAAACATCTTTGTAAGGAGAAGCTATAGATTAATGGATTCTAGTGCTTTCAATAGCGACGATATGCAAACATCAGAAAACCCATTATACAACCACTTTACAAAGGGTGAATCAACATCTCTGTAAGATATTATAAACACTAATACAATGGAAGAACAAACTTTTCATGATGTTGAGGATGTGATTGATGTAGTTTCACAAGTGCCTAATGAAAATATTAAGAATTTGGACACACAACTAGCTGAATTCCAACAAATTATAGGACATGCACATTTTGCTCAAAAAATGATACCTATTTTTGAAGGAATAAGGGGAATATTACAAGAAGGTCGAGAAGGTGTTGATATTCTTTGTGGATTAGCTCACATGGTGGGACATAACATTATGTCAGAAGCTAGCCACGCGAATGTCATTGAAAATGTATCAACACCAACATTTATAACTTCACTAGTCTCGACTCCCATACCGACTACTAGAATATCCACTTTTACATCATCGATTCTCACCACCAATCCACACACTTGTAGTAATGCCACCACTACCATGGGAACATCTACTAGAAACAATTACAAAGCTATTGCATTTAACTATCAAAACTATGCACTTCATATCTCCATACCAATGCATACCTATTCTCAACCACTTATCTTCTCTATTCATTATCAACCACCCTATATTTTCATGACCACAGCTTCAAATCCACCTCTCTCAAATCCTCAAGACACCTCTTCATCTAATGATACTCTCTTAAACCAACTTTTGCCGAGTATGTCTTTCCTACACAAAAAGTAACAAACTTGACTAATGCTTCTTCTCAACCTACTTTACCAACATATCAGGCTCACAGTCTTTTATCTTATGCAATTCTAAGAACTCCAATGCTTGACAAATTCTAGACTCCTCGCTTTGAATTTAAGTATGGTGGTAAAGGTGATCCTAATACTCATGTGGCAGCATTCATAGCAATGTGTAGTGATTTCTTCTTTAATGAGGAATTGTTAGCAAAACTCTTTCCTTGATCTCTCAAATATATTTCTTTGGAATGGTTTTTCTCTCTACCTCCTAATTCAATAAATTCCTTCTCACATATAGTTGATCAATTCTTGCAAAACTTCCAAGCAAACATTGAACCTACTATCTCCTTGATTGATTTGGTTCATTGTAAACAAGGTTTGAAAGAGAAGTTGACAGAATTTATCAGTTGATATCAAGGTCTCATCTTGCAAATACAATATTCGACTAAAGATGAGGATATTTAGAAGGTATTCATTATGAATCTACAACCAAACATATGTGATAGGATTTTGTTGAAGAAGTACAGTTCTTTTCCACACCTATGTATAGCTCTCTGAGATTACCAACTTTCGGCTAGTCAGTATGAGAGTCATACCTCATCAGCTCCTATTGGTCAATTCACAGCTGGCTCATCACAAATTGATTCAAGAAGAATAATAGGAATTTAATCAAGATCAATGGGCAACATTCGAATAATTTTCACTCACAAGTGTCTGCTATTTCAAAGCCTCCTCGGGCACCCTTTCAATTCAAACAGGAGCAAAGACAATTCACTCCATTATCACATTTTCTCCATTCGGTAATGACTTAGGCAATGAACAACAATATTTTAAATCTTCCTCTTGCTCGTCCTTTCGACAGTAGTAAGCCACAAGAGCCTTCATTTATTGCTAATGCTTATTGTCACTATCACCACTCTCCGGGACATGATATCAAAAGATGTATGCGTCTTAAACATGAAATTCAAGACCTCATTGATTCTAATATGATACAAGTTACTGGTGTGAATGACAATGGAAATAAGTCGGTGGCTCCTCCGAATCAAAACTTACAAATCTTCACTAATTATTTTCCTAAGCATAGTGACAATAATATGGTGGAACATAATACTATGGAGATTAAAGATAACTAAATTGACTATGATGGCATAGTGGGTATGTTAGAAGTGGATAAGATGATAAATGAAATCTACCTCACTAATGCAGAAAAAGGTATCTATGATGAGGTTCCTCCTCCATTTTCCCTTTATGGATTAGGAGATAACCAACATGCACAAGATACACAATTGGAACGACCTATATGCAATCACTTGAAGCAAGCAAAAGTGGTACCAATGAGAAACATTCCATTTCATCATGAAAGGTTCATTAATCATGTAAAGCAAAATAAGAAAGCAAAAGGAAGGAAAAGAACAAGGCAACCGTCACCAATGGGAAATGGCAATGATTCCCCTCCTCATAAGCAGCAGAAGATTTTAAACATACAGGACCTTGAGAAACAAGCTTTGCAAGGCTATTTTCAAAATAAGCACCAATCAAGTATGAGCTTCTCATAGAATTTACCACACTTGGTAGAGCACCTCTCTAAGATGCTCACAAGTTTGGCCTCCTCTTAGATAAATATGTGTGTGTGTTGTGTTGTGTTAAATGTTGTTTAGGTCTCTTTGGATGACCCTTGATACTCTTGTAAGGTCAAGGATACAAGGAGACCACCTCTGTTATGACCATTCTTCTATTTGTCTCTATATTCTTCTACTTTCCTCTCCTCTATTATATTGTTGTGTGTTGTGCCTTGGGGGCATAACATTGTGGAGGATGTCTTGGGGGAATCCTCTCGTGTTGTAAACCTGAGTCACTCTTGTCTCCCCTCTCATTTTTACTGTTTTCATTCTTCAATGACTCTATTAGTTGGTGTATGATGAAAATAAACAAATACTGATAAGGACCGTGTGTCCCTACAACAAGAAAACAAAAATGGACCTAGTCCATATATGAAGATGGGGTTGATATATATATCTAATGCTTGACTAGTAGAATCACTCCGTGTGATGTATCGTGTTGTGAAATGTGTTGTAACAAACCTTTACAATACTCTAAATCTGCTTCTATGTACTTTGGATTGTTTTGTATCTCACCTTATTGCTACACTCAGTTTTGAGATACCTATAGTATAACTTAATGGCTATACTCAGTTCTGAACCCGCAAGTGTAGCCTTGGTCTATCATGTGATATGATTTCAGCTTAGCTTTCATGAATTGATTTGGTTGTTATCTTAGAGTAAGTTTTTCTAACCAAAGATTATATCTTGTTGATTATCTTAGCAAATGATATCGATGTGTTTGTGGGAATGTTCGGTGATCGTGGCACATGTCACTTTGATGAAACAGGTTGTCATTGATGTCAAAAAGGTTCATCAAGAATGTGCTTGATCAAGATGTCTTGATATTGATTGTAGGATGATGTCATGGTGCAGTATGTTCTCAAGATGCTTATGTTATGTTTTTGTGTTCACAAAATATATTCTCATACTATATTAAGCTTGGTTGATCTTTAAGTTGGGTCATCATGTTCATTGAGTTTTGTCATCTCAGGACTATGAGTTTTCATCAAATCTTAGATAAGAGCTGTTTTCATGACAAAAGTTCTTGTTGACATCTTTCTTCATAAAATTGACAAGAGTTGCCATTGATGTCAAACTGATGTGGTTACAAGCTTTGCAGGGTTCATGAGCATCATGTGAGAGTTCAAGTTTTGTAGACACATGTGATTGGTCATGTGTTCTCAGAGAGGTTTACAGGTTGTAATATTATGATGTTGCTTTCCCTCATGTATGTGATGATGTTTCTCTCATATCAACTTAGATCATGGTCAGAGTATTGTTGCTTCAAGGTTGCCTCAAGGTTGTGAAATCATTGATAGATTTGTCAAAGGTTGATTTTTTTTAGAGCTTAAGGTATATTAAAGGATTAAGACTTTAAAGACTTAAGCAATTTATTTTATAAATTGAAGTTGACCCACAATAGGTCACTACCACTTAAGTGGCATATAATGGGTGCTTTCATCTTTGGGAAACCGGCCTTATTTGCTAGCTTCACCGAAAAGAATGATCACCATATAAGGGCTCGAGCAGGAAATGTTAATTAATGGTTTTGTTTAAATTTTCATGTGCATATTCGAGGGTCTTTAGAATTGTCTTATTTAATATGCATATTCGATGGTCTTTGTTTTAAAATGGCATGAGTGCCAAAAAGTCAAAAAGTCATGGTTGTTCGAACAAGCTATGTTCATAGCTTTGTTTAAAAGTTTAGGAAATCTTGTTTTAACCCACTAAGTGGTCGGCCCCTCCTTTATGTCATTTTTATGACATTAAAGAAAAAAAAAGGTAATTTCTAATTATGCATTGAGCAAAAGGTGGGCAGGTAAGTGGATTTTATAAGATTTAAGGAGTTTTGTTTTTTAAAAAGGCTAAAAACAGATTTGTTTCCATTTTTAAGTGAAAATGAATATCAAGAGACCTTAACGATAGAAGTTTTTTTTGAAGATGATTTTTACAATTTGGAGGATTTTTATTGAATTCACAAATTGAAGATTTTTGAAGAAGATGAAGGTGAATGGATTTTTTGTGAGAAGATTATATTTTTTGATGACAAGATTGATTTATTAATGAAGATTTTTATGTAGAAGATTGATTTATTTTTGAAGATACAGAGTAGATGAATTGTTTGTGCAGAGAAGGTGAAAGGTTTGGAGATTTTTGAAGAAGATTTACATGATTTATTTTTGCAGTTTGAAGGGATAATTTTGAAGACAAAAATTGTCCAAATTGAAATGTCAAAGAATATGAAAGGTCTAATTTTTATGCACAGTAAAATTAAAAAATTAGAGAAGATAAAGTATGTGAAAGGTCAGGAGAGGATAGTCAATTTTTTGATTTTTATGTCATCACATGTGCCTTGAAAAAGTGTGGAAAAAATGCAGATCAATGATGAAGATGAAAGTATGATACAATTGTAATGAATGTGAATTTATATGAAGACAACTTGTATGACAAAGTTTGAAATTGAATGTGCAGAGATAATCTAAATCATGTGCTTGGATTGAGTGATTGTGTGGTTCATCATGCAGGATTGAAGAGATGATTTAAATTGTTTTGCAGAGATGTGTTAATATTTGCAGAGACACATGTTTGTGCAAAGAAGCCAAATAAATTTGTAGAGATATTATTGAATTTGTGCAGAGATTTTGTGTAAGAATAAAAAGCAAAAATGATGACCTCTTTGTACAACAAATTTACGAAGACAATATGCAGTTGATTGAGTATCAGGTGATTTGGTAATGAGATTGATATTCAGATTGTAATTGAATAGAGATATGCAAAAGAGAAGACAAATTATATAATGGTGCAAATCAGATTGATTGGCAATCAATTCTTGCACACTTTGCAGTTTGTTCTGTATTAGGGGTTGGTGCTCCTTGAAGTTGGTGCTTCTAAACATTGTAATCAGTGAGGTTTTTGATAAAGCCAGTGAGGCAGTTTTGGAGTGGTTTTTCTACCCTTGGAGGGTTTTCCACTCGTGCAAATCTTGTGTCATGATGTATATTGATCTTCTCTCTATGTGTGTATGATTTACTCATGAGGTGTTGTTTATATCCTCTTTTATGAGTAGTCTTATGTATATGTGTTTAACAATGTCTTCCCTTCTATTTGTCTTGTAAAATAAAATTTGCAAAAGTTAAGAATTCACACAACACTAATTCACCCCCCCTCTTAGTGTTGTCCTTGACTCCTACAATTGGTATCAGAGCCTAGGTTCCCTTTTGAAGCTTAATCAGCTTGGGTAGGTCCTATGTGTATGGAGTTCAATGTGTAAGTGTAGAAGAAATAAGAACATGAGAAATGTCAAGCTTCATTCTGGTCAAAAGACACAAAAGACATCATCCATATCAAATTTAGGTGTTAATGCTCAATCAGTTGATAAAGATGCTTCACAAGTTGAATCAGTGAAAGAGTTTTCTGGAGTTCCTCTGTTTAATGGTTCAGATTTTTCAGTTTGGTGTATGAGAATGCAAGTCTATTTATCCTCTCTAGGATATGATGTATGGATGTCTGTTGAAAATGGATATTCTAACTCTGTAAATAACAAAGAGGCTCTTGAATGCAATCACATAGCCAAGAAGATTATTTTATCTAGTTTATCTAATGATGTTTCTTGTAAAGTTGTGCAGTGTGAAACAGCTTAGGATGTGTGGAAGAAATTGATAAAAAATTATCAAGATAATGATAAAGAAGAGAACAATTTGGTGTCTAATGAAAGTGACCATGAAAGAAGACAATCACATGAAGAAGTTCAAACCCAATCAAATTCAGAAGAAGCTAACATCACAAGTGATGATGATCACGAATATGATGAACAAGATTGTGAGATTGATATGGAAGGACAGCTCATATATGCTCTGAGTGAACTCAAGAAATATAAGAGAGAAAATTAGAAACTAAAATTGCAGCTGTAACAAGAAAGAGAATCTAAAGACAAAGCACTTTCAGACCTTGAAAGTGTATCTTCAGACCTTGAAGAGGCCGGATGTCAAATTATAAGTTTAAGGACATATATTGATGATTCAGACAAATTAATTGTCAGATTAAAGACTGAAATTGAAGAAGCTAAGAGGATAGCTGATGTCTCAATATTTGACCTTGAAGTTACAAGGATTGAGAATCTAAAACTAGAGGGTGAAATTATTAAACTCAAAAAGGATTATGATGGTCTCAAAGTTTTGTCTAAGAAGTATCAGGAATATAAAGAAAGTACATACAAGTTACATGAGTTGTTGGGCAAACAGAAGCATCATAATGATACTACTGGTTTAGGATTTGAAGAAGGAGAGTGTTCAAAAGCCAGACAAACTCCTAAAAGGAAAATTGATATTCATGCTAGTGCTCCTGAAGACAAAAAGAAGTCAGAAGCTGAAATAAATGTCAAAGACAAAATGTATAATCAAAGAAGAAGAAATTTCAGAAGAAATGTTCCTGTAAAACAAGCATACATGTACAGGTATAACTATTCATTTAATGGTTATTGTTATACTTGTAATCATTTTGGACATAAAGCAATTGATTGCAAAAGGAATACTGATATTGTTTGTTACAAGTGCAATAATATTGGACACATACAAAGAAATTGCAAAATGAATAAAAGGTATGATCTTGCATGGAAGCATATCATAAATGCTCAAAGGATGTCAAAAAGGTATTATTAGTCATTTGATTATGATTACAATATAATTTGTTATATGTGCAATTCTTTTGGTCACAAAGCACATAGTTGTAGAAAAGCATCACCTGATTTGATGGGTTGGAAATGGAAAGAGACAAAAAAGGTTTGGAGGAAGAAAGAACTTGTGAAAATGTGGAAGCAGAAACAAAGTCATGAGAAGATAAATCCTAAACTGGTGCATCTTGCACAAGTTACATCATTAGTTGAATAATAGATAGCATGAAGTAAGGGGGAGTTGTTCATGTCCTATCAATTGTCCCCAAGAAGTTTCAAGAAGGAGATCATTTAAATGGTGATCTTGTCATGTTTATCATTCTTTCCAATCTTGTGAGATAGTTGATGATGATGTTGCTAACTAAGTTGATTTTTTAGTATATATCAGTGATACAGGTGATCATTGGCTCATTATGCTTTCAAGATATTGAAAAGGTGTTTCATAAGTTCAATGCACAAATTGTTAGACAAATGATCCTGATCATGTTGATGATTACAAAGGTTGAATTGTCATGGTATTGCAATCCAAAGTGTTCTTGAAATGTGTTGATGCAGGAAGAACTTGTTAATGCAGTTGATTTGTTGGTATGCAAAATTGATGGACTGAATGCTCATATGGAAGTGTTCTTGATGTGATAATCTCACATGTTTCTTTGATGTCTTTCATTAGTAATATGTTTCAGGGAGGTATGTACAAATTGTGTGATTCTAGTTTTGAAGTGGTATCAGGTGTCCATAATCAATGACATGTTCAGTGGATGCAAGGTGTTGATAAGTTGTTAAAGGGTTTAATGCTCAAAGAGATTGATGATGTTGAATGTCTTGTCCTATTCATATCATGTTGGTGCTCACAAAGGATCTTGGATATACTCAATTAGTTCTCTTTAGATGTTTGCTTATGTTGCCTGAGGAGGTTGAAAATGGAAGAAGTTAAATTTTTGTCTCTGCATTTGGTTTTGGAAAGTGTTGTTGCAAGAAGATATTGATTGGTTATTTTGGATTATTGAGTTAAGAGGCATTAGTTCCTGTTGATTACAATATATATCAGATTTGACATTGTGTTGCAAAAAGTGTCATGTGCAGGATCAACCTAGTGATCTTCATCAAGATAGTCTTCATTTCTTTTAGGATGGTCTTCATTCTTTATCATGTCAAGTTGTGTGTGCATAAGTAAATTGGTTGCATATTGTTGCAAGTCTTGGCAAGGTCTTCTCAAGAGTGGTCATCATGACATCATGTGTTGTGATTAATGTGATTAATAGTCTTCATGATTGCTGATCATCAGTATTAATGTTTGTGGAAGAATTGGTTGTCATGAAAAAGGTTCTATGCTTCAGGATGTGTGTTTCGAGATGTATGCTTCATGATGAGTTATTGTTCAATATGCAGATGAACAAGGACAGGACTCCCAAAATAAGTTTTGGACAGCAAATTGCAAATGTGATCAGTGCCTTAAATTTTCAGAGGACTAGAAGGTATCAAAGACCTAGGTAAGTGGTATTTCAATTCTTGGTTGGTATGAAGGATGACAAGGTCAGTAATAGTGCTTGTGATTCAAGAAATGAGAGTTGATTGATATCAACATACTTTGCTAGTCTCTTGCTAATGATCTATATGAGTTGTTCTTAGGGGGAGTTAATTCAGTCTTTGTCATCAGATGTCAAAAAGGGGGAGAAAGAAAAAATTGCATCATGTAGTTTTGCCATCAATGACAAAGGGGGAGATTGATGAAACAGGTTGTCATTGATGTCGAAAGGTTCATCAAGAATGTGCTTGATCAAGATGTCTTGATATTGATTGCAGGATGATGTCATGGTGCAGTATGTTCTTAAGATGCTTATGTTATGTTTTTGTGTTCACAAAATATATTCTCATACTATATTAAGCTTGGTTGATCTTTGAGTTGGGTCATCATGGTCATTGAGTTTTGTCATCTCAGGACTTTGAGTTTTCATCAAATCTTAGATAAGAGTTGTTTTCATGACAAAAGTTCTTGTTGACATCTTTCTTCATAAAATTGACAAGAGTTGCCATTGATGTCAAACTGATGTGGTTACAAGCTTTGCAAGGTTCATGAGCATCATGTGAGAGTTCAAGTTGTGTAGACACATGTGATTGGTCATGTGTTCTCAGAGAGGTTTACAGGTTGTAATATTATGATGTTGTTTCCCCTCATGTATGTGATGATGTTTCTCTCATATCAACTCAGATCATGGTCAGAGTATTGTTGCTTCAAGGTTGTGAAATGGCTGATAGATTTGTCAAAGGTTGATATTTTTTTAGAGCTTAAGGTATATTAAAGGTTTAAGACTTTAGAGACTTAAGCAATTTATTTTATAAATTGAAGTTGACCCACAATAGTAGGTCACTACCACTTAAGTGGCATATAATGGGTGCTTTCATCATTGGGAAACCGGCCTATTTGCTAGCTTCACCGAAAAGAATGATCACCATATAAGGGCTCGAGCAGGAAATGTTAATTAATGGTTTTGTTTAAATTTTCATGTGCATATTCGAGGGTCTTTAGAATTGTCTTATTTAATATGCATATTCGGTGGTCTTTGTTTTAAAATGGCATGAGTGCCAAAAAGTCAAAAAGCCATGGGTGTTCGAACAAGCTATGTTCATAGCTTTGTTTAAAAGTTTAGGAAATCTGGTTTTAACCCACTAAGTGGTCGGCCCCTCCTTTATGTCATTTTTATGACATTAAAGATAAAAAAAGGTAATTTCTAATTATGCATTGAGCAAAAGGTGGGTAGGGAAGTGGATTTTATAAGATTTTAAGGAGTTTTATTTTTTTAAAAGGCTAAAAACAGATTTGTTTCCATTTTTAAGTGAAAATGCAGATCAAGAGACCTTAAAGATAGAAGTTTTTTTTGAAGATGATTTTTACAATTTGGAGGATTTTTATTGAATTCACAAATTGAAGATTTTTGAAGATGAAGGTGAATGGATTTTTTGTGAGAAGATTATATTTTTTGATGACGAGATTGATTTATTAATGAAGATTTTTATACAAAAGATTGATTTATTTTTGGAAGATATAGAGTAGATGAATTGTTTGTGCAGAGAAGGTGAAAGGTTTGGAGATTTTTGAAGAAGATTTACATGATTTATTTTTGTAGTTTGAAGGGATAATTTTGAAGACAAAAATTGTCCAAATTGAAATGTCAAAGAATATGAAAGGTCCAATTTTTATGCATAGTAAAATTAAAAAATTAAAGAAGATAAAGTATGTGAAAGGTCAGGGGAGGATATTCAATTTTTTGATTTTTATGTCATCACACGTGCCTTGAAAAAGTGTGGAAAAAATGCAGATCAATGATGAAGATGAAAGTATGATACAGTTGTAATGAATGTGAATTTATATGAAGATAACTTGTATGACACAGTTTGAAATTGAATGTGCAGAGATAATCTAAATCAGGGGCTTGGATTGAGTGATTGTGTGGTTCATCATGTAGGATTGAAGAGATGATTTAAATTGTTTTGGAGAGATGTGTTAATATTTGCAGAGACACATGTTTGTGCAAAGAAGCCAAATAAATTTGCAGAGACATTATTGAATTTGTGCAGAGATTTTGTGTAAGAATAAAAAGTAGAAATGATGACCTCTTTGTACAACAAATTTACGAAGACAATATGCAGTTGATTGAGTATCAGGTGATTTGGTAATGAGATTGATATTCATATTGTAATTGAATAGAGATATGCAAAAGAGAAGACAAGTTATATAATGGTGCAAATCAGATTGACTGGCAATCACTTCTTGCACACTTTGCAGTTTGTTCTGTATTAGGGGTTGGTGCTCCTTGAAGTTGGTGCTTCTAAACATTGTAATTAGTGAGGTTTTTGATAAAGCCAGTGAGGCAGTTTTGGAGTGGTTTTTCTACCCCTGGAGGGTTTTCCACTCGTGCAAATCTTGTGTCATGATGTATATTGATCTTCTCTCTGTGTGTGTATGATTTACTCATGAGGTGTTGTTTATATCCTCTTTTATCAATAGTCTTATGTATATGTGTTTAACAATGTCTTCCCTTCTATTTGTCTTGTAAAATAAAATTTGCAAAAGTTAAGAATTCACACAACACTGATTCACCCCCCCTCTCAGTGTTGTCCTTGACTCCTACACACTTTGGGGCATGGGCTTTGCGAAAGCTCTTGTTCCATTGTGTGTTTTCACTTTACCTTAATGTGTTTGATATTGGCAAGCGGGATCAACCAATTTAAGGCGGGGGCATATATAATGGTAACTAATTGATTGCTTTTGACATTGACAAAGCGTGTTTGAAAGCCCTCATCACGAGGTGGGATGGCGTATCTCTTGAGCTAGTGCACATCCTTTTAAGCAAAAAGCCCTCATCGCGAGGTGGGATGGCGTATCTCTTGAGCGAGAGCGCATCCTTTTAAACAAAAGCCCTCATTGCGAGGCAGGATGGTGTATCTCTTGAGCTAGTGCACATCGTTTTATACAAAGTCCTCATCGCGAGGTAGGGTTGGATCTTGAGTCATTCACCCTTAAGCGTGTCTTTGGTGGTTTTGGGTAGCGTAGCTCAACTGTTAGGTGTGTTTGGCGTGTTTTAGATAGTGGACTATAGTGATGAGCTCCTTCCTATCGCCTATGTTTGTCGTGTATAAGACGTATAGTATGTCGACGACATACTATGCGGCGCTCGTGTATTTCATGTGTTTTATGTGTCTTCCTTGTGTGTCTTGCGTGTTTGTGGCATGGTCCCCCCATGCTGTGTGTGTTTTGCATGTTTTTGCGTGTTTTATTTGCTTTAGTTAGTATTATATATAGATATGTAATTGCTTAATCATGTCTTCTCTTCATGTCTTTTTTGTGTCTTGTGTGATTGCAATCATGTCTTCTCCGTGTATTGCGTGCTTTCACTGTCTTCTTCGTGTATTGCATTCTCCTTTACTGTATTCATTGTGTCTTATGTGATTGTTAAGTGTTTTCTTATGTTTGCCTAAGTCTGGGGGCTAGAAATAGTCTTTCAAGCTTAGGGCGTGTCTTCATTCTAGTGTTTGACGTGTTTGATGTGCTTTTGATATGCTTCGACTGTACTTTAATGCATGTGCTGAATCATAGGATCACACACACATTAAAGTGGGGGCTAAATGTTATGGAGTAAAAAGTGGACACATGCCTAAATTTACCTCCTAGTTTAGCTCCTAGGTCCCTGTGTTTACACTCTACAAGAAAAATATTCATCCCGATGAGAAATCCCTTGAAACCCATGTCAAATGGGAACTAGGGACTCATTTAAAGTTTAGGTCTTGACCAAAAAGGCCCCGAGCGCCCAAGTCCACCCTAATTGATTGGGGTAAAATTTAAGGATGTCGACATATGACTTTTAAATGGGTCCTTCCTTTTCAACTCTTTCAATTAATTTATGAAAGTTTAATGGGATAGCATATATAAACAAGTTTTTGAATTCATTTTCTTACAAGTTGATGATAGCAAGGTTATGATATTGAGCAAAAGAGCATTCAAGGCTTTCATGGTGTTATTGTCGTAGATTTGTGTTAGTATTGTGTTTGTTGCAGGTTTGGAATCATCATCAACATCCTTATGAGTTGAAAAATCTTCATCCTCCTAGGGACTTCACCTCCAAGGTGACATTATCATTATGTTTGAATCATTTCATCATCATTTGAATTATCTTTAGCCTCTGTCCTGCAAGGACACACTCTCTCTCTAACAACGGTGTTGGGAAAGCTTGAATGCTAACCTGGGATTTGACTGAGGCAAATCCCTAAACACCACAGCCTTCAAACCCCTTTTCTTCTTGTGTGCATGTTATAGGTGCGAGGATTGCAAAAGTGAAGGTACAGGGAGGTTGTTCAAGGGATAAAGATTCAGGATCTGAAAATAGAGTTCAGAAATTCATCTATGGCAGACTTGGGTGCTAGCACTAGTGTCCACCACCTAAATCAGACATGGTATTCAACATCAGAGCATCATTTATGATATTTTTCTAGTTTTGAGCTTTCAGATATCGGGACTTTTCATACTCGGGTGCTAGCACCGGAGTCTTCTGACTTTTTAGCTTTCGTGGAATAGGTCTTGATATCTCACTAATCATTCTAGTACTCTTAGATCCTGACTTTCTATCACTGTTTCTCTAGTATAAGTTGATTATCTAAATTCTAGGGTTTAGTGCATTGATTAGCCTAGGGTTTAATAAAAGGCTTGGTTGAATCACATCTTTCCTATGCAAACAAGAGCACAAAATCAATAGTTGAGTCATCTTCCATCTTGTAGTGACTTAGCCCGATTGTCCTTGAATTTTGTAGTGAAAGGAGGGTTTGATCTAGTGTACTTACATGCTTGCATTCATCATCTCTCTTTTTACATATAACACTTCTAAAATTAGTCTCCACTAAAATCTAAGATTCCCTCAAAGAATAATTATTTGCCTTTATGAAACTGCCACCTTTTTCCTGTGGCCAAAATAGAATCCATTAACTCAAACAAATATTAATAAAGTATTTAAAGAATCTTTCCAAAGATATTAAAATATCATAAAATAATAATTTGAAATAATGCAATAAATATATTCATTGCCACTAGATAAAATTGACTACATCTTTTCTTCTAAATAATTATTCTAAATGCAAAAATATAGATGCAATATTAATCTATATGAAATCTATGTGGTGTGTGTAGAGACCCCTTTAGTACATTTCGCCTTTAGTCAGCTAGACGCCCTCTACCTCAATGATACTCTCTCTCTCCATTGAGAGAGAGTGTTCCTGTCGCAAACATAATTGTCATTAGTCGACAAGATTAAATAATATTAATAATATTATTTATATCCATAATTAAATATTAGAAAATAAGGGTTGAGACAATTCTCGATGTGTATATTTGGATCTATGAGGCTTTTATGTGTGTGTGTGTTTATATTATTGGAGTTTGAGCTTCACTATTTTCATTTACATGACATGTTGGGTGGGTAGATCTGATTTCCTTCAGTATTATTATTTTAAATAATTAATTGCATCTTGATCGTATTGTTAGAATATATTATTTAATTAAAGTGCGCATATTAAATGGTTAATATTTACTTGTGTAGTTTTATCATTGTTTCAACTATTGTCATGTATTGGACATATGCGTATAATGTTTGATAGAGTGTGAAGGAAAATTACAAGATATTGACCAATGGTTGGTATGTGGAGAATGCCGACATGGATATCACTTAGTCACCTCACCTTAATTGTCTTCCTAATGTCGAAACCTGTGAAAACCTCATCCGAATTTATTACGATTTCAGATCCCCCTTGTGATAGACCTGTAAAAATATCTTCTTGAATGTGTTTATTTATTGCTTGTGCAATTATATGTGTGTTCTTAGTATGTGCGAAGTGATTATTGTTTCTTGGAAATCATTGATTTATGCTATTCATTCCTAACGTAGAGGAAAAGTATTTAAATGATTTATTTTGGTTGTGAAAGTATTTAATTGTGAAAGACATTTTATTTTAATTATTTGGTGCTTGGAAATAGATTTAATTTCTAGTTATTAAAGTTATTTAATTTAGGGATTATTGTTTTAAATGAATTAGCTTTGGGGGAGTTAAGAAAAGTTTTTAGCCTAATCCTAATTAGTGGCTTATAAGGAAAAGGGGCCTTGTTATGAAATTGATTATGCATTGTTTGAGTTTGGAGAGTAAAATAGAAGAAGAAAACTCTTTTTTTTCAAACCCTTCTTGAAAAGAATTGATTTTTGGCTTGCTTGGAGATTGCCTGAATTTGGTTGGATTATGTTGTTGTTTGAAGGGAAAGCATTTGGGAAAGACAACTAAATTCATAGAGGTAATCTATATCATGTTTAAACTTGAATTTGAATTTTTATTTTATATTCCATATCATTTACAAATATTCTGCTCATACGATCATCAACATGGGACCAAGCGAGCTTTACGAGCAAACACACTAGAAATCACCTGTGGAAGACCAAGAGTCACTACTTAGAAATCTATTCTATTTAGAAACAACATCCACATTAGAAGCCAACTATGGAAGAACAAGACTCACAACCTAGAATTTCACATTAGATGTTCCTATGGGGATTTGAACTTGGGTCTCCACAATGAGAACCCAACAATTTAATCAATTAAGCTCAACACCTTGGACAATTTGAATTTTTATTTGAATTTTGAAGTTGTAGAATTTTATTTTTACAAAATTGATTTTCCTACTAGAGTTATGTCAAAAATTTTCAAAAATGCAAATTGAGTTGAAAAGTGTGTTGGGTAGAATTGGCATATGAGGGTATAATCACATTTTTAGTTTTTGCTTTTTTTTTTTTGTAAATTGTGAAAAATAGGTGAATTTCTCTATTTTACCCTATTAGATCTTGTTGAAAAATTTATGTGATGTGAAAAGTATGTTGTTGGGATATTTTGGGTCAAGAGGGTATTTTTAAATTTTGAAATTTTTACATTTTTCAAAAAAATGAAATTTGGGGATGAATTTTGAGAAGGATGCTCCAAGATCCATCAATGGTGGACCCTGGACATTTGTGAAAATATTTCATTTTATTTTTATTGAATTTAAAAAATTTTGAATAGTGATTGTTATGTGGAGTGATGGATTATCCCATGGATTTAATTTTGTATGTGGATTACGAAGCACATTTTCTGGGGAAAACCACTCTTTTCCTATTCTCGAATGCCTTGAAGAAGGTTAATTCCAGAATTGTGTAGGATAGAGGGATATTTGTAGGAGGCTTGGGGTGGCCAATTACTCAACTTGTTAGGCGAGGTTGGAGGCAAGGAGTGCACTGGAAAAGTGTCTCTTGCTTAAATTTTGTAATTAAGAGAGCCACATTCCCAACTCACGGGGCGAGGTTGGAGGCAAGGAGCGCATTGAAAAAGTGTCTCTTGCTTAAAATGAGTGATAAGATTTGTAAACACCCAATGAGGTTGGAGGAAAGGAGCATATTGAAAAAATGTCTCTTGCTTAAAATGAGTGATAAGATTTGTAAACACCCAACGAGGTTGGAGGCAAGGAGCGCACTAAAAAAGTGTCTCTTGTTGTATTGTGTAAAATGAATGTATAAAATCTTGAATTTAATAATTTGTATTAAACAACTTGTTGAGAGCTTGAGTGAGTGTCGAGCACTGGAACAGTGTTGCACTAGTATTGTGCACTAAAAAAGTGTCGCACTACTTTGTTGATAAGTATTCACAAGGTGAATGCTTACTTGAGGCCTTGTGGTCTATTTTACTTCTAGCTTGGTTTTGGAGAACCAAGGGGAAGTCCACCCTAATGTCTTAGGTACCCTCCCTTTGTCCTTATTGGTTGGATCATGAGTATATGATTTTGAGTTGAGAAAAACCATGTTGTATTTGTGTGCACAAATCCATCTTGTGACTCTTATGTGAGTGATGGTGTTTGTGACTTGTGTGTGTTTGGTGTTTGAGACCCTTGTACTTGTGTGAGGGTGGCCTTGGTATTAGTGTATCCATGATCTTCTCTGTAGCTCAAGAGTTGCCAAGAGTGGCATAGACATCTATTGTGCTCGATGATGGCAATATGGTAGGGAGGTGGGCAACATTCCCCATTGGTCCTTGAGTAGATCTTTTAGGAGTTGGATGGTTTCGTTGTTCATTCTTGGCATTTGGAGCATGTCATACTATGCCTATTGCAGAATCTTGGAGGTGATTTATTGATATTGTAATATTATTCTTTATGTTTATTCTTTATTGGAGTGTGATCCTTTCCATGTTTGGGAAGTAGCCTCCATCACGCTATTATTTTATAATCGTTTGGTTGGAAAACAAACCTTGGTTTGGATGGAATTTATCATGTTGTAGCATTATTTCATTTGATGGAAATGGTTAAATGAGGATGTTGGAGTCTTCTGTTTTATATTATGTTTATTCTATGCCATGTTTATTGATTGGGATGTATTGTTCCCACATTATGGTTGAGATTTCTATGATTATCTTTGGCCCATCTTGACATTGGTTTCAAATGAGTGTGGCTTTCCATTCGATGTTTCTCATATTTGGCTTGTATGTTAGAGAATTGGAAAATGTTTATAATTCTCTATTTGATTGGATATCATGCTTTTGAGATTAGATCACATGTTGTTTATGGATTGTAAGTAGATGCTTTGTGATTTGGATCCTTGTGGATGTTTTGTTCTTGTGAGGTATCATGGTTGATCCTCCGTTCGGCTTGTCGGTCAATTGCCGGCATTGCTTGATTTGTTGGCCATATGTTAATGTTGGCTTAGGTTGTAGGCTTGGCTTGTTTGGTTGTTCTTGCTTGTTGAGAGAGGTGTGTCCTTTGCTTCCACCTCCTCTCTCGTGCCTTGGTGCTTGCACTTGGCTTGCTTGTTCTCCGTCCTTGTTAGAAAATGCTTTTGACACACATGGGCATTGTTGATCTTGTGTGGCCTTTGGGCTCTTGTTTCGTCTTCTAGGTGTTTGCTAGGAATCCTTGAGTGGTTTTAGGGTTTGTTGAAGCCTTGTGGAGGTGTGCGTGTTTTCCTCGAGTTAGTGCCTTTGAGAAATTTTCATTCAGGCACTGTTCAGGGACAATAGTGCCCAGAGAGGACTCCAACACCTAGGAAGGACACCAACACCCAGGGAGGACACTAGCGCCCAGGAAAGGACACTAGTGCCTAAAGGGGACACTAGAGCAAAGTGCTAGTGTCCTAGAAAAAAGCTACAATCTTGTTATGCGATGTGGTCCTTGAGCCTTTAGACAACGGACACTTCCAAAAATTTTTCAAAGAAACTTTCTATACGAAAGATGTTCCCCTTGGTCCTTTACGTCTTCCCATATGTTCATCTTGATTGGACATGATGTATTTTGAGAGTTATGCCCACTTTTGTGTTGTGAATTGTGCCTTGTGTAATATCTATTGGTGGTTGTTGTTTGGTGGAAGTTGTGATTCCTCTAGTGGATCCTCTTCTTGGTTAGGTTGTTCCTTGTGCTTAGAGGTTGTGTTGTGTCGTGATGGGATGGATTTGAGTGGTTATCACCCTTATCCTATTCCATGTGGTTGTGAGAGTGTGAGGTTGTGGATTGGCATCCAACCTTCATTGTGGAGTGAGTTGCGTTCTCTCGTAGGTTCATCATGGTGGCCTTGTCGCATGATTGGTGAGTCTTCCGCTTGTGTCTTGTTTTGAGTGTTTGGAACCTGAGTGGTCACCATGGTTGTTTCACATCATGTTCTAGAGTGTCATTGTGGAACATTGTGACGATCCTAGTGTGTGATTATGTAATTGGAGCATGTGCACATCTCGTCCTATTTTTGTCCGTTAATGTCCTGGTGTAAAAGTTGGGGCATTAGAGATCGAGTAGATAGTTTGTGAACATTCTTTTTCTAATATAAATGTTATATGATTTGTGTTGTGTGGAAGTATTATCTTTAGTTGTAGCTTTACATTATGTTGCATTCATTTCTTAGCTTGGAGAATATTTTAAAAAGTGTTGTAGATCCTTTTATGCATTCTTTCTTTTTTTTAGTCTGCTGAGCGTGTTTGATACAGTTCTAGAGAAGAGTCTTTGAATGGCAGGAATGGAGTATTGTTTTTGGAGATTAACTTGCAGATCAGAGAAGTCTGCATCACTTCTAGAGCTTGTCCTTGTTTGCCCTAGTCCTTTGCTATTGTACCTGCTGTACGTTCCAGTTCCATTGATCTATTTTTGGTCATTTGTGGACGTTAATATATTTTCTTTCTTTCTTTCTTCATAATCGATAAGCACACTGACTATTTAATCTCCCTTATGCTGATGCATTTATGGTTATCTCTTTACACTTGTATTCACTGAGCAGATCCGGTTGATTTCCTTGTAGTCACTCTGCATCTTTCCTTCCTAACCTGCCAATTTATTTTCTACATCCCATCGATAAAGGGGTTCAGGTTTGGTGACTCACTGACTATAATGCAGTATTTGTCTTCCACACAAGGAAATTACACCTAGTTTGTTTGTGCTTTGCCTGTCCATTTGTTCTCTTAAGCTGCATGGAACACTGGGGTATGTATAAGAAAACAAAAGGTTAGTATTTATTTATTTTTCATTCGATCTTTCGTCTCCCTCACACTTGAACGCATTCAATTTTTGAATCAATCTGATAATGCCTTGGTAAACCTGGCTTGGGTTCACGGTATGCAATTATGAACAGAAGACCGTATGCAATTACAGTTTGTTGGCTTTTTCATTCCATCTACCAGATGGTTTCATTGCATGCAAATAACTTATATCAAGCAAGCATGAAATTGTTTTGAAGTCTTGATAATGACAGTGATCTGTATTTCTCTTTTCTGTGGAGATACGTGTGTGTGTGTGGACAGCATGGTGCCAGGAATGTGACGGGAGTGGGCCATCCCATTCCGAAACACTTTAAAAAAAGGATTGATGACAGAAATGACTCTTCTGTCCTTTCTTCCTGGTTTGGGATTTCAGAAATGTTTATTAAGAAGTGTTGATTATTTCTTGAGAAACAACCACTGTTATGCAAGAAATACCTTGTTTTTAGGGCATTTCTACTACCACTTAAACCATACAGTAATGTCACTATTTATTAAGTAAAGCTATTGCTTGTTTGCATTATAAAATTACATAATTAGGTGAGTCAAAATACCTGGAAATTTATGTGTCATTAGAATGTCATCTGAGTACAAAGAAGAAAGAACCCTGTCATATTTATCATAATGGAGGAGTTAGAAGGAATCTTGTGATAGGGCATTACAAAAAAGAAACGAGGGAGTGAATAAAACATCTTAGGTGTCATAGAGAATTTCAGAATAATGAGGGAGTTGTAAAGCATCTTAGATGTCAAAGAAAGTTGCATGGAACAATCAGGGAGATACAAAGCATTTTAGGTGTCATCGGCAGTAATAAAGAACCTTGCCATAATAAGGGAATTACAAGCATTGACAAAAGTTGTATAGAAGGCCTTAAGCCTTGGAGGACAGTAAAGTCTAGTCTGTAAAAGACTAGTTCTTAGCCCAAGTGCAGCATCCATGCTTGATCTGAAATGGATTAATAGCATTATGCAGGACATCCATCCGACACGTCTATGTAAGTTACCCCTCAAAGCCAACAAACACTAATCGAACTGTTAAGGCAAGGAAGAAATAATTTGAGGATAGTTCTACGAAGGGGCAAAACATAAGAGCAGAGGTAGTCTATGCAAGTTACCCCTCAAAGCCAACTAACACCAATTGAACTGATAAGGCAAGGAAGAAGTAATTTGAAGATAGTTCTGTAAAGGGGGAACAAAACTTGAGTGCAGAGGCATCAGAGGAAGTCTGGATTCTCAGAAGACCTTTGGTGGATCCAAATCTGTTGGTAAAAGATATCTAATTCTATCTTGATGGCTTTAGTACCTGCTGAGCTTATCAAAAATCATCTTGATAAGTTTGTCTAAATAAAAGTGTCATGGGAAGCACAACTTCCTACATGGAAGTTGACATGACTCCTCTTCCTGACAGTAGCTATATCTTCCCAGAATGTGTCCTTGGCAGTCTGTGAACCATTTTGAAGCATTAACATGTATGTGCTATAAGCATTTCATCTAAGGTAAACGAAACCAGCCAAGTTTTCTGTTGCAAAGTGAGATAGGAGTTTGTTGTAGCAGATTGTAGACAATTTATAAAGGCCATTTGATCCATGGTTGAGCCACATCTTGAAAGCACAGAGCCAATTTTTCTGGAGTTTTCACCACAATGGGATTCTTTAGGATAAACATGTGTGCTTGATGGTGTGTTTGCTGTTGTTTACAGCTTCTTCATGTTATTGCTCAATTCTTCCATTTCCAGTACTTTTGCATCCAGTGAACCCACCATGGGATTCTTCAGGATAAACATTTGTGCTTGATGATGTGTATACTGTTGTTTGCACCATTTTCATGCGTACTGCTCAATTCTTCCATTTCCAGCACTTCAGCAAGCATATGGGACTCTATAAAAGTGGTTTTCTTAAGCATAGCACTTATAACATCAGCATACATATTTTAATTTCAGTATTATACCATTGCATTGGTGTATGAGTGAAACCATATGGTGGTAGCAGCAAATAAGTTTGTGAAAACTGATTTTTTGAAGGTAGACATGCTTTCATGTGTGTGTACATTGCAATTAGCATAAAGAATGTAGACGACAGCTCATTGCTGTGACACATCAATTTGAAGCCTTTTATATGTGGCATTTTTGCAACCCAGAAAATACTGATTTGTAGGAGAATTTCAGAGAGGAGGACGTGGAGGTGGACTGGAGTCCTAGAGATCTGGGGATTTATTTGGAGGCACAGATTTCAGGGTGGGTAGATTGGGACTATAAGATTTGGAGAAGGGCCACCCCAAAAACCAGGGCTAAGGCCATCATGGACGAAGGAACTTGCAGAAGCCATAGAAAATATATATATGTTACACAACATAGCTTTGTCCAAGTTTGTATGATTCTTTCTCAAAGACCTTACATGCTAATTGAGGCAATCATTTGTACAAATTGCTGGGAAACATAAATGGTAACAAAGCTCACCTCTAATATCATGACAATTCTTGATCGATGTATTTGTGGCTCTCTTTTAGCATTATACATTTTGTAGGTTTTTGTTGAAAACTAGTGTTCCATGGAGTCTCGGCGATGGCAGACGGGGGGATGCAAGGACATGGGGACCAAGGGCCTATATTTGGAGATGGCAGGGGGACAGTGGTGGGTGGGGGTTTGCGGGGTGGATGCAAGGACGAGGGGATGCAACGCCCCTCGTGCGTCCCCTGTTGTGGTACAGGGCGGGGTTGAGGGGCAGAGCCCCCCTTCACCAAGCCCAAATTAAGGCCTTCGATACCGCACAAACCTTCATGATGCAAATCATTTTCACAATTTTATTACCATGTTTTTTGCAACACCAAGTCCTTACTATTTCTAAGCAAATCTTCATTCTTTAGAAACTAATAGTGAAGCTAAAGAACCTAACTAGTCTAAATGATGATGGCTACACATTTTTTTAGTGTTCCACGAAGACTTGACACTTGCTTTTCCTCTTCTTGTTGTTCTCACTCTTCCTAATGCTTGCACTCAACTGAAGAAGACTTGGCTAATGCTCTCGCTCTTGCTATTGCTCTCACTTTTCCTATCCTGATACTCACTCTTGCAACCTTTAGGCTTTCTCATTTTTTAATTTTTCTGACTACTTAGGGTGTGGGTAGGGTCCATAGACCATTAGGGTTAGGGGTACTAGCACAAAGATCCAAGAAAATTCTAATTAAAAAAAAAATGAATTTTTTGCCTCAGCTGTCATGGGGGATGTCTGAGAGCCCCGAGGATGGTTAGGAGATGTGAGGGAGTCCCTTGAGCGCCTTGGGGATGTCCTAGAGTCTTGGTGGCATCTCTAAAATAGGGGGATGTCCCGAAAACGTCCACGGGTACCCGGTGGTGGTGGGACAGCGGGGGGCAGGTTTCCCCAAAGTCCCTATGTCTCGGAAACGTCCCCGTCCCTGAAACGCCTGGTTTTTTTGGGGGGACACATCCCCGTGGAACACTGTTCAAAACCTACTTGTCATTTAGGTATGTATTTCGCTACTCTCTTGTACAAGTGGAAGGCAACAATAGATTTCCATATGTTTGGAACAAGAAAATTTTCATATTTATAGCTTGAGTTACTAGGTCATGTAATACCTTGGAAGGGAGAACTTAATTTGTTGTAGTTGAGGGTGATTCCAGTAGTCAATCAGGATTATAAATAGTGTTTTTGTTTATCAAACCTCATGTTTAATCATACTTAGAGTGGTTCTTTGTCTTAAGGGATGGATTAATAACAGCTTTCAAGGGGTACAAATTTCCCAATGGTGTATGTTAGAATATTAAAACATACAGGCAACATACTTCGTATCTATCAAATAAAAAACCTGTCAGTGGGTTATTATCTGCTACATGCAGTACGACCACAGGGGTCCTCGTTTTATACAAATTCAAGTTGGTTAATGACGCAACAGCAAACTTACCTCCAAGTATCTGGGAACAGGTATATAGATAAAATCTTATAATATCAGAAACCAGAGATATTGTTGTTCCCCCCTGCAATTCTTGTTTACGCACTCCAAGAAATATGTGTATGAAATAAATTTGGCTCTCCATGAAGCACCAATGGTCAAGTTTGTGACAAAACTGGGAAAATTGATAAACAAGGATATGCTTGCAGGTTGAGTCAATGTATGTCTTTGATCTTTTGAGAGTTTAGTCATTGCATGAAGATGACACAGCAAATCGATATATGAAAAACAGTTGCTTCTTAAAGGTCATGATTCAGTGGAACCACCATGTGTATTGCATTGCACTACCCAACAACATTCCATTCCCCATACAATCACAGGCAAGTTGAAGTAGGAAGCAGATTTAATAAGGTACATTTACATCCTGTTATCGTCTCTTGCACATAATCAAGGAATTTGTATCCTATAGGTATGAACTGGTTATACTGCTCTGGCATGCATGTATTCAATTGTGAGAATCTAACTGGCATATGTTTTATACCATGAAAGTCAATTTGCAATAGCTCTTAACATCTTTCTTCTTACTTCCACCCTTTTGCAGCAATTAAATTTAATCTAGTTCTCACAAAGCTATCCAATTCATATCATATTATCAGCACAGCATTTTGTTTGGTTTTGTTTTTTCAACCAATTTTCCTAAGGACCTGCTGTGGAAGGTCTTGGGATGCATCTGATTATGGACTCTTGCCCAGGTTTACAGTGTACTTTGGCTGGGTATAGCTACAAGAATTAAAATGAAATGATCATATAAAACTTTGTTTCGAAGAGAATTTTTTAGCAGCATATATAAGTTGGGAGATTGATTTTAGTATGTCATTATTTTCTTTCCCCTTTATCCAAATAAATTAAGCATTGGCATTCAATGCAGAGAGAGAACTGATCAATTTATAGTTTGTTGAATGTTATGTTTGATTCTGTAAATTAGTATACAGTTGCCTCTCACCTTGTCCTGTCAATGCACTGACAGGCATATGGTCTATAAGTAGAACTGGATGAAACGAATCCATCAAGAAGCTGTTCCATTTTCAGCTGCAATACATTAGATCTGTAAGATCAATTGTTTCTTTCAAATGCTGATCAAGAACAACTGCAACAAAGCAAGATAATTTATCTAGGGCTTCTGAGATCAATTGTCTTTCAATTCCAATAGGAGAGACTAACTCTCTCTATTTATATCTGAAAAGATATCACTTATTTTTATTTAATATGTTTAAAAAGCTGTCTAGAGACACAATAATAATTGCTGGTGGTTGTTGCCAGAATCGCATAATAGATGTGTAAGCAGAATTGCATGACTTTTGAGGGGCATTTGGCCTGTTAGGAAATTCACAAACAGATCTGTATTAGTCCCAATGAAGTAAGGCATCAAAACCTAAAGACAAGGGGTATTAGTTGATGACATCAATGAGGTAGAAGAGCAACATATTGGCAGAAGTTAAGATAATGGCAGTTAATCAAAACGATTGAAAAAGAACATGTGAGTTTGCCCAAAAATTATAAATTTTATTCCAAACATTTGAATTTACATAACCTTGGGAGTAGGGAATGTTAGACATGAAGGTAAACAACTACAAGTAGAAATCTGATTTCAACAATATGTATGGATGCAAGTGTGCAATCGAAACAATAGATCAAAGAGATAAACACATAACACATAATGTACGTGGAGAAAACCCTTTCGGGTAAAACTCCACCAAGAAGAGAGGCCCAAACTTGTATTAATCTGTAAATAAGAGAATACAATACAATATTACTTCCAATCTCTCCTTCAGCCTTCAATCTGGTAGCATTCCGGTAGTACTTGTATACAAGTCTAAAACTCACAATGAACAACAATTACAATGCATCACAATATATAGATGACGAGGAACCAAGAAGATGGCATCCAAGCTTGGGATTCTCAATCTTGCATGCAATCAAACATTTAATGACCTCTTACACACCTCTTACACCTGTCATATGGGCGCCTGGGGTCAAAAATAACATCTTACACCTCAATATAAGTTGTCATAGATGCTCTTACAGCTTATGACGGTTGTCATTACACCCTAAAGATAGGCAAATCCTCAAGGTGGCCCCTATATTCTCCCAAATCACCTTTTTACCATTATTCATGATGCAAACAGTAAATGTAACTCCGTAACTCCTGCGAGTAACTCCCAGAATTGCTAAAACTAGTAACTCTGTAATTACCATGACCAGTAAATACCTTTTACCGCTGTCGGTGAAACTCAACATCCCTTATGAGTGAATTACAAATAATAAGGAATAAATATACATGAAATTTACAAGGTTGATGGCATCTTAATTCCAACAGGGAACTTGGGTCATGTAATTGATTCAACTACTGAAACTTGTCAATAATCTTATTTACTGCATGCATTAGTATTTCAAGCTGCTATTTATTATACTAGTCAAATTGACATTATTATTTATACATGAATATAAACATCATGTGATAGATGTGTAAGCAGAATCACATGACTTTTGAGGGGCATCTCGCCTATTAGGAAATTCACAAACTGATCTGTATTTGTCCCGATGAAGTTAGTCATCAAAATCTAAAAGTAAGGTATATTCGTTAATGACATCAATGGGGTAGAAGAACAACACATTGGCAGACGTTAAGATAATGACAATAAATAAAAACGATTGAAAAAGAACATTAAGTTTGCCCAAAAAATGATAAATTTTATTTGAAACATTTGAATTTACATAACCATGGCAGTAGGGAACTTGAGTCATGTAATTGATTCAACTACTGAAACTTGTCGGTAATCTCATTTATTGCATGCATTAGTATTTCAAGCTGCTATTTGTTATACTACTCATGAATGTAAGCATCTCGTAAAATGAGGAAAGTATTTATTGAAGGTTAAGACTTTTTATGCCTGCTATCAGCAATAAGTGAGAATGGATTTAAATGTAAGTTCTCTCTAATATTATCCTAGATAGCAAAACTCATACATGCAATTCCTGGAAGGCCTATATATATTTATTGAACACACAAAAGTGCTAGTGCTAGAGTAGCACCAACATAGTGCAAGTCCAAAAGTACACTTATATGCACCCAGAGTGCAGGTACAAAGAGTGACCGAGATTCAGGACATCATAAGTCATGAGGTTATTCACCTGTCTTCACAACCCCCAACTAGCAAGAATTGAATTCTAGACACTCAGCCAGCCAGTTCCCCACCTTGTCATTCAACCACATGGTAATGTGTAAAATATAGAGTTTATTCCTCAAATCTCAAACTCTGAAATGCTGATTTATTCATACCCAACCCACATGTGGACTTGCTTTCACACACTTGCTCTTAATAGCTACATGCTGTTTATTTAGGTCTTCTGGAGAACACCCATTTTCTTATTATATAATGCCATAAAATAACATCATATGCAGTTCTTAACAAGTTAATCCTTGAAAATGAGAATGGGCACAAATCGGCCAAAATGTGCCACTGGAAAAAGAATGCCAGGCATCCTATGGAATTATCAAGAACCCATGCAAAAGATCAAAAATAATAGAAATTCAACATATATGTTTTCAGTTTAAGATTTGGTTAATTTAAGATTAAGCAATGACTGTTTCATTCTTGCATTTGTTACATAACTGTGATCCATTATTGTATAACTGAAGCAATCAAGGAACACAATCTGGGATCATCTATAAACATTGGTGATATTGTTTCGACATCCAGTTATTTGATCCTATTCTGGATCAAATTGGCAACTTCTTTCTCTATCAATCACTTTTCTTTTCGTCTTGAATGTCATAATTTGTAAATTGGCGCTGAAAAAGGGGACAAAAATTATGATTTGCTAAAATCAATCCCAAGACACATGTATTTGCTGCCAAAAACATAATGCTTGCCAACCACAATTGTACAAAAACATTTCTGCCTTTGAACTCCAGTAGATATGCCCAGCCCAACCAGTGAACCTGAGCCACAACCCATAATCCAATGCATATCAAGCCCTTCCACCGTAAATGAAGCTTTGTCCATGGCAATATCAGTGGCAAAAGACAGAAAAACCAAACAAAATACTGAGCTGTGATAACCTGACATGAATCAATCAACTTGTGAGAACTAGATTTAATTGAAAATTGAAAAAGGATGGAAGTGACAAGAAACAAGTAGAAAGCTAATATAGATTGAATTGTCATGTTACTGATTGATTTATAATATTGAAACAAAGAGGCCGGGCAAGCATAACCAATACATGGCAACAAATTCCATTAACATGTACAAGGGATGAGAGCAAGATGCAAATATACCTTATTGAATGCAACAAATGCAACCGTCTGCACGAAAAGACAGAATGGAAGATCCTTAGCAAAGAAAAGAACAAGCACAAGCTGTACTGTGAACTGTGGTAAAAATGTCATCAGCCTTTCCACCAGTGTAAACTCACGTTCATGATTAAGATATATCTGATAGAAATAGATGGAAAAGTTATGTCTTGGATCAGTCCGTGTGAGATGGTATAACAGAGCTTCGTCCAAGAACTTTTGTCCATATGAATGAAAAAAGATACCAGTCAGTATGAAGAAGAACCCTCCAGAGATCAGTCCAAATAGTATCTGTTGTTTGTTTAGTAACTTTTTCAACACGAGCCATAAGTTAACCTTAAATATGGCTGTTGAGTGGAAAACTATTGGTTCTATATCAGATGATCTGAGTTGTTTATTATTCCATAAAGTAAGACGAGGTCTCTTCCATGAGTCAAAATTTTCACTGTCAAGAATAATAAGAATGGGCAGAGCATATATAATTGGGTAGATTCTGAAATGAACCACTAGTCCATACCATAATGCTGCTTCCACAACACGACCTGCACCAAATAACCATCAGTACAAAAAAAATAGTTTTCTGGGCCTCTGTTCCTCAATCATCCATCACTAGCCACTTAATTACTTCGAAGGCAAAGAAAAAACTCAAATATGAAGAAGTCACCTCTCATTAGACATATCAGAATCCACAAAATGATTGCACACACGACAGGTTCACAGTTTCCCCTTGTGCCAATAGTGAATGTGAATGGATTGAAAAGCCATGCTGCCACACAAAGTGTACACTGTTTTTCTGGCACTTCACGTAGCCTCAGAATATAATATATGAGATGGCCCACAAACAAATCTGCATAAACTCTTCAACAACATACACATATAAGATGACCCAAGAATTATTTCTGCAGAATCCATTTTCAAGAGGAAAATATGTACTATGTATTAAGATCCATGTGAAAGAACATTTACCCTCCTCAGCATACAATGCATTATACGGGACATTCCCTATAAACATCAGCACAAAACTGATATAGGGCTAAATCTTCTTTGGGCATAAGTTTGCTCTTTTTCTGTACGTGATCTGAGTATGTGTCACCAACTAATATCTCTATTGTACATCTATATAAACACTTCTTGACCTTGTTTGTACCAACCAATATTACATACAAACTTTAGAAGGTTCCGGAAAAGTAACTTGTCTCTGCTTACTAAAATGACAGAGGAAGCAAACCACAGACCTTGTGGCTTCGAAATCCATCAGATGGATAACCACAATCGAGCAAGTCTCAGCCTCTTGCAATGGAACTTTCAAACTTAGCAGCAACCAAGAAAGCAGGACCTAATCCTGTTTGCTTTGGTTTCTATCAAATTTGGTTTTCTGAGTCTCATGTACAGATATAATAACGGCTTGTTACTTTGCCAGGGCTTGATATCCTAGCATCTAATTCTAATATTGCCTTATACTTCCATGAAGCATTTTTGGATTTGGTTATCCTGGGAGTACAGTTTCCTCTATTGTCCTGGGGGCATATGTTTTTTGCTAGTGAATTCTGAGTGAGGTTATGGGTCTAAGCTTGGACTGCATCCTAGGAAGGGGCAAATTGAGCTGCAATCTTAAGATTTGTGAACTTAGGTCAGACTGCCATGCTAGAAAGCACCCTTATTCATTACACCACAACCTTGCTACATGTCTCCCACTGGAATTATCAGTCACCTTATCCGAGTAAGGAGGAATTGAACTGGTCGTGCATTTATGAGTGCTGAGTGAATTTAGCGTCTCTGCAACTAATGTAATACTCTTCTGATGCTTTAGCCTAGTACAATGAATAGAATTTGCATATTAAAAATAAAAATAAAAGTTTTGAAAAACTTCTAAAAACAATGCAAATCGGCATCATCCACCCCCTTTTAAACTACCTGATCTGCGAAGCAAGCGAATGACACTAGTTGTATGAGACAATGGATTTCCCATTTAAACTATGGCCCGGATTAATTGGAGAACAAACCCTATGCAACTCTATATAACTAAGGTCCAATCATAAATAACATGGATCATGAAGAAATACCCAATTTAAAGAAGGAAACCTTAAAAAAAACCACTAAATACAATCCAAATCCTTCAATCATAATGCATGAAACCTGAACTTCTGGTATCTAAAAACTTACTACCTAACTGGGAGAAATCTTACCTGCAGCTGAGAAGAGAACCTTCCCCCAACAGGGATGCAGAAACGAATTGGGTAATAGCACGAATGCCAAAAGCGGTGAATATCTGTATGTAGCTCTGTCATAAGGAGATCTGTTGGAAGCCATCAAAGATGCAGCATCAGAGAACACCAAATAATCAATATCAGTGTAGTGTACTTCCATGTGGGTGTCTTGCCATTCACCATAAACTATAAGGATCACACGTATAAGAGCAGATATGAACATCAACCATCCCCTGCTTATGGTGAACATTGTTATACCGTGTCTGACAAAGGACCCTTAAAACAGTTGTGCTCGATGCCGGCTGAAGCTGACCAATAGAGGTATGTCAACTGTGTGTAAATATTTTGTGCCCGTTGGGATATAGAAATATACCCGTAGAAAACACCATATGGAAATAAAAGGCAAATGGGAGGAGGCGGAGCTAGAGAGGTTAGTTAAGGTTTTGGAAGCTGCACTGACCTTATTCTACTTGACTAGCACCTGCACTGTCAAGACCTGCAGTAGATGCGTTATATGTGGATGGTGTCATTTGGAAGAGTTTTATTGTATTGAAAAGAATATAGTGAAAGTCACTCAATGTTTTGAGCTTTTAAATTCACATTATTTTTTAAACCTTTGAATTTTTTTATTTTTATTTTTTTAAAATCCACATTATTTTTTAAATTTTATTATGTTTATTTTTAAAATTTATTATTTTTATGTGGAAGTTTATTAGAGTTTTAAATTTCCTTAACAAAGTTTCATTTTTGGTCCTTTAGTGTTTAATTTATATTTGTTTTTGTTCTTAGGATGTATGTAGAGTTATAATACCACACTTAGTGGGTTAATTGAGTCATCAAATTGTAGTTTTATGGTCACTTAATTGGTTACTAAATTGTAGTATTTTGGTTAGTCACTTGATTATTAAATTATAGTATGTTGTGTATGGGTGTGGTGACAAGTTGTTGTAGTTTGGGCACTTATGATGTTGTGTTTTAGTTCCTTTGTAGATAGGGATGAAATCTCCCATGTTTACATTAGCAAGCACTAGTTAACCTTGAGAGCTTTAATCAATACAAAAATTGTTGTTCTTTTAAGATTGATGTAAAGGTCCACCATTCATGGGGTGGTGTAAAATGGTTACCCCCTAAAAGCAAAACACCCCCTCGGTTCCACCACCACTTGACTAGCTCTTTACCACAAGAGCATGAGTGACTAGATGAGCACCTTTAGCAAGGATATGGTTCATGTGTTGCGTTGTGTTGTGCCTTGCACACACGCCCCATTTTATCAAATGGAGACTCCCCTTTGCTTTTGCTCTGCTTTGATTCAGCTTGGTCTCAACATATTTTTGAAGAAGTGGTGTCGTAGTGTTAATATCAAATTGTCCGCATTTGGGTCAAGCTTGCATAAGTTTGGTGTAATTAAGTGCTTGAGCTCTTTGAAAGTTAAGTCCAAATTAGGAGAGGTCCTTTTGTTAGGAAATCCTAAGTCTTAAAAGCCTTTTGCGCTGAAAAGCAATGCTACTGTACTTGCACTAAAATCCAGTCACAATGGATATCAGTGCTAAGATCTCTTTGCACCAAAAAATGCTTACACTGGACCTGTAGGGAAAAACTGTTGTACCGAACATGTTCGGTTGCCCTAAATAATCCCATTAGCCGGTGGACGCCGAAAACCCCGTTGGCGCTAAAATCCCCTCTGACATGATTGTGCGCAAAACTCGCCCTGCCAAATATATCCGGTCTTTCGCAAAACCCCGCAGATCCTGTTAGAGGCGAATATCCTGCCAAGAATGTGTGACACTCTGTCATTGTACCTATGTCATTAATGGCGAATTCCCAGTGTAATAAAATATTCAAATCTTTTGTTTTTCACTCATTTTGCATTCAAACGTTTGATATCTTTGCGTATTCGAGTGATTTTTTGATGAGTTGTTGCGATTTGAATGATTTCAAGCATATTCGAGTGCGACACATTAGGCTTCTTCTGCATTCAAATACTGCATTTCATAGGTTGGGGCCTATTAAACCATGTTTTGTGTTTGAAATCTTATGGTTAAGGGTTTCAATTAGTTTGGGCTTTAGGTGAGAAATTTCTTGGTAGAATTTGCTTTCATTTTCATTGAAAATCTTTCAAATTATTGTTGGCCCGTCGGGTTTAAATATTGGGTTTTGATTAGAATTTGTATATACACAGTAAATATACATTGGTTAAAGGGTTTCCTTTCGAGGGTGCAAACATTTTTGGTTAAGCGCTTCTCCAAAAGCCTTAGTTTATGCCTTGAATAAAATCATAGAGTGAGGAGCGTTCAAAACCTAAGAAATTTAACTTTGAACACACTATGCGAAAGCCCTGATCAAGTTTGCGTGAAAAATGACTTCTTATGACATATCTGATAAATGCTAAAATTTCTGCAAGCACCCTAACCCTAATTCTTTGAAAAACATGGGATTCAAGTGAGCCCAGTGTTAAAACATGACGTCATTGCATTTAATGGTTGTCACAAGACAAATCCCATAGCCATCAGAAATTCTACCAACTCCAATTAGGTCTAAAGTTAGCTTAGCGCTGAAATTTGATATCAGTGGACAGATGCTAAAAATAGCCATCGCCGGATATATCTTGTGACTTTGATTTTTTTCTGTAAGAGGATTTTGCGCTAAAAGTTGGACCAACCAGATTGTGCTAAAAGCTGCATCCATAGGATATATTCACTAACACCTAAAAATCGCGCTTATCTAGTGATGGTCTAAATCGCTGCCAAAGGAGCATTGTATATTTTGCGCTAAAACTCCCATTGCCAAACTTTTGCTAAAATTCACCACCATTGCACATATCCTGTCAAGAGCAAAATCCCTGCCATCCAGTAGTTAAAGGAATTCCCACCGGGGATCCTTAAGGAACGTTGCGCTAAAACCACACGACTGAATTTACACTAAAAAGACTATTCGTTGCACATATCCGGTGGGCTATCAAAACCCCGCCAATTTGGTCATGCTTAAATCTATCGCTTGTCCGATGATGAGCCAAATTCCGCCCAACTAATTACGAAGGCTTTGCGCTAAAAGGAAGACCTACCGGATACATCCACTACCCGCTGATTTCCCTGCCATGTGATGACTGCTCAAAACCTCGCAATGTCCTGTGACTCCTGAATATCTTGCTACATCCGGTAAAGGCATAAATCCCTACTAACTTCACCAAAATTTGGAAAACCACTGTTATAATGCTTCTTTAATGGATTTGAAGGTGTCTGATTCTATAGTATGCATGATGTTCACTACACTTTACATGTTCTTATTTGATTTTGGAATGTTATGCACGTTAATTTAGTATTTTTACACATATCCAGTAAGGCCCTAAAAGCCCGTTGGACTGGTTTTACTGCTTATTTCAGGCAAATTTGTGTAAAGAATGTCAGCATGTGGATTTTAGTGAGAACCTTAGTCAATTTTAAAGGAAATTTTGGTTAAGATAATGGATTTAAAGTAGTTTGATTGGATATTATCTTAATCTAAGGACTTAGGGTATGAACTGAAAGGCATATTATTGTCTCAAACCTAAGTCTAGGCCATTAGGATAGCTAAGTTATAAGAGTTACTCATTAGGTCTGGTCCTGCAGCATAAAGGTCTTCTCGTGCAATCAACATGAAGTACGAGTTTAAGGGAATTCCTCTTGCGACTAAGATTACCTCAGCTTGGACAAATATCAGAGATACTGACTTGGGACATATAGTTATAGAAGATTTCAGGCTCAGAGTCCTAGGTCCTAATCCTACTCCATTGGCCAAAAGGATTAGGGATAATGGGATAGCTCAAGCTGCTGCATTCCGCATCTCAATACAATGCCTGGAACTAATTGTAGCCTGTGCCAACAACTATGATCAAGCTACAAGAACTATACAAACTTAGGGTGGACAGATCTTGGCAGACCTTAGTGCACAGTCAATTGCAGAAATCTTTGATATCCCTCCATTCCCCAAACTCACCGTGTTTGACAAGAAGGAGAATGAGAAAATGTACAAGCAGGATCTAGAGACCTGCAGAAAGAAGATAAATGATGGATGGATGAAGAATAAAAGGTCAGCCCTGTCTAAGTTACCTCATACCTTGTACAAGAGCGACTTCAAGGAAGACGTAGGAGATTTGGTAACACTCCTCAGTAGAATCATGGGACTACCCACTGCTTCAACATTTGAAGGGTGGATGTTTGTGTTCATTGAAGAAATATTGCATGGAGACAAGAAAATACATTGGGCCCAAATCCTCAACAATAACATCCATGAAGATTTTGTTGCCTTTAGCACAAATGAAACTTTCAGATGGACATCTTACATTGTGTATGGTCTTGCTAGGCATGTAGTATATCTTCACTATCTAGATTGGGTACTGTTGGTAATGGAGATGGCTAATTTAAAGTATATGAATGTTAGCTACAACTTGAGATCTCTTAGTCTTTGGTGCACTGTAAACAAGTTAATGATGCCTTCACCATGCACATTACTCAAATTTTGCAAAACAACATCGCCATGAGACTATCTCCCGAGGCTGCTAATGTTGTTAAGTCATACGGGAGATGGTATATCTAGTTTCAAAAGTTTACTCATTTGAGAGTACATGGCTTCACAAGAGCACCTTATAAGATGCCACATTATCTTATAGATAAGGTAGTGCTCCTTGAGCTTACAAGACAACTCTTTCCTTGTGTAGAGAAGTTAAAACACCTGCACTGAGCCTCTATCAAATTCCCTATCTTGTTAGGAAGAGGCAATTATTCTTGTGCTACTTTGGGGGCAACTGAGTACTCTGATACAGAGCTGCAGTTGTTGAACCTCCATTTATACCATAGAAGAATTTTTTTTGATCCATTTGGTACAATGGAGAGGCATGTGAGCAAGAGATTGTTTCATAAAGAACACCTTAAAGATTTTTGGGCTAATTGTCCAGATGATTATGAAGTGCTGAAGAGGAATTATTCAAGGCTGTCTTTGGATTTCATCAAGAGGTTTCATATCATGCAAGTCCCAGATCAAGTAGTAGAAGATGATAACCTAATCCAAAGGGGACCATGGGAGGCACTGTTTAACTAGCCAATTCATTTTCCTAACTGGGTAGATTCAAAAGAAAGTTCGCTGGATGAATCAATGAAAAATCCATTCAAATTAAGCAAGAACTGGGTCAGAGGTCATAATACAAACTTGACACAAGCAGGGACAATCCTAACTTATACAGAACAGACCCAAGATAGGACAAGTAGTGATGAGGAAGATGAACCCATTGAGGTTCATAATGCAACATAAGAGGTCATAAAAGATACTGCCACAGGATATACACTTGAGGGAGATGATGAAGAAGATATACCACTAGCAGATAAGGTGAAAGACAAAAAGGCCTCTCCCAAGACACAAAAGAAAGAAAATCCTCCATTAGCTAGGATAAGGGCTACTAAAAGGAAGGACATGCCCAGTGGGAAAGGGGAGACTTCCAAAGCAAAGAAACCTAAGGCATCAACCCCTGCAGTTCCCCATCCTACTACGTCTATTGCCTCTCCACCACAACCAAATACATCTACCTCTTCCTCTACTGCCATTAATACTTCATTATTTGTCTCTCCATCCACCATGGCAACTACATCTTCTCCTCTGGCAATAAGCACAAGCTCGCCCATTCCCCTTGCTCTGCCTATCATTTCCTCAATCATTTCTCCTGCTTCCTCTTTGCTTTCCATTTCCACCATCTCTGTACCATCCATCTCTTCAGCATCTTCCTCCACACCTCTATCCATCTCTTTTGCTTCCCATTCCATTTTCTCTTCCTCATCCTCAACACAATTCTCTCTACCCCCTATTTCTACCATCCTCACACCATCCTTTTCTTTGCCATCCCTCAGTCTTTCCTCACCCATCTCCCTCTCTTCCATGCTTTCTTCTCCTCCCATTCCACCATCTTTAGCCTTTGCTTCTTTTGCTAACATGTCTCAAGTATATTTGCCACCTATTGCTACTGACTTCCTTGCTATGGTAAATAGCTCTTTGCCTCACCCAATTAGCCCCATGAAGGAGTCAATTCAAATATCCTTGCCCGTTCCACAACTACATGGTATAGAAAAAGTATGTGTTGAATTGGAGTCTCAGGAAAAGGTGGTTACCAAAGATATAACACATGAACCTCTTGTTGATTCTAGTACAATTGAAATAGTTGATATTGAGGATAGCCCAATGGAAAAGGCATCTATAGACTCAGTTTTGGAATTGGCTCAAAAAGTAGTCATTGAAAATCTGCAGTATATAGAGCAACCAGAGTCTCCTCATGATAATATAGCAGATGATGAACATAATACAAATAAGGACAGTGGGGAAGAAAGGGAGTTAGAAGTAAAAAATATTCATGAAGATTATTTGAATAAGGGAGATAGTCACATTGACTCTCCTAAGGACACTTCTAAGGCACCAGATTGGTTGCAACAGAGACTAAGTAATAAACCTCCTGAGGTAGAGGTGATGTTTCTATATTTGGACACATTTTTTGCCAGGTTAGAGAACCCGAAAAAACAAAAGAAGGCCAAGATCCAATCCAAAATTTACAAAGATACATCAGGTTCTCATGTGGCTGAAGTAGCAGTCTCTCCAGTGCAAGCCAATAAGGAGGATGTAAGACCAGAGGATTACATAGTCACAACAATAAATCTGGGGCCATCCTCCAAGGAACAAGAACTTGAGGAATTTAAAGGCTCCGTGTCTAGTATTCTTGACAGACTAAATAAAGATGAGATGACTAAGCAGCAGCTAAAGCAACAAAATGAAGAGATCAGGGCATGTATTAAGTTCTTGATGAAACCTATGAATGCAGATGGAGAGCCAAAGGCAACACCTTCTCTTCTCTCCAAGGAAGAACTAAATTTTTTTTACAAAATTAAGACTACGACAGCAACCACAAAAGAATGGTTTCATAAAGTTTATACAGAGGGATGTGAGGTAATTCTTTTTGCGACTGAATTGGATAAAGATATTTGCATCTTGAAGTCTGAATGGGAAGAAATTAATAATGATTGTACTGTTTATGAAGACTATTACTCCCATATACATCATAGAGTGCAGGCCATGGCTAACCTCCCTGATGAAGTTCTATTAGCAGAAGGCATTTTGACCCAGGATAGATTGGAGAAACCTGAGCAATGGTTAGAATTGATTGGATTGAGAAATGAAGTTTTTGTTAAGGCCAGAGATTCTTTTGGTACAACCAAAGCCTAGATTATGGAGGTAATTTATAAAATAAATGATGTATTGAGGGCTTGTGCAAATTCTGAGCTTGATGACATGGCTCCTATAAATGCACAAGAATGCAAAGATAAGCTGCACCATATTATTCATGGAGAGTCACCACTTAATATGATTGGGAAATTGGAAAAAGTTAGTGATCTCAGAGCTACATTTGTAGAATTCAGAAGAAACAGGAGGTCAAGAGATGCAGTTTACTACAAGTTCTCACAGGAGGTTGATCGGTTGAGGTTTAGAATAGATTATATTAAGGATCCAGATCCAACGGATATAAATCCAACATTATCAGGTTTTACAGCATACAACAATAGAGAAGTTGAGAAGAATAAAGTCAACCTGGATGATGAGGATCAGTAGAATATTCCAACTAGATTTTGAAATCCCGTCATTTCATTTCAACTCCAGATTTCAAGGGTCATGTGACCTTATTTTGACTTTTAAATTGGATCTTTGACCTATACAACCAAATGGGTAGTCATTTTGTCCAAATTCAATGTATTTAAGAGCTGTATTTTGTCTTTTTCTTAGAGGACAAATGTAAATACGAAAATGTAACAAACTGCTATATCTCATTTAATGCAATGTAAATTTGGACCCTTGGTGTTGAGATAATCTCCACTGTTCATCAAAAACTCGGTATGGTGCCTCCTCTACAAAAAGGGCCATCCTTTTCCTCATTGTAACAGATTCTTTATGGTGAATTGTTGAGACTCTGTTGAATTGATTAATACAAAATAGATTTTGCAGGATTGCTGGAAATTTGTTCATTGTGTTATCTCTTTTTCTTTTCATGGTTCACATCAATTTGGAGTTAGTTAAATGTGCTTTTTCAACGTTGGATGAATGTTAAAGATATCTAATGAATGCTTTGGCCCATACTATTAGTGCTTGTTGATTGTAAGTTACTGTGCATAGTTAGCTTGTGCCTCATTGTTGAATTCAGTTCGATTGCATTTTACAAATTAGATTACACAATAATTTGGGTATTTTATGAGTAAATGTGATTTGAAAACCATAAGTTTCCATTAAAGATTGCATTGCATCTTATAGCATTGTGGTTTTGTAACTTGGTAAAGTAAGAGGTGGTTTATTGAGAGGTATTTGTCTATCTGGAACATTTCATCTAGTTGTGACTGTCACTTAGGATTTGAACATTTTCTCCCAACCCTTTACCTTTTGCATTTTATTTAATCAAGCTTTGTTAGATTAGGCTATAAGAGGCATCTACATTTACAAATCTACTGAGAATATCAAAGGGCAGCTTGCACACTTTGATGTAATAGTTTATAAACCCTATCCTTGCATGTAAACCCCCTTGCTGGTACAACTGGAACATATCCACTAAAGTTATTCCTGCAAGCTAAGACCAAGCTGTATAAACCTTGGAGTAGTCTTATCTAGGATAGGATACTTTTTCAAGAGAGGTAAGATATCCTGTATTTCACCTGTGTTGCTATGTGCTAAAACCACCATCAATAGAATTAGCGCTAGAAGGAGGGCCGCCAACTTAAACCTTATATTAACCCTTCTGTTTCAGATAGTAACACTAGGGACTAGACAAAGACATACTAGATCCAGTTCAGTTGGAGAAGAATTGCTATCCTTGACCTAGTTTAGAAGAACCAGGAGAGACCAAGGAGTGCCTAGAACTCCAAGAGCACAGTCTGCCCCAAGAAACCCAGCTACAGTTCAAGTCAATTTCCCAAACATAGCTTTTTTTTGCCAATAACTAGTCTCCACTCAATTTCAACAACTACCATGACAAGCCCAAAAATTCTGATAAGTTTTGCTCAAAGTTTCGCACTAACGACCCTGACAGGACCACTAATGAACACTTTAAGATTTTTGAGAGCAATATGTTCATGCTATAGGTACAACATGAGGATGTGGTTTGTAGGTTGTTCCCCTACTCACTGCAAGATGAAGCCTATTATTGGTTTGCCAACCTTCCTTTTGCTTCCATCAATTCATGTCTGAATTTAAAAAATGCATTTATGAACCGCTTCAGGATGCCCACCACCCCTGCAGAACTTTATAGGTCCTTTGTGGAGATTCGTAGAGTCGAAGGAGAGTTAATAAGTTCCTTCAACAATCAGTTTCATAAGGCATACAATCGTCTTTAGGCTCCCTTTAACCTTGCTCAACCAACAGCTCTACCTATTTACTATGCAACATTGGATAAGATGACATCCATGTTTGTGAGAAGGGCTAATCCTCCTCCAACAACTCTAGCTGAGGCATATGTTGAAGCTATTATGGTAAACACATAATTAGGGTAGGCTACAATAGGGCCACTAAATCATATGGGTCCCATAGCCATGCCAAACCAAATACCGTTGATTAATCAGGCCCTAGCCAACCAAACCCCAGCAATGAACCCAATTCCAATCCCTGCAGCAACACAAGCCTTAGTTATTCACCCTTGAGCTCCAATCTCAGAACTACCACTTGCACAAATGCCTTTCCTTCAGTCGGTCGAGGCTGCAAAAGCCAAGGATGACAAGGACAATATCAGGGAGTTGGCAGAATAGATGAAGAAACTTACAGCCGAGGTGACACACCTAAGAAACCAAAATGCTTATTTACAACAAAGAAATTAGGGTTAGAGCCACTACCAAAATTAGAATTACCAAAGGCCCAATAGAACATGGAATACCTGGCTGAATAATGGTGGAGTCCCCTCACCGTTAGAGAACTAGAATGCTGAAAATCATTCACCAGGTCGAGTGATGTTGGCAAAATCAACGTTATGTTCATGGTGCAGGATCCACAACATGAATGCACACTCTGAGTTAGATTGTCATGAATTCTAGATAGCATCTAGTATTTTCCAGAGGGAGGTCCAGAACGTAGAAGCCCAAGAGACTCCACCTATGGGGTATGAACTGGTACCCACTCAAAGGTTTGACACTGCCCTTGTGTTAGATAGTTACATCTTTCCTTTCCAAGATGAAAATCAACTTGAGGAAGAAGAGGCTGAAGAAGTACATGCCTACCAGCAGTATAATAGAACCCCATACAACCTCAGAAGTAACAAACCAAAGGGCCCTTTCACTACCTCCATACCCTTGAATAACTATCAAGTCCCACCTGACCCAAAGGCTTCCAATAATCCTGAGGCCTCTAAGGTGGTGCCCAGGCTACAAATCAGAGTCAACTAGATGAGCCCTCCCAGAGGTTTGAAGTGGCTAAATTAGGACAGTATGTGGTAGATGAGCTTAAAAAGATGAAGGTTAGTTTGTCAGTATTTGAATTAATGAAAGTCCCAGAGGTTAGGACAACCATCCTTCAAGATATTGGAGTGAATGTTAGGGTTGAGTCTTCCCCTAAAGAAATCCCACAGAAGGAAAATCTTGACAAAGGAAAAGATAGAGTCCATGTCATAGATGCTGAATAAAAGGTGACCTTGTACAAGGAAAAGAGAGAATCCCCCCCTTTTTGTTGACCCTCAGGATATTTGGGAAAAACCTCCACAACTATTTGGTAGATTCAGGGGCCTCCACCAATGTGATGCCTTTATCAGTTTGTAAGGCATTGGGTCTAACTCCTGCCAAATCCTTCAGAAAGGTTACCCAACTAGATAAAACAGAAGTAAATATGATGGGAGAGCTAAATTGAATTCACATGCAGTTAGCATCAGATCCAAGAGTGCAACGATATATAGACATCCAAGTGGTTGTTATTCCTGACACATATGGCATGTTGCTAAGTAGAGATTGGTCCAAAAACATTGAATGGATACATGGCCACTGATTTTTCTCATATGTGGCTGCCATGGAAAGGGCTAGCTAACCAAATTCGTATTAAGAGAGAACCCAAGATGAAGCACATGATTACAGAGTACAACCAGATGAATGAAATCTTATACTCAGAAGTAGACCTTGGACTCTATCTTCCTCAGGTAAATTAGGTAGAGGAAATACTTATGCTAACTTGCGATCGATCCACTGACCCACCACTTACCAAGTGTCAGGAAATTATAGAGGCATGTGTTCAATTTGATCATGGGTCTTCCTCTGACGATGAAACATGGATTTTTTAGGGATTCAGGAGCTTTGTTGCTAAGTTCATGTGTGATCAGTTGGCAGTTGGGAGGAAAATACAAATGGAAGAACTGTTACTGCCAAATTGGTGTCATATTCACAATGCATCACATTTGGAGTTTACCTATTCCTTGCATCAGAAAGCGGTATACTAGGTCCAGAAACATTTAAAGTTGACTTTTGCTGAACCTATTCCTACAGTTAGTCATAAAATTACATCACAAGGCAAACAAGAGGTCGCTTCAGGGAAAGAGATTACAAACCTCCAAATCTGGACATTAAGATTTGATGGGTCAAGGTCAAGACAAGGGTCTGGTGCAAGTGTGAAGATGATCAGCCCCACTGGGAATTCTTATCTGGCTGCATATAGGTTGCAGTTCCCCTATACCAACAATGTCCCCGAATACAAGTCATTAGTGCATGGACTGTTAATGGCACTCCAGAAAAAGGTCAAGGTAATTCAAGTGTTTGGTGATTTAGAGTTAGTGGTCAAACAAATTAGATGACATTATTCTTGTCACGATAAGGGGTTAAATTAGTACCGAAATAGAGTCTAGGATCTGGTGGAATGCTTTGATGGTTTTAATATCCAGGTAATCCCAAGGAAACAAAACCATGTTGTTGATGCCTTACCACAAGATGCTAGTTCATTGGAACCTCTTGCCATGTTTGATCTGAAGAAATTCACTGTTGAACTAGTTCTAACCCCGTTTGTACCAGATAATATCAGTCACATGACAAACACATCATTAATTTTCTTACATCTTCAGACATGTTTGTTGCGTAGATAATTGATGAAGAAGAAGCAAAGCCAACTAAAATAGATATAGAAGGAGTCTTAAATCTAAAGACTAACACCATCCCTCATGGTATGGTGGAGCTAGAAAGGATTTTCGATTCAGACCAATTTAGTACTCATAAGAAATAAGCTGATTCAACTGGGGGAAAGTGAGAACCATACAACCTCGGTACAGAGGACGAAATCAAAAATGTATTCATTGGGAAGATATGTACTCCTGAGGAAAGTGATGCAGAGGAAAAGATCTAACTCAACTTCTTAGTAGTATATTCAATAACAAAGGTTTTCAATCCATAAGGAACCACAAGCTTCACAAGAGAACTTCCCAAAACCAGTGATCCCAAACTGAGTTTCAACTTCTCTAACCCAAGAGAGGTCTCCAACATCCTTCAATCTCCTCAAGAACTCCTACTCAACCTCAATAAACTATTTCCAAGGACTATCCCAACATGCATGCAATCATCTCCTCCATGACTGTCAAAGCACCTTGTAGCCCTGTTTTGAGGGACAGTCACTCATAACTTTTACCCTAGGACCTTTCTCAAGATTGTGATGGGTGTTTTGAGTACCCATTAAGGTGCTTTAAAACATATCAAGAAACCAATATCTGTTACTTTGTAAAAAATGTCTCAAATCAGGACTGTTACAGTGCTAAATAGGCCTAAATAGGCTTGAATATAAACAGGGTTTATTGGTTTGAGCAACTCCACAATCAATTTCTCTTAACCAACACATGGAGCACGTTACATTGGTCCTTCTTATACTCTAAAAACCCTCAAAGGTCCAATTTACCAGGTAGTTTATCAAAACATAAGTTCTATATCTCTTGACTGTCCATAAACTCTGTTTTTAGGACTGTACACTGAAAAAATAGTCATAAAACTTTGATTTTCTCCACCTCAATCTTAGCCATTTGGTCAGAGACCTCTAAAATACAAAATAAAATGCTACCATAATCATTTCCACCAAGTATTAATAACATGCAATGGATAAATTGGGGGAAACACCAAGTTTACATGCCACTGTTTACCCTAACCAGGGTTTTGACAGTTTTAGACAAAAATGCAAGAACTAACTCAAAACACAATCAAAATGCATGAGGCCGACTTCATATGGAAGGTGATTGAAGACACTAATACTTACAACCAATTAAACATGCACTCATGCCCGTACAGTGCCGTACAATGCAAGAAGACAACAAATTTCTGAAGTAGAATATAGAAAAATAGTTCTTTTAACATTCTATTCTCATTCTTCAATCACCTCCGAGTTTTCAAAGGTTACAACGCCTATTTAAAGGCATTACACTCATGTCTAACTGACTTTTAACTTCCTCAAGCGAACTGACCTTTGGTATTCCATCCCAAAACTGTCTTTTTAGTAACTTGACTATTTTTTCCAATTTTATATTGGCAACCTTTACATGGTTTGCAATATTTTGCATTTTTAAGACTCCTAGTCTCCTAGACACATAACAGTGACTCAAAATAACCTTATTACAATGTGGAAGCATACAAATTTAATCAAACTCAAGGTTTTGTTTAGGGCAATATTAATTTGCCAAGGTGCTCCTGCACCATACAACCAACCAACAAAATTTCCAAGTCCCTTGGAAATGTACCTGCAACAAAGTCTTTTTCTGCATTTCCTCTATCTTTATCTTCAATCTTCTCAGCTACAATCTTCCAATCTATAGAAATGGTGACCAACCAACCAACAGAACAAACTGCCATCTTCACAGAGCATCCTCAGGCTCCTTCTACTCCTATCAGTGGAGTATTCTTTAGGCTGCAACATCAAGTGCTTCTTCAGGTATCCATATCTCTCACTGCTTCACAACAAACCAACTCACCAAACCATTCATCTCACCCAACAACAGATTCTGGTGATGCACCTACCACTCTCTCCTCAGTGGTTTCTCTCTGTACCCTTATCCAGCCTAATCTCCATTGGAGAATGGTCATGACAGACCTCATCTTGTCTACCCACACACACAACCTCAGAAAACATCCTTCTGCAGCTAGATGGATAAGCACTTGCAACCAAACAACTTAATAAACAAAATAGCGGTCACCAACACAATCTTTCCTTCAGTTCTTCACTTGCCTTCTTAGTGATAGGAACAAATACAACATCTCCTCCTAGAGCTTTTGCTAGCTCTGATACCAATCTGATGCAGAGGAAAATATCTAACTCAACTTCTTAGTAGTATATTCAATAACAAAGGTTTTCAATCCATAAGGAACCACAAGCTTCACAAGAGAACTTCCCAAAACCAGTGATCCCAAACCGAGTTTCAACTTCTCTAACCCAAGAGAGGTCTCTAACATCCTTCAATCTCCTCAAGAACTCCTACTCAACCTCAATAAACTATTTCCAAGGACTATCCGAACATGCATGCAATCATCTCCTCCATGACTGTCAAAGCACCTTGTAGCCCTGTTTTGAGGGACAGTCACTCATAACTTTTACCCTAGGACCTTTCTCAAGACTGTGATGGTTGTTTTGAGTACCCATTAAGGTGCTTTAAAACATATCAAGAAATCAATATCTGTTACTTTGTAAAAAATGTCTCAAATCAGGACTGTTACAGTGCTAAATAGGCCTAAATAGGCTTGAATATAAACAGGGTTTATTGGTTTGAGCAACTCCACAATCAATTTCTCTTAACCAACACTTGGAGCACGTTACATTGGTCCTTGTTATACTCTAAAAACCCTCAAAGGTCCAATTTACCAGGGAGTTTATCAAAACATAAGTTCTATATCTCTTGACTGTCCATAAACTCTGTTTTCAGGACTGTATACTGAAAAAATAGTCATAAAACTTTGATTTTCTCCACCTCAATCTTAGCCATTTGGTCAGAGACCTCTAGAATACAAAAGCAAATGCTACCACAATCATTTCCACCAAGTATTAATAACATGCAATGGATAAATCGGGGGAAACACCAAGTTTACATGCCACTATTTACCCTAACCAGGGTTTTGACAGTTTTAGACAAAAATGCAAGAACTAACTCAAAACACAATCAAAATGCATGAGGCTGACTTCATATGGAAGGTGATTGAAGACACTAATACTTACAACCAATTAAACATGCACTCATGCCCTTACAGTGCTGTACAACGCAAGAAGACAACAAATTTCTGAAGTAGAATATAGAAAAACAATTCTTTTAACATTCTATTCTCGTTCTTCAATCACCTCCGAGTTTTCAAAGGCTACAAAGCCTATTTAAAGGCATTACACTCATGTCTAACTAACTTTTAACTTCCTCAAGTGAACTGACCTTTGGTATTCCATCCCAAAACTATCTTTTTAGTAACTTGACTATTTTTTCCAATTTTATATTGGCAACCTTTACATGGTTTGCAATATTTTGCATATTTAAGACTCCTAGTCTCCTAGACACATAACAATGACTCAAAATAACCTTATTACAATGTGGAAGCATACAAATTTAATCAAACTTAAGGATTTGTTTAGGGCAATATTAATTTGCCAAGGTGTTCTTGCACCATAACAAAGGTTTTCAATCCATAAGGATCCACAAGCTTCACAAGAGAACTTCCCAAAACCAGTGATCCCAAACTAAGTATCATCATCTCTGACCCAAATCAGGTTTCTCCATGCCTTCACATCCCTTAGGAATACTAATTCAATAGGGACAAGCATTTATCAAGGACTGTCCCAACATGCATGCAACAACTCCTTCGTTGATTGTCAAAGCACCTTGTAGCCCTGTTTTGAAGGACAGTCACTCATAACTTTTACCATAAGACTCTTCTCAAGACTGTGAAGAGCATTTTGGATACCCATCAGAGAGCTTTAAGACATATCTAAAAATCAACCTATGTTGCTTTGGAAAATTTTGCTAAACAAAGTACTGTCAACGTGCATATTAGGCCTATTAGGCATTGTCACCAACAAGGCCTTATTGCTTCTCCTATCTCCAAGCTCTAGCTCTCATAACCAACACTTGGAACAGTGTTAAATGGACATACTCATGCTTATAAAACCATCCAAAGTCCCAAATTACTAAACAATTTATCAGACCTTTTAAGTCCTTACCTCTTGACTGTCCATAAACTCTGTCTTCCTGGACTGTGACAGAAAAACAGTCATAAAACCATGATTTTTTCCACATCCACCTTAGTCATATGGTCAGAGACCTCTAGAATACAAAAGCAAATGCTACCACAATCATTTCCACCAAGTATTAATAACATGCAATGGATAAATCGGGGGAAACACCAAGTTTACATGCCACTGTTTACCCTAACCAGGGTTTTGACAGTTTTAGACAAAAATGCAAGAACTAACTCAAAACACAATCAAAATGCATGAGGCTGACTTCATATGGAAGGTGATTGAAGACACTAATACTTACAACCAATTAAACATGCACTCATGCCTGTACAGTGCCGTACAATGCAAGAAGACAACAAATTTCTGAAGTAGAATATAGAAAAACAGTTCTTTTAACATTCTATTCTCATTCCTTAATCACCTCTGAGTTTTCAAAGGTTAGAAAGCCTATTTAAAGGCACTACAGTCATGTCTAATTGACTTTTAACTTCCTCAAGCGAACTGATCTTTGGTATTCCATCCCAAAACTGTCTTTTTAGTAACTTGACTGTTTTTTCCAATTTTATATTGGCAACCTTTACATGGTTTGCAATATTTTGCATATTTAAGACTCCTAGTCTCCTAGACACATAACAATGACTCAAAATAACCTTATTACAATGTGGAAGCATACAAATTTAATCAAACTCAAGGATTTGTTTAGGGCAATATTAATTTGCCAAGGTGCTCCTACACCAGAAAGGAAAGGAATTATTCAAGAATTAAGGGATTATCATGATGTCATTGCTTGGAGTTATGAGGACCTAAAGACATTTGACACATCTATCATAACCCACACCATACCTCTCAAGCCAGGAGTCAAACCATTTAGGCAAAGACAACGTCCGGTCAATGCTCTCTTAGAGCCTTTGATTTTCAAAGAGGTTCAGAAGCTACTAACAACAAGAATTATTTTTCCAGTGAGACATTCCACATGGGTAGCGAACCTGGTACCGGTACGCAAAAAGAATGGTGAAATACGACTGTTTGTAGACTTCAGAAATTTGAATAGAGCTTCAGAAAAAGACAACTATCTGCTACCATCTCTTGACGAAGTGCTGCAAATAGTCAATGGGTTGTAGATGATGTCATTCTTGGATGGATATTCAGGTTATAACCAGGTGATGGTCGAATACGCTGACAGACTTAAAACTGCCTTCACTTGTAAATGGGGAATCTATCCATACTGAAGGATGGCATTCAATATGATAAATGCATGACCAACATTCAAACATGCCATAAACATTGCTTTCAAAGGCTTGGTAGGTAAATGCATTATCATTTATATGGATGATCTAACCATATTCTCCAAGAAGAGGGGTGATCATATCTCTGATTTGAGGAAAGTACTGCAACACTACAGAGATTATGGAATTTCATTGAATCCCAAGAAATGCATCTTTGGCGTGACTGAAGGTAAGCTGTTAGGACATGTTATTTCAGAAGAAGGTATATTAATAGACCCTGACAGAGTCCAGTCTATCCTCAAGATTGAGCCTCCAACCAGTAAGAAGGAGTTAAAGTCTTATTTTGGGAAGAATAACTTCGTCCGCAAGTTCATTACTGGTTTTGCTGAAATTGTCTGACCTCTGAATGCCATGTTAAAATGAGATGCTAAGATTGAATAGACACCTGAAGCCAAGGCTGCCTTTGTAGAAATTAAGCAGGCCATAGCTAATGCTCTAGTACTACTGAGTCCAGATTATACTTTGCCATTTTGCATATACTCCTTTGCTTCAGACCACACTTGTGCCGCTATGTTGACACAGAGAAGGGGAGTTGATGATGAACGCCCAATCACTTTTATGAGTACCCCACTGAACGATGCTGAACTTAGATACCTGAATGTGGAGAAATAGGCTTATGCTCTAGTTAAGGCAGTCAAGAAATTCCGTCATTACATTCTGGGAAGTAGAGTGACTGTTGTTGTTCCTGATGCTGTAGTTAAAGCATTGTTGATGCAAAATGAATTAGGAGAAAGAAGAGGGAAATGGGTCATGACACTATAGGAGTTCGATCTGGAGATACAACCTATGAAATTGGTATGAGGACAAGTGCTTGCTAAGACCATGGCGGAGACAGATCCTGGGTTGGTATCCCAACAGTATGTGTTGGAGGACATTTCGAAAGATGAATGGTATGGTGATATCTTGTTCTACCTCCTTAACCAACGATGCCCACCCCACCTAAATTCAGTTCAAAGAAGAGCTTTAAGGCTGAAAAGTAGTGGTTTCATGGTTAAAGGATCAACCTTATACAAGAGGAATCACAAAGGAATTTACTTGAGATGCCTGGACAAAACAAAGGTAACACAGGTTTTAACCAATTTTCATGTGAAGTTTGGAACAGGCCATTCCACCACAAATAAGATTTTCTGGGCTGGTTATTACTATTCTACATTGTTCAAAGACACCCATGCACATACACAAACTTGTCATATTTGCCAAACTACTGCTACTAGGGAGATAAATGCTGCTATACCATTACAACCAGCAGTGGAGGTACGCCCATTTGCATAGTGGGGACTCTACTTCATTGGTATGATCAACCCACCTTCTTCTGCAAGCCACAAGTATATTCTAACTACTACTGACTACTGCACAAGATGGTCTGAAGCTCATGCTTGTAAGCAATGTACAACTGAGGTGGTAATTGAATTTGTTGAAAAGCATATTATTACAAGGTTTGGTTGTCCTTTTTCTCTTGTTTGTGATAATGGGTCTGCATTTGCTTCTTTACGCTTTTCAAACTGGGCTTTTGACTACGGTATTGTCTTGAAATTTTTATCTAACTACTATCCCCAATGGAATGGAGTTGTTGAATCTATGAACAAAAACTTGCTTGAGGTCATCAAAAGACCGCTTGATAAAAACCCTAGAGACTGGCACACCCAACTCAGATTTGCCTTATGGGCAGATAGGATTAGACACAAGGCTTCTCTAGGAACATCACCTTATCCCCTGGTCTACAGTCTTGAGCCTATTTTCCCTATCCATTTACGAATCCCTGTGCTGCAATTCATACAAGACTATCTAGAACCGAATGACAAAATTTCAGACTGCTTAACCCAACTACCACATCTGGAAGAGAAACATGATGCTGCCATTGAAAACTTTGCCAAACATCAGGGTGTGGTGAAATGTTGGTTTGACAAGAGGGCCAAGGTTAAGGCTTTTCGCATCTTTGATTTGATCCTGTACTGGGACAAGGCTCATGAGAGAAAAGGTGAACACATGAAGTTTCATAAGCTTTGGTTAGGCCGCTACCAAATAGCTAAAATCCTAGGGGACAATACATATAGATTGAAGACACTTACTGGTGAGGAACTCCCACTACTTGTTAATGGGCAATTCCTAAAGCACTATTTTAAGGCTTAGGAGGCACCTTTGCCTTCTTTTGTGTACATAGTTGGTTTTTGTCTGTTTGTTTTGCTTTGGCTAGATTAGTTTGTTATTTTTGCTTAGTTGTTAGGTGTTGTTTTCTTTGATTAGGTTAGCTGCTTTGCTTGCTTTGCTTTTGCTTTCTACGCTTGCTTTGCTGGGGTTCTCTATTTTTTGAACGTGGTGGCTAGCTGTGCAGTCTTGCAAACGGTCCTCTCTAGGTAAGTAATTTGGAGGATTTTCTTGAGAAGCTCTAGGTTTCTACTTGGGTCTTCTTGTGGGTTCTATTGTTACTCTTAGATGGTATGATGCTTGTTCATGGGAAAAGAGTCACTAATTCAGTCCACTTGGAGTATTTCAGGTCTTATATCTCTCACATTCTTAAGTAATCTTGATGCTTCTGAAGGAATCTTCATGTTCTTGGGTTAGGTGAAAATCCCAAAATCTCACATCATGAACTATCTTATTCCATCCATTATCTCATACAGATCACAATAGCCTCCATCCACTCCACCTTCTTCATCGAATAATGAACTCAAGTCTAGTATCCAAATATTCAACAGTTCTATTGTTCATTGTTTATTTCAAAGAATGAACTGTCAAGAGTTAAGCTTTGAACCTTTATGGACGAGATATCTTCAGGCTTATGTTAGTATCTCTTCATGCTTATCTAGTCTTGAGTATTTACCCGAAGGAAAAATAGTTTCAAAATGTTGGTACTCCCTCCATTTTTTTCCTTAGCCCACAACTTCCTGTTGCAGTTCCCATCATGCCCTATGGAACATATGGCCATTCTATTTTCATGGTCCTGCATATCCCAAAGGCATGTGACCACATACACCCCCCTTCATTCATTCCACCATTGTTGTTCTAGCACCTCCCACTTCCATTTTTCATCCTTTTTATCCATTTGCTCATCAACCTTCCCTTAACTCCCTCCACTGAATCCCTGGTCATGGTCAAAAAATGTGCACACTATTTAAACAAGGAGTTTCTAGTCACCCCTTTCCCCTCCTCATGGGATTTAAAAGCTCATTTTGGATGCCTCAGTCATACAACAAAATTTCTAGCACTCGTGCAAAAGCCACAGAATGCCAGAGGTCAAATCAAAGTACATTCAAAAGGTCACCTGAAATTCATGTCTCCAAGAAGAAACAACCAAAGAATGAAATAATTTGAGTGCTTAAGCAAAGAAATAGCAAGTCAGAGGAAGCATCCATATAAATCCCAAACAATCCCTTTTCACTCCATCCATCCAAAACTTCATCCCATTCAAGGTCCTAAGTTCATTCCTCTCGCAAGCATAAGAAGAACAAAGAAAATCATGACAAATGTTAAGTTTATGCAGGTCTCTAAAATCCCATGCCCTCCGTTCCCTCAATACCATCCCATTATTTCCTACATCCCCTCTGCACCTAAGCTTTAGTGTTTATTTCGGTGTGTGCAATTGTTGGTCATGGTCTTCTCCTATTGTACATCTGTTCCATATACCTTTGTTTCCTCATCTCCTATCCATTCTGTCTTTCCCCACCTTCCTGTGGTCTATGCTTTTGGATAAGCCCTCAATCTATCATTGTGCATAGTCCCCATCATAACCCATAGCATAGTTCATCACCTTCCATTTGGCCTTCCACAGTGCACTTCATAATCCCTTATTCCCTACCAACATCGATGTGCATGATAACTCAACATAACTTCTATGCGATGACATTTGACACCTGACGTGGACTACCATCCTTTATGGAACTAGATAGCTAAGTCCTTTCATTCACACCTCTTCCTCCTTCCTAGTATATTTCAAAAAAAAAAAGAGAAATCCCTTCATCCTAAGGTGAAAACCACCCTTGGTGGTGCCTTGGATAAGTACCATGATGAAAACTTGGTAAATAGGCGTCATGGTAGGCCGGCCATATATATATGTCACTTACACTTAAGGACACATGATTTCATTCCCTCCTGCTGCCCCATTATGCCACTTCTGTACCATATCCATTTCATCCATACGCACATTTATCTTGTTTTGTCTATTCATTCTCCTTTCCAAGAAAGTTCATGTGGTGATGATTATCTATGTAGCTTGACACAAGTTTGCATTGATGATCTTGGTTGCTGACGGATAAGAACTAATGCAATTGCACACACTCAGATCTTTGGTATATGGATAGTTGTATTAAGTTAGTGATCTCTGCTTCTTTGATATTGTATCATGTTGTTTAGTTTAATGTGTGGGAAACACAGAGATTCTGGGTTCAAAAATGTTGTTTATCTTTGAAATGCTCTAGAGCATTTCCCCAGCTCTGGAGCATATAACCTCATTTGTTGTGCCTTGCACACACGCCCCATTTTATCAAATGGAGAACCCCCTTTGCTTTTTCTCCACTTTGATTCAGCTTGGTCTCAACATATTTCTGAAGAAGTGGTGTTGTAGTGTTAAGATCAGATTGTCCGTATTTGGGTCAAGTTTGCATAAGTTTGGTGTAATAAAGTGCTTGAGCTCTTTTAAAGCTAAGTCCAAATTAGGAAAGGTCCTTTTGTTAGGAAATCCTAAGTCTTAAAAGCCTTTTGCACTAAAAATCAATGCTACTGCACTTGCGATAAAATCCAGTCACACTGGATATCAGCTCTAAGATCTCTCTGCGCCAAAAAACGCTTACACTGGACCTGCAGGAAAAAACTATTGCACCGAACATGTTTGATTTCTCTAAATAATCTCGCTATTTGGTGGACGCTGAAAATCTCGTTGGCATTAAAATCCCCTTTGACTTGATTTGCGCGTAAAACGCACCCTGTCAGATATATCCGGTCTTTCACAAAAACCCCACAGATCCTATTAGAGATGAATATCCCGCCAAGAATGCATGACACTCTGTCATTGTACCCCCGTCATTAATGGTGAATTCCCAATGCAATAAAATGTTCAAATCTTTTGTTTTTCACTCATTTTGCATTCAAATGTTTGATATCTTTGCGTATTCGGGCAATTTTCTAATGAGTTGCTGCGATTTGATTGATTTCAAGCATATTTGAGCACAACACATTAGGCTTCTTTTGCATTCGGATATTGTATTTCACAGGTTGGGGCCTATTAAACCTTGTTTTGCATTTGAAATGTTATGGTTAAGGGTTTCAATTAGTTTGGGCTTTAGGTGAGAAATTTCTTGGTAGAATTTGCTTTCATTTTCATTGAAAATCTTTCGAATTATTGTTGGTGTCAGGTTTAAATATTGGGTTTTGATTAGAATTTGTATGTACATAGTAAATATACGTTGGTTAAGGGTTTTCCTTTCGAGGGTACAAATGTTTTCGGTTAAGTGCTTCTCCAAAAGCCTTAGTTTATGCGTTGAATAAAATCATAGAGTGAGGAGCATTGGAAACCTAAGAAATTTAACTTTGGACACACTATACCAAAGCCCTGATCAAGTCTGCGTGAAAAATGACTTCTTATGACATATCCAATAAATGTTAAAATTTCTGCAAGCACCCTAACCCTAATTCTTTGAAAAACGTGGGATTCAAGTGAGCCCAACATTAAAACATGATGTCATTGCATTTAATGGCTGTCACAAGACAAATCCCATAGCCATCAGAAATTCTACCGACTCCAATTAGGTCTAAAGTTAGCTTAGCACTGATGTTTGATATTACTGGACAGGTGCTAAAAATAGTCATCCCCCGGATATATCTTGTGACTTTGATTTTTTTTGCAAGAGCATTTTGTACTGAAAGTTGGACCAACTAGATTGTGCTAAAAGTTGCATCCATATGATATATTCACTAACACCTAAAAACCATGCTTATCTGGTGATGGTCTAAATCATTGCCAAAGGAGCATTGTATATTTTGCGCTAAAACTCCCATTGCCCGACTTGTGCTAAAATTTGCCTCCATTGCACATATCATGTCAAGAGCAAAATCCCTGCCATCCAGTAGTCAAAGATTGGATTTATGCTAAAAAGACTATCCGCTACACATATTCGGTGGGCTATCAAAACTTCGCCAATCCGGTCATGCTTAAAACTACCACTTGTTGGTGACAAGCTAAATTCCCGCCTAAATAATTATGAAGGCTTTGCGTTAAAAGGAAGACCTACCAAATACATCCACTACCTATTGATTTCCCGGCCATCCAGTGACTGTTGAAAACCCCGCAATGTCCTGTGACTCCTGAAAATCCCGCTACATCCGGTAAAGGCATAAATCCATGCTAACTTCACCAAAATTTGGAAAACCATTATTATAATGCTTCTTTAAGGGATTTGAAGGTGTCTGATTCTATAGTATGCATGATGTTCACTACACTTTACATGTTCTTATTTGATTTTGGAATGTTATGCACGTTAATTTAGCATTTTTACACATATCTAGTAAGGCCCTAAAAGCCCACTGGACTGGTTTTACTGCTTATTTCAGGCAAATTTGTGTAAAGAATGCCAACATGTGGATTTTAGTGAGAACCTTAGTCAATTTTAAAGGAAATTTTGGTTAAGATAATGGATTTAAAGTAGTTTGATTAGATATTATCTTAATCTAAGGACTTAGGGTATGAACTGAAAGGCATATTATTGTCTCAAACCTAAGTCTAGGCCATTAGGATAGCTAAGTTATAAGAGTTACTCATTAGGTCTAGTCCTACAGTCTAAATGTCTTCCCATGCAATCAACATGAAGTACGCATTTAAGGGAATTCCTCCTGCGACCAAGATTACCTCAGCTTGGACAAATATCAGAGATACTCACTTGGGACATATAGATATAGAATATTTCAGGCTCAGAGTCCTAGGTCCTAATCCTACTCCATTTGCCAAAAGGATTAGGGACAATGGGATTGTTACACCCTGTGTGTTTCTATCCATTTACTATTTATCTAGATTGGTTAATTTGTTTGAATATTGAATGATTATGAATCTTGATTGGAATATGTTGAAAAATGGAATAATGCAATGTCTTGTATTAAAAGTGATTATTGTTAAGTAATGTAAGAAGCAAATGATTATATTTTGATCATCTAACTACTATGGGAGTGAACTAAGTGGATGTAGGAACAAGTTGCTCCTCTAGAAGGGAGGGGAAGTATCACTCAGGAGAAGGACTTGGTCTGGTAAATGTTGGAGAAAGCCTAAATTAAGAAAACACACACACCACTATCCTATTGGTTTAGGTTAGGTCGAATCCGTGTGGGTAGCGGTAAGTGATCTATGTTGTGAATCTTGAATGCATGTTTGGATGTTCAAGTGAGAAATGTGAATTAACCTGCATGTTGATTTAAGTCTTCTTTGATAAGTTTATGGTTGCATAGGCAAGGTTTTATTGTGGTTTGGGTGTAACTCGTGTAAGTCCATGATATGTTCATACATATGAGTCGATACGAGCATGAGTGTACATAGGTAGACGTACCTACACACACTCATGAGCGTATTGCTCACAGGTATGAAGATATCATAATGGACCATGATGAGTTAATGACATTTGTGTGAATGTGAATTTTATGTGATTTATGTCTATGTGGATTTTATGTCAAATAATGAATTATGAGTAATAAGTTTTATGTGATTTATATACATATATAATATATATATATATATATATGTATATATTAAGTTATTTATTATTATATTCACATAATTATAATTATGTAATTATTACATTTTTGGTGAAATGAGATTATGTGAATTCTATTATCAAATAGACATGTTTGTATATATATATATATATATAATGGTTTATGTGGCTTATATGGCATGGCACGCAGCCTAATGTTAAGGAAGAACAACAACATTAAGTGCTTAAGCTTTGAGCACATGTTAATATGTGTTTTGGAAGTTATGAGAGTTGATAAGGTAAAGCTTAAGTATAGCCTATACAAGTGCTTATGGAAGCGCATAAACATGAGCATTATAATCATTTCAAAGAGAAGTTTAAAACTAACTCTTGAGCTGCATTTGACTTTGTCTTGTACGTAGGGGAGAATATGAAAACAATTATAAGTTTTTAAAGAGTTTTTCATTGGTTTCCAATGTACTTTTTGACTTATTCTTTGAAACCAATTCTGCTAGGAAATAGGAAACATGGTCTTATATGTGTCAATTTTGTGAAGAGGTTTTTATCCTTTAGAAGTTTGTTTTATTTGTATTTGCTGAGTTGTTGTTTGAGTGTCCACTTATGTGTCATTTTTCTTTAATTTCCTTTTGCCACCTCTAAATTGGTTTTGATGAAGGTGAAGTTGTGGCACTTTTACAATCTAGTTTCTAGCCTAAGTTCTCTTGGTTTTCTTGTATAAAAAGGGTAGCCCCTCTCATTCTATTCTATACCAATCTTTCTAGCCAAGAGCTTTCTTATTTGTTGTTGTAATTCTGAGTTAGTGTTGTGAGATTCTTGTTATTCTGTTGTGAATTGTGAGAGGAAGTACAATAAGATTAGAGTGAGAGTTGATTGCTTTGAAAGGGAGATTTAGTTCGTTGGAAGGAACATAGGCAAAGGATTTCGTTGATTCGTTGGAGCTAATATCACAGGCATGAGGAGTTCTTATCCAATATGTTTTTCTGTTTAAAAGGCTATTTGTGTATGTTTGTTATTGATGAATGAATTATTTGTTTATCAATTTGAGTGTTTACTTGTATAAAAGTATATATATACCTAGTAAGTGATTTATATTGTGAATGTGAAATTAATCTTAGTAATAGAGATTTGTGCCTAGATGGGATTTTATGTATTAGTTTGAATATGGTTAGATACTTGTATAATGGGAATAGATAGTAAACCATAATTTTCAAGTAGTATTACTTTGACATATGTGTCATGGTAAAACTTGGGAATAGGTTAATCTTAGATTAGTGAACCTAGAATTGATGAGTAGAGTTATGCTTGGGATTTGTTGATCCATGGGATGGAATAACTAGAAATGTTAGTAAGGTTGTGCCTGGGATATGTTGATCCATAGGAGGGAATAACCTAGATGTCTTTCCAAATCGAGATAGAAGGATGGGTGAGCGTGTGACATCCATTCTGAGTTAGGGGTGATGAAACTTTGACCAAAGTAGTGTAAACAACCAACGTTTGCATTGTCAATTCACTATGATCCAGGTTTGCATACTAGGAAGGACAATCATGCTTGTAGGTTGGAGCCATAATGTATGATAGTACTGGTTATGTAAGACAACATCTTGCTCAATTTAGGCTTATCTTTGAGGTTACCATACCAATCCCTTCGTTGAAGGGTAGGGTCGTTTACCAGTTTGGTAAATGTGCGGGGGAACATAGTTAGTCCATGGTTGGCGGAAAAGCGCTTGAGTGATGCTTCTCCTCATTCAGTTGGTGGCTGGGATTTGAAGACATACAAAGTACAATTATGTATCTCTATTTTTAGCTAGCTCTTTGAAGCTTGTATGTATCTATTTTATGAAAAGTTGTAATGAGAAATATTTAATTCTTTTAAATGAGGAAATATAATTTGATTATGCAATGGGAGTTTGAAATATGTTTCAAATGTGCATCTTATCGAATGAATTTAAGGAAAAATTTTATTGTTTTCGCTATCAGTATCTTGATCATTTTAACTTTGAGTTAAACATAGTAAATCTTAGTTGGTAGAACAAGTGGTATGTTACAGGGATAGCCCAAGTTGTTGCATTCCCCTCCTCAGTACAATGCCCGAAACTAATTATAGCATGTGCCAACAACTATGATCAAGCTACAAGAACTATACAAACTCAGGGTGGACAGATCTTGGTATACCTTAGTGCATATTTAATTACAAAAATCTTTGATATCCCTCCATTCCCCAAACTCACCATGTTTGACATGGAGGAGAATGAGAAAATGTACAAGCAGGATCCAGAGACCTACATAAAGAATATAAATGATGGATGTATGAAGAATAAAAGGTTAGCCCTATCTAAGTTACCTCATACCTTGTACAGGAGCAACTTCAAGGAAGAAGTAGGAGATTTGGTAACACTCCTCAGTAGAATCATGGGACTGCCCACTGCTTCAACCGTTGAAGGATGGATGTTTGTGTTCATTGAAGAAATATTGCACAAAGACAAGAAAATACATTGGGCTCAAATCCTCAGCAATAACATCCATGAAGCTTTTGTTGCCTTTAGCACAGATGAAACTTTTAGATGGACATCTTACATTGTGTATGCTCTTGCTAGGCATGTAGTATATCCTGGACTATCTAGACTGGGTATTGTTGGTAATGGAGATGGCCAATTTAAAGTATATGAATGTTATCCACAACTTGAGATCTCTCAGTCTTTGGTGCACTATAAATGAGTTAATTATGCTTTCACCATGCACATTACTCGAATTTTACAAAACAACACCGCCATGAGACTGTCTCCCGAGACTGCTAATGTTGTTAACTCATACAAGAGATGGTATATTCAATTTCAAAAGTTTACTTATTTGAGAGTACATGGCTTCACAGGAGCACCTTATAAGCTACCATGTTATCCTACAGATAAGGTAGTGCTCCTTGAGCTTACAAGACAACTCTTTCCTTGTGTAGAGAAGTTAAAACACCTGCACCGAGCCTCTATCAAATTCCCTATCCTATTAGGAAGAGGCAATTATTCTTGTGTTACTTTGGGGGTAGCTAAGTACTCTGATACAGAGCTGTAGCTAATGAACCTCCATTTATACCATAGAAGAAAACATTTTGATCCATTTGGTACAATGGAGAGGCATGTGAGCAAGAGATTGTTTCATAAAGAACACCTTGAAGATTTCTGGGCTAATTGTCCAGATGATTATGAAGTGCTAAAGAGGAATTATTCTAGGTTGTCTCTGGATTTCATCAAGAGGTTTCATATCATGCAAGTCCCGGATCAAGTAGTAGAAGATGATAACCTGATCGAAAGGGGACCATAGGAGGCACTGTTTAACCAGCCAATTCCTTTTCCTAACAAGGCAGATTCAGAAGAAAGTTCACTCGATAAAGCAATGAAAAATCTAATCAAATTAAGCAAGAACTGGGTTAGAGGTTAGATTGCAAACTTCACACAAGTAGGGACAACCCTGACTTATATAGAACAGACCCAAGATATGACAAGTAGTGATGAGGAAGATGAACCCATTGAGCTTCATGATGCAACACAAGAGGTCATAAAGGATACTGCCATAGGAGATACACCTGAGGGAGATGATGAAGAAGATATGCCACTAGCAGATAAGGTGAAATCGAAAAAGGCCCCTCCCAAGGCACAATAGAAAGAAAATCCTCTATCAGCTAGGACAAGGGCTACTAAAAGGAAGGGCATGCCTAGTGGGAAAGGGGAGACTTCCAAAGTAAAGAAACCTAAGGCATCATCCCCTGTAGTTCCCCATCCTACTACGTCTACTGCCTCTCCACCACAACTAGATACATCTACCTCTTCCTCTGCTGCTATTGATACTTCAACATTTGTCTCTCCATCCACCATGGCAACTACATCTTTTGCTTTGGCAATAAGTACAAGCTCACCCATTCCCCTTTCTCCACCTGTCATTTCCTCAATTATTTCTCCTGCTTCCTCTTTGCTTTCCATTTCCACCATCTCTGTACCATCCATCTCTTCAGCATCTTCCTTCACACCTTTATCCATCTCTTTCGCTTTGCATTCCATTTTCTCTTCCTCATCCTCAACATAGTTCTCTCTGCCCCCTATTTCTACCATCCTCACACCATCCTTTTCTTTGCCTTCCCTCAGCCTTTCCTCGCCCATCTTCGTCTCTTCCATGTTTTCTTCTCCTTCAGTTCCACCATCTTTATGCTTTGCTTCTTTTGCCAACCTATCTCAAGTATATTTGCCACCTATTGCTATTGACTCCCTTGTTGTGGTAAATAGCTCTTTGCCTCGCCCAATCAACCCCATGAAGGAGTCAATTCAAATATCTTTGCCCATTCCACAACTACCTGGTATAGAAAAAGTTTGTGCTGAATTGGAGTCTCAGGAAAAGGTGGTTACCAAAGATATAACACATGAACCTCTTGTTGATTCTAGTACAATTGAAATAGTTGAAATTGAGGATAGCTTGATGGAAAATGCAGCTACAGACTTAGTTTTGGAGTTGGCTCAAAAAGTAGTCATTGAAAATCTATAGTATATAAAGCAACCAAAGTCTCCTAATGATAATACAACAGATGATGAACATAATACAAATAAGGACAGTGGGGTAGAAAGGGAGTTAGAAGTAGAAAATATTCATGAAGATTCTTTGAATAAGGGAGATAGTCACATTGAATCTCCTAAGGACACTTCTAAGGCACCAGATTGGTTGCAATAAAGACTAAGTAATAAATCTCCTGAGGTAGAGGTGATGTCTCTGGATTTGGACACATTTTTGGCAAAGTTGGAGAAGCTGAAAAACAAAAGAAGGCCAAGAGCCAGTCTAGAATTTACAAAGATACATTAGGTTCTCGTGTGGCTAAAGTAGCAGTCCCTCTAGTGCAAGCCAATTAGGAGGATGTAAGACCAGAGGATTACATAGTTACGACAATAAATCTAGGGCCAGCCTCCAAGGAACAAGAAATTGAGGAATTTAAAGGCTCCATGTATAGTATTCTTTATAGACTAAATAAAGATGAGCTGACTAAGCATCAACTAAAGCAACAAAATGAAGAGATTAGGGCCTATGTTAAGTTCTTGATGAAACCTATGAATGCAGATGGAAAGCCAGAGGCAGCACCTTCTCTTCTTTCCAAGGAAGAACTGACAAATTTTGACAAAATTAAGACTACTGCAGCAGCCACAGAAGAATGGTTTCATAAAGTTTATATAGAGGGCTATGAGGTAATTCTTTTTGCAACTGAATTGCATAAAGATTTTTGCATCTTAAAGTCCAAATGGGAAAAAATTAATAATGATTGTACTATTTATGAAGACTATTACTCCCATATACATCCTAGAGTGCAGGCCATGGCTAACCTCCCTGATGAAGTTCTATTAGCAGAAGGCATTTTGACCCAGGATAGATTGGAGAAAGCTAAGCAATGGTTAGAATTGATTAGATTAAGAAAGGAAGTTTTTGATAAGGCCAGAGATTGTTTTGGTACAGCCAGAGCCCAGATTATGGAGGTAATTTATAAAATAAATGATGCATTGAGGGCTTGTGCAAATTCTAACCTTGATGACATGGCTCCAATAAATGCATGGTGCCACAAAGTGTTCTGCAAATTCATAAACATCTGATGTCTCAGATAGTAAAGGTGTCCATGAAGACACTGGAATCAATTTTTTGATGTCTACTACAAGATCCCATAGAGTAATATTTATGTGTGGTTGGAAAAATTGATGATTCTGATACAAAATTAAGCGGAACAGATACCAAGAATACTTGAATGTTTGGGTGTGTTTGAAATTGGCCAACTACTGGCACAATGCAAAAGCTATATGCTCCACAAAATCAAATTTGTATGCCTGCGCTTTCGAGACTATCTTGAACTAAAAAATAGCTCCAAGCTGCCAGTCATGCACATTTACATCCTCATTCTGGCCAAAAATGAACGTTAGCATTGAACAAACATCTTGCACATTTGGAGTAAACATTGATAGGGAAAGGGGCAACAATGGTAGCACAGTGTTGTCATCGTCTAGACACAATTCCTTATTCAAGAAGCCAAGCTTTTGGTGCACTTGATGCCAAACCTGCTGCAATTGGGTTATGTTGTATTAACTGGCCGAGGAATCATATGACAAACCAAGCATATCTTAGACCGCTTGTGCATGAATGATTAGTTTGATATTTCTTTCCTAAATGATCCCGCAAGAAGAATCAAAATTTAGTGCACACTTCTCAATTACTTTTGGATATGGATGAACTAATGGGACAATGTATTGAGCCAAACCGGAGCTCCAGACTCTTATGACAAAAGTCTCTAATCTGCCTTGCTTCAGTTGTTGGATCATTCTTGCACGTGCCCCTTCTCTCAGATTTTTGGGCTTCTCAGACATATTAGGCTCAAAAAGCTCATTAACATAATAAAAAACTAGAGAAGAGTCCTTGGCCTTACCCTTCCTTACCTCTTTTGTTCTTAGAAGCTTAACTTTGGCCTGTGCTAGGGCTGAGACATATGGTCTATTATTTTTCCACTCATCTCGTAACTCATAATGTCTCTTTAGCTCATAACCCTTGGAAAATTGTCCCTCTGTCACCATTTCTACCTAGACTCTAAAATAACTGGGATCCCTACTGTCTCTTCACACACATCAACTCAGAATTCAAATGGAAAACTGTGGATTAAGATTAAGGAAAACTCTGCTATCTATTTGTTGAGAATAAGGAATTGAGACCCTTTTAATCCTACCGCTCCACTCGTGCGAGTTAATGCACCTCCTTAATGAGTCTATCATGTCCTATTAAATGATCCTATATTTTCATGTTGTAAGGTGCAGATAATAGAATCCCTTATATCTTGTAATCATATTTCAATTTTTTTTAAAAACTTGCCATTAATACTCCCTCTTGTAAGGGAGTTAGACAGATACTTTTAGATTTCCGAGTCTTACCAACGGTCTTGGGTGAATAAGACAAATAAGATTTCACTGAGAGCTTTTGTTGCCAACATGAGTTCAAGGAACACTTACTCAAAAAGAGGTGGGAGAGCAACCACCTCAAAGAAAAATAGAAGGGAAACTACTCTAACTATAATACAAGGGGGCAAATTAGATCTTATGTGAAAAGCTTTAGGAAGATCCCATTGACAGGAATCTCCAGTGCTTCTCCTTTGTGAGTCTCTAATTCATAGGCGTTGTGTTGTTTGCAGGTGGTTATCTTAAATGGGCCCGTCCATAAGGAATCAAATTTTCCATGACGTCCCGGCTTTGTAGCTCTTTCATCCCATTTCAAGACCCAACTGCCGACCTCAAATTTAGGCTCAGAAGTCTTTTGATCGAACAACTCTTAATCGTCTGCTGGTGATTTATCAAAGATTCATGTGTTGACTCCCTTTTCTCTTGAAGCTCCAACAATTCCACGAGCCTTACTTGCATTGGACCATTTTCCACTATCTTAATTTGTTTTATTAGCTGCAGAGACGGGATCTCCATTGAAAGGGGAATTACAACACTTTTCCCATATACTAGTTCGTAAGGGGAGGTTTTGATTACCTATTTTGGTGTGATTCTATCTGCCCATAATGCCACCTTTAGATACTTGTGCCATTCCTTATGATGGTCTGTCCCTATTCTCTTTATGAGTCTAATCAAATTCTCATTTGTTGACTCAGCAAGACCATTCCCTTATGGGTAATAACTTGATGAGGTTTTCAAGAAGATACCATTTCTTAAGGAGAATTTAGAAATCTTTGACCCTAGAAATGTCTTAGCATTATTAGATATAACAGTGCGAGGAGGCGCAAACCTAGTAGTAATCTCTTCAAAGAAATTTAGAATGACATTCTTAGTGGCTTCTTTCAGTGGAATTGCCTTGCTCCACCTTGTGAAATAATCTATTGCAACAAGAATCCACTTATGTCCTGAACTTGAAACTAGATTAATCATTCCTATAAAATCTAGGCCCCATTGGGTGAAGGATTCTTCAACAATTATGTGACTTAGGGGAAAAGTTGCATTCCTTCTTTTTCCAACATAAAACTGGCATGACTGTCACTTCTTAACCAATTTGTGGCAATCAGAGAACATTGTTGTTTAACAATATCTTGCTCAGATTATTTGTATGGCTATAGTCTTTGCAAAGAAGTGTCCACCAGATGTCCCATAGTTTAACTCATACAAGATTGTATGGGCTTCATCTTTTTCCACATATCTGAGCAAGATCCCATCAAAATTCCTTTTGAAAAGAAAATTATTTATCAGAGTAAAACTGGATCCTTGTTGCCTATATTATCTTTTGTTTTGAGGAGAAAGTTGACTAGGGTATTGACTGGTCTCCATAAAATGTATTCTGTCACTAACCCAAGAGTCTATCTTACTCTCCTGTACATTCAATACAACCTTTGTAACATGTTCTCCTTTTGTTGGAATTTTTGAATCTTCGGCAATGTATTGGCAAAGGCCCCTTCCTCTTATCAATTTGGTTGGCTTAACCTCAACCTCATACTCTAAAATTTTGGTTATCCAATTGGCTCTCTTTTCAGCAATTTCTCCTTCCATTATGTATTCTCAGACACTTGAATGGGCTACAAATATCATAATTTTATTGCCTGTTACTAGGTGTCTGAACTTATTTAACCCTTTTACTATAGCATATGCCTGCTTCTCAACAAAATTGTACCTAGATTTGTACTCTCATAGTGTTCTAGAAAAGAAAGCAATTGTATGTTCTCCTTCTTTCACCTCATCCTTTTGAGTTAGAACTGTTGCTATATTGTGCTCTCCCCCAAATACATACAATATGAAGTTTTTAGTGAAATCTAGATTACACAACACTGGGGCAGTAGAGATTGCCCTTTTGATGTTTTCAAAAGCTTGTCTATCTTCATTTATCCTTTTGAAATTAAGACCCTTCTTTAACATTAGAGTAATGGGTCTAATCAACCCAACAAAATCAAATATGAATCTACTAACAAAGCTAGTCTTTCTTAGGAAAGATTGAACTGCCTTCTTATTCACAGGTAGAGACAAATCCAGTATTGCTTTAACTCTATATATATCTATCGAGATCCCTTCTTTTGAGACTATATCCCTGAGCAACTTACCCTAAGGCACTTCAAACACACATTTCTTAGGATTTAATGAAATCCCAAACTCCTGGCATTTCTAGAATATGGCTTCAACATGATCAAAATGGTCTTTAGTAGATTTTGTGAATACAGTCAGATCATCTAAGTAAATCAAAATATCTTATTTATCAATCCTTTGATAAGCAATATCTATAGCACGTTGAAATGTTGCTCCAATATTAGAAAGTCCAAAATGCATTTTTGCATATGCAAAAGTTCCCCATTTTGTAGTAAAAGTAGTTTTGTGTTGATCCTCTTTTGCCAACCAGATTTGATTGTATCTTGAGAAACCATCCAGTAAAGAAAACCTTTCTGCCCTGGCTACAGTCTGTAAGATTTGTTCCATCGAAGGAAGGGGGTAATGATCCTTAAGAGAAGATTTATTCAGATCTCTGAAGTCAACACACAGTCTTATTGCTCCATTTTTCTTCCTTACTGGCACTAGGTTGGACACCCATGTTGAGTGTTTGATTGGAAAAAAAATTTAGACTCTAACAACTTATTGAGTTCCTCTACCATAAGAGACTCAATTCTCAGGTTTACTAGCCTTTGTTTCTAATGCACAGGCTTTGATCCTTCGGTTAGGTCAATAGTATGTTGAATTATCTCTTATTATAACCATGAAGGTCATCATAAGTCCATGCTATCACCTTGTCATATTTGTTACACAGAGATATCAGTCTATCTCTTTCTTCCTGAGTAGTAATTTTACCCACTTTTAGTTTTTTCCCATTGCTGACCTCAATCTCTGAGTAATCCTCTTTTCTTGCTATGAACTTTCTCTTATCTAAACTTGCATCATCAGGATCAAAAAGATTCTCGAGGGTTATCAAGGGTTATCAATCCCCTTGGAAGCTTATTTGATTTTAATTGCACTATATGATCACCATAGGTCTCCTCAATTTTGGGCTGCAATTGATCAGCAAACTCACCTGACTACTATAAGAATAAAATAATTTGAAGATCACTGTAAAAAACCTACTAGTTACCTTCGTTATCAGGGATAGCAGGGTGAATAATAACCTTGACTACTTCTTCATTAGCCAAAAGGTCTTGAGTTGGATCAAACTAAGATCCAATCTGGGCCATCCTGTCTGCTTCACTATTCTAAGACCTTGGGATGACCTCTATATTGAAAACATCAAAATCTTCAATCAGGTCCCATATACAATGACGATAAGATCTCATCCTCACATTTTTTGCTGCAGTTGTTTCCTTGATTTGTCTTACTACCAATTTTGAGTCACCAAATTATCTCAATTTTTTGATTCCTCTCTTCTTGGTGAGGATCAGACCATGTACTAGGGACTCATATCAACTTCATTATTAGTACAACTAAAATGGAAATGTAGAGCTCTGAGAATCTTTTCTCCTTTTGGTGAGGTAAGGTAGATGCCTGCTCCTGAACCATCAAAATTTAGAGTCCATATCATGGAATCTTCACGAGGACCTTCCTTTTCATTTCTTGATTGACTCATTATTTCTGGTAACTCAGGGTCTTCATCAAAATTCACATATGTTCCTAACCTAGTAGAATCATAATTCCAAAAAGGATCACCCTATATCATATCTGATAGATGATTCTCACCCTTTTCATTTCTATCAGTTTTAGTCCATTCTCCCATTTCTTCCAAATAAATTCTTTCATCCCTAGTGATCATAGCATGGGATGCTTCAAATTTTGGTGTTGCTTTATCAGTAATATGCTCCTTACATAATGGTTTTGATAGCACTTTCATTTTTGAACCATACTTGGTTCTCAAAATTAGATGTGACCAATCCAGAGACATGTATCCCCCAATTTTGGCTGTGAAATCTCTAGATAAGCATAAACCAAAAATAGGAGGAATATCTATGACTACTACATTTTGTAGTACAGTTATGTTTGGGCATGTATACAATTGTAGTGGAAGTTCCTTGATGATCCCTATGGTCTGAACTACTTTTCCATATAATTGCATTACACCTTTGGTTTATGGCTCATATTTTATCTTTAAAGAATCACCTATTTTCTTGGGCATAACTGTGGTGCTTGCACCTGAGTCTATCATTGAGTTGTGCAGTAACTTTTTCCCCACTATTAGAGTCATGTGGTTAGGTTTAGGTTTTCCTACCTCTTCTTTTGCGTTCATTAGGGTAGATACTGACTGTGGTTGAGATACTTTGGGTTGCTCCTTCCTTTTGTCTACTGAGCCTTCCTTAGTGCCGGTAGCTTTTGGTTCATTCTGATCCTTTAGAGCTTCTTTTAATATTACCTTCTGTTTAGGAATAGCTAACACATCCCATAATGATACATTAGTAGGAGCTTTCTTCAACTGTTCCACCACATTCATTGGTCCTAGTGACTGCACCTTAGGGTAATAAGGATACCTTGTTCTTTCAATTGTTGGGTTGGGGACTCCTTGATTCTATATTATCATTGAGATGTCTTGTCTTGCCACAGGGGCATAGGAAGCTTGAGCTGATGGTCCCTTTCTAGTTTTGGTTGTTATACTGGGAATGATTTCTAAAGTCTCTACCATCCTTCTCTTTGACTGAGTATAATAATCTGACTGAACTTGGGGGTTCTTGGAAGTTGATGCTTCATTGATGAACACAGATTCTTCTCCCTCAATCCATGAGAATAGTGCATGCTCAGGGGCAATCTCTCCTTCTTTCTATATAGAAATGCCTTGCATTTGAGTTGCTATTGTTGCATTTTGGACACCAAGTGACTGGTATGGGTATGGTCCCGACGATGTCCTAGTCTGGTCACCCATTCTTCTTTGTTCTTCCACCCTTTGTTGTAAATTTCCTCTTGGGCAATATTTAGGCATATGTAAATTATTACAAGGGAAACACCATGCATTTACCTCTTCAACTATATTATTCTACTTGGTGACCAACTCTCTCCTTGGATTAGGTTCAACTATTTGTAACAGTGTTGACACATGGACAAGCTAATTGGACGACTATGAAAAGGTTGGTCTCTGGGGCCCTTGATATTGGTTTGGCTGATATGGGGGTCTATTCCCTTGGAATCCCTGGTAAGGAGGCTTTTGATATGAGGTTTACTGCTGCTTGAGGTTGATAATCTCATTAGAAAAGGTTTTGAGAATGTTCTTGACATCATCCATTTCTAACGGAGAGGAAGACGACACTATGGTTGATGGCCTTTGTGATGAGGGAAAGGTATACATAGAAGTAGTGAATTGAGGAGCATTAGGGACTTCTTCTTGAACAAGAATGGATAATTCAGGGAACATTGGCATAGGGGGCCTTGGAGGTAATTTCCCAGCATCTATCAGACTATTTTATGCCCTAACAGCTATATCATATACCGCGGGAAGGGTTTCCCCTCCTAATGACTGGATCATAGCATAAATATTGGAATTGAAAGATTTAAGATAGAAGACAATTGCCATACCTGGTAGTGGTCGGGCCGCAACTAGGATTCTTTGCCAAGTTTTCTATAATTTGATATTGAAGTTAGTTATGGCCTCTTAAGGTGCTCTTTTTATAGTGATCAATTTTTGCAAGAGAGACGACCTATCTCCCTTTTCATTGAATCCTTCAAATAATGCATCTCCCAATTGGTACCAAGTACCAATGGAGTTTGGTGCTAGAGATCGGTCCAATCAAGAGCTCTGCCTTTAAAAGAAGCGGCTAGCAATCTCAGAGTTGTAAAGGATGAAAAGAGGGTTGATGGGATTGATGGATTGTTTAGCTAGACCCTCTTTTCACTCAATGCATTTAAGGACATTTAACTAAGTTGAATCACAACTTCTGCAAGAGGACTCAACTACAGGTTGGTTGTCACTTGGAATGATAGGGAAATTTGGAATTGATTGATTAATGTGTTGATTTTAGTCCGATTAAGCTTAAAACCCTAATTATGCAAAATAGTAAACAAATAGACGAAACCTAATAAATCCTTCGATAGAAATAGACTAAATATAGATTAGATACATACTAGATTTCATGTTTTGGAATATGAAAAAGTCGGGGGCTAAAGAGTGGGCACCCAAGCCCAAAGTACTATTTTTTTAAGATGACTTTGGGATCTTTTCCGTCACTGACTGCAACCACTTTAGAGATTCTCCATGACAAGAAACTGAGGGGCAAAAGAGTGGGTGCCCAAGCCCTTCCTGAGCTATTTCCCACCTTTTTCTTTAGATCCTGATTCCTTATGTTCTACAATAGTCCTCTGCAACTCCTCTCTGCAAGATCCAATGCCTATCACCTGCAATCACAAGGAGAGGGGTTGGGGGTTGTGGTGTTTAGGATCTTTCCTTGGTCAAGCCTCAGAATGGCATTCAATCCTTCCAACACCGTTGTTAGATAGAGAGTGCATGTTCTTGCAGGACATAGGCAAAAGGAATGATATGATAAATGATTGAAACACAAAGTAAATGTCACCTCAGAGGTGAATCTCTCATGAGGAGATGAAGATCTTTCACGCCATGAGGAGATGGATTGATGAAGACAAATCTGCAACAAACATGAACAAACATAACACACTACTGCTCTGCAACATAATGAAAGCCTTGAATATCCTTAGCATAAGATCATAAGTTTACATTATCCATCTAGTTGTAAAATGAAGTCCTAAACATGATTATATATGCATTCCTGCTAAACATTCATAATTCAAATTGAATAGCTCGACAAAGGGAAACCTTTTAATGGTCACTTTGCGGATATTTAAAATTGGAACCCCGACAAAATAGGGCAAGACAAGGGTGCGGGTGCCCTTGTCCAGGGACCTATTTTAGGGCCTGATTAAGACTTAGGACTCACCCCTAGGTCCCATTTGACATGGGTTTTGGGGGATTTTGCTCCGGGATTCATTTTAAACATGCATGATTAATCCTAAGGGACCTAGGAGCTAAACATAGGAGGTAAAAGTCCTAGGGGGACATTTTATGACATAACAAGAGCTATATTTTGCTCTGTAATATAATGCATAGTGCACACATCTACCACATCTTGTAAATATTCAGCTGGAGTCTTGAAGTCTTCTCCAATGAATTTAGGTAATGCCTTTAAAGCATTAGCATGGATAGGGTCCCATGTGGTGGGAGGTATCAGAAGAATGAATGGGCTACCACTATTCCAATTAACAAAATTTCTATTAGGAGTTGGGCACTCATTTGTCCTCCTGAAGTATTTTGCTGGGTTGTTCTTCTTCTTGAGACAGTTGCCAATGGTGGCAATAAAAGTCCTGGATTAACAACAGATCAAGCTCGTGTAGTCAGTCTGAGGCTCTGACTTCTTGTAGGACGTTAGCTCATGCACTTCTAATTAGGTACAAGTAAACTTTATCCCACCGGGCATGCCAAAAAACTGTTGATGTTTAATTTTGTAAGAAATCACCAACAATGGGAAATTCCAAGAATGTGGGACTTGATTCTTGAAATGACCTCCAGATTTTAAGGAAGCTGGATCTTCTCTATTGTTTTGAGGTAAAGGGAAGAAAAAACAAGATTATAAAAGAATACCTAAAATTGCTAAGGTGATACACCAAAATCATCATCTAACTCCAACAACACAGTGATTAAACTTAACAAAGTCTACTGGTAAAGTTAAAGAGCATAAAGCATGATTAATATTTCTAGTGTATATATATATATATATATATATATATATATATATCAGATCAACCAAAGGCTCATGACATAAAGTAAGAAACAAGAATAAGAAATAGATTACAATTTGTACAGAACACCACTCTCTCTTCATTGATTGATAGGAGAACAAAGTACAAGAGGCAAACTTTGCACAAAAATACAATATTTGATCCCTCAAGAGAGGCACTTGTTAAGGCAGTAAAATGCTTCTACTCTAGCTCTACTAATAAAAACTCTCTAATCATATCTCCTTCATGTCTCTGATCCACACTATTTAAAGTGCAAAATTCCTTCGAAGATCCTCTGTAACTGATGAAATCCTCTAACTATAACTTTCACAAATATCGGCTCTGATTGCTCCAGTTAACTAACTCTTTTCTGTTTCGGCTCCAATATTGTAGATCCTCTTAAGAATATTGACTCTCTATTCATATGTGCTGTTATAACTATTTCAACCATGAGCTTCCATGCATAGAAACTCATAAAACTGACACATGGCAGCCTCCACTGTTCTCTTTGATTCATACTATATCATAGACGTGTGGCAGGTTGGCGCATCTTCTAAAAAACTTTATCAAAAAGATTCTTTAAAACTGTGCCCTATCGACAAGTGGCTCTTTTTACTATATTCTCCTTCATAAGAGTTGGGCCCATTTAATAATCAACCATGAGACACGTGGAAGGCTCTTGCAACAATTTGAAGCCTTAACAAAAGGGGCTCTTTTCTTAAGCGCGGTGCTTACACGTGACATCTTCCGCTATCATCTGCTAAGACTCGTGATTTATTAAAAGTTGATAATGACATCACAAAACTTTTCCTTTTCCTTTTTCCCTTCGAACATTAGAGACCCGTCATTCCACCACGTGAATCCTTTGTGCAATCCAGGAGAGTCTTTTGTTTCAAGAGTTCTTCAAATGAGCGCCAAGCTGACACTTGGTGGCTTTGCTACCTTCTAGACTCTTAAAGACTCCTTTCTGCTCCAATGCTCCAACATGACTCAAAACATTGATATTATGCTGAATAATATATATTGGATATATATATATATATATATATATATATATATTTGAAAATGTAGAGTTTTAACTCTATAGTTACAATAGCTTATGGATCAGGAGCTTATACATTATCAACACCTGAAGGAATTCCTCTAGATGAACCCATCAATAGTGTTCATCTTAAGAAGTTCTATGCTTGATCCTCAGAGTATCCCTAGTAGAAAAATACAAAAAAATAAAAAAAATACAAAAATACAAAAAATAAAAAAAATACAAAAATACAAAAAAATAAAAAACACAAAAATAAAATAACCCGTCCTCTAGTGAAAACTTGGTAAATAGGCGCCTTGGATAAGTATTTTTAAGTGTGAAAAAGGTGAATTATAAGACTAGCATGCATTCTAGATCAAACCCTCTTTCACAATAGCATTCAAGGACAAGGTCGAGCCAAATCACTACCAAATGGAGGACTTAGCTACAGATCTTGTACTCAAGAGTGCTATGGAAAGATCTAATTTAATCAAGCCTTTTTATCAAACCCTAGGCCAATGATACACAAAACCCTAGTTCTACAAAGATTTGATTATAAAAGAAGATGTACAATAGATATCCAGAAACTAATTGCACAACAGTGATCAGGAAGATGTCATAACTTGTGTCCTAAAAGCAGGAATGTTGGAGGACTGTTTCAAGGGCGTCCAAGTCCTGGAAGTTAGAATCTTTGGAAGCTGTAAACTGGAGAAATGCTGTAGAGACTGCCCTGATGCCAGATCTGAAGTTTGTTGAGGTAGAAAGACTAAAGCACCAATGCCAAAGTCTTGCACAGAGGAATATTCCTGAATTGTTGTCAGATCATGAAACCCTAATCCTTGCTCAGTCTTCCTGTATCTACACTTTTCTCGGATCTCACACCTATAACTTGTACACAAGAAGAAAAGAAGGGGTTTGGGAGTTATGGTGTTGGATAAAAGCACAAACTCGTGTCACACTTTTATAAAGGAAACATCCAACACTGATCTAACTTTTTAACTTGAATCACTACAAAGTGATGTATATGCTCTAAATTTTAAAATGATGTAAACTAATAAAATGTAGATTTTTACTATATTTTATGTTTCTATTTTAAAAAAAAAATTAAAAAGTTATTTAAATGTAGTATTTATAAAATTGACACTATAATTTAGTTGCTGATAAAATACTGAAAAATAAGGTTGAATGGGATGCCACACTTTATATAATAAATTTCATTTATTTTCCTTCTATATATATTTTTTGTGTATTCATAGCTCAAAACTTTAGTGTATGGATTATTTTCTTTCCCAATTTGATGAACATATATTTTTAAATAAATCTTGGAAGTGGCGTGTAATGAAAACACAACTGTTTCGATGGGACGCCAACTTTTGTCTTCATTGTTTATCCAAAATAGGAAAAAAATTATGTCATCTTGACAAGGAATCTCTCCTCTAGTGCATCATATTTAATTTTTTTTTTTTATTAACTTTACTATTTTATGTTGAGAGGACAGTCGACACCATATTTTGGTGTTGCTGACCTACTTTTAGTAGAAATAAAAAATAAAATATAAACACTAATTGAAATGTTTAAAAACTTATATTTTTACAAAATAGATTGATTGATCTATAAAAGGGTATTTTTAGATTCTTTTAGAATTATTATTTGCACGAGTAGGAGTTGTTAGAGCATCAAGTTTTTCAAATAATTTCATTTTTTTGACAAATGAGCCCCAAAGTGATGCTACATATGTTTTTAGTGGATGGTTCCAATTGGAAAAGTTGTGGCCTAGATCTAATTTAGCTAGAATGAATCCAAATAGAACATAAGTTTCACCAAAATTGACTTTTAGTTGGAAATACTTAAATTCGTTTATGCTGATAAGTTGGCCCAAAGTTTGACACAACTTTAAACTTTTACCCTATTTAGGGACTTGCCTCAGTCAAATCTCAGGATAGCATTCAAGCTTCCCAATGCTGTTGATAGATAAAGAGAGCGTGCCCTTGCAGGGCAGAGGCCAAACACAAAATCAATATGATGAATCAAATGATGATAAATCACAATGATATCACCCATGTGATGAAACCCTTAGGAGGATGAATGCTCTTCAACTCATAAGGAGAGATAGATGATAACTTCAACCTGCAACAACACACACAATGACAATACAAATCTGCTATAGAATCATAATGAATGCTTTGAATGCTCTTTACTCCAATGCTTCAAGTTGGCTATCTCTATCTAGGTTCATAATGAATTCAGAAACACACTTATATATGCTTTCCCGCTAACATTCGTGAAATTAAGCAAAAGAGCTGACAAGGAGAAACCTTTTTAAAGGTCTTATGCCAACATACAATTAAATTTGCCCCAACCAATTAGGGAAGACTTCGATGTGGGTGCCCAAGTCCCAAGGATCCTTTTTGGTCTGGGGTAAGATAAAATAAGGACTTCTTGTTCCCAATTTACATTGGTTTCGAGCAATTTTGCCTCAGGAAGAATAACTAGAATGTATAATGTAATCACAGGAACCTAGGAGCTAAACAAGGAGGTAAAAAGACATGTGTCCACTTTTTACTCCATAAAATTTATCCCCCACTTTAATGTATGTATGTGTTTTATATGGAAAAGAGGTGGGGGTTGTTTATATGGGGGTTTTAGTTTGAATCCTCGTTTCCACAAAACATTCCAAGGGATTTTCAACCGAGTGCTTCTCCTATCGAGAGAAGAGTCATCTATTAGATTGGGTTGCCACTTGGTTTTATGCTGGGAAATTTAGAAGTTATCACACAATGTCTCTAATTAACGCTTTAATGCTATTGAAACCCTAATTTAAGCAAAATAGTAAGTAAATCTACAAATTATGACAAATGCTACAAGAATTAGACAAAGGGCAGAGAACCTTAACTCATTGTTTTTCGCAGTTCAGAGAACGAAAATGTCGGGGACAATGGTGATGGCGCCCTAGTCCAAGGTATGACTTTTTCTGTGGAATCCCGATCTCCTTCTGACACTAATTTCTATTGTATCTTTGGTTTGCAATGATTAGACAGTGCAGGACAATGTTGATGGCACCCTAGTCCACTAAGGAAGATTCTTCCAGATGTCAAAAGCTCTGCAAACCTTGATGATCACTGTCTAGTCTGTTTCTGTAGCTTCGGATGCAAAGGACAATGTTGATGGCGCCCTTGTCCAAGCAGGCTCCTCCTTTGGGATCTAGAATCTCCACAGTGTCCTCCTGCTCCTTGCAACTCCACTTCTTCCACTTTCGTAACCTATAACTTGCAATCATAAGGGGTGTGGGAGGGGGTTGTAGTGTTTAGAGGCTTGCCTCAGTCAAGCCTTGAAGAGACATTCAAGTCTTCTGAACACCGTTGTTAGAGAGAGTGTGTATCCTTGTGGGATATAGGCAAAAATCCAAATGAACACAATAACAATGCTATGCTCTACAACACAATGAAAATCACAAATATGCCAATAGCTCACAATCATGAAAACTTTCTAATGATCTTCTAGTTTGTAAATGATAACCTAAACATGCTTATATATGCAACTACTATGATTCTTGCCAAGAATTTTGTAATTAAAACTTATGATGTCGGTCTGGAAACCAAATAACGGTCACAAACCCGACATTTGAATTTAGGGCAGACCCAAAATAGGGCTGGACTAGGGCGTTAGCACCCTTGTCCACCCCCTATGTTTGTTCAAAGATCATTAAATTAGAACCCCCTAGGTCCTATTTGTCACAAGACCTAAGGTTTTCCTCATCGGGAGTTTGAATTATTATGCAAGATGTTCTAAATGCAATCTAAAGACCCGGGAGCTAAACCTTAATAGTAAAAAGCCCCCAAGGGTGCATTTTTCTGACATAACATTTAGCCCCCACTTTAATGTATGTATAAACACAAGGCCAATACATGCATTAAAGTAAGGTCAACAAACACATCAAACATGCCAGGCACGGAGAAGACATGCCAAACACATTGAAGACAATAACAGGCACGCAAAACACGGAGAAGACAATTACAGTCACACAAAACACGGAGATTACAACATTGAAGACATGCAGAGCACATAGAATACACTGAATACTGTGATTATTTTCTTTTTGATTTTCCCATATGAAAAGAAAAATGTAAGTACAAGGAAAGTAAACAAACAAATTCTAAAAAGTGTAGAGCTGTTCACCACCGGTCTTGCACTTTTTGAGAACAAACACACCATACAAAATCCCAAGGTGTAGAGGAGCTCATCACCACCGGTCTTGCACCTTGAGAACAAACATGCCAAACAAATCCCAAAGTGTAAAGGAGCACATCACCACCAGTCTTGCACTTTGAGAACAAGCATGTCATACACACACACATGGAAGACACAAAGAAAACACGACAGACAAGTGATGAAGTGAAACTATTGCTAGGTTCATCACCATCTCAGACACATTACAGGCACACACTGACGATTGTGCTTTGCCACAACAACCACCAAAAACACACTTAAGGGTTGAGTTAGTCACAGAATTGCTCCCCGCCTTGCGATGAGGACTTTTGAAAATGACAGGATAATGCAATCTCTCTGAGAAATACACCATCCCCACCTTGCGATGAAGGCTTAAGATAAAAGGATATGCTCGATATCCTACCTCCGCAGAGGGCTTAAATGATTGTGATTGATTTTTAGATTGTTCAAACATGTTTACTATCATCTAAAGCAGACAACTTACCTTATATATGCCCCCACCTTAAGGTGGTTGATATCGCGTACCAATATCAAGCACGTTAAGGTAGGAAGAAAACACATAAGGGAACACGAGCTCTCACAAAGCCCATGCCCCCCAGAGGTGACATGTACTTTACGATTGCCAAATGTTCCCACAAACACATCCCTACAAGAAAAGTGTTAGTGTCCAAATAATCATGATAAACAACAATGCATATGATCAACTACATGAAAGAGCCAAGCAAGGTGATATTCCTGATAAACACAGTGCACAGAGCAACAACAATATTGTTAAAGTGTTGTTAGCAAGATAAGATAACATTAGCATCAACATCAAGATAGAGAAATCACACGGAGTGATTCCACTAGCCAAGCATCGGATAATATGTTACAACCCCATTGTCATGTATGGACTAGGTCCATTTTCTGATTACTCGCTAAAGGGACACTAGGTCCACATCAGTATAATATGTTTTTCGTCATCCACTAGCTAGATGGAAACACTAGAGGAAGGTAAACAATAAATCAGAGAGGAGAACAAGTGTCTTAGGGACAATCACGTAGGAGGGTGCCCCAAGTCACCAACTGCAACGCTATGTCCGTAAGACACAACACACAACAATGAAATTAGATGAGAGGAAATATAGAAGAATGATGATACAAATAGAAGAAGGTCACAACAGAGGCACTCTCCTAGTATCCTTGACCTTACAAGAGAATCAAGGGTCATCCTAGGAGGCCTAACAACACATAACACAACACGAGGGAAGCACAACATGGGAGATAAAGGGTTAGATATACTTACTTGTAGAGAGGTTTATGCTAGAAGTCATCATTGAGGAGGTCATCATCCTCCCAGTCTCTAATGCTAGATGAAAGTGGTGTGTAAGGCACTAAAGCCCAACTGTTCTTGTTTTGCTCATCTTTAAGATCTTCTTGATTTGTTTCAACATTAGGTTGAATGTTTTCTTGTTCATTTACGATCCGTTGGGCATAGGCTTGTCTTCTCCTCCTCCTTTCTTTAGCTAATCCATTTCTTTTTGTCTTATTTCTTATTTTGTCATTGTTGTGTTTTTCCATAGTTTGTACAGTAGAGAAGGAAGCACCATGTTCAAATCTCATTGGTCTTGGTGGAATATTTTGTTGTCGATGAAAGCCTCCCGATCCATGTAAGGATGACGGGGGAGGAACCTCAACATAAAGGCCATCTCTCTATGGATGAGGTGGGTTATGGGACCTTTCCTTATCCACATTTCTCATGCCAAAAATTTCATCAAAGCCATAATAATCTTGTTTTATACTTGTTTCTTGTTCTTCTCTTATTGGTTTCAAAGGAGACCTGGCCACTCGAGCTAGTTATTTTGCTTTGTATTTTCTGTATTCTATGAAAGTTCTATCTCTTTGTGGCTCAAGATCTATCTCAGGTTGTGGCCAAAAGTAATCAAGAATAAATTTCTTGTCCTTAGTTGGAGGTTGATAATCATTACGATGGATAGTACAGATCTCTCCATGCAAAGGAAATTTTATACATTTGTGATTAGTATAAGGAACAACATTCATAGCTTTAAGCCAAGGATGTCCAAGTTTTACATGGAAGAGGTTGAATAAGGGGATTATATCAAATGATTGATCCACAACTTTATCATAGACCGAGACCATTAGAGTTATCTTGCCAATTGGTTTCATTAAACCTCCATTATGTGTTTTAATTCTCAAATTCGAAGGTTCATAAGATTCTTGTACCATTTCATGTTTAAGGAGGAAATCTTTTGTGACCATGTTTGTCATACAATCAGGGTTTATGAGTGTTCCATGCACAGGTTGTTCCATTATCTTTACCATGATATAAAGAGGCCCTTCGGTATTTACCATTTCTTTGTCATGAGGTGTGAATGTTATTTCAAGCTCAGGGGCTCTTCTTTTTTAATGAGGCCTAGGAACAAACCTAACATTATTATTATATTGAGAGGCCATTTTTAAGTTTGCAAAGGAGTGTCAAATCATATTTTCAAGATCTTTCAAAAACTTATGCAAAAGGCAAATGCAAGATCAAGTGATGTCGAATTGCTCTAAAATGCTTGATTTTTTAACTTTTCACAATGCAAACAAATGAAAGAAGAGGTGTTGTGAAGATTGTCAAGAGGGACATCAAATTATGGGCCTAATAAAAATACACTAATTCAAAAATACCTTTCACAACATGCTTGTGAAGCAACGCTAGAGAGTCGATAAGCCAAAACCTAGTGAAAATAGGACAAAAGATGTGATTTTCACCAAATCTCAATGCAAAAGAGTAGGGAAACGGGTGTTGTAAGGAAAATGATGATGGAAAGAAACTTATAACAGTAATAACAGCCACCTAATGACAAAAAATCTGTTACAACACGCCTATAGTGCCACTCTAGATCAAACCCTAGTGCAAAGATATCGAAAATATGCAAATTTTTTCCAAAATTTGAATGCAAAAGCCTAAAAGAAAGGGTGTTGTAAGGAAATTGAGAAGGGGCAGAAGATAATAACCCTAATGGAATCCAATTAGTGCAGAAAAATCCCTTACAACACAACTGGAGTGTAAATCTCATAAGACGATAAGGCCAAATCTAGTGAAAAATTACAAGTTTTCAAACCCTAGACATGGAATTTCACAAGGAGGCCACTATAATGCAACACTACCATTAGAAATCAGAACTAATGAATGTTTTAACAAGGTAGTAAAATCTGAAACAATATTTTGACTACAACCCTAGCTCATGCAAAACTAGGTTTTCATGAAAAATGCTAAATTTCAAGCAATTTCTAACAAATCAAGCATGCAAATGTAATGCCAATGAATTGTAAATGATGAATTTATATATTTTGTATTATATCTAATGCAAATAACATAAATTATTTTAAATTAGATGCCAATTAATTCAAATTTTACAAAAATGCAAGTCTAGTATGCCAATTTTTGCAAATTTTCCAAAATTTTTTATTTCTTTTGTAATTTTTTCAAATGCAATTTTGAAAATAATGAATTGAATGATAATGAATTTCAGATTTGATGTAAAAATCAGAGAATTAATTAAATACAATTGAATGAATGCAAACTATGTCAAAAATTAAACCCTAGAATGCAATTTTTTTTTCAATTTTTTGAAATATATCAATATTTTTGTAAATTTTTGAATGCAATAAAATGAATGAATGCAAATCTATCAAAGAACACTCAGCAAGGTGCCAAAAATTTCAAAAACATGGGTTCACCAAAATTTTTTATATGGAAAAGAGGTGGGGGTTGTTTGTATGGGGGTTTTAGTTTGAATCCTCCTTTCCACAAAACATTCCAAGGGCTTTTCAACTGAGTGCTTCTCCTATCGAGAGGAGAGTCATCTAACAGATTGGATTGCCACTTGGTTTTCTGTTGGGAAATTCAGAAGTTATCACACAATATCTCTAATTAATGCTTTAATTCTCTTGAAACCCTAATTTAAGCAAAATAGTAAGTAAATCTGCAAATTACGACAAATGCTACAAGAATTAGACAAAGGGCAAAGAACCTTAACTCATTGTTTTTCGCAGGTCAGAGAACGAAGATGTCGGGGACAATGGTGATGGCGCCCTAGTCCAAGGTACGACTTTTTCTGTGGAATCCTAATCTTCTTTCGACACTGATTTTTGTTGTATCTTCAGTTTTTGGTGATCAGACAATGGAGGACAATGTTGATGGCGCCCTAGTCCACTAAGGAAGATTCTTCCAGATATCAGAAGCTCTACAAACCCTGATGATCACTATCTAGTCTGTTTCTATATCTTTGGATGTGGAGGACAATGTTGATGGCACCCTTGTCCAAGCAAGCTCCTCCTTCGGGATCTAAAATTTCCAGTCTCCTCCTGCTCCCTGCAACTCCACTTCTTTCGCTTTTGCAACCTGTAACCTACAATCAGAAGGAGTGTGGGAGGGGGTTGTGGTGTTTAGAGGCTTGCCTCAGTCAAGCCCCGGAGAGACATTCAAGTCTTCCGAACACCGTTGTCAGAGAGAGTGTGTATCCTTGTGGGGCAAAAATCTAAATGATAATGATGATAAAACACAATAGATGTCACCTTGATAATGAAGCTCTCATGGAAGGAAGATGCTCTTCAATACCATGAGGAGAAGATGAAATCCAACCTGCAAAAAGAAACACAATAACAATGCTATGCTCTGCAACACAATGAAAATCACAAGTATGCCAATAGCTCACAATCATGAAAACTTTCTAATGATCTTCTAGTTTGCAAATGATAACCTAAACATGCTTATATATGCAACTATTAAGATTCCCACCAAGAATTTCGTAATTAAAACTTATGATGTCGGGCTGGAAACCAAATAACAGTCACAAACCTGACATTTGAATTTAGGGCAGACTCAAAATAGGGGTCGACTAGGGTGCTAGCGCCCTTGTCCACCCCCTGTCTTTGTTCAAGGATCATTAAATTAGCACCCCCTAGGTCCTATTTGTCGCAAGACCCAAGGGTTTCCTCATCGGGAGTCTGAATTATTATTCAAGATGCTCTAAATGCAATCTAAAGACCCCAGAGCTAAACCTTAATAGGAAAAAGCCCCCTAGGGTGAATTTTTCTGACATAATAGTATGATCTTGCGATTAGTACATGCATTAAAGTACGGTCGAAGCACATCAAACACATCAGACACTAGAGCGAAGACACACCCTGAGTTTAAAGGACCATTTCTAGCCCCCAATCTTAGGCAAACATAAGAAAACATTTGACAGTCACACAAGACATAGAGAATATAGTAAGGAAGCACGCAATACATGGAGAAGACAATAAAGTATGTAATACATAGAGAATACATGAACACAGTCACACAATACACAAGGTATACACAAAGAGAAGATATGATTAAACAATTGTATAACCCTAACTAGGTGATGGGGGAGCTCATCGCTACATGCCGCCATCAAAAGCACATAAAACACACAGCATGGGGGGAGTTCATTGCTAAGTGCCGCCACAAAAAATGCAAAACACACAGCATGGGGGAGCACAATGCTATGCACCGCCACTAAAACACGCAAGACACACAAGGAAGACACACAGAAAACACATAGAATACATGAGTGTTGTAGAGTATGTTGTTGACACACTATACTTCTTAAACAAAGTAGACACAGGTGATAGGGAGGAGCTCATCACTATGCTCCACTATCTAAGACACTCCAAACACACTTGACAGTTGAGCTACACTACCACAACCGCCAAAGACATGCTTAAGGGTGAATAACTCAAGATCCAACCCTACCTCCACAAAGGACTTTTAAAAGGATGTGCAACCACTCAAGGGAATACACAATCTCTCCTTCCACAGAAGGGCTTTCAAAATGCAACCCTGCCTGCATCGCGTAGACGTCCTACGGTGAAAAGAAAGCATGTGCACAAAGCATACAACCCCAAATGCATCACGAAGACACCTTACAATGAAAATGAGGTATATGAAAACAAAACAAAGTACACAACCCCACCTGCATCATGGAGATGCCTTATGGTGAAAAGGAAGCATACACAAACACACTTATCAATAATGCCTAAAATATCCAAACATTTACCACAATATATGCCCCCACCTTAAAGTGGTTGATCCCGCTTGCCGGTATCAATCACATTTAATGTAAAGTTGAAAACACGCGAGGGAACAAGAGCTTTTGCAAAGCCCATGCCCCAAAGTGACATGTGCTAACAATCATCGATTGTTCCTGACAAACACATCAATATCATTTGCTAACAACTATTGATCAATAATATATAAGCTTTGGTTAGAAAATCTAAGCTAAGATAACAACCAAATCATCTCATGAAATTTATACTGAAATAAGGCAACATACTACTCAAACAAACCAAGTCTATACTTATGGGTTCAGAACCGAGTATAGCCGTGAGGTTATACCTCAGGTATCTCAAAACCAAGTGTAACTACAAGGTGAGATACAGAACATTCCAAAGTGCCTAGAGGCAGATTTAGAGTATTACAAAGGTTTGTTACATGAATTTTATAATATGATATATGATCACATCACAACACAAAGTGATTCTACTAGTCAAGCGTCAGTAACATATTAACCCCATCTTCATATATGGACTAGGTCCATTTTTGTTTTCTTGTTGTAGGGACACACAGTCCTTATCGGTATTTATTTGTTATCGTCATCCACCAACTAGTAGAGCCACAGAAGGATGAAAATGCAAAAAAATAGAGAGGAGACAAAAGTGGCTTAAGAATGTAATGTGGGAAAATGCCCCCAAGACATCCTCCATGACATTATGCCCCTAAGGGATCACACACAACAATTGCAACAAGAGAGAGGAGAATAGAAGAATAGAGAAACAAATAGAAGAAGTATCACAACAGAGGTGGTCTCCTTGTATCCTTAACCTTACAAGAGTATCAAGGGTCATCCAAGGAGACCTAAACAACACTTAATGCTACACAGGGGAACACAACACAATGCATAAGATGAGGCTACCTGTGAGGTGAGAAATGCTTACCTGTTATAAAATGCAACTGCACTAGCGGTTGTCCTTGAGCAAATCATGTTCTTCCCAATCTTGAATTTGAGAAGAAATAGGTACATAGGGTACTATGGCCCAACTTGAAACTTCTTCCTTTAACTTTTATTTTGTTTCCATTTCGTTCGGTGGGATGTTCTCTTCTCATAGAGACATCTTTTAGGATAATGCTTGTCACTTTCTTCTTCTTTCCCTTGCATTCCTATTTCTTCTTGTCTTGTTAGTTATATTACCTAAGGGAGTTTCTTTGTCTAACACCGAGAGTTCATGGTTTTCCACATTATTTGACATTTTAGAAGAGGAAGCTGGTACAAAATTGATTTTCTAATTTTGTGATGGATAGCTTCGCTCTTGAAGGTTATCTCTTGATCCTTGTAAGGATGGTGGAGGTGGAACCTTGGCAAAACTTCCTTTTCCTTTTAGTCTACGTGAATCCTTCAACTCAGGCTCCTTTTCACTCTCTATTTGTTGGATAGGAGGAAGTGTAGCATCAAAGGACCAAGAGGGTCCAAGAGTGTTCTTTCCATATGATAATTCAACTATCTTCTTTGCTTTGTACTTTTGATATGCTAGGAAGAATTGATCTTGTCGAGGTTGATTTTCTTCAAGTGGTTGCGGCCAAAAATAATCTAAATTGAAATTTCCACGAGTGGCTAATGGTGTCCATCCATTATGATGACTAGCATGCACATGCCCTTTATGAGGGAATTTTAAGCACTTATGAATGGTAGAAGGAACTGCTTTCATGGATTTCAGTGAAGGATGTTCTAGTTTCACACGAAAGAGGTCCGAAGTGGGAATGATAACAAATGAAGCTTCCAAGGCTTTTTGAACCATTTTAATCAAAAGTGTTATCTTTCCAATAGCTAGGAGGAAATAACCATTATGTGCTTTGATCATTATACTTGTAGGCTCATAGGTATCTTGTACTAGCTCATGCATGTATAGGAATTCTTTGGTTATCACATTTGTCATACAATTATGATCGATAAGAACTCCTCTTGTAGGATTTCTGCTTATTCTTGTTGTAATGTAAAAAGGGCCATCAATGTCTCTAATTGTGACCTCATGTGGTGTGAATGATATGATGGGTTCAGGAGCCTTCCTTTTCTTAGTAGATCGGGGAGAAACCATACCACCATTGTTTTGATTTAACGCCATTTATGTGAGACTTTTGAACAAGGTACTAGTTTGAGGAAACCATGTTTTTGAATCTTTTTACAAAGATCAAGAACACACAAGTGTCACTACAAACCAAGTGATCCCAATGTTAAAGTGCTACACACAAAGGCAAATATAGATTTCTTTAAGATATATTACCAAATGTGAAAGGAAAGTTATGTTTTTATGTTAAAATACACAATGTATAATTACAAATATAAGAATTTTGAATGATGAAAGGATACCATATCAAATAAGATTTAATGAATGTTTGATGTCACTAACATGATCATGCAAAATAATATTTAAAACCCTAATGCAAGATTTAACTAACATGCAAGCTTTTTAAGGCCTAGATACGCACTTTTTCCAAGATTATGCAAGATTTTCAAATGGACAATGAAAAATATGCTATAAATCAATGCAAGATCTGATTTAAATTATCAACAAGATGCAAATGCTCAAAGCTATGGGTTCACCAAAATGCAAACCATAGTACCATAACAAGTACCATAATAAAAATTTGGCAAATAAGCGCTATGTGTAAGAGTCAACATCCACCATCTACTAAGTCTCCATCCATACCATTCCATCTCATTCCATAATAAAAACCTCATCCATCCATAATAAAGTTATTGACCTTTGCATTTCCACATACCCATCTATCATGACTTGGAAATTGTCAGTGTCAATTGTTATCCATAGTTAGTTTATCCATAGACTGTTCATCCATAGTCATCTCATCCATCTATCATTCTCCATAATAAAACCTCTACCTGAATGGGGGTAGTTTTCCTTAACCTAGGTCTAGGAATGGATCCTTGTTTTGACTCAAGAGGAATTGTCACACTTTCACTCACTTTTCCGTAAACATTATTCATCTATCACAATCCATAATAAATCCAAACTTTCACTTCATCCATCTATCACAATCCATCCTATTCACCTATCACCCCAACTTGACTAACTCAAACATAAAATGAATGATGCATCCTTTTGAAAGCTCAAGCACTTATCAAATCAGAAGAAAAAGACTACTGAAGAAATACACTTATTTGCATACCACTTGCCACATCTGCTAAATCCATCTATCCTAATCCAAAGCCTTTAATAGATATATCTTTCCTACAATAAGGCCCAATCTACCATGAGCACCCTCTTTGGCAAGAGAATATGATGGTTGTGTATTTGTTTTATCAGTTGGTAGATTTCTTTTCAGTTTATCTTTTGTTCCTTTCTAATACCTAATCATGACTACCTTGATTTATCTATATCTTGGTATGTTGCGATACAGTATGGATTGGGGTATGGTCAGTGCTTTCATATGCTGTATTTGTGGGATGATCTTATTATCCTAGTATGACTAATATTTATCTTATTTGTGTTGAAATTAGCATCTTGCATATCAATATCATTTGCATCTAAGGTTCTATAAAGGCCTTATGTGTATTAGGATCATTCTACGCTAAGACTATTTTTCATTCACAATCCAACAAGGTTCTATTATGTCTAGTAGCAATAAGTTCAAACTATTTGTTTGCAGACTCAACATCCTATGCATTGGATACATCATCACCTTGGTATTATATACCCTGGTGCATACTATCCATATGTTATATCAAAATAAGGATTTCTCTTTACATTTTATAAAGCATAACCAATGCAACACCTACCCATCTACCCATCTATATATCCCAATAAAAAAATCATAGCTTTCATGAAGATCGATCAATCATCATTTCTCTCTTCTGAAAACATCATTTCTTCTATCCATGCTAACATTGTCTTCATCCTCTTGTTTCTCATCCACATAGAAATCTTGCAAAAACATGCATGTTAGACAAAGCATCATATATATCATCATATAGACATTTATCATCCATTGCATCCATTATCTATAATACATTACATCTATAAACATGTCATCACATAAATCTGTCATCATATAACATCCATGCCATCATATCCATAACATCTATAAACATGAGATCACTGTTATCACCTAGATTTGCACCCTTTGCTACAGTTGTGAAACTTCAGCAATCTGGAGTAACATGGGAATGATCTCGAAGTGTGGGACCTTGTGAAATGAAATCAAACCTCTGGAGAAGGCTGGCTTCCTCTCTCTAAGCCTAATGCTCAGAGAAAATCATCTAAAACTAGTGCTAATGCTTGCTAGGAAAAGGGTTAGAAGGAATGCTGAAATAAACTAAGTGATACACTAGATTTAAATGTGTTTGGCTGCAACTAAATAGACACAGTAATAATCTCATAGTTGGAAAGACATTACACAGACCCATATTAATTTTAGAGAGGTCCAGAAGAGCAGACACAGGTCAAAAAATAATAAGAGAGAGGCAAAAATACCAGTTAATATTAATCATAGAGGCCAAATAGCCATTACAAAGAATAGCCCAGAAGAACAACCAACCACTAATACATCTATTTTTTATGTATATATAGCATTTCATTTGGCCTCAGTCGGTTACAAAATTCACTCTAAGAGCTGGAACAGAAAAATATCTACATGAATGACTACCCAGCTGCAGAAGTTATGGCGTCGAATATCTAGCACTGGGCAGCTAGAAAATATTCTTTAGTCTTTAATGCGGCTGCTTCATTATTGCACATCAATGAATGCAAGAAATATTTCTATCTGCTAAAAAATGGTCGCTGAAATGTCTAGTTGCCCAAAATATACAAGGCCAGATCCAAAACTTGAAAGTGAAAATAATCGCCTCAGAAGCCTGCCAAATAAAAGAGGAGGCAAAAACATGCATCTTTTCCTCTTACAGTATGTTGAAATTCGCCAGGACAGAGGAGATACAGGCAGTCAAAGTTTTGGTCAACCGCTTATATCGCTTTGCATTTGTGTATATATCGCTTGAACTTGCCGCCTGAATCGGCATCCAAAACCTTCTCTGCAACTCCTTTGTATATGCATGGCGCCTTGTATATTGGACTTGAATATGCCCTTTGAATTTTGAAATTGTATATGCATACAATTTCCTTTGTATATGCGGGCCCCAACATTTGTATGTTAATTTGCATGTATGTCTACCGCCACGTGGCACCGCCTGATTCGTTGCTGAGCTGGTTCAAGGAGCATCGCTGAAAACTGTATCTGCCCTTTGCATATTGCAATATACAAGCACAATTGTATATGCAAGCCGCGGACTTCAAATGTTATGAAATAGCCTGAAAAGACGTTGAAATCCGGCTTGTATACCTCCTTTGTATGTTTGCTTGTATATCGCATGATATACAAGCGCCAAATATACAAGCCACGGACCCCAAAAATTTATCAACTTCTTTGACTACTGGGTCGGATCCGGATTGTATCACTTTCTTTGTATATTTCCCTGCATGTTCAAATACACAAAACACTTATACATATATAAGGCGGACCCAAGACCTGAAATGCTAAATTTGATCTTCGATTCAAGTCCGCCTTGCATGTAACCCTTGTATCTTTTCTTTGTATATTGGCTTGCATGTGCAAACATACAAGCGAAATATACATTCTACTGTACATGCTCACTTGTATCTTCTAACATACAATCGGCCTTGTATGTGCACGGGCCCCACCTCTTGTACATTCGGCCTTGTATGTTTCTCTGTATGTTTTTCTTGTATGTGCAAAACATACAAGCAAAATATACAAGGAAACATACAAGGCCGAATGTACATTCCACTGTAGCGGATGCACTTGTATGTCAAACCTTGTATCTTTTCGTTGCATGTGCAAACATACAACATAATATGCATTTGAAACTTGATATACATGGAGGGAATATTCCTGTAATGTATCTCTTGCTTTGTATAATTTTCCTTGTATGTTTCTCCTTGCAACCAGATATACAAATCGGGAATATCCCGAGAATCTGCGAAAGATTCCTCCTTGTACATGCACCCTCCTAAGCCCGATATACATTCAGAAATGCATAAAACTCACTTTTTTTTATCATTTTCTAAGGCCAATAGAGATTTTGCAAGCCTGCCAATGAACATTTGAATTGTATGTTGACCAAAACTTTGACCATAAATAACTTCTTTATTTGGCCGAATTTTAGAGTGATGTAAAAAGAAAACCTGCCTATTTTTTCAAGCTCTTTCTAATGGTAAGGTTTTTTTAGGCAAGACTTTTTGGGAAATTTGGCACTTTAAGCTTTATAGGAACATTTTCCAAAGGATCTTCAAGGAAAAAATACCAGGTGGGCTGTTTAGCTCTGGACAGAGGAAAATGGGTCAACAATCACATAAATTCATCATCATAGTATATGTTAAACATCTATAACATCTATAAACATATACATCATGTATACATCCATCACATATATAAGACATCATAAACATCATATAACATCCATAACATCATATATATACATCTATAAGCATGCCATCATATATATCCATCATCATAGTATATGTCAATATAAACATTCATAACATCTATAAGCATGTCATTATCCATAGAACATCATGTACATCATACATCTCATATAGGTCATCAAAAATCATATCATCTCATATATATCTCAAAAATGGATAAGTGACATATAATGGGCTATTAAGAGCCATCAAATATATACAAATAGGCCTGCAGACATCATAGTCTCAAAAATACAATAGATATACAACAAAGTGGAAACTGTGTCTATGAGGAGCTCCCCTAGGAGGGCTCAACTCTTGAACCGGAGGTTTAAGGTCATGTGGCTGAGGGAGGCTGTTGAGGTGCTACAATTCTAGGTTGAGGTTGTCCCAAAACTAAAGCCCCAGATCTCCTAGAGGATGAGGGCCCTAATTTGCTCCTCTTGCAAAAGCTGGGTTGCCTTTGCTCTGTTCGCATTGCACTGTGATCTAGTCCTATGTAATACTTAGCCTCACGAATCACTCGGTTCAGCTCATGCTAAAATTGAGTCAACTCTGTCAACAAAGTCATCATCAGCTGGTCTGTGCCTATCATAGCCCAAGCAGTGTCTCTCTCTAAGGTCACCCTCTGAAGGGTTGACTCATCCCTTAAAGTATCATCATGACCGCTCCATCACGCTCTACTGTGATGTGAGCCAGCTCCACTAAGTTGGAAACCTATGCCTACACTTGTGCCAATCCCTGGGAGACTGTCCTAGCTTGCCTCAGCTCTGTCCTAGTAGTATCCCTCTCGTGGCGTTATCGAATCAAATGAAGCTCTGCCCATGTCTGCCTGCTAGTCTTGGCCTGTAGGAGTTGCTTAAATATCTTTGTCTCTGTCTCTACAATCACGGCATCCTATTGCCCCACCTCCCCCATCTCCATGTCTGCTTGCCCAAGACTCCCAGGGACATATTGTTGACCCACATCCTGTTGTGTTGTTTCCACCACCATCGCTTCTCTTTGTCTCCTGGCCCTGTGAGGTCTGGCCTCTAACCCTCTACCTGCAAGCTCTCCCACCTACCGGTCCTACTCCCTAACCAATCTTGGGATGGTCAGTCTGGTTGGCCTAGTAGTAAGCCAATAGACATCATACTCTTGTGTCATCCTAAGATTTCTCCTCCACCAACAAGGTCCCAAGCTACTGGTGCAAGTGCGTCGAACTTGACGAGAGCTATAGCCACAACCACCTCCACAACCCAATCGTGTATGTCTCATTGTGTCCTAGAAAAATAGCCTCTCCAATTGGAACAGGCTGTGGGCATCCAAGTTGTCTCAAAACTCTCTCCGGTAAATATTGCTCTATCACATATATGCTCCTGTCGAATAAATACTGACCCTGCCGATAATAATTCAACTACTTTGCGTCATCCTCCCATATCTCACAATCTCTCTAGGGATGCCAGATCATAGTGTTGAGCTCATCAAAAGTACACATCCAATAGGTCAGCTCCCCGAGTTGCCTCTATGTAACTGCGCCATCATACAAATGTATAAATGGCTACCCAATTTGTCTCTGCCGTGGGGAGATCAGCCTCGTGATTACAATGTGTTCCCAGGCCCACATATACAAAAGTGTGACACTTGCTGCTAATATGGAGCCAAATATGTAAACAACTTGGTGCATGTCATGGTATAACTACCCCAGCACACAAGGGCCCCATGTATATTTGGTCCCATGTGTAAACATCCCCTCCAAAACTAGACCCAACCAATAGAAAATTTACATGATAACCTTTCAGGAACTAGGACCCCACCAATCAACCAGGTCACCACTAGATAAATCTTGGGTGCTGCCACAATAATGGGTTACACTTTCTGGGACATCCTGATTTTTACTGAAATCACATATTTTTAGAAAATATAATGATTTAAGCCTTGAAAGGTTCCATTTAAAGGATTTTAATTGAAGAGGGTTTGATCAAACCCCCTTGGATAGAACCCCGCTAGTTTTAAACCATAGCTATAATGGAGTCTCCTCTACACCTATCAAAATGCTGATAAAAAACCACTTTTGATTTACCTTTTGGGGGATCAAATGAATTCATTTAAAATTTATGTTTTGTAAGTATGTAGTCCTTATTATAAGCTTTCCAAAAAGTATAATTTTAAATATATTTAATTTAATTTAATTTTTTATTTCTTGTGAATGTAGGTTTTTCACCAAACATCAAGTTCTCTTTTTCTACACACATGGAAAATTAGTAAATTAGTGAAAAAAATTCTAAAAAATATCTATACCCTAGGTATTGATATCCTTGTTTCAACAAAAAAAGAAAAATTGAATTTCAATACATACAAAAAAAGTTATGTTTTACGGAATACGCCTATGTCTAAATTATAATTGGTTTGACTTCAAAACTTAATTAAAAAAAAATCAACAAAACATTATGAAACCAAATGCATGCCCTATATATCGATGTTACCAATCTAAATTCAAAAGAATTAGAATTTTATCCTTTGTAGAAAAAAAGTTATGTGCTACGGAATACACATCACTTTAAAAAAATGTTATTTACTATTAAAAACTAGTTATCAAAGGAGACACAAAAAAATTTACAATTTAACTCCAAATTTTTTAAAAAATATATATTTAGAATCTACAAACAAAATCTCACAAATCACTAGTTCACATCATCTTCAAATTCCTAACGGTTTAGGGGCTATAGGTGTCAAAAAGTGAAGATCTAGTTCAAAATGTTGATTTCAATGTCAAGTTTGGCCAAAAAGTGTAACCCATTATTGTGGGATGACCCTCTTGTCAAGCGTTGCATGTGCCTCACGCCTATCTCATGATCCTTGATGTCGAGATCACATGTCATCAGTAGTCTCACCAATGCAGCCTCTCCAGCATCAGTATCATAGTCAACATGGGCACTATAGATTAGGATCTGAAGGATCCTTCATACATCCTCTAGGGTGATCGTGATCTCACCCATTGGTAGATGGAATGAGCTATGCTCGCTGTGCCATCTCTCCATCAATATTGTCATCATCGCCCAGTGAGCTTGCACCGGTGTCATATGCGCTACGTACCAAAGTCCCATCACCTCCCAAAATAAATCCTCATCCTCATCTAAGTCTGCTACTAATGCCAATGCTGCTAGGTGTCGCTCCCAAGACATTAGCAAGGGAAGAACAATCTGCATCCATAGAGTTTAACTTGTCAACTTTTTAAAAAGGCCTAAATTTCTACATTAAAAGCCAAAAGCAGCCCTAAAATCAATAAGTGCACTTCTGCTAGCCAAAAGCGCCAACATTTTAGCCAAAAGCGTAGTTCTATTTGCCAAAAGCGCACTTCTACATGCCAAAAGTGACCCCTAAAATGCTAAGTACCTAAACTCTAAAACCTAGCCAAAAGCAAACTTTTTTCACCAAAAGCACCATTATGTTGACCATAGGCATAGACTTTTTCCAAAATCACCGCTCTACTGGCCAAAAGCGCATTTTTTCTAACCACAAGTGAACTTTTTTCTAAACTGCTAAAATTGACCAAAAGTGCAATTTTTAAGCCAAAGGTGCCATTGCGCGTGCCATAAGAGACCACTTTTTAAGAAGTTCTAAGCACCAAAATCATGCATAGCCTCCACAAGGACCCGATGATGACACAATCCTTGTCATGTACATGTAAGTGTCGAATAATGCCCTCTTAGTAGTGATTCTCTTGGTAGCATGTGGTTTCTTCTTCCTTTTGTTGTTTCCCCTTTGTCGTGCTAACCCTTTCCTCACTTTCGACACTTTTTTACTCTTGTTGATTTGTGTTTCTTGTGCTTGAGACTTTGTCTCTAAGCCTTTTATTCATCCATTTTCTGTGTTTTAACCTTTCCCTAGTGTTTTTCATCCATTCCCACCCCAAGGAGCCCTCTAGAGGACCTCCCAAGCCATCTCCAACTTTTGGTTTTCAGTTCCAATCAACCAGTACAAATTTCCCCCTATTATTTCTAGATCTCCCCTGAGAGATTTGTCTTTTGCAAGTGGAGATTTGCTTTTGGACCCCTATTTGACTAGTGTTACATTAGAAATTGTCCTCCTACATGGAATGGTACAATTTCTCACAGTTTAGCTCCTATCCTTTGGTGTCCTTTTAACCTATGCATTTCTGGCCTTCCTAAACCTTGATTGACCTATGTCTAACTGAAGAAATGTTGTATTTTGAAATAACTGTTGACTGAACCTGAAAAGGAAGTTTGGTTCTTGGACATCCTAGACCCCCTAGAAGGAGACTTGATTGAAAAATCAGGTCTTGGGCTTGGGCTTGGGCGCTCTAGCCCTGCCCTATTTTTCAGGGTTTTCAATCTTGGCGGGGTGTCAGCTCCCGTTGTGCATCTCGAGATTCCGTTTTCAAAATATCATTTTTTGCATGATGTCAACATCTTATTTTGAAATTTGAAATTCCTAAGGTTAGATATTTAAAGACATCTAAAAATCATTTTTATTACACACACAATCTTTATGCAAGCCTTATACCAAAACTCTAACAAAATTTCCATTGAAGAACAACACTTTGTTGAAGCTCTTAGATTTATTTGAAGTTGCTATCATGGAGATATTCTATGGAGATTAGGAATCAAGATCTTGAGACTATCCTGCTCTTCCTAGGGTTTGTGCAACCTTTTGTATGATTGGGAGAAGGGTTGAAGCCTTCAAAATCGAGCTTAGAAATCCTCCATAGATACGGCTGCCTCACCTTCTTGTTCTACGAGTCTTCATTGTCTTATCTCCTAGATGTGATGTTATTGTTGTTACATTGAGTGAAGTAAGGTGTTGCTCTTTCCTTGATGCTTGAGTCATCTAGGGTTTTACATTTTCTGCATACACATTTGTTAGATGAGCACACACATCTGCGAATCTTTATCCTTGGCTATTGTTGAGGTGGGAATACCAAAAATGGGGCTTGACTGAGGCAAGCTCCTATATATCCACAACCATATTTCTCCTCCTCTTGTATGTGCAGGTTAAATTCGGTGAGATTTGATGGAAAAGAGCGACAGGAAGACATATATTATAGATACATTTGTCACAGAGTTTTGAATTTTTGGATTGCGAAGCCTGCCTGGGCATATTCTTTAGGATCTAGGAACCTTCAGGGACTTCCTGATACCTGGTGCAGAGGATTTTTATAGACAAAAAGTTGCAGGGCTTCGAGGTGGGCGCCCAAGCTCAGCCGATCCTTATTTTCTAGGTGCACACTCTCTGTACCTTATTCTCTGTATTTATGTGATATGCTTGTCTGTATCTATCTCTAAAAGTAGTTTGCTACAGTCACATTGTGTAATTAGGGTTTCATAGTTAATGAGTAGAACAAACTTGTGAAAGCCTAATCAAAACACTTACTCAGACCTAGCTAGTATAAAGGAAAGCATAGGAAACTTATAACTTGATCCCAAGCTCGGCTCTTATCTTCCTAATATTTAGCATGTGAAATAGTAGGGTTTGATTTGGTTTTGATTAACTATCATAGTCCCCTTATTTTAGAATCTGTTGTTTCTAATAAACTTTTTCTTATGTATACTTCAACATCTAATAATGCTCTCATAACTTTACTAGCACAACATGATGCTGAAGGCAAGGAACGTGTTGTATATTACATCAGCCGAACCTTGCTCGATTATGAAGTGAGATATACTGTTATCAAGAAGCATTGCTTAGCTTTAGTGTTTGAAACATAGAAGCTTAGACATTATCTCTTGAATGCTGAAATACATGTGGTGTTGAAATTCGACCCGTTGAAACATCTTTTCACTACAACTAACTTGTCAGGTCATCTTGCTAAATGGGTGATGTTGTTAACTAAATTTGATCTTAAGTTTATTTCTCAAAAAGCAATTAGAGGACAAGCATTAACCGACCATTTAGCCGAAGTACCTTCACCCTTTGCTATACAAAATCAAGAGACATTTCCTGATGACAAAATTTTAAGTATAGATAATGATGACAAATGGGAATTGTATTTCGATAGATCAAGATGTTGGACTGGCTCTGGTGCTGGTGTTATACTAGTACCTGCCTCTGGTAAGCCGATCCCTATGTCTTACTGTCTAAACTTTTCATGCGCAAACAACATTGCTGAGTACGAAGCTCTTATCATGAGACTTCATGCCACTTTGGCTCTTAACATTAAAAACATCACTATATATGGTGATTCACAACTAATTGTATTAAAAATAACTAGATCATATCAAGCTAAACAAGACCAGTTATTTCAGTATCATGACTTAGCTTTATCTCTATTAAAATAGTTTACATCATTCTTAAATGATACTATTCCAAGGAAAGACAATTGACATGTGGATGCAATGGCAAGCACAACTTTCCTTATATCCCCTGCCGATTCACCTGATGAATATACTTTCATCATACATAATCTTAAGACACCGGCATTAGAAGAGGTAGTACCTTCAAGCACTAAACTCTATTGTAATATGAACTCTGATGAATGGTTCTCCCATATATTCAATTATTTGTGCACTGGAACTATCCCTAATTCACATCTAAAAACGCCTAAGTTCGTCTATGCAAACTTGCGACATGTTATATCATCTTATCTAACGTCTTGTATAGACATAGCTATAGTGGTGTTCTTCTTTGATGTCTGAGTAATTCAGAGATCTTGATAGCTTTAAAAGAGGCTCACTCCAGTGCATGTGGAGGGCATTTTGGAGGAAAAACATTGGTACAAAAGTTAATACGAATGGGATATTATTGGCAGCATATGGAACAAGATTCCTTTGCGTATGTCAAGAAATGTCCGCAATATCAACAACATAATCATTTAATTCAAGCACTTGCCTAGGAACTTCGTGCCCAAATTTCACCTTGGCCATTTTCTGTTTGGGGCTTGGACATATTTAGTAAAATCTCTCCACCTTATTCTCAAGGGCGTACCTTTATCATCACCGCTACCGATTACTTCACAAAGTGGGTTGAAGTTTATCCTCTACGATCCATGATTGCTGAGGTAATTTGTCACTTTATACAAGATAACATCATTTCTCGATTTGGTATACCTTCCTCCTTAGTTTTGAACAATGGCATGCCATTGAAGAACAAGGATGTGAAGAAATTTCTTGAAAAATATCACATTCAACACCGCTTCTCTATGCCTTAATATCCTCAGTCAAATGACCAAGCAGAAGATTCAAACAAGGTTATTAGACAAATTTTATGAAAAACTGTTAACAAACATCAGAAAGATTGGCATACTCAGTTAACTTACGTGTTATGGTCTTATAGACAAAGTATTTGAATGTCTACTGGGACTACACTATATAACCTGGTTTATGGTGCTGATGCAATAATGCCTTTAGAGTTAGAAATTCCTTCATTGTGAGTTTCCCTAAGAGACATTATTGAAGATGATAAGGAACGAGAAAAGTGATTACAAGAACTTGAGATGCTTGATGAACAACGTATCAACACTCTTGAGCATTTTGGAGCCCATCAGAAGAGTATCCAATGATCGTACAATGAGCATGTCATACACCATTCATTCAACGTTGGAGATATGGTACTGTATGAGAATCAATGCAATGTAAACACACCTCCTAGAGAGAAAAGAAAGTTTAGCCCTAACTGGCTTGGAATGTATGTTGTTATTGAAGCCTTTGGATCAGGAGGATATAAACTAGCTGATGAACAAGGTACACCTCTTAAAGAACCTATTAATGTTGCACACCTCAAGAGATTCTATGCTTAAGATTATATGTTAGATGTTACTTTAAAAGCAAACTTATTAGTTAGTTTAGCTTCAATTTTGACAAGATATGATTATTTTGTCTTAATTCATTTAACATAGCATCTTTTTCGGTTAATCATTGTTGTATCTTGCTTAAACATGTGTTATTAAAAGATCACCTTTACATTAATTGAATATAGCATAGAATGTTGGTTATGTGTGAAATTTATTAATCATTGTGCTTTTTACTATATGTTCTGCAAAGAATTGTTTAGTTTATGTCACATTAGCATTAATTACATTTCCATATAAGCATTTAACATTTATCACTAGTTGCATTTCATATAATTCACATGTGATAGATTAAAGCATTGCAAACAGAAAATTAGAAAGCATCATATATATATATCAGTTTGAATATACAATAGTCGACTATCTCGTGCAACAAAATGGGATGTCGTAGTACATGAGATATATCACATAGCTGAACCTCGATCACCAGTCCCCTCAGGACTTGGTGGTGTGCATGTTATAGAAGGCTGACCATGTGTGGCTATGGACCATGAGTGGCTCCTAGAGACACTTCACGACTGCAACCCCTTGAGCTCACCTCTAAGCCCCATCACCTCGCCCTATAGCTCCATATATATCTGCTAGTACCGATCTCTCTCTATTTGAGCCCTGTCTCTATTAGCTCTCGCCTAACTTAACTCAGGAAGTAATAGCTCACTAACGATAGGATCTCTCTCAGATGTAGGCACTGCTGTAGCCTGATCTTGTATTGCTTGGAGCTCAGCCTCCATGTGCTCAACTTTTTGGATAGCCTAGTCTCTATCCTCTGTAGCTCGATCTAAAGTGGACTCCATAGCTAGTCTATATCTAACGAATGACATGAATATCTCCGCATGTTGCCCCACGGATGGTCCTGGTGAATATCCCTCCTACATCCGTTGCTCAGCTACATCGGTAGGTACTATCTCCACTATGACGTGACCCACAAAATCATGCCATGCATCTGTCCCAACTACAAAAAAAAATAGATCTATATCAATATCTCATGTAGACATCATAAGTAACCATAACAATAAGAACAATTGTTGGCAAGAGACACTGCTCTGATGAAGGATTACATGTTTTCATTGATGGCAACACAGCAAAGAGATCCCACTAACATGACAAAGAGACATTACTCCAGAAGAACAACTTGGTTTGGCAACAAGGCACTAAAGTATTCTGGTCCGGAAGGCTAAAATGACTATGGATAGTATAAAGAGTAAGTAACAGAGGTTGGTTCATTTTGCCTCCACAGTAGAAGATCATTATATGTAGTTCAGGTATGTTGTTCATAGCTATTTGATGATGTTATGTTCCAAAGATCAAGGCCTAACTTCCTCTAAAAGTCATCCTATGAAATGTCTAAGTCTGGGTGAATAGAGCTAAGATAGGAACATTGCACAGTGCCTGAGAAAAAGGGTCCTCATTTCTCTGCAGTTGCATATTTTGTCTTCTGGTTCTGGAGGTATGCTAAGAGGTCAAGAATGAATGTTGGTTATGAATCCTTGAGTCTAATGTGGTCCGCAGTGAGAGTTTTGTTGTGACAGATGAATTGGGTCAAGCATGTTCTTAAGAGACAAGCCGACAGGTAGTTAGATCTTTATGCGAAGAAGGTATATTGTTTGAATAATAAATCTAAGTGGTTGTATGATTGGTGCCGACTTGTATGAAGATTATTCAATGATTGTTTAGGTCCACATTACTGATTGTACACTTGATCAAGCCGACAAGGTAAAATACATTGTATACACACTTCATGTCTGGCTTGCCGACCTGATTATGAAATGAATCTTGTTGCGGATATAAATACTCGATGGATTGCGATGTTGATATATGTGTGTGTGGTGATGATATGTGTGAATTTAGAGTGCAAAGGATTACAAGTAGAGTACAGAGTAGAAAAAGAAAACAAGGGCATAAAATAGAGTATATGTTGAAGAGTTGAGAAGTAGGGCAGAACAAATGAAGACCTTTGAATCTCTGTATTGAGCCTTCAATGGAACTGTGATCCAACATATGGTAGATGCACTTATAGTAGTTCATTACTGGCAGTGAGCCAAATTTTCTTCTTTCTTCTATTCTTCTTTCTCGGTGGACAGTGAGTCCACCTGTAGTGAGCATTTCTCTGGGTAGTGAGCCCCATGGCAGTGAGTCTTTTGTAACCTGGTATTGTTATCATAATATATTGTGAGCTAACACTCACCATGGTTTTTCTCTTTTTAGGTTTTCCACGTAAAAATCCTGGTGTCCATGTGTTATGTCTTTATGGTTTCTATTCTTATGCTTATTTTGCTTTCATGTTATTAATTTTGGAAATTGGATTAATGAACAAGTTAAGAAGTGGTTTTGTAGAATACTGATTCAACCCCCTCTTAGTATTCCTTACTTTCAATAATTGGTATTAAAGCAAGGTTCCTTGGAAGAAGCCTAACAACTTGAGGAAGATCTGGGTGAGTTCAGTCATGGCAACCAGGAGATTTAAAAACTTCTTATTGTGATGTTCACAACACGCCCCATTTTACTCCTTAGCAAAATCAGGACCCCTGCTGTGGCTTTTTGCTTTTTGCTTGTGTGTGTTGTTTTGCTTGGTGGTAAAGGGAAAAAGGGGGTTAAAATTGCAAACCTTGTTAAAAATAGAGAAAAAAAATACATTTTAGTACTAGTGCTTAGTATGGTTGGATTCCTTGTCAAAAATGAGCTAGGGTTGCTTTTTGAACCATCTTAAAATTTGCCATATTTTGCAAGTTATGAGCATTTTGGTAAAATGTACAAGGGAAGGGTTTGTTGTTTGCACATACAAGTCACTTTGTATATCGGGTTACATATACAAGGCCCTTTGTATGCGAGTTCGCTTGTATACAAAGACCTTTGTATATTGCTTTCCATATACAAAGTCGTTTGTATATGCAAAGATCATTTTTTACTTAGTCGCTTTTGTAGTCGGGTTCATATACAAAGTCATTTGTATGTCTTTTTTGCCTTGTATACATTTGGTAGAGTTTATGCATACATGCAAGGTGGACCCAAAATGGTTAAGAGTTGAAATGAATAAACGTTTAAATCCGTTGCATGTATCTCGCGTTTGTACGTTTGGCAGGTCGTAACATACAATGCATTTATACAAGGACCGGAACCGAAAAGTTATTAAGCAATGTTAATTCATTGTATATTTCACACTTGTATATTTAAACATACATTTGATATATACATTTGCAATATGTAGGCCGCGGACCTGAAAGCATCGTGAAGAAGAGTTAAATGGTTGTATATTTGGCGCTTGTATGTTTTTACATACAAGCGAAATATACAAGTCAAAAGATACATGCAACGTTAATATGCATTGGGCGGACCCGAAGGGGTTATTTAATTGAGTTAAGTCTTTGTATGTTTCGACTTGTATGTATGTTTCAATATACATACATTCTGAAACATACAAAGTGGAGATACATTGCCCGGAACTGAAATATTATGAAGCAGAGTTATTTCGTTGTATCTTTTATGATTTGTATATTGTGGCATACAACGAAATATACATTGCGCGGATGCGAAAAGGAAATGAAAAGGAGTTAATTCATTGTATATTTCTGGCTTGTATATCAAAGATGCATTGTTATACATACAAGCCGGATTCAAAATGGAAGTTAAAAATAGAAAATTCTTTGTATGCATATGCGTTTGTATGTTGCGATATACAAACTGATATGCATTGCAGATATACAAGCCGGATTTCAAGCAGTTTGAAATCCGATTAATTCAATGTATGCGTCTGACTTGTATATTGCGATATACAAGGAAATTTTGAGTGGGAAAGCGAAGCGATTGAAAAATTTGAAGCTTCTTTGGGTGCCTGATGCATGTTTCTGGTCAATGATGGTTGACCCGACTGGTTTTAACACTGTATATGCATTTTTGATGCACGTTTTGCATGGTTTTTGAGCCCGATGGCTGTGTTTGTGCATTTGGAACCTGTTTTAATATAAATGTTCATTTTTCCTGCTGATTTATTAAATGATGATGCTAGTTCCTGCTTGTTTATTGCAGATTGTTGGAGTAGCTAGGAAGACGCAGAGTTGCCGACATAGTGACGGCGTGCAAGTGAATGCAAAGGCGGGGTCCTAAATGACGATGACGTCCCAGGCGGCGGGCTAGATCCTGAGAGGCCAAACACACCAGAAGGAGGGGCTTTCAATGTGAGGAGTTGGCGGATGGAAACATTATTGAGGGAGCAGTGCCCTATCTGGGTATGCTGCTCAGATTCTTGGTGGGATTCATTTCTCACCGTTTGATGTTGCATTTCAAGATGCTGACCGTTGATCTCCTAGGGTTTTTGGGCACCAGACTAGGGGAAATCAGAGACACATATATTGAGCCCATTTTATTTTTTTAAAAAAAGAGGAGAGGTGAATCATACAATATCAGACCTGTAGTAGTTTTATGAAGAGATCGGATTACTAAGACTAGTGAGGACTGGATTGTTGAAATAATCAAGGTCCTTTCCTCAGATCATTATAAATGTACTTGTTTTATGAACATACTGTATGGAGATGAAGCTTTAGACTATACCCTGATTGTAAACGTTAAGTAGTCTTCAAGTTGATTTCTAGATATGTACTAGTGAATGCTGTGTTCTATAGAAGCGCTTTCATTTCATTGCATGTTGTTGTCAACTTTTTCCTTGAAGATTTGCACTGAATCATGTGGATTTGTGGACTGTCCCGGTGAAGTATGATTTTAGTTTTCTTCTCTCTATTGCTGTATGGGAACATGTATGTGGATCAATGATCTCAGTCAAGTAATTTTAGGAATCTCACTCTCTAACCCTTTTTCTCATTTTAATTTTATTGAAATCACTTTCACAACTGCACATCATGATAAATATTAATCAGAAGCAGAACAGAGAAATATGCTGACATCTCATAGATAACTGAATATCATTAGCATATTTTGAGCTAGATGCATGTACTGTTGAAAATATCATGCAGAGAATCAGAAATAAGGGTAGAACTCATGCAAATATCAACTTAGACACATCATTTGGAGATATATGCTGTGTAGAGTAACCTCCCTGTATAGCATTGTTGCAGGAACTGAATCTACTAATCTACGTAAGGCCCCAAAATGGAAAACAACAATACACATCAACAACATAGTAACATCAGCAGATTATGAACTAATCAACGGGGACTTGGGATCAAATTCTATGAATTCATTGTATCTTTTAGGATAAACAAGGGTTGTTGTGCGACTTTTGTTTTGTGTGCTTGGTTGTGACTGACAACATCACCATCAACACAAAAATTGGTGCTAGAAGGAGGGCCATTGACAAAGGGGAACTGTAGATTCCTACGTACATTGCTTAAATATCCACTTGATTACTGAAGACAGGATCATCATTGATCCTGACAGAATAAAATCCATCATGAAGATACAACTGCCTGGAAGCAAGATGGAGCTCAAATCTTACTTTGGTAAGATTAATTTTGTTAGGAAATTTATCACTGGCTTCACAGAGATTATCAGGCCCTTGAACGCCATACTCAAGAGGGACGCTAAAATTGAATGGACCCCAGAAGCTAGAGCAGCTTTTGAAGACATTAAGAAGGCCATATCAAATGCTCTAATTTTATCAGTCCATATTACACCAAGGGCTTCTACATCTATTCATTTGCTTCAGAGCATACCTCTGCAGCAGTGCTGACATAGAAAAATGAAGAAAAGGAAGAAAAGCCTATAGCCTTCATGAGCTACCCTTTCAGAGACGCAGAGCTCAGGTATATGGACGTTGAAAGACAGACACTTGCCTTGGTCTGAGCAGTCAAGAAGTTCAGACACTACGTCCTGAGAAGTAAGGTGATTGCTATTTTACTTGATGCAATGGTGAAAATGTTGCTAATGCAAAGTGAACCAGGTGAGAAAAGGGCTAAATGGATCACTGTCCTCCAGGAGTACGATATGGACATTACCCCCATGAAGTTGGTAAGAGGGCAGGCATTAGGTCGAATGATATCAGAGATTGATCCCAATATCCTGAGCCAACAGTACGTTGTAAATGCAAAAGATGACGGAGAATGGTACTCAGACATCAGGCACATCCTGATCACTAGAAGATGTCCCTCAAGACTGCAGGCCTCACAGAAGAGAGCCCTGAAGATAAGGTCGATGAAATATATGTTAAAAGGAGGAGTCCTTTTCAAAAAAAACTATGAGGGGATATACCTAAGGTGCCTGGAAAGATCAGAAGCAGATAAGGTGCTAGTAGAATTACATGATAAATTTGGGACTGCACATGGGTCGTCCTTAGCCACCACTCATGCTATCCTCAGGGCAGGGTATTACTGGCCCACAATTTTTAAGGACACGGCTGGACACATTAAGTACTGTCACATGTGTCAAGTTGCTGCCAATAGAGAGAAATATGCTGCTCAACCTCTGTAGCTGGTGATGGAGATGCGCTCCTTTGCTCAATGGGGAATGGACTTCATAGGACCTATCAATCCTCCATCATCCTTAGGCCACAGGTATGTTTTAACTATTACCGATTACTGTACCAGGTGGACTAAAGCTGTTAGCAGTAGGACATGCAATGCTGAGGATGTTATTAAGTTTTTGGAAAGTAATATAGTGACCAGGTATGGAGTTCCATATGCTTTAGTATGTGATAATGGACCTGCTTTTTCTTCAATAAAACTATCAGGTTGGGCTTTTGATCATGGGGTCATTTTAAAATTCTCCTCAAATTATTATCCCCAAGGGAATGGATTAGTAGAATCCATAAACAAGAACCTATTGAACATCATAAAAAAAATGATAGATAAGAACCCAAGGGAATGTAACACTCTATTGAAATATGCCTTGTGGGTAGATAGAACCAGGAATAAAGCTGCATTAGGAAATTCACCTTTTCACTTAGTATATGGGGTGGATCCCATCCTCCCTGTCAACTTAAAGATTCCTACGCTGCAGTTCACACAAGAGTACCTAGGCATAGATAATAAACAAGAAGTTAGATTGCTACAACTAATGCACCTAGAGGAAAAAAGAAGTGTAGCAATTAACCAATTTGCTAAACATCAGGTTGTCAAGCGCTGGTTTGACAAAAAGGCCAGAATGAAGGCTTTCAAGATCTCAGATCTGGTCCTGATGTGGGACAAAGCACATGAAAGGAAGGGTGATCATGGTAAATTTGACAAACTCTGGATAGGCCCCTTTCAAATTTTTGAAATTCTAGGAGACATCACCTACAGGCTCAAGTCCTTAACAGGTGAGGATGTTCCATTACTAGTTAATGGACAGTTCCCCAAACACTATTTTCAGGCCTGAAGGGGCATCATGACAGTCATGTGTATCATAGTGTACTTTCTTTGTATAGTTGTTTGTATAGTGGCTTTGTTTTGTTTTGTTTTGGTTGCTTTGTTTCCTCAGCAAAGATCTTTCTTTTGATTGAGTATGAAGGAGCAGATTAACAACCACTGAAAATAATGGAAAATTTAGATTATTAAAGTTAATTATTTTGAAATTCATGCATAGCTTGTTGCAACTGTCATGAATGTAGAAAGTTGTTTAGCTTGTGAAATTTTGTATTCAATAAGAATGGGTTGAGTATTCAAGGAATATTTCTCACAATGACACACCTAAAATCCTTGGGTTTGTTGAACTTACCAGTGTAGATATTAGGTGAAAAATCAGAGGTCGCCCTTGCTACCATTACAATTCTCAGCTTAATTTCAGCAAGTGACCAGTCCCTGCATCATGAAGTTACAAATGCAATATCTTATGAAATCTCTATCAAAATACAAAAAAAGACAAATAAATAAAATGGATTATACTAAAAATCTAGATTAAGCCATCTAAGTAACTCTACCGGGGCTATAGACGCTCGCTGGCAGTGGGGCTCTACTTAGGAGAATTGTAACGATAACCTTGCCGGGGCTATGGACGCTCGCTGGAAACAAGGCTCTATCCGATTGGCTATGAGGGAACATCCTCACATATGTAGTCTAATATCAGTCACTGGTTTGTTCAACTGATCTTCAAGATGAGGCTTATTAACCACGTGCACCCACTTAAACTGAAATGAAAATTCATGCACCTTATTGAATACTTTAAGTCCTAAGTTGAATGATGATTTGCAGAAAAGATAGTTGGAAATTATGAATTTATTTCATTCAATTTTCTTTAATGGGTTGAATTTGATTGTTTTCTTTGGTTGCTAGTTGTTGTGATGTTCACAACACGCCCCATTTTACTCCTTAGCAAAATCAGGACCCCTGCTGTGGCTTTTTGCTTTTTGCTTGTGTGTGTTGTTTTGCTTGGTGGTAAAGGGAAAAAGGGGGTTAAAATTGCAAACTTTGTTAAAAATAGAGAAAAAAAATATTTCAGTACCATTGCATAGTATGGTTGGATTCCTTGTCAAAAATGAGCTAGGGTTGCTTTTTGAACCATCTTAAAATTCACCATATTTTGCAAGTTATGAGCATTTTGGTAAAATGTACAAGGGAAGGGTTTGTTGTTTGCACATACAAGTCACTTTGTATATCGGGTTGCATATACAAGGCCCTTTGTATGCGAGTTCGCTTGTATACAAAGACCTTTGTATATCGCTTTCCATATACAAAGTCATTTGTATATGCAAAGATCATTTTTTACTTAGTCACTTTTGTAGTCGGGTTCATATACAAAGTCATTTGTATGTCTTTTTTGCCTTGTATACATTTGGTAGAGTTTATGCATATATGCAAGGTGGACCCGAAATGGTTAAGAGTTGAAATGAATAAACATTTAAATCCGTTGCATGTATCTCGCGTTTGTATGTTTGGCAGGTCGTAACATACAATGCATTTATACAAGGACCGGAACCGAAAAGTTATTAAGCAATGTTAATTCATTGTATATTTTGTGCTTGTATATTTAAACATACATTTGATATATACATTTGCAATGTGTAGGCCGTAGACCCGAAAGCATCATGAAGAAGAGTTAAATGGTTATATATTTGGCACTTGTATGTTTTTACATACAAGCGAAATATACAAGTCAAAAGATACATGCAACGTTAATATGCATTGGGCAGACCCGAAGGGGTTATTTAATTGAGTTAAGTCTTTGTATGTTTCGACTTGTATGTATGTTTCGATATACATACATTCTGAAACATACAAAGCGGAGATACATTGCCCAGAACTGAAATATTATGAAGCAGAGTTATTTCATTGTATCTTTTATGATTTGTATATTGTGGCATACAACGAAATATACATTGCGTGGACGCAAAAAGGAAATGAAAAGGAGTTAATTCGTTGTATATTTTTGGCTTGTATATCAAAGATGCATTGTTATTCATACAAGCCAGATTCGAAATGGAAGTTAAAAACAGAAAATTCTTTGTATGCATATGCGTTTGTATGTTGCGATATACAAACCGATATGCATTGCGGATATACAAGCCAGATTTCAAGCAGTTTGAAATTTGATTAATTCGATGTATGCGTCCGACTTGTATATTGCGATATACAAAGAAATTTTGAGCGGGAAAGCGAAGTGATTAGAAATTTTGAAGCTTCTTTGGGCACCCGATGCATGTTTCTGGTCAACGATGGTTGACCCGGACTGGTTTTAACGTTGTATATGCATTTTTGATGCGCGTTTCCCATGGTTTTTGAGCCCGATGGCTGTGTTTGTGCATTTGGAACCTGATTTAATATAAATGTTCATTTTTCCTGCTAATTTATTAAACGATGATGCTAGTTCCTGCTTGTTTATTGCAGATTGTTGGAGTAGCTAGGAAGATGTAGAGTTGCTGACACAGTGACGGCGTGTAGATGAACGGAAAGGCAGGGTTCTAAATGACGATGACATCCCAGGTGGCAGCCTAGATCCTGAGAGGCCAAACACACCAGAAGGAGGGGCTTTCAATGCAAGGAGTTTGCAGATGGAAACATTATTGAGGGAGCGGCACCCTGTCTGGGTATGCTGCTCGAATTCTTGGCGGGATTCATTTCTCACCGTTTGATGTTGCATTTCAAGATGCTGATCATTGATCTCCTAGGGTTTTGGGGTGCCAGATTGGGGGAAATCAGAGACACATATATTGAGCCCATTTTATTTTTTTTTAAAAAAGAGGAGAGGTGAATCATACAATATCAGACCTGTAGTAGTTTTATGAAGAGATCGGATTACTGAGACTAGTGAGGACTGGATTGTTGAAATAATCAAGGTCCTTTCCTCAGATCATTGTAAATGTACCTATTTTATGAACATACTGTATGGAGATGAAGCTTCAGACTATACCCTAATTGTAAACCTTAAGTAGTCTTCAAGTTGATTTCTGGATATGTACTGGTGAATGATGTGTTCTATAGAAGCGCTTTCATTTCATTGCATGTTGTTGTCAACTTTTCCCTTGAAGATTTGCACTGAATCATACAGATTTGTGGACTGTCCTGGTGAAGTATGATTTTAGTTTTCTTCTCTCTATTGCTGTATGGGAACATGTATGTGGATCAATGATCTCAGTCAAGTAATTTTAGGAATCTCACTCTCTAACCCTTTTTCTCATTTTAATTTTATTGAAATCACTTTCACAACTGCACATCATGATAAATATTAATCAGAAGCAGAACAGAGAAATATGCTGACATCTCGTAGATAACTGAATATCATTAGCGTATTTTGAGTTAGATGCATGTACTATTGAAAATATCATGTAGAGAATCAGAAATAAGGGTAGAACTCATGCAAATATCAACTTAGACACATCATTTGGAGATATATGCTGTGTAGCGTAACCTCCCTGTATAGCATTGTTGCAGGAACTGAATCTACTAATCTATGTAAGGCCCCAAAATGGAAAACAACAATACACATCAACCACATAGTAACATCAGCAGATTATGAACTAATCAACGGGGACTTGGGATCATGAATTCTATGAATTCATTGTATCTTTTAGGATAAACAAGGGTTGTTGTGTGACTTTTATTTTGTGTGCTTGGTTGTGATTGAAAAAGTTGATCCAGTTGAAACTAAGAAAGAAATAGGCAAGATCTAGATCAAGAAAGATGTGATTCAAGTCAAGGATGGATCTGCACCAGCATTTGGTGCAGATACTTCCTCTGGGAAGTGAATTCATGAGCTCTGGCTCAGGAGGAGTTGCAATGAAAATCCTAATCCCCTAGCCAGATTGTCGGTATTGAGATCCAACATGAAGATATGTTGAAATAATTCATATGGCAGATCTTTTGAAATAAATTTTGGAAGAAAAGGATCAAACGTGGAACATTGCGGAGCAATCCTAATAAACTACATTCTGCAGAGAAGCGTTTGACAACTTTTTAATAGGGGCATTTATGATGATTAAGTCATCTTTGCAGAAGATAAAAAGTGGCTCATTTGATAGATAATTCACTTTGTATTCCACCTTTCAAACTCCCAGGAGAATTAAGAGAAAAAATCCAAGTGTCTGTAGAGTTTTTCAAAGCAATTCAAATCAAGTTGATTTCAAGCGAAGAAAAACCCTTATTTGGTGGAAAAGGTATTTATAGCTTGAAAACCCTTCTGTGTAGTTTAAATTATTCCAGAAAATGTTTACTCCCCAATTAATCAAGATATTGGAAAAGCCTCGCCCCAAGTTCAAGAAACATTTCTTCAAACCACCAAAAAATGATTCTGTAGGGGCATTCTCAATTACTCCTCATGGAATTATGCATATGGATGATGTTAGGGCATATATTCATACCAACTTAGAGGAATACGATCACAGGAATCTTGGAAAATTATACTTAGATGAACTGACTACTATTGATGTTGAGTTAAAGGATGAATATAAAGTTCTGCGAGAAAAGAAATTGGACACTTGGTTGGATTTTCCTGTGATTCCAAATGATACATGGGTTAGGTTCATTCTAAGCAGGATTCATGATGAATTTTTGTGGCTCAATGAACCATATATGATAACCAAAGAAGCTATCAAAGCTGTAACTGGTATGAGTTCCTCTGGAAGGATCCCAGGTGAAAAGAAGATAAAGAACAATTTAGTAATGCAACTAACAAGAGCCAAATTTGATAAGAAAGCTCTCACAGTAAATGATATTAAGGATCCGACTGTCAAATTTCCATCAATGATCATTGGATACAAAGTATTCTTTTTCCACTCGAAAAATTCTATTTTTGCACCAGCTATATACATAGCTTATGACATGGTAAAAAATAATTTAGATTATAACCTGTGTGAATTGCTCTGGAGTGAATTAATGGAGAACTGGAAGAGAACAAAAGAGACAAATTATCCCTTCAAATATGGAACTTTGATCACCTGTCTACTCTTCTACTTCCTGAGAGAGCTACTCAATTTGGGAAGCATTGTCTGGCTTGATCACACACCAGTAGCAACTCAAATAATGAAATTTTATGGGGATACTTCATGAACTTTCAAAAGAGAATGTTATGTAGGGTTCGGATACCTAAAAAGGTAGTGATAAAATATGAAAATGACATTGTATTCATGGTGAACAAAGACAAATGCTTCATCGAAGCTATGGAACCAAGAACTATATGGGTTCCTCCATTAGGGTATGAAGTTGCAGAAGACATCCTGACTGAATTAGCTGATGAACTACTGAAGAAACCAAAAGATCTCAAAGAAGACAAGTTTGGAACATTCAAAGAATTATCTATGGAATTTGAGCATTCAGAGAAATTTTTTGATGAAAACAAGCAAGGCAAAAACCAAAGTAGAAGAATCAAGATCCTTAATACCTCTGATGAAATGGAAGTCAAACACTCTAGATAGAAAAGATGAGAAAGCTAAAAAGGAAAAATATGTATTTGGTCCCGAGAAAAGGACAAGGATCTCATCCACTACAGAAGCCACTATCAAAGTAGAGGAAGAAAATCCAATAGAAGAAAAGAAAATAAGGAAAGTTACACTTAGTGATGAATATGTGGCAAGAGACTCTGCTACAGACCAAATTTTAGTTGACTATGCTAGAAAGTTTTTGGAAGAACAACAAAATGTATAGATTCTAGATTCACCCAAGACTCTACAAGGACCAATAAATCTGGCTTCTATGTCTCCTGTGGAGAAACTCAAACTAACATCAATCGTGCAAGCTAAGGCTTAGGAAGAAGTGCTAAAAACTTTCATACATGACAATGAACTCGTTGATGATACATCTGGTATTCTGGAGAAGCTGATGCCCTCATACTAGAAAGATACATCAGTGTCATCAACTGCTCATCTCAAAGGTCTTATAAATTCTGTAAGTACTCATTTTGAATAGTCTACTGACATTAAGGTTAAAAAGGAATATGAAGACAAAAGACTAGCAATATCAAAAACCAAGTTAGACAGTGATAAAATTTTGTTAGAAAGCAGAATCAAGAATATGAAAAATGCAATCAAGGAAGCCTATGATATATACAAATTTTGTTTATCATGGCCTAAAACTACTAAGGAAATAGATGAGAAAGTCAAAAGCATGGAGTTTCAACTCACAAATAGGTCTAAGACTTTTGATCCAGCAGTTGACTCAATCAGCAACATAGAAACACAAGTTGAAAATATTCAGAACAACATAAGTAGTCTGCTCAGCAGATAGGAAGAAATTAAAAATAAAATGTGTCTGCTGAGAAGGTTATTAAGCCTAAAAGATGAGATCATGACAAATCTTGCAGTAGAAGCTTAGGTAGCTTCAAAAATTGACATACCTTCTAATGTGCAAAAGGCAGAAAAATCAGTCTTCTTGATAAATGGTCACATTCAAATTTTGGGAAGAGCTAAGAAATGATGGGATGAAGAGATTACACAATTAAATATTGTGTATAAGGATATTCTTTCACCTACAACTAATTGAGTTCAAGATTGTATGTGTACATATGCGACAGAGTATCATAGATTTACAGTTTTGACACAAATTTTGACCCTAGTACATACACCTTTGCCATTGATGTCAAAGGGGGAGAAGAAGACTAGTGAAAAATGGGCAAACACTTGAGGGGGAGTGAAAGAATAGAGTGTATATAGAAAGGGGGAGAAGATACACATTTTTCACTAAGTGTTGCGATCAATGACAAAGGGGGAGATTATTGGCAAGAGACACTGCTCTGAGTAAGGATTGCATGTTTTTATTGATGGCAACAAGGCACTAAAGTATTCTAGTCCGGAAGGCTAAACTGACTAAGTATGAACAGTATACAGAGTAAGTAATAGAGGTTGGGTCAGTCTACCTCCGTAGTAGAAGATCATTATATGTGGTTCAGGTATGTTGTTCATAGCTATTTGATGATGTTATGTTCCAAAGATCAAGACCTGACTTCCTCCATAAGTCATCCTATAAAATGTCTAAGTCTGGGTGAACAAAACTAAGACAGGAACAGTGCATAGTGCCTAAGAAAAAGGGTCTGCATTTCTCTGCAGTTGCATATTTTGTCTTGCAGTTCTGGAGGTATGCTAAGATATCAAGAATGAATATTGGTTATGAATCCTTGAGTCTCCTGTGGTCTATAGTGAGAGTTTTGATGTGACAGATGAATTGGGTCAAGCATGTTCTTAAGAGACAAGCCAATAGGTAGTTAGATCTTTATGCGGAGAAGGTATATTGTTTGAATAATAAATCTAAGTGGTTGTATGATTGGTGCCGACTTGTATGAAGATTATTCAATGATTGTTTGGGTCTGCATTACTGATTATACACTTGATCAAGATGACAAGGTAAAATACATTGTATACATGCTTCATGTCTGGCTTGCTGACCTAATTATGAAATGAATCTTGTTGCGGATATAAATACTCGATGGATTGTGATGTTGATATGTGTGTGTGGTGATGTTATGTGCGAATTCAGAGTGTGAAGGATTATAAGTAGAGTACAGAGTAGAAAAAGAAAACAAGGGCAGAAAATAGAGTATATGTAGAAGAGTTGAGAAGCAAGGCAAAATAAATGAAGACCTTTGAATCTGTGTATTGAGACTTCAATGGAACTGTGATCTAGCATATGGTAGATGCACTTACAGTAGTTCATTACTAGCAGTGAGCCAATTTTTCTTCTTTCTTCTATTCTTCTTTCTCAGTGGATAGTGAGTCCACCTGCAGTGAGCATTTCTCTGGGAAGTGAGCCCCATGGCAGTGAGCCTTTTGTAATCCGGTATTGTTATCATAAAATATTGTGAGCTAACACTCATCGTGGTTTTTCCCTTTTTGGGTTTTCCATGTAAAAATCCTAGTGTCCATGTTTTATGTCTTTATGGTTGCTATTCTTATGCCTATTCTACTTTCAAGTTATTAATTTTGGAAATTGGATTAATGAACAAGTTAAGAAGTGGTTTTGTGGAATACTGATTCACCCCCCTCTCAGTATTCCTTACTTTCAACAACAACAATATAATAACATCTCACCTGGATCTCCATCTCGCCATGATGGATCTCGGATCACTGATGGTGTAACAAGCTCTGTAGCTAACTCTATAGCTGAGGGCACCTGATCATTGGTCTTTCCTCGCTCATGCCAGCTTGATCTCCTAGCACCTGTAGGGGCTGGTCTACGAGCTCTTGACCGTGGTCTCGAATTGGTCTCCTTGTCGTCATCTACCTCCAGCTGCTAATCTCATCGTGGTCTTGCTCTGAAGATGTACTACGATGGGACCTCATCATCATCATCATCATCCACATCCTCCTCTAGATCATAGTATCCAGCGAAGTCACTGACATCATCCTCTACCCCCATGTCACTCGCGTGACCGGCCCAAGGTCTAGGATTGCCTGTAGGGTGACCTGGAGGAAAGATAGGAGCAGGCTGCGCTATCTACCACCAGGTCTAATATGCTCAGGTACAAATGATGTTGTCTACATCATATGCCGACTCTGCATCCTCAATACTGTCATCACTAACAACTACATTTGCTACTATCAACCGTTGGGCACTATCCGCCCTCATTGTGCTATGCAGTGAGCGAGCGTAGCTCAGACGTATCAGAGGGACATCATGTATACATCTAAACTACCATGCCACTCTATTGAAATAGAACCAAGAGACTATGTGATCAAGGTGACTGACCATCAACCAATCCCTCTGCATCCTACTTAATTGTCTACATTGACCCGACCATGCTATATAGCTGCGATATGGTCTCCACACGATGTTGCTGGGCTATAGTATGTCAAATATAACTCTCCAGTACAAGAGGTCATTGTGTCTCCAACATCTGACTAATGGATAAGCATGAACACGTGGATGGGTGAACATTGGCTCTGCAGGGAATCCTGTCGACCATGAACACATGATATGCTCAAAGGCCCAGACCTGTAGTAGAGTGCAAATTATCAGGCTCTGCGCCTCATAATGGACATATCGTCACAAGCTGTGGTAGAGGTGCGCAAGCATACTATGCCCCCATGCGTATATGGTCCTTTGATCCTCCATCGCTCTAATAGTGTGAATGAGGCCCTCGTGCAGGTGAGTACCTCATTCATCTGATGTGACTACTAATGCAATAGTGAAAATCATGACCCTCTGAATCAGAGGGATGTCAGCGCATCCCTGCTCTAGTAATCAGAGTTGAATGTGTCCTCACACCACCCGAGTGACAGTGTGACCCAAGCAATACATTTGACACTCCTGAGTGTACTGCGCTGAGTGTCTCTTTATGACCCTCACTATATCTCCATGGATAGGCAGTCATAGGATCTGATAGACATCATCTAGTGTGACAGTCATCTCACATGTGGGAAGATGGAATGTAGATGTGTCAGCATTCCACCTCTCCATGAGATCCATAAGCATACTATAATGGAATCTCATCGTAGGCATGAAGAACACCCACCATAAGCCCACCGCTTGCAAGTGACCCCTCTCCTCATCAGTCATAGTACTGATGTGATCCTGAAGCAGCATCATTAGGTGACCGCCTGTGTGCTCTCGCATCTCTGGGACATCCTACAGGTCAAATAGTATGAAATGGTATCAATTATCATCATCAAATCATCACTAAGTACCTAGAGCATCAATCGGTGCCTGATCTTTAGGGCCCTTGTCATTTCTAGACTTGGGTACTCTAGGGGGTCTTGGGTGCCCTAGAGAGACACTAGCACCCCAGGGAGACTAGGATGCCCAGACATGATACTTGTGCCCTGGAAGGACTTGGACACCCCTGTTAGGAACCCTTGTTCGATGAGGCCTTGATGGCATGCAAAATGACAAAATCAAATGAAACAGAAAAGAATGATGACAGAAGCGCAAGATCAGGACCCTACCTCGGCCTCGAAACATCTCTCTGCCACTCAAGCTCGGAGCATCTCTAGTCGCGAAAGCTCGTAAGGATGTCGGCTCGGCATGGTCATTCTCCTCTTCTCCTTCTCCTTCTCTCTTCTACAAAATGAAATAAGAATCAATAGTGAAAAGTGAAAACTCCCTTTACTTATAGTAAATGGATGAGAATTCTTATCACTATGTAGGTGCAAAAAGTAAATAGTTTTCATTAAAAGCCTCTATCTTGGCTTGCCGAACTTAGATTTCCACACCATTTGTTGTGTTGGAATCCTAGTTCCACCCTCCATCTTACCTAATGTGTTGTGCTTAGGTGTTGTTTGTAAAAATAACCCTTGTAATGCATTTCTCATCAAGTTTGCCTGAAATCGACACGTGTAGATATTCTCCTTGTTTCTCCTTTTTAGACTAAGCAAGTAGAAACAAGGGGTGCCACATATCTCCCTTGATTTCCTCATGTTAGAAATGAAGGTACAAACCACACAACAAAAATCTGATTCAAACCTTATTATCCTCTAAACAATGTAGAATCAATAGAGATTGTAGCAGAAATTAAAACGCACTACACATAAATAACAAGCATTAAGAACAGAACACAACATAGTATGTAATGTGGAGAAAACCCTTTCAAGTAAAAAAGTCCACCAAGAAAAGAGGCTCCAAGTTGTATTATCTTTAAATATATGAGATTACAATACATGCACTTCCTCTCTCCTTCAGTCTTCAATCTAGCGGTGCTTGTTACTCTCAACTCTGATAAAAAAGTAGTACAAATATCCTTATAAAATGGGGTTGCCTTCTAGGGCAAGATAACTGACAAAATATCGACCGTCAGATCTATGACCTAATGATGAATGGTCTAGATTCACAATAATAAAATATCAAATAAAATGTAGTTTTAGGGGTGCTACCCCCAAACCCCCGCTGGGGCGTGTGGCCCACAGACCCCTCACCGGGGGGATGATCCCCCCAGACCCCTCGTCATGGACAAATGAGTGTCGAGGACCGAATATAAACATGTAACTGAAACAAGACCATTGTTGGTGAAACCTTTCATCCCTTATAGGTGATTTACAAACAATATTAGGAGTAATTAATTACATAGGATTTACAAAGTTGATGGCACCTTAATCCTAACATTCTCGCACTTGACATCATACATTGTAAATACCCATAGGAAAACCATAAAATAATCAGGCACTAGAAGCAAGGCCCATTGCCTCTCTGCACCAAACAAATTTCTCCGTGCTCATAGGCTTGGTCAAAGCATCTGCAACATTCTCCTGAGTGTCTACCTTCTTTAGCTCAATATGTCCATTTGCAACCATTTATTGAACAAAGTGATACTGTACATCAACATGCTTAGTCCAAGCATGATACATAGGATTCTTGGCCAAACATATAGCACTTTGGCTATCACAACCAATCTGAATGATCCTACAATCAAATCCAATACCTGTACACAGTCTCCTCAACCAAACTGCCTCCTTAGAGACATGAGTAGCAACCATATACTCTGCTTCTGTGGTGGACAAAGCAACTATGGGCTGCCTCTTACTCATCCAACTCACTTCTCCTCCAACAGAGTAAACACATAGCCACTAGTGGACCTTTTACTATCCAACTCACCTGCCCAATCTGCATCAACAAAACCCTGTATGTCTAATGATTTATCAGCACTATAAGTACCAGAGTAAACTAAACAATAATCAGGAGTACCTGCAAGATATTTAAGCACCCTCTTTGCATAATTCCAATGTTGTCTACTAGGGTTAGACATAAATCTGCTCAAAACTCCCACTGCTTGGGCAATATTTGGCCTAGTGCAAACATTGCATACATCAAACTCCCTACAACACTAGCATATGACACATTAGACATATCCTCAAGATCATCCTCAGTCTTTGGACACATATCTAATGCAAGCTTAGTACCAATAGGTAAAGGAACTCTAACTGAGTTATAGTCCTGCATACTAAATCTCTGCAAAATGGTACTCACATACTTAATTTGTGACAACCAAAGCTTTCTATTAACCCTGTCCCTTTTGATCTCCATTCCCAGAATATAACTGGTAGCTCCAAGATCCGTTATGTCAAATGTACCTAAAATTTGGGCTTTAAGCTCACTGATCATACCCTTAGTATTGCTAAAAAATAACATGTCATCAACATACAATGCAATAACCAGTATAGAATCCTCAACACAATAAATGTAAACACAATGATCCTCCTTGCTTCTAACAAAACCCAATTTCAACACAAATGAATCAAAATTTTGGTACCACATTCTGGGGGACTGTTTTAAACCATAGAGAGACCTCTTTAACATGCAAACCCATTTTTATTTCCCTTTTACCTCAAAACCTGTAGACTATTGCATATAGATTTCTTCCTCAAGATCTCCATGCAAGAACACAGTCTTAACATCCATTTGCTCAATCTCCCAATCATAAGCTATAGCAATGGATAAAAGAAATCTAATAGAAGTCAATTTAGCAAAAGGAGAGAATATTTCACCAAAATCAACTCCCTCTCTTTGGGAGTAGCCCTTGGCTACTAGTCTAGCCTTGTAGTTCTCCAATGACCCGTATGCTCCAAACTTCTTCTTGAAGACCCACTTACAACCTATGGCCTTTCTTCCTTTGGGCAAACGAACAAGATCCTAGGTGTTACAAGATCCTGTATGGCTAACTACCAAGACTCACTATCATTTGAAAGAATAGCTTCCTTGTAGGATCTAGGCTCATCATTAGTACTTAATAAAGCAAATACACAATGGCAATCTGGTGGGCTATACCTGTCAACTAGATTCTGTTGTCTTGTGGATCTCCTCAAGGGTGGAGTAAGGGTCTCAACTTGTTCTTCTGCATGATCATCTATACCAACTTCTTCTATAACAATAGACTCATCTTCATCAGAACTACTTGAATCTTCTTCTTCTTCTTCACCCCCAATCCATCATTCTATTCTTCCTAAGGTGCATCCTGCTACTCTAACTCAAAGTGCACTCTCTTTACCTTTTCATCTTTTTCTTTTGGCTGCTCAGGTTCAGAAACGACTCTAAGTTCCCTGAAAATAACATCTCTAGAATAGATAATCTTATGGGCTAGTGGATTCCAAAGCTTATAACCTTTGACATTATCACCATGTCCAATGAATGTACATTTTTTATATTTTGGATCCAACTTAGATCGCTTTTCCTTAGGCACATGAACAAAAGCCTCATAGCCAAAAACCCTTAAATGTGAAACATAAGGTTTCTTACCTATCCACACTTCATAAGGTGTCAAATCAAGAGTCTTACAAGGAGACCTATTTAACAAGTAGCAAGCAGTACACACAACCTCTGCCCAAAAGCATTTATCCAACTATGCATCACTTAGCATACTTCTGGCCCTTTCCATGATTGTTTGGTTCATCTTTTCTGCAACACCATTTTGTTGTGGTGTATACGGAGTTGTCTTTTGTCTGATAATACCTGCATGCTTACAAAACTCATCAAATTCCTTAAAGCAATATTCCCCTCCATTATCAGATCTTAAAATTTTTATCTTCAACCCTGATTGGTTCTCTACTAAGACTTTAAATTCTTTAAACTTAGTGAAAACTTCAGATTTGTCTTTCATAAAATAAATCCATGTAAATATGGACACATCATCAATGAAGGTAACAAAATAACGAGATTTTCTGATATAATCACTATCCACAGGTCCAAACACATCCGTATGAATAATTTCTAACTTCTCTTTTGCTCTATTGCTTCCTAAAGGAAATAATTTTCTATTTTGTTTACCAAACACACAATGCTCACAGAAATTAAAGTGCTCATTATAGTAAGAGAAACCATCCAACAAATCTTTATTTTTAATAGTTTTCAAAACATTATTGCTAGTGTGGCCCAATCTACGGTGCCACAACATACATGTATTTTTAGTACTGGCCTCAGATACATAGGAGGCATTACAAACTGTAGTGGCTTCAAGATTGAACAGGTTTCCCAATCTCTTCCCCTTCGTTACCATCAAGTTCCCTGTCACCAATTTGTAGCCATGCTTGTCAAAAGTCACATGCATTCCCAAATCATTCAGCTTTGAAATAGAAATCAAATTTCTAGCTAATCCAGTAACATGATAAATGTCAGGGAGGGTTTTAATCCTCCCATCACTGAAACACAACAGTACCTTTCCTTTACCAACTATCAGATATGTAGAGTTGTCTCCAAGGTAGATATTACCTCCATCATATTCTTCATATGTGGAGAACCATTCCTTATGCAAGGTCATATGAAACGAACATCCTGAGTCAATCAACTAGTTTTCATTAGAAACAACATTACATGCATAAAGTAAAACATCTTCACCTACATTTGAGGACTTATCAGAAGTACTCTCCCACTGTTTCTTTGGGTTCCTTCACTCCTTCACATGTCACCTTTTACTGCAGTTCCAACACTTAACTCTGTTCTTCTTCCTAGGAGTCTTAGATCGGCCATTGGACTTGTCCTTAGCCCCTTTCTGATCTCCTTTTGCTCCTTTTTCCATAGACCTTCCCCTAACACTGAGAGCATCCCCTGAACTATCTAAACTTTTCTTCCTTAATTCATGTGACACCAAAACTGAAACAAGTGCATCCAACTTTGGATCTGTGAGGTTAGTAGTGATAGCCAAAATAACATTCTCCCATGACTCAGGCAAATAATAGAGAAGTAATATACATTTATCTTCCTCATTCACCTTCACATCTACATATGCTAGTTGACTGAATAAAAATTAAATGAATTCAAATGCTCTACAATTGATTCACCCTCTTTCATTTTCATGGAAAATAACTTACACTTTAAATAAAGTTTATTTGCCATACTCTTGGCTTGGTAGATCTCACCCAGAGCTTCCACAATCTATGTGCAGACTTCTCACTCGCAACATTCAGTAGAACATAATCTGCAAGATACAGCCAAATTGTACCTCGTGCCTTTTTATCCAATCTTTCCCACTCATCAGGAGCAACATCATCAGGTTTCTTCTCTTTCATAATAGCCAACAACTATTTTCTTTCTTCTAGCAAATCCTCCATTTTCAACTTCCACAATTCGTACCCTGTGCCATTGAACTTTTCAATGTCCAACCAAGAGGTAGAAGCAATAGTGGATGAAGCCATAATATCTACACAAGATTTGCAAACAAAAAACAACCAAATCTCCCACTACAACTAAAAAACCTTCACACTACCACCCAAGAATAAAAAACTGGCTAGGCTCTAATACCAAATGTTAGAACTGAAGGTGCAAACCACACAACGAAAATCTGATTCAAACCTTATTATCCTCGAACAATGTAGAATCAATGGAGATTGCAACATAAATTAAAACCCACTACACAAAAATATAACAAGCATTAAGAACAAACACATAACATAGTATGTAACGTGGAGAAAACCCTTTCAGGTAAAAAACTCCACCAAGAAAAGAGGCTTCAAGTTGTATTATCTTCAAATCTATGAGATTACAATACATGCACTTCCTTTCTCCTTCAGTCTTCAATCTAGGGGCGCCTGTTACTCTCAACTCTGATAAAAATATAGTACAAATATCCTTATAAAAGGGGGTTGCCTTCTAGGGCAAGATAACCGACAAAATATCGACTGTCAGATCTGTGACCTAATGATGAATGATCCAGATTCACAATAATAAAATATCAAACAAAATGTGGTTTCGAGGGTGCTTCCCTCAAGCCTTCGTCGGGGTACGTGGCCCCCAGACCCCCCACCGGGGGGATGATCCCCCTGGACCCCTCGCAGGGGGAAACCCCCCATGCGACCCCCTCTCGCGAATGAATGAGCCTCGAGGACCAGATATAAACATGTAGCTGAAACAAGACCGTTGCTGGTGAAACCTTTCATCCCTTATGGGTGATTTACAAACAATATTAGGAGTAATTAATTAAATAGGATTTACAAGGTTGATGGCACCCTAATCCTAACACCTCCCTCATCATGTCTCATCACTCAACCCATTAGTGCTTTTGACTGAAATATTGGTGTGTTGGTTGTAGGTTGATTTGATTTGGATTATCTAACAAGTGTTCCTTGTAGGTCGTGGTTCCTAACTTTGTGGTCTCATAGGATTACAAACTTGGGGACTTCTTCCTCTTGCATCATAACACTTCGACTTCCTCTACAATATCCTTTTGGGTATCCTTTTCATGATTGATGTAGTTACTTTCCTTTAGTTGCATGCATGTAGTGTCATATGGCCACTTAAGTAGGGGCTAAATGTTATGTCAGAAATTGCCCTCCTATATGGAATGGTACAATTTCTCATAGTTTAGCTCCTCTCCTTTGGTGTCCTTTTAACCTATGCATTTCTAGCCTTCCTAAACCCTGATTGACCTATGTCTAAATGAAGAAATGTCATATTTCGAAATAACTGTTGACTGAACCAGAAAAGGAAGTTTGGTTCTTGGATATCTTGGACCTTTGGAAGTAGACCTGATTGAAAAATTAGGGCTTGGGCTTGGGCGCTCGTGCCCTAGCCCTGCCCTATGTTCAAGGTTTTGAATCTTGGCGGGGTGTCGACTCTTGCCATGCATTTCAGGATTCTGTTTTTGAAATTTTGTTTTTTACGCGATGTCAACATCTTATTTCAAAATTTTAAAGTCCTAAGGTTATATATTTAAAGACATTTGAAAATTATTTTATTACACACACAATCTTTATGCAAACCTTATGCCAAAACTCTACCAAAATTGCCATTGAAGAACAACACTTTGTTGAAGCTCTTGGATTTAATTGAAGTTGCTATCATGGAGATATTCTATGGAGATTAGGAATCAAGATCTTGAGACTATCCTGCTCTTCCTAGGGTTTGTACAACCTTTTGTATGATCAGGAGAAGGGTTGAAGCCTCCAACATCGAGCTTGGAAATCCTCCGCAGATATGGCTGCGTCGCTTTCTTGTTCTACAATCTTCATTGCTCTCATCTCCTTGAGGTGATGTTATTGTTGTTTCATTGAGTGAAGCAAGGTGTTTCTCTTTCCTTGATGCTTGAGCCATCTAGGGTTTTACACTTTTTGCATATACATTTGTTAGATGAGCACACACATCTGTAAATCTTTATCCTTGGCTATTATTGAGGTAGGAATACTGAAAATGGGGCTTGACTGAGGCAAGCTCCTATATAGCCACAACCATATTTCTCCTCTTCTTGTGTGTACAAGTTAAATTTGGCGTGATCTGACGGAAAGGAGTGATAGGAAGATGGATATTGTGGATACAGTCGTCACAGAGTTTTGAATTTTTGGATTGTGATATTTGCAGGGTTTTGGGGTAGGCACCCAAGCCCACCTGGGCATATCCTTCAGGATCTCGAAACCTTGGGGGACTACCTGATACCTGGTGCAGAGGATTTTTATAGACAAAAAGTTGCAGGGCTTCAAGGCAGGCACCCAAGCCCAGCTGATCCTTATTTTCTGGGTGCACACTCTCTGTAGCTTATTCTCTGCATTTCTGTGATATGCTTATCTGTATCTATCTCTAAAATCAGTCTGTTACAGTCACATTGTGTAATTAGGGTTTCATAGTTAGTGAGTAGAACAAACTTGTGAAAGCCTAATCAAAACACTTACTCAGACCTAGATAGTATAAAGGAAAGCATAGGAAACCTGTAGCTTGATCCCAAGCTCGGATCTTATCTTCCTAATGTTTAGCATGTGAAAGAGTAGGGTTTGATTTGGTTTTGATTAACTATCATAATCCCACTTTTTCCTCTAAACAACTAGTTTTCAAAGGTAGTTCACCTCCTTTACCCCTCCTTGTTCATCTCCCACCCTGCACTTTCACCCAATACCTCTCCTCTAAGGGTCACCCATGGGTCGCAGGTGACCAGGTGGCAAGCCTGCTGTCTTTCCCAGCTGTGAATCAACTCGAGTTTTTGTCCAAAAATAGCTCCGTTTTGACTTGTTTTTGCTTCTATTTACATGGGATTTTGTCCTAAACTTGGAGTTAACTATTTAATGCTTTCAAGCATGCATATTTAGCTCTTTTTTATCTTTATTTGTCAACCCATGCATTCTTTTAACTCCATTTCTTCTTGAGTGATAAGCTATAATGGCTTGTTCACTGCCTAATTAGCTCAGATCACTCTTGTGTCTTCTAAGTTAACTCTTCAATCAAAGGAAGTCAACTCTTCATCCTCTCCACCTCTTTTAGCCTCTTCAAACCTATAAATACCGCTCTCTCAAGCACAAAGGGAGGCAATTTCATTTGTGCACATAGTTCTTGTAGGTTTTTGCTCTCCAATTAGCATTCATATGCTCACACAAGACATCTGAGCCTTTTGCTTTTTATTGTTGCCTTATTAAGCTTTGCTAAAAGCTTCATCTAGCATCAATACATTGCCCACATTGCAAGCCACAATGCTCACAAGCTCACATTGAGCTCTCATTCAAGCTATCAAAAGCTTCTTTTTGCATCCCTTTTCTTATTGTTGCCAAGAGGATCTCCTTTCTATTTTAAGAGGATAAGAAGTTACCATACAAGTATTTCTAAGGGTAGTGGAGGCTCACGTGTCTCTTTGTTCTAGGTTCCTTTCATGCTTTTTATTTCATAATAATTAGAAATTCACAATTTGCTCTTGGAAATAGTAAATGCATGTTTCTTTTTCCTTGATAGGCTAAGTAGATCTTGCATTGTTAGAATAGTTTACTTTCAAAAATTCATAGATTAGATTCATTTCAAAGCAATTTCCTTCCCCTAGAGTAATTGTTCCACATATTTAGAAAAACAAAATAAAAACATAGATCAATTGTATTAGACCAATTCATATTATATTACATCCATATTTTAATTACTAGAATAGAAAAAAAAACATTTTCATTTTCATAAATAGAAAAAAAGCACAAAAAAATTGTTTTGCACTCATATAGGCTTGCATGCATCCAAAAATTAAAAAGCACAAAAACATTAGCATCATAGAACATTCACAAACCCTTGATTTCAACACAAGGTCAACACAAAGTCAAACCTTAGGTTGAGCAAACCCTAAGTCAAACCTTAGGTCAAATCGAGGTTAGCTTTAACCATCTCTCTCTCTCAGTTTGGGTTCACAAATGTGCCTTGGGCTTAGAGGCGAGTGGATGAGGGAAATCGTCGACGAGATAGAGGAGATCCACCCTAGACCATAACAAGACCAACAAACAAATCAACAACAACAAAGGTTGAGGACATTCCAAACACAGGTCATTATCTAACAGTTTGAACAACAATGCCAAATGGAAATAACTATCAATGAGAACAAAAGTAAACCTACACCATGTTGGAACCTTAGAAATCCAAACAGAGGAATGGTGACTAGTGACCCTTCGAGTCATATAGTTATTTTAACAATAATGGTCATAGAACACTAGATTAGAATCAATGCATAAGAAAGGCCCCAAGACTGATTGACCACTCTCCATAAAGTCTATCTCTCAAGTGAGCCAGATCACCCCTATGCTTCGCCTCCTCTTGATTGTCTACTTCCACGAGAGTGAGAGTGACTTGGAGGTTTGCCTTGTGGCAAGGAGAGGGGTCCATGTGTGCACCAAAGTTGACTCGACCGCCCCAGGTCATTGAGTCATGTTTTTGAGTGTACATATTTTGGTGAATCTGATGTGAAATTATAAATCCTTCTACAATGAGTGATTTTGTATTTCAACTTCAGAAATTCAATCATTTTCACTTTCATTTTTGTGACCATCTTCACCGCTTCCACTCTTGTCACCTTTGCCTTCACTCATTCCATTTATTATGTGGTGTTTATGACACCCCCAAATATGACATAACCAGACTTGAACTTAGGGAACATTCCCTCAAGGGAGCCAGAAACTCCCTCTTTCGACAGGTATGTGCCACCTGATCCAAATGCACTAGTTTCAAACTGCTATGACTATGAAGATTTAGACTAGAACAAGATAGAAGAGAACCTAGACATTCTTTGTCATTCAACAAACCTGCATGGGAGCATAATCCTGTCATACCAAACACACCTCACAAACCGAGGAGAATATAGATGAGGTCAAAAGTCCACTGCATGGATCAACCCTCTACAAGCCACTCAAGCACTCATCTTGATGATGAAGTAAGAAGGCTCTAAAGGAACTTACAAGAAGCAAAAGATGCTCAAGGGGCCCTGAAAATTGCTCTACAAGAGGAGCAACGAGAAAATGTTGTACGAGAAGAAATGCAAAATCATGACAACATTCTCAATGAAATCCATAGAAATGAAGAAGTGCCTAGAGATCATACACCTGTGGACCTCATTTTAATGCTAGTACAAAGAATCAGAACTCTGGAGGCAGAACAACATGTCCTAGAAAGAAGACAAAAATTGCATCAACATATCAGAATTGAATTGGACCAGGGGGCATCTCAGAATCCCCCTTACCTCAACTACTACTCATGAAATGGGAGTAATGACATGACCCCAAATGGGAATCCTCGTATCCAAAACAATCAAGCAATACAGGGAAATAAAGCAAATTATCAAACAATAATATTGGGTTAGCAAAGCCTACCCATGGGGTTAATGTTGTCAACTCTGCAATCACAAAGTGCCTTTTTAGGCACATGCTTGGAGTATTTAAAGGAGCCACTTGACATGGCTACAAGTTACCCTTCAAATGTTTCAATTGTGGAGAGGTTGGTTATTTTGCTTCTAAATGAACTTTAAAGGAATCAAGAGGTAGCTACAAGAGAGACAAGTTCAAAAGAAGTCTGTATTCCATAGAGAGCAATTATTCTTCAGAAAATGAGGATCATGATGATTCAAATGGTGAAACACTTTTCATGGCCTTAAGTGTTGGTGACAAAAAGGATGAAGTTGGAAAATGCAAATAAACCAGAAGAATGAAAGATCAATGGTTGTATGGACTACCTTTCATGCAAGAGAAGAAGCCAAGGCTTGGGTACTTTGTTAGAAACTCGTGTTTAGCCCTTCTCTTTACTTTGTTAGTATATTGTTGTTGGACGCATATGCTTTGTAAGTCATCCCGTGAGTATATTGTATTATCCCACATTCATGGGGAGTAATAGTTGTTTAGCTTAGACTTAGTATATAAGTACATGTTGAGGCCAATGAAGGCATCCACGAGTTTATTGTATTGAGCTTGCTCAAAGGAGGTTGCCCCCTCGAAGTGGCCTGCGATCAATAAATTCCTTCTGTGTTCTGCTATTTCTGTTATTTCGTGCATTTTTCATTATATTGTTGCAGGAGGTTCCTCTCATCTGGTATCAGAGCGCTTTCTTGGGCTCACTAGGTGGAATTTCTGCCAAATTTTTTTTCGCAGTGGCCTCCAGGCGCTGTGATTATTGCAGTAGTTCTTTTTTCTTTGCATATGTATTGTTCATTTCAATTGCAGGTTTGGATCAAGGAATAATCCCTATCCGCTTAACTATGGGAAGTGCCTGGGCATAGCCCTAAAACTCATTGTGAGGAGTACCACAGGAACCTTGAAGTAGCTAGCCCATTGAGAGGACTTGCCAGCGAAAAGGGCAACGGCCCCTACCTAATTGACTAGTTCCCATCTGTGAGGTAAACCAAGAGCTGCCATTTATGGCAAAGTGGTTATCAGTTTTATTTGAGCCGTGGAGTGAGGGGTATTGCCCCAATACGCAAGCCGTTAGACAACATTGGTAGCCGAGTGAATCCCCTGAACCTTTAGGAAGCTGAACATACCCGGGGTCCATATCTATTGCTAGCTGACAAATCGTAGATTGCATTTGTCCAGAGCCGTTGCAGATCATTTCCAAAAAAAAAAACTGAGTAAAAAAATTTCTATTTTTTCGCCATATCTCCCTTGCTTTAGCTTTGTTTACTCTAAAAATTCACTGGAACCGCTGAAATTCCATTATGTATATTTCCTTCCTTGAGGACCCTATCCCAAATTCCACTTATCGAAGCCACAAATCCCACATTTGTCTATTTTTAGGGTTTGCCATAACTTCTTTGATTCTCACCCAATCGCCTTCAAATTTTGCCATATTGTTCATTTCCTATTTCTGCTCCTTTGTCCCTTTTGGACAAATTTGCCCATTCTTTCACCCCGCTTCTTGTTGGTAAATAGATTTGCACTATAACATATGGATGATTATATTGACTCTTTGCCCAGAAACACAGTGAAAATAAGTACCAACAGTTGGTAAAGTTGTAGTCTTTCTATCAACTTACCTCTGCGTGTAGAGGGGTAGCTCCCTCGTTTGATAAATTATAGGTTTTTGAGAATGAAATGCAATTAAAGAAAGGTTTGGAAGATGAAGACAACGGGCTTACGAACATTGACTCATCCCGCATGCATAAAGTTCAACAATCCCACCAAAACAATATAAGAATACTTCTTAAACTGTTAAAATGAGTGTAGTATTAGAAAGAAGAAATGATTCAGGAGATATTCAACATACGTTGAAACATTATCTAATAATCAATTCCTTCAAGACTAGTTGTTATTCCACATTGCAGATGCAAAATTATGTAAAGAAAAACATCATCCATCAACATAAGAGGAATGAATAATGTTAAGAAGATATTTGAGATCACACAATCCAAAATGCCTCTTATTTCTCCACACTGAGTTGTACAACTCTGTTCCTTATAACATCCGTATAAATGTGAAAGCCAAAAAGTCCCTATTACAAACACCAAGCCTTGTCTTAGTAACCAACTTTATAACTACCTTATAACTACTTCCCGTAACTACCCAAAATATTTTATGAAAATAAAAGTGCATTTTAATTAACCTTTATATAATGTTTCAAAAGTCCCTGAAATAATAAAATGCACTTTTTACCTTAATTACAAAAGAGTGACATAAAGTCACTTTCATAGAAAGAGAACTAAAACCTATCATTTGCAAACTTTGAAAAGTAGACCAATAAGATGGATCTCTCAAGAAACTATCAGGTTTTGTCCTCGCCATGTTTGACACCATCTGAAGATGTTTCTGCTACTACAAACTGCTGTGAAGGGAGGGTAGACTTTGTTTTGTATATTCTGAACATCCTCACTGCTGCAGCTATAAGTTTATTTTTGGGAACAATGACTCCTGTCATGCGAAGCTTCCATTCTGATTGATCTTTATGGACATCATTCAAATTATGTCGATAAATTGATATGTGATCAATGCCAGAATTGACAGCCACAAAGATGAGGTTCAATTTATCCATAAGTCCTTCATTGAAAACCTGTTTGTTGAACAACCCTGTGTTAATCATGTCTTCAAAGCTTCTTTTGATAGCTTGGGCTTCCAAAACTGAAAATTTAGCTGTCTCAATTACATCAGGATTGATTGCCAATAAATCAGCCCGAATATTCTTCTTCACCTACTCACAAATTTCCAAGAGCTTTTCTTGGGCTGCCAACACTTGTCTTATATTAGACAGTTTGCATTCAACTAAACATAGCCAAGAACTAGATTGGTTTTCTTCAATGTTTTGAAAGACTTTTTTAGTAAGCAATATCTCATTATCAGTTTTGATCATCTCACTGAGGTCTTTGGATATTCCCTACCATAATAATTCCTCTTTTTGGATACCTCTCATTTCATTATCAATCTCTTCCCTCTTTGTTTCTGCTTCATCAAATAGAGTCCTTGCTTGCTCAAAGAAACTGAATGCTTTTGATTTCATATGTTCAACCCATTTTTTAGTGACCTTTCCATACAACTGATACTTGCTGACACTCTCAATAATTTCTTTTTCAACATTACTTTCAAGGGAGAAATTAGTGGAGGTAGAAGAAGCCTCAAGAGGCAAAGCTGATGTATCTATGATGGCTTTGAGATAGGATGTGTTAACTGGGCAGCTGATACTTGAAAGTTTTGCATGTCACCCTCATATGTAGATGGACCAAGATCTATTTTAGTGATATTAAAATCACTTTCTGTAGCCTCATTCAAATTCTTTTCTGAAGCAGGTTATGCAACCTCAACACAGACATTGCCTGATGAAGAATCCACTACCATCCTTGATGTAACCTTTATCTTTTTAGATTTGGGAGACCTTTGCAGCAAATTGGAGACTGTATCAAAATCCGGCATGATTAATTGAGTAGTGTTTCTTTTTCTTGACAAACTTTATTGCAACCAGGAAGAAGAAGGATTATGTGAGGATTCTGGAATATTTGTGGAAAGAGGTACTATGTTTGAGGGAAGAATATGCTCACTGAATATGTTCATAGGTGGCGGGAGTGAAAATTGTAATGCATGAGGTGAACAAGGTGCTTCATGAGAAGGAGAGGCAACAAGGGGTAAAGGAGAGACATTCAAATGCTCAACATTTTGATGGGTTACTTCAGGACTTGTAGACTTGTTTACCTCAACTATTTCCTGTATGGGAGGTAATGCATTATCCTTCATTTTTGTTTTCCCTCTTTTCTATTTTTCATCATTTTCACAAATGCTCTTAGTACCCTTTCTTCTTGATGGATCTTCTTCGTCATCTCCTCCTTGAATACTCTTATGGGAACCACTTCTTAAAGATGGAGAATGAGAACGAAAAGAGGAAGAAGAAGAATTCAAATGCTTATCTTTTCTACTAGATGATAAAGCATTATTACTTGTCAGTTTAGTAGATGTTGCCTCAGTAGCCTTTTTCTTTACCCAAACTTTGGTCTTTTGAATGATATGTGCAGTTTTTGTAGCTAATTATTTGATCTCCTCATTAGCCCAATTGATAGGTGGTAAAGACTGTGTTTCAATTTTATCAAAATACACAGGATCAATTAATTCTGAACCATCTTCCTCAATTCCATCTGTATTGCAATCTAGTTTGAATTCTTTGATCTATGGAATGGTCATCCTCATCCAGTCCTGTTTACGTACCTCAAAATCATTTTCACAATCTTCCCAAAAGTCTTCAAGTTCTGGAAAGTGACAGTATCCTGCACCAAGCCATAGATTATCTCTGACATATCCTTTATTGTCAAAAGGGAATCTCATAGTATAGGCATACAAGCTGATTTTTATCAGAGATCTCTCTATGTTTTGAACATCTGTGGACGATTTGCAGCTGTAGTGACTAAGGCCAATGGGAAATGGGACTCCAGGTTTCCTCTTGTCTTTGCATTTCCTGCTAAGTGAACCAATTTTCCTGCATAGTTCTATCAATATCATCTTGTCATCTACATATCCAGGTAACTTATATGGATATCCATCAAACCCGCCAACTCTCAGATAGGTAAATCTAGGATACTGGATGAAGTAACTCCCATATATTTTGATTAAATTGGCAGCTTCTGGTGATATCCGGAGTGTAGTGTTACCTTGAAGTTCTCTTACTGTTAACATTGTGAAAGCATCGTTTACTCTGAGGTAGTGCTTGTAACTTTGTTCCAGTTGCAACTGAGGATAATGATCATAGATCTGTGTCATGTTATCATAAGTTCCTTTAGTAGCAAGACCTGGCCCTGATTTCATGCATGCAATTGCATAAAATAGGTAAGAGGACATATAGAAATGTTCATTCAATTCAAAATTGGTCAACTAATAATGCAAATTGCCACTAATAATGCTGCCCCAATCAATAAACTGATTTCCTGCACAAATAACATTTACAAAGAGAAACATCCACATTTCAAAATTTGCTGCTTTTTCATCTCCCATCACTCTATGAAGTAGAACAATCATATTTGAAATATCTTCTATGAAACATGATCTGTGAAGAACTTTAGGCAACTGTGATTTTCCTCCTTTCGGTGTATGTAACCAATGTTTTGCAATGGTGTTGAGACACTGATGTTTTCTTTCATTGAAATATTGATGAGCAAGCTTCTTGTCTATGTTCACAAACTGATCCCTGACAGGTAACCTGAAAGCTATACTAATTGAAACACTGTCTAACCTGACAATAAGTTTGTCGTCAATGGTTCTGATCTCTCTAGTTTTCGGTTTGTAATGCTTCGTACATTCTAGAACCAAGTCTGTGCATTGGACTGCCATAGGAAAACCAGCTGCTTGGGCCAATCCACTGTCAAACAACTTCTGAGTCATCGGTGATTTCTTCTCTTGTTTCATTGTCTCCCAGAAATCTGTCAAGCTGATATGCCCCAGAGAGGTATCTGATATTTCTGGAAGAGTGGATTCAAGGACTTAGAGAAACTCAAACCCCTGGTATTTGAATTTCATGATCAAATCTTTGCAATAAGATGTGAAAACTTTCTGTGTTTATTCTGTCTCAAAGTTTTACTGGATTGTTTTAGGAGGTCTTTGTTTTGACAGTTTGCAAATTGTTGCAATGAATTTCAAATGGAAATTTAGAAAAACACATCATTCAAACTAGAAGGCAGGAGGTGTTCATACCTGGACATCTTCATCGAATAGACATGACTGCACTACAAGAGAACTATATTTGACGGTGTCCATACTTCTGTATTTCTTCATAGACCTACACCCTTTGTATGACAAATAAACCAATCTGTGGGATAATTCACGTGTATTGGTTTGTAATTTCACATCTTCCACCCATATCAGCTGGGACTTGCACTCACAGAGATTTAATAAGCAAACAATGAGTATAACATGCAAACAATTTTCTGAGCAAACAATCCCTTCGCAGAAATAAGGTTTTGTCGATCGAAACTTGGAGGCATTCTATTAATCATTTCACAGTCCTCAAGTATGTATCATTACCAAATATATGGACAGAGATAGAAATCTATTTTAACAATGTTCAATGAATAGCCATGTGCCAAACAACAAATGATTTCTAATAGTTGTGCTTTCATGGTCTCTAACTGACTATCGAACATGTGTTGTTGCCATTTGCTCTCAATAATCACGAACTCCAATCTTTGCTTCTATCAGAAATGTGAGCTGTATTCCACTTACAACCTCTGATAATCATCTTGTCCATATGATAACTTTTAGATTTTTCTTAGAGTTGGCGGTGGAATGATGGCAACGATCGCATTTGCACTAGTTTTTAGTCTTTGAAACTCTTGATTTCGTGGGATTTATGTGTGGTGAACATAGAGATATTTCTTCTGGTGAAACCTCAAGAATGTTTATCTGATATAGACAGCATGCGAAATGCGAGGCTACGTGCAACTTTATGGCAATTGCTATACTCTTGAGGTCACTCGATTTTGAGTCAAATTCCCAATAGTATACAGAGCAAAGGGCTTTGAAGAACGGATGTCAATTATTTCTGGATCATAACCCTTATTCACTAGAGTCTTTGCCGCTTGCATAACATGATATCTCATCTGCATCTGATCAAACCATTTCTGCTTCTTCTAGACAACATATGTATTCTTCATCTGGGATCCTCTCTTTCAAGTTGGAGAGAAGAACATGCTCGAACAAGATAACTGGATTCTCACTTCTAATTTCTGTTTTCATTAGTCCCTTTCCTTAGAACCAGATAAGCTGTGGGCATAATGTTGTTCAACAAATATCAACTTCCTGTGTGGCATTTCGTAGCAAATGAGCTATGCACATAGAATGTCGCCAACTTCTCTGTCGTATAGAATTCTCAATGACTGGCTTCAACGAGGTTTCATAACCGGCGAAGGATTATATAGAGGACTGCAAACTTTATCAACAATAACTCTTCTAAGCATGTGCACATTCGTGGAAGATTACTAGCTTGATAACTATTATTAGTTTTGATTTCTTTAAGCCAAACTTGTAGGTAGTTGTTTTAGGCATATCTTTTGCCTTTATGTGAGGACAACGATAGTAGTGAAGAGTATTTTTGATAACCGAATTCTTGTTCATGCCATGATGCCCGATATATGATGGCGCATAGAAAGTTTGATGTTTTCAACGTTTTAACTTCATGTTATCACACCTGTCAACCATGCTGATTTGCTAATGTAATTTATCACCACCTTTTCTGGCATGTATCACTCATATATCATTCAAGAGGTAAAACCAACGGTGAAACATCATGTACTGCGGCTGCGGCATCTTGGTTATTCACTTGGAGACGTGACTCTAGAACCTCTGGGGATATAAATGGACTTTATGGACCGAGAGCATAGATGCCTCATGTTGACTCCTCAACGTCGAATTGAACCAAGGAAATAAATCCAAATCCCTAATGCCATTAATGAAATACGCAAAGTTGGAATATTTGAATTGGGCTTTATTGCTAGCATGAATAACAATATTACCGGCAGGGAGGTCTTCATTTTATTTTAAACTAAGAATATTCCCTCATTTTTAGGAGATGATCATGGACACAAAAACTGCAACCAGCTTTTGATGCAAGTAATAAGTGAATTTTAACACCTTGGATGCTCGTAAATTTATGGCCCCACTTTTATGACTTACTTCGAAAGAGAAAAATGTGCAACTTGTGATTTGAATAGAAACGACGTTTAATTCTCGGTTGTCACAAGTGAATGTAGACTTTATTATGCCAAACTTCTTGCATCAGTAAAAAGTGGATGTGAACAACTTAGGCAAACTTCACAAGTTGCGCACACTTAGCGAAAAGAAGAAATTGGTGCGAGTTTGGCGAGAATCAAAAGCAAAGGCAAGATGGACTTGTTGAGAAGCAAAAATTAACGCGGACTTAGCCAAAATGGAAAATAGACGCAAAGTAAAATATTACTAAGCCATGAGTTTTGCCTTGGCACGAAAATTGCTTTGAAGCTTTAAATGGAGAGAAAATAAGATGAGGGAAAAAGCCATGATAACGAATTATGATTTAAAAGTATGCAACGCAACCCTAAATGTATTTGAAACAAAAAATATGACTTCACACAGAGGATTAATTTTTTTGCAAGAAGGTTTTATACTTTGGATAGAAGGATCGGGGCAAACACTTCTGAAATCCCCATTTTCTGATTCCCTGTCCCTCAGAAAGTGTCCAAAACCTAGTCAAACCCCAATTACCCATTAGAGTTTTTTCCAAATCCAAATTTTCCTTTACTAAAAAAGTTTTTGTTTTTGTTTTTCTACCCATTCCCCCCCCCAAAAAAAACTCCTGGTTATGGTTGTCACCCACGCAGGAGCAAAAAACATGGAGGATGAACTTGCAACCCTCAAGACCAAACTCCAAGATCTAGAGGAAAAAATTCTTGGCCTCAATCTTCAGCATTTAGCCATGAACAATAGACGGCAGCGAGAGTCTTCTACAGACACTGGGTTCTCTTCTTCTAGTAATTTTCGTGGGCCGAAGCTTGATTTTCCTCGCTTCAATGGTGATGATTCGACTGGATGGATATACCGGGTAGAACAATATTTCAGTCTGCATAATACTTTTGATGTCAACAAAGTCCCACTTGCATCCTTTCATTTGGAACATGCAGCCCTTCAATGGTTCTGTTGGTACATCAAGGCTCATGAAGAGCCAAAATGGATAGATTTTTGCAAACTCATTTTGCAACGATTTGGCCCGAGTGCTTTTGATGACTTCATAGGAGCACTCACTAAACTTCGCCAAACTGGCACTGTGAGAGAATATCAGACAGAATTTGAGAAACTGGCCAATCACACAGAGGGATTGTCTAATGAATTCTTCAGGAGTTGTTTTGTTAGTGGTCTGAAGGATGCAATCCAATCTGAGGTTAAAATGTTCCATCCCATCACAATGATGGAAGCCTTAGGATTGACTAAGTTGGTGGAGGACAAGATCACAACTCAACAACGCTCCAAATCCACTTTTGTTCCATTCAGAAATATGGTTTCCCAAAGATCTCCAATCATGCCAGCTCCTAGAACAACTCCTATCAAGCATTTGTCTGAAGCAGAGATGTGGGCATGTAGAGAAAAAGGGCTTTGTTATGAGAAATTCACTCAGGGACATAGATGTGTTGAGCAAAACCTCTATCTCTTGGATGTGGATTCTCCACCTGCAACTAAAGTTTGTGAAGATGCTCAGGATACAGTAGATGATTAGGTCGACATTTAGCAACCACATGTTGACCCTTCTTCTCAGGACGACCACCCAGAGATCTCTCTCCATGCTTTAGCAGGAGTCACCACCCCACAAACCATGTGGGTCAAGGGTTACTTCAAGAAGCTCCCTCTTACAATACTCATTGATTCTGGTAGCACTCATAGCTTCCTTGACCCTCAGATCGCCAAACAGGCTGATTGTTTTGTCCATCCTTGCTCCAGCTTTGAAGTCATGATTGCCAATGGGGGCACATTACCTTACAAAGGGAAGTGTCACAATGTGCGTATCTCTATTAGAGATTATAACTTGCACTCTGACATGTTTGCCTTGCCCTTAGGTGGATGTGATGTGGTTTTGGACGCTCAATGGTTACGCACACTTGGACCCATCTTATGGGATTTTACTAAACTTTAGATGCAGTTTTCAGACAATGGACAAAAACACACATTGAAGGGCTTACAACTATGGTCTCTCAGCATCATCAGTTCACATTGCATGGAAAATCTCCTTAAGATGAATTCACATGGTGTCATCGCTCAGCTCCATTCCTTTCAGATGCAACCATCAGCGGTCTCCCCTACTCCTTGGATCTACAACGAATTTTGGATAGGTATGCATGTGTCTTTGCTGAACTAGTGGGATTGCCACCTCCACGACCAGAGGACCATCATATTCAGCTCCTTCCTGGAAGCATTCCTCCCAACATCAGGCCCTACCACTACCCATTTCACCAAAAGATAGAGATTGAGATGCTCGTTCGGGACTTACTAAAGCAAGGTATTATTCGCCCTAATACCAGTTCCTTTTCTTCACCAGTTCTTCTTGTCTAGAAAAAAGATGGGTCATGGCGCCTCTGCATTGACTTCTGAGCACTTAATCACATCACAATCAAGGATAAGTTTCTGATTCCTATTGTTGATGAGCTTCTTGATGAGATTCATGGCGCTCATTTTTTCTCCAAGTTGGATCTTCATTCTGGGTATCACCAAATTTGGGTTCATGAGGATGATATCCCTAAAACGGTTTTCCACATGCATGATGGCCACTATGAGTTTTTGGTCATGCCCTTTGGCCTCACTAATGCTCCTTCCACATTCCAGGCATTGATGAATAAAATATTCTGGCCCTACTTGTGGAAATTCATTCTGGTCTTCTTTGATGATATCCTCATCTATAGTAAAACATGGGCTGAGCATCTCTAGCATCTAGATCTTGTACTGTAACTTCTCTCTGATCATCATCTCTATGCAAAATAGTCTAAATGTGTTTTTGGGTAGGAGGAAGTGGAGTATCTCGGGCACATTGTTTCAGCCTAAGGGGTTCGAGTGGATCCTGCCAAAATAGATGCCATGAACAATTGGCCGCATCCTCAGACACTCAAGAGCCTCCATAGTTTTTTGGGACTGACTGGCTACTACCGCAAGTTTGTCAAGGATTACGGGAAGATTGCAGCTCCATTAACAACTCTATTGAAAAATGATGCTTTTACATGGACACATGTTGCTGAGTGTGCATTTGAAAAATTGAAACAAGCTATGTGTACTACACCTGTTCTAGCTATGCCAGATTTTTCCAAGACCTTCACTATTGAGAGTGATGCTTGCGGCAATGGACTTGGTGATGTTCTCCTTCAAGATGAACATCCCATTGCATTCACCAGCAAAGCCCTTTTAGGTAAGAATTTAGTACTCTCTACATATGAGAAGGAAATGATGGCTATTTTGCATGCCATACAGAAGTGGCGGCCATACCTATTAGGGAATCATTTCTGCATCAAGACTAATCACCAGAGTCTGAAATATTTCTTGGAACAACGGGTCTCCTCCCTAGCACAATAGAAATGGGTTAGCAAACGCATGGGTTATGACTATGAGATCACTTACAAGAAGGGTAAGGACAATATTGTGGCGGATACTCTTTCTCGCACATTTGATGACCAAGCTTCTCTTTTAGCTATTTCTATGCCTGTTCCAACTTGGTTGAAATCTATCCAACAGGGCTATGTCAATGACTCTTCATTATCTCAAATCATCCAATAGTTGGCCAATAACCCTTCTGCTATACCGCATTACTCTTTGGATGGTGCTTCTCTGAGATACAAGGGTTGTTTGGTGCTTCTCTAGAGCACAGCTCTTCAACAGGCTGTCTTCTATGAACTCCATGCTTCTCCATCGATAGGGCACTCTGGGTTCCTCAAAACTTATGAGTGGGCATGGCGTAACTTCTTTTGGAAGGGAATGAAAAAGGCAATTCAATAGATGGTGGCTGAATGTGATACCTACCAGCGCAACAAGGATGAAATGAAACTCCTTCCTGGATTACTCAAACCCTTGCCCATCCCTACACGGATTTGGGTAGATATTTCTATGGATTTCATTGAAGGGCTCCCTAAATCTAGAGGGAAGACAGTGATCTTGGTTGTGGTTGATCGCCTCTCCAAATATGTTCATTTTTGTGCCCTCATCCATCCCTATACCGCCTCCTCAGTCGCACAAATTTTCATGGACTAGATCTTCCGTCTTCATGGAATCCCTTCTTCCATTGTCTCAGATCGTGATGCAACTTTCACCAGTCATTTTTGGACAGAACTATTTCACCACACTGGCACCAAACTGAAGATGAGTTTAGGGTATCACCCACAAATAGATGGTTAGACTGAAGTTATCAACAAATGTTTGAAAACTTATCTTCATTGCTTCACCTCAAAACAACAACATCAATGGGCAAAGTGGCTCCCTCTCGCTGAATGGTGATACAATACCTCCTACCACACTGCATCTAAAATATGAAGCAGTCTATGGTCAGGCACTGCCAGTGCTCCTTCCATACACCCCTAGCAGTTCACCAGTTCAGGCAGTTGACACGGTTCTCTGAACCCGAGATCAGATTCTTCGCATTTTGCAGGACAATCTTCACATGGCAAGAAATCGAATGAAACAACAAGCTGATTAGCACCGTTCTGAGCACACTTTTCAAGTAGGTGATATGGTTTTTCTTTGTCTACAACCATACAAGCAATCCTCCCTGAAACTCAAAGGGCATCATAAGATGGCTCCAAAGTTCTATGGGCCATATAAGGATCTTCAGAAGATTGGGTCAGTTGCTTATAAATTGGAGCTTCCTCCTTCTTGCGTTCATCCAGTATTTCATGTCTCTTGTCTAAAGAAAGTTCTTGGCACCAACAGCAGAGCACAAACTATTTTACCAGAACTGGATAACGAAGGATCCATCATTTTGGAGCTGGAGGCAATCCTCGACAGGCGCACTCATCAACTTTGCTCTCAATCCATCACATAGGTATTAATTCAGTGGCACAGAATGCAACCAAAGGATGCTACATGGGAACCACTCCTTCAGATTCAAAAACAATTTCCACATCTTAAGCTTTGAGGACAAAGCTTTTCTAAGAGGGAGGGGATGTTAGGAACCCATGTTTAGCCCTTCTCTTTACTTTGTTAGTATATTGTTGTTGGACGCATATGCTTTGTAAGTCATCCCATGAGTATATTGTATTATCCCACATTCATGGGGAGTAATAGTTGTTTAGATTAGACTTAGTATATAAGTACATGTTGAGGCCAATGAAGGCATCCATGAGTTTATTGTATTGAGCTTGCTCAAAGGAGGTTGCCCCCTCGAAGTGGCCTGCAATCAATAAATTTCTTCTGTGTTCTACTATTTCTGTTATTTCGTGCATTTTTCATTATATTGTTGTAGGAGGTTCCTCTCATAATTGATAGTGGATGTTCAAATCATATGACTAGTGACAATGAGAAGTTTATCAGCCTGAGAAGTGGGATGGTGGTGTTGTCAAGTTTGGTGGTGATGAGTTAGCACAAATATGTGGAAAAGGTGTTATAACTATGGATGGGAAGAATAGGACTAAGGATGTCTTCTATGTCAAAAGGCTAAAACACAATCTTCTCAATGTCAGTCAGATGTGTATCAAGGGATATAATCCCACTTTTCATGCCAAGGGTTGTGAAATCAGGAAGACATGATCCATAAAACTAGTTGTAGAAGGTATCAAGACATATGGTGACATCTATCATTTGAAGGAGATAAATGGAAGAACATGTTTGTTGGCTCAATCCGATGAGTGTTGGTTATGGCACAAGAGAATGGGACACAACAATTTTGATAATATGGTAAAGATCAATTCCATTCATGCAGTGAGAGATATGCCTAAGACAATCAAGCCTACAAATATAGTATGCAGAGAATGTCAAATGGGAAAGTAGACAAAGACAAATTTCAAAAGCAAGGCGTATTCTTCTTCAAATCCATTGGAGCTGATTCACACTGATTTATATGGCCCTACCAGAGTAAAGAGTCAACAAGGTGAGAGGTATTTCATGTTGCTTATTGATGATTATTCTAGAATGACTTGGGTTACTTTCTTAAGAGAAAAATTAGATGCCCTTAATAAATTTAAAGTGTTCAAAGCTATGGTTGAGAATGAAGTTGATGCCAAGATCAAATTATTGAGGTTTGATAGAGGAGGTGAGTTTACTTCAAATGAATTTGAAGTCTTGTGAAGATAATGATATTAGGAGACATCTGTCAGCTTCTAGAACCCCTCAGCAAAATGGGGTAGTGGAAAGAAAGAATAAGACTGTGCAAGAGATGTCTAGGGAAATGTTGAAAGATGCATATCTGCATGATATATACTGGAAGGATGTAGTTCATATTACTATCTATCTAATTAACAGAGTGCAATTGAGGGTCAACACACTAAGACTCCTTATGAGTTATGGTATGGAAGACCTCCCATAGTTAGATACTTCATGATCTTTGGTAGTAAATGCTATATCATAAGAGATGAAGAAGACATAGGAAAGTTTGATTCAAGAAGTGATGAAGGAATCTTTCTTGGCTACTCAACTAGAAGAAAGGCTTATAGATGCTACAACAAGAGGTTGGGAAAGATGATTGAAAGCACAAAAGTCAAGGTAGATGAAGACCTGTATCAGATCTCACATGAATCAGAGGACTTTGAATCTGATATATTTCTATGCATTATAGATGAAGAAGAAGAAGCAAAAGAAGAAAAGGAACAAGAACCAGAGCAGATGCCTAAGACTTCAACAAAGTATGTTCAGAAGAACCACTCAACAGATCAGATCATTGGAGATAAGGATGAAAGTGTGTAGACAAGGAGAAGGATTTCTAAGATACATGAGCAAGTAAACTTGTGTTTGTTATCAAAAGTGGAACCCAAAAACTTTATTGATGCAAACAAGGATGATGGATGGATACAAGCCATGGAAGAAGAATTGGATTAGATTGAGAAGAATTAGACATGGAAATTGGTTCCCAGACCAACAAATAAGAATGTTATAGGAACAAAATGGGTGTTCTGGAGCAAACTCATTGAAGAAGGTGAAGTTGTAAGGAACAAGGCAAGATAGGTATGCAAAGGATACACACAAGTTGAAGGTATTGATTTTGAGGAGACTTTTGCTTCAATAGCAAGGATGGAGGCAATTGGAATGTTCCTTGCTCTTGCTGCTCATAATAACTTCAAGGTATATCGGATGGATGTTAAGTCAACATTTTTGAATGGTGACCTAGAGGAAGAGGTTTATATTGAACAACCAGATGGTTCCAGCTATCAGAAGATCCGAACATGGTGTGCAGACTCAAGAAGGCTATGTATGGTCTTAAGCAAGCACCTAGAGCTTGGTATGCTAGGTTGGACAAGTACTTACTTCAGCAGGGCTTCAACAAAGGTATTACAAATAACAACTTTACATCAAGGAAGAAGGAGACATGATATTGATATTTGTAGTATACGTTGATGACATCATCTTTGGTGGAGATGATGATACGTGTAAGAGGTTTGTAGAGGAGATGCAAAAAGAGTTTGAGATGTCTATGATTGGTGAAATGTCTTTCTTCCTTGGACTTCAAATTACTCAACTAGATGGTGGTATCTTTATTTCTCAAGCTAAGTATGTCACAGAGTTGTTGAAAAAGTTTGGTATGGAGGATTCAAAACCAGTGAGTACTCCCATGGTCACTAAATGTCACTTGAGCAAAGATGATGAGTCTCTAGAGGTTGATTAGACTATCTATAGATCTATGATTAGAGGACGGTTGTACTTGACTGCTTCTAGACCTGATATTATACATGTGTTATGTGTGGTTGCTAGATATCAAGCCAATCCCAAGAAAACACACGAGAAGGCCGTGAAAAGGATATTCATATACTTGAAAGAAACTCTGGACTATGGCCTATGGTATCCAAGAGGTAATGACTTTGATTTGAATGCTTATACTGATGCTGATTAGGCTAGTTGTGTTGATGATAGAAGAAGTACAAGTGGTGGTGCTTTTTTTTTAGGAAGCAGATTGATTTCATGGTAGAGAAAAAACTAAGATTCAATGTCCTTATCTACTGCAAAGGCATAGTACATTACAACATCATCCTACTGTACACAAGTGTTGTGGATGAAGCAAACCTGAAGGATATCAAGGTATTGTATGATGATCCTATTCCTATCTTGTGTGACAATACACGTGCTATCAATATTTCTAAGAATCCAGTGATGCACTCTAGAACCAAGCATATAGTAATCAGGTATCACTTTTTGAGAGAGAAGGTTGCAGATAAGGAAGTGAAGTTGGAATATGTTCCAATAAAGGATCAGATAGTAGATATTTTCACAAAGGCTCTGGAAAAGGATACTTTTGAGGATATCTGACAGAGGTTAGGGGTAATTGCCCCTCCTTCTTGCTAGATGCATAGTGGTGCATCTATCTAAGGGGAGTTCATGTTATATCTTGTTCCTAGACTGATGGTGGCAACCTCTTAGGGGGAGTAGGTAGTGGTTGCTAGTGATAGGGGGAGCTTGTTTTCTACAAGAAGATGTCAAGCCTTACGAAATAATATGTAGGTATGTGATCTCTGATGAGTAGGTAGTGGTTGCCCTTTGTCCTTGATGTCAAAAGGGGAGAGAAGCAAATATGTGTTCCATCAATGCCAAAGGGGGATATTGCTACACATTTGGTTCCTAGGGTTATCATTAATGTCAACACTATCATGGTGGTTTGATGGTGTTCATGGTTAGATATCATGTCCCATCCAACAAGAGAAGAAGATACAGTTCATGGTTGGATGTCATGTCCCATCCAACAAGAGAAGGGAGAAGATATAGTTCATATTAATATGGGAATTAGAAGCATGAAGATGGTCAAATGTATTGTTGATTCTACTGATGGCCTGAAGTATGTATGTTCCAAGTTCCATGATAATTGAATTACCGGAAGAGTGTTTTGCTATTGATTGTTTGAAGAAAATGTTGTCTTTCTGAAGGTGTTCTGTGTAGGACAATGGAATGCTCCGCATTCCTCCTCATTTGCAAATATGACCATGCAATTCTAGAACTATGCTTAGGGTGTAATGAAGGTGATAATTCCAAGTTTTCAGATCATCTATCCTTTTCCCTGTGAAAGTTATGCATGATAGAGTACCGACATGTATTCTGGCAGAGTAAGATAGTGTTGAAGGCTTGTTGAAATGCTTTGCATTCCTTTGAAAATGAATGATTGCCCTTGTGGTTTTAAGGACATGTTTATGGGTGTGTATTATATGCTTTCTTGTAGTTTCAAGGTCCTTGGTGGTCCGCAGCTCAGTTTTTTAAATGACAACATGTTGCAGAGTGTTTCAAATGACAAATTGTTCTCAGAGTTCATGATTGTAGGTGTGCGACACAATTCTTTGATGTGTGGTGGCAAAGGAGTGTTTGGAGATGCTATATGAGTCATGCAGACTCATCTGGAAGAGTTTTCATGAAGATCTTTCTTGTTTCCAGTACCACACAAGGTTTTCAAGTTGATGTGGTCATTATGCTTCAAAGTTCATGTGTTTTTGGTTAAAGCTATCCTATTTTCAAATGAGCTAAGTGTGCGGATGTAATTCCTTGGTGTTTGAAGTTGAGAAAGATGTTTTAGACCTAGTTAAGCAAGTGTTAGTGTTCGCAAGCCACGTGCCTTTTGCTAGTGTAACATGTGGTTTCACTTAGGACCTATCTTCTACACGTTTCATATTGTGTATTGTTTGGCCGACTTGTAAATGTATTTTTCATGTTGTATTTGGCTGACAAGTAATGTAATCAATGTAATATCTTGTATAAATTGTAAATCAAATTGAGTTAGGAGGGTGTGATTACAAGTTGATTGAAAAGGTTCGTAAGAAGATAAAAGAAGAATGAATACATTGTTGATGTGAGACTGAAGGAGAAAGAGAAGAAGTTGTTGATGTTGTCCTGATTCATCTTGAAGACTTATATTTGATAGTGATCAAGTGTAGAGTGTGCCTAACTGGTCAGATAATCAGAAGAAAGTGTGAAGAGGAAGAAGTGCAATCATCAAAAGTGTGAGTTTCAATGTTAGTTTTCAGACAGTAGAAAGACTATCATACTGTAATCTTTTGTAAGTGTGTTCTCAATTCATGGAGTAGTAGCTTCCTTGGGTGTGACCCTAAAACAAATTCTTCAAGGAGTAGTAGCTTCCTTGGGAGTGACCCTAAATCAAATTTCTTCAGGGAGTAGAAGCTTCATTGGGTTGTAGCCCTAAAACAAAGTTGTTATTTGAGCTTCATATATTGTGAGTTAATCCTCACCATGGTTTTTCCCTTCTAGAGTTTTCCACGTATATCTGGTGTTATGTGTTGATGTGCATTGTTTTAATTTCATGTTCATGTTAATGCTGTGATGCTTAACTTTTAATCTGCTTCGGATAAGTTGAAATTGATAAAATTGAAGATTGCTTAGATACTAATTCACCCCCCCTCTTAGTATCTTGGTGTGTTTGACATGACATCCATATCTTCCAACACTTTGAGCATTCGTTGAAGCACCTCACATTCATTGAGCTATCATCCATCCATTTGCAATCATGGTTATGCTACGTTTAAAGCAATCTACATATCAAGACACCAAGGAAAAAATATCGTAGTGTGGTAACTTGCATTATTGTTTGCTTTGGGTTTCATTATTTATCATTGCAATTATTTCTTGACTTATGTAGACGTTGGAATAGGGTCTCTTTTGTTCTTGTTTGCATTCTGATTTCTAGTATATACACACAATACAACCTTTGCATGAGATTTCCTTCAAGAAACAAAAGGGGTTTCATCCTCTAATTTTAGAATTCAAAAGGTTTTGTCCTCATATTGATAAGTGAACACAAGTGCTCAAATAATTTTTGTAGAGTTTTGGTATGATGAAAATGAGATGTTGAAATGAAGAATCTGCTTGCATTTTAGAGATGTTAAAGACCCAACTTAGGCATTCAAATTTCAATGCCCCTCTTTTCCAACATATAATAATTAATGTTATTTTTAACATTCTCCCTCCAAAATACCCACCAAAAGATATGCCATAACCTCCAATTGATTTCTAGCTAAAAATAGTCACTAACTCCTCCATAAAAGCTTGTCATAGAATATGCTAAAAATAATAGAAGTTATACAAGGCCCACGAAGAATCCCACACCCCATTTTGGGAATGCCAATATGACATTAAAATATTAATATTTAATTGACCTATTTTACCAAGTTTGAAAAATATTAAATAGCTTGCGACCAAAATTAAATATTAAATTGAAACTATTTCCCTAAACCATGGGAAATATAGAATGGGATTTTGGGTCCTCAAATTAAATTATTAGTAAGGGGACATTACAACAATTTTTAGGTCAATTTCATTACGAAAGAGTGGAAGGTTACCTTTGGCTTGAAGATGCTTGCCAAGCAAGGCTAGTCTCCTATCCTACTATGCTCTTTTTTGTTTGTATGTTCCTTTGTTGTTCCTTCTGTTTCTGGCTATTGCTTATTTATTTCTTGTTCCTATTTTTAGTGATGCCCCTCCATCTTGTGGGGCTTGTTTTGTGGGTCGGTTGGTTACTTTAATGTAAAAGGGAGAGGCCCATTTCAAAACCTCCTTATCTGAAACAAAAACAATTTTTAGGAGTTTACATTTTACTAGGTCAATCATGTGAGTTACATATCATTTTTATATGGTAGGTCATTCTTGTGATGCTTGGGTCCAACCCACAAAGAATTTTGGGACTATTTAGAACATGAAACGTTTAGTAGATTGGGAGCATTCATTATTCCCAAAACTAAGCATCCTAACTATTACATTTGGTTTTTAATAACATTTAAATTTATCAACCCAAATACTTAATTAAATCGATGTTAAATATATGATTACTAATTACATTAAGAAAGTTTATTCCCTTCGATTAATATTAGCTATGCAACATTCTATATCTTTTAAATCCACAAAGTTACAATATTAATCAATTTAATGAAACAAAACACTAAAAATTATAAAAAATTGTTCTCTACAATTTAAAATGATTTACATCATTTAAATACTCTAGACATTTAAAGAAATTTAGGGAAATCTATGTAGAGGCAAATTTCTTTTCAGACAACACTCAATTAATATATTTTAGTGGAATAGAAAGATCAATTTCCTTTCAAAATTCTCAATTTGAAATGAATCTACATCATTTAGATACTCTAGACATTAAAAGCAATCTAGGGAAATTTGTGTAGAAGCATATTTCTTTTCACACATGGAATAGAGAGATCGATTTCTTTTCACAAAACATTTATTTAAAATAGGGCCTAGATTTTATGGTCGTATGGCCATATCTAAGCTCAATTAATGAAATTTGAAATTTGTGACTACTGAACATTTATTTAAAATAGGGCCTGTTAGGTCTCAAAAATGCAAGTTGCTAATCCTAAGAGGATGCCAGGCTCTATATTTGGATTTGCAACGTTTTTGAACTAACTTGACGAAATCAACCTTCAAGGTTTGATGATTCCCTACACTTTAGGTCCTGCTACACCTAGGTGGGTGAACCTTGAAATATTAAAGCAGTCTGAGTGTGGATGAATGGACTAACTAGGTCTATCTACAATGGCATAGGATGTAGGATAGATGACAAAGCTGACTAATTAATTCTATGTGTAATGTTTAATAAGTGATTGGCAGAAATTGTATAAGCAATATCAAAAAGGTTTTAATTAATGAGTTGAATGAGACTAGTGCCTTGTTGGGTAACAGAGTCAATTTGAAGGACTAAAAACAGTAATTTCTAAATGGTAATAATTCTAGATATTTGGCACAGTTCTGGTTTATAGCTTGTATAAACGTGCAAGTAAGTGACTGACAGACTCTTCTTGATAATCCAACCAAATAAAATCAGATATCCTATAATTCACCAGAAGGTATTTTAATCCTTACTTGAAGGAACCAAATGAAGTGAATAGACAAGATTAACAGATAATATTTTACTGGAGACAGTGTATCAATCCTAACTATATGGCTCTACTTAGTAATCCCAACTTACTACTTCCAGGTTACTGTGAATAAATCAGAAGGGTTTAATTCCTTAGGATGGACACCAACTGAATTAATCACACAGATACAGCGAATGTGTATTGACAGATTAAATATATACTTGATAGTTTAATCTGAATAACAGGGAAATGCAGAAATGGAGACAGCCACACAATTGAATAATTTCAACAAATAACTGATACCAAAATAGAAATACTGAATCAGAGAACTTCAAATTTCTTCTTCAAAATAAAATATGCAACATGGTCATCCTGAAATATTATGTATATGTATATATGAATATCTTCTACTGCTGATGATTTTTCAGCATAGATTGTTTGAACTTATATAGATATTTTCATGAAGAGATACAACTCTTCAATAAGTCTCTTGGGATTTTAACCAATACAAACAATAATTACATAAGCTTAATTAGGCTCTGTTTAGCCATAAATAGACTTTTGTCAGATGATCTAAGTACTCCTGCGCACGGTGAGAATCAGTAAGCTCGACTGCACTCCTGGTGATTATATCAAGGGTGACCATTTCCTCCAGTTGTTTGCAAACTTCTGTAGATACAGAGGCTTTATCTTTTAGAGCTCCTGTGGCTTTGTGCAATATAACTTGACAATCAACAGTCCACTCTTCTTTGCTCTTTACCTCTCCATTATCTTTGAATATCCTGGGCACCCCTGCGTCTGATGCATCAGTCCCTTCCTTAGCATCAGCTTTGAGTTTATCATAATAATTCTGGTGCCGTTTGAGCAATGCTCTTGCATCAGAGATATCTGTGCTATCAGTGGCACCTCTGTTTTGCAACTCGATCATCTTTTCTTGTATCCTCTGATCAAGCCTTTCATGTTCTTTGACTGCTTTATGATTTTCCGAGTAGTTATCCCAAAACTGGTTTAACCATCGTACCATGTTTGCATACCTGCTCTGCAGTATTGTAACAAATGCATCTATTTGAATTTGTTTGGCTTGATCATGGGATATCTCTTGACTACTTTGTGAGCTCTCACCTTGAGTTATTCTCTTCGTAGATTGGCCAAAGGTGCTCTTAACAGCGTCCTTCAAGTAGTCATTCTCTTTTGTTAATCTTTCACAATTCAGCTTATAAGCATCTCTTTCCTTGATTAACATCTGAGCTTGTGCTTTATTCAACTTTGCGACATTGATACCAATGTCTGCAGTAATTATGGGGTCAGTTTCACCTGCTCTGAAAGTCATAACATGGCCAAAAGTTTTTTCAGTGTCTATGATGGCCGTCTTCTTATGGGGAGGATACAATGCCCATATCATTAAAGAATTTTCATCATTATTGTATCTCGTTCCCATATAGACTTCATTAACTCCTTCTGGAGTAAGCTTATACTTATCATCAGCATTATTCAAAAAACTATCAAAAACCAGAGCAGAATTTAAATCCAAGCCGGGAAAAATCATAACCCCTGCATCTTTAAGCAGCTGTCTGCCTCTGCTTGGTGTCATGTCCTGCATTTCCTTGTCCACTGTCTCCTTTAACATCTCTAATAATTGTTTTTCATTGTCAGCAGAAACATTATCTACTGACTCTCTAATTTCTTTTCCCTTGTATTTATACAGGAATGATTTAAATTCCTTCGAATGAATGAATGTATCATCTGACACAAAAGAATCATAAGCCTTTTGGCGTGGATCTTCATCAGCAGACCCCTCCTCATCATGTATCACAACTGGAGGCTGATATTGTTGCATTTTTCTTTTAGACATTTCTATTGTCTTATCTTGTGGCTGTTCAGTCAATTCTTCCTCTTCAGAGGATACCACTTCAACTTCTGCCAACTGCTTTTTCTTTTCATTCAAATCTCTGTTATATTTCTCCACCACCAAGTCGACTTCAGCCTCTTCCAAATTTCTAATGACATCATCATGTGGATAATGTATGTGCATGTATCCACTGAGATTTTGTTTTCTTCTTGCATAGTCAATGAAACCCTCAGGATCAAACCCTTTCCTCACCTCAGCAGTCACCATGTTATAATGCATTAGTTTATCCAAAATGAGATTGTATCCTTCTTTTGAAACCACAGTAAAATCTCCAAAACACAAAGTACTAGGCATGAATGATTGTTTATCATGCGAACTTAGATGCATGACATTGGAACAATGCATTTGCCTAATTATTTCCAAATATGCAATTCTGTCAGGGACAGTTTTAGGCAATATAAATGGAGCATCCTCAAAACCATACACTCTGATCATAGTAGCATCCTCAAAACAATACCAATCTCCCCAATTATGAGTGACAGTAGGGGGGCCACCAAAATCTTTTGGTCTGAGGAATCTTTTTATTTCATTTGAAATTGAATATTCACAGGGGTGGTTGAAATACCTATATAGCACTTTAACACAATGCTCTTCAAATTGAGCATAGCTGGAGTTAGCATACCTGCTATCCCAGATTCTGGTCCACATTTGTACAGGTATCTTCTCCCCTTTCTTATCCGCAGCAACAACTTGAAACTCATTTGGCCACAATCCTACTTCCTGGCCATAGTATAAGACCATATGCATGAGCATCGAGTAATGCTCAAAAGAGCATGCTGGAGCATTGTTTCTTATTGCAGATAGACCAGAGTCTATTCTAGTAGCAACATAGGAGGCATAATCAAATTGTCTGGCATTGTGGCATTGAATATCAGAGGTTATGACCATTAGAGGAATAGTCATGAACTCAGGGACCTTTGAGCCAAGGACTTGGCCTACAGAATAGTAAGTATATTGAATGTATGGTTCAAAAATGGACACATGAAAGGGAGGGCCATCATTCTCAGTCAAGGGTATCACTTCTCCTTCAATCCTGGGTCTATGAATGGGTAACCTCCATCCATTGTAGGTTGTATCCATTCTCCAGTATTCTTTATCCAAATCTTCATAAACAATAGGGACAGTGCACAAATCATCCAAATCATACACCTCACAAATAGCATTTTTTGATAGGTGTACAATTGGTTCTCCTTGAGGGTTGCAGATAGCTTTCAGGCCTGAATTGTAATGCCTGGCTAACAGTTGCAGGAGTTCTACATTCAAGAATACATTAGGTACAACCAGTTTGCCTAAATTCATGTGCCATGGGTTTGATACAGGAGCATTTCTAAATCTTCTGTTGTAGTGGAATCTGAAGAGTTCATATCCCCTAATTGGGGTCCAAATATCTCCCAGGCGCTTATGTTTGTCTTCCAATTTCTCTACTTCTGCCCTGAGTTGGGCAGACCTCCTGGCCTTGGGAGTTGACCCAGGCAACTGATCAATCAAGTCCTGATTTAGTTTTCTGTCTTTGACTTTTTCTTCAGGGGTTTGATCAGTTTTTTGCTTCTTTGGTTTACTGGTTTCCCCTTGTGATTTTCTTCCTTTTCCTTTCCCCGGAGTTTCCATTTTTGAAAAATTTGGCAGGAAATTCAAATACAGGCAATATAGTGGTTTGTGTATGTGTACCTGTCGTTCGACGGCTGGAATTGGAAGCCTTTGCTTTTGCCCTGAGAATTCTCCTGTATTCTGCTCTCGGACAGTTTTTTGCAATTATAATGATCGTATGAACTTCGTAGCCATTTTGTATTAATTATTTGATCAATTCAATGTTCATCGCTGTGAAGTGTCACATCGCCATAACTCTTCTTATCGGCGTGATTTTTTGAAATGTCTGGGCGACCTCAACGTTTTTTATGGCGCGGACAGTCAATCGGCGTGACCCCTCAACTGTATCCCCGACGCCATGTGGTATCATATTTCAAGTGGGTGCGACCATCGGCATGACTTCCTTCATCGCCAAGGGTTTTAGATCTCTCCGCGATATGGCAAGTCCCACCGATATGCTTTGCTTATCGGGAAGATTGAGACCATCGGGATACTAGAATTATGTTTCCCCGATCTTTATTGTCTTACCGATAGTCTCTTCATGTATGAACTTTTATCTTTATCGGAATGACATTCACTATCGGGATAACTTTCTTAATATATCCCGATCCATATCATCTCCCCGATGTCCTTTGTTATATCCTTCATCGGGCAAAGTTTAGTAAAGTGTCACCGACACCTTTTGATCGCCGTGACTTATGAATCGGCAAGACTTGTTTCTTTTGTTCCGATATGTCAAGTTATACCGATAGAGGTGCATCGCTGTGAGTCTTGCCGATGGCTTTCTTATCGCCAGGACTCTTGATCGTCGGAGACTTACTTGTTTTCTATTCCGATGGTTCATTTCTCACCGATGACTATTGCTTTGTTACCCTCGCATGCTGTTCGGTGAAACTCTTGCCGAAAGTGCTTCATCGGTATGATATATACCGTCGGGGCAACTTCTAAAAGATCATCCGATAGATATTTGTCATACCGATCGGCATGACCACTTGCCTTTCTTGCCGATGTAAAGTCATCGGTGTTGCTTACTCCATCGGTGAGCTCCATAATTCTTCTTCCGATCTCTATTTTCACGCCGATGGTTGTTTTCAAACAATTCCTTGTGTATCGGTGTAAGCCACACGACCTATTGCCGATGGATTGATTTTGATGAAATTTGACACTGCTCATCCCTAGACATTTTATGAGATACAAAAAATTTTATATTGTGGTCCTTTTGGGATATTCCTCAGAGTTTATTCAAATATGATGGAGTAAGGAAATAGTAAAATTTTCAAAATTTTACTGTGCTAACAGGGCCTAAATTTTATGGTGGTATGGTCATATCTATAGTAGTATGGTCATATCTAATCATTTTAATTGTAAAATACAATTACAATTTTAACAAGACTATATCACTTGAAAAAACATAGATTGACAAAATTTCTATATAATTATTTTTATATAATATATAATTATTTTTATAAAATAAAAGAGACATTAATATTTAAAAGGCAAGTTCAAATAAATAACCATCATGAAAACATTTCTTGACATGCCAGAGACAACCATCAAATTTAAGCCCGCTAAAGCAAAGGGCAACTTTGACTTTTCTATCGTTTGAAAGGATATGTACCTAATTATTTATTGAGATGCGTGCTATCCTAAGCTTCCTTGCCCTTAAGGAAAGGTTCGCTATTAGTATTATGTCCTCATAATTCGCTGAAAACAAAACTGGCTGTCCATCCATACAATTTTGTGGTTATCAGACTATAAATCTTTTGAAATGTGCAACCCTGGTTTTAGCAGGCATCAATGCCATATTGGGTATTTCTCACTCAGTGGCTTTTTTTTTCTTTTCTTTTCTTCTGGTGATGAGTATGCTAAATAAATTGAGTATTTCTCCCTCTCAGCTGTTAGGTTTTTGTTTTTGTTTTTTTTAATTGGGTGATTACTTAGTATGTTGAATAATAGTAGCTTGTTTCCCTTTATCTGTAAAGACAGTGGTTATAAGAATCTAAATTTTATTGATTTTAGAGAAGGGTTGTACTTATAGTTTAATTGATGAGGAGGATAGTATATTCTTTGATGATGCTATGGGCTCAAGTTTACATCCTCAGGAATTATGATTGGACCAGATTCCGTCCTGATCCTCTTACTCTGTAACAGCTTAACTGAAGGATCTTTTAGGAAACCCCCCTTGATGGGACGGCTTCCTTACTCTGTAACAGCTTAACCGAAAGACGACTTCTGATTTGCATGCTCATCCACCTACTCATAACAGCTTAACAGAAAGATGACTTCTGATATAATTACATGCTCATCCCCCTACTCTTAACATATAATCTGATTGTTTCCACCCCAAAAAAGAAAAAAAATTGCAGAAAGAACCTGGATTTTAGTGTTTTCCACCTTGATCTATTGCATACCTGCATTTTGGGCTTCAAAGTTTCAAACGACCTGTGATTTTCATAACCTGACCTGATCATCTGCAGAACCGGCATGAGTAGATCCGAAGAAAGATGCAAAGCAGAGCCCCATTGCAAATCATTTCTCGGCTGAAATTCCTCTAAAGTCTACAATCAATCAAGAAATGATTTGCAGTGGGGCTTCACATTTACTCTATTTTCTATATTTGGGGAGACAAACTGCCCAAAATCGCTTTCAAAAATAATAAAGAAGATTGCATATTCATCCCATTCTGATCTTAAAAGTAAATCAGTCTTCCAGTCCAGTCCAGTCCAGTCTACCTCATGATGGATGGCTCTTTGCATTTCACCACAGAGGGGAGTTCCTTAGATAATGAGGTGGCAGGGGTTTATTCCAGAATATATTAAAAAAATTAGCAATTACCCAAAAAGTTGTGGTTATAAAGCTGGCACGGAACAAGTACACAGGGAAATATGTCATCATGTGTTTGGTCCACATATATTCGGTGGACGGTTAAAATCACCACAATTCTTCCTTTTTTTTTACCTCGGTGATTCTTCACTTTTTTAAACGCCAGAGATTCTTCACTCTTTTTTTAACCTCAGTGATTCTTCACTCTTTTTTAATGCCAGTGATTCTTCCATATCAAGAATATTGAAGTGCAAATTGCCAGTGGAATTTGGCCATTGAAAAATTGTGGTATATGTGAAATGTGTGTCTGCCACTAACTGAATAGAGTGATGTCAACTGTCTTTTAAAGTATTGGTGTGTCACTTGTTTTTTCCACTGAACCACTATTTTATATGATAGTTTTTAACATAAAGTTTTTTGCCCTTTTAATAGATATTCTGTTATACTCACAAATTGTACTATTTTTTTGCTTTTGTACTTGGATTTGTCTTTCTTCTTTTCTTATTGTAAGGGTCATTGCAAATTTCATTTAGTGTTGTGTCCATCTTGTTGATATGATATAAATATAATTATAGAGTGATAAGTAGAATATTTTTGTGTAAAGTTTGGCTTTTCCTTAATCTTTTATACATTTCTATTTATGTATATTTGCATAGGTTCGACCTTATCTTATTTTTATTGTACTTATCCCTATGCATTTGTCATTATTAGTTATTTATTGTATCTATCTTTCCACTCATATTCATACATCCCTTCCCCACTTTGAGATCTATGCTTTCTTGTCTTAGGTCGATCTTGTAGTGCACAGGATTAATCTTAAGGCACATGGGATTGGCCCCAAATTCATATTTTCAAATTTTAAATTGCCAAATCTTACCCTTTTTCACTAGTCATTGAGAGCCAACTTGATACATGTTTGTGTGACTATTTGTTATGCCTTAGTATTTAAAGACATTAATTTGTGCATTTAAACACATCACAAAACTCCAACATAAATCATCCTAGGAACATTTTAATTTGGAGCCTAAAACAAACACATCTACATTGGAATCGAAACCCATCTACATCTATGACACCTATATATTTGAGAGTGTCATCTTTGATATTTGGCTAAGGCCATAAAGCTAGTCTATCAAGGGGGTTTACTAAGGAGAACTTGAGCCTCACATTCTAGTAGCTTTCTTAAGGTACTTTTGAACCAATTTAATCCTTATGCACCACTAAATAGCAGAGAACACAATGAAATTGGTTACATAAGTTCATAGATTATCATATCAAATCTGTGCCTCAGAGGTCAGTTTCACATTGCACAAGATCGATCCTGAGTCACTCAGGATTAACCCACAAAAGATTTTAAGTTTGTTACAATTTGAGACAATGAGTATATTAAAAGCATTAATATCTAGATATATGAATTGATTTTGCACTACATCAATATCATTATTCATCATTGTTTCAAGAGCTAAGTACCTATCTGTCTCACATTTAATTTCAAAAAATGGTATTTTGAATTCTCAATTCTCAGTTTTGATTAATCTAAGTTAATTTGTGCTTTATTGTTGCATTTACTTAATTAGCCTAGATTAATCCATGTAAAACAATTTATTTCTTTACACCTATATATTAATGTAATAAATGTGGAAAATTAATTATTACATAAACTTAGTGTAAGAAATAAAACACGACTTACAACTAATAATTTAGGGTTTTAATTAAATGATTAAACAATAAGTAATAGTTAGACCTAAATTAATCTAGAATTGAGATTGAAATATGTAAATCACAAAAGTGAGGTTAAAGATTTTTAACTCTTTGTTCATTTTGTGTTATCAATATTTGAAGGTTATGTTGTTTGAATGTGATCGACAATCAGAATTGAGAATATAAAATTGAATTTGCACAATGAAGCATGTGATGAACCCTAGGCTAAAATCTAGATAGGTGTAGGACTAGGCCACACCCATAATAATGATTAGATTTTTGAAAGTGTTAGATCAAAGAGCAAGAATTTGAAAGTTGAATTAGGGGGATTGTAAGCACTAAAAATGTGCATGAGATTCCACGAGGACCCTATGATGATGTATAATCCTAATCACATATACGGAAGCATGAATATAACACCCTCTCAACAGTGCTTCTCTTGGTGACACGTCAACATCAATTTCTTGTTCCATCAATTCTTCTCAATCCTAACTTTTCTTCACTTTCTCCCTTGTCAACCATTTCTCTTTTGCATTCTCAACCTTGCCTACATAGCCAATTTTTATATTAGTGAGCTAATTTCACCTTTCCCATGTTCATTTCATCTCACTCCACTCCCTAGAGGCCTTAAAATGACCTCCCAGACCAAACCCATCTTTCAAAATTGACTTAACTTTTGTCGATTCCGGATCCCCACCTATTATTTTCAGATCCCCATCTAGCAACCCTACTGGTGCAAGTAGAGATCATGTTTAACTTGTATGTTTGTCTTAGCTCTGATGGAATATGGCTTTCTTTTCCCTCCAAGATCAATCTCCAACCCCTAATTTTCACCTAGACCCCTTCCTTTGTGGTTCGCCAATGGGTCACCCCTTGGCAACCCTAGATCCCCACCTAGTGACTTAACCTACTGAAATTGGTGACCTAGTGGCGACCCTACTATGTTTTCATCCATAGGTTCTCTTTCAGTTTGGGCCCCAAAAAGCTCTATTTTTGCTCCAATTTGCATGAGGATTTGACCTAAACATTGAGTGAACTATTCCTAGCTCATTTACCACCTCTATGTTGGAAACTTGCCAGTGTTGTCATTGATGTCAACTCCTAGCAGATGGTTCACTTGGTTTCCAAGTGCTTTTGAGAAAGTTTGATAAAAAGGTGTGCAGTGTGATAGAGGTACTCTCAATGTTATGCTTTGCATTTCTTCCTAATTGAAGATATGCTTGTGTGGTTTGGAAGTATTGCTCATAGGTGTTTAGAGGTGTTATATCTAGACTCTCAGGTTTTGGATCATGTAAAAGTAGGAGATGTGTTTGACGGAACATTTGAATGTGAAGGAGGTTGTCTAGGAGAAATAAGAATGCTCCGCATTTCTCTACATTGTGCCTTCTTATCTTGCAGTTCTGGGAGAGTGCTTATATTATTTGTATCTACCTTCCTTTGGAGTTTCCAATGTTGGAATGCTCTGCAAGTTTAGTTCTCATGTTGGTGATCAGTAACAATGTGTCTTGATGTGCATAATGAAGACATTCTTTGATTCAAATGGTTGTGGCAATGTTGTAGAAGTTTATGATGATGATGAGTATTCTGGGAAGGTGTGTGAATGCTTTGGAGTGTCTCTCTTTAGTCTGCATGATCTTCTTGGAATTGGAGAAGCATGGATATGGTCATTAGCTTAGGTTTAGATGACTTGGCTTACTAGCGCCATTTGCAGAGGTACCTCATGGATTATGAATGTGATGAGCAGGGCGGTGATCTAGATTTGGGTCCTGGTTAACCCTTGATGTGGTCCACTTTCACTTCTTTCCACTACGAAAGTGTTTAGTGTTGACCTAATTAGTGTTGAATGTTTGAGGTGCACACACTTCATTAGGACCAACCTAATTGAGATAGGTCTTAGTTGTAGATGGTATAAAGGCAAGATGATGTTGAGTGGAGTAATGTAGAGAAGAGAATGCAAATGTGAATCAAGGGCAGTAAAGTTGTTTATGAACTTAAATGCTTATGACTCTGGAATGCAGTGAGCAGAAGGTGTCTACATTTTAGTGTGCCAGAAGTTGTTGGAGGCAGTGAGCCAAAGGTTGTGGATGGCAAGGATTAGTAGTGGTGGATCCCTCCTATTGCTTTAAGAAAGTGAATCTCTCTATAACAATCTTCTTCTTTCTTCTCTCTTTTTGGCAGTGAGCCCTTCTCTAGCAGTGAGCCTTTCTTTTGGGTAGTGAGCCCTTGGCAATGAGCCTATTAATTTTTGGTGTTGTTATTCATATATGTGTGAGATAATCCTCACTATGGTTTTTCCCTTATTTGGTTTTCCACGTAAATTTGGTGTTCTTATGTGTTTAGTTGTGTTTACATTGTTGTTTCATATGTTAACATTCTGCTAATGCATATTAAGAGGTTTATGATTGAATTGCTGTGAGGGTTTAAAGTTTTAACATACAATTGATTCACCCCCTCTCAGTTGTCTTGTGCATTCTAACAATTGGTATCAAAGCTGAGTTCCATGAAGAATCTTAGCTACTTGGGGTAGATCCAGATGGTGCACAGGAAAGGTATTAAGGTTCCAGTGTTTGATGGAACAAATTATGCTTTTTGGAAGACTATGATGGAAAGCTTTCTCATCTCATTGGGATATGGCATATAGAAGCTAGTTGAGAAAAAGTATACTATGCCTACTAATGGTCCAAAGGATGAAGATGGGATTAAAGAATATGAGAACAATGGCAAGACAAGGAGTGCTCTTCTGAACAATCTTTCTGCTTCTAAATTACTGAAGGTAATGAGATACAAAATTGCACATGAGATCTGGGAGAAGTTGGAAAGTACCTATGAAGGAGATGAAAAGGTCAAGAAAGCAAAGATGGAGATTTTGAAGACCAAGTTTGAAACTTTGAAGATGTCTGAAGATAAAAATATTGCAAGCTACATGCAGAGAGTGGATGATGTTGTCAACTCCATCAATGGTCTTGGTGGAAAACTAGAGGAAAGTGAAGTTGTAAAAAAGGTACTAAGAACTCTTCCAAAATCTTATAGTGCTAAAGTTTCTGCTATTGAAGAAACTCAAGATCTAGATAAGTATTCTAGGGATAAAATGTTTGGTACTCTAACTACTTTTGAGATAAGAGAACTTGGTCAAGAAGATTCAAGAAAGGAAACTGCTTTTAAGGCTAGCAAGACAGAAAAGAAGGTTGAATCAGATCAAGATGACTTTGATGAAGTGGAAGCAAACTTTGTAAGTAGATTGAAAAAGGGCTCTAGAAAATATAGAGGTAAGTTACCTTTCAAATGTTTTAGCTGTGGAAAGATAGGTCATTATGCTTCAAAATGTCCAATCAAAATTTCTAATGACAAATACAAGGAGAACAAAGGTAAATCATTCAAGAAAAGTTATTATGTTAAAGAAGATGACAACATATCTGATGATGAGTCTAACTATCCAGATGATGATGGTAATGAATGCTTCTTCATGGCTTTGAATGTTGGTACTAATTCTACTAATCCTAGAAGATGTATGAAGGATATTGCTCCAAAAACAGGGCACCACATTGAAGGAGCATTGGTTATGGCTTTCCATGTAAGAGAGGAGGAAGATCTCTAGTTAATTGATAGAGGGTGTTCAAATCATATGATAGGTGATAAGAATAAGTTTGTGAATCTTGACAAGTTTGATGGAGGTTTTGTTAAGTTTGGAGATGATGCATTTGCTAAGATCTATGGAAGAGGTTCAATTAGTTTTGATGACAAGCACAATATAGATGATGTCCTTTATGTCAAGGGTCTCTGACACAATCTTCTAAGTGTAGGACAAATGTGTAGTAGAGGATATAATCTTATGTTTCAGGATTCTGGTTGTGAAATCAGAAAAGAAGACTCCAGAACTTTGATTTCTATAGGAACAAGGACAAAAGGAAATATATATCAACTCAAAGGTGCTGATGATGTATGCCTTATGACTCAAATTAATGAAAGTTGGCTATGGCATAGAAGAATGTGTCACATCAATTTTGATAGCCTAGTGAAGATTAGCTCTACTCAAGCTATGAGGGATTTGCCAAAGATTACAAAGCCTACCAATGCAATCTATAAGGAATGTCAGATTGGGAAGCAAACAAGGAAGAATTTCAAGATCAAAGAGTATTCTACCACCAGACCTTTGGAGTTGGTGCATATAGATGTATGTGGACCTACACAGTAGGAAGCTTTCAAGGTGATAGGTATTTCATGTTGTTGATTGATGATTTATCTAGAATGACTTGGGTAACTTTTCTCAAAGAAAAATTAGAAGCTCTAGATAAATTCAAAGCTTTTAAGGCTATGGTTGAAAATGAAATTGATTTGAAAGTCAAGTGTTTGAGGTTTGATAGAGGTGGTGAGTTCACCTCCAATGAGTTTAACTACTTTTGTGAAGATCATGGAATAAAAAGGCATTTGTCAGCCCCTAGGACTCCTCAGAAGAATAGAGTTGTGGAAAGAAAGAATAGGATAGTTCAGGAAGCAGCAAGGACAATGATGAAAGAAGCAAATTTATCAGATATCTATTGGAGAGAAGCCATTCACACTATGGTCTACATACAAAATAGAGTACAAGCAAGGGTCAACAATTCAAAGATTCCATATGAACTATGGTATGGAAGAACTCCTACTGTAAAGTATTTTAGAGTGTTTGGAAGCAAGTGCTACATTAGGAGAGATGAAGAAAACTTGGGAAAGTTTGATACAAGATCATATGAAGGAATCTTCCTTGGATATTCTATAAAGAGCAATGCTTATAGGTGCTACAACAAGAGATTGAAGAAATTAGTGGAAAGTACAAATGTCAAAGTAGATGAAGAACCATATCAAAGTTCAGTGCTATTAGACAGATATGAATCTGACGAGACCTCTTGCAGAGAAGAAGAAAGAGAGGAAGAAAAGGAAAAAGAGAAGCAAGTTGATGAAGAAGATGATCCAGAAAGGATACCTAAGACCCCCAGTATGTGTAGAAGAATCATTCTAAAAATCAGATCATTGGAGATAAGAACAAAGGTGCCTTAATAAGGATAAGTATTGCTATGGCAGATGAACAAGTAAATTTGTGCTTATTGTCTCAAGGTTGGAGGCCATTAGATTGTTCTTGGCCTTTACAATTTATAAAGACTTCAAAGTTTATCAGATGGATGTGAAATCTACATTTCTGAATGGAGAGTTGGAAGAAGAGGTGTACATTGAGAAACTAGAAGGCTTTCAATTATCGAATGATCCAAATATAGTCTACAGATTGAAGAAGGCATTGTATGGACTCAAACAGGCTCCTAGAGCTTGGTATGCAAGGTTGGATAGGTACCTACTGCAGCAAGGATTCAAAAAGGGCATTGCAGATAACAATCTATACTTCAAAGTTGAAGAAGATCAAATTTTGATTGTGGAAGTGTATGTTGATGATATAATCTTTAGAGGAAATGAAGGTATGTGCAAGAGATTTGAAAAAGAATTGTAGAAAGAATTTGAAATGTCAATTTGTGGGGAAATGAACTTCTTCCTTGGGTTACAAATCTGTCAATCAGAAAAGGGCATTTTCATATCACATTCAAAGTATGCTAAGGAAATGTTGAAGAAGTTTGGAATGGAGGACTCCAAACCGGTATGTACTCCCATGACTATTGGTTGTAAATTGAGTAAAAGATGATGAATCTCCTAAGACTGATTAGAGCAAGTAAATATCAATGATTGGTGGACTATTATACCTAACTGCTACTAGATCAGATATCATGCATGCAGTCTATCTTGTGACTAGATTTCAAGATGATCCTAGAGAGTCACATGTATTAGTAGTAAAGAGGATATTCAGATACCTAAAAGGCACTTTAGAGTTCGGCCTATGGTATCCCAAGGATACTGATTTCTCCTTGAGTGCATACACAGATGCAAGTTGGGCAGGATGTATAGATGATGGAAGGAGTACAAGTGGTGGTGTTTTCTTTGTGGGAAGTAGACTTGTCTCATGGTTAAGTAAGAAGCAGGACTTAGTGTCATTATCTACTACAAAGGCATAATATATTGCAGTAACATCTTGTTGCACACAGGTGTTATGGATGAAGCATACATTAAAGGATATCAAAGTGTCATATGATGAACCTATTCCTATCCTATGTGACAATACAAGTTCTATGCATCAAGCAACAACATCTACCACCCAAACATACAAAACAATCTCATGTGCTAGGACAAGGGTACTAGTGTCATCATGCACACCTCTAACTCCAATGTCATATGCCAATTGTATGAGAAATCCTAACACCTCTAAAATAGAGATAGAATCAATATTATACCTCGGTATATGACCCAGCTATAGCTCAAAAATATACTCCTTTGGAATGAAAGTGCCTCAGAGTTATGCATCACCCAATTCAGGCATAGGGCAGCCTCCGATACCATCAAAGGATAGAGTTGCATCATAATATCACCCAACTCTATACCTCCTTCATGAATGATCAAAGCATCATCCCTTATGTCTCCATCTCCAAGTGAAAGCATGTCATTAGTGGCTGATCCACTAAGTATAGTCTCAGTACCTCCAGGCTCCTCAACTGCTTGACCCTTCAAGGGGCTCTCAAGACAAACCAATTCATGATGTAAATCAAATGTAAAGATTTTTGAATCATACCTTTCTATTTTCTCATCCAAATCTGCATACTTCTTTTTCTCGTGTCCTTCTATGATGTCTTCTTCATGCCTCATATCCACACTATAAGTGTCCATCTCAAAGGCCTCTTCCACCATGTGGTCTTTATATGTAGGGCTGCTGTCATAAATCAAAAAATTAGATGTTTCATCATACCTCATCTCAAATTCTTCTAGCTCCTTCATCCTCCTTCCAACCTTTGCCTTATGTTCCCTGATGAGTGTTGATCCAAGAGGGGCCTCTAGCTAAAGATTTCTCGCTTCAAATCTGGTTTGGACCTCCATTCTCTTGGTTGTCATGCTGGCTAGTGTGCTACTGCTGCTGGCCTTCAAAACAATTTTCTTTCCATTCGAAGTGAACTCTAGTTCCATCTTATTAAAGTCATGTATGTATCTCCCAAGAGACTTGAGCCACTGAATGCCCAAGACAACCTCTGTTTCTCTAATGCCAACCACATAGAACTCACCCTCAAAAGTGTAGTCATCCAACTATATTCTAAGATGAGATATCTTCCTTGTGCAATTCATCTTGAACCCATCCACTAGGAGGACATTAAATCCTTGAAACTCCTCTACTTGCAATCCTCTCTTGGCCACGAATCTTGTGTTAATGAAATTATGAGTGGCACCACTATCCACCAAGCAAGATACTTTGTGCCCTTGAATGATGCCTCGGAGCCTAAAAGGATAATGTTTTGGAACACCAGAAAGAAATACAATAGTACCTTGTGTGTCCTCAACCTCCTCATGTCGTGCCCTCGTGTCTTCCTCTACTCTTGGGTGGACATCCTCTTCGTCATCATTAGAGAAGACCTCAATGTAGTATGCCTTGTCCTGGCCTTGGCATTTATGTCCCGGTACCCATGGCTCCTTGCAGGTGAAACACAACTTCTTCCTTCGCAACTCATTCCTTGTCTCAAAGTCCAACATGGGCCTCCTTTGTTCTTCCTTCAGAAAGTTCCTCTTTGGCTCCTTCTAGAATGACTTGCTTTGAAACTTGGGCTTGGGTGGTGCTGAAAACTTCATTCCTTGAGCCCTCTTGATTACTTCTCCTAGTGTTGGTGGATCCAAGACTCTTACCCATCCATGAATCAGCTCCTCAAGACCCTCAATGAATAAATATATAATTCATGTCTCTGAAACATTTAGTACCAACACGATAAGCTTTTAAAACTAGGTTATATATGCATCCACGGGCCCATCCTGTTTGAGTTGTGCCAAGTCCATGAAGAACTATTCTGGGTTTGTATCATCGAACCTATCAATCAATCTTTGAGAGAACTCCAAGTATGTCATGATGCAGTCATGTCCTTGAGTCACTAAGCCATTGTACCACCAATCAAGTGCATTTCCCTCCAAATTTATGGTGGTGAATTGTATAGTATCCTTCTCGACCATAGGACTCAATGTGAAGTAGTTATCCAACTTTTAGATCCATGCCCTCGTCGTGATCTTCCCTAAGCCATCAAATGGAGTGATGTTTACCTTTCCCAACTTCTTTTGTAGATCATGGTTGGTATGGTGATGATTAGTCCTCCCTTCTCATGGATGATCCTGGTTTCAATATTTGACTTGGTAGAAGTCATTCCATGGCAAGGCTTCTTTGCATTCGTCGCTTAGTGCTATTCATTCTCTCCAATAGTCATCAAAAGTTTCTTCATGAACTCGAGGCTCCTCCTCCATGACCCTTGTTGGTCCAAAAATGTGGGCATGAGTGGTCGTGGCATAGTGGTGTGAGATGTATGTGTTGAATCATTGCCTTGGTTCCTTGATGAACTTACACTGTTATGTTCATTGTGTTGATCCCTTCTTTCTCCTTAATTGTTAGTGCCTCCATTGTCACCAAGATTATTGTTAGTGTCTCCATTGCCTCCATTGCCACCAAGATTTTTCCTTATGAAGGTGTTCAAAAAATGATATAGCTCCCGTTGCCCTCTCGCAATGTCATTGAGTGCCACCATTGCACTTGGTTCTTCATGGTGCTATGATCACTCATGATGATTTCTTCTTCTTCCTTGGGCCCGATATTCTTTTGTCTCCTCTAGTAAGTGATGTATCTTCGTTATTCAAAATTCGTATGATGCCCCATAGGATGGCAAGATCAAGGCTCTGATACCACTTGTAATGTCCCAAATGGGATATTCATAAGTCCCTTGAAAAACCCTAGTTCTGCCCTAAATTTTTGCACTTTGTTATTCTACCCTAATCCTAGCTCTATTCAAATTAGACTTGAAATGATAGAAATAATTAGTTATAAACCCTAGAAAACATCATGAAATCATGCTCAAATGGTTCACCTCATTATGTAGCATAGATTTAGCATGAAATGTCACACAAACATGTATGATCACACCAAGAATAATGAATGCATATACTGCTTCTATAATTTGAATATGAAGTCTGATTATTACATCAAGAGATGGGCGAACATGCCAAATTACACATATATATAGATCTACTATGGAGAATCAGCTCATGTACATACCAACAATGCAACTATAGGCCTCAATGAGGGCCGGTGGAGATGATATAAGCCTATTGTTATAATCTACTCTAACCCTAATATGCCTGCTGTAGAAATTTGCTACAAATACCTTCTCCTAAGTTGGTCACTCCTCCTCCAAGTAATTCTATAACATCACATTCCATAATGCTTAATAATTATCATAAGTATTCATCTTAATCAAGAATTATAATACATCATGATTATCTAAATTAGAGTTAAACCAGAAGGAATCATTATCATTTCAATAATTAAGCATGTTATTCTAAACTAGAATATAAAAAAGCTTACAATTGCAATATCCAATAACATCTCATTAGTGAATAAACCTTCTTTATGCATATACAAAGCTATGCTCATGGCATTAAATGTCAAATTATACATAATAACTGACTATCAAGTCATATAATGAAAAGCGCTGCATCTAAAACATATGACATTTGTATTCATAAGCCCTAACTTGTCTTGTGCTTGGGAAAGATAGCATCATCCAGGTGATTTTCCTCCAACCACAGACCAGTGGTCCCCTGCACAACTTCCTACCTAGAAGTGACCCTACCCTTCACGGAAGGTATAGATATAAGGAACCATTAGGTTAGCCATCTGAGTATCTGGTGTTGTGTCCTTCATAATGCCCCTCGGTCATACAACTATAGATCCACTCTAACTATGTATGATACTACTGGAGACATTATTCCATCTAGAACACTGTGGACTGATAATGCATGTAGAGATGGATGCATTACTTTGGCCAAAGATTTACATACATAAACCTTACGCAATGAACATTGTCGTATGTCCACCACCTTGACTCGACTTATAATCTATCATGTCCTATAGTAAACATATTTCAACCCTTCTTAGTCTAGAATAGTTAAGTTAAAAACGTCTTAGTCCATTCCTTGGACATTCAAATCTTGTCTTAAAAACCCATTCTTAAGGCCCTTGTTGCTTAAGCAACTGGGAACTAGTAACGCCATGTCACTTTGTCCTGCACTTGTATGCAGAAAAAAAGGTTCAATCACGTTCTCAACACTTAACCATCCTGGCTTGGTGTTTATTTTGTTTACCTCATTACAAGGTTTACATTTAGGTCATAATGTCAATGGGTGAACTTGTAGTGACTCATAGACTCAATTCCCTTTAACAAGGTTCTATCTCAATAGACCTTCCTAATTTCAAATTCTTAAAAAAAAAAACTTAGCCATTCAAAAAGAAGGCATTCATTTACTATTGTACAACAAGATATATGGTGACAAGGTTCTATTCTTGTAAAAGAATGTTTCAAAGAATAACTTTCCCTTAAGGAGATATGGCACAAACCCATAGGAGTCAAAAGACAATAACATGTTCACAAGAACCTTCTTATTACCATGAGAAATCATTATAGTATCAAAATACATTACATGCACAAAGGTATCATTACATGCAGTCGAAGGTTTACATCTTTCACTTCGAGGTGACAAGTTTTAATGTTAAGAGCAACGACTCAATAAGGTGTTTTCTACCAAGACTGGAATAGTATTCAACATAATATGGATTGACCTTACTTAGTTATCATAAGTCTATAACACACTATGTTTCATCCTTTCTTGTCATCATATGCAAGACTTTGGTTATCGAGAGCTTAAGTCGATGCTCTTAGCTATCACAATCATTAAAACATAGTTGCCCTATTGAGCTTTTCATATAAAACAAACTCCAAGCCTTTGTGGCTGTCAATCAATCATTAAGAATATCATAATAGAGTTTCATGGCTTGAAATCTGCCAAACATAAGTTGATAACCCTATATGGGTTAAACATAGGTATGAAATGATGTTGTCTACTTATTAAACACAGTCATCATAACTATGACATGAAATTATAGAAGTTTAATAGGGTTCGAAACCCTACCATACAACACATAGTAGGGTTCATATAAGCACAACACACTTGTTGCGACTCCAAGTTGGCCGAGGATTTACTACATACACAGTAAGTTATATGTGGCCTAAACAATATTATACAATTAACACAATGATGATACACAATGTTAAACTTTGAGTTTAAAATGGCTTCGTAAGCCATTGAACCATGGTATACTATACATGGGTTGACACCCATTATAAACAATCAAAGACTCAACAAAATATGATTATCAAGTTTTAATCAATGAGCTACAACTCATACCTGTAGCTTATGCATATTTGAAAGTGGCTACTATAGCTAGACACCAAATAAACTCTAGTTCCAAGCTCGACTCCTCTAAGATTTCCCTATAACAACGATATCTCTGTATTGAACACTCTATCTCTCCAACCCGAGAGTCACCCAAAGACATAACATAACATAATACAAGCCAACCACAAAAACAAGACTCTCTATCCAAATCGATATTTACTAATTCTTTGCATGCATGCCAAACAAGAACCATTCCTAGCAGATCTTAAAGCTCACCACCTTTTCTATCTTCGATATGTTAGTTGAGATAATGGCTTGAGAATAGGGTACACACAGCCGCCACTCTCCTTCCCACTACAGCAGGTGGTGACTGGCTGAGTGCCCCCACCAAAACATGAACAACATTTGAATACAAGAATAATGTAGTTATTAATCATATTTGGCCTCTAGAAGAGTTTAGACCAATATAACTTATGTAATTATACATATATACTCCCTTATATAAGGTTTAAGGGTTATCAAATATCATCATCATAAGATAAGGATGAATTCTTACGATGCAACTATAGGGTTGAGCACTGCTCCCTTTGAAAGCATCGTTCAGTAAAAGACATAAATATCTAGATAAAATAGTCACAAAACATATTGTGGAAAATAAACATGGAACCAAAGGGTTCTCGACAACTTTGTCGAAATCAACAAATGACTCAAAAAGACGTTCTTGCAAACATAATCATTTTAACAAATTGACATTAAAGATGTTGAGAAGAGTCCAGTTGACCAGTCGATAAGAGAAAATAAAAGACTAGCACAAGAGACTTAACTCACCCTAATTGCAAGAATTCAAAGGACAAAGTTTTATACTCAGATGGTTGTTTAACCCCTTTTCCTGACATCTATCTCTTCCTCCTGGATGATACCCTCCTTTCATCTTTAAAGGATGATTACTTTCTTGATCGAACTCACCACCATAAAATCATGATTAGTGTATTATCATATGATTGGTAAATCATGATAATTAAATAATCATTTCAACTTGAAATCTCATATCTAACTAGCATTAGTTAGTTTCCTCATAAATAATGATTAATCTGATATTTTCCACAAACATCTAATCCTTCAACTCTAGCTAACCATCCTAATTATCATGTAAAAGTAAGATTAAGCTAAATCATAAGTTGGGGATGTAACAGATTCACTCCAAACCTAGAAACAAGGTGCCACTAGTGTGCTCTCAAAGCTAATTGAAATCTACCCTTATGATGACAATGAATCTTGCTTGAATCCATGTGATGGAATCCACAAGCTGAGAAATCAAGTTTTCATCTAATTCCTCCAAAGAGTCTTGAGATTTTCATCCCAAGCTCTCAATGAGATTTCTCTCCATAAGTGAATGAATGAAATGTTGTGATGATGATCCAAATGCCAAGTTGAATGGGCTATGTATACACAATTTGTCTTCACTTCCTTCCTAGCCAACCCGTGCAAGATTATCTTTATTTTTAAATATTCTTTTCCCTCCAAGAGGGTCAACCATTCTCAACGTGTTTAGGCGCCGAGACATAATCAAATTAAAGATTTGGTTAATACTATTTTGTTTCCCTTAAGTGCTAACATGGATATTATGTGAAGTTCTAATTGAATATTAAATCGCCAAATATTAACCTCCTTTATGATGCATGATAAATATGAAAAAGGCATCCTTGGCATGAATGAGAGCTTCTCTCAGCGTATGATGAACCTTGGAGTCCAACCAAAAGTACCAATTCTTCTAATGGCGACTATTCCAAAGAATGGGGACATGACAATCACCCATTAAGGATTATAAGTAGAAGCATATACATCAACAAATAGAACAAAATCAACAAACCATAAACTTGTAACATATAACATGGAATTTATGTGGAGAAACTCTTTCAAATAGAACTCCGGTAGAGAAAGATGAAAAGTATGTATTAATCTTCAATGAACATGATACATTGTCAACACACTTCCATCAACTCTGACAACATTTTACCAACACCTATATATATGTGAATATATATTATAACAACTATCTCACACCTCCAATAAATAGGCAAAGAGAGAGAAAATCATAATTGGTTAGACTTTTAGTTTGATAAATATCAACTATCCACTTCCATATCTTGTATGTACTGGCCTCCTGAGAGACATTCAAAAGGATGGAATCCATAAGAAACAATTAAATGGTTCCTCATGCCTTCTTGTCCAGTTTTATCCAATCTTCTTCAGACATTTTAGATGGCTTTGTATGTTTCTCAATATCTTTCCATTGATCTCTTTCTTTTAGGATATTTTAAATCTTGATTTTCCACAACTCATACCTAGTTCCTTTGAATTTATCAATCTTTGAATGAGACGTAGGGGCCATGGTTTCTAATCCTTCAAAAACATACAAAACCACTCAAATATAAAGCTCCCACTATAGCCAAAAAACCTTCAATACTTTCTATAAAGGCATCCCCTTCTATACAAAACCATTAGCTATAATACCAAATGTTGATAAATAAGGTGAAACTACTACAATAAAAAATTTCCCAAGAGTATGCAAATTTAAAATTTAATTGCTTAATAGTGGATCACCCATTAAGGATTATAAGTAGAAGATATAAATCAGAAAATAGACAAAAATCAACAAACCATAAACTTGTAACATATAACATGGACTTTTTGTGGAGAAACTCTTTCAAATAAAACTCCACTAGAGAAAGATGACAAGTATGTATTAATCTTCAATGAACATGATACAATGTCAACACACTTCCATCAAATTTGACAACATTTTACCAACACCTATGTACATGTGAATATGTACATTATAACAACTATCTCACACCTCCACAAAATAGGTAAAGAGAGAAAATCATAAATGGTTTGACCAAAATAATAGATACCAAAACCATGGTATCTTACAAAAACCACATGCCCACCTTGGAGAGAATCTTTTGAGAATGGTAAACATAATCAATGACTTCAAATGGATATCACATGGGCACAATTAATGTATCCTCAAATAGAATATGTGACTACAAAGACATCTTTGACTCATAACTCCCTAATGGCTCACATCCTTAAGTGTAGCACTCCATTATGGAGAAGACAACTCATGTGGGTTCCATTTTTATGACAAGATTCTCCACTCAATCTTAGCACCTAGAATTGGGAAGTTTCATTTAGTGAGTCCAAAGTCAAATGTAATCACCACCATAGTGCTCTACCTCCATCATGAATGCATAGACAACTAATATCAAGAATCCTAGGAGAATATTAAATACAAATAATCTATCCAATTACACCCTAGGTGATACGGGAGCATCCAAGGGGTCACCTTGGAAAAGAGACCCAGGAAGGGCATGGTGGGATGATCATAGAAATGTAGGGGTAAAATGTCCTAAGGGGCCTGATAAGGACCCTAGGACCAAAACGAATGTAATAAACACTTAGGTAGTTTAATTTTGTTTTGCGGTTTATTTTGGTTTGATGTGTTTCCTAAGGTCCAAGCGACCAAGAAATGGGATGAGTTGGCAAGAAACAGAATGTAACTGTGAGGCGAGCAGTTACAGAGCGGTTGGCATTCCCACCACTGCAACCGCCACCCATGGAGAATGTTTTAAGTGTCTTTTGCAATTAGACAGGCATGTGTGTGTGTAAGCAGAGGAAGAATTAGTTTTTAGAGTGAAGCGAGAAGAATTTCCTTTTGACAGAGTGTTTTATCTCCAGCTCTGTAATCTGGTTTTATTTTTCTGACTGGCATCGAAGTAGTTATTTTTCCTTTTCTTTCTGAGTGTGATTATGCCAGAACGGACCCATCCATGGATGTAAGAATCTGGTTCTCATGGAGCGGTCCGAAATCACTTGTACCATAATGGACTAACTCTAACTGTGCAGAGAGGAAACGAAGCTGGAAGGTGATCACCAGAGGGGATGTGGACTGTGAACCACGAGGATAATAGAATTGAGTTCTGTAATCTGGTGGAAGATTTCCGTGTTGCAGGCGAGCGTCACACTGGGGACATGTATCGGCGTGTTGGCGAGAGAATTGAAGACACTACCGATAGAGGCTGTCTTACCGACGATTAAGTGGATAGTATGTTTTTCGACGTGAAAAGTATTATCAGAGCGAAGGGGAAAAATTACACCGACGGTAGTGGGTTTCACTGATCGGGGTGACGGGTGTGAAGTGTCGCCGATGAAGTTCATTGGTGTAAGAAGCACCATCGGGTGTGGATTTGGAAGTCATAGCAAATGCTAGGGTCTTGCTGATAGAGAGGACTTCGGCGTGAGGTAGTGACATCGGAGAAAGGTCAGAGGGTTGGCTCGATAGTTGTTTTGTTGCCTATAGGCAAATAAGCAAAGCTGCTCATCGGAGAGAGACGGCATATCGATGGAAGAAATCCTGAGTTGGCCGATAAGAAAGGTTCAACCAAACGGTTCAACGGGGAGGTTCAACCGAACGGTTCAACGGGGAGGTTCAACAGAACGGTTCAACGGGAAGGTTCAACAGGACGGTTCAATGGGAAGGTTCAACCGAGCGGTTCAACGAAAAGGTTCAACTGTTAGGAGGAAGGTTCGAGGGGACGGTTCAATCTAATGGTTCAAACGAAGGGTTCAACATATTTTGTGTTGTTGGTTTATGTTTCCGCAGCATGCTCCCTATCTAATTTGAAATCCGATAGGGGTTTTTTCGGGGGAAGAAGGAAGGGTTTGGCTAATACAGGCCGACAGCGCCATTTTGGGCGGACTGCTCATCGGTAGGAAAGATACCATCGGGCATAGAAGTTTAGACTACACCGATAAAAGATATCTTGCCGATAGATGATTACAAACAATACACGCATCGGTGTGAGATGGGCATCGGAATGAAAGGGTTGAGAGAAGTTGATGGAAGTTAGTCTTGCCGATAGGGGCCGAGATTGCCATTTTGGGTGGACTGTGGGTTTTCCTCCGCATCAAATTGGTATCAGAGCCAAGCAAAAGCTCTGGGTAAAGTGTTGAGTTTCTGAGGGAGAAAGGAATCTAGTGGAAAGATTCAAAATTGTTAAGATGCTGCCAAAGGATAAGATGGCTAAGGCAAATGAAGAACTAAAAGAAGCATTGGAGGCAAGAGAAAGAGAACTGAGAGAAAGAAGAGGACAGGATGCTGTAAGAGAAAGAGAGCTGAGACAGGTGAGAAGGGAGAATGCTACAATCTTGGCCAGATTGGAAGCATTGGAGAAAAAAAGAGAGGAAAAAGATGATGAGGAAGATGAAGAAGAATATGAGGAGACAGAAGAGAAAACTCATGGGGATGAATTTGATCCTGAAGAAAAGAAACTTCTGAGATTGCTTAAAGCAGTTCAGGGTGGTGGAACAAAAGCAACTATGGAGTTGCCTATCTATCAGGGAAAGATGGATAGTGAGGAAGTCTTAGGGTGGATAGATGCCCTTGAAAATTTCTTTGAATATGAAGAAATCAGTGATGAGAGAAAGGTGAAATTTGCAAAGACGAAGATGAGAGGAACATCACTTACATGGTGGAGTAGTGTGCAGATAGAAAGAGTGGCTCGAGGTGTAACAAAAATCACTTCTTGGAATAAGATGAAGGACATGATGAAGACTCAATTTCTTCCATCTGATTATACCATTCAGACAAAGAGAATGAGACAGAATTTGAGGCAGAAGGACATGGATGTGATGTCCTATACTGAGCAATTCCACAAGCTTAGTATTAGAGGTGGATTAGAAGATGAGGATGAGAAAGTAGCAAGATACCTAAATGGGATTAGGTATAACTTGCAGGATGAGATTGGTCTGAGTATACCAAAAACACTTGGTGAATGTTTTCAGTTGGCCATAAGGGCTGAAGAAAGGGTGAAGAGGAAGCAAGAGAGACAAGGATCTGGCAGAGGATCTAGGGGTAGGGGCAAGCCTACTATTGAGGAACAAAACATCAATGAAAAAGGAAAGGAGTCCACTACAGAACAGAGAGGTGGATACAGAGGTGGAGGCAGATCTGGATCAGGTAGAGGTGCATTCACTGGCAGGTGTTATACTTGCAATGAATTTGGGCACACAACCTACAATTGTCCAAAATGGAAGGATGTTGAAAAGGAAAAGGAGAAAAGACTTCACCTGACACAGGAAGAGGAAAAGAAAGAAGACAAGACACCAGAAGTAGCTCTCGATTTAGAAATAGGAGAGTGCCTCATGGTGGACAAAGTGCAGATAGCACCATAGGTATCTATTTTTAGAACAAATTGTTTAAGCCATGGAAAACTATGTAAGATGATCATAGATTCAGGGGCACATGATAATTTAGTTTCCTGGGAGATGGTAAACAAATTGGGATTGCAAACATTTGAGCATCCAAATCCTTACAACGCTACTTGGGTAAGCCAGGGACAGCAAGTTAAGGTTAGTAAGAAGGCATATGTTGATTTCTCAATTGGTCCATACCATGAGTCTGTTTTATGTGATGTTATTTCAATGACATGTGGGCATATAATTCTGGGTAGACCATGGCAATATTTAAGGAGAACAATTCATGATGGATATACAAATAGTTATTTGGTGCATAAAGATGGTGTGAAGTACAAGTTAAAACCTCTATTTTGTGAAGACAAGAGGGACCATATTGTTATCTATTTTGGGGAAAAAGTACAGCTGAATGTACAAGTTAATGCTGGTTGGAAGCAACATGAACAATTGCAAGGGAAGGTGAATGACAGTCCTAAGGAATAGCAAGTTCAGGACTTGAATTGCATCAAGGTTGGGGACATTGAGTGTCCTATAGAGAGGCAGGAGAAGGAGGCCAAACAGGAGCCCTTGAAACAAGAAACAAATCTAAAAATTCCAGTGAACAGGGTAGGAGAACTTCAACAGCAGAGAGGACATCAGAATGTGTTTTGTAACACCAATACTGGTTGGAAGAGATATGTAGGTTGGAGAAGTAGGAGGCCGATAACTCTAGGTGAGTTCATGTTCCCTGTCACACGGCAGAGGAATTTTTCAAATAGTTTTCAGACTGGCTGGAACAGAGCACCCAACTCTTGGGACAAGAGTTTTCTTTATCCCGGGGAGTATGATACGGGAGCATCCAAGGGGTCACCTTGGAAAAGAGACCCAGGAAGGGCATGGTGGGATGATCATAGAAATGTAGGGGTAAAATGTCCTAAGGGGCCTGATAAGTACCCTAGGACCAAAACGAATGTAATAAACACTTAGGTATTTTAATTTTGTTTTGCTGTTTATTTTGGTTTGATGTGTTTCCTAAGGTCCAAGTGACCAAGAAATGGGATGAGCTGGCAAGAAACAGAATGTAACTGTGAGGCGAGCAGTTACAGAACGGTTGGCATTCCCACCGCTACAACCGCCACCCATGGAGAATGTTTTAAGTGTCTTTTGCGATTAGACAGGCATGTGTGTGTGTAGGAAGAGGAAGAATTAGTTTTTAGAGTGAAGCGAGAAGAATTTCCTTTTGACAGTGTGTTTTATCTCCAGCTCTTTAATCTGGTTTTATTTTTTTGACTGGCATCGAAGTAGTTATTTTTCCTTTTCTTTCTGAGTGTGATTATGCCGGAACGGACCCATCCATGGATGTAAGAATCTAGTTCTCATGGAGCGGTCTGAAATCACTTGTACCATAATGGACTAACTCTAACTGTGCAGAGAGGAAACAAAGCTGGAAGGTGATCACCAGAGGGGATGTGGACTGTGAACCACGAGGAGAATAGAATTGAGTTTTGTAATTTGGTGGAAGATTTTCGTGTTGCAGGCGAGCGTCGCACTGGGGACGTGTATCGGCGTGTCGGCGAGAGAATTGAAGACACTGCCGATAGAGGCTGTCTTACCGATGATTAAGTGGATAGTATGTTTTTCGGCGTGAAAAGTATTATCGGAGCGAAGGGGAAAAATTACACCGACGGTAGTGGGTTTCACCGATCGGGGTGACGGGTGTGAAGTGTCGCCGATGAAGTTCATCGGTGTAAGAAGCACCATCGGGTGTGGATTTGGAAGTCATAGCGAATGCTAGGGTCTTGCCGATAGAGAGGACTTCGGCGTGAGGCAATGACATTGGGGAAAGGTCAGAGGGTTGGCCCGATAGTTGTTTTGTTGCCTATAGGCAAATAAGCAAAGCCGTTCATCGGAGAGAGACGGCATATCGGTGGAAGAAATCCTGAGTTGGCCGATAAGAAAGGTTCAACTGAACGGTTCAACGGGGAGGTTCAACTGAACGGTTCAACGGGGAGGTTCAACAGAACGGTTCAACGGGAAGGTTCAACAAGACGGTTCAACGGGAAGGTTCAATTGAGCGGTTCAACGGAAAGGTTCAACCGTAAGGTGGAAGGTTCGAGGGGACGGTTCAATCTAACAGTTCGAACGAAGGGTTCAACATATTTTGTGTTGCTGGTTTATGTTTCCGCAGCGTGCTCCCTATCTAATTTGAAATCTGATAGGGGTTTTTTTCGGGGGAAGAAGGAAGGGTCTGGCCGATACAGGTCGACAACGCCATTTTGGGCGGACTGCTCATCGGTAGGAAAGATACCATCAGGCGTAGAAGTTTAGACTACACCGATAAAAGATATCTTGCCGATAGATGATTACAAACAATACATGCATCGGTGTGAGATGGGCATCGGAATGAAAGGGTTGAGAGAAGTCGATGAAAGTTAGTCTTGCCGATAGGGGCCGAGATTGCCATTTTGGGTGGACTATGGGTTTTCCTCCGCATCACTAGGCATCCATGTATGCCTTCCAAGAGTGTTGGAGACACATAAAATATACATAGGATTTGTAAGGTTAATGACATATTAATCCTAAAGTTTTGCCCACACTACCTATAAAAGGCAAGCGGGACGCCTTCATTTCTCAACAAATTCTAGGCGAGTGAAGTGTTAGGAAGTAAGAGTCTAAGTCTCGAGTCTGTTAGGAGTTTGATAAAGAAGAGTATGCTCTTCACTTTGCAGCTCTAAGCTGATCTGAGTGAATTAGAAAATCTAAAGCAAACAAGTTTAAAGTGTTGTAAAAGCTTTTAAGCTCCTCTTTCTGCATATATGTCTGTATCATTGCCAATGCACATTGAATATGATGAATGTATTGTTCTTGAGTATTTGACATAATAATATTTATAAGATCTATTTAAATGTTTGCTATAGTTTTGTTCTGCATGTCATTTGTCATTTGTAGGTGTTGTTCAAAGTTGGTATCAGAGCCATCGCACATTGAATATGATGAATGTATTATTCCTGAGTATTTGACATAATAATATTTATAAGATCTATTTAAATGTTCGATATAGTTTTGTTCTGCATGTCATTTGTCATTTACAGCTGTTGTTCAAAGATGGTATCAGAGTTGATGATGTGTTCGTCTGTTGTTATCATTGTTGTCTAACCATAACGTCTCACTAAGTGATAATCTTTCTATCTGTATTGCTCCTTATATTGCTCCCCGTACTGCTCATACAATTCAGAACTCTGTTGTAAGTCCTCTTCGTGTAAGTCTCATCTTTGCTTGTTGTGTTTAGGGCAGATCTGAGGCAGTAATCTTGTATTTCGATCGTGGGTTTGAGCATAGGTTTGAGCGCAGGAATGGATAGACCAAGCACTTCTAGATCAAGTATGGAAGGCATCGATCAGACCACAGATCGCAACACAAAAGTTAAGTTCACAAACTTCTTTGCTGATAATGAAAGTTCTTTTTGTACTCTTGAATCTAGTAGTAATACATTAGATGAAGTTTCTTCTAATTAGTTTGATGATAAGGAATTTCGTGTGCCTAAGATAAAGCCCTCTGAAATCTATAGATATGTTCCAAATAGTCTCGTAGATATGTTTAATAAAAATAAAGGTTTAAAAAATTGGTTTGGATATAAAACCTCTCAATGATGTCATGTAGCTACTTTACAACATGTAGTTATCGGAGGTAACAAAGGCAAGCTGAGATTATTCTCCGATGCCCAAGTCTAGAAATTCCAAGAGGAAGCCTTAGCTAGTCGAGATAACCCCTAGTTTATGCATTTGTCTTATGTAAGAATAGGTATCTGTGGACATTACTGAAAGGGCTTACCTATCATCATTATGATGATGTTGAAAGATGCAAGATTTTATAAGTTGTCACATTCCTTGTTAGGTGCTGCATGTGACTCCATGGCTAAAGGGTCACTTTATCTTGATTGTTTATTAGATTTCTTTGTCAGTCTAAAAGATGGTAATCTTCAAGATGTTCTCGAATATAATTTCAAGACTATGAACCTTTATATGAAAAGGCAATCTATATACCATTCCGTTACCTTTCTTATTCACTATAGGTTATACAACAAGGTCCTGCCCTTGATGATAAACCCCAGAAAGGCACAAGGTCTAGAAGGTCTATCAACCATCTGGAAATCTACCAATGACAGTACGCAGTTAACTGCACCAAAGATAGTCCATCATAAAGATATCAAGTTGCCTGAAGAATGGGCATTGGATCTTTGGGAACAAGATGGTCAACCTGAAGAAGAAAAACAACCACAATTGAGAGGTATCTCAATTGAAGAATTAGATGATCGGGCAATAATCAGATTCTCATCCGGGAACCCATCTGCTTTACACAGTAGCCCTTCAATGAGAACAGAAAGAGTTTTTAACTACAACCAACCTGGTCCATCTGTGATTCCGTTACCGCGCACTCAGAGCGCAAGATTCCAACCTGCTAAGGGTTTTGAAGATCTTTTTAAGATCCCCTCTATTTCTAAGTCTAGCAGTTCCACAGCTTCATCCAAATCTGCTAGCTCTTCCTGCTCCCATAAGTTATATTCTGAATTAGACAATGGGATGTACAAATGTGAGGACTGCTCTTTTGTTTTTAATCCTCCTAGAACAGGCCATTTCCAAATAATAATTCTTTTGAATTTCAATTGACCCAAACTCTTCTTTCAACATCATCATAGAAGAATACATCTAAAACACTAGAACTCATCATGTACTTATCTAGCCATCGATGTAGCCTTAAGTTGTTACAATGGAATCAATATAGAGACTTTAGGAACCATCATCCTAACTCTTAATATTGGCCCCAAGAATATACAAATCCTAGCACATGTGGTACCTGTATCAAAATAATTCTATCTTCTTCTCAAGAGGCCTTGGCTAGATGAATTTAAAGCCATAACTTATATATTATACAAATGTGTCAAATTTGTGCATGAGGACTCCATCCTCACAATTCCCCAATAAAAATTCAAACCTTTATGTATAAACATAGACTTCACAACGGGTTGCTTCATTAGAAAACATAGATCAACATCACATGAAAGAAAATATTCAATGTATGAGGAGTATGTAACACAAAAACCTAATCTCAATCAAGATAATCTAAATGGTCTTCAACTTAGAGTTCCTAGATTTTCTTTAATGACACCTCCATTTATTCATGACACCGACAACAACATTTCAAAATATTGGAAAGAAACATGTAACCCTCGCCCTATAGATAATAAAAGCACCTTCTCACATTCACATTCTTCTTGTTCCCAAACATGGTCCACCTCCACCCCTTTCCAAGCTTCTACTAGCCTCTTTGACCAACCATAACTCATCCTCTGCTACTCCCTCCAATGAAAATTTCAAGAAATGATTCATTACACATCATCTAGACACCACTTACTTCACCCTTACATAACAAATCTAGACACCCATATATCCATTTCACTTGATCCTATAATAAATGACTACAAAAAAAACAATTTAAAAAATAAAAAACTATATGGTAAAATATTCCCTCTCTTATTCCTTATCCTTCACCCCAATCCATTTTATATACACCTTTTGATACCCTTCATAATCATCCACCTATAATTAATGGCAGTCCCCCTTTACCATCTCTCCCTCTCTTCCTCAAGCCATAAATATAGATGATGCTACACTTCCTTGCCTTCAAGACCTTGATATCTAGTCTCCTCCCATTTTATCCTCCCTCCTTGTCCTTCATCCCTCTCTAATACCACCATCTTCATTGAATGTTGTAACTCCTCCACATGATGCTATGCTTGACACAATATATGATATTGCACCACTTACCTCCATATTTTCTTCTCAAGCTAGGGTGGTTGATTTTGTCGAGGCTTCTTTCTCAAATAATGGTCTCATGATTGATGAATTTCCACCTTATATGCTTTGAGTGTCTCTTTATCTCTTTGACATGCCTTTGATCTTATAGTGTGTATAGGGTTATGAGTAGTTAGATTGTGGCTACCTTAAATTTTAATTAAGTTATAAGATTATTATTATATTCTTATTTAGATAATTAGGTCAGCGTAGGTGTTATATTTTGGTATCTAAGTTGGCCTCGATGATATCCAAGGCATAAGTAGGGTATATATAGGAGGGTGAGTTCCATTTGATCATCATATTGTGAATTGTGTTCTTCTTGGAGACTTTTGGAGGCTTTTCCCACTTAAAGTGGCTTAATATTATCAAGTATTTGCATCATATTTTCTATTATATTCTTCTATTATGCAAGTTGTTTCATTACAAGTGGTATTAGAGATAGATGAAGAAGGAAGAATCATTTTGAATCTAGATTTAATTCTATAGACATGCACAAATAATTTTAGGACTTGGACAATCACCGAGTACCTCATTCAATGGAAGAATTTACCAGTTGAAGATGCCATGTGGGAAGATTAAGATTGTTGTAACAGTTGATCGATGTCGAGGTAAATGCTTCTTTAAAGAAAGGGAATGCTATGTCTTTAATATTATATTGTGTATAGGGTTATGATTAGTTGGCTTGTGGCTACCTTAACTCTTAATTAATGTATATGATTATTATTATATTCTTATTTAGACAATTAGGTTAGCCTAGGTGTTATATTTTGGTATCTAAGTTAGCTAGGGTAATATCCAAGACATAAGTAGGGTGTATATAGGTGGTAATGAGTGTTATTTGATCATCATATTATAAATTGTGTTCTTCTTGAATACTTATGGAGGTTTGCCCCTTTGAAGTGGCTTAATATTATCAAGTATTTGCAACATATTTTCTATTATATTCTTCTATTGCGTAAGTTGTTTCATTACACTCTTATCATACCTTGTACCTATAGCTTCTTCCACTCTGTGTACACTATCTCCTATTATGTGATGTTATTGTTATGCCATACACTTTTGGGGAGTCAACATTTTGTGTTGTATTATGTATCACTTCTTCTTTATGTCATTTCTCTTTTCATGTTCCTTTCTCTTTATATTGTCTTTTCTTATCTTTATTTATTTATTTTTCTCTTTTTCAATAACCTCAAGATGATGCAAACCATTAGAGACTTATCATCCCTCTTCATATTGATCAAATTTCTTGTTCTAGGATTTTTATATCCTCTTTTCTGACCTCTTTTTGTATCGCTATGTTGTGTTTCTTTAATTATTTGGTCTATTTGCCTCTTTTCTCTTTTTATTCCTCTCTAAATGCATTCAAGATTACAACTTAGAATAGTGGACTTCATAGTGACATATTTTTTATGCACCAAGGATAATACTAATTTTACCAAAACCCCTCCTTCATATATGCTTTCGTTGTCTAGTGTTCACTTATCATTTCCCACTCTATATACAAAAAAATCTCTACCTATTTGCATCATTTACATGCATTGATACTTTCCATGAAAAACTCTAGATTTCATCATATATAATTAGGCTATGAGCCCACCATACACCCTATCCGTAGCCATCCATTATACTTACTACCATATGCTAAGTTTTATTTCTGTAATCAAACCCATGAGTACTTCTCCCCTGCTACATTTTTTTGGAATAAAAGGCACGAACGCCTGAACTATATTATATTATAATACAATGATAGAAGTTATAGTAACATGAGAAAGAAGCCAGCTTCTGATATAACAATCTCAGAGACAGGCTTTACAATAAAAAATAGGAGATTGTAGCATCAATAGGATATATCACTGGTTACACATAGACTGTCATCAATCTATAATGTACAAGAACACAAAAAAGCCAAGACCTAAAAAGATTTTAAACACCACTAGTAATAGGATCGCCAACTTGATTGAAAAACCATCAACATCTATTTCAATGCCATTAAGATTAGGAACCTCACCATCTTGGTTTGCAGGAGGATGCAGTTCATGAGTCAAAAGTAACCTCATAGCCTGGAAATACTCTTGAACTTGATCTGTTAGCTGAGAGTCGAGCTCATAATGGTGAGCATAAAGCACATTGTTCACAATGAACTCACATTAAAATTAGAGACCATGTTGCATTATAGGTGTAAGTAATCGTCGAGTTCCTTTGAAGATCCTTGAGGGAAAATAGTCTCCCAACTAGAACCTTCCTGCTAAATAGGTCATAATCCCTCATTGTGGTCTTGCACAAAATCTGTAGCAATTTTCTACAAAAGGCTTGGATTCTAAAGCAAATCCATACAGTTAGAAAGAAATAAAGATAATACCTGCTAAGGATAAAGGATTCTGGGCAAGCTTTGAAGAATTTATTTTCCCGTTAAAAGTTGAATCACCTCCTCTACCATAGGGCAATCAAACTTGAAGATCTTCGCTAGCATCTGAGAATCAAAAGCACCATATTCAGGAGTCTCCCATTTTTGTATAGGAATATTGAATCTCTTATTTCTCGGTAGACTCTCCATTATGGTAGGATAAGGAAAAAGACTAATTCCAAGGGTATTAATAGAAAATGGAATCCGTAATCCATTGTATCTCACAACAGCCACCAACAAAGTACAATAGCCATACTTTGATGGCTTAGCAGAGAGGAGATGATTTATTTCACACACTTCATTGGTATGAAAGATAATTAACTTCACACACTTCTAAGATATGCAATGCACTGGCTAATGATGATACTTGCACTACTCTCCAACTATGAAAGCGAGAAGTTGATGCAATCAAACACTTTAGAGAATGGAGCCTTTATATAACAATGATTGTCATAGGACAAAGTAAACCTCCAACCAAAGCAAGAAATTAGTATATAATAAAAATCCACCTATGAAGGGGGTTGGAATTGTTCATTTTCCATGATGGCATGAATGACTAGAAAGTGTTTGATTGTGCAAGCATCCAATTCAATTGACCTCTATTTCTAGTTGCATGCTAAATTAGCAAGGCTATCTACTAATTTATTTCCCTCTCTGAGGCAATGATGGATTTCATAGAAATCAAATTGATCTAGGATTTTCTAGACCTCTTGTAGAATATACTTAATTTGCCAATTATTAGATGATCTTCTCTTGATAATAGTAATAATGTTAAGAGAGTCGCCTTCAATACCAATTCTTTTAAAATTTGCCTTTCTTGCCAATTTCAGACCTGCTAAGAGAGCTTGTGCTTCTACTCTTTTGTTTGTTTCAATTGATAGCTTTAAGGATAAAGAAGTTAGCACATCTCCTTTTGAATTTTGAATCACACAACCAGCTCTTGATACACCTAGATTCCCTCTTGAAGATTTGTCAAAATTCAACTTGATTAGAGGAGAATTGGGAGGGATCCAGGTCACTTTATTTCTATCAATTTTTTTTTAAAATTTTTGAAAGCAACTAGAAACAAGCAATTTCAAATATTTCCATCTTGTCAAAATACTTGAATCCCAGGAGGATAATGTTAACCTGGCAGACCTAGACTTTAGAACTTGTGTCATAAGCACTTTAGAAATTGATTTTTCCAATTGATTGGTTACTTCTTCAAAACTAGATGTCTCTTTTCTAAAAATTCTCCTATTCCTCTCTAGCAAAATATTCCATATCAAAAGGGAAGGAGAAACTAACTAGATTGAAGAATAGGTTGAGTCTTAAATATATAGTAAAGGCCAACTACAAAACAGATCCATCAATATGTTTGAAAGTGGAGCATATCAACTCAATTTTAGACTCAACCATTTCAAACATTTGAAAGTGAAGGGGCAAGTAAGGAGTAAGTGATCTAAGTCTTCTTCTCCCTCTACACAAAAATACATTTAAAAGGTTTAAAAATTCCTAGCTTGAATAAACTGGAGCTAGTTAGAATTTTTTAATTTAACAAAAACCAAGAAAATGATCCTGCCTTTGGAAAGCATGCATCATTCCAACAATATTTGCATTTCCAATCATCTTTCAAACTAGAACTAGAAAGGATTAAATATTTATAGCCCTGTTTGACACTGTATTTTCCAAACTTTGAAGGTGCCCAAACAAGTTGATCAGATTGAGAAGTGTAGAAGATTTTCCTTTTCTCCAAAATAGATTGTAATAATCTTTTTTGTTTTTGTGGGAAAGGAAAATCTTGAAAATCCTTCCAATTGACTCTACTAAAAAAGGAATCACTTACCATAGTGAAGTAATCCTTGAATTTTTCTCCCCAAAGTTGCTTTAGTACCAATTTAGCTTCTAGAAGAGAGTTCATTTTACCAATAGGAAGATGTCCATTCCACACACCATCCCAAAAGGAATCTTTTTCACCATTATGAACTATCCATGAGAGGTTTGGTAATATAAATTCTCCACAACTAAGGATGAAATTCCACATTTTGGAGTCATTTTGAGGGTTTGAGATAGTGAAAATTCTATCAGGAGCATCAGTATCTAGGTATTTAACTTTTTTGATATCTAAAACTTTGTAGTGACTCTTAGAACCTAATGAATAGATCCTTCCCCCTCTTTCCTCATCTAAGTATCAAGAAGTATGCATATGTACACAATCACCTAATCTAATCTTCAGCGATGAGACCTTGCATCTCACTAGTTGCATGGGGTGGCCCCCAAAAGAAAAATAAAAGCAAAAAAAAAGTAAAAAAGGCAAAAACATGTAAGCTTGAGAGACACAATTTAAATCCATATAAACTAAACTTAAAGGCTATACATTAAGTCAAAGAAATTACTCTACCAAACTTGAGGTATAATAGTTTCCTTTCTTTTCCCTTTATTTGATCCACCATGAATCATTCTAGGATAGATCTCAATCTAGGATGCATTCTTTCCCTTTCTCCTAAGTGTACATGGCCCGAGCATTCATGTCTACTTCAACATATTCCCTCCATCCCTTTCATCTCCCAATCCCCATATATATTTGACTACTCTACTTTTTATCCCTCAAAATCCTTAGTTTATCATGATGAAACATTTGATAAATACATGGAAATTCATCACCAACTTCATCCATATTTCATCTAATTTATTTCACTTACCTTACCTACCCCTACTATCAAATTATCCTTTTCACATCCCATATAACATTTCAAGCCATATAACAAAGGACCTAAGTAAGTTCCTTATTGTCCTAGTGCATAAACATGAGACTACACTTTGAAACCCACTAATCCAAGTCACTAATCTTAAATTCCTATTTGGGAGCCTCTTATGTTTTTTTTTCACCATGATTGTTTGCCTTCTTGTATTTCTCATGTTGTTCTTTTTCCTTTTATTTCCCATTTTCAATTCTTTATCTTTTTCTTTGCTTTCTTGCCTTTGATTTATAACCTTTCTTATTTGTTCTTTTCTTTCCCCTTTTGTTTCCCATTTTCCATACCTTACCTTTCACTTGTTGCTTGTTTCATTTTTTTAGATCTGTGTTTCTTGTTGCTTTCTTTTAGTTATTTTTTTCACGGTTGTGATAGATCTCACTATGGTCAACTATAAAATGATGATCCATACTTATTATTACATATACTATCATTAGAATTAACCTTACTTGCATAATTAGATGTAGTTTCACTTTTTGTGCTTTTCACTACTTGATGTTTCTTGTCAAATCCTTTGCTTCACATTGTCTGTGTCATTTTTCTCAATTGTTGTCTGGTGAGTATATCTTTTTTGTGATTATCATCATACTATTTTTTCTTTTATGTCTCATCTCTTGACACTTATAAGTTCCTACGTCCCAGTGGTCCTTTTCTCTCATCTTCATATCCTTTGATCACATGTCTAGGAATTACCTTGATGGTCCCCTTTGTTTTCATCCTATTCTACTTAATCACATGGGGGTATACAATGCTTGTTCCCTTTGTGATCTTATCTTTTGTCATCTCTTAGGGGCATGGTCTATATGTTCTCCCTCATCATATTTCCTCTTTCATACATCAAAATCCTTTGCATTCCTTCTTTCCTCTTTCCCCTTAATTGTTGTCCTTAATTTGACTAGCTCTCCCCATTGCTTTTTTGTTCTAATCAACTTAAGGGGGCATATATCATGCATCAATCACTTTTTCTCTTTCGTACCTTTGATCATTATCCATGACCTTGATGACTACCCTATCTCATCACCTTATGCATGGCCTGACATCTTTATCTAAGCGAGTGGTTATGCTATAACTAATGATGACATCATCAATTTCTAGTTTCCATTCCCACTTCAAGTGGAAATCATTAATAGGTGGGGTAGCAATTGTTGAATAGCTAATATTTTGGGTGGTAACCTATAGCTAGGGTGGAAACCACCATATAGCCATTTTTTGATTTATCCAATTTCTAGTTTCCAATTGAGTTAGCTACCATAGATTTAGATATGAGTAGCAACTTCCAATAGCTAAGGGTGGAAACCTCAAAGCCATTTTTCAAAGTTTTTCCTTTAGATTATTGTCATTAGTTCATTTTTACCATTCTCTTGGTTTAGCCCCATTTATAGGTGGTTACCTTACAACCCTTGTTGTTTCCATATTCCTATATTCATTTTCCAATTTCTAGTTTCCTTTTGCTAAGGTGTGCATCCTTTTTCATCATAGGTCATTTTTAAACATACTTACCTCAATTTTTCTATGAAGAAAATCTTCATAGATCTCTCCCCCAAAACATAATGGTTAATTTCATGGGTTACCATTTTATAATTTTCCATTGGCATTTCATGGAATGTTTATGTTTATATGTATATATTTATGTTTCATATGTTTGTATTTCTTATATGTGTTTGTTCTTCAATTTTTGTTGTATGTGTTAGCCTAGTTTTCTCACGTTACAATACAATAACTACTTTTGTGGATGATTTACAAGAATAGTTACATGCACAAGGATGAAGAATGTTGATAAGTGCAAGACTAGTATCTGTTCTTTTGGTATAGTGTATCCTTTACATTTATTTACTATACTCTACTTTAGTAGACTTCCTCCTCTAGCCTTGTAAGCCTACTAATGTGGGGGAAAATGTAAGATAAAAAATTTCATACTCTATAATTCTCTTTCTTGATTTTAGACTCATTTTATCTTGTGTGTATTTTGTGCCTTTAATCCCTTGTTTTGACCCTAGTTGTTTTCCTATACCTAGTCCAAGTTCTCCTCTGTCATCTTAACCCCTTTCCTGTGTTGCACTTTAATTTAATGCTTTTACCTCTTTTTTATCCTTCCCCTAGGTTTCTCCACCCACTTTTCATGTCCCCCCTTACCCCTTCCTTGTAACCACCTTTTGACCTTTTTGCAAAATTAATCAGTTTGATCCTATTTCCTAAGTCTAGTCAAAATCACCTCTTTTTGGATTTTAAAACATGTATCTAAAAGATAATATCAAGTTGTGACCACCATATTTAGATGGTCTCCTTTACCCTTGATTTCTCGTAGAAAATTGAACCTTGTTAGGCTCAAGGACCCGACCTTTCATGTTGGGGTTGGTGACTTTTAACCAAATAACCAATTAATGTTATTTAAGTTGGTTAATAAATTAACATTTATAAAGCAAAACTTTATAAATTACCCCTAACTTAATAGTGCCAATTCTATATTTTATATTATAAGGTTAATCCTTAATAATAATAGATCCTTATTAATTTTATTAGGACCACTTATAAATAAGGGTGATCCCCTAATAAACATTATGCTCTAACAATTACCTCCTAATTGCTAATACCCAAAAAGAAACCTTTTTATGCTTAGAATAGGTGTGATTTTTTGCATAAACCTATTTATCAATATTATATTAGTACTGATGGGACCCTATAAATTTTTTCCATGGTTCTAGTATTTAGCCCAAATCTTGCGTCATCCTGCTAGAAAATACATGACCTAGGGTTTTTGCAAAATGGAAATACTCTGAGTAATACCCCTTAAACCTTAAACCCTTATGTTGAGCATATTGAAAATCACTTTTGTTATGTTCTGAGGTTGATTGCCTAGCACCCGTTGTTCTGTTCATAAGTTGCCTTTTTATGCTCTGAGGCACATTGTTGACTGGCCCCTTGCCATACAGTTACCGCCTCTGGCCCGTGCCTAATATTTTTTATTAAAAACTTCAAATGGTCCCATGGTCCCCTTTTCCCTAGTAGACAAAGGATGTTTTAAAAGATGTATACCAAGGGTTGGATCCTGCTAACCCCTTTTTGACAGGTGGAAATTGTTGATTCGCCTCCGCCAATCCACCAGTATTAAGATATGGACAAAGAAAATCACCCGCGAAACTACGGAAAAGGGCGCCAGTTGGCATAAAACTGTTTATCAGTTACAACATAAAGAAAGTGGTGGGTCTGAGTATTACATGGGGATTTCTCTATGGCTTTCATTGTTCCACTGTGCTTCACCAAAGGGTCCCACTAAAAGGCCACGAAAAAGTAGAAACATGACGCATGACTTCTAGAGGACGGGACAATGCTTGGATGGATGAAAGGCTGATGTGGCTAAATCTCTGGAACCAAGGGTGCTTTTTGGGAGTTGTCCCATTGCATGTGGCCAATCCAACGGTTCTTTGCCATTGCACAAAGATCAAATCTTCTGCCAAATCTTTTGAGTGCGGAACCACGAGGAATGTCCTAACTGTACCATTTGAGGGGTCTTCTCAGGATTGTGGTTATGGTGGCCATCCAAGTGGCTGGCTATTATTGGTTAATGCTCAACAACAATCTCTTTCCACGTAATGGACTAAATCGATGCCATTGATTTGAGCCAGCTAAGGATCTGATCGATGGCTCAGGTTCAAAAAATTGATAAAGTGATATGTTGGTGTGTGATCTGAGATACACCATTGTGGAATTTATTTCTCAGACATGTGCAGGGTCTCCATCACTACCACTATGAGGGAATTAACTAACTGCAAGATTGGCTTATGTAGGATCAACCATGGAAATCTGTGCTTCTACCAAAAATGACCTTTCATATGCTTTGTGATGAGTTATGGTAGAATGACTGGGCTGAAGTGATGAATTCGAGACACCTGATCTGGCATCTTCAATGCAAGAAGTGATGTTTTTAGTTATGCAAAATGATAAAATTCTATCTACCTGCTCATTTTGATAATCTTCAAGAGATTTCCATTTATGGCTAGAGATACATTGAAATGTCTAGAATTAATTACCCATGGATATAGCAGATGTGTGAGATTTTCCAAAGCTTCTATAAATAGGTGTCTCCAAATGTTGCCTCCTGCATTGTTTGATCGCGTTGATAGTATGGCTTTCCCTTGTTCCTGCATGTTCTTTTTGCTCCCCTATTCTATTGGATTCTCTTCCTTGTTCTCATGGTTATCAATATGCCCTTACATAATTAGGATACTTGGAGTTTTTCTTTCTATGGAATAGGTGGTGCAGGGAAAATTTAGGGATAGTACTAGCGTCCATTGAGCCTTTGTAATTTCTTCTCCCTTCTCCCTTCTCATCCGAATGTGGTCCCTAAGGGCTAATCTCCTAGCTACAGTAATTCCTTATTTCTGTGAGTTGGCAGATTATGTGCTTAGGTAGAGAGGCATCATTTCTTCCTCTACCCCTCCCTTACATCTAATTTTCCTAACAGAGATTTAACTCTAGGTGTAAGGAGACTGCCCACCAGGATGATACAGATAAGAGTAGAAGAAAGAATTGTTGTTTTTACTGTTGTTCTCTTGGCTTGGCTTCCAGCACTGCTGGAGTCAGCTATATGTGGATTTCTCAAGCTTCTGTCTGGTTGAGGAAGTTGGAAACCTCCTAACTAGAAGTGAGGAGTCACACCTATGTAAAGAAATCTAGAAATAGTGAAGGAGATTCAGGCTTCCTGTGTTTCCTTTTGACTTTATTCCTTGCATGTTTTCTCATTCTCTGGCACGGTGCTTGGATAGGTAGAGTAGTAAATTCTCTTGTTGAGCGGTTAGCGGCATTTAAGGGTGTTTGAGCTCTAAACAACATCTGGTAACTATGTCAACCATCAACAATAGGCTAGCCCCATTCCCTGCCAAAGTGAGAGAGCATACAGTTTAGAAACAAATACCTCAGCATGTGTGGGTATTTTTGTTACAGAGGCATCTCTTTGTAGTTAAGAGATGGTTACACCTTCATCCTATTACAAATTTCATCTTTGGTTAATCAAGTGTAACTTCTTTTGTCTTTAAGCCTGTAGCTTGTTTTCTCCCTTATTCTATAAAAGGGAAATCTGGGCTTATTGATAAAGCATTGGTTTGAGGTCATATTTTCCAGACTTAGTTTGTAATATGGGATCAATCTAATCACGAAGGAGTTGTATATACTTATCTTCCTTTTGAAATTAAGATTAGCAGTCCTATTTTCAGTCCTCATTTTGAGTTCAAAATCCTTGATATATTTGCAAAGCTATTTTGTGGTTCAGTAATAGTTTACTTTACAAGTTACTATTGAGTTTCAAAGTGTACTATCTCCTACTCATGTACACATTGTTACATTTATGAATACAATATGATTAATGATCAATTTATTTGTCATCACAGTCTTTCCTGTGTTTGTGTATTTTTCTTATGGCATTTACTCAAGTAGTAAAATAATAGCTATAAGAGGATATTGAATGTAACTTTGGCTTACAAGGATAACTAAGCATGGTTAACTTTGAAATTAGTGAGGTAATGTAATGTAAGGCATTATTTTATCTTTATAGTAAATTGAGACTAATCACAGAAAAGTTCTTTACATTTACATCTATTTTTGACGCTATGACCCTTGGAATAGGCACTGATCCATTTGAAGTGCTATACTATACTTAACCCCCCTTGATTATCCTCATTCTAAATATCAGAATAGATTTCCCTTTCAGCTATAGGTTTTAGATGCTATTTTATTTACATGTTCCTCTGCAAAGAATTAGGTCAAAGCTTAAGAATCTAGCCCATTACTTTACTCTATCATTAATTCTTTAAGCAATCTAGAAGGAACATATCTTTTTTAGAAACAGTGTTTTGAGCAAGTATTTAGGGACTCCCCATTCAAAATAAACACTGTTTTAGAAAAGGAACACCCTCCTTCGTCTTGCAGAGCCTAAAGTGCAGAGGAAAAGGGATTGAAACCCTATTTCTTGTTCATTGGCCAATCCCTCGAGACAGATAAGTTATTAGAAATGGCTATTTTATAGATCTATTTTCTTGAGATCAGGTTGGGAATTTAAGACAACCAACAGATTGGTGACTCCACTGGGGAGTTGAAGGAAGAACTATGTCTTATCTTGAGGTCTTAGCTCAATTACTATATCCCCATATTTATTAAGAGTCAGAAGTCAAATTGTTATATTCCCTAGAAAAGGGATGGTGACTCTACTATTTTCATTCATAGTTGAGATAGATATAAGCATGCTACATATAATTTATATGTAAGGATGTTTTATATTACTCTACTATGGGACATGATTGATAACAAAAGTTGATTTAAAGGAGCATTATGCTTTCAAATGTTTATTCCTCTATATGCAGAGGTGGCGACTCTATGAAGAAGGAACCTGGTAAAGCAATCTGGTATTCTTGATTCTCATAATCAAAAACAAAGTTTGCACTAGAAGTAGAGTTCTTTTTAGGTATTTTACAAGGCTTGAAGAAACTCTCTAAATATTTCAATCAATATGCAAATGGATAGGAGAGAAGGGTTGCATTTTTTCTAAACCCAGTGGTTTAAAATGAGTACCATACAAATACCTTTATGTTATCAAAGGGGATTTGTCATGGAAAGGTATAAAGCTATATATTTCAGTAATATTTGTGGTTTTCCAAACCATATTCCTAATAAAATTAGAGGCCAAATAGCAAAGTTCAATAATGACAAATCCAAAACAGCTAGCAACCATTTACAAGATTTTTGTGATTTAATGGGAGATTATGAGATAGATCTTGAAGATATGGTTATAAAATTGTTTATTCAAACCCAGAAGAAGCTAGAGATTGGTTTGCATGTCTACCCAATCAGTTTATTTCTTCCTGGTAAGATCTAAAAATAGCTTTCATGGAGTAGTTCAGTGAAAGAATAGATGTCAGTTTGTTGATTAGAAGGATCATTCAGATTGAAAAGGAAGAAAAGGAATCAGTCCCAGCTTTTAACTTGAGATTTGCCAAAATAGTAAGGGATATCCTTGAAAATGCTAGACCTAATGAGGCAATGTGTTTAATCATATATCTAGGTACATTCAATGAAGAAGATAGTTATCTATTGAGAGACAGAAACCCTACTACTATGAGACAAGCATATTCTTTGGCCATAGATATAGAGAACAATTTAAAACATATAAGGATAAAGGATTGTGAGTCTATAGGAAATAATTACGTGGAGAAAAATGGATCCAATTGTGTTCTCATTTGCTAAGAAGGAAATAAATAGGACAATTCAAAAGGGCCCTCATTAGCTCAGTCTACACAAGGAACTCAATATGTGAAAAATGCTAGGAGAGGTAGGGTTTGTGATCAGAATAAAGGAATTCAAACTTTATATAATTCCATCACTCATTCTTTTCCCTTTAGTCAGGACGTGAGGATATCTTTAGATCCCTATAGGGCAGATCATGACATAAATGATATTCAGGCACATAAAGAAACAATAAATGAGGAAATAGATCACACCTTTGTAAATGATGATTCTTTTGAAAGATATATGGGTACCAAGGAAATTTCTTTGTCTTATGAATGTATGGAAAAGTTTGAGGATATTTCTCCTGTTTATGAAGAGATATATCTAGTGTCAGATAATGAGATTTCATCTCCTAAAGAATCATTTAGTTTTAAGCCTGAATATCAAATAAAATTAGTTTCTACAAATAATACAGAAAATGATGAACAATTATCAGAGTGTTCATATCAAGGTTGTGGAAACTCTGAGTTAGATGTTGATATAGGCTACCAAGATATTGATGCTGAAGAAAGCATGAAAATAATGCATATAAGACATAATCCACTTTATGATGAGCCTTTAGAATTATTAGAAATAAGAAATGTTGAGCCTTATGGATATAGAAATAATCTGATCTTTGAAGAACTCTTAGAGGCCAAAAAGCAGGAAGAGCATGAATTGACATTAGCTCAGAATGCAAAAGTGTTGGAGGACACAAGCTCCTCATTAATGGATCAAAATTTAGAGGTTTGTTCTATTAATGCTTCCCAGATCTCTACTTTTCATTAGGTTGAATTATCTGATGAAATACTGGAAATTGAAATCAGAGTGTCAAATTTGTAGGATAAGGTTGAGTATGATTATTTCAAGTTTGATACTGACCCAACAAAAAATGAGGATATCCTCAATATCAGCTATCAAATGGATCATGAATGCTTTCATTTTTCAAATCTATATGTTAAAGAAGACCAACAATTAGGAAATGATAATTTTTTCAGTTGGCTAGACATGATTGAACCATGTGTTGACCCTTTGTTCAATGAGAGTATGTTTCAGTCACCATTTGTTTAGAGAAGCTAGGGATATTTTGAAGAGAATGGATTTAATTATCCAATGAGGTATATGAATATCCATATCAAAAGCAAGATGGATTGTGAAGAAGGTTTCAGAAATGGCCTGATGAAGTCACTGGAAAACATAATATTTGATAGAGGCAAGTCTTGTTTTTTCCTTGCATAATGGCCTGGGGCTATTATGTGTATTATTATGTTGTGGTCTACTCCTCTAGAGTTCTTCTATGATCTCACTCTATTCAGATTGAACAGATGTCCCCAACTAGAGCCATTGATGGGACCCTACAAAATTTTCCCATGGTTATAGTATTTAGCCTAAATCTTGCGTCATCCTGCTAGAAAATACATGACCTAGGGTTTTTGCAAAATGAAAATACTCTGAGTAATACCCCTTGATCCCTAAACCCTTGTGTCGAGCATATTGAAAATCAATTTTGTTATGTTCTAAGGTTGACTATCTATCTCCCGTTGTTCTATTCTTCAATTGCCTTTTTATGCTCTAAGGCACTTTGTTGACCGGTCCCTTGCCATACAGTTACCGCCTTTGGCCAGTGCCTAATATTTTTTATTAAAAACTTCAAATGGTACCATGGCCCCTTTTTCCCTAGTAGACAAAGGATGTTTTTAAAGATGTATGCTAAGGGTCGAATCCTGCTAACCCCTTTTTGACAGGTGGCAAGTGTTGATTTATCTCCGCTAGTATTCAAATATGGACAGAGAAAATCACCCACAGAATTATGGAAAAGAGCGCCAGCTGATATAAAACCATTTATCAGTTACAACATAAAGAAAGTGGTGTGTCTAAGCATTAGGTGGGGATTTCACTATGGCTTCCACTGTTTCACTGTGTTTCACCAAAGGGTCCCACTAAAAGGCTGCGGAAAAGTGGAAACATGGCACGTGGCTTCTAGAGGGTGGAACTATGCTTAGATGGATGAAAGGGTGACATGGCTAAATATCTAGGACCAATGGTGATTTTTGGGAGTTTTCCCATTGCATGTGGCTAATCCGATGGTTCTCCGCCATTTCACAAAGATCAAATCTTCTGCCAGATCTTTTGAGAGCGAAACTGCGGATAATGTTCTAACTGCGTTTGAGAGGTCTTCTCGGGATCGTGGTTATGGTGGCCGTCTAGGTGGCTGGGTATTATTGGTTAATGCTCAACAACAATCTCTTTCCACCTAATGGATTAAATCGACACCATTGATTTGAGCCAGCTAAGGATCTAATCGATATCTTAGGTTCAAAAAAACTGATAAAGTGATATGTTGGTGCATGATCTAAGATACACCATTGTGGAATTTATTTCTCAGGCATGTGCATGGTCTCCATCACCACCACTATGAGGGAATTAACTAACTGCAAGATTGTCTTATGTAGGATCGACCCTTGGAAATCTATGCTTTTACCAGAAATGACCTTTCATCTGTTTTGTGACAAGTTTTGGTAGAATGACTAGGCTAAAGTGATGAATTTGAGATGCCCGATCTCGTATCTTCATTGCAAGAAGTGATGTTTTCAGTTATGCAAAACGATAAAATTCTATCTACCTACTTGTTTTGATAATATTCAAGAGACTTCCATTTATGGCTAGAGATACATTGAAATAACTGGAATTAATTAACCATGGATATAGCAGATGTGTGTGAGATTTTCTAAAGCTTCTATAAATAGGTGTCTCCAAATGTTGCCCCCTACATTGTTTGGTTGTGATGATAGTATGGCTTTCTCATGTTCTTGTATGTTCTTTTTGCTCCCGTATTCTATTGGATTCTCTTCCTTGTTCTCATGGTTATCAATACGCCCTTACAGAATTAGGAGACTTGGAGTTTTTATTTCTATGGAATAGGTGGTGCAGGGAAAATTTAGGGACAATAGTAGCATCCATTAAACCTCTGTAATTTCTTCTCCCTTCTCATCCGGATGTGGGCCTTAAGGGCTAATCTCCTATCTCTAGTAATTCCTTATTTCTATGAGTTGGTGGATTATGTTCTTAGGTAGAGAGACATCATTGATTCCTCTAACCCTCCCTTACATCTAATTTTCCTAACATAGCTTTAACTCTAGGTGTAAGGAGATTGCCCACCAGGATGATATAGATAAGGGTAGAAGAAAGAATTGTTGTTGCTATTGTTGTTCTCTTGGCTTGGCTTCCAGCACTACTAGAGTTAGCTATGTGTGGATTCATCAAGTTTCTGTCTGGTTGAGGAAGTTGGAAACCTCCTAACCAGAAGTGAAGAGTCACACCTATGCAAAGAAATCTAGAAATAGTGAAGGAGATTCAGGCTTCCTAGGTTTCCTTTCGACATTATTCCTTGCACATTTTCTCATTCTCTAGTGCACGACTTGGATAGGTAGAGAAGTAAATCCTCCTATTGAGTGGTTGGTAGAATTTAAGGGTGTTTGAGATCTAAACAACATTTGGTAACTATGTCAACCATCAAAAATAGGTTGGCCCCATTCCCAATAAAAGTGAGAGAGCATACAATTCAGAAACGAATACCCCAACATGTGTGGGTATTGTGGATAGGTAAAAAAAATAGGTCAATAAGATCAAGCATGTAAATCAAAACCTAATCCTACCACCATCAAAGAATCAAAACCAAGTGAAACCAAAAAGCATGTAATTCAAGAACAAGATCACCTAGATTGTATGATTCCTTATTTGTGATGTGGATTACTTCTCAACAATGAATAATCATGAAGATCAAATTTGCCATGATGAATGAATGATAGTGATAATATGCTCAATGGATGCTAATGTAGGTATTGTGCTTGAGATGATAATTTGGATGGTATATGATGAGATATGAAAAATAAGAATGAGTGGGTGTATATATAACAATCAATCAAAATCAATCAACAGTAAAGATTTAGTGGCTATGTGAATGGTTGAGATGAATTGATAATCATAGGTGAATGTGTAGATGACAAGTGGAAAGAAAAGAATAAAGCATATGTGTGATTTTGTACACAAAAACCTGTATTTAATAAATTTAAGTGTGATAGTGTACATAAAAAGTACTACCACACATGTTTCAAATAGAAGATGCACACATGTCGGCATATGATGAAAGGTTAAGATAAACGATGGGATATGTGAGGGAAATTAATTAAATAAATAAAATTTAATTAATTAATTGGAAAGATGATTAGGATAGGATTGGGATTTGATGTGGAAATTAATTAAATAAATAAAATCTATTTAATTAATTGGAAAGTGGGATAGAAATAGAATTTAGATGGAATTTTAATTAATTAAATAAAATTTATTTAATTAAAATAGATAGAATAGAAAGATAATTAAATAATTAAAGATTATTTAATTATAGATTAGAGAAAATAGAAGAAAATAGATAATGAATTAATTAAACAAATATGAATTTATTTAATTAATAGAAGAAATAGGCGATTTAGAGTAAATAGAGAAATTACTCAAATTTGTTAGGCAAATGCATATGATAGATAATGTGATATTTTGATAGTAATAATAATTAGGTTAATTTTGGGTTTCTACATTTTGCCCCTCTTTGATACAATGTTCGTTACAATGTTGTGTCAAAGAAGATATGATGATTCACTCGATAAGCAAGGTTATGCCACAGTGTAACTGGCAGGTGATGCCCCCTCAAGAGGTAAGCCAGGCTAACCAGGAAGGGCTGGGTTGGCTCACAATAGGATGAAAGGCCAGAAACAAGGTTGACACGAAGAAAACAGGGGTTGGATGGGAGAAATTGGGATGATTTAGAAGAAAATAGGCTTTGGTATAGAAGAATTAGGGTTTTGCTTAGAATAAATTGGGTTTCAGAATTAGGGTTTGGCTCTAACACACTTGTTTTGCAGGACGAAGATGAGAAGAATGTTGATGATGGTGAAGATGAATAATGTAGATGAAGAGAATGATCGATCTTGGTTGAGGACTACATAGGATAATGATAGAATGGATAAACAATATGACAAATTTGAAATAATTGCTCAAAAAGTAGAGAAATGCAATCCTTGTGTTTGATATAGCATATGGATATTATGCACTAGGGTATAAAAGACCAAAGCATGAAGGTCTCCAATGCATAACTAGCATACTACAATCTTGTGTAGACATATGAGGTCAAAATGTTGAACCAACATACACAAGATATGAATAGCAGCTAGTGTTCCTGAGATGGACTTTGACTCTTCAAGAAAAGGTTTGAGCTTATCTCCACTACACATAATGACACCTTGCTGGTTATATGTATGGAACTAGTCTTAGCATAGAATAGTCTCAATGCATAAGAGACTATTTAGCTTCTCAGATGCAAAAGATATTGATATGCAAGATGCTAATCCCAACACGTATAATATACCAATATGCATAGGAAGAGAATAAGATCATCCCACAGACACAACATACGAAAGCAATATGACCATCCCCCATTCCGTACTTCATCGCAACATACCAAGATATGATTGATCAAGGTAGTATTGATTAGGCATAGGAAAAGGACAAACAGATAAATCAAAAGATAAAATAAAAGATATTGTCATCATGTTCTCTTGCCAAATTTAAGTGCTCTTGGATGGATTAAGATGGGGCCTTGTTGAGAGGAAAGATATATCATGTTGAAGGATAAAGATGTTGATAAAATGCTATAGCAAATGTTGGCTTAAGGCATGCAGACAAATAGCTTTCATCTTATCCCTGATTTGTTGAGTGCTTAAGCTTTCTCTGATATGCATAGTCTACTTCTTGCTTGAGCTAGTCAAAGAGAAGAAGATGGAAGATGAAAGAAGATGAAGGTGGGGTGGATCGTCTATGCTTGCATACTAGATACTTCCTTCGTATTCCAGATTGCCTACATACCCTGTATCCACGGGATCAAAGCACATTACGATGGTGATGAGACATGCTTATATGAAGTTCTAGGCTTATTGATGATATAAGTGATGAAATATAGAAGAAAATGAGATGAATTATTGGAGGGTGATTAGAGGAAAGACGAAATATGGATGATGGGAAGGGCTATCACCTATGCTTGAATTAGAGTGCTTCCTTCGCATCTTAGATTGCCTACATACCTTGTATCCATGGGATCAAGGCTTTGAACGATAGCAATGAGATGTAGTTCTTATTTATTGTGTTGATGGTTGATGATTGGTTTATTGTTGAATTGATCAGATTGATGAGATTGATTAAATGATGTTGGGTGGTGTTATTGATGACATGTGAGATGTTTGATGAGATGAGAGAGATGTGATTCAAATGCAAGATAAAATGATAACATACACAAGCAAGCAAGCAAGTGTGTACAAATGATTCAAAAACAAATGAGGTATTGTCCTTGTCAAGCTGTAAACCAATGATTATGTAATTGTTTGATTGATTGATTTATTGATTGATGATAGATAGTGTTGTCATTGTGGGGAACTATATATCCCTAGATCAACACAAAGATGTGGGAATGATATATCCCATTGATGATGATTGATTGATTGATTTGGCTTGGTTTACAACAAGATTAGGATCAAGACCATTGATTGTGCTTCAATAATTTGACAAAATTGATTAACTTGATTGGTATGGATTAATGATGGCTTTCATTTGGATCATTGCTCATAATTTTGGATTGATAATTAGATTGATTTGGTTTGATGAATTGATTTGATGGTTGGATTGATGTGCATTGATCTTGATGATGGATTGCTGTGAATGGATTGAATGGATTTGAGTTTGATGAAGTTGATTGATTGAATTGCTTGGATTTTTGTTGATGTGATTGATTTTGATTGGATTAAATTGATTTTATTGCTTGGATTTTTTTTGTTGGATATTAGATTTTTTTTTTTGTGTTTTCAAAATGTTTTGATTTTTTTGTATTTTTGCTATGTTTTTTTTTTTGGTTTTGGAAGTGTTTTGGGATGGCATTGGATTTACAATTTGGGTAGCCTTTATGCTAGATACCAATGACAAGGGGAAAAACCAAGTCTAGGTGCAAGAAGGTAGGTGGGATGAATGGATAAAAGGATGGGTGATAGTAAATGGGACGTAAGGCTCATGATAGATGGATGGGTAAAAGGATAGGCCATAGAAAGGAAAGCTCATGATAAATGGATAGATACAAATATAGGCCATAGTGGAATGGATGTATGACTCATAAGGGAGCTAGAATGTGATCTCCAAAGACTATGTCGCATGAGAATAACATGCTCCCATTCTTGGTGGTAGACTTAGGATTGTACATGACAAAGCTTATGACGAAAGGATGACATGATAGATTTTACATGACAAGGATTATGATAGGTGGATAATGATAGGATTGTTTGGAAAGGGTGGGGTATACCAAAAGATATCCAAAGCATATTTCAACATTTTGCCCCCATATCTTTATCAAGATCAAAAGGACAAAGGGAGGATGGATAGACTCAATATGATAGGTATGTGGGTGTAATGGCTAAGGATGGTAGGATAGGATATGGCAAGATAGGACATGATAAGATGGAAAATGATAGGTTGGAAATGATAAGATGGATGAGACAATGTGCCCCAAGTGTAAGTGACATAGAAGATCAACCTACACATGACACTTGTTTGCCAGGTTTTCATCATGGCACTTATCCAAGGAGCCACCAAGGATGGTTTTCACTGTTGGACGAAGGGTTTTCTCTTTACTTTTTATTTTTTATTTTTTATTTTCCTCTCTTTTTTGATAGGATGACAATTACACATGGCAAATGTTTTCAGGTTTTCACCATGGTAATGGATAGGAGGGACTCAAGTGTCTAGTTACATGAAAAGTGATAGTGTCCCACTAGAGATGGATGTCATCGCATGGACCATGTCAAGTGTTCTCATAGATGTTGGTAAGGGATTACATGAAAGGGTGATGGAGTAAATAGATAGTGGATTATGATATGGATTATGGAAAGTTCATGCAAGGATGGATAGTGGATAAAAAGCTAGTGGATTATGTTGTGGATTATGGAGGAAAGATAGTGGATTATGTAGGGCTTATGGAAAAGCATAGACCATAGGAAGGTGAGGGAGATATGTAGGATAATGGATGAAAGATGGGGAGATGGAGGTATGTGTAAATGTGGGATGGAAGGGAACCATGACCAATGGTTGCACACACTGTGATAAACATTGAAGCTTTTGATGGGAAGGTGGTGTAGGAAGTAATGGGGATGTTTGCTTAGGAGATGGGTGATGGAGTGATTTTGGTACCCACATAGACAGAGTATTTTTATGATTTTTGCTTGACTTGTGGGATTTTTGGATGGAAGGGGATGGTTGGGATTTTTGAGAGGGGGATGCCTCATTTGATGTGCTTTGTCTTTGCTTAAGGACCCAAACCATTTTGCTTTTGGACTTTTCTTTTGGAGGTATGGGTTTGGATAACTTTTTAGATGGATTTGACTTTGATTCTTTGCATTGATATCCTAAGGCATGAGGACCCTTAGGATTTTTGGTAGGAATTTTGGCTTTATAGGTAGAGGCATCCAAATGTTTATCTTTGAATCCCTTAGGAATGGATTTGGTTGAATAAGTAAAATCTTTATGTTTAGATGATATGTGCATTTGTTGGTCATGATAGGGAATATGAGGGGGTTTATGGATAAATGGGTAATTAGGTGTTGGGAGTAATGGAGGGAAGGAAGATGGAGGGATATTTGGAGTTGGAAGGAGTGGAGGTAAAGTAGATGGAGGGAGGTGTATGGTCACATGCTTTTGCAATTTATAGGATAGTGGAGGTGAAAAGGTGACATATGTTTTGGGGGTGTGATGAGACTTATGACAAGAAGTATACTTATGAGGGATGGAGGAATTACCAACAAATTTAGCTTGTTGAAACATGCGATTGACAATGGGACTAGGGGTGTTTTGGGAACTAGACTTGAGTTCATTATTAGATGGAGAAGGTGGGGTGGTAGACAATGGTTGTTGCTCCCCTAGGGAAGAACATTCATGGATGAAGGTGTTAAGACTAAGAGGATATGATGGTGGACTTGAAGTGGGATTGATAGTGGCCGTGGAAGGATCATTAGGATCTTGATGATCATTATGCTCACTAAGATCCAAGCTATTGGTTTGATCTTCTATGTTTATGTGTTCTGGGGAGGCAATTGTCTCATCATGACAAGTAGATGTTTGTTCATTATGGATAGGGCTAGATGGCATATGACTAGGAGCAATGTGGATATCTTGCTCATGGATAGATATAGGATTATGGATAGGATCAAGGTGCTCATGGATAGCTTCTTCATAGGTATCATCTTGATCATGGAAAAGGAACATGTTATGGATAGGTTGAATGGAAGTGATTTGATCTTGATTAAGATGAGGGCTTGATGTTTCCACATGATTTAGATTTGACTCTTGACACAACCCTTGATTTTGGATGGAAGTGAAAGGGGATGGTTCTTGGTCAATGACATGGAAGGACATTGGGTCTTGACCTGGACATGTAGAAGGAGATGCTTTGATAGACTCAAGGGGTTGTGAACCACATGATGGGGTTGTAGGAATCCGCTAGGTGTTTGAGGGTTCTTTGATAGGCTCATGAATGTGTGTTTGGCATAGTTGATTCCTAGCTAGTAGCCATTGGATCACATCCTTTGCAAGTGTATGGGTAGATGGGCAATATAATGGATGAACAATAATAGCAGATGGTGTTGTAGGCTTAGGATTAGGATTTTGATGGGATGGAAGGATAATGAAGTTTGATGGGCTAGGACTTGGATTGGATGGGGGTGACAATTTATAGAGTGGCCTAAATACGGGACATACATTTGTATTATGACCTTTAATCCTATGATATGTGCAATAGCAATGTTCATTGTATGTACTTCCCTCCCATGGTTTGACTTCAAGAAGTTCAATGAGTTTTTCTTCAAGCACCTGTCATAAAATATACTCCACATTTTCATTTGGTAAAGGAGTGAAGTTACATGGTGATGAAGGTAATGAAGGGCTTATTGGATTAGAAGGTAGAGGGACCAATGGACTAGGATTGGGATCACATGATGGTGTTAGGATAGGACTAGTAGGCTCATGTGTTAGCATTGGGGTGGATGATGATGGAGGATACTCATAGGATGCATTGGCTAGATTGGTATTTCCCTCATTAAAGGATATTAAATCTTGTAACATGGGTGAGCCCAAGGACACTTGATTTATGTACAAGGTGCCACTTGAACTTGGATGTGCTTCTTTTTGCAAAGGTGGATCTAGATCTATCAATGATACTTGGTTGTTTTGTTGGAAAGGTGTACTTGGACTTGCTTGATTTATGTACAAGGGATTGTTTGGATTTGTAAGCACCTCTTGTGAAAACACCTCTTGGCCTTGGAAATTGTCTTGATGAATTGTTGGGTAAATATGGCATTGACATGAGATGAAGGTGAAGACCTTGATACATGAGGTTGAGGTAAAATGTGCGGAGTTTGGGCTTCTTGTGGTATGATTTGTTGTGATTGAAAGGGTTAATGATGTGTTGGTGAGGGGATGTCATATGATAATTGTTGTTGAGATGGATATTGACATGGATAAGGGCTAACATTAGAAGAAATGGAATAAGTTGATATAGAATTGAGTTGATGAGTGGATAGATATGATGGGATAGGTGCCAAATGGGATGGAGAAGATGCTTGTTGGACTTTGCAAGTGGCCAAGAGGTGTTGGATTTCTTCCAAGCGGTATTGTATGCGTGAGGATTGGCTTGTTCAAAAGATTTGAATCATATCTTGAATTCTTTGAAAGGTTCCTTGCTCTAAAGGTGATTGGCTTACATGCATGTGGCGAAGCCTATGAAGGATATTTTGGAGGTCCTCTAAGGTTAACATGATGTAGTTTTTGGTAGAATGTTTGATGAAGGTTGTAAATGATTGGGATATGATTTATTAGAAGAGATTGATCAAATTGATAGTATGAAATAGAACTTGACAACCCTAGAGATGACACCCAAAGCTCATGGATTTTAGATGATGATTTTGGGATGATGAGATTGGATGATTAAAATTGCTGAAGAATAGTTAAGCAGGCTAATAGATAGATGATAGATACCCATGTTTGATACTTAGTTTGAAGAAAAGATAGCAAATAAGATGAGCAGACTGAAAATGACCAGAGGTGATTTGTGATAGCTCAAATGCAAGGCATAATAGCTCAGAAGTGAGGCAAGATAGCTCAAAAGTGAACATGACAGTGTTATGGATGACAGACTGTAATAGGAGACTAGAAGAAATGAGATTTACCAAAAGCGAGCAATTTTTGTTCAAAAGCGAGCTAAATTACCAAAAGCTAGCAGTTTTTGTTCAAAAGCGAGCTAAATTATCAAAAGATAGCAGGTTTTGTTCAAAAGTGAGCTAAATTACCAAAAGCGAGTAGTTTTTGTTCAAAAGCAAGCTAAATTACCAAAAGCTAGCAAATTTTATTCAAAAGCGAGCTAAATTACCAAAAGCTAGTAGTTTTTGTTCAAAAGTGAGCTAAATTACTAAAAGCTAGCAATTTTTGTTCAAAAGCAATTTAAGTCTGAAAATTGGTGTGTTTTTGGTAAATTTTGACAAGAAAAAATGATTTCAGTCACTCACACTCACAACATTCACAAACATGTACAATCCTAGGTTGGAAAAGGACTATATTTGTTGAATCCCCTTGCCATGCTTATTCAAAGTGGATAGCTTCAGGATCTTGGTAGCACAGGCTGCCCTCCACGGCACTCACTTCTCATGCATACCAAGTTCTGAGTTTCCCAAGGCTCACAAACCTTAGGATTGTCTCTACTGTCTCTACTAAGAACCACAAGAATTAGGGCAGCTTCAAAGGCTTGGCCTTCTACGTCAACAAATAGAGGGATTTGGGCCACTACACAAAGCTTGCTAGTATGGGCATCCATTCGGGTGGCTACACGTGTGATGATTTGCTCCATTAATGGAGGCTTCTAGCCCAAAGAGGTTACACTCAATGGGGTTTTGGGGGAAACATTTGTTGGTGTAACACAATAGCACCCATTGTTTGTGGCTTTCAGCACAAACACTTTTCTTATATAGTATCTTGGAAGAGCTTGGCTTTAGCTTGTTACCGCTTGGGTCATACCCCTTCTCACACCAGGAAGGCAGGCCCTCTAAAGATAATAACAAGTTCTCATGCACCCAAGATCCATTTGATAGGCAAGGGGAGACGATACTTTTGTTATTAAATTTAGGTTACACACATACACAACAAGTAATTTAAAAAAGATAAAACAAGCATGAAGAAAACAATGGTTCCTTTTAAGCACCAAATCCAAATGTTTCTAAATTAGTGATAAAAATGATATGTCTTAGACCGATCGAAGCTGCAACATATATGTTAGTAGTTTCACAACCTCCTTTTCTTGGACAAACAATAAGATGCTGCACAAATAGATGATTAGTAGCCAAAAAAAAACCAAATTGTAAGTGACAAAACTGAAAGCAACACATAGTTACTAGAGGTGATCAACTGTTGATCATAAGCGATGTGAATTCTACCAAAAGTGACCCATTTTTGTTTAAAAGTGAGGAAAATTTACCAAAAGAGAGTAGTTTTCACTCAAAAGCGAGGCAAATTTACCAGATGCCTAAAAAATCCTATTTTTGCACAATTAGGGTTAGGATCATGAAAAAAATGACTACCAGAGATTGCAAACCCTAGAGTATCAAGTCTAGTGGATGAAATATGATTAGATGGACACCCTACAACCACATATTGATCAATTGAAAACCCTAGAATGACAAATTTATGAGATCTTGCAAAACCAAAGGTGTTAGCTCAAAAAAACCCTAATCAAATTGATTGGCAGATGATATGATGATCAGAGACATGCAAAAAATAGATTAGAACCCTTAATTGATCAATAAAATCCCAGCAAAGAAACCTGTAGGACCAAATGTTGAAAAAAAACCGTAGACTGCCAGACGCACACAGATTTGACCAGAAGCTATGCATTTTTGCCTCATAAGTGAGTTGAATTAACCATAAGCTATGGGTTTTTTTCTCATAAGCGAGTTGAATTAACTAGAAGCTGTGGGTTTTTGCTCATATGCGATGGAAAGTTGCTGTAAGCACTCTGAAAAACTTGAACTTCACAAAACAACTTCAAAATGCAAAATTAATCAAGGATGTGGGTCCCACTAAGTGTGCCAGAATGTGGATAGGTAAAAAATTAGGTCAATAAGATCAAGCATGTAAATCAAAACCTAATCCTACCACCATCAAAGAATTAAATCCAAGTGAAACTAAAAAACATGTAATTCAAGAACAAGATCACCTAGATTGTATGATTCCTTGTTTGTGATGTGGATTGCTTCTCAACAATGAACAATCATGAAGATCAAAGCTGCCATGATGAATGTATGATAGTGATAATATGCTCAATGGATGCTAATGGAGGTATTGTGCTTGAGATGATAATCTGGATGCTATATGATGAGATATGAAAAATAAGAATGAGTGGGTGTATATATAACACTCAACCAAAATCAATCAATGGTAAAAATTTAGTGGCTATGTGAACGGTTGAGATGAATTGATAATCATAGGTGAATGTGTAGATGACAAGTGGAAAGAAAAGAATAAAGTACATGTGTGATTGTGTACACAAAAACCCTTATTTAATAAATTTAAGTGTGATAGTGTACATAAAAAGTACTACCATGCATTTTTCAAATAAAAGATGCACACATGTCGACATATGATGAAAGGTGAAGATAAATGATGGGATATGTGAGGGAAATTAAGTAAATAAATATAATCTATTTAATTAATTTGAAAGTGGGATAGAAATAGGATTTAGATGAAATTTTAATTAATTAAATAAAATTTATTTGATTAAAATAGATAAGATAGAAAGATAATTAAATAATTAAAGAATATTTAATTATAGATTAGAGAAAATAGAAGAAAATAGATAATGAATTAATTAAATAAATATGAATTTATTTAATTAATAGAAGAAATAGGTGATTTAGAGAAAATAGAGAAATTACTCAAATGTGTTAGGCAAATGCAGATGATAGATAGTGCGATATTTTGATACTAATGATAATTAGGTCAATTTTGGGTGTCTATAGGTATTTTTGTTATAGAGGCATCTCTTTGCAGTTAAGAGATAGTTGTACCTTCATCCTATTACAAATTTCATCTTTGGTTAATCAAGTGTAACTTCTTTTGTCTTTAAGCTTGTAGCTTGTCTGCTCCCTTATTCTATAAAAGGGAAATGAAGGCTTATTGATAAAGCATTGGTTCGAGGTCATATTTTCTAGACTCAGTCTGTAATATGGGATCAATCTAATCATGGAGGAGTTGTATATACTTAGCTTCCTTTTAAAATTAAGATTAATAGTCCTATTTTCAGTCCTCATTTTGAGTTCAAAATCCTTGATATATTTGTAAAGCTATTTTGTGGTTCAGTAACAGTTTACTTTACAAGTTATTGTTGAGTTTCAAAGTGTACTATCTCCTACTCATGTATACATTGTTACATTTATGAATACAATCTGATTAATGATCAATTTATTCATCATCACAGTCTTTCCTGTGTTTGTGTATTTTTCTTATGGCATTTATTCAAGTAGTAAAATAATAGCTATAAGAGGATATTGAATGTAACATTGGCTTACAAGGATAACTAAGCATGGTTAAATCTGAAACTAGTGAGGTATTGTAATGTAAGCCATTATTTTATCTTCACAGTACATTGAGACAACTCTCAGAAAAGTTCTTTGCATTTACATCTATTTCTGACTCTATGACCCTTGGAATAGGAACTGATCTGTTTGAAGTGCTATACTATACTTAATCCCCCTTGAATATCCTCATTCTAAATATCAGAACATATTTCCTTTTTAGCTATAGGTTTTAGATGCTATTTTATTTACATGTTCCTTTGTAAAGAATTAGGTCAAAGCTTAAGAATCTAGCCCATTACTTTACTCTATCATTAATTCTTTAAGCAATCTAGCAGGAACATATCTATTTTATAAACAATGTTTTGAGCAAGTATTTAGGGACCCTCCATTCAAAATAAACACTATTTTAGAAAAGGAACACCCTCCTTGGTCTCGTAGATCCTAAAGTACAGAGGAAAAGGGGTTGAAACCCTATTTCCTGTTCGTTAGCCAATCCCTCGAGATAGATCAGTTATTAGAAATGGCTATTTTATAGATCTATTTTCTTGAGATTAGGTTGGGAATTTAAAACAACCAACAAGTACTTCTATGCCACATAGATCCAATCTTGAAAGTCCACAAGTGGGTTCATTGAGGTAGCTTCTATTGAATACACCAAGATACTAAGAGGGGGGGTGAATCAATATCTTAACAAACTTCAAATCCTCCAGAGCAGATTAAAACTTAAACATTACAACATTAACATAAACATGAAATATCAACACAATGCACATCAACACACAACACTAGATATACATGGAATACCCTAAACAAGGAAAAACCAAGGTGAGGATTAACTCACAATATATGAAGCTCAAAAATTACAACTTTGTTTTAGGGCTACAACCCAAGAAAGCTACTACTCTCTGCCGACTTAGTTTTAGGGCTACAACCCAAGGAAGCTACTACTCCCTAAAGAAAGGTTTTAGGGTCACTCCCAAGGAAGCTACAATTCCCTGCTAACTTTGTTTTAGGGCTACAACCCAAGGAAGCAACTACTTCCTAACCTGAGAACAACCCTAGAAATGATTATAGCATGACAGTCCCTCTACTATCTTGAACTGACAATGAAGCTCACACCTTTGATGATTTTAATCCTACCTCTTCACTTCTCTTTTGATGATTGGATCAATTAGGGACACCCTTCACTTCCCTCCTATCACAAAATGTCTTCAAGATGAATCAGGACATTCTCTAATACTTCTATTTTCTTCTCCTTCAATCGCACATCATAATGCATATCATATTCATATTATGCTCTTTACACACTCATATTCTCATCTTCGCAATCATACCTCACCTAGATCAAGTAGGTTTACTATATATACATGATATTACATTGATTACATTACAAGTTGGCCAATGCAACAAGAATATTACAATTTACAAGTCGGCTAGAGATCACATACCATAAAAAATGTAGAGGGCAAGCCCTAACATGAATTACACACTACTCTTGGAAGAGACACACACCTTATGGATCCCAAAATATGCTTAGCCAGGTCCTAAACATCCTTCTCAACAACATCCTTCAAGGAATAACATCTGCATGCTTCACAAATTTGAATTAGGTCACCCTTAAGCAAGAATACATGAAGCTTGTAGCACAATGATCTTCACAATCTTGGTGGTACTCATAAATGATTAAACCTTACTTATTCTTCTTCTAGATGAGTTGATAGGACCTATACACTATCTCCAAACACTCCTTGAACTCTGTACAGCAAGAACTTTGTGGCACACATCATCAACATTCCTCAGTTGGCCTCAACAACAACAATTCTTCATAAACTGACTTGAAAAACTTTGCGCGGTACTGGAAACATTTAAGATTTGCATGTGCATCAAACAAGAGACACTCTGAGACATGTAGAATATATACACAAACTCATATAACTTATATGTATACTCTTCCACTAGCACAAGTACTCAAACACATGTCCTGAAAACAATTAGGCATCTAGAACCATCTGTATCACTTCTGTCATTTGAAAAATGAGCTTGCGGACCTCTAAATCACCTGATACTCATATGGATGCACTGATACACTACTTTGAACACATCCTCAAAACTGCACAGACATATTTATCACTGTAGAGGAATGCAGAGCATTCCAACAATCCTTCATCATCACCTCATTCTGCTAGAGCATAGATTGAAACTCTGGCATATGTAACCTTCACTATGGAGGAGAAAATTATTTGAAACTTTGGATTTAGTACCTTTACTGCATACCAAACTTAACTTCTGAATTGCATGACCATATCTTAAAATACGGAGGAATGCAGAGGAATTCAAAGCATTTTACTGAGCAGTCTTCCAAGCAACTTCCTGCAACAACAACCTTTACCAACATCCAGAGACCAAAACATTCTTGTAGCAACTCATACTTTCTTTGAATCACCAGGAAAGAGAATACAACATGCTATAGGTCATCAGCATCATCTTCTCATCCTCATCATATCTTCTAATTCCCATCTTAATATATCATCATTCATCTTAATGCTTCTAATTCCTGTCTTAATGTATCATCATGAAATCATCTTTGCTGACCACAAACATGCCCAATACAACTTTACTTGATATTAATCTAGGCATGAACATCAGCAACCACTATTAGCATACTATCGACAAAGTATCATCATAAGTATCCACATCAACCACATTAGACAACCATAATCTGAGTGTTGACATCAATGACAACACATATTGCCAACAATCTTCCCCTTTATCATTGATGGCAACACACAAATGCTTATTCTCCCCTTAGGTGTACATTTATCTTTCCCCCTTTAACATCAAGGACAAAGGGCAACTGCTTCTACCCCTTAGGGCACAAACTCTCCCCCTAAGGTGCATATTTCCTTAACTCTCTCCTCCTTTGATGTTCATACACTCATTCTTGAAGGAACAACTAGGCTCCCCCTATCAGTAACAACCACTACCTACCCCCCCTGTCAGTAACAACCACTACCTCCTCCCCCTAAGCTCTAGGTAGCCACCATCAGTCTAGGAAAAGGATATAGTATGAGCTTCCCTTGGATAGATGCACCAAATATGCATCTAGCAAGAAGAAGGAAGGTCAATTACCTCTAACTTCTACTGGAGATACTCAAAAGTATCCTTTGCAAGAGGCTTTGTGAAAATGTCTACAATTTGATCCTTTGTTGGAACATATTCCAACTTCACTTCCTTCTTTGCAACCTTCTCTCTTAAAAAGTGATGCCTTATTGATATATGCTTGGTTCTAGAATGCAACACTAGATTCTTGGAAATATTGATAGCACTAGTATTGTCACACAAGATAGGAATGAGCTCATAATACACTTCAAAGTTTGCTTCATCCACAACACTTGTGTGCAACAAGATGCTACTACAATATACTCTACCTCAACAGTTGATAATAATACTGAATCTTGTTTCTTGCTCTGCCATGAAACTAATCTGCTTCCTAAAAAGAAAGCACCACCACTTGTACTTCTTGTATCATCAATGCAACCATCCCAATCAGCATTAGTGTAAGCACTTAGATCAAGTTCATTACCTCTAGGATACCATAAGCCATAATTTGGAGTTCCCTTCAATTATCTAGATATTCTTTTCACTACCTTCTCATGTGTTTTCTTAGGATTAGCTTCATATCTGGAAACCACACATATTGCATGCATAATATTAGGTCTAGAAGTAGTCAAGTACAATAATCCTCCAATCATAGATCCATAAAGAGTCTAATCAACCTTTGGAGACTCATCACTCTCGCTCAAGTGACAACTAGTAACCATAGGAGTACTTACTACTTTGGAGTCCTCCATACCAATCTTCTTCAACATCTCTCTAACATACTTAGCTTGAGAAATAAAGATACCATCATCTAGCTGAGCAATTTGAAGCCCAAGGAAGAAAGACATCTCACTAATCATAGACATCTCAAACTCTTTCTACATCTCTTCTGCAAACCACTTACACATATACTGCAACTATCAAAATCATGTCTCCTTCTTCCTTAATGTAAATATTACTATATGTGGTACCTTTCTTGAAGCCTTGCCGATGTAAGTATTTATCCAACCTAGCATACCAAGATCTAGGAGCTTCCTTGAGTCCATATAAATCCTTTTTGAGTTTACACACCATGTCTAGATCTTCTAAAAATTAAAACCCATTTGGTTGCTCAATCTAGACCTCTTTCTCTAGATCACCATTCAAAAATGTTGACTTGACATCCATCTAATAAGCTTTTAAGTTCTTATGAGTAACAAGGGCAAGAAACATCCTGATTGTCTCCATCTTGACTACTGGAGCATAAGTCTCCTCAAAATCAATGCCTTCAACTTGATATTACAACCCTTACACACCAATCTTGCTTTGTTCCTCACAACTTCACCATCTTCATTCATCTTGTTTGGGAACACCCACTTTGTTCATATAGCATTCTTATTGGTTGGTCTAGGAACCAATTCCCATGTCTGATTCTTCTCTATTTGATTCAATTCTTCTTCCATTGCCTTCAACCATCCATCATATTTGCTAGCATCATTAAATGTTAAATGGGCTCAACCTTTGACAACAAGCACAAATTTACTTGCTCACATGCTTTTGTAAACCTTCTCTTGGTCTGCACACCTTCATTCTTATCACCAATGATCTGATCTACTGAATGATTCCTTTGAACATACTTAGCTAGAGTCTTAGGGATCTACTCTAATTCTTGTTCCTTTTCTTCCTTCTCTTCTTCTTCTTCATTGCAAAGACGTATATCAAACTACAATCCTCTGGTTCTTGTGAGATTTGATACAAGTCTTCATCTAACTTGACATTTGTGCTTACAATCATCTTTCCCAATCTCTTGTTGTAGCATCTATAGGCCTTGCTTATGGTTGAGTAATAAAGAAATATACCTTCATCACTTCTTGAATCAAACTTTCCTAGGCCTTCTTAATCTCTCCTGATGTAGCATCTGTTGCTAAAGATCTTGAAGTATCTGACAGTGGGAGGTCTTCCATACCATAGCTCATAAGGGGTCTTAGTGCTATATTTAACCCTCAAATGTACTCTATTGAGAAAATAGACAACAATGTGAACTACTTCCTTCCAATACATATCAGGTAGATCTGCATCCTTCAACATTACCCTAGCCATCTCTTACATAGTCCTATTCTTCCTTTCCACTACCCCATTCTGCTGAGGGGTCCTAGGAATAGACATATGTCTCCTAATACCATGATCTTCAAAAAACCTTTCAAATTCATTTGAAGTGAACTCATCTCCTCTATCAGACCTTAAGCATTTGATCTTAGCATCCATTTCATTCTCAACTATTACTTTGAAAATCTTAAACTTATCAAGAGCTTCTAATTTTTCTCTTAAGACAGTAACCCAAGTCATCCTAGAATAATAATCAATAAGCAACATGAAATACCTTTCACCTTGTTAACTCTTTGTTCTTGTAGGGCCACATAGGTTAGTGTGAACCAGCTCCAGAGGCATTGTAGAAGAATACTCCTTGCTCTTGAAATTTGTCTTTATCTACTTTCCCATTTGACATTCCTTGCATAATGTGTTTACAGGCTTGGTTATTTTGGGCATATCTCTCACCACATGAATAGAGCTAATCTTTACCATATTGTGAAAGTTGATGTGTTACATTCATTTGTGCCATGGCCAACACTCACTAGATTGATCCAATAAGCATGTTCTTCCATTTACCTCCTAAGTTTATAGATATCTCCATATGACTTGATACCTTCTACAACTAGTTTTCTAGACCCTACCTTCCTAATTTCACAACCTTTAGAATGAAAGGTAAGATTGTATCCTTTACCTCACATTTGACTAACACTGAGATGACTGTGCTTTAGTTTTGACATAGAGGACATCCTTAGTTCTTCTCTTCCCATCAATAGTTATAGCACCCTTTCCATAGATTTGTGTTGACTCATCTCCACCAAACTTAACAGCTCCACCATTCCACTTCTTAAGGATGATAAACTTCTCCTTGTCACTATTCATGTGGTTAGAGCAACCACTGTCAATTACCCAAGCCTTGGCTTCTTCTTTTGCATGAAAGGCAGTCCATACTACCATTGATTTTTCATTATCTTGGTCAGCTTGCATGGTATCTGACTTTTCACATTTTCCAATTTCATCCTTTTTGTCACCAACATTCAAGGCCATGAAACGTGTTTCATCATTTGAATCAGCACAATCCTCATCTTTTGAAGAACAACTGCTCTCCATGGAATACATAATTCTTTTGGGCTTCTCTCTTTTGTTACTACCTTTTGATTCTTTAAAAGGACATTTAGAAGCAAAATGACCAATTTCCCCAAAATTGAAACATTTGAAAGGTAACTTACCTTTGTATTTGTTAGTGCCCTTTTTCAATCTTCTTACATAGTTTGCCTCTACCTCATCAAGGTCATCATCTTGATCAATTGCTCCATATTCTATCTTCTTACTTGCTTTGAATGTTTCTTCCTTTGTTGGAACACCTTTGTCAAATTCTCTCATTTCAAAGGTTGTGAGAGCTAAACAATTGATCTACTGTATATTTATCCAAATCCTGAGTTTCCTCAATAGCAAAAACCTTGTGATTGTAAGATTTAGGAAGAGATCTCAAAACCTTCTTTACAATCTCATCTTCTTTCACTTCTCCACCAAGATCTCTGATGCCATTAACTATTTCATCCACTGGGAGCATGTAGCTAACAATGTCTTCATCTTCTATCATCTTTAGGGTTTCAAATTTGCTCTTGAAGATTTGTATCTTGGCTTGCTTTACTTCACTATCTCCTTCATAAATGCTTTCAAGTTTTACCCAAACATCCTTAGTAGATTTACAACCCATTACCTTCACAAGTTTTGAATTAGCTAGCCCACTCATGATAGCACTCTTTGCCTTGGCATTATTCTCATACAACTTAATCTCATCTGCATCTGTAGGATCAATAGCAGGAGCAGTGTAACCCTTCTTGATTGATTGCCAAATACCATACCCTAGAGAAGATAAATAACTTTCCATCCTTAGCTTCTAGAAGGAATAATTTGTTCCATCAAACATAGGTGCCTTGTGAGATCCATTATGACCCATCCCAGACCTTCCTCAAGTGGTTAAGCTCCTTCTAAGTAACTTGGCTTTGATACCAATTGTTGAACACACCAAGATATTAAGAGGGGGGTGAATCGGTATCCTAACAAACTTTGAATCCTCTAGAGTAGATTAAAACTTAAACATTACAACATTAACATAAACATGAAACATCAACACAATGCACATCAACACATTACACAAAATACATGGAAAACACTAAACAGGGAAAAACCATGGTGAGGATTAACTCACAATATATGAAGCTCAAAAATTACGACTTTGTTGTAGGGCTACAACCCAAGGAAGCTACTACTCCCTACTAACTTAGTTTTAGGGATACAACCCAAGGAAGCTACTACTCCCCGAAGAAAGGTTTTAGGGTCACTCCTAAGGAAGCTACAACTCCCTGCTAACTTTGTTTTAGGGCTACAACCCAAGGAAGCAACTACTCCCTACCTAAGAACAACCTCAGAAATAATTACAACATGGCAGTCCTTCTACTGCCTAAAACTAACAATGAAGCTCACACCTTTGGTGATTGCAATCCTGCCTCTTCACTTCTCTTTTGATGATTAGATCAATTAAGCACACTCTTCACTTCCCTCCTGTCATAAAAATGTCTTCAAGATGAATCAGGGCAGTCTCTAATACTTATATTTTCTTCTCCTTTAGTCGCACATAATAATGCATATCATATTCATATTTTGCTCTTTACACACTCATAATATCATCTTCATAATCATACCTCACCTAGATCAACTAGGTTTACTATATATACATGATATTACATTGATTACATTACAAGTCTGTGGATACAACAAGAATATTACAGTTTACAAGCCAGCCAAAGATCACATATCATAAAAAACATGTAGAGGGCAAGCCCTAACATGAACTATACACTACTCTAGGAAGATACACATACCTTGTGGATCCTAAAACATGCTTATCCTAATCCTAAACATCCTTCTCAGCAAGATCCTTCAAAGAATAACATCCACATGCTTCACAAATTTGAATTAGGTCACCCTTAAGCAAGAACACATGAAGCTTGTAGCACAACGGTCTTCACAATCTTGGCGGTACTCATGAATGAGTAAACATTACTTGTTCTTCTTCTAGATGAGTTAGAAGGACCTATACACTATCTCCAAACACTCCTTGAACTTTGTACAACAAGAACTTTGTGGTGCACATCATCAACATTCCTTATTTGGCCTTAGCAACAACAATTCTTCACAAATTGACTTGAAAAACTTTGTGCAGTTCTGGAAAAATGAAAGATTTGCATGTGTATAAAACTAGAGACACTCTGAGACATGTGGAATGTCTATACAAACTCATATAACTGATCTGTATACTCTTCCACTGGCACAAGTACTCAAACACATGTCTTGAGAATAATTAGGCATCTGGAACCATCTGTATCACTTCTGTCATTTGAAAAATAAGCTTGTGGACCTCCAAATCACCTAATACTCATATGGATGTACTCATACACTACTTTGAACATATCCTCAAAGCCACACAACCATATCTATTATTGCAGAGGAATGCGGAGCATTCCAACAATCCTTCATCATCACCTCATTTTGCTAGAGCATAGACTAGAACTCTGTCATATGTAACTTTCACTGCAGAGGAGCAAATGATCTAAAACTTTGGATTTAACACCTTCATTGCATACTAAACTTAACTTCTAAACTCCATGACCATATATTCACATGCAGAGGAATGCGGATCATTTTACTGAGAAGTCTTCTAGGTAGCGTCCTGCAACAACAACCTTTACAAACATTTAGAGACCAGAACTTTCTTGTAGCAACTCATACTTTCTTTGGATCATGAGGAAAGAGATTATGACATGCTATAGGTCATCAGCAACATCTTTTCATCCTTAGCATAGCTTCTAATTCCAATCTTAATATATCATCATTCAACTTAATGCTTCTAATTCCCATCTTAATGTATCATCATGAAATCATCTCTGCTGACCACAAATGTGTTCAATATAACTTTACTTGATACTAATCCAAGCATGACATCCAACCATGAACATCAGCAACCAACCATGAACATCAACAACCACTACTAGCATACTATCAACATAGTATCATCATAAGCATCCACATCAATCACATTAGACAACCATAATTTGAGTGCTGACATCACTCTGAATGTTGACATCAATGACAACACATATTGCCAACAACTTCCCCTTTGACCATTTATATTGTAGGTCTTTCCTTAGAGTTTTGTGCTTGTAGGTGAATTTGAAGAGAATACATGAATAATCAAGGATTGTGGTAGTACAAAAGTATGTTTGGAATATTGAGAAGAACCTCTCTACAATTTTTTTGGGGATTATAAGACAAGATATTTCTTCCCACCCCTATGTGTACCCTTAGACTTCTCCACACCCTTGAGCAGACCCTTAGATTTCTTCACACCCTTGGGCATATCTATTCCAATCTTCCAAGTATTGCGATTAAAAACCAATGAAATTTGGTTTGGGAGCTCTTGGAGGTTTGTAGATGCTATTTTAGTGGTGTCCCATCCCTAAAACTAGGTGTATCTCTCTATTTTTGTTGTTTTCTAATTTGTAGTGTATTCGATAAGGTTTCATAAACATTTTGACATTTTACTCTATCCTTTATTCATTTTTGTGGTAGGTGTCCATATTGAGTATATATCATGAGTCAATTTTAAACAAACCCAAAAAATTTAAAGTTCCTATGACCTTAAGGACTTCACCTTGACCTTGGACTTCTTCCCACCATTGAGCACACCCCTTAATTATGGCGAAGTCTCTATATCCAAATTTGAAAAATTATTATAAAGCCTCTAGAGAAATTCTTGATCTTGATTCTAGTAGTTTCCAATCCATACAGGTGCATCTATTCCAATTTCCTTGATGTTTAGTGTGTTCTAGCCTAGTGCATGACTGTTTGCATTTCCATTGTTTGTATGCGTGTCTTCAGCCAAGTATCAAACTCAACTCTCATTGTTAGGTTTTATTTTTAAAAATACTTAGTTTGGATTTACATCATTACTTAACAACACACATTTTAAAATAAAGAAGATGTATTATTTTCTATCTTACACTCAAGAGGATTAGTTATGGCATTAAAACTATTACAGTGCCCCATGGAACAACTACAATGCTAAATTTGTATAACTTCTTAGAATAGGCCCAAATTTTCACTAAAGTAGCCTTTCATCATCTCTAATCAATTTCTAGAGTAATAGATCACATTTTCTAGGTGCACATGTTTCATTTTTATAGTTCTTTCTCGTAGCATTTATATTTACACCTATCATTTCCCATCTCCTATACTTTCTATTATATATCATATTTAGTTAGGTTTAAGTTTTGTATTACTTTATAGAGTATAGTTTTCTTAATATTTAGTACAAATAAATAATTAGGATCTACTAGGTGAGATAAAAACTTAGGAGGTTCCTAAAAGGATATTTTCAAGTAGCAATGGTAAGAGTCAAATGCATGGATTTGTTTTGGAAACAAGGAAAAAGTCTTAGTGTAATCAATGCCTAGAACTTGAGAGAATCCTTTTTCCACAAGCGTTTCCTTGAACTTATTTATGATTCCATTTATAAAATACATGGTTTGATAAATCCACTTGCATCAAACTAAATTATTCCCTTAGGAAGTGGAACTAAATCACAAGTGTAATTACTTTTCAAGAAATTCTATTATTCCTTGATTGTTCAATCCCATTCAAAAATATAAAATGATTTACAAAAAAATTATGGATTATATGTAAATACAATTAAGACATGGATGATATTTATGTTGTGACCATGCCATCCAAGTTTTTGAATGGTCCCCAACTAGAGAACCTACTACTTGTAGAGTCAAAGTGGCACAAAAGTAGATGAAGTATAATGAGAGTCTTTTGCCTCAAAATAATGACTTAGAGATGAAGTAAGATAATCCTTTGAATAAGTCACATGAGTAATAGTAGGAGGAGACTCCTCAAAACAAAATCTATCATTCAAATAAGGAGAAGGTGAGCCCTCTAAATTAGTACCAAAAAATATGGAATCCAAAGTGAAGGAAGAAGACATGAAAGAGGATAAGCTAGAAGGGATTTCCTCAATTTGAAGACTCTTCTTAATGATTAGTGCATAATTATCAAGATGTAGCAACTAATCCTTAACACCATCTAGATATCCCATAAATATGCAAGGCCCACTTTGAGGTTCCAAATACAAGTGTTTATTTGTAGGAATATGAGCCAATCTAGGAGATCCACAAAATCTAAAGTGCTTAATCATGGATTTCAAGCCACTTTAGGTTTCAAAAGGAGTGACTCCTTTCAAAGAATTATGAGGAATGTGATTTTGAATGTACTTAGTACATTTTATGGCCTCCTCCTAATACTATGGAGCAAATGATTTGGAATGAATCATGAAGAAAGTAGACCCAAGTGAATCTAGATAAATCATGTTAATGGAGGTGGGGACATATTGGGCTTTATTGAAAGACAGAGATGGAAAGGGACCTAATAGATTACTATGAACCAAATCTATATTTCTTGAATCTCACCAATATGTTTATTTTCCAAACTTGTTCAAATTGGATGTTTATGTAAGAAACAACCCTAACACACCCTATTGAAAAAGTGCATTTAGGAAGCCCTATGACCATAGCCTTTAGACTTAGCTGCTATAGATAGCATTAGTTGAGACAGATGAACCACTAATTCAATAGTTTACAGACATTATTAGTGTGAGTAACAAGTGCAATGGAAGGATAATATAGCAAAAAGTAAGAAAAAACATACAATCTAGATTGATGATCAAATTTTTACTATGATTGGATCATCACCCTCTTGTTATTGAATTACAATTAAAAAATAGTGTGAATCCAACCCTATATCATTTACTTGTGTGCATGATGTGATAGATTAAGGATAGTGGTTGTTAAGGAGGGCACAAAAAGAATATCATTGAATTTTCATTCACTCATATCAATTGAATCAATCCCACAAACATCTATTGAAGAATCATCATCCATGAGAATTTGTGGCATAGAACACATTGGCTTTAATTGTGAGAACACATCTTTGGAAGTGGCCATTATCTATAAAGCACTAGAATTAAGAATCTAAGGCATAGAAAAAAGATACAATTATAACCAATGTTTTTCCTTTCCCTTTATCTAACTTGGAAGATGTAGAAGAACCTTGAGAGATAGAATCAAGAATATTAGTGTTATTCTTTTCTAAAATATTTATTAACTAGTAAATTTATTATTTCATACATTTGAGTTTTTCATGCACCACTTTCTTACAATAAACACATTTAATGTTCCCATTTTTGGTCTCCTTTTGAAGAAGAGGAGGTCTATGGATATACCTTGGGATATGAATGGGATTGTGATTTTTTCTTTGTATAACATGCACGTGATTTAGTATTTTGTTTCTTTTTAGAACTACAAGAAGCCTTTTGAAAATTACTGGATTGTTTTGCAACAAATGCACGAGATATTGAAGACTTGACTATGCCCATATGAATTAATTTTTCCTACTCCCTATTGAGTCTTTTAGAAAAATTAACAAATAAAGGCATACTAACTTTAGTTCTTAAGACATTCTTAGTAGCATGAAATGTAGACACAAATATAGAATAATTCAAACCAATTTTAGACACCACACTAAGACTTAGTTGTGAGTCAATTTTATTAATGTTATAGTCCTTTAGTTACAACCTTAATATTTAATTTATGTAATGAAGTCCTAAATATTATCAAAGTTTCTTGGGCTAAGAATTATAAAGTCATTTTCAAGTTGATGACCTCATATTTCATCTATTTTTCCAAAAACATTCTTTAGTTTAATCCCAAATCCCCTTCGTGTTTCAACTTCTTTAAGGTGAACAAGAATATTAGGAGAAACAAACAAACACAAAAATAATATGATTCATCACATTTGTTGAGTGCCTTAATCTTATTTGCATCTAAATTTAGTTCTATTCTAGATCCCTAATTTATTCTAAACAATCCCTTGGCATACAATAATATAGTTATATTAATTTCCATGCCAAATAGTTATAGGGCATGAGTATAAGGATTTTTATTGATAAATCAAAAGAACATGAATAATGCAAAAATTCAACACAAGGGAGATCCACATGTCACTCAATGAAAACACCCCCATAAGAAAGATTATGATAGAACTTAACACAATGCATTTATAGATGCCCCAATCACATTCTTATATCACCACAATAATTTTACACAATTTAAAAAGGTCAAAGAATAAGTAAAATTTGATACAATATTAAAATTCTACATAAACTTTTATGTGAGTTCAAAAAATGGCACTCAAATTTGAGCTACAAATTAAATGTTGTGCTTTGTCCAAGTTTCTCATTCCCATTGGGAAAGAATAATATCATTCCAGTGTCTCTTAGGTGGAGGTATTAGTAATGTGGCACTTGAATGGTTTTTAAATGGCACCAAATGTGCAAGAGAGTGCAGACATACTGCCTCCATAGTAGTTAATGTGGCATAATACAATTGGTTATTGATTGTACTTCTATGTTGACTGGACTACTACATTGTGTAGAATATATAGGTGAGTATCCAAATTGATGAGGTGGCAATGACGAGGCATCCATACAGGTGGCATAGAAAGAATGGTATTTTCTATGTTGTTCAAAGGTGGTTTATTGGTAGTCAAGGCAATCTGCTAGGATCACATGTAAAATATTATCAAACATAAATAGTAACATGCATAAATAGGAATAGTGCTAATAAAATAGATATAAATATGTTTATATTGATAAATAGGGAACAAGTATTGTAGGCCTCTTTGAGGGGGAAACGTCCTTGAGATCTAAGCTCTATTATTAAATATGATCCAAGCATATCTTATCATTTTTACAACATCAATAGAAAGGCCTCACGAGGGCTGACTTATGAGGTACAACAAATGTGGGATAAATATACCCACTTAGTATGCAATCATTACATTATTACAACTTCATGTGATGTATGTGAGATAAATCAACACATAATATAATATTCAATAAATAAGTAAACTATAATTTCAATGCTGAAAATAGTAAAGTGTAAAGATCTAAGTGTTCTAACATGCCACACTTTTAAAATCCATGTCCTCAATTCTTGAATTATGGAAGCTACTATTGAAGTTGGTGAATAGGATCCCAAGTAGCATCTTCCATCTAAATCCTTGTTGATAGACCAAAACTTCTAAGATGGTGTAGTTATGGAATTGTTATGTTCATTTTCCTAAAATAGATTTTGACTTGACTATTATAGATCCTTCAATGTCTTGATCAAGAAGCACTGACTAGATGTGAATGTGTTGGCCAAGGATCTTCTATAGATAGGAGACATAGAAAATAAGATGTATTTTTAGGATGGAGGGAGATCCTGTTGGAGTACAATCAACACTGAGAGGGGGGGAGGGGGGTGAATCAATGTTGTATCAAAAACCAGGTTATTTACTTCGTATCAACCTTAAAAGGAGAAAATGAAAGTATCAAACTTAACAATATGTTTCATCAAATGAATGAATCAAATATTAAATATATAAGTATGAAAGACAATTAAATCACACAAAATTGAAACCAAGACACAATAGTTTTCACAAGTGGAAAACCCTCTCAGGGATGAAAAACTACTCAAAACTGCCTCACTCACTTAATCATGGAAATCGATAATTACATAGCCTCACCGGTTGATGAATACCTCATTGACAACAAATAGGTCTCACTGACCATGCAAGCCTCACTGGAAAAATATGCAACTTCAGATTAATAAAGAAATATAGAGGGTTTCTCTTTTTCAATACAATGCTCACAACCACATATCATTCTTTCTTAGTCTGGAAATTAATTGCTCTGCATATGTGCTTCATAATGTCTTCTCAAAATGTTCTTGAGTCATCTACAATATCATATCATACATCTTACAAAATATTCACCTGGTTCACTTCATTTTTTCTTCAAAATCCTCACAAAAAATGTCTTCAATCTTGCATAACTCAGACCTTCAAATCAATTTCTCAATGCACCCAATATTATTATAAATGAAATGACCTTTCATTTCCTCTTCTTCATTTCCCATCTTCACCATTTAAAGAATAAAATAATTCTATATTTGGTAAAAAATAATGTCTTAAAAAATAATAATATCATCTTCTGCCAAAACATATCTTCTGCATCATATATAATTCCTACAATAATAATCTTTCACAAAGTACCTGCAATAAAACTATAAATAAAATAACCCTTGATATTCCTCTCCTCTACATATTCATCTTCTCCATTTCAAACTGTATTTCTTCTCCCAAAAAAACTTTTCAATATTCTTCAATTTGCAAAACATAATTTGCAAATAAAAGTCTTCAATAGATTCCCCTGACAGAAAATAATCTATCTTTCATCTTCGAATCCCCTTAAAAAAAACTTCTACATGAAGATAGGAAAGAAAAACAAAAAGTCCTTAAAAAAAATCTCCATAAAGAAATTTGCCCTCATAAAAAAAAACTCCTTCTTAATGTTCTCCATGCCACGAGTGAAGAGGATAAAAATAGAATAAATCTTCCAAAAAAAATAGCCTTCAAATCTCATAATGATCTACCCTTTTTAATGGCTAAAAATAGCCTTTAAAAGGCCTTATCTCTATAGTCTCAAAGATATATGACATTCATGGGCACGTCAAAAGGTAAACTCAAAGAAATGGGAGATAAGTTTAAATGAAGACCATTGATCTTCCATTTCACACCCCTAATACTTTAAATTTAAGACACTGATATGCATTTCCCGCTCGAGCATTCATGTGGTGACTGGGATAGGTGGTAGAAGAGGGAGGAGGGGCCTATTGATAGAATGTATGAATATCCCTCTAGCAGGTGAATTTAAGTGAAATGACTTGTGACAATAAGTCACCAAGCAAATATAACATAAAGTGACTATTGTAGGAGACAAGCAGATAAGGGTTTAGAACACTTAGAGTTAGGGATCTTGACAACACATATTAAACCCTTAGAGAATATCAATCTACCCATAAATAAAAGAATACTGACTAAGACAAAAGCCTTGATAGTAACTGAAGTTCAAGATCAAGTCCTTGAAACATGTCAACACCAATCATCAACTCCTTGATGTCCTTGATGTGAACCAATTCTTTATGCAACCACTCAACCTTAACAGAAAGCCCTGATTGGCATATTATGAATGAAGATATCAACTCCAACTTCCAGCTGGAACCAAAACACTTACAACTCCAATTAATGATCTTAAGGCACAAACATCTCATGATAACACCTTGAGAAGCACTTAACAACATATCAACCTGAACATAATATTTATCTTGGGCAACATCATGATAAGCAACATAGAAGAACATGAACCTCAAAACCAATCTGAAAACTACTTGCTGATGTCACAATAACTCTAGCATGAGATTGACATCAAACTTGGCCTCAAACAACAACATAGCATCATTATGCCCTGAACACATCATCATGATGAACAACATGAGCTACAAGGTAACCATCACTCTCTCAACAAGCAACTCTGTCATGCCTTGTATGATGCACTGCATACTATCAAAAATGTACTATCAAAACATCATGTCATCACTATATGATCTTGATCCTGATCATAATGGCATCCTAAAGTGAAGCATTCTCAACATGAAACAACCATTGTCATAAAGATGAGTATGCATCATGAGATGATCCAACTCACAACATCTACATCTGATGATGATGATCTTGTATACATGAATTCTTGTATCATAGTGACATGAAGCACAAATAATCAAATGAGATGGAGATAGCATAAACACCTCCTAGCAGATGAACCTCATTAAGTGAATCATGAAGAACATCAACATTAACTCCATGTGAACATCTTAATTCTTCCATACCAATTGCCTTCAACTCTTTTGGAGTGTAATAATTCTCCCCAACTCAACTTGATGACTCCAAGAGAATGATCTCTACATTTGAACCAAGTGGACAACCTCTGAACAAGATGACTACATGAAGCAACACTTTATCAACCTTCTTTTGTATGTCCAACCTTGTATCATCATAACACAACCAAATCATCAATGGTAAACTACTCAACACCTTTTTGACATCAATGACAATCAACCTCCATCAATCTCCCCCTTTGTCATTAATGGCAAAACTACATGATGCATTTTTTCTCTCTCCCCCTTTTTGTCATCAAATGACAAAGGATAAGATAGTCCTCTTATTTTTGAACTGCACTTAAAGATGTTAAAGCTTGTCAAAATATTCTTCACATATGAAAAACCTTGTTGACAATACCCTGAAACACCTCTTCAACTTGACAGCAATGAGTCACCATGAAGCACACATCTGTAGACATACATCCTGAGGCACACCAAACAAAGCACCAAGGACAACATCATGTGAAGCACACCAAACAAAGAACCAAACCACTATTATTAACTACCCATAGACTGTACCATACTCTGCATACATAAAATAAGATCTGTTATATCAAAAGTCTGCACAAAAGAGCACTGTCTTGCTAGTATGAAGCATGCATATCTACCTCAACACAATAGCATTTCTTGTCACAACACCAATATGAAGATGAAGATGAAAACTAACATCATTGAGATCCTCTGATCACTTCTTTTGACAAGATGAAAACTGACATATCTCTGCTATCAAATACACATCACTTGTGTTTACAAAACAAACTTTTCATAACAAACAATTCTTTCATAGTCATCACCCCTTTTTGACCTAAATGACAAATCTCCAAGATCTCCCAAAGCATAAAGTATGATGTATGATTATGATGGCATAAAAATGACTCTTAGGTTTTAGATAAATCAAGCCTTTGACATGACACATATGAACTTGAACACCATGCAAAGATATCATAAACACTTCAACACCCATAAACACCAACATGAAGACTACTCATCACACTATTCACAACTCACGATGACTACTCTAGAGATGACCTTGACAAGACTTCTATGATAGTGACAATAAGATACATCTTAATGGACAATCAACCTACAACCAATCTACTTCTGCACACACATCTTGACATGATAAAGAATGAAGACCATCTTTAAGGAATGAAGACTATCTTGATGAAGACCATCTTCTAGTTCCTGCAAAAGACACTTTTTACAACACAATGTCAAAACTGATATATACAGAACCACATCAAAAACATACTGCAATTAACAAGAACTGATGTCTCTTGACTGTATCATTCAAATTAGCCCCTCAACAAGTTTGCACATAAACAAACTAACTGCACTATCAAGTTCTTCCTACAACAACACTTTGCAAAAAAAATGCAGAGACAAGTGCTATGAATTGACTTCTTCCATTTTCAACCTCCTCAGCCAACATATGCTAACATCTGATAAGAGCTCCTTGAGTACACCTTAACTAGAATTGAACAACTCTTTGCTATGACAACCAACACTTCACATTCTCACTAACATATCAAGAACACTTTGAACTGCACATCATGACAACTCAATCTTTGTAAGTATTAACATGATATGAACAAGATATAGACATGATCATTTATAAACCAAGTCACTCAACATCATCAAACTCTTTATGCATTGAAACATTGAACATCTTATCAAAATCTTGTATACATTATGACATCAATGATAACATGAACCACAGATCACTTGTATAACTGACATACACTGAAGATCAACATAGTTATCAATATCATCATGAACTTTCTTTCATGAGACTGATATGAGTAGCATCTTAGCAAACATTATCAGGAAAGTATCTAATAATATGATAAACAAGACAAGATCATCATACTGACAAGCACCAAATGATCTCCTCCTGAAACTTCTTGGGGATAATTGATAGGACATGGACAACCCCCCTTACTTCATGCTATATGTTATGCAACTAATGATGTGACTTGTGCAAAATGCACAAGTTTAGGATCTATCTTCTCTTGGTTTTGTCTCAGTCTTTGAACATTCATAGATTCTTTCTTCTGTTTAGGTTTCTTCTTCCAAACCTTTTCAACCTTTTTCTTTTTCCAACCTTTCAAACCAGGTGATGCTATTCTTCCATACATTCTACAACTATATGCTTTCTGACTAGGAGAATTGCACTTGAAACATACAATATTAGTATTCCTGCTACAATCAACTACTTTGTGTCCAAAATGGTTACAGGTATATCAATAACCAAGAAAGTCAAATAATTATACCTATACATATATGCTTGTCTTATTGGAGCAGTTCTTCTAAAATTTCTTCTTTGATTGTGAATTTTTACAAACTCATCTTTGGTTTTCATTTTAGTTTCAATCTTCTTTTTGCCTTCAGGAGCAGCGGCATGATAACTTGGATCAATTTTCTTTCTAGGAGTTTCTTTGACTTTGGAACACTCTTTTTCTTCATAACCTAGACTAGTAGTGTCCTTATGATACTTTTGTTTGCCCAACATTTCATGTAACTTGTTTGTGCTTTCTTCAAACTCCTGATATTTCTTGAACAAAACCTTGAGACCTTCATAATCTTTTCTAAGATTGACAATTTTAGCCTCTAATTTGAGATTTTCAATTCTTTTAACCTCAAGGTTAGACTTTGTTACATCTATTATTCTTTTGGCTTCCTCAATTTTAGTCTTTAGTCTGATAATCAGTCTGTCAGATTCATCAACATGACTCTTTACGCCTATAATCTGATTTCTTGCCTCTTCAAGATTAGAAGATACTCTTTCAAGGTTTGAAAGTGATTTGTCTTTGGATTCTTTTTCTTGTTGTAGCTACAACTCTAATCTCTAGTTCTCCTTTTTGTACTTCTTGATTTCACTTAGAGCACACAAGGGTTCTCCTTCAACATCAACCTCACATTCTTGTTCATCATACTCCTGATTTTAATCACTCATAATGTGATCTTCTTCTTCTGAATTAGATTGTACCTCATCTCCTTCATGTGAATGACTTTCATCATTGTCACTCTTCTTAGATAACAAGTTGTCCTCTCCTTTAAGTGCATCACCTTGATAGATTTTTATCAATTCCTTCCACAAATCTTGAGTTGTTTCACAATGCATAACTTTACAGGAGACTTCATTAGATAATCTAGAAAGAATAATCTTCTTTTCTATATGATTACATTCATAAGCTTATTTGTTATTTGTAGTATTAGGTGATTGAGAGGAAACAAAATACCCATTCTCAACTGACATCCAAACACCATACCCTAATGAGGATAGATAGACTTGCATTGTAATACACTAAACATAGAAGTCTGAACCATCAGAGAAAGGAACTCCAGAAAACTTTTTCTCTAATTTAATACTTTACTCAACTTGTGAAACATTTCTATCAACTAATTGTATATAAACATCTTAATTTGGTATAGATGGTGTCTTTTGACCACTATGTGGCTTGACATTTCTCCTGCCCTTATTTCTTTTACACTTTCCCATCATGGTACTCCACTATCAGGACCTACCCAAGCTGGTTAGACTTCTATAAGAAACTTGGCTCTGATACCACTTGTTGGAGTAAAATCAACACTGAGAGGGGGGAGGTGAATCAATGTTGTATCAAAAACTAGGTTATTTACTTCTTATCAACCTTAAAAGGAGAAAATGAAAGAATCAAACTTAACAATATGTTTCATCAAATGAATGAATCAAATACTAAATATATAAGCATGAAGGAGAACTAAATCACACAAAATTGAAACCAAGACACAATAGTTTTCATAAGTGCAAAACCCTCTCAGGAATGAAAAACCACTGAAAACTGCCTCACTAGCTTAATCATGGAAATCAACAATTACATAGCCTCACTGGATGATGAATGCCTCATTGGAAACAAATAGGTCTCACTGACCATGCAAGCCTCACTGGTAAAATATACAACTTCAGATTAATAAAGAAATACAAAGGGTTTCTCTATTTCAATATAATGCTTACAACCACATATCATTCTTTCTTAGTCTGGAAATCAATTGCTCTGCATATGTGCTTCATAATGTCTTCTCAAAATGTTCTTGAGTCATCTGCAATATCATCTCATACATCTTACAAAATATTCCTTGGTTCACTTCATTTTCTCTTCAAAATCCTCACAAAAGTGTCTTCAATCCTGCATATCTCAGACCTTCAAATCAATTTCTCAATGCACCTGCAATATTATTATAAATGAAATGACCTTTCATTTCCTCTTCTTCATTTTCCATCTTCACCATTTTAAGAATCAAATAATTCTATATTTGGTCAAAAATAATGTCTTAAAAAAATGATGAAGGGGTAAATCATAAAACACACAACAACAGAAATGGCACACAGGAAATAGAATATTTCTTTATTGATTTGGACAACTTATTACATTACAGAAGCTCAATTACAATAAGAGGAATCAATCCTCCACAGGCTACAACACACTATAGCTACACATCACCAGGCTCTAGAATCTTCTACCTTCTGAAACCCCAAATCAGCTAGGGTTTCTATTTTCCCACCTATTCTTGACTCCACACTTTCCCCTTTAACTCTAATACTGCCTAGGGTTTGAAATAGTCATAAATAGCACTTTTTGGCAGCCTCTAACTAAATTTTGAAATTTGTAACTCCCTCCAAAAGTAGGTCGACTTCCAGGAAGCATAACTTTTGATCCGGGTGTCCGATTGACGAACCATTTTAAGCGTTGGAAAGCTCACGATGTGAACTATCATGCTAAAAATCCATAAATAGATTTTCATCAACTTTTCAGGACATTATGGGATGTTTTAGTGCCTCATATCTTGTTTCAAAAAATTTTAAGGGTTTTTCAAAAAATAAAAACTTTAATATCTTTCAGCTCACAAATGATCTTTGCCTGATTCCTTCGCCAAAGGTCTTATATTTATGTTATGAATCTTTTTGTAAGTTTTTGCTTCAATCTGTGCCCAAATGCAAACTTTCCTAAAATAGCAGGTAAACTTTCCAAAACTGGTAGTTTGCTATTTTTAGCAGTTTTAGAAAAATTGAAAGTCCTACATCATAAGTCAAGAGATTATGGAACCATAAATACTAATTATAGAAAGAAATGCAAACAGCGGTAATAATTTTAAAGCAACATCTTTTTGGGTGATGCAAGATTGCCCTTACCCCACTAGATGCTCCTGCATCAGACACCCAGGGTAATTTGAGAAGTGACCCTGTCACGTCTTAGGTGTTTGTTTGAGGAAAACCCAAATGGTCAACCTCTACCTTAGATAACCAAGAAGAATCTTCACCAGGCCTTCCTTTCCATTTCACGAGATATTTTTCATATTGCCTGTTCTGAGTACTTCTTCCCACATGGCTATCCAAGATCTCTTCTATCTCCTCTATTGAAGTAGATGCCAAAATACTCCATTATTCTTCTGTTGGTCCATCCTGTGTGCCACCCTCATGATATTCTGTTAAATCAAAAATGTTAAACACAAGGGAAATATTGATCCCACTCAGTAGCTCTACCTCATATGCATTTCCTGAATCATGCTTCTTCAGGATTCTGCATGGTCCAAATTTCTTCATTTTTAACTTATTGTATGTTCCAATTGGGAACCTTTCTTTTTCCAAGTGAACCATGACTTCATCTCCTATATGGAACTCCTTATATCTCCTCTTCTGATCTGCCTTAGCCTTGTACTAAATATTCATCTTATTAATGTGCTTCCTCACCTCTTCATGCAAATTCTTCAGGTGTTCTGCAAAGTCTTCAGCCTCATCACTTGTCTTTTCTCCTTTGTCTAGCTTCCTTAACTCTGAAGAATTTATTAGACTATTTCCATATACAATCTGGAAAGGTGATTTACCAGTACACCTATTGACAGAATTGTTATAAGTAAATTCTGCCTATGGTAAAATCAAATCCCATCCCTTGGACTTATCTTTGACTAAGCATCGTAGCAGGTTACTCAAACTCCTATTCACCACTTCTGTCTATCCATCAGTCTATGGATGGTGTGCAAAACTAAACTTTAAATCTGTCTTCAACTTCTTCCACAATGTCCTCCAGAAATAACTAACAAACTTGGTATCTCGATCTAAAACTATGCTCTTTGGTAGACCATGTAATCGCACCACCTCCCTGTAAAATAACTCTGCAATATGAACAACATCATTAGTCTTCTTGCAAGGAATAAAATGTGCCATCTTCAAGAATTTGTCCACCACCACAAAAATGGAATCATGTCCTCTCTGTGTCCTTGGTAAACCAAGAACAAAATCCATACTAATATCATCCCATGGCGTTTCTGGTATAGGTAATGGTTGATACAACCATGTATTCTGACTTGTTCCTTTTTCCATCTAACACACTCTGCAACTCTATACAAATTTCCTCACATCCTATTGCAACTGTGGCCAATAATGATTTTCACCAACAATAGCAATGGTCTTATCTTGACTAAAGTGTCCAGCCAATACTCCACTATGCTTCTCCTTAATCAGGTTCTCTCTCATGGAACTCCTCAGAATGCACAACTGGATTCCTTTAAACAACATGCCATCTTGGATTATGAAATCCAGCCATTTTGTCTTGTCCAAAGTAACAGGTTCCAAACTAGCTTTCTAAGCCTCTACAAAATCTGGATCCTCAGGATACAAACTTTTGAGCTCATCAAACCCAACAACCTCTATCTTCATTTCTATCAACAAATTTTGCCTTCTGCTCAAGGCATCTGCAACTCTGTTGGACTTCCCACTCCTGTGCTTCAAAACAAAAGTATAACTTTAAAAAAACTCAACTCATTTTAAATGCCTTTGGTTCAACTTTCCTTGACTATTAAGATGTTGCAAAGCCTGATGATCAGTATATAAAATAAACTCTTTTGGCAATAAATAATGTCTCCATTTCTTCAAAGCCTGAACTATTGCATAAAATTCCTAATCATAAACATAATACTTTTTCTTGGCATCATTAAGCTTCTCACTAAAATAGGCAATGGGCATACCTTCTTGACTCAAAATAGCTCCTATAGCACTACCACTAGCATCACAATCTACCTGAAATACCTTATTGAAATCTAGAAGTGCCAAAATAGGTTTCTCTGTGACTTTCTGCTTTAATGTATCAAAGCTTTTGTCTGCTCCTTTAGTCCATTTAAACTCTTTTCTATCCCCTCTCATTGTCTCAGTTAGGGGTGCACAAATGCTACTAAAATTCCTGATAAACTTTATATAAAAACTTGCCAAACCATGAAAAGATCATACCTCTATGGCACTCCTGCATAGGCCATTCAAGGATAGCTTTCACCTTCTCTGGGTCCGTCTTAAGACCTTCCTCTAAGATAACAAATCCCAGGTATACTAATTCCTTCTTTACAAAACTACATTTCTTCAGATTAATTAGCAACTTCTCCTTCCTCAGCTTCTCTAAAACTCTTCTGATATGCATCAAATGCTCATCCCAAGTCTTACTAAAAATCAAAATATCATCCAAATAAACAATAACAAAACTTCCCAAAAATTTTTTCAGTACCTCGTTCATGAGCCACATGAATGTGCTTGGTGCATTGGTTAGCCCAAATGGCATGACTAACCACTCATACAAACCCTTCTTTGTCTTGAAGGCTATCTTCCATTCATCTCCTTCTCTGATTTAGATATGGTGATACCCACTCTTCAGGTCAATCTTCGTGAAGTACTTGGCTCCACTCAAACAATCCATTATGTCATCCATTCTTGGCAATGGAAACCTATACTTGATCGTGATCTTATTTATGGCTCGAGAATCTGTACACATTCTCCACTCTCCATCTTTCTTTGGTGCTAGTACTACAGGTACCGCACATGAACTCAGGCTCTCCCTTATCAGTCCCTTCTTTAATAACTCATGAACTTGTCTGTTCAACTCTTCATTCTCTGCTAGAGTCATTCAGTGGGCTGCCTTATTTGGCAAATTGGCTCCTGGTATCAAATCCATTTGACAACTTATCTTCCTCACTGGTGGTAAACCTTTTGGTACATTATCAGAGATAATGTCCTAAAATTCTTCCAACATATCTAAAACTTCTGCTGGTACATCTTCACATTTCTCTTGACTAATCTTAGGAATCAATACAAAGCAATGACACTCATGCTTCATATCCTCCAAAAATTTCGTACCATCTACCAAGAAAATTCTGGCAGTACTACATACCTTTTCTTCCACCTCCTTCAAGGGCTTAAACTTATGGAGAACTCCATCCTTTGTTAGGTAATATGTGTTTGCACAGCCATCATGGACAGTGCTCCTATCATACTACCACGGCCTCCCCAACAGCATATGACATGCATCCATCGGTATGATATCACACAACACCTCATTATGGTAGTCCCCAATCTTAAACTTCACTAAACACTGCTCATTGACCAAAGCTTTGTGGTCCTTCTACAACCATGCAATCCGATATGAATGTGGATGCTTCCTTCTTGTCAACTTCAACTTGTCAACCATCTCCTCTAAAACAAGGTTGTCAGTACTTCCACTATCAATAATAATATCACAACACTTACCTTCACATTTGTACCTTGTGCAAAATAAAATCTTCCTCTAATTGAGTTCTTTCTCCTCATTCAACAAAGTTCTTCTGAAAACTAGGGTTTCTCCCCTTTCAGCATCTTTAGAACGCTCAGACTGTGCATCTTCATCTACATGTACAACTCATGCATTACCTTCAGGTCTTCTATTTGTCCTTCCTTGATGTTGTAGACACTCATATGCTCAATGCCCTTCTTCTGCACATTGGAAACAAGTTCCTCTGAAACCTCCTCTTCCAGGTCCTTGCCTAGGTCGGCCCCTTACTCTTTCTCTTTGCTCACCATTGTTCTGGTCATGAGGGCGATAGGTATTATCCCCTCTCTGATTTTGACTAGTGCCAGCTTCATCACTTTTCTTTTGATCTTCATTACTACCATATGGTCTTCCACCAGTCCTTCCACCTTGACCTCTTCCCCTTTGCTTTCTATCGAATCTTTTATTTAGCTTCTCTTCCACCTTTAGGGAAAACTAGTACACATCTTCTATGGTAGTCATTTGGACCAGGCTCAGCTCCTCTTGAATACTTAGCCTCAACCCATTAATGTAATGGGATACCTTCTCCTTGTTGGCCTCTGCATGGCCTGTCCTAATAGTAATCTTATAAAACTCCTCTGTATACTTCTTAATAGATTTGTTACCTTGCTTCAGTCCTTGTAGCTTCTTCAATAGCTCCATCTCATAGTCCACAGGAATGAATTGCTTCTTCAGTTTCTCCATCATCTAATCCCATCTTGTGATCTTTCCTTTCCTCTTCTGTTCCTCTCTAATTGGACCTCCTTCCACCAAATGCTAGCATGGCCCTTCAACTTTGTTTTTGCAAACTTGATCCGATCTGGGTCCTCCACATCTTCATACTCAAAATACTCCTCCATATCATTAATCCAATCAATAAGCTGTTCCAGATTCAAATCTCTAGAATATGTAGAAACTTTGATCTTGGGCCTCTTTCCAATTTTTGAAATGGCCCTCAACAACCTAACTTATGTAGGATCTCTTGCAGCTTCTTGTTCTTCCTCAGAGAGCTCTTCTTCAGCTTCATCTTTGCTTTCTTCTCTTCTTCTCAGATCAAACCCTCTTCGTAGCTCCTCTTGCAATGCATCGATTTGCCTTTGTAGGGATCTAAAACCCTCTTTTGTCAAAGCATTCCTCCTAATATGATTTCTTCGTGGAGGCATCTTGATCTCCGCAGAAAACCCACAACCTCATGTCCTGGTGCAAACTGCCTCACGATCGGTGATCTATCTACACACTCAGGAACCCTTGCTTTGATACCACTTGATGAAGGGGTAAATCATAAAACACACAACAACAGAAATGGTACATAGGAAATAGAATATTTCTTTATTGATTTGGACAACTTATTACATTACAGAAGCTCAATTACAATTAGAGGAATCAATCCTCCACAGGCTCCAACACACTACAGCTACACATCACTAGGCTCTGGAATCTTTTGCCTTCAATAACCCCAAATCAGCTAGGGTTTATGTTTTCCCACCTATTCTTGACTCCACACTTTCCCCCTTAACTCTACTACTGCCCAGGGTTCCCAAAATAGTCATAAATAACACTTTTTGGTGGCCTCCAGCTAAATTTTGAAATTTGTAACTCCCTCCAAAAGTAGGTCAACTTCTGGGAAGCATAACGTCTGATTGATGAACCGTTTTAATCAGTAGAAAGTTTATGATGTGAACTATCATGTAAGAAATTCATAAATGGATTTCTGTCAACTTTTTGGGACATTATGGGATGTTTTATTGCCTCATATCTCATTTCAAAAAAATTTAGGGGCTTTTCAGAAAACAAAAACTTTAATATCTTTCAGCTCACAAATGATCTTTTCCTGATTCCTTTGCCAAAGGTCTTATATTTTTGTTATGAATCTTTCCGTAAGTTTTCACTTCAATCCATGCCCAAATTCAAACTTTCCTAAAATGGCAGGTATACTTTTCAAAACTAGCAGTTTGCTATTTTTAGCAGTTTTGGAAAAACTGAAAGTCCTACATCATAATTTAGGAGATTATGGAACCAAAAATACTAATTATAGAAAGAAATGAAAACATCTGTAATGATTTTGAAGCAACCTCTTTTTGGGTGATGCAAGATTTCCCTTACCCCATTGGATACTCCTGCATCAAAAATAATAATATTATCTTTTGCCAAAACATATCTTCTGCATCATATATTATTCTTGCAATAATAATATTTCACAAAGTACCTGCAATAAAATTATAAATAAAATAACCCTTGATATTCCTCTCCTCTACATATTCATCTTCTCCATTTCAAATTGTATTTCTTCTCCGAAAAAAGACTTTTCAATATTCTTCAATCTGTAAAACATAATCTGCAAATAAAAGTCTTCAATAGATTCCCCTGACAGAAAATAATATATCTTTCATCTTCGAATCCCCTTAAAAAAAACTTCTACATGAAGATAGGAAAGAAAAACAAAAAGTCCTTAAAAAAAATCTCCATAAAGAAATTTGCCCTCATAAAAAATAAACTCCTTAATGTTCTCCATGCCACGAGTGAAGAGGAAAAAAAAAAAAATCTTCCAAAAAAAAAAGCCTTCAAATCTCATAATGATTTTCCTTTTTTAATGGCTAAAAATAGCCTTTAAAAGGCCTTATCTCTATAGTATCAAAGATATATGACATTCACGGGCACGTCAAAAGGTAAACTCAAAGAAATGGGAGATAAGTTTAAATGAAGACCATTGATCTTCCATTACACGCCCCTAATACTTTAAATTTAAGACACTAATATGCATTTCCCGCTCGAGCATTCATGTGTTGACTGGGATAGGTGGTAGAAGAGGGAGGAGGGGCCTATTGATAGAATGTATGAATATCCCTCTAGCAGGTGAATTTAAGTGAAACGACCTGCGATAGTAAGTCACCAAGCAAATATAACATAAAGTGACTATTGTAGGAGACAAGCAGATAAGGGTTTAGAACACTTAGAGTTAGGGATCTTGACAACACATATTAAACCCTTAGAGAATATCAATCTGCCCATAAATAAAAGAATACTGACTAAGACAAAAGCCCTAATAGCAACTGGAGTTCAAGATAAAATCCTTGAAACATGTCAACACCAATCACCAACTCCTTGATGTCCTTGATGTGAACCAATTCTTTATGCAACCACTCAACCTCAATAGAAAGTCCTGATTGTCATATCATGAATGAAGATATTAACTCCAACTTCTAGCTGGAACCAAAACACTTACAACTCCAACTAATGATCTTAAGGCACAAACATCTCATGATAACACCTTGAGAAGCACTTCAACAACATATTAACCTAAACATAGTATTTATCCTGGGCAACATCATGATAAGCAACATAGAAGAACATGAACCTCAAAACCAATCTGAACACTACTTGCTGATGTCAAAATAACTTGGGCATGAGATTGGCATCAAGCTTGGCCTCAAACAATAACATAGCATCATTATGACCTGAACATATCATCATGATGAACAACATGAACTACAAGGTAACCATCACTCTCTCAACAAGCAAATCTGTCATGCCTTGTATCATGTACTACATACTATCGAAAATGTACTATCAAAACATCATGTCACCACTATATGATCTTGATCCTGATCATAAAGGCATCCTAAAGTGAAGTATTCTCAACATGAAACAACCATTGTCATAAAGATGAGTATGCATCATGATATGATCCAACTCACAACATCTACATCTGATGATGATGATCTTATATACATGAATTATTGTATCATAGTGACATGAAGCACAAATAATCAAATGAGATGGAGATAGCATAAACACCTCCTGGCACATGGACCTCATTAAGTGAATCATGAAGAACATCAACATCAACTCCATGTGAACATCTTAATTCTGCCATACCAACTGCCTTCAACTCTTTTGAAGCATAAGAATTCTTCCCAACTCAACCTGATGACTCCAAGAGAATGATATCTGCATTGGAACAAAGTGGACAACCTATGAACAACATGACTGCATGAAGCAACACTTTATCAACCTTCTTGTGTATGTCCAACCTTGTATCATCATAACACAACCAAACCATCAATGACAAACTACTCAACACCTTTTTGACATCAATGACAATCAACCTCCATCAGATCCAACTTGTAGGCTATCTCACCTACTTTTTGTAGTATCCAAAAGGGTCTATAGAATATTGGTGCTAATGTTTTTTAGCCTATAATATTGTTGGATGTTTTCTTATATGGCTAAAGATATAGAAAGACCAAGTCCCATTAGTAAACGTGTGCTCAAAATGGTGTTGATATACCTATGGTTTTATACAATTGTTAGCCAAGGCCAAGTTCTCCTTAAGAGTTTTTAGGAGATATTCTTAGTTGCTAAGAGTTGAATGGACAAGTCAAGTACCTTATAACTTCCTAAAAAATAAAAAGCAAGGGATGGTAGAGGTTGGACATACACAACTTCATATGACTTTGTCTTGGTAGAAGAATGATAGGACTTACTATACCACCATTCTATAAAGGCTATCCATTTAGCCTATTGAGTATATTGTTCTAAATAAAATCCACATAAATAAGTCTTCAAGCATTTATTAACTACCTATGTTTTACCATTAGTCTATGGGTGATATGTAGAGATCATCTTCAGTTAGGTCCCTTGTAGCTTGAATAGTTTCAATCAAAATTTAGTAGTGAAGGTTGGGTCATAGTCATAGATAATCGAAGTGGGCATATCACAGGTACATAATATTTGGTCAAGGAAGACTTGGGAAATAATTTATGATTTATATGGATGATCCAATGGACATAAGTAAGCATATTTGGAGAGATTATTAATCATCACCAACATGAGATATTTTCTATGTGAATTAGGAAACCCTTCAATAAAATCCATGGAAATACCGAACTATACTATGGTCAAAATTGGCAATTGTACAGTGAATAAAGTCCAAACAATTTCTCCTTTTTGGTATTGGCACATATTGAATTTGCAATAGTTTTTTTATATCAATTTTCATACCTTTCCCCCAAAAGTGATTTTTTTCTTCCATATGTCTTTAACAAACCTAAATATCACATGTAAATGGATGCATGTAATTCCTGTAATAGTTGGGCCCAAAGAGAAAATTATTGAAAGAACAATTTTCTATTTGTATTAGAAGTAGCAACCATCTCAAGTGTATCCTATCTTAGTTGTGTATTTGGTGATATCTAAACCATATATCTACTTTAGAAAATAAGTGGGCCCTATGCAATTCATTAAGAATCTCATCAATCATACGGTTGGGAAATTATTATTGATCATGATTTTATTTAATTCTAAAAATATCTACACACAAACACCATGAACCATCCTTTTTTCAAACAAGGAGTATTAGGGAAGATTGGATAACACTAGGTTAAATTACCCCTATGTGGCATAGGATAGTCTATTCAATCTTAGTTGTCTTCATAGTAGGGTAGTAGTACATATGAATATTTTATGGTATACTAGTTGGAATAAATGGAATTTGTTGATCATGGGAATGCCAAGAGGGTAGTCCACATGTCTCTTCAAATTCTAAAGCATGTTTTCCTATATGTTCATTCAACATTGATGGTTGATTAAAGGCTACTAATTATTTGGGTTGTACAACTCAAATTTGGGTTACAACCTCATAACACCTTTAGGAAAGGTGTCTCAACCTTGCATCATAGACTTAAGAACAAAAAATAATGTAAATTTCAATCTATAGAACATAGAAATGTATTTTTTAGGGCTCTAGAGATTGATTTTGGACCCCAAAAAATATTGAAATGGGCCATAACTAGAGAAAGATAGTTACAATAACATGGACCTCTTCAAGATCTTCAATTTTTAAAAAGTGGGCTCAATTAGCTTCCTGGATCAAAAGTCATGGCCTTTAGAAGTTGGGCCTCCCACAATAGAAATGTAAGAGAATCTATCACACACAAGAGAGATATAAGAGGGAGTTATAGTTATTGACTAGATTAAGGTGCATGACATTTCATGTCATAAGGCACATTTGAATAGAATAATGGAGCCAAAGATGAGTTCCCAAGTTGGTGAGTGGATTATGATGAGCTTATGATATGTTTAAATAATATGCTATTTTTTAGCTTATGGACCCATCTTGGGATTTGGGTGTTGGTTTTAAACTAGAGATTTGGGTGACACATTTTGGATTATTTTAGCTCATGGTTTCCTAATTAACATTTTATGGTTTCATTATTGCTTCTCCTATTTTGGGTACTTGATATGGAGGTTAAATAGTGAGTTTTGTAGGTACTATTATGCTACCAAAATTGCTCTACAAGTGTATTGTAACCATTTGATTATTGAATAATACATTGATTTGCTTTGGAGTGTGGTATTTTTCTCCTAAAAGGGTTTTCTCCATTTAAATCACTATATTATGGTATATTGCTTGTATTTATTTCCTTTTAACTATATGATCAATTTAATTTTTTCACATATCTCCTCTCATATATTAGTGTAGGAAGTTTACTCTACACATCTACTTCCTTTCAATTGGTATTAGATCTTGATCACCTTGGGTCCTAGGTGTTAGGGACACTATTTTTTGTTCTAATCTTAGTTTAAGTGGAATCTTGTGGAGAAGGAGACCCTGTTGTAGGAAAATAGAAAAAAACATAAAGGATAGAGATGGAGAGATTCACTATCACTAACTTTGAGTTATGGACTCTCAAGATGAAGGATATTATTAGATAGAAATATATGGGTTATTGTATCTGGATCCAAACCCATAGTAATGTCACAAGTTGTTCATCATCTATTGGACATAAAGTTGAAGGGCCTCATTAGGCTCTACTTGGTGAATTTTATTTTGTTGAATTTACATGAAGAAGCCACTACACAATCTCTTTTGAATAATTTGTAATACTTATACTAGGCTAAATATGTGGTTAACAAACTTTTCTTGAGAAAAAGCTATATACATTGAGAATGGATAATGGTGATTCTATGGTTTAGCATTTGAATGTGTTAAATATGGTTATGACCCAATTGCACTCTATTAGAGTGAAAATAGAGGAGGAGGATCATTCCATGACACTAATATGTTCTTTTCTAGAGTAATGGGATCACTTGGTGATGACAATCAAGAGCATTGCCTTAAAACTCAAAATGGATGAGGTAGTGGTTGCTTTACTCTTGGAGGATATATGACAAAAACATTTTGAAGATACTATGGAGGCCCTAGATATTAATGGAACATGTAAGGAGAAAGGAAATAAGGACAAGAAGAAAGAAAAGTCTACATCCAAATCCCATGGGAGATCCAAATCTCCTAGAAAGTCTAATGCTAAGTGTTGGAACTATGGAAAAATTGAGCACTTCCATAGAGACTACAAAGAGGAGAAAAAGAAAAAGAAAAATAATTCAAATGATGAGTTTGAAAATTCTTCTCAAGATGGTGTAGTTTCCTTTTTTACAACCTTAGAAAATCATGCATAAGAATGTGTGTGGTTGATAGACTTTGGGGATTCCTTCCTGTTGCACATATGTTACCTAAGGTTGTCACTGATGTGGCTATCATTGATGTCAACACTTACTTTAGGCTATCATTGATGATTATGTTGATGGTATACTATGATGGTGTGCTAATAGTGATGTTACTTATGTTCATGGTTGGATGTCATGCCTTATTTAATGTCAATTAAAGTTGTATGAGTATGTTTGTTGTCAACAGAGATGATATCATGATGTTATATTAAGATGAGAATTAGAAGCATTATGATGAGGATTAGAAGTATTAAGATGAGGATTAAAAGTAATGTTGATGTTGGCGAGATGTTGTTGATGGTTTGTAGCATGTTGTATGCTCTCTCTTGTTGTTCCTAAGGAACTATGTGTTGCTACAAGAAGGCTCTGGTCTCTGGATGTTGGTGAAGCTTTCTGTTGTAGTAAGTTGCCTTGAAGACTGATTGGGAGAATGTTTTGCATTTCTCCACCTTTGAAGATACGGTCATGTGGTTCGTAAGTTAAATGTGTTGTGAAGGTGCTACATTCAAAGTGTCATCATTTTTCCCTCCACAGAGAAAGTTGTAAGTGATAGATTGTAGGATTGTATTGTCTGGTGGCTAGTTTCAGTGTTTGTTGGCTTGGGCCAACTTGTTGCTGTATGAAGTGGTGAATTAGATGGTGGAGAATGATCTTGAGGATCTAGTGATTTTTCCTATTGCTCCATAAGGTGTTTTCTGGTTTCTTCGAAAGAGGTTGTGGTTCAAAATGAAGGTGTTGTTGGGTTATGCTTTTGCCTAGCTGACTGAGGTATGTTGAAGGTGTGCACCACAAATTCTTTATTATGTGGACTTCAAGGAGTGTTTGGAGATCTTTTATGGGTCATGCTGAATCATCTAGGAGAAGTACAAGTAATTTTTAATCCTCCATGAGTATCACCAAGTTGTAATGGCTGACATGCTACAAGCTTCATATTTTCTTGCTTAAGACTGACCTGTTTCAAATGTGCAAAGTGTACAGATGTTATTCTTTGAAGGATGAAGTTGTGAAGGGTGTTTAGGACTAGGTTAAGTGTGTGTTGGAATCTGCAAGGCATGTTCCTCTTCTTGGTGTTGCTTGTAGTTCATTTTAGGGCTTGCCATCTATATGTTTCATGTTGTTTGGTCTTTGGCCGACTTGTAATTGTAATATTCTTGTTGTCTTTGGCCGACATGTAAAGTAATCAATGTAATATCATGTATATATTGTAAACCTAGTTGATCTAGGTGAGGTTTGATTGCAAGTGTGAGTGTAAGAAGTCAAATGTGGATGTGTAATGCATTATGAAGTGCGAATAAAAGAGAAAGAGCAGAAGTAATAGATCTTGTTTGGATTCATCTTGAAGAAATTTTTAAGATAGAAGGGAAGTGAAGAGTGTGCCTAACTTATTGCTGAAGGTAGTGAGCCAAATGCAAAACTTCTTGAAGGCTAAAAGTAGTGAGTCAGTAAGTTGCAGAGAAGACATTTGAAGAAGTTGTATAAGTTATCAAAGAAGAATTGCAATCATCAAAAGAGAAGTTAAAAAAAAAGAATTGTAATCATCAAAATGATTGAGCTTCATTGTCAAATTCAGACAGTAGAAGGACTATCATGTAATATTTTTTGAGTTTGTTCTTAGTTCAAGGAGTAGTTGCTTCCTTGGGTTGAAGCCCTAAAAGAAAGTCTGCAGGGAGTTGTAGCTTCCTTGGCAGTGACCCTAAAACCTTTCTATAGGGAGTAGTAGCTTCCTTGGGTTGTATCCCTAAAACAAAGTTGTAACTATGATTATTTTGTGAGGCTGAATTAGGACAGTAGCTCTTAGTAGCTTTTCTCACCGTGATTTTTCCCTTCTTAGGTTTTCCACGTATATCTGGTGTTATCTTGTACATGTGTGTTCATTGCTTTATCTTCCATTATTTTTGATCTTTTTAAGGATTAATGATCTTGTTAGAAGACCTAGTTTGCATTGTGTTGAAAGTTTAAGTTTTAAAGATATTAATTCACCCCCTTCTTAGTATCTAGGTGTGTTCAACAATTCATATCAGAGACAAGTTCCTCAGAAGGAGATTAATCCCTTGAGGAAGGTCCAGGATGGCTCATGATGGATCTTACAAGGCACCTAAGTTTGATGGAACAAATTACACCTTTTGGAAGCTAAGGATGGAAGGCTATCTATCCTCTCTAGGGTTTGGTGTTTAGCAATTTGTCAAGGATGGTTACATTGCTCCTGCTAATACTCCTACAGATCCAATTGAGATTAAGTTGCATGATAACAATGCCAAGGCAAATAATGCTATCATGAGTGGGTTAGCTAATTCAGAACTTTTGAAGATAATGAATTGCAGTTTTGCTAAGGATGTTTGGGAAAAACTTAGCAGCATTTATGAAGGAGATAATAAAGTAAATCAAGCCAAGATGTAAATCTTCAAGAGAAAATTTGAGACCTTGAAGATGGAAAAGGATGAAAAAATTGCTATTTAAATGCTCCGAGTGGATGCAGTAGTTAATGGCATCAAAGGTCTTTGTGGAGTAGTGAAAGAAGATGAGATTATGAAGAAGATTCTGAGATCTCTCCCTAAATCATATAGTCATAAGGTATCTACTATTGAGGAGTCCAAGGACTTGTTTAATTATTAAGTAGATCAATTGTTTGGTGCTCTCATAGCCTTTGAAATGAGGGTTTGACAAATATGCTCCAAAGAAGGAAGCAACATTCAAAGTCAGTAAGAAGACAGAAGATGAAACATTGATCAAGATGATGACCTTGATGAGGTAGAGGAAAATTCTATGAGAAGATTGAAGGACACTGACAAATACATAGGTAAGTCACCCTTCAAGTGCTTCAATTGTAGGAGAATTGGTCATTTTGCCTCTAAATGTCATTTTAAAGAATCAAAGGATAGCAACAAAAGAGAGAAGTTCAAAAGAAGTCTTTATTCCATGGAGAACAATTATTCTTTAGAAGATGAGGATCATGATAATTCAAATGATGAAACACTTTTCATGGCCTTGAAAGTTGGTGACAAAAAAGGTGATATTGGAAAATGTAAGAAGTCTAGTACCTTGCAAGCTGACAAAAATAATGAAAAGTCTATGGTTGTGTGGATTGCTTTTCATGCAACATAAGAAGAAAATTCTTGAGTTATTGATAGTGGTTTCTCTAACCACATGACTAGTGACAAGGGGAAGTTCATCACCCTTAAGAAGTGGAATGGTGGAGTTGTCAAGTTTGGTGGTGATGAGTTAGCACAAATTTGTGGAAAGGGTGCTATAACCATTGATGGAAAGAACAAGACTAAGGATGTCCTCTATGTCAAAGGGCTGAAGCATAATCTCCTCAGTGCCAATCAAATGTAAAGTAAAGGATACAATCTTACATTTCATGCCAAAGCTTGTGAGATCAGGAAGACAGGGTTTGGAAGATTAGTTGTAGAAGGTACTAGGACATATGGAGATATCTATCATCTAAAGGAGGTAAATTGAAGAACCTATTTATTGGCTTAATTCGGTGAGTGTTGGCTGTGGCACAAGTAGATGGAACACATCAACTTTGACAATATGGTGAAGATAATATTTACTCATGTAGTGAGAGATATGTGTAAGATAACCAAGCATGCAAACACATTATGCAAGGAATGTCAAATGGGAAAGTAGACAAAGACAAATTTCAAGAGCAAGGAGTGTTTTTCTACAATGCCATTGGAGTTGATTCACACTGACTTATGTGGACCTACAAGGACAAAGAGTCAACAAGGTGAAAGGTATTTCATGTTGCTAATTGATGATTACTCTTGAATGTCTTGTGTTACATTTTTAAGAGAAAAATTAGAAGCCTTTGATAAGTTTAAGATTTTCAAAGAAAAAGTTGAAAATGAAATGAATGCTAAGATCAAATGCTTAAGATCTGATAGAGGAGGTGAATTTAAATCAAATGAATTTGAAAAGTTTTGTGAAGATCATCATATTAGGAGACATCTATCTACTCCTAGGACCCCTCAGTAGAATGGGGTAGTGGAGAGGAAGAATAGAATTGTGCAAGAGATGGATAGGGCAATGTTGGAAGATGCAAATCTACTTGATATGTATTGGAAGGAAGTAGTTCATAGTACTATCTACCTGCTTAATCGAGTACAATTGAGTGTTAATAGCACTAAGACCACTTATGAGATATGGTATGGAAGGCCTCCCACTATTAGATACTTCAAGATCTTTGGCAGCAAATGCTACATCAGGAGAGATGAAGAAGACCTTGGAATGTTTGATTCAAGGTGTGATAAAAGGATCTTTCTTGGTTACTCAACCATAAGCAAGGCCTATAGATGCTATAACAAGAGATTGGGAATGATGATTAAAAGAAAAAATGTTAAGGTAGATGAAGATTTGTGTTAGATCTTACAAGAACTAGAGGTTTGCAGATCTCATATATCTCCCTGCATTGATGAGGAAGAAGAAGAGAACAAAGAAGAGAAGGAACAAGAACCAGGAAAGACCCCTAAGACTCTAGCAAAGTATGTTCAAAGGAATCATTCAACAGATTAGATCATTGGGGATAAGAATGAAGGTGTGTAGACTGAAAGAAGGCTTGCAAAAGCAAGTGAATTTGTGCTTATTATCAAAGGTAGAGCCCCAAACCTTTGCTGATGTTGGCAAAGATGATGGATGGTTGAAGGCAATGGAAGAAGAATTAAATCAAATAGAAAAGAATCAAACATGGGAATTGGTTCCTAGACCATCTGATAAGAATGTTATAGGAACAAAGTGGGTGTTCCAGAATAAGTTGAATGAAGATGGTGAAGTTGTAAGGATCAAAGCAAGATTGGTGTGTAAGGGTTATTCACAAGTTGAAGGTATTGATTTTGAGGAGACTTTTGCTCTGATGGCTAGGATGGAGGCAATCAGGATGTTTTCTTGCCTTTGCTGCTCACAAGAACTTCAAGGTCTATTAGATGGATGTCAAGTTAGCCTTCTTGAATGGTGATTTAGATGATGGTAACTTGAGAACTTCAAGGTCTATTAGATGGATGTCAAGTTAGCCTTCTTTCTTCCTTGGGCTTCAAATTGCTCAACTAGATGATGGTAACTTTATTTTTCAGGCTAAGTAAGAGAGATGCTGAAGAAATTTGGCATGGAGGATTCCAAATTAGTAAGTACTCCTATGGTTACTAGTTGTCACTTGAGCAAGGTTGATGAGTCACCCAAGGTTGATCAGACTCTTTATAGATCTATGATTGGAGGATTATTGTACTTGACTTCTTCTAGTCCTGATATTATGCATGCAGTATTTTTGGTTTCCAGATGTAACCTAGGGAAAACTAGGGAAACATTGCTAACAACAATCATAAACCCTAACTAAACAATGGAGTAAAAGATAACATAGAAATAAAAGCATAACAACAAACTAAATATAAATCCCTATGCTAATCTTGGCTCTCCTCCATTGCCCTTCTCCATTTTGCATAGGAATGCAAAATATCAAAGATTATTGTTGTTGGAAGAATGTTGATTGCTCATTTCAACAACATAACACTAGATTGAAGATGAATGAGAATGGAGATCAAGAATCATTTTGATAGCATGAGGCTACTTGGAAACTAGATCCCCCAAATTGCTTGGGTGAGGCTTTATTTATAGGAGAGGAGTGATTTGAATTGATGGCTAAGATTGAAAGTTGATTTGAACGATGTGGACGGTTGATATTGAATAGGGTTTCCCACTCCACAAGGAGTTGTAGTCATGTGACAAGTCTGCGGATAGGAATAGGGCTGACCTAATTTAAATAATAATATTATTTAAATTAGTTGGACATGTGAAGAGCATTAAATGAAAGTTGTAGTATGACTCATAATTCAAATTTAAGATTATTTAATTTATGAGAGAGGGACAAGTGTTGGAATGAAGTTGAAGGTGAGGACTAATTTAAATATTTTATTTAAATTAGTTGGAAAATGGGAGAGGGCTAATTTAAATAAATATTTTATTTATTTAAATTAGAGGAAAGGTGGGAATTTTTTTTTTTTGTCGGTAATACATAGCCTATGTTGTGGTAAGATATAAAAGGTGGGAAATTAATTAAATAAATAGGATTTATTTAATTAATTGGCTAGTGGGATAAATGGGATTAGGATGGGAAATTAATTAAATAAATAAGATTTATTTAATTAATTAGCTAATGAAAGGGTTCTAGGACAAAATTTCATAAGATGTCTTAATGTATCAACAAGGTGATGCTGTAAGACATGGACAATTTTAAGTGTCTACATTTTGCCCCTCTTTGAGATGATGTTGCAACTAAGTAACATCATTTCAAAGAAGATAAGGTGTGGATAGAGGAAAAGGACGATGATGTAAAGATAGGATGATGATGCCCCCTTGAGAGGATAGGCGGGTTGGAAAAACACAGGTATGCTCTTGAAATGAATGAAATGATAAAGGATGCTTAAGAAAATGAAGAATGCAAGGTAAGGGATGAATGAAAGAGATGAATGATATGTTATGATACAATGAAGGTGAGCAATCATGATGTTTGATATAGCACTAGACATTATGCACTGAGGTATAAGGATTAGGGTGACAATGTGTCTTGTGCACTCAGCATAATGAAACCTTGTCTAGACGTATGAGGAAGAAAACTTAGAGCATTAAAGTCTTAATGCACAAAAGGTATGATATGACCTTAGATGCAAAGGATAATGCAAAAAGCTATTCCAACATACACAAGATATGAATATTAGTTGGAATGATATAGATTTGAAACAAATGCAAGATAAAAATGATAACACATGCAAGAGAGCAAGAAAGCATGCAAAAATGATTCAAAAATAAACAAGGTATTGCCCCTGTCAACTTGTAAACTGATGATTAATTTATTGATTGATGATAATAATGATAATGATGTTTGATTTCAAGAATGAGACACCTTGTCTAAGATGCCTGGTCTGGTTTCGAGAGTGCAACAACCTATAGAAAACAATTGATTGATTGATTGACACTAGTGTTTTTAGCCATGCGAATCAACACCGGGGTTTGATTAATTGATTAGTTGATTGATTGATTTGGTTTACAACAAGGCTAGAATGAAGCCAATTGATGTGATTGGATAATTTGACAAGATTAATTAACTTGATTGGTATGGATAAAGGATGACTTGCATTTGGATCATTGATTGGATTGACTAGATTGATTTGATTGATTTGAATTGATGTGATGAATTGATAAGGATTAATTTGATGATTTGATTGACTTGAGAGATTTGATTGGACTGATTTGATTGATTGATTAGAAGAAGTGATGACTTGGATTGATGTGATTGGGATGATTGATTAGAAGAATTTATTGATTGAAGAATTGATTTGATTGAATGATTGGAAGAATTGAATTGGAGAATTGATTTGTTTGGAATGATTTGAGAATTGATTGATTTGATTAGAAGAATTGATTTGAAGAATTGATGTGATTGATTTCAAGAATTCATGAATTGATTGATTGGTTTGATTTGATTTGATGCTTTCATTGACTTGATGATTTGATTTGTTTTGATGATTGGAAGAATTGATGAATTTATTTGATGAGGATTGATTTGAGAAATTGATGATTGGATTGATTTTATTGCTTGGATTTTTGTTTTTTGTATTTTTGATTTTTTTTGTATTTTTTTGTATTTTGCATGTTGTTTTATAGGAAAAAAGGGGAAGAGATGCAAGGATTAAGTCATCCTTTCATTACAAACATTCAAGGACATATCAACTAAGTTGAATTGCACTTTTACAAGAGGATTCACCTATAAGTTAGGCTGTCAGTTGGAATGATGTGGAAGTCATAGTTTGTCAATTAATGTATTAATTTAATGCTCAAATACCTTTAAAACCCCAATTATGCAAAATCGGAAGCAAACTGATAAATCAAGACAAAAGATTACAGACAAATATAGTAGACAGAGATTAATTACTGACCATTTTTCAAAGTTTGAGATTTGGAATGTTTAGGGACAATGCCCTAGGTGCCCAAGTCCAAGGCACAAGTTTCTTTAGGGAATATGGGGCTCCTTCCAGCACTGATAATCACTGTTCCATCTGTTTTCATCTCAGGAGACACGGAGGACATTGCCCTAGATGCCCTAGTCTAAGGCAGGTTGATTTTTAGGATGTCAGAGCTTCTTCAGATATAGATCATCACTGTCATAGAGATTCCTATGTCTATAACCTTAGAGGACATTGCCCTATGCACCCATGTCTCGAAAATGCTTTGAACTGCTTCTTTCCGCTAGATTCAGAATCCTTATCTTCTGCAGCCTTCCTCTGCAACTCCACTCTGTGAAATCTGATACTTGTAACTTGCAATCACAAGGAGTGTGGTTGGGGGTTGTGGTGAAAAAGAGTGCATATCCCTACAAGATAGAGGCAAAAATAAATTGATAAATGATTCAAACATAAATAGATATCACCTTGGAGGTGTAGATCTCACATACATGAAGATTCTTCAATTACATTAGGAGATGAAGCCAAATCTGTAATCATAAACACAATAACAATGCTCTGCTCTGAAATAATGAATATCTTGAATGCTCTAAAATCATAAGTTTGCCAATAGTTCACAATCATCTTCTAGTTTACAAATGAAAGCCTAAACATGCTTATATATGCAACTAAACACATTCCCGCTAAGAATTTTGTAATTCAAACTTAAGATGTCAGCATGGGACCTAATTAATAGTCACAATACCGACATTCAAATTTGGGACCTACCTGAAATAAGATAAGACAAGGGCACGAGTGCCTATGTCCATAGGTCCAATTTTAAGGTAGGGCTAAGGAACACAATGTCCCTCAAGCCCCATGTGACATAGGTTTCAGGCCATTTTGTTTCAGGAGACAAAATAAACATGTAAGATGCAAAACAAGGGACCCGAGAGTTAAACCTAGGAGGGAAAATGTCTAGGGAGACATTTTCTAACATAACATTTAGCCCCCACTTAAATGTATGTATAAATGCAAGGCCCATACATGCATTAAAGTATGGTCAAAACATAGCAAACATGTCAGGCACTTCGAGCTAATGCATACACAAAGAGTGAAAACTATTTCTACCCTCCAATCTTAGGTAGACATTAAAGAAAACATGCCACAGACATGCCAAACATAGTGAAGATAGTAACAGGCACGTAAAACACAAAGAAGATAGTTACAGTCACATAAAACACATAGAAGATAGTATTGAAGACATGCAAAACATAGTGAACGCAGTGATTATTTCTTTTTTTCATTTTCATATATATATAAATGCATATGTAAGTACATTGAAAGTAAACACAAAACCCAAAATGTAGGAGGGACTCATCACCACACATCTTTAGACTGCATATGGGGCAACATACATGCAATACAAATCTCATATTGTAGGAGGGACTTATCACCACACGCCTTTAGACTACACTTGAGAACAAACATGTCATACAAATCCCAAAGCATAGGAGGGACTCATCGCCACACGTCTTTAGACTATGCTTGGGAACAAACATGCCATACAAAAGGGAAAACACATAGAAAACACATGAAAGACACGAGTGCCATATAGTATGCCCAAGACATACTATATGTTTAAAACATGGCAAACAAGCGATGGAAGGAGCCTATAGCTAGGTTAACCACCATCTTAGACACATTACAGACACACCTAACGGTTGGGCTTATGCCACAACAACTTCCAAAGACATGCTTAAGGGAGGATACACCAACCCCGCTTGCTCAGAGGACTTTTAGAATAAAAAGGATGTGCACTAGCTAAAGAGATACACCATCCCTACCTCCGCTAAGGGATTAAAATAAAAGGATAGGAACTAGCTCAAGAGATATGATATCCTAACTCTGTAGAGGGATTTCTCATTGCAATATAAAATAAAGATGTGTACTTGCGCAGAGATACAACATCCTGCCTTCGCAGAGGGCTTACAAACATGCTTCGTTAGTATCAAAATCATTAGACAACTTACCTTATGTATTCCCCCACCTTAAGGTGGTTGATATCATGTACTGATATCAAGCATGTTAAGGTAGGAAGAAGACACACAAGGGAACAAGAGCTTTTGCAAAGCCCATGCCCCCAAAAGTGACATGCACTTTACGATCACCGAATGTTCCCACAAACACACAATTTCCTACTAGAAGAGAGGTTAGAAATATTTGCATAATATAATAACCACATCACATGATCAAAGCATATACATAATCATATCAAGAGCTGAGGTTACACTATGGATTCAAAAACTAAGTATAACCATGGGGCTATACTACAGAGATCTCAAAACTGAGTGTAAGCAAGGCGAGATCCAAGATAAACAAACTGCAAGGAGTAGCAATATTGTTATGGTTTGTTAGTGTGATAAGACAACATCAAAATATCCCATAGAGTGATTCTACTAGCCAAGCATCGGATAATATATATCAACCCCATCGTCATGTATGGACTAGGTCCATTTTTGCTTACTCACTGAAGGGACATGTGGTCCATATCAGTCTTGTTTGTTTTTCATTATTCGCTAGCTAGATAGAACCACTAGAGGAAGGTAAACAATAAATCAAGAGAGGAGAAACAATTTCGTTAGGGTTGTCATGTAGGAGGGTGCCCCCAAGTTACCAACCACAATGCTATGCCCCTAAAACACAACAAACAACAATGAAAATAGAGGGGACGAGCAATATAGAAGAATGATTATACAAATAGAAGAAGGGTCACAATAGAGGCAGTCTCCCAATATCCTTGACCTTACAAGAGTATCAAGGGTCATCCAAGGAGGCCTAAACAACACATAACACATTACGGGGGAAACACAACATAGAGGTAAAGAGTTAGAAATACTTACTTGTAGAGACAACCGAACTAGAGGTTATCGTCGAGTAAATGATCATCTTCCCAATCTTGAATGTTAGAGGAAAGAGGTACATAAGGTACCATAGCCCAACTTTCATCCTTGTCTTCAAGTTATTTATTGTTAAGCTCTTCTAGGTTTGTTTCAATGTTAGGTGAAATGTTTTCTTGTTGAGATGCATGTCGTTGGGCAAAGGCATGTCATTTTCTCCTTCTTTCTCTTGCTTGTCTATTTTTATTTGTCTTGTTGCTTATATATTCAAAAGTATTGTTATGTTTTTCCATAGGTTTTTGCATGTTAGAGGAGGAAGCACCATGTTCAAATCTCATTTGTTTTGATGAAGTGTTTTGTTTTTGACAAATACCTCCCCATCCTTGTAAGGATGACGGGGGAGGAACCTCAGCATAAATACCATTTCTTCATGGATGAGGTGAGTTATCAAACTTTTCCTTATCCACTTCTATCATACTAATTATTTCATCGTAGTTGTATAAATCTTGTTTTATTCTTATTTCATTTTGTCCTTGTCCTTTTTATCTAGTAAGTTCTTCTAATGTTGGTTGTTCATCTCTTATTGTTTGCATAGGAGGCCCGACCACTCTACATATATATTTTTCTTTGTATCATCTATATTGTAGGAAAGAGTGATCTCTTCATGGAGAAGGGTCTCTGTCAGGTTGCAGCCAAAAGTAATCAAGAATAAAGTTGTTGTCCATTGCCAAAGGTTGATATGTATTATGTCTAATAGTATGCACTTGTCCATGTAGAGGGAATTTTATGCAATTGTGAATAGTTGAGGGGACATCATTCATAGCTTTTAACCATGGGTGTCCTAGTTTTACATGGAAGAGGTCAGATAAAGGGATAACCTCAAATACTTGATCCCAGGCTTTATCAGAAACCGTAACCAATAAAGTTATCTTCCCAAAGGTAGGCATTAAAGCTCCATTATGCGTCTTAATCCTTATATCCGAAGGTTCATAGGAATCTTGTGTCAAATTATGTGTAAGAAGAAACTCTTCCATTATCACATTAGTCATGCAATTAGGATCTATGAGTGTACCATTCATTGGGATCTCCATTATCTTCATGGTAATGTAAAGAGGCCCTTCATTGTCTACAAATGTTTTGTCATGAGGTGTAAATGTAATTTCAGGTTCAAGGATCCTTCTTTTCAAATAAGGCATAGGAGGAAGCCTAGCATTATTGTTGTGATTATAAGCCATGTGTATATGTATTCAAATATATGCAAAATCATATTTTAAAAGATTTTCAATGCTTATGTAAGGAACAAGTGCAAAACTATGTATGCTTATGATCTAAAATGCTTGATTTTTCACCTTTTTCACAATTTTTCAATGCAAATCACTAAAAGAAGAAGTGTTGTGAAGAAATTAAAGAGGGGAAGAAAATAATAAGCTCAATATTAATCCAATAATGTAGAAATATCCTTCACAACACACGTATAATGCAATTCTAGAGAGATGACAAGGCAAAATCTAATGAAAATGCAAGGTTTTCAAACCCTAGACATGAAATTTTGCAAGAAGAACACTATGATGCAAAACTAAAATTATAAATCATCCTAAATGAGTGTTTAAAAGAGTAGTAAAATCTGAAATAAGATTTTAACTACAAACCCTAGCTAATGCAAAACTAGGTTTTTATAAAAAATGCACAATTTCAAGCAATTTTTAACAATTTAAGCATGAAAATGCAATGCAAATGATTAAAATAGTGATGAGTTTATGTAATTTAAATAATATATAATGAAAATAATAGAAATTAAATGAAATTAAATTAAATTAATGCAAATTATGCCAAAATGCAAGCCTGAAATGCCAATTTTTTCAAAATTTTCAATTTTTTTGTAAATTTTCAAATGTAATAAGATGAATGAATGTAAATCTAGAGTTCAACATTAAAAAGGTGCAAAATTCAAATAAAAATGGGTTCACCAAAATCTTTTATAGGAAAAAGGGGGAAGAGATACAAGGGTTAAATCCTCCTTTCACTACAAACATTCAAGGACATATCAACTGAGTTGAATCACACTTTTGCAAGAGGATTCACCTAAATGTTAGGCTATCACTTGGAATGATGTGGAATCTCAGAGTTTTTCAATTAATGTATTAATTTAATGCTCAAATATCCTTAAATACCTAATTATGCAAAAATAGAAGTAAACTGATAAAACTGGATAAAAGCTCGTAGAATAAGACAGTAGACAAATTAATTACTGGCCATTTTTTAAAGTTTGAGATTCAAAATGGTCAGGGACAATGCCCTAGGCACCCGAGTCCAAGATAAAGTTTTCTTCAGTGAATACGGGGCTCCTTCTAGCACTGATAATCACTGTTCCATCTATTTTCATCTCAGGAGATGTGGAGGACACTGCCCTAGGTGCCCTAGTCTAAGGTAGGGTAATTTTTGGGATGTTAGAGCTTCTTCAGATATAGATCATCACTACCATGGAGATTCTTGTGTCTTCTACCTTAAAGGACATTACCCTATGTGCCCATGTCCTGCAAATGCTTCGAACTACTTCTTTCTACCGGATCCGGAATCCTTCTCTTCTACAACCTTCCTCTACAACTCCACTCTGCAAAATCTGATACATGTAACCTGCAATCACAAGGAGTGTGATGTTTAGTGTCTTTCCTTAGTCAAGCCCTGGAGAGACATTCAAGTCTTTCAAACACCGTTGTTAGATAAAGAGTGTGTATCCATGCAGGATAGAGGCAAAAACAAATTGATAAATGATTCAAACATAAATAGATATCACCTTGGAGGTGTAGATCTCACATAGATGAAGATTCTTCAATTACATGAGAAGATGAAGCCAAATATGCAATCACAAACACAATAACAATGCTCTACTCTACAACAATGAATATCTTGAATGCTCTGAAATCATAAGTTTGCTAATAGTTCACAATCATCTTCTAGTTTACAAATGAAAGCCTAAACATGCTTATGTATGCAACTAAACACATTCTTGCTAAGAATTTCATTATTCAAACTTAAGATGTCAGCATGGGACCTAATTAATGGTCACAAAACTGACATTCAAATTTGGGACTTGCTTGAAATAGGGCAGGATAAGGGCATGAGTGCCCGTGTCCATAGGTCCTATTTCAAGGTAGGGTTAAGACACACAATGTCCCTAAAGCCCCATGTGACATGGGTTTCAGGCCATTTTCTTTCGAGAGTCAAAATGAACATGTAAGATGCAAAACAAGGGACCCAGGAGCTAAACCTAGGAGGGAAAAAGTCTAGGGAGACATTTTCTAACATAACACATGTTTTAATTTTTGAAATGTTTTGATTTTTTTGTGTTTTTTTGAAATGTTTTTATTTTTTTAATTTTTGAATGTTTTGATTTTTTGGATTTTGAATGTTTTAGGATGGCATTGGATGACAATTTGGATAGCCTTTGTGCTAAATACCAATGACAAGGGAAAACCAAGTCTATATGCAAGGGTGGGTGTAGGATTGGATGAATGGATAAAAGGGTGGGCAATAATGGATGGAATGGATGGGTGAATCATAAGGGAGCTAGGATGTGATCTCCAAAGACTATGTCCCATAGGAATAACATGCCCCATTCTTTGTGTAATGCTTAGGATTTTACATGACAAAGCTTATGACACTAGGATGATAGGATTGTTTGGAAAGGATGAGGTATATCGAGAGATATCCAAACATTTGTCAACATTTTGCCCCCATATCTTTATCAAGATCAAAAGGAGAAAGGGAGGATGGATGGAATCAATGGGATAGGTATATGAGTATAATGGCTAAGTATGGTAGGTAGGATATGATAGGATGGATAGGAAGAAAATGGTATGATGGGAATGGTAGTGTGGAAAATGATAGGTTGGATGAGACAATGTGCCCCCAAGTGTAAGTGACATAGATAATAAACTTACACTTGACACCTATTTGCCAGGTTTTCATCATGGTACTTATACAGGGCACCACCAAGGGTGGTTTTCACCATTGGACGAAGGAATTTCTCTTTACTATTTTGATTTTTTCTTTTTTTTTTGACTTTTTTTATTTCTTGATAGGAGAAGGGGAATATGGATAGGAGGGACTCAAGTGTCTAGTTCCATGAAGTGTGATAATCCCATTAGAGATGGATGTCATCACACATGTCAAATGTCATTATGCTCATAGATGTTGGTAAGGGATTGCATGATTGGGAATGGAGTAGGTAGATAGTGGATTATGGAGGGAAGGATAATGGATTTTGATGTGGATTATGTAGGATTTATGCAAAAGCATGGATGAAAGGCTTATGCAAAAGCATGGACCATAGGAAGGTTATGGGTGAAATATGTAGGATAATGGATGAATGATGGGGAAATGGAGGTGTTGGCAACATGGTCAAGAGACACTACTGATATGGTGAAAACTTGATGTTGTCATTGATGGCAACAACTAGACATGGTTTGGAACTATTCCTGAGACAAAGTTGTGTGTAGCTTTTTGGTCTAGAAAGACTAACTTAGCCAAAATTGACTATGCTAGTAGTTTACCAAGACAATGATAGTGATTCAGTTGGTACTCCTCTGCAGTTTAAGATCATGATATGTAGTTCTGGTATGTTATACACAATCCTTTGATGATGTTATGTTCTAGTTCTCAAGTCTTGATAATCTTTGGAAGATACATTATGATTTGACTAAGTCTGGTATGCAGAGTGTAGTGAGGAATAGTGCAGAACACTTGAGTAATTCACTCCGAACTCCTCCGCTATTGGTTATCTCGATGTGAGATTTGATGGTGTTGTAAACACATATGTTGACTATCTAATTCTAGATTTGCAATATTTGAAGTCCACCGGAAGACCATCTACAAGCTTCCAAGTTTTGGCAGTCAGTCTGACAGTGTTTAACTAAGGCAAAGGTAACAATTATGAGATCCGCATATTGCCACATAAGAATACTATGACTTGTGGTTTTGAAGGTATCATTGGTGATGTCTAATGTATGCTTGATGTGAATTTTGAGGTTTCATATGGTCCGCACTAGAAGTTATGATATGACAGACAATAAGGTTTAAGTGTGTATTTTAGGATAAGGCCAACACAGTTGGATCGATGTGCAGTAAAGAGATAATGTTTAATAAGAGGTCCAGACCTATATAAAGATTCCCAAATGATTGTATGGGTTTGCATTATTGTTTGAGCAAAGGATCAAGCTGACAAGGTACAACTTTGGTATACAAGTTTCATACATAGCATGTCGACCTAGTTTTGGAATAATTCATGTTGCAGACATATACTTGATAGATTTCAATATTGAAGGTGCGTGGTGATGTGAATATAGTGTGAATTTGATGTGTATGCAATCTAAGGCAATTTTATGATTAGAAAGGAGCAGTGAGGGCAAAAGAACAAATTATATGTGAAGCAAAGAAGAAAAGTAGGGCAGATACAATGAAGACTTTTTAATCTATGTACTGAGCTATTAATGGAATTGCATTTCAACATTCTATATATGCATTTGTAGTAGTCTTCTCTTGGTAGTGAGTCAATCTTTCTTCTATCTTCTCTTCTCTTTTCTTGGTAGTGAACCTATTACAGTGAGCACTTCTTTGGACAGTGAGTCCTTGGGCAATGAGCCTTCATGTTATTTAGTTTTGATATCATAATATATTGTGAGCTAACACTCACCCTAGCTTTTCCCTTTTTGGGGTTTCCACATAAAAATCCTGGTGTCTATGTGTTATGACTTTGTGACTTCTCTTCTTATGTTTATTTTTCTTTCATGTTATAAAATTTGGTAAATGGATTAATGAATATGTGAAAGGAAGGTTTTACAGAATACTGATTCACCCCCCTCTCAGTATTCTTTGTGTTCAACAATTGGTATCAGAGTGAGGTTCCTTGGAAGAAGTTTAATAGCTTGAGGAAGATTTGGGAAAGTATGCACATGGTAGTCAAAAGTTATCCTGGTCTAGGCAGTGTCACAATTGATGATTGCACATATGTCAGTAATCAAGAATTAAAAAATGCTCTTGAAGATCTTGATAAGTAAGAAGCAGATATCATGGATTTGAAGGAAAATGTCAAAGAAGCTGATGAATGCATCCTAAAGCTAAGAGAACAAATCAAGAGATCAAAGGATAGGAGTAGAGAGATAAGTGAACAATTGAAAGCAACAAATGAAATCCTAAATGATTTATCAATGTAGACTGAAGAGAAAGAAAAGACTCAAGAGCATTTAAATCAAGCCTTGAAAGACAAGTCTGAAGAATGTGAAAAGTTGGCAAAAGATGTTGTGCTTCTAAAATTTGATCTGGAAGTGGCTAATGGCTATAAAGAAAAGTTCAAAATAAGATCTACCAAGCTTGATGAGTTGATTGCAAGTCAGAAAAGTCTAGATAACAAACAAGGTTTGGGATTTGAAAAAGGAGAAAGCTCCAAATCAGGACAAGTTAACACTAAGATGAAGAGAGTCAAAGGCAATCAGTTTTAGAATTAGAGAAACAAACCTAGAAGACCTCTGGTCAGGTAACTAAATGCTCAAAGGTACCCATCCTTTAATGGTTATTGTTTCAAATGCAATAAGTTTGGTCATAGGGCTACTCAGTGTAGGACTAGAATAAATCAAAATGTTCCATCATTCTCAGGTCAGTGTTTTAATTATGTATAAGTTTGATAAGGAATGGTCCCAACAATTCAAGCAATGATCAATATTTCAATGGAAAGTGCTTTGCATGTGCAATAGATTTGGACATATGGCTAACCAATGCAGATCAAGAATAAATCAAACAAATGGAAGAAATCAAGAACAGAGGAATGTGGTATGCTACAATTGCAATAGACTTGGACATATTGCAAAATTCTGTAGAAGCAAGAATGTGAAAAGGAACAATCTTGCAGAAAAGAGGAAAACATAGAAGAGGGAAGATAAAGGTAAAAACAAAGTTGATCCAATAGAAATCAAGAAGGAAATGAGCAAGGTATGGATTAAGAAGGATGTAAATGAGGTTAAGGATGGATCCGCACCAACTTCTGGTGCAGATACTTCCTCCAGGAAGTAAATTGGGAGCTCTGGCTCAGGGGCAACTTTTAATGAATATTTTAATCCCCTAGCCAGATAGTGGGTGTTGAGATCCAACACTAAGGTATGAGTTAAAGTAGTATTGGATGGATCAATTAGAGAAGAAACTGACATAAAAAGACCTAATGTGGCACATTCCGAAGCAATCTTAATCGACTATGTCTAATAGTGAAGTGTTTGGTAGCTTTTTGAGAACAACATTTATGACGACTAGGTTTTTACCTAAAAAGGGTTAAAAAGGGTCACATTCAAAAGATTAATCACTTTGCATTTAAGCTATCAATTGCCTAAGGAGAACTGAAGTAGAATTCCAAGAAACCTCAATGATTTCTAGAGATTCAAAGGAACTCATAGTGATTTCAAGTGAAGAAAACCCTAATTCGGCAAAAGAGGTATTTATAGTTTGAAACCCTACCATGAACTTGTTTGAATTCTTGCAGTGATGGCTACACCACAAGTTATTGATGTCACTAAGAGACCATGACTAAAATTTAAGAAACATCCATTCAAGTCTACTAAAGTTGATCTTGACGATGCATTTTTGAAAGTAACCTATGGTGTGATGCATGAAGAAGATATTAGGGCTTACATCCATGTTGCCCTAGATGAACACAACAACAACAAACTTGGAGAACTGTATATGAATCATCTGTGTGGTGAGAGTTATGAATTGAAGGAGGAATACAAAGCCCTAGAAATGAATAAATTCCTGCAATACATAGACTTTCCATCATTTACAGAGGACTCATGGGTCTAGTATGTGTTAAGCAGAGTGCACAATGAGTTTATGTGGCTCAATATACCATTCGTGATCACAAAGGATCCTATAAGGGCTATTATAGGGTTAAATTTGACTGGAACAGTGTTTGTGTTGAAAGTCATGAAAAATAACATAGTGATGGAAGCCACTGGTGCCAAATTTGATAAAAGGGCAATGACAATCAATGACATTGAAGATCACACAGTCAAGTTTGCATCCATGGTGGTCAGTTACAAGATCTACTTTACAAACTGGGAGAACTCTATCTCTAGAACTGCCATATACACAGCCTATGAGATGGATAAGAAAAAAGCAAATTATGACCTTTGTGAGTTGCTTCGGCAGCAATTAATGGAGAATCTGAAGAAGACAAAAGAGCACAAATATCCCTTCAAGTTCGGTAAGTTGATCATGTGCTTATTTTTCTATTTCATGCATGAATTACCAGGAATGAAGTTGATTTGGTCTAGTAGTCAACCAATTTCCATTCAAATTAGAAACCACCTGAATAGCATAGGAAGCTGGGATGCACATAATGCAACCCTATGGGGCTACTTCAAGAATTTTCAAAAAACAAGGCAATCCAGGGAGAGAATACCAAAGAGAATAGTTGAGAAATACAAGAATGATATATGTTTTATTATAAATAAAGACCAATGCTTGATGGAGGCTTTTGATCCTAGGACAGTTTGGGTCCTCCCAATGGGCTATGAAGTGGCTGAGAATATGTTGGATGGGTATGCTGAGCTCATGTTGAGAAAACCCAGGGACACCAATGAGCCAAGATTTGGTACCTATGAGGAACTGTCTGTGAAAGTGCATGTTGAACTAAGAAAGCTAGAAACTCAGGAAAAGATGAAGAAATTGGTAGAGTAATATGGCCAAAGCATAGGACTCACTAAAGAAGAAATTGCTAAAACAAGAGTAAGGACTGAAGCTGCTAGGGCAGCTGAGAAAATGAAGCAAGGTGAGCCTGAAAAGGCTGCAGAAGAATCTGAGAGGAAAGAGAAGGAGCCTACAATAACAAAGAAGAGAATAAGAGCATCTACTTCACAAAATTCATCTACATCCCCTGGTCCCACACCCTCTGTGGAAGCACCTGCAAAGAAAACTGCTGATAAAAGGTACAAATGAATGAAAACTGAAGCCAAAAGGATGCATGTAAGTATAAGTGTTGATGATGAGGAAACTGAGATAGATGAGGAAGTGAAGAAAATGAAAGATGAGGCTACAAAATCCTCTGGAAGAAAAAAGGAGAAGCCCTCTAGTAAGGATAGAATCAATAAAAAGATAAGGCAAGATGAGCCTGAGAAACGAGAAGCAACAATAAATTTGGATGATGTCTTGAAGGCTATAACAGTTGATAGAAATCTAAAACCTATAGCTCGACTGTATCATGATTATGATAATTATGAGACTATGGTAATCAGATATTTGGAGATGTACAATAGAGCTCTTATTGAAATAATTGTAGATCTCCCTGACACCCTTGCAAGCATAATGTCTGCCAAGAAGGAAGCAACAATAGTAAAAGACTTGGAGATAAGAGAAAATACATTGTTGAAACTATGTCCAAATGTGACTCCTGAGAAAAGATTTAAATTCTTTAAGATTCTTGGAGATAAATTTGAAATAAAGAAGAGGATCAACACTCTAATGTCTGGGGATACAAAAAAATTTGTGAAGAATATTAGAAAAGAAATACTTGACATCCTAAGAGATCTCAACATCTGAAACATTTATGATAAAGAAGATACTAGTGTTGGAGATGACACATTTATTCCAGAAGTCAGCCTGGATCAAGGGTTGGACAAAAATTATGAAGAGATAAAGTAGAAAGAAGATCAAACCCTTGCATCTGATCAAGCCCTTGTTACTGATGGTTAAGATAAAACTGACAAGGACCAAACAAGGATAAGTACTCCTCCAGATGAGCAAACTGATGATCAAGAAAACAAGGAAAAAACCACAAAGCAAAATAAAGCCAATGATCAAGAAAATGAACAAGTTGAGAAGGGCTCCTCTCTGGAACAAAATATTGATGAATAAGAGGCTATGGATCTTGAGCAACTGGAGCAGAATCAAGAAGAAGTGTCTAATATGGCAAGAGACAATACTGCCTCACAAGATCTAGTAAATTTTGTTAAGGAATTTTTGGAGAAGCAACAAGGAACACAAGTTTTGGATGAGACCGAGTTTCTGCAAGGACCAATAAACTTGGCTTTAATGTCTCCTTTGTAGAAATTCAAACTAGTATCAATTGTTCAAGAAAAAATTCTAAGGTCTCACATCTAGGATAGTGAGCTCATCGGATAAGCATCTGGTATTTTGGAGAAATCATTTAGAATCTTTTGAGAAATCTGTTGATATAAAGGTTAGGAAGGAATTTGATGATAAAAGATTAACAGAGTTGAAGACTAAGATGGACAGTGATAAAATTTTGTTAGATAATAGCATCAAGAATATATAGAATACTATTAAGGAAGTTTTTGACATATACAAATTTTTCTTATCATGGCTTGAGACCACTAAGGAAATGGAAGATAAGATCAAAGCTATGGAACTTCAATTAGTGAATATTTCTAAGTCTTATGATCTAGCAATTGATTCCATAAGCAATAAGGAAATACAAGTTATAAATATTCATAATAGCATAAGTAGTCTGCTGAGAAAAAAGGAAGAAATGAAAAACAGGATGTGCCAATGGAGAGGGTTAATAAGCCCTAAAATTGATTCAATGTCAAGTCTAGCTATTGAAGCCTTAAAGGTTAAGGCAATAACTGATACACCTTCAAATGTGTAGAAGGCACAAGACTTAGTTTTTTAGATTAATGGTAACATTCAAATTTTGAACAGTGCTAAGAATAGGTGGTATGGAGACCTAGCACAATTAAGGATTATTTACAATGATATCCTTTCACCCACAACTAATTAAATTGGAAGATTGCACCTATACATATGTGGCTAAGTATAACAATTTTGCAATACAATTTTGTTACTTGTACATACATCTTTGCCATTGATATCAAAGGAGGAGAAGAAGATCCAGTGAAAAATGACTAAACATATTAAGGGAAGAAGAAAAATAGAGTGTACATAGTAAGGGGGAGCAGATAAACATTTTTCACTAAGTGTTGCCATCAATGCCAAAGGGGGAGATTGTTGGCAACATGGTCAAGAGACACTACTGATATGGTGAAAACTTGATGTTGTCATTGATGGCAACAACCAGACATGATTTGGAACTATTCTTGAGACAAAGTTGTGTGTAGCTTTTTGGTCCAGAAAGACTAACTTAGCCAAAATTGACTAAGTTTTGGCAGTTTACCAAGACAATGATAGTGATTCAGTTGGTACTCCTCCACAGTTGAAGATCATGATATGTGGTTTTGGTATGTTATACACAATCCTTTGATGATGTTATGTTCCATTTCTCAAGTCCTGATAATCTCTAGAAGATACATTATTATTTGACTAAGTCCGATAAGCAGAGTGCAGTGAGGAACAGTGCAGAACACTTGAGTAATTCACTCCACATTCCTCTGCTATTGGTTATCTCGATGTGAGATTTGAAGGTGTTGTAAACACATATATTGACTATCTAATTCCATATTTGTAGTATTTGAATTCCACCAGAAGACCATCTACAAGCTTCCAAGTTTCGACAGTCAGTCTGACAGTTTTTAACTAAGGAAGAGGTAACAGTTCTGAGATCCGCATATTGCCACATAAGAATACTATGACCTGTGGTTCTGAAGGTATCATTGTTGATGTCTAATGTATGCTTGATGCAAATTTTGAGGTTTCATATGGTCTTCACTGGAAGTTATGATATGACAGACAATAAGGTTTAAGTGTGTATTTTGGGATAAGGCCGACACACAGTTGGATCGGTGTGTGGTAAGGAGATAATGTTAATAATAGGTCTAGACCTATATGAAGATTCCTAAATGATTGTATGGGTTCCCATTATTGTTTGAGCAAAGGATCAAGCCAACAAGGTACAACTTTGGTATACAAGTTTCATACTTAGCATGCCAACCTAGTTTTGGAATAATTCATGTTATAGATATATATACTTGATAGATTTCAGTATTGAAGGTGCATGGTGATGTGAATATAGTGCGAATTCGATGTGTATGCAATCTAAGGCAATTTTGTGATCAGAAAGGAGTAGTAAGCGTAGAAGAACATAGTATGTGTGAAGCAGAACAGAAAAGTAGGGTAGATACAATTAAGACTTTTGAATCTATGTACTGAGCTATTAATGGAGCTACATTTCAGCATTCTGTAGATGTATTTGTAGCAGTCTTCTCTTGGCAGTGAGCCAATCTTTCTTCTATCTTCTCTTCTCTTTTCTTGATAGTGAGCACTTCTTTGGATAGTGAGTCCTTGGGGAGTGATCCCTAAGGTAGTGAGCCTTCATGTAATTCAATTTTGATATCATAATATATTGTGAGCTAACACTCACCATGGTTTTTCCCTTTTTGGGTTTTCCATGTAAAAATCCTAGTGTCTATGTGTTATGACTTTGTGGTTGCTCTTCTTATGTTTATTTTTCTTTCATGTTATATAATTTAGTAAATGGATTAATGAATATGTGAAAGGAAGGTTTTACAGAATACTAATTCACCCCCCCTCTCAATATTCTTTGTGTTCAATAGGAGGTATGTGGGAATGTTATGGAATGGAAGGGAACCAAGACTAACAGTTGCACACACCATGATAAACATTGAAGCTTTTGATTTGGAGGAGGTGTAGGAAGTAATGGTGATGTTTTCTTAGGGGATGGGTGATGTAGGTATTTAGGTACCCACATGGACTTAGTATTTTTATGATTTTTGCTTGACTTGTGGGATGAAGGAATTTGAGATTTTTGGATGGAATGGGATTTTTAGGATTTTTGAGATGTGGATGCTTCATTTGACTTTCTTTCTTTTCACTTAGGGACCCAAACCATTTTAGTTTTGGCCTTTTCTTTTGGAAGTATGGGCTTAGGTAGCCTTTTGGATGTATTTTGCTTAGACTCTTTGCATTGATGTCCTAAGGCATGAGGACCTTTAGGATTTTTTGATTTGTGGAAAGAGGCATCCAAATTTTTATTTTTGAATCCCATGTACATGGTGGAAGCTTCATGTTTAGATGATGTGTGCATTGATTGGTCATGATTAGGAGTTTTAGAGGATTTTTTGATGAATGGATAGGAGGGTTGGATGATAGGGATGTTAGGCATTGGGAGAAGTGGTGGTAGAGTGTATGTAGGGATATTAGGAGTTGGAAGTAGTGGAGGTAAAGTGGATGGTGGAAGGTGTATGGTCACATGCTTTTGGGATTTATAGGACAATGGAGGTGGAATGGCAACATATGTTTTGGGAATATGACACGGTTTATGATGGAAAGTGGTGGACTTAGGAGGCATGGAGGAATAACCAACATCTTGAGATTGTTTAACTTGGGGTGTATATCCAAGGCCATACAAACGTGGAGGGACTTTGACATGGATGGGCTCCAAAATTCCTTGTTCATGAAGGCCTCAGCCTTTACCTTGATAGTTCATTTTTTGGAGTATGCGATGGACAATGGGATTAGGGGTGTTTTGGACACTAGACTTGAGCTCATTATTGGATGGAGAAGGTGAGGTGATAGATAGAGGCTGTTGCTTTCCTAAAGAAGATTATTCATGGATGAAGATGGATAGACCAATAGGATATGTTGGATTTGAAATAGGGTCAATAGTGGATAATGAAGGATCATTAGGATCTTGATTATCCTTATGCTCATTAAGACCCAAGCTGTTGGTTTGATCATCTATGTTTACTTGGGAGCCAAGTGTCTCATCAAGGGAGGTGGATGTTTGTACATCATGGATAGGGCTAGATGGAGGATGGATAGAAGCAATTTAGATATCTTGTTCATGGATGGGTATGGGATTATGGATAGATGGAGTGATAAGCTCTTGACCATGAAATGCATAAAGTTGGCTAGGAGGATCATCATAGTTTTCTTAATCATAGAGGGGATCTTGATCATAGATAGGAGCTTGATCATAAATGGGATTAAGTGTGCTATGGATGGGTTCAATAATGGAATGGATTTGATCTTGCTTGGAATAAGGGATTGATGTTTCCACATGCTTAGGATTAGGATATTGAGATAACTCTTGTGGTTTGATGGGAGTGTAAGAATCTTGGAGAGGATTGATAAGTTCTTGACAATCACCAACATGAGGGTATGGTGGATCATGACTTGGACACATGGGAGAAGACTTTTTAGTAGGCTCAATGGGTTGTGGACTACATGATGGGGTTGAAGGACTAGAAATGGTGTTGGAAGATTTTTTTGTAGGTTCAAGGATAGGTATTGGATGACATAGTTGATTCCTTGCTAATAGCCAATGGATCACATCCTTCATAAGTGTATGGGTGTATGGACAATATAATGGATGGATAATGATGGTGGAAGTTGTTGTAGGCTTATGATTAGGATTAGGTGGAGTGGAAAGATCACATGGTGGAGGGATAAAAGGGATGGAAGATGTTGTAGGCTTGGGATTTTGGCTTTGATTGGATGGAGTGTCAAAGGGATTGAATGGATTGGTGGATTTGGATGACTTGCTTTTGTATGATTTGAATTTAGGGCATGGAGTTGATGGATTAGCAAGTGGATTGCATGGTGATGGAAGATACTTATAGGATGGATAAGCTAGATTGGTAGAAATCCCTTATAAAAGGTGGCATTAGGACTTAAGGACGCTTGATCTTGTTGCAAAGGATAGTTTAGGCTTGCATGTTTTGTTGTGAAATGAATTGATAGGTTGATGTAGGATTGAAATGATAGGTGGATGGACTAGGTTGGCATGATGATGGAGGTGACACATAGGATTGAGGTGGGATTTGTTGATGTTGTGGTTGTGTTTGATATGTGGATGGATTGGGTTTTGGACTTGTCTCATCACTAGAACGTGAAGGAGGGCCCCATCAGAGTATGAGTTTGGGCTTAGGATTTGAACTAGGCTTGTTAAGGATCAGGACCATTTTGAAAAGTGATTTATTAGCACTAGAATGATGATATGGAATGATTAGAATGAAGCTGATTAGACTAGAATGAAGATGATGATATATAATGATTAGGATATGAGGTGGCTAAGAAGGGTGATTAGGATGATGAGGATGACTTGTTTTAGAATGAATACATGATGTAAAGAATGTTTAAGATGATGTGCTTATGGGTTTGTGTTGATAGCTTGACTTGGTAATTTTCAAACAATGATTTCACATGTACATGCATGAATCACACACACAAGACACACTAGTGATTTTGACTTTGAAAATTGAATGTTGTGATTAGGCAAACACTTGTGAAGACATATCAACAAGCCTAATATTAGTCAAGTGGGTGTGGCCAAATAGGTCTTAGTCTAGGATGCACAAGTTTGACTAAGGATGTCCCCAATATACTCAAGGTACGGAGGCCCAATTCTACGAAATGAAAGTGAAATAATGTCACACAGCTGGGAGAAAGGGGTAACCCACCCTTCACCTTCATTTCCCCAAGGTATAAAGTTCTTGGGGGCTTAGCCTAAATGACAAGATTTCAACTTCCAATAGGGTGTATTTTAATTCACACCTCGCTATTTAGACTCTGCTGGAATGCTAGAGTTGAGGTTGTCCCTTGGAGTGGTGTGTCTCCAGGTAGGCCTCCTAAGAAGGGTAACAAAAGAAAATCTAGTGGGTTCTTTTGATCTCCAAGATCACCTTGTAGTGCTAGGAGAGAGCATACACACACACTAGATTTACACTCGCAATATATATCTTCCCTTAGAAAATGAAATGTGTGTTGTGAAAGTGAATGGATGAAAGGTGTTTTTGATTCTCAAGATCACACGAAGTGCATGAGAAGAGAATACACACCTTCAATCACACTCAAGTTCACCAAGAAATGAAAGCACTTATTATTTTTAATCCAAAGTCAAATGTGTGAATGAAGACACAAGTTCTTTTTAAGTCCAATTTCGATGTATGATTGCAAACAACGATTCTTTTTGATGCCCAAATCCAAATGTGATAAAAAACAAGTTGATTCATTTTAATGCCCAAATTGAAGTGTGAGGACAAGCAAGTTAATTTGATGAAATAAAATATGAGAGATGAAATGAATCCACTTGAAAAAATTTTGTCTTCAGATTTGCTACTGTAGCTGATGCTGATGTTGTTACAGCTCCTTAAGCTCACCTAGAAGCCACCAAAACAAAAAGAAGACAAGAAAACTTGCAAAGTAATGCGTTATGATGAAAAATAACAATCTGATAAAAATATGATGTTTATGAATAGTTACAACAGAATAAACATCATAAAAAATTTCATGAGATTCTATGCTATTTTAAAAAAAAATCATCAAAATCTGATAAAAACTGCACAAGTTATATAAGCATTTGAAGTTGCAAATGAAGGTTGTTGACTTTTACAAAAAAAAATGATGAAAATGGTATATTCACCTGAAATGTTTTTTGCCACAACATAGTTGGGCAAACCAGCTTCCTAACACCACTCATTTCGTGAAATTTTGACCTATTTTACAAAAGTTATGGCCAAAAGAAAAAATGCTACCCAATTAGGGCTTGAGGAGAAAGGAGACAAGCCTGACTATCAAGAACTGACCACTAGTGGTCAAGTCCACACCTAGTCACATGTAACAATTTGAAGGTGGCAGTCAGGTTGGGTGGTTACAGTTAGGACTTAGTGCCCTTGGTCACCCATGTGACCAGGGCCCAGAGAAAAGAAAAAATAAAAAGGAATAGGGGGTGCAAGCCCCCTAGGTCATTGATGTGACCTCAGATCAAAAGAGTCAACCAAATCAAAAGAGTTGATCAAATCGGCTAAACTAGCCAAGCATTGACCAAGATAGCAAATAGAGGCCAAGTGAAGGTGGGTGGTTTAGGACTTAGTGGGCGGCGATAGGATTATAGGTGGTGTCGACAGGTCTGTGAGTGGTGTCAACCAATCATTTGAGGTAGGCAGTTAGGGTTTGTAGAGGCGACAAAGGTTGGCAAAAGTTGAGGCGATAGGTTTTTAGGGAGTGTCCAGGGCAATGGTCAAGGTTTTGTGGAGTGATGGAGTGGCAGTTAGGATGCAGAGAAGGAAAAAAGGCTACGGGGATGAAACCAGGTGGTCGACAGAATAACAGACGGCGGGTATGGATTTCAAGTGACAGTCAGTAGGTTTTCGAAGTGGCGCTAGGGTTTTTGCACTGTGGTGGAATGGAGGAATCAGGGAATTTAGAAGATTTTATTTGCAATCAGTGGTGGCGATAGGGTTGTGAGGGGAGGCAACCAAGAGAACAATGGTTGTCAACTGTAGCCTGTTAGGGTTTTTTAGCAGAGTCAACAAATTAAACCTGCAACAAACCATAACATTAAACTTGCCACAAAAACCTATGATTGTAGCAACTATAAAGATCAGTATGGTGGGTTTGTACAGTACGGATCCATACTGTACGGTTTGTTGTGCAAAAAAATTTCAAAAATTTCATAGTGAGCAAAATAGGTTGAATTTTATGTCATTTTTCATCTGCGAGGCCTCTCGGATGCAACGGTGAGGTTTTCTTTAGGAAAAGAAGAAACCTGTGAAAGATGATTACAAAAATTTGACAAAAAATGTTAGATTCACGTTAGGTTCACCAATGTAATCTAGGGAAAATCAGGGAAACATTGCTAACAACAATCATGAAACCCTAACTAAACAATGGAGTACAAGATAACATAGAAATCAAAGCATAACAACAAACTAAATGGAAGATGAATGAGAATGGAGATCAAGAATCATTTTGACAACATGAGGCTACTTGGAAACTGGATCCCCCAAATGGCTTGGGTGAGGGTTGATTTATAGGAGAGGAGTGATTTGAATTGATGGCTAAGATTGAAAGTTGATTTGAATGATGTGGACGGTTGAGATTGAATAGGGTTTCCCACTCCACAAGGAGTTGTAGTCATGTGACAAGTGTGCGGATAGGAATAGGGCTGACCTAATTTAAATAATAAAATTATTTAAATTAGTTGGACATGTGAAGAGCATTAACTGAAAGTTGTAGTATGACTCATAATTCAAATTTAAGATTATTTAAATTATGAGAGAGGGACAAGTGTTGGAATGAGGTTGAAGATGAGGACTAATTTAAATATTTTATTTAAATTAGTTGAAAAATAGGAGAGGGCTAATTTAAATAAATATTTTATTTATTTAAATTAGAGGAAAGGTGGGAAATTAATTAAATAAATAGGATTTATTTAATTAATTGGCTAGTGGGATAAATGTGATTAGGATGGGAAATTAATTAAATAAATAAGATTTATTTAATTAATTAGCTAATGAAAGGGGTCTAGGACAAAATGTCATAAGATTATCTTACTTAATGTATCCACAAGGTGATGTTGTAAGACATGGACAATTTTAAGTGTCTACACTAGATATCAAGCTAATCCTACGCAAACTCATGAGAAGGCAGTAAAAAGAATATTCAAATATTTGAAGGGAACTCCGGAATATGGTTTTTGGTATAAGATGGATGATAAATTTTCTTTGAGTGCATATACTGATGCTGATTGGCAAGGATGTGTGGATGACTGGAGAAGCACTAGTGGAAGTGCTTTTTTATTAGGAGATAGATTGGTCTCTTTGCTTAGTAAGAAGCATGACTCAGTGTCCTTATCCATAGTAGAAGATGAGTATATTGTTGTAGCATCTTGTTGCACCCAAGTGCTTTGGATGAAGAAGATTTTGAAGGATATAAAGGTGGTGTATGATGAACCCATTCCCATATTATGTGATAATACCAATGCAATAAACATTTCCAAGAATACGGTGATGCATTCAAGGACCAAACATATTTCTATCTGGTATCACTTTTTAAGAGAGAAGGTTGCAGAGTAAGAAGTCAAATTGGAGTATGTTCCTACTAAGGATCAAATTACAGATATCTTCACTAAGGCACTTTCAAAGGATAATTTTGAGTATCTCCAACAGAAGCTAGGGGTTATTGCCCCTCCTTCTAACTAGATGTATAGTGCATCTATCTAGGGGGAGAAATTCATGTCATATCCTTTTCTCCTGGCTTGATGTGAACTACCTCTATGGGGGAGTAGGTAGTTGGTTGGTTGTTGCTGATAGGGGTGTTGGTGCTTGCATGAGCAGTCAGGCTTCAAGCATTTGAACATGCAGGCACCTTCCCAAAAAATCCAAAAATATACTAAGTCTTCGGCCTCCTCAGCATTTTTCAACTGTAGCATCATATTTTCTTTGGAGAGGTTATCATCATCATGTTTCTGGTCATCACCCTTTTGTTGCTTGCAAGGGTCATCATATTTTCTACCTGCATGATCTTTCGCCAGTGTGATATTTTAACATTGGGCGATCTTAGTTAAGATCATCCTGATGATGTTGCTGCAAGGTTCTAAGTATGACCCATTTTGCATCGGGGTCATCATATTTGAACATCGGGTGATCTTGGTTAAGATCATCCTGATGTTATTCTATCACTTCATGTTTGCTTTATCGCCCGGTGCTGCTAACGTCATTCTTTTATTGGGGCGATATTTGCCCGTCTGCATCATTTTTCTCTTAGGAGGTGGTCAGCATCATCATGATATTCTATCGACTAGATTTTTCATCAGGGTCATCATGTTTCAATATCAGGTGATGTTTGGATATCATCCCGATCCTGCAGTGGAGCTACAGTGCACCCTGATATTTCTGCGGGGGGTGATATTCTGAAATATCGGGTGATCTTATGAATATGACCCCAGCGCCAATATGGTGGTGACATCATCAGGATCCGAGGGGGGTCATTTTTTAACATCAGTCATCTTATGGAAATCCCCCGATATATGAATGTGATGGTGACATCATCCGAATATGAGGAGGTGTGCGGTATGCGGATATGATGATGATGTCATCAGGATTTTTTTGGACATGCGGGATGTTCATCGACCAGACATTTGGTATCAGCAAGGCAGGAGGATCTTTCTCTGATGCATCAGGTTGTGCCGATGAAGGTGAATATCAGGGTGACTTTCCTTATCGGGGTGATCTTACCAATAAGGGTGATATTTCGTATCAGGCTGATGCGAGATATCAGGGTGATGTTTGGGGGTGATTATCATGCAGGGTGATGATGATGTAAGGGTGATATTTTATATCCGAATATCATGCTGGAGGATGATGATGATGAAGGTCTTATACTAGGTGCCGTCAGGAATCACCAACATCATATATGCTCACGACCTAGTATATAAGGTGATGAGGAGGTTTCTGCAGGGTGCATGTGGGATAATTAGATCCTGCATGATTTGAATTATCAGGATGATATATTTTGGCGGGAAAGGTTTGCGATGCACAGTATGATGTTTTTGCTAAGGCTGCAAGTTGGTGTGCCATTAATGGCGGTTGTTGCAGGGTATGGGCGATGGCGTGGACAGATCTAGTACCTGATTGAAGATGTGAATCCCTAGGCGGTGGCACAGGGCTCAAAATCTCTTTCTATCCCTTCCTCCACTTGTTGTATTCAATGCGATGAGCACCATTTTCTCAATGTACTATATCTGGCAAATTTTGAGTTTGCCTAATGATTAATGCTGAGCACCTCCTTGCTGTATAAGTAGGGCTGTGTTTCTCATTTCAAGGTTGTTGAAGGCCTGAGGCATTTTTGTGTAAATAACGAAAGATAGGGCATGATCCTGGTTGTTTTATCCCATTTCGGAGTTTATGAGTTGCAACATGAATGTATTTTGTACATATATAAATGAAAAATGCTATATTGCATGTGTTTATCTGCCTGTCTCCTTTGTTGCATGCCTTTCCTTCTTTTGAATCTGGTTGCTAAGGGTTTCATAGATTCTAGGATACAGGGTTCTGTATCACATGCCTGATCTCTAACTTCCATTCAAGGAGTGGATTAAACTATTTTAGGTTGAGCATGGAGAAGGTTGTATGTCTGCAGGGATATCTGTAAGTAGAGGCAGCTAAATACCCACTCTTGGGTGATGTTTGTAAGGCAAGCATCAAGTCCAACCCCTGAAACTTGAGTGAAAGTTGCAAACCATCTGTTGTATACGTCTAGTTGACTCCTTGCCCAATGGATAGGCACCAGTCTGCTCCTGGGTCAGTAGTTATGAGCCAAAACCCCTTGTCTTGCATCCAAGACATTATGTCCACCCATTTCATCACTTCAACCTGTTAGTTGTAGGAGTAGGATTAGGAACCCCCTGCATACTCTCATACCCAACCAGACAATATGTCCAAGAATGTTGCCAACCTTGTGATCTATCATGCAGATCTTGGTCCATACATGAGAGTATTCTGCCTATTGTTGTCAAGTAAGATCTTTCTATCATTGAGCTAGTCAAGGTCACATCTTTAGCTATAGGGATACCCCCCTTGGTGCGGCAGAACCAGAAGTGAAGGGGAGGAGCTCACGCAACCTCCTGTATTAGTTGGTTGAATCTACCTATGCATTAGAACTGGCAAACCCTAATGCTAATTCAGAAGAAAAACCAACAAGGGGGTGCATGTATAATTATTCAAAGGAGAAGTGCAGTTGTTGAGAATGTGTTGATGATTTAAATGAAGACCTTTTCCCTTTGTCCTTTATGTCAAAGGGGGAGATTGTTGCACATATGTTACCTAAGGTTGTCACTAATGTGGTTGTCATTGATGTCAACACTCAGTTTGGGCTGTCATTGATGCTTATGTTGATGGTATACTTATGATGTATACTAATAGTGATGTTGTTGATGTTCATGGTTATATGTCATGCCTTGTTTAATTTCAATTAATGTTGTATTGAGTATGTTTGTTGTCAGCAGAGATGATATCATAATGTTATATTAAGATGAGAATTAGAAGCATTAAGATGAGGATTAGAAGTATTAAGATGAGGATTAGAAGTAATTTTGATGTTGGAGAGATGTTTTTGATGGTTTGTAGCATGTTGTATACTCTCTCCTATTGTTCATAAGGAAGTATGTGTTGCTACAAGAAGGCTCTGGTCTTCAGATGTTGGTGAAGGTTTCTGCTGCAGGAAGTTGCCTTGAAGACTGATTGGGAGAATGCTCTATATTTCTCCGCCTTTGAAGATATGGTCATACAGTTTAGAATTTAAGTTTACTGTGTTGTGAAGGTTCTACATTCAAAGTTTCATATCATTTGTCCCTCCGTAGAGAAAGTTGTAAGTGACAGAGTGTGGGATTGTATTTTCTGGTGGCTAGTTTTAGTGTCTGTTGGCTTGCAACACCAACTTGTTGCTGTATGAAGTAGTGAATTGGCTAGCAGAGAATGATCCTAATGATCTTGTGATATTTCCTATTGCTCTGCAAGGTGTTTTCTGGTTTCTCTATAACAGGATGTGGTTCAGAATGAAGGTGTTGCTGGGTTATGCTTTTGCTTGGCCGACTGAGGTATGTTGAAGGTGTGTGCCACAAAGTCTTTGTTGCATGAAATTCAATGAATGTTTTCAGATGTTGTATGGGTCATGTAGACTCATTTGGGAGAAGCACAAGTAGTGTTTAATCTTCCATGAGTACCGCCAAGTTGTAATGGCTCACATACTACAAGATTCATATTTTCTTGCTTAAGGCTAACCTATTTCAAACGTGTGAAGCGTGCGGATGTTATTCTTTGAAGGATGATGCTTTGAAGGGTGTTTAAGACCATGTTAAGTGTGTGTTGGAATCCACAAGGCATGTTCCTCTTTCTAGTGTTGCGTGTAGTTCATTTTAGGGCTTGCCCTCTACACGTTTCATGTTGTTTGATCTTTGGCTGACTTATAATTGTAATATTCTTGTTGTCTTTGGCTGACATGTAAAGTAATCAATGTAATATCATGTATATATTGTAAACCTAGTTGATATAGGTGAGGTGTGATTGCAAGTGTGAGTGTAAGAAGTCAAATGTGGATGTGTAATGCATCATGATGTGAGACTAAAAGAGAAAGAGCAGAAGTAATAGATCATGTTTGAATTCATCATGAAGATATTTTTGAGATAGAAGGGAAGTGAAGAGTGTGCCTAACTGATTGCTAGAGGCAGTGAGCCAAAGGAAAAACTTCTTGAAGGCTGAAAGAAGTGAGTCAGTAAGCTGTAGAGAAGACATTTGAAGAAGTTGCATAAGTTATCAAAGTAGAATTGCAATCATAAAAAAGATTGATCTTAATTGTTAGATTCAGATAGTAGGACTGTCATGTTGTAATATTTTCTAAGTTTGTTCTCAATTGAAGGAGTAGTTGCTTCCTTGGGTTGAAGCCCTAAAACAAAATTTGCAGGGAGTTGTATCTTCGTTGGGAGTGACCCTAAAACCTTTCTATAGGGAGTAGTAGCTTCCTTGGGTTATATCCCTAAAACAAAGTTGTAATTGTGTTTCTTTTGTGAGGATGTATTAGGAAAGTAGCTCCTAGCAGCTTTTCTCACCATGGTTTTTCTGTTCTTGGGTTTTCCACGTATATTTAGTTTTATCTTGTGCATGTGTGTTCATTGCCGTATCTTTCATTGTTGTTGATCTATTTAAGGATTATTGATCTTGTTAGAAGACTAAATTTGCATTATGTTGAAAGTTTAAATTTTGAAGATACTGATTCACCCCCCCTCTTAGTATCCGAGTGTGTTCAACACTTCCATATTACATCCCATTGAGGCTAGTTTTTGAAGTATGAAAATATGATTGTAGGAAGGTGAACCACAACAATGAGCATAGTTGACCATGGTAGATTCTAGATTAAATTCCTTGATGGGTTAGTGAAGGGGATTAATGGTGTGTTTCACACACATCTAGTTTGGCATGGAACCTATTATTAGTTAGCAAACTCAATGATGTAGATGTACAAGTTATTTTCTCTAGTAGAGGGTGTAAGATGATATGAGGAGATATGGTACTCACTAAGGGTGTTTTCTGGGCACTATATTTCAACTATATTTGTGCACTATCTAGTACAATGGTTCTTCTATTCCTATAGTGAAGAGATGAATAGAATCTAAGGCTTCACCATCAAAACTAGTGGCAAAGAGGATTATTGTGTTTACTTCAAATAGTCATTGTTTCTATGTACCTAAGAAAGATTGTCTTGCCTTGTGATCCACCCAAAGGTACTTGTTGGTAGGGTACATAGCATGGAAGAAAGCTACCACAACTTACTACAAAGGAGGTGTGGAGCACAAGGCCGACTAGGGCTAGTATATAAAGGACTGTTGTGTAAGGGACACGTCCCTATTGTAATATAATTTATATAAATAGTAAGTTTGAAAGATAGGAAGTAAGTGAGAAAAGGAAGCATATATATAGAGCAGAGACTCGGACCTACCTATTGTAATAGATGTTGAATATATATAAGGGATATATAAGGATTATGGATTAATATTCAAATGTGTTATGAGGCATGTGATATATGATAGATAGTATAATCTTACTGCATTATGTTAATCCCTACTACAACTAATAGTTATTCTATCACTGTCTCTTCTAGGGTATAAACATACTACATAAGAATATATTAGGCTCAGGTCTACAACCTATGCTCCCATTTCTCTTGGCAACATTTGGTTCCATTACTAGGACCTTGGTATGAGTAGTGAAGAGTAAATAAGGTAAAATATAAATGTAATTTTATAAATAAGGTAAAATCATGTCCTATTAGTCATAGCATAAAAATATAAATATAATTTTATGTAATAAGAGATATAGGTAAGGAAATTTAATAAAATGATGTTATTTCCATTGAGTGGGTCTATCACAATATACTTAGATGATATATCACTATAATCTAGTACACCCACAAGATTATCCCTATCATCATGAAGTGTACCACCTTAAACATGTGTTGTGTAAAGATGTCAAATGTGGTAAATGTTGTGAAGGAACTAACTTAGATGCTATATCATTTGTTTACTTCTTTTCCTAATGTGTAACCTCAACATGTGGCTCATTATTTTAAGAATCATTCAATCCCATGATTTTAAGCTTAAACTTATATGATTCATATTTTTATAAGATCCCATAGTTTATGCTTTGATGTTATGCATCTATCCATAGAAGGCCCATGTATGCAATGATAAGCACAAAAACATTTAATCTTAAATGGTGCAAGATTAGATATATCCATTGGCTTAACAAGAGGCAAGTAATTTCACTCATGTTCCAATAATTATTCCAATATAACATACATGGAGGCTCCTCCAATCTAGCACTAAGATCTCTTAATCTTGTTGGTTTGATGTGTTCATGATGATTCTCACAATGAGTAACAAGAGATCCATCCTTATTGCTCCCCTTTTCTAAATTTGACATTGATAGTACCTCATTGGAATGAGAAGAAGTGCTAGAAGCATGATGATTTAAACAAGGATTTTCTAACAAAGTATGATGACATTTACATGCATTCTAGCACATAAATCTAAAAATTAATGATAAGGATTGTAAAATACTTTCCTTTTGATATGTGGGAGTAAACCATCAATAAATAAAATTTGAATCTCATCATCCTCCAATTTTAAACTCATATTAGTAACCAAAGCTTGAAATCTCAACATATAATCCATAACCCACTCTTGCTCTTCTTTCTTGCATTGCATGATTTTAGAAACACTTATCTTAGGCTCAATATTGTAATAAAATGTTTCATGAACTTGATATCCAAATCCAAAAAAAGGAAATATAGAAGCATATGGTAATGAATAAAACCATATAAATGCATGACCACTCAATATTGTTGGAAACAATCTAGAAAGCAACTTGTCTTCATGAAAATAAGTGAAACGTGTAATTTGGAAGGACCTAAAAGAAACGGATCACCTCTATTATCATACTTTGTAGAAAAGTGCCACGAATTCACTTGGTGAAGGATAAGTCAAAATGTCATACCAAAAGGTCCTATACAATCTCATTAGTAGAATCTTTCGTTTTAAAATATTTTATCATAATCATCAACACAACTATCTCAATGGTCCAAACTACTTGTGATGGAGTTCCAATAATAGAAAAGATCATGCTCAACATGACCCATATCCATATGTGTATACTTATCACATATAATAGTGGAGGAAGATATATCATCAACTTGTGCTCATTAGCCCTATATATACAAAGTAATTATTGTAAGAAATCCTCATGTTGTTCTTATTATTTATGTGAAACTCAATCATGAGCAAAGTGAGGTTTAGAAGAATTTAGTGCATTTAAGCACTTAAAGATATTTTATGGGAAAGCATAAAAGGATCCAAAGAAGAATACCCATGGACATAAAAAAATTGGTATATCATCATGATGCATAGAAAAATTCATGGGATCCATAACACAATGACCAGTAGAGTGTGAAAAATAAGAACCATGTGAAACACATGTATAATGGTCTATAAGCACATGGAAAAACATGGAATGATGTATAATAAACATGACATGAATCAAACCATTGTTTAGCTCTATATATCAATGTATCACCAAATGCATGCACCAAAGTATCATCATCATGTATATGAGCATAATATGAATCTAAAAATGATATGAAATGTAATATTGATTGTTCATTACTGCCAATTGACTATCATAAGTTTATCAAACTAATGTGCATCATAAACCAAATCATCATGAATCAAAGATTCACCATCCACATCATGAGAAGATAAAGAACTAGCACTATGGTCCTCACTAAATACATCATAATAGATAAAGAGTGAAAATATAGAGAAGGACTAGCAATCTCATGTAAAGGTGGAACATGTATATCAACATCACTAGGCTTTTCAAAGAAATATGATGCAAGAGAGGCACATGGAATAGAATCCATAGATGTAAAAAAAAATTATCATGAGATGGAGAAGGAATATGCTCACTAGGTACAACATTACATGAATACATATCTCTAGATGTATCTTGAAAGAATATAGAGATAAAGTAGTAACTAAGTCATTATCATGGGCCACAAAAGAGGCATCGCTATTATTAAAGCATAGTGATATAGGAAGTGATCTTGGTAAGAAAGGTGGAGAAGACATCCATGATAAAAAAAATTAGTAATGAAAGTGCATGAGAGAAGGGGATGGGGTAAGGATCAAATTGATAACAAACAACAATAGCTCAATCCTAATCAAAAGAAATAAATGAAACACAAATGAGGGTGGATCCAAACCTTAATCAAATATGAAATAAAAGGCATGCAATTAGAAGTATCAAATTTGAAAAATTAGCAAAGAATGTCAAGACCCTAGGGGGTTCTAATATTGGGTTCATCATTTTATGTACAAGAAAAAATAACACACCTCACATAAATATCGTAGAGTAAATCAATTGAATCACAATGAATAACAATTTAACTTAGGATAAAGAGTTATGACTAGAAATATGTACCTAATAGAATATGAAAATAAAATGAAATACCAGTAATATGTGTCTACCTAGATGTTGATGAAGAAGAGATGAATTTAACTATGATAAATGGTTGCTACCTAAAATCATAAATCAGTTGTGGAAATTGTGTTGTGTGAATTGTAAAACTATCCAATGATCTAGTTCACTTTCAACCTATGCAAGTGTGGAACTAAGTCCTATGCACAGATCTAAGTATTGCCTAAAATTCATTTGCCTTGGTATTTGTGACCTATGTCTAAAAAAATGGTGTTATTAAGCATCATTTAGGAGCTTGCTTGGCAAGTCGATTCTACCTTGGTCAAACCCCTATTATTGAGTTAATGATATAGGATTAGAAAGTGTTGGAAGACAAGAAGTAAACAAACAATGATGCCTAGAACGTTGATGCAAATTGATGATGTAATGTTAATGCTTTAATATGCTATAGATTAGTCTTGGATGTTCTTGGGTGGTGTGAAATGAATTAGGGTTCGCTCTTAAATACAACACCCTAATACATAACTTAATGACTTTTGTACTTAAGTCAACACATAAGTACAATCAGATTAAAGTGACCCCAAAATGAATAGGGGACAATCACCTACATACTAATCATTGTATAGTGGACAAAACTTATCACTTACACACTAGTCATTGTATAGGGGAAAATCAGATTAAAGTGAGCCAAAAATGAATAGGGAACAACTTAAAGTGACCCCAAAATGAAAGGAAAAAGTATAGGCTATGCATTTTTCCCATTATAGTTTCAAATTTGAGGGAACTTATTTAAACTGTTTGATTATTTCCTCCAGTTGCCAAAATTCAATGACATATCACATCCTTGTGGTAAACATCTTTGGGCCCCGCGACCACTTGAGCACATATGCCACACCTTTTCATGAAAGAAACGCAAGGAGAGATGGAATAATGGGAATAGTAAGAATCCAAAAAGCAGTAACCAAAGAACAAACCAGAGAATGTAAATGTGGGATCTACAATCTGATGGAACCAATTTATATCTGTAGTGGAAAAGCTAAATTGTTGAGACATCATGCAAATGATTGTCCATTGGTTTCCATTCTAATATATTAATACGTATTCTTTCGTAATGCCCATCGAACGAATATCAAAAAATAGACGGTTTTCTAAATTGGACGCCTATTTTGATTCCCAGTTCTATTTGTTGTCCGTGAGTAGGATCGCATCTGCTGGAAAGCACTCTCTGTATTTTCTTTATAAGCCTCCTCATCCATGGTGGAAATAAGCAACGCCAAGAGAAGAGACCGTTTTTGTTCAAGGCCTCGTATGAGCTGAGTAGAGAAGAATAGTTACATCTCGTTGCAGATCATTTCTCAATTGATTTTGCTTCAATCTCATAAGCTAAAGTACAGTTAACTGAGAAATGATTTGCAATGGGGCTGGCTTTTTCATTGCCTCTGCACTTCTCTAACATCTTACTCATATGGGTCTTTTACAAAAAGCTGTTTATAAGATAAGAAAATGAGCAGTGTTTGGCTTAGTGAGAAATAAGCTTGCATGGCAGATCTGTACAGTCAAGATTAGAGAACATCTCTTGTTTGTCCAGGCTCAAGCACAAGCCAGAGGTATGATGGTAATTTATAGTTTGCTATTCATTTTGTGAAGGCATATGTGTCAAGGCACTTTGCTATTTAGTTTTTACTTTCATTTAACTGTACTAAAAAATTCATAGCATTTGCAGTAGCAATATGCTCACAAAGCTTTGAGGAATTAAATGTTTTGTATATCTATTATCTAATGGAGCATGTTTAAATTTCATCCTTCCCTATGCAAAAGAATTGTTGTCAAAATGAGTAGTACATTGATTGCCATATTCCTGGTCCTTATGACGGTATTGTTATTTGGACTGGATTTTCTTATCAATTCTGTATCCTTAATAATCTATATGTATATGAAAAGTATTATTTCTTTTTTATTTGGCACTTGTATGTAGTGTCTTTATTTTTTAAGTATATATTTTAAGTTTCTTTATTTATTAAGTATATACTTTAAGAAATGTCTATATTTATTAAGTATATACGTTAAGAAATGTTTTTTTACTATAAAGAAACATAGTATCCTAGACTTCTTTTTTTTTTTTTCATACTGGAAATCAAATTTTGTACTATTTGTTTTGGCAATTTAATGATTAAATTATTCTATTAATATATAACTTTTTTGATGATTCAATGACCAAAGTTTCTATAATATATAACTTCTAAATAAAGGTGTTGAAAATGGGAAGAGTATAGAAAGTCAAAATTAACTTTTGTTAAATTAGGGAGATTTAAGGGTCCTATTTAACTTTTTAATTAACTAATATCACAAATAAAACCATTTGTGCACCTAAAACCTCCATCTTTGTTCCAATCCCCACATGTCTATACCTCAAACACTATTATGTCATGCTCTTTCTTTCAAACACAACCACATGTAGTAGCATCCTCTGAATTTGTTGGGAAAGGTGTCTCAACCTTGCATCACAATGCTTTGTACTTATTAATTAGTTGTATTTATTTATTATTTGTCCTCACATAGGAAATAGGGCATCTCACTTTGAGGTGACATTCTTGGCCACCTGTCAATATTTTGCAATATGTGTAAGAGATTGTAAGCGCATCTAATGTCATCATGATATGTAAGAGCATCTTATGACATTATAAGATGACATTTTCTTATGATGGATTCTATGACACATAAGAACATGATTGTAGGAGAGTTACATTGGAATCTTAACCAACATTATGACACATGTTATGATATATCATAAGACATCTTTGAATGGGGGTAATGGAGCCAAAATGGAATGCCCAAGTTGATGATTCGGTTATGATAGATTATGACAACATAATAGGATCATCTATTATTAGCATGTTCATTGATCGATGGAGTTGGGCATTGGAATTCCTCATGGAGATTTGGGTGCTAGTTTTGGGGTGGTATTCACCCATGGTTTATGATTTGTTGTTTGCAATTTCATATTTTGTCTTCTATATATTAGTGCTTAGGATGGAGATATAGTATGATGTAATTCTTGTGGGGGGTTATGCTGTTGCAATTTCTCCAAACTTGTGTTGGTTGTTATCTTGTGAAGGCTTGAGCCTATTGATGTACTGTAACCAAATTGGTATCATGAATATATTGATTCAAGATTTTGAGGCTAGGTTTTTTACAAAAAGAGTTTTCCTAGGGTAAACATTGTGTTATTGTGGTATTGTTTTTGTGTGTATATTTTCTTTTGAAAATGCTAGATTATATTTTGCATGCATTTTTATCCTCATTGATTAGTGTAGGAAGTGTTTCTGCTATCAACTTCCTTTCATGTGGTATCAAATCTTGATTAACTTTATTTTCTAAGTGGTAGGAGAGAGATTTCTTAGACTATATTCTTAGTTTGAGTGGGACTTGTGTGTAGAAGATCTTTATTTTCAAGGAAAATGGCAAGTACATCATTGTTGCAGATGGAATGATTTAATGACACAAAATGTGAGCTATGAAATCTCAAGATGGAGGATTTTTTGATAGACTAAGCTATACGATTAGTAGACTTTGAAAGTAAACCTATAGTCTAATGAAAGATGAATACTGGGATGTGTTATATTAGAAAGTAAGAAGCCTCATGTGGATTTATTTGGCAGATTTAGTACTCTTGAATGTTGCAAAAGAGCCCACTACTAAAAACCCTTTGAGAAAAGTTGGGGATAGTTGTACCAAGCTAAATCCTTAGTGAACAAGATTTTTCAATAGAGAAAACCATACACTCTAATGATGGGTGATGGAGAATCAATTGTTGAGCAATTAATTGCATTTAACACCATTATAACCTAGTTAAATTATGTTGGTGTGAAGATGAAAGAAGAATATCATTACATGATCTTATTATATTCCTTCCTAGACTCATGGGACAATCTAGATCATTGGAAGTACTACTTCAAAGTGTGTTCTTGATGAGGTAGAAGTTTCTCATCTCTTGGAGGAGATGAGGCAAAAGATTTCCAAATCTTCTAAGGAAGCATTGGTTGTTTGTGGATAGTCAAAGGAAAAAGGAAAGAAGAAGGGCAAGAGTAGATCTAGTCGTTGGGGGAGAACTAAGTCTCCTAGTAAATCCAAGGTAAAATGTTGAAGCTATAGTAAGAAAGGCCACACCAAGAAGGACTGCAAGGAGAAAAAGAAAGAAAAGAATGAATTAGATGATGATTTAGATTCTAGAGCTTCTCAAGATGAATCAAATGCATTTTTTACAACCCATTGCTACACGTGCATGGATAATCATCTTTGGTGACTCTTTCCACATGACTTCCCATAGGGAGTAGTTTTTTTACTACAAGTAATTTAATAGTTGAAAGGTCTACCTTGGTGAAAACTTTTTTTTTCGTATTATTGGGCATGGCTAAGCTAATGTCAAATTCTTCAATGGGAAGATTAAGGTTATTTAAAGAGTTCTACACATCCCAATTTTGGCACAAAACTTGTTATCTATTAACAAGATGAACAATGTGGATGTCCAAGTAGTCTTCGGTAGTGGTGGGTGTAAGATGGTTCCTAGAGATATGGTGTTGGCAAAGAGAGATTGGATTGGAACTCTTTTCTACCTTGATGCTAGTACCTACATTTAATGTAACAATTCATTAGTACCTGCAAAATCTAAGCCTACAACTTTAGTACCTACAATATCTACACCTACAAGATTGATACTTGTAATAAACAGGGCCTTGACACCACTTAGAATTATAACAAAGGCACATGCAATAAGAGGACTTATAAGAAAGACACTTGCAATAAGAAGACTTATAGCAAAGGGATTTGCAAAAATTGAAAATACAATGTGGGTTCCTAAATATATTCTCGCCTCAGAGAGCAAGCTACAAATTAAGAAGACTATGTTGTGGCATGAACACATGGGCCACATAGGTAAGAAGGGTCTTAAGACCTAAAAAAATATAAATCTTGTAGAGGGGTTGGTTGATTGTTCTCTTGACTTTAAATTTTGTGAACATTGTATTTGTGGTAAATAGAATTGTGTTCAATTATACTTGATCTTGAATAAGTCTCATGGGATCTTTGAACTTATTCATAATGATGTGTTTGGTCATGTATATGTGCGTTCATTGGAAAAATCCTTGTATTATGTTTGTTTTATTGATGATTTCTCGAGAAGGACTTGGGTCTATTTTCTAAGACATAAATCTAAGGTCTTTAGTTGGTTCAAGGAGTTTAAGGGTCTTGTGGACAAAAAAACAAGTAGAGAGATCAAGGTGTTGAGAATAGATAATGGTGGAGAATATCATTCAATTGAAATTGGAATATTTTATAAAGAGAATTTGTTATTGTACAACATAATCCAACTCCATACACCCATTATCAAAATGGAGTTGTAGAAAGAATGAATAGATTGTTGATGAAGAGGGCTAGGAGTATGCTCAATGGGGCTAGTTTGAAAAAGAAATTTTGGTTAGAGGTAGTTAGCATCATGTGTTACCTAATTAATAAGTCTCTTACATCAGAACTTATGGATAAAACCCCTATGGAGGTTTGGGTAGGAAAAAATACCTCACTTCAACATCAAGTTTTTAGTTGCAAGGCATATGTTCATGTGCCTAAGGAGAAGTAGTTAAGTTGGATTGTAAGGCAATGAAGTGTATCTTCATTGGCTATATAAATAGTCAAAAGGGTACAAGGTTTGGGTTCCTATCACTAGGAAATCATTATATAGCTAGAATGTGATCTTCAAGGCTTAGATCAATCCTTCTCCTTTAGCTAAGAAACTAGAAGGGAGTGCAAACTCTATAGTTCAATAATAGATAAAGGCCAAGATAGTTGCACCTGAGGTTGAACCAAAGGTTTAGGATGGACCCAATTAGGAAGATACTATAGGAATCTTAGAGAGTTTGGAGGAAGAACCTCCATCTTAGCTTTTGAGGAGGTCCACTTAACATAGGAGGAAATTAGAGAGGTATAGGCCATCTAATTGTAGATATAGTTTTACCTTGATTACTTACATTGATGATCCTCAAACTATGACTGAGGCAATGGAGACAAATGATAGTGAGTCATATAAGTTGGTCAAGGATGATGAGATGGCTACATTAAAGATGAATGAAACTTGGGACTTGGTTCAGTTGTTGAAGGGGAGGAACCTTTTGTTAGATTTAGGACATACAACTGAGAGGGGGGGTGAATCAGTTGTCCAAAACTTTCTTCCAATTAAACACTTAAATCCACTTTTTAATTCAGCAGCATAATAATAAATCAATCATGGAAATACAATGCATTAAATCAAGAGCAGAAACACATTAACACATGAGACACCAATATTTTGACGTGGAAAACCTGATTAAGGGAAAAACCACGAGGTGACTAACCCAAAATTGTATTCTCTGTTAGAAGAATAGAAAGAACCAAATGGCACATGCCAATTAGGGCTCACTGCTCGAGTATACTACTCACAAGAAGCTCACTGCCTACAGGAGACACACTGTCTACAGAATAATAAGTATTACATACTTGAATTGAAGAATAGCATCTTCGCCATGCTTGAGTCAGTTCCATTTAAGCCTAAAACTTCTGCTCTGCCTTTCTCTCTTCTCCTCTCTACCACCCTCTCATCTCCACAAGATACAATTGAAATGACTTTACAATTCCTTATTTATACAAGACATCAACTTAGGAATAATCATCTAAGTCGGTAAACATTACAGAGCAAATACATAAATACATCATGACTAATTACAAAAGACTTCACGCGGATCAACACATTGTCATCCACATAGATCTGAGACTTCAATCTTCTTCTAGGAGCATGCCAATATTCACATAGCATCTTCAAGATCATCCGCAGGATGTGTAACTCATCCGGTCGGCCAGAGTTAGGAAGAACATCATCCGAAAGTTATTCTTCAATTGCAAGCTTAAACTCTAATGCAGACCACCAACATGAACTAGACATAATCTAAAGACCTCCACAAGCTTGCCTGAATCACCAAGAACATCCACACTACATCTGCTTACTGAAATCCTTCTCTCCTTCATCCAGAACCTCAAGAACATAGTCTGTCATCACTATCACAATGGAATAGATGCTTGCGGACCTCTAGACCATGAACCAAATGAGTTGTCACTTCACATGGACTTCCTAAACACTCCACCAAATCTACAGAATAGGATATTTCATTTCTGGATCTCACTGGACCTATCTGTGTCACTATGTCACCTTTGAACATCTGCCAGAACCAGTTTTACTTGAGCGGCCACAACTTCTTCAGATCTTCATGCGGACCTCTGAAATCTTTACTGGATCATCTTAAGACACATATCTACAAACCCTTTAAAGTGCATCCTTTGATCTTCATCTTAACTGGGATCTTTACCTCACTGTCTTCATTATTCTTTGTTGTTCCTGATTAGGATTAATTTTCTCAATATCCTCAGCACACATCTCATCCAATCCTTATCATTAATGCAACAGGAGTATGTTGACATCAATGACAACACTAGTTAGGCCCATACTTGCAACACCTTTTTGGTAGTAAATGGGTCTTCAAGAAGAAATTTTGTTTAGATGGTAGTTTTGAAAAGTACAAGGAGAGACTAGTTTCAAAAGGATATTCCATGTTTGAGGAAATTGAAAGACAAGTTGAATGAAGGAGCCAATCTCCCTTATACCAAATCTGCACTTTTCACCTAGTTGCAATGACTGAAGAATGCCATCTACATGTATCAACCTGCAATTACTGCTTGTGAAGCCAAGGCTAGTTCCACTAATGAAATTATTGTTGTAGGGAAACCATAAGAAATGAGTGCTTGACCTATTCCAATCCACATCATGTTTATTCCCAGTAGTAAGGTGTGAAAAATATAGAACCGGGTCAACACCAAAAGAGACAAATGGAAGGAAGCATCCATCATTAACTGCCAAACTGTCACACCTGCTGAACTCTTCATGCAAATTAAGGGAAAGGGAGAACATCTCCAATTCACATGGCAAGGAGAGTTGTGCTTGAATGCATTGTTGATCCACAAGAGAAGACACTTCATCTTACAGAGTAAACTGGAAGATTCCAACTCAGGTATACTTTCTAGTTGGGCTGCCATCTATTGATGTTTAGGCATACACATGCCTTGCTGCTCATTCACATCCATGTCACATACAAAGGACACAACCTCTATTGAAAAACCAACACATTCAGAAACTCATAAACATCCAACATCAAAGTGGAAACATTCATATTCATTTGCAACTCCAACAGGATCTTGAACAAAACCTTCATATGTGCTACTACAACCCTCAACTTCTGAATCATACTCATGAGTCAGGCTACAATTCAAACCATCAACACACAATTCACGATCAAGAGACACATCAATTGAAGAAGCATGTTCTTAAAATTATCTCTTTGTTTCAAGTCCACTCTGGCAATCTATAGTGTCACACTCACTACAAACAGGCTATTGACACACTTCTTCTGCATTCATTCTTATGTTATTCCCTTATGGCTCAAATGAAGCACACTTTACATGAGGAAGAGAACATATCTTACACCACACAAATAGGTTCTCTTATGCATCCACATGGTCACCATCTTCACAATCCAGGGCAAGCTCTTCACATTGAAACTCCATGGCTGCATCAACAACTATCTTTGATTGGTTATCATCATGTGCAACCACCTCTACATCAACCTCATGCAAGTAAATACTAATTACTTCCTCATCATAGATGAGAACAAGGGAGGGTAATAAATCAAACAAGAAATAATCTGATTCATTTACCCTTGCATAATCTCCATAATCAATTTTACAAGCTGATTTGAAAACTTGTTGTTCACTCATGCACGTGCCTTCCTCATTATTCATTGAGCCACATACCTTAGCATTAGGTTAGAAATCACCATTGGTTTCATCATTTTCACTTGATGAACTATCCAACAGAAGGATGGTGCATACAATACTTTCATCATCTGCATCACTTTCATATAATGGACCACCTTCACTTTCTGCCCTTCTAACCACATATTCATATTCCTTTGATGTTGTAGTCATTTGATTGTTTGTATCCACATTATTCTTTGGATTAGCATGTTGATTACCAAAAACACATGCACTTGTAAACAACAAACCCTTTATGTAGTCATCTCTTATCTTCTCCATGGAATCTAGGGAAAAATATGCCTACTGCATAATTGTTATTTTGAAATCTTCCCGCACATAGCTCAGTCCAATTTTATATGCTTCAAAAAGCATAGCAATGCAAGTAGGCGTGCTACATCTGAAATTATTTGGAATATTGGAAAGAGCAACATAAAACTTGTGACCAAAATCCTTGCTTGACTCTTCCTCTTGTCTTTCAATTTTTTCCAGCTCTATGATAAGATCAGCAGGGTCAAGACCTTTGGAAAATTCATTTTCAAATGTTGCCACAAGCTTAGTCCATGAGGCCAAAGACTTCCCATCAAAACTTTGGATCCATTCTCTTTCCCTTCCATGCAAGGACCTAACAAAGAACCTCATCCACATGTCTTCATCCTCAAACTGATGTTCTTGCATGAATTTTGAAAATGCAACAACATGTGTGTCCCCTTCCCAAATATCATACCCATCAAACTTTGGCAATTGGATGCAGACCTTGGTTGGCATACTCATCATCTTGTAATCAACCCAAGAGAGGTATAATTGGTTGTATTTTGGATATAAGGGAGAAACAGGGGACTGAGAAAACTAATTTTTTGAGGTAGCAGGGAATGCATGGGATTGCACCTTAGACTCTAGAAACCTAATTTGATTTTAGGTTTCTTCTTCCTCCTACAACAATTACTCTAGCAACTATTTAGTCTTATCAATTTCACATTGATGCATTGCTAACTCATTTTTATTTTGCATGAGTTCATATAAGTTTTGGTTTGTATAACATACAAAGCCATGACTGGAATATGTATTTCCAGAATGGTCAAAATCCTAATAGTTTCTAGGGTCTGCAACATAAGAAGATGTATAGGAAGGAGAATCCCTAGGGTATTCATGTTCATACCAATTGGCCATGACTAAAGAAATATACAATGTAGGGCAGAAAAGATAGGTACACAAATTTGTTCCTTGAACATAACAGGAACAACAAACTTCAAGGGTTAGGAAGAAAACCATGTGTACCTTTATTTCATAGTTGCTGCACATGGATGTGGATGATTCAAATCACCAACAACAATTAAGGGGCAGTAGTAACAAAATTTTGTTCTGACAATAGAGTCGCCACCTCTTCCAAAGAGAAATTCCTTGAAGTGTGATTGATCTTCAAGGCCACAAATTGATTTTGGTTTCAGCTCACCAACAGTGTCTCCAAATGCTTTTAACCTAGCAGTACTATCCCTAGAAATTGTGCCAATCCGTTGGGACCCAAAATAGTTGCAACCCAAAACAATCACCCAGGTCAGGAGTGTCATCAAGGTGATTGAAGGAGGTTTATTAATAGGTCAAGGGTGATTTTGGCCAACTGATAGGAGTGGGTATGCTACTCTACACTTCAAGCTTAGCTAAACCTAGGAGGGATATTCCCAAAGGCATAATATGTAACACAAACAAATATTTGTAGCCATACCCAATGTACAATTGACCCCCCAAAGCTATCACTAGGTCAAGACAAACTAGTTCATAGGCCTCCATATTAAGTTGATTACTGCACTATGCATTTGCACCCAATCATAACAATATTACATTACTTGAAATGACTCAACTTAACTCTACATACATAACATACACAGTGCAGACATACATGTACATGATTTGCCAATGATTAAAACATTTTTGCATCACTTCATATTTATCCTTGGTTAGTCCACTGAATCATGGACAACATGGAGAACCCTAAACTAAATATACTCCTACAACCAACAGGATGAAGGCTTGATTAAAATGGTGATTGATACATTCCTAATACGAACTAGTGCCTAATCCATTGGATAACAGAGTCATAAGCAATAAAGAGGCAGAAATGAATAGAACAAGCATCAACAAAAAACTAAAATGCATTCACATACATTTGTCAGATTATATTTTATACACTGGACATACTTTTTTATCTAGAGCAAAACTACAATGATCCATTTGCAACAAAGAAATGACTCATCACAAAGCTTGTATTGATTTAAATGTTGTCATACATTATCAAATCCCTATTACAATCACACCAACAACTATGGTGAAGGCAAAATACAAAGCTACAACCATGCATTCCCCTGAATCACTGCAAATAGCCATGGAGACATACCACTACATGAAGATGTGCATTACAATCCTTTCCTATGATGTATCAGATGCATTCCTCCATTTACTGCCCAGAATAGCATGATTTGAAGCCCCAAAATCAACCTCAGACACTCACAGACCAGACAATTGGCTCAGTGACCAACCAGTAAAACATCTCTGAATCATGTATATATAGCAATATTTTCTCTTCTAAATTATGGGTAGGAACAAACTACCCCACCAACTTGTTAGAAACAAGGAAAATAACTGAGAGGGGGGGTGAATCAGTTATCTCAAAACTTTCTTACTTTTACTTCCTTTTCTTATCTCAACATTTAGTGATATATCAAAGCATGAAAGAATAAGAAAACATAAGAACATAAATGAAATCAACACACATAACACAAGGATTTTTATGTGGAAACCCTGTTAAGGGAAAAACCACAGGGTGATTAACCCAAGATTGTATTCTCTGTTAAAAGAATAAAGAAGTACAAAATGGCACTTGCTAGTTAGGGCTCACTACCCGAGCACACTGCTCATAAGAGGCTCACTACCTACTAGAGACTTATAGATGATAACAATGTGTTTGAATTGATGAACAACATCCACATATGCAAGAATTCAGTTCCGGTTAGGCTCAGTATACTGATCTAGTACATTTCATTCTTCCTCTGCTTAGTATTACTCTTCTGTCACATTCCGAGCTTGGATTACTGCCTTCGTACTTCTCTCTACTTTTCTTCGCACTTAATCCATACTACTATCACTTCACACTCCTTCACAAGCTTGAATCCATCAGATATGTATATCCACATCAAGGATTTCAAACAACTTTCTTGTCGACAACAAGAACACTTAGGATATTTGCAAGATAATGTTCTGTCAGCTGAATCCATACTTGTTTGATGCACACCAAAAACTTAGGCATAGAAATCATTACCTATGTCAGCCAAAATCATATAACACTTCAAGTCACTTGATCCACACCTTCTACACATCTAGATTGAGGTCTGACACCCTGTTGGCCAGTTCTTCCTTTATCTGCACTATTTAATTGGAGTCTGATACTTAGATGCTCATATCTTTCACATTCCTTGTCTCCAGAGGCTAAATCTCTAGAATACAATAGTTCAGATACTCCTTATTACTCATCCAAATCTGTAACATGTTGGGTTTCACCATCAGAGAGTTTCAGACCCAACTGCCAGACCCTATCATATGCTCTGTTCTTGGCTATCGGACCAACCTATCTTCAATCTGACTTCTGGTATGAGTAATTTATGTACTACTAATGCATGGGATATACTTTGTTGCCATCAATGACAACACTTATGGATCCTAGCAGTGTCTCATGCCAACAATCTCCCCCTTTGGCATTGATGGAAACACTTAGTCAAAAATGACTAAGTGTCGCTGAAACTCCCCCTTTGCTTATGCTCTATTTCTCCACACTACTTACCGGTGCTCTCTTAATGCCGGATTCCTCATTTTTCACTGCTCTTTACTCCTCCTTTGACATCAATGGCAAAGGGTGGGATCTGCAAACCAAAATGGTGCAAAAATTATTATATAAGGATGCATATGTACATACAATCCATAAGATAAACTTACATATACTTAAGTATATCTGCAAATGTAGTCTTCAACTATACAAGCTTTGTTGCCCAACTTCTCTTCATCCTATCCAAATTGGAGATGTGTCCACTCAACAAAAATGCATATGCTTCTGCCCTCTTCAAATTTGTTGGATCACTGGTCTGGGCTGTACTTAGAGCATCTGCTAAGGCATCATGCATTGCCTCTAAATTAGGGATGATTATCCCTCTGAGTTCACCCATTCTATCCATTATATTCTTCTTCTCCTTAACTAGTTTCTTTATTTCATTTATTATAACAACTGCTTGGCATTCTTGACTTACTAGAGAGATAGTAAGAGGATCAAAATTCTGAGATAGATTTGTCAATTTTCCTTCTTGGTCTTTCATTTTCTTCTCAATGTCCTCTACAACTTTGGGCCAGGATAAACCAAATTTATATATGTCTCCACCATCTTTAAGAGCATTTTCAAAGCTCTTTATGCCAATGTCTAGGGTTTTTCTATCATTAACAATTAGCCCTTGTACATCACTAAATTTTTTTCTGAAGAACTCATTTCGGACCTTAGTTTCTGCTGATTTTTCTAAAGACTCAAAATGTGTATTGATAGAATTAACTAAGTTCTTCAAGTTACCGGATGGAGAGGCAGATGGATCCTTTTGATATGAGGGCATAATCTTCTCCAGCACTCTGGATGCAATAGTCAGTAGCTCACAGTCCTCCATATGAGATTTCAAGAGTTTTTCTTTAGCTTTGGCCTGAGCAAAAGATGCTATCTTCATTATCTAAATTGGAGAGAGAGAGAGAGTCCAGATTCAGTGGTCCTTGTATCAACTATAGTTCATCTAATTCCACAGCTTCCTTGTCCAAGAAAATTTGCACTGCTTCTACAGTATCTCTTGTATTTTCATCTTGCTTTCATTTAGGGGCATCCAGATTGATTTGCTTATTGCCACCAATAGTATTTGTTTCTTCTTTCTGCACTTCCTCTTCTGGAATAGAGGAGTCTAAGGCCTCATATTGTTCTTCATTAGTTTTCTTTAATCCTTTGACATCCATGTCAGAAGGCTCTTAATCAATTTTCTTTAATCCTTCAACATCCATGTCAGAAGGCTCTTCATTTGCTTCCTCTACAATGGGAAGATTGAACCTTTTCAAGGCACTCCAGAGAATTTCTTTTGTCTCATTAGCTATTTGGTCAATTTCTCTAAGCATGAGCTTATTCATTCTAGACTTGTTCTGGAATTCTTCTTTGGCATCCTTGAAAACCATGTCCATTTGTTTTTGAGTGATGGTTCGACATAATTGTATCACTATTTGTTCCCAGATCTCCAAGTCTTTTGCTTTTGCACTTACTTTTTTTAACTCCAAAACTTCTTCTAAGCTTTTAGGAATCAAGGAAATTATTTCAATGAAGGCTTTGTTATAGATGTTAAGGTACCTTACTGTTGCATCCTCAAGAATTTTCTCATCTACATCATTGTACTCATCATAGAATTATGTTAGCGGCTACAAGTTTCCATCCACAGTGATTGCTTTAATGATGTCTTGAATGGAGAGAGTGGGTCTCTCAACAAACTCTTCTATCTTCTGCTCCTCATCATTCCTTTCATTCTTGGAAGGTTTGTTCTTGGCTTTCTTCAAATCTCTGATCTCTACATCTAATTTTGTTTCTTCAGCATCCTCAAGGCTCACATATGTTCTTGTGGCCTTAGACTTCTTTCTCTTTTCTCCTGTAATAGATGGTTTGGTTCCCAGTTTAGCAGTCTTTGAGATTTTAGGAGAGACAGGGACATAACTCTTGGTAGATCTTGTCTGGGTACCAAGACGCTCTCTTTCTTTGCTTCTTCCCTTTCCCTTTCAATTTTCTCTATTTTTTTCTCTATTTGCATCTACTGCCTCCTTTGTTATGCCAAACTTCTTAGTAAGTTCTTCAACTTCCCTTCTCACTTTTCTTTTTGACTCAGGCTTCCTTAATTCAACATGTATTTTTATGTTCAGCTCATCAAAGGTGCCAAACCACTTTGCTTGAGTGTCCTTGGGTTGGGTTAGCAAGTGTTGAATATGTACCTCCAATATGTTTTCATCAACTTCATAGCCCATGGGCATTACCCATACAGTTCTTGGGTCAACTGCCTCCATTAAGCATTGATCTATGTCAACCATGAAGCAAATTGTGTCTTTGTATTTCTCAACTATTGATTTTGGTATTCTTTCTCTTGCATGCATCATGCTCTGGAAATTCTTGAAGTAACCCCAGAGAGCTATCTTTTGGGCTTGTGCATCACCAAGTTCATATAAGTAATCTCTAATTTGAATTGCAATAGGTCTATCATTTGTCCAGATCAAACCTTTTGATCCTAGTAACTCATTCATGTAATAGAACAGACACAACACCAGATTGCCATACTTGAAGGAATTTTTCTTATCTTTCTTAATCTTCTGTAGATTCTCCATCAACTGATTCAATAGAAGCTCACACAAATCATAATCTGCATTTTCTTTCACCATCTGATATGCAGTATAGATTGTTGTACCAGATATAGAATTTTCCCTACTTGAGTGGTAAATCTTGTAACCAATTACAATTGATGCAAAATTGACATCTGGATCAGTAATATCATCTATAGTCATTGCCCTCTTGTCATATTTTGATCCGGTGGCTTCTGTTATGGTTTGATTTTTCATAGATTTGAGTGCAGGCAACCCACCAATTGAGTGCAATCTGGTTACAGCCCTGATGGCATATTTGGTTATCTTAAATGGACTCATTAACCACATATAGTTATCATGTATCCTACTTAACACATACCGGACCCATTCGTACTCTACAAAAGATGGGAAATGTATGTAATGTGCAAAGTGCTTATCTTTTAGGGCCTTGAATTCTAGTTTGAGATCAAAATTCTCATTTCTTAACTGTTTACGGTATATTTCCATCAATTCTAAGTCTCCAAGGTCTTCAATGTTTGCATGAATGTAAATCCTAATATCTTCTACATGCAGAACATCGTACGAGATATTAGAAAACGCACCCAAGGGATCAACTTCTATAGATTTGTGAGGGTGTTTCTTGAATTTTGGTCTCGGCCTCTTAGTGACATTCACAACCATAGGAGTAGCCATTCTAGCAATGAAATTCAGAGAAATTTTGAAGAGAAGAAATACCTTTTTCGCCTTAGGGTTTGTTGCAAATACCGGAGCAAATTTCTGCTTGATTCTGATCTTCAGTTTTAACTTGAGTAATCTACATGATCTCTTCTCAGAGATCTTCTCTCTTCTTCATGAGTGCAAAGTGTTGTAAATGACGAATGGAAAGCCTTTTATCCTTGCACAAAAACCTAATTCCCCATTGCAATAAATGCACACTTTAAGTCATCTGGTTACCCTGTTTTGAGTGAATTTCTCATGAATCATTGTGCGAATCTTCAAATTATCATCTAAGTGAGTTGAAAACATAAATTTAACCTTTCAAAACATGCCTCTAAATCTGCAAACCATAAAATTGCATTTTCAGATCATACTGGATCTATTTGAGTTATTATGTTTTTATCAGATAGTTACCAGAATCTGATCTACTCATAACTGCTTTAAATCAATATGCGGATTTCTCAATCTTTAACTGAATAATTTTTAGATGAACCTCCAAAAGCTCTTTAATCCACAACCTCTAATTCTTACTCAATGTGCTGAATTCAGGCACTTACTAACTGGCTGGGGGAATTTGATCTTCTTTCCAGCTCCCCCTAAGCCAGAGCTCACCCTTTTTAATTTTTGGAAGGATTATCAGCACTGGATTCTGGTGTGGACCCATCATCAATATTCATCACACTTTTCTTTACCAAAATCTTTCTCATCTCCTTCTGAATCTCATCCGCATTCACTTTACCTTTGCCTTTGTCTTATTTCTGATCATGTCTTACCAGACCTTTTTCCATCATGATTTCTGCTTCTACAAAATCTAGCTATATGACTGGACTTATTGCAATTGTAACACACAACATTTACTTGCTTATTTGATTGATATCCTCTTGATTTGTACTGATTAGCCATATGCCCCATTCTATTGCATGTAAAACATCTACCATTGAAAGAATTATTTATTTGCATATTTTTGTATTCATGAGATTTGTGACCATACCTTTTACAATTAAAACATTCACCAGAGAAGGATGAATTATTTTGATTTATTATGCTCCTGCACTGAATTGCTTTATGACCAAATTTGTTGTAGTTGAAGTAGCTTCCATTGAAGGATGGATATCTCTCAGCATTAGGTTGTCTTGCTGGGGTCTTCTAGGCCTATTTCTTTGTCTTTCTGACCCAAAATTCTTTTGACCAGATCTAGAGCTTTCACCTTTCTCATATCCCAAGCCATGCTTATCATCTATCGTCTTTTGACTTTCAAGTAGTACTTCAAGTTTGGCTAAACTTATCTTGAATTTCTCTTTGTATTCATTTACAGTTTCAAGATCTTGTTTAAGAGTGTTAATCTATCTCTCAAGTTGTTCTTCATTGTATCTGGTTTCTCCAAGATTAGAGTCAAGATGTCTAATTATTCTATCTATTTTGTAACAATCTTCTATTTTCTCCTTGAGGGATTGTTTTAAGTTATCTTCAGTCTTTCTCTTTTCTTCAATTTCTTGAGTAAATTTCATAACTCCTAATTCCATTTCATGTCTTAGCATGACAACTTCTTTTGATAGTTTTTCACATAGCTTTGTTTTCTCATTTAGGTCCTCATTAGTATTATTGGCTTCATTATGATTTGCTAACTTTTGAAGTAGTTCCTTTCTCTTTTTCATGGAATTACTAAGTTTTTCTTTCAGCTCAATGATGAAATCATCAGCCTTCTTAAGTCACTCTTTCAAATTATTGACTTCAGACTGGGATTGATCAAGATCTTCTAAGGCAGACTGTGGTTGTTCTTTCATACCATATGCATCCATTGAGATTCCTAGATCCTCCTTAAGCTGTTAGGCTTATTCTAAGGAACTTAGTTCTGATACCAATTATTAGAAAAAAGGTAGATAACTGAGAGGGGGTGAATCATTTATCTCAAAACTTTCATACTTTTACTTCCCTTTCTTATCTCAACATTCAATGATATATCAAAGCATGAAAGAATAAGCAAACATAAGAACTAAAATGAAATCAACACACATAATACAAGGATTTTTACGTGGAAACCCTATTAAGGCAAAAACCACAGGGTGATTAACCCAAGATTGTATTCTCTGTTAAAAGAATAAAGAAGTACAAAATGGCACTTTCCAGTTGGGCCTCACTGCTTGAGCAGACTGCTCACAAGAGGCTCACTGCCTACTAGCAACTTACAGATGATAACAATGTGTTTGAACTGATGAACAACATCCACATATGCAAGAATTCAGTTCCAATTAGGCTCAGTATACCTATCTAGCACATTTCATTCTTCCTCTGCTCAGTATTACTCTTCTATCACATTTTGAGCTTGGATTACTGCTTTCGCACTTCTCTCTACTTTTCTTTGCACTTAATCCATACTACTATCACTTCACACTCCTTCACAAGCTTGAATCCATCGGATATATATATCCACATCAAGGATTTCAAACAACTTTCTTGTCAGCAACAAGAACACTTAGGATTTTTGCAAGATACTGTTCCATTAGCTGAATCCATACTTGTTTGCTGATGCGCACCAAAAACTTAGGCATAGAAATCATTACCTATGTCAGTAAAAATCATATAACACTTCAAGTTACTTGATCCACACCTTCTGCACATCTCGATTGAGGTCTGATACCCTGTTGGCTAGTTCTTCCTCTATCTGCACTGCTTAACTGGAGTCCGATACTTAGATGGTCATATCTTTCACATGCCTTGTCTCTAGAGGCTAAATCTCTGGAATACAATAGTTTAGATACTCCTTATTACTCATCCAAATCCGCAACATGCTGGGTTTCACCATCATAGAGTTTCAGACCCAATTGTCAGACCCTATCATATGCTCTATTCTTGGCTACCAGACCAACCTTTCTTCAATCTGACTTCCGGTATGAGTAATTTATGTACTATGGATGCATGAGATATACTTTGTTGCCATCAATGACAACACTTATGAATCCTAGCAATGTCTCATGCCAACACAACTACCATTACTCCAGCAGTTAATTCCACCTAACTCTACCACCAACCTATGCATCCTCATCAATTTATTCATGGTAGCTAGGAAGCATATAGGCATTTAAAATAAAATCCTGCCAAAAGTGTCTGTAAATCTCTTACAACACTTTAAAATATTTTAAAACTTACTTTAAAATATTTTAAACTATTGCATTTATACTTCATGCTTTACATTTGATTTTTTTCATTTCAATTTGCCTTATCAATAAAATTATTTTGTCATGAACCTTGGAGTGTCTTTCTTTTCCTTCTTTCTCTCTATCTCTTTGGCTCTTTGTCTTTGCTTGTCAGCCTTTTTGCCTTATTGGTAAACTTTGAAATCAGTGAACCTTTTGGTTTGTGAACTTCATTGTCATCTCCTTTTCTTCCTTTTCTTCTTCTTTGCCATCAAATCCTCCCCATGGTGAACTATCCACTTCACCCTTGTCTCTTTGCTCTAACTTTTCCCTTTGTTAGTGAAATCAACAAATTAGCAAAACCATGAACCTATGAACCTTAGTCAGAAAATCAACAGGTTCATGGACTTGTAAACTTGCCGACAAGGTAATACTTAGGGAATATTTTTAAGGACTTTAACATTTAGACAAATAATAAGGAAATACACAAGGGGCTATAGGATTTTATACTTGGAATTTTTATGAAGGGGACCCGTGGAAATTGTCTTTGATTGGGTATAGATGATGGGTTTAACAAAAAAAGCATAAAGTAGGATTTTTGATGGATTTGAGGCAAAATAATGCAAGTTGGGAATTGGGTTTTTTTAGGTCTCAACATCAACAACTTTTAATATTGAGATTGAGAAGATGGATCATGTGAAGATAAATTTCCTAAATGGTGACTTGGAGAATGAAATCTACATGACAAAACTCAAGAACTATGTAGTAAAAGGTAAAGAGTCATTGGTTTGTAGATTAAAGAAATATTTGTATGGTCTCAAACAGTCACCCAAAATGTGGTACTAGAATTTTGATTCATATCTTTTAAAGTTGAGTTTTGTAATGTCCAAATTAGATCACTATGTATATTTTAAGTAGGATGGTGACCATTTCCTTATTATCACATTGTATGTGAATGATATATTGACCATGTTGGAGCAACCAAGATCAACTTACAAGATCAAACAATCCACAAACAAGAAAATGTAAGACAAGAATATCATCATACAAAGTAGTCAAAAAGTACATAGAATCTCTTACATATAAAGGCATTGATGAGGAGGTAAGAAGGTAGGAATGAATGTTTTAATACACAGGCTCACTTGGGATAAGTGTGAGGACACATGTTGTACACTCATGAGGTGAGACAAAAGTGAAAGAGTCTCTCTAAACGAGCTTAAGTGTAGTGTGAATAGGACCTAGTAAAACTAGATAGATAAACATGTTCACACTAACACCCCCCTTGAGTGATAGTTAGGGAGAAAGATAATCATTAAAATATGTAAAGATACATGGATGTGTTCAAAAAATAAGGCTTGATTAGGTACCCATGTACAAAATACCTCTCACAATTGGACAAAAGGAGATAACCCTATGGGAAAAAACTCCTCTTCAAAAAAGTTAACGAAAAGGAAGAATAAACCTCCTCAAAAGTTATCCATGAAGCATAGGAACATGAAGAAATCTTGAAGCATGTAGAAACTATAAACTTTGTTGAAGAAGAATTAATGTTTGTTGAAATCAAAGAACCCTCAAATGAATGTAGATCAAGATAAGTGAGGCACAAAACTCTACATGAGTTCCCTCAATAACACTACTCAACTATATATGCATAGATGGAACAAAGGCAAAATAATCTATGAAGTGGAAAATCAAGCATATATGCATAGATGGCACAAAGGCAAAAGAATCTATGAAGTGGAAACTCAAGCATATATGCATGGATGGCACAAGGGCAAAAGCAATTTGTGAAACTGAAAATTATATATGTACAATAATCAAAGAGACAAAAAATACTCCATGAGTGACCCCATTAACATTACTATATGTTATATCCACCCATACACACATGTAGTAATGGGCACAATACAAGGAAAATATTTTTTTTGAACAAACAACATAAAATTAGCAACTATTCCTACATGTAGTAATGGGCACATGCAACGACAGTGTGCACACCACACAAGGTAGATGTAAAAGAACTTCAAAGGTGGGTGATGGAACCCCATCACATCACCCTTAGTAATCTTTATGGTCACCTAATGAGGAAAATGATGACGTAAGGTACGACATCGAGAAGGGGTAACTCACTCAAGTATTCTCCATATATATATATATTGTACCTTGTGTTATCTTTTTCCTCATTAGGTGACCATCAAGATTACTCAGGGTGATATTATGGGATTCCATCACCCACATTTGAAGTTCTTTTACCTCTTCCTTATGCAGAATGCACACTATCATTACATGCACAACAATTTTGTGTGTATGAATTGTTCACTTTTTAATAGTAGAAATAGTTGCTAAGTGTTAGTGTAAATAAGGTCATATTGTATCTAGTTATATATCACCTTTACTAAGATTGACCTATTCAAACTTAGCTTAAGTTTAATTAGTTTTTTTAGACTTTGTCTCACCTCATGTGGTGAAGCCGTGTTCTCATCTTTATGACATACCTATTGCATGTGTACTTGCGACTTGCATGAGCACTTATCACTTGAGCTTACAAGTGTCACATCTTTGGATGGATAGTCAGTTGTCGACTCCTATCTTCCTACTTCATCTCTCATGCCTATTTATACAAGGTATCTATGTACTCTTTTATTTATGTCTTGAATATCAATTAGGCTTATTTTTGTACAATTATCTTTTGTGAAAGTTGTTTGGTCTTTGCTTGTTGATCTTGGCTGCTCTAACATGGTATTAGATCCATTCTAGCAAAACCCTTCACGTATTGAGAGACTCACACCAATCCATGTTAAGAGTTCCTTATAAAGCCAAATAGACATCGCCATTGAGTCTAGAAGGCTCAAATTAGTAAGGATTGACTATCCAAAAATAAATTTTGGACACTGTCAATTTTTGTAAACAAAATTTGCCCCCAACCCCCTTATACCATATGGTGGTACAACCGTATAGATTTGTATAGATTTTTTTTGAAAAATAATTAATTTTTGTAAATTGAATATGTGTAGGCATTTGATCTATGTTTGGGTGAAAATTTTAGAATTCTAGCATTTTTGGCCTCTTGGCCTTCTTGATCTCGCTTGGTTCGATCAAGGTGTTTATGCGTTGCATACATTTTTTGGATCGACATTCTGTGATCTAGTTCAATGGGTTTCATTCTCTAGCCATGGAAATTTATTAGATTTTTTTAAAACCTTGTTTTCTCACATCTGGGTTTGTAGTCACCATTTCTCGGTCGGATCTACTCAAAGCTGCCATTTCTCTATTTCAAAGGGTTGCAGTCTCTAGTAACATCTTTTTCTAGAATTGAAGATTTTAGGGTCACAATATTGAAGCAAGGGCAAGGTTTTCCATTTTGGTGGTTTTTTTTACTTTGTCATTGTTCTATACAAATACCAAGCCATCTCTCTTGCAGCTTATGTACCAACAAAGCAAACTCTTCCAACCATACTAGGTCACCACTCTTTTATGGTGGCACCACCACCACCAGTTTCTTGCGTAGGAGGTCCCCAATATACTCATCCATGAAAACCACCCAATATAAGAGTCTTCATTCCTAAATTTAAGATCGGTGCAAAGGTTTGTTAAGGTCACCTTTATTTGTTTCATAATAGTCACGGTTTTATTTATAGATCACAATATCTGTAAAAGATTTGGACTCAACATCAAAGGCCTTCATTTGAGTTTGCCTTCTTTGGTTGAAGTCTCCCTCACCCCATTCATCCACAAAGTTTTTTTTTTATGCTTTAACTTGTTTGAAGAATGCAACTTGTGATCAATGGCACTTGGCATTGAAGAGATATTTTCTCTTAAAAGTCATTGTTTTGGTGTTTTAAGTTTGCAGGCTTCACATAATCTTCCAAGCCACCATTAAAGAGTCGCTCCACCTTTCAACTTCTTCCCATGGATTTACATTAATACAAAGGTAGACTTCTTTATTCAATCCATACAACCCTTCAACTGGCCTCTATAGTTTCTTGATGGCTCTAGAGGCCACTTCACGCTACATTCCATCTCTAATAGCCCACATCGACCGTTAGTGTAAATAAGGTCGTATTGTATCTAGTTAGTATATCACCCTTACTAGGATTCACATATTCACTCTTAGATTAACTTTACTTATCTTATTTAGACTTCATCTCACCTCATGTGGTGAAGACATGTGTTCTCATCTTTGTGAGACACCTATTACATGTGTACTTGCCACGTGCATGAGCACTTGTCACTTGAGCTCACAAATGTAACATCTTTGGAGGGGTAGTCAATCATTGATTCCTACCTCATCTCTCATGCCTATTTATATAATGCATCTATGTACTCTTTTAATTATCTCTTGAATATCAATTAGGCTTATTTTGTGCAATTGTCTTTTGTCGAAGTTGTTTGGTCATTTCTTTCTGATCTTGGTTGCTCCAACACTAAGTTTATGTTATTTGTTAACAAAAATTATTTGTCCTATGTTGTGCCCATTAATATATGTGTATGGATGGGCCTAAGATTTGGTATTAGAGATAGGTTTCCAACACTTTGGGAACATTGGGGACATTAGAATGTACATTGATCAAACCTTTTTGTGGTTATAGTAGGATATCATCGAGACACAGACGTTCTCAATCTCAGGATCATGCGAGTGATGGTGCACATTCATAGGCACCTTGTTCTGAGTAGATACATCATAATGCACCCTTAGATCATGGCCCAAGAATACTTTAGGCTTTATGATAGATGTGGTTCAGAATCATTTACCTCCCCTAGGAGAGACTCCTCCTAGAGTTGAATAGTCATAACATAATTTAGAGTAGCAAGCTTTCTTGCATATAGAGTGGAGTAGGAGCCATCCACATGGTAGGATAGCGCATGGAGATGAGATAGATGGAGAATTAGTTCACCGTATTTCACCACCTAGAGAAAAACAATTACTTTATGTTGGGATACACAAAGACCCTTGTGATATAGTGGATTAGATTAGAGAGTTACTACAACTACAACCCCCTACTATTACAAGATCTACAAATTGTGTAGAGGTTGAGTCATGGCTCCTTAGCTTGGATAGGTGGTTTGAGTTGCAATATTATGAGAGAAACCTTAAGTCACATTTAATTTTTCATCTTATTATAGGGTTTGCAACCACTTGGTGGCACTAGGATGAGAGGGATAATCACTCAAAGTTGGATACCTTGACATAGGATTATTTTCTAAAGTGGTTTAGAGTGAGATATATTATAACATTTTTGACAAAAGGAAAATTGATGAGTTCCATGATTTACAACAAAGGGGACTCAATGTGGCTCATTATGAGAGTAGGTTTTGGGAGTTAAATTCTAGTAAGTAGATTATATTCAAGATGAGAAGCTCCTTGTCAACTATTTTATTCATGGGCTCAATTAGGTAATAACAGGTCTAGTATGGTTGGCTAAGCTTGAGACTCTATTGGATGTTGTAGAGAAGGCTCTTATTGTAGAGGAGATACAACATTAGTCACTTGAGAACCATTATTCCTTCATAAATCATGATCCACTACAATAAAATTAGGGTTTCCATAGGCCACGACTCCCTCAAAAGGGAGGTCTAATTCTTTACCTCCTCTTAGACCACCTCAATAATAGCATCAAGGTTAGAGGTCACAACTACAATAGGGAGGACCCCTAGAGAATTGAAAACACATGGGCCATGTATAGATTAACGACCTCAATCATAGGGTACAAGGCCATCTCTCCCATAGTAGTCACATAGGGATAGTCAGACGAGCTCTAGTAGACTAGTTTTTAGCAACCTACATAGGCACATTCGAGGGGTCCCTATTTTGTTTGTGGGGGTGATGGACACTTGGCATGGGAGTGCCCTTGGGGTTTTACTACAACAGGGGGATAATGTATAATAGGTTATGAGTAGATAGTGGGTGATGTAGGGAAGTCTCATTGAGTATTTGCAATGGTTGAAAACTACCAAGTAGAGCACTAGGATACAATGATTGTGTCTCCAGGTACTATTGGTGGTGTTATAGTTTCTAGCTTATTTGATTCATGGATTCTAATTCATCTATTTCCCATTCTATAGTGGAGCATTGTTGGCTAGTGGTATCTAGGAAAGATGATAGGTGGGAGGTCAAATTGGCCTCAGGAGCTAAGTTGGTTGTTGATTTAGTTGTGAGATAGTGCTTGGGATATTCACTACATTCGCAGACCTTCAAGTCATTCCATTGGGTTCATATGATATATTTCTAAACATGGATTAGCTTAATGCCCATGGGGAAAAGTTGTATTGTCATCATAAGATGATTGAGTGTATGTATGATTTGGGTGCAAAGGTTGAGATTATAGGTATTCAGAGACCCATAAATGTTCGCATGATTTCTGCTATGTATCTTAAGCGGTGCATGCATAAGGGATGTTAAATTTTTTCCATATTAGTTAGTGATAGGTCAAAGGATGGACCTAAGGCCTCCATTGAGGATTATCCTACTCTTAAGGAGTTTGTTTATGTGTTTGCTTTAGATCTTCCAGGTATGCCTCCACATTGAGAGATATATTTTTACATTGATCTATTTACAAGAATAGAACCCATATCTCGCGCTCCCTATAGGATTACTACTCATGAGCTTAGTAAGCACAAGATCAGTTAGAGGAGTTATTAGAGAATGGGCATATTCATCCTAGTGTCTCACCTTGGGAAACACCTATCATCCTCGTTAAGAAGGATGGGTCCCTTCATTTATGTGTGGATTATAGTTAGTTCAATAAGGAAATGTTGAAGAACTATTATCTATTGCCTAGGATTGATGATTTATTTTCACAAGATTCAACATGCTAAGGTGTTTTCTAAGATCTATTTTAAATATAGGTACCATCAGTTGAGGATAGTGGAGGTCGATATTCGTAAGATGGCATTTAGGACCTATTATAGATATTATGAGTTTATAGTGGTTCCTTTTGGGTTGACGAATGCCCCTGTAGTGTTCATGAGTCTCATGAATGGAGTATTTTGTACCTTCCTAGATCAGTTCATCTTGATCTTCTTAGATGATATTTTGATATATTCATGGACAATGGAGGAGCATGAGGAGTACTTATGCCTAGTTCTTTAGTGCTTGTGGGAGAATTCTAGTTGTATGCTAATGTGGTGAAGTGTGCTTTCTTTTAGATAGAGATTTAGTACTTGGGGCACATTATTCTTGGTGATGCTATTTCAGTAGATCCATCAAAGATTAGAGCAATTATAGAGTTGCCTACACCTACTAATATCATAGAGGTTAGGAGTTTCATGGGTTTGGCTAGATATTACCATAGATTTATTGAGGGATTCTCTAGGATTGCACATCTTATGACCTCTCTTTAGAGGAAAGGAAGAGATTTGTGTGGGCAGAGCAATGTGAGAGGGCCTTTCAAAATCTTAAGAAGTGTCTTACTAGAGCACCTATTTTGTGCATTCATGATCCTTTGATAGATTTTGTAGTTTGTACAGATGCTTCTATTGAGGGCCTTGGAGAAATACTTAGTAGGAGGGTTGAGTAATCATATATGATTCATGAAAAATTAAGACCCATGAGTTGAATTACCCTACTCATGACTTGGAGCTTGCAGAATTAGTGTATGCTTTAGGGTAAGTGCAAGAAGATGGGGGACCAAAAAGGGGTCTTAAGTGGCCACTTTTTTTTTTGAAATCAGGAAATACTAGCCTTGGATGAGAAACTGAGCATAGTTACACTCAAAATTTGGAGATGCAACCAAAACAATGTTCGTAGTGCTCCGAGTCTACTTTCTAAAGTACTATTTTTTTTTGAAAATGGCATATATTAAGGGGTTCAAAAGAGGGAGCCACAGAAATTGGTGTTGTTTCTATCAAAAAAACATAACATAGCATGTTTTGTGGCTCCCTCAAAAGGTCAACTTTTTTTTGGTATTTTTAAAATCACTTTAGTGAGAAATTAACTAATAGCATGTAGTTTATGCCTAATTTTTCTGATATTTTTTTGATGAATATTTGATTTTTTTACTAATTTTCAAAGTGGACACATCCTAAAAAATAGAATTTTGGCTGTGCTACCCTTATAAATTTTGAAAACTAATTGAAAATCATTTTTTTCTTTTTTTAATATTTGTAGAATGGAGTCTAGTTTCTAAATATGTAACTTTTTTGAAATTTCAATGAATAGTTAATTTACAATGAAAAAAAGACCAAACAGTGGTTTTTGCCCAAAAACGGACACACAAACAAAAGAAATTAAAGATGAAAGGCTTAACATTGTTAAAATGTGAAAAAAATCACATCGTCAAATAGCTAAGAGAAATCCTAACATTACCTAGGTGTTCGATTTGTTCGACCTTGAAACAGGTGCAAATTTGAGGGTTAGCATGAACGAAATTATGTGAAATCTTGAAGAATATGGAAAAACACGTTTGTGACTGTTCAAAAGGCACTCTAAGCCTTTAGGTTGGAAATCCAAAGCAAATCCCAAGCCCAAGTCTTGGGATTCCCAAAGCAAGACATAACGTGAATGCGTTATAACACGCTCACGTTATATTTTGCTTTGCATTTTTCCTTTGTCGCAAGTCTATTGTTTGTCATGTTTGACATAACGTGAGCGCGTTATAATGCGCTCGCGTTATGTTCCCCTTAAATTTTTTTACATTCAAGGCTATTAATCATGTATGTATGTATGTATGTATCTATGTATGCCTATATGTATGTATCTATGTATGCCTATATGTATGTATGTATAGTGTCGAGGGCAGAGGAGGGTAGGGATGGGAGTGAGCCAGATAGGGGAGGAGAGGGGTGGATAAGGATTGAGTGATTAAGGTTGAGGGTTGAGCATTTAGGGATAAGATTTAGAGTTTAGGGATAAGGGATTAGAGTTTAGGACCTTGAGGGATTAGGGTTTAGGGTTGAGGCTTTAGGGATAGTGTTTAGGGTTAAGGGTCGAGGGATTAGGTTTAAGGTAGAGTGTTGAGGGTAGAGGGATTAGGGATAGGGTTTAGGGTTGAAAGTTTAGAGTTGAAGGATTAGGATTTAAGGTATAGTTTAGTAGTTCTTGTGGATAGATCCAGTAAATAATGGGAGATTATTTACCTATTTCATAATAATATACCTTCCCTAAGTGCGGGGTGGATAGAAATAAACATAGATGTACCCTAATGCAAATCTTTTCTCATAATGATCATCCTTCTGATTTCAACTATTAATTACTCACTGTGGATGTACCATACGCAAAGCTTTTCTCATAGGGTTTAAGGTATAGTGTCGAGGGTTGAGAGTTTATTGATAGTGTTTAGGGTTGAGGGTTGAGGGATTAGGTTTTAGGGTTGACGGATTAGGGTTTAAGGTATAGTGTTGAGGGTTTAGGGATAGGGTTTAGGGTTGACAGATTAGGGTTTAGGGTTGACGGATTAGCATTTAATGTCGAGGTTAGGGTTAGAGTGTCGAGGGTAGAGGGATTAGGGATAGGGTTTAGGGTTGAAGGTTTAAGGATTGAGGGTTGAGGCTTTAGGGATGAGGGTTTAAGGCTTAAGATATAGTGTCAAGTGTTGAGGGTGTAGGGATAGGGTTTAAGTTTTAAGGGTTAAGGGTTGAGGGATAGAGATTAGGGTTTAAGGTATAGTGTTGAGGGTTGATGGTTTAGGGATAGGGTTTTGGTTTGAGGGATTAGGGTTTAGGGTTGATGAATTAGGGTTTAATGTTGAGGGTTGAGGGTTGAGGGTTGAGGTTGAGGGATTAGGGATAGGGTTTAGGGTTGAAGGTTTAATGATTTAGGGTTGAGGCTTTAGGGATGAGGGTTAAGGGATTAGGGTTTAAAATATAGTGTCGAGTGTTGAGCGTGTAGGGATAGGTTTTAGGGTTCAAGTTTTAAGGGTTAAGGGTCGAGGGATCAGAGTTAAGGGTTGAGGGATTAGGGTTTGACGTTGAGGGTTGAGTACATTGAGGTTCAAGGGTTAAGGGTTTCGGGATAGGGTTGAGGGTCGAGGGATTAGGGTTAAGGGATAGGGTTGGAGGGTTTAGGGAGAAGGGATTAGGGTTTAAGGTATAGTATCGAGCCCGTTGAGGGTCTAGGAATAGGGATAGCGTTTAGGGTTTAGGGATGAGGGATTAGAGTTGAGGGATGACAGATGACAGATTAGGGTTAAGGGATTAGGGTTTACGGATAAGGTTTAGGGTTAGGGTTGAGGGATTAGGGTTTAAGGTATAGTGTTGAGGATTTAGGGATAGGGTTTAGGGTTGAGGGATTAGAGTGAAGGGTTGAGGGATTAGGATTTGACATTAAGGGTTGAGGGTTTAGGGTTTAGGGTTTAGGGATAGGGTTGAGGGTCAAGGGATCAGAGTTAAGGGTTAAGGGATTAGGGTTTGACGTTGAGGGTTGAGGGTTTATGTTCGAGGGTCAAGGGTTTAGGTATATGGTTGAGGGTCAAGGGATTAGTGTTAAAGTAGAGTGTGGAGGGTGTAAGGATTAGGGATAGGGTTGGAGGGTTTAGGGATTAGGGTTTAAGGTATAGTATCGAGTCTGTTGAGGGTTTAGGAATAGGGATAACATTTAGGGTTTAGGGATGAGGGATTAGAGTTGAGGGATGATGGATTAGGGTTGAGGGTTGAGGGATTCAAGTTTAGGGATAAGGTTTAGGGTTGAGGTTTGAGGGATTAGGGTTTAAGGTATAGTGTTGAGGGTTTAGGGATAGGGTTTAGGGTTGACGGAATAGGGTTTAGGGTTGACGGATTAGCATTTAATGTCAAGGTTATGGTTAGAGTGGTGAGGGTAGAGGGATTAGGGATAGGGTTTAGGGTTGAAGGTTTAAGGATTGAGGGTTGAGGCTTTAGGGATGAGGGTTTAAGGCTTAAGATATAGTGTTAAGTGTTGAGGGTGTAGGGATAGGGTTTAAGTTTTAAGGGTTAAGGGTTGAGGGATAGGGATTAGGGTTAAGGTATAGTGTTGAGGGTTGATGGTTTAGGGATAGGGTTTCGGTTTGAGGGATTAGGGTTTAGGGTTGATGAATTAGGGTTTAATGTTGAGAGTTAAGGGTTGAGGGTTGAGGGTTGAGGTTGAGGGATAGGGTTAATGGTCAAGCGATTAGGGTTAAATAAGAGTGTCAAGGGTAGAGGGATGAGGGATAGGGTTTAGGGTTGAAGGTTTAATGATTTAGGGTTGAGGCTTTAGGGATGAGAGTTAAGGGATTAGGGTTTAAGATATAGTGTCGAGTGTCAAGTGTGTAGGGATAGGTTTTAGGGTTCAAGTTTTAAGGGTTAAGGATTGAGGGATCAGAGTTAAGGGTTGAGGGATTAGGGTTTGACGTTGAGGGTTGAGTACTTTGAGGGTCGAGGGTTAAGGGTTTCAGGATAGGGTTGAGGGTCGAGGGATTAGGGTTAAGGGATAGGGTTGGAGGGTTTAGGGATAAGGGATTAGGGTTTAAGGTATAGTATCGAGCCTGTTGAGGGTCTAGGAATAGGGATAGTGTTTAGGGTTTAGGGATGAGGGATTAGAGTTGAGGGATGACGGATGACGGATTAGGGTTGAGGGATTAGGGCTTAGGGATAAGGTTTAGGGTTAGGGTTGAGGGATTAGGGTTTAAGGTATAGTGTTGAGGGTTTAGGGATAGGGTTTAGGGATTAGAGTGAAGGATTGAGGGATTAGGATTTGATGTTGAGGGTTGAGGGTTTAGGGTTTAGGGATAGGGTCGAGGGTTGAGGGATCAGAGTTAAGGGTTGAGGGATTAGGGTTTGATGTTGAGGGTTGAGGGTTGAGGTTCGAGGGTCAAGGGTTTAGGGATAGGGTTGAGGGTCGAGGGATTAGGGTTAAAGTAGAGTGTGAAGGGCGTAAGGATTAGGGATAGGGTTGGAGGGTTTAGGGATAAGGGATTAGGGTTTAAGGTATAGTATCGAGTCTGTTGAGGGTTTAGGAAGAGGGATAGCATTTAGGGTTTAGGGATGAGGGATTAGAGTTGAGGGATGATGGATTAGGGTTGAGGGTTGAGGGATTAGGGTTTAGGGATAAGGTTTAGGGTTGAGTTTTGAGGGATTAGGGTTTAAGGTATAGTGTTGAGGGTTGAGGGCTTAGGGATAAGGTTTAGGGTTGACGGATTAGCATTTAATGTCAAGGTTAGGGTTAGAGTGGTGAGGGTAGAGGGATTAGGGATAGGGTTTAGGGTTGAAGGTTTAAGGATTGAGGGTTGAGGCTTTAGGGATGAGGGTTTAAGGCTTAAGATATAGTGTCAAGTGTTGAGGGTGTAGGGATAGGGTTTAAGTCTTGAGGGTTAAGGGTTGAGGGATAGGGATTAGGGTTTAAGGTATAGTGTTGAGGGTTGATGGTTTAGGGATAGGGTTTAGGTTTGAGGGATTAGGGTTTAGGGTTGATGAATTAGGGTTTAATGTTGAGAGTTGAGGGTTGAGGGTTGGGGTTTGAGGTTGAGGGATAGGGTTAATGGTCAAGGGATTAGGGTTAAATAATAGTGTCTAGGGTAGAGGGATTAGGGTTTAAGGTATAGTATCAAGCCCATTGAGGGTCTAGGAATAGGGATAGCATTTAGGGTTTAGGGATGAGGGATTGGAGTTGAGGGATGATAGATGACGGATTAGGGTTGAGGGTTGAGGGATTAGGGTTTAGAGATAAGGTTTAGGGTTAGGGTTGAGGGATTAGGGTTTAAGGTATAGTGTTGAGGGTTTAGGAATAGGGTTAGGGTTGAGGGATTAGAGTGAAGGGTTGAGGGATTAGGATTTGATGTTGAGGGTTGACAGTTTAGGGTTTAGGGTTTAGGGATAGGGTTGAGAGTTGAGGGATTAGCATTAAGGGTTGAGGGATTAGGGTTTGATGTTGAGGGTTGAGGATTGAGGTTCAAGGGTCAAGGGTTTAGGGATAGGGTTGAGGGTCAAGGGATCAGAGTTAAAGGTTGAGGGATTAGGGTTTGACGTTGAGGGTTGACGGTTGAGGGTTGAGGTTCGAGGGTCAAGGGTTTAGGGGTAGGGTTGAGGGTCAAGGGATTAGGGTTAAAGTAGAGTATGGAGGGTGTAAGGATTAGGGATAGGGTTGGAGGGTTTAAGGATAAGGGATTAGGGTTTAAGGTATAGTATCGAGTCTGTTGAGGGTTTAGGAATAGGGATAGCATTTAGGGTTTAGGGATGAGGGATTAGAGTTGAGGGATGACAAATTAGGGTTGAGGGTTGAGGGATTAGGGTTTAGGGATAAGGTTTAGGGTTAAGGGTCGAGGGATTAGGGTTTAAGGTATAGTGTTCAGGGTTTCTGTCATCAAATGTAGATTTATGGGTTTGATTATATTGATTGCCTCTCTAGTTTTGGGGTGTGGATGTTTTGGAATCAATCAAGAAGTCTTCAGGAGACTTTGTGGAAGTTGATTGGAAATTGCTTGATAGAACCCCTGCTATTTATGCTTGAATAAGGATTTGTCACAAACTAGAACTTCTGCTTCCAAAGAAGATCTATCTGTCTTCCTCGATGGGCATTTTCTATCAAGAACTTGATTATGAGGGCTTGTCTCTTCATTGTTATGCCTATCATATGGCGGAGCATTTGGCAAGCTCTTGCAGGAAACAGGAAAAGTTCTCCCTCAAAAACCTTGTGGTCATTCAAGTCTGAAGGGGATGTTTTGGAAAGAGATGTGATCAATGCAAAGGATGTGATCAATCTATAGCAGGACAAAACGTGAGCGCGTTATAATGCGCTCACATTTTCTGTTGCTATAGAAATGGTAAAAAAGTGTTGACCCTCGTGATCCAAGTCCACATGCTCTGTTTTCATACTGATTCTACACGTGCTCTGACAAAAAAGAAGTGCTTTCATGCTGTTGGGAAGTTCACATGCACATTTGACACATTGTACCACCTTTGCATGATCTTTCCACCCTTTTTTGCTTTGCCAACTTGAGAAGGAAGAAATGACATAGTTTTCACACCAAGTTTGATATATATCTATTCAAGTTTCACTTTTTGTAGTGTTGCAATGTTAATTGTGATTCAATTTTAGGAATTTAACATCATAGATTGGTTAATAGTATTGTTGTTAGTAGTTATATTTGAGTGTTATTCAATTTAACATTGAAAAGGAAGCAAGTGGTGAAAAACTCAAATTGTTGAGGAGTTTGATGCAAGAAGAAAAAAACACTACATAATTGGGTACTCTCTCCATTCAAATCTTCATTTTTTAGGTATGTCAAGTCTTTACATGCATGTTCTTTACAATTTCCTTATTTCAGATTGAATTACTTTATCATACTTTATCATACATGTTTAAAATAGACACATTCCCAATCAAGAAAGTAGCCTACAATCTCACATGTTGCCATGCATATTTTCTACACTTGAGCTCTTTAATAATTATGTGTAATAAACAGACCTTAACATACCATGATGTCAAACTATACAAGAATAAATCCTTACAACATAATAAAAATACAATCCCACTATTATCTTGTATTCATTTCTTAGGAACTAATATTGGTCTCTTTATCATGCTATAGACAAATTCTCCATCATGCCGAGGAAACTATCAAGAATTAAACCAACACAGGAAGAGATAGAAGCTAAGAATGCAAAGAAAGCAGTGGCTATAAGGGAACTTTGTGAGAAGAGGAAATTTGACACGATAAATGAAGACATACCAATTGAAGAGGAACCACAACCATCACAAAGAGATATGGTATTGGTGGCACAAAGAGAATGAATGAAAAAACTTTGTGGTACGAGAGATTTGAATACCATAGTTGGAGACACGTCCTCTACCGCAAGTCAACATGTAGGGACACCAACTACCACATATCAAGTTGAGAGTACATCATCACTCACATGTGATGAAGGAGGTATGCCATTGTTCCCACCTCAACCTCAAGGTATGTCATCTATTCCATCTTCAATTGAAGGTATGCCATCTAACCCATCTCATTTAAATATTGATGAAATTCCTAATGTTGAGATGAATTTACCTAACTTAACACCACCTAGAATTTTGCATAGAAAGCCAAAGTATTTGATTGATATTGATGAGAATATTTTGTAGCCAATGGAAGGTAAGATTCCAAAACACACTTGTAGAAGATATGCTAATAAGATTTGGAGATTGTTCTTTGAAAAGTTAAATAAGACTGTAAGATGTCAACTATTAATTTAAATGATGTGAAGTATAAAGTATAGGTCTATCATGAAGATTCTTGGGTTGAGAACATCAGAGGCTTCAAGTGAAAAATCTATTGTCAAGAATCTAATGAGTTTGTATGAGAGTGTGGGTAACACCTCACGCACAAAAGATAGTAATGCAACATGGCGTGTGATTACATTGACTATAGTAAGTAGTCAAACGAGGAAAGCTCATCTCATTAGAAAGATGAGTCAAGAATTGAGAATTAATAGGAAAACTTTATCAAGAGCTGTTGGAAGACGCCAAAGAATTGAGGACACTAATGCCAATGAATTATGGGCATTCTCAGGGAGACTACCACGAAAAGATAAACCAATTGTTGAAGCATTGAGATCACTAATTGAAGACTTTTGGAAGAATTACACAAGGGTATCTCTGAATCAAAGGGATGTGGTAAGAAGGAGAATCGGTAGTTAGAACCGCAAGCCACATCCAAAGCATTTTTTGGATGAGACTCAAACACAGTTTTATGGTAAATTTCTAGAGAAGTATCCTTAAATTAAAATTTGTCAAAGATATTTTGAAATGCTAAAACCTTTCTATGTTAAGATAAATCACACATGCACTACTTGTTGTTGTAGATTACATATTGAATTTTCTAACCATTTTGATGCTTATAGGTCTATATGTTTAGATATGCATACTAACAATGATTTGTAGGGTTGTGCAATATGCGCCCCACCAACATCTTCAAGAGACTTCATATCAAGAATTTTATGTGAAAGAGAGGAAGGTCAAATATTCTACAAGAAATTATGCTTGGATGGCACATGTCATCATTGCGGTGGCTTGCAACATTTGCCAATATGTGAACATATGGAAAGAACACATGTGGTTGGAAACGAACTAGTAGAGTTTGGCAAGTATAAAATAGTGGCATACAATACAAAAGATGGTAAAGAAGCAAAGAGGTGTGAATTAGTTATTGAAAAGATTCTAGTGTATCAGTTTATGCCTATATTTTGTGACAACATAGTGTATGAGTATGCAAGACATGCCCATAGAGCTCGATGGTTGGACTTGCAATTCAAGTTATGCAAGGACACATTTCTGGTTGGTAGCATTGTTTCAGTCGTCGACTTTGCAGAGAACTACAGTCTACAACCACAGCGTGAGGTGTAATCACAATATTACAACTCCACATAGGTTTCTATATTTGTGCACATCGCATTCATTCATGTGAATGATAGTACAAAAGATGATAGAAAGATCATAAGGGAGTATAATTTCTATATTAGTGATGATCGCATGCATTCTACGGAGTTCGTGCAAGGTTGCTTTCAAGTGTTCTACAATGATTTGGCTAGAAGGGGCATATCATTCAGTCAACATATCATATGGTTGGATAACTATACGTCACAATTCAAGAACTCGTAGAATTTCTATTGGCTCAGTAGGAGGCATAATGTTACAGGTATTCAACATATGTGAAACTTTTGTGAGGCTAGGTATGGAAAGGGGGAGCATGATGGTGCAGGAGCATGTATCAAAAGAGCCATAGCACAAGAAGAGTTAAAGTATAAAGACAATGCAAAGTTGACAGATGCAAAATCGATTGTCGAGTGGTGTAATGCTTCCATGGGTCCAGGTAATGAAGGTAAGTCTTTAGTTTGTAGATTTTTTTGGTTGATAGATGATACTAACATTGCACCATATGAGGACTATTGTACACTGATAGGATCAAATGAGATGCACTCTTTCAGAAGCTCAATTGTAGGTTCATGGAGTATCCATACATGAAAGATGCCATGCTTTTGTTCTTCCTGTACAATTCAAGTCTGGGATGAGTGCGAGTCAAAGGAGTGGGTTAACGAATGGTAGTTATCTTAGCCCACTTGACACGTATCGACCCCCGACGGCACTGGAACTAACACAAATGGAATCATCAGTTGACTTTGACCACATATCAGATTTAGTTCAACTAGGTAATATAGGGCACATATATGCATCTAATTTCATCTAGTTCAACCAAGTAATGTCATCTTACTTTGTAGTGTTTTTGTAATGTTGACTAATTTCATCTAATTTGCTACACATATCAATGTAGGGCACGTATATGCAGTTATTGCAAATGAAGATAATGAAGAGGGAACGGATTATTACTTATGTCATTGTGTTGAGGCCAAAAAGAAATTGGAGGCCCTGTTATAGATGGAGAAAATATCGAATACCCTGCAGGCTCAGTGGTTATTATTGGAACATGGCTTAGAAGGTACCCACATAAGAGTGTTAATATTTGGTTATTTCAGGACTTTGACATGCATCGGAAGATTCTTCATTACTCGAACCTTGTCGTGGCATCCAATGTTCATTTGATAAAATATCGGGGTAGACCTTTGAACAAAATCTTGTGGAAGGTGCGTGAGTCTAACCATGAAGCAATACTTGACACAATAAAGAGTAGAGCAGACCCAGATGGTTCATTGGATTAATTTGTAAGTATTCACATTGATTTTGTAAAGTCATGTTACATTGAGTTGTAAGTATGCACATTAATTTTTAAGGTTTGTCTTTTTTTTATTTCCTCCTGCATTTTTACACATATACACATTTTTACATCATCATGTTATGCATTTTTGGTGTCCTGCTCCTCATGCAACCAAACTCATAACTCACCCTACTTCCTCTAGACACCATTTGATGATCTCTCCAACACTCTGGATCCAGGGTGCCCAATCATGATGATGACCTATATACCATTCTCCTAAGGCACTCATAATGAATGAAAAGAAGACCAAGGGTGCCCAAGCTTAATAGACTTATTTCTTTCAATTTTGATGATCCAAACTCTTGCAAAACAACATCCACTTTCATGCCTTTAGATCTTCCTTCACATACAGGGCGCCAAATCAAGTTGAAAAATCTACATAAGGGTGCCAAAATGGATGAAAGGAGACATGAAATGCACCTTAGGACTCCATGCTAAGGTTTGAGCCATTAAAGTCTCTTGATATTAGGCGCTCATGATGATGAAACTTAGAGTTTTTTCCTTTCCTAGGCACTCATCTAAGATGTTTGAATGATAAGGAGCGCCTAGACCTCTATAATGTACATTGGGCACCAAAATCAAGGTGATTTTAAGTCACTTTGAATCATTTGGGCTTAGTTTGAGTCTTTGAGTCATGTTGCAAAAATTTGTCAATGTTGTCAAGTTGCACAAAGCAACTTTTTCATTTTTGGTGTCCTGCTCCTGATGCAACCAAACTGACTGTTCCAACGCATCTGGATGGGTACATTTACACTAGGCATGGTCTTGTTTTTCACCTAAAAATGTCGAAACAGTCCGAGCTACATTGTACCGACGATATCCCTAAAGAGTCCAAAGTGCAAAAAGGTAGCAATCTTTGACAAGATGTTACTCAAAAATTGTGTCACTTAGAAACATTCCTTCTAAGGAAACGAGATCACATATAGTGTCTCTATAATAACCTCTCTCAATTTTTTTATATCTCTGAGGCATTTACCTGTGGTGAAAGGTTTTCTGCTGCCCCAAAAATCATCAGGAGGCAGTGTAAAGTTGTAAAGGGGTGTAACTTTTGTCCTGCTCCTGATGTGACCAAACTGACTATTCCAACGTGTCCAGATGGGTACATTTACGCTAAGCATGGTCCTATTTTCACCCAAACATGTCGAAACAGTCCGAGCTACATTGTACTGACGATATCCCTGAAGAGTCCAAAGTGCAAAAAGGAAGCAATCTTTGACGAGATGTTTCTCAAAAACCGTGTCACTTAGAAACATTTCATCTAAGGTAATGCGATCATGTAGAGTGCCTCTACAATAACCTCTCTCAATTTTTTATATCTCTGAGGCATTTGCTTGTGGTGAAAGGTTTTTTGCTACCCCAAAAATCATCAGAAGGAGGCAGTGTAAAGTTGCAAAGGGGTGTAACTTTCATCCTGCTCCTGATGTGACCAAACTGACTATTCCAACGCATCTAGATGGGTACATTTACGCTAGGCATGGTCATGTTTTTCACCCAAACATGTTGAAACAGTCCGAGCTACATTGTACCGACGATATCCCTGAAGAGTCCAAAGTGCAAAAAGGTAGCAATATTTGACGAGATGTTACTTGATAAATGTGTCACTTAGAAACATTCTATCTAAGGAAATGTGATCATGTAGAGTGCTTCTACAATAACCTCTCTTAGTTTTTTATATCTCTGAGGCATTTGCCCGTGGTGAAAGTTTTTCTGCTGCCCCAAAAATCGTCAAGAGGTAGTGTAAAGTTGCAAAGGGGTGTAACTTTCATCCTGCTCCTAATGTGACCAAAATGACTATTCAAACACATCCAGATGGGTACATTTATGCTAGGCATGGTCCTGTTTTTCACCCAAACATGTCGAAACAGTCTGAGCTACATTGTACTGACGATATCCCTGAAGAGTCCAAAGTGCAAAAAGGCAGCAATCTTTGATGAGATGTTACTCGAAAACCATGTCACTTAGAAACATTCTGTCTGAGGAAACGTGATCACGTAGAGTGCCTCTACAATAACCTCTCTCAATTTTTTATATCTTTGAGACATTTGCCCGTGGTGAAAGGTTTTCTGCTGCCCCAAAAATCGTTAGAAGGAGGCAGTGTATTAAGTCAGGATGAAAGCCTATTCACTCTAGGCGCCCAATCTCAATTTGCACAATCATGAATGGGCGCCTAGAGCAATAAGGTGCTACATCATGGTTCGAGGACCTTAAAATGGTGCCCAAGCTTGTAGGAGGAATTTTCAAGGAGCTAGAATGTTTTTGAAACTTTAAGGAACTAGTCCAAATACTCTATGGCGCCATCTTGATACCATTGAGTCAACTTTGGAACTCAAACATATTGAAACAAGGTCTAGGAAGCTAAGCGCCATCTCTTGCCAGTTCAACCTCTCAGATGCCCCAACATTGGAAAGACTCTTAATGAGTGCCTAAGTTTGAACTAATCTTGTGATTGAAAGTTTGGTGATGTATTGGTGCAAGATGATCTTCAGTTGAAGCAATCTAAGTTCCAGGAAGGGTTTAGAATTTATCAAACTCTTCACTAAGTTAGGCGCACTTTACAAGCTTTCTTACGCAAGAGTTGCACCTCATTAAGACAAGGCGCATCTTAACCTCCGGGAATTTTCCAAAGAAGCGCTTCAGTTTATTAGCACCTTTGGACCTTGTTTTGCATTCAGAAAGAGAAGGCGCACTTTGGAGGCATTTCTAACCCAGATTGATCCCTAGGTATAGTCTTCTCTCTGGAGCATTACAATGTGTTTTAAAATGAAGGAGGACATTTCATAAGTTGGGGAATTGATCACTGAAGACCTAATGCCATCAAGGCGCAATTCCACCCTCACTTTGGTGCCTATCATCAAGAAGGGGCATTGGCCATTCCTTGAACAATTCTGAGCATTTGAAGTTTGTGAAATCACTAAGGAATGTTGGGCACCATGTGTAACCTAAACAAGCTTGAGTTTGCACCTAGACAAGTTGGCGCTTGTTCATGTTTTAACTTCCCTCTTGAAGTGCCTAACTTGGGAAAAAGTTATCTTGTTGTTAGTCAAGTGTTTGATGTGTTTTGGAGACTCCAAAAGACTTCCTCTTGCTAGGCGCTCTTCTTGGCAACTACAACCTTCAACTGGTGCCTAGATCCTGAAAAAAAACACTTGCAAGTGTGGGCACACTTTCCTTGTGATGGAGCATCAAATTGGTGCCTAGAAATCATAATGCATGAATTGAGCGCCTAGGATCCTATTGGTCCAATAGGTGGTTTTGGGATCCATGTCAAGTCATTGGATTAAGTTGCCAACTCAGAATGATTTTCATGCACTTTGACTTTAAGGTGCCAAAACTAGTAGGAAAATATTTGGGGGGAAACCACGCTGAAAAAAGTTGGGTAAATTTAACCTCCGAGTCTTATTAGGCTCCATATAACAATAATATTTATATCATGTCCCTTTGCTTTATGAAACAAGTAGTATGTGTCAAGTCATAGGGATAACACTATGGTCCTTAGAAATTTCTCTGTGACTTTTGATAAGATTATCTACTATTATGTGGATTCTTGATAGTATTATGCTGATCCATTGGACTAGTGTGGCTGTGAGGTTGGAAAGTGTTGCAACCTCCATCCTTTAAACTTCTCCACCTTGTTATGGGTTGTTTTGAGTATTTTCACTTGCTTTCTCTTTGAGAATATTTTCTAATGATACATGATGTGTCATAGATCATTCAACTTGATAAACAACATGGAGGGATTCTCATGCCTCCTATACTTCTTGCAAGTTTCTTTATAGATAGCTCACATCATTTTCCATCTAGTTGGTCATTTCCCTAAATATTATGATAAGATAATCCTGTTAATGAACATTGGATTGAATGAGAATCAACATGCTTTGTCTTGACTAGAATAGTTGGGATGGACAAAAATCTATTGATTCTAGGTTGGGTTGTTAAAGGTCAAGAAGTTTTGGTGTCTAATGCCCTCTAAATCTAAATATTCAAAATCATAGTGGTTCAATAAGCTACAACAAACAGTCAGGTAGACAATAGACTATAAGGAACAAGGACTACACATGAATCCAAAACAACACCAGTCAATAAGGACATCACAAGTAACTCAACATTACTTCTAGAGGCGTTCACAAAAATAAAGGGGAGAACACAACTAGAGAATGCTAGACTGTAGTAGGGATGAGTGTCTGATGCAGAACACATAGTGGAAGCATAGAATTATCAACTTTTGAACCTTTGAACTCACTATTGGCAAGATAACATACCATCGGCGAGCTTAAAATTTCATCAGCCGATAGGCCAATGCCACCATGACTCTGTTTGATTTCACTTTTGACAAACATCCCATCATTGACTCTTATCAGTCAGACAGACTACTATCGGTGACTTTATATCCTTTCACACCGATGTCTTTGTCACTCCGATACAAGACTCTAAGTCCCTCGCCTATTGGTAGGACTTAATACCATCGACACACTCAAAAACTCTTCTACTGACACACCGATCTCACCAATGACAACCTTCAGACCACACCCATCTGTGAGACTCCAAACATTAGTGAACTCTAATCTCTTTGGGCTAATACACCGATGGATTTCAACTGTCGGTGTGACCCCCTTCATTAGTGAAGCTCTTAACTGCTCTTCTGATGTGTTGATGGGATTATCTTCTAATACACCGATGCCTTCAACTTCGAACCAAACTCGTCGGCAAGACAGACCACTATTGGTGAAGCCTAACCAAGGTCTGCCGATACGAGCAACTCTTGACATCGATACAAGGTTCTTTTGAAGGCAAATGGCACCTAGGCTTATGGGGCTCAATTTGATGTATTTATTGAAAGCTCAAGGTGAATTGATGCTTATTGAAAATGCCACTTAGTCCTTCATTTGTGTTATAGGTGCCATTTCCTATTGACTTATATACTCCTCCTCATGCTAGGGCGCCATAATGAAGTGGTTTAGACAATAGGTGCACTTCACTTACTAGAGGCTTGTTCTCCTTCCACCTTAGGCGCACTTTTATGGTGGAACAAGTGTCAATGGGTGCCTTGTCTTAAATGAATGCTCTCTCCAAGTTGGGCACCCTTTTGAGGCTTTATGAGTTGCAAATTGAGCCTTAACCCTTCATGCTTGTTGCTCAATGTTTGAATGTTTAAGAAAGTCTCCTTTAGGCACTCATCTTAATGACTTTTCTCAAGGCGCAATCATCCTAATGACTTAGATATTCATCCTAGTGTTTCAGGCTATCAGGCTACCAGACTTAGTCATTTTCAGGATCTCAAACATAAAGAATAACATGATGATTCATTTTTTTGTATTGCATATAGTTGACATTGTATGCTACTCATAAAGAATATTAATATTTTCTGTTCAACATGATGATTCATTTTTTTTTTAAAATACAACTTTTATCTTTTAGTTCCAAAATGAGGTTTAGGTGATACTTGAATAACAATAGCTAGCTTATTGGATCAACAAACATCCTATGTAATACAATTGGACTTTAAAGATTTGAAGTAGCCATCTACAAATATCCATTCAAACATGGATTTATAATGCAAGTATGGACGCCATCAATAAAAAAGATTTGTATTAACCAAATATCCATGTAGGCATACATCAATATCTGTCGATATAAGTATAACATATATACAAAATAGCCATATAGGCTTACAAGAATGCCATATAGGCATACAATGTCAACTATATACAATACAAAATATATGTCCACAAAATGCCATATAGGCATACAACAAAGGAACACAATAAAAAGTCATTCCCCTCTGGCTGGTGAAGAGAATAGATCATGGGCAGCCTTTGATCTTCTAGGGGATGGAGACGCGCATGTGGGTCATCTACTACAAACCCAAGGGCTGCTCCTCCTATTTAGTTCTTCCTACATCTTTACTTGTTACAATAAAAAGTATAGACATTAATATATAGAAATTACATGTTATAAAAAATGAAACATTTAACAAAATAATCACTTACCACTACCATATAATCTGTCTCCTCACTTGCCTCAGTAGTAGGAATAGGTCGTGGTGATGTCATGTCCTATAGAAACCATCCAGATAGAAATTAAACTTCAAATCAATAATCTTTTGATTTTTCAAAAATAGACAACTATAACAATGAATGTAAATTGAAATTTAATAATCTGCCTCATACCCCTATTAATGCCATGGAGCTATGAATTGCAGAGGCCACACCGTGCTCCATTGCCCTATGAACATTGGGAGGTGTCTCCATAGCCTACATCATCTAGAAATAAAACAACATTATTCAATTACAAAAACTATAATAGTGATACAAATCATGGCTTTTAACATACACACACATTCATCTAAACATGGAAGTACACACAATAAAGCACACAAGTCACATACAAAAATCTAGTAAGTACAATTCATTCATTAAACTATTTATTTTATTACCTCTGTAAAACTTTGAAGTCCACCACCGCTGGCAGGTGTTGCTGTGAAATCTCCAATATTAACCTATTCAACATCCAAAATCAGATATTAGAATACCATTCATATAATGATGCTATTCACATGTAATATTTATAATTGTTTACTAGTTACATACCCCGACAATAGATGATCTAGTGTAAAAATGTAGGTGGAGAACCACTGAAAACTGTATTGACGCTATGACCCTGAAATTTCATTGAAATCATCAAACTAAATTAGTTAATCTTGCATTTCAAAAATGAAATTTAATAAATTAAATTCAATAAACTTGCTAATATTTACCTAAGTATCAAGGCTAAAAGTTTGACTCAGGAGGGTATCTATCATCACCATCTGCTCAGCTGCAGATGTAGCCTGTGCACCTGCATCTTGACTATCCATGGGGTCATAACCATAGGCTAAGCTGCAAGCTTGACAAGCATGGGGTGGGACCTTACTCCTCGCACTATCTCCCAACCCACTCTATGCTGCAAGACCAGCATGCTCTATGATGCTCTGGGTCAAGGCACTAATGGACTGTAGTGTATCAACCTCAACACTCTCCTTCACAATGGAAGGGATAGAAACATGCTCATGGGCTGGTCTGCTGATTACTCATCTCACTACCCACTGTGGGTCAAGACGTGCCCCTGGTCTATCTTGTGCTAACCCCCCACCTCTACCCTAGAAGTCCCGCATATATAAATAGTTTGGCACTTTATTGAGGACAAAATCGCAGTAGAGTTTCCTCAAAAAGTATTGCAGGACCTCATTATTATTGCATGGAGGATGGTCAAAAACCATCCACCACCTCTACCCAAAATTATCCCTTATCGCTTGGTTGTTGCACCAATGGATAGGGAACATCTTGCATGTAATGGGTGGAGGTTGATTTTTTTGTGGGTTTGTGAAAATTGAACACAAGTCTAATTTTGTAATTTGTAATTTTTTCACATCTTGGTATGACAACTTGTCTGCATAGTAATCACTAAACTCTCTCCTCTTATTCATCCAACTAGTTATTTGCTTGCTAATTGAATCTACATTTGATAACATAGATTCAAGAGATTTGGCAAGCGTGGACCTATGCAAGGTTGAAGTGGAAGGATCTTTCAACCTTGCAATTATATCTTCAATTTCCTTTTTGTTGTTTTCAATTTTCCCCATTATATTTTCTTGTGTTCCAGGGGCATGTTGAGGAATGGATGGAGGAGGTTGTTGTTCCATAGGTATTTCCTCCTTAGGATTTTGTGGATTTTGAGGAGGAGGAGGAGGAGGTGCATTAACATTTCCTGACAATTAACGAAATATACATCAAAAATCAACTCAAACCTACCTATTTAGAAACAAATTCAAACAAAAAAATAAATATAACTCACTCCTTTGGCATGCTCGACGTCGTGGCGGCATTTTGGTGACGAATCGATAAGAGCTTTGTGTTGAATTGAGTTTTGTAAAACGCGAGCGCGCTTTCTAGGGTTTGCAGGCCGTGGGCATAGAGGAGAAGAAAGAAATGAAATGAAACCTTTTTTTTTATTTATAGCAAGTCAAAACACACTCACGTTATGGTTTGGTTTTGACAAGCCTTAGGCTCATCATTACCAAGCCATAATGTGAGCGCGTTATAACGCACTCGCATTTTGGATTTTTTTTTTTGAAAATAATTTGGCCACTTTTTGGCCCCCCATCTTTTTGCACTTACCCTTTACTAAGATGGATACACTTCCTTTTGGGACATCAATTTGAGATATATTCTAATCATTTTAGTTTGTAGTATATCTTCACTCAACCAAATCTCAATGCTCTCCAATGGTGTTGGATGGAGTTCCTTTATGAATATGATTTTGATGTACATTATATAAAGGGTAAGGAAAATTTAGTTGTAGACACCCTAAGTAGGAGATGACATGAGATCTCCTCCATGACTATGACTACAAATTTGAGAGGGTGTATACTTCAGTATCTACCTGATGATGAGTGGTATAGGGAGGTGCAATGAGAGACTCGGTCTCAGGGGGACCTTAAGGGAAAATATGTTGGGTATTATTTAGATATGGATGGATTATTGAGGCATAAGGGATGGATTTATGTTTCAACTTCAAGATATCATTGATTAGTGATTTTAGCAGAGGCACATAGGGCACCTTATGCAGCCCATCCTAGGGTGAAGAAGATGCATGTCGATCTTAGTAAAAATTATCATTATGTAGGAATGAGGCATGATATAATAGAGTCTGTTGTTCATTTCCTTGAGTGCAAGAGGCTCAAGGTCAAGCATCAATATCCAATAGGGTTACTTTACCCTCGTGACATACTTGAGTAGAAATGGGATACTATTTCCATGGATTTCATTGGTGGTCTTCCTTCGTCATCTTGATGTTATGATGCTAGCATAGTGATAGTTGACAAGTTGACTAAGGTAGCACACTTTTCTCCTATGATGACCATTTATAATGCTCAAACGATGGTGAGGGTATTCCTTGATGACATTATTCAACTCCATGGTGTCCCTCATAGGATCATATCTGATAAAGATCTAGTATTCACTTCTTCCTTTTAGATCACACTAAAACAAGCATTGAGCACTCAACTCAACTTTATTTTATCCTATCACCCCAAGATAGATGGAAAAATAGAGAGGGTGAATCAAGTGCTGGAGGATATTCTTAGGATGTATGTGATGAAACAATAGTCCAAGTGGGAGGAGTACCTATATTTTGTAGAGTTGGCCTATAATAACATTCATCACAATTCTTTGGGCATGGCACCCTATCAGGCATTGTATGGTAGGCCTTGCAAGAATCCTTTGAGTTGGGATTGCCTTGTGGATAGATTTGAAATTGGACCCAAGTTATTTCAATATATGTAGAGATAAGTGGTTTTTATTCATCAGCATCTCCAGGAGGCGCAAGACCACCAAAAGAAGTATGTTGATGCTAAGAGAGTGGATAGGAGCTTCTTAGTTAGTGCTAAGGTATTCTTATGTTTGTGACCACACAAGGGTCTAATCCATTATGGAAAGGGCTCTAAGATTACACCTTACTTTGTGCAACCATTTGAGATTTTGGAGCGGATTAGCCCTATCACCTATCACCTAGCTTGTCACATATCCATGATGTATTTCATGTGTTGGTTTTGACAAGATACATTCTTGATGTGGCTCATCTCTTGGATTGGGATGCTTTACAAGTGGGGTAGGATGGATAGCTAGCATTGGAGCTCATTCACATATTATCTTGTCGAACATTAGCCCTATGAGGAGGAGAGATGGACCAAGTGCGGGTCCAATGGGAACATTACAATGAGGTTCCATCTACTTGGGAGGATGCTTCCTAGCTGAGGGCTCTTTATCCTCACCTATTTGAGGGCTTCCAAGAGGAAACCTAATCTTAGGGGGGAGGATGTGAGGCCCACATTTTCTTTTCATGATCATACTTTAGAGCGATGGATTTATTTGTTTATGATACTTTTGGATATGACATTTTATGTTATTACGAATATGGACCATGTTGTTACTCATATTATGTTAGATTGATATTTTATGGGTTATTGATGATGATGCAGTTAATTATTAATTATGGTTTTAATTGTGTTTTATAGAATTAGAGTTTATAAATTTTTGCTACATGTTTATAATAAATTCTTAATGAATATAATTGTATATGTTAGTACATTTCATGGATGATTAAATGAGTTACGATTATATGATTTTGCATTGGAATGATTTGGACATTGGATTATATGCATTGTTCAATTTTTTGTTAAATTATGATAACATTATGAATTAAGGAATAAATATGATGTGTATGTTAACTTTATTATGATTATTGCTTTGGCTATCATATCAGATATATTAATATTTGTGTGTAAGTGTGCATGTTAGATTTCATGTGGCCAACATAAAATTTCAAAGGTTCATAAGAAAACCATTGTGTTTTTCCCCAATGCACCTAGGCCTTATCCTAAGAGAGGATTAAGTTCTTCATGTGTTAACTATTGTGGCATGAATGTGTTTAATTAATTTTCTACTTATATTTCTATTATTTTGTGTGGAGTGTGATTATTTATTCTTAAGTGGCAAGTCTCAGATTTAGACTTTAGGGGTTGTTTTAGGGGTCAAAAAATATTTGTTTCCTTATGTTCTATAAAATTAAACCCCTATAGTGATAACCTTATTGCCCCTCAGTTGTTGTCCTTGATGACAAATACACAACTTGGTATAGTTGAATTTTGTATGGTATGCATGGTATACAGTTGTTATGACACAGTTGTTATGATAATTGATGCTCTTGATATTTGATGCCAGTTCATATTTGGTGATATGTTCTCTATGTCAGTTGATACAGTGATACCGTTTGACAAATGGGCTCATCTCAGTTGCTATACTATTTTCATTTTGATATTACATTCACATGGAATCATGATAGTTGGCATGGTACTGACAACATGGTATCAATGGTAATAAGGATATAGCATTACTATGGACATAGCATTGCTATGAACACATACCACTTATCATGGTGATATAAGTCTCAGGGCATCTTAGTACATATATGCATTGTAAGTATTGACAATGGCATCCTCAATTGTTTGGTATGGGCATCCATGGTAAGTTCATTATGGTGACATGAACACATTGTAAAAACATTAATATCATATGGTTGGATTAGAGTTAAAATGATGAACTGTTATTTAATTTGATATCTTCATTTTATATTGGCTACAATGGTCATCATTTGATACATTACATTAAGGTGACTACTGGTCACGAAAGGTATTTCCTTATCATTTGAATTATTCAAAAGGTGACATTTGATGTTTTAAAGATATAAAATGCCACATTCGAGAAACTTAAGGACTCAACTTGTTAAGTAGGTTTCAGGCTCTAGAAACATGTAAAAAGGTTTAGTTATAGTTGCTAGTTGATGAGGTTTAGTTGATATTGTTTATCATTCAGTTGGTATTCACATGCTTCAGCTTGCTATGGTATCGCATGCTTCAGTTGTTCTTGGTTTGGTATCATATCATGATGTTGACAATTAATAAGCAGTTGATATGATATCATGTTTCTATGGTAAATACTTGTATTAGCTTGGCACATGGACTTTTGTACAAGTTTGGCTTATGACACTTTCATGCAGTTGCTTTTGGTCACATTGATATATGGTTGATATAAGCCTTGCTTATGTTTGCATTAGAGTTAAAATGGATTACAAGGTCACATTTGTTCACCATGCTTTGATCATTACATGGGGTCACATTGCATTACCTTATGTTTAATTCTTTTCAACACACTTAATAAAGTGTTTAATCAGGCTCCATTGAGGTTTTTACCTACTGAGCAGGTTGTCATTATTCAAAACAATTTTTGAAGATGTTTTAATGCAATGCTTTACTAGCCCTTTTAGGGCTCACTGAAGGCACCGGTTACATGTGTTGTAATTGGGCAAAAAGAAAACAAAGCTTTTCATTTTTCATATTTTGAGTTTGGAAATGAGCTCTCTCTGAGCTAGGGTTTGACAACTCAGTGATAATGATGGAATACTTAAGCTATTTGGTGTATGACACGACAATGCTGACTATGGAAGCAAAACGGTTATTTGAGGCTTTCAAAGCATGACCAAAATAGGTGGCTTTGTTTATTGTTTTTTGGTTATGGTTTCTTTCTTGTATTAGTCTATCTTTATTTTCTTTCAGAATGGGATTAAAGGTTTTCTCATAGAAAGCTAATGCAAATATAAGGATTTACTCAGTAAACAAATGCAAACATAGTTAAAGGTTTGTGACAGTTTGAAGGACTAGTGGTTAAAATGTGGTTACATTTTGTCTAGGGTTTGAGACAGTTCGAAGACCTTACTTTAGTTATGCTTACTCTATGATGGCAAGGTTACTTGACTGTGATTAAGACTATGATTAAAGGATATAATTGTAAGACATTTTTTTATTAGTGGTCTGTGGTTACTTGAACAATTTGCTGAACTATAGTTACACTTTGTGTTTCAGTTTTGATAACTGTGGTTTACATAAGCAATTTGTCTGTATAACCAAGTACATGGTTCATTTATTGTGAATAAATATTTTATTGAAGGTTTGATTGATTCTCATAACATATATAGACACATTCAAACATGTTTTACTTGGGACAGTTTGACCTTAACCATGACAGTTGAAAACTATCTCAGACAGTTGCACAATTACAATTATTTGTTCAAACTGTTCTATAAAAGAATGAGAGACATTTCTGAGAAAGGATAAATAGATTATACTCTATTGGGTTTGAGTGATCTGAGCAGTCATTGGAAAATCAAACAAAAGCAATAGATTATAATAGAATATCACAATGTATTCAGATGTATGAGTGGACAAGTTGATGTTATTCTTGAAGTCTAACACATTCAATGAGATTTTCAAAAACAAAGATTTAAGAGAAATAGAGTAACCCTCTATATTAAACTGTATTATTCATTGTATGGATTGAAATATGCCAGTGAGGCACAAACAAATAGTGAGGTACAAATTGCCAGTGAGGCACTATTGTCAGTGAGACATTGTTGAAAATGCCAGTGAGGCACAAACAACCAGTGAGGCATCTGTATTTGCTAGTGAAGCACATTTTGATTAAGCCAGTGATGCATCTTTATCAAGTGGTTTTTATTCCCCAAGAGGGTTTTTCACTCATGCAATTTTCTATGTTATAGTTTCTCTGTGTGTGATTCATTGATGTCTTATTTCTAAGCTTTCCATTACATTCATTGTTCAGTGTTTCATAATTTAACTGTTGCATATGTGACATGATGTTCATTATGGGGTAGTACAAATGCACAATATATCCAATAAAGAAATAAAACTACCCTACTATTTGTCATAGTTCACCAACATTTGTTTTATTCATTCATGTTCACAAATTGATCTGTCAATGCACTACAGTTCATAAATGAATGTTTTGCTTTCATCATACAAGGGTTGAAGTTTATGGTTGGTAAAGTTTATTAATTGTTGCTAAAAACAAGTCTATTTTATGAGACACTAATTCACCCTCCCCCCTCTCAGTGTCTCTCGTACTCCAACAAGTGGTATCATAGGTAGACCCTTGCAAGAAGTCTAACCAACTTAAGGGTTCCTGGAAAGTGGAGTACAATGGGTAAAAAGAATAGAAATAAGGCCTCAAATAAAGAAAAGAAAAATGCTGATCAACATATTGAAAAGTAAGCCTCAGTTAAGTCCAACAGTGAGTTGTTGCATGAGTCAACCATGAATGTGGATACAAAATGTCATAAAGACAGTCCTACAGTTAAGAGTCTTGACAATGTTAATGTTAGTAGACAAGAACTTGATGATTTTGTAGTTGAAATTGATTATGTAGAAGGAGATTTCTTTGTAGATGAAGATGGACAGGAGTCCAATGAAAATGACTGTGATGTTGATATTGAAGGAGAACTTTTATGTGCTCTAGAAGTGAACAAGTATCTTGAAAAAGAGAACCAGGAATTAAAGGTTCAACTTCAACAAGAGAAAGATTCTAAATGTAAGGTACTCTCTGATTTTGCTAAAGTTTCTTTAGAACTTAAAGTGCAAAGGTACAAATTGAAGAGACAAACAAATTTGTCATTAGTCTAAAAACAAAATTTGAAGAAGTTAAAAGAATAGTTGACCTTACAAAATTTGATCTTGAAGTAAAAAGAATAGAATGTCTGAAGTTAGAGAAAGAAATAGTCTCTTTAAGAAAGGATTTGGAAAAAGCTTCTTCAAAGCTGCATAAGAATATTCAATTTGAAAAGAGTACTGACTACCTGAATGATATGTTGAGTAAGCAAAGATATTACAGAGACACTACTAGCTTGGGTTATGAGAAAGGAGAATGTTCCAAGTCAAGAGATGCTCCTATGAAGAAGATAGACCTGAATACTTACTCTACTGCCCCTAAGAATGAAGCCAAGAAGGAAGAAAAAGATAAAGCTGTTGATAGAAGCAGTATAAACAGGCACTCAAGACCTTCATCTACCAGGCAATATCATTCAATCAGGTATAACTATTCTCAGTTCCATGGATACTGCTATTAGTGCCATGTTTATGGTCATAGAGCCAGAGATTGTAAAAGAAATAATTTTTGGTGGAATAAAAATAAAAGTTCTTATGGATGGTTAAATTAGAACTACAATAATGTGTGTTATAACTACAATAAAGTTGGCCACCTTGTAAGAAACTATTAGATGCATGCAAGGTATGACTCTAGAAGAAACTATTCTCCGCTTGATCAAAACTATAATATGTTGTGTTATAGATGCAATAGTTTTGGGCATAAAGCACAATGGTGCAAAAGAGGGATAAAGCCAATTGGAGGCTATATGCTTAAGCAAAATAAAGTGAATGTCTTGGGCAAGGAAAGCAAATATCCTATACTAGTTTGGAGAAGAAAACAAGATCCAAGAGATGAAAAACCAAAACCAATGCATGTTACACAAAAGACAGTATCCTTTGTATGAGAATTGGTTTAAAGTCAGGGGGAGATGCTTATTGTTTATCTTTAATCCCCAAGGAGTTCGGAGGTTTGTTGCTATTCAAAGAGAAGTTGGTGTTGGTATGATATGTTGTCAAAAGAAGTTTGATGTCTGTCATCTTATGAGTTTCAGTTGATAATGTTCACTTCCTTCATGGAGGTGCAGTTATATGATCATCTATATCATTACAAAGTATAGATAATCCAAGGTAGAGTACAGATTCATGTCATTCACTTTGTTAGCTTTCTCATTTGCAAGAGTATGATCTTGCAAGATAATTTGAAGATTATGCTTAATATTGTTTCTTTAGGACATGGTAGTTGTTGTTTGGAGATCTTCATGTTGGTATGCTTGATATGTCTCTTAGTGTGCATATACTACATGATTAGTGTAGACATGAAAAATTGTCCTATGATCAATTTCCTAAGTCCTCCCTTCACATGAAATTTAATTAATTTTAATTAATTAATTAAATATTTTCACTTTTTACCATATCCCATAAATAATAAATTAAAATTAATTTATTATTTAAAATCTTCCACTTTTACCATATCCCATAAATATCATAAATAATAAATTAAGATTAATAAACTTAATTTATTATTTAACCTAAACCTAATCCAAAATTGGTTCAAAAACCTGTTCACCGTAACTAAAATCAAACCCGTAAAATACCTACCTTTACCCTAACCACCTTTTACCATTTAACCATCCGAACCACTTCTACCCAAACCTTATAAAATAAATTTCATTTATCATTTACCATCCCCTGGAGAAACTATCATGGAGTTATGCAATTATCTGAGCAACCGCATTTTTAAGCGTGTTTGGTAACATTTATTTTATCATATCTTTTGATCTATTTGGTGGTGCATTTGATATAAGTTTCTAGGGTTTGCAATAGTTTCTTACCTTTTTAATAGAAATTTATATTGATGCATACAATGGTGAACCCGACATGAACATGCCACTGATAATCATTTTGTTTGTGCAAGATCTTGTTTTAAAGTTTTGCAGGTTTGGAGAGTTTGGCAAATGGTGAAAATTTTCAATTTTTGTTGTTTGCTGCATTTAAATTTACACGTGTATTATTTAAAAGATTTCTAAAAATTTTCCAACACACCATTTTGTGCATTTTTAGAGTTATTACATTCCACAAAATTATTTTTCTGTGAGAGACTACATTTTATATTTAATAAATTGTGTTCCGTGTTAATCATTGCATTTACTCTTAATTATTTTTAAAACTTTAAAATGAAGTCATAAAAAACAAAACAAAAGATATTCATTTTTTTTATGTGTGCATCATATTTCTGGAAAAATCATTTTGCCCCATCATCATATTGCTGGAAAAATCACTTCACCCCACAAAATTTATTCATTTTCTTTTTTTTATGTGTGCATCATATTGCTGGAAAAATAATTGCACCTCATAAAATATATTCACCTTTTTTATGTGAGCATTATAGTGCTGGAACATTCCTTAACATGGTAAAATATGTTCACTTTTTTTTAGGTGAACATTATAGTGCATGGTAAAATATATTCACTTTTTTTTATGTGAACACTATAGTGCTGAAAAATTAATTCCTTTTACATATGTGCATTGTTCAAAAATGGTCTCACACCCTAAAATATCTTCCAGTTATTTCTTTTATATGTGAGCATTATAATGTTCAAAAAAATTATCTCATGCTATAAACAAAATTCATTGTGCAAAATTTTATAAACTCATTGTTTTCTACATTTGATACTAATATTAATCTTTTATTGTTGCAGGGTAAATAACACTTATTTTCAATTCTAATATTTACTCTCAGAGAAAACCTTGTGACATGTGAATTTTTAACATAACCCCCAAATGCTACATTTTAACCATCTCATACTATCAGCTAGAGATCAAAACTATTAAACATGGAATTAGCAAAGTACTAGAGTGCCAATTTCTAACCCTTGGAGGTTGTATTTTTCAAACATGCATAACTTTCTCACCTTTCATCAGATTTTCACATTTTTACAGGTGTTAGAAAACTAATCTAGTCATTTATACAATAGTGTAGTCCATTTGCTCAAATTCATCTTATATTTTCTCGTATAACCATTTAAAATTCAGCCTTTTGTTTCAAATCATCAAACATTTTTCATCTCACGGTGCATTTAACATTTCATGTGGACTTTTGTAGGATCATTCATACTGTCCTAACATTTTCATTATAGCTATACGCCTGTCAATGACAATTTTTTCAAACTACTAATTAGTGTGTTGCAGGTTTGATTGTCAGTGAATCTAATCTTGGAACATTGTGTCTTCTTTTTATAGATTAGATCACATCACATCATAAGCAAGGGTTAAAATTAACAAGTGTTTTCCATGTCTTCTGGTTTACATTTTTGTCATTGAATGCGTATGCTTTTCTCTTGCACCACTCAACAATCTTGAGAATCAAAAGCATTTATTTGACATTTTGTATAACCATCCACACATTTGGATTTGGAATTAAAATGAACCCCATGCGAGTGTGAGGCAAAGGCGTTCTGTATGCTCTCTCCTTGCATTTCGTGCGACTTGGAGATCAAAAACATGTTTCCTTTCTTTTGTTACCGTTTAGAGTGGGCCTGCTCTTGAGACACATTCAAAAGGAGAACCCACTTATGACCCCAAGCGGGACTTTCATCTGGCCCACTATATAAATTGAGGATAAGGTGAAAGACAAGTCTAACCGGTATTAGCACTCACCATACAGTGCTAGCTCGAAAGGAGGCATGTCTTAGTGTATATTAAACTCCTAGTAGGGTTAGTTAGAGCCTTAAGTGGCTTGCTGGATGCTCGTGGGGTGCCAGTCCCTTGGATATTCACTATGAACCTTTGTTTAGTGGCCAAAAACCCTCTACTTATTGATATAGGAGGAAACTCTGATAGCTGTCCCACATTTTTGCAGCTTATGGTAGAGATAGCAAGGCACCTCAGGATCTACATGTCCTAGGACCTAGAACTTGGTGTGCCTGAGAAGTGAGTGCACTGTAAGGGAGAGCCCGTGCCCCAAGTTCCTGGAGCTATACACCATAAGTAGGCATGACTAGGTAAAAACCAAGTGGGAACTCAACAAGTATTGTCCTTTCCTAGCCTAGGATCGTGTATGTTGACAAGTGTTTGCAAAACATCAAGATATCATCAAAACAAAATAACCAATCTGATTGTTGTGTGTCTTATATGATTGATGTGTGTGCTTGCCTAATAATCTCCCTTAGAGATTCTTTCCATCCATCTATTTCAAATCATCATATTGTATTTTCTAATCACCACTACAACCTGTCCCCTATATCATCCTTCAGTGTCACATCTCAAGTGGAACCTTGTCACTTTGAATCCTAAGAAGATCTTTCAATTGATCCATCCATTTCCTACCTAATTCATTTATCATCAACCTACTCACATTCCATCCTTAACCTAGTCCAATCCTTATTCGTCAAAATGGTTGTGACCATCAACAAATCTAGGACAAATCAAAAACCAAAACTCACACTTCATGGAGGCCATCCTAGATATAATAATGATGAGAATTTGGTAGATCATGATGCACATTTTGATACCCATGAACCATATATCTCCCCATTTTGGCCTCCACCAACATCACTATCATCTCAAGAATATGAGGAAATACAAGAGCTTCAACATATCTATGATGATCATTAGCCACAAGATCATTCTTATCATCCCAACACAACCCAAGATTTTCCTTCCATGCCCTCAACCTCACAAAACTATAATCCTACCCAAGTCTCAACCTCGACATCCATTAATCCTGAAGTCCTTCAGTTGCAACAACAACTTGATCAATCACTACAACAAGAGGCAGATATTAGATTTCAATTGCCACAACTATCACAATTGTTTTCACAATTTCAACATCCTACCACATCAACACCCCAACTCTATGAGTCATCTCCATCCACCTCTTACAAATCTTTATCACAACCAATATACCACTCATATCAACCCAACACATCCATACCTCAAACCTATTTAGCAATAACTTTATCTCAAACCTCACAGGTCTAGATCCCTACCCATGCTTCATCTTCACACATACCAAGTCCCCTCACCTTATATCTTCAACAACAAAGCCAAAAAAAACAAGCCCTCCTTCAACAACAACAAATCTTAGCCCAAAAACCAAAACCTTCATTTAATACATCATCCTCCATACCTTTATCCATGCAACAACAACAAATTCCATCTAATTTCAATCCTAATCCATTGGCCCCCCAGCCTTCTCATTCATCAATCCCTTTGTTACCTTCACCACCATCATCCATACAACATCAACAAATTCAACCTAAATTCTATGAGTCACCCCCATCATCATGCCAACCTAGTCCCTCCACATCAACCAATCTCATGAATATTCCTCAATATCCATCTCAAAATCCTCCACAACATGAGAATACTAGAACTAATCTCTCCTTGCACCAAGATCAAAAATTTGCAAGTCATCTTAATTATACTCTTGACAAGGGATATACGACCTCAAGTTTGGATTCATACACCAATCCATCCACTAGTCCTCCTCATCCATTCATTCCTATGGGACCTCCATCATATAATCCTTCCAACCTTCCAAATCCTAATCCATTAAGCCAATCATGAACACCCTTAAAGTCTAAACCATTAATTTTTCCACCTAAACCCAATCCTATGATCTATCAACTAAATCCCAATCCAAGTCTTGATCCTATCACAGCCAATCCTATTATCCTCACACCTAACCCAAATCCCAATCCTATTATATCCAATCCTCTTGTCCATCCACCCGATCCTAATCCCACTCTTATCATACCTAATCCCATTATCCTTCCATTACATTCTAAGACTACACCATCTACCATTATTCTCCATCGATTATACTGTCCATCCACCCATGTACTAATGAAGGATGTGATCCATTGGCTACTAGAAAGGAATCAACCACCATCCTCATGCCATTAAATCCCTATCCAAGAACCTTTAAATGTCATGCCTATTTCTCCAATCTCATCTTCTAGTCCACAAATTATCCAAGAACCTTCAAATGTTCTTGAAGATCCACCTACCATAATCCCAATTAATTCCCCACCATATGTTAAACATATCCAAAAAACCTCCATTCCTATCCAAACTCAAGAATTATGTCAAGAGTCAAATCTAAAGCATGATCAGTCTTGCTCCTTACCAAATCAAGATCAAAGCTCTTCCTTTCCACCTATTCATAACTTAAAGCTCTTCCTTCCACTCATGGTCCCAATACTAGCCATGTTCAAGAAACCTCCACCACTCCTGTCCATCATCCCACAATATCCACTTCCCTTGATAAGACACTTGGTCCCCACAAGCACATAGATAATCAAACAAATACATTGAATCTTCATGAGCATAATGAGCATAATCAAGATCCTATTGCTCCTTCACCATCTCATACTGATACCATTTCAAATCCACCATCATGTCCTATTGTTCTTACTACCTTCCTAAATGAATTTTCTTCCCTAGGAGGGCAGTAACCTGTATCTGCCACCTCACCCTCCTCATCCAATAAGGAACTCATGTCTTGTATCCTCAAAAATAAGCATCCCATTGCACATTGTATGTTCCAAAACATGAATTATCATGGTAAAGACTTAGGCCTTCATGAACAAGGTAACTTGGAACCCATCCATGTCAAAGTCTCCTCAAAACCGTATGGTATTGGTTATACACCCCAAATTAAGCCATATCAAGATGTTGGTACCATATTTTTGCCTCCTAAATCCACTCCATCTAAGCCCAAACTAGGTGCACCTCATCGTACCCATAAAACATATGTTTCCATTCCTCCTCCATTATCCTACGAACCCAAAAAGAATGTGACCATTCATCTTCCTCCATCCACTTTACCTCCACTTCTTCCAACTCCAAACATCCCTCCATCCACTTTACCTCCACTCCTTCCAACTCCTAATAGTCCCATCCTCCAATCTCAATTCCTAATCATGATCAACAAATGCACACATTGAATAAACATGAAGCTATCCTAAACACCCCTATGGGATTCAAAAATAAAAATTTGGATGCCTCCACCCATGAAGCCAAAAATCCCAATAATTCTCATGCCATATGGTACAAATGCAAAGAATCAAAGCAAAATCAAAACTCAAAGAAGCTACCCAAGTCCACATCTCACAAAGACACTTTCAAATTCAAAATGATGGGTCCCTAAGCAAAAAGCATCTAATTCAAATGGAGCATCCACACATCTCAAATCCCAAACATCCCGCTCCCTATCACAAAATCCTAAAATTCATAAGTCCATTTGGGTTCCTAAAGACTTAAATAGGCAAACCTCTCAGATAACATCTCCATTACTCCCAAATCCCTCTTCCAATAAAATGCTTCAAAATCCAATTCGATGTGTGCAACCATTGGTCTTGGTTCCCTTCCACTCCACAACATTCCCACATACCTCCATCTCCCCATCTTCCATCTACTATCCTACTTATTTCTTCCATCATGTCCCTATGGTCCATACTTTTACATGAGTCCTTCATATCTCTCTTTATCTCCATCTTACTCCACTATCCTTCCATCATCTTCCACATCATAATCAACTATCCCCTATCCATCCTTGCATGAACCTTTCATGATCCACTTAAGCCGTATCTCTTTCATGCAATCACCTACCAACATCTCTAAGCATAATGACATTTGCCATGGTCCATGTACGATGCATTTCATCTCTAACGGAACCACCACCTTGCTATGTGAACAAAATCTTAAGTCTTTATCTATTCCATCCTATCTCCTACCAAAGTCAAAAAAAAATTGAAAAAAAAATTCAAAATAGTAAAGATAAATCCTTCATCTAATGGTGAAAACCTGTTAAACAGGCACCTTAGATAAGTACCATGATGAAAACTTGGCAAACATGCATCATGTGTAGGTGATTATCTATGTACTTTACTCTTGGGGGCATGTTGTCACTATCCCATCTCATATTTTATCCTATCATGTTCCATCCTATCTTTCCATCCTTACCCATCATATATGTCATACCTTCCTCATTGCGCCATCCATTTTTCCCTTCCTCCTTTTTGATTTTGATAAGAGTAGGGGCAAAATGTTGAAAAATGCTTTTGACACCTCTTGTCATACTCCAATTTCATCCGTACATTTCTAAGAATATCCTCCATCCATCCACTCTTCCAAGCATTATCCCCATCATGCATCCTAATATGCATCACCTCACCAAATTCTAAAGCATAATATCTAGAGTGGGGGCAAGTTATTCCTATGTGATGTAGTCCTTGAAGATCACATCCTAGGCTTCCTCCATCCATCTATCATATATCTCCCTACCATTATCCTTCTATCACCACTCCTTGAATTTGTCCACACTCCCTACCATTATCCTTCTATCACCACTCCTTGAATTTGTCCACACTCCCTACCATTATCCTTCTATCGCCACTCCTTGAATTTACCTAGAATCCCTACCATTATCCTATCGCCACTCCTTGTATCCTTCCATGCTCCTACTTTTATCCTATTGTCCATCCTTTTATCCATCCTATAGTACATCCCTTTTATCCAATCCTACATTTATTCCATTACTACTCTTTTCAATCCTATCTTTATCTTAGCGCCAAATCCTTTTATCTATCCCATCTATTATTTCTCATGTGCATCCTACCATATTCTTTGCCTTTTGGTTTAGTTTTTTCCTTGTCCTTGGTATCTATTCAATGGCTATCCATGTGCAATCATATGCTAAAACATCCCAAAAACATGTCAAAAATATAAAAACAATCAAAACATTTGAAAATACAAAAAATCAAATATCAAACCAAAAAAATCAATCCACATCCATCCAATCAATTGTTCAAATCACTTCAATCAATTTCCTCCAATTCATTCAAATCATTCAACTCATATCATCAATCAAATTATTTCAACCTACTCAATTCATCAAGTCATCATCAAAACAATCCAAATCAATCACATCGTTCTAAACAAAAATGATCCAATACTAATCGAGTCAATCCATCTTGCCAAATTATCCAATCACATCAATGGTCTTGTTCCTAGTCTTGTTGTGAACCTGATCGATCGATTATCATCATCATCATCAATGGGATACATCATTCCCAATCCTAGTGTTGTTCTTGAGATATATCGTTCCCATATCAACAACACAATCCTCCTCATCATCAATGGGATACATCATTCCCAATCCTAGTGTTTTTCTTGGGATATGTCATTCCCATATCAACAACACAATCCTCGCATTGTTCCCGAGATAAATCATTCCCACATCAACAACGCTATCAATCAATCATTAATCATTATCATCATTAATCAATCCAATCGATCATTAGTTTTTAGCTTGACAGGGGCAATACCTTGTTTGTTTTTGAATCATATGTGCATTCTTTCTTGCTTGTTTGTGTGTGTCATCATTTAATCTTGCATTTGTATCACATTCGTATCATTCCAGCTAATATTCATATCTTGTGTATGTTGGAATAGCTTTTTGCATTATCCTTTGCATCTAAGGTCATATCATACCTTTTGTGCATTAGGACTTTAATGCTCTAAGTTTACTTCCTCATACATTAGACAAGGTTGTATTACACTGGGGCACAGGACACATCGTCACCTTGATCTTCATACCATGGTGCATAATGTCAGGTGCTATATCAAACATCAGGTTGCTCAGAGTTTATTCTGCATAACTCCACCTCTTTTCCTTCATTTCCTTTTTCAAGAGCCTATCCATCTCCTTCGTCCCCGCATAGCCTCTTGAGGGGGCATTATCTACCAATCCTTCATTTTTATGAGCCCCATGTGAGCCTCAGCCTACTTAAAATCCATTCCAACCTATGTTTTAATCTTCTTTGAAACAACATTGCTTCGCAACATCATTTCAAAGAGGGGCAAAATGTAGACATGAAAAATTGTCCTATGATCAATTTCCTAAGTCCTCCCTTCACATGAAATTTAATTAATTTTAATTAATTAATTAAATTTCTATTTATCTTTAATCCACCCTTAATTCCCTAAAGTTTAATTAATTTTAATTAATTAATTAAATCTTTTCACTTTTTACCATATCCCATAAATAATAAATTAAAATTAATTTATTATTTAAAATCTTCCACTTTTACCATATCCAATAAATATCATAAATAATAAATTAAGATTAATAAACTTAATTTATTATTTAACCTAAACCTAATCCAAAATTCGTTCAAAAACCTGTTCACTGTTACTAAAATCAAACCCGTAAAATACCTACCTTTACCCTAACCACCTTTTACCGTTCAACCATCTGAACCACTTCTACCCAAACCTTATAAGAATAAATTTCATTTATAATTTACCACCCCCTGGAGAAACTATCATGGAGTTATGCAATTATCTGATCAACCAAATTTTTAAGCGTGTTTGGTAACATTTATTTTATCATATCTTTTGATCTATTTGGTGGTGCATTTGATATAAGTTTCTAGGGTTTGCAATAGTTTCTTACCTTTTTAATAGAAATTTATATTGGTGCATACAATTAGTTAATTGTTCAAAGGGGTGAAACGAAGGGGTGAAACGATATCCTTGTGTGCCTATACTGCTCTAATTTTGATAGTGGTTCAGTACTTTTGATCTCAGTCATGTTTATCAAACTACTCTTTGTTAATGGTTGTGAAGGAGTAGGCTTGTGAAGAGGTGTTGTAATCAAATGTTTGTGATTACAAGGTGATTGAGCAGATTCCATCATGTTAAGGTATTGTAGAGAGATTGATGTTTTTACAGAGATGCATTCAAGGTGCAGATGGTCTTGACAGTTGTGAGTTTTCAAGGTGTAGATGATATCATATCTTCTGATCACATAGTGACTGGGGTTTTATTGTTTTCATGCTATAGTAAGAGTATTGGGTTTGAAATGAATGCCTTAGTCTGCAATGTGGAAGTAATTCTTGATGTGTTGAACATTGTTGATACTCTTTCTTCAGTAATTTTTGCTTATTGCATAATGTTTTGGGAGCAGTTCAATGGTGTTGTTCTATTTCATATTTTGTTCATAGTGTTATCATGGCATTATTCTTGTTTTGTTGGTACATTTTGGGAGCATTGTTGGTACAGTTCATGGCATGACATTATATAGATTGGTTCAATTGATGACACATTAGTTCCTTGTATTTGATATGGTGACATGGGTTTGATGTCTTTGGCCTTTGACATGCAGATTTGACATACAATAGGTGTTGGTGTTGATTAATCTTGTTAAAGGTAAGGACAATGGTTAATCATAAGTGTGGGTGTATGATCAAGCATCTGTCTTCATTATTTTTGATACATGTTGATAGAGTAACAATGACATGTGAATTACATTGTGGAATATGAATAATTCATAGTGAAGTGACTCATATAGTCTTGTTTGATGTTTTTCTTGAGGTGTATGAGTTCATTTATTTCAGTAGATGATGTCTTCATGCTATGCATCATGTTTTGGACTTTAGTGATGGTGATGTTCAATCAGTAGACTTGATGATGTCTTGATGATAGAACTTTCTAATAAGTGATCAGACCTTTATTTGTGTGTGGTGTAAGCTACATATTGAAATGAACAATGACTTCATGACAATTTTGAAATGTTTTTTTTGTCAATGATTTTGTGTATGATATCTTGATGGTGCAGAAAATCTAGCATAATGATCACATTTTTATTGCTTTTTGATAATGTGTTGAGACAATGCAGAGTGGAGTATGAGGTGTTTAGGATGATCCAGTGCTATAATGTTTCCTTCTTGATACTCATGTCACATGTTTTTCATGATTATCAGCTAATGGCAGACTATTTGGTAACAACAGATTGGTTGTGACTTGTTCAATTCTTGGTGTTGTTAGGTGTCATGGATAGATGATCAAAGTTGGTTATGGTAATGCATTGTTTGTGAGTATTGATGCTTGACAGTATAGTGGTGTTATGCTCTATACAGTTGTTCTTTGATGGACTAGTGATTTTCATGTTTGACATCTTCAGTTGTTGTCCTTGCTATGATTCATGCTCATTTAAATGCTTATTATGGTGTTGACAGTGTAGTTTTGTTTCAGGATGCTCTGGATGTATCTCTTTCGTGGATAGTCATGGTATGCTTTCTATTTTCTGATCTTGTTTATCATTTCAGGCATATGTTGATCTCTGATCTATATTATCTCTAGAGGCATTCATATACTTTCTTTTTCCCTTTGTCTTGATGGCAAAAAGGGGGAGAGAGAGTTGTGTTTTACCATCATGGACAAAGGGGGAGTTTGTTGCCCCTCTGTTGTTGTCCTTGATGACAAATACACAACTTGATATAGTTGAACTTGGTATGGTATGCATGGTATACAGTTGTTATGATCATTAATGCTCTTGATATTTGATGCCAGTTCATATTTGATGATATGTTCTCTATGTTAGTTGATACAATGATACAATTTGACAAATTGGCTCATCTCAATTGCTACACTATTTTCATTTCGATATTACATTCACATGGAATAATGATAGTTGGCATGGTACTGACAACATGGTATTAATGGTAATAAGGATATAGCATTGCTATGGACACATTTCTATGAACACATACCACTTATCATGGTGATATGGTGATATAACTCTCAAGGTATCTTAGTATAGATATGCATTGTAAGTATTGGCAATGGCATCCTTAGTTGTTTGGTATGGACATCCATGGTAAGTTCATTATGGTGACATGAACACATTGTAAAAACATTAATATCATATGGTTGCATTAGAGTTAAATGATGAACTGTTATTCAGTTTGATATCTTCATTTTATATGGGCTACAATGATCATCATTTGATACATTACATTAAGGTGACTACTGGTCATGAAAGGTATTTCCTTGTCATTTGAATTATTGAAAAGGTGACATTTGATGTTATAAAGATATAAAATGCCACATTCGAGCCACTTAAGGACTCAACTTGTTAAGCAGGTTTCAAGCTTTAGAAATAGGTAAAAAGGTTCAGTTACAGTTGCTAGTTGATGAGGTTCAGTTGGTATTCTTGGTTTGGTATCATATCATGATGTTGACAGTTAATAAGCAGTTGATATGATATCATGTTTCTATGGTAAATACTTGTGTTAGCTTGGCACATGGACTTTTGTACAAGTTTGTCTTATGACACTTTCATGCAGTTGTTTTTGGTCACATTAATATATGGTTGATATAAACCTTGCTTGTGTTTACATTAGAGTTAAAATGGATTACAAGGTCATATTAGTTCACCATGCTTTGATCATTACATGGGGTCACATTGCATTACCTTATGTTTATTTCTTTTCAACACACTTAATAAAGTGTTTAATCGGGCTCCATTGAGGTTTTTACCTACCGGGAAGGTTGTCATTATTTGAAACAATTTTTGAAGATGTTTTAATGCAATGCTTTACTAGCCCTTTTAGGGCTCACCAAAGGCACTGGTTACATGTGTTGTAATCAGGCAAAAAGAAAACAAAGCTTTTCATTTTGCATATTTTGAGTTTGGAAATGAGCTCTCTTTGAGCTAGGGTTTGACATCTCAGTGATAATGATGGAATCCTTGAGCTCTTTAGTGTATGACAGGACAGTGCTAACTGTGAAAGCAAAACAGTTATCTGAGGCTTTCAAAGCATGACCAAAATAGGTGGCTTCGTTTCTTGTTTTCTGGTTATGGTTTCTTTCTTGCATTAGTCTATCTTTATTTTCTTTCAAAATGGGATTAAAGGTTTTCTCATAGAAAGCTAATGGAAATATATTTGAGGATTTACTTGGTAAACAAATGCAAACATAGTTAAAGGTTTGTGACAGTTTGAAGGACTAGTGGTTAAAATGTGGTTACATTTTGCCTAGGGTTTGAGACAGTTCAAAGACCTTACTTTAGTTATGCTTACTCTATGATGGCAAGGTTACTTGACTATGATTAAGACTATGATTAAAGGATATAATTGCAGGACATTTTTTTATTATTAGTCGGTGGTTACTTGAACAGTTTGTTGAACTGTAGTTACACTTTGTATTTCAGTTTTGATAACTGTGGTTTACATAAGTAATTTTTTGTATAACCAAGTACATGGTTCATTTATTGTAAATAGAGATTTTATTGAAGGTTTGATTGATTCTCATAACATATACATACACATTCAAACATGTTTTACTTGTGACAGTTTGACCTTAACCATGACAACTTACTTGATAGTTGAAAACTATCTTAGATAGTTGCACAATTATAGTTATCTGTTCAAATTGTTATGTGAAAGAATGAGAGACATTTATGAGAAAGGATAAATAGATTATACTCTACTAGGTTTGAGTGATCTGAGCAATCATTGCAAAATTAAACAAAAGCAATAGATTATAATAGAATATCACAATGTATTCAGATGTATGTGTGCACAAGTTGATGTTATTCTTGAAGTCTCAAACATTCAATGAGATATTCAAGAATAGAGCTTTAAGAGAAATAGAGTAACCCTCTATATTAAACTGTATTATTCATTGTATTGATTGAAATATTCCAGTGAGGCACAAATTGCCAGTGAGGCACTATTGTCAGTGAGACATTGTTGAAAATGCCAGAGAGGCACAAATAGCCAGTGAGGCATAAATAGCCAGTGAGGCATCTATATTTTCTAGTGAAGCACATTTTGATTAATCCAATGAGGCATCTTTCCTAAGTGGTTTTTATTCCCCAAGAGAGTTTTCCACTCATGTAATTTTCTATGTTATGGTCTCTCTGTGTGTGATTCATTGATGTCTTATGTCTAAACTTTCCATTACATTCATTGTTCAGTGTTTCATAATTTAACTGCTACATATGTGACATGATGTTCATTTGATGTTCATTATGGGTCAGTACAAATGCACAATATATCCAATAAAGAAATAAAACTACTCTACTGTTTGTCATAGTTCACCAATAGTTGTTTTGTTCATTCATGTTCACAAATTGATCTATCAATGCACTATAGTTCATAAATGAATGTTTTGCTTTCATCATACAAGGGTTGAAGTTTATGGTTGGTAAAGTTTATTAATTGTTGCCAAAAACAAGTTTGTTTTATGAGACACTGATTCACCCCCCCTCTCAGTGTCTCTTGTACTCCAACAAACCTATTAGTGGGGCACTTCGTGGAATATTTAAAAAGTGTTTTTGAACTGTTTTGAGTTGGAGAAAAATACTAGAAAAATAAGTGATGAAATTTTGAGAAGGAAAACCTAACCCTAGTTTTATTTATTTCTATTTTGAAACTAGTTTGGGGGTTGGTTTTTCAATATCATTAGAAGATTTTCATTTTTGGGAGGCAAAGGCTTGGAGGAGCTTGGAAGCTTAGAAAAGAGGGAGTTGGTAGAAAATAGGAAATCAACACTTCTCCTAACTTGGTGAAAGCAAGAGATAGGTCTTTATACCAATTTTAGAATGGAGAAAATATCTTTTTAAGAATTGAAATAAATAAATTAGTTGGTTGTTTTTTTTTTGAACTATTAGTTATAGATGTGATTCAAACCTCCATTTTTATGTGTTATTTTTATTTTCAATAGGACTTTTAGGGTATGGGTTATTTGGGGTGTTGATCTTTTCTCTTGGGTTAAGATCTACTTATGTTTAGGGTTGAGAGATGTATGTACCCTCTCTTAGAGAAATTTTTTTAATTATGTGATTCATAAGTGCCTTTGTGATTTTGGTGAATGCATTGGTATAATGGAGTATTTGTTTTATGGTTCATGGTATGGTGGAAAGTATGTATTTTGGTTGTGGATTGTTGTGCTTACATTGAGAATTGTTAGTTGTGAAATTGGTGGTACTGGAAATCTATTCTTCATATTTCCCCAAGATGTTAGTGAGTCCCCTTGACTCCCCCTCTATTATGAATTTTGTGAGAATCCATTTGTTTGTGAGTTGGTATTTTGGGTAGATTGATATTTAGCATTCTTATGTGTACTTTTGTTGTGCAATTGGTTTTATTGGGTGCCTCCTAGCCAAGAGTGAGCTTGATTGCAAGTCCTACAGTTGGGAGGTGAACTAGCTTGGCCATGTGAAGATTTTAATTTTTTTTGTGTGTTATAGATTTGAAGTTATTTTGGGATGACACTTCTCATAAGATATTTTTTGTTCACTCCTTTAATTCTACAAGATCCATTTTGATGGGCATATAATATGTGGAGAAAGAGAAAGCTCTCTTCAAATTTGTGCAACTTTGTTGGAGCCATGTAAATGGAAAAACTATTATCCCATTGTTCTGTCAATACCTTTGTAGTTAAACCTATAACATCCTCTTACCCACATTTCTTGAAGACGTTTTACCATGTAGTTGAATTATGTATGGTTATTGAGGCGAATATATGTATTGTTTAAGCATTATGAACAATGGTAGTTTTAGAGTTAGCTGGATTGAACAATAATAAATATATTCTCAGACTTGTACCTTGATGATATTTCACTTGTACTTAAATTTGTTTAAATGAAAATGTATGAACAAAAATTTAAACTTATTCATTCCCTTACTGTGAGATGTAGGATGGGATTCTTCTTCTTGTCTAGAAAATTAGTTGCAAATTCACTTGTTGTAGGTGTTGTGAAAATAAAATCTAGTTACAAATATATTAAAGTATTTTGATTATGTTAAAATTCTACGGATTTTAGTTGTAAATAGAAAATTTAATATCTTAGTGTGTTTAAAACTTGTGAATCCACTTTCACCTATAAAAGGTTATGAAACCTTGTGGGTTTCCAAAACTTCTTTAGACATTTTCACTTGGTCCCTACATCCCTCTATCCCCTAGTTCCATGGATTCTTGTGTTGCCTTCTCCCTCATCCTTAGTCCCTCCTAGACCTTGATTTCTAGCCTGCCCTATTTCAAAGTTTGTAGGTCTACATGTCCTTTGGAAACCTGAAACCTCATGACTCTTCTAGAATGGTGCCTATTGTTCTAGTGACTCCCCTATAGAATCCAAGATACCATTAATGATCCAAATTTGACTTGATTTAAGGATTGAAGATCTCCATATGCCTCAGGACTCTTGTGGACCACTTAGAGATAGATTTTCATCACCATGGCATGGGTGTTTCATCTATTTGGCATGGTTCCTCTGGAAAACCCATGTGAGGGTGATGGAAACAAGTATGGGAAACTTGCAAATGTGTTTAATACTCTAGATCCATGTCCAAGATGCAATAGGGAATTGTAATGCTATATATTCATGAAAAAGATGTATTAAGAGTTGGTCATTGAACCAGTTTCCTGATTGTGAGTGGCTCAGTTTAGTGTTCTAAGGCAGCAAATGATGCACTCTGGTTTCTAGGGTGATGAAATGTGTTTTCTAAAGAATAGGAAGCTTATTCAAAGATAGATTCATGTGGTAGTATGTCTCCATGGAAAAATGTAATTATCCAGGAGGATTTAAACCTAGTTACTCATCCTCTCTTGCCACATTTGTTGGTATGAATGTAACAGAGGTTAGAGAAGTAAGTAACAATATTTTTATTTATTATAAATCTTTTGTGATGCTCTTCCTTTATGTTCATGTGAGTATTTACATTGTTGTTTGGATCACTAAAAATGTTTATTTCATGAGCTGATATATATGCATTATATGAGGATGCAAAACATATTCCATTTATGTTTTCATTACTGCATCTCTTTCCTTTTTTGCAAATCCATGACCCTATTGCCTAATGGAGTAGGCATTGGTTTGATTAGTGAAGGGCCAACACTTTTAAAATTATTAATCTCTCTGATTAGCTGTAGGAGTAGGTTTAGGTTCCATCATGCCTACATGATTCAATATTATAAACTATGACATACCTTATGCAATGTTAAAATTGAGACATCATTGGAGAATTATGCATGTGTGTTCTTCCCTCTTAACCATACGTATGTAATGTTAAGTTGAGTCATCTGCTAGGGAAATACAATTTATCTCTCATCTTTGGGTGCAGGGTAAGAGAGGATTTATCTGTAGACACCCTAAAATGACCGTGTCGTCGCATCACTTGCATTTCGTCATTTCTGTCTAATCACCTGCATTTCAACGTTAATTAAATAATCTAATTATTTAATTAATTATCATCAAATTCTTCTAAATCACATACTTTCGACATTAATTAAATAAATTCTCTTTATTTAATTAATTAAATTAAATTCCTCTGTTATTCTTCCAAAATTAAATAATTTTAAATTATTTAATTAGATCATTATCCTCTCTCCAAAAATTCAAGTCCACATTAATTAAATTAATTATTTAATTAATTCAACAAATTCCCTCTTATCTAAAATTAAATAATTCTTAAATTATTTAATTAAATCAAAATCATTCTTCCAAAATCATGCACAACAATTAAATAAATTTATTTATTTAATTTGCTTTCAAATCTTCTAAATTAAATAATTTCAATTATTTAATTATTTCTTCCAAAATATCTTCTCTAAATTTAAATAAATCAATTATTTATTTAAATTGCTTTTTCTTCTAATTTGAGTTATCTCTAAAATAACTCAAGTTTTCTATATTTAATAAAGCAAAATATCTTCTTTTCTCATGCAAATCTCTTCTTCTTGTTTTAAATCACTTAACTAATTGCTTTATTCTTTTAATTGATTTATCTCTTCAGTTAACTCATTCTTCTATTCTTGATAACTCCTCTCATGCAAAAGCAAGCAAGACACATGTCTTCTTCTCATTCGTTGCACATTCCTCAACTTATCTCCTCCGTTGATTCTTCTGAATTATCTGGACCATTGATCGATCTTCCTTGAAATCTATATAAACCCCCCCTCATCTCCTTCATTACCCCTCTCTCTTCGATTGTATTCTCAGGCATACTTAACAGCGCTTTGAGCATACAAAATGCGTCGATTGAGCACTCTCACGATCTCTTGACATTGATCTTTGAGCACATTGAGCACACTACTTGCTTGTTGCAGCTATGGCTTCGCAACTTCATTGAGCAATCCACATTCAATCCAAAGGAAACAATACAGATTTCGGTAAAAGTCTTTATTTCATTGATTATTTGTCATGGCTTTTATTTAAATTCATTTTCTTTATGTTATTGGGTTCTTTGATTTTATTTAGTTTAGATTTAATCAATTTTTCCTCATACACATTCTGACACGCCCGGTGGGACCCACTAATCCCTTTGTTTCTTTGAGAAATTTTTTTTTTTTTTTTAAGTCACAGTACGGCACAGCGCAAACGACACCCCACAGCGCTTCTGGTAGGATCTTTGAGCACTTCTGGAGGCACAGTTAGGCGCTCTTGAGGGCACTGCGGCGCTTCTGGCTGCGCAGCGCAGTGCTCTTGGCATTACAGAACGGCGCTTCCGGCAGTATGCTACAACGCTTTTGGCTAAATTAGGTGTTCGACTTTGTTCACTGTCTTGCAGGATTTTCGCGCCATCTATCTTATTAATTTGTTTGACAAGCTATTGTATTTGTCAGACAAACCTATTTTTTTTGGACATCCTAAGCTGATTTATTTAGGAGTACCTTCAATTTTTGTGTTAATCCTTGGTGTTGTTACAGCTTCTGAGTTTTTTAGATTGCAGAACACAGATCTCTCAGCTACCACTTCTCAGAATAGTCAATCAATCATGAAATTTTACTTTAGATCTGATTATTTTGGAAAAGTTCCCTTTTTTATGATCTGAGACAGCGTAGTGCTTTTGGTTATATTTTATCACGCTTTTGGTAACACAGCTCCACGCTTCCAGTTATTTGCCAACGCGCCTGGTAATATTCTGCATCGCTTCGGGTCTGTATCACAGCGCCTTCGAAAACACAGTGAAGCGCGTCTGGTTATTTTGCTGCGCATTTGATAATATTCTGCATCGCTTCTGGTCTCTGTTATAGCACTTTTAGAAAATAGTATGTCGCTTCTGGTAAGATTGTGCAGCGCTTGTGCTCAAAGTTGATTTATTTTTGCTAACTTGTGAATTTTTGGTGGAACTAACTCACTTGTTACAGCTTCTTATTACTCACACAGAGCCAATAGGTGTTTTCTTAACATGTTCATGCAGGACGAGCATTGAAGACCTCTTTGATTTATCTCACTAAGTCTTAGAAACACATTGCATGATTAAAAGGATAATTGAACAAATCTTTTCTTGCAATCTAAGTCTTAGGAACATACTACATTTCTTAAGAGACAATGGACATGTATGAACAAACACCTCAATTTTCTAAAGGATAATGGACATGAATGCCAAACACTTCTTTTCATAAGGGACAATTTACAACTACAAATGTGTGTGTGCCTAGTTTAGTTGCACCTTATTTTTCTTATAACGGGACAATTGAACCTTTGTTTGACGTGCTTGCTCTTACTTTTTTTGTACTTCCTTTAGAAGGGCCTGCTTTTGGATTGCGCTTCATCCAAAAAGGATGACCCTAAGCAAAGTTTTCCTTTGAACCGCTATATAAAAGGGATAAGGCGAAATCCAAGTCTTAACCGACGTCAGCCTTACCTTGTGGTGCCAAACTGAAAAGAGGTGTACTAGCTCTTTGTGGAAATGATTTTCACATTGAGCGAAGTGTTTGAAACTCTTAGTAGGATTGGTTAAAGCTTTTAGTAGCTTGTCGCATTGCTCGTAAGGTGTTGGTCCCTCAAAGTCACTAAGAACCATTTTAGATAGAGACTACCCGACCTACCTCCGAACATTGCGGTAATCATCAGTGCAAGGGAAATCGATTTAAACCCTTAAGATACTCACCATTGGCTCCCTTGAGAAGAGATAGTATTCCCTTGGACATAAAGCTCTTGTGACCTACTTGAGCTTTCCAAGGGGAGGGTGAGATATCCCTACCTATCATCTCTTGCAAAGATACTAAATATCTGACACCTTTATGGAATGATATTTTATCGATGGAGTATTAAGCTGTGAGCTGATCTACTGCAATGAAACCTTGTCTCTAGGGATAAAAAGTGCTTGTTATTGATTGCAATTGTCTTATACCAGTGGAAACATTGGGCTTGTTTGGAGCCTTGAACATACACTATCTGTTGTGTCAGTCCCTTGTGTTTTTTGACCACTTGTTTGCTGTGTTTTCTCTTGCCAAACCAATCCAATCAGAAACAAAAACAATCTACCCAAATTTTGCCTTTTTGAAACATCAGACACTACTTCAGCGCCCCTGGTATTACAGCAACTCGCCTTTGGTAGTACAGTAGATCGCCTTTGGTACAGCAATAACCCGCCTCTGGCAAAACTCTACTTCAGCGCCCTTGGTATAACAGTAGCTTGCTTTTGGTCACTGTAGCTCACCTTTGGTATAGCAGTAACTCGCTATTGGTAGCTCAGTCCGTCACCTCTGGTCCACAGTAGCACGCTTTTGGTTGCACAGTCTTGCACCTCTGGTCAAACAGTATAGCGCCTTTGGTCCAGTACTTTGTGCATCAGAAGTTTGTCTGTTTCCCAAAGCATCTCACAGATTCCCAGCATTACATTTTGTCCTAGTGTATCCCATGGTCACTACTAGGCTACAACAAACTATGAAATCCAAGCAAGTTGTCCCTAAGAAGCGCAAGTCGCCTCCTCGCACACCACAATCAGGTCATCTCAACATTACTCCCAAGGTGACTCCTAGTACACTCGCGGCAAAACCAATCAGCTCTCCGAACATGCCGCACATTAAACAACCAAGCAATCCTCAGGAGGATAGAACCCCTTTGCTAAATGCGCCTCAGTATACCACAGGCTTGCCTCCAGATTTTGTCCCACAAGGTTATATCGTAGATCAAACCCCATCTCAAGAAGAGCGACACTTTGAAATAGGTCAATCCTCTTAAGAAGATGGGCAAGATCTTGATGAATTTATACAAGATCCTAGAGCTATAGCTACCTTTGATAAAATCCTTAGTGAGAACTAGGATCATTTCTTTCGCTTGTTTGCAAAGCAAGGTGCCAAGTTACCTCAAGATTTTGATTTATCCACTCTCAAGGAGAGCAACAACGCCCAAGAAGCCATACAAGCGGTGCAAACCATGTCCACGGTGACTACGCCCTTACCTACTCAAGGCTCGCAGTATAGGAATCCCCTTTTTCAAAATCCAACAGAGGAGAGGCCCATATCACTGCTTTTGACTCCTATGGAGATCTATCAAAACCAACAAGAAACTCTCCAACGTCAAGCAGAGTTAGCTAAGCAAGCCACCTTAGCTCGATCGAATGTGCAACCACCTCCTAAAGTGTCCACCCCAATCGCAAGTGGAATCTTGGTTACCCCATCACGCGTAGGTTTCCCACCCAATTATAATCCGGGGAACAATTATGTAGCCATGCAACAAGGGTCTCAACAAATGCCACCTCCTATATCATCACACCTGCATGTCTCTCAACCAATTAGAGTCATGCAACCCCAACCACAACATTCTTCTACTCTCGTCCTCAAGTAGCCCCAACCACAACATTCTTCTACTCTCATCCTCAATCAACCCCAACCGTCGCAAATCACTTCTACCTATGTTCCTCCTCCACAATGTTCATCCTCGCTCAACTTCTTTCACACATTGCCTAGCCACTCTCAACATTCTCAACATCAGGGCTCCCAAAGCTATGTGCCACCATCACAACCTAATCAAATGCACTTTAGCTTTCCTTCCCCCAATACTTTTCTTCAACCATCGCAAAGCCAACATTCTTACCTAGCGCCACCTCCACCTCTGCCTAATCAAGGCCTCCAATTCCAACCCAATCTGAACCAATTGTACAACCCATATGATCCCAATCAATCTTACGACTCTTATAATAGCAGTGCGCATGGCTTACACTATAATCTCCCATATGGGCAACACCAAACACTTTTTAGACAACAGGAGATGTTACCAACCCCTCCCATGACTATGGAGCTAAAGATTGCAGAAGTTCAACAGCAGCTATCTGATCTTACGTTTGGCCACACCAAAAAGACCTTCTCTTTAGAGGAAGTGTGTCCTTATCCTTTTGATCGGTCATTACCAATGATCCCTTTTCCTCAAAATTTCACTATTCCCAAGTTTGATAAATACAAAGGAAAAGGTGACCCAAAAGACCATCTTAGGGAATTCTATCTTGCTTGCTTCGAGGTCTCTCATAATGACACATATCTTATGCGTCTCTTCCCTCGCAGTCTTGGAGGTCAAGCAATAGAATGGTTCTCACACTTACCTACGGGTATTAAGAGTTCGATAAATACAAAGGAAAAGGTGACCCAAAAGACCATCTTAGGGAATTCTATCTTGCTTGCTTTGAGGTCTCTCATAACGACACATATCTTATGCGTCTCTTCCCTCGCAGTCTTGGAGGTCAAGCAATACAATGGTTCTCACACTTACCTACGGGTATTAAGTCTTTCAACGAGCTAGCAGAGAAGTTTGCCACCCATTTTTCTTACAACGCAGAGCATGAGATTTCCATGACAGATCTATGCAACAATAAATAGAAAAATGGTGAAACTTTCATTTCTTTCCTTCAACGATGGAGACAAATGGCTAGTAAATTCCCTTTCAAGATTATGGAGAAACAGCTTGTTAGCATATTTGTACAGAACCTCAACCAAGAGTTAGGTTTCCATTTGCAAATTCTTAGTGCTACAACCTTCGATGAAATCACATACAAGGGTATCAACATTGAGAAGGCCCTCATTGCTAAGGGTGTGGTCAAAATTTTTAAGGAAACAAAAGATAGCACTTCTCATCAACAGTTGAACGATAAACCCAAATATTGGAACAAGAACAAAAATGTGGTCAATGATGATGTGGTCGATACTAAACATGTCCAAACATTGTAAACACCGCTGCAGCTCTCCAAACCAAGTCAAGCTCCACCTCAACAACAGCAGCAACAAAGGCAGCCTTATCCCAACCAACAGCAATGACAACAAGAGCGGCCCCAACAAGATTACCCTCCGTGACGTCAATTCACTCCCTTGGGAGTGTCCATCGAATCAGTCTTACAGCAAGCTTTACAGAAAGGGCTCATCACCTTACCTGATGCTCCCCCATATGGAGAACCGGTCTACAAAACGGCACATTACAGAGACAATGAGTATTGTGAGTTCCATAGGAGCAAAGGTCATAGAACTGCGTCTTGCATGAAGCTTAAGCACCTCATCCAAAACCTCATCAACGGTAATCAAATCACTTTTGAGGATGAATCAACAGCGCAGCACACGAACAAGGATCTCGATATGTACAAGGAGCCATTCCCTCATCATGGTTCACCTCCTCCTCAAGATAGAGGTAAAGGTATCAATCACGCTTCCACGTCTTTCGATTCCATTGTAGGTCATTTTGAAGAGAGTTGAGTCTCTACCCTCACCATCAAAGGCAAATCTATGGATTGTGCTATTACTACTCATCGAGGTCATGTCACCATCTGTGCACCTACACCTAGGCTTCCGGTTCAGTCTGATTATAATCTTGTCGAACATCTAGGGAAAACACCAGCACAGATCTCTATTTTGGACCTTCTACGGTCATCACCTGCACATAGAGTAGTGCTAGAAAAAGCCCTCCAAGAGTCTTCCGTTCCTAACAACATAGCAGTCGCAGATTTCCAAGCTATAGTGGGTAATATTGCTTCGCCTTACAACGTGGTCTTCTCTGAGAAAGACCTCCCCTCCCATGATCCTTGTCACAACGATGCCCTTCATATTGAAGTTCTCATCCATAAGCGCAAAATCAAACATATACTCATAGATGGTGGTGCTGGTCTCAACATCTGTTCTTTAAAGTTACTAAAACAATTGGGATACTCTGAGGATCATGTCAACACTGATCATAGTATTACAATCAAGGGGTATGATGATGTAGAACGCCGTTCAAAAGGTGTTATTCACTTGCCTATACAACTAGGCCCTATCATGCTTGAAACTAGGTGCCAAGTCCTTGATATTGAGCTGCCTTACAACATTATCCTAGGCCACCCATGGATCCATGCAATGAAAGCTGTTCCCTCCACGTACCATCAGTCCCTAAAGTTCCCATACAATGGTACGGAGATCACCATCCTAGGAGACCCTAATCCTTTTGAATTTTGCCGTGTCTTGCAAGGAAGCTATAAGAATTGCAACCAGGTGCCTAAAAATGACAAAGCCCTTGAATCCCCTCTCTATGTTGACCCTGAAACTCTCACGCAAGCCTCTACAAGTGAATCTGCACCCCTCCCCAAAATCACAGCTCGCATCTGAGATATAGGCTTTGGCACTTATGATATCTCAGAATCTTGTTGTGTAGGGCGGATGCCTCTCTCTCCAAAATCTTACGGCCAACCACCCATTGCCAAAGTTATAAAAAAAAGTAGCTATTCCTCCCCCAACATTCCTAACCCAATTCCAACATGGACGGTTATTGGAAGAGGAAACTATTGAGGACATCTCTTCTTGGCTCTTCAAGGAGAAAGAACCAGTCATAATACTAGTCAAGCAATATGGCAATAGCTTAAGGATAGTGAAAAACATGGGCTATAAAGGCAAAGGTGGCCTTGGGAAACAGAATCAAGGAACTATGGAGCCCATTGTGGTAACAAAGAAGCTAGATAAGAAGGGATTAGGGTTTGGTAAGAAGGTACCACGTGCCTTGCACATCGAGTATATCCTCGACGAGGTAGCCGACACTTTTCCCGCTGATTCGACGTCTACAGAGGATATCATCGATGACTCTTCCCTCCACATGACCAATCTATTCACAGAATCCTCCATTTTTACACTATCCTCCGTCTCCTTAACTTCCACCACCAGCACCCAGAATGTCACACTTGTCTACCCTGAACTTATCGATTGGGACCAACAAGGGACCCCCATTATAGATGTGTTTCAGAATGACGAGGCTTTAGCTGAGTTCATGGGACTTCGGGAAGGTATCCCTCTTGGCGATCACAAAGCAGGTTTTGTAATGGAACTAGAGCCCATGGCTTATTTTGGTGAGAATGCCAAATCCTCCAGTCGCAAAGGTGCAAATAAAGAAAGATCTCTAGGTGAAAACCACACTGTGGCACCTCCTGATCACAAAATAGTAAAAACAAAGGACGTATCCAAAGGTGAAAACCCAACTATGGCACCGGAGGATGGAGGATTTGACCTTCCCTTACCATCTAAGTATCAAGAGAAATTAGCTCTCCTAGTGGAAGATTCTACAGAGATCAACCTAGGCACAGAACAGAATCCAAAGACCACATTCCTAGCGGCATCATTATCTGACATAGAGCACAGAAATCTTAACAACTTCTTCTTGCAACGAACCATCAACTTTGCATGGACCTATGCAGATATGTCAGGGCTAGACCCTAAGCTGGTAGTTCATTATCTCACAGTTGATCCCAAGGTGAAACCAGTCAAGCAGAAGTTGAGAAAAATGCACCCACAGATAGCTCTCTTGGTGAAGGTGGAAATACAAAAGCTGTTAGACGCAAAGTTCATACGACCCATTGACTATTCAGATTGGGTCTCAAACATTGTACCTATGTCTAAACCTAATGGGCGCATCCGCATGTGTAATGATTTCAGAGATCTCAATAAGGCATGTCCTAAAGATGACTTTCCACTACCAAACATTGAGATTATAGTGGACTTGACAGCAGGTCACGAGATGCTTTCTCTCATGGACAGATTTTTGGGTTACAATCAAATAAGGATAGTTGAAGAAGACCAACATAAAACAACCTTTACTTGTCCTTGGGGCAATTATTGTTGGTGTGTCATGCCGTTTGGTCTGAAGAATGTAGGAGCAACCTATCAGAGAGCAATGACAGTGATCTTCCACGATCTGTTTCATCACATCATGGAAGACTATGTTGATGATATACTAGCTAAATCTTCTCGGGTGGATCACATATAGGTCCTAGGATAGATCTTCGACAGGCTTGAAAAATACCAAGTAAGACTCAATCCAAAGAAGTGTGTATTCGGTGTAACATCAGGAAAGCTATTGGGATACATTGTATCTCGTAGAGGCATCGAAGTAGATCCAGCGAAAGTAAAGGCTATAGTGGAGATGCCTCCACCCAAGAACCTTAAAGCACTAAGGAGCCTTTAGGGAAGGTTGCAGTCCATTCGGTGTTTCATATCACAGCTAGCAGATAAATGTCAACCCTTTCAGCACTTACTCTGAAAGGATGTCTCATTTTGATGGGACAACAAGTGTCAGGCAGCGTTTGATCAACTTAAAGAGTATCTAGCTACACCTCCTATATTGGTTCCACCAGTTGTGGAAAAACCTTTGATCTTGTACATCTCCACTACAAACTCGGCCTTGGGGGCCCTGCTAGCACAAAATGATGACATAGGAAAGGAACATGCAATTTATTACATTAGTAGAACCTTGGTGGGATACGAGCTCAATTATTCACCAATGGAAAGGGCATGTTTAGCAGTAGTGTTCGCCTCCCAAAAGTTACGGTATTACATGCTGAACCAACACACAAATCTGATAGCCAAGATTGATCCCTTGAAGTATCTACTAGCAAAAGTAGCTCTCACAGGCAGACTAGCTAAGTGGGTCATGATCCTTAGTGAGTTCGACATTGAGTACACGGATCGTAAGGAAATCAAAGGGCAAGCCCTCACTGATCAACTAGCAGAAGCACCTATGAAAGATACACATCCTATGGTAGCTGACTTTCCTGATGAAAATCTCTTCACTCTTGCTAACTCCATAATGTGGAAGTTATACTTTGATGGTTCTTACACACAGCATGGATCAGGAGCCGGTATCTTATTTGTTACACCTCAGAATGACTATATTCCTAAGTCATATCGGCTTGCATTCCCTTGCACCAACAATATAGCCGAGTATGAAGCACTCCTTATAGGTCTCAATATAGCAGTTCAATGGGACATCACAGAATTACAAGTATATGGAGACTCACAGTTAGTCATTCGCCAAGTCACGAATGAATACCAAACAAAAGATGAAAAGTTGGTCCCCTACAAGCAACTAGTGGATGCCTATAAACCACACTTTTCTACCATCACATTTGAGCAAATTCCAAGAGAGCATAACAAACCTGCGGATTCTATGGCTTCTATAGGGTCACTGATTGACATGCCTGCAAATACACAGAAGTGTGAATTCTTGATTGAGCAATTGTTGATACCAGCCGTCAATGTTCCTATTACTGAAATCATCTGCGAACTTGTTGGTCCTAATTCCCCATGGTATGAAGATATCTATGAATATCTCAAACACAATACCTTTCCACCTGACCTATCATCCACCCAACGCAAAACCTTTATCCGTCAATCCTCTCGTTACATCATTCTGGGTGATACACTATATCACCGGAGTCTCGATGGTATCCTCTTACGATGTCTTAACGCGGAAGAAGCCGAAGCTACCTTACGAGACATACATGAAGGTGTCTATGGTGCACATTCTACCGGTCCTAATCTTGCTAAGAAGATACTCAGAACAGGTTATTATTGGCCTACAATAGAGCAAGACGCTGCATAATTTGCTAAGAAGTGTCTACAATGTCAGCAGCATGGAGATCTGATTCACGCACCAGCTCATGAGTTACAACTTGTGACTACTCCATGGCCTTTTTCTCAATGGGGTCTCGACCTCGTAGGACAAATCCACCCTTCCTCCTCCAATGGCCACAAGTTTATCATTACCGCCACTGAGTATTTCATGAAGTGGGTGGAAGCCATTCCTATGACCTATATCACCGGTAAACAAATAGCCAAGTTTATTCTAAACTACCTCATATGCCGGTATGGTATTCCCCAAGCCATTGTCACTGATAATGGGAGACCATTCAAGAACCAAGATGTTCATGCCTTATGCATACAATACAATATCCAACATTGCTTTTCAACTCCCTACTATCTGAGTAACGGCTAAGCTGAGGCTTCCAATAAAACCATTCTCAAGATCCTCAAGAAAATGGTCAATGAAGCTGGTTGTGATTGGCACTTGCAACTCAATCCTGCCCTATGGGCCTACTGCACTAGTATCAGAACACCAACTGGTGCCACACCATATGCCTTGGTCTTTGGCTCTGAAGCCATCCTACCTATAGAGGTCGAGATCCCATCCCTCAGAATATCCATGCAAGACCTGATCGGCGGAGATGAGTATCGCACTTCCAGATTAGCTGAGCTTGAACTACTAGATGAGAGGTGCCTTGCTGCACTTAATCATCTCCATGTCTATCAAAACCACCTCCGGCGTAATTACAACAAAAAGATCAAAGAAAGATGGTTTCAAGTTGGTGATCTTGTACTTAAGGAGAATCAGGGGAATCAAGCAGATCGAGAGAAGAAGGGTAAGTTTGAGCCTAACTGGTTAGGTCCCTTCATTGTCACAGCAACATATGGATTAGGAGCTTATACTTTAGCTACACCTGACGGTGTTCCTCTAGATGAGCCACTTAATAGTGTCCATCTCAAGAAGTTCTATGCCTGATCCTCAGAGTATTCCAAAAAAAAAAAAAAATTCAAAAACAAAAAATCTATCCTCTGGTGAAAACCTGGCAAACAGGCGCCTTAGATAAGTACCATAGTGAAAACCTGGCAAGCAGGTGCTATGTGTAGAGTCAGCATCCATCGTCTATCGAGTCCTGTCCCCTCCTTGTCCAGTTCACAGCGCACTTTCCATCCATCCATAATAAAACCATTGACTTTGTTTGCCTTTCCATATCTAATATAGCTTGGAAATTTGTCAATGTCCATCATCGTCTTCCCATGTCTTGATCTGTGTCTACAGTTAACACTGTCTTGTCCTAGGTCACGTCTTTCTGTGTCTTCTTCGGCAGTCACCCCTACAGTTTCCTCTACCAGAATGGGGGCAACTCTTTCCTTAGCTTCGGTCTAGGATTGGTTCCTTGTTCGTGGTTCGCAGCGCGTACTTCAATCTTTTCTCATTTCCACAGGTAACACCCTTTAACGGACACATCGCTCCTACGATAAGGATGTTATCTTCTCAACGCTTTTCCCCCTTCATCACATCAACCAGAACTACATATTATCTCTTCTCAGTCTTAAGGTACCTTAATCCCATGGATATGGGTATGTAGGCAGTCTGGAATACGAAGGAAGTTTCCAGTACTCAGGTACATAAGATCCCCTCTTCTCAGCCCTTTTCCCACATCATCACACTAACCAGAACTACATATTATCATCTTCTCAATCTTAAGGTACCTTGATCCCATGGATATGGGTATGTAGGCAGTCTGGAATACGAAGGACGTTTCCAGTACTTAGGTACATAAGATCTCTCCCTTCCACCTTGACCCATCTCATCACTCTATCTAGAACTACATATTTATCACATCCTCTTCCATCGTAAGTGTGCCTTGATCCCGTGGATACAGGGTATGTAGGCAGTCTAGAATACAAAGGATGTATCCAGTACTCAGGCACACATGATCCATCATTCTCCACCCGTCCCAATCCATTAGCACTGTCATCCTTCTAGTCTTTCGTTTGTCAAAATCCATTCACCTCAACTTGACTAACTCAAGCAACAAGCTAGTGCATCATTTTAGAAGCAAAAGTCCTTAACAAACCCGAAGCAAAGAGGCCTACTTCCAGAGTCATCTACTGTCCTGCATACCGATTGCCAACATCAGCTAAGTACCATTTAACCAAAGCCCTAGATCAACAAGCTTGTCTTTTGCATAGTGTTTCATTGTCGAGACCAACACACGCATCTCCTGCGACATGTGGCATTTCCTGCAGCAAGACATTGTCTTTTTAGGTAGATAGCACCTTTTAACGGACACAGAGTTCCTACGATAAGGCTGTTATCTTTCCTATCCAATCTATCCTGAGCAACCTCTTTGGCAAGAGAATATGTTGGCTGTATGTTTACTTTGTAAGTCAGTCAATTTGTGTTTTTGGTTTATCTTTTTGTTCCTTTTCCAATACCTATTCAAGACTACCTTGATTTATCTATAATCTTGGTATGTTGCGATGTAGTACGGATTGGGGGCATAGTCATTGCTTTCTGTGTGCCGTTTTTGAGGAATGATCTTTAGTATCTTTCTTGGCATTCTATTTATCTTGTGTGTGTTAGGACCTAGCATCTTACATATTAATAATTCTTCTTGCATTTACATGTATTAAAGTTTATTTTATGTTCAAGACTATGGCTTATTCACATGTTCCAACAAGGTCATATTATGTCTAAGGGGTCTAATTTCAAACCGCTTGCTTGCAGAGTCAACGTCCACGCACTCGGATATCACAGCACCTTGGTCTTTTATACCTTGGTGGCAAACTATCCACGTGCTATATCAAAAATAAGGATTGCTCTTTATAAACATTTGTGAAACTATTGCAACAAGCTCATCCATTTAACCATCCATTTACCCATGGCCTTATATAGTTTTCCAATAATGATCGATCAACAGTCTTTTCTATCATGTTCTCTTCTATCTCCACTTTCTTCTATCTATCATCAACCCAACCTTATCTATCTCCAATAAAATCTTCTAGTCAAGCGTCAACACAGTTCTTCTATCACTTCCCTATCTTTCCTCTCGAGGGGGCATATGCTGGGGCAACTACCTACACTAGGGCATCAAAAAATTGTATTACATCTTCAACAATCATTTTCTTTGATGCAATGCTGTAAACTGCATCGCATCAAAGAGGGGCAAAATGTAGACACCCTAAAATGACCGTGTCATCACATCACTTGCATTTCGTCATTTCTGTCTAATCACCTGCATTTCAATGTTAATTAAATAATCTAATTATTTAATTAATTATCATCAATTTCTTCTAAATCACATACTTTCGACATTAATTAAATAAATTCTCTTTATTTAATTAATTAAATTAAATTCCTCTATTATTCTTCCAAAATTAAATAATTTTAAATTATTTAATTAGATCATTATCCTCTCTCCAAAAATTCAAGTCCACATTAATTAAATTAATTATTTAATTAATTCAACAAATTCCCTCTTATCTAAAATTAAATAATTCTTAAATTATTTAATTAAATCAAAATCATTCTTCCAAAATCATGCACAACAATTAAATAAATTTATTTATTTAATTTGCTTTCAAATCTTCTAAATTAAATAATTTCAATTATTTAATTATTTCTTCCAAAATATCTTCTCTAAATTTAAATAAATCAATTATTTATTTAAATTGCTTTTTCTTCTAATTTGAGTTTTCTCTAAAATAACTCAAGTTTTCTATATTTAATAAAGCAAAATATCTTCTTTTCTCATGCAAATCTCTTCTTCTTGTTTTAAATCACTTAACTGATTGCTTTATTCTTTTAATTGATTTATCTCTTCAGTTAACTCATTCTTCTATTCTTGATAACTCCTCTCATGCAAAAGCAAGCAAGACACATGTCTTCTTCTCATTCGTTGCACATTCCTCAACTTATCTCCTCCGTTGATTCTTCTGAATTATCTGGACCATTGATCGATCTTCCTTGAAATCTATACAAACCTCCCCTCATCTCCTTCATTACCCCTCTCTCTTCGATCGTATTCTCAGGCATACTTAACAGCGCTTTGAGCATACAAAACGCGTTGATTGAGCACTCTCACGATCTCTTGACATTGATCTTTGAGCACATTGAGCACACTACTTGCTTGTTGCAGCTATGGCTTCGCAACTTCATTGAGCAATCCACATTCAATCCAAAGGAAATAATACAGATTTCAGTAAAAGTCTTTATTTCATTGATTATTTGTCATGGCTTTTATTTAAATTTGTTTTCTTTATGTTATTGGGTTCTTTGATTTTATTTAGTTTAGATTTAATCAATTTTTCCTCATACACATTATCATCTGGTTAGCAAAGGTATTTAGGTCTATATGTACTTAGTGTTGACATAGATTTAGTGACATACTCTAGGATTCATAATACATTGGGTGTGGCTTCTTAAAGGATTTGAGATAAATGTTTTATCTCCTTTAGTTGTATTATGTTTAAGACCTCAAGGAACACACCCTTGGCTTAGCAAATCCTAAAGCCAAAGATGAGTTTTCCCATTCATAGAAATTGGTCCATTCATGTCACTATCTAATCATAAGCCTTACACATTGCCTAAGCACAACATATCCCTCACCTTAGGTTCTCATGTTGAATCTTTAGGATGTGTGAACCTACATGTTTAAGTACCAAGACATACAACGTTCACAAAAATCAAAGTTGATAAAGTAACCAAACAAACCATTGACCATCTTTTTTATTAATGAGGATTTTGAGATCCTTCTCACTAATTTAACCCATCTTGTGGTGTCATAGTTTACAATATTTAGAGTTATTAGTTACATTCATAGTTATAAAATATAGATGCCTCTAGCCTAAATAGGGTGCCACGTCAAGTGCCCCTAGCCAACATCAAATTCCTTCTATTCAACTAGCAACCACTCTTCTCAAAAGTATCATGCACCCCTAAATAATTCATTTTAGATAAAAAATTAAGTTCTTTTTTAAATCATGGATATGCAATATATCTTTGATGGTTTTAACCCTTCCATCACTAAAAGTCAAATTTACCTTCTCTTACCTCACAATCTTCTTTGTACTATTGTCCCTAAGGAAAAATTCCCTACCATCATAAGTTGTATATGTTGAGAAACAATCCTTGTGAGAAGTCATGTGGTAGGATGCACCTAAGTCTATTAACCAAGTCATTACAAGTCATGTTAGTAGAAATAATAAAAGCATCAGTAGCTTCATTAGTTTAAAGGAATAATTATTACTATTTTTCTTGTTCTGACATTCCTTTTGGAGATTCCCCCATTTTTCCATAGTTCCAACACCTCAATGTACACTTATAAGGTTTCTTAGACCTTCTCTTGGACTTATCCTTACCACCTTTCTACTTATCCTTTTCCTTGCTTCTCTCTTTAGATCTTCCCTGCACATGCAATGCATCCTTTGACTAATCCAAATCCTTTCTCCTCATTTCTTCTACAAGGATGGTGGAAATGAGGGATTCCAACTTTGGATTATCTATCAGAGAACTATTGAATGCAAGGATCAAATTATCCAAAGATTTAGGAAATGAACATGACAAAATACACTTATCCTCTTCTATTTTTCACATCAACTAACTGTAACTAACTCAAGATTGTATCAAATGTATTTAAATATTTTTCATCTATGTCCCCTTCATTTTCAAAGAATAAAATTTATTTATTAGAAATAACTTATTATAGAAATAGTTACTCTCTACATTACCAATGCTTTGCAACTCTCCCACCCAAATAACTATTGAATTTGAGTGGGAATGGAATTTGATAGTCCAGGGGGGCTGCGCCTCCCTCGCCTACTCCAACACATTGTTCACTTGGTGTTGCCTCGGGTAGCTCTGCAGCACACATGACTACAGCCTTAGAAGAAGGACCTAAAGGTTGGAAGAATGTCCTTGTGGGAAAAGACTAGGGAGGGTAGGATCTTGGGACTATTGTCCCTTTGATTTTAGAGTCTAAGGAAGGAACCACTCTTAAGCTACCTGACTTAACTCTAAACAAGATCCTATCGACCATGGAGAATGCTTTTGTCAGGAAATTCTTTTCCTGTCACCCTAACATTGATCTACTCAGAAGGTGTACATAAACCCAATGGAAGTTGAATGGTAGCATGACTGTTAGTGCCATGGATGGAGGTATGTTTCTATTTAAAATTACTACTAAGGAGGACCTTCGCCAAATCTTATCGGGGGACCTTGGTTATATGGGAAGCATTCCTTTTCTTTATGTATATGGAAGCTAGGATTTGATCCCAAGGCAGATTTAAACAAATCAGCTCCAATTTGGGTCAGGTTACCTGGTTTACCTTTAGAATTTTGGAATGAAGAGGTTTCTGCTTGGATTGGTAACTCCTTCGAGAATTATGTTACTATGGACAAAGTCACTAAGGCAAAAACTAAGATTGTTTATGTCAGGTTTTGTGTCAATGTTGACATCCTTAAAACCCTTCCAACCTCCATTATCCTTGAGTCTAGACTTGGGAAATGGACCTAGAGCATTCTGTATGAAAACTATAGGGTTTTCTACCAAAATTGTATGAAACCAAGGCATGTCATTACACAGTGCAGAGGCCCCATAAAGTGCAAGGAATCTGTAAAAAAGATGAGGGATTCTTCTGATGAATATCATCAGTTCATTGCCCACCTCCTTGAAGAAGCCCATCTCCTTGGAGAATGTTATGGAAGAGAAAACTAAGGATAATCTTTGTAGACTAGCATAGAGATATCAGATGAGCAATAGACTAACAACATAATAGAGGAGGATCTTGAACAATAGATTGTACTGATGGTTGAGTGGGAAAGGAGACCTCCCCACCTGAGGCTAACAGGGAGGAGGGATAAATCCCAACACTTAATGAGGGTCTTGTTGATGTTAATGAGGAACTAGAGGAAGGAAAGGGATTGAAAAGAAATTAGTTTGACATGGAAATGGGAGAGATCCTAGTTTAGAGCGAGGGTCCTATGGTTGCTGAGAATGATCCCGATGAAGGGAAGTTTTCAAAGGTGATTCAGACCTATTCTAAGGTGGCACCTAGCCCACTCAAGAAGGTTAATAGCTCACCGGTGGAAATTGCCTCTAAGGACTACCATCTAGGTATGACTTTGGAGTAAACAAGGGCCTACACCCCACTCAAGAAGAGTATCAGGTCACCAGGTAAGGAGGGTCTTAGCTCCCCTTTTAGACATAAATTATCTCCATCCCTAGGGGCAAGGCCTAGAAAGACTAATCTAGGTGATCTTGAGGGTTGGTCTATTGCTAAAAGAAAGGGTAAATGGAAGAACAAGAAAATAGTTGATGTTGGGGTTGACTGAAAGATAGGGAGGCTCTCACATTGAGAAACTAGACAGAGAGAGGTTGCTAAGGAGATAGTCAATGGAAGGCAGACCAGTTTGTAGATGACTTCCAAGAAACCTTGAAAATGAAGATTCTTTCTTGGAATATAAGAGGGCTTAATAGTCCTCATAAATATTTTCTGGTAAAAAAACTATATTTTTCAGAATAACATTGATATTCTATCATTGCAAGAACTAAAGATATCATAGGGAAACTTTAAGAGTATTTTTAATAATGTCTAGCCTAATGTTAATTTTGTATTAGTGAAGCTTAGGGGGCATCTAGAGGTATTTTACCATGTGGGGACAAAATGTGAAAGGTTCCTATGTTGCCCATACCAAACATTGTCTTGAGGTCTCCTCTTCTTGGAATAGAGAATGGATCATTGCTAACATATATGCTCCTAATGCCAGAGTTTCTAGAATGGAGGCCTAGGCTTATGTGTCTTCTAGAATCAAGGATGCCAAGGAGATGCATTGGATTCTTGTTGGGGATTTTAACACCTCACTTTTCCCCTTGAAAAAGCTCAGAGTATTATGGACTACTCTGACAGTATGGCAGATTTGTTGAGTTTCTGAATGATGTTGGCTTAATGGATATTGAGCTTTCAGGTTAGTCTTTTACTTGGAATAATATACGCCAAGGAGAACATCTTATCCAAGTCAAACTAGAGAAGTTTATTATCTCTTAGACTTGGGATATTATTAATCACATAAAGCTAGCTGCTCTCCCAAGGATTGGATTTGATCATAACCCCTTTCTACTAAATTGGTTGCAAATAATGCATAGAGGACCATACCCTTTTAGGTATGAGAAAATGTGGGATTCTCATCCAGACTTTAGAGACTATATTTCTAACTGGTGGATGATCCACATCCAAGGAACAACAATGTTTAGACTAGTCTAGAAGCTTCTTAATGTCAAAGATTGTGTTAAGGTGTTGAATCATTTCTCCTTTGGTAATGTCTTAGAACAGAAATTTTTTTTAGCTAGAAGACTTTCTGAAGTGCAAACTAGAAAATGGTTGAGGGAGACATCTTGGAGGGAGTCTTTGATCTTGAAAGATCCTTGACTCAGGAATGGTACTCTATTTTAAAAAAGGATGAGCTTTTTTGGAAGTAGAAATCTCAAATCTAATGGTTAACAAAGGGTGATAGGAACACTTCCTTCTTTCATCAATATACCTTGTGACATAGAAAAAGAAATATAATAACTAGGCTATTGGATGAGAGAGTAATGGAAGTCACAATAGATGTGATGATTGAGCAATTAGCCTCTAGGTACTTTCAATCCCTTCTTGTTGTTAAACCTACCAATTTCTCCTCTTCGAAAGAAGAATCCCTATAGGATTTTATTCCTTCCTCTTGTTTGATGAGTATAACTGTCTCCTCACTAAGCCAGTTATTGAGGAAGAAGTTTGAGTCATAGTTTGTTCTATGGGGTCTTTTAAAGTACCAGGACCAGATGGGTTCCCTCCTACCTTTTTTCAAGAATTCTAGGAGATTGTGGGAAATGATGTTGGCCATGAAGGAGAAGATGGTGGCCTTGAGTAAATGTGAGAGTTGGGATCTAGTTGAATTGCCTAAATTAAAGAATCTCATAGGATACAAATGGGTGTTTAAAAAGAAAATTAGAGTGGATGATAAGTTGGAAAGTTACAAGGTTGGACTGGTGGCAAAAGGTTATTCCTAGGCCATGGGAATATATTTTGGTGAAATTTTATCTCCTATTGATAAATTGAATTCCATTATATTCTTGATTTCTATTAGTTTTCCTTAAGCTATATACGAAGTAGAGAAAATGAATGTTAAAACTATATTTTTGCATAGAGATATTGAAGAAGAAATTCATTTGAAACATCCTAACAATTTCGTGGTGAAATAAAAGGAAAATCTAGTTTATAGGTTGAAAAGATCTTTGTATGGTTTAAAGTAGTCACTAGGATGTGGTATCAAAAGTTTGATTCTTTTTCTTTAGAACTTGGGTTTGTTAGAAGTAAATCTAGTCATCATGTTTATCATAAATAGGTTTGTGGTCATTTTTTAATCATTATCTTATATGTTGTTCATTGTAGCAATAAGGGAAGGATTATGGAACTTATAACTCATCTTTGAAGTAAAATTAATATGAAGGATTCAGGGGCTACAAAATATATTTTGAGAATGGAACTCATCTTATATTTAGAGCTCTAGAAGGGTATGAATCTTTTCAATTTTCTTAAGTTTTGGTGGGATAGGTGATTGTTTGGGGGCCCTTTAGGTGCTCCTCCCATCATAGGTTCCCATACTGTCACTTGCTGGCAAGCCATCATGTGACAGGTCAATCATCTTAGGTTGATAAAGTCAAAGGATCTAGAGCTTGTAAGAGTGAAGGTGTAGTTTCTTATGAGGTTCAACCAATAGAGAAAGGAAGTGATGTGAAACTCCTAGATTTTTTCATGGATGAAGTTGTTTCTTCCATGGAAAATACTCTAGGTTTTCACCCTAATGTTGACCTTGTTCAGAAGTGGGTGTTAGAGGTTTGGAAAGTGAATATAAGTGTCACTGTTAGTTCCATAAATGGAGGTTTATTTATTTTTAGATTCACCATTAAAAATATATTTGATTAAATTTTTAACTCCAGGTCCTTGGTTTTTATAAAAATAACTATAACAACCTCTCTTTTTGCAAATGGAAGGTTGGATTTGACCCATCTACAGATCTTTGTGTGGTGGCTCCTACCTGGGTTCACTTGTTGGGGATTCCATTGGAATATTGGAATCCCAAAATTATTCAAAGCATAGAGAACACTTTTGGGAAATTTCTCTCAATTGATAAGGTTACTTTAGAGAATACAAGGTTAGTTTTTGCCAGATTTTGTGTTAATCTTGAGATGAATAAATTTTTACTAACTCAAATCATTCTTCAATTAAAATTTGGTAAATGGAATCAACAAATTGTTTATGAAAACTTTGGCCCTTTTTGTTGCAATTGTGGGAAATTTGGGCATTTAATAAATAAATGCCAAAAACCCCTTCCTAGAAAGGAGGAACCCAAGAACAAATAAACCTTGGAGGAAGAAATAGGGTCCTCTTGGGATAAAGAATATCCCTTTGTCTAGGAGATTCTTGATATTTTAGATGACTCCCTCTAGAAGGAAGAACAACATACAAAAGAATAGCAAAATAACACCATTTCTCTAGAGGGTGCGGTGTCTACTGGAATTGAAACAAAACAAGAGGAAGGGAAAATTGCCCAAAATGAGATACATAGGGCAACTTCTAAGGAAGTTGATGAGAATAAAAAACTAGATTTGACAAAGGACAATCTTGGATCTTTTAAGGACAACATTGTGGGTGCACTCCATGCTTTTATTTCACCAAATAATAAAGGAGTTATCATCATGGAACAAAATGAAAGCCTGGATATAGTGACTAAAATTTATTCTAATGAGAAAATAGTCAAGCTGATGGAAGATATCTCTCAATCTATGTTTGCAGATGACTTGACATCGGTCCCTTCAGACTAACTCCCATGGGAAAACGGAGAAAAAAGGGCTCCATCAAAAAATCTTATGTAGGAAATTATATTAAATAGCGCTGGCCTTCGTAAAGAGAAACTAGATCTAGAGAAGTAGCAATTGAGGTATCCATAGTGAGGCAAAGAACTCTAGAGAACCTTTCTAGCTCTAGGAAATATAGGAAATGAGCCCTAAGTCTCTTTTTTGGGGCTCAAAGGCCCCTTATAAGCATTCTATGCTTATTTTATGGGCTCCTTTGGAAGGAGAGGAGTGATGTGAGTTGGTTTTTCTTTTTTCTACTTTTTGGTTAGTGTGTTTCTATGGTTATCACCCTTATGAGAGTTATTTCATGGAACATTATAGGGCTTAATAACCCCCTCAAACAATTTCTTCTCAAGAGATGTATTCTTGACAATAAGGTCGATATAATTTTGATTCAAGAAACCAAGATGTCAAAGGATACTTTCTCTAGAATTGCTAATCACATTTGGCCTAATGCCTAATTCTACTTAAGCACTTCCAAAGTTGTCTATGGAGGATATTATGACTATGTAGAATCTTACGTATCTTATGGGAAGGATAAATGAGAGATTTTTTTTTTCTTGTAGTTCCCTTTTACAATCTCAAGACTAATGATCAATGGATGCTTGCTGATATTTATGCCCCTAACTTGAAATTGGCTAGAAAACAACTCTGGGGAACTTTGGATAATCCTATGGGAAGGCTCCCTAATTGCAATTGGATGTTTGTAGGAGATTTTAATACTCCTCTATATCCTTTGAAGAAGCTTGGAGGCTTGGAAGATTATTCTAATAGAATGACTAATTTAGCCAACTTCCTTATTTCTACTAGTCTTATTGATGTGGACCTTGATGGGACTAGGTTCACTTGGTCCAATAGAATAATGGGAAATAACCTCATCAAGGCTAAGCTAGATAGATTACTTGTTGGCAAGAGACACTACTTTGCATTGATAGGTGTTGTTATTGATGGCAACTAAGATCATCCCATTCATCTGCATAACACAATTTGTTCATACTGGAAGTCAGATTCAGAATTTGTCTAAGTCTGGGCAGTTAGGAACAGAGCAGCAATAGGGTTCGGTATTTTGGTCCAGATCTCTCCAGTGGGAAGTCATGATTAGATACAAATCTAGGGGAGTCATATGCATTGTCAAGATAGTCTAACTCTAGATTTTTCTCCTCTGGTGATGATGGATTCAAAATTTATTAGCCTTTGACTACCGGGTTCCAGTTTGTTAGAGCAGACAGAAGAAGAACATGCCGACCTTACATAAGATCTTGATTTTGGATGTGTTGGACAAATAGTAATTATCAGTGATAGTGGCTGACATGAGTAATGATTTTCAAGAGCAAGTTTTGGTTTGCACCTTATGTTATGCATAGATCTAGCCGATAGAGCAGAGCATTCATAAAAGTTCTAAGTGTTGTTAAAGCTGACTAATAGAATGATTATAGTTCATGTTGCAGATATATATAGATGATGAAACTAGATGATGCAGTGGGTATGTATATGCGAATAAGGCATATGTGAGAAGAGCAAAAATCTAAAGTGTGATTGAAAGTAGAATAGTAAGAAGAGTAGAGAAAAGATGAAATGTGTAAGATCAATTTTTGTACTTAATCGGAACTGAAATTCTTGCATGGGTAGATGCTATTAATCAGTTCAAATCTCTGTCATTCTCTTGTGATATTTCCATAGGCAGTGAGCCTCCATTTGAGAAGTGAGCTCTGGGTAGTGACCTCAAATGCATGTGCATTGTCATTTGTAAAAATACTTTTAACAGGGTATTAATGTTTGTGGGTTAACCCCCACCATGGTTTTTCCCTTAAACGGGTTTCCACATCAAAATCTTGGTGTCAAATGTGTTATTTGTGTTTTCTATTCATATGTTATTGATTGATACTGAAATGTTTATATCATTAAATTGATTGTAAGTGGTAAAGGAAGATTAAAAGTAAAAAGGATTGAAAATGTGTGACAACTGATTCACCCCCCCTCTCAGTTGTGTGGACCTAAACCAACAATTGGTATCAGAGCAAGGTTCCTCTGGAAAAGTTTAACAACTTAAGGAAGATCTGGGAAGGCAATAAAAATGGATGAATATAATCTTCAAGGACAACTTAATCTCACCCTAGATGATCTTGAGCAGTCCAAGGCAGAAGTTCAAGAACTGCAAGATAATCTTAAAAAGGCTGAAGACTTCATTGAGATCTTAAAAGAAAAATTGAGCAAATCCGATGCAATAGGAAAGGAGCAACCTCTTCAACTGGAAGACAAGGCCTTGAAAGAAAAGACAAAAGAATGTGAAAAGTTAGCTAAAGAAGTTGTTGTCCTAAAACATGAGATGGAAACTAAGGTGATGGGACTAACCAAGGAAATTGAAGATAGGAAGAAAAATGAAGAAGAAATGAAGCAAAATCTGAAAGAGAGAACTGAAGAATGTTGCAGATTGGATGGAATAGTTGGTCTCCTAGAATCTAATCTACAAGAAAGCAAAAACAATGAGAGAGAACTTGAGAGACAGATTATCACTCTCAAACATGACCTAGAAATTGCAAATGAGTATAATGAGAAGTTCAAAATAAGCTCAACTAAACTCGAAGCACTAATTGAAGAACATAAAAAGGATAATGACAAGCATAATCTTAAATATGAGAAAGGTGAAAGCTCCAGATCTGGATAAAGAAATTTCCAACCAAGGAACAAAACTAGAAAACCTCTGGTAAGACAGCCTAATGCTCAAAGATATCCATCATTTAATGGAAATTATTTCAATTGCAATAAATTTGGTGATAGAGATATTCAGTGTAGAAGTAGAGGAAATCAAAATGGTCCATCCTTCTTTGGTCAATGCTTCAAATGCAAGAGGTATGGTCACAAATCCAATGAATGTAGAAGTATGTTAATGAATAACTCAAATGGCAATTCTTTCAATGGTTACTTATTTGCTTGAAATGGATTTGGACACATGGATAATCAGTGTAGATCAAGAGGAAATCAAGTGTGCTTTAACTGCAATAAATTTGGTCATATTGCAAGATTCTGCAGAAATAGGAACAATGGAAGAAGAGGTCTAGTAAATAGGAAACCGGATGATCAGAAGCAAGATAGATACAAAAGAAAAATTGATGTGAATGAGATATGGAGTGAAATGAACAAGATTAGGATAAAGAAAGATACAATAAACAATAGTGATGAGTCCGCATCAGAATCTGGTGTTGACAATTCCTCCAGGAATTAAGTCAGAAGCTTTGGCTCAGGGGGAGCTGCATAGAACATCAAATTCCCCCAGTCAGTAAGTGGGTCCCTAAGTCTGGCACAATAAAAGAGAACATTCTGAATTGGTCTAGAACCTTTGGAAGGATTTTCAGAAGAAAAGATGTTGATATGAAATCTTGCATAGTGATTCATGAAGAACTATCAAAATTAATGTAACTGGATATAATTAGGGCAACACATTTATTACAATGCCAAATTAGGTTTTTGCAGAAGATAAAAGGTCACTTGGTAACTCATTTGAATCACCTTGCATTTGAAGAAAACAAGAAGAAGAGTATTTGAGCTACAAATCTAGAGATTGAGGCAAAGAGCGAATTCAACCAATAATTGATCAACCCTAACCCTGCGAAAGAAAAAGGTACCTCTCTGTAAAGCTTTGAATCTAAAATCTATTGAGATGGCTACTCCTCATGTTGTTGACATTACTAAAAGGGCTTAACCCAAATTTAAGAAGCATCCTCACAAATCAATTGAAGCTAACCTGTTAGGTGCTTTTTCAAGTGTTTCGTATGGTGTGCTGCATGTAGAAGACATTAGGGTTTATATTCATGCAAATATAGATGAGTTTGGAGATTCAAGGTATGTAGACTTGTTTGAGAAACAACTCAAGGATGAAAATGACGAACTTAAACCCGAGTATAAGGTATTACAGGATAAACACTTTATTCAGATTATGGGGTTTCCAACATTTGATGAAGATGAATGGGTCCAATACATCTTGAGTCAGATGCATGATGAATTCATTTGGTTGTTAAAACCATTCAAGATTACCAAGGATGCTATCAGAAATGTAACTAGTTTAAACTCAACCAAAGGATTACCCATGCTAAAAGCCATGAAAAACTAGACAGTGACTGATGCTACCAGTTCTAAGTTTGACAGAAGGGCAATGACCATTAATGATATTATAGAACCAGATGTCAAATTTGCCTCCATGGTGATTGGGTACAAGATTTACCACTCAAGTAGAGAAAATTCTATTTCTGGAACAGCCATATATGCTGCATACAAGATGCTAAAGGAAAATATTGACTATGACTTGTGTGAACTACTACAGAATCAATTGATTGAAAACTTAAACAAAATCAAGAAAGATAAGAAAAACACTTTCAAGTATGGTACATTGATTCTATGTCTATTCTTTTACTTTATGAATGAAGTACCTGGGGTAAAAGGTGTGCACTGGACTAAGGATGAGCCAATTGCCATTCAGATTAGAAATCATCTTCGTAGCATTGGTAATTTCAAAGATCAAAAAAATGCAATATGGGGTTACTTCAAGAATTTTTAGAGTATGATGCACTCAAGGGAAAGAATCCCTAATTCAATTGTTGACAAGTACAAAAATGAAATATGCTTCATGGTTGATATTGATCAGTATTTAATGGAAGCAGTGGAACCCATAACTATTTGGATCATGCCCATGGGGTATGAAGTAGATGAAAGGATCTTGGATATGTATGCTCAACATCTTCTAAGCAAGCCCAAAGACACAATGATTGAAAGATTTGGAACCTATGAGGAGCTAAGCTTTAAGTTGCATACTGAGCTCAGAGAACCTGAAACCAATAGGAGAGTAAGAAAAGAAGTTAAGTAGTTAGCTAAAAATCTAGACCTAACTAAGGAAGTTGTGAAGAAATTCAAAGAAAGAACAGAGAAGGATGAGAAAGAGAAATAAGATAAGAAACAAATAGGTGATCCAGTGGAACTCTCTTCCACTTCAAGAACTACTAGAAGCTCTACTACTACCTCTGCTCCTTCCAAAACTGCAAAACCAGAAGCAAAATCATCCAGAAGATGGGAGAAAAGGAAGAAAACAAAAGCATCCCAGACCTATGTAAGCATAAGAAAAGAAGAAGAAGATACATACTCAGACATTGAAATCAAGGAACTAAAGGTCACTGGAACAAAAGCTACAAAACTAACCAAAGAAAATTCCTACGGAAGCAAAAGGACTAGCAAAAAGCAAAAGATAGAAGATTAAGAGGAATATGTTGAGAAGCCCACACTCTCCCTAGAAGATGTGATAAAATCAGTCACTGTGGATGGTAATCTAAAACCCATGATTTATTTCTATGATGAATACAATGATATGGACAAAAGGGTGTTGGAGGAAGCAACAGTCAGATATCTCAACATCTACAACAAGGCATTGATTGAGATAACTTCTGAGTTACCACAAAGTCTAGAAAATATCTTAGGGTTGAGAAAAGAAAATTTCAAGTGCAAGGATATAGAGATTAGGGAACATGAGCTAATAAATTTGTGTCCTCAAATTTCTCCTAATCAAATAGATATGATATTCAAGGAAGTCAAAGATGACTTTAGAAGTAAAAGGAGAATGAACAAACTCATGCTTGGAGAAACAAGTGAAATCATTGAAGAAACTCAAGAGATTCTTTTGAAAGCCTTGAGAAAGCACAATTTTCCCATAGTCACAAAAGAAGTTCCAAATGGTGAAGAAGAGAACATTATTGAGTAGTAATCTAAGTTGGGTGGAGGCTCTGTTCTAGAAGTAGAACAAGTAAATCAATAGGATACATAAATGTTGGATAAAGTAGTTGGTGTAGGAGATACTCCCAATCCACCTAATACATAAAGGAAAGAGGATAATATTACTACTTCATAGAGCCCTCTGGATCAGGTAGAAAATGACGAACAAATAGGAAAGAGTCCTTCTGCAGAGAACACAAAGAAAGATAAAGTAGAAGAAGATGGTGCAAATGTTGAAACACATAAAGCAGATACTGAGAAATTTGATGAACAAAAGGATGGTTCAAAAAATGTTGCAAGAGACACTGCAGATGCAGTAAAAAGTCTTCTTGAAAAAGAGATGAATGAGCTTGATGAACCTGAACCACTCCAAGGTCTAGCCAATCTAGATGCTCTCTCTCCAATTCAACTGATGAAAATAGCATCATTCACCCAAGTAAAGGCCAGAGAAAAGATGTTAAAATTCCACATGGAGGACAATGAACTACTGGGGCTTGCATCTAGGATCTTGGAAAAGTTAATGCCTACCTACCAAAAGAGTCTATCTAATTCCCCCTTTGAACACCTGAGAAAATCTTGTAAGTTCTATGAATACTCATTTTGAGTCCTTTCAGAAGTCTATGGAGGCAAAAGTTTAGAAAGAATTCCTGGATAAGAAATTTTGTGAAATAAAGAATCTAATAGGAAATGATAGAAGAATACTTGGTATTAGCATAAAAAGTATTCAAAATGCTCTAAATGATGGAAGCGATATGTACAAATTATGTCTATCATGGCCCAAAGTTAATGAGGATATTAAGAAAAAGATAAAGGAGCAAGAACAAAAATTCTTAGATCTCTCTCAAAATTTTGATCCTCTAATAGTTTCACCTATAAGTCAAGAATGTCAAGTAATTAGCCTAACAGATGAGATAAAGAGGCTTGTTAAAGAAAAGGGTAACATTATGAAGAGAATGTGTGAGCTCTAGGGATTAATTGCTTCTAATTTAGAGACAATGTATAATGCCCTATCTGAAGCTCAGAGTGTAGCTAAGACTAGTGATCCAGCAGATCTATCAAAGGAAGAAGCATAGTCATTTTTGTTAAATGGGTACATCTCCATTTTGGATGGAATGAAGAGCACTTGGGCCTCTAAACTTGTGCAAATAAAAATTAGTTCATGTAAATAAAACTCAATGATTATTTGTACATATGCGGCAGTATATACAAAATTTTTGGAGAGTTTTGGCTTACGGACCCCACCCTTTGCCATTGATGTCAAAGGGGGGGTGAAGGGTAGTGAAAAATGAGGTATTCAACAAAGGGGGAGTACCGGAATAAGTGAAGTACATGAGTGTACAGACAAAGGGGGAGTTTCACTAGACACTTAGTCATTTTTCACTAAGTGTTGCCATTAATGCCAAAGGGGGAGATTGTTGGCAAGAGACACTGCTTTGCATTGATAGGTGTTGTCATTGATGGCAACTAAGATCATTCCAATCATCTACATAACACAATTTGTTCATACCAGAAGTCAGATTCAGAATTTGTCTAAGTCTGGGCAGTTAGGAACAGAGTAGCAACATGGTTCAGTATTTTGGTCTGGATCTCTCCAGTGGGAAGTCATGATTAGCTGCAGATCTAGGGGATTCATATGCATTGTCAAGATAGTCTAACTCCAAATTTTTGTCCTCCGGTGATGATGGATTCAAAAGTTATTAGCCTTTGAGTATCGGGTTCCAATTTGTCAGAGCAGGCAGAAGAAGAACAAGCTGACCTTGCAGAAGATCTTGATTCTGGATGTATGGAAGTTGTTTATTGGACAAATAGTGATGATCAGTGATAGTGGTTGACATGAGTAATGATTTTCAAGAGCAAGTTTTGGTTTGCACCTGAAGTTATGCATAGATCTAGCCGACAGAGCAGAGCATTCATAAAAGTTCTAAGTGTTGTTAAAGCCAACTAATAGAATGATTGTAGATCATGTTGCAGATATATATAGCTAATGAAATTGGATGATTTAGTGGGTGTGTGTATGCAAATAAGGCATATGTGAGAAGAGCAGAAATCTAAAGTCCGAATGAAGCTAGAACAGTAAGAAGAGCAGAGCAAAGATGAAATGTGTAAGATCAGTTTTTGTACTTAACTGGAACTAAAATTCTTGCATGGGTAGATGCTATTAATCAGTTCAAATCTATGTCATTCTCTTGTGATATTTCCATAGGCAGTGAGCCTCCATTTGAACAGTGAGCTCTGGGCAGTGAGCTTGAATGCATGTGCATTCCCATTTGTAAAAATATTTTTAACAGGGTATTAATATTTGTGGGTTAACCCCCACCATGGTTTTTCCCTTAACCAGGTTTCCACATCAAAATCTTGGTGTCGAATGTGTTATTTATGTTTTCTGTTCATATGTTATTGATTGATTCTGAAATGTTTATATCATCAAATTGATTGTAAGTGGTAAAGGAAGATTAAAAGTAAAAAGGATTGAAAATGTGTGACAACTGATTCACCCCCTCCTCTCAATTGTCCGAACATAAACCAACATTACTTATCTATGATTCTTGGAACATTCTTCCTAATATTAATCTTTCTACTCTCCCAAGGGTTGGATCTGATCATAATCCCCTCTTACTTGATTGGGCTTCACAACAAATGAAAGATGCCTATCCTTTTCACTATGAAATAATATGGTCCTCTCACCCTGACTCTAGAAGAGTAGTGGAAGAATGGTGGAGCATCTCTTTCAAGGGATCAACTATGTTTTGTTTAGCTTGGAAGATAAAGCATGTAAAGAATAAAGTTAGAGGTTGGAATAGATTCACTTTTAGTAATATCTTCTACCAAAAAGAGTAGCTATCTTTATAGTTGAAGGATGTTCAAGAGAGGATGGCTAGAGGTACTTATGATCTTGAAATTTGCCAACAAGAAAAAAATTTAAGTGAAGAGTGGCATAGGTTGATTTAGAAGGAGAAAATCTTTTTGAAACATAAATCTTGAGTTCAATGGCTAACAGAGGGTGATCAAAATGCTAAATTCTTTCACCAATCTACTCTTAATAATATGAGAAGAAACTTTATTAATAATTTAAGAAAGGAAGATGGTACTTGTTGAAATTAAGGAGCACTGAGAGGAGGGGGTGAATCAGTGTTCTGCAAAACTTATTACTTTGTTCCTTTATTAATTTACCACATACATCAAAAAGAAAGAAGCATGAACACAAGAAAATAAACAACAAGATTACAACACATGAACACCAGGATTGTTACGTGGAAACCTGGTTAAGGGATAAACCATGGTGAGGGTTAACCCACAAGAAATTTATACTCTGTTAAAAGTATTACAAATGGGGAAGGCACATGCCTTTGGGCACACTACCTAGAGCTCATTGCTCAAAGAGTATCACTACCTACAAATCAATTACAAAAGTTCACTAGAATGTTTGGATTGAGGAATAACATCTAACAATGTAAGATTACAGTTTCGGTTGAGCTCAATACATTGACTTTGCACACTTCATCTTTCTCTACCCTGCTTCACTGCTCTACCATGATCTGGAGCTTAGATCTCTTCACTTCGCAGTTGATTCTACTATAATTCACACTTATTCCTTCATATTCACACCACCACATTCTAAAATGCTCGAACTATAGATTATATATATCTGCTACATGAAATTGCATCAATTGTAGTCAGTCTTAAGAAAAACTTAGACTTTTTAAGAACACTTTTCTGTTAGCTGAATCCATGTACAAACACCAATGTAGACTAAAACCTCTATATCCAAGTCACCTTACATGTTAGTCAATACCACTAGATCTCACAAATTACTCAATCAACAACTTTTCCTAATCCACACAATGATCAAACACCAAGTCAGCCTATTATTCACTGGACTAAACTATTTAACCAGAACCCAATATTCAGATGCATGTAAATTTCAATCCATTCATCACCAGAGGCTAAAATATTGGATTTAGGTAGCCCTAACATCCCTAAACATTCCCTTAGATCCGCAGTATAAAATGATTACCTATGGAGAAATGTGGACCAGGATGCTAAACCCTCTCATATGCCATGTTCCTGTCTATCTGGACTTAGATAAATCTACAATCTAGCTTCCGGTATGATCCACTGATGTAATGAAGATGTGTAAGATAGATTTAGTTACCATCAATGACAACACCTGACATGCCTAGTAGTATCTCTTGCCAACAATCTCCCCCTTTGGCATTGATGGCAACAGTTAGTGAAAAATGACTAAGTGTTAGAACAACTCCCTCTTACTATATACACTTGTGATTTCCAATGCTCCCCCTTAGATTAATTCTTCATTTTTCATTGCTTTTCCTCTCCCCCTTTGACATCAATGGCAAAGGCTAGGATCCGCATACCAAAATTCATGCAAAAATTTTATGTACATGGGTCAAAACTCTAAGTATATACTTCCGCACATGAACACATAGTCCTTTAGCCTTGTTCATCAACAAAAGGATATCCCCAAAAGTGTTTTTCAACCATGACAATTCACTATCCCAGTTCTTCTTTATGCTACCCAAAATGGATATTTGCCCATTGAACAAAAATGCTTGTGATTCTACCTTTTGAAGGTCAGTAGGATCATTAGTAGTAGCAGCATCTTGGGATTCTACCAATAGATCATACATAGTTTCTAATTTGGGGGAAATGAATCCCTGGAGCTCATCCAATCTGCCCAAAACTTTAACCTTTTCCTTCTCCAGGTCACTCAATTCATTCCATAAACTAACTACTTGGCATTCTTTGGTAGAAACAGATTGAGTTAAAGGACTATATGACTGAGAAATGTTAGACAATTTGAGCTTTAAGTCCTTAATCTTCTTCTCAATATCTTCAACATCTTTAGACCGGTTTAAGCAAAACTTATAAATATCTGCTCCTTCAGAGAGAGCATTTTGAATACTCTTTACACTGGTATCAAGCATTGATCTATCATAGCTAATTAATTTCCTTATTTCAGCAAATCTCTTCTCATTATATTCATTTTTTACTTTAACTTCTATTGACTTCTCAAAAGTTTCAAAATGAGTACTTACAAAGTGTATCAGACTCTTCAACTGACCAGAGGGAGAGTCGGATGAATCCTTTTGAAAGTTGGCATAATCTTTTCCAGAATTCTAGAGGCAAGACCAAGCAACTGACTGTCCTTAATGTGAGTTTTCAGAATCTCCTCTCTTTCTTTTTCTTGTGCTACAGATGCTAACTTCATCTTTTGTAGAGGGGAAAGAGTGTCAAAATTGATAGGTCCTTGTATTATGTCACGATCTTCTACAATCTGTTTATCTCTTTCCAAAATTTCTTTTGCTACTTTTGCAGTGTCTCTTGCCCAAAATGATGTTTCAAACTTATGCTCTTTAGGGCCTCCAACGTCTCCCTTTTCAGAGTCAACCACATTGTCTTGCTCATCATTTTCATTCTTTTTCTCTACTTCTACCTTCTTTGCATCGTCATCAGAGGCATCTTTGCTTTTATCTATATCAAAAATATCTTCTACATTCTCTTCTGAAGGATTAGGTGTATCCTCAGTGGTAGTATTATCAAATTCCTCAACATCTGGAGTGGAGGAATCAATTTCATCATCAGTTTCCTTTTCTTGATATTCCTTCATCATTTCTTCATCTTCTTTATTCAATGTTTCTTCTTCTGGAATGGATACATTATCTATTTTAGTTTGTTACTTATTTCTTTATAGTTCTTCATCATCCAAAATTGATGTGTCATCAGTATCAATAGGTTCTTCTGTAACCACATAGAACTTGTTCTTGTCCAGTGCTTTCCTTAGAATTTGTTCTGTTTCTTTAACAATTTCATCAATGTCTCCAATCATCATCTTATTCATCCTTTTCTTGCTTCTGAATTCATTCTTGACTTCTTTGAGAATCTTATCTGCTTCTTTTCTGGAGATCACCGGACACAAACTGGACATTACATGTTCCCTCAGCTCCATATCCTTTGTTTTGGTAGCTTCTTTTCTTATTTCTAGAATGTCTCTTAAGCTCTTAGGAACTTTAGACAAAATCTCCACTAGTGCTCTGTTGAATATATTCAAATATTTTACAGTAGCATCCTCCAAAATTATTTTCTTAGCATCACTATAATGATCATAAAATTTAGTTATTGGTTTTAGATTTCCATCTACAATGATTGTCTTAACAATGTCCTCCACAGAAGGAGTTGGCTTCTCAACATCAGCCTTTGACTTATGTCTCTTATTTGGCTTTTTTCTTCCGAAGGTCTTCTCCTTAGACACTTTAATAGCTTTAGTGCCTGAGGCCTTCAACTCTTTAACCTTGTCGTCTGAATCACTTTTTTCTTCATCCTCCTTCTCCACACTACCATATGACCTCTTGTCCATTACTTTTGTTCTTTTTCCTTCCTTACTGATGGGTTTTTCTTTGGATTTTTTTGCAACAGGAGAAGGTGATGCACTAGAGGTTGAACTAGAACTCCTAGTAGTCCTTGACTTAGCAGGAGGTTCTACCAGAACACTTCCCTATTCCCTGTCCTGCTTCTCCTTCTCAACTTTCTCTGTTCTTTCCCTGAATTGCCTCACAGCTTCCTTAGTAAGGCCTAGATTCTCAGCCAACTGTTCAACTTCTTTTCTCACATTCCTATTGATTTCAGGAGCCTTGAATTCAAGTTGCAATTTTTGAGAAATTTCTTCATAAGTTCCAAATCTCTCTTCAACTGAATCCCTAGGCTGACTTAACAAATGTTGTGCATACAGTTCCAACACACACCCATCCACTTCATACCCCATGGGCATGATCCACACAACTCTGGGCTTTACTGCTTCCATTTTGCATTGATCAATTGTAACCATGAAATGGATGGTGTCCTTGTATTTTTTAACCACAGACCTATGTATGCTATCCTTAGCCTGCATCATACTCTGGAAGTTTTTGAAGAATCCCCATAGTGTAGTCTTTTGTGCATCATAACTACCCAAACAACTCAACTTATTCCTAATTTGAACTGCTGCCAGTTTGTCATTTGACCAATAGATATTCTTGTTTCTTGGAAGCTCACTCAAGAAATAAAAGAAAAGACACAAAATCAATGTACCATATTTGAATGAGTACTTTTTGTCCTTCTTTATCTTTCTTAGGTTCTCCATGAGCTGGTTTAGCAACAGTTCGCAGAGATCATAGTCTGCATTTTATTTCACCATCTGATATGCAGTATAGATGGTTGTTCCAGACACTAAATTTTCTCTGCTAGAGTAATATATTTTTTATCCTATCACCATTGATGTGAATCTAACCCCATGATCCTCTATGTCATTTATAGTCATAGTTCTCTTGTCAAATTTTGATCTGGTTGCCTCTATGACTTCTTGATTCTTCACAGCCTTCAGATGAGGCAAAGTACCTGTAAATGCCCTTATTACATCTTTTGTGATCTTGAATGGATGATTCAACCATAAAAATTCATCATGGATACGACTCAAGACATACCAGACCCATTCGTCCTCTGTAAAATTTGGAAACTCAACAAATTGTATGAACTTCTTGTCTTTCAGGACTTTGTACTCTGGTTTGAGCTCAAAATCTTCATCTTTTAAGTGATTCATGAAAAGATCAGCAAATCTTGAATTGCCATGCTCCTCTAGAGGTGCGCGAATGTAAGCCCTAATGTCTTCTATGTGAAGAACTCCATATGGAACCGCAGAAAATGCTCCCATCGGATCAACTTGGGTGGACTTGAAGGGGTGTTTTTTTAAACTTCAGCCTAGGTTGCTCAGTGATGTTCACAACCAGAGGTATAGCCATTTCAAAAGATTTCAAGTTCAAGGCTTTGTAGAGAAATACCTTTTTCTTCATGGAATTAAGGTTAGTTGTCGAATTCATTCTTTGAACTTCAAATCTTTGATTTTTTAGCTCAAGTGCTCTTCTCCTTGTTCTCTTTGAATGCAAAGTGATTCAAGTGTTTGAATGAATGACCTTTTATCCTCCGCAAAACCTAATTCTTCAATGTAATAAATGTTCTGCCCTAATACATCTGGTTACACTATTTCTGAGTACAGTCAATCTTCAGTTGCTCCGCAAACCATCACATTAGCTTCTTTTCTTCTAAAATTTTCTTCAACAGATCTGTAATATTCTTCTTTATCTTCATTCATCATGCCATATTCAGGCATGCACTTACTGGTAGGGGGAATTAGATTTTCAAAATAGCTCCTTGTGAGCTAAAGCTCTTGATTCAATTCCTAGAGGAATTATCAGCACGAGATTTCGGTGCAAACCCATCACCATTATTCATTTCACCTTTCTTCACCCATTTTTTGTTCATTTCATTCTAGATCTCATTCACATTCACTTTTCCCTTTCCTTTGTCCATCTTCTGCTCCTTTTGTCCTTTAGCCTGTGAGTTCTTTTTATTTCTACAAAATTTGGCAATGTGTCTAGATTTGTTGCAGTTGAAGCACACAATCTTATTCCTCTGACAATTACATGTTGGAGCAGGTTTAGATCTGTATTGCATTGTAATATGCCCAACCTTATTGCAAGTAAATTATCTTTCATTGAACACTTGTTTGTTCTTAGGAGGATTCCTTGATCCACTTTTGCATTCCTCAGCCTTATGACCTATCCTTTTTCAATTAAAGCATTGACCGGAGAAAGTTGATGATGTATTTTGATTCACTTGACTTTTGTATTGATTAGCTCTATGACCATACTTATTGCATTTGAAACAACTGCCATTGAAAGATGGATACCTTTAAGCATTAAGTTGTCTTACTAGAGGTCTTCTAGGATTCCTTCTTTGATTTTTTGCTTCAGGATTTCTTTGACTGGATCTAGAGCTTTCACCTTTCTCAAATCCTAGACCATGCTTATCATCTTCCTTCTTCTAACTATCAAGCAACACCTCAAGTTTAGCTGAGCTTATCTTGAATTTCTCTTTATATTTATTTGTAACTTCTAAGTCATGTTTGAGAATGACAATTTGTCTTTCAAGTTCTTCCTCATTGTCCCTGGTTTCTTGTAGATCAAACTCTAGATGGCCAATTATCCTATCCAATCTACAACATTCTTCTGTTCTTTCTTTCAAAGATTGATTCAGTTTTTCCTCAATCTTCTTCCTTTCCTCAATTTCCTTGGTTAGTCTCATCACCCCGGATTCCATCTCATGTTTTAGGACAACAACTTATTTTGCTAGCTTCTCACATTACTTTGTCTTCTCCTTCAGGGCCCCATCCATGTCATTGTCTTCATTTTGATTTTCTAGTTGATGAAGTAGCTCCCTTCTCTTTTCATTTGATTTGCTCAGTTGTCCTTTTAAGGTCTCAATGAAATCTTTAGCATCTTTTAGGTTCTCTTGTAGATCTCTAATTTATGCTCTGGATAGATTAAGATCATCTAAGGCTACCTAGAGTTGTTGATTGATGCCATCAGAATGCTTGAATGAACTTATTAAAAACACCTTCCCAGATCTTCCTCAAGCTGTTAAACTTCTTCTAAGGAACCAAGCTCTAATACCAATCGTTGAAATTAAGGAACACTGAGAGGGGGGGTGAATCATTGTTCTGTAAAACTTATTACTTTGTTCCTTTATTAATTTACCACATACATCCAAAAGAAAGAAGCATGAACACAAGAACAAAAACACCAATATCACAACACATGAACACCATGATTTTTACGTGGAAACCCGGTTAAGGGAAAAACCATGGTGGAGGTTAACCCACAAGAAATTTATACTCTGTTAAAAGTATTACAAATGGGGAAGGCACATGCCTTTGGGCACACTGCCTAGAGGTCACTGCTCAAAGAGGCTCATTGCCTACAAATCAATTACAAAAGTTCACTGGAATGTTTGAACTAAGGAATAACATCTAACAATGCAAGATTATAGTTTTGGTTGAGCTCGATACATTGACTTTGCACACTTCATCTTTCTCTGCTTTGCTTCACTATTCTACCATGATCCAGAGCTTAGATCTCTTCACTTCGCACTTGATTCTACTATACTTCGCACTTATTCCTTCATATTCACACCACCACACTCTAAAATGCTCAGACTCATCGATTATATATATCCACTACATGAAATTGCATCAACTGCAGTTGGCCTTAAGAAAAACTTAGAGACTTTTTAAGAACACTGTTCTGTCAGTTGAATCCATGTACAAACACCAATGTGGACCAAAACCTCTATATCCAAGTCACCTTACATGTCGTCCAATACCATTGGATCTCACAAATTACTCAACCAACAACTTGTCCTAATCCTCACAATGATCAAACACCAAGTCAGCTTGTTCTTCACTAGACTGAATCGTTTAACCAGAACTTGATACTCAAATGCATGTAACTTTCAATCCCTTCATCACTAGAGGCTAAAATATTGGATTTAGGTAGCCCTGACATCCCTAAACATTCCCTCATATCCATAGCACAAAATGATTACCTGTAGAGAAATGCGGACTAGGATGTTGAATCCTATCATATGCCATGTTCTTATCTATTCAGACTTAGATAAATCTGCAATCTAGCTTCCAGTATGATCCACTGATGTAATGCGGATGTGTAAGATAGATTTAGTTGCCATCAATGAAAACACCTAACATGCCTAGTAGTGTCTCTTGCCAACAGGTACTATCATCTTAGATGAGAATCGGATTGGTGATGTTGCTATTGTGTTCTCCAAGAAAATTCTCTAGCACTTGGAGGGGAATTCTACACTTCTTGATTAGCTATTGGAGGTTATCCCTACTATTCTATTAGACCATTATAATTTTTATATGGTTAAAGAGGTCTCTAAAGAGGAAGTTAGAGTTGTTTTCTTCTCCTTTGGACCTTTTAAAACTCCTTATCTAGATGGCTTTCCCCCTCTTTTTTCCAAGAATTCTAGGATATAGTGGGTGGGGATTTGATAGTGGCTGCAATAGACATTTTAAGACTTGTCAACTTTTGTAACATTATAACTCCACTTTTATTGTTTTGGTTCCTAAATAAGGTGATTATTCTACCTTAAGTGATTATAGACCTATAATCTTATGTAACACTGTCTATAAGATCTTTTCTAAGCTTATAGTTTATAGAATTCAGCCTTTTCTCGATGGTCTTATATCTCAACACCATATTGGTTTTGTTAGGCAAATTCTGGATGCTATTTTGGCTACCCATGAGATTGTTCATTCTATGGATAACAATAGGAAAGAAGGTATGGTTCTTAAGCTTCACACTTCTAAGGTGTATGATAGAGTCTCTTAGTCTTTTCTTTTTGTTGTTATTCATAAGTTTGGGTTTAAAGGAATGGTTCCTCAATTGATAAAAGAATGTGTTACTACTCCAAAATATTTAGTGATGATTAGTGGGAGCTCAAGGGGTTTCTTTAGTAGTTGCAGAGGTCTGAGGCAATGAGACCCCATTTCTCCCTATCATTTCATTTTGGTGGCCGAGGTTCTTGGTAAGAACATTTATGAATTGATAGATTCTCATATCCTTGTTGGTGTTAAATCTACTTCTTCTATATCCCCCTCCTTGCATAAAAAATTTGTGGATGATACAATTATGTTTGGAGCCTTTTATATTATTGAAGACAAGCAATAGAAAAGCCTCTTAAATCAATATGTTGAAGTGTATGGTCAACATATTAATTATGATAAGAGTAATCTTTACTTCTTTGATATTGCTAAAGCTTTTCAAAATAGAATTGTTGGAGTTTTGGGTTGTCAAAAGGCCATCCTCTTGAAAAATTATCTTGGTCTACCTCTTTCTACCAAAAAACTTAATAATAGTTTTTGGTTTGGTATTGTTTAAAGGATTAAAAAAAAATTAGAGGGTTGGAAAGGTAAGTTGCTTAGTCAAGCTGGGAAGTATTAACTCTTTAAAGATTTTTTAGAGAATATCCCTATTTATTATCTCTCTTAAGATCCCTTCTATAATGACTAAAAGAATAGGTAAAATTAAAAAACAAATCTTTGGACATATATGGAGAGAAAAAAAGGTTGGTTTTAGTAAACTAGGATATTGTATGTAAAAGCAAAAGAAATGGAGGGATGGGAATAAGAAAGATTCAGATTTTTAATAAAGTTCTTTTGGCCAAAATTGGGTAGAGCCTCATGAATGATGATAAGGACTAGGAGTCTATCATCAGGGCTAAGTACCTTCATAATAATGATCAAATCATCTTCCTCCACAGCTCTAGTCTTCATGCAGGGTCAATGATCTAGAATGCCTTCCTAAAAGTTAGAGGGATAATTAAGCAGGGCTTGAGATGGAGGGTTAGAAATGGTAATAGGATAAACTTTTGGGAGGATAATTGGAGGGATAAATTCCCCTTGTCCAACCATCCTCAATTCTCTTTTATTAAAGATACTTTCTTAATACTCTTTGGTCCCACTCTCCATGGTTATGTCTCCTTTGTAGGCCAACATTCCCAATGGAAGTCTTTCCCAGATTACTCTGTTTAGCTCAATGGAATGGAAGTTATTGCCACTTAATTTTAGATTTTTTTGGGAAGTACTAGTTTCTTCAATTCGTTTAGGGGGGTTGAGCTAATTTGGGCTATTCACCCTACTGGGAATTTTACTACTGCTTCTACCTGTTCTATGATTACTACTATTGTGACTAATTTTTTTGGTTGGAATTTAATTTGGAACCGTAAAATTATTCCCAAAATCAATTTATTTTGGTGGTTGGCTACTCATAATTTAAGATCCCTACTCTTGACAACCTTAGAAAAAAAAGGTTTTTATCTCCCTAACAGATGTATTTTATGTTGTGTTGATGAAGAATTTGTTAACCATTTGTTTTTCCACTGTATATTTGCAAGGGAAATCTAGGAGAAGGCCTTTTTCAAGTTTGAAATTCAATGGGTTATGATTCCTAATATTTCATTCTTTTGTGTCTATTTGGAATAATAGTTCTCCTTTTCAACATTTTGTCATTAAGGAGCTTTAGATACAAACTCCACTCCACATTGTGTGGGGGTCATGGAAGGAGCGAAACAATTTGATTTTTAAAGACTTTGCTTCTAAAGTTCAGAAAGTTTTTCAGTCTATTGGTTGTGCTATCTAGGAAAATATTAATGTTGCCAGGATAGGGAAGCCTAAAAACCTCCTCTATACTCTTGAAATAAGAGTTAGCAAGAATTGGGGAATTACCCAAAACTTTAATAATGTTGATTTGCAAAAAACCTATGTAAGGAAACACACAAGATGGAAATGTCCTCCACAAGGATGGATTAAACTTAACTTTGATGGATGATCTAAAGAAAATCCTGGTTGGTCTATTATCGGGGGTATTATTAGGGATGAAAAAGGTTCTATGATTGAAAGTTGTGCCAAGAGTATAGGATGGATAAAAAACAATGAAGCAAAGTTTTGTGCTCTCTGGTGGGGTATTAAAAGTATTTAGCATGTCCAATTGAAGGGGACTCCAAGATTATTATTGACCTTTTCAATAGTAAATCTAATCCCTCTTGGAAAATTAAGGGCTATATTGAGGATATCAGGACCTCTCTAAACAATTTCACTTGTTTACATATCCACCATATCTTTAGAGAGGGTAATATGACTTCTAATTATGTAGCTAATGTTGGTCTCCAATTTCAAGATTGGCAATATTTGGTGAATGTTACTAATCTTCCTAACTTTGTTTTCTCTATCATTGATGATGAATGAATTTAAGGGGAACTATCATTGTTTGATAATGAACAACTATAATATGGTCATTTTGATTATCTTCAAGAATTTTCATATTTATTTCATTCAGTTCAAAGATCATGGTTTTAGAAAGGTGAGGTCTAATGATGACATTCCTTAAAAGGCTCTTGCCACCCTTATGGTGAATTTGAGATGGTGTAATGATAATAATATGGGTGGAGGTTGTAATTCCTTGTATAGCACACATTATCACAACCTCATTCACTCTATGATTAGTTTGAAGTACAAGTATTGTGATTTTACTCCTCCCATTCTCTGCAATTTCTTGAGAATCTTTATTTTTCATAAAATGGGTGGCCAACTTCTAAGGGTTGAACCAGTGTCCTTATCCCTTTAGAAAAATGATGAACTTTGAGATATCTTTGAAAGAGGTGGGATTTCCTCTTTCTTTTAGGCTATGAGATGGCATGATGTTAATTTGACTTCTCAATTTGTTAACTCTTGGAGAAACAGGGAGGTAGCAGTGGGAGGTATCAAATTCACTATTACAGAGGAGTTGATTGATAAAGTTAGTAGTTTGAGCACTAAAGGGAGGAAAGTTCACAGATGAGGGAAGGGTGCTATAAGTAGTTCATTGAATATCCTTGAAGGTGAAGAATCCCTGGTCTAACATCAAAACAAATATGATAGAATGATGCTTCCACCTATGTGGGAACTGGCGAGTTTCCATTTGATGAGGTATTTTATGTTGGAAGGGAGGTATGCCACTATCCATGGCTACCATGTCCCTCTCCTTGATTATCTCTGTCATTGCAATTATATTAGCTTCCCTTTCTATTTTCTTTCCTCCCTAAAAAAGTAGATTAACAATGGAGCTAACCCTCCTCTACACTAGGGCTTGATCCATGTCTTATATCAGTATAATGTTCTTCTTACTTTGATGGTTATTCCTAATGTTGGGTCTGTTAGACTTAGGGCACACAATTGAGGGGGGGTGAATCAGTTGTGCAAAACTTTCTCCAATTTACACACTTAAATCCTCTTAGTGATTAGCAGTATATTAAACATGAAACATAATGCATTCAAATCAAAAGCAAAAACTCATCAACACATGAGACACCAAGATTTTGACATGGAAAACTCAGTTAAGGGAAAAACCATGGGGTGATTAACCCAAGAATGTATTCTCTGTTAGAAGAATAGAAAGAACAAAATGGCACATGCCAATTAGGGCTCACTGCCCGAGCACACTGCTCACAAGAGGCTCACTGCCTACAAGAGACACACTGTCTACAAAGAAATCACATACATGAACTGGAGAATAGCATCTTCACCATGCTTGAATCAGTTCCATTAAGCTCAATACTTCTACTATGCCTTTCACTCTCTTCTTCACTACCACTCACTCATATCCATAAGACACACTTCAAAATGACTTCACAATCCCTTATTTATACAAGGCATCAACTTAGGAACAATCATCTAAGTCGGCAAACACCTATAAGAACATCCGCAAGATGTGTAATACATCCGGTCGGCCAGTCTCAAGAAGAAGACCAATATCCGATGGTTATTCTTCAAATGCAAACTCTAACTTCAATGCAGACCACCAACATGAACTGGACATGATCCAATGATCATCATAACCTTCCCTGAATCACCAAGAACATCCGCACTTCATCAGCCTACTGGAATTCTTCTCTCCTTCATCTGGAGCTTCAAGAACATAATTTGTCATCACTGTCACAAAGGAATAGGCTCTTCTGAACCTTCAAACCACGAACCAATCTAGCTGATACTTCACAAGGACATCCTCAACACTCCCTCAAATCCACAAAATGGGATAATAAATTTCTAGATCTCACTAGACCTATCTGTGACACTCTGTCACCTCTGAACACCTGCCGGAACTGGTTCTACTTGAGCTACCATAACTTCTTCAGATCTTCATGTGGACCTCTAAAAACTTGCCTGGAGCATCTCAAGACTTATATCTACAAACCCTTTAAACCACATCCTCTGATCCTCAACCTATTAAGGACTTTTACCTTCTTGTCATCACTGTTCTTCACTGTTCCTGATTGAGACTAATTTTCTCAATATCCTCAGCACACAGCTCATCTAATCCTTCTCATTAATGCAACATGAGTATGTTGACATCAATGACAACACTGGTTAGGCCTATACTTGCAACAATCTCCCCCTTTGTCATTGATGGAAACATATGATGTGAAAAACCATCAAGACAAGAAATTCTCCTTATTGTCACAACTCCCCCTATCTGCAACAACTATTCACATGCCTTCTCGTCCTTTATTACTCCCCCTTTGATCAGCAACCACTTGGTTTTCACATGTCTTCTCTCCCCCTTTGACATCAATGGCAAAGGGCTCATACTTGCAACTCCATCACTTCATAATATACTAGCTACTCCCCCTGAGTAGCAACTCCCTATCATCAATCTGGATCATAAGATATGACAGTGATATCCACCGGACTAATGCACATCAGTGCATCCTAGTTCATCACCAGAGGGGCAATAACCCCTAACTTCTCTCTGAGATACTTAAAAGAGTCCTTGGGAAGAGGTTTAGTAAAGATATCTGCAATCTGATCCTTGGAGGGCACATACTCTAATCTGACTTCATCCTTGTTCACTTGCTCTCTCAGAAAGTGAAACTTGATAGATATATGCTTAGTCTTAGAATGCAACACCGGATTCTTAGAAATATTTATTACACTTGAATTATCACAAAAAATTGTGATAGGCTCCTCATATTCTACTTTAATATCTCTTAGCATCTGCTTCATCCACAAAACTTGAGTGCAACTACCTATTGTTGTAATGTATTCTGCTTCAGTTGTAGACAGAGATATTGCCTCTTGTTTCTTGCTTAGCCAAGAAACCAATCTTTTTCCCAAAAAGGATGCTCCACCACTGGTACTCTTCCTGTCATCCACATCTCGTACCCAATCTGCATCTGTATATGCATGAAGAGAGAAATTATGATCTCTAGGATACCACAAACCATACTCAACTGTTCCTTTTAGATACCTAAAAATCCTTTTGATTGCCATTAAATGAGATTCTCTAGGATTAGCCTAGAATCTCACAACAAGACCAACAACCTGCATTATATCTTGTCTAGTTTGAGTGAGATACAATAATCCTCCAATCATTGATCTATACTTTGTCTAGTCTGCCTTAGGAGAGTCATCATCTTTGCTCAACTTACATCTGGTTGCCATGGGAGTATTCATTGGCTTTGAATCTTCCATTCCAAATTTCCTCAACAATTCTTTCATATATTTGGTTTGAGAAATAAAGATTCCTTTCTTTGTTTGAGTAATTTGAGACCCAAGAAGAAATTCATTTCACCAAGCATTGACATCTCAAACTCACTTTTCATTTGATTTGCAAAAGTTTTACACATACTGTCTCTTCCTCCAAAGATGATATCATCAACAAATACTTCAACAATCAAGATGTTTTCATGGTCAATTTTGAAATATAAGTTATTGTCAGCAGTACCTTTGTTAAAACCAATCTTCAAAAGATGTTTGTCCAATCTTTCATACCAGGCTCTTGGGGCTTGCTTTAGTCCATACAGTGCCTTCTTCAACTTGCAGACCATATCACCATGCTTAGATAATTGAAATCCATTCGGATGTTCAATGTACACTTCTTCTTCTAAGTCACCATTTAGGAAGGCAGATTTGACATCCATCTGATACACCTTGAAATCCTTGAAGGCATCAAATGCAATAAATAATCTGACTGCTTCAATTCTTGCCACTGGAGCAAAAGTTTCTTCAAAATCAATTCCTTCTATTTGAGAGTAGCCTTTGTAGACCAATCTGGCTTTATTTCTGATTACTTCACCAACTTCATTTAGTTTGTTTCGGAAGACCCATTTGGTTCCAATCACATTCTTGTTTCTAGGTTTGGGAACAAGATCCCAAGTGTGATTTTTCTCAATTAGTATCAACTCTTCCTCCATTGCTTTGGTCCAGTTTTCATCATTGCAGGCTTCATTTATTGTCTTAGGTTCAATCTTTGAAATCAGACAATATTCATCTAAATTTTGAGCAATTTTCCTTCTAGTTTGCACACCTTTTCTTTTGTCACCTATGATCTGATCTTCAGAGTGGTTCAGTCTTACATACCTTGGAACTTTGGGAGTTTCTTCCACTTCTACTTCTTGATCAGGCTCATTCGGACCTATCTCTTCTTCTTGATTTACCGGATTAGTTTGAATCTAATTTTCAGAAGAGGATTGAACTCTTTGAACCAGAACACCATTCTAATCATCTTCATCATATTCATAAAACCTTGAGGGTTTCTCTATTCCCTCATCAACCTTCACATTTCTACTTTCTATCATCTTTCTTAGTCTCTTGTTATAACACCGGTATGCTTTGCTTTGAGTGGAGTAACCCAAGAAAATTTCTTCATCACTTCTAGCATCAAACTTGCCTAGATCTTCATCTCTTTTAATGTAACATTTTCTACCAAACACTCTGAAATACCTTACAGTAGGAGTGATGCCAAACCAAAGTTCATAAGGAGTCTTACCAGTATTGCTTCTGATTTGAACTTGATTGAGAGTATAGACTGCAGTGCTGACAACTTCTCTCTAGTAGATATGAGGAACATTAGCTTCCATCATCAATGTCCTAGAAGCTTCTTGTATGGTCCGGTTCTTTCTTTCCACTACTCCATTCTGCTGTGGAGTCCTACGAGCAGGCAACTGTCTCTTTATTCCATGTTTCTCATAGAACTCTATGAACTCACCGGATGTGAATTCTCCACCTCTATTAGACCTCAGACATTTCAACTTCAATCCAGTTTCAAGCTTCTGATTTCTCTTTCAGAAAAGTTACCCACATCATCCAAGAATAGTCATCTGTTAGCAACATGAAGTATCTATCACCTTGAATACTCCTGGTTCTTGCCGGACCACAAAGATCAGTGTGAACTAAGTCCAATAATTTGGTAGAAGACAATTCCTTGCTTTTGAATGTGACTCTACTCAGCTTACCCAACTGACATTCCTTGCACAAGCTGTTAGTAGGTTTCACCAATTTTAGAAGATCTCTTACAACCTGAGTATTGTTTATTTTGATGATATTATCAAAATTCACATGACACATCCTTCTATGCCATAACCAACTTTGATCAACTTGAACAAATAAGCATCTTTTACCAGTACCAACCAAGTGGAAGATATTACCTTTAGTTTGAGCACTGGATGCAATCTCTATTCCAGAACTTTCAAAGATTTTGCATTTTCCATCCTTGAATTGGAGATCATAGCCTTTGTCCACCAACTGTCCAACACTAAGAAGATTGTGCTTCAAACCTTCAACATACAGTACATTACCAATTTTGTTTCTTCCATCAAAAGAGATAGTTCCTCTTCCTCTAATTCTACCAACAGAATTATCACCAAACTTCACCACTCCTCCTTCATACCTTTCCAAATCTATGAACTTATTTTTGTCACCTGTCATGTGGTGAGAGCAACCACTGTCAATGACTCAATCATCATTTTCTTCAACTTGGGCACCTAAAGCTCTTTCTACAACTTTATGATTGATAGATACAGAGGATATTGGTTCTTCTTCCTTGATGGCAATAAACACCCATTCACTTCTAGATTTATTTCCTGTCTCTGATTCATCATCTGTTACTCCTTCATTATCATCTTCTTCATGAACATAGTAACAATTCTTTTGGAACCTTGATCTATTAGGATTTGGCTTTGAAAATCTTTTCGGACATCTTGAGGCAAAATGACCAATCTTATTGCAGTTAAAACACTTAAAAGGCAATTTTTCTTCATACTTACCAGATCCTCTTGGTAGTCTGTTTGCAATGAGGGCTTCAAGTTGAGCAGTTTCTACTTCTTCTTCTTCCAGGTCTTTTCTTGCTTTTTCATACCATGACAGTTTCCTTGATGAGTTCTCTCTCGGATCAAATCTTTGTTTACCTTTCACAGAGGCACTGGCTTTGAATGCAGATCCAGTCTTGGGGGGATCATCTCCAAACTCGGTCATTTCAAATGCAGCCAGTTTGCCAGCCAATTGGTCTCTTGTGACAATTGTATGGGCTCTGAATTCATCAATAGCAGCAATCTTGATTTTGTAAGAGGCAAGAAGGGATCTGAGAATTTTACCAACAATCTCATGTTCATCCAAGACTCCACCAGCATTTCTAATTCCACAAACCAGCTCATTCACTCTTGGCATAAAAGTGGTAATATTTTCATCATCTCTCATTTTCAATTTTTCAAATTTCCCTTTTGGACTCTGTAACCTTACACATTTAACATACTGATCTCCTTCATGCAAAAGTTCTAGTTTATTCCAAATCTCAAAGGTAGTTGGTAGGTCAATGAAATTTGAGAGCTCTGAGTTAGATAATGCGCTTAGAAGAGCCTCTTTGGTCCACAGATTGTTTTCAGCATTTGTGATTTCATTTAGGGTTGTCGGACCACCTTGTGGAGGTACATACGCTTTTGTAACCATGGACCAGTATGCCATTCCCATACACTACAAGTGACATTTCATGTGACCTTTCCAAAGAGCAAAGTTGGTTCCATCAAACTTCGGACTATCCTTCTTGTATGATGACATCCTAGATCTCCTCAAGCGATTAAGCTCCTTTTAGAGGAACTTGGCTCTGATACCAATTGTTAGACTTAGGGCACACAACTGAGAGGGGGGGTGAATCAATTGTGCAAAACTTTATCCAATTTACACACTTAAATCCTCTTAGTGATTAGCAGTATATTAAACATGAAACATAATGCATTCAAATCAAAAGCAGAAACTCATCAACACATGAGACACCAAGATTTTGACGTGGAAAACCTGGTTAAGGGAAAATCCATGGGATGATTAACCCAAGAATGTATTCTCTGTTAGAAGAATAGAAAGAACAAAATGGCACATGCCAATTAGGGCTCACTACCTGAGCACACTACTCACAAGAGGCTCACTGCCTACAAGAGACACACTATCTACAAAGAAATCACATACATGAACTAGAGAATAGCATCTTCACCATGCTTGAATCAGTTCCATTAAGCTCAATACTTCTGCTCTACCTTTCGCTCTCTTCTTCGCTACCACTCGCTCATCTCCACAAGACACTTCAAAATGACTTCACAATCCCTTATTTATACAAGGCATCGACTTAGGAACAATCATCTAAGTCGGCAAACACCTATAAGAACATCCGCAAGACGTGTAATACATCCGGTTGGCTAGTCTCAAGAAGAACACCAATATCTGGTGGTTATTCTTCAGATGCAAACTCTAACTTTAATGTGGACCACCAACATGAACTGGACATGATCCAGTGATCATCATAACCTTCCTTGAATCACCAAGAACATCTGCACTTCATCAGCCTATTGGAATTCTTCTCTCCTTCATTCAGAGCTTCAAGAACATAGTCTGTCATCACTGTCACGAAGGAATAGGCTCTTCCGGACCTTCAAACCATGAACCAATCTAGATGATACTTCACAGGGATGTCCTCAACACTCCCTCAAATCTGTAGAACGGGATAATGAATTTCCAGATCTCACCGGACCTATATGTGACACTCTGTCACCTCTGAACACCTGCCGGAACCGGTTCTACTTGAGCGACCATAACTTCTTCAGATCTTCATGCAGACCTCTAAAAACTTGCCTGGAGCATCTCAAGACTTATATCTACAAACCCTTTAAACCACATCCCCTGATCCTCAACCTATTGAGAACTTTTACCTTCTTGTCATCACTATTCTTCACTGTTCGTGATTGAGACTAATTTTCTCAATATCCTCAGCACACAGCTCATCTAATCCTTCTCATTAATGCAACATGAGTATGTTGACATCAATGACAACACTGGTTAGGCCTATACTTGCAACAGGGTCTAAACTTGTTAGTTTGAAGTCTGGTGAGAAGAATAACCCTAGTCCTTCTAGTTTATCTAAGGGTTTGGTACTGTTGGAAAGAACCAAGTTGTTCATAATGATTCTACTCCTATTATTGGTCAGAAGGAAGTCTCCCCTCTTTCCTTGAGTAAGGGATCCCCTGGGTATACTAGGAAGAAGAAAATCTCTTTTGAAGAGAAGGAACTAACCCATCCTACTCAGGTGGATAAGGATAATTTTCACAATATTGGTGTTCCCTCTATCAAAAGTCCTAAGAATAAAAAGGGTAAGAGCTCCACTCCTATTAAGAAGAATACCCTAAAAAAACCATATTCCTTCTGCTCAAAATTTGAAGGATAAAGATATTGCTCATAAAGATTTGGAAGATTCCCCTGAGAATCTCTTGTTGTCTTTGAAGGACAAATATGTTGATGTTTCCTCCCTTGTGAATAATCTTAAGAAACAAATTAGGATTAAATCTACAACTTCCAAACTGAATTTAGACTCCAATTTTGTCAATTTTACTCCTAAGGGTAATTTGGATGATGTTTATGCCTATATAACTACGGGCAGAAGATCTCCCTGCTTGGGAAAAATTGCTGCTAGTTTTGAGAATCCTAAACATAAAAAGAAAGATGACAAGGGTAATAAAAATACTGAGGTCATAATTGAGGAAAACCCCTTTGATTACTCTTGGGATAATGAGAAAATTGAGAAGGTTATGACTATGGAAGAAGACCAGGTTGAGGAAGAGTTTGTTATTGGTGAAAGGGATGAACAATAGAATTCTGAGATGGAGGAGGTTAGTGAGAGGGTTGAAGAAGAGTTTGTTGATGATTATGAGGAATTTGAGGAAGAAGAGCTCCAACTTTCTGTTGATGAGGATGAGATTGAAGGCACTGGCTTTATTCCCCTATTGAGGAGGAATTTGAAGATGTTGCTCCTAATATTGGTGTGTTTAAGTGTGAAATTGGGAAGGCTAATGATAAGGTATCCATTGTTTCTATTCATGCTCTCAAAGATCTTCTGACCATGATGGATGATAGGGAGGGAATGAATAATAAGAGGATCAATTATAGGAGATGCTAGGAAAGTTGGGCAAATATGTTTGACATAATGAAAATGTACCAGTACAGGTTGGTTAAGTTGGAGAGATGAATTAATGGACTAGTCAACTTTACAAATGACATGATGAAAAAGGTTGTTACTGGGGTTGTTACTCTTCAGTATGAACTTAACAAATGTAACCATCAATAAGATAATGAACTTTAGGGTACCAATAAAAAGCTAAAATAGAAAAAAAAAGAGTAGATGGTTTTGGGAGCTTCAAGTTGGGAGGAAACTCTAAAATCTATGACCATGGAATGGGATTCCCTACTAAATAATAGTAGGAAGTAATCTTGTTTCTTTTGTGCTAAAGTTTGGCACTATTTTTTGTAGTTCTTTTGCTATTTCTTAGCTTGTTCTAGTTTGTTTAGTGCTCCAAGCCTAGATTTATGTTTTCTAGGGCCTTCTGATGTTACTATTTGTTGATTTCTTGATTATTCTATTTTTCTATATGACTTTGTCAAGGATTGGGACCTTATTTCCTTGCTTATCATAATAAAAAGTAAAGATAAATCTAACAAAATGTTTTCTTAAATAAAAGAAAATATGTTGACAATATCTTATAGAGATTTGGTATGCAAGATAGTAAAAAAGTATTCTTGTACCTATTGGCACTAGCCTTTATTTGGGACATTGATATCCTATAATTGATGATAACTTTGAATATATACATAATTCTCCTTATATTCTAGTGTTGTAGGAAGCTTGTTGTATACTATGGTATGTATTAGACCTAATTTATTACCCAAGTAGTGGGAGTTCTTAGCAAGTTTATGTCTAAATCTAGTAGGGATCATTGGAACTATATGAAAAGGATGTTTAATATTTGCATGGAACTTTTTATTATTGCATTGGATAATTTGGTAACTATTGATGGTTGATTTATGAAGCTAGTGAGCACAAATAATTCTTTTTGGTGTAGGAAGGTTGTGGGCCTTTCACTCCATGGTACTTAGTTTATTTTAGGTTTCACTATTATACTCTTGCAATGTAAATATCAAATGGGAGAATGTTGGTATTAGGTGTGTTATTCACCTTGCAAGACCTAGTCATCCTATTACAACTTAATTGTTCATAGATTCTTAATTATGTAGTATCTTCAAAGTCATGGAGTGGGTAAAATGGGACACCCATGTGATGGTGTGAACATATGTAATTATTTATTTTTTATTTAGTGACTTCTAGAAATATTTTTGTAATGGTACATTGAATAGGGAATTGCATTAGAATGCTCAAACCAAGCAATTATTGGAACATCTTCCATTATGAGTGGGTGTAACATGTAATTAGTGCCTTGTGGGGGGTTCTTGGGAGTTACATATTATAGTTCTATGATGATGGTGGTCAAATATGCTTGTATGAGGAGTTAGATTCTATTTTGGAGGCCACTCTCTTATAGTGGGTTGTGAGGATTTCTACCATGGTATTTGGGGATCATTTTTCGGCCCATGGAATTGTTATGGTTTTTTTTTGCCTCAAGCCCATACATTGATGTCTTGGTATAGAGGTTGCATGACGTAGGTTGGAGAAATTCTACTCTATTGAAATTTTGTTGGGTTGAGGAAAGGAGATATGTGTATTGATGTACTCTATTTGTTTGAGATTAATACAAATTTGTACTCTCTTTGGTTGTAGGTTTTTTTATCTAAAAGGATTTTCCCATGTATATTGGTATTCTTATGTTTTGTGGGTGATCTTGTGGTTTAAATAATATTATATTATTTTTCATGTTATTATTTGTGGAACTTATTATGAAAATTTAACCAAGTTTGATTACTCGGTTGGATGTTTTATAGTAACTATTAACCCCAGTTTTATCAACAATAACATGTAATATTGCATCCTCATTTTTATTTTTATTTTTATTTATTTTTATTACCAAGGGAATCAGGAATCCCTTTAGATTCTTACACCTTAATAGGTTCTCCTAGATATAACCCCTAGGTTGATGGCTTACCCCATACTAGCGATACTTGTCAGAGTTTTGAACCTACAACCTTTATTCATGTCTTCCAATGACTTAATCACTCAAACTACACCTCAAGGGCAATATTGCATCTTCATTACCACTAAATGAATCTATCATAAGTTTATTAAATAAATGTACACCATAAACCAAATCATCATTAATAAAAGATTTATCATCCACATCATAAGAAGATAAATAACTAACACATGCTCCTAATTAAATACATTATTAATAGGGGTATGTGCACCAAGATGGAGGGCCAAAAAGTGGTCAAAAACTATTTTGAAGAAAAATATGACAACACACTCTCATTATGGCTTAGGATGGCTTGGAAATCCCAAGCCATAATGTGAGTGCATTATAATGTGCTCACATTATATTTTCCTTAAAACCACACAAAGCACTCTCTTTTTTTAATTTATAATGAGCGCAAATTATAGCGTGCATGCATTTCATTTAAATTTTCTTTGGAATTCCACCCTTAGGCTTTGATTTGGCTTGGATATCCAAGATAAAGGTTTGGGCCTACATTTAAGGTACCCAAAGACGCATTTTTCATAGAACATGAAAAAATAAGTAAATATTGAGCATACTCTCCATCAAGTTTGCATATTTTAGAATATTATTCTAAATAAATGCCACAATAATGTCAAGCTCTCTCTTACCTTTATAACCATGTAATTATTTCTATATTTTAAATATATTAAGGCTTTGATCTTCAATTTCTTTTGTGTTCATTTTTCTTGAGAAGCCTTTGTATAGCTTTTTTTTGGTCATTTTTTATCTGCTCATCCAAATTTGAAACTAATTGCACTTTTAAATTTGAGAAATCCATTTTATACACATTCAAAAAATATTTTCAATTAGTTTTCTCAAAATTAAGGGGGAAGCATGCTCAATTTTTCATTTTTTAGGATGTGTTCACTTTAAAAATTAGTAAAAAATCAAATATTCATTAAAAAATTCGTAAAAAATTTGACATTAACTATGTGATGTTATCTACTTTTCATTGAATGGATTTGTGAAATACTTTTTAAAAGTCAAAATTTTAGGGGGAACACACCTAACACTATGTTATATTTTTTTGACAAAAATATGATCACTTTGTGTGCTCCCCTTGTTTATTTTTTGTTTTTGGTCCCTTGGAGGTATCTAGATCTTAGCATGTGTAGGCAGTAATCTAACAGGGTGAGATTGGCTAATCCTCCAAGCCGCATGACAACCCATAGTGGACCCACATTGGGTGTGGCTTGATGAATCAAGGCTCAAACTTGCATCAATCATATGTGTCTTTCAATGGCTTGACCAACCAGTCTACACCCCAAGGTCTTGTGCTCCCCTTGTTTGATGCTCTTAATCTCCACCATTTTTTTAAATTACTAGTTTAGAACCTATGTTTTGAGCACTAAGAATCTTATTCTCGTCACATCTTGAAATTTTGAGTGTGGATATCTTGAATTTCTTGTCTAAGATTAGTTTTTACTAATTTTAAGAAAAAGTGGCCACTTTTGACCCACTTTTGGTCCCCCATTTCCATTCACATACCCACAAACCAAGAGTGAAAATATAGAAAAGAAGAAATAGCAACCTCATGTGAAGGTGGAACATGTGTATTGACATCACTAGGCTCTTCAAGGAATGATCAAGTAAGGGAGGTACATGGATTAGAATACATAGTATTCAAAGAAAGGTCATCATGAGATGGAGAAGGAATATGCTTTCTAGGTACAAAATTACATGAGTTAATCTCCCTAGATGTATCAAATGAGTATAGAGATAGAGTAGTGGCTAATTTAATCGCATAAGCCACAAAATATGCGTCTTCATAAAGTGTACTCGTATATGAAGTGATCTTCATACGAAAGGGGGAAAGGACATCCACAATAAAGATCAAGAAATGAAAAGTGCACAAAGGAAGGTGGATGGGGTAAGGATCACATTGATAACAAATAGTAATGCCCAAACCATAATCAAAAGAAACCAATGAAGCACAAATGGGGGTTGATCAAAACCTCAATCAAATCTGAAATAAAAGTATGCAATAAGAAGTATCAAATCTCAAAATTAGAAAAGAATCTCAAAACCCTAGGGAGATTCTAATACCAATTTCATCAATTTATGTAAGGGAAAATAACACACCTCACATAAATATCTTAGGATAAATCAATTGAACCAAAATTAATAATAATGCAACCTTGGATAAAGATGTGGGACTAGAAATGCATACTTGATAAAAAAATAAAAATAGAATGAAATAATAGTAACAAGTGTGTATGTAGATGTTGATGAAGAAAAGATAGATTTGACTATGATAGATGGTTGCAACCTAAAATTAGAAACCAATTTGAAATTATTGAATTGAGATGATTGCATGCTATGATTTCCAAAACTATTTGATGATCTCATTGACTTAGACAACTATAGAACTAACCTCTACAAGTGTGGGAATAAACCTTACATGTGGAGTTGAACTTGGTTCATGGAACTTAACTTTGTTAATTCTCTCACCTAGAGTTTTTTTCCTTGATATATGTGACTCGTGTTTGAAAATGGGTGGTGTTATTAAACATCATTTAGGAGCTTTTTAGGTAGGTTGATTCCCCCTTGATCGATCCCATGTTACCTAGTGAATAGTATTAGAAAGTGTTTGAGGACAACAAGAAAACATGTAGTGATGTCAAGAATGCTGATGCAAGTTGATGATGTAATGTTGATGCTTTAATATGCTATGAATGCGACTTGAATGTTGTAACTTGTTGGATGGATGTGAAATTGATTTAGGGTTGTTCTTAAATACAACACCTTAGCACAGTAGTTAATGAATTTTGTGCTTAAGTTGACATAAATAGATAGTTATGAGGAGTTTGCAAGGACCCAAATTTAAATTTGAATTTTGAAAGTTCAAGGGTCATTTTCACAAATTGTGGAATTGAGCAAGGTTCATTTCTACACTCGTAAATCTAATACAATTACATAAATGGAAACAATAAGGATTGAGACCATTCCATAGGAATGCACATAAGTGAAATCAAGCTAAGTTCATGTTATTTGTACACTAGTCACTACATAGAGAATAGATAGATTAGAGTGATCCTAAAATGAAAGGGAAAGGTGCTAGCTATGCATTTTTCACCATTAAAATTTTAAACCTGAGTGTTTATTTATATTGTTAGTCCTTGCCTATTGTAAAGATACTTATGTGATCATGGTTTGGTATTTATTTTCTTTGTAAATCATGCAAAGATGAAAGATTAAACCCATGGCTATGTTTTTTATTTCTTGGATTTTTCTTCTCGAAAAATTAGTAGTTTCTATTTTTCCAATTGGTTTAGGATTTTTTTCATAGAAACATTTTCAAAATTTTAATTTGTAAAAATTAATCAAAATATTTTGTTGAATAACAAATCATGTGGAAGGAAAAAATTATTTAGTGGTGTGCAATGTTATCTTTTTCCTCTTAGGAAGCAAAAATTTGATGTTTCCAATTTATTTTATATAATGTTAGTCCCTAATGTTTGGAAATAATAGTCCCCAATGTTTGGAAATAAATACAAGAATTTACAAATATTTAGGTGGTAGATCCTTTGGCAGATGTTAAGAAAGATAGGTCTAAATATAGGTGGCTAGCATGTAGGGTGGTGGAGGTCTAACTCGATATTTGTTGATTATTGTAGGCTTACATTGCATGAATTAATTATGGTGAGGCATGCATGAGATAAGGGGAATGTGTAGTTAAGAGAAACTATAGAATTAATTACATAAAGTTGTGATTTGTATGGATGGACAAGAGATTGCCTTGTCACATTTGGCTTTAGAGAGATTGTGGTTTGAAGCCTTGCTATATCATATAGTTATAAAAATCTCAAATAATGTCTTTCAAGTTGACTTTTTATTATTTTGAGGTATGAGATTTTTTTTTCTTTCTTTATTTTACTTGAGAAAGTTTATTCTCTTCCCATCTGGCTAATGAATTTAATCTTTTTCCTTGAGTTAGGCTCTCACTTTTCACATTTTTATTACAATTTATATTTTTTTCTTCATCCTAAAAGCCCCAAATATTAGTATTTATTATCTTTAGGAAATCCTTGTGTAATTTCTTTTATAATGTGCAACTGAAAGAAACCAAAGAATTAATTACCTAAACCTATGCTTTGTATGGATGTGGAGAAGGAGCTTGTCTTGCTACATTTGGATTTACAAAGGTTAAGGATTCTAGCCCTACTACATCTTATAGGCAACAAAACCCCAAATAACATCTTTCAAATTGCATTTAATTTTTTTCTAGCTGTGAATGTTGTCTTTCTTTGTTTTACATTAGAAAGTTTGGTCTCTGCTTGTCTATCTTAGAACAAATTTTATGCTTCTTTTTGAGTTTGACACTCTTTTTTGGTTCCAACATTTAGTTTTTTTCTCCATCCTAAAAGCCTTGAAAATTAGTATTTATTATTTGTGGATGAGCCTCATGAAATTTCTAAATGTTTTTTTTACTATTTGTGACTTCATTTTTAGATATTTATGAATGTGAGCCAAATTATTGGATCTGTTCAACCTGGATTCTAATTTTGGTAGATTTGAACAAATTATATGCTTCTTTTTGAGTTTGACACTTTTTTTGGTTCCAACATTTAGTTTTTTTCCTCCATCCCAAAAGCCTTGAAAATTAGTATTTACTATTTGTGGATGAGCCTCATGAAATTTCTAAGTGTTTCTTTTTACTATTTGTGGCTTCATTTTTAGATATTTATGAATGTGAGCCAAAATATTGGATGTGTTCAACGTGGATTCGAGTCTTGGGCTGATTTAATTTGAGTTTCTTGTCCACAGGATGGCAAGCATAAACTATTCATCTGAAACGACTAAGAAAGCCAATGTAGACTCTAGTATTACATCCTTTAATTGCATGTACATATCAAGTTTACATAAGACTATCCCTACTCTTTCTACTAAGCACAAGCCAAACACTTGGAGGGATCTACATTAAACATAATACATTTGTATTTCTTTTTTATATATTCATTTTAATTAATAGTTTTATAAAATCTATACAATATGCCCATTGCTTCATAATAGATATTATGTTTGCCACGTTTGCTAAAAGATATTGCTGAATTTAATCAATGAAAGTCACATCAATCTATAAGGAAGTGGTGGGAAGGAAATAATCTCAAATCTTACTATGTTTTTTTCTTGGTACTAAGAGACTCTGGCATCATTGGAATTGGGAATTTTTAGATATAATTATTCTCCCTATTTTGAACTAGAAATTTTGTTTGAAACCCTAATTCCAAAATATAAGTAAAAAAACTAGCAAAAGGGTAAAGTTACCTCATTGTGCAGGGATACTCGTGATCATATTTTGGTATTTGTTAGTCCTAGTTTCTAATATTCTTATTCCACTGAAGGGAACGGACAAGCTATTCTACAAGGCAAAACACTATATGTACAGTAAACTTAAGCTATTTAAATTGGGTTTTGTTAATAATTGTGTAATTTATACAGAAATTCATAATATGCTATATTGCACAAAGCCAGCAGCTTTAGACATTTTGATTGTTTTAGTCAAAGTGATATTTTTTATTTAAAACATAGTTATATAATACATGGTTTGTGAATTTTTGTTATTAAAACATAGCAGTAAAGTACATGATTTGCTTCAGACTTCTGACCTTATTTTCTTGTCTTGCATTTAGATGTACATGATGAAAAAAAAACTCTTACACAATTATAACCAGAACATTATAAAAACCTCTTATTAAATTATAACCAGAAACACACTCAATTCTTATATTCTGTTGATTATTTCTGCAAACCATTTTTTTAACCTTCAGTAAGGACTTGAGCTGCAAGCAACCCTTATTTAATTATGTAATTAGTTGTATATCAGATTTGGTAAGAAGCGTATATTTCCTCAGGAACAGAGATTGTCAGAACTCAATTACTTATCACATGATCAGATCCTTTTGTAAACATCTTTGGCCCCACGACCACTTGAGCACATATGCCACACCTTTTCATGAAAGAAACTCATGAGGAATTGGAATAAAGGCAATAGTAAGAATCCCAAAGGCGGTAACCGAAGAACAAAGCAGCGAATGTAAATGTGGGATCTACAATCTGATCGAACCAATTTATATCTGCAATGGAAAATTTAAATTGTTGAGATACCATGCAAATGATTGTCCATTGCTTTCCATTCTAATATATTTTAATATGTTTTCACTCCCAATGCCCAATCGAACGAATATGGAAAAATAGACAATGTTCTAAATTGGACGCTTATATTATTCCCAAAGCTATTCTTTGTCCGTGAGTAGGATCTCATCTGGCTGTAAAGCACTCTGTATTTTCTTTATAAGCCTCCTCATCCATGGTGGAAATAAGTAACACCGAGAGAAGAAACCTTCTTTGTTCGAGGCCTCGTATGAGCTGAGTAGAGAAGAATAGTTACATCTCGTTGCAGATCATTTCTCAATTGATTTTGCTTCAATCTCATAAACTAAAGTACAGTTAACTGAGAAATGATTTGCAATGGGGTTGGCCTTTTCATTGCTTTTGCACTTCTCTAACATCTGTTGCTCATGTGGGTCTTTTACAAAAAAGCTGTTTGTAAGATAAGAAAATGAGCAGTGTTTGGGCTAGTGAGAAATAAGCTTGCATGGCAGATTTGTGCAGTGAAGATTAGAGAGCATGGCAGATCTGTACAGTCAAGATTAGAGAACATCTCTTGTTTGTCCAGACTCAAGCACATGCCAAAGGTATGATGTTAATTTACATTTTTCTATTTCTTTTGTGAAGGCACTCTGCTATTTAGTTTTTACTTTCATTTAGCGGTACTTCAAAATATAGCACTTTTCAGTAGCAATATGCCCACAAGGCTTTGAAGAATGAAATGTTTTGTATATCTATTATCTAATGGAGCATGTTTAGATTTCATCCTTCCCCACGCAAAAGAAATATCAAAATGAAAAGTACATTGACTGCCATCTTTCTGTCATTATGACTATTGTTCTTTGGTCGCTGTGCTGGATTTTGTTATCAATTGTAGATGCTCAATTTTCTAAAGCCACTCAATTTCCTAAAGCCAAATTCACAAATCTTTTTTTTTTTAAAGGTATTAGGGGTGAGAAAGGGGGGAGTTGGTAAAAAATATAAATTTAAATGTATTTCTTTATTTTTAGGTTACATAAGGAATTGATTATGCTATTTATATAGGAATTGTATACATAAAATGATAGTGTTTGTACACTATAGAGAAGATATAGGTTTGATTCAAAAAGAGTTATTTGGCCTACATACATCTTGCTAATACAGATAATATATAAGGTAAAGGGGAAAAGACACTCCTTTTGAGCACATCTCATAATCAGATTAGTTTTTCACTTGGTAATGATAAGAAAAAAATCTTTACCTTTTTCTTACCATTTTTTAATAATTTTTTGTTGAGGTTAAGAGATACCTTATTTAAAGATTGCAACCTGATAAGAGATTTATTTTTCATTTTAATGCTTAGATATGAGATTGGTGAACAATTATATTTATGGTGTATTGCAATTTACCCTATGCATAAGTATTAACTTATTGTCTCAATCCAAACATGTAAATGAAGTAATTTCTGCCACAACATTAGAATGAATTTTTCTTTCTGGTTGTTCACCTCCCTCAAGGAGTCGTGAGAAAGATTTGCCCTTGCACCAAGGGCTTATTCACACTCTGTATCACTTTGAGCTTGCTCTAATCCCGACCCTCCCTTTTTGGCCCCGTATCTACAACCCCTCCCTCATGGAACACCACTCAAATGAGGAGCCCCTACAAAGAAACCCAATTTGGGGAAGCCTTCTTCTTCTGTCTCTCAAGACCCCAACAAGTTGAAGTCAAGGTTTCCCCCCTCCCTCAAAAGGAAAAAGAAGAACAAGGTCACCTTCAGTGACCCTCTAGTTGATATCCCTGATCCTATTGCTATTGAACATGTCTCGGAAGATCCCATGCATACCCCTAGTTACTCTGGTTCCACCTACCCCTAGCTAAAGGCAAGGCTAAGATGCTGCATAATCCCTCGATTCCAACCCCTACCTTCCAACCTATGTCCTCCCCTCATTGCCTTTGGCCCCTCGACCAATATCAATGTGAACCAAACTCACCCCCCAGCAACAGTTCCATCAGTGGGCATTCCCCTGATTAGTAGAGTAGTCTCTAGGGGATAAATAGATGTATCTCTTGTCATAACTTGGAGGAGAAAATTGTCACTCTGTACAAAGCCATGGACCTTCAAAATTAGGTCCTAAAGTGGTAGTTGGACCAAATTTATAATGCTAAAAAGAAAATCCAACACTTGGAGATTGTGGCTCATTTTGAGGCCTCTAAACTTAGCCAAATGAAAAGTTGCTCGAGGATTTGTAGAAGGAAGCTAAAATGTTTGCTACTACTTTTGAGAAATGGGAGGATTTGGAACATGAAATGGACAAGATGAAGAAACCACATGGTTCCATAAAAAGGAACATGGAGTAAATCATCACTTTTAGTAGAGAGATGGTGAAAACTCTGCCATGACCCTATATCTATTCTAGTCTAAGCTAGAAAAAAGGAAGGCAAATAAACATCAGAGTTCTAACACTCCAATTCCTAGCCCTGCCAAACAATAGATTACTCAATCTCGGACTACTAACAAGACCAGGGGGTAAGTGCAAAAAGATGGGGGGCCAAAAAGTGGCCAAATTATTTTCAAAAAAAATTAATACAAAACGCGAGTGCGTTATAACGCGCTCGCATTATGGCTTGGTAATGACGAGCCTAAGGATCGTCAAAACCAAGCCATAACGCGAGCGCGTTATAACGTGCTCGCATTTTGACTTGCTATAAATAAATAAAAAAGGTTTCTATCTCATTTCATTTCTTTCTTCTCCTCTATGCTTGCGGCCTGCAAATCCTAGAAAGCGCGCTCGCATTTTGCAAAACTCCATTCAACACAAAAACCTTATCGATTCGTTACCAAAATGCCGCCACGACGTCGAGCATGCCAGAGGAATGAGTTATATTTATTTTTTTGTTTGAATTTGTTTCTAAATAGGTAGGTTTGAGTTGATTTTTGATGTATATTTCGTTAATTGTCAGGAAATGTTAATGCACCTCCTCCTCCTCCTCCTCAAAATCCACAAAATCCTGAGGAGGAAATACCTAGAGAACAACAACCTCCTCCATCCATTCCTCGACATGCCCCTGGAACACAAGAAAATATAATGGGGCAATTTGAAAACAACAAAAAAGAAATTGAAGATATAATTGCAAGGTTGAAAGATCCTTCCACTTCAACCTTGCATAGGTCCATGCTTGCTAAATCTCTTGAATCTATGTTATCAAATGTAGATTCAATTAGCAAGCAAATAATTAGTTGGATGGATAAGAGGAGAGAGTTTAGAGATTATTATGCAAATAAGTTGTCATACCAAGATGTGAAAAAATTACAAATCACAAAATTCGACTTGTGTTCCATTTTCACAAACCCACAAACAAATCAACCTCCACCCATTACATGCAAGAGGTTTTCTATCCATTGGTGCAACAACCAAGCGATAAGGGACAATTTTGGGCGGAGGTGGTGGATGGTTTTTGACCATCCTCCATGCAATAATAATGAGGTCCCGTAATACTTTTTGAGGAAACTCTACTACGAGTTTGTCCTCAATAAAGTGCCAAACTATTTTGATATGCGGGATGTCTAGGGTAGAGGTGGGGGGTTAGCACAAGATAGATCAGGGGCATGTCTTGACCCACAGCAGGTAGTGAGACGAGTAATCAATAGACTAGCCCGTGAGCATGTTTCTATCCCTTCCATTGTGAAGGAGAGTGTTGAGGTCGATACATTTCAGTCCATTAGTGCCTTGACCCAGAGCATGCCGATCCTGCAACACAGAGTGGGTTGGGAGATAGTGCGAGGGGTAGGGTCCCACCCCATGCTTGTCAGGCTTGCGGGTCAGCCTGTGGTTATGACCCCATAGATAGTCAGGACATAGGTGTATAGGCTACATCTGCAGCTGAGCAGATGGTGATGACATATACCCTCCTGAGTGAGACTTTCAGCCTTGATATTCAGGTAAATATTAGCAAGTTTATTGAATTTGATTTATTAAATTTTATTTTTGAAATGCAAGATTAACTAATTTAAATTGATGATTTTAATGAAATATCAGGGTCATAGCGTCGATGTAGTTTTCAGTGGTTCTCCACCTGCATTTTACACTAGATCATCTACTGTTGGGGTATGTAACTAGTAAACAATTATAAATATTACATGTGAATAGCATCGTTATATGAATGGTATTCTAATATCTGATTTTGGATGTTGAATAGGTTAATACTGTAGATTTCACGGCAACACCTGCCAGCAGTGGTGGACTTCAAAGCTTTACGGAGGTAATAAAATAAATAGTTTAATGAATGAATTGTACTTACTAGATTTTTGTATGTGACTTGTGTGATTTATTGTGTGTACTTCCATGTTTAGATGAATGTGTATGTATGTTAGGAGCCATGATTTGCATCACTATTATAGTTTTTGTAATTGAATAATGTTGTTTTATTTCCAGATGATGCAGGCTGCGGAGACACCTCCCCATGTTCATAGGGCAATGGAGCAAGGTGTGGCCTCTGCGATTCATAGCTCCATGGCATTGACAGGGGTATAAGGCAGATTATTAAATTTTAATTTACATTCATTGTTATAGTTGTCTATTTTTGAAAAATCAAAAGATTATTGATTTGAAGTTTAATTTCTATCTAGATGGTTTCTATAGGACATGACATCACCAGGGCCTATTCCTGCTACTGAGGCAAGTGAGGAGATAGATTATATGTTAGCGGTAAGTGATTATTTTGTTAAATGTTTCATTTTTTATAACATGTAATTTCTATATATTAATGTCTATACTTTTTATTGTAACAGCTAAAGATGTAGGAAGAACTAAATAGGAGGAGTAGCCCTCGGGTTCGTAGTAGACCACCCACATGCGCGTCTCCATCCCCTAGAAGATCAAAGGCTGCCCGTGATCTATTCTCTTCACCAGCTAGAGGGGAATGACTTTTTATTGTGTTCCTTTGTTGTATGCCTATATGGCATTTGTGGACATATATTTTGTATTGTATATAGTTGACATTGTATGCCTATATGGCATTCTTGTAAGCCTATATGGCTATTTTGTATATATGTTATACTTATATCGACAGATATTGATGTATGCCTATATGGATATTTGGTTAATACAAATTTTTTTTATTGATGGCGTCCATACTTGCATTATAAATCCATGTTTGAATGGACATTTGTAGATGGCTACTTCAAATATTTGAAGTCCAATTGTATTACATAGGATGTTTGTTGATCCAATAAGCAAGCTATTGTTATTCAAGTATCACCTAAACCTCATTTTGGAACTAAAAGATAAAAGTTGTATTTAAAAAAAAAAAGAATCATCATGTTGAACAGAAAATATTAATATTCTTTATGAGTAGCATACAATGTCAACTATATGCAATACAAAAAAATGAATCATCATGTTATTCTTTATGTTTGAGATCCTGAAAATGACTAAGTCTAGTAGCCTGATATCCTGAAACATTAGGATGAATATCCAAGTCATTAGGATGATTGCACCTTGAGAAAAAGTCATTAAGATGAGCGCCTAAAGGAGACTTTCGTAAACATTCAAACATTGAGCAACAAGCATGAAGGGTTAAGGTGCAATTTGCAACTCATAAAGCCTGAAAAGGGCACCCAACTTAGAGAGAGCATTCAATTAAGACAAGGCACCCATTGACACCTGTTCCACCATAAAAGTGTGCCTAAGGTGGAAGGAGAACAAGCCTCTAGTAAGTGAAGTGCACCTATTGTCTAAACTACTTCATTATGGCACCCTAGCATGAGGAGTATATAAGTCAATGGGAAATGGTGCCTAGAATGCAAATGAAGGACTAAGTGGCATTTTCAATAAGCATCAATTCACCTTGAGCTTTCAATAAATACATCAAATTGAGCCCCATAAGCCTAGGCACCCTTTGCCTTCAAAAGAACCTTGTATCGACGTCAAGAGTTGGTCATATCGGCAGATCTTGGTTAGGCTTTACCGATAGTGGTCTATCTTGCTAATGAGTGTGGTTCGAAGTCGAAGACATCAGTGTATCGGAAGATAATCCCATCGGCACATCGGAAGAGCAGTTGAGAGATTCTCTGATGAAGGGGGTCACACCGACAGTCAAAATCCATCAGTGTATCAGCCCAATGAGATTAGAGTTCATCAATGTTTGGAGTCTCACCAACGGGTGTGGTCTAAAGGTTTTCATTGGTGAGATCGGTGTGTCGGTAGAAGAGTTTTTGAGTGTGGCAATGGTATTAAGTCCTACCGATAGGCGAGGGACTTAGAGTCTCGTATCGGAGTGACAAAGACATTGGTGTGAAAGGATATAAAGTCACCGATAGCAGTCTGTCTGACCGATAAGAGTCAATGATGGGATGTTTGTTAGAACTGAAATCAAATGGAGTCATGGGGGCATCAGCCTATCAGCCGATGAAATTTTAAGCTCGCCGATGGTATGTTGTCTCGCCAATAGTGAGTTTGAAGGTTCAAAAGTTGATAATTCTATGCTTCCACTTTGTGCTCTGCATCAGACACTCATCCCTACTACAGTCTAGCATTCTCTAGTTGTGTTCTCCCCTTTGTTTTTGTTAACGCCTCTAGAAGTATTGTTGAGTTACTTGTGATGTCCTTATTGACTGGTGTTGTTTTGGATTCATGTGTAGTCCTTGTTCTTTATAGTCTATTGTCTACCTGACTGTTTATTGTGACTTATTGAACCACTATGATTTTAAATATTTAGATTTAGAGGGCATTAGACACCAAAACTTCTTGACCTTTAACAACCCAACCTAGAATCAATAGATTTTTGTCCATCCCAACTATTCTAGTCAAGAAAAACCATGTTGATTCTCATTCAATCCAAAGTTCATTAACATGATTATCTTATCATAATATTTAGGGAAATGACCACCTAGATGGACAATGATGTGAGCTATCTATAAAGAAACTTGCAAGAAGTATAGGAGGCATGAGAATCCCTCCATGTTGTTTATCAAGTTGAATGATCTATGACACATCATGTATCATTAGAAAATATTATCAAAGAGAAAGCAAGTGAAAATACTCAAAAGAACCCATAACAAGATGGAGAAGTTTAAAGGATGGAGGTTGCAACACTTTCCAACCTCATAGCCACACTAGTCCAATGGATCAGGATAATACTATCAAGCATCCACATAATAGTAGATAATCTTATCAAAAGTCACAGAGAAATTTCTAAGGACCATAGTGTTATACGTATGACTTGACACATATTGCTTGTTTCATAAAGCAAAGGGATATGATATAAATATTGTTGTTATATGGAGCCTAATCAGAATCGGAGGTTAAATTTACCCAACTTATATCAACGTGGTTTCCCCCCAAATATTTTCCTACTAGTTTTGTCACCTTGAAGTCTAAGTGCATGAAAATCATTCTGAGTTGGCAACCTAATCCAATGACTTGACACGGATTCCAAAACCACCTATTGGACCAATAGGATCCTAGGCACTCACTTCATGCATTATGATTTCTAGGTGCCAGTTTGATGCTCCATCACAAGGAAAGTGCACCCACACTTGCAAGTGTTTTTCTTCAGGATCTAGGCACCAATTGAAGGTTGTAGTTGCCAAAAAGAGCACCTAGCAAGAGGAAGTCTTTTGGAGTCTCCAAAACACATCAAACACTTGACTAACAACAAGATAACTTTTTCCCAAGTTAGGCACTTCAAGAGGGAAGTTAAAACATGAATAAGTGCCAACTTGTCTAGGCACAAACTCAAGCTTGTTGAGGATACACATGGCACCCAACATTCCTTGGTGATTTCATGAACTTCAAATGCTCAAAACTATTGAAGGAATGCCCAATGCCCCTTCTTGATGATAGGCACCAAAGTGAGGGTGGAATTGCACCTTGATGGCATTAGGCGCTATCTAGAGTATGCTACTCCATGGAAATGCGCCTTCTCTCTTAGAGTAATTTAAACACTCCAATGTCTTCAGTGATCAATTCCCCAACTTATGAAATGTCCTCCTTCATTTTAAAACACATTGTAATGCTCCAGAGAGATGACTATACCTAGGCATCAATCTGGGTTAGAAATGCCTCCAAAGTGCGCCTTCTCTTTCAGAATGCAAAACAAGGTACAAAGGTTCTAATAAACTGAATCACTTCTTTGGAAAAGTCCCAGAGGTTAAGATGTGCCTTGTCTTAATGAGGTGCAACTCTTGGGTAAGAAATCTTGTAAACTACACCTAACTTAGTGAAGAGGTTGATAACTTATAAACCCTTCCTGAAACTTAGATTGCTTCAACTGAAGATCATCTTGCACCAATACATCACCAAACTTTCAATCACAAGATCAATTCAAACTTAGGCGCTCATTAAGAGTCTTTCCAATGTTGGCGCATCTGAGAGGTTGAACTGGCAAGAGATGGCGCCTAGCTTCCTAGACCTTGTTTCAATATGTTTGAGTTCCAAAGTTGACTCAATGGTATCAAGATGGTGCCATAGAGTCTTTCGACTAGTTCCTTAGAGTTTCAAAAATATTCTGGCTCCTTAAAAATTCCTCCTACATGCTTGGGTGCCATTTCAAGGTCCAGGAACCATGATGTAGTGCCTTATTACTCTAGGCACCCATTCATGATTGTGCAACTTGAGATTGGCGCCTAGAGTGAATAGGCTTTCATCCTGACTTAATGCACTGCCTCCTTCTGATGATTTTTGGGGCAGCAGAAAAACTTTCACCATAGGCAAATGCCTTAGAGATATAAAAAACTGAGAGAGGTTATTGTAGAGGCACTCTACGTGATCGCGTTGCCTTAGATGGAATGTTTCTAAGTGACACATTTTTTGAGTAACATCTCGTCAAAGATTGCTGCCTTTTTGCACTTTGGACTCTTTAGGGATATCGTCGGTACAATGTAGCTCAAACTGTTTCGACATGTTTGAGTGAAAACTAGAACCATGCCTACTGTAAATGTACCCATCTAGACGCGTTGGAACAGTTAGTTTGGTCACATCAGGAGTAGGACAAAAGTTACACCCCTTTGCAACTTTACACTGCCTCCTTCTGACAATTTTTTGGGCAGCAGAAAACCTTTCACCACGGGAAAATACCTCAGAGATATAAAAAATTGAGAGAGGTTATTGTAGAGGTACTCTATGTGATCGTGTTGCCTCAGATGGAATGTTTCTAAGTGACATAGTTTTTGAGTAACATCTCGTCAAAGATTGCTGCCTTTTTGCACTTTGGACTCTTTAGGGATATCGTCGGTACAATGTAGCTCAGACTGTTTCGACATGTTTGGATGAAACCAAGACCATGCCTAGCGTAAATGTACCCATTCGGATGTGTTAGAATAGTCAATTTGGTCGCATCATGAGCAGGACAAAAGTTACACCCCTTTGCAACTTTACACTGCCTCCTTCTGACGATTTTTAGGGCAGCAGAAAACCTTTCACCATAGGCAAATGCCTCAGAGATATAAAAAAATGAGAGAGGTTATTGTAGAGGCACTCTACGTGATCGCATTTCCTTAGATGAAATATTTCTAAGTGACATAGTTTTTGAGTAACATCTCATCAAAGATTGCTACCTTTTTGCACTTTAGACTCTTCAGGGATATCGTCGGTACAATGTAGCTCAGACTGTTTTGACATGTTTGGGTGAAAAATAGGACCATGCCTAGCGTAAATGTACCCATCCAGATGCGTTGGAATAGTTAGTTTGGTCTCATCACAAGCAAGACGAAAGTTACACCCCTTTGCAACTTTACACTACCTCCTTCTGACGATTTTTGGGGCAGCAGAAAACCTTTCACCACAGGCAAATGCCTTAGAGATATAAAAAACTGAGAGAGGCTATTGTAGAGGCTCTCTACATGATCGCATTATCTCCAACAGAATATTTCTAAGTGACACAGTTTTTGAGTAACATCTCGTCAAAGATTGCTACCTTTTTGCACTTTGAACTCTTCAGGGATATCGTCGGTACAATGTAGCTCGGACTGTTTTGACATGTTTGGGTGAAAAACAAGACCATGCCTAGCATAAATATACCCATCCGGACGTGTTGGAATAGTAAGTTTGGTTGCATCATGAGCAGGACACCAAAAATGCAAAAGTTGCTTTGTGCAACTTGACAACATCGACACTTTTTTGCAACATGACTCAAAGACTCAAACTGACCCCAAATGACTCAAAGTGACTTAAAATCACCTTGATTTTGGTGCCCAATGTACATTATAGAGGTCGAGGCACTCCTTATCATTCAAACATCTTAGATGAGCGCATAGGAAAGGAAAAAGCTCTAAGTTTCATCATCATGAGCGCCTAATATCAAGAGACTTTAATGGCTCAAACCTTAGCATGGAGTCCTAAGGCACATTTCATGTCTCCTTTCATCCATTTTGGCACCCTTATGTAGATTTTTCAACTTGATTTGGCGCCCTATATGTGAAGGAAGATCTAAAGGCATGAAATTGGATGTCGTTTTGCAAGAGTTTGGATCATCAAAATTGAAAGAAATAAGTCTATTAAGCTTGGGCACCCTTGGTCTTCTTTTCATTCATTATGAGTGCCTTGGGAGAATGGTATATAGGTCATCATCTTGATTGGGTGCCCTGAATCCAGAGTGTTGGAGAGATCATCAAATGGTGTCTAGAGGAAGTAGGGTGAGTTATGAGTTTGGTCACATTAGGAGCAGGACACCAAAAATGCATAACATGATGATGTAAAAGTGTGTATAGGTGTAAAAATGTAGAGGAAATAAAAAAAAGAGAAACCTTACAAATTAATGTGCATACTTACAACTCAATGTAACATGACTTTACAAAATCAATGTGAATACTTACAAATTAATCCAATGAACCATCCGGGTCTGCTCTACTCTTTATTGTGTCAAGTATTGCTTCATGATCAGACTCACGCACCTTCAACAAGATTTTGTTCAAAGTTCTACCCCGATACTTTATCAAATGAACATTGGATGCCATGACAAGGTTTGAGTAATGAAGAATCTTCCGATGCGTGTCAAAGTCCTGAAATAGCTAAATATTAACACTCTTATGTGGGTACCTTCTAAGCCATGTTCCAGTAATAACCATTGAGCCTGTAGGGTAGTCGATGTTTTCTCCATCTGTAACAAGGGCCTCCAATTTTTTTTTGGCCTCAACACAACGACATAAGTAATAATCTGTTCCCTCTTCATTATCTTCATCTACAATAACTAGATATATGTGCCCTACATTGATATGTGTAGCAAATTAGATGAAATTAGTCAACATTACAAAAACACTACAAAGTAAGATGACATTACCTGGTTGAACTAGATGAAATTAAATGCATATACGTGCCCTTTATTACCTGGTTGAACTAAATCTGATATGTGGTCAAAGTCAACTGATGATTCTATTTGTGTTAGTTCCAGTGTTGTCGGGGGTCGATACGTGTCAAGTGGGCTAAGATAACTTAATTGCCATTCGTCAACCTACTCCTTTGACTCGCACTCATCCCAGACTTGAATTGTATAGGAAGAACAAAAGCATGACATCTTTTGTGTATGGATACTCCATGAACCTGCAATTGAGCTTCTGAAAGAGTGCATCTCATTTGATCCTATCAGTGTACAACAGTCCTCATATGGTGCAATGTTAGTATCATCTATCAACCAAAAAAATCTATGAACTGAAGACTTACCTTCATTACCTAGACCTATGGAAGCATTACACCACTCGACAATCAATTTTGCATCTATCAACTTTGCATTGTCTTTATACTTTAACTCTTCTCGTGCTATGTCTCTTTTGATACATGCTCCTACACCATCATGCTCCCCCTTTCCATGTTTGACCTCACAAAAGTTCCACATATGTTGAATACCTATAAAATTATGCCTCCTACTTAGCCAATAGAAATTCTGTGAGTTCTTGAATTGTGACGCATAGTTATCCGACCATATGATATGCTGACTGAATGATATGCCCCGTCTAGCCAAATCATTGTAGAACACATGAAAGCAACCTTGCACAAACTTCGTAGAATGTGTGTGATCATCACTAATATAGAAATTATACTCCCTTATGATCTTTCTATCATCCTTTGTACTATCATTCGCATGAATGAATGCGATGTGCACAAATATAGAAACCTGTGTGGAGTTGGAATATTGTGATTACACCTCACACTATGGTTGTAGACTATAGTTCTCTGCAAAGTCGATGACTGAAACAATGCTACCAATCATAAATGTGTCCTTGCATAACTTGAATTGCAAGTCCAACCATCGAGCTCTATGGGCATGTCTTGCATACTCATACACTATGCTGTCACAAAATATAGGCATAAACTGATACACTGGAATCTTTTCAATAACCAATTCACACCTCTTTGCTTCTTTACCATCTTTTGTATTGTATGCCACTGTTTTATACTTGCCAAACTCTACTAGTCCGTTTCCAACTACATGTGTTCTTTCCATATGTTCACATATTGGCAAATGTTGCAAGCCACCGCAATGATGACATGTGCCATCCAAGCATAATTTCTTGTAGAATATTTGACCTTCCTCTCTTTCACATAAAATTCTTGATATGAAGTCTCTTGAAGATGTTGGTGGGGCACATATGGCACAACCCTGCAAATCATTGTTAGTATGCATATCTAAACATATAGACCTATAAGCATCAAAATGGTTAGAAAATTCAATATGTAATCTACAACAAGTAGTGTGTGTGTGATTTATCTTAACATAGAAAGGTTTTAGCATTTAAAATATCTTTGACAAATTTTAATTTGAGGATACTTCTCTAGAAATTTACCATAAAACTGTGTTTGAGTCTCATCCAAAAAATGCTTTGGATGTGGCTCGTGGTTCTGACTACCAATTCTCCTTCTTACCACATCCCTTTGATTTGGAGATACCCTTGTGTATTTCTTCCAAAAGTCTTCAATTAGTGATCTCAATGCTTCAACAATTGGTTTATCTTTTCGTGGTAGTGTCCTCGAGAATGCCCATAATTCATTGGCATTAGTGTCCTTAATTCTTTGGCATCTTCCAATGGCTCTTGATAAAGTTTTCCTATTAATTCTCAATTCTTGACTCATCTTTCTAATGAGATGAGCTTTCCTCATTTGACTACTTATTATAGTAGATGTAATCACATGCCGTGTTGCATTACTATCTTTTGTGCGTGAGGTGTTACCCACACTCTCATATGCACTCGTTAGATTCTTGACAATAGATTTTTCACTTGAAGCGTCTAATGTTCTCAACCTAAGAATTTTCATGATAGACCTATACTTTATACTTTGCATCATTTCAATGAATAGTTGACATCTTGCAGTCTCATTTAACTTTTCAAAGAACAATCTCCAAATCTTATTAGCATATCTTCTACAAGTGTGTTTTGGAATCTTACCTTCCATTGGCTGCAAAATATTCTCATCAATATCAATCAAATACTTTGGCTTTCTATGCAAAATTCTAGGTGGTGTTAAGTTAGGCAAATTCATCTCAACATTAGGAATTTCATCAATATTTAAATGAGATGGGTTAGATGGCATGCCTTTGATCAAAGATGGAATAGATGACATACCTTGAGGTTGAGGTGGGAATGATGGCATACCTCCTTCATCACATGTGAGTGATGATGTACTCTCAAATTGAGATGTGGTAGATGGTGTCCCTACATGTTGACTTGCGGTAGAGGACGTGTCTCCAACTATGGTATTCAAATATCTCATACCATGAAGTTTTTGCATTCATTCTTTTTGTGCCGCCAATACCATATTTCTTTCTGATGGTTGTGGTTCCTCTTCAATTGGTATGTCTTCATTTATCATGTCCAATTTCATATTCTCACGAAGTTCCCTCATAGCCACTACTTTCTTCGCATTCTTAGCTTCTATCTCTTCCTGTGTTGGTTTAATTCTTGATCATTTCCTCGGCATGACAGAGAATTTGTCTGTAGCATGATAAAGAGACCAATATTAGTTCCTAAGAAATGAATACAAGATAATAGTGGGATTGTATTTTTTTTTTATGTTGTAAGGATTTATTCTTGTATAGTTTGACATCATGGTATGTTAAGGTCTATTTATTACACATAATTATTAAAGAGCCCAAGTGTAGAAAATATACATGGCATCATGTGAGATTGTAGGCTACTTTCTTAATTGGGAATGTGTCTATTTTAAACATGTATGATAAACCATGATAAAGTAATTCAATCTGAAATAAGGAAAATGTAAAGAACATGCATGTAAAGACTTGACATACCTAAAAAATGAAGATTTGAATGGAGAGAGTACCCAATTATGTAGTGTTTTTTTCTTCTTGCATCAAACTCCTCAACAATTTGAGTTTTTCACCACTTGCTTCTTTTTCAATGTTAAATTGAATAACACTCAAATATAATTACTAACAAAAATACTATTAACCAATCTATAATGTTAAATTCCTAAAATTGAATCACAATTAACATTGCAACACTAAAAAAATTGAAACTTGAATATATATATATCAAACTTGGTGTGAAAACTATGTTATTTCCTCCTTCTCAAGTTGGAAAAGCAGAAAAGGTAGTGGAAAGATCATGCAAAGGTGGTACAATGTGTCAAATGTGCATGTGAACTTCCCAACAACATGAAAGCACTTCTTTTTTGTCAGAGCACGTGCAGAATCAGTAAGAAAATAGAGCATGTGGGCCTGGATCACGGGGGTCAACACTTTTTTACCATTTCAATAGCAAGACAAAACGCGAGCGTGTTATAACGCGCTCGTGTTTTGTCTATAGATTGATCACATCTCTTTCCAAACCTTCCCCTTTAGACTTGAATGACCACAAGGTTTTTGAGGGAGAACTTTTCCTATTTCCTGCAAGAGCTTGCCAGATGCTCCGCCATATGATAGGCATAACAATGAAGGGGCAAGCCCTCATAACCAAGTTCTTGATAGAAAATGCCCATCGAGGAAGAAAGACAGATCTTCTTTGGAAGCAAAAGTTTTAGTTTGTGACAAATCCTTATCCAAGCATAAATAGCAGGGGTTCTGTCAAGCAATTTCCAATCCACTTCCACAAAGTCTCCTGAAGACTTCCTGATTGATTCCAAAACATCCACACCCCAAAACTAGAGAGGCAATCAATATAATCAAACCCATAAATCTACATTTGACGAAAGAAACCCTCAACACTATACCTTAAACCCTAATCCCTCAACCCTAAACCTTATCCCTAAACCCTAATCCCTCAACCCTCAACCCTAATCCGTCATCTCTCAACTCTAATCCCTCATCCCTAAACCCTAAATGCTATCCATATTCCTAAACCCTCAACAGACTCGATACTATACCTTAAACCCTAATCCCTTATCCCTAAACCCTCTAACCCTATCCCTAATCCTTATACCCTCCACACTCTACTTTAACCCTAATCCCTCAACCCTCAACCCTATCCCTAAACCCTTGACCCTCGAACCTCAACCCTCAACCCTCAACCCTAATCCATCATCCCTCAACTCTAATCCCTCATCCCTAAACCCTAAATTCTACCCCTATTCCTAAACCCTCAACAGACTCGATGCTATCCCTTATCCCTAAACCCTCCAACCCTATCCCTAATCCTTATACCCTCCACACTCTACTTTAACCCTAATCCCTCGACCCTCAACCCTATCACTAAACCCTTGACCCTCAAACCTTAACCCTCAACCCTCAACATCAAGCCCTAATCCCTCAACCCTTAACTCTAATCTCTCAACCCTATCCCTAAACCCTAAACCCTCAACCCTCAACGTCAAATCCTAATCCCTAATCCATTCACTCTAATCCCTCAACCGTAAACCCTATCCCTAAACCCTCAACACTATACCTTAAACCCTAATCCCTTAGCCCTCAACCCTAAACCTTATCCCTAAACCCTAATCCCTCAACCCTCAACCCTAATCCGTCATCCCTCAACTCTAATCCCTCATCCCTAAACCCTAAATGCTATCCCTATTCCTAAACCCTCAACAAACTTGATACTATACCTTAAACCTTAATCCCTTATCCCTAAACCCTCCAACCCTATCTCTAATCCTTATACCCTCCACACTCTACATTAACCCTAATCCCTCGACCCTCAACCCTATCCCTAAACCCTTGACCCTCGAACTTCAACCCTCAACCCTCAATGTCAAACCCTAATCCCTCAACCCTCAACCCTAATCCATTATCCCTCAACTCTAATCCCTCATCCCTAAACCCTAAATGCTATCCCTATTCCTAAACCCTCAACAGACTCGATACTATACCTTAAACCCTAATCCCTTATCCCTAAACCCTCCAACCCTATCCCTAATCCTTATACCCTCCACACTCTACTTTAACCCTAATCCCTTGACCCTCAACCCTATCCCTAAACCCTTGACTCTCGAACCTCAACCATCAACCCTCAACATCAAACCCTAATCCCTTAACCCTTAACTCTGATCCCTCGACCCTCAACCCTATCTATAAACCCTAAACCCTAAACGCTCAACCCTCAACGTCAAATCCTAATTCAGTAACCATTCACTCTAACCCCTCAACCCTAAACCCTATCCGTAAACCCTCAACACTATACCTTAAACCCTAATCCCTCAACCCTCAACCCTAAACCCAAATCCCTCAACCCTCAACCCTAATCTGTCATCCCTCAACTCTAATCCCTCATCTATAAACCCTAAATGCTATCCCTATTCCTAAACCCTCAACAAACATGATACTATACCTTAAACCCTAATCCCTTATCCCTAAACCCTCCAACCCTATCCCTAATCCTTATACCCTCCACACTCTACTTTAACCCTAATCCCTCGACCCTCAACCCTATCCCTAAACCCTTGACCCTTGAACCTCAACCCTTGAACCTCAACATCAAACCCTAATCCCTCAACCCTTAACTCTGATCCCTCGACCCTCAACCCTATCCCTAAACCCTAAACCCTAAACCCTCAACCCTCAACGTCAAATCCTAATCCCTCAACCCTTCACTCTAATCCCTCAACCCTAAATCCTCAACACTATACCTTAAACCCTAATCCCTCAGCCCTCAACTCTAAACCTTATCCGTAAACCCTAATCCCTCAACCCCCAACCCTAATCTGTCATCCCTCAACTCTAATCCCTCATCCCTAAACCCTAAATGCTATCCCTATTCCTAAACCCTCAATAGACTCGATACTATACCTTAAACCTTAATCCCTTATCCCTAAACCCTCCAACCCTATCTCTAATCCTTATACCCTCCACACTCTACTTTAACCCTAATCCCTCGACCCTCAACCCTATCCCTAAACCCTTGACCCTCGAACCTTAACCCTCAACCCTCAACGTCAAACCCTAATCCCTCAACCCTCAACCCTAATCCATCATCCCTCAACTCTAATCCCTCATCCCTAAACCCTAAATGCTATCCATATTCCTAAACCCTCAACAGACTCGATACTATACCTTAAACCCTAATCCCTTATCCCTAAACCCTCCAACCCTATCCCTAATCCTTATACCCTCCACACTCTACTTTAACCCTAATCCCTTAACCCTCAACCCTATCCCTAAACCCTTTACCCTCGAACCTTAACCATCAACCCCCAACGTCAAACCCTAATCCCTCAACCCTTAACTCTGATCCCTCGACCCTCAACACTATCGCTAAACCCTAAACCCTAAACCCTCAACCCTCAATGTCAAATCCTAATCCCTCAACCCTTCACTCTAATCCCTCAACCCTAAACCCTATCCCTAAAACCTCAACACTATACCTTAAACCCTAATCCCTCAACCCTCAACCCTAAACCTTACCCCTAAACCCTAATCCCTCAACCCTCAACCCTAATCCGTCATCCCTCAACTCTAATCCCTCATCTCTAAATCCTAAATGCTACCCCTATTCCTAAACCCTCAACAGACTCGATACTATACCTTAAAACCTAATCCATTATCCCTAAACCCTCCAACCCTATCCCTAATCCTTATACCCTCCACACTCCACTTTAACCCTAATCCCTCGACCCTCAACCCTATCCCTAAACCCTTGACCCTCGAACCTCAACCCTCAACCCTCAACGTCAAACCCTAATCCCTCAACCCTTAACTCTGATTCCTCGATCCTCAACCCTATCCCTAAACCCTAAACCCTAAACCCTCAACCCTCAACGTCAAATCCTAATCCCTCAACCCTTCACTCTAATCCCTCAACCCTAAACCCTATCCCTAAACCCTTAGCACTATACCTTAAACCCTAATCCCTCAGCCCTCAACCCTAAACCTTATCCCTAAACCCTAATCCCTCAACCCTAATCCGTCATCCCTCAACTCTAATCCTTCATCCCTAAACCCTAAATCCTATCCCTATTCCTAAACCCTCAACAGACTTGATACTATACCTTAAACCCTAATCCCTTATCCCTAAACCCTCCAACCCTATCCCTAATCCTTATACCCTCCACACTCTACTTTAACCCTAATCCCTCGACCCTCAACCCTATCCTTAAACCCTTAACCCTCAAACCTCAACCCTCAACCCTCAACGTCAAACCCTAATCCCTCAACCCTAACCATCATCACTCAACTCTAATCCCTCATCCCTAAACCCTAAATTCTATCCCTATTCCTAAACCCTCAACAGACTCGATACTATACCTTAAACCCTAATCCCTTATCCCTAAACCCTCCAACCCTATCCCTAATCCTTATACCCTCCACACTCTACTTTAACCCTAATCCCTTGACCCTCAACCCTATCACTAAACCCTTGACCCTCGAACCTCAACCCTCAACCCTCAACGTCAAACCCTAATCCCTCAACCCTTAACTCTGATCCCTCAACCCTCAACCCTATCCCTAAACCCTAAACCCTCAACCCTCAACGTCAAATCCTAATCCCTCAACCCTTCACTCTAATCCCTCAACCCTAAACCCTATCCCTAAACCCTCAACTATATACCCTAAACCCTAATCCCTAAGCCCTCAACCCTAAACCTTATCCCTAAACCCTAATCCCTCAACCCTCAACCCTAATCCATCATCCATCAACTCTAATCCCTCATCCCTAAACCCTAAATGCTATCCCTATTCCTAAACCCTCTAAAGACTTGATACTATACCTTAAACCTTAATCCCTTATCCCTAAACCCTCCAACCCTATCTCTAATGCTTATACCCTCCACACTCTACTTTAACCCTAATCCCTCGACCCTCAACCCTATCCCTAAACCCTTGACCCTCAAACCTCAACCCTCAACCCTCAACGTAAAACCCTAATCCCTCAACCCTCAACCCTAATCCATCATCCCTCAACTCTAATCCCTCATCCCTAAACCCTAAATGCTATCCCTTTTCCTAAACCCTTAACAGACTTGATACTATACCTTAAACCCTAATCCCTTATCCCTAAACCCTCCAACCCTATCACTAATCCTTATACCCTCCACACTCTACTTTAACCCTAATCCCTCGACCCTCAACCCTATCCCTAAACCCTAAACCCTCAACCCTCAACGTCGAATCCTAATCCCTCAACCCTTCACTCTAATCCCTCAACCCTAAACACTATCCCTTAACCCTCAACACTATACATTAAACCCTAATCCCTCAGCCCTCAACCCTAAACCTTATCCCTAAACCCTAATCCCTCAACCCTCAATCCTAATCTGTCATCCCTCAACTCTAATCCCTCATCCCTAAACCCTAAATGCTATCCCTATTCCTAAACCCTCAATAGACTCGATACTATACCTTAAATCCTAATCCCTTATCCCTAAACCCTCCAACCCTATCCCTAATCCTTATACCCTCCACACTCTACTTTAACCCTAATCCCTCGACCCTCAACCCTATCCCTAAACCCTTGACCCTCGAACCTCAATCCTCAACCCTCAACGTCAAACCCTAATCCCTTAACCCTTAACTCTAATCCCTCAACCCTCAACCCTATCACTAAACCCTAAACCCTCAACCCTCAATGTCAAATCCTAATCCCTCAACCCTTCACTCTAATCCCTCAACCCTAAACCCTATCCCTAAACCCTCAACACTATACCTTAAACCCTAATCCCTCAGCCCTCAACCCTAAACCTTATCCCTAAACCCTAATCCCTCAACCCTCAACCCTAATCCGTCATCCGTCAACTCTAATCCCTCTTCCCTAAACCCTAAATGCTATCCCTATTCCTAAACCCTCAACAGACTCAATACTATACCTTAAACCCTAATCCCTTATCTCTAAACCCTGCAACCCTATCCCTAATCCTTATACAATCCACACTCTACTTTAACCCTAATCCCTCGAACCTCAACCCTATCCCTAAACCCTTGACCCTCGAACCTCAACCCTCAACCCTCAATGTCAAACCCTAATCCCTCAACCCTTAACTCTGATCCCTTGACCGTCAACCCTATCCCTAAACCATAAACCCTCAACCCTCAACCCTCAACGTCAAATCCTAATCCCTCAACCCTTCACTCTAATCCCTCAACCCTAAACCCTATCCCTAAACCCTCAACACTACAACTTAAACCCTAATCCCTCAGCCCTCAACCCTAAACCTTATCCCTAAACCCTAATCCCTCAACCCTCAACCCTAATCCATCATCCCTCAACTCTAATCCCTCATCCCTAAACCCTAAATGCTATCCCTATTCCTAAACCCTCAACAGACTTGATACTATACCTTAAACCCTAATCCCTTATCCCTAAACCCTCCAACCCTATCCCTAATCCTTATACCCTCCACACTCTACTTTAACCCTAATCCCTCGACCCTCAACCCTATCCCTAAAGCCTTGACCCTTGAACCTCAAACCTCAACCCTCAACATCAAACCCTAATCCCTCCCCTAAACTCTAATCCCTTGACCCTCAACCATGTCCCTAATCCCTAAACCCTCAACCCTCAATGTCAAATCCTAATCCCTTAACCCTTCACTCTAATCCCTCAACCCTAAACCCTATCCCTAAACCCTCAACACTATACCTTAAACCCTAATCCCTCAGCCCTCAACCCTAAACCTTATCCCTAAACCCTAATCCCTCAACCCTCAACCCTAATCCATCATCCCTCAACTCTAATCCCTCATCCCTAAACCCTAAATGCTATCCCTATTCCTAAACCCTTAACATACTTGATACTATACCTTAAACCCTAATCCCTTATCCCTAAACCCTCCAACCCTATCCCTAATCCTTATACCCTCCACACTCTACTTTAACCCTAATCCCTCGACCCTCAACCCTATCCCTAAACCCTTGACCCTTGAACCTCAACCCTCAACCCGTAACATCAAACCCTAATCCCTCAACCCTTAACTCTGATCCCTCGACCCTCAACCCTATCCGTAAACCCTAAACCCTAAACTCTCAACGTCAAATCCTAATCCCTCAACCCTAAACCCTATCCCTAAACCCTCAACACTATACCTTAAACCCTAATCCCTTAGCCCTCAACCCTAAACCTTATCCCTAAACCCTAATCCCTGAACCCTTAACCCTAATTCATCATCCCTCAGCTCTAATCCCTCATCCCTAAACCCTAAATGCTATCCTTATTCCTAGATCCTCAATGGGCTCGATACTATACCTTAAACCCTAATCCCTCTACCCTCGACACTCTTTTTTAACCCTAATCCCTTGACCATTAACCCTATCCCTCAACCTCAACCCTCAACCCTCAACTCTCAACATTAAACCCTAATTCATCAACCCTAAACCCTAATCCCTCAAACCTAAACCCTATCACTAAACCATCAACCCTCAACACTATACCTTAAACCCTAATCCCTATCCCTCAACCCTTAACCCTTAAAACTTAAACCCTATCCCTACACCCTCAACACTTGACACTATATGTTAAGCCTTAAACCCTCATCCCTAAAGCCTCAACCCTCAATCCTTAAACCTTCAACCCTAAACCCTATCCCTAATCCCTCTACCCTTGACACTCTAACCCTAACCTTGACATTAAATGCTAATCCATCAACCCTAAACCCTAATCCGTCAACCCTAAACCCTATCCCTAAACCCTCAACCCTCAACACTATACCTTAAACCGTAATCCCTTAACCCTAAACATTATCCCTAAACCCTAATCCCTCAACCCTCAACCCTAATCCATCATCCCACAACTCTAATCCCTCATCCCTAAACCCTAAATTCTATCCCTATTCCTAAACCCTCAACAGACTCGATACTATACCTTAAACCCTAATCCCTTATCCCTAAACCCTCCAACCCTATCCCTAATCCTTACACCCTCCACACTCTAATTTAACCCTAATCCCTCGACCCTCAACCCTATCCCTAAACCCTTGACCCTCAAACCTCAACCCTCAATGTCAAACCCTAATTCCTCAACCCTTAACTCTGATCCCTCGACCCTCAACCCTATCCCTAAACCCTAAACCCTAAACCCTCAACCCTCAACATCAAATCCTAATCCCTCAACCCTTCACTCTAATCCCTCAACCCTAAACCCTATCCCTAAACCCTCAACACTATACCTTGAACCCTAATCCCTCAACCCTAACCCTAAACCTTATCCCTAAACCCTAATCCCTCAACCCTGATCCATCATCTGTCATCCCTCAACTCTAATCCCTCATCCCTAAACCCTAAACGCTATCCCTATTCCTAGACCCTCAACGGGCTCGATACTATACCTTAAATCCTAATCCCTTATCCCTAAACCCTCCAACCCTATCCCTTAACCCTAATCCCTTGACCCTCAACCCTATCCCGAAACCCTTAACCCTTGAACCTCAATGTACTCAACCCTCAATGTCAAACCCTAATCCCTCAACCCTTAACTCTGATCCCTTGACCCTCGACCCTTAAAACTTGAACCCTAAAACCTATCCCTACACCCTCGACACTCGACACTATATCTTAAACCCTAATCCCTTAACCCTCATCCCTAAAGCCTCAACCCTAAATCATTAAACCTTCAACCCTAAACCCTATCCCTAATCCCTCTACCCTCGACACTCTACCTTAAACCTAATCTCTCAACCCTTAACCCTAAACGCTATCCCTAAAGCCTCAACCCTAAACCCTAATCCCTAATCCCTCTACCCTCAACACTCTACCTTAAACCTAATCCCTCGACCCTTAACCCTAAACGCTATCGCTAAAGCCTCAACCCTAAACAGTAATCCCTAATCCCTCTACCCTCAACACTCTACCTTAAACCTAATCCCTCGACCCTTAACCCTAAACGTATCCCTAAAGCCTCAACCCTAAACCCTAATCCCTCAAGGTCCTAAACTCTAATCCCTTATCCCTAAAATCTAAATCCTATCCCTAAACGCTCAACCCTCAACCTTAAACCTTAATCACTCAATCCTTATCCACCCCTCTCCTCCCCTATCTAGCTCACTCCCATCTCTACCCTCCTCTACCCTCGACACTATACATACATACATATAGGCATAAATAGATACATACATACATACATATTGGCATACATAGATACATACATACATACATATAGGCATACATAGATACATCCATACATACATACATTTAGGCATACATACATACATATAGGCATACATACATACATACATACATGATTAATAGCCTTGAACATAAAAAAATTTAAGGGGAACATAACGCGAGCACATTATAACGTGCTCGCGTTATGTCAAACATGACAAACAACAGACTTGCGGAAAAGGAAAATTGCAAAGCAAAACGTAACGCGAGTGCGTTATAACGTGTTCGCGTTATGTCTTGCTTTGGGAATCCCAAGCCTTGGGCTTGGAATTTTCTTTGGATTTCCAACCCAAAGGCTTGGAGTGCCTTTTGAACAGTCATAGACGTGTTTTTCCAGATTCTTCAAGATTTCACATAATTTTGTTTGTGCTAACCCTTAGATTTGCACATGTTTCAACGTCGAACAAATCGAACACCTGGGTAATGTTAGGCTTTCTCTTAGCTATTTGACGATGTTAGTTTTTTCACATTTTAACAATGTTAAGCCTTTCATCTTTAATTTCTTTTGTTTGTGTGTCTGTTTTTGGGCAAAAACCACTATTTGGTCTTTTTTTCATTGTAAATTAACTATTCATTGAAATTTCAAAAAAATTACATATTTAGAAACTAGACTCCATTCTACAAATATTAAAAAAAGAAAAAAATGATTTTCAATTAGTTTTCAAAATTTATAGGGGTAGCACGGCCAAAATTCTATTTTTTAGGATGTGTCCACTTTGAAAATTAGTAAAAAATCAAATATTCATCAAAAAATTATCAGAAAAATCAGGCATAAACTACATGCTATTAGCTAATTTTTCACTGAAGTGATTTTAAAATATCAAAAAAAAAGTTGACCTTTTGAGGGAGCCACAAAACATGCTATGTTATTTTTTTTGACAAAAACAACACCAATTTATGTGGCTCCCTCTTTTGAACCCCTTAATCTATGCCATTTTTTAAAAAAAATAGTAGTTTAGAAAGTAGACTCAGAGCACTACGAACATTGTTTTGGTTGCATCTCCAAATTTTGAGTGTAACTATGCTCAATTTCTCATCCAAGGCTAGTATTTATTGATTTCAGAAAAAAAGTGGCCACTTAAGACCCCTTTTTGGCTCCCCATCTTCTTGCACTTACCCTAGGGCTAAAAGCTAATTGGCCAAAGGAAAGACTGTTGATCAGGGAGATATTGTTGGTGTGCAGGTCAACAACTCTATGGAGACCTTTTTTGAAGACAAGATGGATTTCTTGAACTATCAATGGCAGGCCATAAGTGGCCTCAATAACCTCTCAGAGCAGTAGTTGTTCTTTTGTTAGTCCTCTTTTGGTTTCTCTATTATGTTCTGGTCTTTTCTGTTTAGCTCATTTTAGTCCTTTTTTTGGTTGTTTTCAATTTCACTACGTGTGAAACTCACTTTGTTCACCTTTATGGCTTCTTTGTATGCGTTCATTCCCTACCTATTGTTATCTTAATCAAAACATGTAAAGGAAGTAAAAATATTATGAATTCATATCAAATAATTATCATTAAATTTTTTAAATATATTTTTTAGCAAGGATCAATGTTCTAGTATAAAATTATATTTTTAATTTATTTTATTTTTATTATCTCCTATCAAATTCATTTTGAAAGAGTTTTTATTTGGAGTTGGATGTGATAGTGGTGGAAATGAAATGTTCAATTAAACATATGAGGAGTATAAATAAATAGGAGTATAAAATGTCATAAAATAATAGGTGCCTAAGATATAAGGTAAAAAGGGTATATATTTTAATAGTAATTATGTACTATGAGGGGTATAAGAAATTCAATATGTTTTGATAGAAATGAAAATTAAGGATATTATTTAAGATTCCATGATTGGAGGCAATATAGGATACATTTACTAAGAGATTCTCTTAGGAAATATACACATCTTTATACATATGTGGAGATGAAAAGTGCATACTTAGCGCTATTTCTTCTTATTTGGCACTCTATTTAGCATCCTTATTTATTAAGTACAACTTTTTCCATCTTATCTACTTTGACACAATAATTATCCATGAACATGTATTAGATATCACAAAAAACCCCATCTAGACCTAAAGCCTCCATCTTTATTCCAATCCCTACATTTATAACACCTTAGATGTTAGTGTCTTGCACGTTCCTATTATTCAAACAAGGTTGCATGCAATAGCATCCCATATGTTCAAATTTAACTTCCCACCCAAACTCTTATTTTGTCTTTCCTTGACATCTGGAAACCCTAATCCACCTCCCAACAATGAAAACCAATCAAATTTAACTTAATATACAAACCAAGTTTAACTAGAAATGAAGAGGGAATCACTTAAGAAAAAAATGAGTCAATAGCTAGAACCTAGATATACAATACGTATCTCTATAAGATAGACCTTCATTGTTGTATCAGTACACACCTAATTTTACACCTAGGGATCACACACATTTCAAGCAATCTCTATACATCCTTTTGAATCAACCCAAGGATTTGACTAAGGCAAATCTCTAAGTGTGCCTCAATCATGAACTTATCCCAAAACAAACATTTTCAATGTAGGTACAATTGCACAAAAGACTATTAGATATTGTAGAGTTTGTTGTTAGAAGTTGCAAATGATGTTCTCATATTTATATGGAACACCAACACACTAATTGGACACTAGTGTGGTACTATCATATATAACACAACACATGGATTAATAGTACTATAGTAGTTGTATGAACAACACTAGACCTAACAAGACACCATTTCTCATAGTTTGATTTGAGCTAACATAAAGACAAAATAAGGAGAACATATCTTGAGTTCTATAGTATCATCCCTCCTAATTTCCTTCATCTCTTGGCATCTTCACCAACCATTGAAATGGACAAGATTCTCTTATCTTCTTTGTCTTTTTATCAATCTTCTATTCATAGACAACCTTGACTCTTAGTTCTTCTATTATAGAATTTGAAATGCATTAAAATTCTTTATTATTATTTTAGTTTTAGATTCTAATGAAAAGAACCAATAGCAATTAAGAATAAATAGGTTATCTAATTTTAAATTTTATTCTAGGGAACCTAACATTCTTACACAACTGAAGGATACTCCTTTTCAAAATCAAATGAAAAATATGTATTGCTACTTTCTTCATTACAAAGTCAAGATTTAAGGTTGAAGTTTACTTTCATGATTTAGAAACAAGTTGAGCACATCTATATTTGCTACACACTTTAACCCTTTTTTTCTTCATTTCCTTTCTACAAAACCAAAAACAAACACCAACAAGTATAAACAAATGAAAAAACCCCTCAAAATTTTTATTTACTACAACTAGTACTTATTTTTCTTATCAACAATCACACAAGAAAAATTAATACTTACAAACCTCAATCTAATCAAACAAACACTTTCACTTATTATTTTGCAAACCCATTATCCATGTCTTAGAGTTTATGTCATCCTATTTGATGTAGAGTAGGGGTTCAGAAGGTTCCAAAACTCAAACTTGATTGATCAACCAAGCCCATCAACTCTCCTCTTTTATAAGACATGTGGTTTGTGAAAGCACCAAAAAGGTGGTTTATTGTCTCAGACCTCTTGCCAACCCCTTGATTCAACTTGAACAACACCAACATGATAGTTTTTGGCTATCCAAACTCACTAAGAACCTTGACTCCTTGCTATCATTCCCTAGTAAACTGCCTTATTGGCTTGTAGCCCTAAGAATAGGGTTTTTCTAACATAGCTTGAGGAAAACATTGTTAGAATCTAAAAAAATTATTAACCTGGAAAACTAGTGCAAACGAATAGATATTTAAACTATGAATGCAAATGATACGAAATCAAAATAGCAACACAGAGTTAGCCTCCAAGAGAATAATGCAAATGCTAGAAGCAAAATAGCATTAAGAGGATGCAAAAGCAAAAGATGCCAAATACAAGCTAGGTAGCATGCTTATATAGACCAGGGAGAGGGAGGAGGTGGCAACACCAACCAATCAGGAGCAACCATCTATCGGACTAAAGATAGCAAAGTATCTTCCCAAGATAGCTAATGGATGCTCACATGTAGGAAGGTGACACCTCGCAACCACTCACCTAGTAAGACATGCTTTATTAACCTAAGCAAGATTAATAGAAGTGTAGGAAAAACCTAGGAATATAGGGAAAAAATAAATAACCCACTAGGAAATAAAAACCTACACTAACACCCCCCATAAGCGAAGCTTAGGTGGATGTAGAAATGGGTCCCGACAAATCAAGCCTGATGAGGTACCCATGTACATAAAATTTCCCCCCAAAAGAGAGAGAAAAGCCCCCCCCCAAAGAGAGAGAAAAGTCCCCCCCAAATAGAGAGAAGAGACTCCAAGTGAGAGGAAGAAGCCCCCTAGAAGATGAAGCATCCCACACCCCTAGCAAAGCTCGCAAATGAAGGAACTTGCTGTTAGTGAAGGGTTTGGTGAAGATATCAGCAACTTGCTCAGAAGTTGGATAGTAGCGAAGGTTGATGACATGGCCATAGATGAGCTCCCAGCTGTAGTGCATATGGACCTCTATGTGTTTGGTCTGCTGATGATGGACTAGATTTTGTGAGATTTGAATGGCACTCTGGTTGTCACAAAATATGACTGATGGCCATCTGATCTGGATACCAAACTTAGTGAGAAGATTTTGAAGCCAAATGGCCTCAGTGGTGGCATTCACAACCCCCTGATACTTGGCCTCAGTAGAAGATAGGGCAATAGCAGACTGCTTCTTGCTCGACCAACAAACAGGACCTGAACCAAGTGAGAAGCTATAACTTGAAGTAGACTTGTGATCTTGAGAATTGATCGCCCAATTTGAATCTATGTAGCCCACCAAGTCAAGCTCAATGCCCACTGTGTAGTGAATCCCAAAAATGTGAGTACCCTGAATGTAGTGAAGGATCCACTTGGCTGCTTTCTAGTGTAGCTCATGAGGCTCCTGCATGAATCGAGAGACCATGCCTATAGCATATGAAATGTCAGGTCTTGTATGAGTCAGATAAATGAGACTCCCAACAAGCTGTTGGTACAAAGTGCCATCAACAAGTGGAGAAGAACACTGAGCCTCAAGTTTGACTCCAGAAAGGAAGGGAGTTGGAGCAGGCTTACAGTTAGCCATATGAAACCTCAAGAGAAAATCTAGAGCATACTTGGATTGGTTGATGGTGATCCCAGAAGAAGACTAAAAGATCTCAATCCTGAGAAAGTAATGCAACAAGCCCAAGTCAGTCATCAAAAACCTGTCATGAAGGGCAGTTTTGGCAGCCCCAATGGTGGATGAAGAACTCCTTGTGATTAGCAAGTCATCAACATACAGAACCAAAAATAGGAGTGAATCACCCTGTTGCAGAATGTAGACATTGGGATCAGAATGGCACCAAGTGAACCCAACTGATAGAAGGAAGGAGTCAATCTTGGCATACCAAGCCCAAGGAGCCCATTTGAGACCATAGAGAGACTTCTAAAGATGACACACAAGTGAAGAATCCTGAATGAACCCCTATGACTGCTCCATGTAGATCTCCTCCTGAAGGTCACCATGAAGAAAAGCACTCTTCACATCCATCGAGTGTACTTCCCAATGATTGGCTGCAACAATGGAAAGAACAAATCGGATGGAATTCATTCAGGCAACTGGTGCAAAAGTCTTAGAGTAGTCAATCCAAGGAACCTGGGAGAATCCTTTGGTGACCAAGCGAGCCTTATGCTTGTCAACTGACCCATCTACTGCAAATTTTGTCTGATAGATCCACTTACATCTAACAAGTTTTCTTCCCTTAGGAAGAGGGACAAGATCCCAAGTGTGGTTCCTCATCAAGGAGCTATACTCCTCCTACATAGTTGTATCCCACTTAGGAATACCAGAAGCCTCATGAAAAGACTATGGATCTGAGGCAGTAGCAATGAAGACATGTGGAGCATCCTGGAACTGTGAATGGGTCCACCTGGTGTCTGATGGATCCCCAACCCAATCACCTGCAAACTGCAAGGTCTATTTAGCCCAAATTGGATTGGAAGATGGAGAATCTAGAGGAGAATCATCAACCTCTGAATGATGACTAGGAGAGGAAGGAGGTGAGTCCTTTGAATCGCTCTCTGCATCCGAAGTGGAGGTAGAAGACTGCTTAGGTGAATCTAACTCATCAGAAGATCTGTCATGTATCCCAAGTGACTCCAATGTCAAAGTAGGAGTTGGAGAAGTGATAGAGAGTGAGCTCAAAGAGCCCTCCTTGAACTGAACACTCCTCTAAATGAACAACTCATGTGTAGTAGGGTGGAGCAACTGATAACCCTTCACACCATTAGGATAACCTACAAATATGCAAGGTCTACTTTGCAGATCCAAGGCCTTGCATTTCTCTGTAGGAATGTGGGCCCATGTAGGAGAACTAAAAACTTGAAAGTGCTTAACTGATGGTTTCTAACCACTCCAGGCTTCAAAAGGAGTGACTCCCTTCAAGGCTCGATGAGGAACACGGTTTTGGATATAACAAGCACAGTTAATGGCCTCTGCCCAATATTGTGGTGCAAGAGATCTGGAGTGAATCATGCAGTTCGCCATTTCCTTCAAGGACCTATTCTTCCGTTCTGCAACATCATTCTGCTAAGGATTGTATGAAACTGAATGCTGCAAATCAATCCCCTATGAAGTGCAAAACCTCTCAAAGCGATGGTTGACATACTCACCACCATTGTCAGTGTGCAAAACTTTGATGGCTTTCCCGGATTGCTTCTCTACAAAAGTTTTGAAGTCCTAAAAATGATCAAATACCTTTGACTTCTGTTTGAGAAAGTACACCTAAGTATATCGAGAAAAGTTATCAATGAATGTGAGGACATATCTAGCCCTGTTGAAAGAAGGATGCTGAAATGGACCAGCCAAATCACTATGAACTAACTCCAGTATCTGTGAAGTTCTCCATGCCTTACCTTTGTCAAAATTTTCCTTAGGATGCTTACCAAGAATGCAACCTTGGCAAACACCACCTAAAAACTGAATTGAAGGCAACCCTATGACCATGCTCTGCTAGTTGAGCTGCTGCAAGTAGTGGAAGTTAAGATGGCCAAACCGCTCATGCCATAATCTACTCACATCATTAGAATGAGTGAGCAAAACAATCGAAGAGGATCAGGAACAAAGTGAGAAAATAGATAGAGTCGTGACTGATGATCTGCTCTCCCAACTGCAACTATAGAACCACTGTGCAACTCACGAATCTCCACTGAATCAGGAGTGAACTCAACCTGCTTGCTTGAACCTATGTGAGTGATCTGGTATACCGATAGGAGATTAGTTGATAATGAGGGCACACAAAGAACATCAGGGAATGTACCATCCCCCACATCAATAGACCCTCTCCCACACACCTCAACAAGAGTGTCATCACCCATCAAAATAGAAGGCATAGTACACGGCTCCAAAGATGCAAGTTCTTCCTTAGATGAAGCCATGTGGTGCAAAGCACCCAAATCAAGAACCCAAGTGGATGGTGAAGAAGCAACTGCAACAAGGGCCTTGCCCTTTCCTTTCCCCTTGCTATTTTCTTTTACCTTATTAGACCCCTCATTAGAACTCTATTTGATAGACTTAGGAACACTGATATTATTCTTCTCAAGAATGTGTGTCAAGTGATCAATTTGTTTCTTCAGACATTTATGTTCATCATGACTGGGTCTTTCACAATAGGCACATTGGACCCTCTCTTTCTTAGGCTTGTCGCCCTTGGAAGATTGGGTCTCATTAGTTGCTTTTGAAGCAACCATTATCTGATCCTTCTTCTCCTTTCTATTCTTATGTTTCTTGTCCTTACTATTGTTGTTACTACTTTGTCCTTTCTTTTGTTCCTTGGTTGGCAACCAAGACATGTGACTTAGAGGACTTAAGAATGCCCATCTAGATTAGCTTGTCCTGTTCTCGAGTGAGATTGACAACAAAATCATCTAAAGATGGCATGGTGAATTGAGTACCAAGTGCACCCTTAGTAGCATAGAAGGTAGAAACAAACACAGAATATTCTGAACTTATCTTAGAGAGAATACTAAGAATCAGTTGTTCATCTTTCTTTTCAATTCCACATTGTTTTAACTGCAGCCTTAGTGATTTCAATTTAGTGAAGAAATCCAACATATGACCCCTCATTGAATCTTGTGTGCCAAATAGTATTTCTAGCTTTGTCCATATTTCATTTGGTGTATTCAAAGACTCAATGTAAAAGAGCAAATCAGGAGAAAAAGACAAACACAATGTTCCATATGCCTCATCACATTTGTTAAACCACTTAGGCTTATCTTCATCTTTAGCAAGTTCAGTTTCAAGTCCCATAGTTATCTTATTTAATCCATCTTTCCTTTAGTGAATTGTCATGCGTGATTTTCACTCAAAGTAATTGTAAGGAGTTAGGATGGGCACATTTGTTTGATCCATCATGAAGAAATGCAGAGAAGAAATACTAAAAAGAAGAGAACCCAACCAAGACAACCCCCCCTTTTTCACTCAATCAAAAAACCCCCCAAGAAAATATGATTTGGCACTTTATATTAGTGCATTTACAACTACCACTAGCAATAAATACTAAATGTTCTTGATTTCAATGCATTATAAAACCCTCACAAAGAGCATATGCTGAAAATACAACTTTGGCCCAATGCCCAGAGAAATAAACAGCACCACTATGATCTACTCAAAAAATCATGCACTTTCAAAAAATGAATCACCTCGATATGAGGTCGTATGTGAAAGTTATGATCCTCTGAAGTTCCCAAAATGAGAACTATGCAGTGTCATGACTAAGAATCTGCAATTTATGAAAAATCTCTGCATCAAAATAAGAAAATGACTACATTAGTACATAGAGCATGAAACAATATCTAAAATCAAAAAAAAAATTGTGGGAAACAGAGTCCGTATGAGCAAGAACGGAGCATTTGAAAATTGCCTTCAAAACTGCAACTACCAATGGAGAGGAGTCCTACTATAGCTTTCTGAGTGTGTTTCTACAAAATATATAGACTGTATGCAAAAACTAAAACATACCCAGATGGTTTTTCTATGCTACGAACAAAACCCAGAAGGCATTTTTCTTGCTGATGTATAGAAGATGTTGATCCAATGTAAACAAAATATCTTTAGCTACAAAAAATGACATGCAAAGGCTAAATCAGTTACCTAAGACAAGAAAAGGCATGTTGAAACCTGCAATATTGATTGAAAACACCAAATATGCAAGTTGGTTGTTAGATTTAAGCTTGAAACCCTAGTTCCGCAACTGTGTATGACGATCTTCGATTTCAGTGAAACGAAAGCCAAATCTGACTTTGTCAAGCCTCCTGTACACGTTGGAAAAGCTGGAAATGCCACCAATATAATGAGAAATGCTGCAATCACCCCAATTTCATAAAACACATGTGCAAACTCCAGAAATTAAAAAAGTTTCCGTCAAACTTTTCTGATTCTCAACATCATCTGAAGATGCAAGAGAAGAGCATACTAGGTTTTTTGAAAAACTACAATAAGCTTAATTATCCCCCCCCTAAAAATCTCAAATAAGGAAACTAAAATCTACTCTTGCACATAGCAAGGCTTTGATACCATGTTAGAATCTGAAAATATTATTAACCCAGAAAACTAGTGCAAACGAATAGATATTTAAACTATGAATGCAAATGATACGAAATCAAAATAACAACATAGAGCTAGTCTCCAAGAGACTAATATAAATGCTAGAAGCAAAATAACATTAAGAGGATGCAAAAGCAAAAGATGTCAAATACAAGCCAGGTAGCATGCTTATATAGACCAGGGAGAGGGAGGAGGTGGCAACACCAACCAATTAGGATCAACCATCTATTGGACTAAAGATAGAAAAGTATCTTCCCAAGATAGCTAATGGATGCTCACATGTAGGAAGGTGACACCTCGCAACCACTCACCTAATAAGACATGCTTTATTAACCTAAGCGAGATTAATAGAAGTGTAGGAAAGACCTAGGAATATAGGGAAAAAATAAATAACCCACTAGGAAATAAAAGCTTACACTAACAAACATGTCAAACCTAAAAACCAATAGGCATTATAGATACCCTTTTAGATGTTACACAACATATCAAGAAAGAAAGTAGGGTTGTTTTGGAACACAAGCTTCAATAATTGACTGGTAATGCTACAACTAGGCCTAATTAGGCCACTTTTGCAAAGCAAGTACAAGCAAATCACACTCCAAACTTCCAACACCTACTCCAAGGATCTAATGGGGTTGTAAGAGGTTTGAATATGTAGGTTTTGTGTGTCATGAGTTACACCAAGTCACCTTTTCAATAAATCACTAATCCTCCTATGCTTGTAGGCCTAATACATGAGGATATTAGGCATGTCTTGATTCATCCAACTCTCCATTCTTAACCCCTGCACCTACAACACTGTCAACACTAAAATACATCCTATCTAAGACCATTCCACCAAGTTATGGAAGATGACACTGGTGGAATGGGTCAAAAACTCATTTTTTTGTACAAACCCTTAATCTCTAGGGTTTACAAACCCGTTTTCAAAAATCAGGATATAAAACTACACAAATTCTATGAAATTTGACTAAACTAGATTCAAATGAAATCTACTTCATACACCAACCAAATTTCATGCACTTCTGATCATGACTGTCCAGTACAAAATCATACAGGATGTGGGAACAACAGAAAAATAGAGTTATCTTTATTGTTCTTTTCTTCACATACCTTCATTAGCCTCCCCTGAAGGTTTTTTGATCAATTTAAACATCTAGCACCCAAATCACAACGGTGCTAACCACTTTTCAAGCTAACAAGGTCGTTCAACTTCTCCAAAAACATGTGAATGCCACATTTCTTAATGAAGATGTCACTTTTTCACTCCTAGAACTGACCTTATGGCCAAAACACATATGATGACATAAAAATGGTCTCATTAGACCTTATTACAACCAAAATTTGGACTTGACAACATTTACCAACATGTGGTGTGACTAGGACAAGGTGCCCCTGCACCATACACCCGAGGAGAAGAGAATCTCAAGCTCCACCTGAGATAAGATACTGGACTGTTGTGCCATGTTTGATAATGTCCTCTTCGGTCATCCATGTTGCATATTCATGAGGGAGGCCTTGCCACTTGACTAGGTATTCATTGTAAACATTATACCTAGTCCTCTTCACTTCCTTGGCATCTAGAATGCATTCAAGTTTCAATGGTTCAGGAGGAGGTAAATCCTACACCCAATCTGCATCATCAACATCTAGAGCAGGACTTGGACCTGTTGTATCAAACCCCTTGAAAAGATAGAGGTCAGCAACATTGAAGATAGGAGAGATAACAACTCTAGGAGGGAGTTCTATCTCATATGCATTTTCACCAAACTTATGGACCACCTTGCATGGCCCAATCTTTTTCATCAGTAACTTTGTGTATCTGCCCTTAGGTAACCTTTCTTTCCTTAGATGTGCAAGCACCAAATCCCCTACTTTGAACTGAACATTCCTCCTCTTCAAATCTGCATGCTTCTTGTCAGTTTCAACACTCTTCTTGAGATGCTCCCTGACTTGTTCATGCATATCTTTCATGGCCATTGCAAACTCCTCTCCTTCTGCGCTTCTCTTCTACAATCCTCTTAGATCTCTGAGCTCAAATACACCTCTTGGTTTCAAACCAATCACCACTTCAAATGGGGTCTTTCCTATGCTCTTGTTAACTGAGTCATTATAAGCATATTCAGCCTATGGTAGAATGAGGTCCCATTGTTGCCCATGTTCTTTTGTAAGGCACCTCAAGAGATTTCCTAGTGATCTATTTACCACTTTAGTCTACCCATCCGTTTGTGGATGGTAGGTAGTACTAAAGGTCAAATTGGTTCCAAGTTTCCTCCAAAGGGTCCTACAAAAGTGACCTATGAACTTTGCATCCCTATCTGAAACTATTGTTAATGGAAGGCCATGAATTCTCACTATCTCTTTGAAGAATAACCCTGCAATATGGGAGGCATCATTGGTGCATTTGCAAGGAATAAAGTGAGCCATTTTACTAAATCTATCTACTACAACAAATACACTTTCATAACTCCTTTGAGTTCTTAGCAGACCTAATACAAAATCCATGCTTAGACTCTCCCATGGTCTATTAGGTATAGTTAAGGGCTGGTAGAGTCCTACATTAGAAGTAGAACCCTTGGCTCTTTGGCAGTTTGCACAACTTTCCACAAACTTTCTGACATCTAACTACATTTTTGGCCAAAAATAGAATCCCCTTACCTGATCCAATGTCTTATCAACCCCAAAATGTCCTCCAAGACTTCCACAATGCTTCTCCCTTATCAAATTTGTTCTCATGGAGCACTTAGGGATGTACAATTGAGCACCTTTAAATAGCAAGCCATCTTGCAACAAAAAATTAGAAAATTTATCATGGAAAACACGTTGAAACTAATTACAAATAGAGTATACCTCCTTGAAGTCTTCATCATCTGCATACATGCCTTTCGATGCTTCTATCCCCACACTTTGGAGTTGTATTTCATGCACTAACATTGATCTCCTACTTAAGGCATCTACTACTTTGTTGGCTTGGCCATTTTGGTGTTTAATGGTGAATGTGTAACTCTGCAAGTATTCAACCCACTTTACATGCCTATGACTCAACTTGTCTTGACTACTCAAAAAACTCAAAGCATGGTTATCCATGAAGACAATGAATTCCTTGGGCAAGAGGTAATGTCTCCACTTCCTTAGGGACTGCACTAATGCATAGAGCTCCAAGTCATATGAGGAATACCTTATTTTGGCCTTATTGAGCTTTTCACTGAAGAAGGCCACTGGTCTGCGCTGTTGGCTCAAAACTGCTCCAACTACAATTCCACTAGCATCACACTCCACTGTGAAGACCTTGTTGAAGTCAGGTAAAGCAAGGATAGGTTGTTGTGCCACTCTGTGTTTCAAATATTCAATGCTCCTATCTGCCTCATTAGTCCATAGAAACTTCCTCTTTTTGTCCCCTTTGATGGTATCAAGGATGGGAGAGCAGATATGACTGAAGTGTTTGATGAATTTCTTATAGAAAGTAGCTAAGCCATGAAAGATTCTTACCTCTCCTACTAATTTTGGAGTTGGCCAATTGAGTATTGCCTCTACTTTGGTTGGATCCATCTTCAATGAGCCTTTGGAGATCACAAAACCAAGATACACAAGTTCTTCTTTCATAAATTCACACTTTTTGAGGTTTATCATCAACTTCTCCTCATTCAATCTCTGCAAAACCATGTCAAGATGCTACAAGTGCTCTTCCTTAGTCTTGCTAAACACAAGAATATCATCTAAATATACAACAACAAATTTTCCAATGAAAGGCTTCAAAACCTCATTCATTAACCTCATAAATGTACTTGGAGCATTTGATAGTCCAAAGGGCATTACCATCCATTCATACAATCCTTCATTGGTTTTAAATGTAGTTTTCCATTCATCTCCTTCCCTTATCCTAATTTGGTGGTATCCACTTTTGAGATCAATCTTTGAAAAATAGCATGCACCTCCCAAACATTCCATTAGGTCCTCTATTCTAGGTATTGGAAACCTATATCTGATGGTGATTTTGTTTATTGCCCTTGAGTCAGTACACATTCTCCACTCCCCACTTGTTTTGGGTACTAAAACAGTAGGGACAACACATGGACTTAAACTTTCTCTTATGAGACCCTTGTCTAACAATTCTTGGACTTGTTTCTTGATCTCTTCATTCTGTTGAGGTGTCATTTTGTGTGCAACCTTGTTTGGAAAATTGGCACCAGGGATCAGGTCTATATGATGGCTGATATCTCTCATGGGAGGCAAGGAACTTGGCAAATCATCCACTACAATATCCTTGTACTTATCCAACAAAGCTTGAACCTCACTAGGTATATCTTCTACCTTGTTTGCTGCTAAAACAGACTTGGACTTAGGTCTGATCACTAAGGCAAATCCATGTCCACCTTCTTCCTTCATTATTTGCAAAAACTCTTTCTCTCCCACTACCATAATACTAGACCCAACTTGTTTGTCAAACTCTTCATCTTGGAGGGGTGTCAATGTGAATGAGACTCCATATTTATTTATTACATAAATTTTTTTCTCACCATCATGCTTGGCCTTTTTGTCTGTTGATAACTGAGAGGGGGGGTGAATCAGTTATCTTAATTATTTCAGCTTTTTGAACTTTCTTAACAATTAATGCAGCATCAATTCAAATAAGCAAACATAACCATGTGGAAACCCTGTTAAGGGAGAAAACCAAGGGGTGATTAACCCAAGATTGTATTCTCTGTTAGAAGAATAGAAATACAAAATGGCACTTGCCAATTAGGGCTCACTGCCGGAGCACACTGCTCACAAGAGGCTCACTGCCTACAAGAAACTCACTATCTACAGGTTGTAAGAAGAATAACAAGATCCTTGAACTAATGAGAAGCATCCACATATGCTAAGGTTCAATTCTGGTTAGGCTCAATACACTGATCTGCTGCACTTCATCCTTCTTCTTCTTTGGTGCCATTGACCTGTCACATACCGGACCTATCTTACTACTTTCACACTGTTCTTCTGCTTTTCTTTGCACACCACAACACACAACACACATCTTCATACTGAAATCAATCTGGTATATATATCTGCACCAAGGATTTCATCCACTTTCTAGTTGGCATCCGGAATAGTCAATATTTATCCAAACTCTGATCTGTCAGCTGAATCCTTACTTATCAAGTGATGCGTATCAAGGAGATGCTTATAGAAGTCATCTAACATGTCGACCAATCATGGATGATACCTTAAGAACCTTGATCACCATCAACAACTCTTCCGGATTGAGGTCTGATACTCTGCCGGTCAGTTCTTCCTCTGTGAACTCTACCAAACCGGACTCCAATACTTAGATGCTCATATCTCTTCACTCTTACATCACCAGAGGCTCAATCCTTGGAATCTATTAGTTAATGTATTCCTATTGACTTCCTCAAGTCCGTACTTTACAAAGATACTTTCTCTAAAAGATCTGGACCTAACTATCGGACCTTGCTGCATGCTCTATTCTTGCTTACTGGACCACAACACTTCTTCAATTTGACTTCTAGTATAGGCACACCATGTTCTGCGGATGGGTGGGATGAACTTTGTTGCCATCAATGACAACACTCATGAAGCCATATAGTGTCTCTTGCCAACAATCTCCCCCTTTGGCATTGATGGCAACACTTAGTGAAAAATGACTAAGTGTCACACTATACTCCCCCTTGGTTGATGCTCTGTTCTTATGTACATTTCTTGGAGCTCCCCCTTAGCTGGATTCCTCATTTTTCACTTCTCCTCACTCCCCCTTTAGTATCAATGGCAAAGGGTGGGGTCTGCACACCAAAATTTCTAAAAGCAATCTATACTTAGCCGCATAAAACATATATACATGTTTTACCTACATATACTGAAATATATCTGAAAAAGTGGTCTTTAGCTGTACCACTTTTGTTGCCCAACTCTTCTTCATCCTATCCAAAATTGAGATGTGACCACTCAACAAGAATGCAAAAGCCTCTGCCTTTTTTAGATCTGTCATATCACTGGTTTGGGCTGTAGTCTGAGCATCACTTAGGGCCTCATGTATGGCTTCTAACTTAGGGATAATGATCCCTCTAAGTTCACTCAACCTACTTATTCTATTTTTCTTTTCCTTCTCAAGTTTCTTAATTTCATTCAAGACTGCAATAGTTTGACATTCTTGATTGATTACGGGAGATGAGAGAGGATCAAAACTTTGAGACAAACTTAGTAGTTTATCTTCTTGCTCTTTTACTTTCTTATCAACATCTTTGGTCACTTTGGACCAGGATAAACAAAATTTATAAATATTTCCACCATCTTTGAGAGTATTTTCTAAACTCTTTATCCCAATATCCATAACTCTCCTGTCATTTGAGATTAGACCCTGTACTTCAGAGAATCTCTTATCCAAAAATTCTTTCCTAACTTTCTCTTCTGTTGCTTTCTCTAAAGAATCAAAATGTGTATTAACAGAATTTACAAGAGACTTTAGATTACCAGATGTGGATGCTGTAGGATCCTTTTGGAAGGATGGCATGATCTTTTCCAGTACACTAGATGCAGTTTCTATGAGCTCACAGTCTTCCATGTGAGACTTCAACATTTTTTCTTTTGCCTTAGCTTGAGTGAAGGAAGCTAGTTTCATGGTTTGGACTGGAGAGAGGGAATCAAAATTGAATGGACCTTGAAGTAATTCCAGTTCATCAAATTCCATCATTTCTTTGGTCAAGAACTCTTTGACTGCTTCTGCTATGTCTCTTACCAGAGACAGAATTTTCTTCTCCTCTGCAGCCTTACCACTATCATATGTGGCCTTCTCTGTTGGAGTTTTCTCTCCTTCTGCAATCTTGCTACTGTTATCTTCTTTCTCTTTTGCTTCTTAACTGATCTTCTCTTATACTCTTTCTTTTTCTTTGAATCCGGAGTTTGTAGGGGAAACTGGAGGAGAGATGTTTGCTTGATCATGGACCTCTTCTTCCGGAGCAGAGGAATCTAAGTCCTTACCTTTTTGTTCACCTATCTCCTTTACCTCTTCGAACACTGTCTCAATAGATTCTTCTTTGTCATCCATGGTGGAGGGTTCATCACTTATGTCCTCTATGATAGGAATGTTGAATCTTTTGTAGGCATTCTGGAGGATTTCTTCAGTTTCTTTAGCTATTTTGTCAGTTTCTCCAAGCATAAGCTGATTCATTCTAGCTTTTCTTTGAAACTCATCCTTGCAATCTTTGAAAATCATATTCATTTATTTCTGAGTGATTAAGGGATAGAGATGAATAGCTATTTGTTCCCTGATCTCAAGGTCCTTGGCCTTGGCATTGTTCTTCTTGATTTCTAGTTCTTTCTCTAGGCTCTTTAGAATTAGAGATATAATCTCAGTGAACGCTTTATTATAAATGTTAAGGTACCTGATTGTGGCTTCTTGCAGGATCTTCTGATCAGCCTCACTGTAATTGTCATAGAATTTAGTCATTAGTTTCAAGTTCCCATCCACAGTGACTGATTTGACTACATCATCAATGGACAGAGTGGGCCTTTCAACAAACTCTTCTGCCATCTCTTCCTTGTCTTCACCGATAGAGGGTTCACCAGATACTTTCTTCTTTTTCCTCATTTTCCTTACCTCCTCATCTGATTCTATCTCTTCTTCATCCTTTTGGCTTGTGTGAGACCTTGTTGCCTTTTTCTTGGTTCTCTTCTCTCCTTTTCTGGATGATTTTGCTTCCAATTTTGATGCCTTTGAGCTCTTTGTAGTGGCAGGTGCAGAGCTCTTAGAGGATTTGGTCCGGGAGGGGACTTCCACCGAAGTACCTTCTTTTTCTGCTTTTTCTTTTTCTTTCTCTACCCTTTTTGTCTTCTCTCTATTTGCATCAAGTGCTTCTTTTGAAATTCCATGCCTCTTGGCAAACTCTTCTACTTCCCTCACTTTTCTTTTTATTTCCGCTTGTCTTAACTCCACATGGATCTTCACACTTAATTCTTCAAAGGTTCCAAATCTTTCTGTCTTGGGATCCTTGGGCTGACTTAGCATGTGTTGAACATGCAGCTCCACAATTTTCTCATCCACTTCATACCCCATAGGCATGATCCACACTGTTCTTGGTTCCACTGCCTCCATTAGGTACTGATCATTTTCTACCATAAAGCATATTGTATCTTTATATTTTTCAACTAAAGATTGGGGGATTCTCTCTCTTGCTTACATCATGCTCTGAAAATTCTTGAAATAGCCCCAGAGAGCTGTATTCTGTGCCTTGGCATCACCAAGCCCATGTATATAATCTCTGATTTGAATGGCTACTGGTCTATCATTCTGCCATACCCAGCCACTGGATCTGAGAAGCTCATTCATGTAATAAAAGAATAGGCAGAGTATCAAACCACTGTATTTGAAAGAGTTCTTCTTATCCTTCTTTATCTTCTGCAGATTTTCCAAGAGTTGGTTCAGAAGGAGCTCACAAAGATCATAGTCTGCATTCTTCCTCAACATTTCATAAGCAATATATATAGCAGTTCCAGATACTGAATTCTCCCTGCTGGAGTGATATATCTTATATCTAATTATCATTGATGCAAACTTGATATTCGGATCTATGATATCCTCAATGGTCATTGCTCTTTTATCAAACTTCGATCTGGTAGCCTCACTGACAATTTGGTTTTTGACAAATTTGAGTGTAGGCATTCCACCGATTGAGTGTAATCCGGTTACTACCCTAATGGCATCCTTAGTGATCTTAAATGGCCTGCTTAACCACATGAAGTTGTCATGCATTCTACTCAAGATATACCGGACCCATTCATCTTCTAGAAAACAGGGGAAATGAATGCATTGTGCAAAATGTTTGTCTCAAATAGCTTTATACTGGGTTTTGAGTTTGAATGATTCATCTATCAAATGATTGTGATAGATATCAACCATCTTAGATTCCCCAAATTCTTCAATACTTGTATGAATATATGCCCTAACATCTTCTACATGCAGAACCCCATTCGAAATGCTTGAAAAGGCGCCTAGGGGATCAACTTCTAGGGATTTATATGGATGCTTCTGAAATTTAGGGTGTGGCCTATCAGAAACTTCACCACATTCAGAGTAGCCATCTTTCAAAGATTTGCAGAGAGATATTTAAGAATAGAAAATACCTTTTACGCTTCTAGGTTTTATGGAGTGAGCCGGATCGATTGCTAGATGAATCGACTTCTACAGATGATCTTTGATGGGCTTGACAAAATTTGTTGCAGAGCTCCTTTTTGCTTCTTCTTGAATGCAGAATGAACAAATGTTTAATAAGAAAAACCCTTATATTGCTCTGCAAACCCTAATACCAAGTTGCAATAAATACTCAACTTAAGTCATTCCGGTTTGCCTTGTTTTCCTTATTCAGATGACTTGATGAACTGAAACGATCTTGTTCTAAACATCTTGCGGATCTTCCATATCTTAACCATAGTTTATTTAGATGTTTCTTTGAGAATCCTTTAATCCACAACTCTCCTAGTGCCAATTTCGGCACCAATTAACTGGCTGGGGGAAAAATGCTTTTCCTTGTGTCTCCCCCTGAGTCAGAGCTCATTTTTTAATTTTTAGAAGGAATATCAGCACTAGATTCTGGTGCGGATCCATCCCCTACATTTTCTGTACTTCTCTTCACCCAAATCTTGTTCATCTCACTTTGAACTTCATCCACATTCACTTTTCCTTTTCCCTTGTCTTGATTCTGATTATGATGTACCGGACCTCTTTTGTCCTGATTCTTGCTTTTATAGAATTTGGCAATATGACCAGATCTATTGCAATTGTGGCAAACAACATTTCTTTGCATATTTGAGTGATGTCCTTTTGATCTGCATTGATTAGCCATATGACCTATTCTATTGCATGCAAAGCATCTACCATTGAATGAATTGTTCATTTGCATATTTATGCATTCATGAGATTTGTGACCATACCTCTTGCAGTTAAAACATTGTTCGGAGAAGGATGTATTATTCTAATTCATTCTCTTTCTACACTAATTGGCTTTGTGACGAAAGTTATTGCAGTTGTGGTAGTATCCATTGAAGGATGGATATCTTTGAGCATTAGGTTGCCTTACCAGAGATCTTCTAGGCCTATTCCTTGGATTTTCTGATCCAAACTTCTTTTGACCGGATCTGGAGCTTTCACCTTTCTCATATCCCAAGCCACACTTGTCATCTACCCTCTTTTGGCTTTCAAGAAGAACTTCAAGTTGAGCAGAACTTATCTTGAATTTCTCTTTGTATTCATTTGCTGTTTGAAGATCCCCTTTAAGAGAGACAATTTGGTCCTCAAGTTTTTCTTCATTATCTTTAGCATCTTCAAGATTAGGTTCAAGATGTCTGATTATTCTATCCATCTTGTGGCAGTCTTCTGATTTCTCCTTGACAGATTGTCTTAAATCATCTTCATTTTTTCTTTTCTCTTCAATTTCTTGGGTAAATTTCATAACTCCTAATTCCATTTCATGTCTTACCATAATGATCTCTTTTGATAACTTTTCACATAACTTGGTTTTTTCTTTTAGATCTTCATTTGTACCATTGTCTTCACTTTGACTTGCCAATTGCTGAAGTAGGTCTTTTCTTTTTTCATAGAGATACTTAGTTTCCCTTTTAGTTCATTTATGAAATCATCAGCCTGTTACCTTCAATTCATTGACTTCAGAATTTGATTGCTCAAGATCATCAAGGGTAGACTGGAGTTGTTCCCTCATACCATACACATCCATTTAAGTTCGCAGATCTTCCTCAAGCTATTAGGCTCTTTTACCAATTGTTGATAACTGAGAGGGGGGATGAATCAGTTATCCTAATTATTTCAGCTTTCTGAACTTTCTTAACAATTAATGCAGCATCAATTCAAATAAGCAAACATAACCATGAAATGGAAATACACATGACACAATATTTTTGACATGGAAACCTTGTTAAGGGAGAAAACCATGGGGTGATTAACCCAAGATTGTATTCTCTATTGGAAAAATAGAAATACAAAATGGCACTTGCCAATTAGGGCTCACTGCTTGAGCACACTGGTCACAAGAGGCTCACTACCTACAAGAGACTCATTGTCTACAAGTTGTAAGATGAATAAAAGATCCTTGAATTGATGAGAAGCATCCACATATGCTAAGGTTCAGTTCCAATTAGGCTCAATACACTGATCTGTTGCACTTCATCCTTCCTCTTCTTTGGTGCTGTTGACCTGTCACATACCAGACCTATCTTACTGCTTTCACACTGTTCTTCTACTTTTCTTCGCACACCACAACACACAACACACACCTTCATATCGAAATCAATCTAGTACATATATCTACACCAAGGATTTCATCCACTTTCTAGTCGGCATCCAAAATAGTCAATATTTATCTAAACTCTGATCTGTCGGCTGAATCCTTACTTATCAAGTTATGTGTATCAAGGAGATGCTTATAGAAGTCATCTAACATGTTAACCAATCATGGATGATACCTTAAGAACCTTGATCACCATCAACAACTCAGTCGGATTGAGGTCTGATACTCTACCAGTCAGTTCTTCCTCTATCAACTTTGCCAAACTGGACCCCAATACTTGGATGCTCATATCTCTTCACTCTTATATCACCAGAGGCTCAATCCCTGGAATCTATCAGTTAATGTATTCCTCTTGACTTCCCCAAGTCCACACTTTACAAAGATACTTTCTCTAAGATATCTGAACTTGACTGTCGGACCTTGTTGCATGCTCTGTTCTTGCTTACCGGACCACAACACTTCTTCAATTTGACTTCCGGTATAGGCACACCATGTTCTACGGATGGGTGGGATGAACTTTGTTGCCATCAATGACAACACTTATGAAGCCATATATTGTCTCTTGCCAACACTATCATACTGACATGGCCTTCCTAGCAGCAAGTGATAAACATCCATGGGGATGATGTCAGAAAGGATTTTGTCTCTATAACCACCAATATTAAACTCTAGCCATGACTGCTCATTTAACAAGACTTGTTGACCTTTGTTTAACCATGACACTTTGTATGGTGTGGGATGAGGAATTCTCTTCATATTCAATTTTTCTACCATTTCTAAAGAAACCAAATTTCAGTAGAGCCTGAATCAACAATTACTTTGCATACCTTTCCATGTGACTTAAATGTTGTCCTAAACAAGGACTTCCTTTGTGGAGGTTCTTTGGCTATTGGCACCTTAATGAGTGTTCTCCTTATCATCAAAGTATCACCTACCTTAGGAGCAACATGCTTAGATGATGAATTAACACTTCCATTGTCTTCCTCATGCACAATTAGAGTCCTTCTCTCACCTCCATGCGAACTTGATGCTTGTTTGTCTGGGCACTTCCATGTTGGATGTCTAAACTAATTGCAATTGTAACATTTTCTTGAGAAGGTGTTTGACCCTCTCCCTTGTCCACCAAACCTTCTTCTACCATTAAATCTTCTTCCTCTGAAGTTACCTCTACCACTTGACTCACCACTTTGATCTTGATGGTTGTTTGACTCACCTTGTGGTCTTTGTGATTGTCCTCTTGCACCAAAGTTGCCTCTACCTCTGAGATTTTTTCCTCTGCCTCTTCCTTGCTGCTCTTGTCTCTTCTTGATTCTTTCTTCTGCCTTGAATGCCATTTGGAAACAATCTTCAACTATCTTAGAAGTAGAAAGGTTGATCTCATCTTGAATGTTGTAGCGTAGGCCATTTAGATACCTTGCTACCTTTTCTTTTTCATTCTCAACATGTCCTGTTCTAATACTTAACTTATGGAACTCCTTAGTGTATACCATAACATCCAACTCCTTTTGTTTTAGACTCTGCAACTTCCTAAAGGTTTGAATTTCATAATTTGAAGGTAGAAATTGTCCTTTCACCTTGGCTACCATTCTATCCCATGAATTTATCTTTGTCTTGCACTTCTTTTCTCTCTCCTCTTGAACATAGTGCCACCATGTTAGGGCAGGGCCCTTCAACTTGGTTTTGGCATACTTCACCTTCTTATCATCTTCTACCTCCTCAGATTCAAAGAAATTGTCAAGAGCATCTATCCAGCCCAATACTTCTTCACTATCCATCTTCCCACCATACATGGGCACTTCCACTTTCAACTTAGGAGTACTTTCTCCCTTGACATCCTTCAGCATTCTAACCATCCTTTCTTCATGAGGGTCCAATTCTTTTTCCTCATCTTGGACTCCTCCTTGAGGGTTTTCACTCTTACCCTCTTATTCTTTGTCACTCTGATCGCCACTGACCACACCTCTCCTTAGGTTAGATTCCAATGTTGCAATTCTGGAAAGGGCAGCTTCATGAGACTCTTTCACTTGTCTCAACTCCTTCGATCATCCCACAATAATGGGTTACACTTTTTGGCCAAATTTGACATTGAAATCAATATTTTGAACTAAATCTTCACGTTCGGACACCTATAGCCACTAAACCATTAGGAATTTGAAGATGATGCGAACTAGTGATTTGTGAGATTTTGTTTGTAGATTCTAAATATATATTTCTAAAAAAATTTGGAGTTAAATTGTAAAATTTTTTGCATCTCTTTTGATAACTGATTTTTAATAGTAAACAAAATTTTTTTAAAGTGATGTGTACTCTGTAGTACATAACTTTTTTTCTACAAAAGACAAAATTCTGATTGACAACACCGATATATAGTGTATGCATTTGGTTTCATAATGTTTTGTTGAATATATATTTTTTAATTAATTTTTGAAGTCAAACCAATTATAATTTAGACATAGGCGTATTCCATAAAACATAACTTTTTCTGTATGTATCAAAATTCAATTTTTTTTTCTTTTGTTGAGACAAGGACATCAATACCTAGTGCATAGATATTTTTTAGAATTTTGTTTTAGTAATTTACTAATTTTCCATGTGTGTAGAATATAGAACTTGATGTTTGGTGAAAAACATACATTCACAATAAATAAAAAATAAATATAATAATTAAATTAAATATATTTAAAATTATATTTTTTGGGAAGATTATAATAAGGACTACATACTTACAAAGCATAAATTTTAAATGAATTCATTTGATCCCTCAAAAGATAAATCAAAATTAGTTTTTTATCAGCATTTTGATAGGTGTAGAGGAGACTCCATTATAGGTATGGTTTAAAACTAGTGGGGTTCTATCCAAGGGGGTTTGAATCTAAGGGGGTTTGATCAAACCCTCTTCAATTAAAATCTTTTAAATGGAACCTTTCAAGGCTTAAATCATTATATTTTCTAAAAGTACGTGATTTTAGCAAAAATCAGGATGTCCCAAAAAGTGTAACCCATTATTGTGGCAGCACTGCCTTAGCATGTTTTTCTTTCAACTCTCTAACTTCTTTAGCCACTGGATTGCATCTTGATTACTCAAACTTAACTCCTCCTTCTTACCAATCAGAACCTATGCTCTGATACCACTGTTAGATTTAGGACAGACAACTGAGAGGGGGGGTGAATCAGTTGTCCAAAACTTTCTTCCAATTAAATACTTAAATCCACTTTGTAATTCAGCAGCATAATAATAAATCAATCATGAAACATAATACATTAAATCAAGAGCAAAAACACATCAACACATAAGACACCAAGATTTTGACATGGAAAACCCGGTTAAGGGAAAAACCACGGGGTGATTAACCCAAGATTGTATTCTCTGTTAGAAGAATAGAAAGAACAAAATGGTACATGCCAATTAGGGCTCACTGCCCGAGCACATTGCTCACAAGAGGCCCACTACCTACAAGAGACACATTGTCTACAAAAAATAAGTATCACATACTTGAACTGGAAAATAGCATCTTCACCATGCTTGATTCAGTTCCATTTAAACCCAATACTTCTACTCTGCCTTTCTCTCTTCTCCTCTCTACCATGCTCTCATCTCCACATGATACATTTGAAATGACTTTACAATCCCTTATTTATACAAGACATTGACTTAGGAATAATCATCTAAGTCGGCAAACATCTACAAGATTATCTGCAGGATGTGTAACTCATCCAGTCAACCAAACTTAGGAAGAACACCATCATCCGGAAGAAATCCTTCAATTGGGAGCTCAAACTCCAATGCAGATCACCAACACGAACTAGACATGATCCAAAGACCTCCACAAGCTAGCCTGAATCACCAAAAACATCCACACTACATCTGGTTACTGAAATCCTTATCTCCTTCATCTAGAACCTCAAGAACACAGTCTGTCATCACTGTCACAACAGAATAGATGCTTGCGGACCTCCAGATTATGAATCAATTGAGTTTTTAATTCACATTGACTTCCTAAACACTCCCTCAAATCTACAGAATAGGATATTGCATTCTGGATCTCACTGGACCTATTTGTGTCACTCTATCACCTCTGAACACCTATCAGAACTGGTTTTACTTGAGCGGCCACAACTTCTTCAGATCTTCATGTGGACCTCTGAAATCTTTACTAGATCATCTTAAGACACATATCTACAAATCCTTTGAAGCGTATCCTCTGATCTTCATCTTAGCAGGGATCTTTACCTTACTATCTTCACTGTTCTTCTTTGTTCCTTATCATTAATGCAATAGGAGTATGTTGACATCAATGACAACACCGGTTAGGCCCATACTTGCAACAAACTCTCCCTTTGTCATTGATGGCAACATATGATGTGAAAACTATTTTAACCATCAAGACAAGAACTTATCCTCACTGTCACAACTCCCCCTATCGACAACAACCATTCACATGTCTTCTCTTCCTTTCCTGCTCCTTGTTTGATCAGTAACCACCTATTTTTCACATTTCTTCTCTCCCCCTTTGACATCAATGGCAAAGGGCACATACTTGCAACTCCACCACTTCAGAATCATACCAGCTGCTCCCCCTGAGTAGCAGTTCCTCGTCATCAATCCGGTCCACAAGATATGACTGTGATATCCACTGAACTGATGCACATCAGTGCACCTTAGTTCATCACCAGAGGGGTAATAACCCCTAACTTCTCCCTGAGATACTCAAAAGAGTCCTTAGGTAGAGATTTAGTAAAGATATCTGCAATCTGATCTTTGGAAGGCACAAACTCCAATCTGACTTCGTTTTTGTTCACTTGCTCTCTCAAAAAGTGAAACTTGATGGATATATGTTTGGTCTTTGAATACAACACCGGATTTTTAGATATATTTATTGCACTTGAATTGTCACAGAAGATTGTGATAAGTTTCTCATACTCCACTTTGATGTCTCTTAGCATTTGCTTCATCCATAGGACTTGAGTGCAACTACCTACTACTACAATATATTCTGCTTTAGCTATGGATAGAGATATTGCCTCTTGTTTCTTGCTTAGCCAAGAAACCAATCTCTTCCATAAAAAGAATGCTCCACCATTGGTACTCTTCTGGTCATCCACATCTCTTGCCCAATCCGCATCTGTATAAGCATGAAGAGAAAAATCATGATCTCTAGGATACCACAATCCATACTCAACTGTCCCTTTTAGATATCTAAAAATCCTCTTGATTGCCATGACATGAGATTCTCTAGGTTTAGCTTGAAATCTAGAAACAAGACCAACAACATTCATAATGTTAGGTCTAGTTTGAGTGAGATACAACAATCCTCTAATCATTGACCTGTACTTTTTCTGATTAGTCATAGGAGAGTCATCATCTTTGCTCAATTTACATCCGGTTGCCATGGGAGTACTCATTGGTTTTGAGTCTTCCATCCCAAATTTCTTCAACAATTATTTCACATATTTGGTCTGAGAAATGAAGATTCCTTTCTTAGTTTGAATGATTTGCAGACCCAAGAAGAAATTCATTTCCCCAAGCATGGACATCTCAAATTCACTTTTCATTTGATTTGCAAAAGTTTTGCACATACTATCTCTTCCTCCAAAAATGATATCATCAACAAATACTTCAACAATCAAGATATTTTTGTTGATAACTAAGATGGGGGGGTGATTCAGTTATCTTAATTAATTTAACTTTATGTTCTTCTTTAATAACTAGTGCAACATCAAAACAAATAAGCATCCATAACCATGAAAGCAGAAACAAAATCAATACACATAACACAATGATTTGACAGGGAAAACCCTGTTAAGGGAAAAACCATGGGGTGACTAACCCAAGATTGTATTCTCTATTAAAAGAACAGAAGTACAAAATGGCACTTGCCAATTAGGGCTCACTACCTGAGCACACTGCTCACAAGAGGCTCACTGCCTACAAGAGACTCACTATCTACAAGGTACAAAGAAAGTAACAAGATACTTGAATTGATGAGAAGCATCCACATATGCTAAGGTTCAGTTCCGGTTAGGCTCAATACACTAATCTACTGCACTTCATTCTTCCTCTTCTTTGGTGTTGCTGTCCTGTCACATACCGGACCTGTATTACTGCTTCCACACTACTCTCTGCTTTTCTTCGCACTACACAACACACCACACACAACTTCTCATCAAAATCCATCTGGTATATATATCCAGACAAAGGATTTCAACATCTTTCTAGTCAGCATCCAGAATACTTAATATTTTCCTAAACTCTAGTCTGTCGGTTGAATCCTTGCTTACCAAGTGATGTGTATCAAAGAGATGCTTATAGAGGTCATCAATCATGTCAGCCAACCATGAATGATCCCTTAAGAAACTTGATCATCATCAACTTCTCATCCAGATTAAGGTCTGATGCTCTACCGGTCAGTTCTTCCTCAGTCTACTCTACCAAATAGGAACCCAACACTTAGGTGCTCATATCTTTTCATTATTTCATTAATGGAGGCTCAATCTCTGAAATGTATCAGTCATGGTACTCCTCTTGACTTCCCCAAGTCTGTACTTTGCTGAGATACTTCCTCTAAGATATCCGGACCTGATTGTTGGACCTTACTGCATGCTCTGTTCTTGCTTACCAGACCACAACACTCTTCAATCTGACTTTTGATATGGACACACCATGTCCTGCAGATGTGTGGGAAGGACTTTGTTGCAATCAATGACAACATTCATGAAGCCACATAGTGTCTCTTACCAACAATCTCCCCTTTGGCATTGATGGCAACACTTAGTGAAAAATGACTAAGTGTTATAGCATACTCCCCCTTGGCTGATGCTCTGTTCTTATGTACACTTTTCCATAGCTCCCCCTTGGCTAGATTCCACATTTTTCACTGCTCCTGACTCCCCCTTTGACATCAATGGCAAAGGGTAGGATCCACATACCAAAATTTCTAAAAACAATCTATACTTGACTGCATAAATATATATACATAACATACTTACATATACTGAAGTATATCTACAAAAGTTTTCTTCAACTAGACAAATTCTATTGCCCAACTCTGCTTCATCCTGTCCAAAATTGAGATGTGACCACTCAACAGGAATGCAAAAGCTTCTACCCTCTTTAGACCTATCAGATCACTGGTCCGGGCTGTGGTTTGAGCATCAGTTAGGGCCTCATGCATGGCCTCTAATTTAGGGATAATTATCCCTCTAAGTTCACCCATCCTACTTATTATATTCTTCCTTTCCTTTTCAAGTTTCTTTAGTTAATTTAGAATGGAAATAGTTTGACATTCTTGGTTTATTATGGATGTGGTGAGAGGATCAAAATTCTATGATACACTTGATAGTTTATCCTCTTGCTCTTTGACTTTCTTCTCAATATCCTTTGTCACTTTAGACCAGGATAAACAAAATTTATATATTTCTCTGCCATCTTTAAGAGCATTTTCTAAGCTCTTTATCCCAATATCCATATTTCTCCTATCATTTGTTATTAGCCCTTGTACTTCGGAGAATCTCTTTCCCAAAAACTCTTTTTGAAATTTATCTTCAGCTGACATCTCCAAGAATCAAAATGTGTGCTAATTGAATTAACAAGAGATTTTAAGTTACCAAATGAAGAGGCCAAAAGATCCTTCTAGAAGGATGGCATGATTTTGTCCAATGCACCGGATGCAATCTCTATTAGCTCATAGTCTTCCATGTGAGACTTCAAAAGTTTTTATTTTGCCTTTGCTTGAGCAAAGGATGCTATCTTCATAGTTTGAACCAAGGAGAGGGAATCAAAATTGAATGGTCCTTGAAACAGTTCCGGTTCATCAATCTCCATCATTTCTTTGGTCAAGAAATCTTTAACTATTTTTGTAGTGTCTCTTACCGGAGACAGAGTCTTCTTTCCTTTTGCAGCCTCAAAGCTATCTCCTGGAGTCTTCTTTGTCTGATCTTCTTCTCTTCCCTTTACCTCTCCTTCTTGACTGATTTTCTCTTCTATTCTTTCTTCTCCTTTAGATCCGAAGTCTGCTGGGGAATCCAGAAGAGAGGTGTTTACTTCTTCATGGACTTCCTCTTCCGGAGTGGAGGAATCCAGGCCCTTAGTTTTCTCCTCACCTATCTCCTTTGATTCTTCTATAGTTTTCTCTATAGGATCTTCATCACCTAAGTCCTCTATAACTAGAATATTGAATCTTTTGTATGCATTCCGGAGGATGTCTTCAGTCTCTTTTGCCACCTGATCATTTTCTCTGAGCATAAGTTTATTCATTCTAGCTTTGCTCCGGAACTCATCCTTGCAATCCTTGAGGATCATGTTCATTTGTTTAAGAGTGATGGAAAGATAGAGCTGAATAGCTATCTATCCTCGGATCTCTAGGTCCTTTGCCTTAGCATTATTCTTTCTTATTTCAAGTTCCTTCTCTAAGCTTTTGGGAATTAGAGATTTGATCTCAATGAAAGCTTTATTATAGATGTTAAGATACCTGACTGTAGCATCTTGCAAAATCTTCTAGTCAGCTTCATTATATTCATCATAAAATTTAGTCATTGGTTTCAGGTTCCCATTCACAGTGACTGATTTGATGATATCATCAATGCAGAGAGTAGGCTTTTCAACAAATTCTTCTACCTTTTCTTCCTTACCTTGATCGGTAGAGGATTCACCGGACACTTTCTTCTTCTTCTTCATTTTCTTGACTTCCTCATCAGTCTCAGTTTCTTCATCATCCTTCTGACTTGTATAGGGCCTTGTTGCCTTTTTCTTTGTTCTCTTCTCTCCCTTTTTGGATGTCCTGGCTTCCAATTTTGAGGCTTTTTGACTCATAGAAGTGGCTGGTGCAGAGCTTTTGGAGGATGTGGTCTGGGAGGGGGCTTGCACTGAGGCACTTTCCTTTTCTATTTCTTGCTTTTCTTTCTCTGCTCTTTCCATCTTCTCTTTGTTGGCATGAATTTCCTCCTTTGATATTCCATGCCTCTTGGCGAATTCTTCTACTTCCCTTCATACTTTTCTCTTGATCTCAAGCTATCTTAGTTCAACATGAACTTTTACACTCAGCTCTTGGAAGGTTCCAAACCTTTCTACCTTAGGGTCCTTGGACTGACTCAATAGATGTTGGATGTGCAGCTCTAGGATTTTCTCATCAACCTCATACCCCATTGGCATGATCCACACTATTATTGGTTCCACTGCCTCCATTAGGCATTGATCAGTGTCTACCATGAAGCACACTGTATCCTTGTACTTCTCAACCAATGATTGGGGGATTCTTTCTCTGGCTTGCATCATATTTTGAAAGTTCTTGAAGTAGCCCCAGAGTGCTGTATTCTATGCCTTGGCATCACCAAGCCCATGCATATAATCTCTGATTTGTATGGCTACTGGTTTGTCATTTCGCCATATCCAACCACTAGATCTGGGTAGCTCATTCATATAGTAGAAGAATAGGCAAAGTATCAAGCCACCATAATTAAATGAATTGTTTTTATCCTTCTTTATTTTCTGCAAATTCTCTAACAGTTGGTCCAAGAGATGCTCACAAAGATCATAGTCAGCATTTTCTCTTAGCATCTGATAAGCAGTGTAAATTACAGTTTCAGGTACTGAATTTTCCTTGTTGGAGTGATATATCTTGTAACCAATTATCATGGAGGAAAACTTGATATCTAGATCAGTGATATCTTCTATTGTCATTGCTCTCTTGTCAAATTTTGATCTGGTAGCCTCACTCACAGTTTGGTTTTTGACCGATTTGAGAACAGGTAACCCTCCAGATGAGTGCAAACTAGTTACCATCCTAATATCATCTTTTGTGATCTTAAATGGTCTATTCAACCACATGAAGTTGTCATGCACTCTGCTCAAAACATACCAGACCCACTCATCTTCTGTAAAATAGGGGAAATGGATGCACTGTCTAAAATGCTTATCACAGATGGCTTTGTATTGGGGTTTAAGTTCAAGTGATTCATCTATCAGTTCCTTGTGGTAGATATCCATTAGCTTGGATTCCCTAAATTCTTCAATGTTTACGTGTATGTAAACCCTAATATCTTCTACATGTAAAACTCCATGCGAAATGCTAGAAAATGCGCCTAGGGGATCAACTTCTAGAGATTTGTAGGGATGTTTCTTGAATTTAGGGCACGGCCTATCAATGATCTTCACAACATTCAGAGTAGCCATCTTTCAAAAGATTTAGAGAGAGTTAATCAAGAGTGGAAAATACCTTTTACGCTTCTAGGGTTCACGATATGAGCTGGATCAGATTGCAGGATGAATCGACTTCTGCGGTTGATTTTTGAGAGGTTTAAGACAATTTAGTTGTAGAGCTCCTTCTCTCTTCTTCTTGAATGAAAATGTGCAAATGATGAACAAAAGAACCCTTATATTTCTGCGCAAACCCTAATTTCACATTGTAATAAATGCACAACTTAAGTTATTCTGGTTGCTTTGTTCTCCTTGTCCTGAGAGATCTTTCTGGATCACTAGATGCACTTAGAGTTATTCTCGATGAATATTGACAATCTATCTACCTTTCTCCAATCATTCCATTTATCCATAGATCAAGATACCTCAAATTTGAATCATACTAGATCTAACTATGAAAATCTTGTTCTTACCGGATGACTATTAAACTGGATCAATCTTGGAAGATTAACCTCTTCTAAATTTCTTGTGGATCTTCCATATCTTTATCAAGGCTTATTTAGATTTTTCTCTGAGAACCCTTTAATCCACAACTTTCCATGTGCCAATTTTAGGCACCAATTGACTGGCTGGGCGAACTTGTTTTCTTTTGTGACTCCCCCTAAGCCAGAGCTCATCTATTTAGTTTTCGGAAGGAATATCAGCACCAGATTTTGGTGTGGATCCATCCTACATTTTTTGTACTCCTCTTCATCAAATCTTGTTCATCTCCCTTGAATTTAATCTGCATTCACTTTTCCTTTTCCTTTGTCTTGGTTTTGATTATGATGCACCAAACCCTTTTTGTCCTGATTCTTACTTCTGCAAAATTTGGCAATATGACTTGATCTATTACAATTGTAGCAAACAACATTTCTTTGCATATTTGACTAATATCCTCTTGATCTACACTGATTAGCCATATGTCCCATTCTATTGCATGCAAAGCATCTACCATTGAATGAGTTGTTCATTTGCATATTTCTACACTCATGAGATTTGTGACCATACCTTTTGCAATTAAAACATTGTCTGAAAAAGGATGAATTAGTCTGATTCATTCTTCTTCTGCATTGATTTGCTTTATGAGCAAAGTTATTGCAATTATGGCAGTATCCATTGAAGGATGGATATCTTTGAGCATTTGGTTGCCTTACTGGAGGTCTTCTAGGCCTATTCCTTGGATTTCCTAATCCAGAGTTCTTTTGACCGGATCTGGATCTTTCACCTTTCTCATACCCCAAGCCTTGCTTGTCATCTACCCTCCTTTGGCTTTCAAGAAGAACTTCAAGCTGAGCAGAGCTTATCTTAAATTTCTCTTTGTATTCATTCGCTATTTGAAGATCACTTTTTAGAGTGTCAATCTGATTCTCAAGTTGTTCTTCATTATCTCTAGCTTCTTCAAGATCAGATTCCAAATGCCTGATTATTCTATTCATTTTGTGGTAGTCTTCTAACTTCTCCTTGAGAGATTGTTTTAGATTATCTTCAGTCTTTCTTTTCTCTTCAATTTCTTGGGTGAATTTCATAACCCCTGAATCCATTTCATGTCTTACCATAATGACCTCTTTTGATAGCTTCTCACATAATTTGTTCTTCTCATTCAGATCTTGATTAGTATCATTGGCTTCACTTTGACTTGCTAATTGCTGAAGAAGTTCCTTTCTCTTTTTCATAGAGATACTTAGTTTCTCCTTTAGTTCATTTATGAAATCATCATCTTGTTTGAGTCTTTCCCTCAAGTTATTGACTTCAGAGTGAGATTGCTCAAGATCATCAAGGGCAGACTGAAGTTGTTCCCTCATACCATACATATCCATTGGAATTCCCAGATCTTCCTCAAGCTGTTAGGCTTTGTTTGGAGGAACTTAGCTTTGATACCAATTGTTGATAACTGAGAGGGGGGTGAATCAGTTATCTTAATTAATTTAACTTTTTGTTCTTCTTTAATAACTAGTGCAACATCAAAACAAATAAGCATCCATAACCATGAAAGAAGAAATAAAATCAATACACATAACACAATGATTTTGACCTGGAAAACCCTGTTAAGGGAAAAACCATGGGGTGACTAACCCAAGATTACATTCTATATTAAAAGAATAGAAGTACAAAATGGCACTTGCCAATTAGGGCACACTGCTCACAAGAGGCTCACTACCTACAAGAGACTCACTATCTACAAGGTACAAAGAAAGTAACAAGATACTTGAACTGATGAGAAGCATCCACATATGCTGAGGTTTAGTTTCAGTTAGGCTCAATACACTGATCTACTACACTTCATTCTTCCTCTTCTTTGGTGTTGTTGTCCTGTCACATACCGGACCTGTATTACTACTTCCACACTGCTCTCTACTTTTCTTTGCACTACACAACACACCACACACACCTTCTCATCGAAATCCATCTAGTATATATATCTGCACAAAGGATTTCAACATCTTTCTAGTTGGCATCTAGAATACTCAATATTTTCCCAAACTCTGGTCTGTCGGCTGAATCCTTGCTTACCAAGTGATGTGTATCAAAGATATGCTTATAGAGGTCATCAATCATGTCAGCCAACCATGAATGATCCCTTAAGAAACTTGATCATCATCAACTTCTCATCCGGATTAAGGTCTGATGCTCTGCTGGTTAGTTCTTCCTCAGTCTACTCTGCCAAACAGGAACCCAACACTTAGGTGCTCATATCTTTTTATTCTTTGATCACTGGAGGCTCAATCTCTGGAATTTATTAGTCATGGTACTCCTCTTGACTTCGCCAAGTCCACAATTTGCTGAGATACTTCCTCTAAGAGATCTGGACCTGATTGTCAGACCTTGCTGCATGCTTTGTTCTTGCTTATCAGACCATAACACTCTTCAATCTGACTTTCGGTATGGACACACCATGTCTTGCGGATGGGTGGGAAGGACTTTGTTTCCATCAATGACAACATTCGTGAAGCCATACAGTGTCTCCTGCCAACAATTTTCATGATCAATTTTGAAATACAAATTACTGTCAGCAATACCTTTGTTAAAACCAATCTTCAAAAGATGCTTATCCAATCTTTCATACCATGTTCTTGGGGCTTTCTTTAGTCCATACAGTGCTTTCTTCAACTTGCAAACCATATCACCATGATCAGACAATTGAAATCCATCATGTTGCTCAATGTATACTTCTTCTTCCAAGTCTCCATTCAGAAAGGCAGACTTGACATCCATCTGATATACTTTGAAATCCTTGAAGGCAGCAAAAGCAAGAAATAGTCTGACTGCTTCAATTCTTGCCACCGAAGAAAAAGTTTCTTCAAAATCAACTCCTTGTATTTGAGAGTAACCCTTGCAAACCAGTCTAGCTTTATTTTTTATTATGTCACCAACTTCATTTAGTTTGTTCTGAAAGACCCATTTTGTTCCAATCGCATTCTTATTTCTAGGCCTGAGAACAAGATCCCAAGTGTGATTTTTCTCAATTTGCATCAGCTCTTCCTCCACTACTTTAGTCCAGTTATCATCATTGCAAGCTTCATTCACTGTTTTAGGTTCAATCTTTGAAATTAGACAGTACTCTTCTGAATCTTGAGCAATCCTTCTTCTTGTTTGTACACCTTTGCTTTTATCACCTATGATTTGATCTTCAGAGTGATTCAGTCTTACATACCTGGGAACTTTGGGAATTTCTTGTACTTCTGATTCTTGATTAGGATCATTCAAACTCATCTCTTCTTCTTGATTTACCAGATCAATTTGAGTCTAAATTTTAGAAGGGGTTTGGGCTCTTTGAATCAGGACACCATTCTGATCATCTTCATCATATTCATAAAACCTTGAGGGTTTTTCAATTCCTTCATCAACCTTCACATTTGTGCTTTCTATAATCTTTCTCAACTCTTGTTATAACACTGGTATGCTTTTCTTTGAGTAGAGTAACCCAAGAATATTCCTTCATCACTTCTAGCATCAAACTTGCCTAGATCTTCATCTCTTTTAATGTAATGTTTTCTACCAAAAACTCTAAAATACATCACTATGGGAGTGATGCCAAACCAAAGTTCATAAGGAGTCTTACCGGTATTGCTTCTGATTTGAACTCGATTAAGAGTGTAGACTACAGTGCTTATAGCTTCTCTCTAGTAAATCTGAGGAACATTTGCTTCCAACATCATGGTTCTAGATGCTTCTTGGATGGTCTGGTTCTTTCTTTCCACTACTCCATTCTGTTGTGGAGTCCTAGGAGCAGACAATTGTCTTCTAATTCCATGCTTCTCACAGAATTCAATAAACTCACTGGATGTGAATTCTCCACCTCTATCAGACCTCTGACATTTTAATTTTAATCCGGTTTCATTCTCTACCATAGCCTTGAATATTTTGAATTTCTCAAGAGCTTCTGATTTCTCTTTTAGAAAAGTAACCAACATCATCCGGGAGTAGACATCAATTAATAGCATGAAGTATCTATCACCTTGCACACTTCTGATTCTTGCCAGACCACATAAATCAATATGAACTAAGTCCAATAATCTGGTAGAAGACTGTTCCTTGCTTTTGAATGAGACTCTGGTTTGTTTCCCCAACTGTCATTCTTTGCACAAACTATTTGTAGGTTTCATTAGTTTTGGAAGATCTCTTACGGCCTGAGTGTTGCTTATCTTGATGATATTATCAAAATTCACATGACACATCCTCCTATGCCATAACCAACTATGATCAATTTGCATGAATAGACAACTTTTACCAGTACCAACTAAATGGAAGATATTACCTTTTGTTTGAGTACCAGATGCAATCTCTGTTTCAGAAATTTCAAAGATCTTGCATTTTCCATTCTTGAATCAGAGATCATAGCCTTTGTCCACCAATTGTCCAACACTGAGGATATTGTGCTTCAATCCTTCAACATATAGTAAATTACTAGTTTTGTTCTTTCCATCAAAAGAAATAGTTCCTCTACCTCTGATTCTACCAGCAGAATTATCACCAAACTTTACCACTCCTCCATACCTTTCCAAATCTATGAACTTATTTTTGTCACTTGTCATATGGTGAGAGCATCCACTATCAATGACCCAGTCATCCTTTTCTTCAACTTGGGCAGCCAGAGCTCTTTCTACAACTTTATGATTGATAGATTCAGAGGGCATTGGATCTTCTTCTTTGATGGAAATAAACACCTAATCACTTCCGGATTTGTTTCCTATCTCTGATTCATCATCCGTTACTCCTTCATTATCATCATCTTCATGAACATAGTAACAATTCTTCTGGAACCTTGATTAGTTAGGATTTGGCCTTGAAAATCTTTCCAGACACCTTGAGGCAAAATGACCAATCTTATTGCAATTAAAACACTTAAAAGGCAATTTCCTTTCATACTTACTGGATCCTCTTGGCAGTCTTTTTACAATAAGGGCTTCAAGCTGAGCAGTTTCAACATCTTCTTCTTCCAAGTCTTTTCTTGCTTTTTCATACCATGATAGTTTCCTTGAAGAGTTCTCTCCTAGATCAAACCTCAAGAACACAGTCTATCATCACTGTCACAATAGAATAGCTGCTTACAGACCTCCAGATTATGAACCAATTGAGTTTTTATTTCACATTGACTTCCTAAACACTCCTTCAAATCTATAGAATAGGATATTGCATTTCTGGATCTCACCGGACCTATCTGTGTCACTCTGTCACCTCTGAACACCTGCTGGAACTGGTTTTACTTGAGCAGCCACAACTTCTTCAGATCTTCATGTGGACCTCTGAAATATTTACTGGATCATCGTAAGACACATATCTACAAACCCTTTGAAGTGCATCCTCTGATCTCCATCTTAGCAGGGATCTTTACCTTACTATCTTCACTATTCTTCTATGTTCCTTATCATTAATTCAATAGGAGTATATTGACATCAATGACAACACTGGTTAGGCCCATACTTGCAACAACCACTTGATGCAGAGTAGGGGTTTAGAAGGTTCCAAAACTCAAACTTGATTGATCAACCAAGCCCATCAACTCTCCTCTTTTATAAGACATGTTTGCTATGGTTTGTGAAAGCACCAAAAAGATGGTTTGCTATCTTAGACCTCTTGCCAACCCCCTGATTCACCTTGAACAACACCAACATGATAGGTTTTGGATATCCAAACTTACTAAGACCTTGACTCCTTCTTGCTATCGTTCCCTAGTAAACTGCCCTATTGGCTCGTAGCCCTAAGAACAAGGTTTTTCTAACATAACTTGAGGAAAACATGTCAAATCCAAAAACCAATAGGCATTACAGATACCCTTTTAAATGTTACACAACATATCAAGAAAGCAAGTAGGGTTGTTTTGGAACACAGGCTTCAGTAATTGACTGGTAATGCTGCAACTAGGCCTAATTAAGCCACTTTTGCAAAGCAAGTACAAGCAAATCACACTCCAAACTTCCAACACCTACTCTAGGGATTCAATGGGATTGTAAGAGGTCTGAATATGTAGGTTTTGTGGGTCATGAGTTACACCAAGTCACCTTTTCAATAAATCACTAACCCTCCTATGCTTGTAGGCCTAATACATGAGGATATTAGGCATGTCTTGATTCATCGAACTCTCCATTCTTAACCCTTGCACCTGGAACATTATCAACACTAAAATACATCCTATCTAAGATCATTCCACCAAGTTATGGAAGATGACACTGGTGGAATGGGTCAAAAACCCTTTTTTTTGTACAAACCCTCAATCTCTAGGGTTTACAAACTTGTTTTCAGAAATCAGGGTATAAAACTACTCAAAGTATATGAAATTTGACCAAACTAGAGTCAAATGAAAGCTTCTTCATACACCAACCAAATTTCATGCACTTCTGATCATGACAGTTCAGTACAGAATCATACAGGACATGGGAACAACAGAAAAATAGAGAAATTACAGGAAAAATAGAGTTATCTTTATTTTTCTTTTCTTCACACACCTTCATTAGCCTCCCTTGAAGTTTTTTTGATCAATTTAAACATCTAGCCCCAAATCTCAACTGTGTTAACCACTTTTCAAACTAATAAGGTCGTTCAACTTCTCCAAAAACATGTGAATGCCAAATTTCTTAATGAAGATGTCATTTTTTCACTCCTAGAACTGACCTTATGACCAAAACACATATGATGACATGAAAAATTGTCTCATCAGACCTTATTACAACCAGAATTTGGACTTGACAACATTTACCAACATGTGGTGTGACTAGGACAAGGTGCCCCTACACCACTCTTGTTCCTCTATCACTTTATGACATAGCCCTAGACTATGACCCAACTTATACCATGGCTCATAATAAAAAAATCTCATATAGAAGAAATGTACAACTCCTTATACCTCAATGGTCATGACAATTGTGATCATGACACACATTTTGAGTAGATCAAACAAAAAAAGAATCAATCCATTACATAAAATCTATAACTTTTCTACAACGATGTTGGAAATCTTGAGGATGAGACCAACCCTCCTTTGTCAATCCCTTCATTATCTATACTTATTATAACTATTTATGGAATGGACATCCTTATAGGTACAAGGAAAATAGTGAATGAGTCTCACCCTCCCTAGTCTCGCATCTCTTCTTCTCCCCTTTCTTCCAATATCCATCCCCTTCGTCCATCTACTTTTGATGATATACCTCCTTTCATTAATTATTCCCAACAAAGTTCTCTACCTTTACTCAATGCTTTCACACCACTTAACTCTCAACCCCCTCTTTCCTTCTCTTCCTTTCTTTTAGCTCATCATTTCCCTATTCCCCATGCTATCTCTCATACTACCAATGTTCCTCCCACCTCCCTATATACACTTCATCCTACATTCCCTTATTTTAACTCTCCACCATCTACCCCACAACAATCCTTTCATTGTTCTAACCTAATACCATACCCATCACCATGCTTCTATACCACACCCTTTTACCCAACTCTCTTTCCCCACTTCTATCCCTCCCACCCATCATATGCCTCCTCTCTTAGTGTCCACTACTGAACCTACCATAGGCACATTCTCCACCTCTTAAGAACTATGTAAACTATGTTAGATGTCATTCCCACTTCTTCCAAAAATACATCATTGTAGACTTCCATCACAACCCACTATCTAATGGAAATCTTTCATATGATTTTTACATATGTTTTGTTGGCAAAGCTCTTTCAACTACTTGTTCAAAATTCCATCATTGCTACTTGTTCATATTTCTTAGATGATCATTGTTTGTTGGCAAATATATTTCCATGAATATTAAAGCACTACCTATGTGCTTGAATGGTTTTATTCTCTTCCACATGGTTCCATTTTTTCATATCTAGAACTAGCTAATGCATTCATGCAACACTTTAAAGTTGATATTGGCTTGAAAATTACCCTCTCAAATTTTGTACAATGTAAACAAGGACACATGGAGGGTGTTAATAACATTGTCCTATATTGCTAATTTTGGTTAAAAAAATACATTACCAAATTTCTAAAGATGAGATGTAATGTCTCTTCATCAGAAAATTACTACTCCAAATGAAGAATTATGTCATGTTCAATTTCTATGCAAACTTTTCTAATTTGTTTACTAGTCTAAGGGATGAAGACCTCAAGTTTTTATATGTCAATATTTTATGTTATAATCCATAGATTCTTCTACTTCCTAACCCTCCAAATTTTCTAAAACTCCCTTAAAAAAGAGAAATGGATCTTTAGCATTGCCTAAACCTAATAACAAGACAAATGTTAATTGTGTGGATCATTTGCACACCTCTATAAATGTCCTCTCTTTCAAACCCCATTCTTTTGCAAGTTCACATTCCTTTTTGACCCTCTTCACATAGTTCTAGAATAGCTTCTTAATTCCAATATGATAACAATTCTCCATATACAACCACAAGACATATTCATTTCTCTTCCATATATAACCACTAGGAACAATCTATATATGCTCACTTAGGCATATCTTTAAAACATATCTAGGGGATCTTCTAAAATACTTTAGGATCTATTATTCTTCTTGTACTTATTAAAAAATGTAAAGAGGAAATATTATTTCGCATTATCTCTACTTCTAATCATTTTGAATTTCTCCTTGAACATTCATGGATAATTTAGTTCTAGGTTACCTCTTTCCTCTTGCATCAATATGTAAATTTTATACATTAGGGAAGGGTGTTCACTATCCCAGTGACCCTATCAAACTCTATATGAATTTTCAAAATTTACTATTTAAACCTTCATACCCACCCCAAATAAATGATTACATGAATGCATTAATTTTTCATCTTCTATTAAAAAATCCCATAAAGAACAACTATGCCAAACACATGCATTATTTCCAAAGGATATTTTTCACAACTGTAGCATCAAAAATTTCATACCCTTGCAATTTCATGCTAAATTTTGGACTTGATTTAGTATCAATTTCCTTAGTTTGTTTGTAGGATCATTTTATCCCTTGAATTAGCCTTTTCCCTTCTCATGGTGCGTAGGCCTTATTTCCAATGTTATCTTTTCATCAAATCTATTATTGCTTTTGTAATATCCCTATGATGTTCTAGCATCTTGTTATTTTTGAGCCCAAACTATCTAGACATTATCACTTCACATGGACGTCTACATGACGTGCTAGCATCACATGATAGTTTCTAATCATTTCATCACTTCTCTCCTACATGGGTCAGTGGTAACACCTTGAAATGATTCCAAATGGCTTGTCAGCCTCCTCCTCTTCCCTCCTCCTCTCTTTTAGAATCTATATTTTTCATTTTTGTCTCTCTTGGATCTCTCTTGCAACTTCTTACACTCTACAACTCTCTACAACTTTTTCCAACTTACTTCAACATTTTATAACATTCTCCTTCATCTCTATTATCTCTTAGCTTCTTCAAGCCCCTGTAGGTGATATTGTTCTTATTTTTTGTTAATGAAAGTATTTATTTTGTTGTTCCCTTGACCACCTTGGGATTTTCACATCCTTCAACAGTTCATTTTAGTCACTGTTCTTATTTATAGATGCACTTAGATTAAGAACACACACTATTTTCTTTGTATCTATCTATTGGTTGATGTGGAGGTAGAAATACCAAATTAGGGGTTTGACTTGAAGGCAAACCCCTAAACAACCCCAAAAATTTTCTTTTGTTTCAACTATAGGTATTTGGGAAGCATTCAACTGCATGGAGGCTTGTTGGCTTCTTTCTTCCTCTTGTTATTTCAATATTTCATTTAATTACCTAGTTTATCTTTAATGTTTCCTTTATGTTGTTATTTTGTACCTTGTTATTGCATTCCCTTGTTTTGGTTTTGCAGACTAGATGAATTGTTGATTGGAATTTCACATTTTCTAGGAAATGTACGATTTTTGGACCATACAAACGTCCGCACAACATGTTGGTGTACTAGGCAGTGGCTTCCTTCTTCTAGCTCTGATTTCCTCTATTCACCCTCTTTTCAGCTCTATAATTCATTTTTGTAAATCAATTTCCATTTTTTTGTAAATTAACATTTTCCATTCTAGCACATGTTTAATGTAATATAGAAGTAAGTGGTAGCTTAATTTTTATATTACATTTTGGTGAACCTACCTCTTTAGCACTTAAAATACCTTCTTTTTCATTAAATTTTCTTCCAAAACAAACTAAAGAAATCTTTTCTCAAAAAAAATTAGGGCGTTGCCTCAAACCCCATTCCATAGTCCTAAAGGAGAAAAACAGAGGCCTCTAGTTGAATCTATCAATACCTTTTTTAATATTCTCCTTCTTTTCTTCATAATAAACATGTTATCTTCTTTTCTAACATCACCTTCTAGATTTTCTCAAAAATTTTGTGAGAGTGATGTTCCATTCCATGTATGTAATGGTGACTTAGCTCTTTCTATGTCACTCTATTCTTTTGATCCCTCTCCTAAGATTCCTCCTACTTATGAGGATATTTTGGTGCAAGAGGATGAAATCATTAATACTTTTCTTAACATTACTTTGTGTTCTCTTCATTTCAATGCTTTCCCTTCCAGAGATGAAGCATTAGTAGATGAAGAGTCTCACCTCACATTAGATCCCCCATGGATAGATGGTGAGCATACTACTTCTATATCTTCTCCTACATCATGTACTCCTCAAGAAGAAAATAATGTTAATACAATCATTGTTAATCTACTTATCCCACCTTCTAAGGGGTTGTTAGATAAGTCCATTAATGTAAAAAATATTTCTTCTATTCCTAAAATCATTGTGTGTGGGGTCCCTTATTTGCCCCGACCTTCTCATCCTATGATCATTGTTCAAGGTACTCCTAACAGTCCCCAACCTTCTATGTTTTTCTCTCATTTTCTTCAACATATGAAGTGTAATGTGCCTACAAATACTTTTTACCATACAATAGACCACACATATAACACTCAGTAAAATAAACAAGTTACGCCTATTCCCATTTCCCTTCCTCCACTAAATCCTATTCTTCCACCACCTCCTCATCTTTCTACAGAGAATACCAAATATTATGATATTGTTAAGTAGCTACAAGCTACACAAGCTAAGATCTCTCTTTGGGACCTAACACAAGTTTCACCTTATCATCATAGTGCCCTTTAGCAGGCCTTGCAAAAGATATCCATACAATCTTCTATGAAGCTGATAGACATGGCTACTATTCTTGAATGATTTCATTCTAATTCCACTAATATCACTTTTCATTTCTCTAAACTCCCTAAAAATATGAGTGAATTGGACACTTTTGAAGAACCTAAAATAGTCAAATGTGGGGGATAAAATGGAGAAAATTGCCAATGGTGGCATATAGCCACTAAAAAATTTCCTATACTGTAAAGAGCCAAAAGTATGATGAGTGGTACACAATTGGATCAGTGCTTTTGGGAAAAGGCTATGAGTACTAAACTTTTTTACTTTAAATCAATCTTCATGTTTAGCTCTTGGAGAAAAGACTCCATATGAAATATGAATAGGTAAGAAACCTTATATTTCACATTTAATGGTATTTGATTATGAGGTTTTTGTTCACATGCCTATGAAAAAATAATCTAAGTTGGATCGAAAAGCACAGAAATCCATCTTTATTGACTATGGTGAGAATGTAAATGATTCTAAGCTTTAGAATCTTGTAACCTTGAAAATGATTTATTCTAAGGATGTGATTTTTAAGGATCTTAGAGTATTTTTAGATCTTGTACCTTCGATGGAAAAATAAGGAAAAGAAATAATACATTTTGAGACTAAGTTCATGAAGCAGGAAGATGCGCATGTTGAAGAACAAAATGATGGATTAGAGGATGGAGAGGAAGAAGAGGATTCATGTGAGAGTTCTAAGTAGGTTGAGCATGTAGAGGATAGGAAAAGTATCTTGATCTACCTTTGAGATGATCCATGGGACAACAAAATCTAGTTGATATGTATAGCCCATTAGATTTCCATTATATATTTGCTTTGTCATGTACTAATGATGAACTAAAATATTTTAGGGAATCTTTCTCTTTAGATGATCATGATTCTTGGATGGAGGACATGTAGGAGGAGATGATGTCCTTGGATAGATGTGGCACTTGGGATCTTGTGAGGTTGCCCAAGGGAAGAAAGGTCATTGCTTGTAAATGGGTGTTGAAGAAGAAATTTAGAGTAGATGGTAAGTTAGAGAGGTACAAAGCAAGATTGGTGGCTAAGGGATACTCCCAAAGAGAGGGAGTTGATTTTGGTGAAATTTTCTCTCCTATTGCTAAACCAAATTATATTAGATTCCTACATTTTATTGCTACTACTTGTGACTTTTAAGTAAAGAAAATTGATGTAAAAACTACATTCTTGCATGGGGATCTTGAAGAATAAATTTATATGTGATTGCTAGATGGGTTTGAGAAGAAAATTTGGTTGGTAGGTTAAAAAATATTACATGTTTTGAAACATTTGGGATGTGATATCAAAAGTTCTTTACTTTTACATTGAAATTAGGTTATGTTAGAAGCAAGTAGGATCACTATGTTGTTACTAAATGTATTGATGATCATATTTTAATCATTGTGTTGTATGTTAATGACATGTTTTTATTGGTAACAGTAAGGTGATGATTAGGGAGCTTAAAACTTATCTTTCTGGTATTTTTGACATGAAGGATTAGGGTCAATAAAATTTATTCTATGAATAGAAATTAGTAGGGACCAAGTTCCCAAAAATATTTGGCATAGTTAGAGTAAGTATGTTGACACTATTTTGTGGTGATTTTGTAAGAGTCCCCAATGGACTCAAAAGGTGAAGATAACCTACGAAACTTAATATTATCTTCTACAATAGAAAAAAAACACAAGAGGATAATTTTCTCAATATGGATGCAATTAATGAATTGAAATAATAAATTACATATGAGATCTTGCTTTTATATTTGCAAGATAAACAACCCTAAGAGCTTAAAAAAGCCCTAAGTAAACTTAATAAAGTGTAATTAAATAAATAATTACAACACCTCCCTTAAGTGCAACTTAGGGAGAATGAGAAAATGTAAATGATGAAAAAATGGGTCCTAGATACAAGGCCATATTAGGTACCCATAAACAAAAAATCTCTTAGAAATGGAGAAATAGAGAAAAAACCATAGGAAAAAGCCTCTCTCCAAAAGAGAAAACATGAAAGAAGTGATGAAATAAGTGATAGATGAAGGACTTAATATGACCCCCCAAGGAATACATCCAACACAAATATACAATCAATAACCCCACCATAAGAGAGAATATAGAGAGAAGGTATGGTGACCCCCCTAGAAGCGAGAAGCATGGAACCCTATGCCAAGAACCCAAAACAGAGATGAGAAGAGAGACTATGTAACTGCCCCTCAAGATGACTCTTACAGTGCTCATAGATGATTGACAAAGGATGAGAATTAAGATCCAAGAATGTTGAACAATATTCCTCTCCTTAGGAAGAAATAGAACTATAAATATGAGAAAAATATCTTCCCATTCTGAATAGGAATATGTAGGAAGAAAGATGAATGTCTCTAAACTTTGCACATGATCCAAAGACAACAATATTTTCTTTGAATATTACTCAAAAGTCTCCAATTCACTATCAAACTAGGAGTGAATAGGAGGATGAAGAACAATCTCTGAAAAAGAAGATGGTGTTGATGTAACTCCACTTGAGATTGTATCAAATAGGAGATAGATGTCTTCAATATGGTCCTCTAAATCTACAATGACAGACTCTACAAACAATAATGATATTGTTGTCAAATGGTTAGTACTCCCCATGGGATTTGTGACATGGACTAACTACCTCTCATGGATTCATTAACTCTGGCACATGTATTGGAAATTGACAAGTCAACCTTTTGGTTTAACGACAATCGTGGGGCAACAATTGGTATCAGAGTGAAAGGTCACAAGTTCAAATCCCCCTAGGTAATGCTAGGGGGAAATTATTGCCAAATGGTCAGTACTCCCCATAGGATTCATGACATGGACTAACCACCTCCCATGGATTCATTAACTCTAGCACTTGTATCAAAAATTGATAGGTTGACCTTTTGGTTTAATGACAATCGTGGGCCAATAGATATGTTTGGTAGACCATGTGTCCCAATGTGGTAGATCTAGAAAACTAAAATTGTCCTACTACAAGGAATCACTAGAAGCTATCTGAGAAGCAACATTGGACTCTATAGTAGACACAAGTGATGATGGAGAAATGTCTACACATGTTGGGTTAGAATAATTTCAAAAACTAGTGCCATTGGCAATGCATTGTAACTTTTTTAATTGATGAAGCTCAACTAGCAATTTTAAATCATCAATTTTTCTACATGCATTAATATATCATATGCCTTTTTCTCTCACAATAATCACATTACATGATTACACCAAAAAGATTAAATGTAAAAATGATAAAGTAGAGATGAAGCCCACCCAAAATATAAAACTTCTCTAGGTGATAGTATGTCCAAGTTATCAAATAGAAAGTGTAAAACCAACAAACTGAATAAAATAAACCTAGGGATAAATCTAGAAAAATCACATGGGTGACTGTGTAGAGCTCATCAATACCTTTCCAACACCACAAGAATCATGAAAATCAAAGATTGGGCAAAAATTTATGAACTTGGAAGCTAGAAAAGATGCTTGGATTTCAACCTACAATAAAATAGACTAGTAGCATAATCTAGCAAAAATACCAGCACCACTAGATTGTGCTTAGAACCAACTTTCTGACACCTATTCATTTGTGAAAATCTAACTCTATGTATCCAAGTTATGTCAAAAAGAAAAAACTCCTTGAAGAACAATTTAGGGCCAAAAAGGGGCATTGGTGGTGCCTGGGTGGTGATTAGGTGGCTGGTCGAGCCGAGGTGGTGACTGAGCGGTAATCGGGTTGTGATTCGGCATAAAGCCAATGATCGACACCTAGAAGCAAAGGTTAGAGAATTGACAATGATGAATTGATAGAGTTTGGGCATAAATAACATGTTTGTGCCACTTTAAAGGAGACAAGGTAGTTGATTACTGGTGGTGGCTGGTGTGAAGCTAACTATGAATGGATTTAGGGAGTGGCAGCCCTTGAAGTGGAGTACAGGGACCATAAATCTATTTGGGGCACCCTTGAAATTGTCCACGAGCTCCAAAATGTAGTCCATAGCCTATTTTTTAAAGTTATGAGGCCATAAAAGGGGACCAATTATGCCATAAGGTAGGCCAACGAGCCCAAAAATTGGCTTGCATGTCCCAAAATAGGGCACACAATGCCAATATTTTTTTAATAAATTACGTACAAACTAGGATATACAACCTTGGAACAAATTATTTTTTCCTAAATGCTCCTAGGTCCTTTTTAGTGATTTGATAGTCAATCTTAGGGTTTTGGGTCTTCTAAGCATGATGGCAAGGTCAGATTTGACCAAAAATGCTCTAAAATTTAGCTTCCATCTGGATCTAGAAAAATAACACCTACTTCAAACCCTCACAAATCTAACCTATGGTGATTAAGTTGAGCCAAAAAAAAAGCTAATCTGACTTTCTTGAATATTCTTAATCTAATGAAAATCTCTATTTTACATTGAAATACACCCAACAAACAACTCTTACCTGATTATCTCCTAGATTTGAAAAGGGGCTTATAGATCTAGATGATCTAATACCATGTAAGAGTTACCAATGAACTCAAGCTCCCAATATCACCTACAAAACTAAAGATTTCTTTCTACAAGAGAAAAAAGGTACAAGAGGATAATCTATTCAATATGGATGCAATTAATGAATTGGAATAATAAATTACATATGAGATCTTTCTTTTATTTTTGCAAGATAGAAAACTCTAAGAGATTAAAAAAGCCCTAAGTAAACTTAATTTAAAGTGTAATTAAATAAATGATTACACCAACAAATTTACTATGCACAATTATAAACCAACAAGTATTCCTTTACCTAGATAGACACTAAGATTTCAATGCATATGTGTTCTAAGTTGGATGATGATTTTGAGGATATGTATAATGTGTATTATGGTAGTGTTGTTGGTAGCCTAATGTATGTAGTGGTTTATACTAGAACACATATTACCCAAATAGTGGGAGTTTTTTCTCACATTTATGTCTGACCTTGGTAGAGAACATTGGACTTTTGTTAAGAGGGTATTTAGATATTTGTAAAAAACATTTTATTATTGTATAAGCTATCATGGTTCTAACTATGTGGGCAAGATATTGGACATACCTGGCTTTGTTAATGAGTAGGTCCACTAGTGGTTATGTGTTTTCTTTTTTTGGCAATGTTGTTAGTTAGATGAATAAGAGGTATCCAATGGTTGTTTTGTCCACTACCAAAGTAGAGTATATGGCTCCTACACATACCTGTAAAGAGGTAGTTTGGTTTTAGAGAGTCTATTTAGGAGTTAGTTTTGATTGCAAGGTGGTTCAAATTAGATGTGATAGTCAAAGTGTTGAATATAAGGAATACTGAGAGGGGGGTGAATTAGTATTCCATAAAACCACTTCTCAACAAGTTTATTAATCCAATTTCCAAAATCAATAACATGAAAATAGAATAATCATAAGAACAACAACCATAAAGACATAACACATGGACACCAAGATTTTTATGTGGAAAACCCAAAAAGGGAAAAACCATGGTGAGTGTTAGCTCACAATATATTATGATAGCTCAATACTAGATTACAAGAAGGCTCATTGCCTTAGGGCTCACTGCCCAGGGCTCACTACCCTATGAAGAAGTGCTCACTGCACAAAGACTCACTACTCAGAGAAAAGAAGAAAGAAGAAGGATTGGTTCACTACCAGAAGATGAACTACTGTAAATGCATCTACCACATGTTGGATCACAATTACATTGAAGTTTCAATATACAGATTCAAAGGTCTTCATTTGTTCTACTCTGCTTCTCAACTTAACTACATATACTCTATTTTATGTCCTTGTTCAACTTTTTCTGCTTTGCACTCTTCTCATAATCCTTCACACTTTGAATTCACACACCTCGCACCAACCAACACCACACCAACATCAAATTCCATTGAGTATATATATTCACTACAAGATTTGTCTCATAATCAGATCAGCAAGCAAAACATAAATCGTGTACACAAATACTACATCTTGTTGGCTTGAACTTGTGTAAAATCTATAATGTAGACTTAAAAAAACATACAAAAGTCTTCATATAGGTCACCTTCAATCATACCATCACTTAGATTGACTATTCAGACAATATAACTTCTCTACATAAGAATCTAACATGTCTGTCAGCTTGTTCCTTAAGAGTATACTTGATCAACTCATCTGTCACATCATAATTCCCAATACGGACCATATGAGACTCTGAGATGCATAACCAACAATCATTCTGGATCTCTTAGCATACCTTCAGAACCGTAGAACAAAATATACAACTGCGAAGGAATGTGAACCCTTTTCTCTAGCACTGTGCACTATTCCTGACTTAACTGTGTTCACCCAGACTTAAGTATTTTACCATGTGACTTCCGGAGGAAGTCAAGACTTGAGCACTGGAACAAATCATCACTAAATAGCTATGAAAAATATACCTAATCTGCATATACTAATCTTTTATTGCAGAGGCATACCATCCCAAACATTGTTACTTACTCTGTATAATGTATACTGTTTATACTTAGTTATTTCTGCTTCTGGAGTAAAGTATCTTTGTCATACCGGTGGAGTCTCTTTCCTTTGTTACCATCAATGACAACATTCAATCATCAGAACAATGTCTCTTGCTAACAATCTCCCCCCTTGGCATTGATGGCAACACTTAGTGAAAAATGTGCATCTGCTCCCCCTTACTCTGTGTTTCTTCTCCCCCCTAAGATGTTTTCCCATTTTTCACTGATCTTCTTCTCCCCCTTTGACATCAATGGCAAAGGTGTATGTACAAGAGTCAAAATTAGACCAAAAATGCAAAAATCTTCATACTCTGCTGCATATGTACACATACAATACTTCAACTCAATTAGTTGACGGTGAAAGAATATCCTTATACACAATCTTTAATTGTGTAATCTCTTCATCCCATCGAATCTTAGCTCCTTCCAAAATTTGAATGTGACCATTTATTATAAAGACGGATTCTTTTGCCTTTTGCACATCAGAATTTGTGTCAATTTGTGAAGCTGCATGTGCTTCTGCTACAATACTGAACATTGAAACTAACTTAGGACTAATTAGTCCTCTCAACTAACACATTTTATTTTTCATCTAATCCCTCTTATTTATAATATCACTTAACTATTATGAATATTAATTACTTATATTTATTTTCTTCTCACTGACTCAACTATTGGATCAAATGATTTAGAAATATTTATTAGCTGTTGTTTTAGATCCTTTACCTTTTCTTCTAGCTCTTTTGTGGCTACCAGCCATGATAGACAAAATTTATATAGGTCACTTGCTTCTTTGATAGCACTCTATATGCCTTTCATTTTATTGTCTAATAGAGCTTTGCCATTCACTATCATAGTCTTCAACTCATTTAACCTTTTCTCATCAAATTCTTGTCTCACTTTTGTCTCAGCAGATTTCTCAAAAGATTCAAAATGCTCACTTACAAAATTTATGAGTCCTTTAAGTTGACTTATAGAAGACAAAGAGGTGTCCTTCTGATATGATGGCATCAGCTTCTCCAAAATGTTGGATGCCTCACTAATCAATTCACTGTCCTGTATGTGAGACTTCAAAATTTCTTCATGTGCCTTTGCCTGCACAATTGATACCAGTTTGAATTTCCATACAAGGGACATTGAGTCTAGGTTTATTGGTCCTTGCAAAAATTCTGTCTCATCCAAGACCCGTTTCTCTTCCTCCAAAAAGTCTTTAATCGATTCTACAGTGTCTCTTGCTATACCAAAGACATCTTCTACTTGGTTTAGCTCCGGAGGATCCAAATTCATAGCTTCATTTGTACCATCCTTTTGTTTCAGTGTAGGGATTTCCTTATCCTATTTCTCTTCTTGATCATTGGCCTTATCTATCTTCTCAATCTTCTCCAATCCTGTCTTGTCACTTATTTGATGTTCTAGAGGGAGACTAGTCTCAATAACTATAGTAGATGCTTCCTTCTCTTTGACCACTCTGTCATCTAACCCTCGGTTCAAATTCACTTCCACAACAGATTTTCATCTCCAACATTTTCTTCATCATTGTCATATATTGTTGGGAAATGAAATTCTTTTAGCACTCTTAAAGTGATTTCCTCAGTCTCCTTAACTACTTTCTCAGTGTCATTTGACATGAGAGTATTCATTCTCCTCTTTGTTTTGAAATCCTTGTTGAGTGCTTTGGAGATTTCTATTTTGTCTTCATGAGAGATCTCTAGACATAACTTTATCAATGTATGCTCACAGAGTTCAATGTCTTTTGCCATAGCTGCTTCTTTTCTTGCAGACATAATACTGTTCAAGCTATTAGGAAGATCACCAATGATTTCACTAAGAGCCTTAATGTATACGTTCAGATATTCTATAATGGCATCTTCCAAAACCCTTTTATCTGCATCATTATAATCATCATAGAATTGGCCTATTGGTTTCAGATTTCCATCCACTATGACAGCCTTAAGAACATCCCCTAGGCTTAATGTAGCTTCATCTGGCTATGATACATTTTGCCTTGCCCTTTTCTTTGTCATGTCTTTTTCAAAGGTTGTCCCTTTACTGCTTCCAGAGACTTTGGAAGCCTTAGTTTTCGTTCTTTTCACTTCTTCATATCTATCTCTTCCTCATTGACTGTAATTCTCACATGCATTCTTTTAGCCTTTGTTTTCTTCCTTTTGTGACCAATGGCATGAGTTTCCACACTTGCAGATGGTGTGGGATCAGAGGGAATAGATGTAGCTTTTGCAGAGGTGGATCCTCTAGTTCTATTTCTTGACACCTCTGGTTTTTCTAGTTTTCTCTTGGGTTCTTTCAAAGCTTCAACTGGTTCACTTTCTCTCTTTTCTTTTGCTACCTTTTCATCTTGTACTTTTTCCCTTGCCTCTTTCACTTGTTCTTTTGTGAAACCTTGTCTTAGGCCAAAATCCTCTGCCACTCTTCGTATTTTCTTGGAGATTTTAGGTTTTCTTACTTCAACATGAATTTTAGCAGAAAGCGTTTCATATGTTCCAAACCTTTCCTCTTTGGGGTCCCAGGGCTTACTTAGCATGTGTTGTGCATAGCTATCTAGAATAGCTCCATCTACTTCATAGCCCATTGGCATAACCCAAATAGTTCTAGGCTCAACAACCTCCATCATGCATTGGTCTTTGGTTACAATAAAGCATATGTCATCATTGTATTTTTCCACAATTGCTTTTGGAATTCTTTCTCTTGATTGCATCATTCTCTAGAAGTTCTTGAAATAGCCCCATAGGGCTATATTTTGTTCATCATAGTTTCCAATGCTATTTAAATGATCCCTAATTTGTAAAACCAGCTGACAAATTGGAAGGGATATTTTCTTTCTTTTGACTTCTTCAAGTTGTCCATCACTTGTTGTTGGAGCAATTCACATATATCATAGTCTGTATTCTCTTTGATCATTTGATAGGTAGTGTATATGGCAGTGCCAGAGATAAAGTTCTCCCAGTTAGTGAAATAGACTTTGTATCCCAACACCATGGATGCGAATCTTACAACATGATCTTCAATATCATTGATTGTTAAAGCCCTTTTATCAAATTTCACTCCGATGGCCACCATTACTGTATCATTCTTCACAACTTTCAACAAGGGAACACTACCAGTAGAGCTTAGTATAGTCACAACCCTAATTGCATCCTTGTTAATCTTGAAGGGCTGTTCCAACCACATGAATTCATCATGGATTCTGCTTAAGACATACCAGACCCATTCATCTTCTGCAAAAGTAGGAAAGTTTTATATTGAATAATTTTTTTCTCTTCTAGGGCTTTGTATTCTTCTTTTAGCTCAAATTGATCACCACTTAGATGATTCTTATACAGATCTGAGAATCTGTTGTCACCATGCTCTTCTAGGGCAACATGGATGTAATCCCTAATGTCTTCCGCATGCATTACACCATACAGAATTATAGAGAATGCACAGTTTGGGTTGACCTTTGTTGATTTGAATGGATGCTTTTTGAATTTTGGTCAGGCTCTTTCAGTTATATCAATCACATGTGGTGTTGCCATTTTTGCAAAGATTCAAATGAATTCACAGTAGGGTTTTGAATTTGAAGAATACCTCTTTTCACCAAGTTAGGGGTTCCTTTGCTTGAGGTTGATTTGGCTTGAATCACTTGGGAAATCTTTGTAGACACTTGGAATTACGCTTTAGTTTGCCTTAGACAATTTAAAGTTTAAGTGCAAAATTGTTGGGAAATTCTGGTCATCTTAGAAAGAAACATCCAAGATTAGTAGTGCCTTCGGTAACTTCTTTTCATTTTATTGCCTTAAAAACACTAACTACTATGCCACAAGGTGGAAATAGACATAGTTTATTTCTTACATTGAACCTTATAGAAAAGTTAATGCTCATTAAACCAGTTCCAAACAACACCATTAAATAGATTCAATCACACAGAACCATTAAACATGAAAGATGGAACAAAAACATGAACACACAGATTTACATGGGGAAAACCCTTTCGAGTAAAAAACCCCACACTCCAAAAGCCTAGATTGCCATTGTATTATTTAGCAACTAAATACAATTACAAATTCAATTCATGCTCTAAGCCTTTACAGGAGATTTATATCTTGTACCATCTGGAGAAGATCCAGCATAATCCCTCTCAGAATGCAACTTCTCCTCTTGTCACATTCACACACTTTGTCTCTCTCTACCCTCTGTTACAATGCATTTTATATTACAACATTATAGAGGAGGGCAATCATTTCAACTACCACAACGGACTGGACAGTTACAAAAGACAATTAAATTAGTTTCCTGAATGTTGAAGAGGCATATTTGTGATATGCATTGCCAATACAACATTGGCTTTTCTGTCCTTCCACACATCAAGGAGTTATGGTTACCACCATCGTGGTCCCCTTCCACCATCATGACAGCCACATCATCTTGCCAATGAACTGAATAGTTACTTGCATTCAACACTATTATCAAACTATCAATAGTCAGCAACTAATCATCGTTCTCCAACTTGACATGGTTGGGTCCCACCACAATGTTCTTCATGAGTTACTGAGTCAACCTCATTGCCACATCAATGAGACAACATATCAAAATGTTTGTCCCGTCGATGCCAAGCCTTTGTTGGAGTAACACAAAGCACCGGAGAAACACATAGTGAAGTCCCATGTCCTGCCAACAGTAAAGCTTCATCGGGTGACAAAGATCACTGAAGAGACTCTTGCCAAAGTGCCATGTCCTACTGACATTAGAGTAACCAGAGACTCTGGAGAGACTCATAGTGAAGCACCAAGTTTCACTGATATAGGTCCTTCATCTTTCCATCGTTGGGACAAGTAACTCAGTTCCGCTGATGTCCCAAAGTCCCACTGATGAAGGGTGATCAGTCCATCGAGGAGACAGATTTCGAAGTCCTGCCAAAGTAGCCATGTCACACTGATGATAGTTCCCACACATTGAAGAGAGATGTTCCAATATCCCAACGAAAAAGTAATGTCCCACTGACAACACCCTCCATCGGGCTATCGATAAGACTGGTGTCTCTGTCCTGGCGATAGCCAACTCTCATAGCGATAATACAGAGACCTACACATCAATATGTTTGAGGCACCATTTCTCATTCTCCCACTTGCCAAAGAATGTACTGCCTATCAATGCATGAAATCTCTGTATCACCCAAGACAACTGCAACAACATCTATAATGTCCACCATCTCGGACAACAATTCTAGCCATCCTCTAAAGAAAAATAACACGCCATGGTGTATATGCACCAGTCTAAATTGAGACACCAGCAACAGAACCAACAGATGGCAAGGTCTTCAACATACTGCCACTACTCCACTATGCTCAACAAGCCATACAGAAGCATCACATCATCAACTTCAAAGCCCAAACATGAACACAACTATGAAGTCATCCTCTAGAAACAAGATAGAACACCAACTAGATAATTAACTGCTCCCATCCAACTGATCAACCCACGTGATTGAAAATAACACACATAGCAAGTGTTAATCCATCCAATCACACATACCTCAAAGGTATCCAAAACATCAAACTTATGCCTCCTACACAATCAATCCACCAAAATGCAAAGGAAAACTCCATTTGTCAACTAGTCTAAGACTGACTGAGCACATTCAGAAATTCCCATTACTTGGATATTACTGAATTAAAACATACCAAGTCTGCTAACAACATCATCATAGAAGTGTAATCATGTAGTACCAAAGAACATCCACCATACTATGCAAAACCTGCAACCAACGGGCCGCAACTACATCTCCCATTTCAAGTCTCCAAAGACCAAACAAGAGAACACACTGCACCTCATGCACCTATAGAGTGTCCTTCTACATACACCTCTAAACACCAAGCTATGTTAGGAATGATCTTCTCCACAATCCCCAAATGAAAATTCATACCAACAACCAAACATTCATCTATAGATTAGATCAAGTAATGCTAATATGGATGTAAGCCTCTCAACCAAAGAAGATCAAACTCTTCCATTTCACATTTCAGGAAATCTCTCAAGTAAACTGCTAAGTAGACCAAGAATGGGGGTGAGAATGCTCCTCTAGAATTTACAAGCCATCATGACTCATCCAAGAACACTCTCCTCATTGATATCTATTGAACTCACGTTCAACCAAGGTAAAGACTCCTCGGACTTCGTGTTGTAATCTTTGATCAAGAGTAATCATCATAGCATATTCTCTCATAAGAGAAAATATAGTCTCACCTTATTCTCCATGTATCCATGAGTATCAACAAACCAATCATCTCATGCGAAACTCCAAATGCACCACTGCGCCATCATGAAGTTATCACGCAAATGATCAATGCACTCAAAACAAAGAGAACTTACCAGACCATTGTCAAAGCTCCATAAATCTATTACAGGAACTTATCATGACATCATGATCTTACCATCAAACGATGTAAACATATCACTACCAACAACTCCCACTCAACTATGGTACCAAGTCACACATGGCATTGTGACATTACCATCCCCTTTATGAGATTCAGTGCTTCAAGTGAACAATTCATAGAAGCAATGCATCATGCCATCTCTCTAATATGAAACCAAGAGCATACGATGACATAATACATACCAGTCAACTAACATCACATGTCAAGCACCACCAACACCTCAGACCAAAGACTCTGAGAATCCTCCATGGCTTTCAAGATGTTGCACATCCTCAAGTAGTGCTCCTAGCAAATGTGAAAGAACCCTTCTGCATCAACAGGATCAAAGAGCTCCCCCTAATAACATCTACAACATTAGAGAAGACAAAACCATACATGATCACTACTAAAGCTCTCACTGCATAGTGACACTTGAGCTCTCCAAGAACCATGACCAATTATCATCTGATCTGAAAAACATTTAGGTCCACTCAACAACATGTTCATCTCACAACAACCAAGTGACACCAAGATCTCCAAATCAAGCCAGTATACTATCACTGTCAAAAGCTTACACCATAACATGTATCCAAGCTTTCCATGACATTGTGACATTCATGCTATAGGTTACCACTCAAAATGTTCAGGTACTCCACATTATCACCTCCTCATCTCAAAAACACTCACACTAGTACACTAGTGACCACAAACAAGACCAACTAACAAGTCTACAGAAACACTAAACTAAATCTTCGTGGATATAGACAGTCCACATTCGAGTTATCCCACAGCAAACATGTAGGTTAAGATAGCCAACATTTTGCTTAACCTATAGATTCAATCAATGTATCAAGTAAACCCATTATCATACCAGTGCAGCAAATGAAATAACAGAGAGACTAATACCTACGAACAACTTGACTCAAACACTAGATCACATGCAAATCCAATTTGCCAATCACATCCACAGTATGAGCACCGAAGTCCACGAACCCAATGGGACCACAAGTTTTGTTACCATGTAAAATCTGCAAAACCATTCATGCACATCCATATCTTCTTCGCATCTCATAGACTCTATAGTTAGAAAACAAAAAAACATAATAGTTCAAACTAGAAAATGATTAGCATAGATAAGCATCATAGATTTGAAGGAAAATATATTAAACCCTTCTGATGTAAGTACAAGACAACCACAAGGATTAAAAACATCTAGGAACTGCAAGCCCAATTTAGACCAACTCTAAGACCACCATCATGTACAAGCATCTGAGAGAGAAAGTTAGGCTATATCAGAAGCTTCCAAACATCAAAATGATCAACTCCATAACCAATATGCAACTGGGGCATCACCTAACCAGCACCTTCCAATACCAAGAATAAATACCCAACATAAGCACAATACTCCATGGCTAAGCGGCAACACAAATTTCTTCATATCATCAGAGAGTCTCTCACACAGACACCCAATATGAAAGTTATTGCAGCAACACAACCACAAAGTAGAATTCCACCCCATGCAATAGGAACATCTTAATATCAACTCACGAGCTTCAAGTCACATCATTTCAATATGACCAACTCAAGTTTCTTCATCTTCCATACTGTGTGTTGTCTCTTGGAACTGAAACAAAAAGAGAAAGAATTTCTACTCACCAAAGGATCAATTCATCAGTCGATTCGTTTAGATTTCCTCACACCTGCCACACTAAGAAATCTTCATAGAAGGAATACCCAGAACTGGACACACTAGGAACTCTTACAGGCATCAACATGCAAACACATAAACCTGCACATGCAAGTAAAAAAAAATCCCAGAAGATGGCTCTGATACCACTTGTTGGGAAATTTTAGTCATCTCAAAAAGAAACATCCAAGATCAGTAGTGCCTTCGATAACTTCTTTTCATTTTATTGCCTCAAAAACACTAACTACTATGCCACAAGGTAGAAATAGGCATAGTTCATTTCCCACAGTGAACCTTAGAGAAAAGTTAATTCTAATTAAACTAGTTCCAAATAACACCATTAAACAAATTCAATCACGTAGACCCATTAAACATGAAAGGTGGAACAAAAACATGAACACACAGATTTACGTGGGGAAAACCCTTTTGGGTAAAAACCCCACACTCCAAAAGCCTAGATCGCCATTGTATTATTCAGCAACTGAATACAATTACAAATACAATTTAGGCTCTAAGCCTTTATAGGAGATTTATATCTTGTTCCATCTGGAGAATATCCAGCATAACCCCTCTCAGAATGCAACTTCTCCTCTCGTCACATTCACACACTTTCTCTCTCTACCCTTTGTTACAATGCATGTTATATTACAACATTACAGAGGAGGGCAATCGCTTCAACTACCACAACAGACTAGACAGTTACAAAGGACAATTAAATCAGTTTCCTAAATGTCAAAAAGGCATATTTGTGATATGCATTGCCAATACAACATTGGCTTTTCTGTCCTTCCACCACATCAAGGAGTTATGGTTACCACCATTGTGGTCCCCTTTTGCCATCATGATAGCCACATCATCCTCCCAATGAACCGAATAGTTATTGGCATTCAACAGTGTTATCAAACTGTTAATAATCAACAACCAATCATCGTTCTCTAGCTTGACATAGTTGGGTCCCACCATGATGTTCTTCATGAGTTACTGAGTCAACCTCATCGCCACATTGGTGAGACAACATATTGAAATGTCTGGTCCTACCGATGCCAAGCCTTCGTCATAGTAACACAAAGCACCGGAGAAACATATAGTGAAGTCCCATGTCCTGCCGACAGTAAAGCTTCATCGGGTGACCAAGACCGCTAGAGAGACTCCTACCAAAGTGCCATGTCCTGCTAACATTAGACTGACCAGAGACTCCAGAGAGACTCATAGCGAAGCACCAAGTCTCACCGATATAGGTCCTTCATCTATCCATCATTGGGACAAGTAACTCAGTTATGTCGATGTCCCCAAGTCCCACCAATGAAGGGTGATTGGTTCATCAGGGAGATAGACTTTGAAGTAGCCATGTCTCACTAATGATAGTTCCCATCGCCACATCAAAGAGAGATGTTCCAATGTCCTGACGACAAAGCAATGTTCCACTAACAACACCCTCCATTGGGCTATTGATAAGACTGGTGTCTCTGTCCTGGCGATATCCAACTGTCACAGCGATAATGCAGAGACCCACACATCAGTATGTTTGAGGCACCATTTCTCAACAAAAATGAGTTTTCAGTTGAATGAGCCCCCTTTTAATCTTTTATCTATCTTGACCTAATCACCATAAATGCTCCTATCTCTGTTAAGCTTAGCCAATCTAGATTGCTCCGCAATAATCCACATTTGATCCTTTTTCACTAAAATTTCTTTCAAAAGATCTGTCATATGAATCCTTTCAACATCTCTTCGTGCTGGATCTCAACATTGATAGTTTGGATAGGGGATTAAGATTTTCATTGCATCTCCCCCTGAGATAGAGTTCACAAATTTACTTCCCGGAGGAAGTATCTGCACTAGATGCTAGTGCGGATCCATCCTTGACTTCAATTACTTCTTTCTTGATCTAGATCTTGTCCATTTATTTCTTAGTTTCAACCAGATCAACTTTTTCCTTTCCCTTATCATTCCTCTGTTCTATTTTCTTTTCTTTATCATAGTAGTTTCTTTTCACATTCTTGCTTCTAAAAAATCTTGCAACATGTCCAAACTTGTTGCAATTGTAGCAAACCACATTCCTTTGTCCTTGATTCCTTCTATTAATTGGATTTGATCTACATTGATTATTCATATGTCTAAATCTATTGCATGCATAACACTTTTTATTTAATGATTGAGTATTCCTTGCATTGAAAGGACCATTTCTTACTAGACTTCTGCATTCATTTGAATTATGACCAATTCTCTGGCAATTGAAACATTGACCAGAGAATGATGGAACATTCTGATATATTCTACTCCTACATTGAGTAGTCTTATGACCGAACTTATTGCAATTAAAATAATGGCCATTGAAAGATGAGTACCTTTGAGCATTTAGCTGTTTGACTAGAGGTCTTCTAGGTCTTCTTCTTTGATTCCTGAATTGGTTCCCTTTGTTTTTCTTCATCTGAAAGTTTTCTTGACCTGATTTAGAACTTTCTCCTTTCTCAAATCCCAAACCTTTCTTGTCATCTAAACCTTTTTGATTATCAATCATCTCATCAAGTTTTGCAGAACTTATCTTGAACTTTTCTTCATAGCTCTTATCTTTTTCCAAGTATGTTTTCAGGATCACAACTTCTTTTTCCAATTTGACTCATTCTTCTATCTTGCTTTTTACCATTAGATTTAGATCTTCTTTTGGTTTAGCTCTTTCTATAACTTCCACTTTTAAATCATCCAGGGTTTCATTTGTTGATATCAGTTGTTCACTAACATCTCTACATTTTTCTTTGAATTTCTTGACTTGTTCTTTCAACTTTAGAATACAATCATCGGCTTCTTGAATGTTATCCTTTAGATCCCTGATTTCTGATTTAGATTTTTCAAGATCAATAAGAGCTACTTCTAGTTCAACATTATTTTCATATGAAAAGTTTCCATACCTTCTTGTTGCCATGATTGAACTCTCCCAGATCTTCCTCAAGCTGTTAGGATTCTTCCAAGGAACCTTGCTCTAATACCAATTATTGAATATAAGGAATACTGAGAAGGGGGTGAATCAGTATTCCACAAAACCACTTCTCAACAAGTTTATTAATCAAACTTCCAAAATCAATAACATGAAAACAAAATAAGCATAAGAACAACAACTATAAAGACATAACACATGGACACTAGGATTTTTTACATGGAAAACCCAAAAAGGGAAAAATTGCGATGAGTGTTAGCTCACAATATATTATGATAGCTCGATACTGGATTACAAGAAGGCTCACTACCTTAGGGCTCAATGTCTAGGGCTCACTACCTTATGAAGAAGTGCTCACTGCACAAAGGCTCACTGCCAAGAGAAAAGAAGAAAGAAGAAGGATTGGCTCACTGCCAGAAGATGAACTACTATAAATGCATCTACCACATGCTAGATCATAGTTCGATCGAAGGTTCAATATACAAATTCAAAGGTCTTGATTTGTTCTACTCTGCTTCTCAACTTAACTACATATACTATGTTTTATGTCCTTGTTCAACTTTTTCTGCTTTGCACTTTACTCATAATCCTTCACACTTCAAATTTGCACACCTCACACCAACCAACACCACACCAATATCGAATTCCATCAAGTATATATATTCTCTACAAGATTTGTCTCATAATCAGGTCAATAAGCAAAACATAAACCATGTACACAAATATTACATCTTGTTGGCTTGAACTTGTGTACAATATGTAATGTAGACTTAAACAAACATACAAAAGTCTTCATATAGGTCAGCTTCAATCATACCATCACTTAGATTGACTATTTAGACAATATAACTTCTCCGCATAAGAATCTAACATGTATGTCGGCTTGTTCCTTAAGAGTATACTTGATCAACTCATCTGTCACATCATAATTCCCATTGTGGACCATATGAGACTCTAAGATGCATAACCAACAATCATTCTAGATCTCTTAGCATATCTTCAGAACCATAGAACAAAATATACAACTACAGAGGAATGCAGACCCTTGTCTCTAGCATTGTGCACTGTTCCTAACTTAACTGTGTTCACCTGGACATAAGTATTTTACCATGTGACTTCTGCAAGAAGTCAAGACTTGAGCACTAGAACAAATCATCACTAAATAGCTATGAACAACATACCTGATCCACATATAATGATCTTTTACTGCGGACACATACCATCCCAAACATTGTTACTTACTCTGTATAATGTATACTGTTCATACTTAGTCATTTTTGCTTCCAGAGTAAAGTCTCTTTCCTTTGTTGCCATCAATGACAACATTCAATCATTAGAACAGTGTCTCTTGCTAACACAAAAAGCTATTTGTTTGGCTAGAAACCCATGTACCATGCTCATATGAAGCACATTGATGTTTAGTATCATTAGTCATGATTAAAAAGGTTTATACTTGAGATAATGTTGTAGATTCACTTATGAAACTAGTGAGCACAAATAAATTCTCTTGGTGTAGAGAGTCCATGGGCCTTGAATCCTATCCTTGATTCATTTTATGTTTCCTATTTATGTCATTGTAATGTATAATATCAAGTGAGAAAATATTAAAATAGATGATATTGCCATGCCCTTTTCCTACACATGGATGTACACCCGACCCAACAATTTTTTGTTTTTGTTTCTTGGCTACCAACTTGTCTTGCCATGATTTGCACAACACTTAGTAGTGCACTCATGCACATCCAATGTCGATACACATGCAGCATATGAATGGCACATTGCAATTTATGAGGAAGGAATTTCAATGAGTTGGTGACGCAAAACCCATTCCACTCACATTACAAGGATGAAGGCTTCCCAATGAAAGAGTATGACATTTCCCCTTGTGACTCCTCGAAGGAGGATCCTTTATGAGGAAAACTTCCCCTAGGTTCCTAGGTGGAAGTGGGAAAGACACACCTCCAAGGCATGACCAACACCCTAGTAACACAAGTCTGCTACGAGTACAAAATTCAAAGACTACATGAATAAGTTGACTAGGAGTAACCGAAATAATATATTTTTTTTAAATTATAAAGAACTCTATTTTCACAATACATCCTTTGATTTATAACTAAAATCATAAAGTTATATAACACTACCAGGCTAGTTTATGTAACCCATTAGTTTATATAATACTGTCTATAAGATTTTTTCAAAAAAATTGGTTTTCAAAATCCAACCCTTACTTGATAAATTGATAAGTGGTTGTCAAAAAGGCTTTGTTCCAAGCCTACAAATTCTCAATGTTGCTATCTCCACTCATGAAATCCTACACTCTATGGACAGATGCAACCTTCCTAGTATGATTTTTAAACTTGATATCTCTATAGCATATGATAGGGTCACTTGGGACTTTCTTTTCAAAATTTTAAAGAAATTTGGTTTCCAAGACAAAATCCTCAACCTGATTAAGGAGTGTATGACTACTTTCAAATTCTTTATTCTTGTCAATGGTAATCCTAGGGGATTCTTTAATGCTGTGAGAAAATTAAGACAAGGAGACCCTTTATCCCCGTATCTCTTCATTATTTTAGCTGAGGTCATTGGGAGTGTTATGTTAGAAAATGTTAAGGGAAAATTGGATCTAAACATGAATAATCAATATATCAATATCAAAATGCCAAAAACTCAATGAAATAATGAACAAAAGAGATCAATCAAACAATGAACAATACAAAGCAAACCTCCTTTAATTCTCATCTTCCATTGATCGCCTATCACAAATGATCTTGTCTATGAATATGGCCCTTAGAAGGTGCACTTCCTTGCTATGATTCCAAGATGTTCAAATGGGAATGGCTATGATAGTTTCACCATGAAGATGAGCTTCACAACAATGATAGTAGTATGCAGTAATAAGTGTGATCACCAGCAATGAAGGAATTGGTGCCAAAGGCGTGCTGTAATTCCTGCAGAGTAACGCTACTTAAAGCTTGGATGAATGAAATGGTAGAAGAGGGTTCAATTTATAGACTTGAGAGAATGAAGATCAATGGTTGAGAACGATTGAGGAATGTGTGCGAATAAGAAGAAGACAAGTGTCTTGCTATATTTTGCATGAGAGGAATTAATAAAATAGAAGAATGAGTTAACTGAAGAGATAAATCAATTAAAAGAATAGATCAATCAGTTAAGAGAATAGAACTAGAGAATAGATATTGCATGAGGATGAGAAGATATTTTAGCTCAATTAAATATTTAGAATATTCAATTGCATGTGCACATTTGATTGAATTATATTTAAAGATAACTCAATTTAGAAGAGAAAGACAACTTAAATAAATATTTGATTTATTTAAATTTAGAGAAGATATTATTGGAAGAGACAATTAAATAATTGGAATTATTTAATTTAGAATGATTTTGGAAGAATAAGATAAAATATTTGGTTATATTTTATTTTTAGAGATTGAGAGGATTTAAATAAATTTGATTTGGTTTATTTAAATTTGGAAGAATGATGGGCAGGGGCCTTGGCTCGATTGGCTAAGTAATTCCGTTGCGGTAAAGATGGTCACGAGGTCCAATCTCCCCCCTGCCCACCTGATAATTGTAACCGGTTCATAGCTTCGGTCAAAAGCGTTTACCCCTGAATAAAAAAAAAAAAATTTGGAAGAATGATTTGATTTAATTAAATAATTATGAATTATTTAATTGTTTGGAAGAATTTAATTAAATAAAGGATTTTATTTAATTTTGACTTTTGAAGAGGTAATTAAATATTTTGATATTTAATTAACTTAGAGGAATATGAATCAAATAAATAAATTTGTTTATTTATTTATTGATAGAAGAATTAAATGGAATAAATATTAAGAATATTTATTTAGACCGAGTCATGTCATTTTTAGGTGTATACATTTTGCCCCTCTTTGATGCAATGCAGTTTATGATGTTGCTTCAAAGAATAGATAGTCTAACAATGATACATGCCCCAGTTTACCCCTGGTACAGGTTATGACAATAGGATGCCCCCTTGGGAGATTGGATGGGAAGAAGGCAGAAGGAGGAGAGACGGACAATCTCACGAAGACGAAGGTAAAACTTGGTTAGGTTTAAAGAAAACAAGATGCATTTTAGAGAAACAAGAAGAATACTGGAAGAAACAGGTGTGGGAAGTAGTCATAGTCACCACACAGCCATTTTAGGGTTTGCATGCTATATATAAGAGCTGGGTCCACAAGGTAATTCATTTGCACACTTGGCCTTCTTTGATTTGCTTCTGAGAGCTTAGGAGAGCATAGAGCAGTCAACACAAGGATGGACATTCCATGCGAGGAGCATCAATTTGAGCAAGTCCGTCGATTTGACTGGCCAGCAGAGGTAGGACCCCTAGTATGTATCTTGAAAATTTTTCCCTACAGTTGATTTTGATTGCAATAAATGCTAGGAGAAAAATAGGATAGACAAATGCGCCAGATCGTAGTTTGGCACATATGGCATGTGAAACTATGCATCCATTAAACTTCGGCACATTTAGGATACAGAACGACGCATACACTCAAACTGCGCATGCATGAGTTTAGTCGGCGCATGCATAATTTTGTAGCACATTTATGGTATGAAGTGGCACTTTTGACTGGGCAGCGCATTTATGGATAGGATGATGCATGCATGAAATCTTGTGGCAAACTTGTCAGAAGTGGCGCATTTGATAATAAATGGTGCATTTGTCAAGAAATGGCGCATGTACCATCTATTATGGTGCATATGATATAGATAGGTAGTTTACTTAACAAAATTGACTCGATTGGCATCCTGTTTGACGTGTCAATTGATAAGCTATCTCCAAGATTGCAGGAATCTAGTCAAGAGCTGTAGTGTGCTATTTTGATCAATTTGATATGCTAAGTTAGTTGATATGTTTCTATAGATATGTTGAGTATGGTACATGCAACATTAGGTTGACGCCTTGCTTTGCATGCTTGCAGGAGGACATTCAAGATACACTTCAGTTGAGGGAGCAGTTCCCCATGCCGATGTTGCAGAGACATATGCTGACAGAGATGGACTGAGAGGCGCTTGGCGTGATGGGCTTGGACTATATTTGCTTTATGCCTGAGGTTCGAGCAAACCATGGGTTACTGACTGCAGTAGTGAAGAGGTTCCACAGTGAGGACGGGACCTTCCACTTCCCTACTGGCGAGATGACAGTTACATTAGAGGACGTATACATGATTCTCCACTTCCCTATTCAGGGAGAGCTTGTGAAGTACGATCCATAGAGGGATGTAGGACTTACTGAGTGCAGGTGAGTATTTGATGACCCCGAGCTCGTTGGACAGGTCCTCTCCTAGAAGGACATTCATGACTACTATGACTATTTCCCAGGGATAGTTGCAGGACTGATCAAAGGTGTTGTATGTCCCGATAGGAGATCACATAGGTTCCCCATTGGATGGGGTTAGATCATGGCGCGGATGGTTACAGAGGGCACCCGTTATGCTTGGGGTGTCTACATGTTGGCACACTTATACCATGACATGCATCAGGTGGTATACCGCAGGGGTGCGAGCCTATCTGCAGGTGTGTCATTGTTGTAGTTTTGGCTATGGGAGCACATAGTGATCACCAGACTGATTTGTGTTTTTGACAGACAGAGAGGAGAGTCGTATAGCTATGGCTATGCAGGAGTGATTTCCTAGCATAGGTTGGGGAAGCTCGAGTATTGGAGGCAAGCCCTAGATGGAGTAGATGTGGTCGTTTGGCGGCCATATCTAGACTATGAGTCGTGGGAGGATGAGGTGGATGAGCTACCATACTGTTACCAGACATGGTGGCTGATAGGCTAGACATGGTTCATTTTGGAGAGGCAGATTGTTAGCTAAGTACGGAGGCAATTTGGCAGGAGACAGGGCATGCCATAGGGGCAGGCTCTATTTGTGCGAACTCATGCTGAGAGGTTTAGATGGGGGCTAGTGGCATCCTATGAGGAGGTAGTGGCAGAGTTTTAGTAGACACCCTATGTTACCTGGGATATGAGGAGAGAGATTGCAGATGCTAGGATGACCCAGGATTTTGAGGAGTGGTTCGCTACCCATCCATTTCTGAGATACTCAGGGCCTAGGGAGTTAGTGCCTCATATAGATGAGGTAGATTCAGATGATGAGGGCCAGGTTGGCAGGAGGAGGAGGAGAAGAGGAGGATGAGGAGGTGGCAGAGATGGTGGAGGAGGGGGAGGTGGTGGAGATGATGGAGGAGGAGGAGGTGGTGGAGACAGAGATAGGCCTAGACAGAGGAGGAGAGCTAGGGAGGGACCTTCCCATGCTTAGCAGGTAGTGCCACCACCAATCATATAGTAGGCTTCACAGCAGGCACAAATGCCCTCAGCAGGTACCCCAGCCACAGGGGCAGGGACAAGCATAGGCACCACAGTGTCCAGCACAGTCAGATGTCCAGGAGAGGGCCATAGCCATGCTGAGAGGATAGGTTAGGCAACTGTGGGCCTAGCTTAGGACTACTGAGGCTCAGCGAGAGATAGATGCATAGGTTATCTCGGGGCTCACCAGAGAGCAAGATATGGTAGAGGCACGGATATGAGTTATCCAAGTAGAGTGGGATACAAAAGTGTTAGCCCTTGGGATAGATGCCACTAGTAGCTTTTTGGTTGGGCAGGTGCACCAGGCTCAGGCACAGCTAGCTTAGGCATAGGCACAGACACAGTTGGCATAGGCACAGGCTCAATTGGCGCAGGTGCAGGGTGGGCTTGCTAGAGTGTAGGCTTAGATGCAGTATTACTGGGGTTTATACCATGGTGCTATGCCAGTTAGTCAGAGGGCTCCGAGCTATAGGAGCCAGTCCATGGCCTCTCAGAGAGCAGGTGGATTAAGGTCAGGAGCTTCCGTGATGGGCCCACAGTAGTCTGGGACCAACAGAGGAGGGGATTCAGGAGACACTACTGGTAGCAGCGGTTCACAACAATAGGGATAACAGATACTTGCGCAGAATTTGGCTCTACGTACACTTTTTGATGGCTCAGATAGCTGAATACATATGTACTATTTTGGTATTTTGAGACATGTATCACCATCCTTGAGATGTATTCATTGTATATGACATTGACTCAGAGATGGACCACTTTTCACATTTGGACATATTTATGATATTTATATGATGATGCAGTTTATTTGATGTTCTCTATATTTATGAGTTATGATGCATTTCCTTTGTATGATGTGATACACATGTTTATCTAATGCAGACTTAGATGTTTATTTGATGTTATGTGATGTTATCTGATGCAACTTTTCATATGATGCTACGTGATGCTATATGACCTAATGCAGACTTAGATGTTTTACTTGATATGCCTCTAATGTGTATGAATGCAAATGGTATCTATATGATTATGCAATTTATGTGATGCACTTATCTATGTTTTTGATTTTTTAATGTTTGACACTATGTGATAATTGCAAAATGTATATGGATGACTTGATGCACCTATTATGTATGCAACTGATTTAATCATGTAAATGACTATCTCATGTGATATGATATGCACCTATATGCTATGTTTTTGTGATGTCCAAATGTACTCTATTGACACAGAAATGACAGGATGATAGATAGAAGATTGATTGAAAGAATGACTTGATAGAAAGACTCACAAGCTTCACTTTGTATTGTTACTCTGCATTTGTTTTGGATCTTTTATTACATGGGATACATATGTATGGATGTATAATGGATGCTTTGTTTTTGACATCTTGATGGTGCAAGTATTTTGAAGTGCTTATTTCATCATTGGGTGATTTTTTGGTACTTTTTTTGAATGTTGTAAGTTAATACAAGCATCTTGGTATAATTGAACTGAGATGACTTGAGCATTGCTTACATAGATTTTGATTTAGCAAGTTAATACAAGAATCAAGGTGTAATTGAACCAAGATGACCTGAGTACTTCTTGTGTATCAACAGACAAGGATTGCCCCCGTTCATGTTAGACCTCTATTGTCCTCGATGATCTTTTGTTGATCATGTCGTTAGACAAGGCATAACATTACTAAAGTTTAATCCACAAACAACAAACAAAGAAAATAATCATGCCCCCATCATAGCATCTCTAGGTTTTGGCATCCTTGAGTAGCATAGAAAGACATGATACCAAAAATCAAGACTCTTATATTTTAACCATGATTCCAATCCATAAAACATTTTCGCATTTAGATGTGTTTGTTTCTTGCCATAATTTAGGTAAAATCATTTAGAATGCCTTAGGTGTTTGCTTTCTTTGCTCTGGATAGGTTAATGTCTTGCATCAGGATTTTTGTTTAAAAAGACCGGGTTCTGTTTGTGCTTGCTTGCCTAGTGAGAAATTCCACAATCCTTATTGGTGGGACGGACCTTAAGGGATTGACCTAGTGCCTCAGGGGCTCATTGCTAAATGGCCTTGCCTACGTGATGACGTAGAGGCAATGTAGTTAAGGGTAAACCCTAACGAACCTAAGACCTAGGTGGTAAAAAGTGGTACGAACTCAGATAGATAGAAGGACTAGACATGGGATGGATGGGACAGTGGAGCCTCAAGGGTGCATAGAAATATGGCCTTGCCTACATGACGATGCAAAGGTAACGTAGTTCATGGACTTGGACCATGGGGACTAACAAGAGACACTATGCTAGGTTGACACTATGGATAGGATATGGGATAAAACCTTGGTTGACAAGGCAACAAAGAGATAGAGTATCAAGCCATGATAGGTTATCGTTAGGTTTTTATTATGGAACAAATATGGATCGAATGGGACACGAGTGAAGGAAGAATGGACACAAGGTGATTGGTTTCCCAAAGATGGAGGAAGTGGTTTATCACAAGTAACGCATGTTTACCAGGTTTTCACCAGTTACTTTTATTTGCATGAAAGCTAGAAAGTATGCATGACACCTGTTTGCCAGGTTTTCATCATGATACCTATCCAAGGTCCCTGTTTGCCAGGTTTTCACCAAGGGACGATTTTTTTGTATTTTTCTGATTTTTTAATTTTTTTGTATTTTTCTAATTTTTTTGATTTTTTTGTATTTTATGCCCCCCTTACATTGGGATTCTCCTAGGTATAGAACTGGTGAAGATGCATGTTGTTGATTGGGTCATCGAACAACTCACCCTTTGATGTTGCTAACTGATATGCTCCTGATCCATAAGCAGCTACGATCACATAAGGCCTGAGCCAGTTGGGTTCAAACTTGCCTTTCTTTTCCTGATCCTGTTGATTGTGGGGGTTCTCCTTAAGTACTAGATCTCCAACTTTAAAGACTCTTGGGTGAACTCTGTGGTTATAGCTTCGTGACATCATTTGTTGATATGCCTTGAGATGATCAAAAGCTTTCTGTCTACTTTCCTCTAGCAACTCTAGTTCTTGCAATCTGGAAACTCTATACTCTTCATCTGTTATGAGACCTTTTAACGACACCCTGAGAGATGGTAATTCAACCTCAATGGAGAGGATAGATTCTGGTCCATAGACAAGGGCATAAGGGGTAGCACCTGTGGGAGTGCGTATACTAGTTTTGTAGGCCCATAGAGTGGGATTGAGTTGGATGTGCCAATCACAGCCAGCATCGTTGACTGTCTTCTTTATAAGTTTCAAGATGGTCTTATTGGATGCTTCTACTTGGCTGTTTCCTTGGGGGTAATAGGGTGTGGAGAAACGGTGTTGGATTTTGAATTGGTCACAGAGTTCTTGGACATCCTGGTTCTTGAAGGGTCTTCTATTATCTGTGATAATGGATGAGGGAATTCTGTATTTGCAGATGAGGTAATTTAGGATGAATGAGGAGATTTGTTTACCTATGACGGTGGTGAGGGGAATGACTTCAATCCACTTGGTAAAGTACTCAGTGGCGATTATTATGAATTTGTGGCCGTTGGACGAGGGTGGATGGATTTTACCCACAAGGTCAAGTCCCCATTGGCAAAAGGGCCAAGGTGTCATTAAAGGTCTCAACTCTTGAGCTGGTGCATGTATCAGGTTCCTGTGTATCTGGTACTACTTACACTTCTTCACAAATTGATATGAATCTATTTCCATATTCGGCCAGTAATAACCCAAATGCATGAGTTTCTTAGCTAAGGAAGGACCGCTAGAGTGTGTTCCACAGATCCCTTCGTGTATGTCTTGTAAGGCAATTTGGGATTCTTCTCATTCTAAACAATGGAGGAAAGTGCCATCTAGACCACGTCGATATAGGGTGCTGGCAATAATGGTAAAACGAGAGGTTTGGCGTATAAAGGTTCATCATTGGTTTGAAGATAGGTTAGGTGGGAGGGTGCTGTTCTTGAGGTAAGTGTAAACCTTACCATACCAAGGTGAATCAGATCCAACTAATAGGCATATGGAATAGGTTTCAGGAAGATCATAAGTTGGTTGTTGAATTGATTCCACTAAGAACTCGTACCGTGACTCATTCTCTAGGATTTTGAGAAGAGAGGCAATGGTTGCCATGGCATCTGCTACTTTGTTTTCAATCTGAGGTATCTGCTCAAAAGAGATGATCACAATGTATTTGTTAAAGTCCTCGACCATCCGCTTGTATGGGACAAACTTCTCATCTTTGGTTTGGTAATCGTCATTGACCTGATTGATTACTAGTTGAGAATCACCATAGACATGTAGCTCTTTGATTTTCCATTCTATTGCCATCTTGAGGCCAATGACCAAGGCTTCATATTCTACTATGTTGTTGGTGCATGGGAATAACAGATGGTAAGACTTCGGTATGGTGTCACCATGAGGAGTTACAAACAAGATTCCTGCCCCCGATCCATGGTTTGTGTAGGACCCATCAAAGTAAAGTTTCCAGAAATGTGTTGATATATTGAATAAGGATTCATCTGGAAACTCAAATTGCATTGGTGTGGTGTCCTATAGTGGTGCATCCACTAACTGATCAGCAATGACTTGCCCCTTGATAGCCTTTCTGTCTACATACTCAATGTCGTATTCACTTAGGAGCATTACCCATTTGGCTAGGTGACCTGTTAGAGTTGCTTTGCTTAGTAGGTATTTCAGTGGATCTATTTTTGCAATAAGTTTGACTGGATGTGCTAGCATATAATGTCAGAGTTTTTGGGAAACAAAAACTACCACAATACATGATCTTTCTATCTCAGAGTATTGCAACTCATAGCCCACCAATGTGAGACTGATGTAGTAGACGACTCTTCCTTTATTTTCATAATCTTGTTGTGCTAGAAGGGCCCCAAGAGTTGTTGGTGTAGTAGATATGTATAGTAACAATGGTTTCCCTTGGATAGGAGGCATGAGAATGGGTGGATTCATAAGATACTCTTTTAGTTTGTCGAATGCCTCTTCACATTTCTCATCCCACCTAAATGGAATGTTCTTGTGCAAGAGATGACTGAAGGGTTAACACTTATCCTCCAGTTGTGATATGAATCTATGGATTGCTTGTAGCTTGCCCTATAGAGATCTTAGTTGACTAAGAGTCTTGGGTGGTGGCATATCCATAATAGCTTTGACTTTGGTGGGGTCCACTTCTATTCCATTTGCTGATACAATAAAACCTAGGAGCTTGCTTGAGGTGACTCCAAACACACATTTCTTTGGGTTCAACCTGACTTTGAATTGTTCTAGTCACTGAAAGACTTTCTCTAACACATCCAGGTGTGATTCTCTTGTGAGTGATTTAGCAAGGATATCATCTACATATTCTTCCATTGTGACGTGCATCATATCATGGAATATCGTGGTCATAGCACGTTGATATGTGGCCCTTGCGTTCTTTAGCCCAAATGGCATGACATTCTAGCAGAAAGTGCCCCATGGACAAGTAAAAGCTATCTTATGTTGGTCTTTTGGTGCTATCCTAATCTAATTATATCTTGAGAAGCCATCCATGAGAGATAACATGGTATGCCCTGTTGTTAAGTCGACTATGATATCTATATTTGGCAATGGAAAATCATCCTTGCGGCAAGCTTTGTTTAGATCTCTGAAATCATTGCATAGTTTGACTCAACCATTAGGTTTGGACACTGGTACTATGTTGGAGACCCATTCTAAATAGTCTATAGTTCTAACAAACCCTACATCTAGTAGTTTCTTGAGTTCTTCTTTTACAAGTAGTGCAGTCTGTGGATGTATCTTTCTAAGCTTCTGTTTCACTGGTTTCACTCTTGGATCTAATGGAAGATGATATAGAATCAAATCTGGATCTAACCCTGGCATATCTATGTATGACCAAGCAAAATTAACTTTCTTTCTCTTGAAGAATGGTACAAACTTAGTCTTCTCTGGTGGGGTTAGAGACTTAGCAAAGTGAATGATCTTAGGCTGTTCCTCTGTTCCAATGTTAACAGGCTCTGTGGGTTCCACAACAATCTGAGACTTCTCCTAGTGCATTTCATCGGGGAGACTGTCAAGCCTTCCATATTCAGGTGCCAAAGTTGGGTTTTCACCATCAGATGCATCATTTCTTTTTACTATTTTGGGATCTGACACTGCCGTAGAGCAGTTTTCATTGTCAGATCTAGTTTTTATTTTGGTATTTTTGTGACTAGAAGGCTTGGCACCCTCTCTAAAATAAGCCATGGTATTAAGTTCAATAACAAAGCTAGCTTTATGATCTCCTTTAGGTAGGTGGTCCCTAAGTTCCATGTAGTCAATATAGGCATCATCATTTTGGAACATATCTAGTTGCGAGGTTCCTCGTAGATCCCAGTCAATAAGCTCAGGATGCATAAGGGGGAGGGAGTCAGAGGATAGATCTGATTTATTGATAGTTTGAATGGATATACTAGGAGTATTGGTGGGGAGAGTGTTCAGGATGGTACTTTCCTCTAAGTTGTTTATTGTCATAGAACTTGAACCTTCCTCAAAAGTCGTATTCTCAGGGATAGGCAAATCACACTCTAATGACATATGCGGTAGCATTTGTCCCTCACAGTAGGGGCTATAAGTTTGAATGGTATCAACCTCCTTGTTGTCATAGGAATGCTTTGTTAGCTCATCACACTCATATTCATTGGAATATGTGTCACTGTCCTCTTGAAGTGTATGGATCATTTCCACTAGACAAGCATTTGCTTTAGCTTTGCCCTTATCTTTATATCCTAGACCTTTTGTAGTTCTAGCCAATGAGGATGAAGAAGGTTGAATGGGTCCTATAATTCCTTCTTTTCTTAGGCTAATGGGGCCTTGTCCATCATAACCCATTCTATGTAGGATAGATTCACCTTGCCCATAGATTTCCATTGGGATCTTAGGTGGTTCTTGTTGTATGTTTTCTTCTTCTTCAGTGTAAAGCCATTGTAGGATATCTCTTTCCTCTGTTTCATTTGATAGGGCCCCCCATTTTACAAATGGAGCTATGGGAGGTGTAGGAGGAGAAGATGGCTTTGGAAAATACTTGGGTCACCCAAAGGATCTAGGAGATAAAGGCATCTTGGCTAGATTGAGGTTGTGCTCAATGGAGTATTCCCCTACTCCTATTTCTTTGATGGTAATTTTCTACTCTTTGGGCTTTGATGAGGAAGCTTCAGAGGTAGAATCATGCTATGGGGTAGGGGATGTAGATGCTCTATTGTTTTCTATAATGCAATCAGGTTTTGAAAGGATAGAGTTGCAATGCTAAAAGGGGCCAGGGTCACCTTGGATGGTGACTTGCTGTTATGAGGGAATTTTATGCATTGGTGATAGGTAGAAGGCACAACTTTCATGACATGAATCCATGGTCTACCTAGGAGAATATTATAGGTGAGCTCCCTATCTAGGACTTGGCACAAAACATCTTTTATTATTGGTCCCACTTGTATGGGTAATACCACTATTCCTTTGGTAGTTCTCTCCTCTTCATCACAAGCTTTGATAGTAATCTTCTTCCTTGGATCAACTACATTTTTAGAGAACCCCAATGTAAGAACTAGCTTCAACGTGCAAATATTTAAACCAGCTCCCCCATCAATGAGAACCCTCTTCATGCGATACTTATGGATGAAGGTGACAATGTGTAGAGGGGTGTTATGAGGTTGAGACACGAGAGGTCATCTTGTTCGGTAAATGATATGGTACTTGAGGAGGTCAGATTGCCTACCATGGCCTGAAACTTCTCTTGGGCTAAGCTAGTGGGTACTGTCATTTCCACTAAGGCTTTATCAAGAATCTCCTTATGGGAAGGAGATAGACGCAACAATTCTAAGATAAAAATGTGGGAAGGGGTCTTCCACAGTTGGTGTATGACACTATATTGATGGAAGTTAGATTGAGAAGGTGCCGACCTTGGAGGAATGGTATTCAACGTGACTTTACCATTGTAGGTAATGATACTACAATTAGTTCTGTTGGGTTTTGATTGTTGGTTGGGCATGACCACATTGATTTGTGGGGCATGGTCTGATATGTAATTAATGGTATAGTCGAATGGCACACTTGCATAGTTGGCATTACTATTCCCACTATTCTGATTTTTCCTGTTGTGGTTGTTGTTGTTGTTACCGTTGTTGTTGTTGCCATTGTTGTTGTTGTTGTATGGCCTGTCATGATTGAGAAGCAGATCTTTGTAAGCCACATCTGTCTCATTAGAAGTATGTTGATGATCACCTCCTTAATTTTGATCAAGCACATCTTGAATAACATGTTTAAGACGGATACAATTGTTGGTTGTATGTCCTCTTCCTCTATGATACTCACAATAGTTGGTGTCTTTCCAATAGTGAGGTTTGATTTGAGGCTCATAATCACTTGTATGCGGTAGAGAGATTTCATTGTTGGCCAAAAGCTTCCTTAATGCGGATTCTTGGGACTCACCCAACAGTGTGAACTTTTGCCTTGGATTTGAGTTGAACCATGGTCTTGGCTCCTGAGAGAATGTTTTGTTGGGTGTAACATTACTTGTCTCTCCTTTGAGAGTGAGTATTGGCTATTGTTTGGGAGATACCACCTTGGCATCAACTACGCCATCATTGACGACATTTTTATTCTTAGTCCAAAACTTTGATTTATCAATCGTGTAGTTGGAGGTAGGTGTGTCCTTGTATAACTTGATTTGCCCCTTAGCGATCATAGATTTTTCGATGAACAATCGCATTTCAATGACTTTTGAAAATGAAGTAGGGCATTGAATTTGTATTTGGTAGCTAAGATCAGAGTTAAGGTTATGGACAAACATCTCCATTAATTGCTTCTCAGGTACATCATATGAGCATTTGCTTGCTAGTTGTCGCCATCTTTGTAGGAAGGAGGTGAATGATTCGCCACTCTTTTGCTTGGTATTGCATAAATCAAGCATAGAGACTTCATGTTCAATATTGTACAAGAAGTACATGATGAATTTGTTCACTAACTCATCAAAAATTTTGATGCTTGATGGAAGCTGTGAGAACCACTCCATGGCTTGACTACCTAGAGATCTAGAGAATAGTCTCATTAAGTAAGTCTCATTGTGAGCTACTTCCATGCATACTGCGTTGAATTCCCTAATGTGATCTCTAGGGTCCCCTTTCCCTTTGTACTTGTCAAACTTAGGAACTTCGAATCGAAAGGGAAATGGTGTCATGTTCAAACTTTTATCAAAGGGGTACAGTGCAATATCTTCCAAGGAGTAGGTTTTAGTGTTTGTACCCATCTTGAGATTTGTCATTTGTTGTGTTAGACCCTTGATTTGTTTCCTCATTTCTTCGATAGGAGTGTTTTGGTCTATGGCTTTCTTTCCTTTTTCATGATTATCCTCTACATTTTCTTGGATTGTGCTTAGATCAAAATCGGCGGGGAGTTTAATTCCAAGATTTGCAAGATGGTAAAAATACTTGTGAGGGTCCTCGTGGAGCACTTTTTTCTAGCAAGCATTGGAATTTCCAATCTTGGAGGGTTCCTTGATACTCTTCATGAGAGATTTCCTCATCACTATCATGAGGGGTGACAATGTGGTTGGATGATCCAACCATTTCAAGTTGCCTTTTGTATTGAGATCTAGTAAGAACCATGCAAGGTGGTGTGGGATGAAATTAGAGATTTTGGCAAGATGCAGTAGAGACTGCTAAGAATAGGATACTTATGACAAGATTTGGACAAGGAACTCTTTCGATCAATGGTTCCAAGTAAGATGACCGATTCAAGACAATAGCCACTAGTAAGGGTACTCTATACCTATCATACTATGTAGGGATTAGTCATGCACCAAGACCACTAGCAAAGTTCTATGACTTACTAGGGTTTACTTGAATCCAAAATGATACAAAAAAAGAGCCTATGCTGATCTGATATGGGATACTTTGACTTTGGACTAGGAAGACCTAATAGAAGGTGAATGGGATGACTAACAAAAGAGGGAGTCTGACGTGAAATGGATGGAAAAAATGAATGCAAGGTAAGATCTGATCTCGAAACTTGGAACTAGACTGAAATGGGTACCCAGAAATGACAAAAATTTTCTCTCAAAGATTGTAGAAGTGCTCACTATCGCACATGTACCGGAATAAATGTGCCACAAAAACTGGTAAATGCGTAGGAATTCAGGACAGATGTGTTACACTAGTAAATATCATATGTGTCATAATAGGTGGTAAAAGTGCTGCAAGTTAGTGCAGATGCACCACAGGTTGGCACAAATGCACAACAGAAGAGGACGAATGCGCCACTCTAGTTTTCTCAGTATTTTTTGCAATTTTTTTGGCAATTTTCTAATGTTTTTGGTACTTTGGTTGCAAGGTCTTTTTGATCTGATTTTCTAAAATTATGGCAAGAAGACACAACAAACACAAAGAATATTTTTATGGTTTTTTATTTTTTTGTGATTTTTTGACTCTTTTTAGACTAAAAAGAAAGCAAGTACAAACCTAGGTTTCAAAGGACAGTATAAAACTGAATTCTCACTATCTCTAGTGAAACATCTTCCGGAGGTGATAATCACCTTTCCCTACACTGATTTATATAGGGGTTTTTGGTCTACTAAAACAAAGGATGAGTAATAAAGGCAACCGTTCGAGTGGTTATACATGTGGCAGCACTACTCTTCATTATGGAGTCTCCCAGCTTACAAGGGTTGCACCTTGGAGGGTTTTGGGGGAGGTTGGCTATCGGTATAACACAACTGCACTCATTGTTTGAAGCTTTCACTCCAAACACAATTTATTTATAGTGTCTTGGTAGGGCTTGACGTCTAGCCTGTTACCACTTAGGGTCGTTCCTACTTGGATGAATGGTATCCAAGAGTAGGCCCCCCTAAAGGAAATAGACATGCGAAAATGATATGTCTAGCATTTTGGTCACCTAAGATAGGGGAGAGCATAGGCATGGTATCATTCCCAAAACACAGAATACAGTGGTTCTTTTCCCCTAGTTAAAATGAGAAAAACTAGATGAGCTATCTACTTGGGCAAGCACATAAATTTGTTAACTTTGAAGTGATAACAAGATAGCAATGGTCCAATTTTACCAAGATAGCAATGATGTGTTTAATTTTATCTAGATAGCACGAGTTGTTAACTTTGAAGTGATGATCAAGATAGCAATGGTTCAGTTTTACCCAGATAGCAATGATGTGTTCAATTTTATCCAGATAGCACGAGTTGTTAACTTTGAAGTGATAATCGAGATAGCAATGGTTCAGTTTTACCTAGATAGTAATGATGTGTTCAATTTTATCCAGATAGCAATAGTTGTTAACTTTGAAAGATAGCAATAGAAATGATTCAATGATATGCAAGATAGCAATGATTTAATTACCGCCTTCCTAATTAAAACTATGTGAGATTTGCATGAATGTCCATTTACTTTCCCATTAGAAATCGAAGTGTGAGTTAACAAGTGCAACTATAAGATTCTAAACTGGTACCTAGCCTGCAAAACAGATCAAGAGAGTTCTTGTAAAAGGACGTCAGCATTAGCGAAAACTTCAAGAAAACCCTAAAAATCACTGCCTAAATCAGATGCACAGCTTCAGAGACTGAATGCGCAATAACAGATCTCAGAAGTGCTACAGTACATATGCACTAAGACAGGTCAAAAGTGCAGGAAAATAGTGTATATGTGCCGATATGACACATGTGCCGTATTAGAGGATAGATGCACTGGAATAGAGTCTGTATGCACCGAAAGGGTATATGCATCGGAACAGACAGTAGATGCACCGAATCAGAGACTCTATGTGCCGAAGGAATGTATTCACCGTAACAGATATCAGATGCATGTTAGGATGTGTTAGATGCACTGTTTCCTCCTATGTACGGCTTTCTAAAACATAAAAACTTAGTTTTTGGGTTAAATTTGGGGCTAGGCCCCATGGTGGGCACCAAAAATGTTAAGGGAAAATTGGATCTAAACATGAATAATCAATATATCATTATCAAAATACCTAAAACTTAATGAAATAATGAACAAAAGAGATCAATCAAATAGTGAACAATACAAAGCAAACCTCCTTTAATTCTCAGCTTCCATTGATCACCTATTACAAATGATCTTGTCTATGAATATAGCCCTCAGAAGGTGCACTTCCTTGCTATGATTCCAAGATGTTCAAATGGGAACAACTATGATAGTTTTGCCATGAAGATGAGCTTCACAACAATGATAGTAGTATGCAGTAACAAGTGTGATCACAATCAATGAAGGAATTGGTGCCAAAGGCGCACTGTAATTCCTACAGAGTAACGCCACTTAAAGATTGGATGAATGAAATGGTAGAGGAGGGTTCAATTTATAGACTTGAGAGAATGAAGATCAACGGTTGAGGAACGTACGTGAATAAGAAGAAGACAAGTGTCTTGCTATATTTTGCATGAGAGGAATTAATAAAATAGAAGAATGAGTTAACTGAAGAGATAAATCAATTAAAAGAATAGATCAATCAGTTAAAAGAATAGAACTAGAGAATAGATATTGCATGAGGATGAGAAGATATTTTAGCTCAATTAAATATTTAGAATATTCAATTGCATGTGCACATTTGATTGAATTGTATTTAGAGATAACTCAATTTAGAAGAGAAAGACAACTTAAATAAATATTTGATTTATTTAAATTTAAAGAAGATATTATTGGAAGAAACAATTAAATAATTGGAATTATTTAATTTAGAATGATTTTGGAAGAATAAGATAAAATATTTGGTTATATTTTATTTTTAGAGATTGAGAGGATTTAAATAAATTTGATTTGATTTATTTAAATTTGGAAGAATGATTTGATTTAATTAAATAATTATGAATTATTTAATTGTTTGGAAGAATTTAATTAAATAAAGGATTTTATTAAATTTTGACTTTTGAAGAGGTAATTAAATATTTTGATATTTAATTAACTTAGAGGAATATGAATCAAATAAATAAATTTGTTTATTTATTTATTGATAGAAGAATTAAATGGAATAAATATTAGGAATATTTATTTAGACCAAGTCGTGTCATTTTTAGACATATACAAAAATTATACTCCTGCATGGATTAGCATAATTTCACATAGTTTAGCTCCTCTCCTTTGGTGTCCTCTTACCCTTTTTGTTTCTAGGTTACCTAAACCCTGATTGACTTGTACCCTATCGAAGAAATGTTATATTCTGAAGTAATAACTGACAAAACCAGAAAACAAACTTTGGATTTTGGATATTCTGGACCCCCTTAAGGCAAACCTTAAGTTAAAATTAGGGTTTGGACTTGAGCACCCACACCCTAGTCCAACCCTATTTTTCTAGGTTTTGAATTTTGGAGGGGTGTTAGCTTGTTTGGTGAACCTCAGGATTCTGATTTGAAATTTTGTTTTCGCACGATGTTGGTATGTTATTTCAAATATTTTCATTTCTAAGGTTAGGTATTTAAAGAGAAGTGAAAATCATTTTATCACACACAATCTACATGCAAGCTTCCTATGCCAAAATTCTGCTACTATTGCTATTGAAGATCTACACTTTGTGGAAGCTCTTTGAAGATATTGATATTTGCTATCATGGAGATATTTGGTGGAGATTAGGAATCAAGATCTTGAGTCTATCTTGCTCTTCCTAGGGTTTTGTCAAGCCCTTTGTATGATCAGGAGAAGGGTTGAAGCCTCCAACTTGAGCTTGGAAATCCTCTATGGATATGGCTGCCTCACCTTCTTGTTCTACAAGTCTTCATTGGTATCATCTCTTTGAGGTGAAGTTGTTGTTGTTTCTTTGAGTGAAATATTGTGTAGATTTGTCCTTGATGCTTGAGTCATTTAGGATTTTACATTTTTGCATATACATTTGATCTATGAGCACACACATCTGCAAATTTTTTTTCATTGGCTATTATTGAGGTAGAAATAGCAAAGACGGGGTTTGACTGAGGCAAACTCCTATATAGACACAACCATCTTTCTCCTCCTTTTGTATGTGCAAGTCACATTCGAAAAGATCCAGTGAAAAGGAGTAGAAGGAGAATAGGTATTATGGATACAATCATCACAGAACTTTCAGTTTCATCATCACAAAATATTTGGGACTATGGGGTGGGAACCTTAATCTAATTGGGCTTCAAATCTGGGATCTGGAACCCTTGATGGAGACTCTGATATTAAGTACAAAAAATTTTGACAGTTAGAAACTTTCAGGACTTTGGGGTGGATGCCCTAGTCTAACATGCCCTCAATTTCTAGGTGCATGCTCTCTGTAAGCTCTAATTTACATTTTTGTAGTTTGTTTGTCAGTTTCTATGCTGGGAATCAGTCTATTCTTACATATTGTACAATTAGATTTTCAAGCTATATGGTTTCCTAAAACTTGTAAAAACCTAATTGAGGCATCTATTTAGTTACACCAAGCATAAAAAGGAATAGGAATATGTGGCTTGATCCTTCATAGGGAACAAGCTCAGTTTCTATCTCCTTAATGTTATGTAAGTGAAAGAGGGGCTTGATTTGGTTTATGAAAACTATCTTTTCCCTACTTTTTCTACATTACAGGGAGAAATATTTTAAGGCTGCTAAGATCAAGATAACTTGAGGGTATTAAACCTACTGCTTTGATTGATCTGGCAGCCATCTAGCAGCTTGTTGATGATACTATTCTTTTTGGTACTACTTTTGTAGTGGAGGCCCAAAAATGGAAAAGATTGTTGAATGATTATGCAATTGATTTTTAGGACAATGCATAAACTATGAGAAAAATCAAATATATTTCTTCAATACTCATATTGATCTGCAATAGAAAATCAAAGCTATTCAGGGATGTTATGGTGTTGGTCTCCTAGCTACATACCTTGGCCTTCCTTTAATAGTCAAGGAAGTTTCTCCCATGTTTTGGAACTCTATTCTTGAACATATCTAGAAGAAATTAGCTGGTTGGAAGGGTGAACTCCTTAGTTAAGATGGTAAATTTCAGCTCCTTAAATCCTCCTTGCAAGGGGTCCCTATCTATTATCTCTCTTTGTTTAAGATTCCCAAGTACCTGGCAGAAAAATTTGAAAGAATTCAGAGGAACTTCCTATGGTCTAGGCTGGAGGAAAAGAAAAGAATAGCTCTTATTAATTGGGACAAGATTTGTCTATCCAAGAATCAAGGGGGGCTTGGTATAAGAAAAATCCACCTCACTAATAAAGAACTTCTGGCTATGGTGGGATGGGGCTTGTTGAAAGATAGTAAGGTCTGGAGTGTCATCATGGAAGCCAGACATCTTTTTGTTGTTGGTCCTTACAACCTTTTTTTGTTGAAACTGGTATCCCTAGAGGTTCAGTCATTTGGAACAATGTTAGATTAAAACTAGGGTCCTTTTGTAGAAAGGAATCAAATGGAAGAGTAATTAAATTCTAGGAAGATAGTTGGTTAAAGGTGTTGGAAAAAGGGAGAGAGAACAAGGTAAAGTTGCCACTATGTAGCTTTAAAATATTTTTAAATCTGAAATTAATAGCATGTGTAAATCTAAAAATTACTTTCAATTTAGATGTTAGTATTTCTCCAATTTAATCAATGTAGTAGAAGAAAATAACTTGGAAGAAGAAGATAACTATTTACATGGAGAAACCCTTAAGGGAAAAAACTCTACACCAAAGGTGTTTATGCTTGTATTTGTAACATCAGAAAATGTCCCCTTGGGGGCTTTTCCCTCATAAGGTTTAGCTCCCAGGTCTTTAGCATGCATTTAAGACATCTTAGTTCATATTTTAGCATCTTGATGGAATGAGGCCTAGGTTTCATGGTAAAGTGGACCTAGGAGGACCCCTTGAGCTATACCTTGCCCAAAATAGAGGGGAGGACTTGGGCACCCGGACCCTAGTCCTACCCTATTTTGGGGTAGCCCTAATTTCCAAGTGTTGGTTTATGACCATTATTTTGTCCTTTTGCCAACATGGTAAGTTTTGATTTTTAAAATATTGGTGGGAGTGCTTGTGGTTGCATATAAAAGCATGTTTAGGCATTCATTTGTAAACTAGATGGGGCCTATCAAGTTATTGTGTTCTCAAGGTGATTCAAGGCTTTCTTTGTGTTGCAAGAGTAGACTTGTGTGTTTTGTGTGTTGATATTTGCAGATTTGAGCATCAATTTCCTCATGGAATGAAGAGCATCTTCCTCCCATGAGAGCTTCACTACAAGGTGACATAATATTGTGTTTTCATCATTGATTCCTTTGGTTTTTACCTCTGCCTCATAAGGGCATGCACTCTCTATCTGACAATGGTGTTTGGAGACTTAAGTGTCCTCTGGGGCTTGATTGAGGCAAGCCTCTAAACACCACAACCCCCAAACCAAATCTTGTAATTGCAGGTTACAAGTATCTCATTTGGGAAAAGTGAAGTTGTAGGAAGGATTGGTAGTCATCAAGGATTTGAGATCTGAAGAGTAGGACACCATATCATTTCCAGGACTTGGGCACTCGCTCTAGTGTCCTCCACAGACAAATTTTTGGAAACAAAAGTTATAGGGTTGATTAGTGTTGGAAGGAGGTCTGGATCTCGTAAAGAAACTAGTACCTTGGACTAGGGTACCTTCTCCATTGTTCCTAACTATTTCTCTTTGGAGCCTCAAAAATAGGTACTCTGTGATTTGGTATTTTACTCCTGTCTGTAAGAGCTTTTTCTATTATTCATCAATTTGTTTCCGTATTTGCATAGTTAGGGTTTTAATGGTCAATTGAGCATAGGAGAAGGAAAATTGATAATTAAATTCCCTAGTCCAAGTTTACCTACATCTCACAAGTGGCCTAGGGTATGATAGTGCTCGCCACTCAACCCTAGATCCTTGAATGTATAGTGGAGAGGAGGATTTGAACATCAAAACACTAAAACATTAACAAATCCAATTTTCCCCTAAACATTTTGGTGAAATCATGTTTTTGGACTTAAATTGCAACTTGTTGAGTGTGTGTCTTCATATTCGGATTGATTTCATTCATTCATATAGTCATTCATTTTATTGCATTGAGAAAAATTCAAAAAAATTGAAAAATTTGGAAAATATAAAAAAATTACATTGTTTGGCTTACTAAATTACATCAATCCTTTCTAAATTTTCCTAATTCATGATTTTTGCATCAGATCTGGTATAAAATACATAAAAATCTAAAAATTTAGAAATTTGCATTGCATTTTCATTATTAATTTGCTAGGTTTTGTGGAAATTTTGACAATTTTGATATAACCTAGTAATTCCAAAATCTAGGGTTAGTAGGCAAAATCTTTTCTTAGATTTTTCTACTTCTTTTAGAGGCTCATTAAAATTAACATTTGGCTGTAGTCTTTAATTTTAGTGTAAATTTGCATTTAGATTTAAAATATTTACATTTTTGAATAGAAATTTTCAACAAAAACTAGCAATTTTAATACATTTTCATTAAATTTGCATTGGCATTTTGCATATTAAATCTTGAAAATAATTTTCAGATCTAAGAGTATTTAATTCCCATCATAAATCAGACTTCAAAACATTCTCATAGCATTTTGTCCCAAGATCTCACACCTGGGGCTTCAAAAACAACGATTTTCACTAAATTTGGCCTTATCGACTCTATAAACTTGCACCATAGGTGTGTTGTGGAGAATATTTTTACACTAATTTGTTATTATTAGGGTAATAATTTTCTACCCCTCATAAAAATCTTCACAACACCCTTTTATCGGGCTCTTGTAGTGAAAATTTGGTGAAAAACTACACATTTTAGCTATTTTTGCCCTAGGGTTTGACCTAGTTTGCACTCCAAACATGTTGTGATCAATTTTATGGATTGAGGTGACTGATATTATTTTTTGGACCTCCTTAAATTCATTACAACACCTCCTTTTCTAGGTCTTGGAATTGAAAAACAATGAAAAATTGCATATTTTGCTATATTTTCACTAGGGTTTTACCTTACGTGGCACTAAAAGCATGTTGTGTTGGCTATTTTGGCACCAAGTGGCTGTTATTACTAATATTATTTACTATCCATCATCATTTTCCTCACAACACCTCTTTGTTATGCTCTTTTGCGTTGAGTTTTGGTGAAAAAAGTGCTTATTTTGACATATTTTCACTATATTTCAACTTGGCATTAACTTAAATCACATCAAGAGTGTGTTGAGAAGGAAAATTTTGCTGTTTTGGACTGATATCAGACATATAACTTTCTGCCCTTGACTGAAATCCTTACACTACCCTTCAGTTTATTCATTTGCATTAAAAGAGTACAAGAAACCAAGTATCTTGGTCGTCAATCATATCCTTCTCCTAGGATTTGTTCTCTTAGTCTGTGCGTTGTGTGTTGTATGCTTTTATAATATTTATGGCACACTATCCTAAAAACAATATCCCTTTGAGAAGAAGTAAAATATTAATGGGATCTAGTTCTCTTGAAGAAGTTGGTACTTTGGACACCTTCTTTACAAAGGGAGAAACTCAAATTGTGCAAGATATTATACATCCTCTAACCACAATGGAAGAATAAACTTTTCATGATGTTGATAATAATATTGAGGCAACAAGATATGTATCTGATGAGAAAATAGAAAATTTGGATAAAGAGCTAGCTAAATTTCAATCATTTATGGAAAATGAGAGAATAGCTGAGGAAGTTGTCCCTACAATTCATAATATAAGAGAATTGATAAAAGAGGGACAAGATGGTGTAAATGCAATTTGTGGTCCTGCACATATTGTACAAATCAACATTATGCTAGTGATCGAATCTGCACAAGAGATAAATAACACTCTATCACCATCTCATACTCAAGTTTCAGCACCTATACCGACTATGGGAATATCTACTTTTACGTCAATGATCTTAACAACTAATGTGAATGCTTGTAGTAATGATACCATTGATATTGGAGCATCTAATGGCACTAATTACATAGCTGTGGGATTTGATTATCAAAATTTGGCTCCTAAAGGGACCTCCTCTTTGCATAATTGTTCTCAACCACCTATCTATTCCACTCATTTCCAACCACCTATTACATACTCACAACCATTTTCTACCTATCACTACATCTAACCATCGTTGACATATTCTCAACCTTCACCTATCATATCTCAAGCTCATTCACCTCCTCACTTCAGTTCTAATTCCTCACAATAAACTGTATCGCCCAATGATGCCATCATAAACCAACTTTTACAGGGCATGAATGCTCTACAATAAAAGGTAACAAATGTGACAAATTCTTCGCAGCCTAGTCTACTAACATATCAAGCATGTAATCCCCTTTCCTATGCAATCTTGAGAACTCCTATGCCTGAGAGGTTTGAGACTCCCCGCTTTGAAAAATATGGTGGAAAAGGTGATCCTAATATTCATGTGGCATTATTCACAACTATGTGTAGTGATTTTTATTTTGAAGAGGATTTGTTAGCAGAACTTTTCCCGTGATCTCTCAAAGATACTGCTTTAGAATGGTTTTTCTTGTTGCCTCTGAATTCAATACACTCCTTTTCACAGTTGATTGATCAATTTTTACAATATTTTCAAGAAAACATTAGACCCCAAGTCACTCTTATTGACTTGGTTCAATGTAAACAAGGTCCCAAAGGAAAGTCGACTGAATTCATTAGTCAATATCAAGGACTTTATGCACAGTCAGTATCAAATGAAATATGAGGATGTTCAAAAGATATTCATTACAAATCTACAACCTAATATTCATGATAAGATTCTCTTGATGAAATACAACTCCTTTCAACATTTATGTATTGCCCTTCGTGATTATCAACTTTCGTCTAGTCAGTATGAAAACCAAAACTCATCGACTCAAGTTGGTCAATCCACGAGTGGATCATCACACAACTTTAAGAGAAACAATAATAATAGGAACTTCATCAAGATTAATGGACTAAATATAAACAACTTTTTGAATGTTTCAGCTATATCAAATTTGAAGAAAGCATCATACCAACCAAGAAAATTTACTCTGATATCTGAATCTTATCATTCTATCATGAATCAAGCTATGAGTAATAACATTATGAAGCTTCCCCCGATCAAGCCTATTGATCCTAGTAAACAAGGACCTTACTTCCATGCTAATGCCTTTTGTCATTATCATCGAATGCAAGGACATGACACTGAATGATGTATGCATCTTAAACATGAAATACATGACCTTATTGATTCAAATGTCATCTAGGTATTGGGTGTGAATGATAATGGAAATAAGTCAATTGCTCCGCTAAATCAAAATTTACAAATCTTCACTAATCCTTTCCCTAAACATACTAAAAAATAATTTGGTGGAATAGGGTTTTGTGGAAGTAGACGAGGATGATTACTTGGACTATGATACTATCATTAGAATGATTGAAATAGAGAAGAAACAAGTGGACAATTCACCTCATTCATGAAGAAATAGAATTTATGTTGAGGTTCCTCCTTTGTTATCCTTATATGGATCAGGAGATAATCAAAATGCATCATAAAAGAAAGCACAACAATTGATACAAATGAATAAGATGGTATAGAATGATTTCTATTACTGTTCTAGAAAGATTCAACAACGAAAACTCACTAAAAATCAGAAAAGAGCAAGACAACAATCAATAGTCAGAAATAAGTGGTTCTCCCCCTCATAAGCACCAAAAAGTCTCATTTAAACAAGGATTTAAGGAACAAGCATCATATGTTAACAAATAAGACTTTCATAAGAACCACTCAAATTTTGCATTAAATATGATCAAATATCTCTCCAAGAGGTTTGCAAGTTCCAAGATCTAATACAAAGACCCTACAGGTAAGTATCTCTAACCCTTTATCTCTCTCATGATGTGCTTCCCCCGTGATGTGTTATATGTTGTTTAGGCCTCCTAGGATGACCTCAGATTCTCTTGTAAGGTCTAAGATACTAGGAGACCATCTCTGTTGTGACCTTCTATATGTATCATCATTCTTCTAAATTGCTCTCTCTCTGATTTCATTGTTGAGTGTTGTGTCTTATGGACATAGCATTGTGGTTGGTGACTTGGGGGCACCCTCCTATGTGACTATCCCTAAGACACTTGTTTCTCCTCTCTTATTTATTGTTTGCCTTCCTCTAGTGTTTCCATCTAGTGGGCGGATGACGACAAACATTTATACTGATGCAGACCTAGTGACCCTTTCGAGAGCAATAAAAAAATGGACTTAGTTCCTAATATGACAATGGGGTTGTATATTTTATCTGACACTTAGCTAGTGGAAGCACTCGTGCTTTCTGCATAGTGAATTTGATGATGTTTCTATCACATTTTACAAACCTTAACAATACTGCTACTCTATGCACCTTTGTTTGCCTTTGAATCTAGCCTTGGTCGTACTTGATTCGGAGAGCTTGGTGATATAGCCCTACGGTTATCCTCAAACTCTAGATTTATTATATAACCTTGGCTCTTTGTGTGGTTAATCATATGCATTGATGTTGTTGTTTATCATGATTTCATAGACACTAACATGTTTCTTTCAGGGATGTGTTTGTGGGAACATTTGGCGATCGTAAAGTACATGTCACCTTCGGGGGCATGGGATTTGTGAAAGTCGGTGTTCCCTTGGGTGTTTTCTTCCTACCTTAATGTGCTTGATATTGATAACTGATATCAACCACCTTAAGGTGGGGGCATATATAAGGTAAGTTGTCTATTATAGATGTTAGCAATGTGTTTGACCTCAGATGCAAAGACTTGTGCCACATAGTAGTGCATCGTGCATCCTGAGTTTGTTTTCAATCAATTAATCAATCATGTAAGTCATCTGTAGAGGTGGGATATCGTGTATATCCTTTTTATCTTAAGCCCACTACGGAGGTGGGGATGGTGTATTTCTCGGAGCAGATTGCATCATCCTGTCATTTTCAAAAGTCCTCTACAGAGGAGGGGAGTGGTTCTATGACTAACTCGACCCTTATGCATATTTTTGGTGATTGTTGTGGTGAAGCCCAATCATCAGTGTGTGCCTGTAATGTGCCTGAGATAGTGTTAGACCTAGAAATAGGTACACTCCATCACCTATCTACCATGTTTTCTCTGTGTCTTCAAGTGTGTGTGTTTTGGTGTGCTTATTTTGTGTGGCATGTTTGTTGCCCCATATGCAAAGACCAGTACCCTCAAGTTGCTTCCTACATTTTGAGAGGTTTTGCGTGTCTTGCGTGTGTGTTGCCCCATATATACAGAGACCTGCGCCCTAAGGTAGTGCATCCTGTATTATGGGAGGTTTGTTTACTTTCCAGTACTTGCATTTGCATTTCATATATATGAGAAAAAGAAAAGAAAAGATATCATTTCTACCTTCCATGAATTAATGTGTCTTCTATGCATTGACTATATTCTTCATGTTCTATGTGACCGTAACTGTCTTCTCCATTTTTGCATGCTTGTTACTATCTCCTATGTGATTGGCTTGTCTTCTCTGTGCTTGGTGTGTTTGCTATGTTTGTGACCTTACTTTAATGCATGTATTGGCCTTGTGTCTATACATACATTAAAGTGGGGGCTAAATGTAATGTCAGAAAATGTCCCCTTGGGGCTTTTCCCTCATAAGGTTTAGCTCCCGGGTCTTTAGCATGCATTTAGGACATCTTAGTTCATATTTTAGCATCCTGATGGAATGAGGCCTAGGTTTCATGGCAAAGTGGACCTAGGAGGACCCCTTGAGCTGTACCTTTCCCAAAATAGGGGGAGGACTTGGGTGTCCTCACCCTAGTCTTGCCCTATTTTGGGGCAGCCCTAATTTCTGAGTGTCAGTTTATGATCATTATTTGGTCCTTTTGCTGACACGGTAAGTTTTGATTCTTGAAATCTTGGTGAGAGTGCTTGTGGTTGCATATAAAAGCATGTTTAGGCATTCATTTGTAAACTAGATGGGGACTAGCAAGCTATTGTGTTCTCAAGGTTATTCAAGGCTTTCTTTGTGTTGCAAGAGTAGACTTGTGTATTGATATTTACAAATTTGAGCATCAATTTCCTCATGGAATGAAGAGCATCTTCTTCCCATGAGAGCTTCACTACAAGGTGACATAATATTTTGTTTTCATCATTGATTCCTTTAGTTTTTTGCCTTTGCCTCATAAGGGCACTCACTCTCTATCTGACAATGGTGTTCGGAGACTTAAGTGTCCTTCGGGGCTTGACTAAGGCAATCCTCTAAACACCACAACCCCCAAACCAAATCTTGTGATTGCAAGTTACAGGTATTGCATTTGGGAAAAGTGAATTTACAAGAAGGATTGGCATGCATCAAGGATTGAGGATCTGAAGAGAAGTAGGACACCAGAGCATTTCTAAGACTTGGGTGCTCACTCTAGTGTCTTCCGCAGACAAATTTCTAGAAATAGAAGTTACAGGGCTTATCAATGTCGGAAGGAGGTCCAAATCCCACGAAGAAACTAGTACCTTGGACTAGGGCACCCACTCCATTGTCCTTGACTGTTCCACTTTGGATCCCCTAAAACAGGTACTCTGTGATTTGGTATTTTACTCCTGTCTACAACAGCTTTTTTTGTTATTCATCAATTTATTGTCGTATTTGCATAATTAGGGTTTTAATGGTCAATTGAGCATAGGAGAAGGAAAATTGTTCATTAAATTCCCTAATCCATGTTTCCCCACATCTCACAAGTGACCTAGGGTATGATAGTGCTTGCCACTCGACCCTAGATCCTTGAATGTATAGTGGAGAGGAGGATTTGAACATCAAAACACTAAAACGTTAACAAATCCAATTTTCCCCTAAACAGTATTAAATCTCTTGTGAAATATTACATTCAATACTAAAATCCTTTGATTCCATAATGCACTTCAAAAGCTTCTTCAATCTTCAAACCTATAAAAACTTCAACAAAAAAGCTTCTTGCTTTTTTTTTTCAAAAGCTTCTTCAATAAAAAAAGCTTCTTACTTTTGTCTTCAAAAGTTTCTTCAATTAAAAAAACTTATTGTTTTTTTCTTTAAAAGCTTCTTGCTTTTTTCTTCTAAGTCTTTTACAAAAAACTTCTTGTTTTTTTCTTCTAAGTCTTTTTCACAATGCAACTCTCTAGAAAATGTATGGGGCTCTTAATTAATTAATTGAATCTTCATAATTCAAGAGATTCTTAATTCAAAAGCTTGAAACTCAAATTACAATAAATTGTAATTGATAACATAGCTTCCAATGCTCATGCAAAAAACTAAGCACTCTAAATTGAGAAGACTGAACTCAAACAATGTCCAAACTTTTAGTTAACCACCTCTTCATGATTGGGGTGCCCAAGTATGATAAAATTAGCTTTTCCAACATCAAACATATTTCCAAATAAAAGAAACAACAAAAAGTCTTCCAATTGGGTGTCCATATTTGCCCAATTACTTTATGTTGACTGAAGTGATCAATACACATCAATTTCATGCAAACAACATGCAAGATTGATGTCCCCAAGGTTATTCTAAATTACTTTATTTTGTACATGCAAGTGACATGCAAACACTAGATCCAACATACAACTAATACCCATTACCTGAAACACTGAGAAGTACCATCCTACAACTTTTTGGAGTTGGAGTGTTCTGTAAGTAATATTTTAAAACTGACATGCAAGCATTTGCAACAACATGCAACTGATACCCATTACCTGAAACACTGAGATCTACCATCTTGCAAGTTTTTGGTGTTGGAGTGTTCTGCAAGCAATCTCATAAAATTGACATGCAACAACATACAAGCTCATATAACGAACATGCAACAATATGCAAGCTCATATAACTAACATGCAACAACATGTAAGGTCATACAAGTCCATAGGAGTGACATGCAACAACATGCAAGCACATGCAAGTGACATGCAACAACATGCAAGGTCATACATGTCTATAGGAGTGACATGCAACAACATGCAAGCACATGCAAGTCCATAGGAGCAACATGCAACAACATGCAAGCACATGCAAGTCCATAGAAGCAACATGCAACAACATGCAAGTAAATGCAAGTAACATGCAACAACATGCAAATACATGCAAGCAACATGCAAGTAACATGCAACAACATGCAAGTACATGTAAGTGACATGCAAAAATATGCAAGTCCATGCAAGCTTTTATGAACTCATGCAAACAATATCCAATTCATTCATCTCTAACACTTTAGTTAACTCCAACATTATATCCATGTAAGGTGTCTCAACATTATCCACTCATGTACATAAAAAAAGATAACTCCAAGTCTAAATATAAGTCCCCATCAAAAGGGGACACCCAAGTTTAACTCCCACTCACTAGGAGTTATCAAACTCTCAAAATAAACTTAGGAGAAGTCAACAAAGTCTTCATGGCCCCCACTCTAAAAATGGATGCCCAAGTTTGAACTTATCAATTAGGAATTGATTGCAAAAGTTAAAGTGATATAATTAATAAATAATTAATCTCTCAATGTCCTTATGTGTTGGGGAACACATTCCAAGAACTTTGGAGGCACATGAATTGGTTAGGATTGCAAGTTAATGGCAACTTATCCCAACATTCTCCCACTTGACATTATACATTACAATAACTCTAAATGATATAATCAAACTATAAATCATTGGGAAAAACATCCCTAGCCGTCAATGTACCATTGATTCTTCAACATACTTTTGTGCTCCAACAAGATACCTACAAAAGAAACCATGATAACCATCATCTCAAACAATAACTCCTTACATCATGTCACCCATGATAAACAAGAAACATGCCAAGGTGAAACATATCAACTATCACTAAAACCTACACCAATCTCAACATGAACACAAGCATCAAAATCATATGATAACATAAGACTCTAAGTGTCTGCCACACTCATACCAAATGGAAAAGCAACCACAACAAGTTGCTAGCTCATCCAAAATATCCATACCTCAAAACCAGGGTAAACAAACCATCATAGGTAGAACTCCATTCCATCAACATACCAACCCAAAACTACAATTAGTTCCCTATAAAACAATCCTGCTAATCATCCATCCTCCCATCTCAAAGAAACATACCAATGTATAAATGACCAAAGACAAGGTCAACAAACAAAATCTACAATAACATTGAACATATTTGTGGATATCGACAGTCCACATCCAAGTCTTCAATGCAACCAATGGGTAGAGATAGCCCACTAAACTACATAACTCGTAGATCCTAATAGTGAAACATGCAAAATCATTTTCACATCAATAACTTGCAAACTGAGACAACCAAGAAGATATCATAACAATAAAAAGCAAACATATCCAAAAACTCCCACTACATGGGTAATGCCAAATCTAAAAATAAGATCAAGGAATTAACAAATCCTCCTATAGCACTTGTCTTAGAAGAAGTGGCTAACTCCTCTACCATATAGTGTCAAAACATATAATGATATGCATAAAACCTCTCTCATTACCAATTTTTGAATAACTCTCCCAAGTCCTTTTAACGAATGAAGAAATAGATCAAGGAGCTACCAAATTATTGTTAACAACAATAACACTTGACTCCAATACAAACCTCAACTCCATAAACATGAGAACCTTTAAGAAGAAGACAATATACTAGTAAAGAGAGAAACTACAAAAATCATACCGTGTCTTTATACCACACTAACTTTTGCCAAACTATGTAAAGTAAGATCTCTTTCAACACTCCCAAACTAAAAAGGTATCAACATCTAACATCCAAATTATGATGAAAACATGGCAGCAATATATGTTACCCTCTCACCAAAAGTAGATAAAACTAGCCAAACATTCCCACAACAAAGGGAATAAGCCCAAAAAACCACAAACCATTTATGTACCTCTCCAAAACAAATTCTCATAATAATGAGAACAACAAAAATTAATAAACCCATGCATCTACTTCTCAACAATCCTTTTCAATACTAGTGTAAAAGAAAAAACAAGATACGTATAAAGAATGCATGTAATAATCAGGTGGGCAACACCTATTAGATCATTTACCTATCGAGTAGACCAAGAGTGGGATACAAGATTGTCCTTGCATATAACACCAAGCAATAAAAGCTTATAATAAAGACAACCTTCTCATAAGGTCTATAATGGACTCACATCCATTTCCAAGTGTAGGATTCTTAGTTCTTTTGTTGACATCTCATAATGAGAAATCTTTCCAACACATATCTCTAAGTTCAAGAGATATCAAGCCTCACCCAAGTCTCTCTAGTATCCATGCATTTTCAACAATCAATTCATGCCACCTTCAAATGCAATCTGCACAATCACGAAGCTCCAAGCAAATGATTAATACTTCAAAACCAAAGAGAACTAACCAAACCATTGTCAAAGTTCCAACTATAGAATTAGGAACATATCAAGACATCATGATCTAACATCTTCTCAAAAAGATCATATGCTCCAATGAACATATTTTTCTCCCAAGAGCACCTATATTATGCCAAAAACTCTAACTCATGATCAAAAGTGCATCATGACATAATACTATGCATCCTCTAAACCAAGGATCATATATCAAAAATTGATAAGTTATAAACTCAACACCTCACCAAAAACTCCAAGAGTCCTCCATGGAAAACCAAGATGTCAACACATCTTCAAAAAAAAAATGAAGATCTTGCATCCTCTATCAATAGAACCAAAAATGTCAATGAACCCTTACTACAAACTAAAGGCATAATCCAAGAGCTTTTTATGACACCAACAACCATTGCAAAAGATCAGCCATCTTCTAATCAAATATTTTGTATGATTCACAACACTGCAACAACAACAGTTTAGAACCAATATCTTTAAACAAAGAAGATAGAACACATTATGTAATTGCACAAAACTCCCACTGAAAGTAATACTAATTTATGCATTGTATCATGATCAACATCATTACCAAAACTCCACTGAAAGTGAAAAAAGCTTCTTATGCAACATAACTTTACTGCTATAGATTCCAATGAATAATTAAATCAGGTACTCCAAATTAGCCTTTTGTCTCAATGCAAAAAATACCAATGTAATTAAGATGACCAAGAAGAGGCCTACCAAATAGATTCCTCATCAACTTATTCGCAAGATCTGCACACATGCAACATATCATAGGAGAAAAGAACATGATCAGTGCTTCAATCCTTTAATAACTGAAAAATAGATTCAACCCCACATCAGTATCATGTAGAACAAATGTAATCAGGTATAACATGTAGATTTCCAAGATTCAAACACCATAATCATGTTGGGATAAGGTGCCATTAACCTTGTAAATCCCAATATTGTATTTATTCCATTTATTATTTGTAATTACCCATAAGGGATGTACAAGTTTCACCGGCAGTGGTAAAAAATTATTTACTATCCACAGTAATTATAGAGTTACTGCATGGTAAGTCCTAAAGTTACCGGCGGTAGTTACGGGATGTTATTTACTATGGTAAATGGTAATTGGTCAAAGTGGGGTGCACATGTGGAGGAATAATCTTTTTTTATTGTTATGACACACATCATAGATGTTGTAAGAATGTGTAAGAGATTCTATGACAACTGTAAATTGTCATAAGAATCTGACACTTATAATAGCATATGATGCATCATAAGATGTTGTAAGTGGCTATTTTTGGCCCCAAGGCATTCAAGCTTGCATGGACATAGTTTTCCAAGTGTAGGATGCATGTATGACAGTATTTATGACCTCGTAAGAGCCTATTCTTGGCCATGGACATCCAAGGTTGTATTGTTGATTCTTGACAAGTGTTATGAGCTTGTAAGAAGTCATTTAATGTCTTGAGGTTGTGTAAATTCTATATAAACCATAGCATAGTAGATGAGATGCATATAATAGTTTACAGGTACCCAGGTTCTACCAGAGTGAAGGTTGGAGGACAGACGAAGTGAATGTATTTGTAATCTCCTTTTGTGAAGATAATACAACTTGGCCTCTTTTCTTGGTGGAGTTTTTTACCTGAAAGGGTTTTCTCCACATTAAACACTTGTGTTATGTGCTTCATTCTGCTCCTGGTATATTTTTGTATTGTGGGTTTTATGTTTTGTTACAATCTCCATTAATAACACATAGTTAAAGATTGCTGAAATTTATTTCAAATCAGATTTTCATTGAAGTAGTGTTGCTTTCATTTCTAACATTTGGTATCAGAGCCTGGCCAGCTTTGACTTTTGGGTGGTAGTGTGGAAATTGTAGCTACAATGGGAGATTTGGTTGTGTTTGTTTTGCAGATCTTGTGTTGTTATTATGGATGCATCCACTATTGCATCAACCTCTCGATTGGACATTGAGAAGTTCAACAGAATGGGGTATGAGTTGTGGAAGCTGAAAATGGAAGATTTGTTAGAAGAAAGAAACCAATGGTTGGCTATTCAAAAAGAGAAGAAACTTGTCGATGTCTCTCAAGATGAGTGGGATAAACTTGATAAGAAGGCACGGGGAACCATCCGGTTGTGTCTTTCAGAATCTGTCTTGTTGAATGTTGCAAAGGAAGAGACTGCATACAAGTTGTGGAAATGGTTGGGTGAGATCTATCAAGCCAAGAGTATGGTAAATAAACTTTATTTAGAAAGAAGATTGTTTTCCATGAAAATGTGAGAAGGTGAATCAGTTGCAGAGCATTTAAATTCTTTTAATTTGTTAGTGAGTCAGCTTGATTCAGTAGATGTTGAGGTTAGTGAAGAAGATAAATGTATCTTACTTCTTTATTCTTTACCTAAGTCTTGGGAGAATGTTATCCTTGCTATCACTGCTAGCCTTGTGGATCCAAAGTTGGATGCTCTTGTTTCAGTGCTACTGTCACAGGAATTGAGGAAGAAGAGTTCAAATAGTTCAGGGGATGCTCTCAGTATCAGGGGAAGGTCTAAGGAAAGAGGACCTAAAGGAGATCAGAAAGGGGCTAAGGACAAGTCCAAGGGTTGGTCTTGTGAGGAAAGCAGAGGTGCGGAATAAAGCTTCCCTAATGTCAATTCAAAGGGGATAATGCAGACAAGTAACTTTTAATTTAAATATACAAAGATGAGCACACCAGAAAGATAGAATAAACATTCAAGACAACAAAGAATGACACTAGATTTACGTGGGAAAACCCTTACGAGTAAAAAACCCACCACCACAAGAAACAATCTTTATTCCAGTAAACTTTACAGTTACAATAAAGATCTTAGCTCACTTGCTCAGGTATCAATTCTCAAATTATATAAGTTGTTCACTTTCACTACACATTTTTTACAGAATGAACAATATAATCAAAATCTCTTTTTTCTAATGACCAACGACATCACCAGATCTATTATTTTCTCCAGTCTTCAAAAGCAAAAAACCGTTCTTCTAACTTCTACCCTAACTGTTCATTTCAACTGATCCATTGTCACATCCTTCCAACCATCACATCTGTTCATATACTCGTGAGACTATTAGTCCCACATGCGCTAGGTCACATTGGACATCTCAGTTTATATCCCTGAACACTCAGTAAGACCATTGTCGGCAATTCTGTTGTTGATGATGCCAAACTAAAGACTCATTGGAGCAGCTGAAACCATCAGAGATCACTTCACGTCCTACACTGATAGTTCCATGTCTCAGCAATGTCTTCGACTTAGCATATACATAACATGACTTACTATAGCCAGTAATCCAATGTATCTTTCCCTGATGTCACTGATACAGCCAGTCATCCTTTGTAACTAACTCAATGTATCTTTTCTATGTACATTTGCAACATACAACCTCGACATACAATTGCAGGATACACACAAAATGATACGTGCATTTGTGGTATACACATGAAATGTTCATAACATACATTTGTGATATACACACAAATTGTATATTTAGTGAAACAACGTGAAATTCACACCAATACATTCATCTTGTCAACCCGATGAAGAACATGTGAATTATATGAGGTTCCAAACAGTAATATGAGACTTTAGGTCTCTTCAATCTCCCACTTGTCAAAGATATTACTACTACCTCTTAATCCTCATTCTATTACTGAGTATTATGGGCCCGAAGACCCATTGCATCTGAACACCATTTGAACTTGGCTGTGCTCACTGGTTTAGTTAAGGTGTTAGCGACATTTTCCAAAGTGTCAATCTTTTCCAGCTTCACCTTCCTATCTTCCACCATATCACGAACAAAGTGATATTGGACATCAATATGTTTTGTCCGAGCATGAAATGTAGGGTTCTTCACCAAACATATAACACTTTGACTATCACAGTGAATTTGTATCTGCCCTGCATTAAAACCAACATCAGAACATAATCTCTTCAACCAAATGGCTTCTTGGCATGCACAAGTAGCTGCCATATACTCTGCCTCTATTGTGGACAAAGCAACTACAGCCTGCCACTTGCTCATCCAACTGATAGCACCACCATTTAACGTGAATACATATCCACTGGTGGATCTTCTACTGTCAATGTCTCCTGCCCAATCAGAATCAACATATCCCTAAATGCTGATAGATCTCTGAGATCCAACTGAGTTTTCATGATAGCAAATAGCATAATCAGAAGTTCCCTTCAAATACTCATAACTCTTTTCACAGCATCCCAATGTGATCTTCCTGGATTCACCATAAACCAGCTCAAAACTCCCACTGCTTGGGCAATGTCTGGTATGGTACAGACCATTGCATACATTAAACTGCCAACAACACTTGCATAAGGTACTTTTTTCATATCATCAATTTCATTTGAAGATTCTGGACAATCTTCAACAGATAGTTTCGTTCCCTGCAAAACTGGAACAACTAACTGTTTGGAATCAGACATATTAAATTTATCAAGAACATTGGTAATATACTTGCTTTGGCTGAGCCAAAGCTTTCTCTTAGATCTGTCCCTTTTGATTTCCATTCTCAGGATGTACTTCGCTGCCCCTAGATTCTTCATTTCAAATTTCAAGGACAACTGAGATTTTAATTCTGAGATCATCCCCTTACCATTGCCAATGAACAACATGTCATCCACATACAGTACAATTATAAGAATCCAATCACCATCAGTTTTATAATAGACACAATGATCAGATTTAGATCTCACATATCCCAAAGATAAAACATACATATCAAATTTCTGATACCACATTTTGGGAGATTGCTTCAAGCCATAAAGAGACTTTTTAAGTTTACATACCAAATGTTCTTTACCTTTTTCCACAAAATTCTTTGGCTGGGACATATAAATTTCTTCTTCAAGGTCCCCATGAAGAAATGTTGTCGTCACATACATCTGCTCAATTTCAAAGTCATACACTGCTGCAAGTGACATTAGAAATCTAATGGATGTTATCTTAGCTACAGGAGAAAAGATTTCTCCATAATCTATACCTTCCTTTTGGGAATACCCCTTAGCAACCAGTCTTGACTTGTACTTTTCAATACGATCATCTGGACAATATTTCTTTTTAAATACCCACTTACAGCCCATAGGTTTTCTACCTTTAGGCAAGGGCACCAAATCCCAGGTTCCATTTTTCTCCAACGATGGCATTTCGCTATTCATGGCTTTCAACCAATAATCTGAATCAGGTAAACTAATAGCTTCTTTCATAGTCCTAGGTTCATCAGTATCAGTAAGCAAAGCATAGCCACAACTTGAATCAAGTACTGAAAATCCATACCTATCTAGTTGTCTTCTTTCACATGTAGATTGCCTCAATGGCTGAGGTGCTGATTCAGGTTCTTGCTTTGGATCTGAGTCATCTACACTTGGTGCTTGTTGTTCCTCTTTTACAGGGGTCAGAGGAATATTAACAACACTCTTTTCTTTCTTCTCTTCTATCTTCTCCGGCTGAGGATCAATAACCAAAGGTTTCAGCTCTTTGAAAATTACATTCCTGCTGTAAAATACCTTTTCAGTTTCATGATTCCAAAGCTTGTACCCTTTAACACCGACTCGATAGCCAATAAAGATACATTTGATTGCCTTGTTATCCAACTTAGATCTTTTTACCTCAGGAATATGAGCATATGCCTCATAGCCAAAGACACGAATATGTCTTAGAGAGGGCTTCTTTCTAGACCATGCTTCCATAGGCGTCTTATCAACCAATGCCAAAGTAGGAGAATGATTCAGCAAGTAACAAGCTGTAGCAACTGCCTCAGCCCAAAACCTTTGTTCAAGACCAGCATAACTCAACATACTTCTTGCTTTCTCCATCAATGATCGATTCAACCTTTCAGCAACTCCATTTTGTTGTGGAGTATAAGGTGTAGTCTTATGCCTTTTAATTCCATGATCAAGACAATTTATCAAAATCTGCATTGCAATATTTGCCACCGTTATCCATTCTCAAACATTTTATTTTTCTACTAGTCTGATTTTCCACAAGATTTTTAAATTCTTTAAACCGACTGAACACTTCTGATTTACTTTTCAAAAAATATACAAATGCCCTCCTCGAATAACAATCAGTAAACAACACATAGTATCTTGATTTAGACAGAGAAGGAACATCAACTGGACCAAAAACATCAGAATGTACATAGTCCAGAACACTAGAAGATTTATGAGAACTAGAATAAAATGAAACATGGTTCTGTTTTCCATATATGTAATGTTCGCAGAAATTGAATTCTAGATTACAATCAATCAACCCGTCTACCAGGTTGTTGTTCTTCAAGGTTTTTAAACCTTTTTCACCTATGTGACCAAGTCTATGATGCCAGAGCATTGTTTTCTCTGCAGGAAGTTTAACTTCCATAGAGTTTGCATCATGTGTTACAATAGTAGCTTATTCAGATTTTACAGAGACATTATTATAGCACACTGGTTTAGCATCTAACCTATACAAAGTTCCAATGTGTTCACCCTTTGCTAGAACAATAGAACCTCTATTCATCTTACAACCACCATTCACAAAAGTAACTTGCACTCCAACATCATTAAGCTTACTAACAAAAAGTAAATTTCAAGCCAGACCTAGTATGTGTAGTACTCCATTCATTCCCTTTATTCTGCCATCCAGGAACTGAATTTTGACTCTTCCTCGGCCAACAATTTCCACTGTCAAATCACTTGCCAGGAACACCTTCCCACCAGCATACGGTTCATACTTAGTGAACCATTCTTTGTGAGATATCATATGAAAAGATGCTCCTGAATCCACTAGCCATGCATCTTCAGATGCAGGCGTTGCCAAGACAACAATGAAGGCATCAATATCACTCTGAGAAGAATCAATGTCAGAGAAGTTCTTCTTCTTCTTCTTTTTCTCCTCTTTGCAGTCTTTTTTGATGTGTCCTATCTACCCACAATTCTAGCACTTTACCTTGGACTTAGACTTCTTGTCCTTCTTGTCTCTTTCCTTTGATCTACCTCGAATAGACAGTGCCTCTTTGGCTATCTCAGAAGATTTCCTCCACATCTCTTCAAATAATAGTGAGGTAACAACCACTTTAGTTGTAAATGTGGTTGTTGTACTTCCAATAGCCATCACAAGATGATCCCATGAGTTAGGTAAGGAACATAATAGAAGCATACAATGGTCCTCTTCTTCTATTTTTACACCTATAGAAGTCAACTATGCAACAATTGTATTAAATGTGTTCAGATGATCTACTACAGATGCTCCTTCATCCATCTTCAGAGAGTATAACTTCTTTTTGAGGAAAAGTTTATTCACCAAGGACTTGCCCTGGTAAATATCTCCCAACTTCTTCCACAAATCTTTTGCTGACTTCTTCTCATGGACGTTCAATAGAACAAAATCCGCTAAACTTAATCTTATCAGTCCTCTAGCTTTCCTATCTGCCAGGTCCCAATCTTCTTGCTTCATGCCTATAGGTTGAACCCCAGACATAGCAACCCAAAGATCTCTGTTGACCAGCATATCTTCAACCTTAAGTTTCCACAACTCAAAGTTTGTGCCATTGAACTTATCAATGTCTATTTTTCCTAGTGTACTTGCCATCTTATTTAACAAAATAGACTGCTACAGAACTCCCACTTGTAGAACTGACACAAAAACCGAACCTACCAACAAGGATAACACAATTGGCCAAGCTCTGATACCACTTGTAAGGAAAGCAGAGGTGCGGAATACAGCTTCCCTAATGTCAATTCAAAGGGGATAATGTAGACAAGTAACTTTTAATTTAAATATACAAAGATGAACACACCAGAAAGATAGAATAAACATTCAAGACAACAAAGAATGACACCAGATTTACGTGGGAAAACCCTTACGGGTAAAAAACCCCACCACCACAAGAAACAATCTTTATTACAGTAAACTTTACAGTTACAATAAAGATCTCAGCTCACTTGCTTAGGTATCGATTCTCAAATTATATAAGTTGTTCACTTTCACTACACATTTTTACAGAATGAACAATATAATCAAAATCTCTTTTTTCTAATCACCAATGACATCACCAGATCTATATTTTTCTCTAGTCTTCAAGAGAAAAAAACTGTTCTTCTAACTTCTGCCCTAACTGTTCATTCAAAAAAATTCTTGTCTCACCTTACAAGAGGGGTGTATGTAATGAGTGTCATGTCATTCCTCCTCTCTAGATGAGGAGGTGCCACATAGCCTTCAACTCACCTCCTCTCCTCCAATTCCCAATTCTCAAGGAGTGATTTGACTTTTCAAGTTCTCACACATATGTGAGACTTAGGGGAGAGGAGTCTACTTATTCAATCTTTTCTAAAATCTTCTTAAGTTATTGTAAAGCATTGGGATGAGAGTGTAATTGACTCACCTTTCATCCGTGAACTTAGAAAAAGGGGAATGGATGGTGATAAGTCCATCATCCCTCTTTTCAAAATCTAACCATGCCACTTTTTTCCAAAGGGACTTGGGAGTGGTCAAATGTACCCCAAAACTTAAGTTTCATAGCCTAAAATGTGCCCAATCCCTAGGTACTTACCTTAGAAACCTAATTTCATAAAAATAATCAAGAAAATGCCTATTCAAGACTCTTTAAAAAGTCTATTAAGTTCAAGTCTGAAATTTTCCACATAAAATGACAACTCACCCCCCATGACTCACTCAATTTTAGAACAAAAATCAAAATCAAGTTAACACCACAATTTTATCACATTACAACATATTAAACAAATAAAGGCCTTAGTCTCCTCTTGGACTAAGGTCAAGGCATCACTAGGGATAACATGATTAGGTTTTCTTGAGGATCTCTAATATTTCCAATAAAATAACTGAAGCATTTAAAATTATGATTGTCCCATCATCATATTTTATATGAATTCCATATTTCACATTGCCACCAAAATAAATTAATTGCATTACTAAAACAATACAACCCCACAATCATCTAAAATTATGACTGTCCCATCATCATATTTTATACGAATTCCATATTTCATATTGCCACCAAAATAAATTAATTGCATTACTAAAACAATACAACTCCACAATCATCTCCTAATCATTCTCTTAATATAACAAGCATCAACATTTTTATACATTGCTAATTCCATCTTGGACTAGTAAAGTTCATAATTTATAAGGCATAAGTGAAGACAATACTAAAAATTGAATCACAACAATCTCAAAAATGTGCGAACAATTATCCACCTCATGAAGATATAATTTTATCACAGCCATTCAAAATCAAGTCATCATCATGAGCTCATGCATAATTAATCTAATCTAATCAAAGTATCAATGTCCATAATGACCTACAATATGATCATAATACCATAGTAAAATATACAAATCAAGGAGTGTCCAAAGTTAGAAATATGTCTACCATCTATCCATTCAATGTGAGTGAACTTGCAAATAAAAGGGTGGACCTCATAGATATTAACCTTTCAATCCTATGTACTAATGTGGGATCTCCAACATCTTGGGAATGAATACCTGGAATCCCATGTATGTGGTTTAGAGATATTATTATTTCATTATTCTCCTTGTAACTTGGAATAGTAGATGGAGTGGCATTCATGATGGAAGTTACTTATGATGGTCACCACTCTCCCAATCCTAGGCACTAGGAGAGAGTATGGAGCATCTTATTATAATAGGTGGGGTCCATGTTATTTGGCGACTCCATTTTGGAGTACCATACTTGGGAATGTGTGCACACTCTTCCCATGGGTCAAAGATGTTATTAGTAATGGTTTCTATTCATGGAGCACTGGTTGATTGGTCATGGCATGATTGGATTTTTTTCCATACCATGGTTCTTGGTAATTGTGGTTTTGGGAAACAATTCATGGTTTTTCCTCTCTAGATCTCTATAAATTGGATGCCTTGGATAGGTGTTTTATGGGTCTTTTGTAGGTTGAGCACTATTATGCTACCAAAATGTTGTTAAATTAAAGGGATAAAGTATGATGTATTCATGTAACATTTTATAGGATTAATATAGACTTTCCCTCTCTTTGATAATGGAGTTTTTCTCAAAAGGATTTCTCCATGTACATCTAGTGTTGTGTGTTTATTTATATGTGCTTGCTAATTTTAATTTGTTGTTCTGAATTCCTACATGCTTCTCAAAGTTATATTGACCATAGTAAAATATAAAAATCAAGGAGTCTCCAAAGTTAGAACTATGTCTACCATCTATCCATTCGGTGAAAGTGAACTTGTAAAGAAAAGGGTGGGCCTCACTGATATTAACCTTGCAATCTTATGTACTAATGTGGGATCTCCAACATCTTGGGAATGAATACCTAGAATCCCATGTATGTGGTTTAGAGATATTATTATTTCATTATTCTCCTTATAACTTGGAATATTAGATGGAGTGGCATTCATTAGGAAAGTTACTTATGATGGTCACCACTTTCCCAATCCTAGGCACTAGGAGAGAGTGTGGAGCATCATATTATGATAGGTGGGGTGCATGTTAGTTGGTGTCTCTATTTTGTAGTGCCATACTTGGGAATGTGTGCACACTCTTTACATAGATCAAATATGCTATTAGTAATGGTTTCCATTCATGGAGCACTGGTTGATTTGTCATGGCGTGATTGGATTTTTTCCATACCATGGATCTTGGTAATTTTGGTTTTGGGAAACCATTCACGGTTTTTCCTCTCTAGTTCTCTAGAAATTGGATGCCTTGGATAATTGTTTTATGGGTCTTTTGTAGGTTGAGCACTAGTATGCTACCAAAATGTTGTCATATTAAAGGAAGAAAGTTGGATGTATTGATGTAACATTTTTATGGGATTAATATAGACTTTTCTTCTCTTTGATAATGGAGTTTTTCTCAAAAGGGTTTCTCCATGTACATTCGGTGTTGTGTGTTTATTTATATGTGCTTGCTAATTTTAATTTGTTGTTCTGAATTCCTACATGCTTCTCCAAGTTATATTGACCATAGTAAAATATAAAAATCAAGGAGTCTCCAAAGTCAAAAATATGGCTACCATCTATTGATTTAGTGGGAGTAAATTTGCAAAGAAAAGAGTGGACCTCATAGATATTAACCTTGCAATCCTATGTACTAATGTGGGATCTCCAACATCTCGGGAATGAATACCTAGAATCCCATGTATGTGGTTTAGAGATATTATTATTTAATTATTCTCCTTGTAAATTGGAATATTATATGGAGTGGCATTCATTAGGGAAGTTACTTATGATGGTTACCACTTTCCCAATCCTAGGCACTAGGAGAGAGTGGAACATTTTATTCTGATATGTGGGGTCCATGTTAGTTGGTGACTCCATTTTGGAGTTCCATACTTGGGAATGTGTGCACACTCTTCACATCGGTCAAAGATGCTATTAGTTATGGTTTCTATTCATGGAGCATTGGTTGATTGGTCATGGCATGATTGGATTTTTTCCATACCATGGATCTTGGTAATTTTGGTTTTGGGAAACCATTCATAGTATTTTCCTCTCTAGTTCTCTATAAATTGGATGCCTTAGATAATTGTTTTATGGATCTTTTGTAGGTTGAGCACTATTATGCTACCAAAATGTTGTCAAATTAAAGGAAGAAAGTTGGATGTATTGATGTAACATCTTTGATAATGTAGTTTTTCTCAAAAGGGTTTCTCCATGTACATATGGTGTTGTGCATTTATTTAAATATGTGCTTGCTAATTTTAATTTGTTGTTCTGAATTACTACATGCTTCTCCAAGTTATATTTCAAATTTATAGTGGTGTATCACATTATCTAAATTAGATTTGAACACTTAATTTATATTGTTATTATATTTTTCACTTGTTTAATCAACAATATTGGTTATCGATCCCTTCCATAATATTGTTTAATTTATATTGTTTGTACACTTGTTTTCTCTCAATTCACTTGGCTATTAAATCATATCACCAAAGTTGATGCAAACGAAAAAGTTCACTTGTTCATATCCACAACATAAAGCATTCAACAAACTGAAATGCACTCTATTCTATAGTAGTGCTCACCCTTTTATATGTTTAGTATCTATTCAAGATAGAGGAAAATTCCTTTGAATATGAACTTAGAGTAGTCCTTACTCAACATGGCTATCTAATCACTTTTTATAGCAAGGCATTTCCTATAATGGTCTAGCAGTACCCTACACATGATAAGTAGCTTTATGCCATTATTTAGGCATGTAAACTTAATGGAAAAGGTACATAGTGGGAAAAGAAATAATGATTCTCATGGTCATAAGCCACTTAAATTTCTATGGGAACAGGACAAGCATCAATATTAGAACCATTAAAAGTGATCATCATATATCCAAGAGTTCCACCTCAACATCAAGCATAAGAAGGGAAGTTCCAATCTAGTAGAAGATTGGTTGAGTTGACCTCTAGAGCATGCACTCCTCACTATGCTTGATGCATGTGGATATGAGATGAAACATTGGGAAGAATTATACATAATATGTATATTTCTTAGAGATCTATTATAACTTATAGAGAAAGAAGCCAAATTATGGCCTCTACTTGTAAAATGTGTTATATATCACCTTGGGCACTTGTGCTTATTGCATAAGGGAGAGTGGAAAAATCTCATATGGGAGGCTCATTTCAACAAATTTGTAGGACACTTAAAAGTTGAGAAGACCCTGATGGTACTACATAATTAATTCTACAATTCACCAAGTATATTTGATCATGCACTACATGTACCATAACCAACCTAGTCAACACAAGACAAAATATGTGCACGCCTTTACTTTATATTTAGTTATCCCACTAGTGTAAGGGGTAATGACTATTTATAAATAGTGGTAAATAGATTCTCTAAGATGACAACTTTTATTCCTTATAAAAAGTCCATTTTAGCTATGGAAGCAACTCAACTATACTTTTAAAATGTAAGGGATCACTTTGAATTGCCATCCATCATCTTCTTTAATCTTTTTCACCCATATGAGACTCAATGTTCATACTTGCCTTTTTCCTATTTGTTTTTATGATTGATCATCTATGTGTGTTTACCCGATTCAATTTGTAGTCTTCCCCATTAGTTTGCAAGGTTGTTGTCTCACAATATTTTATTTTTGTAGTTGTTCAATATTTGGAATCCTATGTTGTTGCAATTATTAAATTTCTTTCAAGATCTTGTTTGGACTAAATAATTGGTCTTTGTTTTAGCTAGTTGGGAGGTGTCATGTGTGTGTTTAGATTATCTATTTCATCCTTTATAATATGAAAACATCATTTGTAAGACACAATTGTTAATAGTATGGTACCTATATTTGAGGAAAAAATAATAGGCATATAATTATTTCTTTTATGAAAACCCCTATAGAGGATATTGTAAAGTTTGATTATCTATATATCTTATTTATAGTTTTTAGTCTAGTGTCAATTTGGCTTAGGTTTAGGTTTAGTTTAGATCTCAAGGGGCTTCCCCTCTTAATTTAAGTAAAGGTTTTACCTCACACACCATTTTATTTTGTGTTGTCTTGTAAAAGATAAAAATTCTAACATGACCGAGAAACCATATTATAAACCATTTTAGGAAAACATTTTGGTCACTAATGGACACAAAGTTGGATAAGTATAGTTCTTTCCATATAGAGACTAATGGACAAATAAAAGTAATGAATAGGATGTTAATGCACCTTATTTAAATTTAGAACTCTTGGACATAGTGTACATGGGATGGAATCCCATATTTCATTCAACACAACTAGAACAAAGCTCTTCATAGCTCTTTAACACTCAAGTCTTTTTAGGTTTGCTTGGTTTTCTAAAAATTGAAACCCATTGAAGTAAGTTGACAAAGATACCAAATTCATTGAGAATATTCAATTGGAAAAATAACAAGTGGAAACCATTCTTTAGAATGCAAATGCCAACTACAAGTAGTGGTCCATGAAAAACACTGCACACCTTCTAGGTTGGTGATTGACTATAGTTACATTTGTAGAAGAAAAAAATCATAGGACCACAAGCTTTATCTACTTTGGTGTGGACCCTCACTATATCCAAGCAATAGATAACAATTTCACATTTAGTCTTCCTACGTACCTTGGTCTACATCCTATTTTCAATGTTGAAATCCTACACCATTTCTTTCTATCTTTGTTAACTCTCCCAACACCATGTAGAGACTCTAATGTCAACATAAATAATTCTTGAAAGCCCTTCTTATAGATCATGAAAGTGGGTCTAGTTCCTTCTTAAGGGAAATGGTTCATAAAAGTACAAGTTACTCATAAATTTCCACATCTCATTCCATAGTTGCTTGTAATGGGGGCCATTGCTTCTGAAGGAGAGGTGACCAATCCAAGAAAATCTAGGACACTAAAGAGATCCTAACTTCATCAATACTAATACATGGATTATGTAGCTTTGTCAATAGATTACTCATCACCTGCATAACACATGGTAGTAATGGAACAACCTAACTCCACGCCAAACTTGCCACACATCTAAGATATAATCTATTTTGGTAGACTTATTCTACAAAGGCATCTATAGTGTCATTCATGGGTAATTAAAACATGGAGGAATCTAGTCAAAACTTAATAGAGTGGTAGATATTCTTGTAACTCTTAGAACTGCTCATCACCCTCCTACATGTATATTCTTGTATACTATCATTCTTTGTAACAATGGACCTTGATTAGTTAGTAAGTTATCAATCTTAGTGGTGAGAATGAGTGGATGGTGAAAGATAAAATTAAGCTAACCTAAATGTGTTTTAAGGTGCAAATTGATCAATATAAGTGTTTACTATATTAAGTAAATCAAAATTATATGATTATTCAATAAACATACAAATTACAATATTAATATTTTTTTCTAAAAATAGTAAATCAATACATTTGGGAATGGAACTTGAAATTGATTAAGGTACTAAAAATAGAATAAGATTAGAAAAACATGTCTAATGTAAAATGGGGATATGTGTGATCCCTAAGTGTGAATGTTTATGGTGTGAAATAAGGTTTTACAACTACTAAATAAACCTAGGAGGATAGCTAATTCTAAAGTGGTGTGTGCTTGTGCAATGGAGGAGATAGGAATATGGAGATCTCTAGTGTTTCAAAGGGCTAATTAAAGAAAAGTTTTAGATCTATTACAACAATGATGGATTTTGGTGAATGGAAATCCGTAATAATGAGGGTTTTGGGGGTTCATGAGGAAAAATTTAAAATTTGAACCTAGACACTAGCATGTGGGGGTGCTAGTGTCTAGACACTAATGCCATGGAGTTGGTGTCCTTGAAGAATGAGGATCCTAGCTTGTAGGAGTGGGTTGGTTATAAGTTGTTGACTCTAGATTGGTCTATATGACACACTAGAGATGGGATTTTAGGCTTGGAAATTGGAAAAATGATATGTAAAACATGTCTAAGGAATGGAAAATGAAATGTGTAAAAAATTAAGATGAGAATTGTAAACTAGGTAATTTTTGATCTTATAGATAACTTAACTATTCATATATCCAACTTCTGAGATCTTGTACAAAACTAAATTGCATATTATATTTATTATTATGATGTCTAAATATTTCATTATTCATCTTTCCATTAATCTTTTACTCTCTAATGTAATCCTTAACCTCAATCATGGAAATATGTACTTCTTCCTAACACATTTATTCTACTACATATATCTTCCTAAGACATTTATTCTACTACATATATCTATGCTCTAGAGACTTGTCGTTTACATCACTTTTACCTTTCAATTTTATTTTGTTAACAAATGACCCAGGTCTAATAAAGTTTTAAGAATTTGAAAACATATAAACCCCCTTTATAAAATATTATTTGGTCCAACTACCTATGGACACTAAAATATCTCACATCCCTTTTCTTTCTGATATGCAATCAAACTTTTAAGATTGTAATGAATGATGTTCTTCTGGTCTGCCACTTTAATATATAGAATTCTAGTCATCTCCTGCCATGCGTCAAACCATTACAATCCCTTTTGTATGATCTACGTATGGTTGAGGTTTGTAACATAACACTCCAATTTCTCCAAAGCATCTCCTCCATGCAACTGTAGAAGAATCTGGCATGTTCCATCCTTATATACTATTGCATCCAAAGGTCCGAGATCTCACAGATAAAATCCTCCCGATGCTTTATTTTGTAAAATGACACTAGGATAATACTATGTCTTCATCTCTGAAACATACGACACTACTTCAAACATATACTTTTTCAACATCTGATGAAAACAAGTGTTCTGCAATGCTTATGCATATGGGCTTTGGAAGATCATCTAAAGTTTTTTTGGGTTGTTGCGAGCCCTCTGTTTATAATTTCAAGAATAGATGTGTTAGCATTTGATCTTGCAAATGTTCTGGTAGATGGTTCTGAAATGAAAATCTTCAAGCCGTTTGAATTATATCCCTAAATCTTATTCTTCAGCGTGTGCCATGCACAACTATGTTTGTCATGTTCCCTATCAAGAATGCAGTCATTCTGAATTTAAATAACGTGCAGAATATATCAAACACCATCTCCCTCATGTTCTGAGCATGCAGGTCTTCATACCCAACAATAGCAAGAGTAGTAATGAACTTAGCCATCAGATTTCCACAGTCCATAATGTTATTCTTTCCACAGTGCATAATGTTATTCTTGAATTCTTTAAGATTTAACTGTGTATAAGTTTTTACATCAACATTTTAAATCACTCATTATTCTTTGGCTCTATTTTTCCTGAATTAAATCCTGAAGCACTCGAGAATAATAATGAACTTGTTTTAATGATTATATTGGATTCGTTCATAATATTTTCATAGGTACTTTATTCAAACTTATGTTTGCTTGACACGTAGCTTAAAATCACATCACAATCTGTTTTTAGTTGTTGGTAGGCAGGCTATCATAGGGTCCTTTCAATTCATTTAGGGCAATTAATTGTAATGAATACCCTAATCTGATTATTATATTTTTTTACCAACGTTTTAATAGATGGGGAAGAGGGTCCAATGGTGGTGTGGGTTTTTTAAGTTATAAAAATTGATTATGTGGGTTTTACTATTTGATACAGTTTTATTTAAAAATTATTTATAATATAGTTTATTATAATTTAAAAAGCAAAAATTAAGAGTCAACAAGTCAATAATATGATTGTGTATTTTTCTTTCTCTAATGTTTCAACAATATCTCTTATTATAATAAAGAAAAATAGTAATAACAGTTATTTCTTTAATATATTATTGGCCTATGTTGAATGAAAAGATAATTTTATGTCTTATCGTGGAAGTTTCTTTTAGATATATCATTAGGACTCTATTTATGGAGCCTCGTCCTAGATAACAACACACATTAACACCATATAGAGAACTAAAACTACTTGCACAACATTATATATAGGTGCAACAATTATATGAAAGCATGACAATAACAACTTATACAATATACAATGCATGATAACATAAAACAACTAGTACTGCACTTCACTTGGGTGTAGCCAAAAGATAAACTTAAAACAAGCTACTCATATATAAACAAAAACAACAGCTCCAAAAACTTAATTATAAACCTAGCTACAACAACCACACACATAAAAACCTTCATATCATTGAAGTTTGACCTCGCCACAACTAGCCATGCTACCATTGTCCTGAGCTGAGTACTAGCAATCTTATTCTCTATGGTAGAAGACATTCCTAGATAGAACCACAAACTCAACCATTGATGAAAATGGACCTACCATGTTTTTCAACCCAAATACCATTGATAATTTTTGCCCTCCTTACAAACCTGGTCAAAATACCATTTTCTAGTAATGGTAAGGTATAACTACTAGAAATCTCCAAAATACCTCTATGATGAGTAATCACCATGTTCTTTTATTACCAACTAGAGATCTTGAAAAAATCCCTTGAGGGCATGGATGTTCCCCATAACAGATCTAACTTCCTCTTGCATCACCCTAAATTCCACTCTGTCATCCTCCATTCTCTATTTACCTTTTTCATCCCTAATGGGCTTCTCTTTTCTTCCCCCCATTATTTCATCTCCCCTCTAAACCTCCTCTTATGAACAAACCAACAAAAGCTCAGATGCTCTCTTATCTCCTTATTCTCAACCGTCAACTAATGCTTTCATTTAAAATCTTCTGAAATCATGGCTCAAGTTCAAACCTTACCATCCTCTAAACCATTAGCTCCCAAAATGGCTTTTAAAACATTTTAAATTACTAGCATTTGAGTAGTTTAATATTTTCCTTAAATACCGAGCTATGATGAGTAATCACCATGTTCTTTTATTACTAACTAGAGATCTTGACAAAATCCTTTGAGGGCATGGACATTCCCCATAAGAGATCTAACTTCCTCTTGCATCACCCTAGATTCCACTATGTCATCCTCCATTCTCTATTTGTCTTTTCATCCCCAATGGGCTTCTCTTCTCTTCCCCCATTATTTCATCTCCCATCTAAACCCCCTCTTGTGAACAAACCAACAAAAGCTCAAATGCTCTCTTATCTTCATATTCTCAACCATCAGCTAACACTTTCATTTAAAATATTCTAAAATCATGGCTCAAGTTCAAACATTACCATCCTCTAAACCATTAGCTCCCAAAATAGCTTTTAAACCTTTTAAATTACTAGCATTTGAGAAGTTTAATATTTTCCTTAAATATGTATGTTGATGGTGGTTTTAGCACGTAGCAACGCAGGTGTGATTGCTGGTTTCACACCTCTCTTGAAAAGTATCCTACCCTAGGTAAGACTACTCCAAGGATAATACAGCTAGGTCTTAGCTTGCTTGGAATTTCTTAGTTGGTATGTTCTAGCTGTGCCTACAAGGGGTCTTACATATAAACCCTTTTATGATTTTTAGTTGATAAAACAATGTAAAATGCTGCTGAAATTTCTAATCTAATGATGGATTTTTAAAAAAATGCAAAAAGGTTAGGGTTTTAGAGAAATCCTAAGTGACATTCACAATGTATGGGTTACTTTAAGTAGACAAATGCTCTGAAACTTAACCAGTTTTCCGAGTTACCAAACTAAAATAGGTGTTACAGTACTGCAGAAAATGGTGCTATCTTCAATGGAAGTCAACATATTTTTAGATTACATTCATTTGTTAAATACCCAATAAACGATGCAATTTAACTTGTGAAATGCAATTGAACTTTAGCATAAGTGATCAACCCAGACTAACTTTGCACAGCTATCTACCATCAGCAAATAACTAAAAGTATGGACTTAGAGTATTTATCAGATACTTTCAGCAAACCATGAACATTATAAAAGTACAACTAACTAATTATGGGAGAGCAAGAAGCGAACCATGAAAACTAAATAAGAAACACAATACACAAATTCTCATAATCACTACAGAAACTTGCTTTGTATTAATTTAAATGGTAGAATGTCAACAATTCGGTATCAAAATCTCTCTTTCAAAAAGTGGAAATGGCAGCCCTTTATATAGGAAAGTAGCGTACCAAGTTTTCAAATGATAGTGGAGATTAACTCAACACCGATGGTCTAGATTACATCAATAAATGTAATTGTAATAGCTCATATCAATTCTCAGATTGCATTTTGTTTTCTATGAAAAAGATGAAAAATAGCCTCCAGATACATTGAATCTAGTCTATTTGAGTAGCCAACTCAATATATTAATAGGAAAGAACATTTTTAAAGCATAGAAAAGACAAAACAGAGTCACATGTTGCCTTGAATACAACAATTTACAATTATGACAGGATTACATCCTTAAGATATTCAAAACAATATCAGGACTCTTCACCTAAATTAATTTTGTCTTCGCCAGCCAACTTATTACGGTAAGTCAGCCATGCCTCAAGTGTAGGATTGATCTTTGACAGATCTAGATTCTTCAAATGATTGATATGATAATCGAACATCTCCAATTCCTGGCTAAATATGTTGTATATCTTTTCTATCTCTGCACCAGCCTTGTGGAATGCTTTGAATTCAGCTCTGAGGTCACTTACCTTATCCAACCTGTCTTCCATACACAGCTCGGTATTTTCAAAAATTACCTTATGTAATTTGCTTTTACTTTTCTTGATATCATAAGGGGCGTAATCATCATAGGATGTTTCCAGGAAATCCTTCAAAGAATCATTGATATCATATATAATTGACCATAGCTCCTCATCTGCTAGCTTATATGCTTCTTTTATGTTTTCAAAAGTTTCTTTCCTCAAAAGTAGCTGTTGATACCACTCAACGGCCTTGGGCAGCTTGTTCCCAGTTAGAATATTTTCTATTACCAAAGTCTGGGAAGGTAAATCCCTGATGCTCTTTATCCATGGATACATATGAGAGTAATACTCAACAAAGGAGTCATATTCCTCGTGCAGATCTTTCTATTTCTTATGAAGTTTCACTAGCTTCTTATGCACTTGAGTGGAGGCATTAATAGTCTCGCATCCCATCTCAAAAACTCTAAACAACCATTTTTCAGTACCCTGGGATTTGGACCTTACCTTGCCTAATCTTGCCATTTCGTCAATAGACAGGAAAGTGGACACTATCCTTATATCTCCCCCCGCATCTACTGGCTTGACCAGAAACTAGAGACAAGTGCGAAGTTCTTCATTTTGCTATTTTAACTCCTTCTTGGACATCTCGTCTTTGTCTAACTGTTCCAAAATTGATGTAACCGATCCTTTAAAATCATCCACTCTTTGAGCACGAGTGGCAAGTCCCAAATCAACTGTGGAGATTACATAATCCTCTGCTTTGACTTGTTCTTTGGCTGCATTAGTTGGCGGGACTGCTATCTCTGCAATTCTGGACCCTAATTCATCCTTATAGATTCTTGACTGTATTTTTGCCTTCTTTTGCTTCTTGGGCCTCTGAGCTTGTGATAAGATAGTACTCAAATCCAGCTACATTATTTCTACTTGTGACTCAGGATATGCCACTCTGATTTGCAGCCATTCAAGTGCTGAAGATTTATTCAATTTAGTGGCTTCGTCATTATTAGTTACAACTAGTTCTTCAAGTGGTTCTTGTTCTTGCTCTGGTTCTTCATCTTTATCTGTACTCATCTCCTCTTCTTTCTCTCCTTCTTTGGCCAAGTTTTCCTAGTTTATCATTATATTTTCCTGAGCTGACTTGAAAACTTCCTCTGTTTGACCTTTCTCTGTGGGGCTGTCAGATATATCAATGACTTCAACACTGGTCAAAAGTTCATTTGAGGCTTCATGACTTACTTCCATTAATACATCTTTCACCTATGTATTCTCCTCCCTAGGTAATAATGTTGTTTCAGGCTCCTACAAACCCAATTTTGCACATACTTTCTCAATTCCAGGCAGCAGAGGTATGACCAAAGAATCTACGGGCATTTTTGAAATAGGAACTGCAGTGGATATGGGTAGTGAAGGCACGTTGGTTTGCATTAAATTAGCTAATACTACTGACAAGGAAGAAGAGATGACAAGAGGTGAAAGAAAAGGTAGTGGAGGTAGAGGAAGAGAAGGTGAAAGGATGGTGGAAATAGGAGGTAATGTTGCAGGGGCAAATAATTGAGTAGAAGAAGTAGAAGGTGTAGGTGTAGTAATAGTAGAAGGACATGAAGTGGTAGCAGTGGAGGAAATAGGGCTGCTAGAGGCATTGGAAGAAATTACCAATGAGAAGGAAGTAGTTGAAATGGTAGAGGAAAGAGAGATGGCAGTAGGGGATGTTTCTTGGATAATGGTAGCTGAGGTTGTAGGTGAAATGGATGCAGTAGTAGTAGAAGTAGTAGAGGAAGAAACAACAGTAGAAGCTATAGAGGTTGATGCAACCATGCTTACACTTTGAGCATCAGGAGATAGGGAGGTTGGCAGATTAGTGTCTTCTTGTGTTGCAGCATCCTCCTTAGTTACCTCCTTTACCCTTGCTTTCTTGGTCTTAGAACCTTTCCCAGGGCCACTTGGCATATCTCTTTTCTTGGAGGCCCTTGTCCTAGTGGAGGGAGGTCGGTCTCTCTTTAAAGGAGGCCTTGCAAATGGCTTCTTAATTTTCTTTGTCTTTTTTTGCCAGAGATATATGTTCTTCACTATCTGATTTCTATTTCTCAACCGGCTCTGCCTCATCTGTGACATTTATTTGTTCATCCTCCTCACCTCCAGAGTCCTTGTCTGATTCTAATGCAGTATAGGTGAGTTGTACTTCTTGTCCTTCCAAAGCAGTCACCTGACCCCCTACCCAGGCCTTGCTCAATCTGATTGGTTCTCTCATAATGGTATCCAAAGAGCTTTCTTCTGCATTTGCCCAATTCGGTAGTGGGATGGGTTGATGGTATTGTGCTTCCCAAGCTCCTCTGACCATAACATTATCATCATCTACTAACTGATCTGGCACTACAATGATGTGGAACTTCTTGATGAAGGCTAGAGGCAGCCTTGAGTGGGCCTTCTTCATAACTTCATAATCATCTAGGCAATTTGCTCAAAAGTCTTCGATATGTATCTTATGAAATAACTTCTTACTTACGAATCTTTTCATCACCTTATTTGGATCGAAATGATCCCTTGCATTGTAGTAGTGTAAATTGAGGAGTTGAAGTTCTTTGTCAAAATGTTCTGCCGATGCCAAAGAAGGGCATGAATAATTCCCCTTGCCAAATCTGATAGGAAACTAAACATTGGTTCTATGTAAGTGCTTGAGTTTCATAGCACAGGGTATCAACTATCTAGACAATTCTAGAAGCATTGTCTTGTCATCAGGATATTTGGGAAGTCTATAAGCTATCCCAGTGAAGCCTTGTACTCTTAGATAAGTGATTTTTTCAAATTGAAAATACCACCTGCCATATTTAGTTACTTCATTCATTGCTTAAGTGGAAATCCTCAAGGCTCTATTACCTTGTAGCAATCTGGCTATATACATTGTGAAAGCATCATTTATCCTTTTAAAGTGTATCAAAGATTGAGATGAGGTCAACTGTGGGTAACACTCATATACTTTTACTTGGGTTTGCTCATCATTTCCAATTTCTCCAATCTTGGATAACCCAACATAGTGATTTCTCCTTGCTCATGCATAGACAACATAAGATGTCCATCTGAAGTACCTCTTCTCTTTAAATTTGTTGAAGGCCTCATGAATGTTGTCACTAAGGATTTGGGACCAATGAAACTTAGTCCCTTTTAGTATCTCAATTATGATAACGAACATCCACCCCTCAAAAGTGGAGGTTGTAAGTAATCCATATATTCTGCTCAGAAAACTTACCAAATCTCCAATTTCATCATGGAAATCACTCCTATATAGAACTTGGGAAAATTTACTGAGGACATACCTTCTGTTTTTGGCCCAATGATCATTCATGTGTTTCCTACATCCCTCCACATCTTTATTTTAAGTCCCCTCTGATCCTTGTTTGTCTGCCATGGTCATGACTTTGTGCCATGGAATATCAAAGGTCTCAACTAGAGAGGGTGGACTTAAATCAGCCAGGATATCCCTGTTAGTAGTTTGAATTGTCCTTGTCATGACATCATATCTATCTGCACATGTTACTATCAATTCTGCACACTGCATTGAGGTGGGGAAGGCATCATCTTGTGATATACTGCTATCTTTGAGTGATATACTGCTATCTTTGAGTGTTTTGGCCCTAGGAGTTGGGTTTGGGCCAAAGATTCTCAATCTGAAGTCATCTAAGTCTATGTGACCCAAATCCATGTCTCCTACATCACTCCACCTGGAATGAATCTTGGTCTCTAGAGGGATTCCCTTGAATTCGTACTTCATGGCTTGAGCTCGGGTAGTCATCTAATATGTAGGACCGGACCTTATAAGTTTGACACCTTGAGAATTTTTTCACATTCCTAAGTTTGAGATAAACTTTAATGAATCTGCTAATACTATTTACATGCCCTTTTTAAAGAATCACAAATCTAACAGTTATTACCATTGCACCTACATCATAGCAATTCACCATTAATACATGCCAAAAACCATTTAATGTTGCAAGACATCTTATTGAAAGTATGAAAAACATCATTATCTATGTATCACAACATTAAATTCATCATTCCTAACATTTTCCCTTTGAAAGTTCTTAAAACATAGTCATTTTGCATCATTTGTGCTAGTTTTAGGGTCAACCGACCTGTAGGTGGAAAAGCACTAAAATTGAGGTCTACCGACCTCAACAGGAAAAATGGGCTTGTCCAACTCAAGGTTTTATTAGTGTTCATTCTCTTCTCACTTTAGTACGAGTTTTGGATGTTACTGACTTGCGCGACTTTTGAAGGTCACCGACCTTTCATTAGTTGTTTAGTTAGTCAGTTGGGTTTTAGCACAAGTCTCTTGAGATCTCTTTCACTACACTTGCATGGGATTTGGCTTTGTCTAAACTATGGGAGTTTTGAGGTCAACCAAATAATTTGGTGAAGGAGTGTTTCAATGCAAGGTCAGATGGGATTAATTCTAGCACAGAGCCATTTTTCTTATTTTCAACAGGACTTTGGATGTCACCGATTTGTGGCGATATTCGAGGTGTCTGACCAAGTCAGAGACAGAGTCATTTAGCGCAAGGTCAGCACAAGAGGTTTTTAGTGCTAAATAGCTTTTCAAATCTTGCAGGGTTTTGACGGCCACCAACTGACTGGACAAGTTGAAATGTTTACAGGTCGATCGGACCCAAGTTTAGCGCCAAGACTAGATGTCTTTCCAGTTTATGAAAGGGGTTCGAATTTGTCAAACTATGGCTAGGCCTGGTTAAGTTGTTCTTTTTTAGCTCATGGCAATCCAACTATGTTTTCAAGGGGAAATTCAAACTAGGTTTCGAAGGAGAGACAAATAGTTTATGCACAGAATCCTAGCTGAAACCCTAAATGTGTTGCTTAGAAAGAAAATGTACTTTGAAATAAAACCCTAACCGCACACAATGAAAGCTCAAGGAGGATAAGTGGAACCCTTCCTAGTTAGTTGCAGAAAATGTGTTTGGGTTGCATAGGCAGGAAGTGGTCGTAGGATCGAACTCGAGGGCAATGGTAGCAAAAATGCTTGATAGGTTGCAAAGGGGCTCTCCAAAATCTTTATCAAAATGTAAAAATGATTTAAACAATGTAGGTTATCCTTTTATTGTCTCTGGCCAAATCACCATTAATGTGCAACGTATGCAATGTCAGTCAATGGATTAGGGTTTTTTGCATGACTTTTCATTTGCTTGAACCTAGCAGGGAAATTGGACGTGACAAACCTGGTCGGCAAAAGGTCTTTCCAATGCTACGACCAAAAACTCAACGTTATGCAGTTTGTGGGACTTCATGATCCTTCAGACTTGTGGGAACTTTGGCCTCATCTAAATCAGTCAGTGATTGAACAATACAACACAAGTCAGAGACAATTGTTTTAAGCGCAAAAGTCTGTCAGGAGGAAAACTAGCACCAAAGTTGGTGATAAAGGATTTGAACGTAAAGTCGGTTGGGAGGCAAATCAGTGCAAAGGTCAGTTGGGGAGCAATTTAGTGCAAAAAGGCTATTTAAGGCCATCAAAAGGGATATAAAAATCCAACTTAGCAAAATCTTGAAATGATTTTTTAACATCACCATTCAATCATGGCCAAAATGCACTTTGACCACTTGACCACTTAGGAGGTGAAAAAATCCACTTGACATCCTAGACCAAATTTGAAAGAGGGGGTCCCTATTTTGAAATGGGGTGTGTGTGTGTGAGGCACAACAATGTATATGAATGATCTAGAGGTATTATATTCTATAGATCATCCTTCTCTTCAAAAGATCAAGTTAGATCAAATAGCACAAATACCGATTATATATCCTTCATTCTACATATGCTACAAGATCTTGCCTACTAGAATGTTGATCAGAACACATTATTATTTTTATCTATTTTAGGTGAGTGGATGATCACTCTATGATGTCTATCACATACTTAGTGTTCCTTTTAGAGGGGAACAACTTACACTGCCAGAGAGGGAGTTTAAGCAAGAGAGACTAAGTTTGGGTAGCTATCATGGGAAAGACTCGACCTAGTGATAGGTTTGATATTCATCTCATGTTTGTTCCTAGAATCACCATTCTACTCCTATGGAAAGTTTTGATAGGCCTAATTTCCACTCACTTGTGAGGAGGCAAGAAGGTTTTGATTCTTAGATGGTGTTGGGCACGATGTTGAAGGCACAAGACAACTGAGAGGGGGAGGGGGTGAATCATTTACATAAAAAATTTCAAACCCTCATAAGCGTAATCACATCCACATTAGTTTACTTAAACCCTTAATCTGTTATGAAGATTAAACATGGAAATCAAATAACAGAACCTTAAACACATCAACACCATGCACAAGAGAACACCAGATTTCTATGTGGAAAACCCTAAAAGGGAAAAACCATGGTGAGGATTAGCTCACAATATAAAGTAGTAGTAACACTAAATTATAAGAGGCTCACTTCCATACAAAGAATGCTCACTGTAGGGGACTCACTGTCCAAGTGGACTAACTACCCACTAAAAAAGAACGAAGAAAGAAGAAGAGGTTCACTGATATAATTTTATCTAACACATGCATGGGTTCAGTTCCAATGAAGCACAATAATCCTCACCTTCACATCTATACTGAAAGATAGTAGACACCTTTTTCTCACTGCATCTAGTCGTCTAACTCATGAAAGCTCTTACTACCCTTTTATCACTTTCACATCACAAACTTCATCTCTACCATTCGCGCCCACACACATGAACTCTTGACACTTATTTATATCACCATCAACCTTGAAACAATCTTCAAGGTCGACAACACAATCTTCAATCATTGAAACAGTCTCCAAGTTTGGCAAACACACAAAGTTTGAATTAGGTCTAGACCTAAACATTCCATGATGCAAGGGAATGAAGGTGAACTACTCTAAGCCTTAGCTTAGACCCAAATCTATCCAAGCATGCTACACAACACTCACATAATCATCAAATCAACTCTACAATCAGCACAAACTTCTAGGTTGGCCAAACAGTGTAAACATAGGGGATTCTTCATCACACACTTCCATGATCACAACAATAACTTGTAGACCATGCACATAGCTTTAATAGATTCTAGAAACATCTACGAACAACTTGAGGTCACCTGAAGAAGGCTCACTATATGCTCACAACGAACACTATCGAACTCTGCTACACAAGAACTTCCTTTCCAGAGCATCATACCACAAACCTTTTGGATAGAAGGTAGATAAGGATCTTATAGGATTAAATCTAGAACCACAATTCTTGAAACCACTCTACAGAGAAATGTGGAGAAAAATAATTTCTCCAAGACACCTTTGCACAAATCAAAAACACTATCAAATCTTGTTCTCAAACTGATGAACATAACTTTCACTTTATAGCAATCCAGAGCACCAAATTCTAGATTTAGCATCTTACACCACTTCTCACCAACATATCTAAATTGTACACTTAGATTTCCAACACAAAAGAAATGCAGAGCAAAAACTTGAGCAATATATTGTAAGCTAGAAAACTCCTTCAACACACTATTTTCAATATTTTTCAAATTTTGTCGAAAGCACTTGGAAACCCAACTACATAGGAATATTCTCAACTCATTTAGCATCTATACAAAGCATCCAAACCACCTTTTAGCAAAGCAACTAAATCAAACAACACTAAACAACAAGAACTTCATCAGAAGACACATTTGACACCAATGACAACACAAGCATGTTGACATCAATGACAACACCGATTAGCACATAGTTGAAACAATCTCCCCCTTTGTCATTGATGGAAACATATGATGTGAAAAACCATCATGACATAACTCTGCACTAATCTTACTCTCCCACTTTCTTTTATACATCTTGCTTTCTTCCTCTACCTTTGTTTTTCACATGAACTCTCTCCCCCTTTGACATCAATGGCAAAGGGTGACATACTTTTTTGAAAACTCTCTCCCCCTGATTGTGATACTGCACATACTTGCACTATCCTCAACTACTCTGTATACTCCTCCTATCTATAATAATCATTAACACCACTACCTACTCCCCCTGAGAGGTAGCCTCCAAGTCAATTTCTGGAGGAAGCATCTACATCAGAAGCTGGTACTGATACTTTCTTAGCCTCTGTTACATCCTTCTTAATCCATGTCTTACTTATCTCCTTCTTAGTCTCTACTGGATCAATTCTTTTTATTGGTTTGTTCTTCTCTATTGGAATGTCCTTCTTCATGCTTTTATTTCTACAGAACTTTGAGATGTGTCCATGCTTATTGCAATTGTAGCACACCACATTCCTCTGACCATTGTTCCTTCCATTCATTTTAGATCTACATTGATTTGATTTGTGTCTAAATCCATTCCATATATAACAGTTGCCATTAAAGAGTTGAATCATTTTATTATTGTTATAGCCATTTATTCTTTAACTTTTACACAATAGATTTATGACCAACTTTCTTATAGGTGAAACATGGACTAGAAAAAGGTGGAACATTTTGATTCATTCTACTCCTACATTGTGTAGTCTTATGTCCAAATTTGTTGCAAGAGTGAAAATAACCATTGAAAGATGGGTACCTTTGAGCATTAGGTTGTCTAACTGGTAGTCTTCTAGCTCCTTTCTTCTAATTTCAGAATTGCTTTCCATTGTTCTTATTTTCAGCTTTTGATGCTTGACCTAATTTTAAACTTTCACTTTTTTAAACCCTACGACTTCTTTATTATCAAGATTTTTCTGACTTGCAATCATCTCATCAAGCCTTGTAAAAATTATCTTGAATCTTTCTTCATAGTTCTTTTCCCTCTCTGGATCTGATTTTAATTTCACAACTTCATGTTTGAGCCTTGTGCATTCTTCAAATTTGCCTTTCACCATTGAGTTCAGACATTCCTCAGTTCTTACCTTCTCTTCAACTTGGTCCTTTAGACCAATCATGGATTAATTTGATAACCTCAATTGTTCACTAACTTCCCTATGCTTTTATTTGAACCTTTTGACTTGTTCTCTCAAATTTCTGATACATTCATTGTTTCAAGTATGTTCTAATCGATGTTGTCATTGATGTCAACATGTTTGTGTTGTCATTGGTGTCAACTGTATCTTATGATGTTGTTGTTGATTGGTTGATTGAGTATTTCTATTAAGGTGATTTGAATGACTTGTAGAAGTGTTGATGATGTTAGTATATTGTTCTTGTTGCTGGGTTTCCAAGTGCTTTTGAGAAAATTTGATAAATACTGAAGACAATGTTGTGAAGTATTCTAGCTTATAGGATACTGTTTGAGTTTTTTCTCCACATTTCTTTTGTGTTGAAGACCAGAGTGTGTGGTTTGAATATGTTTTAGAGAAGTGGTTGAAGATGTTAAATCCATAATTTGGTGCTCAAGAATGCTGTGTTTTGTGAGTTATGTTCACTAGTTTGAAGACTGTGCTTGGCCATGTTTGCAGTATGACTAGGAGAAAGTACTTTTCTCTGCATTTCTCCGCAGTTTGGTTTTTGGTCTTGCAGTTTTGGATGAGTGTTCATAAGGTCTATATCTATGTTTTATCCAAAGGACTTGTGATTTGGTGCTCTGGAATGTAGTTTTCTTGAGTAGCAAAACTTAGCAGTGTTGGTTGTGAGCAGTCTGTGAACTATCTTCAAGTGAGATTTGTTGTAGCTAGATTTGTTGGCTCCCAAGTGATTTCATGTTATTCATGGATGTTTCCAAATAATTTTAAAGGCTTTTTCTTGGTTCATAAATTATGGTTGTGTTCTTGAAAGTGTATGCCTAAGTGTTCTTGGTGTTTACACAAGTTTAGCCGACTTGGGTATTAACACTAATTGTGGATGTGCTTCATGGATTGAGGAAGTGTGTTGAAGCATGTGAAGATGTTTTTAGGTCTAATATAAGCTATGAAGTGTTCCACCTTCATTCCTTTTCTCTGTAGGAATGTTTAGTTCCATACCTAATTTGAATTTTGTATGTTTGTCGACCTTGGAGATTGTTTCAAATGTTGTAGAGTGTGTTGCCGACCTTGGTGAATGTTTCAAGGTTGATGATTGATGTAAATAAGTGTAAAGGATTCATTTGTATGTGTGTGCGTGTGAGGATGGTGATGTTTGTGTTGTAAATTTGAATCAAAGGTAGTAAGGACTTTCATGTGGTAGAAGACCTAATGCAGTGAGTAGAAGTCATCTACAATTTTTAGAGAGGCTACGAAGGTGATGTTGGTTGCGCTTCATTGGAACTAAACTCAAGAATGCGGTAGATGATATCATATCAGTTCATGGTAGTGAGCCTTCTCTTCTTTCCTTCATTATTCTTTAGTGAGCAGTGAGTTCACTTGGACAGTGAGTCCACCGGTAGTGAGCCTTTCTTTCCTTTGTAAGGCAGTGAGTCTTTGCTAGTGAGCCTCTTTGTAATTTGGTATTGATACTACTTTATATTGTGAGATAATCCTCACCATGTTTTTTCCCTTTTAGGGTTTTCCACATAAAAATCTAGTGTTTTCTTGTGCTTGATGTTGATGTGATTAAGTTTTTGTTATCTATTTTTCATGTTTAATCTTCATAATAGAATAAGGGTTTAAGTGAATTGATGTGGATGTGATTATGCTTGTGAGGGCTTAAAATGTTTGATACAAATGATTCACCTCCCCCCTCTCATTTGTCTTGTGCATTCAACAATTGGTATCAGAGAAAGGTTCCTTTGAAGAAAGATTAACAACTTTAGGAAGATCCGAGATGGTGCACAAGAAGGATGCTCCCTTGTTTGTTGGATCAAACTATGTGCTTTGGAAGATAAGGATGGAAGATTTTCTAATTTCTCTTGGTTATGACATCTAGAAATGTGTCAAGTCAAATTACATTGTACCTACGGGTGGTGTAAATACTGAAGATGAAATCAAAGCTACATAAATAGATGGTAAGACAAAAAATGCTCTCTTAAGTGGACTTACTAATTCTGAATTGGTGAAAGTTGTGGATTTAAAAACTGCTAATGAGATTTGGAAAAGGTTGGAAACTATTTATGAAGGAGATGAGAAGGTCAAAAGAGCTAAAATGTAGAATTTGACGCTCACTTATGAGACCATGCGCATGTCTGAAGATGAGAACATTGCAAGCTACTTATAGAGGATAGATGAAGTTGTCAATGGCATCAAGGGACTTGGTGGAAAAATAGATGATCAAGGAGTAATATTGAAGGTACTTAGAACCATTCCTAAATCTTATAGTCATAAGGTGTCTACTATTGAAGAATTACAAAATTTGAATCAGTTTACCAAAGAATGGTTGCTTGGCACCCTAACTACTTTTAAAATAAGAGAGTTTGGCACAAGTAGTGGAACTACAAAAGATGAGACTACTTTTAAAGTTGGTAAAACAGAGAAGATTGTTTAATCAGTCATGGGAGAATTTGATGAAGTAGAGGCTAACTTTGTAAGAAGGATGAAAAAGAGTACTAATAAGTTCAGTGGTAAGTTATCCTTTAAATGTTTTAGTTGTGGTAAATTAGGTCATTCTGCTTCAAAGTGCCCAAATAGAGCTCTAAGAATCAAGAATAAGGAAAAAGGTAAATCAGCTAGGAAAAATTACTATGCAAGTATTTTTGATGATGATTCTGATTTTGAGGATGATAAGGATAATGGATGCTTATTTATTTCTATAAGAGATGAAACTAGTTCTGCTAACCATGGAAGTTATGTGAAGGAAAAAGGTCTAGAACCATATGCTAACCCTAAAGACATTGTTATATCTGCCTTTCATGCTAGGAGTGAAAAGGATGACTGGGTCATTGATAGTGGATGCTCAATCATATGACAGGTGATAAGAGTAAGTTTATTAAACTTGAAAGGTTTGATGGTGGGGTAGTAAGGTTTGGTGGTGAGGAAGCTGCTAAGATTTGTGGAAAAGGTTCAATTAGTTTTGATGGAAAGCCTAACACTGATGATGTCCTTTATGTCAAAGGTTTAAAGCATAATCTCTTGAGTGTTAGATAAATGTGTAGAAAGTTTTATAATCTTATATTCCAGGATAATGGGTGTGATTAGAAAAATCTCCAGAACAGTGATTATTGTTGGAAAGAAGACAGGTGAAAATGTCTATCATCTCAAAGGTGGTGTTAGTTACTACCTTATTCAACTAAGATCAGTGAGAGTTGGCTATGGCATAGGAGATTGTGTCACATCAATTTTGATAGCCTGGTAAGGATAAGTTTAGTTCAAGTTGTGAGAGATTTGCCAAAGTTAACAAAGCCTATTACTATTGTATGCAAGGAATGTTAGTTTGGAAAGTTCACAAGAAGTTTCAAAAGGATCAGTCATCTACCAAATTGTTGGAGTTGGTTCTTACAGACCTTTATGGTCCTACAAGAGCAAGGAGTTTCCAAGGTGACAAGTATTTTATGTTATTCATTTATGATTACTCTAGAATGATTTGGGTTACTTTTCTTAAATAAAAATCAGAAGCCCTAGATTGGTTTAATGTATTTAAAGCAATGGCTGAAAATGAAATGGATATGAAGATCAAAAGTTTGAGGTCTGACAGAGGAGAGTTTAATTCTAATGAGTTTAATGTGTTTTGTGAGAATCATGGGATAAAGAGGCAATTATCTACTCCTAGAACTCCATAGCAAAATGGAGTGGTTGAAAGGAAGAACATGACTGTTCAAGACTATAAGGAAAGCTAAGTGCAGAAACACCTTCCTAATGCCAATTTTTAGAAGAGAAGTGCAGAATTTTTTTTAATTTCCAATCACAGTTCATTAAAGATGCACATTAAATAGAGTGATAGAATAGACAATTAAGAGACATACACATAACAAACACCAGATTTACATGGGAAAACCGTTTACATGAGAAAAACCCACACACCAAGCAAAGCAACTATGTATTAAGTAAAATATAATTTATATACAAAGTTCACAGACTTCTGCTTCCAGATGTTTAGTTCACATCATCAACTTTGGTGACACAACATTTCTCTGATTAACCTCTCACACACTGCATTAAACAATTCAATGATTTCTTTTCACAATTGCAATGTTAACCTCTTCACATTCGGTTACCCCTTGAGAACACTTCGTTTTGCGTTCCATGCCATACCAGAAACTATTGATTCAATTCCTGTAGCAAATAATCTCAAACTATCTAATTGTCGAAGACATAAACAGTAACTGTCAACTGCCCATCGGGATTGTCAGAGAGACCCTAGACCATCTCCCTTTGAAGTCCTTGTGCCTCTTCGACAAGAGTCAAAGCTTCGTCAAACACTTCATCAAACTATTGAGGAGACTCAAAATAGAGTCTCGCTGAAATCACATTGTTCACCACATCGAAGGGACATGATATCATCTTCCACTGATATAAGGATGTCAGTCTGATGAAGAACATACCACTCCACGTGGCCCCAACCAGGCCATGTCACTGAGTCATATATTTTTCATCACTCCATCGACATCATCCAATCCCTGATCTCTGCTTAGCACTGGTCGTGTCCAACCAAGGCACTCACAGACTAGCAAGTATCGAAATATCAAAGAGACCCAAAATAAAGTCCCACTGACACACTAAGTCACTCTAATATCCTTCATATTGGCTATTGAAGGGATTAATTAGAGACTTCCACCAATATCACCATGTCTCACCGATGCAGCCAAAGCTCTGTACTGAGCTATCGAGGGGACAACTAAGAAGCTCCCACTGAAAAATGAATAGTTAGGCTGATGAAGGAGTAAATGCATAACACCACAAGTGGAATATCAAGCCAATAATTTGAGGCATATTTTTCAACATGGTCCCACTTGATGAAGAACTTACTAGCTTCTTCCAACACTCAAAGTTACTGAATGTCATAGGCCCCAAGGCCCATCAAACTAGCACACCATCTGTACTTTTCTATGCTCACAGGCTTCGTCAATGCATCAACAACATTTTCCAAATTATCCACTTTTTCTAGATTAACCTTTCCATCTTCCACCATATCACAAATGAAATGATACTAAACATCGATGTGCTTCATCCTAGCATGAAAAGTGGGATTTTTCACCAAACAAATGGCACTCTGATTGTCACAACAGATAGTAATTTGCCTTGCATCAAAACCAATATCAGAACACAAACTTCTAAGCCAAATGGCTTCCTTATAGGAGTGATTTTCTGCCATGTACTCATCCTCAGTAGTGAACAAAGTAACTACAGCCTGCCACTTGCTCATCCAACTAACTGCACCACCAAACAACGTGAATACACATCCACTAGTGGATCTTCTACTGTCAATGTCCCCTGCCCCATCAAAATCCACATATCCACGAATGCTAACTAAACTTTTAGATCCAGCAGAGTTACCATCATAGCACAAGGCATACTCAACAGTACCCTTAAGATATCTAAAAACTCTTTTTTCAACATCCCAATGCGGCCTTCCTAAATTAGCCATAAATCAACTAAGCAATCCCACTGCTTGGGCAATGTTTGGCCTGGTATAGACCATTGCATACATCAAACTACCAACTACACTTGCATAAGGCACCCTGGTCATGTCCTCCATCTCAGTAGGAGATTTTGGACAATCTTCAATAGATAGCTTCATTCCCTGTAACACTGGAACAACTAGCTTCTTGGAATCTGTCATATTAAATCTCTCTAGGACAAAATTAATATACTTGCTCTAGCTGAGCCAAACTTTTCTATTTGCCCTATCCTTTTTGATTTCCATTCTTAGAATATACCTAGTCACACCTAAATCTTTCATTTCAAACTATGCTAACAACTGAGATTTTAATTCAGAAATCATACCCTTACCATTCCCAATGAGCAACATATCATCCACATACAGGGCAATAATATGTAAATGACCATTTTCAATTTTAAAGTACACATAATGATCTAATTTTGATCTCACAAATCCCAATGACAACACAAACCTGTCAAACTTTTGGTATCACATTCTAGGAGACTGTCTTAAACCATACAGAGATTTCTTTAACTCGCAAACTAGATTTTCCTTACCTTTTTCAATGAAGTGCTTACGCTGGGACATGTAAATTTCTTCTTCCAAATCTCCATGAAGAAATGTTGTCATCACATCTATCTGCTCAATCTCTAATTCATACGTTGTTGCAAGTGACAAAAGAAATCTGATAGATGTCAGCTTAGCTACAAGAGAAAACATTTCTCCATAATCAATTCCCTCTACCTGGGAATAACATTTTGCAACCAACCTATCTTTATACTTTTTAGCACTGCCATCTAGACCAATTTTCTTTTTGAATACCCATTTACAGCCAACAAGCTTTCGACCTTCAAGCAAAGGTACCAAATCCCAGGTTTCATTCTTTTTCAATGATGTCATTTCTTCATTCATGGCTTCCAACTAGGAATCTGAATCAGACATATTAATTGCCTCTTTTACAGTCCTAGGCTCAGTAGTGTTAGTAATCAAAGCATAGGCACTTGACTAGAATCCAATATAGAATATCCAAACCTTTCAGGTTGCTACCTTTCATGTGTAGACCTCCTCAATGGCTGAGGTTGAGGTTCTTCTTCTTGTTTAGAATTTTTAGAGCTACTAGAGCTCTCCTCACTTTTAGGTACACTAGGAATTCATTGTTCTTCCTTCTCTGTAGTAAGATAGATTTCAACAACATCCTTCTTCTTGTCTTCTTTCATCTCTAACTGCAGATCCACTGTAGAAGGTTTCATCTCATGAAATATTACACTTTTTCTATACAATAGCTTCTCAGTAATAGGATTTCAAATCTTGTATCCCTTAACACCAATACCATAGCTAGTAAAGATACATTTTACAACCTTGTTTTCCAATTTAGATCTTTTCTTATTCAGCACATATGCATATGCCTCACAACCAAAGACACGAATATGTCTCAAAGAAGGCTTCTTACCAGATCATGCTTCCAAAGGTGTTTTGTCAACAAGTGTCGAAGTAGGTGAAGAATTAACCAAGTAACATGATGCAGCCATAGCCTCAACCCAGAACTTTTGCTCTAGACCAACAATGCTCAACATACATCTTGCCCTTTCCATCAGCGTTTTGTTCAACCTTTTAGCAACTCCATTCTATTGTGGAGTGTAAGGTGTAGTCTTATGCCTTTTAATCCCATGGTCTTTGCAATACCTTTCAAAATCTGTAGAACAAAATTCACCGCCATTATTTGTCCTCAAGCAATTAATTTTTCTACTAGTTTGATTTTCTACCAAGTTTTTAAACTCCTTAAACTAAATGAACACTTCTAACTTACTTTTTAGAAAATATACAAATGCCCTTCTCGAATGATCATCTATAAATGAAACATAATATTTAACTTCGATAATGAAGGAACATTCACTGGATCAAAAACATCAAAGTGAACATAATCTAGTATGCTAGAACATTTATGAGGACTAGAGTAAAAAGAAACATGGTGTTGCTTTCCATAAATGCAATGTTCACAAAATTTGAACTCAAGGTTACAATCTTCAAGCCCTTCAACCAATTTTTTATTTTTCAAGGCTTTTAATCCTTTTTCACCTATGTGACCACATCTATGATGCCACAACATGGTCTTCTCTACTGGGAGTTTCACCTCTAAGGAATTCACACCTAGGGGAACTTTAGTCTCCTTCCCTATGTTAGCAACTTTACTTGACTTTTCAGAGACACTGCTGCAATGAATAGCATGTGCATCCAGCTTGTACAAATTGCCTATGCGTACACCCTTGGCCAACACCATTGAGCCTCTAGTCATTTTACAGCCACCATTTGAGAAAGAAACTTGTACACCAACATCATTCAGCTTACTAACATAAATCAAATTACCAGTCAGACTTGGTATGTGCATAACATCATTTATTCCTTTTATTCTTACATCAGGAAACTTAATTCTGACTCTTCCATGGCCAACAATTTCAAGGTGAGAATCATCACCTAGATACACCCTTCCACCTTTGTATTCTTCATACTTTGAAAACCAATCTCTATGAGAGGTCATGTGAAAGGATGCACCTCAGTCAATCAGCCAAACATCCTCTGATGCCTGAGTCGCCAAGGTTGTAATGAAGGCATCTGCTTCACTCTGAGAAGAATCATTATCCGAAGAATTGTTCTTCTTCTTCTTCTTTTTCTCCTCTTTACAATCTTTCCAAATATGTCTAGTCTGCCCACAATTCCAGCATTTCACCTTGGACTTTTTTCTAGGAGACTTTGATCTCCCCTCTGACTTGGATCTTGACTTCTTATCTTTCTTATTTCCTTTCTCCTTTGTTCTACCTCAAACAACAAGGGCCTCCTTGGCCATCTTAGAAGACTTCCTTTGCATTTCCTCTTATAGCAGCGAAGCAACCACATCTTCTATCTTGAAAGTGGTTGTTGTACTCCCAATAGCCATTACTAGGTGATCCCATGTGTCAGGCAACAAACACAATAGGAGCATGCAACGATCCTCATCTTCAATTTTCACACAAACAAATATCAACTATGCAATGATCATTTTAAATGTATTCAAATGATCTGTAACAGACGCTCCTTCCTCCATCTTCAAATAGTACACTTTCTTCCTCATGAATAACTTATTTACCAGAGATTTCCCCTAATAAATGTCACCAAGATTTGTCCACAAAGATTTTATAGTCTTCTCTTCATGGAAATTCAGGAGAATTGAATCAACCAAGTACAGTCTGATCAAACCCTTGGCCTTCTAGTCTATTGCATCCCAATCATCTTGCGAGGTTGCTAATGGTTTGTTAGGGGACACTAAAGTCCATAACTCACGATCCACGAGCAAATCTTCCATTTTGAGTTTCCACAACTCCAAATTGCCACCGTTGAATTTCTCAATCTCTATTCTTCTAGATGTGCTTGCCATCTTAAATCTGCAATAAGATTTCAAATTGATTTCTCTACAAAAATCCCACTCAACCAAATTAGCACAAAAAACCTGACTCACTCACAAGGATAACACAACTGACCAAGCTCTGATACCACTTGTAATGAAAGCTAAGTGCGGAAATGCCTTCCTAATGCTAATTTTCAGAAGAGAAGTGTAGAATTTTTTTAAAAAATTTTCAATCACAGTTCATTAAAGATGCACATTAAATAGAATGATAGAATAGAAAATTAAGAGACATACATAGAATGAACACCAGATTTATGTGGGAAAACCCTTTACAGGTGAAAAACCCACATACCAAGCAAAGCCACTATGTATTACAATAAAATATAGTTTACATAAAAAGTTCAAAGACTTATGCTTCTAGATGTTTAGTTCACCACATCAACTTCAGTGACACAACATTTCTCTAATCAACCTCTCACACATTGCACTGGACAATTCGATGATTTCATTTCACAATTGCAATAGTAACCTCTTCACATTTGGTTACCCCTTGAGAACACTTCATTCTGCATTCCATGCCATACTAGAAACTATCGATGCAATTCCTGTAGCAAAGTGTCTCAAACCATTTAACTATTGGAGACACAAATCGTAACTATCAACTGCCCATCGGCACTGTCGAAGAGACCCCAAATTGTCTCCCTTCGAAGTCCTTGTGTGTCTTTGACAAGATTCAAAGTTTTTCCAAACACTTGATCAAACTATCGAGGAGACTCGAAACAGAGTCTCACTGAAATCACATTGTTCACCACATTGAAGGGACATGATATCGTCTTCCACTGATATAAGGATGTCACTTTGATGAAGAACATACCACTCCCTGTGGTCCCTACTACCATGTCACCGCCATGTCATTGATTCATACATTTTTCATCACTCCATTGAAATAAACAATCCCTGCTCTCGGCTTAGCACTGGTTGGGTCCCACCAAGGCACCCGCGGACTGGCAAGTATTAGAATATCAAAGAGACCCAAAATAGAGTCCCATCAAAACAATAAGTCACTCTGATATGCTTCATATCGGCTGTCAAAGGGACTGCTTAGAGACTCCCACTGATATTGCCATGTCTTTCCAATGTAACCAAAGCTATGTACCGAGCTATCGAGGGGACAACTAAGAAGCTCCCACCAAAAATGAATAGTTAGGTCAATGAAGGAATAAATACATAACACAGCAAGTAGAATATCAAGCTAGTAATTTGAGGCACATTTTCCAACAAAGAAGCTGCAAGGACAATGATAAAGGAAGCAAATCTACTAGAAGTATATTGGAGAGAAGTAATTCATAATGTTGTCTACGTACAGAACATAGTACAGGTGAAAGAAAATGATACAAAGACTCCCTATGAGCTATGGTATGGAAGGATTCCCACTGCTAAATACTTTAAAGTTTTTGGAAGCAAATGTTATATCAGAAGAGATGAAGAACTAGGAAAGTTTGATGCATGATGTGATGAAGGCATCTTTCTTGGATACTCTACCAAAAGCAAAGCTTACTGGTGCTACAATAAGAGGCTAAGGAATATTGTTGAAAGTGCTAATGTCAAGGTTGATTAAGATATGTAGAAGTTCTCAGAGATCAATGGATATGAAATAGATGAGTCCTCTTGTGGAGAAGAGGAAAAGACCAATGAGAAGCAAGTGTAGGTTGAAATTAAAGAAACACCAGAAGTACAAGTTGAAGAACAAGAAACTCTAAAAAGAGATCCTAAAACTCCTAAGTATGTACATAGGCATCACATTTAAGATCAGATCATTGGTGATAAGACCAAAGGTGTATTGACAAGAAGCAAAGATGCTGAAGAACAGGTAAAATGTGTTTACTTTCCAAAGTTGAACCTAAAAAAGTGGTTGAAGCATACAAGGATGAGTATTGGGTTAGGGCTATGGAAGAAGAATTGATGCAGATTGAGAAGAATCAAACTTGGGAACTTGTCCCAAGACTAGAGAACAAGAACGTGATTGGAACTAAGTGGGAGTTCAGGAACAAATTGAATGAGAATGGAGAAGTGGTAAGGAACAAAGAAAGACTTGTATGTAAAGGCTACTCACAAGTGGAAGGAATAGACTATGAGGAAAAATTTTCTTCGGTGGCAAGACTAGAGGCTATTAGGTTGTTTCTAGCTTATGCAACACACAAGGATTTCAAGGTATATCAAATGGATGTGAAGTCAACTTTTTTGAATGGTGAGTTGGAAGAGGAAGTATACATAGAGCAACTAGATGGATTTCAATTATTAGATACTCTAGATATGGTATGCAGATTGAAGAAGGCATTGTGTGGACTAAAGCAAGTTCCCAGAGCTTGGTATGCTAGGTTAGACAGGTATCTGTTGCAGCATGGATTCAGTAAAGGGTCTATAGATAGTAATTTGTACATCAAGGTAAGCAAAGATCAAATCCTTATTATTGAGGTCAATGTGGATGATATAATCTTTGGTGTAAATGAAGGTATGTGTAAGAACTTTGCAAATGAGATGCAAAAGGAATTTGAGATGTCAATGTGTGGAGAGATGAACTTCTTCCTTGGGTTGCAAATTAATTAGACAGATAAAGGCATTTTCATTTCACAATCAAAATATCTCAAGGAATTGTTGAAGAATTTTGGAATGGAAGATTTTAAACCAGTTTGTATCCCAATGACAACTAGTTGCAAGATGAGAAATAACGATGAATCTCCTAAGGCCGATTAGAGTAAATATAGATCAATGATTAGAGGACTGCTATATCTAACTGCTACTAGACTAGATATCATGCATGTAGTTTGTCTTGTGGAAAGATTTCAAGATCCTAGAGAGTCACATGTCATGGCATTGAAGAGGATATTCAGGGATTTGAAAGGCACTTCAGATCATGGTTTGCAGTATCCTAAGAACAATGAATTCACCTTAAGTGCCTACACAGATGCAGATTGGGCCGGATGTGTAGATGATAGGAAAAGTACAAGTGGTGGTGCATTCTTTCTTGGAGATAGAATTATGTCATGGTTAAGAAAGAAGCATGATTTAGTATCCTTATCTATTGCATCTAAGCAGAATACATTGTAGCAACATCATGTTGCACATAGGTGTTATGGATGAGACAAACCTTAAAAGATATCAAAGTTGAGTATGATGATCCGATTCCTATTTTCTGTGATAATACCAGTGCCATTAACATTTCAAAGAATCTAGTGATGCATTCAAGGACAAAGCATATTTCTATCAGGTATCACTTTTTGAGAGAGAAGGTTGCAGAGAAAGAAGTGAAGCTTGAGTATGTGCCTATAAAGGATCAGGTTGTTGACATATTCACCAAGGCTCTTCCTAAGGATACATTTGAGTATCTCCAGGAGAAGTTAGGGGTTATTGCCCCTCCTTTGAACTAGATGCATAAGGAAGTGCATCAATCCAGTATGATTCAGGATTCATTCTTTTATGGACTGATGATGGAGGCTACCTCTCAGGAGGAGCAGGTAGTGGCATTGAAGCTCGTGTTGTAGTTAGGGGGAGTAAGAGATGGTACAGGATGGTGTGTACTCCTAAGGGGGAGTATTCAAAGTAGTTGAGATTAGTACAAGTATGTGCAGTATCATACTCAGGGGGAGAAAGCTTGAAAAAGGTGTGTCACCCTTTGCCATTGATGTCAAAGGGGGAGAGAGTTCATGTGAAAAACAAAGGGAGAGTAAGATGTATAAAATAAAGGAGGGGAGTGAGATTAGTGTAGAATTGTGTCATGATGGTTTTTCACATTATATGTTGCCATCAATGACAAAGGGGGAGATTGTTGCAAGTATGTGCTAATCAGTGTTGTCATTGATGTCAACATGTTTGTGTTGTCATTGGTGTCAATTGTATCTTCTGGTGTTGTTGTTGATTGGTTGATTGAATCTTTATATTAAGGTGATTTGAATGAATTGAAGAAGTACTAATGATGTTAGTATATTGTTCTTGTTTCTAGGTTTCTAGGCACTTTTGAGAAAATTTGATAAATACTAAAGATAGTGTTGTGAAGAAGTATTCTAGGTTACAGGATACTATCTGAGTTTTTTCTCTGCATTTCTTCTATGCTGAAGACCAGAGTGTGAGGTTTATATATGTTTTATACAAGTGGTTGAAGATGTTAAATCCATAATTTGGTGCTCCAGAATGTTGTGGTTTGTGAGTTATGTTCACTAGTTTGAAGACTGTGCCTGGCAGTATTTGCAGTGTGACTGGGAGAAAGTATTTTGCTCCACATTTCTCTGTAATTTGGTTTTTAGTCTTGTGGTTTTGGATGAGTGTCTATAAGTTCCATATCTGTGTTCTATCCAAAGGACTTGTGATTTTGTGCTCTGGAATGTAGTTTTCTTGAGTAGTAGAACTTGGTAGTGTTGGTTGTGAGCAGTGTGTGAACTGTCTTCAAGTGATATTTGTTGTAGCTAGATTTGTTGGCTCCTAGGTGATTTCATGTTGTTCATGGATGTTTTTAGATCATGTTAAAGGCTTGTTCTTGGTCCAAAAATTATGGTTGTGTTCTTGAAAGTGTGTGCCTAAGTCTTCTTGGTGATTACATAAGTTTAGCCGAATTGGGTATTAACACTAATTATGGATGTGCTTTGTGATTAAGGAAGCATGTTGAAGTGTGTGAAGATGTTTTTAGGTCTAAGCTAAGATCTAAAGTATTCCACCTTCATTCCTTTGCTCTATGGGAATGTTTAGGTCTAGACCTAATTTGAATTATGTATGTTTGCTAATCTTGGAGATTATTTCAAAGGTTGTAGAGTGTGTTTCCGACCTTGGTGAATGTTTCAAGGTTGATGATTGATATAAATAAGTGTAAAGGATTCATGTGTATGTGTGCATGTGTGAGGATGGTGATGTTTGTGTTGTGAATTTGAATAAAAGGTAGTAAGGACTTTCATGTGGTAGAAGACCTATTGCAGTGAGCAGAAGTCATCTACAATTTTTAGAGAGGCTACGAAGGTGATGTTGGTTGCACTTCATTGGAACTGAACTCAGGCATGTGATAGATGCTCCATATTAGTTCATGGCAGTGAGCCTTCTCTTCTTTTCTTCTTTATTCTTCAATGAGTGGTGAGTTCACTTGGATAGTGAGTTCACTTGGACAGTGAATCCATCGACAATGAGCCTTTCTTTCCTTTGTAAGGCAGTAAGCCTTTGGAAATGAGCCTCTTTGTAATTCAGTATTGATACTACTTTATATTGTGAACTAATCCTCATCGTGGGTTTTCCCTTTTAGGGTTTTCCACAAAAAAATATGGTGTTCTCTTGTTCATGGTGATGATGTGATTAAGTTTTTGTTATTTATTTTTCATTTTTAATCTTCATAACAAAATAAGGGTTTAAGTGAACTGATGTGGATGTGATTATGTTTGTGAGGGTTTAAAATTTTTTATACAACTAATTCACCCCCCCTCTTAGTTGTCTTGTGCATTCAAAATTCATGTGCTTCTTTGACATTCTCCTTCAAATCTATAATTTCTTCTCCAGTCCTTTCTAGGTCTTCAAGATTAATATCGAGTTCTTCACTATTAGCAGACATACATTCATCTTCTGAGAATTCAACAATAGGATTTTCTTTATCCCTACATGCCTCAACCACTATTTTAGGTTCTATTTTAGAGACTAAACACAAATTTACCTATTCTTTAGCAACTTTCCTTCTTATCAATACATTTTTGCTCTTGTCACTAATGATTTGGTCTTCAGTGTGATGCTAGAACTGTACATACTTATAGGTTCTAGGGATTCTTTCTGGAGCTTCTTGTTCAACCTGGACTTCCTTTTCTTTAGTTTCTTGTTCTTCTTTAGTCTGTACCTCCCTTTCAACAACATTTTCTTTTTCTCTGTAAGAGAACTCATATGAATTTGATACATATCTATTAACTTCAAAAATCTTCTATATGTCTTCATCAACCTTAACATTCACACTCTCAACAATCTTTCTTAACCTTTTTTTATAACATTGGTAAGCTTTGCTTTTGTTAGAGTACCCAAGAAAAATACCTTCATCACTTCTTGTATCAAACTTTCTAGGATCTTCATTTCTTCTGATATAACATTTGCTTCCAAAAATTTTGAAATATTTAACAGTAGGAATCCTTCCATACCATAGTTCATAGGGACTCTTTATATCATTTGCTCTTACTTGTACTATGTTCTATGTATAGACAATAGTCTAAATTGCTTCCCTCCAATAAACTTTTAGTAGGCTTTCTTCTTTTAACATAGTCTTTGCAACTTCTTGAATTGTCTTGTTCTTCCTTTCAACTGCTTCACTCAGCTAAGAGGATAATTGCCTCTTTATCCCATGATCCTCACATAAGATGTTAACCTCATCTGAAATAAGTTCTCCATCAAAGATCAACTATTTGATTTTCATGTTTATATCATTCTCAACCATAATTTTGAAAGTCTTGAACTTATCTAGGGCTTCTAATTTTTCTTTAAGAAAAATACCCCATGTCATTCTAGAATAGTCATCAATTAACAACATGAAGTACCTATCACCTTGAAAACTCCTTACTTCGGTAGGACCACAGAGTTCCGTATGCACCAATTCTAATAGTCCAATAGAATTTTGTTCTTTGACTTCAGAACTTTTTCTCACTTACTTTCCAACTTGACATTCCTTGCAATTAGCATTAGCAGGTTTGATGATCTTTGGTAGGTCTCTCATAGCTTGGACTATACTTATCTTCACTAGACTATCAAAACTGATGTGACACATCCTTCTATGTCATAGCCAACTTTCATTGATCTGAGTCATAAAACAATAATCATCACCTTCTTTGAGATGATAAATATTTCCATTTGTCCTTTTTCCAGTGGCTATGAGAGTTCTGGATTTCTTTCTAATCTCAAAGCCATTATCCTAAAACATACAATTAATGTACCCTTTGCTTCATAATTGTCCAACACTCAAGATATTTTGCTTTAATCTTTTGACATAAAGAACATCATCAGTAATATGTTTTCCATCAAGACTGATTGAGCCTTTTCTACATATTTTAGCAATACAGTCATCACCAGAAACGATTAGTCCTTCATCAAGTTTTTCAAATTTAACAAACTTGTTTTTATCACCGGTCATATGATTTGAGAAACCAACATCAATAAACCAAATGTTATTTTCTTGTCTGGTATGAAGAGTATATTCATTATCAAGACTTACCTCTAGAGCATTTTCTTTTGCACAAACCTTAGAGTTAGGTGAAATAGTATCATCCTTCTTGTGTGCCATCCTAGATCTACCTCAAGCTGTTAGGCTTTCATCAAAAGAATTTGGCTCTGATACCAATTGTTGAAGGCACAAGACAACTGAGAGGGGGGGTGAATCAATTGTATCAAAAATTTCAAACCCTCATAAGCATAATCACATCCACATTAGTTTACTTAAATCTTTAATCCATTATGAAGATTAAATATGGAAATCAAATTACAAAACCTTAAACATATCAACACCATACACAAGAGAACACTAGATTTTTACATGGAAAACCCTAAAAGGGAAAAACCACGATGAGGATTAGCTCACATATAAGTTAGTAGAAACACCAAATTATAAGAGGCTCACTGCCATACCAAGAATGCTCACTGCAGGGGACTCATTGTCCAAGTGGACTCACTACCCACTGAAAAAGAAGGAAGAATGGAGAAGAGGTTCATTAATATAACTACATTTAAAACATGCATGGGTTCAGTTCCAATGAAGCACAACAATCATCACCTTCATATCTATACTGAAAGATAGTAGACATCTTCTACTCACTACATCCAGTCATCTAACTCATGAAAGCTCTTACTACCCTTTTATCACTTTCACATCACAAACTTCATCTCTATCATTCACACCCACACACACACGAACTCTTGACACTTATTTATATCACCAGAAACCTTGAAACAATCTTCAAGGTCGCAACACAATCTTCAATCCTTGAAACAATCTCCAAGGTCAGAAAACACACAAAGTTTGAATTAGGTCTAGACCTAAACATTCCACAAAGCAAGGGAATGAAGGAAAACCACTGTAAACCTTATCTCAGAACCAAATCTATCCAAGCGTGCTGCACAACACTCACATAATCATCAAATAAACTCTACAATCAACACAAATGTCTAGGTCATCCAAATGGTGTAAACATAGGATTCTTCATCACACTCTTCCACAATCACAACCATAACTTGCAGACCATGCACAAAGCTTTAATACATTTTGGAAACATCCACGAACAACTTGAGGTCACCTTAAGAAGGCTCAATGTCTACTCACAATGAACACTGCCAAACTTTGCTACACAAGAACTTGCTTTCTAGAGCATCATACCACACACCTTTTGGATAGAAGGTAGATAAGGATCTTATAGGTTTAAATCCAGAACCATAACACTTGAAATCACTTTGTGGAGAAATATGGAGCAAAATACTTTCTCCTAGACACCTCTACACAAATTAGAAACACCGTCAAATCCTGTTCTCAAACTGATGAACATAACTTTTACTTTACAGTGATTCAGAGCACCAAATTCTAGATTTAGCATCTTACACTTCTCAACAGCATATCTAAATTGTACACTTAGATTTCCAACACAGAAGAAATATGGAGCAAAAACTTGAGCAATATACAGTAAGCCAGAAAACTCCTTCAATACACTATTTTCAGTATTATTCAATTTTTCTCAAAAACACTTGGAAACCCAACTACATAGGAATATTCTCAACTCCTTTAGCATCTATACAAAGCATCCAAACCACCTTTTAGCAAAGAAATTGAATCAAACAACACTAAACAACACTAACTTCATTAGAAGACACAGTTGACACCAATGAGAACACAAACATGTTGACATCAATAACAACACCGATTAGCACATACTTGCAACACATGAATCATTCAACAAATTGAGAGAGGCATAGTTTTTGCTTGGGGCATTAACATATAGGCCTTGGTCTACCAAGAATTGTGTTGGTTCCCAAAAATGTAGGTCCAAAGCCTAGAGCATGATTACTCCTTCAAGGCCAGGGCGTGTCGTAAAGAAGAGGAAATAGGGGCTCACCAATAGATTGAGGATGGTTAAAGGCCATTTGATGAGAGTGGGTATGCTCTCTTGTACTTTGGGCTCATCTAGACCCAACAAGGTGTTCCTAGAGGTATTCTTAACAATGTTGTGGATAATTTGAGATGAAGGATGAATAATACAACAACAACCATATCCAATGTATGCTTGACTCCTATATTTGTCACTAGTCCAAGATTAACTAGCTACATAAAACCCATTATAAAATTGATTATTCCACCTTGTAGGTGTTGTAGTTAGGGTAAAATTGCAAATCAGGGCAAATGAATGAACGGCAATGATAAAACCCTAGCAATGCACAATGAAGCACAATACAGTATAAAAATCAAAATAACAAATGTAAATGCAACCGATCTCCACACTATGCTCAATTTATCTCCATTGCTCTTCTCCACCTCGCATGAGCATGCAAGATTTTGAAGGATTATTGTTGGAAGAATGTTGGGTGCTCACTTCTGTAGCATAACTTTGATAAGGATGCAAAGGCTCTAATGATATTTCAACAGCATGTGGACACTTGAGGATCAATGCATTTTAGAAAATTTGGCAGAATAAGGGTACTTGAGGCTCAATGCATGCTAATGGCTTGTGAGGAGTTTGATTTATAGAATTGGCTTGGTTCAAATGGATGGCTAGGATCAATTAGGGCTTTAGATGAAATAGATGGATAGGATTAAGTTAGGTTTCCTTGTACATTAAGAAATTGTAGTCAATTGACATGTGGCAAGGGAAGATAAAGCTTAGGTGTGCTTGTGTAGATAAATACTAAAATTAGGTCCCATTAGTTGTGCATGTGAAAGATAAAAGTTGTACTACAACACATGATTGACTGGACAAGTGTTGGAATGTGATAAAAGATGAGGACTTAATTCAAATAAAATATTTGAATTAGTTGTGATATGAGTTGGATATTAATTAAATAAATAAAATTTATTTAATTAATAGGGTAGATGAATAGGATGGGATAAGATATGATGTGGAAATTAATTAAATAAATAAAATTTATTTAATTAATTGGGATGAGGATAGGATATGATTGGGATATGATGTGGAATTAATTAAATAAATAAAATTGATGCAGCACACAACATTCACTCAACAGAATTGTGCCATTAAACATGAGAGACAAAAATTTGGAAGCTGAAACATAACAAAATTTCTATTCCTCAACTCTGCTGCTACAATGAGAGAAAAACTCTCTTATATCTAAGAAAACAAAAAAAAATAAAAAAATTACCTTTTTTGGCAGATTTCGACAATTGTCAGATTTTGCCATTTTAGGTAATTTTACAATCATATCTTGAGAATCCAGTTTTTTCACAAAAAGCTCATAAAGCTAAGGTAGGATGAAAAACCAACTAACATCCTAAATTTGAAACATGAGTTTCGAGTTATTAAAAAAAGCAACTTTTAAAAAACTAGAAAAAAACACTAATTTGCCATTTTGAGGGCCAAGATGAAAGTTTGAAGCCCCGAAAAAGTGCCAAGACGAGGTCCAACCCGCTAAGGCAGGTTGGGAAACCACTGGCCACCTCATAACGCATCCACCTGTAAAATTTCGTAGAAAACCCACATCCGAGTCAAAAGTTATGACCTCCGGAAGTCCCTGCATCATTCTCCTCTGGTTGAAAAGAACGCAGCTCCTGCAAGTGAGTGTCTTCAAATTGCTGCCATTGGACGGGATCTAACCTCTGCATTTCCCACTCTATAATCCATGTGCTATCTGTTGGTGGCAATCCTTCCCACTGTACTAAATACTTGTTGTAACACCCGTGCCGAGTGTAGATAGTGTTCTTATCAAGAATCTGTGCAATCTTTTCTTTCTTCTTATGGGGAATGTGGTTGTGCCATGACACCTCTGGTTGACTATCTTCAGCATCATCCTCACCATGGAATGCATATAAATCAGAAATATTAAACATGGGAGAAATAGCGAGATCATCTGGTAAACTGACCTCATATGCATTATCATTGATCTTCTTTGTAATTCTGCAAGGACCAATTTTCTTGTACTTCAACTTGTGATATGTTCCAGTAGGAAACCGCTCTTTTCTCAAATATACCATCACTAAGTCACCTTCACTGAATGTCTGATGTCGCCGACTAGGATCCACTGAATTCTTATACCTCTCATTACTGTCCTGCAACTTCTGTCTCACTTCTTGCTGCAACTGTTGAAGGTGTTCTGCAAATGCTTCCCCATCATCACTGACCCGATCTTTCATTGGTAGCTGTACCAAATCTAGAACACCCTGAGGATTCCTGCCATACACAATCTGGAAAGGGGACTTTCCTGTTGATCGGTTAACAAAACTATTATAGGCAAATTCGGCCTGGGGTAATGCCAAATCCCATTGTTTTGGCTTTTCTCCAACAATACACCTCAGCAAATTTCCCAGACTCCGATTAACTACCTCTGTTTGCCCATCTGTTTGAGGATGATAGGCACTACTAAACTGTAACTTGGTCCCCATTTTCTTCCATAAAGTCCTCCAAAAATGACTGAGGAATTTGGTATCCCTATCAGAGGTAATAGTCTTTGGAACACCATGTAGTCTAACAACTTCTGAGAAAAATAACTCTGCTACCCTTGTTGCATCATTAGTCTTCTTACAGGCAATAAAATGAACCATCTTGGAGAACCTATCAACAACTACAAAAATGGAATCATTACCTTGTTGAGTATGTGGAAGTCCCAACACAAAGTCCATGCTCAAATCTGTCCATGGTGCAGCTGGTACTGGTAAGGGCATATACAATCCTGTATTCTGTGAATGTCCCTTAGCCACTTGGTAGATTCTACACCTTGTTACATACTTAGTTATATCCTTTTTCATCTTTGGCCAGTAATATTTATCTTCTATCAAGTCTATTGTCTTGTCCTTGCCAAAATGTCCAGCCAACCCACTACTATGAAATTCTCTGATAATGTTGTCCCTCATAGAGCCAACCGGTATGCATAGTTGTTTTCCTTTAAATAGATACCCATCTTGCATAAAATATTCACCCCTAAAGTGATCCAAGTTACCAGATATTGGTGCCTTCAATTGTTCCACAATCTCCCAAAAATCATCATCAGACTCATACAAATTTTTGATGGCATCAAAACCAATCACCTCAGCTTCCATTGTGGTCAAAAGTGCAACACGCCTACTTAACGCATCTGCAACCTGATTTTGTTTTCCAGACTTATGCTTCAACACAAAGTTGTAACCCTGCAAGAAAGAGACCCACTTGGCATGCCTACTATTCAACTTTTTCTGTGTGTTCAAGTACCTCAGTGCAATATGATCTGTAAACAATACAAACTCCTGGGGAACTAGATAATGTCGCCAATGCCTCAATGCTTGGACAATTGCATAAAATTCCAAATCATAAGTAGAATAATTCTTTCTCACTGCATTCATCTTTTCACTAAAGAAAGCTATAGGTTTGCTAGCTTGGCTAAGTACAGCACCTATTCCTACATGGGAGGCATCACATTCTACTTCAAATACTTTATCAAAATTTGGCAATGCAAGTATAGGTGCTTCTGTTACCTTTTTCTTCAAGTACTTAAAGCTCTCCTCAGCATCCTTGGTCCATACAAACTCCCTCCCTTTGGTGCAATCTGTTATAGGAGCTACAATACTACTGAAATTGTGAGTGAACTTTCGATAGAAAGTGGCCAAGCCATGAAAACTTTTTACCGCTGTGATGCTGCTTGGACTAGGCCATTCTAGGATTGCCCTGACCTTTTCTGGATCCATTCTGACACCATCTTTAGAAATGACAAAGCCTAAAAAAACCAAACTATCCTGCAGGAACCTACACTTTTTCAAATTGGCATAGAGCTTCTCCTTCCTTAACACACCAAAGATGATCCTCAAGTGTTGTAGATGCTCTTCTCTGCTGTTACTAAATACCAAAATATCATCAAAATAAACTACCACAAACTTACCAATGTAAGGGCATAATATAGTGTTCATCAATCTCATAAATGTGCTAGGTGCATTTGATAACCCGAATGGCATAACCATCCACTCATATAATCCATCTCCAGTCTTAAAGGTTGTCTTCCACTCATCCCCTTCTCGAATCCGGATTTGGCGGTAGCCACTTCGTAGGTCGATCTTGCTGAAATATTTAGCCCCTGCAAGGACATCCATCATGTCCTCCATACGAGGTATAGGAAACCGATACTTGATGGTAATCTTATTAATTGCTCTGCTATCAGTGCACATCCTCCATGTTCCATCTTTTTTTGGGGTTAACAATGCAGGTACAGCACATGGGCTCATGCTCTCTCTCACCACACCTTTACTTAGGAGTTCTGTTACTTGCTTATTCATCTCTGCATGTTGTGTTGGATTCATCCTATAAGCTGCTTGGTTGGGTAGAGTTGCTCCTGGAATCAAATCAATATGATGCTGAATATCTCTCTTTGGCGGTAGACCATCAGGCAATTCATTAGGTAAAACATCAACAAATTCTTTCAACAGCTCGGCTACTTCTGGGGGAACTGAAATGTCTTCCTCTTCACCTTTTTTCACTACTAATGCATAGCAACACCCTGTCACCTTCATTTCTTTAACAAGATCTCTTTCAGACAACATGGTCTCACCTTTTCCTTCATCCTTGAGAGGCAATAAAATCACCTTAGCGCCATCTTTCCAAAAGGTGTATGTGTTTTTCTCTCCATCATGCATAACTTTCCTATCATACTGCCATGGCCTTCCCAATAACACATGACAGGCATCCATTGGGACAACATCACACCATATCTCATCCTGATAGATCTTCCCTATGCTAAACTTAATTAGGCATCTTTTATCAACAATGACTTCATTTCCCTTTTTAAACCATGCAATGCGATACGGATGAGGATGTTTTTCACAGTGTAAATTCAATTTGTCTACCATTTCTTTAGAAACCATATTTTCACAACTACCTCCATCAACAATGACTTGACATACCTTGCCACCCGAAGTGCATCTGGTTCTAAAGATATTGGTTCGAAGCCATGAACCATCAGAGCTTTTGGCTTGTGTTTTCTCCTTCTCTGGAATCACCATTGCTCTTCTCATCATGAGACTTTCTCCCACATCTGGTGGAACCTCCAGTTCTGTCCCTTCCACTTCATGCTGCATTTGAATCATGTTCACCCTAGGTTGTCCTCCTTGATTTCTTTCTTGCATGTTATAATTGGAGCATTCAAATGCCCTATGACCTTCTTCTCCACATCTGAAACAAGTGAAAGGCCTTCTCTGGTTTTCCCATCCTCTACCACTACCATAACCTCTACCTCTTTGAAATCCCCTTCCTCGTTCTTGATTCAGAGGATCTTGCCGAGTGTCTACTTATTTTTCCACACCATGGGATGACTCTCCCCTGCCATAATTTGAACCTCCTCAAAATGGGGTTGATGTACCCCTTCTTCCTCCTCTATTCCTCTGATGATACTGTCTGTTTTGTTTTTCTTCAGCCTTTAGAGCCAATTGGTAAGCCTCTTCCATATTGTTGAGTCGATGCATGCTCAATTCATCTTGAATAGAAAATTTCAGGCCATTCACATATCTAGCAGCCATTTGTGCATTAGTTTCTTGATGCTCTATACGTATAGACAGTGTATAAAACTCATTTGTATAATCTTGCACAGAAGAGAGGTTCTGCTTTAAATTTTGAAACCTACGAAAAAGGGTTTGCGCATAATCTATGGGCAAAAATTTTTCTCTCAACTTCTTCTCCATTTTATTCCATGTCCTAATCTTATCCTTACCTTTCCTTGTTCGTTCCTTTTGAAGATGATCCCACCAAATCATTGCATGACCCTTTAATTTGGTGCATGCAAATTTTACCTTCTTCTCCTCTGTCATGGATTTCCATTCAAAAAATTTTCTCATGCCATTCAACCAGTCTATCAACTCCTCTGGTTTAAGACTACCTGCATAATCTGACACATCTACCTTGATCCCTTCATTTTTCCCTTCTAAGGCCCTGAGCATCCTCTCTTCAAAACTCATGCCTTCTAATTCTTCTTCTTCATGTTCTGTATCTTGATTTGCAGCTCCTTGACCTATCTCTTCATCAGATTCGTCTCCTCCTCTACCCAGTCTTTGGGTTTCCATCCGTGTTGTAAGTTCTGCTATTTGCCTTTACAGATTTTGCATTTCTCTATGCATCTGGGCAAGACTGCCTCTTCCTCTTCCTCTCCCAGCCATCTTCCTGCTCTGATACCAAATGATGCAGCACACAACATTCACTCAACAGAATTGTGCCATTAAACATGAGAGACAAAAATTTGGAAGCTGAAACATAACAAAATTTCTATTCCTCAACTCTGCTGCTACAATGAGAGAAAAACTCTCTTATATCTAAGAAAACAAAAAAAAATAAAAAAATTACCTTTTTTGGCAGATTTCGACAATTGTCAGATTTTGCCATTTTAGGTAATTTTACAATCATATCTTGAGAATCCAGTTTTTTCCCAAAAAGCTCATAAAGCTAAGGTAGGATGAAAAACCAACTAACATCCTAAATTCGAAACATGAGTTTCGAGTTATTAAAAAAAGTAACTTTTAAAAAACTAGAAAAAAACACTAATTTGCCATTTTGAGGGCCAAGATGAAAGTTTGAAGCCCCGAAAAAGTGCCAAGACGAGGTCCAACCCGCTAGGGCCAGTTGGAAAACCACTGGCCACCTCATAACGCATCCACCTGTAAAATTTCGTAGAAAACCCACATCCGAGTCAAAAATTATGACCTCCGGAAGTCCCTGCATCAAAAATTTATTTAATTAATTGGCTAAGTAGGATGAGGATGGGATTAAATGGGATTTTAATTAAATAAATCAAATTTATTTAATTAATTGGCTTAATGGATTAGGGAAATTAGGACAAAATACTACAAGATGTCTAAGATAATGTTTTTAACTAGGTGTTGCTAGACATGGACAAAGTTGGGACAAATTTGGGTGTCTACATTTTACCCCTCTTTGAGATGATGTTCGAGATGATGAGCTTTGTGTCGAGTAACATCATTTCAAAGAAGATAAGGTATGGATAGAGGAAAAGGATGATGATGATGATGATAGAAAGGATAGGTTGGTGATGCCCCCTCGAGAGGATAGGCGGGTTGGACAAACGCGGGTATGCTCTCGAAAAGAAATGGCTTGGCTACAAAAGAAAGATAAGGGGATAGATAGAAGAAATGATGATGTGTTATGCTGCAATGAAAGTGAGCAACCATGATGTTTGATATAGCACTAGACGTTATGCACCAAGGTATAAGGAATCAGGGTGACGATGTGTCTTATGCTCCAGTGTAATACAACCTTGTCTAATGTATGAGGAAGTAAACTTAGAGCATTAAAATCCTAATGCACAAAAGGTATGATATGACCTTAGATGCAAAGGATAGTGCAAAAAGCTATTTCAACATACACAAGATATGAATATTAGCTGGAATGATACAGATTTGATACAAATGCAAGATAAAATAATAACACACACAAGCAAGCAAGCAAGCATGCACAAATGATTCAAAAACAAACAAGGTATTCCCCTATCAAGCTATAAACCAATGATTAATTGTTTGTTGTTGATGATAGTGTTGTCATTGCAGGGAAAGCTATATCCCTAGATCAACACAAGGTTGTTTGCTGAGTTGGTTGGCTGGTTGATTGATTGATTTGGCTTACAACAAGGCTAGGATCAAGACCATGGATTGCGTTTGGATAACTTGGCTAGATTGATTAGCTTGATTGGTATAGCATTAAGGATGGGCTTGCATTTGGATCATTGCTTTGATTCTTTTGAAGATGATGAAATGTTGATTAGATTGATTTGATGAAGGATGGATGATTTGTGGTGGATTGAGATTCTTTTGATTTGCTGAAGTGATTGGATTTGTTTTGATGGCTAGCTTGATGTGCTTTGAGTTGGTTTGTGTTGGTGTTGATGCTGATGATTGATAGGATTTATTTTGATGGTTGGCTTGATGTACTTTGGTTGTGATGTTTGTTGTTGCTAGGTTGATTGTTTTGATGATTGGATTGTTTTGAATGATGATAGTGATGGTGTGATGATTAGAATGTCCACTCAATCTAAGCATAAGCAAGTGTTCTCAGTATGCTCAAAGGATGTAAAACAAACAAGGTATTGCCTTTGTCAAGTCATAAACCAATAATTGATTGTTTGACTGATGATTATAGATTGTGTTGTCATTGCGAGGAAAGCTATATCCCTAGATCAACACAAGGATGTGGGAACGCTATATCCCATTGATGATGATTGATGATGATTGATTGGGCTCATGACAAGATTAGGAGCAAAAATTTGTTGATTTGATTGGATAATGTTCCTTGATTGATTAGCTTGCTTGACATGGATTAGTGTGGCTTGGATTTAAGATCATTGCTTAGATTGATTTGATTGATATGATTGGATGAAGTGATTGATTGAAATGGATGAATGAATGTTATTGATAGGAAGAATTGATGATGATTGTGATTTGATTTTGATTGATGTTGATGGAGTGGATTGTTTTGGATTGATGATGATTGGTTTTATTGCTTGGATTTTTGGTTGGATATTGATTTTTTTGTGTTTTTGGAATATTTTGATTTATTTTTATTTTTATTTTTTTTGGGATATTTTGATTTTTTTGTGTTTTTGAATGTTTTGGAACATCAATGGATTTACAATTTGGGTAGCCTTGAGCTTGATACCAATGACAAGGGAGAAAACCAAGTCTAGGTGCACGGGATGGATGAATGGGATTGGATGGATAAAAGGATGGATAATGGTGGATAGGATGGAAGGCTCATGATAAATGGGTGGATAAAGAGATATGCCATAAAACATAAAGCTCATGATAAGGATACGCCATAGTGGATGGATCATAAGGGAGGTAGGATGTGATCTCCAAAGGCTATTTTGCATAGGAGGAACTTGCCTCATTCTAGGTGGTAATGCTTAGGATTTTTTGCATGACACATGATGGATTTTATATTGCAAGGCTCATGACAAAGGGATGACATGATGGATTGGTTTGAATGGGATGGATAAATGGTCAATGGATAGGACTTGGTTTGGAAAGAAGGTATGTCAAGAAATATCTAAACATGTTTCAACATTTTGCCCCTGTGTCTTCATCAAGATCAAAAGGAGGAGGATGGGTGGATGAATGGGTTCAATAAGATAGGCATGTTTATGTAATGGCTAAGGATGGTAGGATGGTATGGTAATGGTAGGACATGATATAATGGGATAGATAGTTTGGAAATAGATAGGTTGGATGAGGCAATGTGCCCCCAAGTGTAAGTGACATAGAAGATCAACCTACACATGACGCATGTTTGCCAGGTTTTCATCATGGTACTTATCCAAGGCGCCTGTTTACCAAGTTTTCACCGTTGGATGAAGGGATTTCTCTTTACTATTTTAATTTTTTTTTTTTTGTATTTTTCCTTTTTTTGGGGGGGGGTTGACAATTACACATGGCGCATGTTTGCCAGGTTTTCACCATGGTAATGGATAGGAGGGACTCAAGTGTTTAGTGCTACCAATGTTGGTAGTCCCGTTGGAGATGGATGTTATCGCATGGACCATGTTGTTATGCTCATAGATGTTGGTAAAGGGATTGTGTGGATGAGAGATGGATTAGGTAGATAGTGGATGATGAAATGGATTATGAAAGGTTCATGCAAGAATAAATGGATGGAAGGCTTATGCAAAAGCATGGACCATAGGAAGGTGATGGGAAAGATTTGTAGGATAATGGATGGAAGATGGGGAGATGTAGTTATGTGGAGGTGCTGTGGAGTAGAAGGGAATCATGACCAATGGTTGCACACACCGTGATAAACATTGAAGCTTTTTATGGGATAGTGGTGTAGGAAGCAATGGAGATGTTTGCTTAGGAGATGGTTGATGAAGTGATTTAGGAACCCACATAGATTTAGTATTTTTAGTGCTTTTGTTTTGCTTGTGGGATTTTTGAAGGGAATGGAAGTTTTGGATGGAAGTAGGCTCTTGGATGGAGATAGGTGATTGGGATTCTTGAGATGTGGATGGAGATGCCTCATTCATTTTGCTAGCTATTTGCTTAGGAACCCAAACCATTTTACTTTTGGGCTTTACTTTTGGAGGTATGGGCTTGGATAGCTTTGTGAATGTACTTTGCTTAGAAGATGGATGATTTAGAGACTTTTTACATTGATGCCCTAAGGCATGAGGGTCCTTAGGAATTTTAGTTGGATTTTTGGCTTTATAAGTAAAGGCATCCAAATGTTTATTTTGGAATCCCATGGGTTTGATGGAAGTGGGGTTGGTGGAATGAATGGAAGCTTCATGTTTAAACGATGTGTGCTTTTGTTGGCCATGATTAGGAATGTAAGGATACTTTGAATGATAGGTATGTTAGGTGTTGGAAGCAATGGTGGCAAGGTGGATGGAGGGATATTTGGAGTTGGCAAAAGTGGAGGCAAAGTGGATGGCGGAAGGTGTATGGTCACATGCTTTTGACATTTATAGGTTGATGGAGGTGGAATGGTAACATAAGTTTTGTGAACATGATGTGGTTTGTGATGGAAAGTGGTCTTAGGAGGGATGGAGGAATTACCAACATCTTGGCCTTGTTTACCTTGGGGTGTGTATCCAAGGCCATATGAGCATGGAGGGATCTTGACATGGTTTGGCTCCAAAATACCTTGTTTATAAAGGCCTAGGCCTTTACCTTAGTAGTTCATGTTTTGGAGGATGCGATTGACTATGGGACTAGATGTGCTTTGAACACTAGACTTGAGTTCATTATTAGATGGAGAAGGTGAAGTGGATAGAGGTTGTTGTTTTTGTCCTAAGGAAGAACATTCATGGACAAAAGTGGTAAGACCAATAGGACATGATGGTGGACTTGAAGTGGAATCGATGGTGGATGTGGAAGGAGGATCATTAGGATCTTGATTAGCATTGTGTTCACTAAGATCCAAGTTATTTGTTTGATCTTTTATGCTTACTTGGGGGACAAGTGTCTTATCATGACAAGTGGATGTTTGCTCATTACGGATAGGGCTAGATGGCGGATGACTAGGAGCAATGTGGATATCTTGCTCATGGATGGATATAAGATTATGGATAGGATCAAGGTGCCCATGGATAGCTTCTTCATAGGTATCATCTTGATCATAAAGAAGGTAAATGTTATGGATAGGTTGAAATTGGATAGCTTGCTCATGAATGGTTGTTGGGAGATGGATAGGATCAATTGGCTCATGGATAGATTCATCATTATGGCTATCATCTTGATCATGGAAAAGGTATGTATTATGGATGGATTGCATAAAAGTGATTTGATCTTGAGTTGGACTAGGGCTTAATGTTTCCACATGCTTAAGATTAAACCTTTGACATACCTCTTGGGTTGCTTGAATGGAAGTAGATGACTCTTGGATAGGCTCTTGGTCAACATGAGAACATGATGACTCTTGAATAGGCTTGATGGCTTATAGGTCACATGATGGGCTTGAAGCGCTAGGTATGTTAATTGAGGGCTCTTGGATAGGCTCAAGGATAGGTGGACCACATGATGGGATTATAACTTTTGGAAGTTCTTTGGTAGGCTCATGAATGGGTGTTTGACATGGAGATAGTTTATTCCTAGCTAGTAGCCAATGGATCACATTCTTCGCAAGGGTATGAGTGGATGGGCAATATAATGGATGAGCAATAATAGCGGATGATGTTGTAAGCGTAGGACTAGGATTTTGATTAGATGGAAGGACAATGGAGTTTGATGGATTAGGATGTGGACTAGATGGGTTTAACACATGGGATTGGGATGATGTGGCATGATTTCTTATTGTAGGTAGGTACACCTTGTAAACAATTGAGACAAATATTGGGCATTGATTTGTATTATGGCCTTTGGTCCTATGGTATGCACAATAATCATGTTCATCATATGGACTTTCTTCACATGGGTTGACTTGAGGAAGTTCAATGAGTTTTTGTTCAAGCATTCTTTGTAAAACTATCTCAACAGCCTCCTTTGGTGAAGGATTAGAATGATATGTTGATGAAGGTAATGAAGGGCTTGGTGGTTTGGAAGGTTGATGGACCAATGGACTAGGATTGGGATCACATGGTGGTGTTGGGATAGGACTTGTTGGCTCATGTGTTGGCATGTGATTGGATGATGGAGGCCACTCATAGGATGCATTGGCTAGATTGGTATCTCCCTTGTTAAAGATAATTAAGTCTTGCATAGGATAACTTGGGCTTGTTTGATTTATGTACAAGGGACCACTTGGACTTGCATGTGCTTCTTGTTGTAAAGATGGATTTGAGCTCATTTGTGCTTATTGTGGAGGCCATTGATAGTCTTGGTTACTAGGTGTAATGGTAGGATATGTAGATAAAAGGTCTTGAGATGGACCCAAAGATGCGTGCATTTGATCTTGTTGGCAAGGTTGACTTGTGCTCACTTGATTTATATACAAAAGGCCATTTGGACTTGGATGTTGTTCTTGTAATATCACTTGATTACTTTGTGGATGGGCTTGGTAGTGCATTGGCACGGTGGCATGAGGGATTGGATAAGCTTGAGGTGGATATTCATAGGTTGATGTGGCATTGACTTGGTGGATAGGTAGATTAGGTTGAGAGGAAGTGGATGGATATGACATGTGGCTATAAAGTGGATTAGGTTGATATGAAGTGACTAAGGATTGTTGTACTTATTGAGCTTGACTAGTGGCTAAAAGGTGTTGGACTTGGGTTATGAAGTATTGCAGTTGAGGTGATTGGCTTGCGTGGGGTTGAGCTCTTTGGATGAAGAATTGTAATATTTCAATGGCATCTTGGTTTAGGGGTTGTGATCCTTGATAAAGATTTTGGAGGAATCTTTGGAATTTAATTTCTAGGTCCTCTAGTGTAGACATGTTGTCACCCAAGTGTATGTCTTAAGTCCTTTTAGCAAGTTGTTGTTTAGGGATTTTGATGATGATGTGGCTTGTTTGGATGACTTGGCTATGTTTGGGATGAAAGTGATTGGGTTTGAATGTTATCGGAAGAATGTGTAGGATGACTTGTCTTTATGTGTTTGAGTGTTTAGAGTTTGATGTGACAATATTCAAATAAATGATTATGCATATACACACATGAATCACTCACACAAGACACATAAGTAATTTGTTAGTTTGGAAGAATATGATGATGGTTAAGCAAGAACATGAAAACACATCACAAGCCTAATGTCTAGTCAAGTGGGTATGGCCAATTAGGTTTTAGACTAGATTGCACAAGGTTGACTAAGGAATTGAAAGTGAAATCATGCCACATAGCCGGGAGAAAGGGGTAACCCACCCTTCACCTTCACTTCCCAAAAGTATAAAGTTCTTTGGGGCTTAGCCAAGAGTGACAAGATTTCAACTCCCAATGAGGGTGTCTTTTAATTCAGCCTCAATTGAGGTCGTCCCTTGGAGTGGTGTGTCTCCAAGCAGGCCTCCTAAATAAGGTATGACAAAAGCAAACCAAGTGAGTTATCACTTGATCCACACTCGCAGTGGTTAATTCCCCTTTAGAAAATTGAAATGTGAGGAAGATAATTCAAGCACTCGTTCTTTTTAAACCCAAATCCAAATGTGTGACTGAAGACAATGATTCGTTTTAAGCCCAATTTCTTGATGATGTGATAGCAAGCAAATGTTCATTTCAAAGCCCAAATCCAAGTGTGATGACAAACAAGTTGTTTGTTTTATGCCTAAAATCTAAATGTGTGATCAAATAATGATTAGAGATGAGAGATTAGAATGAGTGCACCTCATAAAAATTACTTTCCAAGTTGCTATAATGATTGATCCAAATGTTGCTCCAACTCCTTTGATTCACTTACAAGTCACTGCAAAAAATAAAATGTGATTTGGTTCGCTAGATTGGAAGATATGATTTTTTTTTCTAAAAGTCGCGTTAAAAATTTCTGAAAAATTAGAATCGCAGGGTCAACTTCAAATCGCCATAACTTTTTGAATACTGAGCCAAATCTTTAATGTAACCACTTTTCGGAAAGCTCTCAAAGTCCTCTTTCCAACGAATCTAAGATCTCTTTTTTCCAAGACCTGTGTAAAACAAAAAACCCTCTGCAACAGATCTGGTCATAAATAAAAAAAATCAGCAAAAAGTCACGTGTCAAAAATTTCTAAAAAATTAGAATCGCAGGGTCAACTTCAAATCGTCATAACTCTTTGAATACTGAGCCAAATCTTTAATGTAACCACTTTTCGGAAAGCTCTCGAAGTCTTCTTTCCAACGAATCTAAGATCTCCTTTTTACAGGACCTGTGTAAAACAAAAAACCCTCTGCAACAGATCTGGTCATAAATTTAAAAAAAATCAGTAAAAAGTCGCGCGTCAAAAATTTCTGAAAAATTAGAATCACAGGGTCAACTTCAAATCGTCATAACTCTTTGAATACTAAGTCAAATCTTTAATGTAACCACTTTTTGGAAAGCTCTCGAAGTCCTCTTTCCAACGAATCAAAGATCTCTTGTTTCCAGGACCTGTATAAAACAAAAAATCCTCTGCAACAGATCTGGTCATAAATAAAAAAAAATCAGTAAAAAGTCGCGCGTCAAAAATTTCTGAAAAATTAGAATCGCAAGGTCAACTTCAAATCGTCATAACTCTTTGAATACTGAGCCAAATCTTTAATATAACCACTTTTCGGAAAGCTCTTGAAGTCCTCTTTCCAACGAATCTAAGATCTCCCTTTTACAGGCCCTGTGTAAAACAAAAAACCCTCTGCAACAGATCTGGTCCTAAATAAAAAAAATCAGCAATATAAAATATCTTCAACCTACAAATCAAAGTGCATAAACCTACAAAAAGATGGTGAGTCCCACTGGGCGTGCCAAAATGTAGTTAGGGTAAAATTGCAAATCAGGGCAAATGAATGAACGGCAATGATAAAACCCTAGCAATGCACAATGAAGCACAAGACAGCATGAAAATTAAAATAACAAATGTAAATGCAACTGATCTCCACACTATGCTCGATTTATCTCCATTGCTCTTCTCCACCTCGCATGAGCATGCAAGATTTTGAAGGATTATTGTTGGAAGAATGTTGGGTGCTCACTTCTGCAGCATAACTTTGATAAGGATTCAAAGGCTCTAATGATATTTCAACAGCATGTGGACACTTGAGGATCAATGCATTTTAGAAAATTTGGCAGAATAAAGGTACTTGAGGCTCAATGCATGCTAATGGCTTGTGAGGAGTTTGATTTATAGACTTGGCTTGGTTCAAATGGATGGCTAGGATCAATTAGGGCTTTAGATGAAATGGATGGATAGGATTAAGCTAGGTTTCCTTGCACATTAAGAAATTGTAGTCAATTGACATGTGGCAAGGGAAGATAAAGCTTAGGTGTGCTTGTGTAGATAAATATTAAAATTAGGTCTCATTAGTTGTGCATGTAAAAGATAAAAGTTGTACTACAACACATGATTGACTGGACAAGTGTTGAAATGTGATAAAAGATGAGGACTTAATTCAAATAAAATATTTGAATTAATTGTGATATGAGTTGGATATTAATTAAATAAATAAAATTTATTTAATTAATAGGGTAGATGAATAAGATGGGATAAGATATGATGTGGAAATTAATTAAATAAATAAAATTTATTTAATTAATTGGGATGAGGATAGGATATGATGTGGAATTAATTAAATAAATAAAATTTATTTAATTAATTGGCTAAGTAGGATGAGGATGGGATTAAATGGGATTTTAATTAAATAAATCAAATTTATTTAATTAATTGGCTTAATGGATTAGGGAAATTAGGACAAAATGCTACAAGATGTCTAGGATAATGTTTTTAACTAGGCGTTGCTAGACATGGACAAAGTTGGGACAAATTTGGGTGTCTACAGGTGTGTATGACATGATTCTCCAATTATTTGAACAATGAATGTTTCTTAAGATGAATCCTTGGTTATAATAGTGAATTGCGAGTCACATGTGAAAGACAATCTACACCTACAACTAATAGAGTGAGATTTATAATTTAAAAAGTGTTGGTTCCTCACCAATTAGATTAGTGCCTACTCCATTAGGCAAGAAAGTCCAAACTTGCAAAGAGGATGAAAAACAAGTCTACAAATCAACAGTGGGATCTATAGACTCAAAATCATGACATTGGTGGCCTACAACAGTCAAGTGGTTTTGATGTGCACATGGACCCTTCTCTCCTTGCCACGGGATGAACCGCCATGTCACTCTTGCTCTCATGGAAGTAGCCAGTCGAGAGGAGGAAAGACATGGGGTGGTCTAGATCGTTGGAGAGCTGGACTTCACGAAGAAGGGCTGACCAGTCCTGGGGCCTGTGTTGTTCTGTACTTGTGTGGATGCAATGTTCTGTGAAAATGGTTGTAAAGATAACTATATGACTTGAAGGGTCACTAGTCACCATTCTCTTGTTTGGATTCTTGATGTTCCATTGTTGTGTGGGATGACTATTATTCTCGTTGATGTCTTGTTGTCATTCGTATTGCTATATGATTACTTGTTGTATCAAGAGTTGTCTAAATTCTTCTTGTGGTTGTATGATTAGTGGGTCCTACTGTTGCCTAGGGTGAATTCCTTTATGTTGTCAAGGATTGCCCCCACTTACCTCTAATTCCAAGGCACATTCATGAGCCGAGACAAGAGAGATGGTTTGAACTAACCTTGACTTGACCTAGGGTTTTGACTTAGGGTTTGTGTGACCTAAGGTTTGACTTTGCATTCACTTTGTTGGACCTTATGATGAAATCAAGGGTTTTGAATAATATTTGACTGTAGTTGACCTTGTGTTGGGACCAAGGGTTTGCAAACCTTCCGTGTTGCTAATGTTTTTGTTCTTTTTGGGTTTTATATGCATGCAAACCTATATGAGTGCAAAACGTATTTTTGTGCTTTTTTATGTTTATGGAATTGGAAGTACTTTTTTCTTTTATAGGAATTGAAAATGGATGCAAGCTATGATAAATTTACATAATGCAATTGAACTATGTTTTTTGTGGTTTTATGAATATTAGGAACAATTCAATCAAAGAAAAGGGAAATTGCTTTTAAATGAATGTAATCTATGAACTTGGAAAGTAAATTACTCTAAGAATGTAAGATCTATCTATTCTATTAGGGAAAAAGAAACAAGATTACTAATTTCATGAGCAATTTTGATTGTCTAATTACTACAAATTGAAAAAAAAGCATGTACCTAGAATAATAGAAGATGTGTGAGCCTCCACTACCCTCAGATATCCTTGTGTGGAAACCTTGGATCCTCTTGCAACAGTGGGGTGATCCTCTTGGCAACAAGGAGAAAGTGGAAGCAAAAGAAGCTTTGAAGCTTTGAAAAGATCTCAATGAGAGCTTGATGAGCACTATGGCTGGTGATGTGAGTAGTGTATGGACATGAAATGAGCTTGTATGAAATCTATATGAGACAATGAATAAAAGCAAAAGGCTCCTATGTCCTATATGAGCAATGCTTGATTTGGAGAGCAATAACTTGCAAGAACTGTGTGCACAAATGAAATTGCCTCCCTTTGTACTTGAGGGAGAGGGGTATTTATAGGTTAGAAGAAGGGATGAAAGGTGAAGAAGGAGATTTAACTCAGTTTGATTGGAGAGTTAACTTAGAAGACTCAAGACTGATATGGGCTAAAATTGGAGTGATCTACCTAGTAAAAGTTTATCACTCAAGAAGAAGTGAAGAAAGAGGAATGCATGGGAATGCATGAGTTGCTAACTAAAAATGAAAGAGAGGTAATTATGCATGTGTGGGTACATGAAATAGTCATCTCTATATTAGGCATGAAAATCCATGCAAGTAGGAAGAAAAATAGGCAAAAATAAAGCTAATTTGATTTAGAAACTTGAGTTTTTCCTTGGATGAAAACATGATAGGGTTGCCCATGGGTCACCCCTTTCACTAGTCAGGGTCGCCCGGGGGTGACCCATGGCTGATCCTTAGAGGAGGGTGCCTGGGTGAAAGTCCATGGTGGGAGATGGTAGAGAAGGTGAAAAGGAGGGGATCTACCTCCGAAAATAGGTCAGTCATGTGTGAAAATCAAAATCTTCACTTGCAAAAGTAGGATCTCCTAAGGGAGATCTAGAAATAATTAGGGGAGATTTGGATTGGTTGAACGAAACTGAAAACTGAAAGTTGGAGATGGCTAAGGGGAACCTCTAGAAGGCTTCTAGGGGTGGGAATGGATGAAAAAAACTCAGGAAAGGTGAAAACTCACCTACAAGATGCATACAAAGCTTAGGGATAGGGTTACAAGCATATGAAATTGACAAGTGTCAAAAAGTGTTGAAAGTGAAGAGAGAGAAAATGACAAAGGGGAAACAACATAAGGTGGAAGAAAAGACATGTCACTAAGAGAATTGTTGTTGAGAGAATGTTATTTCACACTTACATGTACATGAAAAGGATGTGAGCCATCATAGGGGTCCTTATGGAGGCTGTGCATGATTTTGGTGCCATATTTGCCTCCTTAAGGATAGTAGTCTACATGAAAGATAGGCACCGTTTCCTGAACTAGGCCTTACCTGTTGTCTATTTTCTCGCAATTGTATCTGTAAGAACTAGTATTACTCTGACATCTAAATATATCAAGACAAGCAATGAAAGAATAAATGAGAAACATACCATAGATCATGAGAGTTTGACTAGTTTGCTTTTGTCGGTGAGACTTGTAGGAATGAATGTACAAGAGATGCATAAAAGAAAAAAACTAGTCCAAAGATGCATAAAGAAACCTAAGCTAAGGGAGAAAAAGTGAGCAAATTAGTGAAATTCGAGTGAATCAATGAGGAAATCGATCATCTGAGTAGTTGTTGGGTAGATATCACCGAGGAGATTATGAATATAGCCGCCTCTTCTTCTGCCATTGAGAATCAGGTATGCAAATAGTGAAAAACCCTTCTCTAAACCCTAGTTTGAATTTTATGAAAATCTCTTGAGTTTGTCTATTTTTTATGATTATCTCTATTGCATTGTCTTTATTTTGTTATTTAGAGTAGTTTTGGTTTTTCTTTTATTGAAATCAACTAAGAAACAAAGATTTTAGAGCACTTTTAGTTTAGGGGATAGCCACTTAGGTTCGCCCCTTTTGCCAGGTAGGTCACTGGGGAAGATCTCGCTAAGTAACAGGGTCACCCAGTGGAGATCTACCTGTGCAACAAGGTCACTCGGGGGAGATCCAGTCTGATGAAAGGGGTGATGTAGAGGAAAACTAATGCTTTGTAGACTTAACATCATTCAAGGGTAAACCTATCTGAATAGTCCACTCTATCATTGTATTCCTACATTAAATTATCAACCAAGGAGTGTAAGCTTATGATGGCACTACACTATATGTGCCTTCAGGGCTCATATTCTTCCTAAACTATCTTATCCAAACCTACTCAGGCTATTCTACTCTACGGGAACTCATAGAAATGCAAGAACAGTAAAAACAACTATAGAATCTAGTGGCTACGGTCACCTTTAGCATAAGCTATAGATAACTGTTATCAATAGGAAATTACAAAATTAACTCAAAACATCCAAAATGATAAGAGAACTAATGCTAACCTTCAGAGGACTCAAAGTAGACAAAGCATGCACTTGTTCATGAACCATACTATTGTAATTTGACAATCAAGGTATTCTAATTGACTCCTAATGTATTTATATGCAAATGAAAAATAGATTTAACAAGAATGCATAAAGGAATGAGGAAATAAATGAAGTAAGGATCAGTACCTTGAGTGGCCAGCTCAGGGGACTGACTCACTTAACTAGAAATTAAATCTAATTTAGATACTCATGAATCCTTATAACACATAGTTCATTCATTTCAAATCATAAACAAAATCTCTTCAGATTTTATTCAATAATAACATTCCTTAATAAAACATGTATGGATCTTCCAATATTGAAAAATAGAGTAACAACAGAGTAACTAGAAAATAAAGTAACTAACTTGATGTCTAACTCATCCCTCCTAACTTATACAAAAATGGGAGAGTTTTATACAACTACCAACTAACTTCAACCATCAATCCATTCCTAGATACTAGGATATAGGTTTGGGACCGATTTATTAATCTAACTAAATAGAGGAAGGAGAGTCCTATTCAAACAAGAATTCTTATGCAACAATTCATATGAAGAACACACATAAGCTGTGTTTGAAACAAGTCTACTTCTTCTACATTTATTTCTGTTCATAGTGGTTCACATTCATCCTCCAGCTACCTGCACTTTTGGCATCTTGACTTCACTTCCTTTAATTCTCATGTCTGCAACTTCACTGCAAATTCTCATTTCCTTGATGACATGTTCTTGCAGCACAGGGGTTAATTCAGAAAACATATGTACACAAACAACCTTCATGACTAAACCATAGGATTCCATCTATATTGTATGCATACTCATATTTAAATCATTCAATTGATAATATCATCACCATATTCCATATTAATAACATAGATTCAGAGTCTTGCAAAGTATATAAAAAGACAACATATAATGATGGTGATGTTTTTGATATTATAAGGTGGCAAACTAGGGGTTGATCCCTTATAAAATAGAACCCAAAAAGGGCAAAAAAGGCTAAAAAAAAGAGCCAGAACCACCACAGACAGCTTACATACAGCTGATATACAACAAAAAGACACTAACAGTAAAAAGCCAGCTAATAGAAAGCAAAGAAAGACTAGGAAGGGATGCCATCCTCTCCTTTAGAAAGAAACTCCAACATTTTGTCAAATTCCTTAACCCTATCATTATCAGCACCATGAATGAGGACTTCATGTTCCTGCAGTAGAGAGAGATTGGCTATAGCAGTCCTGCAAAACATGCTAGTAATGAATTTGCCAAGAGAAAAGACCCCCTTTTCCAGGAACTCCACCCGCTCCTTTAATTGAGAGAGATCATCAGCATGATTTACTTCCTCAATATTTTCTTCCTCCTTGCCATCTTGAGCATTATTACCATCCTCCTGAGACAGATCAGGATCAACATGAACAATAGTGGGATCAGAGTGGGCATCTTTCCTAGTGTTATCATCGGTATCAGTCACCTCCACATGAGTAGTAGTATCTCCCACATCTACACAGTCACCAATGGGAACAAATTTATGAACCCCTATATTTTCTTCAGTATCAAAGGCCTCCACAGGAATGTCCTGCCCATCAATTTCTTCAACACCACCAGAATCTTCAATAGCAATCTCCTAAGCATCACTCTTGAATTTATCCTCCTCCTCATGGGTAGATTCTTTAGAATTACTTTCAGAATAGTCAATCAGCTTTAGCTTGGGAACATGTTTGCCAGCAATATGACTGGACTGCCTAACAATAGCAAATTTACCTGCCAGTTTAACTTTTTTGAAATTCCTTGAGGGTCCCTCCCTACCCTGATTTTGATCATTTTGGGTCCCAAAATCCCCAATATCCTCTTTCAAAAGGTTAGACTTTGTGTCAACATCAGAGAGACATCTTTTAGATTTCAATTTGAATCTAGGAGGGTTTTGAACATTCTTGGCAATAGAATTAGAAGTTCAAGAACAAGGATCACCTTTGAGAAGCCATTTAGGAGTAGTAAGACTAGTTTTGACAGAGGCAGTAGGGGTATCCAGACCAAAGGGATGAATAGAGGAAGGAGGAGATAGAGCTAAGTGAAACTGGTATAATCTATGAATGAGCCCTTGATGTATGGGAATAGGCTTCTCATCCGGCTTTTTAAGCAGAGTCTTCTTAACATGTTGAACAGAGTGCTCAAGAGAAGAAAGCAAATAGAAAGGGAAACTTATAGTGGCATTCCTTCTAAAATTATTTAACAAAGGGAGATGATAGTGATAAAACCTAGTGAAATGACCCTCATGGGTGAAATAATTCATCACCATATAGTACATGTCCACCCACAGTTCAGGAAGTTAGGCTCTCTCAAAACCACCCTGGTAAGTCACCAATTCCTCACCTTCACTAAGAAATAGTTTCTGATTCTGAGCATCCTAAACCCTAGAATTTTTCTATAGCTTCGTACCCTTTGGAGAAAGACTCATAGCCATAGCAATTTCATTATCCGAAACCTCAAAACTGATATTCCCAATTTGCACCTTATGATTTTCCCAAGACTGAGCAAATTGAATAGACAGGTTTTCATCATGTCCATTCAAGTATTCAAGGAACGGGGTGACTCCACCTTCTTTACAGTAATGCCAGACCAAGGCATTCTCTTTAAATTCTCCACAATTGTTGGGTTCAATTCTAATCCTATCATCTCCCATGATGAAATACTAGTGAATCTAAAGGGGCCTAGGGAAGGAATAAGCAGAGTCATTTTCTAGAAAGATTCTATCAATACTGTGAGAAAATCGAGAGACTTCAATCATAGTGCAATGAGTATAAAAGGCAATAAAGAAAACATGATCAGAATTAGGGCAATCATTAAGATGATAGCCCGAGGTCCTTATATAATCTTTCCACATTAATCGACTCTCTTCCACACGCATGCAAAGTTGTCTAAGCTCACTCTCATCATTAATAGAGTGTCTAATCAACATGCCTTGAATTAAAAATTTGGCCACATAGATAAGGCAAGTGAAATGATGTGTCATCATCATATAGTAACTTGTTCTTTTTGAATGATATCCCCAATTTGTCATGGGATATTATGGATTTGGCATCAACAACACCAGTTTTGAAACTACTAACCAAAATTTGCCAGGCCATCAGCAACAGTGTTGCCTTCTCTATATATATGAAAGAAGGAAATGATAGGAATAGCCTATGAAAGAGTTTGAATATTAAGAACTATATCCTTGAGTTGCCATCCACACTCCAAAGATTTAGAAACAACCTCAATAATAATTTTGGAATCACCCTGAACATGAAGCTAGCGGATATCTAGAGATATAGCCAACTTGAGACCCCATAAAAGAGAAGAAGCTTCAGCAAAGTTATTAGTCTAGTTACCAATTCCTCCAGCATAAGCAACAATTAGGACACCTCTATCATTCCTTATAACTCCTCCACCACTAGCCTTGCCATTTGACTTAGTGGCTCCATCAAAATTCAATTTAAACCAACCTGGGTCAGGGGGAGTCCAAATAGTGTTTAATCTTTTAATGCGTTTAGAATCATCAAAAGTTGGAATTTGATTCACAATTCCCCACTTGGAAGCCATAAGAACTTCATGTTGAGTAAGAGGTTTATTAGCAGTTTTGATGATGAAATTGGAAACATTTTCCAGGAGAGCCTTAGAAAAAGAATAGAAAACCTGTGAAGAATTTCTGACAGTTTCTTTGAAAATTCTATTATTTCTTTCTTTCCAGAGGAACCAAGCAACAAAAGGAATAGTTTGAGTCCATAATTCCACTAACCAAGGATGGGATAGAGGAGGGATCCAATTAAGAATGAGTTCTTTTATTTCCTTATTGCAGACCCATTGTAAGCCAAAATTCAAAAAGACTTTACTCCATATATTAGTCGCAAATTCACAGTGCAGGATAAGATGAGAGATAGATTCTTCTTCTTTCAAACACATGACACATCTATTAACCAGTTGTATACCCCTTCATTGAAGATTGTCCTGAGTCAAAATCTTATTATGAACAACAGTCCACTAGAAAAAGTTAACCTTTGGAAGGAGTTTACAATTCCAGACTTTCCTCTAGACGTCACCCGTAAGATCCTCCTTGATCAGCAAATGGTAAGCAGATTTGACTGAAAAAGACCCTTTTTTATCAGCAAACCAAAAAAGTTGATCATTTCTAGGGAAAAGAGGAATCCTAGTATTAAGAAGAATTTGTTGTATTTTATTAGTCCTGTGAAAGAGATTTGGATTATTAGTATAGTAATCCAGCAGATTTTTCCAACTTCTAACACATGGTCTTGATGAATGTAATGAATGACTTTGTTGCCAAAAAAACGTTTAGCAAGAACACTAATAGCTTCATTGCCCATCTATTTAGAAAGATGACCATCACACAACCAAGGATCTTCCCAAAAATTTATAAGAGATCCATCACCAAGTTTCCATTTGATACCCTTATTGATAATACTTCTGGATTTTATAATTTTATTCCAAATAACAGATCCTTGAGGAAGGCCATCCTGATTAAGGAAAGAATATCTATTAGTGTCTCTTAAGTATTTAGCCTTTATAATAACTCCCCAGTCAGTATCCCTATTTATGAAGTTCCAAATAATCTTGGACAGAAGAACCTTATTCATATTTTGAATGGTTCTAATGTTAAGTCCACGATGAGACTTAGGAAGGCAGACTTTATCCCATTTGACCAGAGAGATTCTCTTTTTTTCCTCAGTTCTAGTCCACAAGAAAGTTCTCTAAATTTGGTCCAGTTTATCAACCAAATATCTGGGTATTTTAAATAAAGATAAAAGGTAGGTAGGTATACCCGAAAGAGAGGCCATTAGAAGCTGCAATTTTCCCGCACTGCTTAAAAGTTTTCCTTTCCATCCCAACAATTTCTTTTGAGTTCTTTCAAGGATGTTATGCCAAAAACCTAGAGAAACTTCCTTAGTAGTCAAAGGGAGGCCAAGATAGACTGAAGGAAGGTTAGCAGCTGCATAACCAAGTATATTAATAATTTTTCTTTGAAGATCCCCTAGAGTATTGAAAAAGAAAACATTACTTTTCTGAAAATTAATATGCTGACCAGAAGCCATAGCATAATCATTCAATAAAGATTTCCATCTAGAGGCTTCTAAAACAGAGGAGATGCCAAAAAGAATGGTATCATCAACAAACTACTAAATAGGCATAGGAGACAAAGAAGAAGCAGGTTTAATCCTAGTTAATTCTTTTGAGTTGATCTTGTTGTGAATAGATTTACCAAGAGTTTCAACTATCATAATAAAAAGATAGGGGGACAAGGGATCTCCCTATCTTATTCCCCTAGAAGGAGAAAAGAAACCCCTTGGAACTCCATTAACAAGGACTGAGTATTTAGCAGTGGTGACAACTTCCTTAATGAGAAAGGAAACCTTATCATTGAACCTAAGCTTCTGAATGATTTTAAATAAAAATTGCCATGACACCCTATCATAAGCTTTAGAAATATCAAGTTTGAAAACCATACTTGGGATGTGACTCTTATCCATTGAGTGAATAGTTTCATGAGTAGTAATCACAACATCTAAGATCTATCTCCCTAGAACAAAACCCTTATGTGAAGGAGATATAATTTTGTCTAGAAAGGGTTGGATTCTGACCACCAGAAGCTTGGTACAAATTTTGTAAATAGTATTACAGAGGCTAATAGGACTAAAGTCAGCGAGCATCTCCAGGTTAGGCTTCTTAGAAACAAGGGAAATAAAAGTATTGTTGAGTTGTTTCAGAAGTTTTCTAGTACTGAAAAAATCTTTGACAACAGCAGTGACATCATATCCTATAATGTCCCAAAATTCTTGGAAGAAAAAAGGAGGAAAACCATTAGGGCCTGGAGCTTTGAAAGGGCCCACAGAAAAGACCACTACATGAACCTCTTCTTCAGAAATAGGCTTTAAAATATCAACATTATCTTCCTCAGAAATCAGAGATCAGATATTGTTCAGAAGATGATTCATAACCTGTGAATTGTCAGCACTCGTGCCTTGTTCAGACAACAAATTATGAAAGAAGCTGATAGCATGATCTCCAATCTCCTCATCATTAGTAATCATACTACCATCCTCCAATATTATTCTAGAAATAGAGTTAGATTTTCTATGCTTTAGAGCAGAAACATGAAAGAAAGCAGTATTATGGTCACCTTCTTTAAGCCATTGAACTCTAGATTTTTGCTTCTAGAATAGCTCTTCTCTATTCATAAAATTATTCCAATCTCTAATTAAGTCATTCTCTAATTGGAAACAAATATTAGAAGTGTCTCCTTGAGCAATCTTATATTGAATATCTACCAACTTATTGGATAAGATCTTTTTCTGAGAAAAAATGTTTCCAAAACTATATTTGTTCCAACCATAAACTTCTCTCTTGACATGCATCAACTTTTTAAAGAGTCTGAACATAGGAGTGCCCACAACCTAAAATTGCCACCATCTAGAAAGAAGATTCCTAAAATCATGATTTTTAATCCACATAGCCTCAAATCTAAAAGGAAAAGGACCTTTTCTCTTCTGATTAGCCCATTCCAGAATGAGAGGATTATGATCAGAAACAGTCCTAGGCAAAGCAACCAATTTAAGGGAGGCAATATGTGGCCAATTATTGGAAATAAGAAATCAGTCAAGATTCACTTGAATCATTTGGTCCTTTTTCCTCCTATTTGTCCAAGTAAAATTTTGATTCATCAAATCAATATCAATAAGCCCAAAAGTATTAATAAAATCAACAAAATCCAACATACTATCAGAGTAGTCCAAAATTCCCCCAGACTTTTCAGAAGGATAAAGAGGGGTATTAAAATCACATGCTAGCATCCAATAAGAATCAGGATAAGAAGAGATTTGATTAGCCAAATCCTCCCAAATATTTTTCCTTAAGACCTTAATGTTAGGGGCATAAACATTAACCAGACTCCATCGAAAGGAAGGCAATGAGAAATCAATCACCAAGCAGTTTTTGTTGAAGAAAGAAAGTTTACCATGAAATCTGAAAGCATTCCACATAGTCACTATTCCCCCAGAGGTACCAATAGCAGGGCTTATGCAGAAGGAAGCATTAGGCTAAATCCTATCAACAATCGGTTTAAAACCTTCTTTAGACATTTTAACTTCCTGAAGTAAAAGAATATCCACTTTGCAATAAAAAATATAGTTTTTGACCTCAAATTGTTTTGAGAGGTTATTAAGTCCCCTCATATTCCACGAGAGAATTTTCATTTAAATAACTTTCTGGAGTGATTCTCCAGTGTCTTCTACTTTCCACTGGCAATCTCCTTAGTTGCTTCTCTTTGTCTGGTTTCTCTCAATGAAGGTCTACCCTTCAAAGGATCTAAACCTACATCAACAGTCTTTTTTGGTTTGTGACTCTTTTTCTTTTGGGATTTCCACTCTTCATGATCACTAAATGAAGTAGTAGTTGCGCCTAGAGAAACTATAGGCTAATTAGAATGCTTCTTTGGAGAAGGAGGAAATAACCCTCCTTTGAGAAAACCCAAAGTGAGTTTCACTGGGGAAGGGTGACTTTTTTTGGGCTAAAGACTGCAAAGTATCAAACTTCACCTCAACATCATCACCTCCCATCTGTGTCTCCTCCACTTTGTCAAATCCCATATGGGTCTCCTTAGCTTTGTCAAATCCCATCTATGACTCTATCTCCCTGTCTAAACCCATTTGGGTCTCCTTAACTTTGTCAAATCCCATCTGGGTCTCGTTAACTTTGTCATCTCCCATTTGGGTCTCCTCAATTCTGTCAAAACCCGCCTGAGTCTCCTCAACTTTGTCATATCCCATCTAGGTCTCCTCAACTCTATCATATCTCATCTAGTCTCCTCAACTTTATCATGTTCCATCTGTGCCTTCACAACTCTGTCAAAAGCCATCTGGGTCTCCTTAACTTTATTAGTTTCAATCTGGGGCTCTTGAAGATTACTAAGCTCTAACTAAATATTCTTAACTTGGTTCCAAATATCACCTTCTTCTAGGGTTGGCTGTGGAATCTCAAGAGAGTGGATGTTCTAATCCTTATCAACTTTACTCGGCTCAGAATCCTGTGAAGTATTAAGAGTGGAATCTTCTTTTGATTGCTTAGCATTAGCTAAGGTCGCCTCCTTATTCTCCACAGCGATTTCCTTATTAATATTTTCTTCAGCTTTCTTGAACTTACAATGTGAAATGAGATGTCCTTTCCTCTTACATCTTTGACAGTAAATTGTAGAATTCTCATAGGAAATGGGTTGCCTCCAGACTCCATATTTTGAGCTAATGTCAATGAACATGGGCAGAGTCTTATTGATTTCCACATTAACATAGAATCTTGCATAAACAAAGCGAGATTTGGTGTGTGTGGAGTTATCAAGGGTAACAAAATTACCAAAAGTATTAGCAATAGAACTAAAAATAGATTCATCCCAGTTTTCTAAGGGAAAGCCAGGCAGACATACCCAAACTAGGGCAGTTTTATTAAGATCAGTACTAGGGTCAAACCCTGGTTTCCAGCAGCCCAAAGAAAGTGAATGTGTACCATAAAACCATGGTCCTCTAGATAAGATAACCAGCATGTCTTCTTTTCTAGTAAAGAGAAAAAAGGAATAGCCCTCATGCCATACCCACGATAGTCACACTGCCTTTAACATGTCAATGATTGGAGACCCATTTGCAGACCATCTCAATGCTAGGACAGAGAGAGAAAAACTTACCAATCAGGGCAAGATCCATAGAAGTGACAATCGTATCCACCAGATTGTCAAGAACCATAAGGAAAGACCCTTCAACCATCTATTTTTGGTGACAAACCACTGTCTGTCCATTCTTAGGAGATTCCACCTGTCCCGTCAGAATTATTTTCCAGTTTATAGAGGTACTACGACTGCAGAACCCTCCATCCCCAAGAAGCACATGGAAAGCAAATGAGAAAAACCCTAGTAGAGCATATCACCTAGCATCAATTGTTGTTCTCAATTTTATGATGGTAATGTTGGTAAAGTGTCTGGAGGATCATATGGAAAAGTTCTAAAAGCATATAAAAACAACATAAAAAGAGGTCAATATTTCAACCCATCACTCCCCGCAACTAGCCTTTTGCTTGCCCTCAAGCAAAATCATTGAATTGAACATCTAGGGGAGAAGATTGTAGTGCAAAGTAATATGCCTAAGGTCCATCATTTCTCTAACTCCTTCACCCTACTTAAGATAAAAACCATTGTAACAAGTAAGCCTATCCAATTTGACTGATTCTGCATTCCTACATTCATCACCCTTTTCTCCTATCTAGTGTGGTACTGGATAGAGGAGAATAGGAGGATGAAAAGTAAGTGGCAACCATCCCACTCCTATTTGTTCTGAAATCTAGATGTACTTACGCAGTCTCTCAAACATATTCATAAAATTTTGGAAAGAGAGAGGCTCTTTCCTTTGTAGTGCTAGAGTCAGACTATTCCATCTTTCTTGTACATACCTTAGTGAATTTTGAAGCATAGGCCTTGCTAGCTGTTGTATCATTTTGTGATCTCACAGTCTCAAATCCATAATTATTTTTCCTAGGCCTTTGTGTGAGATGAGTGTTAACCATTGAGTAAGGATTACATTAGGATTCATTGCTTCCCTTCTGACTTATAGTGCCACTATTTTTTCTTGTTCCTCATATTTATCCATCAATTCCCCTTCTCATTCTTGAGATATGATAACAGTGCCCTAACCTACAAATCCCTAACATAAATTGAAGGGTTCCATTATGTATCCACTGTCATTAAGTAGTTATGCAAATAATATTCACACAATTGGTCTTGCTCCTCTAAACTGACTTCTTTACAATAGTTGTAGAAAATATGCCATGAATGTAAAGTAGGCTAATTATTAACGAACCTATTAAACTAGAAACTAAGAAACATTTCTTTCAAGAACAATCCATATACCCTCGGTGGAGGTCTACACCCAATGATCTATATGGCTTTGTCAATGACCTCTATCAACTTATCCTCCAACCTTTTTATCACCAAATTCTTGTCTTCTATTGATGCATTGAGATTTTGTTTTTCCTTCTCCCAGTTTTCCTTTTCTTTTTTGGATTTATGAATAAGTTTCATTAATTTAAAACCCAAAGACAAGGTAGTGTGGTATACTGGAGTCCTTGTTACAGGAGGTTGTGAAGTGAGTACTTCATTTTCTTCAGTATTTGTTTTACTTACAGCCATCTGTGTTAACATATCTAAATTAGTTCTATGGCCATAGGTCTGAATTCTCTCCTCCAACTCTTGTATTCTTTTCTCCTTTTCTTTGTCCTTCTCTTCAAACCCTCTCACCTGCTCTTCCAATTGTTTTATTCTATCAAGAGCTTCTTGAAGTTCTTTTCTTATGTTCTTGTCTCCCAACAATTCCTTTTCCTTTTAAAAATTTAGACCTTCATCATCATCATCCCCAGTTATATCAAAATTTCCTTAGCATAACTGCTAGGAATTGACTTTCCCATTTTCTTTGCAATAAACATATCCTCTGAATTAGAATCAGAAGATGAGAAAACATACCTTCTCTTTTCAGTAGACACATTAACATTTTCACAAGCATCAACAGAGACATTCTCAAGAGCAGCAGCAAGGACATCTTTAGGGGTAATTCCTCCTTTATCTAAATATGAATTCACTGGTGTTCGATCATGGTGCTAATGTCCTTCACCTTTTTCCTACCCCTATTTTTTAACAACTCTCTCCTTCACACTCTGCCTCTTCAACCTTCCTAAGTGCCTAGGAGTAACAGTCTCCTATTTGACTTCATTTATCCTTTTCCTTTTACTCCTCTTCTTCTTCTTTTCCCCTGCATCTTCTCCCTTCATAGTGCTTTTATACTTCTCAACACTTTTCTTGTTTCTCTTTTTCTTAGTAGGTATTGAATCAGTGCCTCTCATAGGTTTACAGTTAGAAGATGAGGGCTCCTCTTCTGCCACTTGCCTATCCTCTCAAGTGTTTTCCTCCTATGTCCCCTCTTGCTCAACCTCAATCTTAGGTTCAGGCTCATGTTGGGGTTCATCTTCTGCTTCAGGTTGTTCCAACAGTGTTGTGATATCTACCCAGTGTTTAAAAGCCTCCCAATCAACATGTGGGTGCTGAATTCTTAGGCTCCTTTTAATCAATAAGGTTATTAAACAATGATGATACAATGTGGTGTCCAATTATTTTTTTTGATATTCAGACACCATCCTTTTTAACATATTATACAGGAAATTGGGAACGTTGACTAGCTTATCATGACATAGATGATTAAGGAACTTAAAATGTACAGTATACAACAAATTATGCCAACCATCATAGGTAATGTATTTAATTATGTATAAGCATACTTTCCCTAGAAAAATGGAAGGGACAATCTCTTTGTACCTTGTGTTGTTGAGTCCAGGTGCTCTCCTCACTTGTAGAATTCTTCCCTTACTACAATTGCATCAGCACGATTTGGATACTCAGACCCTGTGCGCGGCAATCTTGTGACTTGAGCAATGGCCATCTCAGAAGCATTTACAACCAAACCCCTAACCATTGCCTTGTCATACTATAGTGTGGCTACAAATTCCTTTGCCATTTTGTTATCATATTCTGTCAACTTCAAAAAGTAGTCCAGCCATCCTACTCTAGTAAATAGTGGTAGCACCAACACATCCTCTAATATTTCTTTATGTGCAGATGGCTCTTGTCATATCACATCACCCCTCATTATCTTTGTGTTCTGCAACCTCTTGAAGTATCAATTTCTGCTAAAATCCAATTCTACCACCATGAAGAGAACCAATCTATAGTTTACTACCCTTTTCTATTCTTCTCACTGCAACTTTCTCAGGGTAACAAGTTCATATTTTGGCGAAACAAGGTAGGTTTACCATTTTTTAGAAAATGGCATAGGATGTTCTATTTGGTATCTCTAAAAACAAAGATGGCAAAAATGGCAAAAATAAAAAAATTAAACCCCTCTCCCCAACTAATCTGTGAAGTGGCCTCACTTTAGGTGGCAATTGATATGAAAGGAAGAGGATTTATTAAATGGAATGGTGATAAACATTTTTGCATGCATGAAATAAATAAAAAGTAATAATGAATATAAAAAGAAAGTTAAGTTTAATCATTGAAAGTTACCTGATGTACACACATTATGGAAATAAATGATCAACGCACCTCAAAATTTGAGAACATGTACTCGATATTTTATTTGATATGAGCAAGATGACATGCATGTTGATGAATGGTAAGATGGCGGGTACTATGGAGTTGATGTGATGTGACAGCTCACAATGTAGGAATGAACAACTCATGAGCTTGAGTTGACACTTTTGCAGCAGCACTAGACTTATTTCATAATGAATGAAGCAATGTACGGAAGATATGAAATGAGTAGGAAAATGGTGTACTGTTCACCAAAGTAGTGAAGGCATCTGCAGACATGAGTTGCTACGAGTGCCTCCAGCACAGGTCCCTACTGAATAGTTACATATGCCATATGTCAGGTCCCAACTGTAATAGGTCCCAACTGAAAGTGAAAAATATGTCCCTCTAGAGTTAACTGTGATCATCTTGGATAGTGTGTTGTGTGTGCACGTTGATTATAAAGCAAGAAAAATTAAGTCTCAATGATAGGGGTTGAGTACTGTAACTCAACCTCTGCATCAATAGACATGATTGGTTGATCATCTTCTGATGGTGTATCAGTTGGTGTCACAGAACATTCATCAGGAGTGCCATCGGTACCATACTGAGTGGCTAGAGAAACAAGAAAATCATCCTTCTGAAGTGGTTTCTTATACAGTTTTATCATGTGTCCATTTACTAGCAACAAAAATCAGACCTCATCAATGGTCTGTAATTGGACTGCACCATTAGGGAATACTTGTATAATCTCATATGGTCCCAACCATTGGGATTGAAGCTTGCCCTAGAAATCCTTGTATCTGGAATCATAGAGAAGGGCTAAATCACCAACATTGAATTCTTTAGTCTTGATATACTTGTCATGCCATTTAATTCTTTTTTTTATATATAAGATCTATGTGGTGGATGGCTTCCAATCTGATTTCATCAAGAGCATTCAAATGTTGTAGTCTGTCCTTTTGAGCTTCTGTCAAATCCATCCCTAATTCTACTGCTATACTTAGGGTTTTTTATTCAAATTCTATAGGTAAGACTATTGTCTTGCCATAGACCAATTCATAAGGAGTGAACCCTGTAGTTGTCTTCTAGGTAGTTCTATATGCCCAATCAGCTTCTGGTAACCTAGAAACACAATCTCTTCTGTGAAGCTATACTATTTTTATCAATATATTCTCCAGCTCCCTGTTTGTGACCTCAACCTGACCATTAGCCTAAGGACTGCAGGGAGTAGACTTCTTGTGTCTAATCTGATATTCCTCCACCAGTCTGGTGATTAAATTTGATGTGAATTGTGGGCCTTGATCAGTCACTATCTCCCTTGGTACACCATATCTAGTGAATATTTCCTCATACAAAAATTTTGCCACATTGCCATCTCTAGCAAACTGCAAGGATTTAACTTCCACCCATTTGGTTAAGTAATCAATACATACCAGTATATATTCCTTATTGTTTGAAGTAGGAGAGATTGGACAAACAAAATCCAGTCCCCACTTATCAAAAGGGGCTAATGAGATTTGTGGCTACAAAGGCATTTCATCACTTCTTGTAGGTCTCCCCATCCTTTGACATCGATCACAACTTCTAGTATACTTGCCAACATCTTTATGAAGTGTTGGCCAGTAATATCTTGTTGTCAATATTATGAAGGCTGTCATTTTGACTGCAAAATGTCCCCCACAAGGTTCATCATGACAGACCTTCAATATATCAAACACCTCATCTTCTCTGATACATCTTCTCATAATGTTATCTGGACCAATGTAGAATAGGAATCCAGAAATTCAAGAATAAGTAAAACATTTGTGAACTAGCTATCTCTTCTCCCTTGGAGAAAAGTAACTTGGAATCTACCCTGAAACCAAATAATTAGCTATGTCTGCATACCATGGAGTGTGTATAGTTAGAGAAAATAAATGCTCATTAGGAAAAGAGTCATCAACCACTCTTTCTAATGATTGTGTAGGCAGTCTAGATAGAAAATCAGCAACTACATTAGCCTTTACTAGTTTGTCAACAGTTGTTATGTCAAATTCTTGCAATAACAACAACCATCTTACAAGTCTGCCACCCACTATTGGCTTATTCATCAAATATCTAATTGTTGTATGATCTATATGTATGAACACTTTATAACCAGTAATGTAGTGTCTGAATTTGTTAATGGCATAAACAACTGCCAACATTTCCTTTTCTGTCAAAGTGTAGTTCAACTCAGCTCCATATAGCTTTTTACCTACATAGTTTATTGAATACTCTTTATTTCCTTCTTGTTGGCCTAGGACTACTCCAATGGTAAAGTTTGATGCATTTGTGTGGATGTGAAAAGGTAGTGTCCAATTTGGACCTCTGAAAAGTGGAGCTTGTGTCAAGGATGCTTTGAGCTTCTCAAATGAATTCTGACAGTCTAGAGTCCATTCAAATTCAATGCCTTTTGTCAACAGATTAAACAGAGGTGCAACAATTTTGCTAAAATCTTGAATAAACCGCCTGTAATAACCTGCATGTCCAAGGAAGCTCCTTACATCCTTATGTATTTGTGGAATAGGTAGGGTAGATATAATTTCAATCTTCTTTGGGTCAACTTGTATTCCTACACTTGAGATAAAATGTCCCAAGACTATTCCCTGTGTCATCATCATAAAACATTTTTTGTTGCTCAAAGATAGATTGTGATTTATGCATCTCTTCAAAACTTTATCCAAGTTGTGTAAAGCTTCATCATATGTTTCACCATATGTGGTGAAGTCATCCATAGAAATTTCCATGCTCTCATGGGCAAAATCAGAGAAAATACCAAGGACTGCTCTTTGAAATGTGGCTGGAGCGTTGCACAAACCAAAAGGCAAGATAGAATATGCATAGGTCCCCCAAGGGCATGTAAATGTTGCCTTATCTTGATCCTCTGGTGTAATCTTGATTTGGTTATAACCACTAAAACCATCAAGAAATGAGAAATATTTCTTCCTTGAGAAAGAGTCAAGAACTTGATCAATGAAGGGCAATGGGAAGTGATCCTTCCTAGTGGTAGCATTTAGCTCTCTATAATCAACACAAACTCTCCATTTTCCACCTCTCTTAGGAACTATGACCAAAGCTGAAATCCATTCACTATTTGAAATGGGGTATATAAACCCCGCATCTAAAAGCTTTTGAAGTTCTGCTTTCACTATTTCTCTGAGAGCAGGGTTCATGGATCTCTACTGCTATCTTATAGGTTTGTGGCCTTCATCAATGTAAATTTTATGCATACACAAAGCAGGATTTATACCTTTCATTTCACTGTAGTCCCATGTAAATGCTACTGAGTGGGTTTGTAATACTACATGTAGGGATTGCTGTTGCTCATCAGTCAATTCATTATTAACAGTCAACATCTTTCTGGCTTGATTTCTAATAGCTTAGACATTTCTTGCACAAAGGACAAATCAAGGCTAGGTATTACCAGCAAGCATTGTTGGGGTAACAAAGTATGAAATATTTGAGATACCTCCTCTGAGGAACTGGTAGGTATTATGCTTCTTAAGGGATCTTGCAAGCAAGATAAATAGTCTTGTTGCTATGGATGCCTTCCACAGTCATTTTGTACAATGTGAGCAATCAAATCATCTTCATCTTGAATATCCAGTAAGGGGCTATGCTTAATAGTCATCAAGGTTTACAGGGAATAGATGTCCTCATCTTTGAGGGTAGGCCAAATGGTCTACTCAAGCTCATGGTATGGTTGGGTTGGTGGATATAAAACCAATTTCTTCGTCACAGTCCCATTAGAAATGATCATGTTACCAGACCTGCAACCTATAAATGCATCTATTGTGGCAAGCCATGGTTTATCTAGTATAAGAGGATAACCAACGAGATTAATCTTGGGCTGATGGACTATGAAATCAACAAGGTATTCCCAAGAATCTAATGCAATGACCAAATCCTCAATGACTCCTTCAGGTTTAACTGTAGACCTATCAACTAATTGCAAGACTGTTTGAGTTGGCCTAAGGTTGTTCAACTGGAGTGTCTACATTGTCTCCTTAGTTAGTACATTAATTGCAGCACCTCAATCTATCAGAGTATTCTTAATTACAGTCCCATTGATTTTGACATCCACTACTGGACTACCTGGATCTGTATATTTGGGAAGAATTATATTTCCCAACATTATGTTAGCAAGGTTACCCAAAACATGAACTGTCTTTGGATCTATACTCTTCCTTCCTGGTTTCTTTATGTAGAGATCTCAGATAGTCTTAGTATAGATGGGGATATCTTTGATGGCTTGGATTAAGGGAATCTTTATGCTTATATCTTGTAACTGGCCTATGAGGTCATTTTCAGATTGTGCTGGTTGTTTCTGGATAGCCAAGCATTCAGGGAAAGGAGGCTTAAGATGTGAAATGGTTTGAGGTCCTTGAGTTGATTTAGGTTCCAAAGGTGGTTTATTTGAGGCTTCCTCTGTGGGTTCTTCATCTTCAAGTTCTGTAATTTGGGGAGATGAAGGGTCCACAAGTTGCTTCCTTGATCTGAGATGAACAGTACTCACTTCTACCCCATATGTGGGATATTGCATCACCTTGTTAGTATGAGCATGTTGGACAGGCTTGTTGTTAGGATTAGGTGCAGGTTGGGCAGGGATTTGGGTAGGTCTAGGAGGTGGATTTTGAGGTGTTGATGGAGGCATTATGGCTGGCTAATGTGGTTGAGATGGAAGCATAGGTTGCTAGTAATTTGCATTTTGCTGCCATTGTTGGTTCTTGTTCCATTAGGGCTGCCATTGAGGTTGCTTTGTAGGCCACTGAGGGTTATAGTTGGCACCTTGAAAACCTTGTTGGGGTCATGGGTTTGGCTTATGTTGGTTCCAACTAGGTTGTGGAGTAGGTTTACCCTAATGATGGAATTAGAATTAATCTGAAAGCATGTAAAATGAGCCTATTAAGGTAGCACCATCCTTGGCAACAATGCCAAAAATGTAGAGGAAAACTAATGCTTTTTAGACTTAACATAATTTAGGAGTAAACCTATCTAAACAATCCACTCTATCATTGTATTCCTAGATTAAATTATCAACCAAGGAGTGTAAGCTTATGATGGCACTGCACTATGTGTGCCTTCAGGGCTCATATTCTTCCTAAACTATCTTATCTAAACCTACTCAGGCTATTCTACTTTGTGGGAACTCACATAAATGCAAGAATAGTAAAAACAACTGCATAATCTATTGGCTATGGGTACCTTCAACATAAGCTGTAGATAACTGTTATCAATAGAAAATTATAGAATTAACTCAAAACATCCAAAATGATAAGAGAACTAATGCTAACCTCTGGAGGACTCAAAGTAGACAAAGCATGCACTTGTTCATGAACCATACTATTGAAATTTGACAATCAAAGTATTCTAATTGACTCCTAATGTATTTATATGCAAATGAAAAACATATTTAACAAAAATGCATAAAGGAATGAGGAAATAAATGAAGTGAGAATCAGTACCTTGAGTGGCCAGCTCAGGGGACTAACTCACTTAACTAGAAATTAAATCTAATTTAGATACTCACACATCCTTATAACACATAGTTCATTCATTTCAAATCACAAAAAAAATCTCTTCATACTATATTCAATAATAACATTCCTTAATAAAACATGTATGGATCTTCCAATATTGAAAAATAGAGTAACAACTGAGTAACTAGAAAATAAAGTAACTAACTTGACATCTAACTCATTCCTCCTAACTTATACAGAAATAGGAGAGTTTTATGCAACTACCAACTAACTTCAACCATCAATCCATTCCTAGATACTAGGATACAGGTTTGGGATTGATTTATTAATCTAACTAAATAGAGGAAAGAGAGTCCTATTCAAACAAGAATTCTTATGCAATAGTTCGTATGAAGAACACACATAAGCTGCATTTGAAACAATTCTACTTCTTTTGCACTTATTTCTATCCATGATGGTTCACATTCATCCTCCACTTGCCTGTACTTTTGGTGTCTTGACTTCACTTCCTTTAATTCTCTTGTCTGCAACTTCACTGCAAATGCTCATTTCCTTGATGACACATTCTTGTTGCACAGAGGTGAATTCACAAAATATATGCACACAAACAACCTTCATGATTAAACCATAGGATTCCATATATATTGCATGCATACCCATATTTAAATCATTCAATTAATAATATCAGCACCATATTCCATATTAATAACATAGATTCAGAGTCTTGCAAAGTATATAAAAAGACAACATATAATGATGGTGATGTATTGCAAGTATGTGCCTAATCGGTGTTGTCATTGATGTCAACATATCTATGTTGTCATTGGTGTCAACTGTATCCTTATTTTTTGATTGATTAGAAGCCTTATATGTTGAGGACATTGAGAAAATTACCCCCTCTGGAAGAATCATAAAGGAAATAGTGAATCACAGTGAAGACAGTGAGTTGCAAACTAAAGAACAGTCTAGAAGATTGCCTCGCACTTCTTGTAGATTGAAGATCTTTGTCTGCAGATTGGAAGTTATTTAGAGGCATGTCTAAAGATTCCAAATCCTAAGTTTGAGCCTCTGGTATGCAGAACTAAGTGAGTTACATTCACCAGAGTAAAACCTTCTTTTCCTGATTATTCACTAGTGATAGGGAGAAAGTATTTTGCTCTGTATTCCTCCGCATTGAAGTATTTTCCTCTACAGTTCTAGAGGGAAGTTTGGGATGATGATAAGTGCCTACAACTACAATGGTTCATGATTGGACAGTCCACAAGCTATCTTTGTTTTATGACAGTTGAAGACAATAAAGTTCATGTGCTCTAATGTGAAGAATCTCATGGATAAAGTGGTTAGATTTTGTGTGGTTGCTCCTGGTGATTACAATGTGCTTGAGGACACCTCTTGATCATGTCCCTGCCTTTACATTGGTCTGTGTTAAGGAATTGAGATTGTGTTTTAAGATTATTCCCAGATAACGTAGCGTGTAACTAGTCTTAGCCGACTTGGTTAATTCTAGTGATTGTAGAGATCTATTGAAGATTGTAGAAGCCTGTTGTAGCATTGAAGATCATGTTTGAGTCCCAGATAAGGCATGGAGTGATCCACATACATCTTTACTACATTTCCTTAGCATAATTTTGTATTAGATCAAGACCTATTTTGTAAATGTTTGTAATGCTGACCTTGGAGATTGTTCCAACAGTTGATGAATGTAATGCTAACCTTGATGTACATTCCAAGGTTGATGAATGATATATATACTTGTAATTTGGTCATGGAAAACTTGTCCTTGTGTGAAGATGTGAATTTAAGTGAAGAAATGTAAAAAGAAGAGCATAGTAGAGGAAGAATATTGCGCTTCAATGGAACTGAATTCAAGCATGGAGTAGATGCTATCATATCAGTTCAAAACCTTTGGTAGTGAGCCACCCCTTGGCAGTGAGCCTTTTTTTGGATAGTGAGCCCTATTGGTAGTGAGCCTTTGATTTTTAGTATTATTATAACTTATATATCTTGTGGATTAACATCCACTATGGTTTTTCCCTTAACAGGGTTTTCCATGTAAAAATCTGGTGTCTCTTGTGTATGATCTTGGAACTATGTTTATGTTTCTGAGTTTATGTTTTCATGATTTAATCATAACAAATAGTGGACAAGTGTTTAATGTTATAAGGTGCAGAATTTGTTAAAGATTTGAGACAACTGATTCACCCCCCCTCTCAGTTGTCTGGTTCATTTCAACAATTGGTATCAGAGCAAGGTTCCTCAGAGGCAAGCTTAACTTCTTGAGGTAGATCCAGGATGTCTTGCAAGAAGGAAAGTCCATGGTTTGATGGAACAAATTATTCCATCTAGAAGATCTAGATGCAAACCAATCTCATCTTCTTAGGTTATATTATATGGAAAATAACCCAATCAAAGTATGAAGTACCAAAGGATGGTCCTGAAATTGAAGATGAGATCAAGGAGTATGAGTTGAATATCAAAGATAAAGATTCCTTGTTGAATGCCCTATCTGACATAGACATGACAAAGATCATTGAGCTAGATACTGCTTGTAAAATCTAGGAGAAATTGAAGAACCTATATGAAGAGATGATTCTTTGAAAAGTGCCAAGTTGCAAAGCTTGAAGGTGAAATATGAAAGTTTGAAGATGAGTGAAGATGAGAACATTTCATCCTATATGGAAAAGATTGATGAGCTTGTAAGTGGCATCAAAAGTGTGGGAGGTAAGATTGAAGAACCTAAAATTGTGAATAAAATTCTGAGATCATTGCCTAAATCCTATTGTCATAAGGTGGTTGCAATTGAAGAAATAATGACAGTGACAACAATTACAAAAGATCAGTTGCTTGGGAAGCTAACAGGTTTTGAGATAAGGGAACTTAGCGATTCACTTCCTAAGATAGAGATTGCTTTCAAGGCTAGCACTTCACAAAGGCCTTCTAGACTTGATAATTACAAGGTGGAACTGGATTATGAGCTTAAAGAAATGGAGGCAAATTTTTTCAGCAGTCTACCCAAAGGTACTGGTAAGTTCAAAGGCATATTACCTTTCAAATGTTTTACTTGTGGTAAAATTGGTCATTATGCCTCTAGATGCCCTAAGAGAGTTCCAAAAAGGTTTGAGAATAGACCTAGGATTCCAAAGAAATGTTATTATGTTCAAGATTTTGATGATGAAGGAGTAACAGATGATGAATCAGATAATAGTAGTACTACTAGTAATGAATACTTGTTCCTTGCTATTAAAGAAGAACATGTGTCTACTAATCCTGCTAACTATGTGAAGGAAGAAAAACTAGTGGAGGAAAGTGCCTTAGCTATTTAGGTTGTGCAAGACAAAGATGAATGGGTTATTGATACTGGATACTCTCATCACATGACTGGTGACAAAAGTAAGTTCATTAGTTTGGAAATATATGATGGAGGACTGGTTAGGTTTGGTGAAGATACAACTGGTAAGATTTGTGGAAAAGGATCTATTTTTTTTTATGGCAAGCATAACACTGATGATGTCTTATATGTGAAGGGATTAAAGCACAATCTCTTGAGTGTTGGTCAGATGTGTGGCAAAGGTTATGATCTGAGATTCAAGGACAATGGATGCAAGATCTTAGAAAGCTCCAGAACAGTGATTGCAACTGGTAAGAAGACAAGAGGTAACATTTATCATTTGAAAGGGACCAATGAATATTGTTTGTTGGCTCAGAATGAAGAAAGTTGGTTGTGGCATAGAAGGTTGTGTCATATCAATTTTGACAACATTGTGAAGATAAGTTCCACTTGGGATGTAAGAGATTTTCCCAAACTTGTGAAGCCTGCTGATACATTGCGCAAGGAGTGCTAATTTGGAAAACAGACAAGAACAAGTTTCAAGAGCAAGCACCAATCTGTTGATGGACTACTAGAATTAGTGCATACAGATCTATGTGGACCTACCAGAGTAAGAAGTTTGCAAGGAGATAGGTATTTCATGTTGTTAATTGATGATTATTCTATAATGACTTGGGTTACCTTTTTAAAAGAAAAAGCAGAAGCCCTAGAAACATTCAAAGCATTCAAGGTAATGGTTGAGAATGAGATATATTTGAAGATCAAGTGCTTGAGGTTTGATAGAGGTGGATAGTTTACATCAAATGAGTTTAACTTCTTCTGTGAGGAACAAGGGATAAAGAGACAATTATCTGCACCTAGGACTCCACAACAAAATGGAGTAGTTGAAAGGAAGAACATGATAGTTCAAGAGGCTGCTAGAACAATGATGAAGGAGGCTGACCTACCAGAAGTATATTAGAGAGAGGCAATTCACACTGTTGTATACATCCCAAATAGAGTCCAAGTCAAAGGTAACAATTCTAAGACTCCTTATGAAATGTGGCATGGTAAAGTTCCTACTATGAAATATTTCAAAGTTTTTGGTAGTAAGTGTTATATCAGAAGAGATGAAGATCTAGGTAAGTTTGATGCAAGATGTGATGAAGGTATCTTCCTTGGATACTCTACCAAGAGCAAGGCCTATCAGTGCTATAATAATAGGTTGAATAAGATCATTGAGAGTTCAAATGTCAAAGTTGGTGAAAGCAAGGAAAAGGTATCAAGTGGATATGAATTTGATGAATCGGATGTCCCTGCAAGCAAAGTAGTAGTGCAACAAGAAGAAAACTCAGAGGAAGAAGAAGAACAAGCTCTGAAATTCATTACTAAGACACCCAGGTATGTGAAGTTAAATAACTCTGAAGATGAAATCATAGGAGATAAGAGTAAAGGAGTTCAGACTAGAAGAAAAGCTACTGAAGAATGGGTTAATTATTGCTTGATTTCTCAAGTGGAACCTAAAAATGTAAATGAAGCATGTAGTGATGAAAACTGGGTGAATGCTATTAAAGAAGAATTGATGTAGATAGAAAAGAATCAGACTTGGGATCTTGTCTCTAGACTGGCAGACAAGAATGTGATTGGTACCAAATGGCTCTTCATGAAAAAAATAATGAGAATGGTGAAGTGGTAAGAAACAAAGCAAGGTTGGTATGCAAGGGATACTCTCAGGTTGAAGGAATAGATTTTGAGGAAACTTTTGCACATATGGAAAGGATTGAAGCAATAAGAATGTTTTTAGCATTTGTAGCCTACAAGGATTTCAAGGTATATCAGATGGATGTCAAGTCAACATTCTTGAATAAAGAATTGGATGAAGAGGTTTACATTGAACAATCGGAAGGATTTCAATCATCAGATCAGGGTGACATGGTGTGCATATTGAAGAAAGCATTGTATGGATTGAAACAAGCTCCCAGAGCTTGGTATGCAAGGTTAGATAAGCATTCGTTACAATTGGGGTTTAGTAAAGGTATTGTGGATAGCAATCTCTATTTCAAAATTAATGATGAACAAATCCTAATTGTTGTAGTCTTTATTGATGACATTATCTTTGGAGGCAATGAAGGTATGTGCATGAAGTTTGCTGGTGATATGAAAGTGAATTTGAAATGTCTATGTTTGGTGAGATGAATTTCTTCTTAGGTCTGCAAATCAATCAATCAGATAAATGTATCTTCATTTCTCAGTCTAAGTATTTGAAAGAGATGTTGAAGAAGTTTGGGATGGAGGACTCCAAACCGACAAGCACTCCCATGGTGACTGGTTGCAAACTAGGTGAAAATGATGATTCACCTATGGTAGATCAAAAAAGGTAAATATCCTTGATTGGAGGTGTAATGTCAGAAAATGTCCCCTTGGGGGCTTTTCCCTCAAAAGGTTTAGCTCCCGAGTCTCGTAGCTGCATTTAGGACATCTTGCATCATAATTCAACATCCGATGGAATGAACCATGGGTATCATGACAAATGGGGCCCTAGGGGACCCCTTGAACATAACCCTACCCAAAATAGGGGGAGGACTTGGGCGTCCGCGCCCTAGTCCTGCCCTATTTTGGGTCAAGCCCAAATTTCTAGTGTCGGTTTGTGACCGTTATTTGGTCCCTAGGCCGGCATGGTAAGTTTGAATTTATGAAATCTTGGTGAGAATGTTTTTAGTTGCATATAAAAGCATGTTTAGGCATTCATTTGTAAACTAGATGGTTATGGTGAACTTTATGCATCCTAAAGGTGATTCAAGGCTTTCATTGTATTGCAAGAGCAAATTTGTGTTGTCTATGTGTTTGCGTTTACAGATTTGAGCATCCATCTCCTCATGGAATGAAGAGCTTCTTCCTCCCATGAGATCTTCACTACAAGGTGACATCTATTGTGATTATTGAGCATTTATCATTTAGTTTTTGCCTCTGCCTTTCAAGGCATGCACTCTCTATTTGACAACGGTGTTCAGAAGACTTGAATGTCTCTCCAGGGCTTGACTAAGGCAAGCCTTTAAACACCACAACCCCCTCCCAAAGTTTTCATGATTATAGCTTATAGGTTGGAGTTGTAGACAAATTGAATTTGTAGGAGGGTACAACAAAGTGTTGGGATTGTAGATCAGTGAAAGAAATAGCTCCTTGGACTTGGGCACCCACTCATTAGTCCTCAAAGTTCCGCAACAGGAAAAATCTTTGATACAATAGATACAGGTTGCAGACCTTGTTTCCAGATCTCAACAAAAAGTAGGGCCTTGGACTAGGGTACCCACTCTTTAGTCCTTGACTTTTCTGCCTCAGAACCTTGAAAACAAGTGCACAATTATTTGTTATTTTACATCTTTCTACAGAAGCATTTTCCATAATTCCTCTGTTTACTATCGTATTTGCATAATTAGGGTTTTAAGGTACAATTGAGCATAAGAGAAGGAAATTGTCAATCTAATCATAAAAATCCAAGTTTTCTTACATCTCAATAGTGACCTAGGGTATGATAGTACTTTGCAACTTGACCCTAGGTCCTTGAATGTAAGGGTGAAAGGAGGACATACACCAAAACTACCAAAAACTCAACTATCCAAAAATCACCCTTTACATTTTGGTGAACCCATGTTATTGGGCTTGTTTGCACCTTGTTGAGTGTTTTGATTTAGATTTATAGTGATTTCATTCATTCATATAGTCATTCATCTTATTGCATTGGAAAACTTACAAAAAATTGAAAAATTGGAAAAATTGGAAAAAAATGGCATTTTAGGGTTTGCATGTTGCATGAATTAATTTGAATTTCATCAAATTTATTATTTTTGCATTATATCTGATTTAAATTACATAAAATTACAAAAAATCATTAATTTGTATGGCATTTTCATCATAAAATTTCTAGGGTTTTTTTTTTTAAAATTGTGAATTTTGCATATAACCTAGTAATTCCAAAATCTAGGGTTTGTAGGTAAAATCTTGTTTCAGATTTTTATACTAATTTTAGAGACTCATTCTAATTTGCATTTGTCTTTAGTCTTGAATTTTAGTACAAATTTGCATTTAGATATTAAAAATTTGCATTTTTGCATAGAAAAAGTCAACAAAAACTAGCATTTTCATTGATTTTTCATTAGATTTGCACTTGCATTTTGCATGTTAGGATTTGGAAATAATTTTCAGGTCTAAGTGTATTTCATTTTCATCATATATCAGCTTTCAAAAAATTCATATAGCATTTTGTGTCAAGATCTTAAACCTAGGGCTTCAAAAATATTGATTTTCACTAGATTTGGCCTTATCGACTTCCTAAATGTGCACCATAGGCATATTGTGAAGGATATTTTTGCACTAATTGGTTTCTATCATGGTAATAATTTTCTTCCCCTTCTAAAAATCTTCATAACACCTTTTTAACGGGCTCTTGTATTGAAAATTTGGTGAAAAACTACACATTTTTGCTATTTTTGCCCTAGGTTTTGGCCTAGTTTGCACTCCAAGTGTGTTGTAACAAATTTTATGGATTGAGGTGACTGATATCATCAATATTATTTTCTACACCTCCAAAAATTCTTTACAATGCCCCTTTGGCTAGGTCTTGGAATTGAAAAACTGTGAAAAATTGCCTATTTTTGCTATATTTTCACTAGGGTTTGACCTTAAGTGGCACTATAAGCGTGTTGTAACAGATATTTTGGAATTAAGAGGCTGTTATTACTGATATAATTTTATTTCCATCATCATTTTTCTCACAACACCATTTGTCATGCTTTTTTGCATTGAGATTTGGTAAAAAATCACAAATTTTAGTGCATTTTCACTATACTTTGACTTGTCATCATCTTAGATTTGCAAAAAGAGTGTGTTATGAAGGATCTTATTGTTGTATTGGACTAATATCAGACATATAATTTTCTGCCCCTGATCAAAATCCTTATAACACATTTGCTTTCATTTATTTGCATTTGAAAAAGTATAAAAAATCAAGCATTTAGGTCATTGTTGCATATAACTTTGCACTTGTCTTTTGCAAGATTTTAAAGTCTAATTTGGTACTGATTTGAAAATATACACATGGCACCTTCATGCCACTTTTCAATGGTATCTTTAAATGTATTTATCAAAGATCTTGATTTTGACCAATTTTTAACCCTCATGAGTGAACATCCTATAATATTAGAAAGCTTAACTGAGTTCTTCTTCATGAGTAGCAATGAAAAAGAAAATGACAATAGTACTTCAATACCTGTTCCATGTGATGATGACATAAAATTGTCCTCTAGTCACTCTTTCAAAAATGATTCTCCCCATGAGGGTATGTTGGTACAAAATGATGAAATCAATGGCACTTTCCCTACAATAAAAGAACAAATCCATCATGATGTTGAAGCTCCTCCCCCGTCATCCTTACAAGGATTGGGAGGTAATAGTTGACAACAAAATATGCCACCTAGGCAAATGAAATTTGATCCTGCGCTTCCTCCTCTACAACACAAAAATCCATGAAAGAGCAAAGCCTTATCCTACAAAAGCTAAGTCGTAAAGCACAAAGAGAAGACAACGAGCTTACCTTGCATCTCAATAAGAAAACATTGATCCAAACATTGAACAAAACAAAGATGACCCTAACAATGATGAGAATTGGGCTATGGTATCTTATGTCCCACTTTCCTCTAAAATCTAGGAGTGAGAAGATGACAATGATTTACTTGATGATGAGACTTAGCACGAAGATCCTACAGGTAAGTATCTCTAACCCTTTATCTCTCTCGTGATGTGCTTCCCTGGTGATGTGTTATGTGTTGTTTAGGCCTCCTAGGATGACCCTTAATTCTCTTGTAAGGTCCAAGATACTAGGAGACCACCTTTGTTGTGACCTTCTTCTATTTGTATCATCATTCTTCTATATTGCCTCTCTCTCTGATTTCATTGTTGTGTGTTGTGTCTTATGGACATAGCATTGTGGTTGGTAACCTAGGGGCACCTTCCTATGTGATTGTCCCTAAGACACTTGTTTGTCCTCCCTTATTTATTGTTTCCCTTCCTCTAGTGTTTCCATCTAGTGAGCGGATGACAAAAAATATTTATACTAATGCAGACCTAGTGTCCCTTTTGCGAGAAATCAAAAATTGGACTTATTTCCTAATATGACAATGGGGTTGTATATTTTATCCGATGCTTGGCTAGTGGAAGAAATCGTGCTTTCCATATAGTGATTTTGATGGTGTTCTATCTCATTCACAAATCATAACAATACTGCTGATCCGTGCACTTTGTCTACCTTGAATCTTGCATGCCTCAGATTTCATATGCATTGTTGTTGTTTTTATGTGGACACTAACATGTTTCTTGTAGTGATGTGTTTGTGGGAACATTTGGTGATCGTAAAGTACATGTCACCTCTAGGGGGTAAGTCTGTGTTCCCTTGCATGTTTTCTTCCTACCTTAATGTGCTTGATATCGATGCATGATATCAACCACCTTAAGGTGGGGGCATATATAAGGTAAGTTGTCTGTTCTAGATGATAGCAAAGTGTGTTTGAACAATCTTGAAATTTGTTTTGTGTACCTCCTTTTCACCGTAAGGCATCTCCGTGATGCAGGTGGGGTTGTATGCCATGCTTCCTTTTCACTGTAAGGCATCTCCATGATGCGGGTGGGGTTGCATTTTCAAAAGTTCTCTATGGAGGCGGGGAGTGGTTTTGTGACTAACTTGACCCTTAAGTGTGTCTTCGGCGATTGTTGTGGCGAAGCCCAATTGTTGGTGTGTGCCTGTAATGTGCCTAAGATGGTGCTGAACCTAGAAATAGGGACACTCCATCACTTGTCTACCATGTTTTCTCCGTGTCTTCAAAGTGTGTGTTTAGCATGCTTGCTTTGTTTGGTGTGTTTGTTGTCCCGTATGCAATCTAAAGACTTGCGCGATGAGTGCATCCTACATTTTGGGAGGTTTTGTGTGTCTTACATGTGTGTTGCCCCATATACAATTTAAAGACCTGCGCAATGAGCGCATCCTGTATTATGGGAGGTTTGTTTACTTTCATGTACTTGCATCTGCATTTTATATATATGAGAAAAAGAAAAGAAAAGAAATCATTCATGTCTTCCATACATTAATGTGTCTTCTATGCATTTACTGTCTTCTCTATGTTTTGTGTGCCTGTCATTGTCTTCAATGTGCTTGGCGTGTCTTCTCTATGCTTGGCATGTTTGCTGTGTTTGTTGACCGTACTTTATATAATGCATGTATTGGTCTCGTGTTTATACATACAATAAAGTGGGGGCTAAATGTAATGTTAGAAACATTTCCCTCAAAAGGTTTAGCTCCTGGGTCTCTTAGCTACATTTAGGACATCTTGCATCATTATTCAACATCCCGATGGAATGAACCCTGGGTATCATGACAAATAGGGCCCAGGGGGACCCCTTGAACCTAACCCTACCCAAAATAGGGGGGAGGACTTGGGCACCAACACCTTAGTCCTGCCCTATTTTGAGTCAAGCCCAAATTTCTAGTGTCAGTTTGTGACCGTTATTTGGTCCCTAGGTCGACATGATAAGTTTGAATTTACGAAATCTTAGCGAGAATGTTTGTAGTTGCATATGAAAACATGTTTAGGCATTCATTTGTAAACTAGATGGTTATGGTGAACTTTATGCATCCTAAAGGTAATTCAAGGCTTTCATTGTGTTACAAGAGCAGATTTGTGTTGTCTATGTGTTTGTGTTTTCATATTTGAGCATCCATCTCCTCATGGAATGAAGAGCTTCTTCCTCCCATGAGATCTTCACTACAAGGTGACATCTATTGTGATTATTCAGCATTTATCATTTGATTTTTTCCTCTGCCTCCTAAGGTATGCACTCTCTATCTGACAATAATGTTCGGAAGACTTGAATGTCTCTCCGAGGCTTGACTGAGGCAAGCCTCTAAACACCACAACCCCCTCCCAAAGCTTTCATGATTGCATGTTATAGGTTGGAGTTGCAGACAAAGTGAAGTTGTAGGAGGATACAACAGAGTGTCGGGATTGTAGATCAGTGAAAGAAATAGCTCCCTGGACTTGGGCACCCACTCATTAGTCCTCAAAGTTCTGCAATAGAAAAATCACTGATACAATAGATACATGTTGCAGAGCTTGTTTCCAAATCTAGAAAAAAGTAGGGCCTTGGACTTGGGTGCCTTCTCTTTAGTCCTTAACTTTTCTGCCTCGGAACCTCAAAAATAGGTGCACAATTATTTGTTATTTTACATCTTTCTGCAGAAGCATTTTCCGTAATTCCTCTGTTTACTGTCGTATTTGCATAATTAGGGTTTTAAGGTACAATTGAGCATAAGAGAAGGAAATTGTCAATCTAATCTTAAAAATCCAAGTTTCCCTACATCTCAATAGTGACCTAGGGTATGATAGTACATTGCAACTCGACCCTAGGTCCTTGAATGTAAGGGTGAAAGGAGGATATACACCAAAACTACCAAAAACTTAACTATCCAAAAATCACCCTTTACAGGAGGATTACTTTATTTAACTCAAACTAGACCTGACATAATGCATGAAGTTTGTATTGTGGCAAGATTTTAAGTAGAACCTAAAGAGTCACATGTGATGGAAATCAAGAGGATATTGAGATATTTGAAGGGCACACCAAAGCATGGCTTGTGGTATCCAAAGGATAATGATTTCACCCTCAGAGCATACATAGATGCTGACTGGGCTGGAGACATGGATGACAAGAAAAGTACTAGTGGAGGTGCATTCTTCTTGGGAAGTAGATTGTTTTCATGGTTGAGCAAGAAGCAAGACTCAATCTCCTTGTCCATTGCAGAAGTAGAGTACATTACAATAGCATGTAGTTGCACTCAAGTGTTATGGATGAAACAGACATTAAAGGAGATCAGAGTCATGTATGAAGATCCAATTGCAATCTTTTGTGAGAATACAAGTGCCATAAACATATCCAAGAATCTGGTGATGCACTCAAGGACAAAACACATATCCATAAGATATCATTTCTTGAGGGAAAAGGTGACAGTGAATGAAGTCAAGTTGGAATATGTACCTACAAAAGATCAGATTGTAGATATCTTTACTAAGCCTCTTTAAAAGGATACTTTTGAGTATCTTAGAGAAAAGTTAGGGGTCATCATCCCTCCCACTCTGAACTAAGGTGCATAGAAATGCATCAATCTGATCATGCTTGTAATTTCATTCTTTAAATTGGATTGATTATTTGGAAGCTATATCTTAGGGGAGTAGCTAATGAGATGAATACGTATTGTTGATAGGGGGAGTAATAAAGAAAAGTAAGTTCAGTGAAAAGTTTGGTTCTTTCAGAGCAGTAGAATGCAAGTATGTGCCCTTTGCCATTGATGTCAAAGGGGGAGAGAATTCATGTGAAAAAACTAGGTAGGAAAGAATGCAGATGTGTGAAGAGTAAGGGGGAGAATCTTGTCTTGATAGTAGTTACATTTTTTCACATCATATGTTGCTATCAATGACAAAGGGAGAGATTGTTACAAGTATCTGCCTAATCGATGTTGTCATTGATGTCAATATATCTATGTTGTCATTGGTGTCAACTGTATCCTTATCTTTTGATTGATTAGAAGCATATGTTGAGGACATTGAGAAAATTAGCCCCTCCAAAAGAATCAGAAAGGAAACAGTGAATTATAGTGAAGATAGTGAGTTGCATACTAAAGAACAGTCTAGAAGATTGCTCGCACTTCTTGTAGATTGAAGATCTTTGTCTGTAGATTGGAAGTTATTTAGAGGCATGTCTGAAGATGCTAAATCCTAATTTTGAGCCTCTGGTATGTAGAACTAAATGAGTTACATTCGCCAGAGTAAAACTTTCTTTTCTTGATTATTCACTGGTGACAAGGAGAAAGTATTTTGCTCTACATTCCTCCGCATTGAAATATTTTGCTCTGCAATTCTAGAGGGAAGTCTAGGATTATGATAAGTTCCTACAAATACAATGGTTCATTATTGGGTGGTCTGCAAGCTATCATTCTTTTATGACATTTGAAGACAGTAAAGTTCATGTGCTCCAGTGTGAAGAATATCATGGATAAACTAGTTAGAGTTTATGCGGTTGCTATTACAATGTTCTTGAGGATGCCTCATGATCGTGTCCCTACCTTTACATTGGTCCACATTAAGGAATTGAGATTGTGTTTTAAGATTATTCCCAGATAACGTAGTGTGTAACCAGTCTTAGCAGACTTGGTTAATTCCAGTGATTGCGGAGATCTATTGAAGATTGTAGAAGTGCGTTGTAGCGTGGAAGATCATGTTTGAGTCCTAGCTTAGGCATGGCATGATTTACATACATCTTTACTACATTTCCTTAGCATAATTTTGTATTAGATCAAGACCTATTTTGTAAATGTTTGTAATGCCGACCTTGGAGATTGTTCCAATGGTTGATGAATGTAATGCCAACCTTGATGTACATTCCAAGGTTGATGAATGCTATATATACTTGTAATTTGGTCATGGAAAACTTGTCCTTGTGTGAAGATGCAAAGTTAAGTGAAGAAATGTAAAAAGTAGAGAAGAGTAGAGGAAGAATACTACGCTTCAATGGAACTGAATTCAAGCATGGAGTAGATGCTATCATATCAGTTTAAAACCTTTGGCAGTGAGCCACCCCTTGGCAGTGAGCCACCTCTTAGTAGTGAGCCTTCTTCTGGGCAGTGAGCCCTATTGGTAGCGAGCCTCTAATTTTTGGTATTATTACAACTTATATATCTTGTGGATTAACATCCACCATGTCTTTTCCCTTAACATGGTTTTCCACGTAAAAATCTTGTGTCTCTTGTGTATGATCTTGGAACTATGTTTATGTTTATGAGTTTATGTTTTCATGATTTAATCATAACAAATAGTGGACAAGTGTTTAATGTTTTAAGGTGCAGAATTTGTTAAAGATTTGAGACAACTGATTCACCCCCCCTCTCAATTGTCTGGTTCATTTCAACATGATGTTAAAGTGTCTGAAGGATCATATGGAAAAGTTCTAAAAGCATATAAAAACAACATAAAAAGAGGTCAGTATTTCAACCCATCAGGCAACCTTGACATATCTATTCTAACTAAAATTTGATGTTTTCTGACATTTACTTCACTCTATTTTGATCTAACATGACCATTGTATTCATCTATTTATTACAATTTTGATGGTTTATACACTTTTTTGTAAGATTTCTGCAAGTTTTATGATTTTCAGGGTTTTTTTGAGTTGATGAGATCTAATCTAAAGTTCTTTTCTGATTGGGAGGATATGTGCATTGCTGGAATGCCAACTATGAGCAGCTGTGGCTTTTGTAGATGTATGGTATGTTGAATAATGATGAGCATGATGTCCTTAAAAGAGTAGGCTTGGCTAAGGTTTGTCATGTGCCAATTGTACATCTTGTGGCACGTATATGCTGTGACATATTGACTTATTGGGGCATAGATATGAACACTTTTAGGTTCCCTCAGGTTTTAGGAGAGTGGACAATCACTCTGTACAATGTATACCACATTCTAGGGTTTCCTATGAGAGGGCACCCTCTTGTCCTACCAACTAGCGAGTCCTTTGACTTGGACAAGAACTCTTTGGCATAGATCATGGAGATGAGTCACCCTGAGGATTAGATAGGCGTTTGTCTTACATCTATACCATGACTTCACATTCCTCATTTGAGGAAGTTTGTGATTGGATTGATTGCATCAAGGTTGTCTGGAGACAAGGTCTCAGCTCACTTGAGATGGTGTTGGGCACCAATTACATAGGGTATTGAGTAGGGTAGAGTCTATGCTTGGGGACTAGACATCTTGGCCATGGTCTATAGGGACTTCTATGATATCATGCAGCGGGGAGCTCTTGCCTTTAGTCATTCTTCTTTGATCATGATTTGGATCTTTGAGCACATTAGAACTTATCAGAAGGAGATTCCTCTTCCTGACAGGCGACTTCCAAGAGCTGTTAGGTGAGATCATGTGGGCCACTTTGATACCTCTTTATGTTCTATGGCCACTCTTACAGATGTAGAGATGATTTTAGACCCTTACACCGATATGGAGGGTATATGGTAACATGATGGTGAGATCAAAGAGTACTATCTCAACATATAAGAGATTTCAGGTCATAATGATCTAGTTGAGGCTCATCATGTTGGGTGTGTTCTACAATAGTTCAGTGAGGATTTTCCTGAGGAGTTACCCCCAGTGCTTACCTATTACAGATCTGTCTAGGAGATGGGTGAGATTGGCTAGAGGACTATTGCTTGGACCCCTTTGACTCCTAGTGTCTTCATTACCAGAGCCTCTAGGACCCCAAGAGGGGGATAAAGGGGAGGAAGAGGAGCTCCTTCCTGAGGACTCATTGTGGTGGATGACTCTGACCCTATTGATGAGGACTATGTTCCTGATGGGGATGACTTTTTAGATGTGGGACCAGTAGAGGATGCACAGGAGATAGGCTTTGATGAGGATGATATTTTTGAGGGTCTCTTCACAGTTCCTAGACCTTGTCACTCTGATGAGGTGATACAACAACTTGATCCTACTTGGCAGCCTAGCGACCCATGTGAATCTACTCTTGTTTTATTGAATTCTCATTGTCCTTTCTTTCCTTTCCTTTTGTCAAGAGTCATCACATCTTTTGTCTTCACTTTGCTTTGCAGGTAGTGCTAAGGAGTGGAGGGGTTTCTTTCATGAGATCAACATTGGTTTAGTTACCCTCTTCACTAGACTTACTTGAGAGATGCTTCTGACTAATCCTGGTGTGCCCCCTACGACTAGGTGACACACTAACATCTTTGCTCCTACCTATCATGGGTGCCAGGAGAGTGCTACTTTGAAGGCTGAGAATCTCATCCTTAAGGATGAGAATCAGGTGCTTCATGAGATGGCTCACCTTGGGTTTGGACAAAGAGAGCTTAATGTTGTGAGACTTTCACATTCTTGCACTCATAGTAGGGTACCTTGATCACATAGGTCTCATGGAGAGACTAATGGTACACAAAGACAAAGGAGCAGGAGTCTTGAGGGTTATGTTGGAGGGAACCGCCCTTGAGTCTATTTGCTTTTCTTAAAATCGTGCCCCCTTGCATGGGGAGCCTTACTTTCTCTCGAGAGCATTTTGTCCTAGCTCTTGTACTATTGTAAATGTAAACTTTTGATATATCAATGAAAGTTTGTCTTTTTATCATTGCTTTGCTATCATACAGGTACTCATCTCTTGTGCACTTTGGAAGTTTAAGAACTCTTTCATTATGTCTTGACCTTCAACTCTAATAATGCAAGTATGATAATGATGACATGTTTTGTATCTTTTTTGGATCATATATAAAATGTAAGTTACAATATGCAGATGCAAGAACACAAGGGATGCCAAAATGAAAATTTGACTTCTATGGAATGCCATGAGTTATGACATTGACTTTTATTGCTTTGGAACTCTTTTTCTAATTTTGGTATGAATGTATTATAGAACAAACTTTATGACAACTCTTTAATATGATTTTTAATCTAGGGGATTGTAGGTTATTCTGGTATAAGAGACCTATTCAAGTCTGTCAGATAGGAATTTAGAACTCAAGTGGGGAGTGGGTGTAAAATGGAGTACTTCTAAATTTTGGGCTTTTGCTAGAGGCTAAACACTAATCCTTATCTAGATAAGTCAATTTGATAGGCTTTCTGCTTTGGACAAGTAACAAATTTTATTGATGTTCACTAGACTTAGATCATAGATGGAAAGCAAGATAGACCTAGGGTGAAGGATAAATGGGAAAGAACTAGGGTCCCTAGATAGAAAATGATCCTAAATATGACTAGACTTTTGGCTTTTCTCAACTAATGTGTGTGTGTGCTTTATACCTTTCTCTTTTATTTTCTCTGATTGAATGTCACCCTTGAAGCTTTGAGCTTAGATTGATCTCCACCCAAGGGTACGAGCTAGACTTCATGGAGAGCTAGACTTCATGGAGAGGGGTTGGCCAGTCCTAGGGCCTATGTTGTGTGCTTGTGTGGATGAGGTGTTCTCTACCCATGGTTGTAAAGATAACTATATAACCTGAAGGGTCACTAGTCACCATTCTCTTGTTTGGATTCCTGATGTTCCATCATTGGGATGACTATTGTTCTTGTTGATGTCTTGTTGCCATTCATGTTGTTGTATGATTGCTTGTTGTAGCAGGACTTATCTAAATTCTTCTTGTGGTTGTATGACTAGTGGGTCCTATTATTGCCTAGGGTGAATCTTCTCTATCTCATTGAGGATTTCCCTCACCCACTTACCTATAAGTCCAGGGCACATTCATGAGCTGAGATAAGAGAGAGATGGTTTGATCTAACCTTGACTTGACCTAAGGTTTTGACCTAGGGTTTGTGTGACTTAAGGTTTGACTTTGCATTGAATTTGTTGGACCTTGTGATGAAATCAAGGGTTTTGACCAATGTTTGACTATAGTCAAGACCTTATGTTGGGACCAAGGGTTTGCGAACCTTCTATGTTGCTAATGTTTTTATTCTTTTTGGGTTTTATATGCATGTAAGCCTATGTGAGTGCAAAACATATTTTTGTGCTTTTTTTGTGTTTATGGAATTGGAAGTGATTTTTTCTATTCTAGGAATTACAAAATGGATGTGAGCTATGATGAATTTCCCTAATGCAATTGAACTATGTTTTTTAGGGTTTTCTGAATATTTGGAACAAATTAATCTAAGAAAAGGGAAATTGCTTTTAAATGAATGTAATCTATGAACTTGGAAAGACAAATTACTCTAAGAATGCAAGATCTATCTATTCTATCGAGGAAAAAGCAACAAGATTACTAATTCTAGGAGTAATTTTGATTGTCTAATTACTACAAATTAAAAAAAAAGTATGAAGGAACCTAGAATGACAGAAGACACGTGAGCCTCCACTACCCTCAGATATCCTTGTGTGGTTATATGCTCAAAATCATGACGTCAGTTGCCTGGGGCTATTGAGTCAGATTTTGGTGCGCACACTAACCCTTCCCTCCTTGCCACGGGGAAAACGGCCACGTCACTCTCACTCTCGTAGAAGTAGCCAGTCAAGAGGAGGTGAGACACGGGGATGGTCTGGCTCGTTGGAGAGCTGGACTTTACAGAGAGGGGTTAGCTAGTCCTAGGGCCTATATTGTTGTGCGCTTGTGTAGATGTGTTGTTCAATGATCTTGGTTGTAGAGATAACCGTATGACCTGAAGTGTCACTAGTCACTGTTCTCCTGTTTGGGTTTCTAATATTCCACCTTTGTTTGGGTAAGCTATTGTTCTAGTTGATTGTTTGTTCACATTGGCATTGTCTTTCAAACCATTGTATGGATGCTTGTTATATCAAGAGTTGTCTAAATGCTTCTTTTTGTTGTAGGACAAGTGGGTTCTATTGTGGTCTTGGATAGATTTCCTCTATCTTGTCAAGGATTGCCCTCACCCACTTACCTCTTAGCCCTGGACACATTCGTGAGTTGAGACAAGAGATAGTCATTTGTGAGCTAACCTTGACTTGACCTAGGGTTTGACTTAGGGTTTTCTTGACCTAAGGTTTGACTTTATGTTGACTTTGTTGACCTTGTGATGGAATCAAGGGTTTTGACCAAATGTTTGACTATGGTTGACCTTGTGATGGAATCAAGGGTTTGTGAATTTTTATAAGTGTCTAATGTTTTTGTTCTTTTTGGGTTTTATGAATGCAAGAATAAATGAATGCCAAACTTCTTTTTGTGCTTTTTTAAATGTTTTTGGAATTGAAGATGCTTTTTTCTAATCTAGGAATCAAAGAATGAATGCAAGCTATAATGAATTTACCTAATGCAATTTAAACTATGTTTTTGGGGTTTTTTGAATATTTGGAATGAATTAATCTAAGAAAAGGGAAATTAATCTATGAACTTGAAAAGTAAATTACTCTAAGAATATAAGATCTATCTGTCCTATCAAGGAAAAAGCAACAAGATTATTGATTCCAAGAGCAATTTTAGTTATCTAATTACTACAAATTGAAAGAAAGCATAAAGGAACCTAGAGATATGTGAGCCTCCACTACCCTCAGAAATCATTGTGATTGTAACCTCGTATCCTCTTGTAGCAGTGGGGAATCCTCTTGGTGACAAGACAACAATGGAAGCAAAAGAAGCTTTGAAGAATTACAAAGAGAGATCAATGAGAGCTTTTGATGAGCATGATGGCTTGATATAAGCAGCGTATGGACGTGTAATGAGCTTTGTATGAAAGATAGATGAAGCAACGAACAAAACAAAAGGCTCCTATGTCTTGTATGAGCATGGGAATGTTGAGTGTGGAGAGAAATAACTTGCAAGAGCTATGTGCACAAATGAAATTGCCTCCCTTTGTGCTTGAGGGAGGGGGTATTTATAGGTTAGAAGAAGGAATGAGAGGTGAAGAAGAGGGAGAGTTAACTCAATTTGATTGGAGAGTTAACATAGAGGATTCAAGAGTGATCTGGGCTAAATTTGGAGTGATCTACCCAGTAAAAGATTATCACTCAAGAAGAAGTGGAGTGCATGGGAATGCATGAGTTGTTAATTTAAGATAAAATAGAGCTAATTATGCATGTGTGGGTGCATGAAATAGTTAACTCTATATTAGGCATGAAAATCCATGCAAAAAAAAGAAAAACAAGTGAAAATGGAGCTTTTTCAAGTTAGAAACTTGAGTTTTTCCATGGTTGGAAACATGAAAGGGTCACCCAAGGGTCAACTCTTTCACTAGTCAGGTCACCTGGGGGGCGACCCATGGGTGAACCTCAAAGGAGGGCACTTGGGTTGAAATGCATGATGGGAGATGGAAGAGGAGGAGAAAAGAAGGGGATCTGCCTCTAGAAATAGGTCAATCATATGTAAAAATTTAAATCTCCACTTGCAAACTAGGATCTCCCAGGGGGAGATCTAGAAATAATAGGGGGAGATTTGGATTGGTTGAGTGAAATTGAAAACTGAAAGTTAGAGATGGCTAGGGGGGGACCTCTAGAAGGCTTCTAGGAGGTGGAGAAGATGAAAAACATTGGGGAGAGGTGAAAACTCACCTACAAGATGCATACAAGGCTTAGGAATAGGGTCGCAAGCTCAAAAAATGCAAATCGACAAGTGTCAAAAAGCGTTGACAACAAAGAGAGAGAGAAAATGACAAAGGGGAAACAACACAAGGTGAAAGAAAAGACACATCACCAAGAGAATTATTGCTAAGAGGATGTTATTTCATGCTTACATGTACGTGACATGGATTATAACTCATCATAGGGGTCCTCGTGGAGGTTGTGCATGATTTGGTGCTTACATATTTGCCCCCTCGGGGATAGTAGTCTACATGAAAGGTAGGTACCATTCCCAAACTAGGCCTTACCTGTTGTCAATTTTCCCTCAATTGTACCTACAATAACTAGTATTAGTTCGATCGATATCTAGATATATCAAAACGAGTAATGAAAATTGAAATGATGAACATACCATGGATCATTTGAGCTTGACTAGTTGTTTGCCTTTGTCAGTGAGACCTATAGGAATGCATGCATGTAAAATGACGTATAAGAGATGCATAAAAGAAAAAACTAATCTAAGAATGCATAAAGTAAATTAAACTAAGAGAGAGGAAAAAATAATCATATTAGTGAAATACATGTGAATTGGCAACGAAATCGATCATGTACACAGTCGTTGGGTAGATATCATCGAGGAGATTGTGAAGATGGTTGATACTTCTTCTACACTAAGAATTAGGTATGCAAATAGTGAAAAAACCTTATTTAAACCCTAGATTGAATTTTGTGAAGAATCCATTAAAATTGTTCATTTTTTATGATTTTCTCTATTGCATTTTCTTTGTTTCGTTGTTTAGAGTAAGATCAGCCTTTTGTTTACTGAAATTGACTGAGAAATGGGGTTTTTAGAATGTTTTTAGTTTGGGGGATCACCACATAGGGTCACCCCTTTTGCTAAGCAGGTCACCTGGGGGAGATCTGTTGAGCAATAGGGTCGCTCAGGGGGAGATCCTACTAACATTTGGGTCACCCAGGGGAGATCCAGTCTAATGAAAGGGGCAACCCTAACAGATCAATTCTATCTAAAATTTGATGTTTTTTGACATTTACTTCACTCTATTTCGATCTAATTTGACTACTGTATTCATCTATTTATTGCAATTTTGATGGTTTATACTCTTTTTTGTATGATTTTCTACAAGTTTTACGATTTTTAGGATTTTTGTAAGTTTATATGATTTTTTTGTATCATTTTCTACAAGTTTTATGTACTAATGTGGGATCTCCAACATCTTGGGAATGAATACCTAGAATCCCATGTATCTAGTTTAGAGATATTATTATTTCATTACTTTCCCTATAACTTGGAATATTAGATGGAGTGGCATTCATGAGAAAAGTTACTTATGATGGTCACCACTTTCCTAATCCTAGGCACACTCTTCACATGGGTCAAAGATGCTATTAGTAATGGTTTCTATTCATGGAGCATTGTTTGATTGATCATGGGGGAATTGGATTTTTTCCATACCATGGATTTTGGCAATTTTGGTTTCATGAGTCTTTTGTAGGTTGTGCACTATTATGCTACCAACATGTTATCATATTAAATGGAGAAAGTTGGATGTATTGATGTAATAGTTCAATGGAATTAATATAGACTTTCCCTCTCTTTGATAATGAAGATTTTCTCAAAAGTGTTTCTCCATGTACATCCAGTGTTGTGTTTTTTTGTGTTTGCTAATTTTAATTTGTTGTTTTGAATTCATACATGCTTCTCCAAGTTATATTTCAAATTTATAAAGGTGTATCACATGATCTAAATTGGATTTGAACACTTAATTTATATTGAACATTATTATATTTGTTAACTTGTTTAATTAACAATATTGGGTATCAATCCATGTTGGCAACATCAGTGTTGGAGAGATTGTTAGCATGCGAAAGATAAGGTGAAGCATGATGTTATGTAGTGTTGTCATTGATGGCAACAATAGTTGTAAGGTGTAGAGCAGTTTGGATGGGAATTTTGCAAGAGGGTTTGATCCTCTTCCATTTAGGTTCATCTATTTCTTCTTAGAAGACAACTGTGCAAAGAAATTTGATCCAGTAAGGAACTTGTTGAGAAATTTGGCTAAGAGTCAGCATACTGGATTCAGTGTGCCATGTTCTAGTTTTTTTGGTCTGTATTCTTACACTATTGAAGATCATGTCTTGCAGTTCAGATATGTTGTTACTGATCATCAAATGCATCTAATTCCATAATTTTGTCATCTAATGTTCTCTAAAAATGAAAGATAGAGTTGTTTGAGTATCGTACCCTAAATAGATAGTGCTTAATAGTGCCATAGGTGTAAGGTCCGAATATATCACTTACTAAAAATACCCTTCGAAAAAGCAATTCAATCCCAAAATAATTAGATAGAATAAAATATTTATAAAATGGCACCAAAAAAGAGATAATTAAATAACTATCATCATTATATCCAAAAAGTATTACATACATCACTGAATCATCAAGTATATCAAAGAAATATTGTGCCTTTACAAGATTTAGCCATGTAGGCTTATACAAGAATATCACATTAGCAATATATAATATCATTTCACTTGTGCACCATTGAACCTGAGAGAGAGAGAGAGTATCATCGTGGTGATATCCACCCTGCCATGAAGCATTAAGCTTCCCTATGCTACCCAATTGGGAAGCCTGACCCATCACAAGGGGTCTAGCAAACTGAGGCTAACTTAGGTGAAGGAATTGGATGCTCTTCTTAAACTTATTACACATAAATTCAAGAATGAAAATGCAACCACAACTCATGCATACTTCTCAAGAAAGGTAATATACATATGCAATGAGACGTTATCCTTCTCAATGAATAGTCATTAATTTTTAATATCAAGATCATATATCATGGACACAATAAATGAATTAGAAGTTGAAATCATTTAGCTATCAAGGTCAATTTAGGTCTCTTTCCCAATAATGCAGAAAAAGAAGTGCATTCATAACTCCAAAACATAAGACACCATTTCATAAGACATAACACACATCTAAAACAATGATGGACTTACAAGCATGACTCAAGTATGTGCAACTGATTGAGAACCATAGTCTGAGAGTCTATGTCTTTTGGCATACTATCATTTTAATTTCAATACCAAAAATTTGAGTGAATAACTAATACTCATGCATTTTACCTAATCCAAGGTTATGTATATCAAAAGCACAATCTTCTTAATCGTATGACTGTTCTAAGATAAATCAATCTCCTAGATTATAGTTTACAAAACAAGATTAGAAATTTCATCCTCCTTTCATTCTTTTCAATATATTGACAATTACCTCCACTGATTCTTCTCAAAAGACACCATTTAAGAGTACTCCTTTTCATACATTGCTTTCATAAGTCAAACATGGAAATTCATACTTTCTATAGTAACACAGTCATCATGTCAACTGTAATTATTCTTCTAAAATAAGCCTTTAAGCTTATAACATAGGAGTATCTGACACAACTGAACACAAGGTTGATAATACTATTATTAATTTAATCTTTAAATTGACCAATTCACTACTATATTACATGGTCATGTTTAAGAACAAAGTTTACATATTTTATTCATTCAAATTTAAATAACTATCACTTCAATAATATGTTACAATCTATTTAGGGAAGGATTTATTTAATAGCAACACTTTTTAAACAAGAGGATTGTGGATTAAGAGTTCACAGACTTATTTTATTAACTACCATAAAAATGAGATATGGGTGTTTTTATTTATGTAATAGAGGATCATTGTTTGTACCAATCCAATTTGACTAGTTTTCCTATTACTTCATAATTATAAAAAACATACTTTCCAAAGTCATTATAAGTCATTTGATTATAGATACATACAAGAAATCATATCATACAACGAATGGAAAATATATACCAATAACAGAGAGAAGGAATGTTAAATTTTAGTAGTAACAGTGATAAGAACTAGTCAACAACATAGCAGATAGAAGAGTTATGAAAATCTCATAAGAGGTGATAAGATATTGAAGAAAGAGTTTAAGTTTTTAATTGAACAACGTTTATATGTTATAAGGGGTGACGATTGAAATCAGACACCAGTAATATAAATTACTGAGACAAATGTTATAAAGAAGAGTTTATATAAAACATATAAAAAGCGATGGTCACAAAGAAGAAGAGTTAAATTTTTATTGAAACGAAGTTAGAAATGAATGAAGGGAGGCGATGACTCCTAAGGGAGAGCCGTAGCCTTATGGCTATGGCCTCCCTTAGGAGGCCACCGTGGGGTGGCTTCAACCTTCCCCATAGGCCGTAAAGCCTGTGGGGAGGGCCGCAACCCTCCCACAACCCTCCTTCAAAGGGTGTCGTGGATCGGCCACAATAGTCTTCACTGGAATTTTTCGGTATACAGTATAAAAACATAAAATGATAACAGTATATATTATGATATCTCATATATTTTAGTTTATAGTATTAAAATTAATAGCAATAAATATATATATAATATCAGATATAAAGATAATAACAGTATATTACAATTGCCAGTTTATATAATATAAAGATTAAGAACAACAATATATAAAATATCATACATAAAATAATAATAGTAATAATGGTAATAACAGTTATAATAATATAGTGATAAAATGATAACATATACAAAAATAATAATGGTAATATGATAATTACAATAATAAAATAATAATAGCAATAAATCTCTCAGTTCTTATATAATTAAGTAATAACAAATCAACTCGCAATAAAATCATTTCAATCACACAGATTGAGCAATAACATTACTCCAAAACATCCAAAATTATGTCGTTATAGATTAAATGAAAACTTAATTAGTTCACTTCCTGGTGCCTTTGAATCCCTTTTGGCTCTCCTTTCTTTCCTCTCATTCCTCTTTTGCTTCCTTTGAACTATATCTATAATGTTATTGTCTCTGTTGCTTGTTTTTGAGAATAATGAGAATGAGAATGATGAATGAGAATGAGAAGGGTTTTTCTTTTTAATGCATTCTTTTTTTCTCAACCTCCCTTCTTTCTATCTTTTTCTAGTTTTTGTTTTTTTCTTTTTCTTTTGTTTTATTCTAATGTGGTGTCTTTTTCTATTGTTTTCTTTATTTCTATCTTTTGTTTTATTTCTCCTCTTTTTGTTTTATTTCTAAGTTTTTGTCTTTCTTTTTCTATTATTTATCTCTATTGTTATCAAAAAGAATAAATATTCTAATTAAAAAAATATGCATAAATTTTATAATTAAACATAATTTTAACAATTTATTTTGCCACACAATTATCTAATAATAATAAATAAATATAATTTCCTTCCTTCACACACAATTTTAATAAAAACTAATATATAAATAAATTAAATCTATTTTTATTTCAATAAGAGCATATTAATATTTAACTAACAATTTAATTAAATGGCAACTATAAAACATAAAGGTGATTTATTTTTTTACCAAAGACGAGAAAGCAATTTATCGGCATGATTTATTTATGTAAAGACAGATGCAACTATAATGCCAACTGGGTGCATGTGTGTGCAGATTCCTTTCACCACCGTCGCCATCAGTCAACTAAACACCCCCTCCTCGATGATATTCTCTCTCTATCGAGAGTGTATTCCTGTGACACACATGAGTCAAAACTAGTCAACGATCATTAACATAGTGATATTGATTGAAAATTAATTATTGAGACTAGGGGTTGTGACAAGAGGTTATTTGGATTACTTCACAATCCATTGCAGGCGAATAGTTTGTTGTGTGGATTTGAAGATAAGTTTATGGATACCTGAAGTATGCATATTCTAGATTTGAGGCAATTTGGAGTTTTGAATATCATTTTGTGGTTTGACAGTTAGTTCATATTGGTGTCACTTTTCCAGTGGAGCTGACCTAAAGGTGAAGATTTTGTGCAGAAGCTAAACATGTCTTATGAAGTTAAGTGGGAGCTATTTTAGGTCCATCTTGACCTATTTCAATTTGTTTCAAAGTTTAATTTTTGGTGTGAAGTGTGTGTAAAGTTTGGGGCCGATAGGTTATGTTTGGCATGTTTTGCACGCTACATCCAAAATTAGGCCGACCTAATTGATGTTATAAAGGAAGCAGATATATAAAGAGGTTTCCTTTTTATGATTCAACTATAAAAATGAATGTGAGATGTGTATGTGTGATCCAAATGATGCAACAAGTGCCTGCAAATGCAAACTGAGGAAACAAAGAGCAGGAAAGTGTGATTTTTTAGATTAGTGAGAAAAGTTTTGTTTCTATAATCTGAGCTTCATTGGAACTATATTCCATGCATATATAGATGCAATTGTAATAGTTCAATTTCTAGTAGTGAGCCACCCTTCTCTTCTCTTTTTCTTTCTTAGTGGGTAGTGAGTCCACTTAGACAGTGAGTCCACCTACAGTGAGCTTTCTTGGGCAATGAACCCTCTGGTAGTGAGCCTTTTGTATTTCTATATTGCTACTATATTATATATTGTGAGCTAACCCTCATCGTGGTTTTTCCCTTTTTGGGTTTTCCACGTAAAAATCTTGGTGTCTATATGTTATGGGTTATGGTTTCATGTTTCATACATAATTTACTTCATTGCAATTGAATATGCTAAATGGATTGAAGTGTTATATGCTTAAGTGGTTTAAGAGAATATTGATTCACACCCCCCCCCACTCTCATTATTCTAGGTGTTTAACAATCCCTTCCACCTCAGCATGCATGACAACAAAAACAAATTCATCATCAACTAATATTCTAGAGACCTTAAAAATAGATACTAGGACCTAGCCAATCATGGCACATTTCCTAACATGAGTAGCAAAGGATGAAAGGACAAATGTAGAGGAGACATCAATCCTCACTCTTCGCCTTCTAAATAATAAATTGTACCCATGTAAAATGATAGTATATGGTGGTTATGACTACATAGAAAGATCACAATGAAGAACTACTATCCTATTCTCTAGATAGATAATCTCTTAGACTAGTTCAATGGAGCCAATTTTTTCACCATAATTAATCTTAAATATGGTCATCATTAAATTCATATTGAACCTTTAAGCATCTATAAGATAACTTTCAAAGCCAAGGAAGGTCTATTTGAATGGTTAATGAAGTTCTTTGGATTGGATAATTCACCAACAACATTCATATGGATGGTGAATGTTATTCTCAAGGCATTCACTAGCTCATCTATTATTATCTACCTTGATGACATCCTAATCTTCAATGTCATGAGGTGAAAATATGTGTCACATCCAACATGTATTTCACACTTTGCAATAACATTTAATCTCTACCAGCTCAATCTAAAAAAATGTTTCTTCTTCGTGCAAGAGATAAATTACTAGGATACATTATAGATGTATAGGGAGTACGCATGGACCCAACCAAAACATGCATCATCCAAGAATGGCCAGCACAAAAGAATTTTATACAGCTTCGTAGATCCTTGGGATCAACAATCTTCTATAGAAGGTTTTTCCTTGTTTTCTCCAAATTCACTTGGCTATTAAATTTTATCACCAAAGTTGATGCAAAAAGCATTCAACAAAATGAAATGCACTCTATTATTTACTTGTGCTCACCCTTTCAAATGTTTAGTAGCTATTCAAGATAGAGACAAATGCCCTTTGAATATTAACTTAGAGTAGTCCTCACTCAACATGGCCATATAATCACTTTTCATAGCAAGACATTTCCTATAGTAGTCTTACAATACCCTCATATGATAAGGAGCTTTATGCCATTATATAGGCATGCAAACTTAATGGAAAATATACATAGTGGGAAAATAAATAATGATTCTCATGGACACAAGCCACTTAAGTTTCCATCATGAATAGAACAATAATCAATAGTAGCACCATTAAAAGTGGTCATCATAAATCCAAGAGTTCCACCTCAACATCAAGCATAACAAGGGAAGTTCCAATCTAGTAGAAGATTGGTTGAGTTGACCTCCAACTCATGCACTCCCCATAGTGCATGTGGATATGAGATGAAAACTTGGGAAGAATTGTATGAATCATATATATATCTTAGAGATCTATTAGACCTTATAGAGCAAGAAGCCAAAGTCTGACTTCTAAATGTAAAATAAATTCTATATCACCTTGGGAACTTGTGTGTATTGCACAAGGGAGAGTGGAAAACTCTCATATGGGAGGCTCATTTCAAAAAAGTTGTAGGACACTTCAGAGTTGAGAAAAACCTTATGGTACTACATAATTAATTCTACTAGCCACACCTCTAATCATATTTCACCAAGTATATTTGATCATGCACTACGTGTGCCATAACCAACCTAGTCAACAAAAGACAAAATATGTGTATGCCTTTTATAGTTCTAATAAAGACTTCGGAATCTATTTCCATGGAGTTTCAATCTAGTTATCCCACTAGTGTAAGGGGTATTGACTATTTATACATAGTGGTAGATAGATTCGCCAAGATGACAAATTTTATTCCTTATAAAAAAATCCATTTCAGCTATGGAAACAACTCAACTATACTTTTAGAATGTAAGGGCTCACTTTGGATTGCAATCCATCATCATCTTTAATCCATTGCACCCATATGAAACTCAATGTTCATACTTGCATTTTTCCTATTTGTTGTTATGATTGACCATCTATGTGTGTTTACCCAATTCAACTTGTGGTCTTCCCCATTAGTTTGCAAGGTTTTTGTGTCACAATATTTTGTTTTTGTAGTTGTTCAATCTTTGGAATCATGTGTTGTTGTAGTTGTTATTTCTTTCAAGATCTTGTTTGCATTAAATAGTTGTTCTTTATTTTAACTAGCTGGGAGGTGTCATGTGTGTGTTTAGATTATCTATTTCATCCTTTATAATATTAAAATATCATTTGCAAGGCACAATTGTTAATAGTATGTTACCTATATTTGAGGAAAAAACATAAGCAGATAATTATTTCTTTTATGCAAACCCCCATAGAGGATATTGTAAAGTTTGATTATCTATAAATATATATATCTTATTTATAGTTTTTAGTCTAGTGCTAGTTTGGCTTAGGTTTAGGTATAGTTTAGATCTTAAGGGGATTCCTCTCTAAACTTAAGTGAAGTTTTTGCCTCACCCACCATTTATTTTATGTTGTCTTGCAAAAGTTAAAAATTCTAATATGACTGAGAAACCATATTCTAAACCATTTTAGGAAAATATTTTGGTCACTAATGGACACAAAGCTGGAAAAGTATAGTTCCTTCCATCTAGAGACTGGTGGACAAATAAAAGTAATGAATAGAATGTCAATGCACCTTCCTAAAATGTAGAACTCTAGGAAGTAGTGCACATGGGATGAAATCCCAACTTTCATTCAACATAACTATAACAAATCTCTTCAGAACTCTATAACACACAACTCTTTTTAGGTTTTCTTGGTTTTCCAAAATTGGAATCCACTAATGTAGCTAATCCCATGCACCATCATCAACAATAACTCCTTCATCTCAAAAGGAAGTTGACAAAGCTACCAAACTCATTGAGAATATTCGATTGATCTAAAATAGTAGGTGGAAACCATTCTTTAGAATGTAAATGACAAGTACAAGTAGTGGGCCATGAAAAACACTGTATGCCTTCTAGGTTGGTGATTGAATATAGTTACATTTGTAGAGGGAACAAATCATAGGACCACAAACTTCATCAACTTTGGTGTGGACCCTCACTATAGCCAAGCAATTAAGAGATAACACTTTCACATTTAGTCTTCCTACCTACCTTGGTCTACATCCTATTTTCAATGCTAAAATCCTACACCATTGCTTTATATCTTTGTTAACTCTCCCAACACTATTTAGAGACTCTAATGTCAGCATAAATTAATCTAGAGAGCCCTTCTTCTAGATCATGAAAGTGGGTCTAGTGCCTTCCTAAGGGAAATAGTTCACAAATGTACAATTTGCTCAAAAAAGTCCACATCTCATTCCATAGTTGCAAGTAATGAGGGTCATTGCTTCTGAAGGAGAGGGGACTGATCTAAGAAGATCTAGGACACTAAAGAGATCCTAACTTCATCAATACCAATATGCAGATTATGTAGCTTTGTCAATAGTCTACTCATCACCTACATAACACATGGTAGTAATGGAACAACCTAACTCCACTTCTAACTTGCCACACATCCAAGATATAACCTATTTGGTAGACCTATTCTACAGGGGCATCTATAGTTCCATGCATGGGTAATGAAAACATAGATGAACCTAGTCATAATTGGATAGAGTGGTCAAAATTCTTATAACTCTTAGAGCTGCTCATCACCCTCCTACATGTATATCATTGTATACTATCATTCTTGTAACAATGGACCTTAATTAGTTAATAAGTTATCAATCTTAGTTGTAGAATGAGTGGATGTTGAAAGATAAAATTAAGCTAACCTAAATGTGTTTTAAGGTGCAAATTGATCATTCTAAGTGTTTACTATATTAAGCAAATCAAAATTACCGTATTATTCAATAAACATACAATATTAAGATTTTTGCTAAATATAGTAAATCAATACAGTTGGGAATGGAACTTGAAATTGATTATGGTACTAAAAAATAGAATAAGATTAGAAAAGCATGTCTAATGTAAAATGGGGATATGTGTGATCCCTAAGTGTGAGTGTTTATGGTGTGAAATAAGCTTTTATAACTACTAAATAAACCTAAGAGGATGGCTAATTCTAAAGTGGTGTGTGCTTGTGCAATGGAGGAGATAGGAATATGGAGATCTCTAGTGTTTTAAAGGGCTAATTAAAGGAAAGTTTTAGATTTGTTACAACAATGATGGATTTTGGTGAATGTAAATCTACAATAATGAAGGATTTGTGTGGGGGATCTTATTATGGAAAACCCTAGTGAGTATAAGGGAGAATTTGGAATTATCTATGGTTCAAGATTGAGGGGGAGAGATGGGGATCAACAACGGGCTTCAATAATGGGGGATTTGTTCAATTTTTTATATAATGTGTTTTATGTCAAGTGTATGTTGGAAAATTAGTAGGGCAATAATAAGGGTTTTGAGGGTTCATGAGGCAAAATTCAAAATTTGAACTTCGACACTAGCATGTGGGGTGCTAGTGTCTAGACACTAATGCCATGTAGAGTTGGTGTCCTTGAAGAATGACGATCCTAGCTTTTAGGAGTGGTTTGGTTATAGGTTGTAGACTCTAGATTGGTCTATATAACACACTAGAGATAGGATTTTAGAATTGAAAATTTGCAAAATGATATGTAAAACATGTCGAAGGAATGGAAAACAAAATACGTAAAAAATTAAGATGAAAATTGTAAACTAAATAATTTTTTATCTTATAGATAACTTAGCTATTCATATATCCAACTTCTCACATCTTGTACAAAACTAAATTGCATATTATACTTATTATTGTAATGTCTAAATATTTTATTATTCATCTTTCCATTAACCTTTTAAACTCCAATGTAATCATTAACCTCAATCATGCAAATATATGCTTCTTCCATAACACATTTATTCTACTACACACATCTATGCTCTAGAGGCTTGATCCTCAAATCACCTAATTTACACACAACAAAGTCGTTCACATCATTTTTACCTTTCAATTTTATTTTGTTAACAAATGACCGAGGTTTAATAAAGTTTAAGAATTTGAAAACATATAAACCCCCGTTATAAAATATTATTCGGTCCAACTGCCTATGGACACTAAAATATTTCTCACATCCCTTTTATTTCTGATATGCAATCAAACTTTTAAGATTGTAATTAATGATGTTCTTCTGGTCTGCCACTTTAATATATATAATTCTAGTCATCTCCTGCCACGTGTCAAACCATTACAATCCCTTGTGTATGATCTACGTATGGTTGAGGTTTGTAACATAACACTCCAATTTCTCCAAAACATCTCCTCCATGCAACTTTAGAAGAACCTGGCATGTTCCATACTTAATACTATTGCATCCAAAGCACCTAGATCTCACAGATAAAATCCTGCGGATGCTTTATTTTGTAAGAATGACACTAGGATAATATTGTGTCTTCATCTTTGAAACATACTATACTTTTTCAAACAGTTATTCTTAAATATCATTCATTTTAACAGTCAAAGGTCAGTTTTGGCCAATAAAAAAAGAACAAATATTTACAACTTTTTGATTTAGATGAGATTTAAATTTACTATTGATTGCTTAAGATTAAAGTGGATGATATTTAAGTAGAATGCCTTTGAACATATACTAGTATATTTATATTTAAAAAAATATATCTACAGTATGCCGAGAGATATCTTTCAATTTGTTGGCATTTATAAATTACTTGCAGTTAGAATATTTGATATGGTCACATGAGTTAATTTAAAGAGACTATGTTGCGAGACTTTTCATGTTCTTCAAACGTAATAAAGATTTCACTCCATAACTGCCCAATTTTTTCTATTTTTCTATCCATTTGACTTCCATGAATTTATTTATTTTTTGTTTAACGTGATAAAACGATTTCACTCCATAACTGCCCAAGTTTTTCCATTTTTCTATCCATTTGGCTTCCACAAATTTATTTATTTACACATTTTATGAATTTTGTTTACTTGGGAATCCGAATCTTAATTGTTTACTGGAATCTGAATCTTTCAGCGCTTGTTGTGAGTGTAAAACGCCTCTTGGCGTAATTAAGACAAGTATTCTGCAATGCTTATGCACATGGGCTTTGGGAGAACATCTAAGGTTTGTTATTGTTGCGAGCCCTCTGTTTATAATTTCGAAGTATATATGTGTTAGCATTTGATCTTGCAAATGTTCTGGCAGATGGTTCTGAAATGAAAATCTTGAAGTCGTTTGAAATATATCCCTAAATCTTATTCTTCAGCGTGTGCCATGCACAACTATGTTTGTCATGTTCCCTATCAAGAATGCAGTCATTCTGAGTTTAAATAACATGCAGAATATATCTAACACCATCTCCCTCATGTTCCGAGCATGCAGGTCTTCATACCCAACAGTAGTAAGAGTAGTAATGAACTTGTTTTAATGATTATATCGGATTCGTTCATAATATTTCCTTGGTACTTTATTCACACTTCTGTTTGCTTGACACGTAGCTTAAAATCACAACACAGTCTGTTTTTAGTTCTTGATGGTCAGCAGTCTATCACAGCGTCCTTTCAAATTCATTTAGGGCAATTAATTGTAATGAATACCCTAATCTGATTATTAAGAGAGCACACAAGGCCACAAGGAGACAAGTTCCCTAGCTGATTGAGGATATTGTAGGTAGGTACACTCATCAACCGGGATTTTCCCTTTATATTACATATTTACCGAAAAATATATCTATGAGACCTTGCATGAGTTGATTCTGTACAAACGTTTGATTGAACCCTATCAAAGCTACACATCATACATAAATTTTACATCCAAGAAATTCACTGTTTATTCAAGGGTAAAAAGTTTAGGTCATTTATTGGGTCATTGCCATGCTAGACTCCAATTTGAAGTTGAAATTATTCAAACTTACCCCTGGATTTCAACATTACAGGACTAAATTGAATCTTGCCAATCCACTTACACACGGTAGTGGCACATTACACATAATTCCATAAGTAAGTAGAACAAGAGCTTGCAAATGACATGTCAGTGGCACAAAACAGACACTGCTAATAACCCTACTTCTATCTCAAATGCTTATAGCTGGAAATACCCAAGAGCCAGAAGTTTTGCAATTGCAACAGAAAGTTGTTTTTTTGTTTTTTTTGTTTAAATTGAGAACGATCTGGGTCAAAACTTCAATGTTGCCTTAAAATCCCTCTTTGTTTCACAACTAACACCAAATCTGCAAGGCCTCAGCTATGCTTTTTGTAACACATATGGAGGGGCATCCAGCTATTTTCATAATCCCTTTGTATATGGTACATCATATCTAGATTTCTATCATTGAATCCCACATTGCAAAATCAAAAGAATATTATTGGTAAAAGATGATAATAGGCTACTTTATTGGTAAGGACTATATTGTAAATTGGTAAATGATATTTTAGTCAGAGACTGGTGATATTTGTATTGGCTAGGGATGATTTGTAACCTATCATGATCAAAACAGTCACATTTTGAATGAGTTTCATTTATTTCCCATTCAAGTTTCTTAAACATGATCGCTTCATGTGTAGTTAAGTGGTTCTATTTTAGATGCTCTTCCATATGTTGAATGGGTGAAGGAAGATGCTCGATTTAAGCACATACTTGTTTAGATGTCACCTTCTTCTACTCATTCATTTCCAAGATTGAAACTGTGGTATAAATCTTCACTAGTGCAGGCAAGCTATACATCATTATTTTATCATGTTTCTTTTGCCTTCTTTTGGTTTTATAGATGGCAAGATTAATTAGGTCATAGAAAGACATTTTTTGTGTTTAAATGCCCTAGCTTTAAAAATTTTATAATGTGGACTCTAGTCTCTATTGTGATATGTTCATTAAATTATTCCATTGATTTTAAGCATATTGTCAATACTGCTCATTTGTCTTTTAATCTCCTAACTTGATTGTTATATAGTAATAACTTGCTGGAAACTCCATTCACAAGGTCCAGATTGGAAGGTTAAGATGCAATTGAGTTTCATTCTGATTATGGAAGTTAGACTTCATAGGGAACAATCATAAAATGACTCAATATCTTGAGAAAACCTAGGAGTCATTAGAGACAATAGTCATATTTAATGTGGTAAAGACATTGTAATGTTGATCTAAGAGATAGCCTCACTTTTTGGTCTGATATAACCTTAGCACGATAGAATGAGATCTAATGTTAGTCTAATATACAATGTTTGTCAAAAGAGATACAATGTTTGTTAAAGAAAGAAATAGTGAAGGCTAGTAAGAGACCCTTGACTTTTACTAAAGGTGGTGGACAGTTAATACAGGGGCAAAGCTATTAAGAATGAAGCATAGCATGAAGCCACAATGCTCTTAGACCTACTAAAAGCACTATCAAATAAATTACTTATGATCTATTAGTGATTTTAGGTCTGTCAAGAGGGGTTTAGAACATGTTCTATGTACAGGGGTACAATCAATGCTAAGGATGCTATAACCAAGTGGATGACAAGAGATGTGTCATATGATTCTAAGACCTTACACAAAAGTATAATTAAAGTGTTATGATTTAAGGATATATGGTATGAACCTTTTGATAGGCTTGTGGAAAATATAGTATAAACACTTGCTTTGTAGGCCTCTCAAAACTCTAGAAGCTTGTGACTGTGATATAACAACTTGTATAACCAACTATAATAAGGTAGTTTTATTCAACATGATCTCATAAAAAAAATTTATTAGTGCTAAAAGGACTACAAACATCAAAAACTTGTGATGAATAACCTTATGAGATCCTAATAGGAGTATTGTTTGAATGATAATGACTAAGGATGAAGGGACAGTCAACAATGTAATGAGTGCAGTGATCTCATAAGTGCACAAAGACTTAAGACACCTAGATAGGAGATAGTGAATAGGGAGGTTTGTGCATGCTTAGTAGGACCTACATTTTCATTCTCTTGATGATATGCAGAGAATGAACCTGATAATAGTTGAGAAACTATTCAAAGATATGTGAAGACTGTAGGGTGTTGAAGGATGAAGAACTACATAAGATGGCCATCTCACAATCTTAAATATGTGTCTAGAGCATTTGAAGGTTTTGAGGACATTATACAAAGATTTAATTGCATTGGAGAATGAAGATATGAGAGAGTGAATTAGTTTGAAGAGATATAGTTCAGAGGTTGAGGATGTAAGAGAAGTCACCCAATCAAAACAAGCCTACACACATACTAACAAATCTGATGGAGAATGTAGTGTTTGTCAAATGATGAGTGAGAGATAAAGAAGCTTTAATGACCCTAAGTTGACCTTGAATACACCACCATGTTCTTAGAAGGTTTGATTACTATTTGCAAGTGCATCAAGATGGTGAAATTTGAATGTATGGTCACAAGATGGATCTTTAGAATTCTAAAAAGAAGCAAGATTCTTCTCCATACCCTCCAAGGAGTTTTAAAAATTTTAAAATCCTAAAGCACATGTCCTTTAATCTAGCATAATGAGGTTTGAAGAGGATGAAGGTAGTTGGGACAGTTGAAGGGATGATAAAGAGTAGTTCCCACATTTTGCCAGAATCTAGGAGACTGAACAAATACATGCAAGAGTGGATAAAGGTGGAAAACATTAAATATCCCATTCCTCAATACCTAGCTGCCCACTTCTGCATATATGTTTTGAGAGAAGAGCATAAGTTAGAGCATTTTTAGGATCCAAATCAAAAAGCAACATTGCTGTAAATACTCCTAAGCCTATATCCATATATGATTTATAGGTACCAAGAAAACACATCCACACAACCACCACAGGTTTAACTGGCATCTTAATGATAAAGTTTAGGTTGTCCTCAAGATAGCCAGCATGGGCAAGAAGGTCGACCATGCACACATAATGATCGACTGTAGGAGTAATGCAATAAGGGTTACTCATGTGATTGAAGTATGTACAACCCTCATCCACTAAACCTGAATAGCTGCATGCACATAGAACAAAAGCAAAGCTTACAATGTTAGGATATGCTCTAGAGTGCTTCATTAATTCAAAGGTCTTGAGAGCATCCTTGCAAAATCCATTTTGTGCATATCCTACAATCATGGCATTCCATGAGACCACATTTATTTGAGGCATTTTGTCAAATAGGTCACGTGCCTTGACTATACTTCCACATTTTGCATACATGTCTACCAGAGCATTTCCAACTATAATTTCTGACAAAAATTGCCCTTCCATTATGCTTTGATGGATGTCCATACCCTGTTCCAAAGCTCCCATTTTTGCACAGGCAGGGAGGATGCTGGCAAAGGTTGTGGAATTTGGCTTTAGACCTGCCAATTGCATTTTATTGAAAGTTTCTAAAGACTTTTCAAAAAATCCATTTTGTCCATATCCTGCAATCATGGCATTCCACGAGACCACATTTCTTTCAGGCATTTTTTCAAATAGTTCATGTGCCTTCTCTGTGCTTCCACATTTTGCATACATGTCTACTAGGGCAGTTGCAACTACAACAAATGAAAAAATTCCTCTATCCTTCATGCTTTGATGGATGTCCATACCCTAGTCCAAAGCTCCCATTTTGGCACAGGCAGGGAGTATGCTGGCAAAGGTTGTCAAATTTGGCTTTACACCTGCTAATTGCATTTTCTTGAAAGTTTCTAAAGCCTTTTCAACAAATCCATTTTGTGCATATCTCGTAACCATTGCATTCCATGAGATGACATCTCTTTGAGGCATTCTGCCAAATAGTTCACATGCCTTGTCACTGCTTCCACATTTTGCATACATGTCTATCACAAGGTGCTTGTTGGGCCTTCGCGGTGATGTGGGGAACCCCGCATCACCACAAAGGCCCAACAAGCACCTTGTGGTAGATAATGCTTCCACATTTTGCATACATGTCTACCACAAGGTGCTTGTTGGGCCTTTGCGGTGATGCGGGGAACCCCACATCACCATGAAAGCCCAATAAGCACCTTGTGGTAGACATGTATGCAGTGACCCTGGCATCCTTTATGCTTTGATGGATGTTCATACCCTGTTCCAAAGCTCCCATTTTCGTATAGGCGGGGAGGATGTTGGCAAAGGTTGTGGAAGGCCATGTTTTCCTCAAAACCAACTAATGATGCCTGCATGGGATTCGAACTGCCCAAAACTAAGTATCTTCTTCATCTCATCACTAGGTATTATGATCTCGTAGTGGTTGGTTATATTTTTTCAAACTTTTGATTTTCTCTTCTAGACTCTGCATTTTTCTTTCTCTTTGTTGATGCCTTGCTCTCTTGGAGATTTGGAGGAACTGCAACTGCATCTTCCCCAGATAGATACATTTTTGTTTACATCTGAGTCTGTGAATGAGGGACACCCAGATAAGCTATGCAATCAAATTTTTGATGTAGTCTTGGATGTGTGCCTGGAGCAGGATCCTGATAGCAAGGTAGCATGAGAGACCTGCACCAAGACTAACATGGTTATGGTGTTCGGTGAAATCACCACCAAGGCTGATGTAGATTATGAGCAGATTGTACACAAGATCTGTAGAGAAATTGGCTTCATATCTGATGATGTGGGTCTAGATGCTGACAACTACAAGGTATTGGTGAACATTAAACAACAGAGCCCTAACATTGCCCAGGGTGTGCATGGACATCTTACCAAAAGGCCCAAGGAGATTGGAGCTGGTGACTAGGGTCACATGTTTGGCTATGCCACTGATGAGACCCCTAAGCTCATGTATCTTACTCATGTCTTAGCCACCAAGCTTGGTGCCAAGCTTACTGAGGTCAGAAAGAATGGTACTTGCCCCTAGTTGAGGCCTGATGGCAAGACCCAAGTCACCATTGAGTACAAAAATGAAGCAGGTGCCATGGTTCCTAAACGTGTGCACACTATTCTCATCTTCACTCAGCATGATGAGATGGTCACCAATGACCAGATTACTGCTGATCTCAAGGAGCATGTCATTAAACCTATGATCCCAGAGAAGTACCTTGATGAGAACACTATCTTCCACTTGAACCCATCAGGGAGGTTTGTGATAGGAGGGCCAAATGGAGATGCAGGCCTCACTAGCAGGAAGATTATCATTGACACATACAGAGTGGGGAGCTCATGGAGAAGGGGCATTCTCTGGAAAGGATCCCACCAAGGTGGACTGTAGTGGAGCATATATAGTTAGATAGGCTGCCAAGAGTGTTGTGGTAGTTGGACTTGCAAGGTGATGCCTTGTGCAGGTTTCTTATGCCATTGGCATGCCAAAGCCTCTTTCTATCTTTTTGGACACCTATACCATAGGCAGGATCCCTAATAAAGAAATCCTCAACATCATCAAGGAGACCTTTGATTTCAGACTTGGTATGATTTCAATCAACCTTGATTTGAAGAGGGGTGGAAATGGGAGGTTCCAAAAGACTGCTGCCTATGGCCACTTTGGAAGAGATGACCCTAATTTCACTTGGGAAATCGTTAAGCCCCTCAAGGTAGACAAGGTCGAAGCTTGATGTGGTCTCTATTGGCAATAGCTTAGCGTTTTCTAGTTATGTGCTATTTGATTGTGTTGCATTGTAATTCTAGCTTTTGACTAATAACTTAGTGATTGCAGTTACTAATATTGTATTCCATGCCTTTTAAGTTTCCACTCAAAAGTATTGTTTTAGGATTTGTCCTCTTCATTCAGTAGCAATTGAGGCTCTAAATTTGATGGTTGTATGACTGCACTTGGCATTTTTGCCACAAAATACAATTAAAAATTTAGGAAGACTATCACATAAAAGATGAGATCTCAGACAGACCATCAAAATTCTTATAGGACGATTCTTTTATATATATATATATTAGTCTTTATATATTTTTTTCTAAAAAAAAAACTTGATAAGGAAGATTTAAAATATAATTAAATTAATATTTTGTTTTTACTATTTTAATAATGATTAAACTAAATTTTATGGATTAATTGACTTAACTCTTGTGTGTATTTTCATTATTTATTTGGAGTAATATGGAAGTATTTAGAAGAAAAGGAGAAAAGGAGGAACTGGAATATAATGGAGGAATAAGAAAGTGGTGAACATATTTAAACGAGTATAAGGATTAACTTGGATTAATTTGTTTCTTCAAATTGGGTGCAGGCTAGTTTGCTTTGGTTACATGTTAAGGTGGTTGTTGCATCCATCCTTAACCGATTTGGTGGTCATTGTGCCATATCACTATACTCTATGATATTAGATAAATATTAAAGTTTTTTGTGATGTTAGATAAATATTTTTGAATTTGTCAATTCTATATTTGATATTCTAGTTCACTTGTATCGTTGTGGAATTGATCTCCACAAGTGTAGATCTCAACCTTCAAGTGGATTTGAATTTGTGTGAATGGATGTAATTTGCATTGATATATTAATAAAAAAATTTCTCATGTCAGTGTCTAATACTTTAATATGTGTTTTTTTTGTAGTTTGAGGTTACACCATTCTTGCTTGCCTCCACGAGAAGTGATTCTTTTCTACAAACTTGTGAGCTGAAAGATAATTGCATTGCATCTAAAGCTGTTTGGGCTCTTCCGTAAGTTTTGTGAAAATCTTTCAAAACTCAGCAATATATTAAGAATTCAATTCTTGAATTTGAAATTACATTTGCTTTAAAATTTCTAAAGCCTTTCCAACAAATCCATTTTTGCATGACCTATAATCATTGCAGTCCATGAGACCACATTTCTTTGAGGCATTCTATCAAACAGTTCACATGCCTTGTCTATGCTTTCACATTTTGCATACATGTCTAACAAGGCAGTTGCAAATACAACATCTGACAAAATTCCTCTATCCTTTATGTTTTGATGGATGTCCATACCCTATTCCAAAGCTCCCATTTTGGCACAGGTAGGGAGGATGCTAGCAAAGGTTGTGGAATGTCCATGGGATGACATCTCTTTGAGGCATTGTGTCAAACAGTTCCCGTGCCTTGACTATTATTCCAAATTTTGCATACATTTCTACCAGAGCATTTACAACTATAATATTAGTCAAACATCCCCCTTCCATTATGCTTTGATTTGCTGATAAAGTATGTTTCAGATTTGAATTTTCTATTCAAGTTTCATCTTAACTTTCACATGTTTGGATTGGGGATTGCTAGCTTCCTAAACCTATATTTCAATGAAAATTCATAGTTCAGAAATTGATTACTAGGAATGGGGGTTGCAAGAATGTTTGTCTAAACCTGATTGTTTATAAATTTGACTTACTCTGTCTAAATAGATCTAAGAAGATCTGTGGAGTCAAGAAGGTAAATATTCTTTCAAAGAACATGTTAAAGTAAGTTACTTATTTGCTTTCTGTTACAAAGGGGCAATTTACTTATTGCATTGCTAGGTTCTATTTGTGCAGACCAAGGCAGGAGATGCAACAAAGAAGAAGTAATGCAGAAATTAGCAATATTATGTGAGTTTTGATACATTTATTCAAATTTTGAGATGTAAAATCCCATGATGAAATATTTAGGCTTCATTTTGCAAGTAGTTCTTTCATGTTTTAGAGTTGTATAAGCATAAAATAGAGCATTATAACTCAGTTTTCTCAGTCACAGCACTGAGAAACACACTTTGTAATGCATTTTTCAAAGCAAAGACATTTAAGTCTTGTATTTTCTGTAAAAACATATTTTCTCAATAAAATTTCAGTATTTTGCCTTCTTAATAGTTGTTTCATTATGTGCAAATGAATGATTGATTATGTTTTTTTTGTGTTTTATGTTTAAACCTCAAAAACAATTAAATAAACTACCAATTGACTAAATATACTACCAACTAACAAAAATTGATGACTAAATGACTAAATATACTACCAAATTACCAAATATACTACCAAATTACCAAATATACTACCAAATTGATGACTAAATATACTACCAAATTACGAAATATACTACCAAATTGATGACTAAATATACTACCAAATTGATGACTAAATATACTACCAAATTTATGACTAAATATACTACCAAATTAATGACTAAATATACTACCAAATTAATGACTAAAATTTATTTGGTCATAAATTTAGTCGTGAGATAAATGACTGACAATAAACTACCAATGGTCACGTGACCAAACTACTGATCACATGACCAATTTTTGGTAGTTTTTTTAGTCATTTATTTCTGGTTTTCTACTAGTGCTAGATAACAACACAAATTAACACCATATATAGAACTAAAACTACTTGAACAACCTTATATATAGGTGCAACAATGATATGAAAGCATGACAATAACAACCTATATGATATATAATGCATGATAACATAAAACAAGTAGTACCACATTCCACTTGGGTATAGCCAAAAGATAAATTTAAAACAAGCTACTCACATATAAACAAAAACAATAGCCCTAGAAACTTAATTGTAACCCTAGCTATAACACCCACACACATAAGAACCTTCATACCATTGAAGTTTGACCTCACCACAACTAGCCATGCCACCACTACCCTGAGCTAAGTACTAGCAATCTTATTCTCGGTAGAATACTTTCCTAGATATAGCCATGAGCTCAACCATAGATGAAAATGGACCTACCATCTTCTGCAACCCAATAAATCAAATACCATTGGTAATTTCTACCCTCCTTACAAACCTAGTCAAAATACCATTTTCTAGTAATGGTAAGGTATAACTACTAGAAATCTCCAAAATACCTTTATGATGAGTAATCACCACGTTCTTTTATTACCAACTAGAGATCTTGACAAAATCCTTTGAGGACATGGATGCTCCCCATAAGAGATCTAACGTCCTCTTGCATCACCCTAAATTCCACTCCGTCATCCTCCATTCTCTATTTTTCTTTTCATCCCCATTAGGCTTCTCTTCTCTTTCCCCCATTATTTTGTCTCCCCTCTAAACCTCCTCTTGTGGACAAACCAACAAAATCTCAAATGTTCTCTTATCTTCTTATTCTCAACCATCAACTAACACTTTCATTTAAAATCTTCTAAAATCATGGCTCAAGTTCAAACCTTACCATCCTCTAAACCATTAGCTCCCAAGATGGCTTTTAAAACATTTTAAATTACTAGCATTTGAGAAGTTTAATATTTACCTTAAATCTGTATATGTATGCCTAGAGGTATTATCTTCTATAGATCATGCTACTCTTCAAAAGATTAGGTTAGATTGAATAGCACAAATATTGATTATCTATCTTTCATTCTACATATGCTACAAGCTCTTGCTTACTAGAATGTTGATCGGAAGATATTTTTATTTTCATCTATTTTAGGAGACTGGATGATCACTCTATGGTGTCTATCACATCCTTAGTGTTCCTTTTAGAGGGGAACAACTTACACTACCAGAGAATGATTTTGAGCAAGAGAGGCTAAGTTTGTGTAGCTATCATGGGAAAGACTCGACCTAGTGATAGGCTTGGCATTCATCTCATGTTTGTTCCTAGACTCGCCATTCTACCCCTATGGAAGGTTTTGATAGGCCTAATTTCCACTCACTTGTGAGGAGGCAAGAAGGTTTTGATTCTTAGATAGTGTTGGGTATGAATCATTCAACAACTTGAGAGAAGAATATTAGTTTTTTCTTGGAGCATTGACATATAGGCCTTGGTAGACGAAGACTTGTGTTGGTTCCAAAAATTGGAGGTCCAAAATCCTAGAGCATGATAATTCCTTTAAGGCCAGGGAGTGTCATTAAGAAGGGGAAATAGGGGCTCATCAATAGATTGAGGATGGTTAAAGGCCAATTGATGAGAGTAGGTATGCTCTCTTGCACTTTGAGCTCATCTAGACCCAGGAGAGTGTTCCTAAACGTATCCTTAACAAGGTTGTGGATAATTTGAGATGAAGGATGAATAATACAACAACAACTATATCCAATGCATGCTTGAACCCTATATTTGTCACTAGGCCAAGATTAACTAGCAACATAAGACCTCTTATAAAATTGATTATTTCACCAAGTACAAGCATGCATGACATGATTCTCCAATGATTTGAATAATGAAGGTTGCTTAAGATGAATCCTTTGTTATGATAATGAATCATGAGTAGCATGTGAAAGCTAATCTACTCCTACAACTAATAGATTGAGAGATTTATAATTTAAAAAAGTGTTGGCCCCTCCCCAATCAGATCAGTGCCTACTCCATTAGGCAACAAAGTCCAAAATTGCAAAGAGGACGAAGAAAAAGTATACAAATCAATAATGGGATCATGCTTGCACATTCAAACAAATTCATGAAATAAGGAAACTTGTTGATAGACATTATTAATTATCTAGAATTGATCAATAACACCCCACATGCAACAAAGAAGACCAATGAAAAATCTTTGCAATGCATTATAATGCATGTCAACATTAATCAACTTCTAGATTACAATCATGTCAATAAATGTGGCAAGTGAGACATAGAAACTAGGTTGAAATTCCCTCCTAAGATATTACATGGCTACCAGGGAGACATACCATCTACAAGAAAAACCCACTAAACTACCCTCTACCCTAATTTACAAGCTTGTAGCATCATTTAAACAAATATGGACATTACATCATTTATTACCCTAGGACTTGTTGAAGCACATACAATCATGAATTGGTTCAATCACTCTCTTTATTGACATATCACTCTCCCTACTTATGATACTTGGTTCCCCTTTGTGTCACTCTTGGTAGCGGTGTTAGAGGAAAGGGCCTGTTGTTTTGGGAACCAACAACTTGTATCACATTTCATGATGAGGGGCCCTTTCTTTCATCCACCCTTCACTAATTATGTCATGGATCCTTGAGCACATTGTACCCTATTAGAAAGAGATTCCCATTTCAAATCTAAGACTACCAAGAGATATAAGATGGTGTCAACTTGGGAACTTTAATGATTCTACATGAGATATGGCCACTTTGATAGATTAAGACATCATTTCAAACCCTTGTAGAGAGATGGAGGGGTTGTGGCTAGGAGACAAAGTTGTGCAAGCCTATTTTTGAGGATTTAGCCATTTGATAGATGGAATGACTTGATTGAGACTCGTCCTATTACACGAGTACTTCAATAGTTAGGAGATGATTTTCTTGAGGATTTTCTCCTAGTGTTGTCATGCTATATATCTATTTAGGAGGCTACTGATGCATATTATGGAGCAATTTTGTGGGTCTTACTCATTCTAGGAGTTTTGATTATGTGATCACTTCAAGGACTAGGCCCTAAGCATTGGTGAGCCCATGTGACCACTTCAAGAACTAGAGGATGAGGAGGTGGCACCAAAGGAAGTTGTACCAACACATCGACAAATTCTATATATAGAGATAACAAAGGAGGATATGGGGCATGGTGATTCCTCATGGTGGCTTGGAAACCCTTGTGAGTACTATGCTAATCTACTCCTTGAATTTTATGCACTTGTTCACTTAGAAAATAATTATGGTCTCATCACTAGACTGATGCTCTTTTTCTTTCCTTTTGTACTTTGATGTAGGCATTGTTGATAGATGGAGGGATCTCTTTAGGACTACTTCATTAGATGTCTTGATCCCTACCACAGGTTGAGCTAGAGAGGCACTTTTGGTTGATGTTAAGGAACCCACAGTAGAAAGTTGACATATAAATGTTCTTTCTCCTACCTACCATGTTGGCCAGGACACAATATCCTAGATGACTATGGTTGTTATACTAGAGGTACAAATCACTTTATTGTGATAGATGGCCAACCTTGGGGTCCACAAATGGACTTATACTCCTTCATAGACTCAAACACTAGAATAGTCATACTCATGGATTCACAACCATGTTCCCTGACAAGGATACACTTAAATGACTCCCTAACCTTCCAATATGGTAGATAGTAGGAGGAGACCATAGAGAAGGAGCCCTAGAGGTTTTGTGGGTTAGATTCAACCTTGAGGTTTTTGGGAGACCTACTTTCTTAATGTAGATGTTTTTGACTTCCCCCCTTGAATTTGGAGACTTTGTATGCTTGTGTGCACTTTTTTTCTCTTTGAACTCCCTTGATGGAGTGACTTTTACTCATATAGTACTTAGCACTTATTTTAGTGACTTTGGTTAGTTTTAGACTTATACGCAACTCTAGTTGATGTCTTATACTTTTCTCTCTCGTGTACATGGCTAGTTGTAGAACTTATGTTGTGAACCATGGATGCTTATATATGATGACACTATTCTCATGTTGTTTTTGTTATCTTTTCAGTTATAAATGAGATGTATGCAATATGAATGCATATGGATGCATTTGATACACATATAGATTACAATGCATATACATTTACATACTTCCTTTGTTATGAATGTCATTTTTCTATGGCATGATTTATTGCTTGTTTTTGTATGATATACACATGGGACTAACATAGTAGTTGCTCTTTAGTAGGATTTTTAACCTAGGGGATTACAAATTGACTTAGCATAGGGTGAACTACTAAACTTCCAAGATAGGATTTATTAAGGGATCAAGTGGGAATGCAGAAGGTAATGGAACAACTTTTGAATTAAGCTTCACGTATGGCTAAATACTAATCCTTATCTAGACTGACCACTTAGAGTAGCTTTAAACACAAACAAGCAAAAAAAAATATAAGTATCCTTTAGACTTAGATCAGAAGATGGCCAATAGGTTAGACCTGGTGTAAAGGAAAATCTCCTTAGCAAGGATGGCCCTAGAAAATAACTAGACTCTTGGATTTTCTTAACTTGTGCACATGTTTTGTTTCTCTCTTTTTTCTCTTTTTTGCTTCTCTAATAGGATGTCACCCTCGCAGCTTTGAGCTTAGACTATTCTCCACCCAAGAGTGTGGATATCAACATTTTTTCTCTTTTCTTCTTCTATTTTTTGTTCATATATACTTTTTTTCTTTTTGATTATTTCCTTTTTTTTTGCTTTTTTAATTTTTTGTTTTTTATTGCTTTGTAGAGTTTTGATCCCCATGACAGTTTTGGCTAGGTAAGTAAGGGTATAATCACCACCAAGATAAAAATTGACTCCTAATACTTTCCTCTTTCTAAGTAGGATTAGGGAAGACCTTCTTGTTAGCTTCTATTAGATATTGTAGGTTTTAAAACTTGCTTTTCTTAGACTTGACTAGATGATGGTTAAGACAAGGATTAGTATGAATCTTAAAGTTTGACTTTATTTGAAATTGTTGGGTATGTAAAGGGGAATGGTAATGATGATTTTGGGAATCTAAGGCTTAGTAGGAAAACCTAGACTAACAACTTTATGACTCCTTACTAGGATAAAAATTGAACAAGAGCAAACCACTCACAAATGCAAAGGTGGACAAAATGAAATGCATGATTTGATTTTTTAAAAAAATTATGCTTTTTCATTTTTTTTTTGGATTTTTTAGATATAGTAATTTTTTATATGAAATGTGTTCCAACATCTTCTTTAACCATGTATGGTCCCATCCAGTTTGCTCTAAATTTTTGGCCTTTATTGGCTCTTTTATTTATTAAATTGTCAATTATGAGCATAAGGTCTCTAACCTTAATTGTTTGGGAATGACCTTTTTGTTATATTGCTTACTCTAGCTAGATAAAAATTGTGTCTCTACACTTCTCACAGCCTTCTTTCATTGTCCAAAAGTTCTTGTAAGGACACCCAGAGACTTGGTATAAAAATGTTTATTAATTTAGTGAGGAGCTTTGTGAACTTACATATTTCATCATCTGATAATTTGGCTCCTATCTTCACCATTTTTTGTCCTTCTAGCATTCCAATGTTTTTTTCAATAATTTCATCAGTTGAAAATGGATGGCCTTTAACATTTTGAGGGGTAACTAGTATTGGTCCCTGAACAATTTTTGACAATTCTCCTAGTTCCCATGTAGGTTTTAGTTCTTCTTTTTCTTTAGTAACAATTTTAACCATATGGATGCTCATATCTGGATCAATGGGAATGGATTCTAAGCTAAATGGAGCATAAGATTTTGTTGAGTAGGAATCAAAGGGGAACTCTTTTGTCATCCCCCTATAGATTTTGAAGACTTAGTAATTATTGTGACTTGTTTGGATGTTTCTCCTTTATCCAAAAATATGATTCCTAGTTCATTGGTAATTCTAGATAAATCTTCCTTATTTTTGGCTTGTTTAATTCTATAAATATTGAAAGGATTAGGACCCCCTTTGATGATTTGGATTTGATCCATGTGGAGGAAATATACCTCTTGAAATAATTGGGAGGGGATGGCCCTCATCCTATGGATCCAAGTCTTCCTAAGATCATGTTTTTGATTAAGATAAGCTAGGAAAGAAGGTACTAGTCCCTTACAAAGAAAATGAGATTAATAGTCCATCAAAAGATCCCACAAACAGTACCAACAAATGGCCTTAGAAAATAGGAATCCAAGCTAGGCAAAAAAACAACACAAATACAAGAAAGACAGCAGAAAAATAGAATAGAGACAACACCAGACTTCAACACAACAAAAAAAGACTACTTTCACTATTATTGAGTAGGGTATCCCAATCCATTTTCATAGACTTCAAATTTTCCTCCCAACTTGAAACTCCTAAAACCATATGTTCTTTATACCATTCCATCTTCTTCTTAGCACTTTGGAACTCAGTTTCCTATTGATGCTTACATTTGTTAAGTTCATTATGAAGAGTAACTACCCCAGAAACTATCTTTCTCATCATCTCATTAGTAAACTAAACTAGGTCATTCATACCTTGATCCACCTTAATAAACCTATGTTGGTATATTTTCATGGTGTTGTACATATTAGCCCATCTTTCCTCATAGACCTATACTACACTCATCCTTCTTACTATTCATTTCCTCAACCGTCTTACTATGCATTTCCTCCAAATGATCCATCCTAGTAAGAAGGTCTCAAAGAGCATGATCAAACGCAGTGGAATCACCTTTGCCATCAACCTTCTCAAGGTTGCATTCAAAAACACCAATATTAGTGGCCACATCATCAAATTCCTTCTCCTCTTCATCAACAAGAGCTTGAAGCCCAACCTCCTCAACCTATACAATCTCCTCCTCAAAATCCTCTTCAACTCTCTCGATATCCTCCTCCATATCTGGAAGATGCTACCCCCTTGTCTCCATTAGGAACAAACTCTTCCTCCACCTGTTCATCCTCATTCTACACCTTAGCATTGTCATTAATATTAGAATCAGAGGGGATATTCTCAATGAAAGCCTTAGTATTACTGGTACCCTTATCACCCTTCTCTTGTTGTTTAGATATCACAACATTAGCAACAAACTTAGCCAAATGAGTTCATCTTCTACCAACAGTAACAATCTAAGTATAGGCATCATCAATGTTACCTTTAGGAGTAAATTCATCAAAACTAGAGTCAAGATTAATTCTGGTTGTACAAGATTTAATCCTAACATTTTTCTTGGGTTTTTTCACAAGGGAAACTACATTTACATCTTTATGCTTTAAGGAAAGCAAGATCTTCTAAGGGGAGTCCACCAAATCTTTCTTAGGAGGAAAACCTTTGACCTTTACATTTGGAGTTAAAGGCACAGGAGTCTTATCATTTTCATCATTGTCAATAGAAATAGACTCTTGCACAACAAAGGAATTTAAATTCTTACCCTTAAGGGACTGAGAACCTTTGACAAGGGAAACAATAAACATATGCTTAGGATTCTTCACCACCATAGCAGGAGTGGAGGTTAGTTATTTCTCAGAAGAATAAATATTCTTCTTCCTACTTGTCCTAGGGGGTCCCTTAGATTTACCAATAGAAAAAATTGGATTGAACAACATTAGGGATAGATTGAGTATCAACAAATTTGTTCTTCCCCGCAAAACCTAATGACTTCTTAGACTTACTAGAGGGACTAGGGTTATTCTTAACAAAAGAATCCACATGTTTAGACCTAGCATTAGGAATTAATGAGGGGGTAAGGAGAACACTATAATGATAAAGAGCATGAATTAAACCCTAGTGTAAAGAGGATTGACACCTTCTTTAATGCAATTTTGCATAGAGGAGAGCAAAAATAAAGGGAAGCTGGTTAAGTTACCATGACAAAGGTGATCTAAGAGTGGAAAGTGGTACCCATAATAGTAGGATACCTACCTTCCAACATAAAATATTTCATTAAATGAAAGCTCACCACTGCCCACAGAGATGGAAGCACCATTCTGTCATAGTCATTATAGTGTCTTACCATGGCTTCATCATCCTCCAAGAAACTTTGAATGAAGTTTTTATAACAACCCTTCCCCACTCTATAAATTTTCCTCCTGTTGGTGCTCATTCTATTTAGTTTTGTAGTTAATTCCTTAGTCATAGTGAATTTGATACCTCCCACCGCCACTTCACCATTTCTCCAAGAATTCACAAATTACACAATCAAATTAACATTGCACCCTTTCATGATTTGGAAAAAAAAGAAATCCCTCCTGTCTTGAAAATGCTCTAGAGCTCTACATTTTTCTTTAAAGAGATGTGGGACAAGGTTCAAACTTAAGGATCTAGCCCCCATTTTAATAGAAACAAATAAGTTCATAAGAATGCAGAGAGTAAATAAGAGAGGAATACAATGCGTGGACCCCCAATAAAATGTAGTGTAAATATAATTGTTGATCTAAATGATTTACAAGATACCCTCTCTATCTCCACCCATAATACTATCATTAAACTATATTATATCATCCATAGGGGTGACATGAGTTATGTAAGGAAAGTCATTATTATAACTCACCTTGCTAAACCAACTATCCTCGAATTGGTGGAAACAAATATAAAGCTCTTTCTAAGTATTGGATATGATCACAATACATGCAGTTATCCTTAAGAAAATATATAAATCCTTATGTGTGTTTATCATGAATTATAGTGCCAACAAAGTTAGAAAGATCTTGAACTACTTCCAATCATTATAATGAAGACTGATATTTGCAATAGTGTCAACAACCTTATTTCCCTCCCTAAATAAATGGTGGATATTAAAAAAATTGAAATTGCAAAGAGAGGTCCTAAAATCCTCCTTAATTTTCCATGGGGAATTAGAATTTCTATTAATAAGGTCAATAATAATCTTGGAGTCCCCCTTTATTTCTACATGTTGAAAACCATAATGCTGGATTCTTTGGATACCCCACCAGAGGGCACATACTTCATCTTCATTATTCATTCTCCATTCAATCCCTTTATCATGAATTTCAGTCATAGAACCTTCATCATCCCTTATAATACCACTTGTTGTAGATTGACTAGGAATCCCTTTAGAGCAGCCATCAAAATTCAATTTGACCCACCCTTGAGGACATTTCCATCTTGAGTGATACCTTACACAGGCTTTATGCAAATCAACATTATTGAGGTCATGAGTGATACCCCAATTCTTACTGACTCTTAATATAAGGGTAGAGGGAAGAGTTTTTGGCTTCCCAACCTTGGCCACATTAATGTTTTTTGGATAACACAACAAATAGACTGGAACACCTAAGGAGCTTTAGAAATAGTATCCCTGAAAATTCTATTATTTCCTTCCTTCCATATCCTCCACACAATATGAAGGGAGTTTTGGGTCCAAAGTTCCTTAATGGTAGGGCATTGGAAAGGGGAGAAACTATTCCAAGTAGGTAGAAATGTAGAAATCTCAGCTGGCATACCCCATTTGGTTTCAAATTTGAAAAAAGTCATCTTTTAGATTACCCTAGCAAAGTTGCAATGGAAAACATATCATTAACATAATCTTCATCATAATAACATAAAGGAAATTTGTTAGGGAGATAGAAACCTCTTTTTTCTAAGATTATCAATAGTGAGAATTTTTTTATGGCTGGCCACCCACCAATAAAATTAATTTTAGATATGATTTTATGATTCCAAACAAGCTTCCAATCAAAATAATTTATATTACTATTTGTAATCATATCACAGGCAGAGGCAACAATAAAATTCCTAGTAGTGTGGGGTGACCATATGAGCTCATCCTCCCTAGAGGCCTTGAAGAAATTACAACTTCTCATTTTTTTTTGAAATTGAGCAGCAAGGGCATCCATTCCATTAAGCTGTGCAGAGTAACCCTAAAAATTCTTTCATTGAGCAAACTGACCAGAAAAAGAGACATAATCTTGAAGAGTAGGATCAAGAAATCTTAAAAAGGTATCCTTAAGAATAGAGAACTAAGGATGATTAGCCAAAGGGGAATCACCCTTCCAAATATCTTCCCAAAAAAAGATCCTACTGTCATTACCACCCCTCCATCTTAAACCTTGTTCAAGGATTCCTGTACTTTTCTGCAAGGCATTCCATATTACCGATCCAAGTTGCAAACTAGAACTGTGAACGAAGGTAATTTGATTATTGTTATTGAGGTACTTTACCCTAAGGATAGTCACCCAATCCTTATCAATATTCAAGAGACTCCACCTAATTTTGGCTAAGAGAGCTTTATTGAAGCTTTGAATCTTTCTAATTTCTAAGCCTCCATTTCTATTGCTTTTACAAATAGTTTCCCAGTTAACAAGGGCCAATCATTTCTTATCTTCCACACTTGTCCAGAGGAACTTCTTGTGAATTTATTCAATTATTTTAGCCATAGAAGAAGAGATCTTAAAAAGAGATAAATAATAAACTGGGATGCTTAGCAAGGAGGCCTTAAGGAGCTAATATTTTCCAGCTTGACTTAACAACTTACCTTTCCACCCCTCAAGTTTTTTCTAAATTATTCCAACAATACCAAACCAAAAACTATTGTTAAGTTTCTTGGTAGAGAGAAGCAAACCTAGATAAGTAGCTGGAAGGATGGCCTTTTGACACCCCAAAATACCAATAATTCTATTTTGAGGAGCTTTGCTAGTGTTAAAGAAGCAAAGAATACTTTTATCATAATTGATATGTTGGCTAGAAACTTCACCATATTGATTTAAAAGAATCTTCCATTGCTTGGATTCAACAATAGAAGATGCTCCAAACAAAATAATACCATCCACAAATTGTTGGTGTCAAGAAGGGGGGATAGAAGTAGTAGCTTTAACACCAACCAGATTATGAGTATCAATCAATTTGGAAATATTCCTCCCAAGAACCTTAGCCACCAAAATAAAAAGATTGGGAGAAATGGGGTCTCCTTACCTCAGTCCTCTGCTGCTACTGAAAAAAACCCTAGGAATCCCATTAATCATCATTGAATACTTAGGGGTAGTAACACATTCTTTTATTAATTGAAGAATATTTCCTTTAAACCCAAACTTTTGAAGAAAAACAAAAAGGAAGTGCCAAAAGACTCTATCATATGCCTTAGAAATATCAAGTTTAAGAACCATATCTTCTTTTATGTTGGTATCCATGGAATAGAGAATCTCATGAGTAGCCAAAACAACATCCATAATCTGCCTACCTGGGACAAAGCCTTTCTAGTGTTGGGATATAAGATCTTGAAGAAACAGTTGAACTCTAAAGACTATAATCTTAGAGAAGATCTTGTATATAGTATTACAAAGACTTATAGGCCTATAATCATTTAAGGTTACATACTCACTTTTCTTAGGGACCAACATAATGAAAGTAGAATTATATTGCTTCAGAAGTTGCCCAAAATTAAAAAAGTCCCTCACAGACGTAGTCACATCCTCACCTACTATACCCCATAATTACTGAAAGAAAGAGGGGGAAAACCATCTGGGCTAGGGGATTTAAAAGGCCCAAAATAATATAGTAGCTCTAACTTTCTCTATAGAGACTTCTTTAACCATTTCAGCAATGCCAAACTCTTATAGGACAGTAGGGATAAAACTCAAGAGCTGGTCAAGGAGTGTGGAATTCTCCCCTGAATGTTGAATAATTTTATTGAAGTAATCAATAGAAGCATCACCAAAATGGTCTTTGTCAGTAATGAAATTACCATCTTCCTACCTCAACTTGTGTCTAAAATTTCTTTTCCTATACTTGAGAGTAGATTGATGGAAGAATTTAGTATTCTGATCTCCCTCAGTTAACCATTGGACCCTGGATTTTTGTTTCCAAAATATTTCCTCCCTCAACCTCAACATCAACCTATGCCATTATTCCTTGATATCTTTCTCCTATTGGAAAATTTCCAAATCATTTAATCCACCAACCATCCTATCTTGCACTTCCTTTAGCTTCATAGAAATTTACTCTTTTTGATAAAAAAATATTACCAAAAGTGTATTTATTCCATCCTCTAACTTTTATTTTTATATGTTTTATCTTCTGAGCTAATCTGAGCATAACCAAGCCTTTACAAGGAGTACACCACCATTCTTCCATAAGTGTTCTAAAATGTGGGTGAGAGGCCCACATTATTTCATATCAGAAAGGATAGGCAATATTCTTTTGTTGGGAAACCCAATCAAGGACAAGAGGGTTATGATTAGATCCAACCCTTTGGAAGGGAAGAAAGTTTGAGATTAGCTAAAATGTTCCACAAATTAGAAATAAGCAATCTGCCCAACTTAACCTAAATGAGGTTATTACCCATTCTTCTATTTGACCAAGTAAACAAATCCCCATAAAGGTCCACATTAATAAGACTGATAGAGTTTAGGAAGTCTGCTAAATCAATCATACTATCAGAATAGTCCTCCAAGCCTCCAAGAAAGGGTAAAGAGGAGTATTAAAACCTCCTATAAACATTCAATTATAGTTTAGAATCCTTCTTATTGTTGGGAAATAAGATGTCTCAACCTTTGCAAGTTTCTAATGTTGTATTTATTTATTCAACGCTATGTTGTAGGATCCCATAGTCAGCACCTTGTAAATTTTGGTGACTTTGTTAGCTATGGTTTCACCCCAAAGTAATTAATAGGGGGGTGCAAGAGGGGCAGTTATTTAATAAAGGCGTCGACAGTTATTTTGTTATTGGCCAACATGGATAAACTGACATTGGATAATTGACAAAGATGCTTGATAAATAAGCAGCTAGAGAATGTGAAAGGTCATAGGATGTGAATGAGAATTGACAGTGTGTACTACTGAAAGAACTTGTATTGCAAGTGTGTTGTAATCATCTTTTGATTTGATAATACATTGTGCAAGTTTCTGAGTGTGGGGTGTTTTAATTGAAAGGGTTTTCCCCATATATATCTTGTGTTGTGAGTTTTGTATTTGCATTTTGGATGTTGTTATTACCTTTTTGTTAATGTGCATCTAATAACCTGTAACTGTAAAAGTTAAAATTTGCATAAATCTTTCCTCAGTAGATCAGTGTAGGAAGTGTTTCTGCATACCTTGCTTCCTTTCACTTATAACATTTTCTAAACTATGTTAGAGTTATTTTCTTGCTGGTTTAGTGTTAGGGGCATAGACATTAACAACATCCATTGATCATTAGTCTTCAAATTAGAAAGAAAACAACAAGATAATTCTTATATATCTCATTCAATCTACCCATAAGAGACGCGAAATTCCACATTGTCACAATACCCCTAGAAGCACCTTTAGAAGAACTTAAGCAGTACTCAGCATTGGGCCAAATGTAATTAGCAATTCTAGAAAAAGTAACCTCTGACATCTTAGTTTCTTGAATCAAAATAATATAAACATTATTATCAGAAATATAGCTCTTCAGAAGAAACTATTTATGGGGGCTATTAAACCCTCAAATATTCCATGAAACTATTCTCATAAGGGGCAAGAACCCAAAAACTCACAAACCTAAAACACCAAATAGCAATATAAAAGTTGAATCACAATAGTCTACTCCTAACAGAGAAGACAAAAAATAATCATAGAATGCTTATAAGGGCCTTTAAGATCCCAAGAAAATAATTAGAGCTCATTTCCTATATTTCCTAGAGATGGAAAGGTTCTCCAGGGTTCTTTGTTTCCCCATAACCACCTCCTTTGCAGCTTCTCTAGACCTAGTTTCTCTTTGTGTAGGTCGTCCCTACTTATTATCATTACCTACAATGACTTTTTTCATGGAGTTCTTCTTTCTTCCTTTCCCTACAGGAGTCCATTCATATGGAAACATAGACTAGGAATTTTTTGTCATTAGTTTGACTATTTGCTCATTAGTAGAGACTTTAGTCATAGTTTGTAGACTATCATTCGTCTCCATAATGATAATGCCTTTATTATTAGGGGAAAAGAAAGCTTGGGGTGAGCCTACAATGTTGTCCTTAACAAATCCAAGGATGTCCTTTGTCAGTTGAATGTTTTAATCATTATCATCCTCTTTACCTTCCTCCTAATCAATTTAATTATTAGTAGGCAAAGTAGAGTCCCCTAAAGTACTATTGTTTTTCAGTTCTTCCTTTTGTAAAGGATTATTCTATTTCTGTTCTTCCTTCTGATGGGAGCCATCTACCATAATCTCCCCTTCCTCCTATTTTATTTCTCTACAAGAAGGAATAGATCAGTCCTCTATAAGACTGTTGTTCTTTAGCTATTCTTCCCTCTCTATAGGGTTTTGATTTTGTTGTTATTCCTTCTGATGGGAGTCATCTACAAATTTAAGAATTCCTTTGACAAAAGGATAATGATTAGCCTAGGATGACCCAACTTGTTCTTGACGCAGTCGATATTGAAGAGCCTTATCAGGTTATTAATCAAGCAGCAAAACAATCCTACAACACAACAAATTTTCAATAGAAAACAACCCTCCTTTTATTTCTATCAACTAAGTATAGATTACATTCAAAAGCTTAATTTATAGAGATTCAACATTTGAGACAAAATTGGCATTTTCAATCGAATAATTTCCTCTCCAATTCCTCATACAATATAGTCCAATTGATAATCCCCGTTGTGAATGCCACTTCTCCCCCATCACATTTTCTCTCATCTCTACATTCCAAGAAATCCAAGGAAAACAACTCAATTCCACTTTCACCGATGAAACAGTCTCCAAAACGATTAACTGTTGAAGACATATCAAACTGTCGAACCATATAGCCTTCAACTCCATCCCATTGGAATATTGAGGAGATGGCTTAGGAACTCCCTTTGACATAAGAATGTCTAACCGATAAAGCATGTAGCGCCACAACATCCACATCGACATACATAACTACCTTATTAGCACATCGAAGAGACCGAGCTCCAAATCCTACTGACTTCCATTCTCCCGCTGATGAGAGTCAATGTTGTGTATCACGCTGTCAAAGGGATAGCTTAGAGACTCCCACCTAAGTGAACAAATCTCGCCAATATTACTTTGCATCATTGCATCAAGGGGATGACTTAACACCTTCCACTAATATAGGAGAGTCCTTCTTATGAAGGTTACAACCATTATGGTATCGGCTCATCGAAGGGACTATATCCAAAGTCCCAATGACAATGCAATGTCACTTTGACGAAGGATTTAACACCAACCAGCAGAGAGCTTATCAGACCATCAAGGGGACTATTCACTAAGTCCCATAGAAAAAGAAGTGTTAGACCAATGATGGAATAACACCAATTAATGGGGCTAGGGTTTTACAAAAAGAACTTCAATGTATCTACAAAACACAACAAATTTGAGAACAAAAATTTTCTTATGTACATATTGATGCGGATAGCTTGAGAGCCCGAGATGTTCTTGCATCAAATACCTTGGGAAGGAGAAATGTTCCATGAGTGGAGACACATGAATATTTAGGCAAATCTTGAATTGACATTCCAAATTGATCCAACTCATGTTCCTTCAACCAAGATGCTTCATCCACTAATTTTCCCTTCTAGTGAACCAGGTACTCCATGGACTCTTTACCACGTGTTTTCTTTACAACCCTGGAATCAATGATCTCATCTACTTCTTCAGTTTGCTTCTTAGGTAGTTGATTCACCCAATCTATATTATCCATGATATTTGTAGGCAAATGTGGTCAAGTACTTGTCTCTCCTTCAAAATATATGGATAGATAACTAACATTGAAGATAGGAGATATATCTACATGCTCTGGAAGTTCAACTTCATAAGCATTGGATGAAAACTTATGTAGGATTTGGCAAGGACCTATTTTCTTCCATTTTAACTTATTATAGGTTCCCTATGGAAACCTTTCCTTTCTCAAATGAACCCAGACTATTTCCCCAATCTAAAATTCTTGCTCTCTTCTGTGACGATTAGCAATTTCTTTATATTTTACCATACTTTTCTCTAACTTTTCTGTCACCTCTTTGTGTAAAGCCCTTATATACTCTACAAAATCCTCTGTCACTACACTTTTTCACACCAGATCTGCACTATCTCTGAGTTCATCTATGCCTCTAGGGCTGTAACCATACACTACATTGAATGGGCTTTTTCCAACACTCTTGTTAATTGAATTGTTATAGGCAAATTCTGCCTGTGGCAACATCAAGTCCCACTATTTTGGTTTGTCTCCAATTAAACACTGAAGGCGATTACTCAAACTCCTATTCACAACTTTAGTTTGACACTCTGTTTGTGGATGGTAGGCTGAACTAAAACCCAAATGTGTGCCTAATTTCTTCCACAATGTATGCTAGAAATGGCCAACAAACTTCGTATCCCAATCAGATATGATACTCTTAGGCAAACCATGCAACTAGACTACTTCTTTGAAAAATAGATTTTCTATATGGGAAGCATCACTAGTTTTCTAACATGGAATAAAATGAGCCATTTTGAAAATCTATCAATAACCACAAAAATAGAATCATTACCTCTTTGAGTATTGCAAATATGTGCCTAATCGGTGTTGTCATTGATGTAAACATATCTTTGTTGCCATTGGTGTCAACTGTATCCTATTTTGCTGCCTATATAGAAGACTGGATTGTTGAGGATATTGAAAAAATTAATGAGGATCAATGTGTGTGGACCATATGGATGAGTAGAGGATTGTCTGAAGACAATCTAGTTAAACTTTGAAGGGTTCACATGAAGATTTGAAGAGGCTATGGCCATCTGAGTAGAACCAGTTTTGTAGTGTTAAGAAGAGATAGAGTGACAGGAAAGAGGTCTAGATTGTTCCAGATATGTCAAATGATGATCTGTGGATCTGGAGGAATGTTTGGGAAGTTAGTGTGTATCATCCATTCAAGTGTTTCATGGTTTGGAGGTCCACAAGCAATCTTTCTAAAGTGAAAGTCATGGTAGTCAATGTTCTTGAGGTTCCAGATGAAGATGCAGGTGATTCTAATGATTTGGAGGAGTGTGGATGTTTTTGTTGAATTCAGTGTGCTTGTGGAAGTCTCTAGATTGTGTGAATGCTATGTTGGAGGTCTGCATTGAAGTTTGAGCTTGTCAATGAAGATTTCCTTCTTAATGTTGTTGTTCTTCCCAGTCTTGGCCAACCAAATGATTCAAGCATGTTGCGGATGATCTAAGAGCATTTCTATGGAGCATGACGTGTTGATTAACAAAGATTTGAGTCCCAGTTATGTTTGGCCAATTGCTTAGTGATTCACATTAAGTCAGATGTTTGTAGTGCTGATCTTGATGTTCATTCCAAGGTTGATGAAGTGTATAAATACTTGTTGATGAGTTGTGGAAAATCATCCTTGTGCGAAAATAATATAATCTGAAGAATGGATCAAAGGCAGAGCAGAGTAGAGGAGAAGCAGAAGAACAAGAGTTATTTTGATGAAGAGTTAGAGAAGAAATATTTGGGGCAAAGCATAAGTTTTTGTGAGCATTCAATGAAACTAAACTAGGCATGAAGGAGATGCTATTTATTAGTTAATTCTTTCTGTATCAAACATAAATTCTATAGGTAGTGAGCCTCTCTTGAGCAGTGAGCTCTGGGCAGTGAGTTCGAAGGCATGTGCCTTCTCTTTTCTTTTAATTACTTTTAACAGGGTACAAATCTTATGGGTTAACCCCCACCGTGGTTTTCTCTTAACCAGGTTTCCACGTAAAAATTCTGGTGTTATGTGTGTTGAGTTTATTTCTACTCATGTGTTATTGATTCATGCTTTAATGTTTACATTATTAATTTGATTGTAAGTTGATAAAGAAGAATAAAAGGAGAAAAGGTTAAATTTGTGAGACAACTGATTCACCCCCTTCTCAGTTGTCTGGACTAATTCCAACAATTCATATCAGAGCCAAGTTCCTCTAAAAGGAGCTTAACCACCTGAGGAGATCCAGGATGTCAACCTACAAGAAGGATAGTCTAAGATTTGATGGAACAAATTACTCTGTTTGGAAGAGTCACATGGAGTGCCATTTGCAATGCATGGGTGAAGCTTATTGGGTGTTAACTAAGGATGAGTATAATCCTCTAGAGAAAGGTCTGTCGACTCCAGATGAACTCAAAGATGCTAAAAATAACCTTTGAGCTAAAGAAACCTTGTTGAGTGCCCTAACTGATTCAGAAATTACAAATGTCTTTGGACTAAAAACTGCTCATGAAATCTGGAAGAAGCTGGAGAATCTGTATGAAGGTGATGAATATGTCAAATGTGCCAAGCTACAAAGTCTGAGAGGAAAATTTGAAAATCTAAGGATGAGTGAAGATGAAAACATCACAATCTACATGCAAAAGATAAATGAACTTGTGTGTGGTATCAGGTGTGCTGGTGGAACTTTGGAAGAATTAGAGATTGTGGCAAAAGTGCTCAGATCTTTACCTAATTCATACAAACATAAGGTTGCTACTATAGAGGAGATCAGGACTGTCTCAGAAGTTACAAGAGATCAGCTGGTTGGCAAAATTTCAGCTTTTGAATTAAGTGAATTTGGTGATTCTCTTCCTAAGTCTGAATCTGCATTTACGGCCAGTGTATATGGAAAACAAAGATATGATCCAGGTGAAAGCTCTTCAGCAAGATCAAACAAATTTGTGAAGGCAAGGAAGGATCTTGAAGATGATGAAATTGAGACTGCAGATCTTGAAGCTCTTATTACCAAAAGAATGCCAAGAGGATCCGGTAAGTATGAAGGAAAGTTGCCACTCAAATGTTTTGCTTGTAATAAGATTGATCATTTTGCCTGAAGATGTCTAGAGAGATTTTCAAAACCAAACCCTAATAGATTTAAAGGTCAAAAGAAATGCTACTATGTTAAGAAGTTGGAGAAGAAGGAGTCATAGATGATGAATTTGATCATGGAGGTTCCATTGAAAATGATTGGGTGTTCATTGCTATCAAAGAAGAAGATCCAGTGTCTACTGAATCTGCTAGTTGTGCAAATGTGGAAAGTGCCTTGGCTGCTTAGGTTGTTGAAAAGGATGAATGGGTGATTGATAGTGGATTTTCTCATCATATGACTGGTGATAAAAGTAAGTTTGTAAGCTTTGAAAAATATGAAGGTGGGCTTGTGAAATTTGGAGACAATTCAATTGGTAGAATCTGTGGCAGAAGATCCATCTCTTTTGATGGTAAGAAAAACACCAATGATGTTTTGTATGTGGAAGGACTAAAGCATAATCTTCTCAGTGTTGGACAGTTGGTTGATAAGGGTTATGACCTCAGATTCAAAGATGGAAAATATAGAATTTTGGAAAGCTCTGGAATTGAAATTGCATCCGATACTCAGACTAGAGGTAACATCTTTCATCTAAGTAGTTTGGGTAATAGTTTCTTGATTGCTCATGTGGATCAGAGTTGGCTCTAACATAGGAGAATGTGTCATGTAAATTTTGATAACATTGTTAAGATAAGTTCCACTCAGGCTATAAGAGATCTTCCAAGACTTGTGAAACCTACTGATAGCATGTGCAGAGAATGTCAATTGGGTAAACAGAACAGAATTTCATTCAAGAGTAAAGAACAGTCTTCAAGTGGATTATTGGAACTTGTGCATACTGATCTTTGTGGTCCTACTAGAATTAGAAGTGTACAAGGAGACAGATATTTCATGTTGCTAGTTGATGATTACTCCCGGATGATGTGGGTAACCTTCTTAAAAGAAAAATAAAAAGCTCTTAACAAATTCAAAGTGTTCAAGGTCATGGTGGAGAATGAGATTGGTGTGAAGTTAAAGTGTCTAAGATCTAATAGAGGTGGAGAGTTTACCTCCAGTGAGTTTGATTCATTCTATGAGAAGCAAGGAATAAAAAGATCGTTATCTACTCCTAGGACTTTTCAACAAAATGGAGTTGTGGAAAGAAAGAACCGGACCATTCAACAAGCTACTAGGACCATGATGATGGAGGCAAATGTTCCACAAGTCTATTGGAGAGAAGTTGTGAATACTACTATCTAGACTCTTAACCAGGTGTAGATCAAAGGCAATTCTGGTAAGACTCCTTATGAACTCTGGTTTGGTCATCCTCCTACTGTGAGATATTTCAGAGTTTTTGGTAGTAAATGCTATATCAAAAGAGATGAGGATCTAGGCAAGTTTGAAGCAAGAAGTGATGAAGGAATTTTTTTGGGTTACTCTACTCAAAGAAAAGCATACCGATGCTTTAACAAGAGGTTGAAAAAGATTGTTGAAAGTGCTAATGTCAGAGTTGATGAGAGCAAGGAAGGACATTCCAAGTCTTGTGGATATGATTCAGATGATCAAAATGAAAATCTAAGTCAAGAAAGGAAAGTGCAAACTCAAATTCAGATCCAAATTGATCAAGAAAATCTAGTAATTCAAGAGGACAGTGCAGAAGTTGAGGAACAAGCTCAAGAAATAGAAGTTCAAGCAAATTCCAAAACTCCCAGGTATGTAAGGATGAATCATCTTGAAAATTAAATCATAGGAGATAGAAATAAAGGTGTTTGAACTAAGAGAAGAATTGTTGAAGATCAAGAAGAGAATTGTCTAATTTCAAAGATTGAACCAAAAACAGTAAGTGAAGCCTGCAAAGATGAAAACTAGGTAAAGGCAATGGAAGAAGAATTAATGCAAATTGAAAAGAATCACACTTGGGATCTTGTTTCTAGACCTGAGGACAAAATGTGATTGGAACTAAATGGGTCTTCTAGAACAAACTAAATGAAGATGGTGAAGTTGTAAGAAACAAAGCAAGGTTGGTATGCAAACGATATTCTCAAGTGGAAGGAATTGATTTTGAAGAAACTTTTGCTCTGGTGGCAAGAATAGAAGTAGTCAGGTTATTTCTTGCATTTGTTGCTTATAAAGATTTCAAGGTCTATCAGATGGATGTCAAATCAACATTCCTAAATGGAGAGTTAGAAGAATAAGTCTACATTGAGCAACCGGAAGGATTTCAGTTGTCTGATCAGAAAGACATGGTCTACAAATTGAGGAAAGCATTATATTGACTCAAACAAGCCCCAAGAGCCTGGTATGCAAGATTAGATAAATATCTGCTAAAGCTAGGATATAACAAAGGCACTGCTGACAGTAATCTTTACTTCAAGATTGATCATGAGAATATTCTAATTGTTGAGGTATTTGTTGATGATATCATTTTTGGTGGAAATGAGAGCATGTGCAAAACATTTGCTGATCAGATGCAAAGTGAATTTGAGATGTCCATGTTTGGTGAGATGAATTTCTTCTTAGGTCTACAAATCACTTAGTCAGATAAAGGTATCTTTATATCTCAGTCTAAGTATGTGAAAGAATTGTTGAAGAAGTTTGGAATGGAAGATTCAAAGCCAGTAGGTATGCCTATGGTAACCAGATGTAAGTTGAGTAAAGATGATGACTCCCCTAAGGCAAATCAGAAAAGGTATAGATCAATGATTGGAGGACTTCTTTATTTGACTCAGACCAAACTTGATATCATAAATGCAGTTGGACTTGTTGCCAAATTTCAAGCTCGTCCTAGAGAATCCCATGTTGTAGTAGTCAAGAGAATTTTTAGATATCTCAAAGGGACCATTGATTATGGATTATGGTATCCAAAGGATAATGACTTCACTCTTCATGCATATATAGATGTTGATTGGGTAGGAGATGTGGATGACATAAAAAGCACTAGTGGTGGTGCATTCTTCTTGGGAAGTAGACTGGTTTCTTGGTTAAGCAAAAAGCAAGAGGCAACATCCCTATCTACAGCAGAGGCAGAGTATATAGAAGCAGCAAACATTTGTACTCAAGTTCTGTGGATGAAGCAAATGTTGAAGGACATTAGAATTATGTTTGAGGACCCTATCACAATCTTCTGTGATAATTCAAGTGCAATAAGCATCTCAAAGAATCTAGTGTTGCATTCAAGGATAAAGCACATATCCATCAAGTTTCATTTCTTGAGAGAGAAGGTAAATGAGAATGAAGTCAAGTTGGAGTTTATGTCTTCAAAGGATCAGATTGCAGATATTTTCACTAAGCCTCTTCCCAAGGATACTTTTGAGTATCTTAGAGAGAAGTTAGGGGTTAATACCCCTCCTAATCAGAATCAAGATGCACTAAAGTGCATCAGTCTGGTGGAACTCACAATCATATCTTGTGATCTGGATTGATGTTAAGGAGGCACTACTCAGGGGGAGTAGTCTGCATGCAATTTTTGAGTTTGGTCTGAAACAAAAATAAGGAGAAAAGACTGCATTTATGTGCCCTTTTCCATTGATGTCAAAGGGGGAGAGAAATCATGTGAAAAACTAGTTGTTGATGAAAGGGGAAGCAGTGAAGAAAGTAGTTACAAAAGTGATAAGAGAAAGGGGGAGAAGTTCTTGTCTTGATGCTTGAATCAATTTTTCACATCATATGTTGTCATCAATGACAAAGGGGGAGATTGTTGCAAATATGTGCCTAATCGGTGTTGTCATTGATGTCAACATATCCTTGTTTCTAGTGGTGTCAATTGTATCCTATTTTGTTGCCTATGTAGAAGACTAGATTGTTGAGGATATTGAGAAAATTAATGAGGATCAATGTGTGTGGGCCATATGGATGAGTAGAGGATTGTCTAAAGAAGCTCCATTTAAGATTTGAAGGGTTTGCATGAAGATTTGAAGAAGCTATGGCCATCTGAGAAGAACTAGTTTTGCAGTGTTTAGAAGACACAGAGTGATAGGAAAGAGGCCCGGATTCTTCTGGATATGTCAAATGATGATCTGTGGATCTAGAGGAATGTCTGGGAAGTCAGTGTGTATCATCCATTCAAGTGGTTCATGGTTTCAAGGTCCACAAGCAATCTTTCTAAAGTGACAGTCATGGCAGATAGTGTTCTTGAGGTTCCAGAGGAAGATGCAAGTGATTCTGATGATTTGGAGGAGTGCGGATGTTTTTGTTGAATTCAATGTGCTTGTGGAAGTCTCTGAATTGTGTAACTACTATGTTGGAGGTCCACATTGAAGTTTGAGCTTGTCAATAAAGATTTCCTTCTTGATGTTGTTGTTCTTCCCAATCTTGGCCGACTAGATGATTCAAGCATGTTGCAAATGATCTAAGACCATTTCTATGGAGCATGGTGTGTTGATTAACAAAGATTTGAGTCCCAGTTATGTTTAGCTGACATCTTAGTGATTCACATTAAGTCAGATGTTTGTAGTACTGACCTTGATGTTCATTCCAAGGTTGATGAAGTGTATAAATACTTGTTGATGAGTTGTGGAAAATCATCCTTGTGTAAAAATAATATAATATGAAGAAAGGATCAAAGGCAAAGCAAAGTAGAGGAGAAGCAGAAGAATAAGAGTTGTTTTAATGAAGAGTTAGAGAAGAAATATTTGGGGGCAAAGCATAAGTTTTGTGAGCATTCAATGAAACTGACCAGGCATGAAGGAGATGCTATTTATCAGTTAATTATTTTTGTATAAAACATAAATTCTGTAGGCAGTGAGCCTCTCTTGAGCAGTGAGCCCGAAGGCATGTGCCTTCTCTTTTCTTCTAAGTACTTTTAACAGGGTACGAATCATGTGGGTTAACCCCCACTGTGGTTTTCCCTTAACTGGGTTTCCACATAAAAATTCTAGTGTTATGTGTGTTCAGTTTATTTCTGCTCATGTGTTATGATTCATGCTTTAATGTTTACATTATTAATCTAATTGTAAGTCAAGATAAAGAAGAATAAAAGTAGAAAAGGTTAAATTTGTGAGACAACTAATTCACCCCCCCTCTTAGTTGTCCAGACTAATTCCAACATTGAGTTCAAGGCAGTCCCAAAATAAAATCCATGCTAATGTGTTTGTTACCATTTTTTGACCTCAACTCAAAAATTGGCTGCATAGATTTATCATTTATCATTTTTGAATGTGGTTTGATTTATTTCTGTTATGTGTTAGTTGCATAGTTGTTATGACAAGTGCAGTTTAGTTGTTCAGATGTAGAAGAGAAAAGTTTCAATTATTCATTGCATTGCAGAGCAAATAAAGAGATAAGTATTTATTCACTATGGTGATTGTTCATTTACAATTTTGAGTACATAAGGAAACAAACATTGCATTGAAGGAAATTATGACATATCAGATGTCCCACACAAGCTGTGGGTTGTAGCTGAACTCATGCAAATACAAGTAAAACACTTTGCATCTAATGAAGAAGAGGGAAATACATAGCCATCATTGCATTTTTGGGTTGATCTTCGTAGAAGCCTCCAGTTCCCGCTCCCGACCCCGACATGTACCTAAAAAAAATTGCAGGAAGGTCCTGTTAGAAGCTCCAGTTATGAAAATCCTTCATCAATCAAGAGAGACATAATATTTCAATTGTAATGCATTGATCAGATAAGAATACCCATATGCAGAAGGAATTGAAAAAAAGTAAACATAAGAGCATCATTGTTTTATTCTAATCTATTTTTTTCATGTGCAGGTATAGGACAAATCATGAAGTTGATTGAAGACATTCAACATGTGGTGTCAAATGGGCTCCCACAAGGGTTGAGCCCAGCATGTTGCTACCCCTTGTTCTGAAAAGGAATGTATGGAAAAAGAGAATCATTGATAACTTTCACATGACAAGATGAAAAAGTAACAAGACTATCATATGCATCAGTCCCATGTCAGGGCATGACCATGATTTCACTTCAGAATATGAAATGCAACCAAGAACATGACATGAATAGATAGGAGACAAAATTTCAATGAATATGATAGCTTGTATACTACTTCAACTATTCAACTACTATGGAATAACATTCTCAAACATTATAATAATCAAGAGTACACAATACATTTGGAATCATCAGACTGATGAAGGAGTAAGTATTCACAAGTATGAATTATCTGAAGGCTACTTACTCATTCATGATCAACAGTCAAATGGAATGTTCATTATAAATTAGTAAGCAAATTGCAAAGGCAGGTGAGTACCAAGCTTCATACTTTCTCATTTAAATGGAGTGACAAAATCAGATTCAGAATTCAATGACATAGGCTGCCTCTTAAATGATGAAGTATATCCAATTATGCCTCACTTTTTGCTATTGATAAGTTGAGTATCAGAAGAAGTGTTATCACATGTTACATTCATTGCATATCTATAAAAGACACAGGATAGTATTGCAAATCTCTAAAAAAATTTAAGACAACCAACCCAAATGGCTCATTTTTGTCTTTAACAAACTCCAAGAGAATAAAAAAGAAACATTTCATTACATGTGTGTCATAGAGCATCATCATCATGTGATAGGAGTAGTCAAATTGATATAGTGGACCTAATCATATCCTATAGGACATCTCATATAAGCATTTGATATAACAGGATACAGTGAAATAAGAGCAGCTGATGTTCATATGTTACAATTATATAGAAAGTAAGTGTTGCCTTCATATGATAATGCTGATATATCATGAAAACTAGGTAGTCATAATCATGCATGAAAAAATGTGAATACACGGTCCATTGAAAGAACAAGTGAAAGATACAAAAATGAAGAAAGTATAGTTGCTGCTACAGAAATGGGATAGTTCAACATTGAAGACCGACAATATACTTTCCATATGCCAAAGTCTACATAAAGAACAGATGGAGCTACAGAGATAGAACGATGCATGTGATTATCATCTCTTTTGAACAATGACAGTGACAACATGAGAGAGAAGAGGGAGAGATATCATATGCCTTCATGTTATATGCAAAAGTTTATGCTCATAAAAGGAATAAATATTGCTTCAGTTCTTCAAAATCTAAGCCTACCCAGTAAAAAGGGAAATGCAGACTTATTCTGGTAAAGCCATGGTATACAATGTTATTTCCATTCATTTTTTCAAATACCCATGTTGAATTCCAGAACCCCATGTATTTTGCAATATAAAGAAAGAAAATGTTATTGTGAATTGCCCAAACAAATCTATAAGGAGTGAGTTTACTGTATAATGTAAAGAAATGAAACCCTTATTAGGTTTTAAGAAGAAGTTTTCTCTCTTTTCATAGTTGAGCAAGGTCGAATAAGAGTATAGAAGACATAGCCATTCATAGAAAGAAAGTTCAATGCAAAACAAAATGGAACCCTCACTACCAATACAAGAAGTCTTCACATTTTTTACATTGAAGGACAATAGGAGGCTATAGAATGTATTACAAGGAGCGGCCATGCCATTTGAGGAGGTATTTCACATACCCATCTAATATAAAGAAAACATGAAACCCTCTTCGTAGTTTTGTGTATGCAGAGATAAGAGAAGCTACAGGAAAGAGCAAAGTAGAGAGGAGAAATAGTAGACTCACCATTGATAGTGCAGTTGAGAGAAGGATGATGGCCATGGCCATTTGAGAAAAACCTTGTTATTTTGCCATTTTAAAGTAGAGTTCAACACAGAAAAACACAAACAAATGGTTATCAAACAGAGAGACTAAGAGTAGCTAATGGCCGCGGTCATGTAATGAAATATAAGCTATCAAAACATAGTAAAATATCATTGAAAGCTCAAATTCAAACTTACTAGAACCGGTCTATCATTTTTGCCAAAGAAATACAATGCTTTCAACCACTGAAGACCAGTAAATGGAGCAAGAAAACACACAGGAAATGAAACCCCAATATGGCGGCCAGAATTGCAGAGCCATCACCAACAACAACAAAATGAAATGACCTACATTTTAGGGTTTTTCACTTGCTTTTGTTCAACATCCCTTCATATTTTAACCATGCAAACTTTTAATCATTTTTATCCAAATATGATTGGGGTCAACACTTCATGTTGATAAGTGTCTAGAAATCATAAGCAGGAGCGGCCGACAACATATGGGATATGGTTTATGCATTAAGTCAAAGGTAACAAATACCATAAAATTTACCCTTAGAATCTACCTAGGCTTAATCATTATTGGAGGTCGACTCACTTTGGAGTCAAAGCTTTATTTTATAATGCATGTGGTTGAGTTTCTTTGACCTCCCACATATGCATTTTATTTATTCCTTCACAATTTCACAAATATACATGAGATCAAACCAAAACCATGTGAATATGAAGAATATGCTAGAGGAAGATATGGTCAAAGGTGGTCAATGCGACATGGTGGCACCTTAGAGGCAAGGAGTTGAAGTTTTTAAGCCATATGGATAAAGATGAGGTGCCAGGAGTATCGACACATTGGAGTCCATGGTGTCAAGCCTTTTCAAGGCTTTTATTTAATTTTTGCAACACATGTAATAGTTCATATTTTTATGATTTTTATAGAAAATCATTGATGATATCTTGTAAATATCTTGGTGAATTATAAACCAGATATCATTTTTTATTTTTGCAAAAAAATCATATCGGTAGGATATCGATTTTAAAACTACCAAGTCATGTAAAGTTAACTTTAAAGCGATGAAGTTATAAGTTGCTTTTAAATTTTAACTATTTTTAGGCAGTTAAAGCATTTGGATTTCCTTAGGCGAAATTGAGCATAATAGGACAATTTTTTTGCTTTCATGAGGCAGATTGTACAAATTTAGATGCAGTTTTGGTGGGGACCACCTAGAGGATCAAGTTGGCAATTTTATTTTGCAGTTTGGAGGCAGTTTGAGGCTATTTTTGGCAGCTTTTATCTGAAGCTTGAAAATGGATTGTAGATCTATTTTTAAGGAGCTTTTTTAGCTTTCTTCACGGGAGATCATTTGGAGACAATATAGGAGAAAAAATTAGTTTTTTCTCAGTTAGTTAGCATCAGTTTCTTCTCTCTTGTAGAGCTATATATTGCAGTTGGCTCACATATTTCATTTTTATTGCATTGTATTCCTTTCAGTTCTAATAGAAAATCTTCCTATTTTACATACATTTTTGCAGTCTTTGTTTGATGCCATATTGTGACTATCTCAATCCTTTATCTTGACTCAATACTGTAAAAGTTTAGTTTCTTCTTGGTTACAGTTTGTGTTTAGTATCAAACCTTGTTGCAAATTACTTAAGGAATAACTATCAGTCAAGCTGAGAAGATAAATGTTAGAGGATCTACTTGTGAATGATAGAACTTCATTTAGTTTTAGATTCTAGAATCAGTTTGTACTTCAATTATCTCTTTCTATCCCTTTTCCACTCAAGTCATAGTTTAGAAATTATAAGAGAACCAACTCACTCTGGAGATTCATTCTCATGAAAGGAGATCCACATCCGAGAACGATTCCATGTTTCAACAAGTAGTTAAGTTCTCTCAAAGCTTAACAAGGGTGCATACTTGAATTAACAACAGTTTTTGGCATGCCCGATGGGACTTTGGAAGTAATTTCAGACAGATCTATACCCTCATAGTTGTTATTCTGGTATATACAACAGTGTTACTAGCCTTTGGAGGATTTCATTATACCTGGTGACTCATTTTTCTGGTTTGGATGCAGATTAGTGCTTGCAGCTTATGAAAACCAGGTCTAATCCAGACCCATTTGACTACTTACAACTATCTACACCTAGAAGGAGAGGCAAATCAGTAAGCAGAATAGCTGAGTCATCAAGAAGATCAAAGTCAATACCTTCTTAATTTAGATCTACAAGCCTAGTCAAAAGAAGTAGAATCCTAATGCTAATAGTCCAGATACCTATAATGGCCAAACAATACACATTTGTTGCTTTTAATGGAGGCAGCCCATCACAACTTGCCCAAAGAGATGATATTCTGATGGCAGCCCTTAAAAGTCTGCCTTATTTCACTGGAGAGGATCACACTACTGCTGTTGAACATATTCAAGATGTAGCAACCTTGTGTTCCGTGCACAATGTCACGCAAGAAAATGTGGCAATCAGACTTTTAGCTACTTCATTAAAAGGGAAGGCATTATAGTGATTCAGAGGACTTGCTAAAAATTTGATAACATCATGGGACTTATTGGGAGATGGACTACACAAACACTTTGAGGACAAGTCAGATCATCTCTCACTACTGGAGCAATTGAGCACCATCAAAAGGGCACCCCACGAACACATGGCTGATTTCAATTATCGATTTTAGAGAACCTGGGATAAAATTCCCACAATGGTAAAACATTTGCCTAGGCATGCTTTTCTGTTTTATCTCAAAGCTTTGAACAGTGAAATTTCAGTAATGATACAGTCTATGGGAGGAACCACCCTTCCAAATTCTTTTGAGATCACTGTTAGAGCAGAAAACTTCCTTATCTAGGTAGGGAAGATAGCGCCTAGGCCCCCTTTGCCCATTTTCCCTAAAATCCAGCCATCAATGCCTATGGCAGTGCCTCCTCTAGTTGTTGTCCCACCTATTCCAGCAATAGGATATCAAACAGCCCAACAAGTTGATGTCCTAGTTCAGACCCAAAGTACCCTAGAGTTGGAAAATACCTTAAGGACAATTGTAAACAAGCTAGTAAATATGGAGAAACATTTGCCATACCAAAACTAGTATCAGCCCAATTAGCAACATACCCAATATTAGCCCAATTAGCAATATAAACAACCTTTTTAGGCTGATCCTCAGGGACAGAGAAAGAATTATAACCCTCGGCCTTTTCAACCTTATAATCCAAATACTACTAGTACCTCAAGAGAGCTTGTACCCACACAGAATAATTTGGTTCAGGATAGTGATTGGTGTTATCCATGTCACCAGCCACATAATCAGGCTACCTGCACGAATGGAGTGAGAAATTAGGCACTCATGGTTCAAAATAGCTACACAAGTCTGGAAGGGGTTAATGGTGAAGCTTCAAATTAGTAGAGTAAGGCTGATGTGGTCTTGATGAACTGGGAAGAATCTGACTTTTGTGGTGTAAATTATTTCCAAGGTCAGAATCAATAAGGTACACCTGTTTCAGCCAACACAAGGTCAAAACTGAGGGGTGCAAACGTAAATCAGCAAGCTGTTGTAGTACAACAGCAGGCTGTAAGGGATAAAAACTAAGTTTATCTATCACAGACTACCCCTGTACCACAACAGAAAATACAAATTATGCAAAGGGACCAAACAATACCAGTGAAAGAACAATCCAAAACGCAACAACAGTCTTCACAAGGTCAGATTGATGCAAATGAAACAAGAGGACAACATAAGGTAAATCCTGTTGCTTTTAATATAGTAGATCATCTTAAGAGAGCCACATTGATCATGTCAGTCATGGTTGCTTTATGCATCCCTAGCTAGAAGAATTTTCTGCAAGAAGTTTTGACCGAACTCTCACTTTTTGAGCGTTCTGGTCAAGAGAAGGCCAAGGTTTTACTTGCCAACAATCCCAAGATCAAAAGTGGACAACAAGTGAATGAGGTAAAACCACCCCCTTTTTACCTAAGTCTCATTATTGGAGATAAATTGGTTCATAACTGTATGGTAGATTCAGGGGCAAGTAGTTTAGTTATGCCCAAAAGTGTAGCTGACTCATTAGGATTGGTTTATGAGCCCCTTGCAAAAGGAGTGGTACAGTTAGATGGGTCTGCACTTAGTACTGTGGGGATAATTAGAAATCTACCACTCACATTACATGCTGGTCCTAATTTTGCCATCCATCAGGAGATCTACATCATTGACCTTCCACCTAGTTTTGCAATTTGCCTTTCTAGGGAGTTCACAGCCAAATTGGGTGTGTTTCTTTCATCTGACTGGACTCGCTTGTTCTTTAGAATGAGATATGGTACAAAAGTAACTATACAATCCGAACCACTCGCAAAAGACCACATTGAATCCTATGTCCCTAGCCCAATAAATGCTAATCTATACATCACCTGTGGGCAGTAGGATGAACCCATGAGCTTAGATCCTAATGCACCTATAGAAGATGTAAGTCTAGATGAGTGGGCAGCTGAAGATCATGAAGATGACCCTTTCCGTCACACTAATGAGGTAGGATTAGGCATCTATATGATATAGGAACTAGATACAGCGATTCCTAATCTGATTAAAGATCAAAATTAGTTAGACCAGCAGGGAGATCAGCTATGGAAGCTGTACTTTGATGGATCAAGGACCAAGACAGGTGCCGGTGGAGGTAATATGTTAATTTCACCTCAAGGAGACAAGTACTATGTTGCCTTAAGATTTACCTTCAGCTGCACAAATAATGTGGCTGAGTATGAGGCCCTAATCCATGGTTTAGAATGGGCTTAAAAAAGGGTATCAAATTGGTCCAAGTTTATGGAGATTCTGAGTTGATCATTAATTAGGTTAGGAATCTAAATGTTGCTAAAAATGATTTGCTCAAAAAATACAAGCATAGGGTGTTGGATTCAATTGAATTTTTTGATGCTTTTAATCTGATTTCAGTTCCCAGGGATCAAAATAAGTATGCAGATAGGTTGGCAGCCTTGGGATCTCAATTTGAGATTCCTGATCAGATTTAGAATGTTGAGGTATAGCCATATGTTAAGATAGTTTTTAGGCCTTCTGTACCTGACAATGGTGTTTCATGGCAAGTGTTTAACAATGATGAACAAATCCTGAGTTTTTTAAGTGCAGAAGCTAAATTTGCAGCAGATAATTAACATAAATATCAGTAGCAATTCGAAGATCAGATTGTTCAGTTGAGGACAAACAAGTTGCCCAAAGGATTAGTCACATTAGAATCAGTGTTCAACACTGATGATCAATTCAGAAAAGATAAATGCAACACGACAGTGAAGCAAGAACATTATCAAACCATAGAAATTTTCAAGGATAAATTGTTGAAGCTTGGAAAGGTATGTACTAGAGAGGAACAATAGTCTTTTATTCAATTATGTCAAGATTTTTCTAATGTTTTTGCATGGGAGTATAAGGATTTGAGAGGTTTTGATCCCGATTTGGCCCAGTACACCATAGAGTTAGAGCCTAAAACCAAGCCTATTAGGCAAAAGCAAAGACCCCTCAATCCCAAACTTGAGCACTTAATGAAGGCTGAACTGAATACACTGATTGAGAGTAGTATCATTTTCCCAATAAAACATACCTCCTAGGTTTCCAATCTGGTCCTAGTTAGAAAGAAGAATGGTGAAATCTAACTTTGTGTCAATTTCTGTGATCTAAACTCTCCCTTCTATGGAGAAAATACTGCAAGCTATTTTAGGTTCTGATAGGTACTCTTTGTTAGATGGATACTCTGGATATAATCAAATTTTGGTCAAAGAAGAGGACCAATACAAAACTGCATTCACGACTAAGTGGGGTACCATGGCCTATCGAAAAATGTCATTTGGTTTGTTCAAGGCAGGGGCAACCTTTCAAAGAGCAATGGTTATGGCCTTCCATGGCCTTATGAATAGAATAGTGTTGGTCTATTTAGATGATATAACTATTTTTTCAAAAGATTCTAATGATCATTTTGACCACTTGAAGCAAATTTTTTAAAGGTGTAGGGAGTTTGGAGTTTCATTGAACCCCAAAAAATGTATATTCTTAGTACATGAAGGAAGACTCCTCAGTCACATTATTTCAAGAGAAGGTATTACTATTGACCCTGAGAGAGTTTTAGCTATTTTAGATCTACCATTGTTGGCACATAAGAAAGGTTTGTAGAGTTTTCTTAGCAGAATTAATTTTGTTAGGAGGTTTATTCCAAATATTGTAGCTTTGTTACAACCTCTTACTGCCATGTTGAAGAAGAATGTGTCATTCAGCTGGACTAAGGAGGGAAAAGGAAGCTTCGAGTAGATAAAAGAAGCCCTCACTGCTGCCCCTACCCTCATCAATCCTAATTATGAAAATGATTTCATTTTGTATGCTTTTGGAGGAACTGACACTATTTCTGCAATGTTATGTCAGCAAAACGATGAAGGATTAGAGTAGCCAATTACATTTTTTAGCCAAGCGCTGCACGAGTATGAGGTAAAGTACTCTTTTGTGGAAAAACATGTTTTTGCTATTGTACAGAGCCTCAAGAAGTTTAGGCACATGCTATCTAATAATAGAATTCACTTAAAGGTTGCACATCTCACTGTCAAGAGTTTTTTTATTAAACAAAGATATAAATGACAAGAGAGCTGGTTGGATAACTAAGGTTCAAGAATTTGATGTTGACATCCAAGTAACCAAGCTTATTAGAGGTAAAGGATTATATGAGAAGCTTGCTAAAAGTGAAGAGTTTGAGGAAAGACAACAAGAAGAGACCAAAATGGTGCTGAATAATAATGAACGAGCCAATGCACCAGCTCAAATAGATAGCTGGGCACATCATATGATGCATTATTTGCAGACTAGTGAGTGCCCAATTGGTTTAGATAGGGCAAAAAGAAGATATTTCAGATTGCAAGCTACTGCTTATGCTATTATCGATGGTATTCTATATAGGAGAGATTTTAATGGTGTTTTTCTGAGGTGTGTTAGACCTAAAAAAGTTAGACTATTAGAAGAGTTTCACAATGGACCTTCAGGAGGTCATTTTACAGCTAGAACAACTGCCTTGAAGATAATGTAGGCTGGTTATTACTGGCCTGATCTATTTAAGGATTATTTTGATTGGGTGAGAAGATGTGAGAAATGTTCCCTATTTGCAGGTAAGCAAAGACTTACTGCCTTACCCTTACATCCTGTTAAAGTCAAATAGCCATTCGCAAAGTGGGGATTAGATTTCATAGGACCAATAAATCCACCTTCAAGTGTAGGCCACAAGTGAATTTTGACTGCCACAAATTATTTTACAAAGTGGACCAAGGCTGTTTCTTTAAAAGAAGCAAATGAATTTGCTGTCCTAAGTTTTTATCAGGACTTAGTGTCAAGATTTGGTACACCAGATTGAATCATCTCTGATAATGGTCTAGCCTTTTTGGGATTGAGAATTTCAGATTGGTCTGTCAGAAATAACATTTATTTGAATACTTCATCTAACTATTACCCACAGGGTAATGGGCAGGATGAATCTACCAACAAAAATTTGATAAGAATCATCAAGAAGACTATTTAGGATAATCAGAAGACTTGGCATGAAATGTTAAAGTTAGCTCTATGGGCTGACAGAATCACACCTAAGAGGGCTACTAGTTGTTCCCCATATGTGCTTACCTATGGAAAAGAGGCTTGGTTACCTATTTCAATTGAATTGCCTACATTAGCCTTTATCAAAGAACTTGAGTTGCTAGAGGAGTAGCCTCTTGTAATCAGATTTGCTTAGCTCATGGAGCTGAAAGAGACAAGGAAAGAGACCTTAAGGAAGCTTGATATGCATCAAACCCAAATGAAGAGTGCATTTGATAAAAGAGCGAGACCAAGGAACTTTATTGTTGGAGATCTGGTGTTCAAGTGGAATGAACTAAGGAGCACGCTAGGTAAGCATTTTAAATTTGATGCCATTTGGGATGGGCCTTATGTTATCACAAAGTGCAAAGAAAATAATGCATTTTAGTTGTCCAGGTTGAGTAGAGAGGTGTTGCCAATCCCAGTTAATGGGATCCACCTCAAGCATTACCTCTGAGGATAAGAGAGTTTTTTGTATATAGTAGAGTAGTTTTGCAGTAAATAAGTGCTCATGCACATTTGTTTTAGCATTTTGTTTTGGCTGTCAGGGCCTGTTAGTTTGCTTTCAGTAGAGTTGTTTCTAGTTTTGCTGCTACTTCTTAAACTATTAGAGAGCTGAAATATAGTGTTTTATGAGTTTCTGAGAAGGACAGAGTATGACTCTATACCCAATGAATGACAAGGCAACTGGTCAAATGCTTAGCAGGCAAGCATATAGCAGAAGTTGTTAGAAATGTTACCATTTTTTGACCCCATCTCAAAAATTAGCTGAGCAGATTTATCATTTATAATTTGTAAATGTGGTCTCTCTAGAATCGGTAATGACTGATATAGTCTGGTATTTTGTTTCATACCCTTCACATACTGACAAATTCTTCATCCTTGTACCATCTTTTTGACATCAACACTCATTCCTAGCCAATAATAACTCTCATTCAGTAGAGCTATTATTTTATCTACTCCAAAATCTCCACCCAATCTGTCACTATGCTTTTCTCTGATTAGATTCTCCTTCATGGAGCCTCTAGGAATACATAACTTCTTTCCCTTGAATAGTAGGTTCTCTTGAATGAAATACTCCAGCCATGGAGTTTGATCCAATTCCACTAGATTCTTACATGCTAATCATGCCTCTCTAAAATCTAGGTCTTGTTCATACAACTCACCCAAAGCATCAAAACCAATAACATTCACTTTTATCTCATTCAACAACAAAGTTTTCCTACTCAGTGCATCAGTAACTCAATTGGATTTACCACTCCTATGTTTTAACACAAAAGAATAACTTTATAAAAACTCAATCCATTTCATATGCCTCTAGTTCAGCTTACCTTGGTTATTCATGAATTGCAGGGCATGATTGTCCGTATACAACACAAATTATTTTGGCTCCAAATAATGCCTCCACTTCTTAAGTGCCTGCACAATTGCATAGAACTCCTGGTCATACACAGAATATTTCTTCTTGGCTTAATTCAACTTCTCATTGAAGTACGCTATTGGTCTTCCTTCTTGGTTGAGAACTCCTACTATTGTTGTTCCACTTGCATCACAATCCACCTAGAAAACTTTTCCAAAGTCTGGCAGCACCAACACTGGCTATTCTGTTACCTTATTCTTCAACAACTGAAAACTTTTCTTTTCTACAACCATCCACTTGAACTCTCTTCTGGTTGCCTTCATCATTTCTATAATAGGAGCACATATCCCACTAAAATTTCTTATGAACTTCCTATAGAAGCTCACCAACCCATGAAAACTACAGGCTTCAAAAGCACTCCTTGGTGATGGCCATTCAACAATAGCCTTTACATTTTCATGATCCACTTTTAATCCTTCTTCTGAAACTACAAATCCCAAGTACACTAACTCCTTCATGAAAGTACACTTTTTCATATTCACCATTAGTTTTTATTCTTTCAATCTTTGTAAGACAACCCTAATATGTTCTAAATGTTCTTCTTTTGTTTTACTAAAAATTAAAATATCATCAAGATAAGCTATGACAAACTTACCAAGATAGGGCTTCAACACTTGATTCATCAATCTCATGAATGTACTGGGTGCATTTTTCAATCCAAATGACATGACCAACCACTCATACAATCCATCCTTCACCTTGAATAATGTCTTCCACTCATCCCCTTCACAGATTCTAATTTTATGGTACCCACTCTTTAAATCAATCTTGGTGAAATATCTTACTCCACTCAAATAATCCATTAAATCATCCATTCTGGGCAGTGGGAATCTATATTTTATGGTGATCTTATTAATTGCATGAGAGTCTATACACATCCTCCATTCACCTCCCTTTTTAGGTGCTAATACTGTAGTACAATACATGGATTGAGACTTTCCCGAATCAGCCCCTTGTCCAACAACTCCTGGACTTGTCTATTTATTTCCTCATTCTCTTGAGGTGTCATCCTATATGGTGCCTTATTTGGTAAACTTGCACCTAGGATCAAATCCATATAGTGATTGATTTCTCTCACTGGTGGCAGTCCATCCGGCAACTCCTTCATCATTGTGTTAGAATACTCATCAACCAATTCTTGAATTTCTATCGGTAGCTTTTCTTCTTTTTCTGCTATCATATTTTGAGATGGTTGGGCTACAAATGCATAACAAACAAGATTCTTCTTAAGATCCTTCAGGAACTTCTTTCCTGAGACAAGACACACCTTAGAAGTACCTTATGTATCTTCATCTTTATCCTTCATAGGATTCAAAATAAATTCCTAACCATCCTTCTTAATGGTATATGTATTACTTTTACCCTCATGAACAACTCATCTATCAAATTTCCACGTTCTTCCCAGCAAGATATGATAGGCATCCATTGGCATTACATCACAAAGTATTTCATCCTTGTAATTACCAATATGGAAATTAACCAAACATTGTTCTCTTAGCAATAATTGGTGCTCCTTCTGCAACCATGAGACCTTGTATGGGTTGGGATGCTTCATTCTTTTCAGCTTCAACTTCTTCACCATTTCTTCAAACACAATATTGTCTGTGCTGCCACTATCAACAATCACTTTACAACACTTGCCACTTGACTTGCATTTGGCTCTAAACAAATTTCTTCTTTGTATTGGTTATGTTTCTTCCTTCTTAGGACTTAACAAAATCTTTCTTATCATCAAAGACTCTCTGTCCTCTAGGTCTTCTCCATGCTTCGAAGTTTCTATGACTTCATCTTCTACTTGGGCCACATTAACTTTGGCCTATTTTCCTTTACCTCCACCTTGAAATTGTGGATATTCAAAAGACCTATGTCCAATCTTTCCACATTGGTAGCATGCATCGGTGAAGCCTCTACTTCTCCCTCTTCCAAAGTTACCTCTTCCTTGAAAGTTTCCTCTGCCTCCCATTTCCTGAGTCTGGGAGGTACCATCTTCATCTTGTTTGGCAGGATATCCTCTTCAACCACTACCATGAGCATTTCTACCTCTACCCCTATTATTATTTTGTTGTTTCCTATTCAACTTCTCTTTGGTCATCAATGCACATTGGTAGGCCTTCCACACTCTGCAATCTGAGAAATCTAATCTCATCTTGTATAGATACCCACAAGCCATTTAGATACCTTGCAACCTGCTCAACCTCATTCTCTGAGTAGTCTGCTCGAATGCTCAATCGGTAAAACTCTTCTGTGTATTCCTTGACACTGGATTCTCTTTGCTTTAAGTTCTACAATTTTCTAAACAAATTTATCTGATAGTCTACAGGCATGAATTTCATCTTCAATTTATTTACTATTCTGTCTCATGACTTTATCTTCTCCTTGCCTCTTCTTCGTCTATCAGTCTGCAAATGATCCCACCACAGGGATGCATGCCCTTTCAACTTTGTATAGGCATATTTCACCTTCTTGTCTTCTTCTATACCTTCAAAGTCAAAGTACTTCTCCATCTCAGTGATCCAATCCAACAATTCATCTAAATTCAGGTTACCACTATAGTCTAGAGGGTTAAAATAGGATCTGGTATTTATTTTGGTTAGGGCTTGAATGAACCTCTCTTCTCCTTGATCAAGCTCAGGTTGGTTTTTTTCTCCTTCAACTTCAACTTACTCTTCTTCATCATCACTCACGTCTTCGACATGATGACCTCTTTGTTGTGTAGTTTCAACAGCCTCCAGTCTAGCCATAATTCCCCTCAACATCTCCATCAAGACATGGTTTGCATCTCTTCACACCCCTCTTCCTCTTCCACATCTTCTTTGTGTCATTTTATGCAAGTCCTTTGCAGTTGCAGGTCTTCTTCCTTTGCTCACTTACCCACAACAAATTTCCTTCGAGACTTCATAATATCTTTGACACTTTCTCCAGGAGAAAACCTCCTCTAATACCACTTGATGTTGTCAAGATTGAAGAGCCTTATCATGCTGTCAATCAAGTAGCAAAACAATCCTACAACGCAACAAATTTTCAATAGAAAAACAACCCTCCTTTTATTTCTATCAACTGAGTACAAATTACATTCAAAAGCTCAATTTATAGAGATTCAACATTTGAGACAAAATTGACATTTTTAATCAAACAATTTCCTCCCCAATTCCTCATATAATATAGTTCGATCAATAATCCCCATTGTGAACATCACTTCTCCCCCTCATCACATTTTCTCTCATCTCTACATTCCAATCAATACAAGGAAAATAGTTTGATTCCACTTCCACCGATGAAACGGTCTCCAAAATGATTAACTATTGAAGACATATTGAACCATTGAACCATATAGGCTTCATCTCCATCCCATCAAAATGTTGAGCAGATGGCTTAGGAACTCCCTTAGACATAAGAATGTCTCACCGATAAAGCATGTAGCACCACCGCATACACATCGACATACAAAACTACCTTATTGACACTTCAAAGAGACTGAGCTCCAAGTCCTGTTGACTTCCATTCTCCCACCGATGAGAATCAATGTTGTGTATTGAGCTATCGAAGGAACATCTTAGAGACTCCTATCGAAGTGAACAACTCCCACCAATATTACTTTGCATCATTACATTGAGGGGATGACTTAACACCTTCCACCAATACAGGAGAGTCCTTCCGATGAAGATTACAACCATTATGGTATCATCTCATTAAAGGGACTGTATCCAAAGTCCCATCGACAACACAATGTCACTTTGATGAAGGAGTTAATACCAACCTGTAGAGAACTTATTAGACCATCGAGGGGATTGTTCACTAAGTCCCATAAAAAATGAAGTGTTAGACTAATGATGGAATAACACCAACCAACGGGGCTAGGGTTTTAAAAAAATAACTTCAATGCATCTACAAAATAGAAAAAAATTGAGAACAAAAATTTGCTTATGTATATATTGATGTAGATGGCTTGAGAGCTCAAGATGCTCCTACATTGGTTCCTTTTAAATTTCTTTGTTCTTGAGTTCCTCCTTTTGAGGGAGGGGTTTTTGACATTTATTAATTAAATGTCCAAATTTTCCACAATTTTGACAAAAAGGGGTAGAGTTTGTATGAACAATTTGTTGATTCTGTTTACCAAATTTTGATTAAAGAATTATTTGGGTGGGTAATGCTTTATTCATTTCAATATTAATACAAAACCTAGCAAAAACCAACCTTGTGTTTTCCAAAGTTACCTTATCAATCTAGAGAAATTGCCCAAAAGAATTTGCTATGCTTTGGATAATTTTGGGATTCCAAAACTCCAACAGCAAACTTGACAAACACACCCAAGTAGGAGAAACCACACATAGATCTGCTGAAGGATCAAATCTAGGCTTCCATTTGCAAAGAGAAAGGTTGTTACAATTATTTTTATCAAAAAACTAAGGGCCTTTAGTTAAAACCTTAATCATCTTCATTAATGGTGAATTTGAATAAAAATAATACTCCATTCATCTAATAGTCACACTACCTTTCACATTCCAAACCTCATTCACCCACTTACAAACAAGATCAACATTAGGATGAAATACAAAAAATCTATCAACCAGAGTATTCACCATGGAAGAAATAGAGTCATCCATTAAAGAATCTGCAAGACTCAAAGCAAGCCCCTCCTCAGTTAGCCACACCTATGAGGCAATTATACCTACATCGTTTGAAGCACCTGATCCTTTGACTTGGTCAGCCCAAGATTGTTGACCCATCACATCAGGGCTTGTTAGTGAGGTACCAGAAGGTGAACCTATGACAAGGGGAGGGCCCGAAGGGGGGCCCCTTGAGTAGTCACCCATCCTGCCGAAACTTCATAAATTGAAAATTCACCAAACCCTAGAAAAGGAATTTGTTTCCTCATTTATAACAAATAATTCTATAGATAAGGTTTTATGACCTGTGGTAATAGGAAAGTTGATTTTTCAAATGGCATGAGTATTGAGATTGTTATGAATTTTGAGGGTGCTAGTGTTGTGAGTAATGTGAGAATTGTCATAACCCATCCTTTGGAGGAGACAAAAGGGACTATGTTAATTGCAACTTTCATGCCCAATATTTTTACTTGAGCATAACACAAACCCATTCACTAACAATATAATAAAATTCTAACTAAATTTGTTTCCTTGAAGATTTATAAAAGGAATTGCCAAATTAATAGAAATAAAAGGAAAGTCTTTTAGAGACTAATAAAAAATGTTTAAATCAAATTTAAAAATACTTTAAATGGAATAAACAAAAATTCTATGAGACATACAAGTAAGTAAATTTATTGAATTATAATTTTACTTTCAATAATATTTTTGTTAAGGCCATAAAATATAATAATATAAGATTAATTTTTTTTAATTGAAATTTTGAAATCATATAATCTATTAATTTCTAGTCATCAAGATCCCTCGAAGGGCGGGATGAGAGCATACAGTGTCCAGATTATATATAATCATCCTTCTATATTAAAAATATTTTTTGGTGACAAGCCGCATAGCTTGGAAACAAATTTTAATATCAAAAGTTCAGTGATGCCCTATAGATTTAATAAGGAAAAATTAAATGCAAAAAATAAAAACTATACTTGACCAATTAAAACATTTGTAGCATTCATTCAATCATTTATAAGGAATTCTAGAAATTCTTGAAACTTTGATTAATAACAAATATTATTTATATAAGAAATAAAATTAATTACTTATTTTTTAATGATGGCATTCTACAAATAGATACTCCCTTAAATAGTTTCCAATAAATTTATTTATTTATTTTTTACTGACATATATGTATATATATTATTATATTTATTATTATAAAAGTAAATAGCTTTATATACTAATACTAAAAAAGATATAACTTTCTCATTTCTAAACGAAAATTAAAAATTCAAAAATATTCTAGAAAGCTAAGACTAGGTACCATAAACCCAAAATTATTTAAAGAATATGTACATTAACATGAATGAGCAATTTTAACTAGAACAACATGAAACAAGCTAGATTTCATGAAAATAATCTTGAATAAAATCTACAGGATTAGTTTTTTATTTATTTTGCAAACTGATTAAAGAATAAAATAAATATATTTTATATATAATTGTGTTTGAAAATTAATTACATATATTCTTAATATAATTATATTTAATCTATTCGCTAGTACATTGTGTACAATAAATAGAATGAACAATAACTAAATTATTCTTTTTCATATCAAAAATTGAGAATCTAATTAATTATAGATTGTAGATAAAAATAACGATTCCCTATTTTAATAGATTTTGAATAATTTGCATAGTAATTACAAAATAGAAATTTATTTATTTATTTTTACTCTAAAATTTTGCACAGTATACAAAAATAGAATAACCAGAATGCTCAACACAAATTTTCTTTTGTTAAAATCTGTAAAACAATTGAAAGTTTTGGATCAATAACTTTTTAATTCAATAGATAATAATCACACATTGGTAAAAATCATAGAGGAATATTTATAGTACATTTAGTGATAAATTACGAAAGGGTTCCTCCAAATCATATGACATATTGATTATCTTCAACAACTCCTCAACAATCTGCAGCAAAAGGAACTTTTCAAACAAAGAGTAATAGAGATAACACTCTCCACCCAACCATAGGGTTTGAGACAAACCCACCCCTGAGCCAAATGTTCTCAAAAGGATCTTTTCCATAGATTACATAGGAATATACACAAAAACATTAAAAAAACATTCCAAACACTATCCACACATTATTTTCCAAAACATACAAAGACACAAATCCCAAAAAAAAATAGCACAAATCGATCACAGATGGACCCATTAAGAGGGGGAGTAGAGGGTACACTTCAATAGGATTGATGGGATGCACTCCAATGGGTTTTTAATGAATTCTATAGCACTCCACATAAAATCATACCACACACCCAAAATCAATCAACCATAAACTCTCAATTCTCCAACTCCCAATTCTCCACATTCAAATATGCTTCAAATATCATTCCCCATCAACAATTTTCAATGCCATGATCCATATTTTTCACATGCAATAATACATATGAAACCCCAAAGGAGGAAAATCATACCTCTTAAGAAATTTTTTGCATCCCACCATTTCCAAAACAATATGTCACTCATGCTAAAATATACAAATAAATATATATCCCAGAAGAGACAACTACATATCTCTCAACCCTATACGTGGGCAACCCATACCCAAAAATTTGGAGTGCTACACCAAACACCACTCCCAATCCCATAATAAAAACAAATACTAAAATAATACACAATGATTTACAATAAAAATAAAGATTGTGGAAAGTTCAATAAATTATTTACATTCTTTTCAAATAGAAAATAAATCATTCCTCAAGATAGCTTCTAGGAATATCGAATTACTTGAACTCTTTTCCCCCAACATCTTCAATCCATGCAAAACTTCAATTTTTTATTCTCCAAAAATTCTCAATTAACAACCCAACTTGACAAGACAAGAAAATACCCATCTCACAGAAGGAAGAAGTAGAAGAAAAATCCTTCTTTTTCAAACCCAAAATACCATTTTTATTCCAAACAAAATGACTCTTTAACTTCCATGGAAGGGTGACTCTTCCCTTCCCTTCCATTCACGTCACTAACTTTCTAGAAAACTTTAGAAGGTTCAAAACTTAATAAAAACATTAATTTTATCCACAAATAGACCCCCAACTTATGGGTATATATCTAAAGTACAAATTTTCAATAACACAAAATAAGACCTCAAAAATCCTTCTAAAGAACAATAAAATTTTTATAACTCAAGGACCACGTAGCTACACAAAGAATTTGGTCAACATAACAAATGACAAAACAATGATCTTCCTAGGAACCTCTCAATATTTTTATTGGCTTTGTTATTATCTGTACACTCGAAACATCTATTAGTACCAATGACATATAAAGATATAATTACATAATCATCTCAAAGCAATAAAATAATTCACATGATATAAGTATTCATACAAAATTTTCAATTTCTATCACAACAATACATTTAAATAATAATACTTAACTCTTAATTAACTATCCAAATCATATTTCATGAGATAAAATCATATTCTAACTAAATTAACATAGTCATCTTAAAACAATAATAATTAACATATCTAAATTTATTGAATATATTCATACAAATTCATATAACAATAATATCTCATACAAAAAAACTTATTTATAATAATAAACAAATATATGTCTTATAAAATATATACTAAATCAAATTATACAAATAATAATTATAGACTAGCTAAATTATTTATTTAAATTAATCATCTCATAATATATCAAATTCACTTAATTAAATATGCTAATAAAATCCAGACATAAATAATATTCTAGTAAGGTTTAAACTCAACTCACATTAATAAGTCACTAGAAACAAAATAGGTGGCCTTATAGCAGCCCCATCATCAACCATGATGCGTTTAATGCTATTTTGTGAACTTGGATTTGTAGGTAGAGGGGGAGATCACCTTGTTTAGCAATGTCATTGTTTGTAGGTAACTTTCAAAATTGAATGTGGAAGAAGAATTCTTTTTGTTTGGAGTGGCTTGAACTAGATGGACTAAATCTAAGGCATTAAGGAGAATATTCTTATGAGTAGGAGAAATTTTGAGGAGGTTTAGCATATGAGAAAATTTTAAATTACTAGGAGTGAGGTTTGGCTATTCTAGTTTATGGGTAACACAAATTTCTTGATCTTTGTACAACTATATGTTATATATAGCATGTTCTGATAAAAAAAATGAGTTGGTGACTTTGTTATTGATTATTTGGTTTATGATCTTCATGTTGTTGACACATAAGCACACTCAAGAACTTATGTCATTGCTCCTCAATGAGTTTTGAAATGGTCTTGTTGTAATTATAGCACACCTTTGTATCATACACCTTCACCTTATGAAACAAGTAGTATGAATTAGGCTCATAAGGATAATGATATGATCCCTACCTATTGTTTCTTGAAAAAAGGTTTTTCAATGGTTTTGATAAAATTTTATGTTGTTCTATAGATATTCATTGATGTTGATGTTAATACTTGTACCTTGATCATTATTTTTTATAGGTGTGTCAATTATCCTATCCATAATTGTATTATGATTGTTCTTTAGGATCTTAATAGTGGAAGGGTTTCTTCCATTATTTTAAATGGTTTGGGAAGTGATGATCTTTTCATTTATTCCATAAACTCTTCATTCACTATCAATAGCAGCTTGGTTGATTATTAATGAGATTTTTTGAGCTTTCTTATATCACTTGTAAGGTAATTTTTGGACCTCCTCTCTTGTGTCCCTATTGAGGGTGTGCAAGTTCAAAGGTCACATAGTTCTCAATGGTCCATATTTGAGGCACTAGTTGATGAATACAAGACTTTCCTCTAACATGTAACAACATGTGTGACCAATCCATTTGCATCTAGTTTCATACTTAAGAATTATCAGATTCTTATCTTCACTAGTTTATTCATATCGAAGGCAGTGACAAATTTATCAATGAGCTACCAAAAGGAGTGTATAGGTACCTTAGAAAGGTGATAATACCAATCCAAGGCAATTCCTTTAAGGGTTTTTGGAAATATTTGGGTTAGAACTCCATCCTATGGGAGGAGTTCTCTTACAACTATTGTGTATGCCTTGATGTGTGAGTTTAGGTCTCCTTCCCCTTGAATTTGGTAGGTTAGGTAGGGGATGTGATAGATAAATTTGAGATGCAAACATAAATGAAAGATAAACCAAATCAAATACAATTTACCTCCCTTTTCATAAACAAATCTAACTTCACTGATTGAGCATACTGAAGTGCACCCAACTCCAATCGGTTGCTCGTTGCTACATTGATATGTGGATTTCTCAGTTTGATAGCATAACCTTGTGATGTGAGGATGATAAGATCTAGAATGATTTCAGCAATGTGATGTTGTATGAAGATGAGAGATCCTTAGATGTTTTGGAGAACATTTTATTTATAGACTTGTTGAAATGCCAATCAACGGTGGAGGAAGATCAGAGAGATAAATGGTTGAGAATGGTTGAGAGGATGTGCACAAATGAGAGAGTGAAAAGTGTCCTTGTGCTCTCATGCATTAGGGGAGTTAACAAATTTGATTGAAGAGTTGACTGAATTGATTATTTAGATAACTAAATTGATTAACTAGTCAACTAAATTGATTGATTAGTTAACTAGATTGACTAACCTATTAACTGATTTGATTGATTTAGTTAACTAATTTGATTGATTAGTTATCTAAACTGATTGAGAGTGAATTATGAATGAGAGGGAATAATAGGAAATTAAATAAATCAATTATTTAATTTCGTGCACATTGATAAATAAATAAAATATTAAATTTTATTTATTTTGAAGAAATGGATTATTAGCTTTAATTAAATAAATAATTTAAATTTATTTAATTAATGTGTCAAGGAAAATTGATTTAATTAAATAAGTAGAATTATTTAATTAAATATTGAGGAATAAGATGGATATCAATAGATGAACTTAATCAAATAATTAAGAATTATTTAATAGTGAAGTATGGTAGATGAATGGCTGATCTAGGAACGGGATAATTTTAGGTGTCTACATTTTGCCCCTCTTTGGGATGGTGTTGCGAAGTAATGTCATTTCAAAGAAGTTTAAAACATAGTGCTAGGTTGGATAGAAGAAGATTTTGGTGGATTAGAAATGATGATGCCCTAGTTGGGTAGAAGTACTTAGTAGATTAATTAATAGGTTGAAAGATGCCCTCTCAAGAGGATAGACAAATTGGAAGAATACAGATGTGCTCTCAAAATGAATGGATATGAAGAAAAGAAGGAGATAGAAGATGGAGAACAACATAGAGAAAAATGAAGAATATAAAAGGATGGATGATAGAATGATGGATTTAAGAGTAGTTATGCTAACTTGAGTAGAGCAATCCTATTGTTTGATATAACACTAGACATTATGCACCAAGGTATAAGGACCAAGGTGACGATGTGTCTTGTGCACCAAGCATAATACAACCTTGTCTAGACATATGAGGAAGGATATTTAGAGCATTAAATTCCTAATGTACAGAAGGTTTGATATGACCTTAGGTGTAAAGGATAATACAAAAAGCTATTCCAACATACACAAGATATCAATATTAGCTAGAAAGATACAGATGTGAGACAAATGCAAGATAAAAAAGATGACACACACAAGAAAGAAAACAAACAAGCAAGCATGTACAAATGATACAAAAACAAATAAGGTATTGCCCCTATCAAGCTATAAACCAATGATCGATTTATTGACTGATTGATTTGATGATGATGATAGTGTTGTCATTGTGGGGAATGATATATCCCTAGATCAACACAAGGATGCAGGATTGAAATATCCCATTGATGATTGATTGATGATGATTAATTGATTTGGTTTATGACAAGATTAGGATCAAGACCAAAGCATGTGATTGGATGATTTGGCTAGATTGATTAACTAGATTGGTATGGATTAAGGATGATTTGCATTTGGTTTATTGCTTGGATTTTTTGAATATTTGAGTTTTTTTTTGTATTTTTGAGATTTTTTATTGTTTTTTGGATTTTTTGTGATTTTTTGGTTGTTTTTGGATATTTTTGTGATTTTTTGATTATTTTTGGATATTTTGAGATTTTTTTTATTGTTTTTGGATATTTTGAGATATTTTGATTGTTTTTGGAGATTTTTGAGATTTTTTGATTGTTTTTGGATATTTTTGAGATTTTTTATTGTTATTGGATATTTTTGAGATTTTTTATTATTTTTGGATATTTTTGAAAAAAAATTATTGTTTTTGGATATTTTTGAGATTTTTTTTATTGTTTATAGATATGTTTGTTTTATGGGATGGCATTGTATTGGAGTTTGGATAGCCTTATTGCTAGATACCAATGACAAGGGAAAACTAGGTCTAGATGCAAGGAAGAAGATGGGATTAGATAAGTGGACAAAAGGATGGCTGATAATAAATGGGATGGAAGATGCACGATAACGGGATGGATAAAAGGATAGGTGACAGTGTGTGGGATGGAAAGCTCATGATAGAGGGATGGATAAAAGGATAGACAAGAGTGTATGGAATGGATGAATGCATCATAAGTAAGCTAGGATGTGATGTCCAAAGACTATGTCACATAGGAACAACATGCCCCATTCTAGGTAGTATGTTTAGGATTTACATGACAAATCTTAGGATGAGAGGATGAGTGGATTGGTTGAAAAGGATGAGGTATATCAAGAGATTTTCTAAAGAATTTTTCAAAATTTTGCCCATGTACCTTTCTCAAGATCAACAGGAGGAAGGGAGGATAGATGGATGATGGGAAGGGTATGTGACTATAATAGCTAAGGATGGTAAGATAGGATATGATAGGATGAGGTAGATAGAAAGGACATGATAGGTTGGAAATGACAGGTTGGATGAGACAACGTGCCCCCAAGTGCAAGACACATAGATAATCAACCTACACATGATGTTTATCAGGTTTTCATCATGGTACTTATCCAAGATGCTTGATTACTAGGTTTTCACCATTGGACAAAAGGATTTCTCTTTACTATTTTGATTTTTTAATTTTTTAATTTTTCTCTTTTGCAATACTTGGATGGAATAGGTGGATATGGACAAGAAGGATTCAGGCATGTAGTTCCATACAAGGTGATAGTTCCATTTACATATGGATGACACATATGGACCATATCAAATGTCATTATGCTCATAGATGTTGGTAGGGAATTGTATGAGAGGGGGATGGAGTAGGCGGATAATGGATTATGATGTGGATTATGTATGGAAGGATTATGCAAGGATGGAAAGGAGATAGTGGATTATGGATGGAATGATAGTAGATTATAATGTGGATTATGGATAGAAGGATTATGCAAGGATGGATGGGAGATAGTGGATTATGATGTGGATTATGAAAAAGCATGGACCATAGGGATATGATGGATGAAATATGTGGTATAATGGATTGAAGATGGGGAGATGGAGGTATGTGGAAATGTTGCAGAATGCAAAGGAACCAAGACCAACAGTTGCACACACCGAATAGGATTTTGAAGCTTTCAAGGAAGTGTAGGAAGTAATGGATTTGTTTTCATAGAGGATGGTCGATGTAGAAATTTGTGTACCCACATAGACTTAGGGTTTTTATGATTTTTGCATTGTGATTTATGGGATGAATGAATTTGAGATTTCTGGATGAAGTGAGATTGTTGGGATTTTTGGGATGTGGATGCTTCATTTGACTTAATTTCTTTTTGCTTAGGGACCCAAACCATTTTATTTTTGGACTTTTTCTTTTGAAAGTATGGGCTTGAGTAGTCTTGTGGATAGATTTTTCTTAGACTCTTTGCATTAGTGCCCTAAGGCATAAGTATTTTTAGGAATTTTTTCCTTTATGGGTAGAGACATCCAAAAATTTATTTGTGAATCCCATGGACTTGGTGGAAGCTTCATGTTTTATCGATGTGTGCATTTGTTGTTCATGATTCAGAATGTGAGGGGATTTATTGATGGAGGGATTAAAAGTGGATTTATGGATAAATGGATAAGGGGATTGGATGATAGGGATATTAGGCATTGGGATAAGTGGATGTAGAGTGGATGGAGGGATATTAGGAGTTGGAAGTAGTGGAGGTAAAGTGGATAAAGAGAGGTGTATGGTCACATGCTTTCAGGATTTGTAGGATGATGGGAGAGGAATGGTAACATATGTTTTTGGGATATGATGTGGTTTATGATGGAAAGGAGTTGATTTAGAAGGCATGGAGGAAGTACCAACATCTCAAGATTATTTTTCTTGGGGTATATAACCAAGGCCATATGATTGCAAATGGACTTTGACATGGATGGGCTCCAACATACCTTGTTCAGGAAGGACTAAGCCTTTACCTTGATAGTTCATTTTTTGGAGTATGCAGTGGATAATGAGATTATGGGTGGTTTGGACACTATATGTGAGCTCATTATTTGATGGAGAGGAGAAAGTGGTAGATAATGGTTGTTACTCTCCTAAGGAGGAACATTCATGGATGAGGGTGGTAAGACCAAGGGGATGTGTTGGTGGATTTGAAATATGGTCAATAGTGGGTGATGCAGGATTATTAGGATCTTGATTACCATTATGCTCATTAAGATCCATGCTATTTGTTTGATCATCTATGTCTACTTGGGAGCCAAGTGTCTTATCAAGGAAAGTGGATGTTGTAGGATCATGGATAGGATTAGGTGGAGGATGGATAGGAGTAGTTTGGTTATCTTGCTCCTGGATGGTTGTGAGATTATGGATAGGATCAATTTTCTTAGGGATAGGCTCTTGGTAATAGAGAGGATTAACATGGATAATGTGATAGTGAGCTTGGATAGGATGAACTTGGATTACTTGCTCATAGGTAGTAACTTGATCATAGATAAAATCTTGATCATAAAGAGGAAATTGTGGAGAGGATGAGTGGAAGTGATTTGATCATTATTTAGATGAGGGGTTAATGTTTCCACATGCTTTAGATTATACTCTTGATATAACTCTTGATTTTCTTGAATGGAAGTGGAGGTAGAAGACTCTTGAATAAGCTTGAGAGTTCCTAGATGGTCAACAACATGAAGGTAGAATGAATCTGACGGGTGTATGCAAGAAGTTGTGTCCACTTTTTGGCCAAAAAGTGGAAGTGTTTTTCCTGATTTTCAGAATTTGTCACATTTGACCTAAAAATTTGAAGCACTTAAAGGTGGAATCTTGGAAAAAGTCACTAAATATGAAATGTAGTACTCGGAGTCTAGTTTTCAAATATATAATTTTTTTCAATACCCAGATGATAGAAATTGATTTTGAATAGGCGTTTCTAAAAACCACTATTTAAAAGTCACTTTTTTTTTACTATACCATGTACGTGTACGTCATCCATATTTTGACCTAAATAATCATATTTTTCAAAATCCTTTTGCGAAAAGATTTGTAACTCACTGAAGCACGTTTTCCATATTTATTTGTAATTTTTTATTGAATAATTTTTTTTTTATTAATTTTTTATTGGTCATTTTTTGTCTTTTAAAAAATCATCATGTACGTCACGCATAAGATGACCTAAACTTAACATTTTTTGAAATTTTTTTTTTTAAATTGAAAAGAATTGTCTAAAGTACGTTTTCATACAATTTTTTTTACAAAAAAATATTTTAATAAAAAGTTATTAAAATATTAAAAAACCCTGATAATTCAAGGTTATGAACCTATTTCATCATAAATTGATTAAAAAATTAAAAAAAAAATTTAATTGTAAAAAAAATTACATATTTAGAATCTACATTGTCTCCTCTATAATGGGTTTTAATTTTGTCAAAATATTCTGCAAAATAGACCTTTAAATATATGCCCAAAGTCACTATTTTGTTGTAACATTGACAGGGCCTTCAAGGTGCAGGTCAAACTAGGACCAGATGTCAGGGTCGGGTCCCCAAAGCATTTTTCGAAGCGGGTTACAAAGCAAAACCCGAGCCTAAAATTCAAATTTTGAATAACGAGATCCCATTTATAGAACGCGATCCCGTTTATAAAACGGGATCCCGTTTACTACTCCATCGGTCGTGAATAAAACGGGATCCCGTTTAATAAACGGGATCGCGTAGTAAACGGGATCCCGTTTTATATAACGGGATCCCATTTTTTATTTGTCTATTTTTTTAATAAGACTGTACTATGACTGTCATTTCTACAACTTGCCCTACAGTACGGCCGACAGTGACTCTTGCAGCATTCTTTGGCATATTTCTTTCTTTTGCAGGTCCATCAACTTGAAGTATTGTTGGTATTTTGATAGAAGCCATCATGGAGACGTTATTTGAGTGGAATTTTGTTGAATTGGTACTTGTTTGAAGGATTTGAAACACATTCAAGTTTTTGACATTACATGCTTCATAAATTTTTTAATCATGGGATCACAAAGTCGTAATAAGAGGAAAGATAGGAAGCTATTAACCCCTGAAGAAATTGAAGCAAAGAGAGTGAAGGAGGCAAAAAGGCAAAGAGATAGAAGAGTAAAGATTCAATCAATGAACAATGCTGAAGCATCCAATTCCACAACTATTGAAGATAAAAATATTGAGGAGACCATGGATATAGATGATGCAAGTTTGCAAGAGGTGAATGTGGAAACTAATACGATTATGCAAACTACTCCTGGTATGTCTTCAAATCCCTCTATTAATGCTATGGAGAATGTTTCAATGGGCACAAATCCAGGTACTTCTTCAAATCCACTTTTGAATGAAATGGAAATAGTGTTGATAGGAGATTTAAAACAAGCTGGATATAACAATGTTGAGATTGATAATATTCGTAGAGATCAAAATTTGAAACAAATTGTAGTTGAAAATGAAAATGAAAATCCTTTTGTTGAAAATGAAAATGAAAATCCTTTTGTTGTTGAAAATGAAAATGAAAACCGTTTTGTTGTTGAAAATGAAAATGAAAACCGTTTTGTTGTTGAAAATGAAAACGAAAATCCTTTTTGTTGAAAATGAAAATGAAAACCGTTTTGTTGTTGAAAATGAAAACGAAAATCCTTTTGTTGAAAATGAAAATGAAAACCGTTTTGTTGTTGAAAATGAAAACGAAAATCCTTTTGTTGAAAATGAAAATGAAAACCGTTTTGTTGTTGAAAATGAAAATCGTTTTGAAGTTGAAAATGAAAATGAAAATCTAGGAAGTGATGTTGAAAATGAGAAATATTTTTTCAAAATTGAAAGAGATGTTTTGGATAATCTTCCTGGTAAAATTTCTTGGAGACAAATAAGAACACATGCCAATAGATTATATAAGGAATTTTTTTATCGTAAAAAACTATCATTTCAATGTCAACTAATGATGCAATTAATGAGAATGTGGAAAATGAGAAAAGTAATGAAAATGTTAGGCATTTTTGTTAAACCAAGAAAAAAAGATCAATCACTAAAACATGCTATGTCTACTGTTGCTAGTGCCATTGAGTCTATTGGAAGTAATAGTTGATCCAAAGATAAAAATGCAGCAAGACGAGCTATAACAACTGCTATAGTGAATAAAACAACTTTGAATAGAAGAATGGTAAGCAATATTAGTGGAATTCTAAAAATACATCCTAAAACATTGGTAAGAGCGGCAAAAAGAAGAGAAAGTATAGAAAATGATCCAATTAACCAATGTTGGAGTTTTAGTGGTCGACTCCTGAGATCTGACATGAAACTAAATGTTGAAATCAGATCTTTGATCGAAAAATATTGGCATGATAATACTAGGATATCGTCTAATGCTAGAGATGTTTTAAAATTAAGAGTGGGGTCCAAAGTTCGCGATCCTCATCCAAAACACCTATTAGATACAACGCAAACTAAATTTTATAGAAAATTTTGTGATGAATTAGTGTTACCTGGTAATATTAGAATAAGTCAAAGATCTTTTGAAAAATGCAAACCATGGTATGTAAAGATTAATAAGGAACGAATATCTTGTTGTTGTAAAACGCATGTTTAATTTCGTTATTATTATGATGTGTTTCAATATATACGTTGTACTTTACATCGTAACATGATTATATAGGAATGTGATATTAATATGCCAACTGAAGCAATAAAAGAGTTTATATCAAGTTTGTTCTGTGAAAGATCTAATGAAAAAGGTTTTTATTTAAGTTCATGTATTTCTGGACAATGCACTAGTCGTGGCAATCTTTCTTTGTTAAGAGTTTGTATGCATGAAAGTGTTGAAAATGATTTTGGACAACAATTAGTGGATGTTAAAAGATTTAAGAATGTTGAATATTCTTTAAAAGATGGAAAATTTGGAAAGTGTTGTGATTTAATTACAGAAAAGGTTAGTGTGCATGCATTCATATCAGAATTTAAAAGTAAAATTGTACCAAAATATGTCAAGCACTCTCAACAAGCTCGATGGCTTGATGGACAATTTTGTGAATGTAGAAACATATTTCCAGTTGGTACTATACTATCAGTGGTTGATTTTGTAGAAAACTATACTTTAGCTTCGCAAGAGGAAATTCAATCACAATATTACAATTCAGTGCAGGTTGCTATGTTTGTTCATATTGTTTATAGACATGCAGATGATAGCACAGAGAATGATAGAAAAGTTTTGAGGGAGTATCATTTCTATTTGAGTGACAACCGGTTACACTCGTCAGAGTTTGTTCAATATTGTTTCAATATATTTTATACAAATTTAAGAGAAAGAGGAATCTAGATGACTGAACATCTTATATGGTCAGATAATTGTACGGGGCAGTTCAAGAATGCTCGAATGTTCTATTGGTTATGTAGGGTTCACAAGGAGAATAATGTCCAACATATGTGGAATTTTTTTGAAGCTGGACATGGTAAAAGAGAACATGATGGAGTTGGTGCATGTGTTAAAAGAATTCTTGCTAGACAACAATTAAAATTTGAGGATGCAGTAAAATTTAAAGATGCACGTGGGATTGTAGATTGGTGCAATACAAGATTATGTACACCTGGATCAAGCGAGTACTCTACAGTTCGTCGATTCTTTTGGTTGGTTGAAGAAGAAAATATTCTACCTAGACTTGATTGCCAAACAATCAGTGGATCTACTAAATGGCATTCATTTAGGAGTTCGAATGCAAGTACATGGACTATCTGGACAAGGGAGCTTGCATGTTTTTGTCAGTTTTGTATTTCAGGAGATTGGGAAGCATGTGAGAATACAGAATGGGTTGAAGAGTGGAAACAAAGACCATTGACACTTGCACAAGCACATAATCAAAGTGAAACAACAATTGAAGACAATGATCAACTGTTTGTATCAGACGATTACGACCATGTTTCAGACCTTGTACAAGAAGGTAATTTAATTCAAATCATTTCATTTTATTTCACTTTGATTACTAATTTGTAGTGCTTTTATTTATTTATGTGTACATATGAATGCATGTATGTTGATTGGTCAAATTTTATGGACATGTGCAAATTATTGAATCAAAATTTGTTTTGCAGGACATGTGTATGCTATTGTTGCACCAAAGAATAATGAAGAGGAAACTGAATATTGGTTGGCTCGTTGTGTGGAGACTAAACATAAGTTAACAGCACCTCGAGAAGATGATGATGGCTTTCCTTATCCAACAGGTTTGATGATCCCCTTAAGACATCCCCTTAAGCATATTTTAAGAACTTCTTTGATCCCCTTAAGCAAATTTTAAGTATTTCTTTGATGATGCCTATCATTATCCAATAGGTTCGGTGGTGGTTGTTGGCACTTGGCTACGGAAATACCTAATAAGGAAGAATGGTTTGCCTGCATTCAAAGATTATGAAACACATAAGAAGATTATACACTACTCACATTTGGTGTTGGCAACAAATATAAAACTGGAGAGGTATCGCGGAAAACCTACAAATAAAGAGTTATGGAACATTTCTATGGAAGACCATGAGACAATCATCGATGCGTTGGAAAAAAGAGAGGATGGAGATGGTACAATAGAATAAGTAAATACAGGTAAATATAGTTAAATAGATTTATATTATTGTTTTAAATATGTATTAAATACATGTTTTGATATTTCTTGTGCGTTATTAGTTGAAATTGATTTAATTTATCCTTTTATATCCTCAGGCCATCATCACAAATTCATCAAATACTTTGAAACAAAAACTTGAGAGGCACTCGTAAATACAGGTACAAATTGTGTATATCTAGATAGTTTTATATAAATTAAAATACATGTTTTGATTCAGATATATTGATAAATTGCTTGTATTATTTTTATATTAGGTGGCATGAAGACCTGCTACATTCTCCTCAAGTTTTGGATTTTCTTGAGATGGCATATAACGACATTTTGTATTTACATTATTTTGAGTTGGCATATATGTACATACACAATTACATTATTACACATTTTGTTCAGAAATTTGTATACATGTGTATGTACACAATTTTATACTCTACAGTATTAAATTTATCAAAATTATTATTTTATGTATTTTATTTGTTAAATGTCCATGTTTTTCTACTTAGAATTTACTTTAAATTTGATTTATTATATTGTTCAATTTGGTTGCCTTGGGCAACTTCACCAAATTTTGAGAACTTAAGACGTCCCCTTAAGACATCGTAAATTAGGACCTCTTAAGACATTCAAAAAGTTAGCATAGCTTCTCTCATTAAGGTTATGTGGAATTAGTATTTGTGGCTTGAAACTCCTAACATTTGGTATCTATAAGTAGTAAAATCACATCAAGCCTACATGACAATTTGATGATGATAAATAAGTCCTAATCATAGTCATGTAGGTGTGAATTACACTCCTACCAGTAGTTTCACTCTTGGTGGCATGTCCTGTGTGTTCTTCCCCCTCTTGAGCATCTTTTTCAACCCCCAAATTGACCTTCCCTACCTCACATTTTTACCTAGTGCCCCCTTCATTTTTCCTACTTAGGGTCACCTCTTTGTGTCTTAGGGTTGCCCCTAGTGTCTCTAGGTTACTTGAGTGACCTTAATTAGTAAAAGTGGTGACCTTATTCCTAAAATGGGTGACCTTGTGGTTTTTAATGCATGAAATAACTCATATTTTTATCTTTTCTTCTTGATTTTTAACCCATTTTAACTCCCATTTTTTGTGCTAACTTGTGCTTTTCCTCACTTTATTTCTATTTTGAACTCATCATATTTTTGAGGGGTCCACCAATGTTAAGAGGAATTTGGAGGAAATATTACATCATATCATGTCCATTGAAAGTCATTAATGGTGGTCCTAAGTCATGCAGGGGAGTACTTGGGGTGGGTGGAATCTTTTGAAGAAGTTGTAAAAATTTGACTTGGGACAGGGTATATGAACTTGGCAAACTTTTGCAAAAAATGTTACAAAACTTCAAGTGGGAATTGGATGAAATGAATTGAAGAAAGGAATGATTTCTTCAAGGCAGTTAGGCTTCTACAATTAGGAAGAAATGAGTGTTTCGATGTTATGGGGAAATGATGTAAAACTAGACAATAGGATAGGAAGTGGGATGGGATAAATCATATCCTAAAGTTAATCTAGCTTTCACAAAGTGGAGGGAAGGGAAGATACAAAGGAATATAAATTGTGGGAGAACCATATGGGACCATAGCTAGGAAGTGGAGGGGAGAAATAGATGAGATCCAGGGCCTTTTGTCTAAAAATGTAAAGTATTAAGATCTTATAAGTTCCTGCAGACCTAAACTTATTTTAAAATTTGATTCACATCCTGAGTTTGTGTTCATAGGATGAAACATGTCAAGCACAAGATTTCCTTGAGTCCTAATGGACACTAAAGATCGTATTAAAAGGACTAAGGGAAGTTCTCATTTTAGTAGTTACACTAAGATTTGAAATTAAAGTTGACAAATCCTAATTAAAGTTACACTAAGGTTTCATTTTGTAAAATATTGGAATATCCCATCAATTTTCTTTGCATTAATGAAGTAAATCTATGATGAAATCTTTTGTCTTGTAAATTAAGTTGTTTATTAATCAACTTATCAAATCAAGTGATTTCTCATGATTATTTCTCAAATACATGTATATGAATCTTATTGTGGAGAAGACTGTGAAACAAAATAAGAAGTCAACTAGAACCAAAGTGATGAGAGTTTATTCAACTATAAATAGTTTGTGTAGAAGCATAAATGGAATCTAAGTTACTAGATTGCAAGGACACTCCATGATACCCACATAAGGCCTTGGGATTTAATTTAATATAATAATTCTTCATAGATTAGCTAGAGGACAAAGGAGATGTAGTCACAAATGTTGGTAGGTTAGAGCATCCTACTTACATAGGCTGGATAGAAAATTTGATGTGTTTAACTTTTTAGATATCTTGCTAGATACTTTTAGGCATTGTACCATAAATGTAGACTATATCAATAATGTAGAAAATTAGACTATAATAATGGTGAGAGAAGTAGTTTTCAAATAAATGTTGAATTCACTTGAACCCACTTTGAGGTACAATGTTATAGTTGCAAGGTAATGGTCTCAAGAGTATAATGTAATTGAAGTGTTAAAAGATTGGGCTAGTCCTAATGTGGATTTAAAAAGTTAAGGAATGTGGAGGATTACACAATTGTAAGTTTTCCTAGTGAAATGAAAGAGGCCATGATTATGATGTGCAAACTATTTGGGAACAAAGACTCAATACATTTAAATGCTAGATGGGTGTCATTATTAGACATGTGATTTTGGAAAGGCTAATGATTCATAACTATGGGGAGTTGAGATCATTGTAGATCTCTAAATAGGTAATTTTTGTAGGCTACCAAAGGGGAAGATTTCTACTAACTTCATTCCTAATTTGTGTCATTTATGCTACAATGAAATTCCCACCTCCACTAATAAATTGTAGGCCTAGTTCCAAAGTTATAGTTCACATGTTTTTTTAGCAACAATTATCCTTGTAGGCACTCCTCCACCCATTTGGTGAAGAAGTTGTGTCCACTTAAGACATCGTAAATTAGGACCCCTTAAGACATCTTAAATTACATGATCAACACAAGATGTTCAAGCACCAAGGCACTTGGATAAATATAACTATAACCATGCTAGGATCATTTAATATAACTTAGTTGATCTCTAGATGAGAAGATGTGAGAGATTGATCCTTCCTAGTAGTCAAGAGATCCTCATGAACTTATCTCACTTTTTAATGCTTTGTTTTGATTTGCTTACCATTTTATTGCTTAAAATTTGACCAGGACCTAAATATGCATACCGTGAATGAATGGAGGAACTTTATTAGGACCTCATCACTACATAAATTCTTTCAATGCAATTTCTTCATTAAGCGCAAATCTAGATCAACACTCTGACACTTGTAGATTTATATATGACAATTGATTATTTCTATTGATGTCAATCTATATATCTTATTATGGTTGATCTCAAATGTTTACATTTCTTTTCCTTCATGCACATGGTTCTAGATTAGTGTTTGATTTATGATTAAATTTAGGGATGCTTGTATATACATATGTATGTGATGTTATGCTTTTATAGTTTATGATGTATATGCAATGTATGTATGCATGGATAACATATATATAAATATGGATGCACCTAAACTAACATGATGGTTTTACATGATTATTACTTTGACATGTGTATGATTTTGAACTACGACAAGATTGCATTTATTGTGTGACATGTAAAAATATATAGTCCAAGTTCAACAATATATATATAAAGTCCAGGTCCATGTTCAAAAAATATATAAAGTCCACATGTTCAACAATATATATATAAAGTCCATGACAAACAGTATATAACAAATAGTCCATGAAATAGTCAAATATATAAAGTCCAGGTCCATGTTCAAAAAAATATATAAAGTCCATGTGTTCAACAATATATATATATATAAAGTCCATGACAAACAGTATATAACAAATAGTCCATGAAATAGTCAAATTATACATCTAGCCTATGTTTGAAATAACCTATCACATACTATCTCTATCATCAAGAGTCCTCTTCACACCATGCGAACTACTCAGATGACCTGAATCACTCTGCAAAAGAGAAAGATTTATATGAAATTAGATGTAAGATGATAAGGAAATAGATAATTTAATGACAATTTTTAAATTTATAATTTATATCATAAAATTAAATTACCGTGTGAGGCTGAGAGGCATGCTCTGGTGCACTTGGACCTGTGTCTCCATGCTCTGAATCAATCTATTTAATACAAGAGAAAGTTCAAGTTGAAATTAGATATACTTGACGATTTTAAAAATGATTTAATTGAATTTAATTTATAAGAACTATCATATTTAAAAATTATTATACCGTAAGAGGAACTTGTTGTGAATCCTCTATTCCAGGACCTGTCTCTACAGGCTTAGCTCCATGACATGTATCGAGCTATAATTTAAGAAAAAAAAAATTGAATGTACATGTCAACATATATATATATATATATATATATATATATATATATATATATATATATATCAAGAAATTTACTTTAAGTTCACAACGTATATTTTAATTGTTCAATTTAAATCTAATCTAAATTTTAAATTATACCGTATCAGGTTGCCCATCTCCTCTGTCCTCCTGCTCTGCATGTGCTGTGTGTTGCTCATGAAACGTGTCACTAACAAGCTCCTACAATGTCATTTATATTTAAGTTAGCACATGTGTGTACAAATCAGGTTTTAAAACACATATATAATTGACTTACAGTGTACATGTTATTAAATACGTTTTTCAACAACCTGAAATGCAGTCGACTCCTGATATAAACTTGGATTATCCAAGTGTGCTACAATGCCCATCCTCATAGTTGTGTCAACCTGCATAGACATATTTATAAAATATTAAATAGTACATGTGCACGTTTTTAGATACACTGATATCAAAATAGAAAAATTTAAGTATATATATACAATTTTTTAAAACAATATGTGTACATACTGTAAGAGTGTCATGTGAGATGCCCAATGATGGAGGAGTACTCGAGACACCCTGAGATGGAGGATTCAATGTGGAAGAACCCTGAACCAGTTCATAAATAAGTTCATAAATATTTAAATGTGTGTATCTATCAAAATAGAAAAATTTAAGTATATATATACAGTTTTTAAAAACAATATGTGTACATACTGTAAGAGTGTCATGTGAGATGCCCAATGATGGAGGAGCGCTCAAGACACCCTGAGATGGAGGATTCAATGTGGAAGAACCCTGAACCAGTTCATAAATAAGTTCATAAATATTTAATTGTACACACATTCAAGACTGAATTTTACAAAATTACAAATCATTGAAAATGTACCCCAAATGGGTGCCCGAGATGAACAGGTGTCAATGAAAAATTAATTTGATCAATTGTGACCCCTGTTGCCATCATCTACACCAAACAAACCAAACAATTCAATTGTTAAAATATTACAATTTAATTGATCATCTATATGTTGATTAAAAACACGTGGTTAAAAAATTGTTTTAAATTCAACATGTGTACATAACCTATATATACCTGTGTCGAATGATCAATGGGATGATCCTCAGCAAATAGATAATCAACAAATGATTCAGTGCCCACATTATCAGATGATGCATATGTAGCTGAAGTGGGTGCAACTGCCTGATCAGGTCCATAACACAACTGATTGCAACTCGTACATGTATGAGGCATCGACACATGTGCAGTGGCACTAGGACCACTTCCATCATCAACTCCTCCATGCTCTCTAACTCGAGCTACCATCATAGAAGTCTGCTCATGTAGGCTACCTGAGAGTGCACTCAATGTGCCTAGTGTGGATACCACTGCACGATGCTCGAAGGGTGAAGGAATGGCAGCAACAGGAGGGTCAATAAGAGGTTGAATAGGCACCAGTCGTTGGGGATCAACCCGTGCCCCCAACCTCTGTTGTGGCATGCCACCACCAACACCCTGGAATGATCTAAAATCAAAGTAGTTGGGTTTTTTATTCATAACAAACTCTACATATAATTTTCTCAAAAAATATAAAGGAACCTCACAATTAGCATGAGGTGGATAATCAAACACCATCCACCATCTATCCCAAAAATTAGCAGACATTCCTTCATGCCTACACCACCTGATTGATATTCTTTTCTTATTTGCAGGAATAGGTTCATTTGTAATGGGATGTCTAAAATATTGTGCTAAATGAGCTTTTGTGATTTTAAGATCCAAAATAGTCTTATAGGAGAGGCCATCAGCATAAAATTGGCGCCTCTCCTCTCTCCATTTCCGGAATCCATCAAAATCTAAGTCAATAGACCTCACAGAATCTACAATGTTTTGCATCAAAGATGCAAAACGTACTACGTGAGGTGGCATGAATTGTTCACTGCGAATGGAATTCAGTTTTTCTTGTATCGAATCCACATTTTCATTTATTATGGCTCGCAAGCGAGCCTGGTCAGTTCCAGGTGGGGGTGGAGGTGGAGGTGGAGGCGGGTCATCTGCAGGTGGGGCATCTAGAGGTGGGGCATTTGGCGCTGGGGGTGGGGGTGGGGGTGGGGGTGCGGCCAGATCATCTTGTGCATTAAGAAAGTCCTCAACATCAAAGTGAATATCATCTAGATTCATGATGTATATATAAAAATCTAGATATGAACCTGCATATATATACATATAAACATACAAACTTCAGTACAAATTTAAAATTAAATCAAGAATATATATATATATGTTTCAAGAAATTACACTTGAAATAAATTTAAATTAAAAACATACAAATAATGTATACATGCATGTACAAATTTCAAAATGTAAGCGAGCTATTAGGACTACCATAATGATTGATACAATGGGCAATATATATTTCAAAATTTCAATGTGCATTTAAGTAAGGAAACTTCTCTGGACAATCATCATGTAATTCTTAAATGTGAATATGCATCCCAAATTTTGGACTATTTTAAAGAAATATGGTGCATTTAGGAACTTGGTGATTGTTGGGGTAAAGAGGAATATATGATCATGCTAGAAGAGGCACTGATTAGGCTCATAATTGGCCAAGGTTGCTTTGAATAAGGTTAAAACAAGGAGATACCCATGTTGATATTCACACCCTTTGGTCCACACCTACATTGGGATGGATTAAGCTTGAAATTTTGATGGGTAGCCAAGGGTAATCCTAGTGAAGTAGGAGGAGTATGTTATTAAGAGATGATAAGGGAAAACCTCTACCTATCTTAAAGCTTATGATTTTGGTGTCAAGAACACTAATATGGTAGATTCTAGGCCATGATATCCAGGGCCTCAAGATGACTTGGAAACTAAACAAGATATCCCTTAGTGTGGAAGGAGATTCCAAGATCAACATTGATCATATGAAAAAGCATAGATGAAGCTTGTGGTTATTGGAAATTATTATATATTGGAAGCTAGAAACTTGGTGAATACTTCTTTAAATCTATCTCCTTCAAACATATCAAAAGAAAAGGTAATTATATTCTAGACTAGGTAGATAATGGAAGAAATCATTAAATTGCTCCTAGACATCTAGCATTTGTTGGGAAGAATATTTTTTTTACATTCAACTTGAAATCCCTAAGTTGTGCCTCCATGCTATCAAATGTTACTTGTATCTACCTTCTATACAATGATATTGAAGGGGTAGAAGGTTAGGCTAAGGATTTCTATATTGCTACTTAGATAAATTCCACATCTTCAATGTGTGGCATGAGCATATGCACAAAGCCTTGGAGGATATTTCTAAGATAATGAAGATAAACCTTCAAGTCTTGATGCTAAATTGGATGATTCTATCCACTATGAGAATTAAGATGAGGAGGAGGTGACATAAATCCCTCCTATCAAATTCGAACAATGTTAAAAATGTCAAGGAAGTGGTAGAGGCTTTGTAAGGCTTGTGTAATTTGTCCCACCACCCTAGGATAAAGTTTTTTAGTTTATAAGTAATACTAACACTACTTCAACTTATTACTCTACCAGGGTTAGGGCCACTATAATTTTCCCTACCACTAATATATCTTAAGACACCTATTGGTTTATGTTTCATGTCATTGTAGTATATTAATTTTCCCTACCACTATTGATTGAACAAAACTATACCATATATATTAAGTACTCTAGCTCAATGATCTTAAGATTAATGAAATCAATACTAACTATATCATCATTATGCTTAGATACACCCAACATGCTAATCAAGAACTTAATTACCTTCACAACCCTATTAGCATTGTATCACTCCTATTAGGGAGTGGACTTGAATGGGGCCAAAAGATTCTTTACCTCTTACGATTGTGACTTTGGGTTTGGCATGGTCAACTTGGAGAGGTTGTGTGGCATATCCCTATAAGAGGATGAAGGGTGATAGGAGGTTGTAGGATGGCTAAAAGCATTCACATGACGATAATGTTCAAGTTTAAATTTCAAGATATGCATCATGGTCTACAAGGTTCTCTTGTTCAAAAGGTTCATCATATTCTAGACAAGGAACTCACAATCATTGGTACCAAATTCAAGACCTCCTATTACAAGTCTCCATATAGCTTTAAACATAACACCTATAAACACAAAATTTATAGAGCTTGAATACAAGCCTGCCTCCCAGTTAGGAGACTTCCAAATAATTGGTGAACTCACATGCAATAAGGGAATAACACATGCATACAAAATATGTAGAAGAAATCCTTGTAGCATGACTCGTGATTAATTAAAGTTAGGGTTAGGGTTTCAATTAGGATCAGGCTTAGGGTTAGAATTGAGGTTAGGGTTAGAATTAGAATTCAAGGGTTGCTAAATTAGGGTAAGTATTAGAGATACAATTATGGTTTGGGCTACGGCTAGAGTTAGGGTTACAATTACAATTACAAGTAGCTCGTTAGGGTTAGGGTTAGGGCTAGAGTTAGAGTTACAATTACAATTACAAGTAGAGTTAGGGTTAGGGTTTGAATTGCATATAGAATTAGGGTTAGGATTAGGGTTAGAATTAGTGTTAGGGTTAGGGTTGGAATTGCATATAGAATTAGGGTTCAATCTAGCTAGAAATAGATAAATTAGTCAAGATGGTTCTAGCTCAATTTTGTTTCCTATTTCCTAGAAAATGCAAAACTAGTTGTTGTTTTCTATTTAGTTATTAGTCCCAACTCTTTCCTTTTAAGAAGTATATCAAATCTAATGTAGTAGTAGATACTTCTACATATACAAGTTTCTGTTAGGAGAAAATATATTTTGCCAAATTTGTATAGAGTTGTCTATATAGTGTGTTCCAGGGTAATCAAATGATGTAAGTCACAATTTAGAGGGTTGAGGGATAAGTTTGTGTTGAGTCTATAAGAGGTGTTTTCTTACATAGACCGAGCTCCATAATCTAGGTGTCTCCATGTCTAACTCAAATGTTTCAACTTGGTCCATATTATATCCAGATTAATGATAAAATTTTATATATATGGCTATGCACAAGATCCACGACCATATCAATGTTTGGTAGAGAAAAGTTATCTAAGTTGGGGTAGATCCTTTTTTGATGTCTCAAAAGTTAGTGCAAACATGAATTCCCTTAGTTTTCTTGTTAACTAAGACCACATTAGATCTACCCATTTAGGAAAAGTAATAGTCTGAATGAACCCTGGACATCCAAGAGTTTATACAATTCTTCTATGACCACGAGGGCTACTTGGGGGTGCATTTTGCGTAGCTTTTATTGAATAGGTTTGGCATTGAGGTGAACCACAAGATGATGCATGACTTTAAAGATGGAGTCTCAAGGCATATCACCATAAGACCACATGAAGAAATCAACGTAATATTTAACATGGTGACATGGTTATATATGCCTTCTTTGATGTCAAGGTCCAGTGGAGCTACTATCTTAGAGAGTTTAGGGTCCAAGCTTCTATTCACAGGTTGATGTTTATAGCATGTCCTCAATAAGGAGAGGGGAGTCATGTCTTGTATCTAAGTGGTATCTAATGGAAGGTGAAGTTTGTCAAATTGAGGAGCTCTTGGGAAGTGTCCATTTTTATTATATCATTTTAATCGATCACAAGTTTCTTCTTATATAGATTGTTGCTATTCTGCCTAGACTAGGGTGCCTCAGGACTGAAGGGTTCTTTCTTTCTCTCCAAAATAAGCATATATGTAGGTGTTAAGTATGGTGGAAAAGTCTTTCTTATGATTACAATGGGGATGTGGTCTTGACACTTGATAAGTTTCATGATGGCTTCATCATTTTGGAAAACATCAAATCATAAAGGGTCGTGTTGGTCCCAATCGATAAGCTCAAGGTATTCTAGGTCTAAGGAGATGGTGAGGATAGTGACCTATCATGAAAGAGGTTAGTGGTGGAAAGATCTTCGTAAGGATCATGAGTGGAGCCTACATCAATGTCATTAAGATTAGGGAAAGCATTACCAATGAGGTTTCAAGATCGTATCACAATTAACATCACGATGTTCATTCCAAGGGCATAACCTAGCTAGTGAGGACAGCTACTTGAGTATATCAAAAGTTACATAAATGTTGGCTTCATTTCATTCTTAATTAGTTGGCTATCACAAAAACTGTAAAATTTTCTCAATTCTTGATTAGTTCTAGTTGTCTCTAAATGTTTGATTATGAAGGATGTGATAACTTGGTTTTATTATGGTTTGTTGTAATTTTTTTACATGATAGTTAGCTATTCAATAATGCCTTTAAAATACAATGACATACATTGTTATAAGTAAATTTTATAAAAACCAAATATACATATCATCCCAATTTGCTATATAATTTTTAACAGTTTGTTCAAAATCTCTCCTTTCATATGATACAATCGTTTCAAAATTTCAATTGCATTTTCCAGCTAAAATGTTTAAATACAGCTATTCAACACTCAAATTGAACTCAAATTTTGACAGTTTGTTCAAAATCTCTCCTTTCATATGATACAGTATTTTCAAAATTTCAATTCTATTTTACAGCTAAAATGTTTAAATAGAACTATTCAACACTCAAATTGAACTCAAATTTTGACAGTTTGTTCAAAATCTCTCCTTTCATATGATACAGTATTTTCAAATTTTCAATTGTATTTTACAGCTAAAATGCCTAAATATATCTATTCAATTCTCAATTTTAAACATAATTTTGACAGTTTGTTCAAATTCTAACATTTTATATGATATAGTCTTTCAAAATTTCAATTGTATTTTACATCTAAATTGTCAAAAATCAACTACTGATTTTATAAACCCTAAACCCTAAATAACAATTCAAAATTTAAATTTTGATTGTATTTTACATCAAAACAAACAATGGAAGGTATAAACAATTGATGGGTAATTTTTACAAGTGGAAAAATCCACTTACCTAGCTGGATGCTCTGAGAACTCGGGATCCCGTTTTCCTCTGTCGCCTGTCGCTGTTGAAAATGGGGTCTCTGCTATTTTTTAAAAAAATTAATACTTTTCACAAACGGGATCCCGTTTTATATAACGCGATCCCGTTATATAAAACGGGATCCCGTTTATAACGGGATCCCGTTTTATATAATGGGATCGCATTTATGGCCTCTAGGTTCAGGATCCCGGGAAAAACGGGATCGCGTTTTTGGTTCTAGGCTCGGGATCCCGAGGCAAAACGGGATCCCGTTTTATATAAACGGGATCCCGTTTTATATAAACGGGATCCCATTTTTCGTTCCCCGATTTCGGATTTTTTTCTAACTCCGAAACTTCCACCTTAAGTGGACACAACTTCTTGCATCTACCCTGACTTGGACTCATGTTAGGAGACTCTTCAATAGGATTGATGGTTTGTGGATTACATGATGGGGTTGAAGGAATGGACATGATGTTTGAAGGCTCTTTGATAGGCTCTTGGATAGGTGTTTGATGATATCGAGATGGTTTATTCCTTTCTAATATCCATTAGATCACATCCTTCATAAGTGTATGGGTGGATGGGCAATATAATGGATGGATAATAATAGTGGATGGTGTTGGAGGCTTAGGATGAGGATTGGGTGGAGGGATAATAGGGGTGGATGGTGTAAGCTTATGCTTAGGATTAGGTGGAGGGATAATGGTATTGGACATACTAGGATATGAATTGGATAGTTTTATCGGGTGTAGCTTAAGTGATGTTAATTGGATCAATTGTCATAGGGTTATCTTTGAGGGATACTTTGATGGAATATTGGAGGAACATGGGGAAAAAGGGAATGAAGGCATTGATGGATTATAAGGTTGATGGACCAATGGACTATGATAGGAACTACATGGTGGTGTTGGGATAGGACTAGTAGGCTCTTGGATTGGCATTTGATTGGATGATGTTGTAGGGTACCCATAGGATGCATAAGATAGAGTGGTATTCCCCTTGTCAAAGGTACCATAATGACTTAAGGACACTTGATTTTGGTGCAAAGGGCAACTTAGACAAGTGTGTGCTTGTTGTGAAGGAACTTGATATCCTTGTGAATGGATTTGGTGGTGAGGTGAAATGTTAAGATAAGTAGTTGGCTGTTCTTGAGGTATGGATTGATATAGATAGGGGTTAACATTGGAAAAATTGGGATAGGTTGATGTAGGGGTAACATGATACGTGGTTGGATTAGGTTGGGTTGGATATTCTTGAGGTAGGGAATGATATAGATATCGATTAACATTGGAAAAAGTGGGATAAGTTGATGTAGGGGTAACATGATATGTGGTTGGTTGGTATGAAGTTAAGGGGGATGACACATAAGATTGAGGAATTTGTTGATGTTGTATGGGTGATGTGTATGAGGAAAATTGACTAATGTTTAAATGATAAAAACAAACAAATCAAAAACCCATAACATAAAGAGAACCAATCTAAATAAAAGCCATTACCAATAAATCAATGAAATATGAAAGCTTTTACTGAGATTTGTATTGTTCCCTTTGGATGAATGTCGATTGCTCAATATTGTTGTGAAACCATGTTTGCAACAAGCAAGTAAAGCACTCAAAGTGCTCAAAGATCAATGTCAAAAGATCGTAAAGTTGCTCAATCGATGCTATGTATGCTCAAAGCACTGTTAAAGGATGCCTGAGAATAAGTGATCAAAGAGGATTTGTGAAGGAGATGAGGGGGGTTTATATAAGTTTCAACAAAGATCGATCAATGGTCCAGATAATTCAGAAGAATCAATGGAGGAGATAAATCAAATAACCATGAGGAATGTGCACACGACATGTGTCAATCAATAAGGATATTTTTATTAAGATATGATGAAAACAATATTGATTGAATAGATAACTCAACTTATAATTTTGCCTTTTTTAGAGTTCTAAAAATAAGACTGATTGTGCACGAGTTAACAAGATATTTTAAGAGGAATTGGAAGATAACTGAAATTAAATAAATAAATTTATTTATTTAATTGTGCATGAGGGAGGAACAGAAGATTATAAATAAAATATTTGGTTTTATTTATTTTTTTAGAGGATTTGAGACAATTTAAATAAATTTGCATGATTTATTTAAATTTAGAAGAACAATTGATTTAATTAAATAATGTAAATTATTTAATTGTAGATGAGATAAAATTGGATGAATTAATTAAATAATTGGATTTATTTAATTAATGTGGATTTGAATTTTGGAAAAGGATAATGATTTAATTAAATAATTAAAATTATTTAATTTTGGTAGAATAAGAAGGAATTTACTGAAATTAATTAAATAAAGAGGATTTATTTAATTAATGTTGAATTTAGGAGTTTTGGAAGAAATTGATGATATTAATTAAATAATTAGATTATTTAATTAACGTTGAAATGCAGGTGATGCAATAAACTAGATGAAATGCAAGTGATTCGAAGACATGGTCATTTTAGAGTGTCTACATTTTGCCCCTCTTTGATGCAATGCAGTTTATAGCGTTGATTCAAAGAAAATGATTGTTGAAGACATGATACAATTTTTGATGCCCCAGTGTAGGTAGTTGCCCCAGCATATGCTCCCTTGAGCAGAAAGACAGGGAAGCGACAAAAGAACTGGGTTGACGCTTGATTAGAAGATTGCGCGACAAGATAGCAGAAAGAAAAATGGGGTGGGAAGAAAAAACGAGGGAGGGATACTATAAATAGGTCCCATGGGGACCACATTCCTCATTTGCACACTAAGGGATTCTAAATTTAGAGTGAAGAGCCTCCAAACTTAGAGTGTGAGAGTAGAGTGGAAGGAGCCTGCATCGAGGAGAGATGCTGATTGTAGCGCACAGACATCGGGCGGAGCTGGTGTGGACGTACGGGAGGCCAGTAGGAGCTTTGGTAGCAGTAAGTGTCTGAAAACCTCCTTGTGATTTGACGTTTTAGGGTGGGTTTAGGGCTAGGTCTAGGTAGGTTTTTAGGTTAGCCAAAAGCACTGTAGGCTAGTGTAGTGCGTATGGTGGTCAGGTTAGGTGCTTTTGGTGCGCTAAAGCGTATTCAGTAGGGTAGAATAGCGCGATTGGCAATGCCATAGGCTATTGGTGTTTTAGTTGTCACGCTATAGCATGATTGGTAGGAAGCCACAGTGCGCTTGGGAGAGCAGTGCAGCACGTCTGGCTAGTTAGTTAAGCGCGTATGGTATGGGAGGGAGAAAATCAGGTTGCCTTTGGTAGCGCAGTGAGGCATGGTTGAAAGTATAGTGAAACACACTTGTAAAACAAGTCACCTTTGGTATGAGATAGTGAAGCATTTCTGCATAGGCAATAAGGCACGTTCGGTACAACAGTGCAATGCTTTTGCAGAAACAAGGCGCTTTTGGTTAGGTGAGAAGAGGAGTCTAGTTAGGGTTGACCAAAGGATTGACTATCCTAGTTTAGAGCAAGGGGAGAGTTGGTCCTAGGGTTTGTGGCATAGGATAGATGTCGGTAGGACTATAGAGAAAGTTGGAAAAAGGTCTGACACGTGGTTTTGTGGGTGCAGAGGATTATGCCGCCGTTGATGTCGAGAGAGCGACACCACCCCATAATACACAAGGTGGTACAACTGACATGGGAGGAGGATGCATTTCTAGAGTACGTAGGATTGTGGCATGTGGCACACCTGACACATATTAGGGTGAATCTCACCCTAGTGATAGCGGTGGTTGAGAGGTTTCACAATGAGACATGCTCGTTTCACTTTCTGAAAGGGGAGGCCACAGTGACGCTGGAGGATGTGTACTGCATCCTCAGGATTCAGATTGATGGAGAGCGGGTGGACTTTGACCCAGCGCGGGGTGAGGCAGGCTTGGTGGAGGTGATCTGCACAAATGACCTGAGGATAGATGATGGAGAGATTTGATGGGTAGACGTACCGAGACTCTGCGATAGGATCAGATGGATAGTGTCATCACTGATTGGCGGCTTCCTGTGCCCAGACAAGTGATCCAGAGGATTATCTATTGGATGGGGCACTATATTATCTAGTATATTCACACATGGTATTTAGTACGCATGGGGCCCATGTGTATTAGGGCAGCTATATCAAGACATGCACGATTGCATCTACGGGAGAGGCCAGAGTCTCTCAGTAGGGGTGACTCTTGTACAGGTGTGGGCGTGGGAACATATCCCAATGATTAGACCCATGACACAGCACTATTGGGAGAGGGGAGAGCCGTATGCATTTCTATATGAGGGAGTTATCAGCCATCGGAGGTTGGGATCTGTTAGCCACTGGAGGCGACAGATTGATGAGATGGACCAGTTCATTTGGAGGCCATGGTTACTTTGCAAGGAGTGGGAGGATGAGCATGAGCAGCTGATGTACTACTGCCAGGCTCAATACCTATTTGGGAGGCATTCAGATACCATTAAGAGATACCTACCAGAGCAGGTACTTCGATAGTTTAGGCTGCCACAGGGACTGCCAGTGGGCGAGGTGACACATGCGAGGACATAGCGGGAGGTTGGAGACTGGGATGCAGAGATTATAGTAGCTACAGCTTTGGCAGAGGTACAGAGACTTGTCCCTGTGAGATGGGATTGGGATACAGGCCTGGCAGATCCAGGGACACTACTAGAGTATGACAGGTACTGGCAGACACATGGGCCAGTGCGACTGACCACAGTAGGTGTGGTAGGGGCAGTGGGGGAGGTGTTGGTCCCAGGTGTGGAGGTGAGGATGAGACGTTAGGTCAGAGAGGCCAGGCAGTAGGTAGGTGCAGAGGCCAAAGGCCAGTAGGTAGATGTGGAGATGGCTGAGGCAGAGGATCCGGTTGTAGAGACTGACTTATAGCGGGTCGAGTGGTTGCTATAGGAGGAGATAGCCTGGAGGACACGATTAGAGCTCCAGATGGTGAGGCTAAGGAGAGATAGGGATGTAGCTAGGGTAGAGACGAGATAGGCCAAGGCCCTAGCATAGGTACAGACACAGATAGCCACAGCAGCACATCCAGCCCTAGCATAGGCACAGGCACAAGTCTAGGTACAGGTACAGGCATAGGCACTGGCCACACCAGTAGTGGATGATAGGCAGTTAGCCCAGGTGACAAGGGAGAGAGATGTAGAGGCCCAGTTATGGCTAATAGTAGAGGCCACATTACAGAGAGTGAGGCAGGAGAGAGATGAGGCATGCCGTGCACTGGGCGCCGATCAAAGGACACTATACAGTGAGCTCGTCTAGGTGCAGGGAGAGCTAGTGTCAGCAGGCAGAAAGGCAGAGTATTATAGGGGTCTCTACATTGGTGCGGTGCCAGTAGCGCAGCAGGCACCGAGCTATAGAGATAGGAGCAGGTCCGGAGCATCCAATTCCTGCAGGACAGGGCAGTCACTGTCCTCAGTTAGAGGACCCGTCATGCCACTAGGGGGAGGAGGACCAGCTGGGGAGGAGGACTGTTAGGGGGACTTGCACTGAGCACAGGTGGCGGATAGGGACCATAGCAGGAGGGAAGATCTACCCACTAGAGCATGTATATTTGTACATTGTATCACTTATGTATCATTTTTTTTTGTATCATGATGGTCACTTTGTATATTGTATCATTTTGTACCAGTTTTGACTGATGCCTATGTGCATCCTGATGTATATATTGATGGCTCTTGATAGCCTTGATGTACTATATTGATGTATATTTGGATGTATACATATGGACTATTGATGTAGACACCTACATTTTATATTTTGATGACCTTTACATGAGATATATGATGATCTATTATGCTCACTGATGTTTATTCTTTTATGTATGCACTTCTTGAATGACATGGATGTGATGATATGTATGTATGATTATGGATTTATGTGATGACATATATTGCTTATATGATGCTTATAGATGTATGACCTATGATGACAAGATGCTTATGGATGTATGATGATATATATGCTATGACCTATGATATCTAACATGTGGGTTTTGAAGATATGCACCAGAGAGAAGAAAAGTGGAGAAGGGAGAGAGAGACTGTTGATCGATCATTGCTATTAAAATGATATAAGGGATGCGTGAATGGATGAAAAAATGATGAGCTTGTTGCATTGGTTTCACAACTGTGTATAAAGAGTAATCCTTATTTTTGATATAGCACATGGATAGTTCACCACCAAGGTATAAAAGACCAAGGTGCTGTGATATCCGAGTGCGTGGATGTTGACTCTGCAAGCAAGCAGTTTGAACTTAGATCCCTTAGACATAATATAACCTTGTCGTACATGTGAAAGAGCCATAGTCTTGAACATAAAATAAACTTCAATACATGTAAATTCAAGAAGAATATTAATATGTAAGATGATAGGTCATAACACACACAAGATAAATATAATGCTAAGGAAGATGCGAAAGCTCATTCCTCAAACACGGCACACAAAAGCAATGACTATGCCCCCAATCCGTACTGCATCGTAACATACCAAGATTATAGATAAATCAAGGTAGCCTTGAATAGGTAATGGATAAAAGGAACAAAAGATAAACCAAAAAGTAAATTGACTGACTTACAAAGTAAACATACAGCCAACATATTCTCTTGCCAAAGAGGTTGGTCAGGATAGATTAGATAGGAAAGATAACAGCCTTATCATAGGAGCTGTGTCCGTTAAAGGGGGCTATCTACCTAAAAAAACAAAATCTTGCTGCAGGAAATTCTACATGTCGCAAAAGATGCGTGTGTTGGTCTCGACAAAGGAACACTTTGTAGAAGACAAGCTTGTTGATCTAGTGCTTTGGTTAAGCTGGACTTAGCTACTGTTGGCAAATGGAACAATAGGACAGTAGATGACTCTGGAAGAAAGCTGCTTTGCTTCAGGTTTGTAAAGGAATTTTGCTTTGAAAGGATGTGGGTGCTTGCTGCTTGAGTTAGTCAAGTCGAGATGAATGGATTTTGATAAACAGAAGACTAGAAAGGCAATAATGTTAATGGAGTGGGGTGGGTGAAGAATGATGAATTGTATGCGCCTGAGTACTAGATACATCCTTCATATTCCAAACTACCTACATACCCTGTATCCACAGGATCAAGGAACATTACGATGAGAGATGAAATCATAATATGTAGTTCTGGATAGAGTGATGAATGGGTAAGGTGAAAAAAGGGGGGGGATCTTATGTACCTGAGTACTGGATACTTCCTTCATATTCCAGACTGCCTACATACCCATATCCATGGGATCAAGGTACCTTAAGATTGAGAAGAGATAATATGTAGTTTTGGTTGGTGTGATGATGTAGAAAATTTGTTGGGAAGATAACAGCCTTATCATAGGAGCAATGTGTCCATTAAAGGGTGCTATCTGTAGAAAGAAGAATGATTGAAGAGTTTGCAAACCACAAACAAGGATCCATTCCTAGACCTAGGTTAAGGAAAGAGTTTCCCCCATTCTGGTAGAGGAAAACGCATAGGTGACCAGTGAAGAAGATAAAGAAAGCTTGACCTAGGAAAAGATAGTGCTAACTGTTGACATAGATCAAGACGTAGGATGACGAAAGTGGACATTGACAAATTTCCAAGCTATACTAGATAGGGAGATGGAAATGCAAACAAGGTCAATAGTTTTATTATGGATGGATGACTAAAGTGTGTTGTGAAAACAAGGAATGAACAAGACTCAATAGATGATGGATGCTGACTCTACACATAGCGCTTGTTTTCCAGGTTTTCACTATGGTACTTATCCAAGGCGCCTGTTTATTAGGTTTTCACCATAGGACAGATTTTTTTGTTTTTTTTGTTTGTTTGTTTGTTTGTTTTTTTTGTAATTTTTTTGGAAACTCTGAGGATTGGGCATAAAACTTCTTGAGATGAACACTGTTAAGTGGTTCATCTAGAGGAATCCCATCATGTGTAGCTAAAGTATAAGCTCCTAATCCATATGCTTCTGTGACAATAAAGGTACCTAACCAGTTAGGCTCAAACTTGCCCTTCTTTTCTCAGTCTGGTTGATTTCTCTGATTCTCTTTGAGTACAAGGTCACCAACCTAAAACCATCTTTCTTTGATCTTTTTGTTGTAATTACGCAGGAGGTAGTTTTGATAGACATGGAGATGATTAAGCACAGAAAGGCGCCTTTCATCTAGTAGTTCTAGCTCAGGTAATCTGGAAGTGTGATACTCCTCTCCGGCAATCAGGTTCTGCGTGGATACTCTGAGGGATGGGATCTCGACCTCTATAGGTAGGATGGCTTCAGAGCCATAGACCAAGGCATATGGTGTGGCACCAGTTGGTGTCCTGATACTAGTGCGGTAGGCCCATAGGGCAGGATTGAGTTGCAAGTGCCAATCACGACCAGCTTCATTGACCATTTTCTTGAGGATTTTGAGAATGGTTTTATTGGAAGCCTCAACTTGGCCGTTACTCTTCGGATAGTAGGGAGTTGAAAAGCGATGTTGAATATTGTATTATGTGCATAAGGCATAGATATCTTGATTCTTGAATGGTCTCCCATTATCAATGACAATGGCTTGGGGGATACCATACTGGCAAATGAGGTAGTTTAGGATAAATTTGACTATTTGCTTACCGGTGATATAGGTCATGGGAATGGCTTCAACCCACTTCGTGAAATACTTAGTGGCGGTAATGATAAACTTGTGGCCATTGGATGAGGATGGGTGGATTTGTCCTATGAGGTCGAGACCCCATTGAGAAAAAGGCCATGGAGTCATCATAGGTTGTAGTTCATGAGCTGGTGCGTGAATAAAATCTCCATGCTACTGGCATTGTAGACACTTCTTAGCAAAACTGTACAGCATCTTATTCTATTGTAGGCCAGTAGTAACCTATTCTGAGTATCTTCTTAGCGATATTAGTGTTGATAACTAAGAGGGGGGGTGAATCAGTTATCCTAATTATTTCTTCTTTCTGAACTTTCTTATTAATCAATGCAGCATTAATTCAAACTAGCAAACATTACCATGAAATGGAAAAACACATGACAGTATTTTTGACGTAGAAACCCTGTTAAGGGAGAAAACCACGGGGTGATTAACCCAAAGATTATTCTCTATTAGAAGAATAAGGAATTACAAAATGGCACTTGCCAATTAGGGCTCATTGCCCGAGCACACTGCTCACAAAGGAGGCACACTACCTACAAGAAGACACACTGTCTACAAAAGAATGTTATACAATACTTGAACTGATTGGAAGCATCCACATATGCTGGAGTTCAGTTTTGGTTAGGCTTAGTACACTGATCTACTGCACTTCATCTTTCCTCTTCTTTTATGCTGCTTTCCTTTCACATACCGGACCTTCCTTACTGCTTCTGCTCTGCTCTGCTTTTATTCGCATTTCACATATCACCTTTACACTTCTCACAACTAAATCTATTGTGTATATATATCCGCACAAGTAATTTCATCACCTTTCTAGTCAGCACCCAGAATAGTCAATCTTTTCACTAATTTTGATCTGTCGATTGAATCCTAGCACATCAAGTAATGCGGATCAATTATATACTTGTAGAAATCATTAATCATGTCAGCCAAACATGATTCATGCCTTCATAACCTTTAACACCATCAGTAACACATCCGAAAAGTAGTCTGATGTTCTGTCAGTCAGTTCTTCCTCTGTTCACACTGTCACTCAGGAATCCGGTACTCAACTATTCATATTTTTTTCCTCATCTATCACTGGGGCTAAATCCTTGGAATATACCACTCAAGGTAGTCCTCTTGACTTCCCCAAATCTGCACTGCACCAGGATACTTCCTCTGAGAGATCCGGACCTGTCTGTCAGACCTTGCCACATGCTCTGTTCTTGTTTACCAGACCACAACATTCTTCACTCTGACTTCCGATAGAGACACACCATGTCCTGCGGATGTGTGGGATGAACTTTGTTGCCATCAATGACAACAATCATGAATCCATATAGTGTCTCTTGCCAACAATCTCCCCCTTTGGCATTGATGGCAACACTTAGTAAAAAATGACTAAGTGTTTACACTAGGCTCCCCCTTGGCTGATGCTCTATCTTTATATATATTTTCCAGAGCTCCCCCTTAGTTGGATTCCTCATTTTTCACTGCTCTTCACTCCCCCTTTGACATCAATGGCAAAGGGTAGGGTTCGCACACCAAAATTTTCAAAAATTTTACTATACTTAGCCGCATACGTATATATATACAAGTTGTACTTACATATACTTAAGTATGTCTGCAAAAGTGTTCTTCAACTGTACAACTTCTGTCGCCCAACTCTGCTTCATCCTGTCCAAAATTGAGATATGCCCACTCAACAGGAATGCAAATGCATCTGCTCTTTTTAGATCTGTCAGATCATTGGTCTGGGCTATAATTTGGGCTTCTGTTATAGCCTCATGCATGGCCTCTAGCTTAAGTACAATTAACCCCCTGAGCTCACTCAACCTGCTTATTCTATTTTTCCTTTCCTTCTCCAATTTCTTGATTTCACTCAAGATTGCGATAGTCTGACATTCTTGATTTGTTATAGAGGATGAAAGAGGATCAAAATTTTGAGACAAGCTTAGTAGTTTGTCCTCTTTCTCTTTTATTTTCTTCTCAATCTCCACTTTTACCTTGGACCAGGAGATACAAAATTTGTATATTTCACCGCCATCCTTAAGAGCATTTTCTAAGCTCTTTATCCCAATGTTCATGTTTCTCCTATCATTAATGATCAAACCCTGTACCTCGAACAACCTTTTATCCAAAATCTCCTTTTGGACCTTTTCTTCAGCTAATTTTTCTAGAGAATCAAAATGTGTACTAACACTGTTGACTAAGGTTTTGAGATTACCGGAAGAGGAGGCTATGGGATCTTTCTGAAAAGATGGCATGATCTTTTCCAGCACTCTAGATGTAGCTTCTATCAACTCACAGTCTTCCATATGAGACTTTAGGAGTTTTTCATTAGCCTTAGCATTTGCAAATGAAGCTATCTTCATTGTCTGTACCGAAGAAAGAGAATCAAAATTGAATGGACCTTGTAAAAGCTCTGATTCATCAATCTCCATTGTTTCTTTGTTCAGGAATTCTTGGACAGTTTGTGCAGTGTCTCTTGCCGGAGACAGATGTTTCTTCTCTTCTGCAGTCTTGGAGCTGTCCTTAGGAGTTTTCTCTCCTTCACCACTAGCAGTTGTGGTTTTCTCTGCTGAAGTCTTCTCTCCTTCTACAACCTTAGCACTATCAACTTCTTTTTCCTTCACCTTTGCTTCTTTTTCCTATAATTTTTCTTCTCCTTTAGATCCAGAGATTGTAGGGGAAACCGAAGGAGAGATGTTAGTCTGTTCAAGGCCCACCTCTTCTGACATTTTCTCAGGAGTTTCTTCTACAATATTTGTAGTGGAGGGATCAGTACCCAAGTCCTCTATAATAGGAAGATTAAATCTTTTGAAGGTTTTCCAGAGAATCTCTTCAGTATCCTTGGCTACCTTGTCGGTCTCACCAAGCATAAGCTAATTCATCCTTGCTTTGCTCCTAAATTCATCCTTGCAGTCTTTGAATACCATGTTAATTATCTTGGGATCAATTGAAGGATATAGCCGAATAGCTATTTGTTCCTAGATCTCAAGGTCTTTTTGGCATGGCATTGGTCTTTCTCATTTCCAACTCCTTCTCTAGACTCTTAGGAATTAGAGAGATAATTTCAATAAAAGCTTTATTGTAAATGTTCAGATACCTGATTGTAGCTTCCTGCAGGATCTTTTGGTTGGCCTCATTGTAATCATCATAGAATTCGGCCATTGGTTGAAGGTTTCCATCCACAGTGACTGATTTGATTACACTTTCTAGGGACAGGGTGGGCTTTTCAACAAATTCCTCTACCATTTCTTCCTTGTCTTGGCTTGTGGAGGGCTTACCGGATCCTTTCTTCTTCTGCTTCTTTATTTCCTTTACCCCCTCATCTGATTCAGTTTCTTCTTCATCTCTTTGACTTGCATAAGCCCTTGTGGCTTTTGTCTTTGACCTTTTCTCTCCTTTGTTGGATGCTTGGACTTCTGGTTTTGAGCTTTTAGCAGGGACAGGTGCTGGTCTCTTTGAAGATCTGGTCCGGGTGGAAGTTTCTACTAGAGCACTTTTCTTGCTTCCTTTTTCTGCCTCTTTCTTCTCTTCATCAACTTTTTGTCTCTTTTCCTAGTTGGCATCAAGTGCCTCCTTTGAGATCCCAAGGCCTTGTGCAATATGTTCTACTTCTTTTCTCACCTTCCTTTTCATCTCTGGTTCTCTGAGTTCCACATGGATCTTTACACTCAGCTCCTCAAAGGTTCCAAACCTTTCTGCCTTTGGATCTTTAGGCTGACTCAGCATGTGTTGAACATGCAGCTCCACAATCTGTTCATCCACTTCATACCCCATGGGCATGATCTAGACTGTCCTTGGTTCTACTACCTCCATTAGGCACTGATCAGTCTCTACCATAAAGCAGACTGTGTCTTTATATTTCTCAACAAGGGACTGGGGAATCCTTTCTCTTGTTTGCATCATGTTCTGAAAGTTCTTAAAGTATCCCCACAGAGCTATTTTTCTTGCCTTTGCATCTCCAAGTTCATGCAAGTAATCTCTGATCTGGATAGCTACCAGTTTGTCATTGTCCCATACCCATCCATTTGATCCAGGAAGCTCATTCATGAAGTAGAAGAACAAACATAGTATCAGTCCTCCATATTTAAAGGAGTTCTTTTTGTCCTTCTTGATCTTCTGTATGTTTTCCATTAATTGGCTCAAGAGGAGTTCACAGAGATCATAATTTGCATTCTTTCTCAGCATCTCATAGGCCGTGTATACTGCAGTTTCAAATACTGAATTCTCCCTACTGGAATGATATATCTTGTATCCTATTATCATAGATGCATACTTGATATCCGGGTCAGTAATATCTTCAATGGTCATTGCCCTCTTATCAAATTTTGATCCGGTGGCCTCTGTGACAATGTTGTTTTGACAAACTTGAGGACAGGAATTCCTCCGGAGGAATGTAAACCAGTTACTACCCTAATTGCTTCCTTGGTGATCTTGGAAGGTCTATTCAACCATAGGAAGTTATCATGCACCCTACTTAAAACATACCGGACCCATTCATCTTCTTCAAAGCAGGGGAAATGAATGAACTGATCAAAATGCTTTTCCTAGATGCCCTTATATTCTGGTTTAAGCTCAAAAGCATTATCTATCAATTGTTTGTGATAGATGTCTCTTAGTTTGAATTCCCCAAACTTTTTAATATTGGCATGTATGTAAACCCTAATGTCTTCTGTGTGTAAAACGCCATGCGAAACACTAGAAAATGCACCTAGGGGGTCTACCTCCAAGGATTTGTATGGATGTTCTTAAATGTAGGGCGAGGTCTATCAGAAATCTTTACAATATTCGGAGTACCCATTATCAAGAGATTTGCAGTGAGATATTTGAAAATGGAAAATACCTTTTGCGCCTATTGGTTTCATGGAGTTGGTTGGATTGATCTCTAGAAGTAATGACTTCTGCAAGTGATCTTTGATGAACTTGGGGAATTTTGTTGCAGAGCTGTACTTTTCGTTTCCTCTTGAGTGCAGAATGAATGAGTGATTAATGAAAAACCCTTATATTGCTCCACAAGCCCTAATATTAGACTATAATAAATGCTCGACCTACATTATTTTGGTTTGCCTTATTCAGGTGATTTGAAGAACTACATCAACCCTAATTTTTTAAACATCTTGCGGATCTTCCAAATCTTAACCATAGTTTGTTTGAATATATCCCTTGTGACTCCTTCAATCTGCAACTCTTCTTGTGCTAGTTCTGGCACCAATTGACTGGCTGGGGGAACAAGGTTTTCTTTGTGTCTCCCCCTGAGCTAGAGCTCACTTTTCAGTTTCCAAAGGGAAAATCAGCACCAGAGTCTAGTGCGGATCCAACCTCTACATTCTCAGTACTTTTCTTCACCCAAATCTTGCTCATCTCATTTTTAACTTCATCCGTATTCATCTTTTGTTTACCCTTACCTTGATTCTGATTATATACCGGACCTCTTTTGTCCCGATTCTTGCTTCTGCAGACTTTTGTGTTATGACCGGACCTATTACAGATTTGGCACACAACATTTCTTTGCATATTAGACTGATATCCTCTTGATCTGCATTGATTAGCCATATGACCTACTCTATTGCATGCAAAGCATCTACCATTGAATGATTTATTCATTTGCATATTTCTGCATTCATGAGACTTGTGACCATACCTTTTGCAGTTAAAACACTGTCTGAAGAAGGATGAATTAGTATGATTCATTCTCTTTCTGCACTAATTAGCTTTGTGACCAAAGTGATTGCAGCTGTGGCAGTATCCATTGAAGGATGGATATCTTCGAGCATTGGGCTATCTTACCGGAGGCCTTCTAGGCCTGTTCCTTGGATTTTCTAATCCAAAATTCTTCTGACCGAATCCGGAGCTTTCTCCTTTCTCATATCCCAAACCACATTTGTCATCTACCTTCTTTTGACTTCCAAGAAGAACTTCAAGTTGAGCAGAACTTATCTTGAATTTCTCTTTATACTCATTTGCTGTTTGAAGATCCCTTTTTAGAGAGACAATTTGATCCTCAAGTTTTTATTCATTATCTTTAGCATCTTCAAGTTCAGATTTAAGATGTCTGATAATTCTATCCATCTGGTGGCAATCTTCTGATTTCTCCTTGAGAGATTGTCTTAGATTATCTTCAGTTTTTCTTTTCTCTTCAACTTCTTGGGTAAACTTTATAACTCCTGATTCCATTTCATGTCTTACCATAATGATTTCTTTTGATAACTTTTCACATAACTTGGTTTTCTCAGTCAGTTCTTCATTTGCATTATTTTCTTCACCTTGTCTTGCTAATTGCTGAAGTAGCTCCTTTCTCTTTTTCATAGAGAGACTTAATTTATCTTTTAGTTCTCTCATGAAATCATCAGCCTGTTTGAGTCTTTCCTTTAATTCATTGACTTCAGAGTTTGACTGTTCAAGATCATCAAGGGCAGTCTTGAGTTGTTCTCTTAAACCATATGCATCCATTTGAACTCCCAGATCTTCCTCGAGCTGTTAGACTCTGTTAGGAGGAACTGGCTCTGATACCAATTGTTGATAACTAAGAGGGGGTGAATCAGTTATCCTAATTATTTCTTCTTTCTGAACTTTCTTATTAATCAATGCAGCATTAATTCAAACAAGCAAACATTACCATGAAATGGAAAAACACATGACACAGTATTTTTGACGTGGAAACCCTCTTAAGGGAGAAAACCATGGGTGATTAACCCAAAGATTATGCTCTGTTAGAAGAATAAGGAATTACAAAATGGCACTTGCCAATTAGGGCTCACTGCCCGAGCACACTGCTCACAAAGGAGGCACACTGCCTACAAGGAGACACACTGTCTACAAAAGAATGTTATACAATACTTGAACTGATTGGAAGCATCCACATATGCTGGAGTTCAGTTTCAGTTAGGCTCAGTACACTGATTTGCTGCACTTCATCTTTCTTCTTCTCTTATGCTACTTTCCTTTCACATACCGGACCTTCCTTACTGCTTCTGCTCTGCTCTGCTTTTATTCGCATTTCACATATCACCACTACACTTCTTACAACTAAATCCATTGTGTATATATATCCACACAAGTAATGTCATCACCTTTCTAGTCGGCACCTAGAATAGTCAATCTTTTCACTAATTCTGATCTGTTGGCTGAATCCTAGCACATCAACTAATGCGGATCAAGTATATACTTGTATAAATCATTAATCATGTCAGCCAAACATGATTCATGCCTTCATAACCTTTAACACCATCAGTAACACATCCGGAAAGTAGTCTAATGTTCTGTCAGTCAATTCTTCCTCTGTTCACACTGTCACTCAGGAATCCAGTACTCAACTATTCATATCTTTTTCCTCATCTATCACCGGAGGCTAAATCCTTGGAATATACCACTCAAGGTAGTCCTCTTGACTTCCCCAAATCCGCACTGCACCAAGATACTTCCTCTGAGAGATCCAGACCTGTCTGTTGGGCGTTGCCACACGCTCTGTTCTTGTTTACCAGACCACAACATTCTTCACTCTGACTTCCAGTAGAGACACACCATGTCCTGCGGATGTGTGGGATGAACTTTGTTGCCATCAATGACAACAATCATGAATCCATATAGTGTCTCTTGCCAACAATTAGGACCAATAGAATGTGCGCCACAGACACCTTCATGTATGTCTCGTAAGGTAGCTTTGACTTCTTCCGCGTTAAGATATCGTAAGAGGATACCATTGAGACTCTAGTGATATAGTGCATCACCCAGAATGGTGTAACGGGAGATCGACAGATAAAGGTTTTGCGTTGGGTGGATGATAGGTTAGAGGAAAAGGTATTGTGTTTAAGGTATTCATATATATCTTCATACCAAGGGGAATTGGGACCAACAAGTTCACAGATGATTTCAGTAACGGGAACATCGACGGCTGGTATCAACAATTGCTCGATCAAGAATTCACATTTCTAGGTATTTGTAGGCATGTCGATAAGTGACCCTACAGAAGCCATAGAATCTGTAGCCTTGTTATGCTCTCTTGGAATTTGCTCAAATGTGATGCTAGAAAAATGTGGTTTGGAGGCATCCACTAGTTGCTTGTAGGGGACCAACTTTTCATCTTTAGTTTGGTACTCATCTACGACTTATCGAATTACTAGTTTTGAGTCTCCATATACTTGTAGTTCTGTGATGTCCCATTGAACTGCTGTATTGAGACCTATGAGGAGTGCTTCATACTCAGCTATGTTGTTGGTGCAAGGGAATGCAAGCTGATATGACTTTGGAATATAGTCATTTTGAGGTGTGACAAACAAGATGCCAACCCCTGATCCATGCTATGTGTAGGAACCGTCAAAGTACAATTTCCACATTATTGAGTTGGAAAGAGTGAAGAGATTCTCATCTAGAAAGTCTGCTACCATAGGGTGTGTATCTGTCATGGGTGCTTCTGCTAGTTGATCTGCTAGGGCTTGTCCTTTGATTGCTTTACGATCCATATACTCAATGTCAAACTCAGTAAGGATCATGACCCATTTAGCTAGTCTACCTATAAGAGCTACTTTTGCTAGTAGATACTTCAATGGATCAATTTTGGCTATAAGATTTGTGTGTTAGTTCAACCTGTAATGCCACAACTTTTGGGAAGCGAACACTACTACTAAACAAGCTCTTTCCATTAGTGAATAATTGAGTTCATATCCCACCAAGGTTCTACTGATATAATAAATTGCATGCTCTTTTCCCGATTCATAATTTTGTGCTAGGAGAGCCCCAAGGGATGAAGTTGTAGTTGAGATGTATAATATCAAAGGTTTATCAGCAACTGGTGGAACCAATATAGGAGGTGTAGCCAGATACTCTTTGAGCTAATGAAATGTTTCTTGACATTTATAATCCCATCAAAATGAGACATCCTTTCAGAGTAAGTGTTGAAATGGTTGACATTTATCTGCTAGCTGTGAGATGAAATGCCTAATGGAATGCAACCTTCCTTGAAGACTCCTTAATGCTTTGAGGTTCTTTGGTGGAGGCATTTCCACTATAGCTTTGACTTTTGTGGGGTCTACTTCAATGCCTCTACGAGATACAATGTATCCCAATAGCTTCCCTGATGTTACACCAAAGACACACTTCTTTGGATTGAGTCTCACTTGGTATTTCTCGAGCCTGTCAAAGATTTGTCCTAGAACTTGTATGTGATTTGCCCTAGAAGATTTAGCTAATATGTCATCCACATAGTCCTCCATGATATGATGAAAGAGGTCATGGAATATCACTGTCATTGCTCTTTGATAAGTTGCCCCTGCATTCTTTAGACCAAACGGCATGACACACCAACAATAGTTACCCCAAGGACAAGTAAAAGTTGTTTTATGTTGATCTTCTTCTGCTATCCTTATCTGATTGTAGCCTGAGAATCCATCCATGAGAGAAAGCATTTCATGACCTGCGGTCAAGTCTACTATGAGGTCAATGTTCGGTAATGGAAAGTCATCCTTGGGACATTCTTTGTTAAGATCTCTAAAATCATTACACATTCGGATGCACCCATTGGGTTTAGACATAGGTACAATATTTGATACCCAGTCTGAATAATCAATGGGTCAGATGAACTTTGCATCTAATAACTTCTGTATTTCCACTTTTACCAATAGAGCTATTTGTGGGTGCATCTTCCTTAGCTTTTGCTTGACTGGTTTAACTTTTGGATCAACTGTGAGATAGTGAACAACTAGCTTAGGGTCTAACCCTGACATATCAGCATAGGTCCACGTAAAGTTGATGGTTCTCTATAAGAAGAATTTGTTAAGATTCTTGTGCTCTGTTTCTGATAATGATGCTGCTAGGAATGTGGTCTTTAGATTTTTCTTTGTGCCAAGGTTTATCTCTGTAGAATCTTCCACTAGGAGAGCTGACTTCTCTTGATACTTAGATGGTAGGGGAAGGTCAAATCCTCCATCCTCAAGTGCCACAATTGGGTTTTCACCATTGGATATGTCCTTTGTTTTTACTATTTTGTGATTGAGAGGTGCCACAGTGTGGTTTTCACCTAGAGATCTTTCTTTATTTTTTCTTTTGCGACTGGAGGATTTGGCATTCTCACCAAAATAAGCTGTTGGCTCTAGTTCCATTACAAAACCTGCTTTATGATCACCAAGAGGGATACCATCCCAGAGTCCCATGAATTCAATGAGAGTTTCATCATTCTGAAATACATCTATAACAGGGGACCCTTGTTGGTCCCAATCAATAAGTTCAGGGTAGACAAGTGTTACATTCTGGGTGTTTGTGGTGGAGGTTAAGGATACGGATGATATCATAAAGATGGAGGATTTGGTGAATAGGTCAGTCATATGGAGGGAAGAGTCATCAAAGATATCCTCATTAGACGTCAAATCTGCGATAGAAGTTTTAGCCACCTTGTCGAGGATACCCTCAATGTCCAAGGTGCGTGGTACCTTCTTACCAAATCATAAAGCCTTCTTGTCTAGTTTCTTCGTCACAATAATGGGCTCCATTGTTCCTTGATTCTATTTCCCAAGGCCACCCTTGCCTTTATAGCCCATGTGTTTGACTATCCTTAAGCCATTAGCTTGACTGGTATTGTGACCAGTTTTTTCTCCTTGTAGAGCCAAGAAGAAATGTCCTCAATAGTTTCCTCTTCCAATAATTGTCCCTGTTGGAATTGGGTTAGAAATGCTGGGGGAGGAATAGCTGCTTTTTTAGTTACTTTGGCAATGGGTGGTTGGCCGTAAGATTTAGGGGATGAAGGCATCTGTCCTACACAACAAGATTTTGAGATATCATATGTTCCAAAGCCTATATCACGGATGTGAGCTTTGATTTCAGGAAGAGGATTAGGTTCACTTGTAGAGGCTTGCATCAGAGTTTCAGGATCAACATATAGTGGGGATTCAAGGGCTTTGTCATTTTTAGGCACTTGGTTGCAATTCTTATAATTGCCTTGTAAGACATGACAAAATTCAAAAGGATTGGGGTCTCCGGGGATAGTGATCTCCGTACCATTGAATGGGAACTTTAGAGACTGATGGTATGTTGAAGGAACAGCTTTCATTGCGTGGATCCATGGGCGGCCTAGGATAATGTTGTAAGGCAACTCAATGTCAAAGACTTGGCACCTGGTTTCAAGCATGACGGGGCCTAGTACTATAGGCAAGTGGATAATACCTTCTGAATGGTGTTCAACATCATCATATCCCTTGATTGTAATACTTTGATCAATGTTGACATGATCCTCAAAGTAGCCCAATTGCTTAAGTAACTTTAAAGAACAGATGTTGAGACTAGCACCACCATCTATGAGTATACGTTTGATTTTGTGCTTATGGATCATTGTGACATGGATCATGGGAAGGGAGGTCCTTCTCAAAGAAGACCACATTGTAGGGTGAAGCAATGTTACCTACTATAGCTTGGAAATCCACGACCACTATGTTGTTAGGAACCAAAGACTCTTGGAGGGATTTTTCTAGCATAACTTTATGTGCAGGTGATGACCATAGAAGGTCCAAGATAGAGATATGTGCTAGCATTTTCCATAGATGTTTGACAAGATTATAATCAGACTAAGTTGGGAGACTAGGTGTAGGACCACAAATGGTGACATGACCACGACGAGTTGTAACAGTGCAATCTGTAGAGTTGTCTTTGATTGTGAGGGTAGACACTCGAGTCTCTTCAAAATGACCCATAATGGAGTCAAAGGAAGTGGAGGCATGATTGATACCTTTACCTTTATCCTGAGGAGGAGGTGGACCATGGTGAGGGAATGGTTCCTTGTACATGTTGAGGTCTTTGTTCATGTGTTGAGCTGGTGGATCTTCTTCAAAAGAGATTTGGTTGCCGTCAATGAGATTTTGGATTAGGTGCTTGAGTTTCATGCACGATGCAGTTCTGTGCCCTTTGCTCCTATGGAACTCACAATATTCATTGTCTCTATAACATGCAGTTTTGTAAATAGGTTCGCCATATGGGGGAGCATCGGGTAAGGTGATAAGCCCTTTATGTAAAAGCTTTTGCAGGACCGATTCTATGGGCTCTCCCAAGGGAGTGAATTGATGCCATGGAGGGTAATCTTATTGAGGTCTCTCTTGTTGTCATTGTTGTTATTTTTTGATAAGGTTGTCTTTGTTGTTGTTGCTATTGAGGTGGAGCTTGACTTGGTTTGGAAAGATGCAGCGGTGTTTGCAAGGTTTGGACATGTTTAGAATCGACAACCCCATCATTGACTACATTTTTATTTTTGTTCCAAAACTTTGGTTTATCATTTGTCTATTGATGAGGAGCATTCTCTTTCATTTCTTTGAAGATTTTGACCACACCCTTAGTAATGAGGGCCTTCTCAATGTTGATTCCCTTGTAGGTAATTTTGTCGAAGGTTGTAGCACTAAGAATTTTCAAGTGAAAACCCAACTCTTGGTTGAGGTTCTGCACAAATATGCTACCAAGCTGCTTTTTGAGTATCTTGAATGGGAATTTGCTGGCCATTTGTCTCCATCGTTGAAGGAAAGAAATGAAAGTTTCACCATTTTTCTATTTGTTGTTGCATAGATTAGTCATGGAAATCTCATGCTCCATGTTGTAGGAAAAATGGGTGGCAAATTTCTTTGCTAGCTCGTTAAAAGATTTAATACCCGTGGGTAGGTGCGAGAACCATTCTATAGCTTGACCTCCAAGACTGTGAGAAAAGAGATGCATAAGATATGTGTCATTATGTGAGACCTTGAAGCAAGCAAGATAGAATTCCCTGAGATGGTCTTTTGGGTCACCTTTTCCTTTGTATTTATCAAATTTGGGAATAGTGAAATTTTGAGAAAAAGGGATCATGGGTAATGACCGATCAAAAGGATAAGGACACACTTCTTCTAAAGAGAAGGTCTTCTTGGTGTGGCCAAACATAATATCAAATAGCTGTTGTTGAACTTCTGAAAGTTTTAGCTCCATAGTCGTGGGAGGGGTTGGAAACATCTATTGTTGTCCTAGAAGTGGTTGTTGCTGCCCATATGGAAGATTGTAGTGTAAGCCATGGACATTGGTGTTATAAGGGTCGTATGATTGGTTGGGGTCATATGCGTTGTATGTTGGGTTAAGATTGGGTTGGAATTGGATGCTTTGATTTGGAGGAGGTGGAGGCAGTGCTAGGTAAGAATGGAGACTTTGTGATGGCTAAAGAAATGAGTTTGGTGGCAGAAAACTAAAGTTTGTTGGGTTAGGTTGCGGTTGTGGAACATAGCTTTGGGAAGTTTGGTTTTGAGAATGTTGAGGGTGGATAGGTAATGTGTTGAAAAATTTTAGCGGTGATGATTGCTGTGGTGGAGGAACATAGATAGAAGTATTATGCGATGGTTGAGGTTGATTGATGATGAGCGTAGAAGAATGTTGTGGTTGGGATTGCATAACCCTAGTTGGTTGAGAGATATGAAGGTTTGATGATGTTGGGGGGGTCATTTGTTGAGACCCTTGTTGCATGGCGATGTAGTTGTTCCCAGGATTGTAATTTGGTGGGAAACCTTGTTGTGATGGGGTAACCAATATTCCACTTGCAATTGGTGTGGACACTTTAGGAGTTTGTTGTATATTTGATCGAGCTATGGTGGCTTGCTTTTCTAGCTCGTCTTGATGATGTAGAGTCTCCTGTTGGTGTTTGTAGATCTCCATAGGAGTTAGAAGTGGTGATATGGGTTTTGCTCCTGTTGGGTTTTGATAAAGGGGATTCTCATATTGTGTAATAATTCTCCCTTGTGATCTTTTTTCGTGTAAGGGTGTGGTCACTGTTGACATGTTTGGACCACATGTGTTAGCACAGTAAAATTTTCAAAATTTTACTATTCCCTTACTCCATCATATTTGAATAAACCCTAAGGAATATCCCAAAAGGACTACAATATAAAATTTTTGTATCTCATAAAATGTCTAGGGATGAACAGTGTCAAAAATCATCAAAATCAATCCATCGGCATAAGGTCGTGTGGCTTACACCGATACACAAGGAATTGTTTGAAAACAACCATCGGCGTGAAAATAGAGATCGGAAGAAGAATCATGGAGTTCATCGATGGAGTAAGCAACACCGATGACTTTACATCGGCAAGAAAGGCAAGTGGTCATGCCGATCGGTATGACAAATATCTATCGGATGATCTTTTAGAAGTTGCCCCGACGGTATATATCATACCGATGAAGCACTTTCGGCAAGAGTTTCACCGAACAGCACGCGAGGGTAACAAAGCGATAGTCATCGGTGAGAAATGAACCATCGGAATAGAAAACAAGTAAGTCTCCGACGATCAAAAGTCCTGGCGATAAGAAAGTTATCGGCAAGACTCACAGCGATGCATCTTCACTGGGATAGCTTGACATATCGGAACAAAAGAAGCAAGTCTTGCCGATTCATAAGTCACGGCGATCAAAAGATATCGGTGACACTTTACTAAGCTTTGCCCGATGAAGGATGTGATAAAGGGCATCGGGGAGATGATTTGGATCGGGATATCTTGAGAAAGCTATCCCGATAGAGAATGTCATTCCGATAAAGATAAAAGTTCATACATGAAGAGATTATCGGTAAGACAATAAAGATCGGGGAAACATAATTTTAGTATCCCGATGGTCTCAATCTTCCCGATAAGCAAAACATATCGGTGGGACTTGCCATATCGCGGAGAGATCTAAAACCCTTGGCGATGAATGAAATCACGCCGATGGTCGCACCCACTTGAAATGTGATACTACATGGCGTCGGGGATACAATTGAGGGGTCACGCCGATTGACTGTCCGCGCCATAAAAAAGGGGTTGAGGTCGCCCAGACATTTCAAAAAGCACGCCGATAGGAGGAGTTATGGCGATGTGACACTTCACAGCGATGAACATTGAATTGATCAGATAATTAATACAAAACGGCTACAAAGTTCATACGATCATTATAATTGCAAAAAACCGTCCGAGAGCAGAATACAGAAGAATTCTCAGGGCAAAAGCAAAGACTTCCAATTCCAGCCATCGAGCGACAGGTACACATACACAAACCACTATATTACCTGTATTTGAATTTCCTGCCAAATTTTTCAAAAATGGAAACTTCGGGGAAAGGAAAAGGAAGAAAATCACAAGGGGAAACCAGTAAACCAAAGAAGCAAAAAACTGATCAAACCCCTGAAGAAAAAGTGAAAGACAGGAAACTAAATCAGGACTTGATTGATCAGTTGCCTGGGTCAGCTCCCAAGGCCAGGAGGTCTGCCCAACTCAGGGCAGAAGTAGAAAAATTGGAAGACAAACATAAGCGCCTGGGAGATATTTGGACCCCAATTAGGGGATATGAACTCTTCAGATTCCACTACAACAGAAGATTTAGAAATGCCCCTGTGTCAAACCCATGGCACATGAATCTAGGCAAACTGGTTGTACCTAATGTATTCTTAAATGTAGAACTCCTGCAACTGTTGGCCAGGCATTACAATTCAGGCCTGAAAGCTATCTGCAACCCTCGAGGAGAACCAATTGTACACCTATCAAAAAATGCTATTTGTGAGGTGTATGATTTGGATGATTTGTGCACTATCCCTGTTGTTTATGAAGATTTGGATAAAGAATACTGGAGAATGGATACAACCTACAATGGATGGAGGTTACCCATACACAGACCCAGGATTGAAGGAGAAGTAATACCCTTGACTGAGAATGATGGCCCTCCCTTTCATGTATCCATTTTTGAGCCATACATTCAATATACTTACTATTCTGTAGGCCAAGTCCTTGGCTCAGAGGTCCCTGAGTTCATGACTATTCCTCTAATGGTCATAACCTCTGATATTCAATGTCACAATGCCAGACAATTTGATTATGCCTCCTATGTTGCTACTAGAATAGACTCTGGTCTATCTGCAATAAGAAACAATGCTCCAGCATGCTCTTTTGAGCATTACTCGATGCTCATGCATATGGTCTTATACTATGGCCAGGAAGTAGGATTGTGGCCAAATGAGTTTCAAGTTGTTGCTGCAGATAAGAAAGGGGAGAAGATACCTGTACAAATGTGGACCCGAATCTGGGATAGCAGGTATGCTAACTCCAGCTATGCTCAATTTGAAGAGCATTGTGTTAAAGTGCTATATAGGTATTTCAACCACCCCTGTGAATATTCAGTTTCAAATGAAATAAAAAGATTCCTCAGACCCAAAGATTTTGGTGGCCCCCCTACTGTTACTCATAATTGGGGAGATTGGTATTGTTTTGAGGATGCCACTATGATCAGAGTATATGGTTTTGAGGATGCTCCATTTATATTGCCTAAAACTGTCCCTGACAGGATTGCATATTTGGAAATAATTAGGCAAATGCATTGTTCCAATGTCATGCATCTAAGTTCGCATGATAAACAATCATTCATGCCTAGTACTTTGTGTTTTGGAGATTTTACTGTGGTTTCAAAAGAAGGATACAATCTCATTTTGGATAAACTAATGCATTATAACATGGTGACTGCTGAGGTGAGGAAAGGGTTTGACCCTGAGGGTTTCATTGACTATGCAAGAAGAAAACAAAATCTCAGTGGATACATGCACATACATTATCCACATGATGATGTCATTAGAAATTTGGAAGAGGCTGAAGTCGACTTAGTGGTGGAGAAATATAACAGAGATTTGAATGAAAAGAAAAAGCAGTTGGCAGAAGTTGAAGTGGTATCCTCTGAAGAGGAAGAATTGACTGAACAGCCACAAGATAAGACAATAGAAATGTCTAAAAGAAAAATGCAACAATATCAGCCTCCAGTTGTGATACATGATGAGGAGGGGTCTGCTGATGAAGATCCACGCCAAAAGGCTTATGATTCTTTTGTGTCAGATGATACATTCATTCATTCAAAGGAATTTAAATCATTCCTGTATAAATACAAGGGAAAGGAAATTAGAGAGTCAGTAGATAATGTTTCTGCTGACAATGAAAAACAGTTATTAGAGATGTTAAAGGAGACAGTGGACAAGGAAATGCAGGACATGACACCAAGCAGAGGCAGACAGCTGCTTAAAGATGCAGGGGTTATGATTTTTCCCGGCTTGGATTTAAATTCTGCTCTGGTTTTTGATAGTTTTTTGAATAATGCTGATGATAAGTATAAGCTTACTCCAGAAGGAGTTAATGAAGTCTATATGGGAACGAGATACAATAATGATGAAAATTCTTTAATGATATGGGCATTGTATCCTCCCCATAAGAAGACGGCCATCATAGACACTGAAAAAACTTTTGGCCATGTTATGACTTTTAGAGCAGGTGAGACTGACCCCATAATTACTGCAGACATTGGTATCAATGTTGCAAAATTGAATAAAGCACAAGCTCAGATGTTAATCAAGGAAAGGGATGCTTAGAAGCTGAATTGTGAAAGATTAACAAAGGAGAATGACTACTTGAAGGACGCTGTTAAGAGCACCTTTGGGCAATCTACGAAAAGAATAACTCAAGGTGAGAGCTCACAAAGTAGTCAAGAGATATCCCATGATCAAGCCAAACAAATTCAAATAGATGCATTTGTTACAATACTGCAGAGCAGGTATGCAAACATGGTACGGTGGTTAAACCAGTTTTGGGATAACTACTCGGAAAATCATAAAGCAGTCAAAGAACATGAGAGGCTTGATCAGAGGATACAAGAAAAGGTGATCGAGTTGCAAAACAGAGGTACCCCTGATAGCACAGATATCTCTGATGCAAGAGCATTGCTCAAAAGGCACCAGAATTATTATGATAAACTCAAAGCTGATGCTAAGGAAGGGACTGATGCATCAGACGCAGGGGTGCCCAGGATATTCAAAGATAATGGAGAGGTAAAGAGCAAAGAAGAGTGGACTGTTGATTGTCAAGTTATATTGCACAAAGCCACAGGAGCTCTAAAAGATAAAGCCTCTGTATCTACAGAAGTTTGCAAGCAACTGGAGGAAATGGTCACCCTCGATATAATCACCAGGAGTGCAGTCGAGCTTACTGATTCTCACCGTGCGCAGGAGTACTTGGATCATCTAACAAAAGTCTATTTATGGCTAAACAGAGCCTAATTAAGATTATGTAATTATTGTTTGTTAAAATCCCAAGAGACTTATTGAAGAGTTGTATCTCTTCATGAAAATATCTATATAAGTTCAAACAATCTATGCTGAAAAGAGATCAGCAGTAGAAGTATTCATATATACATATACATAATATTCCAAAATGACTGTGTTGCATATTTTATTTTGAGGAAGAAATTTGAAGTTCTCTGATTCAGTATTTCTACTTTGGTATCAGTTATTTGTTGAAATTATTCAATCGTGTGGCTGTCTCCATTTCTGCATTTCCCTGTTATTCAGATTAAGATATCAAGTATATATTTAATCTGTCAATACACATTCGCTGTATCTGTGTGATTAATTCGGTTGGTGTCCATCCTAAGGAATTAAACCCTTCTGATTTATTCACAGTAGCCTGGAAGTAGTAAGTTGGGATTACTAAGTAGAGCCATATAATTAGGATTGACACACTGTCTCCAGTAAAATATTATCTGTTAATCTTGTCTTTTCATTTCATTTGGTTCCTTCAAGTAAGGATTAAAATACCTTCTGGTGAATTATAAGATATCTGATTTTATTTGGTTGGATTATCAAGAAGAGTCTGTCAGTCATTTACTTGCACGTTTATACAAGCTATAAACCAGAACTGTGCCAAATATCTAGAATTATTACCATTTAGAAACTACTGTTCTTAGTCCTTCAAATTGACTCTGTTACCCAACAAGGCACTGGTCTCATTCAACTCATTAATTAAAACCTTTTTTGATATTGCTTATACAATTTCTGCCAATCACTTATTAAGCATTACACATAGAATTAATTAGTCAACTTTGTCATCTATCTTACATCCTATGCCATTGTAGATAGACCTAGTTAGTCCATTCATCCACACTCAGACTGCTTTAATATTTCAAGGTTCACCCACCTAGGTGTAGCAGGACCTAAAGTGTAGGAAATCATCAAACCTTGAGGGTTGATTTCGTCAAGTTAGTTCAAAAACGTTGCAAATCCAAATATAGAGCCTGGCATCCTCTTAGGATTAGTAACTTGCATTTTTGAGACCTAACAACATGTATGGCACTTTGGGTGTTGTTTGTGTCCTTGAGATTGGATAAATCAAAATCTTGAGGTAATTTGGCTCCTTGCTCTATAAGTAAGTGAAAGAAATGATCTTGGTTCTCACTAAGGATTTTGTCAAAGGCGGCCATGGCTGTAGGATCTTGTATGAATTCATCAAGATCTTGACCATCTTCCTGGGAGGATTGACCTATTTCAAAGTGTCTCTCTTCTTGAGATGGTACTTGATCGATAGTATAGCCTTGTGTAACAAAATCCGGAGGCATACCAGTGGTATAGTGAGGTGTACTTACCAAAGGGACCCTACCTTCTTGAGATGGGACTTGACTGATAGTATAACCTTGTGGGACAAAATCTAGAGGCATGCCAGTGGTATAGTGAGGTGTACTTACCAAAGGGATCCTACCTTCTTGAGGATTGTTAGGGTGGTCCAGCTGCGGCATGTTTGGAGAGTTGGTAGATTTTTCTGCAGGTGTCCTAGGAGTAACCTTAGGAGTAATGTTGGATCAGCCCAATTGAGGTGTGTGAGGAGGCAATTTGTGCTTCCTAGGGACAACTTGCTTGGACTTCATAGTTTGCTAGAGTCTAGTGGTTACCATGGAATACCGTAGGACAAACTGCTAGGAATTTGCTTATGTTTTGGAAAAGACAAATTTTGATGCACAGTCGACTGGACCAAAGGCACTGTACTATTTGACCAAAAGTGCATGACTGTGCTACTAAAAGTGAGCTACTGCAATATCAAAGGTGATGGACTGGGCTACCAAAGCTGAGGTACTGCTATACCAAAGATGAGCCACTATGACCAAAAGTGAGCTACTGTTATACCAAGGGCGCTGAAGTAGTTTCGCCAGAGGCAAGGTACTGTTATACCAAAGGCGAGCTATTGTTATACCAAAGGTGAGCTACTATAATACTAGAGGCACTGAAGTAGTGTCTGATGTTTTTAAAAGGCAAATTTTGATAGATTTGGTTTTGGTTCTGATTGAATTTGCTTTGGCAAGAGAAAACATAGCAAACAGAGTGGCAAAAAAAAGACTAACACAACAGATAGTGTATGTTCGAGGCTCACAAAAAAACCCAATGTTTCCACAGGTATAAGACAATTGCAAACAATATCAAGTACTTTTTATCCCTAGAGACAACGTTTCATTGCAGTAGATCAGCTCACAACTTAATACTCTGTCGATAAAAATGTCATTCCATAAAGGTGTCGGACATTTTGTATCTTTGCGAGAGATGATAGGTACGGATATCTCACCCTCCTCTCGGAAAGCTCAAGTAGGTCACAAGATCATTATGGCTGAGGGAGTACTATCTCTTCTCAAGGAAGCCAATGGTGAGTATCTTAAGGGCTTAAATCGATTCCCCTTGCACTGATGATTACCGCAACATTCAGAGGTAGATCGAGTAGTCACTATCTAGAATGGTTCTTAGTAACTTTGAGGAACCAACACCTTACGAGCAATGTGACAAGCTACTAAAAGCTTTAACCAATCCTACTAAGAGTATCAAACACTTTGCTTGATGTGAAAATCGTTTCCACAAAGAGCTAGTACACCTCTTTTTAATTTGGCACCACAAGGTAAGGCTGACGTCGATTAAGACTTGGCTTTCGCCTTATCCCTCTTATATAGCAGTTCAAAGTAAAACTCCACTTAGGGTCTTCCCTTTTGGATGAAGTGCAATCCAAAAGTAGGCCCTTCTAAAGGAAGTACTGAAATGTAAGAGCAAGCACGTCAAATAAAGGTTCAATTGTCCTGTTATAAGAAAAATAAGGTGCAACTAAATTAGGCACACACACGTTTGTAGTTGTCAATTGTCCCTTATCAAATTGAAGTGTTTTGACATTCATGTCCATAGTGCCTTAGAAAATTGAGGTGTTTTTGCATACATGTCCATTGTCCCTTAAGAAAAGCAGTATGTTCCTAAGACTTAGATTGTCAAAAAATGATTTGTTCAATTATCCCTTAAGAAGGCAATATGTTTCTAAGACTTAGTGCAATAAATCAAGATTTCTTTAATGCTCATCCAGCATGAACATGTTAAAAAAACCTATTTGCTCTGTGTGAGTGATAAGAAGCTGCAACAAGTCAAATTAGTTTTCACAAAAAGTCACAAGTTAGCAAAAACAAAATCAATTTGACCGAAAGCACTGTACTATCTTACCGAAAGTGACTTACTGTGATCTCGAAAGCGCTGCACTGTGTTAACGGAAGTGATTTGCTGCAGACCAGAGGTGACCCAGTGTGCTACCAGAAGCGCTTCCTTAGATCCAGAAGCAACATACTGTGCTATTGGAAGTGCCGTCCTGTGCTACCAAAAGTGCTTTACTGTGTCAAATTTTAAAAAAGCTATACTTTATCAAAATAAACTAGGTCCCAATATGATTTCATGGTTGTTTTTGAAGTTCTAAGATGTAATATCTAATAGATCTATATCCTGGAATCAAGAAAACTCCAAGGATGTCACAAATAGATAGGTTAACTCAAATATCAAAAATACCCCTAAATACATCAGCTTAGGAAGTATCAAAGATAATTGAAAGACAAATAAACCAGCTTGTTAGTCAAATCAATGATAGGTATGTGAGTAAAACCCTGCAAAAATCACCAAAATAAGATTAGAAAAACCTATTTCTCCAAAAGCACTTTACGATACTACCAATAGCGCTGGACTGTTTCACCAGAAGCGTTGGGCGCTGCAGTATCGCCCAAGGGCATTGTACTGTGCCTCCAGAAGCACTTTAAGATACTGCCAATAGTGCTTTTCTGTGTCTTTTTGTGATGTTCCGTACTGTACTTCAAAAAAATCAATTTCTCAAAGAAAAAGAGGGATTAGTGGGTCCCACCGGGCATGCCAGAATGTGAATGAGGAAAATTAACTAATGTTTAAATGATAAAAACAAACAAATCAAAAGCCCATAACATAAAGAGAACCAATCTAAATAAAAGCCATTACCAAAAAATCAATGAAATATGAAATCTTTTACTGAGATTTATATTGTTGCCTTTGGATGAATGTGGATTGCTCAATATTGTTGCGAAACCATGTTTGCAACAAGCAAGTAAAGTGCTCAAAGTGATCAAAGATCAATGTCAAAAGATCGTAAAGTTGCTCAATCGATGCTGTGTATGCTCAAAGCATTGTTAAAGGATGCCTAAGAATAAGTGATTGAAGAGGATTTGTGAAGGAGATGAGGGGGGTTTATATAGGTTTCAACATAGATCGATCAACGGTCCAGATAATTCAATAGAATCAATGGAGGAGATAAATCAAATAACCATGAGGAATGTGCACATGACATGTGTCAATCCATAAGGATATTTTTATTAAGATATGATGAAAACAATATTGATTAAATAGATAACTCAACTTATAATTTCGCCTTTTTTAGAGTTCTAAAAATAAGACTGATTGTGCACATGAGTTAACAAGATATTTTAAGAGGAATTGGAAGATAACTGAAATTAAATAAATAAATTTATTTATTTAATTGTGCATGAGGGAGGAACAGAAGATTATAAATAAAATATTTGATTTTTTTTTTAGGATCTGAGACAATTTAAATAAATTGCATGATTTATTTAAATTTAGAAGAACAATTGATTTAATTAAATAATGTAAATTATTTAATTGTAGATGAGATAAAATTGGATGAATTAATTAAATAATTGGATTTATTTAATTAATGTAGATTTGAATTTTGGAAAAGGATAATGATTTAATTAAATAATTAAAATTATTTAGTTTTGGCAGAATAAGAAGGAATTTACTGAAATTAATTAAATAAAGAGGATTTATTTAATTAATGTTGAATTTAGGAGTTTTGGAAGAAATTGATGATATTAATTAAATAATTAGATTATTTAATTAATGTTGAAATGCAGGTGATGCGACAGACTAGATGAAATGCAAGTGATTCGAAGACATGGTCATTTTAGAGTGTCTACAGGTGATGGTATAATGGATGATGTGTGAAATGAAGCTTGTGGAACTTGTGGTTGTTGAATGGAGAGGGGTTGTGTTTGAGGTTGCGTTTGTTGAGCTTGCAATTGGTATGTGGCTAGGAGTTGTTGGAATTGTTGGTTTTGTTGGAGTTGGGATTGGTGTTGTTACATGATTTGTTGGTCTAGGACTTGTTGTTGGTGGAATTGTTGGTGTTGTTGTTGGTATTGTTGGTGTTGTATGATTTCTTGGTCTAGGACTTGTTGCTGGAATTGTTGGTGTCATTGTTGGGATTGTTGGTGTTGCATGATTTGTTGGTCTAGGACTTGTTGTTGTTGGAATTGTTGGTATTGTGGTTGGGAGTGTTGGTGTTGTTGGGATTGTTGGTGTTGTATGATTTGCTGGTCTAGGACTTCTTGTTCGAATTGTTGGTGTTGTATGATTTGTTGGGTTAGGACTTGTTTCAACATTCTTGGAATTGTTGGTGTTGGGTGGGGTAGTGACTTGTTCCTTTTTATATAACATCCTAAGTTTAGTAAACATTTTTTGAATGCCATAATGATCTTGCTCTAGGTTCTTGTTTTCTAGTATAATTAATAACCATTTTGACAAAGGAAGAATGGGATGGATTGTGGTGAGAATTAAAATTTGGATTGGATTGGATGATTATTAAGATGATGTGGATATGGATTGGATGAGCGACTAGGATGATGTAAGATGTACTTGTTGATAGCTTGACTTAGGCAACTTACAAATAAAAGATTTCACATGTACATGCATAAATCAAACACATAAGACACAATGATAAGTTTGAATTTTCAAGATTGATTTTTGTGATTATGAAAATACTTGAAGACACATCAACAAGCCTAAAATTAGTCAAATGGGTGTGTCCAAGAGGTCTTAAGCTAGGATAAACAAGATGTTTAAGGATGTCCCCAATATACACAAGGTATAGGGGGCCCAATTCTGTGAAATGAAAGTAAAATAATGCAACACAGTCAGGAGAAAAGGGTAACCCACCCTTCACCTTCACTTCCCTAGGGTATAAAGTTCTTTGGGGGCTTAGCCTAAATGACAAGATTTCAACTTCTAAGATGTGTCTTTCTATTCACTCCTCACTATTTATACTCTATCCAAACACAAGAGTTGAGGTCATCCCTTAGAGTGGTATGTCTCCAAGTAGGCCTCCTAAGAAGGGTGAAAATAGCAAATCCAGTGGTGTTTTTGATCTCACACACTTGACTCATGCTCACAAATGTTAATTGACCCTTAGAATTTGAAATGTGTGTGTGTGAAGATGAATGGATTAAAGGATGTTTTTGATTCTTAAGATCACACAAAGTGCATGAGAAGAGCATACACACCCTGAATCACACTCAAATCTATCAAGAAATTCAAGCACAATATCATTTTTATACCCAAATCCAAATGTGATGATGAAGACACATGTTCATTTTATGCCCAATTTCAAGTACGATGATGCAAACAATTGTTCATTTTAAGCCCAAATCGAAGTGTGATTGCAAACAAGGTTTTGATTAAATGAAAAGAAAAAAAGTTGGATTGTGTGTGCTTGAAATGTTTAACTTTAGATTTGATGTTGATGGTGATGTTGTGCAATGCCTTACATCCTCCTAGATTCCACCAAAACAAAAAAGAACAAAGAAACTTGAAAGTCAACTTGTTAGGGGAAAAAAGGAGTAATCTAGAAAATTTCTAATATTGATGATTAGGTAAAGCATATTGGATGTTATGATCAGATTATACATGAAGTTCTATACAATTTTTAAAAAAATCATCAAATTTTGTTAAGAAATGCAAAAGTTATGGCAATTTTAAGTTTACAAAGAATGGTTGACTTTGACTGATTATACTTGATTAATCTGATAAAATCACTTAAAATTCCTTTGCTACGGTGAAGTTGGGTGAGTTAGCTCTCTAACGTCATTATTTTCACAAAAATCTGACTTCGTATATGAAATTTATGCAAAAAAGTAAAAAAGGCCCCCTCTAGGGCTTTGTGAGTCAAAGAGTAGTCCCAGGTGGTTAGTTAACTGCTAGCCGTTAGGGTTTTATCTGGTCACATTGGCAGTTTAAGTGATGGTTAGGTTTGGGTGGTTAAGGTGAGTGGTGCCCCTGGTCTTGCATGTGACCAAGGGCTGAAGGTAATGGAAAAAAGAAAAAAAAGAAAAAGGGGCTAAAGCGGGGTGGGGGGTAGGGGCGGCCTGGTCACTAAGGTGACCATAGGCCACAGGCGCAAGGGGTTTTTTGATGGGAGCTAGGACATTAGAAGGGCCAGTGATGGAATGGAAGTTGAAGGTTGGAGAGTGGGTTTTGGGGGGCCACGAGGTGGTGACAAGGAAACAATGGAGGTGACAAAAGTATAGGAGGAGTTCTGCGTGGAGTGGAGGTTAGGCGTAGGCGGCAATGGCAATAATAGTGGTGGAGAATTAAGGTTGAGCAGGGACAAGGAGAAGGTAATAGCAGGGAGTGGAGATCAATAGAGGAGGTGGGGTTAAGGGGAGTGTTGAAAGGGGTGAGATTTTAGGCGACAGGGGAGCGACGAGGCAACAAGAGTTAGGGTTTTTGGGAGGCAATGGGGGTTTGTTCACAGAGATCAACAGTGGGAATGTAGATCAGTGTAGGGAATGAGTGGAGAGTGGAGTTAGAGGAAGAAGGAATATTTTGTTGTAGGCAGTGGGGTGAAGCAAGAGCAGAGATTAGGTGGCACTAGCCTAGGCAAGGGCTAGCAGGTGTTGTAGGCCATCGTATGGTAAAAAATTTACAAAAAAACCCATGTGACAAAAATAACAAGTTATATATGCTACCTAGGGTTTTTGGGCCTCCCAGAGATAATGATGAGGTTCATTTCAGCATAGGAGGTTGTTTGCAAAAGGTGGTCTCCAAATTTTCACACAAAAGATGTTAGATTGACAAATCAAAATGTGAAAACAAGCAACAGGTGAGGATTAGACCATGGGGCATGCCAAAATATGATAGATAAATTTGAGATGCAAACATAAATGAAAGATAAACCAAATCAAATACAATTTACCTCCCTTTGCATAAACAAATCTAACTTCACTGATTGAGCATACTGAAGTGCACCCAACTTCAATCGGTTTCTCTTTGCTACGTTGATATGTGGATTGCTCAATTTGTCAATATAACCTAGTGATGTGAGGATGATAAGATCTAGAATGATTTCAGTAGCATGATGTTGTATGAAGATGAGAGATCCTTAGATGGTTTGGAGAATGTTTTATTTATAGATTTGTTGAAATGCAGATCAACGGTGGAGGAAGATCAGAGTGATCAATGGTTCAGAATGGTTAAGAGGATGTGCATGAATGAGAGAGTGACAAGTGTCCTTGCCCTCTCATGCATCAAGGGAGTTAACATATTTGATTGAAGAGTTGACTGAGTTGATTAAGTAGATAACTAAATTGATTGACTAGTCAACTAAATTGATTGATTAGTTAACTAGATTGACTAACATGTTAACTGATTTGATTGATTTAGTTAATTAATTTGATTGATTAGTTATCTAAACTCATTGAGAGTGATATATGGATGAGAGAATAATAGGAAAATAAATAAATAAATTATTTAATTTCATGCACATGGATAAATAAATAAAATATTGAATTTTATTTAGTTTGAAGAAATAGAATATTAGCTTTAATTAAATAAATAATGTTAATTTATTTAATTAATATGTCAAGGAAAATTGATTTAATTAAATAATCATAATTATTTAATTAAATAATGAGGAATAAGATGGATATTGATAGATGAACTTAATCAAATAATTAAGAATTATTTAATATTGAAGTATGGTAGATGAATGCCTGATCTGGGAATGGGACAATTTTAGGTGTCTACAAGGGACATGATAATAAAACATTATGAGGGTTGAAATTTAGAGGTTCCTTTAAGTATTCAAGATAAGTCCCTAAGAAAAGGTTTTTTGAAGTTGACACTACTACTAACATAAGCCCCATGGGTGGGACCTACAATCTAGGTTGGTATTGTATTTCAAATTTTGTTTGATATCCATGCATGACTAGATAATTTGGTTGCATGTTCATTGGTTGATATGCTAGAGGAGTCATATGAGTTTGTGCCATATAGACTCCACTAGGTTGCATGTTAAAAATGTGTTGTTGTTGTGGAGGTCAAAAGGCCCATTACTAGTGTTACAGGAGTAAAAGTTTAAATAGGGGGGTTTTGGGTTTCCCCCTAATTTTTCTCAACTCTAGAGGTGAAAGGATTTTCTTGAATCCTAGGTATTTCTTTAGTCTTGTCTTGCTAAGGCTGTTCAACACCTTCAACCTTGACCATCCTAACCCATTATATCAAGGTAGTTATGGGGTTGGTTAGTGTTGCAACCTCTATTCTTTGAGTGTCATTGGCCCTATTTTTTCATTCTTTAATAATTTTTTCTAGTGGATTTTGGAGCGTTATAGAGCACTTAGCTTGATTGACTACATGAAGGGCTTCCTGAGCCTCATGAGCTTCTTGTAAGTTTCTCTCCAAGAAAACATATCATTATCCATTTGGGTGGTCATTTCCCTATGGCTTGTAATAGGCCCATCCTATTGATGAATCTTAGATGGAATAAGTACTCAGCAGGCCTTGGCTTGTTTGGTATGGTTGGGTTGGATAACCATGTCAAGATTCCAAGTTGGTTTGTTGAAATTTAAGAAATGGTGGGGCTCTTATCGAGCCCCCTCTAAATTAGATTCTTCATAGTCATAATGGTTTGAAATTGGAGCTACTGGGTTAGGAGGGATGTACATATCAAAAAGAGTAAGAGGTTCATTAGAGGGGACCTACCCTTGATTCATGTTTGATTCTACCATATTTCGGGGTTGCAAAAAGCATCGTCAAATAAATAGAATGAAAGAGAAAAGTGGAAGTTAAATGAAATAAAAGTGTAAAAATGCAAAAAATCCCACCCAAAAGGATTTGCTCTTCATGTTGGATGGGACATGCCCTTGAACCTTGTCTAATTATACCATATTCTAGGGGTTTAAAAAAAACCATAGAATGAATGGAATTATCACAAAAGAGAGTTGAAGCAAAATGAAAGTAAATATGGAAACACAAAACTTACCTAAAAGGATTTTCTCTTCATGTCAATTTCACCAAAATTTGTGATGTTTAGAATCAACCCAAGCATGACACAAGTGAGTCAGACCTCAATGCAACACACAAACTACACCATTGTTGAGGGGGGCCAGCTAGTCACTCCCACTCTCATGGTAGGATCCAGTTGAGTTGTGGTGGGACTAAGGGGTTCTTCTATTTGTTGGGGAATAATTTTTTTTTGAAGGGTGGTTACATTGTTTATGTATGCTATTTGTGTACATGGTTGATGGTTATGATTATCTTGATTTATTTGATTCAATTAAGAGGCCAATTCTTGTAATAAATTGAGATATTTATTCTATATCTCTCTTATGATTTCTAAATATTGTCTTGTTTTCTTCATAAAATTGGTTTATAATTTGGCCTTGAATCTAGAATATTCTTAGAATGTGTGCCCTAATTATGTCATGCTCTATTTTTTGTAAGATCTTTATTTGTTATTGATGTAGGAGCATCCCGTGTGAATCAACGATCCACACCAACCAAAAAAGATTGTAGTTTTAATTTTCAATTTTGTTTGGTTTGTTGGGTTCTAATGGCTTTTCTCAGCACTATGTGTGTTTGGCACAATCAGGGAGGTAGTTTGGCAGTGTTGCTTGAATTCAGTCCTAGCGCACATGAAGTCAATTTCCATAAAACAATTGTGCTAGGAGATTGGTGAAGTTTCATGGTAAATCCTTCAACATACAGATTATTGATTCCATCCTGGAATTATACATGAAGGTTTCGTGACCAAATACCTTAAGGTTTTGAAGATTTTAATGTTTTCCAACTTATGCTACCAAATTGGCAAAATATTAATATCTCAAGTTTTGTGATGGTTGAGACCAAAATCTTTAGAAGAAGTCTTAGGAATACTACGATGCTCATCCCTATTAGTTTCAATGAGGTTTCAAGCTCCTGGCAAAAAGTTATGGCTGAAGTCAATTTTTCAGCTTCTTGGCGTAAAGTGACGAAGTCACAAAAAGCAATTTTTTTCTCCTAATTTACTAGTACAACTCCATGGGGTTTTATCAGAGGATTCCAATTGTTTTGTATTGATTCTTTGATGCATTCTGGAATTTGGATGTGGACGAGGCAAATAATCTTCAATGATAGCCACAACTTCTCCATGTAATGACTCCATAATCAATTCAATATTATTAAATTTTAACACCAATATTGAATATCTCTACTCAGAACAATGCATCAATGGTGGGTCACTAGAGTTAGAATTGTGATCACCATATTTCAAGGAAAAAGATCAATAAATAAAAGATTAAAGGAAGGTTCTGAAAAGGGGATGGGTAACGCCTCATTTTGAGGCAATTTTATCATATTTTATTATCCTTTATGGTGTAGCATTGAAAACTTGGTAAGGGAGCACCTATTTTGTAGAAATTAACAGCTCTTTAGAGGCTTTTGAAATGGTTTTAACATTATTATTGACTACAGAAGTTTAAACCCCTCTTGTGAGGCTCTAGAATGTGTAAAAAGAAGACAAAACCAAAAATGCATGGCAGAGAAGGCTTCAATGCCTATGATGGTTTGCAACACCTCTTTGAAGAGGGATCCATAGCAGGAAAATAAAAGGGGAAGGGAAAAAGTTTTTGTGAGGGGGGCCTACAAGGAAAAAGAAGGTACCATTCTTGGGAGTGAGATGCCATTTTTGACTAGAATAATGGCTACAGGAAAACAAAGTTAAAGAAAAAGAAGAAAAAAAGATGTAAAACACCTCTTAGAGATGGTCTAGATGGTAGAGAATGTGACAGAATTAGTTGTAGGTTAGGGAAAGGCAACAAATTTGGTAGTCTGGGAAAGAAGATCCCAACATTGGATTTGGGAAGGAGAGTTGGAATGTGAGGAAGTGAGAGGCCATTTGAATAATGAATTTTCTGTAGATGTAATCTATATGTGGGTTTGAGTTTCCATTTTACTGTGTGGAAGTGAATTTGTGATGTGCGGAAAGTATGACTAATATGTGTGAATTCCTTATATTGCAAGGTTTATTTCTAAGTGAATGATTAAGAGTTGTAAGAGTTGTTTGTTGTAGTTATGTAGTTGAGTTGAGTGCATATTGCACATGAACTTTGTTTTGTAAGAATCTATGTGAAATATTGTGAGTGATGGCACGTAGATGAGAGTCCCATTTTCATCAAATGGTATTAGAGTGAGGTGATCCTGAGAGTGCAGAGTATGCACCAGAATTGAGGTGGGCTATTCTCCAATGAAGGCTAAAGTTGGTTAGAAGGTATTGAGTTCCACCACTGAGAGAGAGAGACAGGGTTGAGGAAGCATCTTCCAGAAGTCTTCTTGGGTAGAGAGTAGGAAAAGTGTTTGGTTGTAGGGAGTACTTGTGATTGTTGAGAGCTTGGTTGGCTCTAAAAAAGGTGTGTGAATAATTGTGTGTTGTTGAAGTTGTCAAAGATTGCAGTAGTGAGAGAGATGAGGATTTATGTAAGAAAGCCTGTCCTATGGGATGGATGGAGGTAGTATGAAGAAAGGAAGATTTTAGCAATGGTGGTAAATATACATGTGAGGATGGATCAAATATCTAAGCTATGCAGTGTGCGAGTAATGAGAAAGTAGTGAAGGAGAAGAAAGATGATGAAGAGGATATGATCGTAGAAGTGGAATACAAAGAGTTTGTAGCAGATCACAAAGATAATGAAGATGAGGATGATTTGGTGATGAGGTTGTTGGTGATTGAAGAAGAATGGAATGTGAAGTTCATAGTTGCAAGGAAGGATGTAGAACAAAATGTTGCAGCTGAGGATGATGCAAGAAATGTCACTACGAAAATAAATATTACAACCATGAAGGAGGATAAGGTAAACTTGTTTGACGATGATATTGATTTGTTTTCAAACATGATAATAAGAGAGGAAAAGTATTGAGAAAAAATGGAAGAGAAAGATTTATGTTTAGATGCTACAAGTTTGTACATGGAAATTATGAAGGATACTGCAGGGTTTTGGTGGAGGTGGTTGGTCTGTGGTGGTTTAAGTCCCACAAAGGTGAAGGAGGAGAAGAGAGGAGTGAGGATTTGGAGGAGAATGAGAGTGAGATTTTGGCGGAGGAGGATGGATGATGATGGAAAAATGAAGCCAACGTATAAAGGGTGGAGGATGGTACTTTTCTCATCTAAGTGCTGAAAGATGTGGAAGAAATTTTCTATACCTAGATCAATGATGGAGTTTTCTGCAAGTTGTTTACAACCTGAAAGGGTAGTTCTATTAACCAACTTCATTTTGTGAGCCCAAGCTCACAAAATTTTCCTACACGATGTGTTTGATGCAGGAGCATCCCGAGTGAATCAGCGATCCACATCAACAAAAAAAAATGCAAGTTTAATTTTCAATTTTGTTTGGTTTGTTGGGTTCTAATGGATTTTTTTGACACTCTGTCTGTTTGGCACAGTCAGGGAGGTAGTTTGGCAATGTTGCTTGAATTCAGTCCTAGCACGCGTGAAGTTGTTTTCATAAAACAATTATTCTAGGAGCTTGGTGGTTTCATGGAAAATCCTTCAATAGGTAGATTATTGATTCCATCCTAGAATTATATGTGAAGGTTTCATGACCAAATACCTTCAGGTTTTGAAGATTTTAATGTTTTCCAACTTATGTTGGCAAATTGGTAAAAGATTAATATCTCAAGTTTCATGATGGTTGAGACCAAAATCTTTAGAGGAAGTCTTAGGAATGCTAAGACACTCATCCCTATCAATTTTGGAAAGGTTTTGAGCTCTTGGAAAAATTTTATGGCCAAAGTCAATTTTTAACTTCCCAGCATAAAGTGGCGAAGTTGCAATTAACAATTGTTTCTCCTAATTTGCTAGTACAACTCCATGAGGTTTTATCAAATGATTCAAATTGTTTTGTATTGATTCTTTGATGCATTCTAGAATTTGGATGTGGACGAGGCAAATAATATTCAATGGTAGCTGCAACTTTTCCATGTAACGACTCCCTAATCAATTCAATATTATTAAATTTTAACACCAATATTGAATATCTCTCACTTAGAACAATGCATCAATGGTGGGCCACCAGAGTTAGAATTGTAAGCACCATATTTCAAGGAAAAAGATCAATAAATAAAAGATTAAAGGAAGGTGCTGAAAAGGTGATGGGTAATGCCTCATTTTGAGGCAATTTTATCATATTTTATTATCCTTTATGGTGCAACATTGAAAAATGGTAAGGGAACGCCTATTTTGTAGAAATTAATGCCTCTTTAGAGGTTGTTGAAATGGTTTTAACATTTGAGGTTAGGAAAACCAAATGAAGATAAAATACAAAGAAATGCAATGAGAAACACAAGTTATACCTTCAATATGAAATCCAAACTCCTTGCTAAGGTGGAGAGCCTTGCACCCTTAGGATCTTGCTTTGCCCATGATTTCTATGTGAAATACTCTCAAAACTAATATGCAAATCACTAGAATCTAATGAAGATTGATTGTCATTGATGTCAAAAATGTGTTGAATTCTTAGTCTAATTAATGTCATTAGGATCAGTGTAGTCAAATATCTTCATGCTTGTCTCAGGATGGATATATCTTCATGCTTATCTCAGGATGGCTACTCATGTTCATATTGGTTCATATTTGATCATCATGTTTATGACAGGTTCTTGGAGTTCTTAGTTTTGTTTTATGATGTTGATCATAGAGTTATCTTGTTGATCATGGCTTAAAGATTTCAGAAGTTATAATATTAGGTGATAGGAGTGATGATGTTTCCTAACAAGAGCAAGAGGATTTCATAGTAATCTTTATCTCATCAGGATGTCATGGTTTTGATTCATCTAGTGGTGTTGCTGTCAAAGATGCATACTCATCTCTGTGAAAGTTGAACAAGAACATTTGTATTGGTCACACACGTGACAAGTTGTTTTGATTTATAGTGTTGTGACATTCATGATAGAGGTTGATAGGAGAAGTTTGTTCACTCACACTCAAGGTGCAGGTTGTATGTCCTCAGTTATTTTGGTGAAGTAAGACCTCTGTCAAAGACATTGTTTGGTATCTAGAATAGCTTGTTTTGTATTTAGAACAAGACCTCAGTATACACATGGTAATGATCATGGTGATGATACCCATGGCATGGTAATGTTGGTTCCATGATATAGTATCAAAGTATGTTAAATATCCCCATTCATATCAAAGTATGGTAAATATGTAGAAAGCTTGTTGTCACTCAAATCATGTTGTTGAAAAATGGTGTCTTTGCATTACAATCACCAGTTGAAGTGTTGAAGTAAGAGGTCTCAATTGCAATGTTGTTCTAAAGACCTAATGCCTTCTTATGTTTTGAAATCCTAAGTGCTCTTCAAACACCATAGGTCTTTTAAGTCTATATTCTTCTAGCTTAAAGGCTTTTATTTAGTCTCTATTTTTCTATAGAATACAATGTCTAACATCTATGTTGTGAAGAGTCTTCCTGATAAACAATGTCTCTGATATTTAGTTTTGAAACCATTGTAAATCCTAAAACTAAATCTAATGTCTTTAAAATCTTTATCCTACCTGTCAAGAGGATATTGCACTTTTGTTTTAAAATTATGTTGACCTGCCATTGCAGGTAAATGTCACTTAAGTGACCGGTCAAAGGGTCTTTTAGCCATTGTTATAGCCAGCCCTCTTTACCTCTTCCATCGATGGGATCGGTCCTCACATAAGTGCAATGAGCACCAAACTAAGATCAAAGGTTTATATTTAAAATTAGTTGGGCACAAAAATGATGATCGATGGCTAATGTTTAAACTTGCAAACCTTCCTATTGGTCCCTATTTTGACAAGTCTGTGGTTATCAAGTTAGTGTAACTGTAGTGTATTACTTTTATAAGGCTATTTTTAGTCTTTTAAAAGGAGATTTTAAAGAGATTATAAGGCAGTTGATTTTAGAAGTTTTAAAGATTCTTTTTGAAGATCTTTTTCTAACTTTAAACTCTCTCTTGTCTTTAAAGGAGGATTTTTTATTATTTCTTTTTGGGATAAGATTTAATGGAGTAAATGAAAGTTTCTATTTTTGAGAAGTGATTATGGAAACTTAAGAGTTTTGTGGGGATCCAAATATATTTTGTTTATTATTCATTATTTTTAGAGGCTCTGCAATTATTATTTTTATGCAGGAGGTCAGATAGTATGAAAAAATATATTATTGAAGATTTCTTATAGATGCAATCTAATGAAGATGAAAATTACAGAGAAGCTGGAAGAGATTTTTTTTACAGAGGGCAGATTGAATTCATTGAAGATTTTATTGAAGAGTTATATTATGGGAACAATTATTTTTACAGATTTAAAGGATTTTTTATGTGAGGTGATTGAAGAGAAGTAAGAAAATGAAAGGTCATTTTTGCAGGGGAAAGGACTTCATGTAGATGAACAGGGAGATATTATTTTTGGGGCAGATTGATTAAAGATTTGTAAAAAAGATAAATGCTTTTTTATGATTTCTAACTTTTATTTTGCAGACATAGGAAGATGAATGGTTATTCAAAGAAGAGGGATATGATTTTATTTTTACAAATTCTTCATGAATGAAAATGGTCATACGGAGAAGAAATTATCTTATTTTTGTAGATGTATTGAAAGGGGAAATAAGAGGAATATGAAAGGCTTCTTTATTTCATTTATAATTTCATTGCAGGTGCATTGAGTGATTAGATTTTGAAGGTCTGACATATGCAGGATTGAAGACATTTTTTTGTGGAAGAAAATGTAGATGAATTAGGTTATTCAGAAGGTGATTGTCAGAGATGAATGAGATATATTTTATAGGTGATTTGATGAGATGATTTAGGTGATTGTAATTGAATCTTTAAGTGATGAATCATAGGGTATGTAATGGTGGAAATCAGAGTGACTTGCAATCATTTCTTGCAAGCTAGACTTTATGTTTTGATAATGGTGATTGTATTTTCTAGTGAGACAGATTTATGCCAACGAGGCTTTGTATGCCAGTGAGGCATGGTTAATTGTCAATGAAACAACCATTGTTGTAATCAGTGAGATTCAAATAAGCTAGTGAGACAAATTTTTAGAGTGGTTTTTATTCCCCTTGAGGGTTTTCCACTCATCAAAACCTATGTCATGTGTTCTCTTTGTGATTGATTATGTTGTATCTATTTGATCATCTTTATTTAAGTTTTGCATATCATGATAAGTATGTCTTTTAGTGAACTCCTTTACACAATAGTTTTGAGTCAAGTTTTGAAATGTTAAAAATTATACAACACCGATTCACCCCCCCTCTCAGTGTTGTTCTGTACTCCAACAGAATCCTAGCTCACAATGATAGAGAATGGAGAGATTTTGGTATCTAAAATAGCTTGTTTTGTATTTAGAATAGGACCTCAGTATATACATGGTAATGATCATGGTGATGATACCCATGGCATGGTAATGTTGGTTCCATGATATAGTATCAAAGTATGTTAAATATCCCCATTCATATCAAAGTATGGTAAATATGTAGAAAGCTTGTTGTCACTCAAATCATGTTGTTGTAAAATGGTGTCTTCGCATTACATTCACTAGTTGAGGTGTTGAAGTAAGAGGTCTCAATTGCAATGTTGTTCTAAAGACCTAATGTCTTCTTATGTTTTGAAACTCTAAGTGCTCTTCAAACACCATAGGTCTTTTAAGTCTATATTCTTCTAGCTTAAATTCTTTTATTTAGTCTCTATTTTTCTACAGAATACAGTGTCTTAACATTTGTGTTGTGAAGAGTCTTCCTCATAAACAATGTCTTTGATATTTAGTTTTGAAACCATTGTAAATCCTAAAACTCTAAATCTAATGTCTTTAAAATCTTTATCCTACCCGTCAAGAGGATATTACACTTTTGTTTTAAAATTAGGTTGACATGCCATCATAGGTAAATGTCACTTAAGTGACCAGGCAAAGGGTCTTCTAGTCATTGTTATAACTAGCCCTCTTTACCTCTTCCACTGATGGGATCGGTCCTCACATAAGTGCGATGAGCACCAAACTAAGATTGAAGGTTTATATTTAAAATCAGTTGGGTGTGAAAATGATGGTCGATGGATTATGTTTAAACTTGCAAACCTTCCTATTGGTTCCTATTTTGACAGGTCTGTGGTTGTCAAGTTAGTGTAACTGCAGTGTATTGCTTTTATAAAGTTATTTTTAGTCTTTTAAAAGGAGATTTTAAGGAGATTATAAGGCAGTTGATTTTAGAAGTTTTAAAGATTCTTTCTGAAGATCTTTTTCTAATTTTAAACTCTCTCTCTTGTGCAAAGGAGGATTTTTTATTGTTTCTTTTTGGGATAAGATTTAATGGAGTAAATGAAAGTTTCTTTTTTTGAGAAGTCATTATGGAAGCTTAAGAGTTTTGTGGGGATCCGAATATATTTTGTTTATTATTCATTATTTTTGGAGGCTCTGCAATTATTATTTTTATGTAGGAGGTCAGATAGTATGAAAAAATATATTATTGAAGATTTCTTATAGATGCAATCTAATGAAGATGAAAATTGTAGAGAAGTTGGAAGAGATTTTTTTACAAAGGGCAGATTGAATTCATTGAAGATTTTATTGAAGATTTATATTATGGGAACAATTATTTTTACAGATTTAAAGGATTTTTTATGTGAGGTGATTGAAGAGAAGTAAGAAAATGAAAGATCATTTTTGTAGGTGAAAGGACTTCATGTAGATGAACAGAGAGATATTATTTTTGGGGCAGATTGATTAAAGATTTGTGAAAAAGATAAACGCTTTTTTATGATTTCTAACTTTTATTTTGCATACATAGGAAGATGAATGGTTATTCAAAGAAGAGGGATATGATTTTATTTTTTATAGATTCTTCATGAATGAAAATGGTCATACAGAGAAGAAATTATCTTATTTTTGTAGATGTATTGAAAGGGGAAAGAAGAGGAATATGAAAGGCTTCTTTATTTCATTTATAATTTCATTCCAGGTGCATTGAGTGATTGGATTTTGAAGTTCTGAGATATGCAGGATTGAAGACATTTTTTTTTGTGGAAGAAAATACAGATGAATCAGGTTATTCAGAAGGTGATTGTGAGAGATGAATGAGATATATTTTATAGGTGATTTGATGAGATGATTTAGGTGATTGTGATTGAATCTTTGAGTGATGAATCACAGGGTATGTAATGGTGCAAATAAGATTGACTTGCAATCATTTCTTGCACACTAGACTTTATGTTTTGATAATGGTGATTGTATTTGTTAGTGAGATAGATTTATGCCAACGAGGCTTTGTATGCCAGTGAGGCATGGTTAATTGTCAGTGAGACAACCATTGTTGTAATCACTGAGATTCAAATAAGCCAGTGAGGCAAAATTTTAGAGTGGTTTTTATTCCCCTTGAGGGTTTTCCACTCATCAAAACTTGTGTCATATGTTCTCTTTGTGATTGATTATGTTGTATCTATTTGATCATCTTTATTTAAGTTTTGCATATCATGATAACTATGTCTTTCAGTGAACTCCTTTGCACAATAGTTTTGAGTCAAGTTTTGAAATGTTATAAATTATACAACACTGATTCACCCCCCCTCTTAGTGTTGTTCTGAACTCCAATAGAATCCTAGGTCACAATGATAGAGAATGGAGAGATTTTGGCATGATAACAATACTCAAGTTGTGGATGTCCAAGTGGCTTGGATGAGGGTGTATTTATAGGCTTTTTGGAGGGAGATTTGATCCAAGGGTTGAGATTCATTTGGGAGATCAATGGATGATGATGAATGTGAGGTGGAGGGCTTAGATTCAATCATAAAAAATGGAGGGATGAGAATAAAGATGAATTTTTAATTCATCTTGCAAAGTGAAGTGAATTAAATGAGGTTGGGTGAGATGGATTAGATGTGAATTAAAAATTCACATGGGGAAGAGAGGAGGATCAGAAATGAATTAAAATTTTATTTTAGGAAGAGCTCCAATTAATGAGTTATGACGTGTAAGGGGTGTAAGAGGTTATTAATGAGGTTTATGACAAGTGTGTATAAAAAATTGTTTTATGTGGCATAAATATCATTTTTTTATTCGTGGGTTGTGGGGAGGAGTGTTAAACAAGGTTTGACCAAACTAATCAAGCTAATTAGTTTAATTAATATGGTTGTAGTTAATTAGGGGTTAAGATTAATTAAATATTGTTTAGTTTAATTAATCCTAGGTCTAGGGTCATGTAGGTTAGACTAGCTAATTAAATAATAAGTATTTAGTTAGCTAGGGTAGGGATAGGCTGATTAGTAGGTTGAATTAATTAAATAAACATGGTTTATTTAATTAAATAGGTTATATGGAATGGGTGAATTAATCAAATAAATATTTGAACATTTATTTAATTAATTGGGTTAATGTTAGTAAAGGGGTGACTATTGAATTAATTAAATTAATTCAATTTAAAGGGGAAATGATGAATAATCAGGTGTTGGCATGAATAATTAATTAAATAAAAATTTAATTAATTAATTGGAAGGGTAATTGGTGATATTGGTGATGTCAAAGGTTGGTTAAGTGGTGAAGACATTTTTAGGTGTCTGCATTTGCCCCTCTTTGATGTGGCATTATGACCTAGCAGAGAAATGGCGTCAAGTCAAAGAAAAGTGCCCCAACTGCTGAGAAGGAATGAAATGGATGAGGGATGCCCCCTTGAGAGGTTGGGTGAAAAAATAAAAAAAAATTGAATGAGCTCTTGAAAGAAAGAAACGGAGCTAAAAAATGGATAGAAGATGGAAAAATAGGTTGACAGGAAGAAAAATGGGTGCAAAGGGTTATGATCTGCACCATGGGGAAGAAAAAGTGTGTTGGAGGATGGCATGGATTACTATAAATAGAAAAAGTGGTCCCTAAAGTGTCACATTTGCACTCATTGAGCCACTTGGATAAAAGAGAAGGAGAAAGTGGTGAACCCAAATCCACTTTTCCCGCACTTTGAGCACTTGTTTGAGTGAGTTCGTTCCAGGGGAGATCAGCAGAGACTAGCGACCAGGTAGGTGGACTACCCTAGCTTTGTCATCTTTTGTTTTATCACATTTTTAACTTTGGGAAGTGTGCTTAGGGTTTGGCATAATCGAGAGACCGATTGGCACGAAATTGGGCTGGATTGGCACCATTATCTGCAATGGCACCATCTGCATAGAAGAAATAGGGGGATTTCGAGCCAAAGTTAAAAACTTTGGCACGATGTAGCAGATCAATGCTAAGTTGATCCTAGGGTTTTGAATGCATAGTGGCTCTAAATGGAAATGTCATGGCACTATGCTCTACAAATGCACCACCTAGGGATGTGGCACCGTTTGGATGCGTGGCGCTATGTTCTCGAATAGCGCCTAAAACTGGCTATGTTGTGGGTATGTGCTAAAATGACACCAAATGGAAGAACAATGGCACCATTTTGTTAATGGCACCTTTATGAGAGGTAGTGGCACCATTCTCTGGGATGGTGCCATCCATGGAAGGAGTAGTGCCATATTGTAGATTGGCGCAATGGCTATGAGAAATGGCGCTATGTGGGATTTTGACTCAAAATGAAGAAAAATAAGTGCTAAGTGGCTAATTTGGAAAAAAATGTAAGTTTTTAAACTGACATTTTGGTGGATGCATGTGGTTCTAGGTTGATCATGGGATCACGGGAACGATGCATCCCTACTATGATGCAGTTACTAGATGTGTTTGATGGAGCCACACGGGCTCGGTTAGTGAGATTTGGAGTTATTGATAGTATCAGACATGCTTGTCTTTCGAACACACATGGCATTGATGACAACTGTTGTGGAGTGGTTTCAACCTGAGACATGTTCCTTTCTCCTACCGATAGGGAGATTACCATAACCCTTGAGGATGTTTATCGCATCCTCAAGCTATCGATTCACAGAGCATGAGTGGTATATCATACGAGGAGGGGACGGGTAGCCTTAGGTAGAGTGTTTGCCCCAAGCTAGCCAGAGTTGTCACAGGACAGACAAGAGATGAGTTATGACCAGACTTTGGCAGCGGGTGTAGATCATTTTACCTTGTTTCTTTGTGCATTGATTGGAGGCGTGGTGATGCTAGATCAGCGGGGTTGAGGCTTTCTAGTGGGGTGGGGGGAGATGATAGAGGAGATGGTGCAAGATGAGATAGTTTATGCATGGGAGCCATGCATGTTGTGACAATTGTATCATGAGATGCATATTGTGGTTTATAAGTATGATTCAGCTTTATCGGCCAGGGTCACACTGCTGCATGTGTGGGCATTTGAGCACATTGCGATTTCTAGGCCACGGGGGGCATATTTTTTGTGACAGTTTGAGGCCTTTATATTTTTATACCAGCAACCCATCGAGTATTCTCATGTTGGACAGTTGCGATACTGGTGGTGGGTGCTTGATGATCTAATTCAGGTTACGTGGTGGCCTTATATTAGAGTAGAGCCGTGGCTAGATGATGATATGCATATGCCTTATACATTCCAACCATGCTATTTGATAGGTTAGGGTGATCATACCATTGACATGTATCTTCCTTCATGGGTTATGTGTTAGTTTGTCTTGCGATAGGATGTTCCTCAGGGGATGGCAATATTTGCCCAGACACCTTGAGATGTCAGATGGCCACCAGCCATAGCATCGTAGGTGGCAATAGCTAATTTTGCAGTGTTACAACCCCAACAGTGGGATTGGGGCAGCAGGGTGGCAGACGCAAGGACTACGCCTGTGTATGATCAGTGGTGGACGACATGGCGACTAACCCGTATGATAAATCCAACCGAAGATCCCGACATGACCATGGAGGTAGAGGAGGAGGGAGATATAGTGGAGGAGGAGCTAGTGGTCGAGGAGGTTGAGGGGGATGAGAATGATCCTATGGAGATGTTGTCCGTAGCAACCTATGAGTAGGCGATGGCAGTGAGGGGGTGAGGCAGAGGGAGAGGTGGATGGCAGTTGGTACCACCATTATAGGTGCAACAATAGGCACAATAGTAGGTGCTACCTCAGGTACAGGTTCCTGCACTGCAGGGGTAGGGAGGGCAGTAGGTAGTGAGGCCCAAATAGTGGGCTCCACAATAGTAGTAGTAGATACCTGTATAGAAGGTACAAATAGGGCAGGTGCAGGGGCTGCGAGCACCCCAACAGTAGGGTCCTAGGCAAAGACCACCTGTCCAACGGGCACAGGGAGAGGATAGGAGATTGATGCCACCCCCGCGAGCACCCCTATAGTAGCAGGGATTGAGGGCCACCTCAGTACAATAGACAACTGATCTACAGGTGAAGGAGAGGACATATCAATAGGATATCCTAGAGGCTTCCATGACATTTCCAAGGATTGGCAGGGTAGAGGCTGATAGCTCGAGGGCAGGGCCAGAGCCAACTCTAAGAAGATGCACATCATGCAAGTACACCCATGTAGATGATGAGGAGGAGGTGGGGATTCTCTGAGGTCAGTTGGCTAGCGTAGAGGATACAATGCAGAGGTAGTAGCAGGAGCTTGTACACCTTCAAGGGGTAGCTGCATTATTAGATGAATTAGATTGGTAGGTTAGTGCACTCCAGGCACAGCTTGTGTAGGCTCAGGCTCAGGTGGCTACTTTGACCAATGAGCGGGATTCAGAGTGAGCTCTATAGTAGACTGCATAGGCTAGGGCTCAATAGGCAGAGGCCTAGGTGGTGAGTTTATAGGGGGTTGTGGTTGGTATAGGCATGGGTCTAGTTTTCACTTAGTTTCAGGCCCAAATTATATAGCTACAGGGATAGTTACAACAGGCACATAGTCAACTCTTTGAGGAGGGCAGATGGGCTGAGTTGTTCTGTAGTACCTGAGGGTCAGTGTATGCCTAGCTATAGCTAGCGTAGTGGATCCAAGATGTCAAGGTCCTATAGATCCAGGAGGTTTGCGCAATTAGTTTAGCAGCCTATGATACCTCCACCACTGGCACCTCCATAGCCACAACAACCACAATAGCCACAACAGCCACCCATACAGCAGTAGTAGTAGCCACAACCAGGGTCACCCACAAAGTCTGGTAGGGGTTCATCAGCCTAGGGTTGATATTCATTGATGTATTTTTGGCTCTTAGAGGCAGTTTTGTATCATGACTTGTATGATGTACATTATTTTGCAGCGATGTATGATATATGATGATATTTGATGATATATGATGATTCATGTTGATGATGTTTATGACCTGTATATGATGGTTTATATTATGGATGCACTTATGATGTATGTTTTGATGGTTTATGATACAGATTATGCTGTGATGTTTTTTATGTGATGGTTTATGTATTATATGCTCATGTGATGGATGTAATGATGATGATGTAGATTATGATGTGATGTTATGGTTTATTTATGATGATGATGTGATGAATGATTTTATTTATGTTTCTTTATGTGATGAAATGAACAATGATTACACTGATCGTATGTGTTGGGATGGATTATGTGATGAAATGATCGATGATTACACTAATGGTACTTGTCAGGATGAATTATGTGATGAAATGATCAATGATTACACTGATGGTACTTGTCAGGATGCATTATGTGATGAAATGATTGATGATTACACTGATGGTACTTGTCGGGATGTCTCCCTCATGTCATCCACATAGTGGTGTAATTTAGATATTAATGGTTGTAAGGATTTTTTTATGTTTATGATATCTATTATGATTCTTTTGGCCTATGGATGGATGTCTTGTTATGATATCATGATCTATATAGGTGGTACTTATGGTTTCATTATGATATACTATGTGATGATGTGAAGTTTTATGCTATGGATTAGATAGATATTGATAGATGTTTTTATGTTTTGTTTATGGATCATGATGATATATATGTTATGTTTATGATGGTGATGGATCATGTATTGTGATGTGATGATTTATGCTTTGCTTATACTGTTTATGCATTATGATGTGATAATGTTGATGCATGTTATGATTATGGATTATGATGTGGGTTAGGATGTAAAATGGTTTTGTGGAATGAGGATAAATGCTTAGATTAATAAACATTTATTATGAATGAAAAATGAAATGATTGAATGAAAATATATGTTCAAATTAATAAACATATATCATGGATGCAAAATGATTAATGTAATGGATGCTCATATTACACTTGTGTGAGAGTTTGATTTGCATGACAATTAAATCATCATGGTTAACTCTTGAAGACGTCTCACACACATGTAATATAACCACTGCCCCATGTGTAGTGCTTTTGGGAAAGTTGGGAAGGGAACAAGCAATAGAAATTGTCAGGCAATGTGTTCCCTCTGGGATCTTCATGATGAGCATGAAATGATGATGTAATGAGTTTATGCAATGATAATGAATTAGTGTAATGGTTAATGCAATGAGCAAGTCATGATACATGTTATGTGCATGTTAAACCCTGGGTGATGGGGTTAGGTGGTGAGGACTAAGTTAGGGAGGGGTATGGTTATGGGTTGGGAGGAAAAGGAGATTGTGGGGATGGTTATGGGAATGCTAGGTTATTGGACACCACATCATTAGAGGGGTTTTGGTTTAGGTGTGTTAGGTTGGTTGAATGGGTTAAGGGGTAAGTGAGGGGGGATGTTAGTTAGGAGGGGGGGTGTTAGAATGGATGGATAGGGGGATTAAAATTCTAAGCCTAGATAATATGGTTGGATGGGTAGAAGAAAATGAAATGAGCTATGTATAGTACTTGCATTAGAATATTGAGAGTATTTCTAGATTTATTATAGCAAAGTAGGATACTTTTCACGAAGGTATGAGAGGACCTAGGTGATGATTTTTATCCCACACTTGCATGGACTGGACTCACAAATAATAGGTTGATTTCATGCATGCCCAAGGTAGTATAACCTTTCCTAGCTGAGGGAAGGGGACTCATAACATAAGTTCTCATAGTACATAGAAGGTATGAATACCTGTATGTACAAATGGGACGTACTATGCTAGAACTGACCCTAGCTTCAAGATATAAATACTATTCTTGGAGTAATGAAATCAACCCACAAGCACAGCATACAGAAATGATGACCATGTCTATTCTAGGTGTTGCCTGCCACTTACCATGATATAATGGAATCAAGGTAGCTTTGGGAATGACCTAGAACAAGACAAGAAGATAAAAATCAATAATCAAAAGGCAACTAAAAAAGCACGAATAGCCATTGTATTCTCTTGCCAAGATAAGTATTGATAGGATGATGGATTCTGTCCATTGTAGGACCGATATATCCTAGGATATGAATTGATTGGATTTTGTTGGATAAATTCTGAAAGGTGGGCAAAAAGATAGTCAGGCCACATGTGTGATGATGGCAGTTGGTATGTTGATTGATAATTTTTGCGTGAGATATGATGTTTTTAGGATATGCTTAGCGTGTGTATCATTTGTTGAATCTAGCAAGCTCAATAAATAGGGATCATCTAAATGGGTTGGATGGGTGCATCTTTTATGCTTGAGTACTAGATATTTCCTTCGTATTCCAAACTTCCTACATACCATGTGTCCATAGGATCAAGGCACTCTCAAGATGCTAGTGAGATGAATATGTAGTTTTGGTAAGACTTGATGATGTGGGAATGGTTGTGGGATGGGTGTTATGATGTTTGAGAGTGACAATGTGGAAGTGTTTTTGTATTTTTCTACTTTTCTAATATTTTTGGTGTTTTTGGATTTTTTGGATTTTATATTATTTTTTGATTTTTTTGGATTTTCTAATGTTTTTGGGATTTTTGGATTTTCTAATGTTTTTGGGTTTTTTTATTTTCTAATGTATAGAAGTAGCCTACAAGGATCCTCATTCCTTGGATTAGCTTTGGGTGGGATTATGTGGGGTGGGCGATTGATGTTTTTGAATTACAAGCCATGGGATGTGTACAATGTGGAGTGTTGTGATGGAAGAGGACTTATTAGATGGTGGAGCCAGCCACTACACATGGTGCTTGAGATAGGTTTTCACCATGGTACTTTTCCAAGGCATCATTGAAGTGATTTTCACCATTGTACGGCTTTATTGCACTCAGGTTTTTCTTGATTTTTCAATTTTTTTAGATATTTTTCTATAATTTGATTTTTTTGTATTTTGTCTTTTGAATACTTGATGAGTTATGTGTAGAACCTCTTCAAATATAGAATGTTCATGGGTTCATCCAAAGGTTTCCACTTAGGTGTTCCAAGTTGATATGCACCTGATTCTGTATGCTCAAAATTGTGACTCCGGCTAGTTGGGGTTGTCAGGTCAGATTTCGGCATGCACACAGACCCTTCTCTCCTTTACATGAGGTGATCCACCACATCACTCTTTCTCTCATAGAAGTAGCCAGTTGAGAGGAGGCGAGACATGGTGGGGGTCTGGCTCGTTGGAGAGATGGACTTTGTAGAGAGGGGTTGGCAAGTCTTGTGGCCTTCATTGTTATGTGCTAAGTTGAATGTTTCAATCGATTGAAGTTGTTGTTAAGATAACCTTATGACCCGAAGGGTCACTAGTTTCTCTTCTCCTATTGGGGTTTCTTCTATTCCACCCTTGTGTGGGTAAGTGGTTTCTTTCATTTATGTTCTCTTGTCTTTCTATGCGTTGAATGAGTTCTCGTTGTATCTGGAGTTGTCTAGTTTCTTCTAATAATAATAGGACAAAAGGATCTACTTGGGGTAGAGTAAATGTCTCTTGTTGTTGTCATGGATTGATCTCCTCTATCTCGTCATGGATAGCTCTCACCCACTCTCCTCTCACTCCTAGGCACATTCGTGAGAAAAGATAGAGGTAAATGTGTGACGACCAATCTGTAACTAGAATTAGGGTTTTGACCTAGGGTTTAGTTAGGTTTGGCTATGTTTTTATTTGCTTTTACCTTGTGATGTGATCAAGGGTTTTATTGAACCTTTTGAACATGGTTACCTCGTGATGGTATCGAGGGTTTGTAATCTTGTCATTTCTAGGGTTTCTATATGCATGCAAAGCTAAATGATATAAAAAAAATTTTTGTTCTTTTTTAGTATTTTAGAAATGAAAAGTGCTCTTTAATCTATGAGAGGGAAATATGAATGAAAACTAATATGATTTTTCCTAATGCAAGCTTAATCTATGTTTTTGGGTTTTTGATTGTTTTAAGATAATCTAATCTAAAAAGAGAAATTGCTTCTTCAAATAATCTAGATCTAGAAATATGAAAACAATTATTCTAACACACAAGATCTAACTATCAAGAAAAAAGCAAAGATTTACTATTCCCAAGAGAAAATTTGGTTTTCTAATTACTATGAATTGAATAAAGAAATGAAGGAACTTGAAAGAAATGAAGATTTGTGTGACTCCACTACCCTCAGAAATCCTTGATATTGGCAACCTCGAGTCCTTTTGAAGCAACAAGAAGACCTCTTGATGACAAAATGACACAAAGAAGCAAAAAGATGTTTGTTGAAGATTGAATGAGCTCAATGAGAGCTTTTGTTGAGCACAACCGCATTGAATGAAGCAACGTAATGATGCTTGATTGAATAATGAATAAAACAAAAGGCACCTTCATCCTGTGAGAGCATTTGAATGCTAAGTTGGAGAGAAAAAAACTAGCAAGAGTTATGTACACAATGAATTTGTCTCCATGGAAGAGCTTTGAATCTATGCAATAATGAAATCTTTGAATATTTGGAAAACTAAAGAAAGAAATGAAGAAAGAGGCTCAAAGGCCTGTGGAGAAGCTTGAAAAATCTTGTGAAGATGAGAAGAGTATTCTCCAACTTGCTCAACTTGGAAAATAATGAAGAGGTGAGGGGTATTTATAGATTAGAAGAAGGGAGGAGAGGTGGAATTGATTGATAAGTTAACTCAATTGATTGAAGAGTTAACAAGGATTGATTGGGGAGTTAACAAGGTTGATTACCTAGTGAACTTAGCTAACTATGGAGTGATAAATCAATAATAGCTTATCATTGAAGAGGAATTGGAGTTGAGAGGATGCATGAGATTGATTGAGATGTTAATTTTTTTATCAAATGAAGGTAATTATGCATGTGTGGGTGCATGAAATAGTCAACTTCATATTAGGCATAAAAAATTATGCGAATTGGAAGAAAAATGAGTGAAAACAGAGCTAAAATGAGTGAGAAACTTGAGTTTTTCCATGGCTGAAAACACAACAAGGTCACCCCTTTTACCAGTAGGGTCACCTCTGGGCGACCATGGGTCACCTGGGGGGTGACCCTGGGTCACCCGGGGGAGATCTAAGCTGGACAAGGTTTTCTGGGAAAAAGAAGGGTTGGAGATGACAGAAGAGAAGAAAATGAGGGGTTCTGCCTCTAGAAATAGGTCAGTCATGTGCAAGAATCTAATTCTCCACTTGCACTTACAGGATCTCCTAGGGGAGATCTCAAAATAATAGGGGGAGATTTGGATTGGTTGAGTGGAACTGAAAACCAAAAGTGGGAGATGGATATGGGGGACCTCTAGAAGGATTCTAGGGGGTGTAGAGGATGAAAAACATAGGGGAAAGGTGGAAATTCACCTACAAGATACTTACAAGGCTTAGGAGCAAGGTCAAAAGCTCATAAAATGCATATTGACAACTATCACAAAAAGTGTTGAAAAGCGTCGCAAATGGGGAGAGAGAGAAATTGACAGAGGAAACAACACAAGACAAGAAAGAAGACATGTCATCAAGAGGTTTGCAGCTTAAAGAAAATTATTTTAGGCTTACATGTATGTGACAAGGATTAAAATCATCATAGGGGTCCTTGTGGAGGCTATGCATGATTTTTGTACTTACATATTTGACCCCTTAGGGATGATAGTCTACATGAAGGGTAGGTACCGTTCCTATTGGTGATTGTTTTGATGCAATCATAACAATTAGTTAAAATTCACATAAAATGAACTAAAACTGACTTGAAAGATATGAAGGAATCGGTTAAGATTCGCTTAATCCCAAGTTTAATATGGTCAGGTCTTGACCTGTTGGGCAAATTCAGTTGGTTGATGTGAAGCTGTAATGTTCAAGGGGCCTTACATGATTTAGGGTTTCTTGTTGGTTTACTAGACTCAAACTATGCAAAAGATAATAAATATCAGTGTGTTGTTCATTCCCCCTTTTACATAAAAGTGCTACTGTGTTGTAAAGATTTAAAAGGTATTCTTGAATTATTGCAGCTTTCTCCTCTTAAATATTTATGAAAACTGTCTACTTTTAACTCTATTGTTTATGCTTTTCAAATATGAGACAATTCCTTTAAATTTCTGCATTTTAAGCTAAGTACTTTCAGATGGGTTGAGAAAAGTTAGAAAGATCTAATCTAAAATTCATTCACTCTACCAAAGGATCTAATTGTTCTATTATGCACTCTGTAAATAATGTAGTAATTTGATCAAATCCATAGACTAAAACCTTAAATGTAAGTTCTGAGCATTTTCACAAACATACACTTAAAATTGCAAGCTCTAAGAGAAAATGTTTCAAACACAATGAAGAGAAAGAAAACACTCAGAAGATAGATGCAGAATTCCAGATTCAATTGTATTAGAAATAGACAGTCATATAAGATTTACAATGTCTGAATGACTCTTAGCTTCATTGATCAAACTACAGAAAACTCATAAGCTTTTATAGATAAAACAAGGAGGCAAGATGTTCCACACGCTCCTTGTTGCAGACACAGGTGACCTCCTTCCTCTACTCCTAAATGCTAAGCTAAATTACTAAAATCCCTGTGTAAAGTATTATAGTGTAAAGAGGCACAATATATAGATTTGACTGTCCTTAATACAGCTAAAAACCCTAGTTAAGCAATGGTTCAAACCTTTAGTTACAACAATAAATATTGGAGAACAAGTCTCCCAAAATATCTCTGAGCATACATCAAATCTGGGTGAAATATGCCCTTCTGGAAACCCTAGCAGCTCAATAATAACTTTTGTCGTCTGCTACAATGATGTCTCCAACTGCATTTTGCCTTCATCAATGAAGGCCTTTGATTTCCTCGCCCTTCATCCTTATCTTCCTCTACTCCTGAGATCGGATCCCCCTTCCATGACGTCATCGCCATGAAGTTTTAGCTCCTTCTTCAACTGCAAACCTACAAAAATAGACCAGTAATAAATATCATTTCACCTAATAAACCTGCAAGAAGATAAATGGTTATAAAATCCAGTTGTGACTGTGTGATTGCAGAAATCAGGCTCTAAATCTGTGAAAAACATGGGTCAAATGCATATACAGCATCTAAAATAGTCGGGTCAACCATCGCTGAGTAGAAGACATGCATTCAGGCCCAAAATGTCCCAAAAACCCCTATCACACTATTCCTCCTTCATTATCAGTGTGATATCCACTCATCGGTGAGTCCCAAAAATTCTTAGTCGATCACCTAACTCACAGTGAGATAGCCTTATTGGCTTGTTCGTCCTTTTCATCAGCAACACATTCACCCATCGGCATTGGCAAAAAAAACTTTACCGATGCCCTATCTCTGGCCAAAATGCTCCTCAATCGGCTAAGTCTTCCCCTATCCATCGGCGTAAGCCGACACTATTAGCGCGGGCCCAAAATATTCAGCCGATCTTACTCCTCCGGCCGATGCACCCATTTGTCGCTATGACTCCCACCGATCCCCTTTCATTGGCCAACACAACCCCGTCAGCCACACTCCTGCCGATGCATTCCTGTACTTAGCCTTTTTCTCAGTGCCGCAACCTCTTTTTCCTTTTGTATGTGTTGCCTTGTACGTGCTGCTTGTATATTGGAAATATACAAGTGGAACATACAAGGCACTGTTCATGCCCAACCTCCTTTTCCTTGTTTAAATCTTTGTATCTACTGCTATACAAGCCAGGCGTGATACATTCGTTTAACCGGATTTTAATCTTTTTCAGTTCCATGGCTTGTATATCGCAATGCATAAATTACCATGTATGTTTCGCTTTGTATCCTCCAATATACATTCGGATTTTATACATTGGATTAATCGGATTCTACTTCCATTTGAATTCCCGCTTGTATGTTTACTCCAATGTATGCTTTGAAACATATGTACAAGTGCGGACATATACAAGGATTTAACTCCATTCCATAATGCTTTTGACTCCGGCGGTTGTATCTTTTAACTTGTATCACGCAATGTATGTTATTGAAACATACAACAATTTAACACTTTTTGATGAACTCTTCGGGTCCGCGCTTGTACATTCGGTAATGTATATTGGCTTGTATGTTTATTGAACATATAAGACGGCCTACATACAACCATTTAATCATGTTTTATAGTATTTCAGGTCCGCGGCTTGCATGCATTGCTTGTACATTTGTCTTGTATGTTTCGACCCGCCAAACATACAAGCATGAAATACATGAAATGGATTTGAACATTTATCTGTTTCAATAATAAATCATTTCGGGTCCACCTTGTATGTATACATAAAACCTTTATTAAAATGCATACAAGGAAAAGGACATACAATCGGCTTTGTATACAAAAGCGATATACAAAGGACATTGTATGTATTATGCAAACGACCCAATCATGCAAACAACCTTGTATATTTTACCAAAATGATCATAGCTTGCAAAATATGGTGAATTTTAAGATGGTTCAAAAAGCAACCCTAGCTCATTTTACACAAGGAATCCAACCATATTATGCCCTAGTACTGAAAATGCATTTTTTCTCTATTTTTAACAAAGTTTGCAATTTTCACCCCCTTTTTCCCTTTACCACCAAGCAAAACAACACACACAAACAAAAAAAGCAAAGCAACAGCAGGGGTCCTCGTTTTGCTAAGGAGTAAAATGGGGCGTGTTGCGAACATCACAACAACTAGCAACCAAACAAAACAATTAAATTCAAAGTATTCAAGAAAACTAAGTGAAATAAATCCATAACTTCCAACTACCTTTCCTGCAAATCATTATTCAACTTGAGACCTAAGGTATTCAATAAGGATGCATGAATTTTCATTTTTATCTTGAGTGTGTGCACGTGATTAATTATCCTCATCTTGAAGATTGGTTGAACAAACCAATGATTGATATTAGCCTACATAGGTGAGGATATTCCCTCATAGCCGACTAGATAGAGCCTTGCTGCCAATGAGTATTTATAGCCCCAGCAAGGTTATCGTTACAATTCTCCTAAGTAGAGCCCCACTGCCAGTGAGCGTCCATAGCCCCAGTAGAGTTACTTAGATGGATTAATCTGGATTTTCAGTATAATCCACTTTATTATATTTTTATATTTTATATTTTATTGATTTTGATGCTTTATAGGGATTTCTCAAGATATAGCAATTTGTAACTTTATGATGCAAGGAATGAGCACTTGCTGCAATTAAGCTGAGAATTGTAATGGTAGCAAGGGTGACCTCTAATTTTTCACCTAATATCTACACTGGTAGGTTCAACAAACCCAAGGATTTTAGGTGTGTCATTGTGGGAAACTTTCCTTGAATTCTCAATCACTATTATTGAATATGAAATTTCAGAAGCTAAACAACTCTCTACATTCATGATAGTCACAATAAGTTATGCATATATTACAAATGATTATCCTGAATATTCTAAATTTTATACTGTTTTCAATGGTTGTTAGCTTGCTCCTTAAGACTCTTAAAGAAAAAACAAAGATCCCTATCGAGGAGAAAACAAACAAACCAACAAGCGGACTGTACAAGAAAAACAAAATGAAGCAAAAGAAGACTGTACAAACAATAAACAAAAACAAAAATAGCAAAACAGAAAGAAACAAAAACAAAACTGTACACTACTTACATTATATTACACAAAACAAATGGACTGCCCTTTACCTCAAGCCTGGAAGTAGTGTTTCAAATGTTGGCCATTAACTGGTAATGGCATATCTTCCTTGGTCAAGGTCTTGAGTCTAAACGTGTTGTCTCCTATTATTTCTGAGACTTGCAATGGACCTAGCCATAGTTTGTCAAATTTTCTATGACTCCCCTTCTTTTCATGTGCTTTATCCCAGCACAACACTAAGTCTGATATCCTAAATGTCTTGACTCTTGCCCTCTTATCCACCTCTTAACTACTGCTTGGTGTTTGGCAAATTTTTCGATGGCTTGACCTCTTTTCTCATCTAGTTGTAACATTTGTACTATTCTAGCTTCTCTATGATTATCAAAGCCCAAATACTCATTGGCAAACTTCTAGATTGGTATTCTTAGATTTACTGGAAGTATGGGATCAGTCCCATAAACTAAATTATAAGGTGCACTGCCCAAAGTTGTTTTGAACTTGGTCCTATCTACCCACAATGCATACTTCAACAAGGTATTCCACTCTCTAGGACTCTTTGCAATTAGCTTCTTGATTATGTCTAATAAAATTTTGTTTGTAGACTCAGCTAATCCATTACCTTAAGGATAATAATTTGAAGAAAATTTTAAAACAATCCCATATTCAAATGCCCATTTAGAAAACTTTAAAGAAGAGAAAGCAGGGTCGTTATCACATACCAATGAATAGGGAGTTCCAAACCTGGTGATGATATTTTCTTCAAGAAACTTGATAACTACCTCAATCGTGGAGAACTTACAACATGTGGCCTCAGTCCACCTCATACAGTAGTCCGTCACCGTCAGTATGAACTTGTGTCCTTCAGAAGATGGAGGATTGATGACTCCAATGAAATCCAGGCCCCACTGTGCAAATGGTCTTGACTCCATCACAGGCTGTAATGGATTGGCTTGATTTCTTCCCTTATCTGCTGTAGTCTGACAGGTGTGGCAACTCTTAATGTGACTCTCTGTATCCTTGAACATCGTGGGCTAGTAATAGCCCACCCTCAATATTTTGTGTCTTGTAGCTAGATGGGAATCATGGCCAGTTCCCTACTTGTCATGCAGTTTTGTCAACACCTTATCCACTTCAGCTCTATTTAGGCATCTCAAATAAATTCCATCATGGTTCTTCCTGAATAGAAGACCTCCTTGCACCATATAATTTTGTGCTTTAATCTTCAAAGCTCTCCTCTAAGAAGCTTTCATCCTATTTGGGTACCTTCCAGATATTAGAAAAGTGTTTAAATCACCATACCAGTCAGATGCATCCTGGGAATTCAATACATACTGCTATTTTATCAAATCTGGGTTGGTGTTTGCTATTGTTTACACCAATGCCTACCCTCTAACCAGCTTCATGGGAATGATTTCCATATCAAACTTTTGCAGTGTGGTGATCCATTTGGCCCTCCTTTCCCCAGGCTCGTTTTGCATCAGTAGCATCTTCACTGTTGCGTCTGGTATTATGTCTTTGACCTGGCTGCGCAAGATATAATGTCTAAATTTTTTCACGACTCTCATCAATGCAAATGCTTGTCTTTCGGTATCCAGATATCTTAGCTGTGCGTCCTTCAGAGGTACGCTCATAAATGCAATGGGTTTTTCTTCATTGTCTTCACCTTTCTGTGTCAAGGCAGCCGCAACTGAATGGGAGGATGCAAAGGAATAGATATAAAACCACTTGGTGTAGTCTGAGCTTGTTAGTACAGGGGCGTCAGAAATGGCCTACTTGATTTCTTCGAATGCAGTCCTAGCCACAGGCGTCCACTCCATCTGTGCATCTTTCTTCAACATGGCATTTAACGGCTGCGCGATTTATGCAAAACTAGTGATAAACTTCCGAACAAAGTTAATTTTACCAAAAAATGATTTCAATTCTTTTCTACTGTTTAGTATTTGCAAATTTTTTATTGATTCTATTCTATCTGGGTCAATTGATATTCCATCTTCAGAAATGACATGCCCTAGTAATTTACCTTCAGTTACCCCAAATGAACATTTCTTAGGGTTAAAGGAAATTCTGTACCTCTCACACCGCTTAAGTATTTTTCTAAGATCTTCAACATGAGTGGATGGATCCTTGGAATACACAGTCAGATTGTCCATATACACAACAATGGACTTACCTAATAATCCACGGAATGCAATGTCCATGGCTCTCTGAAAAGTGGCACCTACATTGATCAGACCAAAAGGCATTCTCCTATATGCATAATTTCCCCATTTACAAGTGAAAGTGGTTTTTAATTTGTCATTTCTATCAATTAAAACCTGGTTATAGCCCAAGAATCCATCTAAAAAAGATATCATCCTTGCCCCGTTCACTGCTTGTAGCACTTCATCTATTGGAGGCAGAGGATAATTATCCTTTTCAGATGCTTTGTTCAAGTTCCTAAAATCTACGCATAACCTAATGTCTCTAATTTTCTTCCTTACTGGTACTAAGTTAGCTACCCAGGCTAAATGTCTAACTGGAAAGATTATCCCAGCAGATAGCAATTTTTTAACTTCCTTAAAGATCAAGGGTTCCAAAATGGCATTCACAGGCCTTTGTTTCTGCCTGAATGGCTTAACCTCTGGTCTCAAAGGTATCACATGGGTTATGAAGGACGTATCGTATATTTTCAAGTCTTCATATGTCCATGCTATTACATGTTTGTATTCTTTCAAAACGTCTACAATTTCTTTTCTTATTTTCTCAGAGCAAGCCTTTCCAATCGACACATTTTGTGGGTTTTGTTCTATCCCTAAGTTGTGTGAATCACACTTACCCCCCTCTGATTTAGGCAAGTCCTTCTATCTTATTACTCCATCAAAGTCAAAAATATGTTCTAATTCAATTACTCCTTTGTGTAAGAAGTTGCTCTTCAAGTTGATTATATCCTCTTCGTCCCATGTTATCTCAGGGCTTTCTTGCTCATCAATGATTTGAGCCTCAAATACCTCATTACAAGTTAGAAAATCAATAATTTGCTGATCCCCTCCGAATACCTGAAAGTGTGTAACATTGTCTAGGATACTGGGAACATTAACTAATTCAACAGCAAATCACCTCAATCCTGACAGTGTCAAGGGTTCTAGTGTGCTAGCAGCAACAACTAGTGCATCCGGTCTATGGTTTAATTCTCTAGGGATATGCTCTATGTTGAAAGCATCAAATGAATCTATTAAACCCCATACCCTATGTCTGTAACAAATCATTTTCATGTAATTGCAAGAATATAGTTTCCTTATTTGCCTGACTACTAGTTCAGAGTCTGAAAATACCTTAATCATTTTTACCTTTTTCTTGATGGCCATGACAAGTCCCAAAATTAAGGCTTCATATTCAACAATATTGTTGCTACAGGAAAACTGTAGTCTATATGCCGCCAGATATGATTTACCCCGAGGATCTATGAGTTCAACACCCGCACCCGCATCCTGTTTTGATTTGGACCCGTCACAGTTTAGTTTCCACATGCCACTTTTACTTTTCTGACCTTTTACCTTGGCATGCTTTTTCTCTTCTATCACTTGTGAGGTGCTGGTTTGTTTATTCATGGGTATTTCTGTTTGGTCAACTCACATATGTGTATTTTCAACTTGCAAATTAGAAAGACAACTACCCTTGTCCTTTATTCCCTCTCCTAAATCTGAAATTAGAGCATCTATACTACTTCGAAAGTACCTCTGTGGTTGATTAGGATTCACATTTTTCTCTTGTAACCCTACCTTCTTCATGCATTTTTTGTATTCATATTCAATGACGTCTTTGCACATTCCACAATTTTCCTCAGAATGTGGCCTATTGTGAACTCTACATCTATCCTTATACAGTTTACATTGGACTGGCAGATTTTGTTTAATGCACTCTTCCATCTCTTGTCTAATGATATGACCAAATTTGTCCATTGCACTATTTTCTTCATCTGAAGAATTTCCATCAGACTCAATGAATAATACTGTCTCCTTGCTGACATGTTTTTCTCTATAGTTTAACATCATGATCTCTTCAATTTGTACCCCATTGTTAGTAATCCTATAAACACCAGGTTCAACAACAGCATATAATATTTCATTCGTTCGATTATACTCTGTTATCATGCGTTTCATCCTGGGTTCTACCTCTATTTTAATATGGTTTGGGACACCTCTCCAAGGTAGCCACATGTGAAAAATCAGTGGCCATATATCCGTTTAGTGTCTTGGACCAATCCCTACTTAGCAACATTCCATAATTCACGGGTATATCCACTATTTGAATGTCAATAAATTGGCTTACCCTAGGGTCTGAAGCTAATTGCATTTGAATGTTCATGAGTTCTCCTATCACACTAACCTCAATTTTATCTAACTATGTGACAACCTTGGCAGATTTGGTGGGAGTCAGCCTAAGAGTTTTACATATCCCTAAGGGCATTACGTTGGCTTAGGCACCAGAGTCTACCATGCAATTGTGTATGTTCTTCCCACACAATCTAATAGTTAACAAGAAAGGAGGAGCATCCTTCTTATCAGCATACATTACTACATTTGTATTAGAAGGTTGCTCAACCTTCTTACTTTTCTCTTTAGGCGGTGAATCTCTATTAGGAATAGCTATATCAGTAGCAACCTCATCTATCATGGATGTATCCAAAGATTTTATAAAAGTATTTATGATCCCTTTCATTTAGAGGTATACTGACCTTAATTTTCTTTATTTCCTCTAACAAGTAGCTCATTAATCTTGTTGTCTCTATTGTTTTAGCTTTACTTGTTTGGGCCTTTTGTACTACTGTCCCACTGTTTGTATGATTATTAGCTTTGAGTATAGCAAGATTGTTGCTAGCATTCTGATCTGGGGGTGTATTGAAGTTGTTAGGAGGAGTGGAAGTGGTGAAAGGTCCTCCTGGCCTAGTGTTGTTCCTTAAATTGTAGGTGTGGTTTTTATTCATCTGTTGAAAGGCCTGCACCTCTTCTGTTTTAGTCAATGCCTCATTTTCAGTTTCAAAGGGAAACTGAAAAGCATTTAACACAAAGGCTGATTCAGGATAAAGGTTTTCACAAAAGTACGGTTCATCCTTTAACAATTCATCCTCTTTCTCTTCTGTAGTTGCAAAGGTAAAGGTTTCTAAAACTAAAGCTGTATCATACCCTAAGGGTACTACCTCATTACCTTTGGGAATGAGAAATTCAGAAGTAGGAGGCTGCACTTCTATATTAAAAATGCTGGCTGCTAATTGGAACTATTGACAATCAAGCTCAGCATGGGCATTGGTATTGTGAAATCTGCACTAGTTTTTTAGTGATGTATTGGCCATTTGGATACCAGTTGTTTGTTTTGCATCATGATTATCTATGTTCTCAAAAGGAGACAATAGAGTACCATTGTTTGGTCTAGTGTTCCATGTTTTGGATGGCCTAGGCTGATTCTATTTTTTGTTATTATTACCCCAGGCCCTATTGTCTATCACTGGCCCTCTATTTTGCATCAGCTGCCCTTGGTTATGACCTTGATGCTGATTATAGTTTTGGATTTGATTTGAAAATTGGTTTTGGCTATTATTTTGGGCATGACTTTGATTATAGTTCTGATTGTAATGCTGATTTTGATTTGAACTATAGTTTTGATTTTGGCCTTGGTTATAATTCTGATTTTGATTGTATCCTTGGTTGCCTCTTCCATAAAGATTCTCATTTCTTAGTTGTGTCACTTCGGTGGTCAATCTTTTCAAATGTGTAGTGATCTCTTTGATTTCTTCCCTTTCCTCTTGTGCTTTTGCCACAGTTGTATCTCTAGGAGGTCAGAAGAAAGGCTAACCACTATTTTGACTGTTATTAGCATTGTTACCTGTGTAAGGAGTTATGGCTTGGATTAGGGTAGGACTATACACAGGTGTGTATGTAGGAACTAGGTTTAATAATGGAGCATGATGCATAGGGGCTCCATTCCAAGGTTGTGCCTAATTTTGCATCCAAAACTTCCTCCATTAACAAGTGGACTATAGGTTGTGTGCCTCATCTCTTGGTTTACTGAAGTTGCCTCTTTATAGGCTTTGGATATTGAATCTATGTCCAGTTTTCTTTTGACAAACATGGCAGTTAATAGATCTAAGGCCACATAATACAGAGCTAACAAGGTATCATCATCCACAGTGTAAGGGGCTACCAACCTAGAGTAGGCCTTTTGAAATCTATCATTGAAATTATCAATCAGCTCTCCCTCTCCTCTTTTTATAGTAGCCAGTTTATGATACAAGATGCAAGGATCTATGGGTCCTCTAAATCTAGACAGAAATGCTTCTTCCATTAGTGACCAAGAAGAAATGTAGCCATTGGGTAAGTTTACATACCAGTTAGAAGCTTGTTCATTAAAGGTGTAGGGAAATAATCTACACAACGTCCTCGTGTTCTAATCTGGCCCTAAAGCATGCCTCCTTGAATATTCTAATGTGGTCTTCCAGATCTTGGTGCAACTAGTATTTGGGACATATCTTTTCTAGATTTTAGGGTATCTCATTATAATCAGGGAACGCTATAGGAGAATGGACATTGAAATAAGCCATTGCAGCTGCTTGAGCTTGACCTGAACCTGTAGGAATATCTAGATTTAATGGTGGGATAGGATCTCTAGGAGGACTAGGAATTTTAGGAGTACCTAAACCAAGATTTAAAGATCTGAATAGTGATCTGTCAGGACTCACAATGTTACAGATGTTAAAAGGTGACCCAGGGGGTGTTCCAGATGAACTCCCTGTTTGCGATATTTGAGGATTCCAAATCAAAGGGCTCTTACTTCACCTTATATCAGGTAATTGTACAAAAATATCCCCTGAACTAGATCTAGACCTGGTCACCCTATCACTATTATGAGCTAGTTTTTCTTGAAACAAACCTTAATTCAAATCAAGCCCTCCTTCTAGCGCCAGAGAAAACTATTGGTGATTGTTTTGATGCAATCATAACAATTAGTTAAAATTCACATAAAATGAACCAAAATTGACTTGAAAGATATGAAAGAATCGGTTAAGATTCACTTAATCCCAAGTTTAATATGGTCAGGTCTTGACCTGTTGGGCAAATTCAGTTGGTTGATGTGAAGCTGTAATGTTCAAGGGGCCTTACGTGATTTAGGGTTTCTTGTTGGTTTACTGGACTCAAACTATGCAAAAGATAATAAATATCAGTGTGTTGTTCATTCCCCCTTTTACATAAAAGTGCTACTGTGTTGTAAAGCTTTAAAAGGTATTCTTGAATTATTGCAGCTTTCTCCTCTTAAATATTTAGGAAAACTATCTACTTTTAACTCTGTTGTTTATGCTTTTCAAATATGAGACAATTTCCTTTAAATTTCTACGTTTTAAGCTAAGTACTTTCAGATGGGTTGGGAAAAGTTAGAAAGATCTAATCTAAACTTCATTCACTCTACCAAAGGATCTAATTGTTCTATTATGCACTCTGTAAATAATGCAGGAATTTGATCAAATCCATAGACTAAAACCTTAAATGTAAGTTTTGAGCATTTTCACAAACATACACTTAAAATTGCAAGCTCTAAGAGAAAATGTTTCAAACACAATGAAGAGCAAGAAAACACTTAGAAGATAGATGCAGAATTCCAGATTCAATTGTATTAGAAATAGACATTCATATAAGATTTACAATGTCTGAATGACTCTTAGCTTCATTGATCAAACTATAGAAAACTCACAAGCTTTTATAGATACAGCAAGGAGGCAAGATGTTCCACACGCTCCTTGTTGCAGACACAGGTGACTTCCTTCCTCTACTCCTAAATGCTAAGCTAAACTACTAAAATCCCTGTGTAAAGTATTACAGTGTAAAGAGGCACAATATATAGATTTGATTGTCCTCAATACAACTCAAAACCCTAGTTAAGCAATGGTTCAAACCTCTGGTTATAGCAATAAATGTTGGAGAACAAGTCTCCAAAAATATCTCTGAGCATACATCAAATCTGGGCGAAATATGCCCTTCCAGAAATCCTAGTAGCTCAATAATAACTTCTATTGTCTGCTGTAATGATGTCTCCAACTGCATTTTGTCTTCATCAATGAAGGCCTTTGATTTCCTCGCCCTTCATCCTTATATTCCTCTACTCCTGAGATCGGATCCCCCTTCCATGATGTCATCGCCATCAAGTTTTAGCTCCTTCTTCAACTACAAACCTGCAAAAATAGACCAGTAATAAATATCATTTCACCTAATAAACCTACAGGAAGATAAATGGTTATAAAATCCAGTTGTGACTATGTGATTGCAGAAATCAGGCTCTAAATTTGTGAAAACTGTGGGTCAAATGCATATACAGCGTCTAAAATAGTTGGGTCAACCATCACTGACTAGAAGACATGCATTCATGCCCAAAATGTCCCAAAAACCCCTATCGCACTGTTCCTCCTTGTGGTAAGGCTGACGTCGGTTAGGACTTGGCTTTCGCCTTATCCCTCTTATATAGCGGTTCAAAGGAAAACTCCGCTTAGGGTCGTCCCTTTTGGATGAAGCGTAATCCAAAAGCAGGCCCTTCTAAAGGAAGTACAAAAAAGTAAGGGCAAGCACGTCAAACAAAGGTTCAATTGTCCTGTTATAAGAAAAATAAGGTGCAACTAAGCTAGGCACACACACATTTGTAGTTGTAAATTGTCCCTTATGAAATGAAGTGTTTGGCATTCATGTCCATTATCCTTTAGAAAATTGAGGTGTTTGTTCATACATGTCCATTGTCCCTTAAGAAAAGCAGTATGTTCCTAAGACTTAGATTGCAAGAAAAGATTTGTTCAATTATCCTTTTAAGCATGCAATGTGTTTCTAAGAATTAGTGAGATAAATCAAAGAGGTCTTCAATGCTCGTCCTGCATGAACATGTTAAGAAAACACCTATTGGCTCTGTGTGAGTGTACTAGCTCTTTGTGGAAATGATTTTCACATTAAGCGAAGTGTTTGAAACTCTTAGTAGGATTGGTTAAAGCTTTTAGTAGCTTGTCGCATTGCTCGTAAGGTGTTGGTCCCTCAAAGTCACTAAGAACCATTTTAGATAGAGACTACCCGACCTACCTCTGAACATTGCGGTAATCATCAGTGCAAGGGAAATCAATTTAAACCCTTAAGATACTCACCATTGGCTCCCTTGAGAAGAGATAGTATTCCCTTGGACATAAAGCTCTTGTGACCTACTTGAGCTTTCCAAGGGGAGGGTGAGATATCCCTACCTATCGTCTCTCGCAAAGATACTAAATATCCGACACCTTTATGGAATCATATTTTTATCGACGGAGTATTACGCTGTGAGCTGATCTACTGCAATGAAACCTTGTCTCTAGGGATAAAAAGTGCTTGTTATTGATTGCAATTGTCTTAGACCTGTGGAAACATTGGGCTTGTTTGGAGCCTTGAACATACACTATCTGTTGTGTCAGTCCTTGTGCTTTTTTGACCACTTGTTTGCTGTGTTTTCTCTTGCCAAACCAATCCAATCAGAAACAAAAAAATTTTGCCTTAGAAAAACATCAGACACTACTTTAGCGCCCCTAGTATTACAGCAGCTCACCTTTGGTAGTACAGTAGATCGCCTTTGTTACAGCAGTAACCCGCCTCTGGCAAACACTCTACTTCAGCGCCCTTAGTATAATAGTAGCTCGCTTTTGGTCACTGTAGCTCACCCTTGGCATAGTAGTAACTCGCTATTAGTAGCTCAGTTCGTCACCTCCGGTCCACAATAGCACGCTTTTGGTAGCACAGTCCTGCGCCTCTGGTCAAACAGTATAGCGCTTTTGGTCTAGTACTTTGTGCATCAGAAGTTTGTCCGTTTCTTAAAGCATCTCACAGATTCCTAGCATTACATTTTGTCCTAGTGTATCCCATGGTAACCACTAGGCTACAGCAAACTATGAAATCCAAGCAAGTTGTCCCTAAGAAGCGCAAGTCGCCTCCTCGCACACCACAATCAGGTCGTCTCAACATTACTCCCAAGGTGACTCCTAGTACACCCGCGGCAAAACCAATCAGCACTCTGAACATGCTGCACATAGATGAACCAAGCAATCCTCATCAGGATGGAACCCCTTTGATAAATGCGCCTCAGTATACCACAGGCTTGCCTCCGGATTTTGTCCCACAAGGTTATATCATAGATCAAACCCCATCTCAAGAAGAGCAACACTTTGAAATAGGTCAATCCTCTCAAGAAGACGGGCAAGATCTTGATGAATTCATATAAGATCCTAGAGCTATAGCTGCCTTTGATAAAATCCTTAGTGAGAACCAGGATCATTTCTTTCGCTTGCTTGCAAAGCAAGGCACCAAGTTACCTCAAGATTTTGATGTGTCCACTCTCAAGGAGAGCAACAACACCCAAGATACCATACAAGCAGTGCAAACCATGTCCACGGTGACTACGCCCTTACCTACTCAAGGCTCGCAGTATAGGAATCCCCTTTTTCAAAACCCAACAGGGGAGAGGCCCATATCACTGCTTTTGACTCCTATGGAGATCTATCAAAACTAACAAGAAACTCTCCAACGTCAAGCAGAGTTAGCTAAGCAAGCCACCTTAGCTCGATTGAATATGCAACCACCTCCTAAAGTGTCCACCCCAATCACAAGTGGAATCTTAGTTACCCCATCACGGATAGGTTTCCCACCCAATTATAATCCGGGGAACAATTATGTAGCCATGCAACAAGGGTCTCAACAAATGCCACCTCCTATATCATCACACCTTCATGTCTCTCAACCAATTAGAGTCATGCAACCCCAACCACAACATTCTTCTACTCTTGTCCTCAAGCAACCCCAACCACAACATTCTGCTACTCTCACCCTCAATCAACCCCAACTGTCACAAATCACTTCTACCTATATCCCTCCTCCACAACGTTCATCCTCGCTCAACTTCTTTCACACATTGCCTAGCCACTCCCAACATTCCCAACATCAGGTTTCCCAAAGCTATGTGCCACCACCACAACCTAATCAAACGCACTTTAGCTTTCCTCCCCCCAATACTTTTCTTCAACCGTCGCAAAGCCAACATTCTTACCTAGTGCCACCTCCACCTCTGCCTAATCAAGGCCTCCAATTCCAACCCAATCTAAACCAAACGTACAACCCATATGATCCCAATCAATCTTACGACCCTTATAATGCCAATGCGCATGGCTTACATTATAATCTTCCATATGGGCAACACCAACCACTTTTTGGACAACAGGAGATGTTACCAACCCCTCCCACGACTATGGAGCTAAAGATTGCAGAAGTTCAACAGTAGCTATCTGATCTTACGTTTGGCCACACCAAAAAGACCTTCTCTTTAGAGGAAGTGTGTCCTTATCCTTTTGATCGGTCATTACCAATGATCCCTTTTCCTCAAAATTTCACTATTCCCAAGTTCGATAAATACAAAGGAAAAGGTGACCCAAAAGACCATCTTAGGGAATTCTATCTTGCTTGCTTCGAGGTCTCTCATAACGACACATATCTTATGCGTCTCTTTCCTCGCAGTCTTGGAGGTCAAGCAATAGAATGGTTCTCACACTTACCCACGGGTATCAAGTCTTTCAACGAGCTAGCAGAGAAGTTTGCCACCCATTTTTCTTACAACGCAGAGCATGAGATTTCCATGACGGACCTATGCAACAATAAACAGAAAAATAGGGAAACTTTCATTTCTTTCCTTCAACAATGGAGACAAATGGCTAGTAAATTCCCTTTCAAGATTTTGGAGAAGCAGCTTGTTAGCATATTTGTGCAGAACCTCAACCAAGAGTTAGGTTTCCATTTACAAATTCTTAGTGCTACAACCTTCGATAAAATCACATACAAGGGTATCAACATTGAGAAGGCCCTCATTGCTAAGGGTGTGGTCAAAATCTTTAAGGAGACGAAAGATAGTACTTCTCATCAACAATCGAACGATAAACCCAAATATTGGAACAAGAACAAAAACGTGGTCAATGATGGGGTGGTCAATACTAAGCATGTCCAAACATTGCAAACATCGCTGCAGCTCTCCAAACCAAGTCAAGCTCCACCTCAACAATAGCAGCAACAAAGGCAGCCTTATCAAAACCAACAGCAAAGACAACAAGAGCGGCCTCAACAGGATTACCCTCCGCGACGTCAATTTACTCCCTTGGGAGTGCCCATCGAATCAGTCTTACAGCAAGCTTTGCAGAAAGGGCTCATCACCTTACCTGATGCTCCTCCATATGGAGAACCTGTCTACAAAATGGCACATTACAGAGACAATGAGTATTGTGAGTTCCATAGGAGCAAAGGTCATAGAACTGCATCTTGCATGAAGCTTAAACACCTCATCCAAAACCTCATTGACAGTAATCAAATCACTTTTAGGATGAACCACCAGTGCAGCACACGAACAAGGATCTAGATATGTACAAGGAACCATTCCCTCATCACGGTCCACCTCCCCCTCAGGATAGAGGTAAAGGTATCAATCATGCTTCCATGTCCTTCGATTCCATTGTAGGTCGTTTTGAAGAGAGTCGAGTGTCTACCCTCACAATCAAAGGCAAATCTATGGATTGTGCTGTTACTACTCATCGAGGTCATGTCACCATACGTGCACCTACACCTAGGATTCCGGTTCAGTCTGATTATAATCTATGACTGCTCCCATGATCCTTGTCACAATGATGCCCTCCATATTGAAGTCCTCATCCATAAGCACAAAATCAAACGTATACTCATAGATGGTGGTGCTGGTCTCAACATCTGTTCTTTAAAGTTACTAAAGCAATTGGGATACTCTGAGGATCACGTCAACACTAATCATAGTATTACAATCAAGGGGTATGATGATGCAGAACGCCATTCAGAAGGTGTTATTCACTTGCCTATACAACTGGGCCCTGTCATGCTTGAAACTAGGTGCCAAGTCCTTGATATTGAGCTGCCTTACAACATTATCCTAGGCCGCCCATGGATCCATGCAATGAAAGCTGTTCCCTCCACGTACCATCAGTCCCTAAAGTTCCCATACAATGGTATGGAGATCACCATCCCAGGAGACCCTAATCCTTTTGAATTTTTCCATGTCTTGCAAGGAAGCTATAAGAATTGCAACCAAGTGCCTAAAAATGACAAAGCCCTTGAATCCCCTCTCTATGTTGACCCTGAAACTCTCACGCAAGCCTCTACAAGTGAACCGACACCCCTCCCCAAAATCACAGCTCGCGTCCGAGATATAGGCTTTGGCACTTATGATATCTCAGAATCTTGTTGTGTAGGGCGGATGCCTCTATCTCCAAAATCTTATGGCCAACCCCCCGTTGCCAAGGCAACCAAAAAAGCAGCTATTCCTCCCCCAACATTCCTAACCCAATTCCAACATGGACGATTACTAGAAGAGGAAACTATTGAGGACATTTCTTCTTGGCTCTATAAGGAGAAAGAACCAATCACAATACCAGTCAAGCAATATGGCAATGGCTTAAGAATAGTAAAAAACATGGGCTATAAAGGCAAAGGTGGCCTTGGGAAACAAAATCAAGGAACTATGGAACCCATTGTTGTGACAAAGAAGCTAGACAAGAAGGGATTAGGATTTGGTAAGAAGGTACCGCACGCCTTGGACATCGAGTATATCCTCGACGAGGTAGCTGACACTTTTCCCGCTGATTTGATGTCTACAGAGGATATCATCGATGACTTGTCCCTCCATATGACCAACCTATTCGCAGAATCCTCCATTTTTACACTATCCTCCGTCTCCTTAACTTCCACCACCAGCACCCAGAATGTCACGCTTGTCTACCCTGAACTTATCGATTGGGACCAACAAGGGACCCCTGTTATAGATGTATTTTAGAATGATGAAGCTTTAGCTGAGTTCATGGGACTTCGAGAAGGTATCCCTCTTGGCAATCACAAAGCAGGTTTTGTAATGGAACTAGAGCCCACGGCTTATTTTGGTGAGAATGCCAAATCCTCCAGTCACAAAAGTGCAAATAAGGAAAGATCTCTTGGTGAAAACCACACTGTGGCACCTCCTGATCACAAAATAGTAAAAACAAAGGACGTATCCAAAGGTGAAAACCCAACTGTGGCACCTGAGGATGGAGGATTTGACCTTCCCTTACCATCTAAGTATCAAGAGAAATCAGCTCTCTTAGTGGAAGATTCTACAGAAATAAATCTTGGCACAGAACAAAATCCAAAGACAACATTCCTAGCAGCATCCTTATCTGACACAGAGCACAGAAATCTTAACAGCTTCTTCTTGCAACGAACCATCAACTTTGCATGGACATATGCAAATATGCCAGGGCTAGACCCTAAGCTGGTAGTTCATTATCTCACAGTTGATCCCAAGGTGAAACCAGTCAAGCAGAAGTTGAGAAAAATGCACCCACAGATAGCTCTCTTGGTGAAGGTGGAAATACAAAAGCTGTTAGATGCCAAGTTCATACAACCAATTGACTATTCAGATTGGGTCTCAAACATTGTACCTGTGTCTAAGCCTAATGGGTGCATCTACATGTGTAATGATTTCAGGGATCTCAATAAGGCATGTCCTAAAGATGACTTTCCACTACCAAACATTGACATTATAGTGGACTTGACAGCAGGTCACGAGATGCTTTCTCTCATGGACGGATTTTTGGGTTACAATCAGATAAGGATAGTAGAAGAAGACCAACATAAAACAACCTTTACTTGTCCTTGGGGCAATTATTGTTGGTGTGTCATGCCATTTGGTTTGAAGAACGCAGGAGCAACCTATCAGAGAGCAATGACAGTGATATTTCATGACCTCTTTCATCACATCATGGAAGACTATGTTGATGATATATTCGCTAAATCTTCTAGAGCGGATCACATACAGGTCTTAGGACAAATCTTCGACAGGCTTGAAAAATACCAAGTAAGACTCAATCCAAAGAAGTGTGTATTCGGTGTAACATCAGGAAAGCTGTTGGGATACATTGTATCTCGTAGAGGCATCGAAGTAGATCCAGTGAAAGTAAAGGCTATAGTGGAGATGCCTCCACCCAAGAACCTTAAAGCACTAAGGAGCCTTCAAGGAAGGTTGCAGTCCATTCGGTGCTTCATATCACAGCTAGCAGATAAATGTCAACCCTTTCAGCACTTACTCCGAAAGGATGTCTCATTTCGATGGGACAACAAGTGTCAGGCAGCGTTTGATCAACTTAAAGAGTATCTAGCTACACCTCCTGTATTAGTTCCACCAGTTGCGGACAAACCTTTGATCTTATACATCTCCACTACAAACTCAGCCTTAGGGGCCTTGCTAGCACAGAATGACGACACAGGAAAGGAGCATGCAATTTATTACATCAGTAGAACCTTGGTGGGATACGAGCTCAATTATTCACCAATGGAAAGGGCTTGTTTAGTAGTAGTGTTCACCTCCCAAAAATTGCGGCATTATATGTTGAACCAACATACAAATCTGATAGCCAAGATTGATCCTTTGAAGTATCTACTAGCAAAAGCAGCTCTCACAGGCAAACTAGCTAAATGGGTTATGATCCTTAGTGAGTTTGATATTGACTACACGGATCGTAAGGCAATCAAAGGACAAGCCCTCGTGGATCAACTAGCAGAAGCACCTATGAAAGATACACATCCTATGGTAGCAGACTTTCCTGATGAGAATCTCTTCACTCTTTCCAACTCCGTAATGTGGAAGTTGTACTTTGATGGTTCCTATACACAGCATGGATTAGGGGCCGACATCTTGTTTGTTACACCTTAGAATGACTACATTCCAAAATCATATCGGCTTGCATTCCCTTGCACCAACAATATAGCCGAGTATGAAGCACTCCTTATAGGTCTCAATACAGTAGTTCAATGGGACATCACAGAATTACAAGTATATGGAGACTCACAGTTAGTCATTTGCCAAGTCACAGATGAGTACCAAACAAAGGATGAAAAGTTGGTCCCCTACAAACAACTAGTGGATGCCTACAAACCACACTTTTCTAGCATCACATTTGAGCAAATTCCAAGAGAGCATAACACAGCTGCAGATTCTATGGCTTCTGTAGGATCACTGATTGACATGCCTGCAAATACACAAAAGTGTGAATTCTTGATCGAACAATTGTTGATACCAGCTGTATATGCCTAAAAATGACACAAATCATCCTAAATAAATATTCTAAATATTTATTCCATTCTTCTACCAATTAAATAAATATTCTAAATTTATTTAATCAATTCACTATCCCATAATTAAATAAATTCTATTTATTTAATTAAAATTCTTCTATTTGTCCTACATAATTAAATAATCATAAATTATTTAATTAATCTAAATTCCTCTATCCTAAGTTCTAAATTCAAAATTCCACATCACCTTTACACCTCACCTTTTCCACCTCACCTTGTCCACCTCATCAGGTTGCACATGTAATTAAATATATTTAATATTTAATTGCCTTATTTTCCCTCACCCACATGGCCTATTTCTTCTCCAATCAGAGGTCAGTTAACCAATCAATCAAATCTGTTAACTAACCTGTCAGTTGAGTCAAATCCTCAATCAATCCAGTCAGTTCCACAATCCACTCTTCTAACTGATCAATCAATTCTGTTAACAGATCAGTCAAGTCTGTTAACTCTCCAATCAGTTTTGTCACATCCCACCTTTCATGATGGAGCTGGGACACTTGTCGCATTTCCACTGGTTGCACATTCCTCAACCATCCTCAGCCATTGATCTTCATATCTCCTCTCAACCGTTGATTCCTATTTCTCCAAATCTATAAATGAAGCTTCATCCCTCCATTCTAATCATCCAGGATTTTGACATCGTTACTCTGCAGAAATATCACCAGCGCGCCTTTGGCACCCTTTTGTCATCTACAAGCTTGAGATCACCATTGTTGCATTGGAGCTCACCTTCATTGCACATCACACCATAGCCGTTCACCATCGACTTCCTCAAACAGCTTTAAAAGATTGCACTCTCTGAGGGCTCATCTCATCTGCGAAAGGACGATTCGTGATAGGTGAACAACAGAAGTTTCAAAACAGAAGAGGTTTGCTATGTTTGTTCATTGCTTTGTTCATTTGAATCTTCTTTGTTTCTCTATTCTGTTGATGTTTGGGTCTTATTTAATTCATTTGATTGATTCGACATTTTACCCTCACATTTTTGGCGCCCACCGTGGGGCCGTTGCCCCTTTATTTCACCATTTTTGAGCTTTTTTGAAGGCAGGTTCCGTACAGGTCCCGCAGAGTCACACACAGATTAGTTCGGTGCATCTGTTCATTTTTACGGTGCTTTTGAAGACCGTTACGGTGCTTTTGAAAATCCTGCGCATCTGTGTATTCTTGCTGCGCTTTTACAGACTGTTACGGCGCTTTTGTTAAAACTGCGCATTTGTTGACTGTTACTGCGCTTTCATAGACTGTTGCTGCGCATCTGTTATAACTGCGCATCTGTTGACTATTACGGCGCTTCTGAAAATTGTTGCTATGCATACATTAAAACTGCGCATTTATCCATTTTAACGGCGCATATATTTAAAACTACGGCGCATTCGTTAATGTTGCGCTTCTATTGATCACTTCTGCGCATCTGATCACTGAAGCTGCGCATTTGTAACTGGCTTAGGTTTTAGTACTTTTCTAGAGGATTTTGCTAACGCTAACCCTTTTGCAGGTGTTTGCTGGAGCGGTTTTGCAGGATAGGCTCAGGTTTAGTTACATGTAGTTGCATCTAACTAGCTCACATTTCATTTTCTGGGAAAGAGTAAAATGGTTGTTCATTACAAATCTTCATCTAGTCTTAATTAGGGAGGAAGTAACCGGTTTATTTCATGCTTGCATTGCAAACAACTTCCAAGTTATTGCTATCTAAGATTTAAAATTGAACTCATCACTGATCTTGCAGTTAAAATGAACCATTGCTATATCGTGAGACCTGAATTTCAAAGTTAACAATCTCGTGCAACGTGGATTTAAAATTGAACTCACAACTGCTTTCTAAAGTTAAAACATGAACCATTGCTATATCGTGAGACCTGAATTTCAAAGTTAACAATCTCGTGCAACGTGGATTTAAAATTGAACTCACAACTGCTTTCTGGGATTTAAAATTGAACCACTGCAATATTGTTGAAATCACTCCAAAGTTCTGTTTGAGTAGCTTAGCCCATTTAGTTTTTATCTTTTAACTAGGGTGGATTAATCAGTGTATTCTGTGCTTGTGAATGGCAATAGGCTTATGCTCTCCCCTCTTCTGGGTGATCAGAGTGCCAGACTTGTCATTCTATTTGTTTAACCTTTAGGAGGGGCCTGCCCTTGGATGCACGCTTGTCCAAGCGGGAACGACCCTGAGTGGTAACAGGCTAACGCCAAACCCTACCGAGCCACTTAAAATAAATTGTGCTTAAGGTGAAAACCTCCTACAACGAGTGCTGTTATGTTACACCGACGGCCAACCTCCCCCAAAACCCTCTCAGGCGTAACCCTTTGAGGCTGGGAGACTCCATAACGGAGAGTAGCGCCGCCGCACGTGTAACCACTTGAACGGTTGCCCGAATTAAATACCTCTTGTTTTAGTGGCCCAAATCCCTTATAATCCATTTCTCGCCTAGGATTTTGTGCTTACTTTTGTCCAAAATAGAGTCGAAAAACTACAAAAACAATGGAAAACTACAAAATACTCTTTGTGCTTGCTGTGTTTTCTTGCTAAATTAATTCATAATATCAGATCAAGAAGACCTTTTTCCAGCCAAAGAATACCAAAAATAGAGAAAAATCCAAAAAAATTTGCAAAAAATACCAGAACTGCGCATATACACTTTTTGGCTGCGCTTTTACAGCGACTTGCTGCGCATATACACCGACTTGCTGTGCATATACTTTTCTACTGCGCATTTACGCACTGTTACTGCGCATACGTGCTTCACCAGAGCTGCGCTTTTACAGCGACTTACGGCGCATTTACCCATTCTTGCTGCGCATCTGTTTCTACGCATGTGTGACAGTGAGCATCTGCCCTATTTTTGAGAAATTTTCGTCAGCTGTTCAGAGTACCCATTTCAGCCTAGTTTCATTTTCTAAGGTCAGAATCAACCTTGCAGTCAATTATCATCCATTTCACCCAATTCTCTCTCTTTCGTCGGTCGTCCCAGTCACCTTCTGTCCTAGTCACTCTTGCCCCAAGGTCATTCTATCCCATATCGATTCGACATAGGTCCTTCTTCATTTCATTCGTGAATTCACGTAAGCCTAGTAGGTCACAGTACCTTTTGCTAGTAGTCTTGTTGAACGACTAAGCCCTACACAGTAAGACTGGTATCGACTACCCTTGCTAGTGGCTAGAGTCTTGTGTCAACCGTCTTACCTGAAGTCATTGAGCGAGAGAACCCTTTGTCCAAATCTTGTCCTAGATACCCCATTCATTACAGTCTTAGTCGGCACCTTGCCAAAATTTGTAATCCTAGTCCACTTCATCCCACCCCACCTTGCATGGTTCTTACTCGATCCCAGTACAACAAGCTAATTGAAATGGCTGACTCATCTAATCACATCGCCCCACCACGCGATGATGATGAAGAAATTTCTCGTGAAGAATTAGTGGCACACATGCAAGATAGCAAATTCCAACGCCTAGTGGAGAAAGTGCTCCTTGAGGACCCCACCAAATCCATCATCTTGCTAGTCTCGGAATCAAACTCCCCGCAGACTTTGACATTAGCTCCATCAGGGAAAATGCAGACAATGAACGTGAGAGGGACACAAATGACACGGTCCCCCAGGCCAATGAGAGAGGAAAACAACCCATAGATCAAAATGCTCCTATGGCGGATGTGAGGCAACAAATTGAGAGTCTAAAGCTAGAAATCTCCAATCTTAAGATCGGCACAAGTTCCAAGAACTACTCCTTGGAAGATATAGCACCATACCCCTTTGACAGGAGTTTGGTCATGAAACCATTCCCCTTTCAGTTCAGAGTCCCGAAATTTGACAAATACAAAGGGAAGGGGGACCCTAGAGATCATATCCGGGAATTCACTACAGCATGTTTAGAAGTAGCTCACAACGAGACCTACTTGATGAGACTGTTCCCAAGATCTTTAGGAGGTCAAGCTATGGAGTGGTTCTCGCGTCTCCCACTAGGAATCAAAACTTTTGATGAACTTGTCAATAAATTCATAACGCACTTCTCTTACAACATAGAACACGAAGTATCTATGCTAGACCTATGCAACACCAAACAAAAGAGTGGTGAGTCATTCGCCACCTTCTTACAACGATGGAGACAGCTAGCTAGTAAGTGTTCTTATGACATGCCTGAGAAGCAACTATTGGAAATGTTTGTCCACAATTTGAATCCTGATCTTAGCTATCAGATTCAGATACAATGCCCTACCTCATTCACCAAAGTCATTGAAATGGGGCTATTCATTGAGAAAGCTATGATTGCTAAAGAAACTCTCAAGCTCTACAAGGACACACCTCCTTCCAATTACACAACTGACAAGTCAAAGTTTTGGACCAAGAACAAGAATGTGGTCAACGATGGAGTAGTGGATGCCAAGGCGGCAGCCCCTAAACAACAACCCATATTCACTCTTAAGGAAGAAGCAAATAATGGTGCACTCAACGAGCCACCCCCTCGGGAACCTAGACCTTGGTTCAATTCAAATCCAAGGAGGAAATTCACACCGTTAGGAGAATCTCAAGAATCGGCCCTCAGAAAGTTGTTGGCTAACAATGAAATTTCTCTACCGCCAACAAGTGACTATGAGCCTATAGTCAAACCTCCCTATTGGAAGGACACAGACTATTGCGAGTATCATTGAGGAAGGGGGCACACAACCAATAATTGCATCCGTCTTAAGAATGTCATACATGATATACTAGATCAAAATCAGGGAGGAACACAATAGCATACCTCCAATGAATCTCATGTGGCCTACCGGGACCCTCTTCTCAATCACAACAGGCCGTATAACAACAATCACAACAGCGGTCACAACAACAACAATGGTCACAACCACCACAATGGTCACAACGGCAACAACTCCAATGGCAATCCCAATAACGACAACAATCGCAACAGGCCAAACCAGAACAGTGGGTCGAGTAATGCTAACTATGCAAGCGTTCCCTTTGAGTACACCATTAACTGTGTTTCTGAGCATGTTCCGCAAGTCAACGTCATATCCCCCAACCAACAACCAGGACCTAACAGAACTGGTTGTAGTATAATTGCCCACAGTGGTAGAGTCACGATCAACACCACTCCTCCGAGGTCGTCACCTTCTCCGTCCAACTCCCGCCCATATAATGTCATCGACCAATTGCAAAAAACTCCGGCTCACATTTCTATATTGGAGCTCTTGCGTCTATCTCCTTCTCATAAGGAGATTCTTGAAAAAGCCTTAGTGGAAACTACTGTCCCCACTAACTTAGCCCAAGAAAAGTTTCAAACCATGGTGGGTAATCTGACATCCTCCCCTTCCATATCATTCACTGAGCAAGATGACCTTTCCGTATCTCAACCCCACAACACTCCCCTACACATTGTCGCATTCGTACACAAGCACCGCATCAAGAGGGTTCTTATTGATGGGGGTGCCGGTTTGAATATTTGCACATTGAAGCTAGTCCTTGCATTGGGGTTCTCTGAACAGGCAGTTGATCCACGGAGGAAGATTACCATAAAGGCCTACAACGAGGAAGAGAGAACCACGAAAGGCACGGTTGTCCTACCTATTCAAGTTGGACCGATAATCAAAGATGTGGTGTGCCAAGTCCTTGATCGGGAGCTTGCTTACAATATTCTACTAGGGAGACCATGGATCCACGCCATGAAGGCTATCCCCTCCACCTACCATCAATGCATAAAGTTCCCACACGATGGCAAGCAGGTCACCATCCAAGGTGACCCTGATCCCTACCAACACTGCAATTCTTTCCAAGCAAAACCTGAATGTGTCATACCCAACAATCGAGCCCACATTTCCCCTACCCCGCAATAGGACCATTCTGCTGAAGCTTCCACCTCACGGCCTCAACCAATGAAAATCACCATAAAAGAAAATGGCGTGGGGGAATACCAGATTGAGCACAGCCTCAACCTTGCAAAAATGCCCTTGTCTCCTCGCTCCTTTGGCCAGCCCAAGCATCAACCCAGGCATTTTCCAAAGCCCTCTGCTCCTCCTATAACTCCCACAAACCCCTTTGTAAAATGGGGGACCTTATCCGATGAATCAGAGGAGCAAGATCTCTTGCAATGGCTTTATGCCGAAGAAGAAAACACACCCCAAGATCCACCCAGACTCCCTACAGAGCTCTATGGGCGAGGTGAGACCATCTTGCATAGGATGGGATATGAAGGACAAGGCCCTATCGGCCTCAGAAAAGAAGGGATCATTGAACCTATACAACCTTCTTCCTCCTCTTCGGCTAGAAACACCACTGGCTTGGGATACAAAGGCAAGGGTAAAGCCAAAGAAAATGCCTGTCTTGTGGAGACAATCCAAACACTCCAAGGGGACAGTGACACAGATTCAGATGAGTCGAATGAGTATGAGTGGGACGAGCTAACAGAGCACTCCTACGATGACAAGGAGATTGACACCATCCAAACTCTTAGCCCTTACCATGAGAGACAAACACAACGGGACAGACCACTGGAGTCTGATTTGCCCCTCCCTGAGAGTATGGCTTTCGAGGAAAGTTTCGATTCCATTGCGATAAACAACTTGGAGGAAAGTACCACCCAGAACACTACCCCCACCTGTGCTCCTAGTATTTCCATCCACACTATCAACGAATCAGGTCTTTCATCTGACTCCCTTCCCCTCTTGCATCCTGAGCTTATTGACTGGGATCTGCAAGGAACCCCCCAATTAGATATGTTCCAGAACGATGATGCCTACATTGACTATATGGGACTTCGAGATCACTTACCAAAAGGAGATCATAAAGCCGGTTTCGCTATCGAACTCAATACTGTAGCTTACTTCGGGGAGGGTGCCAAGCCTTCTAGTCGCAAAAAATGTAAAGATCAAAAAGGGATCTGACGGTGAAAACTGCCATGCGGCAGTGCCAGATCATAAAACAGTAAAAAGAAAGGACGTATCTGAAGGTGAAAACCCAACTGTGGCACCTGACAATGGATTGCTTGACACCCTCCCAAGTGATATGTATCAAGAAAGGTCACAGATCGTGGTAGAGCCAACTGAGCCAGTGAACATTGGAACTGAAGAGCAGCCTCAGATTATCCACTTTGCAAAATCTCTCACGCCACCTGAGAAAACTAGGTTTGTACCATTCTTTAAAAAGAAGAGAGGCAGCTTTGCTTAGTCATATGCCGACATGCCAGGTTTGGACCCAAACCTGATCCTACATCACTTGCCATTGGATCCAGGGGTGAAGCCCGTAAAGCAAAAACTGAGAAAGATACATCCCTATATAGCCCTTCTGGTCAAGGAAGAACTCAAGAAATTGCTAGACGTGGGGTTCATCAGAGCCATAGATTACCCCGAATGGATATCAAACATCGTGCCAGTGTCTAAACCAGATGGCAGGGTTCGACTATGCAATGATTTTAGAGACTTAAACAAAGCATGCCGCAAGGATGACTTTCCCTTGCCTAACATCGATATCATAGTCGACCTCACGGCAGGACATACAATGCTGTCACTCATGGATGGATTCTCAGGGTACAACCAGATCAAAATAGCACCAGAGGATCAGCACAAAAATGCTTTCACTTGTCCATGGGGTACCTTTTGCTGGAATGTCATGCCATTTGGGTTGAAAAACGTAGGTGCTACATATCAGCGGGCCATGACAACCATATTCCACGACATGATGCATGTGACCATGGAAGATTATGTTGACGATATCTTGGCAAAATCACTCACCAGGGACTCACACCTGGACACATTAGAAAAAGTCTTCCAACGGTTGGATCAATTCCAAGTAAAACTAAACCCGAAGAAATGTGTGTTTGGGGTCACATCAGGCAAGCTGCTAGGTTTCATCGTGTCAGCAAACGGCATAGAGGTGGACCCGGCCAAGGTCAAAGCAATCATGGACATGCCACCACCCAAGACTCTAACACAGTTGAGATCCTTACAGGGCAAGCTCCAGGCCATCCGCAGGTTCATCTCACAGCTGGCAGACAAGTGCCATCCTTTCAGCCATCTCCTACATAAGAACGTTCCATTTAAATGGGATGAGCAGTGCGAAGAGGCATTCAACAAGCTCAAGGAGTACCTCATGAATCCTCCTATACTCATGCCTCCGATCCAAGGAAAACCTTTGATTCTCTACATATCTGCTACACCTACTACTCTGGGAGCTCTCCTAGCACAACAAGACTATGAGAACAAGGAAAGAGCTGTGTACTACATCAGTCGAACCTTAGTGGGCTACGAGTTGCAGTACTCACAGGTGGAAGGTTCATGCCTTGCGGTGGTTTTTGCCTCACAAAAACTCTGACACTACATGTTGGCACATCCTGTCAAACTCATTGCCAAGATCGACCCACTAAAATATCTTCTCAGCAAAGCAGTGCTCACAGGTCCACTAGCCAAATGGGTTATGCTTCTTAGCGAATATGATATAGAGTATGTGGACAGAAAAGCCATCAAGGGGCAAATCATCGCTGACCAACTAGCTGAGGCACCGTTACAGGATACTTCACCAATGCAGTTTGAGTTCCCTGATGAGTCTTTATTCACTTTGTCAACATCTCCTTGGAAACTCTACTTCGACGGGTCTTACACCAACCATGGATCAGGGGCAGGTATCTTGTTTATCACTGCCCAAGGCGACACAATTCCAAAGTCCTACAGGTTGTTATTTCCATGCACTAACAATATAGCGGAGTATGAGGCTTTGGTAATTGGTCTCAAGATGGCCACTGAGTGGAAAATCCAAGCACTATGTGTCTACGGTGATTCTCAGCTTGTCATAAACCAGGTCAATGACGAGTATCAGACCAAAGATGAGAAGCTCATCCCATACAAATGGATGGTCGACGACCTCAAAGCACATTTTGGGACCATCTCGTTTGAGAAAATACCCAGGATAGAGAACAAAGCAGCAGATGCAATGGCGACCATAGCCTCTCTTCTTGAGATACCTGAACATGAGTCACGGTATGAGTTCTTAGTAGAAACCATTCGACAACCAGCTTATGATCTCCTCGAAACCCATTCCATTTGCCACCTAGTAGGATCTGATTCGCCTTGGTACAGTAAGACCTACACTTACCTCAAGGACGATATCCTTCCTTTGGACCTCTCTTCCAACCAAAAATGAACTTTCATCCGACAAGCCTCCCGTTACACCATTATTGCCAATACCCTTTACCGACGTGGTCTGGATGGTACTTTACTCCATTGTCTAGAACAAGAAGAATCTGTAACTGCCTTGCGAGATGTGCACGAAGGGATCTGCGGAACACACTCCAGCGGTCCTTCCTTAGCTAAGAAACTCATGCGTTTGGGTTATTACTGGCCCAATATGGAAATGGATTCATATCAGTTCGTCAAAAAGTGCAAACAGTGCCAGATACACAGGAACCTGATTCATGCACCTGCTCAAGAGTTGAGACCTCTAACGACACCCTGGCCCTTTTGCCAGTGGGGACTTGACCTCGTGGGAAAGATTCATCCGCCTTCTTCCAACGGCCATAAATTCATCATAACCGCCACTGAGTACTTTACAAAGTGGATTGAAGCCGTTCCCTTATCAACCGTCACTGGAAAACAAATTTCCTCTTTCATTCTGAATTACATTATCTGCCGATATGGCATCCCTTCATCCATCATAACGGATAACGGGAGACCCTTCAAAAATCAGGATGTCCAGGAACTTTGTGAGCGTTTTAGAATCCAACATCGTTTCTCCACTCCATACTATCCCCAAGGCAACGGCCAAGCTGAGGCATCGAACAAAACCATTCTGAAAATCCTAAAGAAGACTGTCAATGACACTGGTCGCGATTGGCACGTCCAACTCAATCCCGCTCTGTGGGCCTACAGAACCAGCATACGCACTCCCACTGGTGCTACACCCTACGCCCTTGTCTATGGTTCCGAAGCCATCCTTCCCATTGAGGTCGAACTCCCATCCCTTCGGGTGTCGTTGAAAGGTCTCATATCAGACGAAGAGTACAGAGTCTCCAGACTACAAGAGCTAGAACTGCTAGAGGAAAGGTGCCAAAAAGCTTTTGACCATCTCAAAGCCTATCAACAGATGATGTCAAGAAGCTACAACCACAAGGTTAGACCAAGATGCTTCAAGGTTGGGGACCTCATCCTAAAAGAGAACCCTCGCAATCAGCAGGACAGAGAAAAGAAAGGTAAGTTCGAGCCTAACTGGCTCGGACCTTATGTAATTGTAGCGGCTTACGGATCGGGGGCATATCAGTTGGCCACATCAGAAGGTGAGTTGTTCGATGACCCAATCAACAGCATGCACCTTCGCCAGTTCTATACTTAAGAGAACCCCAATGCAAGGGGGCACAATCAAGTCAAAAATCAACAAATCAAAAAAATCAAAAAAGTTACAAAGAGAAAATACAAAAAAATTGAAAAAATAGAAGGCATACAAAAAAAAATCGTCCTTTGGTGAAAACCTGGCAAACAGGCGCCTTGGATAGGTATCATGATGAAAACCTGGCAATCAGGCGTCATGTTACTTTCTAGCTTCTCGTGCAAATAAAAACAAGTGATGAAAACCTGGTAAACAGGCGTTACTTGTGACGAACCGCATTCTCCATCTTTGGGAATCCAATCACCTTGAGCCCGTTCTCCCTCTATTTTTCCCATTCGACCCATATTCATCCCACAATAAACACTTGACAGTTACCTATCATGGCTTGATACTCACCTTGTGGCCTTGTCAACCAAGGTTTTATTCCATACCGTCTCCTCAATGTAAGCCTAGTGTAGTGTCTCTCGTCAATGTCTGTGGTCCAAATCTGTGAACTATGTCGCCTCTGCGCCGTCACGTAGGCAAGGCCATTATTCTAATGCGTCCCCGAGGCTTCCATCTCTCCCAAGGTCCCATTCGTCTCCTTTCTTGTCTTCATTCTTGTCGTCTTTCTTCTAGTCCATCCATGGTCCATTAGGGTTTACCCCGAACTACGTTGCCTCTGCGTCGTCACGTAGGCAAGGCCATTTAGCAATGAGCCCCCGAGGCACTAGGTCAGTCCCTTAGGGTCAGTCTTCTCAATAAGGATTGTGCAACCTTCTCATCAAGTAAACAAATGCAAGCAAACACCCGCGCTTCAAGCAGAAATCTTGACAATGAGCATCTTAACCTATCCAATGCAAAGCAAATACCCAAGGTCTTCTAAATGATTTTATGAAAATTCAGGCAAGAAATAAACACATATCAATGCAAATATGCTTTGTAGATTGGAACCTAGGGTTAAGTTACAGAGTCTTGATTTTTGCTATCATACCTTCCTATGCTACTCAAGGATGCCAAAAGCTAGAGATGCTATGATGGGGGCATGATTACTTTCTTTGTTTGTTGTTTGTGGATTAAACTTTAGTAATGTGAAGCCTTGTCTAAGGACATGATCGGCAAAAGATCATCGAGGACATCAAAGGTCTTACAGGAACGGGGGCAATCCTTGTTTGTTGAAATGCAAGAAATACTCAGGTCATCTAGATTCAATTTTGACTAGATGCTTGTATTAACTTGCTAAATCACAATCCATGTAAGCGATACTCAGGTCATCTCGGTTCAATTATACCTAGATGCTTGTATTCACTTACAACATTTCAGAAAAGTACCACAAAAAAAAATACCCAATGATGAAATAAAGCACTCTAAAAGCAAAGCATCCATCCTATATCCATTTATACATCCATACCATACCCCATGCAATAAAGATCCAACAATGCAGAGTATCAATGTTTACGAAAGCTTGTGAGTCCTTCTATCGAGTCTTTCTTCTATCAATCAGTATTCTATCTATCATATCTTTCATCAGTCAGTCAGAGCAATGATCCAAATGCATGGTCCATCCTTAATCCATACCAATCAAGTCAAGTCAATCTTGCACAAATGATCCAATCACAATCAGTGGTCTTGATCCTTGTCTGGTCGTAAACCAACTTGATCAGTTAATTAATCAATTGTCTTATACAGGATGTTGCATTATCGAAATCAGACCAATACACGTGTCTTACACGACATGCTTCATTTCTTGAAACCAGACACTATCCTTCATGTTGCTCTAGGGATCCATCGTTCCCCACCATGACAACATGCCTGCCGTGTTGGTCTAGGGATATATCGTTCCCCGCCATGACAACACTGTCGTATATCATTATCAGTATATCGTTGGTTTACCGCTTGACAGGGGCAATACCTTATTTGTTCGTGTGTCATTTGCACATACTTACCTGCCTGCTTGTGTGTGTCATCATTCCATCTTGCATCGCGTATCATTCGACTCTTTCTTCAACCGATTTCTTCATTCTAACCTAGCTTCCCTTCGTCTTCGTGAGATTGTCCGTCTCACGCCTCCTGCCTTCTTCCCGTCCAATCTCTCGAGGGGGCATCCTGTCGTTAAACTTGTACCAGGGGAAAACTGGGGCATGTATCACTATCAGACTATCGATTTCTTTGAAGCAACGTTGTAAACTGCATTGCATCAAAGAGGGGCAAAATGTATACGCCTAAAAATGACACAAATCATCCTAAATAAATATTCTAAATATTTATTCCATTCTTCTACCAATTAAATAAATATTCTAAATTTATTTAATCAATTCACTATCCCATAATTAAATAAATTCTATTTATTTAATTAAAATTCTTCTATTTGTCCTACACAATTAAATAATCATAAATTATTTAATTAATCTAAATTCCTCTATCCTAAGTTCTAAATTCAAAATTCCACATCACCTTTACACCTCACCTTTTCCACCTCACCTTGTCCACCTCATCAGGTTGCACATGTAATTAAATATATTTAATATTTAATTGCCTTATTTTCCCTCACCCACATGGCCTATTTCTTCTCCAATCAGAGGTCAGTTAACCAATCAATCAAATCTGTTAACTAACCTGTCAGTTGAGTCAAATCCTCAATCAATCCAGTCAGTTCCACAATCCACTCTTCTAACTGATCAATCAATTCTGTTAACAAATCAGTCAAGTCTGTTAACTCTCCAATCAGTTTTGTCACATCCCACCTTTCATGATGGAGCTGGGACACTTGTTGCATTTCCACTGGTTGCACATTCCTCAACCATCCTCAGCCATTTATCTTCATATCTCCTCTCAACCGTTGATTCCTATTTCTCCAAGTCTATAAATGAAGCTTCATCCCTCCATTCTAATCATCCAGGCTTTTGACATCGTTACTCTGCAGAAATATCACCAGCGCGCCTTTGGCACCCTTTTGTCATCTACAAGATTGAGATCACCATTGTTGCATTGGAGCTCACCTTCATTGCACATCACACCATAGCCGTTCACCATCGACTTCCTCAAACAGCTTTAAAAGATTACACTCTCTGAGGGCTCATCTCATCTGCGAAAGGATGATTCGTGATAGGCGAACAACAGAAGTTTCGAAACGGAAGAGGTTTGCTGTGTTTGTTCATTGCTTTGTTCATTTGAATCTTCTTTGTTCCTCTATTCTGTTGATGTTTGGGTCTTATTTAATTCATTTGATTGATTCGACATTTTACCCTCACACCAGCCGTCGATGTTCCTGTTACTGAAACCATCTGCGAACTTGTTGGTCCCAATTCCCCATGGTACGAATATATCTATGAATACCTCAAAAATAATACCTTTCCCCCTGACCTATCATCCACCCAATGCAAAACCTTTATCCATCGATCCTCTCGTTACATCATTCTGGGTGATACCCTATATCGTCGGAGTCTCGATGGTATCCTCTTATGATGTCTTAACGCAGAAGAAGCTAAAGCTACCTTATGAGACATACACGAAGGTGTCTGTGGCGCACATTCTATCGGTCCTAATCTTGCTAAGAAGATACTCAGAACAGGTTATTACTGGCCTACAATAGAGCAAGATGTTGCACAGTTTGCTAAGAAGTGTTTACAATGTCAGCAGCATGGCGATTTGATTCACGCACCAGCTCATGAATTACACCCTGTGACAACTCCATGGCCTTTTTCTCAATGGGGTCTCAACCTTGTAGGACAAATCCACCCTTCCTCCTCCAATGGCCACAAGTTTATCATTACAGCCACTGAGTATTTCACGAAGTGGGTGGAAGCCATTCCTATGACCTATATCACCGGTAAACAAATAGCCAAGTTTATCCTAAACTACCTCATATGCCGGTATGGTATTCCCCAAGCCATTGTCACTGATAATGGGAGACTGTTCAAGAACCAAGATGTTCATGCCTTATGCATACAATACAATATCCAACATCGCTTTTCAACTCCCTACTATCCGCAGAGTAATGGCCAAGCTGAGGCTTCCAATAAAACCATTCTCAAGATCCTCAAGAAAACGGTCAATGAAGCTAGTCGTGATTGGCACTTGCAACTCAATCCCGCCCTATGGGCCTACCGCACTAGTATCAGAACACCAACGGGTGCCACACCATATGCCTTGGTCTTTGGCTCTAAAGCCATCCTACCCATAGAGGTTGAGATCCCATCCCTCAGAGTATCCATGCAGGACCTGATCGACGGAGATGAGTATCGCACTTCTAGATTAGCTGAGCTTGAACTCCTAGATGAGAGGCGTCTTGCCGCACTTAATCATCTCCATGTCTATCAAAACTGCCTCCGGCATAATTACAACAAAAAGATCAAAGAAAGACGGTTTCAAGTTGGTGATCTTGTACTTAAGGAGAATCAGAGAAATCAAGCAGATCGAGAGAAGAAGGGTAAGTTTGAGCCTAACTGGTTAGGTCCCTTCATTGTGACAGCGGCATATGGATTAGGAGCTTATACTTTAGCCACACCTGACGGCATTCCTCTAGATGAGCCACTTAACAATGTCCATCTCAAGAAGTTCTATGCCTGATCCTCAGAGTATTTCAAAAAAAAATCCAAAAAAATCTGTCCTCTGGTGAAAACTGGCAAACAGGCGCCTTGGATAAGTACCATAGTGAAAACCTGGCAAACAAGCGCTATGTGTAAAGTCAGCATCCATCGTCTATCGAGTCATGTCCACTCCTTGTCCAGTTTGCAACAACATGCTTCATCCATCAATCCATAATAAAACCATTGACTTTGTTTGCCTTTCCATATCTAGATAGCTTAGAAATTTGTCAATGTCCATTGTCATCTTCCCATGTCTTGATCTGTGTCTACAGTTAACACTGTCTTGTTCTAGGTCAAGTCTTTCTATGTCTTCTTCGGCAGTCACCCCTACAGTTTCCTCTACCAGAATGGGGGCAACTCTTTCCTTAGCTTCGGTCTAGGATTGGTTCCTTGTTCGTGGTTCGTAGTGCATACTTCAATCTTTTCTCATTTCCACAGGTAACACCCTTTAACGGACACATCGCTCCTACGATAAGGATGTTATCTTCTCAACGCTTTTCCCCCTTCATCACATCTACCAGAACTACATATTATCATCTTCTCAGTCTTAAAGTACCTTGATCCCATGGATATGGGTATGTAGGCAGTCTGGATTACGAAGGACGTATCCAGTACTCAGGTACATAAGATCCCCTCTTTTCACCTTGACCCATTTCATCACTCTATCCAGAACTACATATTTATCACGTTCCTCTTCCATCGTAAGTGTGCCTTGATCCCGTGGATATAGGGTATGTAGGCAGTCTGGAATATGAAGGATGTATCCAGTACTTAGGCACACACGATCCATCATTCTCCACCCGTCCCAATCCATTAGCACTGTCATCCTTCTAGTCTTTCGTTTGTCAAAATCCATTCGCCTCAACTTGACTAACTCAAGCAACAAACTAGTGCATCCTTTCAGAAGCAAGCGTCCTTAACAAACCTGAAGCAAAGAGGCCTACTTCTAGAGTCACCTACTGTCCTGCATACCGATTGCCAGCATCAGCTAAGTACCGCTTAACCAAGCCTTAGATCCACAAGCTTGTCTGCTGCGAAGTGTTCCATTGTCGAAACCAACACACGCATCTCCTGTGACATGGGGCATTTCCTGCAGCAAGACATTATCTTTTTAGGTAGATAGCCCCCCTTTAACGGACACCGAGTTCCTACGATAAGGCTATTATCTTTCCTATCTAATCTATCCTGAGCAACCTCTTTGGCAAGAGAATATGTTGGCTGTATGTTTACTTTGTAAGTCAGTCAATTTGTGTTTTTAGTTTATCTTTTGTTCCTTTTCCAATACCTATTCAAGACTACCTTGATTTATCTATAATCTTGGTATGTTGCAATGCAGTACGGATTGGGGGCATGGTCATTGCTTTCTGTGTGCCGTGTTTGAGGAATGATCTTTAGTATCTTTCTTAGCATTCTATTTATCTTGTGTGTGTTACGTCCTAGCATCTTACATATTAATATTTCTTCTTGCATTTACATGTATTGAAGTTTATTTTATGTTCAAGACTATGGCTTCTTCACATGTTCCAACAAGGTTATATTATTTCTAAGGGGATCTAAGTTCAAACCGCTTGCTTGCAGAGTCAACGTCCACGTGCTCGGATATTACTGCACCTTGGTCTTTTATGCCTTGGTGGCGAACTATCCACGTGCTATATCAAAAATAAGGATTGCTCTTTATAAACAAATGTGAAACCATTGCAACAAGCTCATACATTTACACCATCCATTTTTCCATGGTCTTATCTAGTTTTCCAGCAAAGATCAATCAACAGTCTTTCTCTTATGTTCTTTTCTATCTCGACTTTCTTCTATTCAAACCTCGCCTATCTCCAACAAATATTCTAGTCGAGCGTCAACACTGTTCCTCTGTTGCTTCCTTGTCTTCCCGCTCGAGGGGGCATACGCTGGGGCAACTACTTACACTGGGGCATAAAAAAAAAATTTGTATCACATCTTCAACAACTGTTTTCTTTGACGCAACGCTGTAAACTGCATCGCATCAAAGAGGGGCAAAATGTAGACACCCTAAAATGACCAAGTTGTCACATCACTTGCATTTCGTCATTTCTTCTTAATCACCTGCATTTCAACGTTAATTAAATAATCTAATTATTTAATTAATTTCATCAAATTCTTCTAAGTCACATACTTTCAACATTAATTAAATAAATTCTCTTTATTTAATTAATTAAATTAAATTCCTCTATATTCTTCTACAATTAAATAATTTTAATTATTTAATTAGATCATTATCCTCTTTTCAAAAATCAAATCTACATTAATTAAATAAATCAATTGTTTAATTAATTCAACAAATTCCCTCTTATCTAAAATTAAATAATTCTTAATTATTTAATTAAATCAAAATCATTCTTCCAAAATCATGCACAAACAATTAAATAAATTTATTTATTTAATTTGCTTTCTAAATCTTCTAAATTAAATAATTTCAATTATTTAATTATTTCTTCCAAAATATCTTCTCTAAATTTAAATAAATCAATTATTTATTTAAGTTGCTTTTTCTTCTAAATTTGAGTTATCTGTAATATAACTCAAGCTTTCTATATTTAATAAAGCAAAATATCTTCTTTTCTCATGCAAATCTCTTCTTTTTGTTTGAAATCACTTAACTGATTGCTTTATTCTTTTAATTGATTTATCTCTTCAGTTAACTCATTCTTCTATTCTTGATAACTCCTCTCATGCAAAAGCAAGCAAGACACATGTCTTCTTCTCATTCGTTGCACATTCCTCAACTATTCTCCTCCGTTGATTCGTCTGAGTTATCTGGACCATTGATCGATCTTCCTTGAAATCTATATAAACCCCCCTCATCTCCTTCATTGAGCCCCTCTCTTCGATCGTATTCTCAGGCATACTTAACAGAGCTTCGAGCATACAAAACGCATTGATTGAGCACTCTCACGATCTCTTGACATTGATCTTTGAGCACATTGAGCACACTACTTGCTTGTTGCAGCTATGGCTTCGCAACTTCATTGAGCAATCCACATTCAATCCAAAGGAAACAATACAGATTTCGGTAAAAGTCTTTATTTCATTGATTATTTGTCACGGCTTTTATTTAAATTCGTTTTCTTTATGTTATTTGGTTCTTTGATTTTATTTAGTTTAGATTTAATCAATTTTTCCTCACACACTAATGATGCAGATGATGCTCCTAATATCACCGAGGTCCCTCTTGTTGTCCCCCAACCTCCTCATTCGGATGAGGTGATGCGACAATTTGACCCTGATTGGTAGCCTAGTGATCCACATAAGTTTAGTCTACTTGTTTTTTGTACTTTTGTCCTTTCTATTTTCCTGGGGAACTGACTTGTTTTTCTCTTTTGATTTACTCTTTCAGGTAATGTTAAAGAGTGGAGGGACTTTTTTCATGAAATTAATGTTGGATTGGCTTCCCCCTTCACTAGGATGACTCGTGACCATCTTTTAGATGATCCTAGCGTGCCCCTGCTGCTGTGTGACACACTAACATTTTTGCTCCTATCTATCATGGATGTTAGATGAATGCAGAGTTGAAGACCCCGGTTGACACTCTTAAGGGTGAGAATCAAGTACTCTAAGAGATGGCTCACCTTAGTTTTGGATGATGTGATGCTAGTATGGCAGGACCTTCACAATCACATGCTCACAGTAGAGCACCTCAGTCCCATAGGTCTCATGGAGTGACGAGTGGTATTCGTAGACGGAGGAGCCGAAGTCCCAAGGATTCCGTGTGAGGGAACCACCCTTGACTTCCTTTGTTAAAATCATGCCCCCTTGTATGGGGAGCCTCTACTTCTTTTGAGAGCGTTTTGTCCTAGCTCTTTGATATCCTTGTATATGTAAACTTCAGATGTATCTATGAAAGTTTATCCTCTTATAGTTTTTGCCTATCAAATTTGTACTCATCTCTTGTGCATGTTTGGAGGTTTGGGGAACTTTTTGATTATGTGTTTGATCTTTTCAACTCTTTTAACAATGCAAGTATGACAACAATGACATATTTTTATAATTTTTTGTGGCATATATATGAGATGCAATTTATGATATGGTAATGCAAGAACACAAGAAATGCTAAAATGAAACATTTACTCTTACTGAATGTCATGAGATATGACATCTGACTTTATTGCTTTGAGACTTTTTTTCTAATTTTGGCATGAATGCAAAGTGGAACAAACAATGTGATTGCTCTTACATATGATTTTTGATTCAAGGGATTGTCCTGATATTAGAGACCTATTCAAGGATGTCAAATAGGATTTTAAAAACTCAAGTGGGGAGTGGGAATGAATATGGAGCATTTCTAATTTTAGACTTTCATAAAGGCTAAACACTAATCCTTATCTAGATAAGACAAGTAAGTAATTCTACAGGTGTTTACTAGACTTAGATCATAGATGACAAAAAAGGTAGACTCGAGGTAAAGGATAATATAGGAAAGAACAAGGGTCCCTATGTAGAAGATGATCCTAGAGACTACTAAACTCTCGGTTTTGCTTAGCTAGTGCGTGTGTGCTTTGTACCTTTATTTCTCTATTAGAATGTCACCCTTGAGGCTTCAAGCTTAGACTGATCTCCACCCAAGAGTACGGACATTCAACAATCTTCTCTCTTTCACTCTTTTTTTTTCTCTCTTTTTTTTTTCTTTTTCACTTTTTTTTTGTATTTTCCTCACTTGATTTTTTTTCATTTTTTTTGGATTTTGACTTTTTAAGAAATGAATGCTTTTTGAACTTTTGATATGCAATACTTTGATGTCTCAATTCTCACTTTTTGACTCTCATTTTGATCACTCATTTTTTATTCACTCAAATTTTAGGCTGCTTCCTTTAGAGTTTTGATCTTCCTGACATTTTGGCCAAGAAAGATAAGGGGCTGAGCACCACCTAAAGTTGTTCTATAATCTATTTGGACTTCTCTTCTACTAGGGAAGAATTGGGAAGGTCTACGTGCAAGCTTATTTTGAACACTATAGGTATGGATATTGACTTTGTTTATACCTAACACCTTGACTCATTAAGACTGGGATCAGTGTAAGTTAAGATCTAGCCTTTGATTAGAATCACTGGGAATGAAGGGGGATAATGGCGATTGTGAAAATGGGGACTCTCTAGGTCCTGAAAAAATATCGTATACCTAGGCAACATTAGACTCCTTACTGAAAAGAAAATAGTATAAGAGCAAGTCACTAACTATAATGCCAGATGCACAGAATGACACAGAAATGCAAGAAACAAATTATTTTTGACATTTTTTTATGTTTTATGATTTTTTTGTTTTTTTAGACATAATATTTCTTGAGGTGAAAGGCATTGACTACTTCGCCAAATTCCTCTCCCTCCATTGTGCACAAGAGATAGGCATCATTTTCGACACCATCTTTGACCATGTAAGGACCTATCCAGTTGGGTCTAAATTTTTGTCCTTCACCAACTCTTTTATCGATCAAATTATCTATCCTAAGCACTAGATCTCCCACTTGGAAAGGTCTAGAGATAACCCTTTTGTTATATTGCTTTTTCATTCTTGCCAGATAAGAATCATGTCTTTGAACATCTCTCAAGCATGTTTCACCCATAATTTTTAATTCGGCCAATCTTACTGCTCTATATTCTTCATTGTCCAATAATCCTTGTAGCAACACCCACATGCTAGGCAACTCTACCTCCAATGGTAATACTACCTCCGACCCAAAAGTGAGGGCATAAGGGGTGGTTCCAATCAGAGTTTGGATGCTTGTTCTGTAAGCCCATAGAGCTGGATATAACTGTAAGTGCCAATCCCTTTTAGAATCCTTTACGATTTTAACCAGTATTAACTTCAGAGTTTTGTTGGTAGCTTCTTCTTGTACATTTCCTTGAGGATAGTAGACTGAAGGGGAGTTGTGATTGATGTGAAATCTCTCACATAACTATCTTACTTGTGGATTTTTGAATGATGAGGCATTATCTGTTACTATCACTTGGGGGATCCTGAATTGGCAAATGATTTGATTCAATATGAATTTAGCAATTACATTCCCTGAGATTGTAGTGAGAGGCATGGCCTCCATCTATTTTGTGAAATATTATGTCACAGTAATGATGAACAAATGTCCATCTATTGATGGGGGAGATATCTTCCCTGCCAGATCTAAACCCCAAGTGGAAAAGGGCCAAGGAGTAACGATTGGTTGTAAATCTCTTGTTGGCATGTGATGAACATGAGTGTAAGCCTGGCATTTCAGACACCTCTTTATGAACTTAATCGTATCCCCTTGTAAACATGGCCAGAAGTATCCCATTTGATGTATTTTCCTTTCCGTGGCATGACCACCAAAGTGTCCTCCACAGGTTTTGCTATGGCACTCCTCTAAGATTTTTCATGCTTCTTCTTTGTTGACACATCAAAGCAACATTCCATCTAGGGCCCTTCAATAGAGTACATTGTCTATTAAAACATATCTTGTAGTGAGGACACGTAGTCATCATTTTCCCAAAGGGGTCATGTTTTCTGGCTAAGTCTTGTTTGCGATATAGCTCACAATATCTCTATAACAATATGAGGCTGCATACTTCTTGACATCAACCACACAAATCGTTTCATTGGGGAAATCTTTATTCACTGGTTCTTCTTGGGGAACTGGATTGTCTACTAACCAATCTACTATTATCTATCCTTTGACTACTTTTTGATTGATGTAAGTTAGTTCAAACTCACTCAATAAGGTTATGAATTAACCAGCCCTTCTCGAGAGCATGCGCTGATTCAAAAAAGTTCTCAATTGCTCAGATCGTATCATAACCTTAGTTTCCTGATTCAACATGTAGTGTCATAGTCTTTAGGTCATGAAGACTATGGACAGATATTCTTTTCAGCTTGGGTATAGTTCTTCCTATATTCCAACAAGGTTTGACTAATGAAATAGATGGCTCTTTCTCTCCCACCTTCATCTTCTTGAGCTAGAATGCATGCCACAGAGATATCAGTTGCTCTGAAGTACAAGATGAAGGGTTTGTCATGTTTTCATGGCATCAACGTGGGTGAGGTTAGTAGGAATTTTTTCACCTACTCAAATGTGTTTTGACAATCTACCATCCAAGTAATGCCAACTTTTTTTTTTCAATAATTGATTGATTACATGAATTTTGAAAGTCATGTTTGGTATGAACCATCTAATTGTGCCTAACTATCCTAAGAAGGCTCTTACTGCTGTCTCACTTGTTGGTGGGGTTTCATTTAAGACTTCTTTGACCTTAGCTGGGTCGACATCTATGCCTCTTCATGAAACAATGAATCCCAACAACTTTCCTGTCGTGACTCCGAAAACACACTTTTCAGGCCCTCAACCTTACTTTATACTCTCGAAGCCTATTGAAGATTTTGTGAAGGTCCTCCACAAGTGGTGCAGGAGCACCCCGAGACATTGAGGATCAGGAGGATCCATACTCTATTTTGTCTAAGTTGTCTTTTCACATTTGTAAGGCCTTAGCGCCATATTGAATCATAGTTGGCGAATAGCGATATAAGTTAAGTCTGTATACGTGTCATTAACGATTGTAACCAATTCAAATGGATGTAACTGAATGACATAGGTGGTTGTAGGGCTATTTGCCTTCCACATTATGTAACTGCCGATATGAGAGTATTTATAGTCAGTCTGTGTTCGTTAAAGAGACACAGAGAGGGAGAGAAAGACAGGCAGAGAAGATTGATGTATGTATATTACCTTTCTGAGAAGAAGTAATAAAAAGTTTTGTCTGGTCTAATTGTAGGAATGTAGATCAGAAGCATTCCACTGGTTGAGATTCCTTTGAAATTAGTGGAATGACTTCCTTAGGAGTAGACCATTTTCTGTTATGTTGAGTTGTTGTTTTTGTGTGAGTTGTTCAGTTGTAAAGTTGCAGAGGTTGTCATTGGCGTAAGTTTCGTATCATTTCATTGAATGTATATCGCAAAAGCATGTTAAGAATGTATCTTGAGAATGCATATCACAAATGTATGTTGAGGATGTATATTGTGAATGTATCTTTTGTCGGATACAAAAGGTGACCGGCTGTAATGGTGAAATGAATGTATGTTGAGAATGTATCTTTCATCAGATACAAACGATGAGCAATTGTAACGGGTAAGGATACTTTAGCCCACCAGCAATAGCAAGTCAAGCAAAGTATATACAAGAATGTGTATCAGTATTTCAGGAGGATAAACAAAGTGCTCGCCGATAGTCTAAGTCACACCGACGGTGGTGGTTCGAAGGGTCATCAAAGTGATCGGAATGTATCAGCGGAATAGTTCTCAAGCTCGCCAATGGTATGTAGTCTCGCCGAAGACAAAGCATTGTGTTGAGTTGTCAGGGAGAGATGTGAGATCGGTGGAAGAATTTTTGAGCATGCCGACAGTATTCAATCTCGCCGATAGTGAAGAATGTGTGTGGTTTGGTATTATTTGGACCTTGAGGAGTATTTTGAAATCTGATTAAACATTAATCTCTCTATACTATGGGTTTTGATGGGTATTTCACCTTGTTTAGAAGCATTTCTCTATGCACTCTACATCAAATTGGTATCAGAGCTAGTGAAAGGTCTAGGTAGTTGTGCATGTGATTTCTATCACTGTGAAGGTAGGTGAAGAATTGAAGAAAAACTGAAGAGTTGAAGCAAAATGTTTGGTTGGTGACCATTTTGAAGACAGAGATTGTGAAGGTATTTTGAAGGCTGACATTAGTTGCTAGATTGTTGCATATGCTCATGCCATCTAGTTGTGAGAAGGAATAAGGATTCCTATAGTATGTGGGCAGACAATGTTGGGTCTGCCAAGACCATTCACCAATAGAGATTTGGTTGGAAGAGGGTGTAGAGTGAAGCCACTAAGAGAGAGAGTGGTAGTGCATCTCCAAGATCTATTGTTGGATGAGAGGAATGGGTCTATAGCAGCGTGTAGGATGGACATCTGATTGAGCATTGTGTTGTAGTTGTTGAAGTTTTGATCAGTCTGAGAGTACTCCATTGTTAGGAGTAGAAGAAGCCTAGAGATACTCCAAAATGTTGATGGTAGTTTTCTATTGTTGGTTGGTTGGTCACTATTCCATTGATCTAAAGATTTGAAACCTGAAGCTGAAGAGAGAGTGAAAGATAAAGACCAGGACAAACAGAGATGGAGATGAAAACCATTTTGTTTTGCAGATACATTTCCAAGGAAGTTGGAAATCTTTGTTGGTTGGTTGTATGGTGTAGGAGCACCCCGAGACACTAAGGATTAGGAGGATCCATAGTCTATTTTGTCTAAGTTGTCTTTTCACATTTGTAAGGCCTTAGCACCATATTGAATCATAGTTGGCCGAATAGCAATATAAGTTAAGTCTGTATATGTGTCATTAACGATTGTAACCGATTCGAATGGATGTAACCGAATGGCAGATGCGGTTGTAGGGTAATTCGCCTTCCACATTATGTAACTGCCGATATGAGAGTCTTTATAGTCAGTCTGTGTTCATTAAAGAGACACAGAGAGGGAGAGAAAGACAGGCAGAGAAGATTGATGTATGTATATTATCTTTCTAAGAAGAAGTAATAAAAAGTTCTGTTTGGTCTAATTGCAGGAATGTAGATTGGAAGCATTCCACTGGTTGTGATTCCTTCAAAATCAGTGGAATGACTTCCTTAGGAGTAGACCATTTTCTATTCTGTTGAGTTTTTGTTGTTTCTATGTGAGTTGTTTGGTTGCAAAGTTGCAGAGGTTGTCATCGGTGTAAGTTTCGTATCATTTCGCCGAATGTACATTACGAATGTATATCGTAAAAGCATGTTAAGAATTTATCTTGAGAATGTATCTCAAGAATGTATCTTGAGAATGCATATCAAAAATGTATGTTGAGGATGTATATTGTGAATGTATCTTTCGTCGGATACAAAAGGTGACTGGCCGTAATGGTGAAATGAATGTATGTTGAGAATGTATCTTTTGTCAGATACAAAGGGTGACCGGTTGTAACGGGTAAGGATACTTTAGCCCACCGGCAATAGCAAGTCAAGCAAAGTATATACAAGAATGTGTATCGGTATTTCAGGAGGATAAACAAAGTGCTCGCCGATAGTCTAAGTCACACCGACGGTGGTGGTTCGAAGGGTCATCGGAGTGATCGGAATGTATCGGCGGAATAGTTCTCAAGCTCACTGATGGTATGCAGTCTCGCTGAAGACAAAGCATTGTGTTGAGTTGTCGAGGAGAGATGTGAGATCGGTGGAAGAATTTTTGAGCATGCCGACAGTATTCAGTCTCGTCGATAGTGAAGAATGTGTGTGGTTCGGTATTGTTTGGACCTTGAGGAGTATTTTGAAAGCCAATTAAACATTAATCTCTCTATACTGTGGGTTTTGATGGGTATTTCACCTTGTTTAGAAGCATTTGTCTATGCACTCTACATCAACATGTCTTAAACTTTGTTCTGACTTGGCCAGAAGATCATCAATGTAAGTTTCAACTATCTTGTGTATATGATCATGGAAGATGTGTGTCATTGCTCTTTGATAGGTTGCTCCTACATTTTTCAACCCGAATGGCATGACTATGTAGAAAAAAGTTCCCCAAGGGGTAGTGAATTACATTTTGTTTTGGTCAATTTCTACAATCTTGATCTGGTTATATCCTAGAAATCCATCCATGAGAGAGAGAATCTCATATCCTATCGTTGAATCGACAATTTGATTGATGGATGGTAAAGGAAAATCATCTTTAGGACAAGCTTGATTGATGTCTCTAAAATTGAGGCATATCTAAATTTTTCCATTCTTCTTTAGAACTAGGGCAATGTTTGACACCCAATTTGAATAGTCCACTAGATTGATGAAGCCAACATTTAACAACTTTTTTAGCTCTTCTTCACCACCTTAGCCACTTGTGGCTTTATGGGCTTTGGTTTTTGTTTTACAGGTTTTGCATATGGTTTTGTCACTAAATTATGCACCACCACTTTTAGATCTAATCCTGGCATGTCTAAATATGCCCACACGAATATGTCAGAATATTCGATGAGGAATTCTGTGTACTCCTCTAGTTCTTTATCATTTAGTTCTCCTCCTAGTTTTAACATCCTAGGTTTTTTGGGTGTTCCAACATTGATGTCGATCATATCCCCAGTTAGGGACGGGTGTCCTTCCTTAAACTTCTATGGGGCAGGAGGTAAATCTGAGTTTTCTTCAATCTAGAGGATTTATTTCTCATTCCTAAAATAGTCTTCTGGGTGAGGGAGGAGCATGTATCCTTTTTTTTGGTGTACTCTTGGAAGTCCATCGTAAGCATGTAGATATTCCAGGATAGCTTCGTCATTCTCTGCGTAGTCTCGGGTTGGTCTCTCTTCTTGACCCATGGCGTAATTCAGGATATTTGGTAAGTCTTCACTTTCCAATAACAGCTATCCGTGCACTGACACAATATATTCTAAATTTTGTAATTGAGCATGTGGTGAAAATAATGCACCTAATGTGGCCATTAAGTCTGCCACTTGATTTTCTTCTCTGGGTATGACTTTGATGGAGAAGAAGTCAAAGAACTTAACCAACTTCCTGATGGTTTCTTTATAAGGTCGTAATCATTCTAATTTTGTCTCATAATTATCGATGACTTGGTTGATTATTAACTGAGAATCTCTGAAGGCAGAGATTTTTTGGATCCCCATTCTCATGGCTAGCATGATTCCTACGAACAGAGCTTCATATTTAGCAATGTTGTTTGTGCAAAAAAAGTCTAGTCTGAAGGCGAAGGGGAGGACTTTTCCTTTGGGAGATGTCAAGATTATCCCCATCCCTACCCCTATTTTGCAACCATCTTCGTCAAAATATAGGGTCCACAACCTTTGATGGTTTTGTGATTGAGATGTTTCTCCAAAATTGTAAGTGGAAGTACGCTTCTCCTCTTTTTCATCTCCTTCTTCGATGATTTCAGTTGTTCCAACCAAAAGGTTTTTGATATCCCATTCATTAATACATGGAATGGCTACTAAGCTGAACGGTGCATGGGATTTGGTGGTATGTGGATCAAAAGGGAATTCCCTAAGATCATCCATTCTTTGATAGGATATGTTATGAGTGTTTGTATTTGATTGGACATCCCGAGTTTCCTCTTTCTATTTTTCTTGCATCTTCAGCTTATTATCTTTTTCTTCTTATTCCTTTCTATAGATACTGAAAGGATCAAGGTCTGCTTTGACGATGACAACCTTTCCCAGATTATGGAAATGAATTTATTGGAATAGAGTGGAGGTAATGGCCTTCATGGCATGAATCTAAGGTCTTCCAAGGATCATATTATAATTGGTTTCTCTGTTGATAACATAGAAATCCGCAGAGATGGTTTTACCCATCAAAGTGAGTGGTAGGTTGGTTTTTCCAACTGTTTGGATGTCATGACTATCATGAATCCTTAATGTGGTAGTTTGTTGCTTGATTCTTATTTTTTATATCCCATTCTCTATAGGAATGACATTGGCAGGAGATTGACTATCGATCCTTCATCCACCACTAGTCTTTTTATAGTGACCTCTTCAGCTTGAATTTGTATGTATAGAGGTGAATCCTTTTTCTTACTTCCTTCATTTTGGGGTAGTTTGGAGAGATTGAATGTGAGAGAAGGTGGTTCCTCCTATGTCAAACATCCTACTTCCAATACTTCTAGGAATGTCTTGTGGTGCGTGGGTGAGGCTCTCAACAAATTTATCACTTGTGAGAAGATGTTTTCAGTTTGATATGTTTATTCTTCCTCATGGATCATGAATACCTCTTGGTTTAATTCTATGTTATTGGAATTGTTTTGATTGGCCTTCCCTTTCTTAATTTGAGGTTCCTTCTATTTTCTTTGGGATTGGAGGAGCTTAAGGAAGTTCTTTTGTTCATCTGGAGTAAGTTTGGAGATAGCTTTATTATATCCATAACAAGTTTTTTTTTCATGACCCTTTGTCCCATGGAACCAACAATAAGTATTGGGATCGTATGAAGGTTGGTTTGATCTTTGATTTCCTTTCTATCACCATTTGTCATTACCAGGATTATTTTTTAGAACACTAACATATTTCTCTTGAGGCACATTAGATGTAGTCTTCTCTATTCCTTTGGATGTCCTGAGTTTTCTGTTGGTATCGTAAGTCTTCCGACTGCTATCGATGGTGGCTTGATCAATCCTTAAATCACTTTCAATGACTCTTCATAGGATTTGTATGGCAATTTTTAAACATCTTATCTCATGTCTTTGTTAAGGGCATGCAAGAAGAGATCACAAAGTTCTCAGTGATCCATGTTTGGCACACTAATTGAAGAGTAGAGGACTTGTCTCCATCGAGTGACAAAGTGGGCTACGGATTCATTTGGCTCTTGTTTCATTGTGAGGAATTCTCTGATCCCCATTTTAATGAGTTTATTCATGTCAAATGCCATGACAACCTCTCTGATTAATTGTCTGAACAAGTGGATTGAAGCTTCTAGTAAGCGATAATACCAATCCAGAGCAATGCCTTCAAGAGTTTTTGGGAAGATTCTTGCTACAACCCCATCCCAAGGGAGGAGCTCTCTTATTGCCGTGGTGTAGGCTTTAATGTGGGAGTTTGGATCTCGTTCTCCCTTGAACTTTGGGAGATCTGTTAATGGCCGAGGTAGTTGCACACTTCTTATGTTTTGATCCAAAGGTTCCTTCAAATACTCAAGATATGTTCTGAGAAAGGCACTTTGAGATTGTGGGGTTGATAACAATAACCCTGTAGGTGGGTTTTGATAACCCATTGTTGGTTTTGTTAGATTGTTCTAAACGAAAGGGTTCCCATTCAGACATGTGTCATTGCTGGCATTTCATGAATAGTAGTTGAGGTAGGGGGATTTTGAGATGCCCCCTAGTCCTGTTCATGAGATTTTTGCCTTTTTTTAGGAGAAGCTTGCTCTACTTCCAAGATTCTAATTCTTTGCACTAGAGTTGCATTTAAATCTGTAGGAGTAGCAGCTCTAGGTGTTTCTTCATTTCTAGGATTTTCTCTTCAAGTATTTTCATGGTGATATGCTTGTTCATGTGCAGTGTTTTCTCTTTGCTCTTCTTGTAAGATAATCCTTAATGCCTCTTAAGCGTCTTTAGCTTCTTGCAAGTGTTTTTCTAGTCATTTGACTTCCTCATCAAGATGAGTACTTGATGTGCTTGTGGAAGGTTGATTGGGTCATTGTATTTCTGACATTATCCTTCTAGCTTTATGTGGTGCATTTGGTATGGCTAGATTGTTGAAAGATAGAGAATGCCTAGATTCTCTTTGATCTTGTTCATAATCAAAATCTTTGTAGTCATAATAGTTGATGATTGGTGCATCTAGATGCGGCGACACATACCTATCGAAGGATGGCATTTTTGGTTCTCTTGAGGGAATATTCCATTGATTTAAATCAAGTTCTCTCATGTTTGGGGGTGCCATAGACACCATAGAACAAATGGAATGGATGATGGTGTAAGTGATAGAAGTTGAAGAAGCTATGAAGAGCAGTGAAAGAATGCTTCGAAGTTTTTGCTAAATGTTTTGAAAGGTTTGAAATGGGAATACAAACTTACTCATCCTAGAAGGATTTGCAATTTCACGTCTGGTTCACCAAAATATGTATGCTTAAAATCGTGACTCCAATTGCCTGGGGCTGTTAGGTTAGATTTTGGCACACACACGGACCCTTCCCTCCTTGCCATGGGGTGATTTGCCACATCACTCTCACTCTCATGGAAGTATCTAGTTGAGAGGAGGCGAGACATGATGGGGGTTTGGCTCGTTGGAGAGCTGGACTTCACGGAGAGGGATCGACAAGTCCTGTGGCCTTTGTTGTTGTGTGCTAAGTTGAATGTTTCATTTGATTGAAGTTGTTGTTAAGATAATCCTATGACCTGAAGGGTCACTAGTTTCTCTTCTCCTGTTGGGGTTTCTTCTATTCCAACCTTGTGTGGGTAAGCGGTTTCTTTCATTTATATCCTCTTATCTTTCTATGCGTTGAATGAGTTCTCATTGTGTCTGGAGTTGTCTAGTTTCTTCTAATAATAAGCAGACAAAAGGTTCTCCTTGGGGTAGAGTAAATGTCTCTATTATTGTCATGGATTGATCTCCTCGATCTCGTTATGGATAGCCCTCACCCACTCTCCTCACTCCTAGGCACATTCATGAGCCAAGATAGAGGTAAATGTGTGATGACCAATCTGTAACTAGACTTATGATTTTGACCTAGGGTTTAGTTGACCTAGGGTTTACCTCTATTTTGGGGTTTCATTGAACTATTTAACCGTGGTTACCTTGTGATGGTATCGAGGGTTTGCAATCTTGTCTTTTCTAGGGTTTCTATATGCATGCAAAGCTAAATGATATGCAAACCTTTTTTTGTGCTTTTTTAGTAATTTAGAAATGAAAAGTGCTCCTTAATCTATGAGAGGGACCTATGAATGCAAACTAATATGATTTTTCCTAATGCAAGCTTAATCTATGTTTTTGGGTTTTTGATTGTTTTGAGATAATCTAATATAAAAAGGGAAATTGCTTCTTCAAATAATCTATATCTAGAAATATGAAAACAATTATTCTATCATGCAAGATCTAATTATCAAGGAAAAAATAAAGATTTACTATTCCCAAGAGCAAATTTGGTTTTCTAATTACTATGAATTGAATAAAGTAATGAAGGAACTTGAAAGAAATGAAGATTTGTGTGACTCCACTACCCTCAAAAAGCCTTGATATTGGCAATCTTGAGTCCTTTTGAAGCAATGGGAATACCTCTTGATGACAAAATGACACAAAGAAGCTTGTTGAAGCTTGAATGAGCTCAATGAGGGATTTGGTTGAGCACAATGGTGTTGAATGAAGTAGTGTAACAATGCTTGGTTGAACAATGAATAAAGAAAAAGGCACCTTCATCCTATGAGAGAATTTGAATGCTAAGTTGGAGAGCAAAAAACTGGCAAGAGCTATGTGCATAATGAATTTGCCTCCATGGAAGAGCTTTGAAGCTATGCATCAATGAAAGATTTGAAGCTTTGGAAAACTAAAGAAAGAAATGAAGAAAGAGGCTCAAAGCCCTATGAAGAAGCTTGAAAAAGCTTGTGAAGATGAGAAGAATATTCTTCAACTTGCCCAAATTGGAAAATAATGAAGAGGTGAGGGGTATTTATAGGTTAGAAGAAGGGATGAGAGGTGGAATTGATTGAGAAGTTAACTCAATTGATTGAAGAGTTAACAAGGATTGATTGGGGAGTTAACAAAGTTGATTACCTAATGAACTTAGCTAACTATGGAGTGATAAAATCAATAATAGCTTATCACTGAAGAGGAATTGGAGTTGAGAGGATGCATGAGATTGATTGAGTTGTTAATTTTAGATAAAACGGAGCTAATTTTGCATGTGTGGGTGCATGAAATAGTCAACACCATATTAGGCATCAAAAATCATGCAAACTAGAAGAAAAATGGTCAAAAATAGAGCTAAAACAAGTGAGAAACTCGAGTTTTTTCGTGGCTAAAAACATGATAGGGTCACCCCTGGGTGACCATGGGTTGCCTAGGGGAGATCTAGGCTAGATAGGGTTTTCTAGGAAAAAGAAGGGTTGGTGATGATAGAAGAGAATAAAAGGAGGGGTTCTACCTCCAGAAATAGGTCAGTCATGTACGGGAGATCTAGGCTAGATAGGGTTTTCTGGGAAAAAGAAGGGTTGGAGATGATAGAAGAGAATAAAAGGAGGGGTTCTACCTCCAGAAATAGGTTAGTCATGTGCAAGAATCCAAATCTCCACTTGCACCTGCAGGATCTCCCAGGAGAGATCTAGATATAATAGGGTGATATTTGGATTGGTTGAGTAGAATTAAAAACCAAAAGTGGGAGATGGATAGGGGGACCTATAGAAGGCTTCTAGGGGGTGAAGAGGATGAAAAACATAGGAGAAAGGTGAAAATTCACCTACAAGATGCTTACAAGGCTTAGGAGCAAGGTCAAAAGCTCAGAAAATACAATTCAAGAAGTGTCGCAAAAAGTGTCGAAAAGCGTTGCAAACGGGGAGAGAGAGAAATCAACAAAGAGGAAACAACACAAGAGAAGAAAGAAGACACATCATCAAGAGTTTTTCTGCTTAAAGGACATTATTTCATGCTTGCATGTACATGACAAGGATTAAAATCATCATAGGGGTCCTCGTGGAGGTTATGCATGATTTTTGTGCTTACAGATCCATAGCTAGCTATGATAACATAGGGTCTCAACCAATTGGGCTCAAATTTTCCTTTCTTGGTATGTTCTTGCAATTTTTTTTATTTTCCATGAGGACAAGGTTGCCTACAAACCTGTAGTTCTTGATCTTTTTGTTATAGCTTCTTCATAGGTGATTTTTTTATGCCTGTAGATGGTTGAGTGTATCTAGGCATTTCTCATCCAATAGTTCTAACTCATGCAACCTTGCAACTCAATACTCTTCATAAGTGATCATTCTCTATAATGAAACCCTTAGTGATTGGAGCTTGACCTCAATAGGTAAGATGGCTTTGGAACCAAATACTAGAGAATATGGTGTGGCTCCTGTAGGTGTGTGGATGCTCATGCGGTAGGCCCATAGGGCAGGGTTAATTTGGAGGTGCTAGTCATGGCCAGCTTCATTAATCATCTTCTTGAGAATACATAGAATGGTTTTGTTATAAGCTTCAGGTTGACCATTTCCTTGAGGGTAATTGGGCATGGAGAAATGGTGTTGGATCTGGAATTTCTCACACAGAATATGGACTTCCTAGTTTTTAAATGGTTTCCCATTATCTGTGATGATGGAATGGGGGATGCCGTATTGGCATATTATGTAATGGAGAATGAATTTGGATATTTGGATGCATGTGGTGAAAGTGAGTGGAATTGCTTTGACCCACTTGGTAAAGTATTCAGTGGTGGTGATAATGAACTTATGACCATTGGATGATGGAGGGTGAATTTTACCTACAAGGTCGAGTCCCCATTGTGTAAAGGCCATGGAGTTGTTATTGGCTGTAGTTCTTGTGATGGTGCATGGATGAGGTCCACATGTTGCTAACACGTCAAGCATTTCTTCACAAACCTGTAAGTGTCTCACTCCATGGTTGGTCAGTAATATCTTGTTCTCAAGATCTTTTTAGCTAGGGTAGGTCCACTAGAATGTGCCCTACAAATGCCTTCATGTACCTCTTGTAAGGCCACTTCAGCCTCCCTAGAGTCAAGACATCGTAAAAGTGTACCATCAAGACACCTTTTGTAAAAGGTGTCTCCTATAAGGGTGAAGCGGGAGGCTCGACAAATGATGCTTTTACATTGTGAGGATGATAGGTTGGGTGGGATGATGTTGTCATGAAGGTACATGTATGTCTCTTGATACCAGGGAGATAGGGGACCAACAATGTTGGACACTCATTTATAAGCCAGTATAGGGAGTTCTTCAATTAGGAACTCACATTTCTTTCTATCTTTTTTCATGTCCACCAAGGATCCTATCGTGACCAAGGATCCTATCATGGCCATGACATCTGTTGTTTTGTTATTTAACCTTGGGATTTTTTCAAAATGTATGTCATGAAAGTATTCTTTAAATTCATCAACCATTCTTTTATAGGGAAAGAGCTTGTCATCCTTAGTCTTGTATTCATTGTTCACTTGTCGAATGGCCAATTGGGAATCTCCATAGACCACCAGCTTTTCTATCTTCCACCAAATTGTCATACGGAGTCATGTGATGAGGGCTTCATATTCTGATACGTTATTTGTACATGGAAATGTGATCTTGTATGATTTGGGGATGGTATCTCCTTGAGGGGTAACAAACAAAATGCCTGCCCCTGAGCCTCGATGCGTGTAAGATCCATCAATGTACATTTTCAATTATTCTGCTGTTAAAGTTACTATCAATATAGACTCATCCGAAAACTCCATAAGTGTTGGTTGTTCTGTGGGGATTGGTGCCTTAGCTAATTGATCAGTAATTACTTGTCCTTTAATGGCTTTCCTCTCTATGTATTCAATATCAAACTCACTCAGGATCATTACCCATTTAGACATTCTTCCTATAAGGGCCGCTCTAGTCAGTAGATATTTCAACGGATCAATCTTAGCAATGAGTTTGGTCTTGTGATTAAGCATGTAGTGTCTCAAATTTTGTGAAGTGAAGATGACAGCTAGGCATGCTCGTTTAATTGGAGTATAATTTATCTCATAGGACACCAAGGTACGGCTGATATAATAGATGGCTCTTTATTTCTCTTGTTCATCGTGATGTGCCAACAAGGCCCCTATAGCTGTTTTTGTTGTTGAAATATACAAGAGAAGGGGTTCTACTTGTTTGGTGGGACCAGGATAGGTGGGTTAGTGAGGTATTCTTTTAGCCATTCAAATGCATTCTGAAACTGACTATCCTACACAAAGGTTGTGTTCTTATGAAGGAGATGCTGAAATGGCTGGCATTTATCGGCAAGCAGTGCTATGAACTATCGGATGGATTGAAGCTTTCCTTGTAGACTTCATAGCTTCTTAAGTGTATTTGGAGGAGACATCTCTATTATAGCTTTGACTTTGGTAGGGTCTACTTTGATTCCTCTTCTTGACATAATGTGTTCTAGGAGTTTCCCAGAAGTGACCTCGAAGTCACTCATTATATTGTTCCAGCCTATCAAAGATCTTGGCCAACACGTTTAGGTGTTCTTCTCTAGTTTTAGACTTTCCCAATAGGTCATCTACATAGTCTTCCATTATGTTATGGAAAAGATCATGGAAGATGACTTTCATTGCCCTTTGATATGTTGCACCTGCATTTTTCAAGCTGAAAGGCATCACAACCCAGTAGTATATCCCCATGGGCATATGAATGATGTTTAATGTTGGTCTTCCTTTGTGATCCTAATTTGATTGTACCCTGAGAAACCATCCATCAAGGATAACATCTCATGACCTATTGTGAGATCCACTATGATGTCAATATTTGGTAGCAGAAAGTCATCTTTAGGGAAAGCTTTATTAAGATCTCTGAAATCTGTGCAGCATCGGATGCCCCCAATGACTTTAGCTATAGGTACAATGTTGGATACCCACTCGGGGTAATCTATTGGTTGGATAAACCCCACATCTATGAGTTTCTTAAGCTCTTCCTTAACAAGGAGCAAAATTTGAGGATTCATTTTCCTTAGCTTTTGTTTTACTGGTTTTGCATCAGGCCATACTGCAAAGTGATGAACAACCAAAGAGGGATCTAGTCCTGGCATATCAGCATAGGTCCATGCAAAATTATGGCTTCTTTTCTTAAAGAAGGATAAGAAGTTCTCTTGTTATATTGTTGTAAGGGATTCTTCTCTGAATGTGATCTTCGGCGTTTCCTCTGTCCCAAGGTTCATTTTTTGCAATGCTTCCACTAGGATGGGTGATCTATCTAGATATATTGAACATCTATCTTGGGAAGGCCCATGCTCTCATCTCCTAGCACCTCATAGGGTTTTCACTAGGTGATATGTCCTTTATTTTGATTTTTTCTTCACCTGAAAGTGCCACAGAGTGGTTTTCACTAGGGGTGTTGTTTTTATTTTTATATTTTTGTGACTAAGAGCATGGGTGGTTTCTCTAAAGTAGGCAAACATATTGAGTTTCATGATATATTTGACTTTGTGGTCTCCAAGGGGGAAATGATCCCTGACCCCCATTATCTCTGCTATAGCCTCATCATTTTGTGCAACATCAAGGATGGGAGGTCCTTGTTGGTCCCAATCTGAGTTGTGAGAAAACAAGAGGTAAGTTGCAAGAATCAAATGGAGTGGTGTTTAGGGTATAGAAGGTGTATACAGAGTTTTCAAACAATTTAGAGGAATCACCAAAGGAGTCTTGATGGTCTGCTTCGTTGATGTTATCGACCGTAGGGAAAACCTTAACAATCTCACTGAAGATACATTCACCATTAGCAAGGATGGATTCTTGTTTTCCATACCCAAGACGTAGGTTTCTTTTTGCTTGAATCAGCTCCACAATCCCTTGCTCATAAAGGCCTATACTGCCTTGCCATTTATAGCCCATTTACTTGATGATCCTAAGACCCTTGCCATAGATTTTAGCTAGGATAATAGGGGCTTCTTGTTTTGCTTCTTCATCTTTGTATAACCATGAGGATATGTCTTCGAGAACATCCTGATCAAGGAGATGTTTCTTCTCTAAGGTGGGTGATGGTTTGCATATGATGACTACCGTGGAGACTTCTTCTTCTTTGGGAACACCAAATGTCTTGGGATTGGACAATAATCCTACACAAAATGCATCGTGTAGGTCATATTCGCCACACCCCATGTCACTTAATTTGATCTTGACTTCGGGGGGTGGAGATGTGTGCGATGTAGTGGCAATGTTGGAAGGGTCAACATATGAGGTGGATGATGTGGGATTGGCTTGTGAGGCAAATTTCTTAGTAGCGTTATTATATGGGCAGAAGGTGAGGTCATGTCCTTCCAAAAAGCTACAATATTGGAAAGGATGGGGATCGACATAGATAGTGACTTATGTGTTGTTATGAGGGAATTTCAAGCATTGGTGAAATGTGGAAGGGACGGCTTACATGGCATGGATCCATGGTTGGCCTAGAAGGATTTTGTAGGGAAGGCCAAGATCAAGCACCTAACACTTGGTTTCCAAGACTTTATGTCCCACTTGGATAGGGAGTTTGATGGTGCCTTTAAACAGTCTCTCGGTATCATTGTACCCCTTAATAGTTATACTTTCACTAGCATCCACAACTACATCAGAGTATCCCAAATGTTTTAGCAAATTTAGAGTGCACAGGTTTAGGCTAGAGCCACCATCTATTAAGACTTTTTTATGATGTGTTTGTGGATACGGACCTTGATGTGTAAGGCATCATTGTGTGGGTTGTCAGAGGTGGGAAGATCCTTTTCAGAAAAGGTGCTCATTTAGGTTGGTGGGGACATGGGCCTCCATTAAATCTTTGTTGAGGATTTCTTTATGAAGGGGAGACGTGTGGAGCAACTCAAGGATGGAGATTTGTGCATGGGTCTTACCTAGGTGGTCTAGGAGGTTGTATTTGTGGGTGGAGGGTGGATTGGTAGATGTTGATATGGAGGGTTGGTCATTGGTGGGTGCCCACGGATGGACACATGGCTGCGGTGAGTAGTGATGACGCAATCAGGTGCTTTTTCTTGAATGGTGATGGTGTTGATGTCATTGGAAGATTTTTCTATTCAACCCACGACAGAGTCAAAAGAAGAGGGAGGTGGTACAATGTGGTAAGCTTGGTTGGATGAGGATGCTTTTCCTTTGTTGTGGTTGGGTAGAGGATCCTTGTAAGATCCTAGATTCACATTTGGTGATTGTTTTGGTGGTTCATCAAGGGCTATTTCACCCCTATCTATAAGGTCTTGAATACAATGCTTTACCTTCATGCAGTTTGACATTTTATGTCCCTTCACACGATGATACTCACAAAAGAGATTTTCATCAAACCAAGCAGGCTTGAATCGATCTTCACTGTAAGGTCTAATAGGGGGTAGCGTGATCATGTTTGTCTTTACAAGTTTATTCAAGACATCTGCAATGGGCTCCCCTAAAGGTGTGAATTTCCTCTTGGGGTTATTATTTTGTTTGGGTGGTCCTTTGGGGACGTTGACATTGTTTGCGGTGGATGTGCTAGGTTGTGTTTGATTTTGTACATGTTGAATGGCCTTTACATTGGTGACGCCGTCGTTGAGAGTATTTTTATTCTTTCCCTAAAAATGAGGTTTATCGTTTGATTGCATGTTGTTGTTTGTGTTTGGGGTGTTGTTGTTGACCTTGTTGTTGTTGTTGTTTTTGTTGTCATAGGTATAAAGTTTTATGGAGCCCTTGGCAATGAGGGCTCTTTTAATGGTAGTTCCCTTGTCAATAACCTCTTCAAAGGTTAGCGCACATTGTATTTGCAAATGGAAACCCATTTCTTGACTAAGATTAGCCACAAACATGGTGACTAGTTGTTTTTCAGGGATAGGCCAAGGGAACTTTCTTGCCAAGCCTCTCCATCTTTACAAAAAGGCAATGAAAGGTTCTCCATTCTTTTGTTTGTTATTGCAAAGATCAATCATTGATATTTTGTATTTGAAATTATAGGAGAAATGGTTTACAAACTTCTCCGCGAGTTCATGGAATGTTTTAATGTTGGGAGGAAGGTGTGCAAACCATTCAGTGTCTTGACCACCAAGGCTTCTAGGGAAAAGTCTCATTAAATAGGTGTCGTCATACGAGACTTCTAGGAAAGCAAATAAAACTCCCTAAGATGCTCCCTAGGGTCCTCCTTTCCTTTATATTTGTCAAATTTTGCCATTTCAAAGTTTTTGGGAAAGGGGGCATGTATAATGTCCTATCAAATGGGTAAGGGCAAATATCCTCAAAAGAATATTGTTTCCTTGTTGCATGTTGTCCACCTTTTGCATTAATGTTTGGACAACACTATCTAAATCTTGGTTGGGAGGTGGTTGTGGGAAGTGATTTTGTTGATTTTGCATGAGTTGTTGGAGAAAGGGTGAATTTTGATTTTGAGGTGGCGTTTGATGTCGGGATGTTTGATTTTGGGTATTTTGGTTTTGGAGCACGAGGTGTTGTTGGTATGCAAGAAGTTGTTGGACAATGTGTGGTGGAAGTTGTGGGTTGGGATTGTGTTGCATGGTTTGGATGGATGATACAATGGGTGCTTGGGAAATGGGGTTTTTTACATATGTGAAATTAGATAATGGATTGGTACATGGGTTAGTATTGGTTATGTTAGGGGTGGTTGCGAAAATAATTGGTTTATGAAGGCTATGGTGTTGGGGTTAAGTTGTGGAGTGCTGGTGGTAACACTTGCATGTGTGGTGTTGTTGGGAATGCCTAAGGTGGTTTGGGGTATGGAAGTGGTGATATTGAAAATTGGTGGGTTTGAGACATATGATGTGGTTGATACATTGGTGAGATTTGTATTTGAGTTAGTGAGATTTGTGGAAGTGGTGATGTTTGAGGCATTTGATGTGCTAGGGTTAGTGTGTGATGTGGATGGTTGTGACGTTGTGGTGATATTGGGTATCCTAGCACCATTTCGAAGAACAAGTTCAAGGTACCTATTAGGGTCTGATCTTAGGACTCTATCAAGCATATCCATAGAATTGGCATCTTGTGTAAAGTCTAAGATATCTTGATCTACTTGAATGGTGTTAGATAGTTGTGCTTGTGATGGGATAGGGAAAGGGTTTATCATAGCGGTAGCATTGTATGATGGCACTTGTTGGATGAGAGGGACATTATTTTGATTGGTTGGTGGCATCCCCATGCCAAAGTTATTTCCAAGATGGGCCATTTCTTGATTCTTCTTGGCTTGTGACCTTGTTATGGGCATGCAATGGTGTGGATTTGATTGGGGGGATGAAAGTCGATACCTTAGAGAATAGGTTTGATTTATTGAACCCAAAAATAATTGAGGGGAAGGATATGAATGTTTGAAGAATGGGGATGAAGAGGGGAACAAGGTGATTGGTTTTTTGTTTTGAGGAATCAAAGACTTAGGTCTAAGAGAATAATATCCTCAAAGTCTAAATCTAAGTATAATGGTGTGATGGTGGGTATAGGTTTTAACTTTTAGGGAATAATTCCTCAAAAAGTGGCAACCTAAGGAAGGTAAATAGACCAAAAAGAAGTGAAAGAGGTGTAAGTGAAATTGATTTTGGGATGATTTGGAGGATGTGACTAAGGATAATAATCAACTAAGGAAACCTTATATGACTATGGTAAATGATTTTGTAATAGTAATCAACTAAGGAAACCTTAGGTGATTTGGATGTTTTGATGATGGTTTTGATAATGTTGGGGTATACTCAAATCAAAAAGTGAGCTTGAATAGATCTAGATCTTTAGGGTTTTTTGGTAAATATTAATGTTTCTTTTTACATAAGGTGGAATAATGACCTTAGGCAAAAAGGGGATGATTATTATACTTGAAGGTAAACTAATGACCAACAAGCAAAATAGGAATCAAAGGATGACAAGATCTACATTTAATTCTATACTCAAAGTTTTGATTCGAATATGATTGTGGATTGGATTGAGAGATTGATTTTGGATGTTTGGATGGTTTTGATTTTTTGGATGTTTTGATAATTTTTGGATGGATGAAGTATAGGTCCAAAGATAAAAATCAATATGCAAGGTTGAGTTGGATTAGATGTGATTATGAGAAAGGGGGATTATGGTTAGGCGAAGTGATGTGATTGATAGTGAAGGTTCCAATAGTGAAATGTGTATGAAAATTTTTGGTCAAATGATTATGGGTGATGGTCAAAGATGGACTATGATTTTGGTGTATTTTGGCAAGGTGATTACAGATTATGAATGTGCAGGGTTCAAAGGTCACAAAATAATTCCCTAGATACGTGTGTAAGATAATTTGCAAATAGTGCCAAAGCCTAAGGATAAGGCACCAAAGAAGTAAGAAATGGCACCAAGAATTTGGGAAATGGTGCCACTACAGTCACAATGGATATTAAGGTGTCAATCAGAGGGTTTTTGGCACCAAAATGAGGTAGTGAATGTCAATCTTTTGGTAAAATTGGGATTTTGATGGTCAACTTTTGGATTTTTGAAGGTCAAATGATCATGATTCTTTGGGAAATGTCAAATGTTTCAAGGATGGTTCAATGACTTAGGAATTGTTGGATAATGTCAATGATGTCTTCTCAGCAAACACTTCAAACAAGAGAACACAATGGCCAAATGTTTTCTTGTGAAAATGTGGAAACTTATCAAGCACTTGTACAACCTAAGGTTTGGAAAGGACAATATTTTTGGATTCCCACTTGGATTTCTCTAGCCGCACTTACTCAGAGCAGATAGCTTAGAAGTTTGGTGGCAGTGGCTCCCTCTTACACGACACACACTTCTTGGGCACACCAAACTTTGAATTCTGAAAGACTCGAAGATCTCAAGGAATTTGCTATCTCTACTTTGACCTACGAGAATGTGGGATGGCTTCAGAGGTTTGACCTCTTGTGCCAACAAATAGAAGGATTTTGGCTACTAAAATAAAGGTGTTTAGTGGGGGAACATTCAGGGGATCGACATGTTACAAGCATCTGATAAACCACTTAAGGTTTTGACTAGATCTACTAGGAGTATCGTATACACAAGGTACAACTTCCTTTTGAGTTAGCACCGAACGGTAAGTGCTAATACCGATTTGGACTTGGCTTTCACTTTATCCTATTTTGTATAGAAAACTAAATGAAAGTACCGCTTGGGGTCACCAATGAGTTCTCCTTGTAGATGTGTCTCAAGGGCAGGCCCCTCCTTAGAAAAAAAAAGAGATTAGAACCATTTCTCTTCACCCAAGATCGTTTTGAAGGTGAGGGGAGAGGATACTTTGATTCTATCCCTTGGGTGACACAAATGTGTAAGTGCACAAGACATGTCAAACAAGATCTATGTTCTTTTTAAAACCCAAATGAAGTGTGCCTATGATTGTTTGCAAACAAGGTTAATTTTATGCACCAAATGTAATTGTTTTTCTAATCTAAGAAAGCAAGGCTCTTTCTAGTGCACGAAAATAAAGTGTTTCTAAGTTTAATAAATCCCTACAAAAGATATTAGTAGTCTAATTTTAGAGTCTTAGATAAATGTTGTCAACCTACAGAACACACTCAACACCCTACACAGATTCCAAAGTTAGCACATAAAAAGGTGCCACAGAATAGCTAAATGGCACTACAGAAACCAGAAATGGCGCTATAGATAGAGAAATGACTATTTCCAACTATTACAGAAAATGGTGCTATGGTAGATCAAAATGGTACTACAGGGTAAAAGGTGCCACAGGAATAAGAAATGGCACCAAATTGCATTTTTACCTTAGATTACCTTGTCTGCTAAGACTGAAGGCAATGATCTGGGCATAGATAGCGCCAAAACAACACAGTGCTTCAAAAGGGGCTACAGAAAAGATGGTTAAGGGCAAATATTGATTCAAAATGACACAAAAAGACTTCTTGTTCTTTTTAAACACCCCCTCCTTCCCCTCGCTAGTTTCAAACACCCAAGAAAGTGTTATTGAAAGAGAAAAGAGTGAGGGTGAAAGACAAAAGAAAACTAAGTGTTTAAAAAAAAATTGCCATTATCTCCCCTTCTTTCTACATGTTTCCTGTCAAAATAGAGAGCACCTTATCCCTAAAGCTCTTAAAAACGTTCAAAAAGCCACTAAAAAGCTAAACTATGAGACAAGTGTTAATGCAAAATGTCATGCAAAAAAGGCACCAGAACAATCAAGAATGGCGCCACAGTATGAAGTAATGGCACCACAGTGGGAAGAAATGGTGTCAAACAGGGAGTCTTTAGCACTGATACCTGCAAAACACATCTTCAAACACCAAAAACTTGCACAAAATATTAGCTTGGACCTTGTGGGTCCCACCGAGGGTGCCAAATGAGGTTAGGAAAATCAAAATCAAGATAAAACACAAAGAAATGCAATGAGAACACAAGTTATACCTTCAAGATGAAATCTAAACTCCTTGCTAAGGTGGAGAGCCTTGCACCCTTAGGATCTTGCTTTACCCATGATTCCTATGTGAAATACTCTCAAAACTAATATGCAAATCACTAGAATCCTAGCTCACAATGATAGAGAATGAAGAGATTTTGGCATGATAACAATACTCACATTGTGGATGTCCAAATGGCTTGGATTAGGGTGTATTTATAGGCTTTTTGGAGGGGGATTTGATCCAAGGGTTGAGATTCATTTGGGAGATCAATGGATGACGATGAATGTGGTGCAGTCACGGTAGGAGGGTTCACATAATGAACTGTTTGGACTTTGCAACAAGAGTAAACACAATAGAAACAACTCAAAGGAATGGAACAAATGCAAATTCAGTCATTCAGTATATCGAAGAATTCAAATACAATTTGGCCGACAACATGCGGGCTTACAATTAGGGCTCACAAGCCTAATTACATACACGCGCAAGATAAGGCCTTGAAGCTCTTTCACACAAAATCTAAACTATGGAATATGAATCAATTGCTAACTACTTTCCTAAGGATCTATTACATCAATATATATCATTTCCAAACCATAGATTCCTTCGCGTTGGCCAAGGAAGGTCACAAACTCCAATGAAGAGTTGTAATGTGTTCACAGATAGGTCGGGCCTAAATGCATAGAACACTTCCTCAAATGAATGAAACCATATGTGGACCCTTGGGGAAGGTCAGCCATGAACCAAAGGACATTGAATGATGTGTCATTGAGATCTACAAGTTAAGGAATGATCTACAAGCCTTCTCCTTCAACTGGTTATCAAAAACTGTTAGAATACTCTGCTCTGAGAAAACAATTGATCTTCTGATAGAGATATCTTTCTGGTAACTGATCCAAATGCCTTGAATTATTGATATGATGTAGATGAATGAATGGAGATGCTCAGTCCAGATCTGTAAGATGTGAAATGCCAAAACTGGACCACAAGATGAAAACTGCTATTGATTGAACTGCTTGAACTGAACTAGAAAATGAAAGAACTGAAATGCAAACAAACTAAAATGCAAATGTTTTTGGTTGATGCAAGATTACTCTTGAACCAGGGATACTCCTGCATCAAACATCTGGGGTTATTGAAAAAGTGAGTCCCTCACTTTGTTGGGGCTAGGGGAGAACCAAGATGGTCCACCTCAGCCTGAGAAATCCATGATGAATCTTCTTCTGGTCTACCTTTCCACTTCACAATATATTTTTTGTATAGTCTTCCTCTAGTGCTACATCCAACTCTGTTGTCTAAAATGTCTTCTATCTGCTCTGGTGCTTGTTGTGGTAATTGCTTCTTCAAGTCTTCTTCCATGCTATCACTAAACTCTGCTTCATGATATTGATATAGATCTGCAAAATTGAAAGTAGGTGAAATACCCAATGTCTCTAGTAATTCCACTTCATATGCATTTCCTGAATCAAATTTCTTGAGTATCCTACAAGGTCCAAATTTCTTCATCTTCAACTTGTTATATGTCCCAACTGGAAACCTTTCTTTTCTCAAGTACACCATTACTTCATCTCCAACTTCAAATTCCTTATGTCTTCTCTTCTCATCTGCCTTCTCTTTGTACTTACTGTTCATATCATCCAAATGCTTCTTCACCCAATTATGCATTGTCTTCATGTGATATGCAAATTCTTCTACTTCTGCACTTCTCTTTTCCTCTGTACTGATGTCTCTCAATTCTGCAACTCCTCTTTGATTCAATCCAGTAACAATCTCAAAAGATGTTCTTCTGGTACTCCTATTTACTAAATTATTGTATGCAAACTTTGCTTGTGAAAGAATCAAGTCACAACTTCATGTCTTCTCTCCAATCAAACATCTTAACAAGTTTCCCAAACTCCTATTCACTACCTCTATCTGTCCATCTGTCTGTGGATGAAAAGTAGAACTGAACTTCAAATTTGTCATCTTCTTCCAAAGTGTCTTTCAAAAGTATCCAATAAACTTTGTGTCTCTGTCTGAAACTATACTCTTAGGTAATCCATGCAATCTCACAATCTCCTTGAAAAATAGGTCAGCTACATGTACTGCATCAATTGTCTTCTTACAAGGTATGAAATGAGCCATCTTTGAAAATTTATCAACCACTACAAATATTGAATCATGTCCTCTCTGTGTCTTAGGCAATCCCATTACAAAATCCATGCTTATGTCTTCCCAAGGTCTCTCTAGAACTGTCAAAGGTTTATACAATCCAATATTCTAACTACTCCTTTTTGCAACTTGACAAACTCTACAACTCTATGCAAATCTTTGAACATCCTTATGTATTTGAGGCCAAAAGTAATTTTCACTTACCAAAGCCATTGTCTTATCAATGCCAAAATGTCTTGCCAATCCACCACTATGGTTCTCCTTGATCAAATTATCTCTCATTGAACTTCTAGGTATGCACAATTGACTTCCTTTTAACAACATATCTTCTTGAATAAAATAGTCCAACCACTTACTTCTATCTATCACAACAAGTTCTTTACATGCTCTCCAAGGTTCTATAAAATCAGTGTCTCCCTCATACATGTTCCTTAATTCATCAAAACCCAACACTTCAACGCTCATCTATGTCAACAAGTTTCTTCTTCAACTCAAGGCATCAACAACTTTGTTTGATTTACCACTCCTATGCTTAAACACAAAAGCATAACTCTGCATGAACTCTACCCATCTCATATGTCTCTAATTCAACTTACCTTGACTGTTCATATATTTTAAAGCTTGATGATTTGTATACAACACAAACTCCTTAGGCAACAAGTAATGTCTCAACTTCTTCAAGGCTTGAATTATGGCATAGAACTCTTGATCATAAACTAAATATCTCTTCCTTGCATCATTCAACTTCTCACTGAAATATGCTACAGGTCTACCTTCTTGACTTAACACTGCTCCAATTGCATTCCCACTTGCATCACAATCAACTTGAAATACCTTATTGAAATCCAGTAATGCCAAAACAGATTGCTCTATCACTTTCTGCTTCAACAAATCAAAACTTTTATCTACTCTAGATGTCCACTTGAAATCTTTTCTGTCACCTCTCATTGTCTCTGTCATAGGGTTACAAACTGAACTAAAATTTCTAATGAACTTTCAGTAGAAACTAGCCAATCCACGAAATGATCTAACCTCTCCAATGCTCTCCAGCGTAGGCCATTCAACAATTGCTTTTACTTTCTCAGGGTCCATCATCAATCCTTCCGCAGAAATCACAAATCCCAGATATACCAATTCTTCCTTCATGAAACTACACTTCTTGATGTTTATCAGCAATTTCTCTTCTCTCAACCTCTGCAAAACTTGTCTAATATGCCACAAATGTTCTTCTTTTATTTTATTGAAAATCAGAATATCATCCAAATACACAATAACAAACTTACCCAAGAATTTCTTCAAGACTTCATTCATCAACCTCATGAAAGTACTCGGTGCATTTGTCAATCCAAAAGGCATCACTAACCACTCATACAATCCTTCATTTGTCTTAAAAGAAATCTTCCATTCATCTCCTTCTCTGATTCTGATCTGATGGTATCCACTCTTCAAATATATCTTTGTGAAATATCTTGCTCCACTCAAACAATCCATGATATCATCCATCCTAGGTAAAGGAAATCTATACTTAACTATGATCTTGTTTATTGCTCTGGAATCAGTACACATTCTCCAATCTCCATCTTTCTTCAGTGCAAGCACTGTAGGTACTGCACAAGGACTCAAACTTTCTTTGATCAAACCTTTCGTCAACAACTCTTGTATCTATCTATTCAATTCTTCATTCTCTACCTATGTCATTTGGTGTACTACTTTATAAGGCAAACTTGCTCCTGGTATAAGATCCATGTGATGACTAACACTCCTTATAGGTGGTAATCTTTCAAGTGTATTATCTGATATGATGTCTTCATACTCTATCAGCAACTCTCTTATCTCATCTGGTTTAGTTTCTTTGTTGACTACTTCAAGCATTTAGGAATCAAGGCATAACACATACTTTCCTGTTTCAAACCATCCAAAAAATTTCTTCCATCTACCAAACAAATTCTAGCATTCCCACATACCACATCTTTAGGATCATCTTCCAAAGGAATCAAAGTAATTTTTTTCCCATTTGTTGTTATAGTATATGTGTTCTTTCTCCCATCATGTATAGCTTTTCTATCATACTACCAAGGTCTACCCAATAAGATATGACAAACATCCATAGGCATAATATCATACAAGACTTCATCATGATAAGATCCCATATGAAATTTCACCAAACATTGTTCACTCACCAGTACCTTATGATCATCCTGAATCCATGCTATCTGATAGGGCTTAGGGTGTTTCAATCTTTCCAACTTCAACTTACTCACCATCTCCTCTAAAACTAGGTTATCTGAACTACCACTATCAATTACAACTTTACAACACTTACCTCCTGATTTGCATCTAGTTCTGAACAGAGTTTTCCTCTATGATGGTTCCTCATTTGTCTCCACTTGTAATAGTGCTCTCCTCATCACCAATGATTCTCCTTTCTCTGGATTGCCAACTGAACAAGGTGATTCAATAGGTTCCTCTTCAACATAGGTTGCTCTTCCACTATTTTCTATTTTCTTACTTGTACTACCCTTAATACACTCAAATGCTCTATGTCCTTCACCTCCACACTTGAAACAAGTACATCTAAATGTCCTCTTATCAAATCCTCTTCCTTCTCTTCTATATCCTTCATTCCGGTATGCACTAGGGTTTCCTCTCTGGTAAAAAATTGTCATCTCTTTGGTAAGCATTGTTATCTCTATCATCCTTCTTAAATGGGCTGTCAAACTTGTTCTGCTCCACAAATGCTCTATCATATCTAGAAAATGTTTTACCTATTTGAAATTTACCTCCTCTGCCTCTCTGTCTTTGATCATGCTTCTTATTCAGCTTCTCTTCAACTTTTAGGGCAAATTGATATGCTTCTTCCAAAGATGTCATCCTTACCAAACGTAGTTCTTCTTGAATGTTCAATCTCAGTCCATTGATGTATCTAGCCACTTTCTCCTTGCTTGCTTCACTATGTCCTATCTTTATGATCATCTTATGAAATTCTTCAGTGTACTCCTTCACAGATTTCTCCTTTTGCCTCAGGTTCTGCAATCTCTTCAATAGCTCCAACTCATAGTCAGCAGGTAGGAACTGATTATTCAACTTTGTCACCATCTAGTCCCCCTTTGTAATCTTTTCTTTCCCTCTTCTATTTGTTTCCAACTGAACTTATTTCCACCATATAGCAGCATGTCCTTTCAACTTTATCTTTGCAAATTTCACGTTCTCTGGATCTTCAATTTCCTCATATTCAAAGTATTCTTCCATATCATTTATCCAATCAATCAATTCTTTAGGATTCAAATTACCAGTATAGTTCGGTACATCAACTCTAGGTCTCTATCCAATCTGATTCTTCTTCTTCATTGCCTTCTAGGGTTTCGCTAGTGTGTTCAACAGATTGAAATTCTTCTTCATCATCGCTCTCAACATTAGGTCTCGGTGTCAATCCTCTTCACCTATCTTCCTCAACAACATCCAAATGAATTTGCATTGTTCTCATCAATTCCATCATCTCATCCATTCTATTATCCATTGTACCAATAGGAGGAACTCTTCGCAGTGGCATCTTCCTAGGATCAAGTGCAAACTACCTTAGGTTCGGCGAGTAGGCTACAAGTGACAACTGCCTCTCAATCAGTGATCGATTGCACACACGTAACCTATCTCAGATCGGTGATCTATCCATAGAAAGATCTTATGGAATCCCCTTCACCAATTCACTCCAAAGAATCAAACTTTCACTCTAATACCAATTGGTGCAATCACAGTAGGAGGGTTCACAAAATGAACAGTCTAGACCATGGAGCAAGAGTAAACACAATGGAAACAACTCACAGGAATGGAACAAATGCAGATTTAGTTATTTAGTATATCAAATAATTCAAATACAATCTCGCCGGCAAGGCTTACAATTAGGGCTCACAGGGTTGATTACACACACGCACAAGATAAGGCCTTGAAGCTCTTTCGCATAAAATATAAACTATGGAATATGAATCAATTGCTAACTACTTTCCTAAGGATCTATTACATTAATATATATCATTTATGGACCAATATATTCCTCCACGTTGGCCAAGGAATGTCACAAACTCCAATGAAGAGCTGTAATGTGTTCACAGATAGGTCGGGCCTAAATGCATAGAACACTTCCTCAAATGAATGAAACCATGCGCGGACCCTTGGGGAAGGTCAGCCATGAACCAAAGGACATTGAATGATGTGTCATTGAGATCCGTAAGCCTTCTCCTTCAATTGGTTATCAGGAACTGTTAGAATGCTCTACTTTGAGAAAACAATTGATCTTCTAATAGAGATATATTTTCAGTAACTAATCCAAATGCCCTAAATTCTTGATATGATGTAGATGAATGAATGTAGATGCTAAGTCTAGATCCGTAAGATGTGAAATGCCAAAACCGGACCACAAACTGAAAACTGCTATTGACTGAACTACCTGAATTGAACTGGAAAATGAAAGAACTGAAATGCAGACAAACTAAAATGCAAATGTTTTTGGTTGATGCAAGATTACTCTTGAACCAAGGATGCTCCTGCATCAGAATGTGATGTGGAGGGCTTAGATTCAATCATAAAAAATGGAGGGATGAGAATAAAGATGAATTTTTAATTCATCTTGGGAAGAGAAGTGAATTAAATGAGGTTGGGTGAGATGGATTAGATGTTAATTAAAAATTCACATATGGAAGAGAGGCAGATTAGAAATGAATTAAAAATTCATTTTGGGAAGAGCTCCAATTTATGAGTTATGACATGTGTAAGGGGTGTAAGAGGTTATTAATGAGGTTTATGACAAGTGTGTATAAAAAATTGTTTTATGTGGCATAAATATCAATATTTTATTTGTGGGTTGTGTGGAGGAGTGTTAAACAAGGTTTGACCAAACTAATCAAGATGATTAGTTTAGTTAATATGGTTGTAGTAAATTAGTAGATGGGTTAATTAGGGGTTAGGATTAATTAAATATTATTTAGTTTAAATAATCCTAGGTCTAGGGTCATGTAGGTTAGACTAGCTAATTAAATAATAAGTATTTAATTAGCTAGGGTAGGGATAGGTAGATTAGTAGTTTGAATTAATTAAATAAACATGATGTATTTAATTAATTAGGTTTTATGGAATGGGTGAATTAATCAATAAATATTTGCACATTTATTTAATTAATTGGGTTAATGTTAGTAAATGGGTGACTATTGAATTAATTAAATTAATTAAATTTAAAGGGGAAAATGATGAATAATCAGGTGTTGGGATGAATAATTAATTAAATAAAAATTTAATTAATTAATTCGAAGGGTAATTGGTGATATTGGTGAGGTTGGAGGTCGATTAAGTGGTGAAGACATTTTTAGGTTTCTACATTTGCTCCTCTTTGACATGGCGTCGTGACCTAGCAGGGAAATGGCATCAAGTCAAAGAAAAGTGCCCCAGCTACTGAGAAGGAATGAAATGGATGAGGGATGCCCCCTCAAGAGGTCAGGTGAAAAAAATAAAAAAATTCAGGTGAGCTCTCGAAAGAAAGAAATGGAGGTGAAAAATAGATAGAGGATAGAAAAATAGGTTGGCAGGAACAAAAATAGGTGAAAAAGGTTATGATCTGCACCCTAGGGAAGAAAAAAGTGTGTTGGAGGATGGCATGGCTTACTATAAATAGCAAAAGTGGGCCCTAAAGTGCCACATTTGCACTCAATGAGCCACTTGGACTAAAGAGAAGGAGACAATGGCAAACCCAAACCCACTTTTCCCTTGCTTTGAGCATTTTTCTGAGTGAGTTCATTCCTACGGGAGATCAGCAGAGGTTGGCGACTAGGTAGGCAGACTACCCTAGCTTTGTCATTTTTTGTTTAATCAGATTTTCTACTTTAGGAAGTGTGCTTAGGGTTTGGTGCAATTGAGAGACCAATTGGAGTGAAATTAGGCTAGATTGGCACCATTTTCTGCAATGGCGCCATCTACATAGAGGAAATAGGGGGGATTTGGTGCCAAAATTAAAAACTTTGGCACGATATAGTAGATCAGCGCTAAGTTGATCCTAGGGTTTTGAATGTGCAGTGGTGCTAAATGGAAATGTCGTGGCGCTATGCTTAGCAATGATGCCACATAGGGACGTGGCGCCATTCTCTAGAATGGCACCATTTGGATGCGTGGTGCTATGTTCTTGAATAGCACCTAAAACTAGCTATATTGTGGGTATGCGCCAAAATGACACCAAATGGAAGAACAGCGGTGCCATTTTGTTAAATGGCACCTTTATGAGAGGTAGTGGCACCATTCTCTGGGATGGTGCCATCCATGGAAGGAGTAGCACCATCTTGTAGATTGGTGCAATAGCTATGAGAAATGGCACTATGTGGGATTTTGACTCAAAATGAAGAAAAATTAGTGCTAAGTGGCTAATTTGGAAAAAATGTAAGTTTTTGAACTAACATTTTGGTGGATGTAGGTGGTTCTAGGATTGATCATGGGATCACGGGAGTGACGCATCCCCACCATGATGCAATTACTAGATGGGTTTAATGGAGCCACACGGGCTCGATTAGCGAGATTGGGGTTGCTGACAGTATCAAACATGCCTGTCTTGCAAGCACATAGGTCATTGATGAAAGCTATTGTGGAGCGGTTTCAACCTGACACATGTTCCTTTCTCCTACCAACAAGGGAGAATACCATCACCCTTGAGGATGTTTATCACATCCTCAAGCTATCGATTCATGGAGCACAAGTGGTATATTAGATGAAGAGGGGATGGGTAGCCTTAGGTAGAGCATTTGCCCTAGGCCAGGGAGAGTTGTTATAGGACAAATGAGAGATGAGTTACAACTAGACTTTGGTAGTGGGTGCAAATCATTTTACCTTGTTTATTTGTGCACTGATTGGAGGCGTGGTGATGCCGGATCGATGGGGTCGAGGCTTTCCAGTGGGGTGGGGGGAGATGATAGAGAGGATGGTACGAGATGAGAGTTTATGCATGGGGTCCATGCATGTTGGGACAGTTGTATCATGAGATGCATATTGTAGTTTATCAATATGATTCTACGTTATCGGTCAGGGTCACACTATTGCATGTGTGAGCATTTGAGCACATTGCGACTACTAGGCGACAGGGGGTATATTTTCAATGATAGTTTGAGGCCTTTGTGTTTTTATACCAATAACCCATTGAGTATTCTCATGTTGGATAGTTGTGTTACTAGCGGTAGGTGCTTGATGATCTGATTCAGGTTACAAGCCAGTCCTAGGGTTTGGAGTCAATTCCTTACAAATGTAGATTACTTCTCATAAGCATCACAAACATGTAGATTCAGAGGATTTACTACATTCCTATCTTACAGAAAATAATCCAAGAATGGGTATTCCCAACAACTCTTCTTACATATATCCTTGTTGCAAAACAAAACTCCCCATATCTGACTTAAAGCATTGTAATCTATTCCTTGAATAGAAGCAACAAACCAGACATGCAATATAGAAAATGTATATTTATGAATTCAGAAACCCTTAGTATCCTTATTCACAAGAGAAATGTAAACAACACAAGAGATAATTATTAGAACGACATGCTCAAAGGCATTTTTCATATATTGCAATCTGAAACTGATAAAATGCTTATAGAGAAAATACATTCAACATGCAAGAAACTAAACTTACAACTTAGAAATATGGACAACCTCCTAGAATTGCTTTGTATTTAATTATTGAAGAGACTTGGTGTCTTAAATTACTACTTGAACCTCTTTTTTTTAGTCATTGGTGTTGTTCATATGAATCTCAGGTTCAATGTTTCAATGTGAATAGTCATCGTTGTGACAAAACACTATCCGTATATCCTTGTTAAGTTCTTCTGATGGCATGTGTTTCACTGATAGTCACTACTGTCGGAAAGACTTTAACTATCAGCGAGAGTTGGGAGCTTTACACCGATATGCAAGGTTTCAATGATATGAATGTATCGGCGTGAATTTTGCGTTGTTTCACTGAACATACAATTCGTGTGTATATCGCAAATGTATCTTGTGAACAATTCATGTATATCTCGCAATTATATGTTGAGAACAAATTGTGTGTATCTCGCTATTGTATATCATGATTTTATGTAGTGAACATACATTGTGAATGTACAAGTGTATCAGCATACAAAGGAGGTCAATGGTCGGGTCAAAGGTTAGTTTTGTTTGAATGCTGAAGAATGCATCTTTAGAATGTATGTTGCAAATGCATGTTGCGAATGTACATTGTAAATGTACATTGAGTTAGATACAAAGGGACGATCGGCCAAACCAGTGACATCAGGGAAAGATACATTGGATTACCGGCTATAGTAAGTCATGTTATGTATGTGCTAATTTGAAGACATCGCTGAGATATGGAATTGGTGTAGGAAGTGAAGTGTTCGCCGATGGTGTAGGTGTTCCCGATGAGGTATTGACTAGCATCATCGGCAACAAAATTGCCGATGATAGTCTTACTGACTATTGATGTAGATAATCTGGAGTGTCGACCGCAACCTGGTGAATGTGGGACTACACATCTCACATGAATATTAATAGTTGCGACGGTTGGAAGGCAGCGACGCTGGGGAAGTTAGATCGAATAGTTAGGGCAAAAGTTTAAATAAATTTATTTTTAGAGCATTGATATAATTTAAATAAATTTGTTTTTTATTTATTTTTAGAGGATTAAGATAATTTAAATAAATTTGCATGATGTATTTAAATTTAGAAGAACAATTGATTTAATTAAATAATGTAGAATTATTTAATTGTAGATAAGATAGAATTGGATGAGTTAATTAAATAATTGATTTATTTAATTAATTTGGATTTGAATTTTGAAAAAGGATAATGATTTAATTAAATAATTAAAATTATTTAATTGTGGAAGAATAATAGAGGAATTTAATTTAATTAATTTAAATAAATATAATTTATTCAATTAATGTTGAATTTTGGAATTTTGGAAGAATTTGATGAAATTAATTAAATAATTAGATTATTCAATTAATGTTGAATGCAGGTGATTAGATAGATTAGACGAAATGCAAGTGATTCGACGACACGGTCATTTTAGGATGTCTACATTTTGCCCCTCTTTGATGCAATGCGGTTTACAGCGTTGCATCAAAGAAATCAATTGTTGAAGATATGATACAATTCATTGATGCCCCAGTGTAGCTAGTTGCCCCAGTGTAGCTGGTGTAGGGTGCCCGCTCGAGAAGAAAGACATGGAAGCGAAAGAAGAACTGTGTTGATGCTCGACTATAAGATTTTGGTAGAGACAGACGAGGTTGGGTTGATGATAGATAGAAGAAAGGAGATAGGAGAGAACATGAGACAAAGACTGGTTGATGGATGAGCTTGTTGCAACAGTTTCACAAACATTTATAAAGAGCAATCTTTATTTTTGATATAGCACGTGGATAGTTTGCCACCAAGGTATAAAAGACCAAGGTGCAGTATATCCGAGTGCGCAGACATTGACTCTGCAAGCAAGCGGTTTGAACTTAGATCCCTTAGACATAATATAACCTTGTTGGAATATGTGAATGAGCCATAGTCTTGAACATAAAATAAACTTCAATACATGTAAATTCAAGAAGAATTATTAATATGTAAGATGCACATACAAGATAAACATAATGCTAAGAAAGATACTAAAGATCATTCCTCAAACATGGCACACAAAAGCAATGACTATGCCCCCAATCCGTATTGCATCACAACATTCCAAGATTATAGATAAATAAAGGTAGCCTTGAATAGGTAATGGATAAAAGGAACAAAAAGATAAACCAAAAAGCAAATTGACTGATTTACAAAGTAAACATACAGCCAACATATTCTCTTGCCAAAGAGGTTGCTCAGGATAGATTGGATAGAAAAGATAACAGTCTTATCGTAGGAGCGATGTGTCCATTAAAGGGGGCCATCTGCCGAAAAAAGAAAAAATCTTGCTGCAAGAAATGCCACATGTCGCAGGAGATGCGCGTATTGGTCTCGACAATGGAAGACTCTGCAGAAGACAAGCTTGTGGATCTGGTGCTTTGGTGAAGCGGGATTAGCTGATGCTGGCAATTGGAACAAGTAGGACAGTAGATTACTCTAGAAGTAAGATGCTTTGCTTCAGGTTTGCGAAGGACTTTTGCTTGAAAAGGATACACTAGCTTGTTGCTTGAGTTAGTCAGGTCGAGGCGAATGGATTTGGATAAGCGGAAGACCAGAAAGGTGACAACGTCAATGGATTGGGGTGGGTGAAGAATGATGAATCGTATGTGCCTGAGTACTAGATACATCCTTTGTATTCCAGACTCCCTACATACCCTGTATCCCACAGAATCAAGGCACATTACGATGGAAGATGAAAGTGATAATATGTAGTTCTGGATAGAGTGATGAGATGGGTCAAGGTGAAAGAAGGGGGTCTTATGTACCTGAGTACTGGATACTTCCTTCATATTCCAGACTGCCTACATACCCATATCCATGGGATAAAGGTACTTTAAGATTGAGAAGAGATAATATGTAGTTCTGGTTGGTGTGATGACGTAGAAAAAGTGTTGGGAAGATAACAGCCTTATCGTAGGAGCGATGTGTCCATTAAAGAGTGTTATATGTGGAAAGGAGAACGAGATTGAAGAGCATGTTGTGAACCACGAACAAGGAACCAATCCTAGACCTAAGTTCAAGAAAGAGTTGCCTCCATTCTGGTAGAGGAATTTCCATAGGTGACTGGAATAGAAAGCTTGACCTAGGACAAGATAATGATAACTACTGACACAGATCAAGACATGGGATGACGACGATGGACATTGACAAATTTCCAAGCTATACTAGATAGGGAGATGGAAATGCAAACAAGGTCAATGGTTTTATTATGGATGGATGGATGAAGACAAGGAATGAACAAGACTCGATAGATGATGGATGCTGACTCTACACATAGCGCCTTTTTGCCAGGTTTTCACTATGGTACTTATCCAAGGTGCTTGCTTACCAGGTTTTCACCATAGGATAGATCTTTTTTTTTTTTTTTTTTGGGAATACTCTAAGGATTAGGCATAGAACTTGTTAAGATGAACACTGTTAAGTGGCTCATCCAGAGGAATGTCGTCAGGTAACGCTAAAGTATAAGCTCCTGATCCATATGCTGCTGTGACAATGAAGGGACCTAACCAGTTAGGCTCAAACTTTCCCTTCTTTTCTCTATTTGCTTGATTTCTCTAATTCTTTTTGAGTACAAGATCACCAACCTAAAACCATCTTTCTTTGATCTTTTTGTTGTAATTACACTGGAGGTAGTTTTGATAGACATGTAGATGATTAAGCGCGGAAAGGTGCTTTTCATCTAGTAGTTCTAGCTCAGCTAATATGGAAGTGCGATACTCCTCTCCGTCGATCAGGTTCTGCGTGGATACTCTGAGGGATGGGATCTTGACCTCTATGGTTAGGATGGCTTCAGAGCCATAGACCAAGGCATAAGGTGTGGCACCAGTTGGTGTTCTGATACTGGTACGGTAGGCCCATAGGGCAAGATTGAGTTGCAAGTACCAATCATGACCAGCGTCATTGACTGTTTTCTTGAGGATCTTGAGAATGGTCTTATTGGAAGCCTCAGCTTGGCCATTAATCTACGGATAGTAGGGAGTTGAAAAGTGATGTTGGATATTGTATTGTGTGCATAAGGCACGGACATCTTGATTCTTGAATGGTCTCCCATTATCAATGACAATGGCTTGGGGAATACCATATCGGCATATGAGGTAGTTTAGGATAAACTTGGCTATTTGCTTACCGGTGATATAGGTCATGGGAATGGCTTCAACCCACTTCGTGAAATACTCAGTGGCCATAATGATGAACTTATGGCCATTGGAGGAGGTTGGGTGGATTTGTACTACAAGGTCGAGACCCCATTGAGAAAAAGGTCATGGAGTAGTCACAGGTTGTAGTTCATGAGCTGGTGCATGAATCAAATCTCCATGCTGCTGGCATTGTAGACACTTCTTAGCAAACTGTGCAGCATCTTGTTCTATTGTAGGCCAGTAGTAACCTATTCTAAGTATCTTCTTAGCGAGATTAGGACCAGTAGAATATACACCACAGACACCTTCATGTATGTCTCTTAAGGTAGCTTCGGCTTCTTCCGCGTTAAGACATCGTAAGAGGATACCATCAAGACTCCGGAAATATAGTGTATCACCCAGAATGATGTAACAGGAGGAACGACAGATAAAGTTTTTGCATTGGGTGGATGATAGGTCAGGGGGAAACATATTGTGTTTAAGGTATTCATAGATATCTTCGTACCATGGGGATTGGAACCAACAAGTTCACAGATGATTTTAGTAATGGGAACATCGATGGCTGGTATCAACAATTGCTCGATCAAGAATTCGTATTTCTATGTATTAGTAGGCATGTCAATCAGTGACCAAATAGAAGCCATAGAATCTACAGCCTTGTTATGCTCTTTTGGAATTTGCTCAAATGTGATGCTGGAAAAATGTGGTTTGTAGCCATACACTAGTTGTTTGTAGGGGACCAACTTTTCATCCTTTGTTTTGTACTCATCTGTGACTTGGTGAATGACTAGTTGTGAGTCTCCATATACCTGTAGTTCTGTGATGTCCCATTGAACTGTTGTATTGAGACCTATGAGGAGTGCTTCATACTCGGCAATGTTGTTGGTGCAAGGGAATGCAAGCTGATATGACTTTGGAATATAGTCATTTTAAGGTGTGACAAACAAGATGCTAGCCCCTGATCCATGCTGTGTGTAGGAACCATCAAAGTACAACTTCCACATTATTGAGTTGGAAAGAGCGAAGAGATTCTCATCCGAAAAGTCTGCTAGCATAGGGTGTGTATCTATCATGGGTGCTTCTGCTAGTTGATCTACTAGGGCTTGTCCTTTGATTGCTTTGCAATCCATATACTCAATGTCGAACTCACTAAGGATCATGACCCATTTAGCTAGTCTGCCTGTAAGAGCCGATTTTGCTAGTAGATACTTCAAGGGATCAATTTTGGCTATAAGATTTGTGTGTTGGTTCAACATGTAATGCCGCAACTTTTGGGAAGCGAACACTACTGCTAAACAAGCTCTTTCCATTGGTGAATAATTGAGTTCATATCCCACCAAGGTTCTACTGATATAATAAATTGCATGCTCTTTTCCTGATTCATCATTTTGTGCTAGAAGGGCCCCTAGGGCTGAAGTTGTAGTTGAGATGTATAATATCAAAGGTTTATCAGTCACTAGGGGTACCAAGACAGGTGATGTATCCAGATACTCTTTTAGCTGATCAAATGTTGCTTAACACTTATCGTCCCATCAAAATGAGACATCCTTTCAGAGCAAGTGTTGAAATGGTTGACATTTATCTACTAGCTGTGAGATGAAATGCCTAATGGATTGCAACCTTCCCTGAAGGCTCCTTAATGCTTTGAGGTTCTTTGGTGGAGGCAACTCCAATATAGCCTTTACTTTTGTGGGGTCTACTTCGATGCCTCTATGAGATACAATGTATCCCAACAGCTTCCCTGATGTTACACTGAAGACACACTTTTTTGAATTGAGTTGCACTTGGTATTTCTCGAGCCTGTCAAAGATCTGTCCTAGAACTTGTATGTGATCTGCCCTAGAAGATTTAGCTAGTATGTCATCCACATAGTCCTCCATGATATGATGAAAGAGGTCGTGGAATATCACTGTCATTGCTCTTTGATAAGTTTTCTCCGCAATTTTTAGACCAAACGGCATGACACACCAACAATAATTACCCCACGGACAAGTAAAAGTTGTTTTATGTTGATCTTCTTCTGCTATCCTTATCTGATTGTAGCCAGAGAATCCATCCATGAGAGAAAGCATTTCATGACCTGCCGTCAAGTCTACTATGAGGTCAATGTTCGGTAATGGAAAGTCATCTTTGGGACATGCTTTGTTAAGATCTCCAAAATCATTACACATGCAGATGCGCCCATTGGGTTTAGACATAGGTACAATGTTTGAGATCCAATCTGAATAGTCAATAGGTCATAAGAACTTTGCATCTAACAACTTCTGTATCTTCACTTTTACTAAGAGAGTTATATGTGGGTGCATCTTCTTCAGCTTTTTCTTGACTGGTTTAACTTTTGGATCAACTGTGAGATAGAGAACAACTAGCTTAGGGTCTAACCTAGGCATATCAGCATAGGTCCATGCGAAGTTGATGGTTCTCTGTAAGAAGAATTTGTTAAGATTCTTGTGCTTTGTTTCTGATAATGATGCTGCTAGGAATGTGGTCTTTAGATTTTACTCTGTGCCAAGGTTTATCTCTGTAGAATCTTCCACTAGGAGAGTTGACTTCTCTTGATACTTAGATGGTAGGTGAAGGTCAAATCCTCCATCCTCTAGTGCCACAGTTGGGTTTTCACCTTTGGACACGTCCTGTGTTTTTACTATTTTGTGATCGAGAGGTGTCACAGTGTGGTTTTCACCTAGAGATCTTTCTTTATCTTTAATTTTGCGACTGGAGGATTTGGCATTCTCACCAAAATAAGTTGTTGGCTCTAGTTCCATTACAAAACTTGCTTTATGATCACCAAGAGGGATACCTTCCTGAAGTCCCATGAACTCAGCTAGAGCTTTGTCATTCTAAAATATATCTATAACAGGGGACCCTTGTTGGTCCCAATCAATAAGTTTAGGGTAGACAAGTGTTACATTCTGGGTGTTTGTGGTGGAGGTTAAGGATACGGATGATAGCATAAAGACGGAGGATTCGGTGAATAATTCAGTCATATGGAGGGAAGAGTCATCGATGATATCCTCAAAAAATATCAAATCTATGATGGAAGTTTTAGCCACCTTGTCGAGGATACCCTCGATGTCCAAGGTGCGTGGTACCTTCTTACCAAATCCTAACCCCCTCTTGTCTGGTTTCTTCGTCAAAATAATGGGTTCCATTGTTCCTTGATTCTGTTTCCCAAGGCCACCTTTGCCTTTATAGCCCATGTGCTTGACTATCCTTAAGCCATTGCCATATTGCTTGAATGTGTATGAGGAAAATAGACTAATGTTTAAATGATAAATCAAAACAAATCAAATCAAAAGCCCATAACATAAAGAGAACCAATCTAAATAAAAGCCATTACCAATAAATCAATGAAATATGAAAGCTTTTACCGAGATTTGTATTGTTCCCTTTGGATGAATGTGGATTGCTCAATAGTGCTGTGAAACCATGTTTGAAACAAGCAAGTAAAGTGCTCAAAGTGCTCAAAGATCAATGTCAAAAGATCGTGAAGTTGCTCAATCAATGAGATGTATGCTCAAAACGCTGTTAAAGGATGCCTGAGAATAAGTGATCGAAGAGGATTTGTGATGGAGATGAGGGGGGTTTATATAGGTTTCAACAAAGATCGATCAACAGTCCAGATAAATCAGAAGAATCAACGGAGAAGATAAATCAAATAGCCATGATGAATGTGCACACGACATGTGTCAATCCATAAGGATATTTTTATTAAAATATGATGAAAACAAGATTGATTGAATAGATAACTCAACTTGTAATTTTGCATTTTTAGACTTCTAAAAATAAGACTGATTGTGCACATGAGTTAACAAGATATTTTAAGAGGAATTGGACAATAACTGAAATTAAATAAATAAATTTATTTAATTAATTGTGCATGAGAGAGGAATAGAAGAATATAAATAAAATATTTGATTTTATTTATTTTTAGAGGATTGAGATAATTTAAATAAATTTGCATGATGTATTTAAATTTAGAAGAACAATTGATTTAATTAAATAATGTAGAATTATTTAATTGTAGATAAGATAGAATTGGATGAGTTAATTAAATAATTGATTTATTTAATTAATGTGGATTTGAATTTCGAAAAAGGATAATGATTTAATTAAATAATTAAAATTATTTAATTGTGGAAGAATAATAGAGGAATTTAATTTAATTAATTTAAATAAATATAATTTATTCAATTAATGTTGAATTTTAGAATTTTGGAAGAATTTGATGAAATTAATTAAATAATTAGATTATTCAATTAATGTTGAACACAGGCGATTAGATAGATTAGACGAAATGCAAGTGATTCGACGACACGGTCATTTTAGGGTGTCTACATTAGATATATAAACTGATCTGCTGGTGTCATTTTTTGATGAAGAGATTTGATCATACTATTTGATTTGTAGATATACAGAAGAAGTGAACTGTATGTATGATTCAGAGAATTGATACCTGAGCAAGATAGATGATATCTTTATTGTAATCTTTTACGTTTATTGAAATAAAAGATAGTTACTCTTGTGGTGGTGGGTTTTTTACCCGTAAGGGTTTTCCCACGTACATATGGTGTTAGTTTTCTATTGTCTTGTATGTTTATTCTTTATTTTCTGGTGTAAACATCTTTGTATTGGAATTAGAATTTACCTGTTTGCATTATCCCCTTTGAATTAATATTAGGGAAGCTATATTCTGCACCTTTGCTTTCCTTACAATTATCAAAGTTTCCCAAATCTTTCAACAACCATTACAAAGTAGTACAACATGCTCTTTTATAGACATAAGAGCATTTGCCCAAAAACTCATTACCATATGTCGATTACAGAATCTCACATTACAAGCCACCACCCATAGGCATTGGGAAACAAATTTAGATTACATATGAAAGGGAAAAGACAAAAATACAATTTGTATTGGGAATGACAAAAAACCATTGGAGATGATTTATCCAATGATGAAGAAGACTTATCACATGATTGGACACATTTATCCATATTTCTCCACCCAGGCTACACATGACTTCTTTGATGGCCATTGGAAAGGGATCAATTTTGCTATTTTTCATTATGCACTATATACCTTGCATCTAATAAAATCTTTGATTCCTTGCAAAATATCTCAAAATTCAATTCCAGCACATGCAACTTATCAAGTGTAGAACTTAAAATCTTCATGCTTGGGTCACCATCTACACAACTTGATGATATAAGTTGGCAAGTTATGCTTTCAAAGTTAGCCTTCCATTTGTCTAGAATTTTGATTTGTCCATCATCCTCCAATATGCTTGGCATAAGATTTTTATCTATATTCTCTATTGATTGCCTTTTCTCATTCAAAACTTTATCCAATTTTAGCTGAAAGGCCACCACCTCTTCTAACAAAACTAACATATCAAGAGTCAACTTTATTTATGGTGTGGAATTCGAGGCAAACCTTGAACATTTGTGAACTTCCCTTATGTCTCCAGTCCTTGGTAGCCACACTCTACACATCTCCTTCAGGATTTCCTTGTCCTTTTCATGTTTATCCAGAGCTATCTTCAAATTTGAATAAGACATCCATGTGTCATCAACTCTGGTTGTCATCTTGGATAACCTATGATTGATTAGACTAGTAACCATTTCTCTGACAGTGCTCTTTTTCTCAACCTTCATCTTTTTTAGCTCTTCTTTCAACTCCTTGATTTCTGAAAGCAGTGCGTCCCCGTCTGTTGGAAATGCTTCTATAGTCTCTACAAGAGTAGGAATACTCTGACCTGCATGAAGTACTTGGAGCCAACAACATTTGCTCCTTACATTTATTCAATTCTAACATGGCTTAACCATACTTCAAAAGGAGCTCATCACAATCCCTTTGCAATTTATTTGTAACAGCCTCAACAAATTAGGTTGTATGAACATTCAAACTAGTAGCTTGAGGGGCTGGAGTGCTTAACACTCTTTATTATTACATCCCCTGTTAATTCTCCTAAACCAACACTTGGCTTATTATTGTTTGGGGCCAATGCCCATATTGCCAAGGTCTCAAATCTGGGATTAAATCCTACAGTAGAGAGTGCCTTGTCCACTTGATCATCAAATACATTTGTGTCATTCCTTGTGATAGTGTCAACAGAAATTGCATCTACTAAGGTCTAATGTGGAAGCAATAGTAGACCACTCTTCTCCATCAAAGATCTTCCCTCATTAGGGGTCATCCTATTGATATCTTGGCTTACTTAATTCAGCACCCTCTAAGTTATTTCTTCATATTTTTCTGGATCAGCTCCTCTCTTGGCTTCCTCTACCTTCTTCTAAAATTCTTCATTCCTCAAATTTAATACATATCCCTTGAATTCAGGAGTGTTTACAAAGGCATCATCCTCCAAAAATTGGGAGAAAGCAAGTATTTTGATGTCCTCTATATCTATTTGATGACCAAAAATTGACCTTGCCAATCTGTTATTAGGAGAAGCATAAGGCCTTATTCTTACAGGTGAATTCACCTATTGGGAGATTTCTTGTTCTTGTTCATTTATTTCCTCCTCCAAGTCTATCAGTTCTACTTCTTCTTCATACTCCAAGTCAATGATTTTGAATTTCTTGGCTAGAGGTGCATCAGGTGATTCACTTCTTCTTCTGTATGCTCTCCCTAAACTACTTGGATCATATGCAGGCCTTTCTTCACCTGGGAGAACACTCTCAATTAAATTATCTGCATTAGAAAAAAAAAAATTGGATCCTTACAATTGGATCATCTTCTTCTGCAAATGCCCCAGGATATGTAGGATTCAAATCCTTTCTCATTCTCTCCCCCTCCATTACTGTTTCCCACCTTTTCCTTAAAAAATAACTTCTTCCATTGTAGCACAATTTCTTACTATATCTTCATCATACCAAACCTAGTGTGTGAACTAGGGCCTTCTAATGCCAAGCCTCACTTTGTTAATGAATCCTTTAGGGTCAAACACCCTTGGTTGTTCCATCCCCATCCTAAAATCTACCAATAGTGAATCAATTTGATCCAGACCATCCTTATTAGTGGCCCAAAAGTCACAAAACTTGATAGAAGTAGGGAAGAAAGACCCCTTCTTATGCAACCTTAGATGTTCCTTATTACACTCATTAAATTACCTTATGATCTCTAAAAATGTAATTGTCTTTGTTATCAGAAATTATTGTTAAAAGCATAAAACCATTAATAAACCAATGAACATCAATAGAAATTGCAAATAACAAGATTGAACAATAAAGAACAAACCTCGCAAACCTTGTTATCTCGCAGCTTCCATTGTTTGTCTAGTCTCGATCAATCTTTTTGTGATGAAAGTTGCCCTCAGGAAGTGCACTTCCTTGCTCCATTCTTCAAGATGGTGATGGAGAAATGGCTGTGATACTTTATTGAAATGAAGATGAGCTTCAAATGCAATGAGGATGATCTCAAGCAAAATGGATATGGAGGGTGCCAAAGGCACATTGGTAATTCAACAAAGTAATTTTACTTAAATTTTGGATGATATAAATGTAAGAATAGGGCTGTATTTATAGACCTGTGAGAGAGAAGACCAATGGCATAGAAGAAATAAGAAGATCAATGGTGGAGAAGATTTGAGCGAATGTGCACGAATAGAAAGAAGACAAGTGTCACACAAAAAGCTATTTTGTTTGAGTTAACTGCTTTCATGACAAAGATAAGATTTGCTTTCATAAATTAGAATGATTTATTCTAATTTAAGAGTTGTTTGATAAAAATAAGATTGTTTTAAATCAATTAACTCAACTTTTTTCTTTTGCATGACAAGAAAGATTTTAGAAGATTTAGAAGATTTTTTTGAGGAATTAGAAGATAAGAAAGCAAATTAAATAAATAAAATTATTTAATTGTGGAATTAGAAGATAAGAAAGCAAATTAAATAAATAAATTTATTTAATTGAGGAATTAGAAGATAAGAAAGCAAATTAAATAAATAAATTTATTTAATTCAGGAATTAGAAGATAAGAAAGCAAATTAAATAAATAAATTTATTTAATTGAGGAATTAGAAGATAAGAAAGCAAATTAAATAAATAAATTTATTTAATTGTGGAATTAGAAGATAAGAAAGCAAATTAAATAAATAAATTTATTTTATTGTTTGTGCAAAATAGAAAAATAAATAAAATATTTTATTATATTTTATTTTTAGAGATTTGAGAGAATTTAAATAAATTTGCATGATTTAATTAAATTTGGAGGAACAAATGACTTAATTAAATAATTAAAAATTATTTACTTGTTTGGAAGAATTTAAATTAAATAAAGAATTTTATATAATTTTGACTTTAAAAGAGGTAATTAAATAATTTGATATTTAATTAACTTTAGAGAAATATGAATCAAATAAATAAATTTGTTTATTTATTTATTGATAGAGGAATTAGATGGAATAAATATTAAGAATATTTATTTAGACAAAGTTGTGTCATTTTTAGGTGTATACATTTTGCCCCCCTTTGATGCAATGTGTTTTATCATGTTGTTTCAAAGAATAAGATTGTCTAAAAATGATACATGCCCCAATTTGCCCCTGGTACAATTTTAACGACGGGATGCCCCCTTAGGAGATTGGACGAGAAGAAGGCAAAAGGTGTGAGATGGACAATCTCATGATGAATAAGGTGAAAAATTGGTTAGGTTTGAAGAAAATGGAGGACACAAGAAAGAGCCGAATAATACGTGATGCAAGAGAAAATGATAACACACACACAAGCAAGTAAGAAAGTATGCACAAATGATACAAGAACAAACAAGGTATTGCCCCTATCAAGCGGTTAACCAATGATTAATTGATATCGATAGATAAAAGTGTTGTCATGGCTGGGAATGATAGATCCCTAGAGCAACACGAAGGATAGTGTTGTCATGGCAGGGAATGATAGATCCCTAGAGCAACACGATAGGTGTGGGAAAGATACATCCCACTGATATTATGACTGATTGAGTTCATTTTCGACCAGACAAGGATCAAGACCACTGATTGTGAGTGGATCATTTGACAAGATTGACTTGACTTGATTGGTATGGATTAAAGTTGGACTTGCATTTGGATCATTGTTCAGATTGACTAGATTGGGATGAGAGACACAATGATAGATAGAAAGACTGACTGATTGATAGAAGAAATGCAAATGAAGAATCACAAGCTTTTACTCTGCAAACATTGGCACTTTTGAACAAAATATTTATTATGGATGGTATATGGAATGTAAATGGATGTATTTATGGATGTACGATGGATGATAATAGTTTTTTTTTCATCTTGATATTGCAAGTATTTTGAAGTGCTTATTTCATCATTGGGTGTTTATTATGTTGTAAGAAAATACAAGCATCTAGGTATAATTGAACCAAGATGACTTGAGCATCGCTTACATAGATTTCGATATAGCAAGTTAATACAAGCATCTAGTCAAAATTGAATCTAGATGACCTGAGTATTTCTTGCATTTTAACAGACAAGGATTGCTCCTTTTCATGTTTAGACCTCAGAAGTCCTTGATGATCTTTTGTTGATCATGTCATTAGACAAAAGTCATCACATTACTAAAGATTAATCCACAAACAATAGATAAAAAAAAGATTATGCCCCTATCATAGCATCTCTAGCTTTTGGCATCCTCGGGTAGCATAGAAAGACATAATAACAAAATCAAGACTCTATAACTTAACTTGTTCACAAAACATTCTTGCATTAGATGTGCTTTCTTGCCATAGTATAGATAAAATCATTGGGATTGTTTTGGTCCTTGTTTGTTTTGCCTTGGATAGCTTGATGTCTTATGTCAAGACTTTTATTTGGAAATGTATTTTTCTACACATGCTTGTCTAGTGAAAAGTATCACAATCCTTATTAGTGTCCTTTTAGAACATGTGGCATTCAAAAATCCAATTTTGTAACCAGGTCAAGGGCTTGCCCCTAGTCAGATAAAGGATCAACTTATTATGGATGAATTGACAAATAGAGACAAAGAAACGGGCCCTAAGGGATTACCCTAGTGCCTCAGGGGTGCATTACTAAACGGCCTTGCCTATGTGATGATGCAGAGGCAACATAGTTCAGGATGAACTTGGTGGACCTAAGACCTAGGCAATGGGCAAAGGTGTGGACTTAGATAGATAGAAGGACAGACGACACATGATGGAATGGACGAGAAGTGGAGCCTCGGGGGCGCATTGATAATGGCCTTGCCAACATGATAGCTCAGAGGTGACGTAGTTCGACAATGGTTCAAAGGATTGACTCAAGATGGATGTCCTTGATAGATGAAAGTTTGGATTGGCAGTCTGACGGCAGAAAGAGATAAGGACAAGTGAACGAGCCATTGTAGGTACACTGATGTGATTGGGTGGATGCTTGGTTAGGATGTATGAATGAGGAACAAGGTTGAAAAAGATGGAGAAGGCCATTCATCACAAGGAGCACCTGTTTGCCAGGTTTTCACCACTTGCTTTTATTTGCACAAAAGATAAAAGTACACATGACATTTGTTTGCCAAGTTTTCACCATGGTACCTATCCAAAGGCACCCGTTTGCCAGGTTTTCACCAGAGGATGATTTTTTTTTCAATTTTTTAATTTTTTTGCTATTTTTGACTCCCTTGCATTGGGGTTTAAGTGTAGAACTTGTGAAGATGCATGTTGTTGATGGGATCAGCAAATAGTTCACCTTCTTATGTGTCCAATTGATAAGCACCTAACCCATAGGTAGCAACGATGACATAGGGACCAAGCCAGTTGGGTTCAAACTTTCCTCTCTTTTCTTGATCCTGCTGATTCCTGGGATTTTCTTTAAGCATTAGATCACCAACATTGAATACCCTGGGATGGACTCTATGGTTAAAACTTTGAGACATCCTTTGTTGATAAGCTTTGAGATGGTTAAAGGCCTATTTCCTTCTTTTTTCTAGCAACTCTAACTCTTGAAGTCTGGATACTTGGTACTCTTCATCTATTATGAGGCCTTTTAACGAAACTTGCAAGGATGGGATCTTCACTTCAATGGGCAAGATGGCTTCAAATCCATAGACCAAGGAGTATGGTGTTGCACCTGTGGGTGTGTGGATACTTGTGCAGTAGGCCCATAGTGTAGGATTCAATTGGACATGCCAATCATGACCAGCATCATTGACAGTCTTTTTCAAGATTTTTAAGATGGTTTTATTTGATGTCTCCACCTAGCTATTTCCTTGGGGGTAATACTGTTGATAACTGAGAGGGGGGGTGAATCAGTTATCCTAATTATTTCTTCTTTCTAAACTTTCTTATTAATCAATGCAGCATTAATTCAAACAAGCAAACATTACCATAAAATGAAAAACACATGACATAGTATTTTTGACGTGGAAACCCTATTAAGGGAGAAAACCATGGGGTGATTAACCCAAAGATTATTCTCTGTTAGAAGAATAAGGAAATACAAAAATGGCACTTGCCAATTAGGGCTCACTGCCCTAGCACACTGCTCACAAGGAGGCACACTGCCTACAAGAGACACATTGTCTACAAAAGAGTGTTATACAATACTTGAACTAATTGGAGGCATCCACATATGCTAGAGTTCAGTTCTGGTTTAGGCTCAGCACACTGATCTGTTGCACTTCATCTTTCCTCTTCTCTTATGCTACTTTCCTTTCACATACCAGACCTTCCTTACTGCTTCTGCTCTGCTCTGCTTTTATTCGCATATCACATATCACCACAACACTTCTCACAACTAAATCCATCCTATATATATATATATCCACACAAGTGATTTCATTATCTTTCTAGTCAGCACCTGAAACAGTCAATCTTCTCACAAACTCTGTTCTGTCGGCTGAATCCTTACACATCAAGTAATGCGGATCAAGCATATACTTGTAGAAATCATTAATCATGTCGGCCAAACATGATTCATGCCTTCATAACCTTTAACACCATCAGTAACACATCCGAAAAGTAGTCTGATGTTCTGTCAGTCAGTTCTTCCTCTATTCACACTGTGATGCAGAGGCATCCACACTAAAACCTTGACATACAGCATGTATGTCTACAACCCATCATCATCATCATATTTTGAAGAGGCATGAAATATCCTCCTGCTGACTACTGTTCACTTCCTATCGGTGAGACAATTACTATCGGCACCTCATCCACACTAAAACCTTGACATACAGCATGTATGTCTACAACCCATCATCATCATCATATTTTCTGTTAACATTGTCAGCATCATCATATTTCGAAGAGGCATGAAATATCCTCCTGCTGACTACTGTTCACTTCCTATCGGTGAGACAATTACTATCGGCACCTTTGGAAAAAGGTCACGCCGATCCCCACATCACCCCGATAACTCTTTTCCTCGATCAGGTTGCCTATCGGCAACACTTCTTCTATCGGCCGAGCCGAAAAAGGATCTCCCCGATGCTATTGCTCCTGCCGATGCCGAACACTTACCGTCAGCAGGATAAATCTGCATCAGGTGATATTCACAATATCCTGATGATGATTATCCTGATGATGATGACGTCACATGCAGCTCCTTCAATATCCTGCTGCCCCGATATCCTGATGACGATGACGTCACATGCAGTTCCTTCAATATCCTGCTGTCAGCCAAACTTAACATTATCGGCCCGCGATGGTTTTATCAACCTGATCTTCTACCTTATGCCGATACGCTCCTCCTTGGCAACACCTGATGATGATCACCCCAATGCACATTCACTTTATGCAATCGACTGCATCATGCTCATCTCCACTTACTCGGATGACGCCTGAAGTAACTGCAGGATATACACAGAAATATCCTGATGATGCCGTTGTGACGAATTTCCAAACTTAGCGAATTTTGATCTGCCGAACCTCCTAAGGTGACCCGATTCTACTTCCTGGATAACTTTCTAGACTTTAACAACCTGCACGACCTAGCACATACCCATGCTAGGGTTCTCAACACCTCTCGACTGCGATCCTACAAACATACATGTGAACACACAGAAAATGCAAGCTAAATCCTAAACTACTGTACATAGCCATTCCACCGATTCGACGAATCAACCGGTGGAATGGATCAGCGAATCCATGTAACCACCAAAACAGCAAATCGATTACACAATGGAATTCAACAGAGAATGACAAAACAGGATCTCTTTATTGATAAAAGATGCAAGTACAATACTCTGTCTCACACACAGCACAATCTAACTCCTTAATCTATATCTCTCTATCTCAAACCAACCGATCCTAATACATAAATAGGATCTCTTGCGAGTACTACTGACCTGACTCCAAGCGGCTGGGAGCTTCCAAGCGGCTGGGAGGATCCAACCGAACATACAACATAACAGCTGTCATAACAAACTACCTAAAAATAGTAAAGTATGGTCAACATGACCTTATTACATGCATTGGTCTTATCAGACCTTCTTGGAAACATTAACCAGACCTAAAACAAACTAACTGCCTCATGGAGGCCAGCTGTCAGGTAGGTGCTCCTGCACCATACTCCCCAACAGAAAAGAACTCATGTCCCATGAGTTTGGTTGTGGAAGAATCCCACCTTTACACTTTGTCATGTCAGTGTTCTGACCTGTTCCAGCTTTGTCCTCTGTTGGCTCTCGGCTGCTCCAAGACTTCTGAACTGTAACTTGTTTTCTTGCAAGTAAATCCTCATGCCTGTCAATGTAGGCCCTTCTCTCACATACCTTGTGTTTGTCAGGTTGTCTGACCAGAACCTCTGTCTGAACTGCCTCTTGAACTTCTGTAATGTTCAACTCTGTCTTTCTGTCAACCTTTATAGGACAAACAATAGTCCCAACTATGACAACATCCTTGTCATTCCTCTCAACTGGTTGCTGTCTGCAAACCTGTTTCTGAACCTGCTGCTGACCTCTGTCAGTCAAAACTGAAACTTTCTTCAACCTGTTGTCCTTAACAACTCCTTTCCCTGCAATGTCCTCAACTGCCTTTATGCCTGCTCCTATAGGCATCTGCACAAACTTCTTCTTCCCCACTAAAATGATTTTGGCTGCCCCCTGTGCTGCAGCTGCTTCCTGTAATGGCATCAACATAATAGTTTTCCCATCTTTCTTGATGGTGTAGGTATTAGCATACCCATCATACAATACCCTCCTATAAAATTGCCATGGTCTACCCAACAGTAGGTGACAACATTCTATGGGCAAAATGTCACACAAAACTCTATCATGATATGCTCCAATCTGAAAATCAACATATGCCTGTTCATAGACAAAAAGTGATTGACTATCACTCACCCAAGATGCCTTGTAAGGGTGTTGGTGTGGAATCCTTTCCAAATGCAGTTTATCCACCATTTCCTGAGATACCATGTTGTCTGTTGAACCGGTATCAATGACAACCTTACATACTTTACCTTTGCTCTTACATGTGGTCTTGAAAAGAGCTCTTCTTTGCATCATATCCTTTGATGCCTGCAAACTAGTTCTCCTAAGCATCAATGCTTCTCCCTCCTCAGGATATCCATAACCGTCAGGAACTCTATCTCCTTGATAAGTGTTTGAACTCTGTACACTTTGCTCTACTTTCTCTTCTTGCACAAGTTGTACTCTCTTGTCATTCGTTCTATCATTTCTGGATGATGAACCTTTGCTTTCTAGACATTTGAAAAATGGATGACCAAACTCACCACAGTTGTAACACTTTCTGGAAAATGTAGTAGAACCTCTACCACTTCCAAATCTGCCTCTATTACCTTTCCATCCACCTCTGAAATCAGACTGTCCTTGTCCTTTATCAGTGTCTTCTTGACCCTCATTGGTTTGCCTTGTTGTAGGGGCTGCTCCTCTTCCCCTCATATTGCTGCCTCTTCCTCTCATGGACTTATCTTGTCTCCTATTCATCTTTTCTTCAATCCTGATTGCCATTTGGTAACAATCTTCCACACTCTTAGGGTTAGCTAAAACTAACTCATCCTGTATGTTCAATCTCAAACCAGCCAAGTACCTAGCCACCTTTTCTACCTCATTCTCATGATGACCAGATCTCATACTCAACTTATAAAACTCCTCAGTATATGCCTTCACATCCATTTCCTTCTGCCTTAAAAATAGCAGCTTCTTAAACATCTGAATTTCATAATCCTTGGGCAAGAATTTACCTTTGATCCTTGCTACCATTTTATCCCATGAAGTGATCTTTTACCTTCCTTGTTTCCTTCTCTCGGATTGTACATAATCCCACCATACCAAAGCATGACCTCCTAACTTGGTCTTTGCAATCTTTACCTTCTGATCCTCAGCAACATCTTCACATTCAAAGTGATTATCAAGTGCAGCAATCCAATCCAGTAACTCATCTTCATTCAAACTTCCATTATACTTGGAAACATCAACCTTTACCTTAGGTTTATCACTCTGCACTGCCTTTAACAGTTTTGCAAATCTCTGGTCTTCAGCATCCAGATCTTCAGCTACCTCTTCATACTCTTCAACAGCATCTTCATCTTCTTCAGACTCACTGTCTTCCACTTCCCTCTTTTTGTTCTTCTCCAAGGCTACAAGCCTGGCTTGAAGTGCTTCAGCAAGCTCCTTCATCTTCCTCATCTCTCTGGCATGTTTTTCCTTCATCTCCTGCAATTCCCTTGCAGTACCATTACCTTTCGGAGGCATTTTGTCAACCTCTTACTCCTTTACCTCTGTCCTTTCGGTGACAGAATCAACGCTACCTCTGCCCTTTCGGTGACAGAATCAACACACAACAGCCCAGACCTTTTGCTGAGCTCTGATACCACTATGATGCAGAGGCATCCACACTAAAACCTTGACATACAGCATGTATGTCTACAACCCATCATCATCATCATATTTCAAAGAGGCATGAAATATCCTCCTGCTGACTACTGTTCACTTCCTATCGGTGAGACAATTACTATCGGCACCTTTGGAAAAAGGTCACGCCGATCCCCACATCACCCCGATAACTCTTTTCCTCGATCAGGTTGCCTATCGGCAACACTTCTTCTATCGGCCGAGCCGAAAAAGGATCTCCCCGATGCTATTACTCCTGCCGATGCCGAACACTTACCGTCAGCAGGATAAATCTGCATCGGGTGATATTCGCAATATCCTGATGACGATGACGTCACATGCAGCTCCTTCAATATCCTGCTGCCCTGATATCCTGATGACGATTATCCTGATGACGATGACGTCACATGCAGTTCCTTCAATATCCTGCTGTCGGCCAAACTTAACATTATCGGCCCGCGATGGTTTTATCAACCCGATCTTCTACCTTATGTCGATACGCTCCTCCTCGGCAACACCTGATGATGATCACCCCAATGCACATTCACTTTATGCAATCGACTGCATCATTCTCATCTCCACTTACTCGGATGACGCCCGAAGTAACTGCAGGATATACACAGAAATATCCTGATGATGCCGTTGTGACGAATTTCCAAACTTAGCGAATTTCGATCCGCCGAACCTCCTAAGGTGACCTGATTCTACTTCCTGGATAACTTTCTAGACTTTAACAACCTGCACGACCTAGCACATACCCATGCTAGGGTTCTCAACACCTCTCGACTACGATCCTGCAAACATACATGTGAACACACAGAAAATGCAAGCTAAATCCTAAACTACTGTACATAGCCATTCCACCGATTCGACGAATCAACCGGTGGAATGGATCAGCGAATCCATGTAACCACCAAAACAGCAAATCGATTACACAATGGAATTCAACAGAGAATGGACAAAACAGGATCTCTTTATTGATAAAAGATGCAAGTACAATACTCTGTCTCACACACAGCACAATCTAACTCCTTAATCTGTATCTCTCTATCTCAAACCAACCAATCCTAATACATAAATAGGATCTCTTGCGAGTACTACTGACCCGACTCCAAGCGGCTGGGAGCTTCCAAGCGGCTGGGAGTATCCAACCGAACATACAGCATAACAGCTGTCATAACAAACTACCTAAAAATAGTAAAGTATGGTCAACTTGACCTTATTACATGCATTGGTCTTATCAGACCTTCTTGGAAACATTAACCAGACCTAAAACAAACTAACTGCCTCATGGAGGCCAGCTGTCAGGTAGGTGCTCCTGCACCACACTGTCACTCAGGAATCTGGTACTCAACTATTCATATCTTTTTCCTCATCTATCACCGGAGGCTAAATCCTTGGAATATACCACTCAAGGTAGTCCTTTTGACTTCCCCAAATTTGTACTGCACAAAGATACTTCCTCTCAGAGATCTGGATCTGTCTGTCAGACCTTGCCACATGCTCTGTTCTTGTTTACCGGACCACAACATTCTTCATTCTGACTTCCGGTAGAGACACACCATGTCCTGCGGATGTGTGGGATGAACTTTGTTGCCATCAATGACAACAATCATGAATCCATTTAGTGTCTCTTGCCAACAATCTCCCCCTTTGGCATTGATGGCAACACTTAGTGAAAAATGACTAAGTGTTTACACTATACTCCCCCTTGGTTGATGCTCTGTCTTTATATACATTTTTTGGAGCTCCCCCTTAGTTGGATTCCTCATTTTTCACTGCTCCTCACTCCCCCTTTGACATCAATGGCAAAGGGTAGGGTCTGCATGCCAAAATTTACAAAAATTTAACTATATTTAGCTGCATAAGTATATATATACAAGTTGTACTTACATATACTTAAGTATGTCTGCAAAAGTGTTCTTCAACTGTACAACTTCTGTCACCCAACTCTGCTTCATCCTGTCCAAAATTGAGATATGCCCACTCAACAGGAATGCAAACGCATCTGCCCTTTTTAGATCTGTCGGATCATTTATCTCAGCTATGATTTGAGCTTCACTTATGGCCTCATGCATGGCCTCTAACTTAGGGATAATAATCCTTCTAAGTTCACTCATTTGGTTAATTATGTTCTTTCTTTCCTTCTCAAAATTCTTTATTGCATTTGTGATTGCAATAGTCTAACATTTTTGATTTATTATGGAGGATGAAAGAGGATCAAAACTTTGAGACAAGCTTAGTAGTTTGTCCTCTTGCTCTTTTATTTTCTTCTCAATGTCCACTATTACCTTGGACCAGGAGATACAAAATTTGTATATTTCACCACCATCCTTAAGAGCATTTTCTAAGCTCTTTATCCCAATGTTCATGTTTCTTCTATCATTAATGATCAAACCCTGTACCTCAGAGAACCTTTTATCCAAAAACTCCTTCCGGACCTTTTCTTCAGTTGATTTTTCTAGATAATCAAAATGTGTACTAACACTGCTAACTAAGGTTTTGAGATTACTGGAAGAGGAGGCTGTGGGATCCTTCTAAAAAGATGGCATGATCTTTTCTAGCACTCTAGATGCTACCTCCATAAGCTCACAGTCTTCCATGTGAGATTTTAGTAGTTTCTCTTTGACTTTCTCATTTGCAAATGAGGCTATTTTCATTGTTTGCACCGGTGACAAAGAGTCAAAATCTAATGGTCCTTTTAGTAGGTCCGGTTCATCAATTTCTATAGTGGTTTTTGTCAAGAATTCTTGAACAGTTTGTGCAGTGTCTCTTGTCAGAGACAGATGTTTCTTCTCTTCTGCAACCTTGGAGCTATCCTTTGGAGTTTTCTTTCCTCCTACATTCTCACCACTAGCAGTTGTGGTCTTTTCTGTTGAGGTCTTCACACTGTCATCTTCTTTTTCTTTTACCTCTGTTTCTTTCTCCTGTGATTTTTCTTCTCCTTTAGATCCGGAGATTGTAGGGGAAACCGGAGGGGAAATGTTAGTCTGCTTGGGGCCCACCTCCTCTAACATTTTCTCAGGAGTTTCTTCTGCAACATTTGTGGTGGAGGGATCAGTACCCAAGTCCTCTATGATAGGAAGATTAAATCTTTTGAAGGTTTTCTGGAGAATCTCTTTAGTGTCCTTGGCTACTTTGTCGATCCCACCAAGCATAAGTTGATTCATCCTTGCAGTCTTTGAATACCATATTCATTGTCTTGGGATCAATTGAAGGATATAGCTGAATAGCTATCTATTCCCAGATCTCAAGGTCTTTTGCCATGGCATTGGTCTTTCTCATTTCCAACTCCTTCTCTAGACTCTTAGGAATTACAGAGATAATTTCAATAAAAGCTATATTGTAAATGTTCAAAAACTTAGCTATGGCTTCCTCCAGGATCTTTTTATCTACTTCATTATAATCATCATAGAATTCTGTTAAGGGTTGTAGGTTGCCATCCACAGTGACTGCTTTTACTACATCATCTAAGGAGAGAGTAGGTTTTTCAACAAATTCCTCTTCCTTCTCTTCTTCTCCTTGACCAGATGATTTCTTCTTCTTCTTTAGTTTCCTGATCTCCTCATCTAATTCAGTTTCCTCTTCATCCTTTTGACTTGCATAAGCCCTTGTGGCTTTTGTTTTTGATCTTTTCTCTCTTTTGTCGAATGCTTGGACTTCCGGTTTTGAGCTTTTAGCAGGGACAGGTGCTGGTCTTTTTGAAGATCTAGTCCAGGTGGAAGTTTCTACCGGAGCACTTTTCTTGCTTCCCTTTTTTGCCTCTTTCTTCTCTTCATCAGCTTTTTGTCTCTTTTCTCGGTTGGTATCAAGTGCCTCCTTTGGGATCCCAAGGCCTTGTGCAATATGTTCTACTTCTTTTCTCACCTTCCTTTTCATCTTTGGTTCTCTGAGTTCCACATGGATCTTTACACTTAGCTCCTCAAAGGTTCCAAACCTTTCTGCCTTTGGATCTTTAGGATAACTTAGCATGTGTTGAACATGCAACTCCACAATCTGTTCATCCACTTCATACCCCATGGGCATGATCCAGACTGTCCTTGGTTCTACTGCCTCCATTAGGCACTGATCAGTCTCTACCATAAAGCAGACTGTGTCTTTGTATTTCTCAACAAGGGAGTAGGGAATCCTTTCTCTTGTTTGCATCATGTTTTGAAAGTTCTTAAAGTATCCCCACAGAGCTGTATTTTGTGCTTGGTTATCACCAAGTCCATGCAAATAATCTCTAATTTGGATAGCTACTGGCCTATCACTCTCCCATACCCAGCCATTAGATCCGGGAAGCTCATTCATAAAGTAGAAGAATAAGCACAAAATTAATCCACCATACTTGAATGAATTATTTTTATCTTTCTTGATTTTCTATAGATTATCTAAGAGTTGGTTCAGGAGAAACTGATAGAGATCATAGTCTGCATCCTTTCTTAACATTTCATAAGCTGTATAGATGGTGGTTCCAAGTACAGAATTTTCTCTGCTAGAATGATATATCTTATATCCATTGATCATGGAGGCAAACTTGACATCCGGATCAGTGATGTCATCTACTGTCATTGCTCTTTTGTCAAATTTAGATCTGGTAGCTTCACTCATAGTTTTTAGAATAGGAATCCCACCAGATGAGTGTAATCCGATAACTGCCCTGATGCAATCCTTAGTGATCTTGAATGGTCCATTCAACCACATGAAGTTGTCATGTATTCTACTCAGAATGTACCTAACCCATTCATCCTCCATAAAACAGGGGAAATGTATGTATTGTGCAAAGTGTTTGTTCCGGAGGCCCTTGTATTGGGGTTTGAGCTCAAATGAATCATCTAACAGTTGTTTGTGATAGCTATCTCTTAGTTTGAATTCCCCAAACTCTTCAACATTTGCATGTATAAAAACCCTAATATCTTTGGTGTGCAAAACATCATGCGGAACACTGGAAAATGCACCTAGGGGATCTACCTCCAAGGATTTGTATGGATGTTTCTTAAATGTAGGGCGAGGTCTATCAGAAATCTTTACAATATTCAGAGTACCCATTATCAAGAGATTTGTAGTGAGATATTTTGAAAATGGAAAATACCTTTTGCGTCTTTCAGTTTCACAAAGATTTCTGGAAGTAATGGCTTCAGCGAATGATCTTCGATGAACTTAGAGAATTTTGTTGCAGAGCTCCACTTTTCATTTCTTCTTGAGTGCAGAATGAACAAGTGATTAATGAGAAAACCCTTATATTGCTCCGCAAACCCTAATATCAGGTTGCAATAAATGCACGACCTACATTAATCTGATTTTGCCTTATTTAGATGACTTGAAGAACCAGATCAATCCTGATCTTTAAACAACTTGCGGATCTACCAAATCTTAACCATAGTTTGTTTGAATGTATTCCTTATGAATCCTTCAATCCGCAACTCTTCTTGTGCTAGTTCCGACACCAATTGACAGGCTGGGGGAACAAGGTTTTCTTTGTGTCTCCCCCTGAGCCAGAGCTCACTTTTTAATTTCTGGAAGGAATATTAGCACCAGAGTCTGGTGTGGATCCAACCTCTACATTCTCAGTACTTTTCTTCACCTAAATCTTGCTCATCTCACTTTTAACTTCATCCGCATTCATCTTTTGTTTACCCTTGTCTTGGTTCTGATTATGATATACTGGACCTCTTTTGTCCTGATTCTTGCTTCTACAAACTTTTGCACTATGACCGGACCTATTGCAGATTTGGCAAACATCATTTCTTTGCATATTTGACTGATATCCACTTGATCTACATTGATTAGCCATATGACCTATTCTATTGCATGTAAAGCATCTACCATTGAATGATTTGTTCATTTGCATATTTCTGCATTCATAAGACTAGTGACCATACCTTTTGCAGTTAAAACACTATTCGGAGAAGGATGAATTAGTTTGATTCACTCTCTTTCTGCACTGATTAGCTTTGTGACCAAAGTGATTGCAACTGTGGCAGTATCCATTGAAGGATGGATATCTTTGAGCATTGGGCTGCCTTACTGGAGGTCTTCTAGGCCTATTTCTTGGATTTTCTGATTCAAAATTCTTCTGACCGGATCCGGAGCTTTCTCCTTTCTCATATCCCAAACCACACTTATCATTTGCCCTCTTTTGACTTCCAAGAAGAACTTCAAGTTGAGCATAACTTATCTTAAATTTCTCTTTATATTCATTTGCTGTTTGAAGATCCCTTTTGAGAGAGACAATTTGATCCTCAAGTTTTTCTTCATTATCTTTAGCATCTTCAAGATCAGATTCAAGATGTCTAATAATTCTATCCATCTGGTGGCAATCTTCTGATTTCTCTTTGAGAGATTGTCTTAGATTGTCTTCAGTTTTTCTTTTCTCTTCAATCTCTTGAGTAAACTTAATAACTCCTGATTCCATTTCATGTCTTACCATAATGACTTCTTTTGATAACTTTTCACATAACTTGGTTTTCTCAGTCAACTCTTCATTTGTATTATTTGCTTCACTTTGTCTTGCCAATTGTTGAAGCAGCTCCTTTCTCTTTTTCATAGAGAGACTTAATTTGTCTTTTAGTTCTCTCATGAAATCATCAGCCTGTTTGAGTCTTTCCTTTAATTCATTGACTTTAGAGTTTGACTGTTCAAGATCCTCAAGGGCAGTCTTGAGTTGCTCCTTTAAACCTTATGCATCCATTTGGATTCCCATATCTTCCTTGAGCTATTAGACTATGTTAGGAGGAACTTGGCTCTGATACCAATTGTTGATAACTGAGAGGGGGGGTGAATCAGTTATCCTAATTATTTCTTCTTTCTGAACTTTCTTATTAATCAATGCAGCATTAATTCAAACAAGCAAACATTACCATGAAATGAAAAGCACATGACATAGTATTTTTGACGTGGAAACCCTGTTAAGGGAGAAAACCACGGGGTGATTAACCCAAAGATTATTCTCTGTTAGAAGAATAAGGAAATACAAAAATGGCACTTGCCAATTAGTGATCACTGCCCGAGCACACTGCTCACAAGGAGGCACACTGCCTACAAGAGACACACTATCTACAAAAGAGTGTTATAAAATACTTGAACTGATTGGAGGTATCCACATATGCTGGAGTTCAGTTCCGGTTTAGGCTCAGTACACTGATCTGTTGCACTTCATCTTTCCTCTTCTCTTATGCTACTTTCCTTTCACATACTGGACCTTCCTTACTGCTTCTGCTCTGCTCTACTTTTTTTCGCATATCACATATCACCACAACACTTCTCCCAACTAAATCCATCCTATATATATATATCTACACAAGTGATTTCATTATCTTTCTAGTCAGCACCTGGAACAGTCAATCTTCTCACAAACTCTGTTCTGTCAGCTGAATCCTTACACATCAAGTAATGCGGATCAAGCATATACTTGTAGAAATCATTAATCATGTCGGCCAAACATGATTCATGCCTTCATAACCTTTAACACCATCAGTAACACATCTGAAAAGTAGTCTAATGTTCTGTCAGTCAGTTCTTCCTCTGTTCACACTGTCACTCAGGAATCCGGTACTCAACTATTCATATCTTTTTCCTCATCTATCACCGGAGGCTAAATCCTTGGAATATACCACTCAAGGTAGTCCGCTTGACTTCCCCAAATCCGCACTGCACCAAGATACTTCCTTTGAGAGATTCGGACCTGTCTGTCAGACCTTGCCACATGCTCTGTTCTTGTTTACTGGACCACAACATTCTTCATTCTGACTTCCGGTAGAGACACACCATGTCCTACGGATGTGTGGGATGAACTTTGTTTCCATCAATGACAACAATCATGAATCCATATAGTGTCTCTTGCCAACAAATACGGGGTGGAAAAGTGGTGTCGAATATGGAATTTGTCACATAGCTCCTTGACATCCTGATTTTTGAATGGTCATCTATTATCAGTGATAATGGATAAAGGGATACCATAGCAGCAAATGAAGTAGTTCAGGATAAAAGGGGCAATCTGTTTGCCTGTGACATTGGTGAGAGGTACGGCTTCAATCCACTTCATAAAGTACTCGGTGGCGGTGATTATGAATTTATGGTCACTGGAGGATGGAGGGTGTATCTTGCCTACTAAGTCGAGTCTCCATTGACATAAAGGCCAAGGAGTCAATAAAGGCTGTAACTCCTATGTTGGTGCATGTATCAGGTTCCCATGGACTTGGCACTTCTTGTACTTCTTTACAAATTGATAGGAATCTTTTTCCATAGTTGGCTAGTAGTATCCCATGCGTATGAGTTTCTTGGCTAGGGTAGGACCACTAGAGTGGGTCCCGCATATACCATCATGCACTTCGTTCAAGGTAGTTTGATATTCCTCGCTATTAAGACACCTGAGGAGAGTACCATCGAGACCACGTCGATATAAGGTATTAGCGATAATAGCATAACAGGATGCTTGGTGAATGAAGGTTCATTTTTGGTTACTAGAGAGATCTGGGGGTAGGGTATTATCTTTGAGATAGGCAAATACTTTTTGTATAGGGGAGAATTAGATCCTACAATGTGGAAAATGATATGCGATTCAGGAGAGTCGTATGCAGGATGGGAGACTAGCTCTACCAAGAACTCATAGCATGATTGATTATCAGGGATGTCGAGGAGAGATGCGATCATTGCCATGGCATCTGCTGCTTTGTTCTCTATCCTTTGTATTTTCTCAAAAGTGATCTCAAAAAAGTATTCTTTGAATTCATCAACCATTCACTTGTATGGTATTAACTTCTCATCCTTTGTTTGGTAGTTGTCATTCACTTGGTTGATAACTAACTGCGAGTCACCATATACTTGAAGTTTTGTGATGTTCCATTTGACTGCCAGCTTGATGCCAATGACTAGGGCTTCATACTCTGCCACATTGTTAGTACAAGGAAAGAGTAGTCTATATGATTTTGGAATGGTGTTTCCATGAGGTGTGATCAACAAGATGCCTGCCCCTAATCCATGCTGAGTATAGGAGCCATCAAAGTATAGTTTCCAGGTTGTTGTTATGTGAAAGATGTAGTCATCTGGAAATTTGAAATTCAAAGGATTATCATCTATTAAAGGTGCCTCTACTAGCTGATCTGCAAGTACTTGACCCTTTATTGCATGCATGTCTACATATTCAATGTCAAACTCACTAAGAAGCATAACCCATTTGGACAATCTACTTGTAGGAGCAGCTTTGTCAAGCAAATACTTTAGTGGATCAATTTTTGCTACTAACTTGATGGAATGTGATAGCATGTAATGTCTCCATTTTTGTGAAGTGAATACTACCGCGAGGCATGCTCTTTCAATTGGTGTGTATTGTAGCTCATAACCAACCAATGTTTGTAATAAATTGCCTATTCTTTCCCTTCATGATTTTGTTGTGCAAGGAGAGCTCCCAGAGCTGTTGGTGTGGCGGAGATATAAAGTAACAGAGGTTTTCCCTAGATGGGTGGCATCAATACCAGTGGTTTCATGAGATACTCTTTCAACTGTTGAAATGCTTATTCACACGAATCATTCCATTTGAAAGGAATGTTCTTATGTAGGAGATGCGTGAATGGGTGGCACTTGTTTGCCAATTGAGAAATGAACTTTTTGATAGATTGTAGTTTACCCTGTAAAGACCTTAGTTCACTGATATTTTTGGGTGGTGGCATTTCCATGATGGGCTTCACCTTAGATGGGTCTACTTTGATTCCATTTGCAGATACGATGTATCTTAGAAGCTTGCTAGACATGACTCTAAATACGCACTTCTTTGGGTTAAGGCACACATTGAATTGCTCCAATATTGTGAAGATTTTGTCTAGAACTACTAGGTGTCCTTCTCTTGTGAGTGATTTGACCAATATGTCATCCACATAATCTTCCATTATGGTGTGCATCATGTCGTGAAAGATTATGGTCATAGCTATCTGATATGTTGCCCCTACATTTTTCAATCCAAATGGCATGACACACCAACAATAGGTGCCCCATGGACATGTGAATGCAGTCTTGTGTTGGTCCTTAGGTGCAATTTTGATCTGGTTGTATCCAAGAAACCGTCCATTAGTGACAACATAGAATGTCCTACCATGTGATCTATGATGATGTCTATGTTTGGCAGAGGGAACTCATCTTTTGGGCAAGCTTTATTTAGGTCTTTCAAGTCGTTACATAGTCGAACTCTCCCATCTGGTTTGGTGATAGGTATGATATTGGAAATCCACTCAGGATAGTCTATGGGTCTGATGAACCCAACATCTAGCAATTTCTTCAGTTCTTCTTTTACCATGAGGGCAACCTACGGGTGCATCTTTTTGAGTTTCTACTTAACAGGTTTAGCTCCTAGAGCTAAGGACAAGTGATGCATTATGAGATTCGGATCTAATCCTGGCATGTCCGCATATGACCAAGCAAAGTTTATTTGTTTCCTTTGGAAGAATTCAGTGAACTCTGGTTTTTCCTATGTAGTTAGAGATTGTACCATATGGATCATCCTTGGATTATCACCTGTACTGACATTGATCTGTACTTCTAGTTCTATCAAGATCGATGATCTCTCCTGATGTGTTAGATTGGGGAGAGGGTCAAGCCTTTCATCCTTTGGCACCTTAGAGAGGTTTTCACCATCGGATACGTATTTCATATTTTTACTATTTTCATGATCTAACACTGCCGCAGAGTGGTTTTCACCATTAGATCTATTTTTCATTTTTACATTTTTGAGACTAAAAGGCTTGGCACTCTCTCCAAAATAAGCCTTGTCATTGAGTTCTATGGCATAGACAGCCCTGTGATCCCCTGTAGGTATATGATCTCTAAGTTCTAGATAGTCTATGATGGCTTCATCATTTTGAAAGGTATTGAGCTCAGGGGTAGTATCTTGTAAGTTCCAATCTATGAGTTCTGGATATACCAGTGGTAGAGGATCATTGGGTTGGTTTGGTTCAAGGACATTGACAGTCAAGATGGAGGAGTTAAGGTGGTCATTATAAGCATTGATGATGCCTACAATGGTACTCTCCATTAGTTGATCTGTCAAGTTCAGTATCATTCTTTCCTCAAGAATTTCACTATCATTATTATGTGGGTCAAACTCTAAAGGTCTAGCCCTTGGACTTTGTCCCTCATTTGTTGCATGGGTAGGGACATACTTGTGGACCACATCAATATCTTTTTCATCACAAGATAGTTCAAAGAGACTATCCCATTCATACTCATTGGAGTCTGTCTCACTCGATTCTTGTAGTCGATGAATTTGATCCACTAAATTAGTAGCAAATGTTTCTAGTTGCTTGCCTTTATGCTTATCTATTTTGTTGGTTTTCACTTTCCCGGTGTAGCCTAGCCCTGTAGTGTCTCAGGCTGTTAAGGTATGATGTTGGATAGGTTCAGTGATACCTTCCTTTCTTAATCCAATGGGACCATGGCCTTCATACCCCATTCTTTGTAGCATTGAGAATCCTTGGCCATACTGTTCAATTTGTATCGTGGAGTGATGGTCTTGCTGCGTGGATAAGTTGTCTTCATCTTTATATAACCATTGTAGGATGTCTTTTTCATCACTCTCATCTTCGAGGCTTCCCCATTTGACAAATGGACCTTTAGTAGTTTCTATTTCTTTAGGTTTGCTCATGGAAGGCTTTCCATAGGACCTGGGAGAGATAGGGAGCTGCGATAAACAGAAGGATTGTGCAATTGTGTATTCACCTAGGCCCTTGTCTTTGACTTTGAAGTTAGCTTGGGGTGCCTTCAATGTTGAAGGGAGTGAAGTTGGGTCGACATGGGATGAAGATGAAGTAGAGGTACGATTATGGGGAATCACAACTTCAAGATTAGATTGCACAATGTTATAGTACTGAAATGGATTTGAATCACCTTGGATGGTGATTTCTTGACCTTCAAAGGGGAATTTTATACATTGGTGATAGGTTGAAGGTACTGCCTTCATAGCATGTATCCAAGGTCTCCCAAGAAGAATGTTATACGCAAGCTCCATATCAAGGACTTGACACACAACATCCTTTACTAAAGGTCTAACTCTAATAGGTAAAACAACTACTCCTTTTGAAGTTCTTTCCTCATCATCATAAGCTTTGATGGTGATTTTCCTTTTTGGATCGATAGCATTCTCTGAAAACCCCAATGCAAGAATTAGCTTTAAAGTGCAAATATTTAAACTGGCCCCTCCATCGATTAGAACCCTTTTGATTTTGTGTTTGTGAATGAAGGCTTCAATGTGGAGAGAGGCATTATGAGGTTGAGTGGGGGACATATCATCATTTTCAGTGAATGATAGGGAGTGAGGTGTGGTAATGCGACCTACCATGGTCTGAAACTTCTCTTCAGTGAGGTTTGTTGGAACATTGGCTTTAGAAAGAGCTTGGTCCAGGATGGCTCTGTGAGATGGGGACAAGTGTAAGAGTTCCAAGATGGAGATATGTGCAGGTGTTTTGTGAAGTTGATCCAAAACACTATACTAATTAGACAAAGAGGACGGCTTGGATGGGACCCCCTTAAGAGTAACATTTCCACTACAAGTGGTCACACTACAATCAGGAGTGTTACTTAGGGTATTGACATGTGAATCACTTTCTGAAATATGGTTAACCACATAGTCAAATGCCACTTTTGTATAATTGGCCTTATTAGTGCCACTGTTGTTTTGTCTTGAAGCCCCTCCCTGTTCATGATTGGGAAGTGGATCTTTGAATGCCAAATGATCATCATTAGAGGCATGTCCATCAAGTGACACCTTTTTCTAGTCCAACAAGTCTTGAATGGTATGTTTGAGTGCTATACAATCATTGGTCTTGTGTCCCCTGTTTCAGTGAAATTTGCAGAAGTCGTTGTCATTCCACCAAGGAGGTTTGACCTTTAGTTCATAATCCCGCACTGCTGGAAGCGTTATGAGTTGATTTGCTAGAAGCTTCCATAGGTTGGTTTCCAATGATTCTCCCAAAGGTGTGAATTTTCTCCTAGGTTGATAACAACATAAAACCATTAATAAACTAATGAACATCAATAAAAATTGCAAATAACAAGATTGAACAATAAAGCACAAACCTCGTAAACCTTGTTATCTCATGGCTTCCATTGTTCTCCTAGTCTTGATCAATCTTTTGTGATGAAATTTGCCCTCAGGAAGCGCACTTCCTTGCTCCATTCTTCAAGATGGCGATGGAGAAATGGCTGCGATACTTTATTGCAATGAAGATGAGCTTCAAATGCAATGAGGATGATCTCAAGCAAAATGGATATGGGGGGTGTCAAAGGTACGCTAGTAATCTGACAACATAATTTTACTTAAAGTTTGGATGATAGAAATGGAAGAATAGGGCTGTATTTATAGACTTGTGAGAGAGAAGATCAATGGTGTAGAAGAAATAAGATCAATGGTGGAGAAGATTTTAGTGAATGTGTGCGAATAGAAAGAAGACAAGTGTCGCACAAAAGGCTATTTTGTTTCAGTTAACTACTTTCATGACAAAGATAAGATTTTCTTTCACAAATTAGAATGATTTATTCTAATTTAAGAGTTGTTTGATAAAAACAAGATTGTTTTAAATCAATTAACTCAACTTTTTGCTTTTGCATGACAAGAAAGATTTATTTGTAGAAGTTTTAGAATTTTTTTTTGAGGAATTAGAAGATAAGAAAGCAAATTAAATAAATAAATTTATTTAAATATTTGTGCAAGATAGAAGAATAAATAAAATATTTGATTATATTTTATTTTTATAGATTTGAGAGAATTTAAATAAATATGCATGATTTATTTAAATTTGGAGGAACAAATGACTTAATTAAATAATTAAGAATTATTTACTTGTTTGGAAGAATTTAAATTAAATAAAGAATTTTATTTAATTTTGACTTTAGAAGAGGTAATTAAATAATTTTATATTTAATTAACTTTAGAGAAATATGAATCAAATAAATAAATTTGTTTATTTATTTATTGATAGAGGAATTAGATGGAATAAATATTAAGAATATTTATTTAGACAAAGTCGTGTCATTTTTAGGTGTATACAGTCTTTGGTACATACTTTGGCAATATGTATGGGGCAACCTTGATCCCATAAACTCTAATACATGTGGTATGAGTATGCAAAAACCAGTCTCCCCAATTGTGTTGAATTCCCAACTCAGTGGTCTCAGAAAGTCAAGTACATCCCTGTGAATTCTCTCGCCTTTAATTTATAGGTAACCTAATAACTTTCTGACAAAATGCTCCTCAAAGATAACATAGTCAACATCTGTACATTGCATATCCACCATACAAATCCACATCTGGACAGGGAGCAATGTACCACTTGGATAAAAAATGCTTGAAAATTGACTAGCTCTTTATCAAGTTTATCTATTTTCTCATCAGATACATGTGTTATGACCTCAATAGGTTCCTCAACATAATGAAATATTTTCTCTTCCATTGTAGTTGTAGGAGGTGTTGGTAATAATTTATGTTAAAGGTTACAGGATGTGCACCTCCCTAGAAATCCAAAAAATTTCTTAAGTGTTGGACCCTCTCTGTGTTTTGCATCATCATCACGATACTTTCAAGGAAGGGGTCGTCATCATCATCATCATTTTTCCATGCATCCACCTAATGTTTCTTGCAAGGGTCAGTTTTCCTCATGTCTGGATATCCTATGGGGGTCATCATGCATTTGTCGATCCGACCTTTGCCACGGGGTGATATTTTAACATCGGGTGATCTTAGTCAAGATCATCCTGATGTTAGCACTATGAAATTTCTAAGTATGACCCACTTTTCATCGGGGTCATCATATTTGAATATTGGGTGATCTTTGTTAAGATCACGCTGATGTTATTTTGTCACCTTATGTTTGTTCAACATCAGAATGCTGCTGATGTCATGTTCCTACGGGGGTGATATCCGTTCAATCTTTGCCTTCATCTTTTTCTCTGTAGGATGATATTCTCAATATCAGGTCATCTTCTGAATATCACCCTTCCTCTAAATGTGATGATGACATCATCAGGATGTTCTATTATCAGGGTGATATCCTTCAGGTGATATGCTACTGACGTCATCCAGATTCGACGGGGTCATACTATAGGTTTTCAATCTGACCCGACATTGTAATGTGATGATGATGTCATCAGGACATTTGCAGATGTGACAATGAGATTTGTTATCAAGGAGATATCTGCCTGTCAGCTTCTTGTATTGTCTAGTGTAGCATGATATTTTATGGGGGGGTGATATTTCTAAATATCCAATGATCTTCCGACTATCACCTTTCCCAATATGCTGGTGACGTCATCCGAATATGTGGAGATGTACGGTATGCAGACATGATGCTGACATCATTAGGATTTTTGTGAACATGCAGGATGTTCATCGGCCAAACATTTGGTATCAGCAAGGTAGGAGGATCTTTCTCCGACGCATCAGGTTGTGCCAATGAAGGCGATCATCATGCGGCTGATATTGCAATATGATGTTGACATCGGGGTGATATTTCGAGCATCCAGATATCATGATACAGGATGACGATGATGAGGCTTATGCTAGTGTCATCGGGAGCAAAAGCACTGACATCATATATGCTCACGACCTAGTATATAAAGTAATGAGAAGGTTGCCATGGGGTGCATGTGGGATAATTAGATCCTGCATGATTTGAAATATTAGGATGATACATTTTGGTGGGAAAGGTTTGCGATGCATAGTATTATGTTTTTCCCAAGGCCACGGGTAGGTGGACATTAATGGCGGATGTTACAGGGTATGGGTGATGGCATGGATGGATCTGGTACCTGTTTGAAGTTGTACATCCACAGGCGGCGGTGCAAGGCTCGAGAACCTTCCCATGTCTCCTCTCCCACCTGCTGCATTGAATATTTGAGTGCCATTTTCTCAGAATGAACTGTATCTGGCAAATTTTGAAGTCTGCCATGTAATTAATGATGGGTACACCTTCCTGCTATATAATGCAGACTGTGTTATTCATTCAAGGTTGTTGAAAACTGGACATATCTGGCTCTATAATAAGATACAACCAGTTCTGGTTGCTCTGTGCAGATGATCTTATGAGTTTATGTATCTCTTGTTGTATGTTTCATGCATGAAGCTACTGATTTCATGATTGGTTTTATATGAGTAATGCTATATTTGCATGTGTTTTTTTATTCTGTCTCTAGTATTACATGTATCCTTCTTCTAAATCTAGATATCTAAGGGATGTCTGGTATTCTAGAATATAGAATTCTTGTGTTGAATGCTTGATCTTTCAACTTCTGCTCAAGGGGTAGATTAAAGTGTTTTCAGATTAAGTGTTGGTAAAGATATACTGCAATAGGGATGCCATAAGTAGAGATAACTTAACACTCTATTTTGGGAGGTATCTGTAAGACAGATACCACAACATCCCCCTAAATCTAGTTTTAGTGCATTCATGGTGATCATTCACAGGTGTATGTCTACTAACTCCAAGCCTTGGATAGGCACCAGTCTAGCTCTGTGTTGAGGTTATACACCAAGTCCAGCTTTGCATCCAAACATAAAATTAAATTCAAACTTCCAAAACAACCTTTAGGACTGTAGAAGTAGTTTAGGACCAAGATCCTCTGATTCACAACTAAACATAAGCCCAAAGCTAGCCCCTTTGCACTTATCCCACAGTTTTGGTCTTCATATAGGAGGATTTATCTGCTTTGTATCAACATCCCAAGCCAACTCACAAGCACATTCTCATGGGTGTTGAATAGGGAATACCCCCCTAGGTTTTACAGAGCCTGAAGAAGAAGAGGAGATAAAAATAGAGTCTATCTCCTACACTGTTGGCCCCTGGCCCAGACATCCTGTTGATCACTGATGGTTACCTTGTAGGGAAATCTAGGAATGAGCATCCTGTCAGGGAAATAAGCAATAGGAGGTATAATATCTTTCAAAATTTGTCTCTCCTTTTGTAAAGAAGGCATTCAATGGATTTTTAGAGGTAGGAATACCGTTCTCTTTAGGGGTACAAGGTCTCATGAGTCTTCTACTTCTTCTCAAAGGTATATTTATATTAGGGAAATGGGTTATAATACTCATACAAAAGCATGCAACACCCAATGCACAAATTAATAGAACTGTAACATTAGAAAAAGTCCCCTTGGGGGCTTTTCCCTTATAAGGTTTAGCTCTCAGGTCTTTAGCATGCATTTAGGACATTTTAATTCATATTTTGGCATCCCGATGGAATGAGACCTAGGTTCCTTGGCAAATAGGACCTAGGAGGACCCCTTGAGCTGTACCTTGCCCAAAATAGGGGGAAGGACTTGGGTGCCCACGCCCTAGTCCTGCCTTATTTTGGGGCAGCCCCAATTTCTAGGTGTCGGTTTATGACCGTTATTTGGTTATTTTGCTGACACGGTAAAGTTTGAATTTTAATATCTTGGCGGGAGTGCTTGTAGATGCATATATAAGCATGTGTAGGCATTCATTTAGAAACTAGATGGCAATTGTGATATTCAAGTGTTCTTAAGGTGATTCAAGGCTTTCTATTGTGTTGCAAGAGTAGACTTGTGTGTTTTGTGTGTTGATATTTGTAGATTTGAGCATCAATTCCTTCATGGCATGAAGAGCATCTTCCTCCATGAAAGCTTCACTACAAGATGACATCATATTGTGTTTTTATTATCAATTCCTTTGGATTTTGGCCTCTGCCTCACAAGGGCATGCCCTCTTTATCTGACAATGGTGTTCTGAGACTTAAGTGTCCTCCGGGGTTTGACTGAGGCAAACCTCTAAACACCACAACCCCCAAACCAAGTCTTGTGATTGCAAGTAACAGGTGTCATATCCAAGAAAAGTGGAGTTAAAGGAAGGTTGGACAGACATCAAGGATTCAAGATCTGAAGGAAAGATGGACAAAAGAGCATTTCTGGGACTAGAGCACTCGCTCTTGTGTCCTCTGCAGACAAATTTCAGAAAATAGAAGTTACAAGGTTGATCAGTGTCTGAAGGAGGTCCAGGTTCCCCGAAAAAGTAGGTACCTTGGACTTGGGTGCCCGCTCTAGTGTCCCTAATTGTTCCATCTTAGAATCCCAAAAATAGGTATTCTGTAATTCAGTATTTTACTCCCATCTGCAAGAGCTTTTTCCATAATTCATTAATTTGTTGTCGTATTTGCATAATTATGGTTTTAATGGTCAATTGGGCATAGGAGAAGGAAAATTTGATAATTAATTCCCTAATCCAAGTCTCCCTACATCTGAAAGTGACTCTAGGGTATGGTAGTGCTCATCGCTCTATTGATAACTAAGAGGGGGGTGAATCAGTTATCTAAATTACTTTAACTTCTTGTTCTTCTTTAGCAACTAGTGCAGCATCAAATCATATAAGCATGTATAACCATGAAAGCAAAAATAAAATCAATACACATAACATAATGATTTTGACATGGAAAACCCTGTTAAGGGAAAAAAACATGGGGTGATTAACCCAAGATTGTATTCTCTGTTAAAAGAATAAGGTAGTACAAAATGGCACTTGCCAATTAGGGCTCACTGTCTGAGAACACTGCTCACAAGAGGCTCACTACCTACAATAGTTTATAGAAAGAAACAAGGTACTTGAACTAATGAAAAGCATCCACATATGCTAAGGTTCAGTTCTGGTTAAGCTCAATATACTAATCTACTGCACTACATTCTTCCTCTGCCTTAGTGTTGCTATTCTGTCACATACCGGACCTGTATTTCTATTTCCACACTGCTCTCTACTTTTCTTTGCACTTCACTACACACCACACACACCTTCATACTGAAATCCATCTGGTATATATATCCGCATCAAAGATTTCAACATCTTTCTAGTTGGCATATGGAATACTCAATATTTTCCCAAACTCTGGTCTGTCGGCTGAATCCATGCTTACTAAGTGATGCGTATCAAAAAGATAGTTATAGGAGTCATCAATCATGTCATCCAACAATGAATGATCATTTAAGAAACTTGAGCACCATCAATTCCTCATCTAGATTAAGGTTTGATGCTCTGCTGGTCAATCTACTTTGCCAAACAGGAACCCAACACTTAGGTGCTCATATCTTTTCACTCTTTCATCACCGAAGGCTCAACCTCTGGAATGTAGCAGTCATGGTACTCCTCTCGACTTCCCCAAGTCTGCACTTTGCTGAGATACTTCCTTTGAGAGATCTGGACCTAACTGTCAGACCTTGTTGTATGCTCTATTCTTGCTTACCAGACCAAAATACTCTTCAATCTGACTTCTGGTATAGACATACTATGTTCTGCGGATGAGTGGGATGGACTTTGTTTCCATCAATGACAACACTCATGAAGCCACACAGTGTCTCTTGCCAACAATCTCCCCCTTTGGTATTGATGGCAACACTTAGTGAAAAATGACTAAGTGTTATGACAAACTCCCCCTTGGTTGATGCTCTATCTTATTTACACTTTTGCTGGAGCTCCCCCTTAGCTGGATTCCACATTTTTCACTACTCCTCACTCACCCTTTGACATCAATGGAAAAGGGTAGAATCCGCACACCAAAATTTCTAAAATCAACCTATTTATAGCCGCATAAGTATATATACAAGTTTATACTTACATATACTTAAGTATATCTACAAAAGTTGTCTTCAACTGGACAAATTCAGTTGCCCAAATCTACTTCATCTTGTCTAAAATTGAGATGTGACCACTCAATAGGAATACAAAAGCTTCTGCCTTCGTTAGTCTGTCGGATCACTGGTCTGGGCTGTGGTCTGAGCATCAGTTAGGGCCTCATGCATGGCCTCTAACTTAGGGATAATTATCCCTCTAAGTTCACCCATCCTACTTATTATATTCTTCCTTTCCTTTTCAAGTTTCTTTAATTCATTTAGAATGGCAATAGTCTGACATTCTTGGTTTATTATGGATGTGGTGAGAGGATCAAAATTCTGAGATAAACTTGACAGTTTACCCTCTTGTTCTTTCACTTTCTTCTCAATATCCTTTGTCACTTTAGACCAGGATAGACAAAATTTATATATTTCTCCGCCATCTTTAAGAGCATTATCTAAGCTCTTTATCCCAATATCCATATTTCTCCTATCATTTGTTATTAACCCTTATACTTTGGAGAATCGTTTACCCAAAAAATCTTTTCAGACTTTCTCCTCAATTGATTTCTCCAAAGAATCAAAATGTGTGCTAACAGTATTAACAATAGATTTGAGATTACAAGATGAAGAGGCCAAAAGATCCTTCTAGAAGGATGGCATGATCTTCTCCAACACACTGGATGCAATCTCTATCAGCTCACAACCTTCCATGTGAGACTTCAGAAGCTTTTCTTTTGCTTTAGCTTGAGAAAAAGATGTTATCTTCATTGTCTGAACTGGAGAGAGGGAGTCAAAATTAAGTGGTCCTTGAAATAGATCCGGTTCATCTATTTCCATCATCTCTTTGTTCAGAAAGTCTTTGACTATTTTTGCAGTGTCTCTTGCCAGAGACCGAGTCTTCTTTCCTTCTATAGTCTCAAAGCTATCATCTGGGGTCTTCTCTATCTGATCTCCTTCTCTTCCCTTTACCTCTTCTTCTTGACTGATTTTCTCTTCTTTCCTTTCTTCTCCTTCAGTTCCGAAAGTCAGTTGGGGGATCTGGAAGAGAGATGTTTGCTTCTTCATGGACTTCCTCTTCCAGAATAGAGGAATCCAAGTCCTTAGTCCTCTCCTCACTTATCTCCTTTGGATCTTCTACATTTTTCTCAGTCAGTTCATCATCTATGTCCTCTATAACAGGGAGATTGAATCCAATGAAGGCATTCCAGAGGATGTCTTCAGTTTCTTTTACCACTTTGTTAGTCTCTCCAAGCATAAGATGATTCATTCTTGCTTTGCTCTGGAACTCATCCTTGCAATCCTTGAAGATCATGTTCATTTGTTTTGGAGTGATGGAAGGGTAGAGTTGAATAGCTATCTATTCCTGGATCTCCAGGTCCTTAGCCTTAGCATTGTTCTTTCTTATTTCAAGTTCCTTCTCTAGGCTTTTGGGAATTAAGGAGATGATTTCAATGAATGCTTTGTTATAGATGTTTAGATACCTGACTGTAGCTTCTTGCAGGATCTTCTGATCAGCTTCACTATAATCATCATAAAATTCAGTCATTGGTTTCAAATTTCCATCCATAGTGACTGCCTTGATGGCATCGTCAATGGAAAGAGTAGGCTTTTCAACAAATTCTTCTACCTTCTCTTCTTCCTTGTTCTTGTTGGTAGATGATTCCATAGAAGTTTTCTTTTTCTTTTTCATTTTTTTGATCTCCTCATCTGATTCTATCTCTTCATCATCCTTCTGACTGGTGTAAGACCTTGTGGCCTTTGTCTTAGTTCTCTTCTCTCCCTTTCTGGATGTTCTGACTTCCAGTTTTGATGCTTTCTGACTCTTAGAGGTGGTTGGTGTAGAGCTTTTGGAGGATCTGGTTCGGGAGGGGACTTCCACCGGAGCACTTTCTTTTTCTATTTCTTGCCTTTCTTTCTCTACCCTTTCCACCTTCTCTCTATTGGCATCAACTACCTCCTTTGATATTACATATCTCTTGGCGACTTCTTCTACTTCCCTTCTCACTTTTCTCTTGATCTCAAGCTATCTAAGTTCAACATGAACTTTTACACTCAACTCTTGGAAGGTTCCAAACCTTTCTGCCTTAGGGTCCTTAGGCTGACTTAGTAGGTGTTGGATATGCAGTTCCAAAATTTTCTCATCCACCTCATACCCCATTGGCATGATCCACACTGTTCTTGGTTCCACTACCTCCATTAGGTATTGATTAGTGTCTACCATGAAGCACACTGTATCCTTGTATTTTTCAACTAGAGATTGGGGGATTCTCTCTCTAGCCTGCATCATGCCTTGGAAGTTTTTGAAGTAACCCTAGAGAGTAGTACTTTGTGCCTTGGCATCACCAAGCCCATACATAGTCTCTGATTTGTATGGCAACCAGTCTGTCATTTTACCATATCCAACCACTAGATCCAGGTAGCTCATTCATGTAATAGAAGAATAGACATAATATTAAGCCACCATACTTGAATGAATTCTTCTTATCCTTCTTTATTTTCTACAGGTTCTCTAACAGTTGATTCAGGAAAAGCTCACATAGATCATAGTCTGCATTTTTCCTTAGCATTTCATATGCAGTATATATAGCAGTTTTGGATACTAAATTCTCCCTGCTGGAGTGATATATTTTGTAACCAATTATCATAGAGGCAAATTTGACATCTGGATCTATGATGTCTTCTATTTTCATTGCCCTCTTATCAAATTTTGATCTGGTAGCCTCACTCACAGTTTGGTTTTTTACTATTTTGAGAGTAGGCAACTCACTGGATGAGTACAATCTAGTTACCGCCCTAATGGCATCTTTTGTGATCTTAAATGGCCTCAACAACCACATGAAATTGTCATGCATTCTGCTCATAACATACCAAACCCATTCATATTCAGCAAAATAGGGGAAATGGATGCAATGTCCAAAATGCTTATCCCAGATGGCCTTGAATTGGGGTTTAAGTTCAAATGATTCATCTATCAGTTCCTTGTGGTAGATATCTGTTAGCTTGGATTCCCCAAATTCTTCAATGTTTGCATGTATGTAGACCCTAACATCTTCTACATGTAGAACCCCATGCAGAATGCTAGAGAATGCGCCTAGGGGATCAACTTCCAGGGATTTGTAGGGATGTTTCTTGAACTTAGGGTGCAGTCTATTAGTGATTTTAACAACATTTGGAGTATCCATCTTTCAAAGGATTTAGAGAGAGATTCAAGAGCGAAAAATACCTTTTACACTTCTAGGATTCACGATAAGAGCTGAAAAGATTGTTGGTTGAGTCAAATTCTGTGGTTGATCCTTGAGAGAAAGTTGAGGCAATCTTGTTGCAGAGCTCTTTCTTCCTTCTTCTCGAATGCAATTGTGCAAATGATGAACAAAAGAACCCTTTTATTTCTGCGCAAACCCTAATTCCATTTTGCAATAAATGCACAACTTAAGTTATTCTAGTTGCCTTGTTCTCCTTGTCCTGAGAGATCTTTTCAGATCACTGAGATGCACTTAGAGTTATTTTTGATGAATATTGACAATCTATCTACCTTTCTCTAATCATTCCATTTATCTGTAGATCAAGATACCTCAATTTTGAATCATACCAGATCTAACTGTGAAAATCCTGCTCTTACCGGATGACTGTTGAGCTGGATCAATCTTGGATGATTAACCTCTTCAAAAACTTCTTGCGAATCTTCCAAAACTTTACCAAGGCTTATTTAGGTGTTTCTCTGAGAACCTTTTAATCTGCAACTTTCCATGTGCCAATTTCAGGCACATCTATTTAGTTTCTGGAAGGAATATCAACACCAGATTTTGGTGCGGATCCATCCCCAACATTTTCTGTACTTCTCTTTACCCAAATCTTGTTCATCTCCCTTTGAACTTCATCTGCATTCACTTTTCCTTTTCCTTTGTCTTGATTTTGATCATGATGTTGTTGCAAGGTGTGGCCCTTGGTCTCCTTGTTCAGCAGTGCGCTATGGTGGTTTGCGACAAGGGCTTAACTGCCTCCCGTGCTTGTTAAGTCAAGTGGTTGTATCAGGCATTAAAAGGTCAATCTTTTGGTGCAATGGCAGCTAACAATTGGTATTAGAGCCGAGGTCATGGGTTCAAACCCCGTGCTTTTGCTGGGGGGGGATTGTTGCAAGGTGTGGCCCTTGGTCTCCTTGTTTAGCACTGTGCTGCGGTGGTTTGCGACAAGGGCTTAACTGCCTCCCGTGCTTGTTAAGTCAAGTGGTTGTATCGGACATTAAAAGGTCAATCTTTTGGTGCAATGGCAGCTAACAGATGCACTGGACCCCTTTTACCCTGATTCTTACTTCTAAAAAATTTGGCAATATGACCGGATCTATTGCAATTGTAGCAAACAACATTTCTTTGCATTTTTTACTAATATCCTCTTGATCTGCATTGATTAGCCATATGTCCCATTCTATTGCATGCAAAGCATCTACCATTGAAAGAATTGTTCATTTGCATATTTCTACATTCATGAGATTTGTGACCATACCTTTTGCAGTCAAAACACTATCCAGAGAAGGATGAATTAGTCTGATTCATTCTCTTTCTGCACTGATTTGCTTTATGACTAAAGTTATTGCAGTTGTAGCAGTATCCATTGAAGGATGAATATCTTTGAGAATTTGGTTGCCTTACCGGAGGTCTTCTAGGCTTGTTCCTTAGATTTCCTGATCCAAAGTTCTTCTGACCAGATCTGGAGCTTTCACCTTTCTCATATTCCAAACCATGGTTGTCATCTACCCTCTTTTGGCTTTCAAGAAGAACTTCAAGTTGAGCAGAGCTTATCTTGAATTTCTCTTTGTATTCATTTGTTGTTTGAAGATCCTTTTTAAGAGTGTCTATTTGATTCTCAATTTGTTCTTCATTATCTCTAGCATCTTCAAAATCAGATTCCAGATGCCTAATTATTCTATCCATTTTGTGGCAGTCTTCTGACTTCTTCTTGAGAGATTGTTTTAGATTATCTTCACTTTTTCTTTTCTCTTCAAATTCTTGGGTGAATTTCACAACTCCTGATTCCATTTCATGTCTTACCATAAAGACCTCTTTTGATAACTTCTCACATAACTTAGTTTTCTCATTCAAATCTTCATTAGTATCATTGGCTTCATTTTGACTTGCTAATTGTTGAAGTAGTTCCTTTCTTTTCTTCAATGAGATACTCAATTTTTCTTTGAGTTCATTTATGAAATCATCAGCTTGTTTGAGTCTTTCCCTTAGGTTATTAACTTCAAAGTGAGATTGCTCAAGATCATCTAGAGTAGACTGAAGTTGCTCCCTCATACCATACATATCCATTGAGATTCCCAAATCTTCCTCAAGCTATTAGGCTCTGTCTAGAGGAAATTAGCTCTGATACCAATTGTTGATAACTGAGAGGGGGGGGTGAATCAGTTATCTAAATTACTTTAACTTCCTCTTCTTCTTTACCAACTAGTGTAGCATCAAATCATATAAGCATGTATAACCATGAAAGTAGAAATAAAATCAATACACATAACACAATGATTTTGATGTGGAAAACCCTGTTAAGGGAAAAAACCACGGGGTGATTAACCCAAGATTGTATTCTGTGTTAAAAGAATAAGGTAGTACAAAATGGCACTTGCCAATTAGGGCTCATTGCCTAAGCACACTACTCACAAGAGGCTCACTGCCTATAATAGTTTATAGAAAGAAACTAGGTACTTGAACTAATGAGAAGCATCCACATATGCTGAGGTATAGTTCCGGTTAAGCTCAATATACTGATCTACTGCACTTCATTCTTCCTCTACCTTAGTGCTGCTATTCTATCACATACCGAACTTGTATTTCTATTTCCACACTGCTCTCTACTTTTCTTCACACTTCACTACACACCACACACACCTTCATACCGAAATCCATCTGGTATATATATTTGCATCAAAGATTTCAACATCTTTCTAGTCGGCATCCGGAATACTCAATATTTTCCCAAACTCTGGTCTGTCAGCTAAATCCATGCTTACTAGGTGATGCATATCAAAAAGATAGTCATAGGAGTCATCAATCATGTCGAACAACAATGAATGATCCCTTAAGAAACTTGATCACCATCAATTCCTCATTTGGATTAAGGTCTGATGCTCTATCAGTTAGTCTACTTTGCTAAACAATAACCCAACACTTAAGTGCTCATATCTTTTTACTCTTTCATCACTGGAGGCTCAATCTCTGGAATGTAGCAGTCATGGTACTCCTCTTGACTTCCCCAAGTCTGCACTTTGCTAAGATACTTCCTCTAAGAGATCCGAACTTGACTGTCGAACCTTGTTGCATGCTCTGTTCTTGCTTACCGGACAAAAATATTCTTCAATCTGACTTCCGGTATAGACATACTATGTTCTGTGGATGAGTGGGATGGACTTTGTTGCCATCAATGACAACACTCATGAAGCCACACAGTGTCTCTTGCCAACATGCTCAACCCTAGATCCTTCAATGTTTAGTGGAGAGGCAGATTTTAACATCTAAACAACAAAAGATTAATAAATCCAATTTTACCCTAAACATTTTGGTGAACCCATGTTTTTGAACTTAAATTGCAACTTTCTGAGTGTTTTTCTATATATTTGGTGTGATTTCAGTCATTCATATAGGCATTTAATTTATTGCATTGAAAAAATTGAAAATTTGGGAAAATACAAAAAAATTGCATTGTTGGGCTTACTAAATTGTGTCAATTCTTCCTAAATTTTCCTAATTCATGATTTTTGCATCAGATCTGATATAAACTACAGAAAAATTAAAAAAATTCACAAATCTTGCTTTGCATTTTCATCATTTAATTGCTAGGGTTTTGTGGAAATTTTGACAATTTTATATACCCTGGTAATTCCAAAATCTAGGGTTTGTAGGTAAAATATTTTATCAGATTTTTCTACTAATTTTATAGGCTCATTCAAATTTTTATTTGGCTATAGTCTTGCATTTTAGTGTGAATTTGCATTTAACTTTAAATTATTTGCATTTTTACATTGAAAATTTCAACAAAAACTAGCAATTTTGGTGCATTTTCATTAAATTTGCATGGGAATTTTGCATGATTAAACTTGAAAATCATTTTCAGATCTGAGAGTATGTAACTTCCATAAAAAATCAGACTTCAAACCATTCACATAGCATTTTGTTCCAAAATCTCAAACCTAGGGCTTCAAAAACAACAATTTTCACTAATTTTGGCCTTATTGACTTCATAAAATTGCACCATAGGTGTGTTGTGAAAGATATTTTGTCATTATTTTTCTGTTATCAAGGTAATAATTTTCTTCCCCTCATGAAAAGCTTCACAACACCATTTTAATGGGCTCTAGTAGTGAAAATTTGGCGAAAAACTACACTTTTTGACAATTTTTGCCCTAGGGTTTGACCTAGTTTGCACTCCAATTGTGTTGTGATCAGTTTTATGGATTTAGGTGACTAATATTATTGATATTATTTTCTTTCCCTCCTAAAATTTCTTACAACACCTCCTTTTCTAGGTCTTGGAGTTGAAAAAACCGTGAAAATAGCCTATTTTTGCTATATTTTCACTAGGGTTTTACCTTAAGTGGCACTAAAAGTGCATTGTGTTGGATATTTTTGCATCAAGTGGCTGTTATTACTGATATTAGTTTCTTTCCATCACCATTTTCCTCACAACACCCTTTTATATGTTCTCTTGCATTGAATTTTGGTGAAAAAAGTGCCTATTTCGACATATTTTTGCTATAATCAACTTGGCATTATCTTAGATTTGCATAAAGGGTGTGTTGAGAGTGAACTTATTGATGTTTTGGACTGATTTTAGACATATAATTTTCTTCCATTGATTTAAATCCTCATAACACCCTTTGGGTCATTCATTTGGAGTTGAAACAGTACAAAAATCAAGGATTTTAAGCTATTTTTGCTCGTCTTTTGCACCAATTTTGAAAAGCTATCAAAATATGATTTGGAATTGATTTGATCATATAAATATGGCCTCTAATCACAATAACAACAATAGGTTCCCTCCTAGACCATACATAAAAAGAAAAGCACCTGAGTCTGAAATTGTCTTTACACCTCATGATAGAACTATTGGTGATTCTGAAGGACCCCTTTACATCACTGTGAAAATAATGGGAAACCCTATGGATGGAACTCTTATCAATCCTAATTGCATGAATAATGTTGCCACTGAGGAGTTCCTCTTTTCACATCAACTAATGCAAGGTTCTTATGACCTCTCGAGCATTATGATTAAGACACATACAAGAACCTTTATCAAGCCTTTGGGTAAGATATTATTATTAGTAACACTTTTTGGAAAACATGTTGAACAATGGTTTGATGTTGCCCCTATTTCTAACCTTTTTCACATAAAATTAGGACATCCTTGGCTAAAATAAATGAAAGCTATCCCTTCAACAATTCACCATTGTCTAAAATTCCCTCTGGATGATCGTATAATCACTGTCCATCGCAACAAGTATAGACCTTTGGGTCATAAAACACATTACAAGTTGAACTACTTTTGGGATAAAACTGAAACACCTAATCCTCTTACACAAGAAATGACAAAAGATAAACAACCTGCATGTGAAGAGCACTTTAGACCGAAAGGACAAGGTCTCTATGCTAAGGTTCCTCCCTCAAAATCCCTACAAGGATCGGGACATCATTGTCAACAACAAAATGTTCCACCGCGACAAATGAGGTTTGATCCTGGTGCTTCATTTTCTAATTTGCAACAACCTATGAAAGAGCAAGGCCCTATATTACAATAAATAAGTGGTCGAAGAAAGAGAAAGAAGAAAAATAAGATGAGAATATGCTATAAACCTTGCCTCTCAACAAGAGAACATTAATCCCAACATTCAACCAAACAAAGACAATCCTAACAATGAACAACATGATGAACAAGATATTAATTTTGCTATGGTACCATATGTCCCTCTATCCTCCATCATTTGGGAATGAGACGATGATGATGATTATTTGCTTATAGACAATCTCTAGCCCGACAGGGGCTCTATAGGTAAGTATCTCTACCCCTTTATCTCTCGCGTGATCTGTTATGTGTTGTTTAGGCCTCCTGGGATGAGCTCAAATTCTCTCATAAGGTTCAGGATACCAGGAGACCACCTCTATTGTGACATTCTTCTATTTTGTATCATCATTCTTCTATATTACCTCTCTCTCTGATTTCATTGTTGTGTGTTGTGTCTGACAGACATAGCGTCGTGGTTGGTGACTTGGGGACACCCTCCTACATGACTATCCCTAAGACACTTGTTTCTCCTCTCTTATTTATTTTTTTCCTTCCTCTAGTGTTTCCATCTAGCGGGTGGATGACAACAAACATTTATACTGATGCGAACCTAGTGTCCCTTTCGAGAGCAATCAAAAAATGGACTATATTTCCTAATATGATGATGGGGTTGTATATCTTATCTGACGCTTGGCTAGTGGAAGCACTCATGCTTTCTACGGAGTGAATTTGATGATGTTTCTATCACATTTACAAACCTTAATGATACTGCTACTCTATGCACCTTTGTTTGCCTTTGAATCTAGCCTTGGCGGTACTCGATTCAGAGAGCTTCGTGATATAGCCCTATGGTTATCCTCGAACTCTGAGTTTGTGGTATAACCTTGGCTCTTTGTTTGGTTAATCATATGCATTGATGTTGTTGTTTACCATGATGTTGTAGACACTAACATGCTTCTTGCAGGGATGTGTTTGTGGGAACATTTGGTGATTGTAAAGTACATGTCACCTCTGAGGGGCATGGGCTTGCAAAAGTCAGTGTTCCCTTGTGTTCTTTCTTCCTACCTTAATGTGCTTGATATCGATAACTGATATCAACCACCTTAAGGTGGCGGCATATATAAGGTAAGCTATCTATTATAGATGTTAATAATGTGTTTGACCTCAGATGCAAAGACTTGTGCCCTAGGGTAGTGCATCTTGCATCCTGAGTTTGTTTGCAATCAATCAATAAATCATGTAAGCCCTCTGTGGAGGTAGGATATCAAGCATATCCTCTTTCTTAAGCCATCTGTGGAGGTGGAGATGGTGTATTTCTCAAAGTAGATTACATCATCTTGTCATTTTCAAAAGTCCTCTGTGGAGGCAAGGAGTGGTTCTATGACTAACTCAACCCTTAAGCATGTTTTCGATGATTGTTGTGATGAAGCCTAATCGTCAGTGTGTGCCTGTAATGTGCCTGAGATGGTGTTGGACCTAGAAATAGGTACACTCCATCGTTTGTCTTCCATGTTTTCTATGTGTCTTCAAGTGTGTGTGTTTCAGCATGCTTGTTTTGTGTGGTGTGTTTGTTACCCCATATGCAGAGACCAGCACCCTCGGGTAGTGCTCCCTGCATTTTGGAAGGTTTTGCATGTCTTGCATGAGTGTTGCCCCATGTATACAGAGACCTGCACCCTTGGATAGTGCATCCTATATTATGGGAGGTTTGTTTACTTTCCAATACTTGCATTTGCATTTCATATATGTGAGAAAAAGAAAAGAAAAGATATCATTTTTGTCTTCCATGCATTAATGTGTCTTCTATGCATTAACTGTCTACTTTGTGTTTTGTGTGACTGTAACTATCTTCTCTGTGTTTTGCATGCCTATTACTATCTTCTATATGATTGGCTTGTCTTCTCTATGTTTGATGTGTTTGTTGTGTTTGTGACCTTACTTTAATGCATGTATTGGCCTTGCATTTATTCATACATTAAAGTGGGGGCTAAATGTAACGTTGGAAAATGTCCCCTTGGGGGCTTTTCCCTCATAAGGTTTAGGTCCTAGGTCTTTAGCATGCATTTAGGACATTTTAGTTCATATTTTGGCATCTCGATGGAATGAGACCTAGGTTCCTTGGCAAATAGGACCTAGGAGGACCCCTTGAGTTGTACCCTACCCAAAATAGGGGGGGAGGACTTGGGCACCTGCGCCCTAGTCCTACCTTATTTTGGGGCAGCCCCAATTTCTGGGTGTCGGTTTATGACCATTATTTGGTTATTTTCTGACATGGTAAAGTTTGAATTTTAATATCTTGGTGGGAGTGCTTGTAGATGCATATATGAGCATGTGTAGGCATTCATTTAGAAACTAGATTGCAATTGTAATATTCAAGTGTTCTCAAGGTGATTCAAGGCTTTCTATTGTGTTACAAGAGTAGACTTGTGTGTTTTGTGTGTTGATATTTGCATATTTGAGCATCAATTCCTTTATGGCATGAAGAGCATCTTCCTCTATGAAAGCTTCACTACAAGGTGACATCATATTGTGTTTTTATTATCAATTCCTTTGGATTTTAGCCTCTACCTCACAAGGGCATGCCCTCTTTATCTGACAATAGTGTTCAAAGACTTAAGTGTCCTCTAAGGTTTGACTGAGGTAAACCTCTAAACATCACAACTCCCAAACCAAGTCTTGTGATTGTAGGTTATAGGTGTCGCATCTAGGAAAAGTGGAGTTGCAGGAAGGCTGGACAGACATCAAGGATTTAGGATCTGAAGGAAAGATGGACAAAAGGGAATTTCTAGGACTAGGGTGCTTGCTCCAGTGTCCTCTATAGACAGGTTTGGGAAAATAGAAGTTATAGGGCTGATCAGTGTCGAAGGAGGTCCAGATTCCCCAAAAAAGTAGGTACCTTGGACTTGGGCACCCGCTCCAGTGTCCCTAACTGTTCCGCCTTAGAATCTTGAAAACAGGTATTCTATAATTCAGTATTTTACTTGCATCTGCAAGAGCTTTTTCTGTAATTCATTAATTTGTTGTCGTATTTGCATAATTAGGGTTTTAATGGTCAATTGGGCATAGGAGAAGGAAAAATTGATAATTAATTCCCTAATCCAAGTTTTCCTATATCTGAAAGTGACTCTAGGGTATGTTAGTGCTCGTCGCTTGACCCTAGATCCTTCAATGTTTAGTGGAGAGGTGGATTTTAACATCTAAACAACAAAATATTAATAAATCCAATTTGACCCTAAACAAGAACAAATCCAAGGAGCAGGATATGTTTAAAATCCAAAATGCTTGATTTTTCTCTCTTTTCTCAATGCAAATGAATGAAAGAAGAGGTGTTGTGCAGATTTTCAAGAGGGATAGTGAATGATATGCCTAATAACAACCCAATTATGCAAAAATATCTTTCACAACACACTTTTGATGCAAACCTAGAGTCAATAAGTCAAAACCTAGCGAAAATGTGCCAAAATATGAGATTTTTCAACAATTCTTAATGCAAATGAGTAGGAGAAGGGGTTTTGTTAGGAAAATTGTGATGGAAAGAAGATTATATTAGTAATATTAGTCAATTAATTCTGAAAAATCTACCACAACATGCCTATAGTGCCAATCTATGTCAAACCCTAGTGAAAATATAGCTAAAATATGCAAATTTTTAAAAAAATTCAATGCAAATGCTTAGACAAAAGGGTGTTGTAAGAATTTTGAGAAATGGAAGCAGATATAACCCTAATATAATTCAATTAGTGGAGAAAAATCCCTCACAACATGCTTGTAGTGCAAATCTAGAGAGACGATAAGGCCAAATTTAGTGAAAATTTGAAAATGCAAGTTTTTCAAACCCTAGACATCAAATTTTGCAAGGAAGCTACTATGATGCAACACTACAACTAGAAATAAGTCCTAATGAGTGTTTTAAGAGGGTATTAAAATATGAAACAAGATTTTAACTACAAACCCTAGCTAATGCAAAACTAGGTTTTCATGAAAAATACACAATTTCAAGTAATTTTTAACAGTTTAAGCATGAAAATGAAATGCAAATGAATTCTAAATGATGAATTTATGTAATTTACATCATATCTAATGAAAATAACATAAATTAAATAAAATTAAATGCCAATTAATTCAAATTATGCCAAAATACAAGACTAAAATGCCAATTTTTTCAAATTTTTAATTTTTTTTGTAAATTTTCAAATGCAATATAAAATACTGAATTAAATGATAATGAATTATAGATCTAATGAAAAAATTAGAAATTAAATGAAAATTAATTAAAATTAATTCAAAATATATCCCTAAAATGCAATTTTTTTCAAATTTTTCAAAATTTTCAATTTTTTGTATTTTTTCAAATGCAATGAAATGAATGAATGTAAATCTATCACACAACACTCAGTAAGGTGCAAAATTCAAACAAACATGGGTTCAACAAAATGTTTAGTCAGTAAAAAGAGGTGGGGGTAAGTGCAAAAAGTTGGGGGGCCAAAAAGTGGCTAAAATTTTTTCAAAAACAATTAAGACATAATGCGAGCACGTTATAACACGCTCGTGTTGTGGTTTGGTAATGACAAGCCTAAGGCTCGAAAAAACCAAACCATAACATGAGTGCATTATGTTTAATTATATATATATAAAAAAGAGCATTTCTACTCATTTGATTTCTTTTTTTTTCCTACACCCGCGGCCTGCAAACCCTAAGGAGTGCGCTCGCATTTTTGAAGAGCCAATTCGACACCAAAATCTCACTGATTCATCTCCAAAATGCCGCCACGACGTTGAGCAGGCCAAAGGAGTGAGTTTTATTTATTTTTTTGTTTGAATTTGTTTCTAAATAGGTAGGTTTGAGTTGATTTTTTATGTAAATTTCCTTAATTGTCAGGAAATGTTAATGCACCTCCTCCTCCTCCTCAAAATTCATAAAATCTTGAAGAGGAAATACCTACCAAAGAACAACCCGAACAACAAACTCCTCCATCCATTCCTCGACATGCCACTAGAACACAAGAAAATCTAATGTGGCAAATTGAAACAATAAAAAAGAAATTGAAGACATAATTGCAAGGTTGAAAGATCCTTCAACTTCAACCTTGCATAGGTCCATGCTTGCTCAATCTCTTGAATCTATGTTATCAAATGTAGACTCAATTAGCAAGCAAATATCTAGTTGGTTGGATAAAAGGAGAGAGTTTAGAGAGTATTATGTAGACAAGCTATCATATGAAGATGTGAAAAAGTTACAAATTACAAAATTGGACTTGTGTTCCATTTTTAGAAACCCACAAACAAATCAACCTCCACCCATTACATGCAAGAGGTTCCCTATCCATTGGTGCAACAACCAAGTGATAAGGGACAATTTTGGGTAGAGGTGGTGGATGGTTTTTGACCATCCTCCATGCAACAATAATGAGGTCCTGCAATACTTTTTGAGGAAACTCTACTACGAGTTTGTCCTCAATAAAGTGCCAAACTATTTTGATATGCAGGACTTCCAGGGTAGAGGTGGGGGGTCAACACAAGATAGACCAAGGGCACGTGTTGACCCACAATGGCCAATGAGATGAGTAATCAGCAAATTAGCCCATGAGCATGTGTCTATCCCTTCCATTGTGAAGGAGAGTGTTGAGCTTGATACACTTTAGTCCATTAGTGCCTTGACCTAGAGCATCATAGGGCATGCCAGTCCTGTAGCACAGCGTGGGTTGGGAGATAGTGCAAGGAGTAGGGTCCCACCCCATACTTGTCAGACTTGCGGGTCAGCCTGTGCTTATGACCCCATGGATAGTCAGGACACAGGTGCACAGGCTACATCTACAGCTAAGCAGATGGTGATGATAGATACCCTCCTGAGTGAGACTTTCAGCCTTGATGCTCAAGTAAATATTAGCAATTTCATTGAATTTAATTTATTAAATTTCATTTTTGAAATGCAAGATTAACTAATTTAGTTTGATGATTTTAATGAAATTTCAAGGTCATAGCATTGATGCAGTTTTTAGTGGTTCTCCACTTGCATATTACACTACATCATCTACTGTTGGGGTATGTAACTAGTAAACAATTATAAATATTACATGTGAATAGCATCGTTATATGAATGGTATTCTAATATCTGATTTTGGATGTTGAATAGGTTAATATTAGAGATTTCACAGCAACACCTACTAGCAGTGGTGGACTTCAAAGCTTCACGGAGGTAATAAAATAAATAGTTTAATGAATGAATTGTACTTACTAGATTTTTGTATGTGACTTGTGTGCTTTATTGTGTGTACTTCCATGTTTAGGTGAACGTGTGTGTATGTTAGGATCTATGATTTGCATCACTATTATAGTTTTCGTAATTGAATAATGTTGTTTTATTTCCATATGATGCAGGCTACGGAGACACCTCCTAATGTTCATAGGGCAATGGAGCATGGTGTGACCTCTGCAATTCATAGCTCCATGCCATTGACAGGGGTATGAGGTAGATTAATAAATTTCAATTTACATTCATTGTTATAGTTGTTTATTTTTGAAAAATTAAAAGATTATTGATTTGAAGTTTAATTTCTATCTGGATGGTTTCTATAGGACATGACATCACCATAGCCTAATCCTGCTACTAAGGCAAGTGAGGAGACAAATTATATGGTAGCGATAAGTGATTATTTTGTCAAATGTTTTATTTTTTATAACATGTAATTTCTATATATTAATGTCTATACTTTTTATTGTAACAACTACACATGCAGGAAGAACTAAATAGGAGGAGCAGCCCTCAGGTTCATAGTAGACCACCCACATATGTGCCTCCATCCCCTAGAAGATCAAAGGCTTCCCATGATCTATTCTCTTCACCAGCCAGAGAGGAATGACTTTTTATTGTGTTCCTTTGTTGTATGCTTATATGGCATTTGTGGACATATATTTTGTATTTCATATAGTTGACATTGTATGCCTATATGGCATTCTTGTAAGCCTATATGGCTATTTTGTATATATGTTATACTTATATCGATAGATATTGATGTATGCCTATATGGATATTTGGTTAATACAAATCTTTTTTATTGATGGCGTCCATACTTGCATTATAAATCCACGTTTGAATAGATATTTGTAGATGGCTACTTCAAATATTTAAAGTCCAATTGTATTACATAGGATGTTTAATTTTCTAATAAGCCAGCTATTGTTATTCAAGTATCAGCTATTGATGTTTGGAACTAAAAGATAAAATTTGTATTTAAAAAATAAAAATGAATCATCATGTTGAACAGAAAATATTCATATTCTTTATGAGTTGCTCAATTGAAAATATTCAAATGAGTATGTTGATCCATATTCTTTATGAGTTGGTCAATTGAAAATATTTTTTAATTTCTTGTTATTATACCATATTGGGATGCAAAGAGTATGTTTATTGTTTTGAATAAGATAGTCAAAATCATATGCTTATGAGCACCTGATGACCATTGTGGTTATTAAATGTAATTCCTCTTGCATATAAGGCGAGGTTATGAGATTACATTGAGTCTTACCTAATTTTATTATGTAACATAACATTGGGGATATAGGCTTCCATAATTCATCAACAATCAAGGTTCAAGGTTGTCATTGAAGTCAAAGCGTCAAGGTTGTTTGTCATTGATGTCAAGGTTGATGCCATGATGTTGATAAGGTGATACAGTGATTCAAGGTAGGTGATGGTCATGAGGTGCATGATGTTGTGAATATGGTTTTCATGATAAGGTCTCTCAATTCATGTTAATGCTGCACAAGACAAACATGGTTCATATGATGCAAGGTTCATGTTCATGGTGGATGTGGTTTTGTTCATGCAAGGTTTTGTTGTGAATATGGTTTTCATGATAAGGTCTATCTTGAAAGGTTGATATGATGCAAGGTTCATATTCATGGTGGATGTGGTTTTGTTCATGCAATAAGAAGTTAGAGAAGACACAAGATTTCATAATGATAATCTTATTGATAGTTAGGGTTTGCATATTGGGCATTAAACCCTAAAAAGAATCTACTTTTCTTAAGACTTTAAAACCCTTAATTGCATATCATGTGTAAAGTGCACTTTTGTTTTAATTTAATATTAACTTATAATCAGAAGTTACTATCACTTAAATCAACCTACTAAAGGGTCTTTAAGTCATTAGTTCACCGGCCCTTCAACCTAACTTAACCGGTGTCTCTGGTAAACTGTCATAAGCTTGAGTGCCATATCATAATCGAAGGTCATATTTAATTGATATGAGGGCAGGAAAAAGGATTGGAAGGTCAGTATTTAAAAGGAATTTGGAATACAAAAAATCATCTCTATGCAGTTGAATTTGATGCGCATGCCTTTATAAAAGGCTAAAAGACAACTTTATGCAGGATATCATGGTATTTGTAGTGTTTAAAGATTGAAGACTAGTTAGTGTTTGTAGCTCGAACTGTTTTGGCATGTTTGGGTGTGAAACAGGACCATGCCTAGCCTAAATGTTCCCATCTAGACACATTGGAATTGTTGGTTTGGCCGCATGAGGAGAAGAACAAAAGTTGCACCCCTTTGCAACTTTACACTGCCTCCTTTTGATGATTTTTGGGGCAGCATAAAAATTTTCACCATGGGCAAACGCCTCAGAGATATACAAATTTGAGAGAGGTTATTGTAGAGGGACCCTACATGATCACGTTGCCTCAGACGGAATGTTTCTAAGTGACACAATTTCTAAGTAACAACTCGTCAAAAATAGCTACCTTTTTGTACTTTGGACTCTTCAGGGATATCACTGGTACAATGTAGCTCAGACTGTTTTGGCATGTTTGGGTACAAAATAGGACCATAGCTAGCCTAAACATACCCATCCCAATGCGTTGGAACTGTCAGTTTGGTCGCATCAGGAGCAGGACAAAAGTTACGCCCCTTTGCAACTTTACACTGCCTCCTGACAATTTTTGGGGTAGCAGAAAACCTTTCACCATCGAAAAATGCCTAAGAGATATAAAAAACTGAGAGAGGTTATTGTAGAGGGACTATACATGATCGCATTACCTCAAACAAAATGTTTCTAAGTGACATGGTTTTTGAGTAACATCTCATCAAAGATTGTTGTCATTTTGCACTTTGGACTCATCAGGGATATCGTCGGTACAATGTAGCTCGGAATATCTTGACATATTTGGGTGAAAAAAAGGGCCATTCCTAGCATAAATGTACCCATCCGAACACATTGGAATAGTCAATTTGGTCACATCAGGAGCAGGACAAAAGTTACACCCCTTTGCAACTTTACACTACCTCCTCTTGACGATTTTTGGGGCAACAGAAAATATTTCACCACGGGGAAACGCCTTAGAGATATAAAAAACTGAGAGTTTATTATAGAGGCACTCTATGTGATTGTGTTGCCTTAGATGGAATGTTTCTAAGTGACACAGTTTTCAAATAACATCTCGTCAAAGATTACTGCCTTTTTGCACTTTGGACTCTTCAGAGATATCGTCGGTACAATGTAGCTCGGACAATTTCAACATGTTTGGGTGAAAAAAAGGACCATACCTAGCATAAATGTACCCATCTAGATGTGTTGGAACAATTAGTTTGTTCACATTAGGAGCAAGATGAAAGTTACACCCCTTTGCAACTATACATTGCCTCCTAACAATTTTTAGGGTAGCAAAAAACTTTTCACCATGGGCAAACGCCTTAGAGATATAAAAAACCTAGAGAGGCTATTGTAGAGGCACTCTACATGATCATGTTGCCTCAAAAGGAATGTTTCTAAGTGACACAGTTTTCAAGTAACATCTCGTCAAATATTGTTGCCTTTTTACACTTTGGACTCTCCAGGGATATCATCGGTACAATGTAGCTCGGACTGTTTAGACATGTTTCGGAAAAAAATAGGACCATGCCTAGCATAAATGTACCCATTCAGATGTGTTGGAATAGTCAGTTTGGTCGCATTAGGAGCAGGACAAAAGTTACACCCCTTTGCAACTTTACATTGCCTCCTGATGATTTTTGGGGTAGCAGAAAACCTTTCACCATGGGCAAATACCTCAGAGATATAAAAAATTGAGAGAGGTTATTGTAGAGGCACTCTCCATGATCACATTGCCTCAGACAGAATATTTCTAAGTGACACAATTTTTGAGTAATATCTTGTCAAAAATTGCTACCTTTTTGCACTTTGGACTCTTCAAGGATATCGTCGGTACAATGTGTTTTGCACTGTTTCGACATGTTTGGGTGAAAAATAGAACCATTCCTAGCCTAAACATACTCATTTGGACATGTTAGAACTGTTAATTTGGTCACATCAGGACCAGGACACCAAAAATGCAAAAGCTGCTTTGTGCAACTTGACAACATTGACACTTTTTTGCAATGGGACTCAAAGACTCAAACTGACCCCAAATGACTCAAAGTGACTTAAAAACAAATGAAATGGTCTTAGAAGACCTTATTACATACAATTGACTCAATCAAAACAAAGTTTCATTTTTTGACCCCTCTTGGAGGCATGACAACCTAGGTGCCCCTGCACCATTAGTGCAACTGAAGTCGATAAATTTTTCCTATTAAGAAAAAGAGCTTCGCTTAGCTTCAAGAAATATAAATATTCTATATTGACAAGTCCAACCACGTGAAGGTGGAAGCTCATGTGGCCTCACCTAAGACCTAAGACACATGTAGTCTAGTAGATGTAGGACACCTAATACACCTATTGTACAGTATGTACATCAAGATTTTACAGACATAGTAGACCTAAGACACCTAGTTATTATACCTTATCATAGTCTAGAACTAAGTCAACTAGACACCTAGATTATAGTTCTACCTAAGACACCTATTATGGTATACCTATTTGACATATAGTACATACCTAAGACACCTAGATTAAATTATAGAAGACACCTACCTAGAAGACATGTAGATCATTCTAGATTATACCTTATTCTAGTCTCTAGACAGGTCTTTGATATATAGTATCTACCTAAGACACCTAGATTAGATTAAATACCTTTTTCTAGCTCTATCTACCTAGTTGACATATCGTATATACCTAAGACACAATTAGAGACACCTATTATCTAGTTAGAAACCAAGACACCTAGAGACACCTATATTTTATACATTACCTAGATTTTATACATTATTCTCAGGATCAACTTCATCCATCACTTAGGCCTAACCCCATGAAGCATAACATGATGTAAAAATATGTATATGTGTAAGAATGCAGTAGCAAATAAAAAAAGACAAACCTTAAAAATAAATGTGCATACTTACAATTCAATGTAACATGACTTTACAAAATCAATGTGAAACTTACAAATTAATTCAATGAACCATCCAGGTCTGCTTTACTCTTTATTGTGTCAAGTATTGCTTCATGGTCAAACTCACACACCTTCCATAAGGTCTTGTTCAAAGGTGTACCCCAATACTGTATCAAATGAACATTGGATGCCACGACAAGGTTCGAATAATGGAGAATCTTCCAATGTGTGTCAAAGTCCTGAAATAGCCAAACATTAACACTCTTATGTGGGTACCTTCTAACCCATGTTCCAGTAATAACCACAGAGCCTATAGGGTATTCGATATTTTTTCCATTTGTAACTGGGGCCTCCAATTTCTTTTTGGCCTCAACACAATGACATAAGTAATAATATGTTCCCTCTTCATTATCTTCATTTGCAATAACTGCATATATGTGCCCTACATTGATATGTGTAGCAAATTAGATGAAATTAGTCAACATTACAAAAACACTACAAAGTAAGATGATATTAGGAATTTCAAAAACTATGCAAATAGATATATTACCTGGTTGAACTAGATCTGATATGTGGTCAAAGTCAATTGATGATTCCATCTATGTTAGTTCCAGTGCTGTCAGGGGTCGATATGTGTCAAGTGGGTTAAGATAACTTAACTGCCATTCGTCAACCCACTCCTTTGACTCACACTCATCCCAGGCTTGAATTGTACAGGAAGAACAAAAGCATGACATCTTTCGCATATGGATACTACATGAACCTGTAATTGAGCTTCTGAAAGAGTGCATCTCACTTGATCCTATCAGTGTAGAATAGTCCTCATATGGTGCAATGTTAGTATCATCTATCAACCAAAAAAATATATGAACTAAAGACTTACCTTCATTACCTGGACCCATGGAAGCATTACACCACTCAACGATCGATTTTGCATCTATCAACTTTGCATTGTCTTTATACTTTAACTCTTCTTGTGTTATGGCTCTTTTGATACATGCTCCTGCACCATCATGCTCCCCCTTTCCATGCCCGGCCTCACAAAAGTTCCACATATGCTGAATACCTATAAAATTATGCCTCCTTCTCAGCCAATAGAAATTCTGTGAGTTCTTGAATTGTGACACACAGTTATCCGACTATATGATATGTTGACTGAACGATATGCCCCTTCTAGCCAAATCATTGTAGAATACCTAAAAGAAACCTTGCACAAACTCTATAGAATGCGTGTGATCATCACTAATATAGAAATGATACTCCCTTATGATCTTTCTGTCATCCTCTATACTATCATTCACATGAATGAATGCGATGTGCACAAATATAGAAACCTGTGTAGAGTTGTAATATTGTGATTGCACCTCACACTATGGCTGTAGACTGTACTTCTCTACAAAGTCAACGACTGAAACAATGCTACCAACCGAAAATGTGTCCTTGCATAACTTGAATTCCAAGTCCAACCATCAAGCTCGATGGGCATGTCTTGCATACTCATACACTATGTTGTCACAAAATATAGGCATAAACTAATACACTAGAATCTTTTCAATAACCAATTCACACCTCTTTGCTTTTTTACATCTTTTGTATTGTATGCCACTATTTTATACTTGTCGAAGTCTACTAGTTTGTTTCCAACCACATGTGTTCATTCCATATGTTCACATATTGGCAAATGTTGTAAGCCACCTCAATGATGACATGTGCTATCCAAGCATAATTTCTTGTAGAATATTTGACCTTCCTCTCTTTCACATAAAATTCTTGATATGAAGTCTCTTGAAGATGTTGGTGGGGCATGTATGGCACAACCCTGCAAAACATTGTTAGTATGCAAATCTAAACTATAGACCTATAAACATCAAAATGGTTAAAAAATTCAATATGTAATCTACAACAACAAGTAGTGCATGTGTGATTTATCTTGACATAGAAATGTTTTAGCATTTCAAAATATCTTTGACAAATTTTAATTTGAGGATACTTCTCTAGAAATTTACCATAAAACTATGTTTGAGTCTCATCCAAAAAATGCTTTGGATGTGGCTCACATTTCTGAGTACCAATTCTCCTTCTTACAATATCCCTTTGATTTAGAGATACCCTTGTGTAATTCTTCTAAAAGTCTTCAATTAGTGATCTCAATGCTTCAACAATTGGTTTATCTTTTCATGGTAGTCTCCCCAAGAATCCCCATAATTCATTGGCATTAGTGTCCTCAATTCTTTGGCATCTTCCAACAGCTCTTGATAAAGTTTTCCTATTAATTCTTAATTCTTGACTCGTATTTCTAATGAGACGAGCTTTCCTCATTTGACTACTTACAATACTCGATGTAATCACATGCCGTGTTGCATTACTATCTTTTGTGCGTGAGGTGTTACCCACACTCTCATACGCACTCATTGGATTCTTGACAATAGATTTTTCACTTGAAGCCTCTGATGTTCTCAACCCAAGAATCTTCATGATGGACCTATACTTTATACTTTACATCATTTCAACAAATAGTTGACATCTTGCAGTCTCATTTAACTTTTCAAAGAACAATCTCCAAATCTTATGAGCATATCTTCTACAAGTGTGTTTTGGAATCTTACCTTCCATTGGCTGCAAAATATTCTCAACAATATCAATCAAATACTTTGGCTTTCTATGCAAAATTCTAGGTGGTGTTAAGCTAGGTAAATTCATCTCAACATTAGGAATTTCATCAATATTTAAATGAGATGGGCTAGATGGCATACCTTCGATTGAAGATGGAATAGATGGCATACCTTGAGGTTGAGGTGGGAATGATGGCATACCTCCTTCATCACATGGGAGTGATGATGTACTCTCAACATGAGATGTGGTAGATGGTGTCCCTACATGTTGACTTGTGGTAGAGGATGTGTCTCCAACTATGGTATTCAAATCTCTCATAGCACGAAGTTTTTGCATTCATTCTCTTTATGCCGTCACTACCATATCTCTTTGTGATGGTTGTGGTTCCTCTTCAATTGGCATGTCTTCATTTATCGTGTCCAATTTCCTCTTCTCACAAAGTTCCCTCATAGCCATTTCTTTCTTTGCATTCTTAGCTTCTATCTCTTCCTATGTTGGTTTAATTCTTGATCGTTTCCTCAGCATGATGGAGAATTTGTTTGTAGCATGATAAAGAGACCAATATTAGTTCCTAAGAAATGAATCCATACAAATAACTAAAATATATGTCATTCAACCCTTCATAGTAAATGTACATACAATCATCATGTAAAAGAGTAAATGTCACTCAACCAAAATAGGTACAAAGCATATAAAGAAAATTATTGCAGCCATACAAAGCATTATTGCACAATGTTATTGCAGGCATACAAAGCATTATGGTATAAAGTTCACTTCAGTCCTAGATGAGGATAAGGTCAAAGGAGAGTCACCTATTGACTCTACAAGTGAAGAGTACATGGGACTTCATGTTTGTTGTTACTAGGGCTACTAGGATTTGGAATTGAGAAGGTGTTTTGTTGGTACTAGGGATACTAGGATTTGGGTGGCTTGTGAAGGAATAGACAACAATTGAAGAGTGTAGACTTTAGTAAGTGTTTAGAATGGTTGTATCTAAGTTCCTAAGGGGTAAGAAGACCTCTAGTAGCCTTGTTAGGTTTTGAAGTATTGAAGACCCTCTTTGTGCCTTTGTATAGGGAGATTGCTTGAGAGGAAAGCTTATGAAATTTGAAGAAACAATTGGTATGATCCCTTTGGATTGAGTTGAACCCTACCTCTGCATCACATACCTAGGATTGTCATAAAAATCATTAGACTAATCTCTATAATTTAAGGTATTGAATGGTATATAGTCGATCAAAGTAACCATCATCATGAATAGGTGCATAAGGAATGTCCTAGCCCAAGATATGTGCATACAAATCATCATGTCATGTGCATACTTGTATGATCTTGGCACCTATTCATTTGTATTTTAACTTGTTAATATGACAAGATAATAGTGGGATTGTATTTTTATTATGTTGTAAGGATTTATTCTTGTATAGTTTGACATCATGGTATGTTAAGGTTTGTTTATTACACGTAATTATTAAAGAGCCCAAGTGTAGAAAATATACATGGCATCATGTGAGATTGTAGGCTTCTTTCTTGATTGGGAATGTGTCTATTTTAAACATGTATGATAAATCATGATAAAGTAATTCAAATAGAATTAAGGAAAATGTAAAGAACATACATGTAAAGACTTGACATAGCTAAAAAATAGAGATTCGAATGGATAGAGTACCTAATTATGTAGTGTTTTTTTCTTCTTGCATCAAACTCCTCAACAATTTGAGTTTTTCACCACTTTTTTCCTTTTCAATGTTAAATTGAATAACACTCAAATATAATTAGTAACAACAATACTTTTAACCAATCTATAATGTTAAATTCCTAAAATTGAATCACAAGTAACATTGCAACACTACAAATATTGAAACTTGAATAGATATATATCAAATTTGGTGTGAAAACTATGTTATTTCCTCCTTCTCAAGTTGGCAAAGCAAAAAAGGTGGTGGAAAGATCATGCAAAGGTGGTAGAGTGTGTAAAATGTGCATGTGAACTTCCCAACAGCATGAAAGCACTTCTTTTTGTTGGAACACGTGCATAATCAACACAAAAATAGAGCATGTGGGCCTGGATCACGGGGGTCAACACTTTTTTACCATTTCTATAGCAGGACAAAATGTGAGCATGTTATATCGCGCTCACGTTTTGTCCTGCTATAGATTGATCCATAAATATTTGTGCCTATCTCAACTTTGATAGCACCTTTACAATATCTCACCTCTAGTTCCATTAGCTCATGTTCTATATCTCACTTATCTCTCCCCCTCACCTCTCTACCTCTCCCCTCTCCATGTCTCTCAGTTGCTCCTTGTCTACCTCTCCATCCATCCTTAGCCATCTAGATCTTAATTAATCGTAAACCCTAAATCCATCTATCCCTATTCCTAAACCCTCAACGGGCTTGATACTATACCTTAAACCCTAATCCATTATCCCTAAACCTTCCAACCCTATCCCTAATCCTTATACCCTCAACACTCTACTTTAACCCTACTCCCTCGACCCTCAAACCTATCCCTAAACCCTCAACCCTCGAACCTCAACCCTCAACATCAAACCCTAATCTCTCAACCCTTAACTCTAATCCCTAACCCTAAACCCTATCCCTAAACCCTCAACACTATACCTTAAACCATAATCCCTCAACCCTAAACCCTAAACCCCATGCCTAAGCCCTAATCCGTCAACCCTCAACCCTAATCCCTCATCCCTAAACCCTAAACACTATCCCTATTCCTAAACCCTTAATGGGCTCAATACTATACCTTAAACCCCAATCCCTTATCCCTAAACCCTCCAACCCTGTCCCTAATCCTTATACCCTCGACACTCTACTTTAACCCTAATCCCTTGACCCTCAACCCTATCCCTAAACCCTCGACCCTTGAACCTCAACCCTCAACCCTTAATGTCAAACCCTAATCCCTCAACCTTTAACTCTAATCCCTCGACCCTCAACACTATCCCTAAACCCTAAACCCTCAATGTCAAATCCTAATCCCTCAACCCTTCACTCTAATCCCTCAACCCTAAACCCTAAATCTTATCCCTAAACCCTAATCCTTCAACCCTCAACCCTAATCCCTCAACCCTCAACTCTAATCCCTCATCCCTAAACCCTAAACTCTATCCCTATTCCTAAACCCTCAATGAGCTTGATACTATACCTTAAACCCTAATCCCTTATCCCTAAACCCTCCAACCCTATCCCTAATCCTTATACCCTCAACACTCTACTTTAACCCCAATCCCTCGACCCTCAACCCTATCCCTAAACCCTCAACACTCAAACCTCAACACTCAACCCTCAACGTCAAACCCTAATCCCTCAACCCTTAACTCTAATCCCTCAACCCTCAACCCCATCCCTAAACCCTCAACCCTATATCCTCAACCCTCAACCCTCAATGTCAAACCCTGATCCCTCAACCCTTAACTCTAATCCCTCAATCCTCAACCCTATCCCTAAACCATCAACCCTAAAACCTCAAACCTCAAACCTCAACCCTCAACATCAAACCTTAATCCCTCAACCCTTAACTCTAATCCCTCGACCGTCAACTCTATCCCAAACCATCAACCCTAAAACCTCAACCCTCAAACCTCAACCCTCAACGCAAAACCATAATCCCTCAACCCTTAACTCTAATCCCTTAACCCTAAACCCTCAATACTATAGCTTAAACCCTAATCCCTTAACCCTAAACCCTAAACCCCATCCCTGAGCCCTAATCCATTAACCCTCAACCCTAATCCATCAACCCTCAACCCTAATCCCTCATCCCTAAACCCTAAACACTATCCATATTCCTAAACCCTCAATGGGCTCGATACTATACCTTAAACCCTAATCCCTTATCCCTAAACCCTCCAACCATATCCCTAATCCTTATACCCTCGACACTCTACTTTAACCCTAATCCCTCGACCCTCAACCCTATCCCTAAACTCTCAACCCTCAACCCTCAACGTCAAACCCTAATCCCTCAACCCTTAACTCTAATCCCTCGACCCTTAACCCTATCCCTAAACCCTCAACCCTAAAACCTCAACCCTCAACCCTCAACATCAAATCCTAATCCCTCAACCCTTCACTCTAATCCCTCAACCCTAAACCCTATCCCTAAACCCTCAACACTATACCTTAAACCCTAATCCCTCAACCCTATACCCTAAACCTTATCCCTAAACCCTAATCCCTCAACCCTCAATCCTCAACTCTAATCCCTCATCCCTAAACCCTAAACACTATCCCTATTCCCAAACCCTCAATGGGCTCGATATTATACCTTAAACCCTAATCCCTTATCCCTAAACCCTCCAACCCTATCCCTAATCCTTATACCCTTGACACTCTACTTTAACCCTAATCCCTTGACCCTCAACCCTATCCCTAAACTCTCGACCCTCAAACCTCAACCCTCAACCCTCAACGTCAAACCCTAATCCCTCAACCCTTAACTCTAATCCCTCGATCCTCAACCCTAGTCCTAAACCCTTAACCCTAAAACCTCAACCCTCAACCCTCAATGTCAAACCCTAATCCCTCAACCCTTAACTCTAATCCCTCAACCCTAAACCCTATCCCTAAACCCTCAACACTATACCTTAAATCCTAATCCCTCAACCCTAAACCCTAAACCCCATCCCTAAGCCCTAATCCATCAACCCTCAACCCTAATCCATCAACCCTTAACCCTAATCCCTCATCCCTAAACGCTATCCCTATTCTCAAACCCTCAATGGGCTCAATACTATACCTTAAACACTAATCCCTTATCCCTAAACCCTCCAACCCTATCCCTAATCCTTATACCCTCAACACTCTACTTTAACCCTAATCCCTCGACCCTAAACCCTATCCCTAAACCCTCGACCCTTGAACCTCAACCCTTAACCCTCAATGTCAAACCCTAATCCCTCAACCCTTAACTCTAATCCCTCAACCCTCAACCCTATCCCTAAACCCTCAACCCTAAAACCTCAACCCTCAACCCTCAACGTCAAACCCTAATCCCTCAACCCTTAACTCTAATCCCTCAACCCTAAACCCTATCCCTAAACCCTCAACACTTTACCTTAAACCCTAATCCCTCAACCCTAAACCTAAACCTTGTCCCTAAGCCCTAATCCGTTAACCCTCAACCCTAATCCATCAACCCTCAACCCTAATCCATCATCCCTAATGTGAGGCGGATTACTTTTCCTTCCTTATTTTGATTGTTTTACATTTTAGTTGATGACATTATCATACTTTTAGAGACTATTGTTCCATTATGCAGATTTGCTTATATCTCCTAATTTTGATTTGACATTGATTAGACATGTGGTGATTTGATTTGATCATATTTTGATGCTATGTTGAGACTAGACATGTGAGATATATTAGATGATGTCTATTGATTTGATTTCTAGTTCTTTATGTGATAATGATTATGTGACATTAGATAGAAAATGCAATTTAATCTTGAATTATGTTGTAGATGATTAATGTTCTATTCACTGGCATGAATTTAACTCTAGTTACTTCGGGTATGATTATTCATGATATGATTGACACTTGATCTGATGTGTAGGATTATATTCCCAGGCCACGGGAAATTGGAGGTAGTATTCACACATATGTTATTCCCTGTGAAACCGATCCATTCCCAAAAGGGATGAGGATCACATTTGATTCGAATGTTGTTTAAGTACTTGTTTGTTTTATTATTTTGGCCTAGTACCCCTTTATTTAAATTAATTTATATCATGTGTTGTATATTTTTATTGTTTTACACCACTTGGTATTGTTTTTATTTTTGGGCCATTTAAAGTGAATTTATGACTCCCTAGGTGAACCTTAGTGTCCCAAAACTTACCCTAGGTGGTTACCCATGGGTCTAGGGTCAATTTTGACTAACTAAACCTTGGGGCAACTCACTTTTGGTCACTCTAATCTGAGCTTTAGTCAAAGTGACGAATTTTGAAATGGCTAAGGGTGGGAGATGAGTCATGCTTTGGGAAAGACTCATCTCCCTTCCCAAAGTTTGGGCATCCCTTCACCAAGAAGACTTGGGAGGTTTCCAAGACTCCCAAATGTGTGGGATCTCCCTCCAAGACTCTCACACATGTGTGAGAGCATCTTGGAGGGAGATGGCTCTCGTGGAGAATAAGAGGATGTCATATGGCATCACTTATCCTCATGGAGGCTTGAAGGGAATTGCCACCTCACCACTTAGTCTCTCACACATGTGTGAGAGCACAAGTGGATAAGGTGAGAATTGGGATGGAATTGGAGGGTGACACTTGTAACCCTCACACTACCTCTCCCTTCCAAGTGGCATAGGATGAGGAAGGAGAAGGTGACAAGTGTCACCTTCTCATTCCTCAAGGCCAATTTAAAAGGCCTATATTACGTCCTCTTGAAGAGGAGTGTGGGGTTCTTGCATTTTGTATTTTTTTTCTATTCTTGGAGTTTCTTTTGGGGAGTTAGAGAAAATTTAGAGATTGGAAGATTTGGAGAAGCTTGGAGCTCTTCACCAAACGTGCTTCCATTTTTAGGGTTTTGAAAGTAAGCTCCATGACTATGGCCATTTACCCTTGCATATTTCATTTATGTTGTGTTTGTGGTTTTTGTTGTTTGTTGCTTTCATTTTAATGTGGGTTGGGAGTTTGGTGAGAGCACCTCCATTTGGAGGTAAGGCTCAAATTGTATGGGGTAGGGGAGAGTGAACCACCTCGAGGTCATCTCCTTATTTTGTGCTACTTATAGCCTTGAGGGATTTTTCTTGATGTTGAGAACATTTTGATGGCAAGAGTGCCATGATAGTTTTTTTAAGTATTTGGAGGTATGTATTTTAGAGGTTATGGCTTGAGGCCTTGAGATTTGGTGATTTTGAGATCATGGAGTGGCCTCTTGAGTTGAGGGGTCCATTCCCTACCCCCATCAAACTCATTTTCATGAGTTTTGTTATGTGTTAAGCCTTGGGTAATTGTTGAGCTATTTTTGTGTTGCTTGTTGTGATGGGTGTGTGCAACCGTGTGATTCCTACCTCCCTAGCTCGGGGGTGACCCACTTGCGGGTCTATGGTAGGGAGGAGGGCATTTCATAGTGGCTTGGTTCCCCTTTTGTTGTGTTGCTTCTTGCAGGTTTGTGGTGGAAGAAATGGGACTTGGAGAAGCTCATTTTCACCTCATTTGCATTATTTTTGTTGGTTGTTTTGAGCCATGGCCTTTGAGGCCCTATTGTAATTTTTGACAAGTTTATTACTATCCATTGTGTTGGCTATAGTAAGAGAATGTAATGTGAGCACTCTTATGGTTTATTCAAAAAAAATTTGTTTACTACTCTATGCTGTTGAGTTTATGTGTAATGGAGAAATGCAAGGGAAAATACACTTGCTATCATTTTTACTTCAAAAAAAGAAATATGTGTTGCTGAAAAAATTTTAGTGTATGCTAGAAAAAAAAAGAGAAATTAGATGTATAATTTTCTGTTATGTTTGCACTAAAATTTTATGTTTATTAATATGTTGTTTGTGAATATAAGTTGTTGAAAATTTAAGTGAAATTATATTTCCTGCCTTATAGATTTTGTCAAAAAAAAGGGTATTTCTATACATTTATTTTTAAAAAAATATAGATGCTACTAAATTATTTTATGATACAAAACTGAAATTATTATTCTATGTCATTTAAAATTATTGTTATTGGGAATATTAGTATTATATATATATAAGTACATATATATATACAGATATAAAACAAGTGCATATATATTTAAATTTATTGACACAAACTATTTTCTTTAAATCTGTGTGTATATATATATACATACAAAACAACATATATATATTTAGATATATCAAATAAAATGTTGTGTATACTTCATGTGGATCAAGGGTTACAAATAAGAGAGAGCTGAGTTAAAGAATGTCGGCGAGGGTTTGAGAACGGCGTTTGTTTTTTATTTAGAGAACAAAAAAAAGACAAAAAAAAAGAAGTTGTGGGGGGGACGGCGGCCACAGCCGCCACCCACCCCCCTTTCCTCTTATGTCACGGGTGTGGGGAGGGGTGTGGGTGGGGGCTCAACCCCCTCCCCACACCCATCTCCCTCTTAAAAAAACTGCGGACCGCAGCGTGTAGTCTCCTGAGCAGTGGTAATGTGGGAGTATCCGCCCCCACCCTCGCCGGATTTAAAACTGAGAACTATACCATTTGTTAAGAGGGTGGGGGCGGATACTCCCACGTTACCACCGCTCAGGAGACTACACGCTGTGGTCCGTAGTTTTTTTAAGAGAGAGACAGGTGTGGGGAGGGGGCTGAGCTCCCACCCACACCCAAGTTTTTATGTTAGATATTAAGTATATATATATATCCTTCTATGTATCTCTGTATTTAGGCAAAAATATACACCTCCATATTTATATTCAATATATATATTTATTTATATATAATTATATACACATAGATGTATATATATATACAAATAAATATATATGTATACAAAATATATATATATAATAAAATAAAAAGAAACCCTACGGGGTATACTCAGAAATATATACCTCCGTATGTAAACCCTCGTGGCGGCCATTGTTGAAGGAACTCCAAACCTGCAAAAGAGAAGCCTAAAGAAAACAAGAGAAGAGAAAAGAAAAAAACAATGAGAGAAGAAAACATAAGAATAAGATAGGGTTTCCCAAAAGAAAATAATAAAATAATGATTTAGGGCATCTCTTGAAAACAAGTAATAAAATATTAGATTAGGGCATTTGATGGGTGAGAGGGAAATTAGTTTTGCTAATTTAATTATTTTCCCATTTCTCCCATGTGCATGGGAGATTGTGCCTCCCTCTCTTTTTCTTTTCAAAGTCTTTTGGTTCATTTATTTTCTTGTCAGATTAGTTAATTTTGTTTTCATTTAGTGTTTTTTTAATTTTTTTTGAGAATGGAATGTTTTATATTTGGGATGTTTTATCCCTTTTGAGATATTTATTTGGACTTCCATTTTAATTAATTGTCCGTTTAAATTTGTTATGTTGGAAATCTTTTCGAATGTTATTTTTTAATTTTAATCGGTTTTATTATTATTTTACGGGGAAAGGTATTTTAATTTTTCCCCTTTATCTTTTATTTTTGTGGGTAAGTTAATAAATATAATGGTCTAAATTATATTTATTAACGAACTTAATTTTGAAGTTTATTTTTTGTGGCATTTAATTATTTTCAAATTTTTAATATTTAATTGTAGGGTCGATTTATTTGGCTTTGGTGAGATATTTAATTTTTCCTTAAGTTTAATTATTATTTTTAAATTTTTCTTTGAATTCTTGTTGGATTTTTTATTTTAAAATTTTTAATTCGATTATTGAAAATGTGTTATGCTGTCGAATTTTTCCTAGATTTTAGAGTTTTATTTTTATGTCATTTTATTGACTTTCATTTTATCACTACATCTTATCATGTGTCTATCATGCATTTTATTTTCATATTTTATTTATTTGTTTTCGTTTTTGTATTAGAGATAGGGTTGGGTTTCTGAAACTGACGAAATCACCTTCTCACCTAGGAAACTTAGGGTTCAGATTTGAAACATCCTAACCCTAGAAGAAGCACATTTTCACATCGCATATTCCCCTAGTCAACTTTCATCACGCAGGGGATTACGAAGGAAGGCACACTTCCCTAAATATGTTGACATGATTATGCCTCACGTGTATTGCCACCGAGCACGCAGACGCGTGCGAGGGGGTTCCTAGGGACATGTGGAATTTTTTTTGTATTTTGTGTCATGACCATGTGTCAAATGTGGACATGACATGTGTGTTGTGTGTCATGACCGCATGGGAAATATGGGCATGACACCTAAAACCTAAACACTATCCCTATTCCTAAACCCTCAAGGGGCTCGATACTATCCCTTAACCCTTAACCCTTAAAACTTGAACCCTAAAACCTATCCCTACACCCTCGACACTCGTCACTATATCTTAAACCCTAATCCCTTAACCCTCATCCCTAAAGCCTCAACCCTAAATCCTTAAACCTTCAACCCTAAACCCTATCCCTAATCCCTCTACCCTCGACACTCTACTTTAACCCTAATCACTTAACCATCAACCCTATCCCTAAACCCTCAACCCTCAACCCTCAACCCTCAACTCTCAACATTAAACCCTAATTCATCAACCCTAAATCCCAATCCCTCAAACCTAAACCTTATCCCTAAACCATCAACCCTTAACACTATACCTTAAACCCTAATCCCTATCCCTCAACCCTTAACCCTTAAAACTTACATGCTATCCCTACAACCTCAACACTTGACACTATATCTTAAGCCTTAAACCCTCATCCCTAAAGCCTCAACCCTCAATCCTTAAACCTTCAACCCTAAACCCTATCCCTAATCCCTCTACCCTCGACACTCTAACCCTAACCTTGACATTAAATGCTAATCCATCAACCCTAAACCCTAATCCATCAACCCTAAACCCTCAACCCTCAACACTATACCTTAAACCCTAATCCATCAACCCTAAAACCTAATCCCTCAACCCTCAACCCTAAACCCTATCACTAAACCCTCAACCCTTGACAATATACCTTAAACCCTAATCCCTCAACCCTCAACCCTAAATGCTATCCCTATTCCTAAACCCTCAACCCTCGACACTTAACCCTAATCCCTTATCCCTAAACCCTAAACCCTATCCCTCAACCCTTAACCCTTAAAACTTAAACCCTAAAACTTATCCATAAACCCTCGACGCTCAACACTATATCTTAAACCCCAATCCCTTAACCCTTAGCCCTAAAGCCTCAACCTTTAATCATTAAACTTTCAACCCTAAACCCTATCCCTAATCCCTCTACCCTCAACACTCTACTTTAACCCTAATCCCTTGACCATCAACCCTATCTCTAAACCCTCAACCCTCAACCCTCAACTCTTAATATTAAACCCTAATCTGTCAACCCTAAACCCCCTCAACCCTAAACCCTATTCCTAAACCCTCAACCCTCAACAATATTCCTTAAACCCTAATCCATCAACCCTAAACCATAATCCATCAACCCTAAACCCTATCCCTAAACCCTCAACCCAAATCTCAACCCTAAACCCTAAACCCTATCCTTAAACACTCAACCCTTAGCAAGTTATACCTTAAACATTAATCCCTCAACCCTCAACCCTCAACCCTAATCCCTCATCCCTAAACCCTAAATGATATCTCTATTCCTAAACCCTCAACCCAAGACACTATACCTTAAACCCTAATCCTTTAACCCTAAACCTTAAACCCTATCCCTCAACCCTTAACCCTTAAACCTTAAAACCTATCCCTAAACCCTCAACCCTATACCCTCAACAATATACTTAAGCCCTAATCCCTCAATCATCAACCCTATACCTTAAACCTGAAGACTACACCCTCAAACCCTCATCCCTAGACTATATAACCTTACCCTTATATCCTAAACCTCGAATATTGTGCCTCAACCCTATACTTAAATTAAACCTAAACCATACGTGCTCTTAAGCCAAGTCACCCTATGCCTTATATACCCTCAATCCATATCGTAAAACCTAAACCCTAATCCCCGCGCCTTACACACTTAATCGTAGACACTCAACAACCTGAATATTAACCCTCAACTGTAACCCTCAACCCTCTACCCTCTACCTATTACTTAAGCCCTAATCCCTCAACCCTTAACCCTCAAAACTATACAGGCTCAGGTACTTATATACACTAAACCCAAAACACTTACATACATACATACATACATACATAAATACATACATACATACATACAAACATACATACATACAAAGATGCATACATACAAGCATGCATACATGTACATACATACAAGCATGCATACATGTACATGCATACATACCTACAAGAATCGATATAAACATCCATGAAACATACTTATGAAATTTGAACATATATCATTCAAAGGAAGACATAACGCGAGCGCGTTATAACGTGCTTGCATTATGTTGAACTGGGAAAACACCGGCAAACATGCAAAAAAGCAAAAAAAGTAGAACATAACATGCTCGTGTTATATTGTGCTTTGGGAATCCCAAGCCTTGGGCTTGGGATTTTCTTTGGATTTCCAACCCAAAGGCTTGGAGTGCCTTTTCAACATCCACAGATGTGTTTTTGCAAATTCTACAAGATTTCATATAATTTTATTCGTGCTAACCCTCAAATTTGCACGTGTTTCAAGGTCAAACAAATCAAACACCTGGGTAATGTTAGGCTTTCTCTTAGCTATTTAACAATGTAATTTTTTTCACATTTTGACAATGTTAAGCCTTTCATCTTTAATTTCTTTTGTTTGTGTGTCCAATTTTGGGCAAAAACCACCGTTTGGTCTTTTTCTCATTGTAAATTAACCATTCATTAAAATTTCAAAAAAATTATATATTTAGAAACTAGACTCCATTCTACACCTATTAAAAAAAAGAAAAAATATTTTCAATTAGTTTTCAAAATTTATAGGGGTAGCATGGCCAAAATTCTATTTTTTAGGATGTGTCCACTTTGAAAATTAGTAAAAAATTAAATATTCATCAAAACATTATCAAAAAAATTAGGCATAAACTACATGTTGTTAGCTAATTTCTCACTGAAGCGATTTTAAAAATACGAAAAAAAAGTTAACTTTTTGAGGGAGCCACAAAACATGCTATGTTATGTTTTTTTGATAGAAATAACACCAATTTCTATGGCTCCCTCTTTTGAACCCCTTAATCTATACTATTTTCAAAAAAATATTAGTAGTTTAGAAAGTAGACTCGGAGCACTACGAACATTGTTTTGGGTGCATCTCCAAATTTTGAGTGTAACTATGCTCAATTTCTTATCCGAGGCTAGCATTTCCTAATTTTAGAAAAAAAGTGGCCACTTAAGACCCCTTTTTGGCCCCCCATCTTCTTGTACTTACCCTGGGTTGAGTTTTAATGGTTTATGTTAGATCCTCCTTTCACACCAAAAATTCTGAGGGCATAACAACCGAGTTGAATCTCCACTAAGCAGGAGCAGTCACCTAACAGGTTGGGCTGCCACTTGGGATGCTTCAGAAACTCAAATTTTATCAAACAATATCTCTATCTAATGCTCAAATGTTTGCAAAACCCTAATTAAGAAAAATAGTAAGTAAATTGACAAATTAAGAAAAAATCCTCTTAAGACAAGGTGAAGGGTAGAGATCCTTAACTCACTATTTTTTGAAGTTTGGAAGGTGGAAAAGTCAGGGACACTGGTGCTAGCACCCAAGTCCAAGGTACATGTTTCTTTGTAGAATCCTGATCTCCTTCCAACACTGTTATTCCCTATAACTTCAGTTTCTATGAATTCAACTATAGAGGACACTAGTGCTAGTGCCCTAGCCCCAGAAAAGCTCCACTATCCAACTTCTTTTCAGATCATGAATCCTTGATTTCTACCAACCTTCTCTGCAACTCCACTCCTTCCAGATACGACACCTATAACCTGTGATCACAAAGGCTATGGAAGGGGGTTGTGGTGTTTAGAGGCTTGCCTTGGACAAGCATCAGAGAGACATTCAAGTCTTATGAACACCATTGTCAAATACAAATGCATATCCCTGCAGGATAGAGGCAAAAATTCAAATGATAGATGATAAACAAACACAAATGATGTCACGTTGATGATGAAGCTCTCATGGATGGAAGATGCTCTTCATGCCATGAGGAGAAGATGTGAAATTTGCAATCACAAACACCACAACAATGCTCTACTCTGCAACACAATGAATATCATGAAAATCACAAGTATGCATAAAGTTCACAATCATCTTCTAGGATAAACATCCTCTAGTTTGCAAATTAAACACTAATCATGCTTATATATGCAACTACAAAGATTCCCACTAAGAATTTCATAATTTAAAATTGATATGTCGGCATAGGACCTAAATAATGATCACTAACCTGACATTTAAATTTAGGGTAGACCCAAAATAGGGCAGGACTAGGGTGCTAGCGCCCAAGTCCACCCTGCCATTTTGTTCTAGAATCATAATTATAGCATCCCCTAGGTCCTATTTGCCACAAGACTTAGGGGTTTTCTCATTGAGAGTCAAAATTAATATGCAAGATGCTCTAAATGCATTCTAAGGACCCAGGAGCTAAACCTTAAGAGGGAAAAGCTTCCAAGGGGACATTTTCTGACATAACACAATGAATTTGGGAGCTTGAATTAACAAAAGAATTTGTATGCTGGGAGACATCATCTAGGATGGGGGTATCAGAGCTTAGTATGGATGGCAAGAACATGGAATGTGGCTTTGCTCCTATTAAAAACCTTCACCTGTAAGTTCATAATCTTTTCAATTTTATATTTGATCTATGAACATTAAATCATGAGGAGATTTCTCTAAGTGACAAACTCAATCAATTTGAGGCATACATTCCTTGGGCTTTGCATAAGTTTTTTTAATTCTTGTTTAGCAAATCTTTTTGAGCATATCTTTTATCATAGCCTTTGTAACATGTCGTCACTTGGATTTCCACCCTATATTGAATAGCTATGCTGCAACAATCCAGTGAAACATGGGAGTGATTTCCAGGTGTGGGACCCTACAAAGGAAATTAAACCTCCAGAGAAGGATGGTTCCTCTTTCTGAATATGAGACTCAGAGTATACTAAGACTAAACCTAATCTATCACTATTGGGTAAAAGAGGAAGAAGGACAAACTAGAAATGAAAAGGTGATGTGTTAGGGTTAGCCGGCAAAAGATATCAATTAAATGCAAATAAATATTAAACAAAGGAAAGAAAAAATACACAGAAATAATAACAATGAGAGACAAGTTTTAACATGGTTCACCCAAACTCAAGCTACATCCACCAACAGAGAGTCCAATATTATTATCCAGTAAATCAAACCGATTACAACCAACAATCCTTGCAACTCAATAACACTGCAAAATGCTACAATACATCAATGGAAACCCTAACGCTTAGCCACTTTTATCAAGCCTTATGTTAGTTACAAAAATAGGGGTGCTGCCCCCAAACCCCCGCAAGGGGTGCTGCCCCTTGACCCCACAAGAATTTAGGGGGAAACTGCACTGATAAAAGTGTGGTAAATTTAACCTCTGAGTTTGATTAGGCTCCATATAACAACATGATGTACACCAAGTTTGAATGTTCGACCCTCAAATCAACTATACATGCACAGAATAACAACTGATAGATCAGCATACACAAATCACAAACTACCTGCAAAGGTAAAAGAAACCAATTGAAATCCAAAAGGAAAGAAGCATTCACAAATGGATACTCAAACAAAAGTATTACACAGACCAAAAGAAGTGCATGAAAAGGTAAAAATCTTATTGTTTATTATCAAGGAGGCAAGGTTAGAACTGATACAAGACATGATTTTTTAGACCAACATCCCCCAAAAAACAAAAAATTGATTTCATTCTTATATAGCATTTTACATTGAGGCACAATCACCTACTGCCATAAATTCACCCCCTGGGCATGTCAAAAGATATTTCTACAAATGAATGTCTGGATAGATTTGTTTTGTTTTGACATAAATGTAGAAAATACCTTCTCTAGAATAGTTGATGTTGGGAATTAAGGCGTCTCAACCTTGGTAATTCCTTGTATTATTTCATTATATTTATTTATTTATTGCCTATTATTGTAATTAGGATGTAAATCCTTATTGTCATCTTGTAGGAGTTGGCACTGTGATGTATCATCCTACATGGAAGGTGACCACATGTAAATTTTTCCTCACATGAGGAGATAGGCATCCCACTTAGTGGTAGAAATATTTTGCCATGTGTCAGCATCTTGGATACTGTGTAAGGGAATATTGACCGAAATGGTTATGACAAATTCCTATGACAAATCTATGATGTGTAAGAGTCGTAAATGGAAGATTCTATTATATGTGAAGACATGTGTCACAAGGCATCTTGGAAGAAGGCATCTTTGGGTGCCCCAAAGAGGGTTATGACATGTTGGAAGAGAATATGTTATTTTAGCCTATGTATGATAGATTCTCTTACAGTTGTAAGATATGACAGTTATGACAGATTCTATGATAGTCGTAAGAGTCAGAAGAGTATCCGTCATTACCCAACTTAGGAATAGGTGACCTCTTTGGGATGGGGTGATATGACAAGTGTCATTAACATCCTACAGTATTTGACAAGTGTCCATAGGCATGAGGTTTTGGGCCATGGGGCTATGTTGAACGCCCATCTCAAGATAGAGTCATTTTTGCCTTGTATCTTCTATATAAACAGGTGCTTTTGAGAGGAGATGTATTATGTTATTGACAAGTACTGTTATGTTGCCAGATTGTCTCCATATATGACTATCAAAGACTCCTTCAAGAGCATTGGCTCTAAAACTATATTGTAACCTTGATTGTTTACTAGAATACATTTGAGCTGTGTTTTAGAGTGTGGGGTTTTTCACCCGTATGGGTTTTCCCCACGTATATCCTCTCTCTCTCTCTCTCTCTCTCTACTTTCTATGTGTATGTGTATTACTACAATAGCTCTATTGTTGGGTTAACATTATTGTAATTGTAAAGATTCAAATGAATTTGCACTCATCTCTCCTCATTAAATTAGTGTAGGAAATGATTTCCGCACACCTAGCTTCCTTTCAGTTGGTATCAGAGCTTAATCACCTTTGGTCCTAATTGTTGGGTAGGGGTTTTTTGAGCTAATCTTAGATTGAGTGGGAGCTTTGTGTAGAGTATTATGTAATCTTGTTGTAGGAAGGAGATGGCTAGCACATCCAGAAGATTAGAGGTGGAGAAATTCAATGGCACTAATTTTGAGCTATGGAAACTTAAGATGGAAGACATGCTTGTTGATCATGACCTGTGGGAAACTGTATCCGGTGTAAAACCCATCGCAATGGCACAAGCTAATTGGGATCTCAAAGATTGGAAGGCTAAGGGTCTCATAAGACTCAATCTAGCTGATTCTATCCTATTAAATGTCCATGAGGAGAAGACCACGAAAGACCTTTGGAAGAAGCTGGGAGATATTTATCAGGCCAAATCCCTGGTGAACAAGCTTTTTTTGAGAAAGAAGTTGTATTCTCTAAGAATGGAGGATGGAGGATATGTTGCAGATCACTTGAATGCTTTCAACATGTTAATTGCATAGTTGACATCCATTGGTGTGAAGATGGAGGAGGAGGATAATTGTATTACCTTGTTTTGTTCTTTTTAGGACTCGTGGGATCATCTTGTTATGGCTATTGAGAGCACCACATCCACTTTCATAATAGATGAAGTGGTATTTTCTCTGTTATCTGAAGAGATGTGGAGAAAGTCTTCTGAGGCAGCCAAAGAGGCTCTTGCAGTTCGTGGAAGACCCAAGGAGAAAGGGACAAAGAAGGACAAGAAAGCTAAGAAGGGAAGATCCAAATCCCATTGGAGATCTAAATCTCCTAGAAAGTCCAAGGCTCTCTATTGGAACTGTGGAAAAACTAGGCATTTCCGAAAGGAATGCAAAGAGGAAAAGAAAAAGAAGAAGAAGAATGTCCCAGATTCAGATTCTAACAAGTCACAAGATGATGGTGATGCCTTCATCGTAGCCCTAGCCACCCATGCATCTGATGATGTGTGGTTGTTTGATTCTGATGCATCATTCCACATGACCTCGCATCGACGTTGGTTCACAAAGTATGAAGAGTTTGATGGTGGAAGAGTGAACATGGGTGATGATTCTTATCTAAAGATTGTTGTTCATGGAAGAGTCTCAATCTGATTCCTTGATGGATGAGTGAAGGGGATCACTAGGGTTATGCACGTCCCAGGCTTGGCACGGAACTTATTTTCTGTAAGTATGTTGAATGATGCATGTGTGCAGGTTTCCTTTTTGAAGGATGGATGTAAGATGAGTAGAGGATCTATGGTGCTTGCGAAGGGTACATGGAGAGGTACTTTGTTTCAGCTTGAGGCAAGTTTTTCTGACTCAAAGAAAAGAGCTGCAGTCACTTCATCCCCACCATCTGAACAAGCAGTGAAGAAATCTATTGTAACAAATTCTAATGGTAGTGCATCTTGTGTACCCAAGGGTGCTCATGCTTTGGAAGTTAAGCTTTCTACTAAAAAGACTATGTTATGGCATATGAGATTTGGCCACATTGGTGAGAAGGGTTTTAGAACCCTAAAAAATAAAAATCTCATTGAGGAGTTAAATGATTGTAATCTTGAGTTTGACTTTTGCGAACATTGTAAATATGGAAAGCAAAACTATGTTAAGTTTTACTCTAGTTCTCACAAGTCTTCTAGTGTATTGGATCTTATTCATTCTGATGTGTTTGGTCCTGTTAGTGTTCCTTTGATTTCCAAATCTATATATTTTGTTCTTTCATTGATGATTACAATAGAAGGACATAGATTTATTTTCGCAGAAGCAAGACTGAAGTCTTTAGTCAGTTCAAAGAGTTTAAAGCTTTTGTTGAGAATCATACTAGTAAAAAGATTAAGTGTTTGAGAAATGATAACGGTGGTGAGTTTTGTTTGGCAAAGTTTGATAAGTTTTGTAAAGACCAAGCGATTGAAAGACATAAGAAAACTACATACACCCCACAACAAAATGGAGTTGCAAAGAGGATGAACAAGACACTAATGGAGAGGGCTAGGAGTATGCTTAGTGGAGCAAGCTTCAAAAAAAGTTTTAGGCTGAAGTTGTAGCCACTGCTTGCTACTTGGTAAACAGGTCTCCTACATCAGCTCTTGTTGGTAAGACACCTATGGAGGTGTGCTTTGGTAAGAAGCCTTCAGTCAGACATCTTCATGTTTTTGGTTGTGAGGCATATGCACATGTGCCTAGGAAGAAACAGTCTAAATTGAAGAACAAGGCTATTAAATGTATCTTCAATGACTATGGTTTGGTGTGAAAGGATACAAGCTTTGGGATCCTGTGGTTGAAAAAGTGTTGTATAGCAGAAGTGTAATCTTCAGAGAGCTAACACCTTCTCATGTTGTTCTACATCTAGAAGAAACAAAAAAGAAAGAGGATGTGGTTTAGTTTCCTTCTACCCCTAAGAAGACTAAACCAATGAACCCTGTGAGACCTGATGATGAGGAGAGCTCTAGCAGCTCTTAAAGCTCAGAAGAAGTATAACCTCAACCTCAACCATTGAGGAGGTCTACACAAACAAGGAAGCAACCTTATAGGTTTGGTTATTCATTGCTTGATTCTAGTTGTGCTTTTTCTTTGCTTACTAACACTGATGAGCCTAGAACTATGAAAGAGGCTATGGGCATGAAAGATGCAGGTTCCTAGAAGTAGGCCATGGAAGATGAGATGGCTTCTTTAGAAAAGAATAAAACATGGGACTTAGTGCCTTTGCCTGAAGGACGAAACCTGTTGGATGCAAAGGGGTGTTCAAGAAGAAGTTTGGTGCATATGGCAGTGTTGAAAAGTACAAGGCCAAACTGGTTGCAAAAGGGTATTCACAAGTGGAGGGAATTGATTATGGTGAAAATTTCTCTCCCATTGTAAAGCTGACATCTATTTGGTTCTTGTTATCTCTTGCAATAGCTTATGACTTAGAGGTGGAGTAGATGGATGTGAAGATAGCATTCCTTCATGGTGATTTGGACGAAGAGATTTACATGTCACAACCAGAGCATTACATAGAGAAAGGTAAACAAAATTTGGTTTGCAACTCGAAAAAGTCTTTGTATGGTTTGAAGCAGTCTCCTAGAATGTAGTACTTAAAGTTTGATGCCTTTGTGTTATCAGTTGGATTTCTAAGATCAAAATCAGATCATTGTGTGTATTATAAATTTGACAATGATCGCATTCTTATTATTGCATTGTATGTTGACGATATGTTGTTAATTGGGAATGGTAAGAATATGATTTATGATTTGAAGTCTTAGTTGTCAGCACAGTTTGAGATGAAAAATCTAGGGGCAGCTAGGTACATTCTGGGAATGAAAATCAGAAGAAACAGAACTAACAGAAAACATTGGTTAGGCCAGAGTAAGTATGTGAAGACCGTGTTGGATAGGTTCAACATGGCAGATTGTAGACCATTGTGTGTTCCTATTTCTTTGGGGACAAAGTTGTCTATTAATGATTGTCCAAAATCTCTTAGTGAGGTGGAGGACATGAGTAGAGTACCTTATGCTAGTGTTTTTGGTAGTTTGATGTATGCTATGGTCTGCACAAGACCAGACATTGCCAAGCAGTGTGAGTCCTTAGTTGATTTATGGCTAATCCTGGACGGGTACATTGGGATGCAGTTAAGAGAGTGTTTAGATATTTGAGGGGTGCTTCTGAGTATTCCATATGCTATCATGGTAATGCTATAGGACCTTTGCATTCTATTTGTATTCATGGATTCATGGATTCTGATTAGGCAGGTGACATTGACAACAGGAGATCCACCAGTGCTTATGTGTTCACTATGTTCGGTTGTGCAATTAGTTGGATGAGTAAGCAAAAACCTATGGTTTCTTTGTCCATGACAGAAGTTGAGTATATGGCAGCAACTCATGCTTGCAGGGAAGCCATTTGGCTTAAGAGATTGTGTTCAGATATTGATGTTGATACAGGACATATTATGATTTGTTGTGACAGTCAAAGTGTGATTTGCCTAGCAAAGAATCCAACTTTCTATGCCAGAACAAAGAATATTGATGTATAGTTTCACTTCGTGCGAGACATGGTAGAGTATGGGAAGGTGAATTTGGAGAAGGTAGACACTTTGAAGAATGTTGTAGATGCATTGATGAAACTAGTGGGCATAGAGAAGTTAAGATGGTGTTTGAAGTCTATCAGGCTCTTAGCCTATAGGAGTTAAATCCTGTTATTTCCATTGGCTCTTACAAGGTGTTTGACAAGTGGGAGAATGTTGGAAATTAAGGTGTCTCAACCTTGGTAATTCCTTATAATATTTCATGGTATTTATTTATTTATTGCCTATTATTGTAATTAGGATGCAAATCAGCTGATGATGGCATGGTTCGGTGGTTAAGTCACTCAGGATGTAGTGGTGGCCACCAAAGTTCAAACCCCCGTTGGGCCAACGAGCTCACAAGGCTTTACGCCTTCGCTGGGCCAATGAGCTCGCGGGTTTGAAGTGTTCTTCCTAGGGGATGAGGTCCCCCAGTTGTGGCCTCACCGGTTCATTGCTCCGGGCAAAAGCATTCACGTGGAGCCGGAGGGTGTGTCGCACCAACGTCGCCGGTCAGGTTAAAAAGTTTACCAGGTGCATTATCTTTAAAAAAAAAAAAAGTATTAGGATGCAAATCCTTATTGTCATCTTGTGGGAGTTGGCACAGTGATGTGTCATCCTACGTGGAAGGTGACCACATGTAAATTTGTCCTCACATGAGGAGATAGGAATCCCACTTAGTGGTAGGAATATTTTTCCATGTGTTAGCATCTTAGATAGTGTGTAAGGGAATATTGACTGAAATGGTTATGACAGATTCCTATGATAAATCTATGATGCGTAATAGTCATAAATAGAAGATTCTATGACACGTGAAGACATGTGTTACAAGACATCTTGGAAGAAGGCATCTTTAGGCGCCCAAGGAGGGTTATGACATGTTATAAGAGAATATGCTATTTTTAGCCTATGTATGACAGATTCTCTTATAACTGTAAGATATGACAGTTATGATAGATTCTATGACACTCGTAAGAGTCGTAAGAGTAATTGTCATTGCCCAACTTGGGAATAGGCGACCCCTTTGGGATGGGGTGATATGACAAGTGTCATGAACATCCTACAATTTTGGACAAGTGTCCATAGGCATGGGTTTTGGGCCATGAGGCCATGTTGAATGCCCATCTCAAGATAGAGTCATTTTTGCCTTGTATCTTCTATATAAACAAGTGTTTTTGAGAGGAGATGTATTATGTGATTGACAGGTACTGTTATGTTGCCAGATTGTCTCCATATATGAGTGTCAAAGACTCCTACAAGAGCATTGGCTCTAAAAATGTATTGTAACCTTGATTGTTTACTAGAATACATTTGAGCTATATTTTGGAGTGTGGGGTTTTTCACCCGTAAGCATTTTCCCCACGTATATCTTGTCTCTCTCTCTTTTGTCTACTTTCTATGTGTATGTGTATTGCTGCAATATCTCCATTGTTGGGTAAACATTGTTGTAATAGTAAAGATTAAAACAAATTTGCACTCATCTCTCTTCATTAGATTAGTGTAGGAAGTGATTTCCGCACACCTAGCTTCCTTTTAGCTAAGACAAATATCTACATTGAAAATTTTTGTATCTAATTCTCCCACCTGCAACAATAAATGCTCAATAATAACTTCCATCTAGAGCTAAACACTTAACCTTTGATTATGGCCTGTATTATGCCTTATCGGCAAAATCTATTCCTTGTAAACCATGGCTAACTTTTAATTTCGTCTCTTTTTCCTTCACTTTTGAATACCGTAGAATTCGTTAGAGATCGGGCCTCAGGCCTTCAGCCTTTCATCTTCCAAGAGTGACGGAAGAAGAAAAGGGAAAACCTTGACCTCTGAGCTCTTCTTTACTTAGAAAGAAATAGTTGGTGAACTTTGAGCCTCGAACCTTCCACCTTATGCCTTCCCAGAGAAGGAAGAAGAAAGAAAGTCTAAAGACTTAGCCGATTTGAGAAAGTTTTGATGGAAGTCGAACTTCGGGCCATCTGTCTTTTGCCTTCCAAAAGAAGAGTAAGAGGGAAGAAGAAAAGTCTGAAGTCTGACCCCCCGAAACACTTAGAACTTATTTGAGATGGTTCAGCGGAAGTCAGTCTTCGGGCCTTCCGTCTTTCACCTTCCCAAAGAAAAGGAAGAGGGAAGAAGAAAATTCTAAGGTCTGATCCCTTGAAATACTTTGCCAAATTTTCAAAGGGAAAGAGTCAGAGCTTGGACTTTGGGCCTTCCACCTTTTTGCTTCCAAAAGAAAAGGAAAGAAGAAGAAAGGAGGCCCGACCCCTGACACCCAAAGAACTTTGAGCACTTAGAGGATTTTTTGCAAGGAACAAAGTAAAGTTTGAAGCCAGTTAGGATGGCATGACAAAGGGTAGAACTCTGAAATCTGAAAATGTGAAAAGGTAAAAAAACACAATGAAAACTTAGGATTTTTTGGACTTAGTCAATTTTGGGGTGTTTTTCCTTGCATTACTAAAGGGGAAAACTCTTAGAGATTTCATGTATTTGGGCTATTTAGCTGGGGAGAAAAATAGAACAACATTTTGATGAATTCTTAGGGATGTTTTCCTGCTAAACAAAAGGGAACTAGTGGCCTTAAGTATTCATTGGGCATAGAGTCAAAAGGGTTGAAGTATGTTGGGAAGAACTAAAACCTACCTCAAAACAACACTAGAAAAGGAAAACAAGGCATCCATTCTCCTAATGAGAGTGTAGCTTGTGCAAGATCAATTAGGGAAAAAGAAAACCTAAAGGAGAAATAAAATAAATAATACATACAAAATCTCAGACCAACCTTAGAAGTAAGGTTTGAAATGGATCTCGTTGACTGAGATCAGTAGAACTTCACCATCCAGCTTTGAAAGATTGAAAGTATTAGCTTGCTTGTAGCTAGTGATGACATATGGACCACTCCAAAGTGCATTAGACTTAGTGTGGCCTCTAGGTTTGGCTCTGTCAGCATCCCATTTCAGAACAAGATCACCTTCCTTGAAAGTTTGATCCTTGGCTTTCTTCGTCTTCTTCCAGTGTTCTTCCAAGGTAGCCATGGTTGACTATCTTAGTTCTTCTAACTTAGTTAACTCAACCATCCTCAATGACCTAGCATCTTCTCCTTTGAGTTCCAATTGTTGAGCCAATTTTAATGAAGGAAGCTCCAAAGATAAAGACAATCTAGTCTCTCTTCCATACTTAAGAACAAAAGGAGAATTACCAATGGCTCTTTTATAGGTTATCCTATCATCCCAAAGAGCCAATATGATCTTATTATGCCATTGTTTCTGGTTTGTTTCCATAGTTCTCTTCAGGAATTTGATCAGGTTCTTGTTAGTAGAATCAACTAAACCATTACCTTGGGGGTAATAGTTAGATGAAGTCTTTAAGAACACATTATATTTCAAAGCCCAATTAACTATCCTAAAACCAATAAAAGATCTTGCATTATCATAAATGATAGTACGAGGAGCTCCAAACCTTGTCATGATTTCTTCTAAGAAATCCATGATTGATGATTTTGTAGCCTCTCTGAGTGGGTCTGCTTCAATCCACCTGATGAAGTATTCCATTGCAGTTGGAACCCACTTTTGGCTAGCACTAGATGTAGAGTTAATCATGCCAATGAAATCCAAGCCCCATTGTGAGAAGGGTTGATCTACCTGAATAGGATGAACTAGAAGGGATGCCAATCTTTTATTCCCAACAAAGACAACAAACTCTTTGCATTTTTACCCACACATGGGCATCATTGAATAATGTGGGCCAAAAGTAACCTACCCTCATTATTTTCATTACTATAGCTCTTGTAGAGAAGTGGCCTCTAGCTAGACCAACATGAAACTCACTGAGCAATTTGTCCATCTAGTCTTTTTCAATGCATCTCAACAAGATTCCATCTAGGTTTATTTTAAAGAGAACCCCATCTACTAAAGCATAAGGAATGGACTACAACTTGAAATGTCTTCTCTTAGTCCCATCCAATCCATAAGGATACCCACCAGTGGATAGGAACCTGGTCATGTCTGTTGTCCAAGAACTCACAGCTATTGGGTCAGCTATAGGTTCTGCCTCATTCAAGTGATAGGATGAGTTCACCTCATCCACTGTAGTTTGAGTTAATTGTTTGCACAATCCTTTGCCTCTAATCAACTTAGTGGATTTGTTAGTAACATCATATTGCAAGATCTTGGTGACCCAGCTTGCTCTCTTTTCACTAATTTCAATTCCCATTATAGAGTCTCACACACTAGGATGATAAACTAATACTTTGATATGGTTATTGGCCAGCATATATATCTAAACTTTTTCAATGTTCTTACAATGGAAAATACATGTTTGTCCATCAGACTATACCTAACCTCATAGTCCTTCAATGTTTGACTAAAAAAGGCCAGGGGTTGTTCCATACCTTAGTCATTATGCTGCATCAGAATAGCTACAATGTTGCTCTCTCCTCCATGGGCATAACAGAAAAAGTTCTCATAATTAGGATTCATGAGAGTAGGAAATTGGGCAATTTCTTCCTTTATCTTCTCAAAGCCATCCTTCCCTATTCAACAACATTGTTTGTGCAAGAAAAATGAAACCTGTGAGAAAAATGCAATTTCTTACCAGTCGGAGAGATCAATAAGACCTCTATACCAGCTCCAATTCTACTCTTGGCACCATCAAAGAACATTTTCCATGGTCCATCAGAATCATCATCTAGTTTAAGTATAGAGGGGATAAAGGAATTCCCCTCATGAATCATGTAGGTGCCTAGCCCAAATTTTCAGTGGTGTTAGAGGGATCAAAATCAAAGCGGTCCCTTGCCCACTCATCAAGGAAAATATCTAGGGTTGGAAGGGGTGAATATAGTATCTCAAGAGACCCTAAACCATGCACTTTCTCACCCTAGATCATGCAATGAGGTTTCACTAGGTTATGATCATAGTTTTCTACATGATAGTTTGAAACTAGTTTAGCCTTAATGGTGAACCTTGTGCCATATCTTGTCCTTAGCAACATGTGAGTCCAATTAGAGGAGACGTAGCCACCTACATTAGTTGTGAAGTCTCTTGACAAGCAAATAGCAAAGAAAGGAGCGAAATAGCTTGACTAATAGTCAAGTTTGGACAAGCATGTAAGGTCAAATCCATTCCTTTGATTATCCCAACAATATTAATAGAAGTACCATCTAGCTGCAATACACCTAATGAAATAGGGGTATATTTGATGCCTAATGCATCCGCTATCTTCTTTGGCATAGGTGAAATACTAGCCCCTGAATTAATCATGCAATTATGTACCAAGAATTTCCTAATGATTAGAGACAAGTAGAATGGGGATGGCTTCTTTGTTGGAACCCCTTGCTCTTCACTTGGTTGTACAAGATTGACTCCAGGCCCTTTTCCTTCTAGACTATTGATTCAACTACTGGGAATTGCCTTAAGGCATCTTGCAACAAATCCCTTTGAGAGGAGATTGATAGTACCTCCCACATGGACACATTCATATTTGTATTTTCAATTTGTTCTACAATATTCAAGGAAAGAGTTGTTGTTTTGTGCATGGAAGGAATCCATGTTCCCCTCTTTGACCACTTTGTAGCTTGTTTGGGCACCTTTGAAAATGATAGAACCTCCTTTGCAATAGCAGGCATGCTGCTCTGAGTTGAATTCATAGCATTGGCCCCTTTTGCCTTTGACACAAGTTCCTTTTGTAATACAATAGACATGGGGTTATCCTCCAAGTGCCTCTTCTTAGACCTTGTGTTGTCTACAACACTACTTATAGGCATTACCACACCTTCCATAGGCTGATTAATGGTACATAAATCCTTAGGACTCCAAAGCATTAGGTTGGAATTAGAAATAGTCTCATTTGATACTCCAGGGTTATTGTTGCCTGCTTCTACCAATGATGCTTGTTGTGTGAAAATTTTGCACCATCATGGCCCGCTCCTATGCTCCAAAAGCACAAGTGGACTGATTGTGAGGCTGGTTGCAAGGATAACACCAATCTGCCTCTTGGGCTAGATTGTTTTGAGTAGGAACCAAGGCCTTAACTAGATTAACAACTGGTATTTGTTGGATGGGTCTAATTATTTGCAAGGACTGAGCAGGGTTATTATTTTGTTACCTATTTGGCTGGTAACCCTGGTTCCAATTTTGATTTCTATTGGAATTATAACCCTGATTCTAGTTCTGATTTGAAGACTACCCTTGGTCATAATTTTGATGGGGTTTAGGGGCAATTTGAATAGCTATATTATTGACTTTGTTAGTCAGATTGGTCACTAGGGTTTTGAGGTCCTTCTCTTCTTGTGAAAGAGCAGATGTAGAGGCTTTAGGCTTTGGTATGGGAGCAATAGTAGGTTGCTGAACTTGTGAATGCAATTATGGTAAAATAGGTATAGGGGGCCTAGGAGCAATTTTCCCAGCTTGTATCAAGCAATTTCAGCTCTTAAAGCCATCTCATATGCATCTAGTATGGTAACAACACTCATAGATTGCATCATAATAGCAATATTAGAATTTAAATCTCTTAGAAAATATAAATAAACACCTTGTGTAGATGGCATGAGGAGAGTTGTAATCCTTTCCCACGTCCTCTAAAATCTAAAGTTGAATTCAGCCATCATCTCGCTGGGATCCCTCTTTATGGTTGTCAACTATTCTAGCAAAGAAACATTGTCTGCTCTTTCTCCAAACTTCTTGTAGATTGCTTCTCCCAGCTCATCCCAATCATGTATTGAAGTAGGGGGTAAAATCCTAAACCATTGAAGATCTCTCCCCTTAAAGGATGAAACCATCAGTTTAACAACCATATCTTTATGTTGAATATGGTGGACTAAACATACATTTGATATGTCTTTGATATGTTTAGCAGGTGTAGTAAAACCATCACCCATAAAGAATGAGATACTCTTTAGAGCTGAGGTAGGTATATCATTATGTGCAGCCAAGTTTAAAGGGTTGCCTCCATTGAAGGTCACAAAGTGTAGGTTTCTTGGAAGAGCCATATTTAGGGTATTCAAATTTATTCTAGGCATATGCAAACCCTTTCTTGAGTATTGAAACCTAACAAAAGGAGGTGTAGATTGAGCTCTTGGGTGAGATGGAACAATACTATTATTCCTTATCACAAGAGACTTAGATAACATAGTTCTTCTCCTTGAAGCAGCAACAGGTAATTCAACAAACTGATAATTATTACCTATTGAAGAAGCTCACATCTGCATATGCATATAAAGTTGGACTGATAAAAAACCAGGAGGTAGTAGAGTCGCTAGGTGCATGAAAGTGTTGCAATCTGTAGAATACTGATAACAACACCAAATTCTCAGCTTAATTCTTAATTCAAATTAAAAACAGTCCCACCGAGCATGTTAGAAACTATTGTCACTTGGATTTACACCCTATGTTGAAGTGCTTTGTTGCAACAATCCAGTGAAACATGGGAGCGATTTCCAGGTGTGGGACCCTGCAAAGGAAATCAAACCTCTAGAAAAGGCTAGAACTCCTCTTTTTGAATATGAGATTTAGAGTATACTAAGACTAAACCTAATCTATCATTGTTGGGTAAAAGGGGAAGAAGGAGAAACTATAAATGAAAAGGTGATACACCAGGTTTGAATGTTCGACCCTCAGATCAACTATACATGCACAAAATAACAACTGTTAAGGGGAAAAGTGGATAATATCAATAATGAATATCAAACCCAATAACACAATAAAACTTGCAAATAACAAAGCTTTAAAATAAAAGAATAAACCTTACAACCTTGTTATCCTGCTGCTTCCATTATTCGCCTAGTCTCGATCGATCTTTGTATGAAGAATGTAGCCCTTAGGAAACACACTTCCTTGTTTTGTTCTTCAAGATGGTGATGGAGAGATGGCTAGGATACTCCTTGTAAAGAAGATGAGCTTCAATACAATAAAATGGTGGATATAGGCTATGAGATGGTGTGGGTGCCAAAGGCGCGTTATGGATTCTACAGAGTAAGTTTACTTGAAAGCATTGAATTATTGAAATGGAGGAAAAGGGTTGTATTTATAGATTTGTGAGAGAGAAGATCAACGATATAGAAAGAATGAGAAGATCAATGGTTGATAAACCTTGAGAGGATGTGTGCATATAGAAAGAAGACAAGTGTCACACAAAAGGTTGCTTATTTAGAAAGATTAGGTGGGTTGTTGATAAACATAAGATTCCTTTCCAAGATAGAATTTTTTTTCTATTTTAAGATTTAAGTGATGAGGATAGTTGATTTTTATAATTTATTAAATCTTCCATTTTGATTCTTTGCTATTTTATGGACAAAGGGGCCCACTTGCACATTTTAAGAAGAAAATGATAAAGATAAGAGTGGATGACATACAATTTAAATAAATAAAATTTATTTAATTTATGTGCATGATGAATAAATAAATAAAATATTTATTTTTATTTATTTTTAGAAGAAGGCTACAATAATTAAATAATTTAAAATTATTTAATCATTTGATGGAAAATAGAAGAATACAGAAATTAATTAAATAGATAGAATTTATTTAATTAATTATGGAGAGGGGAAGAAAATGAGATTTTTGATGTGAAGGGAAGAAGATTTGATAAGATAAGATTTGATTTGATTTTTTGATAAAAGAGGAAATGAAAGGAGATAAGATAGGATTTAAAAAGATAGAAAGAGATTTGAATTTTTACTTTAAAGGAAATAAATCCTAAAAAGATGAGAGGAATAATAGATGAAATATCTAATTAAATAAATTAATTAGATATGCATGAGTTGCAATTTTAGAAAGAAAACAAGAAGATATTTTTAGGATTTTATTAATTGAATAAATATTTAATTTATTTAATTAATTTTGGATTGTGATGTGGAAAGATAATTAAATAAATAAAAATTTATTTAATTATAGGAAAATGGATAAATGACTAATTAATTAGAGAGGATTAGACATGAATAATTAAATAAAAAATTATTTAATTATAGAAGAAGGGATTATGGGATTGAAAGGGAATAAATGGAATTAGTCAAATAAATAAAATGGAGTTAGTCAAATAAATAAGATTTATTTAACTAATTAGGTGACGATATGGGTACCTAGGGCAAAACATGCTAATGACAAGGTGTTTGACATTTTTAGGTGTCTACAACAACAACCAATAAATCACAAAATACCTATAGAGGTAAAAGAAACCAATTGAAATCCAAAAGGAAAAAAGAATTCACAAATGTATACTCAAACAGGAGTATTACACAGAGCAGAAGAAGTGCATGAAAATGTAAAAATCTTATGTTTATTATCAAGGAGGCAAGGTTACAACTAAACAAGATGTGATTTTTTAGACCAACAATCCCCCAAAAAAATTTGATTTCTTCCTTATATAGCATTTTACATTGAATTACAATCACCTACTACCATAAATTCCCCACATGGGCCTGTCAGAAGATATTTCTGCAAATGTCTAGATACGTTTGTTTTGTTTTGACATAAATGCAAAAAAACATCTTCTTTGGAGTAGCTAAGACAAATATTTACGTTGAAAGTTTTTGCATCTAATTCTCCCACCTGGAACAATAAATGCTCAACAATCACCTCCAGCTAGAGCTAAATGCTTGACCTTCAATTTTGGCCTATATTCTGCCTTATTGGAAAAATTTCTTCCTTGTAAACCATGGCCAACTTTTAATTTCACCTCTTTTTACTTCGCTTTTGAAGACTGTAGGAGTCATTAGAGATTGGGCCTCGGCCCTTCATACTTCCGTCTTCCAAGAGAGAAGGAAGAAGAAAGAGGAAAACCCCACCCTCCAAGCTCCACTTTACTTAGAAAGAAATAGTCAGCAGACTTCGGGCCTCAGGCCTTCTGCCTTACACCTTCCTAGAGATGGAAGAAGAAAGAAACTCCAAGCCCCGCAAGTCTAAAGACTTAGCCAATTTGAGAAAGTTTTTGTGGAAATCAGGCTTCAGCCCTTCCATCTTTCACCTTCCAAAAGAAAAGGAAGAGGCAAGAAGAAAAGTCTGAAGTCCGATCCCCCAAAACACTTAGAACTTATTTGAGACAGTTTAGTGGAAGTTGGGCTTCAAGCTCTCCATCTTCTTCCTTCCAAAAGAAAAGGAACAGGGAAGAGGAAAAGTCCAAAGTCTGACCCCGTCAAACACTTAGCTGAATTTTCAAAGGGAAAGAGTCAAAGCTCAGACTTCAGGCCTTCCACCTTTCTCCTTCCAAAAGAAAAGGAAAGAAGAAGAAAGGATGTCCGAACCCCGACACTGGAAGGACTTTGACCACTTAGAGGATTTTTAAAAAGAACAAAGTAGAGTTCAGAGCTGATTAGGATGGCATGATGAAGGGTAGAGCTTCGAAGTCTAAAAATGCGAAAAAGGTGAAAAAACACAAGGAATACACATGAATTTTTAGACTTTTTTGATTTTGGGGGGTTTTTCCTTGCATTCCTAATGGGGGAAACACTTAGAGATTTCATGGATTTGGGCTATTTAGTTGGGGATAAAAATAGGACAACATAACCCTTTCTACACCTTGTTGTTTATGGGTTTTTCATTTCTTTAGAATCTCTAATGTTATGTCCTTAGAAGTATTTCGTAGAAATCTTTTTGAATATATTAATTGCATTCTGACCTTAAGAACAACCACAACCATCTGTGTTATGAATTTTTAGGATATCCCAAATGTGTTTTCTTCTTGGGCTTTTTGTAATAGGAATCATCGATGAGCTATGACAAGGTCATCTTTTATTTTATTAAAGTTTTGTTTTGGGAAAAATTACAATATAGAGGTTTTCAATGTCTCATATTATGATTAATACTAATTTTAAGAGTCTTCTTCTTTTCATCTTGAGGTCTTGGAATGATATGTATTAACTATGAGATTGCATTCCATGACATGATTACTCTCTAGGGCATTTTGCCAAATAGTTTATGTGCTTTGACATTTCGTCTTCTTTTTGTCATTTATGACTACCAAAGCATATCCAAATCTTACTACTCTACTCTTCACCTACCAATTGCATTTTCTTGGAAGTTACTGTTTGATATGAAAAAGGGAGCCAAGGTACATGTTTTTCTGTGGAATCCTGATCTCCTTCCAACACTGATTTCTATTGTTCCTTCAGTTTCTGACAATTCATATGCAGAGGACAATGTTGATCGTGCCCTAGTCCACTGAGGAATCTTCTACTAAATGTCAGAAGCTCTACAAACCCTGATTATCACTATCCAGTCTATTTCTATAGCTTTAGATGTGGAGGACAATGTTGATAGCACTCGTGTCCTAAAATCTCGCATAGTGTCTGCTTCTTTTCAGATCTTGAATCTTCAATGTCCTCCAATCTTCCCTGCAACTCAACTTTCTCTAGATCTAATACCTATAACCTACAATCACAATGAGTGTGGGAGGGGGTTGTGATGTTTAGAGGCTTTCCTCGATCTTGAGCCCTGGAGAGATATTCAAATCTTTTGAACACTGTTGTTAAAGAGAGTGCATATCCCTACGAGATAGAGGCTGAAATCCAAATGATAAATTATAAATGATCACAATAATATATCACCTTGATGATGAAGCTCTCATGGAAGGAAGATGCTCTTCATTCCATGAGGAGAAGATCTAATCCAACTTGCAAAAATAAACACAATAACAATGCTATGCTCTACAACACAATGAAAATCACAAGTATGCCAATAGCTCACAATCATAAACATCTTCTCTAGTTTCTAAATGATAACCTACACATGCTTATATATGCAACTATTAAGATTCCTGCCAAGAATTTTGTAATTAAAACTTATGATGTCAGCCTAGGACCCAAATAATGGTCACAAACCTGACATTTGAATTTAGGGCAAATCCAAAATAGGGTTGGACTAGGGTACTAGCACCCATGTCCACCCCCTGCCTCTATTCTGAGATCATCAAAATAGTCCCCCTTAGGTCCCATTTGTCACAAGGCCTAAGGGTTTTGTCATTGAGAGTCTGAATTATCATGCAAAATGCTCTAAATAAAATCTAAAGACCTAAGAGCTAAACCTTAAAAGCAAAAAGCCCCCAAGGGTGCATTTTTTTGACATAACATTTAGCCCCCACTTTAATGTATGTATAAATGCAATGCCAATACATGCATTAAAGTAAGGTCAACAAACACAACAGACACACCAAGCATGAAGAAGACATGTCAAACATATTGAAGACAATAGCAAGCACACCAAACACGAAGAAGATAGTTACAGTCACACAAAACATGGATAAGATACCATTGAAGACATGTAGAGCACAAAGAATACAATGAATGTAGTGATTATTTTCTTTTGATTTTCCCATATGAAATGCAAAATGCAAGTACAAGGAAAGTAAACAAACAAATCCCAAAAAAAGTGTAGAGGAACTATTCACCACCGGTCTTGCACTTTTTGAGAATAAACACACCAAACAAAATCCTAAAGTGTAGAGGAGTTGTTTACCACTGGTCTTGCACTTTGAGAACAAACACGCTGAACAAAATCCCAAAGTGTAGAGTAGCTCATCGACACCGGTCTTGCACTTTGAGAACAAACACGCCATACACACACACTTGGAAGACACAGAGAAAACATGACAAACAAGCGATGGAGTTAAACTATTGTTAGGTTCGTCACCATCTCAGGCACATTACAGGCACACACTGACAATTGCGCTTCACCACAACAACTGCCAAAAACATGCTTAAGGGTTGAGCTAGTCACAGAACTACTCCCCGCCTCACAATGAGGACTTTTGAAAATGACAGGATAGTGTAATCTCTCTGAGAAATACACCATCCTTGCCTCACGACGAGGTCTTAAATGATTGTGATTGATTTTTAGATTGTTCAAACACACTTTACTATCATCTAAAGTAGACAGCTTACCTTATATATGCCCCCACCTTAAGGTGGTTGATATCATGCATCGATATCAAGCATGTTAATGTAAGAAGAAAACACACAAGGGAACACGAGCTCTCGCAAAGTCCATGCCCCCCAGAGGGGAAATGTACTTTACACTCACCAAATGTTCCCACAAACACACAATTTCCTGCAAGAAAATTGTTAGTGTCCAAATAATCTGTTGATAACTAAGAGGGGGGGTGAATTAGTTATCTTAATTATTTCAGCTTTCTAAACTTTCTTAATGATTAATGCAGCATCAATTCAAATAAGCAAACATAACCATGAAATGGAAATACACATGACACAATATTTTTGATGTGGAAACCCTGTTAAGGGAGAAAACCACGGGGTGATTAACCCAAGATTGTATTCTCTGTTAGAAGAATAGAAATATAAAATGGCACTTGCTAATTAGGGCTTACTGCCTAAGCACACTGCTCACAAGAGGCTCATTGCCTACAAGAGACTCACTGTCTACAAGTTGTAAGAAGAATAACAAGATCCTTGAACTGATGAGAAGCATCCACATACATTGGAGTTCAGTTCCGGTTAGGCTCAGTAAACTAATTTGCTGCACTTCATCCTTCCTCTTCTTTTGTGCTATTGTCCTTTCACTTACCGGACCTTCCTTTCTGCTTTCACACTGTTCTTCTGCTTTTCTTCACACTTCACATTACACCACACTCACCTTCTCATTGAAATCCATCTGATATATATATATCCACACAAAGGATTTCATCCTCTTTCTAGTTGGCATCCAGAATAGTCAATATTTCCCAAACTCTAGTCTGTCGGCTGAATCCTTGCTTTCCAAGTGATACGGATCAAAAAGAAACTTATAGAAGTCATCTAACAAGTCAACCAATCATTAATGATACCTTAGGAATCTTTATCACCATCAACATCTCATCTAGAATAGATTCTGATGCTCTATCTGTCAGTTCTTCCTTTGTCTGTTCTACCAAACCGGACCCCAATACTTGAATGCTTATATCTCTTTACTCTTTCATCACTGGAGGCTCAATTCCTGGAATCTATCAGTCAAGGTATTCCTCTTGACTTCCCCAAGTTTGCACTTTCCAAAGATACTTCCTCTGAGAGATCCGGACCTGACTATCGAACCTTTCCACATACTCTGTTCTTGCTTATGGGACCACAACACTCTTCAATCTGACTTCTGGTATGGACACACCATGTCCTGCAGATGTGTGGGATGAACTTTGTTGCCATCAATGACAACAATCATGAAGATCCAATGTGTCTCTTGCCAACAATCTCCCCCTTTGGCATTGATGGCAACACTTAGTGAAAAATGACTAAGTGTTATACTATACTCCCCCTTTGTTGATGCTCTCTTCTAATGTACATTTTACCGAAGCTCCCCCTTAGCTAGATTCCATATTTTTCAATGTTCCTTACTCCCACTATGACATCAATGGCAAAGGGTAGGGTCCGCACACCAAAATTGCCCAAAAATTCAACTATACTTAGCCGCATAAGTATATAAACAGGTTATACTTACATATACTGTAATATGTCTGCAAAGGTTGTCTTCAACTGTACAACTTGTGTCGCCCAACTCTGCTTCATCCTATCCAAAATTGAGATATGACCACTCAGCAGGAATGCAAAAGCTTCTGCCCTCTTGAGATCTATCGGATCACTAGTCCAGGCTATGGTCTGGGCATCTGATAGGGCCACATGTATGGCCTCTAATTTGGGGATAATCATCCCTCTAAGCTCACCCATTCTGCTTATTATGTTCTTCCTCTCCTTCTCAAGCTTCTTAATCTCATTCATGATTACAATAGTTTGACATTCCTAATTTACTATAGAAGAGGAGAGAGAATCAAAATTTTGAGATAAACTTGTTAGTTTATCCTCTTGCTCTTTTACTTTCTTCTCAATATCCTTGGTCACTTTAGGCCAGGATAAACAAAATTTGTAGATATCTCCACCATCTTTGAGAGCATTTTCCAAGCTCTTTATTCCAATATCCATAACTCTCCTATCATTTGTTACTATGCCTTGTAACTCCGAGAATCTCTTATCCAAAAACTCTTTCCGGACCTTCTCCTCAGTTGATTTCTCTAGAGATTCAAAATGTGTACTAACACTATTTACTAGAGATTTGAGATTACCGGATGAAGAGGCTAAGGGATCTTTCTGAAAAGATGGCATGATCTTCTCCAATGCACCTGATGCAGTTTCTATGAGCTTGTAGTCCTCCATGTGAGACTTTAGAAGTTTTTCTTTTGCCTTTGCTGAAGTAAAGGATGCTAGCTTCATGGTTTGAACTAGGGAGAGGGAGTCAAAATTGAATGGTCCTTGAAGAAGTTCTAGTTCATCAAAATCTATCATCTCCTTGGTTAGAAATCCTTCAACTACTTCTGTTGTGTCTATTGCTGGTGACAGGGTTTTCTCCCCTTCTGCATTCTTACCACTATCATCTTTGGCCTTCTCTATTGGAGTTTTCTTTTCTTCTGTAGCCTTACTACTGTCATCTTCTTTTTCTTTCTCCACTGCTTCTTGACTGATTGTTTCTTCTACTCTTTCTTTCTCTTTGGATCTGGAGTCTGTAGGGTAAACCGGAGGAGAGATGTTTGCTTGTTCATGGATCTCCTCTTCCGGAGCAGAGGAATCTATGTCCTTACCTTTTTCTTCACCTATCTCCTTTACCTCTTCTACCACTATCTCATTAGATTTGTCTTTGTCATCCATGGCAGATGGTTCATCACTTATGTCCTCTACAATTGGAATGTTGAATCTTTTGTATGCATTCTGGAGGATCTCTTCTGTCTCTTTGGCTATTTTGTCAGTTTCACCGAGCATAAGCTAATTCATTCTAGCTTTGCTCCAGAACTCATCCTTGCAATCTTTGAAGATCATATTAATTTGTTTTGGTGTGATTGAAGGAAAGAGCTGAATGGCTATCTGTTCCCGGATCTCAAGATCCTTTGCCCTAGCGTTATTCTTTCTTATCTCTAATTCCTTTTCTAGGCTTTTGGGAATGAGAGATATGATTTCAATAAAAGCCTTATTATATATGTTTAGATACTTAACTGTGGCTTCCTCCAGAATCTTTTTATCTATGTCATTGTATGCATCATAGAATTCTATTATTGGTTGCAGGTTTCCATACATAGTGACCGCTTTAACTACATCATCTAAGGACAAAGTGGGCCTTTCAACAAATTCTTCTGCCATCTCTTCCTTGTCTTCAACGGTAGAGGGTTCACCAGATACTTTCTTCTTTTTCCTCATTTTCTTTACCCCCTCATCTGATTCTATCTCTTCTTCATCCTTTTGGCTTGTGTAAGACCTTGTTGCCTTTTTCTTGGTTCTCTTCTATCCTTTTCCTGATGATTTTACTTCTGGTTTTGATGCCTTTGAGCTCTTTACAGTGGTGGGTGCAGAGGTCTTAGAGGATCTGGTCCGGGAGAGGACTTCCACTGGAGTACCTTCTTTTTTTGCTTTTTCTTTTTCTTTCTCTGCCCTTTCTGTCTTCTCTCTACTTGCATCAAGTGCTTCTTTTGAAATTTCATGCCTCTTGGCAAGCTCTTCTACTTCCTTCCTCACTTTTCTTTTTATTTCCAATTGTCTTAACTACACATGGATCTTCACACTTAATTCTTCAAAGGTTCCAAACCTTTCAGCCTTGGGATCCTTGGGCCGACTTAGCATGTGTTGAACATGCAGCTCCACAATTTTTTCATCCACTTCATACCCCATTGGCATGATCCATACTGTTCTTGGCTCCACAGCCTCCATTAGGCACTGATCAGTTTCTACCATAAAGCACACTATATCTTTGTACTTCTCAACCAGAGATTGGGAGATTCTTTCTCTAGCTTGCATCATACTTTGAAAGTTCTTGAAATATCCCCACAAGGCTGTATTTCTTGCCTTAGCATCCCCAAGCCCATGCAGGTAGTCTCTGATTTGGATTGCAATAGGTCTGTCATTCTGCCAAACCCAACCACTGGATTTGGGAAGCTCATTCATGAAGTAGAAGAATAAACATAATATCAGCCCACCATACTTGAATGAGTTTTTCTTGTCCTTTTTGATCTTTTGTAGGTTCTCCAACAGTTGGCTTAGAAGAAGTTCATAAAGATCATAGTCAGCATTTTCTCTTAGCATCTGATAAGCTGTATAAACTGTAGTTCCCAGTACTGAATTTTCCCTACTGGAGTGATAAATCTTGTAACCAATTATCATGGATGCAAATTTGATGTCCGGATCAGTGATATCTTCAATTGTCATAGCTCTCTTGTCAAATTTTGATCCGGTTGCTTCACTCACTGTCTGATTCTTGACAGATTTGAGAACAGGTATCCCACCAGATGAGTGCAAACTAGTTACTTCCCTAATTGCCTCCTTGGTGATCTTAAATGGTCTATTCAACCATAGGAAGTTATCATGCACTCTGCTCAACACATACCAGACCCATTCATCTTCTTCAAAATAGGGGAAATGAATGCACTGTGCAAAATGCTTATTCCGGATGGCCTTGAACTAAGGTTTGAGCTCAAAAGAATCATCTATTAATTGATTGTGATAGATATCAGCTAGCTTAGATTCCCCAAATTCTTCAATATTCGCATGAATATATGCCCTAACATCTTCTACATGCAAAATTCCATGCGGAGTGCTTGAAAAGGCACCTAGGGGATTAACTTCTAGGGATTTATATGGATGTTTCTTGAATTTAGGGCGTGGCCTCTCAGTGATCTTTACAACATTCGGTGTATCCATCTTCAAAAAGATTTATAGGAGAAATATTTAATAACGGAAAGTACCTTTTGCATGTCTAGGCTTCGTGAAGAGATCTGGATTGATTCGCCGGATGAATCGTCTTCTGCAGATGACCTTTGATGGGCTTCAGGAGATTTGTTGCAGAGCTCTTTTTCGCTTCTTCTCAAATGTAGAATGAATAAGTGTTTGATAGGAAAACCCCTATATTATTCCACAAACCCTAATACCAAGCTACAATAAATGCTCAACTTAAGTCATTTCGATTTTCCTTGTTTTCCTTATTCGAATGACTTTTTGAACCGGATAAATCTTGTTCTAAACATCTTGTGCATCTTCCATATTTTAACCACAGTTTATTTAGATGTTTCTCTTATGAACCCTTTGATCCGCAACTCTCCTTGTGCCAGTTCCGGCACCAATTAACTAGCTGGGGGAAAAAGTTTTTCCTTGTGTCTCCCCCTGAGCCAAAGCTCACTTTTTAATTTCTGGAAGGAATATCAGCACCAAATTCTAGTGCGAATCCATCCCCTACATTTTTTGTAGTTCTTTTCACCCAAATCTTGTTCATCTCACTTTTAACTTCATCCGCATTCACTTTTCCTTTTCCCTTGTCTTGATTCTGATTATGATGTACTGGACCTCTTTTGTCCTGATTCTTTCTTCTACAGAATTTGGCCAAATGACCGGATCTATTGCAATTGTGGCAAACAACATTTCTTGGCATATTTGATTGATGCCCTCTTGATCTACATTGATTAGCCATATGACCCATTCTATTGCATGCAAAGCATCTACCATTGAATGAATTGTTCATTTGCATATTTCTGCATTCATGAGATTTGTGACCATACCTTTTGCAGTTAAAACACTGTCCGGAGAAGGATGTGTTAGTCTGATTCATACTCCTTCTGCACTAATTAGCTTTGTGACCAAAGTTATTGCAATTGTGGCAGTATCCATTGAAGGATGGATATCTTTGAGCATTAGGTTACCTTACTGGAGGTTTTCTAGGCCTATTCCTTGAATTTTTTGATCCAAACTTCTTCTAATCAGATCCAAAGCTTTCTCCTTTCTCATATCCCAAACGACACTTGTCATCTACCCTTTTTTGGCTTTCAAGAAGAACTTAAAGTTGAGAACTTATCTTGAATTTCTCTTTATATTCATTTGTTGTTTGAAGATCCCTTTTAAGAGAGGCAATTTGATCCTCAATTTTTTCTTCATTATCTTTAGCATCTTCAAGATCAGATTCAAGATGTCTGATTATTCTATCCATCTTGTGGCAGTCTTCTAATTTCTCCTTGAGAGATTGTCTTAGATCATCTTCAGTTTTTCTTTTCTCTTCAATTTCTTGGGTAAATGTCATAACTCCTGATTCTATTTCATGTCTTACCATAATGATCTCTTTTGATAACTTTTCACTTAACTTGGTTTTCTCCTTCAGATCTCCATTTGTATCATTGGCTTCACCTTGGCTTTCTAGTTGTTGAAGTAGCTCCTTTCTCTTTTTCATAGAGAGACTCAGTTTCTCTTTTAATTCATTTATGAAAACATCAGCCTGTTTGAGTCTTTCCTTCAATTCATTAACTTCAGAATTTGACTACTCAAGATCATCTAGGGCAAACTTAAGATGCTCCCTCATACCATACACATCCATTTGAATTTCTAGATCTTCCTCAAGCTGTTAGGCTCTGTTGGGAGGAACTTGGCTCTGATACCAATTGTTGATAACTAAGAGGGGGGGTGAATCAGTTATCTTAATTGTTTCAGCTTTCTAAACTTTCTTAATGATTAATGCAACATCAATTCAAATAAGCAAACATAACCATGAAATGGAAATACACATGACACAATATTTTTGATGTGGAAACCCTGTTAAGGGAGAAAACCATGGGGTGATTAACCCAAGATTGTATTCTCTGTTAGAAGAATAGAAATACAAAATGGCACTTGCCAATTAGGGCTTACTGCCCGAGCACACTGCTCACAAGAGGCTCACTACCTACACGAGACTCACTGTCTACAAGTTGTAAGAAGAATAACAAGATCCTTGAACTGATGAGAAGCATCCACATATGCTGGAGTTCAGTTCCGGTTAGGCTCAGTAAACTGATCTGCTGCACTTCATCCTTCCTCTTCTTTTGTGCTGTTGTCCTTTCACATACCGGACCTTCCTTTCTACTTTCACACTATTCTTCTGCTTTTCTTCGCACTTCACATTACACCACACTCACCTTCTCATCAAAATCCATCTAATATATATATCCGCACAAAGGATTTCATCCTCTTTCTAGTCGACATCCGGAATAGTCAATATTTCCCAAATGATAGTCTGTTGGCTGAATCCTTGCTTCCCAAGTGATGCGGATCAAAAAGAAACTTATAGAAGTCATCTAACAAGTCATCCAATCATTAATGATACCTTAGGAATCTTTATCACCATCAACATCTCATCCGGAATAACTTTTGATGCTCTGCCTGTCAGTTCTTCCTTTGTCTGTTCTACCAAATCGGACCCCAATACTTGAATGCTCATATCTCTTTACTCTTTCATCACCGGAGACTCAATTCCTAGAATCTATTAGTCAAGGTACTCCTCTTGACTTCCCCAAGTCCACACTTTCCAAAGATACTTCCTCTGAGAGATCCGGACCTGACTGTCGAACCTTTCCACATACTCTGTTCTTGCTTACCAGACCACAACACTCTTCAATCTGACTTCCGGTATGGACACACCATGTCCTGCGGATGTGTGGGATGAACTTTGTTGCCATCAATGACAACAATCATGAAGATCCAATGTGTCTCTTGCCAACATAATCATGATAAACAATAATGCACATGTTCAACTACATGAAAGAGCCATGCAAGGCGACAGACAAAGTGCATGGAGCAGCAGTATTGTTAAAGTGTTGTTAGCAGGATAAGATAACATCAACATCAACATCAAGATAGAGAAATCACACAGAGTGATTCCACTAGACAAGCATCAGATAATATGTAACAACCCCATCGTCATGTATGGACTAGGTCCATTTTTGGATTACTTGCTAAAGAGACACTAGAGGAAGGTAAACCATAAATTAGAGAGGAGAACAAGTGCCTTAGGGATAATCATGTAGGAGGGTGCCCCCAAGTCACCAACCACAACGCTATGTCCATAAGACACAACACACAACAATGAAATTAGAGTAGAGGAAATATAGAAGAATGATGATACAAATAGAAGAAGGTCACAATAGAGGCGGTCTCCTAGCATCCTTGACTTACAAAAGAATCAAGGGTCATCCTAGGGGGCCTAACAACACATAACACAACATGAGGGAAACACAACACGAAGGTAAAGGGTTAGAGATACCTACTTGTTGGCAAAATCACACTAAATCTTGTAACTTGCGAGCCTCTTGGAGAGATGCTCCATCAAGTTGTATGAGAAGCTTGAGTGGTTCTTATTAGGCTATTGCTTGTTATCAGAGAGTCCATGTGGTACTGTCTCATCAATTCCTTGCTTATGTAAAATCTTTTGTTGCCTGTGAGGAGGAGAACCACTATTATTTCCAAATGATGATAAATGTCTTTCTCATTTCCAATTTTTATTTCTCTTGTTCTGTTGGTTCTATCTATTGCAACAACAAGGACTATCTTGTGCTTCTTCAATCTTTTCTATTGTCATAATCTCTTCCTTCAATTTTTCCACTTGTCTTATTGATATATGTTAATTGTCTCCTGATCCCTGAAGGGATAATGGAGGAGGAGCTTCAGAGTAAATACATTTTCATCATGGATGAGGTGATACTTGAGTATTTCCCTTATCCACTTCAATTGTAGTAACTATCTCACCATAATCTAAATAGTCCTCTTCTATCTCTAGTGTATTTTGTTCCATCAAATTGTTATCGGTATGCTTAGGGAAAGGATTAGCAAAGATCTACAAATTCTGATTCGACGGAGCAACTGACTTATTCCCATTATCATTCACACCAGATACTTGTATAACATTCGAGTCGATGAGGTCTTATATTTCATGTTTAAGATGCATACATCGTTTAGTATCATGTCCTTGTGTTTGATGATAGTGACAAAAGGCAGTAGCATTGAAATAATGTCCTTGCGCTTTGTTAGGATCCATTGGTTTAATTGGGGGAAGCTTCAAGAGATTATTACTTAGAGCTTGATTCGTGATAGAATGATAGGACTCAGATATCGGAGTGAACTTTCTTTGTTGATACTGTGTCTTTTTCTGATTAGTGATAGCAAATATTTGTGTAAAGTGATTTGAATTTGGTCCACTAACCTTGATGAAACTCTTATTATTTCTCTTAAAGTAGCTTTGTGATGGGCCACCCTCGGATTGACCAACTTGAGCCAATGAGTTTTGATTTTCATATTGACTAGAAGAAAGTTGGTACTCACCAAGGGCAGTGCATAAATGTTGAAAAGAAGTATACTTCAGCAAGAGATCTTATCACAGATGTTAGGCTTTAAATTTGTTATCAATATCTTCTGAACATCGCCATCTTTCATCTGATATTGAATTTGTGCATAAAGTCCTTGATACCATCTAATAAATTCAGTCAACTTCTCTTTCAGACCTTGCTTGCAATAAACCAAATCAATCAGAGAGACTTGGGGTCCAATGTTTGCTTGAAAATGTTGTAGAAATTGATCAATTAATTGCGAAAAAATAATGTATTAAATTTGGAGGTAAAGAGAAAAACAATTCTAAAGTAGTATCTTTGAGAGATCATGGGAAAAGCTTTTCTAACAAGTCCTCTTCGAAGTAGAAATTGCTACACATAGTTGTGAGCACTGCCACATGAGTATTAGGATCACCTTTTCCACCATATTTTTCAAAGCACAGAGTTTCAAACTTCTCAGGCATAGGATTTCTAAAGATTGCATAGGATAAGGGATTACAAGCACAGTAAGTCCATATATTAGGTTGTGAAGCATTTGACAAGCTTGTCACTTTTTGTTGTAAAGAGGTCATGTGTTGCAGCAGCTGGTTAGGATGGCATCATTAGGAGATGCAGTTTGCAGTGAGGAATTGGAACCAAAATGTGGAGGAGATTGAGCATGGGTAGTGACAAGCAGAGGTTGTGAGTAATTGAGCGGTGGTTGGACATAACGATAGGTGGAAAATGGTTTAGAATAAGAAGATTGAAGGGGTGGTTGAGAGTGATATGAAGACACCCTAGGAGAAAGGTTTTGATAGCTGAATCTGACAGCTTTGTAATTTTGTGAATTAGTGCCATTAGATAATCCAATACCAGTGGTAGCATTACTACAAACATTTGCATTAGTTGTCAAAATATTTGATGTAAATGTTGATATTCCCGCGGTTGATATAGGTACTGATACTTGCGTATGAGATGGTGACAAAGTGTTATTTATCACTTTTGCAAATTCATTCACTGGCATAATATTGGTTTGTACAATATGTGCTAAACTATGGATTGCATTAACACCATCTTGTCCTTCTTTTATGAATTCTCTTACATTATGAATTGCAGGAAGAGCTTCTTCAACTATCCTCTCATTTTCAATAAATGCTTGGAACTCAGCTAATTCTTTATCAAGTTTATCTATTTGTTCATTAAATACATGTGCAATCACCTCAATAGTATCACCAATATCATGAAAAGTTTTCTCTTCCACTGTATGTGTGATAGGTATAGTATCTTGCAATATTTGTGTCTCCTTTTGTAAAGAAGGTGTTCAGTGGATTTTCAGAGGTAGGAATACCGATTTCCTCGAAGGCACTATATCCCATGAGCCTTATGCTTCTTCTTAAAGGGATACTTCTATTAGGGCAGCGAGTTATAATACTCATGCAACATAATGCACAAACTAATAGAATAAACCCTAGGAACAAGATATGGTTTAGGCCAAAAATGCTTGATTTTTTTTTTTCAACTTACACAATGCAAATAAATGAAAGAAGCGGTGTTGTAAATATTTTCAAGTGGGAAAGCACATGGTATGCCTAAAAACAGTCCACTAATGCAAAAATACCTCTTACAACATGCTTTTGAAATAACTCTAGAGAGTCAATAAGTCAAAAACCTAGTGAAAATAAGCCAAAATATGCAATTTTTCACCAAATCTCAATGCAAAAGAGTAGGGTAGAAGGTGTTGTAAGGAAAATGATGATGGAAAGAAAATTATAACAGTAATAACAGCCACCTAATGACAAAAAATCTATTACAACATGCTTATAGTGCCACTCTAAATCAAACCCTAGTGCAAAAATAGCAAAAATATGCAAATTTTCACCAAATTTCAATGTAAAAGCCCAAAAAAAAAAGGTGTTGTAAGGAAAATGAGAAGGGTCAGAACATAATAACCCTAATAATAGCCAATTAGTGCAGAAACATTCCTTACAACATGCTTGGAGTGCAAATCAAACAAGACAATAAGGCCAAATCTAGTGAAAAAATGCAAGTTATCAAGCCATAGACATTAAATTTTGCAAGGAGGCCACTATGATCTAACACTACAATTATAAATTAGACCAAATGAGTGTTTTTAAAAGGTAGTAAAACCTGAAACAAGATTTTTACTACAACCCTAGCTCATGTGAAACTAGGTTTTCATGAAAAATGCATAATTTTCAAGCAATTTTAGCAAATCAAGCATGCAAATGCAATGCCAGTGAATTGTAAATGATAAAATTCTATAATTTAAATCACGTCTAATGAAAATAACAGAAATTAAATTAAATTAAATGCCAATTAATTCAAATTTTACAAAAATGCAAGCCTAATATGCCAATTTTTGCGAATTTTTCAATTTTTTCAATTCTTTTTGTAAATTTTCAAATGCAATAAGATGAATGAATACAAATCTATCAAGAAACACTCAGAAAGGTACCAAAAAGTTCAAAAACATGGGTTAACCAAAATGTTTGATATGAAAAAGGGAGGATTGTGTTGATGTATGGGGGTTTTAGTTTGAATCCTCCTTTCCACTAAATATTCCAAGGGCATTTCAACCGAGTTGCTTCTCCACCCGAGAGGAGAGTCACCTATCAGATTGGATTGCCTCTTGGTTTGCTAGGAAATTTAGAATTTATCACACAATTGCTCTAATTAATGCTCTAATGCTCTTAAAACCTTAATTTAAGAAAAATAGTAAGTAAATTTGTGATTACGACAAATGATGTGGGAATTAAACAAAGGGCACATAATCTTAACTCACTATTTTTTGAAGCTCAAGAAATGGAAATGTTGGGGACAGCAGTGATGGTGCCCAAGTCCAAGGTACAAGTTTTTCTATGGAATCCTGATCTCCTTCTAACACTAATTTATGTTGTTCCTTCGGTTTCCAATAATTCAGATGCAGAGGACAATGTTGATGGCACCCTAGTCCACTGAGGAATCTTCTACTAGATGTTGGAAGCTCTGCAAACCCTGATTATCATTATCCAGTCTATTTTTGTAGCTTCAAGTACGGAGGACAATGTTGGTAGCACCCGTGTCCCGAAATCTTACACAGGGTCTGCTTCTTTTTCGGATCCCAAATCTTTAATGTCCTCCAATCTTCCTTGCAAATCCACTTTCTTTAGATCCAATACATATAACCTGTAATCACAAGGAGTGTGGGAGGGGGTTGTGGTGTTTAGAGGCTTGCCTCGGTCAAGCCCTAAAGAGACATTCAAGTCTTATGAACACCATTGTTAAAGAGAATGCATATCCCTGTGGGATAGAGGCTAAAATCAAAATGATAAATGATAAATGATCACAATAAGATATCACCTTGATGATGAAGCTCTCATGGAAGGAAGATGCTCTTCATGCCATGAGGAGAAGATGTAATCCAACCTACAAAAACAAACACAATAACAATGATATGCTCTGCAACACAATGAAAATCACAAGTATGCCAATAGCTCACAATCATAAACATCTTCTCTAGTTTCTAAATGATAACCTACACATGCTTATATATGCAACTATTAAGATTCCCGCCAAGAATTTCATAATTAAAACTTATGATGTCAGCTTGGGACCCAACTAACGGTCACAAACTTGACATTTGAATTTAGGGCAAACCCAAAATAGGGCTGGAATAGGGCACTAGAGCCCAAGTCCACCCCCTGTCTTTGTTCCGGGATCATCAAAATAGTCCCCCTTAGGTCCCATTTGTCATAAGGCCCAACGTTTTTTTCATCGGGAGTCTAAATTATCATGCAAGATGCTCTAAATGCAATCTAAAGACTTGAGAGTTAAACCTTAAAAGGAAAAAGTCCCCAAGGGTGCATTTTCTAATATAACAATTACTAATGCCTAATCAACAAATCTGATTTGTGAAAACCAACAATCATTGTGTTCCAAGAGATTACATTTCTTTGATGCATTCTATAAAATAGTTCGCTTGCTATTGATTTCTTAGATTGCTCTTTGGTTTGGCGAAATTCTTATCTTTCTGTTTGCACCATCATTTGTGCCTTTTAATTTGCTCTGTATGACAAGAGTTTCTATGTTTTCCATCCAACTTTTCCTATGTATCCTTCATTGTCCTTGAAATATCTTCAGTTTTCCATTGATTCCATTTATTCATATCTTGTTGTCTGTCAGTTATGCGAAGTAATATGATTTCTCTTTTGGCAACTTTGCATGGAGATGTATAACTTAAGCTCGTTGAGGATATTGATTTAAATGAGTATCTTTTGTAAAAAAAAAATTCTATTATTATCTCTTTGTCTTTCCTTATAATAAACCTTCAAGCTTTGTAAGATTGTAATAATGCCTTTACCCATGTTCAACTAATTTCTTGGTGCCACCATTAGATTATATGAAGAATTGTTCATAGCCACAATTGATTTGGAGTTTATCCCTACCTGCTATATTATCTTCTGAAGGTTTCTTTATCAGTTTTGGAAAGTGTTGTCTTAGACTTAATTCTTTCTAGTTTTTCCAATAGATTTTATTTGAATCTAAAAATACCCATGCTGCCTTCATTTTCCAAGTCAATCTCTCCAACTTTACACAGATGATATGTGTCTATTTGCCCTTTTTTGGTACCTGAATGAACACATATGAGTATAGGCTAGGAGTTTCTTTTAGGTGGTGTAGTTTTAGTCAAAACCTAAACTTTGCAAGACTTTTGAGGGTCGACTATTAGGTTAACCCATCATTTGGCTAAATGATACTCGCTATCTGAAGTTTAACCATTTGAGCTTAACACGCTTATTTCAGGCACCTATAGTTACCTTATGTCTTTATTGACTTATGTTGTTCATCTTTTGTATTATTTCTATCTAACTATCTTGCTTCTTATTTTGTCTCATGGAATAAAGTACCAAGTGGAGAATAAATAATTCCTTGGTAAGATGGTAATACAAAATTAGTTAATTTTATGACTTTGTGCTTACACTTAATTTTTACCCAAAGTGTCTAAGTTATCACTTGATTGAGATAATAGTATGGTCTTAGATTAGTATTTTACAATCTTTTTGAGAAAAGTTCAGAACTGTGTCACACTTTTATAAAGGGAGCGGCCAACACAAACATATTTTTCCAACTTAAACATCAAACAAGTCATATGTATGTTTTAAATTTTAAAATGACATAAACTAATGAAATGTAGAACTTTTAATGTAGTTTATGCATATAATTTTTTTTAAAAAAAAATAGGTGGATTTTTTTTTATAAATTTAATTGATGAATTTTAAATGCTTATATTTTTCAAAAACAGTGGCATCGATGGGACATCAAAAAAAATATAGCAGAATTAATTTTTTTTCTTTAAATTTTTTTTCCTAATTAGCCAACTCAAATATCTAGTGCATGGAAAAAAATAATTTTTGATAAATATTTTATTAAATTTTTCAAAGTCAATTTTAATTAGAACATAATAGTTCCATGGGACATAAACTTTTTTACAATATATTTTTTAAAAAAAAACCCTCTTGGAGAGGATTCCCTTCTCTAGTACACTGTATATTTTTTTAACTTTTTTTAGTATGTTTTACCTATTTATTTTTAATTTCTAATCAGCTTCATGTTCGATGGAAAAAACCTACTTACAATAAATTTAAAAATATATTTAACAAAATTAATCAAAATATGAAAAATATTTCTACAATCTACATTCTGAGCACTACAAAAGGGTGTTCGACAATTTTTAAAAAAATGTATTTTTATGGGAGAAATTTGTAGCAGAAGATGAAACTTTTTGAAAATTGTGGGGAAGGGGGGTGGACTACCACATAAGATGCCACATAGATAGTTTCGCCTAGAACCTTACCAAGTGGTAAGTTTCCACTCGATAAGGTTCCGGGCGTAACTATACAAGGCTAATTCAATAGGGGCGAAACCTTATCGAGTGATAAGGTTCTGCTCGGATCTATTTTATATAATTAATTTTTAAAAGTAATTATTTTTTGGTACAATGAATAAGGATCTCATACAATACACAACATAATTAAAAAATTAACTCAATGTAGTACATTAAAAAATAAAAATTAACAGGTAAATTTTTTTAGCAATAATATGAATTAGTGTAATTTTATTTTTGTAATGTTATTATTGTTAATTGATTTTTTTTATTTTAAGGTTTAATTGATTTTTTTAATTAGGATTTAACTGATTTGTTTAAAATAGGGTTTGATTGATTTTTTTAAATTAGGGTTTGACTGATTATTTAACATTAAAGTTTGATTACTTTTTTAAATTAGGGCTTATAAATATTGATTTTTTATTAGGGTTTGATTGATATTTTTTAATTAGGGTTTGACTAATTTTTGTTAATTAGGGTTTATAAAAATTGATTTACTATACAAAAAGTTTCCTAGATTAATAATAAAAAATAAGCAATACAAATTAACAAAAAATAAACTTAAAAGTACAATTAACAATCTTAGAACTACATCATCCATGTTTGTTTATGTGAACTTCCCAAGTCCATATCTACATATGCTCTTTCCTCGCATCATAAGACGATCTTGGAAATCAGAAATGGTGTGGATTTTTATTTTTTAGGGGTTTAAGTGACTTGGATTTCATCACCAAGCACTTGGCCAAAGTGTTGTAAAGAGACACTACTATGATAAATGACTGAATGTTGTCAATGATGGAAACAAGGCAAAGGGATTCTACCAACAAGACAAAGAGACCTTGCTCTAGGAGATCAACTTGGTTTGACAACAAGGCACAAAAGGGTTTTGGTTTGGAAGCCTAAAATGACTAAGTATGGGCAATATGCAGAGTAAGTCTCAGAGATTGGGTCAGTGTGCCTTCGCATTTGAAGATAACTATATGCAGTTTAGGTATGTTATTCATAGATACTCGGTAATCATTTGATCCAGTGTTCAAGTCTTGACTTCCTTCAGAAGTCATATTGCAAAATATCTAAGTCCAGGTGAATAGAGTTAAGTCAGGAACAATGTATAGTACTAGAGTAAAAGGGTCCGCATTCCTCCGCTATTGCCTATTTTCTCCTGTGGTTCTGAAGGTATAATAAGAAGTCCAGAATGAATGTTGGTTATGAATTTTTGAGTCTCATATGGTTTGCAGTGAGATTTATGATGTGACAAATGAATTGGTCATGCATGTTCTTAAGAGAAAAGTTGACATGCATGTTAGATCCTTATACGGAGAAGATATATTGTTTGTACAATCAATCTAAGTGGTTGAATGATTTGTGCTGAGCTATATGAAGACTATTGAATGATTGTTTAGGTCTGCATTGTAGATTGTGCACAAGTTCAAGTTGACAAGATATAAATTTTGTATACATGGTTCATGATTGGCTTGCCGACCTAATTATGAGATAAATCTTGTAGCAGATAAATATTCTCAATGGATTTCAGTGTTGAAGAAGTGATAGATGATATGATGTGTGTGAATTCAATGCATGTGTGATCTATAGCAGAGTTGTGACCAGAAAAAGATAGTAAGGGCAGAAAAGTAGAGTTCATGTAAAGTAAGCAGGAAAAGCGGAGATGACATTATGAAGACATTTGAGTCTATATACTGAGTTGTAAATGAAACTACACCCTAGCATTCTATAGATGCATCTGTAGCAGTCATTTCCTGGTAGTGAGCCAATCCTTCCTCTATCTTCTTTTCATTTTCTTGGCAGTGAGCCTATTGTAGTGAGCACTTCTTGGACAGTGAGTCCCAGGGCAATGAGCCCTAAGGTAGTGAGCCTTCATGTAATTCATTATTGTTATCATAATATATTGTGAGCTAACACTCACCATGGTTTTTCCCTTTTTGGGTTTTCCACATAGAATCTTAGTGTCTATGTGTTATGAATTTGTGGCTTCTCTTCTCATGTTTACTTTACTTTCATGTTATTATTGTTGGTAAATGGATAAGTGAATGTGTAAATGAAAAGGTTTTAAGAATACTGATTCACCCCCCCTCTCAGTATTCTTTGTACTCAACAATTGGTATAAGAGCAAGGTTCCTTGGAAGAAGCGTAACATCTTGAGGAAGATCTGGGATAGTATACTCATGGCAGATAGAAGATTTGGAAATTTCTCATATGAGAGCAATGTTGAATTAGAAGTAGCTCTTACTGATCTTGAAAAATTTAAAGCAAAAATCAAGGATCTGAAGGACAATATTCAAGAAGCCGATGAATGCATTTTAAAGCTAAGAGAATAAATCAAGAAGTTCAAAGAAAAATACAAAGAGGTTAGTGAACAATTGGTATCAGCAAATGAAACCCTGGATGATTTGAAAGTGGAAGTTGTAAAGAGAGATAAAGCAGAAGATCTAAAAATGTTGGTAAAAAGCAAATTAGAAGATTGTGATAAACTTGAAAAAGAAGTTGTAAACTTGAAATTAGATTTGGAGAAAGATAAGACCTATGAAGAAAAGTTCAAGATAAGCTCTGTAAAACTTGATGAAATGATTGCTAGTCAAAGGATTTCAGATGACAAAAAAGAGCTAGGATTTGAAAAAGGAAAAAGTTCTAATTCAAGTCAAGAAAACCTTGAGATGAAGAAAAACAAAGGCAACCAATTTTGGAATCAAAGAAGAAGACCTAGAAGACCTCTAGTTAGGCAGCCAAATGTTCAAAGGTACCCATCTTTCAATGTCTATTGTTTTAATTGCAATAAGTTTGGTCATAAGGCTACTCAATATAGAAGTAGAATGAATCAAAATGCTCCATCATTTTTTGGTCAATGTTTTAATTGCAAGAAAATTGGTCATATATCAAATGAGTGTAGAAGTCTGGCAAGAAATAGTTTTAACCACACAAGGAATACTCAATCCTTCAATGAAAAGTGCTTTGCATGCAATAGATTTGGACACGTGGCTAACCAATATAGATCAAGAGTGAATCAAAAAAATCAAGGGCAGAGGAATGTGGTATGCTACAATTGCAATAAGTTTGGACATATTGGAAGATTAGAAGCAAAAATATGAAAAGGAACAACTTTCCAAGAAGGAAAAATACAAAACAAAGGAATGATAAGAGAAAAGAAAAGATTGATCTGGTTGAAACCAAGAAAGAGATGGGAAAATTTTGGATAAAGAAAGATATGATTAATGTTAAGGTTGAATCCGCACTAGCCTCTGGTGCAGATACTTCCTCTGGGAAGTAAATGGGGAGTTCTGGCTCAGGGGGAGCAGTATTGAAAATCCAAATCCCCTAGCCATATAGTTAGTGTTGGGATCCAACATGAAGATATGTTGAAATGATGCATATGACAGATCATTTGAAAGAAATTCTGGTGAAAAAGGTTTAAGTGCAGAGCATTGCAGAGCAATCCTAATAGACTGCATTCTATAGAGATGTGTTTAATAGCTTTTTACTAGGAGCATTTATGGCAATTAGGTCAAGTCAGATAAAGGATTAAAAACTGGCTCATCCGATGGAAAATTCATTCTGTATTTAAACTTCCAAGTGTCTAAGGTGAATTGAAGCAAAATTCCAAGTGACTACAGTGATTTCCAAAGCAAAATCAAGACAAGATCAAGCAAAACCCTATTTTGGCGAAAAGAGGTATATTTTTTCATAATCAAAACCCTACTATGAATTTATTTGAATCTTTGCAAAAATGGAAACACCACATATGAATGATATAACTGAAAGAGCCTGACCAAAATTCAAGAAGCATCCAGTCAAATCAACAAAGGTTGATCCAAATACATCATTTTCAGGGATTTCATTCTATGTGATGCATGCGGAAGATGTTAGGGCTTATATTCATGTTGCCCTAGAGGAACTCAGAGGTAGTCAACTCATAGACCTATATCTAAAACATCCATGTGTCGATACATTTGACCTAAAAGAAGAATACAAGGCATTGGAGGAAAAGAAACTCATTCAGTATATAGATTTTCTAATTTTTGCAGAAGATGAATGTGCCAGGTATGTCTTAAGTTGAATTCATGATGAGTTTATGTGGCTCAATTCTACATTCAAGATCACCAAAGATGCCATAAGGTCAGTCACATGACTAAAATCTACCGGTACAATCCATGTATTGAAGGCTTTAAAAAATAATACAGTGGTGAAAGCCACTAGAGCAAAGTTTGATAAAATGGCATTGACAATCAGTGACATTGGAAATCATATAGTTAGATTTGCATCCATGGTAATCAGCTATAAGATCTACTTCACAAACCGGGAAAACTCTGTCTTTGGTACTACCATATATATTGCCTATCAAATGGTCAAGGAAAATGCAGAGTATGACCTGTGTGAATTGCTCTGTCAGCAGTTAATGGAGAACTTGAAGAAAACAAAAGAAAAAAAATACCCTTTCAAATTTGGTACGTTGATTTTGTGCTTATTCTTCTACTTTGTGCAAGAGTTACCAGGCATGAAGAATCATTTTGGACTAGAGACAAACCTGTTGTAGTACAGATTAGGAACTAGTTAAGCAATATAGGAAACATTAATGCACAAACTACAGCCCTATGGGGCTATTTCAAGAACTTCCAAAAGGTAATGCAATCTAGAGAAATGATCCCTAAGACCATTATGGAGAAATACAAAGATGATATATGCTTTATTGTAGACAAGGACCAATGTATGATGGAGGCCATGGAGCCCAAAAATGTCTAGATCTTACCAATGGGATATGAAGTTGATGAAAAAATACTAGAAAACTATGCCCAACATATGCTAAGCAAACCAAGAGACCCTAAACAAGAAAGATTTGGGACATATGAGGAACTAAAAACAAAAATCCATGTTGAAATAAGAAAACTAGAAATTTCAAAGAAGGCCCAGAAAATGGCAGTAGAATATGCACAAAGCAAAGGATTTGTTACGTCAAAAATTGTCCTCCTGTATGGAATGGTACAATTTCCCTTAGTTTATCTCCTCACCTTTCGTGACCTCCTAACCTCTTTGTTCTTGGCCTTCCCAAAACCCTCATTGACTAGTGTTTAGTTGCAAAATATTCATTCTTCAAGACAACTATTGATGGAACCCGAAAAGAGAATTTGGATTATAGGTCCCTAGGACCCCCTTGATGCAGATTTGGTCAGAAAATGGGGACCTAGACTCGGGTGCCTGTGCCCCAGTCCTGCCCCATTTTTTGGGATTTTGAATCTTGGTGGGGTGTCGGCTCCCGCCATGCACCTCGACATTCCATTTTTAAATTTTCATTTTCACGCGATATCGAGACGTTATTTCAAAATTTGAATTTCCCTAAAGTTAGATATAAAAAGACATTTGAAAATCATTTCATCACACACAATTCTTATGCAAGCTTGCTACTAAAACTCTGCTAAAAATTCCATTGAAGATCAGTGACTTGTTGAATCTTTTGAAAGTTATTTGAATTTTCTATCATGAAGATAATGGATGGAGATTAGGAATCAAGATCTTGAGACTATCTTTCTCTTCCTAGGGTTTTTACACCTTTTGTATGATTAGGAGAAGGGTTGAAGCCTCCAACATCGAGCTTGGAGATCCTCTGTAGACATTGCTGATTTGCCTTCTTGTTCATGCAAATCTTTATTTGTTTTCATCTCCCTGAGGTGAAGTTGTATGTGTTTATTGAATCAAAGCAAGTTATTGATCTTCCCTTTCTTGAGACATCTAGGGTTTGATATTTTTGCATACACTTTATTAGGTTTGTACACACTTCTACAAATCTTTATCTCTGGCTATTATTGAGGTAGGAATACATGTTTAAGGTGAAATTGTAAGAGGATGTTTAGGGTTTGTTTTTTGCTAATTTGTATGAATCCTCCTTTCATCTCTAAACATTTAAGGACTTTAGCCAAGTAGGAAATCTATTGTCAGACTTTCAGTCACTTGGAACATAGGGGAAAATTATAATTGTGAAGATTTGTTGTTCAAGTAAGCCCAATTATGCTCAAAACCATAATTATGCAAATTCGGAAGCAAACGGACAAATTATAGAAAATACTTGCTCACAGAGATATCAAATGACAATCAATGCATACCAGATTTTGAAGTTTAGATAATGGAGAAGTCAGGGACTAATGAGCGGGTGCCCTAGTCCAGTGCCACACTTTTTGTCAAGATCTAGAAACCTTTCAACAACCTATTCCTACTGTTCCAAAGATTTTTCTGTTGCAAGATTCAGAGGACTAATGAGCGGGCAACTGAGTCCATGTCCCTATTTTCTTCTTTGATCTACAATTCTGACAGTCTGCACTACTCTCCTACAACTCCACTTTTTCTACTTCCACAACTTGTAACCTGCAATCACAAAAAAATGAGTTGGGGGTTGTGGTGTTTAGAGGCTTGCCTTAATCACGCCCCAGAGAGACATTCAAGTCTTCCGAACACCGTTGTCAGATAAAGAGTGCATATCCCTGTGGGATAGAGGAAAAATCCAAATGATAAATGATTGAAAACATAATTGATATCACCTTGTAGTGAAGATCTCATGGAAGGAAGATGCTCTTCATGCCATGAGGAGATGGATACCAAATCTGCAAATACAAACACAATAACAACACAAATTCTACTCTACAACACACAACGAATGCCTTGAATCACTTTCACATAAGCTCTTGTATCCAAATTGCCATCTAGTTTACAAATGAATCACTAATCATGCTTATATATGCAACTACAAGCATTCTTGCTAAGGATTTCATAATTCAAGCTTACCGTGTCGGCATAGGACCTAATTAACAATCACAAGATGTCACTCCAAAATTGGTCCTAACCTAAAATAGGGTGGGACTAGGGCACGGGCACCCAAGTCCACCCCTCCTATTTCAGGTAGGACTTATGTCAAGTTCATCCCCTGAGTCCAATTTACCATGGAACTTCATGGTTTTCTCATCGGGAAGTCAAATTAACATGAAAGATGCTCTAAATGCATAAACAAGACCCGAGAGCTAAACCTTAAGAGGGAAAAGCCCCCAAGGGTCATTTTTTGATGTAACATTTAGCCCCCACTTTAATGTATGGATAAATGCAAGGCCAATACATGCATTAAAGTACGGTCAACAAACACAGCAAACACGCCAAGCATAGAGAAGACATGCCAATCATAGAGAAGACAGTAACAGGCATGCAAAACATGGAGAAGATAGTTACAGTCATGCAAAACACAGAGAATACAACATTGAAGACATGCAAAACATAGTGAATGTAGTGAAGACAAAGATGATTTTCTTTTTTTTTTCTTTTTCATTTTCATATATGAAATGCATATGCAAGTACAAGAAAGTAAACACACCAACCATAATGTAAGAGGGACTCATCACCACTAGTCTTTAAGACTGCATATGGGGCAACAAACATGCCAAACAAATCAAGCATGCCATACAAATCAAACATGTCATACAAATCCCAAAGCATAGCAGGGACTCATCGCCACCAATCTTTAAGACTATGCTTGGGAACAAACACACAATACACACACACTTGGAAGACATGGAGAAAACATGACAGACAAGCGATGGAGTGTTCCTATTTCTAGGTTCAACACTATCTCAGGCACATTATAGGCACACACCGATGATTGGGCTTCACCACAACAATCACCGAAGACATGCTTAAAGGTTGAGTAAGTCACAGAACTGCTCCCTGCCTCATGATGAGGACTTTTTGAAAATGATAGGATGGGCATTCTCTGCAAGAAATACACCATCCCCGCCTCATGGTGAGGGCTTAAGATAGAAAAAGGATGCGATATCCCTGCCTCTGCAGAGGGCTTAAATGATTTTAATAGATTTCAAACAAATCTCAGAGTGTAGGAGGGACTCATCACCACCAGTCTTTAAGACTACACCTGAGAACAAGCACATTGCTAACATCTACAACAGACAACTTACCTTATATATGCCCCCACCTTAAGGTGGTTGATATTAGGTATCGATATCAAGCATGTTAAGGTAGGTAGAAAACACGCAAGGGAACATGAGCTCTCACAAGGCCTATTCCCCCAAGAGGTGACATGTACTTTACGATCACCAAATATTCCCACAAACACATCCCTGCAAGAAAAGTGTTAGTTTCCATATAATCATGATAAACAACAATGCATATGATCATTCACACAAAGAGTTGAGGTTATACTATGGATTCAGACACCGAGTATAACCATGGGTCTATACAATAGAAATCTCAAAACTGAGTGTAACCAAGGTGAGATTCAAAGACAAACAAAGTGCACAGAGTAGCAGTATTGTTATGGTTTGTAATTGTGATAAGACATCATCAAGATCACACGGAGTGATTCTACTAGCCAAGCGTCGGATAATATATAACAACCCCATCGTCATGTTAGGAACTAAGTCCAATTTTTTATTTATCGCTAAAGGGACACTAGGTCCACATCAGTATAAAATGTTTTTCGTCATCCACCCGCTAGATAGAAAAGCACTAGAGGAAAGGAACAATAAATCAAGAGAAGAGAAACAAGTGTTTTAGGGACAGTCATGTAGGAGGGTGCCCCCAAGTCACCAACCGCGATGCTATGTCCGTAAGACACAACACACAATAGTGAAAATAGAGGAGAAGCAATATAGAAGAATGATGATACAAATAGAAGGGTCGCAACAGAGGTGATCTCCTAGTATCCTGGACCTTACAAGAGAATCAAGGGTCATCCCAGGAGGCCTAAACAACACATAACACATCACAGGGGAAACACATCACAAGAGATGAAGGGTTAGAAATACTTACCTGTAGGGACAACCAAATTATGGGTTGTCATCGAGTATATCATCATCATCTTCCAACTCCTGAATGTTAGAGGAAAGTGGGACATAAGGTATCATAGCCCAACTTTTATTCTTTTCTTCATGTTGTCCATTCTTAAGATCTTCATGGTTTGATTCAATGTTTGGTGAGATGTTTTCTAGTTGAGATGCAAGTTGTTGGGCATAAGCTTGTCGTCTCCTCCTCCTTTCTTTTGCTTTTCTATTTCTTTTTGTCCTACCACTTATCTCTTGTAAGATAGTGTTTTTCTCTTCCATAGGTTTTTGTGTTCGAGAGGAGGAAGCACCAGGATCAAATCTCATTTGTCTAGGTGCAATATCTTGATGTCGATGACTACCTCCTGATCCTTGTAAGGATGGCGGGGAGGAAACTCAGCATAGGGTCCATTTCCTTTCGGTCTAGGAATCTCTTCAAATGTGGGTTGTTTGTCTCTTGTTGTTTCTTGCATAGAAGGACCAACCACTTGATGTAATAGTTTTTTTTGTAGTTTATATAGCTCAAGAAGTTAAAGTCTATCTATGGATCCAGTTCCACCTGAGATCTTTCCCAAAAGTGATTTAGTGTAAAGTGTTTCCTTGTAACCAAAGGTTTATACTTATTGCGAGGTATAGTAATCACTTGTCCATTCAAAGGAAATTTTACACAGTTATGAATTGTTGAAGGGACAAATTTCATAGCCTTTAACCATGGATGTCCCAGTTTGATGTGAAAAACATTAGAAACGGGACAACATCAAACCATTGTTCTACTGATTTCTCAAATATAGTGACCAATAAAGATATCTTCCCATAGGTGTTTACAAAGGTTCCCTTATGCTTCTTAATCATCATATCCGAAGGATCATAAAAGTCGTGTATCAATCCATGTGAAAAGAGGAACTCTTCTGTGGCAACATTAGTCATGCAATTAGGATCAATAAGGGTTCCATCCATAGGATTTCCCATTATTTTTGTAGTGATATAGAGAGGTCCTTCAGTTTCTCCAATTGTTCTATTATAAGGTGTAAACACAAGTCCAGGTTCAGAGATCTTTCTTTTCATGTAAGGCCTAGGAGGGAACTGATTGTTTTTGTTGTGATTAGAAGCCATGTTTAAGTTTTCAAAGGAGTGTAAAATCATATTTTCAAGATCTTCCAAAACTTATGCAAAAAGCCAATGCAAAAGTGATGTTGAATGTGCTCTAAAATGCTTGATTTTTCAACTTTTCTCAATGCAAATGAATGAATGAAGAGGTGTTACAAAGATTTTTAAGAGGGAAAACAAATTATATTCTTAAAAAAAATCCAATAACACAAAAATACCTTTCACAACACACTTTTGAAGCAACTCTAGAGAGTTGATAGGTCAAAACCTAATGAAAATAGGCCAAAATATGCAATTTCTCACAATTTTTGAATGCTAAGACCCAATAAAAGGGGTGTTGTAAAGAATTTTCAGAGGTTTAGAAGATAATAACAGTGATATCAGTCACCTAAATCCATAAAATTTGTCACAACACGCTTGCAGTGCAAATCTAGGTCAAACCCTAGGGCAAATATAGCTAAAATATGCAATTTTTCACCAAATTTCAATGCAAAAGAGTATGACACAGGGTGTTGTGAGAAAAATGATGATGGAAATAAAATTATAACAGTAATAACAGCTACCTAATGCTAAAAAATATGTCACGACATGCTTATAGTGCAACTCAAGGTCAAACCCTAGGGAAAATATAGGCAAAATATGCATATTTTCACCAAATTTCCATTGTAAGAGCCCAATAAAAAAGTGTTGTAAATAATTTTAGGAGGGGAAGCAAATAATAACCCTAATAACTACCAATTAGTTCAGAAAATACTTTACAACATGCCTATGGTGCAAATCTAGAGAGATGATAAGGCCAAAATCTAGTGAAAAATCAAGGTTTTCAAACCCTAGGCATGAAATTTTGTAAGCAAACTACTATGATGAAACACTATAGTTAGAAATCAGTCCTAATGAGTGTTTTTAAAAGGGTAGTAAAATATAAAATAATATTTTGAATACAAACCCTAGCTAATGCAAAACTAGGTTATATGAAAAATACACAATTTCAAGCAATTTTTTTCAATTTAAGCATGAAAATACAATATAAATTAATGATGAATGAAACATTTCTATATTTTAAATTAGATCTGATGATAATCACATAAATTCAATGAAATTAAATACAACTAGTTCAAATTAATTGAAAATGCAAGCTAAAAATGCTAATTTTTTTCAAATTTTTCAATTTTTTTGTAATTTTTCAAATGCAATAATATGAACAATGAAATGAATGTAAATCTGAAGTACAACACTCAAAAAGGTGCAAAATTTATTAAAAACATAGGTTCACCAAAATGTTTAAGGTGAAATTGTAAGAGGATGTTTAGGGTTTGATTTTTGCTAATTTGTATGAATCCTCCTTTCACCTCTAAACATTCAAGGACTTCAGACAAGTAGGAAATCTACTGTCAGACTTTCAGTCACTTGGAACATAGGGGAAAATTGGAATTGTGAAGATTTTTTGTTCAATTAAGCCCAATTATGCTCAAAACCCTAATTATGCAAATTTTGAAGCAAACGGACAAATTATGGAAAATACTCTCACACAGAGATATCAAATGACAATCAAATGCATACTAGATTTCTAAGTTTGGATAATGGAAAAGTTAGGGACTAATGAGTGGGCGCCCTACTCCAGTGCCGCACTTTTTGTCAAGATCTGGAAACCTTGTCAGCAACCTGTTCCTATTGTTCTAGAGATTTTCTTGTTGTAGGATTCAGAGGACTAATGAGCAGGTGCCTCAGTCTAGGTCCCTATTTTCTTCTTTGATTTGCAATTCTAACAGTCTACACTACTCTCCTGCAACTCCACTTTTTCTACTTCCGCAACCTGTAACCTACAATCACAGAAATATGTGTTGGGGTTGTGGTGTTTAGAGGCTTGCCTCAGTTAAGGCCTGGAGAGACATTCAAGTCTTCCGAACATAATTGTTAGATAAAGAGTGTGTATCCCTGTGAGATAGAGGCAAAATCTAAATGATAAATGATTGAAAACACAATTAATATCATGTTGTAGTGAAGATCTCATGGAAGGAAGATGCTCTTCATGCCATGAGGAGATGGATGCCAAATCTGCAAATACAAACACAATAACAACACAAATTCTGGTCTACAACACACAATGAATGCTTTGAATCACTTTTGCATAAGTTCTTGAATCCAAATTGTCATCTAATTTACACATGAATCACTAATCTTGCTTATATGTGCTACTACAAGCATTCCTGCTAAGATTTTCGTAATTCAAACTTACAGTGTTGGCATAGGACCTAATTAATGGTCACAAGCTGACACTCCAAAATTGGTCCTAACCTAAAATAGGGCAGGACTAGGGCATGGGCATCCAAGTCCACCCCCCTTTTTGAGGAAGGACTTATTTCAAGTGCATCCCCTAAGTCCAATTTGCCATGGAAATTTAGGGTTTTCTCATCGGGAAGTCAAATTAACATGAAAGATGATCTAAATGCATAAATAGGACACGGTAACTAAACCTTAAGAGGAAAAATCCCCCAAGGGGATATTTTTTGATGTAACAATACCAAAAATGGGGCTTGACTGAGGCAAGCTCCTATATAGCCACAACATCTTCCTCCTTTTGTAGGTGCAGATCATGTTTTGCAGGATACGGCAAAAAGGAGTTGCAGGAAGACACATATTACAGGTACAGTCATCATTGAATTTTAGAATTTCAAATCTTAACACTTTTGAAACTAATGAGTGGGTGCCCTAGTCCAACTGGGGAGATTATCAGACATCTGGGAGCTATCAAAGGTCATTTGGTAGCTGGTGTGGTAGATTTTTATAGAGGAAGTTTGTGGGACTAATGAGCAGGCGTCCTAGTTCAGTTTGTCCTCAATTTCTGGGTGCATGATCTCTAAACCTGGTTCTCTATTTTTTTGCAATCTGTTTTGTCAGCTTCATCTCTAAATTTAGTCATTTTCTATTATAAGGTGTAATTAGGGTTTTCTTGATTGGTAGATAAAGAAGCTTGATAAAACCTTGATTAGACACCTGAATCAGACCTAATAAGCATTAGGGAACATATATGTAATCAGTAGCTTGATCCTAAACTCAGTTCTTGTCCTCCCAATGTTTAGTTAGATGGGAAAGTAGGACTTAACCTTATTTAAGAAAAACCTACTTTTTCACCCTAAACAGGATTCACCAAAGAACAAATTTCAGCCACAAGAGCTAGAGCTGAGGTAGAAAGAGCAACTAAAGAAAAGGAGAAGGAGCAAGAAAAGGAAGCTAATAAAGCTCTGTAAGTCCATGATGTGCAACAAAAGGCACAAGAAGAAAGGGTTGCAAAAGAAAAGAAAAAAAATGAATCAGTCAAGGCTCTGGAAGAACCTAGGGCAAAGGTAGAGGAACCTACCATAACAAAGAAGAGGACTAGAGGTTCAACCTCTATAAAAACTACATCAAAATCCTCTGGTCTGACCTCATCTATTACTGTAGAAGCACCCACCAAGAAGCCCACTGACAAAAGATTCAAAAGATAGAAAACCAAAGGTCATATAATGTATGTCAGTATAGGAGGGGATGAGGAAGAGACAAAATTAGATGAAGATGTGAAGAAGATGAAAATTGAGGATACCAAAGCTTCCGAGAGTAGCAAGAAGCAACCTGCCAAAAAAGGAAGAACCAGGAAAAGGCTAGGGCAAGATGAGTCTCAGACAGGAGAAGCCACTATAAGTCTTGAGAATGTCCTAAAGGCTATAACTATTGATGGCAATTTAAAACCCATAGCCCAACTATATGATGAGTATAATGATCCAGATAAAGACATCATTGTAGTTGTTGTCATCAGATATCTAGAGATTTATAATAGAGCCCTCATTGAGATAATATCTAATCTTCCTCACAATCTAGAAAGCATATTAACTGCTAAGAAGGAGGAAGCAATGACCAAGGATTGGGAGGTAAGAGAAAGTTCTTTGATCAAATTTTGTTGGGATGTGACCCCTGAACAAAGAGCAAAAGTTTATAAGCTACGTAGAGACAAAATTGAGATACAAAGAAGAGTCAACACTCTAATAGCAGGGAACTCTGAGGAATTTGTGAAAAACATAGAACTTACAATTTTTGAGATCCTAAAAGATCTTAACATACCAACTATCTCCAACAAATAGGATATAAATATTGGTGTAGACACCTTTGTTCCTAAAGATAGTATGGATCAAGATTTGGAGAAAACTAATGAAATCAAATAAATGAATAATCAGGAGTTAGAGAAAAGCCCAGGGAAAACCAAGAAAGAAGGACAATCCTCTAGGTCTGATTAGGCAAATAAAGAAAATATTGATGAGCAAATAAAAATAAATAATCAAGAACTTGATCAAACTGAGAAGAGCTCTACTCCAGAACAAAATATTGGTCAACAAGAGAATGAACCTCTAAAAAATAATCAAGAAGAAGTGTCTAAATAAATGACAAGAGATGCTGCTACTTCTCAAAATGATCCTGTTAGGGAATTTTTGGAAAAAGAAAAAGATGTGGATGAGTCTGAGTTCCTACAAGGACCAATAAATTTGGCCTCACTGTCTCCTGTGCAAAAATTCAAACTAGTAAAAATTGTGCAAACAAAGGCACATGAAGAAATGTTGAAGTCACACATACAGGATAGTGAGTTAATTGGTGATGCAGAAGCATCCCTGGTTCAAGAGCAATCTTGCATCAACCAAAAATATATTTGCATTTCAATTTGTTTACAGTTCAATTTGTTTCTTTCATTTTCCAGTTTAGTTCAGGCACTTTAGTCAGAAGCAGTTTCTGTATTTTGGTCCGCATTCTACCACAGTTGTATTTCAGACCTTGCGGAGCTGGACTAAGCATCTACATTCATTCATCTACATCATATCTAGAATTTAGAGATACACACATTTCTACCAGAAGGATATCACTGACAGAAGATCAACTATTTTCTCATAATAGAGCATCCTGATAATAACAGACAATTAGCTAAAGGAGAAACCTGTGGAAGCATCTCCTGATCTTTGGATCCTAATGACACATCATTCAATGATCTTTGGTTCATGGCTGACCTTCCCCAAAGATCCGTACTTCATTTCTTTCATTTTTCAGAGGAATTCTATTCAGTTAGGTCTGACCTATCCGAGTTGCACGTTACAACTCTTCATTGGAGTTTGTGACCTTCTTTGGCCAATGCGGATGAATCTATTCATCTGAAAAGGATATATATTGATGTAATAGATCCTTAAGAAAGTAGTTCTCATGATTTAGAAGATTGATAGTTTAGATTTTGTGCGAAGGAGCTTTAAAGACTTATCTTGTGCATGTATGTAATCAGGCCTGTGAGCCCTAATTATAAGCCCACATGTTGTCAGCCAAATTGTATTTGAATTCTATAATCTACTGAATGACTGAATCTACATTTATTCCATTCTCTGAGTTGTTTTTGTATTTACTCTTGCTGCACGGTCTAGACAGTTCATTCTGTGAACCCTCCTACCATGACTGCACCAAGTGGTATCAGAGTGAAAGTTTGAATCTTTGGGAGTAAATTGAGTGAAGTTGGTGAGGGAATTCTGTAAGATATTTTTGTGCACAGATTGCCGAATAGAGGCAGGTTACCTGTGTTGCAACCGATCGCCAATTGTGAGGTAGTTGTCACCTTGCAGCCTGATCGCCGAACTTGAGGCAGTGTGCACTTGATCCTAGGAAGAATGTCGTCGAGGAGAGTTGTTGTTGTTGGAACAATGGCTGGTAGAATGGATGAGATGATGGAGATGATGAAAATAATGCGAATTCATTTGGATGTTGTTGTAGAAGATAGGCAAAGAGGATTGACAACGAGACATAATGTTGAAAGCGATGAGGAAGAAGAATTTCAATATGTTGAACAAACTGGCGAAACCCTAGGAGGTGATGAAGAAGAAAAATCAGATCAAGTAAAGATACTGGGAGCTATTTCAAAGATTGGAAAGAGATCTAGAGTTGATGTGCTGAACTATACTGGTAATTTGAACCCTGAAGAATTTATTGACGAGATAAATGACATGGAAGAATACTTTGAATATGAGGAAATTGAAGATCTGGAAAAGGTGAAATTTGAGAAGACAAAGTTGAAAGGACATGTTGCTATATGGTGGAAAGAAGTTCAGTTGGAAATAAATAGAAGAGGAAAAGAAAAGATTACAAAGTGGGATAGGATGGTGACAAAGTTGAAGAATCAGTTTATACCTATTAACTATAAGTTGGAATTGTTGAAAAGATTACAGAGCCTGAGACAAAAGGAGAAATATGTGAAGGAGTATGCTGAAGAATTTCATAAAATGATCATAAGAATAGGACATAGTGTAGAAAACAAGGAGAAAGTGGCTAGATACATCAATGGATTGAGATTGAACATTCAAGAAGAACTAAGCTTGGTAAGGATGACATCTTTGGAAGAAGCATATCAGTTTGCCCTAAAAGTTGAAGAGAAGATGAATAAAAGACATGATCAAAGACAGAGAGGCAGAGGAGGTAAATTTCAGAGAGGTAAAACATTTTCCAGAGGAGATAGATCATATCTGGAGTAGAACAAGTTTGACAACCCATTCAAGAAGGAGGACAGAGATAACAATGCTTACAGGAGAGATGACAGAAACTTTTACCAGAGAGGAAACCCTAGAGCATACCAGAATCAAGGATACATAAGAGAAGGAAGAGAATTTGATAAGAGAACGTTCAGAGGTACTTGTTTCAAGTGTGGAGGTGAAGGACATAGAGAATTTGAGTGTAATCAAGTTAGTACAAGTAAGAGGATAGAAAATAGTGGAAGAGTAGCCTATATTGAAGAAGAACCTGTTGAACTGGATGATCCTTGTTCAATTGGAAATCCAGAGAAAGGAGAATCATTGGTGATGAGGAGAGCACTATTTCAAGTTGAAACAAATGAGGAACCACCATAGAGGAAGAATCTGTTCAAAACTAGATGCAAATTAGGAGGTAAGTGTTGCAAAGTTATAATTGATAGTGGTAGTTCAGACAACCTAGTTTTAGAGGAGATGGTGACTAAGCTGAAGTTGGAAAGATTGAAACACCCTAAGCCCTATCAGATAGAATGGATTCAGGATGATCATAAGGTACTAGTGAGTTAACAATTTTTGGTGAAATTTCATATTGGATCTTATCATGATGAAGTCTTGTGTGATATTATGTCTATGGACGTTTGTCATATCTTTTTGGGTAGACCTTGGCAGTATGATAGAAAATCTATACATGATGGGAGAAAGAATACATATACTATAACAAAAAATGGAAAGAGAATTACTTTGATTCCTTTGGAGGATGACCCTAAGAGTGAAGTATGTGGGAATGCTAGAATCTATCTGGTAGATGGAAGAAAACTTCTGGATGTTTTGAGACATGAGAATGTGTTATGCTTGATTCCTAAGAAGCCTGAAGCATTAAAGAAAGAGACTGAAGAATCACAACTGGAGGAGATAAGAGAATTGCTGACAGAGTATGAAGACATCACATCAGATAATGTACCTGAAGGATTACCACCTATAAGGAGTATCAGTCATCACATGGATCTTATACTGGGAGCAAGTTTGCCTAACAAAGCAGCACATAGAATGACACCGACAGAGAATGAAGAACTAAATAGACAAATACAAGAGTTGTCAAGAAAAGTTTTGATCAGAGAAAGTTTGAGTCCTTGTGCAGTACCTACAGTGTTAGCACCGAAGAAGGATGGAGAATGGAGAATATGTACTGACTCTAGAGCAATAAACAAGATCATAGTTAAGTATAGATTTCCTTTACATAGGATGGATGATATCATGGATTGTTTGAGTGGAGCAAGATATTTCACAAAGATAGATCTGAAGAGTGGATACCATCATATCAGAATTAGAGAAGGTGATGAATGGAAGACTGCTTTTAAAATAAGTGAAAGATTGTATGAGTGGTTAGTGATGCCTTTTGGATTGACAAAAGCACCGAGTACTTTCATGAGATTGATGAATGAAATATTGAAGAAATTCTTGGATAAGTTTGTGATTGTATACTTGGATGATATTCTGATTTTTAGTAAGATAAAAGAGGAACATTTGTGGTATATTAGACAAGTTTTGCAAAGACTAAGAGAAGAGAAATTGCTGATAAAAATCAAAAAGTGTAGTTTCATGAAGGAAGAGTTGGTATATTTAGGATTTTTTATTTCTGTGGAAGGATTGAAGATGGACCTTGAGAAAGTGAAAGCAATTGTTGAATGGCCTCCACCAGAGAGCATTAGAGAGGTTAGATCATTTCATGGTTTGGCTAGTTTCTACCGGAAGTTCATCAGAAATTTTAGTTCAGTTTGTAACCCTATGACAGAGACAATGAGAGGTGATAGAAAAGATTTTAGGTGGACATCAGGAGCAGATAAAAGTTTTGAGTTGTTGAAGCACAAAGTGACAGAGCAACCTATCTTAGCATTACCAGATTTCAATAAGGTATTTCAAGTTGATTGTGATGCAAGTGGAAGTACAATCAGAGCAGTATTAAGTCAAGAAGGTAGACCTGTAGCATATTTCAGTGAGAAGTTGAATGATGCAAGGAGAAGATATTCAGTTTATGATCAAGATTTCTATGCCATAATTCAAGCCTTGAATAAGTGGAGACATTATTTGTTGCCTAAGGAGTTTGTGTTGTACACAGATAATCAAGCCTTGCAATATTTGAATAGTCAAGGTAAGTTGAATCAAAGACATATGAAATGGGTAGAGTTCATGCAGAGTTATACATTTGAGTTGAAGCATAGGAGTGGAAAATTAAACAAAGTTGTTGATGCATTGAGTAGGAGAAGAAACTTGTTGACAGAGATGAGAGTTGAAGTATTGGGTTTTGATGAATTGAAGAACATGTATGAGGGAGACATCAATTTTGCAGAACCTTGGAAAGCATGTAAGGAACCTGTTGTGACATATAGGAGTAAGTGGTTGGACTATTTCATTCAAGAAGATATGTTGTTCAAAGGAAATTAGTTGTGCATACCTAGAAGTTCAATGAGAGATAATTTGATCAAGGAGAAGCATAGTGGTAGATTGGCAGGTCATTTTGGCATTGATAAGAGAGTGGCTTTGGTGAGTGAAAAATACTTTTGGCCTTAGACACATAAGGATGTTAGGACATTTGTTCAGAGTTGTAGAGTTTGTCAAGTTGCAAAAGGGAGTAGTCAGAATGCTGGATTATACAAACCTTTGACAGTACCGGGGAGACCTTGGGAAGACATAAGCATGGATTTTGTAATGGAATTGCCTAAGACATAGAGAGGACATGATTCAATATTTGTAGTGGTTGACAGATTTTCAAACATGGCTCATTTCATACCTTGTAAGAAGGCAACCGATGCAGTGCATGTGGCTAACCTATTTTTCAAGGAGATTGTGAGATTGCATGGATTACCTAGGAGTATAGTTTCAGAAAAAGATACAAAGTTTGTTGGATGCTTTTGGAAGACACTTTGGAAGAAGAAGAAGATAGATTTGAAGTTCAGTTCATCTTTTCATCCATAGACTAATGGACAAACATAGGTGGTGAATAAGAGTTTGGGAAACTTGTTGAGAGGCTTGGTTGGAGAGAAGGCAGAAAGTTAGGATTTGATTCTTTCAAAAGCAGAGTTTGCATACAATAATTTAGTAAATAGGAGTACCAGAAGAACACCTTTTGAGATTGTGACTGGAGTGAATCCTAGAGGAGTAATAGAATTGAGAGATATCAGCATGGAAGAAAAGAGAAGTCCAAAAGTAGAAGAATTCATAGATCATATGAAGACAGTGGATAATCAAGTGAAGAAGCATTTGGAGGACATGAATAGTAAGTATAAGGAAAAGGAAGATGAGAAGAGAAGACAAGGAATTTGAAGTTGGAGATGAAGTAATGGTGTACTTGAGAAAAGAAAGATTTCCAGTTGGGGGATATAACAAGTTGAAGATGAAGAAGTTTGGACCTTGTATGATACTCAGGAAATTTGATTCATAAAATACATATGAAGTAGAGTTACCGGAGACATTAAGTATATCACCTATTTTCAACATTGCAAATCTTTATCAGTATCATGAGGTAGAGTTCAGTGACAACATGGAAGAAGACTTGAAGAAGCAATTACCACAATTAGCACCAGAGTAGATGGAAGACATTTTGGATAGCAGAGTTGGATGCAGCACCAAAGGAAGACAATACAAAGAACATCTTGTGAAGTGGAAAGGTAGATCGGAAGAAGATTCATCATGGATTTCTCAGGCTAAGGTGGACCGTCTTGGTTCTCCCCTAGCCCTAGAAAAGTGAGGGACTCACTTTTTCAATAACCCCAAATGTCTAATACAGGAGCATCCCTAGTTCAATAGCAATCTTGCATCAACCAAAAAAATATTTGCATTTCAATTTGTTTGCAGTTCAGTTTGTTTCTTTCATTTTCTAGTTTAGTTCAGGTAGTTCAGTCAAAAGCAGTTTCTATATTTTGGTCCGCATTCTACCGCAGTTGTATTTTAGACCTTGTGGAACTAGACTTAGCATCTACATTCATTCATTTACATCATATCTAGAATTTAGAGATCCATACATATCTACCGGAAAGATATCGCTGACAAAAGATCAACTTTTTTCTCAAAACAAAGCATCCTAATAATAACAAATAATCAGCTGAAGGAGAAACCTATGGAAGCATCTCCCGATCTTTGAAGCCTAATGACGCATCATTCAATGATCTTTGGTTTGTGGCAAACCTTCCCCAAAGATCCACACTTCATTTCATTCATTTTTTGGAGGAGTTCTATGCATTTAGGTTCGACCTATCTGTGTTCACATGTTACAGCTCTTCATTAGAGTTTGTAACCTTCTTTGGCTGACGCGAAGGAATCTATTCTTCTGGAGATGATATATATTGATGTAATAAATACTTAGGAAATTAGTTGATATAGTTCTCATGATTTAGAAGATTGATAGTTTAGATTTTGTGCGATGGAGCTTCAAAGCTTTATCTTGCTCATGTATGTAGTCAGGCATGTGAGCCCTAATTGTAAGCCTGCATGTTACTGGCCGATCTCTATTTGAATTCTATGATATACTAAATGACTAAATCTACATTTATTCCATTTCTCTAAGTTGTTTTCATTGTGTTTACTCTTGATGCATGGTCCAAATAGTTCATTCTATGAACCCTCCTACCATGACTGCACCAATTGGTAAAGCATTAGGCATCCTAGAAAAGTTGATGCCCTCATAGCAAAAAGACACATCACAGTTGCCAATAGACTAGCTCAAAGGCCTAATGAAATCTATAAGTTCACACTTTGAATCTTTTGAGAAGTCTGTAGAGACAAAAGTTAGAAAAGAATTTGATGAAATGAGACTAGTCGAGTTGAAGATCATGTTAGTCAATGATAAAACTATGTTGGACAACAGAATAAAAAGTATACAGAATGCCATAAAAGAAGCTTGTGATCTGTAAAAAATTTGTGTATCATGGCTGAAAGCCACAAAAGAGTTAGGATAAAAGATCCAGGATCTAAAACTACAATTGACAAATATCTCTAAGTCATTTGACCCAACAATGGAGTCAATAAGTTGCAAAGAGATGCAAGTCATCAAAATTTACAATGATTTAAATAATTTAATGATTAAGAAGGCCCAATTGAAAAATAGAATGTGGAAATTGAGAGGATTGATAAGTCCACAAATATATTCAATGAATAATCTTGTAGAAGAAGCCTTGAAAGCAAAAGCATTAATTGATACACCTCCAGATGTGCAAAGGCAGAAAAATTAGTCTTTCTGATAAATGGTCAAACTCAAATTTTGGAAAGAGCTAAGAAATGATGGGATGAAGAGATTACACAATTAAATATTGTGTAAAAGAATATTCTTTCACCTACAATTAATTATGTTGAAGATTCTATGTCTACATATGCGGCAGAGTATGATGGTTTTTGCAGTTTTGACACAATTTTGACCTCTGCACATACACCTTTACCATTGATGTCAAAGGGGGAGAAGAAATCAGTGAAAAATGGACAAACATCTAAGGGGGAGAAGAGAAAGTATATAGTAAGGGGGAGCAAATAAGCATTTTTCACTAAGTGTTTCCATCAATGCCAAAGGGGGAGATTGTTGGCAAGAGACACTGCTATGATAAATGACTAAATCTTGTCATTGACAGAAACAAGGCAAAGCGATTCTACCAACAAGACAAAGAGACCTTACTCCGGGTGATCAACTTGGTTTGACAACAAGGCCTAAAAGGATTTTGGTCTGGAAGCCTATAATGACTAAGTATGGGTAATATGTAGAGTAAGTGTCAGAGATTGGGTCAGTGTGCCTCTGCAGTTGAAGATAACTATATGCAGTTCAAGTATGTTATTCATAGATACTTGTTAATCATTTGATCCAGTGTTCAAGTCTTGACTTCCTCCAGAAGTCATATTGCAAAATATCCAAGTCTGAGTGAATAGAGTTAAGTCAGGAACAATGTACAATACTAGAGTAAAAGGGTATGTATTCCTCCGTTGCCTATTTTGTCCTATGGTTCTGAAGGTATAATAAGAAGTCCAGAATGAATGTTGGTTATGAATTTTTGAGTCTCATATGGTCCGCAGTGAGAGTTATGATGTGACAAATGAATCGGTCAAGCATGTTCTTAAGAGACAAGTTGACAGGCATGTTAGATCCTTATGCAGAGAAGATATATCATTTGTATAATTAATCTAAGTGGTTGAATGATTTGTGCCGACCTATATGAAGACTATTGAATGATTATTTGGGTCTGTATTGCAGATTGTGCAAAAGTTCAAGCTGAAAAGATATAATGTTTGTATACATGGTTCATGATTGGCTTGTCGACCTAATTATGAGATAAATCTTGTAGAAGATATATACTCAATGGATTTCGGTGTTGAAGAAGTGATAGATGATATGATATGTGTGAATTCAATGTATGTGCGATCTATAGCAAAGTTGTGACCAAAAAAAGATAGTAAGAGTAGAAGAGCAAAGTTCATGTAAAGCAAAGTAGAAAAAGCAGAGATAAAATTATGAAGACATTTGAGTCTGTATACTGAGATGTAAATAAAAACTGCACCCTAGCATTCTATAGATGTATATGTACCAGTCATTTCTTGGCAGTGAGCCCTTCTTGGATAGTGAGTCCCAGGGCAGTCAGCCTTCATGTAATTTGGTATTGTTATCATAATATATTGTGAGCTAACACTCACCGTGGTTTTTCCCTTTTTGGGTTTTCCACGTAAAATCTTGGTGTTTATGTGTTATGAATTTGTGGCTACTCTTCTCATGTTTACTTTACTTTTATGTTATTGTTGTTAGTAAATGGATAAGTGAATGTGTAAATGAAAAGGTTTTAAGGATACTGATTCACCCCCCCTCTCAGTATTCTTTACACTCAACACAAAGCCCATGTTTTGGTAGGCTATATAAATTCCAAGGAGAAGTTGTCATTCCTTGGCTAAAAGGTTGTGTATTTTAAGTGTACCATGAAGTGAGGTGGTTTGATCCTACCAATAACTAGGCCTCAGAGAGCACCCTTGTATCATGGATTTGGGCCTCACATACTGCAAGGTATATCGAGGACTCCCTTAGTTGAGCCTTATTTAAACCTAGATTAGGAAGCCATCGACTAGTTGTAACCTGTGATGCATGGATAAGAATTTAGCCCCTAGGAAGTAACTCACCAAGTTCATTGTTGGAGACAGTATAGTGGGCTATGGGTACAATCCCAATCCTCTATAGTTAGCGCTCTAAAACATTGGGCTGACACTATATATGAACAATATTAGTATATTGGTGAGGTCATAGACTAAACACTTCCACCTGAGTAGTATATGTTGTTTTTATTGTCTCTCCCTTTGTGTAAAAGAGTTATATGTACAAAATTGAAAAACCAAAACCTAAATCTAATACATATTCCTCATCCAATCCTATCATTCATCTCTATCCTAAACATCTTTCATCCATTATTCACCCATAATCCACATCAAAATCCACTATACTAATCCAATCCTATTCATCTCTCATCCATTTGTTAGATCCATTTAATTGTTAGGATTAAGGTGCCATCAACCTTTTAAATCCTATGTAATTTATTATTCATATTACTGTTTGTAAATCACCCATAAAGGATGAAAGGTTTCACCAGCAATGATCTTATTTCAGTTGCATGTTTATATCTGGTACCCAATGCTAATTCATCTGTGACGAGGGGTCACAGGTGGGTATCCCCCGTGTGAGGGTGAATGGAAGCTAGGTGTGCAGAAATTGCTTCCTACACTAATCTAATGAGGAGAGATGAGTGTAAATTTATTTTAATCTTAACAGTTACAACAATGTTAATCCAACAATAGAGATATTGCAGCAATACACATATACACAGAAAGTCGACAGAAGAGAGAGAGAGAGAGAGAGAGAGAGAGAGACAAGATATACATGGGGAAAACCCTTATGGGTGAAAAACCCCACTCTAAAACATAGCTCAAATGTATTACAGTGAACAATCAAGGTTACAATACAGTTTCAAATCCAATGCTCTTGTAGGAGTCTTTGACACTCGTATCAGGAGACAAATTGGAAACATAACAGTACCTATCAATCACATAATGCATCTCCACTCCAAGCACCTATTTATATAGAAGTTACAAGGCAAAAATGAGCCTTTCTTGAGATGGGCATCCAACATGGCCTCATGGCCCAAAACCCATGCCTGGGGACACTTGTCCAACATTGTAGGATGTTCATGACACTTGTCATATCACCCCATCCCAAAGAGGTCACCTATTCCCAAGTTAGACAATGACAGATACTCTTATGACTATCATAGAATCTGTCATAATTGTCATATCTTATAGTTGTAAGAGAATATGTCATACACAGGCTAAAAAAAGTATATTCTCTTATAACATGTCATAACCCTCCTTGGGGTGCCCAAAGATTCCTTCTTCTAAGATGCCTTGTGACACATGTCTCCACTTGTCATAGAATCTTCCGTTTACGATTCTTACACGTCATAGATTTGTCATAGGAATCTGTCATAACCGTTTTAGTTAATATTCCCTTACACACTATCCAAGATGCTGACACATGGCAAAATATTCCTACCACTAAGTGGGATGCCTATCTCCTCATGTGAGGACAAATTTACATGTGGTCACCTTCCACATAGGATGACACATCACCGTGCCAACTCCCACAAGATGACAATAAGGATTTGCATCCTAATTGCAATAATAGGCAATAAATAAATAAATAAATACAATGAATAATACAAGGAATTACCAAGGTTGAGACACCTTAATTCCAAACATTCTCCCACTTGTCAAACACCTTGTAAGAGCCAATGGAAATAATAGGATTTAACTGCTATAGGCCAAAAGGCCCATAGACTCCAAACACCATCTGAACTTCTCTGTGCCCAGTGGTTTCATCAATGCATTCATAACATTCTTCAAAGTGCCTACCTTCACCAAATTCACCTTCCCATCCTCTACCATGTCTCGTACGAAGTGAAATTGTACATCAATATCCTTTGTTCTGGCATGAAAATTTATATTCTTTGCTAGGCAAATTGCACTCTGACTGTCACAACAAATCGTAATCTGTCCTGCATCAACACCAATATCTAAACACAATCTCTTAAAACAAATGGATTCCTTACAAGCATGAGTTCCTGCCATATACTCAGCTTCTGTTGTGGACAAAGCAACCACAGGTTGTCGCTTACTCATCCAACTAATTGCACCACTGAACATAGTGAACACATAAGCACTGGTGGATCTCCTTTTGTCAATGTCACCTGCCCAATCAGAATCCATGAATACAAGCAGAATGCGGAGGTCCTATAGCATTACCATGATAGCATATGGAATACTCGCACGTACCCCTCAAATATCTAAGCACTCTCTTAACTGCATCCTGATGTACCCATCCAGGATTAGCCATAAATTGACTAAGAACTCCCACTGCTTGGGCAATGTCTGGTCTTGTGCAGACCATCGCATACATCAAACTACCAACAACACTAGCATAAGGTACTCTGCTCATGTCCTCCACCTCACTAGGAGATTTTGGACAATCATTAACAGACAAATTTGTCTGAAAAGAAACAAGAACACACAATGGTCTACAATCTACCATGCTGAACCTGTCCAACACGGTCTTCACATACTTACTCTGGCTTAACCAAAGTTTTCTATTTGCTTTGTCTCTTATGATTTCCATTCCCAGAATGTACCTGGCTGCTTGTAGATTTTTCATCTCAAATTGTGCTGACAACTGAGACTTCAAATCATAAATCATATTCTTACCATTCCCAATTAACAACATATCGTCAACATACAATGCAATAATGAGAATGCGATCATTGTCAAATTTATAATACACACAATGATCTGATTTCGATCTTAGAAATCCAACTGACAATACAAAGGCATCAAACTTCAAGTACCACATCCTAGGAGACTTTTTCAAACCATACAAAGACTTTTTCAACTTGTAAACCAAATTTTCTTTACCTTTCTCTATGTAATGCTCTGGCTGTGACATGTAAATCTCTTCCTCCAAATCACCATGAAGGAATGTTGTCTTCACATCCATCTGTTCCAGCTCTAAGTCATAAGCTACTGTAAGAGATAACAGGAACCGGATAGATGTCAGCTTTGCAACGGGAGAGAAAATTTCACCATAATCAATTCCCTCCACTTGTGAGTACCCCTTTGCAACCAGTCTGGCCTTGTACTTTTCAACACTGCCATCTGCACCAAATTTCTTCTTGAACACCCATTTGCATCCAATAGGTTTCTGTCCTTCAAGCAAAGGCACCAAGTCCCATGTTTTATTCTTCTCCAAAGAAGCCATCTCATCTTCCATGGCCTCCTTCTAGGAACCTACATCTTTCATGCTCATAGCCTCTTTCACAGTTCTAGGCTCATCAATGTTAGTAAGCAAAGAAAAAGCACAACTAGACTCAAGCAATGAATAACCAAACCTATCAGGGTGCTTCCTTGTTCATGTAGACCTCCTGAGTGGCTGAGGTTGAGGTTCTGCTTCTTCTTCTAAACTTTCAGAGCTGCTAGAGCTCTCCTCATCATTAGGTCTCACAGGGTCTATCGGTTCAGTCTTCTTAGGGGTAGAAGGAAACTGAACCACATCCTCTTTCTTTTCTGTTTCCTCTGGCTATAGAACAATGGAAGAAGGTGTTAGCTCTCTAAAAATAACAGTTCTACTATACAACACTTTTTCAGCCACATGATCCCAAATCTTGTATCCTTTCACACCGACACCATAGCCAATGAAAATACACTTAACAACCTTGTTCTCCAATTTAGACTTTTTCTCCCTAGGCACATGTGCATATGCCTCACAACCAAAAACACAAAGATGTCTAACTAAAGGCTTCTTACCAAACCACACCTCCATAGGTTTCTCACCAACAAGAGTTGATGTAGGAGACCTGTTTACCAAGTAGCAAGTAGTGGCTATAGCTTCAGCCCAAAACGTTTGTTCAAGGCTTGCTCCACTAAGCATACTCCTAGCCCTCTCCATCAGTGTCCTCTTCATCCTCTTTGCAACTCCATTTTGTTGCAGGGTGTATGGAGTTGTTTTATGTCTTTCAATCCCTTGCTCTTTATAGAACTTATCAAACTTTGCTGAACAAAACTCACCACCGTTGTCAGTTCTCAAACACTTAATCTTTTTACTAGTCTGATTCTCAACAAAAGATTTAAACTCTTTGAATTGACTAAAGACTTCAGTCTTGCTTCTGAGAAAATAAATCCATGTCCTTCTACTATAATCATCTATAAAAGATACAAAATATACAGATTTGAAAATCAAAAGAACACTAACAAGAACAAACACATCAGAACGAATAAGGTCCAACACACCAGAAGACTTGTGATAACTAGAGTAAAACTGAACACAGTTTTACTTTCCATATATACAATGTTCATAAAAGTCAAACTCGAGATTACAATAATTTAACCCCTCAACAAGGTTTTTATTTTTCAAGGTTCTAAGACCCTTCTCACCAATGTGGCCAAATCTCATATGCCATCACATAGTCTTTTCAGCAGGAAGCTTAACTTCCAAAGCATGAGCACCCTTGGTTACACAAGATGCACTACCATCAGAATTTGTTACAACAGATTTCTTCACTGCTTGTTTAGATGGTGGGGATGAAGTGACTATAGCTCTTTTCTTCAAGTCAAAATAACTATTACACTGTGAAGTGCATGCCTCCAGCTAAAACAGAGTACCTCTCCATGTACCCTTCGTAAGCACCATAGATCCTCTAGTCATCTTGCATCCATCCTTCAAAAAGACAACCTGTACACCTGCATCATTCAACATACTTATAGAAAGAAGATTCTATGCCAACCCTGGGATGTGCATAACCCCAGTGATCCCCTTCACTCATCCATCAGGGAATTGGATTAAGACTCTTCCATGACCAACAATCTTCAGATGAGAATCGTCACCCAGGTACACTCTTCCACCATCAAACTCTTCATAGTTCATAAACTAGCTTCGATGTGAGGTCATGTGGAATGATGCACCAGAATCAATCAACCACACATCATTAGATGCATGGGTGGCCAGGACTACGATGAAGGCATCACCATCATTTTGTGACTTGTCAGAATCTGAATCTGGGACATTCTTGTTGTTCTTTTTATTTTCCTCTTTGCATTCCTTTCAGAAATGCCCAGTTTTGCTACAGTTCCAATAGAGAACCTTGGACTTTCTAGGAGATTTAGATTTCCCATTAGATTTGAATCTGCCCTTTTCATCTTTCTTTTCCTTCTTTTTCCCTTTCTCCTTGGGTCTTCCACAAACCATAAGAGCCTCTTTGGCTGCTTCAGAAGACTTTCTCTGCATCTCTTCAGATAATAGAGAAGATACCACTTCATCCATTTTGAAAGTGGATGTGGTGCTCCCAATAGCCATAACAAGATGATCCCACAAGTCCAGTAAAGAACAAAGCAACGTCATACAATGATCCTCCTCCTCCATCTTCACACCAATGGATGTCAATTGTGTAACTAACATGTTGAAAGAATTCAAGTGATCTATAGTAGATTCTCCATCCTCCATCCTCAAATAATACAACTTTTTTATTAGAGAAAGCTTGTTCACTAGGGATTTGGCCAGATAAACATCACCCAACTTCTTCCAAAGGTCTTTCATGGTCTTCTCCTCATGGACATTCAATAGGACAAAATCAGCTAGACTGAGTCTTATGAGACCCTTAACCTTCTGATCTTTGAGATCCTAATCAACTTGTTCCATTGCAGTTAGTTTTACACCAGATACAGTTTCCCATAGGTCATGATCAACAAGAATGTCTTCCATCTTAAGTTTCCATAACTCAAAATTAGTACCATTGAATTTCTCCACCTCTAATCTTCCAGATGTGTCTGCCATCTCCTTCTTGCAACAAGATTATAGAATACTCTGCACAAAGCTCCCACTCAACCTAAGATTAGTTCACAAAATCCCTACCCAACAACTAGGACCAAACGTGATCAAGCTCTGATACCAACTAAAAGGAAGCGAGGTGTGCGGAAATTGCTTCCTACACTAATCTAATGATTAGAGATAAGTGCAAATTAATTTTAATCTTTACAGTTACAACAATGTTAATCCAATAACAGAGATATTGTAGCAATACACATACACAAAGAAAGTAGACAAAAGAGAGAGAGAGAGAGAGACAAGATATACGTGGGGAAAACCATTACGGGTGAAAAACCTGACACTCCAAAACACAACTCAAATGTATTACAGTAAACAATCAAGGTTACAATATAGTTTCAGAGCCAATGCTGTTACAAGAGTCTTCGACACTCGTATCTAGAGACAAACCAGTAGGATAACAGTACCTGTCAATCACATAATACATCTCCACTCCAAGCACTTTTTTATATAGAAGTTACAAGGCAAAAATGAGCCTTTCTTGAGATGGGCGTCCAACATGGCCTCATGGCCCAAAACCCATGCCTGGGGACACTTGTCCAACACTATAGTATGTTCATGACACTTGTCATATCACCCCATCCCAAAGAGGTCACCTATTCCCAATTTGGGCAATGACAGATACTCTTACGACTGTCATAGAATCCATCATAATTGTCATATCTTACAGTTGTAAGAGAATCTATCATACACAGGCTAAAAATAGCATATTCTCTTACAACATGTCATAACCCTCCTTGGGGTGCCCAAAGATGCCTTCTTCCAAGATGTCTTGTGACTCATGTCTTCACCTATCATAGAATCTTCCATTTACGACTCTTACACGTCATAGATTTGTCATAGGAATCTATCATAACCGTTTTGATCAATATTTCGGTCAATGTTCCCTTACACACTATCCAAGATGCCGACACATGGTAAAATATCCCTACCACTAAGTGGGACACCTATCTCCTCATGCGAGGACAACTTTACATGTGGTCACCTTCCACGTAGAATGACACATCATCGTGCCAACTCCCACAAGATGACAATAAGGATTTGCATCCTAATTACAATAATAGGCAATAAATAAATAAATACAATGAAATAATACAAGGAATTACCAAGGTTGAGACACCTTAATTCCCAATAGAGGGGTCTGAGAGGATCATCCTCCCAACAGGGGGTCCAGGGGTTGCATGCCCCAGTGGGGGTTTGGGTGTAGCACCCCCAAAACCATAGTTTATTTATATTTTATCATTGTAAATTTGGACCATTCATCATTAGGTCACAAATCTGACGATCGATATTATGTTAGTTTTCTTGCCTTAGAAGGCAACCCCCTTTTATAAGGATATGTGTACTACATTTTTAGGAGAATAACAAGTGTCGTTGGATTGAAGACTGAAAAAGAAGAGGAAGTGTATGTATTATAATCTCATATTTGAACATAATACAACTTGGAGCCTCTTTTCTTGGTGAATTTTTTTACCCGAAATGGTTTTCTCTATGTTATATACTATGTTATGTGTTCAATTTTTAATGCATGTTATTTCTGTGTAGTGGGTTTTATTTCTATTGCAATCTCCATTGATTCTACATTATTTAGAGGATATTAATAAGGTTTGAATCAGATTTCCATTGTGTGGTTTACACCTTCATTTCTAACATTTAGTATCAGAGCCTGGCCAATTTTAATTATTAGGTGGTAGTGTGAAGGTTTGTTAGCTGCAGTGAGAGATTTGGTTGTTTTTTGTTTGTAGATCTTGTGTAGATATCATGGGTATATCCAGTGTTGCTTCTATCTCTTAGTTGGACATTGAAAATTTCAATGGTGTGGGGTACAAATAGTGGAAGCTGAAGATGGAGGATTTTCTTGAGGAAAGAAATTAGTGGTTGGCTGTTATGAAAGAGAAGAAACCCGATAATGTTGCACAAGATGAGTGGGATAGACTAGATAAAAAGGCATGAGGTACAAATTGGCTATCTTGTAGATTTTGTTCTACTAAATATTGTGAGTGGGAAGTTTGCATATAGCTTGTGGAAGCATCTAGGTTAGATCTACCAAGCCAAGAGTATGGTAAATAATCTTTATTTAAAGCATAAATTTTTTTCCATAAAAATGAAAGAAGGTGAATAAGTTGCAGAGCATTTGAATTCATTTAATTTATTATTGAGTCAACTAGAATCTGTAGATGTTGAGGTGAATGAGGAAGATAAATGTATATTACTTCTCTATTCTTTACCCAAGTCATGGGAGAATGTTATTTTGGCTATCACTGCTAACCTCATAGATCCGAAGTTGGATGCTCATGTTTTAGTTCTATTCTCACATGAATTAAGGAAGAAAAGTTCAGATAGTTCAGGGGATACTCTCAGTATCAGGGGAAGGTCTATGGAAAGAGGACCAAAAGAAGATCAAAAGGGGTCTAAAGAAAAGTCTAATGGCCATTCTAAGACTCTTGGAAAGAAGAACAGAGTCAAGTGTTGGAACTACAGAAAGAGAGGACATGTGAAAAAGAAATGTAGAAGCTCGAAGAAACAGTGGGATTTTTCTACTGACAAGTCTTCGAATGCAGGTGATGAGGTTTTACTTTCTACATGTAATTTTGTTTCTTGTGATCATTGGTTGGTTGACTCGGGATGTTCATACCACATGACCCCACATAAAGAATGGTTTTCTACATATGAAGAGCATGATGGAGGAAATGTGTACCTTAGGGACAACTCTATATATCCTATTATTGGACAAGGGAAGGTAATGTTGTGTTTCGGTGATGAGAGAATTAAAACCCTCCCTGGTGTTTTTTATGTTCCTAGATTGGCTAGAAATTTGATTTCTATTTCAAAGTTGAATGATTTGGGAATGCATGTGACATTTGATAAGCATGGATACAAATTGGTGAGAGGAAACTTGGTGACCCATAGTGAAGGGGAAAAGATTGGGAACTCTATTTAAGCTAGAAGCCACTACTGTTTGCAATGCCTCTTATGCATCTAAGGCTAATACTGAAAATACATATATGTTGTGGCACCATAAATTGGGCCACATAATTTTGTCTAGTTTAAAGACTATTTTAAATAAAAAATTGTTAGATAGTTTATCCTATTCTGATGAGAGTTTCAAATTTTGTGAACACTGTGTGTTTGGAAAACAGAATAGATCTCCCTTTACTTCTTGTGGTAATAAATCAAATGATAAATTGGAACTTATTCATTTGGATGCTTTTGGTCCGGTGGATGTTGAATCAATTGGAAAATCTAGATATTTTTTCCTTCATTGAAGTGATGTCTCAAGGTTTACTTGGATTTATTTTATGCGTCACAAATCTAAAGTTTTCACTAAATTTAAGGAATTTAAAGCTTTAATTGAAAAGCAATCAGATCATAAGATAAATATTTTGAGATCTAACAATGGAGGGGAATACTATTCTAAGGAATTTGATGAATTCTGTAAGCATGCAGATATTGTTAGACAAAAGAGAAATCCATATACACCACAATAGAATAGAGTGGCAAAAAGAATGAATCGAACAATAATGGAAAGAGCTAGAAGTATGTTAAGTGAATCACAGTTGAATAAATGCTTTTGGTCAGAAGTTGTGTGTACTACACACTACTTGGTTAACAGATCTTTGTGTAAGGCTCTTGTTTCAACTCCTTATGAAATGTGGACATGTAAGAAACCTTTTGTAAGGGTATTTGGCTATGAGGCTTATGTTCATGTACCTAAAGAAAAATGAACTAATTTGGATCTAAAAGATGGAAAGTGTACTTTCATTAGATATGGTGATAATGTAAAAGGTTATAAGCTTTAGAATCCACTAACCCAAAAGATTATCTATTCTATAGATGTTATTTTTAGGGAACTTAGTGTTATTTCAGACCCTAAACAACCAAAGGAAAAAGAAGAAAAGGTGGAGAGAGTGCATTTTGAACTAGAGCATGAAAATGTACCTCAGGAAGAACATAATGATGGATTGGGGGGTGAAGAAGCAGAAGAAGACTTGAGTGAAAGTTTTGATGAGGAATAATCTATTATAACAGAAGAAGTTTGTATAGATGAGCATGCAGAAGAACCTAAAGAGTCTATTACTCCACCTCTTAGAAGATTCACAAGACAATAAAACCCAATTGAAAGGTATAACCCACCAAATTTTTGTTGTGTATTTTCTTTATTAAGTACTGATGGTGAACCTAGATCCTACAGGGAATCTATTCATGAAGATGATAGTGAGTCTTGGTTGTTAGCCATGCAAGAGAAGATGATGGCTTTAGACTCTTGCAACACTTGGGATCTTGTTCATTTGCCCAAAGGAATAAAGACCATAGGTTGTAAGTGGGTCTCCAAGAAGAAGTTTAAAGCAGACAATTCATTGGAGAAGTACAAGGCTAGACTAGTAGCCAAGGGGTACTCCCAGAGAGAGGGAGTTCATTTCCATGAAATATTCTCTCCTATTGCTAAATTAACTTCTATTAAATTTCTTTTATGCATTTCTACAACTTTTGATTGAGAAATAGAGCAAATGGATGCTAAGACTACATTTTTGCATGGAGATCTTGAGGAAGAAATTTACATGCAATAGCCTATAGCTTTTGAGGTAAAAGGGAAAGAACATTGGGTTTGCAGATTGAAGAGGTATCGTTATGGTTTGAAATAGTCCCACAGAAAGTGGTACCAAAAGTTTGACTCATTTGTGTTGAAATTGGGTTTTGTTAGAAGTGAGGAGGACCACTGTGTTTACATTCATTATATTGATGATTCTATTCTGATCATTGCATTGTATGTTGATGACATGTTATTTTTTAGCAATACTAAGGGTATGATCAGTGAGTTGAAAGCTCAACTTTCAAGTGCATTTGAAATGAAGGATATTGGATCTGCCAAATATATTTTTGGGATGGAGATCAAAAGGGATAGAGGTAACAAATTACTTTGGTTATCATAAAGTAAGTATGTGAATACTATTTTTCAAAGATTTAGTATGCAATACTGTAACCAAGTTAGAGTTCCTTTACCCATTGGTACTAAACTTTCATTAGATATGTGTCCAAAGAATGAGGATGATTTAGAGGATATGTCTAATGTGCCATATTCTAGTTCTATAGGGAGTTTGATGTATGCAATGGTTTGTGTTATCAAATATTCATACAACAGTAATAAATCATTAAATACTTAATACCTCAATGGAAATAAGATAAATATAAGTAAACTAAGATTATGTTGGAATAAGGTGCGATTAACCTTGTAAATTCTAATATTGTATTTTATTCCATTTATTATTTGTTATTTGTAATTACCCATAAGGGAATGAGGTAGTCTCATTGACAGTTCTAATTTCGAAGTTACCAGCGGCAGTTACAGAGTGACATTTACAGTTGGCAAATGTAAAAACTCATAGTAAATGAGGATAGACATGCTCCCTTGAGGAATATACTATTTTTGGCATGTATGACAATTGTCATAATGTTTGGTGAGTGAATTTATGACAGTTACAAGTTGTCATAAGATTATGGGATTCTATGACGCGTATGATGGATATGTTAGTTGAATATTTGCTATATTTAGCCCAAGGTTCCTATCTTGGAAAGATACTCTTTTATAGAATCTATGATGGTTATGATGCATCATAAGATGCTGTAAGAGGCTAGATTTAGTCTTGGGCCTCCAACCTTTGCATGGCTATTTTGGACAAGTATAAGATGGTAAGTAATGTTTACAAGTTGGAGAATCTTACGAGAGAGAAGGTGAACACCTAAGATGAGTTAGAAAATGTTTTTATAAGTATTTTCCATGTATTAGTTTCTGTAATACAAATTTTGGGTACTCGAGTGCTGTCGGAATGCTATCAGATTGAAGACTGGTGGAGAGAGTTGAAGTGTTGTTGTATTGTAAATCATTTTCAGATTAATACAAACATTGGGCCTCTTTCCTGTGTGGAATTTTTTACCCTCAAGGGTTTTCTCCACGTTAAACATTGTGTTATATGTTCATATTTCTGATTTTGCATTTTTGTGAAGGATAGTTGTGTTTCTATGTTACAATCTCCATTAATAACACACAGTTAAAGATTGCTGAAATTTATATTGAATTAGATTTCCATTGAAGTAGTGTTGCTTTCATTTCTAACAGATTATACCTTGTAGACCGATTTACCTTGTGTCTTCCATTGTTGCCTAACTCTCAATGATCTTGTGAATGATGTGTGCTCTCAAAAATGTGCTTCCTTGCATTCCAAGATGACAATGATGAGAATGTCTAGGAAATAGATCATGCAATGCAACTACAATGCAACACTAAACTATATTGAGGATGTAATGGGATGAAGCCATGGATGAGAATACAATGATAATGATAATATGTAAGTGATGGGAGCCAAAGGCAAGCTATGGGTAAATTTCTGCAGCATAAGCTTGTAAAAGCTTGTGGATGTCTAAATGAAAGAATGAGGGTTCCTTTTATAGACCAAGGAGAGGACAATTCCAAGTGTCACAATCTCAATGGGTTAGAAGAAGTATTTTGATGTGTATGGTTTAGATTTGGTTGGTTAGGATGAGAGAGAGAAATATGGAGAATGTTCTTCTCATGTTGAGAGAAATATGGAGAATGTTTCTTTCATGTTGAGAGAAATATGGAGAAGAAATAGGAATGGTTAGAGACATGTGGCTGAGATGATAATAGATAATTAAATATTTAAAATATTTAATTATGTATGCAACATAATGAGGTGGATTATGAAGTGGAAAGTGTGACAAGGATAATGATGTAGAATTTATGGAGTGGAGACTTTAGGATATAATGAATTAAATGATTTAGAATTATTTAATTAGGGATGACATTAGAAGAATTGATAAATGCTTTGTTATAGAATTATGATAATGTGAATCAAATAAATAAATTATTGAATTTATTCATTGATAGAGGAATAGGAATTAAATAAATAATAAATATTTATTTAATTTGTCTTTGCCATTTTTAGGTATATACATTTTGCCCCTCTTTGATGCAATGTGTTTTATCACGTTGTTTCAAGAATAAAAAATTTCTGTGATTAATACATGCCCCATTTTGTCCCTAGTACAGGTTTATGATGAGAGGATGCTCCCTTGGGAGATTGGATGGGAAGAATGTGATGACAGGATGACAGACGATCTCACGATGAGATAGGTGGAATGACAGGTTGAGTGGGTGAAGAAATTGGTTGATGCAAGATAAGAGATGGATGAAAGAGTTGATGACACACTATCCAAGATAAAATGATGACACACACAAGTAAGCTAGCAAGTATGTACAAATGACACAAGAACAAACAAGGTATTGCCCATGTCCAGCTGTAAACCAATGATTAATCGACAATGATTGATGACAGTGTTTTTCATTGTGGGGAAAGATGTGTCCCTAGATCAACACAAAGATGCAAGAAAGACCTATCCCAAAGCTAGTATTGTCATTGTGGGGAGAGATATATCCCTATATCAACACAAAGATGCAGGAAAGACCCATCCCACCGATGATGACGATTGATTGATTTGGCTTGCAACAAGATTAGGATCAAGACCACTGATTGGATAATTTGACAAGATTGATTTACTCGATTGGTATGGATTAAGGATAGACTTGCATTTGGATCATTGCTTGAATTTGATTTGATAAGGATGTATTACAGAAGTGATGATTGATTGGATTTATGATCGATGATGACCCAGTCATGCAAGAGCGAGGGTGACAAGGAAAGAAAAAGGATAAGATAAATGATGACAATGATGATGATGATGACAAGAAAGATGATATCTTATGTACCTGAGAACTAGATATTTCCTTCATATTCCAAACTACCTACATACCCATATCCACGGGATCAAGGTACCTTAAGTTTGAGATGAGATGATGATATGTAGTTCTAGTTTGTGATGATGATGATGGTAGAGGGATTGGTGTGATTTTGATTGATTGGATTTGAATGAACTCGATTGATATGAATGAATGAGGAGTTGATTAGAAGAAGTGGTTTGAAAGATTGATGAAATGATTTGAATAAATGGATAGACCTTGAGACCATTGGAATGTTGATAAGGATGCAATGCTTATAATGAAGTGGAATGCAATTTGGTATGTATGGATGTGGATTTTGTCATCTTCTTGTACAAGTTTTTTTTTTATTTTAAGCACTTTGTTTCATCATTGAGCTTTTAAAATGTTGTAAGAAAATACAAGCATCTAGGTATAACTGAACCAAGATGACTTGAGTATCTCTTACATGTATGTTGATTTAGCAAGTTAATACAAGCATCTAGGTATAATTAAACCAAGATGACCTGGGTATTGCTTGTGTATCAACAAACAAGGATTATACATGTTTCATGTTTAGACCTCTAACGTCCTCGATGATCATTATGTTGATCATATCCTTAGACAAGGCTTCACATTACTAAAGATAAATGCCCCCATCATAGCTCCTCTAGTTTTGACACATCCTTGAGTCACTTAGAAAGACATAATAACAAAAATCATGATATAAGACATTTAAGAACAATTACCAAAAAACTTTCCTGACCCAAACATGTTTTCTTGCAATAACTTGATAGAATCAGCTTTGATCTGTTTAGGCCAGTTGGTAATGTCAGGTGTAGTTTGATGTTGCTTGTCAAGATGTTTAAAGGCTTGCTTTGTTGCATTGTTTGTTGTCTAGTGACAAAACCAAGATCCAGTTTGCTATCCTCTAAGCTGTAGCATTCAAAAATCTAATTCATTAACTAGTTCGAGGATGTGCCCCCAGTCAAGTAAAGGATCGACTTATTAATATGGACGGACTAACAACAGATAAGATGAAATAGGCCCTAAGGGACTAACCTAGTGTCTCGGGGGCTCATCGATGATGGCCTTGTCTACATGACAGTGCAGAGACAATGTAGTTTGATGTATGGACTATGCGGACCTAAGACCTAGGTGGATGGAAGAATAGTGTGCGACGGTTGACAATAGCATGTTAGGGATATGGATGGAAAGAAAGTGGAGCCTCGGGGGCCAATCAATGATGGCCCTGCCTATGTGATATCTCAGAGACGACGTAGTTCAACAAGATTAGTGAGACTGACAATGGACTCGTGATAGAACGATAGGATAGATGATCAGATTGGATGACCTTATTGGACAAAGTGATTAGGGGAAAAGAGCACCAAGCTATGCTAGGTTATCGCTAGGTGAATGGATGCAGGTATGTGACAAATGTGGTAGAAAGAGGTGGAAGTGGATGAGGTTTGACTAAACAATGGAGGAAGTGGTTTATCACAGGTAGCACCTATTTCTAGTTTTTCACCACTTGCAGTTCCTTTTTTTTTGGATTTTTGGATTTTTTAGATTTTTTTTGGATTCCCTTGCATTGGGGTTATTTCAAGTGTAGAACCTTTGAAGGTGCATACTATTGATCAGGTCATCAAAAAATTCACCTTTTGGTGTTGAGAGCTCATAAGCACCTAAACCGTAGGCAACGACGATGACATAAGGACCCAACCAATTGGTTCAAACTTTCTCTTCTTCTCTCTGTCCTATTGATTGCGTGGGTTTTCTCTTAGGACCAAATCACCCACTTGAAAAACACGTGGCTTAACCCTGTGATTGTAGCTCCTAGACATTCTCTGCTGGTATGCCTTGAGATGGTTAAAGGCATGTTGTCGTCTTTCTTCTAGAAGCTCTAGCTCCTGAAGTCTAGATACCCTGTATTCTTCATCATTTATGAGACCCTTTAACAACACCCGGAGGGAAGGGATTTCAACTTCTATAGGCAATATGGCTTCAAAGCCATAGACAAGGGCATATGGTGTCGCACCTGTGGGTGTACGTATACTAGTTCTATAGGCCCACAGAGCAAGGTTCAATTGCATATGCTAGTCTCAGCCAACGTTATTAACAGTCTTTTTGAGTATCTTCAGAATGGTTTTATTCGATGCCTCAACTTGACCATTACCTTGCAGGTAGTATGGGGTGGAGAAGCAGTGTTGAATATGGAATTTTTCACAGAGTTCTTTCACATCTTGATTTTTAAAAGGTCATCCATTATCCGTGACAATGGATAATGGAATACCATATCTGCATATGATATAGTTGAGGATGAAGGAGGAAATTTATTTCCCTGTGATGTTGGTTAATGGAACAACTTCAATCCACTTCATAAAATACTCAATGGCTGTAATAATGAATTTATGTCCATTAGAGGAGGAAGGGTGAATCTTGCCTACTAGATCAAGTCCCCATCGGCAGAAGGGCCAAGGTGTCATTAAAGGTTGCAACTCTTGAGCAGGTGTGTGTATCAGGTTGCCATGAATCTGGTATTTCTTACACCATTTGACAAAATGATAGGAGTCAGATTTCATGCTTTGCCAATAGTATCTGAGATGCATAAGCTTCTTCTCCAAGGTAGGACCACTAGAGTGTGTTTCACATATTCCCTCATGTACTTCACTTAGAGCGGTCTGATATTCCTCACTATCCAAACACTTGAGGAGAGTACCATCTAAACCTCATCGATACAGGGTGTCTACGATGATGGTATATTGGGAGGCTTAGCGTATGAATGTTCATTTCTAGTTGTTGGATAGGTTAGGTGGTAAGATAATCTCTTTTAGATAAGTGTAAATCTTTTTGTATAAGGGAGAATCAAACCCTACGATGTGGTAAATTGTGTTGGTTTTGGGGGCTTCATAAGCAGGGTGAGAGACTAGCTCCACCAAGAACTCATAACAAGAATGATTTTCAAGTATGTCCAAGAGGGATGCGATAGTGGCCATTGCATCTACTACTTTATTTTCTAACCTTGGTATCTATTCAGAGGATATCACAACAAAATGTTCCTTGAAATCATCCACCATACGCTTGTATGGTATCAGCTTCTTGTCTTTGGTTTGATAGTTGTCATTTACTTGATTAATGTCGAGTTGGGAGTCTCCGTACACGTGAAGTTCCTTGACTGTCCAATCTATTGTCATCTTAATACCAATGACTAAAGCTTCATACTCGGCCATGTTGTTGGTGCATGGGAATAGAAGTCAATATGACTTAGGGATTGTATCACCATTTGGTGTGACCAATAGTATTCTTGCTCCTGATCCATGTTCAGTATATAACCCATCAAAGTATAGTTTCCACACCCTAGCAGCGAGGTTGAATATAGATTCATTAGGAAATTCAAAGTTTAATGGGTTGTGATCCATCAAAGGTGCATCTGCTAGCTGATCTGCAATGACCTACCCCTTTATTGCTCTTCTATCTATATACTTAATATCAAATTCATTGATTATCATGACCCATTTAGATATTCTACCTGTTAGGGTAGCTTTGCTAAGTAGATATTGTAATGGATCAATATTTGCCACTAGCTTGATTGAATGTGAAAGCATATAGTGTCTCCACTTTTGTGAAGCGAAGACAACTGCAAGGCATGCTCTTTTAATTGGCGTATACTACAGTTCATAACCTACTAGTGTCCTACTAATGTAGTAGATTGCTTGTTCTTTTCCTTCATGATTTATTTGGGCAAGCAGAGCTCCAAGAGTAGTGGGTGTAGCTGAGATATAAAGTAATAGTGGCTTGCCCTGAATTAGTGGCATCAAGACTGGTGGATTCATTAAATACTCCTTCAGATGTTGAAATGCTTTCTCACACTTATCATCCCATTTGAATGGAATGTTTTTGTGTAAAAGATGTGTGAATGGATGGCACTTATCTGCCAATTAAGAGATAAACCTGTTAGATTTAGGATAGACAATTGAGAGGGGGGGTGAATTAGTTGTCTAAAACGTTCTTGCAATTAACCACTTAAATACTTTTCTTAAATCAACTGTATAATGATAAATCAATCATGGAAGCTTAATGCAATAATTCAAGAGTAGAAACACATTAACCCATATGACACCAAGATTTTTAACATGGAAAACCCGGTCAAGGGAAAAACCACAGGGTGACTAACCCAAGATTGTATTCTCTATTAGAAGAATAGAGTGAACAAAATGGCACATGCCAATTAGGGCTCACTACCTGAGCACACTGCTCACAAGAGGCCCACTACCTACAGGAGACACACTGTCTACAAAATAATAAGTATTACATACTTGAACTAAAGAATAGCATCTTCATCATGCTTGAGTCAGTTCCATTTAAACCTAAAACTTCTGCTCTGCTTTTCGCTCTCCTCCTCTCTACCACTTTGTCATCTCCACAAGATGCATTTGAAATGACTTTACAATTCTTTATTTATACAAGACATCAACTTAGGAATAATCAACCAAGTCGGCATTTCATTACAGAGCAAGCACATAAATACATCATGACTAATCTACAAAAAGACTTCATGTGGATCAACACACTATCGGCCACACATATCTGAGACTTCAATCTTCTTCTAGGAACACACCAATATTCACATAATGTCTTCAAGATCATCTGCAAGATGTGTAACTCATCCGGTTGGCCTGACTTGGGAAGAACATCACCATCTAGAAGTAATTCTTCAATTGCGAGCTCAAACTTCAATGCGGACCACCAACATGAACTAGACACAATCTAAAGACCTCCACAAGCTTGCCTGAATCACCAAGAACATCCACACTACATCTGCTTACTGAATTCATTCTCTCCTTCATCTAGAACCTCAAGAACACATTCTGTCATCACTGTCATAATGGAATAGATGCTTGCGGACCTTCAAACCATGAACTAATTTAGTTGTCAATTCAAATGGACCTACTAAACACTCCACCAAATCCACAGAGTAAGCTATTGCATTTCCGAAGCTCACCAGACCTTTTTGTATCAATCTGTCACCTCTGAACTTCTGCTAGAACCGATTTCACTTAAGTGGCCATAACTTCTTCAGATCTTCATGCAGACCTCTAAAATCTTTACTAGATCATCTTGAGACACATATCTACAAACCCTTTGAAGCGCATCCTCTGATCTTTATCTTATCTTGGATCTTTACCTCACTATCTTCACTGTTCTTCTTTGTTCCTGATATGACTAATTTTCTCAATATCCTCAGCATACAGCTCATCCAATCCTTTTCATTTATGCAACAGGAGTATGTTGACATCAATGACAACATCGGTTAGGCCCATACTTACAACAATCTCCCCCTTTGTCATTGATGGAAACATATGATGTGAAAAATTGTTTTAACCATCAAGACAAGAACTTTTCTTTACTGACACAACTCCCCCTATCAACAACAACCATTCACATGTCTTCTCTTCCTTTACTGTTCCCCCTTTGATCAACAACCACTTGTTTTTCACATGTCTTCTCTCCCCCTTTGACATCAATGGCAAAGGGCACATACTTGCATCACTTAAGAATCATACCAGCTGCTCCCCCTGAGTAGCAGCTCCCCATCATCAATCTAGACCATAAGATATGATTGTGATATCCACCGGACTGATGTACATCAGTGTGCATTAGTTTATCACCGAAGGGGTAATAACCCCTAACTTCTCCCTTAGATACTCAAAAGAGTCCTTAGGTAGAGGTTTAGTAAGGATATCTGCAATCTGATCCTTGGAAGGCACAAACTCCAATCTGACTTCATTCTTGTTCACTTGCTCTCTCAAAAAGTGAAACTTGATGGATATATGTTTAGTCTTTGAATGCAACACCAGATTCTTAGATATATTTATTGCACTTGAATTATCACAAAAGATTGTGATAGGTTCCTCATACTCCACTCTAATGTCTCTTAGCATCTGCTTCATCCACAAAACTTCAGTGCAACTACCTACTACTGCAATATATTCTGCTTCAGTTGTGGACAGAGATATTGCCTCTTGTTTCTTGCTTAGCCAAGAAACCAATCTCTTCCCCAAAAAGAATGCTCCACCACTTGTACTCTTCCGGTCATCCATATCTCCTACCCAATCTGCATCTGTATATGCATGAAGAGAGAAATTATGATCTCTAGGATACCACAGACCATACTCAACTATCCCTTTTAGATATCTAAAAATCCTCTTGATTGCCATGACATGAGATTCTCTAGGATCTACTTGGAATCTAGTAACAAGACCAACAACATTCATAATGTCAAGTCTAGTTTGACTGAGATACAACAATCCTCCAATCATTGACCTATACTTTTTCTGATCAGCCTTAGGAGAGTCATCATCTTTGCTCAATTTACATCCAGTTGCCATGGGAGTACTCATTGGTTTTGAGTCTTCCATCCCAAATTTCTTCAACAATTCTTTCACATATTTGGTCTGAGAAATGAAGATTCCTTTCTTTGTTTGAGTGATTTGCAGACCCAAGAAGAAATTCATTTCCCCAAACATGGACATTTCAAATTCATTTTTCATTTGGTTTGCAAACGTTTTGCACATACTATCTCTTCCTCCAAAAATGATATCATCAAAAAATACTTCAACAATCAATATGTTTTCATGATCAATTTTGAAGTACAAATTATTGTCAGCAGTACCTTTGTTAAAACCAATCTTCAAAAGATACTTATCCAATCTTTCATACCAGGCTCTTGGGGCTTGCTTGAGTCCATACAGTGCTTTCTTCAACTTGTAGACCATATCACCATGATCAAACAATTGAAATCCATCTAGTTGTTCAATGTATACTTCTTCTTCCAAGTCACCATTCAGGAAGGCAGATTTGACATCCATCTGATATACTTTGAAATCCTTGAAGACAGCAAAAGCAAGAAACAATCTGACTACTTCAATTCTTTCCACCGAAGCAAAAGTTTCTTCAAAATCAACTCCTTTTACTTGGGAGTAACCCTTGCAGACCAAACTAGCTTTGTTTCTGACTACTTCACCATCTTCATTCAGTTTATTCTGAAAGACCCATTTGGTTCCAATCACATTCTTATTTTTAGGTCTGGGGACAAGATCCCATGTGTGATTCTTCTCAATTTGCATCAGCTCTTCCTCCATTGCTTTAGTCCAGTTTTCATCATTGCAAGCTTCATTCATTGTCTTAGGTTCAATCTTTGAAATCAGATAATACTCTTCTGAAACTTGAGCAATCCTTCTTCTTGTTTGTACACCTTTTCTTTTATCACCTATGATCTGATCCTCAGAGTGATTCAGTCTTACATACCTCGAAACATTGGGAGTTTCTTGCACTTCTGATTCTTGAACAGGTTCATTCAAACTTATCTCTTCTTCCTGATTTACTGGATCAGTTTGAATCTAAACTTCAGAAAGGGCTTGGACTCCTTGGATCAAAACATCATTCTAATCATCTTCATCATATTCATTAAATCTTTAGGGTTTTTCAATACCTTCATCAACCTTCACATTTGTACTTTCTATAATCTTTCTTAATCTCTTGTTATAGCGCCGGTATGCCTTGCTTTGAGTAGAATAACCCAAGAATATTCCTTCATCACTTTTAGCATCAAATTTCCCTAGATCTTCATCTCTTTTGATGTAACATTTTCTACCAAAGACTCTAAAATACTTCACAGTAGGAGTGATGCCAAACCAGAGTTCATAAGGAGTCTTACCGGTATTTCTTCTAATTTGAACTTAGTTAAAAGTGTAGACTGTAGTGTTTACAACTTCTCTCCAGTAGATCTGAGGAACATTTTCTTCCATCATCATGGTTCTAGATGCTTCTTGGATGGTCCGGTTCTTTCTTTCCACTACTCCATTCTACTGAGGAGTCCTACGAGCAGACAATTGTCTTCTTATTCCATGCTTCTCACAGAATTCTATGAACTCACCGGATGTGAATTATCCACCTCTATCAGACCTCAGACATTTTATGCTCAATCCGGTTTCATTCTCCACCATAGCCTTGAATATCTTGAATTTCTCAAGAGCCTCTGATTTCTCCTTCAGAAAAGTTACCCACATCATCCGGGAGTAGCCATCAATTAATAGCATGAAGTATCTATCACCTTGCACACTCCTGATTCTTGTTGGACCACATAAATCAGTATGAACTAAGTCCAATAATCTGGTAGAAGATTGTTCTTTACTTTTGAATATAACCCTACTCTGTTTGCCTAACTGACATTCTTTACACAAGCTATTAGAAGGTTTCACCAATCTTGGAAGATCCCTCATAGCCTGAGTGTTGCTTATCTTGATGATGTTATCAAAATTTACATGACACATTCTTCTATGCCACAACCAACTCTGATCAATTTGAACAAATAAACAACTTTTACCAATACCAACCAAGTGGAAGATATTACCTTTAGTTTGAGTACCGAATACAATCTCTGTTCCAGAAATTTCAAAGATCCTGCATTTTCCATTTTTGAACCGGAGATCATAGCCTTTGTCCACCAACTGTCCAACACTAAGAAGATTATGCTTCAGGCCTTCAACATACAGTACATTACTAGTTTTGTTCTTTCCATCAAAAGAAATAGTTCCTCTACCTCTGATTCTGCCAGTAGAATTATCACCAAATTTTACCACTCATCCTTCATACCTTTCCAAATCTATAAAATTATTTTTGTCACCTGTCATATGGTGGGAGCATCCACTGCCAATGACCCAAACATCCTTTTCTTCAACTTGGGTAGCCAGAGCTTTTTCAACAATTTTTTGATTGACAAATTCAGAGGGCATTGGATCTTCAAACTTGATGGCAATGAACACCCAGTCACTTCCAGATTTGTTTCTTGTCTCTGATTCATCATCTGTTACTCCTTCATCATCATTTTCATGAACATAGTAGCATTTCTTTTGGAACCTTGATTTATTAGGGTTTGGCCTTGAAAATATTTCTGGACATCTTGAGGCAAAACGACCAGTCTTATTGCAATTAAAACACTTAAAAGGCAATTTCCCTTCATACTTACCGGACCCTCTTGGCAGTCTTTTTGCAATAAGGGATTCAAGTTGAGTAGTTTCTGCTTCATCTTCTTCCAGGTCTTTTCTTGCTTTTTCATACCATGATAGTTTCCTTGAAGAGGTCTCTCCCAGATCAAACCTTTGTTTGCCTTTTACAGATGCACTAGCTTTGAATGCAGATTCAGTCTTAGGGGGGGCATCTCCAAACTTGGTCAATTCAAATGCAGCCAATTTACCAACCAATTGATCTCTTGTGACGCCTGAATGGGCTCTAAATTCTTCAATGGTAGCAACCTTGTATTTGTAAGAATCAGGAAGGGATCTGAGAACTTTGCCAACAATCTCATCTTCATCCAAGACTCCACCAGCACATCTAATGCCACACACAAGCTCATTTACTCTGGGCATAAATGTAGTGATATTTTCATCTTCTCTCATCTTCAGGTTTTCAAATTTTCCTTTCAGACTCTGTAGCTTGGCACATTTCACATACTTGTCTCCTTCATGTAGAAGTTCCAATTTTTGCCAAATCTCATATGTAGTTTTTAGATCAACAACATTTGTCAGTTCTGAATCAGATAAGGCACTTAGAAGAGCTTCTTTAGCCTACATATCATTTTTAGCATCTCTCATTTCATCTACGGTGCGTGGACCATTCTGTGGGGGATCATACTTCTTTGAAGCCATAATCCAATACTGCATTCCCATACATTGCAAGTGGCATTCCATGTGACTTTTCCAAAGAGTGTAATTGGTTCCATCAAACCTCAGACTATTCTTCTTGTATGATGACATCCTGGATCTCCTCAAGCAGTTAAGCTCTTTAAGAGGAACTTAGCTCTGATATCAATTGTTAGATTTAGGACAGACAACTAAGAGGGGGGGTGAATCGGTTGTCTAAAACTTTCTTGCAATTAACCACTTAAATCCTTTTCTTAAATCAACTGTATAACGATAAATCAATCATGGAAGCTTAATGCAATAATTCAAGAGTAGAAACACATTAACACATATGACACCAAGATTTTTATGTGGAAAACCCGGTCAAGGGAAAAACCATGGGGTGACTAACCAAGATTGTATTCTCTATTAGAAGAATAGAAAGAATAAAATGGTACATGCCAATTAGGGCTCACTACCCAAGCACATTGCTCACAAGAGGCCCACTGCCTATAGGAGACACACTGTCTACAAAATAATAAGTATTACATACTTGAACTGAAAAATATCATCTTCACCATGCTTGAGTCAGTTCCATTTAAGCCCAAAACTTCTGCTCTGCTTTTCGCTCTCCTCCTCTCTACCACTTTCTCATCTCCACAAGATGCATTTGAAATGACTTTACAATTCTTTATTTATACAAGACATCAACTTAGGAATAATCATCCAAGTTGGCATTTCATTACAGAGCAAAAACATAAATACATCATGACTAATCTACAAAAAGACTTCATGTGGATCAACACATTGTCAGCCACATAGATCTGAGACTTTAATCTTCTTCTAGGAACACACCAATCTTCACATAATGTCTTCAAGATCATCCGCAGGATGTGTAACTCATCCAATCGGCCTGACTTGGGAAGAACATCACCATCCGGAAGTAATTCTTCAATTGCAAGCTCAAACTTCAATGTACACCACCAACATGAACTAGACATGATCCAAAGACCTCCACAGGCTTGCCTGAATCACCAAGAACATCCACACTACATCTGCTTACTGAATTCATTCTCTCCTTCATCCGGAACCTCAAGAACACAAACTGTCATCACTGTCATAATGGAATAGATGCTTGCGGACCTCTAAACCACGAACCAATTTAGTTGTCAATTCAAATTGACCTACTAAACACTCCATCAAATCTGCAGAGTAAGATATTGCATTTCCGGAGCTCACCGAACCTTTCTATATCACTCTGTCACCTCTGAACTTCTGCCAGAACCGGTTTCATTTAAGTGGCCATAACTTCTTCAGATCTTCATGAGGACCTCTGAAATATTTACTAGATCATCTTGAGACACATATCTACAAACCCTTTGAAGCGCATCCTCTGATCTTCATCTTATCTTGGATCTTTACCTCACTGTCTTCACTATTCTTCTATGTTCTTGATATGACTAATTTTCTCAATATCCTCAGCATACAGCTCATCCAATCCTTTTCATTTATGCAACAAGAGTATGTTGACATCAATGACAACATTGGTTAAGCCCATACTTGCAACAAAACCTTCTGATGGCCTAGAGCTTTCCCTATAGAGACCTTATCTAACTCAAATTCTTAGGTGGTGGCATTTCCATGATTGCTTTTACTTTCACTGGGTCCACCTCTATTCCATTAGCTGAAACTATATATCCAAGGAGTTTGCTGAATGTAACCCCGAAAACACACTTTTTTGGATTTAACCATACATTAAACTGTTCTAGTCTTGTGAAGATCTAGTCTAGGATTTGCAGATGCCCTTCTCTGGTGAGTGACTTACCCAGGATATCATCAACATAATCTTCCATGATGGTGTGCATCATGTCATGAAAGATTGTAGTCATTACCTGCTGGTATGTTGCCCCCGCATTCTTTAGTCTGAATGGCATGACACACCAACAATAGGTACCCCAAGGACATATGAATGTTGTTTTGTGCTAATCTTCTAGCGCTATCTTGATTTGGTTATAGCTAGAGAACCCATCCATTAATGACAACATGGTGTGCCCTGCTGTTAGATCAACAATGATATCTATGTTTGGCAAAGGGAAGTCATCTTTTGGGGAAGCCTTATTTAGATCTCTAAAGTCAGTACATAATATGATCCTTCCATCTGGTTTGGAGATAGGTACAATGTTGGAAACCCATTCTAGATAGTCGATAGCTCTAGTGAACCCCACATCTAGTAATTTCTTTAGTTCCTCTTTGACCATCAATACAATATGTGGGTGCATTTTTCTAAGTTTCTGTTTGGTGGGCTTGACTCCTGGGGCTAGTGAAAGGTGGTGCATGATGAGATCAGGATCTAACCCAAGCATGTTTGCATAAGACCAAGCAAATTTTATTTGCTTTCTTTTAAAGAATTCCATGAATTCTACTCTCTCTTGTTTAGATAATGACTCATCTAGGTGTATGATTCTTAGGTTCTCTATTGTGCCGATGTTTACTGGTTGAGCCAGTTCAATCAATACTAACGATCTCTCTTGATGTGCATGGTAGGAGAGAGTGTCAATCCATTCATCTGTTGGCACCTTAGAGAGGTTTTCACCTTCAGATACGTCTTTATTTTTACTATTTTCGTGATCTAACACTGCCTTGGAATGGTTTTCACCATTTGATCTACTGTTTTATTTCTACATTCTTATGACTAAAGGGATTAGTACTCTCTCCAAAGTATGCACTGTCATTAAGTTCAATGGTAAAGCTATCCTTGTGATCCCCTATGGGTAAGTGGTCCCTAAGCTTGAGATAATCAATGATAGCATCATCATTTTGGAATGTATCTAGGTTAGGGGTGTTTTGTAGATCCTAGCCTATCAATTCAGGATGTACTAGGGGTAATGGATCATCTGGTTGACCTAATTCGAGGGTGGTGATGGTTAGAATGGAAGAGTCATTTGAATGGGTAGGGGTATTGACAAGGTCTATTATGATACTCTCCTCAAGTTGGTTCGTCAAGTGCGACATCGTATCCTCCTCATAAAGTTCACTGTCGTCATAATGTGGACCAAACTCTAGCAATCTAGCCTCAGAGCTTTGTCCTTCATGCGTCGTATGATTAGAGCTATACACTTGAACCACATCGACCCCTTTATCTTCACAAGGCACTTCTAAGAGGTAGTCTCCAGCACACTTATTAGAGTTAGTTTTACTAGCTTCTTGTAAGCGGTGATTTTGCTCCACTAGATTAGTGGCAGCTGCTTCTTGGTCCTATGTATGGAGTTTTTCCTTACCTTTTCTCTTCTCTTTACCCTTGTATCCCAATCCAGCTAGGTGTATGATTCTTGGGTTCTCTATTATGCTGATGTTTACTGGTTGGGTCAGTTCAATCAATACTGACAATCTCTCCTGATGTACATGGTAGGGGAGAGTGTCAATCCCTTTATCCATTGGCACCTCAGAGAGGTTTTCACCTTCAGATACATCTTTATTTTTACTATTTTCATGATCTAACACTGCCTTGGAATGGTTTTCACCTTTAGATTTGCTTTTTATTTTTACGTTCTTATGACTAAAAGGATTGGCACTCTCTCCAAAGTATGCACTATCATTAAGTTCAATGGTGAAGCCAGCCTTGTGATCCCCGATGGGTAATTTGTCCCTAAGCTCGAGATAATCGATGATAGCATCATCATTTTGGAATGTATCTAGGTCAAGGGTGTTTTGTAGATCCCATCCTATCAATTCAGGATGTACTAGGGGTAATGGATCATCTGGTTGACCTGATTCAAGGGTGTTGACGGTTAAAATGGAAGAGTCATTTGAATGGGTAGGGGTATTGACAAGGTCTATTATGGTACTCTCCTCAAGTTGGTTCTTCAAGTGCGACATTGTATCCTCCTCATAAAGTTCACTATCATCATAATGTAGACCAAACTCTAGCAATCTAGCCTTAGAGCTTTGTCCTTCATGCGTCATATGATTAGAGATATACACTTGAACCACATCAACCCCTTTATCTTCACAAGGCACTTCTAAGAAGTAGTCTCCTGCACACTTATTAGGAGTTAGTTTTACTAGCTTCTTGTAAGCGGTGATTTTACTCTACTAGATTAGCGGCAACTGCTTCTTGGTACTGTGTATGGAGTTTCTCCTTAACTTTGCTCTTCTCTTTACCCTTGTATCCCAATCCAGAAGTGTCTCGATCTATTGAGGTAGAGGGTTGAATTGGTTCTATGATACCATCTTTCCTTAATCCTATGGGACCATGTCCTTCATATCCCATCTGTTGTAAAATGGAAAACCCTTGACCATATTGTGTAGTGGGTAACTCATGCTAGTGGTCATTTGGTGTGCTTTTACTTTCTTCATCCTTGTAAAGCCACTGCAAAATGTCTTTTTCATCACTTTCATCCGATAAGTTTCCCCATATAATGAAAAGACCCTTGGTAATCTCTGATGACTTAGCCTTATTCAGTTCTAGTTTCCCATAGGATCTTGGTGATTTGGGCAGTTGTGAGAGATAGAAATTGGATTCAATGATATATTCTCCCACACCTTTGTCCTTGACTTTGACTTTGAGCTCTGATGTTTTGGAGGTAGAGGCTAAAGAACTTGGATCCACGTGGCTTGAAGAAGAGGAAGCTACTCGGTTTGTAGGGATTACAACTTCTAGTTTAGATTGGATGTTGTTGTAATACTGGAACAGATGAGGGTCACCTCATATGGTAATCTCTTGATCATTGTATGGGAACTTGATACATTGATGGTATGTTGATCGAATAGCCTTCATTGCATGGATCCAAGGTCTACCTAAAAGGATGTTATATGCTAGCTTCATGTCGAGAACTTGACACACAACGTCTTTCTCCACGGGTCCAACTCATATGGGCAGGACTACAGTTACTTTGGAAGTTCTTTCTTTTTCGTCATAGGCCTTGATAGTTATCTTCTTTTTAGGATCAATGGCATTTTTTGAAAACCCCAATGCAAGGATTAACATTAATGTACAAATGTTTAAACTAGCACCTCCATCGATTAGGACCCTTTTTATTCAGTGTTTGTCAATTTGGGCCTTAATATGGAGGGCTACATTGTGTGGTTTATTGGGAGACATGTCATCTTTTTCAGAGAAAGACAAGGAGTGGGGTGTGGTTAAATGACCTACCATAGCTTGGAATTTCTCTTGAGCGAGGTTGGTAGGAACGGTTGTTTCTGAGAGGGCCTTATCTAGGATGGCTCTATGGGATGGTGACATATGCAATAACTCTAAAATGGATATGTGGGTAGGTGTTTTATTGAGTTGGTCCAGGATGTTGTATTGGCTTGATGTGGAGGAAGGCAAAGCCCCTTGGAGAGTGATGTTCCCACAATGAGTGGTCACATTACATTTGGGTTCAATATTGATAGTGATCACATTGATGTGTGAATCACTTTGTGAGATGTGATTGACGGTGTATTCATAAGAGATGTTATTATAGTTCACTTTGTCTTTGCCATCGTTGTTTTGATTGGATGGTCCTCCTTTTTCGTAATGAGGAAGAGGATTTTTGAATGCTATATGCTCATCATTAGATGTGTGATCTTTAATGGATACTTGTTTTTGATCGAGTAGGTCTTGAATGGCATGTTTGAGTTTTTAACAATCGTTAGTTTTATGCCCTTTACTTCTGTGGTATTTGCAAAAGTCAAATGCATTCCACCAAGGAGGCTTAAACTTTTGTTCATAATCTAGGGTTGGGGGAAGTGTTATGAGGTGGCCCTCTATTAACTTCTTACGGGTGGATTTGAGTGACTCCCTAAGTTGTGTGAATGTTCTTCTAGGAGTGAAATTGGTTGATCTTTGTTCATTGTTCTGAGGCTTGGTTGTTTTGTAGATTTGATAAATTGAAGCTCGGTTGTTTTTGCACCACATGTTTGGCATCTACCACACCGTTGTTCACAAAAGGTTTGTTCGTAGTCCAGAATCGTGACTTATCCGCATTGTTGCTTGAACTAGGAGTGTCTTTGTATAGTTTGATTGTCCCTTTTGCTATCAAGGCTTTCTCAATGAGTAGGCCCATTTCAATGACCTTACTAAAAGTAGTTGGACATTGTATTTGGATTTGATAGCTTAGCTCTGTGGATAGATTGTGAACAAACATCTCTATCATTTGTTTATCTAGTATGTGGTAGGGACACTTACTTGCAAGTTGTCTCCATCTTTGTAGGAAAGAGGCGAAGGATTCTCCCACTTTTTGCTTGTTATTACAAAGATCCAACATGGTGACTTCATGTTCAATATTGTATGAGAAATGTGTGACAAATTTGTCTACTAGTTCATCAAAAGTGTGGATACCAGGATGTAGGCGTGAGAACCACTCCATAGCTTGTCCTCCTAAGCTTTTTGGGAATAGTCGCATAAGATAAGTTTCATTCTGTGCAACTTCGAGGAATGCAGCACTAAATTCCCTTATGTGATCTCTTGGATCTCCCTTTTCCCTATATTTTTTGAATTTAGGAACCTCAAACTTTGAAGGAAAAGGTACCATTAGCAAGGATGTATCAAAGGGATAGGGTGAGATATCCTCAAGGGAGTAGTGTTTTGTGGTAGTTCCACTTTGGATATCACCCAATTGTTTTTGTAGGGCTTGGATTTGTACTGTCAAGATGTCCAAGGGATTGGTTGTATCTCTAGCCTTTTCTATTTTAGAAGCATCTTTGTCATTTTTGGGACCATCTTTGGAAGACTCAGCTTCATTTGAGGAGTTATTTTCTCTAAGGTTTGAAACATCAAAATCAGATGGCAACTTAGCTCCTTGTTGAGCTAACATGAGAAAGTATTTGTGAGGATCTGTGGCGACGACCCTATCCATTATCTTTTGAAATTTAGGATCTTGGAGGTGTTTAAGAATTTTTTCTTGGCTAACTTCCTCTTCATCTTCAGAATCGTATGGGCTATTTTGACGGGAACCCTTTTTTGTTTTTGTTTTGATTGGGACCTAGTTAGAACCATGCAAATGTGAAATGTGGATGAAGTTGGAATGTGAGATTTGGTGGTCTTGTTTTGATGTTTTTGAGATAATATGGGATGAGCTTGGTGAAGAAAGATTTATCAAAGGTTTAATATTGATCCTAGGTTGTCCAAATAAGGTGTTCTCGAGAAGGTAGTCAAAATAGGGGTAGATGGTCTCTCCTATTGATATAGACTATTCCTTTATCAAGACACACAAGTATAGTTCCGTTATGAAGGATGATTGAAATCCTGTTATGAAACCTACTTGATGTTTATTTGGATTTTGTAGGGTATCAACTTATACCTTGATGCAATTTTTGGTTTGATATGATGTGTTTGGATGATGAGGCAATGGTATGCAAAAGGTGACATTGTGAAAATGATACGAAAGGGGATTACACGGTACAACTGATTTCAGAAACTGGAACAAGCCTGAAATGGGTAATCAGTAATGTTTTTGACTATTTCTGTAATGTTTTTAGCACATTTTTTTATGTTTTTGATTTTTCTTGACTAAAGGTTGGCTTTTTTTATCTTATTTTTTCAATTTATAGAAAGTAAGACACAGCAAACACAAAGAATATTTTCATGGTTTTTTATCTTTTTTAGAATTCTTTTTTGACTAAAAACACGTACAAATCCTAGGATGACAAGGACAATATTTGTTGGATCCCCTAACCATGCATATTCAAAGCAGATAGCTTCAAGATCTTGGTAGCACCGGCTCCTCTCCACAGCACTCACTTCTCACGCATACCAAGATCCAAGTTTCCCAAGGCTTGTCCCCCCACCAAACCTTAGGATTGTCCCTGCCATCTCTACTAAGAACCATGAGAATCGGGGCGGCTTCAAAGGTCCCATCTTTTGTGCCAACAAATAGAGGGATTTTGGTCTACTAAAATAATGGATAAGTAGTAAGGGCATCTGTTTGAGTGGTTATATGTGTGGCAGTGCTATTCTCCGTTATGGAGTCTCCCAACCTTCAAGGGTTACGCCTTGGAGGGTTTTGGGGGAGGTTGGCTGTCGATATAACAAAACAACACTCGTCACTTGCAACTTTCGTCACAAACACAATTTATTTATAGTGACTTGGAGGAGCTTGTCTTTAGCCCGTTATCACTTAAGGTCATTCCCACATGGACGAAAGGATATCCAAGGGCAGGCCTCTCTAAAGGTTAAACATGAAAAATGATAAGTCTAGCATTTTGATCACCCAGTTAAGGCGAGAGCATAGGCCTATTATCATTCTCCCAAACACGGAAGACAATGGTTCTTTAACCCCCTAGTTAAAAGAAAAATAACTAAATTCTTTAACCCTACCAAGCACAAAAATTAAAGCAAGATAGCAATAACTTAGAAAAGATTGTTGTTCATTTTAACCACTAGGTTGGGACTAGGTGAAAGTTGTGATGCAACAAAATGATTTACTTTCCTCCTAGTTATGTCTATGTGATGATTTGCATGAACATATTGAGTTACTCCTTCCTAATTAATTCTAGATGACCTAATAATGCAGCTAAAATGACTAAATCTAGCTCCTAACACCTGCAAATGAGAATCAGTATGGAAAAAGTATTACAACTCTCTGTTATAGATCAGATGCACAAATCTGTGGTTTATATGAGCAACAATACAAGTCATATGCGCAGGAAAGTAAAAGTGCAACAAGAAGTGTTGTATGCGCAGAACTGGAAGTTGTATGTGTGGAATTGACCTGTCGTGACCAAAACCTTCACAAAAACACTTAGATGGAAGTTAAAAATGGGGCAAAACCCCACAGTGGGTGCCAAAAATGTTATCAAATATTCATACAATAGTAATAAACCATTAAATACTTAATACCTCAATGGAAATAAGATAAATATAAGTAAACTAAGATTATACCTTGTAGACTGATTTACCTTGTGTCTTCCATTGTTGCCTATCTCTCAATGATCTTGTGAATGATGTGTGCTCTCAGAAATGTGCTTCCTTGCATTCCAAGATGACAATGATGAGAATGGCTATGAAATAGATAATGCAATACAACTAAAATGCAACACTAAACTATATTGAGGATGTAATGGGATGAAGCCATGGATGATAATACAATGATAATGATAATATGTAAGTGATGGGAGCCAAAGGCATGCTATGGTTGAATTTCTGCAGCATAAGTTTGTAAAAGCTTGTGGATGTCTAAATGAAAGAATGAGGGTTCCTTTTATAGACCAAGGATAGGACAATTCCAAGTGTCACAATCTCAATGAGTTAGAATAAGTATTGTGATGTGTATGGTTTAGATTTGGTTGGTTAGGATGAGAGAGAGAAATATGGAGAATGTTCTTCTCATGTTGAGAGAAATATGGAAAATGTTCTTCTCATGTTGAGAGAAATATGGAAAAGAAATAGAAATGGTTAGAGACATGTGGGTGAGATGATAATACATAATTAAATATTTAAAATATCTAATTATGTATGCAACATAATGAGGTGGATTATGAAGTGGAAAGTGTGACAAGGATAATGATGTGGAATTTATGGAGTGGAGACTTTAGGATATGATGAATTAAATGATTTAGAATTATTTAATTAGGGATGACATTAGAAGAATTGATAAATGCTTTGTTATAGAATTATGATAATGTGAATCAAATAAATAAATTATTGAATTTATTCATTGATAGAGGAATAGGACTTAAATAAATAATAAATATTTATTTAATTTGTCTCTGCCATTTTTAGGTGTATACAGTTTGCACTAGACCAGATATTGCCCAAGCAGTGGGAGTTTTGAGCAGATTTAAGAGGGTGTTTAAATATCTAGTAGGTAGTCCTAATTACTATTTGGTTTATTCTGGTACTGACAGTACTAACAAAACTTTGGACATATAGGGATTTGTTGATGTAGATTGGGCAAGTGACTAGGATAGTCTAAGGTCCATCAATGGCTATGTGTTTACTTTGTTTGGCAGAGCAGTGAGTTGGATGAGAAAAAGGTAGCCCATGGTTTCTTTGTCCACCACCGAAGTAGAGAATATGGTTGCTACCCGTCTCTCTAATGAGGTAGTTTTGTTGAGGAGATTGTGTATAGGTATTGGTTTTGATTGCAAGATCATTTAAATTGGTTGTGATAGCAAGAGTGCTATTTGTTTGGCCAAGAATTGTATGTATCATGCTCAGACTAAACATGTTGATGTAAAGTATCACTTTGTTTGAGAAATGGTTGCAAATGGATTGATTGAGCTGAAGAAGGCAGGCAATCAGGAGAATGTTGTAGATGCTTTAACCAAGCCTATGAGCACAAAGAAATTTGTTTGGTGTAGAGAGGCCATGGGTATTATTTCTAGTGCATGAATATTTTATTGTTTTCATATGGGTATTTACAATATATGATGTCAAGTGAGAGAATGTTAGGATTAAGGTGTTATCAACCTAGTAAATCCTATGTGATTTATTATTCCAATTATTATTTGTAAATCACCCATAAGGGATGAAAGGTTTCACCAACAACAATCTTGTTTCAGCCACATGTTTATATCCAGTATTTGATGCTAATTCATCCACGGCAAGGGGTCACAAGGGGGTTTCCCCCTGTAAGGGGTCCAAGGTGATCATCCCCTTGGTGGGGGCTCTAAGGGCCGCACACCCCGGTGGGGGTAGCTCCCCCGAAACCATATTTTATTTATATTTTATCATTGTAAATCTTGACCATTCGTCATTAGGTCACATATCTGATGGTCAATATGATGTCATTTTTCTTGTCCTAGAAAGCAACCCCCTTTTATAAGGATATTTGTGTTGGTGTGAATAGGGTTATCACCTAACCAGTTTACCTTGTGTGGATAATTCATATTATTTAACTATTTATTGGTTAAATAATATTCACCATAACACATAATTCACACATTCTCATATTTGAAGATAATACAACTTCGAGCCTCTTTTCTTGGTGGAGTTTTTTACCTAAAAGTGTTTTCTCCACATTACATACTATGTTATGTGTTTAGTTCTTAATGCATGTTATTTTTGTGCAGTGGGTTTTATTTCTGTTGCAATTTCCATTGATTCTACATTATTTAAAGGATATTAATAAGGTTTGAATTAGATTTCCATTGTGTGGTTTGCACCTTCATTTCTAACATTAATCCACATCATAATCCATCCTCCATCCATTTTCCATCTATAATCCACATCATAATCCACTAAATTCTAATCCAATTTCATGGACATCATCCTATGTATAAATCAAACTCCATCAATATCCAATCAAAATCCCCATCCAAGACATCACCTAATCTTAGATTCAACACCCACATACAAACATCAAAGTTGGTTTGATAAATTCATTATGGAACTTACAACATCTATGTCCCCTCCTTACAGTGTGAAGTTCATCCCAAACCTAAATTTATACCGAAAGGAGCTCTTCAAATTGATAATCCCAATCTCAATATTAGACACCTCTCCTAAGTTTAATTTGTCATTACAAGTGAGTGCAACATTCAAGAAGTTTATTAAAACTTAGATAAAGATCATTCATTTTATTTAAATCCATATGGTAAACCAAGCAACATGTCAACCAAAAACAACTATTTATTCATCTAATTTATACTTGCCTTGTGAAGTAGTCAAGTACAACCATTCCACCTAACAACAAGAATCATGTAAGAATATTACAACTCTCCTAAGTTTAATTTGTCCAAGTACACATGAGTGTGTAACATTCAAATAGTTTATTCAAACTCTTAGATAAAGACCATTCATTGTATTAGTTAAACCATATATTACAAGCTATAAGTGATGCAGCACACAACATACACTCAACAATATTGGGCCATTAAACATGAGAGACAAAGATTTAGAAGCTAAAACATAAAAAAACTTCTATCCATCAACTATGCCCCTACAATGAGAGAAAACTCTCTTATATCTAAGAAAACAAAAAAAAAAACAAAAAAATTACCTTTTTTGGCAGATTTCGACAATTGTCAGATTTTTGCCATTTTAGGCAATTTTACAATCATATCTTGAGAATCCAGTTTTTTCCCAAAAAACTCATAAAGCTAAGGTAGGACAAAAAACCAACTAAGATCCTAAATTCAAAACATGAGTTTCGAGTTATTAAAAAAAGCAACTTCTAAAAAACTAGAAAAAAACACTAATTTGCCATTTTGAGGGCCAAGATGAAAGTTTCAAGCCTCGAAAAAGTGCCAAGATGAGGTCCAACTAACTAGGGTTGGTTGGGAAACCACTGGCCACCTCATAATGCATCCACCTATAAAATTTCGTAGAAAACCCACATCTAAGTCAAAAGTTATGACCTCCGGAAGTCCCTGCATCAATAAGTTTACCACTTGGACACTAGTTGACCTTGCCCTCATATATAAATATTTGTGCAGGTGAATTAAAAGGTAATTTGTGATGGGGAACAAAATAAATAGGTCAACGTTGTTTCATCAAAGAAGGTCTGACGAAGATAAAAATCTAAGAAGAAGAAATGGGAGAAATTCAACTTTAGAAGGATTGGTTCAACATAGTCAAGAACAATTTCAAATTACTAATGAACAAGAGGAAGAACATGTTGGGTTTGAACAAATTAAAAATAAATTGAACAAGGTATAGAAAATATTGTGATCAAGGAGGAAATTGAGGACAAGTTATTTTAACGATATGGAAAATCTAGTGGATTTAGATGAAGATCTTTTCAGTAAGATTTCACCTGAGGACATGTTACCTGAAAGTAAAATAAAATTGCATTCTAAAAGAATTTGGGATGAATTTTTTGAAGAAAAATATCTAATTGGAAGAGCACAATTATGGGCTAAGTTATTTAGGTGAAAAGAAATGACCCATGTTTTGGAGTTGCTATGGGTTGATAATAAGGAGAAAAAAACAAATCTAGTAAAATAGATAATAGTTGAAAACTTGCAAGAAGCTTTGAACTCTATTCAAAGTACAAGTCAAACAAGTGATTTAAGTGTGGTACGCAGGGCATTGATGACTGTGATTTCAAGTAAAAACCTCACATATGAGACAAGTGAAAGCAATTGGAAAATTACTGCATGTATCCAGGAGAATTGTTCACAAATATATTTCAAAGAGAAATAATCTTGATGAAAACATAGAAAATAATTAGGTAAATATTGTTAGGGTTATTACAAAAGATAGAATTCCAGAAGATGTGAAGAAACAAGTCATTGAGTATTGGATCAACCACTCTCATATTTCCTCTAATAGAAGGGATACTATACAAGTAATAGGTGAAGATGGTAAAAAGTATCCTCATCCAGAAAATTTTGTAGCTACAACACTCTGAGTGAATGTTTTGAAGCACTCAAACAAGAATTTTCACAGGTAAAGATATCTCAAAGGGTGTTTGAAAAGGTGTGTCTGTGTTTTGTACGCATAAATAAAGTGCGTGAAACTTATTGTTGTCAGAATTATGTTGAATTTCATCTACAACTTCAATCATATAAAAAATTTATGGCAACGACTCATCCAAATATTATCATCCATGCAAGTACAACACAATTTATGAAGTCCATTTTATGTGAAAAAATAGAAGGTTTTGATGAATTTAATGTGCAGTGTATCAAAAATAATTGTGTAAATTGTGGAGATTTGAAGAAGCTTTCTCTAATTGAAAATATTGACCATTCAATGGAAATTATGTGGAAGAGCTTTGAATATGAAAAATGCACAACTAGGTAAGGAGTTGAATCAAAAAAAATTGTTCTAAAAGAAAGTGAATTGCCCTGCAATGATTTTTTGAACAAATTTTATAGTCTCATATATCTGCATATCCAGCATTGTCATGGTGCAAGATGGCAGACAAATTAGTTGCATGAGTCAAAGAATTGTTTTCTACAATGTTGTATTCTTTCAGCTATGGATTTTGCTGAGAACTATACATTTAGTCCTCGAACAGAGATTCAGAGTCAATATTATCATTCAGAGAAGCTTGCAATCTTCATACATGTTTGTTATAGACATGCTAAGTTTCAAGTGAATGGTGTACAAACTAGCCCACATCAACGAAATATCATCAAAGAGGTTCATTTTTATATCATTGATGATACTGGTCATGACAGAAGCTATGTAGCCCATTGTTTTGGAATATTTTTTTGATGATTTGAGACAACGTGGCATACATGATTCAAGTCACTAGATTTGGTCAGATGGATGTGTTGGTTAGTGTCAAATTTATTTTATTTCAAATTTTATAAGTTATTTCTAACTTTTAAACAATATAATTTATATATTCATAACCTTTATTTAATCTAATGGTTTTAATGCTCGTTTTTATAATTTATATGACAATTCAAATCTCTAAAAATATTTAATTGGTTAATCCAACAACATGCGAGACATACCATAAAATTTGTGTGGATTTTGTTTGAAAGTGGACATGGAAAAGGTGAGCATGATAGATCTGGTGCATGTGTGAAGCATGCACTTTACCAACATGAGCTTGTCAGTAACACCATACGTAGTGCAAATGAAATTTTTGAATGGTGTGAGACTCATTTTGAGGCTCGTGAAGGAAAAAGTGGCTCAATAAGTACCAAACGATATTTTTGGGAAGTCAAAGGTATTTAAAACATATCAGAAGCTTTAATATTTGTAGAGCACACAAATCTTGTAATTCTTGCATCTACATTTATTTATGTTTAGTACATGTACATGCTTTGAATACAAATTTAAATTTCTATGATTGTAGTTATCGATCGCTCAAATCCTTATAATTGTCAAAAAATTGTCATTATTAGAAGACTTCATCAAGTGATGACTACTGGACATAGAAAACCACTTCCAATCCAAATGAGAGAAAAATCATTTTTTTTTGTTGACTTCATTGAGAACAATGCAAATGCTCTACAATGTCAACATATTATTGATGGATATGTTTCAAAATGGGAAATGAAACATTTAGTTTCAATGCCTCTTTATGAAGATAATGATAATATAGATCTCCATGATCCTTTATATTCAGCTGATTTTGAATGTGTATCCAACCTAGTTGTTGCAGGTAAATGTTATTTACATGTATATTGATTATTTTAGATAAATTATCTTTGTCTGACTAACTAAGTATTTGAATTGACTTTCAAATCTATGTATTTGTTGTAGGAGATATCTTTGATGTGATTGTAGATCCTAATAATATTGAAGGTGTAGATTACTATCTACTCAGATGCACGCAACCAAAATGCAAGTTGACAGAATTTGTGATAGATGGTGATGGACAAGAGTATCCCACTAGATCAGTTGTTGTTGAGGGTACTTATTATCAACAAATGAAGGTAGATAAAAGTGGTATTATATTTATTGATTATTTGCTAGGACAAAAGGTTCTACATTACAATCACTTAGTTAAAGCAAACCAATTAAATTTGGAAACTTTACAAAAAATAGGACAAGCCAACAAAAATGGAAGTTGAGTATTGAATACCATGAAAAGATTTCAGAGATAACAAAGGATCTAGAGAGGATCTAAATTATATGTACCAAGAGATAAGTTAAATGTATGTAAATTACATGTATCTCTCATCATCAAGAACATATTTCTATTTACAAATGAAATATATTTATTCTCTCAATTTTTGGTCTCTTTAAATGCTTTCATTGAAGCTCTATGTTCATCGTAGACTAGTTGTATAATTAATTAGCAAGACCTTGTAAGGATTTACATATCAAGTAAGACATCATTTATGTTGATCAATGTATTCAATATGTTTACAATATTGAAGATGTTACAATTTCTAGAGATTCATACATGCTTTCATTGAAGCTCTTTGATCATCGTAGAATAGTTGTATAATTAATTAGCAAGTCCTTTTAAGGATTTACATGTCAAGCAAGACATCATTTATGTTGTGCATCAATGTATTAAATATGTTCACAATAGTGAAGATGTTACAATTTCTAGAGATTCATACATGCTTTCATCGAAGCTCTTTGATCATCGTAGACTAGTTGTATTAATTAGCAAGTCCTTGTAAGGATTTACATGTCAAGAAAGACATCATTTATGTTATGCATCAATTTATAATTCCTAAAGTGCACAAACTACAATTCATAAATTGGGGAGATTGGATCAATTTGGGGAGGATTGTTCCAACATCATTGGTGGATATTTTATGCTTTTGTTATTTTAATTTGTGTGTTGTTTTTCATATTCTTAGTTTGAATGTGGATTTATGCTATTATTTTTATTATGGACCAATTTGGGAGTAACTAGTTTTATATTAGAAAAGCATGAAAATATATAAGCACAAACATGTAATTAGATATGAAGAGTTTAAATTACAATTTAAATTTTGTCAATTTTCAATTTAGATTCATGCAATGTACTATTTAGTTTTTAGCATGTATCTTACACTTGTAATTTTAGCACGTTGTTGTATCCCATATTTATAATAAATACAAAGGTGTACTTATATTGATTAAACTAACCACTTAAAACATGTAGTTTGCATCTCTCAATTGTATACTAATTGTTTGGTGAAATTATAAGTTATGTAAGGAGGATTATTTAAGTTACAAATTTTATTTTGACATGGACTATTAATATTGTAATTAATAAAGTAATTTAACTCTTATAACTAATAATGTCCAACTAAATTCGTAAATAAATAATTTCACAATGTTTGTCATCTTATAATCTTTGGAAGTCCTAAATCAATTCTTATTCCTAAGTCAACAAATCTAAATTTAAATTTAAAGTGACTTATTTTCTTACTAAAGTGACTAGAAGTCAACAAATTATTCAATTAGGACATTAATGAAGAGATATTTAATTTTTAACTATATAGTACAAGCACAATGTATATATATGCATGTTAATAGATAATATTGAAATAAATTGGTCAATATTCAAATTTCATTTTTGGCATATAAATGATAAATTTAAATTTGAAATATCTATATTACTTTCTTAAATTGTACATGTAAAATTACATTTAAATTTTTATATTGTGATATATCATAAATTATATTGGAACATACATAAACAACATATATATATATATATCAAGTATAAATGCACAACATATATATAAATTATCAAATAAAAACTCAATTGCATAACTCTATAACTAAACATCTAAATGTTCATATGTATCATATATAAAGAAATGTTGGAGATGCTACATATACTGTATAGATCACATGTGACAAATAACAAAAAAACATAACATAGCTATATAACTAAACATGTAAATGTAAGTATGTTCATGATATAAAGATATGCGACATGCTACATAATATAAATAAGTCTGGTTCAAACATAAGCACGATCTAAATAAAAAAACAAATAGTCTAGCAATATCATGAGCACCTCCTATAGGCAAAATGGACCTCACTCAACCCAGGACTAAAATAATGAGCTGAGCCCTATCTTGAACCCTGTCTAGATCCCATGCATCTATGAATATCTGACTCATATAGATCCCTGAACATAAAAATTATCTCTATGATTACATATATATTAAAAAATATGGAATCTCAAGTACTTGTTGAAATTTTATATAATAAAATGCTTCACCTCATATCCCTCAACCACATCTGGTGTCTGATGCAAAGGGTCATGCCCCACCACTCTAGTTGGTCCCTGATGTAAGATTGATTTTAAGAGTCAACTCAGATGATGTAAAACTAAATTTTATAATTTAAATATATAATTTATAACATATTTGCACTAGATTAAATACAAAAATTAATAGATATACCTCATCATCAGCAACCTGTGTAGCTCCATGGATGACCCTCCCAATTCCATTAAGGTCAGATGAATTGAGGGTCATTGCAACATCATCAAACAAAAGTCCACAGAATGATCTTGGTGGAAAATGTGGACTAACAATATTATGTTGTGGTGGAATCTGTTATGAAGGTGCTGTAGACTGACCTACTAGATCAGCCTAATCTCCCCCCACACCCTGTGTGGTTGTGTGACTATGTGTAGCTCAACAATCAGTATGGTCCCTAATATGTGTGGCCACAGCGTCAAGAGGGATCCTATACTCTAAACTGATAAACTCATACATAGCTAATAGATCATGTGTGAGACATGTACTCAATCTACGAAGTGCACCCTCTCCAGTAGTCTGTGCCACATCACGTGGTGAAACTATGTCAGTGTGGATGAAAGGATCTTAACTCGTGTAAGTAGAATCAACTGAAGGAATGTTGGTGTGTAGGCACAAGATGTGTCTACTAACATGTTCAGATGCCAAGTGGTCAATCTCACTAGAAGAAGTACTTAAACTCTAAAAAATGACGTGTCTCGATGATGCAAGTGTCAGTTTAGTTGTTGGTCCTAGATTCAACCATTTGGGAAGTACCAAAAGGTTGGGACTGACTAATGCCCTCTTATCAATGGACAGTGGTAGCTCAGGACATTTGAATTGAGGTTTATCAGAAAACCTCCCTCTTCTTTGTCCACCATGTGTAGGGATAGATATGTAATCAACATCAAAATATAAATAAACCTATGCATATAATTGTTTACAAAAATATAATGGAAACTCATCATTATGTGGCCATCGATGATGTACTACCAACCACTTAGGGTATATAAGTGGTCCAACAATAGGATTTGTGCACCTAGTCATAAGATAGCCTCAAATTCTATCTCTTCCAGTATAGTGTGGAAACATCGTATGAACCATATCTAATGAAACAACCCTATTAATTGCTATCCATTTCACAATCCTAGTAACACTGGTAGCAAGTGACACATAAAAATCCTTAATACTGACATCATCATATGGGTTATATGATTTGACAGTCTCTATCATTTAGCTAAACTAATCTTAGATAGCCACCAACTTATCTCTATTAGACAGGTTTGGTGTATTATGGATCGTATGATCCAAATGTGTAGAAGCATTATTGAGTCTATCAAGAGTGCTCGCATACAAGTCACTCCTAGCACTATGTTTATCAACAGTATTAGCACTATGTATATCAGCACTATGATGAGAACCCTAATCATCCATGATCTATGAAATGTGTACACATGTATGCAGATCTGCATTTAAAAATAAAATTGCATACATTTAATTTATAAAATGAAAATTTAATAAAATTTTAAAAAAATTAAAATTTAAAAATTAAATGCATTCAATCTACATTTAAATTAATGCCGATGATGGCATGGTTCGGTGGTTAAGTCGCTCAGGATGTAGTGGCGGCCACCAAAGTTCAAACCCCCGCTAGACCAACAAGCTCACAAGGCTTTACGCCTTCGCTGGGCCAATGAGCTCGCAGGTTTGAAGTGTTCTTCCTAGGGGATGAGGTCCCCCAGTTGTGGCCTCACCGGTTCATTGCTCCGGGCAAAAGCATTCGCGTGGAGCCGGAAGGCGTGTCGCACCAGCGTCGCCGGTCACGTTAAAATGTTTACCAGGTGCATTATCTTTAAAAAAAAAAAAAATCTACATTTAAATTAACAAAACTAAAACATTTATAATTTAAAAATTAAATACATTCAATCTACACATTTAAATTAATAAAACTAAAAACATTTAAATTTGAAAATTAAATACATTCAATCTACACAATTAAATTAACAAAACTTAATAAATAATGTTGATAATTTATTTATCAAGTTATAAATTGTGTCCATAAATTACATGTGGAATGAAGACATATAAAATGTGGATACATGTACATAAAATTTAAAAAAAATATATCAAAACATCTTGATCAATCAACACAACATTTACATCATCGACAACAAGTATTAGAAAATAAAAAACATATACAAATTTATTTAACTATTTGACATGAACGAATTTTAGGACATATAACTCTAGAGATGGTACATCCAAGAATGTGATGTTAGCAAGATTATTGTGGCCTACTCTACTTAGAGATGCAAATATTTATGTAAGATGATATTTATGTAAGAGATGCAAATTTTATTGGGCCCATTAAACTGCTAGCACACAAGACCCATGCAAGGTTCATAATAATAGTAGTATAATACTTGATTATGTTGGTATAATTAGATGCCACAAGAGATTATACAACAAAAAAACTATTACTATTTGTAAAATCCTTGATAACATAATTCATCATTCTCATAAAAGTAGTAAGCACATTACTAAATTCATAAGGAATTACTAAAAATAGGACAAAAATTCATCCAAGCCTTTCAATATTTAGTTAGTAATGATAGAAATATAAATCCCATCTTCATTGTCATCTATAAGTAAGGGTAAACAAAATTGTTTAGTTTTTTGAACAAATTTGATTGCTTGGTTAGCACTTAGCATAGCTACTAGTACTTTTCTTTGGTGTCCCTTGATTATATGTTTGACCCCATCCTTGACCTACTTATACTAATTAGCCATTCTCATAGATATAACATCTCTAAAATAGGGATATGGGCTACTAAGAACAAAATAAAAATAAAAATGGGTGATAATGTTAGCCTCTGTCTCATCTATGAATTGTGTATTTGTTCTAAATTTTTACCTTGCACCTTTTATTCACTTTTATCTCTACACTACTTTTCACCCATCTCAATGGGTATAGATGTGGATGTTTCTCTGATTTTATCCCAAGACTTTTAACCAAATTATCTTAAATGAGATTACATTATGATCTTGGATCTACCAAAGCATTAATTCTATTCTTTTTAACTTGCAACTTCAACACAAAAGGATTGTTAAATTCTTCAAGTTCATTTTCCTTAGTGGACATGCATATATGTTTGTCATCAATATCTTAACAATCCTCTATTTCCATTTCACGCTCTTGAACAATTCGGATAAATTTATATATCTAACATTTTTCTCTACCCTTATTTCTATTTTTAGGATAGATCTCACTAGTATACTTTTGTTTTAGCCTTAAATGGAATTATTAAAAAAATCTTCTTCTTTCAAATCATCTTTAGTAATGCCAATTTTTTTATCCATATCTTTAACCAACTCACCAATTGAAGTTTGTTATTCTTCTATTTTACCTTGTTGCCTACTCATGTGCTCTTAATGTTTCCTTTAGAATTGATAAAATTTTTATGTGATGACTCTTATGTGGCCTTCTAGTGTTGTTAATGGTATATTTAGTTACTCCATGTTTATACCTTGACCTCTTGTTATCAGTATCACACAAAATAAACTTCTACAATCCACAAAATCAATATGCTTTGGTAGTGGCAATTTATCTTGCTACCATGTAGTTTGTTAATTGGAAAGAGATGCTACAATAAATGGGAAATATTCCCTTCTACTTCTATGTATTTTTCTTACAATAAATATGTATAAAAAACATTTAACAATTCTTGAATTCTCCAACTAGGAAAACATATTATTCAATCCTTGCATTACATGGTTATTGATAAGGTTTCAAGTGAACAATAGAGTTTTCTAGAGAGCCTTGGGAGTAAACCAACCATCATAGGAAGTTGAAATAGTTCTTTTACATTTTAGATTCTATGTTTAACATTTGCACTATCATTGGATGCTAGTGCACCCATGTTAAATCCTAGATGTTAACACACTTGTAGTAGTCTTATGTTGTACAACTCTACAACACTATCAAACAACTAACTGTGCATGTGCATTTAGTCTTTTCTTTAAGTTTTCCTTTGAACATACATCTTGAAATCCTTTTGGATTGAGTACACAACTGTTACCAATCTTTATGACAAGTTAACATCTTATCCAACTCAAACAATCCTTGTGGCCTATGTTGCTCAACTTGGTTCACGACCAAAACACCTTCTATCTTCACATACTCACATACACATATGCACACATGACTCAAAAACTAGACTAGGATTGGACATACTCATATTACATGTACACACATACACTAGACTCATCACGAAGCCTCTTCTAAATCTCTCATAACTTTGAAATAGTCACAACCTTAATGATGAGATTGTTCTTGTCATTCAATTAGACTAAGATTGTCCCCATTGCCTAGTTATATTGATCTTGTCCCCATTACTTAGTTTTGTTTATCAAATTAAACTTGTCCTAATTAGCTACAACTTTGCTTACCAAAGTAACCTTGTCCTCATTGCTTAGATTACTCAATAATTCAAGAATTTCTCTTAAGCTTTATGGGTTCCCAAAAATATCAACTCATTTATACATTTAATTACACACACATGTTCAAGTCATGGTAACTAAACTCATAAAGGACTCACATATTGCATACACATGTATACACACATTGAGTAATCTTCATGAGCCTAAATATTGTTAGTCTAGTCATTGGTATATACCATATTAGATCCTCTTTAGTTCCCTCTATTTTGACAATCCCTTTCCTCTATTTCATATCTTTTATGCCCATGCATCTTGTTTTAGTAGATATTCTCTGAAATATCTCTTCTATTATTTATACATTTTTCTAAGTTGATAGTTTTATTAGCTCCTTAGAGCAACAATTGCAATACTTGTCTGTAGTTGACCCTTAAGTGAAACATTTAATGCATATTTGTTTTGCATGAAACCAATATGATTCCTATGGTTTAGTATGGGTGCTTACAATAACATTTTTCATTTATTTATGTGATAAATCATATTATGAATTATTTATTCATTTATATGATATTATGTTCATGTTACTAACTATAATGTGATGTGTTTGTATAATATAATAAATTGTATGCTCTTAAAACTTTCCATTTAATGTTTCCAATAACTACATTCAATGTGAAGGAAAAAATTCAATAACTACTTCACCCATAAAAAATCAATAAAATACTTGAATGGTTTGAAATTTGCATTCCCATGCTATTTTCCTTTATGTTTTATGCTTATTTTGAGGTAATGTCTTAATAGATGTATATAGTGGCAAATGACATGATCTTATATGAAGTTAGTTTTAGTTTCATTTTTAGGGTTTTTGTTTCATTTTTAGGGTTTTATTTTCATTTTTAGGGTTTTCTTTTTCATTTTTAGGGTTTTCTTTTAGTTTTTAGGGTTTTCTTTTAGTTTTTAGGGCGTAAATTTGACATTCGACCTTGGTTGTCAAGCAATTATTTTTATGATAGTTATCTATTCAATGGTGCCTTACAATTACTATGACATACCTTAATATAAGAAAACTATATAAAGAAAAAAATCCTTAAAAACAATATAAAAAAAAATAGAAAACAACAACAAACCCTACCTGGCAGGAAAGGAAATGTGGGGTCGCGGGCTACAGGTAGAAGTCTTTCAGTTGATTAGAATCTAGGCAAAAATGAAATTTTCGCTATTTTTATTTTCAAATTTTCATCTGAAACTGTGTCACCCAGTAAGCTACCACGCGTAACCTTTCTGCCCAGAAAGCTCTATCCACATTTGCGCCACGTATGCACCATGTGGTTCCAAGTAAAACTTTGTCAGGCAACTAACTATCGCCTGAAAACCTTCCCCTAGAAATTATTTAATTGGCTGAAAGTGTGACATAGCTATGAACTTTTACCCTTTATATCTCAGAAATGTTTAGTCGACATATGTATTTATATTTGTCTCTATCTTAGTTTTAAAATAGATTAACTAAAGGAAACAACACTTTTGATTGATAATCTTACTAATAAGTTTGTTAGTTATGAAATATTAATTAAGCTTCACTGAGAACTAGCAAGCTAGTAGGAATGAGATTGGTGTCATATCCTTGGGTTTTAGTGAAGATTGTTGCATGTAGTATGGTATGGTATTCTATGTAGATCACAAATTATAGCTTTATCAAATTGATTGTGATATCGACTTTATTTATTAATCAATTGGGAAATTTTACTATTTTAATTCATATACTGAAAAACTAAACGTTTTTATCAAACCTCTTAGCTTCAATAGACACTTCAAAAATTTGATAATTCAAGAGTTTTAGTGTTAGGATCTCAGTAGAGTGTTGTAAAGGCATGTTTTGGAATTACATTTTTGTTGGTAGGTTCTAAATACTTCTAAACATATGTTGTAACCTAGTTTTGAGATGGTGTTTTATTCTTTCTCATTGATTTTGTTTTTGTAAAGAGAAAATTTGATGTGAATATGTTTAGATCTTTGTTGGAATCTTTTTAGAAATCCATCCTTATTTCACCTGAGTGGGTGCTAGCCAATGAGAAACTCTCTGGGGAACTAGACCCTAGAAAGATTTGTGTACCCACTTGATCAATCTTCTGAACTATTAAATGACATGACTTATAGAATAATATATTCAGTCGTTGATCTATGAGTAGATTGGATGTTGGAGTTACAATTGGGAATATATTTTTGTGGAAAGGAACTATAGCCTAGCACTTGGAAATATGTTTTTTCGCACATAGCAAACTAATATTTATTTAATAGATAAAAATACCTAGGTACATGAATAGTGATGACAAATGCCTAGATTTGATGGCACATAAGTGGGGATAAGGTGGGAGGCTTTATAAGGTGTTTCTAGTCCGTGAGCTCACTGATATATTGAACCTATTTGTAAATAGAGTTAGACAAATCTTTGAGTGCTAACTATGGAGGATTAGAACCATACATGTAACCTAATAACCTATCTCTAAAGTATGTGGTGAATAACATCCTAGGGATAATCACTTACTGGTGCATCACAAAATCTAGATAGTCCAAGGTTGCCTAGGTTAAGGTTATGAAAAAATCCTAGGGGTTCTACCAATATACCTAAGGGTATGTGGAAGCTCAAGGCCATATACAAAAGCTATTTGGGGGAATCTAGTTTTGCCCAAAATGATAACTCTTCTATGATATTTGAGAAACCCCAAAATAGGGTTTCTAACCTGAAAATGAAACCAAAATGGCAACTCTTTTGTGATATTTAAAAACCCCCAACATAGGATTTCTAACCTTAGCAATAATTGAAATGACTTATTTACCTCTAGAGGTGGGAAGCCCCACAATAGAATCCATAGAAATATCAATCCAAGCCTTATCAGGAATAGAAAGTGGCTAAAGTAATATAGGGGCCTTGATGGTTTCTTTGTTAGTCCATTGATAGACATCACATTTTGTGATAAACACTTTGCCATCCTACTTAAGACCTTTCCAAAAGAAATCTTGTTTGACTTTCTGATAGGTCTTCAAAAATCTCAAGTAACCTATAGTAGGGAGGAATGAAATTCCTAGAGTAATTGAGGCTTAACCTGAGAATTGGGAAGTAAATAAATCTTTCCATTGTATGTGAATACTTTCCTATCCGTTGGAATCTTGACATAGTTTGAGGATTTTGGTTCAACTGTCAATGATATCCTACAATTTTTAGCTATTAGGACATCCTCCTCCTTAATGGAGTGATAAAGAGAAGGATACCCTATAAATAGAAATACGAGGCATGAAATTGAGATTATGTGGTAGGCCCATAGGTGATGCTAGAGGATAGTGGAGTGACGGGGAGGATGTGCTATAGGAGGAGATATGAGAAGAAGAAGAAAGAGTTCAAGCTGTAGGAGTGCCATAGGAGAAGGAAGAGGATATTGTGGGTAAATGCACAAAGTTGAGTCCATTTAAGGTGGAAGTTTTGGACTTAGGCAAAAACCTGAAGTCGGGCAAAACAAAATGGGATCCGGTTTTTTATGAAATGGGCTCCCACTTTTTATGAAACAGGATCATGTTTTGATTCGGGATCTCGAGCCAAAAGCGGGATCCCATTTTCTAGAAACGGGATCTCATTCTTGAAATGAGATCCCGTTTCTTAAAATTTGAATTTTCGGCCTATTTTATGCTCTATTGATCGGTTCGGGAAAAGGGTTGGGGATCCAAACCTAGGCTTTGGACCTGGTTTGACCTGCAAGTTGAAGGTCCTGTCAATGTCAATGGGCATATGTCTGAAGACCTTTTTTGCATAATTTTTTGACAAAATTAAAACCCATTATAGATGAGACAATGTAGATTCCAAATATGTAATTTTTTTAGAATTGGATTATTTTTTCTATTTTTCAATTAATTTCTGATGAAATAAGTCCATAAACTTGAATTATCAGGGTTTTTTAGTATTTTAATAACTTTTTATTAAAATAATTTTTTGAAAATAAATTGTACGAAAAATGTACTTCAGATAATTCTTTTCCATTAGAATTTTTTTTTCAAAATATGATAAGTTTAGGTCATCTTATGCTTGACGTACACGATGATTTTTTAAAACACCAAATATGGCCAATAAAAAATTAATAAAAAAAGAAATATTCAATAAAAAATTACAAAAAAAATGGAAAATGTGCTTTAGTGAGTTAAAAATCTTTTTCCAAAAGGATTTAGAAAAATATGATTATTTAGGTCAAAATATAGATGATGTACACGCCCATGGTATAGTAAAAAAAGTCTTTTAAACAGTGGTTTTTAGAAAGGCCTATTGAAAATCAATTTGTATCATCTGGGTATACAAATAAATTACATATTTGGAAATTAGACTCAGAGTACTACATTTTTCAAGATTCCATCTCTACGTGCTTCAAATTTTAAGGTCAAATGTGACAAATTCTAAAAATCGGGAAAAACACTTCCACTGTTTGGCCAAAAATTGGACTCCTTGCACTTACCCTTGTACAAGTAGCAATATCCCTTGCTAGTAGAGAGTTAGATACAGAAATATCCCCAAAAAATGAATTGTATAGGATGTGGGTCCCATGAACACATGATTAGAAATTGAAGACAAAGGATTGCACCCATAGTCAAGCAACTTAATAAAGAGAAAGGAGACAAGTGGATTATCACTTTGTAACATAGAAAATTGCATACCCTTGCAATTTCATGCTATATTTTGGGCTTTCTTTAGTGTCCATTCCCTTAGCATGTTTTCGGATCATTTTAGCCTAGCCTTAGCTTTTTCCTTCAACAAATTACCAAATTTCTCTATTAGATTCTAATTCTTCTTGTTGTCCTGGGAACACATGTTGAATTATGTGTAATGTGTCTAGGACACTAGTGTGACATGTCGATGTATGTGCAACACGCTAGTGTCCCATGAATACTAAAAAAATTAGAACATTAATTTCCCACCTAGCCACTTGTTGTTGCCTGCTATAATGCTTGGTTGTTAGAAAAATGCCATCAACATCTGAATCTGACCCTTCAGCTTCCTCATAACCCTTATTCATAAATGATTTTTGAATCTCTATCAAATTATCTCATTCTATTCCTCTTGGATATTCTTGGTTGTGCATACATCCATTGTTGAACTTGTTGAAGCTACATGCTGCTAAAATAACACAATTTTTGTAGCTCTCTCAAGGATTGACATTGTTACACTTTGGTTGACTCCTCTAAAGAGCTCACTTTTCTCCCTTCTACATCATGTTGGTAATATTGTTCTTTTAAATAATATTGTAGCTCTTCTTTATCATTTTCTTCATCTCTATTGGCAAATCTATTGGTGACCATCACCACCTTGTTTATCTTTTATGCACACTTGGGTATTCTTTCCCTTAGACTAGGGTTGATACTTATAGATTTATGTTATTATCATTGCTATTAATTCAAATATGCACATAGGATAGGAGCACACATTATTTTTCTACTCTCTTTATCGTTAGTTTTCCATGGAGGTCGAAAGACCAACATAAAGACTTGACCTAAAGGAAAGCTCCCAAACATTTTATCTTGTTTCATCTACAAGTATTTTGGGAGGCATTCAATCGCATGGAGGTTCGCTAGTATCTCTTCCCTTCTCTTGTTCATTGTATTACTTCATTTGATTTAGCTATTTTATCTCTATTTTATCATTTCTATATCATCTTGTATCCTCTGGTTTGCTATTTTGGTTATCCCTATTCCTTGTTGCATGGGTGAGTTTAAAATCTAGCATAAACTTTGAATTTTGCAACTTTTTTGGATGAGAGCACGAAACTGGGACAACAATGCATGATTGGACTATAATACCATGTGTGGAAATCTGCATTCTATGCTAGCATCTGAGATAGTTGACTTCATCTTTCAGTGCCAAGTTCATTATTTTATGCTATTTAGGATTCTAAATCTAGTTTTTTTATTCTGTATTTTAGTTTCCTATAAATTAGCATTTTCTATCCTAGTTCATATTTAATGTAATGTAAAAGTTAAAGGTACCACTTTTTCTATATTACATTTTGGTGAACCTTTTTCTTTATCACAAAATGTATACCTTTTTCATTCAATTTTCTTCCAAAAGTGAAATAAAAAAATCTTTCCTAAAAGAAAGGAGTAAAACGGCAGCCTTTGGCCAAATTGTCAACACCTTTCTTAATCAATTTTCTTAATCATGGATTCTTCTAGTTCTCTCTCTTGTGAATGTTTGCATGCATACATCATGGACTATGACATATTCTCTCATTTTATTAATATTTATCCATATCTCTTAGATCATATAGCTGTCATCTATGACATGGATATCTCTACACGTTACATGTATGAGATCCTTTATTGGATATTTGATCTTTCTACCTTCATGGCTCTTATTAATATATATCCTTCTATATTAGAGGACTTTATTACATTCATCTCCATGACCTATCATGAAATAGATGATGTTGATAGTTCTTCCACTTCTAGTATGTCTTCTATAGTCCATGATGATTCCATGTCTCTTACCATTTCTCTCCCTCCTTTGGTTGTGTGTTGAAGTGAACATCACCAAGGATGTGGAGACCTCTTTCACTTCTCTCCCTCCTTTGGTTGTGTTTTCAAGCCCCTTGGACATCACCAAGGATGTGGAGACCTCTTTCTCTTCTCTCCCTCCTTTGGTTGCATGTTCAAGCCCCTTGGACATAAATAATGGTGTGCAAACCTCTCTTTGTCTTCCTTCATCACTTGTGAGGATCCTACCACATTGAGAGATATTTCCTTAGACTGGTTATTCACCTTACCTACTAGTTCCTTAAATTCCTTATTTGATGTTGCCCATGCATTATTCTCTCACTTTCAATATAACATGGAGCCCAGAGTCTCTATTACACACTTCGCACAATGTAAACAATTTGTTGATGAGAGTTTCTAGGGAATTTACTTCTCATTTATTTCCTTTTTTATTTGATGGGGTTTTTTTTCCCCTTGATTGCCATCTTCTACCTCTCTTTTGTGAGAACTTGCTACCACATATCCAATAGGCTATGTTTTTTTAGTAGTTGTGTTCCCTTTCTGACTTAATTCTTTGCACTCTTGAAGTTGATCAAATACTTTTAGAGCACCCTAATCTTAAATATGATCATGATTGATACACTTCTCTCTTCTTGTGATGAGAAGTTGTGTCCATTTTTCATGTTCCTCCAATAACTTCTATATTCACTGATGTTGTAACTCTACATCCAAATAATGTTTTCCTTCATTCTCCTTGTGATGTGGACTTGGATGAGCCCTTACATCACTCCACCTTTATCATTGATTGATTCCACTATCACTCTATTGTGTTGCTACCTATTATGTGGCACATAGCTTTTTCTCTTTGCTTGTTGCCATTTGTGGTAGTACAATCTCAGGTGCAACCACATTCTTATTTCTTGGCTAACAACACAACCTTCTTCATCTTTGTTGTTCTCACCCATATTCTAGGGGGTAGCGACAACTTGTTATGGAGATAGATGCCCTACATGCATCCTTCCTAGACTTTCTTCTTTCTTCATCCCCTTTCATCTACCTTAAAATCAATTGCATACACTTATTCTATGAAATTATTTTAAAGGAGACATATATCTACCATTTTAACATTGTTGAGATGCTCCTTGAGGCACTCATCTACCATTTTTGCATTATTGGCATGCTCCTCGAGGTTTTTGTTGTCTAATGCACTTGTTTGTTTTAAAAATGCCTTCAGCATCCGAATCTGACCCTTCAACTTCCTCATAACCCTTATGCAAAAATGATTTTTGAATCTCTATCAAGCTCTCTCATTCTATTCCACTCTTGGATATGCTTGGTTGCACATACCTCCATTGTTGAACTTGTTAAAGCTACATGCTGCTAAAATAATACTATTTTTTAAGCTCTCTCAATGATTAACAACGTTACACTTTGGTTGACTACTCTAAAGACGTCATTTTTATCTCTTCTACATCACAATGGTAGTATTGTTCTTTTAAATAATATTGTATCTCTTCTTTATCATTTTATTCTACACCTCTATTGGAAAATCTATTGGTGACCATCACCACCTTGTTTATCTTTTACGCACACTAGGGTATTCTTCCTTCTAGACTAGGGTTAATACTTATAGATTTATTTTATTGTCGTTGCTCTTAATTTCTAGATGCATGTATGATAGGAGCACACACTATTTTTGTACTCTCTTTATCATTGGCTATTTGTGGAGGTCAAAAGACCAACATAGGGGCTTGACCTGAAGGCAAGTTCCCAAACAACCCTAACATTTTCTCTTGTTTCAGCTACAAGTATTTTGGGAGGCAATCAATCGTATGAAGGTTTTCTAGTATATCTTCCTTTCTCTTGTTTAATTTATTAATTCATTTGATGTAGCTAGTTTATCTCTATTTTATCATCTCGTATCCTTTGGATTTCTATTTTAGTTGTCCATGTTCCCTATTACACAGATGAGTTTGAAATCCGGTGAAAACTCAAAGTTTTACATTTTTTTAGATGATAGCACGAGATTGGGATGATAGTGTGTGATTGGACTACAACACTATGTGCGATGCTAGGATCCGAGATAGTGAACTTCATCTTTTGGTGGCAGGTTCCTTATTTTATGCTATTTACGATTCTAAATCCAATTTTTGATTTTGTATTTAAGTTTCTTATAAATTAGCATTTTCTATCCTAGATCATATTTAATGTAATGTAAAAGTTAAAGGTATAACTTTTTCTATATTACACACTCCTACTCTTAAGAAAAGAGCAGTCATGCTCACAAATATACACACAAAAGATCACAATTAAACAATTAATTTTTCAACACACCCATGAATTCACAAGCACAAGTATCATTCTTACAATTCTCATACATTAAGAAAACAAGAGCAACATATAACCAATTGAGGATGCCATCTATCTCCCAAGGTACCTCCAACAATGAGGAATATCCTCCTTCCTTTCATGAATCCTCTTTCACAATCAACTACCTCCCAATAATCCTTTAAAATTTATCCCACACATGCAAGCAAAAATCTTTCAAGAGGACTCCTCACACTAAAAATAACCCAATATATCCAAAAGTAAAAATGAAAAAAAATATGAATCCATCCCCTCTTACATGTCATAAATGTAAGGCATGGGCTTACACATGCACCCACATGGATGTGTACTCTTTCAAGCAAGGAGGGGTTGGTCAAGCAACCCTTCCATGCCTATTAATGGCATGGTCTTCCCCAGGGATGGGATGGAAACTTACTCGCCCCACTTAAACCGTGTAATAAAGGACCCCCTACCTCAAGGTACTACCTCTTTGGGTCTAAAATAACATAGAAATATTAAAATAATAATTATGACATCTAAAATTAGGTAAATAATCAAATCCGAGTTTGACAATTTTGACAATTAAAGACATAAAAATACATCTTAAGGGTAATAACAATCATAACAAGAACATAAAACTAAACTATAGGCTCATGGGTAAATTCAAGGCTCAAACAAGGGTCTTAACCACTTGTAGTCAAAATAATTAATTTCCTACTTTCCACATGGTCAATTGTGTTACTTCATTGTGTCAAGTGGGATGGATTTAGGTTCTTAATGATCTCCTATTATCCCTTCAACCAACTTATTAAAACACTTGAACACTCCATACACACATTAAATGCATCCACAATATATGTATATAATCAAAGCAACTTGATTAAAGCTACACTATTCACTCGTAATAATTGAGCCAAATCAAAGCACAAGAATTATGGTGTAGATGAGATCAGGGTGCCTTCTTAGACCACCAAAACAAGCACCTTGTTATTCGTCTTCCTATATTAGAGATCGATCCAATCCCATTCTCTTCAACTTTTATTATTATATATTCTTTGTATTTTGTTCCTTTCTGCTCCCTCTTTCTCATCGACACCTTTGTTTTCCTTTTGTCTTCACACTTCCCACTGCCTTTTTCTCTTCCTTGCATCATCTTCTTTTCTCTATATTTTCCCCCACAACCCTTCTCTCTTCTTCTATATATTTCTTCCAAAAAATCTTCCTAAAATTACTCCATGCCTTTTTCTATATTTGTCAATTCACCTTCTACATATTTTGATTTTGTTTTCCTTTTGAAAAACAATAAAAATAATTCAATGTGTTGCCTTATCCACATGGCCTCAAAAGTCATCAAAGAAACCAAGAATTGTCTACAAATTCAACACAACCTGTAGAGCCCCACTTCTACATTTTGTTTCAAGTCAGGGGTTTCACAATAGCTAGTTTTGAATATGTGTCGAGCAGTGACAGTTTGTCATTTGGTATCAAAGCCAACAGTGGCATCTTTGTTTTTTCTTTCCTTCATTTGGTATCAGAGCCAACAATGACATCTTCTTCTAGTATAAGTCTCACAAATCTCCAAATTCCTTAGTTTACTAGCAAGAATTATGAATATTGGTCAATCACAATGAAGCCTTTGTTTAGTTCTCAAAATATATGAGAGCTTATGGAGAATGGTTTTTTTGAGCCTATAGATGCAACAATGTACAATGTGCTATCTCAGGTAGAGAAAAATGTGCTCAAGGATACCAAAAGGAGGATTCCAAGGCTCTCTTCTACATCTTTCAAGCAATGCTTGAAAGCATTTTCCCAATAGTTGCAGCAAGAACAAAGTCAAAGAAATCACAGGACATCCTCCAAAGGATGTCCAAACTACATATGAAGGAATGGCTAAGGTAAAAATTACGAAGTTGCAAATGTTAAGAAAAAAATTTGAAACTATGTCTATGAAAGATTTTAAATTTGTAGACTCATTTTTATAAAAGTTATTTGCTTAGTTAATCAAATCAGATCTCATGGTGAGACTCTTGAAGATAAAAGAATAGTAGAAAAGATTCTAAGGAGCCATGAAAAAGGAATTTGAGATGATTAATTTGGGTCTCATGCAGTATTTTCTTAGTATTGAGATGAATCAATCTGAAAATGACATTCATTTTCTCAAACTAAATATGCCAAAGATATTTTGAAAATATTCAATATAGGGCATGTGTATGGAAATGGGGGACCAAAAGGAGGTCAAAAGTGATCACTTTTTTTTCTAAAATCAATAAAAACTATCTTGGATGAGAAATTGAAGATAGCCATGGTCAAAATTTGAAGATGTGACAAAAACAAGATTCATAGTTCTTGGAATCTAGTTTCTAAACTACTAATTTGTTTTAAAAACGATGGAGATTAAGAGGTTCAAATAGGGGGAGCACACAAAGTGTTCATAGTTTTGTCAGAAAAATATAAAATAGCATCTAGTGTGCTCGCTTGAAAATGTTGATGTTTTTGAGTATTTCACAAATTGCTTTGATAAAAAATTAGCTAACATCATGTAGTTTATGCTTAATTTTTATACTAACTTTTTAATGAATATATGATTTTTTATAAATTTTGAAAGTGGACACATCTTGAAAAATAAAAATCTCACTGTACTCCCCCCTAAATTTTTTGAAAACTAATTGATTTTTTTGTTTTTTGAATGTGTGTAAAATAGAGTCTATAATGTAAAAATGTAATTTGTTTCAAATTTGGATGAATGGGTAAAAAATGACACCAAAAATACTACACATAGGTTTTTGGCAAAAAAGGAAGACACTACTAAAACTAATTAGAGATCAAGAGATTGTTAAAACATTACATGGTTAGAAAGACAAAATAGAGCTTTATCTTATAGTGGTGTTATTTTTGAAATTTTATCATAAAATATATGAACCTGATGGAGAGCATGCTTGACATTTGTATGTTTTTTTTTGTATAAAACACATCTTTGGCTCCCAAATTGAATTTACAACCCTTAGGATTGGTAAATTCAAATGTTTGCCAAGCCTAATAAAGGGCCATTTGATTGGTCAAAATAGGAACACAAATGCATTATAATTCGCATTTTAAAACATACGTATGAACCATTATGCGAGTGTGTTATATTGTGCATACATTATGTTTTCCAAAACACAAGCACATTTTGGAGAATTATAGATGGTGGCCACTTTTTGGTCCCCCATCTTTCTGCACTTACCCCATGGTAAATTGTAAGCCCACATCAACACCAATTGAAACAGGTTTGAAGCTAAGCAAGGATGACAATGAATCGAGTGTTGATTCAACATTGTATGAAAGACTCATTGGTAGTCTAATGTACATAACAACCACAAGGCCAGACATAATGTATAGTGTGACCCTTATTTCAAGGATCATGGAGTCTCCAAAAGACTCTGATGAGTAGGAAAAAGAATTTTGAGATATGTGAGTACAACCAAAAATCATGGAATTTTGTATTCTGGGTCGAATGAGTTCAAACTCATAAGATATATAGACATTGATTGTGTAGACAACATTGAGGATAGGAAGAGTACATATGGTTATGTTTTTCATTTTGGAACATATGTAGCATCATGGGCCCAAAAAATAATCCATTCACTCTTTCATCGACAAAAGAAAAGTATGTAGTGGCAACTTGGGCAGCCTATCAAGCAATTTGGATGACAAGAGTGTTAATAGATTTGATGCATAAACATGAAGAAGCAACAAAAAAATTTCGTGACAACAACTCAGTAACTGCACTATCCAAGAATCATGTATTTCACACAAGGAGTAAGCATAGAAACCCCAAATACTATTCCATCAAAGAATTAATCAACAATAGAGATTATTTGGAATTTTAGAAATTCGAAGATCAACATGCAACCATCTTCACAAAGCCATTAGGAAAAGAATATCATTTGGACATCCTAGATAGCAGTAATTGCGATTAAAAAGGAGTGTTGGAATATCTAATCCCAACCACCACTAAATAATAGATAAGCATATAATAAATAAGCTTGATCTAGGCTGATAAAAAATCTTATTTTTTAGTATTTTTTAAAATTATTTTTATTTTATAATTATCCTTATTTATTTAATCTATTTTTATACTTTCATTTTTTAAATTGTTTTAAACTTTCACGTAAAAATTGTTTTTTAAAGCAATTTTAAAAAAAAAAACTGCTTGTTAAAAAAGATATTATATAGTTGGATGTAAACAGTCTATTATAACACCAGAGAAATACAGAGCAGAGATAAATACAGAGCAGCATTACTGTTATTTTAAAAATATGCTATTTTCTTGTCTGAAATTTCTATGTGAAAAGAGTAGCAACTCCCTTAATTTACCTTTGTATGGTTCACTTTAACTATGGAAATATAAACGAGCAGAAACACTCTAATTTCTATATAAAACTGTTTTCATCATTCTGTTTTCTTCTCTCTGTTTTTGTTTCCTTCAGCCTATACATCCTGATATATAATGAGCTCGGGTCTGCCGATACAAGACATTCTTTTATGCTACTCCAGGTTCCATCTGTTGCTCAAGTCAAATGAATAGAAGCTGAGGTCCGCAGCGACTTAGGATATGAAATAAACTTAGAATCTAGATGCAAGTCACTGACTAGATTCAAATCTCGATAGCAAGACATAGGCTCAGGAGAAAATGACATGGCTATAAAAACGCAGGCACAAATCATTTTAAGCTGAATTATCATGACAAACATGAACCCCAAACTGGAGGCAAGACTAGAATAATCAGTGGCATCCTTAAACTCACCAGAAGAATAGATAGGGCTAAAGATGGCTAAATTTTGGGCTACAGAGAAATCAAAATACAGGGGCTGAAGGCAACATCCAAGCCCGCAAGCCATGATGTATATAAAAGTTAAATTCAAGACCAGAAGAAAACACAGTTTGGGGCAGAGCCAAAATCTCCTGATTGCAAGGGAAAAAATATTTCACCTCTCAAACAGTTTTTGGTAATCTAAAGTTGCACCATTTTCATCCGGTATAGTCTCATTAATGTGTGGAACAAGCTGGCAAAGAGACAAAAGCCATTTGTGGTTTTACCGTTCAAAAATAAAAAGTTCTTCAAAGTTTTCAAGAAACAAAAATCTCCTTTCTGTTGCTAAATGCTATTTAGAATTAATTCCAACTTTAATATTTGGTAATTAATTCAAACTTTAATATTTGGTAGTTGAAGATGAGCTAGGAAACAGTGGCCATTTGAATGAAGATGAGATAGTAAACAGTACCATATTGTTGCGTCAAGATTTATACAAAATCCTTTCTTTTGTACTTCAGCAATGAAATATGTTTATTTTACGTTATTATGAGAGAAATCACAACTAACATTCTTCTTCTCTGCATCAAATCGCCATAAGTAGTTATTCAAGTCGGTAATTACTGCGGTAATTATTCATTCTCCTTGTCGCAGGTTAAATTGCAGAGCAGATCTGGGAAGTAGAGCAAGGGAGGGAAGTAAAGCAGAGCTACTTCCGTCAACCACAGCACATACGATTATTGCACTCACTGATCCCTCAAGATCATCTAATGTTCTATAATGAGTGGCTTTATCTGCGCAAAAAATAGCCTCAGAAAGCAGAGAAGGGTTTAAATTTGACTTCACTCCATCCGCTGCTTTTCCAATCACTTGAATAAGGGCTGACGGCACTCTCTGAAATGAAAAAAGTTAAAACTCTTGGTTTATACAAAGGAAATTATTTTCATTTACATATCCACATTAAACATTACTTAAAAAACCTACACAGTATTAATAGAATAAAACTGATGGTTTATTATTGTTATTGTTAGAGTGGTAAGGACACTGAGAGGGGGGTGAATCAGTATCTTCGATATTTATTTTGTTTTTAGTAGAAATAATTGCAGATTCTGATTTGAATTCTAGATAAAAACATTCAATTGAATTGATCATATGTCCATAGAATGATTATATGCAGGTATAAAACTGAAATATTTAATAGTAGATTGAAAGCATACCACAGAAATTGAAAACACTGTGATTTGTCCTGAGTGGAAAGCCCCTGGCATAAAACCACTCGAAAAAGTGCCTCACTGGCTTAAAATCTCACTGATTACAGGCCTCACTGGCTTACAACTTGCCTCACTGGCATTACAACAAAATTGTCAAATGAAAAATTTAGATACAGAGAGATACTCTGTTTCACTTCACTCCTTACTGATATAATAGCAATAATGCATGAACTCTAAATTTTTATATTCACTACATTATTCACACTATATGAGTATCATATATATATCATGTACAAAAACATATTTTTGTTTCTCTGATATTCAGATAAAACAAATTTTTGGAGGTTACACAACTGTCGAACAGTTTATCTAATCGAATACCCAGAAAGATTTTCAGTTATTTAACCAAAACAGGGTAAGATATGTCGAGAACCCAAACCGGGGTCACAAAAACTTGAAAAAATATGAACAGAACAATATATTCATGATGTATGTTTGCAAAAACCCTAACCAAGGTCATAAACCCGAGTCACATTAACAGATGCAAAGATTTCTGACCACGAAATCAATACGTATTTAAAAAATCTTAACAGAAACACATTTCCTCTGAACCATTCATGACAAACTACAACTGTCACCAAAAGAAAAAACTATATGCAAGAGTAATCATAATTGCCACAGTCAACAATAGCTGAAATGAGAGAAAGGAAATCATGACAATATCACCTGCTGCCAAAAGTCAAACCAATTGCCGTGAAATCCAAAGCTTCCATCCATAAAACCTCATCATTTCTGCGTAGGGTATGAAACCCTAAGTAAGAAGCGTATAACCGAAGCTCGAACATTATCATATGAAGAAAAAAGAGTAACAAGGACTGCCTTTTTATAAGACATTTGTGCCGATAACCTTTCTTTGTCGGAATAACTTTCACCGACATCAACCACTATCGGAGTAACCAATGCATATCGGAGAAGAAAACCAAGACCATGCCGATAGCGAAAAACAGCCCGATAGAGTATACCACTAGCCCTTCATCGGTAAGACCCCAACGCATCGGAGGAAGATATCCACAGCACGCCAATAGTAATTTTCATGCCAACATCAACTTCCATCGGAGGAGACCGGTGACTTTCACAGTCGAAAAACTTGCATTTTACCATATGAAAACTTCATAAACCTATTCGGGGGGTCAACACTTAAGAACATGCCGATGAAGAATATGTGTAGCATGTGGTGCTCACTAGGACATCCAACCATGGTGAACAACACTACAAACCATAGACCATAGCTCATAAGTAGTAATAAAATTGTTACCATGTGTGCCAAAAATCACTATATTAGTGCATCATCATATGATATGTGAATATGATTAAAGAGGCCAACCAATGTTGAACTGATCAAGACATAAAGATGCCTTATGCCAATCCAAGCTATACAGAATGTGAACCCAAGATCAAAGATTGATGCCATAAAAGCACAATGCTCACTAAAATTACATGCTAACAAATCTGATCAGAAATACATCAATACCTGATAGAAAATATCATAGAGGTCACATAAGCAAACCCTGAAGCATCATCTGAGCAAATGAAATGTTATGCAAACTATAACAATATTATAAGGATACTTTTGACAAAGAACCCAAGTTATCCACCATCAATATCTTGAAGATGCTTATGTGATGTATTCCATGAAAAACATAGATAGACCACAAAGTGTAAGAGTAGAGCATGAAACTTAACATCATAACACTAACATAACACCAACTTGTCATAGCAGCATTTGGCATAGGAGTCCACAAAACAATGTGTGTTTGAACATCAGGGACAACAACTAAGGAGAAAACCAACAATTATGAACTCAAAAACCTCTACCGTTAAAAAGAGAAATACAATTGCATTTTAAAAGGAGAGTCGAACTCAATACCTTCAACTTGCGAATGCAATCCTGTATTGCTGCAAAACAAAATCTGCATTGTTTCCAATGCCTGCAATTCTTCAATACCTGTTATGTTCTCCAACTTCTCACAAGAGTCGATGCTAATACTCTTCAGGCAGCTCAGTCTGGCTCAGGGCAGTCACTAATGTCTAAACACTCAAGCTTTATAAAATTGCTGATTTCTGCCACCATTTGCAATCCTATCACATGATTGTAGTTGGCAGTGTTATGTTTTTCAACTTATCACATGCTTGGATGTAAATCATGTCCCCATAACAAACAAATAACTCATCAAGCTCAGCACAATCAAATATGGATAACCATCCCACATCAAAGTTCCCCGACATCACTTTAGCACAATCAAATATGGATAACCATCCCACATCAAAGTCTTTAAAGGGCCCACGTTGCCACATCAGCACTTAGAGTGTGTTGGGTAAATAATCATTTTTGTTTGTCACACAATGTTTATTTCTTTAAGAGTATTAAAAGGAAGAGGCGATGGATCTGGTTGTTGTTTTTCACTTCTAAGGAGATTCTTGTTAGTTTTTAATTGTGTGAGATGGAATCCGGTGATGGTTTTCCTTCTCCTTCTAGAAAAAAGAATACTAAGAAAAGGAAGCAAAAAAAGAGAACAATAGCGACCAACATTTACAAAGGATTAAGAAGGTACAGTAATTTTGAGTTAAGGAACAACTCCAATAACGTAGAAGTGTTAAAAGCAGTGCTTTCGAAGGCGGGGTGGAAGGTGCTTGAAGATAGAACCACCTATAAAGAGGTCAGACAAATTCTTTCATATGTTTTATTTTATCTTCACTATGTTTTTAATTGGTATTAATTTGGTGTGATGTGCTGTCAGGGATGTTTGCCGCCGGCCGGGATGGGTGGCTCATGGATGCCCCCATCCCGGCCGGCAGCAAACATCCCTGACAGCACACAACACACCAAATTAATACCAATTAAAAACATAGTGAAGATAAAATAAAACATATGAAAAAATTTGTCTGACCTCTTTATAGGTGGTTCCATCTTCAAACACCTTCTACCCCGCCTCCGAAAGCACTGCTTTTAACACTTCTACGTTACTGGAGTTATTCCTTAAACTCCAAATTACCATACCTTCTTAATCCTTTATAAATGTTGGTCACTATTGTTCTCTTTTTTGCTCCCTTTTCTTAGTATTCTCTTTCTGAGAAGGAGAAAGAGAACCATCACTAGATTCCATCTCACACAATTAAAAACTAACAAGAATCTCCTCAGAGGTGAAAAACAACAACCAGATCCATCGCCTCTTCCTTTTAATACTCTCCAAGAAATAAACATTGTGTGACAAACAAAAATGATCATTTACCCAGCACACTCTAAGCGTGTTGACCCACTGATGTGGCAACGTGGGCCTTTTAAAGACTTTGATGTGGGATGGTTATCCATATTTGATTGTGCCAATATGGATGATCTTCAGATTTGGGCACTTGTTCAAATTTAAAGACTTGAGCTTCCCACATCCATCAAATGTAATGCTCTCGAGAGAGTTCATATTCTCAAGACGCAACTGAAGCTCAAGCTGCCAACACTCAGAAATAATCAATCGTACAAGATTATTGAGATGGGATATTTCTGACACCTTTTCAAGTTCTGTACAAGCATCCAAGCGAAGACGCTTCAGAGTTGTTGGCAAAGTTATTTCTTGCAGAGCTTCCCACACCTGAAAATGCGAATCTCCTCGAGGCAAGTTAGATGTGCAAAACATGGCAGCTCTTCAAGCTCTGGACAATCCCATATCCACAACTCTGCAAAGTCACCCCACACTCCTTTTAAAATCCTACAATCAATCACCTGAAGACGATTGAGCTTCCTGCATCCATCAATTGTAATCCTTTCTAAGCACCTTGGACCACAAATAACTGGCAACTCCTCAAGCATCAAACAGTGACTAACGTACAGCTCTGTAACCTCTTTAAGATCAGACATTCCTACAATCCTTTGCAATCCTCTACAACGTTCAACAATGAATATGTTGAATGTTGTTGACAGTGTTATGTTGTGCAGCTTATCACATGAGTCAATGTTAATGCTTTCCATCCAGCTTAGTCCGAAAAGACTTGGTAACTGCTCAAGCTCCGAACACTCACGAATGTACAGCTCTGTAAGCTCTGTAAGGTCGTCCATTCCTGCTATGCTTTGCAAATCTCTGCAACTCTACACAGTGAGTTTGATGAGTTTTGTTGGTAGTATTATGTTTTGCAGCTTATCACATGAGTCAATCTTAATCCTCTCAAAGTGGCTCGCTCGGGCAAGGCTTGGTATCTCCTCAAGTTCCGGACACTCACTAATGTACAGCTCTGTAAGCTCTATAAGATCTTCCAATCCCGCAATCCTTCACAAATTTCTGCATTTTTGCACTCTGAGTTCTCTGAGTGTCACTGGCAATGTCATGTTGTGCATATTCCAATTTTCAACAACAGAAATAGTATACAGGCAGTTCAATCTAGAAAGATGCAAATTGTTGTTTTTGGTAGCTAGGTCAAATCCCTCCTAGAGACCGACCTAGTCATAAAATGTTGAATGGCCTATCGATCTTAGCATTTTGAGAATCTCAGTTGTATTATCCGATTTAAGGCAGGCCCTATTTGGGCGAATTCATTCAATGTATCTTGAAATTGCAAATAGGTCTTGACCTATTTCAATGTAACGTGTATGTAATTATTTGAATTATTATAACTTGGCGCCAAATTGTATAAGGCCAACCAAGGTTATTGTTTGTGCGATCTCATATAAATGTAAAGTGACTTGTAGTCACAATTTATATCAACACACCGATTTCTGCTCTGCGAAAACTTTCCATCGACGATCTACTTCATCTGCAATTAGCAAGGAGTTCTGCCGATAGTTGAACCGTTCGATAGGTTCAACGGTTCAAAGGGTTCCAAAGGTTCAACGGTTCGTTCAGCAGGTTCAATTGTTCACCGTTTTGCCGATAGTTGAACCGTTCGATAGGTTCAACAGTTCAACTAGTTCAACCATTCAACGTTTTGCCAATAGCTGAACCGTTCGATAGGTTCAACGGTTCAACAGGTTCAACAGGTTCAAGGAGTTCAATGATTCAATCGGTTCAATGGTTCACCCCGCTGTCATCTGCAATCTTTAGCGCACCTGCTCTTGGTGAAGTGAATCTGTTCTAGCATAAGTGAAGTTGTGTTCTTAGTGCATATGCTTTGTGCCCTAGCTGGGCAAAGTTGTAATCTGCTTCGTCTATTAATCACATTGGATCTGAGATTTTCTTGCTGGGTTTTTCACCTCTAAGAGAGAGGTTTTCCCAGGGTATATGTGTGTTATGTGTGTATTGGTGTTTTCTTGTTCCTTACTGTTAATCTGATTACTAAATTTAACACAAATCAACCTGAAGCTTGGAAGAGTTTTTTATATTCAGCTATAGAAGCTCTGTAAGACCAGATATTCCTGCTACTTTTTCCAATTCTCTGCAAGCTTCCAATGTGAGGTTAGTGAGGCTTGTTGGCAGTGTTATGGTGTGCATCTTCCCAGATTCAATAATGGCAATAGTTTTCAACCAGTTCATGCCCGAGAGACACAGCTCAAGCTCAAGCTCCCATCACTTCGAAATTTCCAATTCTACAAGGTTGGTAAGATTAGATATTCCTGATACCTTTTTCAGATTTGCAATTGCTAATTTTTCTAACCAGCTAAGATGTGCAACACCCAACTCGTGGAGCTTAGGGCATGCACGAATATTCAATTCTACCAATTCTGTAAGAGCAGATATTCCTGAAAGAGTTTTGAGTTCTCCGCAACCATTCAACTCAAGACACTTAAGATTCCTTGGCAAAGTTATGTTTTCCAGCTTCCGACACCGAAGAATGTGAATCTCCTCAAGGCGTGTCACATGTCCAAAACATGGCAGCTCTTCAAGCATTGGACAATTCGTCCAGATCAAAGTTACCGGATAATCTCTTCAAGATTCTACAATCCGTCAACTCAAGGTGATTGAGCTTCATACATCCATTAATTGTAATTCTCTCCAGGCAACTTGCACCACAAATAACTGGAAATGAAAATTCCCTAAGCTCCGGACAGTCACTAATGTTTACCATTTGAATCTTTTGGAAATCAATTTTTGCTCCTTATACTCTTTCCACAATTTTACAACTTTCCAACTGAAAACATTCAAACTTGACAGAGGAATCAACTGTTATCCTCTCCAGAAAGTTCAAACCCACTAGACGCAACTCAAGCTGGAGCTTCCGGCACGAAGAAATGCTTAGTTCTACAAGCTTTGGAAGATCAGATATACCTGTCACACTTTCCAAATTATAACAGTTTTTAATCATAACCTTTTTCAGGCAGCCCAGTTGTGGAAGACTTAACCCACGAAGCATTGAACATCCACTAATGTTCAATTCTACAAGCGTCATCAGATCGCATATTCCTGTCACACTATTCAAATTACAATCTGTAATTGTAATCCTTTTCAGGTAGCCCAGACGGCCAAGACTTGGCTCCTCAAGCTTTGAAAGATCGGATGTCACTTTTTTACAATTCCTAACCTTAGGACAATTCAATCTTTCGTGATCTTCACAATTGCTAAACTAACTCCAATAATATTTTTCAGGGAAAAGAGTTCCAAGGATAGAAGTTTTGGGCAATGACTTCCACTAATTACAATCTTTACTATATTTTTTTGCCCGCTAATTACTAGATCTTCAAGGAAGCTCAATGGGGCCTTGACGGTAGCAGACTTTCGGCCATCATTCAAATCTGAAACATGAGGATTCTTTGGGGAGAATCCTAATAATGGCCGACCTTCTATAGCCGCCATGTGTTCGCCTTCAACGACTTCCTTTTCCGCATTAGTCGATATTCCTAAGAAATCTGGAAACTCTTCCAAAAAAGTTTCAGAAATTTTCAGCTCTCTCAATTGGAAGGGAGACTGAAAACCAAAATAAAATTGTTTTGAACTTTCCATGGTAGCCAGGAAACTACAGTAACATAATGCATTTGATTATGCGATTAATGGAGAGTTATCTTTTTAAGGGAAAAGAACAAAATACCTGTACATCTTGCTGCCACAATCTTTTGAAATGGCCATTGTAGATTCTGAAACACTGCATATTTTGAAGTGGAATCCATGAAGGAATTGAATCGGAGGAATACCTGTCCACTTCCAGCTGAAGCCATAGCAAAGAAGTTGACGTCGCAGCACTGTCATCCGATTCCCCCAGAAAGAACGTAATTCTAGATTCTTTAGGGACTCGTCAAAAAAGGAATGGAAACACCTTCCTTTGGTTTGAGCAAGGATGTTTTCAAATCCTTTTGATTCCCAGATTCACAGAAATTAAGATTTAGAATATCATTTGATTTGATACATTGCAGAAATAAGGAGGAACAAGCATACCAAAATTTGAACTTCCTGAGGACGCCACAGGCGACGAGGATAGCTCGGTTCATTTGCCATTTCTCTTCCCAACTCCCGCAAGTGGTCATGCATTCTCAATACAAGCCTGCCGACAGTTTCTATCAGACACTTGTCTTTTAATGTTTGCAGCCCGCTCCATCTGGTGCCTCCCAGACTCTTTTGGCTATGCACTGTAGTTCGTCAACGAAAAAACAGGCGATATCTATGAAAATTTGTTTCTCCTCGTCGTCGAGAGCATCAAAACTTATTTTAAGCACTTTTTTAATGTCTGGATGCAGCTTTCTACTAAATTTTCTCAGCTCTGAACACCAATAATATTCATTTCTACCATGAACATGCCTTCCCAAAACTTGTAGAGAGAGGTAAGCCAACACAGACGCTTACGAAGCCGTCAACAAGATCCTCATGCAAGCTGAGAAGCTGTCTGGCATCTTCTTTATCCATTTCTTTTAAATGATAACGTACCTCAATTCCCTCGGCTATAAGTATTCCTTCATCCCGGGTTGTAATTATTACGAGACTACTGCCAGGCATATGCATGACCGGTAGGGCATCTAGAACAATTAGGAAGCTCAAAGAAGTGTTTCTTTCTATAGGATTAGAGATAGAGCCTAACCCTTCTTCTGTACTTTGAAAACTGAGCTCTTTTTCACCGAAGAGATCTTTGAGGAGTTTCATTTGCAAAGAAGGCAATTTGATTTGAGCTGAGGACATCAAATAGAAAACAGGCTCGATTATATTGTTGACGCTTTCGGTTAAACAACTCTTTGCAAAGAGTTGTTTTGCCTACCCCACCCATTCTGAAAACGCCAACGATCTTATCCTTATCTTCCCCTTGATCCATTCCACAGCGGATTTCCAAATCCTGTACAAGCTTATCAAGGCATCGCCTTTCAAAATCGTGTACAAGCTTGGCGAGTTGCTACCGGATGCTTGGCAACCCACAAAGGTTCTGTACTCTGAACTCTCTGAACTTCCTTTTGCACTGCTGATACTTTGCTTTCGCAGTCAGTGGCACTTTACAAAGGCAAAGGGGAATTTGATAAGAAAGAAATTTTGTTCATTATAAGCAACTATTTTTCAATTTACAGAGGTATAACACAAAGTAGAATGGAAACAATGAAATCTTACTTCAAATCTTTTATTACGTGACCCGCGGTAAATGAAATAGATTGAAGCGCCATCTTCCACTCCTCAAGCTTCTCCAGGTACCTGGATTTATTTTGGTATTCAATGAATGCATCAGCGTACGCTCCCTTTTCCATGTGGCGCACCACCCAGGGTTCAACCTTATACAAAACAGAAATAATCTTAGCTCGACTCCGTAACATAAGAACGAGTTCCTCGAAACACCAAGGGGACTTTGCATTTGTTTCTGAGAAGATAGCTATGTGAACTGCAGCCGAGCGGATGGCGGTCTCAATGGTAGAAGTACAGGAAACTCCAAGTTCCTACCAATACATAGGATAAGGGCCTCAATTTGACGGTCAACCTTGGGTAAGCAAATTTTTTGTGTTAAGTCATTTAGTAGTCTCTGATATGGCATGGTATTCTTGCATTTCATATGCAAAAATTCTTCATTAATCTTTTAAACTATTAAACAATCATTTTTGTTTATTTTTCTTCTCACTATAGTTTGTAGTGTTGGCCAAAAATTGTGATTGGCTATGAAACTTTACCTCTTATTCGTACTTCACTTTACTCTATGCAAGCTATAAATACTTGAGTCAATATCACCCATACACAAATGCAATCAAATGAATAAAGCCCATACTGGAAATCAAATTAAATAGGCTTTGTCTTGTAAAAGTCAATATTAAAATAAATGAGAGAAGACATTTATGAAGGCACTTCAAAATAAACTTCATCAACCCAACATGGTGATAAGAAATTACTGGTGATTGAGGCCTCGCCGACTTGGCGCATTGATTTAATGATATTCTCAGCCCATACCTAAGGTCAAATCAATTGAATATCCCATACCCAAAATCATTTCAATTTGATATTGAGGGTATGAAAAATCAATTAAAAAAAAAATCTTCTAAAGTCAAATAATATTAATTGGAAAACCAGACATGAGGGTCCCAAGATAGGGATATGATAGCGATATTGTAAGATTGGACAATTTGTGCAGTAATTTGTCTTTACCAAACTACACTGTCTAAGTTCTAACGGCATTTGTTGCCGCCCTTTATGAGTAAGAACACCTCTTTGAGGCATTCTGTCAAACAGATCGCCATTTCTATGTTCCTTCCTGACATAAATAAAGCAATAAAACAGAAGAAAAAATACGAGAGTTAAAAGAAGATGGCATCTCTTCTTCTTCGGTATGTTCTGGGTCTATTTTCCTCGCTTTTAGTTGTGGGCAAGGCACTGACATGCATGCTTCTCTTGTTCTTCAAGCATTTAATTATTTTAGTTGTTGATACATAAATATTGTTCTGCAATTTCAATACAACAACAACAGTTTGAATTGCTTGTATTCCTGGGGAGGAATGATAGGGAAGATGGCCCTTGTAGGAATAGGGGAAACTTTTGACTTTATATTATATATAATAGTCAAATTTTGTATCCTTTAGGCTTAAATCCACTAACCAAGCCTTGACCAACTTATACAATGATATTATAAACAACTGCATAGATATTTTCAGCCAAAGCCTAGTATATGAAGTCTTAAATCAAGAGAATCAAAAAGAGCTTGGAGACTTAATTTTACACTTCACTGATAAGAATAATCATCTAAACAAGTAGAAATAAGAGAATTTAATATATTAAGATAAAAATGACAATTAATTATGTGTGTCAAACTTTGAAAAGCATCCTTCAATGATCCGTATTTTAGAAGAACCGTCATTCCTTCAATGATCCCTATCTCTACAACAATCCATCTCATTCCTTGAATGACCCACTCTCATAAGCTTCCCTGCCTTGTTTTTTAAAATTCATTTTTACTCTTTTGTCAACAAGAGCATCTTTGGAAAAAATATCCACACAAACTTAGGTACCCATATTAAAAATCCAAAAAAAAATTGATTATAAAATCTTATAATCACCCCTACAACAGATGAAATTTTTTGTTCTTCGAATTCAGTGATATGCATGACATGAAAGAGAATGAAATCTGACAAATACTACCTTACACTCACGCCCCCAAGCAACTATGCTACTTGCTGTTGACTTATGTCAAGTGAGTCAAATAATATGAATGACAGGAAAGAAACTTTAAACATCACATTGTCTTGGTAAACGAATGCTTCTGGATTTGACTGTCTTGGTAGTGTTTACTCAACGTTTCGGATGACACTCATTACTGAGTGTAATCCAAAACGTTGATTAAAAACTACTAACACAGTCAAATCCAGAAACATTTGTTTACCAGCGTGTGGAAAACTAATTATTTCTATCGCATTGTCTTTTTATTGAGTGTAATCCGAAATGTTGAGTAAAAACTACTAACACAGTCAAATCCAGAAATGTTTGTTTACCAACATGTGGAAAACTAATTATTTCTATCGCATTGTCTTTTTTTTAATCAAATTCATGTTGCAGTTCGCTTTTCGGATTCTTTGGCCTTTTAGGTATGTGATCTGTCTTTCTATGACTCGCAAATGCAATTTCTCTCCTCTGCCCTTTCCCTCTAAGGACAGTGTTATTATGAGAAAAAAATACGATAGAATAGACCCCCATGTGAACACCTACCTATTGCCTGTCTGAAAGGTCAGAGAGTACATTGCGTGCTCACTTAAGTTGCTCACACTGCGTTTAATTCTTCGTACTCTGCGCTTTACGTACTCTCTTCTATCACTCCTGCACTCCATTTCCCTCCCGTGATTTTTGATGTGCTCTTCCTGCTGTCTTGATAGAGTGTTAATGGAAGAAAAGCATTACGGCAGAATGTACAACTGTTGAAGAATGGTCTCCATTTTGATCTTTTAACTTTTTCTTTGCACTTAAGTAAAGCACAATACATCTGCCGATGTGCCAATTGCATGACAGTTAAGCTACACTCTACAATACATCCAGCTGTGATTGCCAATGAAGTCAAGAAGAGACGGTGTTTTTCTTACTGTGCATTTAGTTTAGTGAGTTTTTAGACATAAATTGCACTAAAATATGTTGCATGCTAGAACAAGTTAAATATAGCTATGTATGTGACACGTCTCACTTAAAAAAGGGATATACACTTGAACTTATCACTAAAGTCATATAAATATACAATGTGAATGGTTTGGGTTTAAATTTGAGAATGGTGAATCACATTGTTTCTCTCCTTATTAACAAAATTACATAGTTTGTGTTAAATTTATTTAGTAAAAAACTAGGTAGGAATAATATTTTAGAATAAAATGTATTTATAAACGTTATTTAAAGATGATTTGAAAATATATGGAAGGTTAAATTTTAAAATAAATAAAAATTAAAAAAATTAGTATTGAAGATTTATTTGTAAAGCAATATTTTATTATGTATATGTATATTGGGGATTTTTGAATAATCAAAATGTGATATAATATCACTTTAGTATTAATAGGGGTAATTTAATTAATGTGATATGAATAGGTATTAGGGGTTGGAGAGCATGCATAGAAGGGGGTAGAATATTAATAAGTGGAGTTTCAAATTCTCTACAAATCACTTTGCAAAAATCAATTAGGGGAAATGACATTCACTATGCTAGTCTTGCTAAGTCACAAAGTTGTTTTTCTACATCACATAGTCTTGTATTGTGTCAAAGTTTTATCATCCTAGGGGTTCTGTTTAATCTCAACTCCAATGTACTTGACAAACAAAACAATGGTCACATCAATGTCGTGCAGGTTTAATAAAATCTTACCCAAATTTTCTAAAACTAGTTATTGGAAATCTTTCAGTAATTCTACAACCATACTTAAAAGAATTGTCAAGTGCCTCAAAAATCTTTCCATTATAATTTAAATTAATATATATACTATAATTGAGACATTTGTTATTAGGGGCATTCATTATTAGAGTTGGTGTGGCAAGGATTTGAGAATTGAGATGTATAAGTGCTTTTAAACCAAAGCTTTATGCAAAGATGACATGTTTGTCATAACTCATCTAGGATTTTTGTGCTAAGGCTTTAATGTATGGGATGACAATTAAAATTAGTTTTGGGTCATCTATATAAGTGTGAACATTGCCTTTGGATGATAGGTTAGAAACAATAAGGCGATAGAAAAATGTAACCAAAAAACGAAACATAATATGTTAGTGCAAAACTTTATTATATATTACTTACTCTAAGTAATATAATTTGCAAATGGTTTTAAGCCACCTTAGGTGGTTGGGTGTCAACTTGGACAATTCGACACAACTCTCCAAGACACATGTCGACACTCTTTTGCCACTTTGTGAGTGGAGTGTTGAAGTCAACTCCTAAGTAGACTCAACCTCCTCACCTATATGTACTTGCCTTTTGGTTGTTATACATGGTTTTCTATGCTTTGTGTTTTGTTTGCAATATTCTTTACTTGTTATTCGTCTTCCAAATTCTAGTGTTCTTATATGGTATCAGAGCAGGGGGAGGTGATTAATAGGTGTAATTTGTCATTTTGTCATTGCATAGAAATTCGTAAGTTTTTATTTCATCTATGTGTTTTTTGGAGTGTTTTGTTTGCAGTGGATGAATAGAAAGGTTGAAGCAGGACGTTCTTGGTTAGGAAGGGTGAGCAGACCAGTGTACAGCAAAAGGGCGAAACCCTATTTGAAAAAGGTTGCATCCTTGTTTGTAAGGGCCATGGGCTGAAAATTCAAGGGCACGTTAAAGCTAGGGTCGCGGGCCTGAAAGTAGAGGTCGTGCCTAGCCAAAGCAAGGGTCACAGGTTTGATAACACAGGCCACACCTAACAAGGGACTTAGGGCTCAAACCAGAGGTCATGCTCCAATAGATTCACCCCTCCCAGAAGAGGCAAACGTGAAGCAGACATGCACACGACCACAACCACCAGACAGGAAGGAAAAAAAACTAGAATTGGCCCATAAGAGTGTTTTTTGTTGTGCAAGGTGTGATATGCATCAAATTTATGCCAAAAAATCATAGATGAAATCATTGTTCCTAGCCGCCATTGCACCTCAAGTGTTGCCCCTGTCTAGCCTTCCTTGCTCACACAAACCCTTCAATCATTTTGTTTTCTTCTACCCGAATTTCACCCTAAATCAGAAGGGCATGGCCTCAAAATGGTCATTGTAAAATCTTATTTTTCAGTACTTAGCATAGGCAATTTTCAAATGTAATTGTCTACATGCACTAAGAAACTTCTAAACAAAATAGGCATATAAACAAAATTGGCATATAAAAGCATTTAAAATTATGTTTTTTTACCAAGGGGGTGCTTTAGAAAAGTATTTAAACTTTTGTTTTTTTAATAGACAAATGTTTATTAAAATACGCTAGGAAATAAAATACAAATTCAGGGAAGAGAAATTTAGAGGTTCTTTTTCAAATGTAAGTGCTTCATTGCATTTTTTTATAAGTAAGGCTAAGTATTAGGGCTCGATTATATCGACATGCTAAGACCTATCACACTACATGATAAAATGCCAAACTTTGGGGGGTATTTAACTCTTGTATTTCCACTTGTCGATGAATAAGGGTTATTCATTGACTAATATTACAAAGTGTCACTTTGTGTATTATTCTAGGTGGTATACAGACATTTTGTAATCATTGAACTAACATAAAGTTCAAATGGGAGTAAATTATCTAAGTCAACTAATGGGGATAACAAGTCATCCTTTTGTCACTACTTTGGAAAATGGAAACTACAAGTCCTGGTATGGTGGTATCTTGGCACACTGCTGATGGATTCATCTCTTGCCACATTTGTATGGACTTATATCTAAACCAAGTACATATTGGCAGAAAATTGTATGGGAAAATAAGAATAATCATGTTTTAGGATTAACTGGTTTAAGTGTTATGAACCACACTTAGTGGGTTCCTCTATCACACATTGACTACCCTAGAGCTCTTTGGACCAAACTATGGGAAATGTATGGAGACCCGAATGAACCTCCGTTTCTAGATAATCTTTCTATAGGCATTCTTCTTTCCATTGATGATGTTGATGATCTTTTGTATGATGATGATACTAAAGAGGAACTTTCATATTGGGAAAGTATTGAATGGACTTGTGACATGGAGACATACCCGCTTACTTCTCCTCTTACTACACCTCCTACATTGGTAGATATTTTGCTACCTCCTCCTGTTGCTCCATCAGATTTCAAGGTCGCTTCATTGAAAGCTTCGAGTACTTCTTTCCAACTGGATCACATTTCTCTTCCTAACATTACTAATAGGGACAAATTTTTACCTGACGTTACTTGTTTGTTTGTAGAGTCCCACATTGCTGACTTGGAAGCACACATTGAGGACATCAGTCTTCTCTTCGATGACAATTTCAATGAAGTTGCATCTCCATTATCCTCTTTGAATATTCATGCTCTACATTCGTCTACACATGGTTATGGATTGTCATCATCTTCATCTATTAGGCATGCACCTAATTTGATTATGGTATCCTTCGGCATCGACATGGGGACACTTGAGCAATCTGTTAGGTCTCAAAAATGCAGGTTGCCAATCCTAAGAGGATGCCAAGCTCTATGTTTAGATTTGCAACGTTTTTGAACTAACTTGATGAAATCAACCTTCAAGGTTTGATGATTTCCTACGCTTTAGGTCCTGCTACACCTAGGTGGGTGAACCTTGGAAAATTAAGCAGACTGAATGTGAATGTGTGTACTAATTAAATCTATCTACAATGGCAAAGGATATAGGATAGAAAAAAAGCTTGCTAACTGATTAATAAGTAATTGGTAGAAATTGTATAAGCAATATCAAGGTAAAAGGATGTAAATAATGAGTTAAATAGGACCAGTGCCTTATTGGGTAATAGAGTCAATTGAAGGACTAGGACTAGTGGTTTCCTAATGGTAATAATTCTAATTGTTTGGCACAACTCTAGTTTATAACTTGTATAAACGTGCAGGGAGATGATTGACAGACTCTTCTTAAATGATCCAATCAATATGATCTAATTCCTTGTTATTCACCAGAAGGCAATTTAATCCTTTCTTGAAGGAACCAATTGAGTGAAATATGCAAGAGATGATTGATAATATCAATATGGAGACAGAATGGCAGTCCTAATTATATGGCTCTACTTAGTAATCCACACTTAACACTTCTATGCTACTGTGACTAAGTCGGAAGGGTTTAATTCCTTAAAGGGATACCAACCTATTTAATCACACAGATACAACAAATGTGTATTGACAGATCAAATATATACTTGATATGTTAATCTGAATAACAAGGAAATGCAGAAATGGAGACAACCATACAACTGAATAAATTTAACAAACAATTGATGCCAAAGTAAAACCACTGAATCAGAGAACTTCAATTTCTTCTTCAAATAAAATATACAACACGGCCATTATGAGACATTGTATTTTATGTATATGTTTATATTCTACTGCTGATCTATAGACATCCTGTGAGATACATTAAATTTTTACTATGGTTTTTTGGGATATTTTTTTAGGATTTGTTCAAATATGGTGGAGTGAGAAGATAGTAAAATTTTAAATTTTTACTGTCCTAATAGTGGCTCTGTCTGGGATGTATACTCCCTGTGAGTATGACAAGGATCCAGATGTCTTGGGGAAGTAGACCACATATTTTATTTATTTTGGGGTGATGTTTTTATGAAGATGGGAAAAGGAAAGTAACAAATGATGGGGAACGGGAATGATTCCTAGACTACTGTGCATGGAATAAAATATTTTGAGAATTGTTTGAGGGTTGTCCATGCACTGGCAATGCTCAATTCTCTTTGTACATATTTATGAAAAGAACTGCTTCAAGTATTGCCCATGTACAGGCAATTCCTATTCCTCTCCTGACATATTCTGTACGTAGTAAGAGTCATCACCTCCCTTGCCAGTGATAATGAAAGGACCCAACCACAGGGCTTCAAATTTTCCATGTTTTCCTTTGTCCTGACACCTTGCATTCCACATCAGTACCAGATCATTTATTTCAAACTTTCTATCTTTGGCCTTCTTGTCAAAGAGATATTTTACTTGTGATTGTAATTTAACATTCTGCCTCTGAGCTATTCTTCTTGTTTCATCAAGCTCTGCCAGTTGTTCCAACCTTTCCTCCATTGGTTCAAGAATATTCAAGTCTTCCTGGAGAATGAATTTGTATACTGGTATAAGATTTTCCAATGGTAATCTTGCTTGTGTTCCATACACCAACTCATAAGGAGATCTCCCAATTGCTCTTTTTACAGTAATCCTATCAGCCCATACTGCCATTCTTAATTTTGAATCCCAAGCCTTCTTGTTTCTATCCAACATTCTTTTTATGATTTTCAAGAGGCTCTTGTTACTTGATTCTGCTTGTCCATTGGCCTGTGGATGGTAGGGAGCAACATAAGAAACAGTGATACCATGTGTACTACAAAATCCTTTGAATTCATCATATCTAAAACACATCCCATTATCTGTAATTAATCTTACTGGAGTACCAAATCTGCATATAATATTCTCCATTAGAAAGTTAATCACAACTTTACTTGTTGCCTGTTTAGTTGGGATCACTTCTACCCATTTTGTAAAGTAATCAGTAGCCACTAAAATCCATTTGTGCCCCCCACTTGATTTTTCTGAGATTTCACCTATAAAATCAATACCCCACTGATAAAATGGAGCCTCAACCTGCATAGGTTTTAAGGGTAGTGCTCCCTGATATTTTAATTTCCCTGAGAACTTTTGGCATGCTTCACACTTTCTAGTGTAATGGTATGAATCATTAAAAACTTTAGGCCAATAGTATCCTGCCCTCAGGATTTTGTGGGCTGTAGTCTTTGCTAAGAAATGACCTCCACACATGCCTTCATGCAACTCTTTCATAATATGTTTTAACTAGTATTCATCCAAGCATAATAGTAGAACCCCATCTCTGTTTTTCCAATAAAGATCCCCACTGATGAGTACATATTTTGAAGCTTGTAGTTTGAGTGTCCTCCTTTTGTTACCCTTCAGGACACTTCATATGTTTTAGATAATATATTATATCAGTATACCATGTAGTATGTTCAATACTCGTACTTGCATCAACATTACATATCTGAGAGGCTTCAAGATTACTTTCAGCCATCAATTTGGCAAGACCCTGTCCCCTCACCAATTTAGTGATTTGGATTTCAATATTGAATTCCTGAATCCTATTGATCCACCTACATCGCCTACCAGTGACTTCAGTTTGGACCAATACATCCTTCACTGCAGCATTAGGAACATATGATGTGATTTTAGCCCCCACCAAATATGGTCTAAAATTTTTTACTGCTTTTACCAATGCATATGCTTCTTTTTCAATAATGTCATACTTTAACTCTGCATTCTGAAGGGACTTGTTGAAGAAAGAGATAGGCTGTTCATATCCATCATTGTTTTTCTGTAATAACACTGCTGCAACTGTATGATAGGAAGCAAATGAAAACAATTGGAATATTTTACTGAAGTCAGGGGATACTAAAACTAGGGCTTGCTTGATTGCCCTCTTAATATTAGCAAATGCTTCTATTGTTTCTGTTGTCCACTTCATTTCTGAGTTCTTCTTTAGCATTTTTGATATAGGACAAACAATTTCTGCAAAATTTGGTATAAATCTTCTGACAAAATTTATCTGACCAAAAAATGATTGTATAGCTTTTACATTTTTTGGAATAGGGACTTGATCGATTGCTTTTACCCTTTTAGGATCTATTTTAACTCCTTCCTTTGAGACTATATGGCCAAGCAATTTTCCTTCTATTACTGCAAAATAGCATTTTTTAGGGTTCAATGATATCCCATATTCTAGGGCTTTGATAAATATTTGTTCTAAGTGTGTGCAATGATCTTCAGCCCTTTTTGAATATGCTGTCAAGTCATCTTGATATACTATCATAATCTTATTGATCAATTCAACAAAAGCCACATCCATTGTTCTTTGGAATGTTGCTCCAGCATTAGTTAATCCGAATGGCATTCTCAAATACACATATGTTCCCCACGGAGTGGTGAATGCAGTCTTAAATTGTTCTGACTCCTTGACTTTTACCTGATTGTAACCGGAGAAACCATCCATCATTGATAACAATTCACATCCAGTGACTTTCTGCAATATTGCCTCCATATTGGGGAGAGGATAATTATCTTTGAGAGAAGATTTATTCAAGTTTCTAAAATCCACACACAGTCTAATGTCACCATTCTTTTTCCTGACAGGTACTAAATTTGAAACCCAGGAAGAATGTCTAATAGGTTTGATTATAGCTCCATCCCTTAACTTTGTAAGTTCCTCTAGCATCTTAGGGGCCAATGTAGGATTGATCGGCCTTTGTTTCTGTCTGAATGGTTTAGCATCTGGCTTCAGTGGTATCTCATGTTGAAATAAATCCTCTCTATATGCCTTCAAATCATCATATGACCAAGCGAACACATGCCTGTACTTTCTGAGCAGGTTGATGAGTCTGCTCCTAATTTTTGGGTCAAGATTTCTTCCAATATACACATTCTTTGGGGTTGTTTGTGTCCCTAAATTGATTTCTTCAAGGTTATTAGGTATCACTGGTGTGTCTTTCTTTTTATATCTATCGTGGCCATCAAATGCCTTTTCTAATGCAATAAGTCCCTTGGGTATCTTATTCATTTTCAACTGAACCACCTCTTGGCCAAAAAGGGTTTCCTTCCCATCATGTTCCTCTAAAAATGCATTAAAATCAATTTCTTGATTTTCATAATAGTCAGCACAATGTAAGAAATTGATTATATCAGCATCGCTATCAAACACTTGCCAGTTCTGTATATTATCAGGGATAGTAGGTCTAGTTTTAAATTCAACTTTCGTAATCCCTCCTAGTGTGACATCATCTCTCTTTAATGCTATGTTTGCTAAAAAGTCTGCCATAATGTTTTTAGACCTATCAACCCAGTTGATTGAAAAGGCATCAAACAATTCAATATCATCCCAAACTGCATTTCTGTACTATCTTAATCTTTTATTTTTTGACAAGTATTTTTCTCTTACTTGGGAGATGACCAATTCAGAGTCACCATAGACAGCTAACTTTCTTATTTTGTGTTTAATGGCTATGTTTAGGCCAATGAGCAAGGCTTCATACTCAGCTACATTATTTGTGTATTCAAATGTCAATAGGAAAGAGTATTTGAAAGTTTTACCTCCTGGTGAAATGAAAATTACTCCAGCCCCATTTCCTATTTTGCTGCATGCACTATCAAAATACATTTTCCACAGATCATTTTCTTCTTTCATAGATTCAGCGTGTATTGGATCAATGTTATGCAATTCTGGTGTAGTTTCTCCAACTTTGAAAACTCCTAAATCTGTATCACAAAAGAAATTTATCTGATGCCGATCCATTCTTTCTATAATATTGTCATACCTTGGCTCTCTGCACAGCTTGATTTCCTTGCCACCCACTAGTATGGTGGCATATGATAAATCTAACTGAACATTGCCTCCTACCATTGCAGCCCATTGCCTTGATAGAAGCATTCCATAATATGGTGGGATATCAACTACAGTAATATCAATGTTATAAGTTGCTTCAGGGTGTGAGGCAAGTTTTATCTCTACATTCTTCATAATACCAACTACTAGAATGGATCTGTTATCCATTGCATAATACTAGTCGTATGTAGTATCGACCCACATTCCCAATTATTTCATGACTGCTATAGGCATGATATTCATGGCAGCACCTGAATCAATCATGCAATTCCTGACTATCATGTTCTTGATTACTAGTGTAGTATAGAATGGGTCTACCTATGAGGGATTTTTTGTAAGTGTGTCACCAAGGTATACCTCAGGCATTTTGAAATTTTCTTGATGCACATTATTTGTTGTTTTTTCAAACCCTTTATGTTTCGGATTTGGTGTATCAGAAATCATCTTGACAACTGTACTCCTATATTTATCTATTTTCATCATCTCTAGGAGTGGAACTGATATCTTCACCTGAGACACTGCATGAGCAATGTCAAAAGAATGGGCCATGGTCTGGTCATTCTTTTCTATTTTTGTGTTCTCCTTTTCTTGATTTTCTTTCATTTTACTTTTATCCCCCTTTTTTGGTTCTTTGGATAGTGATTTTGTATTATTCCCTTTGTTATTCTGGTCTTTTATAAATACACTCCCAGGACTTCCTTGCCCAACATTTGTTGTTCTATTCCTTAAGTTGTAAGTGTTTCGAGCTTGAGCCACTGCAGCCACTGTGAGAGCTTCTCTTTCATCCTCAGTAGGCTTTCTCCATTGACCATATGACTGGTTGTTATAACAAATAGGTTGCTCACAACTATTGTCCTAGTCTGAGAATACTTCTTGTTCTCCAATGTTGATATGATGCCTTTGGTTCCCTACATCATACTCATATCCTTCTTCTTCTGAAGAAGAGTAATCTTCTGTGACCACACATGGTGTATCTTGCATCATATTTATGGTGTGATTATCTCTATTATAGTTGTATAGCATTTCCTCTTGCTGTATTGATTTAGCTACCTCACAGTATTCAGGTAAATGTGGTAAATTACACACAAAACACCAAGGTTTATTTTCTGCCATATGTGCCATGTTTCTTTTCAGGGGATCAGGAGTATCCTTTCCATATGGTTGCTTTCTACTGTTATCGATGGGTCTTCCATCCTTCCAATTTGTATTGTAGGGCATATCATGCAACCTAGGTCTTTCATGCCTATGCTGACTTTCTGGTTTAGTTTGTTGAACATTTGGATTCTAAGGATTTCTATGATTGTCCCTCTTACTGACCATTCCTGCAGCCTTCCTATTGTTTTCAATAGTTAGGGCCACTTTCTGTGCCTCGGCCAAGGTTGCAGGACACCTGTTTCTAAGCTCGTACCCTGTTTTGGGGTCAAATGCTTTCATACAGATACTCAGTGCTGCCGGGTCAAATAACTTGGCTCCATGTGGTACCTTATTATGTAACTTGGAAAATTTCAAGTTGAAATCAAATACTGACTCGTTTTGATACTTCTGTATACTTATTAATTCATGTAATGCAAACTCAGGAGCATATTGGTTGCCATACTGATCCTTAAACTGGTTATGGAAGTCAGTTATTGAATTGATTGAGGCATCAGGCAAGCTGTTAAACCAATCTCTGGCATCTTCAGTGAGGGACATCACGAATAACCTCATTCTAATGTCTTCCCAATCCATACCAATATCCTGTACAAAAGCATTAAAACTTTTGATATGATCTTCCGCAGATATTGCATTGTTTCCAGTAAACTTGGGAACCATATTTCTCCAAGTACTATCCATAGGATATGGATACAACTGATATCCAGTTAAGTCAAATTGACTACATATATTTGCAAGGTTTTGAGGTGGGAAGTTCAAAGGTGGTGGATTGGGATAGTAATTATATCCACCTGGTGGCTGATGATATGCATATTGTTGATGTTGGTTCATGTGGGGATTTGTGTAATTGTTTTGTGGTCTATAATATTGTTGACCAGGGGGTGGGTAAGTATTTGCCATATGTTAAGATGCATTACGTATAGGAGGTGGTCTAGGGTTTTGGGGTACGGTATTTTGATGATTTCTAGATGCATGTGAATTTGAAATTCCACCTGTATTTTGTTGTGGCATTCTTGAATTGTTTCCTCTATATGGAGGCACATATTTTGGGGGGACTGTTTCAGCTTTATTTATGTTCTACTGAATTTCTTGCTTCAACAACCCTTTCTCTCCCAGTATCTTGTACCTTTTGAGTTCTTCCCAGAGCATGAGTATTTCTTGTTGCTCTTCACTCATGTCTTTTAAATTCTCTGCATTGTTATTTATTTCTTGATGTTCTGGATTATCATTCATTCCCTGGTTTGAAAATCCATATCCCATCTCTTCTCCCTAATGTAATGACATCTTGAAGTCATTTTCGGCTTGGTTTTGATCAATCTCCCTCATGATATTTGCTTCATAATCATGCTGTTCTTGAGGAGTAGGTCTGTACCTTGCCAAAATATCATCAGTTGCTCCACTGAGGTTCTCGTTTGAATCATGCAGAGGTGTGAATTTGTTGTGAATTGAAATATTTTGCTCTGAATCATTCTCTTGGATATCCAGATTATTATCTTGGTGAGAATAATTTAAATTTCCATTTCTTTTGGAAATGTTTCTAAGTGGTGGAGAGGACTGCAATTTTTTACCTTCCATCTTGGATCTCCTACCATCCATTTGATATTGAATTCTTTGTTATAATTGTAACTAGAGTCGCCACCTATTTATTAAATAGGAAAAGTTTATATTTTATCTGTAGGGTTCTTGTCACCAGTAGAGTTACCAAATTAAATTTTCTAAAATGACTCTATGGAAGAAAGGATTAATTTCTAAGGTCTTTTACTAAGTCCCCAGTAGAGTCACCAATTTGTTAGGTCTCAAAAATGCAGGTTGCCAATCCTAAGAGGATGCCAAGCTCTATGTTTAGATTTGCAACGTTTTTGAACTAACTTGACGAAATCAACCTTCAAGGTTTGATGATTTCCTACGCTTTAGGTCCTGCTACACCTAGGCGGGTGAACCTTGGAAAATTAAGCAGACTGAATGTGAATGTGTGTACTAATTAAATCTATCTACAATGGCAAAGGATATAGGATAGAAAAAAAGCTTGCTAACTGATTAATAAGTAATTGGTAGAAATTGTATAAGCAATATCAAGGTAAAAGGATGTAAATAATGAGTTAAATAGGACCAGTGCCTTATTGGGTAACAGAGTCAATTGAAGGACTAGGACTAGTGGTTTCCTAATGGTAATAATTCTAATTGTTTGGCACAACTCTAGTTTATAACTTGTATAAACGTGCAGGGAGATGATTGACAGACTTCTTAAATGATCCAATCAATATGATCTAATTCCTTGTTATTCACCAGAAGGCAATTTAATCCTTTCTTGAAGGAACCAATTGAGTGAAATATGCAAGAGATGATTGATAATATCAATATGGAGACAGAATGGCAATCCTAATTATATGGCTCTACTTAGTAATCCACACTTAACACTTCTATGCTACTGTGACTAAGTCGGAAGGGTTTAATTCCTTAAAGGGATACCAACCTATTTAATCACACAGATACAACAAATGTGTATTGACAGATCAAATATATACTTGATATGTTAATCTGAATAACAACGAAATGCAGAAATGGAGACAACCATACAACTGAATAAATTTAACAAACAACTGATCCCAAAGTAAAACCACTGAATCAGAGAACTTCAATTTCTTCTTCAAATAAAATATACAGCACGACCATTATGAGATATTGTATTTTATGTATATGTTTATATTCTACTGCTGATCTATAGACATCCTGTGAGATACATTAAATTTTTACTATGGTTTTTTGGGATATTTTTTTAGGATTTGTTCAAATATGGTGGAGTGAGAAGATAGTAAAATTTTAAATTTTTACTGTCCTAACATAATCTTCAAAGATATCAAAACGGGCATCATCATCCTTGGATCAACTTCAACATGATTCAGGAACATACATACATCTTCCAACATGGGGAGATATCATGCATATTCAGTTGGTTTCATTTCTTCCCAAGGGAAGGAATATTATTTAACGTTCTTAGATCTACATCTGCATCATTTGTTGACTATCCAACCTCACTGCAATAGGACATGTGTTATGGGGGGTCTCATAGACCTTCTATCTTTTACTCTCCTATGGGGGAAACATATATTGTACTCAATGAAAGAAGTAGTACTTCTTAACTTGTATAATTTTCATGCATCTTTTCGCTCTTTTGGAGGGTAGTTTTTTTCCCACAAGGTTTTCTACCTTTCTCTACTTAATGAGAGATTACTTTGTACATGGGTACCTTACCAAGCCTAGTAGTCAGGAACCACCTCTTCTTGTACCCACCTAAGCTATGCTTAAGGGGGGGTGTTAGTGTAGAACTTTATTATATATTACTTAGTCTAAGTAATATAATTTGCACATGGCTTTAAGCCACCTTAGGTGGTTAGGTGTCGACTTGGAGAGTTTGACACAACTCTCCAAGACACATGTTGACACTCTTTTGCCACTTTGTGAGTGGAGTGTTCAAATTCGACTCCTAAGTCAACTCAACCTCCTCACCTCTATGTACTTGCCTTTTCGCTGTTATACATGGATGGAATTGCATACATTTTCTATGCTTTGTGTTTCATTTGTAATATTCTTTGCTTGTTATTTGTTTTCTTGATTCTAGAGTTCTCATATAATATACTTGGTGAAATGAGGGAGGCATTTTATTTATACTAGTGTAGGTACAATGGGTATCAAAAATATAAATTTAAGAGGTAGAAATGAAATTAGGGGTGTTTATTAGTACCTTATGAATCCACATACTATGTCATTGGTTTACTAAGTGAATCCCCTAGGGCAAGACCTAACTTGTTTTTAATGGCTTAAACAATTGCGGTTGTTGAAGTAGGAATTGAAATGACTCGATTCCAACCTATGCTTCATCTTCTTACCTTGTTATATATTAATGTACATAGAGGAGAAACAATTCATAGCCATTATACCTTTGTTCTCATAATTTAATATAAAAATAACACAATACAGATTTCCTAGTATAATTCTAATTTGATTGTCAATTGTCTTCTCTATTTTTTTTTTGTACTATTCATACTTGAAACATTTATCACTCAAACATTTTTTGCACATAATCTCATTACATACATTTAATTGGAGTTGTCCACTAGGTCTTCCCCTAGGCTCAAATTAGTAGTTATTGTACATTTTATTCCTAAAGAAGTTAGATTTAGATGGACACGTGGGTTGAATCTAGAGCATTGGAATTGTTATTGGCTCATGGTTTTGAGCCCATGGTTTTGGTAAACTATTGATGATTTTCTAGGTCTCCTTAGAGTACATTTTGAGGGATTGGGATAAATGTTAAAAAAAAAACACATAGGTCTCTAGGGTGTGGCTATGCTAATTGAATTTCTCTAGATTTAGACTATTGATGTCCTTTGAAGGATTAATGCTCTAAAAATGTCTTCTAACCTATTTGAGAACTAATACTTTGGGTGTGTGATTTGGAGGTTATTTTTCACCCCTTAGGAGGGTTTTCCAAATGTATATTTTGGTGTTACTTTTCTTCCCCCTTTTCAATTTCTATAGTGTGTCATCACTTAACTAAGATTGTGATAGATTTCCTTACTTGCATGGTTATGTTTGGATTTTTTTAATCTCAAATTCAATTTGCTCAATTGATGAGATACAAGGCTTTGACTACTACAAAATAGAAATCTAAAAATTATATGCAAATCTAAAATTAAGTTTTCTTAATCTTTGGACCATGAAGAGTTTTAGTGGATTCAAATCAGTAAATAGGAAAAATTACCAAACACCATTATCCATCACATAACACAGAATTTGCTGTGGAGAAACCTGTGTAGGAAAAAACTCCACACATAAGAGAGGACAAGCTTGTATTAACTATGAAAACAAAATTATGATACAACCATACTTCCCAATCTACTCATTGCCTCCAATCTAATAGCACACCTATGTACTTGTGAATAATATCAAGACATCTCCTCAATCCTACAACTGCAACCTCTTACAACTTCATTCTATTCAACTCTGTTATATACAAGACTCTTTGGGCCCACCAGCATGCTAAACTTAGCCTCTTACATGACTCTTACAACCTCTTACAAATTTGACATAATTGACTAAAACCAATCTTAGTAATTTAGGTGACTAGTTTGTCATACAATCCCTATAAATTAGGAGATATTCTTACAAGATGTCATAGACAAATAATATCTATGGAGGGATTATCTTGTGTGTGTCATAACTCCCCCAAAATTAGCTACTCCAAGAAGGGCACCAAGATTGACCTTATCAACTCATCTACACTCCAAAAATAGAAGATGTTCTAACCAATAAAACATTTACCACAATAAATGATACATTGTTACGATTATTGGTACCAATAATTAAATAATAACCACTGTCATTGGACCCTTCATCTCTTATGAATAAATTTACAAAATCAACACCCTATCTCAAAGGATGTTGAAACTCTCCAAGAACCTTGGAACTTTCCAAGAATAGTGGAAAGCATGTTATAGAATTTACAAGGTTGATGGCACCTTAATCCCAACATTCTTCCACTTGATATCATACATTGTAAATACATATCCATAGGAAAAACCAATAAGGGAATAGCATCCCTTAGGAAACCATGTACTATTGATTCTTCAACATGCTTTTATGCTCCAATAAGATACATGAAAAAGTAACCATGATAGCCACCATCTTAAGCAAGAACTCTTCACATCTTGTTACCCACGAGAGGACAAGGAACAAGCCAAGGTGAAACATATCAACTATCACTGAAACCTGCACCAATCTATACATGAACACAAACATAAAATTCAAATGATAACAAATGATGTTGAGTGAGTGCCACACTCATACGAGCTAGAATAACAACCATAACAAGTTACTAGATGATCCAATCCATCCATACCTCAAACTAAGGTAAGCTAATCAACATATGTAGAAATTCATGCTATAAACATAACAACCCAAATTTGTAAACAATTTCGTGTATATCCACCATATTGTAGAAGACGACTTCAACTTGGTAACAACACATAGACATGTGACAAAAAACCTCTAAAGTAACTCACTATAATAAAGTGAAACTTGTCCTAGAGAGTGGCCAATCTCATATAGAACACATATACCTTTTGGAACTCCCACTGCATGGGTAATGTCAAATTTGAAAACAAGGACAAAGCATTAATAAGTCCTCCTATAGAACTTCACATAGAGGATGTGGCTAAATCTTCTATCACATAGTATCAAAGAAACATACAATGATATGCAAAATACATCTCTTATTACCAATCCAAATAACTCTCCCAAGTCCTCCAAACCAATGAAGAAAGAGATCAAGATACCAAACTATTGCCACAAAATAATGAAGTACAAACAATAGCACTTTACTCCATTCAAACATCAACTCCATAAACATAAGAACCTCCAAGATGAAGACAATATACCAGGAAAGAGAGAACCTACAAATCAAACCATGTTCTTGTACCACACTAACATGTGCCAAATTATGTATAGTAAGATCTCCTTCAACACTCCCAAACTAAAAGGATATCAACATCTAACATTAAAATTATGATGAAAACATGATAGCAATATATGTAAACCTCTCACAGAAGGTAGATCAAACTAGCCAAACATTCTCATAGTATAAGGGAATATGCCCAAAGCCACTAAACATTTCATGTACCTCTCCTAACAAATCTTCAGAACTAAACCAAGCTCAAGATCACAAGGAGAACATTAGAAATGCATAAAACCATGCATCTGCTTCTCAACAAGCCCTCAGAACTCAACATTCAAGACTAATGAACAAGAGAAGACAATATACATATATTTAATGCATCCAATAATCATTTGCGCAACACATCTTAGACCATTCACTTTCCAAGTACACCAAGAGTGGGATACAAGATTTTCTTGTGCATACAACACCAAGCAATATAAGCTTTCAATAAAGACAACCTTCTCATTAGGTCTATGATAGACTCACATCCATTTCTAGGTGTAGGATCCTTAGTCTTTACTATTGAAAAAATTCATAACAAGTAACCATTCCAACACATATCTCTAAGAACAAGAGATAAGCAACCTAACCCAAGTCTCTCTAGTATCCATGAGCATCCACCAATCAATCCATGACAACTTCAAATGCAACCTGCAAAATCATGAAGTTTCAAGCAAATGATTAACACTCAAAACCAAAGAGAACTACATATTCTTCAAAGGAATATCAATAACACATTTACCAAAGACTCTAAGAGTCCTACATGAGAGAAGATGTTAACCACATCATAATCCATTATCCCTAATCTAATTACCTCTTTTATCCTTATCCTAATTCAATTTCATCCATTATAATTTATAATCCACATCATAATCCCTAATCCTAATCATATTATCCCCATCAGGTAATCCAATCCCATTATCCCTCGTCATCTCATCCATCAACCAATCCTAATAATAATCTTGTTATTGAGCTTAATCCTTCATCTACCTTCATCCCTAATCCATATCATAATCCACATAATTATCCACATCATAATCCATCATCCCATCCAAATCACATTGTCCACTTATCCATTGATCCATTATCATCCCTAATCCAATTACATTCATGCCTAATCTATCTAGTTCACCCCTCTAATCAAACCTATCATCCCAATTGATCTTCCACTACCATCATTCTAATCCAATATCCTTATCCATCTAATCTCATTCACCTCTATCCTAATCTAATCCCATTCCAACCAAATCCTCATCTAATCCAATTATCCCTCATCCAAAATTAATCATCCATAATTCCTCTATCCATCCGTAATCAAAATCAAATCCTTAGTAAAAAATCATCCATAAAAAATTTAAAATTGGTTAAGGACTTAGTTAACATCTTTCAATCCCATCCAATTTCATCCAAACTTAATCATTTTTCCTTCAAATCATCATTTAGCCATCATCCAAGGGCCTTAGGCCTAATCAAACTCAACCCCAATAAATCCAAATCCAACCGAGATCAAGTGTCATACATTGCTGACCTTGATTAATCCAATCCAGTTAAATAAAATCCATCCTACTATCAAGTGTCATATATCATTGGCCTTGATAAATCCAAATCCAATTCAATCCAAATCAAAATTCATTGAGTCATCCTACATCACATAATCCCAAATCCAAGTCAAACATCATGAATTCATCCTACAATTTTGATGATGATGATAGTCTTGTTGATCAAGAAATCAAAAACCTTGATGAAATCATTGCAATAAAGCTTACCATAAACCACATTCACTCATCCATAAACATGCAAGCATCTTATGACCATGCATTGGCTAGCACAAGCTACACCCCCACACCTAATTGCATACCTTATGGTCATCCCCATGTTACCCTTGACAAGGTAAATCCATTCTATCACACATCCATATCCCAAAATCCTTCCTTGTATGAGATTCCCATCACCTCCACCTCCTATCCACATCCTTCATCCCCTTCTCACCCAAATCCATCATCCCCTTATCCATTAACCCAAATATCCAATCCACCATTAAATCCCCCTATTAAACCCAAATCATCCTTTTTCAGATTTTCTCCAAGGACTCCTAGCTAAGGATATTGAGAAAAATCATGAAACCAAACTAGTAGAGTCATGTCATCCCACTTATCCAAAATCACCCGAGTGTGTTATTGATGATGCCATCACCCACTTGAAACCCATCAAAATCAAACCATCCTCTACTTCCCTCCTATCCAAATTCCTATCCCAAGTATCTACCACTTCTCCATCCACCCAATTTGAGGAGTCTATTCAAATTCCAAATGAAGTTAAACACTCCTCCATCACACCATCCATACAAATCCAGCTATGTCAAGAGCCTAGTCCAAAGCATGTCAAAACATCCAACCCCCATCCTAATCAAGACCTAAGCATCCCATCTCATCCCTTTCTTGATCCCACACCATCACCTATTGATCCCCCAGCATCCACCCTCAATCATTTACCATCTCCCATTGAGCCTTTACCGCCTCTTATTGACCCCATCTCAAATCCATCATTCTATCCCATTTGTCCCACTACTTTCATCCGTGGTGGTTCTCTTGTAGGAGAGGAATAATTTCTATCCACTAACCATCCTCCCTCATCTAATAATGGACTTGCTTCTTGTTTCCAAAATAAATAAAAACATCCCATCATACATTGCATGCTCCAAAACATGAACTATTAAGGCAAAGGTTTAGGCCTTCATGAACAAGGAATATTGGAGCTCATCCATGTCAAAATACATCCATGCTCACATGGGATTGGCTATACATACTAAGGAAAATAATCCAAAATTGTTGGTATCACCTTCTTACCTTCTAAATCCACTTCTTTCAATCCCAAACATGGTGCCTCTTATCATACCTCAAAATCATATGCCACCATTGCCCCTCCATCATCATACAAATCCAAAAATCATGCCGTTATACATCCCCTATCTTATCTTATCCATAATCCAAACATCCTCCCATCCCTAAATCAACTCTTCCCCCACTCCTCCCAACTCCTAATACCCCCATCCTCATATCCCCTAATCCTCCCATCCTCAACAACCCCATCCATAAATCCCATATCCCTAAACACCCTGAATCCCTATCCCCCAAAATCCTTAATCAAGACCAACAAGTGCACATATGATCTAAACATGAACCTAACATCAACACCATGGGATTCAAAAATAATAATTTGGATACCTTCCCACATAAAGCAAAAAATCCAAAAAGCCTAAGGATTATCATGTCATAGGACATCGATACACAAAATCCAAGCCAAATCAAAAATCTAAAAGGCCACAAAAGGCAACACCTCCAAAAGCAAAAATGAAGATGTTGTGGGTCCCTAAGTAAAAACCAAAAAGAGCATCCAAATCCCAATTCATCCCCAAATCCCCAAATCTATCTCCCCCATCTTGCACCCAATCAAAAAATATAAAAAATCCTAAGTCCATTTGGGTCCCTAAATCCTCAAATCGACAATCCTAAAATCCCCCATCCTAATCCCATAATCGAAATATACCATGAATCCAAAATATGCATTACTCCCTACCCAGTCTCAAAATCAAAAGCTTCAAAATCCATTATGGTGTGTTCAAACATTGTTCTTGGTCCCCCTCGACCACATGGCATCCCCTCATTCATCTATCCCTCCATCCTCTTTCCCTTATCTCATCCATATTCCCCATAATATCCCTAGGATCCATGCTATCACATAATCCATCTATAATCTATCCATCATCTATCTATCCTCTATTCATCCTATCCACTCCATCTCCATCTCATACAATCATCTACCAACATCCATGTGTGCAATGTTCCCTGACATGGTCCACGTGCACCAACTATCCAAAATGGGACACTACCACCTATGGAAGAAGAATCTCAAGTCCCCATCCTCCATCTAAATCATTCCTCCATCACATCCCATCCAAAAATACCAAAAATCCCAAAAATACAAAAAAATAGAAAAATGTCAAAAAAAAAAAGTAATGAGAAAAAAATGTCCAATGGTGAAAACCACTCCTTGTGGCCCCTTGGGAAAGTACCATGATGAAAATCCCTCGCAGGCGTAATCCATAATCCCCTATCCATTTGCACCCTACACTTGCAGGCAAATCTCACTTAGCATATCATCTGCCCACCCGTTGTATATACTTATCCTATTGTCTTCCATCTATCATATCCACTATCTCCCTATTTATCCTATTATCTACCTTCCTACTTTTTATCCTGATAAGGATAGGGGCAAAATATCCAAAACATGCTTTGGACACCTCTTGACATACATCCATTTCCAAGCATATACTATAACATCCATCCATCCCCACACATCCCAATGCCTCATCATGAGAGACACACATCCAAAGTGGGGCATCTTATCCCCATGCGACATTGTCCTTAGAGATCACATCTAAACCCCCTCCATCCATCTATCCTAAACCCTCTATCTATCTACAATCATCCTTCCTATTATCCCATCCATTATCGAGTATCCATTATCCCCTTATCATCTCGTCTCCATCATCCCAAAAAACCCTTGTCGATAGACTCAAATTTCCCTTGTCATTGGTATATAGCCAAAGGCTGCCTATGTGCAAACCAATGCCATCCCTCCTAGTGATCCAAATCTCCCAAATATCCAACCATCGCAAGAGATCCTAATCAATGTGCACATCATTCGCTAAGCATCTACACAAAATCTTCCAATGACATCCATGGTCTTGTTCCCAACCTTATTGCAATCCTTGATCAAACACCCATCATCAGGATATTTCATTCCCAATCCTCATGTTGTTCTTATCATCAAAAAGACCATCCAACATCATCAATTCATCAATCTTTAGCTTTTCATCTTGACCAAGGGCAACATCATGTTTGTCTTTGAATCATTTTGTGCATGTGTGCTTTCTTATGTGTGCATTATCATTGTTATCTTTCATTTGTATAGGTCTCTGTAACCTACTGACCATAGTGGTATCATGGTGCTATACTGCATAGGGTCGCTTGTGACCTTATTGTTTGTCCCATCACAATACCTATCAAGGTCGTCAAATGGCTTGTGATGTGCTGGGGCATCCTTTTACACATGGGACACATTGTCACCTTGGTTCCTTATACATTGGTGCATCATGTCTCATGCCATATCAAATAAGATTGCTCACATCTTCAATACAACATAATAGATAACTATCACCTCATCCATTTGCATCATATTCCATCCATTCCCCCAATCCTTTCCCCATACATATCTAATCATTTATCCCACATCACTCTTTCTTCTAATCCCCTGCATCCAACCTCTTTTATCCTCCCAACCCATTTTTATATAAATTCCACTATCATTATTCTAATCCAACTATCTTCATCCTTTCAAGAGCACATGGTCCATGTTCTTTACACTTGCATACCCTCTCAAGGGGGCATCATCTCTACCATCATCTCTATCATCCCTACTATCACCCCTCCTTGTCACTCTCACTTCAAGTCGCTGGGGCATCATCATCCCTAATCTAACCATCTACTTCTATCTACCTAAGTGCTATGTTTTATGTATATTTGAAATGATGTGGCTTCACAACGCCATCTCAAAGAGGGGCAAAATGTAGACACCTAAAATCATCCACTCATCATTTTACCACTACTTAACCCTAATTAGGACATCCCTAAACCACTTTTTGCCATAATTAACTGAATAAACACCTACTTAGACAGTTAATTAAATTCCATTCCTCTTTTGACGGTGATTAGATAATATTTTATTATTAAAATAACTATTCATGTACTATTTACTATTCATCCATACCTTCATCTATACCTTCACCCATACCCTATCCCTAACATAAATGATTAATTAATTATTTATCACACCTTCTATAGTCCAACATTAGGTAAATATTTCTATTTATCTAATATTCCTTTTCCTATCCCATGAATTAAGTAAATATTTCTATTTATTTAATTCCCTATTTTCTGCACTTTTGGTTAAGTTGCCTAATCCACTTAGCCAACTTAATCTCATGGTTACACATTCTTAACCATGCTTAAACCTATTCAAATCTCACACATCCTCCAAAGTGTACAAAGGTATGGCCTTTTGTACAAGACCACATGGGTCTCTTACAAAGGTATCGACAAGTCCTCTGTACAAAATGTCCTTTTGTCCTCCTTTGATCTCATCCATCTCCTTCTTCCAAGACTATCCTCCACCCTTGATCTTGCCTTGATCCAAGGACAATCCTTCTCCTCTAATCTAATCTTTCCACTTGGAAAGCTCTCATCAATCCAAGCCTCTCATTCATCCTCAACCCTTGATTTCCCAAATCAATCCTAGCCCTTCATCCACTATCCCAAAAATCTATAAATAGTTATCAACCCAAGCCATTTTCAAGACTCCATGAAGTGCAATGTTATGCTATCAAATTGAGGAAAAATCAACAATCCAACATCAAAGGAGCACATCCAGATAACAAAGGTTTGCATGTAGTTAAGTGTTTTAACTTCATATATTTGCATTCCTTTGTGCTAAATCTCGAGGTTGCATTAGTTAGTGACTAGAATAGGCTAATATTGCTTTAGTTTATTCTCTTTTATGCTCACTTTCTCTTGTATATAGTAGCATACCGGCACCAACAAAAAATATAGTACATTTCTACATACACGAGATAAAGAGCATGGGTCCAAAATCATATGATTTCTCTTATAATTTATCTCTAGAACATGATGTTTGCTTTAAAAATACGTAGACTATCCCTCTTTAATGAGTGTGGGTAGATGAATGTTTTAAAGCACAATGTGGTTTCTAGCGGAACCCCTTAATGCAGAAGCATCCCTAGCCATTGTGACAATCTTGCATCACTAAAAAATAATAAGGATTCATTTTAGTTGGTTTATTTATTGGTTAGTTTATGGTTATCAGTTTGTGATAGATAAATTCACTACATTTTACTACAGTTTGGAATTGGCTTTCACAGTTTTTCTGGTAGCTTGTTAAGTGAGGAATGGATTTCATATTCATGTTTAAAAATAATTATATGAACAAAAGATCGTTGTTTGGTTTGTAAACATCTACTAGGTTTACAGGTTTTGCACATTTGTAACTTTTCCCACTTGTATTGGGTTAGTTGGAGTTGCACTGATATAAAAGTATTTTAGGAGTTTCATTGGCCCGTTAAGGACACACATTAAGCATTGCTAGGAGATTCTTCACCATCATCATCACCTAAATTTAAGAGTTTATTAGCATTGGCTGACAAACTAAAGTATCATCGTTGTCAACATTATTTTGCTATGTGACCCTTTTTTACTTCACATCATTCTTCATCTACTACTTTGGCATTATATATTATTCTTTGGGTCCTTTTCTAGCCTTATATCACACTCAATTAAACCATCACCAACCTTCTTCCTTGTTTGCATCCTTTTTACAACCCTTGAATCCCTAATCCAAAAGTGCTTGTACTCATGTAAGGTAGTTGGACAACAAACTGTGTAACCTTATACTTATGTGAATTTTGTGTCTCATCATGACTAGAATGATCAGTATATAGAGAACCACCTAGCCACTTGATGTTAAAAGATTAGTATCACCTAGAAACACTCATTAATACTAAGAGAAATGTTATAAGAAAACATAAAAGATCTATCAATGGAGTGTAAGAAGTATGAAACAAGAAAAACCATAATAAATCTTCATTAGTTCAAAATTTTCTCTAAATGTTTATATTAGGAATATATTAGGTCAACGACATCTACATAATATATCACGAACAATTTTTTGGCATGTAAACTATGCACCTTTATGATATCCATTTCTATCACCATTAAATACATCATGCATTGGATATCTAATAATTGGAGCACTATAAAACATATGATCTAAAACATTACAAGATGTACGTTTTCAATGTGTATCACTCAAATTTGTTAGTTGAAAGCCATGGACATCATTTACAACATCATGTAAAAACTTGAAGGTAAAGGATTATCATAAAAAATAAGCATTATGAACATCAACATCATTGGTAGTAAGTACATCATTACATGACAATTTAGAGCTAGCTGTTTTCAGGTGAGTCTATTTGGGGGCGAGATAGTTTCGCCCGAATACACGTAGCCACTACATGGGGCATATGTGGAAAGCTATTTTTGGGTGAGCTTATTTGGGGGTGAGATGGTTTCGCCCAAAATCATCTAATTAAAAACAAAAAAAGAAATGAAATCATGTAGTTAAAAACAAAAAAAAAATGATTTCGCCCCCAAATACTTTCGCCCGAAACTATCTATGTGGCATCTTACTTGGCAGCCACCTCCTCATTTTCTAGGGTTTTATGAAATTCTCAACTCAAACTGAATATTTCTTCAATCAGAATGGATTATTTCAAAAATAAAAAATACCCTTTTGTAGAGCTCTGAGTCTTGAATCCAAATATGATTTTTTTTTAATATTTTGATTAGTTTTAATATGTTTTTTTTTTAAATTATTGCAAGTAGGTTGTTAAAATCAAATATAACACTAATTAGAAATTAAAAAAATATATATCAAAACACATCCAATTTTTTTCAAAATTATATGGTGCACTAGAGGAAAGAGTCCTCTCCAAAAGGGTATAATTGATTTTGTGAAAATGGTAAAAAACTTATACAAAAGTTGATGTGGAATGAAAACTATCAAATTCTGTAAAGTCTGACTTTAAAACAATATTACAAAGAAAATATGCATTGAAAATTGATTTGTTTTTCCTCCATGAACTAGATATTGAACTCCTCTATTTGGGAAAAAGAAGTTAGGGAGAAATAAGATTGTTTGCTCTTTTTCTGTGATGTGGACTCAAAGTCACTTTTTCTAAAATTTTCAGCAATTCAAAATTTGCTCTTAAATTTATAAAAAAATTGTCAAAATAATTTTTAAATTTTTTTGAAAAATTACAAGCATAAAACTCATCAAGAGATCTACATTTCATTAGTTTACATCATTTTTAAATTCAAAACATAAATGTCATTTTTATGAGGTCCAAGTTCAGAATTTTTTTGCTGTTGGCCTATTCCTTTATAAAGTGTGACACAGGTTTGTGTTTTTACCCCATAGTGCTTGAATGAATCGATAGAACTTATGGATAATGCACTAGATGAAGAAAGCATGTGTCATTAATAGTGTGTGTATTAGAAATGTGAATTGTATTATCATCATATTTATTAAAAATCATTAACATCAATAATGTCATCATGAATCAAAGAGCCATCAAACACATCAAGAGAAGATAAAGAAAAGACATTATCATGTAGAAGACATCACTAGTGGTAGAAGAAATATAATTGAATAAAACATGTCACTAGGGTATTCAACATAAATAGGTAATCCCAAAGTAAAAACACATCACTAGACTCATCAAGGAAAGATTAAGAAGATGTGAACATATAGGAGGGTCCATATATGCAAGAAGATAAAGTTCTATCATGACATATAGAAAGAAAATACACATCAAGTATGAGCGAGTGTAAGCAAATGAGTATTAAAAATATGTGCATTATAGACAACTTATGGACTAGTATATTTAAGTATTTTTCATAATATTTTGTGAACAAATACAATTAATGTTGAGGTGTCCTATGGATATATTTAATTTAATTTTTATGAAATATCTATTTTTTTTAATTTAATAGGACTAAGCTAGAAAACTCAAATGTTTTGTGTATGACCACCTTAACTTGACCTAAATTAATCATAACATTATTTTCTATTTGATGTGTAGAGCATGATGTTTAGCATCAACTCAAATAATTCTTGTAAATATATTTGGCAATCAAAAGTATTAAAAAACAAGTAGATGTACCTTTTAAAGTTTGTGAGACATTGTCTTTCAGATCTCAAATAATTTTAAAATTAGATTTAAATTTTGAAAAAAAAGACATTTGAAAAGTATACATCATCCTCTACAAACCCTATTAATTTTATCAAAATAATGCAATATATAGTCGTTAGCCATATCATGAAAGTGAAGTTTGTCAATGGTTGCCATCATGAACTTGTAGTTGTAGGTCCAAGCCTAAAACTAAAGCAATCAAGGGGGATAATTTAAGTTTAAAAAGTGTGTATAGATTAGATATTTGGTCTATCGGTAATAGATATCTAGTTTTGTAAGACTAGATTTCTATTTTATTCAAATATCTAGTCTCTAGGTTGACTGGATATTCCATTCTACCAAAATAAATTGGTGCCCCAATGCTTCCTCCAATTTCACCCTCATATGTTTTTGTATTCACTTGTATAACAACATCATGAGTAGTCAATGGAAATTCATCTACACAAAGCATCATCCTTAAATGCATAAAATGAGAATAGGACTAAAGTAAGAGCTAGGTTACTATTATAGGACATAATATATATAATCTTATAACATGTTAATATAAGAAATGCTATTAATAGGAAAGATAGAAAAACCATCATGATAAAAGATCTAAATACTGAAAAATAAACAAGGATGGATGAAATTCATAATCAATCATATTTGATATGAAATAATAAATAAAAGGAATAAACCCTAAGGTTAAATCCTTGGGGATTTATATAAAAATAAGTTGACAAATCTATATAGGGTAATTAAACAATCTTACATAAAAACCTAGGTTAATAAATTAAATAAGCAATCAAAGTGACAATTAACTTCGATAAAGGAGTTTGATTAAGAAATGTGTACATGATTGGATCTAAAATAGATTTAATAAAAGCAAACGTGCACCTTAATTTTAGAGAAAAGGAGACTAAAAAGATTGTGATAGAAGATTAATATTAGATATATGAAATTGGATCTAAGAAAAAATGACTAAAATGGTTGTGCTTTTTGAAATATGTGATTATACACAAACTTCATTCAAAACCTGTAGTTTTGACCTTTCCATGTGGCCTCAATCTATGGTCTTCAAATCTTTGGTACCTTTAGCAAAGATTTACTACAACCTACATCTACAATGATAAACATGGTGTTGTTGAATAATATTGTTGAAACTTATTATGCTAAGAGAGGAAGGGAACTAGCTTTCTACCTTTCATCCTAATCAAACTTAATTAGTTAATCCAATAATTTTACTAAAACTATAGAACACACAACATGGAAAACATTTGACAACAATAATACAGTTAATTTAATAATCATTTTGAAATTTGAAAAAAATACTAAAATAATATGCAAGAATTAGAGTTTTGATATTTATTCATAAAATCTCTGATGCAAAATAATGTTGTGATAGAGATGTGAGTCGAAGAGATGTTGGTACTATGTTTCTATTCATATGATCAAAATAGCTGATACAAATTAATGTTATGATAGGGATATGAGTTGAAGAGACGCTGATACTTTGTTTCGTTTCCCTCTTCTACACTATGCCACTAATTGGAAGGACGAGTTTTTATGGAAGAAAATTAGGATAGGGGAGACGACCCAATTGGTGAGCATGTTCCAATAGTTGTGATAGTATTTGTGGATTTAAGGTCCAATATTTTTAAAAGGTTTAGCACTGGTATCTGTGACTTCAAGATTGTTTGTGTTGACTTTAAGTACCTATAATTGAATGAAATGTGCCCTTTAGATTTAAAAACAACCAATCATGTAATGCCACATCAGCACACCAACAAAACATGACTTAATGCACAACTATTGGTCAACCCTTTTTTTGGGAACTATTGGACACCTCAACAAAAAATATGTTGATGTGGCATCATATTTGATGATGTGACCCTGAAACTTCAGTTATAAGTAAGGACCTTGCCAAATAAACTGCTGTAAAATTTTGAAGTGATTAAAAATTGCTTATGATTTTGAGAGGCTTGAAATTAGAGTGCTCAACCACTGGGTCCTCTTCCCCTAGAATTTGTAGGGAAGAAAAGCGTTAAGTGATTGGTCGCTGATAAATATAAATCTAAATATTTCAAAATTGGAGAATAGCCGTGTACGGTGCGGACAATTCACATGCACTGGTTAAGCGAAAAAGATGGTGTGTCATGCGATGAGCTTTCTTTCTTTTCGGCGAGTATAATCCATGAGTTTGTCCAGTTTATTAAGGAAACCGGCTTTCAACAGGAAAACTACGAGACGAATATCGGATCTGAAAGCCCTGAGCTTAGTAGTTTTGTCTTGACGTGAAGGATGGGTTACGGCAGAATAGACAGCTATCCTTATAATCACCCATTAATGACAATAAAGAGAGTGGAATCTGACAAATACTACCTTACACTCACGCTACTTTGCTGTCGATGATGTTCAGTGAGTCAAATCATATTAATGACATGAAAGAAACTTTAAACATCGTGGAGTCTTTTTTTTCAAACTCCCGTTGCAGTTCACTTTTCGTATTCTTTGGCTTTTATGTGTTCTCTCTCTATGAATCGCGAATGCAATTTCCCTCCTTGTTGCCCTTTCCCTATCAGAACAGAGTATTTATGGAAGAGAAGCATCACCGCAGAATAGAGCACAATGTGAACACGAACTTACTGGGTGTTTGATAAACATATATATCCAGGGTCTGACAGTAGCTATGTACAATGCGTGCAACTCACATGCTCACTTAGGTAGGTTGCTCCCATTGGGTTTAACTTTTCGTACGATCTTTCTATCACTCTTCCACGCCATTTCCGTGCTGTGTTTTTTAATATGCTCTACTCTTTTCGTACTGTCTCGATAGACTGTTTGTGGAAGAAAAGCATTACGCCAGAATACACAGCACTAAAAAGACCCACCTACTTAGTCACAGGTATGAATATTCCAAAGTTCGAGAATAGGTCTGTACGTTACGGAAAATTCGCATTGACCCGTTTTGCCAAAAAAGAGAGGCGGGGCCCTCACGGTGAGGTTGTTTACTTGTTTTTTCTTTCCAAGAAACGACTTGGAAGCGAGCGAGCACTAGAATTGTGTCCTCTCGTGGAGAAAAAAACCAGCTTTTCGAGGACGTTGCTCGACTTCTTTCCTATGCTAAGATCAAGGATAAAAGCTAAGTTCCATACAAAAGGATGTATGTCCATATGATGGGTCAAAAAATTCAAAATATCATTCACTTCCAAATAAATTAGCACTTGCACTTATAGGAGGTTCAAGGAATACATCAATAGGAACAACGGATGAGTTTAGAAAATTTTCCGACCTGAATTTTTTTAGGATGTGAGACAATTTTCCGAGCACTATAATGTTGACATAAGGGAGAGGGCCCAGTAGCCACCCACCCTAACTTCGCACACGTCAAGCACATAGTTAGACATATTGAATTTCGATGATTTTTTTTGTGATTTTCCGTATGCGACCGAAGAGCTTAAAGCTATTCTTTCGGTTTTTGGGCACTTATACATTTCCTTGTAGGATGCGTTATGTGCACATGGGTCGAAAAATGGTCATTTTAACATGTCGTCTCATACATCCGCACCGATGTGTCGGTAACCGCTCGCCATCACATTTGTACACTTGTCTTAATTTCATTGGTTAATTTACAAATGTATTGGTGCATTTGTGAACATGTACACATGTTGTGAACATGTATTGGTGCATTTGTGTTAATTTATTTGGTTGGTATTTTACATGTCTTGGTTCTTTTTAAAAATTTAATTGGAGGGTCAAGTGATTAAAAACATAGCGGTTACTGGGGCGTGGGCGGCAACTAGCCCCTCTCCCTTATAAAAGCCTATTGGCTAATTATTCACTTTCAAATAAATGAGTCATAGGATGTATGAGCTTCTGGCAGAGATTGTGTGTGCTTTTTTGGATCAACACAGTCTCTTCCAGAAACTCATACATCCTATATCATGAACTGTGGAAATATCATGTTTATAATAAATCTGAGTCATTACAATTAAAAGTATTGTTGTCCATGCAAGAGAGTTGGTGGATGCATAGGTTAATACTAGCAATGCACGTTAGTGTGCAATGGGTATGTGGAAAATGATTGTAGAAAAATGCATATTTCACATAGAAAGTAAATTAAACGGCTCAATTAAATTACAAGGAAGCTTATTTATAGTGGTTTCCATACAATTTCTCAATGAACATTTAGAAAAAAAGGATAAGAGCATGATTTTTTTCCCAAAGAATTTAGAATTGAAAGTTTTTATGAGGAAAACATTAAGCCAAAAATAGTATTCTTTGTTTTTTTGTTTTTGGGGAACATACTATAGCATAACCAAATAATTTAAATATACAACGTAAGAAACTAGAAGTATAGAAAAGAACATATTTCATAATATTCATTTGTAAAAACATTAGCAAGCAATGAAAGTAAAACCAAAGTTGTGACCTGTATAAACAAAGGTAGTAAATTTGCATATGTAGATGAATGTTTTGTAAGTTTACTCACTTTTGTTTTTGACAATAGTAGAGAGGATTTTTTTTGTTTCTAGTATTAGTATCCTATTAAAGGGAGTATATAGATATGCAATTATGTTTTAATAATTAACATTTTATTTTCCCTTTTTTATTGTCCATTGTCGGTCCATTGTTTTCACTCTCAAATCCTATAATGATATGTCTTGTTGTTTTGCATTGAAAAAGGAAGTGGAGTAAAATAAATATGTATACATTTATTTGTTGCAAATAAATGTATTGAGGAAGAAAAATTTGATTGTTCAATAGAGATAGGTATCCATTGGAGCATATGTTTATTATGGATAGTAGGTTGTAGAAATGCTCTCCTAGTGGTTCACAACATCTTGCCTTGATGAGCCAATGTCAATTTTTATGTTTATGAGACAATTCTAAATTTTAATTTATAAATTTATATCATAGTTTCACAATAGTTAAAATTAACATTACACCAAAATTTAAATTAACCCTAATTCCATTTATTTTCATGTATAATTTATGTTTTTATATCTCAATATCTTAAAATCTTAATACAACAATTAAGATACAAATTTATATCTTAAAGCAATTTTAATTCTAAGTAGAACAATTAATTAATTTATTGTCTCTTCTTAAATATCTAAATTTACATTTTATTTCCCTACACTAATCTCAATTATCAATAATAAAATATAGTCACATTCTTTTTAAAAATTTGTCTAACATTGATATGTATTAAGTAGGTTTAAAAATCATATATCCTCACATAAATTGTGAGGCTACATAATCAAGCACATAAAACTTCATATCCATTTTACCAATTTATATACAATGGGCATTCTTCATATTTTTTTATTCTCTTTCAGTAGTAAGAATTTTGATATAAAAAATTTGCAACAATGCATGTTGTATACTAGTTTCTAGTGAAAAAGGCAATAAAAGTGCTCAAACAAACATCTTTGTTCAATAACAAGATAAAATGTTTATATATTTGGTACAAAAACTTTGCAAAAAAAGTTGCAACCAATGAGGAGGGTATGCTTATATTGATGTTGATATTGGGCAAATTAATAGCATAAAGTAATAGAAATATTAATGAAACCACAGTAAATATAAATTTAAAGCATTTAAGGTATTGGATGCTTATGCACATGGCAAGAAATGGCTACCCATATTTCACCTCAAAATAATCAACAATTACACAAAAAGCATATGAATGATATAGATTAACTCATGTTGCTCATTAATAATTAATGATTCCTTTATAATGGTAGATAAACTCAGTGTGCAATAGGTACGTTGAGATAGCATGTGGATAAAAGTAATTAGTGGTTCTTTTATAATTGCACATTGAACATTGGAATTTCTTGAGAAGAGAGCACGGTTGTTGTCCATCCATCATTTGGACATTAAAGAATGTAGTGATATGTATTGTTGTCCCGTATTATAAAAGAAATGGAGTAAATTAAATATGTTGACATGCATGCAAGTAAAGTTATTTTTGAATAGTAGTGTGTAAAAGTAGGTATGCAAGTAAAGTTTTTTTTGTTTTGGTCAATTATTTGCAAGTGATAGTGCCCTTAACCGGTCCTCGTCTTATTTCCTAAGCATGTCAAGCCTATTGAGTTGAAATGTCAGGGCTAGGTATAGACTTGACAAGACCTTCCATTCATCAGGACTATCTTCTTGCATTAAATGTCCCTAGTTAGAAAGAGTTTCATCATCAATGTATGATGCAAATTCCATGGATGGTAGTTGTTGGATATTCTTTCCTAGTGGGTTGTAATATCTTGCTCTAATGAACCAATACCATTGTGAATGTTTTTGAAAATATTGATCATCTGTTGTTGGCATGGTGGTGAAATGAGGGGAGACTCAAACAATAATTGGTGTTAATTGTTCTTTCCATTTGTTAAAATTTTGAGATACCGTAAATGTCCATTTTTGAGCCACTTGAATAAGTGACATTGTTTCCAATTGTATTGGTAGATGGAAGAGGTATGAATCAATGAAGCTTGGAGATGGAATGTTGTTATTGTTAGAGATAGCTACACTTTAGTGTGCAATGGGTATATTGAAGAGGTTTGAAAAGAATTATTAAGTTCTTAAGAAAATGATGTGTTTCCCTAAGTGTAGTTCCCAATGGACACATGTCATGTTTGGATTGTTGGAATGAATCAGGTAGCTGCAGTGGGGGAGTACCATAGCTTGATCTTTAATGCATGGTTTCCCATTAGAATGCTTGACCATAATCGATTGAAGTCTAGATTAGTATAAAATGAAGGTTTCATTATTCTGTCAAGTTACACTTGAATGCATTGCATGCCTTACATAATTCACAATCCGTGGAAATTCATAGAAAATAGAGGAACAGTTCCCCTATAGCCCATCCCTTGGCTTCCTGTTGTTGCTTGTAAGATGATTTTATGGGCTTCCACCTATTATCATATCAAAACCTCCAATTGAATTAATCATTTCATCAAGTCTTTCTTTTGTTAAATTTTACACATCTTCCACCTCAATCAATTTACCCTTTTGATGTGTTTTTTCCACCCAAATTTTCATGATAAGTTTGTTTTCTTTACAATTTTTTGTAGATACAACATAATTGAGTAGTATACCCAAATGATGCAAAGCAACTTCTACACCCCTAGTTCTAGAGAACAAAGAAAGGATATTGAACCCCATTAGATAAATAAGATTCAAAATAGAAAGATGGTATCATATGATGAACAAATCAAAGTGATACATTTTATTCTTCTTTCATTTTTACATCTATGGAAGCTAGTTGACTCACTATTACATGAAAATCATTTAAATGTTTGGTTACAAAGTCTCCTTCATGAATCTTTAAAGAATATAAATTTGTTTTCTAAAATAATTAGTGGTTCCCTTATAATTTCACATTGAACATTAAAATTTCTTGAAAAGAGAGCATACAATTTTATTTATGGTGAATGGTTGTTGCCCATGCATCATTTGAACATTAAAAGAATGTAGTCATATGTGTTGTCCTACATTTTAAAACAAATGGAGTAAATTAAATATGTTGACATGCATGCAAGTAAAGTTATTTTTGAATAGTGGTGTGTAAAAGTAGGTATGGAGATGAGAAACTTTTTTTATGGATTTTTTTTCTTTGGTCAATTATTTGCATGTGATAGTGAACTTAATTGGTCTAATCTACTTATTTCTCAAGCATGTCAAGCCCATCCAGTTGAAATGGCGGGCCTAGGTATAGACTTGACAAGACTTGCCATTCATTAGGACTATCTTCTATTGCATGTCCTTAGTTAGAAGGAGTTTTATCATTAGTGTCTATCATTGGATCTAGAGATGTATGGTGCATGTTCCATGGATGATAGCTATTTGAAATTATTTCCCAATGGGCCTTAATATCTTTCTCTAATGAACCAATATCATTGTGAATGATTTTGAATGGATGGTATAACAATAGTTAACTCCAATAGAATGTTTGAAAATGTTGATTATTTGTTGTTGGGATGGTGGTGAAACAAGGGGAGAGTCAAACAATAGATAATGTTAAGCATTGTTTCCATTTGTTAGACTTCCAAGATATTGCAAATGTCCATTTTTGATCCACTTTAATAGCAAAATTATTTCCAATTGTATTGGTCATTCAATGTATGAATCAATGAAGATTGGAGATAGAATGTTGCTATTGTTAGAGATAGCTACACTTTAGTGTGTAATGGGTGCATTAAAGAGGTCTTAAAGGTGAAAGATCAGGTCCTTAAACAAATAATGTTCTTCCCTAAGTGTTGGCATTTATTTCTCGTAGTGGTCTATCTCTATTTCTCTATTCCTCTCTCTTTGTATTTTTTTGTAGACCTCTATTATGGAGTAAAATGTTTACCCCTACCATTTTACACCTAGTTTAGCACTCGGGTGGACCTAAAATAATTAAATCTCGACCCCAATGATTAAAACTAGAAAAATAAACTTAGGGTTGTTCTAAGCTCACCACATTTGGCACTCTCTGGAGTTTGTGGGGCTAAAGAACTAGGTCACCTAGCGTCCTGGTCCCATATGTTAGCCCTAACCCTATTTTTTGTGGTGTCAACCTAGAACACCTCCTTGGCTTATTAGTGTCAGCCACACTTGGTTTTATTCATTGTTAGTAAGCGGGAATGTGTATATAAGCAAGTTATTTATTCATTTGAACATCTAAGCTCTCTAGGCAATCTAGCACATTCTCTCTCTCTCTCTCTCAATCTCTCTATCCTTCTCTAAATATCTCTATGGTGGATTATTTATGTTGTACTAATTTCTTGCAGGTCTTGTGAAGATCTCTCTACTTCTTTGGGCTACACCAACTTCTTAAGTCAAGTTGTGACGCCGCATCAAGAAAGCTAGGATTTCCATGCTCATGGTGACTCCTTTCTTTCATGCTTTGTTATCTACTTTTATATTTTCCTATGCCCTCCTAGGGCACACACTCTTTTATCTCTTATCATTGCTATTATGGACTTGTGGAAACACCATTCACAGGGCTTGACTTAGGCAATCTCCTAAATAACACCAACCCTTTCTCTTCTTGTGTGTGCAGGTTGTATTCAAAGGAATCAGACAACAACAGGTGACCTGAAGAAGGTAGGTAGATGAAGACACTCAGATTAGAACATTTTGTCAAACCCTAATTTGGGTCTAGGGCACCTAGTGCCTTGGTACTTCTCTTCTCAAAATCTAGGTTCTCAGTCCCCTAATCTCTGCTATGATATCCATTTCTTTGTAACTATTTATGTTAGTCGTATATTTGTTGATCTTTCTTAATTAGGGTTTATTACTTTGACCTAACTTGGTTGTATTTGGTTATCACTCTTTTATACAGCAAAGGGATAAAACCCCTATAGTTTGGCTCTCCTTCATAGGTAGAATCCAAGCTTAGTTTGTGTTCCAATGTTCATGTAAAATAGGATTTGACCTAGTTTATGGTTTTAAGCTAAGTCTCCCTTTTCCATCTAACATTTTGGTGAACTCAACATGTATTGCACTCTTGCATCCTTCTTGATTCATATTTGAGTTGTTTGTTTCCCTAGATCTTATTAGGTTGATGTCATTCATCATTTTACATAATTACATAACTTACTTTTGCATAGTTTCATTGTTAGGGTTTACAAAAGCCTTGCATTTATAAGAAAACCTAGCTAGTCTTGAGCCTAGGGTGTGTAGACTAGTGTGTTGTGGCAATAATTGGTTGATTAAATTGATTTCATTTGTTGTAGCATATCATATTTGTGTTTAAGAAAAGAAAATTATTGCATCTTTCCATTTGAAATTAGAAAATCAAGCATTTGATTTAGGTTTAGAAAAAAAACATATTTGTCACATTGTCTATATTTCATAAGTTTAGATCATTATAGAATGATATAAATTTCTAATTTTTACATCAGATCTGATTGGTATTGCATTATTTAATCATTTCCTAGTGGTATATTTTGCACTCTCACTTATTCATTGTTAGGGTTTTCAATTTTTTTTACATTTTTAGTAAACCTAGCTAGACTTGCACCTAGGGTTTGTTGAATGGAATCTTATTTCAAATCTTGGTGATGTTGATTAGTTGTTAAAATCTGATTTTAAATTTCTATACCTCATCATTTTTGTCATATGTGTTTAATTTAGAAAGCACTTGAACATTCATGCATTCATCTTCTCCTTGAAATTTGAAAGCAAAAGCATAAACAAAACTATCTAAATGCAAACATGAGCTTTTTTCATCATTTTCCAACTTTACTAGAAATGTTTGTGAAATTGATGTTTCAATCCTTAAATATGGTAAAAAAGGAGCATTTCCTATGCCCCTATATTCCTTTGATCCCTCTCCTAAGATTCCTCCTACTTATGAAGAGATCTTGGCACAAGAGGATGAAATCATTGACACGTTCCTTAATATTACTTTACCTTCTCTTCATTTGGTAATCTCTCTTATAGAGATGTGACATTAGAGGATGTTGAGTATACTACTTCTACTCATCCTATTGATCTTCCTCCTTTGATTAAATGTTCAAGCACCTTGGATATTACTAAGGATGTGAAGACCCTTGATAATCCTCCTTTGGTTGCATGTTCAGACCCCTTGGACATCACTAAAGATACAATCATCAATAATTTTCTTAACATCACTCTACCTGCCCTTCATTCCAATGCTCTCCTTTTGAAAGATGAAGCATTAGTAAATGAAGATCCTTCCCTCACATTGAATCCCTCGAGGATGGATGTTGAACATAATAAAAAAGATAACAATGTAAATTACATCATTATTAATAGACTTATTCTGCCCACTAAGGGGATAGTGAATAAATACATTAATGTTCAAAATGTTCCTAAAATCATTGTGCATGAGGCACATAATCCGCCTCCTTTCTCTAAACCTGTGATTACAGTTTGAGTTGTTTCAAAACCATCTCGATCTCCTGGTTACATTCTCAACTTTGCAAAGCAAATTACTCAAAGGAATCAAGGTGTTCAAAGTGTGTCACAACAACCTCATTATCATGTGGTTGCTCAAACACACAACAATCAAGGTAACAAGAAAAGAAATAAAGCACTAAGAGTGCCTCTTTCTCTTCCACCTTCTCAACCTTTTCTTTCCCCCACCTCCTCATCTTTCTCAACATGTTGGTAGAGAATATGATCTTGTCAAGAAGCTTCGAACTACTCCGGCTAAGATCTCTCTATGGGATTTAATATAAAAATCACCTACATACCATGGAATGCTCCAAGAGGCTCTACAATAGGTAGTTGTTCATCCTTCTGTTAGACGAAATGATGTAGCATCTTCATTTAGTTGTATGCATGCGACAACATCAAATATCTTATTTCAACAACATGAATTACCTCCCATAAAAGTTCAAGACCAATATGAGCCTCTTATGATATTCATCATCATTAATAAAATGAGGGTAAGACATACTATGATTGATGGTAGATCAGGTCTTAATATTTGTGGCATGGACTTGTTCTTAAGCTTGGCATAGATATGTCTCTTATCAAACTAGATAAACTCAAGATTCATGGCTTTGATAATGTTGGTAGACAATCCCTAGGTACAATCACCTTAAGTGTTAAGGATAGACCTATGACATTGCCTACCATTATCCATGTCATGCCTAGTTCTCTTTCATACAATCTTCTTCTTGGTAGACCCTAGATTCATGCCATGGCGGTAGTCCCATCTATGCTTCATTGTTAAGTAAAGTTTATTTTTGAAAAAAAAGCTCCATATGATTGAAGTTAATCTAGTTCTAGAAAGTTACTTGCAAATGGAAGGGACACATCAAATTCCTCTAAATAATTTGATCCCTTATTTAACAAAAGCCAAACCACTACCCTCCTCTACTAACAATAGTGATGGTCAGGATATTGTTGGTCCTTCAAATGACTTTTTAGTGATGAGTAGGGTTCATTAGATTTTACACCGACCTCTATAGGTGAATATAAAATCTCACCATCACACCCAAAAACCTCGAAAGTAAATGAAATTACTTCAACACAATATCATGCTCCTAAAAAACTTATAATCAAAAGTAATGATGATGGAACTTTTGATATTGATTTTATCATTAATGATGATCTGCTTTCTCCCACAGAAATGGTGGCCATTTGTGATAAATTTTATAAAATATCATCTCAATATAATGGCTTTTCTAATGCATGTCTTAGTAATGATGAGGTTCCTTTAGATTTAAACCTCCATGGGCTTGTTGAAACAAAGATTGACCCTCCTCATCATGATCAAAAGTATGATCCTTCTACTTCTTCAACACATGATCACACTTTTAAAATCAACAAATCTAATAATGTAGTCTCTCCTCTTCCTTCAGATTTGGAGACACATTATGGGCATGGATTCAAAATTTTTTCTAAACTTGGATACAATGGAAATGGGTTAGGATGCAAAGACCAAGGCATTAAGAAACCTATGGAACCAACACCACACTTGTCTAAAGTAGATTTAGGTTTTTGACCTTCTCCTACATTCTCTCCACCATGTTCACAACAAAAAGGATTGCTTCCTACCCCACCTATATATTCTCTTCTATCTCAACAAGAGTGTATGTTGCCTAGTCTACTCAAAGACCACTTAATTACTTTTACTCCTCCAACACACAAAAAATATTCTACAAAATAATCATTCAAAACTTCATTATTATGCATATCATTGAGTGCTTGGCCGTTCCACTAAAGAATGCAAGCCTTGGATGAAAAAATTCAACAACTTCAAACATGGTATGGCTCTAGTACTCTTCACCACACTCAGTGTAGTCCCCATAGCATCTTGTCCTCCATCTATTTTATAATAAGCAAGTTGGGGCAAGATAATTTTTTATAGGCTGACTCACAAGTGTGGTCCCTCCTCATTTGTGTTATGCTTGTATGTACTATTATCCCTGTATTGTGATGTTTTGTTGATTATTAGTTCTCCCTTGGCACCCTTGTTAGCACAAAGGTACAAGGAGAAAGAACATGTTGTGCCATTCCTCTATATATGTATCTTCATTCTTCTATATGTCGTGATGTACAATTTCATTATTTTTGTTGGATGATTTAGCATCATTTCATTATTCAATTGTTGCTTTCATGTGATCTTTTCTTCCGTTGTCCTCATATTTATGTGGCACCTTGTTCTAATTCTTAGTGTCATACCATGACTACACAAGCCATTGCGTATCATGCCTGCAAGCATTGCCTTGGTTTGCTCATCCTAGGGGTAACCCCTTGTTATGATGCAACTTTTGAGAACACATATCATTTATGCATGTGCTTTTAGAAAGCTCTCGGGCCTATTCTATATGTCTTCCTTATTTTACCTTAAAGGCAATTGCTCCCTGATGGAATTAGCAATAACTTTAAGGTGGGGGCATATATTGTGCTATGAGCCTTACTCTCATCTTTCTATTGAAACAGTCATTGGTTATCTTTTTTACGACACTCTCTTAGAAAGGATTGCGGCAAGATTGGAAGCAAGATCTTGAGTCTATCTTATTCTCCTAAGTTGACGCCCCTTACATGTTTGGGAGAAGGGTTAGAACCACCAACTTGAGTTTGGCTAGAATACCTTTGGGTATGGTTGGAACACCTTCTTATTCTACAAGGCTTCATGCAAATCCTCTTGCGAGAGGTAGGTTGTGTGTTCCCTAGAGTGGAAATATTTTTATTGATGTGGATTATGTGTGTTGGGGCCTAAAAAAACTAGTTCCTAACTAGCATTATCTTGCCCCCAATCCATCAAAAATCCTACTTTGTGCCTTTGTTGTTTAAACCCATCATTTATACCCGATAAGAGACAATTTCCATGGGTTCTCTTCATAAAAAATTCTGAGTATAAAATCCTCCAACCCCTTGTGTTTTTCCTTGTTATTTGTCTAAGTGTTAAAGTCTTTCAAATTTGTCTAAGTATTGCCTTTTCAACAAGTTCGCAAGTTTGTGGACCTGTCAATTTTTTGACTAGTGTTTGCAAGTTTGTGTTTTTGTTGATTTTCCAATCGGCCGATAGGGCAATGCAAGGAGGAAATTCCCAGGCATTTGTCAGCAAACTTGGCAGTTCACAAACTAAAAGGTTCACTAATTGCCAAATTTGCCGATAAAGGAAGAAGGAAAAGATGAAGGATGAAGCAAAGAAAAGAGAGAAAACCAAGTGCTTGTTGATAAACTTGGAGATTCACAAACCTTCAAGTTTGCTAACAAGAGTTTTCACCAAATAAAGAGAAAGTTCGACAAAGGAAAAACAAAGATAAAGAAGAAGATGAAGGAAAATTAAGTCTTCATTGGCAAAAGTGTGAGTTTGCAAACCATTAGGTTTGCCAATAAATGGTTTCACCGACAAAGGGAAGATCAAACAAAGAGACAAATAGGAAAAGAGACAAGGATGAAGTTTACCGCGAGAGAAAAGTTTCAACAAATGGAAAGACAAAAGATGAAAAGAAGAAGAAAAAATAGAAAAAGGAGATGACAACAAAGTTCGTGAACCAAAAGGTTCATTGATTTCATAGTTTACCAATAAGGCAAAAAGGCCGAGAAGGAAGGATAAAGCGCCAAAGAGATAAAGGATGGATGAAGAAAGGAAAGAAAAGATAACTCCAAGGTTAGTGGTAGATGAATTTCACTAATAAGGCATAATGAAAATGCAAATATAAAACATGATATAAATAGATAATATGGAATATTTTAAAGTTATTTTTAAAGTTTTGTAAAATATTTATACATGCACGTTCAGTAGGTTTTTTATTTTAAACACCCATATGCTCCCTGGCCACCATGAATACAAAATTGATGAGGATGTACATGTTGGTGGAGTAGCTAGGTGGAATTAATTGTAGAAGTTATGGTAGTTGGTGGGGTAGTTTGTTCCTGCCTAGGATGCAGAAGAAAATAGATTGCTATATATACATGATTCAGAGATATTTTATCGTAGGTTGGTCACTGAACCAATTGTTTAGTCTTCAAGTGCCTCAGGTTGAATTTTAGGGCTTCAAATCATGCTAGTCTGGATAGTGAATGGAGGAATGCATTTGATATAATGTAGGAAAGGATTGTAATACACATCTTCATGTAGTGGTGTGTCTCCATGGCTATTTATAGTGATTCAGGGGAATGCATGGTCACAACTCTGTATTCTACCTTCACCACATTTGCTATTATGATTGTAATGATATTTGATAATGTATGCCAACATTTAAATCAATACAAGATTTGTGTTGGGTCATTTCTTTTGTTGCATGTGGATCATTGTAATTTTCTCATGATTAATAAGTATGCCCAATGTATGAAATGTAATATGAGAAATATATATGAATGCATTTTAGTTTTTTGTTGATGCTTATTAAATCCATTTCCTTCCTCATTATTGTTTATGACTCTGTTGTCCAAAGGAGTAGGCACCGATGCATATTGGGGATAGATCATTCACCATTTTAATCAAATCATCATCATGTTAGCCATAGGAGTAGGAGTACATATAGTTTAGGCTTTCTCAAGTTGTCCATGATTTAGTGTAAAAACCAGGAATAAATTTGAAGTGATGCAAAATATCTCAAATCATTTGTGAACCATGGATATGTATGCTTGCACTATGTATCTTATGTATGTAAAGTTAAGCGGAGTCATCTTAAGGAATGTGATGTAGTTATATTTGGGTGCAAATGCATAGTACAGTAATCAACTTAATTAGAGGCATGTGCAGCCAATTTGTCTTGACCTAGTAACAACTTTGGGGGTCAAGTGTATATTGGGTATGGCTGTATTTGTTTGTTCATGTTCTATCTCATGCCTTTAGGAATATCCCTCCTAGGTCTAGTTAAGCCTAAAATGTAGAGGAGTATACCCACTCTTGTCAGTTGGCCAAAATTACCCTTGACCTGTCAATAAACCTCTTTTAATCACCTTGACGACACCCACATCCTAGGTGATTGTGAAATGTTTTAGGGTTTTGGGTTGTGGTAATTTTAGGAACCAACATTTTGACACTATTGCTAGGGAAAGATTACTTCTAGGTTAGAATCAATTAAAGGCTCTACCAGTGAGCTGAATCCAAAATTAGTTTGTGGCCTTGAAAATCAGTCACACTTCAAGGAATTCCTCTTTGGAAGAGGTGGCAACTCTGTTGTTAAAGAACAAAAAGTTTTCTATTGCTGCCCCATAGTTGCTATTGGTAATTCAAGATCCCACTTCCAATGTGCAATAGTTGGTTGTTGTTCAAGGTACATGGTTTCTTTTCTTCCTACTTTTGGAGTTTGTTGTTCCTTTCATGTTGAAGGAACAAATTTGTTTGCCTCATTTTTTTCCCAATAGTATAGAATATTTTAGTCATGGCCAAATGTTATGAACATGGATACCATAGGATTGCTTCTTCCTATGCATCTTCTTATGTTGTAGACCCTAGAAATTATCTAGTTTTTGACCATTTTGGCAATGCATATTCCAGTCACGGCTCTACATGTTGTACAAACCAAAACTTATATTCACCCATGAATAATCAAAATGACTTAGCGATGCAGCAATGTGAAATTGATAGGACTAAGCAGTTTCTAGAGTCCTTATGGTAGCAAGAAGAAGAAATAAAAAATCTGATTAGGCTTCTAGAGTCTAGGGTGCAATCCAATGCATTCCCTGCTACCCTCAAAAATCAAATTGCTCAGTCCCTTGCTCCTTCCTTAGATCAAGTATATAGTCAGCTAGACCTCTCTTAGGTTGACTACAAAACACGAGGAATGCCAACCAAGGTTTATAGCCAGTTGCCCAAGTTTGATGGGTACAATATTTTGGAAGGGGACACACATGTTGATGTATTCTTAGAATTTATGGAAAAATATTAGTTTGAGAATGAGGATATTGCTAGAGTTGGCTATAATTTTAGCCACTCAAGATCTATGACTTCATGAAAGCACAAGAGAGATCAAATGAGAGAATAATTCTATTCTATCAATGAGTGTAAAAGATTGTTACAATGTACATGAAGAGCCTTGCTTATAAAGACAAGGATGAGAGACAAGATGTTGTAGTCATCTGACAAGTGTCTTAATCCTATGGCATGTGACAACAAGAGGATAAGATGCCAACTATCAACAACTAGAAACAACTAGAAACATCTAGTAGACTCACTAAGTTAACTTAACATGTGAATTATGTGTGATGTGTGAATATTATTTAACTAATAAATAGTTAAGTAATATGAATTATTCACACAAGGGGAAATAAACTAGGAAATATTAAACTAGTTAGGAAAAACCTCTATTCATACAAACACCCCCCTTAAGTGCAACTTAGGGAGTAGTTGACTAAAGAAAGAATGCGATGAAGATGATGAGTCCCACGTACCAGGCCATGTTAGGTACCCATGTACAACAAATCTCAAGTGGAGAAAAGGAGAAAACCTCATAGGATAAAACTCCTCTCTAAAAGTGAGAATGCATAAAACAAATGAAAGATATGATGGAAGGAGGACTCAAGACCCCCATAGAACTACATCCAACATGTATTTAAAATCAATTACCCCCATAGGAGAGAAAGTGAGAAACTATAGGTCCCCCCACAATGAAGTAGCTCCTATGATGAAGGTGAATGCCTGAAGATGAATGATTGAAAGTGTCCTATACTTACAAACAACATTTCCCCCCTTAGGAAGAAACCAATCGAAAGACTGATGTAAAAGAAACTCCATCTCCAAGAAGAGAGATAAGGGAAGAAGTCTCAAGATGGGTGCCTCTAGAAACTGCTCAAATGTCCACATGTCAAAATCAAAGAATCAAACTATGCAATGAGGTGTGACCAATCCAAAATTTTGGGTAGACTCATGAAGAACAACCTCCAAAGATGAAGTAGATGGGATAACAGTTGTGCTGTAATTGTCATCAAAGAGGAGAGATATCCCCTCAAGTGTGTCCTCCAAATCTACAATATGAGACTCAAAAAACAAGTCTAATATACCTACCAAGAAAGTATCCCATAAAGTTGTGTCTAAAAGACTAGAAGTATCCTACTCAACTGAAGTAGAAGAAACCATGTCAATGTCAATCTCTAAAGTAGTAGGAGGTGGAGGAGATGGAAGCTCAACACTAGTCTCAAGAACCAAAATGGATGAAAGAACACCAAGGTTCAAGTGACCAAACTTCTCCTTAGAAACATGATTCACACTTGATGCATGAGTGTGAATATCAATCAATGGATATACAACATCATCAAGAGAAAAATGGGAGAATGTATACAAGCAAGATGCATGATTAACCATCCCAACATCAATGATATCTCTACTCTCCAAGTCCCATATGATCATTGAATTGGAAGTGAACTCAACTATATTCCTTGCACCATAATGAGTAATCTGGTAGATGAAAATGAGATTGGATGTCAAGGAAGGTACACACATAACATTATTGAAAGTACCCTCACCAATATCAATAGTTCCTTTACCAGTTGCATGCATGTATGTATTGTTACCCATCAAAATAGGTGGCAAAGTACATGACTCAAATGAAGAGAACATCCCTTGTGAAGAAGCCATATAATGAGAAGCTCCAGAATGAAGAAGCCATCTCTTTGACTGAAGACTTGTAGAAGCAAAGAGTGCCTATCCTTTTCCTTTGTTTGTACCATTAGCAATTCCTGCTGCCCCTAATTGTTTAGATGATATTGGTGTTGTAGACACCAAAAATTGTCCATTTCATAACAGCACCTAATCATACCTGGGTATGTGCAAGATCATGATGGGCCAAACTATACCTCTAAGTGGCAATGAAAATACAAAAAATCAGACTTTATCAAGTTCATGTGAAATTTTGAATGGATTATCTATACAATTTGAAAAAGATGTAAGAATGAAATTTGTAGAGAATTGAATCTAGTTTATAGGCTACTATTTTTTTTTTTAAAAACTAAATTTACTTAGTGAAAATTGAATATTTCAATGAACAACTATTAAATTTTTCAGAAAAAAATAAAAAGTGGGTGTATGTCCAGCCAACCTAACTATGAGTAAAAATATATATATTTTTTTGAAACTTTCAAAATAAGTAGAGGACTCATGTCTGGATGTGATGCATATTTATTTAAATTTTTTTTTAATAAAACAACTAGTTATGATTTTTTTACTGTGACTTTTTAAAAAAAATAAAAAGTCATTTTCCAGCCAACCTAACTCGATAAAAAAAATCAAAATTCAAATTTTTTTTTTTAACCTATAGCCAAAAAAGCATAGAGTGTGATGCAGGTTTCGGATCTCAAAAAGGTGAAATGGTTTGAAAGTTATGGATGTTTTTCAATCAGTGTGTCCATCAGGATTTCAGAGACACAGTATATAGAAAATTATTAATAATTATTTAATAAATGATAACCAAATAAATCTTATATTTTTAGAAAGCTAACAATTTTTTCTATAAACCTTTTTCGTTTTATCAATTTTGCATAAAAAAAGTCGTCAGCACGAAGGGTGAAGTTCGAAGAAGAGACTGAAACATTAAAACATGTTAGAATCCATAAAAAGTCAACAATCAAAATGGATATCCGTCTTGCTTTGTACCAAAGCAAGATGGATATCTATTTTGCTTTGGTAAAAGCAACTCAAAACGGATATCCGTTTCCTTGATCTATGAAAATTTTTGTACCATTGGTTTTGGATGAAGAGAAGCAACATATTTGAAACATCGAGGCAATAATACGAGAAGTTAAAGTTAGTTGGTCATTTATAGGTGTATCTATTGTTTCATATCACATTACACATAGAATTCTAATTAACAATCTAGTTTCCTCATTTGGGCGAACATTTTTTTATCCGTTTCTAATGGAAATATTTAGTTAAAAATTGGTGGCTCCTTGTGAAAAGTATGGGCTCTTATCAAGCACGCATAACCAATAAGGTTGATATCCATTTTTCTTACATGGTTGTTGATCACATCTTATGAAATAGATGTTGCTTGGTGATAGTTCTAGGTTTAGTGAACAATATTCTCAAGCTTATTGCAATTTTTACACTTGTGACCAAATTTGGTACCAAACCCTTTCACCTTTTCAGTTAATCCTGATAGTATCATCTCACTCCATGCAAATCAAACCAACATTAGGACCATGTGAATGAGATTAAGGATAGCCTTGAAATATGAATCTTTGTATTGTTGACTATCCTTTTAGCACGACAATCCTTTAGGATCATTGTTCCCAGGTGCAACAATCCTTCAATCTTCTTTTATTTATATTTCTTTCCTCTTCATACACAAGATTCTCGTGCCTTGTAGTCATGACAATCCACAAATCACCTAACTATCCTTAGTGAGACTATATGTTATTTTGACAGTGATAGTCATCATCCATTCACAACTCTCCTCTTTAACATAGATACCCTTTGCACATGTTTTGACTTCATGATTTTCCTTTTGTATGTTGTATTATGGTATGAAAATACTATGGCCCCTTCTTCATCCTCTTGTATAATGAAATTGAAGGTCGACACTTATAGTTACTCTTCTTTATTACTTGGTGATAATGAATCCCTAAGCTCATTTTTTATTGTCTTGAAGCCTAATTTACCACTGTTGAGACAGTCAAAGTTGATTCTTGATCATGAATAGTGCAAATTACTTCAAATATCCATGGACAATTTCAATTATGTTTCTTAAGACACCCATGCCTTGACTATACCTTGATGTTGGTCATGATTGTGCTTGGATGGCACAATAGTTCATAGTTAGATTTTTGCCACTAAAGTTTTCCTTTGACAAAGTTGTATTTGTAGTCCACCTTTTGATGATGTTCAAACAATATAAATACTTATTCTTAACATAAGAAATACATTTCTCACAAATACCAATGCATTCTACTCATAAGGTTCATGGCACCATGCCTAAAGGTATGATAGTCAGCAGTGTACTATTATGGCAGCCTATGGTTGGTTTGACAATCTATAATAGTGATAGCATTCATGCCTAATAGTCCTTATCATTATTGTCATAATATATTCTACATTTGAGGCCGTGTCTACAACATACAAAGTTTACCTTTCTCACCCATACCTTTAGTATATAAAGGACATTAATAGGGAATTTTTAATTTCCACTCAGTCAATGCAATCTAGGAGAGGATAGATTGTCTAAAGTTGTGATCTATTTCCATTTACACTTGCCATAACTACAAATGCTTAGTGTTTATCCTCAACCCCGGTATATGAATAAAATGTGACCTATTGTTCTAATAGGCCTATAGGGACAAAGAGGTGATAAAGCCTTTAATTTTAAACATGACATGGTTTTGATAACTTCCCATATTGGTAAGGTCTTGGATGACAATCCTTTGATGCACCTAATTATAATAGGTGTTATGATAGTCCTTGGTATCTTTTCATTTCTTTCTTGAATGGCCTGCAAATAAGACATAAGACATATTAGATCCTGCATAAATAAGAATTCTCATACATTACATTTAAACTTAAACTCCCTAAACATCCATCAATCCATCCATTAATATCAAAATGCCATGAATATCCTATGATCAACCATTCTAATTCCTAGGATAGTCATATATTGCAATTTTGCTTCTCTATACTAAAATAGCCCAAGGAATATCTAACCTTGAATTTGAATTTTAACAATCTAATGTCTTTACGAATAACATTGAGCCTTCTTTTGGGACAACATTTTTTCCTTTAGAAGCTCCTCATTTGATTATAGCCTAAAATCAAATAATGGCTTATATCTAGAGCTCTATTAAGTTGATACCTAGGTGGATTAGTGTGTAAACATTGAAATTAGATGGTAATTCACAAGTTTATAGAATAATAAAATGAATCCCTAGTCTAGAATCTAAATGTACATAATAAAATGGATATCTGTTTTGTAGTAGCGATATGGACGTTGCAGAGTGTCCATTGCAAAGAATTAGGATTTTACAAAATGGATATCCATTTTCAAAATAGATATCCGTTTTGTAAAAGCAGAAAAAAGACAAAAGGAATATTGTTGGGCCCGACTTCCGCAACCAGAGACCCTCTGCTGTCAAAATACTCGTGATTTCTAGCTATGACAGTGAAAGGAATATTTTTATGCACTTTTGGAGACACAATTTTCTTGTTACAATCATAAGGGTGATATTTTTGTTCCCCTAATGGGGAGCAACAGTCGTCATAAAGCAAAAAGGAGGAGGAAAGTTACATTGGAGGAAATTGAAGCAATTAGGGAAAAAGATAGGGAAATGAAGAGGATTGGAAGGGTGGGTTTGGCGGATGCTCATCAAGGTGAATCTTCTTCTTTACCATCTAATGACATGCAAATTGAAGATGTTAATTTTGATTATAATGAAATGTTAGATAAGAATGAAATTCACCATGATATTGCAAATGAAAATATTGAAAAATGTTATGAAACACCTATTCATAATAGCAATACCATGGACGAAGAAGAAGAAGAAAAATGAAGACGTGCACTTGAAGAAAGTGGATATGAACATCATGATGTTGAAATTGCACTCCATAATCCATTTGTTGATAAAATTGATGAGGTTGATAACATGGATGAAACAAGAACAATCAATGTATCTCCAAATTTCATAAGAAGAGAGGACATTTGTCAAGAAGAGAATAACCGTGATGAAATTGGAAAACACCCAAAAACCCCAAAATGGTTACTTGAAATTGATGAGAACATAATGGAAAAACTTGAAGGCAAGAGGACATCACGAACGGTTCGGTTGTGGGCTACAAAACTCTTCAATGAATACTTTGAGAAGAAAACATTAACCGAACAATGCCAACTTTTTGTGCAATTATTAAAGATGTACAAAATGAGACCTTTACTAAAGAAATTAAAGATTCGGTTAAACAAAGTGTTCGATCGGAATAAAATTATTGTAAGAAGCCTTTTCAATGCACTCAATTCTATTGGAAAGACTAGCAAGGAGAAAGATAAAAGAGCTGCCCATAGAGTAATAACAACCTCAATAGTAAGCAAACAATTAAGAAATGCTTGATTAATGAGGCAAACTTGTGTTGACTTAAGATTGAATCGTAAAACATTGTCCTGTTGCCAATGATACTTGGGCTTTCAGTGGTAGGCTTCCACGAGTTGACAAGAAGCTAATTGATAGCACAAAGGAAGAAATTGAACGATTTTGGCACACTAACTCTAGGGTATCACCGAATGCAAAAGATGTTGTAAAGTTAAGAATTGGTGATAAAGACCGCACACCACATCCTAAACATTACTTGGAATGTAGCCAAACAACATTGTACAAACAATATTGTGAAACTCACCCAGGTATGACAATCTCACAAAGAGCATTTGAATCTCTTAAGCCATTTTATTGTGTTCCTCTTAAAGTTCGTAATACATGTTGTTGCAAATACCATGTAGAATTTTCTATGTACCATGAATTATTATGCAATATTCGTTCTACTTTGCACACTAATGAAATGTTGCAGGAGTGTGGTGCAATTCAACTACCAAAGTCATCTAGGGACTTATTGGATTTATTTCTATGTATTAGAGATGATGGTTGCATGTTCTACAAGAATGATTGTTTAAATGAAAAGTGTTTACAATTTGGTGGGTTATAAAAGTTTGTATCATGTTTTCATGAGGGCAACGAGCATGATTTTGGAAAGAGAATGGTTGAGAAAAAGAGATATGAGACAATGAAATGCAATTTGAAAAGTGGAGGTGAAGGTTCTAGATGTGAGTTGATTGTAAGAGAGGTAAGTATTGCTGATTTTATTGATGATTTTAAGAAAAATCTTTTCTACAAGTATGTCAGACATAGCCATAGGTCTCGATGGTTAGATCAACAATTCAGGATGTGTAAAGACTCTTTCCCGATTGGAACTATTGTCTCTGTAGTTGATTTTGCAGAAAACTATACATTGCAACCCCAAAATGAAGTTCAATCCCAGTACTACAATTCTATTCAGATTGCTATTTTTGTTCACATCACATACAGACATGCCCCCGAGAGTATAGAAGAGAACATGAAGATTGTCAGAGAATACCATTTTTACATGAGTGATGATCGATCTCATTCAGCAGAGTTTGTGCAATATTATTTTCAACAATTTTATGGGTTCTTGCAAGAAAAAGATATTAAAATAGATCAACATCTCATTTGGTCAGATAATTGCATTGGTCAATTCAAGAATGCTCGTAATTTCTATTGGTTGAGCAAAATGCATGTAGAGAAGGGTATACCTCATATTTGGAATTTTTTTGAAGCCGGGCACAAAAAAGGTGAACATGATGGAGCAGGTGCATGCATGAAGAGAGCTCTTTTTAAAGAACAACTAAAAATTAGAGGTGGTGCTACATTCAGTGATGCAGATTCCATTGTTAAGTGGTGTAACTATGCATTGTCACGAGGAGTGGCTCTTGATTCTGAAGTGCACAAGTTCTTTTGGTTGGTTGATGATGGGATAGCGATAGAGAAATTGGAATGTCAGAGAATCAGTGAATCATCAAAGATGCATTCATTTCAAAGCTCAGATGCAAGTACATGGACTATTTGGACATGAAAATTAGCTTGTTTTTGTTAGAGTTGTATTAAATGTGATTGGAACAATTGTGAGTCAAGTGAGTGGGTAGATGCATGGATTCCACAATATTTAATCCCTTTATATGAAGGTCAATCACCTTCCGTCAATGACATGGAGAGCTCATTTGACTATGAAAATCTTTCAGACCTTGTACAGCTAGGTCATGTTTATGCAGTTGTTGCACCACATGGAAATGAAGAGAGGTCAGACTATTGGTTGGCACGATGTGTATAAGGAAAACAAAAGCTAACACAACCTATGACAGATGATGATGGGTTCACATATCCTACAGGATTAGTTGTTATTGCTGGGACTTGGTTACGAACATATATGATTAAAAAGAATGGCATCCCAACCTTTGAAGACTTTGAGAAGCATAAAACCATATTGATGTATTCTCACCTAGTTGTAGCAACAAATGTCAAGTTACTAAAGCATCATGGAAAACCAAAATCAAAATAACTATGGACAATTAGTAATGCTGATCATGAAGCAATATTGGATACTTTGAAGGTAAGAGATGACCCCTCAGGTACGCTTGACTAGCATTTAAACTTCCAGATGGACAGGTATGACATTTTTTATCTTAACTTGTTCTTGTTTTTTCTATTTTTTAGAATTGTTTTATTAAAAATCTTGTTACTTTAACTATAATGCATGCTTTTGACTATACAGGACTGCGAATAAAGTTATTTTACATGGCATCGTAGATTATTTTGCATGGCATCCTAAATTATTTTGTATGGCATTGTAGGTTATTTTGACTATACTCAAGGTATGATTTTTAGTTCTCATTTGTATTTCTTAATATTGCACATTTGTACCTTTTTCTACATAAGGCATTCCATGAGATGACATGTATTTGATGTCTTTTGCCGAATAGTTCATGTGCCTTGTCTATGCTTTCACATATTACATACATGTGTCACATGACAATTGCAACTACAACATCTGACAAAATTCTCATTTCTTTGAGGTATTCCACCAAATAGTTCATGTGCCTTGCCTATGCTTCCTTACTTTGCATTCTTATAAAAGTCCTATAACAGTCATAATTAATCTTCATACTAATCTTGATAGTAATCTTGCCATCATTGTATTCCATGAGATGACAGTCCTATAACAGTCCTATACATGTCTACTAGGATAGTTTTAACTACAACAGTCCTATAACAGTCCTAAAATAGTACTAGAACAGTCCTATAATAAGCGTAGCATTTAATGTACATATTTATGATATTCATGTTTACTTTTGAATCTGCTTGTTCATGCTTCTCATAGGACATCACCTCCCCTACCCATCCAGCTCTATAGAAGAAGAGAGACAACAAATGATCAAAAGGGATCACCAATTGGTGGTAAGTGATTGATTACTTATGTCATGTTATATATTTTGAATATTAAATTCTATATTAATGTGCACGTTGTTTGATTGTATTAATAGGTGGAAATTCAAAAATCTCTATCGAGGAGGTCTAGTCGATGAGCGATAGAAGATGAGTCATTGACTGGTTCACCATCTTCATGGCCTAGAAAGAGCCATAGATTATTTGATAGCAATCCATAGGAGATTTGATTTTGGGACATTTTGTTACATATGCGTATTTGGTTTTGTAAACATACTTTTGTACGTTATCGATGTATATCATTGTATATACCCATATGGTTTTATTTGCACATGCCTATATGGCTTGATATATACACTATACATTATTTTCATGACATTATGTGCATATATGTATATATAAGATCCTAATTTGGCACAAGTAGGGAGAATGCTTGCACAGGTTATGGAATTTGGTTTTAAACATTCCAATTGTATTTGCTTCAAAGTTTCTAAAGCCTTTTCAAAAAATCCATTTTGTGCATATCTTGCAATCATTGCATTCCATGAGATAGCATCTCTTTGAGGTGTCATGCCAAACTGTTCACATGCCTTGTCTATGCTTCCACACTTTGGATTTACACCCGCCAATTGCATTTTTTTAACATTTCCTTTCAATCCTTATCAAAAATTCCATTTTGTGCACATATTGCAATCATTGCATTCCTTCATTTACAACACATGATTAAATAAGAAGACGCATATTTACAACACTTAAGACCTTCATGAAATGATACATTGGTTTCTTGATATTCAATCATGCATTGGAGATCTTCAAAGTGTTAAATATCTTTGAAGTGATGAAGAAACTTGTTATTTTGATGTATTTCAACTCCAAACTTCCGCCTAGAAATGAAGGCGCTAATCCTTGATCAAACTAACCTAAAAGTGCGCCTTGGTACTTAGGGCACTAGATTATGATTGATCAACCTAAAATGTGCGCCTAAGGCTAGATAGTGAATTGGAAGGATAAAATGCATCATCAAAGGAGTTTATAGTTATTGAAGGCATCAAATGATGACTTGGGCGCACATCTACCTCTCTACACCATATGTGACTAGTGCCAATTATTGAATAAACAACCTAGAATGAGTGCCTTACTATTTGAGGTGCTAGTTCATGCTTCTAGAACACCAAAAGTGCTCCTCGATGTTGAGGCGCTAGCTCTTGCTCAAGCAACCTTGAAAGTGCACCAAGCATCCCAGTCATTGCGGGCAAGAGGCTATCGGCAAAGTCCCTTAAGATCCCTGAGACCAAAAAACTGCCAAACTTTGACGGAGCAGTTCTCAGAATTCATGACAGTTGGGATTGTTCTGTTTGGACCTACAGGTGCACATGGCATCCATCCACAATAACCTCTCTCATTTTTGGTCAACTCCATTCCGTTTGACCGTGCCGAAATTACACGCATTGTTGCAAAATGCTTCAATTTGATGCAGTGGAAAGAGGCTAGGTGTGACAGTTTTCATTCCATAGCTCGTAGGGTCGAACAGATTGCACCAACACGTCAGGATGGGTGGGTAAATGCTAGTGGAGGTCTTGTTTTGTGCGCCAAGCATCCCAGTCATTCCGGGCAAGAGGCTACCGGCAAAGTCCCTTAAGATCCCTGAGACCAAAAAACTGCCAAACTTTGACGGGGCAGTTCTTCAAATTCGTGACAGTTGGGAATGTTCTGTTTGGACCTACAGGTGCACGTGGCATCCATCCACAATAACCTCTCTCATTTTTGGTCAAATCCATTCTATTTGACCGTGCCGAAATTAAACGCATTGTTGCAAAATGCTTCAATTTGATGCAGTGGAAAGGTGCTAGGTGTGACATTTTTCATTCCATAGCTCGTGGGGTTGAACGGACTACGCCAACGCGTCGAGGTGGGCGGGTAAATGCTAGTGGAGGTCTCGTTTTGTGCGCCAAGTGTCCCAGTCATTCGGGCAAGAGGCTACCGGCAAAGTCCCTTAAGATCCCTGAGACCAAAAAATTGCCAAACTTTGACGGAGCAGTTCTCAAAATTCGTGATAGCTGGGAATGTTTTGTTTGGACCTATAGGTGCACGTGGCATCTGTCCACAATAACCTCTCTCATTTTTGGTCAACTCCATTCCATTTGACCGTGCCGAAATCAACCACATTGTTGCAAAATGCTTCAATTTGATGTAGTGGAAAGGTGCTAGGTGTGACATTTTTCATTCCATAGCTCGTGGGGTCGAATAGACTACGCCAACACATCGGGGTGGATGGGTAAATTCCATTGGAGGTTTCGTTTCGTGCGCCAAGCATCCCAGTCGTTCCGAGCTGTAAGCTACCGACAAAGTCAAAAGTTGCTAGGATTGAAATTTTGCATTCCACAGGTCCTGGGGCCGAACGATTTGCTCCAACACGTCTGGGTGGGTTAGTAAATGCTAGGGGAGGTCTCGTTTTGTGTACAAAGTGTCCTAGTCCTTCCGAGCTGTAAGCTACCGGCAAAGTCAAAAGTTGCTAAGATTGAAATTTTGCATTCCACAGGTCCTGGGGCCGAACGGTTTGCGCCAACACGTCGGGGTGGGCGAGTAAATGCTAGGGGAGGTCTCGTTTTGTGTACAAAGCATCCCAGTCCTTCTGAGCTGTAAGCTACTAGCAAGGACTGGGATGCTTTGCACACAAAATGAGACATCCCCTAGCATTTACTCGCCCACCCCGACGTGTTGGCGCAAACCGTTCGGCCCTAGGACTTGTGGAATGCAAAATTTCAATCCTAGCAACTTTTGACTTTGTCGGTAGCTTACTGCTCGGAAGGACTGGGATGATTTACACACAAAACGAGACCTCCCCTAGCATTTACTCACCCACCCCGACGTGTTGGTACAAACCGTTCGGCCCCAGGACCTGTGGAATGCAAAATTTCAATCCTAGCAACTTTTGACTTTGTCGGTAGCTTACAACTTAGAACAACTGGGATGCTTGGCGCATGAAAGGAAACCTCCAATGGCATTTACCCATCCACCCCGACACATTGGCACAGTCTGTTCGACCCCACGAGCTATGGAATGAAAAATGTCACACCTAGCACCTTTCCACTCCATCAAATTGAAGCATTTTGCAACAATTCATTTGATTTCAGCACAGTCAAACGAAATGGAGTTGACAAAAAATGAGAGAGGTTATTGTGGACGGATGGCATGTGCACCTGTAGGTCCAAACAGAACATTCCTAGCTATCACAAATTCTGAGAACTGCTCCGTCAAAGTTTGGCAGTTTTTTGGTCTCAGGAATCTTAAGGGACTTTGCCGGTAGCCTCTTGCCTGGAATGACTGGGACGCTTGGCGCACAAAACGAGACCTCCACTAGCATTTACCCACCCACCCCGATGCATTGGCATAGTCCATTCGACCACACGAGCTATGGAATAAAAAATGTCGCACCTAGCACCTTTCCACTGCATCAAATTGAAGCATTTTGCAACAATGCGTTTAATTTCGGCACGGTCAAACGGAATGGAGTTGACCAAAAATGAGAGAGGTTATTGTGGATGGATGCCACATGCACCTGTAGGTCCAAACAAAACATTCCCAACTATCACGAATTTCGAGAACTACCCTGTCAAAGTTTTGCAGTTTTTTGGTCTCAAGGATCTTAAGGGACTTTGCCGGTAGCCTCTTGCCTAGAATGACTGGGACGCTTGGCGCACAAAATGAGACCTCCACTAGCATTTACCCACCCATCCCGATGCGTTGGCGCAGTCCGTTCAACCGCATGAGCTATGGAATGAAAAATGTCACACCTAGCACCTTTCCACTGCATCAAATTGAAGCATTTTGCAACAATGCGTTTGATTTCGGCATGGTCAAACGGAATGGAGTTGACCAAAAATGAGAGAGGTTATTGTGGAAGGATGCCACATGCACTTGTAGGTCCAAATAGAACATTCCCAACTGTCACAAATTCTAAGAACTGCCCTGTCAAAGTTTGGCAGTTTTTTGGTCTCAAGGATCTTAAGGGACTTTGTCGGTAGCCTCTTGCCCGGAATGACTGGGATGCTTGGCGCACAAAACAAGACCTCCACTAGCATTTACCCACCCACCCCAACGTGTTGGTACAGTTTGTTCGACCCCATGAGCTATGAAATGAAAAATGTCGCACTTAGCACCTTTCCACTGCATCAAATTGAAGCATTTTGCAACAATGCGTTTAATTTCGGCACGGTCAAATGGAATGGAGTTGACCAAAAATGAGAGAGGTTATTGTGGATGGATGCCATGTGCACCTGTAGGTCTAAACAGAACATTCCCAACTGTCACAAATTCGGAGAACTGCCCCGTCAAAGTTTGGTAGTTTTTTGGTCTCAGGGATCTTAAGGGACTTTGTCGGTAGCCTCTTGCCCGGAATGACTGGGATGCTTGGTGCACAAAATGAGACCTCCACTAGCATCTACCCGCCCACCCCGATGCGTTGGCGCAGTCCGTTCGACCCCATGAGCTATGGAATGAAAAATGTCGCACCTAGCACCTTTCCACTGCATCAAATTGAAGCATTTTGCAACAATGCGTTTAATTTCGGCACGGTCAAACGAAATGGAGTTGACCAAAAATAAGAGAGGTTATTGTGGATGGATGCCACGTGCACCTGTAGGTCCAAACAGAATATTCCCAACTATCACGAATTCAGAGAACTGCCCCTTCAAAGTTTGGTAGTTTTTTGGTCTTAGGGATCTTAAGGGACTTTGCCGGTAGCCTCTTGCCCGGAATGACTGGGACGCTTGGCGCACAAAACGAGACCTCCACTAGCATTTACCCACCCACACCGATGCGTTGGCGCAGTCCGTTCGACCCCACGAGCTATGGAATGAAAAATGTCACACTTAGCACCTTTCCACTGCATCAAATTGAAGCATTTTGCAACAATGCGTTTAATTTCGGCACGGTCAAACGGAATAGAGTTGACCAAAAATGAGAGAGGTTATTCTGGATGGATGCCACGTGCACCTGTAGGTCCAAACAGAACATTCCCAACTGTGACGAATTCTGAGAACTGCCCCGTCAAAGTTTGGCAGTTTTTTGGTCTCAGGGATCTTAAGGGATTTTGCCGGTAGCCTCTTGCCCGGAATGATTGGGATGCTTGGCGCACAAAACGAGACCTCCACTAGCATTTAACCACCCACCCCGACATGTTGGCACAGTCCGTTCAACTCCACGAGCTATGGAATGAAAAATGTCACACCTAGCACCTTTCCGCTGCATCAAATTGAAGCATTTTGCAACAATGCGTTTAATTTCGGCACGGTCAAACGGAATGGAGTTGACCAAAAATGAGATAGGTTATTGTGGATGGATGCCACATGCACCTGTAGGTCCAAACAGAACATTCCCAACTGTCACGAATTCTGAGAACTGCCCTGTCAAAGTTTGGCAATTTTTTGGTCTTAGGGATCTTAAGGGACTTTGCCGGTAGCCTCTTGCCTGGAATGACTGGGACGCTTGGTGCACAAAACGAGACCTCCAATAGCATTTACCCACCCACCCCAATGCTTTGGCGCAGTTCGTTCGACCCCACGAGCTATGGAATGAAAAATGTCGCACCTAGCACCTTTCCACTGCATCAAATTGAAGCATTTTGCAACAATGCGTTTAATTTCAGCACGGTTAAACGGAATGGAGTTGACCAAAAATGAGAGAGGTTATTGTGGACAGATGCCACATACACATGTAGGTCCAAACAAAACAATCCCAACTGTCACGAATTCTAAGAACTGCTCCGTCAAAGTATTATTGGCACCTTCCCCCAAGATGTAAGTTTTTTATGTTTATAATGTGCCCCCAGTGTCCTTGACATAGAGTTTCTTGACATTAATTTCATTCAAACATGTCTTCAATTCATCTTCAAAATGTTTTCAATACATCTCCAATGCCTTTTCCACGAAGGTTTATGCATATTTATACATGATTTGAGGGAAACCAATAGTCTCCAACTGACTCTTGAGTACTTGACTATTCATCTTTCATACTTATGCATTTTTTTTACATTTTTCATATGACAACTTGAACATATTTACAAAATTTGACAAGATGAAGACTAAATACATGATGAAATGGTTTATCATGACCTTATTTGATTAGGGCATATATAAGGAATTTTTTCATATTGATTCTATTGATCTAAAACCATTCTCTTGATCTAAAACCATTCTCAATGCTAAACATATCATCAATGGACTAAAGAACTATCATCATAATGTATGGCATCATGGGAAGTATCATGACTTGCACATAAGGAATTTAAATTATATTGTATATCAAGGTGTATATACATTAAAATCTAGTCCATAATGGTAGACATATACAAAAATTTGGCAAATATGCCAACTCAAAATATTTTTTACAAAATGTGGCATATGCCATGTCTCAAAATCTATATACAATCTACATGCCAAATAGCTACATCAAATACTACAAGTCCACTTGACCCTCAATCTGTGATGGATCCTCAATCTGTGATGGATCCTGAAAAAGTGTCCTCTTTGTACCAAAATGTCTAGTAATTGATGGAGGTGAAGTTTCCTGCATTAACAAGTCAAAACACAAATTTGATTAATCTCTTCAATGGTAAATAAAAATAAGTTAAAGTTAGTAAATAGATTCTTATCTACTACAATTAAGAACTTTCATTTATTAACATACATCTAAATCACTACAATCAACTATAAGACCACTAGATAAACTATAAATTATTTAGAAAAATTTAATTCAATTACCTCGACTCTATGTTGTTGTTTGGATAATCGTTCTGCAAATGATTTTCTCTTAAGACGATTAGGTGTCCTAGTGAAGCATGATGGCAAAGGTGGCACATCACTCACATTCTCAAGAGACTACATAAAAGCAAAGTAACATTGAAATAAATTAATATATAATTATTAAACAAAATAGGAAATGCATACATATAAAATAGGAAATGCACTACACAAAAACTTATCTACTAGAAAATAAGCACATACCACCATCGAGGCCTCCTGCATCAATTAAGAAGGACAAGAATGTAAGACTCTAAATGACTATAATCAAATATTTAAGTTTTCTAAATTATCAATTAAAGTACAATTCAATCAAATTACCTCCACCCTTTGTTGGCGTTGAGAAAGCCGTTCTGCAAATGATAGTCCCTTGGGTCGATCAGGAGTTCGAGAAAAGACTATTGGCAAAGATGCCACATCATTCACATTTTCAATTGACTATAAAATAAAATTAACATCAAGATATAAATTAATATATAATTACTCACAAAGAAATAAATGCATAAAAAAAGAGTTGATGTGTACAACAAATTATACCGGCAAGTCCAAGCCAAATTGGATGGCAGACAAAGTTCCATGATGAACTTCTGTCAACTCTCCCTCTGTCATCAACTGTTATCCCACTTAGATACATTAGTACTAATAAAGTTGTTTATATATTCAAATGGAATAGACCATAAAATTTAACTTTAAATTTTACCTGCATAAAAGATTGCTCATGCATTTCTCCTTCTCTATTGTTTATTGATCCGGTAGCTTCTACTCTTGTCCCTGACCCCTCAGCTTGAGTTCTGGACCCCATTGCCTCATCTCGTGAATGGAGATCATACTCTGATGTGTTCAACGGTGGCTCACTACTCTCCATAATAGGACCTAAGCATAAATGATTGCAAGAAATGCAATGATGGGGCACACATACATGTCTAGACGACGACGGTCTAGTAGTACCAGGTGATCCAATATCATCACCTTCATCATGCGCTTGTGCAAACTGAGATGTTTGTATAATCAAATGCTCGGTCAAAGAGTGTATGGCACCAAGGCCCTATTGTGTTGCATTTGCAACAACGTCTGGGTGCTGCATTTGGGGTGGAGAAGGGATAGCAGGAGGGGGAATATAGAGACCTTGTACTTGTTTAATTGCCCCAGGTCTATCTTGAGGCATTCCCTTGCCCACTCCTTGAAACTCTAAAATCAAACTAATTAACATGTTGACCCATGACAAACTCTGCATAGAGTTTACGGAAGAAATACAAAGGCACATCTAAATTGTTGTTGGGTGGTTTATCAAAAACCATCCACCAACGATCCCAAAAGTTTTGACTAATGCCCTCATGAATACACCATTTGATTGAAAACTTGGGCTTACGGACATCAACATGCAATCCAGTTTTAGGATTGACAAAGTTTTGGGCTAACATAGTTTTTGTAATCTCTAAATCTTTGACTTCATCATATGACAAACCGTTAGCATATTCGGCCTTCTTGGCTTCTCGCCATTGCCTAAATGATTCATGTTGGGTTGACAAGGTTTGAATATGATTAATGATTCCCTCTAAATTTGATGTCATTATAGACAATTGAGGGTGGCGGCGATACATTTCTATGATCCTACTTATATGATCAATATTTCTTTGAATATTCTCTTCTATTGTTGGAGGGGGAGGGTTTGGTGGTGGAGGGTTTGGGTTTTCATTTTGTGCATCCATTTTACCTAATTAAATTATAAAACATACCCACTTAGCATAAAAACCAAAAAAATTGCTTGAATATACAAAACAAACAAAAAAATGCACGAAATCTTACCTCTTTGGATCGGATATCCATTCTTCAGCTCTGATATCCATTCTTCAAAGATGAGACTACGTTTTGCAAGCTGCGGGTTTGCAAAAACGCAGTCTTTTTTCACTTTTTATGTTCTCCAAAATGGATATCCGTTTTCTTTTTCTCTATTGTTTTCATTGTTTTTTATTTTAGCATTTTAGCATTTTTAGCATTTTAGTATTTAGGCATTTTAGCTATAAAATACAATCCAAATTTTAGAAGGACTATCATATGAAAGGAGAGATTTTGGACAAACTATCAAAATTTATATAGGATTATGATGATATATATATTTGATTTTTATATGATTTACTTATACTAAGGTATCTCATAGTATTTTAAAGGCACTTTTGAATAGATAATTGTCATAAAAAAAATTGTAAAAGCAAGTAGTTTTGACCTGTAAGTTCCAACAAATCATTGGATTGATGTCATTTATATTTCTAAAGGTGACAAATCAACTTAGCACATCCTCAACATCATAGGATTGATGTTGATAGAGAGAGCAAGATAGAGAGAGGGAGATATCTATAGAGGTAGATACAGGAGAGAGGTAGATGCAGGTTAGGGGTTAGGGATTAGGGCCATTATTTAGGGTTTACAGATTTAGAGAGAGAGAGAGACTACTTTTGACATGCAACCGTAAACCCTAAATAATGCCCCTAAACCCTAAACCCAAGTAACCCTAAATAATTCTTCCAAATCCTAAACCCTAACCCCTAAACCATAAGCCCTAAATAATTCCCCTAAGCCCTAAACCTTGAACCTGAGAAAGGGAGTCCTAGTTTTCTAGTTTCCATTTGCTTCGTCGATAAGGGAAAGGGAAAGATAGAGGGGAGATATAGGATATATAGGAATGATAGGGGAATGACTGGGATGCATGATTAAACCTAACCCCTAACCCCTAACCCCTATTTCTTAACCCCTAAACCCTAAACTTGAGAAACCATAAACCCCTAAATCCTAAACACTAAACCCAAGAAACCCTAAACCTCTATCTCTCTATCTCCCTATCTCACTATCTTCCCATCACTATCATTCCTTTACCTCTCAATCTCTCTCCCTATGCTTTAGCCATGTCCCTCACTCTATATCTCCCTATTGGTCCTCTCTCTCTAAACACTAAACCCTAAACCTCTAAACCTTAACCCCTAAACCCTAAACGCGAGCAACCCTAAACCCTATCTCCTATCTCTCCCTTATCTCCCTATCTCTATTGTCCTTCTACCTCTCAATCCTTCTCCCTATTTCTCTAGACATATCACTCACTCTCTATCTCCCTATCTCTCCCCTTTGTCACCTCTATCTCTCCCTATCTGTCTCCTCTCTCTTTCTATCTAGCTATCTCCAAAATTGAGAAACCCTAAACCCAGGTACACCCTAAATCCAATCAACTCTAAACCTATATCTCCCTATCTCTCCCCTATCTCCCTATCTCTATCATCCCTCTACCTCTCTTGATCTCTCTCCTTATGTCCGTGGCCATGTGCCTCACTCTCTATCTCCTTATCTCTCTCCTTCGTCTCCTCTCTCTATCTCCCTATAATTCCTCTCTCTCTCTATAAACCCTTAATCCAAAACCCTAAACCTCTAAACCTAACCCCTAACCCCTAAACAATTTAATCCTAAACCCTAAATAATGCCCCTAAACCCTAACCCTTGACCCCTAAACCTGAGAAACCCTAAACCCCTAAACCTTAAACCCCAAACCCCTAAACCCTAAACCACTATCTCCCTATCTCTCCCCTATCTCCCTACCACCTTTGTCCCTCTACCTCTCAATCTCTCTCCCTATGTCTCTAGCCATGTCCCTCACTCTCTATCTCCCTATCTCTCCCGTCAGACTCCTCTATATCTCCCTATCATTCCTCTCTCTGTATAAACCCTAAATCCAAAACCCTAAACCTCTAAACCTAACCCCTAACCCCTAAACAATAAATCCTAAACCCTAAATTATAATGCCCCTAAACCCTAACCCCTAACCCCTAAACCTGAGAAACCCTAAACCGCAAACGCCTAAACCCTAAACCCAAGTAACCATAAACCACTATCTCCCTATCTCTCCCCTATCTCCCTATCACCTTTGTCCCTCTACCTCTCAATCTCTCTCCCTATGTCTCTTGCCATGTCCCTCACTCTTTATATCCCTATCTCTCCCCTCAGACTCCTCTATATCTCCCTATTGGTCCTTTATCTCTCTCTAAACCCTAAACCCTAAACCTCTAAACCTTAACCCCTAACCCCAAAATCCTAAACCCTAAACCCTAAATAATGCCCGTAAACCCAAGCAACCCTAAACCTCTATCCCCCTATCTCTATCATCCCTCTACCTCTCAATCTCTCTCTCTCTCTATGTCTTTGGACATGTCTCTCACTCTCTATCTCCTATCTCTCCCCTTTGTGTCCTCTATCTCTCCCAAACTCTATCAGTCCCCTCTCTCTATCTCTCTTTAAACTGTAAACCCTAAACCCCTAAACCCGAGAAACCCTAAACCTCTAAACCCTAAATAATTCCCCTAACCAACCTCTAAACCACTTCTCTGTATAGGTGCAACTAATACAACTTTTTCATTGTTTTCCACATTTAATTATATTCTTTTCCATTTTCCAAGTCCTACATGTGTCCAAGTTGTATTGTTTGTCAAGTTTTTAGTCTAATTGTTAGTCCCAGCTCTCATGGTTATTAAAATGTTAGTATATTATAGTTAGATTTATCCTTTAGTAACATTAATATACACATTGTTGCACAAACAACCACACTGAAACATAACCTTACCTAATTAAGGTTAACCTTTTAAAAGGTTCTTTCATAAATGGCGAGCTTAACAGATCCAACTAGTTCAATGTTCTTATAGTCCATGCTTACCCTTCCAAGAGAGTTCATGCCATGTTAACTTTGCATTATGTCCTAACATATCACATGAAGGACATCATCATCACAAGGAATAACAATGTCATGAAGGATTAACGAAGGTGTAGCTTCACCACATAAAGTATCATTCATAATTTTATCACTAGAGGGTAAGGGTATATCATGTGTATCCTTCTCAAACCATGTATCATGAATCAAATCATATGAAGGATTGCATAAAGCAATTTAGGGCATGAAATCCAAAACGCCCCAAAACACAACCCCTACTGCCCCACCATTCCTATCCTCAAAATATTGGAACCTAGTCTAGAAAAGTGATTATTTCACCTGATGAACAAAATTGAATATTTTATTATTGATTCTTTGAGTAATTAATTAGTGATGGTTCTTAGTGTTTAACAAATCCTTATGGATCAATGTGTAAAGAAGCTACCAATATTAATTTGCCCTCCTCCTTCACTAGAAATGGTCTTTAAGGAGGTTCATATATTGATGGGAGATCCAAGATTTAAGAGGTGTATTTTCCAAAATCTCTCCTTTCATATGATACAGTCTTTCTAGAATTTGGATTGTATTTTATAGCTAAAATGCCTAAATACTAAAATGCTAAAAATGCTAAAATAATAAAATAAAAAACAATGAAAATAATAGAGAAAAAGAAAACGGATATCCGTTTTGATAACGGATATCCGTTTTCAAAATGGATATCCGTTTTGAAAACGGATATCCGTTATCAAAATGGATATCCATTTTGGTTTGGTATCCAAACCAAAACAGATATCCGTTTCAAAGTCAAACTTTGCCAAGTCACGATTTGGCTAAGTAAAAACGCGATTTTTTTCCTATTGCCACTGTTTGGCCCATGATGATCCTACACATACCCACTTGACCTTGTAAAACATCTTGTAATATTTATCCTAAGTCATTACATTATCCCATTTATCCCACTTACATTATCCCACTTGATCACCTTTCCAATTAATTAAATAAACCTCTTTATTTAATTAATCCCTCTTCACATACATCCCACAAATAATTTAAATTAAATATTTAATCAAATCTATCATTATGAAATGTCACATGACTACAACTCTTCTCATGCACACATAATTTAAATAATTTTATTATTTAAATTTTGAGATTCCCCTCACATCCTATTTTTAGCCCCACTTATTTGTGCATCATAAGGCATTTTCTATTCAAGATAAATAAAAGAATCCCACTTATTCCGTCACATCCTAATTTTAGCCTCATGTCATAACCCACTTAATGTTCGTCATAGGCACTAAAATCAACTTTTAATCCTAGCCCTACACATCACACATTTGACTTTTGATCTCAACCATCCAATCCCATCAGCCTTTGCCTATAAATATGGCCTCAGACAAGCCATTTGAGATCCATCTTCTTCTAGTATCCTCACTCTATTGAAATATTCTTCCAATCCTCTAATCTTCTCGTCTATTTTCCTCTATCATCTTCATCTTATCATTATGCCGCGAAAATGAGAAATCAACATCCAAACATCAATCTTCATCAATCAATCATGCATGCGATATCTGAGGATATATAGGTGTCGAAGAAGAGGATGGACTAGATGACATGGATGATGGAAATTTGATATTGTGCTTTTGAATAATGTGAGTCAACTCATCAATTTTCTTCTCATAACACTTATGCTCATATCCTAGTTTCTTGCAACATGCACACTTTGGTCTCTCCTTCTTAGATGATTCCTCTTTGGGAGAAGATGAGGATTTAGGTGAATTATTTGACTCCTTTTCTTGCTCAGTGTTCTTCAAATCCTTATTTTTCTATTTCTTGCCTTTGCTAGTTGAAGTATTTTGTTCCTTTGTACCTTGATTAGTAAGAAGAGATTGAGGTTTAGGAGACTTCAATGTGCCCATGTGTACTAACTTAGTGATGTAGAGTAGGGGTAGTCAAGATCAAATTCAATTAATCAACACCTTTCAAGAACCCTAGCACATCAATCAAGGTGGTTTTTTTCACTCGTTAGTATCATACGTAGTAGTACTTCAACAAAGCTTAATTGCGATGAGAGGAACCTCCTGCAACAATATACTAAAAAAATGCACGGAATAATAGAAATACATATAAATAGTAGAAACAAAAAAGGAATTTATTGATTTCAAGCCACTTCAAGGGTGCAACCTCCTTTGAGCAAGCTCAATACAATAAATTCATGGATGCCTTCATTGGCCTCAACACGTACTTATATACTAAGTCTAATATAAACAACTATTACTTCCCATGAATGTGGGATAATACAATATGCTCACAGGACAACTTACAAAGCATATGCACCCAAATGTAATATACTAGCAAAGTAAAGAGAAGGGTTAAACATGGGTTCCTAACATCCCCTCCCTCTTAGAAAAGCTTTGTCCTCAAAGCTTAAGATGTGGAAATTGTTGTTGAATCTAAAGGAGTGGTTCCCATGTAGCATCCTCTAGTTGCATTCCATGCCACTGAATTAAGACCTCTATGATAGATCTGGAGAGAAGCTAATGAGTGCGCCTATCGAGGATTGCCTTTGGCTCCAAAATGATGGATCCTTCGTTATCCAGTTCTGGTAAAACAGTTTGTGCTCTGACATTGGTGCCAAGAACTTTCTTTAGACAAGAGACATGAAATACTGGATGAATGCGGGAAGAAGGAGGAAGCTCCAATTTATAAGCAACCGACCCAATATTTTGAAGAACCTTATATGGCCCATATAACTTTGGAGCCAGCTTATGGTGCCTTTTTAGTTTAAGGGATGATTTCTTGTATGGCTGTAGACGAAGAAAAACCATATCACCTACTTGAAAAGTGTGCTCAGAATGGTGCTGATTAGCTTGTTGTTTCATTTAATTTCTTGCCATGTGAAGATTGTCCTGCAAGATGTGAAGAATCTGATCCCGGGTTCAGAGAACTATGTCGTATGCTTGAACTGGTGAACTACTGGGGGTGTATGGAAGGAACACTGACGGTGCCTGACCATAGACTGCTTCATATGGAGTCATTTTAGATGCAGTGTGGTAGGAGGTATTGTACCACCATTCAGCGAGAGGGAACCACTTTGCCCACTAATGTTGTTGTTTTGAGGTGAAGCAATGAAGATAAGTTTCCAAACATTTGTTGATAATTTTAGTCTGACCATCTATTTGTAGGTGATACCTAGAACTCATCTTTAGTTTGGTGCCAGTGTGTTGAAATAGTTCTTGCCAAAAATGACTGGTGAAAGTTGCATCACGATCTGAGACAATGGAAGAAGGGATGCCATGAAGACGAAAGATCTAGTCCATGAATATTTGTGCGACTGACGAGGCTATATAGGGATGGCTGAGGGCACAAAAATGACTATATTTAGAGAGGTGATCAACCACAACCAAGATCACTGTCTTTCCTCTAGATTTAATGAGTCCCTCAATGAAATCCATAGAAATATCTATCCAAATCTGTGTAGGGATGAGCAAGGGTTCGAGCAATCTAGGAAGGAGTGTCATTTTACCCTTGTTGCATTAGAAGGTATCACATTCAACCACCATCTGTTAAATTTCCCTTTTCATTCCCTTCCAATAGAAGTTACGCCATGCTCGCTCATAAGTTTTGGGGAACCCAGAGTGCCTTACCGATGGAGAAGCATGGAGTTCATAGAAGATAGCCTGTTGAAGATCTGTGCTCTAGGGAAGCACTAGAAGACCCTTGTATCGTAGAGAAGAACCATCCCAAGAGTAATGTGGTACAGTAGAAGGGTTAGTGGCCAACTGTTGAATGATTTGAGATAATGAAGAGTCATTGACATAGCCCTGCTAGACAGATTCCAACTAATTTGGAACAGGCATAAAAATAGCAGAAAGGGAAGCTTGGTCATCAAATGTACGAGAAAGAGAATCTGCCATAATATTGTCCTTACCCTTCTTATAAGTGATCTCATAGTCATAACCGATGAGTTTGTTGACCCATTTCTGTTGTACTGAGGAGGAGACCGATTGTTCCAAGAAATATTTCAAACTCTGGTGATCAGTCTTGATGCAAAAATGATTCCCTAGTAGGTATGGCTGCCACTTCTGCACTGCATGCAAAATAGCCATCATTTCCTTCTCATATGTAGAGAGTACTAAATTCTTGCCAGAAAGGGCTTTGCTGGTGAATGCAATGGGATGTCCATCTTGAAGGAGAACATCACCAAGTCCATTGCCGCAAGCATCACTCTCAATAGTGAAGGTCTTGGAAAAATCTGGCATAGCTAGAACAGATGTAGTACACATAGCTTGTTTTAGCTTTTCAAATGCACACTCAGCAGCATGTGTTAAGATAAAAGTGTCCTTTTTTAACATATCTATTAATAGAGCTGCAATCTTCCTGTAATCCTTGACAAACTTGTGATAGTAGCCATTTAGCCCCAAAAAACCATGGAGGCTCTTGAGTGTCTGAGGATGCAGCCAATTTTTCATGGCATCTATTTTTGAAGGATCATGCGAACCCCTTGGGCTGAAACAATATGCCTGAGATACTCCACTTCCTCCTAGACAAAAACACATTTAGACTATTTGCACAAAGATGATTATTAGAGAGAAGTTCCAATATGAGATCTAGATGTTGGAGATGCTTAGCCCATGTTTTACTATAGATGAGGATATCATCGAAGAAGACCAAAATGAATTTTCGCAAGTAGGGATGAAATATTTTATTCATTAATGCTTGGAATGTTGAAGGAGCATTAGTGAGGCCAAAGGGCATGACCAAAAACTCATAGTGGCCATCATGCATGCAGAAAGCTGTTTTAGGGATATCATCCTCATGAACCCAAATTTGGTGATACCCAGAGCGAAGATCCAACTTGGAGAAAAAATGAGCACCGTGAAGCTCATCAATAATAGGAATCAGAAACTTATCCTTGATTGTGATGTGATTAAGTGCTTGGAAGTCAATGCAGAGGCACCATGACCCATCTTTTTTCTAGACAAGAAGAACTGGTGAAGAAAAGGAATTGGTACTAGGGCGAATAATACCTTGCTTTAGTAAGTCTCAAACGAGCATCTCAATCTCTGTCTTTTGGTGAAATGGGTAACGGTAGGGCCTGATGTTGGAAGGAATGCTTCCAGGAAGGAGTTGAATATAGTGGTCTTCTAGTCATGAAGGTGGCAATCCCATTGGTTCGGCAAAGACACATGCATACCTATCCAAAATTCGTTGTAGATTAGAAGGAGTAGTGGATACCACTGATGGTTGCATCTGAATGGAATGGAGCTAAGCAATGACACCATGTGAATTCTTCTTAAGAAGCTTTTCTATGTGATGGGAACTTATGATGCTGCGAGATCTTGGTTGTAATTCCTTCAATGTGTGTTTTTTCCCATTGTCTGAAAACTGCATCTACATTTTAGCAAAATCCCATAAGATGGGTCCAAGTGTGCGTAACCATTGGGCGCCCAAAACCACATCACATCCACCTAAGGGAAATGAAAACATGTTAGAGTGCAGGTTATAATCGCCAATAGAGATACGCACATTAAGACACTTCCCTTTGCAAGGTAATGTGCCCCCATTGGTAATCATGACTTGAAAGTTGGAGAAAGGATGGACAAAACAATCAGCCTGTTTGGTGATCTGAGGGTAAATGAAGTTATGAGTGCTGCCAAATCAATGAGTATTATAAGAGGGAACTTCTTGAGGTAACCCTTGACCCACATGGTTTATGGGGCGGTGATTCCTGCTAAATAATGGAGAGAGATCTCTAGGTGGTCTTCTTGAGAAGTAGGGTCAACAAGCGGCTGCTGAGTATCACCCTGATCATCCACTGTATCAGGAGAATCTACAAAATATTTAGTTTCAGGTGGAGAATCCACATCCAAGACATTGGTCTCTGTCAGGAGTTAAAACCCTTTAAACAAATGACCCTGATTAGGTTTCCTTCTCACAAGAATTAAAATTCCTTTCAATAGATCATAGTAACTTGGGAATTATCATTGGGACTGGGTAAGAAGAGCACAAATAACCTACAACCTTGCACATTTATACAAGGTATAAACACTTGAAAGTTCCAAATAATTAGAGTTAAACCAAGAGGGAGGATATATCTATCTTGCACATCCTGACTCTGTTGCCCCAAAATAGATAAAGCACTGGTCCTATTCATTATCAATTTTTATACCTTACTCATATTTGGAAACCTTAGTCTTAGAAATACTTTCAAGCCTTATACCTACTTTATACCCATTTGCCACCGTGAAGGTCAATCAAGTTTGCACTATCAATTAAGGTATACCCATCTAGGTCTAGGAGAGCCTGAAGTGAAGGGGGTTTTAGCCATATCTGCTCTGTGTCATTAGCCAAAAATGTTAAGAGAGCTTGGAAACCTCTTAGGGTTAACAACCTACATTTTTTTGACCTAACAGGTCAGATGCGTGACATTGGTTATGATCTGAGATTCAAGGACAATGGATGTAAGATCATGGAGAGATCTGAAATAGTGATTGCTACTGGTAAGAAGACTAAAGGTAATGTCTATCATTTGAAAGGAACTAATGATTAATGTTTGTTGGCTCAGACTGATGAGAGTTGGCTATGGCATAGAAGGATGTGTCATATCAATTTTGACAATTTGGTGAATATAAGTTCTGCACAGGATGTAAGAGATTTGCCTAAAATTGTGAAGCTTGCCAACAACATTTGCAAGGAGTGTCAATTTGGGAAACAAACAAGAACAAACTTCAAAGGCAAAGAACAATTCTCTACTGGATTGTTGGAGCTATTACATACAGATTTGTGAGGTCCCACAAGAACGACAAGTCTGCAAGGTGACATGTAATTTATGTTTCTTATTGATGATTATTCTAGAATGACTTGGGTCACCTTTCTAAAAGAAAAATCTAAAGCCCTAGAAAAGTTCAAATCTTTCAAGGTAATGGTTGAGAATGAGTTAGAGTTGAGGATCAAATGCTTAAGGTCTGATAGAGGAGGTGAGTTCACATCAAATGAATTCAATATTTTTTGTGAAGAATAAGGGATAAAGAGACAGTTGCTTGCACCTAGGAATCATTAGTAGAATGGAGTTATTGAAAGAAAGAACATGACAATCCAAGAGGCTGCTAGGACTATGTTAAAGGAAGCCGACCTACCAAAAGTGTACTAGAGAGAAGCCATACATACTGCTTTGTACATCCTAAATAGAGTTCAAGTTAAAGGTAATGGCCTCCTTATGAATTGTGGTATGGAAAAATTCCTACAGCAAAATATTTCAAGGTTTTTGGAAGCAAATGCTATATTAGAAAAGAAGAAGATCTAGGAAAGTTTGATGCTAGATGTGATGAAGGAATTTTTCTTGGTTATTCTACCAAGAGCAAGGCCTGTCGGTGCTACAATAAGAGACTGAAAAAGACTGTTGAGAGTGCTAATGTGAAGGTAGATGAAGACATGGAAAGAATATCAGATCTGGGTGGCTATGAATCAGATGAACCTATGGCTATAGCGAATGAATAAAAAATTGAACAAGAAGACATTCAAGGTGAAGAAGAGGCTCCATAAAGTGTTGTTAAGACTCCCAAGAATGTAAGGATTAATCATTCTGAAGATCAAATTATAGGTGACAAAAACAAAGGGGTACTGACAAGGAAAAGAGATGTTGAAGAATAAGTGAATTATTGTTTGCTTTCAAAAGTTGAACCTAAAAATGTTAGTGAAGCTTGTAATGATGAAAATTGGGTAAAGGCTATGGAAGAAGAATTGATGCAGATAGAGAAAAATCAAACTTGGGAACTAGTTCCAAGACCTATTGACAAGAATGTGATTGGCACCAAATGGGTTTTCAAAAACAAGATTAATGAGAATGGAGAAGTAATAAGGAGCAAGGAAAGATTGGTATGCAAAGGATATTCTTAAGTTGAAGGAAAATATTTTGAGGAGACCTTTGCTCCTGTGGAAAGGATTGAAGCACTAAGAATGTTTTTGGCATTTGTAACATTCAAAGATTTAAAAGTGTATCAGATGGATGTCAAGTTTCCATTCTTAAATGGTTAGCTGGAAGAAGAGGTCTACATTGAAAAACCAAAAGGATTTCAGTTATCAAACCAAGATAAGTGTACAGATTAAAGAAGGCCTTGTATGGATTGAAGCAAGCCCCTAGAGACTGGTATGCAAGGTTAGACAAGTATTTGTTGCAATTAGGGTTTAGTAAAGGCACTGCTGACAACAATCTCTATTTCAAAATTAATGATAGTGAAATCCTGATTGTTGTAGTATTTGTTGATGATATTACCTTTGGAGGAAATGAAGGTATGTGCATGAAGTTTGCATGAGAAATGCAAAATAAATTTTTGAGATGTCTATTTTTGGTGAAATAAATTTCTTTCTAGGTCTACAAATTACTCAATCAGATAAAGGAATCTTCATTTCTAAGTCTAAGTATGTGAAAGAGTTGTTGAAGAAGTTTGGGATGGAGGATTGCAAACCAGTATGTACTCCCATGGTGACTGGCTGCAAGTTGAGCAAAATCGATGAATCACCTAAGACTGATTAGAAAAAGGTATAGATCTATGATTGCAGGATTACTTTATCTAGCTCACTAGACATGATATAATGCATGTAGTATGTCTTGCAATAAGATTTCAAGAAGATCCTAGAGAGTCACATGTGATGGCAGTCAAGAGAATCTTGAGGTATTTAAAAGGTACATTAGATCATGGCTTATGGTATCCAAAGGATAATGATTTCACCCTCAGTGCTTATACAGATGCAGATTGGGCCAGAGATGTTGATGATAGAAAAAAAAGTACAAGTGGAGGTGCTTTCTTCTTGGGTGATAGATTGGTTTCATGGCTAAGCAAGAAGCAAGATTCAATCTCCTTGTCTACTGTAGAAGTAGAGTATATTGCAACAGCATGTTGTTGCACTCAAGTGTTATGGATGAAGCAGACTTTGAAGGACATAAGAGTTCTATATGAAGATCTAATTGCAATCTTTTGTGACAATACAAGTGCTATAAATATTGCAAAGAATCCAGTGATGCACTCAAGAACAAACGATATATCAATAAGGTATCACTTTTTGAGACAAAAAGTGAGAGAGAATGAATTAAAGATGGAATATGTGTCCACAAAGGATCAGATTGTAGATATTTTTTGTAAGCCTTTGCCTAAGGATACTTTTGATTATCTCAGAGAAACGTTAGGGGTTATTACCCCTCCTACTCTAAACTAAGATGCATAGGAATGCATCAGTCCAGTGGTGCTCGAAGCCTCAATTTTTTTTGGATTGATGTTTTGAGAGCTACCTCTTAGGGGGAGTAGCTAGATGTTATTGACATAATTTCCTAATTAAGAGCAATAAGTGTTACAGTGTCGATGAAAGAACAATTTCAGTTTGATTAGAGCAACTAAGTGCAAGTATGTGCCCTTTGCCATTAATGTCAAAGGGAGAGAGAAATAATGTGAAAAACTCAAGGGGAGAAAGAGTGTAGATGTGTAAAAAGAAAGGGGGAGTATTTTGTCTTGATGGTCTTTATAGTTTTTCACATCATATGTTGCCATCAATGACAAAGGGGGAGATTGTTGCAAGTAACCGGTGTTGTCATTGATGTCAACATATCTATGTTGTCATTGGTGTCAACTGTGCTCTTTTTTTATCTTGCTTGTAGTGAGTTAGATGCTTTGAATTGGTATATATAAGTACCAAAGATAATGAGAGAGTGCTCCTGATATTGAGTTTCCAAGTGCTTTTGAGAAAATTTGCTCTCTTAGTGGAAACAGTGAGTTACTCTATTTACAGAAGAACAGTCCAGTATGTTGCTCCACATTTCTTGTAGATTACATATATTTGTCTACAGATTGGAATTTATTTAGAGGCATGTCTAAAGATTCTATGTTCCATGTTTGAGCCTCTAATATGAAGATTTGAGTGATTTATGTTCACCAGAGTAAAAGCTATTTTTTCTAAGTATTCACTAGTGATAGGGAGAATGCATTCTGCTCCACATTTCTCTGCATTGAAGTTTTATAGTCTATGGTTCTGGAATTAAATTTTTAATGTTTTTATGTGCCTTCAACTGTAATGGTTCATGATTTGGTGGTCTGCAAGTGATCGTTTCTATATGATAGTGGATAACAGTTATGTTTAAGTGTTCTTGATTGAAGAATCATATGGATAAAGTGTTTGGAGGTTGTGTGGATGTTCTTAGAAGACTTAGTGTTAACACCAGTCTTGGATGAACTGGTTGTTTTTACTACTTGTAGAGATGCATTGAATATTGTGCAAGCATGTTGTGGCGTGGAAGATTGCATTTGAGTCCCAGCTAAGGCATAATGTGATCTGCATACATTTTTTCCTTAGCTAATTTTTTTTAGGTCTAGACCTATTTCTATGTATGTTTGTAATGTTGACCTTGGAGATTGTTCCAATGGTTGATGAATGTAATGCCGACCTTGATGTACATTCCAAGGTTGGTGAATTGTATAAAAACATGTAATGAAGTTGCAAAAGAGATGTCCTTGTGTGAAAATGTGAAGATAAGTGAAAAGGTGTATGAAGAGCACAATAGAGGAGCTATATTGTGCTTCAATGGAAGTGTTATCACCCAGTTTTGCACCCTTGCATGAAGCTGTTAAAGCTCTGCAAACTAGAATAACATGGGATTGATCTCTAAGTGTGGGACTTTGCTAAATGAGATCAAACCTCCAGAGAAGGCCGGCTTCCTTGTCTAGTTATTACCTAAAACTACTGTATTCTGAGGGGAAAAGGGAGAGAGAAAGCTTGTAATGGAAAAGAGACAAAAGCTTGAAAATAAGGGTGATGCACCAGACAGATTTAAAGAAATTCCCACAATACTGAGAAGATGCACAATGTAATCAAATACAACGAGTAGGTATACACAGATTAGATGACTCTAGCAGAGGTGAGAAGCAATTTGATTGAGAGGAATGAAACATTCATAGACAGATCATATGCAGACTCACACAGAACTAAGAAAAATTAGTAAAGAGGTAAAATTAACTTGCATATATTCAATGGAAAGGTACGGTTACAGCATATGAAAACCCTGTTTGGAAAGAGAAAAGATTTAATGCCAAAAAATTTCCAACCCTATTTACAACATTTGAATGCATATATATAGCATTCCAAAACTATTCTAAGTCGGTTACAAAAACTCCCTCAAAGAGCTGTCATAGAAAAATATCTCCCTGAAATGACTGTCCAGCTGCATTAGTTATGGCATTGAAATCTGGAACTGGGCAGATGAGGAGATATTTAGAGTCTTTATTGCAGCTGCTTACTCATCGCCAATCTTCAGCCAACACATCAGTGAGGAGATATTTTGATCATGAATGTGAGCAGCTTCCCTTACCTACAACAATGAATGCAAAAACTATCTATATCTCGTTCAAGAAGTTGCTGAAACGTCCAGTCGTCCAAAACATGCAACTCGAGATCTGAATTTGAAAAAGTGACAAAACTCCTAAAAAACCCTGCCAAATGAAAGAGGGGGGAAAAATATGCAACTTTGCCTCTTACAGCAGGTCAAAATTCACCAAAATGGAGGAGATACAGGTGGTCAAACTTTCGGTCAACTACCTGTATATATCGCTTTTGCATCTCTGTGTATATCGCTGCATACTGGCACCTAAATCAGCACCTAAAAATTCATTCTGTAGCTCCTTTGCATGTACATGGCACTTTGTATGTATCCCTATGCTTTTGGCGCTGAAAGGCCCTTGCAGTCAGCTTGTATATCTAAAATTGCATATGCATACAATTTCTCTTGTTTGTGCGGGCCCCACCATTTGTCTCTCCTCCTCTGAATATGCAAACATACAAGCCACAGACCTGAAAATGACCGTTAGCTGCTTTTCCTTGTATCACTTTTCCTTGTATATCGGCTTGTATATTCGAACCTACAAGTCGATATACATTCCACTGTATCATTTGAACCTTTGTATGTATATGATATACAAACCTCTTTGTATCTTCACGGGCCCTACCACTTGTATCTCTGAGATATACAAACTCCTTTGCATATTTCTTTGTGTCGACCCTTTGTATCTCCCTTCGCGACACTGTAGCAAATGCACATTTGTTTGTATATACGGATATACAAAAGCAAATATACAAACTCCCTTACATACAAATAGGGAATCTTTGAAGGAATATACCCGCGATGCATATCTTCATTTGCATATAGCCGATTGTATGTGCGAACATACAAAGCAATATACAAGCCTTTTTATGCATACAAGCGTGGAATATTCTGAGGAATCTTCAATGTATATTACCTTGTATATCTCAGCCTTTGTATTTTTGGCGAATGTACATCCACTGTAGCACATGTATGTTCGCTGGCCTTGTACATTTATCATTGCATATTTTGCTTGTATATGCAAACATACAAGCGCAAATATGCATTTCATCATTGCATATTTCTACACTTGTATATCTGAATATACAAGCCCCCTTTGTAGAAGCAAACCCGATATACATTTAGAGAATATTCTGAGAATCTGCGGAAGATTCCCTAAATGTATATACATTTCCTTGGCCTGATATACATTCAAAAAATGTATAAAATTCAAATTTTCCTATATTTTCTAAGGCCGATGGAGATTGCAAGCCTGCCAAAAGTACATTTGAACTGAATGTTTGACCAAACTTTGACCATCCATAACTTCTTTATTTGGCTGAATTTCAAGGTGATGTAAAAAGCAAACCTGCCTATTTTTTCAAGCTCTTTCTAATGGTAAGGTTTTTTAGGCAATTTTTTCCAAAGGCTTTTCAAGGAAAATACTAGGTTGACAGTTTGACTCTGGTCTGAGGAAAAGTGGGTCAACAATTTGGTGACCTCTATGGGATGTTTGCCTGCTAAACATAAGATAAGTGGCCTCGAATAGCCATTGGGCATGGGGTCAGACCTAAAACGTGTTGGAAAACTGGAACCTCCCTCCAAAATACAAAAAGGGGAAAGGGGACTACATTCTCCTAATGACAATGCAATCTGTGCAGAAGCACTTATGGAAAGAAAGAAATCTAATCTACTAATTTACAAAGCACTCATACCTCAAAACACTTCTTCAAGTGTATCCCATTGACTGGGATAGGTAGATTTTGTCCATCCATAGTTGCCAACTGGAATGCATTGTGCTCCTTGCATTCAGTAATGAGAAATGGGCCACCCCACATGCTGTCAAATTTGGAAAGCTTTCCTGGTCTGCTTTTCAATTCACCCCATTTGAGCACCATATCACCCATTCTAAAGTTTCTGGGAATGGCCTTTCGATCAAAACTTCTTTTGGTCTGTAGCTGATGATATTCCATAGTCTTCATAGCCTTGTCTCTGATTTCTTCAAGCTCCATAAGTTGAGCATATCTAACAGCCATGGGATCTTCCTCTTCAAACATTTCTAGCTGATTCATGATGTCTAGTGCTGGCAGTTCTATAGAGATAGGCAATCTTGCTTCCTTCCCATATACTAACATATATGGAGAATTTCCAATGGACCTCTTAGGAGTTATTCTATCTGCCCATAAGGCATAATTCAAATTAGTGTGCCAGGTCCTTTGGTTGTCCTCCATTGATCTTTTAATAATCCTTATGAGATTTTTGTTGGTAGACTCAGCCAAACCATTACCCTGTGGGTAATAATTAGAAGAAGTATTCAAATAAATCCCATTTTTGACAGCCCAATCAGTTATCTTTAGGCCAACAAAAGCTAAAGCATTGTCAGAAATTATTGACTCAGGCACTCCAAATCTGGAAATCAAATCATGATAAAAATTTAAAACAACATTTTCATTTGATTCCTTTAGAGCTACTGCTTTAGTACATCTTGTGAAAAAATCTGTAGCTGTAAGAATCCACTTGTGGCCTACACTTGATGGTGGATTATTAGGACCTATGAAGTCCATACCCCATCTCATGAAGGGTTGCTCTATTTGAATTGGCCGTAAAGGTAAGGCTGGCAGCCTTTCTTTTCCTGCAAAAATGACACACTTTACACATTTCCTTGCCCATGCATGGGCATCCTTAAATAAGCTGGGCCAGTAATATCCAGCTCTCATTATCTTCCAGGCAGTAGTCTTTGGGGCAAAATGACCCCCTGCTATCCCATCATGAAATTCATGCAATACCTTATCAGTCTGATCTTTATCAATGCACCTTAATAATACACCATTAAAGTCCTTTCTGAAAAGGATGCCATTTATTAAAACATATGGAACCAATTGCAGTCTATAATATCTTCTTTTAGTTCTATCTAGACCTGCTGGACATTTGCCAGTTTGCAAAAACTTAGTCATATTAGTAACCCAGCTTGTGTTCGCTACTGCTGCATTATCTTGAGGTGCATCCTCAATGGTAAAAAGTGTCTCATCCTCCTTATTGGAACTAGTAGCGAGCTGCTCACTGAGTCCTCTACCTCTAACAAGCTTAGTTACTTGGATATCCACATCATATTCCATGACCTTGGTGATCCAACCGGCTCTTTTCTCATTTATATCTTTGCTCAACAGGAACTCCTTCACGCTGGGATGAGCCACCATCAAATGTATCTTGTTATTAGAAACAAGATGCTGAAACTTCTTGAGGCTCCTTATCACTGCAAGGACGTGCTTCTCAACAAAGCTATACCTCTGTTCTTATTCTTCCAGCCCCTGACTGAAAAAAGCAATTGGCTGCTCAAAGCCGCTACTCTGCGTTTGCACTAAAATCGCAGAGATTGTATCTAGGCCGCCATAAGCATATAGAATAAAATCTTTGGAAAAGTTAGGATGTACCAAGGTTGGTGCAACTGACAATGCTTCTTTTATAGACTCAAAACTGAGTCTGGCCTCTTTTGTCCAATTAAAGACTATATCCTTTTTCAACATGGATGTCAAAGGTTTCAAAAGGTTTGTGATATCAGGGATGAACCTTCACAGAAAATTAATTCTGCCAATAAAACTTTGTAATCCCTTCTTATGACTTGGTAAAGGTAGCTCTAAAATTGCCCTTACTCTTTCAGCATCAATAGTAATGCCTTCTTTTGAGACAACGTGCCCTAATAGCTTGCCTTCATGGACAAAAAAAATGCATTTGTTTGGATTAAGGGATATCCCAAACTCTCGACATCTCTCAAAAACTTGCCTTAAGTGGGATAAATGTTCAGATGCATTCTTGGAAAAAATTGTTATATCATCTAAGTACACCAGCACCAGTTTGTATAGCAAACCCTTCAATGCCATATCCATGGCTCTTTGAAAGGTCAAGCCAGCGTTAGAGAGACCAAAAGGCATCCTCCTGTAGGCCATGGTGCCCCACTTGGTAGTGAAAGCAGTTTTGAACTGATCCTCCTCCTTGACTAACACCTGATTGTAACCAGAAAATCTGTCAAGCAAAGAAAATCTCTCTGAGCCAGCCACTGCTTGTAAAATCGGCTCCATTGATGGAAGTGGGTAGTGGTCTTTTAGGGAGGCTCTGTTCAGGTCCCTGAAATCAACACACAACCTAATTTCTCCATTCTTCTTCCTCACAGGGACAAGGTTTGAGACCCAAGAAGTATGCTTGATGGGAAAAATGATCTTTCCCTCAATTAGCTTAGTCAATTATTTAATCATCAGGGGCTCTAGCTTTAGATTTAGGGGCCTTTGCCTCTGCCTTACAGGCTTTGTACCTGGTTCCAATTCTATGGTGTGCTGGGCAATATGAGGATCAAATCCCTTTAGGTCTGAATAATCCCAAGCAAATACCTCCTTAAATTCCTGACAAAGAGCAATAAAAGCTCTCCTGTCCTCAGCTGAACAGATTTTACCTATTTTGAGGAGTTTTCCCTTAAAAATTTCTAACTCCTCATAATGTTCCTCCTTTATTTGCATACCGGTCTTAGTCTTCTTCATCTGATCATTGGTGCCAAAAATAGACTCCAAAGTTACCAATCCCTTGGGCAGCTTGTTTGTCTTCAGCTGAATAATCTGATCATTTCCATACTGCTGTTTGAAATTATCCTAATTCATCATGGAAAACTCATCTTCCTCTAACAGGAATCTTAGAATCTGTTCATCACTTTCAAAGACCTGCCAATGAACATTATTGTTAGGGATAGAGGGTCTGTCAACTATTTTTACATGAGGCTGCATTTTCTCCTTTTGAATGTCACTAGGGATGTCAAACTATGCCCCAATTGCAGCCAATCTATCAGCATGGGAGTTTTGATTTCTTGGAATGGAAATTAGATTAAAAGCATCAAACTCCTCAATCATGTTCCATACCCTATGCTTATAGCACTTCAAGGTATCATTTTTGGTAAGATGCAGTCCTCTTACCTGATTTGGAATTAGTTCACTGTCTCCAAACACTTGCAAACAACCAATTTTCCTCTTTCTTGCCCATTGCAATCCTTGGATTAGCCCCTCATATTCAGCAGTGTTATTGGTGCATGAGAAGGCAAAACAGAAAGCAGCATAATAATTTTCACCCTGTGGGGAAACAAGCATTGCACCACCACCGGATCCATTTCTGCTCCTAGAGCCATCAAAGTACATTTTCCATACTTCTCCTTCCTGTTCTAACTGATGTTCAACATCTTTTACCATACTTGGAATTGCTGCCTCAGGCTCATGAAGTATATAAATACCCATACCATTTTGTTGAATATGTGCCTCAGGCTTATCTACGACATCTTCTGAGGACCATGCCCTTAATAATACCTCTGGTATACTCTCATTTTGTAGCTCTTGGGCTGCCACAAGTTCAGGATCATCAGAAATAATGTGATTTGCATTAACCACACTTGGTGTATAGGGCTCTATGTGATGATTTGAAAGCAATTCAGATCTTAGGGTCACCTTAGTGCCATATCTGGTCCTAAAAAACATGTGGGACCAATCAGAGGATAGGTATCCTCCTATTTTGGCTGTGAATTCTCTTGATAGGCACATAGCAAAATAGGGAGGCAAATCAATAATGAATACCTCTTGGAAGATGGAAACATTGGGACAGGTATGTAGAGTAAGACCTAGGTCTTTTATTACACCCACAATACTAACAGCTGTGCCATCTAATTGGAGTACACCCTTCTCAAGAGGCTGGTACTTGAGCCCTAATTGGTCTGCAATTTGTTTAGGCATCACAGAACTGCTTGCTCCACTATCCACCATGCAATTATGAACTAATTTGTCTCCAATTATTAATGATATATAGAATGGGAGTGGCTTAGTACTTTTGTTAGGCTGTTTGCTGTTATCATCGGAGGAATTAGTAAGGACATCCTATTTGGGTCAATAGTTGTATCTTTGGACACCTTCAAATCAGACAAGGCAGATTGCAATATGTCTTTTTGGCCCGGGATGGCTAAAGAATCCCACATAGACATTGTCACATTCATCTTTTTCATATTTTCAATAATATTGAAAGGTGGAATGGCACTCACCTTTTGATTTGATTTTGTAGCAACGAGGTCTGGTTGCAAACGAGGCATCTCCCTTGCTTTTGCTAGGTCATTTCTTTGTAGAATATGGGGAATTTGGGGTGCAGGAACATCAGCAGATGCTTTTCCTTTATTTGCTGCTTGTTCTACCTCATAACCCCTTTTCTTTGCTCTTGTATTTGCTGCAACTGAGGTGTTATCGCTGTTTATGCCACAAAATTCACCTTCCTGCCAGTTCTTGAAAGCATAATCACTCTACGATTGTTCCTGTTGTTGCATAGCCCCATCATTTGGTGTACTTGGTTGTGAGGCTAACACATTTTGCACCATTAACGCCTGATTTATGACTCCATTTGAGCATGCTGCTTGGCTGTGTGGCTGGTTGCATGGGTAGCACCACTCATATTCAGTTGCTAGGTTGTTCTAAACAGGGACAAGGTCCCTTACGACATTAATAGGTGCTGGATTATAAGGCAGAAAAGGCCTTTGATTTACATTCTGTCTAGCACCTTGATAGTTGCTTTGATAAGGTGGCCTATTAGCTTGATACAGCTGATTTTGGCCTTGGAATGGTTGATTCTGCCCCTAGCTAGATTGCTGATAAGGCTAAAAGGGCCTCTGGGACTGTTGCTTCTTTATGTTTACCAGTTCATTTCCAAAAGTTTGAAGGATACCCTCAATTTTTTGTTGACTATTTTTAATCTCTTTCCACTCTTGAGATGAACTAGAGGCAGCAGGTTCAGAATTAGCAATATTTGGTAATGCTGCGATAGTAGGCACAAGGGGAAAACATGGAATTGGCAAGGGCATAGAAGCCTAAATCTTGGGAAAGATAGGCACCAGTGGTCTGGGTGCTATTTTTCTGGCCTGAATCAGATTATTCTCTACCCTAATTGCTAATTCATACGCATCTGGTAAACTATTACCTCCTAGTGATTGAATCATTACTGAAATATCACTATTTAGGGCTTTCAAAAAATATAGAAATGCATATTCAGCTGGAGGTCTTACCATGGTAGGGATTCTATCCCATGTTTTCTGAAATCTAAAGTTAAAATCCATCATTTGCTCCTGCGGAGCTCTCTTTATGGTGGTCATCTGTTTGACCAATGATAGATTATCTGATTTTTCTTGAAATTGCTTGTTTAATTTCTCTCCTAGCTCATCCCAGGTTCCTATAGTCTGCACTGGTAGACTCCTGAACCACTGCAATGCCTTCCCTTTGAAGGAGGCAGCCAGTAATTTGATGGCTACATTCTCTTGAGTGACATGATGAACCCCACATAGAGATGCTATGTCTCTAATGTGCTCGATTGGAGTAGTCTGATTTTCCCCTGTGAAATAGGGTAGATTCTTCAAAGCTACCATTGGTATCACATCATGCACCGTTAGATTCAAAGGACTCCCCCCATCAAAAGTCACAAATGGCTGATTTCTTGCCATCTGAAGAGCTGTAGGTAGATTCACTTGAGTTACTACAGGAACTACAGAAGCAACTGGTCTAAAACCTGGTGGAGTTGACTATACTCTTTTAGAAACTGGAGTCCTTGCTACTACTCTACTTAGTCTCCTAGGTGGAGAGAGCTGCAAATATTTGAAAGAGCCTGAACTTGAACTCCTAGTTGCTATCTTTCTCATAAAAATGTGAAAACAAAACTAGTCTGCGTGTCCTTCCTAAGTGTGAGTCGCCAGATATGTAGATTTAACCTCTTACAGGTCTGAAAATCACTGTCTGCACATCAAAACTAGTGATAAATTTGTAATTGTCCCACCAGGCATGCCAAAGTTGTTATCACCCAGTTTTGCACCCTTGCATGAAGCTGTTAAAGCTCTGCAAACTGGAATAACATGGGATTGATCTCTAAGTGTGGGACTTTGCTAAATGAGATCAAACCTCCAGAGAAGGCCAGCTTCCTTGTCTAGTTATCACCTAAAACTACTGTATTTTGAGGGGAAAAGGGAGAGAGAAAGCTTGTAATGGAAAAGAGACAAAATCTTGAAAACAAGGGTGATGTACCAGACAGATTTAAAGAAATTCTCACACTACTAAGAAGATGCACAATGTAATGAAATACAACGAGTAGGTATACACAGATTAGATGACTCTAGCAGAGGTGAGAAGCAATATGATTGAGAGAAATGAAACATTCATAGACAGATCATATGCAGATTCACATAGAACTAAGAAAAATCAATAAAGAGGTAAAATTCACTTGCATATATTCAATGGAAAGGCATGATTACAGCATATGAAAATCCTGTTTGGAAAGAGAAAAGCCTTAATGCCAAAAAATTTCCAACCCTATTTACAACATTTGAATGCATATATATAGCATTCCAAAACTATTCTAAGTTGGTTACAAAAACTCCCTCAAAGAGCTGTCATAGAAAAATATCTCCTTGAAATGACTGTCTAGCTGCATTAGTTATGGCATTGAAATCTTGAACTGGGTAGATGAGGAGATATTTAGAGTCTTTATTGTAGTTGCTTACTCATTGCCAATCTTTAGCCAACGCATCAGTGAGGAGATATTTTGATCATGAATGTGAGCAGCTTCCCTTACCTGCAGCAATGAATGCAAAAACTATCTATAACTCGTTCAAGAAGTCGCTAAAACATCCAGTCATCCAAAACATGCAACTCCAGATCTGAATTTGAAAAAGTGACAAAACTCTTGAAAAACCCTACCAAATGAAAGAGGGGGGCAAAATATGCAACTTTGCCTCTTACAACAGGTCGAAATTTGCAAAAATGGAGGAGATACAGGCGGTCAAACTTTCGGTCAACTACCTGTATATATATCGCTTTTGCATCTCTGTGTATATTGCTACATACTGGCACCTAAATCGGCACCCAAAAATTCATTCCGCAGCTCCTTTGCATGTACATGGCGCTTTGTATGTATCCCTATGCTTTTGGCACCGAAAGGCCCTTGCAGTCGGCTTGTATATCTAAAATTGCATATGCATACAATTTCTCTTGTTTGTGCGGGCCCCACCATTTGTCTCTCCTCCTCTGAATATGCAAACATACAAGCCGTGGACCTGAAATGACCATTAGCTGCTTTTCCTTGTATCACTTTTCCTTGTATATCGGCTTGTATGTTCAAACCTACAAGTCGATATACATTCCACTGTATCATTTGAACCTTTGTATGTTTATGATATACAAACCTCTTTGTATCTTCACGGACCCTACCACTTGTATCTCTGAGATATACAAACTCCTTTGCATATTTCTTTGTGTCGACCCTTTGTATCTCCCTTCGTGACACTATAGCAAATGCACATTTGTTTGTATATGCGGATATACAAATGCAAATATACAAACTCCCTTACATACAAATAGGGAATCTTTGAAGGAATATACCCGCGATGTATATCTTCATTTGCATATAGCCGATTGTATGTACGAACATACAAAGCAATATACAAGCCTTTTTATGCATACAAGCACGGAATATTCTGAGGAATCTTCAATGTATATTACCTTGTATATCTCAGCCTTTGTATTTTTGGTGAATGTACATCCACTATAGCACATGTATGCCCGCCGGCCTTGTACATTTATCATTGCATATTTCGCTTGTATATGCAAACATACAAGCGCAAATATGCATTCCATCCTTGCATAATTCTACACTTGTATATCTGAATATACAAGCCCCCTTTGTAGAAGCAAACCCGATATACATTTAGCGAATATTCTGAGAATCTGCGGAAGATTCCCTAAATGTATATACATTTCCTTGGCCCGATATACATTCAGAAAATGTATAAAATTCAAATTTTCCTAAATTTTCTAAGGCCAATGGAGATTGCAAGCCTGCCAAAAGTACATTTGAACTGAATGTTTGACCAAACTTTGACCATCCGTAACTTCTTTATTTGGCTGAATTTCAAGGTGATGTAAAAAGCAAACCTGCCTATTTTTTCAAGCTCTTTCTAATGGTAAGGTTTTTTTAGGCAATTTTTTCCAAAGGATTTTCAAGGAAAATACCAGGTTGACAGTTTGACTCTAGTCTGAGGAAAAATGGGTCAACAGGAAGTAAACTTAGTAATGGAGTAGATGCTATCAAATCAATTCATCAACCCTTGGCAGTGAGCCCCAATATTTGCAGTGAGCATTTTTGGTAGTGAGCCCTAAGGTAGTGAACCTCTATTTTTTAGTATTGTTATAACATATTTGTTGGCTAACACCCACCGTGGTCTTTCACTTATAGGGTTTTCCACCCTAAAAATCTAGTGTCTCATATGTTGAATGTGTTGAGTTTCTTGTTTCATGCTTTCATGGTTAAATATTAATAACATTGATTGAATAGTTGATGTGTTGATATTCATAAGTGGTTAAAGTTTTTGAGACAACTGATTCACCCCCCCCCTCTTAGTTGTCTTGTGCATTTCAACAAGATTTTATAGTTATCCTTTTAAGACATTCATTAGATTTTATAAAAAGGTAATAATACAAATTTTGTAAAGGAAAAATAATATAAATTTTTTTACGTCAATTAAATATATGTATTTATTTAGTAAATATAAAATTATAAATTTAGATAAATGAATTGGAATTAATATTTAAAAATATTCAAATTAAATATTATAATTCAATGTGGACAAATAAATTATATGTTATAATTAAGTGTGCCATTAAGTGTATAACATGAAGTCTTCAATGAAACTTCCCATGGACAATTGGTAGGTTTGGATTCTTGGTGTGTAATTACATCTCACCTTTTGGATAGAGTTTGATGGTTAGGTTGATTAGCATTTGACTAGAGAGATATAAAAAGAGAGACGGGGGAGAGAGATGGACAATGGATTTAGAATAAAGTGTTTTCTTTTTCCCTATGCACATTACTTACTTTTAGCTCTATATTTTTGTTGTTAACAGTTCTAATAGTATAGTTTAAGAGTATTTTAATTTCTTATAGAGTTATCTCGATTCTATGTATAGGGTTTTGTAATCAAATCCAAAGCTAACACCTCAAATTTTATTAATCTCAAGTTTTTAAGTTAACTAAATTTTTAGTTCATGCATGTTTACCTCATTCACATGGCCTCCAAGATTAGTAATTATTTGTCACTTTTATTTATCATTATGAAGAAGAATTGGAAGATAGTGCATATGTGCCTCTAAAAAATCAAGACAAGGACATGCATGTCAATTACAAATAATTTAATATTCCATTAACACAATTAAAATTGGTTCAAGTTTTATCAAAGGTTTATCCACCATACATAGGTGTTGACCTACATTAACATAGTCAGATGCTTGCAAGCTTCAAACATCATTCACTAAATAGAGATATAGAAAGAAGTAGTGAGAGAGAGATGATGTATACCAGTCAATTATGTTGTATCTACAAAAAATTTAAAGAAAATGAGCTTATCCTAAAAACTTGCATGGGAAAAACACATCAAAAGGGTAAATTAATTGAGATAGAAGATGTGTAAATAGGCAACAATAGGAACATACATGATGGGCTAGAGGAGAAGTGTTTCTTTATTTTATATGAATTTCCATGGATTGTGAATTATGTAAGGAATGCAATGCATTCGAGTGTAACTGGATAGAACAATGAAAACTTTATTTTATACTAATCTAGACTTCAATAGATTATAAATTCCTTATTTTTCATAGCCAAGTTCCTGCCCAAATTAAGGATGCTACCAAAAAAAAGTATTGAAAATTATGGGCATATTATTATTTTGATTTATCTAGAAAATTTTCTTTCATAATGAGCATGGGACTAATTGCAAACTTGGATGTTGTCAATTCCAATCCTAGGGTTATTCATTTGATTATTCATGCTAACCATGGTTTCCTTTTGCAACAATTGAATGAAAGCCTGGAGGATGTACAAAAAATCAAATTTCATGAAAGAATGCACTTACATGTAGAAAATGATTACTATTAAACCCATCACAAGAAACCATTTTAGAAGATAAAGCTCAAAGAAAGTATGTCTTCCAAAGGTTTGTTTATAGAGAGATACTGATAGAGATAGAGAGAGACTAATTGTAGATTAGTCATTTATAATCTAACATGAGATAGAATAAGAGAGATTTACAGAGGGAGATTGATAAAGAAATAAGAATAGAGAAAGAAATATAGAACAAGAGAGAGATAAAGGGAAAGATAAATAGAGAAAGAATAGAGAGAGAGAGAAATAACAAATATAAAGGGAAAGAGAGATAGAGATAAGAGAGAGTGACTTTAGATTAGTCATTTCATGCCAATAATTCAAAGATAAAATGTATCCATGGTGAGTTGTTCTTGGGACAAAATGTCATTTGCTTGAATACCTAATAATATAGAGGGAGACAAAGAGATATAAAGAGATAAAGAGGTTGTTAGGTGGAAAAGGGAGACTTAGCTTAAAACCCTAAACTAGGTTAAACCCTCTTCTACAAGAACATTGGAACACAAATTGAGCTTGGCTTCTACCTTTGAAGTAGAGCCAAACTATAGGGGTTTTGTCCCTTTGTTGTATTAAAGAGTGCTAACCAAATCCAACCAACCAAGCTAGGACAAAGTAACAAACCCTAATTAAGAAAGATCAAGGAATATACAAATAATAGAAATAGTCAAAGAGAAAATGATATCATAGCAGAGATTAGGAGACCGAGTAGAATGAGAACCTAGATTTTGAGTAGAGAAGTACTAGGCCACTGGGTGCCCTAGACCCAAATTAGGGTTTTGCAGAATATTCTGGTCTGGGTGACTTCACCTGCTTGCATTCCTTCTTTCTGTCACCTATTTTTGTTTGATTCCTCTAAAAGTGACTTGTACACACACAAGAAGAGAAAGGGTTTGTGCTATTAAGGAGCTTACCTAAGTCAAGCATCATGAATGGTGTTTCCACCTCCACAATAGCAATGATAAGAGATAAAAGAGTGTGTTCCCTAGGACGACAGATGCAAGTCTGAAGTAGAATGGAATTCTACAACAAAGCATGAAGGAAAAGAGTCACCATGAGCATGGAAACCCTATCTTGCTTGATGTGGAATCACAAATTGACTCAAGAAGTTGGTGTAGCCCAAAGAAGTAGAGAGATCTTCACAAGACCTACAAGAAGTTAGTACAACAACAATAATCCACCATAGAGAGCTTTAGATAAGGATAGAGAGATTGAGAGAGAATGTTAGAGTGCCTAGAGAGCTTAGATGTTCAAATGAATAAACCAACTTGCTTATATACGTATTCCCTCTCACTAATAGTGAATAAAACCAAATGGGGTCGAGACTAATAAGCTAAGGAGGTGTTCTAGGCCGACACCACAAAAATAGGGTCAAGGCTTGTTGCAAGTATGTGCTAACTGGTGTTGTCATTGATGTCATCAAGTTTGTGTTGTCATTGGTGCCAACTATATATTTGATATTGCTATTTATTGATTGATTGAGTTGTCATGTTAAGAACATTGTCTGATTATTTTACTCTATATTTCCTCTGTGTTAAAGACTAGAGTATGAGATTTGGATATGTTTTAGTGAAGTGTTTGAAGATGCTAAATCTAGAATTTAGTGGTGTTTGAATTGATTGTTTGAGTGTTGATGTGTTTAGATGCTCCTTTCACAACAAACATTGAAGGACATATCAACCGAGTTGAATCTCTACTAAGCGAGATAATTCACCTAATAGGTTGGGCTATCACTTGGAATGATGTGGAAACTCAAAAATTGTTAACTAATGCCTTAATGTAATTCTCAAATATGTAAGAAACCACAATTATGCAAAACAATGAATAAACTGGTAAATTCAGACAAATGCTTGCAGATTACGGAAGAGGATAGAGATTACTAACTAACCATTTTTTAAGTTTAGAATTCAAAATATTCAAGGACAATGCCCTGGGTGCCCAAGTCCAAGGCACTATTTTCTTCATAGAATGCAGAACTCCTTATTGCACTAATAATCACTGTTCTGTATGTTTTTGTCACCCAAAATATAGAGGACATTGCCCTAGGTGCCCTAGTCCAAGGCAGTCTAATTATTTGGATGCCAGAGCTCCTTCAGATGCAAAATTTTCTTGTAACTCAAAAATGCTTTGTTCCACTTCTTTCTTCTAGATCATGAATCCTTGTCGTCTGTAACCTTCCTCTACAATTCCATTCCATGAAACTTGGTACCTATAACATGAAATCACAAATGAGTGTGGTTGGGGATTGTGGTGTTTAGAGGCTTGCCTCAGTCAAGCCCCAGAGAGACATTCAAGTATTCTGAACATTTTTATCAGATAAGAGTGTGTATCCCTACAGGATAGAGGCAAATTCCAAATGATAAATAATTGAAACACAAACAAATGTCACCTTGATGATATTGATCTCATTGAAGGAAGAAGCTCTTTCATGCCATGAGGAGATAGATCCAATGGTGCAGGAGCACCTCAAAACTTGAAGAATCTACACAATTCCTTACATTTTATGTTATGTCCAAAATGTAATATTGTAAGGCCTTCGTGCCATATGGAGTCATATCTGGCCAAGTAACGGCATAATGTTGAGTTGTCAAGAAAAGAGTTGTAACCAAACAAAGTGATTGTAATCGACAGAGGTGGTTGAGGAACAGTTCGCCTTCCACCTTCTGTAACTGTTAATGTATGTGTCTTTAAATAGTTGGGTCTGTATTCGCTGAACAAACAGATAGACAGAGAGGAATAGATAGATAGAAGATTGTATGTATATTCTGGAATAGAAGGAATAAATAACTTTTGTGTTTTGGTCTAATTATAGAAATGTAGATTGGAGTCATTCCACTGGTTAAGATTTCTTTGAAATCAGTGGAATGACCTCCGTAGTGTTAGATTATCTTTCTGTTCTGTAGATTTTAGTTGTTTTTGTGCATCGTTTAGTTACAATGGTTGTAGAGGATGTTATTGGCGTGAGGTTCATATTGTTTCACTGAACATGCATTCTGTGTATATATCACTAATGTATGTCAAGAACATCCCGTGTGTATATCACAAATGTACCTGAGTATCAATTCGTGTATATCCTACAATTGTATATCAGAGGTTGTATGAGCGAATGTGCATTTCGTAAGATGTAAATAGTGATTGATAATAGTGGTAACGGAACCATCAATTGAAAGTCATGTTATGTTTATACAAGTTGAACCTATCGGCATATTGGCAAAGAGAAATAAAGTTCTGTCGTTGTTTAAATTCCCACTGAAGTCAAAGCCTTGTGTTGAACATGTTGACATGAGATAAGATATCAGAAGATCAAACTAATGTTAGGTCGACGGTTATAAGTCTCAGTGAAGAGTTCAATCCATTGGTGTATCGAGAGTCTAGATTAAAGTTTGGTTGAAGAAGCAAATCTAGCCGATGGTGAAGTTTGGTGGTTAGTATTTTGGTATGATAGCAAGCGTTAGTTCAATGGTTTAACCATTACAGTGGTTTGATATTTTGTGCTATTTTAAGTGCTTCCACTGTGCTCTGTATCAAATTGGTATCAGAGCTAGCGAAAGATCTAGCGAAAGATTTGGTATCTAAAGGTGTTGTGTTTGATTTCTAAGAAGGCAAATGAAGAATTGAGGCAAAATGTTGTGTTGGTGACCATGTTGAAGATAGAGATTTTGAAGGTTGATAGTAGAGTAAGACTGTTGCAAATGCTCATGCCATCTAGTTGCTATAAGGAATAGGGATTCCTGTAGTGTGGACAGACGAGGATGAGGTCTGTCAAGACCATTCACCAACAGAGATTAAGCTAGGTAGAAGGTGCAGAGAGAGAGGCCACTAAGGAGAGAGTGGTAGGTGCATCTTCCAGGATCTGCTGTTGGATGTGAGGAATGGGTCTATGGAGCAACGTGTAAGGTGGACAGTTGATGAAGCATTGTGTTGTAGTCATGGAGGTTTTGTTTAGTCTGAGAGTACTCCACTAATGGGGTTAGGACCCTGAAGATGCTCTAGAGTTGATGGTAGTTTGATTTTGTTGGTTGGTTGGTCACCATTCCATTGATGTGAAGATCTAAAGATTTGAAGCCTGAAGCTGAAGAGCCAAAAGATGAAGGCAGACAGAGATGAAGAAAAGGTAGTTTGTGTTTTTGCAGGTACATTTCCAAGGGACTTGGAAATCTTTGTTGGTTGGTTGTATAGTGCAGGAGCACATCAAAACTTGAAGAATCTAGACAATTCCTTACATTTTATGTTATGTCCAAAATGTAATATTGTAAGGCCTTCATGTCGTATGGAGTCATATCTGGCCAAGTAACAGCATAATGTTGAGTTGTCAAGAAAAGAGTTGTAACCAAACAAAGTGATTGTAATTGGCAGAGGTGGTTGAGGAATAGTTCGCCTTCCACCTTCTATAACTGTTAATGTATGAGTCTTTAAATAGTTGGGTCTGTACTCGCGGAACAGATAGATAGACAGAGAGGAATAGATAGATAGAAGATTGTATGTATATTCTGGAATAGAAGGAATACATAACTTTTGTGTTTTGGTCTAATTACAGAAATGTAGATTGGAGTCATTCCACTGGTTAAGATTTCTTTGAAATCAGTGGAATGACCTCCATAGTGTTAGATTATCTTTCTGTTATGTAGATTTTAGTTATTTTTGTGCATTGTTCGGTTACAACGGTTGCAGAGGATGTTATTGGCGTGAGGTTCATATTATTTCACTGAACATGAATTTTGTGTATATATTGCTAATGTATGTCAAGAACATCCCGTGTGTATATCACAAATGTACCTGAGTATCAATTCGTGTATATCCTGCAATTGTATATCAGAGGTTGTATGAGCGAATGTGCATTTCGTAAGATGCAAATAGTGACTGGTAATAGTGGTAAGGGAACCAGAAATTGAAAGTCATGTTATGTTTATACAAGTTGAACCTATCGGCGTATCAACAAAGAGAAATAAAGTTCTGTCATTGTTTAAAGTCCCATCGAAGTCAAAGCCTTGTGTTGAACATGTCGGCATGAGATAAGATATTAGAAGATCAAACTAATGTTAGGCCGATGGTTATAAGTCTCAGCGAAGAGTTCAATCCATCGGTGTATCGGGAGTCTAGATTAAAGTTTGGTTGAAGAAGCAAATCTGGCCGATGGTGAAGTTTGGTGGTTAGTATTTTGGTATGACAGAAAGCGTTAGTTCAATGGTTCAACCACTACAGTGGTTCAATTTTTTGTGCTATTTTAAGTGCTTCAACTGCAACAAACAAACATAATAACAACACAAGACTACTCTGCAACATAATGAAAGCCTTCAATTACTTTAGCATAAGATCACAAGTTCACAATGTCTATATCTAGTTTACAAATGAAGTCCTAAACATACTTATATATGCAACAACACACATTCTTGCTAAGAATTTCATAATTCAAAGTTTTGGTGTCAACATGGGACCTAACAATGGTCATATAACTGACACTTCAAATTAGGGCCTTACCCAAAATAGGGCAGGACTAGGGCACGAGTGCCCAAGTCCTCCGCCTATTTTAGGTAGGAGTCATCTCAATAGCACCCCCAAGGTCCTATTTGCCACAAGACTTCAGGATTTTCTCATCAAGATTTAAAATTAATACACAAGATGCTCTAAATGCAATCTTAGGACCTAGGAGCTAAACCTTAAGCGGGAAAAGCCCCCAAGGGGACATTTTCTGACATAACATTTAGCCCCCACTTTAATGTATGTACAAATGCAAGGCCAATACATTCATTAAAGTACAGTCAACAAACATAGAAAACATGCCAAGCACGGTGAAGACATGCCAAACACATTGAAGATAGTAACAAACACACAAAACATGGAGAAGACAGTTACAGTCACACAAAACATAGAGAAGACAACATTGAAGACATGCAAAACACAGTGAATGTAGTGATTTATTTTTATTTTCTCATATATGAAATGCAAATGCAAGTACAAGGAAAGTAAGCACACAATACAAAATGCAGGAGGAGCTCATCGCCACTAGTCTTGAAACTACATAAGGGGTAACAAACATGCAATACAAATCTCAAAGTGTATGAGAAGCTCATTGCCACCAGTCTTGAAACTACACTTGAGAATAATCACGCCATATAAATCCCAAAGCATAGGAGGAGCTCATTGCCATCGGTCTTGAGACTATGCTTGGGAACAAACATACCATACATACACACATGGAAGACATGAAGAAAAAATGACAAGCAAGCGATGGAAGAAACCTATTGCTAGGTTCACTTCCATCTCAGGAACATTACAAGAACACACCAATGATTGGGCTTCACCACAACAATCACTGAAGACACACTTAAGGTAGAGAGAAAACACAAAAGGGAACATGAGCTGTCGCAAAGTCCATGCCCCCTAGAGGTGACATGCACTTTACAATCGCCAAATGTTCCCACAAACACACAATTTACTACAAGAAAAGGTGTTAGCAACCATATAATCATGATAAACAACAACACATGTAATCATTCACTTAAAGAGCTAAGCAAGGTGAGATCTAAGACAAACAAAGTGCACAGAGCAGTAGTATTTTTATGTTTTGTAAGTGTGATAAGAAAACATCAAAATATGACATGGAGTGATTCTACTAGCCAAGTGATGCAGGAGCATCTCTAGTTCAAGAGAAATCTTGCATCAACCAAAAACATTTGAATTTCAGTTTGTTTCTTCTCAGTTTCTAGCTCAGTTCAGGTAGTTCAGTCAGTAAAATTTCCTATATTTTGGTCTGCATTCTACCGCATTTGCATTTAAGACCTTGCAAAGTTGGACTTATTATCTAGATTCATTCTTACACATCATATCTAGAATTCAGAGCATTTGGATCAAGTACCGGTAAGATATTGCTATCAAAAGATCAACTATTTTCTCAAAATAGAGCATCCTGATAGACTCAAACAATCAGGTGAAGGAGAAAACTTATGGAGCATTTCACAACTTGTGGAACTAAATTGCACATCATTCAATGTTTATTGGTTCATGGCCAACCTTCCCTGAAATCCGATCATCATTCTATTCATTTGCAGAGGAATTCTACTCTTTTAGGTCCGACCTAACTATGTACACATGTTACAACTCTTCATTGGAGTTTGTGATCTTCCTTGGTTGACACATAGGAATTTTATGTTCTAGATATGATATATATTGATGTAATAGATGCCTAGGAAAGTAGTTCTAATCATTAGAATAAGTTGATAGTCTAGATTCTTTGTGAGAGAGATTCAAAGCCATATCTTGTGCATATTCTGATATTTTGTAATCAGGCCTATGAGTCCTAATTGTAAGCCCGCATGTTGCCAGCCAATTGGTGTTTGAATTCTATGATATATTGAATGACTGAATCTACATTTGCTTTGTTTCTTGAGTTGTTTCCATTGTGTTACTCTAGCTGCACGGTATGGACTATTCTCTTTGAGGAACCTCCTAACTGTGATTGCACCAAGTGGTATCAGAGAGAAAGTTTAAATCTTTGGGAGCGAATTGAGTGAAACTGTTGAAGGAATTTCATAAGATCTTGTTGTGGGCAAATCACTGAATCCAAGGCAAGTTACTTGTGTCACAACTAATTGCCAATTGTGAGGTAGTTGTCACCTTGTAGTGCGATCGCTGAATTGAGGTAGTTACACTTGATCCTAGAAAGAATGTCATTGAGGAGAATCCCTGCTATTGGAACAATGGTTGGAAGAATGGATGAGATGATGAAAATGATGAAAATAATGTGAATTAGAATAGATACTATTGAAGAAGATAGAAGAAAAGGACTAAGCCCTAGAATTGATATTGAGAGTGGTTATGATGAAGAATTTCAATCTGCTGAACAAAATGATGAAACCCTAGGAGATGAAGGAGAAGAAGAATCAGACCAAGTCAAGATGTTGTGAGCTATTTCAAAGATTGGGAAAAGACCTATAGTTTATGTACCTAATTACACTGACAATCTAAACCCTGAAGAGTTGATTGATTGGATAAATGACATAGAAGAATACTTTGAGTATGAAGAAGTTGAAGATCCGGAGAAGGTGAAATTTGCAAATACAAAGGTAAAAGGACATGTTGCTATATGGTGGAAAGAAGTTCAGTTGGATAGAAATAGAAGAGGAAAAGAAAATATTACAAAGTGAGACATAATGGTGACAAAAATAAATAATCAATTTATACTTGTTGACTATGAGTTGGAACTGTTGAAGAGATTGCAAAACCTAAGGCAGAAGGATAAATTTGTGGAGTATACTAAAGAATTTCATAAGATGATCATAATGACAGGTTGTAGTGAAGCAACCAAAGAGAAAATGGCTAGATACATCAATGGACTGAGATTGAACATTCAAGAAGAATTGAGTTTGATGAGGATGACAACACTGGAAGAAGCATATCAATTTGCCCTAAAAGTTGAAGAGAAACTGAATAAGAGGCCTGATAAAAAATAGAGAGGTAGTGGAGGTAAATTTTAGAGAGAGAATATTTTTTAGAAGAGAAAGATCATATGTAGAATAGAATAGATAGGAAAACACATTTAAGAAGTTGGATAGAGATAACAATGTATACCAGAGAGATAACAAAAATTTCTACTACAGAGGAAACCCTTGTCCATACCAGAATGAAGGATATAGAAGAAAAGGAAGAGGACCTAACAGGAGAATATTTAGAGGAACCTATTTTAAGTGTAGAGGTGAAGGACATGGACCATTTGAATGTAATCAGGGGAGTACAAGAAAAAGGATAGAGAACAATGGAAGAGTAGCCTATGTGGAAGAAGAACTTGTTGGATCACCTAGTTCATTTGGTAAACCTGAGAAAGGGGAATCACTTGTCATGAGGAGAGAACTATTTCAAGCAAAGACAAATAAGGAACCACCACAGAGGAAAAGTTTGTTCAAAACTAGATACAAATCAGGAGGTAAATGTTGTAAAGTTGTAATTGATAGTGGTAGTTTTGATAACCCAATTTCAGAGGAGATGGTGAATAAGCTAAAGTTGGAAAGATTGAAACACCCTAAGCCCTATTAGATAGCATGGATTCAGGATGATCATAAGGTACTGGTGAGTGAGAAATGTTTGGTAAATTTTCATTTTGGATCTTATCATGATGAAGTACTGTGTGATATTATGCCCATGGATGTATGTCATATCTTGTTGGGTAGACCTTGGCAGTATGATAGAAAAGTTATACATGATAGGAGAAAGAATATTTACACTATAACATCTAATGGAAAGAGAATTATTGTGATTCCTTTGGAAGATGATCCTAAGTGTGAACTATGTGGGAATTCTAGAATTTGTATGGTAGATGGGAGAAATTTTTTAGATGGTTTGAGACATGAGAATATGTGTTATGTTTTGATCCCTAAGAACTTTGAAACCCTGAAGACTAAAGAATCACAATCGGAGGAGATAAAAGAGTTGCTAATAGAGCATAAAGACATCATATTAGAAAATGTACCTCAAGGATTGCCATCAATCAGGAGTATCAGTCATCACATGGATCTTATACCTAGAGCTAGTTTGAATAACAAAGCAGCACACAGAATGACACCGATAGAGAATGAAGAATTGAATAGGTAGATACAAGAGTTGTTGAGGAAGGGTTTGATCAGAGAAATTTGGAGTCCTTATGCAGTACCTGTAGTGTCAGCACCAAAGAAAGATGGTGAATGGAGAATGTGTACAGACTCTAGAGCAATAAACAAGATTACAGTTAAGTATAGATTTCATTTACCTAGGATGAATGATATCATGGATTGTTTGAGTGGAGCAAAATATTTCATGAAGATAGATTTGAAGAGTGGATACCATAAAATTAGAATCAGAGAAGGAGATGAATGGAAGACTGCTTTTAAGACAAATGAAGGGTTATATGAGTTGTTAGTGATGCCTTTTGGATTGACAAATGCACTAAGTACTTTCATGAGATTCATGAATAAAGTCTTGAAGAAATTCTTGGGTAAGTTTGTTATTGTATATTTGAATGAAATTTTGATTTTTAGTAAGACAAAGGAGGAACATTTGTAGCACCTGAGATAGGTATTACAGAGACTTAGGGAAGAGAAATTATTGACAAACATCAACAAAGTGTAGATTCACGAAGGAAGAGTTAGTATACTTGGGATTTGTGATTTCTGTGGAAAGATTGAAGATGGACCCTGAGAAAGTAAGAGTAATAATGGAATGACCTACATCAGAGAGCATTGGAGAAGTCAGATCATTTCATGGATTGGCTAGTTTCTACTGGAAGTTCATCAGAAAATTCAATTCAGTTTGTAACCCTATGATAGAGATAATGAGAGGTGATAGAAAAGATTTCAAATGGACATTAGGAGGAGATAAAAGTTTTGAGTTGTTAAAGTAGAATGTGATAGAACAACCTATTCTAGCATTATCAGATTTCAATAAGTAATTTCAAGTAGATTGTGATGCAATGCAATTGGAGTAGTATTAAGTCAAGAGAGTAAACCTATAGCATATTATAGTGAGAAGTTGAATGATGCAAGGAGAAGATATTCAGTTTATGATCAAGAGTTCTATGCTATAATTCAAGCCTTGAAGAAGTGGAGACAATATTTGGTGCCTAAAGAGTTTGTGTTGTATATAGATCATCAAGCTTTGCAGTATTTGAACAGTCAAGGAAAGTTGAATCAGAGACATATGAGATGGGTAGAGTTCATGCAGAGTTACACTTTTGTATTGAAGCATAGGAGTGGAAAATCAAACAAAGTTGTAGATGCCCTAAGTAGGAGAAGAAACTTGTTGATAGAGATGAGAGTTGAAGTGTTGGGATTTGATGAGTTTAAGGATATGTATGAATAAGATCTTGATTCTGCAAAACCCCAGAAAGCATGTAAGGAACCTATTGTAATAGACAAATGTAAGTGGTTGGATTATTTCATTCAAGAAGATATGTTGTTTAGAGGAAATTAGTTGTGCATACCTAGAAGTTCCATGAGAGATAATTTGATCAAGGAGAAGCATAGTGGTGGATTGGCAGGACATTTTGGCATTGATAAAATAGTGGCTTTAGTCAGTGAAAATTACTTTTAGCCTCAGATACATAAGGATGTTAGGAAATTTGTGCAAAGTTGCAGAGTTTGTCAAGTTGCAAAACAAAGTAGTCAGAATACTGGATTGTATAAACCTTTGATAGTATTAGAGAGACCTTGGGAAGACATATGTATGGATTTTGTAATGGGATTACCGAAGACAGAGAGAGGGCATGTTTCAATATTGTAGTAGTGGATAAATTTTCAAAGATGGCACATTTCATACCTTGTAAGAAGACAACTAATCCAGTGCATGTAGCTGACCTATTTTTCAAGGAGATTGTGAGATTGCATGGATTACCCAAGAGCATAATTTCAGACAGAGACACAAGATTTCTTGGATATTTTTGGAAGACACTTTGGGAGAAGATGAAGACATATTTGAATTTTAGTTTAGCATTTCATCCATAGACTAATGGACAGACAGAGGTAGTGAATAGGTGTTTGGGAAATTTATTGAGATATTTGGTTGGAGAGAAGGAAGGAAGTTGGGATTTGATTCTTGCACAAGCAGAGTTCGCATACAATAATTTAGTAAAAAGGAGTACTAGAAGAACACCTTTTGAGATTGTTACTAGAGTAAACCCTAGAAGAGTTGCATAGTTGAGAGATATTAGTATGGAGGAAAAGAGAAGTGCAAAAGTAAAAGAATTTGTAGGACACATGGAGACAATGCATAATCAGGTGAAGCAACATTTAGAGGATATGAATAGTAAGTATAAAGAACAAGAAGACAAGAAAAGGATACATAAGGAATTTGCAGTTGGAGATGAAGTGTTGGTATACTTGAGAAAAGAAAGATTTCTAGTTGGGACATATAACAAGCTAAAGATGAAGTTTGGACCTTGTAGGATACTTAGGAAGTTTGATTCAGGAAACACATATGAAGTAGAGCTACCAGAGACATTGGGTATATCACCTATTTTCAACATTACAGACCTATATCAGTATCATGAAGCAGAGTTTAGTGATAGAATTGAAGAAGACTTGAAGAAGTAGTTACCACAACAAGCACCGAAGTAGATTGAGGATATTTTGGACAACAGAGTTGTATGCAACACCAGAGGAAAACAATACAAAGAATACCTTGTGAAGTGGAAAGGCAAACCAATAGAAGATTCATCATGGATTTCTCAGGCTAAGGTGGATCTTCTTGGTTTTCCTCTAGTCCCAACAAAGTGAGGGACTCACTATTTCAATAACCCCAGATGTTTGATGCAAGAGCATGTCTGGTTAAAGAGAAATCTTGCATCAACCAAAAACATTTGCATTTCAATTTGTTTCTTCTCAGTTTCTAGTTCAATTTAGGTAGTTCAGTCAGTAGCAGTTCCTGTATTTTGGTCTGCATTCTACCACATTTGCATTTCAAACCTTGCGAAGCTGGACTTAGCATCTAGATTCATTCTTACACATCATATCTAGAATTGAGAGCATTTGGATTAAGTACCAATAAGATATCACTATTAGAAGATCAACTATTTTCTCAGAATAGAGCATCTTGATAGACTCAAACAAGCAGCTGAAGGAAAAGACTTGCAAATCATTTCACGACATTCAGAGCTAAATTGCACATCATTAAATATTTATTGGTTCATGGCCAACCTTCACCAAGATCGTCTCATCATTCCATTCATTTGTGAAGGAATTCTATTCTTTTATGTCTGACCTATCTGTGTACACATGTTACATCTTCCTTGGTTGATGCAGAGGAATCTTATGTTCCAAATATGATATAAATTGATGTAATAGATGCCTTGGAAAGTAGTTATGATCATTAGAATAAGTTGATAGTTTAGATTCTTTGTAAGAGAGCTTCAAAGCCATATATTGTGCGTATTTTGATATTTTGTAATCAGGCCTATGAGCCCTAATTATAAGATTGCATGTTGCCGGCCAATTGGTGTTTCAATTCTATGATATATTGATTGACTGAATCTGCATTTGCTTTATTTCTTGAGTTGTTTCTATTGTGTTTACTCTAGTCACATGGTCTGGATTGTTCTCTTTGAGGACCCTCCTAATCGTGACTGCACCGCCAAGTGTCAGATAATATATATCAACCCCATCATCATGTATGGACTAGGTCCATTTTTTGATTTCTAGTTGAAGGGCCACTAGGTCCATATCAGTATTATATGTTTTTTGTCATCCACCAACTAGATAGAACAACTAGAGGAAGTCAAACAATAAATTGAGAGAGGAGAAACAGGTGTCTTAGGGACAATCATGTAGGAGGGTGCCCCCAGGTCACTAATTGTGGCGCTATGTCTGTAAGACACAACACACAACAATGAAAATAGAGGAGAAGATCAATAGAATAATGATGATACAAATAGAAGAAGGGTCACAATAGAGGTGGTCTCCCGGTGTCCTTGACCTTACAAGATAATCATTGGTCATTGTAGGAGGCCTAAATAGTTCACGTAACACATCATGAGGGAAACACAACACAGAGGTAAAGGGTAGAAATACTTACCTATGAGAGGCTCATGCTAGAAGTTATCAACAATCAAATCATCCTCTTCCCAATCTCGAATACTAGAGGAAAGATGTGTGTAAGGTACCATAGCCCAACTTTTGTTCTTGTCTTCAAATTGTTCAGTGTTAAGTTCATTTAGGTTTGATTCAATGTTAGGTGGAATGTTTTCTTGTTGGGCAAAAGCTTGTCATCTTCTCCTTCTTTCTCTTTCTTGTCTATTTCTTCTTGTCTTGTTGCATATGTTTTCAAAGGTATTTTCATGTTTTTCCATAGGAGTTTACACATTAGAGGAGGAAGCACCACGTTTAAATCTCATTGGTCTCAATGAAATGTTTTGTTGTTGATGAATACCTCTCGGTCCTTATAAGGATGACGGGGGAGGAACCTCGGCATAAATACCATCTCTTCGTGGATGAGGTGAGTTATGACACTTTTCCTCATTCATGTCTATCATGCCAATTATTTCATTGTAATAGTAATAATCTTGTGTTATTATTATGTCATCCACTAATGCTTCATCTTGGCCAGGGAGAGCATTGGAATGAAAGAAAGGTAAAGTTTTGTTAAAAAGTTCATGTGTTGTATCATTACTAGAGCTATCCATAGTAGTCTCATCTAGGGTTCTTGAACATTTGGTTATAGGAGAAGTAGGATAACTTATGGAATCATCATCATTATCATTATCAGTATCATCACCATATGTGTTAGCTATTAATTCCAAACCATTAAGAGAACTTTCACAATCGTCATTCTCAATGTGTTTTATTAAATCTTCTACTACCCATGGGTATGTATTGATGAGAGATATGAAGTTGTCAAAATCAGATACATAGTCAATGATTTCAAATGAAGAGCATTTAAATATATCCTTGTGATACATAGTTTGTATATGAGTAAGGGCATGAGGATGCATATTCAGAAATTTGTAGAGATTCTAAAAGTTTGTGATATGTGCATGTAGAGATACCAAAGAGCAATGGGATGAAGATGAAACGTGTATATATTCTCAAATGAATGCCAAATCATATTTTAAAGATTTTCAAAACTTATACAAGAAACAAATGCAAAAGTATGTATGATTATGACCTAAAATGCTTGATTTTTAAAAAAATTCTAAATTTTTCAATGCAAATGACTAAAAGAAGAGGTGTTGTGAAGAATTTCAAGAGGGTCAGTGAATAATAAGCCTAATATAGACCCAACAATGCAATAATATCGTTCACAACATGCCTACAGTGCAGATCTAGAGTGATGATAAGTCAAAACCTAGTGAAAATAGACCTAAAATATGCAATTTCTCACCAATTTTCAATGTATAAGCCTAATAGAAAGGGTGTTGTAAGGAATTTTAGGAGGGGCAGAAGATTATAACCCCAAAATTAGTCAAATAATGCAGCAAAATCCTTTACAAGATGCCAATGATGTAACTCTGTATGCAAAATAAGCCAAAATCTAATGAAAATGCAAGGTTTTCGAACCCTAGACATGAAATTTTACAAGAATGACACTATGATGCAACACTAAAATTAGAAATCAGTCTTAAATTAGTGTTTAAAATAGTACTAAAATCTGAAACAAGATTTTAACTATAGACCCTAGCTAATGCAAAAACTAGGTTATATGAAAAATGCACAATTTTAAGCAATTTTCACCAATTTAAGCATGAAAAAGCAATGCAAATGAATGATTAATGATGGATTTATGTAATTTAAATCAGATATAATGAAAATAATAAAAGTTATATGCCATTTAATTCAAATTATGCCAAAATGCAAGCCTAAGATGCTAATTTTTTCAATTTTTTTTTGTAATTTTTCGAATGCAATAAGATGAATGAATGCAAATCTATCACTCAAGACTCAGAAAGGTGCAAATATTCAAAAACACACGTTCACCAAAATGTTTTGTATGAAAATGGGGGAATGGGATTGAATTGATTGTTTGAGTGTTGATGTCTTTAGATCCTCCTTTCACAACAAACATGCAAGGACATATCAATTGAGTTAAATCTCTACTAAGTGAGAGCATTCACCTAACAAGTTGGGCTATCACTTGGAATGATGTGGAAACTCAGAAATTGTTAACTAATGCCTTAATGTAATCCTCAAATATGTAAGAAACCCCAATTATGCAAAATAATGAATAAACTAGTAAATTTAGACAAATGCTTGCAGATTATGGAAGAGGACAAAGATTACTAACTGATCATTTTTTGAAGTTTAGAATTCAGAATATTCAAGGACAATGCCCTAGGCACCCAAGTCGAAGGCACTATTTTCTTCGTGGAATGCAAAACTCCTTCGGTACTGATAATCATTGTTCCTGTATGCTCAAAATCATGACTCTCGTTGCCTAGGGCTGTCGGGTCTGATTTTAGCATGCACATAGACCCTTCCCTCCTTGCCATGGGGTGATCTATCATGTCACTCTCTCTTGTGGAAGTAGCCAATCGAGAGGAGGTGAGACATGGCAAGGATCTAGCTCATTAGAGATCTAGACTTCATAGAGAGGGATCGACAAGTTCTATGGCCTTTGTTGTTATGTGCTAAGATGAATGTTTCATTCGATAGCAGTTGTCATAGAGATGACCCTGTTTAAGATGAAATGTGAAGAGGAATTGTTTAGGGTTGATTTTAATGGTTTGTGTAAATCCACCTTTCACCTCTAAACATTCAAGGACATTCAGCTGAGTAGGAATTCTACTACAGGCTTCTTTTCATTTGGAACATAGGGGAAGATTGGAATTGTTTGATTTTGTTGTTCAATTAAGCCCTACTATGCTCAAAAACCTAATTACAGGAATTCATGAACAAACAAACAATTTATAGAAAATGATCACACACAGAGATATCAAATGACAATCAAATGCATACTAGATTTCAAAGTTTGAAAAATAGAAAAGTCAGGGACTAATGAGTGGGTGCCCTAGTCCAGTGCCACAACTTTTGTTGAGATATGGGAATCTTGTCTATAACCTATTCCTATTGTTCTAGAGATTTTCATGTTGCAGGTTCCAGAGGACTAATGAGCGGGTGCTTGAGTCCAGGTCCCTATTTTCTTCTTTGATCTACAATTCCAATAGTCTGCACTACTCTCCTGCAACTCCACTTTTTCTACTCATGCATCCTGTAACCTGCAATCATGGAAAAATGGGTTGGTCTTGTGGTGTTTAGAGGCTTGCCTCAGTCAAGCCCTAGAGAGACATTTAAGTCTTTTGAACATTGTTGTTAGATAAAGAGTGTGTAGCCCTATGGGATAGAGGCAAAATCCAAATGATAAATGATTAAAAAACACAATTGATATCACCTTGTAGTGAAGATCTCATGGAAGGAAGATGCTCTTCATGCCATGAGGAGATGGATGCCCAATTTGCAAATACAAACACAACATAAATTCTACTCTACAACACAACGAATGCCTTGAATCACTTTCACAAAATCACAATGCTCATCAAATTTCCCTCTAGTTTACAAATGAACCCTAATCATGCTTACATATGCAACTACAAACATTCCTGCTTAGAATTTCATAATTCAAACTTACCATTTTGGCATAGGACCTAAATAACAGTCATAAACCGACACTTTGAAATTGGTCCTGACCTAAAATAGGGTATGACTAGGGTGTGGGCGCCCAAGTCCCCCCCTATTTTAGGAAGAATTTATCATAAATGTACCCCTAGGTCACATTTGTCATGAAACTTTAGGGTTTTCTCATTGGGATATCAAATTAACATGCAAGATGCCCTAAATGCATTCTAAAGGACTCAAGAGCTAAACCTTAAGAGGAAAGAGCCCCCGAGGTTACTTTTTTCGACATAACATTTAGCCCCCACTTTAATGTATGTATAAATGCAAGGCCAATACATGCATTAATGTACAATCAACAAACACAACAAACACGCCAAGCACGAAGAAGACATGCCAATAATAAAGAAGGAAGTTATAGTCATGCAAAACATGGAGAATACAACATTGAAGATATGCAAAACACAATGAATACAGTGATGATTTTCTTTTCTTTATATATATGAAATGCAGATGCAAGTATAAGGAAAGTAAACACACCACCCATAATGCAAGAGGGACTCATCGCCACCAGTCTTCAAACTACATATGGGGAAATAGACATGCAATACAAATCAAGCACACCATACAAATCAAGCACACCATATAAAATCGCAAAGCATAGGAGGGACTCATCACCACCGGTCTTTAGACTATGCTTGGGAACAAACACACAATACACACACACTTAGAAGACACAGAGAAAACATGACATACAAGCAATGGAGTGTTCCTATTTCTAGGTTCATCACCATCTTAGGCACATTATAGGAATACACTAATAATTGGGCTTCACCACAACAATCTCCAAAGACATACTTAAGGGTTGAGTTAGTCATAGAATTGCTCCCCGCCGCTATAGAGGACGTTTAGAAAATGACAGGATGTGCACTCTCCACGAGAAATACACCATCCCTGCCTTTGTAGAGGGCTTGAAATAAAAAGGATATGCATGATATCCTGCCTCCACAGAGGGCTTGAAATAAAAAGGATATGCATGATATCCAACCTCCATAGAGGGCTTAAATGATTGCAAGTTGATTTCAAACAAATATAAGACTGCAAGAGGGACTCATCACAACTAGTCTTTAAGACTGCACCTGAGAACAAACACATTGCTAACATATAAAATAGACATCTTACCTTATATATGCCCCCACCTTAAGGTGGTTGATATTATGTACCGATATCAAGCACATTAAGGTAGGAAGAAAACACACAAGGGAACATGAGCTCTCACAAGGCCCATGCCCCCTAGAGGTGACATGTACTTTACGATCACCAAATGTTCCCAAAAACACATTCCTGCAAGAAAAGTGTTAGTGTCCATATAATCCTGATAAACAATAATGCATAGGAAATCGAGGAATGCAAGATTTAAGATAGAGAAAGTGCATGGAGCAATAGTATTGTTATGTTTTGTAAGTGTAATAAGATAACATCAAGATCACACTAAGTGTTTCTACTACCTAAGCATCGGATAATATATAACAACCCCATCGTCATGTGTGGACTAGATCTATTTTTTGATTTCTCGCTAAAGGGACACTAGGTCCGCATCAGTAAAAAATATTTTTCATCATCTGCCCACTAGATAGAAACACTAGAGGAAGGGAAACAATAAATCAAGAGAGGAGAAACAAGTGCCTTAGGGATAGTCACGTAGGAGGGTGCCCCAAGTCACCAACCGCAATGCTATGTCTGTAATACACAACAGTGAAAATAGAGGAGAAGCAATATAGAAGAATGATGATACAAATAGAAGAAGGGTCACAATAGAGGTGGTCTCCTGGTATCCTAGACCTTACAAGAGAGTCAAGGGTCATCCCAGGAGGCCTAAACAACACATAACACATCACGGGGGAAACATAACATGAGAGATAAAGGGTTAGAAATACTTACCTGTAGAGACAACCAAACTTAGGATTGTCATGAAGCAAATCATCATCATATTTGCACTCCCAAATGTTAGAGGAAAGTGGGACATAAGGTACTATAGCCTAACTCTTATTCTTGTCTTCAATTTGTCCATTCTTAAGATCTTCTTGGTTTGATTCAATGTTAGGTGACATGTTTTCTTGTTGAGATGCAAGTTGTTGGGCATAAGTTTGTCATCTCCTCATCCTTTCTCTTGCTTGTCTATTTCTTTTTGTCTTACCACTTATCTCTTGTAAGATAGTGTTTTTCTCTTCCATAGGTTTTTGTGTTTTAGAGGAGGAAGCACCAGGATCAAATCACATTTGTCTAGGTGGAATGTTTTTCTATCGACAACTAGCTCCCGATCTTTGTAAGGATGGCAGGGGAGGAACCTCAGCATAGGGACCTTTTCCTTTAAGTCTAGGATTCTTTTCAAATGCGGGTTGTTCATCTCTTGTTGTTTCTTGCATAGAAGGACTGACCACTTGATGTAATAGTTTTCTTTTTGTAGTTTCTGTAGCTCAAGAAGTTAAAGTCTGTTTGTGGCTTCGGTTCCATTTCATAACTTCCCAAAAGTAATCAAGTGTAAAGTGTTGTCTTGTAACCAAAGGTTTGTACTTATTGCAAGAAATAGTAATCACTTGTCCATTCAAAGGAAATTTTACACAATTATGAATTGTTGAAGGGTCAGATTTCATAGCCTTTAACCATGGATATCCTAGTTTTATGCCAAAAAGGTCTAAAACAAGGACAACATCAAACCATTGTTCTATAGATTTCTCAAATACAATGACTAATAAAGATATCTTCTGAGAAGTGTTTATAAAGGTTCCATTATGTGTTTTAATCATCACATCCAAAGGGTCATAAAAGTCTTGTATCAATTCTAGTCATGCAATTAGGATCAATAAGGGTTAGATCCATAGGATTTCCCATTATTTTCACAGTGGTATAAAGAGGTCCTTCAGTGTCTCTGATTGTTCTATCATGAGGTGTAAACACAATTTCAGGTTCGGGGACCTTTCTTTTCATGTAAGGCCTAGGAGGGAACCTATTGTTATTGTTATGATTAGAAGCCATGTGTATATGTTTTCAAATCAATGTCAGATCACATTTTAAAATCTTTTCAAAATTTATGCCAAAGACAAGTGCAAAACTATGTACAAAAAATAACCCAAAATGCTTGATTTTTCAACTTTTTCAATGCAAATAATTGAAAGAAAAGGTGTTGTAAGGAAATTTGATGAAGTGAAGAAAATAATATGTATAAGATCAGTCCAATAAAGAAATAATATCCTTCACAACATGCTTTTGATGCAAACCTAGAGTGATGACAAGTCAAAACCTAGTGAATATACACTAAAATATGCAATTTTTCACAAATTTTCAATGCAAAGACCCAATAGAAATGGTGTTGTAAAGAATTTTAGAAGGTGTATCAGATTATAATAGTAATATAAATCACTTAAAGCCATAAAATACATCACAACATTCTTGGAGTGCAAATCTAAGTCAAACCCTAGGGAAAATATAGTCAAAATATACAATTTTTCACCAAATTTTCAATGTAAGAGCCCAATAAAAAGGAGTTGTAAATAATTTTAGGAGGGAAAGTATATATTAACCATGATAACAGCCAATTAGTGCATAAAAATCCTTTACAACACACCTATGGTGCAAATCTAGAGAGACAATAAGGCTAAAATCTAGTGAAAATCAAGGTTTTCAAACCCTAGGTATGAAATTTTGCAAGCAAACCACTATGATGCAACACTATAGCTATAAATCAGTCCTAATAAGTGTTTTAAAAGGTTATTAAAATATGAGACAAGATTTTGACTACAAACCCTAGGTAATGCAAAACTAGGTTATATGGAAAAATACACAATTTTAAGCAATTTTTATCAATTTAAGCATGAAAATGCAATCTAAATGAATGATGAATGCTAAATTTATTGTATTTTAAATTAGATCTGATGATAATGAAATAAATTTATTGAAATTCAATGCCAATTAATCTAAATTACTTAAAAATACAAGCTAAAAATGCTAAACACATTTTTTTATTTTTTTCAATTTTTTCAAAATTTTCAATTTTTTTATAATTTTTCAAATGCAATAAAATGAAAATTAATATGAATGAATGCAATGAATGTAAATATAAAGCATATCACTCAACAAGGTGCAAGAAATCTAAAAATATGGGTTCACCAAAATGTTTAAGATGAAATGTGAAGATGATTTTTTTAGGGTTGATTTAAATGGTTTGTATAAATCTTCCTTTCACCACTAAACATTCAAGGACATTCAGCTGAGTAGGAAGTCTACTATAGGCTTCTTGTCACTTCGAACATAGGGGAAGAGTGGAATTGTTTGATTTTGTTGTTTGATTGAGCTGGATTATGCCCAAAACCCTAATTACATGAATTCGTGAACAAACAAATAAATTATAGAAAATGATCACACAAAGATATCAAATGACAATGAAATATGTACCAGATTTTAAAGTTCAAAAAATAGAAAAGTTAGGGACTAATGAGTGGGTGCCCTAGTCCAGTGCCACAAATTTTGTTGAGATCTAGGAATCTTGTCTGCAACCTGTTCCTGTTGTTCTGGAGATTCTCCTATTGCAGGATGTGGAGGACTAATGAGCAGGCACCCGAGTCTAGGTCCCTATTTTCTTCTCTGATCTACAATTCCAATAGTATGTACTACTCTCCTATAACTCCACTTTTTCTTCTCCTGCAACTTGTAACCTGTAATCATGGAAAAATAGGTTGGGGCTTGTGGTGTTTAGAGGCTTGCCTCAGTCAAGCCCCGGAGAGATATTCAAGTCTTCTAAACACCGTTGTTAGATAAAGAGTGCATATCCCTATGGGATAGAGGTGAACTCCAAATGATCAATGATAGAAAACATAATTGATATCACCTTGTATTGAAGATCTCATGGAAGGAAGGTGATCTTTATGCCATGAGGAGATGGATGCCCAATCTGTAAATACAAACACGAGAACACAAATTCTTCTCTACAACACAATGAATGCCTTGAGTCACATTCACAAAATCACAATGCTCATCAAATTTCCCTCTAGTTTACAAATGAACCCTAATCATGCTTATATATGCAATTACAAACATTCCTGCTAAGAATTTCATAATTCAAACTTACCGTGCTGGCATAGGACCTAAATAATGGTTATAACTAACACTTTGAAATTGTTCCTGACCTAAAATAGCATAGGACTAGGTCGCATGCGCCCAAGTCCTCCCCCTATTTTAGGTAGGATTTATGATAAATGTAGCCCTAGGTCCCATTTTTCATGAAACTTTAGGGTTTTCTCATCATGATGTCAAATTAAAATGCAAGATGTTCTAAATGCATTCTAAAGGACCCGTGAGCTAAACCTTAAGAGGAAAAAGCCACCAAGGTTACTTTTTCCAACATAACAAACCCTATGACCTAAAGGGTCACTAGTTTCTCTTCTCTTGTTGGGGTTTCTTCTATTCCACCTTTGTGTGGGTAAGCAGATTCTTTTGTTTATGTCCTCTTGTCTTTCAATGCATTGAATGAGTTCCCATTGTATTTGGAGTTTTCTAGTTTCTTCTATTAACAAGAGGACAAATGGATCTTAGTATAGAAAAGTAAATATCTCTTGTTGTTCTTGCAGATTGATTTCCTTGATCTTGTTGAGGATAACCCTCATCCACTCTCCTCTCACTCCTAGGCACATTCATGAGCCAAGATAGAGGTAGATGTGTGATGGCCAACTTTAACAAGACCTAGGGTTTTGACCTAGGGTTTAGTTGACCTAGGGTTTGGTTGTGTTTTGACTTATGTTTACCTTATGATGTAATCAAGGGGTTTTATTGAATCATTTATTGTGGTTTACCTCATGATGGTATTGAGGGTTTGTAAGTTATCTATCTTTTCTAGGGTTTCTATATACATACAAAGCTAAATGAAATGCAAAATTGTTTTTTGTGTTTTTTAATATCTTGGAAATGAAAAGTGATTTTTAATCTATGAAAGGGAAATATGGATGCAATCTAATATAACTTTTCCTAATGCAAGTTTAATCTATGTTTTTGGGTTTTTGATTGGTTTGAAGTAATCTAATCCAAAAAAAGGAAATTACTTCTTCAAATAATCTAGATCTAAGAATATGAAAACAATTATTCTAACATGCAAGATCTAACTATCAAGGAAAAAGCAAAGATTTATTATTCCCAAGAGCAATTTTTAGTTTTTTAATTAATATCAATTAAATAAATCAATAAAGGAACTTGAAAGAATGAAGAATTGTGTGACTCCACTACCCTCAAAAATCCTTGATGTTGGCAACTTCGAGTCCTTTTGAAGTAGCAGGAAGACCTCTTGAAGACAAAACAACACAAAGAAGCAAAAATAAGCTTGTTGAAGCTTGAAAGAGCTCAATGAGATCTTTAGTTGAGCACAATGACATTGAATGAAGCAGCATAATGATGCTTGGTTGAACAATGAATAAAGAAAAATGCACCTTCATCCTATGAGAGCATTAAAATGCTAGTTTGGAGAGAAAAAACTGGCAAGACTTGTGTGCACAATGAATTTTCCTGCCCTTGTGCTTGAGGGAGGGGGGTATTTATAGGTTTGAAGAATGGAATTGACTGAGAAGTTAACTCATTTGATTGATGAGTTAACAAGGATTGATTGGGGAGTTAACAAGGTTGATTACCTAGTGAACTCAGCTAACTATGGAGTGATAAATCAATAATAGCTTATCGCTAAAGAGGATTTGGAGTTCAAAAGGACACATCAAATTGATTGAGTTGTTAATTTTAGATTAAATGGAGCTAATTATGCATGTGTGGGTGCATGAAATAGTCAACTCCATATTAGGCACCAAAAATCATGCGAACTGGAAGAAAACAAGCAAAAATAGAGCTAATTTGAGTGAGAAACTCAAGTTTTTCCGTGGCTGGAAACATGATAGGGTCACCCCTTTCATCAGTAGGGTTGCCGCTAAGTGACCATGGGTCACCCAGGGGAGATCCAAGAAAGACATGGTTTTATGAAGAAGAATAAAAGGGAGATGATAGAAGAGAGAAAAAGGAGGTGTTCTACCTTCAAAAATAGGTCAGTCAAGTACAAGAATCCAAATCCCCACTTGCACTTGCAGGATCTCCTGGGGGAGATCTAGAAATAATAGGGGGAGATTTGGATTGGTTGAGTGAAATTGAAAACTGAAAGTGGGAGATGGATAGGGGGACCTATAGAAGGCTTCTAAGGGGTGTAGAGGATGAAAAACATAAGGGAAAGGTGAAAACTCACCTACAAGATGCTCACAAGGCTTAGCAACAGGGTCGAACGCTCAAAAAACACAAATTGACAAGTATCACAAAAGTGTTGAAAAGCGTTGAAAATAGAGAGTGAGATAACGACAAAGAGGAAACAACACAAGACAAGAAAAAAGACACATCATCAAGAGGTTTGCTACTTAGAAAACATTATTTCATGCTTACATGTATCTGACAAGGATTAAAATCATCCTAGGGGTCCTCGTGGAGGCTGTGTGATTTTTGTGCTCACATATTTTTCCCCTCAGGGCGGTACTCTACATGAAAACTAGGTACCATTCCTGAACTAGGCCTTACCTGTTGTCAATTTTCCTACAATTGCACCTATAATAACTAGTATTAGTCTAGCATTTAAATGTATTAAAATGAATAATGAAAACTTAAATGATGAACTTACCATGGATTGTTCGAGTTCGACTAGTTGTTTGCCTTTGTCATTTTGGACCTATAGGAATGAATACACACAAAATGACTCATGAAAGAGATGCATAAAAGCAAAGAAATAATTTGAAAATGCACAAATGAAACTAAGCTAAGGGCAAACAAAGCAAGCCAAATTGTGAGATCAGAGCGAAACAATGATGGAATTGATCGCATGAGCAATTGTTAGAAAGGTATCATTGAGGATATCACAAAGATGTCCACCTCTTCTTCAGTTGCAGAGAATCGGGTATGCAAATAGTTAAAAACCCTTCTCTACACCCTAGTTTGAACTTTGGGAAAATTTCTTTAAATTATTTGCTTTTGTCAATTTGTCTTGTTGCATTGTCTCTATTTTGTTGTTTAAAGTAAAATAGGTTTTTTGTTTTCTAAAATCACCCAAAAATGAAGTTTTTAGAGCAATTTTTGATTGGGGGATCTCCCTCTAGGGTCACCCCTTTTGTCAGACAGGTCACCCGGGGGAGATCTTGTCTGACAGTAGGGTCACCCAGGGGAGATTCTACAAAACAAGGTCACCCAGGGGAGATCCTACAAAACACCTGGGTCACCTGGGGGTGACCCTATTGGGCTGATGTTGATTGAAATTTCATGTTGTCTAACACTTGTTTCACTCAGATCTGACTTGTTTTGGCTACTGTATTCACCTGTTTATTACAATTTTGAGGGGCTATATGCTTTTTTGTGTAAGGTTTTCTATAATTTTATGGTTTTTAGAGATTTTTATGAGTTTACGAGATCTAATCTAAAGTTCTTTTTTAATCTTGCAGGATATGCGTATTCGATGGAATGCCTACTGAGAGCATGGATGGCTCTCAGTGATGTTTTCTTCACTGAGCAATTAGGACTATACTATTTTGAGGAGAGAAAGTCTGGGTAGAGTTTGTCACATGCATGTTATTCACCCTGTCCCGTATATGCTATGATATTTTGACCTACTGGGATGCAAACAAAAACACATTCAGGTTCCCACAGATCTCTGGAGAGTCGACCGTCACTCTATTTGATGTCTATGCTATACTTAGAGTTACCATGAGAGGACATCCTCTAGTCCTTCTAGCTAGTGAGTCCTTTGAGGACAAGGCATCTTGGGGAGAGTTCATGGGGGTTAGCTGTCCTGGGAATTAGATAGGAGTCCAACTCACTTCTGTGCCTCGACTTCGCATCCCACTTTTGAGGAGATTCTTGATCAATTTGATTGCATCAAGGCTATCGGGAGACAAGGCCTCGGCTCATTTGAGATGGTGTTGGGCACCCATCATTTATGGTATTAAGGAGGGCACAATATATGCTTGGGGACTAGATATTTTGGCCATGGTCTATAGGGACTTGTATCATATTTCATGGCGAGGGGCTCTAGCTTTTAGCCACTCTTCTTTGATCATGATATGGATATTTGAGCACATCAAGCTCTATTAGAAGTTCATTCTGATTCTAGATATATGTTTACTGAGAGTAGCTAGATGGATGCATGTGGGTCACTTTGATGGTTCTTTACCCACTATCACTACTCTTACAGATGAGGACATGATCTTTGATCCTTATCGTGACATGGAGGGATCCTATGATCATGATGGTGAGGTCAGAGAGTACTGTCGTGGAGTATACAAGATTTTAGATCGTAATGGTCTAGTTGAGGCCCATCATGTTGAGCGTGATTCATAGTAGTTCAAGGACTTCCCCGAGGACTTGCCCCCAATGTCCACTTGCTATAGGACTATTTAGGAGATGGTTGAGATTGGATAGAGGTCAGTTGTTTAGACTCCTTTGACTCCTAGAGTCTTCATTACTATAGAGTTCCCAGAGGAGAATAGAGGGGAGGGAATGTCATGTCCCGATATTATGGCATTGTTTAAATTAAATATTTAAAATGTCATGTTAAATATCCCAGCCATAGTCCATTAATAAATATATATAATATTATAAATATATAATATTATATGATATTATCTATAAATATTTTAAATATTAACCGATATATTATATTTATAAATAACCAATACAAATATAAATATAAATATTAAAATAGCATATTATTTTTATATAATAATAATATATGATAATAAATATAAATGTTAATATTAATTATTATTATGATTATAATATAATAAACATATTTATATAAATGAATATAAATCATACATTATATAATATATTAGATTGCCTTTAAGACAATCCGTTAAGGCAGCAACAACTAATATATTTATTAAAAAAAGAGGGCTAAAAAGTAGCGATCACATTATATTATGCAAACTAGTAGCCTTGCAAACTATTATAAATACAATTGGCAGCATCAATTATATTATAAAAAGACATGACCTTTGTGAAAAGGTATAGTCATTGACCATTTAGGAAAATATAAAGGTAGAGAGTGGAGGAAGCAACGAAACACAACAAATACAATGAAGCAAGCATATATAAAATTAATAATTTATGAGTCTAAATTACAGACATGATTGAATATTAATTGTTGGGGAAAATAAGATAAGTATGCTACACCTATATTCCCAAAGAAAGAAATAAATTAATATATATGAGTTACTTCATTATTTTTTTATACGGAATCATATTAATTAAAGGGTCTATAATATGAATGATATTAAAATGTAGATTTAAGTAATAAATTGAGTAATATAAGAAAGCAATATTATAAATAATATATTATTAACAAATATCAATATTAGTGATTAAATATTATTATAATTATAAATATAAATATATATAGATGATATGATAGCATGTTATAGTCAAGGTGGAGCGAATAACTAACATGATATAGATATATTAAACATCTATGAGTAACATGATTATAAATCCTTAGAGAATCCATCATCATTAGGACTAAGCAATAATCATACTTGATTTATATAATGAAGGCAAGGTCCTTAGAAACAAACCCATGATATAAGATCATAGAACACATTGAGAGATTGGAGGTAGACTTGTTAGGAAGAAGTAGCATTAATACATCGAAAGGTAGATAAGACCAGCGGTGGAATGGACCATGTTACATCATACTTAGGCAATGGATAAGACCTGTGGTGGAATGGACTATGCTACATCATACAAGGGCAATAAGTAAGACCTGCGGTGGAATGGGCATGTGTTACATCATACAAGGGCACTTAGTAAGACCTAAGGTGGAATGGGCATGTGTTACATCATACAAAGGCACTACACGTAGAAGATGATTCATGCAACCTAACAAGAGATAGTACCCCATCTCCACTAAGATTTCAAAATGAATAAGATTAACATATAATAGACAACCCTAAGTATGAATGGACTTAAGGATTGGATAATTGAATTAATGATATATGTTGATATTATAAGAAGAATTGATTACTAATGTTCTCTTTTACAAGTTGAAATTCTGTGCAAGATTAAGAAAATTTGGATTTGCTAGAAGGGGACATTACAGGGAAGGAGACTCCTTCCCAATCTCTCATTGTTGCTGTGGATTTAGAGTCTATTGACGAGGACTATGTTCCTGATGATGATGATTCGTCAGATGAGGGCTTACCTGAGGATGTGCAAGATGAAGGTCTTGATGCTACTAATGATGCAGATGATGCTCCTAATATCACTGAGGGTCCTCCCATTATTCCCTAACCTCCTCATTCAAATGAGGTGATGCGACAACTCAACCTTGATCGGCAGCCAGGAGATCAACGTAAGTTTTTCTTGTTTATTTTTCACACTTTTGTCCTTTCTCTTTTCATGGGGAACTGACTTTTTTTCCTCTTTCGATTCACTCTTTTAGGTAATGTCAGAGAGTGGAGGGATTTTGTTTGGGAGACTAATGTTGGCTTGGATTCTCCCTTCACTAGGATAACTCGAGACCATCTTTTAGATGATCCTAGTATGCCCCTACTATTGGGTAACACATAGACATTTTCACTCCTATCTACCATGGATGTCAAGAGAATGCAAACTTGAAGGCTGAGATTCACACCCTTAAGGGTGAGAATCAGGTGCTCTGAGAGATGGCTCATCTTAGTTTTGGATGACGTGATGCTAGTATGGTGGGGCCTTCACAATCACATGCTAACAGTAGAGCGCCTCACTCCCATAGGTTTCATGGAGCAATGGTTGGTATTCATAGAAAGAGGAGCTGAAGTCCTAAGGGTTCCATTGGAGGGAACTGACCTTGACTTCTTTTCTTGAACTTGTGCCCCCTTGCATGGGGAGCCTCTACTTCCTTTTGAGAGAATTTTATCCTAGCTCTTTGATACCCTTGTACATGTGAACTTCAGATGTATCTATGAAAGTTTATCCTTTTATGGTTTTTGCCTATCAGATTTGTACTTATCTCTTATGCATGTTTTGGAAGTTTGAGAACTTTTTGATTATGTTTTTGACCTTTTCAACGTTTTAAGGATGCAAGTATGATAACGATGACATGTTTTTTGTAATTTTTGACATATATGTAAGATACAATTTACGATATGCAGATGCAAGAAAATGAGAGGTGCTAAAATGAACATTTACTTCTACTAAATGTCATGAGATATGACATTTGAATTTATTGCTTTGAGACTCTTTTTTTGATTTTGGAATGAATGCAATGTGGAACAAACAATGTAACTACTCTTAAATATAATTTTGAATCTAGGGGATTGCGAGTTGTCCTGATATAAGAGACCTATTCAAGGCTGTGAGATAGGATTTAGAACTCAAATGGGGAGCGGGAGTGAAAATGGAGTGCTGCTGATTTTGGGCTTTGCTAAAGGATAAACACTGATCCTTATCTAGATAAGACAATCTGACAAGCTTTCAATTTAGACAAGTAACAAATTTTATAGGTGTTCGCTAGACTTAGATCATAGATGGTAAGCAAAGTAGACCTAGGGTAAAGGAAAAATAGGAAAGAACAAGTGTCCCTAGGTAGAAGATTATCCTAGAGACTACTAGACTCTAAGTTTTGCTTAGCCAGTACGTGTGTGCACTTTGTACTTTTCTTTCTTTGTTAGAATGTCACCCTTGAGGCTTCAAGCTTAGACTGATCTCCACCCAAGAGTATGGACATTCAATAATCCTCTCTGTCACTCTTTTTTGTATGTCTTTTTGTTTCACTTTTTTTTGTATTTTCCTCACTTGATTTTTCTCATTTTTTTAGATTTTTTGACTTTTCAAGAAATGAATGCTTTTGGAAATTTTAATATGCGATACTTTGATCTCTCAATTCTCAACTTTTGACACTCTTATTTTGGTCACTCATTTTTTTATTCACTTGAATTTTAGATTGCTTCCTTCAGAGTTTTGATCCTCCTGACATTTTTGGCCAAGAAAGATAAGGGGTTGAGTGCCACCTAAAGTTTTTGTAGTCTGGTTGGACTTGTCTAATACTGAGGAGGATTTGGCAAGGTCTACTTGCAAGCTTCCTTTGAACACTGCAGGTTTGAATAATGACTTTGTTTAGATCTAACATCTTGACTCATTAAGACCAGGATCAGTGTAAAGCTAAGAGCTAGGATTTGATTAGAATCATTGGGACTGAAAAGGGGATAATGGCGATTGTAAAAATGGGGAGTCTCTAGGTCCTGAAAGGATGACGTATATCTAGGCAACATTAGACTCCTTACTGAAAAGAAAATAGTATAAGAGAAAATCATTGACTATAATGCAAGATGCACATAATGATACAGAAATGCAAGAAACAAATTGTTTTTGACATTTTTTTTAATTTTTTTTTAAATTTTTATGTTTTATAATTTTTTTTAGACATAATATTTCTTGAGGTGAAAGGCATTGACTGTTTCACCAAATTCCTCTCCCTCCAGTGTGTACAAGAGATAGGCACCATTACCAACATCTTGTTTGACCATGTAAGCATCTATCCAATGGGGTCTAAATTTACGTCCTTCACCAACTCTTTTATCAATTAAGTTGTCTATCCTGAGCACTAGGTCTCCCACTTGAAAAGGTCTAGGGATAAGCTTTTTGTTACATTGCTTTTTCATTCTTTATAGATAAGAATCATATCTTTGAACAACTCTCAATCATGTTTCATCCATCATTTCTAATTCGGCCAATCTTACTGCTCTATATTCTTTATTGTCTAATAATCCTTGTAATGACACTCTCAATCTAGGAAACTCTATCTCTAATGGTAATACTGTAGCTGACCCAAAAGAAAGGGCATAAGGGTGGTTCCAATTGGAGTCCTGACACTTGTTCTATAAGCCCATAGAGCTGGATATAGTTGTAAATGCTAATCTCTCTTAGAGTCTTTCACAATATTGACCAGTATTGACTTTAAAGTTTTGTTTTTGTCTTCTACTTGTCTGTTTCCTTGAGGATAGTAAACTGAGGGAGAGTTGTGATTGATGTGGAATCTTTCACATAACTCTTTTACTTGGAGATTTTTGAATGATGAGGCATTATCTGTTACTATTACTTGAGGGATCCTGAACCAACAGATGATTTGATTCAATATGAATTTAGCGATCGTGGTTTTGAAACTATAGTGAGAGGCATGGCCTCCACCTATTTTGTGAAATATTCTACCACAGTAATGATGAACAAATATCCTGTTGATGATTGTTTTTACACATTCATAACAAAAGTTAAAATTCACAAAATGAACATAAATGTCTTGAAAGATATGAAGAAATCAATTAAGATTTCTTAATCCCAAGTTTATGTATGGTCAGGTCTTGACCTTGTGGACAATTCAGTAGGTTAATGTGAAACTATAATATGCAAGGGGCCTTACTTGATTTAAGGTATTCTATGACTCACTGGACTCGAATTATGTAAATTATTACAAATATCAACAAATTATCCATCTCTTTGCATAAATTTGCTATTGTATCACAAATCTTTGTATGATTTATAATAAAACAAGCTTTTCTTTTCCAATTGATATGAAAATTGTCAAATATTAACACAATTGTTCACACTTCTTTCAAATGTAAGACAATTTCCTTTAAATCTATGCGTTTAAGATAAATATTTCAAATATTGGGGATAAGTTAGATAAATTCAAATTGAATATCATTCTGCTACAGGATCTAAATGCTTTGTTATCCACGTTGTAAGAAGTACAACAAACTTACTCAAATCAACAAACTAAATCATTAAATGTGAAGCCCTGAGTGTTTTCATGAACACACATCTAAGATTGCAAGCTTTTAAAGAGGTATTATTTCAAATACAAGTAAGAGCCAAAAAACACTTTGAAAATAGATGCAAAATTACAGATTTATTTGTATTCAAAATACACAGTCATATATGATTTACAATGTATGAATGACTCTTTGCTTCATTGATCAACTTAATAGAAAACTTACAAAACATCTTATAGATACAATAAGGAAGCTAGATGCTCCACGCATTCCTTAGTGCAGACACAAGCGACCTCCTCCTCTAAACTAAAATACTTTCTACTCAAAATGTTCAAATAACTACAATGGCCAGCTATCTTTCAAAATCCTTGTGTAACTAATGTACAAGTAGCAGAGATTCTTATATAGATTTTGAAACTTCTTAATGCTACGGCTACAAAGTTTAATCTATGGTTAAGATCCCTCTATTATTGATCAATGGTACACATTCATCTCTAACTGCCTCTCAAAATATTTGAATGGTATCTTTTCCTTCTCAAAGGATGCCATTAGAATCTTTTCAAAAATAAGATTCCCCTTTTCTTTGACTTCTACCCACAGATACTCTTTACTTAATCTCTTTCCAAAACTATTGCTCCTTCTATAATTTCTACTCCTTCAAATATGATTTGAAATTATTGATTATACCTTCTACAAAGGTGCGGTCTCCTCCTAGACTTTTTGTCCATATATACTCCTGCATTATAACTCCTTCGTTCAGTTTCTTTTCTCTGTTTTGTGAACCCTTGCTCTTCTTCTTATATTTCTTCATTTTAGCACTTTTCTCCTTCAATGAATCAATCATTTGTTTTCTCATATATGCTTCAGGATTTTCCATGCATGGTGTAAAAATAGCATTAAATTCTGTTAAGGCCCTTTCTAGTTCATATGCTGGTATGTCCATGCATTCATGACCTAAGATTCTTTCTACTATCCTTTTATGCACTCTAATCATGTCATCTGCCTTTTCTTCTAACTCTTGAGCAACTGCTATACACTCTCTGAGATTATCCTCCTCAAATTTGAGTTCTAATCTCGCATGTGGCACTTGATTTGCCATTGAATGGGTAATTACTCCTTCATTGATTAACTCTTCTGCTCTTTCCTCAATTTCTATTAACTGTTCCAATTCTGATTTACATTCTTCTCTTCTAAACTGGCCATTATGTACAAGCATACTGCATTTGTTCTTTTCCATTGCAGCCACTTTCCATCCTTTCACTGCTTGTTTTATTACTTGCTCTCCTTGTAAGAAATATTGGAACCATTCTTCAAACACATTGGCTTTAAGATTTTTATTTTCCATCTGTTTTATTTCATCCTTGGATACAATTGCTATCTCACTAGGCAATTTAGGCACTGTTGTATTGGGATCAAATATCCCTTTAAAAAATTGTTGCAATTGGACAATGTGTCCTTTCAAATATTCTTGTTTGTCTTTATCTTTTCTCAACATTTATGCTATTACCTAGTGCATGTCGTCCCACTCAGTTATGTGTTAGTATGCCCAAGGTCAAAATTTAGTATTTTATATTCATTTAAGGTTTTTTCTCCCTTAGTCTTCTCCTTTTGAGGTATGGCCAGATTCAACATCCTAGATCCATCTGGACCTCTTTGAATAGATGACATTGTTTTGGCCTTTCTCTTTTCTTTTCCTAGCATTGTATTACCTAATAAACTTTTAATATCAATAAGTACCAATTGTACCTCCTTCTCTTTCCTTATTTTTGCCCCTAACTAGGTAGGGATCTCTTTTGTGCCATCTATAGTTTTTTCTTCATCAATCACCTCTTCTTGAGGTTTTTTCCACTTCTCCATGTTGTTGTTGTTCCTGTTGTTCTTGTTGTGGTTGCTCTGGTTGTTGTTGTTGAGGTGGAGGTTGCTATTGAGGGGCTTCTTCTTGTACCATGGGATTATCCCGCTGTCGAGACTCACACTCATTTTCTTCTTCTTCAATTTCTAAGTCTCCTCTAGCTTCATCTTCCTCCTCAGGACCCTCCCCCTTTGATGATTCTTTTTCTTGATTTTCTTCCTCATGTGCTTGTTCTATATTTGTCTGGTCTGTATCTTCTATTATTTTTCAATTTTACTTTCACCAACATTCTCTGTATGTTCTTTATCTATGTTCTTTATCTTCAGGCTTCTTAGTGGCATCCTTTATATTGGTTGCCTCTTCTATATTTTCACCTTCCTTTTGTTCTTCTTCAGCCCTACTAATTTGCTCTGTATGTGCAGGGGATCCTTCCATTGTATCCTCTTCTTTTACTTCTTTTTCTTGTTCTTGCATTCTTTCTATGTTCTCCTCTTCGCTCTGTTCACCATACATATTAAGAATATTTAAGACATCTACACCTGAGGTGCCAGCTTCTTTTTCTTCCTTTGTTTGAGTAGGTTTTTCTATGATTATCTTCTCACGTGCATCTTCTTTTTCAGCCTCTTCAATTTTATGTGCCTCTTCTTTTAGATCCTTGATTATTTCAGGAGACACTAAGGTACCAAATGATTCTACTACCCTTGGTTCTTCCTGTACCTTTTCCTTTTCAAACTCTAAGCCTTGTTCAACTTCCATCTCCGCCTAAGTACTTTGCTCATCTTCCTCGCTCAAGAACTCACTGGATTCTTCTTCTATTTCAATTTCTCTTCCTGCATACATTCCCCTTTCCTCACTTTCACTATTGTCATCCACAATGTGTACAGTCTCAATGGTTTGTTTGGCTTCATGTGCTTGTGACCCTTGCAGCATTTATCCAACCAACTTTGTCTTCACCTGAACATATGCTTGTCTTTGTTCTATTGAAGTGGACACACTAGGTATATCACTCAACTTTGTACCTACCTGTTGTGCTCCTATGACTTCACTTGTTTTTGAAGTTTCCCCTTTTGATATAATTATGGGTATTGCCTTTCTAACTTGCTGTCCTATTACTTCCTTAGAAGTCTGTGCTTCTTCTGCACTAATCTCGTGGCTCAATGATTTTGTATCTACAAATGTATCAAATGATACTGCTATTGTTATTCCCAATGCATAGGGATCCATCAGAGTAGCATTCTTATCTTTCTCTACAATTTTAGCTTCTACAATCTTTCTTTTCTTCTCATAGAAACACTGGGGATCATCACTAGGTTCTCTTACTCTCTACTTCCCTTTCTTAGGATATGTGATTTCCCTCCCCTCAGCTTTAAGTTCTTCAATCTTGTCTTTTAACCATGTCTTTGAAAACAAAATAACTAGTTTGGACAATACGTCCAAAGATGTGTTCCAAGGTTGTGACCAATAGGGCTCTATAATAGGAGCAAGTCTGGCCTCTGGATAACTGTGATGCAGTAATTTATCATCTTTTATAACCTCTGGAGGAACATATATATCTCCCATAGTTTTCATTTGCTCAACTGTTAGCCTTTTATGGGCCCTCTTTCTTACTTCTTTGTCATTTTTATAATCTAACCAAAATTCTTCAATATGAATTTAATATTTAAACTTTTTATCAATTGTACTCTGAATTCTATGGAAAGGATCAAACCTTCATGCCAGCTCAAATTCTGTAAATCCATAATACCTCAATTCTTGCTTTGAATAGCCAGCAACCTCCTCATTATAGAAGGAGTATCTACCATTGGCCTAGGGTAGATTAAGGTTTCCTTTGCTACACCTCTTCTTGTACATTCTAAAGGTGTTCAGATTATGCCTTGAGAAATCTAGAACAATCAATTTATCGGAAGGATATCAGGGTAACATGAAAGGTTTTCCTTCAAATCCTTTAGTTTTGATACAAGTAAAAGGTGGAAATTGAATATACCATGAACTGTGTAGCCCAATTGCATCCTCTGCATCTTTGGATAACCTTTTGTTAGGCTCTTCTATCAAAATTCTCACCATGTAGGTATAAAACACATCATTAACCAGTGCATACTTCTTCATTGCATTTTCTTCTTGTAGATTAGGGTAATGCTCATATACCAGTTTCTGTCCTGGACCACTTCCTAAAGTCCCAACCCTGTCTATTCCATGTATGAATGGTCTAACCTCTACTGCATATGAATACAATATGTATGAAGACAAATAAAAAGGCATCATCTTTTGCTTTCTTAGCATGGCCTGTTTCTATATAGCCGTGCTTATGGCTTTCAGCTAGTGAATTTGTCCTTGCTCCTTTCCTGCTTCTCTCAAAAACTCAATGACAGTAAACATCAAGGGCTCACATTTAGTGCCCTCCCTCAGTCCCACCAACCTGCTCAACATTGTAATCATCAGGTATATTTCCTCTTTGAAGTATATTCTCAACAGATTTTTGTGCACTCTGGCTACAACCTTGGGTTTGTTTTCTAGGCTGTACCAACTGTAAAATATCTTATCCCTACAATCCCTTTCATTGGTATGAAAATCCTCATTGTATTGATCTATGTCAATATCTACCATTTTCTCATTAATCTCCAGGCCAAATGTCCTTGCAATACCCTCTGTGGATAAATCTGCAATGAGTCTGTCATGAAACATTATTTTCCTGGTTGATAAGTCATACAGAATTAAGCAATCTAAACACAAATCCCTAGCCTCCATAGCCAATGGAAAACCTACAGCTCTGTACAGTCCACTTTCCCATATACACCTCATATCAGGTGTAGCATCTTTTGCTGTGATCTTCTGTAAAACGTCCTCTGCATCATAATTTCCTATATTTGTGTTTGTTCCCACTCCACTGTAACTAATTAATGATGGATATCCTCTGTGTAGTGGCAATTCTTCTTTCTCTATTTCTTTGCAAGGTTTCCTCTCCTTTTTAACTTCGCTCCCTATATCTACCTTTTTCTGCTTCGGGGCCATCCTATGAAAAAATGCACTCTTTTAACTCTTCATTTTACCCTTTACCTAGGGTTTTACTACGAATTTCCATTTTTTTTACCATTTTAACCTAACCTAGTTTGTCCTTTCTATTTTGACTTCCACATTTGTTAAGCTCTACCCAACTAATTAACAGTTAAAACAATGATTTAACAAATGCCTACATTTTATAATGAAATTACTGAAATTTAATTGCATTTTTACCATTGGAAATGTAATGGCGTTTGAAGATAAATACCTGTATTTCTTGACCACTCAACTTTCCATCGTTGACTTACCTTACTATTTTTCTTCTGTCTAGCTCTTGTAATTCTGTCGCCTTAATGGATTTCGTTCAATCTCTATAGCAATTCTCCTTTTCTATAGTTTTTTAACTCTTGACAATGTAAATCTGAAAGCAAATGCATTTAAATTTACCCTAATGCCTTTGAATTTTACTCTTTTTGGGTGTTAGCTCAGCATTAACTACAGAATTAATGTGCCTAAAGCTTTGGCTTTCCATTTTAGTGTTTAAGTTTTAAACTTTTTATCCATTAGTTCATTTCTGCATACATCTCTTTTCCTTGTATATTTCCTTGTATGTTAGCATTATATCTTTTCAATATACAAACACATGTGCAAGAAACCATAATTAATATTATTGCCTTTTCCCTTTTATCCATACTTGTATCTCCCGCTTTGTATATTGCTCTTTGTATGTTATCTTGTATAAGCGCATATACAAATGACCCATACAAACCTCTTTTTTACCCTTATCCCCCGCAATGTCTTTTATTTCCTTGTACATCAGACATGTATATCATTAACATACAATTGCCTCAAACATACAAAGACTTTCCATTATTTAACTTCCTTTCAAATCCATCTTGCATCTCTTGTTTAGAACTTTTCTTGTACATCGGCTTGTATATTGAAGATATACATTGTTATTATACAAACCCAATATGCAAGCAGTGGGACCCACTTTACTTTCTACTTGTATCTCTGCGATACAAGAATACTTGTATCCATCCTTTAGATACAAGGCCCGATACATACAAACCTCCTTTTACCTTTCTCCTGGATCTCTCATCTTTTATAAACTGCAGTACATAACTTTTCGGCTCCAACATGTACATAAAGTAAAATGCATTTTTCAATATACATTAAGTCATGATGCATCATTTATACCAAACTTTAACTTTCTCTTAGTTCCACGTTGTATGTATATCGAAATGTATGTATCCAAATCATACAACATACAAAGCATGAAACATACCTCGATAAAACCAAATTTAATATTTTCCTCGGGTCCATAACATGTATATTGTGTTGTATATCCCCTTGTATGTTTCCTTTTGCCAAACATACAAACCTAAGATACAACCCATGAACTTACCCGATTATCTATTTTAACTCTGAATCCCGTCGGGTCTGACTTGTATGTAACGAATAAAGTGTTAGCAATATGCATACAAATACAATGATGCAATAAACCTGATAACTCTTTTATGCAAATAACACAATGACACGACATACAAATGACTTTGTATATGCAACATACAAACCCTCTCATAGTGCATTTTACCAAAAACACACATATCTTGCAAAATATTGGGAATTTTGGAATGGTTCAAAAAGCAACCCTTACTCATTTTTGACAAGGAATTCACCCATACTCAGCTCTGGTACTTAATGCTATTTTTCTTTATTTTCAACAAGATTTGTAACTTTCACTTCATTTTCCCTTTTACCACCAAGCAGACCCACACCTAAGAAAAAAACACAGCCACAACAGGGGTCCTCATTTTGCTAAGAAGTAAAATGGGGCATGTTGTGAGCATCACAACATATCCATCTGTCGATGGGGAAGATATCTTCCCCACCAAATCTAACCCCCAGGTAGATAAGGGCCAAGGGATAATGATCAGTTGTAAGTCTTTTATCAATGTGTGGTGAACATGAGCGTAAGCCTGATATTTCAGACACCTCTTCACGAATTTAATCACATCCCCTTGTAGACATGGCTAGAAGTATCCCATTCTATGTATTTTATTTGCCGTGGCATGATCACCAAAGTGTCCTCTACATATTCTGCTGACACTCCTCTAAGATCTTTCGTGCTTCTTCCTTATCAACACATCGAAGCAACATCTCATCCAAGGCCCTTCGATAGGGCACACCATCTATTAAAACATATCTTGCAGTGAGGACACATAACCATCTTTTTTCCAAAGGGGTCATGTTTTCCAGGTAAGTCTTGTTTGCGAGATAGTTCACAATATCTTTGTACCAATACAAGGTGGCATACTTCTCGAGATCAACCACACAAATTTCTTCATCAGGGAAATCTTCATTCATGGATTCCTCTTGGGGAACCAGATTGTTTGCTAACCAATCTGCTATTATCTATCTTTTGACTATTTTTTATTGATGTAAGTTAGTTCAATCTCACTCAACAAAGTTATGAATCGACCAACTCTTCTTGAGAGCATGGGCTGATTTAAGAAAGTTCTCAATTGCTCGGATCATATCATAACTTTGGTTTCTTAATTTAACATGTAATATCGCATTCTTCAGGTCATAAAGACTATGGATAGACATTATTTTTTAGCTTGGGTATAGTTCTTCTCATATTCCAACAAGGTTTGACTTATGAAATAAATGGCTCTTTCCTTCTCACCTTCATCGTCTTGAGATAACATGCAAGCTATGGAGATATTGATTGCTCTGAAGTATAAGATGAAGGGTTTGTCATGTTTTGGTGGAATTAGCGTGAGCAGGGTTAGTAGGAATTTCTTCACTTGCTCAAATCCATTTTGATAGTCTACCATCCAAGTAATGCCAACTTGTTTTTTCAATAACTTATTGATTGGATGAATTTTGAAAGTCATGTCTGGTATGAATCGTCTGATCATGCCTAATTGTCCTAAGAAGGCTCTTACTATTGTCTCACTTCTTGGTGGGGTTGCATTTAAGACTGCCTTGACCTTAGCTAGGTCGATGTATATTCCTCTTTGTGAGACAATAAATCTCAACAACTTTCCAGTCGTGACTCCAAAAACACATTTTCTAGGATTCAACCTTACTTATACTCTCGAAGTCTATTGAAGATTTTGTGAAGGTCCTCCAAATGTCTTGAACTTTGTTCTGATTTATCCAGAAGGTCATCAATGTAATTTGCAACTATCTTGTGGATATAATTGTAGAAGATATGTGTCATTGCCCTTTGGCAGGTTGCTCTTACATTCTTCAACCCAAATGGCATGAGTATATAACAGAAAGTTCCCCAAGGGGTGGTGAACATTATTTTGTTTTGGTCAACTTCTGCAATCTTGATTTAGTTATATCCTAAAAATCCATCCATGATGGGGAGAATCCCATATCCTACCATTGAATCAAAAATTTGATCAATGGATGGTAAAGGGAAATTCTCTTTTTGGCAAGCTTGATTGATTTCTCTAAAAATGAGGCATATCTAAATTTTTCCATTCTTCTTCAAAACTGGGATAATGTTTGACACCCAATTTGAATAGTCTGTTGATCTAATGAAGCCAACATTTAACAATTTTTTTAATTCCTTCTTCACCATTTTATCCACTTGTGGCTTTACGGCCCTTGCTTTTTGTTTCATGGGTTTTGCATCTAGTTTTGTCACTAAATTGTGTACCACCACTTTTGGATCTAACCCTGGCATGTCTAAATATGCCCATGTGAATATGTTAGAATATTCAATGAGGAATTCTGTGTACTCCAATTCTTCGTCATTTAGTTCTCCTCCTAGTTTTAACATCCTAGGTTTTTCAGGTGTTCAAACAATTATATCAATCATATCCCCAGTTAGGGATGGGTGTCCTTCCTCACTTTTGAGGAGCAAGTGGTAAATTTGAGTTTGCTTCAATCTGGAGGATTTCTTTCTCATTCCCAAAATAGTTTTCTAGGTGAGGGAGGAGCATGTATCTTTTCTTGTGGTGTACTCTTGGAAGTCCACCATAAGCGTGTAAATGCTCGAGGATGGATTTGTCATTCTCAGTGTAGTCTCGGGTTGGTCTCTCTTCTTGACCCATGGTGTAATTCAGGATATTTGGTAATTCTTTGCTTTCCAGCAATGGCTCTTCACGTATTGACACAATGTATTTTGAATTTTGTAATTGAGCATGTGGAAAAAATAACGTGGCTAATGTAGCCATTGAGTCTGCCACTTGATTTTCCTCTCTAGGTATGGCTTTTATGGAGAAGAGGTCAAAGAATTGAACCAACTTCCTGATGGTTTCCTTATAAGGTTGAAATCGTTCTGACTTTGTCTCATAATTTTCCGCAACTTGGTTGATTATTAATTGAGAATCCCCAAAGGTAGAGATCTTCTTGATCCCCATTCTCATGGCTAGCATGATTCCTATGTTGATAGTAAGGAATATTGAGACGGGGGGTGAATCAGTATTCCACAAAACCACTTCTTCACAAGTTTGTTAATCCAATTTCCAAAATTAATAATATGAAAATAGAGTAAGCATAGAAACAAAAACCACATAGACATAACACATGAACACCAAGATTTTTATGTGGAAACCCCAAAAAGGGAAAAACCATGGTGAGTGTTAGCTCACAATATATTATTATAGCGCAATACTGGATTACAAGAAGGCTCACTACCTTAGGGCTCACTTCCCAGAGAAATTCTCACTGCAAGAAAGGGTCACTGTTGAAATAGGCTCACTACCTAGAAAAAGAAGAAGGAATAATGGCTCACTGCCAGGTTGAACTACTCATATTGCATCTACACATGCATGGTTGCAGCTCCATTGAAGCACAAAAATACTATCTCAAAACTCTTCATCTCTAACTGTTCTGCTTCACTGCTCTATTTTTACATGGGAATAAGAATTCTCTTCTTCTACTTTTTATTACTTCCATAGAATCACCTTCCTCTGTATGTCACACATATATTCATTTACATTCACATCGTACCTCTCAAACACTGAATTTGATCCCTTATATATATCTGCAACACTCAAAATCTTCATATTAGGTCGGCCTAATAAAGTGAAGTAGCTTGTCAGCCAAATTCATTCACCAAAACTCCCAGCAGACTCAAACAACACTTGAATTGTATTCACATATGTCGGCCTCAACTATTGAACAACTTAGGATTAAGTTCTAGACAATAGAACTTACCACATACAATTTAAACTTATCATGTCAGCCTCTAACTCAGACTGTCACTGATTCAGTTCATCTATCAAACTACATCTTTTACTGGGGACCACAGGACTTGCTTAAAATCATATCAAAGACTCCTTAGAAATCACAAATCATACCTTCAGAATTGCAAAGCAAAATATCCTTTAGCAACAAAATGCAGACCATCAAAACTTAGACTTTGTCACAGTCAAACTCTTTCACACAGTGTAGCGATACTCAACAGCTTGTAACTATCTTTTTGGGGACTTCAAAACCTACAACTCTGGATTTAGACACTTCATACAATTGTTTCTAACACCTCAAAACCACATATCAATATATGCAACACCAGAGAAATGTGGACCAAAACAACTGAGTGTACTGCTCTGAGTAGCATTGTATTATGTTCTATCAGACTTAGGCCATTTGAAGATATACTTCTAGAACTGATCAAAGGCTGAAACCTTGGATATAAGATCATCTAAAAATTAGGCGCATTATACCAGAACCACAATACTTGGTCTTCAACTGTAGAACAATGCCAATCCAAACACTATTTTTTTGTTGCTGCCTCTATACATTGCGAATACTTAGCCAATATGACTAAGTCTTCTTTACCGGACCAAAAACTCTGTTCCAATCTTGCTCCTTTTCTTGTTGCCATCAATGACAACACTCAATTAATCAACATACCAGTGTCTCTTGCCAACAATCTCCCCCTTTGGTATTGATGGCAAGACTTAGTGAAAAATGCTTGACTACCTTGACCACTCCCCCTTTCTATATACACTCTATATTTCTTCTTCCCCTGAGATGTTAGCCCATTTTTCACTAATATTCTTCTCCCCCTTTGACATCAATGGAAAAGGTGGGTGAACAAGCAAAATTATGTCATAAATTCTTCAAAATTGTCATATTCTGTCGCATATATACAAGTACACATTTCTATCTTAATTTACAATTGAAGGTAGAATATCATTATAGATAGTCTTTAGCAGAGGTATCTCCCCATTCCAATTGTTCCTTGTACTCTCCAAAATATGGATGTGGCTATTTATCAAAAAGACTAGCCTTTCTACCTTATACACATCTAATAGTGTATCAATTAATGCTTGTGATTTCAAGGATTCATCTGCTAGATTGGTCATGGAATTAATTTTTGGACTTATCAACCCTCTTAGCTATCACAACCTGTCTTTGATTTCTTCTCTTTTCTTCATCAGAGTGCTCAAATCATTGTGAATATTTACAACCTATGTCTCATTGGCACTTATTGACTCAACTGCTGGATTATACATCTTAGAGATATTAAGCAGTTTGAGTTCCATCTCCTTGATTTTATCTTCTAGTTCCTTTGTGACTTCTAGCCAAGATAAACATAATTTGTACAAGTCATAGGCTTCTTTTATGGCACATTGTATACCTCTTATTCCATGGTCTAAAGAGATTTTATCATTGATCAACATGGTTTTTAACTTAGCTAATCTTTTCTCATCAAACTCTTTTCTAACCTTTGTTTCTATAGATTTTTCAAAGGATTCAAAATGATTGCTGATTGTTTTTATCATACCTTTTAGTTGATCAATTGATGATAACGATGTATCTTTTTGGAATTCAGGCATCAACTTTCTTAGTACATCAAATATTGTTGTAATGAGCTTATTGTCTTGCATGTGTGTTTTCATCATTTCTTCCTGTGTCTTTCCTTGGACAAATGATACTAATTTAAATTTATGTTCTAAAGAAAAAGAATTTAGATCTATTGGTTCTTGTAAAAACTTGAGTAGATCTAGGATTTGTGCAATTTGTTGCTTTTCCAAGGGTTTTACAATAGTGTCTCTTGCCACTTTTTCTTCACAAGGTGAAACTTTCTTTCTTTTCTTCTCTTCTACTTCCTTTTCTTCTACTTCAATTGTGGCTTCTAAAATGGATGAGGTCCTTATTCTTTTTTCAGGATTAGATGTTGGTCTCTCTACTTCAGATCTCTTATCTTTCCTTTCTAGGGTGCTGGATGTACATTCTATCGGAGCACCTATGGACTTCGATCCTTCTGATTTGGATTTTTCCTTACTTAATTGTTCATCTAGTGTTTTCTCTGACAGCTTAGGATCCATAAACATTCTGGAAGATAATTCTAAGAATGTCCCAAATCTGTTCTCTTCGGGATCATTAGGTTTACTTAGTATTGTATCAGCTAATTCAATCAAAACATCTTCTGCAACTTCATATCCTAGTGCAGGGACCCATACAGTTCTTGGTTCCATACCTTCCATGAAGCATTTGTCTTTGTCCACCATGAATATAATATCCTTTTCATACTCTATCACTACATCTTCAGGTATCTGGAACCTACATAACATTTTCTTTTGAAAGTCTTTGAAATATTTCCACAAGATTTTGTTCTGCTTATTTGCATTACCCAAACTCTATAAGTGATTTCTTATTTGAGTGGCTATAGGTATGTGATCAAGCTAGACAATATTTCCTAAACCGGGTAGCTCTCTCATGAAGTAAAAGTTAATCAATGTTCCATACTTGAAAGGATGATTAGTTTCTTTTGTTCTTTTCAAGTTCTCCATTAGTTCACTCCAGAGCAATTCATAGATGTCATAAACCGTATTATTTTTTTATCATATCATATGCTGTGTAAATAGATGATGCAGACACAAAATTTTCCTTTTTGGAAAAGTATATTTTGTATCCAATAACCATTTATGCAAATCTGATAGCTGGATTCTTAATATCATTTACTGTAAGAGCATTCTTATCAATTTTTGCTCCTTTTAGCTGCATTACCACATTGTTCTTCATTTTCTTTATGCCTGGAACCCTTCTGAAGGAGCTCATGCCATTTATAACTTAGATAGCTTCTTTAGTTATCATATAGGGTTCATCGAGCCATAGAAATTCATCATGAATTCTACTTAGAATAAGGTTGACCCATGCATCATTCAGAATTGCAGGAAAATCCAACCAAGTGTCAAACTTCTTTTCTCCTAGAAATTTATATTCATCTTTCAATACAATATCCATAGTAGTCAGTTCATCCAAATATAGTTTTCCTAATTCCATGTGATCATATTCTTCTAGACTAATACGAATGTATGCTCTGACATCTTCTATATGCATAACTCCATGTGGAGTAACTGAGAATGCCCCTAACGTATCATTTTCCAATGATTTGAAGAATTGTTTCTTAAACTTGGGCCAAGGCATTTTCCATATCTCGATTACATGAAGAGTAAACATTTTCACAGAATAATTTAATTTTTCACAGCAATGTTTTCAAGTTGTAAATACCTTTTTCAATAGATTAGGGTTTCATTGATATTGCCTTGATATGCTTGAAAAACACTGTAGTCACTTTGAATTTTGCCTTTAGTTTGCATTAGACACTTGAGAGATTAGAATGCAAAATGATTTTTATTTCGGATACAACTCCTTTTAACTCTCGCATGACAAAACCTAAGTGTCATTAATGTCATCTTTTAAAAAGTTGTCAAGCACTTTCTTGATAATCACAAACACTTTAGATTACTTCGCAAATCTTCACAATTGATCCTTTTATTCTAGAACTTCTTTCAAAAGATCTTTCATATGATTATTTTCATCATAGCTTCATGCCAGATTCCAACACTATCTATCTAGTTGGGGGTTTTTAGATTTTCAACACTGCTCCCCTAAGCTAGAGCTCCCAATTCACTTCCTGGAGGAAGTATCTACACCAGATGTTGGTGCAGATTCATCCTTGACTTCAATCACATATTTCTTGATCCAAATATTTCCCATTTCTTTCTTATTCTTAATTGGATCAACCTTTTCTCTTCCTTCATCATTTCTCTGCTCTTTTTCCTATTTTTATCATGATAGTTTCTCTTCACATTCTTGCTTTTGCAAACTCTTGCAATATGTCCAAACTTGTTATAATTGTAGCACACCGAATTCTATTGTCCTTGATTCCTTCTATTAATTGGATTTGATCTGCATTGATTTGCCACATGTCCAAACCTATTACATGCAAAACACTTTCCTTTGAATGATTGATTATTCCTTGTATTCTAAGAACTATTCCTTACCAGATTTCTACATTCATTTGATTTATGACCAATTTTCTTGCAGTTGAAACACTGACCAAAGAATGATGGAACATTTTGGTTTACTCTACTTCTGCATTGAGTAGATTTATGACCGAACTTATTGCAATTGAAATAGTGGCCATTAAAAGATGGATACCTTTGAGCATTTGGCTGCCTTACTAGAGGTCTTCTAGGTCTTCTTCTTCAATTTCTAAACTGGTTCCCTTTATTTTGTTTTAACTTATTGTTTACTTGACCAGATTTTGAACTTTCTTCTTTCTCAAATCCTAATCCTTGCTTATCACTGGAACTCTTTTGACTAGCAATCATCTCATCAAGCTTTGTAGAACTTATCTTGAACTTTTCTTTATAGCTCTTGGATTTTTCCAAGTCTACTTTCAGGCTCACAATTTCTTTTCCAAGTTTGACACAATCTTCTAACTTTCTTTTTATCATTAGATTCAGATTTTCAAGTCTACTTTTGCTCTTTCCACTACTTCCACTTCCAAATCATTTAGGGTTTCATTTGCTAATATCAATTGATCACTCACCTCTTTGTCTTTTTCTTTGAATTTCTTAACTTGTTCTTTTAATTTTAAGATACATTCATTAGCTTCTTTCATGTTGTCCTTCAGATCCCTAATTTCTACTTTAGATCTTTCAAGATCAATAAGAGCTATTTCCAGTTCATTAATGTTTGATACATTTCCAAATCTCCTGGATGCCATGAGTGAACTCTCCCAGATCTTTCACAAGATGTTAGGCTTCTTCCAAGGAACCTTTCTCTGATACCAATTGTTGATAGTAAGGAATACTGAGAGGGGGGGTGAATCAGTATTCCACAAAACCACTTCTTCACGAGTTTGTTAATCCAATTTCCAAAATTAATAATATGAAAATAGAGTAAACATAGAAACAACAACCACATAGACATAACACATGAACACCAGGATTTTTATGTGGATAACCCAAAAAGGGAAAATCCATGATGAGTGTTAGCTCACAATGTATTATTATTGCGCAATACCAGATTACAAGAAGGCTCACTGCCTAGAGAAATGCAGATTGCAAGAAAGGCTCATTGCCTAGAAAAAGAAGAAGGAAGAATGGCTCACTGCCAGGTTGAACTGCTTAGATTGCATCTACATATGCATGGTTGTAGCTCCATTGAAGCACAAAAATATTGTCTCAAAACTCTTCATCTCTATCTACTCTGCTTCACTGCTCTATTTTTACATGGGAATAAGATCTCTTTTCTTCTTTTTTTTTATTGCTTCCATAGAATCACCTTCCTTTGTATGTCACACATATATTCATTCAAATTCCCATCACACCTCTCAAACACTAAATTCAATCCCTTATATATATCCACAGGACTCAAAATCTTCACATCAGATCGACCTAATAAAGTGAAGTAGCTTGTCGGCCAAATTCATTCACCAAAACTCCCAGCAGACTCAAACAACACTTGAATTATATTCACATATGTTGGCATTAACTATTGAACAACTTAGGATTAAGTTCTAGACAACAAAATGTACCACATACAATTTAAACTTATCATGTTGGCCTCTAACGCAGACTACCACTGATTCAGTTCATCTGTCAGACTACATCTTTTACTGCAGACCACAAGACTTGCTTAAAATCATGTCAAAGACTCCTTAGACATCACAAATCATACCTTCATAACTGTAAAGCAAAATATCCTTTAGCGGAAAAATGTGGACCATCAGAACTCAGACTCTTTCACAATCAAACTCTATCAAATAGTGTAGTGATACTCAGTAGTTTGTAACTATCTTTCTGGTGCACTTCAGAATCTACAACTTTGGATTTAGACACTTCATACAAGTGTTTACAATGCCTCAAAACTTCATATCAAGATATGCAACACCGGAGAAATGGGGACCAAAACAACTGAGTGTACTACTCTGAGCAACATTGTATTTTGTTCTATCGGACTTGGGCCATTTGAAGGTATACTTTCAGAATTGATCAAAGGCTAAAACCTTGGATATAAGATCATATGAAAGTTAGGAGCATTATACCAAAACTACAATACTTGGTCTTCAACTTCACACTAATGCCAATCCAAACACTATTATTCTGTCACTGCCTGTATACATTGCCAATACTTAGCCAATATGACTAAGTCTTCTTTACCAGACCAAAAATTATGTTCTAACCTTGTTCCTTTTCTTGTTGCCATCAATGACAAGACTCAATTAATCAACATAGCAGTGTCTCTTTCCAACATCCTAGGGATAGGGTTTCATACTTGGTGATGTTGTTTGTGCAAAATAAGTCTAGTTTGAAGGCAAAGGGCAGGACTTTCCCTTTGGGAGATGTCAATATTATCCCCATCCTTGCCCCAGTTTTGTGACTAGCTCCATCGAAATGTAGGGTCCATAAACTTTGATGGTTTTGTGATTGAGATGTTTCTCCAAAATCATAAGTGGAAGTTCATTTTTCCTCTTTTTATTCTCATTCTTCAATGATTTCGATTGTTCCAATCAAGAGGTTTTTAATATCCCATTCATTGATATACAGAATGGCTATTAAGCCAAATGGTGCACGGGACTTGGTGGTATGTGGATCAAAGGGGAATTCCCTAAGATCATCCATTCTTTGATAGGATATGTTGTGATTGCTTGTATTTGTTTGGATATCTTGAGCTTGTTCTTTCAGTTTCTCTTGCATTTTTAACTTTTTGTCTTTTTCTTCCTATTCCTTTCTATAAATGTGTTGGATTAGGTCTGGACAATTGAGAGGGGGGGTGAATTAATTGTCCCACAATTTAAAATTTTCTACCTTTAATCTTACTTTACAACTTATAATTAAATTAATGATAGAAACATTTTAGCATCAATCAATAACACATGAGTAGAAACATAAATAACACACTTGACACCAAGATTTTTGACATGGAAACTCGGTTAAGGGAAAAACCATAGTGGGGGTTAACCCACAAATATTATACTCTATTAAAAGTATTACAATGGGGAATGCACATGCATTTGGGCTCACTGCCCAGAGCTCACTGCTCAAAGGAAGGCTCACTTCCTATAGAAAGAGAATTACAATAGATTTGAACTGATAATTAACATCTATTATGCAAGAATTCAATTCTGGTTAAGCACAAAACACTAACTTGATACACTTCATCCTTACTCTACCCTGTTCACTATTCTGTTAACATCTAAACCTTAGATCTCTACTCTTTTTGTACTTATTACATTGTCGCAACACACACACACCTAAATCATCCATATCCATCAGCTATAGATATTTGCATCCTGATCTTTAATTACTTTCCAGTTGGCTTCAAGAACACTTGGAACTTTATTGAATACTTTGCTCTATCAGGTAGATCCATGCATAACTTGAGATGCAGACCAAAAATTACACTCAAAAATCATCAATTAGGTCTACCACTTATCATTGGTCATCACTACTTGCCCAATCAATGACTTCCATACATCTGGAACCAAGCTCATTTTGACCTGTTCTTCTTCTGACTGCTCTGTCAAACTGTTAACCTGATACTCACAAGCTAATAACTTTTGAATCCTTTATCACCGAAGGCCAAAACTCTAGATTTAGATTGTCTTGACAATGCTTATGACTATCATAGATCTGCAGCAAATTATGACTTTCCACTGGAGAAATCCGAACCAAGATACTAGACCCTGTCACACACTCTGTTCTTGACTTCCTAGACTTAGACAAATCTTCAATCTAATTTCTGATATGGGTAAATTAAGCAATGTAGATGTGTAGTAGAGACTTAGTTTCCATCAATGATGGCACTTATCATGCCTAACAATGTCTCTTGCCAACAATCTCCCCCTTTGGCATTGATGATGACACTTAGTGAAAAATGACTAAGTGTCAGAATAACTCCCCCTTGTGTTCCATACTGTTGTTCACACTACTTTCCAGTGCTCCCCCTTTGCTAGATTCCTCATTTTTCACTGCTCTTCACTCCCCCTTTGACATCAATGGAAAAGGGTGGGATCCACAATCACTAATGATGCAAAAACTCTCTATATATGACCACATATGTACAAATTGTCCATATGTTATATTTACATATACTTAAGGATATATGTGAAAATACTCTTTACCTGTACAAACTTGATGTCCCAACTTATCTTCATACTATCCAAAATTCAAATGTGTCCACTTAGCAGAAATGCACATGCTTCTTCTTTCCTTTGTTCTGAGGGATCACTTGTCCGAGCAGTACTTTGGGCCTCTGACAAAGTATTAAAAATTGTTTCCAACTTAGGGGTAATCAGTCCCTAGAGCTCACCCATTCTTTCCATAATGTTCTTCTTTTCCTTGATAAGTTTCTTTATTTCATTTGTTAGGCTAATTGCTTGACATTCTTGTCTTATCGGAGATACTGTTAAAGGATCAAAACTTTGAGATAGGTCTAGCAGCTTTTTCTCCTACTCCTTTATCTTTTTCTCAATATCGTCTACTATTTTGGGCCATGATAAATAAAACTTATATACATCACCACCATCCTTAAGAGCATTTTCAATACTCTTTATACCAATGTCGAGTGTTTTTCTACTGTTATCTATAAGACCTTTTAGTTCACTAAACCTCTTGTCCAAAAAATTCTTTCCAAACCTTTATTTTGGCTGACTTATCAAGGACTCAAAATTTGTATTTACAGAATGCACAAGATTTTTCAAATTACCAGAAGGAGAATCAGATGTATTTTTCTGATATGTGGGCATGATCTTCTCTAGTGTTCCAGATGCTAGGCTTAGCAACTCACTGTATTCTATGTGAGACTTTAGTAATTTCTCCCTTACCTTGGCCCATGTGAATGATAATATCTTCAGTATTTGATCCAAAGAGAGTGACATAATTGATTGGTCCTTGTATTAGTTCCAGTGCATCTAAATCTAGCATCTCCTTGCTGAGAAAACTCTGTATTACATTTGCAGTGTCTCTTGCCATGCTTGCTATTTCAGATTCCTTCCCTTGTGCTTTGTCAGTAGCAGCAACTAGACTATTTTGCTTTGGTGCATTAGCACCATCTCCTTCTGCTAGATCTTTTTTTCCCTCTGCTTCTTCTTCTTCCTTCTCTTTCTCCTTTTCTTCTTCTTTTTCTTGGCCCTTTCCAGAGTCATCAATGGCAGGAGGATCTAAAGGATCATGGCCAACATTGGCTTCTTCTATCAGTACTTCCTCTCCTTCTTTTTACACTTCCTCTTCCAGAATAAAGGAGTCTAGAGTTTAAGTCTGTTGCTTATTTCCTTTTAATCCTTCAACATCCATGTCTAAGGACTCAATCTCTACATTTACCTCCTCTACAATAGGAAGATTGTGCTTTTTCAAAGCACACTAAAGAATCTCTTTGGTTTCCTCTGTAATCTTGTCTATCTCCCCTAGCATAAGCTTATTCATTCATTTCTTGCTTTGGAACTCATCCTTGGCTTCTTTGAATATCAAGTTCATTTGTTTCAGAGTAATTTGGGGGCATAATTGTATTAATATTTGTTCTCAAATCTCAAGATCCTTGCTTTTTGCATTGTCTTTTTTCATTTCCAAAATTTTCTCAAGGCTTTGTGGTATTAATGAACATATCTCTATAAGAGCCTTGTTGTAGATATTCAAATATCTTACTGTTGCTTCCTCAAGTACTCTTTTATCAGCATCACAATAGTCATCATAGAATTATGTCATTGGAGCCAAGTTTCCATCCATAGTAACTGATTTAATGATGTCATCTACTGAAAGGGTAGGCTTCTCTACATATTCCTCTATCTTTTGCCTCTTGCTTTCCCTTTTTCTTCCGGAGGGCATCTCCTTGGATATCTTGGCCACTTTTGTGCCTGTATCTTCTTCTTCTTCTCTTGTGCTTTCATAGGTTTGGGATGCTTTTGTTTTCTTCCTTTTCTCCCTTTTTCAAGATGATTTTGCTTCTAGTTTTGAAGTCTTAGGAGGAACAGGGGCAAAAACAGAGCTCCTAGTAGTTCTTGAAGTGGAAGAGTGTTCCATCGGAGCACTTGTTTGTTTCTTATCTTGTTTCTCTTTCTCAGCCTTTTCAATTCTTTCTCTGAATTTCCTCACAACCTCCTTAGTTAGGCCCAAATTTTCAACCAACTGCTCAACTTCTTTTCTTACTTTCCTTTTGGTTTCAGGTTCTCTGAGCTTAGTATGCAGTTTTAAATTCAGCTCCTCATATGTTCCAAATCTTTCAACCATTGTGTCTTTAGGCTTGCTTAGAAGATGTTGAGCATACATATTCAATATTTTTTCATCTACTTCATACCCCATGGGCATGATCCAAACAGTTTTGGGTTCCACTGCTTCCATTAGGCACTGATCAGTGTCAACCATGAAGCATATTGCATTTTTGTACTTCTCAACAATTGATTTAGGGATTCTTTCCATTAAATGCATCATACTCTAAAAATTCTTGAAGTAACCCCATATTGCAATTTTCTAAGCTTTGAAATCACCAATGTTGTGAAGATGATCTCTAATCTAAATGGCAACTAGCTCATCCTTAGTCCAGTGAACACCCTTAACTCCAGGCACTTCATTCATATAGTAGAAAAAAAGCACAGATCCAATGTACCATATTTAAAAGTGTTTTTCTTATCCTTTTTGATTTTGTTTAGGTTTTCAATCAGCTAGTTCTACAACAGCTCACAAAGGTCACAATCTACATTCTCCTTTAACATTTGATATGTTACATATATGGTAGTTCCAGAGACATAATTCTCCCTGCTGGAGTGATATACCTTGTAACCAATCACAATGGAAACAAACTTCACATCTGGTTCTTTAATGTTGTTTATAGTCATAGCCCTCCTATCAAATTTGGCACTAGTTGCATTGATAATAGTTTGGTTTTTCATAGATTTTAATATGGGTAATCCATTGGTTGAGTTTAACCTAGTTACAATTCTAATAACATCCTTGGTAATCTTGAATGGTTTTAACAACCAAATTAATTCATCATTCATCCGAGTCAAAACATATCGGACCCATTCATCTTCATCAAATGTTGGAAACCCCATAATCTGTATAAAATGTTTATCCTGTAGTGCCTTATAGTTAGGTTTAAGTTCGTGATTTTAATCCCTGAGATGATTCTCAAACAAGTCTACATACCTTGAATCTCTAAACTCATCTATGTTTGCATGAATATAAACCCTAATGTCTTCAACATGCAGTAGGAACACTCGAAAAAGCACTTAACGGGTCGACTTCTATTGATTTATGAGGATGCTGCTTAAATTTGGATTGAGGCCTTTCAGTAATGTCAACAACATGAGGAGTAGCCATCTCAATAGATTTTAGATTCAAAGATTTACAGAGAAGTACCTTTTTCTTCCACGGGGTTAGGGTTGATCAATTGTCGGTTGAATTCACTCGTTGTGCTTCAATCTCTGGATTTGCAGCTCGAATGGTCTTCTTCTTGTTTCTTCTAAAAGAAAAGTGACTCAAATGTGTGGCCAAGTGACCTTTTATCCTCTGTAAAACCTAATTTGGCATTGTAATAAATGCGTTTCCCTAACTTTATCCAGTTACTCTATTTTTGATAGTTCTTCATGAATCACTCTGCAAGTTTTTATATCAACATCTTTTCTTCCAAAAATCCTTCCAAAGGTTTTGAACCAATTCAAAATATTTTCTTTTATTGTGCTAGATTCAGGCACCCACTTACTGACTAGGGGAATTTGATGTTCAACGTAGCTCCCCCTAAGCCAAAGCTCCTGACTTATTTCCCAGAGGAATCATCAACACCAGATTCTGGTGTGGACCCATCACAATTATTTATTGTACCTTTCTTTACCCAAGTGTTTTTAATTTCACTCTGTATCTCATTCACATCAATTTTTATTTTGCCTTTGTCTTGTCTCTTCTCATCCAGTTTCCTATTTACTGGACCTCTTCTTCCATTGTTCCTACTTCTGCAGAATCTTGCAATATGACTAGATTTATTGCAATTAAAGCACACAACATTTCCTTTCTTATAAACTTGATTTCCTCTTGATCTGCACTGATTATCCATGTGTCCAAACCCATTGCAAGAAAAACAGTAACCATTGAAAGAATTGCTAGTTCCTCTATTGTTAGCATTATTCATTATCATGCTTCTACATTTATTTGATCTATGACCATACCTCTTACACATGAAGCATTGACCAGATAAGGATGGACCTTTTTTATTTACTCTACTTCTATACTGAGTAGCTCTATGACCAAATTTATTGCAATTGAAACAATTTCCATTGAATGATGGATATCTTTGAGCATTAGGCTACCTTACCAGAGGTTTTCTCGTTCTATTTCTCCCATTCCTTGGTTGAATATTTCTTTGTCTAGATCTGGAGATTTCACCTTTCTCATATCCAAGATCATGCTTGTCATCCCTTTTTTGTCCTTCAATTAGTTCTTCAAGTTTAACTGAGCTTATCTTGAACTTCTCCTTATACTCATTTACAATTTCTAGGTCATGTCTAAGAGTGATAATTTGTCTCTCAAATTATCTCTCATTGTTTCTTCTTTCTTATAGATTAGATTCTAGGAGACTAGCTATTCAATCCAATCTATAGCATTCTTCAGTTCTCTCTTTCAGATTTTGATTCATCTCTTCTTCAGTTTTCTTCCTATCTTCAATTTCCTTGGTTAGTCTCATCACCCCAAATTCCATCTCATGTTTTAGGACAACAACTTCTTTAGCTAACTTTTCACATTCCTTTGTCTTCTCTTTCAAGGCCTTGTCTTCATAATGATTTCCTAGTTGAAGAGGTTGCTCCTTTCCATTTGCATTAGATTTGCTCAATTTTCCTTTTAAAATCTCAATGAAGTCTTCATCCTTTTTGAGGTTATCTTACATCTCTTGGACTTTTGCCCTGGACTTCTCAAGATCTTCTAGGGTGAGATAAAGTTTCCCTTGAAGCTTATATTCATCCATTTTACTACCTTCCCAAATCTTCCTTAAGCTGTTAAACTTTTTCAAAGGAACCTTGCTCTAATACCAATTGTTGGATTAGGTCTGGACAACTATGACGGGGGGGTGAATCAGTTATCCCACAATTTAAACTTTTCTACCTTTAATCTTCCTTTACAACTTATAATTAAATTAATCATATAAACATTTTAGCATCAATCAATAACACATGAGGAGAAACATAAATAACACACTTGACACCAAGATTTTTGACGTAGAAACCTAGTTAAGGGAAAAACCACGGTGGGGGTTAACCCACAAAGATTATACTTTGTTAAAAGTATTACAATGGGGAATGCACATGCATTCGGGCTCACTGTCCAGAGCTCATTTCTCAAAGGAAGGATCACTGCCTATAGAAAGAGAATTACAATAGATTTGATCTGATAAATAGCATCTAATATGCAAGAATTCAGTTCCGGTTAAGCACAAAAGACTGACTTGATACACTTCATCCTTACTCTGCCCTGTTCACTTTTCTGCTAACATCTAAACCTTAGATCTCTACTCTTTTTGCACTTATTCTATTGTCACAACACATACACACACACACCCCTAAATCATACATATCCATCGACTATATATATCTGCATCCTGATCTTTAATTACTTTCCAGTCAGCTTCAAGAACACTTGGAACTTCATTGAATACTCTACTTTGTCGGCTAGATCCATGCATAACTTGAGACGTGGACTAAACATTGCACTCACAAATCATCAATTAGGTCAGCACTTATCACTAGTCATCACTACTTGCCCAATTAATGACTTCCGTACATCCAGAACCAAGATCATTTACAAGGTTAGCCTATTTTTCTTTTGACTGCTCTATCAAACTGTTAACCCAATACTCACAAGATAATGACTTTTGAATCCTTTATCATCAGAGGCCAAAACTCTAGATTTAGATTGTCTTGATAGTGCTTATGACTATCTTAGATCCGCAGAAAATTATGACTTTCCACTGGAGAGATCTGGACCAAGATACCAGACCCTATTACACACTCTGTTCTTGACTTCTCGGACTTAGACAAATCTTCAATCTGATTTTTGGTATGGGTAAATTAAGCAATGCGGATGTGTAGTAGAGACTTAGTTACCATCAGTGACAACACTTATCATGCCTAGTAGTGTCTCTTGCCAACAAAATGTATTGAAAGGATTAGGATCTGCTTTGATGATGGTGACCTTTCCCAAATGATGGAAATGGATTTCTTGGAATAAAGTTGAAGTGATAGCCTTCATGGCATGAATCCAAGCTTTTCCAAGGATCATATTATAATTGGTTTCTCTGTTGATAACATAGAAATCTGTAGAGATGGTTTTACCCATCAGAGTGAGTGGTAGGTTAATTCTTCCAATTATTCAAATGTCATGACTATTGTATATCCTTAGTGTGGTAGTTTGTTGTTTGATTCCCATTTTTATATATCCCATTCTTCATAGGAATGATATCGACAAAAGGTTGATTGTTGATCCTTTGTCCACCACTACTCTTTTTATAGTGACCTCTTCGACTTGAATTTGTATGTATAGAGGAAAATCCTTTTTCTTACTTCCTTCATTTTGTGGTAGCTTGGAAACATTGAATGTGAGAGGAGGTGATTCCTCCTATGTCGAACATCCTACTTTCAATACTTCTAGGAATGTCTTGGGTGTGAGGAAGAGGCTCTCAACAAATTTTTCACTTGCGAGAAAATGTTTTTAGTTTGATCTATTTGGTCTTCCTCAAGGATCATAAACACCTCTTGCTTCAGTTCTACATGATTGGAATTGTTTCAATTGGCCTTCCCTTTGTTAGTTTGAGGCTCCTTTTCCTTTCTTTGGGATTGGAGGAGTTTGAGGAAGTTTTGTTGTTGATCTGGAGTAAGTTTGGTGATAGCTTTATTGTATCCATAATAAGTCTTTGTTTCATGACCCTTTGTTCCATGGAACCAAAAATAAGCATTACAGTCATATGAGGGTCAGTTTGATCATTGATTTACTTTTTTTCACCATTTGTCATTGCTAGGATTGCTTTTTATGATATTAACATCTCTCTCTTGAGGCACATTCGATGTAGTCCTTTCTATTCCTTTGGGTATCCTAAGTTTTCCATTGGTGTCATAAGTTTTCCAACCACTATCGATGGTGGCTTGGTCAATCCTTAAAGCACTCTCTAATGTTTCCTCATAGGATTTATATGGAAATTTTTAAACATCTTCTCTTGTGTCCTTGTTAAGGGCATGCAAGAAGAGGTCGCATAGTTCATGGTGCTCCATGTTCAGAGAACTAGTCAAAGAGTAAAGGACTTGCCTCCATCGAGTGACAAAGTGGGCTATGGATTCATTTGGCTCCTATTTCATTGCAAGGAATTCTTTGATCCCTATTTTAATGAGTTTGTTCATGTTGAATGCCATGACAAACTCTCAAATTAGTTGTCTGAATGAGTGAATTGAAGCTTCTAGTAAGTGATAGTACCAGTCCAAAGCTATGCCTTCAAGAGTTTATGGAAAGATTTTTTCTACAACCCCATCCAAAAGGAGGATTTCTCTTATCATCATGGTGTAGGCTTTAATGTGGGAGTTTGGATCTCCTTCTCCTTTGAACTTTGAGAGATTTGGCAATGGTTGAGGTAGTTGCATGCTTCTTATGTTTTGATGGAGAGGTTCTTTCAGATACTCAAGATATGTTTCGAGAACGGCACTTTGAGATTGTAGGGTTGATAGCAATAATAGGTTGATTTTGATAACCCATTATTGGATTTGTTGGATTGTTCTAAATAGAAGGGTTCCTATTTAGACATATGTCATTACTAGCGTTTCATGAATAGTAATTGAGGTAGGGGTTTTTGAGATGCCCCCTAGTCTTGTTCATGATATTTTTGCCTTCTTTCAGGAGCAACATGCTCTGCTTCTGAGATTATAATCCCTAGCACTAGAGTTACGATTAAGTCTATAGGAGTAGCAGTTCTAGGTGTTTCTTCTTTTTAGGATTTTCTCTTCAAGTATTTTCATGGTGATATACTTCTTCTCATGCAACATTTTCTCTTTTCTCTTCTTGGAAGGCAATCCTCAATGCCTCTGGAGCATCTTTTGCTTCTTGTAGATGTTTTTCTAATTGTTTGAATTCCTCATCAAGATGAGTACTTGATGTGCTTGTGGAAGGTTGATCGGGTTGATGTATTTCTGACCTTATCCTTCTAGCTTTATGTGGTGTATTTGGTATGGCCAAATTGTTTTCCCAAGCTGGGTTGTTGAAGGATAGAGAATGCCTAGATTCTCTTTGATCTTGTTCATAATCAAAATCTTTGTAGTGATAACAGTTGGTGATTGGTACATTAGGATGCAGTGGCACATACCAATTGAAAGAAGAAGTTTTTGGTTCTCTTGAGGGAATATTCCCTTGGTTTAAGTTAGGTTCCGTCATGTTCAAGGGTTGCCATAGACACCCTAGAACAAATGGAATAGATGATGGTGTAGGTAATAGAAGCTGAAGCAACTATGAAGAGCAGTGTAAAAATGTTTTGAAGCTTTTGCTAAATGTTTTGAAGCATTTGAAATAGGAACACAAACTATGAAACCAAAAGATTCTATAGTTCATGTTGGGTTCACCAAAATATGTGGTGAAGTTGATGGCATTTGGTGATGAATGATATTTTGAAGTTGGAACACAAAACTACTCATCCTAGAAGGATTTGCAATTTCACGTCAGGTTCACCAAAATATGTGGTGAAGCTATCAGTCTATGGTGATGAATGAATATTTGAAGTTGGAACGTAAAACTACTCATCCTAGAAGGATTTCCAATTTCACATCAGGTTCATCAATTTATGTATGCTCAAAATCGTGACTCTGGTTGCCTAGGAATATCGAGTCAGATTTCAACACACACATAGACCCTTCCCTCCTTGCCATAGGGAGATCTGCCATGTCACTCTCACTCTAGTTGAAGTAGCCAGTTGAGAGGAGGCGAGACATGGTGGGGGTTTAGCTCATTGGAGAGTTGGACTTCGTGGAGAGGGGTCGGCAAGTTCTGTGGCCTTTGTTGTTGTGTGCTAAGTTGAATGTTTTATTCGATGGTAGTTGTTGTAGAGATAACCCTATGACCTAAAGGGTCACTAGTTTCTCTTCTTCTGTTGCGATTTCTTCAATTCAAACTTTGTGTGGGTAAGTAGTTTCTTTCATTTATGTCCTTTTATCTTTCAATGTGTTGAATGAGTTCTCATTGTATTTGGAGTTGTCTAGTTTATTCTATTAACAAGAGGAGAAATAAATCTTGTTGTGGTAAAGTAAATATCTCTTGCTATGGTTGTAGATTTATTTCCTCAATCTCGTTAAGGATAGCCCTCACCCACTTTCCTCTCCCTCCTAGGCTAATGCAGGAGCATCTAGTGGTGTAAGGGCAATCTTGCATCACCCAAAAAAGATGTGTTTCAAAATTGTTGATGTTCTTTCCATTTATTTTTAAAATTTGTGGTTTTGGTTCCATAATCGCTTGAATAATGATGTAGAACTTTCAGTTTTTTCAAACTGCTAAAAATAGTAACATGCTATTTTTAGAAAGTTTGCATTTGGACATGGTTTGAAGTGAAAATTTATAGGAAGTTACATAATGGAAATATAAGACCTTTGGCGAAGGAATCACACAAAGATCATTTGTGAGTTGAAAGATATAAAGTTTCTGTTTCCTGAAAAATGCTTGAAAATTATTCAAACTCAGGTTTGAGGCTCTAAACGGCCCTGTATAGGCCTGAAAATGGCCAAAACTAGTAGAGCGGGTTCCTAGTGCATAGAGCACTCCGCGAGCTTTCTGACGCATAAAACGGTTCGTCAATCGGACACTCGGATCAAAAGTTATGGCTCTCAGAAGTTGACCTATTTTTGGAGGGAGATGCAAATTTTGAAATTAGGTTGTTGGCCGCCAAAAGGGCTATTAATAAGCATTTTTGGGAACCTTGGGCAGAAGTAGAGTTAAGGGGGGAAGCGTAGACTCAAGAATAGGTAGGAAAATAGAAACCCTAGCTAATTTGGGGTTACAGAAGGCGGATGATTCCAGAGTCTTGCGAGAGGAAGCTGTAATGTGTTGTAGCAAGTGGAGGGTTGATTCCTCTGATTGTAATTAAGCTTCTATAATGTAATAAGTTGTCCAAATCAATAAAAGAAAGTTCTATTTTTTGTGTTCAATTTATGTTGTTGTGTGTTTTTTGATTTACCCCCTTCATCAAGTGGTATCAGAGTGAGGGTTCCTGAGTGTGTAGATAGATCGTTGACCGTGAGGCAGTTTGCACCAGGACTTGAGGTTGTGGGTTTACTACGGAGATCAAGATGCCTCCATGAAGAAACCATATTGGGAGGAATGCTTTGACGGAAGAGGGTTTTAGAGCCCTGCAAAGGCAAATTGATGCATTGCAAGAGGATTTGTGAAGAGGGTTTGAGTTGAGAACAAGAGAAGAAAGTGAAGATGAAGTTGAAGAAGAGCTATCTGAGGGTGAACAAGAAGCTGCAGGAAATCCTTCAGAAGTTAGGTTGTTGAGGCCCATTTGAAAGATTGGAAAGAGGCCCAAGATCAAAGTTTCTACATATTCTATAGATTTGAATCTGGAACAACTTATTTATTGGATCAATGACATGGAGGAGTATTTCAAGCATGAAGATGTGGAGGACCCAGATCAGGTCAAGTTTGCAAAAACAAAATTGAAGGCCATGCCAATATTTGGTGGAAGGAGGTCCAGTTAGAGAGGAACATAAGAGGAAAAGAATAGATCACCAGATGGGATTAGATGGTGGAGAAACTGAAGAAGTAGTTCATTCCTGTGGACTATGAGATGGAGTTGCTGAAGAAGCTGCAAGGACTAAAGCAAGGTAACAAGTCTATTAAGGAGTATACATAAGAGTTTTATAAAATTACTATCATGATAGGCCATGCAGAGCCCAACAAGGAGAAGGTAGCCCATTACATTAAAGGGTTGACGCCAAGTATCAAGAGGAGTTGAGCCTGGTCAGAATGGCCACGATAGAAGATGCATACCAGTTTTCCCTAAAGGTGGAAGAGAAGTTGAATAAAATATTTGACAACAAGCAAAGGGGAAGAGGTCAAGGTGGAAGGATTGGTGTAAGACCCTATGGGGGCTGAAATGAAGATTCAAAGAAAAGTGAAGAAGCCGACACCAGTCAAAATCAAAGAGGAGATAATACCTACTGCCCTCATGACCAGAACAATTGTGAGCAAAGAGGAAGAGGAAGAGGTAGACCTAGGCAAGGACCTGGAAGAGGAGGTTTTAGAGGAACCTGTTTCCAATGTGGAGAAGAAGGGCATCAAGCATAGGAGTGTCTGCAACATCAAGGAAAAACAAATAGAAGACCTGAAGGCAATGCACGAGTTGCACATGTAGATGAAGATGCATATTCTGAGCATTCTGAAGATGTTGAAAGGGGAGAAACCCTAGTTGTCAGAAGAACCTTGCTGAATGAGGAAAAAGAACCCAATTAGAGGAAGAGTTCCACACAAGGTGCAAATGTGAAGGTAAGTGTTGTGATATTATTATTGACAGTGGAAGCATTGATAATCTTGTTTCAGAGGAGATGGTTGACAAGAAGAAAGCATCCACATCCATATCGGATTGCATGGTTATAGAAGGACCACAGCGCTTTGATCAATGAGCAGTGTTTAGTGAAGTTTAAGATTGGGGACTACCATGATGAGGTACTGTGTGATATCATACCAATGGACGCATGTCATATGTATTTGGGGAGGTCGTGGTAGTATGATAGGAGAGCTGTCCATGATGGCTGTGCAAACACATATTCCCTAACAAAAGATGGAGTTCATCATAAATTGAAGCCCTTGAAAGAGGTGGAAGAAAAGGTATGTAGTACTGCCAGAATTTGCTTGGTAGATGGTAGAAAATTTTTGGAGGGAATGAAGCATGAGCGTCATTGCTTTGCATTGATTCCTAAGATTAGTCAAGAGAAATGTGAAGATGTACCAGCAGAAGTTTATGATATGTTGGAAGAATTTCAAGACATTATCTTTGATAATGTACCAGAAGGTTTACCACTAGTGAGGAAGATAAGTCATCAAATAGTTTTGATACCAGGAACGAGTTTGCTGAATAAGGAAGCCCATAGAATGACTTCAGTCGAGAGTGAGGAGTTGAACAGACAAGTGCAGGAGTTGTTGAGGAAGGGATTGATAAGAGAGAGCCTAAGTCCATGTGCGGTACTTGTAGTACTAGCACCAAAGAAAGATGGAGAGTGGAGAATGTGTACAAACTCTTGAGCCATTAATAAGATCACGATCAAGTACATATTTCCATTGCCCAAAATGGATGACATCATGGATTGTTTATTAATAGCCCTTTTGGCGGCCAACAACCTAATTTCAAAATTTGCATCTCCCTCCAAAAATAGGTCAACTTCCGGGAGCCATAAATTTTGATCCAGGTGTTTGATTGACAAACCGTTTTATACATCAGAAAGGTTGCATAGTGCTCTACACGTTAAGAACCAACTCTATTGGTTTCAGTCATTTTCAGGCCCGTACGAGGCCGTTTAGTGCCTCAAACCTGAGTTTAAATAATTTTCATGTATTTTTTGGGAAACAAAAACTTTAATATCTTTCATCTCGCAAATGATCTTTATGTGATTCCTACGCCAAAGGTCTTATATTTTTGTTATGTAACTTCCTATAAATTTTCACTTCAATCCATGCCCAAATGCAAACTTTCTAAAAATAGTAGGTTACTATTTTTAGTAGTTTGGAAAAACTAAAAGTTCCTACATCATTATTCAAGCGATTATAGAACCAGAACCATAAATTTTGAAAAGAAATGGAAAGAACATCAACAATTTTGAAACACATCTTTTTTGGGTGATGCAAGATTGCCCTTACACCATTGGATGCTCCTACATCATAGGCACATTCGTGACCCAAGATAGAGGTAGCTGTGTGATGACCAACTTTAACAAGACCTAGGGTATTGACCTAGGGTTTAGTTGACCTAGGATTTGGTTGTGTTTTGACTTGTGTTTACCTTGTGATGTGATCAAGGGGTTTGATTGAAACATTTATTGTGGTTTACCTCATTATGGTATCGAGGTTTTGCAAGTTATCTATCTTTTCTAGGGTTTCTATATGCATGCAAAGCTAAATGAAAGGCCAACTTGTTTTTTGTGTTTTTTAATATCTTGGAAATGAAAAGTGTTTTTTAATCTATGAAAGGGAAATATGGATGCAAGCTAATATGACTTTTCCTAATTCAAGTTTAATCTATGTTTTTGGGTTTTCATTTGTTTTGAAGTAATCTAATCTAAAAAAAAGAAATTGCTTCTTCAAATAATCTAGATCTAAGAATATGAAAACAATTATTCTAACATGCAAGATCTAACTATCAAAGAAAAAGCAAAAATTTACTATTCCCAAGAGCAATTTTTGGTTTTCTAATTACTATCAATTAAATAAAGCAATAAAGAAACCTGAAAGAATCAAGATTTGTGTGACTCCACTACCATCAAAAATCCTTGATGTTGGCAACCTCGAGTCCTTTTGAAGCAGCAGGAATACCTCTTGATGACAAAACGACACAAAGAAGCAAAAAGAAGCTTGTTGAAGCTTGAAAGAGATCAATGAGAGCTTTGGTTGAGCATAATGGCATTGAATGAAGCAGCATAATGATGCTTGGTTGAACAATGAATAAAGAAAAAGGTACCTTCATCTTGTGAGAGCATTAGAATGCTAATTTGGAAAGCAAAAACTAGCAAGAGTTGTGTGCACAATGAATTTGCCTCCTTTTGTGCTTGAGGGAGGGGTTATTTATAGGTTTGAAGAATGCGATTGATTGAGAAGTTCACTCATTTGATTGATGAGATAATAAGGAATGATTGGGGAGTTAACAAGGTTGATTACCCAGTGAACTCAACTAACTATGGAGTGATAAATCAATAATAGTCAACTCCATATTAGGCATCAAAAATCATGTAAACTAGAAGTAAAATAGGAAAAAATAGAGCTAATTTGAGTGAGAAACTCAAGTTTTTCCATGGTTGGAAATGTGACAGGGTCACCCCTTTTGTCAGTAGGGTCGTCCCTAGGTGACCATGGGTCACCCGGGGGAGATCCAGGCAAGATAGGTTTTTTTGAAGAACAACAAAAGGGAGATGATGGAAGAGAGAAATAAGAGTTGTTCTGCCTCTAAGAAAAGGTTAGTCATGTACAAGAATCCAAATCTCCACTTGCACATATAGAATCTCTTGGGGGAGATCTGGAAATAATAGGGAAGATTTGGTTTGGTTGAGCAAAACTAAAAATTGAAAGTGGGTGATGGACAGGGGGACCTCTAGAAGACTTCTAGAGGGTGTAGAGGATGAAAAACATAGGGGAAAGGTGAAAAATCACCTACAAGACCCTCACAAGGCTTAGGAATAGGGTCAAAAGCTTAGAAAATGTAAGTTGACAAGTATCGCAAAAGTGTCATATATATATATATATATATATAGAGAGAGAGAGAGAGAGAGAGAGAGAGAGGAAACAACACAAGATAAGAAAGAAGACACATCATCAAGAGGTTTGCTACTTAGAGGACATTATTTCACACTTACATGTACATGACAAGGATTAAAATCATCATGGGGGTCCTTGTGGAGGATGTGCATGATTTTTGTGCTTATAGCTCCATCTATTTTCATCACCTGAAATGTAGAGGACATTGCCTTGGGCGCCCTAGTCCAAGGCAAGCTGATTCTTAGGATGTTGGAGCTCCTTTAGATGCAAAATGTCCTTGTAACCCTGATTCCTATCTCTATAACTTTGGAGGACATTTCCCTAGGTGCCCATGTCTTGAAAATGCTCTGTTTCACTTCTTTCTTTTGGATCCTGAATCCTTGTCGTTTACAACTTTCCTCTGCAAGTCCACTCCATGAAACTCGATACCTATAACTTGCAATCATAGCCTCAGTCAAGCAATGGAGATACATTCAAGTCTTTTGAACATTGTTCTTACATAAGAGTGCATATCCATTCGAGATAGAGGCAAAATTTAAATGATAAATGATGGAAACACAAATAAATGTCACCTTGAAGATATTGATCTCATGGAAGGAAGAAGCTCTTTCATGCCATGAGGAGATGGAGCCAAATCTGCAACAAACAGACACAATAACAACACAATACTACTCTGTAACACAATGAAAGCCTTGAATCACTTTATCATAAGATCAAAAGTTCACAATGTCCATATCTAGTTTCCAAATGAAGTCCTAAACATGCTTATATATGCAACAACACACATTCCTGCTAAGAATTTCATAATTCAAACTTTTGGTGTCAGCATAGGACCTAACAACGGTCATATAATCAACACTTAAAATTAGGGCCTGACCCAAAGTAGGGCAGGACTAGGGCATGAGTGCCCAAGTCCTCCACCCCTATTTTAGGTAGGAGTCATCTCAATAGCACCCACTAGGTCCTATTTGCCACAAGACCTCAAGGTTTTCTCATCGGGATTCAAAATTAACACACAAGAGGCTCTAAATGCATTCTAAGGACCCGAGAGCTAAACCTTAAGAGGGAAAATCCCCCAAGGGGATATTTTCTGACATAACAGGTGGTCTAGCTCACTATGCAGAAAAAGTTCTATTCACTAGTTTGAAGACTGTGCCTGGCAATGTTTGTAGAGAGATAGGGAGAAAGTATTTTGCTCCGCATTTCTCTACAGTTTGGATTTTGTTCTTTCCGTTCTATACTTAAGTTTATAAAGTCCTTAGCTATCTTCATTCCAAAGGATTTGTGATTTGGTGCTCCGAAAAGCAAGTTATTGATTAGCAGAGTTTTATAGTGTTTTTCAAGAAGCAGTCTATGATGTCTTCAAGTGATATTTGTTGTCTTCAAGTGAGATTTGTTGCAATTGGATTTGTCAACTTCCAAGTGATTCTATGTTGTTCATGGATGTCTCTAGAATGTATTGAAGGTGTGTGATTGATCCACAAGCTATGATGAAGTTCATGGAAGTGTGTATCTAAGTATTCTTAATGTTTGCATTAGTTCAGGCTGACTTGGTTATTTACACTTGTTGCAGAGGTGATTCATGGATTGTAGAAGCATGTTCAAGCATGTGAAGATGTATTTGAGTCTGAGTTAAGCCAAAAAGTGTTCCTCTTTCATTCATTTGATTTTTAAGTTTGTATAAGTTCAGACCTAATTTGATTTATGTATGTATGCCGACCTTGGAGATAGTTCCAATGATTGTAGATTGAAATGCCAACCTTGATGTACATTCCATGGTTGATGATTGGTATAAGTGTATGTAATGAATTCATGAGTGAGGTGTGATGGGGTGAAGATGTGAAGATAAATTGTGAGTTGTAAAAGTAGAGCAGAGCAGAGGAGATATATTGGGCTTCAATGGAACTGAAATTAGGCATGTTGTAGATGCTACTATATCAGTTCATGCCAGTGAGCCACCAACCCTCGATAGTGAGTCAAACCTTGGTAGTGATCCAACCCCCGGTAGTGAGCTACCCTTTGGTAGTGAGCCTTTCATTTGGGTAGTGAGCCCTTTCGCAGTGAGCCTCTTTTGTTATTTTCTATTCTTACTACATTATATTGTGAGCTAACACTCACAATGGTTTTTCCCTTTTTAGGGTTTTCCACGTAAAAATCTAGTGTTCGTGTGTGTATGGTGTTGATGTGTTTATGTTTTTCATGTTTAATCTTCATGACAGAATGAGTTAAATTAAGTGAATGTGAAAGTGATTTTGTTTAAAAAAATTAATGTTTTTGATATAACTAATTCACTTCCCCTCTCAGTTGTCTTGTGCCTTTCAACATGGCTAACATCTAGGACTAGGGCATTATGCACCTTGGTCCTTTAGCCCCACAAACTCTGGAGAGTGCCAAAGGTGGTGAGATTAGACCAGCCCTAAGTTTATTTTTCTGTGTTTATTCATTGGGATAGAGATGTAATTGTTTTAGGTCCACCCGAGTGCTAAACTAGGTGTAAAATGGCAAGGGTAAACATTTTAATCCATAAGATTTAGCCCCCACTTTAGTGTGGGTATGATCTTACACTCATATTTGCACTAAAGTATGAAGAGGACATATTTCAATCATAAAAAATATAGAAACCATAGAATGTCACCAAAATTGAGGGGTGATCAAGCCCCCAAGTTTAGGATTCGAGGAGTCTATGATGAAATACATACACATAAGACACAAGGGAATAATTTTTTACATACTATAAAGGGTGGAATTTGGATAGTTGAGTTTTGGTAGTTTTGTGTATGTATCCTCCTTTCACCCTTTCATTCAAGGACCTAGAGTCGAGTTGCAGTGTACTATCATACCCTAGGTCACTATGAGATGTAAGGAAACTTAGATTTTTATGATTTGATTGTCAATTATCTTCTCTTATGCTCAATTATACCTTAAAACCCTAATTATGCAAATACAACAGTAAACAAATGAATATCAGAAAATGCTGCTATAGAAAGATGTAAAATGACAAATAATTGTGCACCTATTTTCGGGGTTCAAAAATGGAATAGTCAAGGACTAAAGAGTGGGTGCCCAAGTCTAATGCCCTACTTTTTGTTAGGATCTGGAATCTTAGTCTGCAACCTGTTCCTACTACCACATAGATTTTCTCATCACAGAACTTTGAGGACTAAAGAGCTGGTGCCCTAGGCCAAGGAGTTATTTTCTTCTCTAATCTATAATTCTGACACTTTGTTGTACCCTCCTACAACTTCACTTTGTCTGAAGCTCCAACCTGTAACCTGCATCATGAAAACTTTGGAAGGGGGTTGTGGTGTTTAGAGGATTTCCTTAATCAAGTCCCAGAGAGACATTCAAGTCTTTTGAACACTGTCGTCAGATAGAGAGTGCATGCCCTTGAGAGTTAGAGGCAAAAACCAAATGATAAATTCTTACAAACACAAATGATATCAACTTGTAGTGAAGATCTCATGGAAGGAAGAAGCTCTTCATGCCATGAGGAGATGATTGCTCAAACCTGCAAATACAAACACATAAACAACACAAACATTCTCTTGCAACACAATAAAAGCCTTGAATCACCTTTAGAATGCATAAATTTTATAATAGCCATCTAGTTTACAAATGAATGCCTAAACACACTTATTTATACAACTACAAACATTCCCACCAAGAATTTTGTAATTCAAACTTACCGTGTTGGCCTAGGAACCAAATAACAATCATAAACCGACACAAAATTTGGGCTTGACCCAAAATAGGGTAGGACTAGGGCATGGGCACCCAAGTCCTCCCCCCTTATTTTGGGTAGGGTTAGGTGTAACGAGTCCCTGTAGGTCCCATTTGACATAAAACCTAGGGTTCATTCCATCAGGATGTTAAAATATGATGTAAGATGTCTTAAATGCACACTAAAGACCTGGGAGCTAAACCTTATGAGGGGAAAGCCCCCAAGGGGACATTTTTTGATGTTACACATACATGGAGTGCTCAAAAAACATGAGACAAGATAAAACATATGCAAGGCATACACTTGAGAAATCACAATGTAAACATGCAATACACAATGCATAGATGCCATACAAAGCATACATGCAATAAACAAATCATACATGTCATACACATCGTATACATGCCATGCACAAGGTATACATAGAATACACATGAAACACACATGGTATACATGTAAAGAACTCAATAGGCATGAAGAATACATAGAGGATAAGAATATATGAGGAGAATACATGCATAATACAACAACCACAACAAACAAGCAATGAAAGATCCTGATCAACATGATGAAAGAGACTTCGGCCTAAAAGGTTTTCTCAATCACCATGGATGATTCCCCAAGATGCAATAAGAAGAATGCTAGGATGGAGTTAGTTAGAAATGAGAAGCAAAAGAGGGTACAAACACATCATAGACATTGTTGGTTCTCAAAATCATGAAAACCCAAAACCCTAAAATATTTAACAATCACCCAGGCTAGGAGTGTCATCAAGGTGATTGAAATAGGTTTATTGACAGGTCAAGGGAGATTTTTTCTATCCAATAGGAGTGGGTATACTCCTTTGCACTTCAGGCTCAACTAGACCTAGTGTTGGTTAACAGATTTGTCACCTAACTCTATATTCTCACACCCATACAGATGACAAATGTAACAACAATTGAATCTATTATAATGGTATTTTACAAAGATTCTCTCCTTATTTTACAAGGAGCAGCTACCTTCTAATGATATCTAATGAAGGAAAAAATAGTATTTCTTTTAACTAGAAACCAAAGTAAAGGTGGTGCTTTTAACCAAAAATCAATAAAGGCAAAGTATATCCAAATATCAACTGATTCAACAGAAGCTCAAAGACTTCAACCACATCAACGAATTAATAAAGAATTGCACCATGTATCATCAATCACCACCATAAACTATTCATCAAAAGATAAACATTTCGTAGCAGTGAGCAGAAATTGAAACATCCAACCACTTTAACATATAAAAGAATTGAATACTAGCAACATATCCAACATAAGAAGAATAAATATTTAAAATAACCATAACACAAAGTCTATAATTCTCTGAAACTGCCCTATACTAATTTCTATTTCATATATCAAAGTAATTGAAAAGATAAACACCACAAAAATGATCTCCCAGAAAATCAAAGTTTGCCAAAAGATCCTAAATATCGATAGGCTCTCTAAATTTATAGCCATGTCTCCCCATAACTGTCTTTCAAAAATAAAGGCTTGTTGAAGACAATTGGTTATAAAAAGGTCTTTAAATTAACATAATTAAAATAAAGGCCCTCCAGAGCCAATAGTTTTTGAGCAAATAGGAAATAACCAAAGCATATGAAAAGAAAGCTAATTAATGATAGTCGTGTCCTCTTCTTCCATAGCAGGTTCTCTTTAACCTGTCCATTGCTAGTTCTTGCACCTACTTGTGCTGCCTATGCCCTCAGTCTTTATTTGTACGCCCTATATCTATTAATTATGGGTGATAATGATACACCAGTTGGAGTCCCAGTCATGATGATTTTGTAAGCACAAAAATCATGCACAACCTCCACAAGGACCCCTATGCTGATTTAAATCCTTGTCATGTACATGTAAGCATGAATTAATTTCCTCTAAGCAGAAAACATCTTGATGACATGTCTTCTTTATTATCTTGTGTTGTTTCCTCTTTGCCATTTTCTCTCTCTCCCTGTTTTTGACACTTTTTGACATTGTTGCAACACTTGTTGATTTGTATTTTCTGAGATTTCAACCCTGTTCCTAAGCCTTGTGAGCATCTTGTAGGCACCTTTTTACCTTTCCCCTATGTTTTTCATCCTCTCCACCTCCTAAAATCCTTCTAGAGGTCCCCCAGACCCATATGCTACTTTCAATTTTTTAGTTTCTCTCAACCAATCGAAATGTCCCCTATTATTTCCAAATCTCCCTTGAGAGATCCTGTAGGTGCAAGTGTAGATTTGGATTCTTGCACATGACTAATCTATTTCTGGAGGTAGAACACCTCCTTTTCCTCTCTTCTATCATTTTCAGCCATGCAGTTCTTCAAAAAACCCTATCATGCTCGGTTCTCCCTCAGCTGACCTAGGGTCGACCCCAGGGTGACCCATGGTCACCCATGGGAAATCCTACTAATGAAAGGGGCGACCAAAAAGTTGAGTTTCTCACTCAAATTAGCTTCATTTTTGCTTGTTTTCTTCTAGTTCTCATGATTTTTGATGCCTAATATGGAGTTGACTATTTCATGCACCCACACATGCATAATTATCTCCATTTGATCTAAAATTATTAACTCAATCAATCTCATGTATTCTCTAAACTCCAATTCCTCTTTAGTGATAAGCTATTATTGATTTATCACTCCTTAGTTAAGTTCACTACGTAATCAACCTAGTTCACTCCCTAATCAATCCTTGTTAACTCAAAAATCAATTAAATTAACTTCTAAATCAATTCCACCTCTCATCCCTTCTTCTGACCTATAAATACCCCTCACCTCTTCATTATTTTCCAAGTTGAACAAGTTGGAGAATATTCTTCTCATCTTCAAAAGCTTTTTCAAGCTTCTTCACAGGCCTTCAAGACTCTTTCTTCATTTCTTTCTTTAGTTTTCCAAATCTTCAAAGATTTCATTATTGCATAGCTTCAAAGCTCTTCCACGGAGGCAAATTCATTGTGCACACAACTCTTGCTAATTTTTTCTCTCCAAATTAACATTCTAATGCTCTCACGGGATGAAGGTACATTTTGATGTATTCACTGTTCAACCAAGCATCGTAATGCTGCTTCATTCAATCCCATTGTGCTCAACCAAAGTTCTCATTGAGCTCTTTCATGCTTCAACAAGCTTATTTTTGCTTCTTTGTGTCATTTTGTTGTCAAGAGGTCTTCTTCAAAAGGACCCAAGGTTGCCAACATCAAAGATTTTTGAGGGTAGTGTAGTCACACAAATCTTCATTCTTTCAGGTTCCTTCATTGCTTTATTCAATTCATAGTAATTAGAAAACCAAATTTGCTCTTGCGAATAGTAAATCTTTGATTTTTCCTTGATAGTTAGATCTTTCATGTTAGAATAATTGTTTTCATATTCCTCGATCTATATTATTTGATTAGATTACTTCAAAAACAATTGAAAACCCAAAAACATAGATTAAACTTGCATTACAAAAAAATCATATTAGCTTTCATTCATATTTCCCTTTCATAGATTAAAGAGCACTTTTATTTCCAAAATACCAAAAAAGTACAAAAACACGTTTGCATATCATTTAGCTTTGCATGAATATAGAAACCCAAGAAAAGATAAGCTTGGAAACCCTCGATACCATCATGAGGTAAACCATGATTAAACAATTCAATCAAACCCTTGATCACATCACAAGGTAAAAACAAGTCAAAGCATAACCAAACCCTAGGTCAAAACCCTAAGTCTAGTTAAGGTTGGTCATCACACATTTACCTCTATTTTGGCTCATGAATGTGCCTAGGAGTGAGAGGAGAGTGGGTGGTGGCTATCCGTGACGAGATTGAGGAAATAAATCCATGACAACAACAAGAGACATTTACTCTACCACAACAAGACCCATTTGTCCTCTTATTGATAGAAGAACAAAGACAACTCCAAATACAATGACAACTCATTCAACACATTGAAAGACAAGATGACATAAACAAGAGTAACCGCTTACCCACACAAAGGTGGAATAGAAGAAACCCCAACAAGAGAAGAGAAACTAGTGACCCTTCTGGTCATAGGGTTATCTCAACAACAACTATCATTGAATGAAATATTCAACTTAGCATAGAACAACAAAGGCCATAGAACTTGCCAACCCCTCTCCGCGAAGTCTAGCTCTATAATGAGCCAGACCCCCACCGTGTCTCGCCTCCTCTCGACTGGCTACTTCGATGAGAGAGAGAGTGATGTGGTAGATCATCCCGTGGCAAGGAGGGAAGGGTCTGTGTGCATGCCAAAATCTGACCTGATAGCCCCACGCAACCAGATTCAAGATTTTTAGCGTACATATTGTAGACACCTAAAATCAACCCACTTCATCATTTAGGCATTTATCACATTTTCACCTTACATGCATAATTTCATCTAACATGCTTGTAATTAAAATCTAATCATTTTCTTCCTCATCCTCATTAATTAATTAAATAAATTTTATTTATTTAATTAGTCATTCTCCATTCTTCTTCATTCTTCTATTTCTTTATCAATAATTAAATAATTTTTAATTATTTAACTATCATATATTTCTTCTAACAAATAAATAAAATTCTTATTTTATTTATTTTCTTCATCCAACATATAAATTAAATAAATTTATTAATTATTTAATTTATATTATCATTATTTCCTACCATTATCCTCTCTCATATAATGAATTAAATATTTATTTAATTCATTATTTCATATGCACATTCCCCAAAATTCCTCCACCGTTGATCATGCAATTGCTAAAAATTGCTCACCTCTCTATATATAAACCCCTAAAATCTCTCATTTGTGACTCCTAGTCATTGCATTTGTAACAAGAGTCTAATTTTTGTGAGTGGAGTTTGATGTTTTCATTTTGGATTTTGAAACCTTCACATCAATGTCTTGGAAGAACACTTGATTTTTATTCATTTTTCATGGAATCCATCTTTGCATGTATCAAATCTCTCTTGCATTTTGATAATAATCATGGTAGCCTCCTCAATTTGGTTCGCATGGAGAAGCAATCCACAATAAACCAAGAAATCACAACACCCAGATGACTTGTTTTGATTGCATGTTTTCTATTTTTCTTAGGGTTTTAATTTCTTGATGTTTTGGGTTGGATTTTGATCTAATCTTGTTTGATCTGTAAATTTTCCACCCATCATAGAATGGTACACCTAGTGGGACCAATCACTTGGTTGGTTTTAATTTTTATTGCTAAAAAAATTATTTTCTGAGTCTAGGTATGGGAAAAATCGCATTTGATCTGTAGGAGGTCACTATTGCATGATAGAAACTCACATTTGCAAATCTTGGGGTCGCATTTGAGTGGGTAAAAATTGCATATGTATGTTTCGATGTTGCATTAGGTCTATAGACATTCGCTAATGGTTGCAAGCAGTTGCATTTGGTTTTATGGCTAATCTTGATTATTTTGTAGGTTTTTCATCATTGGGTTCATTTGATTTAGGTTGCATGTCACTCTAGATGCTAATCCTAGTTGTCATGAGTCATCTCCAAGATGATTTAATTGGAGATCTTTAGTTCAGCCTTGTCATAACCCACAATGATTCCCATCCTCATAAAATACAGGCAAAAAAATGGCAGAATCCTATCTTTTAGGCTCTTTAAGGATTTATACTTTGTATGCAGGATCATTCACTTGGTTTCTATATTAGGTTTATATAATCTCTTAGGGTGCATGTGGATTTGATCAACAACCAATTATATTTGCACAACAGAGACTCGCATATGAACGATTGCACGCTACCTTTGCACAACAAGTAATCGTATTTGGTAAGTTTGCTTTCGTAGTTGATTTATAGTTAATCGCCTTTGGTCATTGGCATGCACTTATGGTTTATGCTAAAAAAATCTATGGTTTTTCTTAATTATTGATGGGTATTTGTGCAGCTTGACTTATCCGTATGTCGAAGAACGAAGAGAAAATTATTGACATGTGTTTTGCAGGATTGATCGATCGAAGTCCAAACTTTATTTCTCACTAATCTAGGCATCTTTGGAATTGGTACATAAAATGAACTTTGCATGCTCCATGTTTGTTTTATTTTCTTTGTTTGCTTACTGAGTCTGTGTGTAACTTGATTTAACAATGAGAGTATCCTCTCCCTCCACCTAACCAATGGATTTGGGGTTCAAGAGAAATCATTGTTATCTCTAGAGGGCCTACCTTCCCATTATTAGAAGGGAATGACCCAAGTGGCAACAGGCTAAAGCCAAGCCCTTCCAAGCCACTATAGAAAATAATGTGTTTGTGCTGAAAGTTGTAAATGATGCTGTTGTTATGTCATATTGATGAATGTCTCCCTAGTACCTTATGATGCGTGAAAACCTATAGAGTGTAACCTCTGTAGATTGGGAGGCCTCCTAATCAGAGTGAATCACCACATGTATGGCCACTCAAATGGAAGCCCTTACTAAAAACTGTGTTTAGAAGACAAAAACCCTCTATCTATTGGTGCAGGAGGTAAGAAGATAGACCTCTGGAGTCGTCCCACACTCTCACAGTTCATTAGTAGAGATAGCAAATTCCTAAGGATCTTCGGGTCTTTAGGAATTTGAAGTCTAGTATGCTCTAGAAGTGATTGATGTATAAGGGGTAGCCAGTGCTACCAAACTTCTAAGCTATCCGCTATGAATAGTTGCAGCTCAAGAAATCCAAGTGGGAACCCAATAGATATCGTCCTTGCCTAGCCTAGGTTGTTAATGTTTGAGCATGTTATGGGTATGAGTGCTTGTCATCATGATGTAGAAGCATCCCTGGTTCAAGAGAAATCTTGTATCAACCAAAAACATTTGCATTTCAGTTTGTTTCTTTTCATTTTCTAGTTTAGTTTAGGTAGTTCAGTCAGTAGCAGTTTCTGTATTTTGGTCCACATTCTGCCGCAGTCACATTTTAGATCTTGCAGAGCTAGACTTAGCATCTAGACATTTTCATCTACATCATATCTAGAATTTGGAGCATTTGGATCAAGTACCAGAAAGTTATCACTATCAAAAGATCGACTATTTTCTCAGAGCAGAGCATCTGACAATCTCAGACAATCAGCTAAAGGAGAAGACCTGCGGAACATTTCCTGATTTGTGGAGCCTAATGACACATCATTCAATGATCTTTGGTTCATGGCTAACCTTCCCCAAGATCCACACATCATTCCACTCATTTGTGGAGGAGTCCAATGCATTTATGTCTGACCTCTCTGTGGACACACGTTACAACTCTTCATTGGAGTTTGTGACCTTCCTTGGTCGACATGGAGGAATCTATTGTTTCAAAGATGATATATATGTTGATTGTCAGGAACACTAAAAGGGGGGTGAATCAGTGTTCTAAAAATATTTTTATGTACTTTAACTTTCAGCCATTTCCCAAAATTAATTAAACAAAAACACAATATGCATTTGAACAACAACCATGAAAACATGACAAATGAACACCAAGATTTTTACGTGGAAAACTCAAGAAGAGAAAAACCACAGAGAGGATTAGCTCTCAAATATATATTGTAATATTTACAAAATAATGTTTAGGCTTGGTCACTCCACAGGCCTAGAACATGCTGGCTCACTGCCATGAAGAACAACTAGGTCTAGCAGGCTCACTGCCTCAACCCTAAACCTAGCAAGATTACATTAAGAGCTGTTAAACCCTAAGGGCTGTTAAACCCTAATGAAGGTTCACTTCCTTGATGATGAAAGCTTTCTTCCAATCAGATTGCACATGAAAACTGAATACTACTTAAGTATCTGCCACTATGCCAGGTGCAGTTATTTAATAGCTGAATTCAGAATCCCAAGTCTTCATTCTCCCTAATCTATGTCATTGCTCTGTTATTCACATATTCACATCTTCTTCCACACCCACACACACATTCTACCAAAATTGATCGCTCTTGTATATCCGCATCATGATTTGATCCATAGTCAGGTCAACTTCCAAGAAGTGAAACGTGTACATAGAAAGATGTACCTTGTCACTCAATCCAATGCACTATGTGTCACGCAGACCCAAATCTTTCTCCACGCGTATTCATATAGGTCGGCTCTAATCACTCAATTACTTGAATAGATATTTCATACACTATCCTTTCTCCACATCATAATTTATCTCACTAGTCGACCTATTCCTCAAGAGCATGCTTGACAGGTTCATCTATTGACTTACAACTTCTACTGCGGATCACAATACACTTCCAAAATCATATCAAGGACTCTTTACACATTCCCAATCTTACCCTTAGAACTGCATGGCATGATATCATCTTGCAGAGAAATGCTGACCATCAGAACTCAGACTCTCTCTGTCAAACTTTGTCAAACACTAAGCTAATACTTAGCAGCTTGCAACTATCTTTTTGCTGAACTTCAAATCTCCTAGCTCTGGATTAAGACACTTCATATGAGTGTTTACAACACCTTGAAACTACATAACAAAATACTTATCTACGGAGGAATGCAGACCACTGCACTAGACCCTATTCACTATTCCTGCTATACCTTTGCTTACCTGGACTTAGACATTTCTTCAAGGCGACTTCTAGAGGAAGTTAGGACTTATCTTCTGAAGCATAACACTATCAAACAACTAAGAGCATCATACTTGAACTGCATTATCAGATCATCATTTGTGGAGGCATACTATCTGACTTACTATCCTCTACTCAAAATACTTTCCATACTTAGTCATTTTCAAACAATCGGACCTGGAATCCAACATGTTCTTCTAGAGATATCTCTTCCTATCATGGTGATAAGATCTCTAAGCCTTGTTGCCATCAATGACAACATACAAGTCCATATCGGAGCAGTGTCTCTTGCCAAAAATATAAAGATGTAATAGACCCTTAGGAGAGCAAGTGATTCAGGCATGTTACTTGTGTCACAATCGATCGTCAATTGTGAGGAATTGTCACTTTGTAGCTTGATTACCAAACTTGAGGTAGTTTGCAATTGATCCTAGGAAGAATGCCATAGAGGAGAGTTGCTGCTCTTGGAACAATGACTGGTAGAATGGATGAGATGACAGAAATGATGAAAACAATGAGAATTCATTTAGATGCTATTGAAGAAGATAGGCAAAGAGGATTGACACCAAGACCTAATGTTGAAAGTGATGATGAAGAAGAATTTCAATTTGTTGAACAAATTGGTGAAACCCTAGGAGATGATGAAGAAGAAGAATCAGATCAAGTGAAGATGTTGCAAGCTATTTCAAAGATTGGAAAGAGACCTAGAGTTGATGTACTGAATTACACTGGTAATCTGAATCCTGAAGAGTTGATTGACTGGATAAATGACACGGAAGAATACTTTGAACATGAAGAAGTTGAAGATTTGGAGAAGGTGAAATTTGCAAAGACAAAGCTGAAAGGACATGCTGCTATATGGTGGAAAGAAGTACAGTTGGAAAGAAATAGAAGAGGGAAAGAAAAGATTACAAAGTGGGATAGGATGGTGATAAAATTGAAGAATCAATTCACACCTGTTGACTATGAGTTAGAACTATTGAAGAGATTGCAGAATCTGAGACAAAAGGAGAAATCTATGGAGTATACTAAAGAATTTCATAAGATGGTTATAAGAATAGGACATAGTGTAGCAAGAAAGGAGAAATTGGATAGATACATCAATTAACTAAGATTGAACATTCAAGAAGAACTAAGCTTGGTAAGGATGACATCTTTGGAGGAAGCATATCAGTTTGCCCTGAAAGTTGAAGAGAAGCTAAATAAGAAGCATGATCAAAGACAAAGAGGTAGAGTAGGTAAATTTCAGAGAGGTAGAACATTTCTCAGAGGAGACATATCACAACTAGAGTGAACAAGTTTGACAGCCCATTTAAGAAGGATGACAGAGATAACAATGCTTACTGGATAGATGATAGAAATTTGTACTGAAGAGGAAACCCTAGTGCATACTAGAATGAAGGATACAAAAAAGAGGGGAGAGGATCTGATAAGAGAACATTTAGAGGTACTTGTTTCAAGTGTGGAGGTGAAGGATATAGAGCATTTGAGTGTAATCAAGGTAGTACAAACAACACAATAGAGAACAATGGAAGAGTAGCCTATGTTGAAGAAGAACCTGTTGGATCACCTAGTTCATTTGGTAAACCAGAGAAAGGAGAATCACTTGTAATGAGGAGAGCACTATTCCGAGTAGAAATAATTGAGGAACCATCGCAGAGGAAGAGTTTGTTCAGGACAAGATGCAAATTAGGAGGTAAATGTTGTAAAGTAGTGATTGATAGTGGTAGTTTTGATAATCTAGTTTCAGAGGAGATGATGACTAAGCTAAAGTTGGAAAGATTGAAACACCCTAAGCCCTATCAGAAAGCATTGAGTCAGGATAATCATAAGGTACTGGTGAGTGAACAATATTTGGTGAAATTTCATATTGGATCTTATCATGATGAAGTATTGTGTGATATTATGCCTATGGATGTCTGTCATATCTTGTTGGGAAGACCTTGGCAGTATGATAGAAAACCTATACATGATAGGAGAAAGAATATATACACTAGAATAACAAATGGAAAGAGAATTACTTTGATTCCTTTGGAAGATGATCCTAAGAATGAAGTATGTGGGAATGTTGGAATCTATTTGGTAGATGGAAGAAAATTTCTAGATGGTTTGAGACATTAGAATATGTGTTATACTTTGATTCCTAAGAAGCCTGAAACATTAAAGAAGGAGACTGAAGAATCACAACCGAAGGAGATAAAAGAGTTACTGACTAAGTATGAAGACATCATATCAGACAATGTACCTAAAGGATTGCCACCAATTAGGAGTATCAATCATCACATGGATCTCATACCAGGACCAAGTTTGCCTAACAAAGAAGTACACCGAATGACATTGGAAAAGAATGAAGAACTGAATAGATAGATATAAGAGTTATTAAGAAAGGGTTTGATCATAGAAAGCTTGAGTCCTTGTGTAGTACCTAAAGTGTTAGCACCAAAGAAAGATGGAGAATGGAGAATGTGTACAAACTCTAGAGCAATCAACAAGATCACAATTAAGTATAGATTTCTGTTACCTAGGATGGATGATATCATGGATTGTTTGAGTGGAGCAAGATATTTCACAAAGATAGATTTGAAGAGTGGATACCATTAGATCAAAACCAGAGAAGGTGATGAACGGAAGACTACTTTTAAGATGAATGAAGGACTGTATGAGTGGTTAGTGATGCCTTTTTGATTGACAAATGCACCGAGTACTTTCATAAGATTGATGAATTAAGTCTTGAAGAAATTCTTGGGTAAGTTTGTTATTGTATATGTCATGCCCACATTTCCCATGCAGTCACGACATGCAACACATGTGTCATGTCCACATTTGTCATGTGGTCATGAAATGAAATATCAAAAACTTTTTCGCATGTCCTTAGAAACCCCCTCACATGCGTCAACGTGCTCAGTGGCAATATGCATAAGGCATAAACATGTGAATCGATAATCGAGGGAGTGTGTCTACCTACACAATCTCCTGCATGATGATAGCCAACTAGGGGGTTTTGTGATGCGATGTGTGCCGCTTCTAGGGTTAGAATAGATTTAATTCTACCCCAAGCTTCCTAGGTGAAAGAGATGATTTTGACTGAATCGATATCAAACCCTAACTCTAATGCATAATAAAATGGTATGATGGTCGCATGATGAAATGAAGTGATTAAATGAAAGTCACAAAAAATGCTATAAATAAAACCCTAAATTCTAGGAAAAATTCGACAGCATAATGCGTTTTTAATAATTGAAATAAATATTTTAAAAGAAATTTCCATGAAAATAATTAATGCAAAAATTTAAATAAATAAAGTGGAAGAAAAAAATTAAATAAAACCAAGGTCAAATTAAAAATGACCACATGTTAAATATAAAAATTTGAGTTTAAAAAAAATGATCAAATTAAAATCAATGTTTAAGCCATTTAATAAATATAATCGCGACATATATATTTATTAAATCACCCAAGTAAAAAGGTTAAAAGTGGGGAAAATTAAACATCCCTCTGCAATATAGAAATCGATAAAAATTAAAATAAATAAAATCACAAGGTTTTCCCAATAAAGTTATTTTAAAAACCACTAGAAAATAATAAGGATGCTGATATAATTACAAGGCCAAGGGATGAAGCATCCCATCAAAAATAAAAACAACCCATTTTCACAAAAATAAAATTCTACATGAGATTAAAATCCAAACCCCAAAATAATATTAAAACAACTAAAATTAAGCACAAGGGAAAGTCAAACAATTCAAAAAAACCAAGAAAGTAAAGGAGAGGGAAACTTAATTTCATGTGCACATGAGAAAATAAAGTGAATAATTAAATTAAAAACTCAACAATCCCTCTCGCTCACCAAATAAGCCCTAACCATTATTTTATTGTTGTCTAAGGGAAGCCCTAAACTTATTTTATTATTTTCTTTATGGCAACCCTAACTTATTCTTTTGTTTTCCCTTTCTCACTTTGTTTTCTCATTTCTTGTTTCTCCATTCTTTTTGTTGCAGGTTGAAGGTTTCTTCTACAGTGGTTTGGCAGCCATGAGTATACCTCTCAGAGGTATAAGGTTTCATTTATATATATATATATTTATATATATAGATATATATATATATATATATATATACACATTTAGGTTTAAATGTATATATATATGCTGGGTATAAATCTGAATGTATGTTTTTTTTTAATTTGAAACTACAAAAAAGGATGTATATATATTTGATGTTAAATATATTATAAGTCTGCAGATTTTATTGACCAAATGGCAGACACTAGACACATCGTAGAGAGTAGCGAAAGGCGTCAGTGTCACCGTAAGAGTGTAGGGTCTAAGTTTTAAAGAAAGGAGGAAGGGATGCAGGGAGGGGGCCGACCCCCACCCTTGGGTGTGGGTGGGGGCTCGGCCCCCTCCCCACACCCCCCGCGGACTGCAATATGGAGTATGTGGTGGGCGGCAGCCATGACCGACGTCCACCCATCACTTAACTTTTTTTTTTGTTTAAACTTACCAACCAGCAAACCCTATGAGCCAGCACACAACCTTATTTCCTTTTTTTTATTTGAGCAATTCAATATTAATTAATGTTTGGGGTATATTTTATTTTATTCAATCTTCATTATATATATATATACAGTTTGTTATTATATTCAAAAAATATATATATATGTATATATTTGTGTGTGTGTATATATATATACAGTGATATATATACACTGTGTTCAGTTCAACAATGAGGTAAAATACTTTTATAACCAGAATTATATATATATAGTTTGTTATTATATTCAATCTATATATATGTATATATATCTGTGTGTGTATATATATATACAGTGATATATATACACTGTGTTCAATTCAACAGTGAGGTAAAACACTTTTATAACCAGAATTATATATATATATATATTATCTCACATAGTTACTCACCGTCGTATAATTTAAAGTAGAATATTCAGATTTGTAGACTTATGAGAAAATAATAGTATAAACCTTTTTCTTGAAAATAAAATTAAGATAGATTACTCTCTTTTTTTTTTTTGGACAACAACTTAAAAATACCAGATCTCCTATATTCCTATTTTCTGAAAACAAAACATAAAAAATGAGAATAGTACACAACTATTTTGTTTCTAAAACTCATTTCAACAGCATTGATTTATTTGCTTTTTTTTAGCATACAACAACATCAAAAATGCAACATATATATATATATTGTAAAAGAAAAATTGGATTCAAATGAATAATCAATATAATCAATATCAAAGATACGTAAAACTGAATGAAATAATGAACAAAAGTGTAATGTCCCCTTTTTAGCTGATGTTGTTTACGGATGGTTTAGCCTATTCCTGACTCTCGTAGGCTAATGTACATGGTTAGGGGGTCTTCTTGAGGTAGTCACCTGGTCGATGGTTGGTTTCTTGGATTCAGTTGGATGGAAAAAATAAGGGAGATAATAATTAAATTAATTATTTGTAAGGTTATTAAATAAATAAATATTATAAAGTGACCTTATATTTAATTAATTTAATAAAGTGACTTAAATAAATATTATTACATAAAGTCACTAAAAAAAATAATATTATTTTTCTAGAAGCTTCTTGAAGTGGGATTGAAAAAGTATAAAGGAAGGGGCAAGGCAAGCTTCCAGGCATCTGATTATTGTCATTTGCATTTGATGAGTTTTGTGGAGCCAAGGGTTTCTGCATATTTGGTTTTTGGGAACAAAAACTCCCATAGATTAGCATAACTGGGGTGGTGAAATATCCTCCGAAGGGTTGCAAATTGGAAGGGATACTTCAGTCCTTTCATTTGTGCTTAAATCTGTAGTATTAACCAAGGGTTTGGAGGTATTAATTTGCATATCAGAAGTTTTTCTATTAGCTGCTACAGTGCTGTGAATAGTGCCGCTACAGTGACATGAACAGTACGCTACAGTGATTGCTACAGTAATCGCTACAGTGTTTGCTACAGTGTCTCGCTACAGTACGCTACAGTGATTGCTACAGTGCCGTGAACAGTAGCGTTACATTACAGGGCAACTGAGAGAAGGTTTTAATTTGGGTTTGGAAGGGACTCCTTTCCTTGGTTGATGAGTAGGCTAGGTGCTACACTTGAAGAGGCACGATTTGGGCTTGAGAGGGATGTTTATGAGCTATTTTGAGGGCTACCATTCCTTCATCTTCATCATCGATTCATAGCAGCTTACATTTCTAAGTTCTTTCATGAGTTAGCATATTCATATCAGCATTGTTTCATAGTTGTCATTTGTTCTCAGATTTTAGGAGTTGTAAAGCCAAGAGTCTTGGCCATTCATATCAGCATTGTATTAGACAATATATATCTCAATAAAGGAGTGGTAAGTTGTAGGTCATCTATTTGATGTAATGTGCATATTAGTATCCTTCATGATTAGCATAATAGTATGCATGCCAAGTGTTTGTAAAAATGCTAATTGGCTGTAGGTGCACATTCTTCATATAGAGTTCAAGTATTTGTTTTAAAAAAGTTAAAAAGAATTGCATTTTCACCTTAAACCATTGCCTAGACATTGTAACTTTAATTTGCAAGCAATTTAACTTCAATTGAAACCATTCCAAGCAAGCAAGCAAACTAAAAAAATACAGAGACAACAAATTAAGAGGTGGGGTGCAAAGTGTTTGACGATATTCCTTGAACCTCTAATCAGCAAATTGAGGTCCGAATTGTCAAGGGATATTACAAAAAGAGATTCAATCAAACAATGAACAATACAAAGCAAACCTCCTTTAATTCTCAGCTTCCATTGATCGCCTATCACAAATGATCTTGTATATGAATATGGCCCTCAGAAGGTGCACTTCCTTGCTATGATTCCAAGATGCTCAAATGGGAACAACTATGATAGTTTCGCCATGAAGATGAGCTTCAGAACAATGATAGTAGTGTGTAGTAACGAGTTTGATCACAAGCAATGAAGGAATTGGTGCCAAAGACGCACTGTAATTCCTACAGAGTAACAATATTTAAAGCTTGGATGAATGAAATAGAAGAACATGGTTCAATTTATAGACTTGCGAGAGAAGAGATCAACGATATAGAAAGAATGAGAGGATCAACAGTTGAGAATGGTTGAGGAATGTGGACGAATAGGAAGAAGACAAGTGTCACACAAAAGCTGTTTTATTTGAGTTAATTACTTTCTTTTCTAAAGATAAGACATGCTTTTCATAAATTAAAAAGTTTTTTTCTAATTTAAGAGATATTGATAAAAACAATGTTGGTTGAGTTAGTTAACTCAACTTGTGATTTGTTTTTGCAGAAATTAAGAGAAATTAAATAATAAATTATTTAATTTTGTGTGCGTGGAGAAGAAGACTTATTTTTAGAAGATTTGGAAGATATTTGAATATAGGAAAGTAAATTAAATAAATAAATTTATTTAATTATTGTGCATGATTTGGAAATTTAATTAAAATATTTGATTATATTTTATTTTTAGAGATTGAGAGGATTTAAATAAATTTGATTTGATTTATTTAAATTTAGAAGAATGATTTGATTTAATTAAATAATTAAGAATTATTTAATTGTTTGGAAGAATTTAATTAAATTAAAGATTTTATTTAATTTTGACTTTAGAAGAGGTAATTAAATATTTTGATATTTAATTGATTTAGGGGAATGTGAATCAAATAAATAAATTTGTTTATTTATTTATTGATAGAGGAATTTGACTTAAATAAATATTAATAATATTTATTTAGAAGAGTCGTGTTATTTTTAGGCGTATACCTATATATATTCTTTTTGGAAGGAAAAGGTAGCAAATTGTATTTTCTTTTATCAAACTCTCCGTGAACATAGGAGCACAATTAGCAACTTAATAAACATATTTTTGAAAACACTACAATATGATTTACACATTGAAAATTCTTCCAACAACAATAACAATGGGGAGCACAATAATTTTTACAACCAAAACAATAAGGCCTCCAAGGCCAAGGCTCTCAAAATTTAGCCAACTCAAATAATGTTGAAATAAACTTTTCTCCAAAGCTCTAAAGTTCTAAAATGAACTGCAATGAAAATAACACAAAGAAAAATGGGGAACCAAGGCCACGCAAATCACCCTCCTCCCTACCATAGACCCACTAGTGGGTCACCCCCGAGCTAGGGAGGTAGCAAACACACAGTTTCTCAAACATACCACAACAATGATTACCAAAAACAACACAACAATCAGCCAAGGATTTTGCACATAACAAAACTCATCAAAATGAGTTTGGAGGGGTAGGGGAGTGGACCCCTCAACTCAAGAGATAACTCCAAGAACTCAAAATCACAATATCTCAAGGCCTCAAGCCAAATAATCTCTACACAAAACTCAAAAATCACTATGGCACTCATGTCGAATCAAAATGCTCCCAACTCCATAGAATGCCCTCAAGGCTATAAAAAGAACAAGAATGGGAGGTGACCTCGAGGAGGTTCACTCTCCCCCACCCCATACGAGTTGAGCCTTTTCTCCAAATGGAGATGCTCTTACCAACACCCAAACCCACACAAAAAAGAAGAAAACATAACCCAACATACATTTCCAAACACACAACAAAAATGAAAACATACATAAGGGATATGCTATTGCCATAGGGCTTACCTTCAAAGGCCCAACAATGGAAGCATGTTTGAAGAAGAGCTCCAAGCTTCCTCAAGTCACCAACCTCCAAATTTTCTCCAACACTACCAAAACCTCTAAAAATAGAAAGAAATTGTAAAAAGCAAGAACCCCAAACTCTTCTCCAAGAGGAGATAAAATAGGCCTTCAGATTTGGCCTTAAGGAATGAGAAGGTGAAACTTGTCACCTTCTCCTTCCTCATCCAATGCCCCTTGCAAGGGAACATGAATGTGAGGGTGACAAGTGTCACCCTCAAATCCATTCAAACCCTCACCTTATCCACTTATGCTCTCACACGTGTGAGAGACCAAGTGGAGAGGTGGCAACTCCCTTCAAGGCTCCATGAGGATAAGAGATGCCACATGGCATCCTCTTATCCTCCAAGAGAGCCATCTCCCTCCAAGATGCTCTCACATGTGTGTGAGAGTCTTGGAGGGAGATCCCACACACTTGGGGCTCTTGAAGACCCCCCAAGTCTTCTTGGTGGAGGAATCCCTAAGCTTTGGGTAGGGAAATGGGTCTTTCCCAATGCATGACTCATCTCCCACCCTTAGCCATTTTTCAAATTTCGTCACATTTACTAAACCCAAGTTTAGAGTGACTAGATGTGAGTTAACCTAGGGTTTAGTAAGTCCAAATGGACCCTAGACGCAGGGGTTACCACCTAGGGTAAATTTGGAACTCTAGTCAACACTTAAGGAGGTATAAAATCACTTTAAATGGCCCATAAGTAAAAAAAAAATAACACCAAAAGGTTTAAACCAAAAATATAAATTTTACAACACATAATATAACTCAATTAAAAAGGTGAACTAGGCCGAATAAATAAATCAAGCATGTACGAAAACATCATCCGATCAAACATGATCCTCATCCCTCTTGGGAATGGATTAGCTTTACAGGGAATTACAAATGTGTGAAAACTACCTCCAGTTTCCCGTGGCCTAGGAATATAACCTATGCACTAGATCAAGCAGTTAATCACATCATGGATAAATCATAGCCGAAGCAATAGAAATTAAAGTCATTTCATTGCATACAACATTAATCATTCACATCATAATTAAAATTAAAATTGTATTTCATATTTAATATCTCATAATCATCATCAAATAATAAATTCACATAATGAACTTGTAATCACATCAATAATCATCATCAATTATATCTCACATGTCTAATATCATAATAACATCAAAATATGATCTAATCAAATCACCACATGTCTAATCAATGCTAGTCCAAAATCAGGAGATATAGTCTAAATCTGCATAATGGAAATGATAGTCTCTAAATGTCTGATAATGTCACCAATTATAATGTAAAATGATCAAAATAGGGAAGTGAAAATAATTAGCCTCACAGTATATTTGGATGACATTCTGATTTTTAGTAAGACAAAGGAAAAACATTTACAACACCTGAGACAAGTATTGTAGAGACTGAGAGAAGAGAAATTGCTAATAAACATCAAGAAGTGTACTTTCATGAAGGAAGCATTAGTATACTTGGGATTTGTGATTTCTACGGAAGGATTGAAGATGGATCCTAAGAAGGTAAGAGCAATTGTTGAATGGCCTACACCGAAGAGCATTGGAGAGGTTAGATCATTTCATGGATTGGCTAGTTTATACCGGAAGTTCATCAGAAATTTTAGTTTAGTTTGTAACCCTATGATAGAAACAATGAGCGGTGATAGAAAGGATTTGAAGTGGGCATCAGGAACAGATAAAAGTTTGGAGTTGTTAAAGAAGAAAGTGATAGAGCAACCTATTTTGGTGTTACCGGATTTCAATAAGGTATTTAAAGTTTATTGTGATGCAAGTAGAAATGCAACTGGAGCAGTGTTAAGTCAGGAAGGTAAACCTATAGCATATTTTAGTGAGAAGTTGAATGATGCAAGGAGAAGATATTCAGTTTATGATCAGGAGTTCTATGCCATAATTCAAGCCTTAAAGAAGTGGAGACATTCCTTGTTGCCTAAGGAGTTTGTGTTGTATACAGATCATCAAGCTTTGTAGTATTTGAATAGTCAAGGTAAGTTAAATCAGAGACATATGAGATAGGTAGAGTTAATGCAGAGTTATACACTTGTGTTGAAGAATAAGAGTGGTAAATCAAATAAAGTTGTTGATGCCTTGAGTAGGAGAAGAAACTTGTTGACAAAGATGAGAGTTGAAGTGTTCGGATTTGATGAATTAAAGAACATGTATGAGGAAGACACTAATTTTGCAGAACCTTGGAAAGCATGTAAGGAACCTATTGTCATAGATAGGAGTAAGTGGTTGGATTATTTCATTCAGGAAGATACGTTGTTCACAAGAAATCAGTTATGCATACCTAGAAGTTCAATGAGGGATAATTTGATCAAGGAGAAACACTGTGGAGGATTGGCAGAACATTTTGGCATTTATAAGACAGTGGCTTTGGTAAGTGAAAACTTCTTTTGGCCTCAGATATATAAGGATGTTAGGAAATTTATGTAGAGTTGTAGAGTTTGTCAAGTTGCAAAAGGGAGTAGTCAGAACACTGGATTGTACAAACCTTTAACAGTACCAGAGAGACCTTGGGAAGACATAAGTATGGATTTTGTAATGGGATTACCGAAGAAATAGAGAGTACATGATTCAATATTTGTAGTGGTGGATAGATTTTCAAACATGGTACATTTCATACCTTGTAAGAAGACAATTGATGCAGTGCATGTAGCTGACCTATTTTTCAAGGAGATTATGAGATTGCATGGATTACCTAAGAGTATAATTTCAGATAGAGACACTAGATTTCTTGGATACTTTTGGAAGACACTTTGGAAGAAGATGAAGCTGGATTTGAAGTTTAGTTCATCTTTTCATCCACAAACTGATGGATAGACAAAGGTAGTGAATAGGGGTTTGGGAAATTTGTTAATATGTTTGGTTGGAGAAAAGACAGGAAGTTGGGATTTGATTCTTTCACAAGAAGATTTTGCATACAATAATTTAGTGAATAGGAGTATGGGAAGAACACCTTTTGAGCTTGTTATCAGAGCAAATCCTAGAGGAGTTGTAGAACTGAGAGATGTTAGTATGGAAGAAAAGAGAAGTGTAGAAGCAGAAGAATTTGCACACCATATGAAGATGGTGCATAATTAGGTTAAGAAGCATTTGGAGGACATGAACAGTAAGTATAAGGAGCAAGCAGATGAGAAGAGAAGACATAAGGAATTTGCAGTTGGAGATGAAGTGATGGTATTTTTGAGAAAATAAAGATTTCTAGTTGGGACATCTAACAAGTAAAAGATGAAGAAGTTTGGACCTTGTAAGATACTTAGGAATTTTGATTCAAGAAATGCATATGAAGTGGAATTACCAGAGACATTGGGTATTTCACCTATTTTCAACATTGCAGGCCTATTACCTAAATTTCACTGTGGCTCATTCAGGTAGAGTTTTGATTCAAAACTTATAAGATAAATTTCATCCAGTCCTTCATACATTACATTCAAGTGCATAAATGAAATAATTTAGGAGATTATATTTATTAGTTTACTGCATTTATACAAGTACATGTAACATAAGAAGGGCTTATCCAAAATCTTTTTCAAAAAATAAATAATCTTTATTGAATGTAAAATGTTCATTATCTCACACAAGCGATGAGGTTAACTGTCTTATTCAATGAAATAGAAGAACAATCTATACATGAATAAGTAAATATAAGTAATGTGTATGTAAGGTTAGAGGCCAGCCATTGCCTAAGAATGACTAGTTCTGGTTCTAGTGTGTTGTCCTGTTGCCCTGAGTTGTATTTGTCCTTCCTAGCTTTGTGTCATCCTTGGTTCCTATATCTGGCAAAAACAATGGCGTTAGAGCAATGCTCTAAGCAATGAATGGTCCTAAACCATACATGAACAAGATACCATACATGTATAAACTGATCCTCAATTACATTAAACAAGAAATGTATACCTTGGATGTCCTAGAGAACAATCAAGTCATCAAACACATCCAAAACATGAATTTATTTTCTAACAAGTTTGCTTCATGTGCAGATACAAATGTAATTATGTTTCTTTTTGATCCATCAGATTACATTATGAGTGGAGGAAATGTGGCTCCCACAAGGGTTGAGCCAAGCTCATAGTCCTTATAGAACATTTCTAATGCAATATAGAAATGCAAAAGCACAGGCCAAGGAGCATATTCAGAAAGCAGATCACAGCTATCAAGAGAAATAAAAGTCAACAAAAATGGCCATTTCATAAAATGCCATGTAGTACAGCCATAGTGAAATCATTGTATCATCAAAAAGACCATAAGGAAGCAATGTAATATCATCACTATCACATGTCAAGAGGAAGAATTCAGAATGCCATGGCAGGAAATACCTTGATAGATATACCTTGAAGATGGAACAACTATATGATGAAACAACAATAAAACAACAATAAGTACTATCATAGCAACAATGAATACAATATCACACTACAAAAATGTATAAAATGAGTGGAACATCATGCAGTTCTTCACAATAGATCAAGACTATGAAAGTCTAATAGTCAAATGGATAGTCAAGTGCTAAGATTATAGTCACATAGTGTAGTGATGATGAAGAGAGCAATCCCAATGATGGCAATAACTTAGGACAGCAATCAAACAGCCAATCACTTGTCATAAAGTGATTTTTTCTACACATTCAAAGTTAGCAAAGATAAGTTGGGAATAGATGTCAAAAAACATCCTGTAGGTGATAAGCATGCAGGGTAGAGTTTGAGGCAAGTATTATAATAAAGAAGACTATTAAAAGATGAACAGAGGATATCCATGCAATGCACAAGTTTGACAACTATTTTCAAGTTCCTAATAAAGCAATAGCAAGAAGACTGTATATGGGTGAGAGAGTAGTTATAAAGTCCTTCAAAACACTCATCAAAGCAGTCATATATCAGTCATATAACAGTCATCTCTGAAGAAGATGAAGATCAATCATAGCATAGGGGTCAGTCTCCTCACAGTAAGCAGTAGTGCATGAACGATCAAGAAAACTAGAGACAGTCATAAAATGATGTCATCAGTAGTCAAATCTGTCATGATAGGAGGATACTTTTAGTCCATATAAAATTGTTAAGGTCTGTTGAAGGTTTGTTAAACATAAAAGAGTTGTGCATCCATTGGAGAGAGTTCTATCACAAGTACAAAATGTTCTTCTATTGGTCCCATTTCTGTCAAACTTCACAAGTCATATATCTACATAGATAAACTGAAGACAATGCTCACAGACATGGAGTCCAAGAGATGTAGCCAATAGATAAGATAACTGCAAAAATTCCAAGAATAGCCAATAAGAACTGATAAAACAGTCCTAGAAAAGGAGTTATGAAAGATGCTATGATAGAGAAGTTTCTACCAGAGGACATAGATTTGCATTGATGCCAGGGGTTTTAGATTAGATAGGTTTGGTCAAGTTTGGGTTGGGTAGTTTTAGAGTGATGAGTCTTAATGACTTCAAAGAAAGCCATGTGATCTTGTATATCATTGTTTCAAGCTCTCATAAAAAAATTCTGAAGAGGTGTGAAGTCAAACCCTACATTCCAATCAATCTTTGCATGTAGCTTTAAGTCTTGTAAAGAGCTTCAAGGTTTCTAAAATCAACGTGAAATGTTGGTTTGTGAAAGCATCTAGAGACAATATTAAAGGGGACATATTTTAGTTTGCAGAGATATAATACAATGATGAGCAGTGCAGATGTGACAGTACATGTAGGGATCTCCAAAGGTGGTCAGTATGATATCATCATAGGTTTTCCAAGGGAGGTTAGAGAGGCTTTGTTCTGAGGTATTATCACCTACATAGCTTTTAATGATGATTGATGCTAATAGAGCTACATGGTTACAAGTGTTGAAGAGGAATGTTGGTTGTCTGAGGCATCAAAGATAAGCAGTTTGTAGGAGACGCATATAGAGATGACAGAAAGTACAGTTATAGTACAAATGTATGAAACAAAAGATCTAAGTATCAAATCCATAGGTATAGATGAAAGAAAGAACGATAATGCTTTTGACAAAGTATTAAAATCTTGTTATCATGTGATGGTTTGAAGCTATAGTGGAAATCCCGTCATGGTTTTGACAGTAGGATTTCAACCTTAGGATCTATTTTTGGCTTCAGAACATAGTATATCTATGAAGAGAGCAAGGTGTAGTGTTCAAGTAGTCCACAGTCTCTAGAAAGAATAGCCAGAGTGACAATCAACACAAAGTGATAACAGCAAGACACAAATAAGAAACAACATATAGCTAGCATATAAAGAGTTTGGTGCTGAGTCAACATAGTAAAGGGTTTTGTCTCCTACATAACATTGATATAAGACAAACAATCTTGACAGAGGTCTTCCAAGACAGTGATTTATATAAGATAATGTGGAGTTCTGGAGACAAACTAAACAAGGAGGAGCTTCAGTTTCTTTCAAACAAGATAATCTACAGTAAATCTTACAATGACTGTCAAAAGAGTAAAAGATATTGTTCACAACACTTTGTAAAGATATAACCATAGAAGAGATGTCAAACATAGAAATGAATGCAACTTTCATTTTTTCTTGCATTTCTACCAGTTTATCAAAGAATATGAAGTACCCATGTAGCTATGATAATCTTGACAGCCATATACAGTGATGGGGTTTATTTATATAGAAACCCTAATGAAGACAAAATCTTTTTCCTCAGTCTTTTCCAGACAACAGAAGCCAAATGTGGGTTTAAGTTATGATAATATCAGACAAAGGAGTACATTATACAAAAATGACAATTTTTCTTCTTCTATAACTATTTCAAATGAATGCAGCTTATTAAAGCATGAAATACATTTTCAAAATGGTCACATAATGAAGAAAAGGAGCCATTCATCATGTGTTGTGCTCAAAAATGAAAAGAAATGTAGATTTTCAAGTTCAAAATGCCTAGAGATGCTCAAATCGAGCCTCATACTACATCAAACTCAACAAATGTAGATCAAACAGTAAGAATGTATAGAGATGTTCTTTTTACAAGTTTTTGTCATGGGTTGAGCTAGAAAGTGAAGAAAAGTTATAGAGTTTTTGTCCCAAAAGTGTAGATTTTTGAGTAAGAATGCACAGAGACGTTTCCTTTTGCAAGTTTTTCAAGTCTTTGTCATGGCTCAAGCTCATTTTGAACCAAGATGCAGATTTAAATAGCAAGTAAATCATTTTACCTCTTTTCAAACTAAAATGCTCACAAAACCCCTCAAATCGTGCTTCAGTACAGTGAAATATAGAGAGATCATGTAAATACAGAGGAAAAATCTAAAGGTTTTCAACTCATTTCAGAACAATATACTTAGAAATGCTCAGAATCACAGCCCTAGGTAGCGAATATAACATGAAAATTTTAGGGAAAAAGAAGAGATCAACAACAAATAATGAGTTACCTCCTTGTCTCTACCATTTGTTGTGCCAAATCATAGTTTTCTTTCCTCAAACAACTTCCAGAGCAGCCTTACATAGTCAAAATGCAATATAGGTGGTCAGTCATGATAGCCACAAGAAAATACATCCAAAAACCTGTCAAAAACGCAGCCTTGGAAGCCTAGAATCAACCCAAAATCAAGCAATGAGAGGTCAAAAATCTTGGCAACAGCAACTTACCAAGTATTTCACAAAGAAAATCTACATGGAGGCTCTCAAAATCACAGAAATCATGCAGTTAGAGCTCCCAAACCCTCCTTGTGGCGGCGGCCAAACTTGAGCAGTAGTGAAAGGAAAATGCAAATGACATTTAGGGTTCGATTGCCTCCTTTTGGGTTGAACATACCTATTTTGCATTTGTATTTTTGACCTTTTTTAAATTTTTTATCATTGCAATCCATTATGCCCATGAGGCCAAGTCGCCATATGCCTTTTTCCTTATATTTTTCAAAAGTCAAGATTTTGTAATCATTCGAAGGTGAAGGTTATTTAGGCTTGCATAGTATGTGATGGGCCTTATTTTAGTTAAGGTAAAGATGACTTTTATTTGCTAAGGGAGAAATAAGGAGTATATACATATGATACATGTGGTTTTTTAATGAGGCAATGGAATGGAGATATAAGGTGGTATTAAGGTATGGAGAGTAATACCTATTTTTGAATGTAGCCATAAGGCATGGCGATCTGTATATGGAGGTATAAGGGTCATTTTTAAAATGTATTGCATTGGGCCTCATATCTCGATGATAGATATGTATGCATGTATGAATGGCTAGGGGTTATGAGGTGTTTGGATGTAGCCATGTAATGTGAGTAATGATGTAGGTGTATGGAGTCTTGTTGTTTTGCCTAGGAGCTATGAAGGTATTGTTTTGTCAATTTTGCATAATCTAGGGATAGGTTAAATGTTTTAAACAAATGATAAAGTAATGAATTATGAATTACTTTATCATTTGTAATAAAAATGCAAAAAAGGGAAACAATAGGAAGATTTATCACACATGGCAAAGTAAGTCTCGTTGATTACTTTGTCGTTCCTTCACAAGATTTAATTTGTCCCTAAATCATGCAAAATTGGGAAATTAAATATTTGTGTCCTAAATGCCATTATTTTCTGCATAAGTTTGTAATAAATCTAGATTGTAAAACATTAACTAAGTGGTGTAATTATAAGCCTCTTAGTCAATGTTGAATAAATGTAGAAATAATGTGTATTTATGTCATTTATTGTGAAAAATATCAAACATTTATGATGTTGCAGGGTGAGGTTGACAAATAGGTTGAGGAGTTATTACACAAATTTCACCTGTTTTAGTGTCCTTAAAGAGCATTTAAAGGCATTTAAAGACATTTTCTAGATCTTTTATGATTAGTGATGACATGCCTTGACTATTTCTACATTGGAGAGCCATTTTGGAGTACTTTAGGTAGATATTTTAGAGACATTTATGAGATGCACGAAATGGAGTTTTCTCATCCTTATCTCATTGCAGTTGTTTGGAGAGTATATGGTCATTCACTTGACTCTTTGTATAGAGTTCTTTTCCATGTACATTCTGGAGTTAGTGATTTTTTATTGCAATCCTACTCAGTTTGAGCATGTTTTTCTAACTCTTTTTGGCATATGAAATACAGAGAACACCTTGGATACCATTGATAGTCAGATTTTGCCTTCTTACTTTTGTAGTATTGGGTATTATCAAGTGTTTGATCAGGTCATTTGTGAGGTATTTTTGTTTCCTTGTGAATTTGTCTTTTGTTTCAATACCCTTTTCTGCAAAATTTGTGTTTATGCAGGTTGCAAACTGTGTCTTAAAGTGTTATAAGGCCTTTAAACTGTGAAGTTAGCTTCCTTTTAAAGATTTTAATGAATTTAGCCCTCTTTATGAAGTGTTTTTGTAAACATACAGTAATTGGTTGTGCAGGTTTTTTTTATGTTGTCTATGGCCAAGTGTATGCAAGTCTGAGTTTCATTAACCATATCAAGTTTGGTGAATCACCCTTATTTTCACATTTTCTAGTTTTTAACTTTCATTTACAAAAGCATTCCTTTTCCCTTTCCTCCACAAATACAGTAGATTCTAGGTGATAACCAACTAGGAAGCTGACCTTCTCCAGAGGTTCTTTCCATCACAGGTGACCCACAGACCTAGAAAGATCCCATGTTTCTCCAGACTGCCAAGTTTTACAGCTCAGCAAAGGTGCATATATGAGAGACAACAGTTTTGGGCATGCTCAATGGGACTGTATAATTAGAAACAGTTCAAATATTAAATTTTATTGCTAGTTTTGATGTGCAGCCAGTGATTTTCAGACCTGTAAGAGGTTAAAATCTGCATATCTGGCGACTCTAAGCTTTGGTTTAGCAAAATTAGTGTATTTCTACTTATGAAAAGAATACAAACTAGAAACAGTTCTTCATCTTTTGAGTATTTAAAATTATCCCCAACTAGGAGAAGAGGGATAATAGCTAAGAAACCCAAGAAAACTCATGTCTATTCTAGTAGAGCCAAGTCTACTCCTCCTGCTATTGGAACTCATACTGTCCCACGAATCCTAGTTACAATGATTCCTGGAGCTAGAAATCAACCATTTGTTGCATTCAACCAAGGCAACCCACTAAATTTAGCTTAGCATGATGATATTCTTGTAGCTGCCTTGAAAAGTTTACCATATTTTAATGGTGAAGATCAGACTACTCCATCTGAACACATAAAAAATGTTGTGAACATGTGTGTTGTCCATCATGTGACACAAGAGAATGTCATAATCAAGTTATTAGCAGCTTCCCTCAAAGGGAAGGCTTTGCAGTGGTTTAGAAGCTTGCCAGTGAACTCCATAGAGTCATGGGATTGTTTGGGAGAGGAACTGTGCAACTTCTTTGAAGACAAATCAGACCATCTGTCATTGGTGGAACAACTGTCTACAATTAAAAGGGCTCCTCATGAAGTTATGTCAGACTTCAAGCACTATTTTTAGAAGACATGGGATAGAATCCCATTAACAGTAAGGCCTACTGCTGATCATGCTTTCTTATATTATTTGAGAGCTTTGAACAGTGATATTTCTGTTATGATTCAATCTATGGGAGGAGATTCCTTACCACAAGCATATGCTATAGCCATAAGAGCTAAGAACAACCTCATACAGGTTGGTAAAATTGCCTTTAGACCTCCTTTGCCAATATTCCCTTCTATTCAGCCACCAATGCTAATGCATGTGCCTCCTATAGCTATTATACCCATTGCACTAGTGTTTCCAGCACCTAATACTCAGCCTAATAACCAAGAAAATGTTGTTCAAACTCAATCTTTTGAGTTATAGGAGATTAAAGGACTGTTACAATCTTTTGGTAATGAGATAGTGAACCTTAAGAGGCAGCAAGGTCAAAATTTTAGACCTTATCAGCCCCCGTTTCAATCTAATTACTAGCAAAATCAACAAAATAGGCCACCTTATCAACCCAATAATCAAGGTCCAAGGCAAGCCTTTAACTCTAGGCCTTATAAGGCCTACAATCCAAATACTGCTAGTCTTCGAAGGAGATTGTACCCACGCAAAACAATTTGGCTCAAGACTATGACTGTACTTTCCTTATAACTAGCCCCATAATCAAAATACCTATGCCAATGGGGTGATTAACCAAGCTTTGATGGTTCAAAACAGTCCAACAGTGCAGTTTAATGTGCCTGTAGAACCTCTTGTTCAGCAACAAGAAGAACAGGTACATGAGACAACATTCTTAAACTGGAAAGGAGAGGAATTCTATGGTATGAACTAGGTTGGTTCTTTAGTTGCAGCCAATACACATAGCAAGAAAAGTGCTATTGGCGAAGGGAAACAATCTTGTAAGGTTCAAACTCATGGGCATCAAGTGCTGAACGTGGGTCAAGGTGTTTCTAACCCATCAAATACTGAGAAAATTCAAGTTCTATCTAAAGGTTAGCCTTTGATAGGCAAGGAGCAACTTAATCCACCAGTTTAGCTAGCTTGTACTCAAGGTGACATGACTGCCCCCAAAAGCCAAGTTAAATCAAGTACATCTGCTTTCAATATCCTCAAGCATATGAAAAAAGTGAATGTATCCATGTCTATGTGGGATTCCCTAAGTAGCCTTGGCCAAAAAGACTTGCTTCAATCAGACTTATCAAATTTAAAACTGTCTCAAGAGTCTGATATAGATAAGTCTAAGGATGTTTTGACAAATAACATTGGAAAAAATGTAGAACAACAAGCTTCAAAGGTCAAACCCCCACCATTTTATGTGTCTTTCATCATAGGGGATCATTTAGTCCATAATTGGATGATTGACTCAGGTGCTAGCAGTTTCGGCATGCCTAAACAGATTGTTGACAAGTTAGGCATTGAATATGATCCTTTAGAGAAGGGAGTTGTTTAGCTGGATGGAACTGCTGTTAATACAGTGGGTGTCATAAAGGGGCTAAGTTTAACTCTGCATGCCTGTCCAAATTTCTCTATCCCGCAGGACATATATGTCATTGAATTACCTCCTTATTTTGCCATTTGTTTGTCAAGGGATTTTACTATAAAGATAGGAGGTTACCTGTCCTTAGATTGGTCTCATATGTTGTTCAAAACTAGGTATAACACTAAGGTGACTATCAAGTCAGAACCCATTGCCAAAGACCATATTGAGCCTTACACTCCATGTCCCATCAACACCAACTTGGTTGCAAGTGAACAAGAGGAACAACGTCTATCCAAGAAGACAATATGCAGATTGAAGGTATACTGGAAGTTCTTCTTGATGAATGGGTAGATCAGATTCAAGTGGTTGATCTATGTGAGCACCTAGAAGAAGATAGTTTGGGTGTGTATATTATGCACGAGGCTAATTCATTTCTGCCTAACATTGAAAAAAGTGCAGAACAATAGGATGGGTAGCAAGATAATGAGGTCTAGGAGCTATTTTTTGATGGCTCAAGGAGTAGAATGGGTGTCGATGGTGGATGCATGCTTGTTTCCCCAAAGGGTGAGAGGTACAATTCAGTTTTTAGATTTTATTTTAGCTATACTAACAACATGGCTAAATACGAAGCTCTTATTCAAGGTTTGGAATGGGCAAGACAAAAAGGTATTGGCTGTCTAAAAGTTTATGGGGACAATGAATTGGTTGTAAATCAGGTGAGAAAGCTTAATGTTACAAAAAGTGATCTACTTAAGTCTTACAAGCATAGAGTATGGGACCTCTTGGAGGGATTTGATGCATTCAATTTGATATTCATACCTAGAAATCAAAATAAACATGCTAATAGGCTGGCTGCTATAGGGGCTGAATATGACATTCCCAAGGAAATTAGTAATGATAAGACTAATTAGCATATTAATATTGTTGTTAGGCCTGCTATGACAGATAATAACATACATTGGTAGGTGTTTGATAGTGATTAGCAGATTCTAAACTTCTTGAGAGAAGAAGCTGAATTCTCTCATGCTAACCAAGAGAAACTACATCACCAGTACGGTGACCAAATCATCCAGCTCAAGAATAACAAGATGCCTAAGGGTTTGGTCACATTAGAGTCCATTTTTAACACTGATGATGAAGCTACAAAACCCAAGTCCAGCCTACAAGTTCAGCAAGATCACTATAAAAAATTTGAGATCTTCAAGGGTAAGCTCCTTAAATTGGGCAAGGTATATACAACAAAAGAAAAATATGCATTTATTCAAAATTTTCAAGAATTTAGTGACATTTTTGCATGGAAGTATGGTGGTTTAAAAGGAGTTGATCCCTAGCTTGCTCAACATACTATTAAACTTGAGCCCGATTCCAATCCTGTTAGGCAAAAACATAGGCCATTGAATCCTAAATTAGAGCCTCTTATGAAAAAAGAGATGAACAAGTTGATTGAGAGTAGCATAATCTTTCCTATTAAGCACACCTCATGGGTTTCCAACCTTGTGCCGGTTAGGAAGAAAAATGGGGAGATAAGGTTGTGTGTAGACTTTCGTGACTTGAATAGAGCTTCCTTGAAAGACCATCATCCTTTGCCTTCCATGGAGTAGATACTCCAAGTAGTCTCAGGATCAGAGAGGTTTTCCTTGCTAGACAGTTATTCCAGTTACAATTAGATATTAGTGAAAGAGGAAGACCAGTATAAAACAACCTTCACCACAAAATGGGGGACTATGGCTTACAAGAAGATGCCTTTCAGTTTGCCCAATGCTAGAGCAACCTTTCAAAAGGCTATGGATATGGCCTTTCAAGGCTTAATGTACAAGACAATCCTAGTCTACCTTGACGACATTACTGTTTTCTCCAAAGAAGCCAAGGATCATCTAAATCACTTAAGGAAGATTTTTGAGAGATGTAGGGAGTTTGGGATATCATTTAATCCCAAAAAGTGTGTGTTTGTTGTCCATGAGGGCAGAATGCTTGGTTACATGGTGTCAAAACAAGGCATCACATTGACCCTGAGAGAATTGCAATTTTGGCTCTGCCCTTACCAGCACACAAGAAAGGCTTGCAAAGTTTCATTGGTAGGATCAATTTCATCAGGAGGTTTATCCTTGATATTGCTGATTTGTTAAATCCACTAACTACTTTGTTGAGAAAGAACGTGTTTTTCAGTTGGACTAGAGAAGGAAATTCTTTTTTGAGCTTATTAAAAAGGCTTTGGCTGCTGCACCTACACTTCTAAATCCTATTTTTTCTAAAGACTTCACTTAAAATGCTTATGGTAATGTTGATTCTATTTCTGCTATGTTGGTACAGAAAAATGAGCTAGAAATGGAGCAACCTTTAGCTTTTTTCAGTCAAGCATTGAAGGATTATGAGCTAAGGTACACTTTCATTGAGAAACATGTGCTTTCTATTATAAGGAGTTTGAAGAAGTTTAAACACATGTTGTCAAGTGACAAGATTAATCTAATGGTTTCTCATCCGAGTATGAAGGAATTTCTGCTAAGTAAGGATCTCAGTGATAAGAGAGTTGGCTGGGTGACTAAGGTAATGGAATATGATGTGGACATTAAGGTTACCAAGTTGATTAGGGGAAAAGGGCTATGTGAACAGCTTGTTGATGGTGTTACCAGCAAAGAAGAATGTGAACAAGAAGCTATTCTATCACTGCAAGATCAAGAACAAATAGTTGTTTCAGTTCCTTTTGCTGATTGGGTGCAAGAAATAGTTCATTTCTTAGAGACTGGTGAGTGTCCTCAGGGCTTGGATAGAGCCAAAGGAAGGTATTTTAGATTGCAGTCCATACCTTATGTGCTCATTAATGGCTTTCTTTTTAGGAAAGATTTCAATGGAGTATTGCTGAGATGTATTGGACCTAACCAAGTTGAAAAAGTGTTGCATGAATTCCATGAGGGGTCAGTTGGAGGCCATTTTTCACCTAGAGCAACAACTCTTAACGTGATGAAAGGTGACTATTATTGGCCCAGTTTGTTTAAGGATGCACACTTATGGGTCATAAAATGCAAGGAATGTACTCTATTTGTCGGAAAGGAGAAGTTGGCAGCCCTACCTTTGCAGCCAGTTTAGGTTGAACAACCCTTTATGAGGTGGGGATTAGACTTTATTAGGGTTATAAACCCTTCATCTAGTGCTAGCCATAAGTGGGTTCTTATAGCCACTGATTATTTCACTAAGTGGACTGAAGCAGTCGCACTTAAGGAAGCTAATGAGTCTACTGTTCTAAATATTTATGAAGAGCTGGTTATCAGATTTGGAGTGCTTGAGTCCATTATTTTAGAGAATGCCCTTGCCTTTGTTGGTTCCAGAGTCTCTAATTGAGCTGTAAGGAATGGTATTTATCTCAATACATCCTCCAATTACTATCCACAAGGCAATGGCCAAGTGGAATCCACCAATAAGAACTTGATTAGAATTATCAAAAAGACCATGGAGGGTAACTAGAGAGCCTGGCTTACACAGTTAAAGTTAGCATTATGGGCTAACAAAATTAGTACAAAATAATCAACAGGGTATTCACCTTTCATGTTGGTGTATGGCAAGGAAGAAAGGCTTCTTTTCACACTTGAGTTACTAGCACTTGATTTGGTGAATCAACTGGACATGCTAGAAGAAAGCCCTATGACAGTAAGGCTAGCTCAACTAGTTGAGCTTGAAGAAACCAAAAACGATGCCATGAGAAATATAGATCATCACCAAGCTCAAATGAAGAGGTCATTTGACAAAAGGGCATCTCCAAGAACATTCCAGGAGGGTGACATAGTGCTGAAATGGGACGTGTTGAAAAGCAAACCTAGAAAGCACTCTAAGTTTGATGCTTTTTGGAGTGGGCCCTATATTGTTTCAGAATGCAAACATCATAATGCTTTCCAGCTGTCTAAGCTGGATGGTGACATGGAGCCAATCCCAGTCAATGGGATTCACCTCAAACATTTTTTCTGAGGTAGGATCTTTCATGTTTGTACATATTTCATGAGGTTTCTATTGTTAAATAAGTGCTGCTGCATAGAAGATTAAACGTAGATTTCATTTCCCTAAGTGCGTTTCTACATAGTTGTTAGATGTTCCTAGGTCTGGTTATGTGTGAGGATGAAAATACTATAATGTACTATAGTTATATGTGTAAACTGCCATCATATGAAACAGTGAATACATATATTCATTATCACATATCATACCTATCGTCCTCATAGAGCTGTAATAAATGGTAGCAGTTTGGTAAGGAGGTGTTCTTGTTGATTATCCCCTTGTAACTCATCAAGTAGATGCATATCATTAATGATAGTGATTTTTGTTGGTTCACTATCACCAACCACAACCATGCACCTGACAGTTTAGAAAAGATTGTAGTGTGGAGTGAGTTGTAGTAATGGAAAGAAGTTTTTTTTCAAGTTTTTGTCAAGTATGAGTGTTTCTATGCCCAATGGATAAGCTTCAGGCAACTGGTCTCATGTTTAGCAAGCAAACATATAGCAGATGTCACCAAAGATGTTACCTACATTTCACTGTGGCTCATTCAGGTAGAGTTTTGATTCAAAACTTATAAGGTACATTTCATCTAGTCCTTCATGCATTACATTCAAGTGCATAAATGAAATAATTTAGGAGATTATGTTTATTAGTTTATTGCATTTATCCAAGTGCATGTAACATAAGAAGGGCTTATCCAAAATCTTTTCCAAAAAATAAATAATCTTTATTGAATGTAAAATGTTCATTATCTCCCACAAGCTATGAGGTTAACTGTCTTATTCAATGAAATAGAAGAACAATCTATACATGAATAAGTAAATATAAGTAATGTGTATGTAAGGTTAGAGGCCAGCTATTGCTTGAGAATGACTAGTTCCAGTTCTGGTGTGTTCTCATGTCACCCCAAGTTATCTTTGTCCTTCCTAGCTTCGTGTCATCCCTGGTTCCTATATCTGGTAAAAATAGTGGCATTAGAGCAATGCTCTAAGCAATAAATGGTCCCAAACCATACATGAACAAAATACCATACATGTATAAATTGATCCTCAATTGCATTAAACAAGAAATGTATACCTTGGATGTCCTAGAGAACAATCAAGTCATCAAACACATCCAAAACATGCATTTAGTTTCTAACAAGTTTGCTTCATGTGAAGATACAGATGTAATTATGTTTTTGTTTGATCCATTATATTACATTATGAGTGAAGGAAATGTGGCTCCCACAAGGGTTGATCCTATCTCATAGTCCTTATAGAACATTTCATATGCAATATACAAATGCAAAAGCTCAACCCAAGGAGCATATTCAAAAAGTAGACCATAGCTGTTAAGAGAAATAACAGTTAGCAAAAATGACTATTTCATAAAATGCCATGTAGTATAGCCATAGTGAAATCATTGTATCATCAAAAAGACCATAAGGAAGCAATGCAATATCATCACTATCACATGTCAAGGGGAAGAATTCTGAATGCCATGGCAGGATATACCTTGACAGATATACCTTGAAGATGGAACAACTATATGATGAAACAACAATAAAACAACAATAAGTGCTGTCATAGCAGCAATGAATACAATATCATGCTACAAAAATGTAGAAAATGAGTGATTCAACATGCAGTTCTTCACAATAGATCAAGACTATGAAAGTCTAATAGTCAAATGGATAGTCAAGTGCTAAGATTATAGTCTCATAGTGCAGTGATGATGAAGAGAGGAGTCCCAATGATGGCAATAACTCAGGACAACAATAAAACAGCCAGTCACTTGTCATAAAGTGATTTTTTCTACACATTCAAAGTTAGAAAAGATAAGTTGGGAATAGATGTCAAAAAACATCTTGTAGATGATAAGCATGTAGGGGAGAGTTTGAGGCAAGTATTATAATAAAGAAGACTATTAAAAGATGAATAGAGGATATCCATGCAATGCACAAGTTTGACAACTATTTTCAAGTTCCTAATAAAGCAATAGTAAGAAGACTGTATATGGGTGAGAGAGCAGTTATAAAGTCCTTCAAAACACTCATCAAAGTGGTCATCTAGCCATCATATAATAGTCATCTCTAAAGAAGATGAAGATCAATCACAGCATAGGGGTCAGTCTCCTCACAGTAAACAACACTACACGAACGGTCAAGAAAACTAGAGACAGTCATAAAATGATGTCATAAGGAGTCAAATCTATCATGAAAGGAGGAAAATTTTAGTCCATATAAAATTGTTAAGGTCTATTGAAGGTTTCTTAAACATAAAATAGTTGTGCATCCATTGGGGAGAGTTCTATCACAAGTACAAAATGTTCTTCTACTGGTCCCATTTCTGTCAGACTTCACAAGTCATATATCTGCATAGATAAACTAAAGACAATGCTCACAGGCATGGAGTCCAAGAGATGTAGCCAACATATAATATAACTACCAAAATGCCAAGAATAGCCAATAAGAACTAATAAAACAGTCGTAGAAAAGGAGTTATGAAAGATGCTATGATGGAGAAGTTTTTACCAGAGGACAGAGATCTGCATTAATGGCAGGGGTTTTAGATCAGAGAGGTTTGGTCAAGTTTGGGTTGGGCAGTTTTAGAGTGATGAGTTTTAATAACTTCAAAGAAAGCCATGTGATCTTGTATATCATTGTTTCAAGCCCTCATAAATTTTTTTTGAATAGGTGTGAAGTCAAACCCTACATTCCAATCAATCTTTGCATGTAGCTTTAAGTCTTGTAAAGAGCTTCAAGGTTTCTAAAATCACTGCGGAAGGTTGGTTTGTGAAAGCATCTAGAGAAGATATTAAAGGGGACATACTTTAGTTTGCAGAGATATAATACAATGATGAGCAGTGCAGATGTGACAGTACATGTAGGGATCTCTGAAGGTGGTTAGTATGGTATCATCATAGGTTTTCCAAGGGATGTTAGAGAGGCTTTGGTTTGAGGTATTATCACGTACATAGCTTTTAATGATGGTTGATGTTAATTAGAGCTATATGGTTACAAGTGTTGAAGAGGAATGTTGGTTGTCTGAGGCATCAAAGATAAGTAGTTTGTAGGAGGCACATACAGAAGATGACAGAAAGTGCAGTTACAATAGAAATGTATGAAATAGAAGATCTAGGTATCAAAGCCACATGTATAGATGAAAGAATTAGCGATAATGCTTTTGACAAAGTATTAAAATCTTGTTATCATGTGACGCTTTGAAGCTATAATGGAAAGCCCGTCATGGTTTTGACAGTAGGATTTTGACCTTAGGATCCATTTTTGGCTTCAGAACATAGTATATCTATGAAGAGAGCAAGGTGCAGTGTTGCAACAGTCCACAGTCTCTAAAAAGAATAGCCAGAGTGACAATCAACACAAAGTGATAACAACCAGGCACAAATAAGAAACAACATACAGCTAGCATATAAAGAGTTTGGTGCTGAGTCAACATAGTAAAGGGTTTTTTCACCTGCATAACAATGATATAAGACAAAAAATCTTGATAGAGGTCTTCCAAGATAGTGATTTATATAAGAGAATGTGGAGTTCTTGAGACAAACTAAACAAGGAGGAGCTTCAGTTTCTTTCAAAAGAGATAATCTACAGCGAAGCTTACAATGACTGTCACAGGAGTAAAAGATATTGCTCACAACACCTTGTAAAGATACAACCATAGAAGAGATGTCAAACACAAAAATGAATGCAACTTTCATTTTTTCTCACATTTCTACCAGTTTATCAAAGAATATGAAGTACCCATGCAGCTATGATAATCTTGACAACCCTAATGAAGACAAAATATTTTTCCTCAGTCTTGTCCAGATAGCAGAAGCTAAATGTGGGTTTAAGTTATGATAATACCAAACAGAGGAGCACATTATACAGAAAAGAGAAGTTTTATTCTTCTATAATTGTTTCAAATGAATGCAGCTTGTTAAAGCATGAAATACAGTTTCACTATGGTCGCATAATGAAGAAAAGGAGCCATTTATCATGTGTTGTGTCTAGAAATGAAAAGAAATGTAGATTTTCAAGTTCAAAATGCCTAGAGATGCTTAAATCAAGCCTCATGCTACATCAAACTCAACAAATGCAGATCAAATAGTAAGAATGCATAGAGATGTTCTTTTTACAGGTTTTTGTCATGGATCGAGCTGGAAAGTGAAGAAAATTTATAGAGTTTTTGTTACAAAAATGTAGATTTTCAAGTAAGAATGCACATAGATGTTTCCTTTTGCATGTTTTTCAAGTTTTTGTCATGGCTCAAGCTCATTTCAAACCAAGATGTAGATTTAAACAAGTAAAGCTTTTTAAATCTTTTCAAACTAAAATGCTCATAAAACCCCTCAAATTGCACTTCAGCAAAGTGAAATACAGAGAGATCATGCAAATAAAGAAGAAAAATCTAAAGGTTTTCAACTCATTTCAAAACAATATACTCAGAAATACTCATAATTACAGCCCCAGGTAGCGAATATAACATGAAAATCTCAAGGAAAAAGAAGAGATCAATAGTAAATAACGAGTTACCTCCTTATCTTTACCATTTGTTGTGCTAAATCATAGTTTTCTTTCCTCAAACAACTTCCAGAGTAGCCTCACATAGTTGAAATGCAATATAGGTGGTTGGCCATGATAGTCACAAAAAAATACATCAAAAAACTAGTCAAAAACGTGGCCTTGGAAGCCTAGAATCAGCCCAAAATCAAGAAACAAGAGGTCAAAAATCTCAACAACAATAACTTATCAAGTATTTCACAAAGAAAATCTACATGGATGCTCTCAAAATCACTGAAATCATGTAGCTCGAGCTCCCAACCCTCCTTGTGGCGGCAGCCAAACTTGAGCAACAGTGAAAGTAAAATGCAAATGACATTTAGGGTTTGATTGCCTCCTTTTGGGTCAAACATACCTATTTGGCATTTGTATTTTTGACCTTGTTTTATTTTTTATCATTGCAATCCATTATGCCTGTGAGGCTAAGTCACCATATGCCTTTTTCCTTATATTTTTCAAAGTCAAGATTTTGTAATCATTTGAAGGTGAAGGTTATTTAGGCTTGCATAGTATGTGATGGGCCTTATTTTATTTAAGGTAAAGATGACTTTTATTTGGTAAGGGAGAAATAAGGAGTATATTCATATGATACATGTGGCTTTTTAATGAGGAAATGGAATGGAGATATAAGGTGGTATTAAGGTATGGAGAGTAATACCTATTTTTGCATGTAGCCATAAGGCATGGTGATGTGTATATGGAGGTATAAGGGTCATTTTTAAAATGTATTGTATTGGGCCTTGTATCTCAATGATAGATATGTATGCATGTATGAATGGCTAGGGGTTATAAGGTGTTTGGATGTAGCCATGTAATGCGAGTAACGATGTAGGTGTATGGAGTCTTGTTGTTTTGCCTAGGAGCTATGAAGGTATTGTTTTGTCAATTTTGCATAATCCAGGGATATATTAAATGTTGTAAACAAACGATAAAGTAATGAATTATGAATTACTTTATCATTTGTAATAAAAATGCAAAAAAGGGAAACAATAGGCAGATTTATCACACATGGCAAAGTAAGTCTCGTTGATTACTTTGTCATTCCTTCACAATATTTAATTTCTCCCTAAATCATGCAAAATTGGGAAATTAAATATTTGTGTCCTAAATGCCATTATTTTCTGCATAGGTTTGTAATAAATCTAGATTGTAAAACATTAACTAAGTGGTGTAATTATAAACCTCTTAGTCAATGTTGAATAAATGCAGAAATAATGTGTATTTATGTCATTTATTGTGAAAAATATCAGACATTTATGATGTTGCAGGGTGAGGTTGACAAACAGGTTGAGGAGTTATTACACAAATTTGACTTGTTTCAATGGCCTTAAAGAGCATTTAAAGGCATTTAAAGACATTTTCTAGAGCTTTTATGATTAGTGATGACATGCCTTGACTATTTCTGCATTAGAGACCCATTTTGGAGTACTTTAGGCAAATATTTTAGAGACATTTATGAGATGCATGAAAATGGAGTTTTCTCATCCTTATCTCATTGCATCTATTTGGAGAGTATATGGTCATTCACTTGACTCTTTGTATAGTGTTCTTTCCCATGTACATTCTGGAGTTAGTGATTTTTTCTACAATCCTACTCAGTTTGAGCATGTTCTTCTAACTCTTTTTGGTATATGAAATACAAAGAACATCTTGGATACCATTGATAGTCAAATTTTGCCTTCTTATTTTTGTAGTATTGGGTATTATCAAGTGTTTTCATCAGGTCATTTGTGAGGTATTTTTGTTTCCTTGTGACTTTGTCTTATGTTTCAATAACCTTTTCTACAGAAGGTATGTTTATGCGGGTTGAAAACTATGTCTTAAAGTGTTATAAGGCCTTTAAACTGTGAATTTAGCTTCCTTTTTAAGATTTTAATGCATTTAGGCCTCTTTGTGAAGTGTTTTCACAAACATACAGTAATAGGTTGTGCAGGTTTATTTTTTGTTGTCTGTGGCCAAGTGTATGCAAGTCTGAGTTTCATTAACCATATCAAGTTTGGTGAATCACCCTTATTTTCACATTTTCTAGTTTTTAACTTTCATTTACAAAAGCATTCCTTTTCCCTTTTCCTTTGCAAATCCAGTAGATTTTAGGTGATAACCAACTAGGAAGCTAACCTTCTTTAGAGGTTCTTTCCATCATAGGTGGCCTACAGACCTGGAAAGATCTAATGTTTCTCCAGATTACCAAGTTTTACAACTTAGCAAGGGTGCAAATCTGAGAGACAACAAGACCTATACCAGTATCATGAAGCAGAGTTTAGTGACAACATGGAAGAAGACTTGAAGAAGTAGTTACCACAACGAGCACTGGAACAAATTGAAGACATTTTGGACAGTAAAGTTGGATGCAACACCAAAGGAAGATAATTCAAAGAGTACCTTTGTGAAGTGGAAAGGTAGACCTGAAGAAGATTCATCATGGATTTCTTAGGTTGAGGTGGCTTGTCTTGGTTCTCCCTAGCCCCAACAAAGTGAGCGACTCACTTTTTCAATAACCTCATATGTCTAATGCGGGAGCATCCCTGGTTTAAGAGAAATATTGCATCAACCAAAAACATTTGCATTTCAATTTATTTGTAGTTTAATTTGTTTCTTTTCATTTTCTAGTTCAATTCAGGTAGTTTAGTCAGTAGTAGTTTCTATATTTCGGTCCGCATTCTGCCACAGTCATATTTCAGATCTTGTGGTGTTGGACTTGGCATCTAGACATGTTCATCTACATCATATCTAGAATTCAGAGCATTTGGATCAAGTCCTAGGAAGTTATCTCTATTAGAAGATCAACCATTTTCTTAGAGTAGAGCATCCTAACAATCTCAGACAATCAGCTAAAGGAGAAGACCTGTGGAGCATTTCTTGATTGGTGGAGCCTAATGACACATCATTCAATGGTCTTTGGTTCATGTTTGACCTTCCCTGAGATCTACACATCATTCCACTCATTTGTAGAGGAGTCTAATGCATTTAGGTCTGACCTATCCATGTACACATGTTACAGCTCTTCATTGGAGTTTGTGACCTTCCTTGGCTGACGCAGAGGAATCTATTATTTTAGAGATGATATATAAAGATGTAATAGATCCTTAGGAGAGAAAGTGATTCAAATAGAGATAATTGATAGTTTAGATTTGTACGACAGAGGTTCAAAGCTATATCTTGTGTACATTCTAATATTCTGTAATCAGGCTTATGAGCCCTGTTGTAAGATCACATGATGCTAGCCAATTTGTATTTGAATTCTTTGATATACTGAATGACTGAATCTACATTTGCTTCATATCTTTGAGTTGTTTCCATTATGTTTACACTTGCTGCATGACTTGGATAGTTCATTCTATGAACCCTCCTACCATGATTGCAATACATCATGTTTTCTTGCCACAAAACTATTAAAAAAATAAAAACCTGTTACACAAAACCACCTTTGAATAAATGCCTATCACTTTTGATTATCATCTAGCCACCTTTGAACAACTTGTCACATTTGACTATCAACTAGCCACCTTTGAATAATAGCCTATCGCCTTTGACCCTCGACTAGTTGCCTTTGATGAATAGCATATCACCTTTGGTTAACCTATCACTTCTATCTGTTTATGAGCCCAATCGCATTTGAAACTTACACAGTCATTTTTGAAACACACCCTGTCGCACTTGAACAATAGCAACTCACCATTGATGTGCATACAGTCACCTTTGAGTCATCGCTAGTCACCTTTGGTCAATCATAGACTTAGGTCAATTTTCTGAGCATCAAACCTGGTTTTCAATCAATCCTTTATCTTTTGGACATCCAATCAGTCAGTACACTATCTTATCTAGCCCTAGTCATATCAGTTTGGACAATTGAGCTTTTTATCCTTTTGAGACTCCTAATCAATCATCCACCATCAATCAAATCAAATCAGACCTTTGTCTTTCAATTTCATTCATTCCAACATCATCAATTATCTTTATCTATCAATCCAATCAAATTAGCCAATCAATTAATCTTGACTAAGCCAAAATCCAACCATCAATCAAAACCCAATCAATCTATCCAAGCAACAAATCAATAAATCAGTCCACCCAAAATTAACCCATCTAGGAGTCTCAACCTTATTACATAAGTCCAAAACCTCATGCCTCAAACTAGAAGCCAGTATAAAGCAGCTATGGAAGCTAACCTTAAGCACTTTCAATCCACTCCCCTTAAGGATGCTTCATAATTCTTGATTGGAATGTCCCCTAGTATCTTTGTACCTGAGGGTTACACAATTGGACAGTCATCATCATCAATCCTAGCATAGCAACAACATTTTGAGCCCTCATCCTCTATATTGGTGCCACAATCTCCACAAACCTATGAGGATTTATCAAATGACCAAGAGGATCTTCAAGACCCCAAAGCTTTGTAGCATGCTAATAAAATCATACATGCCAATCAAGAACAAATCCTCCTACAATTAATCCAAGCCAGAGTCAAAATGCCAAGCAATTTTGATGTGTCCACAATTCATAGAGAGGACCCTAATAGCATTACCACATAACACCCTACAGCTATTGTCACTATGGCTACCAAGCCCACCATACCCTCAACACCAACCTTGTCTAACCAACACACACATACACCCCAAGCATCATCAACACCTATGAGACCTAGCCAATCTAATGTTTCCACACTGATTGAGCCATTATTAACACCATCTTATGCCCTCACTTCGGTGGTCTCAAATCTAAGTGTGCCCCCTTTTCATAGGTCAACTTCCATTCCATTGACTTCAATGAATCCTACTCCCATTCAGGTTACTCAAACTATGAATTTGAAACCTAATGTGTCTCATGTTAGACCATCTCATGTATTCAATGTGTCAAACTTAAATCCTAATGTGTCGCATGTTAGATCATCTTACATATCCAATGCATCATCTTATATTACTATATCAGACACTCATCCCACTCAAACCTCCCACACTATCACTAATCCCCACACCACTCTTATTGATCAACCTATGGCATCAAACCTATCATCCAATACATCGTATGTTGATCAACTCATGTCTCTTAGACCGCAGCTACCTAATAATCCTACATCTCATGTCACTCCACCTTCCGCCCCTCATATCCTGTTAATCTCCACTCAACCTATGACTCATACCAATCTCTCATTTGATGTTTATGAGCTACAAAACTATGGTGTTAACCCATCATCTAGTTCGCATGTACCTCCACCATCTATAGTACAAACTTATACTAACAATCCATCATTTAATGTGTGCGTACCTCCACATGGTGTTCAAGATCACAACACAGCCAATCCTTCATTTGGAGCTCATATGACATAGGCTTACACTGCTAATCCTTCATATGGTTCATATGTACCTCCACCACATGGGGAACAAACTCAAGACATGTTCACTCCACCATGCAACCCATCACAAGAATATCATTCGAATAAACAATTGATGTACTATATCCCTCCACCAAGCCATCAAAATCCTATGCAACAATAGCAACCATTTCCATCTGAGTATGCACAATGACTACATCACATGGAACAATGGATGGATGATATGAAAGTAAGCCAAAATAGGAAAACATTTTCTTTTGAGGAGGTATGTCCATACCCCTTCGACAAATCATTGGCTATTATACCATTTCCCCCACACTTTGAAATCCCACAATTTGATAAATACAAGGGGAAAGGAGACCCGAATGATCACCTACGTACATTCTATGTGGCTTGCCTTGATGTGGCCTACAATGACACATATCTTTTGCAACTATTCCCTTGAAGCCTAGGGGGGTAAGCCATCGAATGGTTCTCTCATTTACCTTTAGACATCAAAACCTTTAAGAAATTGGTGAGCAAATTTATATCTCATTTTACGTTTAACATAGAGAATGAAATCACCATGAATGATCTCATTAATAATAAGCAATGGAACAATGATACTTTCTCATCCTTCATCCAGTGATGGAGAAACATGGCTAGTAAACTCTCTTGGCATATGCTTGAGAAACAAGAAGTGGATATTTTTGTCCAAAATATCCATCATGAGTTGTCATTTAAACTACAAATACACAGTACAAGCTCCTTCAATGAAATCATATCTAAAGGAAGTAATATCAAAAAATCCCTAATCACAAAAGGCCTTATCAAAATTTTCAAAGAAAACAAGGATAATCCGCAATCTTCTAATGATAAATCATGTTTTTGGAATAAAAATAAAAATGTCATAGATGATGGTGGTGTTGACACAAAGAATGTGCAAACTATACAAGCACCTGTCCGCATTCAAACAACACCTAGTGCCCCACCTTTTCTTCCCCATGATCAAATGAAAACAAATCCACTACTAGGACGTAGATTCACCCCTTTGGGAGAACCAATTGAATTTATTCTTAGAAAGCTAGTGCAATCAAGAAATATCACCTTGCCTGAAGCCAAACCAAATGATGAGATGCTATTTAAACCAAATTGGTATAAGGTCAATGAGTATTGCAAATATCATAGGGTTAAGGGACATACCACTTCCAGCTACATGAAACTGAAACACATGATTCAAAACCTCATCGATCAAGGACTTGTTAATATCACATTAAATCACAACCAACATCTAATTATGACCTGGATGCTTGTAAGAATCCCCTTCCCTCACATGATAAAGCAAGTTCTCCCAATACAGGGAAGAATATCAATTATACTTATGAATCCACCATTGGTCGTATTGAACAATCCCAAATCTCTACTATTACTATAAGAGGAAAGGCACCCAATTGCACTGTTACTACTCGTCGGGACTATGTGACCATCTAGGGAGTACCACCACCTGTCATTCATGCAAACCTTGAATATAATATCCTTGACCATCTTGGAAAAACTCTTGCACATATTTCTTTTTTAGAGCTATTGTACATATCTCCTGCTCATAAGGCTATCCTCAATAGAGCCTTGCAAGAGTCCATGGTACCAAATGATATAGATACGACGCAATTCCAAGCCATGATGGCAAGCATTGCATCCCCCCATCATCTGACCTTCTCTGATCAAGACCTTTCATCCTCCAATCCATCCCATCATGATGCCCTCCACATCGAAGTATATATCAACCAATGTCATGTTAAACTAATCCTAGTAGATGGTGGAGTTGGACTAAACATATGTTCTTTGAAGTTAGTAAAGCTATTGGTATACTCTGAGGATAGAATTAAAACTCCCAAAAGCATAACCATCAAGGCTTATGATGACGGAGAGTGAGATTCAGAAGGGATCATCTTGCTGCCTATAAGGGTTGGTCCTTTCACTACTGATACTAAATGCCAAGTCCTAGATGTTGAGTTACCTTATAACATTATCCTTGACTATCTATGGATACATGCTTTAAAGGTAGTACCATCTACATATCACCAGTGCCTAAAGTTCCCATATAATGGTGTGGAAATTACAATCCCTATAGATCCCAATCCCTTTGAATATTGTTGAGATTTCCAAGCTACCTATCAAAATGCCAACCGTATACCTAGCAATACCGAGGCTCATCCCTCCATGTCTTATGTTGACCCATCGGATCTAAGCAAGCCCTTCACTAGCAAGTCCATCCCTAAGATTGAAATCAAAGAAAGAGGACTTGGTGAGTACATCTTACAAAATCTTGTTGTGTCGGAGCCATGCCTTTGTCTCCCAAATCATATGGTACACTGGATTTTCTATGATGAAAATGATAAAGTTGCTCTAGAAGTGGAATGGTATAATAACAAATTCAAGATCATCAAAAACATGGGATATAAAGGAATAGGAAGACTAAGGTTGTAGGAACAAGGCCCTCTGGAACCCATTATTGTTACCAAGAGGTTTAATAGACAAGGTCTAGGATATCGGAAGGAGGGTCTGCCTTCCCAAAAAATTTAGTTTATCCTTGAAGTAGCCAAGGCCTTTCCCATGGAAGAGGCCACTAGTCAGGATACCATTGATGACTCTTCCTTCCATATCACCGAACTATTCCAGGAAACCTTGATCTTCATGTTAGTATCCACCTCACCATCTCCATCCTCTGACCTTCAACTTGTCTACCCTAACCTAATTGATTGGGACCAGCATGGGGCACCTGTCCTGGACACCTTCTAGAACAACAAGGCCATAGTAGAGTTCATGGGTTTAAGGAAAGGTTTACCTCTGGGAGACCACAAAATTGGATTTCTAATTGACCTCCCTTAATTAGCATATTTTGGTGGAAGCATCAAATCCTCTAGTCACAAAAGTGAAATAAATAAAATAAAAAAGAATGGTCACCAGGTGAAAATTGTAAGGCACCTCTTGACCAGGAAAAAACAAAAATAAAGGATGTATCCAATGGTGAAAACCTCTTTGAGGTTCTCGAGGATGGAGGATTTGACCTTCCTTTGGCCACAACACATCAAGAACGGTCCTCTTTGTTGGTAGAGGATTCTAAGGAAATCAACATGGGCACAACACAGAACCCCAAAATCACATTTTTAACGCCACTATCAGATGAGGAAAGTGTTAGTTTCATGAAAATTTTCATGAAAAGAGCAATCAATTTTGCATGGACCTACGTAGATATGCCTAGTCTAGATCCTTCATTGGTAGTGCACCATCTGGAAATATCTCCAAATGCCAAACTGGTCAAACAAAAGTTGTGAACAATGCATCCTTAGATAGTACTTCTACTCAAGGCAAAAATTTAGAATCTTTTGGATGCCAAAGTTATTAAACCCATTGATTATCCTGAGTTGGTTTGCAACCTTGTGCATGTTGCCAAACCTGATGGATGGATCCACTGATGTAATGACTTCAAAGATCCTTACAAGGCTTTCCCCAAGGACGACTTTCCATTACCAAGCATTGACACAATTGTTGACCTTACAGCTAGTCATGAAATGCTCTCACTGATGGATGGGTTCTCTGGGTATAATCAGATCAGAATTGCAGAAGAAGACCAACATAAAACTACATTTATTTGTCCATGGGGCACCTACTATTGGGTGGTAATACCTTTTGGTCTCAAGAATGCAGGTGCGACCTACCAATGATCCATGACTGTTATTTTCTATGATATCTTCCATACCATAATGGAAGACTATGTCAACGACATCTTGGGAAAATCCAAAACAAGAGAAGGCCATCTGCAAGTATTGGAACAAATTTTTGACAGGTTGGAAAAATATCAAGTAAGGCTAAACCCCAAGAAGTGTATTTTTGGTATAACTTATAGGAAATTGTTGGGCTACATAGTCTCTTAGAGAGGCATTGAAGTTGATCTTGCTAATGTAAAAGATATAGTCACCATGCCTCCTCTGTCAAATCTGAAACAACTCCGTAGCCTTCAAGGTCATCTACAATCCATTTGTAGGTTTATTGCACACCTCACAGACAAATGACATCCTTTTCAGCACTTGCTCTAGAAGGGAGAGACCTTTAAGTGGGATGAAAAATATCAACAAGCCTTTGAGTAGATCAAAGAATATCTAGCAACACCACTTGTGTTGGTGCCACCTATCTCTAATTGACCTTTGCTCTTGTACACTTCCTCAACGGTAGTTGCCCTAGGTGCTCTATTGGCAAAGAATGATGATGCAAGAAAAGAACATGCTATTTATTACACTAGTAGGTCTCTCATGGGTTATGAGATCAACTACATAACACTGGAAAAAGCATGCTTAGCTGTAGTGTTTACCTCTCAAAAATTGTGACACTACATGCTAAACCAGTCAATAAAGCTCATTTCCAGATTTGACCCACTCAAATATCTCCTTGCTAAAGTAGCACTTACATGAAGGATAGCTAAATGGGTGATGATCCTCAGTGAGTTTGACATCCATATGTTGATCAGAAATCCATCAAGGGACAAGTCATAGCTGATCAACTAGCAAAAGCACTGATAACAGATAGCCAACCTATCCATTATACTTTTCCTGATAAAGAAATCTTTAGTGTCTCTTCTTCTGAAATGTGGCAATTATACTTTGAAGGTTCCCACACCCAACATGGATCTATAGTCAAAATCCTCTTTATCACCCCTCAGGGTGATTGTGTTCCAAAATCTTACAGAATTGTTTTTCCTTACACTAATAACATAGCATAGTAGGAAGCCTTGATCATAGGCTTACGCATGGCTGTCCAATGGGATATAAAAGAGTTGCAAGTATTTGGAGATTCTCAACTAGTAATTAAACAAGTTCAAGAAGAGTACCAAACAAAAGATGAGAAGCTCCTTCCTTATAAACTAATGGTTGATGATTTTAAGAAATATTTTTTTAAGATCACATTTCAGTAGGTTCCTAGAATTAACACTAAGACAACTAACACTATGGCAACCATTGGTTCTCTCTTAGACATGCCCACCAACATACAAACATATAAATTCTTGGTAATGAAGCTCCTAATTCCAGCCTTTGAAGTACCACAATCAGAGCTTATCTGTGAGATCATTGGTCCCAACTCCTCCTGGTACCAAGACATTTATGAGTATCTAAGCAATGGTACTTTCCCTAGATCCAACTTTCTAACACCCAACACAAAACTTTCCTTTCCCAAACCTCCCGCTATACTATACTTGCTAAAACCCTTTACCATAAGGGTCTCTATGGTACCCTCCTTAGGTTTCTTGACTTGGTAGAGGCTAAAGTTGCTTTACGAGAGATACACGAAGGTGTCTATGGATCGTATTCCGTCAATCCTAGTCTTTTCAAAAAACTTCTAAGAGTAGGATACTATTGGCCCACCATGGAGAAAGATGCCCAACAATTTGCCAAAAGATGTGTCTAATGTCAAAAATATGGGGACCTTATACATGCCCCAGCACACGAGCTACATCTTCTTAATGCTCCTTGGTTGTTTTTACAATGGGGACTCAACCTCATAGGGAAGATCCATCCTCCCTGCTCTAATGGCCATAAGTTTATCATCACTACTACAGAGTATTTTACGAAATGGGTGGAGGCCATACCCATGACCTACATCACCAGTAAGCAGATCTCTAAGTTTATTCTCCATTATATCATTTGTCAATATGGTGTCCCACAAAACATCATTATCGACAATGGGTGTGCATTTAAGAATCAAGAGGTCCGTGATCTGTGCAACAAATTTCATATCCAACACAGATTTTCCACACCTTGCTATCCTCAGAGCAACGGCCAAGCTGAGGCCTCTAATAAGACCATCATAAAAATTCTCAAGAAGACAGTCAATGAGCCTGGCCATGATTGGCACTTCCAACTAAATCCTACATTGTGGGCTTACTGCACAAGTGTCAGAACTTCTACTGGTACTACTCATTATGCTCTTGTCTATGGTACTGATTCCATTCTTCCTATCGAGGTCAAGATCCCCTCATTGTGAGCCTCGCTCCAGCATATTATTTTTGATGAAGAGTACATACTAGCCTGTCTCAATGAGATAGAGCTATTGGATGAAAGATAAATCATGGCACTTAATCACCTGTAGGTCTACCAGAATAATCTTTGCTGTAGCAATAACAAGAAGATAAAAGAAAGAAGGTTCTAGGTGGGTGACCTAGTCCTAAAAGAGAATTAGAGAAACTAGTAGCAATAGGAGAAATAAGGCAAATTTGAGCCAAACTGGCTAGGGCACTTTGTGATTACATCTATATTTGGGTCTGGACCTTACACTCTTGCCACACCTGAAGACATCCCTATTCATCTTAAAAAGTTTTATCCTTAATCTTTGCTTCCCCCATCTACAAAAAAATTATAAAAAGTCCTAAAAAAAAAAATCAATCCAATAGTGAAAACCACTTGTGTGGCACTTTGGGTTATCGTCTAATGGTGAAAACTTAGCAAACAAGTGCCTTAGATAAGTACCATAGTGAAAACCTGGTAAACAGGCGCTATGTGTAGAGCTAGCTCTCACCATCTACTTGGTTATCTATTTAACCCCCATCATGCCCTATCACTCCATCTATCCCCTGACAACCTCACCCATCCATGGACAAAATCTTCCTTTGTTTCCATTGCAGTGCTTACTACCATCATGGTAAGGAAATTTTTGGAGTTGATGTACCATTTGTTGCTATCATCTCATGTGTACTGAGTCATCCATGGCCATCCCATTCCATAAATAAGTTCCTATCCCCTTTCCTATAATCAAATTCTTCCTATACTGGGGGCACTTGCTTGCGCTTTGACTTTGGGGTAGATACTTTAAGCACCATGGTTTGTACATCACCTTATCCATCGCATATAAAAAATCCACAAAAAAATCATAAAATGTCCTGAAAAATTGAAAAAAACCATAAAATATCCTAAAAAAATACAAAAAAAAATCATAAAATGTCCTAAAAAAACCAAAAAAATCATAAAATGTCGTGAAAAAATACAAAAAAATCATAAAATGTCCTAAAAAAATCCAAAAAAATCATATAACCGACCAAAACTCTAAGCAATAAAATCAATCCATCAAATCACTTTTCCCAATCAATCAAATTCATTCATATCAATCCGATTCATTCAAATCATCACTGCATCAAAATTACATCAACCCATTCATCACTCATCCCACCATCAATAAAACAAACAAGAACTAAGTACAATCTCTATCGTTAAGTGCCTTGATTCCATGGACACGGGTATGTAGGAAGTCTGGTGTATGGAGTAAATACCCAGATTAAGGCACAAGATGATAGCCCTCCTCTTTCTTCCATCTTTCCTCTACTCATCTTTCTCATCATTCATCTCATCTTCCTCTACCATTCAGCTCACACATCATCAATGAATACCTAGAACTACATATCATCATGTCTCATCATCATTGTGTGGTGCTTTGATCTCGTGGATACAATGTATGTAGGTAGTCTATAATACAAGGGAAGTATCCAGATGCAAGCACTGATGATTCATTCTTCCATTCCCACTTTATCATCTTCTCTGTCTTTCATTTTCTTCTCTTTGAATAACTCAAGAATAATCAAGCTGTGCATCTCACGATAGCTCAAGCACTTATCAAATCTAAGGTGAACCAAAGACATTTGTCTGCATACCTTAAGCCAACATCTGCTATATCAATCCATCATTTTAGCCTTCAACAAGATGTATCTTTTCCTCACAACAAGGCACTATCCAATCCATCTAAGAGCACCCTAAATTTTGCAAGAGAACATGATGACAATGTCTTTTGTTTTCTTTTGATTTATCTATTGTCTCTTTCTAATACCTAATCAAGACTGCTTTGATCTATCAAATCTTGGTATGTTGTGATGAAGTATGGACTGGGGTATGGTCATTTGCTTTCATATGTTGTGTTTTTGGGATGATCTTATTCTCCTACTATGCCTAATGACATCTTGTACGTGTTGGGATTAACACCTTGTATATCAATACCTTTTGCATCTGAGAAGCTAAATAGTCTCTTATGCACTAAGACTATTCTATGCTAAGACTATTTCTCATGCACATAACCAACAAGGTTTCATTATGTTTAGTGGAAATAAGCTCAAACCTTTGCTTGCAGAGTGAAAGTCCATCTCTACAGCTAATATTCATATCTTATATCTTGACAAGATTGTATTAGTCTGTCGCACATTAGATAATTGACACCTTGATCTTTATACCCTGGTGCATAATATCTAGAGCTATATCAAACATAAGGATTGCAAATCTCCAATTTCATATGCAACCATATAAAGTTGCCTTCATCCTCCATTCATCATTTCCAATCAATCAATGGTTTCATCATCTTCTCTTCCAATCATCATCCTCTTCACCTGGATCATTGTCCATATTCTTCCTGCAAAAACAAGTGTGTTAGACGTATTAATACCACTCATTCCCATATAGTATTTACATTAACAATCAATCACCATGCATATCATTTATAAACATTTACCATATAATCATCATTTATACATCTAGGCATATCATCTATAAGCATTTACCATAAACATTCATTTTCACATCTATCTATATTTCCATGATTATCATAAGTATTAGATAATCAAATTACCATAATATCATTGAACCATAGTCATAAAGCATTCATACATATAATCATATAATCAATATGCATCTCATTATTCATAGCATAAAACATAAATGAACATAATCAATATCCATAACACATATGCATCCATAACAATAGAAATCACATATCACTATCCAAATACATCATATATATATATAAGCATCATGGGTTGATAAATACAAGTGTCTCTCATGTACAACTGAATCATATATACAAATCTGGCTAACAAAGAGCCATCAAAATAATATGTATATCAGGCTCGCAGGCCTCAAAATTGATGCGAAATGTATAGATGAGATAAGCATAGTGTCTCTTAGCACTGCTGGATGAGGCCTCCCCCTAGTCTCTACCTTTGTCTCCTCCTGACCCCTTGTGTCGAGGTGGCCCCATAATTGAGCCCACTAACTGTGACCCACCTATCTGACGAGAGGCCAAAGCACCTGACCTGCTCCAATAACTCGGATGCCTCTGATCAGTCACAACTGCCGCATGGTAGAGTCCCCTGTAGTACTTTGCCTCATCATGAGCTCTCCCTAGCTCTCCCTGAACTCTGGCTAGCTCTATCACCAGGAATATCGTAGCCTGATATGTCCCTAATGTGGCAATAGCTGCATCTCTCTCTAAGGTCATATGCTAAATCCTCATGATGGTCGCATCCCTCTCTGCAGTCACAACTTGTACTCTCTATATAGTAGCATCTCGCTCTGCTATCAGCCTCACAACAGTGCCATCATCAGGTACACCCTATGCTACTTGCTACATCTGAGACTATAATTGTGTGATCTACATCTGGAAGGCCTGCACCTGTCCTTGTGCATGCCTCATAGCCAATAGGACCCTATCCCTATCTATCTATGTCCGCCTAAGTCTCAACTATACCTAAATCCTTCATCCCATCTCACTCTACAGCTGTCGTCTGTGATGGTCTCCTGTATCTCTGTCTCCTCCACCTCCCATCACCTGCTACTATGCTGGCATCTATACATGCCTTGAGACCTATCCCTGTATCTGTGTCTGTCTCTGAACTACCACTATAGGTGTTGCTATGGTCTGCACTCATGGAGGCTATCTCTATCCCCTCGCTCCTCTCCCCCAGGGTGCAAACACCACCACCTCTCCCTACACTCTTGGCCTCGTTAGCCTCATCAGCTTGTGTATCAACCAATATGCATCATACGCTAGGGTCGTGCTTGGCTCAATTAGCCCTGTGATCCAATCCCACATCACTGGCTGTAATGCCTCCACGTAGACCAATGCCACATCAACAATGATCTCTAGCCCCTAATCTAGAATCTCCCACCGTGTGCGCTTGAAGATAGCCTCTCCAGTCGGTATTGTCTAGTGCAAGCCAAACTATCACAAGACCCACTCTAGCAAATACCTCTCAATCACATAAATACTACGTCCAAAAGAATAACGTGACTGCTGTGCAAATAACATCTCTGGAACATCATCGTCCCAACTCTCACAATCCCTCCACGACCACCAAATAAACTGATCCATCTCATCAAATGTTTTCCTTCAATATACAAATGCATGTAGCTGCCTGTATATCATCACTCCTCCATAGATGTGTGCATAAGGTTGCCTAGGCATCTTCTATCTCAACCCAATCGGCCTTGTCACTGCTATGTGCTCAAAATCTGAAACATGTAACAATGTGACCCCAATGGACATGCTGGACCCACACATGTAAGCACAGTCATGAATATAGTGGTAGAGTTGTCCCATTACACAAGGACCCCATGCATATCTGACTCCATACTGAAACATCCCCTCCATAACAGTACCCCATCCTATGGGGAATCCTCATGCTCACCGATCTAAAACCAAAAACCTGATGATAGCTGCTACTACCCTCTATAGCTAATCACATAACTCTCTCATCCTCCACATCGGAATCCCATGATCAACGGTGCCTATGTTAGGGGTCCCAAATAACTGATGAAATGTAGCAGGCCCAAGATCTAGATCATAATCTATCTGCTTTCCCTCGATTGGTATCCGTAAGATCCACCACACATCCTCCAATGTGATCATGGCCTCGCCAGTCAGGAACAAAAGTTAGTTGTGCTCACTATACCACCACTCTACCATGGCGGTCATCAATGATGTATGCACATGAACTGGAGTCAAATGAGATACATGCTCCAGGTTGACGATCTCCAAAAATAACTACTCATATGCATCCAAAAGCTGCACCAGTCCCAAATCTACTAGATGTACCTCTCATGATAACAATGGTGGTAATGAAGCCTGCAATCATGTCATGGACTTAGTATTTATGAATTTTTTATGCAAAAACCCTAAAAACTGCCTACATTTACCAAATGCTACACATTTTACTAGAGGTGACTTAGCCCCAACCATATGTGACTAGTTTTACCATATGTGGTTTTCTGTCGCTCAAATGTGACTTATTTTCCAAACATGACTTGTTGCTGATCATATGCGACCAGATTTGCTAAATGCACATTCAACATGCCTAAAACCTAATTTGTTGACCATATGCACATCTGAAATGCCATATGTGATTGACCCGCATTCAATTGTGACGTGTTTTTCCAAAGGTGACCGTCTGTCGCTCAAAGGTGCTTTTCCTAAACCCGTACGCATATGATCGCATGAACCTATTTATGATGCTTTTGACCCAAATTAGATGCACAAATGGTAATGTTATCGATACATACTAGTGTGGGAGTGTCAGGTTAGTCTGGTCTATTCCTTCTTCTATCATGAGCCAACCCAATCTGTTCCCAATTGCCTGGATTTCCTCTCGAGGGGGCATCATCTGCTAGTTACACTGGGGCATAGTCTATTTATCCAATGCATTGTATCTTCTTTGAGACAACACCCTAACGGACATTGTCTCAAAGAGGGGTAAAATGTAGACACCCAAAATTGACCCACTTGATCATTTAGGAATTTATCGCATTTTCACCTTGCATGCATTATTTGATCTAACACACTTGTAACTAAAACCTAATCATTTTCTTCCTCATCCTCATTAATTAATCAAATAAATTTTATTTATTTAATTAATCATTCTTCTATTTCTCCATCAATAATTAAATAATTTTTAATTATTTAATTATCATATATTTCCTCTAACAAATAAATAAAATTCTTATTTTATTTATTTTCTTCATCCAACATATAAATTAAATAAATTTATTATTTATTTAATTTATATTATTATTATTTCCTACCATTATCCTCTCCCATATAATGAATTAAATATTTATTTAATTCATTATTTCATATGCACATTCCCCAAAATTCCTCCACCATTGATCTTTTCTCCCATCCTCTACCATTGATTGTACAGTTGCTAAAAATCACTCACCTCTCCACATAAAAACCCCTAAAATATCTCATTTGTGACTCCTAGTCATTGCATTTGTAACAAGAGTCTATTTTTTGTGAGTGGAGTTTGATGTTTTCATTTTGGATTTTGAAACCTTCACGTTAATGGCCTAGAAGAACACTTAATTTTTATTCATTTTTCGTGGAATCCATCTTTGCATGTATCAAATCTCTCTTGCATTTTGATCATAATCATGGAAGCCTCCTTGATTTGGTTTGCATGGAGAAGCAATCCACAATAAACCAAGAAATCGCAACACCTAGGTGACTTGTTTTGATTGCATGTTTTCTATTTTGCTTAGGGTTTTGATTTCTTGAGGTTTTGGGTTGCATTTTGATCTAATCTTGTTTGATCTACAAATTTTCCACCCATCATACATATTTTGGTGAACTCGATGTGAAGAACAAATACTTTTAAGATTGATTCTTTCATATTTTTATGTATTTCACAATGTTTCATGCAAAAATTCTAAGGGAGTGTCCCCTTGAGTAAAATTACAAATCCAAAAGGGATCCAAAAAAATCCCAACTTTGACCAAATCAAAACACAACATGTGAACATGCAATCTAAGATCCATCAAGATTATCAACCCATAACAAGCTAGATAAAAATGGCCATCGACATGGACAATGAATTATATTGTCAAGAAAAGAACATACAAGAAGCTTAGGAGGAACAAAAATCATTCCACATAGTACATCAAGATAAAAAGTCCACAACATGTGAAATGTCATTAGAAAGAACAAATAGGGTCACTCAAACCCCAATGCAAAGCAATCCATGTCAAGGTGGAAAAATTCAAAGAACAAACAAAGCCTCACACACAGACCTTATAGAAAGTTTGGTCGAACGAATCAAGACCCTTATGGCTAGGAGTGTTGAACAATCTCACCAAAACAACATTACAGAAAAACCTAGGGCACAGGGAAATCATTTCATTGATGTAATCAAATCAAACTAGGGGCCAACACAAAATACCCCTCATCTAAACTTCCATTCTTATGACACACATAATAAAGCATCCATGCCTCCCTTGCCCTCATCATCCAACATGACAAGCCTCAATCAAATAGGTGGGATTCTTATGATGCAAAATCAACCACAAATGATCCCACCCAATCTTCAACACATAAACATGACACCATCTAATCATCCAAATTTCTTCATGATATCAGGAATCTAGCATCCCCTTTCAACAAATCCAATAAGCTCCACTTGAAGGGTTAATGTTTGGAGGAACAAAATCATCTACACATAACTCCTTCCTAGGAACATACCTCAAGTATTTAAATGAGCCTCTTAACTACAACATTCGTCAGGTTATACTACCACAACCTCTTCCCGAGCTTCCAAAATTTAAAGGAGAGGGTGATCCCATCTCTCATATCAAGGTGTACATCATGGTAGTGCAAGAACTCCTTCTTTGGGATGGGGTGGTAGCCAAAATTTTTCTAAAGACTTTAGAGGGTATCACTTTGGAGTGGTACTATCAACTTCCAGAAGCATCAATCCACTCTTTTGGGCAACTCATCGATCAATTTGTGGCTGCCTTCAACATAAACAAATTGGTCAAGACAAGAATACGAGAATTTTTAACAATCAAACAAAAAGCCAATGAGTCGATTGCACATTTTATCACATGATGGAGAAAAATTCTCTATTCCTCAACTAGCGCATCAAACATGGATCATAGAGAACTTTTTGATCTCTTGTTACACGCTCTCAACAATGACATACGAGAACAAGTTCAAAAAATCCCTTACAAATCATATGAAGAAGCACTCAAAAGTGCCCTTAAAATTGACCAATCCGCTATTGATAGTGGAAGAAGGGAGAATGATGCCAATGGAAGGTTGATAAACCATGATAGAAATAATGAATATTTGACAAATGATCAAGACATAGATGGGTCAACAAACACCTCACCATTAGGGAACTACAATTATGACCACAATAGTCATACAAATTTGGGAAATGAAAATATGAACAACTATCCCTTGAGAATGAACAAAATGTCATACAAAAATCATCATAAACCTCAAGATCACAATCATAATAAATATTGCTCATTTCACAAGAGAAAGGGGCATGAGATCAAGTCATGTTGGGCGCACCATTGCTTCATATCAAAACTCCCAAAATGTCAACAAAAGGCATTCATGGACACATTCTCACAAGATGAAGAACATAGTCCCAACACCTTTGATCAAAACACCTTAGGCCTTGTGTAATTAGATAAAGATCAGGAAATTTGTGTCATACAAGGATTAGAACAACTAGATGACACCAATGACTCAAATTTTTCTCACATGATATAACTTATCAAGAGTTCTACACATAAGACTGCTTTCCTCAAAGCCTTAGATCTAGGTCACCTAGTTCAAAACACTCCAAGTGAAAAGTGTTTTTCTTCAACATTTGATTTTGAAAATTTACTCACAGACAATGACATAGATAAATAGGGTGATCTCTCCCTCCATCTGATAGTCCAAGTTTAAGACTATTCCATTAAATGTGTAATAGTTGATGATGGGTCTACAATCAACATGGTCTCCTTTTTACTTGTTCAAAGAATGGTTTATGACAAAACTCAAATCACAAAAGAAACTTCCATATTTAGAATTCATGATAACCAAAACATTTGAACCATGGGTAAGGTCAATCTTCAAATCACATTGGGTCCCAAAACCTTCCCAACTAAATTTTATGTCATGAATGAAGAAACCACTTACAACATAATCCTAGGAAGACCTTGGATCCATAGGATGAGGGCTATTCCCTCCACATTATTTCAAGAATTACACTTCTTGTACATGGGACAAATCCACATAATCAAAGGAGATCCTGATCCTTTCAGCCTTTATAGAGTTGAACAAGTCGAAAAGAAGGGAAAGTCCATGGAAACCACTAGTGACCCAAAAATCAACACTTTTGAAAAAGGAGAGACATAATTTTTTTTTGCAAATGTAGCCAAGACCTTGAAATGTATAGGAAAGGGGGCAACAGGAGAATTCCCTTTCGATCCCCACTCAACAAAGTCTTATGCTCCATTCAAGTTAGTAGCCATTCCAATCGAACCGGATAAAAACATCCATATGATTGAAATCATGAATAAAGAAGAACTAAAGCTCACATAGAAACTAGGAGAGTCAGCACCAACTCCAATTGCCACTCAAAATTTCAAAACAAAACTAAGAACTCAACAAGAATAGAAAACTATAAAGTTAGGGGGAAAATCATCAAACAATAAAACATGTGAGTACATGAAACTCCTCACTAAATACAACGATATTTTTACACCAAGTCTTCGAGTGTCCTTACAAAGAATTTCAAGCAAAGTTTAGACCAAATTGGATAGGTCAATAAATAGTTAAGGAAGATGTTAAAAACAATGCTACCTCTTGTGCATTATGGAAGGAGAAGAGTTTAGCATCTCATGAAAATCATAAAAAATAAAAGTACAAAAAAATCAAAAATATTAAAAGGTCAAAAACAATTTGTTTCTTGGATTTTTGTATCATTATGTTCATCTTGCATTACAGTTAGTGACTTGCTCTTGTACTATTTTATTTTCAGTAAGGAGTCTAATGTTGCCTCGATATACGTCATCCTTTTAGGACCTAGAGATTCCCAATTTTCATAATCACCATTATCCCCTTTTCTTTCCAAGTGATTCTAATCAAAGCCTAGCTCTTAGCTTTACACTAATCCTAGTCTTAATGAGTCAAGATGTTAGGTCTAAACAAAGTCAGTATTCAAACCTAGAATGTTCAAAGGAAGCTTGCAAGTAGACCTTCCCAATTCTTCCCTAGTATTAGAGAAGTCCAACTAGATTACAAAACTTTAGGTGGCACTCAACCCCTTATCTTTCTTGGCCAAAAATGTCAGGAGGATGAAAACCCTAAAGGAAGCAATCTAAAAATGAAGTAAATAAAAAAATGAGTGATCAAAATAAGAGTATTGAGAGATCAAAGTATTGCATATCAAAAGTTCCAAAAGCATTCATTTCTTGAAAAGTCAAAAAATCCAAAAAAATGAGAAAAATCAAGAGAGGCATTCTGAAAAATACCAAAAAAAAGAGAAAGAAAAAAAAAGAGATACAAAAAAAAAGAGTGAAAGAAAGAATATTGTTGAATATCCATACTCTTGGGTGGAGATCAGTCTAATCTTGAAGCCTCAAGGGTGACATTCTAACAGAGAAAGAAAGGTACAAAGCACACACATGCACTAGCTGAGAAAAACCAAGTGTCAAGTAGTCTCTAGGATCATCTTCTATCTAGGGACCCTTGTTCTTCCCCATTTATCCTTTACCCTAGGTCTACCTTGCTTTCCATCTATGATCTAAGTCTAGCGAACACCAATAAAATTTGTTACTTGTCTAAGTTAAAATCTTGTCAGATTGTCTTATCTAGATAAGGATCAGTGTTTAGCCTTTAGCAAAGCCCAAAATTAGAAGCACTCCATTTTCACTCCGGCTCCCCATTTGAGTTCTAAATCCTATCTCACAGCCTTGAATAGGTTTCTTATATTAGGACAACTTGCAATCCCCTGGATTGAAATCATACTTAAGAGCAGTCAAGTTGTTTGTTCCACAATGCATTCATATCAAAATAGAAAAAAAGAGTTCCAAAGAAATAAAAATCAATGTCATAGCTCATGGCATTCCATAGAAGTAAAATTTTTATTTCAGCATCGCTTGTGTTCTTGCATCTACATATCATCACATGCATTCATATATATATGCTCAAAAACACAAAAGGAAGTTACATCATCCATATGTGATCATCTTCAGTATGCATTCTTGTAAGAAAAATAAAATCTCTAATCAACCAGATGCATAAGAGGGAAAGTGAAGTACAAGGTGTTGACTAAATCTATGTATGGATCTCATCAAATCTGGTCTTGTAACATTAAAGTCTAAAACATCGTCTGAGCAGAAGTCACTCCAACAAATCAAAAGAACAATACTGTGTAATCAAGTACACAAGTATCCCCATGCAAGGGGGCGCGGGTAGAGATCCCCTCAATAAGTATAGGCCTTCCAAATACCTCAAGGAGTCTCAAGGTCAAACCTTTGCAAAATCTATGCAAAAACCATAAAATTTTAGAAAAATAAAAAAACCTAAAAAAATGTAAAACATCAAAAATCCCTAAAAATCAAATACATTCTTCAAAATATACAATAAAAGGAGAACTTGTTCTCCTGTCTAGTTTAGCATGTCTTCTATTCCCTTTATGCATTCTTAGTTTAGTTTTTTCTTTTGTGCATTTTCATGCGTCGTTTTGCATGCATTCATTTCTACAGGTCTCATCGACAAAGGCAAACAACTAGTCGAACTCGAATGATCTATGGTAATTTTGTCATTTCAGTTTTTATTATTCATTTTGATATATTTAGATGTTAGACTAATACTAGTTATTGTAGGTACAATTGCAGGAAATTTGATAACATGTAAGGCCTAGTTCGAGAATGGTACCTACCTTTCATGTAGACTACCATCCCCAAGGGGGCAAATATGTAAGCACAAAAATCATACACAACCTCCATGAGGACCCCTATGATGATTTCAATTCCAGTCACATACATGTAAGTGTGAAATAATTGTTGTATCTAGGGCATACAACTAAGAGGGGGGGGTGAATCAGTTGTATAAAAACTTCCTTACAACTTCAAACACTTGATTCTTCTTTGTTAGTTAACAGCATATCAATTAATCATCCATGAAAGCATAATGCACAAATACAAGAGCAAATAAACATCAACACATTGAACACCAAGATTTTGATGTGGAAAACCCAGTTAAGGGAAAAACCGCGGGGTGATTAACCCAAGAATTATTCTCTATTAGAAGAATAAGAAAAAGAATGGCACTTGCCAATTAGGGCTCACTGCCTGAGCACACTGCTCACAAAGAGGCCCACTGCCTACAGGGAGACACACTGTCTACAAAGTGATAAGAATCATAGTCTTGAACTGGAGAATGACATCTCTACCATGTCTGGATCAGTTCCATTTAAGCCCAAAACCCCTGCTCTGCCTTTCGCACTTATCTTCGCTACACCACTCTCATCTCCGCAAATCACACACCAAAATAAACTCACAAACTTTTATTTATACAAGACATTGACTTAGGAACAATCATCTAAGTCGGTAATCAACCATAAGAATATCCGCAAGATGAATAACACATCCGGTCGGCCACCACAAGAACATTCGCAGGATGAACAACTCATCCGGTCGGCTAGTCAGAACAAGAACTTCATCCGGAAGAATATCTTCAATTCTGGGCTCTACCATCAATGCAGACCAACAACATGACCTCAACATGATCCAAGAATCTTCACAAGCCTTCTTGAATGACCAGGTACATCCACACTTCTTCTACTTACTGGAATCTCTTCTCTTTCTTATCCGGAACTTCAAGAACACAGTCTGTCGCCACTGTCACAATGCAAAAGGTACTTCTGGACATCCAAATCATACACAACTCAAGATGACACATCTCAAGGACATAACAAACACTCCTTCCAATCTACAGATTAAGATTATACAATTCCAGACCTAACTGGACCTTTCTGTGATCCTCTGTCACCTCTGAACACTTGCCGGAACTAGTTCCACACTGACAGCCACAGCTCCTTCAGATCTTCATGCGGACCTTTGAAATCTTAACTGAAGCATCTCAAGACTCATATCTACAAACCCTTTAATACGTATCCTCCGGTTCTCATCCTATACAGTACATTTGACTTCTTCTCATCATTGTTCTTCACTGTTCCTGGCTGAGGCTAATTTTCTCAATATCCTCAGCACACTGCTCATCCAATCCTTCTTGTTAATGCAATATGAGTATGTTGACATCAATGACAACACTGGTTCACCTCATACTTGCAACAATAATGTCCTCTAAGTAGCAAACCTCTTGATGACATGTCTTCTTTCTTCTCTTGTGTTGTGTCCTCTTTGTCATTTTCTCTCTCCCCATTTTCAATGCTTTTCAACACTATTGCTATACTTGTTGATTTGCATTTTCTAAGATTTTGACCCTATTCCTAAGCCTTGTGAGTGTCTTGTAGGTTATTTTTCACCTTTCCCCTATGTTTTTCATCCTTTGCACCTGCTAGAAGCCTTCTAGAGGTCCCCTAGACCCATCTCCCACATTCAGTTTTTAGTTTCGCTTAACCAATCCAAATCTCCCCCTATTATTTCTAGATCTCCCCTAGGAGATCATATAGGCGCAAGTGGAGATTGGGATTCTTGCACATGATTGACCTATTTCTAGAGGTAGAACACCTCCTTTTCCTCTCTTCTGTCATTTCCCACCATGCAGTTCTTCAGAAAACCTTGTCTTGCCCAGATCTCCCCCGGGTGACCCTGGGTTGCCCCTTAGGTGAACCATGGTTGCCTAGGGGTGACCCTACTGATGAAAGGGGCAATCTTGTCACATTTCTAGCTATGGAAAAACTTGAGTTTCTCACTCAAATTAGCTCTATTTTCACCTATTTTTCTTCTAGTTTGCATGATTTTTGATGCCTAATATGGAGTTGACTATTTCATGTACCCAGACATGCATAATTAGCTCCATTTGATGTAAAATTAATAACTCAATCAATCTCATGCATCCTCTCAACTCCAATTCCTATTCAAAGATAAGATATTATTGATTTACCACTTCCTAGTAGTTGAGTTCACTGGGTAATCAACCTAGTTCACTCCCTAATCAATCATTGTTAACTCATCAATTAATTGAGTTAACTTCTCAATCAATTCCACCTCTCATCAATTCTTCTAACCTATAAATAGCCCTCACCTCTTCATTATTTTCAACGTTGAGCATGCCGGAGAATGCTCTTCTCATCTTCACAAGATTTTTCAAGCTTCTTCACAAACCTTTGTGCCTCTTTCTTCATTTATTTCTTTAGTTTTCCAAAGCTTCAAAGCTTTCATTGTTGCATAACTTCAAATATCTTCCATAGAGGCAAATTCATTGCACACACAGCTCTTGCCATTTTCTACTCTCCAAATTAGCATTCTAATGCTCTCACAAGATGAAGGTACCTTTTGCTTTATTCATTGTTCAACCAAGCATCATTACGTGGCTTCATTCAATGCCATTGTGCTCAACCAGAGCTCTCATTGAGATCTTTCAAGCTTCAACAAGCTTCTTTTTTCTTTTTTGTGTCATTTTGTCATCAAGAGGTATTCCTCCTGCTTCAAAAGGACTTGAGGTTGCCAACATTAAGGATTTCTGAGGGTAGTGGAGTCACACAAATCTTCATTCTTTTAGGTTCCTTCATTGCTTTATTCAATTCATAGTAATTAGAAAACCAAATTTGCTCTTGGGAATAGTAAATCTTTGCTTTTCCCTTGATAGTTAGATCTTGCATGTTAGAATAATTATTTTCATATTCCTAGATCTAGATTATTTGAAGAAGCAATTTCCCTTCATAGATTAGATTAATTAAAAACCAATCAAAAACCCAAAAACATAGATTAAACTTGCATTAGGAAAAGGTATATTAGCTTGCATTCATATTTCCCTTTCATAGATTAAAGATCACTTTTATTTCCAAAATACTAAAAAAGCACAAAAACACATTTGCATATCATTTAGCTTTGCATGCATATAGAAACCCTATAAAAGACAAACTTGCAAACCCTTGATACCATCACAAGGTAAACCATTATTAAATGATTCAATCAAACCCTTGATCACATCACAAGGTAAAAACAAGTCAAAGCATTACCAAACCCTAGGTCAACTAAACCCTAGGTCAAAACCCTAAGTCTAGTTAAGGTTGGTCATCACACATTTACCTCTTTTTTGGCTCATGAATGTACCTAGGAGTGAGAGGAGAGTGGGTGACAACTATCCATGACAAGATTGAGGAAACCAATCCACGACAACAACAAGAGACATTTACTCTACCACAACAAGACCCATTTGTCCTCTTATTGATAGAAGAACAAAGACAACTCCAAATACAACGAGAACTCATTCAACGCATTGAAAGATAAGAGGACATAAACAAGAGTAACTGCTTACCCACACAAAGGTGGAATAGAGGAAAACCTAATAGGAGAAGAGAAACTAGTGACCCTTTGGGTCATAGGGTTATCTCAACAAAAACTATCATCAAATGAAACATTCAACTTAGCATAGAACAACAAAGGCCACAGAACTTGCCGACCCTCTCCACGAAGTCCAGCTCTCCAACGAGCCAGACCCCCACCATGTCTCACCTCCTCTTGATTGGCTACTTCCATGAGAGTGAGAGTGACATGGTGGATTGCCCCGTGGCAAGGAGGGAAGAGTCCATGTGTGTGCTGAAATCTGACCCAATAGCCCCAAGCAATCAAAGTCTCAATTTTGAGCATACAGATTTGATGCTTTTTTTCACTTACTACTCTATCAGCATTACTCACTTTCTGATGAATGTCATCTAGCCCACTTTTGACAGTCTTGATATAATCAGAAATCCTGCAAGTTTACCAAGTGATTCACCTATTATGATATCATAATTCACCATCTCTTTGACCTCACCAATTTTTTAATATTTTGTTTGATCTCTTTAACCTCTAACAACTTATCATCATCATCTCCAATGGCCTCTATTACTAAGATGGCAAAATTGCTTTTGATTTATCTCATTTTTGAATAATAAATGGTGAGAGCATTTCTCATTTCATCCTCAACTGATATCAAGACACATAACTTCCACTCAATCATGTCAACCCACACAGGTGCATCCATTTCTTTAGGATCATTTAAAACTTTTTAGCTACTAAGATATTGACATCTATGTTGGCCATATCTTGTATCTCTTTCGAAGCTAAGGAAAGACTATTATGGTCATTTCTAGCAGTTTGGAACTCAACTATCAAGGTCTCTCTTTTACTAGAAATAGAATCAAATAATTTAATAGCTTCTTCAATGAACATAAGACCATCTAAAACCACTTTTTCCACCCATTGGTCCATCGCATTACTTAGAGCTTAGGACCATTTTATTTGATGCAATAAATTTGGATTAGGGGCACTAATACTCAAGTCAGGCAAGGCATCTACTGATTCTATAGTGACTTTCAGAATAGATTGAATGAAAAGAGATAGGGAAGTTACTTATGTTCTCACCCTAGCATTCTTCTACTACTCCTTTTTAATTCTCTTCAACAAATTTCTCACTAAAATTTTTGCATGATAAATATCTCCCTCAATGTTGTAGGGTCCCATATCTACTCTGCTCAAGTTGAAGTCTGCTTCAGTGACTTCATTCTCATTTTTATCTTCAACAGGATCAACTATTTCCAAAATGTGATGCCCTATGGTGGAGTCAGTCACCATTCTCAACATTCTCTTAGCCTTCTTAGGCTTGGGTATTTCTTGTAACAGTTTGGCCACAGTATCAACATCAACATCCATCATAGGAGTATATCTTTTCTTTTTCTCCACTACCTTTCTTAACCAGGCTAGGGATGAAGAAGGAATATTAACATTTCTAATCATATTCATTGCACCATTTGGTGAGAATTGTGCTCTGGTTGATTATTTGGAAGAGGTGAATTTTGAGGACTCAACAAAGATTGTAACATATTATCTTTAGCCAATTGAGTAAAGATTAGAGAATCACTATCACTTACAAATGGAGGTGTAAGGGGAACACGGTCTTCTTGTAATGACCAAGTAGCCAATCTGGTACTACTTTTCATTGGTTGATCATCTTGCTCTCAAGTAGTCTTCAACTTGTTAACATCATCCTTAGGATGCTCATTGTCATCACCCAATTGTGAGCTAGCTCTATGTAGAGTTCAATCTGAACTCAAGGATCTTCTCTTGGTGTGAGTAGTTTGGGATCTATTCTATGCTTGAGCAAATGAGTCTTTTGAAGATGCTAAACCAGTTTGCTCTCTAAACTTTCCTTTCACCCATTTTTTTTTCTTCTTATTATAGAAAGGAGTGCAACATGAGATCATTACATTCTTTATTAGACCATTTAATAGGAGGCAGGGGCTATAGAGAGGCATTTTAATAGCTTTCATCCAAGATATTAGAATTATCATCTACCAAGTCAGGAACTTGTATCAGTAGTCCAAATGCATGGACATGATAAATAGTCAATCTCATGAAACCTCTTCTCTGCACTTCTCTTTCGCCCAAGCAATCTTCCCAGAAATCTTCTAGCTGGGTTTTGTACTAGTATGAGCCACCACCATGCATATTCCTTTTTACAAAATTCTTATTGTCAAAGGCCACACAAATAGACAACCAATGAATATTGAATTTGGCTAATAATTTCTCAGCACCTTTAGCACTAACGTTGATCTTACAGGAATAAAATGAAAGAGACATAGAGAAAGAATACACTCTTTTCTTGATTGCATGGTATTTTGTATTAACCACTACCATTTGATGACATACCTCAAGAAATATGAGATAGTCACATGGGTACCTTGGCAGTTTCACTGAAGTACTTTCATAACCTCCAATTATTAAGTACATGTTATCAATTTTCACCTACAACTCAAATTGGTAGAGCTGAAATATTTGTCTCATTTTAAGATGAAAAGGTCTTAACATTTGTCTGCTATGATGATTTTATGCATAGTTTTGAGTGCTTGAAAAGAAAAGGTTTAGTTTTATCATGCTTTGTTATGCCAGAAGAGAGATAACCAGTGTATCATTTAATGCTTTGTAGAAGATTCATTAGTGATAGGAGTTATTTCATTTCACATTACAATGTTCATTTATTTTACAAATGAGATATACCCAACTAAATAAGCATTGCATTAAATGAAAGCAAGAGAGATCAAATGTCCCACACAAGTTGTGGGAGTAGCTAAACCGGCACATCATAAAGAATATACTATGCATCGAAAGTATGAAGAAGCAAATAAGGAGAAACATAGCCATCATTTCCTGTTTAATGTCTTGAGTTGGTTTCTATTGTTGCTTTCCCATCCTTGCTCCTGATCTTCAAGAAAGCTTGCAGTGATTAAGAAAATTTGTTAGATCTCCAGATATGAGTCTTCTTATGTGCCTATCAATAGAAGTATAATACATTGCCTATGTTGTACTGAATCAGTTGACAAACACCAAATATATGCAAGAAAGCCTAAAAAATGAAACGTCATTGAGCTTCACTATTTTTAAACTAACATGTTTGTTTCTTGTGCAGGTATAGAATAAGTTATGTTGCTAGTTTGAAGACATTTCAACATGTGGTGTTGAGACCAGCATGTTGGCCCTAAATCTCAAGAGGGGATTGATAGTAATGCTCAATAGAATAATATTCAGCTAAAGGAGTGTTGCATTAAGTAAGTGCATGAGATTCAAGCTCATTGCCAATTCATGACTATCAGTTCAAGTGTGATGAAGTGAGAACTATCAATGAGCAGTGAGCTCATTCAAGATAGCTCAATAATGTGTGAAACTGAGTAAAGGCATTGTCAACATCATGATGTTATTACATTTATTTGTTGTCACAATATCATATATTGTCATTTGTATGCATTCAAGTCATTATATTGAAACATTAGAAATATTATCAATACAAAAGAAACCATTAAATTATAGGGGCAATCCATAGTGTAAGAGCTCATAGAAGGAATAGTCATAGCACCCATTAAAGAGCAACAATTTTCATAAGAGAAGATAGTAATAAAGAGTGAAGATAATCATCAATTTAGTAATGACAGACATACAACCATGATGGGTCACTACCACATCATAAAAAAAGCATAAAAAAGCATATAGAGGAACAACCAATGACTATATACATAGTATAAAGATAGGAAAGTAAAACTATCCCAGTCTTGATAGTTTTAAATTAGTGACAGCATACAGTTAATGAGAATGAAATATGAACATTCAATCAAAACCAAATACTTAGACTACATTGACAGTGTTATAAAGACTATTTGATAAAGATAGTCATAACAAGCAAAATGGAGCAATAACACTGTTTGAGGGACAGTCCATAATTTTAAAGATAATGAAGCCAAGGGAAAAGGAAGCAAAGGCAACATGAAGGTTTACATGTGCATTATGTGTGACAGTGAGTAGAGACTTGTCCTGATGTCAAGTTGTCACCATTTGAAAAGGTTTTAATGGTATTGTATAGCATCTTGAAGAGACCAGTCACTCATGAACCAACATAAAGAACATCAGTCAATAATAAGAATGTAATACAACCCTACATGACTATGAGAATAGAGGAAAAAGTGTTTAGAGTAGTTATATGGATAGTCTCATGATAGTCATGTAGGATAAGTAGTCAAAAGAGCAAAAGAATAGAAGATAATGTTGTCTCAAATCACAAGTGAAGAGAAATGCAATGGTTTTTGAGTTCATCTTAGCAAAGGAATACTTAAAAAATAGTTGAAGTTGTAGCATATGGAGTCATTCAAGCATGAAAACAAAGCCCAGAGCTTTGGCAAGCCACAACCATAAGGGTTTTCAAGAAGAAAGTATATAATATAAAATAAATACTCTTCTTTTATTCACTGTTGGGCTTGAATAGAGCATCTATTACATATAATAAAGAAAATGAAAGATAAAACTTACCCAAGTTTCTGCCGTGTATAGGATGCACTTGAAACTACAGTGTGAATGCTTCAGGAAATACTTCCAATGGTAGCCAAGAGAAAAGTATGTCAATAGGAAATGTAACAAGACAAAATGCATCAAAGATATGATATTGGCCGCGGCCCTGGAAGGCCAGTATACTTTAAAAAAATGGAGGTCAACATCAAAAATTGTGACAAGTCAGCTTACCTCTGCAATTTTCCTTCACAATCTTCATAAAAACCTCTCAGGAACAACAAGAAATGGGACAAGTTCAAGATTCAAACCCTAATCCAATGGCAGCCAGTAGCAGAGCCATTTTCCTCCAAAAGTCAAAACACAAATGATACCGAGAAGATAGGGTTTGATAGTTTTTTTTAGGGTTTCCTTTGTACCCTAAGTCGATTTAGGCATTTTTATCACATTGATTTGAAAATTATATGCCTTAACTAATACCCTTGGGGTATTTTTTGTTTTCCTTTGCATATATCTCATGCCTAGGCTTTATGCCTTAGGGTTCCTTTGCCACATTTGAAAGGTAAGTCAACATCTAATATGCCTTAGAATATTTTGAACCAAATGGAGGATAGACCCTAGGGGCCTTTCATTTTTCCTTGAAAACATTCATTATGCCTTCAAACTTTTTATGATTTTTATAGAAAATCAAATCCCCAAATATTTATTACTTGGTGAAAATTTCATTGAGCCTTGTATTATTTTTTGCAAAAATCAAATCAGATCAAATTAGAGTAAAACTACAAATCATTATAAAACATTATTTAAAGCAATATCTTTATAAATTGTTTTAAATATTTGTTGTTTAGTGTAGTTAAAGCAAGAATGGGAAATCTTTCTAGATTTGGTTTCCTTGGGAGAAATTGAGAAGAGTTGGATAAACTGGAGATTCTTTTTTCAGTTTACAATTAGGTAAAGCCTAATTTTTAGGTGTTTTTGGTAGGTCCACTTGACAGAGAGTTTTGGTGTTGGATTTTCTCTTTAGTTTGGAGGCATCTTGGATCCTTTTTTGGAGGCTTTTTTGTCATGCCCACTTTTGTCGTGTGGCCATGACACATAAAAAATGTCATGTCCACATTTGCATGTGGTCATGACATGTACAACCAAAAAAAACTTTCCACTTGTCCCTAAAACCCTGTCGCACAAAGGCGAGGAAGGAAAAAAAGGTGCGGGATATGAAATTTGTGACACCTTGTCAGTGACCCAAACCAAGGAAAAATAAAAATCACGCATCGAGAAATTACATCCATATAGGAAGGAGTAAAAGGGAACATTCTTTCATCTAAAACTAAGATAAACCATTCAAAGGAGATGAGATGCAATTAAATCATAAAAATCTATATACCTATCAAGATTGGACAGCCTAACTTTCAAGTACAATACACCCACTACAACGCAATAAGACCATGTTCATGTTACAAGCTACACTAAAATCTACAACGCCTTACCTACATCAAATGATAGGGACTACCCAAAGCACAATGTATGGAGAGATGAAAGGTCTCGGAACCATTAAATGTACTTTTATAAGACCTTGCATATCTACTTATATCCTCTAAGGTAGCTACAATTACCAAAAGAAACATAAAAGTAAATACCTTACCATTGAACCTACAACCTCGAGATAATGAAGATGATTATATATACTTAGAGGCAAGGAGCATTACAAAAGAAGAAATAAACTTTTAATAAAATAATATATGCATAAATAACTAATTCCCATATGGAACTAAAAATATGCTAATCAAAGTTATAGTATGGTGTGAAATACCTATAGTAAAAAAGGGTAAAGTGTGAAATTCTCTTGTTTTTGCAAGGGAGTCTCATTGATTCTCAATGAATTGGTACCAACATCCCATGTTCGATTATGAAGTTTCAAACCTAAGAGGTGCCACATGCTTGTGCTTGCACAGGCCCACACCGACACACACCCACAAGCACACGCATACTCAAACAAGTGCTATCATGCACAAAGTGTAGATTTCCCCAACATTAATGTCAATAAAGGATGGACATTCTCATCTAGTCTATGGAAGGGATATGCTAAAAGGTATGAAATGGTAACTTGCAACAGGTGGGTATGCAACACGGATGTAAAGGGTGGAGCATAGACATGACAAGTGAGCTATTTCATAAGATGCCTAATAGAAATAAAATCTCATGGGTAGTAATGATCACAAGATCTGCACAAAATGGATCAGTTGTAAAGGCTTTAGAGCTTTTAAGAAAATGCAACTGGTGGCTATAAAGCCAAACTCTACAACCTTTGTCACATCCTCACTACCTGTGCCAAAACAAAAGCACAGAGAGGCACACAGACTATTTCGTGAATGCCTAAAATGAATGTGGTCTCATGAACTGCAATAGTCGTAGGGTGTGCACAAAATGGATATGTTTAGAAGGCTCAGAAACTTTCAAGCAAATGCCATTGGCAGGCATAAAACTAAAAGCTCCCAACCCTGCCCACGTTACATTCTCTATAAGATCAAACCCTCATCTTTATGAAAGAAAATATAAATCAGTAACTGCATGATCTCTCTTTGAAAACCCTTTTATCTAAAGAATTAAGGAAATAGTTCTGCGTGTTAAAGAAAAATATTCAAGGAAAGAGGCAATGAAAATATCTTGCATTGAAATAAATTTGGTACATTCATTAGAAAAAAAATGGTAATGGGTTTTCAGTTTTCTAATGTTTCCCTAAGTCTTGACCACCGCCATGACTTTGTTTTTTCAACAAAAATAAAATACTTTGGTGAGCTATGGTACTCAAGGTTTCACTTCAACGCTCTTTACCTTACCCAAGCTCTACCCTACTCTTTGAACATAAAAATATTTCCATATTTATTCCTTTGTGGAATAACCAGATTGTAACCATTAGAGAAACAGGGACATTAGGGTCACAAAATTTATTTATAGCCATAAAAGGAAATGGGACACCTCCCTATCCATATTAGAAAAGCTTTTAAAAATGATATTGGACGTGTGTGTGATAAGGGATACAATTTTGAATGGTAATGTTTATGGTGAGAGTCAACCACACATCTTGCATAGGTTTAACAAATGTCGCATAGGTGAGAACAACAAACACACATATAAGATTCTTGAAATGGTATAGGAAAGTGATGCAAATACCTTTCATAAAAAGAAACAATAATTCCTCCATGGGCTTGGATCAATTCCTCAGAGGGTCATTCTTTTGTTTTCCATTCGCACTTCCTTACAGCTTCTCCAATCTTCTACCTTACTTCCTTGAGTCTAGTAATGGTTCTCCATCATCCTCTGCTCCCCTCCCCTTGGATTCTCCCTCCATTTTCCCCAAATAATCCCCTTAGGGTTTCAAGCATTCCTCTGTGGATGAAGAGGAATCAACCCTTCCTTCCCCAACCCCTAATCCCCTTTCCTATTTCATTCCCCCACTTGCTAGCATAAACTCCCTAGTTAGGTAACAAATTCTGGAACAAAAACTTGATGGTGTCCTAATGTTATTCATGTGTTTCTAATGGCTTTCTCTTTCTAATGCTTTCTTGAATGACTATACACCAAACTCATATTTTGGAAAGAAAGAGTTGTGGGTATCAATAAGTAATTCTAAGAGTTGGAAAAATCAGAATGGGTGTTAGGGTGAAATTTTAATATGAACCTTAACATGAATGAAAATCTGGTTGAATTATATCTCTCTCATCTAGATCTTTAGAGTCTAATGCTCTTGCCACCTAGAGCATTCATTTAATATTTTCCCTAAATATGGTTGGTTAACCTATTGTAATAAGAGATGTAACATTACTTGTAGTTAAAGATTAGGCAATGTGTTGCTTGATTCATAATGCTTGCTCAATAACATATGTTTTTGTTTTGAAGGTCCTTTCCTTTGCAAGTTATCATCACTTACCTATTAGGCTAGATAAGATCCTAGATAATTAACAAAAAAGGTCCACATTGAAATTTGAATTTATGTGGTTTGGTTTTCTTGATTTTGAGGAATGTCTTGCTTCTTGGAATAGGAAAGAGTTTAAAGGATGTATGATATATAGCTTGTTCAAGAAGATCTAAAATGTGAAATTTAACAAGTTAAGACATGAAATAAACTGACTTATAAATATTTTTTTAAAAGAAAGAATAGGTAGAAAATGATCTTAATGAGGTTGAATAAGAGATCATATATCATGAGTTTACTATAGAAAATAAAATCTCTTAATTGAGGTATAAATTTTGCAAATGGAGGATATGTTTTATTATTTAAAAAAATCATGGGTGAAATAGTTAAATGAAGGATATTGGAATACATAATTCTTCCATCTCTTCACAGTGATTAGAGGACAAGTTAATAGAATTAAAAAAACCATTACACTAGCAACTTTTGAGTAAAATTTAATGTTGAACAATTACTAGAGTCCAAATATTATCACTATGGAATGCATCTTTTTACTATTACTATTTAATTGTACAATGAGAAACATATATGAATATAAATTTCACTTGAATATTTATTGCTCCCATCCTTAGAACTCTTGCTCCATTAAATGTGTCATCAAACTTAAAATTTCCTATAATACCCATTATATGTGAAGTTGTTAAAATAGCACATTTGACAAGGATTTGTAATTCATTAGCATAATCTATTATGAGACTAAGGATATCATTATTCACAATATCTCATCTTCAATAGTTTCTTAATATTTATTAATAAACTTCAATGGCATACAAGAAATAAGGACAAATATATTTTCTTGTCTCTTCCTCTAAAGTTTCTACAACTTAAATCAAATAGCATGAAAGTAGTTGACCATGTTATGGGAAAATAAATACTTGGTTACGATATGTGAGTAGGAAATTTCTAATATATCTTTATGGTGCATCTAATCAAATAAGGGGAAGAGAAGTAACAAAACTGAAGACAATACAATTCACAAAGGTATCATACTCATACATGTCAGTTAGATTCACAAAGGTAAGAATTTTCCTTGATTAAATGATTCTATTATTCTTTCTAATCTCATACATGTCTTACAACCAATCATACTACTATTCAAATAGGCATTTATCAATACAAAGATAAGTAATGGTACAATATAATCATAGTGGTACATAAAATAGTAAAAACTATATTTTGAATCAATCTTTCCTTCAAATTTGTATTTAAGAAATTCAATCATCATGAAGGAATGAGTAAGGAAACAAACATTACATGTAGCCTACAATTAAATCACATTGTTAATATTTCCTTTATTTAATCAATCTGTAAAGATAGGTCAATACCATCTTATTTGCAAGAAATAGATGGTGAAAAATATTATTTTTAGGGTACTATTCCTACATACAATGAAAACCATATTAGATGGAAAATCACTCTCTTGATTAAGTCATAATTACTACTAAATGAATTTTAATGTGCTGAGGCAAATGGATATTATGTGCAAATCATTCAAGGTGGTGGAATTATAGTATGCCAATTAATATGGAGGTGTTCCACATGAATTGACCTAGTTGTATAAATCAATTTAAAATTGTTACTTATATATTGTATAAGAATATTAACTATTTATCAAATTAGCACATTTTGTTATAAATTATGATTAATTCAAGTATCCATATATTTTCAAGATTCATTTTGTGCATGTGTTTCTTTCTTTTATAAATGTACTTTTGTATATGCAAAAATACATCTTCTATTATTAATTATGAGAATTTATTTGATGAGCATTCATATAAGCAAATATTAGCAACTTATGTAAATGCATCCACTCAGAGACTGAAAGCCCTTCTAGAATCCACGTGTACACCCAATTCTTAATATACAATGTAAACATAGCAAATCAGTTAGTACCCCATAATCAAATCACAATAGCTCTAATCATGAGGTCACACCATAAATAAAATGTTAGAAACTCAACATCATATAAAACTGGAACTTATACCTCAATGTTACCTTGAATAGGCCAGGACTAGGGAGGCACTACATTTTCTATGGAGCTTGAAAATGGACCAAACTTGCTATTTTAGGAAGATTTCTCAGCTTTTTCCTTGGGAGATTTTTGGAGACATATATAGGAGAAAAAACTTAGTTTTTTCTCAGTTCATATTGTTTCTTCCTCTCTTGTTCACCTGCAGATAGTCTTTGTAAACATTTTTGTACTCAGTTTCTACTCCTTTTAGATTAATAAAAATAGCATCGTTCTCCTCTTTCATGTTTTCTACTTCATTTTTGCAGTCAATGCCTTGATATTCAATTGTGATTCAATTTTCAAATCCTTTAACTATGTCTCATTGTTGCCAAATTGAGTGTGGGAGTTTAATGTAATGCAGGTTGCATGTTATGTTTAGCCTGGTTAGTGGGTTGAAGTTGTGATAAAAACTTGTGTTTGTCCTTCATGCAAACCTCTAGCTTTCAAGCTTTCATGCAAATTACTTATGTATTGCATTGTTTTAGTAAAATTGTGAGGATAAAAGGCTTTGTGAGGCTGATTGTGACTCAAGTTAGTGAATAGATAGAGTTCTCGCGCATCACACATTAGGTTTTAGATTTCATTTCAAGTAATCTTTCTATCCTTTTGCTCAGATAAATCATTTTAGTCTAGGTGATCTACCAGGGAAACCAACCCTCTCTAGAGATTCACTCTCGCCATAGGTCACCCACAACCTGAGAGTGTTTCCATGTTTCAATAGGATAGCTAAGTTTATCTTTGCTAAGGGTGCAATCCTGATTGACAATAGTACAAAAAGTAGGTCAAATTGCACATAAAAGCTACCAAACTTCATCACCAAGGTAGTTGCCTCTGCAGAGAACCTTCTCTCTGACGAGCCATCAATTTCTTTAACAAGTAACATGGAAAAACCATCATTAATGTGACAAAAATCCTTCATACCAATATTTTTCCACAATTGTGGAAAAGTCTAGAATATAGGTGTGCCTAGGGTGGGAGATCCTTGATCTCTTAAACTAGGCTAAGCAACCTCTTTAGTGGATAACATGTATATTTGTTAAGAGTGCAAATGAAAGATAACTTTCTGTAGGAAATTTATTAATTTCTCATGCATGCATTCGCTGATAATTCTCGCTCAATCTATGTGGTGGTCTTCACAGATAAGTAGTATGAATCGGTACATCCAATACTCAAAAGAATCTAAATCCATGCTTCCAACCACACAATGCAAGAGGGTAATCATATCAGAAATTTCCTCTTTAAAATGACTCCTCTTTAGATTAACATGAAGTCTCTATTTTCCCTTCTTCTTAGCTTCCAACCATCTTTTAACAATACAGTTCTAATACCAATCCTTTTTCTCATGATAATATGTCCAAGCAGAGAACACTAGGACTTTGGCAATTTCTTCATACTCTTCTAAATTCAAAGCAAGTGCAACAGATTCTGCATCAATTCGAGCAATTACAGAGCCGTCATGAGCTCTTATCTCTTAATCATCTGGGAAATAGTTATTGGCACACATGACTACCAAGTCTGGATATCACATTGCAAGTGGAAAACCTCTAGCCTAGTCCAAACCACTGCTTACAATTTTATCAGCTAGGGGGTCCTACCCTCAGGTTGTATTCTTTTCCAAAAATCATCAAGGTCAATATGACCCAATTTAGTATCCTTCACATTGGATAATCCGTTCTCCACCACATGAACCATAGGAGCCTCTTGGAATTTATATTTCATCTTAACTAGCTTGAAAACCCAATCAGCTAATAACTCAGAAATATTTATAGGCACAACAGAACTCAGAAATTTAAAAAATGGAGTAACAATAGGCTCTAATTGGGGACAAGGACTAAACAGGATGCAGAGAATTTAGACAAGCTTGGCACAAGGCCTTATTCCAATAGGGCAACAAAATCACACCAAAAACACAACCAAAACAAGAAAATAAAAGCAAGGAAAGAGACTATGATACAAATAAAACTTTTGAAACATCACCAGTTAAACATCTTCAAATCTTGCCCATTGTAGGCAAGAGGTAATGGTGTCCCATTAGGATATGTAAGCAAAAATGCATTTTCTCCAATGTCCTGTCTAATCTGGAAAAGTCATCTCCACAAGGAGTAAAATTTCTTATGAGCCCCCTTTGGCTCTCTTCTTTTGTCCTATAAAAGCACAAAATCTCCCATGGAAAAATTCCTTTGCTTAGCTTTCTTATCAAAAATTTTCTTTGTTGCTTGCTAGTGCTTAGTAATCCTATCCACAACAATGTCTCTCTATTTCTTCAACCTATTCAAATATGTTATCCTCTTTTCTAGTGATGATTGAGATTGTTCTCCTTTAATTGCCCTATGTCAATCCAGTGTAGACAATTCCAAAGGAATGGGTTGTTGGCAAGAGACACTGTGTGGCTTCATTGGTGTTGTCATTGATGGAAACAAAGACCACTCCACACATCCACAGGACATGGTGTATCTTTACCGAAAGTCAGATTGAAGAATACCTTGGTTCAGTAAGTAAGAACAGAGTATGCAGCAAGGTTCGACAGTTAGGTTTGGATCTCTTAGAGGAAGTATGTTTGTAAAGTGCAGACTTGGGGAAGTCAAGAGGAATACCTTGACTAATAGATTCCATGGATTGAGCCTCCGGTGATAAAAGAGTGAAGAGATATGAGCATCGAAGTATTGGGGTCTGGTTTGGCAGAGTAGACAGAGGAAGAACTGACTGACAAAGCATCAGAATTATTCTGGATGAGATATTGATGGTGATCAAGGTTCTTAAGGTATCATCCATGATTTTCTGACATGTTAGATGACTTCTATAAGTATCTCCTTGATTCACATCACTTGGTAAATAAGGATTCAGCTGACAGACCAGAGGTTGGGAAAATATTGAGTATTCTAGATGCTGACTAGAAAGATATTGAAATCCTTTGTGTGGATATATATACCAGATGGATTTCGATGAGAAAGTAAGTGTGGTGTATTGTGTGGTGCGAAGAAAAGTAGAAGAGCAGTGTGAAGGCAGTAAGATAGGTCTGAATGTAACAGGAGAGTAACAGCTAAGGAGAGTAAGAATGAAGTGCAGTAGATCAGTATATTGGGCTTAATCAGAACTAAACCTCAGCATATGTGGATGCTTCTCATCAGTTCAAGTATCTAGTTTCCTTGTATAAACTATTGTAGGTAGTGAACCTCTTGTGAGCAGTGTGCTCAGGCAGTGAGCCCTAATTGGCAAGTGCCATTTTGTACTATCTTATTCTTCTAACAGAGAATATAATCTTGGGTTAATCACCCCGTGGTTTTTCCCCTAATAGGGTTTTCCATGTCAAAATCATTGTGTCATGTGTATTGATGTTATTTCCATTTCATGGTTATGTTTGTTTATTTGATTTGATGCTGCATTAATTGATAAGGAAATTCAGAAAGCTGAAATAATTAAGATAATTGATTCATCCCCCCTCTCAGTTATCAACAATTGGTATCAGAGCCAAGTTCCTCCAAACAGAGCCTAACAGCTTGAGGAAGATCTAGGAACTCAAATGGATGTGTATGGTATGAGGGAACAACTTCAGTCTGCCCTAGATGATCTTGAGCAATCCAACTCTGAAGTCAATGAATTGAAGGAAAGACTCAAACATGCTGATGATTTCATAAATGAACTAAAAGGGAAACTGAGTACCTCTATGAAAAAGAGAAAAGATCTACTTTAGCAATTGGCAAGTCAAAGTGAAGACAATGGTACAAATGAAGATCTGAAGGAGAAAAACAAGTTATGTGAAAAGTTATCAAAAGAGGTCATTATGGTAAGACATGAAATGGAATCAGGAGTTATGAAATTCACCCAAGAAATTGAAGAGAAAAGAAAAACTAAAGATGATCTAAGATAATCTCTCAAGGAGAAGTCAAAAGACTGCCACAAAATGGATAGAATAATCAGGCATCTAGAATCTGATCTTGAAGAAGCTAGAGATAATGAAGAACAACTTGAGAATTAGATTGACACTCTTAAAAGGGATCTTCAAACAACAAATGAATACAAAGAGAAATTCAAGATAAGCTCTGCTCAACTTGAAGTTTTTCTTCAAAGCCAAAAGAGGGTGGATGACAAGCAAGGCTTGGGGTATGAAAAAGGTGAAAGCTCTGGATCCGGTCAAAAGAACTCAAGATCAGAACATCTAAGAAACAAGCTTAGAAGACCTTCGGTAAGACAACCAAATGCTCAAAGATATCCATCTTTCAATGGATATTGCCACAACTGCAACAACTTTGGTCACAAAGAAAATCAATGTAGAAAAAGAATGAATCAGACTAATACATCCTTCTTCGGACAATGCTTCAATTGCAAAAGGTATTGTCACAAATCCCATGAGTGTAGAAACATACAAATAAACAATTCATTCAATGGTAGATGCTTTGCATGTAATAGAATGGGACATATGGCTAATCAGCGTAGATCAAGAGGATATTAGTCAAATATGCAAAGACATGTTGTCTGCTACAATTGCAATAGATCTGGTCATATTGCCAAATTCTGTAGAAGTAAGAATCGAGACAAAAGGGGTCTAAAATAGTATAATCATAGCCAAGACAAAGGAAAGAGAAAAGTAAATGTGGATGAAAGTCAAAGGAGATGAATAAGATCTGGGTGAAGAGAAGCTCAAAGAATGTTGGGGATGGATCCGTACCAGAATCTAGTGTTGAAAATCCTTCCAGAAATTGAGTAGATGAGCTCTGACTCAGGGGGAGTCACTAAGAAAAACAAATCCCCCAGCCAGTCAATTTGTGCCTAAAATTGGCACATGGGAAGTTGCGGATTAAAGGATTTTTAGAGAAACATCTAAAGAAAGCTTGGTAAAGATATGGAAGATCCACAGGAAGATTTGAAGAGTCTAATCTTCCAAGATTGATCCGGTTTAACAGTCATTCGGTAAAACAAGATTATCATAGTTAAATCTGGTATGATTCAAATTCGAGGTATCTTGTTCTGTGGATAGATCAAGTGTTTGGGGAAAGTAAGATAGTTTGTTACTAATCACAAAGGATAACTCTAAGTATATCTCAGCGATCTAAAAAAAGATCTTTCTCAAAATAAGAAGAACCAGGAAACCAGAATGACTTGAGTTGCGCATTTATTGCAATATGAAATTAGGGTTTTCCCAGAAATAAAAAGGCTCATTCGTTTGTCATTTGCACATTTGCATTCAAGAAGAAGAGAAAAGGAGCTCTATAACAAATTGTCTCAAATTATCAAAAGATCAACCGTTAAAGTCGATTCATCCAATAAATTAATCTGGCTCATTCAGCGAACCCTAGAAGTGTAAAAGGTATTTTTCGTTGTTGAAAATCTCGCTGTAAATATTTTGAAGATGGCTACTCCAAATGTTGTAAAGATTTCTGATAGGCCTCGACCTAAATTTAAGAAACATCCTTACAAATCTCTAGAAGTGGATCCCTTAGGGGCTTTTTCCAACATTCCGCATGGGGTTTTGCATGTAGAAGATGTTAGGGTTTACATTCACGCAAACATTGAAGATTTTGGTGAATCCAAGCTGATGGACATCTACCACAAGGAACTGATAGATGAATCTTTTGAACTAAAACCTCAGTATAAGGCCATCTGGGATAAACATTTTGGTCAGTACATCCATTTCCCCTATCTTGAAGAAGATGAGTGGGTCTGGTATGTGTTGAGTAGAGTGCATGATAACTTCTTATGGTTGAATAAATCATTCAATATCACCAAGGATGCAATTAGGGTAGTAACCGGTTTACACTCTTCCAGAGGGTTACCTATTCTCAAATCTGTCAATAACCAAACTGTGACTGAGGCCACCGAATCAAAATTTGATAAGAGAGCAATGACCATATAAGATATCACTGATCCAGATATCAAGTTTGCATCTATGATAATTGGCTATAAGATATATCACTCCAGCAGGGAGAATTTAGTATCTAGAACTACTGTGTATACTGCTTATGAAATGTTGAGAAAGAATGTAGATTATGATCTCTGTGAACTCCTTCTAAGCCAATTGATGGAAAACTTACAGAAGATCAAGAAGGACAAAAAGAACTCTTTTAAGTATGGTGGACTAATATTATGTTTGTTTTTCTACTTTATGAATGAGCTACCCGGATCCAGTCATTGGGTATGGCAGAATGATAGACCTGTTGCAATTCAAATCATAGATTACTTGCATGGGCTTGGGGATGCTAAGGCAAGAAATATAGCTCTGTGGGGTTACTTCAAGAACTTTCAAAATATGATGCAAACCAGAGAAAGAATTCCCCAATCATTGGTTGAGAAGTACAAAGATATAGTGTGTTTCATTGTTGACACTGATCAATGCCTAATGGAGGTAGTGGAGCCAAGGACAGTCTGGATCATGCCAATGGGGTATGAAGTAGATGAGAAAATTGTAGAGCTGCATATCCAACATCTGCTGAGCCAGCCCAAAGACCCTAAGGCAGAAAGGTTTGGAACCTTCCAAGAGCTGAGTGTAAAAGTTCATGTGGCACTTAGACAGCCTGAAATCAAGAGGAAAGTGAGAAGGGAAGTTGAAAAAGTTGCCAAGAGGCATGGAATCTCAAAAGAGGCACTTGATGCCCACAGAGAAAAGATGGAAAGAATAGAAAAAGAAAAGGAAGAAGCAGAAAAAGAAAGTGCTTCGGTAAAAGCCCCCTCCCAGACCAGATCTTCTAAGAGCTCTGCACCTGCAACTGCTAAAAGCTCAAAGGCATCTAAATTGGAAGCAAAATCATCTAGTAAAGTAGAGAAAAGAACTAAGATAAAGGCAACAAGGTCTTACATCAGTCAGAAGGATGATGAAGAAACTGAGTCAGATGAGGAGGTAAAGAAAATGAAGAAGAAGAAGAAGAAAGGATCTGGTGAATCTTCTACAAGTCAAGACATGGAAGAGATGGTAGAAGAATTTGTTGAAAGGCCCACTCTGTCCATTGATGATGTAGTCAAATCAGTCACTATGGATGGAAACCTAAAACCAATGACTGAATTCTATGATGATTATAATGAAGCTGACCAAAAGATCTTGTAAGAAGCTACAGTCAAATATTTGAATATCTATAATAAGGCTTTTATTGAAATCATATCTCTCATTCCCAAAAGCCTAGAGAAGAAATTAGAAATAAGAAATAATAATGCTAAGGCAAAGGATCTTGAGATCCAGGAACAAATAGCCATTCAGCTCTTTCCTTCAATCACCCAGAAGCAAATGAATATGATCTTCAAATATTGCAAGGATGAGTTCTAGAGCAAAGCTAGAATGAATCAGCTTATGCTTGGTGAAACTAACAAAATAGCAAAAGATACAGAAGAGATCCTTCGGAATGCATACAAAAGATTCAACATTCCCATTGTAGAAGACTTAGACGATGAAACCTTTGCCATGGATGACAAAGAAGAATCCACTAAGACAGTAGCAAAAGAGGCAAAGGAGACTAGTGAAGAAAAACTAAGGACTTAGATTCCTCTGTTCTGGAAGAGGAAGTCCAAGGAGAAGTAAATCTGGATTCTCCAGCAGTCTCTGGATCCAAAGGAGAAGAAAGAATAGAGGAGAAAGAAGAAGTGAAGGGAAGAGAAGAAGGTCAAGCTGAGAAGAACACAAGTGACAGTGCAGAAGGAAAGAAAACTTTGTCTCTGACAAGAGACACTGTAGAAACTGTCAAGGATTTCTTGACTAAAGAAATGATGGAGATTGATGAACTAGAGTTACTTCAAGGACCATTTGACTTTAATTCTCTCTCCCCAGTTCAAACAATGAAGATAGCATCCTTTGCCCAAGCAAAGGCTAAAGAGAAACTTCTAAAGTCTCACATGGAAGACTGTGAGTTGCTAGAAATTGCATCCGGTGTGCTTGAAAAGATCATGCCATCCTTTCAGAAGGATTCCTTAGCTTCCTCATCCTGTAATCTCATGTCTCTTTTTAGTTCTGTCAGCACTGATTTTGAATCTTTAGAGAAGTCAGCTGAAGTGAAGGTCTGGAAAGAGTTTTTGGATAAGAGATTCTCTGAGTTACAAGGCTTCATAACCAATGATAGGAGAAATATGGATATTGGGATAAAGATCTTAGAAAATGCTCTTAAGGATGGAGGAGAAGTATATAAATTTTGTATATCTTGGACTAAAGTAACAAAGGATATTGAGAAGAAAGTGAAAGAACAAGAGGATAAACTGTCAAGCCTCTCTCAGAATTTTGATCCTCTCACTGTATCCATAATAAACTAGGAATGGCAAACTATTGTATTCATGAATGAGATTAAGAAGCTTGAGAAGGAGAGGAAGAACATATTAAGCAGGATGGGTGAACTTAGAGGGATGATTATCCCTAAATTAGAGGCCATGCTTGAGGCCCTAACTGATGCCCAGACCACAACCTGAACCAGTGATCCGATAGATCTTAAGAGGGTAGAAGCTTTTGCATTCTTGTTGAGTGGTCACATCTCAATTTTGGATAGGATGAAGCAGAGTTGGGCAACACAATTTGCCCAGTTGAAGACATCTTTTACAGATATACTTCAATATATGTAAGTCTATCATGTATTTATACTTATGCGGCTAAGTATAGTTGATTTTTTTGAGGATTGTTGGTATGCAGATTCTACCCTTTGCCATTGATGTCAAAGGGGGAGTGAGGAGCAGTGAAAAATGTGGAATCCAGCAAAGGGGGAGCTTCGAAAAAATGTACATTAGAATAGAGCATCAGCCAAGGGGCAGTGTAGTGTGACACTTAGTCATTTTTCACTAAGTGTTGCCATCAATGCCAAAGCGGGAGATTGTTGGTAAGAGACACTGTGTGGCTTCATTGGTGTTGTCATTGATGGCAACAAAGACCACTCCACACATCTGCAAGACATAGTATATCTTTACCGAAAGTCAGATTGAAGAATACCTTGGTCTAGTAAGCAAGAACAGAGCATGCAACAAGGTCTGAAGTCAGGTCCAGATCTCTTAGAGGAAGTATCTTTGTAAAGTGTGGACATGGGGAAGTCAAGAGGAATACCTTGACTAATAGATTCTAGGGATTGAGCCTCTGATGATGAAAGAGTGAAGAGATATGAGCATCCAAGTATTGGGGTCCGGTTTGACAGAGTAGACAGAGGAAGAACTGACCGACAGAGCATCAGAATTATTCTGGATGAGATATTGATGGTGATCAAGGTTCTTAAGGTATCATCCATGATTTTTTGACATGTTAGATGACTTCTATAAGTATCTCCTTGATTTGCATCACTAGGTAAGCAAGGATTCAACCGACAGAGCAGAGGTTGGGAAAATATTGAGTATTCTAGATGCCGACTAGAAAGATATTGAAATCCTTTGTGCGGATATATATACCAGATGGATTTCAATGAGAAATTAAGTGCGGTGTATTGTGTGGTGCGAAGAAAAGTAGAAGAGTAGTGTGAAGGCAGTAAGACAGGTCCAGAATGTAACAGGACATTAGCACCTAAGGAGAGTAAGAATGAAGTGCAATAGATCAGTATATTGGGCTTAATTGGAATTGAACCTCAGCATATGTGGATGCTTCTCATCAGTTCAAGTATCTAGTTTCCTTGTATAAACTATTACAGGCAGTGAGCCTCTTGTGAGCAGTGTACTTAGGTAGTGAGCCCTAATTGGCAAGTGCCATTTTGTACTATCTTATTCTTCTAACAGAGAATACAATCTTGGGTTAATCACCCCGTGGTTTTTCCCCTAACAGGGTTTTCCACATCAAAATCATTGTGTCATGTGTATTGATGTTATTTCCATTTCATGGTTATGTTTGTTTATTTGATTTGATGCTGCATTAATTGATAAGGAAATTCAGAAAGCTGAAATAATTAAGATAACTGATTCACCCCCCCTCTCAGTTATCAACATGGGTATCGTACTGTCAATCCCATAAACCAATTAAAAAGGGGACATACCGATACCTTTCTTATAAGTTATTCTATCTACCCAAAAGAGTATCATATAAACTCTAATGCAACCCTCTTTGATTGTCATCCACTAGCTTCTTGATAATTAAAATGAGATTTTTATTACTTGGTTCAGGTTGCCCATTAACTTGTGGGTAATAGTTAGACGAGTGAGAAAGGATGATACCATAATCATAGTAGAAAAGGGTGAATTCGGAAAAATTATCTGCTACACCTTCTTAGGTATACCAAACCTAACCAAGATGTTCTCCTTAAGAAAATTGTAGACTACCTCAGATATGGTGTGTCTTATAGAAACTTCTTCTACCCATTTATTAAAGTAGTCTATTACAGTTAAGATATGGCTATGTCCAGCACTAGAGTTAAGGTTAATCAGTCCAATAAAATCTAACCCCCATTACTAGTACGGTTCACCAATCACTATCAGCTTCAGAGGTAATGTGGTTAGATGAGGTCTACTAGTGAACCTCCAACATTTTTCACATTTCAACACCAAGTCGTAAGCATCCTTAAACATGTCCGGCCAATAGAAACATTGGCACAATATCTTGAAGGATGTCACTTAGGTTGAAAAGTGTCCCCCACAAGCTTCACTATGAAAAGTTTCCAATAATTTCTTTTGTTGCTCTTTATCTACATATCTCAAAAATGTTCCATCCACTCCCTTCTTATATATGTTCCCTTCCAAGAGAACATGATTTCTTTAAGCTTCAAATTTATTTTCTCCTTAGAAGAGAGGTGGGAAGGATATTCATCATACATTAGAAAGTAGGAAACATAAGAAAAGCACTCATTTGTGGTGCTTGTGAAAAGAACCAAAGGCAACTCCTCACCTTCAAAAACTTTATTTTTGATGCCAAACATGGTATATTGTTCACCAACTTCCAAACAACTAAACTTACAAGTGTTAAGGGGAAATTGGATTATACATGAATAATCAATATATCAATATCAAAATACCCAAAACTCAACGAAATACGGAAACAAAGAGATTAACTGAACAAAAGAATTTCAAAAACCTTTGCAAACCTCAAAGCTTCATAGCCTCCATTGGTTGCCTATCTCAATCGATCTTGCATGTATGAATAAGGCCCTCAGAGAGTGCACTTCCTTGTTATGATTCTAAGATTGTCAATGGAGAATGGCTATGATAATTTCGCCATGAAGATGAGCTTCACAACAATGATAGTAGTATGGTAACGAGTATGATCACAAGAAATGAATGAATTGGTGCCAAAGGCATGCTATAATTCTTGTAGAGTAACAATACTTAAACCTTGAATGAATGAAATGGAGGAATAAGTTATAGACTTGTGAAAGATAAGATCAATGGTATAGAAAGAATGAAAAGATCAACGGTTGAAAACAGTTGAGGAATGTGCGCGAATAAGAAGAAGACATGTGTCTTTCTATATTTTGCATGAGAGGAATTAATAAAATAGAAGAATGAGTTAACTGAAGAGATTAAATCAATTAAAAGAATAGATCAATCAGTTAAGAGAATAGAACTAGAGAATATAAATTGCATGAGGATGAGAGGATATTTTAACTCAATTAAATATTTAGAATATTCAATTGCATATGCACAAGGATTGAATTATATTTAGAGATAACTCAATTTAGAAGAAATAGACAACTTAAATAAATAATTGATTTATTTAAATTTAGAGAAGATATTATTGGAGGAAACGATTAAATAATTGGTATTATTTAATTTAGAATGAATTTTTGAAGAATAAATAAAATATTTGATTATATTATATTTTTAGAGATTGAGAAGATTTAAATAAATTTGATTTGATTTATTCAAATTTGGAAGAATGATTTGATTTAATTAAATAATTAAGAATTATTTAATTGTTTGGAAGAATTTTAATTAAATAAAAGATTTTATTTAATTTTGACTTTAGAATAGGTATTTAAATATTTTGATATTTAATTAATTTAGAGGAATGTGAATCAAATAAATAAATTTATTTATTTATTTATTGATAGAGGAATTAGAAGGGAATACATATTAAGAATATTTATTTAGACCGAGTCATGCCATTTTTAGGTGTATACATTTTGCCCCTCTTTGATGCAATGCAGTTTACGACATTGCTTGAAAGAAATTGATTGTTAAATAATGATACATACCTCAATTTGCCCCTGGTACAAGTTATGATGATAGGATGCCCCCTCAGGAGATTAGACAAGAAGAAGGCAGAAGGCATGAGACAGACAATCTCACGAAGATGAAGGGAAAACTTGGTTAGGATTGAAGAAAATAGGATGTGTTTCAGAGAAATGGGAAGAAAACAGGAAGAAATAGGTGCGAGAAGTAGTCACAGTCACCTCATAGCTAGTTTAGGGTTTGCATGCTATATATAGGAGTTGGGTCCACAAGATAATCCATTTGCACACTTGGCTTTGTTTGATTTGCTTCTGAGAGCTTAGGAGAGCATAGAGTATAGAGAAGTTAGCACGAGGATGGACATTCCATTCAAGAAGCATCACTTTGAGCGAGTCCAACGATTCAACCAGCTAGTAGAGGCAGGACCCCCGATATGTATCTCAAAAAAATTTCCCTAGAGTCAATTTTTAGCGCAATAAATGCTAGGAGAAAATAGGATATAGACAAATGTACTAGATTGCAATTTGGCGCATTTGGCATGCGAAACTGTGTATCTATCCAACTTTGGTGCATTTAAGATATAGAATAGTGCATATACACAAGTTACGCATGTATGAGTTAAGTCAATGCATGCATAATTCTGTGGTGCATTTACGGTATGAAACAATGCATGCAACTGAGTAGCGCATTTACGGTATGGGATGGTGCATGCATCAGAAGTGGCGCATTTGATCAGAAATGGTGTATTTAACTTCTGTTATGGTGCATATGATATAGATATTTATCTTACTTAATAGAATTGCTCGATTGGCATCTTGTTTGACGTGTCAATCAATAAGCTATCTTCGATATTGCAAGAATCTAGTCAAGAGATGTAGTGTCCCTTTTTGATCAATTTTGATATGTTAGGTTAGTTGATATGTTTCTATAGATATGTTGAGCATGGTACTTGCAGCTTTAAGTTGACGCCTTGCTTTGCATGCTTGCAGGAGCAATTTCTAATGCTAATGTTGCAGTGACATATGCTGACCGAGACGGATCAAGAGGTGCTTGGCGTGATGGGTTTGGACTACATTTGCTTTATGCCTGAGGTTCAAGCGAATTGCGGGTTGCTGATTGCAGTAGTAGAGAGGTTCCACAGCAAGGATGGGACCTTCCACTTCCCTACTGGCGAGATGACGGTTACATTGGAGGATGCATACAGGATACTCCACTTACCTATTCAGGGAGAGCTCGTGGAGTATGATCCACAGAGGGATGCAGGACTTGCAAAGTGCAGGTGAGTATTTGATGACCCTGAGCTAGTAGGACAGGTAATCTCCTAGCAGGACATTCATGACTACTATGACTATTTCCCTGGGATAGTTGCAGTACTGATCAGAGCTGTTGTATGCCCTGATAGGAGATCACATGGATTCCCTATTGGATGGGGACGTATCATGGAGAAGATGGTTACAGAGGGCACCCATTATGCTTGGGGTGTTTGCATGCTAGCACACCTATACCATGACATGCATTAGGTGGTATACCACAGGGGTGCAAGCCTATCAGTAGGTGTCTCACTATTGCAGTTTTGGCTATGGGAGCACATAGTGATTACTAGACTGATTTGTGTTTTTCACTGACAGAGAGGAGAGCCGTATAACTATGGCTACGCAAGAGTGATTTCCTAGCATAGGCTGGGGAAGCTCGAGTATTGGAGGCATGCATTGGATGGAGTAGATGTGGTCATTTGGTGACCATATCTAGACTGTGAGCCTTAGGAGGATGAGGCAGACGAGCTACCATACTGTTACTAGACTCGTTGGCTGATAGGCCGGACACGGTTCATCTTAGAGAGACAGATTATCAGCCGGGTTTGGAGATAGTTTGGGAGGAGACAGGGCATGCCTTAGGGGTAGGCTCTTTTTGCATGGACTCACGCAGAGAGATTTAGATGGGGGTCGGTGGCATCTTATGAGGAGGCAGTGACAGAGTTTCGACAGACTCCTTATGTTGCTTGGGATATGACGAGAGAGATTGTAGATGCTGGGATGACTGAAGAATTTGAGGAGTGGTTCTCCACTCATCCATTTTTGAGGTACTCTGGGCCTAGAGAGCTGGTTCCTCATATAGACGAGGCAGATTCAGATGATGAGGGCTAGGTTGGCAGGAGTAGGAGGAGGAGGAGAGGAGGACGGGGAGGTGGTGGAGATGGTGGAGGAGGGGGAGGTGGTGGAGATGATGGAGGAGGGGGAGGTGGTGGAGATGGAGAGAGACCTAGACAGAAGAGGAGAGCTGGGGAGGGACCTTCCCACGCTCAGCAGGTAGTGCCACCGCAGGTCCTACAACAGGCACAGATGTCATCACCTCAGCAGGTGGCACAATAGCAGGTACCCCAGCCATAGGGGCAGGGATGGGCACATGCATCTCAAGGTCCAGCACAGCTGAATGTCTAGGAGAGGGCCATAGTTATGCTGAGAGGACAGGTTAGGTAGCTACGGGCATAGCTTAGGATGGCCGAGGCCCGACGAGAGATAGATGTAGAGGTTATCTCAGGGCTCACTAGAGAGCAAGATATGGTAGAGTGGGATACAACAGTGTTAGCCCTTGGGACAAATGCCAATAGCAAGTTTTTGGTTGGTTAGGTGCACCAGGCTCAGGTATAGCTAGCCTAGGCATACGCACAGTTAGCGTAGGCACAGACACAGTTAGCACAGGCACAAACATTGTTGGTGCAGGTGCAGGGTGAGCTTGCCAGAGCACAGGCTCAGACACAGTATTATTAGGGTTTATACCATGGTGTTGTGCCAGTTAGTCAGAGGGCACCGAGCTATAGGAGCCAGTCTATAGCTTCCCAGAGAGCAGGTGGATCAAGGTCAGGAGCCTTCGTGATGGGCCCAAAGTAGTCTAGGGCCAGCGGAGGAGGGGATTCAAGAGACACTGCTGGGAACATTGGTTCACAGCCACAGGGTTAGTAGATACTTGTGCAGGTTTTGCCTCCTACATACACTTTTTGATGGCTCATATAGCCAGATACACATATGTGCCACTTTTGTACTTTGAGACATGTATCACCATCCTTGAGATGAATTCATTGTATATGACATTGACTCAAAGATGGACCACTTGATATTGTACACTTGGACACATTTTTATGCAGCTATTTGATGCTCTATATATTTATGAGTTATGATGCATTTTTATTGTACGATGTGATGCACATGTTTATCTAATGTAGCCTTAGATGTTTACTTGATGCTACATGATGTTATCTAATGCAAATTTTTATATGATGCTATGTGATGTTATATGACCTAATGCAGACTTAGATGTTTTAGTTGATACACCTCTAATGTGTAAATGCAAATGGTATCTATATGATTATGCAATTTATGTGATGCACTTATCTATGATTTTGATTTTTTTCTTGTTGACACTATGTGATGATTGCAAAATGTATATGGATGACTTAATGCACTTTATTATGTATGCAACTGATTTAATCATGTAAATGACTATCTCATGTGATATGATATGCAACTATATGCTATGTTTTTGTAATGTCGAAATGTACTCTATCGAAACAGAAATGATTCAATGGTAGATAGAAGTTTGATTGAAAGAATGACTCGATAGAAAGACTCACAAGCTTTGATTTGTATTGATATTCTGCATTGTTTGGCTCTTTATTGCATGGGATACATATGTATGGATGCTTTGATTTTGACATCTTGATGGTGCAAGTATTTTGAAGTGCTTATTTCATCATTGGGCTTTTTTGTTTTGGTACTTTTTTGAAATGTTGTAAGTTAATACAAGCATGTAGGTATAATTGAACTGAGATGACCTGAGTATTTCTTGCATATTAATAGACAAGGATTGCCCCCTTTCATGTTAGACCTTTGATGTCCTCGATGATCTTTTGCCGATCATGTCTTTAGACAAAGCGTCACATTACTAAAGTTTAATCCTCAAACAACAAACAAAGAAAATAATCATGCCCCCATCATAGCATCTCTAGGTTTTGGCATCCTCGAGTAGCATGGAAAGACATGATAACAAAAATCAAGACTCTGTAAGATAACCTGATCACAAACCTAAAACATTCTTGCATTTAGATGTGTTTTTCTTGCCATAATTTGGATATAATTAGTTTGAGTGCTTACGGTACTTATTTGCTTTGCCTTGTATAGGTTGATGTTTTGCGTCAATATTTTTTCTTGAAAAGTAGGTTTTGCTTGCACTTGCTTGCCTGGTGAAAGATTCCACAATCCTTATTAGTGAGATGGACCCTAAGGGACTGACCTAGTGCCTCGGGGGCTCATTGCTAAATGGCCTTGCCTACGTGACGACGCAAAGGCAACGTAGTTCTGGGTAAACCCTAATGGACCTAAGACCTAGGCGGTAGAAAGTGGTGCAGACTTAGATAGATAGAAGGACTAGACCTATGATGGATGGGACAGTGGAGCCTCGGGGCCGCATTTGAGAAATGGCCTTACCTATGTGACAATGCAGAGGTAATGTAGTTCACGGACTTGGACCATGGATACTAACGAGAGACACTATGCTAGGCTGACACTATGGATAGGGTGTGGGATAAAACCTTGGTTGACAAGGCAAAATTGAGATAGAGTATCAAGCCATGATAGGTCATTGTTAGGTTTTTATTATGGAATAGATATGGAGTGAATGTGACATGAGTGAGGGAAGAATGGACCCAAGGTGATTGGTTTCCCAAAGATGGAGGAAGCGGTTTATCACAAGTAACGCCTGTTTACCAAGTTTTCACCACTTGCTTTTATTTGCATGAAAGCTAGAAGGTAAACATGATGCATGTTTGCCAGGTTTTCATCAGGATACCTATCCAAGGCACCTGTTTTCTAGGTTTTCACCAAAGGATGATTTTTTTGTATTTTTTATTTTTTTTACTTTTTTCTGATTTTTTTATTTTTTTGTATTTTTGTATTTTTTTTTTGCATTTTATGCCCCCTTTACATTGGGATTCTCCTAGGTATAGAACCAGTGAAGATGCATGTTGTTGATTGGGTCATCGAACAACTCACCCTCTGATGTTGCTAACTAATATGCCCCTAATCCATAAGCAGCTATGATCACATAAGGCCCAAGCTAGTTGGGTTCGAACTTGCCTTTCTTTTCTTGATCCTATTGATTGTGGGGGTTCTCCTTAGGTACTAGATCTCCAACTTTAAAGACTCTTGGGCGAACTTTGTGGTTATAGCTTCGTGACATCATTTGTTGATATGCTTTGAGATGGTCAAAGGCTTTCTGTCTCCTTTCCTCTAGCAACTCTAGTTCTTGCAATCTAGAAACTTTGTACTCTTCATATGTTATGGGACCTTTTAACGACACCCTGAGCGATGGTAACTCGACGTCAACAGGGAGGATAGCTTCTGAGCCATAGACAAGGGCGTAAGGGGTAGCACATGTGGGAGTGTGTATACTGGTTCTGTAGGCCCATAGAGTGGGATTGAGTTGGATGTGCCAATCACGGCTAGCATCATTGATTGTCTTCTTGAGGAGTTTCAAGATGGTCTTGTTGGATGCTTCTGCTTGGCCGTTGCCTTGGGGGTCATAGGGTGTGGAGAAATGATGTTGGATTTTGAATTGGTCATACAGTTCTTGGACATCCTAGTTTTTGAAGGGTCTTCCATTATCCATGATAATGGATGAGGGAATTTCATATCTACAGATGAGGTAATTAAGGATGAATGAGGAGATTTGTTTACCTATGACGGTGGTGAGGGGGCAGCTTCAATCCACTTGGTAAAGTACTCAGTGGCAGTTATGATGAATTTGTGGCTGTTGGATGAGGGTGGATGGATTTCACCCACAAGGTCGAGTCCCCATTGACAAAAGGGCCAAGGTGTCATTAAAGGTATCAACTCTTGATCTGGTCCATGTATCAAGTTCCCATGTATCTGGCACTACTTGCAATTCTTCACAAATTGATATGAATCTATTTCCATGTTTGGCCAGTAATAACCCAAATGCATGAGTTTCTTAGCTAAGGAAGGACCGCTAGATTGTGTTTCGCTGATCCCTTCGTGTATGTCTTGTAAGGTGGTTTGGGATTCTTCTCATTCTAAACAATTGAGTAAAGTACCATCTAAACCACGTCGGTATAGGGTGTCGGTAATAATGGTATAGCGAGAGGTTTGGCGTATAAAGGTTTGTCATTGGTTTGAAGATAAGTCAGGTGGGAGGGTATTGTCCTTGACGTAAGTGTAAACCTTACCATACCAAGGTGAATCAGATCCAACTAATAGGCATATGGAATAGGTTTCAGGAAGATCATAAGCTAGTTGCTGAATTGATTCCACTAAGAACTCGTACTGTGACTCATTCTTTGGTATTTCAAGAAGAGAGGCAATGGTTGCCATGGCATTTGCTGCTTTGTTTTCGATGCGAGGTATCTACTCAAAAGAGATTATCACAAAGTATTCCTTAAAGTGCTTGACCATCAGCTTGTATGGGACAAGCTTCTCATCTTTGGTTTGGTAATCGTCATTGACCTGATTGATTACTAGTTGAGAATCACCATAGACATGTAGCTCTTTGATTTTCCATTCTGTTGCCATCTTGAGGCCAATGACCAAGGCTTCATATTTTACTATGTTGTTGGTGCATGGGAATAATAGACAGTAAGACTTCGATATGGTGTCACCATGAGGAGTTACAAACAAGATTCTTGCCCCCGATCCATGGTTTGTGTAGGATCCATCAAAGTAGAGTTTCTAGGAATGTGTTGATATATTGAATAAGGATTCATTTGGGAACTAGAATTGTATTGGTGTGGTGTCCTGTAGTGGTGCATCTGCTAACTGATCAGCAATGACTTGCCCCTTGATAGCCTTTCTGTCTATATACTTAATGTCATATTCACTTAGGAGCATTACCCATTTGGCTAGGCGACCTGTAAGAGCTGCTTTGCTTAGTAGGTACTTCAATGGATCTATTTTTGCAATAAGTTTGACTGGATGTGCAAGCATATAATGTCAAATTTTTTGGGAAGCAAAAACTACCACAAGACATGATCTTTCTATCTGAGAGTATTGCAACTCATAGCCCACCAACGTGCGACTGATGTAGTAGATGACTCTTTCTTTATTTTCATAATCTTGTTGTGCTAGAAGGGCCCCAAGAGCTGTTGGTGTAGCAGATATGTATAGCAACAATGGCTTCCCTTAGATAGGAGGCATGAGAATAGGTGGATTCATAAGATACTCTTTCAGTTTGTCGAATGCCTCTTCACATTTCTCATCCCACCTAAATGGAATGTTCTTATGTAGGAGATGACTGAAGGGTTGACACTTGTCTGCCAGTTGTGATATGAACCTACGGATTGCTTGTAGCTTGCCCTGTAGAGATCTTAGTTGAGTAAGATTCCTGGGTGGTGGCATGTCTATAATAGCCTTGACTTTAGCAGGGTCTACCTCTATTCCATTTGCCAATACAATAAAGCCTAAGGGATTGCTTGAGGTGAGTCCGAACACACATTTCTTTGGGTTCAACCTGACTTTGAATTGTTCTAATCTCTTAAAGACTTTCTCTAACACATCTAGTTGTGATTCTCTTGTGAGTGAATTTGCAAGGATATCATCTACATAATCTTGCATTGTTACGTGCATCATATCATGGAATATAGTGGTCATAGCATGTTGATATGTGGCTCCTACATTCTTTAGCCCAAATGGCATGACATTCTTGTTAGGGTTAGCTGGCAGAAGATATCAATTAAATGCAAATAAAGATAAAATAGAGGAATGGAAATACACAGAAATAATAACAGTGAGAGACAAGTTTTAACATGGTTCACCCAAACTTGAGCTACATCCACCAACAGAGAGTCCTATATTATTATCTAGTAAATCAAACCGATTACAACCAGCAATCCCTGCAACTCAATACTGCTGCAAAATGCTACAATACAATATCAACAGAAAACCCTAACCCTTAGCTACTTTTATCAAGTTTTTTGTCGGTTACACAAATAGGGTTTTTTTTATGTCGACTAATAGAAAAATAATTCCCCCGTTAAATAATTTGGGGGAAATTGTGCCAATAAAAGTGGGAAAAATTTAACCTCCGAGTCTGATTAGGCTCCATATAACAACAATTCAAATAGAAAGTGCCCCATGGACAAATAAAAGTTGTCTTATGTTGGTCTTCCAGTGCTATCCTGATCTGATTATATCTTGAGAATCCATCCATGAGATATAACATGGTATGCCCTACTGTCAAGTCAACTATGATATCTATATTTGGCAATAGAAAATCATCCTTGCGGCAAGCTTTGTTTAGATCTCTAAAGTCATTGCATAGTCTGACTCAACCATCCGGTTTGGACATTGGTACTATGTTAGAGACCCATTCTAGATAGTCTATAGCTCTGATGAATCCTGTATCCAGTAGTTTCTTCAGTTCTTCTTTTACAAGCAGTGCTATGTGTGGATGCATTTTTCTAAGCTTTTGTTTCACTGGTTTCACTCCTGGATCTAATGGAAGATGATGTAGAATCAAATCTAGATCTAACCTTGGCATATCTGCGTATGACCAAGAAAAATTAACTTGCTTTCTCTTGAAGAATGGTACAAACTTAGTCTTCTCTGGTGGGGTTAGAGATTTAGCAAAGTGAATGATCTTAGGCTGTTCCTCTGTTCCAATGTTAACAAGCTCTGTAGGTTCCACAACAATATGAGACTTCTCTTGGTGCATGTCATCGGGGAGAGTGTCAAGCCTTCCATCATTAGGTGCCACAGTTGGGTTTTCGCTTTAGGATGTGTCCTTTCTTTTTACTATTTTGGGATCTAACACTGCTGCAGAGCAGTTTTCACCGTCAGATCCAGTTTTTATTTTGATATTTTTGCAATTGGAAGGCTTGGCACCCTCTCTGAAATAAGCCACGGTATTAAGTTTAATAGTGAAGCCAGCTTTATGATCTCCTTTAGGTAGGTGGTCCCTAAGTTCCATGTAGTCAATATAGACATCATCATTTTGGAACATATCTAGTTGCGGGGTTCCTCGTAGATCCCAGTCAATAAGCTCAGGATGCACAAGGGGGAGGGAGTCGGAGGATAGATTTGATTCATTGATATATTGAATGGATATACTAGGAGTATTGGTAGGGAGAGTGTTCAGGATGGTACTTTCCTCCAAGTTGTTTATTGCGATAGAACTCGAACCTTCCTCAAAAGTCATATTTTCAGCGATAGTGGCCTATGCGGTAGCATTCGTCCCTCACGATAGGGGCTATAAGTTTGAATGGTATCAACCTCTTTGTCATCATAGGAATGCTCTGTTAGCTCATCCTGCTCATATTCATTAGAATCTATGTCACTTTCCTCTTGAAGGGTATGGATCATTTCCACAAGACAAGCATTTGCTTTAGCTTTGCCCTTATCTTTATATCCTAGGCCTTTTGTAGTTCTAGCCAATGAGGATGAATAAGGTTGAATGGGTTCTATAATTCCTTCTTTTGTTAGGCCAATGGGGCTTTGTCCTTCATAACCCATTCTATGTAGGATAGATTCACCTTGCCCATAGATTTCTATTGGGAGCCTAGGTGGTTCCTGTTTTATGTTCTCTTCTTCTTCCATGTAAAGCCATTGTAGGATATCTCTTTCCTCAGTTTCATCTAATATGGTCCCCCATTTTACAAAGGGAGATGTGGGGGGTGTAGGAGGAGCAGATGGCTTTGGAAAATGCTTAGGTCACCTAAAGGATCTAGGAGATAAAGGCATTTTGGCTAGATTGAGGCTGTGCTCAGTGGAGTACTCCCCTACTCCTATTTCTTTGATGGTAATTTTCTGCTCCTTGGGCTTAGATGAGGAAGCTTCAGAGGTAGAATCATGCTATGGCATAGGGGATGTAGATGCTCTATTGTTGGGTAGGATGCAATCATGTTTTGAAAGGATAGAGTTGCAATGCTAAAATGGGTCAGGTTCGCCTTGGATGTTGACTTGCTTGCCATTATGTCAGAATTTTATGCATTGGTGATAAGTAGAGGGTACAACTTTCATGGCATGAATCCATGGTCTACCTAGAAGAATATTGTAGGGTAGTTCCCTATCTAGGACTTGGGACACAACGTCTTTTATCACTGGTCCCACTTGTATGGGTAATACCACTATTCCTTTGGTAGTTCTCTCCTCTTCATTATAGGCTTTGATAGTAATCTTCTTCCTTGGATCAACCGCATTTTCAGAGAACCCCAATGTAAGGACTAGCTTCAACATGTAAATATTTAAACCGACTCCCCCATCAATGAGAACTCTCTTGATGCAGTGCTTATGGATGAAGGCGACAATGTGTAAAGGGGTGTTATGGGGTTGAGACACTGAGAGGTCATCTTATTCGGTAAATGATATGGTACTTGAAGAGGTCAGATTACCCACCATGGCCTGAACTTCTCTTGGGCCAAGTTAGTGGGCATAGTGGTTTCCACTAAGGCTTTATCGAGAATCTCCTTATGGGAAGGAGATAGATGCAACAACTCTAAGATAGAAATGTGGGCAAGAGTCTTTCGTAGTTGGTCTATGACACTATACTGATGGAAGTTGGACTGAGAAGGTGATGACCTTGGAGGAATGGTATTCAATGTGACCTTACCACTGTGGGTAATGATACTACAATTAGTTCTGTTGGGTTCTGATTGTTGGTTGGGCATGACCACATTGATTTGTGGTGTGTGCTCTGTTATGCAATTAATGGTATAATCGAATGGCACACTTGCGTAATTGGTATTACTATTCCCATTATTCTAATTTTTCTTGTTGTGGTTCTTGTTGTTGTTACTATTGTCGTTTCCATTGTTGTTGTTGTTGTACGACCTGTCATGATTGAGAAGCGAATCTTTGTAAGCCACATGTGTCTCATTAGAAGTATGTTGTTGAGTACCTCCTTGATTTTGATCAAGTACATCTTGAATAACATATTTGAGACAGATACAATTGTTGGTTGTATGTCCTCTTCCTCTATGATACTCATAATAGTCAGTGTCTTTCCAATAGTGAGGTTTGATTTGAGGTTCGTAATCACTTGTTGGTGGTAGAGAGATTTCATTGTTGGCCAATAGCTTCCTTAATGCGGATTCTTGGGACTCACCCAGTGGTGTGAACTTTCACCTTGCATTTGAGTTGAACCATGGTCTTGGCTCCCGAGAGAATGTTTTGTTGGGTGTGAAATTGCTTGTCTCTCCTTTGAGAGTGAGTATTGGCTGTTGTTTGGAAGCTACCACCTTGGCATCAACTACTCCATCATTGGCAACATTTTTATTCTTAGTCTAAAACTTTGATTTGTCAATCGTGTAGTTGGAGGTAGGTGTGTCCTTGTATAATTTGATTTGCCCCTTGGCGATCATAGCTTTCTCAATGAACAATCCTATTTCAATGACCTTTGAAAATGAAGTAGGGCATACAATTTATATTTGGTAGCTAAGATCTGAGTTGAGGTTGTGGACAAACATCTCCATTAATTACTTCTTAGGTACATCATATGAGCATTTGCTTGCTAGTTGTCTCCATCTTTGTAGGAAGAAGGCGAATGATTCGCCACTCTTTTGCTTGGTATTACATAAATCAAGCATAGAGACTTCGTGTTCAATATTATATGAGAAGTGTGTGATGAATTTGTTGACTAACTCATCAAAAGTTTTGATGCCCGGTGGGAGTCATGAGAACCATTCCATGGCTTGACTACCTAGAGATCTAGGGAATAGTCTCATTAAGTAAGTCTCATTGTGAGCTACTTCCATGCATGCAGCATTGAATTCCCTAATGTGATCTCTAGGGTCCCCTTTCCCTTTGTACTTGTCAAACTTAGGAACTTCAAATCGGAAGGGGAATAGTATCATGTTCAAACTTTTATCAAAGGGGTACGGTGCAATATCTTCCAAGGAGTAGGTTTTAGTGTTTGTACCCATCTTGAGATCAATCATTTGTTGTGTTAGACCCTCGATTTGTTTCTTCATTTCTTCCATAGGAGTGCTAGGGTCTATGGATTTCTTTCTTTTTTCTTCATGATTATCCTCTACAGTTTCTTAGATTTTGCTTAGATTAGAATCGGCAGGGAGTTTAATTCCAAGATTCACAAGATGATAAAAATACTTGTGAGAGTCCTCATGGAGCACTTTCTCTAGCAAGCGTTGGAATTTCTAATCTTGGAGGGTTCCTTGATACTCTTCGTGAGAGGTTTCCTCATCACTATCATGAGGGGTGACAATGTAGTTGGATGATCTGGCCATTTCAAGTTGCTTTTTGTATTGAGATCTAGTAAGAACCATGCAAGGTGATGTGGGATGAGGTGGGATGAAATTAGAGATTTTGGCAAGATGCTGATGGAGACTACTAAGAATAGGATACTTACAACAAGATTTGGACAAGTGACTCTTTCGATCAATGATTCCAAGTAAGGCAACTGATACAAGACGATAGCCACTATAAGGGTACTCAATACCTGTCTTACTGTGTAGGGACTAGTCGTGCACCAAGACCACTAGTGAAGTTCTGTGACTTACTAGGGTTAGTTGAATCCAAAATGATATGAAAAAGGGGCCTATGCTGATTTGATATGGGATACTTTGACCTTGGACTAGGAAGACCTGATAGAAGGTGAATGAGATGACCAATGAAAGAGAGGGTATGCTATGGAATGGACGAAAAAGTGACTGCAAGCTAAAATCTGATCTCAGAACATGGAACAAGATTGAAATGGGTACCTAGAAATGATTAAATTTTTCTCTCAAAGACTATGGAAGTGTTCACTGTCATGCATGTGCCAGAACAAATCCATTGCGAAAACTCGTAAATACACAACAAGGCAGCACAGAAGCGCTACATTGGTAAATTGCAGATGCACTTTAATAGGTAGTAAAATCCCTACAAGTCAGTACAGATGCACCGTAGGTCGGCACAAATGCACAGTAGAAGAGGACGAATGTGCCACTTTGGTTTTCTCAGTATTTTTTGCAATTTTTTGGCAATTTTCTGATGTTTTTTGTATCTTTGGTTACAAGGTCTTTTTTTGATCTAATTTCCCGAGATTATGGCAAGAAGACACAGCAAACACAAAGAATATTTTTATGGTTTTTTATTTTTTTGTGATTTTTTGACTCTTTTTGGACTAAAAAGAAAGCAAGTACAATCCTAGGTTTCAAAGGACAGTATAAAACTGAATTCTCACTATCTCTAGTGAAGCATCTTTGGGAGGTGATAACCGCCCTTCCTTGAACCATATTATAGGGGTTTTTGACCTACTAAAATAAAGGATGAGTAATAAAGGCAACCGTTCAAGTGGTTATACATGCAACAACACTACTCTCCATTATGGAGTCTCCCAGCCTGCAAGGGTTACACCTTGGAGGGTTTTGGGGGAGGTTGGCTATCAGTATAACACAACTGCACTCGTTGTTTGAAGCTTTTGCTCCTAACACAATTTATTTATAGTGGCTTGGAAGGGCTTGGCGTCTAGCCTGTTACCACTTAGGGTCGTTCCTACTTGGATGAACGGTATCAAAGAGCAGGCCCCCCTAAAGGAAAAACACATGCGAAAATGATATGTCTGGCATTTTTGTCACCCAAGATAGGGGATAGGCCTGGTATCATTCCCAAAACATAGAATATAGTGGTTCTTTTCCCCTAGTTTAAAATGAGAATAACTAGATGAGCTATCTACTTGGGCAAGCACAAAAATTTGTTAACTTTGAAGTGATAAAAAGATAGCAATGGTCTAGTTTCACCAAGATAGCAATGATGTGTTCAATTTTAGCCTAGATAGCACATTTTTATTAACTTTGAAATGATCATCAAGATAGCAATGGTTCAATTTTACCTAGATAGCAATGATGTGTTCAATTTTAGCCCAGATAGCACGAATTTGTTAACTTTGAAGTGATAATCGAGATAGCAATGGTTCAGTTTTTATCCATATAGCAATGATGTGTTTAATTTTATCCAGATAGCAATGAGTTGTTAACTTTGAAAGATAGCAATATAGCAATTATTCAATGATATGCAAGATAGCAATGATTCAATTACTACCTTCCTAGTTAAAACTATGTAAGATTTGCATGAGCATCCATTTACTTTCCCGTTTAGAAATCAAAGTGTGAGTTAACAAGTGCAACTATATGATTCTAAACCAGTACCTAGTCTACAAAACAGATCAAGAGTGTTCTTATAAAGAGACGTCAACATTAGCAAAAACTTCAAGGAAACCCTAAAAATCACTGCCTAAATCAGATGTGTAGCTTCAGAGGCTGAATGCGTAGAAATAGAGCTCAGAAGTGCCGTAGTACATATGTGCTAAGACAGAGGTCAAAAGCATAGGAAAATAGTGTATATGCGCTGATCTAACAGATGCACCGTATCAGAGGATAGATGTGCCGAAACAGAGTCTGTATGCGCCGAAATGATTTATGCGCCAAAACAGACAGTAGATGCACCAGATTAGAGACTGTATGCACCAAAAGAATGTATGTGCTGGAACAGACAACAAATGCGTGTTAGGATATGTCAGATGCACTACTTCCTCCTGTGCACGACTTTCTAAAACACAAAACCTTAGTTTTTGGGTTAAATTGGGGCTAGGCCCCACAGTGGGTGCCAAAAATGTTAAGGGAAAATTAGATTAAACATGAATAATTAATATATCAATATCAAAATCCCAAAACTCAACGAAATATAGAAACAAAGAGATTAACCGAACAAAAGAACTTCAAAAACCTTTGCAAACCTCAAAGCTTCATAGCTTCCGTTGGTTGCCTATCTCAATCGATCTTGCATGTATGAATAAGGCCCTCATAGAGTACACTTACTTGCTATGATTCCAAGATTGTCAATGGAGAATGGCTATGATAATTTCTCCATAAAGATGAGCTTCACAACAATGATAGTAGTATGGTAACGAATGTGATCACAAGCAATGAAGGAATTGGTGCCAAAGGCACGCTGTAATTCTTGCAGAGTAACAATACTTAAAGCTTGGATGAATGAAATGGAGGAATAAGGTTCAATTTATAGCCTTGTGAAAGATAAGATCAATGGTATAGAAAGAATGAAAAGATCAACGGTTGAGAACAATTGAGGGATGTGCGCGAATAAGAAGAAGACATGTGTCTTTGTATATTTTGCATGAGAGGAATTAATAAAATAGAAGAATGAGTTAACTAAAGAGATTAAATCAATTAAAAGAATAGATCAATCAGTTAAGAGAATAGAACTAGAGAATAGAAATTGCATGAGGACGAGAGGATATTTTAACTCAATAAAATATTTAGAATATTCAATTGCATGTGCACAAGGATTGAATTATATTTAGAGATAACTTAATTTAGAAGAAATAGACAACTTAAAAAAATAATTGATTTATTTAAATTTAGAGAAAATATTATTGGAAGAAACAATTAAATAATTGGTATTATTTAATTTAGAATGAATTTTGGAAGAATAAATAAAATATTAGATTATATTTTATTTTTAGAGATTGAGAGGATTTAAATAAATTTGATTTGATTTATTCAAATTTGGAAGAATGATTTGATTTAATTAAATAATTAAGAATTATTTAATTGTTTGGAAGAATTTTAATTAAATAAAAGATTTTATTTAAATATGACTTTAGAATAGGTATTTAAATATTTTGATATTTAATTAATTTAGAGGAATGTTAATCAAATAAATAAATTTGTTTATTTATTTATTGATAGAGGAATTAGAATGGAACAAATATTAAGAATATTTATTTAGACCGAGTCGTGTCATTTTTAGGTGTATACAACAAGTCTTAAGACCCTAAGATTAGGGGTGTTCCTTCTTTAGCCTCCTTTATTCCTACTAGCCCTCCAAAAGGGGTCTTTTCAACACAACTTTCAAAATATACCTCAAAACCACAAAGAAATTATCTTTCTGAGTACCCTTTATGGCTTTATTTAACATATCAAGAATTGAGATGTTGTTTGAGGGCTTCATGTCCTAAAATTGACTGTTCCTTCTACTACAAAGGGGCAGTTAGCCCTATTTTCCAAAGCAAGTACACATAAACCTTCAGCCAAACTTCCCAAACCTATTCTATCACCCTTCTCAAGTTTCCAATAGACAAAATCAACAATTTTTTGTCAATGATAAGCCTTCTACATCACCTAACCACCATACCCTTACTCTAGGTTTGTTTTGGGCTAGTTTTAATGAGGGTTTATTGAAAATGTACCTTATACACCCTGCCACACCTTACCAATGGTTCAAACACCTTAGGTTAGGCCTGCACATGCTTCCCAAACTCTCCCTTGTCCCTTGTCAACATTGTTGCATCAAACTCTTACTCTAAACCACCATTTTCAAGCTAATTTTCACACAAAACCCTTGGGGTAGCCTCCAAAACCCCACCAAATCACCTTCTCTACTTCTAAAACCCAATCCTACATCTAAGGCCATCTACATGGACCCATCCCACCAAGTCATAGGTGCCACAGAAGTGGAATGGTCCATTAAAGCATTTTATGTGACCAAAATCCCAAATCAAGGTCGCACGGACTGCTACAACAAAATGACTCCAACATGCACCAAATTCAATATAAAACACTCAAACCAAGTTCAAAATGAAGTTAACTCATATCTCCATTAGATTCATAAGCTTGTAGACAACTTTTCCTCTGTATGGAACCGTACCAGGCCTGAGAACAATCAAATTGCAAGAAAAACACAGAAAAGATGGATCTTTCTTATTGATATTCACTTCAAAACTATTGTCCATCCTTTACAATGAACTCTCTAACATATACATGCCTTTCCCTCCAAAATCAACTACTTAAACTGACTCAAACGACTATTTAAAACTAGTTGACTCTTGGTATTTCCATAGTGTGTTTTTGCACTTTTTACATAGCCACCTTTGATAACATTACAAAAATATGACTCTTTGCAATAATGAACCCACATGACTCAAATTACATTGGACATGGTCTATTATGACCTTATTTGCAAAATGAAAGACTCAAAACACCTTAGAACACCTAACATTGGACTCCTACTTTGTACAAGAGAACTTGGTGCCCCTGCACCATACACCTGGCCAAAAGAAAACTCATGTCCCATGAGGATCATACTACCTTGAACCTTGCTTTTTCATAGCACATACTTGACCTCCAAATTCTCCTTTGTCTAAAATCCCTATCTCCTGGATTAGGTACTATAGTCTTACACTATCCTTTGCATCCTTGGACTAGTTTCTAGCTTGCCACTGTCTCATTTTTGCAAACTGCCCTATTATCTATCTCTTATCTTTTGCCTCATCAAGATTTGATTTAGAACTTGCCTTCACCTCTACAAACAATCTTGTTCCACTCTTATCTTAGACTATTCTCTCTTTCACTTTCATTGCATACTTAGACTTTTTCACTTGTTTTGGCCAAACACCCATTTTCACTTCACTTTTTGGCTTCACCATTGTCCTCACCTTTCTTGTCCCAAAGACCTCTGTCTTGACAAAATTTTCAACCTCTATACTGTCATTACATGATTGACCACTAACCTTGTTTGAAACTAAAGGACAAAACACTGTCCCAATCATGATCTTATCTTGTCTTTCATGCCAATCTTGCACTTTCATCATCAACTTGACCTGCTCCTTATCTACCTCTATTATCTTTTTCTCTTTTCTGCCTTCAAACTCACTTCACTCTTCAAAATTACTTTTTTGATGTCTTCTAACATAGGAGTGGTTGCAATATTCACTTTCTCTTCATACTCAACCTTCAAAAACTCTTTCTTACCAAAAAAAATCACTTTAGCTGCCTTGCTTTGTCCCTTCACATCTTCAACCAATGGGGTCAATGTAAAAGCATTCTCATCCTTCTTAATTTGATATATATTGTTTCTCCCATCATAATTGGCATATCTATCAAATTTCCAAAGGCAACAATCGATAGGTACAACATCACAAAGAACCTTATCTCTATATCCACCAATATGAAACTCAACTAAAGCTTGTTCATTAACCACAAGTGACTGATCATCACTCAACCAAGATGCCGTATAGGGTGCTTCATGAGAATCCTTTCTAATTTCAATTTATCAACCATTTCACAAAGACACCATATTTTCAGTGCTGCCTGAATCTATGACAACTTTGCATACCTTTCCCTTGCATTCGCAAGCTATTCTGAATAATGCTCTTCTTTGTGTTAGCTCCTTCTCCTTGGATTCCTTCAAGAGTTGTCTTTGCATCATCAATGTTTCCCCAACTTTTGGAACAACATGTAGAGAGGGTGGATTCCCACTGTCCTTATCCTCTTGCAAAATTTGAGCCCTCTTTTCACCAACACTTGAATTAGAGCCTTGTCTTTCAGGACACTTGAAGGATAGATGACCAAACTGATTGCAATTGTAGCATCTTCCTGAAAATGTATTTGAACTCCTACCTACACCAAATCTGCCTCTAGAGCCTCTAAAGCCACCCCTTGAATCAACAACTTGTTCTTTACCTTTGTTTTCATCTTCTTATTCATCATGTGAATGTTTTGGAGTAGGAAATGATCCTCTTCCTCTAATAGATTTGTCTTTCCTTCTTTTGATCTTCTCTTCCACTCTAATGGCCAACTGAAAACATTCTTCCACTGTTCTTGGATTTGCCACAACTAGTTCATCTTGAATGTTAAATCTAAGCCCACCAAGGTATCTAGCAACTTTTTTAACTTCACCTTCCATTCTACCTGATCTTATGATAACTTATAAAATTCATCAGTATAGGTCTTAACATCTAAGTCCTTTTGCTTCAAACCTTGGAGTTTTTTAAACAATTGAACTTTCTAGTCTTTAGGAAGAAACATACCTTTGCGTTTACCAACCATTCTGTCCCAAGAAACTATCTTTGATTTACCTTGCTTTCTCCTCTCATCTTGTTCATAGTCCCACCATAACAAGGCATGTCCCTTGAGTTTTCTCTTTTCAATCTTTATCTTTTTCTTATCAGGAATATCTTCACATTCAAAATGATTATCCAAAGCTGCAATCCAATCTAGTAACTCTTCATCATTTAGACTCTCTCCATACATAGGAAAATCAACCTTGGTCTTATAATTCTCTCCTCTTACTGCCTTCAAAAGCCTTATTGTCCTCTATTCATCAAGGTTTATCTGCTCTTCCTCTACTTCATTGTCTTCTTCCCCTTCTTCCTCAGATTCACTCTTCTCATCCAATTTAACACCTCTTCTTTGATTTGACTCCAAGGTAGAAAGCCTTTCTAAAATAGTAGTATGATACTCCAACAACTTAGCATGTCTCTCCTTTAATTCCTATAACTCTCTAATAGTGCAACTATTCTTAGGAGGCATGTTGACTCTTCAAATTCCAACTTTTCCTTTATGCAAACTTCAACCAATCTTCCTCAAGAGATCTAATACCTAATCTATAATACCAATTTGATGCCAAACAAGACATATTGTTCACCAACTTCCAAACAACTCAACTTTCAAGTCTTAAGACCCTAAGATTAGGGGTGTTCCTTCTTTAGCCTCCTTTATTCCTACTAGCCCTCCAAAAAGGGTCTTTTCAACACAACTTTTAAAATATACCTCAAACCCACAAAAACATTACATTTTTGAGTACCCTTTATGGCTTTATTTAACATATAAAGAATTTAGATATTATTATTTTAGACCTTCATGTCCTAAAATTGACTGTTCCTGCTACTACAAAGGGGTAGTTAGCCCTATTTTCCAAAGCAAGTACACAAAATTCTTCACCCAAACTTCCCAAACCTATTCTATCACCCTTATTAGGTTTCCAATTGACACAATCAACAATTTTTGGTCAATTCTAAGCCTTCTACATCACCTAACCACCATACCCTTACGCTAGGCCTGTTTTAGGCTAGTTTCAATGAGGGTTTATTGAAAATGTACCTTCTACACCCTGCCACACCTTACCAATGGTTAAAACACATTAGGTTAGGCTTTCACATGCTTCCCAAACTCTCTCTTATCCCTTGTCAACACTGTTTCATCAAAATCTCACTCTAAACCACCATTTTCAAGCTAATTTTCACACAAAACACTTGGAGCAGCCTCCAAAACCCCACCAAATCACCTTCTCTACTTCTAAAACCCAATCCTACATCTAATACCATCTACTTGGACTCATCCCACCAAGTCACAGGAGCCACAGTAAGTGGAATGGTCCGTTAAAACATTTTATGTGACCAAAATCCCAAATCAGGGCCTCACGGACTGCTACAGTAAAATGACTCCAAATTGCACCAAATTCAATATAAAACACCCAAACCAAGTTCAAAATGAAGTTAATTCATATATCCATTAGATTAATAATCTTTTAGACAACTTTTCCTCTGTACAGAACCGTACTAGGCCTGAGAACAGTCAAATTGCAGGAAAAACACATAAAATAGGGATCTTTCTTATTGATATTCACTTCAAAACTATTGTCAATATTTTACAAAAAACTATCCAACATATATACATTCCTTTTTCTCCAAAATAAACTACTTAAACTAACTCAAATGACTATTTGAAGCTAGTTGACTCTTGGTATTCCCATAGTGTGTTTTTGCACTTCTTACCTAGCCACCTTTGATAACATTACAAAAATATGACACTCTTTGAAATAATGAACCCAAATGACTCAAATTACATTAGACATGGTCTATTATGACCTTATTTACAAAATAAAAGACTCAAAACACCTTAGAACACCTAACATTGGACTCCTACTTTGTACAAGAGAACTTGGTGCCCCTGCACCAATTTTTAGCAATAATTCTGCATAAGATTTTACCTATGACTAGATTGGTAGGTTTGATCTCAATATCATACTCCTGTACCTTAGAAATCTAGGCTCCTCTTTTAATTACAACCACTTTCTTGTTTTGTAAGGATACTTTTTACGACAGAATCAGGAACATAGACAATAGCGTGGGAATGTAAGATGTAATAACTAAAATTCTTCAAAGATTTTAGTACTGCATATGCATGATTCTCTAGTGAGGAATACTTCAATTCATGTTTTTTATAGGCACACTCATGAAAGATATTGGGGCTTCAATCTCTTGTTCATTCTTCTATAGAAAAATAGTTGATAGAGTGTGTTCTAATGCATAGCAATAGATAATAAAATAGTTTTGGAAATCAGGATGCACTAGTGTGGGCACATGGGCAATGGTGGTCTTGATATCTTCAAAATCTTGTTTAATTTCATCACTCTACTTAAAAATAGGATGATTTTTCATCATTTCATCAATATGCCTTGTTAATTAAGCAAATTCAGGAACAAACCTTCTTAGAAAATTTACCTGACAAAAGAAGAACCTGGTATTACTTGTGCTTGTAGGCAAGACCAATTGCTGAATTACTTTGACCCTTTCAAGAACAATCTTAATACCATCCTTGGATACAATATGACCTAACAACTTCCCTTCAGTTACAACGAAAATTGACTTCTTAGTGATTAAGGAAATACCATGTTCTCTACAATGTTGTAAGACTACCTCCAGATCATGCAAGTGATCGACTCTTCTTTTGGAGAAAACTATTAAATCTAGTTAAATGACAATAATCATATTTTTCAAATCACCAAACGTTAAATCCATCACCCTCTGAAAAGTGGGCCCTGCATTAATGAGACCAAATGGCATCCTATTTTAGGAAGAAACACCTATTAGAGTAGTGAATGTTATTTTGTGCTGATCTTCTATGGCTACCTCAATTTGATTATATCCTAAAAACTTGTCTAACAAAGACATCATTTCTAAACTAGACACCATATGTAAAATATGGTCCATCATAGGTAATGGGTAATTATCTTTTAGAGAGACTTGGTTCAGATTTCTAAAATCAACACAAATCTTGATCTCCCCATTCTTCTTTCTAATAAGAACTATGTCAGCCACCCATGTGGAGTGGTGAATGGGATAAATAATTTTATCTTTTAGCCTCTTGTCTATTTCACTGAAAATGGCTTCAGTGACTTTAGGATTGTAAGTCCTCTATTTTTGTCTTAAGGGCAAAGCGCTAGGATTCAATGGGATGTGGTGTTGCATTTCCCCATTTCTAAATCTTTTCAGATCTGCATAACAACATGCAAAAACATCGTTGTAACAAATAAGCAAAGAAATTAAATGCTCTCTCTCCTTGGGAGAGCAACACTTCCTTATACATACAATTTTGGGGTCCTCTTCTGTGCCAATATTGACATGATCAAAATTAGTCGATGATCTAATTGAGACTTTGCTCTTCTATTTTATGTATTGATCATGTCAATTAAACAGATCCTTAAGGGAGACTAAACCCTTGGGAATCTTGTTACCCTTCAATTGGATAACTTTTGACCCCTTGTCATTGTGAGAATTTACTTTTCCTTCTAGATTATCATTGCTTTCGTCACAACTCGCCTAAAAAAAATGTTTACAAAAGACTTAGCTCTTTCCAAAAATGAAATGATCTGCTGATCATTGTTGAACACTAGGCATGTACACCACCTCAAGCTTGTATGGTTTATCTTTAAAATATGGGTGGGGTAAAAGGAGGGATGTAGAAATAGCCAAAGAATTAGCTCAAGTATTCTGATCTTTGGGTACTACTTCTATGGAGAAAGCGTCCAAATATTTAATGTAGTTCCATACCCTATTTCTATAATGTTTGAGCCTCCCATTCTTTACAATGTACATATTCCTGACTTGTTTAACTATCAGCTCCACATCTCCTCTTTCTTTCAATTGTTTAATACCATTTTCCCTGGCCAACTTCAAGCCTAGTAATAAAGCTTCGTACTTAGCAATATTATTTGTATTATTAAATTCCAGTTTATAGGCAAAAAGAAAAACATAACCATTAAGAGATACCAAAACAACTCCAGCTCCAGACCTAGTAGTAGAACAATTTCCATCAACCTCTAAGGTCCACACCTCATTGGTTAGGTTTGGGCTGATCAGATTTACATCTTCCATTGTTGAAGTACACATATATGTGCCAGGTCCAATTTCTACAAATAGAATGTCTACCCTTAGGTCTCCCAACCTGAGTACAGTAAACATAGCCTTAGGTTTAGGATTTAGGTAGACTTTCTTTCCTTCTATTGGTATTAAGACATGAGACCAGTCCATCTATATTTCTCCCCCCAAGTCTCAGCAAAAGCTTCTGCTCAATAGAATTCCGTAGCTTGCAGGAATATCTGCTACTAGGATGGTTAATTTCAATCTCTTTTTTGGATATGCTGCAAGAGCAACTTGGGCGTCCTTAATTTGACCTAAAATAGGCACTGGGGAACCATCCATGGAAAATCATCTACCATGAAAGGAAGTAAAGGATAGACCTAGGGCTTTAGCAACTTGAGTAGGCATAACATTATTTGAGGCTCCATAATCAATGACACAGTTGCTTAATTTAAAACTAGCAATATATAGTGACACATAGAAAGGCTCTGGTTTCTCAAAGGGGTTTCGTGGAGTGAGGTATTTAGAATGAGAGTTTGAACAATTTTGTTTTTCAGGATGAACTTCATTCTCATTAGATACTTGAGTATTACAGTGAGAGGAGGAAAGCTCTTATTTGACATACCTAACTAGTCTATCTAGTTCAGAAGGGTTGATTCTAAGGTATTCTACTTGAGAAATTTGAATCTTTGTATTTTTACATGACTCAACTATATCAAATAAGCTAGAAACAATAACTTTAGAAGAAGTGGAGGGTACCTCCGTAGAAGCAGCTTTAGGTATAACACTTTTTGTCTTCTTAGGATTAGGGTTTGCATGCCTTGACAAGATGTATTTTAGAGCAAGAGAGGAACTGCTAGGTTGACCTTTAGAATCCTGACCCTTCTATGTCTATTGTCCCCTAGTGAACACTACACAATTTGGACTATCTATCTTAGTGTACACATCTTCTCTAGTTTTAGGGTCTGATTCATACTTGAAGAAATTAACACTAGCATCACTCAACTGAGTTGGTTCCTCTACATATGGTTCCTTTGAATGCCCATTCGTGGAGAGCATCTACATAAATTTGAACATCTCTGGACAAGAAGCCCCATCATGATCAAAAGTTAAGTTGAATTTGCACACGATATGATTATTTTTACTGGTAGAATGTCCCCCTTCAATTGCCAATCTCTGAGCTAGACCAAGTAAGGGCAATATTCTATTGTAATTTCCTTGAGGACTGTGATCCTTTCTTGGTATATCTTGATAAAAAGGCTATTGATGGCCTTTAGAAATTTGTCTTTTCAAAGTAATAATGTCATTATCTAGCCTCTATATGATAGGATTAGTAGAGTTCACTATCGAGGGTTTGCCCATTTGTAACTCCTATTTTTTAGTAGTGATAAGATCATCCTCAATTGAAATAGTCGTATCTGCAACACCTTCTCTCTTGATGGGAAAACTAACATCAAGAGGAAGAGCATTAATAAAGAAACACTTCAACAAGCCATCCCTAGGATTCACATCATCAGAGATTCTATTTACAAGTTTGTTGAACTTGGCTACAAATTCTCTCATTTGCTCATGAACCTCCTTCTTCACAGAAGAGAGTTGGGCTACCAGAGTATGTTCATTGTCAGCAGTTTTGAACCTATCTTCAAAGAATTGCCTCATGGTGGCCCAATCTTGAATAGATGAATTGGGAAGGTGTTAGAACCATTCAATCGCATCGTCAATGCGTGACTCAACAAATAGTCTAATAGAAACATATTCATACTGTACTCCAAAGATGGAGTAGGCTGTAAAGAAGGCATTTATATCTTCATATAGAGTGATTTTTCCATCTCCTCTGAACTTAGACATAATCTTACTGGACCCTCTTAGTAGCTCATGCAGATTTGCTCCTAGATTGAGAGGACCTATGGCAGCTCCCCATGGGATAGGAGGTGGTTGGGCCATGATAAAAGGATAGTGGAGTGGGAAGTTAACTTGCAAAGGTAAAACTGTACCTATTGATAGTTAAGACTTGACGGGAATAACTTGAAGACTCTCTAATAGGTGGAGAAGAAGATGGTCTACTTAAAGATTTGACTTTTCTTGTGGGAGGAAAAGGAGCAAAGTTCAAGGATTGAAGCAAGTCAAAGTCAAAATTAGAGATACCCTTCTTTATGTCACCCCAAGTATATCTTTTCATAACCAATATCTACAGATAAAAGTGTGTACAAGAAAACAATAGTGTAGAGTCACCAAACCACTTATTGGTTATTACGGGGAAAGACTTGCTAGCCACACACTTGATTTCTGGGTCTTCCAGTTGGGTTTCTCTATCTATTTTTAGGGCCTACTTGGACTTGAGGGAGTCTTTCTCTCCTAGGTGTAGGAACTATATCTTCCACGAAAATAATCTCTTGAGCTTCACCAAAACATTGTACATTTTCTCTGATGATATCACTGAGTTCTTCTTCCTCAAGAACTTTGTTAACCGGTTGATCTTGTTGGTTTGTTCTCCTAGCTTCCTAGGCTACAACTCACAGGCTAGTTATAATATATTCTCAGTCACCAAATAGCCAGTCTATGTTAGGCTAGAAGACTAGTGCCCATCTTCTGTGGAGAACCATATGTTCCAATAAAGCAACTCACAGCATATATGTAATTATTTTCATAAGGAAATCCCCAGTAGAGGTTCTCAAAATCTGTTGGTTAATAGATTTGTCACCTAACTCTATATTCTCACACTCGTATAGATGACAAATGTAACAATAGTTAAATCTATTATAATGGTATTTTAAAAATATTCTCTCCTTATTTTACAAGGCACAGCTACCTTCTAAAGACATCCAATTAATGAAAAACTAGTATTGCTTTTAACTAGAAATAAAAGTAAAGGTGGTGCTTTTAACCAGAAAGCAATAAAGGCAAAGTATATCCAAATATCAACTAATTACATAGAATCTCAAAGACTTCAACCACATCAACTTCAATGAATTAATAAAGAATTGCAACATGTATCATACAATTACCACCATAAACTATTCATCAAAAGATAAACATTTCTAGGAGTGAGCAGAAATTGAAACATCTAACCACTTTAACATAGAAAAGAATCAAATACCAACAACATATCCAACATAACAAGAATAAATATTTCAAATAACCATAACACAAAGTCTATGATTTTCTGAAACTCCATTGTACTAATTTCTATTTCATATATGAAAGTAATTAAAAATATAAACACCACAAAATTGATCTCCCAAAAAATCAAAGTTTTCCAAAAGATCCTAAACATCGACATGCTCTCTAAATTTATAGCGATGTCTCCCCATAACTGTCTTTAAAAAATAACAGCTTCTTGAAGACAACCAGTTATAAAAAGGTCTTTAAATTAACATAACTAAAATAAAGGCCCTCCAGAGCCAATATTTTTTGACCAAATGGGAAATAACTAAAGCATATAAAAAGAAAGCTAATTAATGATAGTCTTGTCCTCTTCTTCCATAGAAGCATCCTTCTGCATAATCTCCTTCTCTTTCACCTATCCATTGCTAGTTCCTACATCTTCTTGTGCTTCCTGTGCCTTCAATATTGACTTGTATGCCTTGTACCTATTAATAATGGGTGATAAAGATACACCAGTTGGAGTCCTAGTCATGTTGATTCCGCACTTCTTTTTACTTACTGCTCTATCAGCATTACTCACTTTCTAATGAATGTCATTCAGCCTACTTTTGATAGTCTTGATATAAGTAGCAATCCTTGCAAGTTTACCAAGTGATTCACCTATTATGATATCATAATTCACCATCTCTTTAGTCACCAATTTCATAATATTTTGTTTGATCTCTTTAACCCCTAGCAACTTCTCATCATCATCTCCAGTGGCCTCTATTTCTAAGATGGCAAAATTACTTTTGATTTCTCTCATTTTTGAATAATAAAGGGCAAGAGCATTTCTCATTTCATCCTCAACTGATATCAAAACACATAACTTCAATTGAATTATGATAGCCCACATAGGTGCATCTATTTCTTGAGGATCATTTAAAACTTTTTCAGCGACTAAGATATTGACATCTATGTTGGCCATATCTTGTATCTCTTTCAAAGGTAAGGAAAGACTGTTGTGGTCACTTCTTGAGGTTTGGAACTTAACTATCAAGGTCTCTCTTTTACTAGAAATAGAACAAGATAATTTAACAACTTCTTCAATGAACATAAGACCATCTAAAACCACTTTTTCCACCCATTGGTCCATGGCATTACTCAGAGCTTAGGACCATTTTATTTGTTGCAATAAATTCAGATTAGGGGCACTAATACTCAAGTTAGGAAAGGCATCTATTGATTTTATAGTGACTTTCATAATAGATTGAATGAAAAGAGATATGGAACTTACTTGTGTTCTCATCCTAGCATTCCCTTGCTGCTCCTTTTTTATTCTCTTCAACAAATTGCTCATTGAAAATTTTGCATGATAAATATTTCCAACAGTGGACCATCCCATATCTACTCTGCTCAAGCTGAAGTATACTTCAGTGACTTCATTCTCATTTTTATCTTCAACAGTATTAGCTATTTCCAAAATGTGGTGTCGTGTGGCAGAGTGAGTCACCATTCTAAACATTCTCTTAGCCTTCTTAGGCTTGGGCATTTCTTGTAAGAGTTTCGCCACAGTATCAACATCATCATCCATCGTAGGAGTATATCTTTTATTTTTCTCCACTACCTTTCTTAACTAGGTTGGGGATGAAGAAGGACTATTCACATTTCCAATCATATTCATTACACCATCCAAATACATAGGATGAGAATTGTGCTCCAGGGGATTATTTAGAAGAGGTGAATTTTGAGGACTCAACAAAGATTATAACATATTATCTTCGCCCAATTGAGTAAAGATTAGAGAATCACTATCACTTACAAATAGAGGTGTACGAGCACATGGTCTGCTTGTAATGACAAAGGAGCTAACCTGGTACTACTTTTCATGTGTTAATCATCCTGGTCACAGGTAGTTTTCAACTTGTTAACATCATCCTCAGGTTGCTCACTGTCACCCCTGATTGTGAGCTAGCTTTATGAAGAGTTAGGTCTAAACTCAAGGATCTTCTCTTGGTGTGAGTAGTTTAGGATCTATTCTATCCTTGAATGGATGAGTCTTTCGAAGCTGTTGAACTAGCCCACTCTCTAAACTTTCCTTTCACCATGAGATCAACATGAGATTAGTACATTCTTTGTCAAACCATTTAATAGGAGGCAGGGGCTATAGTGGTGCATGAGCACCTTGACAATTGATGCTTCCATAGGAATTTGATTGAACTTTGATGATTCAACAATGTAATGAGATAAATTAAGTCATTTTTCCTTTTATTAAAGTCACTAAGAGAGGCCTAAGTTCAAATTTGTGTAAATGATGCAAAATTGTAAAGTTGCAAATGATGTAAACTTGGAATATGAAAGGTCATTTTGGTTCTAGGCATTGATAGGCGGTTAGAAATCAGTTGGAATGTGAGGAGTGATGATGTAATGCCTTTAAAAGGCCTTGTACCCATTTGTGAAGGCATGGGTGGTTGATTAGAAGGCTCTGATCAATAAAAGAACACTATTTTTAATGTATTTCTACATAAATTTGCTATTTTCTGATACTGTATGGCCCTATACGGGCAAGGATGCATGCCAAGTTTATTGTAAGTGTTAAGTCTAATCAATCACCTTCCATTTGAAGTTTCTCTCATGCATTTTGGCTTTGATTGGAGTTAGTTATTGTAATTTTCTTGAAAACTATTAAAACCCTGATCTAGGGTAACAGTGAGTAGATAAATCTATTTTCCTCTTATTTCTAATAAGATGGTGAACCCTGAGGATGGTGGAGACACTCATATTTGCATACTCTAATATACCCTGAAGGTGCAGACCAAGGAAAGGTACTTCTTGTTAGTTTTTGGACAATAAAGGTCTGTCATTTCTGTGTACAGTCAGAAAACAAGGCAGTTGAGAAAGTAAGCCTTAGGGTTTGTACACATATCCTTGCAAAAATGGACTTTTAGTGTTGTTAATAGCTTGGGTAGGTTAAATATAACATATTCCAAAAGTTGGCTAAGTGGGTTTAGGATTGGAGACTTCAAAGTCAATAAGCCCTTGTGCAAAGACAGGCTTAATTAGGCCTATTCTCAATCTAAGACAACTGTTCTTTTCAAGCATTTGTCCCGAAAGACCCATACCTCAATTTCTAATATGTTTTAGATAAACCTAATGGGTATCATAATATGTGATTTATTTTGGGATTTTGTGCATACACTGTTAATGAACTCTGATAGTCATGTGGGCAGACCTGCTAGCCCCTAGGTCTGATTATGAAGGATTGACAACCAAGACAAGAAGACTATACTCCTGGGGTGTAAAAGAAGATTAAACATGTTTCAAGCATAATAAAGTTGTCCTCTATGTTGAATTAGGTTTTTGTGATTTGGAGAGCAAAGTTGGGTTTATGGTCATAAGAACTAGTCATTGTTTGTCCTGATATTGAATGATTTGAGTAAGATGGAGTTTCTAATTGATGAAGTTGATTAGACTTGTTTGAATCTAAGAGAGTTAAAAAAACTTAGTTTGTGCCATTGATTTATGAAGATCTCTTGTGAAGTTGAAGAGCTTATGGGATTTTAAACTGATTGTTGTGAAATATGCCAGTAAGAAGTTGAGTTTATTCCTTTTCTTTGCATCATATAGAGAGGCATTTTTATAGCTCTCATCTAAGATATTGGAATTATCATCTACCAAGTCAAGAACTTGTATCAGTAGTCCAAATGCATAGATTGGTCAATAGTCAATTTGATAAAACCTCTTCTCTGTACTTCTCTTTCATCAAAGAAATCTTCCCAAAAATCTTCCAACTAGGGTTTGTGCTAGTACAAGCCACCACCATGCATATTCCTTTTTATAAATTTCTTATTGTCAAAGGCCACATGATAGACAACTGATGGAGATTGAATTTAGCTAATAATTTCTCACCACCTTTAGCATTGTCATTTCTCTTACAGGAATAAAATGAAAGAGACATAGGGAAGGAATACCCTCTTTTCTTCATTGCATGGTATTTTGTATTAACCACTGCCATTTGATGACATACCTCAAGAAATATGAGAAAGTCATATGGGTACCTTGGCAGTTTGACTAGAGTACTTTCATAACCTCCAATCCTTAAGTATGAAAAGCAGTCGAATTGTACATAAAAGCTACCAAAATTCATCACTAGGGTAGTTGCCTCCATAGAGAACTCCACTCTAATGAGCCCTCAATTTCTTTAACAAGTAACATGGAAAAAGCATCATTAATGCGATGAAAATCCTTCATACTGACATTTCTCTTCAACTGTGGAAAAGTCTAGAACACAGGTGTGCCTAAGGCGGGAGCACCTTGATCTCTTAAATTGGGCCAAGCAACCTTTTTAGTGGCTAACATGTATCTTATCTAAGAGCACATATGAAAGATAAATTTCTGCAAGAAATTTATCAATTGCTTGTGCATGCATTCGTTGATAATTCTCACCCAATCTATGTGGTGGTCTCCACAGATAAGCAATAAGAATCAACACATCTAATACTCAAAAGAATCTGAATCTACGCTTCCAACCACATGATGCAGGAGGGTAATCATATCAAAAATTTCCTCTTTAAAATGACTCCTCTTTAGATTGACGGGAAGTCTCAATTTTCCCTTCTTCTCAACTTCCAATCATGTTTTAGCAATATGGTTCTGACACCAATCATTTTTCTTGTGATACTATGTCCAAGCAGAGGACACTGAGACTTTGGAAATTTCTTCATACTCTCAAAATTCAAAGCAAGAGCAAGAGATTTTGCATCAATCTAAGTAATTACAAAGCCATCATAAGCTCTTATCTCCTGATTATTTAGGAAATAATTATTGGCAAATGTAACTACCAAGTCTGGATAGCACACAGCAAGTGGAAAACCTCCATCCCAGTCCAAACCACTACTTATAATTTTATCAGCTAGGGGGGTCCTACCTTTGGGTTGCATTCTTTTCCAAAAATCATCAAGGTCAATATGATCCAATTCAGTATCCTTCACATTAGATAATCCATTCTCCACCATAGGATACATAGGAGCCCTGTGGAATTTATATTTCATCTTAACTAGCTTGAAATCCTAATCAGCCAATAACTTGGAAATATTTACAAGCACAACAAAACTCCACAATACAGGGGAAGGACTATGAAGATTCATGAAAACAAAGGATTCTGCCACCAAAGAACTTTTGTATATCTTAAAGACAATAGATAAAATGAGAGAGAGAGAAAGTGAACCAAGCTGGCCTATTTCTCAAGAATTTTGTGAACTCTCTGTGTATGGCAAATTCCATTCTGCAACCTAATCTCCTCCACAAAATTATGAATGCTTTCTTGGCAGGATGATTAACATATACAGTTTTCACATCACCTCTCATAATTTTTCTCATAAATTTCAATAAATGCTGATGACAGATCAAGTCTTGAAATTCATAATATCCCCTACAATTTCCCTCTGAAAAGAGTGCCCACGTACTTGCACACATTCTGAATTAAATGTGGGTGCTGCCACAATAATGGGTTACAATTTTTTGGACATCCTGAGTTTTACTAAAATCACATATTTTTAGAAAATATAATGATTTAAGCCTTGAAAGATTCCATTTAAAGGATTTTAATTGAAGAGGGTTTGATCAAACCCCCTTAGATTCAAACCCCCTTGGATAGAACCTTAATAGTTTAAAACCATACATATAATGGAGTCTCCTCTCAAAATGCTGGTAAAAAACCACTTTTGATTTACCTTTTGGGGGATCAAACGAATTCATTTAAAATATATGTTTTGTAAGTATGTAGTCCTTGTTATAAGCTTCCCAAAAGGTATAATTTTAAATATATTTAAGTTGATTATTATATTTATTTTTTTATTTCTTATGAATGTAGGTTTTTCAATAAACATCAAGGTCTTTGTTTCACACATATGAAAAAATAAGAAAATAGAGAAAAAAATTCTAAAAAATACATATCCTATAGGTATTGATGTCCTTATTCCAACAAAAAAAATTGAATTCTGATACATACCAAAAAAGTTATGTTGGATAGAATATGCCTATGTCTAAATTATAATTGGTTTGACTTCAAAACTTAATTAAAAAAATATATTCAACAAAATATTATGAAACTAAATGCATCCTCTAGATATCAGTGTTACCAATCTAAATTCAAAAGAATCAGAATTTTATCCTTTGTAGAAAAAAATTTATGTGCGACAAAATAAACATCACTTTAAAAAAAATGTTGTTTACTATTAAAAACTAGTTATCAAAGGAGACACAAAACATTTTACAATTTAACTCTAATTTTTTAAAAAATATATGTTTATAGTCTACAAACAAAATCTCACAAATCACTAGTTCACATCATCTTCAAATTCCTAATGGTTTAGTAGCTTTAGCTGTTAGAAAGTGAATATTTAGTTCAAAATGTTGATTTCAATGAAAAGTTTGGTCAAAAAGTGTAACCCATTATTGTGTGATGACCCGTGCAAAATGGAAAGCGTCATTCTATCATACTTCTTACCAACTCAGTAAAGGCACCATGGGAGCAGTGAGAACATTCAATCGACGAGTCAGGGATTTATGGAACTTTTGAACCACAAGATTTGAGAGTTTGGAAGTTCAAAGAACTTCTGACCTCCCAACAACAAAGGTTTTATTTTAAACAAAGGAAACCAAGACCGACAACAAAAAAGGCTTAGACATGGAAGACTTGGAGACTAGTCAGGAAGCTGGGTGGTTCAAGAACTTTTGAACCTACCGACTTAGGTCCAAAGACTCAAAGATTTTCTATCAAAATGTGAAAATGACTGAGTAATAGACACAACTTGGGAAAGGATGAGGGAAATGATGAGCAAAATAATAGGAACTAAGTTCCTAAGGGATAAATTCTTTAGAAAATTTTGAAAATGGGATAACACCTATGAGGGATATTCCTAGAGGCAAGAGATAGAACACAAACAAACAAACACAACCATACCCAATGCAAAGTTGACCCCCAAAGTTGTCACTAGGGAAAGACAAATTGATTGCACATGCCTCTAATTAGGTTGATTACTGCACTATGCATTTGTACCCAAATATAACTACATAACATTCCTTAATATGACTCCATTTAACTTTACAGTACACACTAGATACATTATGCAGGCATACATGTCCACGATTCACAAATAATTCAATTTGTTTTGCATCACTTCAAATTTATCCTTGGTTATTACATTGAATCATGGACAACATGAGAAACTCTAAATTAAATCTACTCCTACTCCTAGGGCTAACAGGATGAGGGTTTGATTAAAATGGTGATTGATCCATCCCCAATATGGATCAGTGCCTACTCCATTGGGAAAAAGAGTCATAAACAATAAAGAGGAAGGAAATGGATTTAATAAGCATCAACATAAAACTAAAATGCATTCATATGCACTTCTCATATTACATTTTATACACTAGGCATACTTATTAATCCGGAGCAAATCACAATGATCCACATGTAATAAAAGAAATGACCCAACACAAATCTTGTATTGATTTGAATAGTCATACATTATGAAATTCTTGTTACAATCACACCAGTGAATGTGGTGAAGGTAGAATATAGAGTTGTGACAATGCATTTCCTTGAATCACTAGAAATAGCCATGGAGACACACCACTACATGAAGATGTGCATTAGAATCCTTTCCTAAGTTGTATCAGATGCATTCCTCCATTCACTATCCAGACTAGTTTTATTTGAAGCCCTAAAATTCAACCTGAGGCACTTGAAGACCAGACAATTGGTTCATTGACCAACCCATAAAACAAATCTGAGTCATGTATATATAACAATCTATTTTCTTCTACATCCTAGGTGGGAACAAACTACCACACCAATTTCCATAACTCCTGCAATTAATTCCACCTATCTCCACCACCAACATGTACATCCTCATCAATTATGTATTCATGGTGGCCAGGGAGTAGATGGGCATTTAAAATAAAAAAAACTTGCTGAAAGTGCATGTATAAAGCTTTTACAACACTTCAAGATATTTCAAATTATACTTATATCATGCTTCATATTTTTATTTCCATTCTACTTTATCAGGAAATTCTTCTACCATGAACATTGGAGTTATATTTTCTTTCCTTTCTTCATCCATCCTCTATATCTCTTTAGCACTTTATCCTTCCTTCTCGCCCTTTTTGCCTTAGTGGCAAACTGTGAAATCGGTGAACCTTTTGGTTCATGAACTTCATTGTCATCTCCTTTTTCTAACTTTTCTTCTTCTTTTCATCTTCTATCTTTCCCTTTATCAAAAATTTTCTCCCGTGACAAAATTCATCCTTGTCTCTTTTCCTATTTATCTCTTTGCTTGATCTTCCCTTTGTTGGCAAAACCACTCGTTAGCAAACAAAACAGTTTGCAAACTCACACTTTTGCCAATGAAGACTTTCTTTTCCTTCATATTGTTTATTTATCTTTGTTTTTCCTTTGTCATCCTTTCTCTTTATTGGTGAAAAATCTTGTTAGTGAACTTGAAGGTTCACGAACCTCCAAGTTTATCGACAAGCACTTAGTTTTCTCTCATTTCTTCCCTTTATCGTTCATCTTTTTCTTCTTCCTTTATCAGTAAATTTGGCAGTTAGTGAACCTTTTGGTTCACAAATTGCCAAGTTAACTAACAAAGGCCTAGGAACTTCCTTCATGCATTGCCTTGTCAGTCAATCGGTAAATTGGTGAAAACACAAACTTGTGAACCCTAGTTGGTAAATCAACAAGTTCACAAACTTGCGAACTTGCTGACAAGGCAATACTTAGACAAATTTGAAAGACTTTAACACTTAGACAATGGAAAAAAAACAAGGAGCAGGAGGATTTTATACAAAAAAAATTTATGAAGGGAACCCATGGAAATTGTCTCTGATCGAGTATAAATGATGGGTTCATATAACAAAGGCAAAAAAGTAGGATTTTTTATCGATTTGGGGTATAATAATATAAGTTGGTAACTAGTTCTTTCAGGTTCCAACACTAGCTCTGACGAGAACCAGCTATCTTTGGCTAGACCAAAAGGCAAAAAATGAATAGGAGAAACAACTTATTTACAATAAGGGTGTATATACAAGACAACATACAACCATAAGCATGAGGGCGCAAAAGGAAAGTTGAATGTATTCAAGATTTTAACATGTTGCAGGTAAAACTTGTACAAGTTGGGAACTAGTTCTTTCAAGTCCCAACACTAGCTCTAGTTGGGGATGTGTGTCAAACTTGGCACAACGAGAACCAGCTATCTTTGGCCAGACCAAAAGGCAAAAAATGAATAGGAGAAACAACGTATTTACAACAAGGGTGTATATACAAGACAACATACAACCATAAACATGAGGGCACAAAAGGAAAGTTGAATGTATTCAAGATTTTAACATGTTGCAGGTAAAACTTGTACAAGATGACTGAAACTACTTGCCTATGTCGAAGACATGTTGAATGAGGGAGTTGATCTCCCTTAAACCAAATCTATACTTTTCACCCAATTGCAACAACTAAAGAATGCCCCCAACATGTATCAATTTACAATTACTACTCATGAGGCCAAGGCCATCTCCACCAATAAAATTATTGTTACTAGGAAACCATAAGAAATAGGTGCCTAGCCTATTCCAATTCACATCATGCTTGTTCTCAATAGCAGGGGGTGCAAAATCAAGAACCGGGTTAGCAACAAAAGAAATAAATGAAGGTAAACCTCCATTATCAGTTGTCAAGATATCATACCTACTAACCTCTTCATGCAAATTGAGGGAAAAGAAGAACACCTTCAATTCATGTGGCAAGGAAAATTATGATTGAATGCACTACTGATCCACAAGAGAGAACACTTCATCATCCAGTGCAAACTGGAAAGACTCCAACTCAGGTATACCGTCAATTTGGGTTGCCATCTATTGAAACTTAGACATACACATGCCTTGCTTCTCATGCACATTAATGTCCCATACAAAGGACTCAACCTCTACTACAACACTAACACATTCAAGAATTAACAAACTTTCCACATGTAACATCAGAAAATGTCCCCTTGGGGGCTTTTCCCTCATAAGGTTTATCTCCCGGGTCTTTAGAGTGCATTTAGGATATTTTAGTTCATATTTTAGCATACCGATGGAATGAGACCTAGGTTCCATGACAAATAAGACCTAGGTGGACCCCTTGAGCTGTACCCTGTCCAAAATAGGGGGGAGGACTTGGGTGCCCGTGCCTTAGTCCTACCCTATTTTGGGGCAGCCCCAATTTCTGGGTGTCGGTTTATGACCATTAGGAGGTTACTTTGCCGACACAGTAAAGTTTGATTTTTAATATCTTGGTGGGAATGCTTGTAGGTGCATATATAAGCATGTGTAGGCATTCATTTGTAAACTAGATTTCAATTAGATGATCATTGTGAACTCTAGGCATTGTTAAGGTGATTAAAGGCTTTCTATTGTGTTGCAAGAGTAGACTTGTATGTTTTGTGTGTTACTATTTGCAGATTTGAGCTTCAATCTCCTCATGGCATGAAGAACATCTTCCTCCATGAGAGCTTCACTACAAGGTGAAATATCATTGTGTTTTATCATTGATTCCTTTGGTTTTTGCCTTTGCCTCACAAGGGCATGCACTCTTTGTCTGACAACAGTGTTCAGAGACTTAAGTGTCCTCCAGGGCTTGACTAAGGAAAGCCTCTAAGCACCACAACCCCCAAACTAAGTCTTGTGATTGCAGGTTATAGGTATCGCATTTGGGAAAAGTGGAGTTGCAGGAAGGAGTGGCAGACATCAAGGAATTAGGATCTGAAGAAAAGTCAAACAAAGGAGCACTTCCAAGACTAGGGTGCCCGCAAAAGTGTCCTCCGCAGACAAATTCTAGAAAATAGAAGTTACAGGGCTCATCAGTGTCAGGAGGGAGTCTAGATTCCCTAAAAAATGGTAGGTACCTTGGACTTGGGTGCACGCATCAATGTCCCTGATTGTTCCACCTCGGAACCCTAAAAATAGGTATTCTATAATTTGTTATTTTACTCCCGTCTGTAAGAGCCTTTTCTGTCTTTCGTCAATTTGTTGCCGTATTTGCATAATTAGGATTTTAATGGTTAATTAGACACAAGAGAAGGAAAATTAATAATTAAATTCCCTAATCCAAGCTTTCCCTCATTTTCAAGTGACCTAGGGTATGATAGTGCTTGCCACTCGACCCTAGATCCTTCAATGTTTGGGTGAAAGGAGGATTCAAACATCTAAACTACAAAGATTAACAAAATCTAATTTTACCCTAAAAAATTTGGTGAACCCATGTTTTTGGACTTAAATTACAACTTGTTGAGTGTTTGTCTTCAGATTTGGATTGATTTCATTCATTCATTTGGTCATTTATTTAATTACATTGAGAAAAATTTGAAAAATTGGAAAAATACAAAAAAATTGCATTCTTTGACTTACTAAATTGCATAAATTCTTTCTAAATTTTCCTAATTCATGATTTTTGTATTAGAACTAATATAAAATATAGAAAAGTACAAAAATTCAAAATTTTTCCTTGCATTTTCATCATCTAATTGCTAGGGTTTTGAGGAAATTTTGACAATTTTATATAACCTAGTAATTCCAAAATCTAGGGTTAGTAGGCAAAATCCTTTATCAGATTTTTCTACTGATTTTAGAGGCTCATTAAAATTTTAATTTGGTTGTATTCTTGCATTTTATTGTGAATTTGCATTTAGATTTAAAATATTTGCATTTTTACATAGAAAATTTCAACAAAAACTAGCAATTTTGATGCATTTTCATTAAATTTGCAATGGAATTTTGCATGTTAAGGCTTGAAAATAATTTTTAGATCTAAGAGTAATTCAATTTCATCATAAATTAGACTTCCAAACATTCACATAGAATTTTGTTCCAAGATCTCAAACCTAGGGCTTCAAAAACAATAATTTTCACTAAAAATTAGCCTTATCAGCTCTCCAAACTTGCACCGTAGGTGTGTTGTGAAATATATTTTCAATTTAATTTTCCATTATCAAGGTATTAATTTTATTCCCCTCATAAAAATTTTCACAACACCCTTTTAACGGGCTCTTGTAGTGAAAATTCGGTGAGAAACTACACATTTTGGCTATTTTTGCCCTAGGGTTTGAGCTAGTTTGCACTCCAAGCATGTTATGATCAATTTTATGGATTGAAGTGACTTATATTATTTATATTCTTCACTTTACCTCCTAAAATTCCTTACAACACCCCTTCTTCTAGGTCTTGGAGTTGAAAAATAGTGAAAAATTACATATTTTGCTATATTTTCACTAGGGTTCTACCTTAAGTGGTGCTACAATCGTGTTGTGTTAGGTATTTTTGCATAAAGTGACTGTTATTTCTGATGTTATTTTCTTTCCATCATCATTTTACTCACAACACCATTTGTTATTCTCTTTTGCATTGAATTTCGGTGAAAAAAGTGCTCATTTTGACATATTTTCACTATATTTTAACTTGGCATTATCTTGGATTTGCATCAAGAGTGTGTTTAGAGTGATTAGATTGATGTTTTGGACTGATATCAGACATATAAATTTCTTCCCTTGACTGAAATCCTTACAACATCCTTTGTGTCATTCATTAGCTTCGAAAAAGTATCGAAAAATCAAGCATTTTTGTCGTCAATCATATCCTTATCCTAGGATTTGTTCTCTTAGTTTGTGTGTTGTATGATTTGGTATAAGATTTATGACATGCTACATCCTAAAAACAATATCCCTTTGAGAAGAAGTAAAATATTAATGGGATCTAGTGCTCTTAAATAAGTTGGTACTTTGGACACCTTTACAAAGGGAGACAATCAAATTGGGCAAGATATTATACATCCTCCAACCTCAATGGAAGAACAAACTTTTCATGATGTTGATAATACTATTGAGGTAATAGGATATGTATCTGATGAGAAAATAGAAAATTTGGATAAAGACCTAGCTAAATTTCAATCATTCATGGAAAATGAGAGAATAGCTGAGGAAGCTATCCCTACAATTCATAATATAAGAGAATCGATAAAAGAGGGACAAGATGGTGTAAATGCAATTTGTGGTCTAGCACATGTTGTACAAACCAATATCATGCTAGTGACTGAATATGCGCAAGAGATAAATAACACTTTATCACCATCTCATACTCAAGTTTCCATACCTATACCAAATACAGAATTATCCACTTTTATAGCAACGATCTTAACAACTAATGCGAACACTTGTAGTAATGCTACCACTGGTATTGGAGTATCTAATGACATTAATTGCAAAGTTGTGGGATTTGATTATCAAAATTTGGTTCCTAAAGGGACCTTCTCTATGCATAATTATTCTCAACCACCTATCTATTCCACTCATTTCCAACCACCTATTACATACTCGCAACCATATTCCACCTATCATTGTCCCCAATTACAGTTAGCCTATTCTCAGCCTCCACCTATTATATCTCAAGCTCAATCACCTCCTCACCTTGGTTCTAATTCCTCACAACAAACTGCATCTCCCAACGATGCCATCCTAAACCAACTTTTATAGGGCATGACTACTTTGCAACAAAAGGTAACAAATTTGACAAATTCTTCGCAGCCTAGTCTACCAACATAACATTCTCGTAATCTGTTATCCTATGCAATTTTGAGAACTCCTATGCCTGAGAGGTTTGAGACTCCTTTCTTTGAAAAATATGGTGGAAATGGTGATCCCAATATTCATGAGACAACATTTACGGCTATGTGTAGTGATTTTTATTTCGAAGAGGATCTATTAGAAAAAAATTTCTCGCGATCTCTTAAAGATACTGCTTTAGAATGGTTTTGCTCATTGCCTTTGAATTCAATACACTCCTTTTCATAGTTGATTGATCAATTTTTACAACATTTTCAAGCAAATATCAGACCCCAAGTCACCCTTATTGACTTGGTTCAATGTAAACAAGGTCCCAAAGAAAAATTGATTGAATTCATTGGTCAATATCAAGGACTTTATGCACAAATTTAGTATCAGATGAAAGATGAGGATGTTTAAAAGATATTCATTACAATCTACAACCTAATATTCATGATAAGATTCTCTTGATGCAATACAACTCCTTTCAACATTTATGCACCGCTCTTCGTGATTATCAACTTTCGTCTAGTCAGTATGAAAACTAAAACTAATCAGCTCAAGTTGGTCAATCCTTGGGTGGATCATCGTAAAACAACTTTAGAAGGAACAATAATAGGAGTTTCATCAAGATGAATGGACCAAATACGAATGTGTCTGCTATAAATAATCCAAAGAAAGCATCATATCAACAACAAAAGTTTACTCTGATATCTGAGTCCTATCATTCTATTATGAATCAAGCTATGAGTAATAACATTCTAAAGCTTCCCCCAATCAAGCCTATCGATCCTAGTAAACAAGGACATTACTTCAATGCTAATGCCTTTTGTCATTATCATCAGACACAAGGACATGACACTAAACGATGTATGTGTCTTGAACATGAGATACATGACCTTATTGATTCAAATGTCATCTAGGTATTGGGTGTGAATGATAATGGAAATAAGTCAGTTGCTCCACTGAAACAGAATATGCAAATCTTCACTAATCCTTTTCCTAAACATACCAAAAATAATATGGTGGAACAAGATTTAGTGGAAGTAGACAAGGATGATTACTTGAACTATGATAGTATCGTGGGTATGATTGAAGTGGATAAGAAACAAGTGGATAAACCACCTTGTCCTTGAAGAAACTTAATTTATGCTGAGGTTCCTCCTCTGTTATCCTTCTATGGATTGGGAGATAATCAAAATGTCTTTAAAAAGCAAGAACAAAAACTAATACAGACGAGAAAGATGGTACAGGATGATTCCCGTTACTATCCTAGAAAGATTCAACAATGAATACTTGCTAAAAATCAAAAAAGAGTAAAATGACAATCAATAGTTAGAAATAATAGTGGTTCTCCCCCTCATAAGAAAAAAAAAGTCTCATTTAAACAAGGATTTAATAAACAAGAATTATATGATAACAAACAAAACTTTGATAAGAACCACTCAAATTTTTCTTTAAACATGATCGAGTACCTCTCCAAGAGGTTCAAGAGCTCTAAGATATAATATGAAGACCCTACAAGTAAGTATCTCTAACCCTTTATGTCTCTCATGATGTGCTTCCCTGTGATGTGTTATATGTTATTTAGGCCTCCTGGGATGACCTCGGATTCTCCTATAAGGTTCGGGATACCAGGAGACTGCCTCTATTGTGACCTTCTATTTGTATCATCATTCTCCTATATTAATCTCTCTCTAGTTTCATTGTTGTGTGTTGTGTCTTACGGACATAGCATCGTGGTTGGTGACTTGGGGGCACCCTCCTACGTGATTCTTCCTAAGACATTTGTTTCTCCTCTCTTATTTATTGTTTCCCTTCCTCTAGTGTTTCCACCTAGTGGGCGGATGACGACAAACATTTATACTGATGCAGACCTAGTGTCCCTTTTGAGAGTAATAAAAAATGGACTTATTTCCTAATATGATGATGGCATTGTATATTTTATCCGATGCTTGGCTAGTGGAAGCACTCATGCTTTCCGCATAGTGAATTTAATGATGTTTCTATCGCATTTACAAACCTTAACAATACTGCTACTCTGTGCACCTTTGTTTGCCTTTGAATCTAGCCTTGGTGGTACTCGATTCAGAGATCTTCGTGATATAGCCCCTTGTTATCCTTGAACTCCAAATTTGTTGTATAACCTTGGCTCTTTGTGTGGTTAATCATATGCATTGATGTTGTTGTTTATCATGATGTTGTAGACACTAACATGTTTCTTGTAGGGATGTTTTTGTGGGAACATTTGGTGATCATAAAGTACATGTCACCTCTGAGGGGCATGGGCTTTACGAAAGTTGGTGTTCCCTTGTGTGTTTTCTTCCTACCTTAATGTGCTTGATATTGATAACTGATATCAACCACCTTAAGGTGGGGGCATATAAGGTAAGTTGCCCGTTATAGATGTTAGCAATGTGTTTGACCTCAGATGCAAAGACTTGTGCCCCAGAGTAGTGCACTGTGCATCCTGAGCTTGTTTGCAATCAATCAATCAATCATGTAAGCCCTCTATGGAGACGGGGATGGTGTATTTCTTAGAGTAGATTGTATCATCCTGTCATTTTCAAAACTCTTCTGCGGAGGCAGGGAGCAGTTCTGTGACTAACTCAACCCTTAAGCGTGCATTCGGCAATTGTTGTGACGAAGCCCAATCATCGGTGTGTGCCTGTAATGTGCCTGAGATGGTGATTAGCCTAAAAATAGGGAACATACCATCGCTTGTCTGCCATTTTTTCTCTGCGTCTTCAAGTGTGTGTGTTTTGGCGTGTTTGTTTTGTATGGTGTATTTGTTGCCCCATATGCAAAGACTAGCACCTTCGAGTAGTGCTTCATGCATTTTGGGAGGTTTTGCATGTATTGCGTGTGTGTTGCCCCATATGTAGAGACCAGCACCTCTGAGTAGTACTTCCTACATTTTGGGGGGTTTGTTTACTTTCCAGTACTTGCATTTGGATTTTAGATATATGAGAAAAAGAAAAGAAAAGATATCATTTCTGTCTTCCATGCATTAATGTGTCTTCTATGCATTGACTATCTACTCTGTGTTCTACATGACTGTTACTGTCTTCTCCATGTTTTGTGTGCCTTTTACTATCTTTTATGTAGTTGGCATGTCTTCTCTATACTTGGTGTGTTTTCTATGTTTGTGACCTTAATTTAATGCATGTTTGGGCCTTGTGTACATACATAAATTAAAGTGGGGGCTAAATGTAATGTCAGAAAATGTCCCCTTGGGGACTTTTCCCTCATTAGGTTTAGCTCCCGAGTCTTTAGAGTGCATTTAGGACATTTTAGTTCATATTTTAGCATCCCAATGGAATGAGACCTAGGTTCCATGACAAATAGGACCTAGGTGGACCCCTTGAGCTATACCCTACCCAAAATAGGGGGGAGGACTTGGGCACCCGCGTCTTAGTCCTACCCTATTTTCAGGCAGCCCCAATTTTTGGGTGTTGGTTTATGATTGTTAGGAGGTTACATTTCCAACATGGTAAAGTTTGATTTTTAATATCCTGGCGGGAATGCTTGTAGGTGCATATATAAGCATGTGTAGGCATTTATTTGTAAACTAGATTTCAATTAGATGATCATTGTGGACTCTAGGCATTCTCAAGGTGATTAAAGGATTTCTATTGTGTTGCAAGAGTAGACTTGCATGTTTTGTGTGTTGATATTTACAAATTTGAGCTTTAATCTCCTCATGGCATGAAGAGCATCTTCCTCCATGAGAGCTTCACTACAAGGTGACATATCATTGTGTTTTTATCATTGATTCCTTTGGTTTTTACCTCTACCTCACAAGGGCATGCACTCTTTGTCTGACAATGGTGTTTGGAGACTTAAGTGTCCTCCAGGGCTTGACTAAGGCAATCCTTTAAACACCACAACCCCCAAACCAAGTCTTATGATTGCAGGTTACAGATGTCGCATTTGGGAAAAGTGGAGTTGCAGGAAGGAGTGGCAGACATCAAGGTTTTGGGATTTGAAGAAAAGTCAGACAAAGGAGCACTTCTAGGACTAGGGTACCTGCAAAAGTGCCCTCCGTAGATAGATTTCGGAAAATAGAAGTTACAGGGCTGATCAGTGTCATGAGGAGGTCCAGATTCCCCAAAAAAGAAGGTACCTTGGACTTAGGCACCCACACCAGTGTCCTCGACTGTTCTGCCTTGGAACCCTGAAAATAGGTATTCTGTAATTTGTTATTTTACTCCCATCTGTAATAGATTTTTCTCTCTTTCATCAATTTGTTGCTATATTTGCATAATTAGGGTTTTAATGGTTAATTAGACACAAGAGAAGGAAAATTAATAATTAAATTCCCTAATCCAAGCTTTCCCTCATTTACAAGTGACCTAGGGTATGATAGTGCTCGCCACTCGACCTTAGATCCTTTAATAATAGGGTGAAATGAGGATTCAAACATCTAAACAACAAAGATTAACAAAATCCAATTTTACCCTAAACACCACATAAAAATGGAAACATTCATATTCATTTGCATTTTCACCAAGCTCTTGAGCACAACTTTCAATTTCTAAATCATAAGCATGTCTCAGGCTACAATCCAAACCACCAGCACATAAATTAGAACCATGAGACACCTCACATGAAGAATCATGTTCTTTCAATTATCTCTCTGTTTCAAGTCCACCCTGGCACTTTGTTGTGTCACACTCACTATTGCAAACAGATTGCCAACACACTTCTTCTTATACATTCATTCTTATATCATTTCCTCGTGGCTAACTTGAAGCATACTTAGCATGTGGAAGGAAACATACCTTGCACCAAAGAAATAGGTTCTCATATGCATCCACATGATCACCATCTTCACATTCATCAACGACAAGTTCTTCACACTAAAATTCCATGGTTGTACTAACATTTATCTGTAATCAGTTATCATCATGTATAGCCACCTCTACATCTACCTCATGCAAGAAAATACTAACTTCTTGATTATCACAAACAGGAACAAGGGAGGGCATCAAATCAAATAAGAAACATGTTTCTTTCTTATCCCATGTTTTACTCACCTATGCATACTCAACATGATCAACCTTACAAGTTGATCCCACTACACATCATCCTCATTGTTCATTGAGCCACATACCTCAACCTTAGGTTGGAAGTCATCATTGGATCTGTCATTATCACTTTCACTAGATGAGCTATCCAACTGAAGGTAGGTGCATTCAATATCCTCATCATCTGCATCATTGTCATATGATGCACCATCTTCCACTTTTACCCTTTTAACTACACAATCATCTTGATTGGATGTTATACACTCATCTAATTTCTTGTATCCATAGGACTAGTACTAATAATAACTTGTTCATTAATAGAAGTACACACACTTGTGGACAACAAACACTTTATGTAGTCATCTCTCAATTTCTCCATGGAGTCTAGGGATAAATATGCATGTTGCATCCTTGTTATTTTCAAATCTTCCCACACATAACTCAGTCTAGTTTCATAGGCATCAAAATACAAATCAATGCAAGTGGAAATGTTAGGTATGAAACCATTTGTAATATAGGAAAGAGCAATAGAAAACCTATGACCAACATCCTTGCTTGATTCTTCCTCTTGCCATTTAATTTTTTCCAACTCTATGACATGATCAGCAGGGTCAAGACCTTTAGAAAATTCTTTTTCAAATGCTACCACAAGTTCATTCCATGAGGCAAAGGACTACCCTAGTAAATTTTAGAACCATTCTTTTACCTTTCCATGTAATGACCTAACAAAAAATCTCATGTACATATGTATTGGTGTGAATATGTTGAACACACCCAAATACTGAGAGGGGGGTGAATCAGTATCTTCAAAACTTAAACTTTCAACACAATGCAAATTCAATCTTCTAACAAGAACAATAATTGTTAACCAAAGTAGCAACAATGAAAGATAAAGCAATGAACACATATGCACAAGATAACACTAGATATACATGGAAAACCCAAGAAGGGAAAAACAACAGTGAGAAATATTACAATAAGTGAACAAGATTATAATTTGTTTTAAGGCTCACTACTTAAGGAAGCACACTGCTCACTAAAAGACTTACAGACTAAGTTGCACAACCTTAGGACAAGATACAAAGGACTTGTAGGATGAAGTGCACAACCTTAGGGCAAGATACAAGGACCTGATGAGACTCACTATCTCAAAGAAGGATACATGAAAGTTTGAATTTACAACATATGTCAACAGTACACTCTACTGACTAAGGTGTTGAAGTGCATTTGATCTATATATTTCACAACTCACATTCCTTAATTCATTATTCCATACACATCCCACCCTCTCACACTTTGTAATTGATTTATTCTTCCATTTATATCCTCCGCAATATCAGAAAACACCAATTAGGTCAGCTAGAACTAGAAACAAATAATAACCTCAACAAGTCAGCCACAAAACACAAATGCAGTGAAATTGGTCCTATCCAGAAGATAAGAGGACCAAAAATGACTTAGTACATCTTTCAATGTGATCTAAAACAACAAACACATTGGTACATAACATCCCAAGTCAGCAACAAGGAAACATGTAGCACTTTACCTGTCATCCCAAAAACACATCTTCCAACTAAATTTACTCTATGTAGTTCTCAACAAGATAGGGCATGACCCAAACACATCTTAACACAACCTCAATTGTTGGCACAGACCCCCAAGCACATAGCACAAGCAAGAGACAAAGCCCTATGGACCAAACATCCACAAATTTCCTAGAAAACCAACTCAAAACAATATGCAACATCTAAGAGATTAACCATTGATGTGTGGATCACAAAGAGACATTCCAAGAATGTCTAACAATACTTCTATATACTTCTTTCTCACTGTCATGCCAAAAACAATTAGTGCAAACCAAATAGATATAGAGCACTTCATCCAAGAAGCCAGAAGACATAGTCATGACATAAAACATTTACAAACTAACTTGTGATGAGCATCATAACATGAAAGTTGAACTAAGACACTACACAAACACTAAGAGCATGTCCACCAAGCCATAGGAACATAAATAAAAACATAGAGAAATTTTGAGCATTTTCTGAACTAGTCCTGACAAACAACCAAACTGCCAATTCATTGCAATTACTAGAGACCTCCTCGGAAACACTGGTGACCAAAAAAGATAATAGTGAAACGTCCACAGAACAAAGATATTGAATCACAAACCCCAAGACCATATCTTTAAAGGAAGAGGAATGCGGAGCATTCTCCCAATCAGTCTTCAAGGTAACTTCCTGCAGCAGAAACCTGAACCAACATCCAAATACCAAAACTTCCTTGTAGCAACACATACTTCCTTAGGAATAACAAGAGCGAGCATACAACATGCTACAAACCATTAGTAAAATCTCCCAACATCAACATTACTTCTAATCCTCATCCTAATACTTCTAATCCTCATCTTAATGCTTCTAATTCTCATCTTAATATATCATCATGATATCATTTTTGATGACAACAAAAATACTCAATACTACTTTAATTGGCATTAAACAAGGCATGACATCCAACCATGAACATCAACAACATCACTATTGGCACACCATCATAGTATACCATCAACATAGGCATCAATAATAGCCCAAAGTGAGTGTTGAAATCAATGACAACCACACCAGTGACAACCTTAGGTAACATATGTGCAACACAATAGGGTTTTTCCTCACTAGTTTAGTATTTCCTAGTTTATTTCCCCTTGTGTGAATAATTCATATTATTAAACTATTTATTAGTTAAATAATATTCACACATCACACATAATTCACAAGTAAAGTTGACTTAGTGAGTCTACTAGATGTTTCTAGTTGTTTCTAGTTGTGTCTAGTTGTTGATAGTTGGCATCTTATCCTCTAATTGTCACATGTGATAAGATTAAGACACTTGTCACATGACTACAACATCTTGTCTCTCATCCTTGTCTTTATAAGCAAGGCTCTTCATGTACATTGTAACAATCTTTTGCATTCATTGATTGAATAGAATTATTTTCTCATTTGATCTCTCTTGTTCTTTCATGAAGTCCTAGATCTTGGGTGGCTACAATCATAGCCAACTCTAACATAGTATAAAATATCTAGGGAAAATCACTGTGTTAGTTAATTTTTTGAGAGGTCTTGACAGTAAATCATGGTGGATCTTGATATTTGAGTATGTTTTCTCTTGCATCGAATGATGACCTGAAAAATTAGAGACTTGATAAAAAAACTAGATTTGGAGGGTTTTCCTCTTTGTGGCCTTGTATTGTAGGTTTATTTTGAAGCATGTTGTTGCCAATCTGAGTACACCATTATGTTCAAGAGGTTCAAGATAGTCAATATTTCCTTTTTTCATCCACATCGGACATTGAAGGCCAAATCTATGAGGGTTTGAAGTTGGGAGGTCCATATCAAGTCTAACAAGTACCTAATCTTTCAGAGTAGTTTGGGTCAAAATTGACCCTACAATTGTGCTCAGGAGGCCCAAAAACCCTACGATTGACTGTCAATTCATCAAAACCAAACAAAGTTGCAGGAAAAGGCAAAAAAATTACTTGATTCCATCATACAAAATATGCTGCAGAGAATATTCTCTAAGCAATAGAATATTTTGGAATTAGAGTTGCATAGTGCTTACACATGTAGAATTAGCTCGTAATCTACTTGGTAAATAAAATATTTTCTAGTTAATAGCTTTATTCGCTAGTTACTTATATTACTTTGTGAATATTTTTTAAAGTATTGTAGGTCATATCCTGCCTATGCATGGTACCTCTGTGTGCAGATAGGGTACCTATACCTGTGACTTGTCCCAACACACCAGTGGGTGTCACATGGCATCCTAGGCCCCACAAATCCTTCATGGGCCCCCAAAATAGCCAACCCACAGACCGGGCCTATACCACATGACAGTGTAAAAACTACCCACGACAGTCAAAACACAACATTAAAAAACCTAAAAGCAAGAGCAAAACCACTCAACGCCAGAGTTAAGTGGTTTTCCATGAGGATTTAGTGGTTTTAGATAGAGCTCGGGCATTGTTAAGCCTCTGTAAGCAATTTCCTACCACACACAAGTGATTTTCAACCATCAAACATGCAAATTCAACATACAGAAGGTGATTTCACCAAAATTAATGGTGGTTTTATCATCTCTAGTAGAATCTTGGCATATACGAGTGTAATGTCAGAAAATGTCCCCTTGGGGGCTTTTCCCTCACAAGGTTTAGCTCTCGGGTCTTTAGTGTGCATTTAGGATATATTGCATCATAATTTGACATCCCGATGGAATGAACCCTAGGTTTTATGGAAAATAGGACCTAGGGGGACCCCTTGAACTTAACCCTACCCAAAAAAGGGGGGGAGGACTTGGGTGCCCACATCATAGTCCTTCCCTATTTTGGGTCAGTCCCATATTTCTAGTGTCAGTTTATGACTGTTATTTGGTCCCTAGGTTGACACGGTAAATTTGAATTACGAAATTCTTGGCGGGAGTGTTTGTAGTTGCATATAAAAGCATGTTTAGGCATTCATTTGTAAACTAGATGATTACAAGATTTCAACTAGATAATCATTAGAAAGATATTGTGTTCTAAAGGTGATTCAAGGATTTCATTGTGTTGCAAGAGCAGATTTGTGTTGTCTATGTGTTTGTATTTGTAGATTTGAGCAATCATCTCCTCATGGCATGAAGAGCTTCTTCCTCCCATGGGATCTTCACAAAAATGTGATATCATTTGTGTTTGTAAGTATTTATCATTTGGTTTTTGCCTCTACCTCACAAGGGCACACACTCTCTATCTAACAACAGTGTTAGGAAGACTTGAATGTCTCTCCGGGGCTTGACTGAGGCAAACCTCTAAACACCACAACCCCCTCCCAAAGTTTCCATGATTGCAAGTTACAGGTTGGAGTTGTAGGCAAAGTGAAGTTGCAAGAGGGTACAACATAGTGTCAGAATTGTAGATAAGAGAAGAAAATAGCTCCCTGGACTAGGGCACTTGCTCTTTAGTCCTCAAAGTTTCACAACGGGGAAACCTATGTGACAGCAGGAACAGGTTGTAGACTGAGCTTCCAGATCCTGACAAAAACCTAGGCCTTGGACTTGGGCACTGGCTCCTTAGTCCCTGACTTTTCTACCTCTAAACCTTGAAAATAGGTGCACAATTGTTTGTCATTTTACATCTTTCTGTAGTAGCATTTTCCGTAATTCATTTGTTTATTGTCATATTTGCATAATTAGGGTTTTAAGGTATAATTGAGCATAAGAGAAGATAATTGGAAATCAAATGACAAAAATCTAAGTTTCCCTACATCTCATAGAGACCTAGGGTATGATAGTACATTGCAACTTGACCCTAGGTCTTTGAATGAAAGGGTGAAATGAGGATATATACACAAAACTACCAAAAACCAAACATCCAAATTTTACCCTTTACATTTTGGTGAACCCATGTGTATTGAACTTGTTTGCACCTTACTGAGTGTTTTTCTTCAGATTTGTATTGATTTTCATTCATTCATATAGTCATTCATCGTATTGCATTGGAAAACTTACAAAAAAATTGAAAAATTGAAAAAATGGAAATAAATTGCATGCTAGGGTTTGCATGTGGCATTAATTAAATTAAATTTCATAAAATTTATAATTTTTGCATTAGATCTGAGTAAAATTTTAGAAAATTATAAAAATTCATTAGTTTGCATTGCATTTTCATCATAAAATTTCTAGGGTTTTGTTGAAAATTGTGAATTTTGCATATAACCTAGTAATTCCAAAATCTAGGGTTTGTAGGTAAAATGTTGTTTCAGATTTTTCTACTGATTTTAGAGACTCATTCAAATTTGCATTTGGCTATAGTCTTGCATTTTAGTACAAATTTGCATTTACATTTCAAAAATTTGTATTTTTGCATAGAAAATTGCAACCAAAAACTAGCATTTTCTTTGATTTTTCACTAGATTTGCACTTGCATTTTGCATGTTAGAGCTTGGAAATAATTTTAAGAGCTGAGATCATTTAATTTTGATCACAAATCAGCTTGAAAAACATTTATATAGCTTTTTACATCAAGATCTCAAATCTAGGGCTTGAAAAACATTGATTTTCACTAGATTTGGCCTTATCGACTCTCTAAATTTGCACCATAGGCATGTTGTGAAGAGTATTCTTGTAATATTTGGGTATTATTAGGGTAATTATCTTCTTCCCCTCCTAAAATCTTCACAACACCTTTTTATTGGGCTCTTGTATTGAAATTTTGGTGAAAAATTGCACATTTTTGCTATATTTGCTCTAGGGTTTGGCATAGTTTGCACTCCAAGCGTGTTGTAACAAATTTTATGGATTGAGGTGACTGATATAATTGCTATTATTTTTTTTACCTCCTAAAATTCTTTACAACACCCCTTTTACTAGGTATTAGAGTTGAAAAATCGTGAAAAATAGCCTATTTTTTGCTATATTTTCACTAGGGTTTGATCTTGAATGACATTATAAGTGTGTTATGATAGATATTTTGGCATTAAGTGGCTGTTATTACTTATATAATTTTCTTTCCATCATCATTTTCCTCACAACACCCTTTTTCATTCTGTTTTGCATTGAGATTTGGTAAAAAAAATCGCATATTTTAGCATATTTTCACTATATTTTGACTTGTCATCATCTTAGATTTGTATCAAGAGTGTGTTTTGAAGGATATTATTGCTATATTGGACTGATACTAGACATATAATTTTCTGCACCTGATCAAAATTCTTACAACACCTTTGCTTTCATTCATTTGCATTGAAAAAAGTACAAAAAATCAAGCATTTAGGTCATTTTTGCATATAACTTTGCACTTGTCTTTTGTATCAATTTTGAAAAGATTTCAAAATATGATTTTGCATTGATTTGAACATATACACATGGCACCTTCATGTCATTTTTCAATGGTATCTTTGCATGCATTTATCAAAGACCTTGATTTTGAACAATTTCTAACCCTCATGAGTGAACATCCTACAATATTAGAGAGCTTAACATAGTTCATCTCCATGAATATTACTACAAAAGATAATGGTGCTAACACCTCTCCCATATCTACTAAATGTGGTGATGATATATGTTAGACTTAGGGCACATAACTGAGAGGGGGTGTGAATCAGTTGTGCAAAACTTTCTCCAATTTACACACTTAAATCCTCTTAGTGATTAGCAGTATATTATACATGAAACATAATGAATTCAAATCAAAAGAAGAAACTCATCAACACAAAAGACACCAAGATTTTGATGTGGAAAACCCGGTTAAGGGAAAAACCATGGGGTGATTAACCCAAGAATGTATTCTCTATTAGAAGAATAGAAAGAACAAAATGGCACCTGCCAATTATGGCTCACTGCCTGAGCACACTGCTCACAAGAGGCTCACTGCCTACAAGAGACACACTGTCTACAAAGAAATAAGTATCACATACATGAACTAGAGAATAGCATCTTCACCATGCTTGAATCAGTTCCATTAAGCTCAATAATTCTGCTCTGCCTTTCACTCTCCTCTTCGCTACCACACACTCATCTCCACACGACACACTTTGAAATTACTTCACAATCCCTTATTTATACATAACATCAACTTAGGAACAAACATCTAAGTCAGCAATCATCCATAAGAACATCCGCAAGTTGAGTAACTCATCCAGTTGGCCAGCCTAAGGAAGAACACCTTCATCCCAAAGCATTTCTTCAATTCCAGGCTCCAACTCTAATGCGGACCGTCAATACGAACTAAACATGATCCAAGGACCTCCACAAGCTTTCCTGAATCACCAAGAACATCTGCACTTCCTCTACTTTTTGAAATCCTTCTCTCCTTGATCTAGAACCTTAAGAACACAGTCTGCCATTACTGTCACAAAGGAATAGATGCTTGTGGACCTTTAAAACATGAACCAATCAAGTTGACACATCATAAGGACTTCCCAAACACTCCTTCAAATCTATAGAACAGGACAAAGCATTTCTGGATCTCACCGGATCTTTCTGTAACACTCTGTCACCTCTGAACATCTACCAGAACCGGTTCTACTTGAACGATTCACAACTTCTCCATATCTTCATGCGGACCTCTGAAATCTCTAATGCAACATCTTAAGATTCATATCTTCGAACCCTTTAATCCGCATCCTTTGATCCTCAACCTATCTTGGACCTTTTACCTTATGATATCATTGTTCTTCACTGTTCCTGACTGAGACTAATTTTCTCAATATCCTCAGCACATAACTCATCCAATCCTTGTCATTAATGCAACAAGAGTATGTTGACATCAATGACAACACTAGTTAGGCCCATACTTGCAACAATATAATCATTTCCTCTAATAATTCTTTCAAAAATGATTCTTCCCATGAGGATATGCTAATGCAAAACACTGAAATCAATGATACACTTCCAACAATAGAAGAAACACACCTTTTGAAAGACATCATGCCTCCTACAATAAAAGAACAAATCTCTCATGATGCTGAGATTCTTCCCTCATTATCCTTACAAGGAGTGGGAGGTAATTGTTGACAACAAAACATTCCACCTAGACAAATGAACTTTGATCTTGGTGCTTCCTCCTCTACAACAAAATAATCCACGAAAGAGTAAAGCCCTATCTTATAAAAACTAAGTCGTAAAGAAAAAAGAAATCAAACGTAAAAGGAGGAAGAGAAGGTGACGAGCTTACCTTCCATCTCAACAAGAAAACATTGATCCCAACATTGAACCCAACAAAGATGATCCTAACAATTAATAACCTTGGGCTATGGTACCTTATGTCCCACTTTCCTCTAACATTAGGGAGTGGGAGGATGACGATGACTTACTTGATGATGAGACCTAGCATGAAGATCCTACAAGTTTAGGGAGTGGGAGGATGATGATCACTTACTTGATGACGAGACCTAGCACGAAGATCCTACAAGTAAGTATTTCTAACCCTTTATCTCTCTTGTGATGTGCTTCCCCCGTGATGTGTTACATGTTGTTTAGGCCTCCTGGGATGACCCATGATTCTCTCATAAGGTCTAGGAGACTGCCTCTATTGTGACCTTCTATTTGTATCATCATTCTTCTATATTGCCTCTCTCTGATTTCATTGTTGTGTGTTGTGTCTTATAGACATAGTGTTGTGGTTGGTAAATTGGGGGCACCCTCCTACATGATTGTCCCTAAGACACTTGTTTCTCCTCTCTTATTTATTGTTTCCCTTCCTCTAGTGTTTCTATCTAGCGGTGGATGATGAAAAACATTTATACTGATGCGGACCTAGCATCCCTTTAGAAAGAAATAAAAAATTGGACTTAGTTCCTAATATGACGATGAGGTTGTATATCTTATCTGACGCTTGGCTAGTAGAAGCACTCGTGATTTCTATATAGTGATTTTGATGGTGTTCTATCTCATTTACAAACCATAACAATATTGTTTCTCTGTGCACTTTGTCTATCTTGAATCTTGCATTCCTCAGATTTCATATGCATTGATGTTGTTTATCATGATTATGTAGACACTAACATGTTTCTTGCAGGGATGTGTTTGTGGGAACATTTGGCGATCGTAAAGTACATGTCACCTTTGGGGGGCATGCGCTTTGCAAAAGTCTGTGTTCCCTTGTGTGTTTTCTTCCTACCTTAATGTGCCTAATGTTGATGCGTGATATCAACCACCTTAAGGTGGGGGCACATATAAGGTAAGTTGTCTGGAGTAAATGTTAGCAATGTGCTTGTCCTCAGGTGCAGTTTAAAGACTTGTGCAATGAGTACATCCTGCACTTTGATTTTGTTTACAATCAATCAATCAATCAATCATTTAAGCCCTCTACAGAGGCGGGGATGGTGTATTTCTCAGAGTAGATTGCACATCCTATCATTTTCAAAAGTCCTCATTGGGAGGTGGGGAGCAGTTTTGTGACTAACGCAACCCTTAAGTTTGTCTTCGGTGATTGTTGTACGAAGCCCAATCATCAGTGTGTGCCTATAATGTGCCTAAGATGGTGTTGAACCTAAAAATAGGAACACTCCATCGCTTGTTGGCCATGTTTTATTTGTGTCTTCAAAGTGTGTGTTTGGTGTGCTTGTTGCCCCATATGCAGTTTAAAGACCTATGTGATGAGTACATCCTACATTATGGGAGGTTTGTTTACTTTCCTATACTTGCATCTACATTTCATATATACATGAGAAAAAGAAAAGAAAAGAAATCATTCCTGTCTTCTATGCATTAATGTGTCTTCTATGCATTTACTATATTCTCTGTGTTTTGCATGACTGTAACTGTCTTCTATTTATTTTGTGTTCCTGTCATTGTCTTCAATGTGTCTGGCATGTCTTCTCCGTGCTTGGCATGTTTGCTGTGTTTCTTGACCATACTTTAATGCATGTATTGGCCTTACATTTAAACATAAATTAAAGTGGGGGCTAAATGTAATGTCAAAAAATGTCCCCTTGGGGGCTTTTCCCTCACAAGGTTTAGCTCCTAAGTCTTTAGTGTGCATTTAGGATATCTTGCATCATAATTTGACATCAAGATGGAATGAACCTTAGGTTATATGGAAAATAGGACCTAGGGGGACCCCTTGAACTTAAACCTACCCAAAAAAGGGGGGAGGACTTGGGCGCCCATGCCTTAGTCCTTCCTTTGGGTCAGTCCCAAGTTTTGAGAATCAGTTTATGACCGTTATTTGGTCCCTAGGCCGACACGGTAAGTTTGAATTACGAAATTCTTGGTGGGAGTGTTTGTAGTTGGATATAAAAGCATGTTTAGGCATTCATTTGTAAACTAGATGATTAAAAGATTTCAACTAGATAATCATTAGAAAGTTATTGTGTTCTAAAGGTGATTCAAGGCTTCCTTGTGTTGCAAGAGTAGATTTGTGTTGTCTGTGTTTGTATTTACAGATTTGAGCAATCATCTCCTCATGGCATGAAGAGTTTCTTCCTCCCATGGGATCTTCACCACCAGGTGATATCATTTGTGTTTGTAAGAATTTATCATTTGGTTTTCACCTCTGCCTCACAAGGGCACACACTCTCTATCTAACAACGGTGTTTTGAAGACTTGAATGTCTCTTCGGGGCTTGAATGAAGCAAGCCTCTAAACACCACAACCCCCTCCCAAAGTTTCCATGATTGCAGGTTTTAGGTTGGAGTTGCAAACAAAGTGAAGTTGTAAGAGGGTACAATAGAGTGTTAGAATTGCAGATCAAAGAAGAAAATAGCTCCTTGGACTAGAACACCCTCTCTTAGTCCTTAAATTTCTGCAACGGGAAAATCTCTGTGACAACAGGAACAAGTTGTAGACTAAGCTTCCAGATCCCAACAAAAACCTAGGCCTTGGACTTGGTCACTCACTCCTTAGTCCCCAACTTCTTTGCCTCTGAACCCCAAAAATAGGTGCACATTTATTTGTCATTTTACATCATTCTATAGTAGCATTTTCTATAATTCATCTATTTACTGTTGTATTTGCATAATTAGGGTTTTAAGGTATAATTGAGCATAAGAGAAGATAATTGGCAATCAAATCACAAAAATCCAAGTTTCCCTACATCTCATAGAGACCTAGGGTATGATAGTACATTGCAGCTCAACCCTAGGTCCTTGAATGAAAGGGTGAAAGGAGGATATATACACAAAACTACCAAAAACTAAACATCCAAATTTTACCCTTTACAACCAGCAAATTTTTTTCTTTTGTAAACGTTAGCATGATTCCATTTCCTAGTAAGTGACATCATTTTTCAGTGATCGTATAGGAATATTCTAGTAGCATCTCAAAGATTCTATTTGTTGATGTTATCTTTCCAGTGTTGACATCATCCTTTGTCTGCCCCTTCCTAACATCATCTTCCTAACTATTGATGTCATCATTCCAACATATCTTTTGGAATATTCTAGGGAATCTTCTAATATTTTGTTACTTATTCTACTGAAGTCATCACCAGACTTGGCCCACTTTGCCCCCCTCTGATTGAGCTTTTTGTTTTGACAGTCCAACTTTGAAGGCCCATACCTTGCTCAATTTTGCTTCATTTTTCATTCAATTTTTTTATTTGGGCTAGAATTCCATAGTCTTCGCAGTGTTGCAATCAGATTTTGGTTCTAGTTCCTAGATTGTCTAGAAATTATAGTTTTACCTTAGTAGTTCCTATTTTCAAAACTTCAAAGGATTTCTTTAGGATCATACGGTAACATTTTTTTGTGATTTTTTTGAAAGTACATAATTTTTTGACTACTTTCTAGATCATCTATTAGTTTGATCTAGTTTTGCTAAAAAATTATACTTTCAGTTCTAGCCTAATCTTGGTTTTTGTATTATACTAAAATCAAAGACCACTTTGTTATTTTGGCTTTTGGAAGTTGTAATTGGACTAAATATAAAGTCCCACAATCATTTTTTGATGGGAAGGTGCTCACATTGATTGAGTAAAAGGGGGTTTGTACATGTGTTGTTCTTTTTTGTACTCTTGTATCATGGATCCAAATAAACTTCCTCCACTCACACCATATAACTATCATGAGTGGAAAACTAAAATGGAGAATCATTTAATAAGTTTGAAAATTCGTAGAGTAATAATGGGTACATAAATTGAACCAATAGTAGTTGTAGAAAAGAGAACATGGTACAATAGATGTGATCAAGCCTATGGAACATTATGCTTGTCTATTTCTCCTGTTTCTTATTGAATCTTGTAATACACCTAATGAAGTGTGAACTACCTTAGAGAATCTCTTTGGTAAGAAAGATACTATGAGAGGTTTCAAATTGGAGAATGAACTAATTGGTTTGAATCCAACTATCTTTGCAAGAATCAAAGACTTCTTCACAAAGCTAAAATCACTTAGATTGTAGCTCAAACAATGTGTAATTGAGAAAGAGTACACTTAATTAATTCTTTCAATCCTTGCCAAGCTTGGTCCTAACTATTCAGTTTTTGTTTCTACCTTTTATGCTACTATGGATACATTTGGGAAAGCATTCACAATGCCTTCACTTCATGATTTTGCCACATCACTCACAAGGGAGCAAGCTAAGTGGTGCAGGAGCACCTAGTCAAATTTTGTCAAATTGATGTAAATAGGAGTCTAATGTTGAGTTTAGTGTGTCAAGTCAAATTTTGATGTAATAAGGTCATGTTTGACCATGTTTCATGGGTTAGGGTCTTTGTTTAGTTTCTCAGTTTAATTTTACAAATATTATCATTATTGGAAAAGGCAAAAATAAGTGCAAAAATAGGAATATGAAGTCATCAGTGGATAGAAGGCATTTGAATGGTTGGAAAATCAAAGGTTAGTTGGGGATTTGTTGAAAATAGTCAAAAAATAATTTGTAAGTCAAAGACATAGTTGGGAAGTGGATTCTTGATGATAAAACAATAAAAAAAACTCTGTTCTTTCTACTTTTTCGTGTGTTTTACACTATTCCAGCCAGTGCTATGACCCTGTACAACACTTTCATGACACAAAATTAATTGTATGTGATAGAGGAGAGAATCTACTTTATTTTGGTCTTTGTTGCATTGAATTTCATCAGGTTTGAAGTATTTTAGAGCTATTTTTTCTAAAAACATTAAGAAAACCCTAGGTAATGAGGGTTTTGATTGAAAAAATGAGTTTATGAGCAATGCCACTGTTGGAAACTTATAAAAACTGGTGAATAGGTAGTAGATATAGTACTTTTAATGATTTTGGAATTTTCAAGAGTAGGGAAAGGAGTTTGGGTTGAATTTGAGGCTGCTCTAGATTTAATTTTTCATATTTTAGGCTTAGCTGATAGGAGACTAGTCCATTTTTTAAGGGTTCCATACAAAGTGACCTACGTTGGTTCTAAAGTATGTTGTGTAAAGCCCAAATGGGTATATGAATCTGCCTTTACAATATAGGTGTGATGTCTACAATGAAATTTATGTCAAAAAAACTCAATTTGTTGCCCCACCTTCAAGGCCTAAAGAGGCAGGACAGTCAAAATTGGGGCATGTCCGTACAAAACAAACCCCCTTCATTTTGGAATATGTTAAATAAGATCCAAAAGGAGAATTTTAATGTGTTTACATTTTGATTTGCAGGTCTATCCTAAGAGATATGCCAATGTTAGGAACCCATGTTTAAGCCTTTTCTTTACTTTGCTAGTATATTACATTTGGATACATATGCTTTGTAAGTTGTCCCGTGAGCATATTGTATTATCCCACATTCATGCAAAGTAATAGTTGTTTAGATTAGAGTTCGTATATAAGTACGTTTTGAGGCCAATGAAGTCATCCATGAATTTATTGTATTGAGCTTGCTCAAATGAGGTTGCCCCCTCGAAGTGGCCTGCGATCAATAAATTCCTTCTGTGTTTCTACTATTTATATGTATTTTTGTTATTTCATGCATTTTTTTAGTATATTGTTGTAGGAGGTTCCTCTCATCTGGTATCAGAACACTTTCTTGGGCTTGCTGGGTGGAATTTCTACCAAATTTTTTTCCGCAGTGGCCTGTAGGCACTGTGATTATTGCAGTAGTTCTTTTTTCGTATCTGCATTGTTCATTTCAATTATAGGTTCAGATTAGGGAATAATCCCTATCCACTTAACTATGGGAAGTGCTTGGACGTAGCCCTAAAACTCATTGTGAGTACCACAAGAACCCCAAAGTAGCTAGCCCATTGAGAGGACCTGCTAGCAAAAATGGCAATGGCCCCTACCTGATTGACTAGTTCCCATCCGTGAGGTAAACCAAGAGCTATCATTTGTGGCAAAGCAATTATCAGTTTTACATGACCCATGGAGTGATGGGTACTGCCCCAATATGCAAGTCGTTAGACATCATTGGTAGCCAGGTGAATCTCATGAACCTTTAGGAAGCCGAACATACCTAAGGCCCATATCTATTGACAGCTGGCAAATTGTAGATTGAATCCATCCAGCACAGTTGACAGACAGTTTCCAAAAAAAAAACCATATCTTCCTTGTTTTAGCTCTGTTTCCTTTCAAAATTCACTGAAACCCCTAAAATTCCATTCTGCATATTTTCTTCCTTGAGGACCCTATCCCAAATTCCACTTATTGAAGCTAGAAATCCCACATTTATCTATTTTTAGGGTTTGCCATAACTTCAATTCTCCACCAATAGCCTTCAAATTTTGCCACAGTGTTCATTTCATACTTCTGCTCCTTTGTGCATCTTGGACAAATTTTCCCATTCTTTCACCCTGCTTCTAAAATCTCCATTTTCTTCTCCTCTTTCCCTCAGAAAGTATCCAAAACCTAGTCAAACCCCAATTACCCATTAGAGCTTTTCCCAAATCCAAATTTTCCTTTACTAAAAAAGTTTTTATTTTTGTTTTTCTAACCATTCCCAAACAAAAAAAAATCTCTTGGTTATGATTGTCACCCACGCAGGAGAAAAAACCATGGAGGATGAACTTGTAGCCCTCAAGTCCAAACTCCAAGATCTGGATGAAAAAATTCTTGGCCTTAATTTTTAGCATTCAGCCATGAACGATAGACAGTAGCCAAACTCTTCTACAGACACTGGGTTCTCTTCTTCCAGCAATTTTTCATGGGCCAAAGCTTGATTTTCCTTGCTTCAATGGTGATGATCTGACTGGATGGATATACCAGGTAGAACAATATTTTATTTTGCATAATACTTTTGATGTCAACAAAGTCCACTTGCATCCTTTCATTTAGAACATGAAGCCCTTCAATGGTTCCGTTGGTACATCAAGGCTCATGACGAGCCAAAATAGACAGATTTTTGCAAATTCATTTTGCAATGATTTGGCCCTAGTGCTTTTGATGACTTCACAGGAGCACTCACTAAACTGTGCCAAACATGCACTGTGAGAGAATATTAAATAGAATTTGAAAAATTGGGCAATCACATAGAGGGATTGTCTGATGAATTCTTCAGGAGTCATTTTGTCAGTGGTCTGAAGGATGCAATTCACTCTTAGGTTAAAATGTTCCATCCAAGCACAATGATAGAAGCCTTAGGGTTGGCTAAGTTGGTAGATGACAAGATCACAGCTGAATAGTGCTCCAAATCCAATTTTGTTTCATTTAGAAATACGGTTTCCCAAAGATCTCAAATAATGCCAGCTCCTAGGACAACTCCTATCAAGCATTTGACTGAAGCAGAGATAAGGGCACATAGAGAAAAAGGGCTTTATTATAATTGTGATGAGAAATTCACTCAGGGACATAGATGTGTTGAGCAAAAGCTCTGAGACTGCATACAAGTTGTTGAAATGGTTGGGCGAGATCTATCAAGCCAAGAGTATGGTAAATAAACTTTATTTAAAAAGAAAATTGTTTTCCATGAAAATGCAAGAAGGTGAATCAGTTGCAGAGAATTTAAATTCTTTTAAGTTGTTAGTGAGTCAGCTTGATTTAGTAGATGTTGAGGTTAGTGAGGAAGATAAATGTATCCTACTTCTTTGTTCTTTACTTGAGTCTTGGGAGAATATTATCCTTGCTATCACTACTAACCTCGTGGATCCAAAGTTGGATGCTCTTGTTTCAGTGCTACTGTCACAGGAATTGAGGAAGAAGAGTTCAGATAGTTCAGGGGATGCTCTTAGTGTCAGGAGAAGGTCTAAGGAAAGAGGACCTAAGGGAGATTAGAAAGGGGCTAAGGACAAGTCCAAGGGCTAGTCTAAGACTCCTAGTAAAAAGAACAGAGTTAAGTGTTGGAATTGCAGTAAAAGGGGACATGTGAAGGAGTGCATAAATCCCAAGAAACAATGGGAGAGTGCTTCGGATAAGTCCTCAATGCAGGTGAAGAAGTTTTACTTTCTGCATGTAATCTTGTTTCTAATGATCATTAGTTGGCTGACTCAGGATTCTCATTTCATATGACTCCACATAAGGAATGGTTCTCCTCATATGAAGAATATGATGGAGGTAATATCTACCCTGGTGACAACTCTACATATCTAACTGTCAGGAAAGGAAAGGTATTGTTGTGTTTCAGTGATGGGAGGATTAAAACCCTCCCTGGTGTTTTGTATGTTCCTGGATTAGCTAGAAATATGATTTCAGTTTCAAAGTTGAATGATTTGGGAATGCATGTGACATTTGACAAGCATGGCTGCAAATTGGTGAGAGGGAACTTGGTGGTAGCGAAAGGGAAGAGATCCAGGAACTTATTTAAGATTGAAGCCACTACAGTTTGTAATGCCTCCTATGTATCTGAGGCCACTACTAAAAATACATGTATGTTGTGGCACCGTAGATTGGGCCACACAAGCAATAATGTATTAAAAACTATTAAGAATAAAAATTTGTTGGATGGTTTCTCCTATTCTGATGAGCACTTTGATTTCTGTGAGCATTGTGTGTTTGGTAAACAAAACAGAAAATCATTTCCTTCAGGAAGCAATAGAGCAAAAGAGAAGTTAGAAATTATTTATCTGGATGTGTTTGGACATGTGGATAATGAATCTATCAAAAAATCTTGTTATTTTGTAACCTTTATTGATGATGTATCCAGATTTACATGGATTTATTTTATGAAGCATAAATATGAAGTTTTCACTAAGTTTAAGGAATTCAAAGTCTTAGTAGAGAACCAATCAGGTTTAAAGATAAAAATATTAAGATCTAAAAATGGAGGGGAATATTGCTCTAAGAAATTTGATGAGTTTTGAAAGAATGTAGGTATAATCAAACAAAAGACAATTCCATATACACCACAACAGAATGGTGTTGCAGAAAGGATGAACTGAACAATTATGGAAAGGGCCAGAAGTATGCTTAATGATGCACAGTTGGATAAATGCTTTTGGGCAGAGGTTGTGTACTACTTGCTACTTGATAAACAGGTCTCCTTGTAAGGCTCTTGATTCGACACCTTATGAAGTGTGGACAGGTAAGAAACCTTTTGTTTCACATTTAAGGGTTTTTGGTTGTGAGGCTTTTGTTCTTGTGCCTAAGGAAAAGTGATCTAAGTTAGATCCAAAATCTGAAAAGTGTACATTCATTGGATATGGTGATAATGTGAAAGGTTATAAGCTTTGGAATCCACTAACCCGCAAGATTATATTTTCTAGAGATGTTATTTTTAGGGAACTTAGAGCTATTTTTGAACCTGAGCAACCAAAAGAAAAAGAAGAAAAAGTAAACAAGGTGCTGTAGACACCCTAAAATGACCAGGTCGCCGCACCACTTGCTTTTCGTAATCTGTCGAATCACCTGCATTTCAAACATTAATTAAATAATCCAATTATTTAATTAATTTCACCAAATTCTTCTAAATCACATACTTTCGACATTAATTAAATAAGTTCTCTTTATTTAATTAATTAAATTAAATTCCTCTGTTATTCTTCCACAATTAAATAATTTCAATTATTTAATTAGACCATTATCCTCTTTTCAAATTTTAAAACCATATTAATTAAATAAACCTAATTATTTAATTAATTCAACAAATTCCCTCTTATCTACAATTAAATAATATTTAAATTATTTAATTAAATCTAAATCATTCTTTCAAAATCATGCACAACAATTAAATAAATTTATTTATTTAATTTTCTTTCAAATCTTCTAAATTAAATAATTCTAATTATTTAATTATTTCTTCCAATAATATCTTCTCTAAATTTAAATAAATCAAATATTTATTTAAATTGCTTTTTCATCTAATTTGAGTTATCTCTAATATAACTCAAGTTTTCTGTATTTAATAAAGCAAAATATCTTCTTTTCTCATGCAAATCTATTCTTCTTGTTTTAAATCACTTAACTGATCATTACATTCTGTTAATTGCTTTAACTCATTCTTCTATTCTTGATAACTCCTCTCATGCAAAAGAAAGCAAGACACTTGTCTTCTTCTCATTCGTTGCACGTTCCTCAACTTATCTCCTCTGTTGATTCTTCTGAATTATCTGGACCATTGATCGATCTTCATTGAAACCTATATAAACCCCCCTCATCTCCTTCATTGAGCCTCTCTCTTCGATCGTATTCTCAGGCATACTTAACAGAGCTTTGAGCATACAAAATGCGTCGATTGAGCAACCTTACGATCTCTTAACATTGATCTTTGAGCACATTGAGCACACTACTTGCTTGTTGCAGCTATGGTTTCGTAACTTGATTGAGCAATCCACACTTCTCCAAAAGGGAACAATACAGGTTTTGGTAAGAGCTTTCATTTTGTCTTTGATTTTATGATAATGGCTTTTACTTAGATTGGTTCACTTTATGTGATTGGTTTTTGGTTTTATTAGTTTAGATTTAATCAATTTTTCCTCATACACATTCTGGCACGCCCGGTGGGACCCACTAATCCCTTTGTTTCTTTGAGAAATTATTTTTTTGAAGTCACAGTACGGTACAACGCAAATGACATTTCAAAGCACTTCTGGTAGCTTCATTAAGCACTATTGGAGGCACAGTTCAGCACCCTTGGGGGCACTGCGGCGCTTCTAGCAGCACAGAGCGACGCTTTTGGTATCACAGAATGGCGCTCTCAGCAGCATCGTTAAGCGCTTTTAGCTAAATTAGGTTTTTGACTTCATTTTGTGTTTTTGCAGGGTTTTCTCGTTGCATATCTTGTGGATTTGTCTAACAAGCTGTTGTATTTGTCTTTCAAACCTGCTTTTTGATACTTCCTAAGCTGATTTATTTAGGGATATCTTTGGTATTTACGTTACTCTATTGTGTTGCTACACTTTCTGCATTTTCTTGATTTCACGATTTAGATCTATCAGATATTATTGCTCAAAACAGTAGATCAACCATGAAATCCCATTTTGATCTGGTTATTTTGATAAAAGCTAATCTTTTTATGATCTGAGACCATGCAGCGCATTTGGTATAAGGTAATTGCACTTTTGGATACACAGTAAAGTGCTTCTGGACTTTTGTCAGCGCTTTTGGTATTATCCTTCGACGCTTCAGGTAAAAATTGTAGTGCTTTTGGCATAACAGTATCGCGCTTCTGGGTGCACAGTACAGCGCCTCTGGATATTATTCAGCGCTTCTGGTAATATTCCCCGACGCTTTTGGTCTGTGTCAGAGCACTTTTGGAAATACAGTAAGTCACTTCTGGTAAGATAGTGCAGCGCTTTTGGTCAAGTTGATTTGTCTTTTGCTAACTTGTGAATTTTTGGTGGAACTGACTGACTTGTTGCAGCTTCTTATTACTCACACAGAGCAAATAGGTGTTTTTTAACATGTTCATGCAGGACGAGCATTGAAGACCTCTTGATTTATCTCACTAAGTCTTAGAAACACATTGCATGCTTAAAAGGATAATTAAACAAATCTTTTTTTTGCAAATCTAAGCCTTAGGAACATACTGCTTTTCTTAAGGGACAATGGACATGTATGCACAAACACCTCAATTTTCTAAGGGACAATGGACATGAATGCCAAACACTTCAATTTCATAAGGGACAATTGACAACTACAAACATGTGTGTCCCTAGTTTAGTTGCACCTTATTTTTCTTATAACGGGACAATTGAACCTTTGTTTGACGTGCTTGCTCTTACATTTCTGTACTTCCTTTAGAAGGGCCTGCTTTTGGATTGCACTTCATCCAAAAGGGACGACCCTAAGCGGAGTTTTCCTTTGAACCACTATATAAGGGGGATAAGGTGAAAGCCAAGTCCTAACCGACGTCAGCCTTACCTTGTGGTGCCAAACTGAAAAGAGGTGTACTAGCTCTTTGTGGAAACAATTTTCACATTGAGTGAAGTGTTTGATACTCTTAGTAGGATTGGTTAAAGCTTTTAGTAGCTTATCGCATTGCTCGTAAGGCGTTGGTCCCTCAAAGTCACTAAGAACCATTCTAGATAGAGACTACTTGACCTACCTCCGAACATTGCGGTAATCATCAGTGCAAGGGGAATTGATTTAAGCTCTTAAGATACTCACCATTGGCTCCCTTGAGAAGAGATAGTATTCCCTTGGACATAAAGCTCTTGTGACCTACTTGAGCTTTCCAAGGGGAGGGTGAGATATCCCTACCTATCGTCTCTCACAAAGATACTAAATATCTGACACCTTTATGGAATGATATTTTTATCGACGGAGTATTAAGCTGTGAGCTGATCTACTGCAATGAAACCTTGTCTCTAGGGATAAAAAGTGCTTGTTATTGATTACAATTGTCTTATACCTGTGGAAACATTGAGCTTGTTTGGAGCCTTAAACATACACTATCTGTTGTGTCAGTCCCTTGTTTGTGCCAACATTACTTGTGTTTTCTCTTGCCAACAAATCCAATCAGAAACAGAAACAATCTATCAAAATTTTGCCTTTTAGAAACATCAGACACTACTTCAGCGCCCCTAGTATTACAACAGCTCACCTTTGGTAGTACAGTAGATCGCCTTTGGCATAACAGTAATTCACCTCTGGCAAAACTCTACTTCAGCGCCCTTGGTATAACAGTAGCTTGCTTTTGGTCACTGTAGCTCACCTTTGGCATAGTAGTAACTCACTTCTGGTAGTTCAGTCCGTCGCCTTTAGCATCACAGTAGCACGCTTTTGGTTGCATAGTCCTGCGCCTCTGGTCAAACAATATAGCGCTTTTGGTCCAATACTTTGTGCATCAGAGTTTGTCCGTTTCTCCAAAGCATCACACAGAAACCTAGCATTACCTTTCTTGTCCTAGTGTATTCCATGGTAACCACTAGGCTCCAGCAAACTATGAAGTCCAAGTAAGTTGTCTCTAGGAAGCGCAAGTCGCCTCCTCACACACCGCAATCAGGTTGTCTCAACATTACTCCCAAGGTCACTCCTAGAACACTTGTGGCAAGATCTACCAATTCGCCAAACATGCCGCACATTGACCAACCAAGCAATCCTCAAGAGGATAGGATCCCTTTGATAAGGACATTGCAATACACCACTGGCTTGCCTCCGGATTTTGTCCCTTAAGGTTATACTGTAGATTTAGTCCCATCTCAAGAAGAGCGACACTTTGAAATAGGTCAATCCTCTCAAGTAGACGAGCAAGATCTTAATGAATTTATATAAGATCATGGAGCTGTGGCCGCCTTTGATAAAATCCTTAGTGAGAACCAAGATCATTTCTTTCACTTGCTTGCAGAGCAAGGCACCAAGCTACCTCAAGATTTTGATTTATCCACTCTCAAGGAGGACAACACCACCCAAGATACCATACAAGCAGTTCAAACCATGTCCATGGTGACTACGCCCTTACCTACACAAGGCTCGTAGTATACAAATCCCCTTTTTCAAAACCCAACAGAAGAGAGAGCCATATCACCGCTTTTGACTCCTATGTAGATCTATAAAAACCAACAAGAAACTCTCCAATGTCAAGCAGAGTTAGCTAAGCAAGCCACCTTAGCTCAATTGAATCAAGTGGAATCTTGGTTACCCCATCACACAAAGGTTTCCCACCAAATTACAATCTAGGGAACAATTATGTAGCCATGCAACAAGGGTCTCAACAAATGCCACCTCCTATATCATCAGACCTTCATGTCTCTCAACCAATTAAAGTCATGCAACCCCAACCACAACATTCTTCTACTCTCGTCCTTAATCAACCCCAACCACAACATTCTTCTACTCTCATCCTCAATCAACCCCAACCATCGCAAATCACGTCTACCTACGTCCCTCCTCCACAACGTTCATCCTCGCTCAACTTATTTCACACATTGCCTAGCCACTCTCAACATTTCCAACATCAAGTTTCCCAAAGCTATGTGCCGCCATCACAACCTAATCAAACACACTTTAGCTTTCCTCCACCCAATACTTTTCTTCAACCATCACAAAGCCAGCATTCTTACCTAGCACCACCTCCACCTCTACCAAATCAAAACCTCCAATTTCAAGCCAATCTGAACCAAATGTACAACCCATATGATCCCAATCAATCTTACGACCCTTATAACACCAGTGTGCATGGCTTACATTATAATCTTCCGTATGGGCAGCACCAACCACTTTTTGGACAACAGGAGATGTTACCAACCCCTCCCACGACTATGGAGCTAAAGATCACCGAAGTTCAACAGCAGCTATCTGATCTTACGTTTGGCCACACCAAAAAGACCTTCTCTTTAGAGGAAGTGTGTCCTTATCCTTTTGATCGGTCATTACCAATGATCCCTTTTCCTCAAAATTTCACTATTCCCAAGCTCGATAAATACAAAGGAAAAGGTGACCCAAAAGACCATCTTAGGAAATTCTATCTTGTTGCTTCGAGGTCTCACATAATGACACATATCTTATGCGTCTCTTTCCTCATAGTCTTGGAGGTCAAGCTATAGAATGGTTCTCACACTTACCCACGGGTATCAAGTCTTTCAATGAGCTAGCAAAGAAGTTTGCCACCCACTTTTCTTATAACGCAGAGCATGAGATTTCCATGACTGATCTATGCAACAATAAATAGAAAAATGGTGAAACTTTCATTTCTTTCCTCCAACAATGGAGACAAATGGCTAGCAAATTCCCTTTCAAGATTCCAGAGAAACAACTTGTTAGCATATTTGTGCAGAACCTCAACCAAGAGTTAGGTTTCCATTTGCAAATTCTTAGTGCTACAACCTTTGACAAAATCACATATAAGGGAATCAATATTGAGAAGGCCCTCATTGCTAAGGGTGTGGTCAAAATCTTCAAAGAAACGAAAGACAACGCTCCTCATCAACAATCGAATGATAAACACAAATATTGGAACAAAAACAAAAACGTGGTCAACGATGGGGTGGTTGATACTAAACATGTCCAAACATTGCAAACATCACTGCAGCTCTCCAAACCAAGTCAAGCTCCACCTCAACAACAGTAGCAACAAAGGCAGCCTTATCAAAACCAACAACAATGACAACAAGAGCGGCTTCAACAAGATTACCCTCCGTGACGTCAATTCACTCCCTTGGGAGTGCCCATCAAATCAGTCTTACATCAAGCTTTGCAGAAAGGGCTCATCACCTTACCTGATGCTCCCCCATATGGCGAGCCTGTTTACAAAACTACATGTTACAGAGACAATGAATATTGTGGGTTCCATAGGAGTAAAGGGCATCGAACCACATCTTGCATGAAACTTAAGCACCTCATCCAAAACCTCATCGATGGTAATCAAATCACTTTTGAGAATGAATCACCAGGTCAACACACGAACAAGGATCTCGACATGTACAAGGAACCATTCCCTCATCATGGTCCACCTCCTCCGTAGGATAGAGGTAAAGGTATCAATCATGCTTCCACTTCCTTTGATTCCATTGTAGGTCGTTTTGAAGAAAGTCGAGTGTCTACCCTCATGATCAAAGGCAAATCTATGGATTGCGCTATTACTACTCGTCGTGGTCATGTCACCATTCGTGGTCCTACACCTAGTCTTTCGGTTTAATCTGATTATAATCTTGTCAAACATCTAGGGAGAACACTAGCACAGATCTCTATTTTGGACCTTCTACAGTCATCACCTGCACATAGAGTGGTGCTAGAAAAAGCCCTCCAAGAGTCTTCCGTTCCTAACAACATAGCGGTCGCAAATTTCCAAGCTATAGTAGGTAACATTGCTTCGCCCTACAATGTGGTCTTCTCTGAGAAAGACCTCCCCTCCCATGATCCATGTCACAATGATGCCCTGCATATTGAAGTTCTCATCCATAAACGCAAAATCAAACGTATACTCATAGACGGTGGTGCTGGTCTCAACATATGTTCTTTAAAGTTACTAAAGCAATTGGGATATTCTGAGGATCACGTCAACACTGATCATAGTATTACAATCAAGGGGTATGATGATGCAGAACGCCGTTCAGAAGGTGTTATTCACTTGCCTATACAACTGGGCCCTGTCATGCTTGAAACTCGGTGTCAAGTTCTTGATATTGAGCTACCTTACAACATTATCCTAGGTCGCCCATGGATCCATGCAATGAAAGCTATTCCCTCCATGTACCATCAGTCCCTAAAATTCTGATTCAATGGTACAGAGATCAACATCCTAGGAGACTCTAATCCTTTTGAATTCTATTGTGTGTTACAAGGAAGCTATAAAAATTGCAACCAAGTGCCTAAAAATGACAAAGCCCTTGAATCCCCACTATATGTTGATCCTGAAACTCTGACGCAAGCCTCTACAAGTGAATCTACACCCCTCCCCAAAATCATAGCTCGCATCCACGATATAGGCTTTGGCACTTACGATATCTCAGAATCTTGTTGTGTAGGGCGGATGCCTTTATCTCCAAAATCTTACGGCCAACCACCCATTGCCAAAGTAACCAAAAAAGCAGCTATTCCTCCCCCAACATTCCTAACCCAATTCCAACATGGACGATTATTGGAAGAGGAAACTATTGAGAACATTTCTTCTTGGCTCTATAAGGAGAAAGAACTAGTCACAATACCAGTCAAGCAATACGACAATGGTTTAAGGATAGTAAAAAACAAAGGCAAAGGTGGCCTTGGGAAATAGAATCAAGGAACTATGGAACCCATTGTTGTAACAAAGAAGCTAGACAAGAAGGGATTAGGATTTGGTAAGAAGGTACCACACACCTTGGACATCGAGTATATCCTCGACGTGGTAGCTAACACTTTTCCCACCGATTCGACGTCTATAGAGGATACCATCGATGACTTGTCCCTCCATATGACCAACCTATTCGCAGAATCCTCCATTTTTACGCTATCCTCTGTATCCTTAACTTCCACCACCAGCACCCAGAATGTCACACTTGTCTACCCTGAACTTATTGATTGGGACCAACAAGGGTCCCCCATAATAGATGTATTTCAGAATGATGAAGCTTTAGCTGAGTTCATGGGACTTCGGGAAGGTATCGCTCTTGGCAATCATAAAGCAGGTTTTGTAATGGAACTAGAGCCAACTGCTTATTTTGGTGAGAATGCCAAATCCTCCAGTCGCAAAAGTACAAATAAAGAAAGATCTCTAAGTGAAAACCACAGTGTGGCACCTCCTGATCACAAAATAGTAAAAACAAAGGACATATCCAAAGGTGAAAACCCAACTGTGGCACCTGAGGATGGAGGATTTGACCTTCCCCTACCATCTAAGTATCAAGATAAATTAGCTCTCCTAAAGGAAGATTCTACAAAGATAAACCTTGGCATAGAACAAAATCCAAAGACCACATTCCTAGCAGCATCATTATCTGAAATAGAGCACAAAAATCTTAACAACTTCTTCTTGCAATGAACCATCAACTTTGCATGGACCTATGTTGATATGCCAGGGTTAGACCCTAAGCTAGTAGTCCATTATCTCACAGTTGATCCCAAAGTGAAACCAGTCAAATAGAAGTTGAGAAAGATGCACCCTCAGATAGCTCTCTTGGTCAAAGTGGAAATACAAAAGCCGTTAGATGCAAAGTTTATACGACCAATTGACTATTCAGATTGGGTCTCAAACATTGTACCTGTGTCTAAACCCAATGGGCGTATCCGCATGTGTAATGATTTCAGAGACCTTAACAAAGCATGTCCTAAAGATGACTTTCCACTACCAAACATTGACATTATAGTGGACTTGACAGCAGGTCACGAGATGCTTTCTCTCATGGATGGATTCTCAGGTTACAATCAGATAAGGATAGCTAAAGAAGATCAACATAAAACAACCTTTACTTATCCTTGGGGCAATTATTGTTGGTGTGTCATGCCGTTTGGTCTAAAGAATGCAGGAGCAACCTATTAGAGAGCAATGATAGTGATCTTCCATGATCTCTTTCATCACATCATGGAAGACTATGTTGATGATATACTGGCTAAATCTTCTAGGGCAGATCACATACAGGTTCTAGGACAGATCTTCAACAGGCTCAAAAAATACCAAGTAAGACTCAATCCAAAGAAGTGTGTATTTGGTGTAACATCAGGGAAGCTGTTGGGATACATTGTATCTCGTAGAGGCATCGAAGTCGATCCAGCAAAAGTAAAGGCTATAGTGGAGATGCCTCCACCCAAGAACCTTAAAGCACTAAGGATCCTTCAGGGAAGGTTGCAGTCCATTCGACGTTTCATATCACAGCTAGCAGATAAATGTAAACCCTTTCAACACTTGCTCTGAAAGGATGTCTCATTTCGATGGGACAACAAGTGTCAGGCAGTGCTTGATCAACTTAAAGAGTATCTAGCTACACCTCCTGTATTGGTTCCACCAGTCGCAGACAAACCTTTCATATTATATATCTCTACCACAAACTCTGCCCTAGGGGCCCTTCTAGCACAAAATGATGAAATAGGAAAAGAGCATGCAATTTACTATATCAGTAGAACTTTGGTGGGATATGAGCTCAATTATTCACCGATGGAAAGGGCTTTTTTAGCAGTAGTGTTCACCTCCCAAAAGTTGTGGCATTACATGCTGAACCAACATACAAATCTGATAGCAAAGATTGATCCCTTGAAATATCTACTAGCAAAAGCAGCTCTCATAGGCAGACTAGCTAAATGGGTCATGATCCTTAGTGAGTTCGATATTGAGTACACGGATCGTAAAGCCATCAAAGGACAAGCCCTCGTGGATCAACTAGCATAAGCACCTATGAAAGATACACATCCTATGGTAGCAGACTTTCCTGATGAAAATCTCTTCACTCTTGCTAACTCTATAATGTGGAAGTTATACTTTGATGGTTCCTACACACAGCATGGATCAGGAGCTGGCATCTTATTTGTCACACCTCAAAATGACTACATTCCAAAGTCATATCGGCTTGCATTCCCTTGCACCAACAACATCACCGAGTATGAAGCACTCCTTATAGGTCTCAATACAGCAGTTCAATGGGACATCATAGAATTACAAGTATATGGAGACTCACAGCTAGTCATTCGCCAAGTCACAGATGAATACCAAACAAAGGATGAAAAGTTGGTCCCATACAAGCAACTAGTGGATGCCTACAAACCACATTTTTCTAGCATCACATTTGAGCAAATTCCAAGAGAGCATAACAAAGCTACGGATTCTATGGCCTCTATAGGGTCACTGATCGACATGCCTGCTAATACACAGAAATGCGAATTCTTGATCGAGCAATTGTTGATACCAGTTGTCGACGTTCCTATTACTGAAATCATCTGCGAACTTGTTGGTCCCAATTCCCCATGGTATGACGATATCTATGAATAACACAATACCTTTCCCCCCTGACCTATCGTCCACCCAACGCAAATCCTTTATCCGTTGATCCTCCCATTACATCATTCTGGGTGATACACTATATCGCCGGAGTCTCGATGGTATCCTCTTACGATGTCTTAATGCGGAAGAAGCCGAAGCTACCTTACGAGACATGCACGAAGGTGTCTGTGGTGCACATTCTACCGGTCCTAATCTTGCTAAGAAGATACTTAGAATAGGTTATTACTGGCCTACAATAGAGCAAGATACTGCATAGTTTGCTAAGAAGTGTCTACAATGCTAGCAGCATGGAGATTTAATTCACGCACCAGCTCACGAATTACAACCTGTGACAACTCCATGGCCTTTTTCTCAATGGGGTCTCGACCTCATAGGACAAATCCACCCTTCCTCCTCAAATGGCCACAAGTTCATCATTACCGCCACTAAGTATTTCACGAAGTGGGTGGAAGCCATTCCTAAGACCTATATCACCGGTAAGCAAATAGCCAAGTTTATCCTAAACTACCTCATATGCTGGTATCGTATTCCCCAAGCCATTGTCACTGATAATGGGAGACCATTCAAGAACCAAGATGTCCATGCCTTGTGCACACAATACAATATCCAACATTGCTTTTCCACTCCCTACTATCCGCAGAGTAATGGCCAAGCTGAGGCTTCCAATAAAACCATTCTCAAAATCCTCAAGAAAATAGTCAATGAAGCTAGTCGTGATTGGTACTTGCAACTCAATCCTACCCTATGGGCCTACCGCACTAGTATCAAAACACCAACTGGTGCCACACCTTATGCCTTGATCTATGGCTCTGAAGCCATCCTACCTATAGAGGTCGAGATCCCATCCCTTAGAGTATCCATGCAGGACCTGATCGGCGGAGACGAGTATCGCACTTCCAGATTAGCTGAGCTTGAACTACTAGATGAGAGGCACCTTGCCGCACTTAATCATCTCCATGTCTATCAAAACCGCCTCCAGTGTAATTACAACAAAAAGATCAAAGAAAGATGGTTTCAAGTTGGTGATCTTGTCCTAAAAGAAAATAAGAGAAATCAAGCAGATCGAGAGAAGAAGGGCAAGTTTGAGCCTAACTGGTTAGGTCCCTTCATTATGACAGCAGCATATGGATCAGGAGCTTATACTTTAGCTACACCTGACAACATTCCTCTGGATGAGCCACTTAACAATGTCCATCTCAAGAAGTTCTATGCCTGATCCTCAGAGTATTCCAAAAAAAAAAAATCCAAAAAAAAAATTCGTCCTCTGGTGAAAACCTGGCAAACAGGCGCTATGTGTAGAGTCAGCATCCATCGTCTATCGATTCATGTCCACTCCTTGTCCAGTTCGTAACAACACGCTTCATCCATCCATCCATAATAAAACCATTGACTTTGTTTGCATTTCCATCTCCCTATCTAGTATAGCTTGGAAATTTGTCAATGTCCATCATCGTCTCCCCATGTCTTGGTCTGTGTCTACAGTTAACACTGTCTTGTCCTAGGTCAAGTCTTTCTGTATCTTCTTCAGCAGTCACCCCTACAGTTTCCTCTACCAGAATGGGGGCAACTCTTTCCTTAACTTAGGTCTAGGGGAGGTTCCTTGTTCGTGGTTCGTAGCGCATACTTCAATCTCTTTCTCATTGATCATAGGTAACACCCTTTAACGGACACATCGCTCCTACGATAAGGATGTTATCTTCTCAACACTTTTCCCACATCATCGTACCAACCAGAACTACATATTATCTCTTCTCAATCTTAAGGTACCTTGATCCCATGGATATGGGTATGTAGGCAGTCTGGAATATGAAGGACGTTTCCAGTACTTAGGTACATAAGATTCCCCCCTTTTTTTACCTCGATCCATTTCATCACACCAACCAGAACTACATATTATCATCATTTCAAGCTTAAGGTACCTTGATCCCATGGATATGGGTATGTAGGTAGTCTGGAATACGAAGGAAGTTTCCAGTACTCAGGTACATAAGATCTTCCCCTTCCACCTTGACCCATTTCATCACTCAACCAGAACTACATATTTATCATTTCTCATCTTTCATCGTCATGTACCTTGATCCCGTGGATATAGGGTATGTAGGCAGTCTGGAATACGAAGGATGTATCTAGTACTTAGGCACACACGATCCATCATTCTCCACATGTTTCAATCCATCAAACACTGTCACCTTTCTAGTCTTCCGTGTATCAAAATCCATTTCGCCTTGATTTGACTAACTCAAGAAACAAGCTAGCGCATCCTTTGAAAGCAAAAGTCCTTAACAAACCTGAAGCAAAGAGGCCTACTTCCAGAGTCATCTACTGTCCTACATACCGATTGCCAACATCAGCTAAGTCCCTCTTAACCAAAGCACCAGACCAACAAGCTTGTCTTCTGCAAAGTGTTCCATTGTTGAGACCAACACATGCGTCTCCTGCGACATGTGGCATTTCCTGTAGCAAGACATTGTCTTTTTAGGTAGATAGCACTCTTTAACGGACACAGAGTTCCTACGATAAGGCTGTTATCTTTCCTATCCAATCTATCCTGAGCAACCTCTTTGGCAAGAGAATATGTTGGCTGTATGTTTACTTTGTAAGTCAGTCACTTTACTTTTTGGTTTATTTTTTGTTCCTTTTATCCATTACCTATTCAAGGCTACCTTGATTTATCTATAATCTTGGTATGTTGCGATACAGTATGGATTGGGGGCATAGTCATTACTTTTGTGTGCCGTGTTTGAGGAATGATCTTTAGTATCTTTCTTAACATTATATTTATCTTGTGTGTGTTACAACCTAGCATCTTACATATTAATATTCTTCTTGCATTTACATGTATTGAAGTTTATTTTATGTTCAAGACTATGGCTCATTCACATATTCCAACAAGGTCATATTATGTCTAAGGGATCTAAGTTCAAACCGCTTGCTTACAGAGTCAACGTCCACGCACTCGGATATCATAGCACCTTTGTCTTTTATACCTTAGTGGCGAATTATCCACGTGCTATATCAAAAATAAGGATTGCTCTTTATAAACAAATGTGAAACCATTGCAACAAGCTCATCCATTTACACCATCCATTTTTCCATGGCCTTATATAGTTTTCCAGCAAAGATCAATCAACAGTCTTTCTCTTATGTTCTTTTCTATCTCCACTTTCTTCTATTCAACCTCACCTGTCTCCAACAAATCTTCTAGTCGAGTGTCAACACAGTTCTTCTGTTGCTTCCCTATCTTTCCTCTCGAGGGGGCACCCTACGCCAACTATGCTGGGGCAACTAGCTACACTGGGGCATCAAAAATTGTATCATGTCTTCAACAATCGATTTCTTTCATGCAACACTATAAACTACATCGCATCAAAGAGGGGCAAAATGTAGACACCTTAAAATGACCAGATTGCCGCACCACTTGCTTTTCGTAATCTGTCGAATCACCTGCATTTCAAACATTAATTAAATAATCCAATTATTTAATTAATTTCACCAAATTCTTCTAAATCATATACTTTCGACATTAATTAAATAAGTTCTATTTAATTAATTAATTAAATTAAATTCCTCTGTTATTCTTCCACAATTAAATAATTTCAATTATTTAATTAGACCATTATCCTCTTTCCAAATTTCAAATCCACATTAATTAAATAAACCTAATTATTTAATTAATTCAACAAATTCCCTCTTATCTACAATTAAATAATATTTAAATTATTTAATTAAATCTAAATCATTCTTTCAAAATCATGCACAACAATTAAATAAATTTATTTATTTAATTTTCTTTCAAATCTTCTAAATTAAATAATTCTAATTATTTAATTATTTCTTCCAATAATATCTTCTCTAAATTTAAATAAACCAAATATTTATTTAAATTGCTTTTTCATCTAATTTAAGTTATCTCTAATATAACTCAAGTTTTCTGTATTTAATAAAGCAAAATATCTTCTTTTCTCATGCAAATCTATTCTTCTTAACTCATTCTTCTATTCCTGATAACTCCTCTCATGCAAAAGAAAGCAAGACACTTGTCTTCTTCTCATTCGTTGCATGTTCCTCAACTTATCTCCTCCGTTGATTCTTCTGAATTATCTGGACCGTTGATCGATCTTCATTGAAACCTATATAAACCCCCCTCATCTCCTTCATTGAGCCTCTCTCTTCGATCGTATTCTCAGGCATACTTAAAAGAGCTTTGAGCATACAAAACGCGTCGATTGAGCAACCTTACGATCTCTTAACATTGATCTTTGAGCACATTGAGCACACTACTTGCTTGTTGCAGCTATGGTTTCGTAACTTGATTGAGCAATCCACACTTCTCCAAAAGGGAACAATGCAGGTTTTGGTAAGAGCTTTCATTTTGTCTTTGATTTTATGATAATGGCTTTTACTTAGATTGGTTCGCTTTATGTGATTGGTTTTTGGTTTTATTAGTTTAGATTTAATCAATTTTTCCTCATACACAGGTGCACTTTGATTTAGAGCAGCAAGATGCACCTCAGGAAGAAAAGAATGATGGATTAAGGGGTGAAGAAGAAAAAGAAGATTCAAGTAGTTCTGATGAAGATGAATCTGTTGTTACAGAAGAAGTTGGTGTATATGATCATGCAGAAGAACAAGTAGAGTCTCTTACTCTACCCTTGAGAAGATCCACAAGACAATGGAATCTAGTTGATAGGTATAGCCCACCAGATTTCTATTGTGTATATGTTTTATTGAGTACTAATGATGAACCTAGATCCTACAGGGAAGCTATTTCTGCAGATGATAGTGAATGTTGGTAGCTAGCCATGCAGGAGGAGATAATGGCTTTAGACTCTAATAACACTTGGGATCTTGTTCGTTTGCCCAAAGGAAGAAAGGCCATAGGATGTAAGTGGCTCTTCAAGAAGACGTTTGGAGTAGATGGGTCATTAGAGAAGTACAAGGCTATACTGGTAGCCAAGGGCTACTCCCAAAGAGAGGGAGTTGATTTTGGTGAGATATTCTCTCTTGTTGCTAAATTGACTTCTATTAGATTTCTCTTATCCATTGCTATAGCTGGGAGATTGAGCAAATGGATGTTAAGACTGCGTTCTTGCATGGAGATCTTGAAGAAGAAATTTATATGCAACAGCCTACAGGTTTTGAGGTAAAAGGAAAAGAACATTGGGTTTGCAGGTTAAAGAGGTCTCTTTATGGTTTGAAACAGTCCCCTAGAATGTGGTATCAAAATTTTGATTCATTTGTTTTGAAATTGAGTTTTGTTAGAAGCGAGGAGGATCATTGTGTTTACATACATTCATTGTGTTGATGATTGTATACTAGTTATTGCTTTGTATGTTGATGACATGTTGTTTTTCAGCAATACTAAGGGTATGGTCAGTGAGCTTAAAGCCCAAATTTTAGGTGCATTTGAGATGAAGGATCTTGGTGCTACAAGGTATATTTTGGGAATGGAGATCAGGAGGGACAGAGTTAATAGAAAGCTTTGGTTGTCACAAAGTAAGTATGTGAATACTATTTTGTAGAGGTTTAGTTTGCAGGATTGTAATCCAGTTAGAGTTCCTTTACCCATTGGTACTAAGCTTTCATTAGATATGTGTCCAAAGACTGAGGATGATCTTGAAGATATGTCTAATGTGCCAGATGCTAGTGCTATAGGGAGTTTGATGTATGCAATAGTTTGCACTAGACCAGATATTGCCCAAGCAGTGGAGTTTTGAGCAAATTTATGTCTAACCCTAGTAAACAGCATTGGAACTATGTGAATATGGTGTTTAAATATCTTACAGGTACACTTGATCATTGTTTGGTTTATTCTAGTACTGATAGTGCTGATAAATATTTGGACATACATGGTTTTGTTGATGCAAATTGGGCAGGTGACTTGGATAGTTGAAGGTCCACTAGTGGCTATGTGTTTACTCTGTTTGGAGGTGCAGTGAGTTGGATGAGTAAGAGGCAGCCCACAGTTTCTTTGTCCACCACAGAAATAGAGTATATGGCTACAACTCGTGTCTCTAAGGAGGCAGTTTGGTTGAAGAGACTATGTACAAGTATTGGTTTTGATTGCAGGAATATTCAGATTGGTTGTGATAGCCAGAGTGCTATTTGTTTGGCTAAGAATCCCATGTATCATGCTCGAACAAAGCATGTTGATGTTCAGTATCACTTTGTTTGAGAGTTGGTTGCAAATGAAGAGGTTGAGTTGAAGAAGATAGAAAATCAGGAGAATGTTGTAGATTCATTGACCAAGCATATGAGCACAGAGAAGTTCGTGTGGTGTAGAGAGGCCATGGGCCTTGTTTCTAGTGCTTGATTATTTTTTATTTGATTTCCTATGGGTTGATTTACAATGTATAATGTCAAGTGGGAGAATGTTGGGATAAGGTGCCATTAACCTTGTAAATCCCAATATTGTATTTATTCCATTTATTATTTGTAATTTGTAATTACCCATAAGGGATGTACAAGTTTCACCGGCAGTGGTAAAAATTATTTACTATCCTCGGTAATTACAGAGTTACTGCACGGTAATTCTCAGAGTTACCGGCAGTAGTTATAGGATGTCATTTAATTGGTCAAAGTGGGGTGCACATGTGGAAGAATAATCTATTTTTAGTGTTATGACGCATGTCATAGATGCTGTAAGAAGGTGTAAGAGATTCTATGACAACTGTAAGTTATCATAAGAATCTATGACAACTGTAAGTTGTCATAAGAATCTATGACACTAATAATAGCATATGACGCATCATAAGATGCTGTAAGTGGCTATTTTTGGCCCCAAGGTGTTCAAGCTTGCATGGGTACTTTTTCCCAAGTGTAGGATGCATTTATGACAACATTTATGACCCCGTAAGAGCCTATTCTTGGCCATGGACACCCAAGGTTGTATTGTTGACTCTTGACAAGTGTTATGGGCTTGTAAGAAGTCATTTAATGTCTTGAGGTTGTGTAAATTATATAAAAACCATAGCATAGTAGATGAGAGATATATAACAGTTTACAGGTACCCAGGTTCTACCAGAGTGAAGGTTGGAGGACAGAGGAAGTGAATGTATTTGTAATCTCCTTTTGTGAAGATAATACAACTTGGCCTCTTTTCTTGGTGGAGTTTTTTACTCGAAAGGGTTTTCTCCACATTAAACAATTGTGTTATGTGCTTCATTCTGCTTCTGGTATATTTTTGTATTATGGGTTTATGTTTTCTTGCAATCTCCATTAATAACACATAGTTAAAGTTTGCTGAAATTTATCTCGAATCTGATCTCCATTGAAGTAGTGTTGCTTTCATTTCTAACATCATGATGAACATTTTTACCAAGTTTGTGTGGATTTTGGGCACATTTTACAACAATTAGTGCCACTGCACTTGAAAAGTCAGTACCCCCCAAAATCTTGCTTTTTGCAAAAAAGTCTATAAAAACATGAAATAAAAGCCTCTAAATGGATTCAAATGGCTGCAAAAACTTCCCAGATCATCATATTGTCCAAATGGGTACTCAAAAATGGTAAAAATGTAGAAAATCATCCAAACATCACTAGATTTGTGAAGGTCATAAAACAACAACATTGACAATGAGCTGCTCCAGATGAATCTAAGGATGCAAATGGACATAGTTTGATCCAAATTGATGGAAAATGATTGTTTATGAAGTTGATGCTTTGCATTGTTGACTATAGGTCTAAGAGGACACATGAGCTTGTTGGAGCCATTTTGGAAGGATGAACATATAGAGGTACCCTGCTAACCCAGAGATGTAGAATTGACATTCTATCAACCAAATTGCTATTGCACATGCAAAAGGAAGTCAGTATGATGTCCAAGATGATGGAGATGAGCTATAGGAGCTAAAGACATTAAAGATCAATTCTACTTCATTGTTGTTCATGCAGATCCAATCCAATGTCCAAGACATGCATACAACTGTTCCAGCAGTTCGGTCATCAAGAATTAATCTAGCAAGCATCTAGTTGGACATTCCTTCATAAAAATGTGCCACATACTCCCCTTGATTCTGTCAACATTTGGAATCTTGTGAATCTACATTAGCTCATATTTTCAAGCATCATGTGACTCTATTTTGTTTTTATTAGGCCTTGAAAATTGACTTTTCATCATGTACAACTAAATGGGTATCCATTTGGTCCAGATTCAATGTATTTGCAAGCTATTTTTAATCTTTTTCCTAAAGGACAAATGCAAATCTAAAAATGCATCAAACTAATGTATCTCATTAAATGCCATGTAATCTAGACCATTGGTGTCGAGTTAATCTCCACCATCCATTCAAAAACTTGGTATGGTGCCTTGTCTATAAAAGGGCCATCATGCTCTCATTGTAACAAGTAAGATTTGATAATGAATTGCCAAGACTCTACCAAAATACACCAATACAAAGCAAGTTTTGCAGGTTGCTGGGAATTTGTGTTTCTGTGTTGTCTCATTTTGAATTTCATGGTTCATGTCAATCTGAAATTAGTTGATATTCAGTTGCATTTGTGATTAATCATTCAAATATTTTATGGATTTCCTATCCATACCATTAATGGCTTGCTGATTGTATGTCATTGTGCATGGTTAGTATGGGCATATTTTATGAGCTATGTTCGATTGCGTGATTTCATTGAGCTGCGCCAGGGCTTGGGTGTTTGATGAACCCTCTACAATTTGAAAATCATTACATTTCCTTAGAAGATTACACAATCTCTGTGGTATTGTGGGCTGCCTAGTTAAGCAGAGATTCATTTATTGTTAGGAATATGTCTATCTATTTGATTATCATTTCTACAATTGTCTATAGGGTCTCTCTTATCCTTTCCCTTTTTCCCTTTTCCTTTTGCAATTTATTTACCAAAAGTTTGGTACATCTAGGATTTGAGCAACATTACATTGATCATTTGCTAAAATTTTAGACTTTACAGTCTGAACCACCTAGGGTTTTTGCATATACTTCAATGCTGTCATATCTCATAAACCCTATATTTCATGTAAGACCCCTTGTTGGCACAGGTAGACATACCACTAAGTCATTCCAAGAAATCTAGGCCCTAGCTGTATTATCCTTGGGGTAGTCCTATCTTAGATAGGATACCTTTTTCAAGAGAGGTGAGATACCTATATTTCACCTATGTTGTTGTGTGCTGAAAACACCATCAATAGGTTCCCCTCGATGGAACCATCAGGAATCTTGCTCCTCTCACTATGTGTTCCACTAGTCACTCCATGAGACTTATGGGAGAAAGGCATCCTACTATGAGTGTGTGATTGTGAAGTCCCCACTACACTAGCATCTCGTCGTCCAAATCCAAGATGAGTCATCTCACGAAGCACCTAATTATCACCCTTGAGGATGAGATTCTCAGTCTTCAAATCCACACTCACCTAACATCCATGATAGGCAAGAGAAAAAAATGTCAGTGTGCTGCCCATAGTAGGGGGCACACTAGGATCATTCAGAAGTGTCTTCCGAGTCATTCTAATGAAGGGGGCAACCAAGCTAGCATTGACCTCATGAACAAAATCCCTCCACTGCTGAACATTACCTGTGAAGTGAACCAAAAAAGTAAATATGTGTTAGTTCTCCACAAAAGGAAAGGAAATAGGAAGGACATAATATGAAAATAATAAAGAAAACATAGACTCACGTGGGTCACCAAGCTACTAGGCAGGGTCAAACTGCTACATCACCTCATCAGAGTGAGGAGGTCTAGGAACCACACGTGGACCCTCTGGAACATCACGAGCATCATCTACATCATTAGCATCATCAAAACCATCATCCTATGCATCCTCTGGTGGGCCCTTATTTGTCGAATCATCCCCATTAGGAATATAGTCCTCATAAGTAGAATCTAAGTCCTCAACCACAATAAGTGCTCAGGAAGGAGTTTCTCTCCCTCCCCTTTTTCCTCCTCTTAAAGGCCTAGGAAATCTAGTAATGAAGACTCTGGAAGTCAAGGGAGTCCAATTATCCATCCTCCTTGCCCATCTCTTGGATAGATCTATACTAGGTCAGCACTGGGGGCAAATCCTCAAGAAAATCCTTGCCAAACTGCTACAAAATGCACTCAACATGATGAACCTTGATTAGACCATTATAGTTTGAGAGCTCTGATACTCCAATGTAGTATTCCCTGATCTCACCATCATGTGACCATGATCCTTCCAAATCCATGTAAGGATCAAAAATCATGTCCTCATCTTTAAGAGTAGATACAATGCACAGAGAAGCATCAAAGTGACTCACCTAAATCTATCTAGCTGCTCTTTGTAGTTGCCTATTAGGAATTGGAACCAACTTATGATAAGGCCTAATGTGCTCAAAGATCCAAGTAATAATCAAAGAAGAATAGCTAAAAAAGAGAGCCCCTCGTTGTGCGATGCGATATAAATCTCTGTATACCATGGCCAAAATGTTTGGCCCCCAAGCGTAGACTTTTCCCTACTCAAGACCCTATCTAATTGGTGCCTAGCACTATCTCAAGTGAGATGAGGCCTTATCTCTAGATAGTCTCAATGCAATCAAGCCAATCAGAAACTTCCTCAAACAAGGAATGCAAAGTCATGGCACAGAGGTAAGTTGTGTTGAAAGTAATGAATACTAAGAGGGGGGTGAATCAGTATTCCACAAAACCACTTGTTAACTTGTTTATTAATCCAATTTCCTAAATTAATAACATGAAAGTAGAACAAGCATAAGAATAGCAATCATAAAGACATAACACATAGACACCAAGATTTTTACATGGAAAACCCCAAAAGGGAAAAACCATGGTGAGTGTTAGCTCACAATATATTATGATAGCTCAATACCAAATTACAAGAAGGCTCGCTACCTTATGGCTCACTGCCCTATGAAGAAGTGCTCACTGCACAAAGGCTCACTAGTAAGAGAAAAGAAGATAGAAGAAGGATTGGCTCACTGCCAGAAGGTGAACTGTTGTAAATGCATATACCATATGTTGGATCAGAGTTCCATTGAAGGCTCAATATACAGATTCAAAGGTCTTTATCTATTTTTCCCTGCTTCACAACTTAACTACATGTACTCTATTTTTCTTTCTCTACTCTACACTCTGCACATTATCCTTCACACTTCTAACTCAAACATCACACCACACTTTTAAAATTACAATCCATCAAGTATTAATATCCACAATAAGATTCATTTAATAATCAGGTCGACAGGTTAGACATGAAGCGTGTATACAATGTATTTTACCTTGTCGGCTTGATCATGTGTACAAACAGTAATGTGAACCAAGCCAAACATATAATGATCTTCATATAGGTTGGTACCAATCATACAACCACTTAGATTTGTTATTCAACCAATATATCTTCTACACATATGGATTATACATGCTTATGGGCCCATCTCTTACGAACATGCTTGGCCAATTCATCTGTCACATCAAAACTCTCATTATGGACCACAAGAGACTCAAGGATTCATAACCAACATTCATTTTTGACCTCTTAGCATACCTTCAAAACCACAAGATAAATTATTTAAGTGCAGAGGAATGCGGACCCTTTTTCTCTAGCACTGTGCACTATTCTTGTCTTAGTTCTATTTACCCTGACTTAGACCAATCACTACTTAACTTCCAGAAGTCATCAGGACTTATAATCTTGAACATATTACCTCCAAAAAATCCTAAATAACATGCTTGAGCCGCATACCTGGACCATCAAGTGTGGAGGAGTACCACTTGAATCTTTGCTACTAACTCTGTTTTGTCAATACTTAGCCATTCTGCCTTAGTCTTTTGTGTCCAAACTAGAGCCTTGTATGTAAGTTGTTCCAAGTTCCCAATCATCCTTAGCTCCATCATGCTCTATTTACCTTGTTTCCATCAATGACAACATTATCCAATCAGCATTGTCTCTTGGCTATGTTGCCAACAATCGCCCCCTTTGGCATTGATGACAACACTTAGTGAAAAATGTGTATCTACTCCCCTTTTCTATATACACTCTATTCTTTCACTCTCACTTAGGTGTTTTCCCATTTTTCACTCGTCTTCTTCTCCCCTTTTGACATCAATGGCAAAGGTGTATGTACAAGAGTCAAAATTGTATCAAAACTACAAAAATCTTCATACTTTGCTGCATATGTACACATACAATCTTCAACTCAATTAGTTGTTGGTGAAAGAATATCCTTATAGACAATGTTTAATTGTGTAATCTCTTCACCCCATTGACTCTTAGCTCTTTCCAAAATTTGGATGTGACCATTTATCAAAAACACTGATTCTTTTACCTTTTGCACATCAGATTGTGTGTGAATTCGTGAAGCTACCTGTGCTTCTAATGCAACACTGATCATTAAATCTAACTTGGGACTAATTAGTCCTCACAACTAACACATTTTATTTTTCATCTGATCCATCTTCTTTACAAGATCACTTAACTCATTATGAATATTAATTACTTGTATTTTTTGCTGCTCACTAGCTCAGCTGCTTGATCAAATGATTTAGAAATATTTATTAGCTACAATTTCAGATCCTTTATCTTTTCTTCTCGCTCTTTTGTGGCTTCCAGCCAAGATAAACAAAATTTGTACATGTCACTTGCTTCTTTGATAGCATTCTGTATGGCTTTCATTTTATTGTCTAGCAGAGCTTTGTCATTTACTATCATAGTCTTCAACTCATTTAATCTTTTCTCATCAAATTCTTGTCTTACTTTTGTCTCAGCAGATTTCTCAAAAGATTCAAAATGCTCACTTACAGAATTTATGAGTCCTTTGAGTTGACTTATTGAATAAAAGAGGTGTCCTTCTGATATGATGGCATCAGCTTCTCCAAAATGTTGGATGCCTCACTAATTACTTCACTGTCTTATATGTGAGACTGCAAAATTTCTTCTCGTGCCTTTGCTTGCACAATTGATACTAGTTTAAATTTTTGTACAGGGGTCATTGAGTCCAGATTTATTAGTCCTTGCAGAAATTCAGGCTCATGCAGGACCTGTTTCTCTTTTTCCAAAAATTCTTTGATTGACTCTGCAGTGTCTCTTGCTATACCAGAGACTTCTTCTCCTTGGTTTAGTTCTGGAGGATCTAAATCCATAACTTCATTTGCACCATCCTTTTGTTCCAGTGTAGGTATTTCCTTGTCTTGTTTCTCTTCTTGATCATTGGACTTATCTATCCTCTTAGTCTTCTCCATTTATGTCTTGTCCCCTGTTTGATGTTTTAGAGGGAGACTTGTCTCAATAACTATAGCAGGTGCTTCTTTCTCTTTAGCCACTTGGTTCAAATTCTATTTTGAAATAGATGTATCATCTCTAACATTTGTTTTATCATTGTCATATATTGTTGGAAGATGAAATTCCTTTGGCACTCTTAAAGAGATTTCCTCAGTCTCCTTTACTACTTTCTCAATGTCATATGACATGAGAGTATTCATCCTTTTCTTTGTTTTGAACTCCTTGCTAAGTGCTTTCAAGATTTCTATTTTATCTTCAAGAGAGATCTCCAGACATAACTTTATCAGTGTATGCTCATGGAGTTCAATGTATTTTGCCATAGCTGCTTCTTTTCTTGCAGACATAATACTACCCAAGGTGTCTGGAAGATCAGTAATTATCTCAATAAGGGCTTTGTTGTAGATGTCCAGATATCTGACAGCAGTCTCAATAATTCTTTTGTCCGGATCATTATACTCATCATACAGTTGAGCTATGGGCTTTAAATTTCCATCAACTATTATGGCCTTTAGGACATATTCAAGACTTATAGTGGCTTCTCCTGTCTGAGACTCATCTTTCCTTGGCCTTTTCTCAGCTTTTATCTTACTAGAAGGTTTCCTTTTATTGCTCCCTGAGGCTTTGGTGGCCTCAGTTTTCATTTTCTTCACTTCTTCATCTGACTCAGTCTCTTCCTCATTAGCTCTTGTACTAACATACATTCTAATACCTTTGGTTTTCTATCTCTTATGGCTCATTGTACAGGTTTCCATACTTGTAGAGGGTGTAGGACTAGAGGTCATAGATGTAGTGCCTACAGAAGTAGAACCTCTAGTTCTCCCTTTTATTGCTGCATGCTCCTTTGATTTCTTCTCAGTCTCTTCTGGAGCCTTCATAGGTTCACTTTCCTTTGGTTTTTCAACTGTTTTTGCCCTTATTCTAGCAATTTCTTCTTTTGTGACCCCTATGATTTGGGCATATTCTTCCACCAATTTCCTCATCTTTTTCTGTGTTTGAGGTTTCCTCAATTCAACATGCACTTTTACAGACAATTCTTCATAAGTCCTAAATCTTTCTTCATTGAGATCTCTAGGTTTGGTTAGCATATGTTGGGCATAATTTTCCAATATTCCTCCATCTACTTTATAACCCATTGGCATAACCATACTATTCTAGGCTCAATGACCTTCATTAAACATTGGTCTTTTGTCACAATAAAGCAGATAGTGTCCTTATATTTTTCAACAACTAATCTATGGATCCTTTCTCTAGACTACATTACCTTTTGGAAGTTCTTGAAATAGCCCCATAGGGCTGTAGTTTGAGCGTCATGACTTCCAATATTGTTTAAGTGATTTTTGATTTGAACTACAACAGGTTTATCACTTGTCCATAATAGATTCTTCATACCTGGCAACACTTGCATAAAGTAGAAGAACAAACAGATAATCAACGTACCATACTTGAATGAATATTTTTGCTCTTTAGTCTTCCTTAAATTTTCCATCAGCTTCTGATGGAGCAATTCACAAAGATCATACTTTGCATCTTCTTTAACCATCTCAAATGATGTGTAGATTACAGTACCAGAGACTGAATTTTCCCAGTTTGAGAAATAAACTTTGTACCCAATAACCATGGACGCAAATCTTACTACATGGTCTTCAATGTCATTGATTTTTAGTGCCCTTTTGTCAAACTTAGCTCCGGTGGCTGTCATTACAGTATCATTCTTTACTTCCTTCAATACAAGAACTGCACTGGTGGAATTTAATCCAGTAACTGCTCTTATGGCATCCTTAGTGATCATGAATGGTTTCTCTAACCATATGAATTCATTATGCACTCTACTAAGAACATATTGGATCCATCCATCCTTAATGAATGTTGGGAAATCAATGAAATGAATGAATTTCTTTGTTTCCAATGCCTTATAATCATTCTTTAAATCATAATCCTCATCACACAAGTGATTTAGGAGTAAATCTATGAGTTTGTTGTTTCCATGTTCTTCTAGGGCAACATGAATATAAGCCCTAACATCCTCCACATGCATAACTCCATATAGTGTATCAAAAAATACACCTATTGGCTCTACTTCTGGTGATTTGAAAGGATGTTTCATAAATTTTGGCCTTGACCTTTCAATTATATCAATCACATGTGATGTTGCCATTTTTTTTTTGCAAAAGTTCAAATAAATTCATAGTAGGGTTTCAAATATGAAAAATACCTCTTTTCATCGAATTAGGGTTTTCTTTGGTCTTGTCTTAATTTTCATTGGAAATCACTGAGTCACTTGGAATTTAGCTTCAATTTGCCTTATACACTTTGACAGTTTGAATACAAAATGAATTTTCTATTGAATAAGCTCCTTTTTAATTTTTCACTTCATCACCATACATGCTCCTATTAGAAAGATGTCAAACACATTTATGTAGAAAGTAGTCTATTAGGATTGCTTTGCAATGTTTCATACTTGAACCTTTTCTTCTCGAATTTTTTAGAAGATATGTCATATGCATCTTTTCAATATATCCTCATGTTGGATTCCAACATTGATAATCTGGCTAGGGGATTAGGATTTTCATTGCAGCTCCCCCTGAGCCAGAGCTCCCAATTTACTTCCCAAAGGAAATATCTACACCAGAAGCTGGTGTAGATCCATCCTTGATATTGTCAACATCTTTCTTAATCCAAACCTTGCTCATTTCCTTCTTGATTTCAACCGGATCAACTTTTTCTTTTCCCTTATCATTCATTTGCTTTGTTTTCCTTTGTTTAGCATAGTGGTTTCTTTTCACATTCTTGCTTCTGCAGAATCTTGCAACATGTCCAAACTTGTTGCAATTGTAGCATACCACATTCCTTTGTCCTTGAATCCTTCTATTGATTGTATTTGATCTACATTGATTAGCCACATGTCCAAATCTATTGCATGCAAAACATCTTTCATTGAATGATTGAGTATTCCTTGAATTGTGAATACCATTTCTCACCAGACTTCTGCATTCATTTGATCTATGACCAATTTTATTACAATTGAAGCATTGACTAGAGAAAGATGGAGCATTTTGATTTATTCTACTCCTACACTAAGTAGACTTATGACCAAACTTTTTGCAATTAAAACAATGGCCATTAAAAGATGGGTACCTTTGTGCATTTAGTTGTCTGACCGAAGGTCTTCTTCTTTGATTCTTGAATTGGTTGCCTTTGTTTTGCTTCAACATAGTATTTGCTTGTCATGAATTTAAACTTTCTCCTTTCTCAAATGCCAAACCTTGCTTGTCATTGGAACTCTTTTGACTGGCAATCATCTCATCAAGTTTTGCAGAACTTATCTTGAACTTTTCTTCATAGCTCTTGGATTTTGCCAAGTTTGATTTTAGGCTTACAACTTCTTTTTCAAGTTTGGCACATTCTTCTAACTTGCTTTACCATTAGATTTAAATCTTCTTCTACTTTAGCTCTTTCTATGACTTCCATTTTCAAGTCATTTAGGGTTTCATTTGTTGATATCAATTATTCACTAACCTCTTTGTATTTTTCTTTGAATCTCTTGACTTGTTCTTTTATCTTTAAAATACATTCATCAGCTTCTTGTATGTTATCCTTTAGATCCTTGACTTCTGCTTCAGATTTTTCAAGATCAATAAGAGTTGCTTCTAATTCAACATTGTTTGAGAAGTTTCCAAATCTCTTGGCTGCAATGAGTGAACTCTCCTAGACCTTCCTCAATCTATTAGGCTTCTTCCAAGGAACCTTTCTCTAATACCAATTGTTGAAAGTAAGGAATACTGAGAGGGGGGTGAATCAGTATTATGAAAAATCACTTGTTAACTTGTTTATTAATCCAATTTCTAAAATTAATAACATGAAAGTAGAACAAGTATAAGAAAAACAAGCGTAAAGACATAACACATAGACACTAGGAGTTTTACATGGAAAACCTAAAAAGAGAAAAACCACGGTGAGTGTTAGCTCACAATATATTATGATATCTCAATATTAAATTACAAGAAGGCTCACTACCTTAGGGCTCACTGTCCTATGAAGAAGTGCTCACTGCACAAAGGCTCACTACCAAGAGAAATGAAGATAGAAGAAGGATTGGATCACTTCTAGAAGATGAACTGTTGTAAATGCATCTACCATATGTTGGATCATAGTTCCATTGAAGGCTCAATATATAGATTCAAAAGTCTTTATCTAGTGTATCGTGCTTCTCAACTTAACTACATGTACTCTATTTTTCTTTCTCTACTCTACACTCTACACATAATCCTTCACACTTCTAATTCACACATCACACCACACACACTTAATGTCACAATCCATCAAGTATTTATATCCGCAACAAGATTCATTTAATAATCAGGTCGGTAGGCTAGACATGAAGCGTGTATACAATGTATTTTATCTTGTTAGCTTGATCATGTGTACAAATAGTAATGTGGACCAAACCAAACATATAATGATCTTCATATAGGTTGGCACCAATCATACAACCATTTAGATTTGTTATTCAAACAATATATCTTCTCTACATTAGGATTATACATGTCTGTCGGCCTATCTCTTAAGAACATGCTTGGCCAATTCATCTGTCACATCAAAACTCTCACTGCAGGCCACAAGAGACTTAAGGATTCATAACCAACATTCATTTTTGACCTCTTAGCGTACCTTCAGAACCGCAAGAAAAATTATGCAACTGTAGAGGAATGCAGACCCTTTTCCCTAGCACTGTGCATTGTTCCTGTCTTAGTTCTGTTTACCCAGACTTAGACCAATCACTACTTAAATTCTGGAAGTCATTAGGACTTGTAATATTGAATATATTACCTCTAAACAATCTTGAATAACATACCTAAACTGCATACCTTGACCATCAACTACAGAGGAATACCACTTGAATCTCTGTTACTAACTATGTGTTGTTAGTACTTAGCCATTCTACCTTAATCATTTGTGTCTGGACCAGAGCCTTGTATGCAGGCTATTCCAAATTGAGTTCCCAATCATCCTTAGCTCCATCATGCTCTATTTTCCTTGTTTCTATCAATGACAATGTTACCCAATCAATAGTGTCTCTTGGCTATGTTGCTAGCAAGTTGAACTCCTATCTGATCCTTGGGGTGACTCACCCCCATGAACTCTACCCAAGAAACCTTGTCCTTGAAGGACTCGCTAGTAGGAAGAATAAGAGGATGCCCTCTCATAGGAACTCCAAGTATATGGTAAACATTGAAAAGAGTGATAGTCCACTCTCCTAAAACCTACAGGAGCCTGAAGGTGTTCCTATATGCATCCCAGTATGTCAAGATACCACAACAGACACATACCACATGATGAATAACTGGCACATGACAAAGTCTAGCTAAGACCGCTGTCCTTAAGATGGCATGATCATCATGACTCAATGAAGAAAACATCTCTAAGACCAAAACTACTCTCTACAAGCATTCCATCAAATGTGCATGTCCTGCAAATCAGAAAAGAACCTTAGATTAGATCTCGTCAGCTACCAAAAATCCTAAAAAATCATAAATCTTGTAGAAAATCTCAAAAAAAAGGCATATAAACCATCAAAATTGCAATAAACAGGTGAATACAGTAGTTGAATTAGATCAAAAAAGAGTGAAATAAATGTTAGAAAACATAAATTTTAGACAGAAATGATCAGTCAGGGTTACCCATTTTATCAGACCGGATCTCCCCTGGGTGACCCACATGTCAATAGGATCCCCCCCCAGGCGACCCACATGTCAAAAGGATCTCCACTAGGTGATCCTATTGTCAGTTAGATCTGCCCCTAGGTGACCTGCCTGGCAAAAGGGGCAACCCTATGTGGAGATCCCCCGAATGGAAAGTGCTTTAAAAGCTCTATTTCTCAACTAATTTTAGTAAACGAAAGACCGATCCTACTCTAAATGATGAAACAAAGACTGCAATAGAGAAAATTGCCAAAAACAAACAATTTTAAGATAATTTTCACAAAATTTAGCTTAGGTAGAGAAGGGTTTTTTACTATTTGTGTACTTGATTCTTAGAGGCAGAGGAAGCGACAACCATCATTGTGATCTCCTCGATAATATCTACCCACGACTATTCACATGATCAATTCCATCGTCAATTCACTCAAATCTCACTAATTTGCTTGCTTTGCTTGCCCTTAGATTAGTTTCTTTTATACATTCCTAGATTAGTTTTTTCTTTTATGCATCTCTCGTGTGTCATTTTGTGTGCATTCATTCCTACAGGTCTCATCGACAAAGGAAAAAAAACTAGTTGAACTCTTACGATCTATGGTAAGTTCATCATTTTAGTTTTCATTATTTATTTTTGTTATGTCAGAAAAAGTAACCTTGGGGGATTTTTCCTATTAAGGTTTAGCTCCTGGGTCCTGTTAATGCATTTAGAGCATTTTTCATGTTAATTTGACATCCCAATGAGAAAACCCTGAAGTTTCATGGCAAATGGGACCTACGGGATGCACTTGACATAAGTCCTACCTGAAATAGGGGGGAGGACTTGGGTGCCCGTGCCCTAGTCCTACCCTATTTTAGGTCAGGACCAATTTTGGAGTGTCGATTTATGACCGTTATTTAGGTCCTATGCTGACATGATAATGTTGAATTATGAAATTCTTAGCAGGAATGTTTGTAGTTGCATATAAGCATGATTAGATTATCATTTTTAAACTAGATGGGCTTTCTTGTGATTTTGGAGCATTCAAAATATTCATTGTGTTGTAGAGTAGAGCATTGTTATTGTGTTTGTGTTTGTATATTTGTCATCCATCTCCTTATGGCATGAAGAGCATTTTCCTTCCATGAGATCTTCACTACAAGGTGATATCAATTGTGTTTTCAATCAGTTATCATTTGGATTTCACCTCTATCTCACCGAGATACGCACTCTTTATCTGACAATGGTGTTCAGAAGACTTGAATGTCTCTCCGATGCTTGACTGAGGAAAGCCTCTAAACACCACAACCCCCAACCTATTTTTCCATGGTTGCAGGTTACAAGTTGTAGGAGCAGAAAAAGTGGAGTTGAAGGAGAGTAGTGCAGAGTATCAGAATTGCAGATCAGAAGAGAAAATAGGGACCTGGACTTGGGCACCTACTCATTAGTCCTTTGGATCCCGCAACAGGAAAATCTCTAGAATAGTAGGAATAGGTTGCAGACAATATTCCCATATCTCAACAAAAAGTATGGTACTGGACTAGAGTGCCCACTCATTAGTCCCTGACTTTTTTGTTTTCCAAACTTTAAAATCTAGTACACATTTGATTGTCATTTGATATGTTTGTGTGCGAGCATTTTCTGTAATTTGTCTATTTGCTTTCGAATTTGCATAATTAGGGTTTTGAGAATAAGTGGACTTAATTAAACAATAAAATCACACAATTCCAATCTTCCCCTATGTTTTGAATGACCAAAGTCCTATAGTAGACTTCCTACTCGGCTGAAGTCATTGAATGTTTAGTGGAGAAAGGAGGATTTATATAAACCATCAAAATCAACCCTAAACTAAGTCCCCCTCATTTTTTCTATATTAAACATTTTGGTGAACCCATGTTTTTGAAATTTTCACCTTGTTGAGTGTTATGCTTTAGATTTACATTCATATCATTGTTTATCTTATAGCATTTGAAAAATTAAAAAAAATTGGCATTTATAGCTTGCATTTTCAAGTAATTTAGATTAATTGGTATTCAATGTCAATAAATTTATGTTATTATCATCAGATTTGATTTAAAATACAAAAAAAATTCATTCATCATTTTTTAGATTGCATTTTCGTGCTTAAATTGATAAAAATTGCTTGAAATTGTACATTTTTCCATATAACCTAGTTTTGCATTAGCTAGGGTTTATAGTCAAAATATTATTTCAGATTTTACTACCCTTTTAAAACACTCATTAGGATTGATTTCTAACTATAGTGTTGCATCATAGTGGTTTTCTTGCAAAATTTCATGCCTAGGGTTTGAAAACCTTGATTTTTCACTAGAGTTTGGCTTTATTGTCACTCTAGATTTGCATCATAGGTAGGTTGTAAAGGATTTTTCTACACTAATTGGCTGTTATTAGAGTTATTATCTTCTAGCCCTCCTCAAATTCTTTACAACACCCTTTTTATTGGGCCTTTGCATTCAAATTTGGTGAAAATTACATGTTTTGACTCCAAGTGTGTTGTGATAGATTTCATGGCTTTAGGTGACTAATATTACTACTATAATCTACTACACCTCCTAAAATTCTTTACAACACCTCTTTTATAATTGGGTCTTTGCATTGAAAATTTGTGAAAAATTGCATATTTTAGTGTATTTTCACTAGGTTTTGGATTGTCACCATCCTAGTTTTGCATCAAAAGTGTGTTGTGAAGGATACTATTGCTTTATTGAACTAATATTAGACATATTACTTTCTTCACTGCATCAATTTACTTACAACACCCTTTCTTTCACTTGTTTGCATCGAAAAAAAAGTTAAAAAAAAATTGAGCATTTTAGGTCATTTTCATACATAGTTTTCAACTTGTCTCTTGCATAACTTTTGAAAAGTTTTTAAAATCTGATTTTACATTCATGTTACAAGACATTTCATTATGGCATCTTCATCTCATCTCTCTTTGGTATCTTTACATGCATATATCAAAAACTTCAAAAGTTTCTACAAATTTCTTAATATGAATCCTCATGTTCTCACTTATTTACAAGCTATGTATCATAAGAACATATTTAAATGCTCTTCATTTGAAATCCTTGACTATGTATCTGATTATGACAACTTCATATCTCTAATGAGCACATACCCTTGGGTAGTAGAAGATTTAACAAAACACATTGAGAATGATGAGAGTGAAAGTTGTCTTAATGTTTTGGATTTAATAGCGAAAACATATGGTGATGACGATGATGATGATTCCATAGATTATCCTACCTCTGTTATAGCTGAATTTTCAAGAACCTTAGATGACAAGACTATGGATAGCTCTATTAATGATACAATACCTTTCCTTCTTAACAAAATTGTACCTTCCTCTCATTCCAATGCTCTCCCTGGCCAAGATGTAGCATTAGTGAATGACAAAAGGTCTCTCATATTAAATCCTTTAGGGATAGATGTTGGGTATAATCAAAAGGAAAACAATGTTAATTCAATCTTCATTAATAGACTTTTTAGCAATATTCCTAAAACAATTGTCCGAGGGGCACCTAGTGTATCCTCTTCCTTAAAGTAAGTGATTATCATTTAAGATAGACCTCCTGATCACATCTACAAATATGCACAAAAAAATTCTCAACAAAGTCAAGGTGTTCAAAATGTGCCGCAACATCCCATAATTACTCACACATACAATACTAGTAATAACAAGCCAAGTAAGCAAGCACCACATGTGCCTGTCCCTCTTCCATGTCCTCAACCTATGCTCCCTCCACCACCTTGTCTTACTCATAAAAGTGGTCAAGAATATGATCTTGTCAAGCAACTCCGCGCTACTCCGACTAAGATCTCTCTTTGGGATTTGATACAAACATCGCCTGCATACCATGGAATTCTCCAAGAAGCTGTAAAAAAGGTGATTGTCCCACCTACTACTAAGCCTAATGATGTAGCAGTCGTATTGGATAGTATGCATGCAACAAAAATGGATATTCTCTTTCAACCACATGAATTACCATCAAGTGAAGTTCAAAACCAATATGATCCACTTATGATCTTTGTCACAATAAATAAAACATTGGTAAAATGAGTTATGATTGACAATGGATCATCTCTTAATGCTTGTAGCATTGACTTACTACACAAAATCAAGGCCGACACATCACAAATCAAACTGGATAAACTTAGCATTCGTGGCTTTGATAATCATGGTAGTCAATCAGTAGGTACTATAACCTTACTTGTACAAGTGGGTCCCGTGATTGTCCCTACACTAATTCATATCCTACCTAGCTCTTTATCTTACAACATGATTCTTGGCAAACCTTGGATTCATGCATTGGGGGCAGTTCCTTCCACCCTACATCATTCAATCAAATTTATATTCAAAGGTAAACTTCATACTATTCATGCTGATCCTGAACCAAAAAGAAGTTTACAATCATATGAGCTTAAACAATTTACGAGTTGCTTCATCAACGCCTCTTGCCACGAATGATGTTGTGTAAAATTCTACACCATCCAATGCACTTTTTGGTGATGATTGGGATTCATTACATTTTACTCCTTCCTTTAATGGAGAATATAAACTTAATAAGCCCGACACATCAAAAGTAGCATCGATCTCATCTAAGCAATCTTTTGAAGCATTTGAGAAATGTAAAGTCTCCCTAGTAGAAAACAAAGACAATACTCTCACTTATACTACATATTATGAGATCTATGAGGCTTCACCATGTTCTAAACAAATGGACTCTCTCTATTGTCATGGATTTCAAGTATTACACAAAAATCATGATTATACAGGTAATGGATGTGGTGTAAATCAATAATTAGGGTTTTGAGCATAAGTGGAATCAATTGAATAATAAAATAACACAATTCCAATCTTCCCCTATGTTCTGAGTGACCGAAGGCCTGTAGTAGACTTCCTACTCGGCTGAAGTCCTTGAATGTTTAGTGGAGAAAGGAGGATTTACATAAACCATCAAAATCAACCCTAAACTAAATCCCCCTCATTTTTCCATATTAAACATTTTGGTGAGCCTATGTTTTTGAATTTTGCACCTTGCTGAGTGCTGTTCTACAGATTTACATTCATTTCATTCATTCATATCATTGTTCATCTTATTGCATTTGAAAAATTACAAAAAATTTGAAATTTTGAAAAAATTAAAAAAATTTGGCATTTTTAGGTTGCATTTTGAAGTAATTTAGATTAATTGGCATTCAATTTCAATAAATTTCTGTTACTATCATCAGATCTGATTTAAAATTCAAAACTTTTCATTCATCATTTTTTAGATTGCATTTTCATGCTTAAATTGATAAAAATTGCTTGAAATTCAAAATCATGTTTCACATTTTACTATCCTTTTAAAATACTCATTAGGATTTATTTCTAACCATAGTGTTGCATCATAGTGGTTTGCTTGCAAAATTTCATGCCTAGGGTTTGAAAACCTTGATTTTTCACTAGATTTTGGCCTTACTGTCTCTCTAGATTTGCATCATAGGCGGGTTGTAAAGGATTTTTCTGCACTAATTGGCTGTTATTAGGGTTATTATCTTCTTACCCTCCTCAAATTATTTACACATTTTTTATTGGGCCTTTGCATTCAAATTTGGTCAAAATTTGCATATTTTGACTATATTTGCCCTAGGGTTTAACCTAGATTTGCACTCCAAGCATGTTGTGACAAATTTTATGGATTTAGGTGACTGATATTACTGCTATGATCTTTTGCACCTCCTAAAATTCTTTACAACACCTCCTTTATAATTGGGTCTTTGCATTGAAAATTTGTGAAAAATTGCATATTTTAGTGTATTTTCACTAAGTTTTGACTTGTCATCATCCTAGGTTTGCATGAAAAGTGCATTGTGAAGGATACTATTACTTTATTGGACTGATAAAAGACATATTACTTTATGTACTGCATCAATTTCCATACAACACCCTTTCTTTCACTTATTTGCATTGAAAAAAAAGTTTTAAAAAAAATCAAGCATTTTAGGTCATTTTCATACATAGTTTTGCACTTGTCTCTTGCATAACTTTTGAAATGTTTTTAAAATCTGATTTTACATTTATGTTACAAGAAATTTCATTATGGTATCTTTATCTCATCGCTTTTTGGTATCTTTACATGGATATATCAAGAACTTTGAGAGTTTCTACAAATTTATTAATATGAATCCTCATGTTCTCACTTATTTACAAGCTATGTATCACCACAACATATTTAAATGCTCTTCATTTGAAATCCTTGACTATGCATCTGATTATGACAACTTAATATCTCTCATGAGTACATACCCTTGGGTAGTAGAATATTTAACAAAACACATTGAGAATGATGAGAGTGAAAGTTCTCTTAATGATTTGGATTTAATAGTTAAAACATATGGTGATGATGATGATGATGATTCCATAGATTATCCTACTTCTACTACAGCTGAATTTTCAAGAAACTTAGATGAGAAGACTATGGATAGCTCTATTAATGATACAATACCTTTCCTTCTTAACAAAATTGTACCTTTCTCTCATTCCAATGCTCTCCCCGGCTAAGATGTAGCATTAGTGAATGAGAAAAGGTCTCACATTAAATCCTTTAGGGATATATGTTGGGTATAATCAAGAGGAAAACAATGTTAATTCAATCTTCATTAATAGAATTTGTTGCAATATTCCTAAGATGATTGTCTGAGGGGCACCTAGTGCACCCTCTTCCTTAAAGTTGGTGATTATGGTTCAAGATAGACCTCCCGATCACATCTACAAATATGCACAACAAATTTCTCAACCAAGTCAATGTGTTCAAAATGTGACGCACAATCCCATAATTGATCACACATGCAATACCTATAATAACAAGCAAAGTAAGCAAGCGCCACATGTGCCTGTCCCCCTTCCATGTTCTAAATCTATGCTCCCTCCACCACCTTTTCTTACTCATAAAAGTGGTCAAGAATATGATCTTGTTGAGCAACTCCGCGCTACTCCAGCTAAGATCGCTCTTTGGGATTTGATACAAACATCACCTACATACCATGGAATGCTCCAAGAAGCTTTACAAAAGGTTATTGTCCCACCTACTATTAAGCCTAATGATGTAGCAACCGTATTGGATAGTATGCATGCGACAAAAATAGATATTCTCTTTCAACCACATGAATTACCATCAATTGAAGTTTGAAACCAATATGATCCACTTATGATCTTTGTCACAATATATAAAACATTGGTAAAATGAGTTATGATTGACAACAGATTGACTCTTAATGTTTGTAGCATTGACTTACTACACAAAATCAAGGCCGACACATAAAAAATGAAACTAGATAGACTTAGCATTTGTGGATTTGATAATCATGGTAGTCAATCAGTAGGTACTATAACCTTACCTATATAGGTGGGTCCCGTGATTGTACCTAGCCTGATTCATGTCCTGCATAGCTCTTTATCTTACAACATGATTCTTGGCAGACATTGGATTCATGCATTGGGGCAGTTACTTCCACCCTACATCGTTCAATCAAATTTATATTCAAAGGTAAACTTCATACTATTCCTGCTGATCCTGAACCAGATAACTATTTACATATTGAAGTGCAAAAACAAGCTTACAATCATATGAGCTTAAATAATTTATGAGTTGCTTCATCAATGCCTCTTGCCACGAATGATGTTGTGCAAAATTCTACACCATCGAATGCACTTTTTGGTGATGATTGGGGTTCATTAGATTTTACTCCTTCCTTTAATGGAGAATATAAACTTCATAACCCTGACACATCAAATATAGCATCGATCTCATCTAAGCAATCTTTGAAGCATTTGAGAAATGAAAAGTCTCCCAGGTAGAAAACAAAGACAATACTCTCACGTATACTACAAATTATGAGACCTATGAGGCTTCACCATCTTCTAAAGAAATGGACTCTCTCTATGGTTGTGGATTTCAAATATTGTACAAAAATCACAACTATGCAGGTAATGGATGTGGTGTAAATCAACAAGGAATTAGAGTACCTTTACAAGTTGTTGGAATTAATTACACAACTATTATAGGATACCACTCTTTGAAGCCCACTAAAGCCTCTCTTTGTCCTAAACTTAATGTTAATACAATATCAACAAGACCAAAACAACATGAGAGATATCCTAGATATATATGTTCTTAGCATTAGGATGAAACATGTAAGTATTTCTAACCCTTTATCTCTCATGATGTGTTTCCCCCGTGAGGTCTTATGTGTTTTTCAGGCCTCTTGGGATGACCCTTGATTCTCTTGTAAGGTCCAAGATACCAGGAGACCAGCTTTGTTGTGACATTCTTCTATTTGTATCATCATTATTCTATATTTCTTCCCCTCTATTTTCATTGTTGTGTGTTGTGTCTTACAGACATAGCATTGCGGTTGGTGACTTGGAGGCACCATTCTACATGACTGTCCCTAAGACACTTGTTTCTCCTTTCTTGATTTATTGTTTCCCTTCCTCTAGTGGTTCTATCTATTGGGTGGATGACGAAAAAACATTTTATACTGATGTGGACCTAGCGTCCCTTCAGCGAGTAATCAAAAAATGGATCTAGTCCATACATGACGATGGAGTTGTTATATATTATCTAATGCTTAGCTAGTAGAAAGACTTTGTGTGATCTTAATGGTGTCTTATTGCACTTACAAAACATAACAATAGTGCTACTCCATGCACTTTGTCTATCTTGAATCTTGCATTCCTCAGTTCTCTATGCATTGTTGTTTTATCATGATTATATGGACGCTAACACTTTTCTTGTAGGAATGTGTTTGTGTTAACATTTGGTGATTGTAAAGTACATGTCATCTCTAGGGGGCATGGTCTTTGTGAAAGCTTGTGTTCCCTTTTGTGTTTTCTTCCTACCTTAACATGCTTTATATTGTTACCTAATATCAACCACCTTAAGGTGGGGGCATATATAAGGTAAGCTATCTGTTTGAGATGTTAGCAAAGTGTTTTTTCTTAGGTGTAGTCTCAAAGACTGGTGGCGAAGAGTCCCTCATGCACTCTGAGATTTGTTTGAAATCAACTTCCAATCATTTAAGCCCTCTGCGGTGACGGGATATCGAATCCTTTTTTATCTTAAGCCCTCTACGGAGGCAGAGATAGTGTATTTGTTGTGGAGAGTGCACATCCTGTCATTTTCTAAAAGTCCTCTGCGGAGGTGGGGAACAGTTCTATGACTAACTCAACCCTTAAGTGTGTCTTCGGGGATTGTTGTGGTGACACGCAATCGTCAGTGTGTGCCTATAAGGTGCCTGAGATGGTGATGAACCTAGAAATAGGAACACTCCATCGCTTGTCTGCCATGTTTTCTTCATGTCTTCTAAGTGTGTGTGTATTACATGTTTGTTCCTAAGCATAATTTACAGACCGGTGGTGATGAGTCCCTCTTATACTTTGAGATTTGTATGGCGTGCTCAATTTTTATGGCATGTTTGATTTGTATTGCATGTCTGTTGCCCCATATGCAGTCTAAAGACCAGTGGCGATGAGTCCCTCCTGCATTATGGGTGGTTTGTTTACTTTCCTTGTACCTACATCTACATTTCATATATATGAAAAGAAAAGAAAAAGAAAATCATCACTATCTTCACTGAATTCACTGTGTTTTGTGTGTCTTCAATGTTGTCTTCTTCGTGTTTTATGTGCCTGTTACTGTCTTCTCTGTGACTGGCAAGTCTTCTCCATGCTTGGCATGTTTGTTGTGTTTGTTGACCATACCTTAATGCATGTATTGGCCTTATGTTTATACATACATTAAAGTGGTGGCTAAATGTTATGTCAAAAGAAGTAACCTTGTGGGCTTTTTCCTATTAAGGTTTAGCTCCTAGGTCCAGTTAATGCATTTAGAGCATTTTTCATGTTAATTTGACATCTCGATTAGAAAACCCTAAAGTTTCATGGCAAATGGGACTTAGGGGATGCACTTGACATAAGTCCTATATGAAATAGGTGGGAGGACTTGGGTGCCCGCGCCCTAGTCCTCCCCTATTTTAGGTCAGGGCCAATTTTGGAGTGTGGGTTTATGACCGTTATTTAGGTTCTATGCTGACACAGTAAGTTTGAATTACAAAATTCTTAGCGGGAATGTTTGTAGTTGCATATATAAGAATGATTAGGTTATCATTTTTAAACTAGATGGGCATTCTTGTGATTTTGGAGCATTCAAAATATTCATTGTGTTGTAGAGCAAAGCATTGTTATTATGTTTGTGTTTGCAGATTTGGCATCCATCTCCTCATGGCATGAAGAGCATTTTACTTCCATGAGATCTTCACTACAAGGTGATATCAATTGTGTTTTCAATCATTTATCATTTGGATTTTGCCTCTATCCTACTAGGATACACACTCTTTATCTGACAATGGTGTTTGGAAGACTTGAACGTCTCTTTGGGGCTTGACTAAGGCAAGCCTCTAAACACCACAACACCCAACCCATTTTTTCGTGCTTCTAAGTTACAAGTTGTAGGTGCAAAAAAAGTGGAGTTGTATGAGAGTAGTGTAGATTGTTGGAATTGTAGATCAGAAGAGAAAATAGAGACCTAGACTTGGGCACTCACTCATTAGTCCTTTGGATCCCACATAGGAAAATATCTAGAATAGCAGGAACAGGTTGTGGACAAGATTCCTAGATCTCGACAAAAAGTATGGCACTCGACTAAGGCAACTGCTCATTAGTCCCTGACTTTTTTGTTTTTCAAACTTCAAAATCTGGGACACATTTGATTGTCATTTGATATCTTTGTGTGCGAGCATTTTCCGTAATTTGTCTGTTTGCTTTCAAATTTGTATAATTAGGGTTTTGAGCATAAGTGGACTCAACTGAAAAATAAAATCACACAATTCCAATCTTCCCCTATGTTCTAAATGACTGAAGGCTTGTAGTAGACTTCCTTCCTCGCTCAAGTCCTCGAATGTTTAGTGGAGAAAGCAGGATTTACATAAACCATCAAAATCAACCCTAAACTAAATCCCCCTCATTTTTCCATATTAAACATTTTGGTGAACCCGTGTTTTTGAATTTTGCACCTTACTGAGTGTTTTGCTACAGATTTACATTCATTTCATTCATTCATATCATTGTTCATCTTATTGCATTTGAAAAATTACAAAAAAATTAAAAATTTGAAAAAAAATTAAAAAGATTGGCATTTTTAGCTTGCATTTTCAAGTAATTTAGATTAATTGGCATTCAATTTCAAACAATTTCTATTATTATCATCAAATCTGATTTAAAATATAAAAACTTTTCATTCATCATTTTTTAGATTGCATTTTCATGCTTAAATTGATAAAAATTGCTTGAAATTGTGCATTTTTGCATATAACCTAGTTTTGTATTAGCTAGGGTTTGTAGTCAAAATCATGTTTCATATTTTACTGATGAGGGTCGGAGTAGATTTGTTAATGCATCATCATTTAATTTTATCATTTCGCAGGTGTCTGGAGTGATTTGCGATAAGGCTATGGGATATGGGCAGATTTGGTTGGATGGTTCGTGGATTGGACTTGGTTGGTCAATCTTACAAAAATGAAAGGTCATATAGTAATGGAAATCTATCTATTTGTGGGAAATTAAACACACTTGCACTAAAGGAAACTAATCTAGTTTGCTGAAAAATAAACACACTTGCAGTAAGGGAAACTATATCTAGTTTGCTGAAAAAGTGAACACACCTAAAATGAAGGAAACTATTCTAACTTGCTGGAAAATAACCACACTTTTTGGAAAAGTAAATAAGGAGAAACTATTTTTACTTGTTAAGCTACAGTAATGAAACACTCTGAATATAACAATGCTGCATAATAACAAATCTATTTTAGAACTTATAAAACAATCATGTAGGAAACGTCTTAACTCACAATCACACAGAAGTGAAACGCACATCACATGAACACAAGTACAAAACTAACTGAACAAAAGATATAACAAAACTGAACAAACATAAAAATACCAAGAGATCTCCTCAAAAATGGGGAAGTGGGACCTACTTTCCCAGCTGGAGATGATCCTCTTTGCTCAACTAAATCTTTTAAAAGAATTCCTCCTTCATTTGTATTCAATCATTGTCCAAAGGATGGATGAAAGTACATGTCTGAAAACAAGGAGTTTTCCTCTTACTGAAAACACAATCTAACAAACAATTATCTAAGAAAAATTGGAATTAACTTAGAGAGATCCTATGCTCCTATTTATACATTTGAGCTTTATTGAAAGGAAATAACTAACAACGGTTCTAGCTACAATGAAGTAGAGTTGAAACCAGTTACTAATTTATTACATTAACTATTCATTTGCGGTTTACTAGAGATCAAGGATTTGCATTGCCTTGGCTATTTGGCAAACTTGAGTGATTTCCTGAAATGGCGTGGCATTTGGTGGTAGTGACTTCAGTTAGAACTAACACCAATTTAGTAGCTACTTCAGGTAGTCACTTTAAATGGAGTGATGTAGAGATTTAGATATAACAACTATTTTAATTGGGGCATGAGTCATGTTTACATTACTGGACCTTTTGGGTATCCCTTGGATCAGTCGGTAATAGTCATCGACTCAAGGGGAGGATGACTCTATTGGAGGGTAACGACATCTAGAGCCGTCTGGAGTTTAGGTTCTTCAAAGAAAGAGGGGGCTCCGGAGGGATCTGGAGACCACTGGAAGTCTTAATAGCGTAATCCTCATGCAAACACAAACCACTTGTACCACAATTCATAAGATATGCGTTTTGAAAGTATAATTCAATTAAATAAGTTAAGAGATTTCATCAAAGGAAATGAAAGGCAAACATGTGCATAATCTATCCAAAAGACAAACATAATTATAATAATATGTAAATATATGCCATAATATTTTGGTAAAGTCTTTTAGAATGGGAAATAGCATGAAATAAATGAGTCATATATTTGACTCATCATCCACACCAACTCAAAGTATGCCATGTCCTCATGGCTGTGCTCCATCTTGTTCATCTAGTATGTTTTTGCCCTCAATGATTGTGTTGCAATTGTAATCCTCATCCTCTTATTAGAATAGTTTTCTCCCCTTTGGCTAGAACCCATCATTCTCATGCACCCTACTAAACCATTTATTGAATTTCCCCTTTCTCATTGGATGTCCTTGTGGGTGACTCAGTCGAGGAGTGGGCATAAGGATTAGTGGTGGTCTGAATCTCATCCCAATCCAGTTTTGTTGCCTCTGCTGGATAAGGGGTATGATTTTTCTAACCTTTTCTATCATCCACCTTATGTTTGTGGGAGACACTGGCTCCCTCCTTTTGAAAACATGGGGTAGGTCCTCATATCTTTATATGCAGCTTGAAATTGCCGCGCTAAGGAGATAGTCTACAACTACAAAGAAATCAGAAACACATTAATTCAAATTCCTCACATACTGGCCGGTGATACCCTACCTATAAGCATTTGCTTTAAAAGTGTTAGGAAACCATGTAGTTTTAGCTCACTCATGTCTCACTAGTAGCCCTATGGATCCTGCGGCAGCATCATATTCCTCCATTCTTTCTTCTCATAACCTATTATTTCAGAGCAGAGATAGATAGCTCCGAATTTGAAGTTCTCCCACATATAGATTTAGCATTGATGTATTAACATGCCCCATAATGTGGCCATGTTGGAAGAATTCACACAAAAGGTTTTGCTGATCTTTAGGATTTTGCATATAACATTGAACAAAATCTTTATCACTATCAAAATCAAATGGAAGATTGCAACTTATCCTTAATAACTTCCATCTTAAAAATTGTTCCTCGAGGAATAGGGTATACACACCTGATGGTGGTCATTATGCTAGCAGTTTTTCTCCTATCTCATTGGCTAAAGCCAAATTGTTTTCAACCACCACCTTTTCTTTCTTTAGTGTCTCTATATCTCTCTAGAGCTTGACGATTTCTCTTGGGAGTTGCCTGTTATCTAATGTGAGTTGTAAGTTCTAAGCAAAGACATTCAACAAGACGGGTATAGGGGTTTGCTGAGCCACCTATTGTCTGAGTTGAGTTTTTTGAATGTCTCTCTAAGCCGCCATGGTGTTGCGGTTATCTAGCTCTGCTTTGAAATTAGAAATTTCCTTTTCTCTTTCTTTCTTCTCCTTTTCATCCTCTACCTTCTGCTTTTCCAGCTCCTCATCCTTGGCCTTCAACTATTTGGCTAGGGTCTCCAATTATGTTGTGCACTACTGTAACTAAAATTCAGCTTTGGATAGACCTAGGGCATATTGGGTCTCTTTTGCCATGGTGTCCTCAGAGCTTTCCTCAAGGGTTTCTTTTCCCTTTCGATGTTGCAATGTGTCCTCCCCTGTTTCTCCTAGAATATCCTCACTACCAGATTCCTTAGCAATCTCATCACCATCGACTTCCTCAACTCCCCTCTCCTCATGAATATCTTCTTTAGGGTGTGTGACAGGGGATGAGCAGTCACCTAAGAGAGCGGTAGGGTTTTTTTTTGCTTCTTTTTCCTCTTCATCCGAAGAGATGACTAACCAGTGGTGGCGTACCTTTGTAGAGGTGGAAGCTATAGCTTCACCTTGTTGACTACTTTGCTCAGTTCATCTCCAAAGTCAGTGGAAGTAGACTTCAGGGGAAGTGAAAGCAACTGCAATAGGGTCTCTTGAAATGGAGATAATAGAAGTCTTATGTTTTACCTTTTTCTTTCAGGGCTGTAAGGCAAGGAAGTCCTCCCATTTTTTTTGGCCCTCCTCTTGTTGTAGAAAGTGGTGCTTGATAATCAGATGAATCAACCCTGGATGACTAATTTGTCCTTCTTTATCGTTCCATTTGGTTAGAATTACAACAAGACTTGCATGCATAAATATATGAATATTTATCAAATATTGAGGATTGTTGGCTCCATGCCTGAGGTAGGTGATTAACTGCATCCCAGGGCCCAAAAATGTACCATACTGGCCATCACAACTGAAGAATTTCATGACCCACAGGACCATAGTCTTCCATGGGTCTAGAAGGTTGGTCCTGTCAATGCCCTTAGTTGCTCCTTTACTAACAACATAACGAGGTAGGGGCTCTGGAGCAACATGAAAATTCTGAACTAGTTCTTCATATGATGGTTTTGTTGCAAGCAAATCAACACCTAATGCAGGAATACTAGAAATTTGACTAATTACTATAGGGTTGATTGGTATCCTTACCCCTTTCATAGTAGTGAAGGTCCTATGGAAATTTGAAACAAACTCCTTGATCAAATCAGCTTCAAAGCCTTCAAATTTCTACAAAAATTCTAACCACTTAGCTTGCTAGAAGATTTGCGCATTGACATCATCAAAAATGGTGTTTTCAGGTTCAGCCTTCCTTTTGTTGCCCATCTTGTTCAGTAGAATGAATTTGTAGGAAAATGTGATAATGAAGCTTTGTGTTTTCTCTGCTGCAAACAAGAAGGAACTTTGAACTTTGCTTTGTCAATTTCAAATTTGTATAAAGGAATGATTGCATGTGAGGCATATAGAATAGCAGTTTCTCTACCCATCTTTTCATCAATCATGGCATTAACTTCAGAGTTTTAAACTATGGTGGCCATGTGTGAAGTGTAAGTTCTTAGTTTCCACCTTAACCGCTATTGCATACTCTTCCAGAGTTGACGCCAACAATCCCCGTGCTTATGTCTTTTCAAGCGTACTTCCTTTAAATGGCCATAAGTGTTGATCATCATTATTCCTTAATTCACCTTTTATTTCTATTTATGGTAGTGATTTGAAATGTCATGCCATGATGACTCAATACTTTATATCTCATTGTGAAGCTTCCAAGATCGATGGACAAATTTGGGGCTGCAACCCTTCAATTGTAATCATCTATGCACTTATTGTGGCATGTGAAAGATGAGGGCTGCATGCGGGTAACTTTGCAGAAACATGTGGCATACAAAAACATATTAAAATAATTATATAAGTTTTAAGGAAAGAATATACCTTGTAAAGTATCCATCCCCTTGATTATTTCACCTTAACATTTTTACTGAATCACTTTTTCGCAATGCAATGTCACCTATTGCTCGATGATTCTTTGGAAAGTAAACATTTACCAATGTTTATCTGGAGCAATCTGTAGCTATCTAGAGCTATCGGTATCCATTTGGAGCTCTTCAAAAAATTTCAACATTGAAACCTGCAAAACTGCAACAAGGAATTTTATTGAAGGAAATGGGGAATTTGAAGGAAAGATTGCCATTGTTGGTTTTCAATCTTCCTCTAGGCTAAATTGCCATTGCTGGTTTTTAACTTTTGCCCAATTTTTTTGGTAGAAAAGGCCGCCATTTTTGGTTTTCAATATTTACTTCTTTATTTATCAATAGTCATCACTTGGAACATGATCCCGATGGAAGAGAGATCTTCCAGGGTGTAATGCTCTATCTGAGACTAGATTTTTGTAGAAAACTCCTCTTTGGAAGCTAGTTTGTGCTACAACTTCAATCTATGTCCATTCACTAGAAGAATTCTGCGATCTCCATCAATGGGAACTAGTTGAACAACCCCATTGCTGAAGGTTTCTTGATTTCATAGGGCCCCAACCATCTAGTGTGTAATTTCCCTTTCAAATTTTGATATTTGGAATCATACAACAGGGTCCAATCTCCTTGCTTGAACTACTTACTGATAATGTGTTTGTTGTGCCATTATTTCCTTTGCTTTGGATCAACTCTATATGTTGTAGTGCTTCCATCCGCATCTCTTCCAATCTGTTCAGCTGCAACATTCTATTTTTTTGTGCTTCAGTTAAATCTATACCCACTTCAAGTGTTGTTCTCAATATTTCCACCTCATATTCTATAGGCAACACTAGGTGTTTCCCATAGACCAATTCATATGGTGTGAAATTAGTGGTGGTTCTCCATGTAGTGTTTTAGACCCAAACAGCTTCTGTCATTCTTTCAGCCTAATCTATTCTTTTACCTGAAATGGTTTTTGTAAGGATGTTATCTAGTTCTTTGTTTGTTACCTCTACTTGACCATTGCTTTGAGGATGATATGGAGAGGACTTTCTATGACTGATTTGATATCTTTCCAAAAAGGCTTTGATCATAGTAGACATGAACTATGGTCCTTTATCAGAAACAAGAACTCGGGGTGCTCCAAACCTTTGCAAAATGTGCTTGTACAGAAAATTTGTGACCTTCTCCTCCTTTACTGCTGGCAGTGCTTTTGCTTCAACCCACTTAGTTGCATAGTCGATGCAAACCAAAATGTAGTTATTTCTTCTGAAAGGTGGATCTATTGGCCCCACAAAATCTATTCCCCATATTTCAAATGGTTCTAGAACCACTTGAGGATGGATCGACATTTTAGTGGTCCCATCCGCTGACATTGATCATAGTGCTTGACATAATATTGAATATCCTTGGTCATTGTTGGCTAAAAATATCCCACTCCTAGAATTTTGTCCCATCCAGAGGGATGAAAAAGTGTCCACTAGAAGGTTCATCATGGCATGCTCGGATTATGTCATACACTTCTATTTCTTGCACACAATTATGCAATATATGGTCAGGACAATTTTTAAATAAGAGTCCATTTACCCACTTGTATCTAGAGCTCTCTCAAACCAGTCGTTTGGTTTCTTTTGAATTGAAATGTTGTAGGCATTTACCTGAAGCCAAATAGTTTGCCAAGTTTACAAACCACAGAGATTGTATGGACATGGCAAATAGATGTTCATCCAAGAATGCATCATCCACTGGTTCATTATTTCCCTGCATAGTCAATATGGATAAAAAGTCAGCCACAACATTATCTTTCCCTGGTTTATCAACAATGGTTATATTGAATTCCTACAACAATAAAAACTATCTAATAATCCTACCTCCTACCACCACTTTATTCATCAGATATCTTATAGTTGCATGATCAGTATGTATAAAAACTTTATAGCCTATGATGTAGTGGCAAAATTTATTGATAGCATAAACTACTGCTAGAAATTATTTTTTAATTGTGGTATAATTTTCCTCTGTAGGGTTAAAGTTTTTGCTAATGTAATATATTGCATGCATACCTCCAGATTCATTTAGTTGTCCTAACACTACTCCAATAGCCTGATTGGATGCATCTATGTGAACATGGAATGGTTCGTTCCAAGTTGGTCCTTTAATCACTGGGGCTGTCATGAGGGCACTTTTCATGGCTTCAAATGACTGTTGGCATTCTAGTGTCCATTTGAATTTAGAATCTTTTTTAAGCAAAGTGAACAAAGGGTTAGCTTTTCGACTGAAGTTTTCAATGAACCTTTGATAATGTCCTAGATGTCTGAGAAATATTCTTACCTTTGTTTGGGTTTGAGGAGGGGGAATTTGAATAATAATTTCAATTTTTTTGGATCTACTTTCATTCCCTCCTATGAGATATGGTGACCTAGTACAATTCCCTCGGTCATCATAAGAAAACATTTCTTGTGGTTTAGGGATAGTTGATGTTCTCTGCATCTTTCAAGTACTTTGTTCAATTTGTTCAAGGCTTCATCAAAAGTTTTCCCATGTACTATAAAGTCATCCATATAAACCTCTACGCATGTATTTGCTAGGTCTGCAAAAATTGCCAACACAACACGTTGAAACATGGCTGGTGCATTACATAATCCGAATGTCAAAACTCTATAAGCAAATGTACCCCATGGACATGTGAAGGTAGTCTTATCCTGATCTTTTGGAGTGACATGGATTTGATTGTATTTGTTGAATCCATCCAGGAAGGAAAAATAGCAAGTACCAACTAGGTTATCTAGCACTTGGCCAATGAAGGGAAGTGGGAAGTAGTCTTTCTTAGTGGCTTTGTTCAATTCTCTATAGTCAATGCATACTTGCCACTTGCCATTTTTCTTTGGTACAATAAATAATGGTGAAACCCACTGGCTGTCAGAAATGGGGTAGATGAATCCTACCTGCAATAGTTTTTCTATCTCTTCCTTCACTATATCTCTCAAGGCTGGATTGATTCTTCGTTGTGGTTGCCTTATGAATCATCCTAAGGAGTCCCTAGGCCTTTTCATAAACTAATGGATTGAAAGTCTTATCAACACCTTAAACCTACAATGATTTGTAGATCTCCCTGACAATGATGCCAAAAATGATGAGGGTCAGAGTAGATTTGTTAATGCATCATCATTTAATTTTATCAATCCAGAGGTGTCTGGAGCGATCTGCAATAAGACTATTGGATATGGGGGGATTTGGTTGGATGGTTTGTGGATGGGACTTGGTTGGTCAATCTTATAAAAATGAAAGGTCATACAGTAATGAAAATCTATCTATTTGCGGGAAAGTAAACACACTTGCATTGAAGGAAACTAATCTAGTTTGCTGAAAAATAAACACACTTGCTAGAAATAAACACACTTGCAGTAAGGGAAACTAATCTAGTTTGCTGAAAAATGAACACACTTGCAATGAAGGAAACTATTTTAACTTGCTAGAAAATAACCACACTTGCTGCAAAAGTAAATAAGGAGAAAATATTTTTACTTGTTAAGCTACAACAATGAAACACTCTGAATATAACAATGCTGTGGAATAACAGATCTATTTTAGAACTTATAAAACAAACCTGTAGGAAATGACTTAATTCACAATTACACAGAAGTGAAACACACACCACATGAACATAAGTAGAAAACTAACTGAACAGAAGATATAAAAAAACTGAACAAACATAAAAATACGAAGAGATCTCCTCCAAAATGGGGAAACGGACCCTACTTTCCTAGCTGGAGATGATACTCTTTGCTCAACCAAATCTTTCAAAAGAATTCCCCCTTCATTTGCATTCAATAATAGTCCAAAGGATGGACAAAAGTACATGTCTGAAAACAAGGAGTTTTGTTCCTGCTGAAAACACAATCTGGCGAACAACTATCTAAGAAAAATTGGAACTAACTTAAAGAAATCCTATTCTCCTATTTATACATTTGAGCTTTATCGAAAGGAAATAACTGACAATGATTCTAGCTACAATGAACGAGACTTGAAACAAGTTGCTAATTTATTACATTAACTATTCCTTTGCAATTTATTGTAGATCAAGGATTTGCATCGACTTGGCTATTTGATGAACTTGAGCGATTTCCTAGAATGGCGTGCCATTTGGTGGTGGTGACTTCAGTTAGAATTGACGCTAATTTAGTAGCTACTTTAGTTAGTCACTTGAAATGGAGTGATGTGAAGATTTAGATATAACAACTACTTTAATTGGGGCATGAGTCATGTTTGCATTACTAGACTTTTTGGGTAGCCCTAGGATCGGCCGGTAATAGTCATCGACTCAAGGGGGGATGACTCTATTAGAGGGTAACGACATTTGGAGCTATTTGGAGTTTAGGTTCTTCACAGAAAGAGGGGGCTCCAGAGGTATCCGCAAACCACTGGAAGTCTTACTATCGTAATCCTCATGCAAACACAAACCACTTGTACCACAATTCATAAGATATGCATTTTGAAAGTATAATTCAAGTAAATAAGTTTAGAGATTTCATCAAAGGAAATGAAAGCCAAACATGTGCATAATCTATCCAAAAGACAAACATAATTATAATAATACATAAATATATGCCATAATGTTTTGTTAAAGTCTTTTAGAATAGGAAATAACATGAAATAAATAAGTCATATATTTGACTCATCATCCACCCCAACTCAAAGTATGCCATGTCCTCATGGCTGTGCTCCATCTTGTTCATCCAGTATGTTTTTGCCCTCAATGATTGTCCTGCAATTGTAATCCTCATCCTGGTATTGGAATAGTTTCCTCCCCTTTGACTAGAACCCATCGTTCTCCTACACCCTACTAAACCATTTATTGAATTTCCCCTCTCTCATTGGATGTCCTTGTGGGTGACTCAGTCGAGGAGTGGGCATAAGGATTAGTGGTGGTCTAAATCTCATCCCAATCTAGTTTTATTGCCTGTGTTGGATAAGGGGTATGATTTTTCTAACCTTTTCTGTCATCCACCTTATGTTTGTGGGAGACACTAGCTCCCTCCTTTTGAAAACATGGGGCAGGTCCTCATATCTTGATATGCAACTTGAAACTATTAAGCTAGGGAGATAGTCTACAACTGTAAAGAAATTAGAAACACATGAATTCAAATTCCTCACATACTGGTCTGTGATACCCTACCTGTAAGAATTTGCTTTGATAGTGGTGGAAAACCATGTAGTTTTAGGGCACTCATGTCTCATCGGTGGCCCTATGGATCTTGTGGCAACATCATATTCCTCCATTCTTTCTTCCCATAGGCTGTTATTTGAAAGCAGATATAGATAGCTCTAGATTTGAAGTTCTCCCACATATAGATTTAGCATTGATGTATTAACATGCCCCATAATGTGGCCATGTTGGAATAATTCACACAAAAGTTTTTTTGATCTTTAGGATTTTGCATGTAACATTCAACAAAATCTTTATCACTGGCAAAATCAAATGGAAGATTGCAGCTTATCCTTAATAATTTCAGTCTTAAAAATTGTTCCCAGAGGAACAGGGCATACACACCTGATGGCAGTCGTTGTGCTAGTAGGGTTTCTCCTATCTCACAAGCTAGAGCCAAATTGTTTTCAACCGCCACCTTTTCTTGCTTTAGTGTCTCTATATCTCTCTGGAGCTTGATGATTTCTCCTCGGAGTTTCCTGTTATCCAATGTGAGTTGTAAGTTCTGAGCACCTGTAATAACAAGTAAAGTAAGCAAGCATCGCATGTGTCTCTCCCTCTTCCATGTTCTCAACCTATGCTCCCTCCACTACCTCGTCTTACTCATAAAAGTGGTCAAGACTATGATCTTATTGAGTAACTCCACACTAATCTAGCTAAGATCTCTCTTTGGGATTTGATACAAACATTACCTACATACCATGGAATGCTCCAAGAAGCTTTACAAAAGGTGATTGTGCAACCTACTACTAAGCCTAATGATGTAGCAGCCATATTGGATAGTATGCATGCGACAAAAATGGATATTCTCTTTCAAAAACATGAATTACCATCAATTGAAGTTCAAAACCAATATGATCCACTTATGATCTTTGTCACAATAAATTAAACATTGTTAAAATGAGTTATGATTGACAACGGATCGGCTCTTAATGTTTGTAGCATTGACTTACTACACAAAATCAAGGTCGACACATCACAAATGAAACTAGATAAACTTAGCATTTGTGGCTTTGATAATCATGGTAGTCACTCAGTATGTACTATAACCTTACCTGTACAGGTGGGTCCCATGATTATACCTACTCTGATTCATGTCCTGCCTAGCTCTTTATCTTACAACATGATTCTTGGCAGACCTTGGATTAATGTATTGGGGGCAGTTCCTTCCACCCTACATCGTTCAATCAAATTTATATTCAAAGGTAAACTTCATACTATTCATGTTGATCTTGAACCGGATAACTATTTACATATTGAAACATAAAAACAAGTTTACAATCATATGAGATTAAACAATCTATGAGTTGCTTCCTCAATGCCTCTTGCCACAAATTATGTTGTGAAAAATTCTACACCATCAAATGCACTTTTCGGTGATGATTGGGTTTCATTAGATTTTACTCCTTCCTTTAATGGAGACTTAATAACCCCAACACATCAAAAGTAGCATTGATCTCATATAAGCAATCTTTTGAAACATCTGAGAAATGTAAAGTCTCCTTGGTAGAAAACAAAGACAATACTCTCACTTATACTACAAATTATGAGACCTGAGGCTTCACCATTTTCTAAAGAAATGGACTCCCTCTATGGTCGTGGATTTCAAATATTGTACAAAAATCATGACTATGTAGGGTAATGGATGTAGTGTAAATCAACAAGGAATCAGAGTACATTTACAAGTTGCTAGAATTAATTACACAGCCGGTATAGGATACTACTCTTTAAAGCCCACTAAAGCCTCTTGTCGTCCTAAACTTAATGTTAATACAATATCAACAAGACCAAAACAACATGAGAGATATCCTAGATATATATGCTCTTAGCATTGGGATGAAACAGGTAAGTATTTCTAACCCTTTATCTCTAGTGATGTGTTTCGAGATATCCTAGATATATATGCTCTTAGCATTGGGATGAAATAGGTAAGTATTTCTAACCCTTTATCTCTAGTGATGTGTCTCCCCCATGAGGTTTTATGTGTTGTTTAGGCCTCCTGGGATGACCCTTGATTCTATTTTAAGGTCCAGGATACCAGAAGACCACCTCTATTGTGACATTCTTCTATTTGTATCATCATTCTTCTATATTGTTTCTCCTCTATTTTCACTATTGTGTGTTGTGTCTTACAGACATAGCGTTGCGGTTGGTGACTTGGGGGCACCCTCCTATGTGACTGTCCCTAAGACACTTGTTTCTCATCTCTTGATTTATTATTTCCCTTCCTCTAGTGGTTCTATCTACCGAGCAGATGACAAAAAACATTTATACTGATGCGGACCTAGTGTCCCTTTAGCGAGTAATAAAAAATGGATCTAGTCCATACATGATGATGGGGTTGTTATATATTATCCAATGCTTGGCTAGTAGAAACACTCTGTGTGATCTTGATGGTGTCTTATTGCACTTACAAACATAACAATACTATTACTCCATGCACTTTGTCTTTCTTGAATTTCGCATTCCTCAATTCTATATGCATTGTTGTTTATCGTGATTAAATGGACTCTAACACTTTTCTTGCAGGAATGTGTTTGTAGGAACATTTTGCGATCATAAAGTACATGTTACCTTCAGGGGCCATGGGCTTTGCGAGAGCTCATGTTCCCTTATGTGTTTTCTTCCTACCTTAATGTGCTTAATATCGTTACCTGATATCAGCCACCTTTAGGTGGGGGCATATATACGGTAAGCTATCTGTTTTAGATGTTAGCAAAGTGTTTGTTCTCAGGTGCATTCTTAAAGACTAGTGGTGATGAGTCCCTCCTGCACTCTGAGATTTGTTTGAAATCAACTTGCAATCATTTAAGCCCTCTGCAGAGGTGAGATATCAAATCCTTTTTTATCTTAAGCCCTCTACGGAGGCAGGGATGGTGTATTTCTCGTGGAGAGTGCATATTCTATCATTTTTGAAAAGTCCTCTATAGATGTAGGGAGTAGTTTTGTGACTAATTCAACCCTTAAGTGGGTCTTCAGCAATTGTTGTGGCAAAGGCCAAATGTCAGTGTGTGCCTATAATGTGCCTGAGATGGTGATAAACCTATAAATAGGAACACTCCATCGCTTGTCTACCGTGTTTTCTTCATGTCTTCTAAGTATGTGTGTATTATGTGTTTGTTCCCAAGCATAGTTTAAAGACCGGTGGTGATAAGTCCCTCTTATGCTTTGAGATTTGTATGGCATGCTTGATTTGTATTGCATGTCTATTTCCCCATATGTAGTCTAAAGACCAGCGATAATGAGTCCCTCCTGCATTATGGGTGGTGTGTTTACTTTCCTTCTACCTACATTTGCATTTCATAAATATGAAAAGAAAAAGAAAAAGAAAATCATCATTGTCTTCACTGCATTCACTGTATTCACTATGTTTTGTGTGTCTTCAATGTTGTCTTCTCCATGTTTTGCATGCCTATTATTGTCTTCTCTGTGACTGGCATGTCTTCTTCGTGCTTGGCATGTTTGCTACATTTTTTGACCATACTTTAATGCATGTATTGTCCTTGCATTTATACATACATTAAAGTGGGGGCTAAATGTTATATCAGAAAAAGTAACCTTGGGGACTTTTTCCTATTAAGGTTTAGCTCTTGGGTCTTGTTAATGCATTTAGAGCATTTTTCATGTTAATTTGACATCTCGATGAGAAAACCCTAAAGTTTCATGGAAAATGGTACCTAGGGGATGCACTTGACATAAGTTCTACCTGAAATAGTGGGGGAGGATTTGGGCATCAACGCCCTAGTTCTGCCATATTTTAGGTCAGGACCAATTTTGGAGTGTCGATTTATGACTGTTATTTAGGTCCTATGCCGACACGGTAAGTTTGAATTACAAAATTCTTAGCGAGAATGTTTGTAGTTGCATATTTATAAGCATGATTAGGTTATCATTTGTAAACTATCTAGATGATAACAGACATGATATTTCCACAGTCCATGATTAGTAATATGTAGCTTTTGGAAGAGACTGTGTGTAGCTTTTTCAGATCGACGTTTCGGATCACACTCCATGATCCATGATCCACTAATTCTCTTCTCTTCATCCTGATGATGGATCATGGAGTGTGATCCAAAACGTCGATCTGAAAAAGCTACACATAATCTCTTCCAAAAGCTACATATTACTAACAATCTAGATGGGCATTCTTGTGATTTTGGAGCATTCAAAATATTCATTGTGTTGAAAAGCAGAGCATTGTTATTGTGTTTATGTTTGTATTTTTGGCATCGATCTCCTCATGGCATGAAGAGCATCTTCCTTCCATGAGATCTTCACTACAAGGTGATATCAATTGTGTTTTTCAAATATTTATCATTTAGATTTTATCTCTATCCTTCCGAGATATGCACTCTTTATCTAATAATGGTGTTTGGAAGACTTGAATGTTTCTCCAGGGCTTAACTAAAGCAAGCCTCTAAACACCACAACCCCCAACCCATTTTTCCATGATTGTAGGTTATAGGTTGCAAGAGTAGAAAAAGTGGAGTTGCAGGAGAGTAGTGTAGACTGTCAGAATTATAGATCAGAAGAGAAAATAAGGACTTGGACTTGGGCACCCGCTCATTAGTCCTCCGGATCCCGCAATTGGAAAATCTCTAGAACATCAGAAACATGTTGTAGACAAGACTCCTAGATCTTGACAAAAAGTATGGCATTGGACTAGAGTGGCCGCTCATTAGTCCCCAACTTTTCCATTTTCTAAACTTCAAAATCTTGTATGCATTTGATTGTCATTTGATATTTCTGTGTGCGAGTTTTTTTGTAATTTGTTTGTTTGCTTGCGAACTTGCATAATTAGGGTTTTGAGCATAAGTGGACTTAATTAAGCAACAAAATCACACAATTCCAATCTTCCCCTATGTTCTAAGTGACCGAAGGCCTGTAGTAGACTTCCTACTCGGTTAAAGTCCTTGAATGTTTAGTGGAGAAAGGAGGATTTACATAAACCATCAAAATCAACCCTAAACTAAATCCCCCTCATGTTTCCATATTAAACAGTTTTGATATATTTAGATGCCAGGATAACACTATTTATTGTAGGTACAATTGTCAAAAATCAACAATAGGTAAGGCCTAGTTCAGGTACGGTACCTTCCCTTCATGTAGACTACCGTCCCTGAGGGGGCAAATATGTAAGCACAAAAATCACGCACAACCTCCACAAGGACCCCTATGATGATATATAATACATGTCACATACATGTAAGCATGAGATAGCATCCTCTTAGTAGTAATCCTCTTGGTGATGTGTCATTTCTTTCATCTTGTTTTGTTTCCCCTTTGTTTTGTGTGTCTCTCTCTCTCTATTGTCAACATTTTTCAACACTTTTTGACACTTGTCGATTTGCACTTTCTGAGCTTGTGACCTTGTTCCTAAGCCTTGTATGCATCTTGTAGGTGAATTTTTACCTTTCCCTAATATTTTTCATCCTTTCCACCCCCTAGAAACCTTCTAGAGGTCCCCCCTAGCCATCTCCCACTTTCAATTTTTTAGTTTCACTCAACCAATCCAAATCTTCCCCTATTATTTCTAGATCTCTCACTGAGAGATCCTACTTTGCAAGTGGAGATTTGGATTCTTGCACACGACTGACCTATTTTCAAAGGTAGATCCCCTCCTTTTCATCTCCTCTACCATCTCCCATCATGCATTTTCATCCAGACCCCTTTCTTTCTGGATCTCCCATCGGGCGACCCTAATAAATTAAGATCTCCCCTGGATGACCCATGGATGACCCTATTGTGTTTCCAGATGTAGAAAAGCTCAAGTTTCTAACTCAAAAAAGTGCCATTTTTGCCTATTTTTCTTTCTATTTGCATGGATTTCAAGCCTAATATGGAGTTAACTATTTCATGCACCCACACATGCATAATTATCTCCATTTCATCTAAAATTAACAACTCATGCATTCTCATGCACTCCCATGCACTCTTTCTTCTTCACTCCTTGAGTGATAAGTTTTTACTTAGTAGATCACTCCAATTTTAGACCAGATCACTCTTGAATCCTCTATGTTAACTCACAAATCTAATTGAGTTAACTCTTCTTCTAACCTATAAATATCCCCCTCCCTCAAGCACAAAGGGAGGCAATTTCATTGTGCACACAGCTCTTGCAAGTTATTGCTCTCCACATTCAGCATTCTCATGCTCATATAGGACGAAGGTGCCTTTTGTTTTGTTCATTGTTAATCAATCTTTCACATAAAGCTCATCACATGTCCATATGCTGCTCAAATCAAGCCATCGTGCTCATCAATAGCTCTCATTGAGCTCTCTTTGCAAAGATTCAAAAGCTTCTTTCGCTTCTTTTGTCATCTTGTCACCACGAGGATTCCCTGCTACAACAAGAGGATATGAGGTTGCTACACAAGGAAATATGAGGGTAGTGGAGGCTCACAAGTCTTCTTTATTTTAGGATCCTCTATGCTTTTTGTTAATTGGTAGTAATTAGATAACTAAAATTGCTCTTGGGATTAGTTATGTTATTGCTTTTTCCTTGATAGGATAGTTAGGTTTCATATTCTTAGAGTAATTTGCATTCTTAGTTTAAATCATTTACATGCAATTTCCTTTCTTAGATTAAATCATTCCAAATATTTGAAAAAACTCCCAAAAACATAGTTAAATTGCATTAGGTAAATTCATTATAGTTGCATTCATTCTTTGATTCTTAGATTAAAAAGCATCTTTTATTTTCCAGAATAACAAAAAAAGCACAAAAAGAAGTTTTACATTTCATATATTTGCATTCATAAAATATAAAAAAAGAACAAAAACATTAGACACTTAGGAAATTTGCAAACCCTTGATTCTATGACAAGGTCAACCATAGTCCACCATTTGGTCAAATCCTTGATTCCATCACAAGGTCAAACGAGGTCAATGCACAATCAAACCTTAGGTCAATCAAACCCTAAGTCAAACCCTAGGTCTAGTAAAGGTTAGCTCACATATGCCTATCTCTTGTCTTGGCTCATGAATGTGCCCAGAATTAAGAGGTGAGTGGGTGAGGGCAATCCTCGACGAGATAGAGGAAATTCATCTAAGACCACAACAAGAAGAACATAGGCAATTCTTAGTGCAACAAGCATTCATCTAGTACTTTGAAAGACAACAAGCCATCAATGAAAACAACTTACCCACACAAAGGTGGAATATCAGAAACCCTAACAGAAGAAGAGTGACTAGTGGCCCTTCAGATCATATGGTTATCTCTACAACAACAATCATTGAATGACACATCCATATTAGCATATAATAACTTAGGCCTCAGGATGTGCTGACCCCTCTCTGCAAAGTCCAGCTCTCCAACAAGCCAAACCACCCTCATGTCTCGCCTCCTCTTGACTGGCTACTTCCATGAGAGTGAGAGTGACATGGTAATTCACCCCATGGCAAGAAGGGAAGGGTCCGTGTGTATGCCAAAATTTGACTTGACAACCCCAGGCAACTAAGGTCACAATTTTGAGCATACAGTCATTGTGCAAAGGTGAGATTCTGCTATTCAAAGACATGTCACTATTGTACAAAGGTGAGCTTCTACAGCTCAAAGGCACATTTTTGTGATAGTCTTGCAAAAAACAATAAAATTAGGTCAAACGCGCAATCGAGTGATGGATAGATAGACTCTTGATGGGCTAGGGGGTTGGATGTATAAGTAGATTTGTATTCCTGCACCAAAATCAGATAGTAGACCAAGTTAACTGACCGATTAGTAACAAAAGCAAGGTGGTATCCACAAATAAATTAGCTTGAGGGTACGATATGACCAGTGTTAGCAAATAAAATAGCTTGCAAAAACATAGATTGAGATAAAAAATGTAAGAGATCACTGTCAATAATTAAGATAAGTAAAAAAACCCTAAAGACTAAAGGTGAGTTTTAAAAGACCAAAGGCAAGCTATTATAGTACAAAGGCGATTTGTTGGGTCATCCCACAAAAGTGGGTTACACTTTTGTGGATGAAGAAAAATTGAAGGTGCCAAAAAATCTTTAGTAGACACCTTTGTTCGAAGGTCCACTCTATGAACGAAGGCATTGTCGGCCAATTCAAAAAGCATATAGTCAGAACCTTCATTCGAAGGGGGTCTGCAAATGAAGGTGTTTGACTGCCAAATTAAAAACAATAAAATAATGCCTTCACTCGAAGATCGTCTTCGAGCGAAGGCATTATTTTATTTTATTTTTATAAAAAGGGTTAAGACTCTCAAATGACAGTTTTTTTGTCATTATAGAGCTCACAGCAGAATGAAGGCAAGAAGGAATGACATCTGAAGGTGATAGGGAATGGCATCCATAAAGGCAACAGGGAATAGTGTCCACGAAGGCAAAGACCCCATGTGATAGCATCTCCATACACGTTGAGCACCAATCACAATTGAATATGGCCCAAATCAGCATACACGTCAAACAAACTCCCATATTCAGGTGCATAAATTTGTTGTGCCCTTTGCAATACTATATATATGCAATGCTTGCATGTTCACTCAAGAATACACCAGTTTCTTGCTGATAGGGGCTTCCATGCTTCCATTATAGTCAATTAAATAAAGAAACTTTCTTGCTATGAAACCTTAGTTAATGAAATATAGAAAAAATCAACTAAACGTAGGAATTTGATGAATTCAGTTAAAGAACTAGAACAGTTTGGCAAACCCTAGTTTGCCAAACTAGGGCTTGTCATTACAGTCAATAAAATTGAGAAAGAAATCATAAAAAATAGAAATTTATCTTGATACAATGAAAGAAGTATCAAACCCTAGTTTGGTAAACTAGGGTTTGTCATTACAATCAATAAAATTGAGAAAAAATTCATAAAAAATAGAAATATTTCTTGATACAATGAAAGAACTATCAAACCCTAGTTTGGTAAACTAGGGTTTGTCATTACAATCAATAAAAGTGAGAAAAAAATTCATAAAAAATAGAAATTTTTCTTGATACAATGAAAGAACTATCAAACTCTAGTTTGCCAAACTAGGGTTTGACAAACCCTAGAGTTTCAAAAGAAATTAGGGTTTGTCAAATTAGGGTGAAAAGATGAATTTAGTTTCACCCTAATTTGACAAACCCTAAACTAGGGTTTGTCATTACAATTAATAATTTATAGAGAAAATTTTCATAAAAAATAGAAAATTTTCTTGAGACAATGAAAGAACTATCAAACCCTAGAGTTTCAAAAGAAATTCGGGTTTGTCAAATTAGGGTGAAAAGATGAATTTAGTTTCACCCTAATTTGACAAACCCTAAACTAGGACCGTTTATGTTTTGATCCTTGTTAGATCCTACTTCCCATTTGGCTTATACATATACTAAACCTACTAAATTCATCACACACATGGATATTCTAAGCATAGAGGCATTGCATCGATATGTAAAGTTCACGAAATTATAGACAAATGGAAGATAAACATTACACATACTCATGAGCACCAAAATCCCTCACAAGTGATAAGATGAATCATGGAAAAGTTTAAGTCACATGAATGTCAAGATCCTAGTCTTGTTCACCACATGTAGACCTCAAGAAGCTCATTATTTGCATAGTGACACAAATTTTGTAGTTTACATGTGTAAATTTATGTATTTTTGTGATGTTTCTTGTACTGGATATGCTATAAATCATATTGAGTTACCATGGAAATATATGAATGTATAATTTCATAATTTTTCTATTGTAAACATAAGTATGACAAAAATAGACAACTAAATAAACAAAAAAGGGTCTAGGAAGGAGGGTTATGGAAATATATGTCTTTAAAAATGATGTAGATAAGATACAAAAATTTTAAGTTAAACATTCATTAGAACTCCTTTTATAACCATGATCAAACAATAAATCTGATCCAAAAATAGTTACTAAACTTGAACTTCTAGATTGTTAATCCTTCTTTTGAGAAGATAACAATGAAACATAATAACAAGCTACTTTAATTAAGATTATTCAATGTTAAGTCTTCCAATTTTGTTAATATTTTCCTATTACACTATCTAATTTTCATGGTTAATGAAGACATTAAAGCTACCTTAGAACATTCCCTAAACTCAATGCTATTTTCTAAGGTCAAATTGCATTTGTTATTAACCAAGAATTACAAAGTGAAAAAGTGTCATTTCATTCTAAAATTTCCCAATTCAAAATTAGTGTGCTAGAAGGTCAGGTGGGTAAGTAGTATATTTTTATCCAAAAATTAGGATAAAGGTCTAGTTTTTGTGCAAGGAGATCTAGTTTTTATGTGAGGAGATCTTAGTTGTCACATAACAAGATCTTATTCTCAGATAGTAAGATTTAATTCTTGTTTATATATTTTATTGTATTTTTAAGTGTTTAAATATCTACCATGTTTGGTCACACATGTGTCAAGTTGAGCATTGAAAACCATTGTAAATGGTGGAATGTTTGATTAAAAGAGTGATAAATAGGTCTTAGCATAGTTAGATCCATTATTGGTAAAATTGTGTGAGGTCCTCCTAGTTTATAGACTAATTTTGATGTAACGTTAGAGGAATCCTCCATTGGTGAGACCCCTAGTAATTAGGGCTTTGAGGCCAACACCACAAGTAGCAAGGAATTGCCTATTAGTTGTCAATGGGGAATGTTGGAATATTTAATACATAGTTGACATAAATATGAACATTCTCAATTTATTCTTTGACCACTTATATCAAGTTGGGTATGAGAGGAAGTACAAATAACAATACATGCCAAGGTGCTTGAGTTTGTGGGAGGACTAACTAGGAAAAGGAGTTTTTTTTCTATTCTTCTTTTTAGAGCTACATTTTCTAAGATTATATTAATTTGACAACACAAATCTGATGCAATGTGAGTGCATTCTATCACCTCATGCTTTGGTATTCTACTAAATAGAAAATGGGGAAATACCACACGTGGTTCTTAACGAAGTTCAAAATCATAACTAAAATTTTAAACTACAACAAGAAACAAAATATATTCAAAGGGTTAAGTTTGGACCACTAGAGAACAAGGACATGTATATTCAAATAAGGTATAAATTGGATGTCAATTCTCTGCACAAAATATGGCATTTAGACATTAGTTATGACATCAAGAACAATAGGTCAAAATAAGTCCAAAATGATTGGAGAAAAGTATTAGGGATGGGCTTTTCACCATTATAGGAGTTTAAAAAATCAAAAATAAAATATCTACACTAAAATCATTTGAGACTCATACTAAATTTCCTAAATGTTCTCATTAAATTGTTGGAATTTTATTACATCTTTAGTATATAGTTAATAAATAAATATATTACAATTAAAGTCACCTTAGTGACTTGTTCTAGTATTTAAATAATTAAATATTAGTAAATATTATTGTTAGTTTTGGGAGTTACTTTCCCATAAGTAGTTTTGGTAGTTAGTAAGAGAAAGCAAAGGCTTTTAAGACAATTTATTATAATGTAAAAATTAACAAGTTGGTAACATAATGGCAGTAGCTTTGCTACATTTTTTTTTAATTACTGATAAAGGGAGGGACAACCATTAAAAATAATTACACTACAACTAGAAGCTTGGGCCACACCTACCTTAGATAGGCCATGCTCCCTGACAAGAAGTTGAACCTCCTTAAGATCTATTGTTGTAAATGTTTGGAAGTAGCAATGTATGCAAAATTTGGAAGTATAATGTTGTGTAGAGGAGAGGACAAAATGGTGAGTGGTTCATGGATCTATGCCAAGGTAGTTGTGATGAATGCACATCACCATATGTTTGGATGCCTCAAGTGTCTCCATTCTAGCCAAGAAGCTCCTTAATGGCTAACGAGTGGTAGTTGTGCAATGTGAAGAGATCTGTTTGTTAGGTGGACTTGTTCGCCAGAAAATGACTTGTACCTCCATTTTTTAAGAACAAGAATGAATACAAGCCATCTCATGGCCCCATTCATTTTAGGGCACCTTCTAGAATTCTTTAGAGGACAATTAGAGTCCTAGAAGCTTAATTGAACTATGTGACTTGTTTTCTCTATAACTGATTGAAAACATTGAGATGTGGTATACAACTATCCTCATCATTTTAGTTGCAAGAAAATCAAAATATTTTTTGAAAATTATGAGCGTGCATAGGAATGATAATTTTATTAGTTCATTATAAACATATTTCTTTAAGTAAATTGCCTTAAATGATGAAATGATGTCTTACAAATGTATATATTGCAATAAAGTTGTGGACAAAGTAAATAGTTAATGATAATTTTGCAATAAAGTTGTGGACATGTTTGGATGCCTCAAGCCTCTCCATTCTAGCCAAGGAGCTCCTCAATGGCCAATGAGTGGTGGTTGTGCAATGTGTGAAGAGATCTGTTTGTTAGGTGGACTTGTTTGCTAAATTGAACTATGTGACTTGTTTTCTATTTTGGAATACTTAGAACTTTATATGCATATTTTCTACAAAACTAGAAGTGGTGCGGATGTGCCAACTAGATATGGTAGACCTGGGAGTCATGTTTTCTATACTTAACACATATGCTTTCTATAGATGTAGGAAGAAAATATACTTAGATTCATAGCATCCTTAATCACTCAAGGTCAAGAAAAATACTTTAATAAAAACTTGTCTAATTTAGTGAATGTCTAATCAATTAAAGTAATGCAATAGTCATATATTTCCATGGTAACTAGATATGTATAGTCATTGGTTGTATCCATGTTTTTAGTGTGTAATGTTCTTTATTTTATATCTTTAACTGTTGAGTTACCTAGATGTGTAATGTACATGGAGTAGGAATGACTTAAATGGTTTATTGTACACATGGTATTCATTTTTATGACATTGATACATGTTCAACATTACACATGTATGTGTAGATTTGGAAAAGCTAAAATCTCTGTGTGTGTGTGTGTGCAAGTTGAAAAGGAAAAGAATCATCCATGCATTTTAGAAATGAAGTCTTCCCTCTTGTTCAACTATTTATTTAATGTGTTGGAATTGCATTAGGATCCAGCCATGTTTAACCAATTCTATACAAGATGACTGATATGCCTCACCAACACCAGTAATAACTAGTGTCTAAGTTTGGAAGTTGTGGAACAATGTATCAAATGTACACACTTGTACATCAAAGAATAAATGTAAGTTGATACAGGCAAGTGCAACACAACATCCCTATCTACTCTGATGTAGGACATGTATGTTGATACATTTGTTCCATAGGACCCAAAGTAGACACTATCATGTTATGTTGTCGGTGTGACATATTAGTCATACTTATAGACAATTGGTTCAACATGGTTGGATCCTAATGTACATGTATGTATGTATTGGAATACATAATTTATTTTTACATGCACAAAATTTAGGTTGATATATATATATATATATATATATATATATATCATGGCATATGCACCCCCACCTCCTGGACCTTCTATATTTACACGCATAGATACTGAGATTTAGAAATTGATAGCTCTTCTTTCTAACCCCAACACAATAGGGGTTTATAGGGACACATGTCAATTAATTTTAACTAGCTTGCAACACATTAGATAGAGTCTAGGAGATACCCGTGCTTATTTAGGTGATACTCTTGTTGCTATTCTTGCCCAGATGGGGCAAGAGGTTACTGATGATGTTTCTCTTGCTTATGTTCAACTTAGTGTCTCGAAAGAGACTATCAAATCCCAATGTTTCCCATCTTATGTTGGTAAGCCTAATGTGAGGGGCTACCAAGTGACTAGATGTGTAGACCCTCTTATGGCCCCATTGATATATCCACATTTTCTTGCTTCTCATGGTCATTATCCCAATAATGACCAAATTCCTTTATATTTTGCACAACAATTATATGCAGAGGTTCATATGGGCCTCAAGGTGAACTACTTGGATTTGCCAGAACATTTTGGTTAGGGGAGGGTTAGGGTTACAGATAGAGATGCCTATCATCGACTAGATCGATAGGCTCCAGTTTATAGGGCCTTGGTTGGGGAGAGGATGCCTACTATCTCCCCAGCCCTAGGCCTTGTTGTTGATTGGGTTGTCATTGCTTCCCAAAGGGAAGTAATCGATAGTGTAGGTGATATTGCAGTTTCCACATCTATTATATCTTCTGGTCATGTGGGAAGATATTTGATGAGTCATCTTAGATGATCTATACCATTGGATCATGCCACTGATCCTTATGCTATCGTAGGTGTCCCATCTTCTATAGAGATAGATGGTCCGACAGAAGAGCATATGCTTCAGACTACAACAAGTTATCTTTCTAAGGACCTATTGCAGTCATATGCTTTTATTGCATCAGAGCTTGGTATCGTTTTACATGAGGTTAGAGGACATGTGGGTAGTGCTTGCTATTCACAGAGTGCATCACGATCCTGTCAGGCTACAAGACCTTCTCATCAGGTGCCTATGAGTACTCCACATCCTGAGCCATCCTCAGATCATTCAGCTGCTGCAGAGGGAGATACACCTATCAGGCCTCGTGTTGAGCATCAGACATCTCAACCCTCCCTAGATTCACTTGAGGTGTAGTTGCAGATGGGATCAGTATTAGTTTTTGTGGATATGCTTCTTCATTCAGCCTCTTCGTTGCCAAGTCGCCTAGTTAGTCCACTTCAGACTTCATTACTTGAGCTAGCCAAGGAGGCACCGGATACAATCATTGTAGTGGATCATCCTACAACATCTGATACATAGGTAAGTGCATGTGTATGTGCATGTGCATGCATGATTTAAACTTGAACTTAAATTAAAGTAAGTTAAATTACTTTTCTCTAGATAGAGTCCTAATGTTGTATGTGTGTGTGTATATATATATATATATATATATTGTAGGGGTTAGCTCATGTTACACCTACTTCGAGGACAGACCGTATACGCAGGCATGATTCAACTGATGGTAGTAATGTTAGTGGACATGTGAGTTTTAAATTTTTAAATCATTATTGTACTTACATACATGTAAATGCATATAATTTGTACGTGTAAACATGTAAATACATATAATTTGTACACTTTTATATATACATGTGTTGTACTATCTCCAAGGCTTAGCACATCCATTAGATCAGGATGCTCAGTCAGACTCAGGTCACTCAACTCACAGCTGACATGATGACCAGGCTATTGGTAGCACTTCATAGACGTGTTTCTCTAGATATTTCTCTAGATCTTATATTTGTTTGAGCAGACATTTTTATAGATGTACATGTTTATGTATGGACATTTCTATCTAGATACATTTGCATGTATGTGTGTTTGTGGACATTTATGACCTGACATTTCTATCTACATGTGTGTTTGTAGACATTTATGAGGACATTTCTATCTACATTTGTGTGTATGTGGACATTTATGAGGACATTTCTACTTATGATTATTATGATTGTTTTTGTCATGAGAAGTTATTTATACCTTATTTGTGTAATTCAGTAAGTGTAGAATATAGGTTTTAAAATGTAAATTTACAATTGCATTTGAATTATGATTCATTTATGGGTATAAATAAAAGTGAAAAACAAAAAAGTCTTGATATACATGAAACAAAACAATATTATGAATAGTTAAGACTTAGAAATGATTCATTTATAAATGATTGCCTTGTATTAAAGACAAAACCATTCTCCCAAAAGGGTTCATTAGAAAAAATCTACCATGACATAAACAAATCTATACACAATTATGTGGTGCTAATACTTTGCTTAAACCAAACTTGAAGAACACTTATCATACAAATGAAAACATCAAATACAATTCCAACATGAAATTTATTATAGTTTTACATGATTATAAATATAATTGTTCACATAGCTTTTATTTGATGTGGGGATATGCAAGCCACAACAAAATAATGATGATTTCTCCTTCACATTATACAAATTAGTAATTGGGTTATTTGAAAGGGTGTAATGGTTATGTTGACATGCACATTTGAATGCAAAATAGTTAGGTGTTTATGTAATTTAGTAGAATATAGATTTTAAAATTTGTAAATTTACAAACTCAATTACAATTGCAAATTGTGATTCATTTATGGGTATAAACAAAAGTTAAAAACAAAAAATTCTTGATACATGTGAAACAAAAAATATTATATAAATAAATGGACCTCCAAATAAAACAAAAGTTTACAAAAAAGTCTTGATATGTGAAACAAAACAATATTAAATCTACAAACACTATAGATTCTAAATCTACAATCTACATTTATTTGATGAATTTTGTTATTGACGACACATATTACCTAATTTTCTAATTGAATATGAGGAATAAAAAAAAAGGAAGGTACTGAGCCTATGATAAGAAACAAATGTGAAATGATAGAAGAGGAGCAATAAGTGGCACTCTAAATTGAAGAACTTCCAAAATTTATTTTGAAATAAAATGGGAATCAATGTAACTTGTATTCACAGGTGCAATTAAAATTTGTTTGGAATTGTTGCATTGTTAAATTATTTTTGGGACTATGTGCTGTCAAATACTATTAGTGATGTTTTTCAATTACATGGTAATAAACAATGATTATTATACCATTAAATCTATTAATGATATCAACTAAAATTTTTAGTAGACATTATTGCCTTTAGAAGATCCTCCAATATTTCTAAGCATATCAAGCATGAACAATTATAACTAGAATACAATTGAGATAACCTTACATATAGTTGGCTAGTAGAAGACTAAACTTCTAAAGTTATGGTAGTTTGGACTTGAAACTAAAACAAGATTTTCAAGTACCTAATTCTTTCAATTCTCTAACTATCCACTTCATCATGAGGCATGTTCCTTGTGTCTAGGGGTCTAAGATTCCAAGCCTACCACAATCTTTATGTTGGAGATAATGTGCCCATGTAGAGCTTGACATCCCTCTATTATTACCCTATTGGCCCATAGAAAGCATCTTATAATCTGTGTTATCTATTTATAGCATGATTTGGAGACCAACTAACATGAAGAAATGCATACATGTGGTTGGCTATGAGTAATTAGTTATCTCTTCAACTAAATTCTGAAGGAAAAACATGCATTCATTAACGAAATGGGAATTCAAAGACAAGTTACATCATTAAGCAATGAAATACCATATAAGATGTTGCAAATGGACATGATACAAGAGATAACCTAGGGAAGCTACTACATGAGAACATATATAAATGGAGCCTAGGATGTCCTCAAATTTTCATCATGACAATTTTAAACTTTTGAGTCTACCAAGTCGAAGTCCATCAATCAACTCATCTTCTCAAAGGTTGTGCAAGTACATTTTAATTCATTTGTAAAATTTTGTTGTCATCTAGATTTGATCAAGTCAATAATATTAATGTCAAATAGTCTTTATCATAGGTGATTCAGGAAAAGAACTTGGACATTCCAATTTATCAAAAATGTCCATGTCAAGATGTAAAGTCAATTGTCACTATGTGTCATATACTTGAATGGCACAGGCATAAAAATCATGAAATTGATGTTAGTCAAAGGTTGCTCAAGGTTGTGTGCCAAATATTTCATTTTTGTTGATATTGTGGGAATTTCAATGTTTGTATCGGTGGCCTAAAATGATTTGTCAACTTCAAAGTGGAATAATTAAGATCTCTCTTTTTACATTTGTCAAGTGAAATTTTATCAAGGTTGAATAGTTTATAGATGTATCATGTCTATATATATCTATAGACTTTATAGATGACATCTCTAGTGCATATACACATGTACATGTAAATTGTAGCACAATTCAAACAACATATAGAGCATTAAATAAAAGCATTCAAAAATTATCATATCGATGCATGCTTGAATAAGAAGATCTAGGGCATTCTCTACATGACTTCTAATAGAGAGATCATTTGTACATTAAGGACTGCCATGGATGAAATTTTAAATTTGTTCAACAAAAGAACTATTAATTTAACTTGTATAGATTGTAAAATAATTAATACATGAACATACATCTAAATAGTTAATTTAGGTCTTCAAAACATAAAAAATTGTATAAGTTCTTCATCCATATTTTTCATACCACATCAAGTGGTTCAGCTCACTCTTCAATCACATCTAATATTCTTTGATGATCTTCACTGTGTAGTCTCCACTTATGACATCCACGTGTGTTTAAAACTATATGAAGAGTTAGGTTAGTAGCAATTACTAGGTGGCTATACTGATATACCTTGTTATTAGGTTGATAATCAATAAAGTGAATCCCATGTTGAACAATCTTGACTTTTTTGAGATTTGTCCCTTGCACTACAACCAAACCTGTGGGAAACAACATTCCACACCGTAAGACATAACATTTTCAAGGTAAATGTAACCTACATGTACATATATGAACATGTATAGCATTATCATTGCTTGGTAATACATAACATAAATTATAGTATAAAAATTGAACACATTTTAAATCACTCTTGAGGTACTTGACATGTACATATGTAACAAATTGAAAATTATTTAAAAATATATTAAAATAAAGCTAAACATGTGGGGAACACCATTCCATTAGTTGTTTATGGATTTATTAGCTTTTGCCTCTCTTCTGTGCAACACAATAAATAATAACTAACTTGTTCTATATTTCTAGCCTCTACTATGATTGCAAAAATATCTCCTGCACCAAAACTTTACGTACATTCCAAAATTTGTAACTTAAAAAATTTAGAGATACCTTATATAATATATATATATATACACACACATACCTTTTTTAATCAATCCTGAAATATGGTTATAATCAGTTGAAATCAAAGGAATGTCTTCAAATCTTTCATCCTTATCTTCATTGTATGTGTTGGTAACATCTAGTGGCATATTTTCCCATTCATTGACATATCCATGCTTCTGGTTATTACAATTCTCAAAATCTCCCAACATGCACTCATAACAAAAACAAGAGTAATCCCTAGTGCGCAACATCCATGTAGGGCTATCTGTACTCATGACACAATGCAAAGATCTTGTTTTCTCTACTCTCTTGCATCCATACATTGATGTTCTATCCACACCTACAAATTTATTATATAGCAAGTACATTATGAATAAAATATATCTAAATAATTAATTCAAACTAAAATAAACAAAGTTGTGTGTACACATATATCATATACATGAATATATATATTTAAAGTACATCCATATATTAAATAAATTTAAACAATACATACCTGATATCTCCCAAAACACTCTATGTGGAATGTATCTGTTTGTTCTTGAAGATGTGCTGGCCTCATTTGGTGCAAAGTGTAACTTACACCATTCAACAACATCATGTGCATCATTTATACGGTCTCCATCATAATTCATTTGATGTTTCCTTAGAGCACATTTGATGCAAGCTCCTATGCCATCATGTTCACCCTTTCCATGCCCACTCTCAAAGAAACTCCAAACATGTTGTATATTGTCATTTCGATGATATCTACATAGTGCATAAAATGGCCTTGTTGATTTGAATTGTGATGCACATCCATCTGACCATACAAAATGCCTTTCAAAATTTACACCCCTGCTTGCCAAATATCCAAAAAACTTCTTAAAGCAATGTTGTACAAAAAATGTGTCATGCTCTTTATCATCACTAATATAAAAGTGATATTCTTTCTTGATGACTCGTGCTTGAAATGTACTATCAACACCATCCAAATCTGATTGTGCATGTCGATAAAACACATGTACCATAATAGTGATCTACTCTAAAAAGTAATATTCTAATTGAATCTCTTTTTGATGTACAAAAGAGTAATTTTCTACAAAGTTGACCACTAATAAAATTGTTCCAGGTGGGAAAGTCTCTCTTAATGTTTGAAATTGTTGTGCTTGCCACTTAGCGAAAAAAGCATGATGTATGTATGGTTGAATCAATTTATAGAAATTTTCCATAAATGTTCCAATAGGTATCTCCTCTTCTACATAATCTAACCTTGTGGATTCTTTCCCATGTTTTGTTTTAAACTTTACATACTTGTACCTCTTGCAATTTACCAACTTCATTGGGTCGATATCTTCATTTCTCAAAGGCATTTTAGCCAAATTTCCACATGTTTCACAAAAAACTTTTATGCAATTTATTTGACCATTTCCATTATCATCATCTGATTTATCACATAAGATGGATGCTATGAACTGACTTTCCCATTTAGGAGGTGCATTTACAAGACCATCATTGTCCTCACAAATCTTTCGAAACACCTAATAGTAGAGATCAAATTCAATATGATAACGACAACAACAAGTTTCAGAAACCTTGTTTGTCTTCACATAATATGGCCTTAACCTTTCAAACATTGTTTGCCCAATCTTTATATTTGGATTTGAATTACAAAAGTTCACATACATCTCATGTTGTGTTATATCTAGCCAATGTTTTGTATGTAGTTCATAACCATTAGGGTCAGTTCTGTGTTTGATAAAATCTCTACTATTTGATGAAGCATGAGTATTATCATTCCAAAAGGTTGAGATCAAGTTTCTAACAACATCTTTAATCTTGTCAGATCAAGGAGCTCTACACATAATTGCCCAATTGCCTTCTGAGGTACTATCATCCAATAATTTTCTCCTTTTCACATATTTTGTTATTGTCTTTCTACTGAAACCAAACTGAGATAAAATTGAAGACAATTGTATTTTTCTTGAATTTATTTCACTTACAATACCTGTCAACATCGCTCTTTTTGTAATGGACTTATCCGCAAATCAACATTTTTTCCCAATGGAAGCCAAACCTTCTTTAACATTTTCAACAATATCTTTTTCTAGTTGTGAACCTTTCCCATTTTTTAATGATAAATCAACACCCAACAATTGTAATGGCTCATGTAGCTCCTTAGTAAGAATTACAATTGATAACAATTGGGTTTGGCCAAGTGTATCAAGATTATCAAAATGAGCAATTATTTCCTTTGCAGTTTTATTCATTGACCTCCTATCAGTATGTCTAGGTTGTCCAACATAATGTTTCAATTTCTCAATATCCATTTTAAGTAAATGATCTAAATTTCTATAAGAAATTTTTCTTTTCACCTCTTTAGCTAATTAATATGCTCATCCATACTAGTCAAAGGAAGTGATCCCGACCCCTCTCCAACATCCATTGTTTGCACTTGGGCCTCCTCTTGGTTAACATCAACTATGTGTTCTTCAACAAGATTTTCTCCACTTTCTATATCACAAATGAAGGAAATACATATTAAAATAAAAATAAAAATAAAATTATTTATTTTATAAATAAAACTTTCTAAATAATATTTTTTTAAAAAATTTATTGATTTATACTCGTAAGTTCTACAATGTAGAAATTATTATGTTTTCTAAAAAATAATTTCATTCTTTAGGAAAAAGAAAATCTAAAAAGCATTCTAAAAATATTTTAACAAATATTTTCTTAAAAATTTTCTTTTATTCCTTGATTTAGCATTAAGAATCATAAAAACACAAATAAAAAAGCAAAAAAAAAAATCATGATAAAAATTTGTTGGATAAAAAAGCTAACAATTATTATAAAATATATTTTAGAGAAAGAAAACAAAAAAATAGTGATAAGAGTTTGTTTTAAAATTAGGAAGTGTGGCTTTTTAAATATAAAGTTTTTAGATTTAAAAGAATTTTTAAATAAAAATAAATAATCAAGAAAAGAAATAATCTAAAATGAAAAGTGAACTTGATTTATTTAATAAATTATAATAGAAATATATGTTACCATTTTAGAAAAAACAATGAAGTTGAGTTGGAGATAGGGAGAGGGATATGGAGAGTTAGAGAGGGGCAAAGATAGCTACAAAGGCCACAGTGAGGGAGAGGTAGAGGTAAAGAGAGTGAGCAACTTGAGAGAGAGAGAGAGAGCAGTGGATAGAGAGAGAGGTATGTATTTATCTCTAGGTAGAGAGTTAGAGATTATAGTCAAGAATGAGGAATGACTTAAACTAAATGACATCAGAGCTACATGAAATCAATGCATATATATTTAAGCATAAATCAAGTGACCTAGATTAAATGACATCTTGCTACATGATTCATCAATACATGTATATATTTAAACGTAAATAAAATGGCCTAGATTAAAAATAGAAAAAAAAAATATATGCATACCTTGTTTTTGTTTATGATATTTTTCCAATCTTTCTTCATTCAATTTTGCTATAGTTTCTGCGGAATACTTTCGTGTAGTCTTATTTTGTCTTGTCCTTTTGTTTCCCATCTCCTTTGTAAAATGTGACTTCAAAATTCTTCTCTCAAAGATTTCTTAGACTCCCTTGCGCAAGAAAAATGCAAATTTATTTTGTTTGTAATTGATTTATAATGAAATACATTAAGGCCCAAAGGTACAGAACTGTCACCCAAAGGTGGGCTTCTATCAACTAGAAGCATACTTCTATCGACCAAAGGCAAATTTTCCCTAGCAGAGGTGAGTTTCTAAATATCAAATGCAAGTTTCTATGTTGCAATTGCGTGGTTCCATACATATGCCTAGAAAATTTATTTTTTCTCAAAAAAACAAATGTTAAATTAGGGAGTGGGTCCGACCAGGCATGCCAAAATGTGTGAGGGTAAAATTGAGTTTGATAGATCAAGCATGAAAAACAAAACTCAAACCTACAACCTTCAAGAAATTGATCTAAACAATAACCTAAATTCAATACAAATGAAACAAAGAATGAAATCACCTAGATTGTATGAATTCCTTGGTTTTTTGTGGATTGCTCAATAAATTGCATGACCATGGTTCCAACAAATAGACATAGGTGATGTTCTCAAAGGTTTGATAAATGTGCTCAACAATGCGTAGTATGCTCAAAGTGTTGTATGAATGCCAAAAACTTAATGATTGAAGAGGATTTGTGAAGAGATGAATGGACATATTTATAGGTTTAAGAGGAAGATTGATCAACGATGGAGAAAATTCAATGATATGGATGGATGAGATAAATTGAGAAGACATGAAGGAACATGCACACGACATGTGTACATGCAAAAAGATGTTTTATTGAGTTAATTTCTTTCTTAGATAAAAATAAGATGCTTTTCATATTCACCTTGCATACATCAAATTCTTCCAAATCACTTGCATCTAACATTAATTAAATAACTTGATTATTTAATTAATTTCATTAATTTCTTCTAATTCTCCTAATTCTAAAATTAATTGAATAAATTCTATTTATTTAATTAATTTCATTAAATCACCACTTTATTCTTCTACATTAAATAATTTTAATTATTTAATTAAATTATCCTTTTTCAATCTTTAAATTCACATTAATTAAAAAATCTAATTATTTAATTAATTCATCACTCAAATTCCTCTTATCCACAATTAAATAATTTTAATTGTTTAATTAACTAGTTATTCCTTTAAATTTAGATAAATTATTGAAATTTGTTTAAGTTGACTTTATCTTCTAAAAAATAAATAAAATTAATATTTTATTTATATTCCTCTATCATGCAAAATAAATTAAATGAATTTATTTGTTTAATTTATTTTTTATCCTCATATCTTCTTGTTCTTCCATCATGCAAGATAAATTAAATAAATTTATTTATTTCATTTGTCTTTATCTCTCATATCTTCTTAAAATAATCTTTTCTTCTATGTGCGCAATCACTCTTATTTTTAACATGTCAAAAAGCAAATCAAAAGTTGAGCTAAGTGGCTTTTAAATATTTCTTTTATCAATCAACTCATAAAATAGAAAAAAACATTCTATTCTTATGAAAAACATCTTATTTTTATCCAGGAAAGCAATTAACTCAATAAAACATCTTTTTGCATGTACACATGTCATGTGCACATTCCTTCATGTCTTCTCAATTTATCTCATCCGTCCATATCATTTAATTTTCTCCACCATTGATCAATCTTCTTTGAGACCTATAAATACGTCCATTCATCTCTTCACAAATCCTCTTCGATCATTAAGCTTTGGGAATTCATACAACACTTTGAGCATACTTCACATTGTTGAGCATACTTATCAAACCTTTGATCACATCACCTATATCCGCTTGTTGGAACCATGGTTATGCAATTTATTGAGAAATCCACAAAAAACCAAGGAATTCATACAATCTAGGTGATTTTGTTTTTTGTTTTGTTTGCATTGAATTATTGTTATTGTTTAGATCAATTTATTGAAGGTTGTAGGTTTGAGTTTTGTTATTCATGCTTGATTTATCAAACTCAATTTTACCCTCACACAAGTGTTTCATGATGGGATCAAGGGCTTGCTTATTTTTGTGATATTTTTAAAGTTTAAATGGGTCTCTAAATGCAACTATTCTAAATGAATGTATCTCTTTTAATATTTTTTCTAAAATTTTAAGTGTGATCTAATTACTATTTGCATGAAATTAAAATTTCTTATGGATGCACAATTAAGATGACCTTTTTTGAGATACAATTTCACTAATGTTTTGGTATTTTTGGGTTTAATTTTGAATGACAATTACTCTAAATAAAGCAAAGTGTAATTACAAAAAGCACAACAAAAAGTAAATCTAGTACTAGTAAGAAGTAAATTATAAACATACAAAGATAAAATGAGAATGAATTGTTACTTCATCAAGGGTGAGAGAATGTGCCAATTACTATTGAAAACAATTGAAAAGAACCTATGAATAAATTAAAGGCACTGGTGCCTTTCTTGTGTCCTCAGAGATCCAATAGCATCTATCTCCTACTCTACAAAAATTGGGTCCTCCTCTTGATGATAGGGGTAAAGATATGGATGTGATGGAAATTGAATTGAATGTGGCTTAGAAGAAAAGACAAAACATAAGCAAAAGGATCTCAAAGTTATGTATGAGCATAAAATTCTATGGGGGCTACTACGCATAAGATTGATCCTCTAGAGATGAATTAGCTCCTACAAGGAAAAACAAGAATACATGAATATATCAAGACTTGTAAAGGATTGTTTTACAATTGTGAAGTCCTAGAACTTAGTTTGATGGCTAGAAAAGATCATCAAGGGGCTAAAAGACTAGGGGACATGTCGTCGAGTGTGTCACTGCTGAGATAAGTGACTCATGCCTTCATGAGTTGTGAGATGGACCTCCATATGATCATCAAATTGTCATCTAGCTCCATGCAAATTTTTAGTGCTTAAAGTGTACATTAGGGGAATTACATATCAAATGGGCCTCCTAAGAAAATATTAAAAAACAAAAGATGTCTTAGATAATTCAAATTACTTAAATATAAATAAATATAAATTACTTAACTACATAAGTTAATGGAGACACATATTACTAATGTAAATCCTTAGAAAACTCAAGTACATTTTTATTTTTATATTATTTATTTTCTTAATTTATTTTCTCTTTAAGAAATTTTTTATCTTAAACTTGTGTTCCTAGAAGTTACACAGTCTAATTTTAAAACAAACACTTCATCCTTAAAGATTATAGTTGAAAGTGTTGGACACACCCAGATATTGAGAGGGGGGTGAATTAGTATACAAATAAATCTCAAATCCTTCAAAGCAGATTAAAAATTAAACATTACAGGAATAACAAAAACATGAAAGATAAACACAATGTACAACACCACATAACACTAGATATATGTGGAAAACCCTAGAAGGGAAAAACCATGGTGAGGATTAAATCACAATATATGAAGCTCAAAATTACAACTTTGTTTTTGGGCTACAACCCAATGAAGATACTACTCCTTGCTGACTTTGTTTTAGGGATACAACCCAAGGAAGCTACTACTCCCTGAAGAAAGGTTTTAGGTTCATTCCCAATGAAACTACAACTAACTACAAACTTTGTTTTAGGGCTACAACCCAAGGGAGCAACTACTCCCTAAACTAAGAACAAACTCATAAATGATTATAGCATGACAGTCCTTGTACTGTCTGAAAATTGACATTGAAGCTTACTCCTCCTGTTGATTACACTTCTCTTTGATAATTGAATCAAGTAGACACTCTTCACTTCCCTTCTATCACAAAAATATCTTCAAGATGAATTAGGACAAGCTCTAACACTTCTTCTCTTTCTCTTTCAGTCGCACATCATAATTCATTACACATTTATATTCTTCTCCTCACATTATCATGTTTGCAATCATACCTCACCTAGATCAACTAGGTTTACAATATATACATGTTATTACATTTATTACATTACAAGTTGATCAAAGCCAATAAGATTATTAAAATTGCAAGTTAGCCAAAGATCAAACAATATGAAACTTGTAAAGGGAAAGCCTTAACATGAACTCTACACAACACCAGGAAGAGGAACATGCCTTATGGATCCCAACACATGCTTAACCTGGTCCTAAACATCCTTCATAGTATCATCTTTCAAGGAATAACATCTGCATGCTTCGCATATTTGAATTAGTTCATCCTTAAGAAAGAACACATGAAACTTGTAGCACTTTGACCATTACAACTTGGCGGTACTCATGAAAGATTGAACATTTCTTGTACTTCTCCCAAATGAGTCAACAGGACCTAACACCATCTCCAAACACTCCTTGAACTTTGCACAATAAGAACTTTGTGGTACACACTTCCAACATATATTCTGAAAATAATTAGTCATCCAAAACTATCTGTAGCTCACTATCATTTGAGAAACTAAACTTTGCGGACCACTAAATCACCTGATACTACAAGATAGCATTCATTGAACATCCTTGAACATGTCCAAAATATTGCATGGACAAATCTTCACTTGTAGATGAATGTGGAGAATTTGAAATAGCCTACATCATCACCTCATTCTGCCAGAGCACATTCTGGAACTCTGTCACTTATAAATTTTAATGGGGAGGAGAAAATGATATGAACCTTTAGATTTAGCATCTTTACAACATACTGAACTCAACTTCTAAACCATGTGATCTTATCTTTAAATTCAAAGGAATGCAGAGCATTTTGCCAAGCAATCTTCTAGGTAGCTTCCTGTAACAACAATGTTTACCAACATCTAAAGACCAGAACCTTCTTGTAGCAACTCTTACTTTCTGAGGATCATTAGGAAAGAGCATACAACATGCTATAGGCCATCAGAAATATCTTCATAGCATCAACATTAATACTTCTAATTCCCATCTTAATATATCATTCTTCATCTTGATGCTTCTAATTCCCATCTTAATATATCATCATGATATCATCTCTGCTCACAAAAAAAAACACTCAATATAATGTAACAATGCATGATATCCAACCATGAACATTAGCTACATTAGAAACATCACTGTTAGAACACCATCAACATAAGCATCAATGACAATCCAAACTAGGTGTTGATATCAACCAACCCAAATTGAGGGTTGACATCAATGACAACCACAACAGTAACAACCTTAGGTAACATATGTGCAACAATCTCCCCCTTTGGCATTGACGACAACACACACCTATTCATTCTCCCCTTTGACATCAAGGACAAAGGGAAACTACTTCTCCTCCTTAGGGTACAAACTTTCCTTTTCAACCTTCTCCCCCTCTTAGCAAAAACCACCACCTACTCCCCCTAAGAGGTTACCACCATCAGTCCAAGAAACAAATATAGCATGAATTACTCCCCCTGGACAAATGCACCAACTATGCATCTAGTAAGAAGGAGGGGCAATTACCCCTAACTTTTGTCAGAGATAGTCAAAAGTATCCTTTGCAAGAGCCTTTGTGAAAATATCTACAATCTGATCCTTTGTTGGAACATATTCCATGTTTACTTCTTTATCTACAACCTTCTCTCTCAAAAAATGATACTTGATTAATATATGTTTGGTTCTAGAATGCATCACTGGATTCCTGGAAATATTGATAGAACTGGTATTATCTCACAAAATAGGAATAGGTTCATTGTACTATACCTTGATATCCTTCAATGTTTTCTTCATACACAATACTTGTGTACTGTAAGATGTTGGTGAAATATACTCTACCTCTGCAATTGATAAAGACACTAAATCTTGTTTCTTGCTATGCCATGAAACCAATCTACTTCCTAAAAAGAGAGCACCACCACTTGTACTTCTTCTATCATCAACACAACCAGCCCAATCATCATTAGTGTAAGCACTCAGATCAAACTCATTACCTCTTGGATAACATAAGCCATAATTTGGAGTTCCCTTCAAATATCTGAATATTCTTTTTATTTCCTTCTCATGAGTTTTCTTAGTATTAGCTTGAAATGTAGAAACCACACATATTGCATGCATAATATAAGGTCTATTAGCAATCAGGTACAATAATCCTCCAATCATAGATCTATAAAGAGTCTAATCAAGGGTGATCCTTCAATATTGGGTTACACTTTTTGGCCAAACTTGGCATTGAAATGACCATTTTGAACTAAATCTTCACTTTCAGACACCTATAGCTGCTAAACCGTGAGGAATTTGAAGATGATGCAAACTAGTGATTTGTGACATTTTGTATGTAGATTCTAAATATATATTTTAAAAAAAAATTGGAATCGAATTGAATCTTTTCCCATCTCCTTTGATAACTAGTTTTTAATAGTAAACACCATTTTTAAAGAGTGATGTGTACTATAAACCACATAACTTTTTTTTCTATGAAGGATAAAATTCTATTTTTTTTGAATTTAGATTTGTAACTACAATATCTAAAGGATGCATTTGGTTTCATAATGTTTTATTGAATGTATTTATTTTTAATTAAGTTTTGATGTCAAACCAATTACAATTTAGACATATGTGTACTATAAAGAACATAACTTTTTGTATGTATCGGAATTCAATTTTTTTTGTTGGAATAAGCACATCAATACCTAGAGGACATGTATTTTTTAGAAATTTTTTTTCCATATTTTCCTATTTTTTTGTATGTATGAAACAAAGACTTTGATGTTCATTGAAAAACCTACATTCACAAGATATAAAAATGAATATAATAATCAAATTAAATATATTTGAAATTATACTTTTTGGGAAGCTTATAATAAGGAATACATACTTACAAAAAATAAATTTTAAATGAATTAATTTGATCCCCCAAAAGGTAAATCAAAAGTCATATTTTATCAGCATTTTGATAGGTGTAGAGGAGATTCCATTATAGGTATGGTTTAAAACTAGTGGGGTTCTATCCATGGGGTTTGATCTAAGGGGGTTTGATCAAACCCTCTTAAATTAAAATCCTTTAAATGGAACCTTTCAAGGCTTAAAGCATTATATTTTCTAAAAATATGTGATTTCAAGAATAATCAAGATGTCCTAGAAAGTGTAACCCATTGTTGTGGTAGCACCCTCAACCTCTAGTGACTCATCAACATTGCTCAAATGACAACCAATAACCATAGGAGTAATTACTAGTTTAGACTTCTCCATACTAAATTTCTTCAACATCTCTCTAACATACTTAGCTTGAGAAACAAATATGCCATCATCTAGATGAACAATTTGAAGCCCAAGGAAGAAAGACATCTCACCAATCATAGACATCTCAAACTCTTTCTGCATCTCTTCTACAAACCTCTTACACATTTTGTCATCTCCACCAAAGATGATATCATCAACATATACTACAACTATCAAGATCATGTCTCTCTCTTTCTTAATGTAAATAGTACTATCTGTGGTACCTTTCTAGAAGCCCTGTTGAAGTAAGTACTTATCAAACCTAGCATATCAAGCTCTAGGAGCTTGCTTGAGTCTATACAAAGCTTTCTTGAGTCTACACACAATGTCTGGATCCTCTTGTTGGAAACAAACAGATAACTGAAAGGGGGGTGAATTAGTTATCTTAAATTTCTTAACTTTCTTTTCTTCTTTAACAATAGTGCAGTATCAAAACATATAAGCATAAATGAACATGAGAGTAGAAATGAAATCAACACATATAACACAAGGATTTTTACGTGAAAAACCCTGTTAAGGGAAAAACCACAGGGTGACTAACCTAAGATTTTATTCTCTATTAAAAGAATAGAAGTACAAAATGGCACTTGCCAATTAGGGCTCACTGCCCGAGCACACTGCTCACAAGAGGCTCACTGCCTACAAGAGACTCACTGTCTACAAGGTATATAGAAAGTAACCAGGTGTTTGAACTGATCAAAGGCATCCACATATGCTGAGGTTTAGTTCCAGTTAGGCTCAATATACTGATCTTTTGCACTTCATCCTTCCTCTTCTTAGTGTTGTTGTTCTGTCACATACTGGATTTGTATAGCTGCTTCCACACTGCTCTCTACTTTTCTTCGCACATACTATTACACAACACACACCTTCACATCAAAATCCATCTGGTATATATATCCACACAAAGGATTTTAACATCTTTCTAGTTGGCATCTAGAATACTCAAGATTTTCCCAAACTCTGGTCTGTCAGCTGAATCCATGCTTACTAAGTGATGCGTATCAAAAAGATAGTTATAGGAGTCATCAATCATGTCAGCCAACCATGAATGATCCCTTAAGAAACTTGATCACCATCAATTTCTCATCTGGATTAAGGTCTGATGCTCTGCCGGTCAGTTCTTCCTCAGTCTACTCTGCCAAACAGGAACCCAACACTTAGGTGCTCATATCTTTTCACTCTTTCATCACCAAAGGTTCAATCTCTGGAATGTAGTAGTCATGGTACTCCTCTTGACTTTCCCAAGTCCTTACTTTGCTAAGATACTTCGTCTGAGAGATCCGAACCTGATTGTCAAACCTTGTTGCATGCTTTGTTCTTACTCACCGGACTAAAACACTCTTCAGTCTGACTTCTGATAAAGATCTATTATGTGTTATGGATGTGTGGGATAAGCTTTGTTGCCATCAATGACAACAATGATGAAGCCACACAGTGTCTCTTGCTAACAATCTCCCTCTTTGGCATTGATGGCAACACTTAGTGAAAAATGACTAAGTGTCATAGCACACTCCCCCTTGGCTGATGCTCTATTTTATGTACACTTTTTACTGGAGCTCCCCCTTAGCTAGATTCCACATTTTTCACTGCTCCTCACTCCCCCTTTGACATCAATGGCAAAGGGTGAAATCCGCACACCAAAATTTGTAAAAAGTAACCTACACATAGCCACATAAGTATATATATACAAGTTATACTTACACATACTTAAGTATATCCGCAAAAGTGGTTTTCAACTGGACAAATTATGTTGCCCAACTTTACTTCATCCTGTCCAAAATTGAGATGTGACCACTTAAAAAAATGCAAAGGCTTCTTCCCTCTTTAAGTCTGTCGGATCACTGGTCTGGGCTGTCGTCTGAGCATTAGTTAGGGCTTCATGCATTGCCCCTAACTTAGGGATAATTATCCCTCTTAGTTCACACATTTTGCTTATTCTATTTTCCTTTTCCTTCTCAAGGCTCTTTATCTCATTTATAGTGGCAATAGTCTGGCACTCTTGATTCATTATGGATGAGGTGAGAGGATCAAAACTCTAGGATAAACTTGATAGTTTGCCCTCTTGTTCTTCCACCTTCTTTGCAATGTCTGTTGTTACTGTGGGCCCAGATAAACAAAATTTGTATAATTCTTTGCCATCTTTAAGAGCATTTTCTAGGCTTTTTATTCCAATATTCAAATTTCTCCTATCATTTGCTATTAGCCCCTGTACTTCAAAGAATCTCTTACCCAAAAATTCTTTTCAAACTTTCTCTTCTGCTGATTTTTCCAAAGAATCAAAATGTGTGCTAACATAATTAACAAGAGATTTCAGATTACAGGATGAGGAGGCCGAAAGATCCTTTTGGAAGGATGGTATGATTTTCTCTAGCACACCGGATGCAATCTCTATTAGCCCACAGTCTTCCATGTGAGACTTCAGAAGCTTTTCTTTTGCTTTAGCTTGAGCAAAAGATGCTACCTTCATTGTCTGGACTGGAGAGAGGGAGTCAAAATTGATTGGTCCATGAAACAATTCTGGTTCATCTATCTCCATTAATTCCTTGGTTAAGAAACTTTTCACTACTTCTGTAGTGTCTCTTGTCAGAGACTTCTTTCCTTTTTTAGCCTCAGAGCTGTCATCAGAGATCTTTGTTTGTTCTTCTTCTCTTACCTTTTCTCCTCTTCTTGACTTGCTTTCTCCTCTTTTCTTGCTTCTCCTTCAGTTCTGGAATCTGCTGAGGGATCTGAAAGAGAGATATTTACTTCTTCGTGGACTTCCTCTTCTGGAACAGAGGAATCCAAGTCCTTATTCTTTTCCTCACCTATCTCCTTTGATTCCTCTGCAATTTTCTCAATAGAATCTTCCTTTGATGCACTTAATCCTTCATCATCCATGTCAGAAGGTTCATCACCTATGTCCGAGCTATAATAGGAAGATTGAATCTTTTAAATGCATTCCAGAGGATTTCCTCTGTTTCTTTGGTAACTTGATCTATCTCTCCAAGCATAAGCTGGTTCATTCTTGCTTTGCTCCAAAACTCATCCTTGCAGTCCTTGAAGATCATGTTCATTTGTTGAGAGGTAATGGAAGGATAGAGTTGAATAGCAATCTATTCCTGGATTTCTAGGTCCTTTGCCTTAGCATTCTCCTTTCTCATTTCAAGTTCTTCTCTAAACTTTTGGGAATTAGAGAGATGATTTCAATGAATGTTTTATTATAAATGTTAAGATACTTGACTATAGCATCTTCCAAGATTTTCTTGTCAATATCACTAAACTTATCATAAAATTCTGTTAATGGTTGTAGATTTCCATCCACTGTGGCTGCCTTGATAACATTATCAACAGAAGGAGTAGACCTTTCAACAAATTTTTCTGCCTCTTCTTCTTTATTCGTATCGGTAGAGGATCCACCTAATGTTTTCTTTTTCTTCTTCATTTTCTTAACCTCCTCATCTGTCTCTATCTCTTCATCATCCTTTTGACTTATCTTTTCTCCCTTTCCAGATGTCTTTGCTTCTGGTCTGGAGGATTTTGACATCTTAGAGGTGGTAGGTGCAGAACTCTTTGAGGATCTAGTCCGGGAGGGGGCTTGCACCAAAACACTTTCTTTTTTCTGCATCTTGTCTCTCTTTCTCTGCTCTTTCTAGTTCCTCTCTATTTGCATCGACTACTTCTTTTGAAATGCCATATCTTTTGGCAACTTTCTCTACTTCCCTTCTCACTTTTCTTTTCATCTCCGGTTGTCTTAGCTCAACATGAATTTTCACACTCAATTCTTCAAAGGTTCCAAACCTTTCTACCTCAGGGTCCTTAGGCTGACTTAGTAGGTGTTGGACATGCAGTTCCAAAATTTTCTCATCCACCTCATAGCCCATTGGCATAATCTAGACTATTCTAGGCTCTATTGCCTCCATTAGGCATTGATCTGTATCTACCATAAAACACACTGTATCTTTATATTTTTCAACTAATGTCTGAGGAATTCTTTCTCTAGCCTGCATCATACCTTGGAAATTCTTGAAATATCCCGAGAGAGCTGTGCTTTGAGCCTTGGCATCACCAAGCCCATACATATAATCTCTGATTTGTATGGAAACAGGTCTGTCATTTTGCCATATCCAACCACTAGTTTTAGGTACCTCATTCATATAGTAGAAGAATAGACATAGTATAAAGCCACCATAGTTAAAAGAATTCTTCTTATCCTTCTTTATTTTCTACAAATTCTCTAACAGTTGGTTCAGGAGAAGCTCACAAAGATCATAATCAACATTTTCCCTTAGCATCTGATAAGTAGTGTATATTGTTGTTCTGGATACAGAATTCTCCCTGCTGGAGTGATATTTTGTAGCCAATAATCATAGAGGCAAATTTGATATCCGGATCTGCAATATCTTCTATTGTCATTGCTCGTTTATCAAATTTTGATCTGGTAGCCTCACTTACAGTTTAGTTTTTGACTGATTTAAGAGCAGGCAACCCACCGGATGAGTGCAATCCAGTTACCTTCCTAATGGCATCTTTTATGATCTTAAATGGCCTCATCAACCACATGAAGTTGTCATGCATTTTGCTCAGAACATACCAAACCCATTCATCTTCTGCAAAACAAGGGAAATGGATGCAATGTCTAAAATGCTTATCCCGGATGGCCTTGTATTGGGGTTTAAGTTCAAATGTTTCATCTATTAATTCCTTGTGATAGATGTCCATCAGATTGGATTCCCCAAATTCCTCAATGTTGGTGTGAATGTATACCCTAACATCTTCTACGTGTAGAACCCCATGCGGAATGCTAGAGAATGTGCCTAGGGGATCAACCTCTAGGGATTTGTAAGGATGTTTCTTGAACTTAGGGCGCGGCCTATCAGTGATCTTAACAACATTTAGAGTAGCCATCTTTTAAAAGATTCAAAGAGAGATATTCAAGAGTGGAAATATCTTTTTACACTTCTAGGGTTCATGATAAGAGCTGAAAAGATCGCTAGTTGAATCAAATTCTGTGGTTGATCCTTGAGAGGGTTGAAGCAATCTTGTTGCAGAGCTCTTTCTTGCTTCTTCTCGAATGCAAATGTGCAAATGATGAACAAAAGAACCCTTTTTATTTCTGTGCAAACCCTAATTCCATATTGCAATAGATGCACAACTTAAGTCATTCCAGTTGCCTTGTTCTTCTTGTTCTCAGAGAGATCTTTTTGGATCACTGAGATGTACTTAGAATGATAACTCATAATATATCTCCCTTCCTTGAATCATCCTATTTATCTGCAGATCAAAGTGTTTCAGTTTTTAATCATACCAGATCTAACTGTGAAAATCCTATTTTTACCGGATGACTATTAAACCAGATCAATCTTGAATGATTAGCCAATTCAAAACTCCTTGAGGATATTTTGTATTTTTACCAAGGGTTATTTAGATATCTCTTTGAGAACTCTTCAATTCGTAACACTGCATGTGCCAATTTTAGGCACCAATTGACTGGTTGGGGGAAGTTGTTTTCTTTTGAGACTCCCCTTAAGCCAGAGCTCATCTATTTAGTTTCTGGAAGGAATATCAGCACCATATTCTGGTTCGGATCCATCCCCAACATTTTCTGTACTTCTCTTCACCCAAATCATGCTCATCTCCCTTTGAATTTCATCCACATTCACTTTTCTTTTTCCTTTGTCTTGATTTTGATTATGATGCACCGAACCCTTTTTGTCCTAATTCTTACTTCTGTAGAATTTGACAAGATGACTAGATCTATTGCAATTGTAGCAAACAACATTTCTTTGCATATTTGATTGGTATCCGCTTGATTTACATTGATTAGCCATATGTCCCATTCTATTGCATGCAAAGCATCTACCATTGAATGAGTTGTTTATTTGCATATTTCTACATTCATGAGATTTATGACCAGACCTTTTGTAGTTAAAACACTGTCTGGAGAAGGATGAATTAGTTTGATTCATTCTTCTTCTACACTGATTTGTTTTATAACTAAAGTTATTGCAGTTGTAGCAGTATCCATTGAAGGATGGATATCTTTGAGCATTTGGTTGTCTTACCAGAGATCTTCTAGGCCTGTACCTTGGATTTCCTGATCCAGAGTTCTTCTAACCGGATCCAGAGATTTCACCTTTCTCATATACCAAGCCATGCTTGTCATCTACCCTCTTTTGGCTTTCAAGAAGAACTTTAAGTTGAGCAGAGCTTATCTTGAATTTTTCTTTGTATTCATTTGTTGTTTGAAGATCCTTTTTAAGAGTGTCTATCTGATTTTCAAGTTGTTCTTCATTATCTCTAGCTTCTTCAAGATTAGATTCCAGATGCTTGATCATTCTATCCATTTTGTGGCAGTCTTCTGACTTCTCCTTGAGAGATTGCTTTAGATTATCTTTAATTTTTCTTTTCTCCTCAATTTCTTGTGTGAATTTCATAACCCCTGATTCCATTTCATGTCTCACCATAATGACCTCTTTTGATAGCTTCTCACATAACTTGTTTTTCTCATTCATATCTTCATTAGTATCATTGGCTTCACTTTGACTTGCTAATTTTTGAAGAAGTTCCTTTCTCTTTTTCACAGAGATATTCAATTTTTCTTTTAGTTCATTTATGAAGTCATCAACTTGTTTGAGTCTTTCCCTCAGGTTATTGACTTCAGAGTGAGATTGCTCAAGATCATCTAAGGCAGACTGAAGTTGTTCCCTCATACCATACATATCCATAGAGAATCCCAGATCTTCCTCAAGCCGTTAGGCTCTATTTGGAGGAACTTGGCTCTGATACCAATTGTTGGAAACAAGAAGATAACTGAGAGGGGGGTGAATCAGTTATCTTAAATTTCTTAACTTTCTTTTCTTCTTTAACAATAATGCAGTATCAAAACATATAAGCATAAATGAATATGAGAGCAGAAATGAAATCAACACACATTACAGAAGGATTTTTATGTGGAAAACCCTATTAAGGGAAAAACCACGAGGTGACTAACCCAAGATTGTATTCTCTATTAAAAGAATAGAAGTACAAAATGGCACTTGCCAATTAGGGCTCACTGCCTAAGCACACTGCTCACAAGAGGTTCACTGCCTATAAGAGACTCACTATCTACAAGGTATATAGAAAGTAACTAGGTGTTTGAATTGATCAGAGGCATCCACATATGCTGAGGTTTAGTTTTAGGTAGGCTCAATATATTGATCTACTGCACTTCATTCTTCCTCTACTTAGTGTTGTTCTGTCACATACCAGATTTGTATAGCCAGTTCCACACTACTCTATTCTTTTCTTCACACATACTATTACACAACACACACCTTCACATTGAAATCCATCTGGTATATATATCCACACAAAGGATTTCAACATCTTTCTAGTTAGCATCTGGAATACTCAAGATTTTCCCAAACTCTTGTCTGTCAGCTGAATCCATGCTTACTAAGTGATGTGTATCAAAAAGATAGTTATAGGAGTCATCAATCATGTTGGCCAACCATGAATGATCCCTCAAGAAACTTGATCACCATCAATTTCTCATCCGGATTAAGGTCTGATGCTTTGTTGGTCAGTTCTTTCTCAGTCTACTCTGCCCCACCACTTAGGTGCTCATATCTTTTCACTCTTTCATCACCAGAGGCTCAATCTCTGGAATGTAGTAGTCATGGTACTCCTCTTGACTTCCCCAAGTCTGTACTTTGCTGAGATACTTCCTCTGAGAGATCCGGACCTAATTGTCAGACATTGTTGCATGTTCTGTTTCTGTTCTTTCTCACCAGACCAAAACACTCTTCAGTCTGACTTCCGGTAAAGACCTATTATGTGCTGTGGATGTGTGGGATAAGCTTTGTTGCCATCAATGATAACAATGATGAAGCCACACAGTGTCTCTTGCCAACACCTCTGATAACTGAAAACCATTTGGTTTCTCAATGTAGACTTCTTCCTCTAGATCACCATTCAATAATGTTGACTTGACATCTATATGATAGACCATGAAGTTCTTGTGTGCAACAAAGGAAAGAAATATCTTGATTGCCTCCATCCTAGCTACCAGAGAAAAAAGTCTCCTCAAAATCAATACCTTCAACTTGTGAATAGCCCTTACACACCAATCTTGCTTTGTTCCTTACAGCTTCACCATCTTCATTCATTTTGTTCTAGAACACCCACTTTGTTCCTATGATATTCTTATCAACTGGTCTGGGAACCAATTCATATGTCTGACTCTTCTCTATCTGATTCAATTTTTCTTCCATTGGCTTCAACCATCCATCATCTTTGCTAGCATCAACAAAGGTTTTGGGTTCTACCTTTGATAATAAGCACAAGTTCACTTGGTCACTTGTTTTTGCAAGCCTTCCCCTAGTCTACACACCTTCATTCTTGTTCCCAATAATCTAATCTGTTGAATGATTCCTCTAAACATACATTGTTGGAGTCTTTGGGGTCTACTCTAATTCTTGTTCCTTCTCTTCTTTCTCTTCTTCTTCTTCTTCTTCTTCAATACAGGGAAGTATGTTAGATCCACAAACCTCTAGTTCTTGTGATACCTGATACAACTCTTCATCAACCTTGATATTTGTTCTTTCAATCATCCATCCCAATCTCTTGTTGTAGCATCTATAGGCCTTACTTCTAGTTGAGTAACCAAGAAAGATCCCTTCATCACATCTTGCATAAAACTTTCCAAGGTCTTCTTCATCTCTCTTGATGTAGCATTTGTTTCCAAAGATTTTAAAGTATCTAATAGTGGGAGGTCTTCCATACCTTAGCTTATAAGGATTCTTAGTGTTATTTACCTTCAATTGTACTCTATTAAACATATAGACAATAGTGCGAACTACTTCCTTCTAATACATATCAAGCAGATCTATATCTTTCAACATTGCCCTAGCCATCTCTTGCATAGTTATATTCTTTCTCTCCACTACCCCATTCTATTGAGGGGTCCTAGGAGTAGACATATGTCTCCTAATACCATGATCTTCACAAAACTTCCCAAATTCATTTGAAGTAAACTCACCTCCTATATCAGATCTTAAGCATTTGATCTTAGCATCCATTTCATTCTCAACTATTGCTTTGAAAATTTTGAACTTAACAAAATCTTCTAATTTTTCTCTTTAGAAAGTAACCCAAGTCATTCTAGAGTAATCATCAATAGGAAACATGAAATACCTTTTACCTTGTTGACTCTTTGTTCTTTTTGGACCACATAGGTCAGTGTGAATCAGCTCCAATGGCATTGTAGAAGAATACTCCTTGATCTTGAAATTTTTCTTTGTTTGCTTTCCCATTTGACATTCCTTGCATAAAGTGTTTGTAGGCTTTGTTATCTTAGGCATATCTCTCACCGCATGAATAGAGCTGATCTTTACCATATTGTCAAAATTGATGTGTCCCATTCACTTGTACCACAACCAACACTCACTATACTCAGCCATTAAATGGGTTCTTCCATTTACCTCCTTTAGATGATAGATATCTCCATATGTCTTGATACCTTTTGCAACTAGTCTTCTGGACCCTACCTTCCTGATTTCATAACATTTGGCATGAAAAGTGAGATTATATCCTTTATTGCACATCTGACTAACACTGAGAAGATTGTGCTTCATCCCTTTGACATAAAGGACATCCTCAATCTTGTTCTTTCCATAAATGTTTATAGCACTCTTTCCACAAATTTGTGTTAAGTCATCACGACCAAATTTCACAGCTCCACCATTCCACTTTTTAAGGATGATAAACTTCTCCTTGTCACCAGCCATGTGGTTAGAGCAACCACTATTAATTACCCAAGCATTGTCTTCTTCTTTTGCATGAAAGGTAGTCCACATAACCATTGAATTTTCAATGTTTTGGTCAACCTACAAGGTATCAAACTTTTTACAATCCTTAATATCATCCTTTTTGTCACCAACATTCAAGGCCATGAAAAGTGTTTCATCATTTGAATCATCATGATCCTCATCTCCTAAAGAGAAGATGTTCTCCATGGAATACCAATTTCTTTTGGGATTCTCTCTTTTGTTGTTATGCTTTAAATCTTCAAAAGGACATTTACAAGCAAAATGACCAATTTTCCCACAATTGAAGCATTTCAAGGGTAACTTACCTTTGTATTTGTTGATGCCCTTCTTTAATCTTCTCACAAAGTTTGCCTCTACCTCATCAAAGTCATTATCTTGATCAGTTGCTTCATCTTCTATCTTCTTACTTGCTTTGAATGTTGCTTCCTTCTTTAGAGAACCTTTGTCAAATTCCCTCATTTCAAAGGCTGTGAGAGCCAAACAATTGATTTACTATATAGTGATCCAAATCCTGAGTCTCTTCAATAGCAGTTACCTTATGACTGTAAGATTTAGGAAGAGTTTTCAATACCTTCTTCACAATCTCATATTCTTTCACTTCTCCACCAAGATCTGTGATGCCATTAAGTATTTCATCCACTTAGACCATATAACTAGAAATGTCTTCATCTTCTGGCATCCTCAGGGTCTCAAAATTTCTCTTGAAGATTTGCATCTTGGCTTGTTTCACTTTACTATCTCCTTCATAAATGCTTTTAAGTTTTATCTAGACATCCTTGGTAGATTTTTAGCTCATTACCTATAGAAGTTCTGAATCAACTAGCCCAATCATGATAGCACTCTTTGCCTTGGCATTGTTATCATACAACTTAATCTCATCAGCATCTGTAGGATTAGAAGAAGGAGCAGTGTAACCATTCTTGATAGCTTGCCAAACACCAAACCCTAGAGAAGATAGATAGTTTTCCATCCTTAGCTTCTAAAAGGAATAATGTGTTCCATCAAACATAGGTACCTTGTGAGATCCATTATGAGCCATCCCAGACCTTCCTCAAGTAATTAAGCTTCTTTTGAGTAACTTGTCTCTAATACCAATTGTTGGACACACCTGGATATTGAGAGGGGGGTGAATCAGTATACAAATAAATCTCAAATCCTCTAGAGTAGATTAAAACTTAAACATTACAACAATAATAGAAACATGAAAGATCAACAGAATGCACAACACCACATAACACCATATATACATGGAAAACCATAGAAGTGAAAAACCATAGTAAGGATTAAATCAAAACATATGAAGATCAAAATTACAACTTTGTTTTAGGGCTACAACCCAAGGAAGCTACTACTCCCTACTGACTTTGTTTTAGAGTTACAACGCAAGGAAGCTACTACTCCATGAAGAAAGGTTTTAGGGTTACTCACAAGGAAGATACAACTCCCTACAGACTTTGTTTTAGGGCTACAACCCAAGGAAGCAACTACTCCCTAAACTTAGAACAAACCTGGAAATGATTACAGCATGACAATCCTTCTACTATCTGAAAATTGACATTGAAGCTTACTCCTCTTGATGATTACACTTTTGGATTTTCACTTCTCTTTGATGATTGAATCAGATAGGCACACTCTTCACTTCCCTTCTATCACAAAATATCTTCAAGATGAATCAGGATAGGCTCTAACACTTCTTCTCTTTCTCTTATAGTTGCACATCATAATGCATTACACATCTATATTCTACTCCTCACATTATTGTCTTCACAATCATACCTAACCTAGATCAACTAGGTTTACAATATATACATGATATTACATTGATTACATTACAAGTTGGCCAAAGATAATAAGAATATTACAATTACAAGTCATCCAGAGATCAAACAATATGAAACTTGTACAGGGCAAGCCTTAACATGAACTCCACACAACACCAAGAAGAGGAACATGCCTTGCATATCCAAATACATACTTAACCTAGTCCTAAACATCCTTCACAACATCATCCTTCAAGGAATAACATTTGCATGCTTCACATATTTGAATTAGGTCGCCCTTAAGCAAGAAAACATGAAACTTGTAGCACTTCAGCCATTATAACTTGGCAGTACTCATGAAAGATTGGACATTACTTGTGCTTCTCCTAGATGAGTTGGAAGGACCTATACACCATCTCCAAACACTCATTAAACTCCACACAACAAGAACTTTGTGCTACACACTTCCAACATATATTCTAAGAACAATTAAGCATCCGAAACTATCTGTAGCTCACTATCATTTGAGAAATTGAACTTGGGGACCACCAAATCACTTGATACTGTAAGATAGCATGCATTGAACATCCCTAAACATGTCCATAAAACCACATGGACAAATCTTCACTTCTAGAGGAATACAGACCATTCCAAATAGCCTACATCATCACCTCATTTTGCCAAAGCACGGACCAGAACTTTGTCACTTATAACTTTCACTGCAGAGGAGCAAATGATATGAACCTTTGGATTTAGCATCTTTATAGTGTACTGAACTCAACTTCTAAACTACATGATCTTATCTTCAAATGTGGAGGAATGCTGAGCATTTTGCCAAGCAATCTTCCAGGTAGCTTCCTGCAACAACTACTTTTACCAACATTCGAAGACCAGAACCTTCTTGTAGCAATTGTTGAAATACACCAAAGAACTGAGAGGGGGGCTGAATCAGTTGTCCCAAAAAATTATCTTTATGTGCATATCAAAATCATCAACAACTTAATTATTCATAATTAGATTTAATCTTGGAACCATGAAACCATTAACTTAATCACAATCACACATTCAACACAGTAGACACCAGATTTTTATGTAGAAAACCCTAAAAAGGGAAAACCATGGTGGGTGTTAGCCCACAAAAATATATATGTTATAGCAATACTGAAAAATAGAGGCTCATTGCCTACAGGGCTTACTGCCCAAAATGCTCACTGCAAAGAATGGCTCACTACCTAAGGATGGCTCACTGTCGAAGGGTCGCTCATTGCCAAAATGGTGAATTGATTGAATAACATCTACTTCATGCCAGGGTTAAGTTCCATTGAAGCACAAAATGACTCCTCTGCTCTGCTTCTTCACACTTTCACACTTATCTCTTCATATTCGCTACACACACACACTTTTGCAACTTCATTACATACTTTTATACAATTCATCAACCTTGGAATGTACATCAAGGTTGGCATTACATTCATCAATGGTTGGATCAATCTCCAAGGTCGGCATTATAAACATACATAAAATAGGTCTGGACCCAATACAAATTTATCTAAGGAAAATATGTAAGAATGTATGTGGATCCCGCCCTGCTTTAGCTGGGACTCAAACACAATCCTCCATGCCTCTCCACAAATAATGAATTCAACTAGGTCAACCAATATTGATGAGAGCACTAGGTCTGCCAAGAAAAATTCTTCATTCACGATCCAATTTTATCTTTGCGGATCAATCCAAAGGTAGGAACATGATCAGGAAACATCCACAAGCACATTGTAATCACCAAGAACAACCACACAATCTCTAACAACTCTGTCAAGAAGAATCTTCAAACCAGAGCATAAGAACTAGACTAATAGTCATTGACATAATCAAAAGATAGCTTACGGACCACAAAATCATGAACCATTACAGTTGAAGGCACTTAACATCATCACAGACTTGATTCCAAAACCGTAAACTAAAATACTTTAATGTGGAGGAATGCAGAGCATAATACTTTCTCCCTGTCACAACTGAATACACAGAAAAAGTAGATTTTACTCTGGTGAACACAACTCACTCAAAGCTTCATGCTGAAGGCTCAAACTTGGAATATAACATCTTCAGATAGGCTTCTAAATCACTTCCAATCTATAGGCAAAGATATTCATTCTACAGGAAATATAGAGCTATCTTCTAGACTGTTCTTCAGAGTCTAATGTATTGTTTCGATTGCAACACACTGTTTCCACTGGAGGGGCTAATTTTCTCAATATCCTCAACATCAAAATTACTTACATAGGTAAATGTAAAGCATCTTACTCATGATACGCAAGAAACAAAATAAGGGCACAATTGACACCAATGACAACACAGATATGTTGACATCAATGACAACACCGATTAGGCACATACTTGCAACAATATCCCCCTTTGTCATTGATGGCAACATATGATGTGAAAAACTAAAAAGAACATCAAGACAAGATTCTCCCCCTTTCTCTTTACACATCTGCACTCTTTTTCCCCCTAATTTTTTCACATGGTTTCTCTCCCCCTTTGACATCAATGGCAAAGGGCACATACTTGCATGTTGCTACTCTAATCCACTTACTTTATCAAAAACATCTAGCTACTCCCCCTGATAGGTAGCCTTCAAAACATCAATCCAGATTAAAGAATGACACTTTGAGCTCCACTAGATTGATGCAGTCCTATGTATCTTAGTTTAGGGCAGGAGGGGTAATGACCCCTAACTTTTCTCTGAGATACTCCAAAGTATCTTTAGGCAGAGACTTAGTGAAAATGTCTACAATCTACTACTTTGTGGACACATATTCCAACTTTACTTAATTCTCTATCACATTTTCTCTCAAAAAGTGATACCTTATTGATATGTGCTTTGTTCTTGAGTGCATCACTGGATTCTTTGAAATGTTTCTGGCACTTATTTTGTCACAAAAGATTGCAATTGGATCTTCATACACAACTCTTATATCCTTCAAAGTCTACTTCATCCATAACACTTGAGTGTAACAACATGCTACTGCAATATACTCTGCTTCTGCAGTTGACAAAGAGATTAAATCTTGTTTCTTATTCAACCATGAAACCAATCTATTACCCAAGAAGAAATCACCTCTACTTGTACTCTTTATGTTATCAACATCTCCGGCCCAATTTGCATCTGTATAAGCACTAAGAGTGAAGTCATTATCCTTTGGATACCATAAGCCATGATTTAGAGTACCTTTTAAATACCTTAGGATTTTGTTGATTGCCATCACATGTGATTCTCTTGGATCATCTTGAAACCTTGCAACAAGACAAAATGCATTCATAATATCAAGTCTAGTTTGAGTTAGATAAATCAATCCTGCAATCATGGATTTGTATTTTTTCTGATTAGCCTTAGGTGATTCATCAATTTTGCTCAACTTGTAGCCAGTCACCATGGGAGTACATACTAGTTTAGAGTCTTCCATCCCAAACTTCTTCAACAACTCTTTCACATACTTAGACTGAGATATGAAGATTCCTTTATCTGATTGATTTATTTGCAAACCTAGAAAGAAATTCATCTCACCAAACATGGACATCTCAAACTCTTTTTGCATTTCACCAGCAAATTTCATACACATACCTTCATTTCCTCCAAAATGATATCATCAACAAAGACTTCAACAATCAATATTTGATCACCATTAATCTTGAAATAAAGATTATTGTCAACAACACCTTTATTGAACCCTAAATGTAGTAATTAGTTATCCAACCTTGCATACCAGGCTCTAGGAGCTTGCTTGAGTCCATAGAAAGCTTTCTTCAACCTACACACAACATCTCATTGGTCTAATAGCTTAAATCATTTTGGTTGCTCAATGTAGACTTCCTCTTCCAACTCACCATTTAGGAATGCAGACTTTACATCCATCTGATACACTTTAAAATCTTTGTGGGCTACAAATGCCAGAAATATTCTAATTGCTTTAATCTGAGCTACTATAGCAAAAGTCTCTTCAAAATCTATTCCTTCAATTTGAGCATATCCCTTGCATGCAAGCCTTGCCTTATTCCTTACAACCTTTCCATTCTCATTCAACTTATTCCTGAAAACCCATTTGGTTCCAATAACATTTTTATCAGTAGGTGTGGGAAATAATTCCCAAGTATCATTCTTTTCTATCTGCATTAGCTCTTTCTCCATGGCTTTTACCCAGCTTTCATCATTACATGCTTCATTCATAGTCTTTGGTTCAACCTTTGAAAGCAAACATTAATTCACTTATTCTTTTGTGGCCTTTTTTCTTGTCAACACACCTTTATTCTTGTCACCTATAATCTGATCTTCAAAATGATTGATCCTTACATACCTGGGAGTCTTGACAACACTTTCCAGAGCCTCTTCTTCATCCTGACTGTCTTCTTGCTCATTTTTGTCTTCATTTACTAAAGTCATAGGTTCATCTAGTTCATAGCAACTCAGGTTTGATATTCTTTCCTTGCCTTCATCCACCTTCACATTTGCACTCTCAACAATCTTTTTGAGCCATTTGTTGAAGCACCAGTAAGCCTTACTTTTGGTAGAGTATCCAAGGAAGATTCCTTCATCACATCTTGCATCAAACTTTCCTAGATCTTCATCTCTCTTGATATAGCATTTGCTTCCAAAGACTTTGAAATATTTTACTGTAGGAATTCTTCCATACCACAAATCATAGGGAGTTTGAGTACCATTACCTTTCACTTGAACTCTGTTTTGAATGTAGACAATAGTATGAATAGCCTCTTTCCAAAAAACTTCAGGCAAATCTGCTTCCTTCATCATTGTCCTAGCAGCTTCTTGAACTATTCTATTTTTTCTTTCCACAACTCCATTCTACTAAGGAGTCCTAGGTGCAGATAGCTATCTCTTTATCCCATGCTCTTCACAGAAAATGTTGAATTCATTTGATGTGAACTCACCTCCTCTATTAGATCTCAAGAATTTTATCTTCAACTCTATTTCATTCTCAACCATTGCCTTGAAAGATTTGAATTTCTCTAGGGCTTCTAATTTGTCTCTTAGAAAAGTAACCCAAGTCATTCTAGAATAATCATCAATAAGCAATATGAAGTACGTGTCAGCTTATAGGACCACATAGATCTTTATGCACTAGATCCAGCAAACCAGTAGAGAATTATTCTTTGCTCTTGAAGCTTGTCCTTGTTTGCTTTCCCAACTAACATCCCTTACGAATTGCATTGGAGGGTTTCACAAGTTTTGGTAAATCTCTCACAGTTTGTCCTAAACTTATTTTTACCATATTATCAAAGTTTATATGACACATCCTTCTATGCCATAGCCAACTTTCATCTACGTAGGCTAGTAAATAGTAATCATTAGTTCCTCTTAATTGATAGATGTTACCTTTTATCTTCTTACCGGTAGCAATCATAGTTCCAGAGCTTTCCATGATCTTGCACCCATTGTCTTTGAATCTTAGATCATATCCATTGTCACACATCTAACCAACACTCAAAAGATTATGATTCAAACCCTTCGCATATAGAACATTGTCAGTATTATGCTTTCCATCAAATGAAATAGATCCTTTTTGACAAATCTTACCAACTACATTATCTCCAAACCTAACCAGTCCTCCATCATACTTTTCCAAACTTACAAACTTACTTTTGTTACCGGTCATGTGATGTGAGCATCCACTATCAATAATCCATTCATCCTTATCTTTCTCAACTTGAACAACCAAAGCACTTTCTTCCACTGGTTTTTCTTCCTTTACACAGTTAGAAGAATTAGTAGACATAGGATCTTCTTTAATAGCAATAAACATGAATTCATTTACACTAGTACTAGCATCATCAGATTCATCATTAGTCACACCTTCATCATCAAAATCTCTAACATAGTAGCATTTCTTTGGAACTCTGGGCCTGCTCTCATATATTTTCTTATTTTTTTCAATTCTTTCAGGACATCTAGAAGCATAATGACCTACTCTACTACAAGAGAAACATTTGAAAGGTAATTTACCTTTGAAATTATTGGAGCCTCTTTGCAGCCTGTCAACAAAGTTAGCTTCAATTTCATCAAAGTCATCATCCACCTTATATTTCTTAGCTCTGGAAATCTTTTCTGAAGTACTAGCTTTAAATGCTAATTCAACTTTTGGCAGTGCATCACCAAATTCCCTCATCTCAAAGGCTATAAGCTTTCCAAGTAATTGATCTCTGTCAATAGTTTTCATAGTCATAAATTCTTCAATAGTAGCTATCTTGTGGCTATAGGACTTTGGTAGAGATCTGAGAATTTTCATCACAACTTCCTTATCACCAATGGTTCCTCCCATTCCTTTTATTCCATTGACAAGTTCATCAACTCTTTGCATGAAGGCTATAATATTTTCATCTTCATTCATCTTTAAGCTCTCATATTTAGCTTTCAAGCCTTGAAGTTTAGCTTGTTTTATAGAATCATCTCCTCCATATAGCTTGTTAAACTTCTCCCAAACCTCATTTGCAGTTTCTAGGTCCATGACTTTAATCAACTTAGTGTCAGTCAAGGCACTTAACAAGGCATCTCTAGCTTTTATGTTCAACACATATTCTTTGATTTCATCTTCAGTCATCAAACCATTTTGAGGCATGGTATATTTTGATTCTGTAGCCTTCCATACTTTATAACCAAGACAAAGAAGATGGATTTTCATTCATACCTTCCAAAGAGCATAATTTGTCCCATCAAACTACGGAGCTGCCTTCTTATAAGACATCCTAGATCTTCCTCAAGCTGTTAGGCTTTTTTCAAAGGAACCTAGCTTTGATACCAATTGTTGAAATACACCGAACAATTGAGAGGGGGGGTGAATCAGTTGTCCCAAAAACTTAGCTTTATGTGAAGATTGAAATCATCAACAACTTAATTATTCATAATCAGATTTAATTTTTAAAGCATGAAACCATTAACTTAATCACAATCACACATTCAACATAGTAGACACTAGATTTTTACGTGGAAAACCCTAAAAAGGGAAAAACCACGGTGGGTGTTAGCCCACAAAAATATATAAGTTATAGCAATACTGAAAAATAGAGGCTCACTGCCTACAGGGCTCACTGCCCAAAATGCTCACTACAAAGAATGGCTCACTGCCTAAGGATGGCTCACTGCTGAAGGGTGGCTCACTGCAAAAATGGTGAACTGATTGAATAGCATCTACTTCATGCTAGGGTTTAGTTCCATTGAAGCTCAAAATGACTCCTCTTCTCTACTGCTTCACACTTTCGCACTTATCTCTTCATATTCGCTACACACACACTTTCACAACTTCATTACATACTTTTATACAATTCATCAACCTTGGAATGTACATCAATGTCAGCATTATATTCATCAACCATTGGATCAATCTCCAAGGTTGACATTACAAACATACATAAAATAGGTCTGGACCTCATACAAATTTAGTGAAGGAAAAGATGTAAGAATGTATGTGGATCATGCCACACTTTAGCTAGGAATTGAACATAATCCTGCATGCCACAACATGCTTCTACAATCTTCAATGCATCTCCACAAATAATGAATTCAACCAGGTTAGCCAAGACTGATGAGAGCACTAGGTCTGCCAAGAATGTTCTTCATTAATGATCCAATTTTCTCTTTGTAGATCAATCCAAAGGTAGGAACATGATCAGGAAATATCCACAAGCACATTGTAATCACTAGGAACAACCGCACAATCTCTAACAACTCTGTCAAGGAGATTCTTCAAACCGTAGCACAAGAATTACACTAACAGCCATTGATATAAGCAAAACATAGCTTGCGGACCACCAAATCATGATCCATTACATTTGAAGGCACTTAACATCATCACAGACTTGATTCTAGAACCATGGACCAAAATACTTTAATGCAAAGGAATGTGAAGCATAATACTTTCTCCCTGTCACAACTAAATACACAAAAAAGTAGATTTTACTCTGGTGAACACAACTCACTCAAATCTTCATGCCGGAGGCTCAAACTTGGAATATAACATCTTTAGACAGGCTTCTAAATCACTTCCAATCCATAGGCAAAGATATTCATTCTACAGGAAATGTGAAGCTATCTTCTAGACTGTTCTTCAGAGTCTAATGGATTGTGTTGACTACAACACACTATTTCCACCGGAGGGGCTAATTTTCTCAATATCCTCAACATCAGAATTAGTTACATACGTAAATGCAAAGCATGTTACTCATGATAAGAAAGAAAAAAAATAAGGGCATGGTTGACACCAATGACAACACAGATATGTTGACATTAATGACAACACCGATTAGGCACATACTTGCAACATCAACTCATACTTTCTTAGGATCATCAGGAAAGAGCATAAAACATGCTATAGGCCATCAACAACATCTTCACAGCATAAGCATTAATGCTTCTAATTCCCATCTTAATATATCATTCTTCATCTTGATGCTTCTAATTCCCATCTTAATATATCATCATGATATCATCTTTGCTGACAACAAACACACTCAATACAACTTAACAATGCATGACATCCAACCATGAACATTAGAAACATTAGCAACATCACTGTTAGCACACCATCAACATAAGCATCAATGATAGTCCAAACTGAGTGTTGATATCAACCAAACCAAACTGAGTGTTGAAATCAATGACAACCATAACAGTAACAACCTTAGGCAACATATGTGCAACAAAAAGTAGTTTAAATTTAATATTTTTAAAGGTATATAAAAAATAAGAAAGAATATTCTATAGTAGTTTTTAAATTTTCTTTCTCTAAAATATAAATAAATATTTGTTAACTTTTAACTTTTTCTTTTTTCTTATAGGTGAATTGTAATCTTGGGGATCACTCACAAAATATAAACTTCAATCAAAAAATAAAAAAAGCATCAGACCCTTAAATAGGGGTGGATTATATTGATCCAAAAAGATCACCAAAAATTCTTAGTTCTTACACTACTTTTGGTGTGGGATCGAAGGAGCATATTGAGGGTTGTCACATCTTTTTTCTTTTTCCTTTGCACAACTATCCAATTTTCATTGGTAGCCCTAACATTCAAAGCCACATCACTAGTATATGAGGTATTAGTATTTTTGTCCTCAAGGGGCGTCACTTCTAAAGCCTCAATCTACAATATTAAATCTTTTTTAGGCTTAAAATCCTTTATGTCTAAATCTTTAATGCTTCCTATCCTAGATGGAGGAAAACCATCAACTATCACATATAGGGATTGTGAACCAAAAGCATTCTGACACCCAACCTTAGGAGATAACATCCTTTGATCTAGAGATACCTCTTGAGGATTGTTGTTTTGAGAAGAAACATATTCTTCTTTTTCCATAGAGTAGTGGGGGAGGACATCTTTCCACCATGTAGCCTAGATGTCTACTTTGCATTTGGAACAATATGTAGCAATGTGACTAGTGCTAAAACAACCGTGATAGCGGAAAGATAATCCCTCATAGTTCATAATTATATTCTAGTTGCAATCTGTAATTTTAAAAATGATATATGTTAGGATACTTTTAGTGATATCAAGATTGACCAGAATGCGAGCATATGTGGTGTGAAGAAAATTGGAGGGGCCTTTGTCTACCCCCAATAATTGCCCCAATGTATTACCAATTGTTTTAAAACAATAGTCAAACCAAAATTGGAACAAATGATTAGGGATTCGTACCCATCAATGATAACTTTAAGAAACCCCTCCTAATAAAAGATATAAAATCTTGGTGAATCTTCCATTTTTTTAGAAAAAATATTAATTTCTATTGGCGAATCTTTCCCTTTAAAAAAAAAATGTAATTTTATTAGTGCTTTTTTTTAATTTTTTAAATCACTAGAAATTTGTAGAAAATCCTAGCGAATCTTGACAAAAATTAGGAAAATGCATTAATTACCATGCAAATCCTTTCTAAAAACAAATTAAATTCCTATGGAAAAGTAAAGTCCTGAAGGTGGCAATGATTGACTAGTTTAAGGTGTAGTGCTCGTGTCTATAATTCCTAATATTTTAAACCAAACTTTGAATATTTTAAATTGGCCCTAAATTATTTTTCACCACCATTGATTTTATTTATAATCTAATGGTTTGGGTTCTATTCCATGGACCAAAATGTACCCATGGAGCTCCAATGCCCATGGGGCCCGAAATTGCATTTGGGCAATTGATCACAATGATCAACTACCCAAATGCAATTTCAGGCACCATGGGTATTGGAGATCTATGGGTACATTTTGGCCCATGCAATTTAACCCCACCAGTTAGATTATAAATTGAGATCAATGACCCAAATACAATTTTGGGCACGATGGGCATTGGAACTCTGTGGACACATTTTAACCCATGGATTACAATCACAATTGTTAGATTAAAAATAAAATCAACAATGGTGATTAAAAATTGGTGATATGGCCCTAAATTAACCAAAAATTATATAATATTATTGGCAAATTAATTTCATTTTCTCCTAAATCTTATAAAATTTAGGTGAATATGATCTAATTAGGTATGGGATATTTTGGCAATTTTTTGAGTTGAAAAGTTTAATAAAATAAATGTTCTAGCGATTTAACTAGGACTAAAATAAAATTTTGTAAAAATGTGGCAATTCAGGTCACCTTATAGATTGTACTATTAGCCAAATTTTGAATCCCAAATTTCAACTATTAGCCAATTGGCAAATATTAGCCACTAAAAAAATCACTGGTACCCATATAGGTGTAATATCGAAAGATTCAGAAGTAGGGTTGAAAGTTGGATGCCATGGTTTAGGCATGAGTATATGCTTTTCATAGCTCCAGAGATAATCACAAAAACTTATTTTATGATCCAAATCATTGTCAAAAACCACAACAAAAAAAACTATGGGCACAAGGGTAAATTTGCAGTATCATCTTTCAAAATGGGGCACCAATTGTCTGTGATCCATTTGTGAAGGTCAGAAAGGCTTGGCCAGAACTCCTTGAATCTACTAATCAAACCCTTCTCAGCAAAAAAAGTTCATTTTCAACCACATCCCTTCTGATATCCTCACCAAAATCCATGATAGGAGACAAATTGGTGCATTTGAGAGGCTGAACTGTCTGGGAGATACCAAATGCCTGAGCTTCAAAACCATTTTTGCCGACCTATGTTGGATTCACGCCCTTCTTAAATAGTATATTGCATAATTTGCATTTCAGTTTCCCCCTGAACATCATCCCCAAAGTTGAGGCCTTCCAATGCATATTATTCCAGCCACAGACCAGATGATCTCCAACCCTCTATTGCACAGAGGAGTCTCCACAAACCCTAACATCTGCCTTTTTTGAGAACGATGGCATGGTGGAAGATCCTTTTTTATTCTTTTTTTTTTAATTATGAGTATATGTTATCTTTTTATTTTTCTTTCTCAAATTAACTTTTAATGAGTATTTCTTAAATTTTTAGTTTTTTTTTCTCAAAATGACTTTATTTTTCTTTCTTTTTACATTACCAAAAGGCAAGCACATTAAATGTTTATTTATTATTTAAAATTTTATTTTATATATTAATATATTTTATCATTTTATATATACTTAGATTTATACTTTTATAAATTTAACTATTATAGATTTAACTATTATTTTATAAATATTTAAAAAGTATATGATTTTAATATTTTAATACATTTATATTTATAACTTTATAGATTTAGATTTATTATTTTATATATGTTTACAAAATTAAGGATTTTACACTTGTAACATTTATCTTTCAAATATAATTTATTTTTTTATAAACTCACTAATAAATTAAGACCTTTTCCCAAACCCTTTTTATTATAAATATGTTGCATTAGTGTTATTCAAATATAATCTAATTTTTTTAACCTTTAATTTAAATTCAATAAAAAAATATGATTAAACAATGCAAAACATTAGTCAAACTTGTTGATTTAAGATTTTAAGAATTGAGAGAACTTAAAGATCAATAAATCTAATTTTTTTTTTATATTTTAGAAAGATCAATAAATCTCTAGTGTTCCAATGGGATAACTAAAGGAAAGTTTTAGGTCTATAACAATGATAGATTTTGGTGAAAGGAAATTTGCAATAAAATGAACGATTTGTGTGGGAGATCTTATAATGGAAAACCCTAGTGAATATAAGGGAGGATTTGGAATTAACTATAAGTGATCAAAGATGGGCTTCAATAATGGGGGATTTTTACATTTTCAACCATGGAGGAATGTATGGAGATGGTGGAGATCTAAGAACTTTATATCAACACCTTAGGAAGCAATTTTAGTAAGGATGGAAGAACTAAATGAGCATGTGTGAGTGTGTGTGAGAGAGAGAGAGAGGGAGAGTTTGCAATTGTTTATATAATATGTTTTATGTCAAGTGTATGTTGGAATACTAGGACAATCATAAGGGTTTTGGGTGTATCTAGACATTAGAATCATGGAGAGTTTGTGTCCTTGAAGAATGAAGATCCTAGCTTTTAGGAGTGGGTTGGTTATAGGTTGTGGACTCTAGATTGGTCCATATGACACTAGAGATGGGATTTTAGACTATGAAATTGGCAAAATGATATGTAAAACATGTTTAAGAAATAGGAAACAAGATGAGTGTAAAAGTTTAAGATGAGAATTGTAAAGTAGGTAATTTTTTAATCTTAAAGATAACTTAGCCATTCAGACATCCAACCTCTCAAATCTTTCATGCAAAACTAAATTACATATTATAATTATTATTGTAATGTCTAAATATTTTATTAATCTTTCCACTAACTTTTTCCACTCTAATGTAATTCTTAACTTCAATTATTTAAATATATACTTCTTCCATAACACATTTATTCTACTCATATGTCTATCCTCTAGGTTTGATCCTCAAATCACCTAATTTACACACAACAAAGTTGTTTGCATCATTTTTACCTTTCAATTTTATTGTGTTAACAAATTCAAAAACACACAAACTCCCTTTCTAAAATATTATTCAGACCAACTACCTATGGACACTAAAATATTTCTCACATCCTAAGTTGCCCTGATGGTGAAAAACTTGCCCTCTTGAAACATAGGTCACAAGTTTGAATCTTGCAAGAATGTCTCATATTGAAGCACAGTTAGGTGCCTCCTTCAAACCAATGGGAGTATGAGGTAGTCCCATATACTATAAACCTAACCTATAAAATTATTCCATTTCCATTTCCAATCAATGATGTTCTTTTGGTCTGCCACTTCTATATATATTGAATTCTAGTTATCTTTTGTCATTTGTGAAACCATTACAATCCCTTTTTGTATGAACTACGTACGGTTGAGGTTTGTAACACAACACTCCAATTTATCCAAAACATCTCCTCCATGCAACTGTAAAAGAATCTGGCATGTTCCATCCTTATATACTATTGCATCCGGATCACCTAGATCTAATGCAGATCTAGATCGGGAGTCTTATCAGACGGTTGATTCTAATAGCCTTCACACTCAATTCAATCACAAACCCAATCACTTTATCCAATCTTTGCAATGTACCATCTAACAATCAACAACTATAGAAATTAAACTTACTCATGATCACCAATCAATTGTATTCAAACCATCACACAACTCATGGAAAATCATTCTGTTCATTTTGTCACAGATTCGAATTTTATTGTTATTGACAGCATTCAAGTGTTCAAATACAGAGTCTGATGTAACACAATTACAGTTGCATTGATTCCTAATATATCACAGTTATCCCTCTTCAGATCATTCTCCCACAATGGACCCAATGATATTCACCCTTCACGTTACCTTCTCCCTACAATACCATATAGTTCTTTTGTTTTACTTTGATTTCAGTTTCTTAGCCGACCCTCTTCCACCTTTCCTTACTCTCTGCCCCGCAATTTTCTATGTTCTCTTCCCTTTGATTCTTGGTCGAACCTCCCAAATCGACCTCCTCTCTCACATTTATCTATTTGTTTCACCTTTCATGCAGCCGCGCCCCATCAAAAACCATCGACTATCTTTTATATTGTTGAATATCTAAAAATGAAGAGTCTTTGAAGGGTAAATGCCATCCAATGTATGGAGGAATGCGGCCCCACATACTTTTAACATTCAAGTTTATTTGACTTAGCCAAATCACCCAAGCTGTTGGTATTTTCTCCTAATTCAAACTACAGGAAGTGTAATTTATGAAGGTAAGAGTTTATTGACTTCAATGTATGGAATTACGTCTATCCTCCATAGAATTTGAAACCTATAACAAAGGCAGAAAATAACATTCAACTCACCTCCTTTCATCATGTGATTGGCCCAATGGGAAGATGAATTTTAGTTTTGTTTTCCAACAACCAAATTCCTCTATGGCGCCTTGCAAATTGCTTGGTTGCCACATCTCTTTTGTGACATTTAGTTAAATAATAATAATGAGTGCTCTGCTTCCTTCAAAATTATCGTGACTCATCATTATGCTTAGACTGAACCAGTAGAATGGAGGAATGATCAATGGCGATAAGTGACCAATGACGCTACCAAAAGATTGCAACAAACTAAAATTGAACCAAAATCAACCAAACTAAACCAGAAATGACAATGCACTAGCATGACAAATGATCTCCATCAACTGTGATAGTCTTCCAACACCCTGGAATCACAAATTGAAAAAACAACCAACAAAAATTCAAACAAAAATGGAATATCTTTTTTTGTTGATGCAGGATTGTGCATTCGCCTGGGTGCTCCTGTATTAAATATGCTGGGTAAAAGAATGTTTCATGAGGCTGCAACTCATGAACATTTTTGTGAGTTTGGGATAGTAATCCCATGCTTGTTTTTAATCCAAATCTCCTCTTTATCCAGTGGTTCTTTCTTCTGTTCTCCATACAAAACCTCCTTACCTCTTCCCTCTTTCACACTTCCTTGTTGCTTATGCTGCAAACTGAACTCACCTTGGAGGTTGTCTCCACTTGATTCTTCCCCATGATGAAGATCTATTTCAAAACTCTCATACAAACATGTCACTATTTTCATTTGCAATTTTTGTTTTCCTTTCTAAATCTATCCACTTCCCTTACAATAATTTGGATCTACTCTATTCTTTTTCTCTTTGTTTGTGAATTTGCCACACCAATGCTTCATCAATTCCTTCAACTTCATTCATATTTTTCTTCTCAAGAACTATCATTGGGTTGTCCCCAACCTTAGTTGTCACCATCACAACCTATTCACCAGCATGAAGACAAACCAAATAACTATCACTCACTTGTTTCTTCTTGTCCTTCAATGGACTCAAATGATACTACCTTCCATCCTTTGTGATGTTATACATATTTGTCCAACCATCATACATAGCATGTCTATAATATTTCCACGGTCTACCTAAAGGGACATGACAAGCATCCATGGGCATCACATCACACAACACCTCATCAACATAATTACCAATCTAAAAATGGACCAAGCATTGTTCACTTACCAAAATTTGATGATCCTTTTGCAACCAAGTGACTCGATAAGGATTTGGATGCTTTGTCTTCTTCAACTGCAAAGTCTCTACCATCTTGTTTGATACCAAATTATCTGTGCTTCTATTATCCACAACCACCTTACAACACTTGTCGCCTTATTTACACACCATTCGAAATAAACTCCGCCTTTGTGTCAGCTCTGGTTGTTCTTTTTCTGGTTTTAAGAGTACTCTTTTCAGCATCAATGACTCTCCTTCCATCTCTGAACTATTTTTTTAGGAACCCACACTTTTTGCATCTACTTGTGTTGCATAACTTCTTACAATACTCTTTCTACTAGATTATGATTGTAATTGAGGACACTCAAAGGCCTATGCCCAATCTCTCCTTATTGGTAACATGTCCCATTAAATCCTCTTCCCCTACATCTTTCGAAATAGCCTCTTCCTCTGCTGGTTTGATTTGATTCCTCCTTGTTTCAAGTGTTATTTTCCTCTTCATGGACTTTCTTTCCTTTACCATTACTTGTTGGTTTGCTTCTCATGAAAAACTTTTGTCTTCCCCTTGTATTACCTTGGTGTCTCTACAACAATTTTTCTTCATCCTTCAAGGCAAATCAATATGCCTCTTCCACCATATGAACTTGCAGCATAGTCATTTCATCTTGAATATTTTATCACAATCGCTAAATATACCTTGAGACTTTTTATGCACCATCCTCCACACATCTGACCCAAATATTCAACTTATAAAACTCCTCGGTATAAGCTTGCACACTTAACTCTTTTTGCTTCAAATTTTGCAATTTTTGGAATAAACTTACTTGGTAATCTTTCGGTAGAAATTAAGCTTTCATCTTTGCTATCATTTGGTCCCAAGTTCTTATTTTATCCTTGCCTCTTCACTGTCTATGGGTCTACATGTGATCCCACAAAAATGATGCGTGTCCCTTCAAATTTGTGCATACAAATTTCACTCTTTTTGGGTCCTCAATCGAATCATAGTCGAAATACTTCTCCATTTCTGATATCTAGTCAATCAATTCTTCTGGATTCAGGTTTCCATTATAACTAGGGGTTTCCAATCTTGGCTTGTTGCTGATCTTTGCCATTGCTCTCAAAAATCTGCCTTCCACTCCATCTCCACCATCCACATCAAAATCAATTATTGGTGCTTCAATCTCATCTTCATCATCACTGACATCTACGACAAGTATCCCTCTTCACTGCGCTACTTCCATCGCATCCAATCTTGCTGTGATACCTCTCAACATCTCCATGACTTCCATATTGTCAGTATTTCATGGTCCTCTTTGTGCCATGTCAACAGGATCCATGCAATCGTGGGTTTCCTCATCCTCACACTCACCCACAACAATCTCTCCCAGGGTTCTTATCTTCAACACAAAAACAAACTCGGGCTCTGATACCAATTAATGCAGATCTAGATCAAGAGTCTTATTAGATAGTTGATTCTAGAAGCCTTCACACTCAATTCAATCACAAACCCAATCACTTTATCTAATCTTTGCAATGTACCATATGACAATCAACAACTACAAAAAATTAAACTTACTCATGATCACCAATCAATTGTATTCAAACCATCACACAACTCATGGAAAATCATTCCATTCATTTTGTCACATAATCAAATTTTATTGTTATTGGTAGCATTCAAGTGTTCAAATACAGAGTCTGATGTAACACAATTACAGTTGCATTGAATTCCTAATATATCACAATTATCCCTATTCAGATCATTCTTCCACAATGGACCCAATGATATTCACCCTTTGCGTTACCTTCTCCCTGCAACACCATATAGTTCTTTTGTTTTACTCTGATTTCAATTTCTTAGCCGACACCCTTCCACCTTTCCTTCCTCTTTGCCATCACAATTTTGTATGTTCTCCACCCTTTGCTTCTTGGCTAAACCTCCCAAATCGACCTCCTCTCTCACATTTATTTGTTTGTTTCACCTTTCAGGTAGCTGCACCCAATCAAAAACCATCGACTATATTTTATATTGTTGAATATCTGAAAATGAAGAATCTTTGAAGGATAAACACCATCTAATGTATGAAGGAATGCAACCCCAAGACTCTTAACATTCGAGTTTATTTAACTTAGCCAAATCACCCAAGTTGTTGGTATTTTCTCCCAATTCGAACCACAAGAAGTGTAATTTATGAAGGTAAGAGTTTTTTGACTTCAATTTATGGAATTACCTATGTCCTCCATAGAATTTGATGCCTATAACAAAGGTATAAAATAAACATTCAACTCACCTCATTTCATCATGTGATCAACCCAATGGGAAGATGAGTTTTAGTTTTGTTTGCCAACAACCAAATTCCTCTATGACACCTTACAAATTGCTTGGTTGCTACATCTCTTTCGTGACATTTAGTAAATAGACAGTAACAAGTGCTCTGCTTCCTTCAGAATGATCATAAATCATCATCATGCTTAGACTGAACCAATAGAACAGAGGAATGATCAATGGTGATAAGTGGCCAATGATGCTACCAAAAGATTGCAACAAACCAAAATTAAACCAGAATCAACGAAACTAAACCAAAACTGACAACATGCTAGCACGACAAATGATCACAATCAACTATGATAGTCCTCTGTTAGAATAATGAAGAAATGGAAAGTATGTAGGTCTCGTAGTTAGCATTTAGCATATGTGAGTTGTTTTTTAGTAGTTAGTAGTTGTGTCTATTATTAGAATATTAGATCCTATTTTGTAGGAGCTAGACTATCCGTGAGTTTCCTATGTGTGCCTATATATTTGTAATGTATGTCGAAGCATTTATGCAATAAAGTGTGATCTCGCATATTGTGAGATACGATGGGTTGTGCTCATCCTCTGTGTTCTATCTCTTCAATTTTTTTTTGAGTTGGTATCAAAGTAGAGGAAAGGAGATCACAAATTTGTGGTGATCTGTGGAAAATTTGAGATCACCTCTGTGAGAAATTGAGCTTCATTGTTGTTGTGTGAATGTGAGACCTACTTGCATCAGCCAAAGGAGATCGTTGAGCTACTTGGGGGTGACAACAGCTGGAAAAGTGAAGAGTTGAAGGTAATTTGTTTGTAGAAAAATTTTCGTTATGTCAAATCCTCTAGTTGATTCCTATTTGAATGAATCTACTAAGCTTGATGGTGAAAATTATGTTAACTGGAAATTCAAGTTGATGACAATATTGGAAGCTTATAATTTGTGGTCAATTGTGAGTGGGGGTGAGCCCAAACCCTCTGATCCTACCTCCGTTCTAGATTGGGATAAACGGGAAATGAAAGCAAAGGTGTTGCTATGAATGTTTGTAAAGGACAATATAATTTTGCACATTAGAGATTGTAAGACATCCAAAGAAACGTGGGATGCACTCAAAGGTTTGTATGAAACAACAAACTCAAACAAGATTTTATTTTTGAAAAGCGAGCTTTTGTATATAAAAATGGAAAGACATGAAAATATAAGTAGCTTTATTTCCCGTGTCAAAGATCTAAGTGATAAGTTAGGTGATATTGGTGAAAAGGCATCCAATACTGACTTGGTAACCATCACATTAAAAGGCTTAGTGGAAGATTATCAAGTCTTTATTTCAAGTCTTTCAGCTAGAGAAAAGCCCCCTTCGTTTGAAGAATTGAAAGGTATTCTTCTACAAGAAGAAGAGAGGATGAAGAACTTTGATCCTGGCTCTCATAGTACAAATTTATGTTAGTAGACAGAGGTAAACAATCATACAAAAGTAAACCATGGGACAAGAACAAAGGAGGCAAGTTTCAAGAAATACAGAAAGGTATGTCACAATCTAGATTTGATAGTCATGATAAGAGAAATGATGAATGTTATTATTGTGGAAAACCTGGTCATCACTCTAAAAATTGTTATAAAAGAAAATATCATGAGTCTAAACAAAGAAATAGAAAGCATAATGGAAATTTTGTGGACCAAGACACCTCAATCAGTCATAGATTTAAAAATCTTAAGTTGTTTATTTCTAATGCTGCATTGTCTGCTGAAACTGGTGATATGAATGCTTGGTTTATTGATTCCGGTGCTTCAATCCATTTATCTTGTAACAAGGATTGGTTTGATTCATATTGTGAGAACATTTATGATACCCACATCTATCTAGGTGATAACAGATCACATAAAGTTCAAGGTTATGGAGTAGTAGGTGTGAATTTGCCTAATGGACAAGTGAAACAGATCCATAATGTGATGTATGTTCCTGGCATCAAAAAGAATCTAATATCCTTTTCTACTATTGCTGATCAAGACCTAAAGGTGGAATTTGTTAAGTCACAATGTTTTATTAAGGACACTCAAGATCACTACAAGGTCATTGCAACAAGTACTAGAGTTGGAGGTTTGTATAAGCTTGATGTGACTGGGAAAGGACATCGGGCATTGGTATCTATAGCACTACAAATAGAAGAGCTATGGCATCAAAGGTATGGCAATTTGAATCTTAATGATTTAAAGTTGCTTCAAAGGAAAATAATGGTTGAAGGTCTTCCAGTTATGAAGGATAGTCATATTGAATGTGAAGCATGTGCTTTGGGTAAACAACATAGAGAGGAGTTTCCTATTCATAAAGAGAAAAGCTCAAAGGAAATACTTGAATTAATTCATTCTGATGTATGCGGACCCATACAAACTAGATCACTTGGTGGTACATGGTACTTTCTCATATTTGTTGATGATAGATCTAGGTATACTTGGGTCTATTTTATAAGAAACAAAAGTGATGTTTTTGAGTGCTTTAAAGAATTCAAAACTATGGTTGAAAAACAGATAGGTAAATGCATAAAAATACTCAAATCTGATCACGATGGAGAATATACATCAGGAGCATTTAGTCAATATTGTAAAAGCAATGGGATCCTTCAGCAATTCACAGTGCCACATACACCTCAGCAAAATGGAGTTGTTGAGAGAAAGAACAGAACACTAGTGGAATGTGCTCATCACATGCTTCAAGGTAAAAATATTTCTAATGGTTTTTGGGTTGAAGCCATTAATAATGCTATTTATTTAAAGAATAGGAGTCCAACCAAAAGTTTAGATCTTAAAACTCCTTTTGAAGCATTCCATGGTTACAAACCAGAAGTTAGTCATTTAAGAATATTTGGATGCAAGGCATTTGCTCATATTCCAAAGGATGAGAGAAGAAAGCTTGATGCAAAATCAATTAAGTGCATATTTATTGGTTATTGTGATGATCGAAAAGCATACAAGTTGTTTGATCCCAATTCACATAAATTGCTTGCAAGTAGAGATGTGGTGTTTCATGAGAATGCAAATGAAGGTAATAATATAGGTAAATGGCATATTTCTTTTGATAGTGATGATCATGTCAAAATAGATACAAAAGTTGAACAGGAACATGAACAAGAATAGGGTGAAATTAGCATAGACACTTCAAGTAGTCATGGCACACCAAGAAGAGGAGAAGATACACCATAAAGTAGTAAAACTCTAAGGAGGTCATCACGTCAAATTCAGCCACCTATAAGGTATAAAGATTATGCATTAATGACTCATGTAATGAATGTTGTAGAACCTTCAAATTATGAAGAAGCTAAAGAATATAAAGAATGGAGAGATGCAATGAATGAAGAATATAACTCTATAATGAAAAATGAAACATGGGAATTGACAGAACTACCTAAAAATAAAGTTCCCATAGGATACAAATGGTTGTACAAATCCAAGTTTAATGCAAATGGTATTATTGATTAGTATAAAGCTAGATTGGTTGCTAAAGGCTATTCACAAAAAGAGGGAATTGACTATGAATATATGTTTGCACCTATAGCTAAGTTGAATACAATTAGAGTGATGATTGTATTAGCTACAAAACATAATTGGAAAATACATTAGCTAGATGTCAAATCTGCTTTTCTAAATGGTGAGTTGAAAGAAGAAGTTTATTTGGTGCAGCATGAAGGATTTGTACAGGAAGGTAAGGAGCATCTTGTTTGTAAATTAAAGAAAGCCTTATACAGTTTGAAATAGGCATCGAGGTCATGGTATGAAAAAATTGATTCTTTCTTTTGTCAAGAAGGTTTTGGGAAAAGCAAAAGTGATCCTAATCTGTATATCAAGAAAGATGAAAATGGGAATATTGCTTTGATATCCTTGTATGTAGATGATCTCATCATAACTGGCAGTGCATCTAAATTAATTGCAAACATAAAAAATCAGCTGTCACAAGTATTTGAGATGAAGGACCTTGGTGAACTGCATTATTGTCTGGGTATTGAAGTTTGGAGGGTGTTTGGTATGACACTGATCACACAAAGCAAATACACAAGAGAAATTATTAAAAGGTTCAATATGAGTGAATGCAAACTAGTTTCTACTCCTTTAGATCAAAATGCTAAGTTGTATAATGATGATGGAACTAAAGAGGTGGATGGTACTTTGTATCATCAGTTGGTGGGAAGTTTGAACTACCTCACCACTACTAGACTAGACATTGGATATACAGTCAGCATCCTTAGTCAGTTTATGACTCAGCCTTGTGAAAGTCACTAGAATGCAACAAAGAAGGTTCTGCAACATCTAAAAGGAACCATTGATTTTGGTATTATGTATACTAATGAATGTGATGTTGAGTTGGTAGGTTTTTCTGATTCAAACTGGGCTAGAAATCCTGATGATAGGAAGTCAACATCAAGATATGCATTCAATATAGGATCAGGGGTCATGTCATGGAGCAGCAAGAAACAACCAAATATTTCTTTGCCATCAACAAAAGATGAATACAAAGCCTTGACTAGTGCAACCTGTGAAGCCATCTGGTTGAGATGAATTCTTGAAGATATAGGAGAAGAACAAATAAAGCCAACTATCCTCAAGTGCAATAATCAAAGCTCTATTAAATTGGCACACAACCCAATTTATCATGCCAAAACAGCACATATTGAAATTTAGCATCACTTTGTAAGAGAAAAGATACTGTCAAAGGAAATTAACTTGGTTAATTATAATACAAGTGAAAATGTGGCTAACATCTTTACCAAGCCTCTTGGAAAAATGAACTTTAAAGAATGTAGAAAGCAGTTAGGTGTGGTAGATAATCCATTTCTTCATTAAGGGGGAATGTTAGAATAATGAAGAAATGGAAAGTCTGTAGGTATCGTATTTAGCATTTAGCATATGTGAGTTGTTTTTTAGTAGTTAGTAGTTGTGTCTATTATTAGAATATTAGATCATATTTTGTAGGAGCTAGAATGTCCATGAGTTTCCTATGTGTGTCTATATATTTGTAATGTATGTCCAAGCATTTATGTAATAAAGTGTGATCTCACATATTGTGAGATACTGTGGGTTGTGCTCATCCTTCGTGTTCTATCTCTTCAATTATTTTCTCAGAGTTCCTCCAGCACCCCAGAATCACAAATTGAAACAACAACAAACGAAAAATCAAACAAAATCGAAATATCATTTTTTTTGTTGACATAGGATTGCATGTGCACCCAGGTGCTCCTACATCAAGATCTGACAGATAAAATTTTGTGGATTCTTTATTTTGTAAAATGACACTAGGAAAATATTGTCATCTTTGAAACATAATACACTCCTTCAAACATATACTTTTTCAAATCTGATTAAAACTAGTGTTCCACAATGCTTATGCATATGGGCTTTGGGAGATCATCTAAAGTTTGTTGTTGTTGTGAGCCCTATGTTTATAACTTGAAGCATAGATGTGTTAGCATTTGATCTTGCAAAAGTTTTGGTTGATGATTATAAAATGGAAGTCTTCAAGCCATTTAAATCATATCCCTAAATCTTATTCTTTAGCTTGTGCAATGCACGACTATGTTTGTCATGTTCTCTATCAAGTATGCAGTCAATCTGAGTTCAAATAACATGCAAAATATATCAAACACCATCTCCCTCGTGTTTTAAGCATTTAGGTATCTATAACCAATAGTGGTAAGAGTAGTAATGAACTAGTAAATTCTAGTAACATATAGAATCTAGAGACAATATCAGTTACTTGGGAAATTTGAAGTAGGCACCAATTCGTTCCTCTATTCCATCGCCGTTAAAAGTCAGTAGTCAGTTGTTAGGTTCTTACCCATAAACAAACCAAATTCAAACTCCCTATTTCATGGATGACCATAAAGTATTTGATCACAAAAAAGAATGAGATAGCCACTCAAGAAATGTGTTTAGGAGGCTTAAGTCTCGGGTATGCTCCTTGAGGTCTTGGGTTCGAATATGAGGGTCTGCTTCTAAGATGCACTGGTTCTACAGGTGAGTGGGTGCATCCCCAGGGGGATTAGTCTTGCCCCAGCTCACCTCAGGTACCCAAAATATGGGTTCCTTGGCATTAGGCTGGGTCGCGGGGATACCCCATGGGTAAAAAAAAAGAAAGAAAGAAATGTGTTTATTGCAGCATACATAAGACATGGGTGTCCTCACGAGGTAGCTGTACTGTTTCATCATATACAACAAAAAAGTCTCCATATCGATCAATTTACATTTGCCAGTCAGCCTGCTCCCAAAATGGGAGCTTTGGAACGTGGTATAGGTATCCACAAAAACATGAAGGATAGAGGAGTTTTGTTAGATGTTGTAGTTGGAAATGCTCTGGTAGACACGTATGCAAAATGTGGAAGCATAGACAAGGCATTTGAACTGTTTAACATAATACCTCAAAGAGATGTCATCTCATGAAATGCCATGATTGCAGGATATGCAAAATGGGGAAGTGTAGACAAGGCACATGAATTGTTTGACATAATGCCTCAAAACATATTCTCATCGAATCTACTGATTGTAGGATATTCACAAAATGGATTTGTTGAAAAGGCTTTAGAAACTTTCAAGCAAATGCAATTGGTTGATGTAAAGCCAAAAACCTTTTCTAGCATTCTCCCAGCCTATGCCAAGTGGGAAGCTTTGGAATAGGGTATGGACATCCATCAAAGCATAAAGGATGGAGTAATTTTGTCAGATGTTATAGTTGCAACTTCTCTGGTAGACATGTATGCAAAATGTGGAAGCATAGACAAGGCACGTGAACTGTTTGATGAAATGCCTCAAAGAAATGTGGTCTCATGATATGCACAAAATGAATTTTTTTAGAAGGCTTTAGAAACTTCCAAGAAAATTAAATTGGTAGTTGTAAAGCCAGCATTCTCCCTATCTATGCTAAAATGGGAGCTTTGGAATAGAGTATGGAAATCCATCAAAGCATAATGAAAGGGGAATTTTTGTTAGATATTATGGTTAGAAATGCTCTAGTAGACATGTATGGAAAATGTGGAAGCATAGACAAGGAATGCGAACTGTTTGACAAAATGCCTTAAAGAAATGTGGTCTCATGTAATGCAATGCTTCCAGATATGCACAAATTGGATTTTGTAAGGATGTTCTCAAATCATTGAATAAATGAAGCACTTTGGAACATATCCTGACATTATAATATTTTCTTGTGTTCTATGTGCATGCATCCATGCAGGTTTAGTGGATGAAGGCTACACATACTTCAATCACATGAGTAACACCTACAATTGATCATTATGTGTGCATGGTTGACCTTCTTGCCTATTCTGGCTATCTTGAGGACACCCTAAACTTTATCATTAAGATACCAGTTAAACCTGTGGTGGTTGTGTGGATGTGTTTTCTTGGTGTTGCAAATCACATATGAATATAGGCTTAGGAGTATTTATAGAGATGTTGCTTTTCTATTTGGATCCTAAAAATACTGTGACTTATGTTCTTCTCTCAAACATCCATAAAGAAGTAGGCATGTGATGTGAGGTTCAAATGGTAAGGATATTGATGAAAGATGAAGGAATTAAAAAGATCCTCGATGTCATTGGATTGAAGGCCATAAAATGGTACATGCTTTTTATGTAGGATACAGATCACATCCACAAACATAGGAGATCTAAGAAAAGTTGGAGAAATTGGCTTGGGAGATGAAGGCAGAATGATATTTTCCACATTCTAAGACATTTACTTAGTGATGTGGAAAAGAGGAAAAAGAGTTATTTCTCTACCACCATAGTGAAAAGTTAGGCAATTGTTGTTTATTGTTACCTCCTAGAACAACTATTTGAGTTTTTAAGAACCTTCAAGAATGTGTTCATTGTCACAATGCAATGAAGTTTATCTCAAGATTGTTGCAATAGAAATTGTTGTGAGAAATGTGAATTGTTTGCATCAGTTTAAGCAAAGAGAATGTTCTTGTGGAGATTATTAGTGATGTTAAATGAAGTGATCCAAAAAATAGGCAGCCCACACTATAATAATGTGTACCATGTCAGACCTGCACTAATAATGAAGGAACAAGGTTATATTTCTAGTTACTAGAAAAAATGGTTTTTCTTTTGTTTTGAGTATTTAGCAATCTAGATATGATGTTGGCTTCATAAAAATTAGATGCATAGAGTGCAATGGAGATCACTACCTATATACACTATTGGGGTATCTATCAAAGATTTATTTTATATGATAGCATGGACGTTTAATTGAATTGTTTTCATAAAACCTACATATGTATGAAATTAAAAGTCGAAGGAGGTGGTGGAGAAAGAGTGAAAAATAAAAGGTGAGGAACACTTCAAGTAAATGGAAAGATGCTTGAGTAGCTAAAAAATGGGAGAGGAAGGCTCACAATTACCATTGCCATTTTCTATAGTTCTTTTGTTTAGATTAATTGTATTATCTTTTGTCTATGTTAGGTTAAGCATTTAAGTACACATTCTAGATTCAATATGTAATTTTATATAGGTGTATGTATATTTTGTGTTCTTTATGGTAGGATATTTTTAATTGTTTCACATCCCTTTACTTGGTGAGATAGCTAATAGATTTGTGAATTCGCAAATGTTTTTTAATTTGATCTTATTTCAATTTGTTTGGTTTCAATTAGAAATAAACCAGTATAATTTATAATGAAGAAGTGAAAATATTACAAGTGTGTTTATGTTGTACTTAGTGGTTATTCATGGCACTTGAAAAACTCTCATAATGAGGTTTATAGATTGATGTTAGAGAGAAGATAATAACATTTGTATATGTAAAAATAAAATAATGATTTATATTGCATTGTGATTGCGCATTTGTGGCATTACAAAATTGTACATGATGAGAATTATAAATTAATACTAATGAGAGGAGGGTTTTAAGGTGGTTAGGAGAGAGCTAAATAGGGCATTTCATAAGTGTTTAGAGTGACAATAGGATTTAGAACAAGAGGAACTCAAAGGGATGAGGGGAATTTTAGAGAAACACAATGGGAGACATCATAGGTTTGAAAATAATATTATAATTATATTCATAATATGGTTAGATTGACTACTTTATTCACTTGTGGCAAACCTAACTAATGGTAATAAAGTAAAATTCGGTTTGGTAAGATAAAGATTGAATAATTTTGCACTAGTCGAATATCTAGTAATTCCTAGTGAAGACTAAATTCTATAAGCCACATCTAATGTTTTTATACAATCCTTAATCACAATTGCATTAAGACTTCCTTCTCACTAAGAAGGATTAGGGAAGGTCTATTTGCAATATTCTATTGAGAACTGTAGGTTTGAATACTCACTTTTATTAGAGTCGACATCCTAAATCATTAGGACTGGGATCAATATAAGGTTAAGAGCTTGACTTTATTTTAAATTTGTGGGAATGTAAAGGGGTAATGGTAGATGGTGAAAATTATTTTGGGAATCTCAAAGGCCTAGAGGGTCTAACTTATACTAGGAAACCCTTGACACCTTGCTAAGACAAAAATCAAATAAGAGCATGTCACAAATAAATGTATGGTGAACATAATGAAAATGCATGTTCTTTTTTGGATTTTCACAAATTTTGTAGTTTTTTAGATTTGAAAATCATTCAATTTTTTTTGTTTTTTTATGCTTTTGTGATTTTTATGGAGATTTTAGATGCTAAAATCTTTTCCTTCAATAGTGCACAAGAGGTAAGTGTCACATCTGACATCTTCCTTAACTACATATGGACCTATCCAATTTAGTTTGTAGTTTAATCCTTTGTTGATTAAATTATATATTCTGAGTACAAGGTCTCTAACTTTGAATGGTTTTGGTATGACCTTCTGATTACATTAATTTTCTATTTCTATTGAACAAGTTGTTTGATATCCATCGTTTGAAAGTCTTTGCAAGGTCATTCTTAGTCTTGGTGTAAAAATGTTTTTGAATTTGGTGAGAAGTTTTATGCATTCACATATTCCATCATTTGATGATTTTCCCCCTAGCCTTCTCATTTTTTGTTCTTCCATAGTTTCATTAGTTTTGAATTTTTGAGGGGCAATAGGATATTAGACATATTAGGATTTGAACTAGATGGAGGGATAATGGTAATGGACATACTAGGATTGGACTTGGATGGTTTTAACAAAGGAAGCTCAAGTAATTGTGCTTGGACCAATTGTTGTAGGGTTACCTCCCAAGGATCTTTTTGTGGAAGATTGGAGGAACATGGGGATGAAGGTAATGAAGGGCTTGATGGATTAGAAAGTTGAGGGACCAATGTACTATGATAGGCACTACATGGTCGTGTGGGGATAAGACTAGTAGGCTCTTTTATTGGTATATGAGTGGATGATGATAGAGGGTACACATAGGATGCATGAGATAGAGTGGTGTTCCCCTTGTCAAAGGTATCATAAGGACTTAATGACACTTGATTTTGGTGCAAAGGAAAACTTAGACTTGCTTGTTCTTGTTTTAAAGGAACTTGATAGTCTTGTAAATGGGTTTGATGATGAGCTGAAATGTTAGAATAAGGAGTTGGATGATCTTGGGGTGGATTTTGTTGGGTATCAATGGGTTATGTTGATGTGGAATTGACATGATATGTGGATAGGCTAGGTTGGTATGGTGATGGAGGTGACACATGGTATTGAGGTGTAATATGTTGAGGTTGTGGTTGGAATTCTTGTTGTTGTAGAGTGTGATATTGTTGTTGTGGAGTGTGTTGATATGTAGGTGGGTTAGTTTGGAATTATTGGTATTGTGGTTGGAATGGTTGTTGTTGTGGTTGGAATTGTTTTTGTTGTGAATTAGATGGAGATGAATATATAGATAGAGGATGGTATGGATGACCTTGATGTCCCTTGTCATAAGATATACAATGAGGTATATAATTGTGACTTGTGCTAGCCAATGTTTGATTGTAAGAAGTTTGTATGTCCAATTATGGATTCATGATTTGATGATATGGAGTTGGCATGGACATGTAATATGGTGTTGTTGATGTGATAGGATTAGGAGGATCTCCAGTGATGAGATGGGCATAAGGGTTATTACGAATGATATTTATATATTTTTCCTTAGTGATAAGATCCAATCTCTCATAGTCATGTTTAATTTGTTGTATTTGTGCTTCAAGTGGACTAGGAGATGTGTATGATGGAGGTTGGTATGATAGTGATGTGTGTTGGTTTGAAGGGATTAGGGGATGGAAGGATGAGAATATTAGGAGTTGGAAGGAGTGGAGGAAGAGTGGATGGAGGGAGATGTATGGTCACATGTTTTTGCAAATGGTATGATGATGGAGGAGGGATAGTGAAATATGAGTGAGAGGTACGATAAGGTGCAGTGGGATATGGAGTGGAAGAAGTAGCTGGAGGAGGCATGGAGATGGTACCAACATCATTGGATTGTTTATCTTGGGATGAAAAACCAAGACCATGTGCTCGAGGATGGATTATGAGATGGATGGGCTCTAAGACACCTTGTTCATGAAGGCCTAAACCTTTGCCTTGATAGTTCATGTTTTGGAACATATGGTATGCAATTGGATGTTTGTTTGGAAACAAGATGTGATTCCATTATGTGACGGGGATAGTGAAGTGGTGGATAGTGGTTGTTGTTCTCCTAAGGAAGAACATTCATGGATGAAGGTGGTAAGACCAAGGGGATAGGATAAGGGATTTAGAATGGGATCGATGGGAGATGGTGGAGGATCAACATGAGATAATGGAGGATCCACAAGAGACAATGTGGGATCATGCAATGGATGACTTGGGATACTTGGATCTTGACTAACATTATGCTTAGTAGGAGATGAAGGGATAGGATCCAAGTGACTTGTATGATTGTCAATGCTTTCTTGGGGATCAAGTGTCTCATCAAGGGAATTGGATGTTGTTAGATCATGGATATGACTAGATGGAGGATGGATAGGAGTAGGGATAATATTTTGACCATGGAATGCATAAGTTGGATAAGAGGATCATCATGGTTCTCTTGATCATAGATAGGATCATGATCATAGATGGGATCTTGATCATAGATAGGATTAAGTGTGCTATGGATGGGATAAATTTGCTCATGTATAGGATCTTCATCAAAGATAATATCTTGATCATAGAAAAGATATAGATTATGGATGGTTTGGATGGAGGTGTTTTGATCTTGATTTATATAAAGGGTTGATGTTTCCACATGCTTTAGATTATACTCTTGACATAGCTCTTGATTTTCTTGAATGGAAGTGGAAGTCGGAGACTCTTGGATATGCTTGATAGGCCCTTGATGGTCAATAACATGAAGGTACAATGGATCTAGACTTGGACTCATGGTAGGAGACTCTTCAATAGGATTGATGGGTTGTGGATTACATGATGGGGTTGAAGGAATGGAAATGATGTTTGAAAGTTCTTGGATAAGCTCTTGGATAGGTGTTTGAGGATATGGAGATGGTTGATTCCTTGCTAATAGCCATTGGATCACATCCTTCATAAGAGTATGGGTGGATGGGAAATATAATGGATGGATGATAATGGTGGATGGTGTTGTGCCTGCTTTGGATTAGTATTATGATTGGATGCTTGAGGTGAATTGACGTAGGTAATGTTTGGGTTTGAGAATGTTGGGGTGGAATGATGTAAGTGTTTGAGTTTTAAGAATGTTGAGGTGGAGGAAGATACATGGTGTTTAGATTTGAATATTTTGAAAGGGATAATGATTTAATTAAATAATTAAAATTATTTAATTTGGAAGAATAAAGAGGAAATTAATAAAATTAATTAAATAAATAGAATTTATTCAATTAATGTTCAAATCAGGTGATTTAGAGGAATTTGATGAATTTAACTAAATAATTAAATTATTTAATTAATGTTGAATGCAAGTGATTTAATAATGTGAATGGTCATTTTTAGGTGTCTATAGGAACTGGTGATGATTCTCCTAGTTTATGTGTGGGTTTTGGTTCTCCTTTTTCTTAGCAGTGGTCTTAATTATCGGGATGCTCATATTTGGCTTGATAGGAATGGATGCTAAGTTGAATAGAGCATAAGACTTTGTTGAGTAGGGATCAAAGGGGAATTCTCCTATCTCCCCATCCCCTATATATTTTGAGGTCATATCTACATTGAGATTTGTTTATATGTCTCTGCTTTTCCAAAAGTATTGATTTTTGGGTCTGTTAGGTCTCAAAAATGCAAGTTGCTAATCCTAAGAGGATGCCAGGCTCTATGTTTGGATTTGCAATGTTTTTGAACTAACTTGACGAAATCAACCTTCAAGGTTTGATGATTTCCTACACTTTAGGTCCTGCTACACCTAGGTGCGTGAACCTTAAAATATTAAAGTAGTCTGAGTGTGGATGAGTGGACTAACTAGATCTATCTACAATGGCATAGGATGTAGGATAGATAAAAAAGCTGACTAATTAATTCTATGTATAATGTTTGATAAGTGATTGGCAGAAATAGTATAAGCAATATCAAGGTAAAAGGTTTTAATTTATGAGTTGAATGAGACTAGTGCCTTGTTGGGTAACAGAGTCAATTTGAAGGACCAAGACCAGTAATTTCTTAATGGTAATAATTCTAGTTGTTTGGCACAGTTTTGGTTTATAGCTTGTATAAACGTGCAAGTAAATGACTGACAGACTCTTCTTGATAATCCAACCAAATAAAATCAGATATCTTATAATTCACCAGAAGGTATTTTAATCCTTACTTGAAGGAACCAAATGAAATGAATGGACAAGATTAACAGATAATATTTTACTGGAGACAGAATGGCAATCCTAATTATATGGCTCTACTTAGTAATCCCAACTTATTACTTCCAGGCTACTGTGACTAAATTAGAAGGGTTTGATTCCTCAGATGGACACCAACCAAATTAATCACACAGATACAGCAAATGTGTATTGACAGATTAAATATATACTTGATATCTTAATCTGAATAATAAGGAAATGCAGAAATGGAGACAGCCACACAATTGAATAATTTCAACAAACAACTGATACCAAAGTAGAAATACTGAATTAGAGAACTTCAAACTTCTTCTTCAAATAAAATATGCAACATAGTCATTTTGGAACATTGTATATTATGTATATATGAATATCTTCTACTGCTGATTCCCTTTTCAGCATCGATTGTTTGAACTTATATAGATATTTCTATGAAGAGATACAACTCTTCAATAAGTCTTTTGGGAACTTAACAAGTATTAACAATAATTACATAAGCGTAATTAGGCTCTATTCAGCCATAGATAAACTTTAGCCAGATGATCTAGATACTCTTGATCACGGTGAGAATCAGTAAGCTCAATAGCGCTTCTGGTAATTACATCAAGAGTAACCATCTCCTCCAATTGTTTGCAGACTTCTTTGGACGCAGAGGCTTTATCTTTCAGAGCTCCTGTGGCTTTGTGTAATATAATCTGATAGTCAATAATCTATTCTTCTTTGCTCTTCACCTCTCTGTTGTCTTTAAATAACCTAGGCACTCCTGCACTTGAAGCATCAATACCTTCCTTAGCATCAGCTTTAAGTTTTTCATAGTAATGTTGGTGTTGTTTGAGCAATGCTCTGTCATCAGAGATATCTGTACTATCAGTAGCACTTCTGTTTTGTAATTCAATTAATTTTTCTTGTATTCTCTTTTCAAGTCTTTCATGTTCTTTGACTACTTTATGATTCTCTGAGTAATTATCCCAAAACTGGTTCAACCACCGCACCATGTTTGCATACCTGCTCTGCAGTATTGTAACAAATGCATCTATCTGAATTTGTGTGGCTTGGTTAGGGGATAATACTTGAATGCCCTGTGAGCTCTCACCTCGAGTTATTCTTTTTGTGGATTGGCCAAAAGTGCTCTTAACAGCATCCTTCAAGTAATCATTTTCTTTTGTCAATCTCTCACAGTTCAATTTATAAGCATCTCTTTCTTTGATCAACATTTGAGCCTGTGCTTTATTCAACTTTGCGACATTGATACCAATGTCTGCAGTAATCATAGGGTCAGTTTCCCCTGCTTTCAAAGCCATAACATGGCCAAAAGTCTTTTCAGTATCTATGATGGCCGTCTTCTTATGAGGAGGGTACAATGCCCATATCATCAAGGAATTTTCATCAGTATTATATCTTGTTCCCATATACACTTCATTAACTCCTTCTGGAGTAAGCTTATACTTATCATCAGCACTATTCAGAAAGCTGTCAAAAACCAAAGTAGAATTTAAGTCCAAACCAGGAAAAATCATAACCCCTGCATCTTTGAGTAACTGTCTACCCTTGCTAGGTGTCATGTCCTGCATTTCTTTATCTACTGTTTCCTTCAGCATATCTAATAATTGTTTTTCATTATCAGCAGAAACATCATCTACTGACTCTCTAATTTCTTTTCCTTTGTATTTATACAGGAATGATTTAAATTCCTTTGACTGAATAAATGCATCATCTACAATGAAAGAATCATAGGCCGTTTGGCATGGATCTTCATCAGCAGACCCCTCCTCATCATGTAGCACAACTGGAGGCTGATATTGTTGTATTTTTATTTTGGACATTTCCATGGTTTTATCTTGTGGCTGCTCTTGTTTAGTGAGTTCTTCATCTTCAGACGAAACCACTTCAACTTCTGCCAACTGCTTTTTCTTTTCATTTAAATCTCTGTTATATTTTTCTACCACCAAGTCGACTTCAGCTTCTTCCAAATTTCTAATGACATCATCATGTGGATAATGTATGTGCATGTATCCACTGAGATTCTATTTTCTTCTTGCAGAGTCAATGAAACCTTCAGGTTCAAACCCTTTCCTCACCTCAGTAGTCATCATGTTATAATGCATTAGTTTATCCAAAATGAGATTGTATCCTTCTTTTGAAACCACAGTAAAATCTCCAAAACACAAAGTGCTGGGCATGAATGATTGTTTATCATGTGAACTTAGATGCATCACATTCGAACAATGCATTTGCCTAATTATTTCTAAATATGCAAGTCTGTCAGGGACAGTTTTAGGCAATATGAATGGAGTATCCTCAAATCCATAAACTCTGATCATAGTGGCATCCTCAAAGCAGTACCAGTCTCCCCAATTATGAGTGACAGTAGGGGGACCACCAAAATCTTTAGGTTTGAGGAACCTTTTTATTTCATTTGAAATTGAATATTCACAGGGGTGGTTGAAATACCTATACAGCACTTTTACACAATGCTCTTCAAATTGAGCATAGCTGGAGTTGGCATATCTACTATCCCAGATTCTGGTCCACATTTGCACAGGTATCTTTTCCTCTTTCTTATCTGCAACAACAACTCGAAACTCATTTGGCCATAACCCTACTTCCTGGCCATAGTATAACACCATATGCATAAGCATTGAGTAATGCTCAAAAGAGCATGCTGGAGCATTGTTTTTTATTGCAGATAGACCAGAGTCTATTCTAGTAGAAATATAGGAGGCATAATCAAATTGTCTGGCATTATGACATTGAATATCAGAGGCTATGACCATCAGAGGAATAGTCATGAACTTAGGGACCTCTGAGCCAAGGACTTGGCCTACAGAAAAATAAGTATATTGTATGTATGGTTCAAAAATGGCTACATGAAAGGGAGGGCCATCATTCTCAGTCAAGGGTATTACTTCTCCTTCAATCCTGGGCCTATGAATGGGCAACCTCCATCCATTGTAAGTTGTGTCCATTCTCCAATACTCTTTGTCCAAATCTTCAAAAATGATAGGGATAGTACACAAATCATCTAAATCAAAAACCTCACAAATGGCATTTTTTGATAAATGTACAATTGGTTCTCCCTGTGGGTTGCAGATGGCTTTTAGGTTTGAATTATAATGTCTGGCTAGCAGTTGGAGGAGTTCCACATTCAGGAATACATTGGGCACAACCAGTTTTCCCAAGTTCAAGTGCCATGGGTTTGACACAGGGGTATTCCTAAACCTTCTATTATAGTGGAATCTAAAAAGTTCATATCCCTGAATTGGGGTCCAGATATCTCCCAGGCGTTTGTGTTTATCTTCTAATTTCTCCACTTCTGCCCTGAGTTGGGCAGATCTCCTGGCCTTGGGAGTTGACCCAGGCAACTGGTCAATTAGGTCCTGATTGAGTTTTCTTTCCTTTACTTTTTCCTCAGGGGTTTGTTCAGTTTTTTGTTTTTTGGGCTTACTGGTTTCTCCTTGTGACTTTCTTCCTTTTCCCTTTCCCAGATTTTCCATTTCAGAACTTTAGCAAAAAATTTTAAACACAGGCTATGCAATGGTATATGTACCTGTCGTCTGGTGGCTAAAATTGGAATCCTCTATTTTGCACCTCAAGAATTCCTCTGTATTCTCTTCTCAGACATTTTTTTGCAATTATAATGATCGTATGAATTTCGTAGTCGTTTGTATTAACTATCTGATCAATTCAATGTTCATCGCTGTGAAGTGTCACATCACCATAACTCTTCTTATCGGCGTGATTTTTAAAATGTCTGGGCGACCCTTAATGCTTTTATGGCGCGAACAGTCAATCGGCGTGACCCCTCAACTGTATTCCCGATGCTATGTAATGTCATATCTTAAGTGGGCGCGACCATCGGCATGAATTCCTTCATTGCCATGTGTTTGAGATCTCTTTGCGATGTAGCGGGTCCTACCGATATGACTAGTTCATCGGAGTGATTAACACTATCGGGATAATATAATTATGTTCCCCCGATCTTTGTTATCTCACCCATAGTCATTCTCATGCATGAACTTTATCTTGGTCGGAATGACATACACTATCGGGATAGCTTTCTAAAGATATCTCGATCTAAATCATCTCCCCAATGGCCCTTTCATATTCTTCATCGGACAGAGTATGTTAAAGTGTCACCGATGCCTTTTGATCGCCGTGACTTGTGAATCGGTGAGACCTAATTCCCTTGTCCCGATATGCTGAGTTATCCCGATAGGTATGTGTATCGCCGTGAGTCTCGCCGAAAGCTTTCTTATCGCCAAGACTTCAAGCATCGGAAACTTCTTTATGTCTTATTCTGATAGTTTATTTCTTGCCGACAGTCGTTTGCTTCGTTGTCCCCATTTGATGTTCAGTGAAACTCTTGCCGAAATGCTTCATCGGTATGATATATACCGTCGGGGCAACTTTTAAAAGGTCATCCGATAGACATCTGTCATACCGATCGGTATGACCACTTGCCTCTCTTGCCGATGTAAGGTCATCGGTATTACTTACTCCATCGGTGACTTCCATAATTCTCTTTCCGATCTGTCTTCTCACACCGATGGTTATTTTCAAATGATTCCTTATGTATCGGTGTAAGCCAAAACAACATCTTGCCGATGGATTGACTTTGAAGAAATTTGGCATTGCTCATCTTGTGAGATATATAAAAAATTTTATTATGGTCTTTTGGGATATTTTTTGGGATTTATTCAAATATGATGGAGTGAGGAAATAGTAAAAATTTCAAAATTTTACTGTCCTAACAGTGGCTCTGTCTGGGATGTATATCCCTGTGAGTATAACAAGGATCCAGATCTCCTGGGGAAGTAGACCACATATTTTATTATTTTGGGGTGAGGTTTTTATGGAACTGGGAAAAGGAAAGTAACAAATGATGGGGAACGGGAATGATTCCTAGACTACTGTGCATGGAATAAGATATTTTGAGAATTATTTGAATGTTGTCCATGCACTGGCAACACTCAATTCTCTTTGTACATGTTTATGAAAAGAACTGCTTCAAGTATTGCCCATGTATAGGCAATTCCTGCTGCTCTCCTGACATATTCTGTACATAGTAAGAATCATCACCTCCCTTACCAGTGATAACAAAAGGACCCAACCACAGGGCTTCAAATTTTCCATGTTTTCCTTTGTCCTGACATCTTGCATTCCACATCAGTACCAGATCATTTATTTCAAACTTTCTTTCTTTGGCCTTCTTGTCAAAGAGATATTTTACCTGTGATTGTAATTTAACATTATGCCTCTGAGCAATTCTTCTTGTTTCATCAAGTTCTGCCAGTTGTTCCAACCTTTCCTCCATTGGTTCAAGAATATTCAAGTCTTCCTGGAGAATGAATTTGTATACTGGTATAAGATTTTCCAATGGTAATCTTGCTTGTGTTCCATATACCAATTCATAAGGGGATCTCCCAATTGCCCTTTTTATAGTAATCCTGTCAGCCCACACTGCCGTTCTTAATTTTGAATCCCAAGCCTTCTTATTTCTATCCAACATTCTCTTTATGATTTTTAACAGGCTCTTATTACTTGATTCAGCTTGTCCATTGGCCTGTGGATGGTAGGGAGCAGCATAAGAAACAGTGATACCATGTGTACTGCAAAAACCTTTGAATTCATCAGATCTACAACACATCCCATTATCTGTAATCAATCTTACAGGAGTACCAAATCTGCATACAATGTTATCCATTAGAAAATTAATCACAACTTTACTTGTAGCCTGTTTGGTTGGGATTGCTTCCACCCATTTTGTAAAGTAATCAGTAGCCACTAAAATCCATCAGTGCCCCCCACTCGATTTCTCTGAAATTTCACCTATAAAATCAATACCCCACTGACAAAATGGAGCCTCAACCTGCATAGGTTTTAAGGGTAGTGCTCCCTGATACTTTAACTTCCCTGAGAACTTTTGGCATGCTTCACACTTTCTAGTGTACTGGTATGAATCATTAAAGACTTTAGGCCAATAGTACCTTGCCCTCAGGATCTTGTGGGCTGTGGTCTTTGCTAAGAAATGACCTCCGCACATGCCTTCATGCAACTCCTTCATAATATGTTTTGACTGATATTCGTCCAAGCATAATAGTAGAACCCCATCTCTGTTTTTCCAATAGAGATCCCCACTGATGAGTACATATTTTGAAGCTTGTAGTTTGAGTGTCCTTCTTTTGTTATCATCATATCCTTCAGGACACTTCATATGTTTTAGATAATATATTATATCAGTATACCATGGAGTGTGTTCAATACTGGTACTTGCATCAACATTACATATCTGGGAAGCTTCTAGATTACTTTCAGCCATCAATTTGGCAAGACCCTGTCCTCTCACTAATTTAGTGATTTGGATTTCAATGTTGAATTCCTGAATCCTATTGATCCACCTACATCTCCTACCGGTTACTTCAGTTTGGATCAACACATCCTTCACTGCAGCATTAGGAACATATGCTATGATTTTAGCCCCCACCAAATATGGTCTAAATTTTTTTACTGCTTTTACCAATGCATATGCCTGTTTTTCAATAATGTCATACTTCAACTCTGCATTTTGAAGGGACTTGCTGAAGAAAGAGATAGGCTATTCATATCCATCATTGTTTTTCTGTAACAACACTGCTGCTACTGTATGATAGGAAGCAAATGAGAAAAGTTGGAAAGGTTTACCAAAGTCAGGGGATATTAAGACTAGAGCTTGCTTGATGGCCTTCTTAATGTTACCAAATGCTTCTAATGTTTCTGTTGTCCACTTCATTTCTGAGTTCTTCTTCAGCATTCTTGATATAGGACAAACAATCTCTGCAAAATTTGGTATAAATCTTCTGACAAAATTTATCTGACCAAAGAATGATTGTATAGCTTTTACATTTTTTGGAATAGGGACTTGATCAATTGCTTTTACCCTTTCAGGATCTATTTTAACTCCTTCCTTCGATACTATATGGCCAAGCAATTTTCCTTCTGTCACTGCAAAATGGCACTTTTTAGGGTTCAATGATATTCCATATTCTAGGGCTTTGACAAATATCTGTTCTAGATGTGTGCAATGATCTTCGGCCCTTTTTGAATATGCTGTTAAGTCATCTTGATATACTATCATAATCTTATTTATCAATTCGGCAAAAGCTACATCCATCGCTCTTTGAAATGTTGCTCCAGCATTAGTTAATCCGAATGGCATTCTCAAGTATACATATGTTCCCCATGGAGTGGTGAATGCCGTCTTAAATTGTTCAGACTCCTTAACTTTTACCTGATTGTAGCCGGAGAAACCATCCATCATGGATAGCAATTCACACCCAGTAACTTTTTGCAATATTGCCTCCATATTGGGAAGAGGATAATTATCTTTGAGGGAAGATTTATTCAGGTTTCTGAAATCCACACACAGTCTAATGTCACCATTCTTTTTCCTGACAGGTACTAAGTTTGAAACCCAGGAAGAATGTCTAATAGGTTTGATTATAGCTCCATCCCTTAACTTTGTGAGTTCCTCTAGCATTTTAGGAGCCAATGTAGGATTAATCGGCCTCTGTTTCTGTCTGAATGGTTTTGCATCTGGGTTCAGTGGTATCTCATGTTGAAATAGATCCTCTCTATATGCCTTTAAATCATCATATGACCAAGCAAACACATGCCTGTCCTTCCTAAGTAGATTGATGATTCTGCTTCTGATTTTCTGGTCAAGATTCCTTCCAATATATACATTCTTTGGGGTTGTCTGAGTCCCCAAATTGATTTCCTCAAGGTTCTCAGGTATCACTGGTGTGTCTTTCTTTTTATATCTATCATGCCCATCAAATGCTTTTTCTAATGCAATAAGTCCTTTGGGTATCTTATTTGTCTTCAGTTGAACCACCTCTTGGCCAAAAAGGGTTTCCTTCCCATCGTGTTCCTCCACAAATGCACTGAAATCAATTTCTTGATTTTCATAATAATCAGCACAATGTAAGAAATTGATTATATCAACATCACTATCAAACACTTGCCAATTCTGTATATTATCAGGGATGGTAGGTCTAGTTTTAAATTCTACTTCTGTGATCCCTCCTAATGTAACATCATCTCTCTTTAATGCAATGTTTGCTAAAAAGTCTGCCATAATGTTTTTAGACCTATCAACCCAGCTGATTGAAAAGGCATCAAATAATTCAACACTATCCCAAACTGCATTTTTGTACTGTCTTAATCTTTTATTTTTAGATAAATATTTTTCTCTTACTTGGGAGATGACCAGTTCAGAATCACCAAAGACAGCCAACTTTTTTATTTTGTATTTGGTGGCTATGTTTAGGCCAATGAGTAGGGCTTCATATTCAGCTACATTATTGGTGCATTCAAATGTCAATAGGAAAGAGTATTTGAATGTTTTACCTCCTGGCGAGATAAAAACTACTCCAGCCCCATTTCCTATCTTGCTGCATGCACCATCGAAATACATTTTCCACAGATCATTTTCTCTTTTCATAGATTCAATGTGTATTGGGTCAGTGTTATGCAATTCTGGGTTAGTTTCTCCAACTTTGAAAACTCCTAAATCTGTGTCACAAAAGAAATTCACCTGATGTCGGTCCATTCTTTCTATAATATTGTCATACCTTGGCTCTCTGCACAACTTGATTTCCTTGTCACCTACTGGTATGGTGGCATATGATAGATCTAATTTGAACATTGCCTCCTGCCATTGCAGCCCATTGTCTTGATAGCAGCATTCCATAATACGGTGGGATATCAACCACAGTAATGTCAATGTTATATGTTGCTTCAGGATGTGAAGCAAGTTTTATCTCTACATCTTTCATAATACCAACTACTGGAATAGATCTGATATCCATTGCATAACACTGGCCATACGTAGTATCAACCCACATCCCCAATTCTTTCATCACTGCTATAGGCATGATATTCATAGCAGCACCTGAATCAATCATACAATTCCTGACTATTCTATTTTTGATTACTAGTGTAGTATAGAATGGATCTACCTGTGAGGGATTTTTTTGTAAGTGTGTCACCAAGGTATACCTCAGGCATCTTAAAATTTTCTTGATGCACATTATTTGTTGTTCTTTCAAACCCTTTATGTTTTGGATTTGGTGTATCAAAAATCATCTTGACAACTGTACTCCTATATTTGTCTATTTTCATCATTTCTAAGAGTGGGACTGATATCTTCACCTGAGACACTGCCTGTGCAATGTCAAAAGAAGGGGCTATGATCTGGTCATTCTTTTCTGTTTTTGTGTTCTCTTTTTCTTGATTTTCCTTCATTTTACTTTTATCCCCCTTTTCTGGTTCTTTAGGTGATGATTTTGTATTATTCCCTTTGTTATTCTGGTCTTTTATAAATACACTTCCAGGAGTTCCTTGCCCAACATTTGTTGTTCTATTCCTTAAGTTATAAGTGTTTCGAGCTTGAGCCACTGCAGCCACTGTGAGAGCTTCTCTTTCATCCTCAGTAGGTTTTCTCCATTGACCATATGATTTGTTGTTACAACTATCTTCCTGGTCTGAGAATACCTCTTGTTCTCCCATGTTAATATGATACTTTTGGTTCCCTACATCATACTCATATCCTTCTTCTTCTGAAGAAGAATAATCTTCTGTTACCACACATGGTGTATCCTGCATCATATTGATGGTGTGATTATCCCTATTATAGTTGTATAGCGTTTCCTCTTGCTGTATTGATTTAGCTACCTCACAGTATTCAGGTGAATGTGGTAAGTTACATACAAAACACCAAGGTTTATTTTCAGCCATATGTGCCATGTTTCTCTTCAAGGGATCAGGAGTATCCTTTCCATATGGTTGCTTTCTGTTATTATCTATAGGTCTTCCATCCTTCCAATTTGTATTGTAGGGCATATCATGTAGCCTAGGTCTTTCATGCCTATGCTGACCCTCTGGTTTAATCTGTTGAGCATTTGGATTCTGAAGATTTCTATGATTATCCCTTTTACTGACCATTCCTGCAGCCTTCCTATTATTTTCAATAGTTATGGCCACTTTCTGTGCTTCGACCAAAGTTGCAGGACACCTGTTTCTGAGTTCATATCCTGTTTTGGGGTCAAATGCTTTCATATAGATACTCAGTGCTACCTGGTCAGATAACTTGGCTCCATGTGGTACCTTATTATGTAACTTGGAAAACTTCAGGTTGAAATCAAACACTGATTTGTTTTGATACTTCTGTATACTTATTAGTTCATGTAGTGCAAACTCAGGAGCATATTGGTTACCATACTGATCCTTAAACTGGTTATGGAAATCAGTTATTGAATTGATTGATGCATCGGGCAAGCTATTAAACCAATCTCTGGCATCTTCAGTGAGGGACATCATAAATAACCTCATTCTAATGTCTTCCCAATCCATACCTATATCCTGTACAAAAGCATTAAAACTTCTGATATGATCTTCTGCAGATACTGCATTGTTTCCAGTAAACTTGGGAACCATATTTCTCCAAGTACTATCCATAAGATATGGACATAACTGATATCCAGTTAAATCAAATTGACTGCATATATTAGCAAGGTTTTAGGGAGGGAAATTCAGAGGTGGTGGATTGGGATAGTAATTATATCCACCTGGTGGCTGATGAAATGCATATTGTTGATGTTGGTTCATGTGGAGATTCATGTGATGGTTTTGTGGCCTATAATATTGTTGGCCAGGGGGTGGGTAATTATTTGCCATATGTTGAGATGCATTACGTATGGGAGGTGGTCTAGGGTTTTGGGGAATAGTGTTCTGATGACCTCCAGAAGCATGTGGGTTTTGAACACCACCTGTATTTTGCTGTGTATTTCTTGAAATATTCCCTCTATGCGGAGGTACATATTTTGGGGGAGCTGTTTTGGCTTTATTTTTCCTCTGTTGAATTTCTTGCTGCAACAGCTCCCTCTCCTCTTGTATCTTGTACCTTTCAAGTTCCTTCCGGAGCATGAGTATTTCCTGTTGCTCTTCACTCATGTCTTAATTATTTATTTCCTGATGTTCTGGATTGTCATTCATTCCCTGATTTGAAAATTCATATCCTATCTCTTCTCCCTGATATAATGACATCTTGAAATCATGTTTAGCCTGGTTCCTATCAATATCCCTCATGACCTTTGCATCATGATCACGTTGTTCTTGAGGGGTGGGTCTGTACCTTGCCAAAATATCATCAGTTGCTCCACTAAGGTTCTCATTTGAATCATGTAGAGGTGTGAATTTGTTGTGAATTGAAATATTTTGTTCTGAATCATTCTCTTGGATGTCCAGATTATTATCTTGGTGTGAATGCTTTGAATTCACATTTCTTTTGGAAATGTTTCTGAGGGGTGGAGATGACTGCAAATTTTTACCTTCCATCTTGGATCTCCTACCATCCATTTGAATTTTTGTTATAATTGTGACTAGAGTCGCCACCTATTTACTAAATAGGAAAAGTTTATATTTTATCTGTAGGGTTCTTGTCACCAGCAGAGTTACCAAATTTTTTGAAATGACTCTATGAAAGAAAGGATTAATTTCTAAGGTCTTTTACTAAGTCCCCAGTAGAGTCGCAAATTTGTTACGTCTCAAAAATGCAGGTTGCTAATCCTAAGAGGATGCCATGCTCTATGTTTGGATTTGCAACATTTTTGAACTAACTTGACGAAATCAACCTTCAAGGTTTGATGATTTCCTACACTTTAGGTCCTGCTACACCTAGGTGGGTGAACCTTAAAATATTAAAGCAGTCTGAGTGTGGATGAGTGGACTAACTAGATCTATCTACAATGGCATAGGATGTAGGATAGATAAAAAAGCTGACTAATTAATTCTATGTATAATGTTTGATAAGTGATTGGCAGAAATAGTATAAGCAATATCAAGGTAAAAGGTTTTAATTTATGAGTTGAATGAGACTAGTGCCTTGTTGGGTAACAGAGTCAATTTGAAGGACCAAGACCAGTAATTTCTTAATGGTAATAATTCTAGTTGTTTGGCACAGTTTTGGTTTATAGCTTGTATAAACGTGCAAGTAAATGACTGACAGACTCTTCTTGATAATCCAACCAAATAAAATCAGATATCTTATAATTCACCAGAAGGTATTTTAATCCTTACTTGAAGGAACCAAATGAAATGAATGGACAAGATTAACAGATAATATTTTACTGGAGACAGAATGGCAATCCTAATTATATGGCTCTACTTAGTAATCCCAACTTATTACTTCCAGGCTACTGTGACTAAATTAGAAGGGTTTGATTCCTCAGATGGACACCAACCAAATTAATCACACAGATACAACAAATGTGTATTGACAGATTAAATATATACTTGATATCTTAATCTAAATAATAAGGAAATGCAGAAATGGAGACAGCCACACAATTGAATAATTTCAACAAACAACTGATACCAAAGTAGAAATACTGAATTAGAGAACTTCAAACTTCTTCTTCAAATAAAATATGCAACATAGTCATTTTGGAACATTGTATATTATGTATATATGAATATCTTCTACTGCTGATTCCCTTTTCAGCATCGATTGTTTGAACTTATATAGATATTTCTATGAAGAGATACAACTCTTCAATAAGTCTTTTGGGAACTTAACAAGTATTAACAATAATTACATAAGCGTAATTAGGCTCTATTCATCCATAGATAAACTTTAGCCAGATGATCTAGATACTCTTGATCACGGTGAGAATCAGTAAGCTCAATAGCGCTTCTGGTAATTACATCAAGAGTAACCATCTCCTCCAATTGTTTGCAGACTTCTTTGGACGCAGAGGCTTTATCTTTCAAAGCTCCTGTGGCTTTGTGTAATATAATCTGACAGTCAATAATCCATTCTTCTTTGCTCTTCACCTCTCCGTTGTCTTTAAATAACCTAGGCACTCCTGCACTTGAAGCATCAATACCTTCCTTAGCATCAGCTTTAAGTTTGTCATAGTAATGTTGGTGCTGTTTGAGCAATGCTCTGTCATCAGAGATATCTGTACTATCAGCAGCACTTCTATTTTGTAATTCAATTAATTTTTCTTGTATTCTCTTTTCAAGTCTTTCATGTTCTTTGACTGCTTTATGATTCTCTGAGTAATTATCCCAAAACTGGTTCAACCACCGCACCATGTTTGCATACCTGCTCTGCAGTATTGTAACAAATGCATCTATCTAAATTTGTGTGGCTTGGTCAGGGGATAATACTTGAATGCCCTGTGAGCTCTCACCTCGAGTTATTCTTTTTGTGGATTGGCCAAAAGTGCTCTTAACAGCATCCTTCAAGTAATCATTTTCTTTTGTCAATCTCTCACAGTTCAATTTATAAGCATCTCTTTCTTTGATCAACATTTGAGCCTGTGCTTTATTCAACTTTGTGACATTGATGCCAATGTCTGCAGTAATCATAGGGTCGGTTTCCCCTGCTTTCAAAGCCATAACATGGCCAAAAGTCTTTTCAGTATCTATGATGGCCGTCTTCTTATGAGGAGGGTACAATGCCCATATCATCAAGGAATTTTCATCAGTATTATATCTTGTTCCCATATACACTTCATTAACTCCTTCTAGTGTAAGCTTATACTTATCATCAGCACTATTTAGAAAGCTGTCAAAAACCAAAGTAGAATTTAAGTCCAAACTAGGAAAAATCATAACCCCTGCATCTTTGAGTAACTGTTTACCCTTGCTAGGTGTCATGTCCTGCATTTTTTTATCTACTGTTTCCTTCAGCATATCTAATAACTATTTTTCATTATCAGCAGAAACATCATCTACTGACTCTCTAATTTCTTTTCCTTTGTATTTATACAAGAATGATTTAAATTCCTTTGACTGAATAAATGCATCATCTGAAATGAAAGAATCATAGGCCGTTTGGCGTGGATCTTCATCAGCAGACCCCTCCTCATCATGTAGCACAACTGGAGGCTGATATTGTTGTATTTTTCTTTTAGACATTTCCATGGTTTTATCTTGTGGCTGCTCTTGTTCAGTGAGTTCTTCATCTTCAGAGGAAACCACTTCAACTTCTGCCAACTGCTTTTTCTTTTCATTTAAATCTCTATTATATTTTTCTACCACCAAGTTGACTTCAGCTTCTTCCAAATTTCTAATGACATCATCATGTGGATAATGTATGTGCATGTATCCACTAAGATTCTATTTTCTTCTTGCAGAGTCAATGAAACCTTCAGGGTCAAACCCTTTCCTCACCTTAGCAGTCATCATATTATAATGCATTAGTTTATCCAAAATGAGATTGTATCCTTCTTTTGAAACCACAGTAAAATCTCCAAAACACAAAGTACTGGGCATGAATGATTGTTTATCATGTGAACTTAGATGCATCACATTCAAACAATGCATTTGCCTAATTATTTTTAATATGCAAGTCTGTCAGGGACAGTTTTAGGCAATATGAATGGAGTATCCTCAAATCCATAAACTCTGATCATAGTGGCATCCTCAAAGCAGTACTAGTCTCCCCAATTATGAGTGACAGTAGGGGGACCACCAAAATCTTTAGGTCTGAGGAACCTTTTTATTTCATTTGAAATTGAATATTCACAGGGGTGGTTGAAATACCTATACCACACTTTTACACAATGCTCTTCAAATTGAGCATAGCTGGAGTTGGCATATCTACTATCCCAGATTCTAGTCCACATTTGCACAGGTATCTTTTCCCCTTTCTTATCTGTAGCAACAACTTGAAACTCATTTGGCCATAACCCTACTTCCTGGCCATAGTATAACACCATATGCATAAGCATTGAGTAATGCTCAAAAGAGCATGCTGGAGCATTGTTTCTTATTGCAGATAGACCAGAGTCTATTCTAGTAGAAATATAGGAGGCATAATCAAATTGTTTGGCATTATGACATTGAATATCAGAGGCTATGACCATCAGAGGAATAGTCATGAACTCAGGGACCTCTGAGCCAAGGACTTGGCCTACAGAAAAATAAGTATATTGTATGTATGGTTCAAAAATGGCTACATGAAAGGGAGGGCCATCATTCTCAGTCAAGGGTATTACTTCTCCTTCAATCCTGGGCCTATGAATGGGCAACCTCCATCCATTCTCCAATACTCTTTGTCCAGATCTTCAAAAATGATAGGGACAGTACACAAATCATCTAAATCAAAAACCTCACAAATGGCATTTTTTGATAAATGCACAATTGGTTCTCCCTGTGGGTTGCAGATGGCTTTCAGGTTTGAATTATAATGTCTGGCTAGCAGTTGGAGGAGTTCCACATTTAGGAATACATTGGGCACAACCAGTTTTCCCAAGTTCAAGTGCCATGGGTTTAACACAGGGGTATTCCTAAACCTTCTATTATAGTGGAATCTAAAAAGTTCATATCCCCAAATTGGGGTCCAGATATCTCCCAGGCATTTGTGTTTATCTTCTAATTTCTCCACTTCTGCCCTGAGTTGGGCAGATCTCCTGGCCTTGGGAGTTGACCCAGGCAACTGGTCAATTAGGTCCTGATTGAGTTTTCTTTCCTTTACTTTTTCCTCAGGGGTCTGTTTAGTTTTTTGTTTTTTGGGCTTACTGGTTTCTCCTTGTGACTTTCTTCCTTTTCCCTTTCCCGGAGTTTCCATTTCAGAACTTTAGCAAAAAATTTTAAACACAGGCTATGCAATGGTATATGTACCTGTCGTCTGGTGGCTAAAATTGGAATCCTCTGTTTTGCGCCTGAAGAATTCCTCTGTATTCTCTTCTCGGACATTTTTTTGCAATTATAATGATCGTATGAATTTCGTAGCCATTTGTATTAACTATCTGATCAATTCAATGTTCATCGCTGTGAAGTGTCACATCACCATAACTCTTCTTATCGGTGTGATTTTTAAAATGTCTGGGTGACCCTTAATGCTTTTATGGCGCGAACAGTCAATCGGCGTGACCCCTCAACTGTATTCCTGATGCTATGTAATGTCATATCTTAAGTGGGCGCGACCATCGGCATGACTTCCTTCATCGCCATGTGTTTGAGATCTCTCTGCGATGTAGCGGGTCCTACCGATATGACTAGTTCATCAGAGTGATTAACACTATCGGGATAATATAATTATGTTCCCCCGATCTTTGTTATCTCACCGATAGTCATTCTCATGCATGAACTTTATCCTGGTCAGAATGACATACACTATCGGGATAGCTTTCTAAAGATATCCCGATCTAAATCATCTCCCCAATGGCCCTTTCATATTCTTCATCGGACAGAGTATGTTAAAGTGTCACCAATGCCTTTTGATCGCCGTGACTTGTGAATCGGCGAGACCTAATTCCCTTGTCCCAATATGCTGAGTTATCCCGATAGGTATGTGTATCGCTGTGAGTCTCGCCAAAAGCTTTCTTATCGCCAAGACTTCAAGCATCGGAAACTTCTTTATGTCTTATTCCGATAGTTTATTTCTTGCCGACAGTCGTTTGCTTCGTTGTCCCCATTTGATGTTCGGTGAAACTCTTGCCGAAATGCTTCATCGGTATGATATATACCGTTGGGGCAACTTTTAAAAGGTCATCCGATAGACATCTATCATACCGATCGGTATGACCACTTGCCTCTCTTGCTGATGTAAGGTCATCGGTATTACTTACTCCATCGGTGACTTCCATAATTGTCTTTCCGATCTGTCTTCTCACGCCGATGGTTATTTTCAAATGATTCCTTATGTATCGTTGTAAGCCAAAACAACATCTTGCCGATGGATTGACTTTGAAGAAATTTGGCATTGCTCATCTTGTGAGATATATAAAAAAATTTATTATGGTCTTTTGGGATATTTTTTGGGATTTATTCAAATATGATGGAGTGAGGAAATAGTAAAAATTTCAAAATTTTACTGTCCTAATAGGGTCGTTGGTGGTTTTTGTGGCATTTCCCTTCTTTTTGGCTTGTTCAACTCTATAAAGATTGAAAGGATTAGGATCTGTTTTGATGATGTAGTTTTGTCCCATGTGTGAGAAGTAGATTTCTTGAAATAATATGGAGGGAATGACCCTCATCCTATGAATCCAAGTACTTCATGTTGGTGTTTCCAACTGATTACCTAAAATCCTCTAAATATTTTCCAAATACTTATGAAATTGAGGGTTCTAGAGCAGTGGCCAATGAACAGGAGTCAATTCAATGACAATCCCCTACACTTTTTAGATTTGTTAAACCAAGGGGGGTTACCCTTTTGACAATAAACAAAGCTCTCCACTGGTTTACAACTAGAGTATTGTTTGACAGATCTACTCTCTACTTAAGATCAAGAATTCATGAGATTCAAAGAAACTTGGTAATGTTTCTTGACAACTATGGATTACAGGCTCAGAGAGTAGGTATTCTTAAAACTAGAGAATACATTAAAACAAAAGATATTCATGATGATTTATTAAAGAGTGGATTAATTTTGACAGGTTGGTAACTTTCTAATCGGTGCCTATCCAGGGTATAGAGTCAATCTTAGATACCAAATACATCCAACATATCAAATGGATTTATTCACAAGGCTCGTGATGTCAATGCTTTACATTAGACATTTCTAATTAGAGTTATGATCTAAATTCTACTTAGAGATCCAGAATATTGTATTTAGACTCCTAATTCTTGTAATTGCAATTTAATCTACCCCTTAAGAAAATGCTAAAAACAAGAAGCAAACCATGTCTTTGACATAGAGATGAAATCAAAATGACTTTCTATTAATTTCAAGAAGAATTTTAGTACAAAATATGGAGACAAAATGAATCAGAATTCATGTATTATATTTGCTTGCTCTGATCAAAACTTAGATATATAAAAATTTATCTAATACATCAAAATTTTCCTATCCCTTGAAATAACACTTTAAATCAATATGCTAAGACCACAGACATAGAAACTTTGAACCCTTAATACAAATGAGAACACCCTTTTATAATTTTGAGGGGTCTCTTACATTCATTGAGAGACATACACAAGAAACCACATTTTGTTGAGGAAACCATCATTTGAGGAATCAAAATCATTTTCCATAGTGGAAAAGGCAAACTGCATTTTGTCCTATATGCTCCTGCTTTCTAGAGTGATAAATGAGTAATCATTCTATTATCCTCCTAGAACATGGGCCATATTATACCACGTAGGTACTTAAGTACAACCAATTTCTATTATGCTTCACCCCTTCAAGAATGGGTTTACATGACTCCCCATTTCAATCTAAGGATGCCAACTACAAGAACCTTCAAGGTTCTTGAGGCAGCCACCTACTACTAAAATAGGAAGTAGGTGAAGTCTCCTTTCTGAGGAAGCAGTTGGAGGTGTCTCTATAAACCAAAAAAACATCTAACTGTTGTTGTCAACCTACCTCTATTTCCATATCACCAGTTGGACCATTCTAATGAAATGTCCTCCATCTATCATAGCTGGACCTTTGATGAATTCCATCAACATGAGGAAATGAAAGAGGGAGTAATGAGGTATCTCCTCCTCCTTACCTTGACTAAAGACTCACAACAACACAAAGCTATTAGAGTGTCCATATAGCCAAAATTTTCCCTCACGAGAATGACATTATGCAAAAGCAGGGAAATAAATGAAAGTTGCCTACTACTGCTTCTCACTTTTCCTTTGTTGAATGCACAAGACAACTGAGAGAGGGAGGGTGAATTAGTTGTAACTTAAAATTTCAAAACCCTCGCACATATTTAGATCTGCATAGATTCACTTAACCCTTAAACTATTATGAAGATTAAGCATGAAAAGCAAATAACAGAAACTAAATCAAACCAACATCAAACACAAGAGAACAACAAATTTATGTGGAAAACCTAAGAAGGGAAAAACCACAATGAGGATTAGCTCACTATATAAATTAGTATCAACATCGAATTACAAAAGGCTCACTGCTAGAAAGCTCACTGCCAAAGGGCTCAATGCCCAAAATAAAGGCTCATTGCTAAGGCTCACTGCCAAAATAGAGAAGAAGAAAGAGAAGATTGTTACAAGGAGAAAACTATCTCAATGCAACATAGGATTCTAGCACAATGCCATCAACACCTTCACAGTCACACTAAAGAATTGTAGACACCTTCTCACTACATCGACTAATCTAGTACATGAAATCTTATATTACACCACACACTCAATCACACTATCACTCACATCATTTCCATACTACCCACACTTGATCATGATCCCTTGATACTTATTTATACCATCTTCAACCTTGAACATGTTCTCTAAGGTCAGTAATCACATTAATCCTAAAAATTCAAATTAGGTCTGGACCTAAAAAATTCTTGTGGTGGAAAGGAATGAACCTATAGACCACAACACACCTTAGCTCAAATCTAAATTCATCCAAGTATGCTCTCCAGGCTACTACAATCACCAAGGCAACTCTATAATTAGTGTAAACACCCAAGGTCGGCCAAACCTATGTTAACACAATTAACTTTTAAGTACACGCTTCCTCAAACACAAAAATGACTCACAGACCACATGCAAGGCTTCAACGTAATCTAGAGTATTCCATGAACATCCTAAAACATCATGAAACCCAACAAAATTCTCCGCAACAACTTTCACTTTCCACACAATGTTATCCTGTTTATCTAGTATACTTAACTATCTCTGTCATACACTGTATCTCTAGAAATTGACTTCCGGAGCACCAAACCATGAACAAATTCAACAGAAGAAAGATATAAACCTCATAAGCATAATTTGAGAACCAAAAGACCTAAAATCACTTTGCGGAGAAACGCAGAGCAAAGACATTTCTCCCAGACGCCTCTACAACACTCAGAAATATAGTCTACACACTAGTGAACACAACTTCCTCTGCACAATGAACTAGAGTAGCAAATTTGGAATATAACATCTTTGAACAACATATGCAATCCACAAGGATAGATCTTCAATATTGACGAAATATAGAGCAAAACTAAAACACTACTCTATAAACCAAAATGCCACTTCAACACACTATTTCCTTTATTAATCAAATTTTATCAAAAGCACTTGGAAACCAACCAACAAAAGCATCTTCTTAACATGTTTAGCACTTCTACAAAGAAACCAAATCACCTTCATCAAAGTAACTCATCCAAATAGTTCATACCATTGCAACAACCTCAACATCAGAGATAGTATCCATTCAACACTAACTACTCATACTCTTGCACCACCAACTACTCATATAATTGACATAGTTGACACCAATGACAACACAAGCTTGTTGACATCAATGACAATACTGACTACACATACTTGCAACAATCTCTCCCTTTGTCATTGATGGAAAAACATAATGTGAAAAATTATCACCACAATATCATCTTCAATACTATGCTTCATACCAATCAATTCCTTTCTCTTTCTCTCCCCCTCAGCTTGCTACTCTCTTCTTGACAATTGACTCACTAATTTCTCTCCTTTTTCGCATTTCTCTCTCTCCCCGTTTGACATCAATGGCAAAGGGCTACACATCTCTCTTTCAATCTTACTTTTTAAACAACTACTCAAACTTGTACAAGCTTATTACTGCTTTGCAACATCATTTATTTAACTACTCTGCATGCTCCCCCTTAGAAGAAATCAACATTACAACATACTACCCCTGACTGGCACAACCATCATGACCACTACCTACTCCCCCTAAGAGGTAGCCTCCAACAATAGTTTAGAATAAGGAATGAATATTGAAATCTACTGGACTGATGCATCTCCTTATGCATCTAGTTCAAGGAAGGAGGGGCAATAACCCATAACTTCTCTTGGAGATACTCAAATGTATCCTTAGGAAGAGCCTCGGTGAATATATCAGAAGGCTAATCCTTTGTATGCGCATACTCAAGTATCACTTCATTCTCTGCAACCTTCTCTCTCAAAAAGTGATACCAGATTGATATATGTTTTGTCCTTGAATGTATCACTAGATTCTTTAAAATGTTGACAGCACTTGTATTATCATAGAAGATAAGAATAGGTTCATCATATACCACTCTAATATCCTTCAAGTTTTGCCTCATCCACAACACCTGTGTACATCAAGATGTTGCCGCAATGTGTTCTACCTCTACAGTAAATAGAGATACTGAATATTGCTTCTTACTTAACCAAGACACCACTCTACCTCTAAGAAAGAATGCACCACTACTTGTACTTTTCTTGTCATCTACACAACCATTCCAATCAAATTATATTTAAGCACTTAGACCAAATTTATCATCCTTTGGATACCACAAGACATGATCCACAATGCCCTTTAAATATCTAAATATCCGCTTCATTGCTGCAACATGTGACTCTTTGAGATCTTCTTGAAATCTAGCCACAAGACAAACTGCATGTATAATATTTGGTCTAGTACTAATTAATATAGCAATCCTCCAATCATTGATCTATACTTGCTCTGATCAGCCTTAGGAGATTCATCATTCTTTCTTAAATTGCAACTAGTCATCATAGGGATACATACTGGTTTAGAGTCTCCCATTCCAAACTTCTTCAACATCTCCTTGACATACTTTGATTGTGAAGTGAAAATACCTTTATCTGTCTGATTCATCTATAGGCCAAGGAAAAAGTTCATCTCACCACACATTAACATTTCAAATTCTTTCTGCATCTCATCTGCAAAACCCTTACACATACCATCATTTCCTCTAAAGATTATGTCATCCACATTTACTTCCACAATCAAAATTTGATCTTCTCCTACTTTGACATACAAATTGCTATATGCAAAAACTTTATTGAATTCTTGTTGTATTAAATGCCTGTCTAACATTGCATACCAAGCTATGGGGGCTTACTTCAGTCCAATTTGACATTCCTTACAAATAGCATTGATAGGCTTTGTAATCTTTGGTAGATCTCTGAAAGCTTGAACTAAGCTTATTCTTACCAGGCTATCAAAATTGATGTGGCACAATCTTCTATGCCATAGCCAACTTTCTCTGATTTGAGTCATGAAGCAATAACCATCACCACCTTTGAGTTGATAAACATTTCCATTTGTCCTCCTTCTAGAAGTAGTTTTGGAATCTTTTCTGGTCTCACAACCACCATCCTGAAACACAAGATTGCATCCTTTGCTACACATTTGTCCAACACTCAAGAGATTATGTTTCAAGCCCTTGACATAAAGAATATCAACAATATTATGCTTGCCATCAAAACTGATTGAACCTCTTCCACATTTCTTAGCAGATGTATCATCACCAAATCTAACTAGTCCTCCATCATATTTTTCAAGTTTAACAAACTTACTCTCTTCACTGGTCATATGATTTGAGCATCCACTATTAATGACCCAATAGTTCTTTTCTTGTGTAGTATGAAAAGCATATATCAAAGTGCTTTTAGCATTAGGACTTAGCTCTAGAGCCTTTTACTTCACACATTTCCTAGAGCTAGTAGAAACAATATCATCTCTTAAATCTATAAACAAACATTCATTACCCTCATCATTCTCATAATTATATTCATCATCAGATATACTTGTATCTTCTCTAACATAGTAGCTTTTCTTAGGCACTCTATTTTTGTTCTCCCTATTCTTGCTTCTCAAAATTCTTTCTAAACATTTTGAGGCATAATGATCTATCTTGCCACAACTAAAACACTTGAAAGGTAACTTACTACTATACTTACCAATACCCAATTTTATTCTTCTAGCAAAATTAGCTTCTAGATCATCTGAATCCTCCTGATCTGATTCCATAGTCTTCTCAAATTTTCTAGCCTTAAAGGCAGTCTTAGCGTTTGCACTACTTGTACCAAATTCTCTCATTTCAAAAGCAGTTAAGGTACCAAGTAACTAATCTTTGGTAAACTAATTCAAATTTTGTAATTCTTCAATAGCAGAAAATTTATGACTGTAAGCTTTAGGAAGAGTTCTGAGTACCTTCAATACCACTTGTTTTTCATCCACATCTCCACCAAGTCCTTTGATGACATTGACAACTACATCCACCTTCTATAAGTAGCTTGTAATTTTTTCAACTTCATCCATTCACATGGTCTTAAACATGAGCTTCAAATTCTACATTTTAGCTTGCTTGACTTCATCATCTCCTTCATAAATACTTTGTAACTTTTTCCAAATTTCATTAGTAGTTTTCAAATTCATGACTTTCACCAACTCAGAATTAGTAAGACCACTTAAAAGAGCATACCTCACTTTACCATTGGTTTCATAGGCTTTGATCTCATTTGTAGTACTTGGACCATTTTCCAGTATAGTGTATTCAGTTTCAACAGTCTTCAAGATCTCATTTCCAAGAGAAATCAAATAACCTTCCATCCTTATTTTCTAGAAAGCATAATCCATTCCATCAAACAAAGGAACATCCTTCTTAAGCTCCCTTCCAAGGAACCTTGCTCTAATTCCAATTATTGAATGCACAAGACAACTAAGAGGGTTGGGGGGGTGAATCAATTGTAGCTTAAAATTTCAAAACCCTCACACATATTTAGATCCACATAGATTCACTTAACCCTTAAACTGTTATGAAGATTAAGCATGAAAAGAAAATAATAGAAACTAAATTAAACCAACATCAAACACAAGAGAACACCAGATTTACGTGGAAAGTCCAAGAAGGGAAATACTACAGTGAGGATTAGCTCACAATATAAAGTAGTATCAATGCCAAATTACAAAAGGTTCACTACCAAAGGGCTCACTTCCAGAATAGAGAAGAAGAAAGAGAAGATTGTTACAAGAAGAAAACTATCTCAATGTAATAGAGGATTCCATGGAAACACCATCAACACCTTCGTAGTCACACTAAAGAATTGTAGATACCTTCTGCTCACTACATCCAGTAATCTAACACATGAAAGATTATACTACACCACACACTCAATCACACTGTCACTCACATCATATCCATACTATGCACACTTGATCATGATTCGTTGATACTAATTTATACCATCTTCAACCTTGAACACATTCTCCAAGGTTGGCAAATCACATTAATCTTAAAAATTCAAATTACATCTAGAACTAAACATTCTTGTGATGGAAATGAATGAAGGTAGACCACAACACACCTTAGCTCAAATCTAAATTCAACCAAGCATGCCACTCCATGCTACTACAATCACCGAGGCAACTCCACAATTAGTGTAAACACCCAAGGTCGGCCCAACCTATGTTAACACAATGAAATTTTAAGTACAATCTTTCGTAAACCCAAAAATGACTCACAGACCACATGCAAGGCTTCAACACAATCTAGAGTATTCCATGAACATCCTAAAACATCCTGAAATCTAACAAATTCCTCTGTAACAACTTTCACCTGCCGCACAATGTTATCCTATTTATCTAGTATGCTTAACTATCTTTGTCATACACTATATCTCTAGAAATTGACTTTCGGAGCACCAAACCATGAACAAATTCAACAAAAGAAATATATAAACCTTATAAGCATAATTCCAAAACTGCAAGACCTAAAACCACATTGTAGAGAAATGTGGATCAAAGACATTTCTCACATATGCCTCTGCAACACTCAAAAACATAGTCTACATACTGGTGAACACAACTTCCTCTGCACAATGAATGGGAGCACCAAATTTGGAATATAACATCTCTAAACATCTTTGAAAAACATATCCAAACCGCAAGGACAAATCTTCAATATTGAGGAAATGCGGAGCAAAACCAGGATACTACTCTGCAAAACCAAAATGCCACTTCAACACACTATTTCCTTTATTAATCAAATTTTCTCAAAATAACTTGGGAACCAACCAATAGAAACATTGTATTAACATCTTTAGCACTTCTACAAAGCAACCAAATCACCTTCAGCAAAGCAACTCATCCATATAGTTCATACCATTACAACAACCTCAACATCAGAGACAGTATCCACTCAACACTAACTACTCATACTCTTGCACCACCAACTACTCATACAGTTGACACCAATGATAACACAATCTTTTTGACATCAATGACAACACCAACAACACATACTTGCAACAACCTTCTCCCCAAACCATCCATTCCTTGAAACATACCCCTCGTGTTTGACTCTGTATGAACAGAGTAACAACCAAGAAAACAAGGAGGTATGTCCTAGGATATTGGATGACATACTAATCATAAAAAAAAGGAAATATTTTATATTGTGCCTTTAGAAAAGAATGGTGTACATAATGCATACAAGAGCCTCCATTTATAGTAAAAACATAGAGACCTCTATACTTGACTAACAATCCTATTTCAGTATTTTAATCATTCTAGCTCAGCTACCTATACCAGTGATGTACTCAATCTTCAATTGGCTACCTCTGCAAATCATAACTAGTTTCCAAAAGTAGAAAAAGAGGTGCAGTAGTCTTGACATCAACCACATTCTACCTTGATTCAATACCCCTACAGACAGGGCCGGTCAAATCAATTTATCACAGCTAGATAAGTAGCATTGAAACCCTAGAAAGTAGTATACTCAAGAGCCACATAACACATCTCTATACCATAGTTGTAAACACTTTATTTGAAACCCAATTGTGACTTATTACCTTTCCAACTTTACTTATGTGATCAGGAAATCTTGTGTTTAACAAAGCCACTATTTCCATAATGAGAATGTTGTGGCTAGCTTCTAATTTTAGCATTATAGCCATATTAATACTACACCTATCCTGTTCATCCTGAATGTCAGGTGAAAAAGATTAGATAATTATGGATACCAAGCTTCCAAAAATCTCTTTCCTACTTTATCAATCCTCCCTTCAGACTCATCATACTATACAATGGCGGCATGAAAAGGTCCTCAAAGGATTTAAAATACTTAGTTTCTTCCTTAATGTCACATCTGGCTATGATCCAAAAAGTGGACGCTTAGTTCAAGAAACCTAACTGGTTTTCTATCAAATGACAGGGGAGGATTTAGTACATGCTTAATTCTGCTTGTTAGTTTCTAGTTAACAACTCAAAACATCATCCACCGTGCACCACCAACCCATAATTTTATTTGAATATGAGTTGTAGATCACCTCAGGGTGGTAAATCAATGGCCAACATGCATATCACAAACCCTCACTCCAAACCCCCTCTATGAAGTGTTCAAAGGCATAGCCATTGGATCAGTTTCAAACACACCAACATCATTGATTACCTTCCTAAAAGAGGACACGTGTCCTTATTGCACACTCATGCATTCCTAACTTAGAAACCAGCTCAATACTTTGGATAGAGCATGCACCATTAGATTAATCTTGGTGGGAGAGATCAAAACATCATCATCAATTCCAACCTAACTGAGGGATAGGTGGCATTACCATGCATCCACGTGGTTTTGAAATTATTCATTTTAAGACCTCATGCATGGTGTGCTTTTTCATACTTTGAGGCCAACAATATTTGAGCACACGACGTCCTATGGGTTTAGGACCCAGAGGCAAATCTCCTCTGCCACTATGGTATGGCAACATGTCAACACTAGCCTAATTCAAGAATCCTCAAGGACCAGGCATTTTTAAAAAATGACATTAAATGCCAAGTGCCAAACTCATGTAGTAGTACAAGTAGATAAAAGAAGGCCCTCAGTAGAGAAAGAACACCTAGAATATATTCACTCAGTTAGAATTTTAAAAGCTATACAAATGGGATGGTGGATCGGATGTAGCTGGTTTTCTAACAAGAAAGGGTCAAAATTCACACAATGATGTAGGGGAAAAGATGTGTCTTGAGTCTTCAGGTGATTGGCTAAGGAAGTCACCAATAGATTAGAACTAAAGGGTTACTTGCAAAGGTATGAAGGGTATAGGGTTTTAGGAAATGACATTCAAACCTAGGTAAACACACTAAAAACCTAGAATTTTAATCAGTGCCAACAGTGGCTTTAGTTGGGGATGACTGTTTGGTAGAATAGTGTGAGAAACCAAGAATCTCTGAGATGCAGACCAAGTGCTTTCAATTATACATTGAAATTGCCCAATTGAAAATGGCCCAATTTTACAATTTTAAACCCTAAATGGTGTCCCTAGGCCCCCCAAAATAGAAGAGACAAAACTTCCCCCTATCAAACATTCTATTCTCTAATGAATGATCCAAACCTAATTTTAAAGCACCATCATAATCAACCAATATATTGACTTGGATGTTGATATTCCTCACAAAACTTTTGAATCCACCATTGTCAAAATCTTTTGTGTTCATCTAAATTTTACAATCAAGTTCCAACCAAAATATATCCCCTTGTGTCATAAAAACAACACATTGGCCAACCATACCATGCCAAACCTTGTAATGCTTCGTATCAACAAGGTCATTACCTTGCACCAATAAATTTCTATCATGTTGAACTAAGACCTAAAAATGCTCATAAGCCATTGGATAAATGGCATTACAAACATTAACCTCATCCTTTACTATCATATCAAATTTGAAACTTTAATAGGCCTCATATTCAATGAACACACCGACTGAATTATGATATAAATTTTATTCCATATATTGTAAGAATTCTTCAGATTTACTAAATAGAAAATCCTCATACATAGGTCCATTTTTTATCTGATCCACAAGACATATGATTTCCCCTGCATATGGGTAATGTATCTCATCTTCATCACTATGTGTTTCAATGTTTTGCAAAGAAGATTGGGTTGTCACAATAATATTTTCATCAATAATCATGTCATGATCTTCACAAGAAAACATATTCTCAACCATATTTATTTTTCCAAAGAATTGTCGAACCCCAAGCCCAAGCTGCTAGCTTGCATCGTTATCACACATGTGTTAAAAAACGTCTCCATCTCAGGAATGAGAATAGAATTTGATTCATTTTGCAAACCATCATACAAGTCAACATGAAAAGCCTCAAGAGAAGGAATAAACAATTCAACTTGTTCATCTATTTCTAACCCTTCATAGAGTTTTGTTAAAACTGTGTATGAGGAAAATTGACTATGATAAACTTAAACAAATCAAAAACCCAATAACATAAAGAGAACCAATCTAAATAAAAGCCATTAATAATAATCAAAGAAACATGAAATCTTTTACCGAGATTTGTATTGCTCCCTTTGGATTGAATGTGGATTGCTCAATATTGCTGCGAAACCATAGTTGCAACAAGCAAGTGTAGTGCTCAAAGATCAATGTCAAAAGATCGTAAAGGTGCTCAATCGATGTGATGTATGCTTAAAGCACTGTTAAGTATGCCTAAGAATAAGTGATCGAAGAGAGATAATGAAGAAGATGAGGGGGGTTTATATAGGTTTCAACAGAGATCGATCAACGGTCTAGATAATTCAGAAGAATCAACAGAGGAGATAAGTTGAGGAACGTGCAACAACTAAGAAGAAGCCAAGTGTCACACAAAAGCTGTTTTATTTGAGTTAAACACTTTCTTTTCTAAAGATAAGACATGATTTTCATAAATTAGAAAGCTTTTTTTCTAATTTAAGAGAAATTGATAAAAACAAGGTTGAGTGAATAAATAACTCAACTTTAGATTTGCTTTTGCATGATTTGAGAGAAATTAAATAATAAATTATTTAATTGTGTGTGCATGGAGAAGAAGACTTATTTTTAGAAGATTTGAAAGATATTTGTAGAATTTGAAGATAGAAAGCAAATTAAATAAATAAATTTATTTAATTGTTGTGCATGATTTGGAAGAATAAATAAAATATTTTATTTATTTTATTTTTGGAGATTGAAAGGATTTAAATAAATTTGATTTGATTTATTCAAATTTGAAAGAATAAATTTGATTTAATTAAATAATTGGGAATTATTTAATTGTTTGGATAAGATAGAATTTGTGATGAATTAATTAAATAATAGGATTTATTTAATTAATGGAGATTTGAAATTTGGAAAGAAGATAATGATCTAATTAAATAATTAAAATTATTTAATTGTGGAAGAATAATAGAGGAATTTGATTTAATTAATTAAATAACGAGGATTTATTTAATTAATGTCACAATTTTGTGATTTAGAAGAATTTGGTGAAATTAATTAAATAAATAGATTATTTAATTAACATTGAAATGCAAGTGATTGGAAGAAATGACGAAATACAAGTGATGCGAAGACTTGGTCATTTTAGGGTGTCTACATTTTGCCCCTCTTTGATGCAATGCAATTTATAGTGTTGCGTCAAAGAAATTAATTGTTGAAGATGTGATACAATTTATTGATGCCCCAGTGTAGGTAGTTGTCCCAGCATATGCCCCCTCGAGTGGAAAGACAGGGAAGCGACAGAGGAACGGTGTTGACGCTCGACTAGACCAGTGCGCGACAAAGTAGGAGAAAAGCAGAATGGGGTGGGAAGAAAAGAAAATGAGGGAGGGATGCTATAAATAGGACCCATGGGGACCACAATCCTCATTTGCACCCTAAGAGCTTCTAAATTAGAGAGTAGAGCCTCCAAACTTAGGTTGAGGGGAAGGAGCAGACATCGCGTAGAGATGCCGATTCCAGCGCACAGGCATCAAGCGGAGTTAGTGCGGACATACAGGAGGCCAGCAATAGCTCCAGTAGTGGTAAGTGTTCAAAAACTTCACTTGAATTTGTCATTTTAGGGTAGATTAGGGCTAGGTCTAGGTAGGGTTTTCAAGCTAGCCAAAAGCACTTTAGGCTAGGATAGCACTAATGGTAGTCAGTTAGGGCGCTTTTGGCACGCCGCAGTGCGGTTGGTAGGTAAGCACAATGCATCTGGTCAAAACGCAGCATGGTTGGCTTTTGGTGTTAGCATCATAGCGCTTTTGGTAGAATGCCGTAGCGCGGTTGGGTAGACAGTATAGCGCGATTGGTAGGATGCCGCAGTGCTGGAGCGAGGGGAAAATAGAAATTGGGTTGCTTTTGGATGCACAAAGAGGCATGGTTGGAAGCAGAGTGGGGCGTGTTTGAAAAATAAGTCACGGTTGGGGGAGCTAGCTTAGCGCTACTGCAAAAGTAGCCAGGTACTTTTGGTAGAATAGGGCAGCACTGTTGTGTAAAACAAGGCACTTTTGGGTAGTTGATAGAAGGAACCTAGGTAAGGGGGATTGAAGGGTTGACTACCCTAGATAAAATAAAAAATAAAAAAGGGGTTGAATAGAATAGAAACAGATAGCAGTTGGGGGATATGATAAAGAAGAACTGACAAGTGGTTTTGTCGTGGATGCAGAGGATTTTGCCACCACTAATGTCGTGGGAGTGACACCACCCGATAGCACATGAGGTTATACAACTGACGTGGGAGGAGGACGCGTTCCTAGAGCATGCAGGTTTATGGCATGTCGCGCATTTGACACACATTAGGGTGAATCTCACCCTAGTGACAACAGTTGTGGAGAGATTTCATAGTGAGATAGGCTCATTTCACTTTCCGACAGGGGAGGCTACGGTGACCTTGGAGGATGTGTATTGCATCCTGTGGATTCGAATTGACGGGGAGAGAGTGGACTTTGACCCGACGTGGGGAGAGGCAGGTATGGTAGAGGTCTTCTGCATAGATGACCTGAGGATAGATGACGGGGAGATTCGATGGGCAGACGTCCCGAGACTCTGTGACAGGATCAGATGGATAGCGGCGTCACTGATTGGCGGCTTCTTGTGTCCAGACAGGAGATCGAGGGGACTATCAGTAGGATGGGGCACCATATTATCTGGGATGCTCACACACGACGTTCAATATGCATGGGGTCCTTGTGTGCTAGGGCAGTTGTACTGAGACATGCATCACTGTGTGTACAGGAGAGGTAGGAGTCTCTCAGTAGGGGTGACACTTCTATAGGTGTGGGCATGGGAGCATATCCCTGTGATCAGACCTATGACACAGCGCCAGCGGGCCAGGGGGGAGCCATACGCATTTTTGTATGAGGGAGTGATTACACACTGGAGACTGGATCTGTTAGCCATTGGAGGTGGCAGATCGATGAGATGGACCTTTTTGTGTGGAGGCCATGGTTACTTTGTGAGGGGTGGGAGGATGAGCACGAGTAGCTGATGTACTGTAGACAGGCTCAGTATATGTTCAGGAGATGGACAGACGCGATAGAGAGGTACCTTCCAGAGCGAGTACTCAGGCAGTTTGGGCTACCACAGGGACTACCAGTGGGGGAGGCAACACATGCTAGGACACGGAGGGAGGTTGGAGATTGGGATGCCGAGATTCCAGTGGCTACAGCATTGGCAGAGGTACGGGGACTTGTCCCCGTGAGATGGGATTGGGATACAGGACTGGCCGATCCAGGGACACTGCCCGAGTACGATAGATACTGGCAGACACACAGGCCAGTGCGGTTGATGACACCAGGGGTGGTAGGGGTAGTGGGGGAGGTACTAGTCCCCGGTACAAAAGCTAGGATCAGACGCCAGGCTAGAGCGGCTAGACAACAAGCAGTGGGAGAGGCCAGTGACTAGCAAGTAGATGCAGAGATGGTGGAGGAGGAGGAGCCAGCGGTAGAGACAGATTTGGAGAGAGATGAGCATTTATTACAGGAGGAGACAGCTCAGAGGACTTGATTAGAGCTCCAGATGGTGTGGCTAAGGAGAGACAGGGATGCAGCTAGGGTGGAGGCGAGACAGGCCAAGGCCCTAGCGCAGGTGCAAACACAGGTGGTAGCAGCAGCGCAAACAGCCTTGGCACACCTGTAGGTAGGCATGCAGGTACAGGCCACGGTGCAGGTAGCACTACAGGCCCAGGCACAGGCAGCACCCGTACCGGCAGGGGATGATGGGCAGCTAGCCCAGACTATGCGGGAGAGGGATGCAGAGGCATAGCTGTGACTGACAGCAAAGGCCACACTTCACAGAGTTAGACGGGAGAGAGATGAGGCACGCCGTGCACTAGTGCCGATTAGAGGACCTTATACAGTGAGCTCGTCTGGGTGCAGGGAGAGCTAGTATCTGTAGGGAGAGAGGCAGAGTATTACAGAGGTCTTTATGTGGGTGCGGTGCCAGCAGCACAGCAGGCACCTAGCTATCAAGAGAGGAGCAGGTCTGGAGCATCCAGGTCCCGCAGGACAGGACAGTCACTGTCCTCAGTTAGAGGACCAGCAGGGGGACCATTCGGGGGACTTGTACCGAGTACAGGTGGAGGACAGGGGCCACAGCAGGAGGGTAGCTCTACTCGCTAGGGCATGCACATGTATATTGTATCATATTTGTACCATACTTGTATCACGATGGACACTTGTACATTGTACCATTTGTATCATTTTGGACAGATGCCTGTGTGCATTCTGATGTATATTTTGCGGGCTCTTGATAGCCTTGATGTACTATATTGATGTAGACACAGACATTTTGTATTTATGATGACCTTTATATGAGATATATGGTGATCTATTTGGCTCACTGTTGTTTATGCTTTTGTGTATGCATTCGTTGATGTCATGGATGTGATGATATGTATGTATGATTATGGATTCATGTGATGACATATGTTGCTTATATGATGCTTATAGATGTATGATGATATAGATGTGATGACTAGTGATATCTGACATGTGGGTTTTGTAGATATGCCCCAGAGAGAAGAACAGGAGGAGATGGGAGACAGAGACTGTTGATCGATCATTGCAATGAAAACAATATAAAGGTTGTGGGAATGGATGAATGAGCTTGTTGCAATGGTTTCACATTTGTATATAAAGAGCAATCCTTAGTTTGATATAGCACGTGGATAATTCACCACCAAGGTATAAAAGACCAAGGTGCAGTAATATCTGAGTGCGTGGACGTTGACTCTGCAAGCAAGCAGTTTGAACTTAGATCCCTTAGACATAACATAACCTTGTTGGAACATGTGAATGAGCCATAGTTTTGAACATAAAATAAACTTCAATACATGCAACTGCAAGAAGAATATTAAATATGTAAGATGCTTAGGTCGTAACACACACAAGATAAATAGAATGTTAAGAAAGATACTAAAGATCATTCCTCAAACATGGCACACAACAAGCAATGACTATGCCCCCAATCTGTACTGCATCGCAACATACCAAGATTATAGATAAATCAAGGTAGCCTTGAATAGGTAATGGATAAAGGAACAAAAAATAATCCATAAAGAAAATTGACTGACTTACAAAGTAAACATACAGCCAACATAATCTCTTGCCAAAGAGGTTGCTCGGGATAGATTGGATAGGAAAGATAATAGCCTTATCGTAGGAAGTCTGTGTTTGTTAAAGGGTGCTATCTACCTAAAAGACAATGTCTTGCTGCAGGAAATGCCACATGTCACAGGAGACGCGTGTGTTGGTCTCGACAATGGAACACTGCGCAAAAGACAAGCTTGTTGATCTAGGGCTCTGGTTAAGTGGTACTTAGCTGATATTGGCAATCGGTATGCAGGACAGTAGATGACTCTGGAAGTAGGTCTCTTTGCTTCAAGTTTGTTAAGGATTTTTGCTTTGAAAGGATGCGCTAGCTTGCTGCTTGAGTTACTCAAATCGAGGTGAATGGATTTTGAAAAATAGAAGACTAGAAAGGTGACAGTGCTAAATGGATTGAGATGGGTGGAGAATGATGGATCGTGTGTGCCTGAGTACTAGATACATCCTTCATATTCCAGACTACCTACATACCCTGTGTCCACAGGATCAAGGCACATTACGATGAAATATGAAAGATGATAATATGTAGTTCTGGATAGAGTGATGAATGGGTCAAGGTGAAAGGAGGGGATCTTATGTACCTGAGTACTGGATACTTCCTGCGTATTCCAGACTGCCTACATACCCATATCCATGGGATCAAGGTACTTTAAGATTGAAATGATGATAATATGTAGTTTTGGTTGGTGTGATGATGTGGGAAAAGTGTTGAGAAGATAACAGCCTTATCATAGGAGCGATGTGTCCGTTAAAGGGTGTTACCTGTGAACAATGAGAAAGAGATTGAAGTGTGCGTTGTGAACCACGAACAAGGAACCAATCCTACACCTAAATTAAGGAAAGAGTTGCCCCCATTCTAGTAGAGGAAACTGTATGGGTGATTGCTGAAGAAGACACAGAAATCTTTGACCTAGGACAAGACAGTGTTAACTATTGACACAGATCAAGATGTGGGATGACGATGAGGGACACTGACAAATTTTCAAGCTATACTAGATAGGGAGATGGAAATGCAAACAAGGTCAATGATTTTATTATGGGTGGATGGAAAATGTGCTGCGAACTGGACATGGAGTGGATAGGACTCGATAGACGATGGATGCTGACTCTACACATAGCGCCTGTTTGCCAGGTTTTCACCAGAGGACGGATTTTTTTTTGGATTTTTTTTTTTTTTTTTTGAATACTTTGAGGATCAGGCATAGAACTTCTTGAGATGGACACTATTAAGTGGCTCATCTAGAGGAATGCCATCAGGTGTAGCTAAAGTATAAGCTCCTGATCCATATGCTGCTATCACAATAAAGGGACCTAACTAATTAGGCTCAAACTTGCCCTACTTTTCTCGATTTGCTTGATTTCTCTAATTCTCTTTGAGTACAAGATCACCAACTTGAAACCGTCTTTCTTTGATCTTTTTGTTGTAATTACACCAGAGGCAGTTTTGATAGACATGAAGATGGTTAAGTGCGGCACGGCACCTTTCATCTAGTAGTTCAAGCTCAGCTAATCTGGAAGTGCGATATTCCTCTCCACCGATCAGGTCCTGCATGGATACTTTGAGGGATGGGATCTCGACCTCTATAGGTAGGATGGCTTCAAAGCCATAGACCAAGGCATAGGGTGTGGCACCAGTTGGTGTTCTGATACTAGTGCGGTAGGCCCATAGGGCGGGATTGAGTTGCAAGTGCCAATCACGACCAACTTCATTGACTATTTTCTTGAGGATCTTGAGAATGGTTTTATTGGAAGCCTCAGCTTGGCCATTACTCTGTGGATAGTAGGGAGTTGAAAAGTGATGTTGGATATTGTATTGTGTGCACAAGGCACAGACATCTTGATTCTTGAATGGTCTCCCATTATCAGTGACAATGGCTTGGGGATTACCATACTGGCATATGAAGTAGTTAAGGATGAACTTGGCTATTTGCTTACCAGTGATATAGGTCATAGGAATGGCTTCCACCCACTTCATGAAATACTCAGTGGCGGTAATGATAAACTTGTGGCCATTGGAGGAGGAAGGGTGGATTTGTCCTATGAGGTCGAGACCCCATTGAGAAAAGGCCATGGAGTTGTCACAGGTTGTAATTCATGAGTTGGTGCGTGAATCAAATCTCCATGCTACTGACATTGTAGACACTTCTTAGCAAACTGTGCAGCATCTTGCTCTATTGTAGGCCAGTAATAACCTGTTCTGAGTATCTTCTTAGCAAGATTAGGACCGATAGAATGTGTGGCATAGACACCTTCATGTATGTCTTGTAAGGTAGCCTTGGCTTCTTCCGCATTAAGACATCGTAAGAGGATACCATTGAGACTCCAGCGATATAGTGTATCACTCAGAATGATGTAACGGGAGGATCGACAGATAAAGGTTTTGCATTGGGTGGATAATAGGTCAAGGGGAAAGGTTTTGTTCTTGAGGTATTCATAGATATCTTTGTACCATGGGGAATTGGGACCAACAAGTTCGTAGATGATTTCAGTAATAGGAACATCGATGACTGGTATCAACAATTGCTCGATCAAGAATTCACACTTCTGTGTATTTGCAGGCATGTCAATCAGTGACCCTACAGAAGCCATAGAATCTGCAGCTTTGTTATGCTCTCTTGGAATTTGCTCAAATGTGATGCTAGAGAAATGTGGTTTGTAGGCATCCACTAGTTGCTTGTAGGGGACCAACTTTTCATCTTTTGTTTGGTACTGATTTGTGACTTGGCAAATGACTAGTTGTGAGTCTCCATATACTTGTAATTCTGTGATGTCCCATTGAACCACTGTATTGAGACCTATGATGAGTGCTTCATACTCGGCTATGTTGTTGGTGCAAGGGAATGCAAGCCGATATGACTTTGGAATGTAGTCATTTTGAGGTGTGATGAACAAGATGCCGGCCCCTGATCCATGCTATGTGTAGGAACCATCAAAGTATAACTTCCACATTATTGAGTTGGAAAGAGTGAATAGATTCTCATCCGAAAAGTCTACTGCCATCGGGTGTGTATTTTGCATGGGTGCTTCTACTAGTTGATCTGCTAGAGCTTGTCCTTTGATTGCTTTACGATCCACATATTCAATGTCAAACTCACTAAGGATCATGACCCATTTAGCTAGTCTACCTGTAAGAGCTGCTTTTGCTAGTAGATACTTCAAGGGATCAATTTTAGCTATAAGAATTGTGTGTTGGTTCAACATGTAATGCTGCAACTTTTGAGAGGCGAACACTACTGCTAAACAAGCTCTTTCCATTGGTGAATAATTGAGTTCATATCCCACCAAGGTTCTAGTGATATAGTAAATTGCATGCTCTTTTCCTGTTTCATCATGTTGTGCTAGCAAGGCCCCTAGGGCTGAAGTTGTAGTTGAGATGTATAATATCAAAGGTTTATCAGCAATTGGTGGAACCAATATAGGAGGTGTAGCTAGATACTCTTTGAGCTGATCAAATGCTGCTTGACACTTATAATTCCATTGAAATGAGACATCCTTTCAGAGAAAATGTTGAAATGGTTGACATTTATCTGCTAACTGTGAGATAAAATGCCTGAATGATTGCAACCTTCCTTGAAGGCTCCTTAATGCTTTAAGGTTCTTTGGTTGAGGCATCTCTACTATAGCTTTTACTTTTGCTGGATCTACTTCGATACCTCGATGAGATACAATGTATCCCAATAGCTTCCCTGATGTTACACTAAAGACACACTTCTTTGGATTGAGTCTTACTTGGTATTTCTCAAGCCTGTCAAAGATCTATCCTAGAACCTATATGTGATCTGCCCTAGAAGATTTAGCTAGTATGTCATCCACATAGTCCTCCATGATATGATGAAAGAGGTCATGGAATATCACTGTCATTGCTCTCTGATAGGTTACTCCTACGTTCTTTAGACCAAACGGCATGACACACCAACAATAGTTACCCCACAGACAAGTAAAGGTTGTTTTATGCTGATCTTCCTCTACTATCCTTATCTGATTGTAGCCAGAGAAAGCATCTCGTGACCTATTGTCAAGTCTACTATAATGTCAATGTTTGGTAGTGGGAAGTCGTCTTTGGGACATGCTTTGTTGAGATCTCTAAAATCATTACACATGCGGATGCGCCCATTGGGTTTAGACACAGGTACAATGTTTGAAACCCAATCTGAATAGTCAATAGGTTGTATGAACTTTGCATCTAACAACTTCTATATTTCCACTTTTACTAAGAGAGCTATTTGTGGGTGCATCTTCCTCAACTTTTTCTTGACTGGTTTAACCTTTGGATCAACTGTGAGATAGTGAACAACTAGCTTAGGGTCTAACCCTGGCATATCAGCATAGGTCCATGCAAAGTTGATGGTTCTCTGTAAGAAGAATGTGTTAAGATTCATGTGCTCTGTTTCTGATAATGATGCTGCTAGGAATGTGGTCTTTGGATTTTGTTATGTGCCAAGGTTTATCTCTGTAGAATCTTCTACTAGGAGAGCTGACTTCTTGTGATACTTAGATGGTAGGGGAAGGTCAAATCCTCCATCCTCAGGTGCCACAGTTGGATTTTCACCTTTGGATACGTCCTTTTTTTTTACTATTTTGTGATCAGGAGGTGCTACAGTGTGGTTTTCACCTAGAGATCTTTCTTTATTTTTACTTTTGCGACTGGAGGATTTGGCATTCTCACCAAAATAAGTTGTTGGCTCTAGTTCCATGACAAAACCTGCTTTATGATCCCCAAGGGGGATACCTTCCCGAAGTCCCATGAACTCAGCTAAAGCTTCATCATTCTGAAATACATCTATAACGGGGGACCCTTGTTGGTCCCAATCGATAAGTTCAGGGTAGACAAGTGTTACGTTCTGGGTGCTGGTGGTGGAGGTTAAGGATATGGAGGATAGCGTAAAAATGGAGGATTCTACGAATAGGTTGGTCATGTAGAGGGAAGAGTTATCGATGATATCCTCTGTAGATGTCAAATCAGCGAGAAAAGTGTCAGCTACCTCGTCGAGGATATACTCAATGTCCAAGGTGTGTGGTACCTTCTTACCAAATCCTAATCCCTTCTTGTCTAGTTTCTTTGTCACAACAATAGGTTCCATAGTTCCTTGATTCTGTTTCCCAAGGCCACCTTTGCCTTTATAGCCCATGTTTTTTACTATTCTTAAGCCATTGCCGTATTGCTTGACTAGTATTGTGGATGGTTCTTTCTCCTTATAGAGCCAAGAAGAAATATCCTCAATAGTTTCCTCTTCCAATAACCGTCCCTATTGGAATTGGGTTAGGAATCCCGAGGGAGGAATAACTACTTTTTTGGTTACTTTGGCAATGGGTGGTTTGCTGTAAGATTTTGGAGATAAAGGCATCCACCCTACACAACAAGATTTTGAGATATCATAAGATCCAAAGCCTATATCGTGGATGTGAGCCTTGATCTCAGGTAGAGGATTTGGGTTACTTGTAGAGGCTTGGGTCAGAGTTTCAAGATCGACATATAGTGGGGATTCAAGGGCTTTTTTATTTTTAGGCACCTGGTTGCAATTCTTATAACTGTCTTGCAAGACACGACAGAATTCAAAAGGATTGGGGTCTCCTGGGATAGTGATCTCCATACCATTGTATGGGAACTTTAGATATTGATGATACGTGGAAGGAACAGCTTTCATTGCATGGATCCATGGGCAGCCTAGGATAATGTTGTACGATAGTTCAATATCAAGTACTTGACACCTGGTTTCAAGCATGACAGGGCCCAGTTGTATAGGCAAGTGGATAACACCCTCTGAACGATGTTCTGCATCATCATATCCCTTGATTGTAATACTTTGATCATTGTTGACATGATCCTCAGAGTATCCCAATTGCTTAAGTAACTTTAAAGAATAGATGTTGAGACTAGCACCACCATCTATGAGTATATGTTTGATTTTGCGCTTATGGATGAGAACTTCAATATGAAGGGCATCATTGTGACAAGGATCATGGGATGGGAGATCTTTCTCTGAGAAGACAACATTGTAGGGCGAAGCAATGTTACCTGCTATAGCTTGGAAATCTGCGACTACTATGTTGTTAGGAACCGAAGACTCTTGGAGGGCTTTTTCTAGCACTACTCTATGTGCAGGTGATGACTGTAGAAGGTCCAAAATAGAGATCTGTGCTGGCATTTTCCCTAAATGTTCAATAAGATTATAATCAAATTGAGCTGGAAGACTGGGTGTAGGACCATGAATGGTGACACGACCACAGTGAGTTGTAATAGCACAATCTGTAGATTTGCCTTTGATTGTGAGGGTAGACACTCGACTCTCTTCAAAACGACCTACAATGGAATCAAAGGAAGTGGAAGCATGATTGATACCTTTACCTCTATCCTGAGGAGGAGGTGGACCATGATGAGGGAATGGTTCCTTGTACATATCGGGATCTTTGTTCGTGTGTTGAGCTAGTGGTTCATTCTCAAAAGTGATTTGGTTACCTTCGATGAGATTTTGGATTAGGTGCTTGAGCTTCATGCATGATGCGGTTCGATGCCCTTTGCTCCTATGGAATTCACAGTATTTGTTTTCTCTATACCGCGTAGTTTTGTAAATAGGTTCACCATATGGGGGAGCATATGGTAAGGTGATAAGTCTTTTCTGTAAGATCTGTTGTAGGACTGACTCTATAGGCACTCCCAAGGGAGTGAATTGGCGTCGCGGCGGGTAATCTTGTTGAGATCACTCCTGTTGTCGTTGTTGTTGATTTTGATATGGTTGCCACTGTTGTTGCTATTGTTGAGGTGGAGCTTGACTTGGTTTGGAGAGCTACAGTGGTGTTTGCAATGTTTGGACATGTTTAGAATCGACCACCCCATCGTTGACCACATTTTTGTTCTTATTCCAAAACTTAGGTTTATCGTTCGATTGTTGATGAGGAGTGTTGTCTTTCGTGTCTTTGAAGATTTTGACCACACCCTTAGCAATGAGGGCTTTTTCAATGTTGATTCCCTTGTATGTGATTTCGTCAAAGGTTGTAGCACTAAAAATTTGCAAATGGAAACCTAACTCTTGGTTGAGGTTTTGCACAAATATGCTAACAAGCTATTTCTCAGGAATCTTGAAAGGGAATTTGCTAGCCATTTGTCTCCATCGTTGGAGGAAAGAAATGAAAGTTTCACCATTTTTCTATTTATTGTTGCATAGATCGGTCATGGAAATCTCATGCTCTGCGTTGTAAGAAAAATGGGTGGCAAATTTCTCTGCTAGCTCGTTGAAAGACTTGATGCCCGTAGGTAAGTGTGAGAACCATTCTATAGCTTGACCTCCAAGACTACAAGGAAAGAGACGCATAAGATACATGTCATTATGTGAGACCTTGAAGCAAGCAAGATAGAATTCCCTGAGATGGTCTTTTGGGTCACCTTTTCCTTTGTATTTATCAAACTTGGGAATAGTGAAATTTTGAGGAAAAGGGATCATTGGTAATGACCGATCAAAAGGATAAGGACAAACTTCTTCTAAAGAGAAGGTCTTCTTGGTGTGGCCAAATGTAAGATTAGAGATTTGTTGTACTTCCATAATTTTTAGCTCGATCACTGTGGGAGGAGTTGGAAGCATCTCATGTTGTCCAAGAAGTGGTTGTTGATGCCCATATGGAAGATTGTAGTGTAAGCCATGAACATTGGTGTTATAAGGGTCGTAAGATTGGTTGGGGTCATATGCGTTGTACGTTGGGTTGAGATTGGGTTGGAATTGGATGCTTTGATGAGGAGGAGGTGGGGGTGGTGCTAGGTAAGAGTGTTGGCTTTGTGATGGTTGAGGAAAAGATTTAGGTGGAGGAAAGCTAAAGTGCATTGGATTTGGTTGCAATGGCAGCACAAAGCTTTGGGAAACTTGATGTTGGGAATGTTGAGGGTGGATAGGCAATGTGTTGAAGAAATTTAGTGCGGATGAACGTGACGGAGGAGGGACATAGGTAGACGTGATTTGTGATGGTTGCAGTTGATTGAGGATGAAAGTAGAAGAATTTTGTGGGGGGGCAGCTACATGACTCTAATTGGTTGAGATACATGGAGGTTTGATGATATGGGAGGTGGTATGTGTTGAGACCCTTGTTGCATGGCTACATAGTTGTTCCTTGGATTGTAATTTGGTGGGAAACCTATTCATGATGGGGTAACCAAGATTCCACTTATGATTGGTGTGGACACTTTAGGAGGTGGTTGCATATTCGATCGAGCTAAGGTGGCTTGCTTAGCTAACTCTGCTTGACGTTGGAGAGTTTCTTGTTGGTTTTTGAAGATCTCCATAGGAGTCAGAAGTGGTGATATGGCCCTCTCTCCTGTTGGGTTTTGATAAAGGGGATTCCTATACTGCAAGCTCTGTTCAGGTAAGGGCGTGGTCATAGTGGACATGGTTTGCACCACTTGCATGGTTTCTTGGGTGTTGCTAGGCTCGCTAAGACTGGATAGATCAAACTCTTTTGGTAATTTAGCTCCTTGCTTTGCTAGTAAGCGAAAGAAATGATCTTGGTTCTCGCTAAGGATTTTGTCAATTGCAACTGTGGCCCGAAGATTTTGCTCATCTTCTTGAGAGGATTGACCTATTTCAAAGTGTCGCTCTTCTTGAGATGGGGCTAGATCTGCAGTATAACCTTGTTGGAAAAAATTAGGAGGCAAGCCGGTGGTGTATTGGGGTGTACTTACCAAAGGGACCCTACCTTCTTGGGAATTGCTTGGTTGGTCGACGTGTGGCATGTTTGAAGAGCTGATTGGTTTTGCTGCGGGTGTTCTAGGAGTAACCTTGGGAGTAATGTTGAGACAGCCTGATTGCGGTGTGAGAGGAGGTGATTTGCGCTTCCTAGGGACAACTTGCTTGGACTTCATAGTTTGTTGGAGCCTAGTGGTTACCATAGAATACACTAGGACAAAAGGTAATGCTGGGATTCTGCTTGGTGTTTTGAAAAAAAAGACAAACTCTGATGCACAAGTAACTAGACCAAAGGCGCTATACTGTTTGACCAGAGGCGCAGGACTGTGCAACCAAAAGCGTGCTACTGTGATACTAAAGGCGATGGACTGAGCTACCAAAGGTGAGCTAAGGTTAGCAAAAAGTGAGCTACTGTTATACCAAGGGTACTGAAGTAGGGTTGCCAGAGGCAAGGTGCTGTTATACTAAAGGCATTCTACTGTTCTACCAAAGGTGAGCTACTGTAATACCAAAGGCACTGAAGTAGTGTCTAATGCTTCTACAAGGCAAATTTTGATAGATTTGGTTATGGTTCTAATTGGTTTTGTCTTTGGCAAAGAGAAAACATAGCAAACAAGTGGTCAAAAAAAGACTGACACAACAGATAGTGTATGTTCGAGGCTCACAAAAAAGCCCAATGTTTCCACAGGCTCACAAAAAAGCCCAATGTTTCCACAAGTATAAGATAATTGCAATCAATAACAAGCACTTTTTATCCCTAGAGACAAGGTTTCATTGCAGTAGATCAGCTCACAACTTAATACTCTATCATTCCATAAAGGTGTCGGATATTTAGTATCTTTGCGAGAGACGATAGGTAGGGATATCTCACCCTCCCCTTGGAAAGCTCAAGTAGGTCACAAGAGCTTTACAGCCAAGGGAATACTATCTCTTTTCAAGGGAGCCAATGGTGAGTGTCTTAAGGGCTTAAATCGATTCCCCTTACACTGATGATTACCGCAATGTTCGGAGGTAGGTCGGGTAGTCACTAACTAAAATGGTTTTTAGTAACTTTGAGGGACCAACACCTTATGAGCAATGCAACAAGCTACTACAAGCTTTAACCAATCCTACTAAGAGTATCAAACACTTCGCTCAATGTGAAAATTGTTTCCACAAAGAGCTAGTACACCTCTTTTTAGTTTGGCACCACAAGGTAAGGCTGACGTTGGTTAGGACTTGGCTTTCACCTTATCCCTCTTATATAGCGGTTCAAAGGAAAACTCTGCTTAGGGTCATCCCTTTTGAATGAAACGCAATCCAAAAGTAGGCCCTTCTAAAGGAAGTACTGAAAAGTAAGAGCAAGCACGTCAAACAAAGGTTCAATTGTCCCATTATAAAAAAATAAGGTGCAACTAAATTAGGCACACACACGTTTGTAGTTGTCAATTGTCCCTTATGAAATTGAAGTGTTTTGGCATTCATGTCCATCGTCCCTTAGAAAATTGAGGTGTTTTCGCATACATGTCCATTGTCCCTTAAGAAAAGCAATATGTTCCTAAGACTTAAATTGCCGAAATGATTTGTTCAATTATCTTTTAAGAAGGCAATGTGTTTCTAAGACTTAGTGGGATAAATCAAGATTTCTTCAACATTCGTCCTGCATGAACATGTTAAAAACACCTATTTGCTCTATGTGAGTAGTAAGAAACTGCAACAAGTTAGTTAGTTCCAAAAAAATTCACAAGTTAGCAAAAAACAAATCAACTTGACCAAAAGCGAGCTACTGTTATACCAAAAGCATGATACTATGATACCAATAACGATGTGTTGAAAACTAGAAGCATCGTAAAATACTACTAGAAGTGCCAAGCCTTATCCAGAAGCGTTGTACTGTGTATCCAAAAGCGTGATACTGTGATACCAATAGTGATGTGTTGAAAACTAGAAGCATCGTAAAATACTACCAGAAACGCTGAAACAGATCCAGAAGCATTGTACTGTTCTTCCGAAAGCGTGATACTGTATAGCCAAAAGCGTTGCGCTATCTTAGATCACAAAAAGGTTAGCTTTTGTCAAAATAACCAGATCCAAATGAGATTTCATGATTGATCTATTGTTCTGAGAAGTAGTATCTAATAGATCTGTATCGTGAAATCTAGAAAACTCAGAAGGTGTAGTAACATAATAGATTAACTCAAATATCGAAGATACTCCTAAATAAGCTAGCTTAGGAAGTATCAAAAGAGGGTTGAAAGACAAATACAATAGCTTGCCAAACAAATCAAAAGATATGTAACGAAAAAACCCTGCAAAAACACCAACCAAAGTCAGAAAACCCAATTAGCCAAAAGCGTTTAACGATACTACCAGAAGCGTCATACTATTTTACCAAAAGCATCACTCTGTGCTACCAGAAGCGCCGCAGTGCCCCCGAGGGCGCTATACTGTGCCTCCAAGAGTGCTTAAGGATACCGCTAGAAGCGCTTTTCTGTGTCAAATGCGCTGTACCGTACTTTAACTTCAAAAAGAATCAATTTCTCTAAGAAAAATAGGGATTAGTGGGTCCCACCGGGCGTGCCAGAATGTGTATGAGGAAAATTGACTATGATAAACTTAAACAAATCAAAAACCTAATAACATAAAGAGAACTGATCTAAATAAAAGCCATTAATAATAATCAAAGAAACATGAAAGCTTTTACCGAGATTTGTATTGTTCCCTTTGGATTGAATGTGGATTGCTCAGTATTGCTACGAAACCATTGTTGCAACAAGCAAGTGTAGTACTCAAAGATCAATGTCAAAAGATCGTAAAGGTGCTCAATCGATGCGATGTATGCTCAAAGCACTGTTAAGTATGCCTGAGAATAAGTGATCAAAAAGAGATAATGAAGAAGATGAGGGGGGTTTATATAGGTTTCAACAGAGATCGATCAACGGTCCAGATAATTCAGAAGAATCAACGGAGGAGATAAGTTGAGGAACGTGCAACAAATAAGAAGAAGCCAAGTGTCACACAAAAGCTATTTTATTTGAGTTAAACACTTTCTTTTCTAAAGATAAGACATGATTTTCATAAATTAGAAAGTTTTTTTTCTAATTTAAGAGAAATTGATAAAAACAAGGTTGAGTGAATAGATAACTCAACTTTAGATTTGCTTTTGCATGATTTGAGAGAAATTAAATAATAAATTATTTAATTGTGTGTGCATGAAGAAGAAGATTTATTTTTAGAAGATTTGAAAGATATTTGTAGAATTTGAAGATAAGAAAGCGAATTAAATAAATAAATTTATTTAATTGTTGTGCATGATTTGGAAGAATAAATAAAATATTTGATTTATTTTATTTTTGGAGATTGAAAGGATTTAAATAAATTTGATTTGATTTATTCAAATTTGGAAGAATGAATTTGATTTAATTAAATAATTGGGAATTATTTAATTGTTTGGATAAGATAGAATTTGTGATGAATTAATTAAATAATAGGATTTATTTAATTAATGGAGATTTGAAATTTGGAAAGAAGATAATGATCTAATTAAATAATTAAAATTATTTAATTGTGGAAGAATAATAGAGGAATTTGATTTAATTAATTAAATAATGAGGATTTATTTAATTAATGTCGCAATTTTGTGATTTAGAAGAATTTGGTGAAATTAATTAAATAATTACATTATTTAATTAACATTGAAATGCAAGTGATTGGAAGAAATGACGAAATACAAGAGATGCAAAGACTTGGTCATTTTAGGGTGTCTACAAAAATAACATTATAACTACAACAAACTTCACGAGTAACCTTGTCTTCTCTTTTTGTAGTCTGAGGACTTAAAACTCTCCCATCATCAATGTATTCAAAATCATCATAGTCACTAAAAGAGTATAAAGATAAGATTTCAGCATCATTTACACCATTAATACTATAGACTCTATCTACCACGGCCTTTGAAACTTTTCTAAAATTTTAGAGTGGGCAGGGTGATGCCACATGTCAAAGAGGTGCAAGTTCTACATAGCATAGAAACATCTTCTCCTCGCATTTGCGCGAAGACACCATGTGGTAGCATAGCGCGTTGGCATTTTCCTATGCAGCGGGCCTTGCATTTTCTTTTGTGAGGAATCTCTGAGAGTGCCATGTGTTGGCTTGGCCCAGTTCCTCCCAGCACTGGAGAAAAAGGATTCACTATGTTGTGCCAGCTCGCCATGTGTCCTGCCTGCATTATGTTCAGCATAAAGCAACAAGGATTTATTTGTTTAGGAACTTAAAGTGGTGAAGACGGCCATGTGTTGGTAAGGTGCAAGCTGGGGACTCTCTAAGGCTTAGGGAGATTTTAAGGTGTGCCATTGGTTCTTTTCTTGAGAAAGCTGGTTGTGGAGTGAGCAAGGTGGTGCCACGTGTTACAACCTCTAGAGTTTCACACGTTGTGATCTTTAGTAGGGTCCTTGGTAGTTTTTATCCAAGGTAGTGGGGCAAGATAGATGGCACTGCCACTATAATAAAGGGGTGGATGTGTTTACAAAGAAGATAGTGGTAATGGCCACCATGATGGAGTCTCACGGGAGGTTTCAAGCTAGAATTTTTTTGGTTGTAATCTGTCTCTTCAGAAAGGGAGGATCTTCTATAAAAGGGGAACGATGTTATTGTAATGGGGGTTCATCACTTTTTGAAAAGCTGAATACTCAGTGTTCTTGGCAGTCATTGATTATAATATAATCTTGGGACCTTAGCATTTTAAGCTGTTAAATAAAAGAAATCAAATACTTCAGATTATGCATTTTCTTGCCTTTGTGTTATGTTATTTATGTTAACCCGCTTAATACATTGCTCTATATCTATTTGGAGGTTGTTATGATTATTGACTGATATGATTCATCCTTTTATAATCTCATTTCTTATGATGCTAATAATGCTTCAAATCATGTCTATTACTCTTTCAAGCTTTCTTACAGTTAATAAAATTGAGATTGTACTATGCTATTTGGTGAATGAATTGTCTTAAGTTTCATTGCATCACCTTAGTTTACATTTGTTTGCTTTTTCTTTTCTCTTCCCTTTTCTCCCCCACTAAGTATACCGAAGAACCAACTTCTAAAACCTCAGAGGTTGTTCTATAGAGCACATCTTAGTCCCCCATTTGTAGGACCTCTCATCAGTTGTATCTCTAGGTGTTAGTTTTAGAGATCAATAGTTCTTTTCTAGCACACCCAATGGGACTTCCTAGCTTCTAGATTAGAAGCCATTTTATGAGTTGAAGGCCTGTAACAAGGTCATTAGTAGCATGCACTCTCGGACTACTCTTATCACCATTGGTGGCTATAGGATGATAGAAAGTTGTAAGAAGCAAAGCAACACAGATGCAAGTGCAAGAGCAAGCTTAGGCACAACAAGTGCAAGCACCCATGGCTATTTACCTACCTAGGAATTTTGTTGAGTGGAATAGTGGTAGCCCACTCATTTGTCTAATTCCTCCTATAGTATGGGACCCAATCCTAACCAATGCTTTAAAGGCACTCCCTAAGTTTACCAGAGAAGGTTTTAAAACACATGTAGAACATCTTCAAGATGTAGCTAATGTTTGCACTGTCCATCATGTCACGAAGCAAAATGTAACACTTAGACTAATTATCACTTCATTCAAAGGGAAGGCCCATGACTAGTACAAATCCTTGCCTAATAATTCTATTAGTACCCAGGATCAGCTTGGAAACCCTTTCTTTTCATGTCTTATAGAGAAAGGGGACAGATCTTCCTTGCTACAACAACTAATAACCATCAAAAGAGCACCGTAAGAGGCTGTCATAGATTTTAACACCAGGTTTCATAAGACTTGGAAGAGAATCCCAATAGCATCCCAACCCCCTGTAGACATGATGTTTGTCTTCTACCTAAAGGCTTTCAACTCCAACATAGCTATCATGATCCATTCATTGGGAGGCCAAATACTCCTGGATGCTTACGAACTAGTCATCAGAGCAAAAAATATCCTAATAGATGCTAGAAAGTTGTTGTCATGACTGCCCATACTATTGTTTCTTGAAATATCACGTCAGTCACTAGAGGATGTTGCTCTAAGTATGTTTTCCACACCACCTTCCATGTATGTTTACCCTAATTCTTAGACAAGTGCCTCTGCCTCATCTTCACTAGCGACAGAGATCAATGATGTGAAGAGCTTGTTGCATAACTTTTCTAATGAGATAATCGATCTTAAAAGATAGAAACTATGCCCCCGAAGCCTCCTTATCAAAATTACCAAGGCAAGAGGCCCCCTTTCTAGCATAACTAGTATCAAGGAGGTTCGTGAATGTATAATCAAGCTCAACTTTCAAATCAAATAGTACTAATACCAACGCCACTCTAGGAAATACCTCTGAATCAGAACAAGGAGTCGATAGCTAGCTAGAATAACTTCAAAAATGATACAAATGCATGGTGCTTCCCTTGTAATACCCCACACACACCCCATAATTACTCTAGAGGCAACCTTCAACAAAAGGTAGTAGAGCAGTGAACCCAAGGAATTACACCTGATGTGGGTGTTTATGCCTATTAGTCCCCTAGGATAACAAGCGCCATCCTCATGGGTTAGGTCCAAGGTATGTCCCTTGACCAAGAAGGAGAAATAGTCTTGGACCATGCACTCTTCTCCTAGATGGAAGAAGAGGATGCGGTGTTTACCAACAAGGCCTCTATGTCAAAGGTTCCACATATACAATTTAATTATAACACCTGAAGTAAGAGGAGACTTACTGAAGAGCCTGTACCTCAAGTGCAATAGTCTAAGCCTATTTTTGAAAGGAATTCCAACTCACCAGCTATGGTCCAACCCTTCCAAAAACCAAAAGAAGCATTCTCCTATAGACCAAAGGAGCCAAAGGTCCAGCTACTCAGATCAATCAATGTGGTTGAACAATTGAAGAAGGTTCCTACCAATGTTTCCCTATGGGATATTCTAGCCATTCTGGAACAGAAATCCTTGCTACAGGAGGCTCTAGAAGGGTGTGGAAAGACAATGCAAGTGGAAACAACTTTAGAATGCACTCAAACAAAGGATAAGGAACCAATTATAGGAGCACAAGGCGTGCCGAGACAAGCAGTCGCAACATTCACAAGCTAGAGAGATGAAACAACAAACAAAGAGGTAGATAAGCCAAAACCTACTCCCTTTTTCTTAACTCTTATTGTAGGGGATAAATTACTACATAATTCCATGATCGACTCAGGTGCTAGCACCACAGTCATACCTAAACAGATAGTTGATGCAATAAAAGTACAATATGAGCCATTAGATAGAGGGGTTATGCAGCTAGATGGAAGGAAGGTTCAAACCCTAGGGATAATCAAAAATCTCCTTCTGACCCTATTCTCATGTCCTAACATCACAGTGCCCCAAGACGTGGTCATAATAGACATTCCCTTTATTTTATCCTACGCTTATCCCAAGATTTTATTGCTAAAATTAGAGGGTATTTGTCTCTTGAATGGTCTCATCTGGTCTTGAGGACTAAGTATGGCTCTAAGATGAAGATGTTATTAGAGCCACTACATGCAGAGCATATAATAGATGATGCTATGATAAAATTTGAAGCTACCCATACATCTTTCTCTAAGAATGAGATGTATTATGTAGAAATGCTTGGAGAGGAAGAATTGACCAGAGAAAGAAGTCAGGAAGAGGAAACCCTTGTCAATGCTTTCATACAAGACAACCCCTTTGGAAAATATCATGCCACTAGCCTCAGAACCTATGTAATCTACGATGAAGATCAGGTCATCCATTAGGTCACTAAGAGCCAAGATAGCCATGATGAAAATCTTGAAGTGTAGTCCAGCCTATGGACTTGGCACTTTGATGGTGCAATATGCAAGAATGGTTTGAGAGCTGGCATCTGACTACTATCCCCTAATGTAAAAGAGACTCTCTGGGCTTTTCATTTCCAATATTCCTGCACCAACAATGAATTTGAGTATGAGGGCATAATCCAATGTCTCAGTCTCGCAAAACAAATGGAGTAAAGTAGTTGAGAGTTTTTGGTGACACTGAGTTAGTGATAAAGCAAGTAAGAGGGACTTTAGTAGAAAAGAATGTGTAGATGTGATCCTACTGCCATAGGCTATGGGATCTGATTGAGGTATTTGAAGCCTTCAACATTCAAGTAATTCTAAGGTCTTAGAACATAGATGCTAATAGGATGGCCATGATTGGCTCCCAATTTGATTTAGTCATGGACCTCCTAGATAAAAAGCATTCAGTGTGGGCAATCATGAGACTAGCTATCCCCGACAATGATCAAAACTAGCAAGTTTTTGAGAGTGATGCCCAGATTGCCATGTTTATTTAGCAATCTTGTGAATTTGTATAAGAACTACATCCAAAGGTTGAGGAAGCTTGTGAGGATCAAATCATTCAGGTAAAGACCAATAAGCTCCCAAAAGGTTTGATCACTAGAAAATTTGTTTAATTGTGATGATGCTATAAACGCCAAAAGAAAATTTGTTACGAATAAAGGTGATTATGTTGATCTTGATGTCAGAGGTGGAAGGAAGTCGAAGGTTGGGAAGGATGTACATCAAAGGGATAAAGAAAGGTTGATATCCTTTTGAAGCAAATATGATAGAGTAGTGGCTTGGACCTATGATGACCTCAAGAGTTATCATCACAATGTGATCCAGCATAATATTGACTTGGTTGAAGAGGCCAAACCTATCCGCTAGAAGAAGAGCCTAGTCAATCTAAGGATAGAGTCCCTGATGGATTAGGAGCTAAAGAAGCTTATTGATTCAAAAACAATATACTTGATCAAGCATTATACCTGGCTATCCAATTTGGTCCCTGTCTAAAAGAAAATGGAGACATTAGGCTATGTGTGGACTTCAAGGACTTGAACAAGGGGTCCTTGAAGGACCATTATCCTTTACCTTCCATGGAACAATTTTTACAAATGGTTGCAAGTTCCAAAATGTTTTCCTTGCTAGATGGCTTCTTCAGATACAACCAGGTCTGGGTAAAATAAGAAGACCAACACAAGACTACATTCACCACCAAGTGGGGGACCTTTGCATATCCTAAAATGCCCTTTGGCCTTTCTAACTTAGAAGCTACATTCCAGTGAGCAATGGACATTGCCTTTAAAGGCCTAATCAATTTGATTATACTTATATACCTGGATGACCATACAATTTTCTCTAAATCAAAGGAGGATCATTTTGACCACTTAGAGAAGGTTTTTCAGAGATGCCAAGAATTCAGAGTGTCCTTAGACCCCAAATAATGTGTGTTTGGAGTTCCACAAGGAAAGCTGCTTGGATATGTGGTATCCAAAGAAGGAATCTCCATAGACCCTAAAAAGGTAAAATCTATCAAGGGGTTGCCCCTACACGTGAACAATAAAAGAGTCCAATCTTTCCTCAAAAAGATCAATTTCATCAACAGATTCATATATGACTTCATCATGTTGGTCAGACCAATTATTCTCATGTTGAGGAAGGATTAGAAATTCAAATGGACTCCAGGGGGAAGAATGAATTTTGAAAGGATCAAAGAAGCAATTTCCTTGGATCTTGTGTTAGTCAATCCTAATGTTTCAAAGGACTCCATCATGCATGTTTACAATAGCGAACATAGTATTGCTGCAATGCTAACATAAAAGGATGCGAAGGTGAATGGAGAAAATCCCATCACTTTTCATTCAAGGAATTTGAAGGGATATGAGGCTAAGTATAATTTTGTAGAGAGGCAAGCATTTTTCATTGTGAAAAGTCTCAAAACATTCATACACCCAATAGTGGGGAGCAAGATAATGATTTATGTTGCTCATTTAAGTGTTCGAGAGTATATTATGGAAGGAGAAATCACCGATAAGAGAGAAAATTGGATCACCAAGATTCTAAAGTATGATGTAGAAGTTAAACCCATGAATGTGATCCAAGGAAAGGGAATCTATGAATACTTGGCCCATGTGGTTGAATCTTCAATTGAAGAAGATGCCCTAGATGAGGTTTTGATCAATTAATTTGAAGTTCTAGAGTCATGGGTTACAGATAGAACCTAATTCATGGAAAATGGTAAGTATCCCAATAGCTTTCCTTCTCATAAAAAGAGATTCTACATGTTACAGGGGATCAATTATGCATTAATTAAAGGAGTTTTATTCAAAAGGAACTTCGACGGAGTGCTCCTCTAATGTGTGGATAAATGCCAAGTGGAAAAATCCTACACGAGTTCCACAATAGCCTCATGGGTGGTCACTTTTCTACAAAAATGATCACAACTAAAACCATGCATTTGGGATATTATTGGCCTACCTTGTTCTTATATTGTCATGGTCTAGTCAAGAAATGCCAGTAGTGCCAATTCTTTATTGGCAAACGCAAGAATTCAACCATACCTGTGCGTCTGATCATGATTGACAAACCTTTCTCTCGGTTGGGCTTGGACTTCATAGGAATTATCAATCTGACATCCATTACCAGCCATAAATGGATCCTCACCACTATGGACTACTTCACTAGATGGTCGGAGGCAATTCCTCTGAAGAACAACACAGAGAATGAGATCCTCAACTTCCTAGAAGAGTTGGTGGCATGTTTTGGTTCCCCAAAAACCATCATTTCAGATAATACAAGAGCTTTCCTTGGCTCTAAAATGTCAAAGTTTATGCCAGACAATGGGATCTTTCTCAAGACCTTGTCTAAATACTATCCACAAGGTAATGGCCTAGCATAATCTACAAACAAGAATTTGATTAGATTGATCAAATGGATAGGCACGGACCATCAGGGAGAGTGGAACAGACACCTAAGGATGGTACTTTGGGGTGACCAAATTACTCTAAAGCAGGTTTTAAAGGCGTCTCCATATGAGTTAGTTTATGGAAAAGTTGTATTACTAATCTCCATAGAAATCCTGGTGTTGCAATTTTTTAAGTCTCTGGAGATTGAAGAGAATGGAGCTATGGAGGTAAGATTAGTGGAGCTACTCCATATCTGGGAGACCAGAGAAAAGACTCATGATGCCATGACCAATCGCTAATAGGTGGTCAAAAGATGGTTCGATAGAAAAGCATCTGATCTTGGTTTTAGAAAAGGGGATTTGGTCCTAAAATATGATGAATGAGCTGCTAAGCCAGGTCCGCACACTAAATTTGATTCATTGTGGAAAGGCTCTTTCTGTGTTACCAATTGCAAAGAGAGAAATACATTTGAACTCAAAGTTTTGGAGGGAAATGCTCTCAGGATTCTGGTGAATGGGATACATTTGGAGCATTTTAATTAATGTTGTGTCTCGTTTGAGACTCCCTTGTAAATAGGTTAGCTATTTTTCTTTCATCCGTGCTATTTCCTTTTAATAAGCACCGTGTGCACAAGTTTTTCAATCTTTCTACCAAGTGTCCCACTAGCTAAGCATTCTCCAACAAAGCATTCATGATGAGATATCCTCTAAATGGTCACTTTTAAGCTACTTTTAATATGGTCTGCCACATGTTATTCCCTGCTATACTCTCAACATTGTAATTCCCAAATAGGTGGCACCGTGAGTCATACTGCCCTTGTCCACTAAGAGTTGCATTTCCCAAGGGGAAACTAAATTATATTCACATGAATGGCCTTAAGCATTGGCAGTTAAATAATGTTTCATTAACTCATTTGCATCATTCCAAGTGCAGAGTGAATTTCAGTGCAGAGATATTCTAAGTGCAGTTGTGATTTTTAAGTTTAGATTGCAAAGAGTTGTGTTTTTTAGGTGCAGAGCATGAGTCATGAATCATGCTACAAAAATTATTGAGAAAAGTAGGAGATAAGTTCTAAAAGAGTTGAGAGCCATAGACCCAGCAAGATTATCTTCTAGTGTGCAAGCAGAGGCTCAACGTTTCTTCCCTGATGTTTCAAAGGGTAATTCATTTGCTTCTGCTCCATCACCACCTAAGCCAAAGCTATCAAACACTAGGAGCCCAATGAGGGGGGACTACAGAGATGTTAGTTTGGTTTCAGACTATGTGGATGGGATCTATGATCCTAAATTGCATAAGAACCCCAAGAACCCTTGTGAGGGAGCTCATGAGAGAATGATGCACAAGGTGGCAAAGGGTGATTTTGATTCTTTGGAGTTTCAGCTATGGAACTGTGGTCTACCTCAGTTCATGCTACCCATGGTTCACCCCTACCTAGATCTCATGGATGCTTGCACACATGTATACGACCTAGAGATCAGGATTGTAGTCAAGTGCCACCTCAAGCTTATTGTGAGCACTCAGGCCATCAGGGATATGCTCTGTGTTCCTTCTAACCTATCAGTTGATGTACGCAAGTAACAAAAAATTGGAATATTACTGGGTGAGCCAGAGAGACCAGCTAAAGTTTTTCAATATTAAGCTTGATAAGGATAAGGAGGATACACACATGCTGAAGATTCCCCTTGCACTCAAGAACTTTCAGTAGCAATATATAGAGAACATATTTTCCATGCTTGTTTTCATCTTTGGCATGGACAATGATGCTCGGGTGTATGATTTCTAGTAGGCATTGAGCTTTTGTTGAGGAAACAAAAAGATTGCTTTAGAATGGACTTCATGGACATCATAGAAGATGCCATGCATGAGCAACTAGAGTCATTTTCAAAGAAATATACTTTCATGTATTCCTCTTTCTTGGTGCACATGTTGCTCCGTCAAAATGTTGATTTTTTCAAGTCATACATTCAGTTGGCTACGATGGATGTTTCTGACCCTACAAAGGTAAATTCAGTGTCTGTATGGACCCATGTGCTATTCACCACATATTATTACAATACATTTTCTGAGTTATTTTTGACTCTAGCACTCTTGGACTTGAATCGTCAAGATAACCTAGCTAGACTTGTAGACCACCAGAGGGGATGGATGCAAAACCATAGGCCACCTTGTGACTGGTTCTTCAGGACCAATTTTACTTTTGTGTGGATGCATGGATTTAGGGGGAGCCTTTTAGGCTCCTAGACTATTTAATAGATAGGATACTAGCCTTAGAGTTGGCTTGATAATTGTGCATAATTGATCCAGAATTCAGAGCTGAAAGGAAGAAGACAATAGTATATGTAACTCCACTCACAAGGGCATGTATTTTGGTGAAGAAGAGGTTTGTTGAGAATTTCCTTGACCTAAAGCTAGCTGATGTTGGTCTCAATCTGATATGTGAGCAATGGAATTATGATCTGAATGGCTATCTGGTGGGCCTAAAAATAAAAACACAATTAGTTCATGAGCCACGACAATACTAGGAGGAGTGGTTGTCTTTGAATGCTAAATCTATAATGACATTTGTAAATCTATTGCATGTCCCTACAATGCAACTAAGACTAGAATGGTTCTCCTTCTATAATTCCAAGAGGGATTTTGACCCTAAGGTGAAAATGCACAAGAAGCTAAAAAATCAATTGGAAAGAGAAGGATGGGACATGGAGAAGATTGCAGCCTTCTAGGTGTATCGGCAGGAGATACATGACTTGAGTTCCCCGTATGACTCCATTGATTTGGATGACCTATTTGATACAAAATGGGACGAGGGGCATATCAAGCCGTATAACTTATTAGTGCCAGATGATTCCCTGAAAGAAAGTATTGAGGAGAGACCAGTGGGTCCTCTGCCCTAGAAAGCACCCTCAATCTATGATTTGGATTTTCAGAGGGGCACTCGAACCATAAAGGCCAGTTGCTTTAGGTTCCATGGGAGATGGATCTTCTTTAGGCATCTCATCCAAGCCTGAGAAAAATACAAAGAGATGAAAAGTTGAATTGAGAAACCTCAAGGTGGAGGAGGACATAATTGATGTAACATAGGCCCTTGCAAATTCCACAGTGCAGGTATGTTTTGCTCCTCCCCTTCTCTCTTCTAAATATCTAGGTATTCCTGCTGTGTCCGCCATATCCATTGCAGTCTAAGATACGACTACAGTCATTTATTTTTCTATCTCACAACCCCTTTCTTCCAACCCCACGTTTGCACCTACATCAACATCCTTCCCATCACCAACTTCATCCACTACATAGATTGCACTAATGTTGCCCACCTCCTCTGCCCCATTAATCACTCCCAGGCTTCTGTGCATCTTGTACACTCCACTACAGAGTAATCTACCTTTCTCCCTATAAACTTTAAGATTTCCATTGTCTGCATCTACAAGGACTCAAATGGGGTCTTCTATAGTCCCATTTCTTTCGGCCTCCCTATCGGCACCCACTTCGCAGTCAGTACATTCAGTCTCCTATGAGCTATGAGAAAATTGATGCAATGAAAAAGGCTCAGAAGGAGAGAAGGCAGAAGAAGAGAGGAAAGGAAGATCTCAAGTCAGCTGCCCCCAAAAATGGAACTATGTATGATGAGGTGCATCAAATAATAATGATTACATCAATGATCCCCAACATCGACAAGCTAGAAGGGTAGATGCAACCGGAGGATTACACAGTTCACGTCATTGGCCTCAACCTTAGCCAAGCTGATGGGAAAGATAGAGTTGAGCTGATGGAGGAAAGTCAAGGATCATCACAACAGATTACCTGAAGGCTAGTCAACAAGTGGGAAAGAGGAAGTAGGAGCTGAAATGTATTAAGGCCATGGTTGACTAACTTAATGTGGAAATCAAAGGCAAGGATGTTGAAATTGCCTGACTTAACAAGGAATTACAAGATAAAATATCAAAGGAAGCTTTGCAATCGAAGCAGGTTGAAAAGGCCAGGCTGTAAAAAGAGTTGGATGAGGCCTGAGCAGTCATCGATGCAGGCAAGAAGGAGAAGGAGAGTTTTGACTCCAAGATCCAAGAAAAGGAGCAAGAATTAGCATAGGTTCAAAGGATCCTCTTTGACACTACCACTTAACAACAACAATTGCAATAGGACACACAAGTTTTAAAGGATAAGCTACAAAAAGAACTAGATAGCTTGCAAGCTCAAGCTATAGAGGAGAAGGAGAAGGAAATAACTGAGAATAAATTACATGAGAAGATGCAAGAGCTGGCAAAGTTGCAACAGGAACCGTCTGATTCATTGAGAATGTAAGTGCAAAAGGAGATGGATCTGTAGGATAAAGAAGCCAAGCTACAAGAGGAGTTGGCAGATGTGCAGGCTAAATTAGAGGCTGAGAAAATAGCAAGGGAAATCACCAACTCTAAGCTCAAGGGGAGGGATCAGGACCTAGAATAGGCCAAGAAGGAACTTTGATGCTACAAACCAGGTTAGGAAGTTGTAGCTAGATAATAAAAATAAGGATTTACAAACCCTATAGTTGAAAAATGCATTGGTAAGTTCTACACAACAGACCAACATTCTTCCTATGCTATAACAACTATATATTTCTTATTGGGAGAAAATAAAAGGAGTTTCCACATCCCTACTACTAGTTTTGAAATTCATTGTGGATGCGCAGGAGTTGAATGCAAAGGTTGGTTCCACTATTGAGAAAATTTTAACATCTATCACCCCGAAGGTGGTTGAGTCCCAGTTATTAGTTGAGAAATTGTATACTACTTTTGATGGCACCTTGGCAGTGGCAGGGATCAGTAACAAAAGGTTGGTTGCAATGAAAGCCAGTGAATTCATTAAGTGCAACAAAGTAGTCCTCAAGGGTAAGGAGTTTCATCATGCCCTCAAGCAAACAATAAAGCAAATGAAAGGGCATATTGAGTGGTTATTCTAATTGGGTCTCCCTTCTCCTTTTGGTTTTGGCAGAGGCCCAAATTAAGTAGCTATTGGAGAGTCGATAGCAAGATCAATCTTTTTTCTAACCCCTGAGCTCCTCTCCGATTACCTCTGAAGTGGATTCAATTTTGTATCCTTTGGCGCAACTCAAATTCCACATTGAGGCCACATTGGCAACCATGAAAAAATTTTCTTTCAAAGAGATGATTGATCTCGATTGGGCATTTGAGGCATTGCAGTAGAAGGCAGAACCTACGGAAGTAGATTGGGTGCCTTTGCAATCAACCCTCTCAAAGCTATAATCTTTTGCATCCCTTTCTTCTTTTTACAAAACTAGAGATTTTGGGTCCTTACCTTCGTAGGTGGAGGTCCTTGAGGAGTCACCAAGAGATATAGACTTTATCTACCATGGCCTTCGACACTTTTCTAAAATTTTGGAGTGAGCAGGGTTATGCCATATGTTAAAGTGGCGTAAGTTCTACATAACACAGAAACATCTTCTGCTCGCATTTGTGCGAAGGCACCACATGGCAGCATAGTGCATCGACATTTATATAAGCATTAGGCCTTGCCTTTTCTTTTGCTACGCATCTCCGAGAGTCCCATGTGTTGGCTTGGTGCAGTTCCTCCCAGTGCTAGAGACAAATCTTTCAATATGTTACGCTGACTCACCACATGTCCTGCCCACGTTTCATTCAACATAAAGGAGAAAGGATTTATTTGTGTAGGCACTTAAAGTAGTAGAGAGATCCATGAGTCGGCAAGGAGCAAGCTGGGGACTCTCTAAGGCTCAGGAGCTTTCAAGATGCACCATTGGTTCTTTTCATTGCGGAGTGAGTAGGGTGGTGGCACATGTTACAACCTCCAGAGTTTCATGCACCACAATCTTCAGCAAGGTCCTTGAAGGTTTTTATCCAAGGTAGAGAAGCAAGAAAAAAGATGATGTCATCATAATAAGGGGGCAGATGTCTTTATAGAGAAGGTGGTTGCAACAACCGCCATGATGGAGTCTCATGATAGATTTTAGGTTGGAATCTTTTTAGTTGTAGTCTCCCTCTTTGAGGAGGGAGGATCTTCTATAAAAGGGGAATGATGTTATTGTAATTAGGGTTCATCACTTTTGAAAAGTAGAATACTCAGTGTTCTTGGTAGTCATTGATTATAATATAATCTTAGTACCATAGCATGCTAAGTTGTTAAATAGAACAAATCAAATACTTTGGACTGTGCATTTTCTTGCCTCTATGTTGTGTTATTTCTATTAACACGCTTAATACATTGCTCTGTATCTATTTGGAGGTTGTTATGGTTATTGACTATTGTGATTCATGCTTTTATAATCTCAGTTCTTATGATGCTAATAATGCTTCGAATCATGTCTAGTACTCTTTCAAGCTTTCTTACAATTAATAAAACTAAGATTGTACTATGCTATTTGGTGAATGAATTGTCTTAAGTTTCAAAGCATCGCCTTAGTTAATCTTTGTTTTCTTTTCCTTTTCTCTTCCCTTTCCTCCCCCCAGTGAGTATACCAAAGAGCCAGCTTCTAAAACCCCAGATGTTGTTCTACAGAGTGCATCTTAGTCCTCCATTTGGAGAACCTCCCATATGTTGTATCTCTAGGCATCAATTTTAGAGATCAACAAATACTTAGCATCTTGGACCCGCATTTTAAAAACTTACCAAAGCAGGAAGGTTGTTCATCCATATGCAAACATGTGTCCTCATTATTATTCTTATCAACACATTTTTATTTGAAGCAAAGAATTTCATTTCCATTTCATTAGAGCAATCATAATCAACAAAGAAATGATCATATTTATTGTCATCATAGTTACCATAGCAAGGAGACTTATCAATGCTAAAACTATGTCTAGGGTCTTCAAATTGAATGCATAAACTTTTGTCCTTAATAGCATCACTAATAGACTACATATGAGTGTCCACAACATTTTTCTTATCAACATGATCAATAGAAAACTCACAATAATTCATCTCATCCTTTTTTGTGCAATCACCTGTAATAAAATGATTAATGCTACTGAAACTTTCAAAAGAATCTAAGCATGGGAGGACACCCAAGAAGTCTTCTAATTCTTGCTCTTTAGATTGGAAATTTATACACAATACATCAACATCACCACTCACTTGGGTTGATCCACCACATTGAAACTCTGAGCATACATTTACCATCTAATTCACAGAACTAACATAAGACGAATCTTTGCATATTCCAACTTCCTCACTCTAATAGACATCTTTGTTTTATTCCCTACATGCTTTAGTGACAAATGTCGAGTCCATTTGTTTTCTCAATTTAGTCATACTAGTTCTCTCATACTCATCCCTAATCTTCTCCATATTCATAATCCATTCACACACTTGGTCAAGCCTATTAGACTTCAACACCTTTGGTAGAGCACTCAAACCTGATTCATAAGCTTCACAAAATAAATCAATGCATACTGAGTTTTTAGGTTTGTGACACTTAGTAATTATAGACAAAGTAGCCATAAACATTGCATAAAATGTATATGATGATTCTCCTTCCTGTCTTTCTATATCAAACAGTGCTTGGACAAGAGACATATGAGCCCCATTATGGGTGTATTTCTCATATTCTTCCTGGAGTTTACCATAATTTGAATGATGTAATGATGAATTGACTATAATAGTAGAAAAATTGCTACCTTGATAGTCATTGTTATTTCTTGATCTACATCTTTTATCAGTGTGAGTTACTTCAACATGATCAATACTTGTAGACCTCTGTCTTTTCATCATGGAATATTTCAAATTGTTCTCAATATCCATGGCTATAGAATATTCTTGATGGACCATTGTAGGATTTTTATCTCTTAGTAAATGTTATGTCGTAAAATGTCACCTAGGACTTTTATCTCCTAAGTTTAGCTCTTAGGTCCCTTAGATTTAATAATGCATGTTAAAAATGAATCCTGGAGCAAAATCCCCTGAAACCCATGTCAAATGGGGCTTAGGGCCACTCTTAAGCTTAAACAAGTCCCAAAATAAGACTCTAGACTTGGGTGCCCTTGCCCTAGTCTAGACCTATTTTGTTAGGACCTAGATTTTAATTGTCCGTAAAGTGATCGTTAAAAGGTTTCCCTTTGTCGGCCTATTCAATTTGAATTACGAATGTTTAGTGGGAATGCATATATAAATATGTTTAGGACTTCATTTTACACCTAGATGGATAATGTAAACTTGTGATCTTGTGCTAAGGATATTCGAGGCATTCATTATGTTGTAGAGCAATATTGTGTCAGGTTTGTACTTGTTTGTTGTAGATTTGTCTTCATCAATCCATCTGCTCATGGCGTCAAAGATGTTCATCTCCCCGTGAGATCTTCACCTCCAAGGTCACATCTATTTTGTGTTTCAATCAATTTATCATATCATTTGCTTTTTCCTCTATCCACTAAGGACACACACTCTATCTAACAACAACATTGGAAGGCTTGAATGTCATTCTAGGGATTGACCAAGGCAAGCTCCTAAACACCACAAACCCTAACCCCTCTATTGTGATTGTAGGTTACAGGTATTGAATCTTGCAGAGAGGAGTTGCAGGAGATTAGAGAAGAGCATAAAGATTCTGGATCTAAAAGAAACAACAAAAAACATCCCTAATTAGACACAGGTGCCCACTCTTTTGTCCTCCAGTTTGGCAGTGTCGAGAATCTCTGAGCAGGTTATAGTCAAAAGCATATTTTGATCCAAAGCCCTGAGAAAAAGTGTCACCTTGGACACTAGCACCCGCTTGTTTGTCTTGAAAGTTTTCATTTTCTAGTACCTAAAATCTGTTATGTATCTAATCTGCATTTAGTGCCTTCTTGTGCGAGCATTTGTCAGGTTTCAACCGTTTGTTTACAATTTTGCATAATTAGGATTTTAGGCCTAAATGGACTAGGGTTTTAATAAAAAATCAATCTATTGTATCTTTCCAATCATCTCATAGTGACATCAGACCTATAGCTAAGTCATCTATCACAACAGTGACTTATCTCAATCTATGTCCTTGAATGTATGTGTGAAAGAAGGGTTTGATTGAATCTAGTTAACTATACACTACATCTTTCTTTCAATCCCATTTTTCATACATAAAATTTTGGTGAACCTATGATTTGCTGAACATTGCATCTTGTTGAGTGTTGTAAATCATATTTGCATCCATACATATCATATTCATCATTCTACATTCAAAAATCTTGCATAAATTTCAAAAAATAAAAAAAATCAAGCATCCTAGGCTTGCATTAAGACATAGTTTGCACTATTTTTATTGCATATCATTTAATCATTTAAATCTTTGATATTTATATCAGATCTGAGCTAAATTACAGAAATATATCATTTCATAATCATTTACCTTGCATTTACATACCTTATTTGCAAGGGTTTTGCTTGAAATTTTGCATTTTTCTCATAACCTAGTACTTCCAAAAGCTAGGGTTTGTAACTAAAATCTTGTTTTAGAGTTTACTACTCATTTTTAACTCTCATTCAAATCTGATTTTGGATAGTAGTGTTTCATCATTGTGTGTTTTTGCATCTACATTTCAAATTCTGCATTTACACATTGTGTATTTCAACAAGTATATCTTTCTCCTTTGGTTTGTTCTATTAGTTTGTGCATTAAGTGTTGTACGAGGTTAAATGTACAAAGATGAGTCCACTTAAGGTAGAAGTTTTAGAGTTAGAAAAAACCTGAAATCAGGTTAACTAAAATAGGATCCCGTTTTGCTTTGGGATCCCGAGCCAAAAGCGGGATCCCGTTTTCCTTTTGTAAAGTTTGTAGTAATGCACATGATTGTAGTAATGATACCACTAGTGTTGGAGTATATAATAGTGTTAATTCATAGAATTACAAGGCCATGGGATTCAATTATCAAATCCTAGCACCTAGGGTGACTTCTTATATAAATACTCACTCTCAAACACCTCTCCATTCGACTTATTCTCAACCACCTTTCATTTACAACTATTCTCAACCACCTTCCACTTATAATTGTTCTCAACCTCCTTTCATTACTACTCACAACCAATCACCTCAACATTTCATTACCACAACTTCTAATTCCTCCCAACAACAAACTGCATCCCCTAATGATGCCCTACTAAACCAACTCTTCCAAAGCATGACTTCCTTACAATAAAAGGTGACAAGCTTGAAAAATTCTTCTCAATATAATATACCAACTTACCATGCTCCCAGTCCTTTATCTTTTGCAATCCTATGAGCTTAAATGTCTGATAAGTTTGAGACTCCTCGATTTGAAAAGTATAGTGGTAAAGGTGATCCTAATACTCATGTGGCTACATTCACGGCTATGTGTAGTGATTTCTTCTTCAAAGAGGACTTGTTAGAAAAACTATTCCTACGATCCCTCAAATATATAGCTTTGGAATGGTTTTTATCTTTACCTCCAAATTCAATACATTCTTTTTAACAACTCATTGATCAATTCTTACAGCATTTCCAAGGAAATATATGTATTGTGTTCCCCCGTGATGTGCTATGTGTCATTTAGGTCTCCTTGGATGACCCTTGATACTCTTGTAAGGTCAAGGATACTGGGAGACTGCCTCGGTTGTGACCATTCTTCAATCTTGCCTCTCCTCTATTTTATTGTTATGTGTCATGCTTTAGGGGCATAGCATTGCAGAGGGTGTTTTGGAGGCATCCTCCTACATGGTGTTCCTAAGTGTTGTGTTGTTACACAACATGTCCCATGTTTTGCCTCAGAAAAATAGGGACCTAACCTTTTTTGGCTTGTTTTCACTCCCTTGCCTTAGGTGGTATGGTAAAAGTCAAGTATCAGATACAGTGACAGGATATCACCCTATGCATGGAAGGACCTCATAAAAAAGGGTTAAGTGCCAATTTCATATTTTTCTATCACAAACATCATCAGATGAAAGAATGCAAAATTTTAAGCAGGTTTGCCTTTTAAATCACCCTGAAATTCCTTAAGGATAGGAAGTTAAGTCTGGTCAAAGTTTGGTCAAACAGGTCACTCATGAGAGGGTCATCACATTCCCTAAAGAGCCTGATATTTGTTAATATCCCAAACATAGGTTTTAAGAAGGAAAATTCCAATATCTGCATATTCACTAATATGCAGATGTCAAATTTCAACTTAGGAAGCGTCTACCTGTCAATACCCGTGCACATTCCCTAAAGGTGCATATTTCTTAATATCCCTGATATTCACTAATGTGTGGGATTACCTCAAATATAAGGTAAATACCAAACATGGGCACATTTCTCAATATCTGGCACTTTAACTATGATCCCAGATTTTTGTTAATGTGACAATGATGTCATCCTGTTCCAATCTGAAGAAGACACAATATGATGATTGTTGGCAAGAGACACTGCTCTAGTATGGATTTGTATGTTGTCATTGATGGCAACAAGGCTTAGAGATCCTATCACCATGACAGGAAGAGATATCTACAAAAGAACATGTTAGATTCTAGGTCCAGTTGATAGAAAATTGCTAAGTATGGAAGGTATGTTGAGTGGAAGACAATAAGTCAGCTAGTATACCTCCACAATTGAAGACTTGCATATGCAGATCAGGTATGATGTCAGTTGGTGTTTGATAGTGTTATGCCTCAGACATTAAGTCCTAATCCTCTCCAGAAGTCACCTTGAAGAATTGTCTAAGTCTAGGTAAGCAAAGGTATAGCAGGAACAGTGAAGAGGGAATAGTACAATGGTCCGCATTCCTCAGTAGGTGAGTGTTTTGTTATGCAGTTTTAATGTGTTGCAAACACTTATATGGAGTACCTTATTCTAGAGTTAGGATATATGATGTCCACCAAAAGTTTAGCTACAAGCTACTAAGTATCGACATGGTGGTTGACAGACAGAGATAGAGTTTGAGTTCTGATGGTTCGCATTTCTCCGCAAGATGATATGATGCCTTGCAGTTCTAAGCGTAGGATTGGGAATGTATAAAGAGTCCTTGATATGTTTTGGAAGGTGTTTTGAGATCCTCAGTAAAAGTTGTAAGTTAGCAGATGAAGTTGTTAAGCATACTCTTAAGGAAGGGGCCAACAAGTATTTAAATCATTGTACAGAGAAGAGTTAATGTTTGGATGATTTATGTAAGTAATTTAATGATTAGAGCTGACCTATATGAACACGCTTGGGAGAAGATTTGGGCCCACATTGTTGGCAAGAGACACTGCTCTGGTATGGATATGTATGTTGTCATTGATGGCAACAAGGCTCAGAGATCCTATTACCATGACAGGAAGAGATATCTCCGGAAGAACATGTTGGATTCTAGGTTTGGGTGATAGAAAATGGCTAAGTATGGAAAGTATGCAGAGTAGAGGATAGTAATCTAGACAGTATGCCTCCGCAGATGATGATTTGATAATGCAGCTCAGGTATGATATTCTTAATTGTCCGACAGTGTTGCCTCAGAGATTATGTCCTTACTTCCTCTAGAAGTCATCTTAGAGAAATGTCTAAGTCTGGGTAAGCAAAGGTATAACAGGAATAGTGAACAGGGCATAGTGCAGTGGTTTGCATTCCTCCACAATAAGTATTTTGTTATGTAGTTGTAAGGTGTTGTAAACACTTGTATGAAGTATCTTATCCCAGAGTTAGGAGATCTGAAGTTCACCAGAAGGTTAGCTACAAGCTATTAAGTATCGACATAGTGTCTGAGAGAGTTTGACAGAGACAGAGTCTGAGTTCTGATGGTCCACATTTCTCTGTAAGATGATATGATGCCTTGTAGTTCTAAGGGTAAGATTGGGAATGTGTGAAGAGTCTTTGATATGATTTGGAAGTTATTTTGTGATCCACAGTAGAAGTTGCAAGTCAGCAAATGAACCTGTTAAGCTTACTTTTGAGGAACAGGCCGACTGGTTAGATAAATCATTGTGTGGAGATAGGATAGTGTGTGAGAGATTCATGAAAGTATTTGAATGATTAGAGCCAACCTATATGAACACATTTGGGGGAAGATTTTGGTCCATGCGACCCATAGTGCATTGGATTGAGCAACAAGGTACATCTTTTTATGTACACGTTTTATCTCTTGGATGCTGACCTGATTATAGAATTAAATCATGATGTATATACATATATATAAGAGTGATGATCTTTGGTTTAGTGAGTTGAGAGTGTGGAAGTATATGTGTGTGATGCAAATATGCAAATAGTGGAGCAGAGTTAGAGGATCAGCAGCAATGAAGACTTGGGATTCATAATATAGTTGTTAAATGACTGTACCCTAGCATAATAGCAGATGCCTAAGTAGTATTCAATTATCATGTGTGATCTAAGTGGAAGCATATTTTCATCATCAAGGCAATGAGCCTCCAGTAGGGTTTAACAACCCTTATTGTAATCTTGCTAGGTTTAAGGTTAAGGCAGTGAGCCTGCTAAACTTAGTTGTACATCATGGCTATGATCCAACATGTTCTAGGCCAATGGAGTGACCAAGCCTGAACATCATTTTTGTAAAGATTGCAATATATATTTGAGAGCTAATCCTCTCCGTGGTTTTTCCCTTTTTGGGTTTTCCACATAAAATCTTGGTGTTATGTGTCATGCTTTTGTGGATGATGTTCAGTTGTATATTTTTCTTCTGTTCGATTATTCTTTGAAATGGTTAATAGTAAAAGTTCAAGAAAATATTATAGAACACTGATTCACCCCCCCTCTCAGTGTTCCTGACAATCAAAATTGGTATCAGAGCAAGGTTCCTCAGAAGAAGTTTAATAGCTTGAGGAAGATCTAGGATAGTGTGATCATGGAAGAAAGAAGGTATGGAAATTATGAAAGCTAGAATCAACTAGAAGCAGCTCTTATGGATCTGAAAGAAAACTTGCCACAAGTAGATGAATTCATCTTAAAGTTAAAAGAGCAAGTCAAGAAATTCAAACACAAATACAAAGAAGTTAGTGACCAACTGCTATCAGCAAATGAAGCCCTAAATGATTTGGAAGCAGAAGTTACAGAAAGAACAAAAGTAGTTCATGATCTAAACTTGATTGTGAAAAATAGATTAGAAGATTGTGCAAAACTTGAAATAGAAATTATAAGTTAAAAACAAATATGAAAAAGGCAAGAAGTTTTAAAGAACAATTCAAGATAAGTACTGTAAAGCTTGATGAAATGATTTCTAGCCAGAGGAATGTTGATGACAAACATGGTTTAGGATTTGAGAAATGAGAAATTTCAAGCTCCAGACAAATAAGCACTGAGCCAAGTCAAAACAAAGGATACCAATTCATAAATCAAAGAAGAAGACCTAGAAGACCTCAGGTCAGACAACCAAATGCTCAAAGGTACCCATATTTCAATGGTTATTATAATTCATGCAATAAGTTTGGTCATAAGGCTACTAAGTGTAGAAGTAGAATAAATCAAAAGACTCCATTATTCTCTAGTCAATGTTTCAATTACAAGAAAATTGTTCATAGAGCAAATAAATGTAGAAAACAGTTCAAGAAAAGTTTCAACAATGGAAGGAATGAGCAATCATTCAAAGGAAAATGCTTCACTTGCAATAGGATTGGTCATAGACCTGTTGTTTGCAAAAGTAAAGTAAGTGAGAATCCTATTAGGTGTAATAGATGCTATAAAATGGGACACAGATCAAATGAATGCAGAAGTTCAGTAAGAACAAATTTTCAAAATATCAAGAATAGTCAATCATTCAATGGAAAGTGCTTTGTATGCAATAGATTTGAACATACGGCTAACCAATGAAGATCAAATTCAATGAATAAAAGGATTCAAAGAAAAAAGAGTGTAGTGTGCTTCAGTTGTAACAAATCTAGACATATTGCATGATATTGTAGAAGCAAAAATGTGAAGAAAAATTACTATTTTGAAGAAAGAGAAACAGAGTAGATAAATGACAAGGGAAAAGACAAAGTTGATTCGGTTGAAACAATGCACAAAGTATGGATTGATAAAGAAGTAATTTTAATTGAGGATAGATCCGCACCAACATCTAATGTGGATACCTTCTTTGAAGAATGAGTCTGTGAGCACTGTCTCAGGGGGAGCAGTGTAGAAAATTCAAATCCCCCAGCCAGAAATTGGGTTCTAGAATCCAGCACAAAGATGTATCATGGAATCTAATGTGACACACCTATTAGAAGAAGAATCGGAAGAAAAGGAATCAATGTGATATATTGCAAAGCGATCCTGATCAACTGTATTCTATAGTTAAGGGTTTTGACAGCTTTTTGGAATGAGCATTTAATGACAACTAGGTCAGGCCTTGCAGACGATAAAAGGAACATGTTTGGTTTCAAAAGTTACTTTGCACTCAGAGCTATCATAAATTTAGAGAGATCAAAGCCAACTTGAGAAATGACAAACAAAATTTGAAGCGTTCGGAGAAAGAAAACCGTAACTCAGCGAAACGAGGTACTTTCACTAAATCTCATTTTGTGAATCTATTGAATCTTTGCTATGGCGACTCCACAAATTGTAGATATCACTGAGTGCCCTTAGCCTAAGTTTAAGAAACACCCTTACAAGGCAACAGAAGTGGATCAAATGGGTGCATTCTCAAAGATACCCTATGGAGTCCTATATGTGGAAGATGTTAAGGCATACATCCATGTGGCCCTAGATGAGCCTGGTGGCAACAATTTTTTAGACCTATTTGTGAAACACCTATGCAATGATTAATTTGATTTAAAGGAAAAATATAAAGCATTAAAGGAGAATAAATTCATCCAGTATGCAGAGTTTCCCGCATTCACAGAGGATGAATGGGTCTGGCATGTTCTTAGTTAGATTCATGATGAATTTATGTGGTTGGGAGAAGGGCAACCCTTCAAAATAATGAAAGGGGTAATTCAAGCAGTCACTAGACTAAACTCCACTAGAGGAGTGCCACTATTAAAAGTAATTAAGAATCAAACAGTTATCGATGCTACCAGAGTGCAATTCGATAAAAGGGCATTAACAATAAATAATATCACTGATCTTGCAATAAAATTTGCCTCAATGGTCATAAGTTATAAAGTCTACTTCTCAAACTGGGAGAATTCAGTTTCTAGTACCACAATATACACAACATAGCAAATGATCAAGGAGAATGCGGACTATGATCTATGCGAACTGCTACGAACCCAACTACTGGAGAATTTGAAGAAGACAAAAGAAAGCAAAAACTACCTATTCAAGTATGGTATGCTAATAATCTATGCGGAGTATGGTATGCTAATCATCTATGGATTGTTTTGGTTGAGTAACAAACTAGTAGCCATGCAAATTAGAAATTGTCTTAACAACTTGGGAAGTTATAATGAGCAAAAAGTAGGCCTATGGGGATTTTTCAAGAATTTTCAAAGCATGATGCACTCTAGAGAAAGAATTCCTGAGAAAATTGTTAATAAGTACAAGGATACGATTTGTTTCATGGTCACTAAGAATCAATGTTTAATGGAGGCTGTGGAACCAAGAACTGTGTGGGTAATGCCCATGGGTTATGAGGTAGATGAACAAATACTAGAAAATTATGCCTAGCACCTTCTTAGCAAACCAAAAGATATCAAAGAAGAGAGGTTTGGAACGTATGAGGAGCTGCCAGTGAAACTCCATGTTGAGCTTAGACAAGTTGAATCTACTAGAAAAGTGAGAAAAGAGGTGGAAGAAATTGCCACAAGGTATGGCATCACTAAAGAGCAGCTCAAGGAATCAAGAGAAAAAGAAGCAAAAGCAAAGAAGGAAAAACAAAATGATTAGGCTAAGGTTCCATAGGAATCTATAAAGAAGCCAAGATGGGCTAAAGATACTCAAAGGACTACCCAAAGCTCTACCATTTCATGTGGTGCAACATCATCAAAGAAGTTATCTAAAAAGGACACAAACAGGAAGAAGATGAAAGGAAAAAGATTGTATGTCAGTGTGGGAGAAAAAGATGAAGAAGAAACATAGTCAGATGAAGAGGTCAAGATGATGAAAGCTAAGGCTATCAAAGTCTCCAGAATTAGTAGGGAAAAGTTATTCAAAAAGGATAAGCCTAGAAGAAGATAGACAAAGGAAAAGCCTCCACCACTCACAGATGTAATAAAATCTATCACCATGGATGGGAATTTAAAACCCATGATTGAGTACTATGATGGATATAGTGATATTGATAAAAGAAGCCTGGAAGAAGCTACCGTGAAGTATCTAAACATTTTCAATAGATCCCTTATTGAGATTATCTCTAAAATTTTGAAAAACTTAGTAAGTCTTATGAGCATCAGAAAGGAGACTGCTAGAACCAAAGATATTGAGCTAAGAAAACATGTTCTGACAAGATTGTGTCCTAAAATCACTCCAGAAGAAGAGAATTTGATCTCTAAGGAAACCAAAGAGAAATTCATAACCAAAACAAGGATGAACTTGTTGATGCTAGGAGAAATTGACAAAGTAGTCGAGGAGACAGAAGAAATCACCTTGGAAATATTGAGAAAATACAATATTCCTACCACTCATGACAATGTAGGAATAGATGGTGGAAATGGTACACCTGTCCCAGAAGTAAATCTGGAGCAAGAATTAGATAAAGATGAAAAAGTGATTGAGCAGGAAGAAGCATTTGCTGATGTTTTTGAGATAAGACCCTCTCCGGTACATCTTGCTAAGGATGACACTAACAAGGAGAAGATTAAGGAAGAACAGGTCATGAAAATGAAATAGGAGGAGGATACTAATATGGATCAAGAGGATCCAGAGCAAAGCCACAAAGAAGAAGTCCCTATCATAGCAAGAGACACTGCAAATCCTATAAAAGAAGTGTTGGAGAAAAGAACACAAGCCTTGGATGAGCCAAAATTTCTACATGGTCCAATAAACTTGGACACAATGACACCGAAACAGAAGTTTAAGTTTGTTACAATTGTTCAGACAAAGGCTCAAGAGGAGATACTAAAATCACAAATTGAGGACAGTAAATCGATTGATGAAGCATCTAAAATTTTGGAGAAGCTATTGCCCACGTACAAGAGGGATTCTTCCATGCCCCCAACAAGTCATCGGAAGGGATTAATAAGTTCCATAAGCAAATAGTTTGAATCATTTGAAAAATCTTCAGAAACAAAGGTAAGACAAGAATTTGATGAAAAACGTCTAGAACAATTAAACATAATGAGAGAAAAAGACAAAATATCATTAAACAATACAATAGCTAGCATTCAAAAAGATGTGAAGGAGGTTGGAGATGTGTACAAGTTTTGTTTGTCTTGGTCCAAATCTACTCAAGAGATTGAAGAAAAGATAAAGATTTGGAACAAAAACTGTTGGATATTTCTGAGAAATTTGATCTAGAAATAGATTCAGTCACAAGGAAAGAAACAGAAGTCATTAAGATTCACAATGAATTCACTAACTTAATAAATTAGAAATACCAAATAGAAAGTATGATGGGACAACTTAGAAGACTAGTCTGTCCAAAGTTAGATTCATTGACAAATCTTATTATAGAGGCTAAGTTAGCTATCCAAGCAGACACAACTTCTAATCTTCAAAAGGTAGAAGCCTTAATTTTTCTTCTTAGCGATCAAATTTAGATTCTAGAAAATACAAACAAAAGCTAGGATACTGAGTGGACATTGATCAAAAACATATTTAATGATGTGCTTAAACACATGTAATATTAAAATGAAGATTGCACTTGTAAATATGTGAGAGAATATATAAATTTTTGGGACTTTGAAAAAGTTTTGGTTCTAGATCAACACCCTTTGCCATTAATGTCAAAGGGGGAGAAGTAGATCAGTGAAAAATGGATAATCATCTCAGGGGGAGAAAGAAAGTACAGTGTATATAGTAAGGGGGGGCAGTCAAGTATTTTTCACTAAGTGTTGCCATCAATGCCAAAGGGGGAGATTGTTGGCAAGAGACACTGCTCCACTATGGATTTGTATGTTGTCATTGATGGCAACAAGGATCAGAGATCCTATTGCCATGACTTGAAGAGATATCTCCAGAAGAACATGTTGGATTCCATGTCTGGGTGAGAAAATGGCTAAGTACGGAAAGTATGCAGAGTAGAGGACAGTAAGCTAGACAGTATGCCTCCACAGATGATGATCCAGTAATGCAGCTCAATTATGATGTTCTCAATTGTCTGACAGTGTTATGCCTTGGAGATTATGTCCTGACTTCCTCTGGAAGTCATCTTAGAGAAATGTCTAAGTCTGGGTAAGCAAAGGTATAGCAGGAACAATGAACAGGGCATAGTGCAGTGGTTTGCATTCCTCCACAGATAAGTATTTTGTTATGCAGTTGTAAGGTGTTGTAAACACTTATATGAAGTATCTTATCCTAGAGTTATGATATCTGAAGTTCACCAGAGGGTTAGCTACAAGCTATTAAAGTATCGGCATAGTGTCTGACAGAGTTTGATAGAGACAGAGTCTGAGTTCTGATGGTCCGCATTTCTCCGCAAGATGATATGATTCCTTGCAATTCTAAGGGTAAGATTGGGAATGTGTAGAGTCTTTGATATGATTTGGAAGTTCTTTTGTGATCCATAGTAGAAGTTGTAAGTCAGCAGATGAACATGTTAAGCTTACTTTTGAGGAATAGGCCAACTGGTGAGATAAATCATTGTGCGGAGAAAGGATAGTGTGTGAGAGATTCATGCAAGTATTTGAATGATTAGAGCCAACCTATATGAACACATTTGGGGGAAGATTTTGGACTGTGTGACCTATAGTGCATTGGATTAAGCGACAAGGCACATCTTATTATGTACATGTTTTATCTCTTGGATGCCGAACTGATTCCAGAATTAAATCATGATGCAGATATATATATATATAAGAGCGATGATCTTCGGTTGAGTGAGTTGAGAGTGTGGAAGTATATGTGTGTGATGTGAAGATGTGAATAGTGGAGCAGAGTTAGAGGATCAGTAGCGATGAAGACTTGGGATTCATAATATAGTTGTTAAATGACTGCACCCTAGCATAATAGCAGATGCCTAATCAGTATTCAGTTTTCATGTGTGATCTGAGTGGAAGCATGTTTTTGTCATCAAGGCAATGAGCCTCCAATAGGGTTTAACAACCCTTATTGTAATCTTGCTAGGTTTAGGGTTGAGGTAGTGATCCTTCTAAACTTAGTTGTACATCATGGCTGTGAGCCAACATGTTCTAGGCCCGTGAAGTGACCAAACCTGAACATCATTTTTGTAAAGATTGCAATATATATTTGAGAGCTAATCCTCTCCGTGGTTTTTCCCTTTTTGGGTTTTCCACATAAAATCTTGGTGTTATGTGCCATGCTTTTGTGGATGCTATTCAGTTGTATATTTTGCTTCTATTTGATTATTCTTTGAAATGGTTAAAAGTAAAACTACAAGAAAAGATTTATAGAACATTGATTCACCTCCCTCTCTCAGTGTTCTTGATAATCAACATGTGTGACACATAGTGCATTGGATTGAGTGACAAGGTACATCTTTTTATGTACATGTTTCACTTCTTAGATGCTGACCTAATTATGGATTAAATCATGAGGCAGATATATATGAGTGATGATCTTCAGTTGTGGAGAGTGGAAGAGTGTGTGTGTGATGCGAGGATATGAATAGTGGAGTAGAGTTAGAAGATCAGCAGCGATGAAGACTTGGGATTTAGAATATAGTTGTTAAATGACTGCACCCTAGCATAGTGGTAGATGCTTAAGTAGTACTCAGTTCTCTTATGTAATTAGGTTGGAAGCAAGTGTTCATTTTCAAGGCAGTGAGCCTTCAACAGGGTTTAATATCCCTCAAGGTTTAACAACCCTTACTGTAATCTTACTAGGTTTACGGTTGAGGCAGTGAGCCTGCTAAACTTAGTTGTACTTCATGGTAGTGAGCCAGTATGTTAGGCTCATGGAGTGACCAAGCCTAAACATCATTTTTGTAAAGATTGCAATATATATTTGAGAGCTAATCCTCTCTGTGGTTTTTTCCTCTTTGGGTTTTCAATGTAAAATCTTGGTGTTATGTGTCATGCTTTTGTGGATGTTGTTCAGTTGTATATTTTGTTTCTATTAGATTATTCTTTTGAAATGGTTAAAATTAAAAGTACAAAAAAAATTTATAGAACACTGATTCACCCCCCCTCTCAGTGTTCCTAACAATCAACAATTGGTATTAGAGCAAGGTTCCTCAGAACAAGTTTAACAGCTTGAGGAAGATCTCAGATAGTATGATCATGGAAGCACGAAGATATGAAAATTATGAAAGATACAACCAACTAGAAGCAGCTCTCATGGATCTTGAAAATTCTGAAGAAAAGGTTAGGGATCTAAAAGATAACTTGCAACAAGCCAATGAATGGATCTTAAAGCTAAAAGAGCAAGTCAAGAAATTCAAAGACAAATACATAGAAGTCAATGATCAATTGTTATCAGTAAATGAAGCCTTGAATGATTTGGAAGTAGAAGTTGTAGCAAGATCAAGAGCAGAGGATGATCTGAATTCAATTATGAAAAAAAAATTAGAAGATTGTACAAAACTAGAAAAAGAAATTGCAAGTCTAAAATGGACCTAGATAAGGCCAAAAGTTTTGAAGAAAAATTCAAGATAAGTACTGCAAAGCTTGATGAAATGATTGGAAGCCAGAAGAGTACAGATGACAAGCAAGGTTCACTATATGAAAAAGGGGAAAGTTCAAAATCTAGTCAAGTAAACACTAAAGTACAACCAAACAAAGGAAATCAGTTCAGAAATTAGAAAAGAAGACCTAGAAGAACTCTAGTCAGACAACCAAATGCACAAAGGTACCTATCTTTTCATGTTTATTGTAATTCATGTAATAAGTTTGGTCATAAGGCTACTTAGTGTAGGAGAAAAATGAATCAAAAGACTCCATTATTCTCTGGTCAGTGTTTCAATTGCAAGAAAATTGGTCATAGAGAAAATGAGTGTAGAAATCAGATCAAGAAAATTTTCAACTATGGGAAGAATGAATAATCATTCAAAGGAAAATGATTCACTTGCAATAGAACTAGTCATAAAGTTGTTGTATGTAGAAGTAAAGTAAGTCAAAACTCTATTAGGTGTAATACTTGCTATAAAATGGGACACAGATCAAATGAATGCAAAAGCTATGTAAGAACTAATTTTCAAAATACAAGGAACAATCAGTCATTCAATGGAAAGTGTTTTGGGTGCAATAGATTTAGACATATGGCTAATCAATGCAAATCAAATTCAATCAATGGAAGGAATCAAGGTCAAAAGAATGTGGTATGTTTCAATTGCAACAAATCTAGACACATTGCAAGGTTTTGCAGAAGTAGGAATGTGAAGAGAAATCACTATTCTAGAAGAAAGGAAAATAGAGAAGAGGAATGATAAAGGAAAAGAAAAGGCTGATCTAATTGAAACCAAGAAAGAAATAAACAAGGTATGGATTAAGAAAGAAGTAATAGAAGTCAGGGATCAATCCACATCACCATTTGGTGTAGATACTTTCTTTGAGAAGTAAATCCCCCAGCCAGAATGTGGGTACTAGAATTAGGCATGAAGATGTATAATGGAATTTGATGTGACACACCCTTTTAGAAGAAAAACTTGAAGAAAAAGGGTCAATGCGGTATATTGCGGAGCAATCCTAATCGACTGTGTTCTATAGTAAAAGGTTTTAATAGCTTTTTAGAAATGAGTATTTAATGACATTTAGGTCACATCGTGCAGAGATTAAAAAGGAACTTGTTTAATCTCAAAGTTACTTTACACTCAAAGCTATCAAGTATTCAGAGAGATTGGAACAGACCTAGAGCATCAACAACCAAGATTTGAAGGCCCTGAAGAATTTTGGAAAAAGGAAACCCTATTCTGGAAAAAGAGGTATTTGCAACTTGAAACCCTACTGTGAAAATTAAATTTCTCTGGAAAAATGTCTCGCCCCAAGTTTAAGAAATAATTCTTCAAATTGCTGAAAAATAATCCGTTAGGGGCATTCTCAATTACTCCACATAGGGTCATGCATATGGAAGATATCAATACATTCATACCAATTTAAAAGAATATGATCATATGAAGTTAGGTAGACTGTATTTGGACAAACTAACTGCTACAGACATTGTGCTAAAAGATGATGACAAAGTTCTAGGAGAAAACAAATTTGACACTTGGTTGGACTTTCCTTCAATTCTGATTGATGCATGGGTCAAGCTTATTCTAAGAAGAATTCATGATGAATCTTTATGGCTTGATGAACCCTATTTGATAACTAAAGAAGCCATTAAAGTAGTAACTGGTATGAGCTCCTCCGGAAGGGTTCCAGGCACAAAGAAAATGAAGAACAATGTGGTAATGCAGCTAACAGTAGCCAAATTTGAGAAGAATAACCTTATAGTGAATGATATCAGGGATCTGGCTATCAGATTTGCATCAATGATTATCAGATACAAAATACACTTCTCCAACGAGGAAAAATTAGTGTCTACATCAACTATATACATAGTGTATGACATGATAAAAAATAATACGGATTATGATCTTTGTGAATTGCTTCGGAATGAACTTATGGAGAAATTGAAAAGGGCAAAAGAAACTAATCATCCTTTCAAATATGGAACATTGATACATGTTTACTCTTTTATTTCCTAAAAGAGCTACCTAGTCTAGGAAATGTTATCTGGCTTGATCACATTCCTGTGGCTACTCAAATAAGAAATCATTTACAGAGTTTAGGTAATACATATATGCAAAATAAAATCGTGTGGAAATATTTTAGAGATTTTCAATAGAAAATGGTAAGAAGGTTTTGGATACCTAAAAAAGTAGTGATAAAGTATGAAAAGGACATTGTATTCATGGTGGATAAAGATAAATGCTTTATGGAAGCTTTGGAACCAAGAACTGTATGGGTCCCTGCACTAGGTTATGAAGTTGTAGAAGATGTCTTGACTAAATTAGTTGATACACTACTAAGTAAACCTCTGATCCCAAAGAGGAAAAATTTGAGACTTTCTTAGAATTATCTTCCAGAATGTTGATGGAACCTAAGAAGTCAGAAAGAACATCAGATGAACAATTAAGTAAGGTAGAAACCAAATCAGGAGGATCTGAGTTCACAAGTACTCCAATAGAATGTGCATCAAACACTCCAGAAGGAAAGATAAGAGATCTCAAGAGGAGAGATTAGCATCTAGTCCCAGAAAAAGAATAAGGATCTCATCTATTACATAAGCCACAATTGAAGGAGAAAAGAAAAATAAAGTCTCACTTTGTGAAGAAAAGGTGACAAGAGACACTTCTACTTCAATAAAAGAAGACCTAGACAAAGAGAAACAAGATTAGGATGAACTAGAATACTATAGGGCCAATAAATCTAGACATAATGTCTCTAGCATAGAAATTTAAGTGGGCTTCAATTGTTCAAGCAAAGGCTCAAGAAGAGTTGTTGAAATCACTTACTAAGGATAGTAAACTGATTGATGAAGCATTTGGAATTTTGGAGAAGTTGTTGCCTACCCACAAGAGGGTTTCATCCATGCCCCCAACAAGTCATTTGAAGGGATTAATAAATTCAATAAGTAATCAGTTTGAATCTTTTGAGAAAACTGAAGAAACAAAAGTAAGGCAGGAATTTGAAGGAAAAAGACTGGACGAATTAAAGACAATGATAGCCAATGATAAGGTTTCATTAGATAATTCAATATCCAACATTCAAAGAACTATAAAAGAAGCTAGAGATGTGTACAAACTTTGCCTATCCTAGCCAAAATCTACTCAGGAGATTGAAGAAAAGATCAAAGAGCTAGAATAGAGAACGATGGACATCTCTAACAAATTTGATCTGGCAACAGAATCAGTTAAAAATAAGGAAGTAGAAATCATCTGCATCCACGCTGATCTGACTGAGTTATTAAATCAAAAATATCAAATAAAAATAAGAATCGAACATCTAAGGAGACTAGTCTACCCTAAACTGGACTCAATGTCAAATCTTACTGCTGAGGCTAGGGTAGTTGTACAAATAGGCACACCTTCTGATCTCAATAAGGCAGAAGCTTTAGCCTTTCTCTACAGTGGACACATTCAAATTTTGGATAATTCATAGAAATGTTGGGATAATGAGTGGGCATAGATCAAGAGCTTATTCAATGACATTCTCAAATACATGTAATACAAAGAGGTGGATTGCACTTGTAAATATGCGGCTGAGTACATCAATTTTTTAGATTTTGACAAATTTTTGGATTCCAGATCACACCCTTTGCCATTGATGTCAAAGGGGGAGAAGAAACTCAGTGAAAAATGAATACTCATCTCAGAGGGAGCAGGAAAATAAAATGCATATAGTAAGGGGGAGCAGTCAAGCATTTTTCACTAAGTGTTGCCATCAATGCTAAAGGGGGAGATTGTTGGCAAGAGACACTGCTTCAGTATGGATCTGTATGTTGTCATTGATGGTAACAAGGCTTAGAGATCCTATCACCATGATAGGAAGAGATATCTATGGAAGAACATGTTAGATTCTAGGTCCGGTTGACAAAAAATGGCTAGGTATGGAAGGTATGCTGAGTGGAAGACAGTAAGTTAGCTAGTATGCCTCCGCAATTGAAGACTTGTAGATGTGATTTAGGTATGATGTCAATTAGTGTTTGATAGTGTTATGCCTCAGAGATTAAGTCCTGATCCTCTCTAGAAGTCACCTCGAAGAATTGTCTAAGTCTGGGTAAGAAAAGGTATAGAAGGAACAATGAATAGTGCATAGTGTAGTGGTCTGCATTCCTTTGCAGGTGAGTGTTTTGTTATGCAGTTTTAAGGTGTTGCAAACACTTATATGGAGTACCTTATTCTAGATTTAGGAGATCTAAAGTCCACTGGAAGGTTAGCTACAAGCTGCTAAGTATCGGCATAGTGTTTGACAAACAAAGACAGAGTCTGAGTTCTAATTGTCTGCATTTCTCTGCAAGATGATATGATGCCTTGCAGTTCTAAGGGTAAGATTGGGAATGTATAAAGAGTCCTTGATATTTTTTGGAAGGTGTATTGAGATCCTTAGTAAAATTTGTAGGTCAATAGATGAAGTTGTTAAGCACACTCTTAAGGAAGGGGCCGACAAGTATAAAAATCATTGTGCGGAGAAGAGTTAATGTTTGGAGGATTTATGTAAGTAATTTAATGATTAGAACTGACCTATATGAACACACTTGGGAGAATATTTGGATCTACACGACACATAGTGCATTGGATTGAGCGACAAGGTACATCTTTTTATGTACATGTTTCACTTCTTGGATGTCGACCTGATTATGGATTAAATCATGAGGCAGATATATATAAGAGTGATGATCTTCGGTTGTGGAGAGTGGAATAGTGTGTGTGTGATGTGAGGATGTGAATAGTGGAATAGAGTTAGAAGATCAGTAATGATGAAGACTTGGGATTCAGAATATAGTTGTTAAATGACTGCACTCTGGTATAGTGGCAGATGCTTAAGCAGTACTTAGTTCTCTTGTGCAATAAGACTGGAAGCAAGTGTTCATATTCAAGGAAGTGAGCATTCAACAGGGTTTAATAGCCCTTATTGTAATCTTGGTAGGTTTAGGGTTGAGATAGTGAGCTTGCTAAATTAGTTGTACTTCATGGCAGTGAGCCAGTATGTTAGGCTCATGGAGTGACCAAGCCTAAACATCATTTTTGTAAAGATTGCAATATATATTTGAGAGCTAATCCTCTCCATGGTTTTTCCCTCTTTGGCTTTTTCACGTAAAATCTTGGTGTTATGTGTCATGATTTTGTGGGTGCTGTTCAGTTGTGTATTTTGTTTCTATTGGATTATTCTTTTGAAATGGTTAAAATTAAAAGTACAAGAAAAGATTTATAGAACACTAATTTACCCCCCCTCTCAATGTTCCTAACAATCAACAATGATGAAGCCATCATGATCCTTGACATAAGGAAAGGTCATCTCATTATTAATATCCCAAATATTTGCTAATATCTTGACCCAATGCAATATGAATGCAAATCTCAATATCTGGTACATTAACTAAGATCTTGATCTTTACTAATGTGACAGTGATGTCACCTCAACCAATTTGAAATATTAGTAAAAATGCTGATGTCATCCTCATCTTCAGAAAGGGGGTAGGATATTTTGCATAATTGAACATCTGGATATTTCTTAATATCCCCTTATCCTCTCTTGGGACACATAACATGTAGGTTTTTCCAAACTAATAAGATGCTACCATGTGGCACACTGACCGATCCATGTCAGCACACCATAATATCATGACAATGAGACAAAGGTAAGGTGACCCAATCTTTTGATTGTTGGTCAACAATTGACCATTGTCATGCTTACATCATGGGAATATTCAAAAGAGTATGCATATTGCTTAATATCCCTGACATTTGCAAATGTGATGATCCTGTATTAAATGCTACTCTAATGGTAGGTGAACATTCAAAATTTCAAATAACATCGCACCACCTATTAAAATCTCAAAAGCTTAGGGTGTAGATCCATGGATATGAACAACTTAACATTAATTACACCCTAATTCACCAAGTGTTACTAGTTAAAACAAGGATTTGAGTTTATTTTAAGCTTTTCACGTATTCAAGAAGAAATTACAGAGCTCTTGTGTGATTAAGGCACCATTATAGTAACCTGTGAATGCAGCAGAATAGGGTGCACATTCAAACAACAAATAGAGGAGGGTAATTGCAAAGTGAACATGCATATCCAGATATAGATCAAATAGTTTAAAAGGTAGCAAATATCAGGTATGTAACGATGAAACCCTCTTTTGCCATTTATGGGTAAATGAATAGGTAAATGTTGGTTTTTACTAGAGTAAATTAATATGAAGATGTTGAATTATCCTTGTCTAAAGGTCGAAACATCATGATATTAATGTAATTGTTAAATTTGAATGTGCATAAGGCATGTTAGGGTAAGACATACATATGTTTTATCGTAGGATATAATGGAGGTCCATAAGAACAGGTCAAACACAGATTTCTTGAAGCCCATGAGTATACAACCTAAGGGGACATCATTCAAATATGGCTAGATAAATGATACACATTTAGGGAACACTGATCTGGATGAATGGACATCGAAATTAGAAAATGGTAGTTGGAAACCTTTGCTCATCAACATATACAATTAAGGCATGTGGCATGCTAGAGGATTTCCCTATGCAACAGAGGCCATCGAGATGGTAGTTGAGTGTTCTCGTAATTACAATGTTCGCAACAGGAAGGTAGAAAAACATGGTCGGCTATATGCAGACTTCTAAATCGAGGGCATTACCTCATCTTTCAATTTGCCAAAAGGACCTCACATATGTAAAATAGATTTGGGGGAGTTAGAAAAACAATACAATAACACCTAGAAGGATTGTGGAAAAATCATGTTCTCATGGAGGGCTAGTGATAGCACGTATAAAGCTTCAACAAAATTGCCAGTGCATTTATATAAATTTGACTTTGCTCCTGAGTATCAATATATGATGGTTATGCTTATCCGTATGAGGGGAAGGCCAAATGTAGGATATTTTGAAGATTGGATGTATGGTCTTATGAGAATGGTGGAAACTACAGATGAGAAACCCTAATGGACAAGGATTATCAGTGATAGCCTTGATGAAGGCATGAGGAATTTGGGGGGAAAGACAAACATGTTTCACATGACCTCCTATGTGGTTTATGCATGTGCATTCAGAGGGACATTCAATGGTCTGTAGACAATTGGAAGAGTTGGTCGCAACCCTAGAGATGTGAATATATGGGATCATTACCCACAGTTGAAATAGAGAGAATCTCTCCAACACTATCAGAGAGTGAATGATTCATTTATTATGCATTTGGTAAAGACCATGGAAAAAGATATAGCAAAGAGGCTAACTATGGAAGCTCAGGACGTGATATACAAGCATGGGGCTTAGTTTATCCAATTCCCCACATTCACATATATAAGAATAAAGGGTTTCACTTGGCAACCTCTCATGTTGCCAAGATACCCAACAGATAGGGTCATACTGATGGAGATGGCCAGGTAGATATTGCCTTCATTTGAAGCTTTTGTTGAGAAAAACAAGATACCCAATGTCCTGTTCCCACTCATCATTGGGTGGTATATGTGTCCTGGTAAGGAGAGTGCCAAAGAAGCAATAGGGGGATTACAGTTGATGTCCTTATAGCCTTTCCTTTTATCAAGGCAATATGACCCCTATGACAGAATGCAAACACTATTCAAGAAACTGATGCACCAGGTGCATCTTGAAGACTACTAGACCAATTGTGATGATGAGGTAGAAGCGAGAAAGAGAAGCTACCAAAGGCTTACTCTAAGGCAAATTTGCACATTAGATTACATACCAGTTCCAGTACAACTGCATGAAGATGATGGAATGGTTATGTCACAAGAATATGAGGACAAGAAAATATATAATGAAACAATCTCATCCCTTGACTAGAATAAACTAGAGGAGACCTCATTGGAAATTGTAACACAAAAGGTCATGCAGTTGACCAAAGAGTGGGTAGATAGGGAGGTTACTACACTCAAGAACAAAGAAGTGACCCTCACCATTGACAAAAAAGAGAAAGAGGTAAGACCTAACAAATGAGGAATATGATGATTTCTTCAAAGAGGAGAGGGTGTCCAAAGGAGAAAGGAAGCTGGGAGATACACCCAAGGGAACCAAGAAAGGGGACATCAATATAGGTGTGAAAATCATCTGTCAACCCCCATCTAAAAAGGATCTAGCTTCAACCTTTGCTAGTACAACATCCCAAGCACCTCTAGAATAGTAGAAGCCCATCACAAAACCTATTATCACTTGTGACGACTTGGAGGAAAGCACTAATGAAGATGATCTCCTCATAAGGAGGAAGAGAAAGAAAACTCAAGAGATGCCACAAAAGAAGAATCCAGCACTAGCAATGAGAGGGTCATTAGATGTGAACTGTAATATTGTGTTGAAAGGAAAAGGAGGTGAGGGAATCAAGCAAAATTTATAGCATGATGTTCCCATCCCCACCATAGTATAGTTTAAGACTGAGTTAGCTGAGGAAAAGAAAGAAGAGATGAAGAAAAGAGGGGGTGATCACTCCCTTCCCTTAGATGAAATAGTAGAACTTTTCGATGATGAAGTGGTAAGGGAAGTGTCCACTAGCCCTATGGAGACACTAATGAAAAACACAACAATGACTCCCTAAAAGACTCCCATTGTGCAAAAGGAGAGGGAAGAAGAAGATATGGAAGAGGATAGTCCTGAGAATGTGGCACAAAAAATCAGCTCAACAGGACTAGTGGATTAGGTTACCAGCCTGACAGCTATTGACTTAGCATATCAGGGAAATGAAGATGAAAATAAAGGTGAGGACATAGCTCCAGGGCATGATGAAATGGGGGACAATACACCCATGGATGAAGATGAGGGAGTACCTGATTAGTATAATGCTCAAGATAGTGAGCAAGTACATGATAAAGGGACAGAGAAAGAGACAGTTGAATCTCAAGGCCCTAAAGATACTAAGATACTAAAAGCTGGGCAACAAGGTCCATAAGAAGATGATGATAACAAGAAAGGAGAAAATGTTGACAAGGGTAGCCAGGAGGATCATCAGGATGCCCAAGATCTAGGCCACCAAAACCCTAATGTGAACCCATCACCTCAGGATGAGTATGACAAGAGCTTAAAGATAACACAAGAAGATTCCACACATGAGAAGGTTCACAATGAGGAAGAAAAGGAACAGTCACCACAAAGGGTGGAACAGACCATAGGGGCACCAAATGTTTACATTGAACATACAGGCCAAGATGGGTCTAGAGATGATGCGCCACATTGGCTACAACATGAGGTAAATCCTCATACACCGAGTGTTTGTTCAAATTTTGACATATCTACATTATTTTCAGCTGACATAGCCAAACCAAAGAGGAGGGATAGGGCCACCTCTGTAATAAAGAGAGATCAGGTTACAAGCCAAAGAATAGCTCAAGTGGTTGTACCTGTTGTGGACAAAGCCAAGGGAGAAATAAGTGCCAGTGAGTTTCAGATAACCACTGTGGATTTGGGCTTTGCCATGGAGCAGCAAGAAGGCCAGGAGGCCAAGGACATAATAGATTCATTATTTGTCAGAATAGAGAAAGAGAAGAATAAAAATAAATTGCATAAGGAGCACATTGCTCAAATGCAAACATTTATAAAGGGCTTGCTGGCTCCTACTAATATTCCTATCAACACATCCACCCCATTGACCATAATATCTCAGGATGAGATGACGAGATTAGATATAATGAAACATAAGTCGCATGTGATGGATAAATAGTTTATCCAATTCATTATTGAGGCAAAGAAAGTGATAAAGACCTCCCTTGCTAATTGGGGTTTGCTCAGCACATTAAGGAGCAAGGTGGATAAATTGCAGAAGGAGATTGAACAGAGGTCAATAAAATTTGAGAAACATTTGACCACCCTCTCTGAAATGAAGCATATAGATGTGAATGTCCTAATATTCAATAATATCCTGACCAACCAGACATCACAATTGTTGGGTATATGGTATGAAGGTACCAAGTTTGAAGTAAATATCCTAAAGAAGTGTAATGCTAAGCTCATGAATATTAGTTCCAAATTACATGAGTTTTTGTCCAAGGAGGTGGAAATCCTAGAAGCCCTTGAGGAGAAGATTGAAGGAAAAATAGAGAATCAAGATGCCGATTTTGCCCTCAAAGCTTTTTAGTATAATTTCAATCTTGCAGCAGATGACCCACTTAGCCACTTATCTAAAGATATAATAGATAAATCCATGAGGATGAGGGATAAAGTGGAGAAATATAATGAAAAGTTGAATAACAGGAAGACCAAGTGGACTGCATTACAAGCCTAGTTCCAGTCACAAAGGCATGTAGTTACAAAGGCCAAGCTACAAGATGGAGAAGTAGTAGAAATAATTATGCAAGCATATGAACCCATCAGGGGGATTATCAGAGTACAGGTAGAAGATGACTCATCTACTAATGAGGAAGAAAAAGAATAAGTAAGATATAGTGTGACAGGGTCATATGCATGATATGTCAAAAAAGACAACTGTACACCACCATATGGTTGCCAACTAGCAACCTGTGCCACGTGTCTACTTGTTTACTTGGTCAAAGAATGCAACATGAATCGTTGATCTTAGTAGAAAAATGTTGATCACAGGGTATTTTGTAACTGCCTCCTCTCCTTGTCTTATAAAAGGAGATAGAGTGCACATTGTAATTCATTTGAAATTTAATTGAGATTAGACTATTGAAGCATCAGGACTAATTCTCAAGGCCAATTGTAAATCTACACTCTTTTGCATACTTAATGAAGATGAAGTACCTTGATTACATATAATTATAAACATTGAGTAATCTATGAATGGTTTCTAGATATGTGCTTTGATTTGCTACATCCCTTGGAGTATATGTCATGTTGTGCATGTTGTTTTCATTCCTTTCCATCAAAGTTAGCATCAATCATATCTAGTTGTAGAACATCCTGGTGAACATATGGTTTGATTTCCTTCTTTTCATAACAGTGTCAAGAATGTACATGGATCAATGGCTAAAGATTCACTCATTTTAGTAAAATTAGAAAGAATTCATTCAAATTTCTTTAATTTCATTTGATCATAATCACAATTGTAGATACATAGAAAATTCTAAGCAAATACAAGAAAATATGCTAATATATCATAAATAACTGAACATCCTTAGCATATTTGAGCAAATAGCATGTTGAAATGATAAATATCATGCAAATGAACATAAATGATGAAAATAACCATGGAAATATATGCCTATAGGCACATCATTTGAATAGATTTATAGTGTAGAGGTTGATATGCAAAAGAATTGATCAAACTTATATAATAACTACATCATCTAGTTAAGTATAGTAGGATTTAACCTTGTTGTTAAGAAATTTACAGAGAGCAGGTAAGAAAAGATTATCCAGACACAAATTTCTTGGAACCAGAAACGTAAGGCCCCTGAATGGAAAACAACAATGCACATCAAACCATTGAACAATATTAGATGATTATGAACTAATCCATGGAGACTTGGGATCATGAATTCTGTGAATTCATCGTATCTTTCAAGATGATAAAGGTTTTATTTGCATTTCTTTATCTATGTTTGTTTATGAATAACATCATGATCAATACTAAGGTACTTGTTCTCCTCTCTCATTTTATTATTTACCTTCTTCTAGTAATTCTACCTAGTCGGTAGATGACAAAAACAAATAATACTGATATAGACCATGTGTCCCTTAAAAAATCAAAGTAAAAATGGACCTAGTCCATACATGAAGATGGGGTTGATATATACATATATCCAATGCTTGACTAGTAGAATGACTACGTGTGATGTATCATCTTATGGTATTTCTTGTAACTAACATTTTACAATCCACTCAATCTACTCTTGTACACTTTAATTGGTATCTCACCTTGTTGCTACACTCGATTTTGAGGTACCTGCAGTATAGCCCAATGGTTATACTTAGCTCCAAACCCATAGTATATCCTTGGTCCTTGATGTGACTATTTTCATGCATATCTTTAATGAATTGCTTTGGTTATTATCTTAGAGTAATATTTCTAACCTCTCTTATTATCTTATCTTAGCATATTGTATCACTATGTTTGTGGGAACACTCGGTGATCATGAGCACATGTCACCTTGGGGGCATGGGCTTTGCAAGAGCTCTTGTTGTTGCAAGTATGGGCCTAACCAGTGTTGTCATTGATGTCAACATACTCCTGGTGCATTAATGATAAGGATTGGATGAGCTATATGCTGAGGATATTGAGAAAATTAGTCATATCAGGAATAGAGAAAAATAGTGAATTCAACAAGGTAAAGATCCTAGTCAGGATGAAGATAAGAGGATGTGCTTTAAAGGGTTTGTAGATATATGTCTTAAGATGATCTAGTAAAGATTTTAGAGGTCCGCATGAAGATCTAAGGAAGTTATGACCTCTTAAGTAAAACCGGTTCTGGCATATGTTTAGAGGTGACAGAGTGACACAGATAGGTCCGGTGAGATCCAGAAATGCAATATCTTGTTTTGTGGATTTGGTGAAGTGTTTAGGAATTCAATGTGAATTGACAACTCAATTGGTTCATGGTCAAGAGGTCGGCAAGCATCTATTCCAATATAACAGTGATGACAGATTGTGTTCTTGAGGTTCTGGATGAAGGAGAAAATGATTTCAGTAAGCAGAAGTAGTGTGTGTTAGACTTAGGCCCCACAACTGAGAGGGGGGGTGAATCAGTTGTGCAAAACTTTCTTTCTATTAAACACTTAATTCCATTTTGCAATTGAACAACTTAACAATAAATCAATCATGGAAACATAATGCAACAAATCAAGAGTAGAAACACATGAACGCATGAGACACCAAGATTTTGACATGAAAAACCTGATTAAGAGAAAAACCACGGGGTGATTAACCCAAGAATGTATTCTCTGTTAGAAGAATATAAAGAACAAAATGGCACATGCCAATTAGGGCTCACTGCCTGAGCACACTGCTCACAAGAGGCTCACTGCCTACATGAGACACACTGTCTATAAAGAAATAAGTATCACCTACTTGAACTGGAAAATATCATCTTCACCATGCTTGAATCAGTTCCATTAAGCTCAATACTTCTACTCTACCTTTCACTCTCCTCCTCGCTACCACACACTCATTTCCCTCTAAAAATACTTCAAAATGACTTCACAATCCCTTATTTATACAAGGCATCAACTTAGGAATGATCATCTAAGTCGGCAAATATCCACAATAACATCCGCAAGATGTATAACTCATCTGATCGACTTGTTTTAGGAAGAACACCATCATCTGGAAGTTGTTCTTCAAAAGTGAACTCCAACTTTAATGCCAACCACCAACATGAACTGGACACAATCCAAAGATCACCACAAGCTTGCCTGAATCACCAAGAACATCCATACTACATCTACTTATTTGAATCCTTCTCTCCTTCAACCAGAACCTCAAGAAGACAGTCTGTCATCACTGTCACAAAGGGATAGATGCTTGGGGACCTTCAAACCATGAACCAATCTAGTTGACACTCCACAAAGACTTCCTCAACACTCCCTCAAATCCGCAAAACGTTATAATGCAATTCTGGATCTCACTGGACCTATCTGTCTCACTCTATCACCACTAAACACTTGCCGGAACCAATTTTACTTGAATAGCCATAACTTCTTTAGATCTTCATGTAGACCTATGAAAACGCTATTGGACTACCTTAAGACACATCTCTACAAACCCTTTAAAATGCATCCTCTGATCCTCATCCTATCATGGACTTTTACCTTACTGTCTTCCCTATTCTTCTCTGTTCCTGATTGAGACTAATTTTCTCAATATCCTCAGCACACAACTCATCCAATCCTTATTATTAATGCAACAGGGGTATGTTGACATCAATGACAACACCGGTTAGGGCCATACTTGCAACAATCTCCCCCTCTATCATTGATGGCAACATATGATGTGAAAAATTATTTTAACCATCAAGACAAGAACTTCTCCTTACTGTCACAACTCCCCTTATCAGTAACAACCATTCACATGTCTCCTATCCCTTGACTACTCCCCCTTTGATCAGCAACCACTTGTTTTTCACATATTTTTTCTCCGCCTTTGACATCAATTGCAAAGGGCACATACTTGCAATTCTAACACTTCAGAATCATACTTGCTGCTCCCCCTGAGTAGCAGCACCCCATCATCAATCCGGATCACAAGATATGACTGTGATAACCACTGGACTGATGCACCTTAGTTCACCTTAGTTCATCACCAGAGGGGCAATGACCCCTAGCTTCTCTGGATCAAAACTTGAGTGCAACTACCTACTATTGCAATATATTATGCTTCAATTGTAGACAGAGATATTGCCTCTTGTTTCTTGCTTAGCCAAGAACCCAATCTCTTCCCCAAAAAGAATGCTCCACCACTGGTACTCTTCCGGTCATCCACATCTTCTACCCAATCTGCATCTGTATATGCATGAAGAGAGAAATCATGATCTCTAGGATACCATAAACCATACTCAACTGTCCCTTTTAGATATCTAAAAATCCTCTTGATTGCCATTACATGAGATTCTCTAGGATCAGCCTAGAATCTAGCAACAAGACCAACAACCTGCATAATGTCTGGTCTAGTTTGAGTGAGATACAATAGTCCTCTAATCGTTGACCTATACTCTATCTGATCAGCCTTAGGAGAATCATCATATTTTCTCAATTTACATCTGGTTGCCATGGGAGTATTCATTGGTTTTGAGTCTTCCATCCCAAATTTCTTCAACAATTCTTTCACATATTTGGTCTAAGAAATGAAGATTTCTTTCTTTGTTTGTGTGATTTGCAGACCCAAGAAGAAATTCATTTCACCAAGCATGGACATCTCAAACTCACTTTTCATTTGATTTGCAAAAGTTTTACACATACTATCTCTTCCTCCAAAAATGATGTCATCAACAAACACTTCAACAATCAAGATATTTTCATGATCAATTTTGAAATACAAATTACTGTCAGCAGTACCTTTGTTGAAACCAATCTTTAAAATATGCTTATCCAATCTTTCATACTAGGCTCTTGGGGCTTGCTTCAGTCCATACAGTGCCTTCTTCAATTTGCAGACCATATCACCATGATTAGATAATTGAAATCCATTTGGTTGCTCAATGTACACTTCTTCTTCCAAGTCACCATTCAGAAAGGCAGACTTGACATCCATCTGATACACTTTGAAATCTTTGAATGCAACAAATGCAAGAAATAGTCTGACTACTTCAATTCTTGCCATCGGAGCAAAGGTTTCTTCAAAATCAATTCCTTCTATTTGAGAGTAACCCTTGCAGACCAATCTGACTTTATTTCTGATTACTTCACCAACTTCATTCAGTTTGTTCCGGAAGACCCATTTTGTTCCAATCACATTCTTGTTTCTAGGTCTGGGAACAAGATCCCAAGTGTGATTTTTCTCTATTTGCACCAGCTCTTCCTCCATTGCTTTAGTCCAGTTTTCATCGTTGCAAGCTGCATTCACTGTCTTAGGTTCAATCTTTGAAATCAGACAATACTCTTCTGAATCTTGAGCAATTCTCCTTCTTGTTTGTACTCCTTTGCTTTTATCACCTATGATCTAATCTTCAGAGTGATTTAGTCTTACATACCTGGGAACTTTGGGAATTTCTTGCACTTCTGATTCTTGATCAGGCTCATTGAAACTTATTTCTTCTTCCTGGTCTACCGGATTAGTTTGAATCTGACTAACAGATGAGGTTTGAGTTTCTTGAGTCAGAACACCATTTAGATCACCTTCATCATATTCATAAAACCTTGAAGGCTTCTCAATTCCTTCATCAACCTTCACATTGGTACTTTCTATCATCTTTCTCAGTCTTTTGTTATAACACCAATATGTTTTGCTTTGAGTAGAGTAACCCAAGAATATTCCTTCACCACTTCTAGCATCAAACTTTCCTAGATCTTCATCTCTTTTAATGTAACATTTGCTACCAAAAAATCTGAAATATCTCACAGTAGAGGTGATTCCAAACCAAAGTTCATAAGGAGTCTTACCAGTATTGCTTCTGATTTGAACTCAATTGAGAGTATAGACTGCAGTACTGACAGCTTCTCTCCAATAGATGTGAGGAACATTTGCTTCCATCATCATGGTCCTAGAAGCTTCCTGGATGGTCCGGTTCTTTCTCTCCACCACTCCATTCTGCTATGGAGTCCTAGGAGCAGACAACTGTCTCTTTATTCCATGTTTCTCACAGAACTCTAAGAATTCACCGGATGTGAATTCTCCACCTCTATCAGACCTCAGACATTTCAATTTTAATCCAGTTTCATTCTCTACCATAGCCTTGAATATTTTGAATTTCTCAAAGGCTTTTGATTTTTCTTTCAGAAAAGTCACCCACATCATCCGAGAGTAGTCATCAATTAGTAACATGAACTATCTATCACCTTGCATACACTTGATTCTTGCAGGACCACAAAGATTAGTATGAACTAAGTCCAATAATCTGGTAGAAGATAGTTCCTTACTCTTGAATGTGACTCTGTTCAGCTTACCCAGCTAGCATTCCTTGCACAAGCTATTAGTAGGTTTCACCAATTTTGGAAGATCTCTTACAACCTGAGTATTGCTAATCTTGATGATATTATCAAAATTCACATGACACATTCTCCTATGCCATAACCAACTCTGATCAACTTGAACAAATAAACAACTTTTACCAGTACCAACCAAGTGGAAGATATTACCTTTAGTTTGGGTACCGGATGCAATCTCTATTCTGGAGTTTTCAAAGATCTTGCATTTTCCATCTTTGAACCAGAGATCATAGCCTTTGTCCATCAACTGTCCAACATTGAGAAGATTGTGCTTCAATCCTTCAACATATAGTACATTACTGGTTTTGTTTCTTCCATCAAAAGAAATAGTTCCTCTACCTCTGATTCTACCAGCAGAATTATCACCAAACTTTACTATTCCTCCTTCATACCTTTCCAAATCTACAAACTTATTTTTGTCACCTATTGTATGGTGAGAGCATCCACTGTTAATGACCCAATCATCCTTTTCTTCAACTTGGACAGCCAGAGCTCTTTCTACAACTTTATGATTGACAAATTCAGAGGATATTGGTTCTTCTTCCTTGATGGTGATAAACACCCATTCATTTCTGGATTTGTTTCCAGTCTCTGATTCATCATCTGTTACTCCTTCATTGTTGTCTTCTTAATGAACATAGTAACAATTCTTTTGGAGCCTTGATCTGTTAGGATTTGGCCTTGAAAATCTTTCTGGACATCTTGATGCAAAATGACCAATCTTATTGCAGTTAAAACACTTAAAAGGCAATTTCCCTTCATACTTACCGGAGCCTCTTGGCAGTCTCTTTGCAATACGGGCTTCAAGTTGAGTAGTTTCTACTTCTTCTTCTTCTAGGTCTTTTCTTGCTTTTTCATACCATGATAGTTTCTTTGAAGAGTTCTCTCCCAGATCAAACCTTTGTTTACCTTTTATAGAGGCACTGGCTTTGAATGCAGATTCAGTCTTGGGGGGATCATCTCTAAAATCGGTCATTTCAAATGCAGCCAATTTGCCAGCCAATTGATCTCTTGTGATAGTTGTATGGGCTCTGAATTCATCAATGGCAGCAACCTTGATTTTGTAAGAGGCAGGAAGGGGTCTGAGAATTTTGCCAACAATCTCATTTTCATCCAAGACTCCACCTGCATTTCTAATTCCACAAACAAGCTCATTTACTCTTGGCATAAAGATAGTAATATTTTCATCATCTCTCATCTTCAGGTTTTCAAATTTCCCTTTTAGACTCTGTAACCTTGCACATTTAACATACTGGTCTCCTTCATGCAAAAGTTCCAATTTTTTTCAAATCTCATAAGAAGTTGGTAGGTTAATAACATTTGAGAGCTCTAAATCAGAAAAAGTGCTTAGAAGAGCTTCTATAGTCCGCAAATTGTTTTCAGCATCTGTGATTTCATTTGGAGCTTTTGGACCACCCTGTGGATGTGTGTACTGTGTTGTAGCCATGGTCCAGTAAACCCTTCCCATACATTGCAAGTGACATTTCATCTGACCTTTCCACAGACTAAAATTGGTTCCATCAAACTTTGGACTATCCTTCTTATAGGACGACATCCTGGATCTCCTCAAGTAGTTAAGCTCCTTTTAGAGGAACTTGGCTCTGATAGCAATTGTTAGACTTAGGCCCCACAACTGAGAGGGGGGGCGAATCAGTTGTGCAAAACTTTCTTTCTATTAAACACTTAATTCCATCTTGCAATTGAATAGCTTAACAATAAATCAATCATGGAGACATAATGCAACAAATCAAGAGAAGAAACACATCAATGCATGAGACACGAAGATTTTGACGTGGAAAACCCGGTTAAGGGAAAAACCACGGGGTGATTAAACCAAGAATGTATTATCTGTTAGAAGAATATAAAGAACAAAATGGTACATGCCAATTAGGGCTCATTGCTTGAGCACACTGCTCACAAGAGGCTCACTGCCTACAAGAGACACACTGTCTATAAAGAAATAAGTATCACCTACTTGAACTAGAAAATAGCATCTTCACCATGCTTGAATCAGTTCCATTAAGCTCAATACTTCTACTCTGCCTTTCTCTCTCCTCCTCGCTACCACACACTCATTTCCCTCTAAAACTACTTCAAAATAACTTCATAATCCCTTATTTATACAAGGCATCAACTTAGGAATGATCATCTAAGTCGGCAAACATCCACAATAACATCCGCAAGATGTATAACTCATCTGGTCAACCTATTTTAGGAAGAACACCATCATCCAGAAGTTGTTCTTCAAAAGTGAACTCCAACTTCAATGTGGACCACCAACATGAACTGGACACGATCCAAAGATCACCACAAGCTTGCCTAAATCACCAAGAACATCCATACTTCATCTGCTTCCTTGAATCCTTCTCTCCTTCAATCGGAAGCTCAAGAACACGGTCTGTCATCACTGTCATAGAGGGATAGATGCTTGCAGACCTTCAAACCACGAACCAATCTAGTTGACACTCCACAAAGACTTCATCAGCACTCCCTCAAATCCGCAGAACATTATAATACAATTTTGGATCTCACCGGACCTATCTGTCTCACTCTATCACCACTGAACACTTGCCAGAACTAGTTTTACTTGAATAGCCATAACTTCTTCAGATCTTCATGCAGACCTCTGAAAACTCTACTGGACTACCTTAAGACACATCTCTACAAACCCTTTAAACCGCATCCTCTGATCCTCATCCTATCGTGGACTTTTATCTTACTGTCTTCCCTATTTTTCTCAGTTCCTAATTGAGACTAATTTTCTCAATATCCTCATCACACAGCTCATCCAATCCTTATTATTAATGCAACAGGAGTAGGTTGACATCAAATCCAATCCTTATTATTAATGTAACAGGAGTATGTTGACATCAATGACAACACCGGTTAGGCCCATACTTGCAACAGTGTGGAGGTTCTTAGTGATTCAAGCAAGCTTGTGGAGGTCTTTGGATTGTGTCCAATTCATGTTGGTGGTCCGCATTGAAGTTTGAGCTCGTAATTGAAGAATTACTTCTGGATGATAGTGTTCTTCATAAGTCTAGCTGACTGGATGAGTTACACCTCCTGTGGATGATCTTGAAGATGTTGTATGAAGATTGGCATGTTCCTAGAAGAAGATTGAAGTCTCAGATCTGTGTGGCCGACAGTGTGTTGATCCACGTGAAGTCTTTTGTAATTTTTCATGTTGTATTAATGTATTTGCTCTGTAATGGTTGCTAACTTGGATGACTATTCCTAAGTCAATGTCTTGTATAAATAAGAAATTGCAAAGTCATTTCAAAGTATCTTGTAGAGATGAGAGAGTGGTAGAGAGGAGGAGAGCGAAAGACAAAGCAGAAGTTTTTGGGCATAAATGGAACTGACTTAAGCATGGTGAAGATGCTATTCTTCAGTTCAAGTATGTAATACTTATTATTTTCTAGACAGTGTGTCTCCTGTAAGTAGTGGGCCTCTTGTGAGCAGTGTGCTTGGGTAGTGAGCCCTAATTGGCATGTGCCATTTTGTTCTTTCTATTCTTCTAATAGAGAATACAATCTTGGGTTAATCACCGTGTGCTTTTTCCCTTAACCAGGTTTTACACGTCAAAAATCTCGGTGTCATATGTGTGAATGTGTTTCTGCTCTTGAATTATTGCATTAAGTGTCATGATTGATTTATTATTGTGCTGCTGAATTAAGAAAAGGATTTAAGTGGTTAATTGCAAGAAAGTTTTGAACAACTGATTCACCCCCCCTCTCATTTCTCTGTCCCAAATCTAACAATTGGTATTAGAGCTAAGTTCCTCTCAGAGAGCTTAACCGCTTGAGGAGATCCAGGATGTTGCCATACAAGAAGGATAGTCCAAGGTTTGATGGAACTAATTACTCTCATAGGAAAAGTCACATGGAGTGCCACTTGCAATGTATGGGAATGCAGTATTGGGTTATGGCCTCAAAGAAGTATGATCCCCCACAGAATGGTCTGTGCACCGTAGATGAAATGAGAGATGTTGAAAACAACCTGTGGGGTAAAGAAGCTCTTCTAAGTGCCTTATCTTATTCAGAACTGACAAACGTTGTTGATCTAAAAATTGCATATGAGATTTGGCAAAAATTGGAACTTCTGCATGAAGGAGATAAGTATGTGAAATGTGCCAAGCTATAGAGTCTGAAAGGAAAATTCAAAAACTTGAAGATGAGAGAAGATGAAAATATCACTACATTCATGCCCAGAGTAAATGAGCTTGTTTGTGGCATTAGATGTGCTGATGGAGTCTTGGATGAAGATGAGATTGTTGGCAAAGTTCTCAGATCCCTTCCTGATTCTTACAAATACAAGGTTGCTGCCATTGAAGAATTCAGAGCCCATTTAGGTGTCACAAGAGATCAATTGGTTGGTTAATTGACTGCATTTGAATTGACCAATTTTGGAGATGCCCCCCCAAGATTGAATCTGCATTCAAAGCTAGTGCATCTGTAAAAGGCAAACAAAGGTTTGATCCAGGAGAGAACTCTTCAAGGAAACTATCATGGTATGAAAAAACAAGAAAAGACCTGGAAGAAGATGAAGCTGAAACTGCTCAACTCGAAGCCCTTATTGCAAAAAGGCTGCCAAGAGGATCTAGTAAGTATGAAGGGAAATTGCCTTTTAAGTGTTTTAACTGCAATAAGATTGGTCATTTTGCCTCAAGGTGTCCGAAAAGATTTTCAAGGCCAAATCCTAACAGATCAAGGTTCCAAAAGAAATGCTATTATGTTCATGAAGATGATGATGATGAAGGTGTAATAGATGATGAATCAGAGATAGGAAACAAATCTGGAAGTGACTGGGTGTTTATTACCATCAAGGAAGAAGATCCAATGCCCTCTGAATCTGTCAATCATAAAACTGTTGTAAAAGCTCTGGCTGCCCAAGTTGAAAAAAAGGATGATTGGGTCATTGACAGTGGATGCTCCCACCATATGACAGGTGACAAAAACAAGTTCATAGATTTGGAAAGGTATGAAGGAGGAGTTGTAAAATTTGGTGATAATTTAGCTGGCAAAAGTAGAGGTAGAGGAACTATTTCTTTTGATGGGAAGAAAAAAACCAGTAATGTACTATATGTTGAAGGCCTAAAGCATAATCTTCTCAGTGTTGGACAGTTGGTGGACAAAGGCTATGATCTCCAGTTCAAGAATGGAAAATGAAAGATCTTTGAAAGTTCCAGAACAAAGATTGCATCTGGTACCCAGACTAAAGGTAACATCTTCCACTTGGTTGGTACTGGTAAAAGCTGTTTATTTGTTCAAATTGATCAGAGTTGGTTGTGGCATAGAAGAATGTGTCATGTGAATTTTGATAATATCATTAAAATAAGCAACACCCAGGCTATGAGAGATCTTCCAAAACTTGTAAAACCTACTAATGGTATGTGCAAAGAATGCCAGTTGGGTAAGCAGAGCAGAGTCACTTTCAGAAGTAAGGAACAATCTTCTATCGGATTATTGGACTTAGTTCATACTGATTTATGTGGTCCGGCAAGAATTAGGAGTGTGCAAGGTGATAGATAATTCATGCTATTAATTGATGACTACTCTCGGATGATGTGGGTAACTTTTCTGAAGGAGAAATCAGAGGCTCTTGAGAAATTCTAGATATTCAAGGCTATGGTGGAGAATGAAACTAGATTGAGCATAAAATGTCTAAGGTCTAATAGAGGTGGAGAATTCACATCCGGTGAGTTCATAGAATTCTATGAGAAGCATGGAATAAGAAGACAATTATCTGCTCATAGGACCCCACAACAGAATGGAGTAGTGGAAAGAAAGAACCAGACCATCCAAGAAGCATCTAGAACCATGATGATGGAAGCAAATGTTCCTCAGATCTACTGGAGAGAAGATGTAAGCACTGTAGTCTACACTTTTAATCAAGTTCAAATCGGAAGCAATACCAGTAAGACTCCTTATGAACTCTGGTTTGGCATTACTCCTACTGTGAAGTATTTCAAAATCTTTGGTAGCAAATGTTACATTAAAAGAGATGAAGATCTAGGCAAGTTTGATGCTAGAAGTGATGAAGGAATATTCTTGGGTTATTCTACTCAAAGCAAAGCATATCGGTGTTATAACAAGAGACTAAGAAAGATCATAGAAAGTACTAATGTGAAGGTTGATGAAGGGATTGAAAAACCCTCAAGGTTTTATGAATATGATGAAGATGATCAGAATAATGTTTTAATCCAAGGAGTCCAAGCCCCTTCTGAGATTCAGATTCAAACTGATCCGGTAAACCAGGAAGAAGAAATAAGTTTGAATGAACCTGTTCAAAAATTAGAAATGCAAGAAACTCTGAAAGTTCTTAGGTATGTAAGACTGAATCACTCTGAGGATCAAATCATAGGTGATAAAAGCAAAGGTGTACAAACAAGAAGAAGGATTGCTCAAGATTCAGAAGAGTATTGTCTAATTTCAAAGATTGAACCTAAGACAGTGAATGAAGCTTGCAATGATGAAAATTGGACTAAAGCAATGGAGGAAGAGCTTATGCAAATTGAGAAGAATCACACATGGGATCTTGTTCACAGACCTAAAAATAAGAATGTGATTGGAACCAAATGGGTCTTCTGGAACAAACTGAATGAAGATGGTGAAGTAGTCAGAAACAAAGCCAGATTGGTCTGCAAGGGTTACTCCCAAGTAGAAGGAGTTGATTTTGAAGAAACTTTTTCTCTGGTGGCAAGAATTGAAACAGTTAGATTGTTTCTTGCTTTTGTTGCCTTCAAGGATTTCAAAGTATATCAGATGGATGTCAAATCTGCCTTCCTAAATGGTGACTTGGAAGAAGAAGTATACATTGAGCAACTGGATGGATTTCAACTGTCTGATCATGGTGATATGGTCTGCAAGTTGAATAAAGCACTATATGGACTCAAGCAAGCCCCAAGAGCCTGGTATGAAAGATTGGATAAGTATCTTTTAAAGATTGGTTTCAACAAAGGTACTGCTGACAGTAATTTGTACTTCAAAATTGATCATGAAAATATTTTGATTGTTGAAGTGTTTGTTGATGATATCATTTTTGGAGGAAGAGATAGTATGTGCAAAACCTTTGCAAATCAAATGAAAAGTGAATTTGAAATGTCCATGTTTGAGGAAATGAATTTCTTCTTGGGTCTGCAAATCACTCAAACAAAGAAAGCACTCTTCATTTCTTAGACCAAATATGTGAAAGAATTGTTGAAGAAATTTGGAATGGAAGACTCAAAACCAATGAGTACTCCCATGGCAACTAGATGTAAATTGAGAAAAGATGATGACTCTCCTAAGGTTGATCAGAAAAAGTACAGATCATTGATTGGAGGATTGTTGTATCTCACTCAAACTAGACCTGACATTATGCATGCTATTGGTCTTGTTGCTAGATTCCAAGCTGATCCTAGAGAATCTCATGTCATGGCAATCAAGAGGATTTTTAGATATCTAAAAGGGACAGTTGAGTATGGTCTATGGTATCCTAGAGATCATAATTTCTCTCTTCATGCATATACAGATGCAGATTGGGCAGGAGATGTGGATGACCAGAAGAGTACCAGTGGTGGAGCATTCTTTTTGGGGAAAAGATTGGTTTCTTGGCTAAGCAAGAAACAAGAGGCAATATCTCTGTCCATAGCTAAAGCAAAATACATTGCAGCAGCAGGTAGTTGCACTCAAGTTTTTTGGATGAAGCAGATGCTAAGAGACATCATAATGGAGTATGAGGAACCTATCACAATCTTCTGTGATAATTCAAGTGCAATAAATATATCTAAGAATCCGGTGTTGCATTCAAAGACTAAACATATATCAATCAAGTTTCACTTTTTGAGAGAACAAGTAAACAAGAATGAAGTCAGATTGGAGTTTGTACCTTCCAAGGATCAGATTGCAGATATTTTTACTAAACCTCTACCTAAGGAATCTTTTGAGTATCTTAGGGAGAAGTTAGGGGTTATCACCCCTCCAGTGATGAACTAAGGTACACTAATGTGCATCAGTCTGGTGGATATCACAGTCATATCTTGTGGTCCGGATTGATGATGGGGATCTGCTACTTAGGGGGAGCAGCTGGTATGATTCTGAAGTAGTGGAGTTGCAAGTATGTGCCCTTTGCCATTGATGTCAAAGGGGGAGAGAAGACATGTGAAAAACAAGTGATTGCTGATCAAAAGGGGGAGCAGTAAAGGAAGAGAAGACATGTGAATGGTTGTTGTTGATAGGGGGATTTGTGTCAGTAAAGAAAAGTTCTTGTCTTGATGGTTAAAACAGTTTTTCACATCTTATGTTGCCATCAATGACAAAGGTGGAGATTGTTGCAAGTATGGGCCTAATCGGTGTTGTCATTGATGTCAACATACTCCTGTTGCATTAATGATAAGGATTGGATGAGCTGTATGCTGAGGATATTGAGAAAATTAGTCATATTAGGAACAAAGAAAAATAGTGAAGTCAACAAGGTAAAGATCCCAGTCAAGATGAAGATCAGAGGATGCGCTTCAAAGGGTTTGTAGATACGTGTCTTAAGATGATCCAGTAAATATTTTAGAGATCTGCATGAAGATCTGAAGAAGTTATGGCCACTTAAGTAAAACTGGTTCTGGCAGATGTTCAGAGGTGACAGAGTGACACAGATAGGTCCGATGAGATCCGGAAATGCAATATCTTGTTCTACAAATTTGGTGGAGTGTTTAGGAAGTCAATGTGAATTGACAACTCAATTGGCTCATGGTCTGGAGGTCCGCAAGCATCTATTCCAATATAACAGTGATGACAGACTATGTTCTTGAAGTTTCGAATGAAGGAGAGGATGATTTTAGTAAGCAGAAGTAGTGTGGAGGTTCTTGGTGATTCAAGCAAGCTTGTGGAGGTCTTTGGATTGTGCCTAGTTCATGTTGATGGTTTACATTGAAGTTTGAGCTCGCAACTAAAGAATTACTTCTGCATGATAGTGTTCTTCATAAGTCTGGCTGAGTGGATGAGTTACACCTTCTGCGGATGATCTTGAAGATGTTGTATGAAGATTGGCATGTTCCTCGAAGAAGATTGAAGTCTCAGATCTATGTGGCCAATAGTGTGTTGATCCATGTGAAGTATTTTGTAATTTGTCATGTTGTATTAATGTATTTGCTTTGTAATGGTTGCCGACTTGGATGATTATTCCTAAGTCAATGTCTTGTATAATAAGGAATTGCAAAGTCATTTCAAAGTATCTTGTGGAGATGAGAGAGTGGTAGAGAGGAGGAGAGCAAAAGGCAAAGTAGAAGTTTTTGGGCTTAAATGGAACTGACTCAAGCATGGTGAAGATGCTATTCTTCAGTTCAAGTATGTAATACTTATTATTTTGTAGACAGTGTGTCTCCTATAGGCAGTGGGCCTCTTATGAGTAGTGTGCTTGGGCAGTGAGCCCTAATTGGCATGTGCCATTTTGTTCTTTCTATTCTTCTAACAGAGAATACAATCTTGGGTTAATCACCCCGTGGTTTTTCCCTTAACTGGGTTTTCCACATCAAAAATCTTGATGTCATATATGTGAATGTGTTTCTACTCTTGAATTATTGCATTAAGTTTCATGATTGATTTATTATTGTGTTGCTGAATTAAGCAAAGGATTTAAGTGGTTAATTGCAAGAATGTTTTAAACAACTGATTCACCCCCCTTCTCAGTTGTCTGTCCCAAATCTAACACTTGTTTCCTTGCATGTTTTCTCTCTACCTTAACGTGCTTGATATCGGTACATGACATCAACCACCTTAAGGTGGGGGCATATATAGTGATATCTATCTAATGCTTTTGATACTAACAAAGCATGTTTGTAAGCCTTCTTCGCAAGGTGGGATATTGTATCTCTGATGCGAGTACACATATTTATTTAAATTGCAATAAAAAATCCTTCTCCATGACGCGAGATAGCATATCCTTTTTATCAAGAAGTCATATGTACAAGGTGGGATAACATATCTCTTGAGCTAGTGTGTATCCTTTTATTCAAAATCCCTCATCATGACGCAAGATGGTGTATCTCTTGAGCTAGTGCACATCCTTTTATTACAAAAGTCCTCCATGGAGGAAGGGTTGGATCTTGAGACTATCCACCCTTAATCATGTTTTTGGCAGTTCTTGTGGCATAAGCCCAACTGTCAGGTGTGTCTACAGCATGTTTGAGATGGCAAGGCTTAGCAATAAGCTCCTTCCATCACCTGTGTTTTTCATGTATAAGATGTATAATATTTCTATGGCATGCTATATGGCACTCATGTATTTTATGTGTCTTCTATGTGTTTTCCCCCATGTGTGGTTTCAAGGGTGTAGTGATGAGCTCCTCCCACACTCATGTTTTGTATGGCGTGTTTTCCCCCAAGTGTAGTATCAAGGGTGTAGTGATGAGCTCCTCCTACACTTTGGGTTTTGTATGGCATGTTTTCCCCCATGTGTGGTTTCAAGGGTGTAGCAATGAGCTCCTCCCATACTCTAGTTTTGTATGGCATGCTTTCCCCCTGGTGTAGTTTCAAGGGTGTAGCGATGAGCTCCTCCTACATTTTGGGGCTTTGTGTTGCAATTTTATTTCCATGCATATATATATATATGAAAATGTTATATCAATGTAATCATCATGACTTCTCTCATGTCTTCTCCATGTCTTGCATGCTTCCTATTGTCTTCATTGTGTTTTGCATGTCTATGATCTATCTTCTAGTGCTTACCTAAGACTGGGGGCTAGAAATAGTTCCTCAATCTTTGTGTATGCCTTAGCTTCAAGTGCCTGGCATGTTTGACTTGTTTTCAACCATACTTTAATGCATGTATTGTCAAAAGATCATACATACATTAAAGTGGGGGCTAAATGTTATGTCGTAAAATGTCTCCTAGGACTTTTACCTCCTAATTTTAGCTTCTAGGTCCCTTTGATTTAATCATGCATGTTAAAAATGAATCTTGGAGCAAAATACCCTAAAACACATGTCAAATAGGGCTTAGGGGCTACTCTTAAGCTTAAACAAGCCACAAAATAGGACCCTAGACTTGGGCACCCATGTCCCAGTCTAGACCTATTGTTTCAGGACCCAAATTTTAAATGTTCACAAAGTGACTGTTAAAAGGTTTCCCTTTGTCAGTCTATTCAATTTGAATTATGACTGTTTAGTGGGAATGCATATATAAACATGTTTAGGACTTCATTTTACACCTAGATGGATAATGTGAACTTGTGATCTTGTGCTAAGGATATTCAAGGCTTTCATTGTGTTGTAAAGTAGTATTGTGTCATGTTTGTACTTGTTTGTTGCAAATTTGTCTTCATCAATCCATCTCCTCATGGCGCATGAAAGATCTTCATCTCCCTGTGAGAGTTTCACCTCTGAGGTGACATCTATTTTTTGTTTCAATCAATTTATCATATCATTTTCTTTTACCTCTATCTACCAAGGGCACACACTCTATCTAACAATGGTGTTGGAAGGCTTGAATACTATTCCAGGGCTTGATCAAGGCAATCTCCTAAACACCACAACCCCCTAAATCCTCTTGTGATTGCAGGTTACAGATGTCGAATCTTGAAGAGAGGAGTTGCAGGAGATTAGAGTAGAGCATAAAGATTCTAGATTTGAAGGAAATAATAGAAAACATCGCTAATTAGACACAAGTGCCCGCTCTTTTGTCCTCCAATTTGGTAGTGTTGGGAATCTTTGAGCAGGTTACAGTTTGAAGCATATTTTGATCCAAAGCCCTCAGAAAAGTACCACCTTGGACACTAGTGCCCACTCATTTATCCCTGAATTTTCTATTTTTCTGGAACCCAAAATATGGTATGTATCTAATCTACATTTAGTGCCTTCCTATGCGAGCATTTGTCAGGTTTCGACCATTTGTTTACGATATTGCTTAATTAGGGTTTTAGTCCTAATTGGACTAGGGTTTTAACAAAATATCAATCTATTCTATCTTTCCAATCATCTCATAGTGACGTCAGACCTATAGCTGACTCCTCTATCATAGTAGTGACTTAGCTCGATCTATGTCCTTAAATGTATGTGTGAAAGAAGGGTTTGATTGAATCTAATTAACTATACACTTTTCATCTTCCTTTCAATCCCATTTTTCATACATAATAGTAAATAAGTTACCTCTTCATCAAATGTGCCTAGGTATAAAACTAGACCCACTATGTCATTTGGCCTGATATTCTTTGGGATATTTCTTATTGTCTTTGTGAACCTCAAATTGAAAGCTAGAACCATCTCCTCTTCATCCTTCTAAATATGAAAAAGTGTATTGATCAATGAACCCATATCAACCCTTTCACCAAATTGATCAATAAATATTTCCTTGAATTCTTGCCATGAAGAAATGCGATGCATAGGCAAATTTGAAAACCAATCCCTTGCATCTCCTTTTAAAGATTGAAAAAATAACTTAATAACAACATCTTTTGCATCAACCTCATAATCTCCCATTAGGTCACTAAAAGTCTGTAGGTGTTTACTGGCTGATTCAGAACACTTCCCACTAAACTTGGACAAAAAATTTCTAACTTCACTGGGAATATGGTTAAAACACCCATGGACGCCACTAAAAATTATTGGTTGGTATCTTTCCATAAAGAAGATAGTTCTCTGAGGATGCAACAGGGGTATTTGGGAATATTGCATTGTGACATTTAAATGTGTAGGAGGATGAAAAGAATAGTAAGCCATACTCAAATATACTTTTAATGAAAGCATATTTATCTCCCAACCAAACCCTTATTTCTCCACTGTCTAATCATTACTTATTACCAGATTTAAAAATAATTTTTTCGTATCTTTTCCTAAGTTGTAGAAAGCCTACAAGTCTATCGTCAAGGTATATTTTCATTCATAATGGGAATAACATTCTATGCAAAGAACTTTCATAAACCACTTCTACACATTTGATTTATTCTACTTTGAAGATGAAGCAATAATGAAGGATGAAATACCTAGAAATTATCACAGATCTCACAATTTTCTTCCCATGACTGGGAACTTTGTAGATTTATGCAATATGTTTGCTTAAACAAAAACAATTCTTCAAAAATTGATCATGTTCACTCGTAGATTCACCACCTCCTCAAAGAGGATAAAATCTTCAAGAAAATGAAAGCTCCTCAAAGATCAAACACTTTTCTGAGTCCATTCCACTAGCAGAGTCACTCGTATTTCACAAAACATATAGATATGTTTTCACCAGTTTGGAGATATGCAGAGTCACCACCCAAGAATGGGAAGTGGAATATGAATGCACAGAATGGTACATGTTATGTAGATAATATGTGAAACTCTCAACTCTCATAGAATCTAGATATACTAGACAACTTGAAACATTGAAATGACTCAAAATTATTTAAGGATTGAACACTATTCTAGCCAACTACCCAACAAAGTTGCCAATCTGTTGGTGTTTCCAACTGATTGCCTAAAATCCTCTAAAGATTTGCCAAATACTTATGATTGAGGGTTCTAAGCCAGTGGTCAATGAACGAGAGCCCATTCAATGACAATCCCCTACATTTTCTGGCTCTATTAAACCAAGGGGGGTTACCCTTTTTATAATACTCAAAGCTTTCCACCGGTTTACAAATGGAGTATTGTCTAACATATCTACTCTCTACTTAAGATCAAGAATTCATGAGATTTAAAGCAACTTGGCAATGGTTCTTGACAACTATGGATTATAGGCTTAGGGAGCAGGTATTCTTAAAACTAGAGAATACATAAAAATAAAAGATATTCATGATGATTTCTTAAAGAGTGGATTGATTCTAGTAGGGTGGTAGCTTTTTGATCGGTGCCTATCTAGGGTATAGAGTCATTCTTAGATACCAAGTACATCCAACATATCAAATGGGTTTAATCACAAGGCTCATGATGTTAATGCTTTGCATCAAACATTCCTAATTAGAGTTTTGATCTAAATACTACTTAGAGATCTAGAATATTGTATTTAAACTCTTGATTCTTATAATTGCAATTTAATCTACCCCTTAAGAAGATGCTAAAACAAGAAGAAAACCATGTCCTTGACATAGAGATGAAATAAATATGACTTTCTATTAATTTTAGAAGAATTTCAGTACAATATATGGAAACAAAATGAATCAAAATTCATGTATTATATTTTCTTGCTCTGATCAAAACTTAAATGTACAAAAATGTATCTAATACATCAAACATTTCCTATTCCCCTGAAATAACACTATAAATAAATTTTCTGGGACCACAGACATAGAAATTTTGAACCCTTAATACAAGAGATAACACCCTTTTATAATTTCAAGGGGTCTCTTATATTCATTGAGAAACATACATGAGAAACCACATTATGTTGAGGAAACCATCATTTGAGGAATCAAAAACATTTTCCATAATGGAAAAAGAAAATTGCATTTTGTTCTATATGCTCCTGCTTTCTAGCATGATAAATGAGTAATCATTCCGTTATCCTCCTAGGACACATGCCATATTGTACCACATAGGTACTTAAGTACAACAAACTTATGTTGTGCTTCTCCCCTTCAAGCATGGGTTTGCATGACTCCCCATATTTCAATCTAAGGCTGCAAACTACTAGAACCTTCAATGTTCTTGAGGCAGCCACCTACTGCTAAAATAGGAAGCAAGTGTAATCTCCTTTGTGAGGAAGCAACTGTAGGTGTCTCTATGAACTATACAAACAACTAACTATTGTTGTCAATTTACCTCTATTTCCTTATCACCAGCTAGACCATCTTGATGAAATGTCCTCCATCTGTCACACCTACACCATCGATTACCTACCTAGGAGAGGACACATGTCCTTACTACGCACTTGCACATTCACGAATTAGAAACTAGCTCAATAATTTGCATGGAGTGTACACCATTAGATCAACCTTAGTGGGAGAGATTAAAACATCACTGTCGATTCCAACCTGACTGGGGGATAGGTGGCATTATCACACACCTACATGGTTTCAAAATTATTCATTTTTAGACCTTAAGCATGATGTGCTTTTTCATACTTCGGGACCAACAATATTGGAGTACGTGGCATCCTATATTTGTAGAGCCCACAGGTGAATCTCCTCTGCCACTATAGTATGGCCACATGTCAACATTAGCCTGATTCAAGAATCCTTAGGGACCAAGCATTTTAAATGAATGGCATTAAACGCCAAGTGTCAAACTTGTGCAACAGTGCAAGTAGATAAAAGAAGGCCCTCGACATAGATATGCTATGCGCTGGGGTGAGTAAAGAAAGGACACTTGGTAGATATTCACTTAGCCAGATTTTTAAAACCTAAACAAATGGGATGGTAGATCGGAAGTAGCCAATCTTCTAACAAGAAGGGGTTGGTATTCACACGATGAGGTCAGGGACAAGATGTGGCTTAAGTCTTCAGGTGACCAGCTAAGGAAGTCACTGATAGATTAGAACAAAAGGGTTACTTGCAAAGGTATGAAGGGTATAGGGCTTTAGGAAATGATATTCAAACCTAGGCAGACACACTAAAATCCTAGAATTTTTGAACCTAATGTGATTTAAAGATTGACCTTACCCATGGTTCAGATGTTTGGTTTATCATGATTTCTAAGGATGAAAGTTTCTTATATGATTTGAGTTTCATCATGTTTGAATCTAAAAAGATGATTAACCTAGAAAACTAGTACAAATGAATAGATATTAAAATATGAATGCAAATGATACAAAATCAAAATAGCAGCATAGAGTTAGTCTCCATGAGAGTAATGTAAATGCTCCAGAAGCAAAATAGCATTAAGAGGATTCAAAAGAAAAATATGCCTAATACAAGCTAGGTACCATGTTTATATAGAAAAGGGAGAGGGTGGAGGTGGCAACACCAACTAATAGGAAACAACCATCTATCAGTCTAAAGATAGCAAAGTATCTTCCCAAGGTAGCTAATGGGTGCTCCCTTGTAGGGCAGTTACACCTCATAAACCATTCACTTAATTAAACATCCTTTATGAACCTAAGGAAGATTAATAAAAGGTGTAGGAAAAACCTAGGAATATAGGAAACTAAATAGCCAAACTAGGAAATAAAACCTACACTAACACCCCCTTAAGTGTAGCTTAGGTGGGTAAAAAGACGGGTCCCAATAATTCAAGCATGATGAGGTACCCATGTACAGAAAAATTCCCTTCAAAGAGAATAAGCCCCACAGAAAAGAGAGAATAGCCCCCCAAATAGAGAAAGAAGAGACTCCCTAGAGTAGAGAGATTCAGGACTCTAAATGAGAGGATGAAGGCCCCAAAAAGATGAATCCTCCAACACCCCCAATAAATCTCATAAATGAAAGAACTTTCTCTCAGTGAAGGATTTGGTGAATATATCAGCAACTTGCTTGGAAGTCGAATAGTAGTGAAGGTTGATGATGTGCCCATGGATGAGCTACTGGATGTAGTGCACGTGAACCTGAATGTGTCTAGTCCGCTAATGATGGACCAAATTTAATGAGACCTAAAGTACACTCTGGTTGTCACAAAATATGATAGATGGTCATCTGATCTGGATACCAAACTTAGTGAGAAGATTCTGAAGCCAAATGGCATCAGTGGTGGCATTCACAACCCCTGATATTTTAATTTGTTTGGTTTCAATTAGAAAGAAACTAGTATAATTTATAATGAAGAATTAAAAATAAAATTACAAGTATGTTTATGTTGTAATTAGTGGTTATGAATGGCACTTGAAAAATTCTCATAATGAGGTTTATAGATTGATGTTAGAGAGAAGATAATAACATTTGTATATGTAAAAATAAAATAATGATTTATATTGCATTGTGATTGCAAAATTGTGGCATTACAAAACTATGCATGATGAGATTTATAAATTAATACTAATGAGAGGAGGGTTTGAAGGTGTTTAGGAGAGAGCTAAATAGGGCATTTCATAAGTGTTTGGAGCAACAATAGGATTTAAAACAAGAGGAACTCAAAGGGATGAGGGGAGTTTTAGAGAAACATAATGGGAGACATCATAGGTTTGAAAATAATATTATAATTATATTCATAATGTGGTTAGATAGACTACTTTATTCACTTGTGGTAAACATAACAAATGGTAGTAAAGTTAAATTCAGTTTGGTAAGATAGAGATTGAATTATTTTGCACTAGTCAAATATCTAGCAGATCCTAGTGAAAACTAAATTCTATATGCTACATCTAATGTTTGTTTATAATCCTTAATCACAATTGCATTAAGACTTCTCTCTCACTAAGAAGGATTAGGGAAGGTCTTTTTGGAAGATTCTATTGAGAACTATAGGTTTGAATACTCACTTTTATTAGACTTGACATCTTGAATCATTAGGATTGGGATTAGTATAAAGTTAAGAGCTTGACTTTATTTTAAATTTGTGGGAATGTAAGGGGGGTAATGGTAGATGGTGAAAATGATTTTGGGAATCTTAATGTCTTAGAGGGTCTAACTTATACTATGCAACCTTAGACTCCTTGCTAAGACAAAAATCAAATAAGAGAATGTCACAAATGAATGTATGGTGAACATAATGAAAATGCATGTTCTTTCTTGGATTTTCACAAATTTTGTAGTATTTTGGATTTGAAAATCATTCAATTTTTTTGTACTTTTATGCTTTTGTGATTTTTATGGAGTTTTTAGATGCTAAACTCTTTTCCTTCAATAGTGCACAAGAGGTAAGTGTCATGTGTAATATCTTCCTTAACTACATATGGACCTATCCAATTTAGTTTTTATTTTAATCCTTTGTTGGTTAAATTGTATATTTTGAGTATAAGGTCTCTAACTTTGAATGGTTTTGGGATGACCTCCTTATTATATTGTTTTTCGATTTATATTGACCTAGTAGTTTGATATCCATCATTTGAAAATCTTTGCAAGGTCATTCTTAGTCTTGGTGTAAAAATGTTTTTAAATTTGGTGAGAAGTTTTATGCATTCACATATTCCATCATTTGATTATTTTCCCCCTAGCCTTCTCATTTTTTGTTCTTCTTTAGTTTCATTAGTTTTGAATTTTTGAGGGGAATTCGGAAATGATGATGACTCTCCTAGTTTATGTGTGTGTTTTGGTTCTCCTTTTTTCTTAGTTGTGGTCTCAATTGTATGGATACTCATATCTAGCTTGATAGGAATGGATGCTAAGTTGAATGAAGCATAAGACTTTGTTGAGTGGGGATCAAAAGGGAATTCTCCTATTGTCCTATCCTCTATATATTGTGAGGTCTTATCTACATTGGGATTTGTTTAGATGTCCCTTCTTTTCCAAAAGTGTTGATTTTCAGTCATTGGTGGCTTTTATGGCCTTTCCCTTGTTTTTGGCTTGTTTAACTCTATAAAGACTGAAAGGATTACGATCTCTTTTGATGATGTGGTTTTGCCCCATGTGCAAGAAGTGGATTTATTTAAATAATGAGCAGGGTATGACCCTAATCCTATGAATCCAAGTACTTCCTAGGATCATGTTGTAAATGGTTACTTCGTTGATAACATAAAATTTAGTTGGGAAAATTTTGGGACACAATGTGATTTGAAGATTGACCTTACCCATGGTTTGGATGTTTGGTTTATCATGAATTCTAAGGATGAAATTTTCTCATATTATTTGAGTTTCATCATGTTAGAATTTGAAAAGATGATTAACCCAGAAAACTATTACAAATGAATAGATATTAAACTATGAATGCAAATGATACAATATCAAAATAGAAGCATAGAGTTAGTATCCATGAGAGTAATGCAAATGCTCCAGAAGCAAAATAACATTAAGAGGACGCAAAATAAAAAGATGCCTAATACAAGCTAGGTAACATGTTTATATAGAAAAGGCAGAGGGTGGAGGTGGCAACACCAACCAATAGGAAACAACCATCGATAGGTGTAAAGATAGCAAAGTATCTTCCCAAGGTAGCTAATGGATGCTCCCTTGTAGGGTAGTGACATCTCATAACCCACTCACTTAATTAAACATGCTTTATGATCCTAAGAAAGATTAATAAAAGGTGTAGGGAAAACCTAGGAATATAGGAAACTAAATAACCTAACTAGGAAATAAAACCTACACTAGGACCCCCTTTAAGTGCAACTTAGGTCGGTAAAAAGATGGGTCCCAAAAAATCAAGCCTAATAAGGTACCCATGTATAGAAAAATCCCCCTCAAAGAGAAGAAGCCCCCTAGAAAAGAGAGAATATCCCCCCAAATAGAAAGAGAAGAGACCCCCCAGAGTAGAGAGAGTTAGGACTCTGAGTGAGAGGATGAAGACCCCTAGAAGATTAAGCCTCTCGCACCCTTAGTAAAGATTGCAAATGAAGGAACTTGCTCTCAGTGAAGGGTTTGGTGAAGATATCAACAACCTTCTCAGAAGTCAGACAGTAGTGAAGGTCGATGACATGCCCTTGGATGAGCTCCTGGATGTAGTGCATGTGGACCTCAATTTGTTTGGTCTGCTGATGATGGACTAGATTCCATGAGATCTAAATGGCACTTTGGTTGTCACAAAATATGATGGATGGCTGTCTAATCTATATACCAAACTCAGTGAGAAGATTCTGAAGATAAATGGCCTTAGTGGCGGCATTCATGGACCCCCAATACTCAGCCTTAGTAGAGGATAAAGAAATAGTAGACTACTTCTTTCTCGACCAACAAACAAGATCTGAACCAAGTGAGAAGTTGTAACTTGAAGTAGACTTGTGATCCTGATAATTATCTATCCAATCTGAATCTATGTAGCCCACCAATTCAAGATCAATCCTTGTTGTGTAGTGAATCCCAAAACTATGAGCACCTTGAATGTAGTTCCACTTGGCTACTTTCCAGTGTAGCTCATGGGGCTTCTACATGAATCAAGAAACCATGCCTACATCATATGAAATGTTAGGTCTCATATGAGTTAGATAAATGAGACTCCCAACAAGCTATCGGTATAGTGCCATCAGGAAATGGTGAAGAACACTAAGCCTCAAGTTCGACTCCAGAAAGAAAGGGAGTCAGAGAAAGATTATAGTCAACCATATGAAACCATGAGAGTAAATCTAGAACATACTTGGACTGTGTGATGGTGATCCCAAAAGTAAACTGGTAGATTTCAATTATGATAAAGTAATGCAACAAGCCCAAGTCAGTCATCAAAACTCTATCATGAAGGGCAATTTTGACTACCCCAATGGTGGATGAAGAACTCCATGTGATCAAAAAGTCATCAACATATGAAACTAAAAATAGGAGTGAATCATCTATCTACAAAATATAGACATTGGGATTAGAATGGGCACCGAGTGAACCCAGTTGTCATAAGGAAGGAGTCCATCTTGAGATACCAAGCTTGAGGAGCCTGTTTTAGGCCATAGAAAGACTTTGGAAGGCAGCAGATAAGTGAAGAATCTTGAATGAAACCCTATAGTTTCTCCATGTAGATCTCCTCCTAAAGGTCACTATGAAGAAAATCACTCTTCACATCCATCTAGTGTACTTCCCAATGATTGGTTGTAGTAACGGAAAGAACAAGTCAGATGGAGTTCATTTTGGTAATTGGCACAAAAGTTTTAGAGTAGTCAATCCCATGAACCTAGGAGAATCCTTTGGCGACCGGGCAAGCGTTATGCTTATCAACTAACCCATCTACTACAAATTTTGTTTGATAGATCCACTTACATCAAACAAGTTTTCTTCCCTTAGGAATAGGGATGAGATCTCAAGTGTGGTTCCTCATCAAAGAACTATGCTCTACCTGCATAGCTATATCCCACTCAGGATCACTAGAATCCTCTCGAAAGGACTGTGGATCAAAGGCAGTAGAAATGAAAATGTGTGGAGCATCTTGGAATTGTGAATGAGTCTGCCTAGTGTTGAATGGATCCCCAACCCAATCACCTATAGACTGCAAGGTCTATCTAACCCAAAGCAGACTAGAAGTTAGAGAATGTAGAGGAGATTTATCACCCTCTAAATTATGACTAGGAGAGGAAGCAGGCGAATCCTCTGAATTGTTCTCAGCATCAGAAGTGGAGGTAGAAGACTCCTCATCATCAATAATATGCTTAGGTGAATCTAAATCATTAGAATATCTATCATGTAGCCCAAGTGACTCTAATGTTTGAATTAGAAGGAGGTGGAGAAGTGATAGGAATGGAGCTCGAAGAGCCCTCCTCAAGATGAACAGTCCTCTCAATAAACAACTCATGTGTAGTAGGGTGGAGAAACCAATAACCCTTCACACCATCATGATAGCATACAAATATGCAAGGCCTACTCTAGGAATCCATGGACTTACTTTTCTCTATAGGAATGTGGGCCCATGCAGGAGAACCAAAAACTTCAAAGTACTTAATTGATGGTTTCTAACTGTTCCAAGATTCAAAAAGAGTGACTCCCTTCAAGGCTCGGTGAGGAACATGGTTCTAGATATAACAAGCATAGCTAATGGCCTCTGCCCAAAATTGTGGTGCAAGAGATCTAGAGTGAATCATGTAATTCACCATTTCCTTCAAGGACCTATTCTTTCATTCTGCAACACCATTCTATTGGGGGAGTAGATATGGAATAGAATGTTATAAATCAATCCCCTATGAAGTAAAAAACCTCTCAAAACAATGGTTGACATACCACCATTGTCAGTGTGCAAAACTTTGATGGCTTTCGGATTGCTTCTCTACAAAAGTTTTGAAGTCGTGAAAATGATCAAATAACTCATACTTCTATTTGAGAAAGTACACCCAAGTACAATGAGAAAAGTCATCAATGAAGATTAGAACATATCTAGCTTTGCTAAAGGATGGATGAGGAAATGGTCAACCAAATCACTGTGAACTAACTCAAGTATCCGTGAAGCTCTTTATGCCTTACCTTTGTCAATTTTTCCCTTAGGATGCTTACCAAGAATGTAACCTTAGCAAACGCTTCCTAAAAACTGAACTGAAGGCAACCCTGTTACCATGCCCTGCTAGTTGAGTTGCTACAATTAGCAGAAGTTAAGATGGCCAAACCACTCATGCCATAGCTTACATTATTAGAATGTGTGAGCAAAATAGATGGAGGAGGATCAGGAACAAATTGAGAAAATAGATAGAGCTACGACTAATGATCTTCTCTTCCCAACTACAACTATAGAACCATTGTGAAACTCACAAATCTCCACTGAATCAGGAGTGAACTCAACTTGCTTGCATGAACCTGTGTGAGTGATCTAATATACTGACAAGAGATTAGATGATAATGAGGGCACACAAAGAACATCATGGAATGTGCCATTCCCCACATCAACAGACCCTCTCCCACACACCTCAATAGGAGTGTCATCACCCATTAAAATAGAAGGCATAGTACATAGCTTCAAACTTGCAAGTTCTTCCTTAGATGGAGCCATGTGGTGTGAAGCACCCAAATCAAGAACCCAAGTGGATTATTGTGAAGCAACTACTATAAGGGATTTATCTTTCCCTTTCCCCTTGTTGTTATCCTTTTCCTTGTTAGACCCCTCATTAGAACTTTGTTTTATAGAATCAGAAACATTGATATTATTCTTCTCAAGAATGTGTGTCAAGTAATTAATTTGTTTCTTCAAACACTTATGTTCATCATGACTAGGTCTTTTACAATAGGCACATTGGACCTTCTCTTTCTTAGGCTTATCTCCCTTAGAATATTGGGTCTCATTAGATTCTTTTGAAGCAACTAGTTTTTTATCCTTCTCCTTGCTATACTTTTGTTTCTTATCCTTATTGTTACTACTTTTTCCTTTATGTTCTTCTGTACCTTGGTTGGCAACTAGGGCATGTGACTTAGAGGATTTAAGAGTGCCCATTTGGATTAGCTTATCATGCTTCTGTATGAAATAGATAGTGAATTCATCCAAAGATGGCATAGTGAACTATGTCCCAAGTGCACCCTTAGTAGCATAAAAGGCAGAAACAAATACAAAATATTCTAAACATAGCTTAGAGAGAATACTAAGAATCAATTGTTCATATTTCTTTTCAATTCCACATTGTTTTAACTATAGCCTTAGTGATTTCAATTTTGTGAAAAAATCTTGAATTGTGTTAAAGTTGCCTGCACTTAAACTAATTAGTTCATTTTCTAACATATGACCCCTCATTGAATCTTGTGTGCCAAATAGTATTTCTCACTTTGTCCATATTTCATTTGGTGAATTCAAAGACTCAATGTGGAAGAGAAAATCAAGAGAAACAAACAAACACAATGTTCCATAGGCCTCATCACATTTGTTAAACCACTTAGGCTTATCTTCATCTTTAGCAGGTTCAACTTTTCAAGTACCATTATTATCCTATGTAATCTAGTTTTCCTTAAGTAGATTTTCATATGTGATTTCCACTCAAAATAGTTGTAAGGAGTTAATATAGGTATTGTAGTTTGATCCATGATGAAGGAATGTAGAAAGAAGTGTTGAAAAGAAGAGAAGACACACAAGACAAGCCCCCCCTTTTCACTCAATCAAAAAACCCCCCAAGAAAATATGATCTTACCCTTTATAATTTAGTGCACTTACAACTACCACTAGCAAGAATTACTTAGTCGTATTGACCTCAATGCTTGCAAAATCCTCAAAAATAGTTGTATGTTGATAGTACAATACTGGAATGAAACCAAGTGAAAATAAAAACACCACTGCAAAGTAAACAAAAAAATATGCACTTTCAAAAAAGAATCACCTCAATTCGAGATCATATGCAAAAGTTATGCTTCTCCGAAGTTCCCAAAATGAGAACTGTGCAGTGTCACGAGTGAGAATCTACAATTTCTGGAATATCTCTATATCAAAATGAAAAAATGTTTGCAATAGTTCAAAGAGCACGAAAAAATAGCCTAAATCAAAAAATATTTCTTGAGAAACAGAGCTAGTATGAGCTAGAATAGAGCCTTTGAAAACTACCTTCAAATCTACAATTGTCAATGGAGAGGGGGTTTGCTGAAACTTTCTGATTAAGTTTGCGCATGATCTGTTTGTTTTATACAACAAATAATAGATACCCAGATAGTTTTTCAACATAGAAAACAAAACCCATAAAGAGTTTTTTCTTTTTGATGTGCCTAAGATGTGGATCTAATGAAAAAAGTCTCCAACAACAAAAAACAACATTTAATATGTCAAAATTTATCTACAAGGCCTTTTGGACGTAATGGCAAGGTCCTTTTGGCTTGAAAATGCTCCAAACAGAAGCTTTCTTCCAAATCCGATCTTAAAAACCCCTATTCCACAACTGTTTCAAATGATCTCCGATTTCAATGAAACTAAAACTAGACTTGACTTTCTGGAGCCTCTTGGATGCATTGGAACAACCAATAATGCCACCAATATAACCAAAAATTCTACAATCACCCAGATATCATAAAACACATATGCAAAACTTAGTGGTTAAAATATTTCTATCAAACTTTTTTTATTCTCCAGATCATCCGAAGATGCAAGAGAAGAGCATACTGGGTTTTGGGGAAAACCTATAATAAAGCTTATTAGCCCCCCCAAATCTCTCAAATATGGAAACTAAAATCTATTCTTGCACATAGAAAAGCTCTGATACCATGTTAGAATCTAAAAAGATGATTAACCTAGAAAGCTAGTGCAAATGAATAGATATTAAACTATGAATGAAAATGATACAAAATGAAAATAGCAGCATAGAGTTAGTCTCCACGAGAGTAATGAAAATGCTCCAAAATAAAAATATCAGTAAGAGGATGTAAAAACAAAAGATGCCTAATACAAGCTAGGTAGCATGTTTATATAGAAAAGGGAGAGGGTGGACGTGGCAACACCAACCAATAGGAAGCAACCATCTATTGGTCTAAAGATAACAAAGTATCTTCCCAAGATAGCTAATGGGTGCTCCCTTGTAGGGTGGTGACACCTCATAACTGACTCTCTTAATTAAACATGCTTTATGAACCTAATCAAGATTAATAAATGGTGTAGGAATAACTTAGGAATATAGAAATTTAATTAACCCAACTAGGAAATAAAAACCTACACTAACACATTATAATCCATTCTTTCAAGAAGAGAGAAAGAGACTATATTGATTGCAAACCCATCATCAATCATTACACATTTGATGGAATAGTCCCAAACTTGGACTATTAGTTGTAGGGTGAGATCACCCTGTTTAGCTATGTCATCATCTAAGGGTAACTTTTCAAAATAAAATGTCAAAGAAGAACACTTTTCATTTGGAGAGTTTTGAACTTGATGGCCTATATCTAAGGCATTGAGGAGAGAATTCTTATGTGTAGGAGAACTCTAGAGTGTTGATATATTGTCATTGATGTCAAAGATGGATGACAAAGGTGTTTTTTAGAGTGTCTCTTGTAGAGGAGAAGTGCAATATAGAAGCAAAATGTCTAAGGCAAAGAAAGGAAGAGTTATTGATTAGTTGTCATTTCAGATCATATGAGCAAACTGATGACTTCATTTTTTTAAAGACCCAAATGGGTATCCCCAGTTTCAGTTTGGTGAAGTTTGGGTGAAAATTGGCTAAGTTATAGCCAATTGGAGTTTTCTTTAGTTTACAAACTAGAAGTTCACCGGTTCTGACTTTTGTCGATTCACCAACAGAAGAGAGAGAAAGTGCTCTTGATGAAGACTTAATAGAAAGAAAAACACTAAGTCTATCCAAAAGTTGAAAGTTTGAAAGTTATGATTTTGGCCAATTTGCCGACAATGAAGGGAGCACGGAAGTAAGAGTTGGAAAGATAAAGTTAAAATGACTTAGTCAAAAATGATTGTTTTGAGAACTTATTCAAAAGTTCAGTTTTTCACCGATTTGCCAACTAGTTACTAGAGGCTTGAGAAGGCAAGCTTGTAAAAAGTTAAGCCTTTGGAAGTTTGGGAGTTTGGATACTTTCCAATTCACCGATAGGGCGACTAAGGCACTCAAAGTCAAGGTTTGTGTTTTGATCATTTCGCTGGCGAAAAAGTTTTTGAAGACAAGGTTAAGATGAAGAAGTTGAAGAGTCTAAGTACTTGATCAGGAAAATCTTCATTGCATAAACTTAGGTTTTCTGAAGTAAGTTTGAAGGTTAGAGTTTTCCCATGAGTTGCAGACAAAGAATATATAAGGCATTGTTAAAAAAAAAAGATGGAAAGGAAGGTTCGTGGTTTGGAGACTTTGTTGATAGAGGCAAAAAGGAAATGAAAGCAAAGTTTGAAAGTTGGGAACTTTGCCAATAGAAGAAAAGGCGATAGAGAATGTTAGTTCGAAGAATGAGGTTTTTTCCGATAAGGAAGACAAGTGCCAAAGTTTAGAAAATATGGTTTTCGTTGATAAAAGGAATTGGACCAAACATTTGAAGAAAGGGATATTTGCCAACAAAGGTCTAGAAGTCAAAAGTTTGCAAAAATTAACCTTTTCTGATAAAGAAGATAGAGGCAATAGTTCAAAAAAGGTAAAGTTTGCTGATAAAGGATTAAAAGCACAGGTTTAAGAAATGAAAAAATGATTGATAGAAGAGGATATTTAAAAAAATAATAAAATGTTTTTTAAATGGATATTTCTAGCGTGAAACCTAGATGTTTTATTAGCGAATAAAAACTAACAGTTTGCATGGGGATGACAATAAAAGCAAAGTAGAAAAACTAGATTTTTACATGCACAAGGATATTAATAGAGCGATTTTTATAACAACAAAAATATAGATTTATTGCATTTGTAAAGCTACATGCAAAATTAATTTTTTGGACATGTAGAAAAGCCAAAGTGGAGTGCAGACATGCAATAAGTGCAAATACATGCAAAAAGTAGAAGTGTGAAAATATTGGGGTGTGTATATGTAGATGTGTGAGTGTATGCAAAGATAGTTGTATATATATAAGAGATTGAAAATAGAATCAGGGTGTGTGATAGAGAGACGGATTGATGTAGACATGAGAAGAATTTAGTGCAGAGTGAATCTGTGTGAGTAGTGTAAGAGGAGAAGACTATATATGATTTGAATTGATGTAATTGAGGTTTATGAAGAACCAAATGGCTACATACTTGAGCATGTATTGAACCAGTGAGGTTGGTGCCTCCTATGGATTGAGTTGGTGCTCAAATTAGGGGATTGTAGTCACCTTAGAGTTGGTTCTCTTAATTTAGGCATTTGGTGATTCCTTAGAGTTGGTGCTCTCAAACATTGTAATCGATGGTTCCATTTGTGAGGCTGGATTAGGACGATAGATCCTAGCAACATTTTCTCACCATGGTTTTCCCATATTGGGTTTTCCATGTATATCTAGTGTTCATGTTTGCATGTTTTCTTGTTGTTGAAATACATAGGACAACTAAGAGGGAGGAGGTGAATCAATTGTCACCAAAACTTAACTTCTTATAAACATCAATACATCAATTAATTAATCACTACAATTATGATTTAACCATGAAAGCATGAAATCTGAAACTTAAGCACAAACACACATGAGACACATGAGACACCAATTTTTTTCACATGGAAAACCCTATAAGGGAAAAATCACGATGAGTGTTATCTCACAAAATAAATATGTTATAGCAATACCAAAAATCAGAGGCTCACTGCGAAAGGTTTGTGAACTAATTTGATGGCATCTACTCCATGCCTCACTACCCAAAATGCTTACTGTAAAAGTTAGGGCTCACTTCCAAGATTGGCTCACTACTAGGGGGTGGCTCACTACCAAGGGGTGGCTCACTGCCAAAGGTTTGTGAACTGATTTGTTGGCATCTACTCCATGCCTCAATTCAGTTCCATTGAGGCACAATACAACTCTTTTACTTTGATCTTTTTACTCTTCGCTTATCTTCGTATTTTTGCACAAGGACATCTTTTCCATGATTTCATTACAAGTATTTATACAATTCATCAAACTTGGAATGTACATCAAGGTCAGCATTACATTCATCAACCATTGGAACAATCTCCAAGGTCGGCATTACAAACATAAATAGAAATAGGTTTGGATGTAAACAAAATTAGATAAGGAAAAGATATATGTGGATCATGTTATGCCTTATCTCAGACTCAAATACAATCTTCCATGCCACAACATGCTTCCACAATCTTCAATGCATCTCCGCAAGTAGTAAAAATAACTAGGTCGGCCAAGACTTAGAGTTAACACTAAGTCTTTTAAGAATAGTCTTCATATATGATCCAAATTACTCTTTGCAGACCAATCAAAAGGTAGGAACATGATCAGGGGACATCTACAAGCACATTGTAATCACCAAGAACATCCGTACAACCTCTAACCACTTTGTCAAGAAGATTCTTCAAACTGGAGCGCTTAAACAACACTGTCAGCTACTGTCATAAAGAAAAGATCGCTTGAAGACCACCAAATCATGAACCATTTGAGTTGAAGGCACATAACATCATTCTAGATTTAACTCTAGAACTACAAACCATAATACTTCAATGTGGAAGAATGCAAAGCAAAATACTTTCTCCCTGTCACCACTGAATGCACATAAAACTAGTTCTTACTCTAGTGAACAGAACTTTCTCAAATCTTCATATCAGAGGCTCAAACTTAGAATATAGCATATTTAGACATTCCTCTAAATGACTTACAATCTATAGACAAAGATATTCATTCTACAAGAAATGTGGAGCATATTACTGGACTGTTCTGTTGTAAACAAATATACTCTTCAATACCCTATTTCCACTAGGAGAGCAAATTTTTTCAAAAGCACTTGGAAACTTAATATCAAGATTAATTACTCGTTATCTTCAACACTTACATAGGCTAGTATAAAGCAATTAACTTAATACAAGAAATCAACAAAACAAGATCAAAGTTGACACCAATGACAACACAGATATGTTGGCATTAATGACAACATTGGTTAGGCACATACTTGCAACAATCTCCCCCTTTGTCATTGATGGCAACATATGATGTGAAAAACCATAAAGACAAGATTCTGCATTGATTGCCTTCTCCCCCTTTCTATTTATACTTCTGAACTCTTTCTTCCCTTAAGTTTTTCACATGATTTATCTCCCCTTTTGACATCAATGGCAAATGGCACATACTTGCACTCTGTTGCTTTGATCAAACTAAAATTTCTCTTTCATTAGTAGTGTAACACTTGTCAGGAACACATATTAGAAAAATCTAGCTACTCCCTTTGAGAGGTATCCTTTAAAACATCAATCAAAATCAAATAATGAGGCTTTGGAGACCACTAGACTAATGCATTCCTATGCATCTTAGTTCAGAGCAGGAGGGGTAATAACCCCTAACTTTTCTCTAAGATACTCAAAAGTATCCTTAGGTAGAGGCTTGGTAAAAATATCTACAATCTAATCTTTTGTAGACACATATATTCCATCTTTACTTCATTCTCTATCACCTTTTCTCTTAGAAAATGATATCTTATAGATATATGCTTTGTCCTTGAGTGCATCGCTAGATTCTTTGAAATGTTTATAGCACTTGTATTATCACAAAAGATTGCAATTGGATCTTCATACACAACTCTTATGTCCTTGAATGTCTGCTTCATCCATAACACTTGAGTGCAAGAACATGTTGCTGCAATATACTTTACTTCTGCAGTAGACAAAGAGATTGAATCTTGCTTCTTGCTCAACCATGAAACCAATCTATTACCCAAGAAGAAAGCACCACCACTTGTACTTTTTCTGTCATCAACATCTCTGGCCCAATCTACATCTATATAAGCATTGAGAGTGAAATCATTATCCTTTGGATACCATAAGCCATGATATGATATGCCTTTTAAATACCTCAAGATTCTCTTAACTACCATCACATGTGACTCTCTAGGATCTTCTTGAAATCTTTCCACAATATAAACTACATGCATTATATCAGGTCTGGATTGTGTTAGATAACGTAATCCTCTAATCATGTATATGTAACTTTTCTAATAAGTCTTAGATGATTCATTAGTTTTACTTAACATGCAACCAGTCACCATGGGAGTACATACTAGTTTAGAGTCCTCCATCCCAAATTTCTTCAACAACTCTTTCACATACTTGGACTGAGAAATGAAGATTCATTTATCTGATTGAGTAATTTGTAAATCTAGAAAGAAATTCATTTCACCAAACCTAGACATCTAAAACTCTTTTTTAATTTCCCCTACAAATTTCATGCACATACCTTCACTCCCTCCAAAGATAATATCATCAACAAAGACTACAACAATCAGGATTTGATTATCATTGATTTTGAAATAGAGATTACTATCTACAGTGCCTTTGCTAAACCCTAATTGTAACAAATACTTGTCTAACCTTGCATACCAGGCTCTGGGGGCTTGCTTCAGTCCCTAAAAGGCCTTCTTCAATCTACACACCATGTCATCTTGGTCTGATAACTTAAATCCTTCTAGTTTTTCAATGTAGACTTCTTCTTCCAACTCACCATTCAAATATCTAGACTTAACATCCATTTGATACACTTTGAAATATTTAAATGTTACAAACGCCAAAAACATTCTAATTGTTTCAATTCTTGCAATAGGAGCATAGGTCTCTTCAAAATCTATCCCTTCAACTTGAGAGTATCCTTTGCATAACAACCTTGCTTTGTTTCTAACTACTCCATTCTGATTCATCCTATTCCTAAAAACCCATTTAGTTCCAATCACATTCTTATCAGCAGGTCTAGAAACCAATTCGAAAGTTTGATCCTTCTCTATCTACATTAGCTCTTCTTCCATAGCCTTTGCCCAATTTTCATCATTGCAAGCTTCACTTATAGTTTTAGGTTCAATCTTTAAAAGGAAACAGTAGTTCACCTATTCTTCTACAACCCCTTTCCTTGTCAATACTCTTGTGCTTTTATCACCAATTATCTGATCTTCAGAATGATTGATCCTTACATACCTGGGAGTCTTAACTGCACTTTTCAGAGCCTTCTGTTCTTCATCTTGACAGTCCTCTTGTTCAACTTTATTTTCATTTGTTGTGGTAACAAGTTCATCTAATTCATAGCTATTCAGATATGATATTCTTTCCTTTTCTTCAACCACCTTTACATTAGCACTCTCAACAATCTTTTTCAGCCTTTTGTTGTAGCATCGGTAGGCCATACTCTTGGTAGCATATCCAAGAAAGATTACTTCATCACTCTTAGCATCAAACTTGCCTAGTGTTGGCAAGAGACACTGCTAGGCATGTCAGGTGTTGTCATTGATGGCAAATGAATCTATCTTACACATCTGCATTGTATCATTTGATCATACCAGAAGTTAGATTGTAGATTTGTCTAAATCCAGATAGACAGGAATAGAGCATATGACAGGGTCTAGCTTTTTGGTCCCCATTTCTCCACAACTAATCATATTGTACTGTAGATCTAAGGGTATGTTAAGGGATGTCAGGGCTACCTAAATCCAAAGATTTAACCTCCGGTGTTGAAGGGATTGTAAGTTACAAGCATCAGAGTATCAGGTTTTGGTTAGATATTTTAGTTTGGTGAAGAACAGGCTAACCTGGTGTTTGATCCTTGTGCGGATTGAGAAAAGTGATTGATTGAGTAATGTATGAGATCTAGTGGTATTGTCTGACATGTGTGGTGAATTGAGAACATAGGTTTTGGTCTACATTGATGTTTGTGCATGGATTCAGCTGACAGAACAATGATCTTGGAAAAGCTTTCTAAGTTTCCTTGAGGTCAACTGTAGTTGATGTAATTCCATGTTGCGGATATATATATAATCGATGGGTACAAGCATTTTTTGGTATGATGGTGTGAATATGAGATGAGAGGTATGAAGGGTGGTAGTATCAAGTGTGAAGTAGAGATCTAATCCTCAAATCATGATAGAATAGTAAAGCATGGAAGAAAGAGATGAAGCGTGTGAAATCAGTGTACTAAGCTTAACTAGAACTATAATTTTGCATAGTTAGATGCTTTTCTTCAGTTCAAAATTTTTAGTGAACTCTTATAATTGATCTTGTAGGTAGTGAGCTCTAGGCAGTGTGCCCGAAGGTATGTGCCTTCCCATTTGTAATACTTTTAATAGAGTATAAAATCTTGTGGGTTAACCCCCACTGTGGTTTTTCTCTTAACCAAGTTTCCACGTAAAAATCCTGGTGTTCATGTGTAATGATTTTGTTGATGTTGTTCTTGAGTTCATGTTTCTTTCTTTTGAATGTATGTGGTAATTTGATAAAGGAACAAAATAATAAGTTTTGTAAAACACTAATTCACCCCCCCTCTCAATGTTCCTCAATTCCAACAATTGGTATCAGAGCAAGGTTCCTTTGAAAAAGTCTAACAGCTTGAGGAAGATCTAAGAAGGTGTTTAAATGGGTTTATCTAGGTATTCTGATGGCATCAATGAACAACTTCAAGTTGCTTTAGAATATCTTGATTAGTCTAGAGCAGAAGTCAAAGAACTACAAGAGAACCTTAAAGATGCTGAGGATTTCATTGAGACTTTAAAAGGGCAACTGAGTAAATCCATGAAAAAGAGGAAGGAGCTACTTCAACAGTTTGCAAATCAACAGGAAGACAATGGCATGAATGGGGCTCTAAAAAAGAAGATAAAGGAATGTGAGAAGCTAACAAAAGAAGTTATCCTAAAACATGAGATGGAATCTAGAGTGATGAGGTTAACCAAGGAAATTAAGGAAAGGAAGAGACTAAAGAAAACTTGAATCAATCTCTGAAAGAAAGAACAGAAGAGTGCTGCAGATTGGACAAAATAATTGGCTATCTAGAGACTGATCTTCAAGAAACTAGGGATAATGAGGAACAACTTGAAAGGCAAATTGTTATTCTCAAACATGACCTAGAAGTTGCAAATGAATACAAAGAGAAGTTCAAGATAATCTCAGCTAAACTTGAAGTGTTGCTTGATAGTCAGAAGATGGCAGATGATAAGCATGCTCTGGGATATGAGAAAGGTGAAAGCTCTAGATTTGGTCAAAGAAATCCTAAATCAAGGAATCAGAGAAACAAACCTAGAAGACCTCTGATAAGACAACCTAATGCTCAAAGGTATCCATCTTTCAATGGAAATTGTTTCAATTGCAATAAATTTGGTCATAGAGCTACTCAATGTAGAAGTAGAGTGAATTAAAATGGTCCATCTTTCTTTGGTCAATGCTTCAATTGTAAAAGGTATGATCATAAATCCAATGAATGCAGAAGTATGACAATGAGCTACTCTAACAATAGAAGAAATGTCAATTCTTTCAATGGCAACTATTTTGCATACAATAGATTTGGACACATGGCTAATTAGTGCAGATCAAGAGGAAATCAAGTAAATGAGAAAAGAAATGTTGTGTGCTTTAATTGCAACAGATCTGGTCATATTGCAAGATTCTGTAAAAGTAGGAATGATGATAGAAAAGGTCCAGTAAACAGAAACCAAAATATGCAGGGACAAGATAAAGGCAAGGGTAAAGTAAATGTGGATGAGATCTAGAATGAAATGAACAAAACATGGGTAAAGAAAGCTGAAGTGAATGATGGTGATGGGTTCGCACCAGAATCTGGTGTTGTTAATTCCTCCGGGAATTGAAACAGGATCTCTAGCTCAGGGGGAACTACATTGAAAATCTAATTCCCCCTACCAATAAATGGATGCCTGAATTTGGAATGATGAATGAAGATAAAGAAGCCTATTGCAAATCTATTTAAGCAAATTTTGGAAGAAAAGAAGTTAATGTGAGTGATTATGGAGCAATTGAAGATTGACTATATGCAAAAATAGTGTAACTAGATGTATTAGGGCAAAGCATTTATTACAATGGCAAATTAGGTTTTGTGGAGCATAAAAGGTCATTTACTCAACATTTGAATCACTTTGCATTTGAAGTGTTGTTATATGGAACCTAATCAGACTTGGAGGTTAAATTTTCCCCACTTTTATTAGTGCGGTTTCCCCCCAAATTCCTATGGGGTCAAGAGGCAGCACCCCTTGTTGGGGTTTGGGGCCAGCACCCCCAAGACGGGGTCAAGGGGCAGTGCCCCTATGGGGGCTCGGGGGCAACACCCCCGAAACCTCACATAATTTTTTATTATTTTATAAAGGCATCGAGAGTTATTTTTTATTGGCTGACATAAGAAAACCCTATTTTTGTAACCGACAAAAAACTTGATAAAAGTAGCTAAGGGTTAGGGTTTCTATTGATTGTATTGTAGCATTTTGCGGTGGTATTGAGTTGTAGGGATTGTTGGTTGTAATCAGTTTGATTTACTGGATAATAATATTGGACTCTCTATTTTGGTGGATGTAGCCCAAGTTTGGGTGAACCACGTTAAAACTTGTCTCTCGCTATTATTATTTTTGTGTATTTCCATTCCTCTATTTAATCTTTATTTGCATTTAATTGATATTTTCTACCAGCTAACCCTAACAAGTGGTATTAGAGCAGGTTGTGTTCGATTATCATCTATAGGAAGGTCTCACAGTTGAGTGGGAGCAATGGCATACGAGGGTAAATTGAAGGTTGATAAATTCAATGGGCAGAACTATCAGTTATGGAAGATGCAGATGGAGGATTACCTCTATCAAAAGGATTTATGGATGCCATTGGAAGGAGTAGACAAGAAATCAGCAATAATGACTGATGAGGATTGGAATCTTCTTGACAGAAAGGCACTGGGAACCATTCGGTTGTGCCTAGCACCATCAGTAGCATTCAATATAATGGATGTGAAGACAACAGATGGTCTGATGAAAGCTTTGGCTAAATTGTATGAAAAACCCTCAGCCTCAAATAAGGTATTTCTCATGAAGCGTTTGTTTAATCTGAAAATGGTTGAAGGTGGATCTGTGACAGATCATTTAAATTAACTATTCATTGCCTGAAAGCTAGAATAGTTTGGTAATGGTGGTTAGTAACTCTGTTTCTGGTTCAAATACCATGAAATTTGATGATGTTGTTGGTGTTATTCTGAGTGAGGAAATTCATAGGAAAAGCTCAGGTGGATCCACATCAGGCAATGTTTTGAATGCACAAAGTAGGGGTAGATCAAAGGAGAGAGGAAAAGGTTCTAGAGGTCATGGGAAGTCACAAGGAAAATCAAAGGACAAGAGATCCCAAACGAGAGGATAGAAGGATTGCTAGTACTGTGGGAAACCAGGTCATCTGAAGAAAGATTGCTGGTCTCGGAAGAATAAAGGAGAGAAACAAGAAGGCAATAAGGAGGCAAATGTTGTAAGTAATAAATTTGAAGATGATGCTTTGATTCTTTCCCTAGATAATGCTGATGATTCATGGGTTTTAGATTCAGGGGCCTCATTTCATGCTACGCCCCATAGAAGTTATTTTCTTGATTATGTCCAAGGGGATTTTGGGCTAGTTTATTTAGGAGATAACAAACCCTATCAGATTTTTGGAAAGGGAAGAATTAAGATTAAGTTGCAGAATGGGAATCATTGGCTACTACAAGAGGTAAGGCACATTCCAAGGTTCAGTAGGAATTTAATTTTAGCAGGGCAGCTAGCTAAAGAAGCTTGCATTGTTACATTTACTGATAAAAATTAGAAGGTTTCAAAAGGTGCCTTAATAGTAGCAAAACGTGTGAAAGTAGGCACCTTATATCTCTGTATAGATCATACTGTTCCTTCTACTTTAGCTGTTGCTAAGAAAAACCAAACAGGTTCAGGAACAGTTGCTGCATGTTTTGAGACAATACTGTGGCATCACAGACTTGGGCATATCAGTGAAAAAGGTATGAAGGTACTTCATTCTAAGAAACTTTTACCAGGTTTGAAATGTATTAATATGGATTTCTGTGAAAGTTGTGTGTATGGAAAATAAAAGAGAGTCAGTTTTCTCAGAGATGGGAAGCAAAAGAAAGATGAAAAGTTAGAGCTTGTGCATATAGATGTATGGGGACCAGCTCAGGTATCTTCTCTCGGTGGCTTTCGGTATTATGTTACATTCATAGATGATGCAACTAGGAAGGTATGGATTTATTTCCTTAGGCAGAAATCTGATGTATTTTAAACATTTAAGAAATGGAGAAGCTTGGTTGAGAATGAGACGGGTAAAAGATTAAAATGTCTCAGATCTAATAATGGTGGTGAGTATTGTAGCAAATAATTTGAGGATTATTGTTCCTTTAATGGAATTCGTAGGTAGAAAATGGTTCCAGGGACTCCATAGGAGAATGGAGTAGCTGAACACATGAATAGGACAATAATGGAGCGTGCAAGGACCATGAGATTGCATGCTGGGCTGCCTTTAAACATGTGGGTAGAGGTTGTCAACACTATTGTATATTTAATTAATAGAGGTCCTTCAGTTCCTTTGGGCTGTGGTATTCTAGAGGAAGCATGGACAGGTAAGAAGCTGAGTTATTCTTTTCTCAAAACCTTCGGATGTGAAGCATTTGCACATATAGATTATAAAAATAGAACCAAGCTGGATGCAAAATAAAAAAAGTGTACCTTCATTGGATATGGCATTGATGAATTTGGTTATAGGCTTTGGGATTTTGAAAATTAAAAAATTGTGAGAAGCAGGGGTGTTGTATTCAATGAGAAGGTGTTATACAAAGATTAGTTGCAGCAGCATGAGAAGAAAGAAACAGATTATGTGGTGCTAGATGATACTCCAAATAGTGATGTTCCAGTGGTTCTTCATGCTCCGCAATAGAAACTAAAAATACCACAAACTCCAGTGAATGTTAGATAGTCAACAAGGCTAAGTAGACCTCCTGAAAGGTTCTCTCCCTCTTTGTATTCTATTTTGTTAACAGATGCTGGTGAACCAGAATGGTATGATGAAGCTATGCAAGTAGATACACAGGTTCAGTGGGAGCTTACAATGAAAGAAGAAATGGACTCCTTGCTAAAAAATTAGACTTGGGAATTATGTAAGTTGCCTATAGGTAAAAAGGCTTTACCAAACAAATGGGTTTATAGACTGAAAGAGGAAGATGGAGGTAAGAAAAGATTTAAAGCCAGGTTAGTTGTCAAAGGATTTGTGCAAAAAAAAGGCATTGATTTTGATGAGATATTTTCTCCAGTTGTCAAGATGACTTCTATTCGTATTGTTTTAAGTATTGTGGCTGCTGAAGATTTGCATTTGGAACAGATAGATGTGAAAACTACCTTTCTCCATGGTGATTTGGAGGAGGAGATATACATGAAATGACCCCAAGGATTTGAGGTCAAAGGTAAGGAGAAATTGGTGTGCAGATTGAAGAAGAGTTTGTATGGCCTAAAATAAGCACCTCAACAATGGTATTTAAAATTTGATAGTTTTATGGCTAAGCAAGGCTATAGCCAGTGTAATTCTGACCATTGTGTTTATTTTAAGAGGTTGGATAATGACAACTACATTATTTCATGTTTATATGTTTATGACATGCTTGTAGCTGGGTCTAACATGGATCACATAAGAGAGTCAAAACAGCAGTTAGCACAGTCATTTGCTATGAAGGATTTGGGGGTAGCAAAACAAATCCTTGGTATAAAAATTTGCAGAGATAGGAAGAACAGAAAATTGACTCTATCTCAGGCTGATTATGTTGAAAAGGTGTTGCAGAGATTCCATATGGAGAATGCAAAAGCTGTCAGCACACCTCTGCCTAGTCATTTGAAATTGACTAAGGAGATGTGTCCTAAGACACAAGACGAGGAAGAGAAAATATCCAAGGTACCATATGCTTCACCTATAGGAAGTTTAATGTATGCCATGGTATGCATGAGACTGGATATTGCACATGCTATAGGAGTCGTTAGCAGGTATATGAGTCATCCTGGATTGGAGCATTGGAATGCGGTAAAATGGATTCTCAGATATTTGAGAGGTACATCCAATAAACACTTATGTTTTGGGGGCTCTAATATTGATTTGGTAGGTTATGTAGACTTAGATTTGGTAGGGGATATTGATACCAGGTGGAGTACTACAGGTTATGTCTTTACTGTAGGTGGGATAGCGGTGAGTTGGATCTCACAGTTGCAAAAGGTGGTTGCTTTATCCACCATAGAGGTAGAATATGTAGCTGCAACAGAGGCAAGCAAGGAGATGATATGGCTGCAATATTTCATGGAAGAATTGGGCAAACAACAGGCTAACAGTTATTTGTTTATAGATAGTTAGAGTGCCATACATCTTGCAAAGAATCATGCCTTGCATTCAAAGACCAAACACATATGGTTGAGATATCACTTTATTCAGTCAGTGTACGATGATGGATAATTACAGCTAGAAAAGATATATACAAATGAAAATCCAGCGGATATGTTTACAAAGGTAGTGACAAGGGGGAAGCTGAGCTCCTCTTCAGCTTCGGTTAGTCTTCTAGACTGAAAACAACAACAACAGAATAGTAGAGTCCAGGGTGCTTATTTCCAATGGGAGCTATAGGGTTAGCAGTGTTATGATCAGTCTCCAAGTGGGAGATTGTTGTTATATGGAGCCTAATCAGACTCGAAGGTTAAATTTTCCCCACTTTTATCGGTGCAGTTTCCCCCCAAATTCCTATGGGGTCAAGGGGCAGCGCCCCCAAGACGGGGTCAAGGGAGAATGCCCCTGAAACCTCACACAGTTTTTTATTATTTTATAAAGGCACCGGGAGTTTTTTTTTCATTGGCTAACATAAGAAAACCCTATTTTTGTAACCGACAAAAAGCTTGATAAAAGTGGCTAAGGGTTAGGGTTTCTATTGATTGTATTGTAGCACTTTGTAGCGGTATTGAGTTGTAGGGATTGCTGGTTGTAATTAGTTTGATTTACTAGATAATAATATTGGACTCTCTATTTTGGTGGATGTAGCTCGAGTTTGGGTGAACCACATTAAAACTTGTCTCTTGCTATTATTATTTCTATGTATTTCCACTCCTCTATTTAATCTTTATTTGCATTTAATTGATATTTTTTGTCGGCAAACCCTAACAAAGAAAACAAGGAGAAGAGTGCCTAAGCTGAGATTTTAAAGATTTGAAGTACAAAAAGTGAATTTGACAGCCAACACTAACCGACCAAACAAGGTATTCTCTGTGAAACTCTTTGAATTTGCAATCTTTGGATATGGCTACTCCATTGGTTGTTGACATCACCAAAAGGCCTCGACCTAAATTCAAAAAGCATCCACACAAATCTATAGAGGTCAATTTGTTAGGTGCCTTTTCAAATGTTCCACATGGTGTATTGCACGTTGAAGATGTTAGGGCTTATATTCATGCTAGCATATATGAGTTTGGGGATTCAAAGTTAGTAAATTTGTTCAAGAATCATCTGAGGGATGAGATTCATGGTCTTAAACCTAATTATAAAGTACTACAAGTCAAACATCTCATTTAGGTTATTGGGTTCCCTTCCTTCATTAAAGATGAATGGGTCCCGTATGTACTGAGTCAGATGCATGCTGAATTCATATGGTTGATGAAACCCTTCAAGATCACCAAGGATGCTATCAAGGCTGTAACTAGATTGAACTCATCTGGTGGACTGCCAATGTTAAAATTAGTAAAGAATCAGACTGTGACTGAAGCTACTGAATCAAAGTTTGATAAGAGGGAAATGATAATAAATGATATAATATAAAGAGCTTCTAGATTCAACTATGTGTGTTTTGCATCGATGTTTTAGATCATACACAATGATCCATCATCAGGAAGAGGAATGATAGTTTGGTTTGCAGACAGGGCCCATTTAAAGGGGATGAGAGGGGAATGGAAGAAGAGAACATAGTACGAGGGGCATGAAGAGTGGAGAGAGAAAAGAGAGTTGATATAACTGATCCAGATATCAAATTTGCCTCTATGGTGATGGGGTATAAGATATACCACTCCATTAGGGAAAACTCTATATCTAGTATAACTATTTATGCTGCCTATTAGATGTTAAGAGAAAATGCTGACTATGACTTGTGTGAGCTGCTACAAAATCAATTAATGGAGAATCTAAATAAGATCAAAAAGGACAAGAAGAATACATTCAAGTATCGTACATTAGTATTGTGTTTGTTCTTCTATTTCATGAATGAGTTACCTGGTAAGAAAAGCATGTGTTGGACTAGTGATAAGCCTATTGCCATACAAATCATAGAACACTTGCATAGTATTGGTGACACCAATGCCCAAAGGACTACTCTTTGGGGATATTTCAAGAACTTCTAGAACATGATGTAATCGAGGGAAATAATCCCTACTTCTGTCATAGAGAAGTACAAGGATACAATTTGTTTCATGGTAGAAACAAATCAATGTTTGATGGGAGTAGTTGAACCAAGGACTGTATGGATCATGCCCATGGGGTATGAAGTTGATGGATAAATACTGGAGATGTTTGCTCAACACCTTCTGAGCAAACCAAAAGATATCTCTATTGAGAAATTTGGTACATATGCTGAACTTAGTGTGAAACTTCATGTTGAGTTTCGAAAACCTAAATCTAAGAGAGATTCAAAGGCAAGTTGAAATGTATGCAGAAAGCATTGGCATAACAAAAGAAGCTGTGAGACAAAATAGGGAAAGGATAGAGAAAGTTGAGAAGGAGAAGCAGGATAGAAAATAGGAAAGCATTTTGTTGGAATCCACTTCTAAAGCAAGGACTACTAGGAGTTCTGGTACAACCTCCGGTGTAAAGAAATTCAAAGAAAAACCTATCGGTAAGGAAGGAAAAAGAACTAAATTAATGGCCAAAAGGTCATATGTCAGTGTGGAGAAGGAGGATTAAGAAAATACTAATTCAGATGATGAGGTTACAAAGTTGAAGGCCTCAGGCACTAAGGCTATTAAAGTATCTAAAGAGAAGCCCTCTAGAAGCCCAAAGTCAAAGAAAGTAGAAGCATCAAGGGTTGCTCAAGACAAGCCCTCCAGAAATATAAGGATAAGCAAAAGACTAAAGACTAAAAATTCTACCCTATCAGTTGAAGATATTGTGAATGCAATAACTATTCATGGGGATTTGAAGCCCATAACAAAATATTATGACAACTTTGATAAAGCCAACAAAATAATTTTGGAGGATGCTATTGTTAAGTACTTGAACAAATTCAACAAAGCACTTGTGGAAATTTTATCTGAAATCCCTAAGAGTCTAAGTGACATTCTGGAGATGAGAAAAGAAGCTGCCAAAGAAAAGTATTTCGAACTAAGAGAACATGTATTGTCCTATTTATGTCCAGTAATCTCTGAGAAGGAAGCCAATAAAATCTTCAAAGAAGTTAAAGATGAATTCAGAAGCAAAATCAGGATGAATAAACTAGGGGAGACATTGATGAAGTAGTCAAGAAAATAGAGCAAATTCTGAGGAAAGCCCTAGACAAGAATAAGTTTTATGTGGTCACTGAGGAATCTAATGCTGATGATACATCCCTTCCAAATGAAGAAGAGTTGAAGGAAAATGAGTAGCAAGTTGAGGTAGATGACTTCTCTGTTCCAGAAAAGGAAATATCTAATAAAGTAGATGAAGAGATGGTAAAGGAAGTTAATGTTGATGGTACAAAAGATACTCAAATTTCTCCAGACCAATCCTATGAGGAAAATGTAGAAATAAATATGGAATTAAATGATCCTATTGAAGTTGATTCTAAGAAGAATAAGGAGCAAAAAGAAGAAGAAGTTGAGGATAAGGAAGGTTAAGAAGAAGAAACTAATGATGAATTGATTCTTCCATTCTAGACGTTGAGGAGTTTGATAAAAATGATGATGATGCTGTTGCTGAGGATACACAAAATCCTCCAAAAAAGAATGTAGAAGACATTGTTGATGATGTAGAGAGTAGAAGTGGAGAAAAAGAATGAAAATGATGAGCAAGACAATGTGGTTGACTCTGAAAAGGAAAAAGATACAGGCCCTAATGAGCACAAAACTGAAACATCATATTGGGCAAGAGAAACTGCAGAAGCAGTGAAAGAAATTTTGGAGAAAGATAAACAAGTTGTAGAGGATCTAAATATAATACAAGGTCCAATCAATTTTGATGCTCTGTCATCGATACAGAAGATGAAGTTGGCCTCTTTTGCACAAGCCAAGGCCAGAGAAGAAATTTTGAAGTTTCATATAGAAGATAATGAGTTGCTTTATCTTGCATCTAGCATTTTGGAGAAAATCATGCCTACATTTCAGAAGGATTCATCTGCATCCCCCTCCGGTCAGTTGAAGAGTCTGATAAACTCTGTAAGTACTCACTTTGAGTCTTTTGAAAAGTCAGTAGAAGTCAAAGTCCGAAATGAATTTAATGATAAAATATTTAGTGAACTAAAAAGAATAATTGCCAAAGATAGAATTATGTTGGATACTAGTCTAGAGAGTATTCAAAATGCCCTCACTGAAGGAGGAGATTTGTACAAATTTTGTCTATCTTGGTCAAAAGTTGTAGAAGACATTGAGAAGAAAATAAAGGAGTCTGAGCAAAAATTGTCAAAAGTATCTCAATCCTTTAATCCTTTGATAGTATATGCAACAAGTCCATAATGTCAAGTAGTTAACTTGATTGATGAAAAAAGAAATTTGTGAAGGAAAAAGAAAACATTGTGGCAAGGATGTGTGAACTCTAGGGACTGATTCTCCCTAAGTTAGAAACAATGTTCAATGCATTGACAGAAGCTCAAGCTGCTGCTCTAACAAGTGATCCCACTAATCTGCAAAAGGCAGAGTCATAGGCATTCTTATTCAATGGTCATATTTTAGTTTTGGATGGCATGAAGAAAAGTTGGGACAATGAGTTGACACCGTTGAAGAACATTTTTTGTGATGTGTTTAAGTTTATGTACTTAAAACATAAGGATTATTTGTACATATGTGGAAGTATGTATAGAGTTTTGTGTGAATTTTCAGATCCAGACCTCAACCTTTGCCATTGATGTCAAAGGGGGAGTGAAAAGTAATGAAAAATGAGGAATTTAGCTAAGGGGGAACATTGGAAATCACAAGTGTACATAGTAAGGGGAAGCTGTTCTAACACTTAGTCATTTTTCACTAAGTGTTGCCATGAATGCCAAAGGGGGAGATTGTTGGAAAGAGACACTACTAGGCATGTTAGGTGTTGTCATTGATGGCAACTAAATGTATCTTACACATCCGTATTATATCAATTGATCATACCAAAAGTTAGATTGCAGATTTGTCTAAATTTGGATAGACAGGAACAGAGCATATGACAAGGTCCATCTTTTTGGTTCGCATTTCTCTATAGGTAATCATATTGTACTACGGATCTAAGGGTATGTTAAGGTATGTTAGGGCTACCTAAATCCAAATATTTAGCCTCTGGTGATGAAGGGATTGGAAGTTACAAGCATCTGAGTATCGGGTTTTGGTTAGAGAGTTTAGTCTAGTGAAGAACAAGCTGACTTGGTGTTTGATCCTTGTGCGGATTGAGAAAAGTGATTGGTTGAGTAATGTATGAGATCCAGTGGTATTGGTTGACATGTGTGGTGACTTGAGAACATAGGTTTTGGTCTGTATTGATGTTTTTGCATGGATTCATCTGACAGAATAGTGATATTGTAAAAGCTTTCTAAGTTTTCTTGAGGCCAACTGCAGTTGATGTAATTCCATGTTGCGGATATATATAATCAATGGGTGTGAGCATTTTGTGGTATGATGGTACGAATATGACATGAGAGGTGCAAAGGGTGGCAGTATTAAGTGTGAAGTAGAGATCTAATCCTCAGATCATGACAGAATAGTAAAGCAGGGCAAAAAGAGATGAAGTGTGTAAAGTTAGTGTACTGAGCTTAACCAGAACTATAATTTTACATAGTTAGATGCTTTTCTTTAGTTCAAACATTTCAATGAACTCTTATAATTGATCTTTTAGGTAGTGAACCTCCTTTGAACAGTGAGCTCTGGGCAGTGTGCTCGAAGGCATGTGTGCCCAAAGGCATGTGCCTTCCCATTTGTAATACTTTTAACAGAGTATAAAATCTTGTGGGTTAACCCCCACCGTGCTTTTTCCCTTAACTAGGTTTCCACATAAAAATCTTGGTGTTCATGTGTAATGGTTTTGTTGATGTTGTTCTTGAGTTCATGTTTCTTTCTTTTGAATGTATGTGGTAATTTGATAAAAGAACAAAATAATAAGTTTTGCAGAACACTGATTCACCCCCCTCTCAGTGTTCCTTAATTCCAACACCTAGTTCTTCTTCTCTTCTTATATAACATTTGCCTCCAAAAACTTTGAAATATTTCACTGTAGGAACTCTTCCATACCACAATTCATAAGGATTTTTAGTACTGTTACCTTTAACTTGAACTCTATTTTGGATGTACATAGCAGTATGTATAGCTTCTCTCCAATAAACTTCTGGTAGGTTAGCTTCCTTCATCATAGTCCTAGTAGCTTCTTGAATTGTCTTATTTTTTCTTTCAACACCTTCATTTTGCTAAGGAGTCCTTGGTGTAGACAATTGTCTTTTTATCCCTTGTTCTTCATAGAAAATATTGAATTCATTTGATGTGAAATCACCTCCTCTATGAAACCTTAAGCACTTGATTCTTAGGTCTATCTCATTCTCAACCATTGCCTTGAAGGATTTAAAATTTTATAGGGCTTCTAATTTATCTTTTAGAAAAGTGGCCCAAGTCATTCTAGAATAATCACCAATAAGCAACATAAAGTACCTATCTCCTTGTAGGAACACACAAATCTATGTGCACAAGATCTAGCAATTTGGTAGAAAATTGTTCTTTGCTTTTGAAACTTGTTCTTGTCTACTTTCCCAACTGACATTCCTTGTAAACAGTATTAGCAGGGTTTACGAGCTTAGGCAAATCTCTTGACTGTACTGAACTTATCTTCGCCAAGTTATCAAAATTGATATGACACATCCTTCTATGCCATAACCAACTCTCATATGTTTGAGTCAACAAATAGTAATCATTAGTTCCTCTTAATTGATAAATATTTCCTCTAGTCTTGTTTCCAGTTGCAATCACTATTCCAGAGCTTTCGATGATCTTGCATCCATTATTCTTAAACCTCAGATCATACCCTTTGTTACACATCTGACCAACACTCAAAAGATTATGCTTTAAACCCTTCACATATAGGACATCATATGTATTGTGCTTTCCATAAAAAGAAATAGATCCTTTTCCACAAATCTTACTAGCTACATTATCTCCAAACCTAACCAGTCCTCCATCATACTTTTCTAGACTTCCAAACTTACTTTTATCACTGGTCATGTGATGTGAGCATCCACTACCAATAATCCATTCATCCTTATCTTTTTCCATCTGAATAGACAAAGCACTTTCTTCCACTGGTTTTTCTTCTTTCACACAGCTAGAAGGATTAGTAGATATAGGTTCTTCCTTAATAGCAATAAACAAGCATTCATTTGCACTAGTAATAGCATCATCAGACTCATCATCTGTTACACCATCATCATCAAGATCTCTGGCAATATAACATTTCTTTACAACCTTAGGTTTACTTTCAAATTTCTTTCTATCTCTTTCAATTCTCTACGAACACCTAGAAGCATAGTGACCGATCTTACCACATGAAAATCATTTGAATGGTAATTTGTCTTTGTACTTACCGATACCTCTTTGCATTTTATCCGCAAAGTTGGCTTCAAACTCCTTGAGGTCATCATCAAATTCCACAGCATACTTCTCAGCTTTTGAAGTCTTCTCTAAAGTACTAGCTTTGAAAGCAGTCTTTGTTTTAGGCAGGGCATTGTTGATCATGATGTTAGTCACAATAACACAAATAAAGAATTCACATAATGAACCTTTATCATCTTGAAAAGTATGATCAATTCAGGATGAATTTATAACTCCAAGGCTTCATTAGTTAGGTCTTGACCTTTTGATGATCTCTTGATTAGTTTGATGTGAATTGCTATTTCCATTAGGGGCCTTACGTTTCTACTTTGCTTTTTTGTCTAGATATCTAGATGTTACTCTGTTTCACCTGCTTTCTATGAATTCTCAACAAATGAGGTTAAATCCTACTATATTTAACCAAATCATGCAGATATTTATGATAAGTTTGATCAATTCTTCTACATATCACTTGTCTTAAGTTGATTTATGATTATTTTGATTATTTCTTTTGTAATTATCTTCTATTCACTTGAACTGAACTAATCTTTGCTTAATTAAACTTATGCAATGTAAATTTGTTTCAATGATGTTCCAGTAAGCATGTATTTCCATGATTTCTATCATTATTTATGTTCATTTGCATGATATTTTCTATTTTATGTGCACTTTGTCTGAATATGCTTAAGATCTTCATGTATTTACGGAAATCTACATATTGTATGATGATCTACTTACTATTTTCTATGTATTTGTAGTTATTGTTGATGATTACAATATACAGCCTTCTAGCCCTCCTTCTAGCACCAGAAAACTATTGATGATTACAATATACAGCCTTCTAGCCCTCCTTCTAGCGCCAGAAAACTGTTGGTGATTGTTTTGATGCAACCATAACAATATGTTAAAATTCACATATAATGAACTGAAACTATACTTGAAAGATAAGAAGGAATCATTTAAGATTCAACTAATCCCAAGTCTACAATGGTTCGGTTGGTCAAGTTTAGTTGGTCAATGTGAAGCTGTAATGTTCAAGGGGCCTTACGTAGTTTAGGGTTTCTTTGGTGGTTTACTGGACTAAGAATATGCAAAAGAATCATAGATTTCAACAAGTATTTTGTTCATTTGCATACAAGTGTTACTGTGTTGCAAATTCAGATGGTTTTCTTGAATTATTGCAGCTTTCTTCTTTATATATTTATGAAAACTGTCTACTCCTAACTCTGTTATGCATGTTTCTTCAAATTTGAGACAATTTCCTTTAGATTTCTACGTTTTCAGCTAAATATTTCAGATGGGTTGGGAAAAGTTAGAAAGATCTAATCTATACCTTATTTAATCTACCGAAGGATCTAATTGTTTCTGTTATGCACTATGTAAATACCACAGTAATTTGATCAAATCCACAGTATAAACCTTAAATACAAGTTCTGAGCATTTTCACAAACATACATTTAAAATTGCAAGCTCTCAAAGAAAATATTTCAAAACACAAAGAAGAGCAGGAGAACACTTAGAAGATAGATGCAGAACTCCAGATTCTATTGTATTAGAAACGAATAGTCATACATGATTTACAATGTAGGAATGACTCTTAGTTTCATTGATCATACTACAGAGAACTTACAAGCTTTACAGATACAGTAAGGCAGCCAGATATTCCACGCGCACCTTACTGCAGACAAACAGGCGACCTCCTTCTTCTACTTCTAATCTAAACTAAGCTAACTTGCTGTATGTTCCTAAAAATCCCTGTTGTAGCCCCTGTTGTAAAGTATTACAATGTAGAGAGGCACAATATATAGACTTTCTGATTGTCCTCACTACAGCAAAAAACCTAACTAAACCCCTGGTTCAAACCCCTGGTTACAGCAATAAATACAGGTGAACCAGATCTTCCAAAAATATCTCTGAGCAGTGTCAAATCTGGGCAAAATATTGCCCCTTCTAAGAAGTTCTGGCAGCTCAGCAATAACTCTTGTTTGTCTGTTGTAGTAATACTCTCAGCTGCAACCTTGTTCTTCACTTGAATGGCCTTGACTTCCTCGCACTTCATCCTTAGCCTCCTGCTCCTGAGATTGGATTTCCTTCCTCCATGATGTCACTGTGTGGAATTTCCAGCTGCTTCCTCAACTGCAAGCCTGCAAGACAAGACAAGCAATAAGTACCAATTTATCACATAAATAGCAGGAAATTAAAATAATGTTTAAATCCAGGTGACTATGCAAAACGTATGGAAATCGGGTCCAAAATACTCTTAAAACGCGTTCAAAACGCACACAGACTGCTCAAAACCATCGGGTCAACTATCGTTGACCAGGAAAATGCCACGGGCGCCAAAAAAATAGTTTAAAATTTCCATCGCTATGCATCTTCCGCCCATCGGCGTGACAATCGCCATCAGCGTGCCAAAAAATACATTGGTCGATATTCGCTGTTTGGCCGATGGCCTTCCTCTCTTTATTTTTTCCTTTGTTTTCTCTGTCTCCTTCCTATCGGCAAGAGCTTATACTATCGGCGAGCTCTATATTCTCTCTGCCGATGGCTCTTGTTTTATCGATGTGCCTTTTCGTCGGCCAGACTCCTGCCGATGTCAGTTGTTAGTTCTATCGGCGAGAGATCCCCTCTCGCCCAGACATTTCCAAATAGTGCCGATGGCATACCATCAGCGAGACCACGTGCTTCGGGGTGACCATTTCAAACTTGGCCGACATTGAATGTTACACCGATGGCAAAAAAGTCCATCGGTGAGAGACTTTACTTCGGCGGCATATATTTGAACTCCGCCGATCACATATGTTAGGCCGATGGCCTTCGTTTGGAACTTGAACCATTGAACCCCGCCATAAGGTTCAACGCGGCGGTTCAACAGTTAAAAAACACTTTGCCATCTTTCCTGCCTAAGCCTTGAACCCGAACCATTGAATTTGAACCATTGAACCTCGAACCCTTTGAACCAAAAAAAGAAAAAAAAAAGGTTCAACGTTGTAAAAACACTGCCAATGAATGAATAATGGCGATCAAAGTGTGCCGATGCACTTCTGCAAAACAGTTAAATGTGAGATACAGAGTGGAACCCAGACAAAATTGCCCATGACCTGGAACCACTAACTATGAATATTTCAAAATTTTTAAATGAATGCCAACAAAAGGGCAAACAACTGACTGTTTATCATGCAAAACCTGATAGTACATTTTACCTAAGTGATCATAACTTGCAAAATATGATGAATTTTAAGACGGTTCAAAAAGCAACCCTGGCTCATTTTTCACAAGGAATCCAACCATATTATGCAATGGTACTGCAAATGCATTTTTCCATATTTTTAACAAGGTTTACAAATTTGACTCTCTTTTCCCTTTACCACCAGACAGAACAAACACAAGCAGAAGCAAAAAGCAAAGCGACAGCAGGGGTCCTCGTTTTGCTAAGGGGCAAAATGGGGCGTGTTGTGAACATCACAACAACTAGCAACCAAACAAAACAACTAAATTCAGAGTGTTCAAGGAAACTAGATGAAATGAACTCATAACTTCCGACTATCCCTCCTGCAAATTACTATTCAGCTTGAGACTCAAAGTATTCAATAAAGATGCATGAATTTCCATTTTCAGTTTAGTTGTGTGCACGTGATTAATTATCCTCATCTTGAAGATCGGTTGAACAAACCAGTGACTGACATTAGCCTACGTAGGTGAGGATATTCCCTCATAGCCGACCGGATAGAGCCTTGCTGCCAGCGAGCATCCATAGCCCCGACAAGGTTATCGTTACAATTCTCCTAAGTAGAGCCCCACTGCCAGTGAGCGTCCATAGCCCCGGTAGAGTTACTTAGATGGCTTAATCTGGATTTTCAGTATAATCCGCTTTATTTATTTATTTATTTTTATTTTCTCATTTTGAAAGACTTCATAAGATATAACAATTTGTAACTTCATGATGCAAGGAGTGGACACTTGCTGAAATTAAGCTGAGAATTGTAATGGTAGCAAGGGTTACCTCTGATTTTTCACCTAATATCTACACTAGTAAGTTCAACAAACCCAAGGATTTTAGGTGTGTCATCATGAGAAACTTGCTTCGAATTCTCAATCACATTTATTGAATACGAAACTTCAGAAGATGAACAACTCTCTACATTCTTGACAGTAACAAGTTATGTGTAAATTGTAAATGATTAACTTGAATACCCTAAATTTTATACTGTTTTGAATGGTTGCTAGTTTTGCTCCTTAATATTCTAAAGTAAAATAAAGATCCCTACTGAAGAGACAACAAACAAACTAAACAAACAGGCTGTACAAACAACACAACAAAAGAAAAAAAACTGTACAAACAAAAAGAAACAAAAAGCAAAAACAAACAGAAGATAAACTATACAAACAGCCAACCCAAAAGAAAACACAAAAGAAGAACTGTACATTACCCTCAGCACCTTACATTAAGAAAAAAGGACTGCCCCCCTTTTACCTCAAGCCTGGAAGTAGTGTTTCAAATGCTGGCCATTAACTGGTAATGGCATATCTTCTCCAGTCAAGGTCTTAAGTCTAAAGGTGTTATCTCCTATTATTTCTGAGACTTGTAATGGACCCAGCCATAATTTATCAAATTTTCCATGGCTTCCTTTCTTTTCATGTGCTTTGTCCCAGCACAACACTAAGTCTGATATCCTAAATGTCTTGACTCTTGCCCTTTTGTCAAACCACCTCTTAACAACCACTTGGTGTTTGGCAAACTTCTCGAGGGCTTGACCTCTTTTCTCCTCTAGTTGTAACATTTGCACTATTCTGGCTTCCCTATAGTTATCAAAGCCTAGATATTCATTGGTAAACTTCCAGGTTGGTATTCTCAGATTAACCGGAAGTATGGGATCAGTCCCATAAACTAAGTGATAAGGTGTGCTACCTAAAGCTATTTTAAACTTGGTCCTGTCTACCCATAATGCATATCTTAACAGGGTATTCCACTCTCTAGGACTTTTGGCAATTAACCTCTTGATTATGTCTAATAAAATTTTGTTTGTTGATTCAGCCAGTCCATTACCTTGAGGGCAATAATTCGAAGAAAACCTTAGAATAATCCCATATTCAAATGCCCATTTAGAAAATTTTAAAGAAGAGAAAGCAGGGCCGTTATCACATACCAATGAATAGGGCGTTCCAAACCTGGTGATAATGTTTTCTTCAAGGAACTTGATAACTACCTCAGTTGTGGAAAATTTGCAGCAGGTGGCCTTAGTCCACCTTGTACAATAGTCTGTTACCGTCAATATAAATTTGTGTCCTGCAGAAGATGGGGGATTGATGACTCTGATAAAATCCAAGCCCCACTGTGCAAACGGTCTGGATTTGATCACAGGTTGCAGTGGATTGGCCAGATTTCTCCCTTTGTCTGCTGCAGTCTGACAGGTGTGGCAACTTCTGATGTGACTCTTAGTATCTTTGAACATAGTGGGCCAGTAATAGCCCGCCCTCAGTATTTTGTGTGTTGTAGCTAAATGGGAACCATGGCCGGTTCCGTACTTGTCATGTAGTTCTGTCAACACTCTATCAGCTTCAGTTCTGTTTATGCATCTCAGATAAATTCCATCATGGTTCTTCCTGAATAGAAGACCTCCTTGCACCATATAATTTTGTGCCTTAATCTTCAAAGCTCTCCTCTAAGAAGCCTTCATCTTGCTTGGGTACTTTCCAGCTATCAGGAAGGTGCTTAAATCATCGTACCAGCCTGATGCGTCTTGGGAATTCAATACATATTGTTGTTTTATCAGATTTGGATCCATGTTTTCTATTGTCTGCACCAACGCCTGCCCTCTGACCAGCTTTGCAGGAATGATCTCCATGTCGAATTCTTGCAGTGTGGTGATCCATTTGGCTCTTTTTTCTCCAGGCTCGTTTTGCATCAGTAACATTTTTACTGCTGCATCTGGTACTATGGCTTTGATCTGGCTGCGCAGAATGTAGTGTCTAAATTTTTTCACAGCCTTTACTGATGTGAATGCCTGTCTTTCGATATCTAGATATCTCAGCTGTGCATCCTTTAGAGGCGCACTCATAAATGCTATGGGCCTCTCTTCATTATTTTCACCTTTCTGTGTCAAGGCAGCCGCGATAGAATGAGAAGATGCAAAGGAGTAGATGTAAAACGGGCTTGTGTAGTCTGGACTTGCCAATACAGGGGCATCAGAAATTGCCTCCTTGATATCTTCAAATGCGGCTTTGGTCACTAGCGTCCATTCCATCTATGCATCTTTCTTCAACATGGCATTCAACGGCTGCACGATCTCTGCAAAACCTGTTATAAACTTCTGAACAAAGTTAATTTTACCAAAAAATGATTTCAACTCTTTCCTACTGTTTGGTATTTGCAAATTTTTTATGGATTCTATTCTATCCGGATCAATTGAAATTCCATTTTCAGAAATGACGTGGCCTAATAATTTACCTTCAGTTACGCCAAATATACATTTCTTAGGATTAAGGGAAATCCCATACCTTTCACATCGCTTGAGTACTTTTCTGAGGTCTTCAGCGTGGGTGGATGCATCCTTGGAATACACAGTTAAATCATCCATATACACAACAATGCATTTACCTGATAATCCACGGAATGCAACATCCATGGCCCTCTGAAAAGTGGCACTTGCATTGATCAGACCAAAAGGCATTCTTCTATACGCATAATTTCCCCATTTGCAAGTGAAGGTGGTTTTTAGTCTATCTTCTCTATCAATTAAGACCTGATTATAACCTGAAAAACCATCTAAAAAAGACATCATCTTTTCGCCATTTACTGCTTGCAGTACTTCGTCTATTAGGGGCAAAGGATAATTATCCTTTTCAGATGCCTTGTTTAAATTTCTAAAGTCTACGCACAACCTAATGTCTCCATTTTTCTTCCTCACTGGTACTAAGTTAGCTACCCAGACAGAATGTCTGACTGGGAAAATTATTCCAGCGGACAGTAATTTTTTAACTTCCTCAAAGATTAAAGGCTCCAGAATGGCATTTACAGGCCTCTGTTTCTGCCTGAATGGTTTGACTTCTTTTCTTAAAGGTATTACGTGAGTCATGATGGACTCATTAAATGTTTTCAAGTCTTCATAAGTCCATGCTATGACATGCTTATATTCTTTTAGAACGTCCAGAACCTCTTTTCTAATTTTCTCAGAGCAAGCTTTCCCAATTAGTACACTTTGTGGATTTAGCTCAGTCCCTAAGTTATGTAAATCACACCTACCCCCTTCTGTTTTGGGTAAGTCTTTCTGTCTTATTACTCCGTCGAAGTCAAAGATGTGTTCTAATTCAATTACTCCTTTTGGTAAGAAGTTGCTCTTTAAGTTGATCATATCTTCTTCGTCCCATGTTACTTCAGGCCTTTCTTGTTCATCAATGATTTGGGCCTCAAATGCCTCATTACAAGTCAGAAAATTAATAATTTGCTGATCCCCTCCAAATACCTGAAAGTGTGTAACGTTGTCTGGTATACTGGGCACGTTAACTAGCTCAACAGCAAATCGTCTTAATCCTGACAGTGTCAATGGTTCTAATGTACTAGTAGCAACTGCTAACGCATCTGGCCTGTGGTTCAGCTCTCTAGGAATGTGCTCTATGTTAAAAGCATCAAACGAATCCATTAAACCCCATACTCTATGTCTGTAACTAATCATTTTCTTATAATTGCAGGCATATAGTTTCCTCACTTGTCTGACTACTAATTCAGAGTCTGAAAATACTCTGATGGTTTTTACCCCTTTCTTGATGGCCATGACAAGTCCTAAAATTAGGGCCTCATATTCAGCAATATTGTTAGTGCAGGAAAATTGTAATCTATATGCTGCCAAATGTGATTTACCTTGAGGATCTATGAGTTCAATACCCGCACCTGCGCCCTGTTTTGATTTGGACCCGTCACATTTTAACGTCCACATGCCATCTTTACTTTTCTGATCTTTTACCTTGGCATACTTTGTCCCTTTTATTGCCTGTGGGGTGTTGTCTTGTTTATTCATGGTTTTTTCCGTTTGGTTATCTTGCATATGTGTGTTTTTAGTTTGCAACTCAGAAAGATAACTACCCTTGTCCTCTATTTCTTTTCCTAAATCTGGAATCAAGGCATCTATATTATCCTGAACATATCTCTGTTGGATCAGGATTCTCATTTTCCTCTTGTGACTCTACCCTCCCTATGCACTTTTTGTATTCATATTCAATGATGTCTTTGCATATTTCACAATTCTCCTCAGAATGTTGCCTATCATGGACTCTACACCTATTTTTATATAACTTACATTGGACTGGGAGATTGTGTGTAATGCACTCTTCCACCTCTCGTCTAATGGAACGACCAAATTTGTCTATTGCATTGTTTTCTTCATCTGAAGAATTTCTGTCAGACTCAATGAATAGTGTCGTTCTATTGCTGACACACTTTTTTCTAATGTTTAACATCATAATCTCTTCAATCTGCATCCCATTGTTGGTAATTCTATAGACACCTGGTTCAACAGCAGCATATAATATTTCATTAGTTCGATTATACTCTATTATCATATGTTTCATTCTAGGCTCTGCCTCTATTTTGATCTGGTTTGGGATGCCTCTCCAAGGTAACCACATGTGTGAAAAGTCAGTAGCCATATATCCGTTTAATGTCTTGGACCAATCCCTACTTAGCAACATTCCATAATTTACGGGTATATCCACTACTTGAATGTCAATGATTTGGCTTACCCTAGGGTCTGAAGCTAATTGCACTTGAATGTTCATGAGTTCTCCTATCACGCTAACCTCGGTCTTATCTAATTGCGTGACAACCTTGGCAGATTTGGTGGGAGTCAGCCCGAGAGTTTTACATATTCCTAAGGGCATTACGTTGGCTGAAGCACCAGAATCTACCATACAATTGTGTATATTCTTCCCACACAACCTAACAGTTAACAAGAAAGGGTGAGTATCCCTCTTATCCGCATGTATTACTACATTTGTATTGGAAGGCTGCTCAACTTTCTTACCCTTCTCCTTAGGTGGTGAATCACTATTAGGAACAGTTATATCAGCAGACACCTTGTTTGTTATGGATGTATCCAGGGATTTTAAAAAAGCATTTCTGATCCCTGGGGTTTTCAATAATTCATTTAGAGGTATACTGACCTTAATTTTCTTTATTTCCTCTGATAAGTAATTCATTAATCTTGTTGTCTCTATTGCTTCTGTCTTACTTATTTGATCCTTTTGCACTGTTGTTCCATTATTTGTGTGTTGACTAGCTTTAAGTATGGCAGGATTGTTGCTAGCATTCTGATCTGGGGGTGTATTGATGTTATTCGGAGGAGTGGAAGTGGTGAAAGGTCCTCCCGGCCTAGGGTTGTTCCTCAAATTGTAGGTGTGGCTTTTATTTGTCTGTTGAAAGGCCTGCACCTCTTCTGTTTCATTTAATATCTCATTTTCAGATTCAAAAGGAAACTGAAAAGCATTTAACACAAAGGCTGATTCAGGATAAAGACTTTCACAACAGCATGGTTCATCCTCTAGCAATTCATCCTCTTTCTCTTCTGTAGTTGCAAAGGTAAACGTTTCTAAGACTAATGCTGTGTCATATCCTAAGGGTACTACCTCATTACCCTTAGGAATGAGAAATTTAGAGGTAGGAGGCTGTACATCTATGTTGAAAATACTAGCTACCAAGTGGAACTGTGGACAGTCGTGCTCAGCATGGGCATTGGTATTGTGAAATCTGCACCAATTTTTGGGTGCTGTACTGGCCATTTGTATGCTAGTCATTTGTTTTGTACCATGATTATCTGTATTCTCAAAAGGAGAAGCCAGAGTACCGTTGTTTGGCCCAGTGTTCCATGTCTTGGGTGGCCTAGGTTGATTCTGATTTCTGTTATTATTGCCCCAGGTCCTATTATCTATCACTGGCCCCCTATTTTGCATTGGTTGCCCCTGACTGGGGCCTTGATGCTGATTGTAGTTTTGGTTCTGATTGTACTACTGATTTTGATTGAGACTATAATTCTGATTTTGGCCTTGGTTGTGATTTTGATGTGGATTGTAGTTTTGGTTGCTTCTTCCATAGAGGTTCTCATTTCTTAGCTGTGTCACTTCGGTTGTTAATCTTTTCAAATGTGCAGTAATTTCTTTGATTTCTTCCCTATCCTCTTGTGCTTTTGCCACAGTTACATCCCTAGGAAGTTGGAAGAAAGGCTGACCATTATTTTGACTGTTATTGGAAGTACTAGCCGTGTAAGGAGTTATAGCTTGGATTGGAGTAGGATTATACATAGGTGTGTAAGAAGGAACTGGATTTACTAGTGGAGCGTGCTGCACATGGACTCCATTCCATGGGTGTGCCTGATTCTGCACCCGAAAATTTCCTCCATTGACAAATGGACTATAAGTTGTATGCCTCATTTCTTGGTTCACTAAGGTTGCCTCTTTATAGGCTTTGGATATTGAATCTATGTCAGGTTTTCTTTTGACAAACATGGCGGTTAAAGGATCCAAGGCAGCATAGTACATAGCCAACAAGGGAGCATCATCTATGGTATAAGGGGTTACCAGCCTAGAATAGGCCTTTTGAAATCTGTCATTGAAATTATCAATTAGCTCTCCCTCACCTCGTTTTATAGCAGCCAACTTATGATACAAAGCGCAAGGGTCAATGGGTCCTCTAAATCTTGACAGAAATGCTTCTTCCATAAGTGCCCAGGAAGAAATGTAACCATTGGGTAAGTTTATGTACCAGCTAGAGGCCTGCTCATTAAAGGTGTAAGGAAATAATCTACACACAACATCCTCGTGCTCTAACATAGCCCTAAAACATGCTTCCTTAAATATTCTAATATGATCTTCTAGGTCCTGATGTAACTGGTATTTGGGACATATCTTTTCCAGATTTTTTGCCATCTCATGATAATCATTGAAGAGTATGGGAGAATTGACATCGAAATAAGCCATTGCAGGTGTTTGAGCTTGACTTGAACTTGCAGGAATACCTGGATTGATTGGTGGATTAGGATTTACAGGAGGATTGAGACCTCCAGGAGTGCCTGAACCAAGATTTAAAGATCTGAACAGTGATCTGTCAGGACTCACAATACTACGGATGTTAAAAGGTGACCCAGGAGGTGTTCTAGATGAACTTCCCATTTGCGATATCTTTGGATTCCAAATTAAAGGGTTTTTGCTTCGCCTTGTATCAGGTAGTTGCACAAATATATCTCCTGAACTAGATCTAGACCTAGTCACTCTATTACTGTCGTTAGCCAGTTTGAACTGAAACCTAACTCAGGAAGGCCCTCCTTCTAGCGCCAGAAAACTGTTGATGATTACAATATACAGCCTTCTAGCCCTCCTTCTAGCGCCAGAAAACTGTTGATGATTACAATATACAGCCTTCTAGCCCTCCTTCTAGCGCCAGAAAACTGTTGGTGATTGTTTTGATGCAATCATAACAATAAGTTAAAATTCACATATAATGAACTGAAACTATACTTGAAAGATAAGAAGGAATCATTTAAGATTCAACTAATCCCAAGTCTACAATGGTTCGGTTGGTCAAGTTCAGTTGGTCAATGTGAAGCTGTAATGTTCAAGGGGCCTTACGTAGTTTAGGGTTTCTTTGGTGGTTTACTGGACTAAGAATATGCAAAAGAATCATAGATTTCAACAAGTATTTTGTTCATTTGCATACAAGTGTTACTGTGTTGCAAATTCAGATGGTTTTCTTGAATTATTGCAGCTTTCTTCTTTATATATTTATGAAAACTGTCTACTCCTAACTCTGTTATGCATGTTTCTTCAAATTTGAGACAATTTCCTTTAGATTTCTACGTTTTCAGCTAAATATTTCAGATGGGTTGGGAAAAGTTAGAAAGATCTAATCTATACCTTATTTAATCTACCGAAGGATCTAATTGTTTCTGTTATGCACTATGTAAATACCACAGTAATTTGATCAAATCCACAGTATAAACCTTAAATGCAAGTTCTGAGCATTTTCACAAACATACATTTAAAATTGCAAGCTCTCAAAGAAAATATTTCAAAACACAAAGAAGAGTAGGAGAACACTTAGAAGATAGATGCAAAACTCTAGATTCTATTGTATTAGAAACGAATAGTCATACATGATTTACAATGTAGGAATGACTCTTAGTTTCATTGATCATACTACAGAGAACTTACAAGCTTTACAGATACAGTAAGGCAACCAGACATTCCACGCGCACCTTACTGCAGACAAACAGGCGACCTCCTTCTTCTACTTCTAATCTAAACTAAGCTAACTTGCTGTATGTTCCTAAAAATCCCTGTTGTAGCCCCTGTTGTAAAGTATTACAATGTAGAGAGGCACAATATATAGACTTTCTGATTGTCCTCACTACAGCAAAAAACCTAACTAAACCCCTGGTTCAAACCCCTGGTTACAGCAATAAATACAGGTGAACCAGATCTTCCAAAAATATCTCTGAGCAGTGTCAAATCTAGGCGAAATATTGCCCCTTCTAAGAAGTTCTGGCAGCTTAGCAATAACTCTTGTTTGTCTGTTGTAGTAATACTCTCAGCTGCAACCTTGTTCTTCACTTGAATGGCCTTGACTTCCTCGCACTTCATCCTTAGCCTCCTGCTCCTGAGATTGGATTTCCTTCCTCCATGATGTCACTGTGTGGAATTTCCAGCTGCTTCCTCAACTGCAAGCCTGCAAGACAAGACAAGCAATAAGTACCAATTTATCACATAAACAGCAGGAAATTAAAATAATGTTTAAATCCAGGTGATTGTGCAAAATGTATGGAAATCGGGTCCAAAATACTCTTAAAACGCGTTCAAAAGCACACAGACTGCTCAAAACCATCGGGTCAACTATCGTTGACCAGGAAAATGCCACGGGCGCCAAAAAAATAGTTTAAAATTTCCATCGCTATGCATCTTCCGCCCATCGGTGTGACAATCGCCATCGGCGTGCCAAAAAATACATTGGCCGATATTCGCTGTTTGGCCGATGGCCTTCCTCTCTTTATTTTTTCCTTTGTTTTCTCTATCTCCTTCCTATCGGCAAGAGCTTATACTATCGGCGAGCTCTATATTCTCTCCGCTGATGGCTCTTGTTTTATCGATGTGCCTTTTCGTCGGCCAGACTCCTGCCGATGTCAGTTGTTAGTTCTATCGGCGAGAGATCCCCTCTCGCCCATACATTTCCAAATAGTGCCGACGGTGTTTGTTATGCCGATGGCATACCATCGGCGAGACCACGTGCTTCGGGGTGACCATTTCAAACTTGGCCAACATTGAATGTTACACCGATGGCAAAAAAGTCCATCGGTGAGAGACTTTACTTCGGCAGCATATATTTGAACTCCGCCGATCACATATGTTAGGCCGATGGCCTTCGTTTGGAACTTGAACCATTGAACCCCGCCATAAGGTTCAACGTGGCGGTTCAATAGTTAAAAAACACTTTGCCATCTTTCCTGCCTAAGCCTTGAACCCGAACCATTGAATTTGAACCATTGAACCCCGAACCCTTTGAACCAAAAAAAGAAAAAAAAAAAGGTTCAACGTTGTAAAAACACTGCCAATGAATGAATAATGGCAATCAAAGTGTGCCGATGCACTTCTGCAAAACAGTTAAATGTGAGATACAGAGTGGAACCCAGACAAAATTGCCCATGACCTGGAACCACTAACTATGAATATTTCAAAATTTTTAAATGAATGCCAACAAAAGGGCAAACAACTGACTGTTTATCATGCAAAACCTGATAGTACATTTTACCTAAGTGATCATAACTTGCAAAATATGATGAATTTTAAGACGGTTCAAAAAGCAACCCTGGCTCATTTTTCACAAGGAATCCAACCATATTATGCAATGGTACTGCAAATGCATTTTTCCATATTTTTAACAAGGTTTGCAAATTTGACTCTCTTTTCCCTTTACCACCAGACAGAACAAACACAAGCAAAAGCAAAAAGCAAAGCGACAGCAGGGGTCCTCGTTTTGCTAAGGGGCAAAATGGGGCGTGTTGTGAACATCACAACAGTTATGATGATGATTTAATGAAATTAAAGAAATTTGAACTAATGCTTTCTAATTTACTGAAATGAATGAGTTCCAACCATTGATATATATGTGCAATTCAATACTTCATGAAATAGAGATGAAAACCAAACCATGCTATGCCAACACATTCCACAACTTCACACAATTGGTGCTAATCTTCTAAGGAATAGGAAATCAACAAAAAGAACTAATTGATATGCACTCCAAGGGATGTAGCACATCACAGTACAAGTCAATATGACATCCAGAAGATTGCTCAAGATTTACTATGTACTTGTAATCTGTATCTCCATTGCATTCAGTATTCAAAATCTGAACATATTTACAATTGGTCTTGAGAAAGTACCATGACATTCAATAGTCCTATCTCAATTAAGCTCTTAATGTTTACAACTGAGGTTCTACATCCTTTTATAGCACAAGGATGAGAAATAGTTACAAATGATCCTACGATCAAACTTTATCTATTAGAATCAATATTTCCTATTGCATTGACCAAGTCAAAATACCAAAACATGTGGCACAAGTTGCCAGTTAGCAACTATCTGGTGAGATATAGCTGGAAACCTAGAATATTTTGAAACCATTGACTTAGTCAACCAACCTGCGAGTAACAAAATGACAAAGCATCCTGAATAATATTTGTTGCAACATCCTCCTCATTCAGATATGCCTTCTTCATGTGCTATTTTCCTTGTGTATAACCTTTTACAATTATCATATGCTTGAACAAAAGTATCCACTTGAAATTTTTAATTGTCATGGCCTTCATCTTAGCATACTTTAATGCTTTTATTTGTTCCTCCAATGGCTCCAGCATAGAGGTCCTGCTATCCGCTTCTTTATCATATGTCTTTACTTTTACATTCAACATAGACATCTCATCCATAACATCCTCAGTAAAGATCTCTAAGGGATCTTCTATCACTTCCTTAAATTTGTCTTTGAATATCTGGATAGCCTCATTTGTTTCTGGGAATACTTCCTCTTTTATTGCATCTTCTAGAAATTCTTCGAATATCCTCATTTATTTTGATAATAAATCATGGATCTTGGTTTGAGTATCTTTTACTTTAATCATGCCAGCTTTCAATACCTTTGATTCATACTTCATCTCAATTACCCTGGTATCCATGAGTGGCAGAGTTACACTGGTGATAATTTAATTTTTCAACAACTATCCATCCATCATCCCTTTGGCTCTTTTGAGCCTTACCATTGCATAGTTACACTTTTGTATTCTTTGAGTGAATTCAATCTTTAAAGAATCAATGTTAGTTTTCAAATTGGACAATGTGTCCCAATTAGACTTGGAAGTCTTTGTTAGTTTTTCCCTAGATGCCATGAATCTTATGAACCATTTGTCCATAGTATTAGCTTGGTGCTTTTGCACATCCTGGTTAGCTATCTCTTCATCACTTATTATTGTAAGTACAACTGGCTTCTCTGTAGCTTGTAGGGTGGATGCCAAACTATCTAGCTTCACCAATCCTTGTATAAACTGCTACAACTAAGCATTTTGCTCCTTAAGTTCCTTCTTTCTAGACTTAAGCTTTCTCAATTTGGCCACTATTGCCTCTGTGCTCTTAATGTGTTCTTAGATTTCTTGTTCTGCAGTGACATGACCTAGGTCATATTATGTCACCTAAAATTCTTCTGGCTTGATCTCACCTTTGGCCTTATCTACTATAGGAACAACAACTTGAGTTGTCATCTTCCATGTCTTTGGATCTCTTTTAATGGTGGAGACTATCATAGCTCTCTGTTTATCTTTAGAGGAATCATTGTTTATCTTTAGAGGAATCAAGAGTAAATAAGGACTTAAAATCAAACGGTACCTGATGGTCTTTTGTTTGGCTTACTTCTAATGAAATAAACGACAATGCCTCTGATTGTGATCTTCCCTAATCTGATTTCTCAATTTGAGCATCTTGGGTTCCTTTATCTTGATCTTTCTCTTGATCATCACCAGGCTCTTGCATATTCTCTTCTTTTCCTATTCTAACATTCAAATTTTCCTTCTCAAGCACTTGTTCTTCCTGCTTTTGGTCTAGGGGAGGCTGATTGTCTTGTACCTTATCCTCTTGTTCGTACAGAACTTTGGCATCTTTAGACTTCTAGCCTTTATTCTCTTGACCATCATATTGATGCTCTTGTTCCTGCTTATCCATCTTATCCTCTTCAGTGACAAGTGCTTCAGATATCTTCTCATGTTCATGTTTATCAATCAAAATTTCCTACTATGCCATTTGTTCATTTACATCCTCATCTTCAAGGATCTCTAGGTGAGCTTCATCTAACTGAGCTCCTTTATTTCCATCATCAATCTCCATAAGAATGTTTTCTTGCAGTGTTTGGCTATCTTTAATAGCCTCTTCCTTTCCAATACTTTCCTTCTAGAGCACATATGTCAAATCAACTATCACTGGGTTAGTCACCTCTTCAATTAGGGTATTTAGAGGTCCCATATGCACCTCCACTTCAGGAGACTCCTCTCTTCTTACTCTTTCATCTTGTGATTCAACTGCTACTTCCCTTTTGTCTACAACTTCTATATGTTGCAACATGAGTCCAATAGGATGATTTGTGATATCCTTTACCACTTTGTCTTCAGTTAAATTAATGGTTTGACTTAGTGGAAGGGCCTTTGTGGCTTATTCTCCTTGAGCTTAGCTCTTAGCTTCTTGTGCCATCTCAATTTTTACTTTAACTACAGTCTCTACATGCACATTATGTTGTAGATCTTTAACTACACTTATAGATGTATGCCCTGATCCTGATGCTGCTACCGATGGAGGTGAAATGGTGCCTCTCATGTGAGGGCCTTGATATCTAGTCTACCTAAGCACCTTGACCCCCTATAGGACATCATCTTTTCTCTTCATTTTAAGTGTCCCTATTGACACTTGATCTTCTTCATCATCATCATCTCCCTCTACAGTAGTCCCAACTAGACTTTTCTCCTGATCTTTTGTAGTCTCCCCTTTGGTTATGGATATTTGGGGTGCAGATATTGGAATAGATTTAAGCAATGGTCCTATAGTGGGGGACAATGGTTAATACACTAGGGATACTCCTTCAGAAGTAACTTCATCTGTTGCTTCAGATGAGCTAGGTTCAAGCAATTTTATCCCTAGGATCTATCTTTTATGTACAAGGAAATCATCATATCCATGTTCTTCTCTCTCCTTTCTTTTCCCTTTCTTATCACTTGTAATTGCCACACCTTTTCCTTTAATCTCATTAACTTTTTGGGGAACCTTGTTCTTGGTTCTGACCATAACCTTGGTAGTGAGGGCATCAATCGAAGTTTCCTCCTATATTAGATCTGGGGTAGAAATAGTGTTAGTATATATCTTCTATTCCTCATACTCTAGATCCATGAGGTTATCATCATCTTTTCTGATTTGAGGGGGCACTTTAGGCTGCCCTATAGTTCTCATTTGATCCAGTGTTAGTCTTTGATACTCTCTTCTTCTTACTTCATGTTTATCATCATAGTCTACCCAGTAGTCCTCAAGGTGGACACTGTGCTTGTACTTCTTGTTGAACCTTTGTTCAATCTTTTGATAAGGATCAGAGTCTCTGTCTAGAGGAAACAATTTCAAGTTCAAATCTTTCAACTCTACCTTTGCCTTTCTTGCATTCTCAATGTTTCTTACCACAAACCAATTTACATCAATAGGAAATCTCTTGTATGGATTTCCTTCTTTTACCTTTGACATTTCAAATGTAGGCAACTGCTACCTCATCATTTCCTTTAGCACCACCTTGTCTGTAGGGTACCTTGGTGGCATATATAGTTTCCCACTGAAACATTCTATTTGGATATATGAATAAGTTTTGTTGTAGATGAACCAAGAGCCATATCCACTGATGGCTTTTGTAGCACCAACTAAAAATTGTTTGGCCTTTCCCCTTCTATGAGTCAGACCAGGTGCATCAAGAAAGCATCATTAACCATTTTGTAGTGTTGCATTGAAAGTCTTCTCTCCAGGTGGGGATAATGTTCCTAGGGAGTTTTCTCATTGGGCAACCTCCCAATCCTTCTTACATTTTGTAAACCATTAAATGTGCCTTTAGTTGCACAGGCATATACCAAGTAGGATGTCATCCTAAAGATCATCCCCTTGCCTTCTTTCCACTTAAACATCTATTCATGAATAGTATCACTAATAATTTTGGCCCATTGGACCTTTGCTTGATTTTCTTCATATTCAACAACCATCCTTATTAACCTAAACATCCAAGGTTCAAAGATTCCACATTTCACTAATCCATTCATCCGGCTAAGCAAGAACATTATATATTGGACTTCGTCATTGAAGTCAAATTTGTACAAGTGTTGTACCATCTTGGTAGCTGCCCTGGCTATGTTATTTGGGCATCTTCATTCCTGATATATGACTTTTCTACAATTCTTGTTGTTGGCCTCAAACTCTTTGGCTAGTGCATCCAAGTCTGGTACATACATATGTTGAGAAATAGGCAAATGAAACACCTCAGTGATACCATCCACAAATTAAATCTGCGTAGTGCCTCTCCTATTTCTCTATTTTCCTTGTGTTAATATCATAGTGCAGTGCAGATTCGGCCAAAAGGTCAAAAGCCTTTATAGAGTAGGGAAAACTAGTAGCATGATACAAACCCGATGCCACTATATTATTCAATACAAGATCATCTTCTTCAGCATCAATTTGAGCTCTAAATGATTTGATGTCTGTGTTTCCACAATGTGTATCCTCAAAGAATCCTAACTTGTGATATACGCTACACGTTCTAGGAAACATAACTAGCTTGAACTCTACATCTTGTTTGTCTATGTGTGGATGTGACATTCTGTCCTGCAATTTGAATATATACCAGTCTCAAATAATAGCACATAATTGTTTATCTAGGGTTAGTGTCATTGAAATACACAGGACAACTGAGAGGGGGGTGAATCAGTTGTTACAAAAACTTAACTTCATATAATTATTAAACTATCAACTACTTAATTATTGATAATCAGATTCAACCATGAAAGAATGAAACCATAAACTTAATCACAATTACACATTTAACACCGGAGGCATCAAATTTTTACATAGAAAACCCTATAAGGGAAAAACCATGGTGGGTGTTAGCCCACAGAAATATATAAGTTTTAACAATACTGAAAATCAGAGGCTCACTGTGTTGTAAGTATGTGCCTAATCGGTGCTATCATTGATGTCAACATATCTATGTTGTCATTGGGTCAAGTATGCTTTCATTTTGTTACATGCTTGTAGATGTTGAGGATATTGAGAAAATTATCTCCTCCAAAAAAAATAATGAGGTGTATTACATATAGAAGAATAGTCCAGAAGAATGCTCTGCATCTCCTATACAATGAATATCTTTGTCTACGGATTGGAAGTTATTTTAAAGTTTGTCTGAAGAAGTTATATTCCAGGTTTGAGCCTTTGATATGAAGATTTGAGTGAGTTATGTTCACCAGTGTGAAAACTACTTTTCCTGTATGTTTGGTGATGATAGGGAGAAAGTGTTATGCTCTGTATTCCTCTGCATTGAAGTATTTTAGTCTATGGTTCTGGAATTAAATTTGTTATGATGTTAAGTGCCTTTAACTTCAATGGTTTGTGATCTGGTGGTCCGCAAGCAATCTTTTCCTTATGACAATGGCTGACAGTGTTGTTCTTGTGCTCCGGTTTAAAGAATTTGATGGGTAAAATGTTTGGGTACTGTGCAGATGTTTTTGATGATTATAATGTACTTGTGGATGTCTATTGACCATGTTCCTAACTTTAGATTGGTCTGAGGAGAGAAATCTAGATAGTGGTTGAAGAATGTTCTTAGAAGACCTAGTGTTCTCATTAGTCTTGGTTGACTTAGTTAATTTCACAAATTGCAGAGATGCATTGAAGATTCTAGAAGCATGTCATGGTGTGGAAGATTGGATTTGAGTCCCAGCTAAGGTGTGGCATGATCTGCATACATCTTTACATCTTTACCTTAGCTAAATTTGTATTAGGTCCAATCCTATTTTATGTATGATTGTAATTCTTTCCTTGGAGAATGTTCTAATGGTTGATGAATGTATTGCTGACCTTGATGTACATTCCAAGGTTGATGACTTGTATGAAAACATGTAATGTAATTGCAGAGAGTGTGTGAAATGCGAGAATGAGGAGATAAGTGCAAAGGAATAAAAAGTAGAGTAGAGGAGCTATATTGTACTTCAAGGGAACTAAACCCAGGCATGGATTAGATGCTACCAAATTAGTTCACCATCTTTTGGTAGTGAGCCACCCTTTGGTAGTGAGCTGTTCTTTACAGTGAGCAATTTGGGTAGTGAGCCCTATAGGAAGTGAGCCTCTATTTTTTGGTATTGTTATAACATATATATTTTTGTGGGCTAACACCCACTGTGGTTTTTCCCTTCTAGGGTTATCAACATAAAAATTTGGTGTCTACTGTGTTGAATGTGTGATTGTGATGAAGTTTACTATTATGTGCTTTCATGGTTAAATCTGATTATCTGTAATTAAGTAGTTGATGGTTTGATATTCATATGAAGCTAAGTTTTTGTGAAAAATGATTCACCCTCCCTCTCAGTTGTCCTATGTATTTCAACAATTGGTATTAGAGATAGTTCCTTCAAAGAAAACATAACAGCTTGAGGAAGATCCATGATGTCTTTCAAAAAGGAGGTTTTGCAATTTGATGGGACAAATTATGCGCTATGGAAGGTACGAATAAAAAGCCATCTCCTTTGTCTTGGTTATAAAGTATGGAAAGCTACAGAAATAGAATACACCATACCTAAAAATGGTTTGACAACTAAAGATGAAATCAAAGAGTATGAGTTGAATGTAAAATCTAGAGATGCCCTATTAAGTGCCTTGACCGACACTAAGCTAATAAAGGTCATGGATCTAGAAACTGCAAATGAAGTTTGGGAAAAGTTGAAGAAACTATATGAAGGAGATGATTCTATAAAAGAAGCCAAGCTCCAGGACTTGAAAGAAAAATATGAGAGTTTGAAGATGAGTGAAGATGAAAATATTATAGCCTTCATGCAAAGGGTTGATGAACTTGTCAATGGAATAAAAGGAATGGGAGGAACCATTGGTGATAAGGAAGTTGTGATAAAAATTCTTAGATCTCTATCGAATTCCTATAGTCACAAGGTAGCTGCAATTGAAGAAATAATTACTATGAAAACTATTGGTATAGATCAATTGTTGTGGAAGCTTACAGCCTTTGAGATGAGAGAGTTTGATGATTCCCTGCCAAAAGTTGAGACAACTTTTAAAGCTAGTACTTCTGAAAAGATCTCCAGAGCTGAGAAATATAAAGTGGATCTTGATGATGACTTTGATGAAATTGAAGCTAACTTTGTTGACAAGTTGCAAAGAGGCTCTAGTAAGTTCAAAGGAAAATTACCTTTCAAATGCTTCTCATGTGGTAAAGTAGGTCATTATGCTTCTAGATGTCCTGAAAGAATTAAAAGAAATAGGAAAAGATTTTAGAGTAGGCCTAGAGCTCCAAAGAAATGCTACTATGTTAGAGATTTTGATGATGAAGGTGTGATAGATGATGAATCTAATGATGCTAGTACTAGTGCAAATGAATTCATATTTATTTCTATCAAAGAAGATCACGTGTCTACTAATTCTGCTAGCTGTGTGAAGGAAGAAACACTAGTGGAAGAAAGTGCTTTAGTTGTTTGGGTTGAGAAAGATAAGGATGAATGGATTATTGATAGTGGATGCTCACATCACATGTGCGGTGACAAAAGTAAGTTTGTGAGTTTTGAAAAATATGGAGGATTGGTTAGGTTTGGAGACAATGCAGCTAGTAAGATTTGTGGAAAAGGATCTATTTCATTTGATGGAAAGCATAATACTAACAATGTCCTATATGTGAAGGGTTTGAAGCATAATCTTTTGAGTGTTGGTCAGATGTGTGACAAAGGTTATGATCTAAGATTCAAAGACAATGGGTGCAAGATCATGGAAAGCTCCAGAACTATGATTGCCACCAATAAGAAGACCAGAGGTAACATCTACCAGTTAAAAGGAACTAATGATTTATGTTTATTGGCCTAGGCAGATGAGAGTTGGTTGTGGCATAGAAGGATGTGTCACATAAAATTTGATAATATGGTGAAGATAAGCTTAGGTCAGACTGTGAGAGACTTACCAAAGCTTGTGAAACCCACCAATACAATTTGTAAGGAATGTCAGTTGAGGAAGCAGACAAGAATCAATTTCAAGAGCAAAGAGCAATTTTTTGTCAGCCTACTGGATCTAGTGCATATAGATCTTTGTGGTCCTACAAGGGTGAGAAGTCTACAAGATGATAGGTACTTCATGTTGCTTATTGATGATTATTCTAGAATGACTTGGGTTACTTTTCTAAGAGATAAATTAGAAGCCCTAGAAAAGTTTGAATCTTTTAAGGCAATGGTTGAGAATGAAATAGAGTTGAAAATCAAATGCTTGAGGTCTAATAGAGGAGGTGAGTTCACATCAAATGAATTCAACATTTTTTGTGAAGAGCATGGGATAAAGAGATAGTTGTCTACACCTAGGACTCCTCACCAAAATTGAGTTGTGGAAAGAAAAAATAGGACAGTTTAAGAGGCTGCTAGGACAATGATGAAGGAAGTAGATTTGTTGGAAGTCTTCTGGAAGGAAGCTATACATACTATTGTCTCCATTCAAAACAGAGTTCAAGTGAAAGGTAATGGTACCAAAACTCCCTACAAATTGTGGTATGGAAGAATTCCCACAGTAAAATATTTCAAAGTGTTTGTAAGCAAATGCTATATCAAAAGAGATGAAGATCTAGGGAAATTTGATGCAAGATGTGATGAAGGAATCTTCCTTGGATACTCTACCAAGAGTAAGGCCTACCGATGCTACAACAAAAGGCTAAAAAATATTTTTGAGAGTGAAAATATGAAGGTGGATGAAGGAAAAAGGAGAACATAAGATTAGTGTGGCTATGAATCAAATGAACCTGCTGCTATAACTTATGAAGAAAAAGTTGAACAAGAAGACAGTCAAAATGAAGAAGAAAAGACTCCAGAAGTTGCTGCTAAAACCCCAAGGTATGTAAGAATCAATCACTCTAAAGATCAAATTATTGGAGACAAAGACAAAGGAGTACTGACAAGAAAAAGAGCTGCAAAAGAACAAGTGAATTAATGTCTACTCTCTATAGTTGAACCAAAAATTGTGAATGAAGCCTGCAATGATGAAAATTGGGTAAAAGCAATTGAAGAAGAACTAATGCAGATAGAGAAGAATGAAACTTCGGAATTAGTTCCCAGACCTACTGAACAAAATCATATTGGGACCAAATGGTTTTTCAAGAGCAAGCTAAAGGAAAATGAAGAAGTTGTAAGGAATGAAGCAAGGCTTGTGTGTAAAGGATATTCTCAAATTGAAGGGATGGATTTTGAAGAGACTTTTTCTCCAGTAGCTTGGATTGAAGCAATTAGAATGTTTCTGGCATTTGCAGCTCATAAAGATTTCAAGGTGTATCAGATGGATGTGAAGTCTACATTTCTAAATGGTGAGTTAGAAGAGGAAGTCTACATTGAGAAACCGAAGTGATTCCAACTATCAAATCAAGATGATGCAGTTTGCAGGGTGAAGAAAGCATTGTATGGACTCAAGAAAGCTCCTAGAGCCTGGTATGCAAGGTTGGATAAGTACTTACTAAAGTTAGGGTTCAATAAAGGTATACTGATAGTAATCTCTATTTCAAGTTTAATGATGATCGAATCTTGATTGTTGAAGTCTTTGTTGATGATATCATATTTGGACGCAATGAAGTTATGTGTATGAATTTTGTTGGTGAAATGCAGAAAGAGTTTGAGATGTCTATGTTTGGTGAGATGAATTTCTTTCTGGGTCTATAAATTAATCAATCAGATAGAGGAATCTTCATATCTCAGTCTAAGTCTGTGAAAGAGTTGTTGAAGAAGTTTGGGATGGAAGATTCTAAACTAGTATGTACTCCCATGGTGACTGGCTGCAAGTTGAGCAAAACTGATGAATCACCTAAGACCGATTAGAAAAAGTACAAATCCATGATTGGAGGATTGCTTTATCTAACTCAAAACAAACTTGATATTATGGATGTAGTTTGACTTGTTGCAAGATTTCAAGCTGATCCAAGAGAATCCTGAGGTATTTAAAAGGCACTCCAGAACATGGCTTATGGTATCCAAAGGATAATGATTTCACTCTTAGTGCTTATACAGATGTTGATTGGGCTGGAGATATTGATGATAGGAAAAGTACAAGTGGAGATGCTTTCTTTTTAGGAAATAGATTGGTTTCATGGATGAGTAAGAAACAAGACTCAATCTCTTTATCAACAACAGAAGTAGAATATATTACAGCAACATGTTGTTGTACTCAAGTGTTATGGATGAAGCAATCTTTGAGGGACATAAGAATTGTATATGATGATCCAATTGTAATCTTCTGTGACAATACAAGTGCTATAAATATTTAAAAGAGTCCAATGATGCACTCAAGGACAAAGTACATATCTATAAGGTATCACTTTCTGAGAGAAAAGGTGATAGAGAAAAAAGTAAAGTTGGAATATGTGTTGACAAAGGATCAGATTGCAAATATCTTCACTAAGCCTCTGTCCAAGGATACCTTTGAGTATCTTAGAAAAAATTTAGGGGTCATTACCCCTCCTTCCCTCAACTAAGATGCATAAGAATACATCAATCCAGAGGTGTTCAAGTCACATTGTTTGATTTGGATTGATGTTTTGGGAGCTACCTCTCCTGGGGAGTAGCTAGATGTGTTGGTAACAACCCAATTGGATCAGAGCAGCAGAATGCAAGTATGTGCCCTTTTCCATTGATGTCAAAGGGGGAGAGAAATCATGTGAAAAATTTAGGGGGAGAAATAATATAGATGTTTAAAGAGAAACGGGGAGAATCTTGTCTTGATGGTCTTTTCAATTTTTCACATCATATGTTGCCATCAATGACAAAGGCGGAGATTGTTGCAAGTATGTGCCTAATCGGTGTTGTAATTGATGTCAACATATTTGTGTTGTCATTGGTGTCAACTATTCTTTCCTTTTGTTACTTTCTTGTAGATGTTGAGGATATTAAGAAAATTATCTCCTCGAGTAAAAATAGTGAGTTGCAGTGGAAAAATTGTATTACATACAAAAGAACAATCCAGAAGAATGCTCTGTATTTCCTATAGAATGAATATCTTTGTTTTCAGATTGGAAGTTATTTAGAAGTCTATTTGAAGAGGTTATATTCTAGGTTTGAGCCTCTGGTATGAATATTTGAGTGAGTTATGTTCACCAGTGCGAAAACTACTTTTCCTGTATGTTTTGTGATGACAGGGAGAAAGTGTTATGCTCCACATTCCTCCGCATTAAAGTATTTCGGTCTACAGTTCTAGAATTAAGTTTCTTATGATATTAAGTGCCCTCAACTTCAATGGTTTGTGATCTGGTGGTTTGCAAGTGATCTTTTCATTACGACAGTGGCTGATAGTGTTGTTCTTGTGCTCTAGTTTAGAGAATTTGATGGGTAAAGTGTTTGGTTATTGTGCGAATGTTTCTGATGATTATAATGTGCTTGTGGATGTCTCCTGATCATTTTCCTACCTTCGGATTGGTCCACGGAGAGAAATCTAGATTGTGGTTGAAGAATGTTATTAGAAGACCTAGTGTTCTCGCCAGTCTTGGCCGACTTGGTTAATTTCACAAATTGCGGAGATGCATTCAAGATTGTAGAAGCATGTCATGGCATGGAAGATTGAATTTGAGTCCCAGCTAAGGTGTGGCATGATTCGCATACATCTTTACATCTTTTCATTAGCTAAATTTGTATTAGGTCTAGACCTCTTTTATGTATGATTATAATTTTGACCTTGGAGAATGTTCCAATGGTTGATGAATGTATTGCCAACCTTGATGTACATTCCAAGGTTGATGACTTGTATAAAAACTTGTAATGTAACTGTAGAAAGTGTGAAATGTGAGAATGAGGAGATAAGTGTGAAGGAATAAAAAGCAGAGCAGAGGAGCTATATTGTACTTCAATGGAACTGAACCCAGGCATGGAGTAGATGCTACCAAATCAATTCACCATCTTTTGGAAGTGAGTCGTTCTTTGTAGTGAGCAATTTGGGTAGTGAGCCCTATAGGTAGTGAGCCTCTATTTTTTAGTATTGTTATAACATATATATATATATGTGGGCTAACACCCACCATGTTTTTTCCATTCTAGGGTTTTCCACATAAAAATCTGGTGTCTACTGTGTTGAATGTGTGATTGTGATGAAGTTTAGTATTCTGTGCTTTCATGGTTAAATCTGATTATTTGTAATTAAGTAGTTGATGGTTTGATATTCATATGAAGCTAAGTTTTTGTTGCAACTAATTCACCCTCCCTCTCAGTTGTCGGGTGTGTATTTCAACACACTACCTACATGGGTCACTGCCCAAAGTGTTCACTGTAAAGAACGGCCAACTACCAGGGGGTGGCTCACTGCCAAGGATTTTTGAACTGATTTGATAGCATCTACTCTATGCCTAAGTTAAGTTCCATTGAAGCACAATATTCTTCCTTTGCAATGCTTTTCTTACTCTTTGTACTTATCTTCTCATTTTTCCCAAGGATGCCTTTTTCACAACTACATTATGAGTCTTTATACTAATCATCAAGCTTGGAATGTACAGCAAGGTTGGCAATACATTCATCAACCATTGGAACAATCTCCAAGGTTGGCATTACAGGATATACATAGAAATAGGTCTAGATCTAATACAAAAATTTGGTAAGGGAAAGATGTAAAGATGTATGCTAATCACACCATGCCTTAGCTAGGACTCAAACACAATCCTTCACGTCAGCCAAGATTGGTGAGAACACTAGGTCTTCAAAGAATATTCTTCATCCACAATTCAAATTTCTCTTTGCGGACCAATCCAAGGGTAGGAACATGATTAGGAGACATCCACAAGAACATTGAAATCATTAGGAACATCCACACAACTTCTAACCACTCTGTCAAGAAGATTCTTCAAATTGGAGCATATAAACAACACTACCAGCTACTATCATAAGGAAAAGATCGCTTATGGACCACCAAATCATGAACCATTGGAGTTCAAGGCACATAACATCATCTTAGACTTAACTCTAGAATCGCAAATAAAAATCCTTCAATGCAGAGGAATGCAAAGCATAATACTTTCACCCTATCACCATCAAACATACAAAAAAAGTAGTTTTCACTCTGGTGAACATAACTTACTGAAATCTTCATACCAGAGGCTCAAACTTGGAACATGGCATCTTCAAACAAACCTCTAAATAAGTTCCAATCCATAGACAAGGATATTTAATCGATAGGAAATGCAGAGCTGTCTATTTTACTATTCTTCTACAGACAAAGATACTCTGCAACACACTATTTCTACCAGAGGAGAAAATTTTCTCAATATCAGACTCTCCAATGAATTACAAAGCATCTAACTCATTACAAGCAAGAAATAAAACAAGAGCATAGTTGACACCAATGACAACACTGATATGTTGACATCAATGACACCACCAATTAGGCACTTACTTGCAATAATCTCCCCCTTTGTCATTAATGGCAACATATGATGTGAAAAACTGTAAAGACCATCAAGACAAGATTCTCCCCCTTTCTCTTTACACATCTACACCATTTCTTTTCTAATTTTTCACATGATTTCTCTCCCCCTTTGACATCAATGGCAAAGGGTAAATACTTGCATCATGCTGCTCTAATCCAATTGAACTTTCTCTGTTATCAATACTCTCTTTATCAGGAACTCATACAGGTAACATCTAGCTACTCCCCCTGAGAGGTAGCTCTCAAAACATCAATCCAAGTCAAATAATGAGACTTTGGGTACCACTGGACTGATGCAATTCCATACATATTAGTTTAGGGTGGGAGGGGTAATGACCCCTAACTTTTCTCTGAGATACTCAAAACTATCCTTAGGTAGAGGCTTGGTGAAGATATCTGCAATATGATCCTTTGTGGACACATATTCCAACTTTACATCATTCTCTATCACCTTTTCTCTTAGAAAGTGATACCTTATAGATATATGCTTTGTTCTTGAGTGCATCGTTGGATTCTTTGAAATATTTATAGCACTTGTATTGTCACAAAAGATTGCAACTGGATCTTCATACACAACTCTTATGTCCTTCAAAGTATGCTTCATCCATAACACTTGAGTACAACAACATGTTTCTGCAATATATTCTACTTCTTCAATTGACAAAGAGATTGAATCTTGTTTCTTGTTCAGCCATGAAACCAATATGTTACCCAAAAAGAAAGTGCCTCCACTTGTACTCTTTCTATCATCAACATCTCCAGCCCAATCAACATCTATTTAAGTAGTGAGAATGAAATCATTATCCTTTGGATACCATAAGCCATGATCCAGTGTGCCCTTTAAATACATCAAGATTCTCTTTACTACCATCACATGTGATTCTCTTAGATCTGCTTGAAATCTTGCAACAAGAAAAACTGCATGCATAGTATCAGGTCTGGTTTGAGTTAGATAAAGCAATCCTCCAGTCATGGATCTGTACTTTTTTTGATCAGTCCTGTTTATTCATCAATTTTTCTCAACTTGCATCCAGTCACCATGGGAGTACATACCGGTTTAGAGTCTTCCATCCCAAAATTCTTCAACAACTCTTTCGCATACTTAGATGAAGATATGAAGATTCCTTTATCTGATTGATTAATTTGCAGACCCAGAAATAAATTCATTTCACCAAACATAGACATCTCAAACTCATTTTGCATTTCTCTTGCAAACTTCATGCACATACCTTCATTTCCTCCAAAGATAATGTCATCAACAAAGACTACAACAATCAAGATCTAATTATCATTGATTTTGAAATACAGATTACTGTCAGCAGTGCCTTTACTGAACCCTAATTGCAACAAATATTTGTCTAACCATGAATACTAGGCTCTAGGGGCCTGTTTCAGTCCATACAAGGGCTTCTTCAATCTGCACACCATATCACCTTGTTTTGATAGTTGAAATCCTTCTGGTTGTTCAATGTAGACTTCTTCCAATTCACCATTCAACAATGCAGACTTAACATGCATCTGATACACTTTGAAGTCTTTGAATGCTGCAAATGCCAAAAACATTCTAATTTCTTTAATTCTTACAACAAGGGCATAGGTCTACTCAAAATCTATCCCTTCAACCTGAGAGTACCCTTTGCATACTAGTCTTGATTTGTTCCTTACTAGTTTTCCATTCTCATTCATCTTGTTTCTGAAAACCCATTTGGTGCCAATGACATTCTTATCAACAAGTCTAGGAACCAGTTCCCAAGTTTAATTCCTTTTTATCCATGTCAGCTCCTCTTCCATAGCTTTTACCCAATTTTCATCATTGCAGGCTTCATTCATAGTTTTAGGTTCAACTTTTGAAAGTAAACAGTATTTCACATGTTCTTCTACAACTTATTTTTTGTCAATACTCCTTTGCTTTTGTCTCCTATAATCTGATCTTCAAAATGATTAATTCTTACATACCTGTGAGTCTTAGCAACATTTTCTAAATCTTTTTCTTCTTCATCTTGACTGTCTTGTTGTTCAACTTTTTCTTCACTTGTTATAACAACAAGTTCATCTGATTCATAGTCACTCAGGTCTAATATTCTTCCCATGTCTTCATCAACCTTCACATTATCACTTTCAATGATCTTCTTTAATCTTTTATTGTAGCATTGGTAGGCCTTACTCTTGGTAGAGTATCCAAGAAAGATTCCTTCATCACACCTAGCGTCAGACTTGCCTAGATCTTCTTCTCTCTTGATATAACATTTACTACCAAAAACTTTAAAATATCTTACTATTGGAACTCTTCCATACCACATTTCATAAGGAGTTTTAGAATTGTTACCTTTTACTTGAACCATGTTTAGGATGTACACAATAGTGTGTATGGCTTCTCTCCAGTATACTTTCGGTAGGTCATCTTCCTTCAACATAGTCCTAGCAGCCTCTTGAACTATCATGTTCTTTCTTTCAACAACTCCATTATGTTGAGGAGTCCTAGGTGCAGACAATTATCTCTTTATCCCTTGTTCTTCACAAAAATATTGAATTCATTTGATGTCAACTCACCTCCTCTATCAAACCTCAGGCATTTGATCTTCAACACTCATTCTCAACCATTTCCTTGAAGGCTTTGAACTTGTCTAGGTCTTCTAATTTATCTTTTAGAAAAGTGACACAAATCATCCTGGAGTAATCATCAATAAGCAACATGAAATACTTGTCTCCTTGCAAACTTCTTATTATTGTGGAACCACACAGATCTATATGAACCAGCTCCAACAATCCAGTAGAGAATTGTTCTTTACTTTTGAAACTTGCTCTTGTTTGTTTCCCAAATTGACATTCTTTACAAATGATGTTGGTAGGCTTCACACCCTTAGGCAAATCTCTTACACCCTAAACAAAACTTATCTTTACCAAGTTGTCAAAATTGATATGACACATCCTTCTATGCAATAGCTAACTCTCATCAGTCTGAGCCAATAAACAATAATCATTAGTTCCTTTTAAATGATAAACATTACCTCTAGTCTTTTTACCAGTAGCAATCAGTGTTCCGAATCTTTCCATGATCTTGCATCCATTGTCTTTGAATCTCAGATCATAACCTTTGCCACACATCTGACCAACACTCAAAAGATTGTGCATTAAACCCTTTACATACAAAACATCATCAGTATTGTGCTTACCATCAAAATAAATAGATCCTTTTCCACAAATCTTACCAACTATATCATCTCCAAACCTAACCAGTCCACCATCATATTTTTCCAAACTAACAAACTTACTTTTGTCACCAGTCATGTGATGTGAGCATCCACTGTCAATAACCCATTCATCCTTATCTTTTTCAACCTGAACAGCCAAAGCACTTTCTACCACTAGTATTTCTTCCTTCACACAACTAGTAGGATTAGTAGACATAGGTTCTTCTTTAATAGCAATAAACAAGCATTCATTTGAACTAGTACTAGCATCATCAGATTCATCATCAGTCACACCTTCATCATCAAGATCTCTAACATAGTAGCATTTCTTTGGAGCTCTAGGCCTGTTCTCAAATCTTTTTCTATTCCTTTCAATTATTTAAGGACATCTAGAAGCATAATGACCTACTTCACCACATGAAAAACATTTGAAAGGTAATTTTCCTTTGAACTTACTAGAACCTCTTTGCAATTTGTCAACAAAGTTAGCTTCAATTTAATGAAAATCGTCAATAGGCTCCACTTTGTATTTTTCAGCTCTGGAGATCTTTTCAGAAGTACTAGCTTTGAAAGCAGTCTCAACTTCTGATAGAGCATCACCAAACTCACTCATCTCAAAGGATGTAAGCTTTCCAAGTAATTGATCTTTGTCGATAGTTTTTACAGTCATTACTTCTTCAATTACAGCTACCTTGTGACTATAGGAATTTGGTAGTGATCTAAGAATTTTCATCACAACTTCCTTATAAATAGTAGACATCAGATTTCCACAGTCCATGATATTATTCAGTGCTTCAGGATTTAACTGTGTGAGAGTTTTTTCATCAACCTTTTGGATCACACTATGTGTCATTATGATGAAGAGAGCTAGAGAAGGGAATAAGAAATGATAAGTATGCAGACCTTGCAAGGATAAATAAAAAGAAGAGGGAGAATGGCTAAGGAACCAAGAAACCCAAGGAAGAAAAGATTAAAAATTATAAATACCTAAGTGGTTCAAGGTGTTATTTGTATATTCATAGGTGTTTTTTCAGTTTTAATTTATTTTCCATCTTAGGTATTTATAATTTTTAATCATTTTTTTCGTTGGGTTTCTTGGTTCCTTAGCCATTCTCCCTCTTCTTTGTATTTATCCTAGCAAGGTCTGCATACTTATCATTTTTTATTCTCTTCTCTAGCTCTCTTCATCCTGATGATGGATCACAGAGTGTGATCCAAAATATTGATGAAAAAACTCTCACACAGTTAAATCCTAAAGCACTGAATAACTTCCTTATAACCAATAGTTCCTCCCATACCTTTTATTCTATTGATAAGTTCATCAACCCTTTGCATGAAGGTTGTTATGTTTTCATCTTCATTCATCTTTAAACCCTCATATTTTGCTTTTAGGCCCTGTAGCTTGGCTTCTTTTACAGAATCATCTCCTTCATACAGTTTTTTCAACTTTTCCCAAACTTCATTTGTAGATTCTAGATCCATGACTTTCATTAGCTCAGTGTCAGTCAAAGCACTTAATAGGGCATCTCTAGCTTTTATATTCAACTCATATTCTTTGATTTCATCTTCAGTTGTCAAACCATTTTGAGGCATGGTATATTTTGTCTATGCAGCTTTCCACACTTTATAACCAAGACAAAGGAGATGGATTTTCATTTGTACCTTCCACAGAGCATAATTTGTCCCATCAAACTATGGAGCTTCCTTTTTAAAAGACATTGTGGATCTTCCTCAAGCTGTTAGACTTTCTTCTGAGGAAATTGCTCTGATACCAATTGTTGAAATACATAGGACAACTGAGAGGGGGGGCGAATTAGTTGTCACAACAACTTAACTTCATATAATTATCAAACTATCAACTACTTAATTATTGATAATTAGATTCAACCATGAAACCATGAAACCATAAACTTAATCACAATAACACATTTAACACAAGAGGTACCCAATTTGTAAGTGGAAAACCCTATAAGGGAAAAACCACAGTGGGTGTTAGCCCACAGAAATATATAAGTTATAACAATACCGAAAATCAGAGGCTCACTACCTATGGGGCTCACTGTTCAAAGTGCTCACTGCAAAGATCAACTCACTTCCAGGGGATGGCTAATTTCCAAGGATTTTTTAACTGATTTGATAGCATCTACTCTATGCCTGAGTTCAGTTCGATTGAAGTGCAATATTCTTCTCCTACTCTGCTTTACTTACTCTTCGCACTTATCTTCTCATTTTTCCCAAGGATGCCTTTTTTGCAACTACATTATGAGTCTTTATACTAATCATCAACCTTGGAATGTAAATCAAGGTCAGCAATATATTCATCAACCATTGGAACAATCTCCAAGATCAGCATTACAAGACATACATAGAAATAGGTCTAGACCTAATACAAAAATTTGCTAAGGGAAAGATGTAAAGACATATGTTGATCATGCCATGCCTTAGATAGGATTCAAACACAATCCTTCATGTCACGACACACTTCTACAATCTTCAAAGCATCTCCACAAATAGTGAAATCAACCAAGTCGGCCAAGACTGGTGAGAACACTAGGTCTTCTAAGAATATTCTTCATCCACGATTTAAATTTCTCTTTGTGGACCAATCCAAGGGTATGAACATGATTAGGAGACATCCACAAGTACATTGAAATCATCAGGAACATCCACACAACTTCTAACACTCTGTCAAGAAGATTCTTCAAATTGGAGCATATAAACAACACTACCAGCTATTGTCATAAGGAAAAGATCACTTGCAGACCACCAAATCACGAACCATTGGAGTTGAAGGCACATAACATCATCTTAGACTTAACTCTAGAACTGTAGACAAAAATACTTCAATGTGGAGGAATGCGAAGCATAATACTTTCTCCCTGTCACCATCAAACATACAAAAAATATAGTTTTCACTCTGGTGAACATAACTTACTCAAATCTTCATATCAGAGGCTCAAACTTGGAACATAGCATCTTCAAACAAACCTCTAAATAAATTTCAATCCACAGACAAGGATATTTAATCTATAGGAAATGCAGAGCTATCTATTTTACTATTCTTCTACAAACAAAGATACTCTGCAACACACTGTTTCTACCAGAGGAGCAAATTTTCTCAATATCAGGCTCTCTAATGAAATACAAAGCATCTAACTCATTACAAGAAAACAACAAAACAAGAGCACAATTGACACCAATGAAAACACTGGTATGTTGACATCAATGACAACACCGATTAGGCACATACTTGCAACAAGTGCACTACTAATTTTCACATTCTAAAATGGCAATATGTCTCAATCTTATGAATTGAACTTATGCTATGCACAACGTATAATCATGTTCACTATGTGTCATTTACCATTTCTTTAACTAATTATGATATGATCTTATGAACATAAGTAGAGGGATAGGGTGTTATACATACCTAAATACTCTTCTTTAACCTATTATGAGTGTGGTGATGTCTGGATGATGAACTCTTCTATAATTTTGTTCTCTTAGTTCAGCTCTAGTTCGTAATAAGCTCTTAACAATGGAAATTAGGGCTCTAAGATTGCAATTATGTCAATTATGCTGAAAGAAATCCCCTTTTACCTTAGCAATTTGTGATTTTAGGACTTATTAATGGTCTCAATGTGATATCATAGTCAAAATTAGCAAGATTACATAGGATTATCACAGGTGTTCATTGGTACGTGTTCAAATTTAAAATGCCAATGACCTTTTACAGTATTCAATACAAAAAGCATAGGTATAAGGAGTGGATATCCTACTGAGGAATATTCATGTGGATATTCGAATGTGAACATCCTAATGATGTCATCATGCGTCAGGTCAACCTTTGTTAATGAAGGAATCACCATCGAGTCTCAAATGTGTTCATAATAGGTTAGGATATGATGTGGACACATGTAATTATCTTACAACAGTGTAGAGAATCTTTCTTACTCACAAGATTCTCCCACAAGGATGCACTGTTGTCTGATCAGGATCTCTTTCATCGTGGTGTAATATAGTGATGTCATCAAGATATGGATACTAGGATAAGATCCAGGATATTAGGTCCCCATATTCTTTAGGCCTTGCAGGCAATACTCACGAGATTACCTCTAGTCATGAACCAGCTACATGTGGATATCCTAGCCACCACTACTAAGGATGGTGCATCAGCTCATCAGGAGCATAGCAGGAGCCCTCGACATCATGAGGAATCATGATGAGGTAGTAGTGGAGTCGATTCCTCATGACCCTTTTGGTTATGGATAGCTAGATGAGATTGATGTACCCATTTGAGGACATCGAGACCACAAAGACCCTATCAAGGATCTGCTTAGGTTGAACCCACATACATTCATTTGTACTTTAGAGGGAGCTAAGGCTAAGGCTTGGCTCATTAGTCTTGAGTGGTGCTTTGCATTGCATCCCTATGGGAACAACACAAAAGCACATGTCACAGTTCATCTTCTACGCGATGCTACAATGAAAAGGTAGCGCATGAAGGAGCACAAACACCACCTATCTTTGGACACGCTTTCATGGGACACCTTTCTAGAGTGCTATAAAGTGTGCTATCTCTCATAGCACTATAGTAATGCTGTATAGATGAGTTCCATGATCTACAGCAGCGAGGTTCCACAGTTGCACAATAAGAGTATAAGTTTGTGGAATTGTCATGTTATGCTAAGTATCTTCAGGATGAGAAGCTTCTTGTTAGTCATTTCATCAAAGGATTGAATCCTAGCATAGCAAGACCTATTCACATGGAAGACCCATGGACTATGAATGAGGCCACTGAGAAGGGACTCGTTGCAGAGCAAGGGTCACGTCTATAGTTTCAAGACTATAGTCATCAGCAAGACCAAGGTTTCTGTAGACCCCAACCACCTCAGAGGAGTGGTTTTAGATCTGCATCTTTACCTCTTAGGCCTCCATAGCAGCAGTAGTAGCAATGGTCACGGCCATAGTAGAGGGCACAGGGTGGTCCCAATCAAGGATGGCAATCGCAAGGTCTACGGAGGGACCAATGTCAATAGGCACTAGTTGCAAGACCAACTAAGTCACATCAGTCCTTTAGAGGGTCTCAAGGTAGTATAGTATGACCTGGAGAACAGTAGTCCAGTCAAACTCCATCAGTGCATGTCTAGATTCGAGGAACTTGTTATGTATGTGGTCACATAGGGCACCTGGCTAGAAAGTGTCCATAGGGATTTATAGTTGGAGGACAACGTACTAGTGGTTCTGAGCAGACTGTTGGTGATGTGGGTTGATCTCACCAAGTATTTGTAGTGGTTGATAACTATAAGGCTAATTTCTAGGCCTCCATGATAGAGACTCTAGGTACTATTAGGGATGTTCCTGTTACTATTTTGTTTGACTCAGGAGCTTCAAACTCCTTTTTTTCTCCATTGTTAGTGGAGCATTGCAGGCTGGTGGCCTCTAGGCAAGACTTTAGATGGGAGGTTGAGTTAGCTACAGGGGCCAAGATGGTCGTAGATTTAGTGGTCAGAGATTGTGAGATAGTACTTGGTGCCTTCATGATAGTTGTGGACCTTAGGGTCATACCCTTAGGGTCATACGGTGTGGTGTTAGGCATGGATTGGCTTGTGGCTCATAGGGCCAAGCTAGATTGTTGCAAAAGGTGATAGGTTGCCTCGATGATCAAAGCACATCAGTAGAGATCATGGGCATTCAGAAGCCCATTGCAATTTGCATGATATCTGCTAAATAGATTAAGCATTGTATATGGAAGGGTTGTCAGTTGTTTGCAATCGTAATCAGTGATAGATTAGAGGATGAGTTAGAGGCTTTGCTTGATTACCACCCCATCCTTAGGGAGTTTGCGGATGTCTTTCCACTGGAGCTTCCAGGGATGCCACCTTGTAGAGAGGTGATTTCCATATAGACCTTGTACCAGGTGTTGAGCCAGTGTCTTGTGCACCTTACAGGATGACCACACGTGAGCTCACAGAGCTCAAGCTTTAGCTAGAAGAGTTGCTAGCGAAGGGGCACATCTGACCTAGTGTCTCACCTTGAGGCTCACTAGTCATCTTCGTGAAGAAGAAGGATGGCTCTCTTCAGCTATGTATGGATTATAGGTAGTTGAATAAGGTGACAGTGAAGAACCATTATCCTTTGCCTAGGATCGATGACTTATTTGATCAAATGCAAGGAGACAGAGTGCTCTCTAAGATTGACCTAAAGTATAGATACCATCATTTACACATTACAGAGGTGGATATCTGTAAGACCACATTTTAGACTCACTATGGTCACTATGAGTTCACAGTGGTGCCATTCAGTTTGATGAACACCCCTACAGTATTCATGAGACTCATGAATGGGGTGTTTCACACATTCTTTGTTTAGTTTGTAATCATAATCCTTGATGACATATTGATTTATTCACAGACTAAGGAGGAGCATGAGGAGGACTTGCGCCAAGTTCTACAGTGTTTGAGAGAGTAGCAACCTTATGGCAACTTGGTGAAGTGTGCCTTCTTTCAATTAGAGGTTCAGTATTTGGGGCACATTCTATCTGGAAATAGTATCTTAGTGGATCCATTGAAGATTAGAGCTATTAGGGATTGGCTAGCGCCTACCAATGTCATAGAGGTTATGAGCTTCATGGGGCTAGCAGGGTATTATTGCAAATTTGTAGAGGGCTTTTCCAGGATAGCACACCTTATCACTTCCCTTTAGCGGAAAGGGAAGAGTTCTTATGGATAGAGGAGTGTGAGAGGACCTTTGGGGTCCTCAAGGAGCATCTCACTAGCACTCCTATCTTAGTAGTGCCTGATCTAGTGGCAGACTTCATGGCATGCATGGATGCATCATTAGAGGGTTTAGGAGTAGTGCTGATACAGGACGGTCGAGCGATCGTATATGAGTCGTGAAAGCTCAAGACCCATGATCTGAACTACCCTACACATGATTTGGAGCTTGCAGCGGTAGTTCATGCTCTTTTCTGATGGAGACACTTCCTCTTAGGACGTCGTTTCGAGTTACAGTCATAGAGGGCCCTTAAGGGTAAGTTTACAAGATATTCTCTAGAGGCAGATGGTCTTCTACAACATCGACATCACATCTATGTACCCCTTGTAGGAGATCTTTGATCATTGGTTTTATCAAAGGCTCATAGAGCACCATATGCAGCACATCCTGGGGTGAAGAAGATGCATGCCGATTTGCGACAATTGCATCATTGGGTAGGGATGAAATGTGATATTATAGAGTCTATTGCTTGTTGCCTTGAGTGCCAAAGAGTGAAGGTCGAGCATCAGCATCCAGCAGGACTACTTTACCCTCACGAGATACCAAAGTGGAAATGGGATACCATTTCCATGGATTTTATTGTTGGTCTACCTTTGTCATCTTGCCACCATGATACCATCATAGTGACGGTTGACAAGTTAACCAAGGTAGCACACTTTTCACCAGTATGCACGACATACAATGCACTAGCAATGGTTAGGGTCTTCTTGAATGACATTGCGAGACTTCATGGAGTTCCTTGATGCATCATTTAGATGGCAAAGATTCAGTGTTCACTTCAGCCTTTTGGAGAGCATTACAACAGGTGTTGGGAACTCAGCTCAATTTTAGTTTGAAATATCACCTTGAGATAGATGGGTAGACTGAGAGGGTGAATCAGGTGTTAGAGGACATGCTTTGCATGTATGTGATAGATCACTAGTCTAGATGGGAGAACTACCTGTATCTAGTTGAGTTTACCTACAATAATGGGCATCGTGTAAGGCCCGCCCTTGTCTGAATGGTGTGTATCCTAGTATTCATCTTATAGTTCTAGATTAATTGATAAAATGAGTTGATTATTATATGATGCAATTGTATGATGGATATGAACCTAGCTAGATTATACATCCTCATTGGTCATTATATGTTGCTTCACCTATGATCTCCATGGTTCGATTTGATGTGTTGTCTTAGTGTGTAAGACATTCTTATATAGGTACTGACCAATGGTTGGGTGTGGAGTAGACATGGAATCACTTAACCCTAGGCCACCTCACCTTACCTAGCCCTTTGGTCGAGTGGTCAACCTTGTGTTCTTGCGGTATCTTAGTCTTTTAAACCACCCTATTTGGTTGCAGATAGAGGATTGGTTCTTGTGTTCGCCCTTATTGCTTCTAGCTAGAATCATTGTGAGTTTTGAATCCTTGTGTTGTGCATGACCCCATTGAGTGTTGTGTCTTATGCTTGCGTATAGTTGTTCAAATTCTCCTTCACTTCTTTAGTTTTATAGGATGCCTCCTTTGGATTTTTATTTTCTTGCATTGGAGTGTTTGCTAACAATCTTCATGATTTTGATATGGGATTGAGTTAGTTTGATAGCTATCACGGGTCAGTACTTTGCATTTTAAATGTTTTGTTATGACTTTTTGTAATGTGTGCTATGGTATGTCACTTTTATTCTTTGTGTTTTTTTTGGAGTAGTTGAATTAGTGCTTCTACTTCTATAGTGGGATTCCTTGCATTTCAATGGTTGTCTTCTTGAATTACTTTTTAGGAGTAATAGTTAGTTGGGAATAAATAAAATAGTTAAATTATTTATCTTAATGTCAATTTAGATTAGCTAAGAGATTCCTATTTTCATAATTTGGAAATGCATAACATCCCTGCTCAAAATTGGATAGTCGAACTTGCTTGTCAAGTAGATCCTTGTATGACAGTTATCTTTTCAAAAGGTGCCCTTAAAATACAATTGTTTTTAAATATCATCCATTTCAACAGTCAAAAGTTAATTTTGGCCAATAAAAAAATAAAGCAAATAGTTACCACTTTTTGTTGTGAATGAGGTGGATGATATTTAAGTAGAGATAAATATTATGTCATATCTTAGTATAAGTAAAATTATATCAAAACCAAATATAATTATATCATCTTAACCTAATAAATTTGGACAGTTTGTCCAAATTCTCTCCTTTCTTATGATACAATCTTTTTAAAGATATGGATTGTATTTTGTAGCAAAATTTCCTAAATTCATGTTAGTAATATATATACATTTTGGTTAGTGTTATTTTGGGTGGAAAGGGGAGAAAATTTTGTTTGGTAAAATAAAATAAATGGAGGGAAAGTTTCTTTTTGACCAAGTAGCATGGTTTTGACCGCTGGGGGATATAGGAGATTATGGTTTGAAAATTGTTTTATTCACGGATGGAAACATGCCTTTTGGGGGATTTAGGGTATTCTTGCTATTTTGGAGGAAACTTACCTTCTATTCTGGAGAGAAGGCATTCAGATTTGGAAGAGGAGAGGCATGAGGTTTTTGGGAAGATTGTGGGGCAAGTTACAAAGGGAAAATAATGAAGAAATACAAGGTTTTTTTTTAGCCTCCATCACACAGGTATGTTTACAATCTCTAAAATTTGCCATGAGGATGTCTATGCTTTTTCATTAATTAGAAGAAACTATTGATTTAATTCGAAGCACCATGTTGTATAAAATGATTTTACTATGTTTAAGCGATATTGTATTTGATAGATGATTTTGATGTTGAAAGCTTTCATGTGAGTGCATTCATTCCTAAGCTTGATTTTAAATTGTATCTCTAGTCTGAACCATGAAATCTATTTCATTGATCTCATTCACCCTATTCTACAAACATCTGTTATATAATTTAGATCTCATTTTCATATTTGTAGCCATATGCTTCTCTTGTGCCTACAAGTGGCTTAAAGATTATATTATAAATCTTTTTATTTAATTATTTGGGTCTCCTCAATGAAGGTTCCCTATGTGCAAAATTGTAGTTTATTCGCTACAGAGGAAATGATTATATGCTATATGTGCTTTCATGATTTGTTACTTTGTGCTCTCTATCCCCTCAATACAATGTCAAATTTTCTAAGCAATCCTATCTCCATTTCACCTCTGTTGCATTTTAGGTAAGAATTTGTTTCAAACTTTCCTGTGCACAAAAAAATTGTAATATGTATTGTTGTCATTTTATAGTTTTATGCCTTCCCTTGTGCCTACATGAAGTTTCATTTATCAGTTGGATTTTAAATTTTTTTTAGCACTCTACCTTGTGCCATTTCAACACTAAAATTCTATCAGTTTTAATCTTGGTTTAGAGTAAAATCTCACAAATTCTATTGTGCATTTCTAGACGTCATTGCTGAGTTAACTTTGCCTTTAAAATTTAGTTGCTCATCTGACTTTTATTATCTCTCAAATGCCTTTAAAAAAAAAACATGTAGATTTCTGAATTTTTCCTATGATCAAACTGTTACACTTGCACCTCTAAATCCCTTAAAAAAAAGTCTTTTAATGATAAAATCTAGTTCCTTTTCCTCTTATCAAACATGATTTTGTATTTTTAGCCTGCAAAAAAAAAAAAAATCGTATTTTTGTTTTTATTTCTAGAGGAGAATAATCTTGAATAAGTGTTTTGAAATGAGTCTTCAATAAATTTATTATATTTTATTTAATGTTAATAACTCATGAGTGTAGAATTCATATTGATTTGATACTGTAATTTGTAGCTGTTAAGAATTAATTTTGGTGAATATAGAAAATCATTGTTGAATATTATCTACAATTTAGAGCCATAATTAGGCTGATTGCAGAAAAAATTGCTCTCACCTCTAAATTAATTTTATTAATTTTTTGTAGGTTTTATTCCTCTATTTCTTAGCTTTCTAAAACATTTTGAAGTTTCAAATTCTGTTTAGAAACATGAAAGTTACGATAGTTTTACTACTATCTAGTTATTTTATGGTAAGACAATTTATTTATTTATTTATCTTATTTTATTTTATTTTATTCTTATTTAAAAAAAAATCATATCAATTTGTTGGATTAAATTGTGATTAGATATGGGACAAACTAATTTACATGATTTGAATGCATTATATGTATTACCATTAGTATAGTTAAATGAATAAACTGTGCCTATATTAGTAATAAAGGTATTGTATAGATTTTAATTTTGGCAGAAGATAATAAGAAATTTTCATTATTGAATTGGATGGATTAATCAGTTGTATTAGATATTATAGGGTTAATAGAAGTTATATTGTATTTTAAGAAATTTAATTATTGTATATGTGCGTTGAATTTCAAATATAAAATTAACCTTTATTTACATATAAATGCAATAAGTTCTATTTTTTTAATTAAATTGTAAAGGCATAATCCTCTCTATTAAGCTATTATGTAGAAGATGTTTTAAATCATATTTGATGATATTAATGAAAGTATTCTTCCTTTTTTTCGCACTATTTTTACGAGTATACTATTATTTTATTGGAGTGGAATGGATTGGTTCTTACACTAAGACAAGTTATATTTTCCTCCATGGGTTTAGTTATTGTCTCCATTTTAACAAAAATAGAATATGGATTAATGTAACTCATTCCCTTATGAATTGTTGTAATTAAGTCAACCCAGTGGTTGCAAGTCCAATTTCCCTGAACTATGAAGCCTCTGCGCTACACGTACGTAGGCAAGGCCATCACTGATGAGCCCCTGAGGCATTAGGTCTAGCCCTTAAGGCCTATATTCATCTCATTTTGTACATGGATTCCTATGATGATGTTTTAATGATTATGTGAGACTAATGCTTATATCTAGTTGTGCAGATTCATGTCAGATACCTCGGCTACTATTGCTAAGATAATGTTATATGAATGTCATAAGGAAAATTGGAAGTGCAAGGTGATAATCAGTTGATCATTTCATATGTAATGACCTTATTTTGAGTACTTATGTTTCTAATCCAGAGATCTTAGCGTAGTTGAAAGGTATATACATGTTGTAACTAACTTATGGGTGGTGTTATAGGAGTAAGTTATATTCTCTACTTCTTCAAGAAAGAACAAATGTAATAGAGATTTATGTACATGTAAAATAACTATTGAATTGTGTTATCCGTAGTAAGAAATATTTGGGCCTTGTAATTACATCTACATAGGATTACACTATAATGTTATCAAATCTAAAGATTTGTTCATCGCACTTAAGATAAAGTATGTATTCTAAAAAAAAATTGTACTTTAATTTTACTGATATTTTAATGAGCTAAATGTTTGACACTTTCAACCAAAGATTCTTAGATGAAATTGTTGGGGCATGACACATCGCAGCTCGTGAGATATGCCTTCCTATCAGGCCTTGTATGGCAGGCTTTGTAGGACTCCTTTGAGTTGGGACCATATCAGGGACATAGTGGCTATTGGACCTGAGTTAGTACAGGATATGGAGCAGTAGGTCACCTTGATTAGACAAAGATTACAGGAGGCACAAGATTGCCAAAAGAAGTATGCTGATGCCAAGAGATTGAATCAGAGCTTCTTGGTGGGTGACAAGGTGTTCTTGAGAGTGCAGCTGCATAAGAGTCCAATCTGTTATGGAATGGGCTCTAATCTTGCATCTCATTTTGTTGGACCTTTTGAGGTCTTGGAGTGGATAGGACCTGTAGATTATCGTCTTGCCTTTCCACCTAGTCTGTCACGCATCCACGATGTGTTTCATATTTCTGTACTGAGATGTTATATTTTTGACATGACTCATGTCTTGGATTGGGATGCCTTACAGGTCAAGTCAGACGGGTAGCTGGCTTTGGAGCCAATTCACATCTTGGCTCATCGGACGCTGAGCATTCGAGGCCGAGAGTTGGACTAGGTCAGAGTTCAATAGGACCATTATGATGAGGTCTCAGCTACATGGGAGGATGCTGCTACTTTGAGGACTCTTTATTCTCACCTCTTTGCTGACTTCTAGGAGGAAGTATAGTCTTAGGCAGGGAGGATGTGAGGCCTACCTTTACCTTACCATATATTTTTTCTTACAATACATATGTGATGGATTTTATTATGTGGATATTGGGGACTGTTGATCCTGTACTTAGACCTTCTTTATCTTATGCTTGATTAGATAGATGGTTTATGCTTTGTGGATGATTAGATCTCATGTTAGATTTCATTTGATGATTATTGGTATGTGTATTGATGGTGAAATTGATGATTTATTTTACATTATGTGATCCTGATTATACTTGTGAACAGTGAATGACTTGAGAGACATATATATGTTAGCATGTGGTTATTGGTGATGTTATATGTGATTATGAGATCATGTGTGTGATGTAAGTAGTTCACTTCACTTTAGTTATTTTTACCATGTTCTATTAATGGGTTTGTGGATGTGTGCAGGTAACTTTCCATGCCCATGGAAAATTGGAGGTTGGATAATAACCATATGTTATATCCCCGTAAAACTGACCTAGTCCTAAGTTAGAATAAGGTCATTTGTGTTTAAGAATGTTGATTATGTTGTATTTGATTTATGATATTTTGTAAGGTTTACCCCTTTTTAATTTATCTCTTGATGTGTTGTAAAAATTGTAATGTTGGGTTTGTACAATTTTTAGTGCTAAATTTTTGGAGCCCTTTTCAAGTGATTTTATGTGTTTCCTAGTATTATTAATGGTCAAATATTGACCCTAGTTCATACTCCAAGGGTCTAGGACCATTATTAATATGTTTAAACTTGTTTTAAACCATGTATGATCACCCAAACATGGCCCTTGAGTCAAGTGACGAGTATGGGGAGATGTGAGAGGTGGTTGGCATGTCACAATCTCACTTAACCTAACCTCACCCACTTGGGTAAGGTTACCCTTGCCTCAAGTATTTCAGAAGCTTATTGAATCTTCTCACATGTGTGAGACCTCTTCCCTATGCTCTCACACATGTGTGAGAGCACTTGTGGGGAAGAGTGTAGCTTAATTTAATGAGAAGGTTACAAGTGTCACCTCCTCATTCATGAGAAGCTTCCCTTGTGTGCTCATATCTCCCTATGCTCTCACACATGTCTGAGAGAATTTGTGGGAGAGTGTGTAGCTTTGTGGAATGGGGAGATGACAAGTGTCACCTCCTCATTCTGGTGGGGTTGTGAGGAGGATTATGTGGATGGAGGAGAGGGTGACAAGTGTCACCTTCTCATCCGTTAGGGTTTGAGATCCTTGCCTATTTATCTCTCTCCTTGAGATGAGATGAGGGTTCTTTGGTTCTTTATTTTGGGGATTTTTATGCTTGTGTTGGGGAGGAGAAAGGACTTGTATAACTTTGAAGGATTTGGAGAAGGACTTGTGGAGGGCTCTTTATCAACATCCTCCATCCTTGAAGCTTGAGAGGTATTCCTCAAGGCTTCAAGCCTATTGTTTTACTTGCTTTTGCTTATGCAATATGTATGTATATAATTTTTATGCTTATGTTCTTTTTATTTTTGTGTATGTGGGTTTTAAATGGTTGTTGGGGTGAGCTCTCCATGTTAGAGCTTTGTCTTGGGTGAGAGAGGTGTGAACCTCCTCAGTTTCCCCTCTTGGTTTTGGTATAGTTTATTGGCCATGGGCCTTCTATTGCAACTTTGAGAAGTATGGTTTTATGGTAAGAGTGCCTTGGGATGAAAATATGATAATTTTATGGAAAGAGGCCAATGTTTTATGAGTATTTGAGTTTTGGGTCTCCTTGAGTTGAGAGTAGTCCACTCTCTCACCCTTCAAACTCATTTTCAAAATGGGTTAGTTTTGTGTTTTGACTTGGGTTGGTGTTAATGTGTATGATGTGAGTGTTTTGTTCCTTTGTGGTTTGATCCTTGGTTATTGGAAGGCCTCCTAGCTTGGGGGTGGCCTATTAGTAGGCCTAGGTTGGGAGGAGAGATTCCCATGGGCATTGTGAACAATTTTGTGTATTTTGTAGGTTCTTTTGGTGGATATGGAGGAGCTTGGCTTTGGAAAGAAAATATGGTGTTTTAAATGGCCTTATGTATTTGTAAATTAGAGAATTGAGATTCCTCATCCCTTTTATTTGGGTTTGTGATAAATAAAACTTTTGTTCAAGAGTTGAGCTCTCTTTGTGTTATAACCTTCTATCCTCCTTGTGAACTTGTGACTATTTGTGTAAATGATCAAGGGAAATAAAGTTTCCTTCATTTTATTGGTTATGAAAGAAATGATTCTCTATCTCTCACTCTCTCTATTTACTACTTGTTTATGCAAAGAAATTAACACTATGAAAGAAACCAAAATGTATTTCTAAGTCTTATAGTGAAAAGAAATAATGCTCCTATACTAGTTTTAAATGAAAAATAAATATGGTTGTATAAATTTTTTACTTCCTTGGATTGGTCTACACAATAATTTTTATATAATAGTTTTGTTATTTGTGGTAGAATTAATATATAAACATAAACCTATATATATATTTAAGTGAAAATAATTCACTATTTATTTTGTACTCATTGTTTTACCTAGTGGACAAAATACATAGAGTTATATATATATATATATATAGAAACATAGTAGAAAAATCAATATTAAAGAAGTTTGTAAAAATTATGTTTTATATTTTATAAAAAGGCATCAAATGTGTTTTTATCGAGCTAGGGTTTAATTTTTAGAGATATTAGAAATGTGGGACGCAGGGGCCAAATGACCCCTGCGCCTGCGGCCTCTTCCTGTGTACTATTTAATACTGTGGGGAGGCTCTGTGGAGAGGGCGGTGGAGCCCCCATCTCCTTCCCATTTTCCTTTGCTCTATGAAGCATGCATTGTGTGCGACGGTGCCTTCACTCAAAACTTTGCCCTAAATAATTTAGCTTGGCTCTATGCTTCTTCAATATCTTTTGGTATATGTTTATATATATAACTAGAGCACCACCACATATATATAAATTGTAACTTCTTTTTTAATTACTATGTGACCTTTATTTTCTTTATTACCCTATGTGTGTATAACAGTTGAATATGTGTGTGTGTGTGTGTGTGTGTGTGTAAAAAATTTTACATTTAAACAAGAGAGTTAGAAATGAAGAGATTAGTAACTATAGATCTCTTTACTTTCTATATAAACTTTTTTTTCCTTCAACCTGTACATTCAAAAATGTTGGAGAAATAGAAAATAAACATATAAAATTAAGACAAATGTTAGAGGGAAATATAATACAACCTGTAGATAAACATTTTAGAAAATTTCAAATATTAAGCAGATTAGAGATTCTTCTATAGGGAAGATACCTTCCACTTGGGAAGGTAATTTCCCACTTGGGCTCCTTGAAACCTACACACCAAAGTGAGAGAAAATGGGAATGTGTGGAGTATATATAATGCATGTCTAGGGTTTGGTGCCCTAGGTTTAAGATAGTGGTTAACTTAATTAAGCCTGGTTAGTGTGTGCAACCCCACTTAGTGAGTGGAAGTCTTTTGTCCTATGTGAGCGTGAGAGCTTTTAAAATTCTTTATTTAAATGGCTTTATTACTTTTGGATGTTTTTATTCATTTAAGTATATGATTTAATTATCCTTTATGATTGAATGTAATAAAACAAATGCTCTTAGGTTTAATTTAATTTTTTGTCATGTTGAAAAGGGAGCTATTGGTGGAGGATGTCAATTTTTTGCTCTGCATGTCGAGCTAGGGCTTTCATTCCCTAGCCCGATCCTCTGGTTTTTTCTTGGTCGTACGAAGTGTGGGGAGTGCATGCATTTGGGGGAGGTCTGGGGTTGTGTTTTTTATCAGTGCAAAGTTTTTTCATCTGCATCGGTGTATCTTTCTCCCTGAGCGTGCGGGGGTTTTGTGCTTGGTTGGAGGCCGTGGGTGGGGTTTTTGTACCTGGTTGGTTTGGGTCTACAGTTCGAAGGCAGTACTGGGTGGTGGATCGGTTAAACCCTAGTGGTGGTTCTTTTTTCTTGGGGGCCTGCTTGCCCGCCTTGGATCTTGTTTAGTTTCAATGCCGATCGGGGAGTCTTCAGGGGCTAGTCCCAAGATGGATTTTCGCTCAGTAGCGGTTGGTGCAAATTCTCCTTCACACGCTTTGAAGGTTTTTAATAATAACTTGTTCTCACCAGATCCAGGGTTGGTTGGTTCAGGTTTGTCTAGTGGTACTCGGATTATGAAGATCAATGGATGTCTTGAACATTGTGAGGAGAGGCCAAAATTGGTTATCCCACTAGAGATGATTGCGGAAGATATTGATTATTATTCGAAGCATGCATTGCTGTGCAAGTTTATGGGGATGCGGGTTTCTTTACAATTTCTTGAATCATGGGCCCAACGAACTTGGATGCCAGAGGGAGAAATGGAGGTTATTCTTTTAGCAAATAACTTTTTCATGGTTTTATTCAATTGCTTGGCAGATCGCAACAAGGCCTTTGAAGGAGGCCCCTATTTTCATAATTAGATTGGGTTATTTATTAAACGTTGGCATGCAGGATTCAATCCTACTGAAGAGCTTCCGAACTGGGTTCTAGTGTGGGTTCGGCTTCTAAGGTTTCCTGTGGAATGTTGGCGGGATGATGTTTTACACTTGTTGGCTTCAATGCTGGGAAAACCAGTTGGTGCTTCATAGCAGACTCAAGTTAAAAAGGTGATGACTTTTTCTCGTATCTGTGTTGAGATTGATTTAAGTAAACCCTTGCCAGATTTGGTGGATATGTGTGCAGGTCCTTACTCTTGGGTGCAGCAGTTGGACTATGAGACTCTTCCTTTTCGATGCCGTCTCTGTCATGAATATGGACATTTACAGAGGAGATGCCCTAAGGCTAGGCCTATGGACTCCCACCCTTCTCAACCTCCCCGCAATCCCCCTAGAGTTGAAAAGGGGAAGGAACCCATTCCTAGTGATGTGGATGGGGTTGATGGCTTCATTCCTGTCAAGGCTCGAAACAGGAATCAAGGTCAAAAGAGGACTTTGAAGGAAAGGCAGGATGAAGATTCTTTCAACAGATTTGAAGTTTTAGATGATCTCAGCCAGCAGGAAGTGAATCCAGGCTTGGTGAATATGGATCAGGGTGCTTCAGGTACAGGACAGGAGGGCCTTCTTTCTGAAGCTACTCAGGTTTTGCAGGTTAATAGGGCTTTGCAAATGGACACAGATGTTCAAATGGAAGTCCAGGTGGAATTGGTTCCTATTATAGTAGGGAAGAAGGGTGGTGAGGATGGATCTCCTCTTGTTTCAAATGTAGGTACTGAGGGGGTGAAGATTAATAAGTCTTCTTCTTCTCATTTGGGTCTTCATCAAAAGGATCCAAAAAAAGGGGCTGGGGAGAAGTCTTCCAAGCTTGGTAGAAAAAAGGATTTGGATAAGATTAAATTAACAGGGGAAACTTTGGTAGAGTCAGGGTCTGTTAAGACTCTGGACTCTCATTTTTCGAGCCCCTTGAAATGATTGTTCTATCCTAGAATGTAAGGGGCTTGAACAGTGGCCCTCGACAAAAAGTTGTTCGTGATTTGGTTAGAAGTCAATCTCCTGATGTTCTTTTCCTGCAGGAGACTAAGTTATCAGTGGAGTGTATGTTTGGTTTAGTGCCTAAGTTGTGGGGGAGTGGAGAGTTCCAGTGTATTGGTGCTCAAGGGTCTGCTGGAGGAGTGGCTTGTTTATGGAATCCTTGGAAGATCCACCCTCTTTGGTGGCTGTCTTTTCAGTCTTCTATCTCTATGATTGCTTTTTGTTTTGAGACAGGGGAGTATGTTCTCTTCTCCAATCTCTATGTGCCTACTGAACTTCAGGGTAAACAACTATTGTGGTCCCATATCCGGTTTGTCTAAAGCATGGTTCCTTTCCATCCGTGGATTATGGCTGGAGACTTCAATGCTATTTCTGAGTTGGCTAAGAAGAGGGGTGGTATTGCGAGGCTTGAGCCTTCTGCACTGCTACTTCAGGATAACATTTCAGCTTTAAATCTTGTGGATATCAAGCCCATTAATGGCCAGTTTACTTGGAATAATCGGAGGATTGGGAATAACTGCATTGCAGAATGACTTGACTGCTTTTTGGTTTCTTGCTACTGGGTTGGTGGGTTGTGGTCTTCTAGCTCTGAAATTTTGGATTGGAGGGGATCAGATCATTGGCCTATCAAGCTGGCTATTTCTTCAGCTCGTGTGCCTCGGTCTCCTTCTTTCAAGTTCTAGCTTATGTGGTTGCGTGACTCCTCTCTCCATGACTATATTGTTGAGTGGTGGAGGTATGGTAGAACTGCTTATGGTACAGCAATGTATACTTTTGCTAAGTTACTTCAATTTGTCAAGTATCAGCTTAAACGTTGGAATCAACAGTGCTTTGGAAACATTTTCCATGCTAAGATTGCTACCCAGGCTGAGTTGGATGGTATTACGAGGTTGATCAGGGAGGATGGAGTGACTGAGGACCTGCTTTGAGAAGAGACTAGGGCTTTGAAAGCATTGGAAGAGTGTGAGCTACGAGAGGAAGTTTTTTGGAAACAAAAGGCTCGGATTGAGTGGCTTCAGGAAGGGGATAAAAATACCACTTTTTTCTTCAACTCGATGAAAGCCAGGAGACATGGTAATTCTATTTCTAGTCTAGTGAATGACAGGGGTGAAACTCTTTCTTCTTTGCAGGATATCACATGTGAAGCTATGTAGTATTTTGCTTCTTTATTTAAGGAGGACTCGCAGGGGGGTTCTGATGAGGAAGCTTAGGTTCTTTCTTGTATCCCTTCTTTGGTTTCTAGGGAGATGAATGAGCATCTTATGAGTGATATTTTGATTGAGGAGATTGAAGGGATCGTGTTTCAAATGAAGAGGGGGAAAGCTCCTGGCCCTGATGGTTTCTCGATTGAGTTCTTTCAAGAATTCTGGGAGATTATCAAGTTGGACTTGTTGGCAGTTGTTTAGGAGTCTCATAAGAATAAACAGATGTTACGGGCTTTGAATTCTACCTTCCTTGCTCTCATCCCAAAGTGTGATGGGATGGATAGGTTAAGTCAATTTCATCCTATCTCTCTTTGCAATGTGATTTATAAAATTATCTCTAAATTGATTGCTGATAGGTTGAAAAAGTGGCTTAAAGTGCTGATTTCTGAGGAACAGAGTGGTTTTGTGGCGGGACGTCAGATTCTGGATGGGGTTGTTATTGCAACTGAAACCATTCACTCTATGGCTAATTCCAAAGATAAGGCAATGTTCATCAAGCTTGATATGGCTAAGGCTTATGACTGTGTTCGATGGTCCTTCCTTCGGAAGGTTCTTGGTGCTTTTGGTTTTGGGGATGAGTGGATTTATTGGGTTATGAGTTGTGTTACTTTGGTCTCCTTCTCTGTGTTAATAAATGGTAAGCACTCTGAGCTTTTTGGTGCCTCTCAGGGTTTGCGGCAGGGTGACCCCCTCTCTCCTTGTTTCTTCTTCTTGTTGAGGGTCTGGGATGCTTGATAAGAAGGAATGTGGAGTTAGGTTTCATTCAGGGTTGGAGGTGGGGAGGTGGTTTACCTCCACAGTCTCACTTGTAGTTTGTTGATGACACTGCTTTGATGGGTATGGCTACAATTAGGGAAGCTTCGAATTTGTGCAAGGTGTTGGATGTTTATCTTCCAGCTTCGAGCCAATTGATTAATGAAGATAAGTCTTCCATCTTTTTCTTCAATACTCCAGGTTCCATTCAGAGGTGAATTGCTCATATCTTGAGATTTCAGACTGGGGTTCTCCCTTTGACCTATCTTGGTATTCCCATCTCTATTGGAAGACTTCCCAAGGAGTCTTGGCAGAATATTCTAGATAAATTTTGTGTGAAAGTTAATCATTGGACCCATCGCTGGTTGTCCTTTGCGGGTCGTGTTCAGTTGCTCAAGTCTATGGTGCAGGCCCTCCCCATTTATAGATGTATAATTCAGGTGGCCCCTTTGGGTTTTGTTAGGGAATTGGATTCCTTAGCAAGATAGTTTTTATGGGCTAGTAGCTTATTGTCCTCTAAATGGAGCCTTGTTAGATGGGACATTATTTGTAGCCTGAAGCAGTTTGGCGGCCTCGGGTTAAGGCAGTTGTCGTTGTCAAGGATGGCATTGGCTGCTAAATTGTATTGGCGGTGGTGTGTGGAGTAGGATAGGATCTGGGCCAAGATATTAACTCAGAAATACTTCCCGGGGATCCCTCAAATTGATATTCCTCGGTATCCACTGGTGGGGAAAGGCTCGGTGATTTGGAGTACGCTTAAGAAAGGGGCTGCTTTGGTCAAGGATGGTTTATTTTGGATTTGTAAAAGAGGGACAAAAGCTCATTTTTGGTCTGATTCTTGGGATGGTTTTCCTCCCATTGTTTCTTAGTTTCCTAATTTGGTGACTCTGTGCCAGAGGTTCTATGAAGTAGGTTGGTCAAGGGTGAGTGACTTCAAGTCCTTTTCTTCTCATGGGCAGTTGGTGGTGGCGAGATGGAAGAATCTTGATGAGTGGCCTATTGTTGGTATGGAGGAGGAGTGTGCTGAGCTTCATAGTATCCTTTCTCGTAGATGTTGTAGCTCCCTCCAGGAAGGGGATGTTCTTTCTTGGTCTTCTAATCCTAAGGGTGTCTATACTGTTGCTTCTGGATATCAGGTGTTGTTATCTAACCAGCTGGATGGGGTGGAGGTTCACTGGTGGAAGAAAGTGTGGAATAAGCTTTCTTGGCCGAAGTGTAACTGCTTTATTTGGACTTTGGCTTGGAATAGGTGCTTGACTTGGGATAATATTCAGAAGCGGGGTTTTCAAGGTCCTTCTATGTGTGTTATGTGTGGATGTGGAGAGGAGGACTCCTCTCACTTGTTTTTCCATTGTCCCTTGACTTTGCAGCTTTGGCATTTTTGGTGGGAAGTTTGGAAAAGCCCCTGTGTGCATGCTTCCTCCTTGGTGGATTTTTGGAGTAGTCTAGGTAGACCTCCTTCTATGGCCTCTTTCTTCCAGGATGTGTGGTATGTTGGGCCTTCCTTCATACTATGGCAGATTTGGTTGGAACAGAATCGCAAAATATTTTAAGGTGAGAAGCTGTTGATTCAAAAAGTTTGGCACAAAATTATGAGTATGATTCGGGAGACGGTGGAATCTAAGTGTGATGTGGTGTTCCCTTTGGAGAAAGGAGATGCTGAGCTGGTGGATAGATTGGGTATTCAGGGGTTGTCTCCAGCTTCTGCTTGTGTCAGGAAAGGAAGGCGAGTGAAAAAGAAAGTGCAAAGGGTGGGGAGATGGCTTCCCCCTCCGTCTGGCATTCTGAAGCTCAATACTGATGGTTCTTCAAGGGGCAATCATGGGCCTGCTGGGATTGGTGGGACTGGCATGGATTTTTCAGGATCGGTGGTTTTTTTCTACTCTGTTCATGAAGGATGGCAAACTATCAACCTTATGGAAGGTTTGGCGATCCTCTATGCTTTGGAGAGGGCTTATGCTTTGGGATGGCACAAGGTTATCTATGAGTTTGATTCACAGGTTTTGATTAATTTGCTGAATACACAGAAGGTTTCTGATGTTAGTTGGCAGTTGGCTATGATAGTGCAACAAATTCTGCAGATAAGTTTTTTGATGGAGATGGTGTCTTTTGTCCATATTCCAAGGGAGTGGAACAGGGCAGCAGATTGTTTGGCTAAGTGGGCTTCTGAGCATTTAGATGGCTGGAAGATTGATGAATGGGAGCAAGTTCCTCATGAGCTCCGACATGACTTGGAGAAGATTCTTGCTGAGGATGGGAATGGTATTGGTGAAGGATGATGTTGTTTCATGCTTTGTATGGCTGTTTCTTATGGATTACTGGGGCCTTGGTCCTTTGATGCTTTGTAATGTTCTTTTCTGAATTTCAATAAAGTTTTTACCCCTATTAAAAAAAGAAAAGGGAGCTATTGGTATAGTTATTTTATTTAATTTAAATTTAGTTTAAAACCTTGGGAAGTGATTTAGATTTTATATGCATTTAATTAATTAATTTAGATAGGGGTAGAGGATAGATTTATTTTTAAATTATTTTTGCAACCTCCTATAGTTTATGAGATGGTGTTATGCTATTGAAATTACTATAGGATTTAGTTCCATTTTGACCTGTTATGCTGCCAAAATTTATCTAAATTTAATTGAGATAATTGTTTAATTTTAGTTTGATTGATTTATCCCTTTTTGCATTAAATGTTAGATTATTGTTTAAGTCAATTTGGCTATAGTATTATTTAAATGTTTACATCCTTAGGTCTTTAGTGGATCTAAGTTTAGATTTTGACTTATATCGAAATCAACTCACTTCATTTTAGTAACTCTAGGGTTAGAATCCGAAACGAAATCTAACCCTCTTAGTGCTACTCCTTGCGACATACACCCCCTTAGTGGCTTACATTTCGTAGGGATGGCGAAGTGTGTGTCACATCATCTCTTTGTGATTGACCTTCCCCCCTTTGGGTGATGCGCCTGACATTAGTTGTAGAGACAACTATGTTATGTGCATGTGTTGCTGAGCGCACATGTTGCGTGCGAGGGGGTTTGTAGAGTTGGGTGGAAATTTTTTTGGTAATTCATGTAATGACCACATGGCAAATGTGGACATGACATGTGGTTATCATGTCATAACCACATGGTGAATGTGGGCATGATAGGATCTCTTTCATCATGGTGTAATATAGTGACGTCATCGGGATATGGATACTAGGATAAGATCCAATATATTAAGAATGTGAAGTACCCTTATGGCGTAAGGTCATGATGACATAAGCATAGATTCATCTTATATGTCGTGTTGGGATAGGATGATGTCATTAGGATATGGATATTAAAATGATCTGGATACTAAGCTAAGATCTAGATAATATAAATTATCATGATGACATAGATAATACATATTATCATTATTCATTGAGCCAAGATGACATGACATCATCTAGATCGAGATGTGAAAATAAAATCTAGATACTACAACAATAATATCCATACGCGTTAACATCTAGGTGATGTCATCATGTTTGGGATTCTGTGTAAAACTAAGATGATGTGACGTCACTGGGATAAGGATATTAACAAAGATCAGGATACTAAGTTAAGGTCAGGATACTAAATAATATCCATATGATGTTTATCTTGATAAGGCATTTAAACTTGACGTCTAGATACTAATAAGTGTCAAGATATTAACTTAAGATCAGGATGATAACCAATATCCTGATGTTTGACGTTTATCTCACCAAGCCTTTTAAACTTGACGCCTGGATACTAGCAAGTGTTAGTATATTAAGTCGAGATCTAGATGGCATGAACTGTGAATATCTGGATACTTTGACCAAACTTTGACCAACCACAATTTTCTAGTTTTAACGAATTTCAAGTTGCTTCAAAAAGCAAACCTGCCTAAATTTTTGTGCTCTTTCATTTGGCAAGATCTATTATGTGAAATTCAAAGTTTAAAAATTTGACCTCTATTCTAAGGTTCTAATATGCACAAGATGACATCCTAGCATGTATTTGACACTAATTTTTTTACCATACCACCCAAAACAAAAGGAAAAACAAGACAAACAAAAGTGGGTCCCTATTTTGTTGAGGCAAAATGGGGTGTGTTGTGTAACCACACAACTTCCCACCAAAGAACACAACCAAAATTCAAACAATTCAAGAGATGAGGACAAGTTGAAACATAATGTTCCTACTCTTATCAAATGTAAGCATCCTAATCTTTCTGAATGATATCATATTCATCAATATAACCATATGCAAGAAGGAGTTAAGTGTGTGCATGTGGTTCATATCCTTCATCTTGTAGATAAGTTGAAGACACTAGTGACAGGTGTTAAGCTACATAAATTGGTTTAACCCTCATAGCCAACCTGGATAGAGCCTTGCTGCCAGTAGGTGTCCATAGCCCTAGCAAGGTTATCATTTCAATTCTCCCAAGTAGAGCCCCACTGCCAGTCAGGTGTCTATAGCCCCGATAGTGTTACTTGGATGGCCTAATTATTCTTTTGGATATTCAATATGTTTCTTTTTTTTTTGTTTCAAATTTTCTTAAGGTATGATCATGTAAGATCATTTTGTAAGGTGTGGGCACTTTCTATTTTAGGTTGAGAATTGCAATGGTAGAAAGGGTAGACCTTTAGATTTTTCACTTAACACTACACTAGCATGTTCAACAAACCCAAGGTTGTTAGGTGTATTTAGTGAGGATCTCCTTAAGCAAGGAAGGTTATCTCTGATGAACATGATATCTCAAACCTAACCAAAGATACTTATTCTAACATGAGTTACAACCTATGTATGAACTTGTATTCATCTCTTGAATTCTAACAATTTCAGTGGTTTTTCTAAAATGAAAAGGTACACTATCTCACCTGACCAAAACAAGGACTCACCAACAAGAAAAGCAAAGCCAACACACAAAAACAGACTACACAAACAACTATACAGAAATATACATATGGTACAATGTCATGGCATGAACTATTTAGGCTTGAAAGTAGTGTTTGAGGAACTGTCCATTGTCTAGCAATAGAACATCCTCACCTATTAAAGTTTTAAGTCTATAGGTGCTATCACCTAGGATTTATGATATTTAGAAAGGTCTAGTCCAATGTTTATCGAATTTCCCATGGTCACCTTTCCTTTTGTGGGCTTTATCCTAGGATAAGACTAAATATGATATTTTAAAAGCCTTCACTCTGGCTCTTTTGTCAAACCAACGCTTGATAGTAGCCTGATGTTTTGCGAATTGGTCTATCACTCTATCTTGCTTCTCTTCTAAATGCATATGTTGTAGTAACTTGACCTCTTGTTTATTATCTATGCCTAAATACTCTTGTGCAAATTGCAGGGTGGGGATTTTGAGATTGACAGGGAGGATAGGATCCACCCCATAAACTAACTAATAAGGAGAATTTCCCAATGTAGTCTTCATTCTAGTTCTATCTACCCACAAGGCATATTTAAGTAAGGTGTTCCATTCTCTAGGATTCTTTTCATTGAGTTTCTTAATAATATTCAATAAATTCTTATTTGTTGATTCTGCTAGGCCATTACCTTGGGTATAATAGTTAGATGAAAACTTCAAAATCACCCCATGGTAAAATGCCCAACTAGACAATTTGAGATATGCAAAAGCTGGTCCATTATCATAGATAAGAGCATAAGGAACGCCATACCTGGTTATGATATTTCCCTCTAGGAATTTGATCATGTCCTTTGAAGTGCATGTTTTACTGCTGATTTCTTTAGTCTAGCTGGTACAATAATCTGTGATCATTAGTACATACCTGTGTCCTATGGAGGATGGAGGATTGATGGGACCAATGAAGTCCATGCCCCATTCTGCAAATGGGTGCATCTTCATGACAGGTTGCAGATGTTGTGTTGCATATCTTTCTTTACTTGATGCAATTTGACAAGTGTGACAAAATTTGATGTGATTGGTTGTCTTTAAAGATGGTTGGTCAATAATATCCTACTCTCAAGATAGCATGTGTGGTGGCCAGGTGGTATCCATGAGCTATGTTGAATTTGTCATGTAATTCAATGAGGACCTTGGTAGATTCCAGCTTATCCAAACACCTAAGGTATATCCCTTCATAATTTATTTTGAAGAGGATCCCTCCTTTGATCATATATTTTTGTGATTTGATCCTGTTGAATACAATGAACACTAAGAGGGGGGGTGAATCGGTGTTCTACAAAACCATTTATGCACTTGCTCTTTTATCCATTTACCAAATTCAATTATGTGAAAGCAGATTAAACAAATGAATAGCAATTACAAAGACATAACACATGAACACCAAGATTTTTATGTGGAAAACCCAAGGAGGGAAAAACCACAGAGAGTGTTAGCTCTCAATATATTATTATAGCACAATACCAAATTACAAGAGGCTCACTGCCTGGAGCTCATTGCTCAAGAAAAATTCTCACTCCTAATTAGAAGAAAAAAGAAGAAGAAGGGAGTCTCACTACCAAAGATGAACTACTATGATTGCATGTACATATGCATGGTTACAGTTCCAATTAAGCTTATAAACACTAACTCAAAACTCTTCATTTCAGTCTGCCCCTATTTCTCCACTCTACTCTTACATTTGCTCAAGATTTGTCTTCATTTGCTGTGGCCACTCTATCTTCGCATATTTCACATCCACATACATGACATCTCACTTCTCAACATTCAAACACTAAAATCTATCCTCTATTTATATATGTAACTAAATCTTTCTCACGATCAGGTCGGCAAGCAAACTCTGAAACGTGTATACCAAGTCTTGTATCTTGCCGACTTGTTCTTGTGTTAAATCTTCAATACGGATCCAAACCATCTTGTACATGTCTACATATGTGTTAGATCTAATCATACAACCACTTACATTTATCATCTAGCTCGTATTTCTTCTCTACATTAGGATTTAATCAGCATGTTGCCCTAGTCCTTAATAACATATATGATAGGTTCCTCTGTCACATCACAACTCATGCTACGGACCAAATTGGACTTCATGAACCATATTCAGAAATAATTATTGATCTCTTAACATGTCTTCAGCTCTGTAGAACAAGATAAATCTGTATGCCAAAATGCGGACCTTAGAACTGATGCCCTATCACACTGTAACACTGTCATACTGGATGCCAGTATTGGAGAACCTGCAGAATAAGATCTACTGCACTTCTAGAGCTACAAAGTTGGATTCTGATAGTCATGACCTATCTATATCTTTCTTTAGAACTGTAGAACAAAACATGCTAATGTAGAGTAATGTGGACCACTTCATTCTGCACTGCTCACTACTTATGTCTTACTACTGCTGACCCGAACTTAGTCTTTTCATCAGATGACTTCCAAAGGAAGTCATGACTTGATTATTTGAATGTAACATCAATAGATAACTATGAACATCATAGCTAACTTGCATCTTCATATCTTCACTTGTGAAGGAGTACTGATCCTTTTTCTATCTTATACCTAAACACTTCCAATACTTAGCCAATTTAGGGCTTCCAAACTAGAATGCGGGTACCTTATTACTGGATTAGGATTGTCTTCCAGAGTAATGTGACTTTTCCATTGTGATGAATTCTCTTTGCCTTGTTTCCATCAATTAAAACACTCTAGTCTACTACATATCAATGTCTCTTGCCAACAATGTCCCCCTTTGGCATTGATGGCAACACTTAGTGAAAAATGCTTGTCTGCTCCCCGTTACTATATAAACCCTAAATTTGATCTCCCCCTTAGCTGATTACTCAATTTTCACTTATCCTCTTCTCCCCCTTTGACATCAATGGCAAAGGTGTACGAATTGGAGTCAAAAACTTTGTCAAAATTGCAAAATTTACTATGTATTCTGCCGCATATTTACAAATACACATTTTTATCAGAATTTGTTATCAAAGGTAGAATATCATTATAGATAGTCTTTATTAGAGCTATCTCTCCATTCCATCTATTCCTTGCACTTTCTAGAATTTGGATGTGGCCATTTATCAGAAAAACTAACTTCTCTGCCTTCTGCACATCTAATGGTGTATCAATTAATGCTTGTGATTTAAAGGCTTCATTTGCTAGATTGGTCATGGAATCAATTTTTGGACTTATCAGTCCCCTTAGTTGGTATAACCCTTCTTTAATTTCTTCCCTTTTCTTTATCAAAGTGCACAAATCACTGTGAATATTTACAACCTGTGTTTCTTTGGCATTTATTGACTCAACTACGAGATTATATGTCTCAGAGATATTAAGCAGTTTGATTTCCAAGTCTCTAATTTTATCTTCTAATTCCTTTGTAACTTTTGGCCAAGATAAACAAAATTTGTATATTTTACAGGCTTCTTCAATGGAACTTTGTATGCCTTTTATTCCATTATCTAACAGAGTTTTATCTTTATCTGTCATGGCCTTCAACTCAACCAATCTCTTTTCATCAAACTCTTTTCTAACTTTTTCTTCTGCACATTTTTCAAAAGACTCAAAATGTGTACTTACAGAGTTTAATAGCCCTTTGAGATGATCACTGAAGGATAATGAGGTATCATTTTGAAATGTTGGCATCATCTTTTCCAAAACATGGATGCATCATTAATCAGTTTATTGTCTTGGTCATGTGACTTTAGCATTTCTTCCTGTGCCTTGGCCTAGACAATGAATACTAATTTGAATTTCCGCATAGGTGACAATGAAGCCAAGTTGATTGGTCCTTGAAGGAGTTCAGAATCTATATCTCGTTGTCTTCCAGAACCAACTGAGACATCTATAATGTCTCTTTCTCTCCCAGAGACTTCCTCTTAGCTACGTTCCAGAGGTTCCATGTCTATATTTTCTTGTTGATCAATGTTTTGTTCCAGTGCAGGGCTCCTTATCTAGTCTCTCTTTTCTTCAACCTCATCCTATTGTTCAGGTGGAAGATTAGTTTTAGTTTTTTCTTGATCTAAGATATCCAATGTGTCCTTGTCAGGGACTTGATTGCTCTATTCTAGTCCTTGATCCTGGCTCATCTCTAGTAGAGATGTGTCTTCATCATTTGCTCCATCATTGTCATAGAGAGTAGGAATATTGTTTTTCTTTAATGCTGCCAAAGTGATCTCCTCTATTTCTCTGACCACTTTATCAATTTCTCTTAACATCAATGAGTTCATTCTTCTCTTGGTCCTAAAAGCATCCTTTGATTTCTTTAGATATTTTGGCTTGCTCTTCAGGGGTGATCTCTGGACATAATCTTATCAATGAGTGTTCCCTGAGCTCAACATCCTTTGCCATAGCCACTTCTTTTCTTGTACTCATTATACTTTCCAGGCTATGTGGAAGACTAGTAATAATCTCAATCAAGGATTTCTTGTAGATGTTCAGGTATTCTACAACAATAGTCTTAATGATCCTCTTGTCTGGATCATTATACTCATCATACAACTGAGCAATGGGTTTCAAATTGCCATCCACGATTATGGCTTTGAGAGCATCTTCAAGGCTTATAGTTTCTTCCTCTACCATAGGCACATCTTGCTTCTATTTGTTTGCAGTCTTACCCTTACCGGAGGGTTTTCTTGGTTCTAGAGGCCTTTGTAACCTCAGTTTTCATCTCTTTTACTTCTTCATCAGACTCAGTTTCTTCTCCATCCTTGCTCCCTACACTAACATACAGTCTTCTCCCCTTCATTTTCTTTCTCTTTGTATCTTTGATAATAGATTTCTTTGATGTTTTCTCCATAATCACTGATGATGTAGCACTAAAGGAGGTAGCAGAGCTCCTAGTAGACCTCTGAGTCTTTTTAGGCTTGTCCTGTTTCATCTAAGATTCTTCTAGAACTTGTACCAGTTCACTCTTTTATTTTTCCTTTTCTGCTCTCTGCTCTTTCCATTGATTCTTTATCTTGTTCTTTAGTGAACCCATATCTTGCAGCAATTTTTTCTACTTCTTTTCTTACGTTTCTGGTGGATTCTGGCTTCTTGAGTTCAACATGAAGTTTTAAACTTAGCTAGATTCATAAGTCCCAAACCTCTCTTATTTAGTGTCTCTAGGTTTGCTGAGTAGGTGTTGGGCATAGTTTTCCAGTATTTGTCCATCTACCTCATATCCCATGGGCATTACCCATATAGTTATGGGTTCCATAGCTTCCAGTAAGCATTGATCCTTAGTGACCATGAAACAAATTGTGTCCTTATACTTGTCAACAATTTTCTCAAGAATTCTTTCTCTTGAGTGCATCATGCTTTGAAATTTTTTTAAGTATCCCCATAGGGCTGCCTTTATCTCATCTTGGCTTCTAATGCTACTTAAAAGATTTCTAATTTGGACAGCTATCGGTTTGCTAGTTAACCAAAACAGATTCTTTATTTTTGGCAACTCATTCATAAAATAGAAGAATAGATAAATGATCAACGTACTGAATTTGAATGGATAGTTTTTGCTTTGCTTGATCTTCTTTAGATTCTCCAATAGTTGGATTCTCAGCAACTCACACAAATCATACTCAACATTCTTTTTAATCATTTGATATGCAGTGTATATTGCAATATTAGAGACAAAGTTCTCTTGGTTTGAGAAATAGATTTTGTAGCCTATGACCATAGAAGCAAATCTTACTACATGATCTGTGATGTCATTTATAGTTAATGCCCTCTTGTCAAATTGGGCTCTGGTGGCCTCTGTAACAGTTTGATTCTTCACAGCTTTCAGTAAGGGTACACTTCTGGTGGAATTTAGCCCTATAACTGCCCTAATTGCTTCCTTGGTAATTTTGAAGGGCTGCCCTAACCACATGAATTCATCGTGAATTCATCTTAGGATATACCAGACCCATTCATCCTCTACAAATACAGGAAACTCTACATACTGGATGAATTTCTTCTTTTCTAAGATTTTTATTCTTCCTTTAGGTCAAATTGATCATTGCTCAGAAACTTCAAGTATAGGTCTGAGAATTTGTCACCATTGAGCTCATCTAGGGCAACATGGATATATGCCCTAACGTCTTCCACATATAGAACTTCATATGGTATTTTCAAGAATACACTTATTAGATCAACTTTAGTTGCTTTGAAGGAATGTTTCTTGAATTTGGGTCTGGGTCGCTCAGTAATATCAACAACTTGCGGGGTCACCATTTTAGAATTTTAATAGACTCACAAATGGGGTTTGAACAAAAATACCTTGTTCTACTGAGCTAGAGTTTCCTTTATCTGAATCACTCTGAATCCTTTAGATATTAGTTGTTATTGCACAAATTTCATTTTAGTCTCTTCTGGATGTCTGAAATATTGAATGCAAAGTAATTTTGAAATCAAACAAGTCCCTTTTAATTCTCTGCATGACTTGACCTAAATCGTCACAAATACTCATTCACAAAAATTTGTCTAACTTCTTTCTTGATAGATACAGTCAATTTAGATAGCTATGCAATTTGCCGCACTTAATCTTTTCCTTCCATTTTTTCCTTCATGAGATTCTTCCTGACAAGTTCTCCATTATAGCTTTGTGTTGGATTCAAGCACTAATCATTTGGTTAGGGGATTTAGATTTTCAATGCAGGTCCCCCCAAGCCAGAACTTCCAATTTACTTTCTAGAGGAAGTATCTGCACCAAATACTGGTGCGGATCCATCCTTAACCTCATTCACATCCTTTTTGATCTAGATCATACTCATCTCCTTCTTGGTTTCCACTGGATCAACCTTCTTCTTGCCTTTATCATCTCTTTGTTATGTTTTCCTCTGTTCTGCAGGATAATCTCTTTCCACATTTATGGTTCTGCAGAATCTAGCAAAGTGTCTAGACTTGTTACAATTGTAGCACACAATATTTCTTTGACCTTGATTTCTCCTGACATTTGAATTTGGCCTTGATCTGCACTGGTTAACCATATACCCAAATCTATTGCATGTAAAACACTTGCCATTAAAGGATTAACTATTTCTTCAATAGTTTGGTACATTTCTTGACACACTTCTGCACTCATTTGCTTTACGACCAATCTTCTTGCAATTGAAACATTGACCAGAAAAAGATGAAACATTTTGATCCATTCTACTTGTACACTAAGTAGCCCTATAACCACACTTATTGCATTTAAAACAATAGCCATTGAAAGATGGGTACCTTTGAGAATTTGGTTGTTTGACTGGAGGTCCTTTAGGTCTTCTTCTTTGATTCCTCACTAGATGGTCTCTGCCTCTTCCTTCTTTAGATCTCACTTGCCCTGAATTTGAACTTTCTCCATTTTCAAATCCCAAGCCTTGCTTATCATCTTGATACTTTTGACTGGCCAGCAACTCTTCAAGTTTTGCAAAGCTTATTTTGAATTTTTCTCTGTAGCCGTTTGTTGCTTCTAGATCAAACTTTAAGAGCAAAACTTATTTTACCAGTTTGTCACATTCAATAGACTTGTCCTTCACAACTTAATTCAGATGTTCCTCAGTTTGGTTCTTTTCTTCAATCAATTTAAGGAGTTTAACTATAGACTGATTTTCTTGATTTAGTTGCTCACATAATTCTTTCCTCCTTTCTTGAGATTTGTTGAGATGCACCTTTAGTTTTATAATGTAATCATCTTCTTCCTTGATGTTTGCTTCTAACTCCTTGATGTCTTCTTTAGAGTTGTCAAGATCTTCTAGAGCAGCTTGAAATTGTTCATTGTCAACATATACATGATCACCAATCTGAATGCTACCATGATGACTTGCTTCAGGATAAGTGAGATACCTTTTGGTTACCATGAGAACTCCTTCCCGAATCTTCCTCAAGCTGTTAGGCTTCTTCCAAGGAACCTTGTTTTGATACCAATTGTTGAATACAATGAACACTAAGAGGGAGGTGAATCAATGTTCTACAAAACCATTTATGCACTTGCTCTTTAATCCATTTACCAAATTCAATTATGTGAAAGTAGATTAAACAAATGAACAACAACCACAAAGACATAACACATTAACACCAAGATGAAAAGCCAAGGAGGGAAAACCACGGAGAGTGTTAGCTCTCAATATATTATTATAGCACAATACCAAATTACAAGAGGGTCACTGCCTTAGGGCTCACTGCCTGGAGCTCACTGCTAATTAGAAGAAGAAAGAAGAAGAGTGGTTCACTGCCAAAAATGAATTGATGTGATTGCATCTACATATGCATAGTTACAGTTCCAATTAAGCTCATGAACACTGACTTGGAACTCTTCATTTCAGTCTGCCCCTGTTTCTCTACTCTACTCTTACATATACTCAAGATCTCTCTTAATTTGTTGCGGCCACTCTATCTTTGTATATTTTGCATCCACATACATCACATTACTCTTCTCAACATTCAAACACAAAAATCCATCCTCTATTTATATCCGTAACTAAATCTTTCTCATGATCAGGTCAGCAAGCAAACTATGAAACGTGTATACAAAGTGTTGTATCTTGTCAGCTTGTTCTTGTGTTAAATCTTCAATGCGGATCCAAACCATCTTGTACATGTCTTCATATGTGTTGGCTCTAATCATACAACCACTTACATTTATCATCTAGCTTGTATTTCTTCTTTGTATAAGGATTTAACCAGCCTATTGGCTTGTTCCTTAATAACATATATGATAGGTTTCTCTGTCACATCACAACTCATGCTACAGACCAAATGAGACTTCATGAACCATATTAAGAAATCATTATTGATCTCTTAACATGTCTTCAACTCTGCAAAACAAGATAAATCTATATGCCAAAATGCGGACCATAGAACTGTTGCCCTGTCAAACTATAACACTATCATACTAGATGTCGGTATTGGAGAATCTGTAGAATAAGATCTGCTGCACTTCTGGAGATACAAACTTGGATTTTGATAGTCATGACCTATCTCTATCTTACTTCAAAATTGCAGAAAAAAAATGCTAATGCGGAGTAATGCAGACCACTTCATTCTGCACTGCTCACTATTTCTGTCTTACTATTGCTGACTTGAACTTAGTCTTTTCATCAGATGACTTCTGGAGGAAGTCATGACTTGATTATTGAAAGGTAACATCAATAAATAACTGTGAACATCATACCTAAGCTGCATGTTCATATCTTCACTTGCGGAGGAGTACTAATCCTTTTTATGTCTTATACCTGAACACTTCCAATACTTAGCCAATTTAGGGCTTTCAGACTAGAATGCTTGTACGTTATTGTCAGATTAGGATTGTCTTCTAAAGTAATGTGACTTTGCCATTGTGATGAATACTCTTTGCCTTGTTGTCATCAATGACAACACTCTAGCCTACTGCATATCAATGTCTCTTGCCAACAGATCCTTAGAGATCCACACTGGGATGCATGCGTGTTAGGTGGACATCTCCCAATGATTAGGAGATGCCTGATATTAGAGTACCACTCCTCATGTTCTTTCATATTTATTGCATATTGTTGGCTTATCAGGTTTGGATCAATTTCAGGAATCATTTGGCTAAGGGTCTGTCCCCTAACAAGCTTCATTGGAGTTATATCCATGTCATATTCTTGAAGCACGGTTATCCACTTGGCTCTCTTTTCTCTAGGCTCGCTCTACATCAAGAGCATCTTGACGGCTACATCAAGTACAACATAAATTACCTTGCTTCTCAAGATGTAGTGTTTGAATTTCTTCACTGCTCTTACTAAGGCAAGGGCTTGGCTTTCAACATCCATGTACCTGAGCTTAGTATCGTTAAAAGAGGAGCTCATGAAGGTGGTGGGCTTCTCTTCTTTTGTTTTGCTCCTCTATGTCAAGACTATTGCACATGTATGCTCTGAAGCAAATGAGTAGATATAAAAATCTTTAGTATAATCTAGACTAATCAAGACTAGTGCATATGCTATGGCCTTCTTGATATCTTCAAATGCAGCCTTTGCTTTAGGTGTCCATTCAATTTTGGCATCTTTTTTGGGCATGGCATTGAGGGGCCTTACAATCTCTACGAATCTAGTAATGAACTTCCTCACAAAATTGATCATACCAAAGTAAGATTTTAGCTCTTTCTTACTTCCTGGAAGTTGTATTTTCGTGATGGAATCAACTCTAGTAGGATCAATAGTTATCTTGTTTTATGATATGACATGACCAAGTAACTTGCCCATGGTCACCCCAAATATGCACTTCTTTGGGTTGAGTGAAATACCATATTGTTCACACTTCTTAAGCACCTTTCTAAGGTCTTTTATATGGTCTCCTCTTCACTTTGAGAAGATAGTCAAGTCATCCATGTATATAACTATGCATTGGCCAACTAGGCCTCTGAATACTATGTCCATTGCATGTTAAAATATGGCTCCAGCATTGATTTGGCCAAATGGTATGCGCCTATAGGTGAAGATTCCCCATTTGGTGGTGAATGTGGTCTTTAATTTATCTATCTTGTCCGCTATCACCTGATTGTATCATGAGAAACTATCCAGGAAGGACATCATCTATACTCCATTTACCATTTGGGGAACCTCATTAAGAGAAGGAAGAGGATAATTATCCTTTTTTGATGCTCTATTTAAATTCTTGAAGTCCACACACAAGCGTATGTCTCCATTCTTTTTCATGACTGGAACTAGATTAGCCACCCATGTTGAGTGCCTAACAGAGAATATAATCTAAGCGGCAAGGATCTTCTTGACCTCTTCAAAGATAAGTGGTTCTAGAAAAGCATTGACTAGCCTCTGCTTCTGCCTGAATGGATTGGCATTTGGCTTAAGTAGAATAGTATGAGTGATAATGGATGTATCATATGTTTTCAGTTCATCATGATAAAGTCCTTTAAGGATAAAGCTATCCCTACCTTTTCTTCCTCTATGTAAACTTTCCCTATCAAGATATTTCTTGTGTCATTACCCCATCCTATATTGATAGGTGAATACTCTCCTCCATATGCATTTGGGAGGTCCTTTTGTTTAATCATGTTGTCTAGATCAAAAGCTCTTTCAAGCTCAATCATGCCTTTGGAGATTTTATTGCTAGGTAAGTCCATGATTTCCTCTTCTTCCCATACATGATCTTCTAAGTTCTCATCTAAGATCTATGCCTCAATTATATCCCTATTTGCAATGAAATCTAGGATATGTTGGTCATTGTCAAACACTTGGAAATTGGTGACATTATCAGGTATGGAAGGCACCGATACCAATTCTACCGAAAATCTCTTCATCCCAGAAATGGATAGAGGTTCTAATGTGTTAGTAGCCTGTGTTAATGCATCAGCTCTATGATTTTGTTCTCTAGGGACATGCATGATATTGAACTTGCATCAAAGCCTTCTATCAAATCCCAAACTCTATGTCTGTAATTTGATAGTTTTTTATAGTTGCATGCATAGATGCTCTTGACTTGTTTTACTACCAATTTTGAGTCTCCATAAACATACAGAATTTTAACTTGTTTCTTGAGAGAAAATAGAAACCCCTAAATCAGGGCTTCATATTCAACCACATTATTAGTGCAAGGGAATTGTAGTCTATATGCTACTAAAAATGACATCCTTGATGGGTCAATGAGGTCAATGCCTACTCTAGCTCCCTATTTGGATTTAGAACCATCAAATCTTAGAATCCAGGGCTTATCTTTACTTAAGGGCTTATCAGGACCTTCTCTTTTCTTCTTAGATCTTACAAATGCACCTGAAGATATCCATTTCATCATTTGTGACTCCCTTTTTACCATTTCTAGATGTTTTAATGAGATTCTAACATCTTCTTCTAGTTTCTTTTTATGTTTCTGACCACCCTCATGCTGAGTATCCTCACTTTTCATCATTTCAATGTTGTTTTCTCTATCATTAGGATGTACTGTGATTTCTTTTTTTACTTCTTCAATAATATCCCTAGTCTGAGGCCTTATGTTACCTGAGCATTTCTGTTCTTCCTTATTCAATATATGCAAACACAGAGCACAAGTCATCTCTGAATGTGTTGCCTCATGAAGTCTACACCATCCTTCAATTAGTGCATGATGTGGAGGGATTCCCTATAGATCATGCCTCTGAATTTGTTTAGACAAGAATTCTTCAAATTCACTTAGATGACTCCCTCTATCTTCATCTGATAGTTCATAGTCAGACTCAATGAAATAATTAATCCTAGGAGTGATAACATTTCTCTTATCATCAGTATGTATATCATCACATAACAAGATTTCTTTTGGGTTAGGCATCAGGATATCCCCTGAGTACATATTTGGCTTATGTTCTTTAGTATCTAAAAGAAACAACAAAGAATCAGTATCATCATAATCACATTTTTCACTAACATCAGTTGGTGATGATCCAGTTTCTCTGCATATTCTCTCCAATTCAATCATATCTAGACATGCTTCACAACCTTTTTTTGAATGTACTTCATCATGTGATCTTCACCATCTAGATATCAGGATATCTTCTATGGATGTTCCATTCAATTGGCATCTATGCATTTCTCTGGATAAATACTTTTCAAATTCAGCAAATTGATCAACTTCTTCTTCATCAGTGGGACTGTAATCAAATTCAATGATCATCCTTTCCACATGGATATTATTGTCTTCATGTATGTGCATATTACACATCAGTACTTCTTCAATTTTAATAGTCTGAGGCCTTATTACATAAACTCCTAGTTCAAGGTTTACATACAATATCTCATTAGTATGATTGTACTCAGTGATCATGCATTTCATCCTAGGTTCAACTTCTATCCTGAGTTGGTTGGGAATTCCTTTCAATGGTAACCACAACTAAAATCTATGGTCATGTAACCATTTAGTGTCTTAGACCAATCTCTGTTGAGTAGCATTCCATAAGTATTAGGTATATCTGCTACCTGGATGTCAATGTAGTATTGCACCCTTGGGTTTGATGACAACTGCATGTGTATATGAGTCAACTCTCCTACTACACTTACTTCTATTTTGTCAATCTGTGTCACTTTCTTGAGGGATTTGGCTGGATGTAGACCTAAAGCATTACAAATGGACAAAGGCATCACATTTGTTGAGGCTCCTAAATCTACTAGATAGTTGTGTAAATTCTTGCCAAATATCCTCAATGTGAGCAAGAATGGGGTTGATTCAGATTTATCCCTGTATAGAGTCATCTGTGATGTTTCAGCAGCATGAACGATAGCTTGCACTTTAGACTAGACATTATTGTTTCTAGGTACAAGATCTCTAGTCATGATGTGACTAGGTTTATGACCAAGATTATCGTCTTTATGTGCAGGTTCATCTAAAGATTTCAAGAAAGGTTTCTTGATGACTGGGGTCTTCAGTAGTTCTGATAGAGACATGCTAATTTTTATTTTTTTCATTTCTTCTGCCAAATATGTAACAAGTTTATCTGACTCAGGTAACTGGCTAATAGCTTTTCTCACCATGTTTTGTGGTGTGAAATATTGAGTATTCACCTTGGGAGGTCCAGGGTTATTGCTTGCCTTAGGATTTGGTGGTGTGTTGAAGTTGTTAGGAGGGAAGGATGTGGTTAAAGGACCAACTGGTCTGTTTGCATTACTCTTGAGGTTGTAATTATGTCTACACTAATATTGTTGTTGATAAGCATGAACCTCTTTAGGTTCTTGTCTAGGCTCTTTTTCATTCTCAAAAGGGAAAACATAGCTTGACTCAAAGGCTAAAGTTGACTCTTTGCATGCCAACATATAATTTTCATGAGTTAAGGTCTTCTAATGATGTTGATGACTGTCAAAACTTCCAAGTACTAAGGCAGACTCATATCCCAAGGGAATGATTTCATTGCCTTCATAAAAAGGTGGATCTCTGATAGTATTTGACACTTCAGCCTGGAAAATACTGGCTACTATTTTGAAATGAAGGCAATCCAACTCAATGTGTGCATTGGTATTACGCATCCTGCACCAATTTGTAAGTGTAGCTTTTGCTAAATTTACCCTAGTAGTATGTTTAGGTTTAGTAGGAGGTTGATTATCTAATGGTGAGGGCAATGAGCCATTATTAGGTCGGGTGTTCCATGTTGTAGGTAGCATAGGGGCATTGTTATTATTGTTGTTGAAATTCCTGTCGTTGTTATACCCCCTGTCGAGATATCCAGACCTATCATAATTGTTTCCATATCCTCTATTAGGATATACTTGTTGTAAGTATGGGCCTAACTAGTATTGTCATTGATGTCAACATACTCCTATTGCATTAACGATAAGGATTGGATGAGCTGTGTGCTGAGGATATTGAGAAAATTAGTCTCAATCAGGAACAGTGAAGAATAGTGATGACAGTAAGGTAAAAGTCCAAGATAGGATGAGGATCAGAGGATGTAATTTAAAGGGTTTGTAGATATGTGTCTTAAGGTGGTCTAGTAGAGATTTCAGAGGTCCTTATGAAGATCTAAAGAAGTTGTGGCCGCTAAAGTAAAACTGGTTCTAGTAGATGTTCAGTGGTGACAGAGTGATACAGATAGGTCCGGTGAGATCTGAAAATGCATTATCCTATTCTACAGATTTGAGGGAGTGTTGAGGAAGTCTTTGTGAACTATCAACTTGATTGGTTCATGGTTTGAAGGTCCGCAAGCATCTATTCCTTTGTGACAGTAATGACAGACTGTGTTCTTGAGGTTCCAGATGAAGGGGAGAAGGATTTTAGTAAACAAATGAAGTGTGGATGTTATTGGTGATTCAGGCAAGCTTGTGGAGGTCTTTGGATCATGTCCAGTTTGTGTTGGTGGTCCGCATTGAAGTTGGAGCTCACAATTGAGGAATAACTTCCAGATGATGGTGTTCTTCCTGAGATTGGCCGACCGGATGAGTTACACATCCTGCGGATGTTCTTGTTGATGTTTGCTGACTTAGATGATCATTCCTAAGTTGATGTCTTGTATAAATAAGGGATTGTGAAGTCATTTCAAAGTTGTCCTTGTGGTGATGAGAGTGTGGTAGCAAGGAGAAGAGCAAAAGGTAGAGCAGAAGTATTGGGCTTAAATGGAACTGATTCAAGCATGATGAAGATGCTACTTACCGGTTCAAGTAGGTGATACTTATTATTTTGTAGATAGTGTGTCTCTTTTAGGTAGTGAACCTCTTGTGAGCAGTGTTCTCGGGCAGTGAGCCCTAATTGGTATGTGCCATTTTGTTCTTTCTATTCTTATAATAAAGAATACAATCTTGGGTTAATCACCCTATGGTTTTTCCCTTAACTGGGTTTTCCATGTCAAAATCTTGGTGTCTCATGTGTTGATGTGTTTCTGCTCTTGATTTGTTGCATTGTGTTTCCCTGATTGATTTATTATTATGCTGCTGAATTGTAAAGTGGAGTTAAATGTTTAATTGGAAGAAAGTTTTATACAACTGATTCACCCCCCCTCTCAGTTGTGTGCCCTAAGTCTAACAATTGGTATTAGAGCCAAATTCCTCTAAAAGGAGCTTAACCACTTGAGGAGATCCAAGATGTTATCTTACAAGAAGGATAGTCTGAAGTTTGATGGAACCAATTTTTATCTTTGGAAAGGTCGCATGAAATGTCACTTGCAATGTATGGGAATGGCGTACTGGACCATGGTTACAACACAGTATACACCTCCACACGGTGGTCCGAAAGCCCCAAATGAAATTACAGATGCTGAAAATAATCTACAGATTATAGAAGCTCTTCTAAGCGCATTATCTGATTCAAAGCTCTCAAATGTTGTTGACCTACCAGCTACTTTTGAGATTTGGCAAAAACTAGAACTTTTGCATGAAGGAGACAAGTATGCTAAATGTGCAAGGTTACAGAGTCTGAAAGGGAAATTTGAAAATCTAAAGATGAGAGATGATGAAAATATTACTACTTTTATGCCAAGAGTAAATGAGATTGTTTGTGGAATTAGAAATGTTGGTGGAGTCTTGGATGAAAATGAGATTGGTGGCAAAATTCTCAGATCCCTTCCTGCTTCTTATAAAATCAAGGTTGCTGCCATTGAAGAATTCAGAGCCCATACAACTGTCACAAGAGATCAATTGGCTGGCAAATTGGCTGCATTTGAAATGATAGAGTTTGGAGATGACCCCCCAAGATTGAATCTACATTCAAAGCTAGTGCCTTTGTAAAAGGTAAACAAAGGTTTGATCCGAGAGAGAACTCATCAAGAAAACTGTCATGGTATGAAAAAGCAAGAAAAGACCTGGAAGAAGAAGAAGTAGAAACTACTCAACTTGAATCCCTTATTGCAAATAGGTTGCCAAGAGGATCCGGTAAGTATGAAGGAAAATTACCTTTTAAGTGTTTTAACTGCAATAAGATTGGTCATTTTGCCTTAAAGTGTTCAGAAAGATTTTCAAGGCAAAATCCTAATAGATCAAGTTTCCAAAAGAATTACTACTATGTTCATGAAGAAGATGATAATGAAGGAGTAACAGATGATGAATCACAGATAGGAAACAAATCTAGAAGTGAATGGGTGTTTATTGCCATCAAAGAAGAAGAACCAATATCCTCTATATCTGTCAATCATAAAGTTGTAGAAAGAGCTTTGGCTGCCCAAGTTGAAGAAAAGGATGATTGGTTCATTGACAGTGGTTGCTCTCACCATATGACAGATGACAAAAATAAGTTCATAGATTTGGAAAGGTATGAAGGAGGAGTGGTAAAGTTTGGTGATAATTCTATTAGTAGAATTAGAGGAAGAGGAATTATTTCTTTTGATGGAAGGAACAAAACTGGTAATGTACTATATGTTGAAGGATTGAAGCACAATCTTCTTAGTGTTGGACAGTTGATGGACAAAGGCTATGATCTCTGATTCAAGAATGGAAAATGCAAGATCTTTGAAAGGTCCAAAACAGAGATTACATCTGGTACTCAAACTAAAGGTAATATCTTCCACTTGGTTGGTACAGCTAAAAGTTGCTTATTTTTTCAAGTTGATCAGAGTTGGTTATGGCATAGGAGGATGTGTCATGTGAATTTTGATAATATCATCAAGATAAGCAATACTCAGGCTGTAAGAGATCTTCCAAAATTGGTGAAACCTACTAATATCTTGTGCAAAGAATGTCAGTTGGGTAAGCTGAGTAGAGTCACATTCAAAAGTAAGGAACTGTCTTCTACCAGATTATTGGACTTAGTTCATACTGATCTTTGTGGTCCAGCAAGAATCAGAAGTGTGCAAGGTGATAGATACTTTATGTTGCTAATTGATGACTATTCTCGGATGATGTGGGTAACCTTTCTAAAAGAGAAATCAGAGGCTCTTGAGAAATTCAAAATATTCAAGGCTATGGTAGAGAATGAAACTGGATTAAAATTGAAATGTCTAAGGTCTGATAAAGGTGGAGAATTTACATCCGGTGAGTTCATAGAGTTCTATGAGAAACATGGAATAAAGAGACAGTTGTCTGCTCCTAGGACTCCACAGCAGAATGGAGTAGTGGAGAGAAAGAACTGGACCATCCAGGAAGATTCTAGGACCATGATGATGGAAGAAAATGTTCCTCAGATCTATTGGAGAGAATTTGTCAGCACCGTAGTCTATACTCTCAACTAAGCTCAAATCAGAAGCAATACCGATAAGACTCCTTATGAACTTTGGTTTGGCATCACTCCTACTGTGAGGTATTTCAGAGTTTTTGGTAGCAAATGTTACATTAAAAGAGATGAAGATCTAGGGAAGTTTGATGCTAGAAGTGATGAAGGAATATTCTTGGGTTACTCTACTCAAAGCAAAGCATACCAGTGTTATAACAAGAGACTGAGAAAGATGATAGAAAGTACAAATGTGAAGGTTGATGAGGGAATTAAGAAACTCTCAAGGTTTTATGAAAATGATGAAGATGATTAGAATGGTGTTTTGACTCAAGGAGCCCAAGCCTCCTCAGTAAGTTAGATTCAAACTAATCCAGTAAACTAGGAAGAAGAGATGAGTTTCAATGAGCCTGATCAAGAATCAAAAGTGCAAGAAATTCCCAAAGTTCCTAGGTATGTAATACTGAACCACTCTGAAGATTAGATCATAGGTGATTAAAGAAAAGGAGTACAAACAAGAAGGATAATTGCTCAAGATTCAGAAGAGTATTGTCTAATTTCAAAGATTAAACCTAAGATAGTGAATGAAGCTTGCAATGATGAAAACTAGACTAAAGAAATGGAGGAAGAGTTGATGCAAATTGAGAAAAATCACAGTTGGGATCTTGTTCCCAGACCTAGAAACAAGAATGTGATTGGAACAAAATGGGTCTTCCGGAACAAACTGAATGAAGTTGGTGAAGTAATCAGAAATAAAGCCAGATTGGTTTGCAAGGGTTAGTCTCAAATAGAAGGAGTTTATTTTGAAGAAACTTTTTCTCTAGTGGCAAGAATTGAAGTAGTTAGATTATTTCTCGCCTTTCCTACCTTCAAGGATTTCAAGGTATATCAGATGGATGTCAAGTCTGCCTTCCTAAATGGTGACTTGGAAGAAGAAGTGTACATAGAGCAATCGGATGGATTTCAATTGTCTAATCATGGTGATATGGTCTGCAAGTTGAAGAAAGCACTGTATGGACTGAAGCAAGCCCCAAGAGCCTGGTATGAAAGATTAGATAAGCATCTTTAGAAGATTGGTTTCAACAAAGGTACTACTGACAATAATTTATACTTAAAAATTGATCATGAAAACATCTTGATTGTTGAAGTGTTTGTTGATGATATCATTTTTGGAGGAAGAGATAGTATGTGTAAAACTTTTGCAAATCAAATGAAAAGTGAGTTTGAGATGTCCATGCTTGGTGAAATGAATTTCTTCTTGGGTCTACAAATCACTCAAACAAAGAAAGGAATCTTCATTTCTTAGACCAAATATGTGAAAGAATTGTTGAAGAAATTTGGGAGGGAAGACTCAAAACCAATGAATACTCCCATGGCAACCGGATGTAAATTGAGCAAAGATGATGATTCTCCTAAGGCTGATCAGACAAAGTATAGGTCAATGATTGGAGGACTGTTGTATCTAACTCAAACTAGACCAGACATTATGCAGGTTGTTGGTCTTGTTGCTAGATTCTAGGTTGATCCTAGAGAATCTCATGTCATGGCAATCAAGAGGATTTTTAGATATCTAAAAGGGACAGTTGAGTATGGTTTGTGGTATCCTAGGGATCATGATGTCTCTCTTCATGCATATATAGATGTAGATTGGGCAGGAGATGTGGATGACCGGAAGAGTACCAGTGGTGGAGTATTCTTTTTGGGGAAGAGATTGGTTTCTTGGCTAAGCAAGAAATAAGAGGCAATATCTCTATCTACATCTGAAGCAGAATATATTGCAATAGTAGGTAGTTGCACTCAAGTTTTGTGGATGAAGCAGATGCTAAGAGATATCAAAGTGGAGTATGAGGAACCTATCACAATCTTCTATGATAATTTCAAGTGCAATAAACATATCTAAGAATCTGGTGTTGCATTCAAAGACTAAACATATATCCATCAAGTTTCACTTTCTGAGAGAGCATATGAACAAGAATGAAGTCAGATTGGAGTTTGTGCTTTCCAAGGATCAGATTGCAGACATCTTTACTAAACCTCTACCTACGGACTCTTTTGCGTATCTTAGGGAGACGTTAGGGGTTATTGCCCCTCCAGTGATGAACTAAGGTGCACTGATGTGCATCAGTCTAGTGGATATCACAGTCATATATTATGGTCTGGATTGATGATGGGGAGCTGCTAATAAGGGGGAGTAGCTGGTGTAAGTTTGAAGCAGTGGAATTGCAAGTATGTGCCCTTTGCCATTGATGTCAAAGGGGGAGAGAAGACATGTGAAAAACAAGTGGTTTGTTGATCAAAGGGGGAGTAGTAAAGGGAGAGAAGACATGTGAATGGTTGTTGTTGATAAGGGGAGTTGTGACAATGAGGAGAAGTTCTTATCTTGATGATTAAAACAGTTTTTCACATCATATGTTTCCATCAATGACAAAGGGGGAGATTGTTACAAGTATGGGGCTAACCGGTGTTGTCATTGATGTCAACATATTCCTATTGCATTAATGATAAGGATTGGATGAGTTGTGTGGTGAGGATATTGATAAAATTAGTCTCAATTAGGAACAGTGAAGAACAGTGATGACAGCAAGGTAAAAGTCCAAGATAGGATGAGGATCAGAGGATGGGGCTTAAAGGGTTTGTAGATATGTGTTTTAAGGTGGTCCAGTAGAGATTTCAGAGGTCCACATGAAGATCTGAAAAAGTTTTGGCTACTCAAGTAAAACTAGTTCTGGCAAATGTTCAGTGGTGACAGAGTGATACAGATAGGTCTAGTGAGATCAGGAAATGCATTATCCTATTCTGTAGATTTGAGGTAGTGTTGAGGAAGTCTTTGTGAAGTATCAACTTGATTGGTTCATGGTTTGAAGGTCTGCAAGCATCTATTCCTTTGTGAGAGTAATGATAGACTTTGTTCTTGAGGTTTCGGATGAAGGGGAGAAGGATTTTAGTAAGTAGATGAAGTGTGGATGTTATTGGTGATTCAAGAAAGCTTGTGGAGGTATTTGGATCGTGTCTAGTTTGTGTTGGTGGTCTGCATTGAAGTTAGAGCTTGCGATTGAGGAATAACTTTTGGATGATGGTGTTCTTCCTAAGATTGGCCAACCGGATGAGTTACACATCCTGCGGATGTTCTTGTTGATGTTTGTCGACTTAGATGATCATTCCTAAGTTGATTTTTTGTATAAATAAGGGATTGCGAAGTCATTTCAAAGTTGTCCTTGTGGTGATGAGAGTGTGGTAGCAAGGAGAAGAGAGAAAGGTAGAGCAGAAGTATTGGTCTTAAATGGAACTGATTCAAGCATGATGAAGATGCTACTTATCAGTTCAAGTAGGTGATACTTATTAGTTTGTAGACAGTGTGTCTCTTGTAGGCAGTGAGCCTCTTGTGAGAAGTGTGCTCGGGTAGTGAGCCCTAATTGGCATGTGCCATTTTGTTCTTTCTATTCTTCAAACAGAGAATACAATCTTGGGTTAATCAACCTGTGGTTTTTCGCTTAAACGGGTTTTCCACGTCAAAATCTTGGTGTCTCATGTGTTGATGTGTTTCTGCTCTTGATTTGTTGCATTGTGTTTCCATGATTGATTTATTATTATGCTGCTGAATTGTAAAGTGGAGCTAAGTGTTTAATTGGAAGAAAGTTTTATACAACTGATTCACCCCCCCTCTCAGTTGTGTGCCCTAAGTCTAACAATACTCTATTATGATTTGACTGAGAATAAAAATTTTGACTTCTCATGTGTGTGATCTCAATGGTTAATTTCCTCAATTGTGCATATATTTCCTTAATGTCATCCTTTTCTTCATGCACTTTGGCAACTACATTATCCTATTGAGGTTTGTAGAAAGAGCTACCATTGTTATTCTTTTGTGTAGCATCCTGAGGGGCATGCCAGAATGGGGTATGATTTGACCATTAACTTGAGTAGGCATGATGCTAAGAGGAGGTACCTACAAGGGACTTGACATTATAGCTAGAGGCATCTTGGCTCCATTAACTTGTGGTTGATTACGATATACAGGATATCCTGAGTTAGGAGTGAAATCAGGTGTTAGTTGTTGATTGACTTTAATGTCTTCTTCAAAGGCACTTGCCAGAGTGGTGATTGCAGGATGTGTCCTCCTAATGAACATAGATGTCAAAGGATCTAAGGCTGAATAGTAGATTAACCTTTCTACCTCATCACCTACATTATAAGGAGAAACTATCTTGGAGTACATATTTTGGAACCTAGCATTAAAGTTAGAGATTAATTCTCCCTCAACTCTCTTTATTGTAGCAAACATGTGATATGCCATAGATAGATCAACTTGTATTTTCAATCTTCCTAAGAAAGCCTTCTCAAAAGCATCCCAAGTGGCTATGGAGGATCAGGTAAGACTAATGTACCAGATGTACACTTCTTCTCCTAACGAGTAAGGAAATAACCTACACATGACATCCTCGTACTCAATCTGGGCCCTAAAACAAGCTTCTTTGTACATTCAGATATGATCTTCTGCATCTTGATAAGGATGATACTTTAGACAAATTTTGTCCAAATTCTTTGGCAAAGGGTGATATGCTGCAAAGAGCAGTGGTGATTCAACTATAAAGAATGACATTACAGGGGGCACTAGAGGTACGGGGGGTACTCTTGGAGATACCGGAAGTGTTATAATAGGTATCACCAGACATACAGGGGAACTAGGACTAGGATTGTGATGGATATTTGTCGTATGGGGTCTAAGTTTGTGAATTGGCAATTCCTTCAAGGGTCCAGTGGATCTCAACTTGGTATTAGGTTTGTGAGCCAGTGCTTCACAATTCTAGGGAAACTTTGGCAAGATTTTCACAAAGATATGAATATTTATCCTTCTGGACAAGATATTTAAGACCAAATGTCCAAAACGATGGGATATTAATAGGATATTTGTAGACAATGTAAATATTGACTTAGATATGTAAATTTTAGACAACTGAATGTAAAGGTTGGAGTAATTAACCACAAGACTAGGATATTTGCAAACAAATTCCTCAAATTATGAAAGATAGGTGGAATCTTTGCACAAATACTCAAGATTTGATGTATTCTTAAGAAATTTTGAAAATACATTCACCTTGAACGTGGGAAATGATGTCCAAACACCAAATCTTTGAGTTGAATTGATTGGGCCCTCCTTCTAGCACCAATTGATGTTGATCATGATGTTAATCACAATAACATAGATAAAGAATTCACATAATGAACCTTTATCATCTTGAAAAGTATGATCAATTCAGGATGAATTGATAACTCCAAGGCTTCGTTAGTCAAGTCTTGAGCTTCTGATAATCTCTCAGTTAGTTTGATCTGAATTGTTGTTTTCCATTAGGGGCCTTACATTTCTACTTTGGTTTTTTGTCCAGATATCCAGATGTTACTCTGTTTCACCCGCTTTCTATGAATTCTCAACAAATGAGGTTAAATCCTACTATATTTAACCAAATTATGCAGATATTTACGATAAGTTTGATCAATTCTTCTACATATCACTTGTGTTAAGTTGATTTATGATTATTTTGATTATTTCTTCTATAATTATCTTCTATTAACTTGAACTAAACTAATCTTTGCTTAATTGCACTTCTACACTATAAATTTGTTTAAATGATGTGCCAATAAGCATGTATTTCCATGATTTCTATCATTATTTATGTTCATTTGCATGATATTTTCTATTTTATGTGCACTTTGTTTGAATATGCTCAAGATCTTCATGTATTTATAGAAATATGCATATTGTATGATGATCTGCTTATTATTTTCTATGTATTTACAGTTATGATGATGATTTAATGAAATTAAAGAAATTTGAAATAATGCTTTCTAATTTACTGAAATGAATGAGTTTCAACCATTTATGTATATGTGAAATTCAATACTTCATGAAATAGAGATGAAAACCAAACCATGCCAGCACATTCCACAACTTCACACAGTCGGTGCTAATCTTCCAAGGAATAGGAAATAAACAACAAGAACTAATTGATATGCACTCCAAGGGACATAGCACATCATAGTACAAGTCAAGATGACATCCAGAAGATTACTCAAGATTTACTATGTAGCTGTAATCTATATCTCCATTGCATTCAGTATTCAAAATGTGAACACATTTACAATTGGTCTTGAGAAAGTACCATGACATTCAACAATCCTATCTCAATTAAGCTCTTAATGTCTACAACTGAGGTTCTACATCCTTTTATAGGACAAGGATGAGAAAGAATTACAAAAGATCCTATGATCAAACTTTATCTATTACAATCAATATTTCCTATTGCATTGACCAAGGCAAAATACCAAAACACGTGGCACAAGTTGTAGTTAGAAACTATTTGGTGAGATACAGCTGGCAACCTTAGTTTGAAACCATTGACTTATTCAACCAGCCTGTGAGTAACAAAATGACAAAACATCTTGAATAATATTTGTTTCAACATCCTCCTAATTCAAATGTGCCTTCTTCATGTGCTATTTTCCCTGTGTCTAACCTTTTATAGTTATCATATGCTTGAATGAAAGTATCCACTTGAAAATTTCTAATTGTCATGGCTGTCATCTTAGCATACTTTAATGCTTTTATTTGTTCCTCAAAAGGCTCTAGCATAGAGGTCCTACTATCTATTTCTCTACCATATGACTTTACTTTTACATTCAACATAGACATCTCATCCATAACATCCTCAGTAAAGAGGTCTAAGGGATCTTCTGTCACTTCCTTAAATTTGTCTTTGAATATCTGGATAGCCTCATCTGTTTCTGGGACTACTTCCTCTATTACTACATCTTCTAGGAATTCTTCCAATATCCTCATTTCTTTAGATAATAAATCATGGATCTTGGTTTGAGTATCTTTTACTTTAATCATGCTAGATTTCAATACCTCTGATTCATACTTCATCTCAGTTACCCAGGTATCCATGAGTGGCAGAGTAACACTGGTGATAATTTTATTTTTCAACAACTCTCCATCTATCATCCCTTTGGCTCTTTTGAGCCTTACCATTGCATAGTTACACTCTTGTACTCTCTGAGTGAATTCACTCTTTAAAGAATCAATGCCATTTTTTAAATTGGACAATGTGTCCCAATTAGACTTGGAAGTCTTTATTAGTTTTTCTCCAAACTCCATGAATCTTATGAACCATTTGTCCATAGTATTAGCTTGGTGCTTTTGCACATCCAGGTTAGCTATCTCTTCTTCACTTATTAATGTAAGCACAACTGGTTTCTCTGTAGCTTGTAGGGTGGATGCCAAACTATCTAGCTTCACCAATCCCTGTATAAATTGTTGTAACTAAGCATTTTGCTCTTTAAGTTCCTTCTTTCTAGCCTTAATCTTTCTCAATTTGGCCACTACTGCCTTTGTGCTCTCAATATGTTCTTGTATTTCTTGTTATGTGGTGACATGACCTAGGTCATATTGTGTTGCCTAAAATTCTTCTAGCTTGATCTCACCTTTGGCCTTATCTACTATAGGAACAACAACTTGAGCTGCCCTCTTCCTTGTCTTTGGATCTCTCTTAATGGTGGAGACTATCCTAGCTCTCTGTTTAGCTTTAGAGGATTCAAGAGTAATCAATGACTTAAAATCAAAAGGTATATATGGTCTTTTGTTTGGCTTACTTATGATGAAATCAGGGACAATGCCTCTAATTGTGATATTCCTTGATCTGATTGCTCAATCTGAGCATCTTGGGTTCCTTTATCTTGATCTTTCTCCTAATCATCACCATGCTCTTGTATATTCTCTTGTTGTCCTATTCTAACATTCAAATTTCCCTTCTCAGGCACTTGTTCTTCCTACCTTTGGTCTGGGGGAGGCTGATTGTCTTGTACCTTATCCTCCTATTCCTCTAGAACTTTGGCATCTTTAGGCTCCTGGACTTTATTCTCTTGACCATCATGTTGATGCTCTTGTTCCTACTTATCCATCTTATCCTTTTTAGTGACATGCTTTAGATATCTTCTCATGTTGATGTTTATCAATCAAAATTTCCTATCATGCCATTTGTTTATTTTCACCCTCATCTTCAGGGATCTCTAGGTGAGCTTCATCTGATTAAGCTCCTTTATTTCCAACATCAATCTCTATAAGAATGTTTTCTTGCAGTTTTTGGCTATCTTTAGTAGCCTCTTCCTTTTCAATGCTTTCCTTCTTGGGCACATATGTCAAATCAACTATTGCCAAGTTAGTCACCTTTTCAATTAGGTTGCTTACAGGTCCCATATGCACCTCCACTTCAGGAGACTCCTCTCTTCTTACTCTTTCATCTTGTGATTCAACTATTGCTTCCCTTTTGTCTACAACTTCTATATGTTGCAACATGAGTCCAATAGGATGATTTGTGATATCCTTTACCACTTTGTCTTCAATTAAATAAATGGTTTGACTTAGTGGGAGGGCCTTTGTGGCTTCTTCTCCTTGAGCTTGGCTCTTAGCTTCTTGTGCCATCTCAATTTTTACTTTAACTATAGTCTCTATAGGCACATTATGTTGTAGTTTTTTAACTACACTTATAGATGTATCCCTTGATCCCGATGTTGCTGCTGGTGGAGGTGAAATGACACCTCTCTTGTGAGGGCCTCGATATCTACTCTACCTAGGCAACTGGACCCTTAGCACATCATCTTTTCTCTTCCTTTTAAGTGTCTCTATTAACACTTGATCTTCTTCATCATCAGCATCTCCCTCTGTAGCAGTGCCAACTAGAATTTGCTCCTGATCTTTTGTAGTCTCCCCTTTGGTTATGGATATTTGGGGTGCAGATATTGGAATAGATTTAAGCATTGGTCTTGTAGTGGGGGACAATGGTTGATACACTAGGGATACTCCTTTAGAAGTAATGTCCTCTGTTGCTTCAGATGAGCTAGTTTCAAGCAATTTTGTCCCTAGGATCTGTCTTTTATGTACAAGGAAATCATCATATCCATGTTCTTCTCTCTCCTTTCTTTTCCCTTTCTTATCACTTGTAATTGCTACACCTTTGTCTGTAAGCTCATTCTAGCCATGACTTTGGCAGTGAGGGAATCAATGGAAGTTTTCTCCTTTTGTGTTAGATCCAGAGTAGAAATAGTGTCATTATATATCTTATGTTCCTCATACTCTGGATCCATGAGGTTATCATCATCTTTTCTAGTTTGAGGGGGCACTTCAGGCTTCCCTATAGTTCTCATCTAATCCAGTGTTAGTATCTAATACTCTCTTTTTCTTACTTCATGTTCATCGTCGTAGTCTACCCAGTAGTCCTCAAGCTAGACATTGTGCTTGTACTTCTTGTTGAGTCTTTGTTCAATCCAATGATAAGGATCATAGTCTCTGGCTAGAGGAAAGAATTTCAAGTTCAGAGCTTTCAACTCTGCCTTTGCCTTTCTTGCATTCTCAATGGCTCCTACCATGAACCAGTTTACATCAATAGGAAATCTCCTATATGGCTTTCCTTCTTTTACCTTTAACATTTCAAATGTAGACAATTGATGCCTCATCATTTCCATTAGCACCACCTTGTCTATAGGGTACCTTGGTAGCATATATGGTTTCCCACTAATACCTTCCATCTGGATGTATGAGTAAGTTTTAGCCTGGATGAACCAAGATCAATATCCACTAATGGCTTTTGTAGCACCAACTAAAAATTCTTTGGTCCTATCCCCTTACATGAGTCAGACCAGGTGCATCAAGAAAGAATCATTAACCATTTTGTAGTGTTGCATTGAAAGTCTTCTCTCCAGCTGGGGATAGTGTTCCCAGGGAGTTTTCTCATTGGGCAACCTCTGAATCCTTCTTATAGTTTGTAAGCCATTAAATGTACCTTTAGCTAAACAGACATATACCAAGTAGGATGTCATCCTGAAGATCATCTGCTTTCCTTATTTCTAGTTAACCATCTGTTCATGAATAGTATCACTAATAATCTTGGATCATTGGACCTTTTCTTGATCTTCTTCATATTCAACAACAATCCTTATTAACCCAAACATCCAAGGTTCAAATATTCCACAATTCACCAATCCATTCATCCAGCTAAGCAAGAACATTATATATTGGACTTCCTCATTGAAGTCAAATTTGTATAAGTGTTGTGCCATCTTGGCATATACCCTGGCTATGTTATTTGGGCTTCTCCATCCTTGATATATGATTTTTCTACAATTCTTGTTGTTGGCCTCAAACTCTTTGGCCAGTGCATCTAGGTCTAGTACATACATATGCTGAGAAACAGGAAAATGAAACACCTCAGTGATACCATCCACATATAAATCTCTTGTTTCTCTATTTTCCTTGTGTTAATATCATAGTGCAATGCAGATTCAACCAAAAGGTCAACAGCCTCTGTAGAGTAGGGAAAACTAGTAGCATGATACAAACTTGATGCCACTATATTATTCAATACAAGATCATCTTCTCTGACATCGATCCGAACTCTAACTGCTTTGATGTTTGTGTTCCCACAATGTGTATCCTCAGAATCATTACTTGTGATATATGCTACACTTTCTGGGAAACATAACTAGCTTGAACTCTGCATCTCATTTGTCTATGCATGGATGTGACATTCTGTCCTATAATTTGAATATACCAGTCTCAAATAACAACACATACTTATTTATCTAGGGTTAGCGCACTACTAACTTTCACATTCTAAAATGGCAATATGTCTCAATCTTACAAATTGAACTTATGCTATGCACAATGTATAATCATTTTCACTGTGTGTCATTTACCATTTTGTTACCTAATTATGATACGATCTTATGAACATAACCAGGGGGATATGGTGTTATACATAGCTGGATACTCTTCTTTAACCTATTATGAGTGTGGTGATGTCTGAATAGAAGCTCAGGATGAGGAACTCTTCTATAATTTTGTTGTCTTAGCTCAGCTCTAGTTCACAATAAGCTCTCAACAATGAAAATTAGGGCTCTAAGATTGAAATTATGTCGATTATGCTAAAAGAAATCCCCTTTTACCTTAGCAATTTGTGATTTTAGGGCTTATTAATGGTCACAATGCGATATGACAGTCAAAATTAGCAAGATTACATAGGATTATCATAGTTGTGCATTAGCACGCATTCAAATTTAAAATGACAATGACCTTTTGCAGCATTTAATGCAAAAAGTGTGGGTATAAGGAGTGGATATCCTACTGAGGAATATTTGTGTGGATATTTGAATGTGAACATCCTGATGACATCATCATGTGTCAGGTTAACCTCTATTGATGAAGCAATTACCATCAGGTCTCAAATGTGTTCATAATAGGTCAGGATATGATGTGGACACATGTCATTATCTTGCAATAATGTGGAGAATCTTTCTTACTGATAAGATTTTCCCACGAGGATGCACTATCATCCAATCTGGATCTCTTTCATTGTGGTGTAATATAGTGACGTCATCAGGATAAGATCCAGGATATTAAGAATGTGAAATACCCCTATGTTGTAAGGTCATGATGACGTAAGCATAGATTCATCTTATATGTCACATTGGGATAGGATGATATCATCAGGATATGGATATTAAAACAATCTGGATACTAAGTCAAGATCTAGATAATATATATATTATCATGATGATGTAAGCAAGTTTATCATTCTTCATTAAGTTGAGATGACATGACGTCATCTAGATCAGGATGTGAAAATAAGATCCAAATACTACAACAATAATATCCATACGCATTGACATTTGGGTGATGTAATCATGTTTGAGATTCTATGTAAAACCAAGATGACGTGACATCATTGGAATAAAGATATTAACAAAGATTAGGATACTAAGTTAAGGTAGGATACTAAATAATATCTAGATAATGTTTATCTTGATAAGGCATTCAAACTTGACATCTAGATACTAATAAGTGTCGGGATATTAACTTAAGATCAGGATAATAACTAATATCTTGATGTTTGATGTTTAGCTCACCAAGCTATTTAAACTTGGCATCTGGATACTAGCGAGTGTCAAGATATTAAGTTGAGACCCAGATGGCATGAACTACGAATATCTGGATACTTTGACTAAACTTTGATTGACCACAATTTTCTGGTTTTAATGAATTTTAGGGTGCTTCAAAAAGAAAACCTGCATAAATTTTCATGCTCTTTCATTTGGCAAGATCTATTATGTGAAATTCAAAGTTTAGAAATTTGACCTCTATTTTAAGGTCTGGATATGCACATGATGACATCCTAGCATGTATTTGACACTGATTATTTTTTTACCATACCGCTCAAAACAAAAGGACAAACAAGCCAAATAAAAGTGGGTCCCTATTTTGCTAAGGCAAAATGGGGTGTGTTGTATAACCACACAACAGGCATCACCAAACTCTCTCATCTCAAAGGCTGGAAGTTTTTCAAGCAACTAATCTTTTGAAACATCTTTCACAATCATGATTTCTTCAATTACAGATACTTTGTGACTGTATGATTTAGGCAATGACCTAAGTATCTTCAACACAACCTCTTTATCATCAACATTTCCTCCAAGACCTTTGATTCCATTGACAATTTCATCAACCTTTTGTAAATAGGTTGTTATGTTCTCATCTTCACTCATTTTCAGACTTTCATACTTAGCTTTTAGGTTCTCCAATTTGGCACCTTTTATAGAATCATCTCCTTCATATAAATTCTTCAAATTTTCCCACATTTCATGAGTTGTTTCCATATCCATGACTTTTACTAACTCAGTGTTGGACAAGGCACTTAATAGAGAATCTCTAACTTTTTCATTTAACTCATATTGTTTGATTTCATCATCACTTGATGGACCATTATGAGGAATAGTATGTTTTGATTATGTTGTCTTCCAAACACTATAACCAAGACAAATGAGATGGATTTTCATTCATACCTTCCGAAGAGCATAATCCATTCCATCAAACTACGGAGCATACTTCTTGTACGACATCTTGGATCTTCCTCAAGCTATTAGACTTTCTTCCAAGGAACCTTGCTCTAATACCAATTGTTGAAATACACAGGACAACTAAGAAGGGGGGGTGAATTGGTTGTCACCAAAACTTAACTTCCTATAAACATCAATACATCAATCAATTAATCAATATAATTATGATTTAACCATGAAAGCATGAAATTAGAAATTTAAGCACAAACACACATTCAACACATGTGACACTAGATTTTTTATGTGGAAAATCCTATAAGGGAAAAATTATGGTGAGTGTTAGCTCACAAAATAAATATGTTATAGAAATACCAAAAATTAGAGGCTCACTGCCTAAAATGCTCACTACAAAAGTTAGGGCTCACTGCCAAGATTGACTCATTGTTAAGGGAGGCTCACTACCAAGGGGTGGCTCACTGCCAAAGTTTTGTGAACTGATTTCATGGCATCTACTCCATGCCTGAATTTACTTCCATTAAGGAACAATACAACTTTTCTACTTTATTTTTTTTACTCTGCTTCACTTACCTTCACATTTTTGCACATGGACATCTTTTTCACAATTTCATTACAAGTATTTATACAATTCATCAACCTTGGAATGTACATCAAGGTTGGCATTACATTCATCAACCATTGGAACAATCTCCAAGGTCAGCATTACAAACATACATAGAAATAGGTTTGGACCTAAAAAAACTAGCTAAGGGAAAGATATATGTGGATCATGTTATGCCTTAGCTAGGACTCAAATGTAATCTTCCATGCCACAACATGCTTCCACAATCTTCAATGCATCTCTGCAAGTAGTGAAAACAACCAGGTCGGCCAAGACTTAGAGTTAACACTAAGTCTTTTAGGAATAGTCTTCATCTACAATCCAAATTACTCTTTGTGGACCAATCAAAAGGTAGGAACATGATCAGGGACATCCACAAGCACATTGTAATCACTAGGAACATCCGCACAACCTCTAACCAGTTTGTCAAGAAGATTCTTCAAATTGGAGCACTTAAACAACACTATCAGCTACTGTCATAAAGAAAAGATTGCTTGCAGACCACCAAATCATGAACCATTTGAGTTGAAGGCACATAACATCATTCTAGACTTAACTCTAGAACCATAGACCATAATACTTCAATGCAGAGGAATGCGGAGCAAAATACTTTCTCCCTGTCACAACTGAATGCACACAAAACCAGTTCTTACTCTGGTGAAAAAAAATTCTCAAATCTTCATATCAGAGGCTCAAAATTGGAATATAACATATTTAGACATTCCTCTAAATGAATTCCAATCCAAAGACAAAGATATTCATTCTACAAGAAATGCAAAGAATATTACTGGACTATTCTGCTGTAAACAAAGATACTCTTCAACACCCTATTTCCACTGGGAGAGAAAATTTTCTCAAAAGCACTCAGAAACTTAATATGAACTTAATACAAGAAAGAAACAAAACAAGATCATATTTGACACCAATGAAAACATAGATATGTTGACATCAATGACAACACTGGTTAGGCACATACTTGCAACAATTGCATTGAAAGTTAATTTTTATCTGCATTCTAGAGGCTTGAAGTTTTAAGTTTTATTGATCTACTGATTGACCTTCCTCTTAGTAGATTGCTTGTGTTCTAACAATTTATATTAGAGAAAGGTTCCTTGGAGAAGCATAATAGCTAAAGGTTGATATGCGAGATTGAACACATGGTTGGTCAAGAAGGATCTCACTCAAACAAAGAACCATTGTTTGATGGAATGAATTATGTGTTTTGGAGTATATAGATGGAATCCTACCTAACTTCAATAGGGTTTGATGTTCGGTAATCTGTTAAGGATGGTTATACCGCTCTTGTAACTCCTCCAATAGACCAGGTAGGTAAGAAGGAATGTGAGATTAATGCTAAGGCTAAGAATGCAATTCAATGTGGTTTAGCTAACTCTAAATTTGTGAAAGTAATGCAATGCAAGTTTGCTAAAGAAATCTAGGATAAGCTTCAAACCATCTATGAAGGAGATACCAAGGTGAAACAAGCCAATTTGCTAACCTTTAAAGGAATATTTGAAAGGATAAAAATGAGAGAGGAAGAAAATATTTTTGATTACCTTCTCAGAGTTGATGAAGTTGTGAAAGTTATGATATGACTAGATGAAGAAGTGAAAGAGCTAGTGATTGTTTAGAAGATACTTAGATCTTTACCTTCCAAGTATGATTTTAAAGTCTCTACTATAAAAGAAGGAAAAGATCTTAATAAGAAAACTATTGATGAGATACATGGTATTTTTACTACCTATGAAATGAGGACAAGTGGTACTGAGATTTAAAAGAAAGAAACTGCATTTAAATCATCAAAGAAGGCAAATAATATAGAGCCTGGATCTGAGATAGATGAGGAAGAGGCCAATTTTTTAAGAAGATTAAAGAGAGGATCTGGGAAGTATAAATGTAAGTTACCCTTTAAGTGGTTTAATTGTGCAAAGGTTGGTCACTTCCCTGCTAAATGTGATTTTGAAGGAAAAGATAAAAGTGATGAATTTGATAGTTAGAAAAGTAACAAGTAGTTCTATCTAAAGATGAAGAATTTTTAGAAGAACAAGAAGAGTCTCTACATAGAAGGTGACAATAATTCATTTGAAGATAGCCCCATCTTAGAAGACAACAATGAAGGCATTTTTGAGGCTGAAGAAAATGAATACATGTTCATGACATTGGAGACTACTGATATAGATTAGAACAATATTGATCTAGAAGATCTTGAGAATGAAGAAGAAGAAGAAGCATATTTAGGAGAGCTGGTATGTTCTTTAAAAGAGATTGAGAAACTTAGGAAGAAAAATTCTAAACTAAAGCTGCAGCTTCAAGAAGATATGGTGTCTAAGAAGCTTGTTGAATCAGAAGAGGTGATTGTTGTTTTCAAGACACACATGGAAGAAGCTAAGAGAATAGAAGAAGTTACTAAATCTAAATTGAAAACTAAATCAGAAGAATGTCTAAAGCTAGAATCTAAAGTGGTATATCTGAGAAAAGAATTAGTAAAGGCTAAGGATAAGACTAACCTAAGTTTGAAATTTGAAAAGAGTAGTGACATGCTTGATAAAATGATAGGCAGTCAGAGATTTCCAAAGATCATGGCTGGTTTAGGATTTGAAGAAGGTCAACACTCAAATTCTAGTGATCCTCCTAGAAACATTGAAGAGAAGAAGCAGAAGAAGGAAGATGATGGCTTCACAAAAGTCAAAGATCTAAAGGAGAAAAGTTTCACATGTCCCCTCCTACAAGATATTCTGGCATAATTAGGTTTCCTCAATCCTTTTATGGCTATTGTTATTCGTGTAATCAATATGGTCATAAGGTTGTTAGTTGTAGAACTATTCCTAGGATAAGAATTGATTTTGTTAGCAAAAAATCTTTTACACCTCTAGGAGATTTTAGAGTAGTTTGTTATAAATATAAGAACTTTGGTCATATTGCAAAATTCTATAGAATAAAATTTGTAAAAACTAACAAACAAGAAAGAAGGGAGAATGTTGCTCCTAAGGAAGATAATGCATTAGACTCTCTTGTGAATAAAGAGAAGGAAACTAAGAAAGTATGGAAGAAGAAGAAGGATGATTAGAAGTGTTACCTAATTTCACTACTAGCTCAATCAGGTAGAGCTTTTCAAGTTCAAAAGAAGAGAAAGGTACATTTTTATTCTTTTGCTACATTACATGTATGTGTATAAATGGAATTAGAAAGATTACATTACACTAGATCACATTTAGAAAAATGCAGAAACATAGAAAGGATTTCACAGATCTTTTCAAAAAGAGTGATCTTTATTGATAAAATAAATGTATAAGGTCTCACACAAGCCATGAGACTAACTTTACTTATTCAATGGAATTGAAGAAAAATATGTACATGAATAAGTAAATAAAATTAAATGTGCATATAGGGAGGGAGACCAGTCATTGCCTGAGAATGACTAGTTCTGGATGTGTCATCTTGTCCTGCTGCTGCCCCAAGATGCCTCTGTCCTTCCTAGCTCCATGTTGCTCCTAGTTCCTACATCTGGTAATAACAATGATGTTAGAGCAATGCTCTAAGCAATGAAAGGTCTCAAACCTTACATGAACAAACACCTATGCATGTACAAACTGATCTCCAAATGCATTAAATAAGTAATGTAAGACTTGGCTGTCCTAGAGAACAATCAATCCATAAAACACATCCAAAATATGCATTTATTTTCCTAAAAAGTTTGCTTCATGTGTAGATACAAGCATAATTATGTCTCTATTTTGATTCATCAGATTATATTATGAGTGGAGAAAATGTGACTCCCACAAGGGTTGAGCCCAGCTCATAACCATTATAGAAGACATTGTCAAGTTACATTGAATCAAACAATACCACCATGTCTTGGAGTTTTCAAAGGAGAAAGAAGCAGAAATACATAGTTATTCAGATGGTGCTTGATTATCTAATGACTGTCAACAGTCATTTTTGACTATGTCTAGTAGCTATATGTACATACAGGAGACTAAAGAGCTAAAAGACTACCATTGTCTTGTTAGGTTGTGAGCACCTATGTCTCTAAGGTCTTTAGCATAAGGAACACTGACTATGCAGATGAGGATCTCTACCCATACACTAAGAATAACACATAGAAGAATAACATCTTAAGATCAGTCACAACAATGATAGAGTCAGTCAACATGGAAGGAGACTATCATAGCAGTCTTAGAAGTAAGAAAATGAAGTATGCCATGACTGTCATTATTAGAGCAGTTGACTGCATATAGACACAAGATGGGTAGTCACATGAATGCACACAAATTACATACTAATGGTTGCATACACACAATTATCGTCAAAACCTTTGAAAATGACAGTCATGGTATCATTGTAAGCAGTCATGACAGTCAATAATTGGAGGACAGTCCATACCATAAGGACAATGATAGAGGTTGTCTTAGAATCTCATCCAATACACAATGAAATTACATTCTCATAGTAAGCTACAAGCAAATTGAATGAAGGACTGAATGAAGCTTCTACAGGAGCATTACAAAGGAGCTATATGCAGTTTATTCAAAAGCATGAGGTATGTATACAGTAGATCAAATGATATGAATGACAGTGTTATCCACAATGTATGGTTTGCTTTACAAAACCCTAGATTATAAACATTTCATAATGTATATACACAAGTCATGAGAAGTAAAATGAACATCCATAAATTTGATGCTACTGAGATTGCTCATCGTTATTCATTAGAAGATACAACTATAGGAGTCATGAGATATAGTTCAAATATATAGTGAAGGGATTTGTTTTGTAAACCCTAATCAGATCAAAGAAATATAGTAGTGTGTTTGCATTATCAATGACAAAATGTTATTCAAACTTTATAAAGATAGGGTATATTCGATATCTCATAAAACATACAGGATATGCTAAATGAAAAGTGGATCCATAGTTTTGCAAGCTGCAGGATATGCCCAAACTTTGCAAGAAAGATTTTTTTGGCATTCAAAATGTATGCAGAGCAAGAAAGACAAGGAAAGTATGCATACAATTCAAGCATTGCTGTTACAGAAACAAAATAAAGATGTCTTTTTGAACCCTTTAAAAGATATAGAATGCCATGGAGTTTATCTATAATAAGTGGATCGAGTATAGTTAAGAATCTCCACCAAACCCTAATGCAACATGGAGAACAATCAAGTGAAAATAAGGCAGAGATAGTCAAACATATCTCCATTTATTTGTCATAGGAATAGTCAAAAGCAAGATAAAGTAGAGTGAGGGTTTGTTTCAATAAACCCTAGGATAAAATAACATTACTTCTTCGCTGCCAAAGAAAGTGAACAAAGAAACAAATGCTTTATCCTAACTTCTATAGCTATAGTTATGAGAATACAACTTATCAGAGCTTGAGAAATAGTAGATACAGTGGAAAATATTTTTTTTATGCTTAGAAAAGAGAAGGAAAGCACCAGATCAAGTAAGAGAACCAGAAGCACTGTATAAGTAATGTTCAAAATACAACACGTATGCCAAATCAATGACTACAAGAATAGAAATACCACTGATTTACAGTTTTTTTTGCTTTAGGAAAACTAGTTTATTGAACTCACCTGTGGCTCTTTGAGGCTATTCATTAGAAAATGTAGTGTATAGTCCTCCAAACCAATAGAGAAGTCTCCAGGAAAAGCTACAGAAAACCCTCCATGGCGGAGCACACAGTGGAAACAAAAAATTGCAAAAAATGAAATGTTGCAAAAGTTGCTCAACCTTTTGTCTTTTAGGGTTTCATGCCCTAAGAGCCCGATGGGCTTTTGTATTTTTTTTAATTTTTGCATCTTTTCCTTAATAAACCCATGGTCCAAGACTTGGAGGAATATGCCTAGCATTTAGCCATGTTAGTGATAGGTACTACGATGAGGTATATAAGCTTTTTAAGACTTCTGCATTGCTTTTTTCCCTTGAACATTAGGATCACCACGTATATGCTTAGATCTTTTATTTCCTTTGCATAAATTGTCAATGTAAAACATTTAAACATAAATGGAGTTATAAATCATTTGATGTTTATTGTTATTATTAAATGTAAAAGAGATTTTAAAGTACATGTAAAGTTTAAGTGACCTTGTCATGCCTTGGTATATGCCAAGTATATAGGAGAATGGAGGAGTGGGCAAACACATGTTGTCATGCCCACATTTCCCATGCGGTCACGACATGCATCACACGTGTCATGTCCACATTTGTCATGTGGTCATGACATGAAATATCAAAAAAATTTCTACGCTTCCCTAGAAACCCCCTCGCACATGTAAGCATGCTCGGTGGCATTACGCTTGAGGCATACACATTACAGATGAATGCGGGTTAATGCGTTCACATGCCCATACCAATCCAATGAAAGCCAACTAGGGGGTCAACGTGATGCGGTTAACGTTGCCAATAGGGTTAGGACCAATGATCGAAACCCTAAGTTATCCTATGTGAATGAAGGGATTTTGATGTAAGTCAAAATCAATAGCCAAAGATCAAGTGCATGAGAGGATATGATTTAATACTACAATCAAATGTCACTACTTGGAAGAAACAATATTATATTCCTAAATAAGGTTAAACTTCACTAACCTAGCTAAACCCTAAATTTCAAAAAAAATCGGCAGCATAAGGCCTCACGAGCGTGATTAGGGTTTATTGAACTAAAACTAATTTGATCGAAGGTTTAAAAGTTTGGTGTTAAATTACTTACATCTCACTAGTTGAATAGGTAGATAAGATGAATAAGTTAATTGAACATTTTTCAACAAAGTCTGATTAATTTGTTCTCCTTCACTTTTTCTAAAATTTAAAATGTTTTTCAACAAAGCTCGATCAATTTGTTCTCCTTCACATTTTCTAAAATTTGGAACTTTTTCAACAAAGCTCGATCAATTTGTTCTCCTTCACGTTTTCTATCAATCAGAGTCATTTCTACATTATTTACATTATTCCTAATTTCTTGGTAGATCAATTCTCAGAAAAAGGTTTCACTAACTTCGTTTAAATGGTTTACTAGGTTTCTGAGTTGGATTTAAAATAACGTCTAATTTAATTTCGTTAATTAAATTGCTCCAAAATGGTTAAAAAGAATATTAAAAATTAATCAATAACGAGGTAATTTAAATCATCCTCGTCGAGTTAAGTTTTATGATCTAAGATTTATCCTGATTGTCTAAAATAAATCCTGTCAATATTTAAATTGTATAAAATTTAATTGAAACAAATAAATCCTTTTTTTCTCAAAAATTTAAATTAAAAATAATAAATTATAAATCCTTCTAATCATGATTAAATCAATTTATTAACATCCACTAACAAATAAAAATAATAATATTCCAACAAGAATCTAGTTTTACCCATATAATTAATCACACTAACCCCTTTCAATAAATAAATGTTAAAACAATAAGGAGGAAAAAAAATAAGAGAATGGGAAAAGAATATAAGGGCAATTTTAAAATGCAAAGCCCTAAAATTCTTCTCAATTAGAAAATTAATTTCCTTATGAGTAAAAACCCTAACCCTATTCTTCTCATTTCTCATTTTCTCCTCTTTGTTTTCTCTCTTTCTTTTTTGCCCTTTCTCTCATTTAGTTTTTCTTTTGTTTGTGTTGCAGGTTGCAATGGTGGCCACATATGAAATGCATATATATATATATATATATATATATATATATATATATATATATATATGCATTTCATATGTGGCCACCATTGCAACCTGCAACACAAACAAAAGAAAAACTAAATGAGAGAAAGGGCAAAAAAGAAAGAGAGAAAACAAAGAGGAGAAAATGAGAAATGAGAAGAATAGGGTTAGGGTTTTTACTCATAAGGAAATTAATTATATATATATATATATATATATATATATATTTTGATTGTGTATATATCATTCATACTCTAGTTATTTAAAGTTTATTTAAAATTTATAGTTTATTTAATATATAAAATATGATAATATATATATATATACATACATATATATATATATATATATATATATATATATATATATATATATATATTTCTGTTGTAAGCATAATGTAAATTTTCTTTTTGTTTGACAAAATTAATTAAAAATTAGTTTATAATAAAATACATATAAATACAAACATTTCAACATACATACATACATACATACATACATACATACATACATACATACATACATACATACATACATACATACATACATACATACATACATACATACATACATACATACATACATACATACATATATATATATATATATATATATTTTCAATTACAATTTTACTTCCAACACCATACAAATTTCTATTGTTTTAAGAATATTAATCAAAATTATATTTTCTATTTCTCAAATTTATATAAGGCAAGGAACTAATTTTTCTCTTTTTTTTTTTTTGGAAAGAACAAATACATTTCAATTAAATACTTCAATTATATAACATCAACAAATTTTCTTTTTTCATAATAATAATATACAAATTTCATGTTTGTCTCAAATTAAAACCACAACTTTCCTATTTGTTATTTTTTAAAAAAATATTTATACAAATGAAATAGCATTGAAACCAAATCTTTCCTTCAACATTTTTTTTTGATAAACATTAAAACCAATAAATTTTAAATTTCTATTTCAAGGTAAATAGCTTACACACAAAATTTAAAAAAAAAAAAAACTTTTACAACAAGAGAGAGAGCAATGCTCTTCTCTTTGACAACTAACAAAAGATACAAGCTCCTAACTTGCCCATGCTCTCTCACAAGAGCCAAAGAGATAAATAGGATATCAACTCCAAGACAATGGTGTTTTCTCCAACTTCACAAACTTAGCTCCAATGAACCTGCAATAACACAACAAGGGGAAAGAAGCCACAACATCTTGCTCTCCTCCCTACCATAGACCTGTAAGAGGGTCACCCCCGAGCTAGGGAGGTCATTCACACACTTGGGAACTCATTCCACATCACAACAAGGCATTCAAACAACCAAACATAATTACTCCCATGGTTAACACAATACAAGAACTCAATCAGGATGAGTTCAAAGGGGTAGGGGAGTGGACAACACTCGACTCAAGAGTGCCACTCCTACAAATATCCCAATACAAATACCTTCCAAGGCCTCAAGCCAACACTTTTAAACACAATTTTCACAAAGCTTCCATTTTGGCTCTCAAGCCATTTCTGATGCAGAGGCATCCACACTAAAACCTTGACATACAGCATGTATGTCTAACACCCTTCATCATCATCATCATATTTCCCTTAACACTGTCAGCATCATCATATTTTCTCTGCCGACTGATATCCTCCTGCAGACAAACCTTGGACCTTTCGTCTGTTAGCAGCATCATCATATTCGGCTATCGGCAGCATCATCATATTCGGCTATCGGCAGCATCATCATATTCGGCAAGCGCAAACATCCTCCTGACGTTCACTATTCACCTTACTGCCAAACGCTATCTTCAGCATCATGATGTTCAACATCATGTTCATCAGCAGGATATAAAATATCATGTTCCCTCCATATATCCTGATGACGACAACCTCGTGCACCCTTCCTTCGATGCTTACGTCACCCCGATATCTTGATGATGATTATCCTGATGACGATGACGTCACATGTAGCTCCTTCAATATCCTGCTGCCCCGATATCCTGATGACGATTATCCTGATGACGATGACGTCACATGCAGTTCCTTCGATATCCTGCTGTCGGCCAAACTTAAAATTATCGGCCCGCGACGGTTTTATCAACCCGATCTTCTACCTTATGCCGATACGCTCCTCCTCGGCAACACCTGATGATGATCACCCCAATGCACATTCACTTTATACAATCGACAGCATCATGCTCATCTCCACCTACTCGGATGACGCCCGAAGTAACTGCAGGATATACACAGAAATATCCTGATGATGCCGTTGTGACGAATTTCCAACCTTAGCGAATTTCGATCCGCCGAACCTTCTGAGGTGACTCGATTTACTTTCAGGGTGATCTTCCAGACTCTAACAACCAACACGACCTAGCACATACCCATGCTAGGGCTCTCAACACCTCTTGATGGCGATCCTGCACACCTGCATGCAAACAAACACAAAATGCAGACTAAACCCTAAACTATTATACATGGCCATTCCACCGATTCGACGAATCAACCGGTGGAATGGATCAGCGAATCCATGTAACCACCAAAACAGCAAATCGATCACACAATGGAATCCAAAACAGAGAATTGACACAACAAGATCTCTTTATTGATTTCAAAAGATGCAAATACAATATTCAGTCTCTCCCCCTGTCTCACTCTCTGCAAAGTCTGATTGATGATCGATGATATGCAATACCAACCGATCCTACTACATAAATAGGATTTCCTGCGAGTACTACCACTCGATTCCCAGCGGCTGGGAGCTTCCAAGCGGCTGGAAGGATCCAACCGAACATACAGCATAACAGCTGTCCTAACAAACTATCTAAAAATAGTAAAGTATGGTCAACATGACCTTATTACATGCATTGGTCTTACAAGACCTTCTTGGAAACATTAACCAGACCTAAAACAAACTAACTACCTCATGGAGGCCAGCTGTCAGGTAGGTGCTCCTGCACCATACTCCCCAACAGAAAAGAACTCATGTCCCATGAGTTTGGTTGTGGAAGTCCTCCACCTTTACACTTTGCCTTTGCAGTGTCTTGACCTGTTCCAGCTTTGTCCTCTGCTGGCTCTCGGCTGCTCCAAGACTTCTGAACTGTAACTTGCTTTCTTGCAAGTAAATCCTCATGCCTGTCAATGTAGGCCCTTCTCTCACATACCTTGTGTTTGTCAGGTTGTCTGACTAGAACCTCTGTCTGAACTGCCTCTTGAACTTCTGTAATGTTCAACTCTGTCTTTCTTTCAACCTTTATAGGACAAACAATAGTCCCAACTATGACAACATCCTTGTCATTCCTCTCAACTGGTTGCTGTTTGCAAACCTGCTGCTGACCTTTGTCAGTCAAAACTAAAACTTTCTTCAACCTGTTGTCCTTAACAACTTCTTTCCCTGCAATGTCCTCAACTGCCTTTATGCCTGCTCCTATAGGCTTCTGCACAAATTCCTTCTTTCCCACTAAAATGATTTGGGCTGCCTTCTGTGCTGCAGCTGCTTCCTGTAATGGCATCAACATAATAGTCTTCCCATCTTTCTTGATGGTGTAGGTATTAGCATACCCATCATACAGTACCCTCCTATCAAATTGCCATGGTCTACCCAACAATAGGTGACAACATTCCATGGGCAAAATGTCACACAAAACTCTATCATGATATGCTCCAATCTGAAAATCCACATATGCCTGTTCATAGACAAAAAGTGATTGACTATCACTCACCCAAGATGCCTTGTAAGGGTGTTGATGTGGAATCCTTTCCAAATGTAGTTTATCCACCATTTCCTGAGATACCATGTTGTCTGTTGAACCAATATCAATGACAACCTTACATACTTTACCTTTGCTCTTGCATGTGGTCTTGAAAAGAGCTCTTCTTTGCATCATATCCTTTGATGTCTGCAAACTAGTTCTCCTTAGCATCAATGCTTCTCCCTCCTCAAGATACCCATAACCGTCAGGAACTCTATCTTCATAAGTGTTTAAACTTTGTACACTTTGCTCTACTTTCTCTTCTTGCACAAATTGTACTCTCTTGTCATTCGTTCTATCATCTCTGGATGATGAACCTTTATTTTCTGGACATTTGAAAAATGGATGACCAAACTCACCACAGGTGTAACACTTTCCTGAAAATGTAGTAGAACCTCTACCACTTCCAAATCTGCCTCTATTACCTTTCCATCCACCTCTGAAATCAGACTGTCCCTGTCCTTTACCAGTGTCTTCTTGACCCTCATTGGTTTGCCTTGTTGTAGGGGCTAATCCTCTTCCCCTCATATTGCTTCCTCTTCCTCTCATGGACTTATCTTGTCTCCTATTCATCTTTTCTTCAATCCTGATTGCCATTTGATAACAATCCTCCACACTCTTAGGGTTAGCTAAAACTAACTCATCCTATATGTTCAATCTCAAACCAGCCAAGTACCTAGCCACCTTTTCTACCTCATTCTCATGATGACCAGATCTCATACTCAACTTATAAAACTCCTCAGTATATGCCTTCACATCCATTTCCTTCTGCCTTAAAAATTGCAGCTTCTTAAACATCTAAATTTCATAATCCCTAGGCAAGAATTTACCTTTTATCCTTGCTACCATCTTATCCCATGAAGTGATCTTTGACTTCCCTTGTTTCCTTCTCTCGGATTGTACATAATCCCACCATACCAAAGCATGACCTCCTAACTTGGTCTTTGCAATCTTTACCTTCTGATCCTCAGCAACATCTTCACATTCAAAGTGATTATCAAGTGCAGCAATCCAATCCAGTAACTCATCTTCATTCAAACTTCCATTATACTTGGAAACATCAACCTTTACCTTAGGTTTATCACTCTGCACTGCCTTTAACAGTTTTGCAAATCTCTGGTCTTCAGCATCCAGATCTTCAGCTACCTCTTCATACTCTTCAATAGCATCTTCATCTTCTTCTGATTCACTGTCGTCCACTTCCCTCTTTTTGTTCTTCTCCAAGGCTACAAGCCTGGCTTGAAGTGCTTCAGCAAGCTCCTTCATCTTCCTCATCTCTCTGGCATGTTTTTCCTTCATCTCCTGCAATTCCCTTGCAGTACCATTACCTTTCAGAGGCATTTTGTCAACCTCTCACTCCTCTACCTCTGTCCTTTCAGTGACAGAATCAACTCTACCTCTGCCCTTTCGGTGACAGAATCAACACACAACAGCCCAGACCTTTTGCTGAGCTCTGATACCACTATGATGCAGAGGCATCCACACTAAAACCTTGACATACAGCATGTATGTCTAACACCCTTCATCATCATCATCATATTTCCCTTAACACTGTCAGCATCATCATATTTTTTCTGCCGACCGATATCCTCCTGCAGACAAACCTTTGACCTTTCGTCTGTCAGCAGCATCATCATATTCGGCTATCGGCAGCATCATCATATTCGGCAAGCGCAAACATCCTCCTGACGTTCACTGTTCACCTTACCGCCAAACGCTATCTTCAGCATCATGATGTTCAACATCATGTTCATTAGCAGGATATAAAATATCTTGTTCCCTCCATATATCCTCATGACGACAACCTCGTGCACCCTTCCTTCGATGCTTACGTCACCCTGATATCCTGATGACGATTATCCTGATGATGATGACGCCACATGCAGCTCCTTCAATATCCTGCTGCCCCGATATCCTGATGACGATTATCCTGATGACGATGACGTCACATGTAGTTCCTTCGATATCCTGCTGTCAGCCAAACTTAACATTATCGGCCCGTGACGGTTTTATCAACCCGATCTTCTACCTTATGCCGATACGCTCCTCCTTGGCAACACCTGATGATGATCACCCCAATGCACATTCACTTTATACAATCGACAGCATCATGCTCATCTCCACCTACTCGGATGACGCCCGAAGTAACTGCAGGATATACACAGAAATATCCTGATGATGCCGTTGTGACGAATTTCCAACCTTAGCGAATTTCGATCCGCCGAACCTTCTGAGGTGACCCAATTTACTTTCAGGGTGATCTTCCAGACTCTAACAACTAACACGACCTAGCACATACCCATGCTAGGGCTCTCAACACCTCTCGATGGCGATCCTGCACACCTGCATGCAAACAAACACAAAATGCAGACTAAACCCTAAACTATTATACATGGCCATTCCACCGATTCGATGAATCAACCGGTGGAATGGATTAGCGAATCCATGTAACCACCAAAATAGCAAATCGATCACACAATGGAATCCAAAACAGAGAATTGACACAACAGGATCTCTTTATTGATTTCAAAAGATGCAAATACAATATTCAGTCTCTCCCCCTGTCTCACTCTCTGCAAAGTCTGATTGATGATCGATGATATGCAATACCAACCGATCCTACTACATAAATAGGATTTCCTGCGAGTACTACCACTCGATTCCCAGCGGCTGGGAGCTTCCAAGCGGCTGGGAGGATCCAACCGAACATACAGCATAACAGCTGTCCTAACAAACTATTTAAAAATAGTAAAGTATGGTCAACATGACCTTATTACATGCATTGGTCTTACAAGACCTTCTTGGTAACATTAACCAGACCTAAAACAAACTAACTACCTCATGGAGGCCAGCTGTCAGGTAGGTGCTCTTGCACCAATTTCACATATTGCACAAGATCTCATATTGCCCTCAAGGCTTACAACACCACAAAATCAAGGAAATGACCCCGAGGAGGTTCACTCCTCCCCCACCCCACACTTGTTGAGCATCTTTTCCCAAGTGGGAGAGGCTCTTACAACACCCTTACAATTTTCCCCACACAACAAATAAAACTCAAAAATAGATCTCACACATAGCATCATACAAACAAATAAAAATACATAAGGGAAGGCCTTAGCCTTGAAACCAACCTTAAAAAGCCTAATTTGGTAGATGGGTGATGTAGAGCTTCTCCAAATCCTCCTCCAACATAAGCCACAATACTCTCTCTAACTTTTTCCCCAAAGTAAATTCTAAACAACAAAATTTTTCAAAAATTCAACAACTCAGACCCGTCTCCAAGTGGGAATAAAATAAGCTCTACCCATGAGCTTTGAGGAATGGGGAGGTGACACTTGTCACCTCCTCACTCCTCCCAACTACAAGAAAGAACCATGGGATGGGTGGTGACACATGTCATTCACCCATCCCCAAGTCTCTCTCTCCCTTCCACTTGTCCTCTCTAGAACATGTAAGAGAGAAAAGTGGAGCTTAAGAGGGAATGGATGCCACATGTGCCCCATTCCTTTCTTCCTAAGAAGGACCACACAACTCTAAGGTACCCTCACCAATTGTGAGAGAGACTTGGAGTAAAGTCCTCCACAATTGGGGGGTCTTGGAGACATCCCCAAGGGGAGAGGTAAGGATGAGGTTGAGTGTTTGACTCACTCATCCTCTCCCTTCCATTCCTCCAATTTCGTCACTTTACTTCAGAGTGAAGTTAAAGTGACCAAATGGAGTTTTACCTTGGGTTACCCAAGCCAAAAGGGTCCCTAGACCCAAGGGGTACAACCCAGGGTCAAGTTTAGCCCAGTTTGAGCATCAAGGGTTAAGTTAAAGCACATGAAAAGGGGTCTCAAAATCTAAAATTTAAAAGATAATATTCTTACAACACCAATTAGAATTCAAAATAAAAGATGGGTAGACTTAGCCCGACTAACAACATGCAATCAACATTACAGAATTTCATCATGCACAGAGTTGATCTTGGTTCCTCGTGGAACCAGAATGGCTTCACAAGGGATAACAACATCAAGTGTGGGATGATCTCCAATTTTTGTGGCTTGTTAGAAATATCTGCACACTCAATTGAAAAGTTAATTCCACCTATATATAATAGCTGAAGAAAACTGAAACATACACTCGTATAAAATATCACAAGTTCATATAAACATAAAGGAAATCACATTACAATTAGATTCTAAATTTTGCATTTCAAACATCCATTCCTAAGATTGAATCACAAAATAAATTTCTATCTAACATCACCCAATTAGTTTTCCCATAACATCATAATATAAACCATAAGTCTAACATCATCAATAAAGCAATATCCAGGTGTAAACACATCGTAAACATACTAAGTATAACAAATCCACATATAGCATAAAGTCTAATAGTTTGGAAATTCAGGATCAATAGTCCCACAAGTCTAAATGTGTCACCAACAGTAAAGTAAATAGTCAAATGTATGGGAATGAAAAGGGTAGGCCTCACATCCTCCCCCCTTAAGACTGTACTTCCTCCTGGAAGTCATCAAAGAGGTGAGGGTAAAGGGCCCTCAATCTTGTTGCATCCTCCATGTCGCCGTGACCTCATCGTACATGTCTCACTAGACTCTAACCTGGTCGAACTCTCGACCTCGAAGCCCAACGTTTGATGAGCCAATATGCAAATTGGCTCCAAAGCCAACTCACCGTCTACCTCTACCTGAAGAGCACTCCAATCCAATATGTGAGATAAATTAGATATGTAACTTCATAAAACTGAAACATGGAAAACATCTTGGATATGCGACAGGCTAGGTGGCAAGGCTAGATGATAGGCTACAAGTCCTATCTGCTCCATGATCTCAAAAGGTCCTACAAACCATGGTATGAGCTTAGAGCCCTTTCCATAATGGATTGGGCTCTTGTGTGGTCGCACTCTCAGGAATACTCTATCCCCAACTGAGAAGCTTCGATCTATCCTCTTAGCATCAGCATACTTCTTCTGTCGATCCTGTGCCTCCTAAAGTCTCTGCCTAATTAGTGTGACCTGCTGCTCCATATCCTAAACTAACTTTGGACCAATGGCAACCCTGTCCTCTATCCGATCCCAACTCAATGGTGTCCTGCATGGTCTGCGTATAAAGCTTGGAAATGAGGCATACCCAACGAGCTGTGATGCCCATTATTGTAGGCAAACTCAACCAGATACAGATACTCCTCCCATCTAGACTGATGATCCATGACATACATGTGGAGCATATCCTCAAGAACCTAATTAAATCTCTCTATCTGTCCATTGGTCTCAAGATGATAGGTGGAACTGAAGTTGAGTTGTGTACCCAACGCCTACTGTAAGGCTCTCCAAAAGGCTGAAGTGAATACCGAATCCCTGTCAGAAATGATATGGCAAGGTACCCCATGTAATCTAACAATCTGATCCAAGAATACCCTTGCCACCGATGGTGCATTGTACATCATGCGTATAGGTGAGAAATGCACCACCTTAGTCAACTTGTCAACCATCACCATGATGGCATCATGGCAGCGTGATGACATAGGAAGACCAATAATAAAATCCATGGAAATGGTGTCCCATTTCCACTCAGGTATCTCATGAGGGTATAAAAAACCCGCTAGATGCTGATGCTTGGCCTTGACCCTCTGGCACTCAAGACAACGAGAAACGTATTCTACAATATCTCATCTCATACCTACCTAATGGTATAACTATCGCAAATCAGCATGCATCTTCTTCACCCCTGGGTGTGCTGCATAAGGTGCTCTATAAGCTTCTAAAAGAATCACTGCATTAAGATCACCCGCACGGGGTACATAGATGTGCTGTCAATGTCTAAGAAACCCATCTAACTCAAGAGAATATCCTACAAATTTGCCCGTAAGGGCCCTCTATTTCTAGATCTCCTGCTGCACCTCAAGAAACCACTTGTCCTTAGGCAGATGTCGAATGATGTGCTCTCTCAAGTCCACACTCAAGGTCAAGGTTAGGATCTCGTGGTACCTCTAATTTAAGGCATCAATGACCATGTTGTCCTTTCCTTTGATGTAGTGGACATCAAAGTCGTACTCACATAAAAACTCCATCCAACGCCATTGGCGGGCGTTCAAATTTGGCTATGTGAATATGTACAGCAAGCTATGGTGATCCAAATGGAGCTCAAAGCGACAACCCAAAAGAAAGTGTCTCCAACAAACAAGAGAATGTACTACTGCTGCGAGCTCTAAATAATGAGTAGGCTAGTTCAGCTCATGTGTCTTAAGCTTACGCAACTCATATGCAATCGCTCTACCACCCTGCATAAGCACAGCTCCCAAACCCTCAAGTGATGCATCTGTGCAAACTACAAAATCCTCTGCAGGATCTCAAACCACTAATATGGGAGCACTGATTAAGATGCTCCTTGAGGACCCCAAAGGCCCTCTTGCACTATTCAGTGCAAGTGAAACTCTTCCCTTTTCACTGAAGGGAAGTGATGGGGTGCGCTATCCTAGAAAAACCCTCTACAAATCTGCAATAGTAACCAGCTAAGCCAATGAAACTCCTGACCTCTGTCACACTGGTGGGTGCTGGCCAATCCTAGATTGCTTTGATCTTCGATGGATCTACAGAGATGCCATCACCTGATAGGATGTGCCCCAAGTACTACACCTTTGTCCTAAAGAAGGCACACTTTGCCAGGTTGCCATAAAACTGCTGCTCTCATAAGCACTGCAAAACCTGATGCAAATGATCCACATGCTCCTCCTCGGTCCGTGAATAGATCAAAATATCATCGAGAAAGATGATCATGAACCGATCCAAGTAAGTACAGAACACCCCGTTCATGAGACTCATGAACACTGCAGGGGCATTCATCAAACCGAAGGGTACCACTGTGAACTCGTAATGGCCATATCTGGTTCAAAAAGCAATCTTATCAATATCTGCCTCTGTGATGTGCAATTGGTGATACCTAGATTTTAGATCAATTTTTGAGAACACTCTGGCTCCCTGTATCTAGTAAAAAAGGTCATCAATCCTAGGTAGAGGGTAATAGTTCTTCACCTTCACCTTATTCAACTACCTATAATCCATGCACAAGCGAAGAGACCCATCCTTCTTCTTCACGAATAACTGATGCACCCCATGGTGAAATGCTAGGTCGGATATGCCCCTTCTCAAGTAACTCCTCTAACTATAGTTTGAGCTCTGTGAACTCATGTGTAGTCATCATGTAGGGTGCACGAGACACTAGCTCTACACCTGGCACTAGATCGATGTCAAAATCTATGTCTCTGCGTTGAGGCATACCTGGTAATTCCGATGGAAACACATTGGCAAACTCTCTTAGGATAGGGCGATCATCTAATGAAGCCTCAGACTCATCCTCTGATCTATCACTAACCATGATAGCGAACATCTGACATCCCTTCTGCATGCAGCACTTAAGTTGCTGAGTGGATATCATACAAACTGTCGTGGGCTTCTGAATGCCCACCATCTCAACCAGCGTACCATGATCATCTAAGCAGTTAATCGCCCTTTGGTGATAATCTAGCTTGGCTTTATGAGCCGCAAGCTAGTCCATACCCAAAACCACACCATAAGATCCTAATGGCATAACTCTAAGGTCACAAGATGTGGTGAAGGAACCCAAAGAAATCTCACAATGCTAAACCAAGGTATCTACTGACATCTTAGTCCCAGAGGCCAACTCAACCTCCCACCTAATGTCATGCCTAGAAGCCACCATCCTGCAACATTTCACTAATGATGTAGACAAAAAAGAATTGGTAGCCCCAGAGTAAAAAAGAATAGAGATGGGAACACCGCAAATCATACCTACTGTCTCAATAATTGAGGCCTGGAAGTTAGCTTGGCAGTTGTCAACTGCTGCAAACATGCTATGGGACTTACCCACATCTCCTACAGTATGCTCTGACCCTCCTAAACGGGGTTGTCCCCCTGCTATGAAACCCTGTGGACACTCTCTGGCTAAATGCCCTGGCCCACCACAAAAATAACATGGGCCCCTAGCCTACATCTGCCCTGACTGAGTCCTACCCGACTGCTGCCCAGTCCATCCTGTGGACCCCTGTGAACCTTTATACGACTGTTGTGACCTCGCGGGTCCTGCAGATGATCCCTATTATCTCTAATCCGTACGTGGGCCCTACTTCTACCAACCACAATTCTGTCCTCCCTGAGCCCTCTGCTAGGTTCTAGACCTCTGTTGATGCTTCTATTGTTGTTGTGGAGGCCTAGGAGGTAAAGATGGAGAGCTAAATCCTCCTCTCTATGGTGAAGGTGGTGGTCTACGAAAGTTCTATTGCTGCTGATGACTACGGTCCTGAAACCGTGGGCGTGAATTCTGCCCTCATCCTTGAATCTCCTCTGCAATATAAGCCTTCTCAGTAGCCTCACTCATAGTTTGGGGGTCTACCATATGCACTGGTCTTGCTATTCCCTGATTTAAACCTCTGATGAATTTGTGCACTAGAAGTTTCTCATCATGGAGATACTCTGTGTAACGTGAAAGCTGGATAAATCAACTCTCATACTGTGCAACCATGAGTCCTCTCTACTGTAAGTCATGGAACTCATCTATCCGGCACTGCCTATAATGGTCTGACAAGTAACGCGCATTAAAGCGCTCTATGAATGTGTCCCATGTGAGTGTGTCTAATGATAACCGGCACTTGCACTCCTCAGTGCACCACCACGTAGTTGCTGCATCTCTCAGGAGGTGTACTTCCACACACACTTTCGTGTTGCTCCCATAAGGTTGCAACACAAAGCATCTATCAAGACTTATGAGCCAAGCCTCAACCTCGGCTCCCTCTGTAGCTCCTACGAAAGTAGGTGGATTAAGCCTAAGTAGGTCTCTGATGGGATCTCCTCTGTCTATATGTCCTATAACCGGCTCATCCATACCATACTCATAAGGTCCATGATGTACCTGCTCTACCCTCATAGTCTCATCTCATCTCGCATATTGTAGAGGACTCCTACTCTGTGCTTTGTAAGATGACCCTACCTCCTCCACTCTAGTATTAGGTATCTCTACAAAAAGCTCCACACGTGGCACCTCTCGCAAATTGACGTGGGGCTCTACATGTGGCTTAGCTTGCGACTCAGCATGTGGCTTCTCACATGGCTCCTCTCGTGGATCAACGTGAGGCTCATCACGTGGCGCTGGTATAACTAGCGGTAGCCTCTCTAACATGGCCTGTAGTGTCTGTAAAATCTGAGGTTCTATATCAAGTACTCGTGGTGCATGTGGTACTAGTTGATCTGCTAAGGCTGCTGGTATCTATTCCTCTACAGATGAATCACTGTGCACCTCAGTGGACATAGTGTTATGCGATCGTGCTTGCCAAATACATCGACGAGGCATCCTACAAAACAAGGTAGGCACTAATTAATCAAAGTTGTGATGCCCAAATAAGCCCAGTGTTTAAACTTGGGCTCTGATACCAAATGTCATGCCCACTGTTGGTTTTTTCCCAGAGTGGATGCTTGTTCCCAGTTATCCCTACAAGGCAGCCATCAATGATTAACAGGATCTCTGGGCCAGGGGCCAACAGTATAGGAGATAGACTCTATAGATATCTCCTCTTCTTCTACAGGCTCTGCAAAACCTAGGGGGGTATTCCCTATTCAACATCAGTAAGGTATGCTTGTGAGATGGGGGATGTTGATACTAAGCAGATGAATCCTCCTTTATGTAGACCAAAACTATCAGATAAGTGCAAAGGGGCTAGCTTTGGGCCTATATTCAGTTGTGAGATAGAGGATTCTAATCCTAAAACTACTTCTAAGGTCCTAATGGTTTGGTTTTGAAGTATAGGTTGATTTGGTATATTGGATGCAAAACTAGGACCTGAGGTGTAATCTTAATGCAAGACTAGATTGGTGCCTATCCAGGGCTCAGAGTCAATAGACATACACATGTGAATGGTCAGCATGAACACGTATCAGAGACTGAATTTCAAGGGGATTTTGTGGTATCTGCCTTACAGATACTTCCCAGAATAGAGTATTCAATCATCCACACTTAATGGCATCCTTATTGCAATATATTCTTCCCAACACATAACTTGAAACATTTTAATCTACCCCTTGAGCAGAAGTTAGAAGGTTAAGCATTCAATATAGCAAACCCATATTCTAGAACCTGAAACAACCCTTAGCTATCTAGATTCAGGAAAAGAACATATTCAATACTGGAGACAGATAACAGAACACATGCAATACAACATTAGTCATCTAAATCAACATGAAATCAGTAAATTCATGCTTGAAATATACAACATGAGACTCATAAACTCACAAGACATCTAGATATGGTCACCAATGGAGTTGTATCTTATTACAGCACTCAAACTTGTCTAGTTTTCAACAACCTTTACAAATGGGCAACACATCCTGCTAAATACAACAAGGAAGGTGCTCAATATTTATTACATGGTGATCTGGAGGATTTCACCAACTACAACCGTTGCTAGGGCGGCACTGAAAGTAATTCATTAAATGCCACCACCTGAAAAATGGAGGGAAGAAGAGGAGAGATCAGATTTTGCATCGCCGCTTGGAGATCTTTCCTCATCAATTTTGTAGCTGACCTGTCCGTCGGATCGATCCCTCTGGAAATTGTCATTAATGGCATACCAATTCATGGCATTGGGAATGTAGTAGTCGCGTATGTCAGAAATCCTCCAACCTCGAAGAGCCACTGTAGAGGCGTGAAAAAACCTTCTACCTGAATATTTAAAACATAATCGCCGATCTTATCTTTTCCCACCAACTGCTGACTCTTTTTAACTTATGTGAGACCAATTATCCCACATGCACCTCATAGTGCACTTTTCATCACTTTATATACTGTGCCGCGAGCACTTATAGTGTTGGTGCTTTTACTCCTGACGACACCAACATAAAATCCTGTCATCATCCTCTCGCATGATATCTGGATACACAAAATATCTACTTGACGTCAGCATCATATTGCAATATCACCCACATGATGATTGCCTTCATCGGCATAACCTGATGCATCAGAGGAAGATCCTCTTGCTTAGCTGATACTAAATGTCTCGCCGATGATCAAAAATCCTGATGATGTCAGCATCATATTTGCATACCGTGCACCTCCTTTTATCTAAATGACATCATCGTCATATCACAATATCAAGGGATCTCTGGAGGATTACTAATGTTAGAAATGTGATCCCCCCGACCTTGATGACATCATCACCATATCAGCACTGGGGTGATATTCATAAGATCACCCGATGTTAAAATATTACCCCGGTGAAAGATCATGCTGAAAGAAAATATGATGACCCTCGCAAGAAACATCAGGGTGATGACCTCCTCCTCAAGAAATATGATGATAATGTTGAAACATGCTGAGGAAGCCTCAAAGACTTAGAACTTTCAAAAATTTCAGGAAGGCACCTACAAAATTAACTATTTGAAACCTAAACATCCATGCAGGCAGCATCATTGGCTCTGATGGGGACATGTAGGTGCAAAGCTGTGGTGAGAACCAGACCATCTCCGGGCAGACCAGGCAAAAACACAAAAAACATAGAAGACCAACTATACAGTTACTTACAGATATTTTAGAAACATGCACACAGAGAAAGATACTCATGAATAGTAAGCCTTCAGGAATTGACCATGCACAGGCAATTCCAGCATCTCACCACTTAGGGCCTGAAGAAAGTAAGAATCTTCTCCATGAGTATTGCTAATCTGATATGGGCCCATCCACAAGGGTTCAAACTTACCATGCTTGCCCCTGTCTTGATCCTTTGCATTCCAGATTAGGACTAGATCATTGATTTGGAACTTCCTCTCTGCAGTCCTTTTATCAAACAGATATTTCACTTTCTACTATTGCTTGATGTTTGTCTGGTGAGCCTCTCTTCTGACTTCATCTAATGCCACTAGCTGATTTATCCTCTCTATCATTGGATCTTCAATCTCTTCATCATTTTCCTATATAAATTTATAGACTGGCAAGAGATTGTTCATAGGCAACCTAGCTGATGCACCATATACCAGCTCAAAAGGTGACCTCTTAATGGCTTTCTTTATAGTTACTCTGTCAGCCCATAATGCCATCTTCAGCTTTAAATCCCAGGCTCTTTTGTTTTTGTCCACCATCCTCTTGACGATCTTCATGAGGCTTTTGTTACTTGACTCTGCTTGACCATTTCCCTGAGCATGATATGGTGATGCATATGACAAGTTAATTCCATATTTGTTGCAAAAATCAACAAATTCACCTGATATGAAGTACATTGCATTATCTGTGACCAACTTGACTGGTACTTCAAACCTAATAATGATATTTTCCAGTATGAAGTCCATCGCCACCTTACTTATAGCTCTCTTAGTTGGAATGGCTTCAATCCATTTGGTAGAGTAATCAGTAGCAACCAAAATCCAACTATGTCCTCCACTAGATTTTTCTGACATTTCCCCTATAAAATCAATTCCCCATTGCTGAAATGGAGCCTCCACAGTCACAGTTCTTAGGGGTAATGCACCTTCATACCTTAACTTTCCTAAGAACCTTTGGCAAGGATCACATTTTCTTACCAACTTTTGTGCATCTAAGAAAAGAGTTGGCCACCAATATCCTGCCCTAAGGATTTTGTGAGCTGTTGTTTAAGCAGTATAGTGTCCACCATACACTCCTTTGTGTATGTCATTCAAAATATTCTTAGCATCATTTTTATCCACACATCTGAGTAGCACACCCTCAGGATTCTTCCAGAATAGTTCTCCTAGAACAATGATGTATTTGATTGCATGTAACTTCAAGGTCCTTTTCTAATTATCACTGAAATGGGAAGGACAATTCAAGTTCTGCAAATAATATACAATATCCTTGTACCACTCAGATTCTGACATGTTAACAACTTCATTTTGGACTATATTGACTTGGCATGCTTCCAAATTTGACTGTGCCATCATTTTAGCTAACCCTTGTCCCCTTACCAGCCTTGTGATCTGTATCTCTATATTGAATTCTTGTAGTTTATTTATCCCTCTGCATCTTCTTCCTGTTACCTCCTGCTGAGTGAAGATATCCTTGACTGCTGCATGGGGCACACATGCAACTATCTGGGATCCTACCAGATATGGCTTGAAACTCTTGATTGCTCTAACCGGTGCATATGCCTGCTTTTCCATGATATCATACTTTAATTCAGCAGCTTGCAGTGACATACTGAAGAAAGCAATAGGCTGCTCAAAGCCATCCTCATTTTTCTGTAATAAACATGCAGCAATAGTATGGAAAGAAGAAAATGAAAACAATTGAAATGGATTAGAAAAATCAGGATATTTTAGCACATGAGCCATCTTTATTGCTTCTTTGATACTCTGAAATGATTTAATTGCTTCATCTTCCCAATTAACAGTTGCACCCTTCTTCAGCATCTTAGAAATATCTTTTGTAGTCTCTGCAAAGTTAGGAACAAATCTTCTAACAAAATTAATCTGTCCAAAGAAAGATTGAACTCCTTTCACTATCTTAGGCATCTGAATTCTGTCAATTGCAGCAACCCTTTTAGGATCAATCCTAACCCCATCCTTAGAAATAATGTGCCCCAAGAGCTTTCCTTCAACTACTCCAAATGCACACTTCTTGGGATTAAGAGAAATGCCATACTCTAATGCTCTAATAAAAAAAATTTCTAAGTGCATACAATGTTGCTCCTCCTTTTTTGAATAGGCAGTTAAATCATCTTGATAAACAGCCAGAATTGAATCAATCAATCTTGCAAAAGCAACATCCATAGCTCTTTGAAATGTAGCACCTGCATTTGTTAGTCCAAATGGCATTCTTACATACACATATGTTCCCCATGGAGTGGTGAAGGTAGTTTTGAATTGTTCTGATTCCTTTACCTTCACCTGATTGTATCCTGAGAATCCATCCATCATGGATAGGAGTTCACAACTAGTTACCCTCTGCAGCATAGCTTCCATGTTAGGTAGTGGATAATTATCCTTCAAGGAAGATACATTTAGATTTCTAAAATCAACACACAATCTTATATGACCATTCTTTTTTCTAATCAGGACAAGGTTAGACACCCAAGTTGAATGTCTAATAGGCACAATTATTCCAACCTCCCTAAGCTTCTTGAGTTCTTCTTGCATTTTTGGAGCTAAGGCAGGATTAAAAGGTCTTTGTTTTTGTCTGAATGGCTTAGCTTCAGACTTCAAAGGGATCTCATGCTGGAATAGGTCTTCTCTATAGGCCTTTAGGTCCTCATATGACTAGGCAAAGACATGCTTGTACTTTTTCAGTAATGCTATCAACATACTTCTAATGTGTGGTTTGAGTTGTTTGCTAATATAGACCTTTTTGGGGGCCTGGTGTGTCCCCAAGTTTATCTCCTCCAAATCATCCTTGTTTGTGGGAGATGTCCTTGTAACACACTAATCTCTATTTTCAAAAGCTCTTTCTAAAGCAACTAACCCTCTAGGGATTGTGTTTGTCTTTAACTGAATTACTTCTTTCCCCAAAAGAGTCCTTTTCCCATCTATGACCTCCACAAAATTCTGAAAGTCAATCTCTTGGTTCTCATATTCATCTATGCAGTGCAAAAATCTTAACAAATCTTTGTCATCATCAAATACCTGCCAGTTGCATATGTTTTCTGGTATAGCAGGTCTGATTTTTACCTCAACATTTGTAACATCTGACAGAGTTATATCATCTGGCCTGATGGCCACATTAGCTAGAAAATCCATCATGACATTTTTTGATCTCTCTATCCAGTCTATTAAAAATGCATCAAACAGTTCAATTGTATCCCAGACAGCATGTTTATATTGTTTCAACCTTTTATTTTTTGAAGCATACTTAGCTCTAACCTGGGAAACAATTAACTCTGAATCTCTAAATACCTTGAGCATCTTAATTCCATGCTTCAAAGCTACATTCAATCCTAGTAACAAAGCTTCATACTTGGCAATGTTATTTGTGCAAGCAAACTTTAGTAAGAAAGAGAATTTTAGAAGCTTACCATATGGGGATAGAAATACAACTCCAGCACCAGAGCCTTCCTTTGCATAGGCTCCATCAAAATACATGGTCCATAGGCCCTGCTGGTCAAGCTCTTTAATGCAAATATTTTTTCCTTTATCCTCTTTATCATCTAAGACAACTCTGAAATTATCACAGTCAGTGTCCACAAAGCATACATGCTCCTTTGATTCTGGATCCTCCACTGTCTCTGATGACCTTTCTTCTCTAATCATTTTGACATCCCTGCCATTCATTGGAATCATGGCATATGATAGATCCAGTTGCATACTCCCACCAATCAATGCTGCCCACCTTCTTGACAATAGCATGCCATATTGTGGTTTGATATCAACAACTGTTATGTTCATTTTGTAGGTCTTTTCAGGATATGCCGCCAGTCTGAAATCCACATCCTTCATAATTCCAATGACAGGTACCTCCCTAGCATCCATGGCATAGCACTTTCCGCATGCTTTATCTATTTTTAACCCAGCCTGCTACATGATAGCCAAAGGCATGATGTTTGTGGATGCTCCCGAGTCAAGCATATAGTTCTTGATCACTTTTCCATTAATGACAAGGGAGACATAGAATGGTTCCACTTGTGAGGGGCATTTTGTCATGGTTATGCCCAGATATACTTCAGGGACTTCATTTTCTTCATTATTCAAGGCCTGTTTCTTACCTTGGGCCTCATCCTTCTGCTTGGCTTGACAAGGTATTACTGAAATTAAGGATACTGCCTTATTTCTGAATTGATCCACCTTCATTAATTCCATCAAAGGATCAGAGACTTTTATCTGGGACAATACTTGAGTTATGTCAAAAGAAGCATAACTTTGTATAGCAGTTGTGGCCTGATCCATAGTTTTGTTTTTATCCTGAGGTGACCCAGCTTTAGTCTTGATGGTCTTCTGACTGTTATCCAAGACCTGAGAGTTCTTACTTTGGCTTTCATGTTGGGGGACCTCATTTTCTATCTTTGAAGATCATGACTTGCTTTTTGCTTAAAGTTTCTCTTGTTACTATTCCATTTCATCTTTTGTAGTTCAGCCCCTTTGTGATCATGCACTGGCTGATTTACAAAGGTGCTTTCTGGTTGCTATGGATCATTTACGTGAGCCTTACCTCTGAGGTTATAATTGCTTTTGACCTGAGCTACTGCTGCAGCTGTGAGAGCTCTAATTTCTTCATCAGAAGGTCTCCTCGGGTTGTTCAGAAAATCGTGAGTCCTGAGCATATGCATAGCTATCTTCATTATCCTCATCACAAGAAACCTGCTGGCAGACTTGAATATCATTATTTGTACTTTCATCTGCATCATGAGAAGGATACCCCATGTTTGTTAACAACATATTTACATTATCATCTTGCACATAATGTGGCCCATTGCACTCATCATAGGCAACATCATTATCATATAGAGATTGAGCAATCATACATTGTGACTGTGAATGAGGCATCTGACATATTATGCACCATGGAGTATCATCAACAATATTAACATTTTTCTTCAAAGGATCAGGAGTCTTTTTGACATGCTAAGTTCTTTGATTAGGGTTGCTACTTGGAAAAATTGGTTTACCATTATGCCAATTTGTATGATATGGCATATCATGCAATGATGGTCTCTTCTCCTGCCTCTGGTAAAATTGCCTATCATGACCTAATCCTTTTTCATTTTTAGCAAGCCTATAATTGAGGTCCTTAACAACATTTGTCAATTTATCTATCTTGTCTTCAGGGGCAGATGCATTACCTTGAGTATTTTGAGGCTTATTTGGATTTTGCAGAATCTTCACATCATCTCTTTTGTTTGTTTTGCCTGATGCTTTTCTATTGTTCTCAATATTTGTAGCAATCTTAAAAGCATCCCTAAGAGTAGCATGGCTCTTATCTCTCAACCCATATGTTGTTTTAGCATCAAAAGCATTTACATATAAAACTATGCACATTGGTTCATTAGGTCTCATGTGATGTGGCAATTTGTTCAGTACTTTAGTAAATCTAGCATTGAAATCTGCAACCTGCTCATTTGACCCTTTGGTGATACTAGTGAATTCATTTACAAAAAAGCTTGGGTCAGTCTTGTTACCATACTTCTCCTTAAAAACCCTTTTAAAATCATCCCATGATGAGATACTCTGGTCAGGCAGATTCTTGTACCATTCCCTAGCTTCATCAACTAAGGATTGCATAAATGACTTCATAAAAACATCCTCATGCTCAACCTCAAAGTTGTCCATGACATTCTGAAAAGATTTTAAATGATCCTCTCCTGACACAGTGTTACTTCCTGAAAACTTTGGCACTTGAAGCCTTACATGCTTGTCAATGGGGTTAGGATAACCAGGAATACCATCAAAAATTAGTTGTCTCAATCTATCTAGCTACATAGGTTGTCTACCAAACTGATTAGCATTAACATTTCTATTAGCATTTTGATTTCTTACATTATTTAATGGCACTCTGGCATTATTTACATTCTGTCTCTAATCATTTTGATGATATTGGGTTTCATTTCTTTGCTGATTCCTTAGGATATTTGCATTGTCAATAGTGGGAACTGCATCTTGCTGAGCAACTCTCAAAGCTTGTACCTTTTGTCTCATGTCATCTCTAATTTTCATAGCTTGCAAATATTCTAATTCTGTTCTTAAGATTTTGATTTCTTCATCTAGTTGTTCCTCTCTAGGCATAGAGAAGGATGGTCACATTCCATTCTGATCATCATTACCTTCATCACTTGGAGACTCAACCTCTTCAAATCTGTCACTAGGATCCAAGAAAGGGCGTTCTTGAAACACTTCTAACCTTATTCTTAAAGCACCACCCTGCTGTTTCTCATATACATTTTGGACTTTAGCCTCTGTGTTTGAAAAATAAGGCTCTGTCCTCTCTGAAGATCCTGGATTATCCTGAGTAAATTGATTTTTCTTGGGGCTAGGAGAACCATCTTGACTGGCTCGAACAGTCCCTTTTTTCTTATACATCATTTTTGTGGGTAACTCTTCAAACAAAGGGTTTTGTTAGGATCTTCTCCCTTGCATACAAATTTTTATTTTACCGGTCGGGAGATTGGTTCGGAGTCGCCACCTAAAACTAGGAATTATTTTTCTTTTAAAACTAGGGTTCTTACAAAAGTATAATCACTTTCATTTCATGTCCCTAGTAGAGTTGCCAAAATCTGTTGGTTTTTTCCCAGACTAGATGCTTGTTCCTAGTTATCCCTACAAGGTAGCCATCAATGATCAACAGGATCTCTGGGCCAGGGGCCAACAGTATAGGAGATAGACTCTATAGATATCTCCTCTTCTTCTTCAGGCTCTGCAAAACCTAGGGGGGTATTCCCTATTCAACATCAGTAAGGTATGCTTGTGAGATGGGGGATGTTGATACTAAGCAGATGAATCCTCCTTTATGTAGACCAAAACTGTCAGATAAGTGCAAAGGGGCTAGCTTTGGGCCTATATTTAGTTGTGAGACAGAGGATTCTAATCCTAAAACTACTTCTAAGGTCCTAATGGTTTGGTTTTGAAGTTTAGGTTGATTTGGTATATTGGATACAAAACTAGGACCTGAGGTGTAATCTTAATGCAAGACTAGATTGGTGCCTATCCAGGGCTCAGAGTCAATAGACATACACATGTGAATGGTCAGCATGAACACGTATTAGAGACTGAATTTCAAGGGGATTTTGTGGTATCTGCCTTACAGATACTTCCCAGAACAGAGTATTCAATCATCCATACTTAATGGCATCCTTATTGCAATATATTCTTCCCAACACATAACCTTAAACTTTTTAATCTACCCCTTGACCAAAAGTTAGAAGGTTAAGCATTCAATACAGCAAACCCATATTCTAGAACCTAAACAACCCTTAGCTGTCTAGATTCAGGAAAAGAACATATTCAATACTAGAGACAGATAACAGAACACATACAATATCGTATTACTCATCTAAATCAACATGAAATCAGTAAATTCATGCATGAAATATACAACATGAGACTCATAAACTCACAAGACATCCAGATATGGTCACCAATGGAGTTGTATCTTATTATAGCACTCAGACTTGTCTAGTTTTCAACAACCTTTACAAATGGGCAACACATCCTACTATATACAACAAGGAAGGTGCTCAATATTAATTACATGGTGATCTGGAGGATTTCACCAACTACAACGATTGCTAGGGTGGCGCTGAAAGCAATTCATTAAATGCCACCGCCTAAAAAATGGAGGGAAGAAGAGGAGAGATCAGATTTTGTACTGCCGCTTGGAGATCTTTCCTCATCAATTTTGTAGCTGACCTATCCATCGGATTGATCCCTCTGTAAATTGTCATTAATGGCATACCAATTCGTGGCATTGGGAATGCAGTAGTCGCGTATGTCAGAACTCCTCCAACCTCGAAGAGCCACTGTAGAGGCGTGAAAAAACCTTCTACCTGAATATTTAAAACATAATCGCTGATCTTATCTTTTCCTGCCAACTGCTAACTCTTTCTAACTTATGTGAGACCAATTATCCCACATGCACCTTGTAGCGTACTTTTCATCACTTTATATACTGTGCCGTGAGCACTTATAGTGTCGGTGCTTTTGCTCTCGACGACACCAGCATAAAATCCTATCATCATCCTCCCGCATGATATCTGGATGCACAAAATATCCGCCTGATGTCAGCATCATATTGCAATATCACTCGTATGATGATCACCTTCATTGGCATAACCTAATGCATTAGAGGAAGATCCTCCTGCTTAGCCGATACTAAATGTCTCGCCGATGATCAAAAATCCTGATGACGTTAGCATCATATTTGTATACCACGCACCTCCTTTTATCTGGATGATGTCATCATCATACCACAATATCAGGGGATCTCTAGAGGATTATTGATGTTAGAAATGTGATCCCCCCGACCTTGATGACGTCATCATCATATCGGCACCGGGGTGATATTCGTAAGATCACCCGATGTTAAAATATCACCTCAGTGAAAGATCATGCTGAAAGAAAATATGATGACCCTCGCAAGAAACATCAGGGTGATGACCTCCTCCTCAAGAAATACGATGATAATGTTGAAACATGCTGAGGAAGCCTCAAAGACTTAGAACTTTCAAAAATTTCGGGAAGGCGCTCGCAAAATTAACTATTTGAAACTTGAACATCCATGCAGGTAGCATCACCCATATTTCCCCTGCGGTCACAACACACATCACACATGTCATGTCCACATTTGTCATGTGGTCATGACATGAAATATCAAAAAAATTTCAATGCTTCCCTAGAAACCCCCTCGCACATGTAAGTGTGCTCGATGGCGTTACGTTTAAGGCATACACATTACAGATGAATGCAGGTTAATGCGTTCATGTACGCATACCAATTGCAATGAAGGCCAACTAGGAGGTTAACGCGATGTGGTTAACGTCGCCAATAGGGTTAGAACCAACGATCGATACCCTAAGTTATCCTATGTGAATGAAGGGATTTTGACGTAAGTCAAAATCAATAGCCAAAGATCAAGTGTATGAGAGGATATGATTTAATACTAAAATAAAATGTCACTACTTGACAGAAACATTATTATATTCCCAAACAAGGTTAAACTTCACTAACTTAGCTAAACCCTAAATTCTGGAAAAATCTGGTAGCATAACGCCTCACAGGCGTGATTAGGGTTTATTGAACTAAAACTAATTTGATCGAAGGTTTAAAGGTTTGATGTTAAATTACTTACATCTCACTAGTTAAATAGGTAGATCAGATGAATAAGTTAATTGAACATTTTTCAACAAAGTCTGATTAATTTGTTCTCCTTCACATTTTCTAAAATTTAAAATGTTTTTCAACAAAGCTTGATCAATTTGTTCTCCTTCGCGTTTTCTAAAATTTGGAACTTTTTCAACAAAGCTTGATTCAATTTGTTCTCCTTCACATTTTCTATCAATCAAAGTTATTTCTGCATTGTTTATATTATTCCTAATTTCTTGGTAGATTAGTTCTCAGAAAAAGGTTTCACTAACTTCGTTTAAATGGTTTACTAGGTTTTTGAGTTGGATTTAAAACAACATCTAATTTAATTTCGTTAATTAAATTGCTCTAGAATGGTTAAAAAGAATATTAAAAATTAATTAATAACAATGTAATTTAAATCGTCCTCATCGAGTTAAGTTTTATGATCTAAGATTTATCCCGATTGTCTAAAATAAATCCTCTCAATATTTAAATTGTATAAAATTTAATTGAAACAAATAAATCCTTTTTTTTCTCGAAAATTTAAATTAAAAATCAATAAATTATAAATCCTTCTAATCATGATTAAATTGATTTATTAACATCCACTAACAAATAAAAATAATAATATTCCAACAAGAATCTAGTTTTACCCATATAATTAATCACACTAACCCCTTTCAATAAATAAATGTTAAAACAATAAGGAGGAAAAAAAATAAGAGAATGGGAAAATAATATAAGGGGAATTTTAAAATGCAAAGCCCTAAAATTCCACTCAATTAGAAAATTAATTTCCTTATGAGTAAAAACCCTAACCCTATTACTCTCATTTCTCATTTTCTCCTGTTTGTTTTCTCTCTTTCTCTTATTTGGTTTTTCTTTTGTTTGTGTTACAGGTTGCAATGGTGGCCACATATGAAATGCATATGATGGCATTCAAATATATATATTTATACTTTGATTGTGTATATATCATTCATACTCTAGTTTTCTTTTAAAAATAAATATATTTTATTTTATTTTTACTAAAAACCCTGATCTTTTGACAGTCAGGGAGGAGGAGTTGTGAGGAGGTCGGTGGCAGTAGAGGTGAGGTGTTGGTGGTGGAGTGGGAGGTACTATGGCAGGGGAGCGGAGGCTACTGAGAGGGGAACAATGAGGATGGTGGCCGCGGAGGAGGGAGGTCTATGCGGCGGGTCATGGGGAGTCTGAAATAGAGCCCGCAGGGGGTGTTTGAGTTAAGGGGGAGTGTGGGGAGGGGGGCGGAGCCCCCACCCACATCCCACATAGTGGGTTATGGGTGGGGGCTTCGCCCCCCTCCCCACACCCTTAATACATGGCATCAACGGTGGTGGGGGGGTTCGAACCCCCCCCAAACAATGCATTTTTTTTATAAAAATAAAACAACAGTGAACTGTGTGTTACGAACCCTCAGTCTATTTCCATATTTTACATAGGGATCCATCGAGGGATATATATATTCTATTGTATGCATAATGTAAATTTTGTTTTTGTTTGAAAGAATTAATTAAAAATTAGTTTATAATAAAATACATATAAATACAAACATTTCAATATACATAATTATATATATATATTTTTTTTTTTCAATTACAATTTTCCTTCCAACACCATACAAATTTTTATTGTTTTAAGAATAATAATCAAAATTATATTTTCTATTTCTCAAATTTATATAAGGCAAGGAACTCATTTTTCTCTTTTTTTTTTTGGAAAGAACAAATACATTTCAATTAAATACTTCAATTATATAACATCAACAAATTTTCTTTTTTCATAATAATAATATACAAATTTCATGTTTGTCTCAAATTAAAACCACAACATTCCTATTTGTTATTTTTTTTTAAAATAATCATACAAATGAAATAGCATTGAAACCAAATCTTTCCTTCAACATTTTTTTTTTTGATAAACATTAAAACCAATAAATTTTAAACTTCTATTTCAAGGTAAATAGCTTACACACAAAATAAAAATAAAAAAAATAATGTTACAACAAGAGAGAGAGCAATTCTCTTCTCTTTGACAACTAACAAAAGATACAAGCTCCTAACTTGCCCATGCTCTCTCACAAGAGCCAAAGAGATAAATAGGATATCAACTCCAAGACAATGGTGTTTTCTCCAACTTCACAAACTTAGCTCCAATGAACCTGCAATAACACAACAAGGGCAAAGAAGCCACAACATCTTGCTCTCCTCCCTACCATAGACCTGTAAGAGGGTCACCCCCGAGCTAGGGAGGTCATCCACATACTTGGGAACTCATTCCACACCACAACAAGGCATTCAAACAACCAAACACAATTTACTCCCATGGTTAACACAATGCAAGAACTCAATTAGGATGAGTTCAAAGGGGTAGGGGAGTGGACAACACTCAACTCAAGAGTGCCACTCCTACAAATATCCCAATACAAATACCTTCCAAGGCCTCAAGCCAACACTTTTAAACACAATTTCCACAAAGCTTCCATTTTGGCTCTCAAGCCATTTCACATATTGCACAAGATCTCATATTGCCCTCAAGGCTTACAACACCACAAAATCAAAGAAATGACCCCGAGGAGATTCACTCCTCTCCCACCCCACACTTGTTGAACATCTTCTCCCAAGTGGGAGAGGCTCTTACAACACCCTTACAATTTTCCCCACACAACAAATAAAACTCAAAAATAGATCTCACACATAGCATCATACAAACAAATAAAAGTACATAAGGGAAGGCCTTAGCCTTGAAACCAACCTTAAAAAACCCAATTTGGTAGATGGTTGATGTAGAGCTTCTCCAAATCCTCCTCCAACATAGGCCACAAAACTCTCTCTAACTTTTTCCCCAAAGTAAATTCCAAACAATAAAATTTTCCAAAAAATTAACAACCCATACCCTTCTCCAAGTGGGAATAAAATAAGCTCTACCCATGAGCTTTGAGGAATGGGGAGGTGACACTTGTCACCTCCTCACTCCTTCTCCCAACTACAAGAAAGACCCATGGGATGGGTGGTGACACATGTCATTCACCCATCCCCAAGTCTCTCTCTCCCTTCTACTTGCCCTCTCTAGAACATGTAGGAGAGAAAAGTGGAGCTTAAGAGGGAATGGGTACCACATGTGCCCCATTCCTTTCTTCCTAAGAGGGACCACACAACTCCAAGGTGCCCTCACCAATTGTGAGAGAGACTTGGAGTAAAGTCCTCCACAATTGGGGGGTCTTGGAGACATCCCCAACCTAGGGGAGAGGTAAGGATGAGGTTGAGTGTTTGACTCACTCATCCTCTCCCTCCCATGCCTCCAATTTCGTCACTTTACTTCAGGGTGAAGTTAAAGTGACCAAATGGAGGTTTACCTTGGGTTACCCAAGCCAAAAGGGTCCCTAGACCCAAGGGGTACAACCCAGGGTCAAGTTTAGCCTAGTTTGAGCACCAAGGGTTAAGTTAAAGCACATGAAAAGGGGTCTCAAAATTTAAAATTTAAAAAATGAAATTCAAAAGACAATATTCTTACAACACCAATTAGAATTCAAAATAAAAGAGGGGTAGACTTAGCCCAACTAACAACATGCAATCAACATTACAAAATTTCATCATGCACAGAGTTGATCTTGGTTCCTCGTGGAACCAGATCGGCTTCATAAGGGATAACAACATCGTGTGTGGGATGATCTACAATTTCTATGGCTTGTTAGAAATACCTGCGCAATCAATTGAAAAGTTAATTCCACATATATATAATAGACAAAGCAAACTGAAACATACACTCATATAAAATATCACAAGTTCATATAAGCATAAAGAAAATCACATTACAATTAGATTCTAAATTCTGCATTTCAAACATCCATTCCCAAGATCGAATCACAAAACAAATTTATATCTAACATCACCCAATTATTTTTCCCATAACATCATAATATAAACCATAAGTCTAACATCATTAGTAAAGCAATATCCAGGTATAAACACATCGTAAACATACTAAGCATAACAAATCCACATACAACATAAAGTCTAATAGTCTGGAAATTTGGGATCAACAGTCCCAGAAGTCTAAATGTATTGCCAATAGTAAAGTAAATAGTCAAATGTATGGGAATGAAAAGGGTAGGCCTCATACATGCCGAACATATAGCCTTTTGTTTTGCCTTGGAGTGGAGAGAGATTGACAGAGTCTTAGAGACAGTTATTGATTGAGTGGACTATTTCGAGAGTATATAGGAGAGTTTTTATTGCTTTTAGAGTCCTTTTAGAGTAGTTTTCATGAGTCATCATGTTGGACTAGGTCATGATGGAATTTTTCCTTCATTATGAGCTCTTGTGGAGAGCATATAGGCCCTATATTCTAGGCTTTTGTGGGCATCCGACCCAGAGTTGTTTCTAGCTCCTTGTATTGTGGAACCACTTGGATAATGGTGGATATAGTCACTTATGTGTCTCATTTGTACTCAGTTCTAATTATACAACTGTTGGAGACTTGTGATTTTGCAATCCTTGCTCAAATTTTGACAATTTGTAACTCATTTTACCAGTTTACTTGATATGGAATACAATGGAGACCTTGAATGCCATTGATTGGAGTTTGTGCCTACTTGTCATATGCATCTTTGTGCTTATCAACTAATTTGATAGAGTTATTTGTTAAGTAAGTTTTATTTCCTCTTAGCTTTTGTCTCAGGATTTAGAGCCTTTTATGTAGAAAATACTAATGCAGGTTGCAAGTTGTGTTTTAAGTTTGTTTTATCTTTAAGTGTGAAATCATCTTTTCCTCTCAAGAATTATGCATACATAAACCTGCTTGTGAAATATTTATGTAGAAGTAGAAATGATTGGTTGTGCAAGAATCTTTTTAGTCATTATAACATGTGTTTAAATATGATATTTTTATGTTCCTCATTAAGTTAGGTGTATCACCAATTAGAGTTTAATTTCAGTTTTAGTGCATATCCTTTTCTCTCTTTTCCTTGTTAAGACTAGAGAGTAGTTAGTCTTAGGTGATACAATGTTTAGGAAGCTAGCCTTCTCCAAAGATTCACTCCAGTTTCTAAGTGACCCATAGCCATAGGAGTGTTTCCATGTTCCTCTAGAGTACCAATTTTTTGCAAATTCGTAGGGTGCAACTTTCAGAGATAACAGTTTTTGGCATGTTCGGTGGGACCAATTGGACTATCATAGTCCACAAGTCCTCTACTCATTGTTGATATTTGGTGTGTATTTCAACAACATCAGCCTTTGGAGGCAATATTCACACACCTGGTGACTCTACAAGTAAAGAATCAGTTGGTTTTAGCAGTCCAGGTACAAGCAACTAATGAGGTCGGTGCTACTTGTTAGTTTTCTACCATTTGAAAGTATTCTCTTAGCATTTGGTGACTCTATTTGGTGTTCTAACTCATATCCTAGTGTTTCAAGACTATTTTAACTATATTCATTCCAAATTAGTTATCTAGACTTGCCTATGTTTCATGTTTTACTCTTGCAATGTCTAGTTATCAACACTGTGATGGTTTTTTCCCTCCATTCCTTGAAAATAATGCATATATGCCCCCTTACCAACTATATCACACATAATAACTTTCTAGTTTTATTCCAAATGATCCTGTAATAGCAGATTACTAGCAATCCTATCATGTTTTCCACCCTCCCACCCCTACTCAATCTCAATATCAGTTGATATATGATCAAATTCAACCCCAAGAAGAGGTTTTTGATGCCAAACAGCATGATTATTCACACAATTAGCCTCAAGAGAACCCTTACCAGAATGTGTTTGATCTGATCCAAAAGTTTGATTGTGTGTTATGGGATTTGGGCCAAAAGCTTGAACATATGAAGATTTGTGATGTTAGTAAGGAGTTATCACACATGTATTAGATGTTGGTTGACATTGAGAAGTAGAAAAAGATTATCTTGCAGCAACAAGAGTTGGCTAAGCAATCCTTTGTTTATGATCATGAGTGGGTGACAAAAATAATGCAGTTTGAAAGAAATCTTGAAGGAGAGATAGCTGCTAAAAAGGAGCAAATGAAGTTTTTGTTTTCTCAGGTGCAAAGTAGTCGAGCTTACTCAAATTACCAATGCCAAAAGGGGTGTGAAACCTAGGCAGCCCTTTCCATTCCTAGTTTTAGCTCAACTCTTCCTAACATCCAGAAAGTAAAAGAAGAGTAGACTTTTGACCAGCATAGCTCACTCAACATGGAGGAAAATAGAAATATAAACTTGCTGCATTTACCTACGGAGGAATATAGATTAGAACAAAAGAATATTAGATAGGAAAAGACCTTTCAAGAAGTGTCTTTGAATGCTCTAACTTATTAGCTTCCTTGTTTCGTAAAGGATGGTGAAATGTTCCAATAGGACAACAAGGTGAAATGGTGAAAGAGACTAGTTTTGAAGAGCAGTTTACAGTTTGGAATGAAGAAGGTGTGAGTTTTTCCACTCTAACAGCAATTTCAAATCAGCAAAAGGACATCAAACAATCTAAGGAGTTACTGATTGACAATAATCAATATGAAAATGGAGCCTTGGACCATGAAGACGAGCATATATATGAATTTGACATCATTTCCCAAGTTATGAGCTTTGATATAATCGAGCATGTTATGCATGATAAAGCTAATGTTGAGCTTTTTGGAGAGATGCACACAAGCATAATTGAACAATTTTGTTCAATGTTGAGTGACAAGGAATCAAACCTTTTAGGAGAAGTTGACAATCATGATGAACTAGAACAACAAGTTCACAAGTTTGAACAAGTGTTGAAGCAACAGGAGGAATATGGTCCTAATAGAGAGGAGTTCATTCACTCAAGTCAAGAAACTTCTCATGAATCTGATTTATAAGGTCTTAGCTAGTTGGAGGAGCTTCCTTTCTGCTATACTGAATAGTTTGAGGTTGATATATCAATTAAAAGTTTGCTTCAAGAGGCTACTTCAATGTTTGAGTTTTTGCCTTCCTTCATTGAAGAAGAAAGTCCTGATTTGAAGGGTACTTCTTTGAGTGATAATGAGGATTTTGAGCTTGAACCAGTTGTCCCTAAGAGCCTTCCAAGAGCTAATAGCTTTGAAGAGTTGTTAGACACATTAGTGGAAGAAGATTGTCCATTGACCATGGAGGAGGAATCAACATGGCAACTTATTAGGCAAGGTGAAGGTAATGTTTTTTCTAAGCATCCAGTTTATTTTCTCTATAGTCCAAACTTAGCCATGAAGCAAGACAATCATGAAAAGCAAGAAGAATGTGAAGCAGCCAACAATGGGAGTCTAAGTTTTATCCATACTAGGAGCTGTCCAATCAGATATTTAGCTAGTATGGAGGCTACTAAAGTACCAGAGGTCATGCTTGCACCCAAGTATGAGGATACGATTGAAGAAGAAACTAATTTTGGAGTTACAGCTGAAAGTGATCAAATTCAACTCACTTGTCTAGTCCAAGACAGCAATAGGCATGATCAAAATCAAGGTGTAAGTGAGTTTATTTGCACCTTTCATGAAACATTGCAACAGTCTATTGAATATTTGTACGTGTTTCATGTTCTTTCAACAATGTATAATCATGTAATGCATTAATTGTTGATTAGAAAGGGGTGTTATTTTGCAAAGCCAGTCGATGGTTTTTTTGACCCGCTTCTTTGCTGGTTAGGGTAGGTTAGAATAGGTTTCCAGATACAGTTTTCAATTCCCTAAGATTTGTTCAACATAGTTAGGTAGTTTTCCTTCTGAAGTTTTGATAATGTTTAAATAAGTTTCCAATGTATCATGTAGTGTTCTAGTGAGTTGCAGAGGTCACAAATCTATTTATCCAAGTTTTGTCAAATCTCAAAGTGACTCCATGCCCAATGGATAAGCTTTAGGCAACTGGTCTGATGTTTAGTGAGCAAACATATAGCAGATGTCACAAAAACTGTTACCTAATTTCACTACTAGCATAATCAGGTAGAGCTTTTCAAGTTCTAAAGACAAGAAAGGTACATTTTTATTGTTTTGCTACATTACATGCATGTGCATAAATAGAATCAAAAAGATTACATTACACTAGATTGCATTCATGCAAATGCAGATAACATAGAAAGGATTTCACAGATCTTTTTAGAAAGAGTGATCTTATTGATAAAATAAATGTATAAGGTCTCACACAAGCCATGAGACTAACTTTACTTATTCAATGGAATTGAAGAAAAATATGTACATGAATAAGTAAATAAAAGTAAATATGCATATAGGGAGGGAGACTAGTCATTGCCTAAGAATTACTGGTTCTAGATGTGCCATCGTGTCTTACTGTTACCTTGAGCTGCCTCTATCCTTTCTAGCTCCATATTGCTCATAGCTCCTGCATCTGGCAATAACAATGATGTTAGAGCAATGCTCTAAGAAATGAAAGGTCGCAAACCTTACATGAACAAACACCTATGCATGTACAAACTAATCTCCAAATGTATTAAATAAGCAATACAAACCTTGGATGTCCTAGAGAACAATCAAGCCATCAAACACATCCAAAATATGCATTTATTTTCCTAACAAGTTTGCTTCATGTGCAAATACAAGTGTAATTATGTCTCTACTTTGATTCATCAAATTACATTATGAGTGGAGAAAATGTGGCTCCCACAAGGGTTGAGCCTAGCTCATAACCATTACAGAAGACATTGTCAAGTTACATTGAATCAAAGGAGAAAGAAGCAAAAATACATAGTTATTCATGTTGGAAGCAAGGTAGATAATTGAGAGGGGGTGAATCAGTTGTCTTAAAATTTTCTTACTTTAACTTTCTTAACATCCAATGCTATATCAAAACATGAAAGCATAAGAAACCATAAGAATAGAAATGAAATTATGTAATGAGCCAAACTTAAAAATAACATTTCACATTAGGTCTGAAAATGAATTTAAATATCTTCACCAATTTTGCATCAAATTTGACGAAACTAGCTAGCTAGTCTTACTCAGGATTAACACCCAAAATATGAAACTTCACCAAAATATTTTTTGATTGATTTTTGATGTAACTAACATGTTATCAGATCTATAATACTACTTTTCAGTAGCAACAAATAATACAACTTTGAACAACAAGATTTGGGCAAAACCCACAAAAACTGCCAACACTATCAATCACCGAAATACACCAAAAACACCCCAAACTGATATCGTTTGATTTTCAAATGGAGAGTACATGAAATATGATCTGATACCATTAAATTAATATCAGAAAACACCTACAGCACTCAGCAGCAAACTACACAACCAAATCTTCACAACAAGCTGAAATACACATTGGGTATTCTGACCCACAAAGCCAAAATCAACACAACACTACCCACAACTTCCAATACTAATCTCTAACATTAGAAAATAGAAATCTAAAGCTACTACATAGAAAACCAAAGGAAATAACAATAGAAACTCTTCCCATCGCTTTTGGAACTACCATAGCAACACAAGAAGACCTACACACAAACAATGGAAACTGCCAGACACTACTTAATCCTTGAAGCTCTGTGCAACCTCTGGATGAAGCTACTCCTTGTGATCAAAGGGTTTGCATCCTCTAGCCACCTAAAACTCATGGGTTTTCATCCACAAGCCTCTTTACTCCAATGGGTTTTCATCCATTGAAGCCACAATCTACAAATCTACAAGTTTGAGAGAAAATATCAAATCAACAATAGCCCCAAATCACCAAAATTACTTATTTTGTATCAATATTTCATGGGAGAGAGGGAAATCCAAGATTCCCATGTTTTTCTTTGATTCATTGCTATTTTGGGGTATGACATTTGTCATAAGCTGTTATACATTGTCATAAAGTCTCCCACCACTTGTGATTTACCAAGAGTTTCAAAATCTTCATGCAAATGGACACCTCACCAAACCCAATGCCCCTTTTTGAGTCTCAAAATATTTAATTTAATATTTAATTGTCCTCTTGAAATAGATATTAGTTGGACAATATTAAATATTTATTCTTCCTATGCTTGCCCAATTAATCCATGGAAGAATAAGATGGGTTAATATTGACCATTAATTAATTATTTTAGAAAGGGGACATGACAAGTCCTCCCTCTTGGAAATTGCTTGTCCTCAAGCAATGTGAGTTTGGATGGTCAAGAATTTCTGGTCCTTCTCATGTTGCATCTTCCACTGGAAAATTCTTCCATTTGATCAAATATTTTGAAATGCTCCTATTCCTCAATCTTTTATCCCTCATTTCCAAAATCTTTTCAAGTATCAAAATCAACTTGCCTTCATCATCCAAAGGTGGTAAATCAGATGAAGGCACAATTTTCTATGCAAGGACCTTCTTCAAACAAGAAACATGAAATACATTATGTATCCTGCTGTTTAGAGGAAGCTCCAATTCATAAGCTACCTCACCAATTTTCCTGATGACCTGTAAGGCCCAAAGAACTTAGGCTTAAGCTTTTCAGCCCCACTCTTCTTCAAAGAGATTTGTTTATATGGCTGCAATCTAAGAAATACCAATTCTCCCACCTCAAAAAATCTTTTGTTCTCTTCCTATCTACATATATCTTTTGTTAGTTCTGTGCTTGCCTCAAGTTATCTTTTAGTGACCTTATGATCTCTTGACTATGATTGATAAGATCATTAGCTACAAGTACTCTACTATCTGTAAATATCAAATCAGCAAAAGAAAGTGCATCATAACCATAAAGAGCTCGAAATGGAGGCATACCAATTGACATATGATGTGATGTATTGTAACAATACTCTCCCAAGTGCAACCATTTGACCCAAGTAGTTTGTTGATCTGAAACATAATTCCTCATATACCCCTCTATCCACTTGTTAACAATTTCTATTTGTCCATCTGTTTGTGGATGGTAACTTGTGCTTGGTGTGTGCTCTATTCCTGTCAATTGAAATAGCTCCTTCCAAAAAGAACTAATGAATCTACTATCTCTGTCACTAACAATGTTCTTTGGCAAACCATGCAGCTTAAATATCTCTTTGAAAAATAACTCTGCTACTTGAGGAGCCTTAAACTCTAAAGTGATGGGAAAGAAATGAGCATACTTTGTTAATCTATCCACCACCACATATATACAATCCTTACCTTGTACCTTGGGAAGTCCTGTGATAAAGTCCATGGAAATGCTCTCCCATTTCTGTTCAGGAATTGAAAGAGGTTGTAGGAGACCTGCAGGAAAAATTTGTTCACCTTTGTTGCTTTGGCAAGTCATACACTCTTTGATATGCTTGTGGACATCCTCCTTCAGACCTTTCCAAGAAAACCTCTCATAGATATGCTTGTATGTTTTGAAGTAACCTTGATGACCAACCAAGGGAGTGTCATGGAAAGCTCTTAAAATCTTTTCCTTGATTTTTTATTCAGGAACAAGGAAAATTCAGTTCTTGTAATAAATCAGCCCATCATTCACTGTATACTTATCATCTTCTACTAAATCATCCAATACATTAGATGAAAAAGTATTTTTGACATATTCAGCAATGATAGAATCTTTCCACTCTGCAGAAATAGAAGATAATGAACACAAAGTTGGCTTCCCAGAAAGTGCATCCGCTACCACATTTCTTTTACCCTTCATATATTCTATTTCAAAATCATATACCTGCAGCTTCCTTACCCACCTTTGTTGGCTATCATTCAAATCTTTTTGATCAAGGAAATACTTCAAACTATTATGATCAGTTTTCACAACAAACATCCCACACACAAGTTATTGTCTGAACTTCTCTAGTGCATGCATAATTGCCAACATTTCCTTGTCATAAATGTGATATGTTTTTTCTAGATTGTTTAGCTTCCTACTCTCAAAAGAAATTGGATGTTCCCTTTGAGTTAGGACAGCCCCAACACCTTCACCCAAAGCATCACATTCAACTACAAAAGGCAATGCAAAATCAGGAATAGCAAGCATAGGGCATGAACTCATTACCTCCTTAAACTTGTCAAAAGTTTTCTGAGCTTCTTCAGACCATGCAAAGGCTCCCTTCTTAGTCAAATCTGTTAATGGAACAGCAAGCTAAGAAAAACCTTTTACAAACCTCCTATAATAGCAACATAGCCCAAAGAATCCTTTCAACTATGTAAGATTTGTAGGTGGGTCAATCAAGTATTGCTTGACTCTTCTGTTGATCTACTTGAACACCCTTAGAACTTATGACATATCCCAAGTAAAGAATTTTTGTTAATCCAAACTCACATTTGGACAACTTAGCATAGAAATATTGCTGCTCCAAAATACCCAAAACTATATCTAAATGTTCCAAGTGTTCCTTCCAAGTTTTACTGTAGATCAATATATCATCAAAGAAAACCAAGACAAACTTCCTGAGTTGCTTGCTAAATACCTTGTTCATGCAAGATTGGAAAGTTACTAGTGCATTAGTGAGGCCAAAGGGCATGACCAAGAACTCAAAATGCCCATAGTGACATCAAAAAGCTATCTTTTCCACATCTTTGTCTTTCATCCGAATTTGGTGGTTTCCCGATTTCAAATCAATCTTAGAAAAGTAAATAGGTCCATGCAACTCATCAATAAGTTCATCTATCCTTGGTATGGGATATCTATTCTTAATGGTTTTCTTATTCAAAGCTCTATAGTCAATGCACATCCTTAGAGTGCCATCCTTCTTCTTCACAAGAACTACAGATGATGCCAAAGGACTAGAACTTGGTCTAATGAATCCCATATCTAAGAGCTCTCTGATAGTCTTCTCTATCTCTACCTTGTAACCCCTTGGATGTTTGTATGGAGTAGTTATAATAGGTTTGGCATCTTTTTCCAACTCTATAACATGCTGAAACCCTCTATCTGGAGGTAATCCTAGGGGTATATCACTGAAAACAATGCTATACTTATCTAAAATTTCTTGAATTTCAAAATGAAATTTACCTTTTCCATTTGGAGAGCTTGAAGGTTGGATTAAGCAAGTGGCTGCCCAAGCAACTTGACCTCTTTTGAAAGTCCTCTCCATCTTCTTTGATGTCACCACTCGTGGAGCTCCATTTGAAATCCCTCTAAGTGTAATCTCCTTGCCTTCTGACTGAAACTTGAACTCCATAGTTTGATAGTTCTGATAGTGTCCTCCAATAGAATGCAACCATTGAACACCCAAGACAACATTAGTTTCACCAATACCAACAACATAAAAATCATCACAAACCTTGTAGTCTCCCATAGTGATGCTCAATTGTTTGACCACTCTGGTGCATGACATAGTGAATCCGTCTGCAACAGTCGCATTGAACCCTTCAAATTCTTCAATCTTCAATCCTCTCTTCATTACTAACCCTTCATCAATAAAATTGTGGGTTTCCCCACTATCAATCAAAACAATCATTCGCTGCCCTACTAACACTCCACAAACCTTGAAAGGATGTTATCTTGGTGCTCCTGAAAGTGCAACTAATGAACCTTCTTTTTTAATCTCCTCTTCGATCTCAGGTTCAGAATCCTCTACGTCATGAAACTCTTGATTACCATCTGAGTCTGAATCCTTATCTGAGACAACCTCTATGTAATGGACTTGTCCTTTTCCCAAACACCTATGTCCAGGGACCCAAGGCTCTCTGCAAGAAAACAAAGTTTCTTCCTCCTAAGCTCATTCCTTGTTTCTTCATCCATCTTCTTTGTAGTATTAGGAGTTGTGTTTTTTTGTATAGGTGCAGGTGCATGGATTGGTTTCTTCTAGAATCCTCCCTTATGATGCCATGTGTTTAGTTTGGAGGAGCATGGGAAAGTATTCTTTGGAATTGATGGCTCAAGGGTTAGAGCCCTCTTGATAGCTTCTTGCAGAGTGAGAGGTGCGAAAGATCTGACAAACCACCTAAGAGGTTCAGTGAGCACTGTGATGAATAGATGTACTCTTCTCTTCTATGATATTTCAGGTACCATCACTACAATCATTTGAAAGTCTGCTATATACTCACTTACTAAGTTCTTTTGCTTAATTTCAGACAACTGGTTGAAATATTCTTCTTCTTCTTTCAGTTCATACCTGTCAAGAATCCTTTGTTTGAAATCACCAAAGGTCTGTACCTGATCATGTCCCAAAGTAGTATGACCATGGTACCACCATTCATAGGCTTCTCCTTCCAAATGCCAAGTGGCAAACTGAATTGCATCCTTCTCTGTCATGGGATTGAGCATAAAGTATGTCTCTATCTTCTGCAGCCAAGCTCTAGTTGAAATCTTTTCACTTCCATCAAAGAAAGCTACACTTAACTTACCCAACTTGTGTTTTAGTTCTTTATTTTTGCCTTTCCCCTTCTTTTGAGATTCACCTCTTCTCAGGAACTCTACATATTCTCCCCAAGACATATCATTCTTGATCTCATCTGCCAATGCATTGTATTCTCCACGCCATTTGTTAAGGGTCTCCGCATTGAACAAACTAGTAGTTGCAGACTCAACTTGTTCAGGTTCCTCTTCAGGTAGGAATAAGGGTTTGTTTGCATCCCCTAAATTTTGTGTCTCAATTTCCTTCCTTTTTCCATTGTTACTATTGTTTGCACCTAAAGTACTACCACCATTGTTTTTGTTGTTGTTGTTGTTGTTGTTTTGAATCCATTGCATCATTTTCCCAAACATTTCAGCAAGTCTAGTTTGTGCCTCAACCATTTGAGTAAATTTCCTTGACACATCATCTTCTTCTGCATCTCTTCTATCTGCCATTGTTTCCTCCAATTGTAATTTCCTTTGCTCTCTCCTCAAATATCTAATTTCTCTATCACTCAGTATCATCAATCATCTAAATAACCTACAGGCTGGCAAGATCATGCTCTGATAACACTGTAATGAGTCAAACTTAAAAATAACATTTCACATCAGGTCTGAAAATGAATTTAAATATCTTCACCAATTTTGCATCAAATTTTACGAAACTAGCTAGCTAGTCTTACTCAAGATTAACACCCAAAATATGAAACTTCATAAAAATATTTTTTGATTGATTTTTGATGTAAATAAAATTTTATTAGATCTATAATACTGATTTTCAGCAGCAACAAATAATACAACTTCAAACAACAAGATTTGGACAAAACCCACAAAAACTGCCAACACCGTCAATCACCAAAATACACCAAAAACACCCCAAACTGATATTGTTTGATTTTTAGATGGAGAGTACATGAAATATGATCTGATACTGTTAAATTAATAGTAGAAAACACCTACAAGGCTCAACAACAAACTGCACAACCAAATCTTCACAACAAGCTGAAATACACATTGGGTATTCTGACCCACAAAACCAAAATCAACACAACACTACCCACAACTTCCAATACTGATATCTAACATTAGAAAATGGAAATCTATAGCTACTACATATAAAACCAAAGGAAATAACAATAGAAACTCTTCCTAACACTTCTGGAACTACCACAACAACACAAGAAGACCTACACACAAACAATGGAAACTGTCGAAAACTACTTAATCCTTGAAGCTCTGTGCAACCTCTGGATGAAGCTACTCCCTATGATCAAGGGGTTTGCATCCTCTGGCCACCTAAAACTCATGGGTTTTCATCCACAAGCCTCTTTACTCCAATGGGTTTTCATCCATTGAAGCCACAATCTGTAAATTTGCAAGTTTGAGAGAAAATATCAAATCAACAATAGCCCCAAATCACCAAAATTACATATTTTGTATCAATATTTCATGGGAGAGAGGGAAATCCAAGATTCCCATGTTTTTCTTTGATTCCTTTCTATTTTGGGGTATGACAGTTGTCATAAGCTGTCATACATTGTCATAAAGTCTCCCGCCACTTGTGATTTACCAAGATTTTCAAAATCTTCATGCAAATAGACACCTCACCAAACCCATGCCCCTTTTTGAGTCTCAAAATATTTAATTTAATATTTAATTGTCCTCTTGAAATATCTATTAGTTGGACAATATTAAATATTAAATATTTATTAATCCTATGCTTGCCCAATTAACTAATGGAAGAATAAGATGGATTAATATTGACCATTAATTAATTATTTTAGAAAGGGGACATGACAAATTAACAAACATACACAGATTTTTATGTGGAAACCCTGTTAAGGGAAAAACCATGAGGTGACTAACTCAAGATTTTATTCTTTGCTAAAAGAATAAGAAGTACAAAATGGCACTTGCCAGTTAGGGCTCACTGCCTACTAGAGACTTACATATGATACCAATGTGTTTGAACTGATGAATAACATCTACATATGCAAGAATTCAATTCTGATTAGGCTCAATATACTGATCTAGTACATTTCATTTTTCCTCTGCTTAGTGTCACTCTTCTGTCACATTCTGATCTTGGATTACTATCTTCATACTTTTCTCTACTTTTCTTCGCACTTCATACAATCTACAATCACTATCAATTATGTGCCTTCACAAGCTTGAATCCATTAGGTATATATATCCGCATCAAGAATTTCAAACAATTTTCTAGTCGGCGACAAGAACACTTAGGATATTTACAAAATACTATTATGTTGGCTGAATTCATACCTGATAGATGTTGTGCACCAAAAACTTAGGCATAGAAATCATTAGCTAAGTCGACCAAGATCATGTAACACCTCAAGTTACTTGATCAACACCTTCTACACATCTAGATTGAGGTCTAATACTCTGTGGGCTAGTTCTTCCTCTATCTGTACTATCTAACTAAAGTCTAATACTCATATGCTGATATCCTTCACATGCTTTGTCACCAGAGGCTAAATCTCTAGAATGCATTAGTTCAAATACTCCTTATTACTCACCCAAATCTGCAACATGCTAGGTTTCACTATTAGAGAGTTCTGGACCCAATCTATCAGACCCTATCATATGCTCTATTCTTGACTACTAAATCAACCTATCTTCAATTGGTCTTTCAGTAGAAGTAGTTTATGCACTTTGGATGTGTGGGATGTACTTAATTGCCATCAATGACAACACTTATGAATCCTAGCAGTGTCTCTTGCTAACAATCTCCCCCTTTGGCATTGATGGCAACACTTAATGAAAAATGACTAAATGTCACAGTAACTCCCCCTTTACTTGTGCTCCATCTCTCCATACTACTTACTGATGCTCTTTTAATGTTGGATTCCTCATTTTTCACTCCTCTTCACTCTTGCTTTGACATCAATGGCAAAGGGTGGTATCCGCAAACCAAAATTGTGCAAAAGATTACTATATAAAGCCGCATATGTATGTACATTCCTCAAGCTAAACTTACATATACTTTAGTAGATCTGCAAATGTGGTTTTCAACTGTACAAGCTCTGTGGCCCAACTTCTCTTCATCCTATCCAAAATGGAGATGTGTCCACTCAAAAAAAACACATATGCTTCTGCCCTCTTCAAATCTGTTGGATCACTAGTCCAGGCTGTACTTAGAGCATCTGCCAAGGCATCATGCATTACCTCTAACTTAGGGATGATTATCCCTTAGAGTTCAACCATTCTATCCATTATATTCTTCTTCTCCTTAACCAGTTTCTTTATTTCATTTATTATAACAATAGCTTGGCATTCTTGATTCACCAGAGAGGTAGTGAGGGGATCAAAGTTCTGAGATAGACTTGACAATTTTCCTTTTTCTTTCATTTTCTTCTCAATGTCTTCTGTGACTTTAGGCCAGGATAAAGAAAATTTGTATATGTCCCCACCATCCTTAAGAGTGTTTTCAATGCTCTTTATGCCAATGTCTAGAATTTTTCTATCATTAGCAATTAGTCCTTGTACCTCACTGAATCTTTTTCCCAAGAATTCCTTTCAAACCTTAGTTTCTGCTGATTTTTCTAAAGACTCAAAATGTCTATCAGAATTAACTAAGTTCTTCAAATTACCAGATGGAGAGGCAGATGGATCCTTCTGATAATCGGGCATGATCTTCTCCAACACTCTGGAAGCAATACTTAGTAGTTCACTGTCCTCCATATGAGATTTCAGGAGTTTTTATTTGGCTTTGGCCTGAGCAAAGTATGCTATCTTCATTATTTGAACTGGAGAGAGAGAATCTAGATTCAGTGGTCCTTGAATCAACTCAAGTTCATCTAACTCCATAGCTTCCTTGTCTAAGAAACTTTGTACTGCTTCTGGAGTGTCTCTTGTAGTCTCAACTTCCTTTTCTTTAGGGACATCTAGACTAATTTACTTATTGTCATTAATTGTATTTGTCTCTTCTATCTGCACTTCCTCTTCCACAATAGAGGGGTCTAAGGCCTTAGATGGCTCTTCATCAGTTTTCTTTAATCCTTCGACAGCCATGTCAGAAGACTCTTCATTGATTTTCTTTAATCCTTCAACATCCATGGAAAAAGGCTCTTCATTTGCTTCCCCTACAATGGGAAGATTGAACCTTTTCAAGACACACCAAAGAATTTCTTTTGTCTCATTAGCAGCTTGGTCAGTTTCTCCAAGCATGAGCTTATTCATTCTGGACTTGCTCCGGAATTCATCTTTGGCATCCTTGAAAACCATGTCCATTTGTTTTTGAGTGATAGATGGACATAATTGTATCACTATCTATTCCCGGATCTCCAAGTTTTTTGCTTTTTCACTTTCTTTTCTTAACTCCAAAACTTCTTCTAAGCTCTTAGGAATCAAGGAAATTATTTCAATGAAAGCTTTGTTATAAATGTTTAGGTACCTTATCGTTGCTTCCTCAAGAATTCTCTTGTCTGCATCATTGCACTCATCATAGAATTCTATTACCGGCTGCAGGTTTCCATCCATAGTGACTACCTTACTGATGTCTTCAATTGAGAGACTGGGTCTCTCAACAAACTCTTCTATCTTTTGCTCCTCATCAGTCTTGTCAGTCTTGGAAGGTTTGTTCTTGGCCTTCTTCAAATCTCTGACCTCTACATCTGATTCTATCTCTTCATCATAATACTCGCATATGTTCTTGTGGCCTTAGACTTCTTTCTCTTTTCTTTTGTAACAGATGGTTTGGTTACTGGTTTTGCAGTCTTTGAGCTTTTAGGAGAAACAAAGATAGAACCCTAGTAGATCTTGTTTGGGTAGAGGCTTCCACCAGGATGCTTTCATTCTTTGCTTCTTCCCTTTTCGTTTTGAAATTTTCTCTATTCTTTCTCTATTAGCATCTACTGCCTCCTTTATTAAGCCAAACCTCTTAGCAATTTCTTCAACCTCCTTCCTCACCTTTCTTTTTGACTTAGGTTTCCTTAATTCAACATGTATTTTTATGTTTAGCTCATCAAAAGTGCCAAACCTCTCTACCTCAGTGTCCTTGGGTTGGCTTAGCAAGTGTTGAAAATGTACCTCCAATATGTTTTCATCAACTTCATAGCCCATGAGCATTGTCCATATAGTTCTTGGCTCAACTACCTCCATTAGGCATTGATCTGTGTCAAGCATGAAGCAAACGGTGTCCTTGTATTTCTCCACAATTGATTTTGGTATTCTTTCTCTTGCATGCATCATGCTCTAGAAATTTTTGAAGTAACCCTAGAGAGCTGTCTTTTAGGCTTGTGCATCACCAAGTCCATATAAATGATCTCTGATTTGAATTGCAACAGGTCTACCATTTGCCCAGATTAGACCTTTTGATCCCAGTAACTCATTCATGTAATAGAAGAACACACACAACACCAGATTGCCATACTTGAAGGAATTTTTCTTATCTTTCTTAATCTTCTACAGATTCTCCATCAGTTGATTCAATAGTAGCCCACATAGATCATAATCTACATTTTCCTTCACCATCTGATATGTAGTATAGATTACAGTACCAGACACAGAATTTTCCCTACTTGAGTGATAAATTTTGTAACCAATTACAATTGATGCAAACTTGACATCCAGGTCAGTAATGTCATCTACGGTCATTGCCCTCTTGTCGTATTTTGATCTGGTGGCATCTGTTACCGTTTGATTTTTCATAGATTTGAGTGTAGGCAACGTACTAGTTGAGTGCAATCCAGTTACAACCCTGATGGCATCTTTGGTTATCTTAAATGTGTGAGGCCGATTATTTTCACTTCCCTATTTTGATTGTTTTACATTATAGTTGGTGACATTATCAGACATTTAGAGACTATTGTTTCCATTACGCAGATTTAGAATATGTCTCCTGATTTTAGATTAGCATTGATTAGTCATGTGGTGATTTGATTTGATCATATTTTGATGCTATTATGATATTAGACATGTGAGATATATTTGATGATGATTATTGATGTGATTATGAGTTCATTATGTGGATTTATTATTTGATGATGATTATGAGACATTAGATAGAAAATGCAGTTTTAATCTTAATTATGATGTGAATGATTAATGTTGTATGCAATGACATGACTTTAATTTCTATTGCTTCGGCTATGATTTATCTATGATGTGATTGACTACTTGATCAAGTTGTGCAGGTTATATTCCTAGGCCACAGGAAATTAGAGGTAGTTTTCACACATATGAAATTCCCTGTAAAGCTGATCCATTCCCAAGAGGGATGAGGATCACATTTGATCGAATGATGTTTTCGTGCATGCTTGATTTACTTATTTGGCCTAGTTCACCCTTTTTAAATTGATTTATATCATGTGGTGTATATTTATATTTCATTTACACCATTTGGTGTTATTTTATTTATGGGCCATTTAAAGTGATTTTATACCTCCCTAAGTGTTTATTAGTGTCCCAAACTTACCCTAGGTGGTAACCCTAGGGTCTAGGGTCCATTTGGACTTACTAAACCCTAGGGTAACTCACTTTTAGTAACTCTAAACTTGGGTTTAGTAAATGTGACGAAATTTGAAATGGCTAAGGATGGGAGATGAGTCATGCTTTGGGAAGGACCCATCTCCCTTCCCAAAGTTTGGGGATTCCTTCACCAAGAAGACTTGGGAGGTCTTCAAGACCCCCAAGTGTGTGGGATCTCCCTCCAAGACTCACACACGTGTGAGAGTATCTTGGAGGGAGTGCTGGAAAGAGACACTATATGGACTCATGAATGTTGTCATTGATGGCAACAAAAGTTATCCCACACATCTGCAGGACATAATGAGTCTTTACCGGAAGTCAGATTGAAGAAGTGTTGAGGTTCGGTAACCAAGAACAGAGCAGTCAATAAGGTCTGAATCTCTTAGAAGAAGTATCTCAGTGAAGTGCAGATTTGGGGAAGTCAAGAAGAGTACCTTTACTTACAAATTCCAAGGATTTAGCCTCCAGTGATAGATGAAGGAAAAGATATGAATACTTTAGTGACAGGTTCCTAATTGGCAGTGTGGACAGAGGAAGAACTGACTGATAGAACATTAGACATTATTCTGGATGTGTTATTGATGATGGTAAAGGTTCTTAAGACATAAGTTATGATTAGCTGACATGATTGATTACTTCTACAAGTATATCCTTGATCCACATTACTTGGTATGCAAGGATTCAGCTGACAGATCAGAGTTTGAAGAAAATTGACTATTCCGGATGCCGACTAGAAAGGTGATGAAATCTCTTGTGCGGATATATATACAAGATGGATTTAGATGTGAAGGTGTGTGTGTGAAAAATAGTGTGCAAAGAAAAGTAGAAGAGAAAAGTGAAAATAGGTAGACAGGTCCGGAATGTGACAGTACAGCAGCATCAAAAGAGAGTTAGAATGAAGTGCAGCAGATCAGTCTATTGAGCTTAACCAGAACTGAACCTCAGCATGTGTGGATGTTTCTCATAAGTTCAAGCATTGAGTTACTTTCCTTTCTTGTAGACAGTGAGTCTCTTGTGAGCAGTGTGCTCGGGCAGTGAGCCCTAATTGGCAAGTGCCATTTTGTATCTTCTATTCTTCTAACAGAGAATATTATCTTGGGTTAATCACACCAGGGTTTTTTCCCTTAACAGGGTTTCCACGTCAAAATCATTGTGTCATGTGTATTTGTGTTATTTCCTTTTATGATTATGATTGCTTATTTGATCTAGTGTTGCATTAGCTATTAAGGAAGCATTGAAAGTTGAAATTATTAAGATAACTGATTCACCCCCCCTCCCTCTCAGTTATCAACAATTGGTATCAGAGCCAAGTTCCTCCAAACTGAGCCTAATAGCTTGAGGAAGATCTGGGAATTCAAATGGATGTGTATAGTATGAGTGAGCAACTTAAGTCTGCCCTTGATGATCTTGAGTAGTCAAATTCTAAAGTCAATGAATTAAAAGAAAGACTCAAATAGGCTGATGATTTCATAAAAGAACTAAAAGAGAAACTGAGTCTCTCTATGAAAAAGAGAAAGGAGCTACTTCAACAATTGGCAAGTCAAGGTAAAGCCAATGATACAAATGAAGATATGAAAGAGAAAACCAAGTTATGTGAAAAGTTATCAAAAGAAATCATCATGGTAAGACATGAAATGGAATCAGGAGTTATGAAGTTTACCCAAGAAATTGAAGAGAAAAGAAAATCTGAAGATGATCTAAGACAATCTTTCAAGGAAAAATCAAAAGACTGCCACAAGATGGATAGATTAATCAGACATCTTGAATCTGATCTTGAAGATGCTAAAGACAATGAAGAAAAACTTGAGGATCAAATTGTCTCTCTTGAAAGGGATCTCCAAACAACAAATGAATACAAAGAGAAATTCAAAATAAGCTCTGCTCAACTTGAAGTTCTCCTTGAAAGCCAAAAGAGGGTAGATGATAAGTGTGGCCTGGGATATGAAAAAGGTGAAAGCTCCAGATCTGGTCAGAAGAATTTTGGATCAGAAAATCCAAGGAACCAGCCTAGAAGACCTCCGGTAAGGTAGCCTAATGCTCAAAGATATCCATCCTTCAATGGATATTGCCACAACTGCAATAACTTTGGTCTTAAAGCTAATAAGTGCAAAAAGAGAATGAATCAGACTAATACATCCTTCTCCAGACAGTGTTTCAATTGCAAAAGGGTTGGTCACAAATCTCATGAATGTAGGAATATGCAAATGAACAATTCATTCAATGGTAGATGCTTCACATGCAATAAAATGGGTCATATGGCTAATCAATGCAGGTCAAGAAGATATCAATCAAATATGCAAAGAAATGTTGTTTGCCAAATTTGCAATAGACCCGGTCATATTGGCAAATTTTGTAGAAGCAAGAATCAAGACAAAAGAGGTCCGGTACATCATAATCAGAATCAAAACAAGGGAAAACAAAAAGTGAATGCAGATGAAGTTCAAAGTGAGATGAACAAGATTTGGGTAAAGAAAAGTACAGAGAATGTAGGGGATGGATCCACACCAAACTCTAGTGCTGATATTCCTTTTAGAAATTAAAAAGTGAGCTCTAGCTTAGGGGGAGACACAAAGAAAACCATTTTCCCCCAGCCAGTCAATTGGTGCCAAAACTGGCACAAGGAGAGCTGCGGATAAAAGGGTTCCTAGAGAAACATCTAAAGAAGGTTTGGTAAATATTTGAGAGATCCACAAAAAGATTTGAAGAGTCTAATCCTTCCAAAATTGATCTGTTTAAACAATCTTCTGATAAAACAGGTTTTTCACAAAGTTTGGTCCGGTATGAATCTAAATTAAAACATCTTGATCTACGGACATATGGGGTGATCAAAAGAAGAAGCGGACAGTATGATTCATCACTAACATCAATCATACAGGTTTCACAATGATCCAGATAAATTTCTCCCTCTCTAAACAAGGAAAACAGAGCAACTGAAACAACTTAAGATATGCATTTATTTCAACAAGGAATTAGGGTTTTGTACAGAAATATAAGGCTTCTTTTGTTCATCATTTACACATTCACATTCAAGGAGAAGACAAAAGGAGCTCTGCAACAAATTCTCCCAAAGATCAAGATGATTCTTCCTACAAATCAATCGGGATTCCATCATGTGCCCTAGACAGCGTAAAAAGGTATTCTCCGCTCTTGATATCTCTCAGTAAAATTCTCTGATGATGGCTACTCTGAATATAGTAAAGATCTCTGACAGGCCTCGCCCAAAATTCAAGAAACATCCATACAAATCCTTGGAGGTAGATCCCCTAGGAGCATTCTCTAGTGTTTCGCATGGTGTTTTGTACACAGAAGACATTATGGTTTACATACATGCAAATATTGAAGAGTTTGGGGAATTCAAACTAAGAGACATCTATCACAAGCAATTGATAGATGATGCTTTTGAGCTTAAACTAGAATATAAGGGCATCTAGGAGAAATATTTTGATCAGTTCACTCATTTCCCCTACTTTGAAGAAGATGAATGGGTCCGGTATGTGTTGAGTAGGGTGCATGATAACTTCCTATGGCTGAACAGATCTTGCAAAATCACTAAGGAGGCAATTAGGGCAGTAACTGGTTTACACTCCTCCGGAGGGATACCTGTCCTCAAATCTGTCAAAAACAACATTGTAACTAAGGCCATCGGATCAAAATTTGATAAGAGGGCAATGACCATTGAAGATATTACTAACCCGGATATCAAGTTTGCATCTATGATAATAGGATATAAGATATATCACTCCAGTAGGGAGAATTCAGTATCTAGAATTGCAGTTTATACTGCCTATGAGATGCTGAGAAAGAATGCAGAGTATGATCTCTGTGAACTCCTTCTGAGTCAATTGATGGAAAACATACAGAAGATCAAAAAGGATAAGAACTCCTTTAAATATGGTGGACTGATATTGTGCTTATTTTTCTACTTCATGAATGAACTGCCCAAATCCAATGGATGGGTATGGCAAAATAACAAACTGGTAGCAATTCAAATCAGAGATTACTTGCATGAACTTGGGGATGCCAAGGCAAGGAATACAACTCTGTGGGGGTAAATTAAGAACTTCCAAAATACTATGCAAATCAAAGAAAGAATTCCAAAATCATTGGTTGAGAAATATAAAGATACAGTGTGCTTCATGATAGACACTGATCAATGCCTAATGGAGGCAGTAGAGCCAAGGATAGTCTGGATCATGCCTATGGGGTATGAAGTTGATAAACAAATTGTGGAGCTACATGTTCAACACATGCTAAGTCAGCCAAAGGATCCAAAGGTAGAAAGGTTTGGAACCTTTCAAGAGCTAAGTGTAAGAGTTCATGTGGAACACAGACAACTAGAAATAAAGAGAAATGTGAGAAAAGAAGTTGAAAAAGTTGCCAAAGGCTTTGGCATCTCAAAAGAGGCACTTGATGCCAATAGGAAAAAGATGGAAAGGGCTGAGGAAGAGAAGAAAGAGGCAGAAAAGGGAAGTAAGGAAAGTGCTCTAGTAGAATCCTTCACTCAGATGAGATCATCAAAGAGATCTGCACCTACCACTGCTAAAAGCCCAAGGACATCAAAACCGGAAGCAAAATCATTCGGGAGAGGAGAGAAAAGAACTAAAACAAAGGCCACAAGGTCTTATGTCAGTCAGAAGGATGATGAAGAAACTGAATCAGATGAGGAGATAAAGAAAATGAAGAAGCAAAAGAAGAAAACATCCGGTGAACCCTCTACCGGTCAAGGTGAAGAAGAAAAGGCAGAGGAATTTGTAGAAAAGCCCACTCTATCTTTAGATGATGTCATCAAATCAGTCACTGTGGATGGAAACCTTCAGCCAATGGCTGAATTCTATGATGATTACAATGAAGTAGAACAAAAGATCTTGCAGGAAGCAGCAGTTAAGTATTTGAACATATATAACAAGGCTTTTATTGAAATTATATCTCTTATTCCCAAAAGCCTAGAAAAAGAGTCAGAAATAAGAAAGAATAATGCTATGGCAAAAGATCTTGAGATCTAGGAATAGATAGCCATTCAGCTATATCCTTCAATCGATTCAAATCAAATGAATATGATCTTCAAAGACTGTAAGGATGAGTTCCAGAGCAAAGCAAGAATGAATCAACTCATGCTGGGAGAAACTGATAAAGTGGGAAATGAAACAAAATATATCCTCCTAAAATCCTTCAAAAGATTCAATCTTCCTATTATAGAGGACTTAGGTGTTGATCTCTCGGCCACAAGTGTTGAGAAAGAATCTACTGAAGCAATGACAGAAGAAGTATTGGACACCGGTGAAGATAAGGGCTTGGATTCCTCTGCTCCAGAAGAGGTGGCCCATGAACAAACAAACATCACTCCTCTGGTTTCCCCTGCAGTCTCTGGATCTAAAGGAGAAGAAAGAATAGAGGAGAAAGAAGAAGAAACAAAAGGACAAGAAGAAAGTCAAGCTGAGAAGAACATAAGTGATAGTGCAGAAAAGAAAAAATCTCTGTCTCCAGCAAGAGACACTACAGAAACTATCAAGGACTTCTTAACAAAAGAAATGATGGAGATTGATGAACCGGAGTTACTTCAAGGTCCATTTAACTTTGATTCTCTCTCCCTAGTTCAAACAATGAAGATAGCCTCATTTTCTAATGCAAAGGCTAAAGAAAAAATCCTAAAGTCTCACATGGAAGATTGTGAGCTTATAGAAGCTGTATCCGACGTGCTTGAAATGATCATGCCATCTTTTCAGAAGGATCCCTCAGTCTTCTCATCCGGTAATCTCAAATATCTAGTCAATAGTGTTAGCACACATTTTGATTCCCTAGAGAAGTTAGCAGAGGAAAAGGTCCGGAAAGAGTTCTTGGATAAAAGATTCTTTGAAGTACTAACTAATATCAAATGATAGGAGAAATATGGATATAGGGATAAAGAGCTTAGAAAATGCTTTTAAAGATGGCGGTGAACTATACAAATTTTGTTTATCATGGTCCAAAGTAATATTGGATATAGAGAAGAAAGTGAAAGAATAGGAGAACCAACTGACAAAACTCTCTAAGAATTTTGATCCTCTTACCTCATCATAACAAATCAAGAATGTCAGACTATTGCACTCTTGGATGAAATCAAGAAGCTAGAGAAAGAAAAGAAAAATAGAATCAGCAGGTTAAATGAACTTAGAAGAATAATCATTCCTAAGTTGGAGGCCATGCATGAGGTCCTAAGCGAAGCTCAGACCACAGCCCAGACCAGTGATTTGATAGATCTAACAAGGGCAGATGCATTTACATTCCTGTTGAGCAGTCATATATCAATTTTGGACAGAATGAAGCAAAGTTGGGCAATAGAATTTGTCTAATTGAAGACAACTTTTTCAGACATTCTTCAGTATATGTAAGTATGCTATATGTATACACTTATGCGGCTAATTTCATTGAATTTTTTAAAATTTTGGTGTGCGGACCCTACCCTTTGCCATTGATGTCAAAGGGGGAGTGAGGAGCAGTGAACAATGAGGAATCCAGCTAAGGGGGAGCTCCAAAAATATATATAAAAACAGAGCATCAGCCAAGGGGGAGTATAGTGTGACACTTAGTCATTTTTCACTAAGTGTTGCCATCAATGCCAAAGGGGGAGATTGTTGGCAAGAGACACTATGTGGACTCATTAATGTTGTCATTAATGGCAACAAAAGTTATCCCACACATCTGCAGGACATAATGAGTCTTTACCGGAAGTCAGATTGAAAAGTGTTGAGGTCCGGTAAGCAAGAACAGAGCAGTCAATAAGGTTTGAATCTCTCAGAAGAAGTATCTCAGTGAAGTGTGGATTTGGGGAAGTCAAGAGGAGTACCTTTACTTACAGATTCCAAGGATTTAGCCTCTGGTGATAGATGAAGGAAAAGATATGAATACTTGAGTGACAGGTTCCTGAATGGCAGTGTGGACAAAGGAAGAACTGACTGACAGAACATCAGACATTATTCCGGATGTATTACTGATGATGGTAAAGGTTCTTAAGACATAAGTTATGATTGGCTGACATGATTGATTACTTCTACAAGTATATCCTTGATCCGCATTACTTGGTATGCAAGGATTCAGCTGACAGATTAGAGTTTGAAGAAAATTGACTATTCCGGATGTCGACTAGAAAGGTGATGAAATCTCTTGTGCGGATATATATACAAGATGGATTTAGATGTGAAGGTGTGTGTGTGAAAAATAGTGTGTGAAGAAAAGCAGAAGAGAAAAGTGAAAACAGGTAGACAGGTCTGGAATGTGACAGTACAACAGCATCAAAAGAGAGTTAGAATGAAGTGCAGCAGATCAGTCTATTGAGCTTAACCAGAACTAAACCTCAGCATGTGTGGATGCTTCTCATCAGTTCAAGCATTGAGTTACTTTCCTTTCTTGTAGACAGTGAGTCTCTTGTGCGCAGTGTGCTCGGGCAGTGAGCCCTAATTGGCAAGTGCCATTTTGTATCTTCTATTCTTCTAACAGAGAATATTATCTTGGGTTAATCACCCCGTGGTTTTTTCCCTTAACAGGGTTTCCACGTCAAAATCATTGTGTCATGTGTATTTGTGTTATTTCCTTTTATGATTATGATTGCTTATTTGATCTGGTGTTGCATTAGCTATTAAGGAAGCACTGAAAGTTGAAATTATTAGGATAACTGATTCACCCCCCCTCTCAGTTATCAATAGGGAGATGGCTCTCTTGGAGGATATCATGGAGTCTTGAAGAGAGTTGCCACCTCTCCACTTGGTCTCTCACACATGTGTGAGAGCACAAGTGGATAAGGTGAGGATTTGAATGGATTAGAGGGTGACACTTGTCACCCTCACACTTCTTCTCCCTTGCAAGTGGCATGGGATGAGGAAGGAGAAGGTGACAAGTGTCACCTTCTCATTCCTCAAGGCCAAATTAGAAGACCTATTTTATCTCCTCTTGGAGTGGAGTGTGGGGTTCTTGCTTTTTGCAATTTTTTTCTATTTTGGAGGTTTTGGGAGTGTTGGAGAAATCTTGGAGGCTTGGAAACTTGGAGAATTGTGGGCTCTTCTTCAAAGGGCTTACATTGTTGGGCTTTGAAGGTAAGCTCCATGGCAATAGCTATTTCCCTATGTATATTTTTATTTTAGTGTATGTGCTTGAGAAATTATGTTGGTTGTTATTTTCACTTTTATGTGGGTTGGGTGTTTGTGAGAGCATCTCCATTTGGAGAAAAGGCTCAACTCGTATGGGGTGGGGGAGAGTGAACCTCCTCGAGGTCACCTCCCATTGTTGTTCTTTTTATAGCCTTGATGGCATTCTGTGGAGTTTGGGAGCATTTTGATTTGGCATGAGTGCCATAGTGATTCTTGAGTTTTGTGGAGAAATTATTTGGCTTGAGGCCTTGAGATATTGTGATTTTTGAGTTCTTAGAGTGACTTCTTGAGTTGAAGGGTCCACTCCCCTACCCCTCCAAACTCATTTTAATGAGTTTTGTTATGTGTAAATCCTTGGGAGTAATTTTTGTGTGTTTGTAGATCTCATTGTTGTGGTGTGTTTGTGAAACCGTGTGTTTTCTATCTCCCTAACTCGGGGGTGACCCGCTAGCGAGTCTATGGTAGGGAGGAAGGCGATTTGTGTGGTCTTGGTCCCCATTTTTTTTGGTGTTTGTATTATTGTAGGTTTTTATTGAAGAAATGAAGTTTTTGGAGAAGTCCATTGTTATTTCATTTGCCTTATTTTGTTGGCTGGTTGTGAGCCATGGCTTTGGAGGCCTTAATGTTTGGGGTTGTAAAGTTATTACTCCCTATTGTATTTGATGTTGAAAGCAAATTTTAATGTGAGTTACTCTTTATTGTATGTTCACAAGTATGTTCATTATGTTATGTTGTTGTGCTCATGTGTTTATGGAAAGATGCCAAGATCATATAAATTTGTTGTTATGTATTTCAAAGAAAATATATGTTTATTAGCTTGTTGTTTTTCTTTCATCCAAGAAATTATATATGTTATAGTTTGAAATGGTTGTATGCTAAATAGAAGAGTAAACAAATTAGTGTTTTTGAAATGAGTTTTAGAACAAAATAAATGTGTATGATTCCCATTATTGTGTTCCTATTTTAAAAAAAAAAAGGGATAAGAAAATTGGAATTTTTAGTTTGCAAAAAAAGAAAAGAATATTCTATTAAATTAATTTTCACAAAAAAATTATACTACTGTGTTAGTATGGGTTATAAATCTAGTTATTTTCTCTACTTAGTAATTGTGGTTTTATGTGTGTGTGTGTGTGTGTGTATATATATACATATTTCTTGTTGTTAGTTACATTTTAACCTACTGTTAAAACTGAGTGACACAGTGTATACATAGTTGTGTGTGTATGTGTGTGTGTGTGTATATATATATTCAATATTAATAAATTGTTTTTAAGGTTATGAAATTGAAATGCATTTAGAGCACTGTATATTTTACAGTGATAAACAACAAAGAGCAAACTGTGTTTTGGAGCCAAACCCGTGAAGGTTTCGGTGGAAAAATTTTAATGAAACAAAAAAAAATGAACACAGTGAGTGGCGGCTGAAGCCGCCACCCACTACCCTTGCTGCATATCAGTGTGGGGTGTGGGGAGGAGGCCATGCCTCCACCCCACACTCCTTCCCCTTCTCCAAATCTTAGGTCCACAAAAGATTGGTTATCTCCCCCCCCCAAATCCCCATTTCCTTGGCTTTACGGCGGTGACGACAGCACTTTAGATGGGTCGTCGACCCCAAACCCACGCTCGGCCTTCTTTCGCCCTTTCAACCTGTATCTAATGTGCTTTGTTCACAGCAGCAAATGCATAGTCTTATATATATATGTGTGTGTGTGTGTGTATGTATATTTACAATTGTTTTTGTGGTTCTTTTAAAAACGTAAAAAAAAAGAGGAAAAAAAATATATTATAAGGAAATCAACACTCCCAGAATTATAAAATGGTATAACTATTTATATTTAAATATACACAAAATGTGTGTATATATATATATAAATATATATTTATCTTCAAACATTTATATTTACCTTGTGTATGCATCATAGAATGTATACCTCTGTATGAGAAAGTATTTTGGCTGCCATGGAGGAGAAGACTTCAGCCTGCAAACAAAAATGGAGGAATAAAGAAAAAGAGACAAGAAGGAAGAGGAAAAACAAAATGGAAAGAAAATAAAAGAATAAGATAGGGTTTTTTCCATAAGGAAATAATAGAATAAGGTTAGGGCTTTCATTTGAGAAAACAATAAAAAAATGGAGATAGGGCTTACTTGAAGGATGTGTAGGAAATTAGGAGTTTTATTTTATTTACCCATTATTTTCTTTCCATGTGCACGAGAAACTAAGTTTCCCTTTTGTTTTGTTTTCAAGCCTTTTTGATTTGTTTGACTTACTTGTGTTTTATTCAAGTTGATTTTAATATTCTTTTGGGGTTTGGATTTTTAATTCCATGTGGAGATTATTCTTGTGGGAATGGGAATTGTTTTATTTTAATGGGATGCTTCATCCCTTGGCCTTTTAATTTGTGGCATCCTTATTATTTTCTAGTGGATTTTAATTCAACATTATTGGGGAAACCTTGTGATTTAAATTCCTTTTAATTTAATCGACTTTATCCCGGAAGGGATGTTTTAATTTATTCCCTTTTTCTATCTTTTAAACTTGAGTTAATTAATAAATATAATTGTCAAAATTATATTTATTAAAGGACTTAAGTTTTGAGTTTTAATTTGGCCATTTATTTTAATTTGAATTTTATAATTTTGTTGAGTGGTTAAATTTATTTGACCTTGGAAATTTATTTAATTCATCCTTATATTTGATTATTTTAATTTTTGTATTAATTACTTCTTGGGGATTTCTTTTTAAAATATTTATTTCAATAATTGAAAACGTGTTATGTTGTCGAATTTTTCCTAGATTTTAGGGTTTTATTTTTATGGCATTTTTGTGACTTTCATTTAATCACTCCATTTCATCATGCGACCATCATACCATTGGATGCGTTATTATATTCAATTTTATTATGCATTAGAGTTAGGGTTTGATTTTGATTCAGTTGAAAACATCTCTTTCACCTAGGAAACTTAGGGTTTGAATTAAATCGTTCTAACCCTAGAAGCGGCGCACATCGCGTGACATAACCCTCTAGTTAGTTATCATCATGTAGGGGATTGCGTAGGTAGATGCACTTCCTCAATTTTTGATTGATGTGTGTACGCCTTATGTGTATTACCACTAAGCATGCTGATGCGTGCGAGGGGGTTTGTAGGGACATGCAGAAAAGTTTTTGATATTTCATGTCATGACCACATAAAAAATGTGAACATGACACGTGTATTGCGTGTCATGACCGCATGGGAAATGTGGGCATGACATTTGGTATTAGAGCCCAAGTTTAAACATTGGGCTTGTTTGGGCACATTATTTATTCTGCAATTTTGATTAATTCATAATTACCTCATTTTTGTAGGATGCCTCCCCGACAAGTTCAGCAAGCACGTTCACGCTGCACAGGGTCCGTAGAGGTTCATAGTGACTCTTCAGTTGATGGTCAGGCACGGCCGGCCCCACTGGCCCCACCTATACCTAATATTGGGCCACAAATATTATAGGCACTACAGGCAGTGTTAGATAGGCTACCACCAGCCATAGTTGAGCCACACATAGAGCCACGTGTTGAGTCCCGCGGTGATCCATGAGAGGAACCACGTGTGGAGCCACGAGTGGAGTCACGTGTTGAGCCACGTGTGGAGCCATATGTTGAGATACTAGATACGACGGCAGAGGAGGTTGGATCGGCCTATAGGGCCCGTAGTAGGAGCCCTCCACATCATGCTAGGCATGAGGAGGTAGTGAGGGTGGAGTAGATTGTTCACAGACCTTATGATTATTATGCGGATGAGCCTATCTGAGGGCACAGAGATTAAGGAGACCCCATTAGGGATTTGTTGAGGCTAAATCCACCTACATTCATTAGGACTACAAAGGGAGCTAAAGTTGAGGCTTGGCTCATCAGTCTAGACAAATGCTTTGCGTTGTGTCCTTATGAGGGCAACACAAAGGCATGTGTGGTAGTCCACCTATTGTGAGATGTAGTAGCTATTGGGTGGCGCACTGAGGACTGTAAGTGCCATCTATCATTGAACACACTCACATGGGAGACTTTCATTGAGTGCTTTAATACGCGATATTTATCGAATCACTACAGGTAGCGTCGCATAGATGAGTTTCATAACCTTCAGTAGAGAGGGCTTACTATTTCTCAATATGAGGGAAAATTCACTGAGTTGTCTCGATATGCGGAGTATCTCCATGATGAGAAACTCTTGGTTCATAAGTTTATCAAAGGGTTGAGCCATAGCATAGCAAAGCCTATACGCATGGCAGACCCCTAAACATTGAGTGATGCTGCTGAGAAGGCATACATAGTTGAGGAGATATAGGGATGAGGGCAGAGTTCACGCCCTCAGTTTTAGGATCATGGGCAGTAGCAGCATCAACAGAGTTGCCACAGACCATTGCCACCACCTCAGAGAGGAGGATTTAGTTCCGCATACTTACCTCCTAGGCCTCCATAGTAGCAGCAAAGATCTAAGCACGACAAAGGGCACATGGGGGTCATAATCAAGGTTGGTAGTAGCAGGGCCCATACAGGGACCAAAGGCAGCAGGGAGCACCTGTGGGACCTGCGAGGTCACAGCAATCCTATAGGGGTTCACAAGGGTCCACAAGTCGATCTAGATAGTAGCAGTCAGGTAGGACTTAGACTAGATAGGTATAGGCTTGGGGCCCATGATGTGTGTGTGGTGGAGTGGGAAATCTAGCCAGAGAGTGTCCACAAGGCTTTACAACAGGGGAATAGCCTCTTGCAGGAGGATTAGAGAAAATGGTTAGAGATGTGGGTAGGTCCCACTATATGTTCACAGTAGTTGATAACTGCTAGGCTGACTTTCAGGCATAAATGATTGAGACATCACATATGATAGGGGGTGTCCCCATTTCTAATCTTTTTGACTCTGGTACTACTAACTCTTTCACAGCCTCTTGCAAGAGGATCAGAGAAAATGGTTGGAGATGTAGGTAGGTCCCACTATATGTTCACAGCGGTTGATAACCGCCAGGCTGACTTTTAGGCATCAGTGATTGAGACATCACATATGATAGGGGGTGTCCCCATTTCTATTCTTTTTGACTCTAGCACTACTGACTCTTTCATATCTCCATCATTAGTAGAAAGTTGTAGGCTGGTGGCCTCTAGGCAGGGCGATAGGTGGGAGGTTGAGTTGGCCACAGGGGCCAAGATGATAGTAGATGCCTTAGTCCATGGCCATGAGATATATTTGGGACCCTTTACTATAGTATGTGACCTTAGGGTTTATTACGACCTGCATGAGCAATCTAGTTTCAAGTATTTTAACTCGCAGGCATCTTCCAAAAATTCAAAATTCTAACACTTTGGGCCTCTGTAGTTGTAAAGAATGGTGAAAAAATCAGTTATATGCATTTCGTAATGCATATCGGGTCTAAAGGGGTGCATATACAATTGGGGAATCTTTCACAGGATCCCTAGAATATTCTGTGCTTGTATGTTGGGTTCGCTTGTATATCAAATTTGTATGTTTTAACATACAACAGGATTATACATTGCAAAATATACAAGGAAACATATACAAAGGTGGGATATTCCTTGAAGATTCCCTGTTTGTATGTGAGTGAGATTGTATGTTTGAAATACAAAGGGGCGCAGATGCATTTTCTACAGTGGCAAGGGAAGATACATGCGGCGGGGACTGCAGACATGCAAAGGTCTTTGTATCTCCAAGATGCAAGCAAAATATATAAGGGTCCACCTCATATGTAATGTGCAACAAAATGTGCAAAGGAGAGAGAAAAAGGGTCGGGCCCACCAGTTACATACAAAGGCAATTGTATGTATGCTGACATACATTCAGAACATACAAGTAGAATTATGCATTCCAGACCCGAGGGGTAAGATAGGTGCGGTGGATAAATTTTTGAGATTCGTGGGTCGTATAAAGCGCTTCTATATGCCGATATACAAGCCGATGTGCAGTGGAAGGGATACAAGTTGGATTTGAACTAATTCTCAAATTGCTTTTATAAAATTTGAAGTCTGACTTGTATATAAGGTGATTGTATATGCATCCTTTCTTGCATATACAAGGGCAAAAAGGCAAAAATGAGATGGCGAAAAGTCAGCGGTAGGAGTATGTAGTACCTATGTGGCATGATATTACAAGTGGGTGACTTTTCAGCATTTTTTGGAGCCGTTTGGTTCAGCGATGGAATCAAAATTGAAGGCTATCTTTCATGTTCACAGCAGCGATAATTTTTTGTATCCACGGTCGCATTTGGGCGGGAAAATTTCAGAGGCTTGCTGCTGTTGTGTCCTCAAAGGGTTGCGGGTAGCTGAAGCGTTAATGGCGGGGTTGCAACAGTATGGGTCGATGATGGACTGGTCAACAACCTGATTGAAGATGAATGTCCTTGAGCGGTAGTGCGGATCCTGATTCCATCTAGTCATTCCTCTTTGTCTCCCCATAGCATTGAATATTTCTAGGTGCCATTACTCATGCATTGAATCAGGCAGACTTTTGGTTTGCCTTGTAATTAATTTTTGCTGGGTACACAGTCTTGATATAAAGGCCAAACTGTGTTACTTATTTTGTTGTTGAAAACTAGACAAATTTTGGTGATGTGACAAAAATACAACTTCATTGGTGGCTCTATTCTTGTTGTCTTGTAAGTTTATGAGTCTCATCTTGTATGTTTCATGCATGAGTTCACTGGTTTCATGCTGTTTTATATGAGAAATATTATGTGCATGTGTTTAATCATTTGTCTCCAAGCTGTGGGCATGTTTTCTTTTGAATCAAGATAACTAAGGGTTGTTAAAGTTCAGGAATATAGCTTTTCTATATTAAATGTTTAATCTCTTACTTTTGTTCAAGGAACAAATTAAATGTTTCAGGATAATCATTGAGAAAATGTGTTGCAGCAGGGATACCATTAAGTATGAATGATTAAGCACCTAATTGATGGGAAGTATTTGTAAGGCAGATACTAGAACTCCCCTTGATATCCAATCTTTGGTATATGTTCATGCTAGCTATTCACATGTGTATGTCTATTGACTCCGAGCCCTGAAATAGGCACCAGTCCAGTCTTGTATTGAGGTCATAACCAAGGTCCTAGATTTGCATCCAAATATAAATCAAACTTAAACTTCAAATCAAACCTTTAGGACTTTAGAAGTAGTTTTAGGATCCAAAATCCTCTACCTACAACTAAATATAGGCCCAAAGCTAGCCCCTTTGCACTTATCTCACAGTTTTTGGTCTACATAAGAGAGGATTTATCTGCTTTGTGTCAACATCCCCCAGTCCACAAGCATATCTTATGGATGTTGAATAGGGAATACCCCCTTGGTTCTGCAGAGCCTAAAGAAGAAGAGGAGATATCTATAGAGTCTATCTCCTGTACTGTTAGTCGCTGGCCTAGGAATCCTATTGATCATTGATGGCTACCTTGTAGGGGCAACTGGGAATAAGCATCTAGTCAGATTGAAAGGTAACAAATTTGGCGACTCTACTGGGGACTTAGTAAGGACCCTCATAACACTGATTCCTACTTGTAGGTGGCGACTCCGAGTAATCTCCCAACTGGTCAAAGTGAAATTTATATGCAGGGGAGAAGATCCCAGCATAACCCTTTGCTTGAAGAATTACCCATAAAAATGATGTACAGGAAAAAGGGGGATGTTCAGGCCAGTCAAGAGGGTTCCCCTAGCCCCAGAAATCGTGATAATAATCAAAACAATCCAGGATCTTTAGAGAGGACAGAGCCTTATTTTTCAAACACAGAAGTTGAAATCCAAAATGTATATGAGAAACAGCAGGGTGGTGCTTTGAGAATGAGGTCAGAAGTGTTTCAAGAACGCTCTTTCTTAGATCCTAGTGACAGATTTGAAGAGGTTGAATCTCCAAGGAATGATGATGATGATGACCAGAATATAATGAGACCATCCTCTTCTATGCCCAAAGAGGAACAATTAGCTAAAGAAATCAAAAGTTTAAGAGCTGAATTAGAATATCTGTAGGCAGTAAAAATTAGAGATGACATGAGACAGAAAGTGCAGGCTCTGTGAGTTGATTAGAATGATTCAATCCCTACCCTTGAAAATGCAAATATGCAGAAGGACCAGCATAGAAATGAAGTTCAAGATCAGCAGAATGATCAAAGACAGAATGCAAATAATGCTAGAGCACCATTGAATAATGTAAGAAATCAGAATGCAAATAGAAATGCCAATGCTAATCAATTTGGTAGACAGCCAATGCAGATGGACAGATTCAAACAGCTTATTTTTTATGGCATTCCTGGTTACCCAAACCCTATTGACAAACATGTGAGACCGCAAGTGCCAAAGTTTTTAGGAAATAATACTATGTCAGGAGAAGATCACTTAAAAGCTTTTCAGAATATCATGGACAACTTTGAGGTTGAGCATGAGGATGTTTTTATGAAATTATTTATGCAATCCTTAGTTGACAAAGCCAGAGAATGGTACAAGGGTCTACCTGATAGAAGAGTTTCATCATGGGATGAATTCAGGAGAATATTCAAAGAACAATATGGTGACAAAATGGATCCTAGTTTTTTCATTAATGAATTCACTGGAATCACCAAAGGATGAAATGAACAAGTTGCTGATTTCAATGCTAGATTCATGAAGGTGTTGAACAAATTGCCACATCACCTGAGGCCTAATGACCCTATGTGCATAGTGTTGTACATAATGCTTTTGATGCCAAAACAGCTTCTGGGTTAAGAGATAAGGGTCCTCACAAGCTCAGCGATGCTTTCAAGATTGCAACAAATATTGAAAATAATAGAAAAGCATCTGGTAAGACAAACATAAGAGATGATGTAAAAATTCTACAAAATCCAAACACCAAATCTCAAAGTGTTCAAGGTAATGCATCTACTTCTGAGGATAAATTAGATAAATTGACAACTATTGTCAAGGACCTAAGCTATAGAATGGCTAAAAATGAAAAGGGAGTTGGTCCTGACAGATCGGTTTACCAAAGGCAAGAAAGAAGACCATCATTACATGATATGCCATATAATACCAATTGGCATAATAGTAAACCTATTCTCCCAAAAAGCAACACAAGTCAAAGGATTCAAAATGTTAAAGAAACTCCTGATCCTTTCAAGAAGGCTATAAACATTGTTAATGACACCCCATGGTGCATAATATGTCAGATGCCTCACTCACAGTCACAATGTATGATTGCTCAATCTCTGTATAACAATGTTGTTGCCTGTGATGAGTGCAATGAGCCACATTGCATGGAAGATGATAATGTAAATATGCTATCTATAAATAGGGGATATCCATCTCATATTGTTGATGCAAGCGCAAATAATGAGATTCAGGTCTGCCAGCAGTTTCCCTATGATGAAGATGATGAAGATAATGAAGATAGCTATACCTATGCTCAGGATTCACACAATTTTCTGAATAATTTAAGGAGGCCTTCTAATGAAGAAATTAGAGCCTTCATAGCTGCAGCAGTTGCTCAGGTGAAAAGCAATTACAATCTCAAGGGCAAAGCATAGGTAAGTCACTCACACCAACCAGAGAATACTTTTGCGAGTCAGCCAGTGCACAGTCATAGAGGGACTGAAACACAAAATAAGCAATGGATCACTAACAAGCAAAATTTTAAGTAGAATACAGGTCATGATTCCCAAGGACCAAAAAATAGAATTCCCTAACCTGAGAATCAAAACAAAAATCTTCAGATCAAAGATGACAGTCAGAGAGCCAGGAAAATCAAAGTTGGATCATCCCAAGATAAAAATAAAATTGTGGATCAGGCTACAACTGTCATACAAAATTATGTTCCATTTGACATAATGCAGGTCTTGTCTCAGATAAAGGTTTCTGTTCCATTGATGGAGCTGATGAAAATTGAAGAATGCAGAAATAAAGCAGTATCCTTGATTTCAAGAATATCTTGTCAAGCCAAATTGAATGATGAAACTCAGGGTAAAAAACAAGCTATGTATATTGAAGAGGATGAGGTACCTGAGGTATATCTAGGGATGACCATGACAAAATGTCCTTCATAGGTTGAACCATTTTATGTCTCCCTTGTCATAAATGGAAAAGTGATTAAGAATTGTATGCTGGATTCAAGAGCATCAACAAATATCATGCCTCTGGCTATCATGCAGTAAGTTAGGTTAAAGATAGGTAAGGCATGTGGGAAATGCTATGCCATGGATGCTAGAGAAGTACTAGTCATTGGAATCATGAAAGATGTGGATTTTAAACTAGCAGTATATCCAGAAACGACCTACAAAATAAACATAACAGTTGTTGATATCAAGCCATTGTATGGCATGTTGTTGTCAAGAAGATGGGCAGCATTAATTGGTGGAAGTATGCAATTAGACCTGTCATATGCTATAATCCCAATGAATGGCAAGGATGTCAAATTGATTAGAGAAGAAAGATCATCAGAGACAGTTGAGGACCAAGAGTCAGAGGAGCATATTTGTTTTGTGGACACTGACTGCGACAATTTTAGAGTTGTCTCAGATGTTAAAGGAGGTAAAGAGGGAGATGTGTGCATTCAAGAGCTTGACCAACAGGGTCTTTAGACCATGTATTTTAATGGGGCTTGTTCAAGGGAAGGCTCTGGTGCTGGAGTTGTGCTTCTGTCTCCAACTAGTAAGCTTCTATAATTCTCTTTCTTGCTGAAGTTTGCTTGTACAAACAATATTGCAGAGTATGAGGCTCTATTATTAGGATTGAATGTTGCTTTAAAGCATGGAATCAAGATGCTCAAAGTATTTGGGGATTCAGAGTTAGTTGTTTCCCAAGTTAGAGATAAGTATGCATCAAAAAATAAAAGGTTAAAATAATATAAGCATATTGTCTAGGATACAATTGAATTGTTTGATGCATTCTCAATAAATTGGATAGAGAGATTGAAGAATGTCAGAGCATATTTTCTAGGTAATGTAGTTATAAGGCTAGATGATATCACTTTGTTAGACGTTACAAATGTTGAGGTCAAACTTAGACCTGCAGTGCCAGATAATGTATGCAGCTGGCAAGTGTTTGATGATGATAAGGATTTGTTAAGATTTCTACATTGTATTGATGAATATGAGAACCAAGAAATGGATTTTCAGAACTTTGTAGAGGTTGTAGATGGGAAAGAAACTCTCTTAGGGAAGGAGGAAATGCAACTTAAAACAAATAGAATCCCTAAAGGGCTAGTTGCTTTAGAGAGAGCATTTGACAATAGGGACCAATTTATTACAAAGGCATCTCCCACAAACAAGGATGACCTGGAGGAGATAAACTTGGGGACACATCAAGCCCCCAAAAGGGTATATATTGGCAAACAGCTCAAGTCACACATCAGAACTATGCTGACTACACTATTGAAAAAATATAAGCATGTTTTTGCTTGGTCATATGAGGACCTGAAGGCTTATAGAGAGGATTTATTCTAGCATGAAATCCCTTTGAAGCCTGGAGCTAAACCATTTAGACAAAAACAAAGACCTATCAACCCAACTCTAGCTCCAAAAATGCAGGAAGAGCTTATGAAGCTTAGGGAGGCTGGAATAATCATGCCTATTAGACACTCGACTTGGGTGTCCAACCTTGTTCTGGTTAGAAAGAAGAATGGTGATATCAGACTTTGTGTGGACTTTAGAAATCTAAATATATCTTCTTTGAAGGACAATTATCCATTGCCAAACATGGAGGCCATGTTACAAAAAGTGACTGGCTGTGAACTCTTATCCATGATGGATGGGTTTTCAGGGTACAATCAGGTGAAAGTAAAAGAATCTAAACAGTTCAAAACTACCTTCACTACTCCATGGGGAACCTATGTATATGTGAGGATGCCATTTGGACTAACAAATGTAGGTGCCACATTTCAAAGGGCAATGGATGTTGCTTTTGCAGGATTGATTGACTCGATCTTGGTGGTGTATCAGGATGACTTGACTGCTTATTCAAAAAGGGAGGAGTAGCACTGTATGCACCTGGAGTAGATTTTTATTAGAGCATTAGAATATGGCATCTCACTCAACCCCAAGAAATGTGCTTTTGGGATAATGGAAGGAAAAGTGCTTGGACACATTGTTTCCAAGGATGGAGTCAGGATTGACCCTCAAAGGGTGGCTACAATTGATAAAATTCAAATCCCTAAAATAGTGAAAGGTGTTCAGTCCTTCTTTGGAAAAATCAATTTTGTTAGGAGATTTGTCCCTAACTTTGCAGAAACTACAAAAGATATTTCTAAGATGTTGAAGAAAGGTGAAACTGTCAAATGGGAAGATGAAGTGACTAAATCATTTCAGAATATAAAAGAGGCTATAAAGATGGCTCCTGTGCTAAAATCTCCTAATTTTTCTAAGCCCTTTTAGCTATTCTCATTCACTTCTTTCCACACTATTGCCGCATGCTTACTACAAAAAAATGCAGAAGGTTTTGAACAACCTATAGCTTTCTTCAGCAGGTCATTGCAGGCTACTGAGTTGAAGTATGACATCATGGAAAAGCAGGCATATGCACTGGTTAGAGCAGTCAAGAGCTTTAGGTCATATTTGGTGGGCTCCCATATAGTTGCATATGTGCCTCATGCAACAATCAAGGATATCTTTACTCAGTAGGAGGTAATCGGAAGAAGATGTAGATGGATAAATAAACTACAAGAGTTCAACATTGAAATACAGATCACAAAATTGGTAAGGGGACAAGGTTTGGCAAAACTGATGACACAGTCAAATCTAGAAGCATGCCAAGTGAACATGGTGCAAAATAAAACTATTAATATATCAAAATTTGATTGGTATAAGGACATAGTACATTATTTGCAGAATTTGAATTGTCCTTCCCACTTCAGTGATAGTCAGAAAAGGACCTTGAAGCTACATGAGATCAAATACGTAATTCTTCAAGGAGAGCTGTATTGGAAGAATCCTGAGGGTTTCCTACTGAGATGTGTAGATGAAAATTAGGCTGCCGATATTTTAAATGATCTGCACATAGGAGGATGTGGTGGACATTACACGGCCAAGACAACAGCACACAAAATTCTTAGAGCAGGATATTGGTGGCCAACTCTTTTCTCAGATGCACAAAAGATGGTAAGAAAATGTGACTTCTGCCAAAGATTTTTAGGGAAGCTCAAGTATGAAGGTGCACTACCCCTTAGGACTGTAACTGTAGAGGCCCCATTTCAGTAGTGAGGGATTGATTTTATAGGGGAAATCTCAGAAAAATCAAGTGGAGGACACAATTGGATCCTGGTTGCTACTGATTATTTTACCAAATGGGTTGAGGCTATTCCAGCTAAGAAAGCTACGAGTCAGGTAGTGATGGATTTTATTTTAGAGCACATTATTATCAGATTTGGAGTGCTAGCCACAATTGTCACGGACAATGCCATGTGCTTCAGATCTGGAGAATTTGTTGATTTCTGCAACAAATATGGGATCAATCTGTCATATGCATCACCATATCACCCACAAGGAAATGGCCAAGGGGAATCAAGCAACAAGAGCCTCATGAAAATTATTAAGAGAATGCTAGATAAAAGCAAGAGGGCATGGGATTCAAAGTTAAGGATGGCACTATGGGCTAACCAGATGATGGTGAAGGAATCAATTGGAAGGTCACCTTTTGAGTTAGTGTATGGTGCACCAGCTAAGCTACCTGTGAACAACTTTCTGCCAGTTTATAGATTTATACAAGAGAATGATATGAAAATTGAGGACTCCATGACTGAAAGGATAAACCAGCTAGTTGCATTGGATGAAATCAGAAGAGAGGCACACATGACAAACATCAAGAAATAGCAGAAGATGAAATATTTGTTTGATAAAAAGGCTACAGAAAGAAAGTTTTAGATAAGTGACTTGGTCCTTGTTTGGAATGCAAAGAGCCAAGATAAGGGTAAACATGGCAAATTTGAGCCATTATGGATGGGTCCATATCAAATTAACAATATTCATGGAGACAATTCCTACTTCCTCCAGGCCTTAAGTGGTGAATGGCTAGAACTACCAATGCACGGTCAATTCTTGAAGCCCTAATTTTCATAAGTGATCATCCTCTGTGCACATTTGTAAGTTAGATGTAAATAGTATGTGCTCGCCCTGTATAGTCAGTCATGTTTTGAGTTTTGGGTTTTGTCTAGTCTACCCCGGAGTAGCTTGGTTCTCGCTGTAGCCTTGTGCCTACACGTCCCCGATCGGAGCCAATGTTACCACTTGCATGAGCAATCTAGTTTTAGGTATTTTAACTCACAGGTATCTTCCAAAAATTCAAAATTCTAACACTTTGGGCCTCTGCAGTTGTAAAGAATGGTGAAAAAATTAGTTATATGCATTTCGCAATGCATATCAGGTCCAAAGGGGTGCATATACAATTGGGGAATCTTTTGTAGGATCCCTAGAATATTCTGTGCTTGTATGTTGGGTTCGCTTGTATATCAAATTTGTATGTTTTGACATACAAAGGGATTATACATTGCAAAATATACAAGGAAACATATACAAAGGTGGGATACTCCTTGAAGATTCCCTGTTTGTATGTGAGTGAGATTGTATGTTCAACATACAAAGGGGCACAGATGCATTTGCTATAGTGGTAAGGGGAGATACATGCGGCGGTGCCCTCAGACATGCAAAGGTCTTTGTATCTTCAAGATGCAAGAAAAATATATAAGGGTTCACCTCATATGCAATGTGCAACGAAATATGCAAAGGAGAGAGAAAAAGGGTCAGTCCCATCGGTTACATACAAAGGCAATTGTATGTATGCCGACATACATTCAGAACATACAAGTAGAATTATGCATTCTGGACCCGAGGGGTAAGTCAGGTGTAGTGGATAAATTTTTGAGATCCGTGGGTCATATAAAGCGCTTGTATATGCCGATATACAAGCCGGATTTGAACCGATTCTCAAATTTCTTTTATAAAATTTGAAGTCTGACTTGTATATAAGGCGATTGTATATGCATCCTTTCTTGCATATACAAGGGCAAAAAGGTAAAAATGAGATGGCGAAAAGTTAGTGGTAGGAGTATGTAGTGCTACGTGGCACGATATTACAGGTGGGTGGCTTTCAGCATTTTTTGGAGCCATTTGTTTTAATGATGGAATCAAAATTGATGGCTATCTTTCATGTTCGCAGCAACGATAATTTTTTGTAGCCGTGGGCATGTTTGGGCTGGAAAATTTTAGAGGCTTGCTGCTGCTGCGTCCTCAAAGGGCTGCGGGTAGCTGAAGTGTTAATGGCAAGGTTGCAGCAATATGGGTTGATGATGGATGGGTCAACAACCTGATTGAAGATGAATGTCCTTGAGCGGCGGTGCAGATCCTGATTCCATCTGGTCATTCCTCTTTGTCTCCCCATAGCATTGAATATTTCTGGGCGCCATTAATCATGCATTGAATCGAGTGGACTTTTGGTTTGCCTTGTAATTAATTTTTGCTAGGTACATAGTCTTGATATAAAGGCCAAACTGTGTTACTCATTTTGTTGTTGAAAATTGGACAAATTTTGGTGATGTGACAAAAATACAACTTCATTGGTGGCCCTATTCTTGTTGTCTTGTAAGTTTATGAGTCTCATGTTGTATGTTTCATGCATGAGTTCACTGGTTTCATGCCATTTTATATGAGAAATGTTCTATGCATGTGTTTAATCATTTGTCTCCAAGATGTGGGCATGTTTTCTTTTGAATCAAGATAACTAAGGGTTGTTAAGGTTCAGGAATATAGCTTTTCTATATTGAATGTTTAATCTCCTACTTTTGTTCAAGGAACAAATTAAATGTTTCAGGTTAATCATTGAGAAAATGTGTTGTAGCAGGGATACCATTAAGTATGAATGATTAAGCACCTAATTGATGGGAAGTATCTATAAGGCAGATACTAGAACTCCCCTTGATATCCAGTCTTTGGTATATGTTCATGCTAGCTATTCACATGTGTATGTCTATTGACTCCGAGCCCTAAAATAGGCACCAGTCGAGTCTTGTATTGAGGTCATAACCAAGGTCCTAGTTTTGCATCCAAATATAAATCAAACTTAAACTTCAAATCAAACCTTTAGGACTTTAGAAGTAGTTTTAGGATCCAAAATCCTCTGCCTACAACTAAATATAGGCCCAAAGCTAGCCCCTTTGCACTTATCTCATAGTTTTTGGTCTGCATAAGAGAGGATTTATCTGCTTTGTGTCAACATCCCCCAGTCCACAAGCATATCTTATGGATGTTGAATAGGGAATACCCCCCTTGGTTCTGTAGAGCCTAAAGAAGAAGAGGAGATATCTATAGAGTCTATCTCTTGTACTGTTAGCTGCTGGCCCAGGAATCCTATTGATCATTGATGGCTACCTTGTAGGGGCAACTAGGAATAAGCACCCAGTTAGATTGAAAGGTAACAGGGTTATGACATTAGGATCCTACGGTGTGGTTTTGGGTATGAACTGGCTTTTGGCTCATAGGGCCAAGCTAGATTGTCGCTAAAAGGCGATTAGCTACTTAGACAATCATGGTACATCAGTTGAGATAGTGGGCATTCAAAAGCCCATAGCAGTTCATATGATATCCACTCAGCAGCTTAAGACTACATGTGGAAGGTATGTTAGATGTTCGCTATCACGATTAGTGACAGATCAAAGGACGAGCCTGAGGCATCATTAGATAACCATCCCATCTTGAGAGAGTTTGCCGATGTGTTTCTAGTAGAGTTACCGGGGATGCCACCCCGTTGTGAGGTAGACTTTCATATTGATTTAGTGTTGGGTGCCGAGCTAGTGTCTCATGCACCCTATAGGATGACCACTCATGAGCTCATAGAGCTCAAGTTGTATCTTGAGGACTTTCTCGAGAAGGGGCACATTCGACCAAGTGTTTCACCTTGGGGTGCTCCATTCATCTTCGTGAAGAAGAAGGATGGGTCTCTTCATTTATACATGGATTATAAGCAGTTGAATAAGGTGACGGTGAAGAACCGTTATCCTCTACTTAGGATTGATGATCCTTCTATTAGATGCAGGGAGCCAGGGTGTTCTCTAAGATTGACCTAAAGTCTGATTATCATCAATTGCATATCACAGAGGTGGACATCCATAAGACTGCCTTCCAGACTCGATATGGCCACTATGAGCTCACTGTGGTACCCTTCAGTTTGACGAATGCCCCTGCAGTGTTTATGAGTCACATGAATAGGGTATTCTGTACCTACTTAGATTGGTTCGTGATTATCTTCCTTGATGATATATTGATCTATTTGTAGACTGAGGAGGAGCATGAGGAGCACCTACATCAGGTTTTGTAGTGTTTGGGGGAGCAGAATCTTTACGGGAACCTGGCAAAGTGTGCATTTTTTAGGATAGAGGTACAGTATTTGGGGCACATCCTATCTGGTGATGGAATCTTCATAGATCCATCAAAGATTAGGGCTATCATATATTGGCTGTCACCCACTAGTGTGATAGAGGTCAGGAGTTTCATTGGGTTAGCTGGTTATTACCGTAGGTTTATTTACGGTTTCTCTCAGATAGTGCACCCCATCACTTCCCTTCACCGGAAAGGGAAGAGTTTTACTTGGATTGAGCAGTGTGAGAGGGCCTTTGGGGTCCTCAAGGAGCATCTTACCAGGGCTCCCATTTTAGTGGTTCTTGATCCAGCAACAGATTTTATGGTTTGCATGGATACATCTTGAGGGTTTGGGAGCCGTACTTATGCAGGGTGGTAGAGTGATCACGTATGAGTCGTGAAAGCTCAAGACCCATGAGCTGAACTACCCCACTCATGATTTAGAGCTCGTAGTAGTGGTTCATGCTCTAGTTCGTTGGAGACATTTATTATTGGATCGTCACTTTAAGCTTCATTCAGATCATCATAGCCTTTAGTACATATTCACACAACTGAATCTAAATGCCCGTCAGTGGCATTGGATGGAGTTTCTCTGCGAGTACAACTTTGATGTCCACTACATCAAAGGGAAGGAGAATGTGGTTGCTGATGCATTGATTCAGAGGTGCCATGAGATCCTGACCATGACTCTGAGTGTGGACTTGAGAGGATGCATTATTTAGCATCTGCCTGAGGATGAGTGGTTTCTTGAGGTGCAACAAGAGATCCAGTCACAGAGGGCCCTAGTGGGCAAGTTTGCAGGATACTCACTTGAGGCAGATGGGTTACTTCATTATCGATAGCGCATCTATGTACACCACGTAGGTGACCTACGTACTGTAGTGTTATAAGAGGCTCATAGAGCACCATATGCAGCACATCTAGGGGTGAAGAAGATGCATGTCAATCAACTACAATTGTACCATTGGGCAGGTATGAGGAAAGATATTGCAGAGTTTGTTGCTTGATGCCTTGAGTGCCAGAGGGTCAAGGTCGAGCATCAGTATCCAGCGGGTCTTCTATACCCTCACGAGATACCTGAGTGGAAATGGGACACCATTTCCATGGATTTCATTGTTGGTCTTCCTATGTCTTCACATCGCCATGATGCCGTCATGGTGATAGTTGACAAGTTGACCAAGGTGGCACATTTCTCACCTGTATGCACGATGTATAATGCACTAATAGTGGCTAGAGTATTCTTGGACGATATTGTGATATTACATGGGGTACTTCGCTGCATCATTTTTTACAGGGACTCAGTGTTCACTTCAGCTTTTTGGAGGGCTTTGCAGTAGGCATTGGGTACACAAATCAACTTTAGCTCTGCTTATCACCCCAAGACAAATGGATAGATAGAGCGGATGAATCAAGTGTTGGAGGACATGCTCCATAGGTATGTTATGGACCATCAGTCTATATGGGAGGAGTATCTGTATCTAGTTGAGTTTGCCTACGATAATGGGCATCACAGCTCGTTGGGTATGCCTCCTTTTTAGGCTTTATATGGCAGACCATGTAGGACACCATTGAGTAGGGATCGGATAGAGGATAGGGTTACCATTGGTCCAAAGTTGGTTCAAGATATGGAGTAATAGGTCACACTGATTAGGTAGAGATTTCAAGAGGCACAAGATAGACAGAAGAAGTATGCCGATGCTAAGAGACTAGATCGGAGCTTTTCAGTTGGTGACAGAGTATTCCTTAGAGTGCGGCCACACAAGAGTCCAATCCGTTATGGAAAGGGCTCTAATCTCGCACCACAGTTCATAGGAATTTTTGAGATCTTGGAGCGGATAGGACTTGTAGCCTATCATTTAGCGTTGCCACCTAGCCTATCATGCATCCACGATGTTTTTCATGTTTATGTATTGCGGTGATATATATCTAATTTATCTCATGTATTTGATTGGAGTGCTCTAAAAGTAGAGGCAGATGGTCAATTGGCTTTGGAGCCAATTTGCATATTGGCTCGTCAGACGCTGGGCCTTTGAGGTTGAGATATGGACCAATTTATGGTCCAGTGGGATCGTTATGATAAGGTCATAGCGACTTGGGAGGATGCAGCTAGTTTGAGGGCACTCTATCCTCACCTTTTTGATGACTTCTAGGAGGAAGTTTAATCTTAGGGGGGGAGGATGTGAGGCCGATTATTTTTACTTTCCTATTTTGATCATTTTACATTATAGTTAGTGACATTATTAGACATTTAGAGACTATTATTTCCATTATGCAGATTTAGACTATATCTCCTGATTTTGGATTAGCATTGATTAGTCATGTGGTGATTTGATTTGATCATATTTTGATGCTATTATGATGTTAGACATGTGAGATATATTTGATGATGATTATTGATGTGATTACGAGTTTATTATGTGGATTTATCATTTGATGATGATTATGAGACATTAGATAGAAAACACAGTTTTAATCTTAATAATGATGTGAATGATTAATGTTGTATGCAGTGACATGACTTTAATTTTTGTTGCTTCGGCTATGATTTATCTATGATGTGATTGACCGCTTGATCGAGTTGCGCAGGTTATATTCCCAGGCCATGGGAAATTGGAGGTAGTTTTCACACATATGAAATTCCCTGTAAATTTGATCCATTCCCAAGAGGGATAAGGATCACATTTGATTGGATGATGTTTTCGTGCATGCTTGATTTATTTATTTGGCCTAGTTCACCCTTTTTAAATTGATTTATATCATGTGTTGTATATTTATATTTGGTTTACACCATTTGGTGTTATTTTATTTATGGACCATTTAAAGTGATTTTATACCTCCCTAGGTGTTTATTAGTGTCCCAAACTTACCCTAGGTGGTAACCCTAGGGTCTAGGGTCCATTTGGAATTACTAAACCCTAGGGCAACTCACTTTTAGTCACTCTAAACTTGGGTTTAGTAAATGTGACGAAATTTGAAATGGCTAAGGATGGGAGATGAGTCATGCTTTGGGAAGGACCCATCTCCCTTCCCAAAGTTTGGGGATTCCTTCACCAAGAAGACTTGGGAGGTCTTCAAGACCCCCAAGTGTGTGGGATCTCCCTCCAAGACTCTCACACACATGTGAGAACATCTTGGAGGGAGATGGCTCTCTTGGAGGATAAGAGGATGCCATGTGGCATCCCTTATCCTTATGGAGTCTTGAGGAGAGTTGGCACCTCTCCACTTGGTCTCTCACACATGTGTGAGAGCATAATTGGATAAGGTGAGGGTTTGAATGGATTAGAGGGTGACACTTGTCACCCTCACACTCCTTCTCCCTTGCAAGTGGCATGGGATGAGGAAGGAGAAGGTGACAAGTGTCACCTTCTCATTCCTTAAGGCCAAATTGGAAGGCCTATTTTATCTCCTCTTGGAGAGGAGTGTGAGGTTCTCGCTTTTCATAATTTCTTTCTATTTTGGAGGTTTTGGGAGTGTTGGAGAAATCTTGGAGGCTTGGAAACTTGGAGAATTGTGGGCTCTTCTTCAAAGGGCTTCCATTAGTGGGCTTTGAAGGTAAGCTCCATGGCAATAGCCATTTCCCTATGTATATTTTTGTTTTAGTGTATGTGCTTGAGAAATTATGTTGGTTGTTATTTTCACTTTTATGTGGGTTGGGTACTTGTGAGAGCATCTCCATTTGGAGAAAAGGCTCAACTAGTATGGGGTGGGGGAGAGTGAACCTCCTCGAGGTCACCTCCCATTGTTGTTCTTTTTATAGCCTTGAGGGCATTCTGTGGAGTTTAGGAGCATTTTGATTTGGCTTGAGTGCCATAGTGATTCTTGAGTTTTGTGGAGAAATTATTTAGCTTGAGGCCTTGAGATATTGCAATTTTTGAGTTCTTGGAGTGGCCTCTTGAGTTGAGGGGTCCACTCCCCTACCCCTCCAAACTCATTTTAATGAGTTTTGTTATGTGCAAATCCTTCGGAGTAATTTTTGTGTGTTTGTAGATCTCATTGTTGTGGTGTGTTTGTGAAACCATGTGTTTTCTACCTCCCTAGCTTGGGTGTGACCCACTAGCGGGTCTACAATAGGGAGGAGGGCAATTTGTGTGGCCTTGGTTCCCCATTTTTTTTGGTGTTTGTATTATTGCATGTTTTTATTGATAAAAAAGAAGTTTTTGGAGAAGTCTATTGTTAATTCATTTGCCTTATTTTGTTGGTTGGTTGTGAGCCATGGCTTTGGAGGCCTTAATGTTTGGGATTGTAAAGTTATTACTCCCTATTGTATTTGATGTTGAAAGAAAATTTTAATGTGAGTTACTATTTATTGTATGTTCATTATGTTATGTTGTTGTGCTCATGTGTTTATGGAAAGATGCCAAAGATCATATAAATTTGCTGTTATGGACTTCAAAGAAAATATATGTTTATTAGCTTGTTGTTTTTCTTTCATCCAAGAAATTATATATGTTATAGCTTGAAATGGTTGTATGTTAAATAGAAGAGTAAACAAATTAGTGCTATTGAAATAAGTTTTAGAACAAAATAAATGTGTATGATTCCCATCATTGTGTTCCTATTTTTTTTTTTTAAAAGGGATAAGAAAATTGGAATTTTCAATTTGCAAAAAAAATATATATATTCTGTTAAATTAATTTTCACAAAAAAATTATACTACTGTGTTAGTATGGGTTATAAATCTGGTTATTTTCTCTACTTAGTAATTGTGGTTTTATATATATTTCTGGTTGTTAGTTACATTTTAACCTACTGTTAAAACTGAGTATTACTATATATATATATATATATATATTTATATACTGAATATTAATAAACTATTTTTAAGGTAATGAAATTGAAATGCATTTAGAGCAAACTGTATATTTTACAGTGATAAACAACAAAGAGGAAACTGTGTTTTGGAGCCAAACCCACAATGGTTTTAGTGGAAAAAATTTATTGAAACAAAAAAAAATGAACACAGTGAGTAGCAGCTAAAGCCACCACCCACTACCCTTGCTGCGTATCAGTGTGGGGTGTGGGTGGAGGCATGGTGTCCTCCCCACACCTCTCCCCATTCTCCAAATCTTAGGTCTGCAGAAGAGGCTGCCCCCCCCCCCCCAAACCCTCATTTCCTTGGCTTTACGGCAGTGGCGACAACACTTCAGATGGGTCGTCGACCCCAAACCCACACTCGGCCTTCTTTTGCCCTTTCAACCTGTATCTAATGTGCTTTGTTCACAACAACAACTACATAGTGTGTATATATATATATACATACAATTATTTCTGTGGTTCTTTTGAAAACGCAAAAAAAAGAGGAAAAAATATATATAGTATAAGGAATCAACACTCCCAAAATTATAAAATGGTATATCTATTTATATTTATATATACACAAAATGTATATATATATATCTTCAAACATTTATATTTACCTTGTGTATGCATCATAGAACGTATACCTTTGTATGAGAAAATATTTTGGCTGCCATGGAGGAGAAGACTTTAGCCTGCAAACAAAAATGGAGGAAAAAAGAAAAAGAGACAAGAAGGAAGAGGAAACACAAAATGGAAAGAAAACTAAAGAATAAGATGGGATTTTTGCCATAAGGAAATAATTGAATAAGATTAGGGTTTTCATTTGAGAAAACAATAAAATAATGGAGATAGGGCTTACTTGGAGGATGTGTAGGAAATTAGGAGTTTTATTTTATTTACCCATTATTTTCCTTCCATGTGCACAAGAAACTAAGTTTCCCTCTCTTTTCCTTTTCAAGCCTTTTTGATTTGTTTGACTTTCTTGTGTTTTATTCAAGTTGATTTTAATATTCTTTTGGGGTTTGGATTTTTAATTCCATGTGGAGATTATTCTTGTAGGAATGGGAATTATTTTATTTTAATGGGATGCTTCATCCCTTGGCCTTTTAATTTGTGGCATCCTTATTATTTTCTAGTGGATTTGAATTCAATTTTATTGGGGAAACCTTGTGATTTAAATTCCTTTTAATTTAATCACTTTTATCTCGGAGGGGATGTTTTAATTTATTCCCTTTTTCTATCTTTTTAACTTGAGTTAATTAATAAATATAATTGTCGAAATTATATTTATTAAAGGACTTAAGTATTGAGTTTTAATTTGGTCATTTATTTTAATTCGAATTTTATAATTTTGTTGAGTGGTTAAATTTATTTGACCTTGGAAATTTATTTAATTTATCCTTCGATTTAATTATTTTAATTTTGCATTAATTACTTCATGGGGATTTCTTTTTAAAATATTTATTTCAATTATTGAAAATGTGTTATGCTGTCAAATTTTTCCTAGATTTTAGGGTTTTATTTTTATGGCATTTTTGCGACTTTCATTTAATCAGTCCATTTCATCATGAGACCATCATACCATTGGATGTGTTATTATATTTGATTTTATTATGCATTAGAGTTAGGGTTTGATTTTGATTAAGTCAAAAACATCTCTTTCACCTAGGAAACTTAGGGTTTGAATTAAATCCGTTGTAACCCTAGAAGCGGAACACATTGCGTCACATAACCCCCTAGTTAGCTATCATCACGCAGGGGATTGTGTAGGTAGATCCACTTCCCTAATTTTTAATTGACATGTGTATGCCTTATGTGTATTGCCACTGAGCATGCTGATGCATGCGAGGGGGTTTCTAGGGACATGCAGAAAAGTTTTTGATATTTTGTGTCATGACCATATGACAAATGTGGACATGACATGTGTATTGCATGCCGTGACCACATGGGAAATGTGGGCATAACAAAATGGACTCATTAATTACTAAACACATATCAGACCCATTCGTCCTCTACAAAAGATGGGAAATGTATGCAATGTGCAAAGTGTTTGTCTTTTAGGGCTTTGAATTCTAGTTTGAGATCAAAATTCTCATCTCTTAACTGTTTGTGGTATATTTCCATCAATTCTAAGTCTCCAAAGTTTTCAATGTTTGCATGAATATAAACCCTAATATCTTCTACATGCAGAACACTGTACGAGATACTAGAAAACACACCCAAGGGATCAACTTCTATAGATTTATGAGGATGTTTCTTGAATTTCGGTCTTGACCTCTCAGTGACTTCACAACCATAGGAGTAGCCATTCTAGCAATGAAATTTGGAGAAATTTTGCAAAGAAGAAATACCTTTTTTGCCTTAGGGTTTGTTGCAACTATTGGAGCAAATTTCTACTTGGTTTTGATCTTCAGCTTCAACTTTAATAATTTGCAGGATCTTTTGTCAGAGCTCTTCTTTCTTTTTTTTTTTTAAGATAATGCGCCTGGTAAACTTTTTAATGTGATTGGCGATGCTGGTGCAACACGCCCTCCGGCTCCACACGAATGCTTTTTCCTAGAGCAATGAACTGGTGAGGCCACAACATGGGGGACCTCATCCCCTAGGAAGAACACTTCAAACCCGGGAGTTCGTTGGCCCAGCGAAGGCATAAAGCCTTGCGAGCTCGTTGGCCTAGCGGGGGTTTGAACTTTGGTGGCTACCACTACAACTGAGCGACTGAACCACCGAACCATGCCGTCATCGGTAGAGCTCTTCTTTCTTTTTCATGAGTGCAAAGTGTTGAAAATGATGAATGCAAAGCCTTTTATCCTTGTGCAAAAACCTAATTCCTTGTTGCAATAAATGCACACTTTAAGTCATCTGGTTACCCTGTTTTGAGTGAATTTTATGAATCACAGTGCAGATCTTCAAATCATTATCCAAGTGAGTTGACAACATAACTTTAGCCTTTCAAAACAAACCTCTAAATCCGTAGACCATAGAATTGCATTTTCAGATCATACCGGACCTGTTTGTGTAATTTTTTACTGGATAGCTGTCGGAATCAGATTTACTCATAAATTCTTTAGATCTATATGCAGACTTCTCAATTTTAACTAAATGATTTTAGATGAACCTCCAAAGGCTCTTTAATTTGTAACCTCAGATTCTTACTCAATGTGCCGAATTCAGGCACTTACTAACTAGCTAGGGGAATTTGATCTTCTTGTTAGCTCCCCCTGAGCCAGAGCTCACTTTTTAATTTCTGGAAGGATTATCAGCATAGATTTTGGTGTGGACCCATCACCAATATTCATCACACTCTTCTTTACCCAAGTCTTTCTCATCTCCTTCTGAATCTCATCCGCATTCACTTTACCTTTGTCTTTGTCTTGTTTCTAATCATGTTTCACTAGACCTTTTCCATCATTATCTATGTTCCTGTAGAATCTAGCTATATGACCGGATTTATTGCAATTGTAACACAAAACATTTCCTTGCTTGTTTGATTGATATCCTCTTGATCTACACTGATTAACCATATGCCCCATTCTATTGCATGTAAAGCATCTACCATTGAAAGAATTGTTCATTTGCATATTTCTGCATTCATGAGATTTGTGACCATACCTTTTGCAATTAAAACATTGACTGGAGAAGGATGCATTATTCTAATTCATTCTACTCCTACACTGAGTTGCTTTATGACCAAATTTGTTATAGTTGAAGAAACTTCCATTGAAGGATGGATATCTTTGAGCATTAGGTTGTCTTACTAGAGGTCTTCTAGGCCTATTTCTTTGTTTTCCTAATCCAAAGTTCTTTTGACCAGATCCAAAGCTTTCACCTTTCTCATATCCCAAGCCATGCTTATCATCTACCCTCTTTTGACTTTCAAGAAGAACTTCAAGTTGGGCTGAGCTTATCTTGAATTTTTCTTTGTATTCATTTGCAGTTTGAAGATCTTGTTTAAGAGTGTCAATCTGGCTCTCAAGTTGTTCTTCATTGTATCTGGCTTCTTCAAGATTAGATTCAAGATGTCTGATTATTTTGTCCATTTTGTGGCAGTCCTTTATTTTCTCCTTGAGGGATTGTTTTAAGTTATCTTTAGTCTTTCTCTTTTCTTCAATTTCTTGGGTAAATTTCATAACCCCTTATTCCATTTCATGTCTTATCATAGTAACTTCTTTTGACAACTTCTCACATAGATTAATTTTCTCATTCAAATCCTCATCAGTAATATTGGCTTCATTCTGATTTGCTAACTTCTGAAGTAGTTCCTTTCTCTTTTTCACAGGATTACTGAGTTTTTCTTTCAGCTCATTGATGAAATCATCATCTTCCTTGAGTCACTCTCTCAAATTATTGACCTTAGACTGGGATTGTTTAAGATAATCTAGGTAGACTGAAGTTGTTCTTTCATACCATATGCATCCATTGAGATTCCCAGATCTTCCTCAAGCTGTTAGACTTTTTCTGAGCAACCAAGCTCTGATACCAATTGTTGGAAGCAAGGTAGATAACTGAGAGGGGGGGTGAATCAGTTATCTTAAAATTTTCTTAATTTAACTTTCTTAACATCCAGTTCTATATCAAAACATGAAAGCATAAGCAACCATAAGAACATAAATGAAATTAACACACATAACACAAGGATTTTTACGTGGAAACCCTGTTAAGGGAAAAACCATGAGGTGACTAACACAAGATTGTATTATCTTCTAAAAGAATAAGAAGTACAAAATGGCACTTGTTAGTTAGGGCTCACTTCCCGAGCATACTACTCACAAGAGGCTCACTGCCTACTAGAGACTTACAGATGATACCAATGTGTTTGAAATGATGAACAACATCTACATATGCAAGAATTCAATTCTGATTAGGCTCAATATACTGATCTAGCACATTTCATTTTTCCTCTGCTTAGTGTCACTCTTCTATCACATTCCAAGCTTGGATTACTATCTTCATACTTTTCTCTGCTTTTCTTCACACTTCATACAATCTACAATCACTATCACATCCATGCCTTCACAAGCTTGAATCCATCAGGTATATATATCCTCATCAAGAATTTCAAACAACTTTCTAGTCGGTGACAAGAACACTTAGGATATTTACAAAATACTATTCTGTCGGCTGAATTCATACTTGATAGATGATGCGCACCAAAAACTTAGGCATAGAAATCATTACCTAAGTCAACCAAGATCATATAACACCTCAAGTTACTTGATCAACACCTTCTGCACATCTCGATTGAGGTCTGATACTCTGTGGGCTAGTTCTTCCTCTGTTTGCACTGTCTAACTAAAGTCCGATACTCAGATGCTCATATCTTTCACATGATTTGTCACCAGAGGCTAAATCTTTAGAATGCAATAGTTTAAATACTCCTTATTACTCACCCAAATCAGAAACATGCTAGGTTTCACCATCAGAGAGTTCTGGACCCAATCTATCAGACCCTATCATATGCTCTATTCTTGACTACCAGATTAACCTTTCTTCAATCTGTCTTCTGATAGAAGTCGTTTATGCACTGCGGATGTGTGGGATGTACTCCTTTGCCATCAATGACAACACTTATAAATCCTAGCAGTGTCTCTTGCCAACAATTCAGATGGTGCTTGATGATCTGATGACCGTCAACAGTCATTTTTCACTATGTCCAGTAGCCATATGTACATACATGAGACTAAAGAGATGAAAGACTACCATTGTCTTGTTAGGTCATGAGCAACTATGTCTCTAAGTTCTTTAGCACAAGGAACACTGACTATGCAAATAAGGATCTCTTCCCATACACTGAGAATAACACATAGAAGAATAACCTCTTAAGATCAGTCACAACAATGACAGAGTTAGTCAACATAGAAGGAGACTGCCATAGTAGTCTTAGAAGTAAGAAAATGAAGTATGCCATGACTTTCATTGTCAGAGCAATTGACTGCATATAGAGACAAGATGGGTAGTCACATGAATGCACACAAATTATAGACTAATGGTTGCACACACACATTTATCATCAAAAACCTTTGAAAATGATAGTCATGGTATCATTGTAAGTAGTCATGATAGTCAATAACTGGAGGACAATCCATACCATAAGGACAATGATAGAGGTTGTCTTAGAATCTCATCTAATACACAATGAAATTACATGCTCATAGTAAGCTACAAGCGAATTGAATGAAGGACTGAATGAAGCTTCTACAAGAGCATTACAAAGGAGTTATATGCAGTTTATTCAAAAGCATGAGGTATGTATATAATAGACCAAATGATATGAATGATAGTGTTATCCACAGTGTATGGTTTGCTTTACAAAATCCTAGATTATAAAAATTTCATAATGTATATACACAAGTCATGAGAAGCAAAATGAACATCCATAAGTTTGATGCACTACTGAGACTGCTCAGAGTTATTCATCAGAAGATACAACCACAAGAGTCATGAGATATAGTTCAAATATACAGTGAAGGGTTTTATTTTGTAAACCCTAATCAGATCAAAGAAATATAGCAGTGTGTTTACATTATTAGTGACATAATGTGATTCAAACTTTATAAAGATATGGTATATTCAATATCTCATAATATATGCAGGATATGCTAAATGAAAAGTGGATCCACAGTTTTGAAAGCTGCAGGATATGCCCAAACTTTGCAAGAAAGGTTTTTTTTGCATTCAAAATGTAATGCAGAGCATGAAAGACAATGAAAGTATGCACATAGTTTAATCATTGTAGTTACAGAAAGAAAAGAAAGATGTCTTTTTGAACCCTTTAAAAGAGACAAAATGCCATGGGGTTTATCTATAATAAGTGGATCGAGTATAGTTAAGAATTTCCACCAAACCCTAATGCAGCATGGAAAATAGTCAAGTGAAAATAAGGTAGAGATAGTCAAAGATATCTCCATTTATTTGTCATAGGAATAGTAAAAAGCAAGATAAAGTAGAGTGAGGGTTTGTTTCAATAAACCCTAGGATAAAATAACATTATTTCTTCATTGCCAGAGAAAGTGAACAAAGAAACAAATGGATTTAATTTAAATAGCTATAGTTCTGAGAATGCAACTTATCAGAGCTTGAGAAATAGTAGATACAGTGGAAAATACTTTTTTTATGCTCAGAAAAGAGAAGGAAAGTACTAGATCAAGTAAAAGAACCAGAAGCATTGTATAAGTAATGTTCAAAATGCAACACGTATGCCAAATCAACGGCTACAGGAACATAAATAGCACTGAATTACAATTTTTTTTGCTTTAGGAAAACTAGTTTATTGAACTCACCTGTGGCTCTTTGAGGCCATTCATCAGAAAATATAGTCTATAGTCCTTCAAAACAATAGAGAAGTCTCCAAGAAAAGCTACAGAAAACCCTGCATGGTGGCGTACACAATGGAAACAAAAAATTGCAAAAAATGAAATGTTGTAAAAGTTGCTTGACCTTTTCTCTTTTAGGGTTTCATGCCCTAAGAGCTCGATGGGCTTTTGTATTCTTTTTTAATTTTTGCATCTTTTCCTTAATAAGCCCATGGTCTAAGACTTGGAGGAACATGCCTAGCATTTAGCCATGTTAGTGATAGGTGCTACGATGAGTTATACAAGTCTTTTTAAGACTTCTACATTGCTTTTTTCCCTTGAACATTAGGATCACCACATATATGCTTAGATCTTTTATTTCCTTTGCATAAACTATAAATATAAAACATTTAAACATAAATGATGGAGTTATAAATCATTTGATGTTTATTATTATTATTAAATGCAAAAGAGATTGTAAAGTACATGTAAAGTTTAAGTGACCTTGTCATGCCTTGGTATATGCCAAGTATATAGGAGAATGGAGTGGGCAAACACATGCTTAAACATATAGCCTTTTGTTTTGCCTTGGAGTGGAGAGAGATTTACTGAGTCTTAGAGACAGTTATTGATTGAGTGGACTAGTTTGAGAGTATCTAGGAGAGTTTTTATTGCTTTTAGAGTCCTATTGGAGTAGTTTTCATGAGTCATCATGTTGGACTAGGTCATGATGGACTTTTTCCTTCATTATGAGCTCTTGTGGAGAGGATATAGGCCCTATATTCTAGGCTTTTGTGGGCATCTGACCCAGATTTGTTTCTAGCTCCTTGTATGGTGGAACCACTTGGATAGTGGTGGATATAGTCACTTATGTGACTCATTTGTACTCAATTCTAATTATACAACTTTTGGAGACTTGTGATTTTACATTCCTTACTCAAATTTTGACAATTTGTAACTCATTTTACCAGTTTACTTGATATGGAATACAATAGAGACCTTGAATGCCATTGATTGGAGTTTGTGCCTACTTTTCTTATGCATCTTTGTGCTTATCAACTAATTTGATAGAGTTATTTGTGGAGTAAGTTTCATTTCCTCTTAGCTTTTGTGTTAGGATTTAGAGCCTTTTATGCAGAAAATAATAATGTAGGTTGCAAGTTGTGTTTTAAGTGTGAAATCATATTTTCTTCTTAAGAATTCTACATACATAAACATGCTTGTGAAATATTTATGCAGAAATAGAAGTGATAGGTTGTGCAAGAATCTTTTAAGTCATTGTAACAAGTGTTTAAATTTGATATTTTTCATGTTCCTCATTAAGTTAGGTGTATCACTAATTAGAGTTTAATTTCAGTTTTAGTGCATATCCTTCTCACTCTTTTCATTGATAAGACTAGAGAGTAGTCAGTCTTAGGTGATACAAAGTTTAGGAAGCCAGCCTTCTCTAGAGATTCACTCCAATTTCTAGGTGACCCACAACCATAGGAGTGTTTCCATGTTCCTCTAGAGTACTAATTTTCTACAAATTGGTAGTGTGAAAATTTTAGAGATAACAAGAAGAAAGAAGCATCTCTGATAGCACAGATGGCATTTCATGCTAAGAGACAAAATCCATTTGTAACAGATAGTGGTTGCTCCAGCCATGTGACTAGAGATAAAAGTAAGTTTATAAGGCTGTAATAATTGAATGGAGACTTAGTTAAGTTTGGTGATAACACATATAAGAAGATCTACAGTAAAGGAACATTGAGTATTTATGGAAAATCCAAGACTCAGAATGTCTACTATGTGGAAGGACTGAAGTACAATTTGTTGAGTGTAAGTTGAAGATGTGTGACAATGGATACAATCTAACCTTTAATGCAAAAGGTTGTGAAATTAGGAAAGCAAGTTCTGATAAGTTAGTGGCTGAAGCAAGCAGAATAGAGAATAATCTTTACAATCTCAAGGAGATTCAAGGTAAAAGTTGTTTGATGGGACAAATTGATGAAATTTGGCTATGGCATAGAAGATTGGGACATATCAATTTTGACAACCTTGTGAAGGTAAGTTCAAAAAGCAAAGTTAGGTATTCACCTAAAATCACCAAGCCGACAAATACAATTTGTAAGGAATGTTAGCATGGGAAGCAGACAAGGTCAAGATACAAAACAAAAGAATACTCTACTTCAAGACTCTTGGAGTTAGTTCAAACTAACCTATGTGGTCCTACCAAGACACAAGGACTAAAAGCTAAGAGATATTTCATGTTATTGGTTGATGATTTCTCATGAATGACATGGGTAACCTTTCTTAAGGATAAATCAGAAGCCTTTGAAAAATTTAAGGTTTTTAGGTCTTTGATTGAGAAGGAGAGTCGTCTAGCAATCAAATGCCTAAGATTAGACAGAGGTGGAGAATTCACCTCCAACGAGTTTGTGGAGTATTGTGAAAAGCATGGCATAAAAAGGCAGTATTCCACCCCTAGAACATCACAACAAAATGGAGTGGTGGAAAGGAAAAATAGAATGATAAAAGAAATGGCAAGAACAATGCTAAAGGAGGTAAAATTACTTGATGTTTACTGGAGAGAGGTAGTACACACAACAGTGTATATTTTGAATAGAGCGCAGCTAAGGGTAAATGCTGACAAGATGTCGTACGAATTATGGGATGGTAGATCCATGACAGTCAAATATTTTAGGGTGTTTGGTAGGAAATGCTACATCAAAAGAGATGAGGACAACCTTGAAAGCTTTGATTCTAGATGTGATGATGGTATTTTTCTAGGATATTCTAGCAAATACAAAGCATACAAATGTTACAATAAGTGATTGCATAAAATCGTGGAAAGCACTAATGTTAGGGTAGATGAGGACCAGCCACATCTAACTCAAAATAAAGAAGCTAATCAGATGGATCTGTGATACTAGAAGAAAAAGAAGATGCTACTAATGAAGAAGAACCTGAAGAATCAACTAGTAAGGCACCTGCAAGATATGTGTAGAAAGATCATCTAGAACAACAAATAATCAACGATAAGAAAGAAGGTGTGCAAACAAGAAGGAAACTTGCTAGAGGAAATGAACAAGTAAATTTCTCTTTACTCTCTAAGATTGAACCTAAAACATTTAATGATGCTAGTGAGGATGAGGGATGGATCATTGCAATGGAAGAGGAACTCAATCAAATTGAGAAAAATCAGATGTGGGAATTGGTTCCACGACCTTTAAAAAAGAATGTGATAGGAACTAAATGGGTGTTTAAAAACAAGTTGAATGAGGATGGATAAGTCATGAGGAACAAAGCATGATTGGTTTGTAAAGGATATGCACAGGTTGAAGCCATGGATTTTGAAGAAACATTTTCACCTATAGCAAGATTGGAAGCCATTAGGATGTTTTTTGGCATTCTCTATTTATAAGAACTTCAAATTTTACCAATTGGATGTTAAATCTATATTCTTGAATGGGAATCTTAATGAAGAAGTTTATATTGAGCAACCTAAAGGATTTCAGCTACCATAGAAAGAAGACTATGTTTGCAGACTGAAAAAGGCTTTATATGGTCTAAAACAAGCCCCTAGGGCTTCGTATTCTAAGCTAGATAGTTACCTCTAGTAGTAAGGATTTATAAAAGGATGTGAATATAGCAATTTATACTTCAAATTAGAAGGTGAGCACATGTTGATTTTTGTTGCATATGTTGATGTCATGATTTTTTGGTGGAAGTGATGACAAGATGAGAAATGAATTTGCTGATCAGATGTAGAAAGAGTTTGAAATGTCCATGCTTGGAGAACTTTCTTTCTTTCTTTCTTTCTTGTTTTACAAATATCACAATTAGACCAAGGGATATTTATATCACAAACCAAGTATGCCAAGGAAATGCTCAAGAAGTTCAAGATGGAAGACTATAAGCCTATGAGTACCCCCATGATGACAGGATGCAAGTTGAGCAAGAATGATGAATCACCTAATACATATTAGACAATGTATAGATCTATGATAGGTAGCTTGTTGTACCTAACTGCATCTCAACCAGATATCATGCAAGTACTATGCATGGTGGCTAGATTTCAATCTACTCCTAAGGAATCTCATGTTCAAGTAGTGAAGAGAATCTTTAAATATTTGAAAGGTACTATGGAGTATGGATTATGGTACCCTAGAAATGATGATTTTACTTTGAATACATATGGAGATGTTGATTGGGCAGGAAGTATAGATGATAGGAGAAGAACCAATGATGGACCTTTCTTCCTTAGTGATAGGTTAGTATCTTGGCTCAGTAAGAAGCAAGATTTAGTCACATTGTCCACTGCTAAGGCAGAATATGTTGATGTTGTTTCATGTTGTACACAAGTTTTATGGATAAATCAAACACTCAAGGATATAAAGGCAGAGTTTGATGATCCTATTTCTATTCTTTGTGATAATACAAGTGCAATCAATATCTCAAAGAATCATGTGATGCACTCAAGAATGAAGTACATCTCCATTAAATATCATTTCTTGAGGGAAAGAGTTGCATATCAAGAAGTCAAGTTGGAATATGTCAGCACACAAGATCAGATTGCTAATATTTTCATGAAGCCACTCACCAAGGATACTTTTGATTATCTTAGGTAGAAGCTAGGAGTTATTGCTCCTTCTTCTCACAAATAGAAGTACAGCTGTGGCAACTATCCAGGGAGAGGACATCAAGGCATATTTTTCATCCCTATTTTGGACAGCGACTACCTCTTAGGGGGAGTAGGTAGATAGATGGCAATTTGGATGTCACAAGTTCATGTGACATGGTGAGGAGAAGCATTTTAGATAGTAGCAGTTGGTTGTCAAAAATGAGGTTGATTACCTCCCTTTGCCATTGATGACAAAGGGAGAGAGTAAGAGTAAGGGAGAGGAGCAATAGAGCAGCATTAATGCGGAAGCGATAGAGCAGCACTAAGAAAAATTTATGCATGAGTGTTTCCATCAATGAAAAAGGGGGAGATTGTTGATATATTGTCATTGATGTCAAAGTTGGATGACAAAGAAGTTTGATAGAGTGTCTCTGGTAAAGGAGAAGTGCATAGAAGAAAAATGTCTAAGGCAAAGAATAGAAGAGTTATTGATTTGTTGTCATTTTAGGTTGTATGACCAAACTAAGGACTTCATTTTGTTAAAGATCCAAATGGTTATCCCCATTTTCAGTTTGGTGAAGTTTGGGTGAAAACTGGCTAAGTTATAGCCAGTTAGAGTTTTCTTCAGTTCGTAAACTGGCAAGTTTGCTAGTTCTGACTTTTGTTGATTCACTGACATAAGAGAGAGGAAGCACTCTTGATGAAGACTTAGCAGAAAGAAAAAAACTAAGTCTCGCCAAAAGTTGAAAGTTCAAAAGTTATGATTTTGGTCGATTCGCTAACAACGAAGGGAACGCAAAAGGAAGAGTTGGAAAGATAAAGTAAAAATGACTTAGTCAGGAAAATGATTGTTTTGAGAACTTGTTTGAAAGTTTGGTTTTTCACTGATTTGTCAACTAGCCACTAAAGGCTTGAGAAGGCAAGCTTATAAAAAGTTAAGCCTTTGGAAGTTCGAGAGTTTAGATATTTTCTAATTTGAGGACAGGGTGACTAAGGCACTCAAAGTCAAGGTTTGTGTTTTGATCATTTCACCAGCTAAATAGTTTTTGAAGTCAAGGTTAAGACAAAGAAGTTGAAGATTCTAAGTACTTGATCGGGAAAATCTTCATTAGAGAAACTTAGGTTTTCCAAAGTAAGTTTGAAGGTTAGAGTTTTCCTTGAGTTGTCGACAAAGAATATATAAGGTAAGTTTGAATGTTAGAGTTTTCCCCAAATTGGGAACAAAGAATATATAAGGCATTGTTAAAGGAAAGAAAGCTAGAAAGAAAGGTTCGTGGTTTGGAGACTTTGCCGATAGAGGAAAAAAGGAGATGAAAGCAAAGTTTGAAAGTTGGGAACTATGCCTGTAGAAGAAAAGGTGATAGAGAATGTTAGTTCAGAGAATGAGGTTTTCGCCAATAAGGAAGACAAGTGCCAAAGTTTAGAAAAGATGGTTTTCACTAATAAAAGGAAATGGACCAAAAGTTCAAAGAAATGGATATTTTCTGATAAAGGGCTAGAAGTCAAAAGTTTGCAAAAGGTAACTTTTGCCGATAAAGGAGATAGCTCGGTGATAGTTTGAAAAAGGTAAAGTTTGCTGATAAAAGATTAAAAGAATGGGTTCAAGAAATGACAAAATTGTCAATAGAAGAGGATATTTAAAACTAATACTAAAATATTTTTTAAATGGATATTTCTAGCGTGAAACCTAGATATTTTATTAGCGAATAAAGACTAACAGTTTGCATGGTGATGACAATAAAAGAAAAGTAGAAAAATTGGATTTTTGCATGCATGAGGATATTAACAAAGCAATTTTTGTAACAACAAAAAAGAAGATTTATTGCATGTGTAAAGCTACATGCAGAATTAATTTTCTAGACATGTAGAAAAGTAGAATTGTAGAAAAGCCAGAGTGGAGTACGGACATGCAATAAGTGCAAATACATGCAAAAAGTAGAAGTGTAAAAAAATTGGAGTGTACACATGTAGATGTGCGAGTGTATACAAAGATAGCAGTATATATATAAGCGATTTAAAATAGAATCAAGGTGTGTGATAGAGAGATGGATTGATGCAGATGTGAGAATAATTTAGTGCAGAGTGAATTTGTGTGAGCAGTGTAAGAGGAGAAGACTGTATATGATTTGAATCGATGCAATTGAGGTTTATGAAGAACCAAATGGCTACATACTTGAATATGTAATGAACTAATGAGGTTGATGCCTCTTATGGACTGAGTTGGTGCTCTTAAATCATGGATTTGGTGATTCCTTAGAGTTGGTGCTCTTAAACATTGTAATCGATGGTTTCTTTTGTGAGGCTGGATTAGGACGGTAGATCCTAGCAACATTTCTCACCATGGTTTTTCCAACATTGGATTTTCCATGTATATCTAGTGTTCATGTGTGCATGTTTTCTTGTTGTTGATATTATTGCACTGAAAGTTAATTTTGATATTCATTCTAGAGGCTTGAAGTTTTAAGTTTTATTGATCTACTGATTTACCCCCCTCAATAGATTGCTTGTGTTCTAACATAGAGAAGCTCTAACATGTTAGAAAATTTTGAATCACTGGAAGTGTCATATGTGTTGGCAAGAGACACTGCTACACATGATAGATTTTGTCATTGATGGCAACTAAGATCATCCCAATCATCCACATAACACAATTTGTTCACACTAGAAGTCAGAATCAAAATTTGTCTAAGTCAAGGCAGTCAGGAATAGAGTAGGTGATAGGGTTCGGTATCCTAGTCTAGATCTATCTGGTGGAAAGGAATCATTTACTGTGGATCTGAGGTAGTTGTAAGCATTGTTAAGAAACTCTAAATCTAGAATTTTTTCCTCCAGAGATGAAGGGCTCAAAAGATATTAGCTTATGAGTATCAAGTTTTAGTTTGACAGAACAAACAGAAGAAGAACAGGCCAACCTTATGAATGATCTTAATTTCAGATGTATAGAAGTTGTTTATTGGGCAGTTGGTGATAAGTAATGATAGATGACATGATTGATGATTTACAAGTGCAAGTTTTGATCCACATCTTGTATTATGTATGGATCTAGCCAATAGAGCAGAGTACTCTACAAAGTTCTAAATGTTCTTGAAGCTGACTAGTAAAATGATTGTAGATCATGTTGTGGATATATATATATATATATATATATATATATATATATATATATATATATATATATATATATATATATATATATATATATATATATATATATATATATATATATATATATATATATATATATATATATATATATATATATATATATATATATATATATATATATATATATATATATATGATCTGATGGAATTAGATGATTTTGGTGTGTGTGTTGCAACTATGGAGTAATTGCGAAAAGAAGCAAAGATCAAAATTTTGATGCTAGCAGAGCAGTAAGAGGAGGAGAGTAAGGATGAAGTGTATCAAGCCAATTTTCTATGCTTAACTGGAGCTGAACTCTAGCATTGATAGATGCCAAATATCAGTTCAAATTTATTGTAACTCTTCTTTCTTATAGGTAGTGAGCCTTCTTTTGAGCAGTGAGCCCGAATGCATGTGCATTCCCCATTGTAATACTTTTAACAGAGTATAATCTTTGTGGGTTAACCCCCACCATGGTTTTTTCCTTAATCAGGTTTCCACATAAAAAGTCTTTGTGTCAAGTGTATTATTTATGTTTCTGCTCATGTGTTATTGATTAATGTTGAAATGTTTACATCATTGATTTGATTATAAGTTGTAAAGGAAGATTAAGAGAAAGAAATTGTTAGATTGTGTGACAAATGATTCACCCCCCTCTCAATTGTCCAGACCTAATTCAACAATTGGTATTTGAGCGAGGTTCCTTAAAAGAAGCTTAACAGCTTGAGAAAAGATATTGGAAGGAGTTTTCAATGGGTTCACTCAAAGATCAACTTCAGCTGGATCTAAAAGATCTTGATCAGTCCAAAGCAAAAATATCTAATCTGAAAGATGAAATCAAGGATGCTGATGATACCATTGAAATGTTAAAAGATAAATCAAAGAAGTCTATGGGAAGGAATAAGGAGCTACTTCTGCAGTTATCCAGTTTAACTGAAGAAAATGGCATGAATGAAGCCTTGTAAGAAAAGACAAAGGAGTGTGAGAAGATGTCAAAAGAAGTTGTTCTAAAAGTTGAGATGGAATCTGGGGCAATGAGGTTTACCAAAGAAATTGATCAAAGTAAGAAGATTGGAGAAGATTTGAATCAAACTCTAAAAGAAAGAACTGATGAATGCTACAGATTGGACAGTATAGCTGGTCATCTAAAGTCTGATCTACAAGAAAGTAAAGACAATGAAAGAGATCTTGAAAGATAAATTGTCATTCTCAGACATGATCTAGAAGTTGCAAATGAATACAAGGAGAAGTTCAAGATAAGTTCAACTAAACTTGAAGCAATACTTGAGGGTCAGAAAAAGGCTAATGATAAGCATGGTCTTGGATATGAGAAAGGTGAAAGCTCTGAATCTGGACAAAGAAAGTTTCAACCAAGGAATGGGAGAAACAGACCTAGAAGACCTCCGGTAAGATAGCCTAATGCTCAAAGGTATCCATCTTTCAATGGAAATTGTTTCAAGTGCAATAAATTTGGTCATAAAGCCACTTAATGCAGAAGTAGAGTAAATCAAAATAATCCATCCTTCTCCGGACAATGCTTTAATTGTAAGAGGTATGGTCATAAATCCAATGAATGCAGAAGTATGCTAATGAATAAATCATCAAATAGAGAAAATAGGAATTCCTTCAATGGTAAATGCTTTGCATGCAATAGATTTGGACATATGGCCAATTAGTGCAGATCAAGAGGAAATCAATCAAATGGGCAAAGAAATTTTGGGTGCTTCCATTGTAAATGATCCAGTTATTTTGCAAGATTCTATAGAAGTAGGACTAATGAAAGAAGAGGTCTGGTAAATAGAAAACCAGATGAGTAGAGACAAGACAAAGGCAAAAGAAAAATTGAAGAAAATGAGATCTAGAATGAAACAAGTGAGACATGGGTCAAGAAACCAATTGTGAACCATAATGATGGCTCTGCACTAGAATCCAGTGCAGATAATTCCTTAGGGAATTAAATTAGGACCTCTGGCTCAGGGGGAGCTGTAATAAAAATCAAAATCCCTCAGCCAGTAAGTAAGTGCCTGAATCTAACATAGTGAGAAAAGAGATCTTGGATTGTTTCAGAGCATTTGGAAGGATTTCCTAAAGAAAAAAGGTGGATATGGCAAATTGTGGAATAATTCATGAGAAACTTTTCAACAAATAGAGTAACTGGATGTACTAGGGCAAAGCATTTATTATAAAGACAAATTAAGCACTGCGAAGCATAAAAGGGTCATTCATTCCCCAGACAGATCACTTTGTATCAGAGGAAAGCAAGAAGTGAAGGAGTGAACGAGCTCTAAGCTAAGAATTCTCAAGAATTGAAGCACGAAGAGGATCCTCAAGAAAAACCCTAACTTGCGGAACAAGGTATTTTTGTTTTTTGTGAAACCTCTTGAATTTTCAATCTCTACAAATGGCTACATCTTTAGTTGTGATGTCACTGAAAGGCCCTATCCTGAATTTAAGAAGCATCTTTACAAATCTATTGAAGTCGAACTGCTAGGTGCTTTTTCGGGTGTTCCATATGGGGTTTTACATGTTGAAGATATTAGGGCATACATCCACTATAACATGGATGAATTTGGAAACCTAAAACTCTTGGATTTGCTCAATAACTACTTAACTAATGATAGCCATAAATTGAAACCGGAATACAAAGCCCTAGAAAGCAAACACTTTCTGCAAGTCATTAGGTTTCCAATATTTGATGAAAATGAATGGGTTCAATATGTATTGAGCTGAATACATAATGAGTTCATGTGGCTATTGAAACCATTTAAGATTACAAAGGATGTTATCAAGACTGTAACTAGGTTAAATTCCTCTGGTGGATTACCCATGCTGAAAGCTGTGAAAAACCAGACAGTGACTGAGGCTACCGCTGCCAAGTTTGTCAAAAGGGCAATGACCATTAATGATATCATAGAACCTGATGTTAAATTTTCCTCCATGGTGATTGGGCAAAAGATTTACCATTCCAGCAGGGAAAATTCTGTCTACGAAACTGCAATATATGTAGCCTATCAAATAGTAAAAGAGAATGTTGATTATGATCTTTGTGAACTACTACAAAATTAGTTGATTGAGAATATGAGAAAAATAAAGAAAGATAGGAAAAATACCTTCAAATATGGTTCCTTGATTATATGTTTGTCCTTCTCTTTTATGAATGAAGTACCTAGAATTCAAGGTGTGCATTGAACAATTGACAGGCCAGTAGCATGGAAAATAAGAGATCACCTTCTCAGTCTTGGTGACTCCCAAGCCCAAAAGACTGTCATTTGGGGCTACTTTAAAAACTTCCAAATTTTAATGCAAGCAAGGGAGAGAATCCCTAAAACAATTGTGAAGTATAAAAATGACATATGTTTCATGGTTGACACAGATCAGTGCTTGATGGAAGATGTAGAACCAAGGACAGTTTGGATAATGCCTATGGGTTATGAGGTGGATGAAAGAGTTTTGGATATATTTGCTCAGCATCTTCTGAGCACACCTAAAGATACCTCTATGGAAAGGTTTGGAACTTACAAGGAATTGAGTCTAAAATTGCATGTGGAACTTAGACACTCGGAGACCAAGAGGAAAGTGCAGAGGCAAGTTGAAAAGTATGCTGAGAGCATTGGCCTAACCAAGGAAGCAGTGAAATAGAACAAAGAAAGAATTGAGAAGGCTAAAAAAGAAAAATAGGACAAGAAACAAGAAGATGCTCCAATGGAACCATCCTTCACTTCAAGGACTACTAGAATCTCTACTGCTGCTTCTATTCCTCCTAAAATTGCAAAACCAGAAGTCAAACCATCCGATGAAGAAAGTAAGAGAAAGAAACAAAATCCATAAGAATGAGTGTGGGCACAAAAGATGATAAGGAGACAGAGATAGATGAAGAAGTCAAAGAAATAAAATCCAAGAAAGCCAGAACTTTGAAGACTTCTGAAGACTAGCCTTCTGGAAGCATTAAGACCGATAAAAAGCAAGTAACTGGTAAGGTCGCTATGACTATTGATGAAATTGTAAAAATAATCACTGTTCATGGAAACTTAAAGCCTATCAGAGTTTACTATGATAATTTTGATCAAGAAAATAAGAAAATTTTGGAAGATGCCATTATCATATATTTGAACAAATTCAATAGAGCCCTATTGGAAATTTTACAAGAACTTCCTAAAGGTTTAAGGAAAGTACTGGAAATGAGGAAAGAAATAGCCAAGGCTAATGATCTAGAACTCAAAGAGTTTGTCCTGTAATGACTAGAAGAGAAGCAGATAAAATCCTCAGAGAAGTTAAAGAAAAATTCAGAAGCAAGGTTTAGATGAACAAGCTAATGCTTGGTAAAACTGAGGAAATTGCAAAAAAAATAAAGAAAATTTTTGAGAAAGGCCCTAGACAAGGATAAATATTATATTATTTTAGAGAACCAAGTTGAAGAAGATAATTCTCTAGTTTCAGAACTGGAATCTCTAGAAGATTATATTAACAAGGGAATTGATGACCAAGGTGTTAATTTAGATCCTCCGGAGTTAATCTATGAAGAGACTAATGTTGGATTTGATTCATCAAATCTAAATGTTGGAGAAGTTTAGGAAAAGAACATCATTAAGCAGCAATCTAAGTTTGGTGAAGCCTCTATTCTGGAAGAGGAACAAGTTAGTTAGGAGGACATAGAAATGACAGACAAAATAATTGATGCAGAAGAAACTCTTCCACCTGATCTTTTCGGAAAAGATGAGGATATTTCTGCTATACAGACCCCTCCAGATCAGGTAGTGAGTGGTGAAGAGAGAGAAAATATTTGACTTGCAAGTGATACAAGAAATGATAAAGAAGAGGAAGAGAAGGAAGAAAACCAAGAAGACAAAGCAAAAGAAGATGGTGCAAATGTTGAAGAACCTAAAACAAATGCTAAAAAAATTGATGAACAAATGGATGATTTAGAAAATGTTTCAAGAGACACTACAGATGTAGTGAAAATTCTTCTTGAAAAAGAGATGATTAAGCTTGATGAGCTTGAACTACTCCAAATTCTAACCAATCTAGATGCTCTCTCTCCCATTCAATTGATGAAAATAGCATCATTCACCCAAGTAAAGGCTAGAGAAAAGTTGTTAAAGTCCCACATGGAGGATAACGAGCTACTGGGGCTTGCAACTGGGATTTTGGAGAAGTTAATGCCTTCCTACCAGAAGAGTCCATTTGATTCCCCCTTTGGACATCTAAACAATCTTGTAAGTTCTGTAAATACTCATGTTGAATCCTTTAAAAAATTTGCAGAGGCAAAGGTCCAAAAAGAGTTTCTGGATAAGAAATTTAGTGAAGTACAGAATCTAATAGGAAATGATAGGATGATACTCAGCATTAGCATAAGGAGTATTCAAAATTCTTTAAATGATGGAAAAGATATGTACAAATTCTATCTATCATGGCCCAAAATTAGTGAGGATATTGAGAAGAAGATAAAGGAGTAAGAACATAAATTGTCAAATCTTTCTCAAATTTTTGATCCTCTAACAGTTTCGCCTATAAGTCAGGAATGTCAAGTTATTAGCTTGGCATATGAGATAAAGAGGCTTAGTAAAGAAAAAAGTAACATTATGAAGAGAATGTGTGAGCTCCAGGAATTGATTGTCCCCAAGTTAGAAACCATGTTTAATGCCTTCTCAGAAGCTCAGACTACACTTCAGACAAGTAATCCTTTGGATTTGACAAAGGCAGAAGCATATGCATTTTTGCTAAGTGGACACATCTCAATTTTGGATGGAATAAAGGGAACTTGGGCCTCTAAACTTGTACAATTAAAAAATAGTTTTGCAGATATTCTCAAGTTCATGTAAATAGAACTTAATGATTAGTTGTACATATGCGGTCCTATATACAATTTTTTGGAGAATTTTGGCTTGCGGACCCCACCCTTTTCCATTGATGTCAAAGGGGGAGTGAAGATTAGTGAAAAATGAGGACTCCAGCTAAGGGAGGGCACTGGAAAGTAGTGTGAACAATAGTATGAAGCACAAGCAAAGGGGGAGCTACTTTTGACATTTAGTCATTTTTCACTAAGTGTTGCCATCAATCCAAAGGGGGAGATTGTTGGCAAGAGACACTGCTAGGCATGATAGGTGTTGTCATTGATGGTAACTAAGATCATCCCAATCATTTGCATAACACAATTTGTTCACACAAGAAGTCAGAATCAAAATTTGTCTGAGTCCATGTAGTCAGGAACAGAGCAGGTAATAGGGTCCAGTATCCTAGTCTGGATCTATCTGGTGGAAAGGAATGGTTTGTTGCAGATCTGAGGTAGTTGTAAGCATTGCCAAGACACTCTAAATCTACAATTTTGTCCTCCGGAGATGAAGGACTCAAAAGATATTAGCTTCTGAGTATCAGGGTTCAGTTTGACAGAACAAACAGAAGAAGAACAAGCCAACCTTATGAATGATCTTAATTTTGCATGTATAGAAGTTGTTTATTGGGTAATTGGTGATGATAAGTAATGATAGCCAACATGATTGATGATTTACAAGTGCAAGTTTTGATCCGCATCTTGTATTATGTATGGATCTAGCCGACAAAGCATGGTACTCTACAAAGTTCTAAATGTTCATGAAGCTGACTGGTAAAATGATTGTAGATCATGTTGCAAATATATATATATATATATATCCAATAGAATTGGATGATTTTGGTGTGTGTGTTGCAACTATGGAGTAATTGCGAAAAGAAGCAGAGATCAAAATTCAGATGCTAGCAGAGTAGTAAGAGGAGGAGAGTAAGGATGAAGTGTATCAAGTCAGTTTTCTATGCTTAACTAGAACTGAACTCTAGCATTGATAGATGCCAAATATCAGTTCAAATTTATTGTAACTCTTCTTTCTTATAGGTATTGAGCCTTCTTTTGAGCAGTGAGCTCTGGGCAGTGAGTCCAAATGCATATGCATTCCCCATTGTAATACTTTTAATAGAGTATAATCTTTGTGGGTTAACCCCCACCGTGTTTTTTCCCTTAACTGGGTTTCCATGTCAAAAATCTTAGTGTCAAGTGTATTATTTATGTTTCTGCTCATGTGTTATTGATTAATGCTGAAATGTTTACATCATTGATTTGATTATAAGTTGTAAAGGAATATTAAGAGAAAGAAATTGTTAGATTGTGTGACAACTGATTCACCCCCCTCTCAATTGTCTGAACCTAATTCAACATTATGGTCATTCTAGTCCTCAAGTAGCACAAACATCTAGATCTTTTTCTAATTCCACAAGCCTTGAGGCATTTTGATTGAAGATAGTCTGATAGCTTTTGGGACTATTTCCTTTACCTTGTAGAAATGTGTCCATGAATGTTTGATCTTTTGGGAGGTTTGATATGAATAAATGTTACTCCCAACATGACTTGATATCATGCCCCTTCTCTTGTGAAATAATAAATACTGATAATGATTGTAATTTTGAGGTTTTTGATAAGGTTTGTATGATTGTTTGTTGATTCTCAAGGGACAGTTGTTGAAATTTTGGTTCCCCAAATTTGTATAACTATTTCAATCATAGTTGTTTTTTGTGGATGGTGAAGTGTTTGCTGACTCATCAATGTTTGGATTGTTTGTCAAGGATTTGGTATTGCAGTCGTGGTTCACCAAACTTCTATTGAAATCATACTCCCTTCTCTTACTATCAATTTGGTCATTTCTAAGGGCACTTTCTATTGGGAAAAGTGTCTCAATCTTGCGATTACAAAAGTGTAACTTTTTAGGTTATAAAAATGAGAAAACTCAATTTCTAGGCTATAGATTTGGTTTTTAGTCAAAATACTTGTTCTAGGTTTTCTAACACTGCTTCTAGGGGTACCTAGTGCATACATCCCTTTGAGCTCTACAATTAAAAAAATAGGCTCAATCAATCTTCTAGATCAAAAGTTATGGCCTCTAAAAGTTGGTCCTCTAGCATTGGAAAATGTAAAAAAATGTTGGACATAGAAAATAGTTGTAAGAGGGAGTTACATGTGCTGGACAACTTATGATACATGTTATGACACATCATAAGGCATCTTTGATTAGAGATAATGGAACCCTAAGGATTTGGGCACCACTTTTTGGTGATTTTGGCTCATGGTTTTCTAATTATCATTTGAGAATTTAATGTATTGTATCTCCTAAATATTAGGTGCTTGAGGTGGAGGTTGTGTGTGAAAGTATTATAGATATTGTTAAGCTGCCTCTAGATCTCTACTTGCTGATACTCCCATGAAGGCTTTCTTTGCAAGTATAGTGTAATCTTGTAAGAATTTTTGAATAATATATTGAGCTACTTTTGGAGTGGGGTTTTTTTCCAAAAGGGTTTTCCCCATGTAAATCATTGTGTTGTGCTATGACTACTACTTATGTTTATTTCTATATAATTTCTATAACTATTGTAAGGATTTGAATAGTTTTGTGTAATCCTCCTCTCTAGATTAGTGTAGGAAGTTATTCTATTACCTTAGATTCCTTACAAGTGATATTAAAGCTTAATCACCTTTGGTTTCAATTATGGGTTGTGTTTTTTGAACTAATCCAGATTCAATGGGAGCTTGTGTAGAAGATACTTTCTAATCTTATTACAAGAATTTTTAGATGGCAATTAGATCATGGATTCTAGAGATTAAAAATAATTTGGGTAACAATTTTGAGATGTGGAAGCTAAAGATGGAAGATCTATGAATTGATCAATATCTATGGGATGCTATTAACAAGAATGTTTTAAGGCCTATAGATGCTACTTTGGTTGCTAAATATAATGTTATGGATTGTAAAGCCAAGAGTCTAATCAAATTGTGATAGACAAACTTTGTTTTAATCAATATCCCTGAAGAACCCTTTGGGAAGGAACTATGGAAGAAACTTGGTGACATATATCAAGCCAAATCTTTAGTGAACAAGATTATTTTGATCAAGAAGTTGTATTCTTTGAGAATGGAAGAGGGTGGATGAATTACAGACTACCTAAAAGAATTTAATATGTTGGTGGCTCAATTAGCATTAGTTGGTGTAAAAATAGATGAGGAGGAGAGATCTTAGATCCTTCTTTGTTCTTTGTGTAATTCATGGGATTCTTTTGTTATGGCTATTAGAAGTACTTCATGTTAGACACAAAGGGATACTAAGAGGGGGGGTGAATCATTATCTAAACAAATTTTAACTTATATGGAGTAGATTAAAACTTAAGCAATACAACATCAACATAAGCATGAAAGATTAACACAATGCACATCAACACATAACATCAAATATACATGGAAAACCCTAGAAGGGAAAAACCATGGTGAGGATTAACTCGCAATATATGAAGCTCAAAATAATGACTTTTTTTTAGGGCTACAACCCAAGGAAGCTACTACTCCCTGATAACTTTGCTTTTGGGTGACTCCTTAGGAAGCCACTACTCCCTGAAGACTTTGTTTTAGGGTCACTCCCATGGAAGCTACTACTCCCTGAGTTGAGAACACACTTACAAGAGATTACAATATGACAGTCCTTCTAATGTCTAAAAATTGACATTGAAACTCACACCTTTGATGATTGCAATTTTGCCTCTTCACACTTCCTTCTGATGATCAGATTAGTTAGGCACACTCTACACTTGTTCACTATCACAAATATATCTTCAAGATGAATCAGAATAGCATCAACAACTTCTGCTTTTTATCCTTCAATCACACATCAAAATGCATTCTGTAGAGTATAAAATTCTACATTTTGTGTTCAGCGGCACGCCCGCGAGTTTCAGTTTCTGTGTCTATAAATGTTTCTAAGAATGGCCACGAGGGTTTACAAGGGTTTCATTTTATTGTTGTTGCAGGTTTCTTTTTTCCAGTGTCGTAGAGTCTGACAAGTGTCGAGTTACAGTTTAAGCCACTTTTGTTTCTAAGTTACAACTTTTGCAATGGATCGTGCCCCGTGGATTAAATGTCTCTAATACATTCTAAGTTGCGAACCTGCGGAAGACGCCACGTGTCACCTGCAGAGACACAGTTATAAAGTTTTAGTGTGCTTGCGGAAGAAGCCATGTGTATTTTGTGATAGCCACGGAGCTTGCCAAGTGTCAGCTTCCGTGTGTCTGTTTATATATCCTTTGATGCAAAGTAATAAATGGAGGTAGGCCCCAGTGTAAAGGTTCAGTGATGCAGAATGTGCCACGTGGTGGATGCGGTGCCCAAGTAAAATCTTTTGTCCCTTCTTCCAACGATAATAAATGTTTCTTCAGTGCCACAGAGCCCGACATGTGTTAACCTCCGCATGAGTCTCAAAAAGGTTCTAATGTTTCAAGAAGACTGCGGAAGCCGCCACGTACCAGATAGTTGATATTACGGAAGCTGCCACCTGTCCCTGTTTGAAAGCTAACAAGCAAAGAGTTGTGGACCCCATTTCTAATATGTCTTTAAGCTTCAGAGTAGCGGATCACGACAGTTGTCACAGGCAGGGGCTACCCAAATATAGAGACACAGTTCAGCGAGAAGGTGTAGATAAAGACACGTATCTATTTCTAGTTGTTACGGACACCGCCATGTGTCAAATTCCTGTTTCCCCTGAGAGATGAAGAAGTTTCAAGTTATATGTGCACGGATGCTGCCATGTGTCATAGAGTTTATTGTTTAAAGAGTACGGATGCCGCCAAGTGTCTTTTCTCTATAGAAGGGATGCGCCACACATATTTTTGCCACAACAAATGGACTTGCAGTTATTGTAACTATTTGCGGATCCAAAAGATTTTAAGTGTCAGGGACTTCCAGTTAGCTCCAGTTTGGTTAGGCCATTGGGATTCGATTGTGCAGATAATCTAGAGTTGCTCCTGTGTTATAAATATGTAACATTGGTAATAGATCGATAGAGAGATTCATTCATAGATAGGTTTGCTAGAGATATTTTTCTATCAGATTTTTAAGAGAGAAGTCTGAGACTTTTTGTTGTGACCAGTGAATATCATTTTGCCTTTATTTTTGTTATTCTTGATTCAAAAAGTATCTGTGCCTCTTATGTTGCTAGAAAATTAATGAGAAAGATAGATTTTTGTGCCTTGGTTGATATTTTCTGTCATTGTAAATTGTCTGTTTGTGAGCCTTTGAGTTATTCATTATATCTGTTTATGTTAATCATGCAACATCTGCTCCTTAATGTGACTGAATCTTGAGAATAGCTTCACTATGCTTAAGTTGAGAGAGATACTTATTATTCAGGCGCATCGCCATAGATAGATTTTCTTTAACTATATCTGTAATCCTGTTTATTTGTTACCCTTTTCCCAAAGATCCATTTAAGATAAAGATCCAACTTCTTTAAAATCTGGAGGTTGTTTCAGGTAGCAAGTCCCACATTCGTGAAACTTCCCATGTTGGTGTTGGAACCTGCACAATTTTACACATCAACAGTTTTTGGTATGCACGATGGGACTATTCTTGAAGTTTCTATCAAGATTGTATGAACCAGAGAGCTCTAGGGAGTCAGAGTTGTGGACCTGTAACAAGAGCTTGATCTTCTATTAATACAGGAATTCTTTTGCCACCACTGGTAGCTAATCTAAGGAGAAGAGCGAATTAGTTTGCAGCAGCATCAACAGTAAACATGGGAGCACCTATAGCCCCAAGGAATTATGTAAATTGGAATACTGGCAGTCCTCTAATTCTCCCAATACCACCAGCCACTTGGGATGCATTTCCAGCCAATACTTTGAAGGCTCTGCCCAAGTTTAGTGGAGAAGATTTCAAGACACCGGAAGAGCACTTGCAAGATGTATCTGATGTCTGTGTAGTACATGTGATCAATCAACAGAATGTGGCCATAAGACTGTTGGCAGCTTCTTTCAAAGGGAAGGCTCTGGATTGGTATAGATCCTTAACCCCAAATACAATATCTACATGGGACCAGCTTGGTGATGCTTTCTTTGAAAGATTTAAAGAAAAAGGGTGATAAATTTTCTTTGCTGCAACAATTGATCACTATCAAAAGGGCACCACAAGAAGCTATGACTGATTTTAATTCAAGATTTCAAAAGACTTGGGAGAGGATTCTTGCTACTGCAAGACCATTACCAGGTATGGCTATTATGTTTTACCTCAAAGCTTTAAACTCAGATATATCAGTGATGATCCAGTCCCTTGGAGGTCAGACACTACTAGAAGCTTATGAGTTGGCAGTCAAGGTTGAAAATAACTTAATAGATGCTGGAAAGTTTCCCCCAAGGCCTCCTATACCAATGTTCCCAGAAATTATCTTACCTTTGCCTCAAGAAACTCTTAACCCTACAACCCCACCTGTGTCTATGTATTCTTTTCCTCAGCAACCTACTAAAGTAACTACCCCTATTCAATCATCTGAAATGGATGATGTCAAGAACATCTTAAGAACCTTCTCAAATGAGATAATTAATCTAAAGAGGCAACATAATCCCTATCCAAAGCCTACTTATCAAGGTTACCAAGGAAATAGACCTCCCTTTTAGCCAAATCAATATCAATGCCCTCAAAGGCAAGCTAATCCTCAGCCATCCAACCAGTTAGTCATAGTCCCTACACCCTTATAGACTGTTCCTCCTAATCCCAACATGGAAATTGTTCTAGGGCAAAATAATTTTGCAAATGACACAAATGCTTGGTGTTTTCCTTGCAATAATTCCCATATGCCTAGAGACTACCCCAGAGGAAATTTACAGCAAAAGATAGCAGCATAGAGAGGATTAGAAGGACAATTTGTAACTTCTAATACCCCACAATATCAATCTCCTGGTGTACAAAATGCAGTCCTGGTGGCCCAGATGCAAGGAATGTCCTTACAACAAGAAGAGGAAATAGCCCCTGAACATGCTTTATTTTCATGGATTGAAGATGAAGAGTCAGTGTTCTTGAATGAAGCATCTACTTCCAAGAAACCATTGGTGCAATCTGATTACTACACTAGAGTGAAGAGAAGAATGATGGAGCAACCTAAAGTCACTAATAATGAGATCGTGGGAAATCCTCCTTTTCAGAGTCATCAGAACATAGTTTCTAGACAAGAAATGCCCTAGCCTATGTAGAATCAAGTAGCTTCAGGACAAGTTCTAGAAAAGTCAAGGTACCCTTATTATCCAAAGACCCAAGCATTAGGACCTATGAATGTGGTGGACCAGCTAAAAAGAACTCTAGCGCACGTATCAATCTGGGACATGTTAGCAATTCCTGAGCAAAAGACATTGTTGCAAGAGGCTATACAAGGCCAAGAAGTTCCTAAACACACTGGTGCTAAAGCTGGATCTACTGATAAAGAAAAGCCATAGCTCAAAGATATTGTACCTCTGCAGACAGCAGCCCTGTTGAATAATGCATCTGAGGTAGGTAAATCTAAACCAGATCCCTTTTATTTAACTCTAATAGTTGGGAAGAAACTATTGCATAATGCAATGATAGACTCTGGGGCTAGTACTACAGTAATGCCAAAGCAAATAGCAGATGCTTTGAAGATAAAATATGAGCCACTTACAAGAGGAGTTATGCAGTTGGATGGGAAATCTATGCAAACAATAGGGAAAATTAAACAACTCCCATTGCAATTATATACTTACCCCAATATAATTGTAAATCAGGATGTGGTAGTCATAGACATCCCTCCTGTATTTGGTCTATGTTTATCCAGAGATTTCACATCCAAGATAGGAGGGTACATGTCACTAGATTGGTCACACCTTATTCTGAGAACCAAATATGGGACAAAGATGAAAATACTGTTTGAACCCTTATCAAAAGACCATATTACAAATGAACCCACACCGAAACTAGAAGCAGCCCATGCTATGCTAAATAAAGAGGAGAGAGTCTTTATTGAAGAGTTAGGTGACTGGACTGAATATGATCAATAGGAAGAAGAGAATAATTAGTTATTGACTATGATGCAAAGTGATCCCTATGGAAATTATGACTCTACTAGTCTAGGCACTTATGTCATATTTGAAGAAGAGCCTAATCAGACTCAAGAATCTGAAAAAGACTCAGAAATCTAGACTCTAAATTTTGATGGGGCTAGAAGTAAGAATGGAGCTGGAGTAGGAGTTTGTCTTACTGCCCCAAATGGTGAGAAAATCTTAAGAGCCATTTGCTTTCAGTTCACATGCACTAATAATGATGCTGAGTATGAATCCTTGGTGCATGGACTCATGTTGGCAAAGAAAAAAAGAATAAAGAATCTGATAGTTAGAGGAGATTAAGAACTAGTAGTGAAGCAAATTAGAGAAAAGGCAGTGGCCAAAAATGTAAGAATGAGATCCTATAGGTATAGAATTTAGGACCTAATTGATGGTTTTGAAGATTTTAATATCAAAGTAATCCCCAGAGCCCAAAATTCTGAGGCAAATAGAATGGCACAGATTGGTTCACAATTTGATCCAGCAACTGATTTACTTGTCAACAATGAATCAGTCAAAGTTATAGTGAGGCCAACTATCCTAGACAATGACCAAAATTGGCAAGTTTTCAAAAATGATTTTCAAGTATTATCATTTCTGCAACAGTCAGGAGAATTTGCTGATCAGTTACAACCTAAAATTGAAGAAGCATATGATGACCAAATTATTCAACTGAAGTCAAATAAGCTCCCAAAAGGGATGATTACCGTAGAGAACTTATTTGACCCAGAAGATGTAAGCCTGGAGAAGAAGAGGTTTCAAGCAAATAAAGAGGATTATTCTGAAATTCTAGTCAGTGAAGGGAGAAAATTAAAGGTTGGCAACTCTACAACCCAACAGGAAAGGGAAAGGTTGATTGATTTGTGTGAAAGATATGATAGGGTGATTGCTTGGACCTATGAAGACCTCCATGGCTATGATAGAAATATCATTTAGCACACTATAGAGCTGACTGAAGGATCTAAACCAGTCAGACAAAAGTAAAGGCCAGTGAATCCTAGAATTGAGCCTTTGATGGTGGATGAGTTGCAAAAGCTCTTAGAATCAAAGATTATTTTTCCAATCAAGCACTCAACCTGGGTATCAAACTTAGTTCCAGCAAGAAAAAAGAATGGTGACATAAGACTCTGTGTAGATTTTAGGGATCTGAATAGAGCATCTCTGAAAGATCACTATCCCTTACCCTCTATGGAACAAATTTTACAGACTGTGGCTAGATCAAAGAGATTTTCCTTGCTGGATGGTTTCTCTGGATATAATCAGATTTGGTTGGCTGATGAAGACCAACATAAGACTGCATTTACTACAAAATGGGAGACATTGGCATATGCTAAGATGCCCTTTGGCCTTTCAAATGCTGGAGCCACTTTTCAGAGAGCCATGGATGTAGCATTTGGGGAACTTATAAACAAAATTATCTTGATTTATCTAGATGATCTCACTATTTTTTCCAAAAATTATGTAGATCATTTTGATCATTTAGAGGTTGTTTTTAAAAAATGTCAAGAATTTGGAATATCACTAAATCCCAAGAAGTGCATCTTTGCAGTACCTCAGGGCAAACTGTTAGGGCATATATTGTCTAAAGAAGGAGTCTCTATTGATCCAGAGAGAGTCACTGCCATAATGAACCTATCTCTGCTAGTCAATAAGAAAGCAATTCAATCCTTTCTAGGGAAGATCAATTTTGTCAGCAGGTTCATATCTAACTTTGTAGGCCTAATAAGACTAATGACACTGTTGCTAAAGAAAGATTTGGTTTTCAAATGGATTGTAGAAGGGAGATAGGCTTTTGAAGAGATCAAAAGAGTAATTTCAACAGATCTAGTACTAAGAAACCTAGACTTCTCTAAGTCTTTTATCATGTATGTGTATGGGGGAGAGTTTAGTGTTGCTGTTGTCTTAACCTAGAAAGATGAACAACAAGAAGGAGAGCATCCAATAGCCTTTTTCACTAGGACTCTTAGGGAATATGAGGCTAGATACAATTTTGTGGAAAAATAGGCATATGCCATGGTAAAAGCCCTTAAGAAATTCAGACACATGGTCATAGGGAATAAGATTCTAATATTAGTGGCTCATCCTAGTGTGAGAGAATACATTATGGAAGGTGAGATCACTAAGAAAAGAGCAAACTGGATAACAAAGATCCTTGAATATGATGTGGAGGTCAGACCCATTAAGTTAGTAAGGGGCAAAGGATTGTGCCAATATATGGCTCAAGATGTGGAGAGAATGATGACAAAAGAAACTAAAAGAGAAAATGTATTGAAGCTACAAGAGGTTGATCAAGATTCATGGGTCACAAACAAAATACAATTCATGAAACATGGGGTTTTCCCAAATTAGCTCTCTCATGATAAAAGAAGATACTATACACAGCAAGGGACCCATTTTGTATTAATTGACCATGTTCTTTTTAGAAACAATACTAATGGTATACTTCTAAGATGCATAGAGAAAGATGAAGCCCAAAGAATACTACATGAACTGCATCATGGAGCCTCAGGTGGACACTTTTTAGCAAGGACCACTGCAATAAAAATAACTCAAGCAAGATATTTCTGGCCCACTTTATTTACAGACTGTTATTAGCTGGTTAAAGAGTGTCAGTCTTGTCAGTTTTATACAAGGAAAAGAAGAAATGCAGCAATGCCACTAAGCCCCATAATTGTGGATGAACCCTTTGCCCAATGGGATCTAGATTTCATTGGTATGATCAATCCAGTGTCAAGTATGGGACATAAATGGATCCTAATTGCCATAGATTACTTCACCAGATGGAGTGAAGTAGTACCACTCAAGGAAGCAACAAAAAAGGTAATATTAGACTTTCTGGAGGGTATTACTGCTCATTTTGGTCCTCCTCGTACCATAATATTAGATAATGCTAAGGCCTTTTTGGGAACAAAAATATCTAAGTTTGCATTAAGATATGGAATTTATTTGAAAACTTCTTCAAATTATTACCCTCAGGGTAATGGTCTGGCAGAATCTACTGACAAGAACCTGATTAGACTCATTAAAAGGATAGGGACTGATCATCACAGAGTGGCACAAACTACTTAACATAGCACTGTGAGCTAACAGGATCACACCAAAGCAAGTGACAAAGATGTCTCCATATGAATTAGTTTATGGAAAACCAGCAGTAATGCCACTGAGCCTAGAGATCCTTGCTTTGCAGTTATTGAAACAAATAGAGATTGAAGAGAATGGCCCCATGTAAGTTAGACTTGCTGAGCTCCTGGAAGTATAAGAGAAAAGGGAAAAAGCACATGAGTCACTAATGAAACACCAGAAAATAATCAAAGACTGTTTTGACAAGAAGACTTCAAATCCCCATTTTGAAGTAGGCTCAATAGTTTTGAAGTGGGATGAGAGAGCTACTAAGTCAGGTCAACACAACAAATTTGAATCACTATGGGTTGGCCCTTACAAGATTCGTTCCTATAAGCAACAAAATTCTTTTGAGCTTGAAACAATGGAAGGTGAACCTAAAGAGATTCTTGTGAATGGGATCTATCTGAAGCATTTTAATTAAGCAGTGTCTCCTATGTACTATAGTTAGTTAGTTTCCCTTTATTGTTTTCCTATTTTCCCACTTTTCTTTTAAATAAGTGTTCTGTGAACACATGGCAGCAACGCAAGCCTCTTCTCTTTTTAGAAATCTCACATTCATTAAGGTTATCTCCAATCCCCAAAATCCTCAAAAATACGCACTTTTATAGCCACTCCATTGATGTGTCTGACACTCTGTCCCATGCTGATTTAAAAGGATGCACTAACGGTTTCTTGGTGTAAATGTCATTTATAAGGCATGATGTGTCATTAAAGCTTTATTAATAACAGTCAAAATCCCAAATTATGGCTATCATTTGCATCCAACTCTCCGCTGTGAAATCACTATTGCCTGCAATTCCCATCCTTAGTAAACCCTTCCTAGTTAGGTGTCACTTCTGTCACGCAGTTGCTACTGTTGTTGTGTCAAAGCTTCCTACTTTCTCCCCACAGACATAGATATGGCTGAAGCATAGTCTTCTTAGGAGGGACTTGAAATTTATGAATCGATTGACAAACTTTTGAATAGCAAATCATACGCCTCAGCGCCCACATAGCCCAAGAGGAACTATCCAAGAGTGAGGGTTCCCGAGGTAGGGTTTTCTATTGACCCAGAGAGGGTTAGGGACTTTGCAGATGGTATCTTTGACCCAGCCCTTCAAAAATCTACCAAGGCTCTTTGTGAAGGGGCACACCAAAAATGCATTCAGAAGGCAAAGAAAGGGGAGTCTGAAACTTTTGGAATGAGGATTTGGACCTCACAGTTGGCACAGTTCATGGTTCCAAGTGTGTATCCATGTCCTGACTTAATTGATATATGTGCAAAGCATTTTCATGCACCCTCAAGCACCATACAACAAGGTCCCTTTATGGTGCAAATTACACTCAAAGCTATAAGAGACATGTTGGCCCTGTATCATGATCGAATGGCCACATTTCCCACTATTGTCAAAATGCAAAAGACATGGTCAAATGTCAATAACCAGCTTAGGTTTCTCAACTCAGAGTTGCAGTTGCCAGAGGAGAATACTTAGATGCCCACATTACCTATAGGAAGGGCATAATTCAGCTAGGCCAGTCAAGAGGCACTGTCAATGATGGCTTTTATTTTTGGGATGAAGGAAGACATTACAGTCTATGATTGGCAAATTGCTATCCTCTTCAGGCTAAAGACTGTGGATAAGTCCCAGGAATACAGGCTAGATTTCTCTGAACAAATTACTTACTCCATGGCCGATCAACTCATAAATTTCAAATCTAAAGGAGTTTTTAGGTATTCTGCTTACTTGTTTCATTTAATGCTATATCAGAATTATGGTATTTTTGTACAATACATGCAATTGAATATGTATGACCCAGATTTTGGGCAAAATAGAACTATTTCTATGTCTGCATGGACACATGTGCTATCTGAGGCGTCAAACCCTTATGATTTCTGGGAAGTCTTTGTTGCTCCTGCATTTTGCCATTTGAGTCTTGAACCTGTAGAAAATAGGTTAACACCGAGCATTAAGGGTTTCATGACTAATTGCCCAATCCCATGTGACTTTTTCTTTGGGTCCCAAAGCACTATCATTAGGGTCCATGGCTTCAATGGGGAACTAATGTTGTTACCTAAAATTCTGACCCCTAGGTTAGCATTTCTAGAGGTAACCCGACAAGTGTCCATGGTAGATAATGAGTATGGCACCAAGAGGAAGAAGAAGAAAATGTATGATATCCCATGGATGAGAAAGAATATGGCCCTGGAAGTCAGGGATGCTGAACATCTACTGCTACGAAAGTTAGCTGTCTTGGGATTCTTTATCATTGAAGACAAGTGGAGGTATGACCCAAACAGTTTTATAGCCTCCTGGGTTAGAAGCAACAAAGTTGGAGCTAAAATAGCACATGAGGGTCACCCTTTGTGGGAAGACAAAAGAAACCCTAAGGAAGATACTCCAAACCTGTATGTGGAACTGGCAGATTTGCCTTATGAGGGTCCCAGGCCATGGGAGACCTTTTATGTTAAACAGAAGGCTTTTGACCCTAAGGTTAAAATGGGTACTGGTTTAAAGAAAGCATTGAAAAACAAAGGATGGAAGCTTGAGAAAATTGAGGCCTATTGGAAGTATAGGCAGGAGATCTCAGAGATTACCCATTCATTTGGAAAGGTTGACATAGATGAAAAATGGGAGTCTATCTAGGATGAGTGGCATCCCTCCCCAGTTTCTAGTCTTGATACAAGTAGAATCCACAAAAAGGGTGAAGAGTCTAGAGAGGAGGCTGAGTCAACTCATACAGTGCAAGAAACAGGACAAGCCTCATCAACTGCCCCTGTATCTTCTTGGCCCCAATCTCTCAGTACTATAGAGAAACAAAAGGGTGTGGTGTCATCACCACCTAGAGGGACTCCATCAGTTTCAGCCACTGGGGCTTCCATTTTTGTATCATTACCACCATCAATAGTGGTCAATGTTGTAGAGAAGGAATCAAAGGAGCAAGAAGAAGAAAGGCCAAGGAAGCATAGAAAAATAAACCTGCCACTAAAGTCAAATGAAGAAGAAGAACCCCTACTATAGTAAATACCAATCACATCTGCTGCTCCCCAGGTAAGTGTTTCTTCTCCTTTTTCCTCTCTATCTCATTCTTCTACCATAGGGGTGGCAATCCCAACTGGCCAAACATTAGTATCCCCTGCCACCTTTGTTGTGCCTATAGCTACACTTGCCCCAATTGCTAGTCCTCAGGCCATATCTTCACAGGCCCCTTCATTGCCATTATTTTCCCCCTCTGTTCCAAAACGAGCCCCTCCCCAAATTTCCCCTAGCCAACAATCATTGGCTATACCTTATGGTTTACCTCAAGGTCATCCCTTTGCTGGGGGTTTCATTGCCTCTCCTCCCACTTTCCAAGCTCAGGCTAATACATCAAAGAAGGCTAGAGAAGCCCAGATGGATAAGAAAGGAAAGAAAGAAAATAAGAGCCTGGCTGTGCCACACATGAGGTCTCTCTTTGACCCTATTCAACAACAGTTGACTATCACACATTTGTCCCCAAATGTGGTAAAGCTAAATGAGAAAATGCAGCCTCAGGACTTTGCAATGAATGCATTAGCCATGGATATGTCACTATTCAAACCACAAGATAGGGTCGAGCTACTCAATGAAACCACTTATGTTGTTGCAACTAACTACTTCAAAGTGTCCAAGAAGTTGCAGAAGGTTGAAACTGACTTAGCTCAAGAAAAGGCAAATAGTAGCAACCTTGATGCAGAGTAGAAGTCAAAGAAAGATGAAATAGAGGATCTAAATAAATAGTTGCAAAATAATGTTTCCTGTCAGATTCATTAGGCAACTTAGGCCCAAAATGCTTCTCTGAAGATGGAGTTGGCATAGGAGAAAGTTGTAGTAACTGTTTTAAAGTAGGAAAAGGCCACATTGGAGAAGAGATATCAAGATAAATTGCAACAAGCCACACAGTTTTAGCAAAAGTTGCTAAGTGAGAAAAATACTACTACTACAATATAGGCACAACTCTTAGCAGAGCAACAAATGACAAAATAGCTAACATTGGAGTTAGCTAACAGGCCTCAGAATGCTGGAGTTTTGAATCTAGTGAAGGAGCTATATGTGTCAATGTGGAAAAGAATCTCTGAGGAGATTATCCAGCTCAGACCCTCATTAATGTTCCTATTAAATGCACAACAATTGTGTGAGAAAGTGGAAACTTCAGTTCAGGCCACTCTGTCTACTATTTCTCTAAGAGTTTTTGACTCTCAATTGTTGTTGAAGAAGCTATATGACACAACTGATGAAACATTGTCAACAGCAGGGATTAGTGACAGAATGATAGCTGTAAAGAGGGTAAATGAAGTTCTCAGTTGCAATTCAGTTGCCACAAATTGCCAGGAGCTCCTAGATATTGTCAAAGAAGGAGTTAAAGACATGAAGAGACACATAGATGATTTGGTGCAGCTGGGTCTTCCATCACCATTTCCAGATAACAATACTATACTAATGATTGATGAGATCAAGACTCTGTTGTTAACAAAGCAAAATGATCAATCAGTTTTTCAAGGTTTAAGTGATTCCTCATCACTACAAGAGGTGGAAGCTGTCTTGATCCCGATGGCTCAATTAGAGTTTCAACTAAAGACCGCAATTCAGATTCTGCAAAAGTTTTCTCACAAGGACATAATAAATCTTGATTTTGCCTTTCAGGATTTACAGAGTAAGCAGGGACTCTTTGACTCTGAATGGTCTGTTTATTAGACAGCTTTGTAGAATCTGTGACCCTACATTGTATTTTAAATACACATTTTTTGCCACAATTTTGGGTTCTTTTTTAGTAGGCTCAAAATCCCTACTGGTCGCCAAAAACTGTAGAGTATAAAATTCTACATTTTGTTTTCAGCAACGTGCTCGCAAGTTTCAGTTTCTGTGTCTATAAATGTTTCTAAGAATGGCCGCAAGGGTTTACAAGGGTTTCATTTTATTGTTGCTATGGGTTTCTTTTTGCTAGTGTCGCGGAGTCCAACAAGTGTTGAGTTATGGTTTAAGACACTTTTGTTTCTAAGTTACAACTTTTGTAGCGGATCATGCCACATGGATTAAATGTCTCTAATACATTCTAAGTTGCGAACCTACAGAAGATGCCATGTGTCACCAGTGGAGACATAGTTATAAAGTTTCAGTGTGCTTGCGGAAGAAGCCATGTGTATTTTGTGATAGCCGTGGAGCTTGCCAAGTGTCAACTTCTACGTGTCTGTTTATATATCCTTCGATGCAAAGTAATAAACGGAGGTAGGCCCCAGTGTAAAGGTTTGGTGATGCGGAATGTGCCACATGGTGGATGCGGCGCCCAAGTAAAAGCTTTTGCCCCTTCTTCCAATGATAATAAACGTTTCTTCAGTACCGTGGAGCTCGACATGTGTCAACCTCCGCGTGAGTCTCAAAAAGGTTCTAATGTTTCAAGAAGACTGTGGAAGATGCCACGTACCAGATAGTTGATATTGCGAAAGTTGCCACTTGTCCCTGTTTGAAAGCTAGAAAGCAAAGAGTTGTGGACCCCATTTCTAATGTCTTTAAGCTTCAGAGCAGTGGATCGCGATAGTTGTCACAGGTAGGGGCTACCTGAATATAGAGACACAGTTCAGCGAGAAGGTGCAGATAAAGACACGTATCTATATCTAGTTGCTGCAGATGCCGCCATGTGTCAGTTTCCTGTTTCTCCTGAGAGATGAAGAAGTTTCAAGTTATATGTGCACGGACGCTGCCATGTGTTGCAGAGTTTATTGTTTAAAGAGTGCGGATGCCACCAAGTGTCTTTTCTCTATAGAAGGGATGCGCCACACATATTATTGCAGTTATTTTTGCCACAGCAAATGTGAGAAAGACAAAGTTCTGTGCCTTGGTTGATATTTTCTGTGTCATTGTAAATTGTCTGTTTGTGAGCCTTTGAGTTATTCATTATATCTATTTATGTTAATCATGCAACATCTACTCCTTAATGTGATTGAATCTTGAGAATAGCTTCACTGTGCTTAAGTTGAGAGAGATACTTATTATTCAGGCACATCGCCATAGATAGATTTGGTTTAACTATATCTGTAATCCTGTTTATTTCTTACTCTTTTCCCAAAGATCCATTTAAGATAAAGAAGAGCCAGCTTCTTTAAAAACCTGGAGGTTGTTTCAGGTAGCAAGTCCCACATTCCTGAAACTTCCCATGTTGGTGTTGGAACTTGTGCAATTTTACACATCAACACATTCATTTTGCTCCTTATCTTGCATGTGAGACCTATCAATCATTTTACAATCATGCCTTCCTAACTCAATTTGTTTCACTATTCATACATGATATTACATTGATTACATTGCTTTTTGGCTAGAGACAATATGAAAAATACATTTACAAGTATGCCAAACAATATACAACATGAAATGTGTAAAAGATAGGTCCTAAACAAAATCACATGTTACACTAGCATAAGACCCATACCTTGCAGACACCAACACTTTCTTAACTAGGTCCATAAAATCCTTCACAACTTCAAACACTAAGGAAATACATCCATATACTCCACTCATTTGGAAATAGGACAGCCTTAAGTAAAACATATGAAAACTTGAAGCATAACAACCACAACAACTTGAAAACCTTGTGCGGTATTGGAAACAAGAAAAATCTTCATTCAAATCTTCCAGATGAGTTCACATGACTCATAAAACATCTCTAAAACTTCATTTACATCAGCACATCAAATATTTATGTTGTACATCTTCAACCATGAACTTTGGAAACAATAAGTCATCCAGAACACACTGCAACATGCTGTGATTTGAAAAATTGAGCTACAGACCACCAAGAAACTTGAAACCGCAAGGAAGCATGTAATACACATCCATAAATATGTCCTCAAAATTTCTATGGAAACCATTCACTTCTAGAGGAATGTAGAGCATTCCAACATGCCTTCAACACTAGCTTACTCTGCCAGAACACATGCCGGTACTCTATCATACATAACTTTCACAGTAGAAGGACAAATGATCTAAAAATTTGGAATTATCACCTTCACTGCACTCATAACATATTTCTAGAACCGCATGGGCATATCTATAAATGCGGAAGAATGCGGAACATTCTATTGTTGTATAGTAGTTGTCTTCAATGCTACCTTCAAACTGCAAAACACTCAAGTCCAGTAATCCAATCATCATGAAACTTGGAACATTCATGCCTCAGGCCATTAGTAACATCTTCTAATATCAGAAACCTATATGATCTTCTTAGTGCTTCTAATTCCCATATTAATATTACTTCATACTCAACTCTCCACTGATCAGGGCATGACATCCAACCATGAACTTCAATAATCCACATTATATTCAACATGGCATCCAACCTTGAACTGTATCTTCTCTGCTAGTTAATACATGGCCTCCAACCATGGACTATACCTTCTTTTCTCATGACATACAACCATGAACTTCAATAATCCACATTACATTCAACATGACATCCAACCATGAACTGTATTTTCTCTACTATATAAGACATGACATCCAACCATGAACTATACCTTCTCTACTCATGACATCCAACCATGAACACCATCACACCTCCATGATAGTGTTGACATCAATGATAACCTAGTAACAATGTTGACATCAATGACAACCCTAGGAACCATATGTGTAACACTTCAATTGTCTTAAAATTTTAAGATGTTGTGGGTTCTTTTCTTTCTGAAGAGATGAGGAGGAAGGTACCCATCAATACTAAATAGACCATAACTATTCTTGGAAGACCTTAAGAAAGAGGAAATAAGAATTAGAAGCATGAAAAATCAAAATCCAAGTCCAAGGGGAGATCCAAATGTCTTGGAAAGTCCAAAGTTATTTGCTAGAATTACATTAAACCTGGACACTTTTGTAAGGAGTTCAAAGAAAAAAAGAAGAAGAAAAAGAAGAAATTTGATTCCAATTCTGAATCTATGAAGGAAGATGGTGTTGTATTCATTATAGCTTTGGCCACTTGTGCATGTAATGATGCATGATTAATTGACTTAGGTTCATCTTTTCATATGACCTCTAATAGAGACTATGCTTTTGAATATCAAGAATTTGTAGGAGGTAAGGTGTACTTGGGTGTTGATTCTTGTTTAAATATTGTTGGTTGTGGCAAAGTTGAAATTAGTTTTCCTAATGGTAGAGTAAAAAGGATTAATGTTGTGTTGTACATCCATGGGTTAGCATGAAATTTAATATATGTGAGAAAAATAATAGATACAAGTGTGTAGGTAGTCTTTTTTGATGTAAGATGCAAGATGGTTAGAGGTGTTATGATAATTTCTAGAGGTATCAAATTTGGCACATTGTATAAGCTTGATGCATACACTATTGGGTGTAACAGTAATTCTAGGAAAAGTAAGCCTATGACTACTTCGTTGGAAAAATAAATACTTTCATCTTCAATAGATTATCATGGCTTCTGGGTACCTAAAGGTTCTCTTTTTTTTTAATCAAAACTACCTGCAAAGAAGACTATGATATGGCAGTAGAGACCTGGCCACATTGGAGAGAAGGGTCTAAGGACCTTGAAAAATAAAAACCTTGTTAAAGGGTTAACTGATTGTTGTTATGTCGTAAAATGTCCCCCTAGGACTTTTACCTCCTAAGTTTAGCTCCCAAGGTCCCTTGTTTTTCATCATGCATGTTCATTTTAACTCTTGATGCAAAATGGCCTAAAACCCATGTCAAATGGGGCTTGAGGTTCATCTATGGGCTTAACCCTGCCCTAAAATAGGACCTAAGGACTTGGGTGCTCGTGCCCTAGTCCTGCCCTATTTTAGGAAGGTCCTAAATTTAAATGTCCATTATGTGATCGTTAAAAGGTTCTGTGGCTGACATCTTAAGTTTGAACTACAAAATTTGTAGTAGGAATGTATATATAAGCATGTTATAGGTTTCATTTGTAAACTAGAAGATGATTGTGAACTTTTGGTAAACTTATGATTTTAGAGCATTCAAGATGTTCATTGTTGTAGAGCAGAGCATTATTATTGTGTTTGTTTGTTGCAAATTTGGCTTCATCAATCCATCTCCTCATGGCATGAAAGAGCTTCATTCCTCCATGAGTGTTTCACCTCCAAGGTGATATCTATTTGTTCTTTCATCAATTTATTTCCTCATTGCTTTTGCCTCTGTCCACCAAGGACACACACTCTCTATCTAACAACAGTGTTGGAAGGCTTGAATGCCATTCTAGGGCTTGACTAAGGCAAGCTCCTAAACACCACAACCCCCAACCCCTCTCTTGTGATTGTAGGTTATAGGTGTCAGATCTTGTGGAGGAGTTGTAGGAGGGCAATACAGAGAACAAGGAATCTAGATTTGACAAAAAAAGTAGCACCCTAGACTTGGGTACCCCCACCAGTGTCCTCTAGTTGGCCTCTTGACAAATCAAGGTTCAGAAACATCATCTGGGCAATCTCTGGAGCATTTTCTCAGTTTTGACTATTGGCAAATTTTCACTCCAAGGAAAAGGGCACTGGCACCATTATCTTTCAACACCTCTACTTCTGGAATCAGGTTCTCCTATGTTCACTGATCTTGGTGCTTCTTTTGGTTTGTCCGTATCTATCACGGTTTGAAAAGTTATGCCTTGTTTATCATAGAACTAGGGTTTTGTCTATTATTGTTCTAGGATTTTAACAAATAATCAACAATTCCAAATTTCCTTGTCATTCCAAGTGACATAAAACCTGATAGTTGAGTCCTCTTGCAAAATTTGTGACTTAGCTTGGTTTAATGTCATTGAATGTATGTAGCGAAAGGAGGATTTAACCACATCTTACATTGAATTGAAAATCCCTCATTTTCTACATTACATTTTGGTGAACCCATTTTTTATTTGAATTTTGCACCTTGTTGAGTGTTGTACTTTAGATTTGCATTCATTTAATTTCTAATTTTCATATTGCATTTGAAAATTTTAAAAAATTGACATTTTAGCTCGCATTTTGACATAATTTTAATTAATTTTCATTTAATTTCTAATTTTTCCATTATATCTTCAATTCATTTTCATTTAGTTCATAATTTTCATATTGCATTTGAAAATTTATAAAACAATTGAAAATTTTGAAAAAATTGGCATTTTAGCTTACATTTTGACATAATTTGAATTAATTTTCATTTAATTTCTGATTTTTGCGTTAGATCTAAAATTTAGTTTTATTTAATTCATAATTTTCATATTGCATTTAAAAATTTACAAAAAAAATTGAAATTTTTGAAAAAATTGGCATTTTAGCTTACATTTTGACATAATTTGAATTAATTTTCATTTAATTTCTGATTTGTGCATTAGATCTGAAATTTATTTTCATTTAATTCATAATTTTCATATTGCATTTGAAAATTTACAAAAAAATTGAAAATTATGAAAATTTTGAAAAAATTAGCATTTTAGCTTGTAGTTTGACATATTTTGAATTAATTTGAATTAATTTTCATTCAATTTATTATTTTTAAATTAGATCTGAGATAAATTATAGGAATTCATCATATTATAATCCTTTGCATTGAATTTTTTATATTAAAATTGCTAGGGTTTGCTTGAATTTTTGAAATTTTCTTATAACCTAATAATTTTAAAAACTAGGGTTTGTAGTTAAAATCTTGTTCCAGATTTTACTTCTCATCTTATGCACTCATTCAAATCTAATTTTGTATGTTTACATTCTTGTGTGTTTTTGCATTCATATTTCAAAAATTTGCATTTGCACATACTCAATTTCAACAAAAACTAGCATTTTTCATTGTTTTATCATTAAACTGCACTTGCATTGAGCATTTGAGCATTGTAGGGTTTTAAAATCATTTTCAGATCTGATTTGAGTTATTTTGCATCATAAATCTTATTAGAAAGTAATCATACATCATTTTACATACATTTATGCCTTAATTTCATAATTAGGGTTTGAAAAACTTGCATTTTTCACTAGATTTTGGCTTATTTTGCATATAAAATTGCATTATAGGTGTGTTGTGAAGGATATTGCTACATTAATGGACTGATATCAAGGATATTATTTGATGTCCCTCATCAATTTCCTTACAACACCTCTTTTTTTATACATTTGCATTGAAATGAGGAGAAAAAAGTGAACATTTTAGGTGCATAAACAAGCATAATTTGTCTTGTTTCATTGCACTCAAATCTAAATATATAAAATCATCAATTGGGCCTTGTTGTGTTCTACTATATTCCTCCTATCCATTGTGTTTGTTGTGAACTTGGTGTGTCCTTTTAGCCCTTTCTTTCAAACAAGTGCTTAGGAACGAAATAGTCACACACCTGGGCTGTATCAAGTAACATAAAACCTTTCATGTCTTTTATTACTAGATCTTATTGGACATTGATGTTAAAAGACATTTTACTATGATATCTTCATCTCATCACTCTTTGGTATCTTTACATGCATATATCAAAAACTTTTAGAATTTCTACAAATTTCTTAATATGAATCCTCATGTTCTCACTTATATACAAGCTATGTATCATAAGGATATATTTAAATACTCTTCATTTGAAATCCTTGACTACGTATCTGATTTTGACAACTTCACATATCTCATGAATACATACCCTTTGGTAGTAGAAGATTTAACAAAACACATTAAGCACGATGAGTGTGAAATTGCTCTTAATGCTTTGGAATTAATAGCTAAAACATATGTTGATGATGATGATGATGATTCCATAAGTTATCCTACTTCTCCTATAGTTGAATGTTCAAGAACCTTAGATGAGAAGACTATGGATAGCCCTATTAATGATACAACACCTAACCTTCCTAACAACACCTTACCTTTCTTTCATTCCAATGCTCTCCCTAGCCAAGATGTAGCATTAATGGATGAGAAAAGGTCTCTCACATTAAATCCTTTAGGTATAGATGTTGGGTATAATATAGAGGGACACAATGTTAATTCAATATTCACTAATAGATTTTGTAGCAATGTTCCTAAGATAATTGTGCAAGGGACGCCTAATGCACCTTCTTTCTTAAAACTAGTGATTACGGTTCAAGGTGATCAAAAACCACCTCAACTCCCGGATTACATTCTAAACTATGCAAGACAAATCACTCAAAGAAATCAAGGTGTCCAAAATGTGTTGCAACAACCACATCACAATGTGATTGCCCACACATACAACACTCATGATAACAAGCAAAGTAATCAAGCACCTCATGTGCCTGTCTCCCTCCCTGCTTCTCAACCTATGCTTCCTCCACCACCTCATCTTACTTGAATAAAAATAGTCAAGAATATGATCTTGTCGATCAACTTCATGCTACATAGGCTAAGATCTCTCTTTGGGATTTAATACAAACATCACCTACATACCATGGAATGCTCCAAGAAAATTTACAAAAGGTGATTGTCCCACCTATTGCTAAGACTAATGACGTAGTAGTTGTATTAGATAGTATGCATGTGACAAAAACATATATTCTCTTTCAACCACATGAATTACTGTCAATTGAAGTTCAAAACCAATATGATCTGCTTATAATATTTTCCATAGTAGATAAAAAGCTGGTAAAACAAGTTATGATTGACAATGGATCGACTCTTAATGTTTGTGGCATGAACTTACTACACAAAATAAAGGCCAACACATCAAAAATCAAACCAGATATAATTAGCATTCGTCGCTTTGATAATGTTGGTAGAAAATCTATGGATACCATAACTTTACCTATAAAAATTAGACCCGTGACATTATCTACCCTTTTTCATGTCATGCCTAGTTTTCTTTCATATAATATGATTCTCGATAGACCATGGATTCATACCATGGGGGAGGTTCCATCTACCCTTCATCGATCATTAAAGTTCATTAATCAAAACAAGCTCTGTAGCATAGAAGTCGATCCTGAACCAGATAATTGTTTACATACTGAAAAGAAAAAACAAGTTAACAATCATACGAGTCTAAATAACCTATGAGTTGATTCATCAACACCTCTTGCCACATATGATGTTGTACAAGAATCTAAACCATCAAATGCAATTTTTGGTGACAATTGGGGTTCATTAGATTTTACTCCCTCCTTTAATGGGGAATATAAACTTAATAACCCTGACACATCAAAAGTAATCTTTAGAAACACGTGAAAAACTTAAAGTCTCCTTGGTAGAAAATAAAGACAATAAATTTACTTATAGTAAAATTATGAGACCTATGAGGCTTCACCATCTTCTAAATAAACGGACTCTCTCTATGGTCATGGATTTCAAATATTGTACAAAAATCACAACTATGCAGGTAATGGATATGGTGTGAATCAAAAAGGAATCAGAGTACCTTTACAAGTTTCTAGAATTAATTACATAGTCGGTATAGGACACCGCTCTTTGAAACCCACCAAAGCCTCTCATTGTGCTAAACTCAATGTTAATGTAATATCAACAAGACCAAATCAACATGTGAGATATCCTGAGCTAATAGACAAGAATTGTCTGTTAGGAAGCATCTCTTTGAATCAGGTAAATATTTCTCCATCTTTAAGCCACACTCATTGTAGCAAATATTATAGTTTCTCTCAAGGGGGGCCTCTTGCTAGATATGTAAGTTCTTAACATTGGGATGATTCAGGTAAGTATTTCTAACTCTTTCTCTCTCGTGTTGTGTTATATGTTGTTTAGGCCTCTTAGGATGACCCTTAACACTTTGTAAGGTTAAGGATACTAGGAGACTGCCTCTATTGTGACCATTCTTCTATTTGTATCATCAATCTTCTATATTGCCTCTCTCCTCTATTTTGTTGTTGTGTGTCATGCCTTAGGGGCACATCATTGTGGTTGGTGACTTGGGGGCACCCTCCTATGTGATGACCCTAAGACACTTGTTCTCCTCTCTTGATTTATTGTTTACCTCCCTCTAGTGGTTCTATATAGTTGGCGGATGATGAAAAAATATAACACTGATAAGGACCAAGTGTCCCTTCAGCAAGAAAAGCAAAAATGGACCTAGTTCATCTATGACAATGGGGTTGATATATATATCCAACGTTTGACTAGTAGAATCACTCCATGTGATATTTTGATGTTGTCTTATCTCTCTAACAAATCATAACAATACATCTTCTCCATACACTTTGATTGTCTTGTATCTTGTCTTGTTGTTACACTCAGTTCTGAGGCACCTGAAGTATAGCCCAACAATTATACTCAGTTTTGAACCCGTAGTATAGCCTTGGCCTTTGATGTGATTATTTTCATGCATAGCTTAATCTTGTTTTTTTATCTTAGCATAATTAATGTGTTTGTGGGAACATTTAGTGGTCGTGAGCACGTCACCTTTGGGGGCATGGACTTTGTGAAAGTTCTTGTTCCCTTGTTTGTTTTCTCTCTACCTTAATGTGCTTGATATCGATACACGACATCAACCACCTTAAGGTGGGGACATATTAAAGGTAAGCTATCTAATTATTTGGTACTAATGAAGCTTGTTTGTAAGCCCTCTGTGGAGGCGAGATGTTGTATCTCTGACGCAAGTGCACATATTTATTCTATATTGCAATCAAAAAGCCCTCTATGGAGGAGGGATATCATGCATATCATTTTATTCAAAAGTCCTCTACATGAGGTGGGATGGTGTATCTCTTGAGCTAGTGCACATCCTTTTATTTCAAAAGTCCTCTGAATAGGTAGGGTTGGATCTGAGACTATCCTCTCTTAAGCGTGTCTTTTGCAGTTGTTGTGGCATAAGTCCAACCATCAGGTGTGCCTATAGCGTGTTTGAGATGGTGGGGGCTTAGTAATAAGTTCCTTCCATTGCCTTGTTTGTCATGGTTTAGATGTATAGTGTAAGGGTAAAATGGTGATCAATCAAATGAATTAAACAAGACCCAAACATCAATAGAATAGTGAAACAAGAAGGATTCAATGAACGAAACAATGAACAAACACAGTGCAAACCTCTCCTGTTTCTAAACTTCTGTTGTTCGCCTATCACAAATCGTCCTTTTGCAGATGAAGTGAGCCCTCAGAGAGTGCACTCTTTTTAGCTGTTCGTAGGAAGTCGATGGTGAATGGCTATGGTGATATGCAATGAAGATGAGCTCCAATGCAAGTATGTGATCTCAAGCTTGTAGATGACAAAAGGGTGCCAAAGGCACGCTGGTGATATTTCTGCAGAGTAACGATGTCAAAAGCCTGGATGAATAGAATAGAAGAATGAAGCTTCATTTATAGACTTGGAAGAATGGGAATCAACGGTTGAGAGGAGATATGAAGATCAATGGCTGAGGATGGTTGAGGAATGTGCAACCAGTAGAAATGTGACAAGTGTCCCAGCTCCATCATGAAAGGGGGGATGTGACAAAACTGATTGGAGAGTTAACTCCATTGACTGGTCTGTTAACAGACTTGATTGATCAGTTAGAAGAATAAATCGTGGGACTAACTGAATTGATTGAGGATTTGACTCAATTGACAGGTTAGTTAACTTTTTTGATTGATTAGTTAACTAATCTCTGATTTGAGAAGAAATAGGCCATGTGGGTGAGGGAAAATAAGATAATTAAATATTAAATATATTTAATTACATGTGCAACCTGATGAGGTGCACAAGGTGAGGTGGAAAAGGTGAGGTGGATTTTTGGAATTTAGAACTTAGGATAGAGGAATTTGGATTGATTAAATAATTTATGATTATTTAATCATGTAGGACATTTAGAAGATTTTTAATTAAATAAATAGATTTTATTTAATTATGGAATAGTGAATCGATTAAATAAATTTGGAATATTTATTTAATTAATAGACGAATGGAATAAATATTTAGAATATTTATTTAGGATGATTCATGTCATTTTTAGGTGTATACATTTTGCCCCTCTTTGATGCAATGCAGTTTACAGCGTTGCCTCAAAGAATTCAATGGTCTGAATGATGATACATGCCCCAGTTTGCCCCTGGTGCAGGTTTAATGACGATAGGATGCCCCCTCGGGAGATTGGACGGGAAAAGAGCAAAAAATTCAGAGACGGACAATCTCATGAAGACGAAGGGGTTAGGATAGGTTAGAGGAAAAGGGACGTGGTCAGGGATGCGGGAAGAAAACGGGAAGAAAAACGGGCATGGGAAGTAGTCACAATCATCACCTAGCCAGAATTAGGGTTTGGAGGCTATAAATAGGAGCTGGGTCCACAAGAATAGTCATTTGTACACTTGTTTACTCTGGATTGGATTGAGAGAGCTTAGAGCAACTTGGAGCAGCATGGCAGCCAGAGCAGCAGACATTCCACGCGAGGAGCACCGGTTCGAGCGAGTCCGTCGATTCGGGCGGCTAGCAGAGGCAGGACCCCCGGTATGTGTTTCAAAAAATTTCTCCTAGGGTCGATTTAGGATGCAATAAATGCTCGTAGAAAATAGGTAAAGTGTATGCGCTGAAACTTAGAACGGCGCATATGCCTCGCGAAGCGGTACTTTTGTCATTGTGCGGTGCATATGCCGGTTTCGGCGGCGCATACATGAAAGCTGCACATCTGTGCAATTTAGCTGCGCATTTGCAATTTGGTGGTGCATGTGTATTTAAGCCGCGCATATGTGGAAAGTAGCGGCGCATTTGCTGGATCGGCGCATATGTCGATTTTAGCGGCGCTTGCATAATATGCTGGTGCATATGCCTAATTTGGCGGCGCATCCGTCGGATCTGCGCATATGTGTAATTTGGCGGCACATTTGTGTGAAGCAGCGCATACGCTGATTTTAGCAGCGCATATACCGAAAAATGGCGCATTTACCACCTGTAGTGGCACATTTGCTGTGAATAGAAAAGGACTTAGCTAAATTGACTCGATTAGCATCCTGTTTGACGCGGTAATCGATGAGCTATCTCTGAGATTACAGAAATCTAGTCAAGAGATGTACTATGCTGTTTTGATCAATTTGAAATGCTAAGTTTAGTTGATATAGTTCAGTAGGTATGTTGAGTATGGTATATGTCGCTTGAGATTGACGCTTTGCCGTGCTTGCTTGCAAGAGGAGATTCAGGACACACTGCAGTCGAGGGAGATGTTTCTGATGCCCTTATTGCAGAGATACATGCTGATGGAGACAGACAGAGTGGCGCTTGGTGCCATGGGTTTGGATTACGTATGTTTCATGCCCGAGGTGCGGGCGAACCGTGGACTACTGACAGCTGCCGTGGAGAGATTCCACAGTGAGGACAGGACCTTCCACTTCCCGACGGGAGAGATGACGGTGACCTTGGAGGACGTCTACTGGATACTGCACTTGCCTGTGGTAGGTGAGCTAGTGGAGTGTGATGCACAGCGGGATGTGGGACTCGCCGAGTGTCAGCGGGTATTTGATGATCCCGAGCTAGCTGGGTAGGTTATCCCGTGGCAGGATATATATGACTATTATGACTACTTCCCTAGGATTGTGGCAGGACTGATCGGGGGCATTGTATGCCTGGACAGGAGATCACATGGGTTCCCCATTGGATGGGGTAGGATCATGGAGCGGATGCTGACTGAGGGCACCCGATATGCGTGGGGAGTCTGTGTACTGGCCCACTTATACCACGACATGCATCAGGTGGTATACCACCGCAGCACGAGTCTATCGGCTGGGGTGTTGCTGTTACAGTTCTGCCTGTGGGAGCACATAGTGGTGACGAGGCCGATATGTGTCTTCGCGAGGAGAGCCATACAGTTATGGCTACGCCGGAGTGATTTCCCAGCACAGGATGGGGAAGCTAGAGTACTAGAGACACACCCTGGATGGAGTAGATGTGGTCGTTTGGCGACCATATCTGGACTGCGAGCCTTGGGATGACGAGGGAGACGAGCTGCCATACTGCTTTCAGACCAGGTGGCTGATAGGCCGGACACGGCATATCTTGGAGAGACAGATGGTGGGCAGGGTGCAGCGACAGTTTGGGTGGAGACAGGGTATGCCACAGGGGCAGGCCATGTTCGCACGGACGCACGCAAAGAGGGTCTGATGGGGGCCGATGGCTTCTTATGAGGAGGCTCTGGCAGAGTTTCAGCAGATGTTGTATGTGGCCTGGGACATGCGGAGAGAGATAGCAGATGTGGGGGTGACACAGGAGTATGAGGATTGGATTACTGCACATCCTTTCCTGAGATATTCAGGACCCGGCATGTTGGTGCCTCGTATTGATGAGGCGGACTCAGAGGAGGAGGGGAGGCTGGCCCAGGGCGGAGGGCAGTTAGAGGAGGATGAGGATGGTGGGGTGGCAGGGCCGGAGAGAGGCCGAGACAGCGGAGGAGGATAGCTCAGGCTGAGCAGGCAGTGCTAGGGCAGGCAGGGGCACAGCAGCAGATACTGCAGCAGGCATAGATGCCACCACCCCAGCAGGTACCACAGCAGCAGGTGCCCCAGCCACAGGGGCCAGGACAGGCAAAGGTTCATGAGAGGACCATAGCCAGCCTGAGGGGACAGGTGCGAGAGCTGCAGGCACAGCTGAGGAGAGTAGAGCGGAGGCGAGAGACAGACGCAATGGTGATCACGGGGTTGACTCGCAAGAGAGACATGGCAGACGCACAGGTACGGATTATCCGTGTAGAGCGGGATACTGCTGTGGCCGCTATGGGGACAGATGCAACAAGTTTTTTTTTGGTTAGGCAGGTGCAGCAGGCACAAGCACAAGTTGGCCAGTTGCAGACGCAGTTGGCACAGGCACAGATAGATCTAGCCAGAGCCCAGTCCCAGGTGTAGTATTACCGAGGGTTGTACCATGGTGCCGTGGCATCGAGCCAGAGGGCAGGGAGTTTTAGGAGTCAGTTTGGGGCGACTCACAGAGCAGGTCCATCATAGTCAGGGGCCTCCGTGATGGGTCCTCAGCAGTCAGGAGCTGGCAGTGGTGGCCCACAGTAGCAGGGATAGACAGAGACTGGATTGTGGACATTTTGGGACATGTATCACCATCCATTTTGGATGCATATTGTATATGACACTTTTATTCTAGAGATATATGATGATTTTGTACATTTAGACCTCTTTTGTATGATAGTATATATGATGATGCAGCTTTGTGTATCTATTGCATGTGCTATGTGATGAAGATGTACTTCTAGTATATGATGTGATGCATGTGCATAGTTAGATGGTCTATCTGATGCTATATGAGATGCTTTATGAGATGCTTCTATATGATGTCTATGTGATTTAATGTTTTCAAATAAATGCAAAATGTAATATGATTTCTATGTGATGAGGCAACTGTGTTATGGGACGTCTATATGATCTAATGCAAATGTATGTATATGTGTTATGATTTCTATGTGATGATGCAACTGTGTTATGGGACGTCTATATGATCTAATGCAAATGTATGTATATGTGTTATTATTTCTATGTGATTATCTGTGCTTTGAAATGTGATGTGGTGCAAATGTATTAATGACCTAATGCATTGGATGGTGTATTCTACGAACCTAAGCATGTGCATGACTAGTCCTACGAGTGCTATGATATGCTCCTATATGCTTTGCTTTTGTGAAGTCCAAATGTACTTGATCGACACAAGAATGACATGATAGACAGGTAGAAGAATGGGTGTGATAAGATGACTTAGAAACTTTACTTGATATCGTTACTCTGCATAGTTTGGATAATGAGGATTGCATGGATGTGTATGTGGATATAGGATGGATGCTTTGCTTTTTAGAGTGCTTTATTTCATCATTGGGCAATTTGTTTTTGATACATTTTCTGAAATGTTGTAAGTGAATACAAGCATCTAGGTATAATTGAACCGAGATGACCTGAGTATCGCTTACATGGATTGTGATTTAGCAAGTTAATACAAGCATCTAGTCAAAATTGAATCTAGATGACCTGAGTACTTCCTGCGTTTCAACAAGCAAGGATTGCCCCCGTTCATGTTAGACCTTTAATGTCCTCGATGATCTTTTGCTGATCATGTCTTTAGACAAGGCTTCACATTACTAAAGTTTAATCCACAAACAACAAACAAAGAAAGTAATCATGCCCCCATCATAGCCTCTCTAGCTTTTGGCATCCTTGAGTAGCATAGGAAGGTATGATAGCAAAAATCAGGACTCGAACTGTTAACCATGTTTCTGATCTACAAAGCATATTTGCGTTGATATGTGTTTATTTCTTGCCTTAATTTGCATAAAATCATTTAGAAGACCTTGGGTATTTGCTTTGCGTTGGATAGGTTAAGATGCTCATAGTCAAGATTTTTTGCTTGAGGCGCGAGTTCTGCTTGCATTTGCTTGCTTGGTGAGAAGATTGCTCAATCCTTATTGGGGAGACGGACCCTAATGGACTGACCTAGTGCCTCGGGGGCTCATTGCTAAATGGCCTTGCCTACGTGATGACGCAGAGGCAACATAGTTTGGGGTAAACCCTAATGGACCATGGATGGACTAGAAGAAAGACGACAAGAATGAAGACAAGAAAGGGGACGAATGGGACTGTGGAAGAAATGGAAGCCTCGGGGGCGCATTAGAATAATGGCCTTGCCTACGTGACGGCGCAGAGGCAACGTAGTTCACAGACTCGGACCATGGACACCGACGAGAGACACTATACTAGGCTCACATTGAGGAGACGGTATGGGACAAAACCTTGGTTGACAAGGCCACAAGGAGAGTATCAAGCCATGATAGGTAACTGTCAAGTGTTTATTTGTGGGATAGATATGGGTCAAATGGAAAATGAGTGAAGGAATGGACTCAAGGGGATTGGATTCCCAAAGATGGAGAAGGCGGTTTATCACAAGTAAATGCCTATTTACCAGGTTTTCATCACTTGCTTTTATTTGCATGAGAAGCTAGAAAGTAAACATGACGCCTGTTTGCCAGGTTTTCATCACGATACCTATCCAAGGTGCCTGTTTGCCAGGTTTTCACCAAAGGACGATTTTTTTGCATGCTTTCTATTTTTTTTCAATTTTTCCCTTTTCAACTTTTTTTTTTTTGATTTTTTTTATTTTACTGTGCCCCCTTGCATTGGGATTCTCCTAGGTATAGAACCAGCGAAGATGCATGCTGTTGATTGGATCATCTAACAATTCACCCTCTAATGTGGCCAACTGATATGCCCCCGATCCGTAAGCAGCTACAATCACATAGGGCCCAAGCCAGTTAGGCTCGAACTTACCTTTCTTTTCTCTGTCCTACTGATTGCGAGGGTTCTCTTTTAGAACGAGGTCCCCAACCTTGAAGCATCTTGGTCTAACCTTGTGGTTGTAGCTTCTTGACATCATCTGTTGATAGGCTTTGAGATGGTCAAAGGCTTTCTGGCGCCTTTCCTCTAGCAGCTCTAGTTCTTGTAGCCTGGAGACTCTGTATTCTTCATCTGATATGAGACCTTTCAACGACACCCTGAGGGATGGGAGTTCGACCTCAATGGGAAGGATGGCTTCGGAACGATAGACAAGGGCGTAGGGTGTAGCACCTGTGGGAGTGCGTATACTGGTTCTGTAGGCCCACAGAGCGGGATTGAGTTGGATGTGCCAATCGCGACCAGCTTCATTAACAGTCTTCTTTAGGATTTTCAAAATAGTTTTATTTGATGCATCCGCTTGGCCATTACCTTGGGGGTAGTATGGGGTGGAGAAACGATGTTGGATTTTGAAACGCTCACAAAGTTCCTGGACATCCTGATTTTTGAAAGGTCTCCCATTATCCGTTATGATGGATGAAGGGATGCCGTATCGGCAGATAATGTAATTCAGAATGAACGAGGAAATTTGCTTTCCTGTGACGGTGGTTAGGGGAACGGCTTCGATCCACTTTGTGAAGTACTCAGTAGCAGTTATGATGAATTTGTGGCCGTTGGAAAAGGGTGGATGAATCTTTCCCACAAGGTCAAGCCCCCACTGGCAAAAGGGCCAGGGCGTCGTTAAAGGTCTCAACTCCTGAGCAGGTGCATGAATCAGGTTCCCGTGTATCTGGCACTGTTTGCACTTTATGACGAACTGACAGGAATCCATTTCCATATTGGGCCAGTAATAACCCAAACGCATGAGTTTCTTAGCTAAGGCAGGACCGCTGGAGTGTGTTCCACAGATCCCTTCGTGTACGTCTCGCAAGGCCGTTATGGATTCTTCTTGTTCTAGACAATGGAGTAAAGTACCATCCAGACCACGTCGGTAAAGGGTATTAGCAATGATGGTGTAACGGGAGGCTTGTCGGATGAAAGTTCGCTTCTGGTTGGAAGAGAGGTCGGGTGGAAGAATATTGTCCTTGAGGTAAGTGTAGGTCTTACCGTACCAAGGTGAATCAGATCCTACTAGGAGGCAAATGGAGTGGGTTTCAAGGAGATCATAAGCCGGTTGCCGAATGGTTTCTACTAGGAACTCATACCGTGACTCATGTTCAGGTATTTCAAGAAGAGAGGCTATGGTAGCCATGGCATCCACTGCTTTGTTCTCAATCCTGGGTATTTGTTCAAAGGAGATGGTCCCAAAGTGTTCTTTGAGGTCGTCGACCATCCGCTTGTATGGGATGAGCTTCTCATCTTTGGTGTGATATTCATCGTTGACCTGGTTGATGATAAGCTGAGAATCGTCATAGACGCATAGTGCTTGGATTTTCCACTCAGTGGCCATCTTGAGACCAATTACCAAGGCTTCATACTCCGCTATGTTATTGGTGCACGGAAATAACAACCTGTAGGACTTCAGAATTGTGTCACCTTGGGCAGTGATAAATAGGATACCTGCCCCCGATCCATGGCTGGTGTAAGACCCGTCGAAGTAGAGTTTCCAAGGAGATGTTGACAGAGTGAATAAAGACTCATCGGGAAACTCAAACTGCATTGGTGAAGTGTCCTGTAATGGTGCCTCGGCCAGTTGGTCAGCTATGATTTGCCCTTTGATGGATTTTCTATCCACATATTCTATATCATATTCACTAAGAAGCATAACCCACTTTGCTAGTCGACCTGTGAGAGTTGCTTTACCGAGAAGATACTTTAGTGGGTCGATTTTGGCAATGAGTTTGACAGGATGTGCCAACATGTAGTGTCAGAGTTTTCATGAAGCAAAAACTACCGCAAGGCATGATCATTCTACCTGTGAGTATTGTAACTCGTAGCCCACTAAGGTTCGACTGATGTAGTATACAGCTCTTTCCTTGTTCTCATAGTCTTGCTGTGCTAGGAGAGCCCCAAGAGCAGTAGGTGTAGCAGAAATGTAGAGAATCAAAGGTTTTCCTTGGATCGGAGGCATGAGTATAGGAGGGTTCATAAGGTACTCCTTTAGTTTGTTGAATGCCTCTTCGCACCGCTCATCCCATTTAAATGGAATATTCTTATGTAGGAGGTGACTGAAAGGTTGGCACTTGTCTGCCAACTGTGAGATGAACCTGCGGATGGCCTGCAGCTTGCCCTGTAATGATCTCAACTATGTTAGAGTCTTGGGTGGTGGCATGTCCATTATTGCTTTGACTTTGGCCGGGTCTACCTCTATGCCGTTTGCTGACACGATGAAGCCTAGCAGCTTTCTCGATGTTACCCCAAACACACACTTCTTCGGGTTCAATTTAACTTGGAATTGATCCAACCGTTGGAAGACTTTCTCTAGGATATCCAGGTGTGAGTCCCTTGTGAGAGATTTTTCTAAGATATCGTCAACATAATCCTCCATGGTCACATGCATCATGTCATGGAATATGGTTGTCATGGCCCGCTGGTATGTAGCACCTGCATTTTTCAGCCCAAAAGGCATGACATTCCAGCAAAAGGTACCCCATGGACAAGTGAAAGCTATTTTGTGCTGATCCTCTGGTGCTATTTTGATCTGGTTGTACCCTGAGAATCCATCCATGAGTGACAGCATTGTATGTCCTGCCGTGAGGTCGACTATGATATTGATGTTAGGTAATGGAAAGTCATCCTTGCGGCATGCTTTGTTTAAGTCTCTAAAATCGTTGCATAGTCGAACCCTGCCATCTGGCTTAGACACTGGCACGATGTTTGATATCCATTCAGGGTAATCTATGGCTCTGATGAACCCCACATCTAGCAATTTTTTGAGTTCTTCCTTGACCAAAAGGGCTATATGGGGATGCATCTTTCTCAGTTTCTGCTTTACCGGCTTCACCCCTGGATCCAATGGTAGATGATGCAGAATCAAGTTAGGGTCTAGACCTGGCATGTCAGCATATGACCAAGCAAAGCTGCCTCTCTTCTTCTTAAAGAATGGTACAAACCTATTTTTTTAGGTGGTGTGAGAGATTTTGTGAAGTGGATGATCTTGGGCTGCTCTTCGGTGCCAATATTCACTGGCTCTGTTGGCTCCACCACAATCTGTGACCATTCCTGGTACATGTCACTAGGGAGGGTGTCAAGCATTCCATCGTCAGGTGCCACAGTTGGGTTTTCACCGTCGGATACGTCCTTTCTTTTTACTGTTTTATGATCTGACACTGCCACACGGCGGTTTTCACCATCAGATCCATTTTTTATTTTAATATTTTTGCGACTAGAAGGCTTGGCACCCTCCCCAAAGTAAGCCACAGTATTGAGTTCGATAGCGAAACCAGCTTTATGATCTCCTTTTGGTAAGTGATCCCTAAGGTCCATATAGTCAATGTAAGTATCATCATTCTGGAACATATCTAATTGAGGGGTTCCTTGCAGATCCCAGTCAATAAGCTCAAGGTGTAAGAGGGGAAGGGAGTCGGATGAGAGGTCTGATTCGTTAATGTTGTGAATGGAAATATTATGGGCACTGGTGGGGGTAGTGTTCTGGGTGGTACTCTCCTCCAGGTTGTTTATCGCAATGGAATCAAAACTTTCCTCGACAGTCATAATCTCGGGGAGGGGCAAATCAGACTCTAGTGGTCTATCCCGTTGCGTCTGTCCCTCATGGTAGGGGCTGAGAGTTTGGATGGTGTCAATCTCCTTATCATAGTAGGAGTGCTCTGTTAGCTCGTCCCACTCATACTCATTCGACTCATCTGAATCTGCGTCACTATCCACTTGGAGTGTTTGAATTGTCTCCACTAGGCAGGCATTTTCTTTGGCTTTACCTTTACCTTTGTACCCTAGGCCAGTTGTGTTTCTAGCTGAAGAGGATGAAGAAGGTTGGATAGGTTCAACGATTCCTTCTTTTTTGAGGCCTATGGGGCCTTGTCCTTCGTATCCCATCCTGTACAAGATAGTTTCACCCCGTCCATAGAGTTCTGTAGGGAGTCTAGGCAGCTCTTGGGATGTGTTTTCCTCTTCAGTGTAAAGCCACTGCAGGAGATCTCGCTCCTCTGTCTCATCAGATAATGTCCCCCATTTTACAAAAGGATTTGCGGGAGTTGTAGGAGGAGCAGATGGCTTTGGAAAATGCCTAGGTTGATGCATGGGTTTGCCAAAGGAGTGAGGAGACAAAGGCATGGTGGCAAGGTTGAGGCTGTGCTTAATGGAGTACTCCCCCACGCCATTTTCTTTTATGGTAAGTTTCAGTGGTTTGGGCCTCGAGGAGGAAGCTTCAGCAGTATGGTCTTGTGGCGGAGTAGGGGAAATGTAGGCTTGGTTATTGGGAATGACGCATTCAGATTTTGCTTGGAATGAATTGCAATGTTGGTAGGGGTTGGGGTCGCCTTGTATGGTGACCTGCTTGCCATCGTGTGGGAACTTTATGCATTGATGGTAGGTGGAGGGGACAGCCTTCATGGCGTGGATCCATGGTCTCCCTAGTAGAATATTGTAAGCAAGCTCCCAATCAAGGACTTGGCACACCACATCTTTAATTACCGGTCCCACTTGAATGGGTAGGACAACCGTGCCCTTTGTGGTTCATTCCTCCTCGTCATAGGCTTTGATAGTAATTTTTCGTCTTGGATCTAATGCCTGTTTGGAGAACCCCAGTGCAAGGACTAGCTTCAACGTGCAAATATTTAGACCAGCGCCCCCATCAATGAGAACCCTCTTGATGCGGTGCTTGTGCACGAATGCGACAATGTGTAGAGGAGTGTTGTGGGGTTGAGATATGGAAAGGTCATCTTGCTCTGTAAACGAGATGGAAGTGGAGGATGTCAAATTACCCACCATGGTTTGAAACTTTTCTTGGGCTAGGTTAGTGGGGACAGTAGTTTCCACTAAGGCTTTCTCAAGAATCTCCTTATGAGAAGGAGATAGACGCAAGAGCTCTAATATAGAAATGTGAGCCAGCATTTTTTGCAATTGGTCGATGACATTATATGGGCGGGAGTTGGACGGAGATGGTGATGACCTTGGAGGGGTGGTATTGATCGTGACCTTACCACTGCGGGTAATTATACTACAACCAGTTCTGTGAGGTCCTGGTTGTTGGTTGGGGGATATGACGTTGACTTGCGGAACATGCTCAGAAATGCAGTTAATGGTGTACTCAAATGGAACGCTTGCATAGTTAGCATTACTCGACCCACTGTTCTGGTTTGGCCTGTTACGATTGTTGTCATTATTGTTATGGCCATTGGAGTTGTTGCCATTGTGACCATCGTTGCTGTTGTGGCCATTGTTGCGATTATTGTTATACGGCCGGTTGTGGTTTAGAAGAGGATCCCGGTAGGCCACATGAGATTCATTGGAGGTATGCTGTTGTGTCCCTCCCTGATTCTGATCCAGTATATCCTGTATGACATTCTTGAGGTGGATGCAATTGTTAGTCGTGTGCCCCCGTCCTCGATGATACTCACAATAATCTGGGTCCTTCCAATAGGGAGGTTTGACGATAGGCTCATAGTCACTTGTTGGCGGTAGAGAAATTTCATTGTTAGCCAACAACTTCCTGAGAGCAGACTCTTGAGATTCCCCCAACGGCGTGAATTTTCTCCTTGGATTTGAATTGAACCAAGGTCTAGGTTCCCGAGGGGGTGGCTTGTTGAGCACACCGGTATTTGCTTCTCCCTTAAGAGTGAATATAGGTTGTTGCTTAGGGGCTGCCGCCTTGGCATCCACTACTCCATCGTTGACCACATTCTTGTTCTTGGTCCAAAACTTTGATTTATCTGTTGTATAATTGGAAGGAGGTGTGTCCTTGTAGAGCTTGAGAGTTCCTTTAGTGATCATAGCTTTTTCAATGAAGAGGCCCATTTCAATGACTTTGGCGAACGAGGTAGGGCATTGTATCTGAATCTGATAGCTAAGATCAGTGTTTAGGTTATGGACAAACATTTCCAATAGATGCTTCTCAGGCATGTCGTAAGAACACTTACTAGCTAGCTGTCTCCATCATTGTAGGAAGGCGGCGAATGACTCACCACCCTTCTGTTTGGTATTGCATAGATCTAGCATAGATACCTCGTGTTCTATGTTGTAAGAGAAGTGCGTTATAAATTTATTGACAATTTCATCAAAAGTTTTGATTCCTGGTGGGAGACGCAAGAACCACTCCATAGCTTGACCACCTAAAGATCGCGGGAATAGTCTCATTAAGTAGGTCTCATTGTGAGCTACTTCTAAACATGCTGCAGTGAATTCCCTGATATGATCTCTAGGGTCCCCCTTCCCTTTATATTTGTCAAATTTCAGAACTCCAAACTAATAGGGGAATGGTTTCATGATCAAATTTTTGTCAAAGGGGTACGGTGCTATATCTTCCAAAGAGTAGTTCTTAGAACTTGTACCAGTCTTAAGGTTGGAGATCTCGAGCTTTAGACTTTCGATTTGTTGTCTCACGTCTGCCATAGGAGTGGTTGGATCTACGGGTTGCTTTCCTCTCTCATTTGTATGAGGGACGGTGTCATTTGTACCTCTCTCATGCACATGTGGGACTGTGTCATTTGTGCCCCTCTCATGATCATTGTCTGCATTTTCCATGATGGAGCTAATGTCAAAGTCTGCGGGGAGTTTGATTCCGAGACTAGCAAGATGATGGAAATACTTATGGGGGTCTTCAAGGATCATCTTCTCTACGACGCATTGGAATTTTCTATCTTGCATGTGCGCCACTAATTCTTCATGAGAAATCTCTTCTTCACCATCACGTGGTGGGAGAGTGTGATCAGATGAGTCAGCCATTTCGATTTGCTTGTTGTACTGGGATCGAGTAAGAACCATGCAAGGTGACACGGGATGGAGGGGGTGAGGACTAGAAATTCTGGCAAGGTGCCGACCGAGACTATTATGAATGGGATACCTAGGATAAGACTTGGACAAAGGATTCTCTCGCTCAATGACTTCAAGTAAGACAGTTGACACAAGACTCTAGCCACTAGCAAGGGTAGTCGATACCAGTCTTACTGTGTAGGGCTTAGTCGTTCAACAAGACTACTAGCAAAGGTACTGTGACCTACTAGGCTTACGTGAATGCACTAATGAAACGAAAAAGAACTTATGCCGAATCGATATGGGATAGGTTGACTTTGGGACAAGAGTGATTTGGACAGAAAGTGAGTGCGACAATGGATGAAAAAGAAAGAGTTGGGTGAAACGGATGGAGAATGACTGCAAGGTTGATTCTGATCTCAGAAAGTGAAACTAGGCTGAAATGGGTGCTCTGATCAGGTGAAAATTTCTCCTCAAAAATAGGGCAAGTGCTCACTGTCGCGTATGCGTAGAAACAGATGCACAACAGAAAAGGACAAATGCGCAGCAAGTCGCAGTAAATGCGTCGGTCTGGTGAACTATATATGCGCAGGAACAGTGCATGTATGCGCAGCAAAAAGGCATATGCGCAGTAAGTCGCTACAAAAGCGCAATAAGTCTCTGTGTATGCGCAATAGAAATGTGTAAATGCGCAGCTTTGAATTTTTTGCAAAATTTTCAGTTTTTCTCCTGTTTTTGGTATTTTTTGGCTAGAAAAGGTCTTCCTGATCTGATATTATGAATTCAATAGCAAGAAAACATAGCAAGCACAAAGAATATTTTGTAGTTTTTCATTGTTTTTGTAAATTTTCTGACTCTATTTTGGACAAAAGCAAGCACAAAATCCTAGGCGAGAAATGGATTATAAGGGATTTGGGCCACTAAAACAAGAGGTATTTAATTCGGGCAACCGTTCAAGTGGTTACACGTGCGGCGGTGCTACTCTCCGTTATGGAGTCTCCCAGCCTCATAGGATTGCGCCTGAGAGGGTTTTGGGGGAGTTGGCTGTCGGTGTAACATAACAGCACTTGTTGCAGGAAGTTTTCACCTCAAGCACAATTTATTTTAAGTGGCTTGGTAGGGCTTGGCGTTAGCCTGTTACCACTCAGGGTCGTTCCCACTTGGACAAGCGTGCATCCAAGGGCAGGCCCCTCCTAAAGGTTAAACAGATAGAATGACAAGTCTGGCACTCTGATCACCCAGAAGAGGGGAGAGCATAAGCCTATTGTCATTCGCAAGCACAGAATACACTGATTAATCCACCCTAGTTAAAAGTGAAAAAACTAAATGGGCTAATCTACTCAAACAAAACTTTGAAGTGATTCAGCAATATAGCAGTGGTTCAGTTTTAAATCCCAGAAAGTAGTAGTGAGTTTAATTCTTAAACCGTGTAGCATGAGTTTGTTAACTTTGAAATTCAGGTCTCACGATATAGCAATGGTTCATTTTAACTCCAGAAAGCAGTAGTGAGTTCAATTCTTAAACCGCATAGCACGAGTTTGTTAACTTTGAAATTTAGGTCTCACGACATAGCAATGGTTCATTTTAACTTCAGAAAGCAGTAGTGAGTTCAATTCTTAAACTGCGTAGCACGAGTTTGTCAACTTTGAAATTCAGGTCTCACGATATAGCAATGGTTCATTTTAACTTCAGAAAGCAGTAGTGAGTTCAATTTTAACCTTTTGATAGCAATAACTTGGAAGGTGTTTGCAATGCAAGCAAGAAATAAATCCAGTTACTTCCTCCCTAATTAGAACTAGATGAAGATTTGAATGAACATTACTTTTTACTATCCCTTTGAAAATGAAATGTGAACTAATTAGATGCAACTATATGGAACTAAACCTGCACCTATCCTGCAAAAACGCTCCAGCAAACACCTGCAGAAAGGTTAGCGTTAGCAACTTCCCCTAGAAAAGTATTAAAACTTCAGCCTGTTACAAATGCGCACCTTCAATGATCAGATGCGCAGAAATGATCAACAGAAGCGCAACAATAATGAATGCACCGCAGTATTTAACATATGCGCAGTTAAAAGGAATGTATGCGCAGTATTAACGTATGCGCAGTAACAGTCTGCAGAAGCGCAGCAGAAAAGCATATATGTGCAGGAATAGTAAAAGCGCCGTAACAGTGCACAGAAGCGCAGCAAAAATACACAGATGCGCAGAAGAAACAAAAGCACCGTAACAGTGTTTATATGCGCCGTGGAAATGAACAGATGCGCCGAAGAAATCTGTGCGTGACTCTACGTGACCTGTATGGAACCTGCCTTCAAAAAAGCTCAGAAACGGTAAAATAAAGGGGCAAACGGCCCCACGGTGGGCGCCAAAAATGTAAGGGTAAAATGGTGATCAATCAAATGAATTAAACAAGACCCAAACATCAACAGAATAGTGAAACAAGAAGGATTCAATGAACGAAGCAATGAACAAACACAGTGCAAACCTCTCCCGTTTCTAAACTTCTGTTGTTCGCCTATCACAAATCGTCCTTTTGCAGATGAAGTGAGCCCTCAGAGAGTGCACTCTTTTTAGCTATTCGTAGGAAGTCGATGGTGAATGGATATGGTGATATGCAATGAAGATGAGCTCCAATGCAAGTATGTGATCTCAAGCTTGTAGATGACAAAAGGGTGCCAAAGGTGCGCTGGTGATATTTCTGCAGAGTAACGATGTTAAAAGCCTGGATGAATAGAATGGAAGAATGAAGCTTCATTTATAGACTTGGAAGAATGGGAATCAATGGTTGAGAGGAGATATGAAGATCAATGGCTGAGGATGGTTGAGGAATGTGCAACCAGTAGAAATGTGACAAGTGTCCCAGCTCCATCATGAAAGGGGGGATGTGACAAAACTGATTGGAGAGTTAACTCCATTGACTGGTCTGTTAACAGACTTGATTGATCAGTTAGAAGAATAAATCGTGGGATTGACTGAATTGATTGAGGATTTGACTCAATTGATAGGTTAGTTAACTTTTTTGATTGATTAGTAAACTAATCTCTGATTTGAGAAGAAATAGGCCATGTGGGTGAGGGAAAATAAGATAATTAAATATTAAATATATTTAATTACATGTGCAACCTGATGAGGTGGACAAGGTGAGGTGGAAAAGGTGAGGTGGATTTTTGGAATTTAGAAATTAGGATAGAGGAATTTGGATTGATTAAATAATTTATGATTATTTAATCATGTAGGACATTTAGAAGATTTTTAATTAAATAAATAGATTTTATTTAATTATGGAATAGTGAATCGATTAAATAAATTTGGAATATTTATTTAATTAATAGAAGAATGGAATAAATATTTAGAATATTTATTTAGGATGATTCGTGTCATTTTTAGGCGTATACATATAGTATGTCTTTGGCATGCTATACAATGCTCATGTATTCCATGTGTTGTCAATGTGTTTTCCCCCTTGTGCGGTTAACCCACTTGGGCTTTGTATGGCATGTTTTACCTCTTGTGTGTGTGTAGTGATGCGCTCCACTTACACTCGAGGTTTGTTTGGCGTGTTTTTCCCTTTGGGGTTTTGTGTTGCAATTTTATTTCCATGCATATGTATATGAAGATGTTAGGAATATATTATGAAAATGTTATATCAATGCTATATCAAGTGTATTCATCATGTTTTGCATATCTTCAATACTTTCTTCTATGTGCTTTGCATACCTGTTACTATCTTCTTAGTGTTTAATGTGCCTGTAATGTGTCTTCTCTAATGCTTACCTCAGACCGAGGGCTAGAAATAGTCCCTCAATCTTTGTGTATGCATTAGCTTTAAGTGTCTGGTGTGTTTGTTGTTTTTTTACCATACTTTAATGCATGTATGGCTCATAAGATCATACATAAACTAAAGTGGGGGCTAAATGCTATCTCATAAAATGTCCCCCTAGGACTTTTACCTCCTAAGTTTAGCTCTCGGGATCCCTTATTTTTCATCATGCATGTTCATTTTAACTCCCAATGCAAAATAGCTTAAAACCCATGTCAAATGGGGCTTGAGGGTCATCTATGGGCTTAACCCTACCCTAAAATAGGACCTAAGGACTTGGGTACTCACACCCTAGTCTTGCCCTATTTTAGGCAGGTCTTAAATTTAAATGTCTATTATGTGACCGTTAAAAGGTTTCGTGGCTGACATCTTAAGTTTGAATTATGAAATTTGTAGCAAGAATGCATATATAAGCATGTTTAGGGTTTCATTTGTAAACTAGAAGATGATTGTGAACTTTTGGCAAACTTATGATTTTGGAGCATTCAAGATATTCATTGTTGTAGAGGAAAGCATTATTATTGTGTTTGTTTGTTGCAGATTTGGCTTCATCAATCCATCTCCTCATGGCATGAAAGAGCTTCATTCATCTATGAGGGTTTCACCTCCAAGGTGATATCTATTTGTGCTTTCATCAAATTATTTCATTATTGCTTTTGCCTCTGTCCACCAAGGATATGCACTCTTTATCTAACAACGGTGTTGGAAGGCTTGAATGCCATTCTAGGACTTGATTGAGGCAAGCTCCTAAACACCACAACCCCCAACCCCTCTCCTGTGATTGTAGATTACAGGTGTTGGATCTTGAATAGAGGAGTTGTAGAAGGGTAGTACAGAGTACACATAATCTAGATCTAACGAAAAAGTAGCACCCTAGACTTGGGCGCCCCCACTAGTGTCCTCCAATTGGCCTCTCGATAAATCAGGGTTCAGAAACATCATTTGGACACTCTCTAGAACATTTTTTCAGTTTTGACTGTTGGCAGATTTTCACTCCAAGGACAAGGGTGTGGGTACCATTGTCTTTCAACACATCTTCTTCTAGAATTAGGTTCTCCTCTGTTCACTAATCTCAGTGCTTCTTTTGGTTTGTCCGTATCTATCACGGTTTGAAAGTTATGCCCTATTGATCATAGAACTAGGGTTTTGTCTATTATTGATCTAGGGTTTTAACAAATAATCAACAATTCCAAATTTCCTTGTCATTCCAAGTGACAACAAACCTGATAGTTGAGTCATCTTGCAAAATTTGTGACTTAGCTTAGTTTAATGTCCTTTAATGTATGTATCGAAAGGAGGATTTAACCACACCTTACGTTGAATGGAAAATCCCTCTTTTTCTACATTACAATTGTAATCTTGATTTTGATTTATGTGAGCATTATATTTATGGTAAACAAAACTATGTTAAATTTTACTTGTGTTCTCATAAATCTCGTGGTGTATTGGATCTTATTCATTTTGATGTGTTTGGCCTTATAGATGTTCCTTTCATTGGAAAATCCCCATATTATGTTTCATTTATTGATGATTATAGAAAAAGGACATGGGTATATTTTCTAAAGGGGTCAGTGCATGATCATGGGGGTCCAAACTAGGACCCTAAGTGGCAATGAAAATTCAGAAAAACAAAGTTAGGCAACTTGACATAAAAAATTGAATAGGTTATTAACATAATTTGAAAAATATGTAAGATTAGAATTTGTAGAAAATGGAATGTAGTTTCTAGGCTACTAGTCCTTTTTTGGAAAAAAAGTAAATCTATTTTGTGAAAATTTGAAATTTCATTGCAGTAGTACTAAATTTTCAGGAAAAGATAAAAATAGGTGTATGTCTGACCAACCTAAGTACAAGAAAAACATAATTTTTTTTTCTAAAACTTTCAATATAGGTAGAGGACACATGCCTGGATGTGCCACATTTTTTTTGTAACTTTTATGCAAGTAAATAATTAGTTATGATTTTTTTTATTAGAACATTTCAAAATTATTAAAATGTGTTTATATAATGACCACCATAACTTGGTCAAAAATTTATGAAATTTAATTTTTTTTATCCTATAGTATGTGAAGCATAGAAGTGAGGCATCTTTTAGATTCAAAAAATGTGAAATAGTTTGAAAATATAGAAGTTTTTCAATTAGCCTATCAATCAAGACTTAAGTCGTAATGTATGTAGAAAATCAATAATAATTATCTATTAAATTCAAAATAAGGCATATCTTATATTGGTGGAAAGCTGACAAATTTTTCAATAAACCCTTTTCGTTTCATCAAATTTGGATTAAAAAAAGTCATCAGCCACAAGGGCAAAATTTTGGTCATCACATCGCCACTTTTTGGACCCCCATGATCCTGCACAGAACCAAAGAATAAATCTAAAGTTTTTAGTTGGTTGAGTTGTAGACTAGAAATAAAATACAATATTTAAAGACTGACAATGGTGGTGAATTTTTCTCTAATGATTTTGATAGATTCTATAAAGATTGTAGCATTCAGAGACATAAGACAACTCTATATTCTCCATAAAAGAATGGAGTTGCAAAATGAATGAACAAGACACTAATAGAGAAGGCTAGGAGTATGCTTAGTGGTTTTAGTCTAGAACAAAAGTCTTGGGTTAAAGCTATTGCCACTACTTGCTACCTAATCAACAAGTCTCCTAGGTCAACTATTGTTGATAAAATGCCTATGGAGGCATCATAAAGTTGCAAGCCTTCATTGAGACATCTTAGAGTTTTTGGATGCACATGTGCCAAAGGAGAAGTGAATAAATTTATAGAACAAGGCTATGAAATGTATCTTCATCAATTATAGTTATGGTGTGAAATGATACAAGCTTTGGGATCTTGTTGCACAAAAAGTAATATATAGTAGAAGTGTGCTTTTTAGAGAAACTAAGCCTTCTTCTATTAAATTGCAACTAGAACAAAGTGAACAGAAAGATGTGATTTAACTTCCTTCTATGCCTAAGAAAGTTGAATCGAGACAGACAAGAAGTTGAGGACAAATAATCTAGCTTTGAATCTTTAAAGGAGGAGGAAGACCCTCCACCCCATCTTGTTCAAAGGTCTACAAGGGATAGATAATGACCTAAAAGGTAGTCACCTGATGAATGGAGATGTATTTTTCATTGAATACTAACAAGGATTAGTCAAGATCTATAGAAGAAACTTGTTGGTTGCAAATGGGTGTTCAAGAGAAAGATTGGTTCATATGGAGGTATTAAGAAGTAAAAAGCATGATTAGTTATGAAAGGTTACTCTCAGGTTGAGGGTATTGATTACAGTGAGACATTTTCTCCTATTAAAAAAATGACATCCATTAAATTCTTGCTTTCTATTGCTACAACTCATGATCTAGAGGTTGAGAAAATAGATGTGAAAATATCATTCCTTCATGGTGATTTGGAGGATATTTATATGACACAACCAAAGCACTATGTGGTGAAAGGTAAAAGTAATTTGGTTTGTAAATTAAAAGAAATCCATGTTTGGATTGAAATAGAGTCCTAGGATGTGGTACCAAAAATTTGATACATGTGTGTTGAATTTAGGATTTAAGCATTCTAAATCAGATCACTATGTTTATTATGAATTTGATGGTGATCATTTCTCTTAGAATTGTGACAATAATAAAATTTTGGACCTGCTTGCGATGCACCTCAATGATAAGGGGGAGTGTGAGGGGATGTATGCAACCCCCTGCAAATGGAAGTTTGCGGGTATAGCCCCCAAGGAAAAATTTTATGATTTTAAAATAAAAATAAAAATAAACATTTTCAAAGAGAAAATATGGGTGGTTCATTAAAAGCCCCAGATTTGATGGTGGCGGTTATGTGGCAGAGAGTATATCTTTGTAGCCCTAAAAGGTAAATGCATCTTTTGTAACTGTAGTTGTAATTTTTCTCTGAGCAATAAGAATACCGATACATTTACCCGTGGATGTTTCCCTAGAACATTGCTAGGGTTTTACCATGTAAATCCTTATGTTGCTTATGCGTGTTTGATTATTTTTTATTTTGTTACTATCTCTATTTTCTTTGCAACTAACTTGTGCTATAATATTATATGGTTTAGGAGCTTTCTGTTTATCTTTTAAACCTAGGTTTTATCTAGGTTTTAAAACAATTTCTTGTTTATTGAATTATATGTTAATGATATGTTGTTTATTGGTAAAGGGAAATGAATGATTTTAGAACTAAAGTCTCAACTTGCAACTAAATTTGAAATGAAAGATCTTGGTGTAGCTAAACAAATTCTTGGGATAGAAATTAGAAGAGAGAGAGTGAACAAAAAACTATGGCTTGACTAGAGTAAGAATGTCCATTCAATTTTATAGAGGTTTAACATGCTAGATTGTAGATCATTGTGTGTTCATTTTACAGTTGGAACAAAGTTATCTTCTTCATAATGTCTAACATCCCCATTAGAGATGGAATACATGAGCAAAGTGCTTTATCAGATTGTAGTCAGAAGTTTGATGTATGTTATGGTCTGTACTAAACCAAACATTGCCCAAGTAGTGGGAGTTATTTTTAGATATATGTCTAATCTTGCTAGAGTTCATTGGGATGCAGTTATAAGAGTCTTCAGAGATATGCGGGATGCCTTAGAGTATTCTTAGCACGTTATCATGGTAATTTGATAGGAGATAGTCATTCCCTTGATATTTGTGGTTATGTTGATTCAGAATGGGTAGGTGATGTTGATAGTAGAAGACCTGCCAATGCTTATGTGTTTAATCTATTTGGTGGTGCAATTAGTTGGATGAGTAAGCGATAGACTATGGTTTTCCATTCCTTTGTCAACTATGCTTGCTCTTTTGTCCACTACTAAGGATAAGTATATGGAAACTACTCACGCTTGTAAAGAATCCATCTACTTTAAAAGATTATGTTTCTAGACATTAGAATAAAATAGGGTACATTTATAGTTTGGGTGAATTTGAGATCATGATGAGCCAAACAATACTTGTAAGTGGCAATGCAAATGCTAAAAACAAACTTAAGTAACTTTATGTCAAAAATTAAATGTATTATCGACACAATCTGAAAATAAGGTAGCAATAAAAGTTGTAGCAAATTGAATGTATTTAATGAGCTATTACTCATTTTTCAAAAAATTTTAAAATTAGTTTGGTGAAAATTAGATATTTCAATGAGGCACTTTTAATTTTTTAGAAAAATGTAAAAAGTAGGTGTCATTCTGGCCAACCTAAGTATAAGAAAAAAGAAACTATTTTTGCTCCAAGATTTGGATTTAAATAAAGGACAAATGGATGGATGTGACATGTATTTTTTGAAAATTTTAAATAAATAAATAATTATTTAGGATTTTTTTATTGCGACTTTTAAAAATATTAAAAACTAATTTTCTGGCCAACCTAACTTGGTAAAAAACTATGAAATTCAAAATTTTTTCAACCTATATTCAATAAATCCTAGAATGTGATGCATCTTTTATATTTACAAAAGGATAAATAGTTTGAAAGTTATGGATGTTTTTTAATATGTATAGCTAGCTAGAAATCAGACATAGTATATGTAAAAAATTAATAATAATTACCTATTAGAATTATAATGAAGGATATATTATATTTTAGAATCTGGATAGTTTCCTCTACAAACCCTTTTTGTTTTATTAAATTTATTTACAAAAAAGTCTATCAGCTTCAAGGATCAAGTCGTGGAAATTTTAGAATAACACTAAATAGACTTGGTTTTGCAAGTTTCTTTAGAAAGTTTTAAGACTCCCATTTGCCTAAATCAAAGGTAATCCTAATGCATTTTTTCACACTCTCCCATTTATTGTGATAATTAGAGTGTGATCTACCTATCTAAGAAACTAAATTTTCATGCTAGGACCAAACATATTGATGTAAAATATCATTTTGTGAGAGACATGGTCAAGGATGACAAGGTGAAACTAGTTAAGGTAGAGACTTTGATGAATGTTGTAGATTATTAACTAGGCTCATGAGCATAGAGAAGTTCAGAGTCTATGGGCCTTTCGGCCCCTAAAAATTAGATAATGGGATTAATACTCCCTTTTTTCTCTTACAAGGTATTCAACAAGTCAGAGAGTGTTGGGAAAAGTCTCTCAACCTTATGATTACAAAAGCGTAATTTTTTTGGTTATAAAAATGAATAAACTCAATTTCTAGGCTATAGAGTTGGGTTTTGGTCAAAATAACTATTCTAGGTTGCCCAACATCACTTCTAGGGGTGTCTGGTGCATAGACCATTTTGAGCTCTACAATTTAAAATGAACAAGCTCAATCAGTCTCCTAGATCAAAAATTATGGCCTCCAAAAGTTGGGTCTCCTTCATTGGAAAATGTAAAAATAAGTTGGACTTGGAAAAGAGCTATAAGGGGTCCGAGTTACACTTGTTTCCCAACTTATGGTGCATGTTATGACACATCATAAGGCATCTTTGATTGCAGTTAATGGAGCCCTAGAAGGATTTGTACCTGCCCCTTTTGGGTGGTTTTGGGTCATGGTTTTCTAATTATTGTTTGATGGTTTCATGTATTGTGTCTCCTATATATTAGGTGCTTGAGATGGAGGTTGTGTGTGAGAGTATTAAATAGATATGTTAAGCTACATCTAGATCTCTGGTTAGTGATACTCTTGTGAAGGATTGTTCTGCAAGTCTATTGTAATCTTATTAAGATTTATGAATATTGTATTGGGTTTCTTTTGGAGTGTGGGGTTTCTCTCCCAAAAGGATTTCCCCATGTAAATCATTATGTTGTGGTATGAATACTATTTATGTTTATTTATATATAATTTTTGTAATTGTTGTAAAGGATTTGCAAAGGTTTTCATAATCCTCCTCTTAAGATTAGTGTAGGAAGTTATTTTTCTACATTAGCTTCCTTACACTTTCGAGCACTTCTTTGTATGATTTATAAGAGAGTTTTGGACTTGTTCTCTATGTTGTTGTTGAGAGTGTGTAAGTAGAGATCAAAAAGATCCTTATGATTCATGTTTGGTGCACTAGCTCAAGAGTAGAGTACTTTCATCCATTGTGAGATAAGGTGTGTGACCAATTCATTAGTTTCTTGTTTGATTGTTAAAAACCCTCATATTCCTATCTTGGCCAGTTTGTTTATGTCAAAGGCAAGCACAAACTAATTGATGAGTTTCTTAAATGAGTGGATTCATACTTTTAGAAGTTGATAGTACCAATCTAGAGTGATACCCTCGAAAGTCTTTGGAAAATTTTTTACTACCACCCCATCCCAAGGAAGGAGTTCCCATGCTACTCTGATGTGAGCCTTGATATGAAAGTTTGGGTCACCCTCTCCTTTAAATTTTGGAAGTTCAGGGAGAGGATGTGGTAGTATGAGATTACAAATGTTGTAGTCACGAGGCTCATTTAAATATTCAAGGTATGTTCCTAAGAGGGGTCATGTGTAGAAGGTCTTGTTCTTCCAAACGTTAGCCCTATAGGTGGAGCTTTCTACACTTGTTGAGGGGGTATGCTAGATTGTTTATATTTTAAAAATGTTGGATAACTATATGGTGTGATGTTTATGTTTTGAAAATTGGGTTGGATTGTTTATGGTTGATTTTGCACCATAGGAATCCCACTTGTTTGATTAAAACTTATCATGTTGAATGATGAGGGAAAGGGAGGCATTCCTAAGAGGGGTTATGTGTAGAAGGTCTTGTTCTTCCAAACGTTAGCCCTATAGGTGGAGCTTACTACACTTGTTGAGGGGGTATGCTAGATTGTTTATATTTTAAAAATGTTGGATAACTATATGGTGTGATGTTTATGTTTTGAAAATTGGGTGGGATTGTTTATGGTTGATTTTGCACCATAGGAATACCACTTGTTTTATTAAAACTTATCATGTTAAATGATGAGGGAAAGGGAGGCATGAATTCTTCATTACTTGTGTTGTGGGAATGGAAATTTAGGTGAGAGGGGTTTTGAGTTTCCCCCTATTTTAATCTTCTTGATGATATTAGACATACCATGGATCATTCAATTTCATAGGCTATGTGGAAGAATTCTCATGCCTCCTGAGCTTATTTTAAGTTATTCTCTAAACAACTCACCTTGTTGTCCATTTGGGTGGTAGTATTCCTATAGTTTGTTATGGGCCAGTCTTGTTGGTAGATCTCAAATCGAATATTCACTTGGCATGCTTTGACTTGGTCAGGTTGAATAATTGTGCCTTTGTATGTGGATTTTTCAAAAACTAAGAAGTTGCAAGACTCTTGTTGGATGCCCTTTGAATTTGAGTCTTTAGAGTCTAATTATTTTGAGAACAAATCTTTTGAATCTTAAGGTGTTCTAGTTTCATTAGAGGGGACATTCCCTTGAAATTTATGTGACTTTGTCTAAGGGGGTGCAAGAAACATTGTATAATAAATGATATTGAAATCTGATAGTGGAATGGAAGAAACATACATAGATATAAAAGAGCCCATTCTAAAAGGATTTTCTCTTTACGTCAAGTTCACCAAAAAATGTGTTTTTTAGAATGTGACCTAGACATAATGCAAATGAGTCAAACTTCAATGTGACGCATGAACTGTATACTTGTTATGGGTGACCACCTAGTCACTCTTTCTCTCATGGAAAGAGCCAATCAAGTGGAGGCATAACTAGGAGGTTGTTCTATTCGTGAGGGAGTAGAATGTTGTTGATCACGGTTGGGTTGATCATGTGATGTTTTTTGTGTATGATTAATCAAAACTATTATGAATGTTGTGATGTTGATGAAAAAATTCAATGGTTATTGTGGTTGTGATTATACTATGACCCAAAGGATCACTTGTTCTAATCCTAGCTTGAAGACTATTTTGTGCATTTATGATACATACATGATCTAGCCTCCTTTGCTTGTTTTGAATGATTTTTTGTATGAGCCCTTGGTGATCAATCATTCTTTGTTGATTCTCTTCAAGTTATCTTATTTGTTCTATGTTTTGTTGTATGAGAATTGGCTGAGGGAAGCCCTCTCTAATCTCGTCTAAGACAAATTTTACCCAATGTTCCCTAATGCCTAGGCACATCGAATGATAGAAAATAGGGGGAAAGTTTGATTTATTTTGTTGTATGTATTCATGTGTTGAATTTTTTTGACTTTGTTGACTTCAAATTGACCTCATGATGAAATCAAGGGTTTGATTGATCTCTTGATTTTCTTTTTGTATTTTCTAATGTTTTTGGTATTTTTATTGCAAAACAATTTTTGGTTCCTTTTTCTCAATTTCAAATGATTCAATTACTAAGAAAGGGAAAATGTGTGCAAACTATATGATTTTTGTATGCAATCTAAACTATATTTTTGTATGTTTTCATGGGTTGGTTTCGAATTGTAATCTAATGAAATGAAATTTTAAATTAAATTAAAGAACAATGAAAATAAAATCAATCTAGGAAAACAAGTAAGGCTAATCTAAGCAATTAAGAAAATTAAATCTAATCTATGAAATCAATTTAAAACTACTTATCAAGAGAAAGAAAAATGAAGTTTTACTTTCCCAAGGGAAAGATTTGATTTTCTAATTACTACAAAAGCATGAAAAACCTAGTTGAATTAGGTGGTAGTGCCTAGCATGTGTCCTCAGGGGTCCTTTTTGGTAACTATCTCTTTCTCTACAATAGTGGGCTCCTCCTCTTTGCAACAAGGACAAAGCAGAGATATGAAAATAAAATGAATATGAGCTTTGAAGCTATGGAAATCGAAAAGCAATTGAATTAAGCATATGTATGCTATGAATAAGGGAATGGATTGAGCTTCAAAACTATGGTTGGTAATAAAGACACTTGACATCTTGCATTGAGCAATGCAAAGATGCTATGGGGGAAACTATTTGCAAAAACTAAAAAAAAAACAAGAATGCAATAATGAATTTGCCTCCTAAGGGAAAGTTTTGAATCTTTGCAAAAAAATAAAACTAAAGAAATAAATTAAGAGACTCAAATGCTTGTGAAGAATCTTGAAAAATATTGTGAACATAAGGAGAGCATTCCCAACATGAAAAATCATGAAGACATGAGGGGTATTTATAGGTTTGAAATCAACACCAATGGTGGTGGTGATTGGGGAGTTAAAATAGATTGATTGAAGAGTGGTCTAGCTCTAATTGGAAGTGAACAAAGGGTAGAGAGGAGATCACAAAGGACCAATTGGAAGATAACAAAAGACTAATTGAGAGCTAACAATAGAGTGATTGAAAGTCTAGGAATAGTTAGAGGGAGTCAATAGTTGGTTATGCATGGAGGAACTCACAATCAAAAGCTAAAAATGGTGTCAAACTAGGATAAAACTAGAAGAAATTACACATGGAAAAGACAAAAAGGTCACCTCTTTTAGTAGGGAAAATTGGCCCTCCAGATCATACTTAAGTCGTAGGGTCACCCTTGGAGATCCTAAAGGAAAAAGGGGCAAACCAACCAAAATGAAACAAGCAAGTCATATGGAACTTTAAAGGGATCATTTGGGTAGGTACGGGCTCCTTTTTGGGTGTCGTATTTTTGAAATTGTATAATTTTTTGAGTACTATGCAATAGTGCTATTAGTTTTTCTTGAAAGTGTTTCAAAATTATACTTTTAGCTCATTTTTTCTTAGGATATCCTTTTGGTCTCTCAAGCTACCCTACCCTACTATGGATCTAAAAGGTTCATTAGGCAATTAGAAAGTTAGTCTGAAGGTTAAAATGGAGAAAAGTACAAATAGGAAATGGATCACTCTTTTTAGCAAGGTAGATCTCCAAAGGAGATCCCACTTTAGTTATAGGATCTCCCAGGAGGTCCTATAGGTCATAGGGGTGATCCAACCAGACTGGACTAAGCAAGTGGTTAAGAGGTATGCAGGACCTTGGAAGGTCAATTGGATGGTTATGGAAGAATGAATGACAAAATAACCCCTTAGAGAAAGTGAATTTCCCCTCTTGGGAGGTGGATACCCATGTTGTCATGGATGACAAGTGATAGGGGTGGTTTGTCAAAAATAAGTTAGGTGGACAAATAGAAAGTGTGAAGGATGTTAGAAGGTTAGCTTGAAGGTTAGGGAGGCACAAACAAAGAGAAAAACATTTTAAAATGTGCCACCAAGAAAGAAGCTATTGAGAGGTATATATAATCCATTCTTACATGTACATGATTAGGACTCTAGATCATCATTGGACTACCAGGTAGGCTTGTGCACATTTTTCATACTTATAGTAACATGTCAGTATTGTCAATTAGGACAACCTTATGTTTATTGGACCCTCATGCTCATCTCTCACTATTAGACAAGATATACTTCAAAAATCTCAAACACTAAAACTTGGTTACAAAATGTTAGCAATAGATAATGTGATGTCAGTGTCAAATACTTTAAAATCTATGGCATAAATCAATTACAAATGCACTTCCATAGAAAAACTATTTTTTGCATATTATAGGCATCCTATTGCAAAGTATCATAGCCTACATTCATGTGAATGTTGTGATGCAAAGCCATTAATAGAGGTAGTCATATGGCAGGTTCCGAAGAGGATAACCGATGGTATAAATGGTTGAGAACACATATGTGAAAATATAGTATGCAATTATCGTATTGATATTGCATGTATGCCATTTATTCTCATGTATTTGTATATAAAGGATTTATTATTTGTAAGACATCAATTAGTCATGTATAACAAAAAATATATAATTGTAAGATATATCAATTATTCCCATGAAAATAAGTTGCTAATTTTAGGAAATAACCTAAACATCCTTTGATAATTCAATTGTAGTTTCCTTGAAAATTCCAACAAGAGCATTGCTAGGGAGCATGCCAAAAGTTATAAGTAGCTCCTCGTTTTCCCATTCACAGTAGGCCATCTTGCTTAGAGATGAGATGATTGCCACAAGAATGGAGAGCCACTTTGCCACCCAAAATGGAAAGCTCAACAAATGATGAAAACACTTTTAATAACAAACTCACATTTTTTAATCTTGTTTGATCTTTTAATGCAACAAACACCTATGATTTTGATGAAAAATAAAACCGATATAAACAAAACCCTTGAATTGAAATCTAGACCTAAAAGACATGGCCAAAATTTAATCAAGAGAAAATATAGTAGAAGTTTCATTTAGGCATCGAAAAGAACAAACAAGAAATTTAGAAAAAAAAATAAATGTCTTAATGTAGTGCTAATGAAAAGGTAGTTAGATACAAAAATGCTTCATATGGTCCACATGCCTTTCCCAAAAAGATTAATCGACCTCTTGTCACATTACAACTTATAAACACATACCATATTTCTTCATGTATAGCTAGCTTGTTCTACACTATAATGGCTCCATTTAGCAGAGAAATTGTATGGAAATGGCAGTTCTACGACCAAACAAATTACTTCGAAATCACTTATTAAAACAAATTGTATTAATGGGGCATTGATTTTTCATTTCACTATGATGGGTATTGTGTTTGCTTTAATTTAGTCTAACTCATAGATAGATTGCTAATCACTAGATATAAAATCTATAGCACCTTCAATGAAATAGTTTTGGAAGTAATGTATTTCATTGTTGTTTACTATAATATCTTGAAAGCCTAGAAATCTATAGCTATAAAATGCATACTTGTCTCTAAAAATTCTAATTACAACAACTTGATCGCTAAGACCATATGAATTTTGAATAGGTTAATATTACTACACATTGAAACAATTTTTCATTATGAAACAATTGAAGCTTAAATTTATAGGGAAATAATTTTGTGACCCATGATCAAATGGTGGTTAGATGAGGTCATAAGTTATTTTTACTACACAATTTCTATTCTGAAATATTTCAAACAATGATGCAACAATAGGAGTAGAATACAAAAACACTTCGTATTTTTGCATATATATGATAATTAAAAAATGCCTCATATGTGATACTTTACATAAATAAAAAATTGTTTAATTTGTTAAGATGAAACTTGTATTCATTACAAAGAAAGTTAACATAATAAGGAATAATAAGGACCTATCAACCAAATTAAACATCCATAAGTTTCCATACATTAACTAACAATAATAAAAAAATACTTTTTAAGTTTTATATAAATATAAAAGATTGGTTTGATTAATTACACCGGGAGATGTTCTATAGTGGTAGCAAGGAGTCTCATCAAATCAAAGAATTTTTTTTTTAAATAACCTCTGAGTATATAATATTTACTACACTAAAAGAAAATGAAATAATTACTAAAATAATGAATGGTGGCTTTTCTAAAAGTAAAATTAAAAGTTACATACAAAATAAAATATCTCTTCAAATAAAAATAAAGTAAACAATATAGGTAAAATAAAATAATTCAAATAATTCTTAACTAATTCCCCCTGTTCATGGGGGTGGTTGGAATCATCCACTTTCAAATCCAAGGAAATATATCAAATGGATGACACCTCCTAAGGGATGGTGTAAGCTCAATCTGGATGAGGCGTCCAGAGGCAACCTTAGTGTTTCTAGGGTAGGTTGTATATTGAGAGATCATGAATGTTATCTAATTGGAGCTATCTCGAAAGGACTTGGACATGGAACAAATAATGAAGCTAAGGCACATGCACTCCTAGTAGGCTTGCAAGGATGTGTCTGATTTGGGGAAAAAAGAGTGCAGGTTGAGGGAGACTATATGGCCATTGTCAATGCCATAAGGAGCAAGGGGGTTGAAAACTAGAAGATCAATGGCCTTTGATAGACAAACTAGAGTGCATTTCACCATCAAAACAAGTTTATAAGAAGGCTAATTATCACGTGGACTCCCTGGCTAACTTTGGCATAGATTATGATATAGGATACATTGTGGGAGATAACCTAGAAAGATGGAAGTGTTGAATGCCCAACTTATTTAATGATGATCTTGTATCATCAAAAATCTAAGTATCACACAATGATGGTGTGGGATGATGTCGAAGCATGCAAAATTAAGAGAAATTATCCCTTTGAGGCCAAGGTACTGGTAGATGGTGGATTATGGGAATAAATGGTGGTAGTTTAACTAAATGTATTTCGTTTTCCACATTTTTATGACTCCCTCCCTATTTGGAATACCATGGACACCACTATAAGGTTGAATGCTAAGAAGAGGAAATCTTTTTTCTGGGGGATGCATCTAATTTGTGTTTGAAGAAGACCTTTAATTTGTGTTTGAAGAAGACCTTTAATGTCAAGGCACTAATAATTGTTCATGCGATTAGGATGAACCTGGGGAAATTATTTTTTCAATTGCTCACAAGTATCATGTTAATATTGATATTGTCTCCATGTTTATTGTTGTTACATTAGAGGTAAGGCAATCAAAAGATGTAATAAGGTTTGTATCTACGGCTTTGATAAAGCCACGCTGGCGAAAGGGACTCAATTTGATGTTGGACGATGTTGTTATCAGAGTGGGATTTCATCTTGAAGGTGGACAATTGCTGACATTTAACATCTCCACAGTGGTTCAATGGGTATTGTTTGTCATATCTACTATCGCTCACAACAAATCTTTGCAAACATTAGGTGAAGTGGGGCATTGTGTTCCTTAAATTTGCTATAGGTGTTACCCCATCAATAGGCATACACCAGGTGTTTGCAATGGATGATGACACAATGGACAATGAAGAGGAAGAAGCCCTTGGACAACAAGGGTAATGGGTGAACCATTGTCGTTTCCGGTTGACATAATGGGCGATCAAGCTAGGATGGAGTGATAAAATATATACTATATGTGTGATAACATAGCAAAAAAGACTATTACACTACTGTAGAGTATTTTGTAGAATTATCGTACCTTCGACAAATTTATATACTGACCCTCAGTAATGAAATAATAAGGGTATGGCCCCAAGGCCAAATTTATTTAGAGAGAAAAAAATTTCTTTAACTAAAAATAAAAATTTATGTATCCATATATAATAAATAAACTAATTTTAAAGTAAAATGAAACAACTCTTAAATTTGTATATTAACAATCAATTTTTAAAATCCTTTTAATTCAAATTTTACTCATGTATTTTAATTATTAAATTTTTAAATCTATATTATATACTTTTCAATTTAAAAGTGTTCTTATTTTCCTTACTATTTAATATTTTAAAACTTACTGGATTTTTTTTTTAAATTTAAAAACGTCTATTTAGGAGATTCATTCCATAGAGCTTGGAGTGCATGTATACCGTCCAGTGCAATATTATGGACAGAAAATTTGCATCGCTCTAGGCAATTCGTTCAGACTTTAGACGTTGCCGACTGGAGCAATGTGAATGTGAAATGAAAAGAGTAGAGTTGATGTGACAAAATTTGTTACAACGTCAGAGATTATTCCAGGAGCGTAAACAAACATTTCTATGCCCATTGCCATACAGCTGTGTGTCGGTGGATAACTCAAATAAAGCCTCCTCAAGAATGCTGTCTGCTTTTAAAAGTTTTGCAGGTATAACGCAACTTTTCTGCTGACATAATCTCCTTGTATGAATTTTATGTTTGCCAAATGCTTTCATGTGGTCCTTAAACTACAAGACCCATTATGTTAAAAAATGTTTCCTCCTAGTGAAGGAAGACATTTTTTCTGCTTGTCTGATACATCAACGTCAAAACTGCTTTAGATGGCCTAACCCCAACTTTAGTCTCAGATCGTGGTCATCAGAAGATTCTTACACGGCTTATAAATGGAACCCAACTTAATGCAGTGTATAATCATACCCCATTCCTTTCTGCAATTTTCACAGTATTCTTGCAGCATGAGGCAGCTTCAAGAAATGAATGCTCTCACCAACGAATTTGTCAGTGGCGCTTAACGTCTCGAGCTTTCACGGCAGCAGTCATTTAGGTACACATTCGTAACTACATTTTGTACAAGTTTAGTGATATCATTATAAGGCTAACTCATTTTTACGTGAGTCATGCATCAATATTTATATTAGCAAGGCATCAATATTTATATTAGCAAGGTTCTTAGGTGTAGTTTGGGTTTCCTGGGATGAAAAAAAAAAAATTATTGATATCCTCTCCTATCACCTAAAATAAATATTTAAGAAAAGGAGAGAGGGGGAGAGGGGTTCCTTGCAAATGGAAGTTAAACTCTAGCAAAACAAAAAAATCTTCCCATGCCGTAAAATATCCTTTTTCACATGTTTATAGCAATCAATAAAAAATAATCCTTTGTAATTATGCTTTTTCTTAGGAAACATTTATGAAAAGTTGCTTATTTTATTCTTCCCAGCAAAAATTAAAGTTAGAATGGTCTTTAAGGAAGCTTGACCTTGAAATTTAGTTTTTTTAAGCAAAATCTAATCAAAATAACTTAATTAATTAATAGCCCAAAATTACTCATAAGAATGTTGTCATTTCAAAATCCAAGCTAAAGTAGTGTAAATGAAGTTTTGCTTTCAAATCCATAGTTTTGTTTCACAAAATTGTTTTCAAAATATAGAGAAAAACAGAGGTAGTTGTAGGTTGTAAGTTGTTACAAATAAAGTGAAAGGAGTGGTTGCAAATGAGAATTACCTTGATTTATAGTAAGTGAGGGGATGGTTACTTCTTTTCAATGTTAGAAGCTACAATGCATTGGATTTTGTCCTTGTCCATCATTGTCAATATAACTATCTAAAGTTATTTCCTTCACCATCCTTATCTTTATGGCTACCATGACAAAATAGAGAGAGGGGAAGGCCATCAAGATTATTAGTCCTCAATTAAGAAAATCAATTGCAATATAGAGATAGTTGAAGGTTATAAGGGTTTGAAATAAAGGAAAAATAGATTTTACTTCCAAAATGATTCCAAGTATTGTCAAGTATGTAGGTACGTTGACATGTTGCATGGTTTTAGCTATTATATTTCCTTAAAACATTTTTTGTTAGCTTTTTGTTGGTTAATACCGTAAGTGATGTAATGATGTAATGTGTTCCCTTTGGAAATTAGTTCTAAATAATACTAGTTACAAGAAGGTTTTTATATTAAGAAAATTTGAAAAAGTTTATAATAAATAAAAATAAAGAAAATGATTATCAAGTCATACTCAATTAAGGTTAGAGAGCAGAACTAAAGTATGGCAACACATCACCAAGAGTCATGTAGTGATAAAACATCTTTTTTTAAAAAAATTATTGAGATGTAGTAAGATGCATATTCTAAACAAGGCAAAGAAGTGGCAATGCAAGAGAGTGTTGATTACTTCCTAGAGTTGAAACAACTATGTCTTGGTAATTTGATGTACACTTGTCATGAAAAATTATACCTTCTATCTTATAAATGTCTCAAAATATGAGCAAGCATAGGAAACTCTAAAGGTCAATCCCAAGCATCAAAGGTTTGATCTCGATTGTTGCATATTTGATGCCTAACATGTAGATTTGAACTAGTATAATGCAAACCTCTAAAAATTGATTGCTCTAATCTTTGATATATATAATGCATTGGTAAGCATTGTGGTATTTATAAGAACCTTGAGAGGAATATGTTAGATCACTAGGGTCAAGTTCTCCAAGAAGATCAAACCCCTAGTTCAACTATCTTTGTTACTAAATAAATATTCGAAGAAAACACACACAAACATGCAGGTTGGCCTATATGTATATGATGCAAATCTTATTCCTTGTTCCTTTAGAATATTGAAGTGTACTCTATATGATTTCTCCTTTATGTTCCTTATTCCTCCTTATTCTACATCATGAATTAATGGCACATTGAATGTCTTTAAATATCAAGATATAACAACATGTCATACATATGTGTGCCAAGTTGGTTCACTATGGTTAGTGAAAATGGGAAGAAAAAATTAGAATTTCATTTTAAAAATTTCAATTTGAGGTTCATTCCAATGCATCACTGGATAAATCCAAAGTGGAATGAAAAGGAACCAAAGTAAGAAATCCATAAACTTGAGGCAAAGAGTGAATGTATTATAATTATATATACAAGAGTAATTGATGTCCCAAGGTTCATGGCAAGCAATGTACTTACCTCTAGCAATTCATCCTCTTCATAGAAGGTCTCATCATACTCTTCTTCTTTGATGAGATGATTTTCTTTTTAAATTATATGTGTTTCTTCTATGTATGAATTTCTACTTTTTGTAAACATAATGTCAAAAGTTGACACATTTAGTGTTTATATCCTTTCCCACATTTTTGTTGAACCTTTGAAGGTGGTTGTATAGGAAGGGTTTTCATTTGTTGTACAACAACACAATTCTTGGGAATCCATGTAGTGTTGTTCTTGGCCTAAAACATTATGTTTTCTACTATTAATTCTTTGTTTTTATTTACTAGGATGAATGATGATGCATGCTTGTCTTTATCATTTTCTTTTTGTCTTTCTTTTTGTCCATGTAACCATTTTTCAATATGCCTCATGAAGACCTATGTTATCTTTATATGAAGCTTTCTTTGGAGTTGGCACATAATTATATAATGTGAGGTGACTTAAATGCATGATAAGTTCATATGAATTACATAATTTTTTGACAACTAGATTCCTTCATGAACAAATTTTATAGATTCATAAATAACTAAAGGTACCACTTATAAGTGTTTTATCAAATGTCTGCCAAGTAGTATATTGGAGAATTTGTCAAAAGAAAGAATAACATGGCATAATATCTTCACATCTTTTGGTCCAATTCTAAGAATTTATATAGTACAAGCCAATGTGTGAATTAGTACAACCCATTTTTTATTTTTAGAGAAACTCCTGAGTGTATGAATTGGGATTCAAGTCCTTTGAAGCAAGGAACTCCTTTATGCATATGTTATATTGATTTGAAGGATCAACAAGGGATTTCCAATAACATGATTGTGTATCACCTAACACATATAGTGGACCATAATAATTTTTATGTGGGGTCTCTTGATTAAAATATATGATTAACATAGTTTAAGGAGAGGAAGAAGATGTATCTTAAGAAATTTTTTCTCCCACAATTGCATCTATAAACAAAGAATTATGTGAATCAATGTAATGCTCATAAAAAAAAATTATAGGACCAATAGTAATACAATCTTGTATCTCCACATGATTAGTGTGGTTAGGGAATGAATTAATGTAGTTAATAAATTTTTATTTTGAGTTGCAACCACATGGTTTTCATTGTTGTGAACACCTCCAATATGAATCATGTTATTATCTATGAGATCTTACATATCTTATGTTTCAAGCCCATGTGTGATTGACTATGATGCCCTTTGGCTCTATGGTTATGATAAAATAATTGGTAATTATATTTATTTGGAAGTACCTAACTAAGATCCAATGGATGCAAAGGGTGAAGAGTAATCAAATTAGAGATTAATAATTATTGAAGTGTTTTGTTCAATTGTTCTTCTAATTTTGTAAATTTTCTAGGGATATTTTGTTTGAAAGAAGGAATACTAGTATTAGCAACTTGATTAACATTTTCCTTCTTGTCCTTACAATCATTTCCCTTAGAAAAAGGTGGACTTTTAAAATTTTGTTAGGATTTAAAGAAGCATAATGGATTGATGATCTAGATTTGAATGCATTTATCGCTAATAGCTTAGATTCAACAATTTCAACATTTGCCCAAATATCCATTAAAGATGGGAAGCTATTGAGGTAAACCATATTAGCAAGTGGCTTAAGTAATCCCTTGGTAAAGGTTTTACAATTTCAAATCATGTACAAGAGACTATGTAATCTAGAACATAAGGATTGAAATCATATGATGTAATTATCGATGCATTCATTAGGTCCTTGGTACACTCAAATAGATTAAAACAAATAGAAACCTTAAGGCCCATCTTAGCTTTTATTTGTTTTAAAATTCCTTCGTCAAAGTGGAAAATAAATGTACAAGCCCATAAGGTAATAGGAAGAACCACCAATAGCATAGTCTTTCTTTGCTCTAGGAAAAAGTTTAACTAAGAGCCTATCTTAATACACAAAGTCCAAACATGCAATAGCTTGAAGGAACAAAAATGTGTGTTAGGGTAACCTTTTCCATCATGTGCATTGAAAAACAAGGTTCTACAAAGTCAACAAGTAGAAGATATACAACAATTTCAAATGTCAATAGTGTATTTCTAGGCTCAATAAATTTTTCATTTTCTTACCCTCTAGCAGAGTATCAACTTATTTTTCAAATTTATTAATTTCTTCTAAAATAGTGTATCTAGGGAAATAAAGGGAATAGTAACCAAAGAATATTGGGCACCATTAGGATGGGTATATGTAGGAGCTACAAAATAATCCATGGAAGAAGTTTGGGTATGAAGTATCTCAGAAGGAGTGGAATAAGGAATATAATGGGGTGTGGAAATAGATGAGAAGAGGTAGCAAGGCATATGTAGGGTAATAAAATGATGTATATTGTAGGATGTATCTATGGTGGAGGTATTAGTGGGAGGGTAAGTGTATGGAAATGGGGGATAAAAAGGGGCTCAAAAGTGGCCACTTTTTTTTTTTTTTTTTTCTGAAATCAACTAAAGTTTAACTTAGACAAGTAATTCAAGATGCGTACACTCAAAATTTGAAGATATGATAAGAACAAGAATTATATTACTTTGAATATAGTTTCTAAACTACTAAATATTTTTAAAAATGGTTGAGATTAAAGGGTTGGAATGCTGAGTGCACACAAAAGTGTTCCTATTTTTATCATTAAAATATAACATAATGTCTGGTGTGCGCCCCCTATTTTTTCCCTACATTAGGTATTTTAAAAATCCATTTGGTGTAAATATAGAGAAGAGTGAATACTACAAGTTGAATGTTTTTTTTTTTCCTGAAATAATTTTTTTTTGTGATTTTTTGAAGTAGATCCATCCTAAAAATTGCATCATTCAGCATGTGCGACACATAATTTGCACAAAAATAACTGAAAATATAATTTTTTTTTCTTGGATATGTATAGAATGAAGAGTAGAAGAATCTTATATTTTTTTAAATTTGGATAAGTGGATCAAAAGTTATTCAAAAAAATCAATACATATGTATTATGGGAATATCAAAACACTCTTCAAAGAAAATAAAAATAAATGCCTTAAATTATTTTAAAAATTAAAAAAATATATATACCTAGAAATGTAAGAAGTAATTCTTTATTTTGGTGGTGGTATTATAAAATTTTATTGCAAAATGTGTAAACTTGATGAAGTCAAAGTTTGAATTCAAGTTGTTTTATGTTAAAAATACATATTTTGGAGCCGCAAGAGATGTCCAACCCTTAGGATTGAAAATCTAAGCTCTAGATGGGTAGGATCATAAACAAATTAAATTAAACACATTAAAATTGCATATATGTCAAACCACATATGTGCTACATTTTTCATAACACGAATGTGTTTTTTCTAAAAATATCAAGGATAGCCACTAATTTGTCCCCCATTTCCATGCACTTACCCGGGAGTAGGAATGGTGTTATTCAAAAGAGTTCTAGGAACAATGGGTGTAGGATTAATGGAAATAGTAAGGGGAATCATAATTAGTTGTGAAGAAGGAGAAGTAAATGCAAAAAAAATCATGTGATATGTAGGTATAATAGGGGGAGAAAAATTAGAAGGTATAGTCCATATTAGGGAACAAAGATAGGAGATACTAGTACAAGGGTAGAGGAAAGCATGGTAATGGATGTAGGAGGAAGGATAGATGCACTAGATAAAGAGCTAGGGAAACAACCTTAACACCAAATGTTTGCATGATCTCTAACCCAAAAGACTTGTTGGTGAAAAATTATGGAACATGTACGTGCTAGTTGTGTAGGGTTCTTAGCATTAGCTAAGCTAGAAATATCTTAAGAACACATCATGAGATAAACTATTCTTAATGGATTGAGCCATATGTGATTCATAATCTAGGGAAACTATGTTTCACTCTAGTACATGGGTAAAAGCACAAACCTGTGTCACACTTTATAAAGGAATTGGCCAACATAAAAAAAAAATCCTCAAGTTTGACCACATAAAATTGGTCTTTATGTTTTGAATTTCAAAATTATGTAAACTAAGAAAATGTAGATCTCTTGTTGAAGTTTATTAATCTAATTTTTTAATTTTTTAAAAAATTGTTTTGATTTTTTTTTATCAATTTAAGAGCGGATTTTGAAATGCTAAAAATTTGAAGAAAAAGTGATGTTCAATTGATGTCAATAAACAAATAGAAAAAAAATGCATTTTCCCCTAATTTTTTTCCCCAAATAGGTGACTTCATTATCTAGGGCATGGAATAGTATTCGGCCAAATCCCATTCGGTCAAATCTACTCCTTTGTTTTTTCTTTTGAAAAAATTTGTGGCTTTTTTATTTTTTTAATTACGGAATTACAATAAATTTAAAAAAAAAAAGATTTCGAAGGGAAGAGTCATATTGAAAAACACGATGATGTGAAAGTGTTTGTTTAATGCCTTTTTTTGGATTTTTTTAGCTTTTTTAATTTTTTTAGCTTTTTTAAATTAATAAATTAGAAAAATTTGGAGAAAAAAGAACCATTGATTTCAACAAGGGCAAAGTCATATTCAAAAACACAATGATCTAAAAGTGTTTTTTTAATGCCCTTTTTGGCTTTTTTAACTTTTTTGGGTTTTTTTAAATTATTATATTATATAAATTTGGAGAAAAAAGAACCACTGATTTCAATAGGGGCAGAGTTGTATTCTCAGATACCATGCTCTAAAATGTGTAATTGATTAAAATAATTAGTTTATTGAATGTAGACCTAGATCTTAAAAAAATAGAGGTTAAAGTCTTTTTACATGTGTTATTTTTAAATGGAGGTGAATTTAAATTTGATCAATTTGTGATGGGCAATAAAAAGACAAGAAAAATGTTGTATGATCAAAGAAGAGATACTACAAATGTCGATGAAGGAACATCTATTCAAGAACAACCCATGGAAATTGTTGATGACCAAAGAGTACAGGTACCAGAATAATTTGAAGGTGGTGATAGAAATTTTTTCCTTGGTATGGAAAATCTGATGGAGATGGATGAGGATTCTCTTTTCAAAAATATTTTATTTGAAGATATGGTACTTGAAAGCACAGTAAAATTACACTCTAAAAAAATATGGGATGAATTTTTTGAAAATAAGTCTATAATTGGAAGAGCACAGTTAATTGCAAAGTTATTTAGGAAGAAAGAGATGACCCCTATTTTGGAATTGTTAGGGGTTGATAATAAGAAAAAGTCATCAGGTTCATTAAAAAAAACAATAGTTGAAAACCTACAAGAAGCATTAAATTCTATTGAAAGCAAGAGTCGAGCTATTGATTTAAGTGTTGCATGTAGAGCATTAATGACTATAATTTCTAGTAAGAAATTATCACATAGAAGACAAGTTCAAGCAATTTCCCAATTACTCAATGTTTCTAGGAGAATTGTTCAAAGATATATTGCAAGGAGAAATAGATTGGATGGAAATGTTGAGAATAATTGGGTAAATATTTGCAGGGTTCCCCGAAAAGATAGAATCTCAGAAGATGTAACGGAACAAGTGATTGAATATTGGACTAGCCACTCTCGTGTTTCTTCCAATAGAAGGGACACTATACAGATAAAAGATGAAGATGGTACAAAAATTTCACATCCAAAACATTTTATAGATACAACACAAAGTGAACTTTTTGAAGCATTCAAGCAAGAATTTTCAGATGTGAAGATTTGTCAAAGGATGTTTGAGAGACTATGACCAAGTTTTGTACGTATAAATAAGGTACGTGAGACTTGTTGTCGAAATCATGTTGAATTTCATCTACACCTACAGTCATATAAAAAAGTTATGGCAATAATTAATCCAAATATAGTTATCCCTGGAAGTACAACACAATTTGTGAAAACTCTTCTATGTAAAAAATCAGAAGATTTAGATGAATTCAAAGTGCAGTGTATAAAAAATATATGTAATAATTGTGGAAATTTAAAGAATCTTGTACAGGTTGACAATATTGATCATTTGATGCAAGTTATGTGGAAAAGATTTGAATATGAGAAGTACTCAACAAAGTCAGGAGTTGAGAGAAGAAAAATTGTTCTCAAAGAGAGTGAATTGTCAAGAAATGAGTTTATGAAATTTTTTTGCAATATCATATATCCACATATTGACCATTGTCATCATGCTAGATGACAAGCTAAGCAATTTCATGACTCAAAGAATTGCTTTCCACTAGGTTGTATTCTGTCTATTGTTGATTTCTCTGGGAACTATACATTTAGTCCTCAAAGTGAGATTCAAAGTCAATATTATCATTCAGAGCAAGTTGCAATATTTGTACAAGTTTGTTATAGGCATGCTGAAGAACATGTGGACGGTGTACAAAGTAGCAAAGATGAACGAATTATCATCAAAGAGATTCACTTTTATATCAGTGATGCTACAAGTCATGATAGAAGCTATGTAGCCCATTATTTTGCAATGTTTTTTGAAGACCTAAGATGTCGTCAAATAGTTGCTTCACAACATTGGATATGGTCTGATGGATGTGCTGGTAAGTGTTGATTTAATTATTTTTTAAAATTATATTATATTTATTTGTGTAATTAACTTGTAGACTTGAATTGTTTAGTTACTTAAATATGTTGTACCTCGATGTATATAGTTTTTTTTTAATTTTGGTTTTAAATTTAAAATTGTTTGTAACTTCACAGGACAATTTAAGTCTGCAAAAGCTTTTAATTGGTTAAGCCAACAACATATTAAACAGAACATTCAATTTTTGTCGAATTTCTATGAGAGTGGACATGGAAAAAAAGAGCATGATGGAGTTGGAGCATGTGTGAAGCATGCACTTTGACAACATTTACTTGTAGGTAATATAATATGGAATACAAATTTAAATTCTTAAATATATTTTAAATAAATTTAAATCTGTTAGGAAAAAAGTACATAGATCTCAATATAATGCATGTGTTGAGAACTGGAAGCTTAAGCCATTATGTAATTTAATGGTTTTGATATATATCCAATGTTGCAGATTTTTAATATTTCTCCTGTTGGATTTAAATAAAATCTAATTATATTCTTTGAGATTGTGTTTTCCTTTCAACTAGAAAACTGAGCTTAACCTTACATTTCACCAACATGAACTTGTAGGTAATGCCATAAGGAATGCAAATGAAATTGTTGAATGGTGGAAAAGTTATTTTCCCATCTGTAACTCAATATACAATACACACTATTTTTGGGAAGTTAAAGGTACATAAATATTTTGTTTTGAATTTCAATGTGTGTATATGAATTGAATTTTCAATTTTATACACTTTTTAATTGGATGATTGAAATTTAAACAAATATTGATCGATCAACTCTTACTAATTGTCAAACAATTAGTGGTATTAGAAGTTTGCATCAAATCATGCCAATAGGACATAGCAGGCCTCATGTAATTCAAGTGGGAAAAATCATGTTTTTGTGCTGATTGCATTGAGAACAATGCAAATACTCTACAATGTGAAAATATTAGAGATGGGTATGTTTCAGAATGGGAAATAAAATAATTAGTGGCCACGTCAGACCCTTTTGAAGATAATGACATTGTAGATGTCTATAATCCTTTGTATTCAGCTGATTACAAACATGTATCAGATTTAGTTATTACAGGTAAATTTTTTAATTTTTAAATTGAATTTTAACTTGTACAATTGATTTATAATATATTCTATTTAAGTTGAGCATGGTTTACTACATGGTGTGTACAGGAGATATTTTGGTTGTTCTTGCAGATCCTGACAATATAGAAGGTGTAGATTACTATCTACTAAGATGTACGCAACCAAAATGCAAATTGTCAGAATCAATGACAGATGGTGATGGACAAGAGTATCCAACTGGATCAGTGGTTGTTGAAGGCACATACTATCAACAAACAAAGAGAGATACAAATGGTATTATATTTATCGATTATATTCCAAGTCAAAAGGTTCTGCATTATAGTCACTTAGTTATAGCAACACGAATAAATCTTGAAACTTTACCAAAAAGAGGACGTGCCAAACAAAGGTGGAGGTTGCCTATTGAAGATCATGAAAAGATTTTAGAGATAATAAAAGATAGAGAGGATCCAGATTATATGTATCAAGAACTTTAAGCTATTTTTGTACATGTATATATTTTCTATGACAATTTATTTTATGTTGAATTCAAATAATTTCATTCAATGTGGTGATACATTACTTCTTTCTTAATCATCAAAATAGACAGGTCGTCAATTAATTACAACCCACATATTTCTTTTTCCTACATTTTGGTGTTCAGATCTTACCTGATATTTAGGTCATTCTAAGATATTGTGATTCAATGAAATTATCTAGCCTATCCTCTATGACTCGTAAATTCTAGATGTCATGGATGTCATGATAAAGTTATTAGCTATCTTATTTTATCTTAATGTAGCTTAATTGAATTGAGTTATTTTTGGATGTCATTATAAAGTTTAGTTTTGAAGGCCTAATAAACTTAGTTATAGGTTCAAAAATTCTACATGATTGAGTATGATACATGTGTGTAGTCATTTATGTGTTCACCAAGTTATTTGTTAAATCAACATGTTGTTGATCTGAGCTATTTTCTAATGACTCTATGGTATAAGCTTAGTTCTTGAGGGTAGGGAATGCCAATCTCAAGACCAATTTAGTTAAATAGCTTGTACACTTAGGCAAAGGATAGTTCAATCTTCAAACTTGTATAATTTTCTTTTTAGAATGAAAATGCAATTTAGCATCTTACTAAAATTTTGTTTTATTTTAATCCAATTATAATTTCACTTTTACTTCACAAATCTAATCAAGTAGCAATAAATCTTAGTTAATAATATTTAAGTATTAATTTTTGAGTGATAATAAATTAAATTTACTCTTTTTTTTATTCATGTATTTTACTTAGAAAACATCTATTAATGAAATATTAGCTTTTCTAATTTTTTTTTTATTTAATTCATACATAAATCAAGCAAGGAAATTATCTAACCTTTAATTTTAGTCTTTAATAGCTTAATGTTACACACACACACAAACACACACACACACACACATTGTTATACTTCTAGGTATTTCTTTTATCTAAATATCCAAATTCAATGTAATTGTATCTATACAAGTGAATGAAATTTTATTGAGTTTGTTATAGATGGCATGGAGTTGGCATTTGCTTCACATTTTCTTTCTTTTAGAGTAGTACATTGCATGATCCAATTGTTATCATGTACTTATTATCATTTTAGATATAATAGACATGTCAAAAATGAAAAATAGGAATTTGTAATATGGTAAATGCACTATAATAGATATTACAAATAAGTACATTACAAGGCTAAGTAAATGCATGTCTACTCTAATTAGTAGCATGGGATTAAGTTCCAATTTATATCTCACTAGAAAACTAGTATACCAAACTAGTCACAACTTTCAAACAAGAGATAAACTCATCATACAAAAATATCTCATGTTCTAGAAAGTTAAAAAGTAAAAATAGACCCTAAAATTTCCATTCCCAACCCAACTATGAAAATATACTATAAAAAATCCAAGAAAACAAGAATACTAGACATATAGTCTATAAGGTGGAACAAATATTGTAAGGGAATGCACCAAGTGGCATAGCTAGTCAAGTATTTATGCTAGTTAAGCTTTCCTCATTTAGTTATCCAAGAGATGTAGATTTACTTGAGGCGCATATATGTCCCTAGGAAATTTTAAAAAAATCCTATAGTTAGGTGTTAAGGCTACCTAATTCCCCTTATAAACTTAGCATTGAAGATAAAGACATAGAAATTCAAATTAACAAAAAGAAGGTTTCACATGCTTCAAAAGAAAAAGAATCTTGGTGTAGATCTTAGACCCAAAATTCTACCAAACCTTCTTACTAACCTCAAGTAGACTTTGCAACATTGATTTTGATAATTGGTGAAAGGAAAATCTTGATTTTATTTTCCTAATGAAACTAGTTTGACACTTTTAGGAGGTTCCTAGAAGCACCTATTTGATTCAGTCTTGCAGAAAAACATAAAATCAATTCCCAAAATCAATAGTATACATTTTATAAAACCATAGAAACATTAAAGACTCCATTCCAAGTTATAATTTTATCATGTTCTCTTTCCTAAGGTCATAGATAGAATATTAGGGTTTTGTATTAATATCCCCACAATATGAATCCTATGGTTTTGGTTTCAAATTGACACATTCAAATTTAAGTCACAAAAATTGAATTATGTAGATTTGAATTCATTTAGTTTCAATTTTACAAGAATTTTCAATTTTCCCTGTATTGAAATCACTATATTTTCCAAGGTTTGCATTCTCTAAAATCCTCATTCACTTAATCGATTCAAACACAATTTCGATACAAAATCATTCACAAACACATTGATGGATTCATAAATATCAAATTGTTTCTAATTTTAAAATGAAGCACTTGATCTAAATAATTCCATGTTAAGATGCCAAGATCTTCAACACCCAATTTGATAACCTTGTTTATAGATGCTAAACCCTTGAATCCTTCAACAAGCATTGAAAATATTCTGAATCTCTAATCTAATCCTTTGTGAGTGTTTGAATATCATAAGGAATGTGTGTTCTATTAATTTCTTATCTTTTATAAAATATCTCTTTCTAGAAATCTCCCAAAACCATAATTTCAAGCCCTAGTTAAAGATAATCATAAATCTATTCTCATACTTAAGAATACACAATTAAAATATTATCGTGGTTTGACATCCACATTTTAGGGTTTCAAAATAGATGTTTAGTGTTTCAAAAAGATTTTTTAGGGTTTCCAACTTCATGTATTAGAGTTTCAAATTTATATATTAGGGTTTCAATTTGATGTTTTATGGTTTCATATTAACATTTTAGTGTTTAATCTAGATCCAAAATTTGTTTATAAAACATTAAAAATATAGTGCATTTACCATATTACAAATTCCTATTTGTAATATCTATTATAAAACACTAGCCTATATTATATTACAATTAAGTAAATGAATGTCTGCTCTAATTTGGAAGCATATATCATCCATTTTTCATTTTTTATCATTTTAGATATTACAAATTCCTATTTCTAGTGATATTTAATCCCTATGATCAAGAATACAATGAATGTCTTACAAGGCTAGCTATGAGCCACAAACATGAACCAAATTTGCAAAAGACATGAATTGGAATCACAAAGCACATAACAATTATTGAGAAAGAGATTTGTTAACTACTTTTACAACAATAATTTTATCTTTTCCAATTAATTATTTAAATCTAATGTATTTCTTGGCATGCAAGGATTAAACAAGAATCATTTATGATTTTCTCATGAATCATTTGTTATTTATTCAAATCCTAATGTAGTGATGTCTAATTAAAGTAGTGATTCCCTATTTGCTTCCAAATTGCACCAATTAGATCTTGTTGTAGTAGAGACTATTATTGCATACTTTCATTCAAACTATCCTTTGTATTTTTAAATATAATACAATTCAAGGAGAATGTCTTGATATGAGAAAAAATTGAAAAAAGGTTGTTTAAAACTAGAATTTGAAATGAAAATCCTTGAGGGACTAAGTACCTATAGAATTGAATGTTACCACATTGCCAAAATGTTCAATGTATATAATATAAAATGTATATAATGTTCAAACCATAATGTCAAACCATAATGTCAAATGTCAAACTAGATAATGTCAAACATAATAAGATAGATCAATCTCCCAATCCATGTGTGGATCTATATCTCGATCTCTCTCTGGATCCTGATCCATGTGTGGATCCATGCCTCAATCTCTCTCTGGAACCCAATCCATGACTTGATGCACTTCCCTACACAAAAAGTACATAATATAATTTAATGTACATGTGTATATATATGTAAAATCATCTTAAAGTTTTGTACTTTCAACATGTGTGAATTTATCATGTAATTTATATATGTTATAAATGTACCTCAAATGTATCATGCATAGGATCCTCTGCATGATCTAGATCTCTGAAGCACGACAAATTATCCCCTTATTGCTATAAATTTTCAAATACAAGATTTCAATGAATAGTGAGAACTACTTTTAAGTCAAGTTTATTTAATATATACACATGTGAATTTGTAGAATGCAAAATATAGAAATTATTCAAGTACTTGCACATCTTGGAGCAGTCTACCAATCCCACTAATCTCAGATGAATGAATGGTAACATTAGGAACACCTATATCTGAAGGTAAAGGACCAGTGACAAAGAGAAGTGTGCTATATGTGCCATGTACATTAGGTGCAACCTGATGCTATGTGGGGGCTGTAGGCTGATCTAGAATATTCTAGTCTTCTGAAGGTACCTCACCCTAACCTGACTGTCTACCAATATATCGTCTAATATGAGTCGATACAGCATCCAAAGGAATACCATACTCATCACTGATAAACTGGTATGCTAATAGTAAATCAAGAATGGAAGCTAAAGCAACATTACATACAATGGTGTCACTCATATGGGTCACATCTGATGGGGATGGCAGATCTGTATGAATGTAGGGGTAATAATTTGTTGACGTAGCCTTAGTGGGAGGAAGGCCAATCCGTGGATGTAGTAAGTATCTCCCTACATGATCAGATGACATCTATTCAACTTGAGTAGCAATGGTGGCCATCCTGTCAAAAAGCCTGGATCTAGTCGGTGTGATTGCTGCATCTCTTGTTGCTGCTAATTCCAAATGTTTTGGAAGAACCAAAAGGTTTGGACCAACTAATGCCCTCTTATTTTCGGGCAGTGGAAAATTTGGACGTCTAAATTCAGGTTTATCAGCAAACCTCCCCTTGCCCTATCCAGTATGTGCAGGCATAGATGTGTAGTCCACAGATAATCCTAAATGGAACTCAGCATATAATTGTTTGCAAAAATATAGTGGCAACTCATCATTATGAAGCCATCTGTGATTGGCTGCCAAAAATCTAGGGTATATAAATGGACCAACTAGCGGATCTGTACACATGTTAATAGTATAACCTCTAACTTTGTCTTTCCCAGTATAAAAAGGCAACATAGTATGCACATTATGTAATGAAACTCTATCAAAAATAGTTTTGATATTCTTAGTGCCAGTAACAGTCCTAACAAGGGACCTATAAAACTCCTCGGTGCTAATATCATCATATGGATTGTATGATTTTATTGTATTAATCATATGTCTAATCTCGCACCAAAAATTAACTAATCTATCTCTATTAGAAAAATTTTGGGGGTTCTGTATAGTTTGGTCCAAACATTTCAAAGCATTATCTAATCTAGAAATGCTATCATTATAAAAATTATTCCTAGCCTCAGCTTTGCACTGAGACTGCGTGGAATGATGAGATCCCTGATCATCAGCCATATCTAGACAAAACTATGTAAAGAGATATGCATTTAATTAAAACAAAAAAACTTAAATATGTACGAGCATTTTTCTTTTAAGCATACAAAAATATAAAAATGCAACATGTAGATCATCTAAATAAACACAAAGTTTAGATTTGCATGCAAAGGAAAAGGATTCAAAGATAAGCTTGGACAATTTACAAGATTCAACTTTTCATAAGTATATAATGGTTTTCATAACTATAATGGAAGAAATCTAATTAATGTATTATCAAATAAAGAGAATTGAAGTTACCAACAATTATGTTCATTGACATTTCATAGATTGAAATTTGGAATTATACTTACACTTGTCAAATTGTAAGGCTTCATCCTTGTGACTTGGGGACAACTCAAAAGTAAATTACACCTACAATTTAGTTTGTGGATACTTGTGAACCATATGATGTTGTCTCCTATCTATGTCTAGTTTAATAATTAGTCACCTTAAGTAGTTCTTATAAATTGTAAGAATAATGTAGTCGAGCGAGGTGCTTTAAGGGCTTTGTTGTGAAAGGATTGAATCATGAAACCTTCTTAGATCCATTTCTAGTTACACCTTTTTAGTTCCATATGATTGAAGACATAAAGAGAGATGAAGAAGAATTCATAAGTGTAGCATTTTTAGCCTAATACAATCCAATATGCTCTAATTTGCTTTAAAATCACTTTGATTATGTTTGATCTTTTTACTTAGTCTCGCATATAGAGAGATGATGAAGAATGCATAAGTGTAGCATTTTTAACACAATCCCATATGCTCTAATTTGCTCTCATCTTGATAATGTTTGATCTTTTTACTTAGTCTCCCTTGAATAATCCCCCTTATAATGTCTTAGGGATTTCCTTAGCTTTAGAATCATAGGTGTTTAGATCAAAATTTTAAGCATGGAAGTCAATAAAAAACAAAATGAAGCATAGTCAACATGCAATACAGAGCTATGACTGTCAAAGTAACAATCGTTAGTTGAAGATGAGGACTGTAGACATTATCACAAGGAACAATGCAGTCTGTTGTGAGAGGAGACAGTATAGAAGAGGTTTGTCACCTTTAGACACAAGGGAGTGATCCATATTAAGGACTTGAATCAAATCTAATAGATGCTCTTGAAATCCACATGAGCCCTAACTGATCTTGCACAAACCTATGTCAATCATCTATGACATATTAGGTATATTCCATAAAAAGGTTGCATGAATAACTTGAATCCTTAATATTGTATTCTCTTAAGCACCTCTTATGCATATCCATAAATATGAAGATGGAACTTTTCTGTTGTTCTCTGCTGAGAAAAAGAAGAAACCACCATCAAGGATGTTGTAACTATCTTAAATAAATTTAGCTATCTGTTGCAATTTTGGTACAATTTGGAATGGCAAAGGAGCCTCTAATAGCATCTTTGGTTTTTGATTTCCTTGTTGTGTGGATGGGAATTATTTCTCCAACATTTCATATTTTAGTCCCATATGTGTTCTTGTTATGTGATCACATCATTTAATGTTTGCAGGGGGTCAGGGATGCATATATCTAGATTTGTATGTTCGCAAAGACAAATATCCAAGGTGGCAAAATGTGAAGAATGGAAGGCATAATCATTGAAGATATAGTCACGTTGAAGGTGAGAAACCATGTGTATTTATTTTTTCTTTATTTATGCAATTACCATATCAATACCAATTAATACTTGTGCCGATAAAATATGTAAAATGAAAATGAATAATTTCATGGGTAAGTTTTGATGCTCAGATATTGAAATAATTATGTTATAGTACCAAATGTGTAGAAATCTGTGACTGCTAGAATCAACAAGCAATGTGTTGGTGTAGATCATCAGCCTATCTATAGAAGTTAAAATACTTCACACATCTTCTATCCATCAAAAAACTAAAGCCTAATGTTCATTTAGCTTAGATCAATTAGATTCAGGCATAACCTACCAAATCAACCAAATTATTCATTATGTTACCTTGTTTGAATCATCCATCATCTAGTAAGGAAGAAGTCTATATTCTATTAAACTTTGTATATCTACAACATTAATTCTATGCCAAGAAGAAAATCTGTTCGAGTGAGTATATTTCAAACATTTAGAAGGATAACAAAAGCATATCACAACCGGCTTATAATTTTCTCATTTTATTACCAGTAATATTAATATGCACTTCAATTTGGTGGGAAGTTTCTATTCTCTACATAATATAAATGCATTCATAATAAACATATTCCTATTTATATTTATTGACTATAAATGCATTTTGTATGAACAACAGCCTGTGTTACTACTTTTACACATCAACACTTATTATGAATAATTATATAATAAGTACTGTAGTGTAGAAGCAGTAGCAGCAAATTCAAGTGACTATGACTATTTGGTGGTAAAGGCATCTTGATGGGACTCTGACTATCCACTTTATTCTTAAAAAACATGGGCCTGGTGTGAACAAGAATGTACAAATGTCTAAGAATGAATGTACAACATAATAGACGAATTTAAAGCACTCAAAAGAAATTGGAAGAATTTAAAGATGCAACTGGTGGTGTTACAAATCAACATTCTACAACCTTTGGTAGCGTTCTCCTAGCCTGTGTCCAAATGGGGACTTTAGAATAGGGTATGGATAGGGTAAGACTAGATATATTGTTTTCATTGTGCAGTTGGCACATGGGCATGGCTCGAATTCATGTAGGTCGAGTCTTGGCAGAGATAGTACCCATTATGTAGCCTCAATAGCTAGTGTATGGTAGTTACATGCCACTATAGACTGTTTGATGACACATGGACATTTTTGAGTTCATTTCATAGCTTCAAGTTATATATGAGGAGATTTTGGTGTAACTAGCGCAAGTCATAGTTGAGAGAGATTAGGCTCTATCAAGAACATCATGAACTAATTAGGAGTGCGATACCCTATAGGTACAATTAGACCTCCTCACAGTGGACACTTAGGAAGACTAGCCATCATCAACATCTACTGTCATGTATCCTTGCATATAGACCTTGACTACAAATCTCTTCTCTACCTTGCACTAGTTACAAATTTTGGGGTCTGATTTCTATCCAAACAATGAGGGCCATTGACGCTCGGATGGAAGCCATAATAAAAAAAATGGCTGCCATCCAACACTTCCTTTGCAATGGTCAAGGTACCCAAGCTTTTCATCCTACAATTGAGGTGGTGAACCTTAGCAAATTGGAGAAATCTTCCCCACTTCAAGAACATTTCAATGTGACCAAAGAAGAGAAAGAAATCAAGTTCTTGGCTCATCCCATGGCCCTAGTTAAGCAGCAAGACAGTTCGTATGGCCCACAACCTAGCATTTTCTAAGTTGATGATCTGTTTCAAAATCTTTACTCTCTTTTTGTCTATGCGGTGTTATTAAGTGTTAGTATTAAGTTAGTTAGCCATTAGAGGTGGTTGCCAAATCTCTATCAGTCCACCATATTTTCAAATTGTAGCTAAAAATAATGTTCTACAATTCATTCGAACAAATCACCTTAAACACAATTTATCACAAATATAGGATAAACCCTTGAGGTTAAAATATGAGCCAAAAACTTTTTGATATCATGAATTCCAGACTTGTTTGTTAGTGCTCATCTCTCAAGAAGTTCAAGACTTGGTAGTATTTGTTTTCCTTCCCACCATAATTTTTTTTAACAATCTACATTCCTAAGAAAGTTTAGTTTTCCTTTCTGAAATTAAAAATCCATGTTCTCTTGAACTAACTTCCTTCTTGGTTTCTGAATGCACAATGTAATTCTAAAATATTCAATTAAATTAAATTCATATTTCAGAAACCAGCCTCTTGATTGACATGTTATAAGATCAGTGTCTATGGTAATTTCTTGAATTTTTTTGCAAATACCATTCTCCATCAATTTTCATTCTAGACGTCTAATAAATTTGTGAAGTGTATGCCCAATACACAATCTTATGCCCTATTATATACATGCTACAATCTATTCTAGACTCTATAATATTCAGTTAGGATAGCACATCAACTCTACATTGCAACATAGATATCATAGTTGATCCATAAATCAACAAGGTGTCTAGGGGATTTCTTTCAATGTCTCTGAAGAACTCAACCAAGGTGACCCACTAATTCACCCCACTGTAATGTTTGTCCCCACTGAATGTCTGTGTCACTGGAAGCAAAATCATAACACACTAGAGAATTGACGACTTGCATTTTCCATTAAAAGAATACAACCCAAATAGTCTTCCATTAGATTTGACAGGCCTAATTTTAAATAGTGTTTTAGTGTGAAGAAAACTCTACCCTAATCATGGCCCAGCTAGGGTTTTAAAAAAAATTCCATTCCAATATAAATAGTGTTTTACTCTCAAAATACTGGCACACAGTTTAATCTTGAAATACTAAAATTCAAGCATTATGAACTGTGAAAATCTGGAGGCAAAATCTGGCACACAGTTTAATCCTAAAATACCAAACTTCAAGCATTATGGACTGTGGAAATCCAGAGGCAAAAATGGCACACAGTTTAATCCGGAAATAATGAACTTCAAACATTATGGACTGTGGAAATCCAGAGGCAAAAATGACACACAGTTTAATCCTAAAATAATGAACTTCAAGCATTATGGACTATGGAAAGCTGATGTCTATTAGTGTTTTACTCTGAAAAAATGTGCCCTAATCATGGCCCGACTAGGGTTTAAAAAAAATTTAAATAAAACATCAAATCTGTTCACAAACACATAGACAATGCTTCAAAAAAATAATAAAAGCACTTAACATGTTTATCATTCAAATTTACAAATTTATATTTTGACAAACAAATAGTAAAAACTACATGATGAAAATAAACAAATGCACATGATGATAATAACTAAAAAATGTAGTGCAGAACATGATGATGATAATAAATGAAAAATGCAGCACAGTTATGAGAGAAAAATGAAGTCTTACACGAACTTTGTAGGCTCTAGGTATTCAGTAGAGTAGCATGCAGACGCAACCCACTCGGCTGAAAAAGCAACAATTGACTGCTACAACTGTATTTTTTGCTTTTTTATATTCAATGGATTCGATCGAAAGGGACTGAGCCCATAACCACTCAACCAAATAAATTAAGCCATATCAGCACCAAATATACACCACGTCAATGCCAAGTTGATTCGGTCGAATCCCACTCGGCCGACTAGTACTTGACCTAAACTTACTCGATCGAAATTATTATTTTAGCTCAAATTGTGACACTAGTTTGTGCTTTTACCCACATCAATAAACATTTTTAATTAAAGAGTAGTTTACCAACTATATGGGATGAACAAAAATAAGCATATACATGTTCAACCCAAAATAACCACAAGAACACTACCTAATATGAAGAAAAAATAATTGTATGCACATACAATTTCAATACAAGATACATCTATAGAAACCCTTTAATAGGAATTAAACCCTAGGAATAATGAGCTTTTTCTCCTCATTCCACTAATCCATAAATGTACTAATCCATAAATGTAAAATGTTGAGTACTCCTTCCATCCTTCCTTCACTTTTTCATGCTTCTTTACAAGTTTTCTCTCTTTTGAAGAGGAGTTTTTCCCATGAGGTTAAATTCTCCTTTTCTCTGCTTATGAGAGATCTTTTATACATGGGTACCTCATTTGGCTTTGTTGCCAAGACCTAGATCATTGCATGTTTGCATTTGTTTACTTCTCTCTAAGTTGCACTTAAGGGGGTGTTGGTGTGAATAAGGGTTTCTCCTATCTGATTTTCCCCTTTATAGTGTGAACTAGGCACATTATCTAATTAGTCTTTAGTTATCACCTATTCATGCATGTTCACATGTTAAGTTTACTTAGGATAAGTCTAGATGTTTCTAGTACACATGTGATCTTATCCTTTAGTTGTCACATGTCAGAGAATTATGATATTTTTCCTAATCTTATGTTGTCCTATATGTCTTTCCTCGGTCTTTATAACCAAGGCTTCTCATTGTACTAGTACCATATCATTTTCACTATCTTGTGTATAGAATATTATTCTATCATGTTGATCTTCTTTGATTCTTGTGATTAGCTCTTAGGCATCTTGATCTTGGGATAGCTACCTCCGTAACTAATCCTAACATAATTTAGCATACTAAAAAATATGAATGTGCTACATTTTGTTACAAAAGAAGAGCTCATTTCTACCATCACAAAATCATCTCAATAACAAGCACAAATGTATAGTGCAACATGGTTTAACACTAAAAATGCTTTGAGAAAATCAAGTTTCCACAATGCCTTGAAATGTTTTGTGAAGATTGGCATTTCTCATTTCCTTCTTATTGCATCTACTTTATCGATCAATGTCAGAGAGAGAGAGAGAGAGAGAGAGAGAGAGAGAGAGAGAGGTCAAGATGTGAAATATGAGGTAACTTGTGATAAACAAACATACATGCTTCAAATAATATGCATAGGTGATGAATAATGGAATGCAAGTGAACCTGAGTGGAGTGCATCTACAAGAATCTAAAAAGGAGATGGATGCAAATAGAGACTAGAGACCACACATGAAAGATCACACATTTGAACTAGCTACTAAGAAAAACACAGGGATCTTGAAGTCCATTAAGATTATGCAAATTAATTCATGACACTCGAGAAAACAAAAAATGACATGGGCCATAGGGGATACACGACAATCATCATTCACTTAAAGCCATAGCAATTAAACTTTCACAACTCTTCACCATACCCATTGCACACTAAGATGTGATTGCTAGTTTAAATTATATTATATTTTCATATGATTAATGTTATTAGGCAGGATTCTTTGGAATGATTTTTTTTTTCCTATTTTATCTTAAAATATTTAATATACCAAAGTTAAGACACTTTTGAGAAAGAAAAATAATTGATTCATTTTTATGTAGAAGGTAACAATGCTAAGGTTACACACCTTCACATGGATACAGAGTTCAAGCGCATAAATGTTTGTGTAATATTGTAATTTGTACAATGCCATTCCACTAGATTGTCACATGCTGAAATCGTTAATGTGATAAAACCAGTGGGTGTTAGGCGTTGAGCATTCATTACACTGGCGATGACTTTGGAAATAGTGAGCGTGTCTTCTGGGATGGAGTTGGTTGAGAGGAGTTAGTATACTAAACCAGGCTGGCGTTTAGCAACTTTTGAAGAAGCAAACGAAAAGTGTGAGATGATTAGGCAGCAGGGTCTTCTCAATGAACGACACAGAGCTCGTCTTCTTGACGGCTGGATAAGTGGCCCAAATGATAACATCCAGATGGGAAATGAGTTCAAAAGCTATTTGGGACACATGCTACTTATACAAAGCCAGCAATCCGGTATATTCTATTGTATTCCTTACATATCTTATTCTATTTTCAGCTCACATTCAGATGATTAGTGAACATATTGCTACCCTTGTGCACTCATTCAGATTATGCGAGGAGCATATATGCCGATGTGGAAGTCACCCACAAACGAAGAGAAGTGGCATTACTTTTGTGTGTTCAAGATTGGAATTATGAAGTTGTGTACTGGGTGCTCAACTCTTGGGAAAATAGAGAGGCTTTTAATCCATTAGATGTCAGAGAAGGCAACATACCTTTCAGCCAAAAAACTACATTTGTAGAGTTGAACAGTCTGATATGTCATATGGGCAGAATATTTGGCGAAGAGGGACTTGCCAGTGAGAAAATGATGAGGAGGAAACTTTCTGGAGATTCAGTTAAAGAAGTGATGGTTAGCATGGGAAATTCCTGTTGGGACAAGTTCAGTCAAGAGAATAAGAAGATCCTAGGGCCAAGCTTCATAGGTAATAAAATGATAGCTATCACATTCGGTTATTTAAGTGAGAATAATGAATGTTCAAAAGTGAATTGGTTTCAGGAATTTGCCCATCAAGAAGACACAGAGGCTATCTGGAACTTTTTGTGGTACGTCTACTCGTCTGCTATTGTTATAAAAATTGTACCATAGAGTTTTAGTTTAGTGATGGAAGAATGGAAAAAGGAAATGTGTCAGACGAGAAGCCGAGGGGATTGCATTATGTCCACCGCCATACTCTATAAGCTCTCCCAAAACATGAGTAATCATGTGTGGAGGATTCTCGATCAGGCAGGCAAGGATGCAGCATGTGATGATCGGCAACGTTTCAATGATATGCTGAAACATCCATCTTCGGCCTACTACGACGAAACTGGAAATTACCATGTTCTAAACTAGATTTTAATCCAAGTAGCGAACAATGTTGAAAGTGAAGGAGAGGCAGAGAATTAAAAAGTACACATAACATTTGCACTTTACATTTCACAACAAACTTTTCACACAAAAATAACAGAGTTTTTGTATATTATAAAATGTCAATACAATATAGCTGCTGCACTTCTCATGATTTATGTAACAAAAATATACAAACCCAAATCAGAATGCTAAGATAAAAAACAGAGTATTCTTCTTTCTAAAACAGAGCTGCTGCTCTTTTACATATCCCATAAACCTCAGAAAAAATAGAGCATTTTTTTTAAAAACTCTTTTCTTCACAGCACACACATTAATCCAAACAACAACAACAAAAAACATAACTCCTACGTATAGAGGAAAATCCTGGGTCAAAAACAACAGCAGCAGAGGTATGGGCTACAACAGAAATTAGAAAAATAAAATCTGCCTTTTTCCATACGTCAGACAAGGAAACCATGCCTCTATACCATCATCTCTGCAGAGATTAAAGAAGGCAAGAGAGCCCATACTTTTCATGATAGCATCATGCAGAAAAGTAATGTAAAGAGGACGATGGTAGATAGAAGTAGAAAAACAAACATCAAAAGGAGGTTGTCTTCATTAAATGAGCCAAGTAGTTGGGATTACTATTCCAACACTCCCCCTTAATCACAACTACTGCCATCTATGATGCGCAATCGATCTCTTTGAAACACAAAACTTTCTTTCCCTAATGGCTTGGTGAAGATGTCTGCACATTGATCTTCAAACCTGCAAAAATCTAAAAAGATTTCTCCATTGTTAATCAACTCTCTAATGAAATGATATCTTGTATCTATATGTTTGCTTCTCTTGTGAAAAACTAGATTCTTTGATAGTGCTATAGCTGAGTTGTTGTCACAATAGATCTTTGTTGCCTCTTCTTGTTCTTGCCTGAGATCTTTCAAAACTCTTCTCATCCAAACTGCTTGACATGATGCACTTGTGGCTGCTACATACTCTGCTTCAGCTGATGAAAGCATAACTATTGGTTGTTTTTTTGAAGCCCATGAAACTACACCTGTTCTAAAATAAAAAACATAACTAGAAGTGCTCTTCCTATCATCAATGCTTCCTACACAATCACTATCTGTATATCCAATTAGCTTGAACTCATTTGACTTTGCATATTGAATGCCATAGTTCCTTGTTCCACTCACATATCTGAGAATTCTCTTTCCTGCTTTCCAATGAGAGTCCTTTGGAGACTCCATGGACCTTGAAATGAGACTAACTGCATACATTATGTCAGGCTTTGTGGTTGTTAAATACATGAGGCTACCAACAAGCCTTTTATACAAAGTTGGATTAATGTTGCCTCCTTTATCTTCCTTGCTTAATTTCAGTCCTGTGACAATTGGTGTTGGAGCTGATTTGCAATTTGTCATGTTAAACCTTTTCAAAATGTCATTTGCATACTTAGATTGGGAGATGAATATACCATTACAATTTTGATTTACCTCAATGCCAAGAAAATACTTCATGAGGCCTAAGTCAGTCATTTCAAACTTCTTTTTCATAGCTCCTTTGAACAAATCAATTGCCAAATCACCCATGAATATCAAATCATCAACATATAAGCAAACAATTATGATCTCACCTTGCTCATTTATCTTGTTGTATAATGTAGGCTCACTACTGCACCTATTGAAGCCATTTTGCAAAAGATAAGAGTCAATTCTACTATACCAAGCTCTTGGGGCTTGCTTGAGTCCATAGAGTGCCTTTTTCAGTTTGTAGACTTTGTCTTCTTGACCCAAAATCTCATACCCAGGTGGCTGCTCCACATAAACTTCTTCTTCAAGATAACCATTCAAAAAGGCTAATTTCACATCCATTTGGAAAACTGGCCATTTGTTTTGAGCTACTATTGCAAGTATAGTTCTCATGGTGTCTAAACGTGCTACTGGAGCAAATGTCTCATTGTAATCAACCTCGGGCTATTGTGAACATCCTTTTGCCACTAGTCTTGCTTTATGTTTTTGTACATCACCATTTGCATCTAATTTGGTTTTGTAAACCCACTTCACTCCTATGACATCCTTGTCTTTTGGAAGACTCACTAACTCCCATGTTTGATTCTTTTCTATTGCATAAATTTCATCATCCATTGCATTTACCTATTTGTCATCCTTAATTGCATCTTCATAATGAATTGGATCTTCTACTTGTGAATAAAATGCAAAGAGAGAAATCAGACCAGCATTGTTCTCACTTTCATTTTGATCATAAATGTCTTTCAAACTTCTGATTTTTTGTCTCCTCAAGCTTGCCAATGTAGGATTTGACATATCACTTGAACTTGAACTTGTGGAATGTGGACTTTATGGTCCTGCACCCTGATTGCCACTTGTAGATGGTGTTTTTGGTACATTTGAAGGAGTGGATACTTGAATGCATGGGGTTGTCCTTACACTTGATGATGGTGTCATTTGATGACCACTTTGTTGAGCTTGAATGGGTGTGGAAGGAGTCACATTTGATGGAGTACCTGTTGGTGTTAAATCTTCTCTATCTTCTTGAGGTAAGTTGGTTGCAATATTGATTGTCTTCTCCAAACTTCTATCCCATGCTTCATCTTCTATGAATTGTACATCTTTACTGATTATAACTTTCTTGGTTATTGGATTGTATAGTTTGTATGCCTTGGATTCATCACTATAACCAACAAATATGCACTTTTCTCCCTTGTCCAATTTTCTTCTCAACTCATCTAGCACATGTGCATATGCCACACATCCAAATACTCTCTTGTGAGCAACACTATGTTTTCTTTCTGTCCATGCTTCTTCAGGAATCATATTCTTCACACTTTTGGTTGGACATCTATTCATAATGTATGTTGCACAAGCTACAGCTTCAGGTCAATATTCATTTGACAAATGCTTTGCTTTCAACATGCTTTTTGTCATTTCCATGATTGTTCTATTTTTCCTTTCAGCTACCCCATTTTGTTGAGGTGTGTACCTAGTTGTGAATTGCTTGTGAATCCCATGGTCTTTGCAAAAATTTAGAAATTCATTTGAGATGTACTCACCACCTCTATTTGTTCTCAATGCTTTGATGTAGTGCGCACTTTGCTTCTCAACAAGTGCCTTGAATTGACGGAAGTAATCAAACACTTCATTCTTTTGCCTTAGAAAGTAGACCCATGTTTACCTTGAATAGTCATCAATGAAAGTCAAAAAGTAGTATCTTCCACCAATTGATGGTGTTTGCATTGGTCCACACAAATCTGAATGCACAATCTCTAGAGGTACCTTTGCTCTAATTGACTTGCCTGTTGGAAATGTCTCTTTATGTTGCTTTCCCAAGATGCATCCTTCACATACTCTTTCTGGTTTCTCTATTAATGGAAAACTATTTACCATACTCTTCCTATGAAGCAAATTTAGACCTCCAAAGTTGAGATGCCCAAATCTTAGATGCCATAACCAATTTTCATCTTTTATTTCTGCTTGAAAGATGGTTTGTGTAACTGCTGCAACTTTTTCTTTATCCTCTTGTGGGTTCATTGTGGGTTGTGCTTGAGCATATTCCATATTCAAATCTGGCTTAATCTTTAGGGGAAACATTCTATTGTTTGTCATTTGGACTTTGGCAATAAGCTGGTTGCTTGAAAATTTATCTAGAATAGTGCATTCTCTATTTTTGAAGAAGACTCTATACCCTTTTTGAACAAGCTACCTAATACTTATTAAATTATGTTTTAGACCAAGCACAAAATACACATCTGAAATATAGTTCTTCTCCCCTTGTTTAGTTAGAATGTTGATGTTTCCTTTGCCCATAACTAAAACTTTGTTGTCATTACCCAATGTGACATCTGATTTTACACTTTCATCTAAACTTGAGAACATTTCTAAGTTCCCTGTCATATGATTGCTGCAACCTGAGTCTAAAAACTATACATCCTTCTGATTTTCTTGTGCTACATTACATGCTATGAACATATTGCTCTGATTTTGGTTTTCTCTTGTAAAGTTTGCATTTTGTCTGCTGAAATCATATTATTTTTTCCTACATTCATTTGAATAATGCCCATATTTCTTACAATAATGACATTGGATTTGAGATTTGTCATACCTTTGACCATGTGGTTGATTTTGAGATGGGTTTGGGCTTGAGTTTTGGCTATTGCCTTTTCCACTTGAATTTGATGGGCTGCTTCTTCCACCTCTATATGAATTCCTTCCTCTACCTCTGAAATTTGATCTTCCTCTGCCTCTTCCATGGCTGATTGAAGCTTGTGTCTTGAATGCATGCTCCAATGATGAGTTTGCTGACCTACTAAGCCTATGCTCATGAGAAATGAGAGATGCATGGAGCTCATCAACTGAAAACTATGAGAGGTTCTTTGTTTCCTCTATGGTCACAACTATGGATTCAAACCTTGTGGGTAAACTCCTTAAAATCTTTACTACAACTCTTCTATCCTCAAGTGTTTAACCATGAGATCTAATTTGATTAACTAAACCCATCACTTGTGTGAAAAAAGTGTCTATTGAATCTGAAGCCTTCATGAAAATTGTTTCAAAATCCCTTCTTAGCATTTGTAGTTTAGCTGTTTTCACTTTTGCCATTCCTTGATAGGTTGTTTGAGGTGTATCCCATGCGTGTTTGGACTTAGTTGCTGCTGCAATCCTTGGAAAAATACTCTCATGCACAGCTTGGAAGATGTAAAAGAGAGCTTTGGAGTCCTTTTTCCTGTTATCCCTCAACAAGTCTTTCTCTGCTTGTGTCAATGCATTAAATGCTGCTGCATCTGCTGGTTCTGGAAAGCCATTCTCTACTAGATCCCAAATATCTTGAGAATAAAATAATGCTTTCATGGTGATTGACCAATAATCATAGTTCTTCCCATTAAATTGTGGAATCTGAGGGTTTGTTAAATGTGTGCTTATGCTTGCCATTGTTGATTATAAAACTTGCTTAGAACCTTTGTTTGAAGATAGCTTTGATAAACCTTGTTGTGATCTTTACCTACTCTGATACCAGGTGAAGGAGAGGCAGAGAATTAAAAAGAACACATAACATTTGCACTTTACATTTCACAACAAACTTTTCACACCAAAATAACAGAGTTTTTGTATATTATAAAATGTCAATACAATATAGCTGCTGCACTTCTCATGATTTATGTAACAAAAATATACAGACCCAAATCAGAATGCTAAGATAAAAAATAGAGTATTCTTCTTTCTAAAATAGAGCTGATGCTCTTTTACATATCCCATAAACCTCAGAAAAAATAGAGCATTTTTTTAAAAAACTCTTTTCTTCACAGCACACACATTAATCCAAACAACAACCACAACAAAAAACATAACTCCTACATATAGAGGAAAATCCTTGGTCAAAAACAACAGCAGCAGAGGTATGGGCTGCAACAGAAATCAAAAAAATAAAATCTGCCTTTTTCCATACGTCAGACAAGGAAACCATGCCTCTATATCATCATCTCTGGAGAGATTAAAGAAGGGAAGAGAGCCCATACTTTTCATGATAGCATCATGCAGAAAAGTAATGTAAAGTGGACGATGGTAGATGGAAGTAGAAAAACAAACATCAAAAGGAGGTTGTCTTCATTAAATGAGCCGAGTAGTTGGGATTACTATTCCAACAGAAAGTGTTGTGGTTAACAAGGTATTAAAGTGGGGTGCCCAGTCACAAGTGAATATTACTTTACATCATGCTATTAGTGAAAATAGGAAAGAAATTGTATAAAGTCTTTTCAGTAACTCTCATTCTAAAGAACAGTTGGCCAATGCAGCAAATGAAGAAGGAATGACTGCTCTTCATTGGGCGTGTAGAGAATATCGAGCTGACGTAAGCATGTGTGAAATAATTCTTGAAAAGAAATTACTTTTGCTATGGGCATCCGCTGCAAACCAACAGCTAAGCGATTCTCCACTCAAAGACTTTCTTTTACAACAAAAAGAGTATTTCAATGAAAAAGTAGGGAAGGAAAACAATTTGTTAAGGACGGCTGCATGTCTGGGTGATGTTGAAATGACCAAAGAGTTGCTCAGTAGGGGTTCTCAAATCAGAGACATCAAAGATCAGGAGTGGAGAAGTACTTTAAACCCAGAGAAAAAACGTAATGTTGACACAGGTATTCCAAATAAACTTATAATATTTCACTATTTATTTAATTATATTTATGACACCAAATATTTTACTTTTATCGTGTGCCTGCTTGTCTGTAGTTTGCAAACAAATTAAAAGCATTACAGAATAGGGAAATGATCAACCAACTACATCTGACAATCTGGGTAAAATATATTCCGTTTCTTTTCTAAAGCAAAAATTAATGCTTAAGTGTCATGTTCCAACAGTAAGACACTATTTGTCATCATCAAATCGGACGATAATTATGTATATTTAATAAACATATATAATATTATTAAATAATATTATAATATATTTATTGTACTTATATATAATAAATATAGAGATAATTATAATATTATATATGATATATATATAAATATAAATAAGAAATATTATTATTATAATATAATAAATATAAATATTAATATTAATATTATTATTATATAATAATTATAATTATCAATGTAAATATTAAATCAAATATTAGTATAAAGTATGATCATTATAAATATAATATTATAAATATATAGAAAATTAATATTAACTAATATTCTTGGAAGATATCAATAAAGGGCTGATTCGTATACAGCAGCAAACAAAGATAGACCAATTTTATTAAAACAAAGATAAATGTAGCGATTATGTTAGAGGAAGCAAGTTAGATTATTAGTAAAGAAAAGAGGTGCATATTAATCAAAGGTTATTTTCAATAAGACACATCCCTTCAATAAAGTAGGGTATAAAGATGGGAAGAAAATAACATAAAGGAAAGAAAAGGGAAGGGAAGGAGAAATATATATATCTGGAGAGGGCAATCTAAGAAAAAGAAAAATAGCAGATCAATAAATAATAAAGAATAACGGCATTGAGAGTTATCAAAGACACAACAAAGAGAAATTACAAGGAAGATACGGGATAGACAAGGTAAGTTTGCAATTATATTAGGTATGTTTTTCATTAAGTATTTAAATATAGAATATAATTTATGTTAGTAATATTCTAGTATAGACTGTGTAAAATAAATAGTGGATTCAGAAATGAATAAAGTTAAACAAATAAAGATATATCAATAGAATGAATTGATTTCATGATCATAAATAAGAAATGTAATGATGGAATAATATAATTATGAGAGAAGTAAATGAATTATGATTAGAAGTAAAATTAAGTATTAGTTAATTGTCTCATGCGTGAAAGTAAATAGGAATGATATAAACTAATGATGTGAATCTAAGATATCGGAAATAAATAAAAAAAGGAATATTGATAAATAAATATAATTAGATCCATATTATATTTATATATATATTTCTGAGTCATAAGTAGGAAATATATCATAAATATATATAGGGAGGAATTATTCAAGTAAATATATATATAGAGAGATATTAATATTATAACAAATACTATAATATATAAATATTTAAGAATAGGTGAAAGAGAATAGAATCCAGTGAGCAGATTCAACAAGACAAGCAGCATAAAGAGGTACAGGCACTTTCCTTATTAATAGGTTAGGTGATATAAATGTTGTAGAAGAATAATATGAATATAAATAAATGAATATTGCTTATATCATGATAATAATAATTGGAGTATATTACCATCAATGATGCATATACATTCATTCTGTATAAGTATGCATATAGAATAGGTATAATAATATGAGAATAAATAGGAGTGTAGAAATAAGGTAAATCTACATACATTTATGAAAATGGATATAAATATGAATATGAAAGTGAATATAAAAATAATAATTATGAATATGAAAATGGGATTATGAGATCATAAGCATAAGGACATAAGTATGAAAGGATATTAATTAGATAACTAGAATAATGATATGAAATGCAAAATAGAACTCTAATGTTCTCTTTTGTGAGTTGAATTGTGCAAGGTCAAAGGAAAAATTTGGACTCACTAGAAGGGGACATTACATTAAGTATATTTTGAGCTTATCCAAAGTAGTTATTCCAGTCTTTGCACATGCTCTTGCGGCATTGCTTTTGAACCCTTGTTTAAAACCTCCTATTACGGTGGGTATTTCTGGTAGTTGGGGTATGGGAAAATCAAGTCTGATGGTACAGGTAAATCTTAAATCCTACGTTTAAAAAATATATATATATCTATTCTACTTACCCAAAATTTTAAAATGTTTGGCCTAAAGTCTAGATCGCTTTTGTTCATTACAGACATAGGGCATTTTGTTGAAGACAGTTGCACAATTGGCATTATTGCCATCCGAAATGACAAATTCAAGTTTTCTTGGTTTTCAAATTGTAGAACATACAGAAAAGGGCAAAAAGAAATACCACCAAATTGAGACAAGCATAGATTTATTGGTCAATGACATGAAATTAGAAAATAATTTCTTTAAGATTATGAAGAATAAGATAGTCGAGTGCTGGATGAAGATAAAAAATAAAATAACGGGCAAACCGACTAAGGTAAAATTTAAATTTAGAAAACAATACAACTCTTTCAGAAATACTTGGAGAAATAAAAAATAGGTTATCTGGCTTGAAATTTTTTTTCCATGCCTCCTTGCAATTCTATTGGCCACATCATTTACATGGATTGTATGGCTGCTGATGGATAGTACAAGATCAAGGAATCAGTGGAGCTAAAATTCACATCTTTTCCTCTAGCTGTTGTCATTATGGTATGGACTCTGGTAAAGAAAGTGATGGGTACTGTAAATCCAGTGAGTGTTCAATTAATGAATTATATAAAACTTCCAGACCACACTGAAAAGCTTGGTTATCAGGAACGGGTAATCTCTGATATTACTTTTTTGAAAGAGGAAATTATCAAAAAGCCTTATCGTCTGTGCACTGCTGCTCTCTACATTTGGCATTTCATAAGAGGGCCTTGCATTGTCTCATTGCTATCTTCTAAATACAGTGGAGAGATCTTGGCCAGTTCTATTCCCAGTGCTAATCTTAGAACAATTGTATTTGTTGATGATCTTGACCGATGTCAAGAATCTGTCATTCTTCAGGTAAATTTACAAGTTATTTATTTTCAATACAATTTTATGCCCTCTATGCAATTGAAATTGTGTTAAAATAGTTTTTCTATTCCATACAGGTTTTATCGGCTATTAATCTTGTATTAGCTGTTTGCGAAATTAATGTCGTTCTAGGAATGGATAGAGCCTTGATCGAACGGGCCATAATGAAAAAGTATGGAGATAAATCCTTGAAAAATAGTAAGCAACTGGCAGATAAGTATTTACAAAAGATAATACAACTGCCATTGGACCTCCCTGACCCAGATGAAGTCCAATCAAAGAATTTTTTCGAACGACTGTTGGGTGTATTCAAAATACAAACTAACAAAGGCCATCGAGATGACTTTACCATTACACTAGAAATAGATAAGTCTTATCATGCTCTCTCTCCCCCACTCAGCCATTGGTTCTATCGCAGACCAGAATTTAGTAGTTTGATTGGCTCAGATCCTTCTATACAAGGCAAGACTATTGATTAAGACAAACATAAACATACGTCAAATATAGAAAAATGATTTAAATACTTTATACTTTGTTAATGTTATCATTGGGAGCATCTAATAATAAACATTGTTTCTTGTAAATAGAAGCTAACAACTCAGAAACAAGTGAAGCTCAACTGGAAACACAAACACCTGAAATGGCTGTCATAGATATACAGGGTGCAAATGGAACAAGTAAGGATCTCAATACTTTTTAATAAAATTATGTGTCAAAGCCAATTTATAATTCTAAATTTGTTCTCTGATATTCAGTGTATTCACTCACTTATTCTCTTTATGATGAAGGAAAAGCGGCAAGCATTCAGAACAAATATTAATGCAAAGTGATTATTAAAGAAGAAATAGTATAAATTTATAAATATACATTAAAAATGAGTTTTTTTTACTTTTCAACAAAACCAAACTATTTGCATTCATCCAAATGCTTGGAGCACTGAAAACACCAAGTATATTATAACAATGCTTGGCTTCATTGTTGAAAACACCATCCGTTGAAATATTGTTGACTTTCTTTTGGCATCCAAGCACTAATATATGGTTTGCATTTACTTGTAGATGCTAGTAGCTCTCTATAAACAACTACCAAAATAAAAGCTCCGCCACAATCAAAGGTAGCAGAATGTAATTTTAGAGCATCTAGATTATAAATAAAATAATTGTGCCTACAAATTCCATGATTAGTTGAATAACATTTAAATAAAGGCAAGTCTTTGCGCAGGAGAGTCAAATCTCATAACGGATTTAATTCCAATAAGGGAGCTGTTGTTCATGAGATACAGCGAAGGAGAGCGAGACGCATTTTGCCACTTTCAAAAAATGGCTATAGATTTCTGAAAACTGCCTCAAGAGTGGAAGCATTTGCTTACCTACCATCGACTGGTCTGGAATATCTTCATTATGAACAATCAAACTGACAACAATTATAATATGCAGCAACCATATTTAACATATGCAACAGTCAATAGCATGTGGAGCAGCCATCTTTGACATCTCTGTAATGCCCATTGGGCCCATTGAGTTGGTAGTTGCCTTCCTTGACTTTTAGGTTGAGTGGTTAGCATAGTGGTTGTGTCCTTTGTGTTTCTCAAACTCTATATAGTGATGTCCTGCCTCTTCATCCTCAAGGCAATCTGGGCTTTTGTAATTGTTTGGTTTGTGATCAGTAGATCACTTGTTTTATTTATTTTGCCTTCATTTGGTATCAGAGCCAGGTTAATCATTTGAATCAGAGATGTTGATCTCTTATAGTTAATTGTTAGAAGTTGTGAGGTTGTGTTGGCTTGGAGGAATCCAATAGAAGCACCAAAAAAGCAGCACAGAGGAGTTCGAAGTTTAGCAGTCCAGCAGAGCATGTAGGCAGCAGAAGCGGCATGTGAAGAAAACACAAGGTTATATTTCATTATAACCGCTGTGTGCAAGAGACGTACAAACACATGACAGAAAGAGAAACTATTTGCAGCCATGGAAAGAGAACCGGCGATTCAAATTTTTTCTTGCAAATGCTTTAAATTTTTTGTTTTAAAAAAATTCCCTGTTTTAAGAGCTCTTAAAAAGCCCACATGAAAGTTTCTTTCAATAAGCTTTATGTCCTATGTTTTATGCTATGAATTTTTTGGTTTTAAATTAAAAGCTTGAGATAAAATAGTTATCTTCCTTTCAAGCCACATGAAAGTCTTCTCAAGTTAAAAACCTTTTATTAAAGTGGAATTTTTTGGAAAAAGGTTTTTTCTATATTACCTTTTTTATTCTTGAGTATAAGATACAGGGGTATACAAAGTTTGGTTGGTAATAATATGTTTACATATTGGAATTAACTTTTGAAGGGTTAAAAGTTCAATATTTTCAAAGTGTATTTTTTTCTTGCTAAGTGATAAAGGGAATTATATGTAATTAAGTGCATTTTCGGTTGAAACTGACACTTATACACCAAGACAATATAATATAATTTTTTTTTTGGTGTGGGTCCTATTTGAAAGGACAAGGAGAGTATCCATTTGCAGAGATCTCTCTAGATTTTTGGTGTTAAGCCTTTGGGTTACTTTGCATATTCTTCTTATGGCAAATATGGGAGGAAATGTTATGTCTAACATGTTAATTCTTGTGTTTGAAGGGGACAATTTCACATATTGGTGTACTAGAATGCAAACCCTACTCAAATCTAAAGATTTATGGGAAATTGTACAAATAGGGTATGTAGAACTAGATACAACTGCATTTAATGCATTAAATGATCAACAAAAAAGAGAACACAAAGCCAATGTAAAGAAGGATAATGAAGCCTTATTTCTGATTCAAGGCGCAATGAATCAGGCTATCTTTCCTAGGATAAGTGGGGCTAGTAATTCTAAGCAAGCATGGCAAATTCTCAATAATGCCTATCAAGGAGCACAAACTACAAAATTGCAAACTATGAGGAAAAATTTTGAAAATGTAAAAATGGTCAATAATGAAAGTGTAAATGAATTTCTAACAAAGGTAGAAGGCCTAGTTAGTCAAATGAAAGTTCTAGGAGAAACTGTGGATGACAAGCATGTCATTGAGAAAATTTTAAGGAGTTTAGTTCCTAAATTTGATGGTGTGGTTTCTACAATTGAGATCTCCAAAGATCTCACAACTATGCAAATAGATGAACTAAGTGGAATATTGTTAACTACTTAAGAAAGAATGAAAAGTAATGAGGAAGGTCTAGAACAAGCATTTGCCTCTAAAGAAAGCATAAGAGGTAAAAGAAACATATTTTTCAAGAATCAAAATAAAAATGAATACAAAGGTGAATCTAGCAATTCTAGAGGAAGAGGTAATAGTTTTAGAGGAAGAAGTAGCAACTTCAGAGGAACAAGAAGAGGAAGAGGTAGAAATAATGGGGGAGATAAAAAGAATGTCCAATGCTTTCATTGCAACAAGTTTGGACATTATCCATTAGAATGTTGGAGTAAACAAGGAGAAGCAGAAAAGAGAAATGCTCACAATACTGTTGAAGATAGACAAAATTTGTTTATTTCTTCTTTCAATACAAATGTTAGTGAGAATGATGTATGGTACATTGATTCTGGATGTTCATCACATATGACATCTAATAAAAATTTGTTTATCAAATTAGATGAAAATAATCATAGTATAGTGGTATTAGGAGATAATCAATCTCATGGAACCAAAGGTAAGGGTACTATTGCAGTTACAACAGAATATCGTGAGGTAAAACATATCAATGAAACATTGTTGGTTCTAGCCCTCAAGAAGAATTTATTGTCTGTTGGACAAATGTTAGAGCAAAATTATCAGGTGACCTTTGATGAAAAAGAATGCATAATAAGAGACAAGTTAAAAAGAAATGCAGTTGTTGCAAGAGCAAAAATGACAGGTGATAGGATGTTTCCTCTCCATTTCACCCAAGGAAATCAAGCATTGAGGTCTAGTGAAATGAATGAAAATAGAATTTGGCATCAAAGATATGGCCACCTCAGCTTTAGTGGGTTAATTTTACTCAAGAGATTTAAAATGGTTGAGGGTCTACCATTCATTGAAAATACAAAAGAAGTGTGTGAAGAATGTGTTGTTGGCAAACAACATAGAGCTAGCTTTCTAGTTGGTAAATTCAGTAGAGCTAAGCATCATCTTGAGATAATCCATACGGCTTTGTGTGGTCCTATGGAAACACCTTCTTTAAATAAATCAAAGTATTTTCTAACCTTCATTGATGATTACTCAAGAAAAACTTGGGTATATTGTTTGGTTTCAAAATCAGAAGTGTTTGACAAATTTGTAGAATTCAAGAGGTTGGTTGAAAAACTAAGTGGTAAGTACATCAAAGTGATAAGGTCAGATAATGGGGGTGAGTATAAATCAAATCAGTTTCTAGATTTTTGTAGAAATCATGGAATCAAGAGAGAGTTCACTACTTCTTACACTCCACAACAAAATGGAGTTGCTAAAAGAAAGAATAGAACCATTGTTGAAATGGCAAGAAGTATGATGAAAGAGAAGAATTTAGAGAAGATGTTTTGGGTAGAAGCAGTTTGCACAACTGTATATCTTCTCAATAGGAGTCCTACAAAAGCAGTTAAGGGAATGACTCCTGAACAAGCATGGTCTGGGGTAAAGCCAATCGTTGAACATTTGAGAGTATTTGGGTGTGTTGCTTATGCACACATACCAAAGGAAAAAAAGTCTAAGCTAGATGATAAAGGCCTAAAATGTATTTTTATTGGGTATGGATTAGAAAATAAAGCATATAGATTGTATGACCCAATAGGAAAGAAACTTGTTATAAGTAGAGATGTGGTTTTCAATGAAGCAGCAGAATATACCAAGGAAAATGAAACAAAGACAAAAGAGATAATGATTGATGAAGTTGAAGGAGAAGAAGAAAATGAACTTGAGTCTTCTAGTATAGGAACAAGAAAGTATAAAAAAATCAAAGGAGGACAGAAAAGAATCATCCATCAACTCTTATGTTGGATTCAAACTTTGAGAAAATGACAAGAAGATCACAAGCAAAAGTGAATTATGCTTTGATGACTCAAATCATGGAAAGTAATGAGCCACAAACATTTGAACAAGCTCAAGAAAAAGAAGAGTGGGTTGAAGCAATGAATAGTGAGATAGAAATAATTGAAAGGAATGACACATGGGATTTGGTTCAGCTACCTCCTGGTAAGGAAATTGTTGGTACAAGATGGGTGTATAAAACTAAGTATAAATCTAATGGAAGGATTGATAAACATAAGGCTAGATTGGTAGCCAAGGGATACACTCAATAGGAAGGTATTGATTACACTAAAATATTTAAACCAGTAGCATGAATGGATACTATCAGATTGGTTTTGGCTTTGGCAGCTCAGCAGAGTTGGGTAGTTTATCAAATGGATGTAAAGAGTGCCTTTTTGAATGGATATATTGATGAGGAAGTGTATGTTTCTCAACCTAGAGGTTTTGAAATACCTTCTAAAGAACATTATGTTTACAGATTAAAGAAGGCCTTGTATGGTCTTAAGTAGGCACCAAGAGCATGGTATTCAAGGATAGACTCATACCTATAGCAGAAAGGTTTCTTAAGAAGTCAATCAAATCCGAATCTTTATATTAGGATCTTGGCTAAGGATTTTTTTTCTTAGTTCTCTATGTTGATGATCTTATCTACAATGGGAACAATTCAGATTTGTTTGCAGAGTTTAGAGCAGCTATGGTTGCTGAATTTGAGATGATAGATTTGGGACAGATGCACTATTTTCTTGGTATAGAAGTATGGCAAAACAAAGGTGAAATATTCATGTCTCAAAAGAAATATGCTTCAGACATCCTACAAAAATTTTAGATGAATAGTTGCAAACCAATTGCAACACCCATTGAAGTTGGACTTAAGTTGTCTAACTTGGATGTGTTAGATCGAGTGGACCCTACTATATACAGACAGTTGATTGGTAGTTTGATCTACTTAACTACTACTCGACCAGATATCACATATGTAGTGAGCTTGGTATCTAGGTAGGAGGATTCTTAGATATGTCCGAGGGATATTGAGTTATGGTCTTAGATTTCAGCATTCTGAGGATAGTAAGTTGATTGGCTATACAGATTCAGATTGGGCAGGTTCCATAGATGATCGGAAGTCTACTCTGGTTATACTTTTAATCCTGGTTCTGCAGTATTTTCTTGGAAGTCCAAGAAACAGCCGACTGTATCACTTTCTACAGCAGAGGCAGAGTATAAAGCTGAAACATTTGCAGCATGCCAAACAGTGTGGTTGAGACGACTATTGGAGGATTTGTACCAGATACAAAATGGACCTACTTTGTTGTATTGTGACAATAAGAGTACTATACAAATGATTAAGAATCTAGTGTTTCATAGCAGGAACAAACATATTGAGATTCAACATCACTTCATCAGAGAGTTGGTTCAATAGGGATTGATAGAGATTGTGTACTGCAGTACAGATGATTAGATCGTAGATATTTTCATGAAGGCTCTAGCTCGTGAAAGGTTCGAGACACTTAGAGATCTACTCCAAGTTCTTCCCAATGGTCATTATGGGGGAGAATGACAGCAATTATAATATGCAGCAGCCATATTTGACATATGCAACAGTCAATAGCATGTGGAGCAACCATCTTTGACATCCTTGTAATGCCCATTGGGCCCATTGAGTTGATAGTTGCCTTCCTTGACTTTCAGGTTGAGTGGTTGGCATAGTGCTTGTGTCCTTTGTGTTTCTCAAACTCTATATATTGATGCCCTGCCTCTTCATCCTCAAGGCAATCTAGGCTTTTGTAATTGTTTGGTTTGTGATCAGCAGATCACTTGTTTTGTTTATTTTGCCTTCACAAACCAAACATTTGGATGGATGGTAGGTTTAGTTGATTATTTGGATATTTATATGCTGGGAATTTGAGGAAAATATAAATATCCTTGTACAGGTATGCATAACTTCAAATCTAGAAATATTAATTATATATATAATGCGCCTTTAAATAATTCTAATGAAGCTCTCTCACATTTTTTGCAGAGATGGAAGGAGATTGATTTTCTTAAAAACTATAAACTTTATTCAAAATTAGGTAGAGGACCATCACTACGAGCTATCATTGAGCACTGCATAAATAATGAGAAGTGGATTATAGAGAGCAATAAGGTTGAAAAGACAGCTACGACTTCCAATGGAACAGATATGGCTAAACATTCAAAGGGTTATGAAAACAAAGACCCACCAATAGAGAAATTGGAAGAGAAGGGCAAAGAGAAGGATGCTACAAATTCTAAAAATATAGAGGTTCCTGAAAGCAGCAACATGGAGGGAATGCAATTGAAGGAATGTGTAAATGAAAAAATGATATCAGAAAGAGATTATTCTGAAAGCAGTGAAGTGTCAGGAATAGAGAACTTGATCCTAGTTGTGAAAGAAAAAAATGGTAAGTTATATAAAGCATTATTAATGGAACTAGATGCCCTTAAGAAAGAAATACAAGAATTGAAAGAACTGGTGAATTCCCAGCAGGCCTTTAAAGTTACACCAGAAATAGATACCTTCAAGAATGAAATACAAGAATTGAAAGAATTGGTTGTTGGGCACATGGACTATGAAGCCCATTGGTAATGGCCACTTCATATCTTGGTTGATTCCTTGTATCCGTTCTTCTACTCCCTGCCATTCTTGTCTTGTAACCGCTGCCAGGTCTGGGTCATTGGATTCCAGATGTATAATGTTTGGTAGGAGTTTTGGAGCATGTAATCTATAGGATGAAAGGCTTTTATGTTGTTGTTTGTGAGTTACACAGTGATGGATGAAACACAGAGAGAGATGCATTGATATAATAAATTTGCCCTTTGTTGTGGATGTAGCCAAGTACTGGTGAACTGCGTTAAATGATCCTATTCTTCTGTGTGTGTGTTTTTATTATTTCATTCTGAGCATTTGTTCTGATTTGCTGTTCTTGTAATTGATTCTGTTATTTTGTTTTAGAATTTACAATTGGTATCAGAGCTCTGTGTGTAGCTCAGTCCAGGAGATAACTTGTGAAGTTATTTTTTTTCGGAACCTGTATAGCAATCAAAATGGATGATTCAGAAAAATAGAAAATAGAAAAATTTACAGGCCAAAACTTTGGTCTTTGGAAAGTGCATATGGAGTCTCTTCTTATCAAACAAGACTTATCACTCGCCTTACTAGGGAAAACTAAAGGACAAGGTACTATGAAGGATGAAGACTGGGAAAAAATTGATATGAAAGCGAAGGCAACTATATTTCTTTCATTGTCCATCAATGTATTATTTAATGTCTCAAATGAGAGTACTATGCAAGAGCTCTGGGATAAGCTCTCCAGCATGTATATAATTGCTTCTACTTCGAATAAGGTATTTATTACGAAGACATTATATAACCTAAAAATGAAAGAAGGTGGGGTTATGTCCAATCATCTGAATGAATCTAACACCTTAGTTAATCAATTAGCTTCGGTGGGTATCAAGTTAGATCCTGAGATTAAAGGAATTTTGCTGTTGTGTTCCTTACCAAATAGCTGGGAAGGTGTTGTCATGGCTGTGAGCACTTCTATAGCAGCCAAGACTACATTGGTTTTTGATGACATTGCAGCTACTCTTCTCAGTGAAGACATGAGAAGGAAACATCAGGAACCCTCATCTGGCGATGCTCTAACAGGTGTAAGTATAAACAATAGGGGAAGAAACCATGATAGAGGTAGATACAATAGCTGGAGAAGGTCACAATCTAGTCTGCGATCGAAGTCTAGGGACAGAACCAGTGCATGTTGGTTTTGTGGAAAACTTGGACACAATAAGAAGAACTGCTGGAACTATAAGAAGCTCAAGGCAATGTGAGCACAAATAATCAAGCAAACACTGCAAGTGATGGTGTTTTGGTTCTATCAACAAGTGACAAATGCATATTCATGGGTCCTTGATTCTGGTGCCTCGTTTCATGCCACTTCATGCAGTCAAGCTTTCACAAATTTTCAAGAAGGTAGATTCGATAAGGTGTTTCTTGGTGACAATAAAGAATGTGACATCTTTGGTAAAGGTGATATTACATTGCATTTGAAAAATGCAGATAAATTAACTTTGACTAATGTTAGATATGTACCCATCTTAAAAAGAAATTTAATTTTTGTTAGTCAGCTTATAGGCAATGGATGCAATGTTAAATTTTCTCTTGATTCATGGAAAATTACAAAGGGGCTTTTAGTAATGGCAAGAGGAAAGAAGCAAGGTAATCTCTATATTCTGGATTGTTTTGGTGAAATGGGAGCTGCCTTGCCGACTATGAATAGTGGGTCTAAAATATGGCACAAAAGGCTCGGTCATATGAGCTAAAAAGGTCTTCAAGTTATGCTTCAACGCAATCAGATTCCAGGTCTCAACTCCATAGATTTAGAATTATGTGAACATTGCCTTTATGGCAGATAGTGCCGGACCAGTTTCATGAGAATGGGGCATGACAAGAAAACTACTCCATTAGAACTTGTTCATTCTGACATTTTCGGTCCAACTCAGGTAACTTCTTTTGGTGGAGCAAATTATTTTGTAACCTTTCTAGATGATTGTACTCAAAAATTTTGGATTTATATGTTGAACAGAAAATTTGAGGTATTTTAAAATTTTAAAATTTTTAAGGCTTCTATTGAAAACTAGATTGGGCATAAAATTAAATGCCTACTAACAGACAATGGTGGAGAATATTTCTCTTTGGAGTTTGATTCATTTTGTATAGACCATGGTATTCGATGGATCAAAAATGTCTCTTATACACCTCAGGAGAACAGTGCAGCTGAGAGGCTAAATCTCATGATACTTGAGAGAGCTAGATGCATGCTTTCCAATGTTAGATTGGGAAAAGAGTTTTGGGCAGAGGCATGTAATACTCTGTGTATCTCATCAATCGAGCTCCATCGTCTAGGTTGGATTTTGACATACCTAAGGAGACATGGCTTGGAAAATGAATTTCCTATCATTATTTGCAGGTGTTTGGCTATGCCGCTTTTGTTCACATTCTAAAAGAGCAGAGAACTAAGTTAGATTTCAAGTCAAAAAGGTGTGTTTTTCTTGGCTATGGTGAAGATCAGTTTGGCTTTCATCTTTGGGATCCCGTTGTAAAGACTATAATCCGTAGTCGCGATGTTGTGTTTAACAAGAAGGATTTTCCAGGTTTGTAACCTTGCAATTCACCTCTGTCGGAATATGTTGATGTCGATTTGTTCAATAATGGCACAGTAAAACAATCCACCATCTCTTTCTCTCAGCCAATTGTTACCTCTATACATTCTTATATCTTAGGAGCTCCTATTTCTACTACCACTAGGTCCTCGGTTGGATGCACAATTCCTACTCAGTCATCAAGAAGTATGCCTTGCATTGTTGCTACGCAACCTCCAAGTGGTCATTCGCTACCTTCACAACAGTCTACGCAGCTTTTGCTACCTTCACAACAGTCAACGCAGCCTTTTCTACCCTCACATCCCTCTACGCTGCCTTCCTCTATTGATTCGCTACCATTTTCAAGTCAAACGTAGCTTCCAATTCTTCATACGCTACCCCTTGCACATTCAATGCAGCCTTCTAATATTCATTTGCTGCCCCTTGCTCACTCAACATAGCCTTTGTATGATACAACACTGCCATTACAAAGTGCCACGCAGTGTGAAATACATCCAACGCACTCCTTTGTACCTACAACACAGCCTCTCTTGGATAAAACGTAGCCTGCTCATATACAATCACTGCATCACTTTACCATCTCCATGCCTGTAGACGGTAATTTTACACAGACATCTAGAGGTCAATTTTCAATACCTTTTGGAACTTCAAGGCAGGCCAGTGTGAATGAGTCAAGCACTATAGGTGCACAAATATAGAGACAAGGGAGTTTTCCTCAGGGGCCTCTACAATCAGAGGTTGATGATGTTAAGAATTTATTACAGAGACTCAATCTAGACTCCAATATCCAGTGAGAGCAAGCTCCACAATTGAGGAGATCTACACGTGAGAAGAGGCGGCTTGCAAAATTTGATGACTATGAGTTATTGCTCTCTGATTATGCAGAGCCGACAACTTATAAACAAGCCTGCAAACATGAAAATGCACACAATTGGATGGTAGCCATGAACGAAGAAATGGAGTCGTTGAGAGTCAATCATACCTGGAATTTGGTTCATCTTCCACCAAATCGAAAGCCTCTCAAGAACAAATGGATTTATCATTTGAAAGATGAAGATGGAGGAAGTAAAAGATACAGGGCCAGATTAGTCGTCAAGGGATTTGATCAACAAAAAGGTATTGATTTTTCTGAAATCTTTTCTCCAGTTATCAGAATGGACACAATCCATGCTGTGTTGGATTTGGTTGCTGTTTGGGATTTAGAACTTGAGCAACTTGATGTGAAAACAATGTTTTTACACGGAGACATTGATGAGGATTTATATATGGAGTAGCCTGAAGGCTTTGCTCAACCAGGTAAGGAGCATTTATTTTGCAAGTTGAAGCAGAGTTTGTATGGGTTGAAGCAAGCTCCAAGATAATGGTATTTAAAATTTGACCGCTTCATGACTGATAACAACTTTATTTGGTGCGAATCAGATCCTTGTGTTTACCGTAAGAAGCTCAATACTGGTGAGTTTGTCATACTTTTTCTATATGTTGATGATATGTTAGTAGTTGGTACTAGTGTTAAGATTATTGCTCAGCTAAAGCAATAGTTGGCTCTTCGTTTTTCCATGAAAGACCTCAGACCAGCCAAAAGAATACTTGGGATGTACATATTTAGAAACAGAAATAAAAGAGAACTCAGGTTGTCCCAAGCAAACTACATTGCCAAAGTGTTGGACAGATTTAATATGTCTCATGCTAAACTGGTATCTACTCCTTTGGCTAATCATTTCTGCCTATCTTCAGCTATGTGTCTAAAAAATTAGGAAGAGGAAGAATAGATGAGGTCTGTTTCATAAACATCTATAGTTGGCAGCATAATGTACGCAATGGTATGCACTCATCCAGACATTGCACAAGTAGTTGCAGTTGTGAGTAGATTCATGAGTCATCCAGGCAAACTACACTGGCAAGCAGTTCAATGGATTCTACAGTACTTGAAAGGTACCTTATATTTCTGTTTATGTTTTGGAGGTACTGACTTTCAGCTCCATGGTTATGTTGATTCAAATATGGCTAGAGATTTAGACAAATGCCGGTCTACCACTGGTTATGTCTTTACATTTGCCGGGGCAGCTAATAGTTGAGTTTCTCGATTGCAACAAGTTGTAGCTCTGTCATCAACAGAGGCTGAATACGTTGCGCTCTCAGAAGGAGCCAAAGAAATGATATGGCTTGAGTGTTTGTTGACAGATCTGGGTTGTTCGAAATTAGTATTTCCATTATATTGTGATAGCCAAAGTGCTATTCACTTGGCAAGAAATTCAACTTTCCATAGTCGAACCAAGCATATTGACCTTCGATACCACTTTATCTGCCATGTTATTGACGAAGGCATGTTGCAGGTCATAAAGATTGACACAAAGGTTAATCCGGCAGATGCTTTAACCAAGGTTGTTCCTCGAGAGAAGTTCAAGTTATGTAGATCTTCTCTCAGTCTTGTTCCTCTGTGACATTGAATTTCTTGAAGGGGATCTCTCTCAGAGCAACTTGATTGCCGATCCCATTGGTCTTCAAGTGGGAGATTGTTGGGCACGTGGACTGTGAAGCCCATTGGTAACAGCCACTTCGTATCTTGGCTGATTCCTTGTAACTATTCTTCTGGTCCCTGCCATTCTTGGCTTGTAACCGCTGCCAGGTCTGGGTCATTGGATTCCAGATGTATAATGTATGGTAGGAGTTTTGGAGCATGTAATCTGTAGGATGAAAGGCTTTTATGCTGTTGTTCGTGAGTTACACAGTGATGTATGAAACATAGAGAGAGATGCATTGATATAATAAATTTGCCCTTGGTTGTGGATGTAGCCAAGTACTAGTGAACCATGTTAAATGATCCTATTCTTCTGTGTGTGTGTTTTTATTATTTCATTCTGAGCATTTGTTCTAATTTGTTGTTCTTGTAATTGATTCTATTATTTTGTTTTAGAATTTACATTGGTGAGTTCCCAACAGGCCGGCAAGAGTGAAAAGAGGGCTGAGGAAAAGAAATTGAAGTCACAAAGTTGGCACAGAATGAAATCTACATTGCACAAATATGATGTCTCAATAGATGGTATACGAGCTTTTCAGAGGTTTAGATTCTACTGTGAAGCTAGGCATCTCCCATGGCCATTGCCTCATTTGGAAGAGGAGAATGAAGACTCTTAATTTGCAAATGTCAAATGGATGATGAAAGATAGTCTCTCTTTACCACTACTATTTAAATTAGACTTGGTGGGGACATTGTAAAGAACATAATACTTAGAGACCTTAACACAATCAGTATACTATTTATCAGGCTATTTAAATGCAATGCAAGGAACATAATACTTTGGGACCTTATAACAAAGATTTGGATTAATTATCCATGTGTTATGGTTATATTAATTGGTAAATTTTAATTTCCCCCATGGCTAAATTATATGTTCCCAATGGAAATTGTTCTAGTGATATCTAATGTGTTTTTTTTAATACATGTTTAATTTAAGTTATCATGTAAAGTAGTATCTAAAGGTAATGTTTTTATTATTTTAAAAGAGAATAAAATCTTTAACTAAATTAAATATTTAGGTTAAATTAAATATCTGGATTAAGGTTAGTTAGGATCCACACCATTAGAGTAATATAGAATCTAAATGATAACTTGGATTAATATTTTTAGGTTAGTGTTCAGAATTATGATTTCTTGATTGTTTTATGAATTTATAGATTTTTATGGAAGGTTTGATGTCTTGACATTTATCTATTTGATTACATATGTAATTGATAATGTGGACCAAGCTAATGAAGTAGACGGGGGTACATAGCTTTATGGAAAGTTATTGGTGATTGGTGATAATGTATATGTGGACTGACAAAGGTATAAATTTAGAGGCCATGTGTCAAGTGCAATGACAATAAGATAAGAGAATTAAACAATCAACAATAGTAAAAAAGAAATGATGACAATAAGACCTAACCTAGAGTGAATCAACTAGGATCACCAAGGAGAATTCATGGAAACAAAGGAACCTAGAGAATGTTATGAACAATCTTACTTGAACGTGTGGTTGGTAGAGGGAATAGGCGATTAGAGTGCAAAATTGAGAAACACTGGATTAGTGGTGGAATTGCTAGGTCAACCCTATGACTTGGAGGTGGACCAATTCCATGTAGAAAGAAATTTCAGACTTATAAGTCCTAGGTGAATTCCAAAGAAATTAATGAATAACCTAGAGTAAACAATACAATCTAAGAAATAATAGCTCAAGAATTAGAATAAGTATTAGGAGAAATCATTGAAGAAAAGCTATTGAGATCACAAACACTTGTTTGTGGGACAATGTTGGAATTCATGTATAAGATTGAGACCAATGACTTGTCTATGCATATTTGGGTTGCAACATGATGTGTTTTTAACCTAGGGGATTCACTTAGTACACTTGCTCCGCATCAATTGTGATCATGTAATCTTAAATAATACCCCTAATTTCATTTTTACCACTTCATTTTGAATATTTTATACCCTTTGTGCTACACAATTTCTATTAAATATCCCTCTTCTTTACTGTTGGAGTAGAATTAAGCTTTCTTAGGAGTGCATGATGTCTATGTTTAACCATGTGCTATATTTGACTTGCATGTCTTGATTAGCCTTTTCTAAATTAAGTAGTTGCATGCCCATTTTTGGGGCACCACTATTTTTAACTGGCTTTTCCTGTTTTGGCACAACTATTCTTAGTCGTTATTGGCCTATATGTACTTCACATTGTGACCTAATTAATCATCCAATTATTCATTGCAATTCATTGCTTTCATTCTTGTTTGTATTACATTCTCTTTTTTGTCCAACTCTTGCAGGGTGTGCCATTGTTCATCTTTGGTGCCAACATCCATCCAAAAGATCCTAGTTCTAACATGGTATGAAAGTAGTTTTTGGCTTGAATGGTGGTCTGGTATATTGCTGAGTTTGTATGAAAACATTGTATACATTCAAGCATATCTTTTCTATGTTTGTGTTTTCTGCCAATTTGTGAAGAGGGCACGATTTGATTAGGAAAGAAGGCTGATATTTGGCTGTGTGCATAGAGGAGGCCAATTCAAGGAAAGTGGTAGCCTGTGTAGAGTTGGATTCTTCGTCCAAGGTACTGTTTGTTGTTTGCCGACAGTTAAGGGCATGGAAAAACTGATCCAAGGCGCGGCTAGGCGTGTGTATTTCCTGTAGGTGTTTGGAGGTTGATCCATAGGCACTCTAAGTCTATTAAGTGGCATTTTCTACACATTACGAAGCATTTCGGGGTCTTTTGATGTCTGCAGGCCCGATTGAGAGGTGTTTTGTAGATCCAGAGACATTTTGTAAGGCTGATTCATACCCTGCAAGCAGATGGGCGATTCTTTCTTGGAGAGGCAGATTCATACCCCACAAGCAGTGGCACGATTCTTTGCTGGAGAGGCTGATTCATTCTATGTGTGAGTGGGTGGATTCGCCCCTATTTGCAAGGGTTTTTCCCTTGTTTGGAAAGCCAAATCAAGGCTATGATCTGGCGTTTGGCACCCAAACCAGAGTAGGAGGAGGCGAACTCCCATTCAGGCCGATCCACAAGGCACTCAGCATGGAAATAAAGGGCAGAGGACGGCATGGACGGAGCAGAAAAGGTCCCACACTTCTTGTAGGTCGATCTCCATCTCCATAAGGCACCCAAGACTAGATCAAAAGCCACGAAATTCTCCATTAACAGGCATTTTTATTTGCAAGGCTCAAACCCTAGGCTTTGAGCAGAGCGACGCCCTTCAAATTCTATCAGGAAAAGATGTCATTAAAGGTGGAGATTATTCTGAAAGCGGCGAAATGGCAGGAATGGAGAACTTGATCCCAATTGTGAAACAAAAGAATGGTAAGTTAGATCAAGCGTTATTGTAACTAGATGCTCTCAAGAAAGAAATACAAGAATTGAAAGAACTGGTGAATTCCCAGCAGGCCGGCAAGAGTGAAAAGAGGGCCGAGGAAAAGAAATTGAAGTCTAGAAGTTGGCGGAGATTGAAATCCGCATTGCGCAAATATGATGTCTCAATGGATGGTATACAGAGGTTTAGATTCTACTGTGACGCTGGGCATCTCCCATGGCCATTGCCTCATGTGGAAGAGGAGAATGAAGACTCTTAATTTCCAAATGTCAAATAGATGATGAAAGATAGACTCTCTTTACCACAACTATTAAAATTAGAGACTTTTCCTTTTAGGGTGGGGCATTGCAAGGAACATAATACTTGGGGACCTTATAAGAAAGCTCACAATCAATTATCTAATTAATTGGTTATGTTAATTGGTAAATTTTAAGTTCTCACTTGGCTAAATTATATGTTCCCAATGGCAATTGTTCTAGTGATATCTAATGCATTCATTATTGTGATAGATGTTTAATTGGGGTTATCATGTAAAGTAATATCTAAGACTAATGTTTTTTATTATTCTAAAAGAGGATAAGGTCTTCAATCGAGAGATATATAAATTAAATATCTAGATTAAGGTTAGTTAGAATCCACATCGTTAGAGTAATATGTGTTAGTGTATATATTTTATTATCTCATATATTATCTTATGCATTGTTCACATGCATATGGATAATTTTATATGGCATTAAGTCTATTTAGGTGTCTTAATTAGTGAGAATTGCGAAGCTTGAGGGAGTCAACTCACCACACTAGTTATTGCATGGAATCGACTACTTAGTCCTCTCCACTTATCCTACATGGTCGTTACCTCTTTCTCTCCTATACATATGTACATTTCTTGTGGGTAAATACATAGTATGGTTAATCCAATTTCATGTGTCTTTATTTTATGCTTTGCATTCTTTGCTTTCTAACTTGCAAGGCATGTGATTGCTTGACTTTCATTGCGCAACCAATATTAGCACCTCATCTAGATGATCTTGCGATTTCTACATGGTATCAGAACCACTTTAGTTGGAATGCTGGTTCCATATAATCTGATAAGTTTTGTTTAAAAACATTAGTTGCATGCAAATTGTTTTCTATGCACTTGAGTGTTCTTTGAGCTCTTAGTTGTAGAGGTTGATTTTGTCGCAGAGGAGGGTGATTCATCCATAGAGGTCGTTGTCTATAGAGGAGGCAGTTCGACATGTGTGTGAAGGGTTTGGCATCCACAAATCACTCGAGCATTCTGTGCCAAGAAGGAGAGCAAAGGCCTATAACATTAAGGGAAAATTATATAAAAACGGGCCTCCAGAAGAAACTTTCAAAAAGCAAAACTTGTTTTATATAATATAATTACTTAAATATAAATTACTTAACTATATGAGTTAAGTGGGGACATAGTTTTGTATTATAATTCCTTAGGAAAATCAAGTTCATTATTTTTTCGTTGAAAAATCTACTATTTTTAAGTTATATTTTAAAAACTACACTTTCTAATTTTATTTAAAACTAAAATTCTTTTTTAAAAAAATATAAATAAATATTTATTAGTTTTTTATATTTCTATTATAATTCTTTAAGAAACATTCCTTCATTGAAAAATCTTAAAGGTATATTTTAAAAGCTACACTTTCTAATTTTAAAGCAAACTCTTTATGTTTAAATTACATTTAAGTTTATTTTTTTAACACATAAAAAAATAAAAATGAGTATTTATTAGTTTTTATTATGAATATTTGTTATCTTTTTTTTCTTTCTTTCTTTCATAATTTTTTATTTTTTAGTTTTACAATACATATAAAAAGTATAATTTGAAGATAATTTTTAGTTTTACAATACATATAAAAAGTATAATTTAAAGATAAATTTAAAATATTTATCCACATATTTTTTGTCTTTAAAATTTATATTCAAATATACATTTGTTTTAAATTAAGTCTCATATTATCATTATATAAATGAATTAATATATTTATAATTTTATATATATACTTAAATTTATATATTTATAGTTTTATATTAGATATTATATAGAACCTCAGAAATAATTATAATTTAAAAAATATATAAATAATATAAATAAATAGATATTAATTATATATATATAATTTCTTTTAAAATTATAAATAATATATATAAATATATATTACTTATAAATTTTAAATCATATAAAAAATTAAAGAGGTTGAGCTATAAATTCTTTAATTTTTATACATCTTAATAAGTAATTGTCCTTCTATTTTTATGGCTAGGGGTTTGGTTTTTTCATGGAGCAGGGGTTCACTCATAGGAGTAGTTCTTTCCATGTTTGAGTGGCTCTATAGAGCTAAGCTTCTAATTGTGGATTCATGCATTTTTCAAGTGCCACATAACATTTAATCAAATCTAAGGACACATGGCTTAAATTTGACAGTTGTACAGCTGTATTTAAGCATTTTTTCTATAAAATACAATCAAAATTTTTAAAAGACTGTTTCATATGAAAGGAGAGATTTTGGATAAACTGTCAAAATTTATATAGAATTATGATGGTATATATATTTGATTTTTATTTGATTTATATATACTAAGATATGTCATAGTATTTGAAGGGCATCATTGGATACATAACTGTCATAAAAAAATTGCTTGACAAGCAAGGTTGACTATCAAATTTAAGCCTTGTAAGGACATAAATTGACTCTTCGTCTTAATTTGGAATTTTATTTTTTAAGAAAAAATTAAATTTAAATATTTATAAAACTTTAATCTTATAAATATTTTATTCTATTTTAAAATCATTTTCAGGGTTGTTGGTTTCTTGTAAATATAAAATAATAATTTTATAAAAAGTAAATAATATATGGTTTGATAAAAGTAACCGGGAAGGGCCCGAACCCATGTACAAAAGCCAAAAGGTGAGCCGAACAAGTTTCACAAGAAGTAAAACTAACTACAGACCAACAAAAACAACATTAAACATTGAAAGAGCCAGCAGAGTGAGCAAATACCAAAAGGACCGCAACAAACTAGAATAGAAAATTACTGTTTAGCCAAATTCTTCAAGCCACTAATAGCCTGCCATTCCCTGTTTAAGAAGTTTTGTTTGTCTTTGAACATATCATCCTTCTTGTTTTCCAGCTTCTCTTGCATCTCATTGATCACCTGCTTGCCTTTAGAGTCCTTATTTTTAGCTCTGGTTCTGTTGGCCAGACTCGAGTTAACCTGATTCACATTGCTTTAGGAAGTAGCACAGTTTTACTTTCTTTCATGGCTCTGCTTTGAAAGGAATCTCCAACTTTGTTTTCTCTCACAACCCTACATTTCTTCATCTCTTCCTAAAAAACATAGAGGGTAGTGGCCAAATTTTTGACTGTTTCCTTGCTAAAAGCAACAATTTCAGCCATGTTCTTCTTTATCTATTCCTGGTTAGCCTTTATCTTATTTATTTCATCTTCAATTCCCTCCCACTTCTCAAACATTCTCACTAGCTTTTCCCCTTCATTCCATAGCTCATCATTATTCTCCCTAGGCCAGTTAGTAGTCTCCAACTGAGTAATAACTTCAAGATGTTAGATTTTGCACTTAGCATGTTTAGCTAGCTTGCTCTAATTAATTCACCTTTTGTCACCTTACAACTTAAATAAATACATACCATGTTTCTTCATGTATAACTAGCTTGCTCTACAGTATAATGGCTCCATTTAGCAGTGAAATTGTATGTAAATGGCATTTCTACCACCAAACAAACTACTTCAAAATCTTTTATTAAAACAAATTGTATTGATGGGGCATTGAATTTTTCCTTTCATTATGATGGGTATTGTGTTTGCTTTAATTTAGTCTAACTCATAGGTAGATTGTCAATAGTTGGATATAAAATCTATAGCACCTTCAATGAAATAGTTTTGGAAGTAATGTATTTCAGTGTCATTAACTATAATGTCTTGAAAGCCTAGAAATATGTAGCTATAAATGCGTACTTGTCTCCAAAAAATTCTAATTGCAACAACTTGATCACTAGGACCATATGAATTTTGCATAGCTTAATATTACTACACATTTGAAACAATTTTTCATTATGAAAACAAATGATGCTTAAATTTATAGGAAAAGAATTTTATGACCCATGATCAAATGGTGGTCAAACGAGGTCATTTATTTGGTGTTCAAAGTTGTGTCACACTTTGGGCCAACTTATCCTAACATAAACATATTTTAGTATTTCCAATTAAAAGTCAATTGTGGTCAAACTTATGTTCTATTTGGATTCATTCTACCTAAATTAGATCTAGGCCACAACTTTTCCAATTGGAACCATCCATTAAAAACATATGTAGCATCACCTTGGGGCTCATTTACCCAAAAAATTGAAATTATTTGAAAAACTTGATGTTCTAACAACTCCTACTTGTGCAAATAATCATTTAAAAAGAATCTAAAAATACCCTTTTGTAGATCAATAAGTCTACTTTGTAAAAATATAAATTTTAAAACATTTCAATTAGTGTTTATGTTTTATTTTATATTTCTACTAAAAGCAAGTCATCAACACCAAAATATGGTGTTGATTGTTCTCTCAAGAGAAAATTGTAAAGTTTATAAAAAAAATTGAAAAAAATATGATGCACTAGAGGAGAGATTCATTGTCAAAAAGATATAATTGTTCTTCCTATTTTGGATATATAATGAAGACAAAAGATGACATTCCATCGAAATAGTTGTGTCTTCATTACACGCAACTTCCAAGATTTATTTAAAAATATATATTTATCAAATTGGAGGAAAAAATAATCAATGCACTAAAGTTTTGAGTTATGGATACACAAAAAATGTAGAAGGAAAATAAATGAAATTTACTATATAAAGTGTGACGTCCCATTCAACCTTATTTTTCAGTATTTTATTAGCAACTAAAATACAGTGTCAATTTTATAAAATACTACATTTAAATAATTTTTTTAATTTTTTAAAAAAATGCAAACATAAAATACACAAAAAAATCTACATTTTATTAGTTCACATCATTTTAAAATTCAAAACATATACGTCACTTTGTAGTGATTCAAGTTAAAAAGTTAGATTAATGTTGGTCATTTCCTTTATAAAAGTGTGACATAGCTTTGAACTTATAAGTTCCTTTTACTACACAGTTTCTATTTCAAAATATTTCAAACAATGATGCAACAATAGTAGTAGAATACAAAAAATTTTCTTATTTTTGCATATATACGATAATTAAAAAATACCACATATATTATACTTTACACAAATAAAAAGTTGTTTAATTTGTTAACATGAAACTTGTATTCATTAGAAAGAAAGTTAACATAATAAGGAATAATAAGGACCTATCAACCAAATTAAACATCCATAAGTTTCCATACATTAACTAGCAATAATAAAAATTTACTTTCTAAGTTTTATAGAAATATAAAAGATTGGTTTGACTAATTACACTAGGAGATGTTCTATAGTGGCAGCAAGGAGTCTTATCACCTCAAATCAAAATAAATTAAAAAATAACGTCTAAGTATATAATATTCACTACACTAAAACAAAACAAAATAACTACTAAAATAATAAATGGTGGATTTTCCAAAACTAAAATTAAAAGTTACATACAAAATAAAATATCTCTTCAAATAAAAATAAAGTAAACAATATAGATAAAATAAAACAATTCTTAACTGATTCCCCCTGTTCATGGGGGTGGCTGGGATCATCCACTTTCAAATACAAGGAAATATATCAAATGGATGACACCTCCTAAGGAATGGTGTAAGATCAATTTGGATGAGGCATCTAGAGGCAACCTTAGTGTTTCCAAGGTAGGTTATCTAATTGGAGCTATCTCAAAAGGACTTGGACATGGAACAAATAATGAAACTGAGGTACATGCACTCCTATTAGTCTTGCAAGGATGGGTCTGATTTGGAGAAGAAAGAGTGCAGGTCGAGGGAGACTATATGGTCATTATCAATGCCATAAGGAGCAAGGGGGTTTAAAACTAGAATGTTAATGGTCTTTGATAGACAAACTAGAGGATTTCACCATCAAAACATGTTTATAGGGAGGCTAATTGTCATGTGGGCTTCCTGGCCAACTTTGGCATAGATTATGATACAGGATACATCATGGGAGATAACTTAGAAATATGGAAGTGTTGAATGCCCAATTTATTCAATGATGATCTTGTATAATCAAGAATCTAAGTATCACACAATAATGGTGTGGGATGATGTCCAAGCATGCAAAAATAAGGGAAACTATCCCTTTGAGGGCAAGGTACTGGCAGATGGTGAATTATGGGAAGATATGGTGGTAGTTTAATTAAACATATTTCATTTTCCACATTTTTTATGATTCGCTATTTGGAATACCATGGATACTACTATAAGGTTGAATGCTAAGATGAGGAAATCTCTTTTCTAGGGGATGTACATTTGATTTGCATTTGAAAATACCTTTAATGTCAAGGCACTAATAATAGTTCGTACAATCAGGTTGAACAATTTGGGGAATTTGTTTTATCAATTGCTCATAGGTATCATGTTAATATTAATATTGCCTCCATGTTCATTGTTGTTATGTTGGAGGTAAGGGAGTCAAAACATGTAATAAGGTATGTATCTAAGGCTTTGATAAAGCCATGTTGGTGAAAGGGACTCAATTCAATGTTGGACGATGCTATTATTGGGGTGGGCTTTCATCCTGAAGGTGGACAATCATCGACATTTAACATCTCCACAATGGTGCAATGGGTTTCGTTTGTCATATCTACTATGGTCACAATAATAATCTTTGTAAACATCAAGTGCAGTGGGGCATTGTGTTCCTTAAGTTTGCTACAAGTGTTACCCCATCAACAACAGACATACATTAGGTGTTTGCAATGGATGAAGACACAATGGACAGTGAAGAGGAAGAATCCCCTGGGCATCAAAGATATAACGGGTGGACCATCGTCGTTTCTAGTTGACACAATGGGTGATCAATCTAGGACAGAGTGATAAAATATATACTATATGTGTGATAATGTAACAAAAAAGACTATTACACTACCATGGAGGATTTTGTAGAATTACCATGCCTTTGACAAATTTGTATATTAACCCTCCAATAATGGAGCAGCCCTAACTTTGTAAATTTTCTTATATTAATATAAGGGTATGGCCCCAAAGCCACATTTATCTAAAAAAAGGAAAAATTCTTAACTAAATATTAAATTTATGTATTCATATATATAGTAAATAAAATAATTTTAAAGTAAAATAAAATAACTCTGAAATAAATAGAATAGTATATTAAAAATTGATTTTTAGAATCCTTTAATTGAAATTTTATTAATATATTTTAATTGTTAAAATTTTAAATTTATATTTTAAAAGTGTTTGTTATTTTTCTAACTATTTAAAGTTAAAACTTATTTGATTTTTTTAAAAAAATTACTAACGTCTATTTAGAAGATTCATTCCATAGAGCTTGGAGTGCATGTATACCGTCCAGTGCAATATTATTGACAGAAAATTTGCATCGCTCTAGGCAATTCTTTCAGACTTGTCAGGAGTGGATAGACGTTGCCTACAGGAGCAATGTGAATGTGAAATGAAAAGAGTAGAGTTGATGTGACAAAATCTGTTACAACGTCAGAAATTATTCCAGGAGCGGAAACAATCGTTTCTATGCCCATTGCCATACAGCTGTGTGTCGGTTGATAATTCCAATAAAGCCTCCTCAAGAATGCTGTCTTTTTTAAAAAGTTTTGTAAGTATAACGCAACTTTTCTGCTGGCATAATCTCCGTGCATGAATTTTGTGTTTGCCAAATGCTTTCATGTGACCTTAATATACAAGAGCCATTATGTAAAAAATGTTTCCTCCTAGTGAAGGAAGGCATCTTTTCTGCTTGTCTGTACTACGCTCAAAGTAGAAAATAAAAACTCCAGCAGGAATGATATCTTTAGCCACATACATCAACGTCGAAATTGCTTTACCTGGCCCAAGCCCAACTTTAGTCTGGATCGTGTTCATCACAAGATTCTTACACGAGATATAAATGAAACCCAACTTAATTCAAGCTGAGGGCATGTGATGCAGTGTATCATCATACCCCATTCCTTTCTGCAGTTTTCATAGTATTCTTGCAGCCTGAGGCAGCTTAAAGAAATGAATGCTCTCGCCAAGGAATTTGTCAGTGGCGCTTAACGTCCAGAGTTTTCAGTGCAGCGGTCATTAAGGTACACATTCGTAACTACATTTTGTATAAGATTAGTGATATCATTCTAACTCTTAACTCATTTTTACATGTGTCATGCATCAATATTTAGATCTGCAAGGTTCTCACTGTTAATTTTTATGTAGCTTGGATAGGTGTTCTAGTCTCGGGTGGTGATTACGAGCCTGGAAACACAGCTGAAATAATTATCTCCATACCTAGATAATTGATTTCTCGAGAGACTTCTAGATATTAGGGTTTAGAGTCTAATTAATCCTAGCCATTGATTAAGATTAAATCATGGCCATTGGTTTTCAATGAGGGGATTATAAAAGAGGATCAATAGGCATTTGGAGAACACAGATCCGAGAAGTATTTGCAGCGATAGCAAATAAATAAATTTGCGGTGATAGCAAATTGATTTGCAGTGAGAGCAAGGGCGCAGCGATAGCGTTCGAGACAGCAGTAGTGGAATTTCTATAGGAGAAATTGGGAGAAGAATTTCCGGAGGAGATCATTGCCGGAGCTCTGCCAGTAAGAGGCAAGCAGTCTATGTATTTCCTGATTTGATTTAATAAAGTTCCTCATCTGCAGTACTGGTTTTCCCTTCGGGGTTTTTCCAGGGACAATTTGTCCAAAACATTATGTTCATTTTATTTTTCTATTTCCGTGATTTTTCCGTGAAGTTGCAGCTATGTTATTATTTAATATTTGCTGTAAATTAATTAATTAATTAATTAATTTTTCGGCAGCCAAATAATCTTATAAGATAGGAAATTAATAATCAGTAGCTGCAATAGATTTTTCACATGGTATCAGAGCGGATCTGAGGGCAGAACAGGCACAGGGAGAAAGGAAAAATAAATCTAGGGTTTATAAAACCCAGTTTGACCTCTTCAAATTATTATTTTCTTTTGAGATGGCCTCAGCAGGTTTAAGAGATCATGACAGATTGGATGGAGCCTCAAATTTTAGTGTCTGGAAAGCCAGAATTTCTTTATTGCTGGAAGAGAATGGTATCAAGGATTATGTGACCACTGTTGTACATGTACCTATAGATGCAACACAGCTCGTAGCATATAAGAAGGAAGATGCCAAGGCAAGGAGGCTGATTCTTGACGGTGTTAAGGATCATATTGTTCCGCATATTACAGAGTTAGATACAGCAAAGACGATGTGGGACGCCATTATGAATCTGTACCAGAATGCTACCCTTAACCGAAAGCTGATTCTCAGAGAAAAGTTAAGGAATACCCGGATGAATAAGGGAGAAGACGTCACAAGTTACCTCACCAGACTTAGACTTGTCAAGGATGAATTGGCAGCTATTGGAGACAAACCAAAGGATGATGAGCTAGTACGAATAGCCCTGAATGGGTTTACTAAGCAGTGGGATGTCTTTGTTCAAGTTATTAATGGACGAGACACCTTACTGAGTTGGGATCGACTATGGAGTGACTTCACTCAAGAGGAGCTTAGACTAAGTCTTGTCAATGGAACCAGCAGTAATAGTCAGAAAAGTGAGGTGGAATAGGAAAACGTTGCCCTAGCAGGAAAAGGGAAAGCGAAGAAGGGGTCTGGCAAAGGATCAAATCTAAAAAGTGAGAAGAAGAAGGACTTATCTAAGATCAAATGCTATGGCTGTCACGAGTTCGGCCACTATGTCAGCGATTGCCCACAAAGGAAGAAAAATGAAAAGAAGGGTAAGAAGCAGATGGCAGCTTCAGCAAGTGTAGATGAGCTTTCTAGTAGAATGGAGGATGAGTTTGCACTCATAGCTTGCCTGACTAGCTCAACCTCACAGGGTGTTTGGTATATAGACAGTGGGGCGTCATTTCATATGACAGGAGTTAGGGAGTACTTCTCCAGATACAAGGAGGAGGACATCAGATTCCAGATTCAGATGGGGAACAAGTCGAAGTGCAATCCAGTTGGGAGAGGGACTATTCTATTTCAGAGGGAGAATGGCAAGCCTATTTCCATTCATGATGTGTTGTATGTGCCAGGCTTGGGCACGAATCTAATTTCCGTATCTGTCCTTCAGGATAAAGGCTACAATGTACTCTTTAGAGGGGCGCATGTTTTAATCAAGCATAAGGATTGGAAATCACCCATAGCTATTGGAGTTAGGAGCGGCCGACTTTATAGGTTGCAGTTTGATACTCCTAAGGCACTAGTGAGCAGCAGTAATCCTAGAGATCAAGGAGAGCTATGGCATAGAAGGATGGGCCATATACATCATGGAGCACTTAAATTGCTTCGTGAGACAGTGACAGGTGTTCCAGACGTGAGCACAGAGCATGATGATGTATGTAAGGGATGTGTATTGGGGAAGTTTGTGAAAGCAGCTTTTCCAAGGAGTGACACCAGATCCAAAGGGGTTCTTGATCTAGTACATTCAGATATATGTGGACCAATGTCAACAAAGTCTCTCAGAGGATATGAGTACTTTGTTACTTTTATTGATGATTTCTCCAGGAAGACCTAGATATACTTCTTGAAGACCAAGGATGAGGTCTTTAGTCACTTCCAAGAGTTCAAAGCTCTTGTGGAGAATTCGACAGGCAGGAAGGTAAAGGTTCTTCGGTCAGACAATGGAGGCGAGTACAAAGGGAAAGAGTTCCAGGAGTTCTATACCAGGGAAGGAATCAAGAGAGAGTGGACCGTTCCTTACAACCCGTAGCAGAATGGGGTTGCTGAGAGGAAGAATCGTTCTATATCAGAGGCAGCAAGGGCTATGTTGTATGACCAAGATATGCCACGATACTTATGGGCAGAGGCATGCAGTACAACAGTATACATATAGAACAGGGTTCCACATAAGGTATTGGGCAAGATGACACCAGAGGAGGCATTCTCAAGGAAGAAGCCAGATGTTAGTCACTTCAGGATATTTGGGAGTTTGGCATTTTGTCACATTCCAGGGGCTACACGTTCCAAGTTAGATCAGACTGCAGAGAGAGGGTACTTTGTGGGGTACAGCGAGACCTCAAAGGCATATCAGATATTTATTCCAGGGACCAGGAGGATTATAGTCAGGCGTGATGTCAAATTCATGGAGGACAAGGCATATAGGAGGTCCAGAGATTTGCCAGCAGATGATCAGAATGAGCAGCCAACAGAAGCTCCAAGGATTGTTCAACCAGAACAGGGGCAGCAAAGCACGAGTACAGTTACTAGTATAAGCATAGGCTCAGGTGCTGAGAGTTCGCAGAGTATGGAGCAACAGATACAGCAAATCCAAGAGATGCATCAAGAAGATATGGAGTTTGATATTTCATCCTCTATAGTTGACAGGAGGAACCGTGAGGTTCAACAGACACATAAGGATACTCAGGAGTTTGTGGGAGCTCCTAGGACGAGTAATAGACAGCAGAAACAACCAGCTAGGTATAATGATTATGTGGCATTGGTTAGTCAGTTGGTAGATAGTGAGCCTTCTAGCTATCAGGAGGCTGCACAGCAACAGGTGTGGCAAGATGCGATGGTTGAGGAATATACCTCAATAATGCATAATGATGTGTGGGAGGTTGTGCCTAGACCGACAAATAGGGCAGTGGTTGGATCACGCTGGATCTATAAGATTATGCATGGTGCAGATGGTAGCATCAAAAAATACAAGGCAAGGTTCGTGGCCAAGGGGTTCTCTCAAAAGGAGGGAATAGACTATGAGGAGACATTCGCTCCAGTGGCCAGGTATACTTCTATACGAGCCGTAATCTCACTTGCAGCGCATATGGGATGGCAGATCCATCAAATGGATGTCAAGACGGCATTTCTTAATGGTGAATTGTTAGAAGAGGTATACATAGAACAACCAGAGGGCTTTGTAGCACACAGCAGCGAAACCCACATGTGCAGATTGAAGAAAGCTTTGTATGGACTCAAGCAGGCTCCCAGGGCGTGGTATGAGTGCATTGATAGATACTTGCAGGGAATAGGCTTTGTGAAGAGTGAGGCGGATGCTAACCTCTACTACTTGGTGGTTGGGGGTGAAATTCTCATTCTTGTTCTATATGTGGATGACTTGTTTTTAACAGGTTCACTGGGGCTTATAGAGGAGTGCAAGAGGGACCTTGCAGCAGAGTTTGAGATGAAGGATTTGGGGCTTATGCACTACTTTCTAGGCATGGAAGTGTGGCAGACAGATGAAGAGATTTTCCTTGGACAAGGGAAATACTGCATTGAAATCTTGAAGAGGTTTGAGATGCAAGATTGCAGAGCCATGTCTACACCTATGATCACGAATTGGAAGAAGGTAGATGCATCCAAGGAAAAGGATGTAGACCTCACCTTATACAGGATGTTGATTGGATCTCTCATGTATTTGGTCAACACTAGGCCAGATATATCCTTTGCAGTAAACTCTCTTAGTCAGTTCATGGTTGAGCCGAAGAGAGTGCATTGGATAGCGGCAAAGCATGTATTGCGGTATTTGCGTGGTACAATTGAGTATGGGATCAGATATGCTCAAGGTGATGATATCAAGTTGATAGGCTATACTGATGCAGATTGGGCAGGTAGTGCGGTGGACAGGAAAAGCACTTCAGGGTGCTGCTTTAGTTTGGGATCAGGAGTTGTCTCTTGGTACAGCAGGAAGCAAAAGTCTGTGGCTCTGAGTTCTGCAGAAGCGGAATACATAGCAGCTAGCATGGCAACGTGTGAGGCTATATGGCTTCGGAAGTTGCTGGTAGCCTTGTTTGGTCAGAAGGTTGAGACTACAGTGATACACTGCGATAATCAAAGTTGCATCAGATTATCTGAGAATCCAATGTTTCATGATAGGTCTAAGCATATAGACATTAGATATCATTTCATCAGGGATTGTGTACAGCGGAGGGTTGTTCAGCTACAGTATATACCTACAGATCAACAGGTAGCAGACATTTTAACAAAGGCATTGGGGAAGGCGAAATTCATCTTCTTTAGAGGTAAGTTGGGTGTTATGTAGAACACCTTCCTCGCTAAGAGGGAGTGTTAATTTTTATGTAGCTTGGACAGGTGTTCTAGTCTCGGGTGGTGATTACGAGGCTGGAAACACAGCTGAAATAATTATCTCCATACCTAGATAATTGATTTCTCGAGAGACTTCTAGATATTAGGGTTTAGAGTCTAATTAATCCTAGCCATTGATTAAGATTAAATCATGGCCATTGGTTTTCAATGAGGGGATTATAAAAGAGGATCAATAGGCATTTGGAGAACACAGATCCGAGAAGTATTTGCAGCGATAGCAAATAAATAAATTTGCGGTGATAGCAAATTGATTTGCAGTGAGAGCAAGGGCGCAGCGATAGCGTTCGAGATAGCAGTAGTGGAATTTCTATAGGAGAAATTGGGAGAAGAATTACCGGAGGAGATCATTGCCGGAGCTCTGCCAGTAAGAGGCAAGCAGTCTATGTATTTCCTGATTTGATTTAATAAAGTTCCTCATCTGCAGTACTGGTTTTCCCTTCGGGGTTTTTCCAGGGACAATTTGTCCAAAACATTATGTTCATTTTATTTTTCTATTTCCGTGATTTTTCCGTGAAGTTGCAGCTGTGTTATTATTTAATATTTGCTATAAATTAATTAATTAATTAATTAATTTTTCGGCAGCCAAATAATCTTATAAGATAGGAAATTAATAATCAGTAGCTGCAATAGATTTTTCACACTCACTTGTAGTTCGGGTTTGGTTTTATAGGGGAAAGGTTGGTAGTCTGAAAAAAATGTAAAAAAAAATTATTGCCATCCTATCTTATTTTCTATACTAGTGAATATTTAAACAAGGAGAGAAAGAGGGAGAGGGATTCCTCCCTGGAAGTTAAACTCTAGTAAAACCAAAATCCCACACAGTAAAAATATCAATTTTTTTTTGAAATTTTTATCTCAATCAATAGAAAAATCTTTAGTAATTGTGTTTCTTTTAGCAACTATTTATGAAAATTTACTTATTTTATTCTTCTCACCAGAAATTGAAGTTAGAATGGTCTTTAAGGAAGCCTCCCCTTGAAATTTAGATTTTATGTAGCATAATCTAATAAAAATAAATTAGTTAATTAATAGCCCAAAATTACCCATAAGAACACACTATCATTTCAAATTCCAAGCTAAAGTACTGTAAAAGAAGTTTTGCTTTCAAATCCATAGTTTTGTGTCACAAAATTGTTTTCAAAATATAGAAAAAACTTATGCAGTTGTAGGTTGTAAGTTGTTACAAATAAAGTGGAAAGAGTGGTTGCAAATGAGACTTACCTTGATTTATAGTAAGTTAAGGGATGGTTACTTCTTTTCAATTTAAAGAAGCTACATTGCATTAGAATTTGTTCATTCATCATTGTCATTAAAACTATATAAAGTTATTTCCTTCACCATCCTTATCACTAGGGCTCTCATGACAAAATAGAGAGAGGAAATAATTAAAGACTTTTAGTTCTCAATTGTGAAAATCAATTGCAATATAGAGACAATTGAAGGGTTATAAGGGTTTGAAATAGAGGAAAATAGATCTTACTTGCAAAATGATTCTAAGCATTGTCAAGTGTGCAAGTATGTTGGGTACATGGCATGTTGCATGGTTATTAGGTATTATATTCCCCTTAAATAATATTTGTTAGTTTTTGGTTGCAAAATGTGATATAATGTGTTCCATTTGAAAATTAGTTATAAATAATACTACAAGAAGGTTTTTATACTAAGCAAAGTTGAAAAAGTTTAGGATAAAGATAAAGAAAATGATATTCAAGTCATAGTCAATTAAGGTTAGAGAGCAAAACTAAAGTATGAAAATACATCACCAAGAGTCATGTAGTGAAAGTATATTTTTCTTAAATTGTTGAGATGTAGTAGATGCATATTCTAAACAAGGTAATGAAGTGGCAATGTAAGAGAGTGTTGATTACTTCCTAGAGTTGTAACAACTATATCTTGGTAATTTGATGCACTTGTCATGTGTGTTTGTCTATGTAATTTAGTAGAATTTCACTAAATGTTGATACTAAAAATTTCTACACAATTGATTGTTAAACATAATTTTATAATTTAAAATATTTTATTAATTGAATTTTATTGCAATCTTAAATAAGACATTTAACAAAAGATGCATGCATGACAACAATCAAGAGTGATGCATATGTAGGAAGGACATGTCTAGTCAAATTGATTTTGGTCATTTTCTTGTATACATTCTTTATTTATTTCTTCTTTGTTTATTGTCACTTCTTAACAAAACAATTTATTTTGAAAAGAAAAAAACACCTATACACCTACTTTGTTTGCAAACAAGTTCTCTTTTATGATATAGTTGAACAATACTAGGTTTAATTCTTCCCAAAGAAAGAAATCATGAATAATTTAAAAATGTATAAATCAGACAAAACATGCATTCAAAGATAAAGATATTTGATGTAACCACCTCCTTCAATATTCATAATAATTTTCTCCAATCTCATATTTGTAAAGAAATAGTTTAAACTAAATATATCTCTATTTCCAGTATCACATTATTGCCTAGTTTACTCCTAGTAAGAATTTGATGATTTCTTTAGTTTTCTCCTATGGTTTTCTTATTTTGTTCAAATCAATTTTATTCCACCAAGCAATAAAAGAAACTACACATTCATCATTCCATATCATACTTTATAAATTATTACAAAATATTTATAAACTAGTAAAAGCACCAAAGGTGCTATCAAATGGCCGATAGGCACAAATATTTATCAGCTCAGTACATAGTATACATTCATATTTTTATTTGAAAGTGTGTAGTATTTGTTGGATAAGGTTATAAATACTATAACTATTTGTTTCATTATAAATCTTTATTAAGTTCTTTGTAGTAGGAAAATACTTCTAAGAGAGAATAAAAAACATTTGAATCTAAAAATTGAAATATTTTTTTTACAAATAGATTTAGTGGAATAGGTATTAAATGAATAACCACATAAACTAAATCATGAACAAACTATGTAAGAATTAAATTATGAAGAAATCATTAGAGAAATATGACCTTTCATTTAGTGAAGAAGAATTGGTATATCTATTGGTGCCCCAAAGTCATCCCCTAGATACATTCTAAGCAATCAAGACATTAAGTGAACAACATTGCCTAAATAATGCAAGATCAAAGAAAATCCATGTTACTAAATTCTCTCATGAAACCATCCTAAATAGTTTTTCATCTCACTTTCCAAAGAAAATAGAAAAATGTCAAATTAAATAATAGTCTACAATTCCAAGGATTATCAAATGTGACTTCCCTTTAATTCATAATTGTTGTTGAATTTGACAAGTTTTTCTTTCCTGTAAGACAAACCCAACAAAATGCCACATAATTAGCATGTATCACATGTCATTTTGCCCACAAACTTGGGGCCCTAAAGAAAATAAAAAGAAGCAAGTCCAATCCCACACATCAATACCCAAAGAGTTAACCAAAAAATAACATTATATTATGTCAAGAGTGCTAAAAATCATATAGATGAAAGTAAACATACATAATTAATGTAAAGTACTCAAAAATATCAATTGTTAACCAAACAAAATAAATAAAACTCAAAATACATTAAAGTGAAAGAGAAGAAGGCCTTTGATTATTCTTAAGTTATTGTCTTTTTATTTTTAAATTTAATAAACATTTCTATATCATTTGTTTTTTGTTGTCTTAACCTCATTATTTTATTTAGGTTATTTTTTTATAATTTAATCAACATTTCTCTATCATTTGTTTTTGTTAGTTTTTAATCTCATTATTTTATTTAGGTTAGTTTTTTATATAAATTTTTAATTTTTGTGATTTAATAGGCTAACTCATGTTATATATTGTAGCAATTTTATTGTATTTAAAGATTATAATTTAATTGATGAGAATGAAAATTGTTTGAAAATTTTAAGCCAATGCAATTGGGAAGTGTACTGACAATTGCCTTGGTAGACAAGCATACAAAATATGGAAACATGGACAATGCACTTGAATTATTTGACAAAGTGCATCTTAAAAGCTAGTTTCATGGATTGCAATGATTGTAGGATATACAAAAAATAAATTTGTTTTAATGTATTATGAAAAATTTGAAGCAAAAGTAATTGACAGGTGTAAAGCCAAATTTTAGAAGGAATGGGAATTGTATGACATAATGCCTCAAAATGCAATGACCACATTACATGTACAAAATTAATGTTTTAAAATTTTAAAACTCTGAATCCTTGGAAATGAATCTAACATAGTTGGGCCAAAATAAATTTAATGTCCAGTCTCTATCAGTTAAACATAGGCATCAATAGTACTAAAGAAAGAAAGAGAGAGAATCCAAATCATAAACATGATAGATATAAATCTAATAATAATTGTAACTTGTGAATTTGAAAAGGAAGATGGTGTACTGGTTGAGATATTCTCAAAATAGAGTGTGAATAAGAATTAAAGGTCCACCCAATTCCTTGTAGTGATAAACAAATTATTTTTTCTTAATTAAATATATTGTGATAAACACCAAAGAATGACAATTTGTAATGCAAAAATGTAGTAAATAATCCAACATTTGTAAGATTGACATTGTAGAAACCAATTTGAATTGTACAAATCACAAATGTTTTGTATGAAAATTTGAAAACAAGTTACATAGGGGACAAACAAAACTTTAAAACTTTGGTATTAAACATATATTTCTTGAAGAAATGTGTAGATTTCAAAGAATTCAGGAACAAAGGATGGCCAAGACTGAAGATTAAATAACATATTGAATATTTAAAAATAAGTTATAGCATCACGTCTTAGTTATTGTTTAATACAAATAATTTTTATTTGGAAGGGGTTGAGTTGGCCTATTTCCTCTAGGGCTGGGAGGAATGGCCATTGGCCATGACCATTCCCTAAACTTTGTGTGTCTTTGTTTGTGTTTGTTCTTTTCAAGTTTTAATATTATTTTTATTACAAAGTTACTAAGGTCACCTTTTGTATGTAGTAGTAAAAGATAAAATTTAGTTTTTTAGGTGCATAGAACCCAAATTGTTATTTACATTAATCTCTTTTCTATTCGAGATATTATCAAATTCTCCATAATAACCACTATAACTATTGATTATCCATGAAGTTTTATATGGATTAGATCAGTTTTGGAATTAGTTTATTTTAATGTTATATGATTTAGTGGATTATTCTTATGAGTTCTTTCTAGTGCTTAGAATCAAGGTTAAATTTTCTAGTTCGGTGCATTGTTTGGCAGGTTGAGATAAACATTCATTAATTTGTTAAGGGCTATTTGAAGGGGTTGATGCATAGGAATTATCAGTGCTTTACCTTTCAAGGATAATGAAGAGTTTATGCTTTATTGTTTCAATTATCAAATGCAGATACATCCATGTGTGTGTGTGTGTGTATATATATATATATATATATATATATATATATATATATATATATATATATTATATGTGGGAGTTGGTTATATGAAACCGATATGTGGGAGTTGACGGTCATATGAAACCAAACAGAACTACCCATAACTAGTAGTTAATAATGTAATACCAATGTATTACACTAACATTCCCCCTTTATTACATTGTTCCTACAATAGTACCAAGGGACCCTCCCTGAATGCTAAAATACTCAACAAAGCTAATTACACAATATGAATAAATATTTTTATAGAAGTTCTTCTCCCAAAGAATAAATCCTAAACCAAGCGAGGCTCTATCATGTTGTCTTGTCTACCTTCGGAAAGGTGTAGCTTTGAGTTGTGGTCTTGAGCTCTTTAGTCCCAAGCTCTCAAATCACAGAGTCTTGAATTATTTGACAATGAACCCTAAGAGATATGACAGATCTCTGCCATTGTCTAGTGACCACGAAAGGGTATAATTCTCAATCATATACTCTTTAAAGCTCACTAGACAACAATCCATATTAAGCTCAACACCAAATCCCAAACCTATCTCCAAAACAAAATCTTCACAACACATACATTCTTCAAATCCGTTAGCATCAATAAAGAAAAATAAAACAACCAAAACCAAAAATGCTTCTCATGCAAAGCATCATCTCAAAGCGAGAAGCTAACTTGAGATGATAGAAAATCCTCCATCCTCCGATGCCGCTTGCCTCCAATTTCAAGGCTTAAGGGCATATCCACAGAAATTAATAGTATCATCTGGTGGATCCTTATCATCTTCATTGCAAACAAGATTTCCTTCATTTTTTACCTTTCCTCTAAGAACATCACTAGCTCAAGTTTTACAATCCCAAGCTGTATGACCATTTTTCTTACAATAAAACATTTGATTTTCTCTAATCTCTTGTAATTGCTTCTTGAGAATAATGCTTTCTCTTGAGGATCATCTTCTGAATCTTATATTGTTCTCTTCTCTTCTACTAGAAGAGCAGAAATCATACCTTCTAGAGTTTGTGAAGGTATTTCACTGAATGTAAAAACAACATTGTTGTATTTTGAAGGGAAGCTATTTAATAGGATGGCCCTAGCATCATCATCATCTACTGTAACCTTAACCTCTACTAGCTGTCTAATGAGAGACTGCAAGTTACTTATATGATTTGACATTATGATTCCATCTTCCATCTTAAATCCAAATAATTAAAGTTTTAGAGAAAACTTTACATTAACAGCTTTTGCTCCAAACAATTTATTCAGATTATCCCAAATTTTGGCTAATGATTTATACAAATCAATGTGGTGCAATTCAGTGTCAGAAAGAGCAAGACCAATTATAGCCTTGGCTTTATCATCTCTACTACTCCAATCTAATAACTTATTTGCATCTGTAGGTGCTTTTTCCTTTCCACTTACTATTCCCCATAAATTTGTATTCATTAGTTGCATTTGAATTTTCATTCTCCAAGTATGAAAATTAAATCCAAAATATTTATCTAATGGAATCTCCATCTCAAAAAAATATTCAGAAAAGAAATAATGTGACAAAAAAAATGCCTTATCACACTAACCTAAAAATTTCAATTCACAAGCATATGCAAAATCATTCAAATGTCTTTATAACCATACCTAGTGTTATGCATGATAATAGGATTCAGTCATGCCTGCAAGATTTCTAAAATGAATCAACACCTTACACATGCCTTTTTCAAATTAGTGAAATGCCTCTTCTACACAACATTAAAACATATTTTTCTTAATCATCGGTCAACACTAAAACATTTAAATCTTCTCAGCCACCTAAAATGTTACACCTTCTCTAAACTCATAGGAATAAGGAGCACTTCAACTGTAACTACTTCCATGCCCTATACTATTCCTCTTAGCCAAGTTCAAACTATCCCTTGTAGACATTTCATTGCTTCAGGTCTCCACAGTGTCATTTTTCCTCGCCCCTTAGCATCCTCAACTTCAAACAGATCTATGAACCCTCATCACACCTAGATAGCATCCTCAATTTCACTCTGATACCAACTAATGAAGAGTTTATGCTTTATCAATTTAATTATCAAATACATATATATATATATTATGTGGGAGTTGGTTATATGAAACCGATATGTGGGAGTTGATAGTTCTATGAAACAAAACAGAACTACGCATAACCGGTACTTAACAATGTAATACCAATGTATTACGCTAACAAAGGAGTACACCCATCCTAAATGTGCCATTCTTTATCCTACCACAAAACTTCCTAGAGACTACTTGAAACATGGTCTAGGATTGAAAATATATATAGCTTATGGTACCCGATATGAACTTGGTAGACAAGACTCAATTACTAAGTTATAGTGTGACATGTCTAATGTGGTAAGTAGTTTTTTCTTGACCTACCACACAGGCATTAGCCTTTTTATAAGTGTAGTTCAATGAATTGATAAAAACTACAAAACCCATTGTTTGTGTTACTGTGAAAATGACAGATTGTGTCATCATATTGTGATGATTTATACTATAAGAAATTTAATTATTTTTTTGAAATAAAAAATAATTGAATTAAGGGTTTCTTTATAAAACCATTACCCAAAATAATTTCAACAAAGATTCACTATCTCATAAACCTCAATAGGCCAACTTAACATGTTTTTTATAGCCTCATCCATGTCTTCCTAGGTAATCCAAATAGAAAAGAAAAGAAATAGATATAGGTTTAAACAAATCTAGGAAAGTAATGATAATAGATACAAAATACAAATCAATTCACCTTCTTTACCAGGAATCAAACTTTGATAGGGCGAATTGAGCTAATTGGATATTGTAGTCACTCATCCTCCAGAAAGCTGTGAAGGAATTCTAGAAACAAAGGACAATATTTGTGAAGGAAAATCTAATATATGGTCATCAACTGAGTAGTTGAAAACAACCACAGGCCTTCAACATCATCCCAAGTGTTGTAGATTCAAACTAGATGATAAATATTTATATTGCATTTGATATACTGCAGGTTCTTCTAAACAGTGTTACTAGGCTTGGGATTTGGCCAGACTTAGCATGCTGATTTTTTACTCAGACTTGACAAAAAAACTCTACAAAGGGTTCACACTAAACATAATTGATTATCAGATATAACATCTAGAAATTTTCTACAAGGTCTAATGTTACTAGACTTGAATTGCAGACACACTCGGATGGCCTCCATTGAGCAACACTATAGCATACCCTACAAAAACAATTACAAAACAACCACCACCTTTATAAGGACAAAGATTCAGTAATAAGAACACAACCAGAGTAATGACAAAGCTTCAGCAATAAGAACACAAGATGACATAATCACTTAGGGACTATAGACATAACAAGCATTCATAGATGCTAAAGGGTAAAAGCACAAATCTGTGTCACACTTTATAAAGGAATCGGCCAACATAAAAAAAAAATCTCAACTTCAGCCACATAAAAGTGGTCTTTATATTTTGAATTTCAAAATGATCTAAACTAAGAAGATGTAGATCTCTTGTTGAAGTTTATTAGTCTAATTTTTTAGATTTTTTAAAAAATTGTTTTGATTTTTTTTATCAATTTAAGAGCAGATTTTGAAATGTTGAAAATTTGAAGAAAAAGTGACGTTCAGTTGACATCAATAAACAAATAGGAAAAAATGCATTTTCCCCTGATTTTTTTTTCGCCAAATAGGTGACTTCATTATTTAGGGTATGGGAAAAAAAAGAATTTTTGATCTATATTTTTCTCGTAATAACGTTTTAAAGTCAAACTTACCCAATTTTGATAGTTTTCAGTTGACATCAACTATTGTTTAATTTTTTTTTCATTTTCAAAAAATAAATTATACCCTTTTGAAGAGGATTGTCTCCTCTAGGGCATCATATATTTGCTAAATTTTAAAATGATGTTTTACTATTTTTTTTTTAGTTTCAAATTAGCCTCTTTTAGAACTTAAACAACCTACTTGCATTATTTTCAAATATTATTGGGTAAAAGCACAAACTTATGTCACACTTTATAAAGGAATCGGCCAACATCAAAAAAATATCTCAACTTCGACGACATAAAAGTGGTTTTTATGTTTTGAATCTCAAAATGATGTAAACTAAGAAAATGTAGATCTCTTGTTGAAGTTTATTAGTCTAATTTTTTAGATTTTTTTAAAAATTGTTTTAATTTTTTTTATCAATTTAACAGCAGATTTTGAAATGCTAAAAATTTGAAGAAAAAGTGACGTTCAGTTCACATCACTAAACAAATAGAAAAAAAATGAATTTTCCCCTAATTTTTTTTTCCCCAAATAGGTGACTTCATCATCTAGGGCATGGGAAAAAAAAAAGAAATTTTTGATCTATATTTTTCTCGTAATAACATTTTAAAGTCAAACTTACCTGATTTTGATAGTTTTCATTTAACGTTAACTATTGTTTAATTTGTTTTCATTTTCAAAAAACAAATTATACTCTTTTGAAGAGGATTGTCTCCTCTAGGGCATGATATGTTTGTCAAATTTTAAAATGATGTTTTACTATTTTTATGTTAGTTTCAAATTAGCCTCTTTTTGAATTTGAACAACCTGCTTGCATTATTTTCAAATATTTATATCGTAACATTACTCAAAATATAAAAATATATATATTTCAACATTCAGCACTCCGAGCTCTACAAAAGGGTATTTTTCTTTTTTTTTTTAAAATTAATTTTGATTGTAAAAATATTGAGTAGAAGTTGGAAGTTTTAGAAAATATGAGAAAATGGTGACTTTGCTGTCTAGTAGGATGCCACATAGGCATATTCAGTCGAATCCCATTCGCCCTAATAGTATTCGGCCGAATCCAATTCGGTCAAATATATTTGTTTGCTTTTTTTTTATTTTGGAAAAAAATTGTGGCTTTTTTATTGTTTTTAATTAATGAATTACAATAAAATTAAAAAAAAAAAAAGATTTCGAAAGAAAGAGTCATCTTGAAAAACACAATGATGTGAAAGCATTTGTTTAATGGCTTTTTTTAGTTTTTTTTTTTTTTAGCTTTTTTAAATGAATAAATTATAAAAATTTGGAAAAAAAAGAACCACTAATTTGAACAAGGGTAAATTCATATTCAAAAAAACAATGATCTAAAAGTGTTTTTTTAATGCCTTTTTTGGCTTTTTTAACTCTTTGGTGGTTTTTTTAAATTATTAAATTATAGAAATTTGGAGAAAAAAGAACCACTGATTTCAACAGGGGCAGAGTTGTATTCTCAAGTACCATGCTCTAAAACTTGTAATTGATTAAAACCATTGATTTATTGAATGTAGACCTAGATCTTCAAAAAATAGAGGTTAAAGTGTTTGTACATGTGTTATTTTTGCATGCAGGTGAATTCAAATTTGATCAATTTGTGATGGGCAATAAAAAGACAAGAAAAAGGTTGTATGATCGAAGAAGAGATACTAAAAATGTCAATGAGGGAACATCTACTCAAGAAGAACCCATGGAAATTGTTGATGACCAAGGAGTACAGGGACAAGAAGAAATTGAAGGTGGTGATAGAAATTTTTTCCTTGGTATGGAAAATCTGATGGAGATGGATGAGGATTCTCTTTTCAAAAATATTTCATCTAAAGATATGGTACCTAAAAGCACAGTAAAATTACACTCTAAAAAAATATGGGACGAATTTTTTGAAAATAAGTCTATAATTGGAAGAGTATAGTTATTTGCAAAGTTATTTAGGAAGAAAGAGATGGCCCCTGTTTTGGAGTTGTTAGGGGTTGATAATAAGAAAAAGTCATCAGGTTCATTAAAGCAAACAATAGTTGAAAACCTACAAAAAGCATTGAATTCTATTGAAAGCAAGAGTCGAGCTATTGATTTAAGTGCTGCACGTAGAGCATTAATGACTGTAATTTCTAGTAAGAAATTATCACATAGAAGACAAGTTCAAGCAATTTCCCAATTACTCAATGTTTCTAGGAGAACTGTTCAAAGATATATTGCAAGGAGAAATAGATTGGATGGAAATGTTGAGAAAAATTGGGTAAATATTTGCAGGGTTCCCCGAAAAGATAGAATCTCAGAAGATGTAAAGGAACATGTGATTGAATATTGGACCAGCCACTCTCGTGTTTCTTCCAATAGAAGGGACACTATACAGATAAAAGGTGAAGATGGTACAAAAATTTCACATCCCAAACATTTTATTGATACAACACAAAGTGAACTTTTTGAAGCATTCAAGCAAGAATTTTCAGATGTGAAGATTTGTCAAAGGATGTTTGAGAGTCTACGACCACATTTTGTATGTATAAATAAGGTACGTGAGACTTGTTGTTGTCAAAATCATGTTAAATTTTATCTACACCTACAGTCATATAAAAAAGCTATGGCAGTAATTAATCCAAATATAGTCATCCCTGGAAGTACAACACAATTTGTGAAAACTCTTCTATGTGAAAAATTAGAAGATTCAGATGAATTTAAAGTGCAGTGTATAAAAAATATATGTAATGATTGTGGAAATTTGAAGAATCTTGTACAGGTTGACAATATTTATCATTCGATGTAAGTTATGTGGAAGAGATTTGAATATGAGAAGTACTCAACAAAGTCAGGAGTTGAGAGCAGAAAAATTGTTCTCAAAGAGAGTGAATTGTCAAGCAATGAGTTTATGAAAAAATTTTGCAATATCATATATCCATATATTGAACATTGTCATGGTGCTAGATGGAAAGCTAAGCAATTTCGTGACTCAAAGAATTGCTTTCCACCAGGTTGTATTCTGTCTATTGTTGATTTCTCTGAGAACTATACATTTAGTCCTCAAAGTGAGATTCAAAGTCAATATTATCATTCAGAGCAAGTTGCAATATTTGTACAAGTTTGTTATAGGCATGCTGAAGAACATGTGGATGGTGTACAAAGTAGCAAATATGAACGAATTATCATCAAAGAGGTGCACTTTTGTATCAGTGATGATACAAGTCATGATAGAAGCTATGTAGCCCATTGTTTTGCAATATTTTTTGAAGACCTAAGACGACGTCAAATAGATGCTTCACAACATTAGATATGGTCTGATGGATGTGCTGGTAAGTGTTGATTTAATTATTTTTTAAAATAATATTATATTTATTTGTGTAATTAACTTGTAGACTTGAATTATTCAGTTACTTAAATATGTTGTACCTCGATGTATATAATTTTTTTTTTAATTTTAGTTTTAAATTTGAAATTGTTTGTAACTTCACAGGACAATTTAAGTCTGCAAAAGCTTTTAATTGGTTAAGCCAACAACATATTAAACGAAACATTCACTTTTTGTGGAATTTCTATGAGAGTGGACATGGAAAAGGAGAGCATGATGGAGCTGGAGCATGTGTGAAACGTGCACTTCGACAACATGAACTTGTAGGTAATACAATATGGAATACAAATTTAAATTCTTAAATATATTTTAAATAAATTTAAACATGTTAGGAAAAAAGTGTAGATCTCAATATATTGCATGTGTTCAGAAGTGGAAGCTTAAGCCATTATGCAATTTAATGGTTTTGATATATATCCAATGTTGCAGATTTTCAATATTTCTCTTGTTGGATTTAAAAAAAATCTAATTATATTTTTTGAGATTGTCTTTTCCTTTCAATTAGAAAACCGAGCTTAACCTGAGATTTCACCTTGATATGAACTTGCAGGTAATGCCATAAGGAATGCAAATGAAATTGTTGAATGGTGCAAAAGTCATTTTGTCATCCGTGACTCAATATACAACACACGTTATTTTTGGGAAGTTAAAGGTACATAAATATTTTGTTTTAAATTTCAATGTGTGTACATGAATTTTATACACTTTTTAATTGGATGATTGAAATTTAAACAGATATTGATAGATCAACTCTTACTAATTGTCAAACAATTAGTGGTATTAGAAGTTTGCATCAAATCATGATAATAGGACATAGCAGGCCTCCTGTAATTCAAGTGAGAGAAAAATCATGTTTTTGTGCTGATTACATTGAGAACAATGCAAATATTCTATAATGTGAGAATATTAGAGATGGGTATGTTTCAGAATGGGAAATAAAACAATTAGTGGCCACGTCGGACCCTTTTGAAGATAATGACATTATAGATGTCTATAATCCTTTGTATTCAGCTGATTACGAACGTGTATCAGATTTAGTTGTTACAGGTAAATTTTTTAAATTTTTAAATTGAATTTTAACTTGTAGTATTTGATTTATAAATTTTTAAATTTTTAAATTAAATTTTAACTTGTACTACATGGTTTGTATAGGAGATATTTTTGTTGTTCTTGCAGATCCTGACAATACAGAAGGTGTAGATTACTATCTACTAAGATGTATGCAACCAAAATGCAAATTGTCAGAATCAATAACAGATGGTGATGGACAAGAGTATCCAACTGGATCAGTGGTTGTTGAAGGCACATACTATCAACAAACAAAGATAGATACAAATGGTATTATATTTATTGATTATATGCCAAGTCAAAAGGTTCTACATTATAGTCACTTAGTTGTAGCAACACGAATAAATCTTGAAACTTTACCAAAAAGAGGACATGCCAAACAAAGGTGGAGGTTGCCTATTGAAGATCATGAAAGGATTTTAGAGATAATAAAAGATAGAGAGGATCCAGATTATATGTACCAAGAACTTTAAACTATTTTTGTACATATATATATTTTCTATGACAATTTATTTTATGTTGAATTAAAATAATTTCATTCAATCTCAAGACCAATTTAGTTAAGCTTAGTTCTTGAGGGTAGGGAATGCCAATAATTTTTGAGTGATAATAAATTAAATTTACTCTTTTTTTATTCATGCATTTTACTTAGAATTTGTTTTTGGTTGGAATTTGATGTTTCCTTAGAGAATGTTTGATGCAAGCTCCTGTGCCATCATGCCCACTCTTAAAAAAAATCTAAACATGTGGTATATTGTCATTTCAATAATATCTATATTGGTTCTTGAATCTCAATTGTTGATATAACCCAATCTGGTGACTCCCAACTGATTCTAAAGATTGAAGTCTAAGCAGTTAAAGAATATAGTATCACTCCAAGATCTCAAAAGTTGAAAGACTTTGTTTAGAGAACACTTGGTAGCTATAGTTTTTTGAAACCACTATCTTTTGCCAAATTTACATAATATGAGACTTTCGTGACTTTGGAAGATCTTATGATTTTATTGTAGTTAGTTTGGCATTTTTTGAATGCATGATCTTTTGCCAAATTTGCATAATGAGACTTTGGTGACTTTAGAAGATCTTATGATTCTATTGTAGTTAGTTTGCCATAGAATAAAATGGACCAAGATCTCAAGCAACCAAGAGAAAAAAAGCTAAAGCATGAGGTCGGCCTAAGCTTGCCCAGAACAAATGCAAAGAAGTAGCATGAATAAGTTGGTTCTAGATTTACCACCATTGCCCCTAAATGCTCAAGGAGAAGGAACATCGGAAGAAAAATTGAGTAGCATATTTTTTGTTATTGCCATAAATGACACATTTTTTTTTGACATCCTTTTGAAGGGCTTTGAAATCCTCTTTTTCTTACATTATCTCAAGTGAGACATTTGTTTGGATAGAACAACTAGATAAAGAAATAGCACTAAGTTTATTCCACTAGGAGAAATCTCTATTCTCCTTTTTTTTGTTCCAAATACTGATTACCAAGATCCATCAAATAAGCCCTTTTGGGGTCATGTCCCCAAGCGACGATCATGGATGGAGGTACCAAGTATTATTGTAAAAAGGAGCTCTATGATAATTTTTGACAATTTAGAAGAAATCTTCTTCGACAATTGAAAGCCTTCTTATCATCATCAACATTAACTTCTCTTAAATACAATTTACCAGTGAAGGATTGCCTCTTAAACATAGATTGCTTTGCAAACTTGATTGGTTAGACTATTTTTGAGAGTCCATTTATGCCTTGCCCATAAGAATTTCTTAGAGTTAAAAGTCCTTGAGAAAGCTTTTGAGAGTATATAACAATAAGAATATATATAAATAGGAAGAGCTTGCAAAATAAAGGGTCAATGAAATTGACTCAAATTATATAGTTGAATTTTGATTTAGGAAATTATAAAATTAATCTCTCTACATGGAGATTTTTTTTTAAACACATAGGAAGAGGAATATTTAAAATAGCATCATAGAAATATAAACAATATAGGACCTTGAAGTTTTCTTTTTATAACAAAATACACTTCTTTGGATTCAATGAATTTTTATATTTTCATAAATTGGAATGTTTTTACCAATAAAATCTTTAAAAGCAATATTCATAGTGTGCTGCAAAGTAGCACTTGGTCTTTCAACAACACTTATTAAATTGGTAAGTAAAGTTTTCCCACTTTTTATTTTGTTTTTATAATTTATTATGATGTGATTATATCTCAAATAGCCATCTAATAGAGACATTAGTTAAGAACCATTTATTATTTGCAACACTCACTTAACATCCTTGTAGCGTTATATTATAACTTCAGTGTAGTCTTTATGAGTTTGTGTTATTACTTATTTTTTTTAGTACAACCATTCCCTTGGAGGATTTTTTTGGGATTGTTGTGTTTCCAATATTACAAACATCAAATAATATTATTGATATAATTATGTTGACTTTAAGAATTTAAAACCTTGGCAGAAATTGAGGTATTGTTCTAATTGATGAATGATTTAACTTAGCAGTGGAATTGTAACTAATAGAAGTCAATTTTGATCGTTTGTTTAACTAGAAGTATGCATTCAATTAGGAGCCTTAGGCTTTACAAGAATTCTAAACATGTTTATCCTTTTATATTTACTTTGTTAGGGTTGATATTACTTGTTAAAGTTTTTCATGTGCATGAGGGTTTTCAAAGTCAATCATTTTTTTTGAAGCTTAGTTCATAGTGTTGAAATTGTGTTAGTTTCAATTTCTTTTTCTAAAATAGCTAGAAATAAGTCTAGTCGAGAATACATATGTAAGGTGGCATAAGAGCTTGTTCATTAACATTATTATTTCTCAATTTCACCTTGAAGATCTTGACTTTAACAATGATTAGATACCTAAAAACATTTTCAAAAAGCATGTTGTGTTTTGATTCACATTTGCTTGGAGCATAACATTTGACAATGCTCAAACCAAACTTTTTAGTTCATGTTTTCCTTTAGATAAAACTATAATTTAAATCCATAGTTTAGCAAAAAATATGCTTTATCAAAAGCATGCACTGAGATCCTTTGGTTTGCTATATTTTGATATAATTTTGTTGGTAAAAATATAATTATGATATTAAACATAGATGATTCCTTTATTTAGTAATGGGATGGTCCTTACCTCATAATGTTTCCTATACAGAATGACATCTAAAATTTGTCCTCTCACAATTGGCAACGTTACCCTTTGTTTGTAAAGTGTAATTTTTATCATTAGGTGCTCCCTACGTAACATTACTATAGTCAGCAATAATTCTTTATGTTTGAAATATTTATCAACTCTAAAACATGGCAGAAAAATCTTCTTTCTACTTAAATTGAGGTACCATTATGTTTTGTATCTACTTTCTAATTCTAGTTGTAAATAGTGATATTTATATGTCATTTACAATACATACTTTCAATTAAAAAACTATTTAAATTTTCTACTTTTATTTCTTTGAGTTTTTTTATTTTCACTAAGAATAGTGAACAATGCACACAATGAAATTGTTTTGTTTGGAAAAAATAAATTAACTATGTACAAGAGACTTTAACCTTCCAAAATTGGTGGGATGCTACAAGTTTGTGTCACACTTTGTAATTTGAGTCTTTTAACAAGGAAAAATTCTCACAAATCAACATAATTTTAGAAAAAGTTCATAAAAGGGTTCAAGTGAACACAAAATAACCCACTAACAAAACTACGAAAGTCTCAACAAGAGATAATTGCCTCAAGATATCAATCAACAAATATTAATTTCATCAAATCTTTAAGAACTTTCATGAAGTTTCCAATAAATTCCAAAATCATAATCTCAAGTCCAACTAGCCATCATCAATTACACAAATCAAATATCAATATTCCATGAAAAGGAAATATAAATCTTTCCAAAACCCAAAAGAACGGTGCATTGAAGATCAATGATTTACATATCCCATGCTACACAATCACTTCACTCTTCAAAACCCACAACAAAACACAAAAGGAAAAATGTGCCTAAGTGATCACTTGGCTACTAATTAGATATTCAACTTATGATTCTATTTGTATAATGCATGATTTAGCTAGAGACTTATACAAACAAGACTCATTAAGCTTTGGGGTTGGCATGACTCAAGCCAATTACAAATAAGTAAATGAATGTCTGCTCTAATTTGGAAGCATATATCAACCATTTTACATTTTTTATCATTATAGATATTACAAATTCCTATTTCTAGTGATATTTAATCCTTATGATCAAGAATACAATGAATGTCTTTTCCAATTATTTATTTAAATCTAATGTATTTCTTAGCATGCAAGGATTAAACAAGAATCATTTATGATTTGCTGCTTTGCTCATGAAACAAATTTATTATTTACCATAATCCTAGTGTAGTGATGTCTAATTAGAGTATATAATGTTCAAACCATATTATAAAATGTCAAACCATAATGTCCAATGTCAAACCATAATGTCAAACCACAAAGGCAAATGTCAAACCATTATGTCAACTGTCAAACTGGATAATGTCAAACATAATAAGATCTAGATCAATCTGCTGATCCATGTGTGGATCCATGCCTCGATCTCTCTCTGGATCCTGATCCATGCCTCGATCTCTCTCCGGATCCTGATCCATGCCTGGATCTCTCTCTAGATCCTGATCCATGTGTGGATGCATGCCTCGATCTGTCTCCGGAAGTTGATCCATGAGCTGATGCACCTCCCTGCACAAGGAAGTACATAATTTAATTTAATGTACATGTGTATATATATGTAAAATCATCTTAAAGTTTTGTACTTTCAACATGTGTGAATTTATCATGTAATTTATATATATATTATAAATGTACCTCAAATGTATCGTGCACGGGATCCTCTGCATGCTCTAGATCTCTGAAGCACGAAAAATTATCCCCTTATTGCTATAAATTTTAAAATACAAGATTTCAATGAATAGTGAGAGCTACTTTTAAGTAAAGTTTATTTAATATATACACATGTGAATTTGTAGAACACAAAATCAAGTACCTGCACATCCTGGAGCACTCTACCAATCCCACTAATCTCAAATGAATGAATGGTAAAATTAGGAATGCCTATATCTGAAGGTAAAGGACCAGTGCCAAAAAGAAGTGTGCTATATGTGCCATGTACATTAGGTGCACCCTGATGCTGTGTGGGGGCTGTAGGTTGATTTGAAATATTCTGGTGCTGTGTGGGGGCTGTAGGCTGATCTGGAATGTTCCGGTCCTCTGAAGCTGCCTCACCCTGACCCGTCTGTCTACTAGTATGTCGTCTAATATGAGTCGATACAGCATCCAAAGGAATACCATACTCATCACTGATTAACTGGTATGCTGATAGTAAATCAAGAATGGACGCTGAAGCAACATTATGTACAATGGTGTCACTCATATGGGTCACATCTGATGGGGATGGTAGATCAGCACGAATGTAGGGGTCATAATTCATAGATGTAGCCTCAGTGGGAGGAAGGCCAATCTGTGGGCGTAGTAAGTATCTCCCTACACGATCAGATGACATCTGATCAACTTGAGTAGCAACGGTGGTCATTCTGTCAAAAAGCCTGGATCTAGATGGTGTGATAGCTGCATCTCCTGCTGTTGCTAATTCCAAATGTTTTGGAAGAACCAAAAGGTTTGGACCAACTAATGCCCTCTTATTTTGAGGTGGTGGCAAATCTGGACGTCTAAATTGAGGTTTATCAGCAAACCTCCCCTTGCCCTATCCAGCATGTGCAGGCATAGATCTGTAATCCACAGATAATCCTAAATGAAACTCAACATATAATTGTTTGCAAAAATATAGTGGCAACTCGTCATTATGAGGCCATCTATGATTGGCTGCCAAAAATCTAGGATATATAAATGGACCAACTAGTGGATCTGTACACTTGGTAACAGTATAACCTCTAACTTTGTCTTTCCCAATATAAAAAGGGAACATAGTATGCACATTATGTAATGAAACTCTATCAGAAATAGTTTTGATATTCTCAGTGCCAGTAACAATAAAACTCCTCAGTGCTAATATCATCATATGGATTGTATGATTTTATTGTCTCAATCATATGTCTAATCGCGCACCGAAATTTAACTAATCTATCTCTATTAGCCAAATTTTGGGGGTTCTGTATAGTTTGATCCAAACATTTCAAAGCATTATCTAATCTAGAAATGTTGTCATTGTAAAAATTATTCCTAGCCTCAGCTTCACGCTGAGACTGCGTGGAATGGTGAGATGCCTAATCATCAGCCATATCTCTAGATAAAACTATGTAAAGAGATCTGCATTTAATTAAAACAAAAAAATTAAATATGTACAAGCATTTTTCTTTTAAGCATACAAAAATATAAAAATGCAACATGTAGATCATCTAAATAAACACAAAGTTTAGATTTGCATGCAAAGGAAAAGGATTCAAAGATAAGCTTGGACAATTTACAAGATTCAACTTTTCATAAGTATATAATGACCTTGATAAATACTGGAAGCGTGCAACATAATATTGCTTCATGAAAAAGCTTCTGATCTCATAATAAGGTACAATTGTTTATTACTATCATCCATGTTTGTTGTTGATCCCAAAGATTTAGTGGTTGTCTGCTTGTGTATATTATTTCCCATATACCTTGTACTAATTTTTATTCTAATTTAAACATATAATGAAGAACATAGAGATAGTAACTTTCAATGTAAGAAGTAGTTTCTTGAAGGTATTTTACAATGTTCAATATCATATGGAATTTACACCCAGATTGGAATCATATTAAAAGGTAAGTCATTATCAAATAATGTAGATGGTAAGTGAATAATGCAATTGGAATATTTAAGTTATCAAATATCAGTGGTAAGAATCGAAATCTCATTTGCCTCAACTCTTGTAGGGGAGAGGACCCAAATTGAGCACCCTAACTTCATGCTGCTATATGCCATAACAAAATACAATAATGTGCAGTTTCCATATGAAAGCATAAGATAGCATATTTTGCAACTGTCATCTACCTTACCACCGAAAGTCACCAAAACAGCAAGAGATGCTTATATACACCTTATATATATACACCCATAACCACCCTACCCTGATTCTACTAGAGGTAACTAAAAGTAGATGTACACATGAGCAGATTTTGATTACCTTACCACTGAATGCCACAAATCTCTGCCATGAAAACAGCAATAGATGCTTATATATTCACCCATAACCACCCTACCCTAATACTGCTAGAGGCAACTAAAAGTAGAGGTATACATGGGCAGATTATTATTAAAATGATCTATAATGACCAATCTATGATTATCTACACAACACATAAAGACCAGATTTATTTATTGTTATTGTTATTATTTATGTAGATTGAGGCGATGAGGAAGCGTGCAGTGTTTTAAATTGCTGATGACTTGTTCAGTCGTCTTAAATTTTTAAGGCAATGAAGTGTATCTTCTATTCTCTTGTGTGTTGGATAGCATTGAGTTCCTGGTTTTGGTAGTGGGGAATCTTTGTCTTTGGAAATGGAGAAATTGTCATTAGATTAATGAATGCTAGAGAGAATGAAAAGTGGGCTAATTCACATCAATCATTTTATAATAGAAAAAATGGAAACAACATTCAAAAGTCAACAATCAATAACAATTTTACACCTCATCCACAATAAAAAGTGGGAAATATTTGTCCTATTTTTATTGGCCAAAATTCGTGCTTTTGACTGTTGAAGTGGATGATGTTTAAGAATAGCCCTCATAGAGAGATGGTTTGTGGCAAGGCTATGCACACCAGCCCTACTTAAACAACACGTATTCAGCAATTTTAGACTACCAAAAACTTTGGTCATGAATGGAACTTGCAATCTGCATGCTTTTAATGTGGCAGCTTATTAATTTGTATGCACATTTCAAAGTGTTAAATATTTGTTATATACTAAAAAGATAAAAAGTTGTATAGTATGCGCTTGTTAAATTATATGATCTACCAAATGGACACAAAAAATGACATTATGCACATATATTGGACCAACTTTTATGTGTTATGGCTACTCAACAACAAAATTATGCTTTTATAAGGTGAACCTCAGACTTTGGGTTTACTCATTCAAATCAATCATGCATTTTTGAGTCAAAGCCCCAAAATATCAAACAAGCTATGGGCCATTTACACAGTTCAAAGGCAGAATTGATGGAACACTCTACAATCTATAAAAGGAGCTTGTTTCTTGTATTTGCTCTCTACATCATTGCAATTGGCACAGGGGGAATCAAGCCTTGTGGATGAAATAGATGACAAGGAAAGCAGAGGAAAATATTCCTTCTTCAATTGGTTTTACTTTAGCATTAATGCCGGTCAACTGTTAGGCATAACAGTGATGGTGTATGTTCAGAACAAGTATGGATGGGTGTGGGGATTTGGTATTCCTGCAGGAGCCACGTTGGTTTCTATACTTGTTTTTCTGTGTGGAACTCCTTATTACAGATTAAGGGATCCTACTGGCAGTCCATTCACAAGATTTGCTCAAGTTTTGGTTGCATCTGCAAGGAAGTGGGGAATGAAGGTTGATGATAACACTATTCTGTATGAAGTGAAGGGCATAGCATCTGCTATTCGAGGAGTTTGGAAGCTTGCTCACAGTCATGAGTACAGGTATAGTTTTCTCTACATTTCTGTTGTTTAAATAGAATTTATTTTAATAATCTCTGCTTGAAGTTATGCTCCAACTTACTTTAACTTCTTTTAAGTATAGTAATTTATAAGCTATTCATGTTCACAAACTAGGATTGTAAGATATAAATCGTGTCTAGGTTACGTTTGTAAGTAGAGCCTTACTTAGCTAAAAGATACTTCTAATCTCGATCTTATAAAACAATTCACACATGACAAAAATAATATAGACCTTCCCAAATCGTCACTAACTATAGTTGATTATTAAAATTTTCTCAATGGAAAAGGAATCACACTCCTAAAAGTCTATGTTGAAGTTATATAAAGACAAAAAGAAAAGAGCACGGTCAAACCACTAAGCCATCAAGACAATATTAGCAAGGGAAAGAGGGGGATCTCTATTAGGGGAGGCCCCCAAGTATCCAGGAGATTCTGACCATCAGCAATGGGCTCCTACCCCATGATAAAATCATCCTTGTCTTTTTCTTCTTTTTATTGAGTAGTAGCATGCACATGGGAGCCACGTTGGTTTCTATACATGTTTTTCTGTATGGAACTCCTTATTACAGATTAAGGGATCCTACTGGTAGTCCATTCACAAGATTTGCTCAAGTTTTGGTTGCATCTGCAAGGAAGTGGGGAATGAAGTTTTAAATAAATTTAATTAAAACAGAAAAACCCATTCACAATGGTGCTCAAGATTTGCTACTGGCAGTCCATTCACAATCATTCCAATTTACAAAATAAACAAACAAATGCAATAAAAACCCTTAATCAAATGCAATAAAAACCCTAAATATCATTCCAATTTACAAAATAAACAAATGCAATAAAAACCCTAGCAATTTAATAACTGAAATAAATTGCACAACAGAGCAAAAAACAATTGCAAACTAAGAACGGAGTTCATGTATCTAGTTATGAGAACAAAAAGACTCTTACGCGGGCTTTGTAGGTTCCAGGTGTTCGCCAGAATCCCCTCCAGTCGTAAACCACTCGACTGAAAACACAACAAATGACTGACACAGCTTTGTTTTTTGCTTTTTTATGGTTGATGGATTCGATTGAATGGTACTCGGCCGAATACCACTCGACCGAGTAAATGCATGCCACATCGGTGACGAGTCGATTCGATCGAAACCTACTTGGCCGAATACTGCTCGTCCTAAGCCCACTCGACTGAAATTACTCTATTAGCTCAAAGTGTGACACAAGTTTGTGCTTTTACCCTTATATCCTAAAATTACTCAAAATAATATATATATATATATATCCACATTTAACACTCCGAGCTCTACAAAAGGATATTTTTCTTTTTAAAAAAAAAATAATTTTGATTGCAAAAATATTGAGCAGAAGTTGGAAGTTTGAGAAAGTATGAGAAAATAGTGACTTGGCTGTCTAATAGGATGCCACATAGATAGATTCGATCGAATGGGATTCTATCTAATAGTATTCGGCTGAATCCCATTCGGTCAAATCTACTCCTTTGTTTTTTTTTTTTTGAAAAAATTTATGGCTTTTTTATTTATTTTTAATTACTGAATTACAATAAATTTAAAAAAAGGATTTCGAAGGGAAGAGTCATATTGAAAAACACAATGATGTGAAAGTGTTTGTTTAATGCCTTTTTTTGGTTTTTTTTAGCCTTTTATTTTTTAGCTTTTTTAAGTTAATAAATTATAAAAATTTGGAGAAAAAAGACCCACTGATTTCAACAAGGGCAAAGTCATATTAAAAAACACAATGATCTGAAAGTGTTTTTTTAATGCATTTTTTGGCTTTTTTAACGTTTTTGGGTTTTTTTAAATTGTTAAATTATAGAAATTTAGAGAAAAAAGAACCACTTATTTCAATAGGGGCAGAGTTGTTTTCTCAGTTACAATGCTCTAAAATGTGTAATTGATTAAAAACATTGATTTATTGAATGTAGACCTAGATCTTCAAAAAATAGAGGTTAAAGTGTTTGTACATGTGTTATTTTTGCATGCAGGTAATTCAAATTTGATCAATTTGTGATGGGCAATAAAAAAACAAGAAAAAGGTTGTATGATCGAAGAAGAGATACTACAAATGTCAATGTAAGAACATCTACTCAAGAACAACCCATGGAAATTGTTGATGACCAAGGAGTATAGGTACCAGAACAAATTGAAGGTGGTGATAGAAATTTTTTCCTTGGTATGGAAAATCTGATGGAGATGGATGAGGATTCTCTTTTCAAAAATATTTCATCTGAAGATATGGTACCTAAAAGCATAGTAAAATTACACTCTAAAAAAATATGGGACATTTTTTTTGAAAATAAGTCTATAATTGGAAGAGCATAGTTATTTGCAAAGTTATTTAGGAAGAAAGAGATAACCCCTATTTTGGAGTTGTTAGGGGTTGATAATAAGAAAACATCATCAGGTTCATTAAAGCAAACAATAGTTGAAAACCTACAAGAAGCATTGAATTCTATTGAAAGCAAGAGTCAAGCTATTGATTTAAGTGCTACACGTAGAGCATTAATGACTGTACTTTCTAGTAAGAAATTATCACATAGAAGACAAATTCAAGAAATTTCCCAATTACTCACTGTTTCTAGGAGAATTGTTCAAAGATATATTGCAAGGAGAAATAGATTGGATGGAAATGTTGAGAATAATTGGGTAAATATTTGCAGGGTTCCCTGAAAAGATAGAATCTCAGAAGATGTAAAGGAACAGGTGATTGAATATTGGACTAGCCACTCTCATGTTTCTTCCAATAGAAGGGACACTATACAGATAAAAGGTGAAGATGGTACAAAAATTTCACATCCAAAACATTTTATAGATACAACACAAAGTGAACTTTTTGAAGCATTCAAGCAAGAATTTTCAGATGTGAAGATTTGTCAAAGGATGTTTGAGACACTATGACCAAGTTTTGTACGTATAAATAAGGTATGTGAGACTTGTTGTCAAAATCATGTTGAATTTCATCTACACATACAGTCATATAAAAAAGCTATGGCAGTAATTAATCTAAATATAGTCATCCCTGGAAGTACAACACAATTTGTGAAAACTCTTCTATGTGAAAAATTAGAAGATTCAGATGAATTCAAAGTGCAGTGTATAAAAAATATATGTAATGATTGTAGAAATTTGAAGAATCTTGTACAGGTTGAAAATATTGATCATTCGATGCAAGTTATGTGGAAGAGATTTGAATATGAGAAGTACTCAACAAAGTCAGGAGTTGAGAGCAGAAAAATTGTTCTCAAAGAGAGTGAATTGTCAAGCAATGATTTTATGAAAAAATTTTACAATATCATATATCCACATATTGAACATTGTCATGGTGCTAGATGGCAAGCTAAACAATTTCGTGACTCAAAGAATTGCTTTCCACCAGGTTATATTCTGTCTATTGTTGATTTCTCTAAGAACTATACATTTAGTCCTCAAAGTGAGATTCAAAGTCAATATTATCATTCAGAGAAAGTTGCAATATTTGTACAAGTTTGTTATAGGCATGCTGAAGAACATGTGGATGGTGTACAAAGTAGCAAAGATGAACGAATTATCATCAAAGAGGCTCACTTTTATATTAGTGATGATATAGGTCATGATAGAAGCTATGTAGCCCATTGTTTTGCAATATTTTTTGAAGACCTAAGACAACGTCAAATAGATGCTTCGCAACATTGGATATGGTCTGATGGATGTGCTAGTAAGTGTCGATTTAATTATTTTTTAAAATTATATTATATTTATTTGTGTAATTAACTTGTAGACTTGATTAGTTCAGTTACTTAAATATGTTGTACCTCGATGTATATAGTCTTTTTTTTTAATTTTTGTTTTAAATTTGAAATTGTTTGTAACTTCACAGGACAATTTAAATCTACAAAAGATTTTAATTGGTTAAGCCAATAACATATTAAATGGAACATTTAATTTTTGTGGAATTTCTATGAGAGTGGACATGGAAAAGGAGAGCATGATGGAGCTGGAGCATGTGTGAAGCGTGCACTTCGATAACATGAACTTACAGGTAATACAATATGGAATACAAATTTAAATTCTTAAATATATTTTAAATAAATTAAATCTGTTAGGAAAAAAGTGTAGATCTCAAAATATTGTGTGTGTTGAGAAGTGGAAGCTTAAGCCATTATGCAATTTAATGGTTTTGATATATATCCAATGTTGCAGATTTTCAATATTTCTCCTATTGGATTTAAAAAAAATCTAATTATGTTTTTTGAGATTGTCTTTTCCTTTCAACTAGAAAACCGAGCATAACCTGACATTTCACCAACATGAACTTGTAGGTAATGCCATAGGGAATGTAAATGAAATTGTTGAATGGTGCAAAAGTTATTTTGCCATCCATGACTCAATATGCAACACACGCTATTTTTGGGAAGTTAAAGGTACATAAATATTTTATTTTAAATTTTAATGTGTGTACATGAGTTAAATTTTTAATTTTATACACTTTTTAATTGGATGATGGAAATTTAAATAGATATTGATTGATCAACTCTTACTAATTGTCAAATAATTAGTGGTATTAGAAGTTTGCATCAAATCATGACAATAGGATATAGCAGGCCTCCTGTAATTCAAGTGAGAAAAATCATGTTTTTGTGTCGATTGCATTGAGGACAATGCAAATACTCTACAATGTGAGAATATTAGAGATGGATATGTTTCAAAATGGGAAATAAAACAATTAGTGGCCACGTCAGACCCTTTTCAAGATAATGACATTGTAAATGTCTATAATCCTTTGTATTCAGCTGAGTACAAATGTGTATCAGATTTAGTTGTTACAGGTAAATTTTTAAAATTTTTAAATTGAATTTTAACTTATACATTTGATTTATAATATATTTTATTTAAGTTGAGCATGGTTTACTACATGGTGTGTACAGGAGATATTTTTGTTGTTCTTGCAGATCCTGACAATACAAGAGGTGTAGATTACTATCTACTAAGATGTACGCAACCAAAATACAAATTGTTAGAATCAATGATAGATGGTGATGGACAAGAGTATCCAACTGGATCAGTGGTTGTTGAAGGCACATACTATCAACAAACAAAGATAGATACAAATGGTATTATATTTTTTGATTATATGCCAAGTCAAAAGGTTCTGCATTATAGTCACTTAGTTATAGCAACACAAATAAATCTTGAAACTTTACCAAAAAGAGGACGTGCCAAACAAAGGTGGAGGTTGCCTATTGAAGATCATGAAAAGATTTTTGAGATAATAATAGATAGAGAGGATCTAGATTATATATACCAAGAACTTTAAGCTATTTTTGTACATGTATATATTTTCTATGACAATTTATTTTATTTTGAATTCAAATAATTTCATTCAATGTGGTGATACATTACTTTTTTCTTAATCATTGAAATAGATAGGTCATCAATTAATTGCAGCCCACATGTTTCTTTTTCCTACATTTTGCTGTTCAGATCTTACCTGATATTTAGGTCATTCTAAGATAGTGTGATTCGATGAAATTATCTAGGCTATCCTCTATGGCTCGTAAATTCTGGATGTCATGTTAAAGTTATTGTCTATCTTATTTTATCTTAATGTAGCTTAATTGAATTGAGCTATTTTTGAATATCATGATAAAGTTTAGTTTTTAAGGCCTAATATACTTATTTATAGGTTCAAAAATTCTACATGATTGAGTATGATGCATGTGTGTAGTCATTTATGTGTTCGCCAAGTTATTTGTTAAATCAACATGTTGGTGATCTAAGCTATTTTCTAATGACTCTATCGTATAAGCTTAGTTCTTGAGGGTAGGGAATGCCAATCTCAAGACCAATTTAGTTAAATATCTTGTACAATTAGGCAAAGGATAGTTCAATATTCAAACTTGTATAATTTCCTTTCTAGAATGAAAATGCAATTTAGTATCGTACTAAAATTCTCTTTCGTTTTAATCCAAGTATAATTTCACTTTTACTTCACAAATCTAATCAAGTAGAAATAAATCTTAGTTAATAATATTTAAGTATTAATTTTTGAGTGATAATAAATTAAATTTACTCTTTTTTTATTCATGCATTTTACTTTGAAAACATCTATTAATGAAATATTAGCTTTTCTAATTTATTTATTATTTAATTCATACATAACTCAAGCAAGGAAATCTCTAACCTTTAATTTTAGTCTTTAATAGCTTAATGTTAGTGATATATATTGTTATACTTCTAGATATTTCTTTTATCTAAATATCCAATTTCAATGTAATTGTGTCTATACAAATGAATGAAATTTTATTGAGTTTGTTATGGATGGCATGGAGTTGGCCTTTTCTTCACATTTTCTTTCTTTTGGAGTAGTACATTGCATGATCCAATTGTTATCATGTACTTATTATCATTTTAGATATAATAGACATGTAAAAGATGAAAAATAGGAATTTGTAATATGGTAAATGCACTATAATAGATATTACAAATAAGTACATTACAAGGCTAAGTAAATGCATGTCTACTCTAAATAGTAGCATGGGATTAAGTTTCAATTTATTTATCACTAGAAAACTAGTATACCAAACTAGTCACAACTTTCAAACAAGAGATAAACTCATCATACAAAAATATATCATGTTCTAGAAAGTAAAAAAGTAAAAATAGACCCTAAAATTTCCATTCCCAACCCAACTATGAAAATATACTATAAAAAATCCAAGAAAACAAGAATACTAGACATATAGTCTATAAGGTGGAACAAATATTGTAAGGGAATGCACCAAGTGACATAGCTAGTCAAGTATTTATGCTAGTTAAGCTTTCCTCATTTAGTTATCCAAGGGATGTAGATTTCCTTGAGGTGCATATATGTCCCTAGGAAATTTTAAAAAAATCCTATACTTAGGTGTAAAGGCTACCTAATTCCCCTTATAAACTTAGCATTTGAAGATGAAGACATAGAAATGCAAAATAACAAAAAGAAGGTTTCACATGCTTCAAAAGAAAAAGAATCTTGGTGTAGATATTAGACCCAAAATTCTACCAAACCTTCTTACTAACCTCAAGTGGACTTAGCAACATTGATTTTGATAACTGGTGAAAGGAAAATCTTGATTTTATTTTCCTAATGAAACTAGTTTGACACTTTTAGTAGGTTCCTAGAAGCACCTATTTCATTCAGTCTTGCAAAAAAACATAAAACCAATTCCCAAAATCAATAGTATACATTTTATAAAACCATAGAAACATTAAAGACTCCATTCCAAGTTATAATTTTATCATATTCTCTTTCCTAAGGTCATAGATAGAATATTGGGGTTTTGTATTAATCTCCCCACAATATGAATCCTATGGTTTTGGTTTCAAATTGACACATTCGAATTTAAGTCACAAAAATTGAATTATGTAGATTTGATTTCATTCAATTTTAATTTTACAAGAATTTCAATTTTCCCTATATTGAATTCACTAGATTTTCCAAGGTTTGCATTCTCTAAAATCCTCATTCACATAATCGATTCAAACACAATTTTGATACAGAATCATTCACAAACACATTCATGGATTCATAAATATCTAATTATTTTTAATTTTAAAATGAAGCACTCGATCTAAATAATTCCATGTTAAGATGCCAAGCTCTTCAACACCCAATTTGATAACCTTGTTTATAGATGCTAAACCCTTGAATCCTTCAACAAGCATTGAAAATATTCTCAATCTCTAATCTAATCCTTTGTGAGTATTTGAATATCATAAGGAATGTGTATTCTATTAATTTCTTATCTTTTATAAAATATCTCTTTCTAGAAAGCTCCCAAAACCAGAATTTGAAGCCCTAGTTAAAGATAATCATAAATCTATTCTCATACTTAAGAATACACAATTAAAATATTATCGTGGTTTGACATCCACATTTTAGGGTTTCAAAATAGATGTTTAGTGTTTCAAACAGATTTTTTAGGGTTTCAAAATTCATGTATTAGAGTTTCAAATTTATATATTAGGGTTTCAATTTGACATTTTATGGTTTCACATTAACGTTTTAGGGTTTAATCTAGATCCAAAATTTGTTTATAAAACATTAAAAATATAGTGCATTTACCATATTACAAATTCCTATTTGTAATATCTATTATAAAACATTGGCCTCTATTATATTACAAATAAGTAAATGAATGTCTGCTCTTATTTGGAAGCATATAGCATCCATTTTTCATTTTTTTTTAATCATTTTAGCTATTAAAAATTCCTATTTCTAGTGATATTTAATCCCTATGATCAAGAATACAATGAATGTCTTACAAGGCTAGCTATGAGCCACAAACATGAACCAAATTTGCAAAAGACATGTATTAGAATCACAAAGCACATAACAATTATTGAGAAAGAGATTTGTTAACTACTTTTAGAACAATATTTTATCTTTTCCAATTATTTATTTAAATCTAATGTATTTCTTGGCATGCAAGGATTAAACAAGAATTATTTATGATTTTCTCATGAATCATTTATTATTTATTCAAATCCTAATGTAGTGATGTCTAATTAGAGTAGTGATTCCCTATTTGCTTCCAAATTGCACCAATTAGATCTTGTTGTAGTAGAGACTATTATTGCATACTTTCATTCAAACTATCCTTTGTATTTTTAAATATAATACAATTCAAGGAGAATATCTTGATATGAGAAAAAATTAAAAAAAGGTTGTTTAAAGAGGACTTGTATACAATTGGAATTTGAAATGAAAATCCTTGAGGGACTAAGTACCTATCAAATTTAATGTTACCACATTGCCAAAATGTTCAATGTATATAATGTTCAAACCATAGTATAAAATGTCAAACCATAATATAAAATGTCAAACCATAATCTCAAATGTCAAACCATAAAATCAAATGTCAAACAATAAAGTCAAATATCAAACCATAATATAAAATGTCAAACCATAATGTAAAATGTCAAACTAGATAATGTCAAACATAATAAGATAGATCAATCTCCCGATCCATGTGTGAATCTATATCTTGATCTCTCTCTGGATCCTGATCCATGTGTAGATCCATGCCTCAATCTCTCTCCAGAACCCGATCCATGACCTGATGCACCTCCCTGCACAAGAAAGTACATAATTTAATTTAATGTACATGTGTATATATATGTAAAATCATCTTAAAGTTTTGTACTTTCAACATGTGTGAATTTATCATGTAATTTATATATATTATAAATGTACCTCAAATGTATCATGCATGGGATCCTCTATATGCTCTAGATCTCCAAAGTGTGACAAATTATCCCCTTGTTGCTATAAATTTTCAAATACAAGATTTCAATGAATAATGACAACTACTTTTAAGTCAAGTTTATTTAATATATACACATGTGAATTTGTAGAACATAAAATATCAAAATTATTCAAGTACCTGCACATCCTGGAGCACTTTACCAATCCCACTAATCTCAAATGAATGAATGGTAACATTAAGAACACCTATATCTGAAGGTAAAGGACCAGTGCCAAAGAGAAGTGTGCTATATGTGCCATGTACATTAGGTGCAACCTGATGCTATGTGGGGGCTGTAGGCTGACCTAGATTATTCTGGTCCTCTGAAGCTGCCTCACCCTGACCCAGCTATCTACTAGTATGTTGTCTAATATGAGTCGATACAGCATCCAAAGTAATACCATACTCATCACTGATAAATTGGTATGCTGATAGTAAATCAAGAATGGAAGTTAAAGCAACATTACGTACAATGGTGTCACTCATATGGGTCACATCTGATGGGGATGGTAGATCTACACGAATGTAGGGATCATAATTCACAGATGTAGCCTCAGTGGGAGGAAGGTCAATCTATGGACGTAGTAAGTATCTCCCTACACCATCAGATGACATCTGATCAACTTGAGTAGCAATGATGGTCATCCTGTCAAAAAGCCTAGATCTAGTCGATGCGATTATTGCATCTCCTACTGCTACTAATTCCAAACGTTTTGGAAGAACCAAAAGGTTTGGACCAACTAATACCCTCTTATTTTGGGGCAGCAGCAAATTTGGATGTCTAAATTCAGGTTTATCAGCAAACCTCCCATTGCCTTGTCCAGCATGTATAGGCATAGATGTGTAATCCACAGATAATCCTAAATGGAACTCAGCATATAATTGCTTGTAAAAATATAGTGGCAACTTGTCATTATGAGGCCATCTATGATTGGCTACCAAAAATCTAGGATATATAAATGGACCATCTAGTGGATCTGTACACTTGGTAACAGGATAACCTCTAACTTTGTCTTTCCTAGTATAAAAAAGGAACATAGTATGCACATTATGTAATGAAACTCTATCAGAAATAGTTTTGATATTCTCTGTGCTAGTAACAGTCCTAGCAAGGGACCTATAAAACTCCTTAGTGCTAATATCATCATATGGATTGTATGATTTTATTGTCTCAATCATATGTCTAATCTCACACTGAATATTAACTAATCTATCTCTATTAGCCAAATTTTGGGGGTTCTATATAGTTTGGTCCAAACATTTCAAAGCATTATCTAATCTAGAAATGCTATCATTATAAAAATTATTCCTAGCCTCAGCTTCACGCTGAGACTGCGTGGAATGATGAGATCCCCAATCATCAACCATATCTAGATAAAACTATGTAAAGAGATCTGCATTTAATGAAAACAAAAAAATTAAATATGTACAAGCATTTTTCTTTTAAGCATACAAAAATCTAAAAATGCAACATGTAGATCATCTAAATAAACACAAAGTTTAGATTTGCATGCAAAGGAAAAGGATTCAAAAATAAGCTTGGACAATTTACAAGATTCAACTTTTCATAAGTATATAATGGTTTTCATAACTATAATGGAAGAAATCTAATTAATGTATTATCAAATAAAGAGAACTGAAGTTACCAACAATTATGTTCATTGACATTTCATAGATTGAAATTTGGAATTATACTTACACTTGTCAAATTGTAAGGCTTCAACCTTGTGACTTGGGGACAACTCAAAAGTAAATTGCACCTACAATTTAGTTTGTGGATACTTGTGAGCCATATGATGTTGTCTCCTATCTATGTCTAGTTTAATAATTAGTCACCTTATGTAGTTCTTATAAATTGTAAGAAAAATGTAGTCTAGCGAGATGCTTTAAGGGCTTTGTTGTGAAAGGATTGAAGCATGAAACCTTCTTAGATCTATGTCGAGTTACACCTTTTTAGTTGCATAAGATTAAAGACACAAAGAGAGATGAAGAAGAATGCATAAGTGTAGCATTTTTAGCCTAATACAATCCAATATGCTCTAATTTGCTTTAAAATCACTTTGATTATGTTTGATCTTTTTACTTAGTCTCCCATATAGAGAGATGATGAAGAATGCATAAGTGTAGCATTTACTAACACAATCCCATATGCTCTAATTTACTCTCATTTTGATAATGTTTGATCTTTTTACTTAGTCTCCCTTGAATAATCCCCCTTGTAATGTCCTAGGGATTTCCTTAACTTTAGAATCATAGGTGTTCAAATAAAAAATTTTAAGCATGGAAGTCAATAAAAAAACAAAATGAAGCATAGTCAACATGCAATACAGAGCTATGACTATCAAAGTAACAATCGTTAGTTGAGGATGAGGACCGTAGACATTATCGCAAGGAACAGTGCAGACTGTTGTGAGAGGAGACAGTATAGAAGAGGTTTGTCACCTTTAGACACAAGGGAGTGATCCATATTAATGACTTGAATCAAATCTAATAGATGCTCTTGAAATCCAAATGAACCCTAACTGATCTTGCACAAACCTATGTCAATCATCTCTGACATATTAGGTATATTCCATAAAAAGGTTGCATGAATAACTTGAATCCTTAATATTGTATTCTCCTAAGCACCTCTTATGCATATCCATAAATACGAAGATGGAACTTTTCTGTCATTCTCTACTGAGAAAAAGAAGAAACCGCCTTCAAGGATGTTGTAACTATCTTAATTAAATTTATCTATCTGTTGCAATTTTGGTACAATTTGGAATGACAGAGGAGCCTCTAATAGCATCTTTGGTTTTTGATTTCCTTGTTGTATGGATGGGAATTATTTCTCCAACATTTCATGGTTTAGTCCCATATGTGTTCTTTTTTTGTGATCACATCATTTAATGTTTGTAGGGAGATCTAGGATGCATGTATCTAGATTTGTATATTCGCAAAGACAAATATCCATGGTGGCAAAATGTGAAGAAAGGAATGCATATTCATTGAAGAAATAGTCATGTTGAAAGTGAGCAGCCATGTGTATTTATTTTTTCTTTATTTCTACAATTACCATATCAATACCAATTAATACTTGTGCTAATAAAATATGTAAAATGAAAATGAATAATTTCATGGGTAAGTTTTGATGCTCAGATATTGAAATAATTGTGTTATGGTACCAAATGTGCAGAAATCTACGACTGCCAGAATCAACAAGCAGTGTGTCGGTGTAGATCATCATCCTATCTATAGAAGTTAAAATACTTCATGCATCTTCTATCCATAAAAAAACTAAAGCCTAATGTTCATTTAGCTTAGATCAATTAGATTCATGCATAACCTACCAAATCAACCAAATTCTTCATTATGTTACCTTTTTTGAATCATCCATCATCCAGCAAGGAAGAAGTCTATATTCTATTAAATTTTTTATATCTACAACATTAATTCTATGAAAAGAAGAAAATCTGTCTGAGTGAGTATATTTCAAACATTTAGAAGGATAATAAAAGCATATCACAACCAGCTTATAATTTTCTCATTTTATTAACAATAATATTAATATGCACTTCAATTTGTTGGGAAGTTGCTATTATCTACATAATATAAATACATTCATAATAAACATATTCCTATTTATATTTATTTACTATAAATGCAATTTGTATGAACAACAGCCTGTGTTACTACTTTGATACATCAACACTTATTATGAATAATTATATAATAAGTATTGTAGTGTAGAAGCAGTAGCAGCAAATTCAAGTGATTGTGACTATTTGGTGGTAAAGACATCTTGATGGGACTCTGACTGTCCACTTTATTCGTAAAAAACATGGGCCTAGTGTGAACAAGAATGCACAAATGTCTGAGAATGAATGTATAGCATAATAGAAGAATTTAAAGCACTCGAAAGTAATTGGAAGAATTTAAAGATGCAATTGGTAGTGTTACAAAACAACATTCTACAACCTTTGGTAGCGTTCTCCTAGCCTGTGTCCAAATGGGGACTTTAGAATAGGGTATGGACAGGGTAAGACTAGATATATTGTTTTCATTGTGCAGTTGGCACATGGGCATGGCTCGAATTCATGTAGGTCAAGTCTTGTTAGAGATAGTACCCATCGTGTAGCCTCAATAGCTAGTGTATGGTAGTTACATGCCACTATAGATTGTTCGATGACACATGGACATTTTTGAGTTCATTTCATAGCTTCAATTTATATATGAGGAGATCCTGGTGTAACTAGGGCAAGTCATAGTTGAGAGAGATTAGGCTCTATTGACAACATCAGGAACTAATTAGGAGTGTGATATCACAGTGGACACTTAGGAAGACTAGCCATCATCAACATGTACTGTCGTGTATCCTTGCATATAGACCTTGACTACAAATCTCTTCTCTACCTTGCACTGGTTACAAATTTTGGGGTCCAATTTCTATCCAAATGATGAGGGCCATTGAAGCTCAGATGGAAGCCACAATAAAAAAAATGGCCACCATCCAACACTTCCTTTGCAATGGTTGAGGTATGCAAGATTTTCATCCTATAGTTGAGGTGGTGGACCTTAGAAAAATGGAGAAATCTTCCCCACTTTAGGAACATTTCAATGTGACCAAAGCAGAGAAAGCAATCAAGTTCTTGGCTCATCCCATGGCCCTAGTTAAGTAGCAAGATGGTTCGTATGGCCCACAACCTAGCATTTTCTAAGTTGATGATCTGTTTCAAAATCTTTGCTCTCTTTTTATCTATGCAGTGTTATTAAGTGTTAGTATTAAGTTAGTTAGCCATAAGAGATGGTTGCCAAATCTCTATCAGTCCGCCATATTTTCAAATTGTAGCTGAAAATAACATTCTATAATTCATTTGAACAAACCACCTTAAACACAATTTATCAGAAATTTAGGATAAACCCTTGAGGTTAACATATGAGCAAAAAACTTTTTGATATCATGAATTCCAGACTTGTTCATTAGTGCTCATCTCTCAAGAAGTTCAAGACTTGGTAGTATTTGTTTTCCTTCCCACCATAATTTTTTTTAACAATCTACATTCCTAAGAAAGTTTAGTTTTCCTTTCTAAGATTAAAAATCCAAGTTCTCTTGAACTAACTTCCTTCTTGGTTTCTAAATGCACAATGTAATTTTGAAATATTCAACTAAATTAAATTCATATTTTAGAAACCAGCCTCTTGATTGACATGTTATAATATCAGTGTCTATGGTAATTTCTTGAGTTTTTCTGCAAATAACATTCTCCATCAATTTTCATTCTAGATGTTTAATAAATTTGTGAAATGCATGCCCAATACACAATCTTATGCCCTATTATATACATGCTACAGTCTATTCTAGACTCTATAATATTCAGTTAGGACAGCACATCAACTCTACATTACAACATAGATATCATAGTTGATCCATAAATCAACAAGGTGTGTAGGGGATTTCTTTCAATGTCTTTGAAGAACTCAACCAAGGCGACACACTAATACACCTTGTTGTAATGTTTGTCCCCACCGAATGTCTGTGTCACTAGAAGTAGAATCATAACACACTAGAGAATTGACAGCTTGCATTTTCCATTAAAAGAATACAACCCAAATAATCTACCACTAGATTTGATAGGCCTAATTTTAAATAGTGTTTTAGTGTGAAGGAAACTCTTCCATAATCATGGCCTGGCTAGGGTTTTAAAAAAAAATTCATTCCAATTTAGATAGTGTTTTACTCCCGAAATACTGGCACACAATTTAATCCCAAAATACTGAAATTTAAGCATTATGAACTGTGAAAATATGGAGGCAAAAATTGGCACACAGTTTAATCCCAAAATACTGAACTTCAAGCATTATAGACTGTGGAATTCTAGAGGCAAAAATGGCACACAGTTTAATCCCAAAATAATGAACTTCAAGCATTATAGATTATGGAAATCCAGAGGCAAAAATGGCACACAGTTTAATCCTGAAATAATGAACTTCAAGCATTTTGGACTATGAAAATCCAGAGGAAAAAATGGCACAGAGTTTAATCCTGAAATAATGAACTTCAAGCTTTATGGACTGTGAAAATTTGATGTCTATCAGTGTTTTACTATGAAAAAATGTGCCCTAATCTTGGCCCAACTAGGCTTTTAAAAAAATTTAATTAAAACATCAAATCTATTCACAAGCACATAGATAGTGCTTCACAAAAACAATAAAAGAACTTAACATGTTTATCATTCAAATTTATAAATTTTTATTTTGACAAACAAATAATAAAAACTGCATGTTGAAAATAAACAAATGCACATGATGATAATAACTGAAAAATGCAGTGCAGGACATGATGGTCATAATAAATGAAAAATGCAGCATAGTTATGAGAGCAAAATGAAGTCTTATGTGGGCTTTGTAGGCTCTAGGTATTCGGTAGAGTAGCATCCAGATGCAACCCACTCAGTTGAAAATGCAACAATTGACCGTTACAACTATGTTTTTTGCTTTTTTATATTTAATAGATTCGATCGAAAGGGACTCAGCCCATAACCACTTGACCAAATAAATTAAGCCACATCAGCGCCAAATATACGCCACGTTGGTGCCAAGTTGATTTGGTCGAATCCCACTCGATTGACTAGTATTCGACCTAAACTTACTTGATTGAAATTATTATTTTAGCTCAAAGTGTGACACTACTTTGTGCTTTTACCCAATACCCAAAACTCAATGAAATACAAAAACAAAGAGATTAACCGAACAAAAGAACTTCAAAAACCTTTGCAAACCTCAAAGCTTCATAGCTTCCATTGGTTGCCTATCTCAATCGATCTTGCATGTATGAATAAGGCCCTTGGAGAGTGCACTTCCTTGCTATGATTCCAAGATTGTCAATTGGGAATGGCTTTGATAATACTTTGTAATGAAGAGGAGCTTCACAACAATGATAGTAGTGTGGTAATGAGTGTGATGACAAGAAATGAAGAAATTGGTGCCAAAGGCGCGCTGTAATTCCTATAGAGTAACAATACTTAAAGCTTGGATGAATGAAATGGAAGAACAGGGTTCAATTTATAGACTTCAGAGAATGAAGATCAATGGTATAGAAAGAATGAGAAGATCAACAGTTGAGAACAGTTGAGGAATGTGCGCGAATAGGAAGAAGACATGTGTCTTGCTCTATTTTGCATGAGAGGAATTAATAAAATAGAAGAATGAGTTAATTGAAGAGATAAATCAATTAAAAGAATAGAACTAGAGAATAGAAATTGAATGAGGGTGAGAAGATATTTTAGTTCAATTAAATATTTGGAATATTCAATTGCATGTGCACAAGGATTGAATTATATTTAGAGATACCTCAATTTAGAAAAAATGAACAACTAAAATAAATATTTGATTTATTTGAATTTAGAGAAGATATTATTGGAAGAAATAATTAAATAATTGGTATTATTTAATTTAGAATGATTTTGGAAGAATAAATAAAATATTTGATTATATTTTATTCTTAGGGATTGAGAGGATTTAAATAAATTTGATTTATTTATTTAAATTTGGAAGAATGATTTGATTTAATTAAATAATTAAGAATTATTTAATTCTTTGGAAGAATTTAAATAAATAAAGGTTTTTATTTAATTTTGACTTTTGAAGAGGTAATTAAATATTTTGATATTTAATTAATTTAGAGGAATGTGAATCGAATAAATAAATTTATTTATTTATTTATTGATAGAGGAATTATAAGGTAATAAATATTAAGAATATTTATTTAGATCGAGTCGTGTCATTTTTAGGTGTATACATTTTGCCCCTCTTTGATGCAATGCAGTTTATGGCGTTGCTTCAAAGAATAAATAGTCTGATAATGATACATGCCCCAATTTTCCCCTGGTACGGGTTATGAAGATAGGATGCCCCCTCATGAGATTGGACGAGAAAAAGGTAGAAGGCGTGAGACAGACAATCTCACGAAGAAGAAGAAAAAAATAGGTTAGGTTTGAAGAAAGAGCTGAATGATACATGATGCAAGATAGAATGATAACACACACAAGCAAGTAAGCAAGTATGCACAAATGATATAAGAACAAACAAGGTATTGCCCCTGTCAAGTGGTAAACCAACGATATACTGATAACGATATGCGACAATGTTGTCATGGTGGGGAATTATGGATCCCTAGAGCAACACGAAGGATAGTGTCTAGTTTCAGGAAATGAAGCATGTCATGTAATATGTGTGTGTGGGTCTGATTTCGACAATGCAACATCCTGTATAAGACAATTTGATTGATTAACTAATGGGGTTGGTTTACAACCAGACAAGGATCAAGACCATTGAGGGCGCTTGGATAATTTGACAAGATTGACTTGACTTGATTGGTATGGATTAAGGATGGACTTACATTTTGATCACTGCTCAGATTAACTGGACAAGGATGAAAGATATGATGATAGATAGAAAAATGACTCGACAGAAGAACTCATAAGCTTTTATTTGTATTAATACTCTGCATTGTTTTGGATCTTTTATTGCATGGGATACAGATGTATGAGTGTATATTAGATGTATGATGGATGCTTTGTTTTTGACATCTGGGTGGTACAAGTATTTTGAAGTGCCTATTTCATCATTGGGCAATTTTTTTTTTGGTACTTTTTTCGAATGTTGTAAGTTAATACAAGCATCTAGGTATAATTGAACCGAGATGACCTAAGCATTGCTTACATGGATTTTTGATTTAGCAAGTTAATACAAGCATCTAGGTATAATTCAACCGAGATGACCTGAGTATTTCTTGTGTATCAACAATCAAGGATTGCCCCCGTTCATGTTAGACCTTTGATGTCCTCGATGATCTTTTGCCGATCATGTCATTAGACAAGGTCTCACATTACTAAAGTTTAATCCACAAACAACAAACAAAGAAAATAATCATGTCCCCATCATAGCATCTCTAACTTTTGGCATCCTCGAGTAGCATAGAAAGACATGATAGAAAAAATCAAGACTCTTGTTTTTTTAACTATGATTCCAATCCGCAAAACATATTTGCATTTAGATGTGTTTGTTTCTTGCCATAATTTGGGTAAAATCATTTAGGAGGCCTTAGATGTTTGCTTGCTTTGCTTTGGATAGGTTAATGCCTTGTGTAAGGATTTTTGTTTGAAAAGAGCGGGTTTTGTTCACGCTTGCTTGCCTGCTGAGAAGATTCCACAATCCTTACTAATGAGACAGACCCTATGGGACTAACCTAATGCCTCGGGGGTGCATTGCTAAATGGCCTTGCCTATGTGACGACATAGAGGCAATGTAGTTCAGGGTACACCCTAATGGACCATGGATGGACTAGAAGATAGACAACAAGAAATGGGATAGATGGGAAAGTGGAGCCTCGGGGGCACATAGAAATATGGCCTTGCCTACGTGACGACACAGAGGCAATGTAGTTCATGGATTTGGACCATGCGGATATTAACAACAGACGCTATGCTAGGCTGACACTATGGATAGGATATGGGATAAAATATTGGTTGACAAGGCAACAAAGAGAGAGTATCAAGCCATGATAGGTTATCGTTAGGCTTTTATTATGGAACAGATATGGATCAAATAGGATACGAGGAAGGAAGAATGGACAACGTGATTGGTTTCCCAAAGATGGAGGAAGTGGTTTATCACAAGTAACGCATGTTTACCAGGTTTTCACCACTTGCTTTTATTTGCACGAAAGCTAGAAAGTATGCATGATGCTTGTTTGCCAGGTTTTCATCATGATACCTATCCAAGACGCCTATTTGCTAGGTTTTCACCAAAGGACAATTTTTTTGTATTTTTCTATTTTTTTTTATTTTTTTGTACTTTTAAGTTTTTTTGATTTTTTTGGTTTGTATTTTATGCCCCCCTTACATTGGGGTTCTCCTAGGTATAGAACAGATGAAGATGCATACTATTGATTGGGTCATCTAACAGCTCACCCTCTAATGTTGCTAACTGATATGCCCCTAATCCATAAGCAGCTACAATCACATAAGGCCCAAGCTAGTTGGGTTTGAACTTGCCTTTCTTTTCCTGATCCTATTGATTATGGGGGTTCTCCTTAAGTACTAGATCTGCAACTTTGAAGACTCTTGGGAGAACTCTATGGTTATAGCTTGGTGACATCATTTATTGATTTGCTTTGAGATGGTCAAAGGCTTTCTGTCTCCTTTCTTCTAGAAACTCTAGTTCTTGCAATCTGGAAACTCTGTATTCTTCATCTATTATGAGACCTTTTAATGACACCCTAAGGGATGGTAATTCAACCTCGATGGGAAGGATAGCTTCTAAGCCATAGACAAGGGCGTAAGGGGTAGCACCTGTGGGAGTGCATATACTGGTTCTTTAGGCCCATAGAGTGGGATTGAGTTAGATGTGCCAATCACAGCCAACATCATTGATTGTCTTCTTGAGGAGTTTCAAGATGGTCTTGTTGGATACTTCTGCTTGGCCATTGCCTTGGGGCTAATAGGGTGTGGAGAAACGGTGTTGGATTTTGAATCAGTCATAGAGATCTTGGACATCCTTGTTTTTGAAGGGTCTTCTATTATCCGTGATAATGGATGAGGGAATTTCATATCTGTAGATGAGGTAATTGAGGATGAACGAGGAGATTTGTTTACCTGTGACGGTGGTGAGGGGAATGGCTTCAATCCACTTGGTAAAGTACTCAATGGTGGTTATTATGAATTTGTGGTTGTTGGATGAGGGTGGATGGATCTTATCTACAAGGTCAAGTCCCCATTGGCAAAAGGGCCAAGGTGTTGTTAAAGGTCTCAACTCTTGAGCTGGTGCATGTATCATGTTCCTGTGTATCTGACATTACTTGCACTTCTTTACTAACTAATATGAATTTGTTTCCATGTTCGGCCAGTAATAACTGAAATGCATGAGTTTCTTAGCTAAGGAAGGACCGTTAGAATGTGTTCCATAGATCCCTTCATGCACATTTTGTAAGGCAGTTTGGGATTCTTCTCATTCTAAGTGTTGTCCTTGAGGTAAGTGTAAACCTTATCATACCAAGGTGAATCAAATCCAACTAATATGCCTATGGAATGGGTTTTAGGAAGATCATAAGCTAGTTGCTAAATTGTTTCCACTAAGAATGCATACCGTGACTCATTCTCTGGGATCTCAAGAAGAGAGGCAATGGTCGCCATGGCATCTGCTGCTTTGTTCTCAATGTGAGGTATCTTCTCAAAAGAGATGATTACAAAGTATTCCTTAAAGTCTTTGACCATTTGCTTGTATGGGACAAGCTTGTCATCTTTGGTTTGGTAATTGTCATTGACCTGATTTATAACTAGTTGAGAATCACCATAGACATGTAGCTCTTTGATTTTCCACTCTGTTGCCATTTTGAGACCAATGACTAAGGCTTCATATTCTACTATGTTATTGGTGCATGAGAATAACAAATGGTAAGACTTCAGTAAGGTGTCACCATGAGGAGTTACAAACAAGATTCCTGCCCCTGATCCATGGTTTGTGTAGGACCCATCAAAGTAAAGTGTCAAGGAATGTGTTGATATATTAAATAAGGATTCATCTAGAAACTCAAATTGTATTGGTGTGGTGTCTTGTAGTGGTGCATCTGCTAACTGATTAGAAATGACTTTCCATTTGATAGCCTTTCTGTCTACATACTCATTGTCATACTCGCTTAGGAGCATTACCCATTTTGCTAGGCAACTTGTAATAGCTACTTTGCTTAGTAGGTATTTCAGTGGATCTATTTTTACAATAAATTTGACTGGATGTGCAAGCATATAATGTCAGATTTTTTGGGAAGAAAAAACTACCACAGAACATGATCTTTCTATCTGAGAGTATTGTAACTCATAGCCCAGCAATGTACGACTGATATAGTAGATGACTCTTTCTTTACTTCCATAATCTTATTGTGCTAGAAGGGCCCCAAGAGCTATTGGTGTAGCAGATATGTAAAGTATCAATGGCTTCCCTTGGATAGGAGGCATGAGAATAGGTGGATTCATGAGATATTCTTTCAGTTTGTCGAATACCTCTTTGCATTTCTCATCCCACCTAAATAGAATGTTCTTGTGTAGGAGATGATTGAATGGTTGACACTTGTCTGCCAGTTGTGATATGAATCTACAGATTGCTTGTAGCTTGCCCTGTAGAGATCTAAGTTGAGTAAGAGTCTTGGGTTGTGGCATTTCCATAATAGCCTTGACTTTAGTAGGGTCTACCTCTATTCCATTTGTCGACACAATAAAACCTAGGAGCTTGCATGAGGTGACTCCAAACACACATTTCTTTGGGTTCAACCTTACTTTGAATTGCTCTAATCTCTGAAAGAATTTCTCTAACACATCCAGGTGTGATTCTCTTGTAAGTGATTTTGCTAGGATATCATCTACATAATCTTCCATGGTGACGTGCATCATATCATGAAATATAGTGGTCAGAGAATGTTGATATGTGGTTCTTGCATTTTTTAGCCCAAATGGCATGACATTCCAATAGAAAGTGCCCCATGGACAAGTAAAAGTTGTCTTATACTAGTGTTCCAGTGCTAACCTGATCTGATTATATCCCGAGAAGCCATCCATGAGAGATAACATGGTATGCCTTGTTGTTAAGTTGACTATGATATCTATATTTGGCAATGGAAAGTCATCCTTGCGGCAATCTTTGTTTAGATCTCTAAAGTTATTGCATAGTCTAACTCGGCCATCAAGTTTGGACACTGGTACTATGTTGGAGACCCATTCTAGATAGTCTATAGCTCTGACGAGCCCTACATCTAGTAGTTTCTTGAGTTTTTTTACAAGCAGTGCTATGTGTGGATGCATCTTTCTAAGCTTCTATTTCACTAGTTTCACTCTTGGATCTAATGGAAGATGATGCAGAATCAAATCTAGATCTAACCCCGACATGTCTGTGTATGAGCAAGCAAAATTAACTTGCTTTCTCTTGAAGAATGGTACAAACTTAGTCTTCTCTGGTGGGGTTAGAGACTTAGCAAAGTGAATGATCTTAGGTTGTTCCTCTGTTCCAATGTTAATCGGCTCTGTGGGTTCCACAACAATCTAAGACCTATCCTGGTGCATGTCATCAGGGAGAGTGTCAAGCCTTCCATCGTTAGGTGCCACAGTTGGGTTTTCACCTTCGGATGCATCCTTTCTTTTTACTATTTTGGGATCTGACATTGCCGCAAATGAGTTTTCACCATCAGATCCAATTTTTATTTTGATATTTTTGTGATTGGATGGCTTGGTACCCTCTCTGAAATAAGCCACGGTATTAATTTCAATAGCAAACCCAACTTTATGATCTCCTTTAGGTAGGTGGCCCCTAAGTTCCATCTTAATGCCCATAGCATGTACGAAATGTTGTCTGATGAATGTCTGCCTCATGAATACGAAGCTGATAGTATCCTGACTTCAGATCTATCTTGGAGAACACCTTGGCTCCCCTCATCTGATCAAACAAATGATCTATCCGAGGCAATGGGTGTCGATTCTTCACCGTCACTTTGTTCAACTAGCGATAATCAATGGACAAGCGAAGAGATCTGTCTTTCCTCTTCACAAAGATGACAGGTTCTCCCCAAGGGGATACACTAGGATGAATGAAACCCTTCTTCAGCAACTCCTCTAACTTCAACTGTAACTCACTCAATTCCTGAGTAGTCATGCGATACGGTGCCCAAGAAATAGGCTCCGCACTAGGAATGAGATCAATATGGAAGTCTATGTCACGCTTAGATGGCATACCTAGAATATCACTCAGAAAGACATCTATAAACTCCTGAAGAATAGGATGATCATCAAGAGATACCTCCTCAATCCCACCCTCAGCAAGATCACTAACTAAAATAGTGAACATTTGACAACCTTTCCACATGGCATGCTTTAGCTGCATAGCTGAAATCACACGAAGAGAAATGGGTCTCTGAACCCCAACTAACTCAACACACTCTCCAACATCATCTAAACACTAAACTAACTTAGACTGATAATCTATACTGGCTAGGTGGGTCTCCAACCAATCCATGTCTAAAACAATCTCGTAGGACCCCAAAGGCAACACGCGGAGATCCACTATGGTAGTGAAGGTGCCCAAATCCAACACACAACCATGTACAAGAGAGTCTACTGCCACCCTGATTACCCTAATCGGTATTACACTAGGGGCTACGTCAAAGAATAGTGGCTATACCTCTAATTCTACCTCTGGCTCTACCCCTAGGAGGCATCCTAAAGGACAAAGAACACATCAAACTAGATCATCACAAAGACGAATTAAGCACCATACTAAGGCATGAAAGCATAACAACATGACTATAGAACAATATAACAAGCTCACGCCACACACACCAAACATAGTAAAACACAAAAGGCTCAAGTATGCCAAAGCTCCCAGTGTGTGAACATGGGCTCTGATACCAGATGTAACATCACGCTACATAACCCCGAAGGGTAAGAGCCAAAAGGGAACAAGATAAAAAATTTTTTGACATAAGTAGACAACACACATATTCGGTTGCCAATATGATAGATCGATAGCATTCATTTTAAACACCAAAGCAAATGTTCCTAATCTCATCTGATAAAAACATGAATCCATAAACATAAAATACAGGCGGATCTGATACCCACACTAGAATTTGTAAAGCAATAAAAGAACATCACATTTCTTCTCATTAAATACAACAATCACAACTTCTCTTCTAAGAGGGTTCAATTACATAATTGCATATACAATGACAATGATATATTCTAGAATATGATACAAGTACAATAACATAGTCGTGAGTATGATACAAGGGATGAATGGTTACAATAGTTGAATGAAGTAATGGAAAGAGAGATCATCTCAAACTGGTGCTCCAAAACCTATTCACCGATCCCCACTGGTGGTGGCAATGCCTCCCAACCATGTGGACTCCTAACAGACCACCCCACCATGCTCAGAGATAGTCACAAGGCCCAAACAGATGAACAACAACAAGGGGATGCAAGATGGCTAACACTCACATCAGACACAGAGCAGACATGGACAACAATGCTTACAGTCAAAGTCATAATATAGGTGTACTCATCTAAGTCATAAGTCAAGTACTACTCACGATCGCTAAGGTGCTAGATACTAGAGTGTAATCATATGGAGTGTCATCATGTGTACGCGAAGGGATGACACACACAGGACCAAGTACCTCTCATACAAATGAGGAGACTCAATCGTGCTCGAATCCATTCCCTGCAAACAGATGACTCGACACCCCGTAGACGGATAGGCCTTCTCATTACATCCTTAGCCTTTACAAGTACTCAGGGCCATGCACAAGGTCTAATTATCTTATTAGTGTTTTTACCCCAATGTTTTAGTTTTAGTTATCACTTGTTACTGTAACTCTACTACTAGTTCCCCTAGCAGCCACTTATGGGCCCCGGGCCTCGGGCCCATAGAGACTCGCTCCAGACAACCACTCTAATGCTTAGACCTTGTTCATCTCATTTGACTAAACGAGGCATACAAAAAGACTAAAACATTGAGTTATAAATTTAAACTAAAAAAATAAAAAATATGAACTACAAGACCCAAACTCTCGATGGTGGTGTGATTTGTTGAAAATGGCCCTTTTCAAGTTACATTAGTTTTGTAATAACTCCCATGACCCCAATTTAATCACTCTTCACAAGGGAATGCATAGATAAAAAAAAAATACAACAAATGACATTGCTAGCCTTCTCACAGCCTAAACTCTACATATTGTTACTATATTTAACATAACACAATAAAGTGTTAAAAAGGCTTACAAAAAGGAAAACTAGATTTTCCTCCTATAGTAGTTCTCCTAGGTTCTTGTATTGCATGGCAGTTGTTCTTAATAGAAATTATGTGACTAAATTTCAATGCAAAAACCTAGATTGCTACAACTAAGGTATTTTAGTGCCATAACATTCTAACTCAAACGATGGTTCCCACTATGTTGGAGATTTAGTAGAAAATAGATTGTATTGACCAAAACAAAAGTCATCTAATTTTCTTTAAGGAGAGTCAAAATGAAAATATATCAGAGAAGTTTGTAAACAAACAGATTTCATTGGACTGAGATTAGGATGTCTTCATTAAATTCTCTATAAAATCAAACCCCCTATTTACTTTTCCCTAAAAAAGATCGAATCCCCTGATTTGCCTACAAACTACCAAATCAGAAGTCACCTAATCTTTTGAAGACCCCTTTGTCTAAAGAAATAATAAAAATAGTTCTACAATTTTAAAAATAAATTCAAGAATAGAGACAATGTAAATATCTTGCATTGAAATAATTTTTGACATATAGTTCTTCAAACGATAGCATGGGGTTTCAATTTTTCTGTGCTTAATGAAATAGCTGCAAATGCACTTTAGTTTTTTTGTTTTTGCGCTAGAAAGACACAGAATTGACATAAATATCTTCAACCAATTGCACTCCCCTTCATTGCACCTCAAATCTTGCAAGTTGATCTATTTTCCTCAGTGCTCGTCATCCCTTGCTTTGTAGTTTCTCTCTATGTTTTTGTTTGAAGAGCCTCCAAGAATGAGGCGTTGACTCTCTGCCCTCCCTTTGGTCATTGTGCATGTAGGAAAAGGGACCCAAAATGAATGGCCCCTTGTCCTTCTCACGAGCAATACAACAAGAAGGGAAGAGGAATATGTGAGGGTGTTGATGTAATCCATTAGTCTCACCACTGGAGGGTCTTCATGATGGGATAAAATCACCATACTAAGTTCAGTATCCTCCGCCATCTCAATGGCTTCATTTATTCTCACTATGCCAACCATTTTCTATTCCCCATCTATAAGTCTTATAGATGGTGACTTGAGGCTGTCGAGATCAAGGGCAAGATCAACCAAGTTAGGAGGTTATGGGAATACGTCAAGCTATCTCCTCAACCCTTAGAAAGCCCTGGTGAACACCACTAATTCACCCTTGCCATTCTAGTCATGAGTTTGAGTCCCACTCCATTGATATTTCCTGCCCATGCACAGTCGCACTCCTGAGGGTTTCGATGATAATGAACCTGAGGCTGCTATTTGTTTTACAGTTGCTCTCTGTGAGAAAAGTGCATAGAAAAGCCTTGCTACGAGCCCATTCATGTCTTCTAATGAATTATTACATTCTAATATACTAATTTGTTCAGTTTTGTATGAGACAAAAACTAAATTTAGAGATCAGAAATTGAGTTTCTTTCCAGTAAAGTGAGCTTCAGATCTTCTCTCCTCTCCAAACATCCATTGTTCCACACTTCCAAAGATAATTTATTCTCCCATTTAACATTCAACCCACCTCTCTAAAATGCATTGACTCTACTCCTCCGATCAGATATTTTTCTCTTATCCTTATCCTTCCTTCGTCGCTCACTGACTCAGAAGATATTTCTTCCTCACATTAACTATCTCTTTGTAGTCATTCCTTGCAAGCCTTCAATTCTCCACCCATAATAGATATTTTCTTGCCACCTCATAATCCATGACCCCTCACAAAACATAGACTCAGTCAATGTAGGGTTATTATAGAATAATTCCCTAGCTCGAAAATGAAGACCACAACAAGCATGTGGTAAAGTTTAGTGATACCTGCTGAGGCAAGTGATGATGAACATGCATCTAATCCTAAGACTATGAAAGGATCTCTCAAACCTAAGTTGGAGCATATTACACATGACATCCATTATAATCCCATGCATATTTGAATTTGACAAGATCATGTAGTTATACACCTGCGAGTGTGCCTTTTTGCTTAATTTGCCATAGTAATAGTAAATGTTGTTTTTTACTTTAAGAGTATGCCATGCTAATATTCCATGTGAAGCTAAGGCTTTAAGGCTTTACTCTTTAGAAAAAATTCTAAAATTTTTTGTTCTTATATTTGTTTAAAATTTAGCCTAACATTTTTGCCTTTATTTCAGCTTCACCATACCAACTATAACACACATATTTTGTGACTTTGCATTCAAAGTTGTTTATGCACCTTTTATTTGTGTGCAGTTGCACTCTACTTGGTACAATGCTTTTTCAGCATTTAATTTGCTGATAAACACCGCCCAAATAGAAAGAGTGGTTGGAAACAATGAAGTATGGCCATAATGCCTAGTATAACTTCTCACATAGAAAACAAAGCTAAAGCCAACAAACCCGTTCTAACTAGTGGTAATCAAGTTTCAACTTTTAATAGAAGATAAACCAAGAATCTATTTTATTTCTTGTTTACTATAGGCATCTTTAAGTGACCTCCTTTTTCCAAATCATTATCAAACAACAAAATCTGCATTCAGTTCTACTTCTCAATGGCTTACAGATACAAAGTTGTTTTTTCATAGGAAACTACATTCTATGTTGCATTTTGTTCTCAATAACTTACAAATAGAAAAGTTGCCTTTTGATGGGAAACTAGATCCTATATGTTGTTTTTAGCAAAATGCAAGTCTGCTTCCTTGTGGCACTCCAGTCATGCCTGCACAACTGATCTTGAGACAACATATATACAAGAAATATCAAGGTTATTAAGTATTGGCATCATGTAAAAAAGAGATCCAAAAATAGTTGATAGACTAATCTAGATTGAATCTCATAAATAGTTCTAGAGATTTGTGAGCAGGATGAGAATCTTATGTTGTAATAAATGTGCATTGTATGCCAGTTAAGTATTCAAGTCTAAAGTTGTGTTAATGGATCTACAGTATAGGCCTTGTAAACAAAAGCTATTACAAACAAAAATCATGTTCCATTTTAAAAAATAGTATATACATAGCATAAGCAGTCATTCCAATAGAATTCCATACTTTTGTGACACTATTAAAATTAGGATTTTCACTTTTGATAATGAGTGTAGTTTCCAAAAGATTTCAAAACTAGTATTTTTGTAGAAAGGTTCAAATTTACACATAAAACTCAAGTGAGATGAATAGTTCCAAAACAACTAAGAAAATAGCTCTAGAATGAGATCAGCCCTTCAACTTTCTGTAAATTAGACTTCCCACAAGGGATCCATGTCTCAAGATGACAAAAATAGGATGAGTCTTTTTTTTCTGGCACATGGTGGTAACTTGGTTCGGTGGTGGTATGAATGATCAAATTTAAAAATGAAATTAACAAAGCCATATGAAATTTGTTAAAAGTTGTGCTCCATGGTGACAAGCCATCAACAAAATGGACCTTAATATGCCAAGAAAATTGTATGTTCTATGTATTCTTTGTTTTATCAGTAGTTGTACTTTGACAAACACCAGAGAATAAATTAACAATGAGTGAATCAAAACAAAATACTAATTGTTGTATATTTTACTTCATTTTGAAATCTCATAATTCATTCTTTATTAAAACATCAAACCTCAATCTGGTTTAGATAAATATCCTAATGGATAGACAAAATACCAAGCTCATAGGCTTGCAGGGTTTGGTGAAGTTATCATATCAACAACCATAAACTCCATCTGAGGCAGAATCTTCTTACCCTATAACTTGATTGAGCTCGTCTAACTCTTTGATTCCTGGGAAGAGAGACAAAAAACCCTATGTAAACCCCTTTGCTTGATCAAGTGGAAAGTTCTCCCCTAAACTAACCTGCCCAATTATTGGAAATATGCTCTTATATCCCATGACAATTTCAACCAGCTCAAACCATTGTGGATGTGCCAAATCTTGGGATTAAGAATTGTAACCTTAAGGGCTCCATAAGATGGCATCATAGGCCCATCTAGATTAGCTTCCCAATCAAAGGCAAATATGTCATCTATGATGGGAAGAACAAACTTAACTACATTAAGATGTTGAGAAAGACTACAATAGTCATCCAAACCCTGTTTGTCCTTGTATTGACTATGCAATGAATGGGTAAATTCATAAGTTTCAGAAGCAACACACAATACTAGGCCTGCTATTAATTGTAGTACAGTGTCCAATAATAAATATTTGTCAAAGTTGATCATCAGTGTTCAATGTCATAGAAGATGTTATTTGAATTTCAGTTTTCTAGAATGCTTTATGATGTTTAACAATCTATTCATAAAATTGAAAAGTTTAAAAAAGATGTTTCTTAGTACACATCTAAGGAAAGGTAGAATCACAGACACGGCATGTAAACTATTTAACAACATACTTCAAAGACATGTTAATTCAGTAGGTTGATTTAAAATGTTTTATGCATTTTCTTTCCTTTCAATAACTATTATGGTATAAAAATAGCAGTTATCAAATTGAGACAAACTAGTTATCTAGATGTGTCACATTTTTAGGCATTTAGCATAATTTGTGGTTTGATCGTTGGACTTGTTTACTCATGTTTGCACTTGCATCCTCAAATTATTTTTATTTCTACCCAGCAAAAAGATTTATACTAATATGCAAGATGATGTCCTACCATCTAGATTACAATTATAGATGAGTAAAGACATAGTGTAAATGCTTCCCCCAACACCATTAACACAGTGGACATTTTTACAAAGTGTTCAAGCATGTAAAAGGCAGATGTAAAATTAAATTCTAGAATCATTGCCACCATCCTTTACGCCTATGTCAAAATGGGAGTCATGAGTTTGGATGCTCAGCAAAGCACAATGGAAGGGAAATTTTCATTAGAAGTTCTTAATACACATCTAAGGAAAGGTGGAATCATGGACACGGCATGTAAACTGTTTAACAACATGCTTCAAAGGAATGTTAATTTAGTAGCTTAATTTAAAATGTTTTATGCATTTTCTTTCCTTTCAATAACTATTATGGTATAAAAAGAACATTTATCAAATTGAGACAAACCAATTATCCAGATGTGTCATAGTTTTTGGCATTTAGCATAATTTCTGGTTTGATCTGGTGGACTTGTTTACTCATGTCTACACTTGCATCCTTGTATTGGACAGATGAGATAGATGATACATTTAAATATGAAAGATGGAAAATTAACCAAAATCATAGCTAGTTTTCAAAAAGTTTGAGAATGGACTTAAAGAAAAATTAGAAATGATATATCAAAAACTAGATGAAGTCCACATCAGTTTCTAAAAGTTCTCTGATTGAACATAACTTACCTACACTCCAAACTTGTTCTTCCAATAAAAAAACTAGGCTATTTTATATATGCTTAAATTTAGGTCAATGACTAAAGGTCAAACAAAACGGAAGTAACAAGAATTAGGCATGGGAATTGGTGAAATTAAGGGCCACTTTACCTTAAACAGAAGAATAGAAAACAATAGCCGCCATTATATGCCAGAAAAGGCTTGTTCACAGAGAATAAAATAGGCATTTGAATAAGACATTGAGATGTTGAGGCAGAAGGGCAATCATAATTAAATGAATACTTATCTATGAACCTTCTTGGGTTAGCTTGAACATTGTTCATATCACTAGTTATGATTAGAAACTAATACTAAAATCCTTTTTTATTAATAAGCTTGAAATGACTTGTCGATAAGGGTGTGGTTCGGTGGTTAAGTCGTTCGGTTGTAGTGGCAGCCACTAGAGTTCAAACCCCCACTAGGCCAACAAGCTCGTAGGCTTTATGCCTTTGCTGAGCCAATGAGATCATGGGTTTGAAGTGTTCTTTCTAGGGGATGAGCTCCCATGTGTTGTGGCCTCACCAGTTCATTACTCCGAGGAAAAGCATTCACATGGAGATGGAGGGTGTGTCGCACCAATGTCGCCGGTCATGTTAAAAAGTTTATCAGGTGCATTTAGAAAAAAAGAAGATTGAAATTACCTTGTTAATAATTATTGTTGGGGCACCTTGACTGTCAAATAAAAATTGTAAGGGTGTGTTGTATGTTAAGAGAGTGTCTTGTATGGATGTGAAATAATATTTTAGGTTGTTTTAAAAAGAAAATTTTGGTTGATATTTTACCTAGCTTTGTATTTGTTTTCCCAGTCATATGGAATGAGAGCTACAATTATATACAAGACCTCCACAAAGGTGATATAAAGAATTTTAGTAAAACTGAAATATTGCCATCGCACAAAGATTAATAATATAAAAAATTTATAGCAATCTGGTTTTTCAAAATATTGGTTGAGGCCATCAAGTCAAAAACTTAGCCTTTAGGGTAACCAAGTCTAGAAATTTGATTTTCTGCATCTAAAACAAGGCTTTTGGATGATACTATAGGCAACAAGAAGAATTGAAATCTGACTGAGATCTTTGATCCAGTAAAATGAGACCTCCCAAGTTAAGCGGTAGATTGCATAAAAGGAAGGTAAGATTTTCATGTTTTTCATAGAAAACATTGTAAAAGTAGCACATTAATTGTGTTTTATTTGTTAAAAATTAATGCTATAATTTTGGTGACATTGTCCAGGTCAGTAATTTGATAGTATCTTACTTCATATACATCATTTTTGGTGTTTTAGATCTTTTGGCAATGTCATCAAAATGCACTCCACAAACTTCGAATATGGAAAGGCAGTGTTCTTTACTTGCCAAAAAAATGATCCATGTATTTTTTGTACAGATTCTTTATGGAGAAACTATGACATTAGGATTATCTTCTAGGGTCAGCAGCTAGTATTCCATCATAAATATGTATTGACCTAGTGGAATTTTTATGATTAATGCCATCAACCACACAAATACAAAAGAAATGTTTGCATGCATAACTTTGTTTAAGAATGCAATCTCTACTTATGATAGACGGGTCTCTTTATTAAATATGATGACATTCCAAATGTGATTTCTTTATTAACATTTCCATTTGTATTTATAACTTCAAAAAAATACACAAGTACTTGATTTTTCAAGTGTTGTTCCCTGCAAACATGATTGTTGTGCTTTTCAAATTTGAATTATATTAGCATGGGCTTTGTGGGACGCTAATGAGTGATTTATTACTAGTCGTGACAACTTTCATGGAACCTCCTCCTGTAGAAATTATTTTGGCTTTAACCTCCACGTCAACAACATAATCACGATCAACATGTAAGATTCAACAATTTCGTAATACAATGTCTAAGATTAGGCCAGTCAATATGTAATTGCATGGTATTTTATGTTCTTCTTTGCCTTGATAAAAATGATCTCTAATTTTTGCCTTTTTAAATTTGCTAAAATTCACCTTGTTTACTGTAAAATCAAAGCTCAAATACCACCAAAAGAAAATTGAATGCCCAAACTAGAAGAAAATTCTAGCAAAATCAATCATAGATAATCAAGATCTTGGGCTACAAGACATTCATTTATTAGATCTTGAAAGGCTCTTACTAGATAAAAATGGAGTCCACTTCAATTTATGGGTTTCAAAGATGGCCCGTCAAAACAATCAATATCATGAGATACCAAAACTGGAGGCTGCAACAACCACAAATATATCAATCACAGAAACACATGAATCCCCAAAAAATAATTTAATTAGTAAAATCAGTTGTGAGACAGACCAGAGCATCATGACAGAAGCCAAGGAGAGCCTCACAAATGCCCCCATATCTTTAAACACTAGCCAAGATCATCCATTACATGCACCAGGGCAGCTCCGTGAAATTATATATGCCAGCTGCCCTAACACCACTATCCACTAGGGCAAATTTAGAGTAATTGCCACCCCAACTAAACCCCACCCTAATTTCAGGATAAACAACTAGCTCACAAAAATGTGGAAGGCCAAGGCTATTGTAGAAATCTAGGCCATAGTCATGACCTTGCTCTGCGATTGCAAAAAAATTCTACATGGGAAAATTCGGGGCATATGCAAACAGCTGGGCCAACATCCATATGGCAAACTTCCCTGCGGGATCTGAAATTTCATCAGACTGCCCAAATAGTTTCAATATTGGGGGCGCAAAAATATAGACAAGGCCTCTGCATGTATACTCCCAACATGTGTACTTGTCCTACTCCTAAGGCCTCTCACAAACTACAAACACTTATTTTGAAGAGTTTCTACAAAATAACACGTCGGCATCTTTCTGCAAGCCACTTACTATTGTCGGGCACCCTCCAAGCACACAATGCCATGAGTAATTTTATGCAGGAACATTAGAGATGCCCAAAATTTCCCTCCATTCTTACAACGAATAAAATACTAGGGGTTTAATACAGCTCCAATGAAAAAAGGGCATGGGTCAGAAGGAAAAAAATAAAATATTTCATACCTTAGTAATGGCTTTAATATTTAGCATGTTGCACGGACCATGATGCAAACAAATGCCCTTTTTGTTGAATGAAAACAATAATCCTCTGCTAAGGCAGGGACTAACAATGGAAGAAAATAAACTCCAGATAAGAAAATAAGAGATGTGGTTGATTACAGTTTAACGTGGAAATAAATTCTATTAAAAGATTCAAAACTCCATGATGAAGGGCAATGTTAAATATGGAAACAAATAAATTGTATCATGGATGCAAATATGAATGATGTTGACTTAGAATAATAATATCTTGTCATTTTAAAAGGCACAAAGATAACGCCAAATCAGTGCAAAAGAGGGTAAAATCTAAACTTAGAAAAGGAGTTTCAAATTAGTTACCTGATAAAGATTCTACCCTCCAAATGAAAACGCATATTAAACATATGAGAACTCCTTCATCCAATATGTAATTTAAAGTTCTCAAAACATTGATTCCCTGCATAGTAATCAATCTTTCCAAGACTCGCCATCTCCCTATTTCCTTTATTCTCCCTCCTTTCATTCCTTGATCTTTTAATACTACATAACAAGCCTTTTCATCTTCCATAAGAAACTGAAAATCAATTAACTCTTTCTCCTCAACTTCTTACACCCAGGCCTAGAATTTGATGGTCTATTTGGCCGTTTTTGGCATTTTAAACCGTATATTACAACTTTAAAATTTATTAGACTGTATAACTTGACTTGCTAAATTTTTACATAACCATATATATGACACTTTAAAATATTCGTAAACTGTAAAATTTTATTATAGGTTAATATAATATAATATTTTTATTTGTAATATATATCATTTTAAAATTATTTGTTATAGAAATATAAATGATGTTTTCTTTTACAATATTTATCTTTAACATTTTTTAAATTGATATAGAAATATATATATTAAATTAGAATATTTTCAAAGAATGTTTATATTCAATAAATTTTAAAAATCAATTTAGAAACAAATCTTTGTTTTGTTTTATTGTTTTCATTTTAAAAAATTAATTTAGAAACAAATCTTTCCTTTGTCTATACTTTTTATTTATTTATTGTTTTTTATTTTTAAAAATCAATTTAGAAACAAATATGAAAATGAATTGCTGCTTCTTCCTTCATTGTTATCACCTTTTTATTAGTGCACCAAGATGCCTATGTTAGAGCCAAATTGGAAATGTTCTTAGCAGTGATACAATTAAACAAGTCAAGTACTAAGCATAGTGTGACGATTGAAAGTTCAAAAGAAGGGCAAATTGGTTTGTGGAGTGGGTGGGCTGCTCTTAAGGTACATCTAATATTTTTTGAAACTTATTGCTTTCTATCTTTCTGAAATTGTGTTTTAATGATTGCAATTTGCCACTGAGAATTGTATTGGAGTGTTTGGTTCAAGCAAAAAGAAATCCTTTGTGTTTCTTTTCAATATATAATTACTGATTTTTTAGGACTTCCATTTACACAATAGAAATGAATTTATATGCCTTTATGTCCCTTTTGATAGCATTCAATGTCCACAAAAAAACATTCCACATTCAAATGACAGCAAGTGTCTGTAATTTTTTATGTCACTTTCATCTTTTCAGTTGTTGAAATGGTTGGGAGTTGTTGGTTTTTCTATTTGTAGTTTTGTTTGTGATTGTGTTGTTGATTGTTGCTCTTTTCGGCAGTCTTTAGACTCTTTTTTGTAACATGCATTCTTTCAATATAAAAAATTCACTCAACATTTTTTTGACAACTTACAATTTTCTTAAAACGTCAATTGAAAGGTAGTTAAATGATCAAACCGTCATAAAATTTTTGTATGACAGGCAGGGCTGACCGTCAAATTCCAGGCCTGCTTACACCCTCATAAACAACATTAAATTATTTTTATAATTTGTTTTTTCGAAGAAAATATAACTAACTAATTAAATCCACTTAAATATCGTAATTAATAATAGATATGCCCTACAGTTATTCTTCTAAAACCTATTTCCTCCCATTCCGGGGTATTTCCGTTTCTAGACTTTTTTGAACTGCAGTTACATGATTTGAGACATAATTTTTTACTTTTCTAAATGTTGATGTGTAGATTCAAGAAAAGGAGCTGAACGAAAAATAATAAAAGACTCGGCTGCTTCAAAAAAAGTTTTCTTAGTCTGTAAATACAAGATATAAAGACTAGTTAGCTGTCATCTAAAATAGCAGAGCTCTAGAGGGTGATCGCATACATGTTCAACCATGTCTGCAAGAAATGGAAAAAACCCTAACCATGACCCTGCGAGGTGGAACTAAATTGATAAATTAGAAAACCTATGATGTTTCTTTGAAAACATTTTTATCTAAAGAATTAAGGGAATAGTTCTGCATGTTTAAAAAAGATCAAGGAGAATGTAAATTTCTTACATTGAAATAAATTTTGGCATATTTTAAAAAAACACTAATGCGGTTTCAGTTTTTCTGTGGTTACTAAAATTGTAGCAAATAGAATTTAGTTTTTGTGCTAGAAAAATAAACAATTGATGCAAATACCTTTTAAAAACAAATATTTTCTCTATGGCCTTGGATCGATTTGTGTAAGGCGATTCTTTTATTTTTTCTTCTCACTCCCCTTCAATTCACCTTAAATCTTCAATTTGATATGCTCGCCTAAGTTATTTGTTGCACAAGATCTCCTGAACAGTCTATGAAGATTACTAATTCTTTTGTTTTATGTTCGTACTCCCCTTCATCTCACCTCAAATCTTGCAATTTGATATGCTCACCTGAGTTATTTGCTGCACAAGATGTCCTAAATTGCCTTCCTCCATTGTCGAGAGGGAGAAGAACAAGAAAAGACCAAATGCAAAAGTGATGATTCCTACTTCCTGTCAAAAAGATTATTTCCTATCAATAATCTTGTGCATGCAGGCCTTATAGATAACATCTAAAAAATGTAAAGGCTTGGCTAGAAATGCCAGAAAGAAGTGGAAGCCACCAGTAATTGAAATCAAATTCTAATTTTAGTTGTGGCTTGATAGATTTTCTAACAATTTTATTTTTTTAAATTTTGGAGAAAAAATATTTGAAGGACTACCAAAAATGAGGACTACCAAAATTTAGCAATTACAAGATGTGTGCACATATAAAATAGCCTATCAACCAAATTACAATTAAATATTACATTTGTTTAAAAAATATTATAATATAAATTAAAATTTAAAATTTATTCACTCTATTTTTTAGAATTTTGATTTACAAATAATATAATAAAAGATTTGATAATCCTTTTATAACATATCTACTTCAAATCTAATTTTTATATAATTAAATATGGTGATTTAATTGTGCTATTTAAATTTTCATAAATTATATTATATTATCATATGATTAATGGTATTAGGCAGGATGCTTTACAATTAATTAATTTATTTATTTTTTTCCTATTTAAACTTAAAATATTTATCCCATAGGCTATTTGCAGGGGAATTTAAGTTGGCCAGAAATTTTAGATCACCGGATTTGTTGATAATCTAGTCATCAGAGCACTATTTTTTCTTTTTTATTCCTTCCAGTTGATCATAAAGCATCGTTTGATTTTAATAAACTCTTCACTGTATTATATTTTATTTTTTGAACTGGCACAACTAGGACATAAACTACGATCAAATGGTGAAATCCTCCATTTTTTTGTTTTAAACAGGCATGTTGAACAATTTGTTAGTTTTTATTTATGGCCACGTGACAAAGGAAGAAAAGTTAAATATTAATCATATAAATCTTTATTATTTGATGTTGGCTCTTTATTATTTAATAATTTTATATATTATTATATTACCTCTATGATATTTTAGTATAATTTAATATCTTTATTTAAACTTCTTAAATAATTAATATAATGTAATAAAGAGTAATTATGATTATTAATATTTATTTATAATTTAATTGTACTTATTTCATATATAATATGTGATGTTTTATTTTTATTTGTGTTTAATGTTATCTTCAAAGTGAGGTAGTTTTTAGTAAATTATTTTATAAATTTACAATTTGGAAATCATATAATGATTTTAAATGGCATTCTTTTGATGAAGTTAGCTGAGTTTTTTCAATTTAAAGTTATATTAATTGTTTGGTTGTTTAATTAATGTTTTTGTTTAATGTTATATTGATTATTTTTCAAAATTAGCCAAGATCAGCAAGCAAGAATAAAGATGAACTTCTACAAAGAATAAGCACATCTAAGCCAAAATGTATAATCAAGATATTACATCAAGAGTTAATAAAAAAGTACAAAGAGCCAAGGAGAAGGAGATGAGAAGGAGAGAACCAACTATGACTAATCCTCTATGTGATGAACATGTGTGCACAAGTGGAGGGTGATGGACAAATGTCTCCAACCTCCCATAAGGTGAGGAGAGAATATCTCCAACCTCTAATGAGGTGAAGTGTCAAAATGACTAACCTCGTGAGCACATGTGGTGAGACAAAAAAATGACTAACCTCAAAAGTGAACTTAACCTTTAATGTCAAGTTTAAGTTAGACCTAGCCACTAAGTGTGACTTAAGCCTAGTCTTCTAGGTTAGGATAAACTCTAACACTCTAACATTATCATCTCCAAAGCGAGGTAGTTTTCAGCAAAGTATTTTATAGATTTACAATTCCAAAATGATATAATAATTTTAAATGGCATTCTTTTGATATAAGTTAGCTCAATTTTTAAAATTTAAATTATGAATTAATTTATTATGGAAATAACAATTATAGGCAGGGACAGCTTGCTTACCACCTATAATTTCATTTATTTTTTCTTAAGTTGGCACTTTTACTTCAATAAATTCACAAAAAAACCCTGATTTGATGATCTTGATTTACTATTTTATAAATTTGTTAGTGATTGCAATATTAATATCATCATTAAAAAATTAAAACTATGCTCTTTTCGATCTGTATCTTTTTTATATAACTTGGTGTGTTGTCAGCAATTGCTAGTTAATATACCAAAGTTAAGACACTTTTCAGAAAGGAAAATAATTGTTTCATTTTTATGTAGAAGGTAACAATGCTAAGGTTCCACATCTTCACCAGTGTTAACATTAGTGTGTGTTAAGCATTGAGCATTTATTACCAAAACAGTGAAAGCTCAACATTATTAAGCCTACGCTAGCGATGACTTCAGAAATAGTGAGTGTGTCTTCTGGGATGGAGTTGGTCGAGAGGAGTTACTATACTAAACCAGGCTGGCGTTAAGCAACTTTTGAAGAAGCAAATGAAAAGCGTGAGATGATTAGGCAGCAGGGTCTTCTCGACGAACGACAAAGAGCTCGTCTTCTTGACGGCTGGATAAGCGGCCCAAATGATAACATCCAGATGGGAAATGAGTTCAGAAGTTGTTTGGGACACATGCTTCTTACACAAATCCACCAATCCGGTATATTATATTTTGTTCTTTACATATCCTTTTCTATTTTCAACTCAATTTCAAATGATAAGTGAACATATTGCTACCCTTGTGACTCATTCAGATGATGCGAGGAGCATATATGCAGATGTGGAAGTCACCCACAAACGAAGAGAAGTGGCATTACTTTTGTGTTCTCAAGACTGGAATTACGAAGTTGTGTATTGGCTCCTCAACTCTTGGGAAAATAGACAGACTTTTAACCCCCTAGATGTCAGAGAAGGCAAAATACCTTTCAGCCAAAAAAACTAGATTTGTAGAGATGAACAGTCTGATATGTCATATGGGCAGAATATTTGGTGAAGAGGGACTTGCCAGTGAGAAAGCACTAGAAACATATTTTGATATGGTTGATTCTGCCAAGCTTCTGCGTGAGTTTGTCTCTCAAGGCAATACAGAAGCTGTGGAAAAACTCTTGAAGAGCGGAGCAGATCCACTTGCTTGCGATGAGCATGGCCAAACAACTTTGCACCACGCTTCTATGTGTCAAAATCACTATAATGCACGTGTTAACTGTGTTAGTTGTCGAGAATTTTACTAGCGAGGAAGAGAAGAAAAAATGTGTAACCAAACAAGATCATATGGGTAAAACGGCTCTCCTAGGAAAGGACACATAGGCGTGTGTGGACAACTTTTAAATATAAGTAATGACATAAAAAAACTCAGACATACAGATGGGTGAACTGCTCTCCATGAAGCAGTTTAAAGGAGGCGACGATGATGACGTGATCGTTTCTTATTTAGTGGATTATTCCATTAGGGACCGCAGTGGGCTGACACCACTACATGTGGCCGCTTCAGAGGGTAGAATGAATATATCAGATTACCTTCTCCAATTCCTTCCCAGTTTTGAGCGTAAAGGATATGTGAGGACACCAAACGTCCTTGAACAGACGGCGCTTCATAAAGCCGCTAAAGGGGGACACGTAGATACGGTCACAGTTTTGTTGTATCTGTAGATTTAGAAACAGCCCTATACCAGCTGATTTAATTCAAATTAATAATAACAGTAGAAAGAATAAAAACATTCAACTCAGGAAAAATAGGCACACAGCACAGTTCGGTACAGTATTTTACAGGCTTCAAAAATTGTTTGGTTATTCATGCTTATATATAAAAGGAATTACAATCGTGCACAGAACGCTGTGTCTCAAAATAGTGTAAAAGATCTTAAAAACTAAACATGTATTTCTTCATGCATTATTAGCTGCGCTAGAAGACTGCAGTTCCGTTAAAAACAAAGTTTATCAACTGAAATAAAAAAGCATACTATAATAAAATCTGACTGAATAAAACTACGAATCTGCATGGACTTCCAGTTGCATGTGAAGAGAGTGATTTGCATGTTGAGTCGGCTACTCATGCATCACTTTTCAACATACTCCCCCTTGATGCTGAGTGGACTCAAAAACTGGACCTTTGCAAACCTTGTTTGACAAATACAAATTCCATCCTCACTTTGTTGAATCTCCATTCCTAGGAAATATTGCATGAGACCTAAAAGTTTCATTTCAATTTCATTCATCATGGCAATTTTATGTTCATCTTTCATCTTAGGACTTCTACCCATATATAACAAATCATCAACATATAAACTTACAATGTGAATATCATTACCCTTTTGCTTGTAGTAAAGAGTAGGCTCACTCTTGTTCTCTTGAAGCCATTCTGCTGAAAATATCATCAATCCTAGCATACCATGCTCTTGGTACTTGCTTGAGGCCATACAAAGCTTTCTTCAACTTGTAGACATGATTTTCTTTTCCTTGCACTTCAAAACCTTGTGGTTGTTCCACATATACTTCCTCTTCTAAGTACCCATTCAAGAAGGCACTTTTCACGTCCATATGATTTATGCTCCATTTCTTTTGAACTGCTAATGAAATCAACATTCTGATGGTCTCTTGTCTTGCAACTGGTGCAAATTTCTCTTCATAATCAAGCCCATACCTTTGTGTGAAGCCTTTGGAAACTAATCTTGCCTTATGCCTTTCAACACTCCCATTACTGTTAAACTTGGTCTTGTAGACCCATTTGGTGCCAATCTTCTTCTTGTCATGTGGAAGCTCTGTAAGCTCCCAAGTATCATTCCCATGAATGGAATCCATCTCTTCTTGCATTGTTTGCATCCAAACCTCATTAGTATATGCTTCTGCAAAATATGATGGTTCAAAATCAACTTGCTCCTCATTCTCTATAATAGACAATTTTGAGAAAAAAAAATTCTCATCACTTTCTCCAAATGTGTATCTAAGTCTTTCTTCATGAGACATAAGAGATCCAACCAAGTGATGAAACTTGAGAGTAGATAAATTTTTACTCTCCTCTATGATTATTGCAACCTAATTCCATCTAGGTGTTAGAGACCTCAACACCTTTTTAACCACAACCTCTTTGTCCACAATTTCTCCAAGAGTAGCCATCCTATTGACCACATCCTTTACTCTTACACAATAATCATTCACACTCTTAGCTTCTTCCATCTTTAAATTCTCAAATCCTTTTTTCAATGTATGTAGCTTGACAACTTTGACTTGATTATTGCCTTGGTAATGTTCTTGTAGAGTCTTCCAGGCATCCTTGGCTATCTTTCCACCTGTAATTTTTGGAAATAGGCTCTTATCTAGAGCTATTTGAATATAAAATAAAACTTGAGCATTCATCTTTTTAGCCTCCTTCTTAACTATTCTATCATCAGTTGCAAGGGTGTTCCAATCAGTTGGCTCATCATAACCTATTTCTACAATCTCCCATAAGTCCTCCCCTATAAAAAAGGTCATCATCTTAATGCACCAATAATCATACTCATCTCCATCAAATTCTGGAATGGGCAAGGAGTTAAAATTTGACATGTTAAACGTTTGGTGAAATTCCAACCACTAAATCTTTAACCCAATAGAAAATACCTGTGCTAATACCAAATGAAGATTTAGAAATAGCCCTATACCATCTGATTTAATTCAAATTAATAATAACAGTAGGAAGAATAAAAACATTCAACTCAAGAAAAAAAGGCACACAGCATAGTTCAGTATTTTGCAAGCTTCAAAAACTGTTTGGTTATTCATGCTTATATATAAAAAGAATTAGATTCGTGCCCAGAACACTGTGTCTCAAAATAGTGTAAAAAATCTTAAAAACCAAACATACATTTCATGTGCTTGATTTGCACTCCTTTGATAAATGTCACTTAAACTTCTTACCTTCCTTGTAGAACTTGGACTTGAACCTGGACTTGCACATGGAATTGATGAGGGGCTACTTGGTGGACTTGTAGCCTGATATTTTATTTTTGCTAGGATTGATGGATATTTTCAGCAGAATGGCTTCAAGAGAAACAAGAGTGAGCCTACTCTTTACTACAAACAAATGGGTAATGATATTCTCATTGCAAGTTTGTATGTTGATGATTTGTTATACATAACTTCTTTCAGATTATGAAGAACAAGATAGTCGAATGTTGGATGAAGATAAAAAATAAAATATCAGGCAAATTGAGTAAGTTAAAATTTAAATTTAGAAAATAATACAACTCTTTCACTTCAACCGTTTCTGCTAACTCAATACCAATTGTGGTTGTTTACCAGGAAGGACACTCACTTCCTAACTTTTTAGAAAAGTACGATGCTAAATATCATCATATATTTAAATCGCTAGCTGCTATGGATAGCAGTGGCATGGTAAATCTCTCAGCTTGAGAAAAGTTCTCAGTATTGCCTTTTCTTGTAACATTTTTGTCTAACTATTTCCTAATTTTTGTTCTCAATTCAAAGTAAAAGGTCAACAATCATAGTCAGAAACTAATTCTCCAGTAAGTGTGGTTTCATGTTCTCCATTGAAAGGAAAAGCTCAACAATCACAGACAAAAATTGATTCTCCAACAGAGGGAAGTGTGCCTGCTATTTTAACTGTCCGATATAACGCATGGAAATACAGGAATGAATCAAAAGCATTGGCTGGCATGGTAGTGGAAATCACAAAAGGAATGGAAGGAATAATAACAGAGGACCAATGGTTGAGCACATGTTTCAGAAATACTTGGAGAAATCAGAAACAAGTTATTTGGCTTGAATTTTTTTCCATGCCTCCTTGTAGTTTTATTGGCCACCTCGTTTACATTGATCATATCACTGCTAGTGGATAGATACCAGATCAAGGAATCTGTGGAGCTCAAATTCTCATCTTTTCCTTTAGCTCTAGTCATTATGGTATGGACTCTGGTAAAGAAAGTGATGAACACTGTAAATCCAGTGAGTGTTCAATTAATGAATTATATAAAACTTCCAGACCACACTGAAAAGCTTGGTTATCAGGAATGGGTAATCTCTAATATTACTTTTTTGAAAGAGGAAATTAGCAAAAATCCTTATTGTCTGTGCATTGCTTCTATCTACATATGGCATTTCATAACAAGGTCTTGCATTGTTTCATTGCTATCTTCTAAATACAGTGGAGAGATATTCGCCAATTCTATACCCAGTACTAATCTTAGAACAATTGTGTTTGTTGATGATCTTGACCGATGTCAGGAATGTTGGAATGTGGTAATTTCTCCCACATTGCATGAGGAGAACCACATCACATGAGGAGAAGTAAAGATACAACTATTGTCTTGCATGAAGTTAAATATAGGATTTTTTAAATATAGACTTTTCATGATTATTCTTAGAGTTTGTAATTTAGATGGAGTTGCATGATAGGTTTTTTAGATGTTTCTAAGTCCTCTATATAATGAGGAAATTGTTGTTGGCATATTACATTGTTATGGTTCAGTTCGGTCGGTAGTTCGGTATAACTATATAACTGTCCCTAATGGTCAACTCCCTCAGATTTTATATACATTGTTTTGTATATGCATATCATCAAATAAAATGAATAAAGAATTTACTCTTTCTTCATGTGGTATCAGAGCACACTTCGTTCTTGTGCCTATGTGAGGATGAGAGGCAACACCTCATGGATTGCAGCATATAGAAGACTCAGACTCTCAAGGTGGTACATTGTTGTGTGATGAGCATTACATATCTCTGTTCCTATGAATAAAGATGTATTGTTGCATTGTTGAAGGTTCTATAAAGGCAATTCATTGATATGGTTGGTGCCATGTGTGAAGGAGACAATGTATAATCTGGTGGACACAGGTAATACAATAGAAGGCACAACCACTACTACATAAGAGATGATGGGAAGTTGAGAATCGTGGAAGATATTCCTCCATAGTGCATTATATACCTTCACAATGCATTTGTGGAAGATGTTCGTCATCCTAGAGAAAGTGGTGTTCTTGTGATGCTTGTAGAGAAAGTGGACCTGCTACTCAATTATGTTTCCACTATGAAGAAATAGCATTGAAGATTGTATTCAAATAATAATGTGTTGAAGATCAGATTGCTATCAAATCCAATTTCTAAATCATTGTCATTTTCCTATTCATTACTACCTGGAGAGAATGGGAATGGTGGCGTTAGAGATTTGCTGAGTAGAATGTAGAGTTGCGACCTATTTTTGTTTGTTCACTGCATCATCTTCGATTAAAAATGCCAAGATATGTATATTGGTAAAATAAGTTGGACTGCCTCAAAGAAGAGTGGTTTTAAATATTACCCACATCATTGAGAACAACTCTAAGTTTTTAATTAATCTTTCTGCTTTTGTAAGTGCCACATTAATGAATGGAAATGGCGTGAGAAATGTGAGTTTGGGTTTGCAAGTGTAGGAAGCATTTAATAAAATTTTGGAATTATTTAAAAACATTGATAGTGGTGTGTGTGAAGACAAAAGATGCGTTGTAAAAGAAAATCAAGGAGGTATTTGTGTTAACATTGTGAAGAGTCCAACCTGGATAGGAAGAAAGAGTTTCTAAGGCATCCTTGGTATTGGATATCTCCAAAGAACATTTTACAATGATGTCAACCTATGATTAAGTGACATGTGAAGCAACTGTAGCTGAACCAGTTTGAAGCTCTAAATCATTTCAAAGAAGTACTTATATATGTTGTCCAATCTTCATTGCTTCAGGTGAAGGAAAATTAGTTACTCTGACTGGTGATGTTAGCTATGATTATGTAGGTTTTAGAGAGATCTAGCATGTATCCTAGACATGTATGTTGAGTTGATGTTGGGTAAGTATTCAACAAACCTTGCATATAAATGTGTGAAAAGGGGTATTCTAGTCATTTTATATCTAGTGAATATTGTTTGAGTTTTAAATATCTTTCTTGAGGGAGGAAAGAAAATCTTCTTTCTATTCATGAAAATAAAGGTGTGTTTATGGAGGTATAAGGTTGATTAGTGTATGGGTCTATCATTAGTTCAAATTGACATTATCATCATGAATGCACATATGTCAAAGATCACTTATGCTTTCAAGGACATCTTTTCTATTCCTAATGAGGCATCCAAAGACTCATCCAAGACATCAGTTGGTTAAAGTGTAATAGGGTCATATTAGAGGCAGGCGGCATCGGAGGATGGAGGATTTTCCATCATCTCAAGTTAGCTTCTCACTTTGAGATGATGCTTTGCATGAGAAGTATTTTTGGTTTTGGTTATTTTGGTTGTTTTGTTTTTCTTTGTTGATGCTGACGGAGCTGACAGATTTGAAGAATGTATGTTTTGTGAAGATTTTGTTTTGGAGACAGGTTTGGGATTTGGTGTTGAGCTCAATATGGATTGTTGTCCAGCGAGCTTCAAAGAGTATATGATCTTGAATTGTACCCTTTCGCGGTCACTAGACAATGGCAGAGATCTGTTGTATCTCTTAGGGTTCATTGTCTAATAATTCAAGACTCTGTGATTTGAGAGCTTGGGACTAAAGAGCTCAAGAACACAGCTCGAAGCTATGCCTTTCCGAGGGTAGATGAGACAGCATGATGGAGCCCCACTTGGTTCAGGATTTATTCTTTTGGAGAAGATCTTCTATAAAATATGTATTCATATTATGTAATCATCTTTGTTGAGTATTTTAGCATTAAGGGGGGGTACCTTGGTACAATTGCAGGAACAATGTAATAAGGGGGGGAATGTTGGTATATTACATTGTTATGGTTCAGTTCGGTTGGTAGTTTGGTATAACTATATAACTATCCCTAACTATCAACTCCCTCATAGTTTATATACAATTGTAATGTTTTCATGGTCTCTGATCTTTGATTAGTTGATCAATTAATAGAATTATGTGTTTTAGTTGAATGTTGTAGCATTTTTTGTGTGTTAATTCTTTCAATTGGTAATAGAGCAGAAGATCATCCTGGGAGAGCAATTTGAAGATCTAGGGTTTGCAAGTTGTCTGAAGACATCAAGGCATCGTTGGTTGTAGTCTGAAGACAAAGCAAGTCACCATCACAGAAGGAATCATTGAAATGTTGTATATCACTCAAGTTGTAGGTTGATTGTGTTCCCAAAAATTGTGGAAGATTATGGCCACAGCCACATGAGGTGAAACAAAAATTGAGATCCTAGATTGTCTATGACAAATCACAGAAGGAAATATTGAAGCCACTTCTCTGATATTACTTTTTTGAAAGAGGAAATTAGCAAAAAGCTTTATTGTCTATGCACTGCTGCTATCTACATATGGCATTTCATAATAGGGTTTTGCATTGTTTCATTGCTATCTTCTAAATACAGTGGAGAGATATTGGCCAGCTCTATACCTAGTGATAATCTTAGAACAATTGTGTTTGTTGATGATCTTGACCAATGTCAGGAATGTTGGAATGTGGTAATTTCTCCCACATTGCATGAGGAGAACCACATCACATGAGGAGAAGTAAAGATACAACTATTGTCTTGCATGAAGTTAAATATAGGATTTTTTAAATATAGACTTTTCATGATTATTATTATAGTTTGTAATTTGCATGGAGTTGCATGATAATTTTTTTAGATGTTTTTGAGACCTCTATATAATGAGGAAATTATAATGTTTTCATGGTCTCTAATCTTTGATCAGTTGATCAATTAATAGAATTATGTGTTTTAGTTGAATGTTGTAGCATTCTTTTGTGTGTTAATTCTTTCAATTGGTATTAGAGCAAAAGATCATCCTGGGAGAGTAGTTTGAAGATCTAGTAATGTAGAGGCAAATTGGTTGGGAAAGGATAGACAAATTTGACAAGGTTCTACTTCACCTACAAGCCCAAAACGAAGATTTTTATGCAAAAGTGGGAACAACAGAAAGAAATTCTAGTATCATGATGGAAATGTTGGTTTGGGATGTTAGGGGACCCATTCCATCCATTGGTCAAGGTAGATTGGACTTCAGGTTGGTTCTTCCTTCACAAACCCTCCAAAATCACTAGTAGCCCTAAAAATAGAGAACAATCCTAATAACTTCTAGCACTGACCTTGAAATGCAAATCTCAGACAATTGAAAGATACCCTTTATGATTCCCCACAACATATTCCAGAATGGGTTTGGGTTGTTTTGGGAGGTGTGCCCTAACCAATAACCCTCCTAGTGTTTTTAAGCCCTAATTAGGCCTAGTTTATGAAGCAAGTGCCCTTAAATGGAGGCTTGAAACTTTTAGGACTACTTAAACATGTCAATGGCATCCCAAAACCATAGAATTCAACATTCATCTATTGTTAGAATCGACTATCCTCAAACTCCACACTACTATTGCTTCTAGCATGCACTTAGCACATGGTTTTGCTAAGTTTCAATAAAGAAAACTCCTCCCATTCAAATCAACAGCCACAAACTCATTGCAATATATTGATACAAACTTATTACATCCCATTCCACTGATTAAAAGTGACTTAAGTCACTGGAATGGTAAGGAAATGCATAGTTTATAGAAAAACCCTATTCTAGGTTATGGTTGGCAGTTTTTAAACAAATACAGATTACTCACACCTACAGTAGATTCAAGACTTCAAACCAAATACAAACTACACTTAGTTCATACCTCTATCCTCCCACCAATGCATACTCTATGACGCTTCCATACTGAGGAATGCCACGTGTTGTTACAGTGAAATTACACAGGAAACAGGAAATCTAAACTTTTGTATTGGTTTTCTTCTCCAAAAAATGCTTTTTCTTTCACAAGGATTGTTGGTAGGCTTAAAAGAAGCCTTCACCATTCCCTTGTAGTGGTTAGAGAGTGGTTGGGATCGATGGAACTGCCCCAACCATCAAATTTCCTCTAACTACTCTACTTTTTCCAACTACAGCAAACTAATCAGCTTTGTTTGGCAGAGTTACATCTTTTGTTTGGGCTTAACATAGTCTCCAAACATGTTTACAATGTAAATTAGGCTTTGAACATGCCTTAGGATTTTTGAATATGCCTTAGACTTTTTTGAGCATGCCTTAACAAGGCTTAAAAACATGAAGACTACATGACTGTCCTCTATGGTTTTATGACAGTAGTTTAGGCCAAAAATAAAACCTCTTCACCTGATCCAATGTTTTATCCAATCCAAAGTGACCTCCAAGTCCACCACAATGTTTTTCCTTTATAATGTTCTCCCTCATGGAACATTTAGGAACACATAGTTGGCTGCCTTTGAACAACAACCCCTGCTGCAACAAAAAGTTAGAAAAATCAGAATGATAAAAGTCTAAAAATTGTGAACAAACTTCATATACCTCCTTGAAATCTTCATCATCCTAATAAATGTGTTTAAGAGCATCAACCCCTACACTTTGCAACTAAATTTTTTGAACCATACACACTCTTCTACTCAATGCATCTGCCACTTTGTTAGCCTGCCCCTTCTTGTGTTTGATTGAAAAAGTGTAGGCTTGGAGTTGCTCAACCCACTTCATATGCCTATGATTGAGTTTCTCCTGAGAATTCAAAAAACTAAGTGCATGGTTGTCAGTATAAACAATAAATTATTTTGGCAAAAGATAATGCCTCCATTTTTTCAAAGCTTGCACCATTGCATACAATTCCAAATCATAAGTAGAGTACTTTCTCTTAGCATCATTCAATTTTTCACTAAAGAAAGCAACAGGCCTGCCCTCTTGACTTAGGATAGCCCCTATAACAAGATTACTAGCATCACATTCCACCACAAACAACTTATTAAAGTCAGGCAAAACAAGTATGGGTTGTTGTGCTACCTTTTGTTTCAAAATTTCAAAATTGGCTGCCTTTGTCCACAAAAACATACATTTCTGCCCCCCTTTGATGGTATCCAAAATTGGTGCACAAATATGACTAAAACCCCTTATAAATTTCCTATAAAATGTTGCCAAACCATGAAAACATTTCACATCACCTGCTGTTTTTGGAGTTGGCCATGACAAAATGGCTTCTACCTTTGTTGGATCCATCTTCAAACTACCCTGTGAAATCACAAAACCAAGATAGGTGAGTTCTTCCTTCATGAAGACACTCTTTTCCATGTTGATCACAATTGTTCATCATGCACTTCCTCAAAACCTGATCCAAATGTTGCAAATGCTCTTCCTTAGTCCTGCTGAAAATAAGAATGTCATCCAAATATACCACAACAAATTTGCCTATGAAATCCTTCAACACTTCATTCATGAGACACATAAAAGTACTTAGAGCATTAGATAGACCAAATGACAGCACCAACCACTCAATGACCCTCATTTGTTTTGAATGTTGTCTTCCATTCATCCCCTTGTTTGATTCTAATTTGATGATACCCACTCTTAAGGTCTATCTTGGAAAAGTATCTAGCCCCTCCCAAACAGTCCATTAGGTCCTCAATTCTTGGCATAGGGAACCTATATCTTATGGTAATCTTATTAATGGCTCTAGAATCCATGCACAACCTCCATTTACCATCCTTTTTAGGGGCTAGGACTATTGGGATAGCACATGGGCTAAGACTCTTTCTCACCAATCCCTTATCCAACAATTCTTGCACTTGTTTGGCAATCTCTTCATTTTGTGAAGGTGTCATCTTGTAGGCCTCTTTGTTTGGCAAAGTAGATCCCAGTATGAATTCAATTTGATGGCTTATGTCCCTAATAGGTGGCTACTCATTAGGCACTTCTTCTACCATAATCCCCTTATACTTTTCTAGCAATTGTTGCATCTCATTAGGAACTTCTTCCTTACTAGGATCATGTAAACTAGGACTGTTTTTAGGCTTCAAAATTAGAGCATACCTTTGGGTCCCTTCCTCCTTAAGGGCATCTAGAAACTCTTTGCCATTCACAATCATGCCACTTGACCCAACATTCTTTTCTACATGCTCATCAGGCAATGGATCCATTCTATACTTTATACCATTCTTAGTTATGATGAAAGAATTAGTTTTACCATCATGTTGTGATTAAACATTATATTGCCATGGACATCCTAACAGCAAATGACAAGCATCCATAGGAATTACATCACACAAAATTTTGTCCTTATATTCTCATATCTCAAATTCAACCCATGATTGTTCATCTACCAAAACTTGTTACCTTTTATTCAACCATGATACTTTATAAGGACTAACATGAGGGAGCCTTTTCAATTTCAATTTGTCTACCTTTATGGTGGTTCTTGTGTTTGAGGCACCTTCAACATGGTTCTCCTCATCATCAAACTTTCTCCTTCATGGACCGGGGCTGCGCTTCCAATTGGAGAGTTGACACTTTGGCAATCTTCCTCTTGGATCAATTGGTTCCTTCTCTCTCCTCCATGAGAGCTTGAGGCTTGCTTTTCAGGACACTTGAAGGCTAGATGTCCCACTTGGTTGCAATTGTAGCACCTTCCCATGAAGACATTAGGACCTCTCCTTGGTCCACCAAATCTACCTCTCCCATTAGGCCTTCTTCCTCTAAAGCCTCCTCTAGAACCAAATTCTCCACTTTGCTCTTGGGAATTAGATTCCCCTTAGGTTCTTTGGGACTAATTTCTGCCTCCAAAACTGCCCCTACCTCTAAAATTTCTGCCACCTCTTCCTCTATTTTGCTGCTCACCTTTCCTCTTCAACTTCTCTTCAGCCCTTAGTGCCACTTGAAAGCATTTCTCCACATTTTTAGGAGTCAATAAATTGATTTCATCTTGGATATTGAACTTCAAACCATTTCGATACCTTGCCACCTTAGCTTTTTCATCCTCCATGTACCCACAATGAAGAGTGTATTTGTGAAACTCCTCAGTGTAAGTAGCCACATCCAAATCTCTTTTCTTGAGATTTTGTATCCTCTTGTAGATCTACACCTCATAGTCTGATGGAAGGAATTGGGACTTGATCCTCTCCAACATTCTTCTCCATGAAGAGATCATACTCTTTCCATTCTTTACCCTCCCTCCTTGGGTGTAGTTCCACCATGTAAGGGCAACACCTTTGAGTTTAGTTTTTGCAAACTTAACCCTCTTACTTTCAAGAACTTTTTTGTATTCAAAGTAGTTGTTTAGAGCCTCAATCCACTCCATGACTTCATCAGCATTCATCTTCCCACTAAACATGGGAATCTCCATTCGAGCCTCCAAAGAATCCTTGCCAATTGTCTTGATGGCTTCAAGGAAATGCCTTTGATCAGACGGTACTTCTACCTCTTCTTACTCTTCTTCTTCTTCCTCTTTCTCTTCCTCTTCATCTGAACCTTCATCTATCCTTTTCCCTATCCTCAATGCCTTCAACTCTGCTTAGAGTGCTTCCTTGACTCCACTTCTGATCTTCTCTTCCATCTCCTTGAACTTCTTGACCACTTTGGCGGTCATCCCCTTTGGAGGCATATTTCTAGCCTCTCCTTCACTCTCCTCTGCTGACATATACTAGGCCAACAATAGAACCTTTTATGGCTCTAATACCACTATGATGTAGAGGTAAATTGGTTGGGAAAGGATAGACAAATTTGACAAGGTTCTACTTCACCTACAAGCCCAAAATGAAGATTTTTATGCAAAAGTAGGAACAGCAGAAATAAAATCCAATATCATCATGGAAATGTTGGTTTGGGATGTCAGGGGACCCATTCCATCCATTGGTCAAGGTAGATTGGACTTCAGGTTGGTACTTCCTTAACAAACCCTCCAAAATGACTAGTAGCCCTAAAAACATAGAACAGTCCTAATAACTTCTAGCACTGACCTCCAAATGCAAATCTTAGATAATTGAAAGATATCCTTTATGATTCCCCACAACATATTCAAGAATGGGTTTGGGTTGTTTTGGGAGGTGTGCCCTAACCAATAACCCTCCTAGTGTTTTTAAGCCCTAATTAGGCCTAGTTTATGAAGCAAGCGCCCTTAAATGGAGGCTTGAAACTTTCAGGACTACTTAAACATGTCAATGGCATCCCAAAACCATAGAATTCAACATTCATCTACTGTTAGAATTTACTGTCCTCAAACTCCACACTACTGTTGCTTCTAGCATGCACTTAGCACATGGTTTTGGTAAGTTTCAATAAAGAAAAATCCTCCCATTCAAATCTCCTACCACAAAATCATTGCAATATACTAATACAAACTTAATACATCCCATTACACTGATTAAAAGTGACTTAAGTCAGTGGAATGGTAAGGAAATTTATAGTTTATAGAAAAACCCTATTCTAGGTTATGGTTGGCAGTTTTTAAACAAATACAGATTACTCACACCTACAGTAGAGTCAAGACATCAAACCAAATACAAACTACACTTAGTTCATACCTCTATCCTCCCACCAATGCATACTTTATGACTTTGATGTACTGAGGAATGCCACGTGTTGTTACAGTGAAATTACACAGGAAACAGGAAATCTAAACTTTTGTATTGGTTTTCTTCTCCAACAAATGCTTCTTCTTTCATAAGGGTCATTGGTAGGCTTAAAAGAAGCCTTCACCATTCCCTTGGAGCGGTTAGAGATTGGTTGGGTTTGATGGAACTGCCCCAACCATCGAATTTCCTCTAACTACTCTGTTTTTCCCAACTGCAGCAAACTAATCACCTTTGTTTGGCAGAGTTACATCTTTTTTTTGGGCTTAACATAATCTCCAAACATGTTTACAATGTAAATTAGGCTTTGAACATGCCTTAGGCTCTTTGAATATGCCTTAGACATTTTTGAGCATGCCTTAACAAGGCTTAAAATATGAAGACTACATGACTGTCCTCTATGATTTTATGACAACAGTTTATAGATATTTGGACACAGTCCTTTACAACATGGCATCATAGCCTTATTACATCATGAGGATGGTCTCTAGGAACTTAAGAAACTAACAAACAAAATGGAGATCAAAACAAGACATAAATCTCTTGGTGCTCCTGCACCATCTAGGGTTTGCAAGTTGTCTGAAGACATCGAGGCATCTCAGATTCATTATGTTTATCTGCGAGAAGAAATCACTAGTTGTAGTTTGAAGACAAAGCAAGTCACCATCATAGAAGGAATCACTGAAATGTTGTATATCGCTCAAGTTGTAGGTTGATTGTGTTCCCAAAAATTATGGAAGATTGTGGCCACAACCACATGAGATGAAAAAAATTGAGATCCTAGATTGTCTATGACAAATCACATAAGGAAATATTGAAGCCACTATTGGGTAGGAAGTCATCGTAGCTTTAAAGAAATCATAATTGTTGGAAGCTGTAGTGTTGACCAAGGATGAAGCTGCAGATCAAACAAAAAAAATCCAATTGGAGAGCTCACAGTTTTTGAAGAGTGATTGAAATCACAGTGAAAAGAAAAAAAAACACGCTGTAGAAGACAAGTGTCTAGGCCGCATGTAAAACATAGTTCAAAAGAGATCACCACACACCATGGTAGGAGAGAAGCCTGCAAAAGTTAGAAGAAAAAGCCAGTCATAGACACTGCTTAGAGATCTAAAGATCACAATGATAATTGGTTTGTTGTTGATGCAATTAGTGGTTGAAATTAAGGGGGAGTGTGTTGGAGTACTTGGTAACGTTGAGAGGGGGGGTGTATCAGTGTTATAGAAAAGAAATTAAATTTTCACACTTTATGATTGATTTGAACATCAAACATGAATGATGTTTTCATATTCATTAATGCATGAACTAGTGTGTTAAAGGCATAAGTGATCACTTACTATGAACATATGACTTAAATAACAAATAACAAAATAACACTATAAAGCAGAGGACAAATAGCATAACACAGAGATTTTTAGGAGTGGAAACCCTCTGGGGTAGAAAACCACCCAATGAAAATGCCTCACTGGCTTATGTAATAAACTTACCTCACTGGCTACAATTATTTATGCCCCACTGGCTTATCAACATTGCCTTACTAGCTTATTAAAAAGAATCTCACTGATTACAGGCCTCACTGGCTTACAATTTGCTCACTGGCTCATTTCAATCACTTACAATGAATCAAGTAAATCAAGTACAGAGGGATACTCTGTTTCTCTTTGCACCAGACTGATATAAACTCAAAAATGTATGCACGCACTTGCACACCCATCATTCATATTATATCAGATTATATATACAACATATTACATTCTATCCAAGTTATTCTTTCTCTCTACAGACAATTAGAGAATCATAAGTGTAAAATGAAACTGATTTGTAGTTCACATCTGATCAGAAGGTTATATCAAAGAACTACTTCCTGAATCATAATAATATTCAAAATCCTTACTTGTTAAACTTTCCAAAACTGCCAAGTATACCCATACAAAACTAAACAAGTAAATACAATTAACTAAAATTTCAACCGAGATTGCAACACAAGTTAACCACAGGTCATCACAAAAAACTGCCACAGTTACCTCCAAATGCAAATGCCATTTCTGGTTCAAGCTGGTTCACTGTCTTAGGATTTCACAAACAATTGTCATGATTAACTAGTTACAGTTACCACCGAATGCAAAATACTACATTACAAACCACAAGTTTAAACCAAATCACCTTTAGGACTTCAAGTAGAAACTGTCATAGTTAACAACAAATCTGAAACGAGTCCCATGAGGATTCAAGCAATTTTCACAGCATAGGGTATCAAGAACAAACTCCACAAATGACAGATTAGGGTAACAAATGCCGGTTTCACAAAACACATTCTTGTAACCAAATACAAAACAGAATGATAAAAAATTTTCAGTCTTTGATAAAATGTATAACTGAACACATTTTTTATGTAGCAAGAAGACAATAAAACTTCCCATAATATTTTTGCAGTCAAAGAGCAAACCCTAACATACATTTTGTGGGTAACTAAAAAATATACCAAGAGTGTGAGAAATAAACAACAAAAATGGTGAATAAAACTTGCAAAATGACCTTCAAAGTTAAACAAAAACAAAAACACCTGGTAAATGATTGTATTTTGCATTCATTCTCAATAGCCACACTCTTCAAGTCCACTTCCATCTTTCTCACCTCAACTATGATTCTCAAAAGATCTATCAAAGATTCATGGTGGTTTCTGCATATTATTTCATGATTACGCAAGGATATGAAACCCTTGCTCACTACCGATATAGACCAAGATAAAAACTTTGAAAAATGAAATGGTTTGATTTTCTTTTTGCCCATGTATTCCTCATGTAACTAGTGCTCTAGGTAAACCCTATAAAGATAGGTAGAATCCTTAAAGAATGAAACTTTTCAAACTTGTTTTAACCGGCTTAGTGGGTATTTCTCAGCATGTCGATGACAAACCTTTTTGTAAAGTGTTTTATACACTAGAAAATCCAATGTGAGAATACCTTAGGAAAAACAAGCAAATGTATACTATGGTCAACAACTTTAGAGTTAGAATATGCCTTAGTTTTTATACACTTGTAGATCACGAGAATATGTCATCAAATGCCATAGCACAATACCAATATGAAACAAGTATATCATCATGTGATCAAAGAACAAGTGAAACCATAATGTAATCAAAGAACCATGCACATGCACCTGAAACCATATAACCATACACTTGAAACTGATTGAGCCATGAACATATAACAATGTACCTGCCATGAACATATAACCATGCACCTGACGCCATATTAATTGAGATGAACCTTGCATATCACTTACACTATTTTGTCATCAAACTGACCTGTTGCCAAACTAATGAGCATTGTTACACATCATAAAGACCAACAACCAATGTGTCAAGCATATGTCAGCATCAAATGCTAGGAACTCTGAAGATCACTAGATACTATGTCAATATGCCACTATGTCATGAGTACAAATGTCATTGCCACTATGCTAGCATGATACAGAAAGATAATGTCATGAATGCCCACTATCTAGATCACAACATCAACTGAAGAACAACAAACTGAACTGCAATATGAAAGAGAATCAATTGAACTGAGCATGGGCCAACAACATAATCACTATATTTCTAATTGAGCCAACAATGTCAATATATGCCTTGCATTATGATGTCATAGTGCCAACATGTCACATTGCCAACATCAGATATATGCCATCATATATGCCAAACAATAGAATGGACTGAACCAAAACCAAAATGATATGATGGCACTATAGCAACATGAGAAACCATTATCATGTGTCATCAACATGAACAAGCTAGGATAGGACTAACACCATATCCAACTAAGAGAGATTGTGTCTTTGTCATCAAGAACAACAACTGAGGACAATAGAGTGTTGGAATGTGGTAATTTCTTCCACATTGCATGAGGAGAACCACATCACATGAAGAGAAGCAAAGATACAACTGCTGTCTTGCATGAAGTTAAATATAGGATTTTTTAAATATAGACTTTTCATGATTATTCTTAGAGTTTCTAATTTGCATGGAGTTGCATGATAAGTTTTTTAGATGTTTCTAAGACCTCTATATAATGAGGAAATTGTAATGTTTTCATGGTCTCTGATCTTTGATCAGTTGATCAATTAATAGAATTATGTGTTTTAGTTGAATGTTGTAGCATTCTTTTGTGTGTTAATTCTTTCAAGGAATCTATCATTCTTCAGGTAAATTTACAAGTTATTTATTTTCAAACAAATTTTATGCCCTCTATGCAACTAAAAATGTGCTAAAACAGTTTTTCTATGCTATACAGGTTTTATCGGCTATTAATCTTGTATTATCTATATGTGAAATTAATGTCGTTCAAGGAATGGATAAAGCATTAATCCAACGGGCCATAATGAAAAAGTATGGGGATAAATCCCTGAAAAATAGTAAGCAATTGGCAGATAAGTGTTTACAAAAGATAATACAACTACCATTAGACCTCCCTAACCCAGATGAAGTCCAATTAAATTTTTTTTTGGAACGACAGTTGGGTGTATTCAAAATACAAACAAATGAAGGCCATCTAAATTCAAAAGTAGATGCACAAGATGACTCTACACTTACACCAGAAATAGATTAGGCTTATCATGCTCTTATTCCTGCAGTTAAGTGGGGGACCTATTTCATACCACAATTTAGTAGATTGATTGGCTCAGATCCTTCTATGCAAGGCAAGAGTGTTGATTCAAACAAACATACGTCAAATATAGAAAAATGATTTAAATACTTTATACTTTCTTAATGTTATCATTGGGAGCATCTAATAATAAACATTGTTTCTTGTAAATAGAAGCTAACAACTCATAAACAAGTGAAGCTCAATTGGAAACACAAACACCTAAAATGGTTGTCATAGATATACAGGGTGCAAATGGAACAAGTAAGGATCTCAATATTTTTTTTTCAAAGCTACTTTACAAATTTTAATTTGTTATCTACTATTTAGTGTATTAACTTGCTCATTTTCTTTATGATAAAGGAAAAGTGGCAAGCATTCAAAACAAATATCAATGCAAAGTGATTATTAAAGAAAAACACTATAAATTTATAAATATACATTAAAAATGGTTTTTGCTCTTTTCAAAACCAAACTATGTTTGGAACACTAAACTTGTTGTATATGTTGGAGATAATGTTTATTTTATGGAATGTTCCAGAATATGGAAACTTCCATCTCTAAATAGAAACCTCTAGATTTTTCTTTTTCGACACTTCTCTTAGTCATTCTAAGATATTCTAGAGATTTCTATGAATGCTATAAATATAGCAGTAAGGCTGCCATTGTAATCAATTAAGAAATCATCTATTTTCTATGCAATTTGATGTTCAATAATATATTCAAGTGTTTTTTTATTTGTTGCACTCTGTTTTATTTGATTTCAAATACTCTATTTTTTTTCAATATGGTATGAGATCCCTCTCAAATCTTGGGGCTGTAGTTTGTGGGTTTTGTAGTGTTCCCTGTGAATTATATAGGTTGTGTGATTGGAGGTTGATCACCATTGTTTTGTGGAGAAGAAACAAAAATATTGCAGCAAAGAGAAGAATCAAATCAGTAAAAATTGGTGAGAGATTTTTGATTTTAATTCTCATCTCAAAAAGAGGGAATTTGATATAATGGATTCAATTGGTATTTCTTTACCTACAATTAAATTATATGGAAAAAATTATTATGATTGGGTGTCTCATATGGAAATTTTTTTAATGCTTCAAAATTGCTTTGAAATTGTTACTGGTAGTGAAAAAAGACTAGCAAATAGTGGAAAAGATCAAGAAGATTGGGATAAAAGAGATAAAAGGGTAGCAACACTAATCAAGCTTACACTTTCAGAAGAAGTTTTTCTAGAAGTTCGTAATGAGAGAAGTGGAGTCAAAGTGTGGGATATTTTGAAAACTACATATGAAAATTCAGGTAATGTATGGATTCTAACTCTCACTGTAGAATTATACAACATGAAATTATCAAATTCACAAGAACTAGTCCCTCATCTAAGCAAATTAAAGGAAAAGAGAAATGAACTTGCTTCTCTTGGAAAGGATATAGATGAAAAAGATTTTGTGCAAATAGTTTTACAAAGTCTCCCAAGATCTTATCAATCATTTATAAGAGGGCTAGATACTGCTGATAAATTTAAGAAGATAAAATATGAAGAGTTATGTGCTAAATTGGTGTAAGAAGAAAAACATCAAATCAAAGAAAGGGAGTCATTTAATGATGAAGCTTTCATAATAAGAGGGAAACAAAATTACAAAAATACACAAGAAAATCATTCAAGAGAGAAAAATTAGAAGTATGACAATAGGTATACTCCATCCAAGGATTATAATAAAACCAAATGAAAATGTAATTACTGTGGTAAGCTGGGTCATAAAGCAAATGAATGCTATATGAGGATTAAAGATACAGAAAGGAAGACAAATAAGTTTACAAAAAAATTTGATTCTAAAAGTAATGCTCTTTGTATTGCACTTAAAGCAAATGATTCTTATAAAGATGACTGGGTTATTGATTCTGGTGCCACACAGCATATGTGTTATAATAAGGAACAATTTGCATCACTAAGAAATGATAACAATCTAGAGAAAATATATTTGGGGAATAATAATGCTTTGGAAGTTAAAGGAACTGGAAATGTTCAAGTTGATAATGGTGTGTTAAAAAATGTAAAGTTAGTTCCAAAATTGAAGACAAATCTTCTTTCTATATCTCAAATTGTAAATCAGGGGTATAAAATAGAATTCTACAATGACAAATGTCTGATCAAGGATGTGAGTAATTTGCATCACTAAGAAATGATAACAATCTAGAGAAAATATATTTGGGGAATAATAATGCTTTGGAAGTTAAAGGAACTGGAAATGTTCAAGTTGATAATGGTGTGTTAAAAAATGTAAAGTTAGTTCCAGAATTGAAGACAAATCTTCTTTCTATATCTCAAATTGTAAATCAGGGGTATAAAATAGAATTCTACAATGACAAATGTCTGATCAAGGATGTGAGTAATAACGACAAAGTGACTGCAATTGGTAAAATGGATAATGGATTATATAAATTTCAAGAATTTACTTCTAAATGTGGAAATGAGAATATGTGTGCTATTTCCAAATATAATGATATGAGCAAGTTATGGCATGAGCGTATGGGACATGTTAATTATCAAAGCCTCAAGCTTATGGAGAAACTATATATGTTGCATGGGCTTCAAAAAATCTCATCAAGTCACAAGATGTGTGAAGGATGTGCTATGGGAAAGCAACATGTGGAAAGCTTCCCACAACATAAATCATGGAGAGCAAAAACTTCTTTACATTTGGTTCATAGTGATGTAATGGGTCCTTTTAGAACACCATCACTTGCAGGATCAAGGTATGCCCTCACCTTTATTGATGACTATACTAGAAGAATTTGGGTATATTTTTTTAAAAAGAAGGATGAAGTGTTTGATAAGTTTAAAGAGTTTAAGGCATTGGCTGAAAACCAAAGTGGAAGATCTTTGAAGATAATAAGAACAGATAGAGGTATGGAATATATGAACAAAGCTTTTTTAGATTTTTGTAAACAATATGGTATAAAGAAGGAATCAACTATCTCCTACTCACCCCAAAAAAATGGAGTTGTAGAAAGAAAAAATAGAACTATAATAGAAATGGCTAGGTGCATGCTTCACTCTAGAAATATAGAAGTTAAATTTTGGGCCGAAGCAATTTGTACTATAGTTTACATTTTGAATAGAACACCTACTAAGGCAGTTCTGAATATAACACCAGAAGAGACATGTAGTGGTAGGAAGCCTACAGTATCTCATTTTAGAGTCTTTCGATGTAATGCATATGCTCACATTCCAGATGAAAAGAGGAACAAGCTTGAAAGGAAAAGTGAGAAGAGCAAAATGGTTTGATATAGTGAGGAGTCAAAAGGATATAGGTTATATAATCTTAAAACAAATGAAATTTATATCAAAAGGAATGTATGGTTTGATGAAGATATTGAAAGTGAACATTCTCCTACATTATCTTACTTTCCAATATTGATTGAAGAAGATAAGTCTACTTATGCTAATGATCAAAATCAAGGTGTGCAATCTTCTGTAGGAGGAGAAGGAACACAAATTGAAGCGTCAAGTGAAAGTGGTGATAAAGACACATAAAAGATTAGAAGTATTCAAGAAATATACCAAGAAGGCCCTAGAAATATGTTTGCTAACTATGCTCTTATGACTAAGGTGATACAAGTTGACACTCCAAGTACATATGAGGAAGCAAAAGGAAAAGAAGAATGGGAAGAAGCAATGCAAGATGAATACAACTCTTTGATGAAAAATGGAACTTGGGTATTGAGAACTCTTCCAAAAGGTAAAAGTGTGGTTGGCTACAAGTGGACCTACAAAATAAAGTTCACATCAGATGGAGCTATTGAAAAATATAAAGCAAGACTAGTGGCCAAAGGCTTCTCACAAACAAAAGGTATTGATTATACTGAAACCTTTGCTCCAGTTGCTGAAATGAGTTCAATTCGTACAATAGTTGCTCTAGCTGCAAAATTTGGTTGGAAAATTTATCAAATGGATGTAAAAAGTGCCTTTCTATATGGTGATCTTCAAGAAGAAATTTACATGAAACAACCACCTGGATTTGTTAAAAGTGGTGAAGAACATCTAGTGTGTAGATTAAAAAAATCATTATATGGTCTTAAGCAAGCTCCAAGGGCATGGTACTTCAAAATAAATGAGTACTTTATAAATGCAGGATTTAAAATAAGTCAAGCTAATCCAGATGTGTATGTAAAACATAGTGATGGTAAAGTTGTTATTATTGTATTGTATGTGGATGACTTGATTGTTACAGGGGATCACACACATAATATTGAAATAATCAAAGATCAACTCAAACAAGCTTTTTTAATAACTGATCTAGGGTTGATGCACTACTTTTTAGGTATGCAAGTATGGCAAGAAGAAGGAAGAATCATGCTTTCTCAAACCAAATATGCTCTTGATGTATTGAAAAAGTTTAACATGAGTGATTGTAAACCATCTAATACACCATATGAAGTAGGATTAAAATTGAGTACTAATTCTACTCAAAAGAAGGTGGATGGAAAATTATATAGAAAATTAGTTGGGAGTCTTTTGTATCTCACCATAACTAGACCAGATATTGCATATGCAGTTGGTATTGTATCCAGGTACTTGTTAGATCCACACATTGAGCATTGGAAAGAAGCTAAGAGAATATTAAAATATATTAAAGGCACTTATCAACATGGAATTGAGTACAAATATGGAGGAGAGCCTACATTAGTTGGATATACAGATTCTGATTATGCAGGTGATATTGATGACAAAAAATCAACTTCAGGGTACATGTTTCATCTTGGGTCAGGACCAATTTCTTGGAGCAGCAAGAAACAAGAAACATTATCACTATCATCTACAGAATCTGAATATGTTGGTTCATCAAAGGCATCTCAAGAAGCATTATGGCTTAGCAAACTACTTGAAGAAACACAACATCCACAAGTTTTTCCAACTACTATATTTTGTGATAATCAAAGTACTATCAAGCTAGCAAAAAATCCAATTTATCATGCTAGATCAAAGCATATAGAAGTACATCATCATTTTGTTCATGATTTGATAGAAGATCAAGTGGCTGGAGTTAAAATTTTGTGGAACAGAAAATCAAATTGCTGATATATTTACAAAAGCACTACCTGAAGTGAAATTTATCAAATTTAGAAACTTGTTAAATCTCAAGGAAGTTGCTATATAGTAATCTTTTGTAATTATTCTCTCCAAATAAACATTATGGGGGGTGTAGGAGATAATGTTTATTTTATGGGATGTTCCAGAATATGGAAACTTCCATCTCTAAATAGAAACCTCTAGATTTTTCATTTTCGACACTTCTCTTAGTCATTATAAGATATTCTACAGATTTCCATGAATGCTATAAATATAGTAGCAAGGCTGCCATTGTAATCAATTAAGAAATCATCTATTTTCTATGCAATTTGTTGTTTAATAATATATTCAAGTGTTTTTTTATTTGCTGCACTCTGTTTTATCTGATTTCAAATACTCTATTTTTTTTAATAGTATATACATTAACTATGCTTGGCTTCAATGTTGAAAATGATATCCATAGAAATATTGTTGATAATGCCATCCATAGAACTATTGTTGACTTTTGTTTGACATCCAAGCACTAATATATTGTTTGGCATTTATTTATAGATGCAACTAGTAGCTCACTACAAATAATCACCAATATAAAAGCTCCACTACAATCAGAGACAGTAGAAGGTAATTTTAGTGCGTCTAGATTATAAATAAAATAATTATTCATACAAATTCCATGATTAGTTGAATGTGCATTAAATAAAGGCAAGTCTTTGACTCTTTATGTAGGAACGTATTTAATTCCAAAAAGGGAGTTACTATTCGTGAGATACAGCGAAGGAGAGCGAGACGCATTTTGCCACTTTCAAAAAAAGGCTACAGATATCCAAAAACTGCCTCGAGAGTGGAAGCATTTTCTTACCTACCATTGACTGGTCTAGAATATCTTCATTATGAACAATCAAACCAAGTATTTGGATGGATGGCAGGTTTAGTTGATTACTTGGATATTTATATGCTGGGAATTTGAGGAAAATATAAATATCCTTGTACAGGTATCCATATGCATATCTTTAAATCTAGCAATATTAATTATATATATACAGTGTGCCCTTAAATAACTCTAATGAAGTTCGCTCACATTTTTTGCAGAGATGGAAGGAAATTGATTTTCTTAAAAACTATGAACTTTATTCAAAATCAGAATCAGAGGCCAAGGGACCATCTCTACGAGCGATCATTGAGCACTGCATAATTAAAGAGAAGTGGATTATAGAGAGCAATAAGGGTGAAAAGATAGCTATGACTTCCAATGGAACAGATCATACGGTTAAACATTCAAAGGGTTCTGAAAACAAAGAGCCACCAACAAAGAAATTGGAAGAGGAGGGCAAAGAGAAGGATGCTACAAATTCTAAAAATATAGAGGTTCTTGAAAGCAGCAACATGGAGGGAATGAAATTGAAGGAATGTGTAAATGACCAAATGATATTAGAAAGAGATTATTCTGAAAGCGGTGAAGTGGCAGGAACAAAGAACTTGATCCTAGTTGTGAAAGAAAAGAATGGTAAGTTAGATAAAGCATTATTGGAACCAGATGCCCTCAAGAAAGAAATACAAGAACTGAAAGAACTTGTGAATTGCCAGTAGGCCTTTAGAGCTACACCAGAAATAGATGCCTTCAAGAAAGAAATACAAGAACTGAAAGAACTGGTGAATTCCCAGTAGGCCGGCAAGAGTGAAAAGAGGGCTGAGGAAAAGAAATTGAAGTCATGAAGTTGGCAAAGATTGAAATTTGCATTACGCAAATATGATGTCTTAATGGATGGTATACAATCTTTTCAGAGGTTTAGATTCTATTGTGAAGCTGGACAACTCCCATGACCATTGCCTCGTGTGGAAGAGGAGAATGAAGATTTAAATTTCAAATTGCAAATGAATGATGAAAGATAGTCTCTCTTTACCACTACTATTTAAATTAGAGACATGGTGAGGGACATTGAAAAGAGCATAATATTTAGAGACCTTAACACAACCATTATACTATTTATCTGACTATTTAAATGCAATGCAAGGAACATAGTACTTTGGCATCTTATAACAAAGCTTTGAATTAATTATCCATGTGTTATGGTTATATTAAGTGGGAAATTTTATGGTTATATTAAGTGTTATGGTTATATTATGAAAAAAATTGAGGCTTGAATTTGTAGGAAAATAATTTTATGACCTATGATCAAGTGGTGGTCAGATGAGGTCATAAGTTCTTTTTACGACATAGTTTCAATTATGAAATATTTCAAACAATAATGCAATAGTAGTTTTAGTTCATTTTAAAATCAAATTTGTTATACTTGTATTGTGATAAATCTAACTACAAAATTGGAAGCCATTAGAGAACTATTGTTGTACAAAAATATTTACCTTCAGTTGCTCTACACTTTTGTTCCAAGTAGCACTGATGAAGGGGTAGTCAAATACAAAAATATTTGATATTTTTGCATGTATACAATAATTAAAACATGCCACATATGATATACTTTACATAAATAAAAAAATTGTTTCATTTGTTAAGACAAAACTTGTATTCATTACAAAGAAAGTTAACATAATAAGGAATAAAAAGGAGCTATCAACCAAATTAAACATCCATAGTTTCCATGCATTAATTGACAATAATAAAAAAATACTTTTTAAGTTTTACATAAATATAAAAGATTGTTTTAATTAATTATGTTGTGATGCATTCTACAATAGCAACAAAGAGTATTATCAAACCAAATAAATAAACAAATAATAACATATAAGTATATAATATTTATTACAATAAAATAAAACAAAATAATTACTAAAATAATGAATGGTGGCTTTTCGAAAAGTGAAATTAAAAGTTGATAGAGAATGAAATAGCTCTTCAAATAACAATGAAGTAAACAATGTAGATAAAATAAAATAATTCTTAACCAATTCACCCTATTCGTGGGGGTGGTTGGGATCGTCCACTTTCAAGTCCAAGAAAAGATATTAGATGGATGGCACCTCCCAAGGGATGGTGCAAGCTTAATTTTGAGGGGGTATCCAAAGGCAACCCTGGTGTTTTTGCAAGTTTTTATGATCGTTGTTGCCTTGAAAGGTTTTGGGCATAGAACAAATAATGAAGCTAAGACATAGACACTCCTATTAGGATTACAAACATATGTCCAATTCAGAAAAAAGCGTGTAGGTTGAAGGATACTCTATGGTCATTGTCAATTCTATAAGGAATAAGGGGGCTCAAAAATAGAATCTATTTTAATAGAATTCTAAGCCAAATTTGGCATTTGATAGACAAACTCAAGGATTTAACTATTAAACAACTTTATAAGGAGATTATGATATAATCATGGGAGATAACTTAGAAAGATAGAAGTACGAAATGCCCAACTTATTCAATAATGGTCATGTATCATCAAGAGTGTAGGTATCACACAATGACAGTGTGGGATGATGTCCAAGCATGCGAAATTAAGGGAAGTTGTTCCTTGAAGGCTAAGGTACTAACAGATGGTGGATTATGGGAAGATATGGTTGTAGTTCAATTAAATGTATTTAATTTCCCACATTTTCACTAGCTCCCTATTTGGAACACCACGGATACCACCATAAGGTTGAATTCCAAGAAGAGGCAATTCTCTTTTCTCATAGATGTATCTAATTTGTTTTTGAAGATCTTCAATGTCAAAGTGGTGATAATGGTTCATGTGATCAAGATGACATTGGGGGATTTATTTATATCAACTTCTCACAGGTATTGTGTTAGTACTAATATTAACTCCATGTTCGTTTTTGTTATGTTGGAGCCAAGTGAAGAATCTAAAAATTATTTCGATATAAAATAAATTTGAAAATAAACTATTAAAATGAATTGTCCTCATGTGAATTGGGTGCATGGATAAGAAAGAATAAAATAAAGAAAATGTTAATGAAATTTTGAATATCAATCATGCAACTCCATTGAATGATCATGCACGCCTTATGTCTGATCTAGCATCAATTATCAACATACTCCCCCTTGATGCTGAGAGGGCTCACAATTTGATCTCTGAGTGTCAAAAACTAATTTGTTGCATCTCCTTTAGTGCTGATGTATTTCAATTCTATTGCCTTCTTCTGCACTAAATCTTGGATAAAATGATGTTTTAAATTAAAATGTTTTGTCTTGCTATGATGGATTAGATTCTTGGCCAATTTAAAAGCACTAATGTTATCACAAAAAATCACTATGGGCTAAACTTCAATCTCTCCAATTTCTTCAAGAAGATTTCTAAGCCATAATACTTGTGTACCTGCTAAAGTGACTACAACATACTCTGCTTTTGTGGATGAGAGTAATGGAGATTATGTTTTATTGATGATCTCAAATGATACAATGTAGTGTGATTTATACAAGGAGGGAGATGCAGTTCACATAACTACATAACAATTTTAAACATAAATGTATAACAATTTTAAACATAACTGTATAATAGTTTTAACTACAACAATGTAATACCAATTATTAATATAATTATACACCAACATTCCCCCCCTTATTACATTGTTCCTGCAATAGTACCAAGGGACCCCCCCTCAATGCTAACATACTAAAAAAAGATGATTACATAATATGAATACATATTTTATAGAAGATCTTCTCCCAAAGAACAAATCCTAAACCAAGCGGGGCTCCATCATACTGTCTTGTCTACCCTCAGAAAGGCATAGCTTCAAGCTGTGTTCTTGAGCTTTTTAGTCCTAAACTCTCAAATCATAGAGTCTTGAATTATTTGACAACAATCCCTAAGAGATACGACAGATCTCTATCATTGTCTAGTGACCACGAAAGGGTATAATTCTTGATCATATACTCTAAAGCTCGTTGGACAACAATCCATATTGAGCTCAACTCTAAATCTCAAACCTGTCTCCAAAACAAAATCTTCACAAAACATACATTCTTCAAATCCATCAGCATCAACAAAGAAAAGAAAAACAACCAAAACCAAAAATGCTTCTCATGCAAAGCATCATCTCAAAGCGAGAAGCTAACTTGAGATGATGGAAAATCCTCCATCCTCTGATATCGCCTACTTCCAATATGACCTTGTTACACTTTAACCAATTGATATCTTAGATGAGTCTTTGGAGGCCTCATTAGGAATAGAAAAAATGGCCCTAAAAGCATAAGCTATCTTTGACATATGTGCATTCATGATGATAATGTCAATTTGAACCAATGATAGACACTAATCAACCTTATACTTCCATAAACACACCTTTATTTTCATGAATAACCAAAAAGAAGATTTTCTTTCTGTTGATAACTGAGAGGGGGGGTGAATCAGTTATCTTAATTATTTTAAATTTCTATTCTTCTTTAACAACTAATGCAGCATCAAATCACATAAGCATGCATAACCATGGAAGTAGAAATAATCAATATACATAACAAAATGATTTTGACGTGGAAAACCCTATTAAGGAAAAAACCACGGGGTGACTAACCCAAGATTGTATTCTCTATTAAAAGAATAGAGGTACAAAATGGCACTTGCCAATTAGGGCTCACTGCCCAAGCACACTGCTCACAAGAGGCTCACTGCCTACAAGAGACTCATTGTCTCCAAGGTATAACAAAAGTAACCAGGTGATTGAACTGATGAGAAGCATCCACATATGCTGAGGTTTAGTTCTGGTTAGGCTCAATACACTGATCTACTGCACTTCATTCTTCCTCTTCTTTGGTGCTGTTGTCCTGTCACATATCGGACCTATATAGCTATCTTCATGCTACTCTCTACTTTTCTTCACACAACACAACACACCACACACACCTTCATACCGAAATCAATCTAGTATATATATCTGCATCAATGATTTCAATCATCTTTTTAGTCGGCATCCAGAAAACTCAAGATATTTCCAAACTCTGGTCTGTCGGCTGAATCCATGATTACTAAGTGATGCGTATCAACAAGATAGTTATAGAAGTCATTAATCATGTCAGCCAATCATGAATGATACCTCAAGAAACTTGATCACCATCAATATCTTATCCGGATTAAGGTCTGATGCTCTATCGGTCAGTTCTTCCTCAGTCTTCTCTGCCAAACAGGAACCCAACACTTAGGTGTTCATATCTTTTTACTCTTTCATCACTGGAGGCTCAATCTCTGAAATTTATTAGTCATGGTACTTCTCTTGACTTCCCCAAGTCCGCACTTTAGTGAGATACTTCCTCTGAGAGATCCGGACCTGTTTGTCAGACCTTGTTGCATGCTTTGTTCTTGCTCACCAGACCAAAATACTCTTCAATCTGACTTCTGATATAGACATACCATGTCCAGTGGATGTTTGGGATGGACTTTGTTGCCATCAATGACAACACTCATGAAGCCACACAGTGTCTCTTGCCAACAATCTCCCCCTTTGGCATTAATGGTAACACTTAATGAAAAATGACTAAGTGTTATAGCATACTCCCCCTTGGCTAGTGCTCTGTTCTTATGTACACTTTTTCAGAGCTCCCCCTTAGCTAGATTCCACATTTTTCATTGCTCATCACTCCCCCTTTGACATCAATGGCAAAGGGTAGGATCCACACACCAAAATTTCCAAAAATAGTCTATACTTGGCCGCATAAATATATATACATGTTATACTTACATATACTAAAGTATATCTACAAAAGTTATCTTCAAATGGACAAATTTTGTTGCCCAACTCTGCTTCATCCTGTCCAAAATTGAGATGTGACCACTCAACAGGAATGCAAAAGCTTTTGCCCTCTTTAGATCTGTCGGATCACTAGTCCTGGCTATGGTCTGAGCATCAGTTAGGGCCTCATGCATGGCCTCTAACTTAGGGATAATTATCCCTCTAAGTTCACCCATCCTACTTACTATATTCTTCCTTTCCTTTTCAAGTTTCTTTAGTTCATTTAGAATGGCAATAGTCTGACATTCTTGGTTTATTATGGATGTGGTGAGAGGATCAAAAGTCTGAGATAAACTTGACAGTTTATCCTCTTGTTCTTTCACTTTCTTCTCAATATCCTTTGTCACTATAGACCACGATAAACAAAATTTATATATTTCTATGCCATCTTTAAGAGCATTTTCTAAGCTCTTTATTCCAAATCCATATTTCTCCTATCATTTGTTATTAGCCCTTGTACTTTGGAGAATCTCTTACCCAAAAATTCTTTCCAGACTTTCTCTTCTGCTACTTTCTCTAAAGAGTCAAAATGTGTATTAACATAATTAATAAGAGATTTTAGATTACTGGATGAGGAGGCCGAAAGATCCTTCTGGAAGGATGGCATGATCTTCTCCAATACATTGGATGCAATCTCTATTAGCTCATAGTCTTCCATGTGAGACTTCAGAAGTTTTTCTTTTGCCTTTGCTTGAGCAAAGGATGCTATCTTCATTGTTTGAACCGAGGAGAGGGAATCAAAATTGAATGGTCCTTGAAGTAGTTCCGATTCATCTAATTCCATCTTTTCTTTTGTCAGGAAGTCTTTAACTACTTTTGTAGTGTCTCTTGCCAGAGACAGAGTTTTCTTCCCTTCTATGGCCTCAGAGTTGTCATTTGGGGTTCTCTCTATTTGATCTTTTTCTCTTCCCTTGTCTTCTTCTTCTTGACAACTTTTCTCATCTTTTCTTTCTTCTTCTTCAGTTCCGGATTCAGCAGGGGGATCTGGAAGAGAGATGTTTACTTCTTCAGGGACTTCCTCTTCTAGAGCAGAGGAATCTAGATCCTTAGTTTTCTCTTCACCTATCTCCTTTGATTCTTCTTTAGTTTTCTCTATAGGATCTACCTTTGATGTACTTAGTCCTTCATCATCCATGACAGAAGGTTCATTACCTAAGTCCTCTATAACAGGGAGATTAAATTTCATGAAGGCATTTTGGAGGATGTGTTTAGTTTCTTTTGCCACTTTGTCAGTCTCTCCAAGCATAAGTTGATTCATTCTTGCTTTGCTCTAGAGCTCATCCTTGCAATCTTTGAAGATCATGTTCATTTGCTTTGGAGTGATGGAGGGATAGAGCTGAATAGCTATTTGTTCCCAAATCTCCATATCCTTTTCCTTGGCATTATCTTTTTTGAGTTCAAGTACTTTCTCTAAACTCTTGGGAATTAGAGAAATGATTTCAATGAATGCTTTGTTGTATATGTTTAGGTACTTAACTATGGCTTCTTCCAATATCCTTTTATCTGCATCATTATAGTCATCATAGAATTCTATCATTGGTTGCAGATTCCCATCCACAGTAACTGCCTTGACTACATCATCAATGGATAGAGTTGGCCTTTCAACAAACTCTTCTACCTCTTCTTCCTTGCTATGACTGATAGAGGGTTCACTGGATGTTTTATTCTTCTTCTTCATTTTCTTGACTTCCTCATCGGTCTCAGTTTCTTCATCATCCTTTTGACTTGTATAGGACCTTGTTGCCTTTTTCTTTGTTCTCTTCTCTCCCTTTCTGGATGACTGGGCTTCTGATTTTGATGCCTTTTGGCTCTTAGAGGTGGAAGGTGTAGAGCTTTTGGAGGATATGGTCTGGGAGGGGGCTTGTACCGGAGCACTTTCTTTTACTGTTTCTTGCCTTTCTTTCTCTGCCCTTTCCATCTTCTCTCTGTTGGCATCAACTGCCTCCTTCAATATTCCATGCCTCTTGGCGAGTTCTTCTACTTCCCTTCTCACTTTTCTCTTGATCTCAGGTTGTCTTAGTTCAACATGAACTTTTACACATAGCTCTTGGAAGGTTCCAAACATTTCTGCCTTAGGGTCCTTGTGCTGACTCAGCAGGTGTTGGATATGCAGCTCTAGAATTTTCTCATCAACCTCATACCCCATTGGCATGATCCATACTATTCTCGGTTCCACTACCTCCATTAGGCATTGATCAGTGTCTACCATAAAGCACACTGTATCCTTGTATTTCTCAACCAATGATTGGGGGATTCTTTCTCTAGCTTGCATCATACTTTGAAAGTTCTTGAAGTATCTCCAGAGAGCTGTATTTTGAGCCTTGGCATCACCAAGCCCATGCATGTAATCTCTAATTTGAATGGCAACTGATCTGTCATTTTGCCATACCCAACCACTGGATCCGAGTAGCTCATTCATAAAGTAAAAGAACAAACATAGTATTAGCCCACCATACTTGAATGAGTTCTTCTTGTCCTTCTTGATCTTTTGTAGGTTTTCCAACAATTGGCTCAGAAGAAGCTTACAAAGATCATAATCTACATTCTCCCTTAACATCTGATAAGCAGCATAGATTGCAGTTCCAAATATAGAATTCTCCCTGCTGGAGTGATATATCTTATAGCCAATTATCATAGATGCAAACTTGATATCTGGATCAGTGATATCTTCTATAGTCATTGCTCTCTTGTCAAATTTTGATCCAGTACCCTGACTTATAGTTTAATTTTTGACTGATTTGAGAGTAGGCAACCCACTGGATGAGTGCAATTTGGTTATCGCCCTAATTGCATCCTTGGTTATCTTGAATGGCCTCATCAACCACATAAATTTGTCATGCATTCTGCTCAAAACATACCGGACCCAATCATCTTCAGTAAACAGGGGAAATGAATGTAATTTCCAAAATGCTTAGCCCGGATGGCCTTGTACTGACGTTTGAGTTCAAATGATTCATCTATCAGTTCCTTGTGGTAGATATCTATTAGCTTGGATTCCCCAAATTCTTCAATGTTTACATGTATGTAAACCCTAACATCTTCTACATGCATAACTCCATGCATGAATGCTAGAAAATGCACCTAGGGGATCAAATTCTAGGGATTTATAGGGATGTTTTTTGAATTTAGGGTGTGGCCTGTCAATGATCTTCACAACATTTAGAGTAGCCATCTTTCAAAGATTCAAAGAGAGATATTAAGAGTGGAAAATACCTTTTATGCTTCTAGGGTTCATGATATGAGCCGGATCGGATTGCTGGATGAATCAACTTTTGTGGTTGATCTTTGAGAGGTTTGAGACAATTTTGTTGTAGATCTCCTTCTCTCTTCTTCTCGAATGCAAATGTGCAAATGATGAATTAAAGAACCCTTTTATTTCTGCACAAACCCTAATTCTATTTTGCAATAAATGCACAACCTAAGTTATTCCGGTTGCCTTGTTTTCCTTGTTCTAAGAGAGATCTTTTCGGATCACTGAGATGCACCTAGAATGATAACTTACAATGTATATCCCTTTCTCCAATCATTCCATCTAACAACAAATCCAAATATTTCAATTTTGAATTATACCGGATCTAACTGTGAAAGTCCTACTTTTGCCGGATGACTGTCAAACCGGATTAATCTTGGATGATTAACCTTTTCAAATTCTCTGTGAATCTTTCAAATATTTACCAAGGGTTCTTTAGATGTTTCTTTGAGGGCCCTTTTAATCCACAACCTTCCATGTGCCAATTTCAAGCACCAATTGACTGGCTAGGGGAACTTGTTTTCTTTTGTGACTCCCCCTGAGCCAGAGCTCATCTATTTAGTTTTCAGAAGGAATATCAGCACCAGATTCTGGTGCAGATCCATCCCCAACATTTTTTGTACTTCTCTTCACCCAAATCTTGTTCATCTCCCTTTGAATTTCATCTGCATTTACTTTTCCTTTTCCTATGTCTTGGATTTGACTATGATGTACTGGACCCTTTTTGTCCTGAATCTTACTTCTGCAGAATTTAGCAATATGACCAGATCTATTGCAATTGTAGCAAACAATATTTCTTTGCATATTTGACTAGTATCCTCTTAATCTACATTGATTAGCCATATGTCCCATTCTATTGCATGCAAAGCATCTACCATTGAATGAATTGTTCATTTGCATATTTCTACACTCATGAGATTTGTGACCATACCTTTTGCAGTTAAAACACTGACCGAAGAAGGATGAATTAGTCTGATTCATTCTCCTTCTGCACAGATTTGCTTTATGACCAAAGTTATTGCAGTTGTGGTAGTATCCATTGAAGGATGGATATCTTTGAGCATTTGGTTGCCTTACTGGAGGTCTTCTAGGCCTGTTCCTTGAATTTCTTGATCCAGAGCTTTCCCCTTTCTCATACCCCAAGCCTTGCTTGTCATCTACCCTCTTTTGGCTTTCAAGAAGAACTTCAAGTTGAGTAGATCTTATCTTGAATTTCTCTTTGTATTCATTTGTTGTTTGAAGATCCCTTTTAAGAGTGTCTATCTAATTCTCAAGTTGTTCTTCATTGTCTCTAGCTTCTTCAAGATCAGATTCCAGATGCCTGATTATTCTATCCATTTTGTGGCAATCTTCTGACTTCTCCTTGAGAGATTGTTTTAGATTATCTTCACTTTTTCTTTTCTCTTCAATTTCTTGGGTGAATTTCATAACTCCTGATTCCATTTCATGTCTTACCATAATTACCTCTTTTGATAACTTCTCACATAACTTGGTTTTCTCATTTAGATATTCAATAGTATCATTGGCTTCACTTTGACTTGCTAATTGTTGAAGTAGTTCCTTTCTTTTCTTCATTGAGATACTTAGTTTTTCTTTGAGTTCATTTATGAAATCATCAGCTTGTTGCAGTCTTTCCCTCAGGTTATTGACTTCAGAGTGAGATTGCTCAAGATCATCTAGGGCAGACTGAAGTTGTTCCCTCATACCATACATATCCATTGAGAATCCCAGATCTTCCTCAAGCTGTTAGGCTCTGTTAGGAGGAACTTAGCTCTGATACCAATTGTTGATAACTGATAGGGGGGTGAATTAGTTATCTTAATTACTTTAACTTTCTGTTCTTCTTTAACGACTAATGCAGCATCAAATTACATAAGCATGCATAACCATGAAAGCAGAAATAATTAATACACATAACACAATGATTTTGACATGGAGAACCCTGTTAAGGGAAAAACCATGGGGTGACTAACCCAAGATTGTATTCTCTGTTAAAAGAATAGAAGTACAAAATGGCACTTGCCAATTAGGGCTCACTACCCAAGCACACTGCTCACAAGAGGCTCACTGCCTACAAGAGACTCACTTTCTACAAGGTATAAAGAAAGTAGCTAGGTGATTGAACTAATGAGAAGCATCCACATATGCTGAGGTTCAGTTCTGGTTAGGCTCAATACATTGATCTACTGCACTTCATTCTTCCTCTTCTTTGGTGCTGTTGTCCTGTCTAATACCAAACCTATAAAGCTGCCTTCATGCTACTCTCTACTTTTCTTTGCACAACACAACACACCACACACACCTTCATACCGAAATCAATCTGGTATATATATCCGCATCAATGATTTCAATCATCTTTTTAGTTGGCATCCGAAAAACTCAAGATATTTCCAAACTCTAGTCTGTCGGCTGAATCCATGCTTGCTAAGTGATGCGTATTAACAACATAGTTATAGAAGTCATCAATCATGTCAGCCAATCATGAATGATATCTCAAGAAACTTGATCACCATCAATATCTCATCTGGATTAAGGTCTGATGCTCTGCTAGTCAGTTCTTCCTGGATTAGGTGTTCATATCTTTTTACTCTTTCATCACCAGAGGTTCAATCTCTGGAATTTATTAGTTATGGTACTCCTCTTGACTTCCCCAAGTCCACACTTTACTGAGATACTTCCTCTGAGAGATCCGGACCTGATTGTCGGACCTTGCTGCATGATTTGTTCTTGCTTATCGGACCAAAATACTCTTCAATCTGACTTCTGGTATAGACATACCATGTCCTGCGGATGTGTGGGCTGGACTTTGTTGCCATCAATGACAAGACTCATGAAGCCACACAGTGTCTCTTGCCAACACTTTCCTCCCTCAAGAAAGATATCTAAAACTCAGACAATGTTCAGTAGATATAAAATGACTAGAATACCCCTTTTTCACACATTCATATGCAAGGTTTGTTAAATACTTATCCAATATTAACTCAGCATACACGTCTAGGATACACGCTAGATCTCTCCAGAACTTACATAATCATAGCTAACATGACCAGTCAGAGTAACTAATTTTCCTTCACCCACAGCAATGAAGATTGGACAGCATATATAAGCACTTCTTTGAAATGATCTAGAGCTTCAAACTCTAGTTCGGCTATAGTTGCTTCACATGTCACTTAATCATAGGTTGACATCATTGTAAAATGTTCTTTGGAGATATCCAATACCAAGGATGCCTTAGAAACTCTTCCTTCCTATCCAAGTTGGACTCTTCACAATGTTAACACAAATACCTCCTTGACATATCACACTGTAATATTTTCTTCAATGAAATCTATATTAAATATAATTTTCTTCAACAGCATATGGCTCAAGTATTTCTACTTGGCACACATATTTTCTTCATTGGCATATGGCTCTTCCATTTACTTGGCATGCAGCAAAACATTAACCTGTTAATAACTGAGACGGGGGGTGAATCAATTATCTTAATTATTTCAGCTTTCTGAACTTTCTTAATAATTAGTGCAGCATCAATTCAAACAAGCAAACATAACCATGAAATAGAAATACACATGACACAATATTTTTGACATGGAAACCCTGTTAAGGGAGAAAACCATGGGGTGATTAACCTAAGATTGTATTCTCTATTAGAAGAATGGAAGTACAAAATGGCACTTGCCAATTAGGGTTCACTGCCTGAGCACACTGCTCACAAGAGGCACACTACTTACAAGAGACACATTGTCTACAATTTATAAAGAGTGTAATACAATACTTGAACTAATAAGGAGCATCAACATATGCTGGAGTTTAGTTCCGGTTAGGCTCTGTATACTGATCTGCTGCACTTCATCTTTCTTCTTCTTCTATGTTGCTCTTCTTTCACATACTAGATCTTCTTTTCTACCTTTATTCGGCTCTACTACTTTTCTTCGCACATCACTTACAACAACAACACTTCTCATAACTAAATCTATCTTGTATATATATCTGCACAAGTGATTTCATCACCTTTCTAGTCGGCACCCAAAATAGTCAATCTTTTCACAAACTCTGATCTGTCGACTGAATCCTTGCACACCAAGTAATGCGGATCAAGGATATACTTGTAGAAATCATTAATCATGTCATCCAAACATGGTCCATGCCTTCATAACCTTTACCAACATCAGTAACACATTCGAAATAATGTCTGATGTTCTGCCAGTCAGTTCTTCCTCTGTCACACTACCAATCAAGAACCCAACACTCAAGCATTCATATCTCTTTATCCTTTCCACACCGGAGGCTCAAACCTTGGAATCTATCAGTCAAGATACTCCTCTTGACTTCCCCAAATCTGTACTTCACTGAGATACTTCTACTGAGAGATCCAGACCTGTTTGTCGGACCTTACTGACTGCTCTGTTCTTGCTTACCGGACCTCAACACTTCTTCAATCTGACTTCCAGTGAGGACTTATCATGCATTACAGATGTGTGGGATAACCATTGTTGCCATCAATGACAACATTCATGAATCCATATAGTGTCTCTTGCCAACAATCTCCCCCTTTGGCATTGATGGCAACACTTAGTAAAAAATGACTAAGTGTTTACACTATGCTCCCCCTTGGCTGATGCTCTGTTTTTATATACATTTTTCAGAGCTCCCCCTTAGTTGGATTCCTCATTTTTCACTGCTGTTCACTCCCCCTTTGACATCAATGGCAAAGGGTAGGGTCCGCATATCAAAACTTTCAAAAATTCAACTATACTTAGCCGCATAAGTATATACATATGGCATACTTACATATACTGAAGTATGTTTGCAAAAGTTGTCTTCAATTGAATAAGTTCTATAGCCCAACTTTGCTTCATTCTGTCCAAAATTGAAATATGACCGCTCAACAAGAACGTAAAAGCATCTGCCCTTTTTAGATCTGTTGTATCATTGGTCTGGGATGTGATTTGAGCTTCACTTATGGCCTCATGCATGGCCTCTAAATTATGGATAATGATCCTTCTAAGTTCACCCATTCGGCTAATTATGTTCTTCCTTTCCTTCTCAAAATTCTTTATTGCATTTGTGATTGCAATAGTCTGACACGCTTGATTTACTATGGAGGATGAGAGAGGATCAAAACTTTGAGATAGACTTAATAGTTTATCCTCTTGTTCTTTTACTTTCCTCTCAATATCTTTGGTCACTGTGGGCCAAGATAAGCAAAATTTATACATATTTCTACCATCTTTAAGAGCATTTTCCAAGCTCTTTATCCCAATATCCATAACTTTCCTATCATTTGTTACCAGACCCTGTACTTTAGAGAATCTCTTATCCAAAAACTCCTTCCGGACCTTTTCTTCAGCTGACTTCTCTAGAGAATCAAAATGTGAGCTAACACTGTTGACTAGAGTTTTGAGATTACCGGAGGAAGAGGCTGTGGGATCCTTTTGAAAAGATGGCATGATTTTTTCCAACATTCCGGATGCTGCCTCTATAAGCTCACAGTCTTCCATGTGAGATTTCAGTAGTTTCTCTTTGACCTTCGCATTTGCAAATGAAGCTATTTTCATTGTTTGCACCGAAGATAGAGAGTCAAAATTTAATGGCCCTTTTAATAGTTTCGGTTCATCAATCTCCATAGTTACTTTTGTCAAAAAGTCCTTGACTGATTCTGCAGTGTCTCTTGCCGAAGACATATTTTTCTTTTCTTCTGCAGTCACAGAACTGTCTTTTGGAGCTTTCTCCCCTTCCACAACTTTTGTACTGATATCTTCTTTTCCCTTCACCTCTGCTTCTTTCTCCTTTATTCTTTCTTCTCCTTTGGATCCGGAGTCAGCAAGGGAACCCAGAGGAGTGATGTTGGTCTGTTCATGGGCCACCTCTTCTGGAGTAGAGGATTCCAAGTCCTTAGCTGTTTCTGCACCGGTATTCATTACCTCTTCTGTTGTTTTCTCAGTAGACTCTTCTGCAACACTTGTGGTCGAGGGGTCAGACCCCAAGTCCTCTATAATAGGAAGATTAAATCTTTTGAAGGCCTTCTGGAGGATCTCTTCTGTGTCCTTGGCTACCTTGTCAGTCTCGCCAAGCATAAGTTGATTCATCCTTGCTTTGCTTCTAAACTCATCCTTACAATATTTGAATATCATATTCATTGTCTTGGGGTCGATTGAAGGATATAGCTGAATTGCTAATTGTTCCTGGATTTCTAGGTCTTTGGCTTGGGCATTGTTCTTTCTTATTTCTAGTTCCTTCTCCAAGCTTTTGGGGATTAGAGATATAATTTCAATGAATGCTTTGTTGTAGATATTTAGGTACCTGACTGTGGCATCTTGCAATATCTTCTGATCTACTTCACCATAATCATCATAGAACTCAACCATTGGCTGAAGATTTCTGTCCACTGTGACTGATTTGATTATGTCATCAATGCGAAGAGTGGGTTTTTCAACATATTCCTCTGTCTTTTCTTCTTCCTTCTGTCCGGCAGAGGGTTGATCGGATGTTTTCTTCTTTTTCTTCATTTTCTTGATTTCTTCATCAGATTCAGTCTCCTCTTCATCCCTTTGACTGGCATAAGCTCTTTTAGCTTTTGTCTTTGTTCTTTTCTCTCCTTTGCCGGATGATTGTGCTTCCGGTTCTGATGTCCTTGAGCCTTTGGCAGTGGCAGGTGCAGATCTCTTTGATGATCTGGTCCGGGTGGAAGGTTTTGCCAGAGCACTTTCCTCATTTTTCTTTTCTGCCTTCTTCTTCTCTTCCTCAGCCCTTTCCATCTTTTTCCTATGGGCATCAAGTGCCTCCTCTGAGATGCCAAGGCCTTTGGCAACATTTTCTACTTCTTTTCTCACCTTCCTCTTGATCTCTGGTTCTCTGAGTTCCACATGAATCTTTACACTTAGCTCCTCAAAGGTTCCAAACCTTTCTGCCTTTTGATCCTTTGGCTGACTTAGCATGTGTTGAACATGTAGCTCCACAATTTGTTCATCAACTTCATACCCCATGGGCATGATCCATACAGTTCTTGGTTCTACTGCCTCCATTAGGCACTGATTAGTCTCTACCATAAAACATACTGTGTCTTTGTATTTCTCAACAAGAGACTGGGGAATCCTTTCTCATGCTTGCATCATGTTTTGAAAATTCTTGAAATATCCCCACAGGGCTATATTTCTTGCTTTGGCATCCCCAAGCCCATGCAAATAGTCTCTGATCTGAATTGCTATCGGTTTGTCATTTTGCCATACCCATCCATTTGATCCAGGTAGCTCATTCATGAAGTAGAAAAATAGGCATAATATTAGTCCACCATATTTAAAGGAGTTCTTCTTGTCCTTTTTGATCTTCTGTATGCTTTCCATTAATTGGCTCAAAAGAAGTTCACAAAGATCATATTCTGCATTCTTTCTCAGCATCTCATAGGCAGTATATACTGCAATTCCAGATACTGAATTCTCCCTACTAGAGTGATATATCTTGTATCCTATTATCATAGATGCAAACTTGATATCCGGGTCGGTAATATCTTCAATGGTCATTGCCCTCTTATCAAATTTTGATTTGGTGGCCTTAGTTACAATGTTGTTTTTGACAGATTTGAGGACAGGTATTCCTCCGGAGGAGTGTAAACCAGTTACTACCCTAATTGCTTCCTTGGTGATTTTGCAAGGTCTGTTAAGCCATATAAAGTTGTCATGTACCCTACTCAACACATACCGGACCCATTCATCTTCTTCAAAGCAGGGGAAATGAATGAACTGATCAAAATGTTTCTCTTGGATGCCTTTATATTCTGGTTTAAGCTCAAAAGCATCATCTATCAATTATTTGTGATAGATATCTCTTAGTTTAAATTCCCCAAACTCTTCAACATTTGCGTGTATGTAAACCCTAATATCTTCTATGTGCAAAACACCATGCAAAACACTAGAGAAGGCTCCTAGGGGATCTACCTCCAAGGATTTGTATGGATGCTTCTTAAATATGGGGCGAGGTCTATCGGAAATCTTTACTATATTTGGAGTAGCCATCATCAAGGAATCTTACTGAGAGATATCAAGAACAAAGAATACCTTTTTCGTTGTTTAGGGTACACGATGAAATTCAGATTGAGCTGTATGAGGAATCATCTTGATCTTTGGGAGAGGTTGTTGTAGAGCTCCTTTTCTCTCTTCTTCGCATGTGAGTGTACAAATGATGAGCGAATGAACTCTTTTATTTCTGAGAAGCCCTAATTTTCATTCGGCAATAAATGTGCAACCTAATTCATTCTGGTTTTCCTTGTTTGTCTTATTCGGAGACAAAACCCTTTTCGGATCACTGAGACAGATTTTGAAGTTATTCTAGGAGAGTGGTGATAGTCTATCTTCCTTTCATTAGTCATTTGATCTATTTGCAGATCAAGACACCATAGTTTGAATCATACCAGACCGAACTTGTAAGGAATCTATTTTTACCAGTAGACTGTTTTACCAGATCAATTCTGGAAGGATTAGATTCTTCAAATCTTCTTGTAGATCTCTCAAATCTTTACCATACCCCTTTTAAATGTTTCTTGTATGAGCCCTTTTAATCCGCAGCTCTCCTTGTGCCAGTTCTGGCACCAATTGACTGGCTGGGGGAACAAGGTTTTCTTTGTGTCTCCCCCTGAGCCAGAGCTCACCTTTTAATTTCCAGAAGGAATATCAGCATAAGAGTCTGGTGCGGATCCATCCGCTACATTCTCTGTACTTTTCTTCACCCAAATCTTGTTCATCTCACTTTGAACTTCATCCGCATTTACCTTTTGTTTTCCCTTATCTTGATTCTGATTATAATATACCAGACCTCTTTTATCCTGATTCTTGCTTCTATAGAATTTTGCTATATGACTGGATCTATTGCAATTTTGGCAAACAACATTTCTTTGCATATTTGATTGATATCCTCTTGATCTACATTGATTAGCCATATGACCCATTCTATTGCATGCAAATCATCTACCATTGAATGAATTGTTCATTTGCATATTTCTGCATTCATGAGATTTGTGACCATACCTTTTGCAGTTGAAGCATTGTCCAGAGAAGTATGTATTAGTCTGATTCATTCTCCTTCTGCACTGATTAGCTTTATGACCAAAGTTATTGCAGTTGTGGCAGTATCCATTGAAGGATGGATATCTTTGAGCATTAGGTTGCCTTACCGGAGGACTTCTAGGCCTGTTCCTTGGATTTTCTGATCTAAAATTCTTCTGACCGGATCTAGAGCTTTCTCCTTTCTCATATCCCAAACCACACTTGTCATCTACCCTCTTTTGGCTTTGAAGAAGAACTTCAAGTTGGGCAGAACTTATCTTGAATTTCTCTTTATATTCATTTGATGTTTGAAGATCCCTTTTGAGAGAGACAATTTGATCCTTAAGTTTTTCTTCATTATCTTTAGCATCTTCAAGATCAGATTCAAGATGTCTGATAATTCTATCCATCTTGTGGCAATCTTCTGATTTCTCCTTGAGAGATTGTCTTAGATTATCTTCAATTTTTCTTTTCTCTTCAATCTCTTGGGTAAACTTTATAACTCCTGATTCCATTTCATGTCTTACCATAATGATTTCTTTTGATAGCTTTTCACATAACTTGGTTTTCTCCTTCAGATCTTTATTTACATCATTTGCTTCACCTTGACTTGCCAATTGCTGAAGTAGCTCCTTTCTCTTTTTCATAGAGAGACTTAATTTTTCTTTTAGTTCTCTCATGAAATCATTAGCCTGTTTGAGTCTTTCCTTTAATTCATTGACTTCAGAGTTTGACTTCTCAAGATCATCAAGGGTAGTCTTGAGTTGCTCCCTTAAACCATATGCATCCATTTGGATTCCCAGATCTTCCTCAAGCTATTAGACTCTGTTTAGGAGGAACTTGGCTCTAATACCGATTGTTGATAACTAAGAGGGGGGCTGAATCAGTTATCTTAATTATTTCAGCTTTCTAAACTTTCTTAATAATTAGTGCAGCATCAATTCAAACAAGCAAACATAACCATGAAATAGAAATACACATGACACAATATTTTTAATGTGGAAACCTTGTTAAGGGAGAAAACCACAGGGTGATTAACCCAAGATTGTATTCTCTGTTAGAAGAATGGAAGTACAAAATGGCACTTGCCAATTAGGGCTCACTGCCCGAGCACACTGCTCACAAGAGGCACACTGCCTACAAGAGACACACTGTCTACAATTTATAAAGAGTGTAATACAATACTTGAACTAATAAAGAGCATCAACATATGCTGGAGTTCAGTTCCGGTTAGGCTCTGTACACTGATCTACTGCACTTCATCTTTCTTCTTCTTGCATGCTGCTCTTCTTTCACATACTAGATCTTCCTTTCTACCTTTATTCAGCTCTACTGCTTTTCTTCACACATCACTTACAACAACAACACTTCTCATAACTAAATCTATCTTGTATATATATCCACACAAGTGATTTCATCACCTTTCTAGTCGGCACCTGGAATAGTCAATCTTTTCACAAACTCTGATCTGTCGGCTGAATCCTTGCACACCAAGTAATGCGGATCAAGGATATACTTGTGGAAATCATTAATCATGTCGGCCAAACATGATTCATGCCTTCATAACCTTTACCAACATCAGTAACACATCCAAAATAATGTCTGATGTTCTACCAGTCAGTTCTTCCTCTGTCACACTGCCAATCAGGAACCTGACACTCAAGCATTCATATCTCTTTATCCTTTCCACACCGGAGGCTCAAACCTTGGAATCTATTAGTCAAGATACTCCTCTTGACTTCCCCAAATCCGCACTTCACTGAGATACTTCTACTGAGAGATCCGGACCTGTCTGTCAGACCTTACTAACTGCTCTGTTCTTGCTTACCGGACCTCAACACTTCTTCAATCTAACTTCTAGTGAGGACTTATCATGCATTGTGGATGTGTGGGATAACCTTTGTTGTGGATGTGTGGGATAACCTTTGTTGCCATCAATGACAACATTCATGAATCCATATAGTGTCTCTTGCCAACATAACCAACATTTGCAAATTATATTCAATGCCTTCAGAAACCTTCAAACTTGCCTATGGAGTGGTAGCCTCTGCTAGGAGATTAGCAGTCCAACAACCATACAATGATCATCTGAGCATCAATATGCCTTGTTCTACATGTAGGGGGTTTTAAAAGAAAAATAGACGCAATAGTAAAAATATTTCAAATGCAGCAATAAAAAATATGACATTCTTCAACTATTATCTCAAAATTCTCAACACTTTAGTCATGCAATCTTTTGAATACCTGATGCCATCTGAACGACCATGGACCACCTCTAAAAATTGTATGCTTCTCTCTCATATTTTACATCAAAACCCTAATTTATCCATAGTAAGAGCCATCCCACAACTACTCGTAAATATCAAATGCAAAGATTTGATTTTTTAGATTGACAGACTCGCTCAACAATTTTTTTTTCATAGCCCATTCTCAAAATGCTCTGATACCAAATAATGGAGAGTATGTTTTATTGATGATCTCAAATGATACAATATAGTGTGATTTATAGAAGGAGGGAGATGCAGTTCACATAACTAAATAACAGTTTTAAACATAACTGTATAACAGTTTTAACTGCAACAATGTAATACCAATTATTAATATAATTATATGCCAACAGAGAGAGCAACAATGCTTTATTTTTTTGAGCTCCAAGTGATCAAACTAGAACCAAAAGAGAAGCAATTTCTAGATGTAGACTTACGGTCATCCTACTACCTCCCCAATCTAAATCACTAAATCCAACAAGATTGAACATTTTAGAAGTGTAGTAACGAATACCAAAATGTAGAGTGCCTCCCACATACATCAAAATTATCTTGGCGACCTTCATATGTATTTCAGATGGCTCAGTCATGTACCTTGAAACAAGTGAAACTAAATAAGCAATATCAGGTCTTGTGTGAGTTAAAAAATATCAAACTACCAATAATGCTCCTATAAGCTGGCTTGTCAACTATTTCAACACCATCATTTCTACACAATGCAACTCCATGAGCAACTGGAGTGGAGACTAGTTTACAATCAATTATATCAAATTTCTTCGACATGTCTTTGGCATACTTTGTTTGACAAATGAAAATTTCATTCTCACTTTGATAAACCTCCATTCCTAGAAAATATTTCATGAGACTTAAATCTTTCATCTCAAATTCATTCATCATATTAACTTTGAATTCATCCTTCATCTTAGAATTGTTACCCATATACAACAAATCATCAACATACAAACTTATAATAAGAATATCATTACCTTCTTGTTTGTAGTAAAGGGTAGGTTCACTCTTACTTCTCTTGAAGCCATCATCCTGAAAATATCCATCAATCTTGGCATACCATGCTCTTGGTGCTTGCTTGAGGCCATATAAAGCCTTCTTCAACTTGTAGACTTGATGTTATTTTCCTTGCACTTCAAAACCTTGTGGTTGTTCCACATACACTTCCTCTTCTAAGTACCCATTCAAGAAGGCACTTTTCATGTCCATATGATGTATACTCCATTTCTTTTGAGCTACTAATTAAATCAACATTCTGATGGTCTCTTGTTTTGCAACTGGTGTAAATGTCTCTTTATAATCAAGCCCATACCTATGTGTAAAGCCTTTGGCAACTAATCTTGTCATATGCCTTTCAACACTTCCATCACTATTAAACTTGGTCTTGTAGACCCATTTGGTGCCAATCTTCTTCTTGTCATGTGGAAGCTTTGTAAGCTCCCAAGTATCGTTCCTGTGAATGGAATCTATCTCTTCTTGTATTTCTTGCATCCAAACCTCATTAGTACATGCTTCTTCAAAACATGATGGTTCCAAATCAGCCTTGGTAAATAAAGCAAAATTAAGTATCTCACCTATTGGATTTTCTTCACGTGCTTGATTTGCACTCCTTTGATAAATATCACTCAATCTTCTTACATTCCTTGTAGAACTTGGACTTGAAGCTAGACTCGAACTTGGAATTGATGATGGGCTACTTGGTGGACTTGTATCTCTTGGAACTGAAATGTTAGTGGGCTTCTCATGATCAATATCATCAATAATAATGTCATTTAAAACATATTTTGACTTCTCCATATGGCCATTTTGACAACCATAAACTCCCCCTTCACCAAAAATCACATCTCTTGACACAATAAGCCTATTAGTGAGAGGATTATATAACTTGTGAGCCTTACTTTCCTCACTATATCCAACAAAAATACATGAATCACTTTTGGGATCTAACTTTTGTCTCTTTTGATCAGGAACACGAACATAGGCTAAACAACCAAAAACTTTGAAATGATTAACATTAGGTTTTTTCTCATACCATGCTTCATATGAAGTCATCTTCTCAAGTGCACTAGTGGGACTTCTATTCAGAATATATATTGTTGTAGCAACTATGTCTCCCCAAAAAGAATTGCTTAATCCCTTTGTTTGTAGCATACTTCGTGCCATTTCCACCACTGTACGATTCTTCCTTCTAGCTACACCATTTTGTTGAGGTGTGTAGGCAGTGGTGAGTTGCCTTATAATGCCATGCATATCACAATAATCTTTCAGCTCTTAAACAAAATTCTCCTCCATGATTAGTTCTTAAACATTTGATGTTGCACCCTATCTCATTTTCCACAAGTGCTTTAAACCTATTGAATGTATCAAGGGCTTCATCCTTGGCCTTCAATAAATACATCCAACATTTTCGTGAGTAATCATCAATAAAAGTGATAAAATATGGTGACTTACCCAAACTCTTTATTTGCATAGGACCACAAATATATGAATGAATAAGTTGAAGTGGGTAATGGGCCCTCCATGCATTGCCCTTTGAAAACTGTTCTCTTGCATGCTTTCCTTTAGCACATCCTTCACAAATCTCCATGTGTTCTTCAACCTTAGGAAAACCATAAACTAATGCTTGTGATGTTAGAATCTTCAAACTGTGAAAATTTAAATGCCCATACCTGAGATGGCACAACCAACTTGTATCCTCATATGCCATATTCGCAAGGCTACTGTTATGTTCACCAAAGTTCAATGGGAACATCCTATTCTTTGTCATAGGCACAACTGTAACCACTCTATTGCCTTGATTCTTATCATAAATTATACATTGCTGATTTTCAAACACAACTTTATAATTCTTCTCACACAATTGTCCAACACTCAACAAATTATGCTTTAACTATGGAGTGTAATAAATGTCTTTAACACTCTTCATACCTTCTTTTGTATGGACTTCCATAGCTCCTTTTGCAGCAACCTTCAATGATTTGTCGTCACCAAGCTGGTTCTTGGATTTGAAACTTTCATCCATTACTGAAAACAACTTCTCATTCCTTGACATATGATTAGAACATCTAGAATCTAAATACCAAACATCTTTGCTATTATTTTCAGCTTTGGCATAGGATAAAAATAAATGATTTGGAGGATTGTCATCAATTTCTTAAGCACAATTAACACTTTTACCTTCTTTTAATCTACAATCCCTTTCAAAGTGGCCATACCTATTACAATGGTAGCAATGGACATTTCTTTTATCAAATCTTCCTCTAACTCTTCCTCTTGGACCACCTCTTCCTCTTGAACCACCTTTGCCTCTATTTCCTCTTGAGTAATTCTTATTTTGACCTCTACCTTGGCCTCAATTGCTGTTGTTGCTACTGCTGACATCTTCATTCTTTGTGATTTGCAATTTGGATGAAAAAAGATTTCACATCACCTTCAAATGAATCTATTAATCTCTCTTCATGAGACATAAGAGATCCAACTAGGTGATCAAAATGAAGGGTTATCAAATCTTTACTTTCTTCTATGGTTATGGCAACATGATTCCATCTTGGTGTGAGCATTCTCAACACCTTTTTGATCAAAACCTCATTGTTCACAATTTCTCCAAGTGTAGCCATCTTATTGACCACATCTCTAATTCTGACACAATATTCAGTCACACTTTAAGCTTCTTGCATCTTCAAATTCTTGAAGTCTCTCTTCAACATCTACAGCTTGACAACCTTGACTTGGTCACTACCCTAGTAAGCTTCTTGTAGAGTCTTCCAGGCATCTTTGGTTGGCTTTGCATCTAAACTTCTTGGAAATAAGCTCTTATCAAGAGCTTTTTGAATGTGAAACAAGGCTTGAACATTCTTCTTTTTGGCCTCCTTCTTGGCTATTTTTTCATTGGCTATGAGGCATTCCAATCAGCGCCTGGCTCTTGGTAACCTGATTCAACAATCTCCAGTGATTTTTTTAGTGGCTAATATTCACCAATTAGCTAATAGTTGAAATTAGGGATTCAAAATTTGGCTAATAGTACAAGTTGTAATGCAATGTGAATTGCCACATTTTTATAAAATTTTATTTTAGTCTAGCTAAATCACCAGAACATTTATTTTATTAAACTTTTAAACTCAAAGATTCACCAAAATATTTGATACCTGATTAGATTAGATTTGCCTAAATTTTATAAGTTATAGTAGAAAATAAAATTAATTTGCCAATAATATTATACAATTATTGGTTAATTTAGGGCCATATCACTAATTTTTAATCACCACCATCGATTTTGTTTATAATCTAACTACTAGGGTTATATTCCATGGATTAAGATGTACCCACGGAGCTCCAATGCCCATCAATCCCAAAACTATATTTGGGTTGTTGATCTCAATTTATAATTTAATGACTGGGGTTAAATTCTATGAGCTAAATTGTCCCTGTGGAGATCTAATGCCTATGGGCCCAAAATTGCATTTAGGCCATTGATCTCCATTGAGATCAACAACCTAAATGGAATTTCAGGTCCCATGGGCATTGGAGCTTCATGGGTTCATTTTGGCCCATGGAATAGAACCCAAACATTAGATTATAAATAAAATCAAGGGTGGTGAAAAATAATTTAGGACCGGTTTAAAATATTAAATGTTTGATTTAAAATATTAAGGAATTAAGGAATTATAGACATGAGCACTACACCTTAAACTAGTCAGTCAATGCCACCCTCAGGCACTTACTTTTCCATAGGAATTTAATTTTTTGAAAAATGAAGGATTTGTCATGGTAATCAATGCATTTGCTTATTTTTCATCAAGATTCGCTGAGATTTTCTATAAATTTCCAATGATTTAAATAAATTCGCCAATAGAAATAATATTTTTCAAAAAAAAGGAAAGATTTGCCAATTGAAATTAATATTTTTTTAAAAAATGAAAGATTCATCAGGATTTTATATCCTTTTTCAAGAAGGATTTCTTAAAGTTATCACTGATAATCTCCCACAAATATTTTCCTATCAAAAAGGTCATCATTTTGATGCACCAATAATCATACTCATTTCCATCAAATTCTGGAATAGGCAAGGAGTTAGAATTCGACATGATAAACCTTTGGTGAAATTCCAACCATTAAATCTTTAACCCAAAAGAAAATACCTACTTTGATACCAAATGAAGAATCTAAAAATTGTTTCACTATAAAATAAATCTAAAAATAAACTGTTAAAATGAATTGTCCTCATGCAAACTGGCTGCATGGATAAGAAAGATTAAAATAAAGAAAATGTCAATGCAATTCTAAATATCAATCATGCAACTCCATTGAATGATCATGCACACCTTATGTCTGATCTAGCATCAGTTATCAACACCAAGGGAGTCGAAAGATATGATAAGGTCTATATCTGTGGCTTTGATAAAGCCATGTTGGCGAAAGAGACTCAATTTGGTGCTAGATGATGCCATTATCAAGGTGGGCTTTCATCTTAGAGGTGGACAATGATCGACGTTTAACACCTCCACATTGGTGCAATGGGTTCTGTTCATCACAAATGTTATCAGTCACAACGATAATCTTTGCAAACATTAAGCATAGTGAGGCATTACGTTCCTTAAGTTTTCTACAAGTGTTACCCCATCAACGGGCATAGAATGGGCATTTGCAATGGACGAAGACAAAATGGACAGTGAAGAGGAAGATGCCCCTAGGTGGTAGGGATAATGGGTAGATCGTCATCATTTTTGGTTGACACAATGGGTCATTGAGCTAGGAAGGAGTGATAAAATATATAATATATGTATGATAATGTAGCAAAAAACACTATTACATTGCCATGGAGGAATTACCATAGCTTTGACAATAGTAATGAAATATCCTTACCTTTGTAGATTTCTAATATTAATATAAAAGTACAATCCCAAAACCACGTTATCTAGCAAAATAATAATAAATCTTAACTAAAAATAAAACTTTATGTATCCATATATATGTAATAAATAAAATAATTTATTAAAAATCAAATTTTTCACTTTTTTAATTAAAATATATTCAAAATTTACTAATATATTTTAGTTATTAAAATTTAAAAATGTTTTTATTTGTCAACTATTTAAATTTAAAACTTATTTGATTTTTTTTTAAAAATTTACTAAAATATATTTAACAGATTCATTCCATAGAGCTTGGAGTGCATGTACACAGTCTTGTGTAATTTTATTGAGAGAAAATTTGCATTGCTCTAGGGAAAAAGACCCAATCGCTAAGATAGTTCCAATCGCTAAGATAGTATTTGTACATTTAAGGCCCAATATTTTTAAAAGTTTAGTACTAGTAGTTGTAACTTTAAGGTTGTTAGTGTTGACTATAAATACTAATAATTGAACAAAATGTGCCCTTTAGATCTAAAAAGCAACCAATCATGTGATGCCACATCAGTGCACCAACAAAACATGACTTAATGCACACCTATTGGTCCACCGTTTTTTCAGGGGAGCTATTTGACACCTCAACAAAAAGCATGTTGATATGACATCATATTTGATGATGTGGCCCTGAAACTTTAGTTGTAAGTGGGGGCTTTGCCAAGTATACTACTGTAAAAATTTTGGAGTGATAGAAAATTGCCACATATGATTTTGAGAGGCCTGAAGTTAGGATGCTCAACTACTGGGTCCTCTCCCTATGCAATTCATTCAGACTTGTTAGGAGTGGATAGACTTGTAACATCACCATTTCAAAATCATTCAGACGCTCCCGGCAGGAGCCATTTGAATTTGAAATGGTGATTTTACAAACTCTGTCACAACTTCAGAGATTATGCCAGGAGCAGAAACAATAAAATCTACGCCCATTGCCATACAGCTGTGTGTCCGGAAATAAGACAAATAAAGCCTCCTCAAGAATGCTGTAAGATAGGACTACTCTGTTTGTTGCTTTTAAAAGTTTTGTACAACTCAACTTTTCTGCTGGCATCTAATCTCCTTTGATGAATTTTTTATGTTTGCCAAATGTGGTGCTTAAAATACCTACAAGAGCCATTATATTTCCTCTTAGTGAATGCTATCAATTTTCACTAGTCTAAAACTTCATTATATACAATGCAACCCTTAATGGTATACGGATGACACTGTAAAGCTTGATTTGAAAAGTGTTAGTACAAGGCATCGACCTCCTGCACAATGGATTGGAATCGGCGGTTTACACAGCTTCGTACGCGATGGACGACAATGGAATGGATTTAAGCCGAACACGTATTTGAGACGTAATGACAACGAGATTTGACAGTAGGATTTGTTTCGTGCTTCAGAGCAGATTTTTTCCTTGCAACACTGATCATGCCTCCTGAGTAGTGAAACGACGTCGGAGGTTTAAATCAATCTATCTCTGTCAAGTTTCCCCCATTGAATGCAGCTGAGCAATTGCGGGTTGCGTTGGGCGCTTGCGAGTGGAGGAAGAGGTATGAACGCGTTTGGTTTTTTTAATGCTGTTGTGACTATAATCGCAGGCAAAATGTGTGAAAACTTAAAAGCAGTTTCTTTGTTTTAGTTGTTCGCAAGTGTTTAGAGCTTTTCGATTTTTTATTTATTTATTTAGTATTTTATTTTCCTGTTGGACGGCCGAATTTGGGGAACATTAGAAGGATTAAGAAAGATTTTCTTGCTAAATGAGTAGTTTCAGTTTCTTTGGGCGAGAATCTGTATTTTGGTGCTTGCTATTGGAAATATTTAGAAGTGATTTTGTATATGTTTTCTTGCTTTTGCGTTTAGGCGCTATACAAAACTCTGTGTGTTCCATCTGGTTAAAGGTTAAATTTGGTGAGCTTGTCTTTGAAATGTTTTAACATTTTGGTTATTACAGTAAACTATATGCATTCTTTTCTACAGGTTTGAATATGCAGACTACCTTAAATGTGCTCATGCATCTGTCTGTTGGTACTTGTATATGCTTTGTTTTGCCTCCCAAACCCTAGGTTGGGTTTACAAGACAGAATAAGCAGTCTAATCCCCTCACTACTTACTCAGTTGCCTGTGTTATTACGTCATTTACCTTTCTTGCACCATCCTTCCATTAGCCGTGCAGAGTGATTTTACATAATTTGAAATATTTTGTGCGCCAATCTATGCATAGGGGAGAAGACTCAGTAGTTGAGCACTCTAACTTCACACCACTCAAAATTATAAGTAGTAATTTAGTATCACTCCAAAATTTTTACAGTAGTTTATTTGGTAAGGCCTCTTATAATTAAGGTTTTAGGCCCATGTCATTAAATATGCTGCCACATCAGCATATTTTTTTGTTAAAGTGTCAAATAGTTCCCAAAAAAAAGGGAGGACCAATAGATATGCATCAAGTATGGTTTGTTGGTGCGCTGATGTGGCATCACATGATTCATTCAATTATTAATATTTATAGTCAATACTAACAACCTTAAAGTCACAACTACTAGATCTAAACTTTTAAAACTATTGAAATATTGGACCTTAAATGCACAAATACTATCTTGAGATCTTTTCCCGATATGGTTACACATTGCATATAATATGCTGAGCATTGTAGTGTATGTTGCCTTCCCCGCAAGTTTACTCATAACAATATATACCGTTTTTACCAGAAACTTACACTGATATCATGGACTGTGGAAATATCATGATCAAGACATCCTTGCACTATTGGAGTGTTGGGTTAACGTTATTGCTAGTCCAGTCACTCGAATGGTATGTTACATTTAAATATGAGCTGAAATTCTCACAAGGCCTGTGCAGTCTTGAAGTTATGGTGCCAGTCCTTGAGTTCATAAGCCATATCATTATATTGTTATGCTTTCCTCTCATGGCTGGGTGTAATCCTTTACCTAGGAAAGAGTAATATTATCGGATTCAAGCAATATAGAGGATAAACTAGTCCACAAAATATGTGCAACGTCGTATTAAAATCTGGCTCATCGTAACTTCCTTGTCCGATATTTATTAGAACATAGAAAGCATTGAAAGGGGACACAAGCCTAAACCAAAAAGGCAATTAATAATTATTTCGGATCCACGGTACATAAAACATCTTTGAGTTTGGACTTTACAGAATCGCAACTTAGTTGTATGCAAGAAGGTTTTATGTTGAGAATTAAAAGATAATGGATGCCGAAAAAAAAAAAAGTTTAGCAAGGTGATTTTTATTTTGTTGTGCCTGAGTTAGAATTTGTCAAGTGGATGCGAAAATAATTTGTAGGTTGCTCAACCATAACATATAGGGCACTTTAAATATAGGGAAATGTGGTGATCATGGTGGCATTGGTTCGTGTGTGGGACAGATGTATATAGTATAGACATGGAACCTAAATGTGAGTGACATTTGGAATCTAAGAAGTTGTAGGTTTGAAGACATAAAGCATCATAATCTTAATGGAGACAAAGCAACAATGGAGACATGAAATGATGAGACTTGTGGATTAGATCATTTTGGTTGACCATAAATGATGAGGTGAGATCAAGTCTAGACGAAGCATGGATGTCACATGGCTACAAGCTAGATGTGAAAGTGATATGAAACCCCTTTTTCAAGGGCTTAGGGTTATAATCAAATTGTAAAGCTTACTTAAGCCTAGGGGACTTCGATGCAAGATGATCAAAAGATGTATGCATTCCATTGTCATTTGCCAGAATTATATCTACTAGGAATACACAATCTCTCTTATATTTCTTGCACCTTTATGATTTAAAAGTTTGTAGCCACTACATTTAGTGAATTTATTGCCATAGATCACGGGAGGGCTAAAAAATTAATTGCTATGTAGATTGCTTACCCTTTCCTTTCAGTTGTATAGTTATTATAACATCAAATTTAAGGTTTAATTCCAATGATCATAAGTAGAATAAGTAGTAATAAAATCTAGAGTTTAGAGAGTCACGAACATATTTTGAATGATTTAACATTGAGACACAAGAAAGTGACTAGATTATATAATTCATAGCCCTCTTTGGTGAAATTGTGATTAGACTAAGAATTGCATGGCATTTTAGGACATTGTCATGTTGGTGAATGAGAATAAACATGATTCTTGGTTTATAAATTGCTTGGATCTAAACTTTTATACATGTTTAATCTTGTTGGCATAATAGTCACAATGGTATTACATTGTTATTTAAACAAATAAAGCAATAGTTAGTTATAGTTAGATATAAATAAATAAATGTTAGTAATAAATTAGTTTTGGGAAGTTAGAAAGTTATTTCCCGTAGGAAGTTTGTACGGGAAATAATTGTGACTTTAAAAGCAAATGTATTGCATTGTAACAATCATTCGAAGACATTAATATATATTATTTTATGTTTTGTTGTGCATTCATGGGTTGAATAACTGTCTTTGTGTTTGCTCAACCATTTTCAATATGGTATCAAAGTGCTATTATTTTTGTGCTTGTGTGTAAAATCTGCCAATTGGATAATGTGTTTAAAGAAGAATGGTTGAATAAGCGTATGAAAATGAGTTGTGCAAATAATTGGTTGGGCACTAAATTGATTCTATTTGGAGTCGTTCCAAATTCTATTTCCAGGCATGTAGATTTATAGAGAGGTGTCTTAGATAATAATAGAGAAGACTCTACACATGCCATGAATATATGAAAAGTCACTCAACACAATTACACTGGAGGTGCAGTGCATTGACTCTTAGGCATAGTCATAAGAATTTTTGGTCAAAGTCCATGTGGAGAAAAAATGGAAGAACAGCTTCGCACTTTATGTGAGTCTAGAGAAGTCCGTGTAATGGCTATTTGAAAGAATAGTGCAAAAATATGTTTCATTTTGATGTGGGCACTGAATGCTGCAGGAATTTTCATTTGTTGAAGTAGCCTCAATCTTTGATTCATTCGGGAAAGCCTTAATCTAGTTTGCGTAGAGAGAAGATCTATGAGACATCTCATAGAATATTATCATTATAGCATACATAAGCCATAAGCATATTTCTCTAAATGCTATCTTCACACCTCCATTGATTGGAAAAGAGCAGAGTAGAAGGTTTCTTAGAGGAGGTGGCTGATCAATACGGTGAAATTAATTAGGGTTTAAGGGAGGTATGCATTTTAGGATGTTGATTTTAAGCATTGCTATTACTTACATAAACATTAATGTTTATAACTAGCATAGTTGGTTTAAAAGTTCATTATTAAAGTGAGAGTTATAAGGTTCTTGGTTCAAAACTCACAATGATGTAAGAGCATTATTTTGTGCTAAGAACTATTTGGAATGCTATGATTTTATTTGTAGGAGAGATAAGGGTATGTTTTTGCTTTTGGAGTAACAAGGTGGAAAACATTGGAGTTATAAGGATATATTTGTGTTTACACTATATTCCAAAAGGTGCACTTTTGGTGGAATTTGACACCTTGTTCATTTTATTTTATCATGGCTACATCAAACATTTCTTGTGCTCTCGGGGCCATTTATACTACACCTGATAAGGCCTCCAAAGATTTATCCAAGACATCAGTTGGTTAAAGTGTAAAAGGGTTATATTGGAGGTAGGCGGCATTGGAGGATGGAGGATTTTCCATCATCTCAAGTTAGCTTCTCGCTTTGAGATGATGCTTTGCATGAGAAGCATTTTTGGTTTTAGTTGTTTTGTTTTTCTTTGTTGATGCTGACGGATTTGAATAATGTATGTATTGTGAAGATTTTGTTTTGGAGACAGGTTTGGGATTTGGTGTTGAGCTCAATATGAATTGTTGTCCAGCGAGCTTCAAAGAGTATATGATTGAGAATTATACCCTTTTGTGGTCACTAGACAATGGAAGAGATCTGTCGTATCTCTTAGGGTTCATTGTCGAATAATTCAAGACTCTGTGATTTGAGAGCTTGGGACTAAAGAGCTCAAGAACACAGCTTGAAGCTATGCCGTTCTGACGGTAGACGAGACAGCATGATGGAGCCCCGCTTGGTTCCGGATTTATTCTTTGGGAGAAGATCTTCTATAAAATATGTATTCATATTATGTAATCAGCTTTGTTGAGTTGGTTGACTTGCATCCATTTTGTATGCTTTGTGTTTGATCTACAATGTTTCGTTTCCTCTTAATAAAGAGATATTGGATTCTTGGTTTTTTCAAATCCTAATCTATCTTGGTTCTATTTCAACACATGTTTAATTATAATATTAATTATTGTATCTTATTAATATTATCAAACTCATCTCATATATCTAGAGTTCACTTACATTCGACTGATTTTGTTCATTTATTAACATTGGTTATAGGGAAGGATCATTTTATTTCCTTACAACAATATAATACATCAAAAGTGTCACAACATTATAATAAACAAATCCCAATACAATATATTAAAATATATTACAAATATAAATTTGTTATTATCTAACTTAACATTTGACTATAATAGATACTTTTTAATTTCAAATTGAAATTTTATTAATTTTATTGTACAAATTATTACTAATAATTTCTAAATTACAATTAAATATTACATTTGTTTAAAAAATATTATAATATAAATTAAAATTTCAAATTTAATTCACTCTTTTTTAATTTGAATTTGAAAAAATATAATAAAAATATTGAGACTCCTTTTATAATATATTTACTTCAAATCTAATTTTTTATAATTAAAAATATTATTTGATTGTGCTATTTAAATTTTCATAAATTATATTATATTTTCATATGATTAATGGTATTAAGTATGGTATTAAGTAGGATGCTTTGTAATCAATTAATTTATTTTTGTTTTTTCCTATTTTCTCTTAAAATATTTAATATACCAAAGTTAATAATTGTTTCGTTTTTTCTGTAGAAGGTAACAATGCTTTGTAAGGTTACACATCTTCACCAGTGTTAAAACCAGTGTTTGTTAGGCGTTGAGCATTCACAAACAGTGAGCGTGTCTTCTGGGATGGAGTTGGTTGCGAGGAGTTACTATACTAAACCAGGCTGGCGTTTAGCATCTTCTGAAGAAGCAAACGAAAAGCGTGAGATGATTAGGCAGCAGGGTCTTCTCAACGAACAGCAGAGAGCTCGTCTTCTTGACGGCTGGTTAAGTGGGCCAAATGATAACATCCAGATGGGAAATGAGTTCAAAAGCTGTTTGGGACACATGCTTCTTGTACAAATCCAGAATTCAGATGATGCGAGGAGCATATATGCAGATGTGGAAGTTACCCACAAACGAAGAGAAGTGGCATTGCTTTTGTGTGTTGAAGATTGGCATTACGAAGTAGTGTACTGGGTGGGAAAATAGACAGACTTTTAACCCACGACATGTCAGAGAAGGCAATATACCTTTCAGTCAAAAAAATAGATTTATTGAGATGAACAGTTTGATATGTCATATGGGCAAAATATTGGGCGAAGAGGGACTTGCCAATGGGAACGTGATGAGGAGGCAATTTTCTGGAGATTCAGGTAAAGAAGTGATGGATAGCGTGGGAAAGTCTTGTTGGGACAAGTTCAGTCAAGAGCATAAGAAGATCCTAGGGCCAAGATTCATAAGTACTGTTTTCACATATTTAAGTGAGAACGAGGAATGTTCAAAAGTGAATTGGTTTCAGGAATTCGCTTCTCAAGGAGACAGAGAGGCCCTCTGGAACTTTTGGTGGTACATTTGCTCGTCCAAGTCTATTATAGACTTCGTACTATATAGTCTTTGTTTAGTGATGAAGGAATGGGAAGAGGAAGTGTGTCGGAAGAGAATCCCAAGGGATTTCATTATGTCCACCACCATACTCTATTATCTCTCCGAATATATTACAGATGAGGTGTGGAGGATTCAGGCATGCAAGGATGCAACATGTGATGATCGGCAACGTTTCAACGATATGCTGAAAAATCCATCTTCTGCCTGCTACGACAAAACTGGAAATTACCATGTTCTAAACCGGATTTGAATCCAAGCAGCGGAGTATGGGGAAAAGGTTGTGATGAACAAGGTGTTACAATGGGGCGCCCAGCCACAAGCGAACCTTGGTCCAGACCAACAGAATGTCTCTATATAAAGCTATTTGTGGAAATAGGAAAGGATTTGTGAAAAGTCTTTTCAGCAACTCTCATTCTAAAGAACAGTTGACCAATGCAGCAAATGAAGAAGGAATGACTGCTCTTCATTGGGCGTATAGAGAATATGGAGCTGACGTAAGCATGTGTGAAATGATTCTTGAATACGGGGATGTCCGCATGTTCTAGACAAAAGAGGTCGCCTCCCCCTCCACTATGCAATTGAGGTGAAAGAACAAGGCCAAAAAACACTAAAAGATAGGGTAAAACATAACACCAATGAACAGAGAAAACACAGGGCAAACATAATTGAATAACTCAGCAAATTATATTCATCTAGCATTCATTATATCACATCCAGAACATTGTGTCTAACAGCTATGCAGAAATTGTACCCAACAACTCTCTACAATCACATATATATAGCTATAGAACTTTTGAAACCTAGAAGCTTCTAGCTTTCTAGAAAACTCATAAACTTGAAATCTTTTTTTCCTAGAATAGATCTTAGAATGTTCTTTTCTAGAACAGCTCCAAGAATGTTCTAACTTATAGAAAACTCTAGAAACATTCTATCATTTTCTAGACAATCTTAATCCTTAACATGAGGAAGGGAAGACAAATGTTATTGATGTGTTGATTGGGGCAGGCAACAACAATACAGTGTAGAGTGAAAATATCTCTAAGATGGTTACTTGAAAAGACAATGATGGGCTGAGCCCTCTAGATGTGGCCGTCAAGGTAAATAACATAAAGCTAATGCTGAAGCTATTGTCTGTTTCTGAAGAAGCGCTAGAAACATATTTTGATAAGGTGGATTCTGCCAAGCTTCTGCGTGAGTTTGCCTCTCAAGGCAACACAAAAGTTGTGAAAAAACTCTTGAAGAACAGAGCAGATCCACTTGCTTGTGATGAGCACGGCCAAACAACTTTGCACCACGCTTCTATGTGTCAAAATCACTATAATGCACGTATGTTAATTGAGTTCGTTCTCGGGAATTTTACTAGCGAGGAAGAGGAGAAAATTGGTAACCAAACAAGATGATATGGGTAAAATGGCTCTCCATGTTGCAGCTAGGAAAGGACACAGAAGTGTGTGCCAGGAACTTTTAAAAATAAATAACATCCGTAAACTCAAAGATAAAAATGGGCGAACTGCTCTCTATGAAGCAGTTCATGTTAGAATAAGTCAAACAGAATACAGCTGTGCATGTATGTGTCATAGAGTCTTAGTTAGAAACAATAACTAACTGTAGATCTGTCTCTTAGATCCAGTTAACTGTCAAGAGTCATTCACTTATCCGTCTTCATGTGTGTGTTGTCAAACGTATTACAGTTTGCTGTCAATCTTTTTAGCAGACATTTAGGAATGATAGTTGTTCAATCGATTGTATAAATATTCTTCTCTTGTTCAATAAAGATAAGCACTGAGTTCCGTTGTTTTGTCAAGTTCGTTTCTGCTGTTATCTGCTATTCTATTTATTGTTCTGCTGTTATGTTTTCTATTTTGGTATCAAAGCAATATAGTCTTGGGCTGTGTAATATGAGTGTCAGTAATATGGGCTATGAGGTTTGTGAGGTCTGTGTCTGAGTTAGAAGTGTCTCTCGTTGTTGAGTTTGAAAAGGCATAAGCATTTCCAGCAGACGTGAGTTTCTGGTCCATTGGTGTAGGCATCAGCACAGGGTGCTTCCTTACTGTTGAAGAGTTTTTTGTTGAATCCACCTAGAGGAGTTGCAAGAAAGATTGAGGGTGTTCCACGGTGTACCTGAACTTCACATGTGGAGTCTGATGTCAAATGTGTAGACTGCTACTGTTAAGGCTGCCTCTGTTGAGAGGAGGAGTGTGGATTAGTCAAAGTGCTGTGGTTGCACTCACGTCTGCTGTTGAGGTTGCAAAGAGGCAGTGTTGTGCCTTAGTGTGCTCTTGAAAAGTGCTGGCCTCAAGGTGTAAGAAATTGGTAACAATTTCTCTTTGTTGATTTGTTTTTAAAATATGGCAAATCTTTCAGATACTTATCTAACTGAATCAAATAAGTTAGATGGTTCCAATTATGTTAATTGGAAGTTCAAGATGCAGACTTTAATGGAAGGTTACAATGTTTGGAGTATTGTAACTGGTACTGAGGCTAAACCAACAACACCACCTGATACTGTTAAAGGTTGGGAGAAAAGAGAATCCAAAGCAAAGATTCTCTTGCGTATGTCAGTAAAGGATTCAGTGATCCCTCATATTAGAGATATCTCTACCTCTAAAGATACATGGACAACATTGAAAGGTTTGTATGAGATTACAAATACAAACAGAATTTTGTTTTTAAAGAGCAAATTGCTTTCTATTAAAATGGAAGTAAATGAAAATATTAGTGATTATTTATCTAGAATTAAGGAGTTAAGGGATAAATTAGCTGATATTGGTGAAAAAGTCTCTAATACTGATCTAGTAACAGTTACTTTGAATGGAATGGTTAGTGATTATCATGTCTTTATTACTAGCTTGGCTGCAAGGGAAAAGCCACCCTCTTTTGAGAGTTTGGCAAGTATCCTCCTACAAGAAGAAGAGAGGAAGAAGCACATGGACAGCAGAATTCAGAGTGCTGATTTAGCTTTGATGGCCAAAGACAAGATGCCATTCAAAGCAAAGCAATGGTCAAAGAACAAAGGAGGAGGTAAATTTGAGAACAAAAGGTATCAAGAAGGAGCATCATCCAAATCAAATGTAAAGAAAAATAGAAATTGTAATTATTGTGGCAAACTTGGTCATTATGCTTATGAGTGTTGGAAAAAGAAGAATGAGTCCAAAAACAACAAATATGAGGGTAATTTTGTGAAGGGTGAGGATGGAATACGTGATAACCTTCATGATTTAAAGTTGTTTATGTCTGATGTTGCTCTTTCAGCTAAAACAAATGAGTCTAATAACTGGTTTATAGATTCAGGGGCATCTATTCATATGTCATGTCATAGAAATTGGTTTACAAATTTTCATGAGAAAAATGATGGTAGTAAGATCTATTTAGGAGATAATAGGTCTCATGATGTAAAAGGATGTGGTGATATAAGTGTGCAACTACCTAATGGTTATGTAAAGCAACTTTCGAATGTTATGTATGTCCCAGGAATTAAGAAAAAATTGATATCAGTTTCAGCGATTATTGATCAAGGTCTTAAGGTTGAGTTCTTGAAAACATGTTGCCAAGTAAATGATATGAAAGATAATTGTAATGTGATTGTTGAAGGTATTAGAACAGGAGGCTTGTATAAACTTGACGTGAAAGTGGACAGCCATCAAGCATTGGCTTCTACATGTGTATCCACAGAAGAGCTATGGCATAAAAGGTATGGTCATTTAAATCTTCAGGATCTTATTACTCTACAAAGAAAAGAGATGGTGCAAGGTCTTCCAGTATTAAAGGATGATCAAATTAGTTGTGATGGTTGTGCATTGGGTAAACAACATAGAAATGAATTTGCAAAAAGGTCTAATCAAAGGCAAACGGATATTCTTGAATTAGTACATTTAGATGTGTGTGGTCCCATGCAAACTCAATCACTTGGGGGAGCTTCTTTATTATATTTATTGATGATTGCACAAGATATACTTGGGTGTATTTATTAAGAAATAAGAGTGAAGTGTTTGAATATTTCAAAGAGTTTAAAAGTATGGTGGAAAAACAAACATCTCATGATATTAAGATTCTTAGATCAGATCAACGGGGGGGAATATACTTCAGAAAAGTTTGTGAACTATTGTAAAACTAATGGTGTTCTTAAGCAATACACAGTTGCCTATAGTCCAGAGCAAAATGGTTTTGCTGAAAGGACAAATAGGACAATTGTTGAGTGTGCTAGGAGTATGCTAAAAGAAAAGAACCTCCCTAACAATTTGTGGGCTGAAGCAGTTAGTACAACTGTTTATTTGTTGAATAGAAGACCTACAAAGTATCTAGCAAATAAAACTCCTTATGAAGCTCTTAATGGTGCTAAACCTATTGTTAATCATTTGAGAATTTTTGGAAGTAAGGCATTTTGTCATATTCCAAAAGAGAATAGAAGAAAACTTGATGCAAAGTCTATAAAATGTATTTTTATTGGTTATTGTGTTGATCATAAGGCTTACAAGGTGTATGATCCATCTACTCATAGGGTGTTTGCTTGTAGAGATGTTATATTTCATGAATTTGCTGATGATGTTCAAGAGGAAGAAAAGGAGGATAAAACTACATCATGGAAACTACTTGAAGAAGACAATGGAAGTTCAGATATTGGTGATCAGCAAACCCATGATCAAAGTGGACATGAAGTAAGGCAAGCTGAAACTACTCCTATCAGCAATGAAGCATTAAGAAGATCAACAAGGTAAGTAAAGGCACCAATCAGGTATTATGACTATGCTCTAATGGCTCAAGTAATGAGTGTAGATGAACCTCAAAATTTTGAAGAAGCTAAGGATCATAAGGAATGGATGAATGCAATGCAAGAAGAATATGATTCAATTATGGATAATGGTACTTGGGAATTGGTTGAATTACCTGCAAATATAATTCCTATAGGCCCTAAATGGTTATTCAAGACTAAGTTTAAAGCTGATGGTACTATTGATAAATTCAAAGCTAGATTAGTTGCAAAAGGATATACACAAAAGGAAGGAATAGATTATGAAGATACTTTTGTGCCTGTAGCTAAAATGAATACTATTAGACTTATGATTGCACTTGCTACTAAGTTCAATTGGGATCTTCATCAAATGGATGTTAAGTCAACATTTTTAAATGGTGATCTAAAGGAAGAAATTTATCTTGTTCAACCTGAAGGTTTTGTAAAGAAGGGAAAAGAAAATTTGGTATGCAGGTTAAAGAAAGCATTATATGGTCTCAAACAAGCACCAAGATCTTGGTATGAAAAAATTGATAAATTCTTCTTTCAACAAGGGTTTATCAAGAGTAAAAATGATCCAAATTTGTACATAAAGAATGAGGAACATGGGAATTTTGTTTTGATTTCATTGTATGTGGATGACTTAATCATAGCAGGAAGTGCTATAAGTTTGATTGATGAAATCAAAGAAGATTTATCACAGGCATTTGAAATGAAGGATCTTGGCAAAATGCATTATTGTTTAGGAATTGAAGTATGGAGACAAGATGGTAAGACTTTGATTACTCAAAGTAAGTATGTAAAGAAGTTGATTCAAAGGTTTAATATGCAAGATTGTAAAGCAGCATGTACTCCATTAGAACAAAATTTCAAGTTCTCTTATGATAATGTTACTTCAGAAGCCAATGGGACTTTGTATAGAGAAATGGTGGGAAGTTTGAACTACTTGACCACTACAAGACCAGATATTTCATATTCTGTCAGCATACTTAGCCAATTCATGGCTAATCCTCTTGAGACTCATTGGATAGCAGCAAAGAAAGTCATTCGATACCTACAGGGTACCATAAACTTTAGCATTGAATATACTAACCATTTGAATGTTGAGTTGACAGGTTATTCAGATTCTGATTGGGCAGGTGATCCAGATGATCGTAAGTCAACAATTGGTTATGCATTTAGCATAGGATCAGGTGTTGTTTCTTAGAGCAACAAAAAGCAACCAACTGTTTCTCTCTCATCTACTGAAGCTGAGTACAAAGCATTGTGCAGTGCTACCTGTGAAGCAGTTTGGCTAAGGAGAATTCTTGGAGATATGGGACAAAAGCAAGGAGGACCAACTCTAATCAAGTGTGACAATCAAAGTACAATCAAGCTTGCAAACAATCCTGTTTATCATGCAAGATCAAAGCATATAGAAATTCAACATCATGTTGTAAGAGAGAAAATTTAGTCTCAAGAGATAGAGCTGCATTATTGTAACACCAATGACAATGCTGCTGATATATTCACTGTCATTGGGTAAAATAAAATTTGTAACATGTAGAAATCTGTTAGGAGTCGATCAAAATTTTGTTTTCCTTAAGGGGGAGTGTTAGAATAAGTCAAACAGAATATAGCTATGCACGTATGTGTCATAGAGTCTTAGTTAGAAACAATAACTAACTATAGATCTGTCTCTTAGATCCAGTTAACTGTCAAGAGTCATTCACTTATTCGTCTTCATGTGTGTGTTGTCAAACGTATTACAGTTTGTTGTCAATCTTTTTAGCAGACATTTAGGAATGATAGTTGTTCAATTGATTGTATAAATATTCTTCTCTTGTTCAATAAAGATAAGCACTGAGTCCGTTGTTTTGTCAAGTTCATTTCTGCTGTTATCTGCTATTCTATCTATTGTTCTGCTGTTATATTTTCTATTTGTTCAAGGAGGCATCGATGATGTCGGGGTGATTTATGATTTATTGGATTATTCCATTAGGGACCGCAACGGGCTGACACCACTGCATGTGGTTGCTTCAGAGGGCAGAATGTATATATCAGATGTCCTTCTCCGACACCACTAGAAGACTGAAGGATATGTGAGGACACCAGACGTCCTTGGACAGACAGCGCTTCATAAAGCCACTAAAGGGGAACACGAGGATACAGTCACAGTCCCGTTGCGTTGGAGAGCTGACCCACTTCTGGAAAGAGGTAGTGATGGGCGAACAACACTTCATTGTGCTGTGCAGAATTACAATGGAGAGCAAGCAAAAGCAGTTGCTGAATTGTTGTTAAACAAGTGTGAATCCGATGAAAAGAAATTACTTTTGCTATGGGCATCCGCTGCAGGGTTAGGCACTGCAGACCAATAGCTAAGGGATTCTCCACTCAAAACCTTTCTTTTACAACAAAAAGAGTATTTCACTAAAAAAGTAGGGGAGGAAAACAATTTGTTAAGGACAGCTGCATGTCTGGGTGATGTTGAGATGACCAAAGAGTTGCTTAGTAGGTGTTCTCAAATCGGGGACATTATGAATGAATGAATGAATGAGTTTTAATAACGTCCATGAGACCCAAAGTCTAAGGGACCTAGCACCAACACATTAAGCCCCCGTCAAGTTCTTTTCTATTTCTGCTCTTCTCTTATGGATCTTGACCAAGAGATGGGCTGTATTGTGAAGCCTCTTTTCCTCAAATAACTCACTTGGATTGTCAACATTCATGTCATTATCCTATTGCATACAGATATCCTTGTAAGCCTCACACTCCGTGACTAAATTCCGCTCAGTTTCCACCGCAATTTTACTGTAGAAAATGCAGGTCCTATCTTCCCACCTTTCCTTGGGAACCGTCCATCTACCAGTTTCACACCTGAGATGGTGCGATCCAGTTCTCAATTGAGCAATTAAGATCCTAGCCTTACCCTTGAGATTGGCACATAAGTAGGCTTTATCACCATGCTCCCCAGATGGATTGAACTCTTTTATGTAATGCGCTTTTTTCCGTCCAATCAGATTCGACCACATGGCAGCCCTGGATTTATCTAACACAAACTTTTTTATGTCCTCTTTGGAGTTAGGACAATCATGTAATTTAATGCCCCACTTTTCCAACCACTTGATGTTTTGCTTCATCCAATTCTTCTTCCGCCGATCTAACACCTCATTCACCGTTATATTGGGCCACCGATGACTCCCCATGTTTTCAACCTTTTTTAGATAACTTAGTAACCGAGTTACCGCTGCTGCCTCCATTGGGTAAGCACCAGCTTTGGCCAATAGGATCTCATACAGAACTGTAGCTTTGACTTTAAGACTACTAGTGATGAGATGTTTTTGGATTCTTTCCAACTGTTTCCACCTATGATTCAAAATGCTGCTCCCCCAAACCTCACACCCATATAGGGCAACCAGTGTCACTAACAACCCAAAAAGGGTTCTCTTGGTTTTCCAATCCCAAAGCTCAGCTTTCCTGCACCTATTCTGGAGAAGGTAAGAAGCTCTCCACCCCTCTATATCATTTGCATTTTGCAAGTTTCCCGATTGAGCCTATTGTGAAAAATAATGCCAAGGTACTTGTATTCTTCCACAGTTTCCAGCGGGCTGCCTTCAAAGATAAAACTAATTTGCTCCTGTTTCCTTTTTAGAGAGAAGATCATGACTTTAGTCTTGCTAACATTCACTTGCATCGCAACATCTTGACAAAAGAGCTGTAAAGCTCTCAAATGATCCCTCAGAGCATGGGCTGTTTTATCAATAAGAATGAGATCATCCGCATATAACAACAATTTTACCACAAAACCAGCCAAGTGGATGCCTCCTCCTTCTGTGTTCTCTAACCATTCCTCGAGTTTGTCTATGTAAAGCCCAAACAAAGTGGGAGAAAGAGGACAGCCCTGTTTGACCCCAATGTTGCTGCCAAAGCACTCAAACATGCCTTTTCTAGTTCTGATTTTTGCTCTAACAAGTTCATAAAGTTTGTGAACAGCAACCTTATACTCATCCAGAACCCCAAGTTCTTCCATCCTTTCCCCCAATTTGCCCCTAGGAACCATGTCAAAAGTGGAGAATTACTTTAAGCCCAAGGAAGAAACATAATGTTGAGACAGGTATTCCAATAAATTTATAATATTTCACTCTTTATTTAATTATATTTATGACACCAGATATTTTATTATTATAGTGCGTTTGTTTGTCTGCAGTTTGCAAGCAAATTCAAAGCATTGCAGAGCAGGGAAATGATCAACCAACTACATCTGACAATCTGGGTAAAATATAATCCATCTTATTTTCTAAACCAAAAAAGAATGCTTAACTATTTTTTGAGCTTATCCAAACTAGTTATTCATAATTTTATAGGAAGAAGTGACTTTGCACATGGTCTTGCTGCATTGCTTTTGAACCCTTTTTTAAAACCTCCTATTACAGTGGGTATTTCTGGTAGTTGGGGTATGGGAAAATCAAGTCTGATGGTACAGGTAAACACGAAATCCTATGTTTTAAATTGTTTTTTCTGCTTACTCAAAATTTTAATATGTGGCCTAAAGTCTAGTTCACTTTTGTTCATTACAGACATAGGGCATTTTGTTGAAAACAACTGCACAACTGGCATTATTGCCATCCCAAATGACAAGTTCCAAAATGACAAGTTCAAGTTTTCCTGGTTTTCAAATTTTATAACATACAGAAAAGGGCAAATAGAAATACCACCAAATCGAGACAAGCATAGATTTATTGGTCAATGACACGAAACTAGAAAATAACTTCTTTCAAATTATGAAGAATAAGATAGTGGAATGCTGGATGAAGATAAAAAATAAAATATCAGGCGAACCGAGTAAGGTAAAATTTAAATTTAGAAAATAATACAACTCTTTCACTTCAACGGTTTCCGCTAACTCAATGTCAAATGTGATTGTTTACCAGGAAGGACACTCACTTCGTAACTTTTTAGAAAAGTACGATGCTAAATATCATCATATATTTAAATCACTAGCTGCTATGGATGGCAGTGGCATGGTAAATCTCTCAGCTTGAGAAAAGTTCTCAGTATTGCCTTTTCTTGTAATATTTTTGTCTAACTATTTCCCAATTTTTGTTCTCAGTTCAAAGTAGAAGGTCAACAATCACAGTCAGAAATTGATTCTCCAACAGAGGGAAACGTGCCTGCTATTTTAACTGTCCGACATAACGCATGGAAATACAGGAATGAATCAGAAGCATTGGCTGGCATGGCAGTGGAAATCACAAAAGGAATGGAAGGAATAATGACAGAGGCCCAATGGTTGAGCACATGTTTGAGAAATACTTGGAGAAATCAGAAACAGGTTATCTGGATTGAAATTTTTTTTCCATGCCTCCTTGCAGTTCTATTGGCCATCTCGTTTACATTGATCGTATGGCTGCTGCTGGATAGATACCAGATCAAGGAATCAGTGGAGCTAAAATTTGTATCTGTTCCGCTAGCTCTAGTCATTATGGTATGGACTCTGGTAAAGAAAGTGATGAGCACTGTAAATCCAGTGAGTGTTCAATTAATGAATTATATAAAACTTCCAGACGACACTGAAAAGCTTGGTTATCAGGAACGGGTAATCTCTGATATTACTTTTTTGAAAGAGGAAATTAGCAAAAAGCCTTATTATCTGTGCACTGCTGCTATCTACATATGGCATTTCATAACAGGGTCTTGCATTCTTTCATTGCTATCTTCTAAATACAGTGGATAGATCTTGGCCAGTTATATTCCCAGTGCTAATCTTAGAACAATTGTATTTGTTGATGATCTTGACAGATGTCACGAATCTGTCATTCTTCAGGTAAATTTAGAAGTTATTTATTTTCAATACAAAATTTATACTCTCTATGCAACTGAAATTGGGCTAAAACAGTTTTTTTTATGCTATACAGGTTTTATGGGCTATTAATCTTGTATTAGCTGTCTGCGAAATTAGTGTCGTTCTAGGAATGGATAAAACCTTGATCCAACGGGCCATAATGAAAAGGTATGGAGATAAATCCTTGAAATATAGTAAGCAACTGGCAGATAAGTATTTACAAAAGATAATACAACTGCCATTAGACCTCCCTGACCCAGATGAAGTCTGATCAAAGAAGTTTTTGGAACGACAGTTGGGTGTATTCCAAATGCATACTAACGAAGGCCATCTAAATTCATTTGTAGTTAAGAATACACCAGAAATAGATGAGGCTTATCGTGCTCTCATTCCTGCAATCACCTCGAGGACCTATTACACAGCGCAATCACCTCCGATGCCTATTAGATTCATTCTTAGTTTACATAGGCCTATGCAAGGCAAGAGTGTGATATGATTGAGACATAAACACACATCAAATATATTAAAATGATTTAAAAAATTTATACTTTTTAACGTTACCATTGGGAGCATCTAATAATGAACATTGTTTCTTGTAAATAGAAGCTTACAACTCAGAAACGGAATCAAGTGAAGCTCAACCGGAAATACAAACACCTGAAATAGAAGATAACAACTCAGAAACGGAATCAAGTGAAGCTCAACCGGAAACACAAACACCTGAAATGGCTGTCATAGATATATAGAGAGCAAATGGAACAGGTAAGGATCTCAATACTTTTTGTGTCAAAGCTAATTTACTATTTTAAATTTGTTCTCTGCTATTCGAACTCACTTATTTTCTTTATGATAAAGGAAAAGCGGCGAGCATTCAGAGAAAATATTAATGCAAAGTGATTATTAAAGAAGAAACATTATAAATTTATAATTATAGATTAAAAATGTTTTTTGCTTTTTTCAAAACCAAACTATCTGCCATTCTTCCAAACGCTTGGAGCACTGAACGTGCTGTATGTTATAACTATGCTTTGCTTCATTGTTCAAAATGGCATCCGAAGAAATATTGTTGATAATGCCATTCATAGATCTATTGTTGACTTTCTTTTGGCATCCATGCACTAATATAGGTTTTGGCATTTATTTATAGATAGCTCACTACAAACAACAACCAAAATATGCATACAAATTCCAAATATTCCGCCACAATCAAATGCAGCAGAAGGTAATTTTAGTGCGTCTAGAATATAAATATTCCATGATTAGTTGAGTAACATTTTATATTCTATATTCACGAATGAATGTGAATTAAATAAAGGCAAGTCTTTGTGCAGGAGAGTCAAATCCCATAACGGATTTAATTCCAATAAGGGAGCTGCTATTCGTGAGATACAGTGAAGGAGAGCGAGACGCATTTTGCCACTTTCAAAAAATGGCTACAGATTTCCGAAAATTGCTTCGAGAGTGGAAGCGTTTGCTTACCTACCATCGACTGGTCTGGAATATCTTCATTATCAACAATTAAACCAAGTATTTGGATGGATGGCAGGTTCAGTTGATTACTTCGATATTTATATGCTGGGAATTTGAGGAAAATATAAATATCCTTGTACAGGTGTGCATAACTTTAAATTAATTATATATATAGTATGCTCTTAAATAATTCTAATGAAGCTCGCTCTCATTTTTGGCCAAGATGGAAGGGGATTGATTTTCCTCAATCAAATCTAGATACCAGGGGACTGTCTCTATGAGAGATCATTGAGCTGCATAAATAAAGAGAAGTGGGTTATAGAGAGCAATAAGGGTGAAAAGATAGCTGCGATTTCCAATGGAACAGATATGGCTAAACATTCAAAGGGTTTTGAAAACAAAGACCCACCAACAGAGAAATTGGAGGAGATCAAAGAGAAGGATGCTACAAATTCTAACAATAGAGGTTCCTGAAAGCAACAACATGAAGCAAATGAAATTGAAGGAATGTGTAAATGACCAAATGTTATCAGAAAGAGATGTCACTAAAGGTGGAGATCATTCTAAAAGGGGTGAAGTTGCAAGGAAGTTAAAGTAGTGGAAACAACTTCCTACGCCAATCTTGAGAAGAAACATATGCAAAACTTTTTAAAAACTGATGTAACAATTAAAGAAAATCCAGAAGCACATTCAAAACATAACATAAACAGTGAAACACAAAACACAACACCAGATATACGTGGGGAAAACCCTTTTGAGTGAAAAACCCAACTCCAAAAGCTTTCTCAATGTATTTCAAATCCAACAACAAGATTACATACACTTGCAGAGCAAGTTTATTACAGGAGTATCACCAATAAACAACTCTGGAGGAATTCAGGCAGCATTCTGACAACATAACAATACCTGCAAACTCACACTATGCAAACTACTCCTCAAGCCTCCAATTTATAGACTTCTGGCTATACAAAAAATGATCTGTGGTTTTACAAAACCATGTGTGAAGTTTCTTAGCCAAGATTCCAATCCCAAAATAAGCTCTCACGTCCAAAATGAAATCCCCTATTTTTGACCCTTACAGATGTCATAGAATTGTCATAATATGCCTAAAAATAGGCCTTCCATCATATACTAACATGTGGGAATCTTTTGACACCTAATAAACCAATTTTCAATGCACCAACAATGCATAACAGTTGTAGGAAAATATTAAATGAAAATGACTATTTACGGAAAATATGCAAGGTTGAAAGACCTCATTTCCCAACATTCTCCCACTTGTCAAATACCTTGCAAGAGCCAGGGGAATCACATAATCATGGATCAACTGCTAGGGGCCAAGAGGCCCATAGACTCGAAACACCACCTAAATTTTGTTGTGCTCACGGGCTTAGTTAATGCATCTGCAACATTTGCCAGAGTCTCTACCTTTTCCAACTTCACCCTGCCATCCTCGACCATATCTCTCACAAAGTGATATTGAACATCAATGTGTTTGGTCCTGGCATGAAAAGTCAGGTTCTTCACAAGGTAGATTGCACTGACTGTCACAATAAACTGTAACTGCACCATGTTTCAATCCAATATTTGAACACAAACACTTTAGCCAAATGGCTTCTTTATAGGCATGAGTAGCTGCCATGTACTCTGCCTCAGCAGTGGACAAAACGACCACAGCCTGTCGTTTGCTCATCCAATTGATTGTACCACCATTAAGAGTAAACACATATGCACTAGTGGATCTTCTACTATCGACATCACCAGCCCAGTCTGAATCCACAAAACCAACAATACCCAGGGACTGCTAATCTCTTGTACCATGAAAACAAATAGAGTACTCTAATGTACCCCGGAAATATCTAAAGACCCTCTTAACTGCATCCCAATGCACTCTTCTAGGATTAGACATATAACGAGAAAGAACTCCCACTACTTAGGCAATGTCTGGTCTTGTACAGACCATAGCATACATTAAGCTTTCAACTGCACTCTGGTAAGGCACTTTGCTATTGTCTTCCATCTCCAATGGGGATGTAGGACATTGTTAAATAGAGAGCTTCGTTCCCAATATAATAGGAACACAAAGTGGTTTACAATCCTGCATGTTAAACCTTTGCAAAACTGAATAAACATACTTACTCTAGCCAAGCCATAGCTTTCTATTCTCACAATCTCTTCTGATCTCCATTCCAAGTATGTGTTTTGCTACACCAAGATCTTTCATTTCAAATTTCACAAAGAGCTGAGATTTTAATTCTGTAATCAAACCTTTGCCTTTCCCAATAAACATGTTATCAACATATAAATCAATTACTAGGAAACGATCACGATTAGATTTAAAGTATACACAGTGATCAGATTTAGACTGTACAAATCCCAAACTCAACACATAAGTATCAAATTTCTGGTACCACATCCTAGGACATTGTTTAAGGCCATACAGAGATTTCTTTAACTTACAAACCAACTTACTTTTACCTTTCACCATATAGTGCTCTAGCTGTTTCATGTAAATTTCTTCTTCCAAATCACCATGAAGGAAAACAGTTTTTACATCCATTTGTTCGACCTCTAGGTCATAAGCTGCTGCAATAGATAATAAAAATTGAATGGATGTCATTTTAGCAACAAGAGAAAATATCTCACCGTAATCAATACCCTCAACCTGAGAGTATCCCTTCACAACCAACCGTGCCTTATACTTTTCAACATTTCCATTTGAACCAATCTTTTTCTTGAACACCCATTTACATCCAACAAGTTTACATCCTTCAGGCAAAGGTACAAGGTCCCATGTATCATTTCTTTCAAGGGCTGCCATCTCTTCATCCATAGCAACTTTCCAGGACTTTGCATCATTCATACCCAAAGTGTCTTGCACAGATCTCGGTTCATCAATGTTAGTATTCAAAGCAAATATATACTTCCAATCATCAGGTGAATACCCATACCTTTCAGGTGGTTGCCTATGCCTTGTTGACATTCGAACAAGCTAAGGTGGAGGTTCTTCCACTTCTTCCTCCTCTTCACCCTCTTCTAAAGATTCAGAGCTTGATGAGCTCTCCTCAACTTCTTGTCTATCTTTGGGTCTCAATTCAACATTCTGAGGCATAGAAGGAAGTTGAATCACATCTTTTTTCTGTTCTAGTTGAAAAGTAACAGGAGAAGATTTAGTCTCTAAAAATGACACTTCTGGTATAAATTACCTTATGTGCAACAGGATCCTAAAACTTGTATCCTTTCACACCATAGCCGTAGCCAATGAAGATACATTTGACAGCCTTAGAATCCAACTTTGTTTTCTTCTCCTTAGGCACATGTGCATATGCCTCACAACCAAAAACTCTCAGATGTCTAAGTGAAGGCTTTTTCCCCAACCATGCCTCCATTGGTGTTTTATCAACAAGCGTTGATGTAGGAGATCTATTTATCAAATAACAAGCAGTGGCTACAGCTTTAGCCCAAAACTTTTGTTCTAGACTAGCTCCACTCAACATGCTCCTAGCCATCTCCATCAACGTTCTGTTCATTCTTTTAGCAACTCCATTCTACTGAGGAGAATATGGAGTTTTCTTTTGTCTTTTAATCCCGCAATCTGTACAGAATTTGTCAAAATCTACACAACAATACTCACTGCCATTGTCAGTCCTCAAACATTTAATTTTCTTTCCAGTCTAAGTTTCTACCATAGCCTTGAACTCCTTAAAACGACTGAAAACTTTAGATTTACTCTTTAAAAAATATACCCATGTTCTCCTACTGAAATCATCAATGAAAGTAACATAATAAACTGATTTACTAATAGAAGCAACATCAACAGGACCCAATACATCCGAATGGATTAGATCCAAAATACATGAAGACTTATGAGAAGACGAGTAAAACTAAACACGGTTATGTTTGTCATAAATACAATGTTCATAGAAATCAAACTCTAGATTGCAATCATTCAAACTTTCAACAAGGTTCTTATTTTTCAGGGCTTTCAAACCCTTCTCTGCAATGTGGCCAAGTCTCTGGTGCCATAACATAGTCTTCTCTGCAGGCAACTTTGATTCTATAGACAGAGCACCCATGGGTACCCAAAAGCCATGACCATCCGCAGAAGAGAAAACCATCTCTTTTTTCAGCGAAGTAGTTTCTGTCTTGATTTTATTAGAAGTGCTATTGTACTCAACCATGCATGCATCGAGATGGTACAATGTACCTAATCTACTTCCTCTTGCTATCACCATAGCACCTCTCACCATTTTCACACCTGCTTCAGAAAACTGTACATGCACACCCACATCTATTAGCTTGCTAACAGATAATAAATTTTTTGCTAGTCCTGGGATATGCAAGACACCATCAAATCTTCTAACTCTACCATCAGAAAATTTCACATGAATACTACCATGGCCAACAATGTCAAGAAAAGAATTATCACCCAAATACACCTTACCAGCATCATAGTTTTCATACTTACTAAACCAGTTTCTGTTAGGAGTCATGTGGAAAGATGCAGCTGAGTCTATCAACCATGCATTATCACCTACACGAGTGGCCAAGGTTGCAATAAAGGCATCTCCATCTTCTTTTTCAGACTCAGAATCAGAATCTTACTTCTTCTTCTTCTTTTTCTTCTCTTCTTTACATTCCTTTCAGAAGTGTCCGGATTTGCCACAGTTCTAGCATATTGCCTTGGACTTACCAAGAGATTTTGATCTCCCCTTATTCTTGGACTTATAACGGCCACGCTGGTTCTCATCTTTGCCTTGTTCTTTTGGTCTTCCTCAAACACTCAAAGCCTCTTTGGCATTCAGGGAAGCCTTCCTCCTCATCTCTTCAAAGAGTAGAGAACCAACAACATCCTCCATCTTCAGAGTGACTGAAGTGCTTCCAATGGCCATGACTAGGCTATCCCATGAGTCTGGCAGTGAACACAGCAAAGTTCGGCACTTTTCTTCTCCATCCATTTTCACCCCAACTGAGGTCAACTGAGTCACCAACATATTGAATGTTTTCAGATGCTCAGAAATTCATCCACCATCTTCCATTCTCAAGGAATACAACTTCTTCCTCAAGAAAATTTTATTTACTAAATATTTAGCTTGGTATATCTCACCCAACTTCTTCCAAAGCTTCTTTGAAGTGGATTCTTCATGGACATTTATTAAAATCAAGTCTGCAAGACATAGTCTTATGAGACCTTTAGCTTTTCTGTCCATTATATCATATTTTGCAGCCAAAGTTGGATCCGTAGGCCTCTGGACATTTTTATCCACTACATCCCACATATCTCGATCAATTAACAGATCTTCCATTTTCAGCTTCCACATTTCAAAGTTTGTGCCAGAAAATTTTTTAACCTCCATTCTCCCAGATGTGCTCGCCATCTGAAAAGCCTGCAACAAGATCACAAAGTATCCTCTGCACAAGCTCCCACTCAAACCTTGATTAGTACAAAAAACCCAACAACCCACAACTAAAACCAAAGGTGATCAGGCTCTGATACCACTTGTAAGGAAGATAAAGTAGCGGAAACAACTTCCTATGCCAATCTTGAGGAGAAACATATGTAAAACTTTTTAAAAACTAATCTAACAATTACAGAAAATCCAGAAGCACATTCAAAACATAAGATAAATAATGAAACACAAAACACAACACCAGATATACGTGGGGAAAACCCTTTCGAGTGAAAAACCCCACACTCCAAAAGCCTACTCAATGTATTTCAAATCCAACAACAAGATTACATACACTTGCAGAGCAAGTTTATTACAGGAGTGTCACCAGTAAACAACTCTGAAGGAATTCTGGCAGCATCACAATACTTGCAAACTCACACTATGCAAACTACTCCTCAAGCCTCCAATTTATAGACTTCTGGCTATACAAGAAACCATCTATGGTTTTACAAAACCATGTGCGAAGCTTCTCAGCCAAGATTCCAGTCCCAAAATAAGCTCTCACGTCCAAAATGAAATCCTCTATTTTTGACCCTTACAGATGTTATAGAATCTATCATAATATGCCTAAAAATAGGCCTTCCATCATAAACTACAATGTGGGCATCTTTTGACACCTAATAAACCAATTTTCAATGCATCGACAACGCATAACAGCTATAGGAAAATATTAAATGAAAAAAACTATTTACGGGAAATATGCAAGGTTGAGACACCTCATTTCCCAACAGAAGTAAAAGAAAAGAATGATAAGTTAGATAAAACATTATTAATGGAATTAGATGCCCTCAAGAAAGAAATACAAGAATTGAAAGAATTGGTGAATTCCTAGCAGGCCGGCAAGAGTGAAAAGAGGGCTGAGGAAAAGAAATTGAAGTCACAGAATTGGCAGAGATTGAAATCTGCATTGCGCAAATATGATGCGTCAATGGAAGGTATACAAACTTTTCAGAGGTTTAGATTCTACTGTGAAGCTAGGCATCTCCCATGGCCATTGCCTTCCGTGGAAGAGGAGAATGAAGACTTTTAATTTCCAAATGTCAAATGGATGATGAAAGATAGTCTCTCTATTTAAATTAGACTTTGAGGGTGAGGGTGAGGGTGAGGGTGAGGGTGAGGGTGGGCATTGCAAGGAACATAATACTTCGGGACCTTATAACAAAGCTCCAAATGAAATATCCATGTGTTATGGTTATATTAAATGGTAAATTTTAAGTTTTGGCTTGGCTAAATTTAATGTTCCCAGTGTGCTTTTTATAGTGATAAAAGCTTAATTTAGATTACATGTAAAGTAATATCTAAGATTAATGTTTTTATTATTGCAAAAGAGAATAAGGTCCTTAATTAAGAGATATAGAAATTAAATATCTAGATTAAGGTTAGCTAGGATTCAATACGGAATCAAAATAGTAAGTTGTAGTAATATTTTCAGGTTAATGCTTAGAATTATGATTTCCTAATTATTTTATCAAGTTATAGATTTTTATGGGAGGTTTAATGTCTTGACATTTATTTATTTGATTGTATAGGTAATTGATGATGTGGACCAAACTAATGAAGTAGAAGGTGGTACATAGCTTTATGGGAAATTATTGGTGATTGGTAATAATGTATAAGTGGACTAAAAAAGGTAGAAATTTAGAGGCCATGTCAAGTGCAATGACAATAAGAGAATTAAACAATCAACAATGAAAACAAAAATACCAATAAGACCTAACCCAAAGTGAATCAACTAAGAGCACCAAGGAGAATTCATGGAAAAAAAAGGAACCTAGAAAATGCCATCAACAACCTCAAATAGACTTGTGGTTGGAAAAGGAAAATAGACAAGCATGTTGAAAAATTGAGAAATATTGGATTAGTGGTGGAATTTATAGCTTAACTACATGACTTGGAGGTGGACCAATCCAATGTAGAAAGAAATTACATGGCTAAATTATTTGAGGGATGAAAATCATTTCATCCTTAGAAGTCCTAGGTGAATTCTAGAGAAAACAATGAACCACCAACTAAATAATACAATCTAAGAAATAATAGCTCGAAAATTAGAATAAGTATTAGGAGAAATCAATGAAGGAAGGCTATTGAGACCATAATCACTTGTGTGTGGGATAATGTTGGAATTTATGTATAAGATTGAGACCAATGTCTTGTCTATACATATTTGGGTTGCAACCTATGTGGTTTTAACCTAGGGAATTCACTTAGTACACTTATTCTATATCAGATGTGATCATGGAATCTTAAATAAAACCCCTAATTTCATTTCTACCACTTCATTTTGAATATTTTATATCCCATCCTAGTACACAAGTTCTATTAAAATATCCTCTTTTTTATCATATATCTTAGGTACCTATTTTTTATTGATATTTTTATACCTCTATTCATTTATACCCCTCATACATGCAACTAAACATTTCATTGCCACCACTGTTACACTCATACCTAAATGAAAACTCTTGAATGAATTTTTATAGGAGATTATGAAAATAATATATATAAAAAGTATTTTTACATTATAACAATTTAACATTGATTCTTAGAATGGAAAATATAATTGAAAAGTAAACTATTTGATGTGAACATGTGATCATTCATCTTAGTGCTTCTAATTCCCATCTTAATGTTTCATCATGAAGTCATCTTTGCTGACCATAAGTATACTGATCAAAGTTAAGAGCATGACATCCAACCATGGACATCATTGCATCTCACTACTTTACAGACCACATGTATACTCAACACAACTTGACTTGACATCGATCAGGGCATGACATCCAACCATGAACATTAGCAACCCATTATGAACCATCAGGAGTATTATTGAATATCAACAACCATGAACATCAGTATCATCATTGCACCTCTGTTACTATACTGGTATATCATCATCACAGGGTACTGAATTCACTCTAAATGTTGACACTTATCTCTAAGTGTTGACATCAATGAAAACACAATGACAACACATTGCTAACATGATGCCCATAAGGATAGTCATTTCTCATTTGCTAAACATATTATCCTACAAAGTGTACATAGGTTAAATACCTCTTTTTGAATCAAACCTATATCTCTTGTATAGTGTACAAACACCTCGATTATTTTAGCCATTTAGGACTAAACAAATTTTTATATAATCCCTACATAAATAACATAACCAATTTCTCTTTTTGGTTTCATCAACACCAAAAGTAAAGAGATAAACTTATATTTTTTTGCCTAACTTCCTATCTCTTAGACCCAACCCCAACCCATTCCACACTCTTACTCTTAATACTTAAGAAAAAAATTAATGTAATTAGCCTCTCTACCCTTAATACCTAGTGATAGATCTATCTATTTTTTCCCCTATATTAAATACCCCATTATGCACTCACATGCTATGGTATTGCCTACCTAGTGATGCCCTAAATTTGTGACCAAATTCTTGTACAGTTTTGGTTGCATGTCTTGACATTATATTTGGGTGACCTCTAATGTGTTGAATTCTATAATTGAAATTATATGTGTATGTAGCAATATGTCTCGTAATGGCATGTCCATAATGTGATTCTTGTATGTAAAGTGTGAATAGATAAGAATTCTATGTGTGTGAACCTATGACAAGGAAGACTCTATGAAATAGTAGCCTAAGTCATAAGTAGTAGGGGGAAGTGAAAGGTACTAATCAATCTCAAGGCCTTAGTGGAGCTATATAGCTAGCAATGGAGAAGAGTGAAGCTCCATGATTGTTCTAGTTGAATTCAGATGAAGCCCACCTTGGTTGTAGCTAGATGGTGTTTGTTTCCATTATAGTGGGGTGGTGCTCATCTTTATTACAACAAGATGACATTGCCCTATTGTAGCAAGATGATTGCCTTGTGGTATAACAAAAGATTCCTTGGTCATAAGAGCTTGGGCCCATGGGAGAGGTTACTTTCTTCCAATCCATATTGAGTGTCCAGTAAATGTCTATATGTTGTATTCTATTTATGGATATTTCTATAAATATGTCTTAGCTTGTGTTTGTGTATATAAATGAATATGTTTTAGTTATAGCTAGCAAGTCTCAGGTCTTTGTAAGCACCAAAAAGATGCATGGGCCTACATGGTAATCCTATGATGAGCTATAATCCTAAACACATACATGTAATCATGTATATATGATCTCCGCAAGTGTTCTTGGCAATAAGTGGATTGGATTTCCCTTCATCCTATCTCTTCTAAACCCTAGCCAACTTGTGAAACCTTGTTCTTTCTTCATTTCCCCTTTGTCGCCATTTCTTCTTCTTCACTTTTTGGCCTTGTCAACATGGTCTACAAGTGTTGTAACATGGGAAATTCATCTTCCATAAGTCCATTTCATCTATTTCAAACCTTTAGAGGCTTCCATTTAACCTCCCAAACCTATCCCCATTTTTAGTTTTTGCCTAGCTTTCCTCCTTCCTGGGTTGCCCCTATTTATTGTAGGGACAACCCCCGGGGGATACTACTAGTGAATTGGGGGATCCTTCTTAATTTGTCTGTTTGACCTATTTCAAAACCTAGATTGCATCTTTGACCTCCCAGTACCATGCTCCAACCCACAAATTTCACCCAGTAGTCCTTCCTAGGGTTGCCCGGGGTGAACTAGGAGACCTTGTTATGTTTTCCTGCATGAGTTTCTCTTCAATTCATGCCCATAATAGCTCTATTTTTGCTCCAGCTTGCATGAAAATTTGACCCTAACTGAGCCTAGTATATTCTAATCCCATTCATCACTCCCAATCAACCATAATTAGCTCAATTAATCTATTCTTAACTTCTCTATCTCTCATGCCAACTCCAATTCCTTCATGAGTGATAACCTTTCAAGCTTAGATCATTGTTCAATCAACCCAATCTACTACCTAATTAATTAAGTTCACTAAGAAGTCAACCCTGTTAACTCCTCAATCTAATTAATTTAACTTCCTAATCAATTCCACCCATTGTGTTCTCTCCAACACTATAAATACCCCCTCCATCAAGCAATATGGGAGGCAAATTCATTTTTGCAACCATTCATTAGCTTGGTTATTGCTCTCCACTTAGCATTCATATGCTCTTCGCAAGACGTAGGTGCCTTTTTCTTTTAGTTGTATTGCCTAAGCTTTTCAAAAAGATTCATTTAGTGTTGTTATGCTCACCAATTTTCAAGCCAAAGTGCTTCAATCCAAGCTTTCATAGCTCACCCAATCCAAGATTTCATAGCTCACTTCGAATCAATAGACATTCAATCCCCGTTGCCAAGAGGAGTACCCTCTTGTTGTAGAGGAAAGGAAAGATTACTACAAAAAGGATTTCAGAGGATACATCAGGCTCATGTGCCAAAGAAGATATAGGTTCTTTATGATTTCAATTGTTAATTAAATCATCATTGCTCTAGGAATAATAATCTTCTTGTTGTAATTTCCTTGATAGGTTTATTTTCAAGTTGATTAGATTAGTTTTACTTTGAGTAATTTAAATTGTGATTCTAGATTAATTCCATTCCAAGTATTTTAATTCTTAGATTAGCTCAAAAATCATTTTTGAAAACATAAAAACATAGTTTAAATTACATTAGGTAATCGCATATTTAATTGCATCCATACTTCAAATCTAGATAATTAGTTTCTTTTGTTATTCAAATTCCAAAAAAAGAACCAAAATTTGTATTGCATTCATAATTAATTGCATCCATCAAAAACCAAAAAATACAAGAATATTAGAAGAGATTAAAATGAAAAAAAGCATTCAAACTCATTGATTTCATCATGAGGTCAAAAAGTTAAGAGAACTCATAGCAAGCCTTAGATAACATCACTAAGTCAAAGATTGAACTCTGTCCAACTCTTGGTCAACCCTAGTTAAATTCATTCTTCTCTAAAGTATTTGATGTGCATAGGAGTTAGAAGTGAGTGTGTTAGGGCTATCCTTGAGGAGATAGACAAAATACATCTTAGGCTACGATTGACACAAGAAGAAATTAAAGAATAAGAACAAACCCTTAGGATCATCCAAGCAATACAAGAATGCAAAAACCATCTAAAATGCCTAAGAAACATCAACAAATATAATCGACATCCATCTAGGTGTTGGAGCACAAGGAATCCTAATAGGAGATTAATGGCTAGTGACCCTTTGGGTCATAGGGTTATCTCCACCATCATGATCATAGAATAAACAACAGACAATAGACCCCAGAACTAGGTAACCACTCTCTATGACGTTTTGATCCCATGAGAATAAAATCACCCTTGGGTTCCACTTCCACTCGACTAGCTTCTTCCATGAGAGTAGGAGTGACTTGGAGGTCACCCATGACAAGGAGAGAGTTCATGTGTTGTGTCAAAGCTAACTCATCTGCATTTGCACTTGAGTCATGTTTTGAGGACTACAATTTCAATTTAATTGAATGTTCAATGCCTTCATTATAATTGGGTTAATAGAGAATTTACATTGACAACTAGTTATAAAGACTCCAAGATTCATGCAACTCATCATCACTCTTGTGACTTGTGAGGGTGCCCATGTGGAAAAGAAGATTTGATCCTTGAGTTGGTCCCAAGTTGAGTCATTCTCATTCTGACCAAAATTTGGTGACATCAGATCCTTCCTCTTAGTCATTACTGTTAATTTGTATATATAAAATATATGTATGGATGTGAGCTTAGGAATATTTATGTCATATATACTAGTCTTTGAATATAAGAATTCTACATTACAAAATGTCGGATAAAATATCAAAGAATTCACTAGATTGACTTGTGATGGTGAAATTGGAGGCTTAGTAAGACAATTGAATCATGAAGCTAAACTAGAATTTTCCTGTGTATTGGAAGCCTTACTATCATAGGATAAGACATTGAAATATAGAAGATTTATAGCTCTCTGTAACAACTCTTCTTAGTGAGTCCATGTTCTATTTATTTACTATCCTTTCCTCTTCAAACAAAATTATTAAAACTTCAACTTTTAGATTGTCCACATACTCTGAATGAACTAAAAAAATATGATTTAAAGATATTTTACACCATCTGTGTTTACAAGTAGTATGAGACACGCATCTTGATAATTTATTTTTAGCCATTCAAAGTCATTATCAAGACAACTTAGTGGATGTTAACAACTTTCTATTCTATTTTATTGTGTGGGCTTGTTAAGAATATAATAGACCTAAAAAGTTAATAGAAGAAGTCAATATTCCACCTCTAATGGCTTGTGAGGTCTTTATTTATTTTAGCTTAAAAGGATAATCACTCAACCAAAAGAAAAAATGAATTCAATATTTTGTAAAATTATATTTTATTTCAAATTATTTAAAAAAATATTTAAAAAACTAATAATTGTATCGATAGTGTGTGTGTGTGTGTGTATATATACATATATAATTAGTATATTTAGATGAATTTATGTAAAAGATGAGATATTATTTTTGAGGTGTCTACAAATCTAATAAAATATAGATTGTAAATTTTATTTGTATTTCTATTAATTTTTATATGAAAATAAATTATTTATTTACTTCATATTTTATGAACTCTAAAGGTATCAGACAAGGAGATCCTATTTCTCCTTCCCTATTTGTTATGGTGAAAACTTTGGGGAGAAACATTCTCAGGGCCATTAATGAGGGAAGACTCAAGGGGATTCTTCCTACTTCAGTTGGTCCCTCTTGCTCACATCAGTAATTTCTTGATGATACTATCATTATGGTAGAAACATCTATTACTAAAGCTAGAGTTATTACTATTAGATGAGAAAGATTGATCAATCATAAGAGGTTAAACTAGGTCAAAATCCTCTTCCATAAACATTGGGACACAAACTAAGCTTGGCTTCTACCCAAGAAGGAGAGCTAAACTACAATGGTTCTACCCTTTTGTTGTATAGACAAGAGTCAACCAAATCCAACCAAGACCAAGCATGCAAACTAGGATAAATGACCAAACCTTAGATGACATAGATCAACTAATAACTAATAGTCAAAAACATATATTAGAAACTAAAAGTAGAATAGATATCAGGGAATATATCAAAACCTGGATCTGGGAGAAGAAATTCCAAGGACCAAGGCGCTTGAGTGCCCTAGACCCAAATTAGGGTAATGCTAAACCTCTAAATTTCACCAGACTTGCACCTGTCTGCTCTGTCTTCTTCCCATAAATCACCTTCAAAAAAGTTTCTCTAACCTGCACATAAGGAAAGAGGAAAAGGTTGTGCTATATATAAGGGCTTGCCTCGGTCAAAACCCATGTTGGTGTTCCCACCTCCACTACAACGATGATTAGATCCAATATTACATGCCCTAAGAGGGTAAAGGCAAGATCAATCAATATATGATAGAGATATGAAAGAAAATGATGATGATTACCACAAGAGATAAGGCCCTAGTTGATGAAGATAACTCAAGATCTTAGACCAACAAGGAGAGTGATTGAGAAGGCTTGAAATTTCCTTCAAGACCTACAAACAAACTTCGATAGAATCCACAAGTAGATAATAATTCTAAGCATGAAGAGTACTTTATCGTAGAAGACTAGAATATGAGAGAGCTTGCAATTATCCAATCTATCATTCATCTCCTAGTTGTAAAATGAATTATAAAACTCCTTTTTATATGCATTCCCACTCACTTCCAACAAAGAAAACAAAATAAGGCCGACAAGTATAAACTAAGTGTCCCAAGCTGACACTACACAAGAGGGGCTAAAGATGCCAACTAGGACCAGGGCACTCAACTTGGCTGTTAGTCCACAAACTTTGGGGAGTACCAAATGTCATGGGCTTAGTCCAGTCCTCAGTTAACTTCATTGGGTTTATTTGTGGGATCAAGATTTTATCATTTTAATGCTTAAAAGGGTGTTTAAATAGCTCCTGTTTAACAAATGATAACATTTTAGGTCCAACCAGGTGCTAAACCAAGTGTAAAATGCTATTGTACACATTTTATGATGTAACAATTAAATTTATTCTATAGGATTATGAGAAGGTTTCAGGTCAGAAAACCTGTGATGCCCCATCATGTAACCCTAGAGAGTTAGACTAACAAGAGCAAAATTACAAAAATATTTTTTTTAAAAAGCAAGAAATTGCATTATTAGTAACCAAAGATAACATAATACACAACATAAAGGAAAGTGCACTTCTAGCTCCTCTAGGCAAACATAACTGCATTAGTTGATCAAAAAGTTTTAACACTAGTGATAAACATCATACTACTACTACAGATAAGGACAACTTTTTCATTTGCAAGATAGTTAATTTACAAAGTTGCAATACAAGATTACAAGATCAATCACGTCGGTTTACAAAAGAATACATATGAAAGTATACAATTCTAAAGGTGGGAATGTTAGATTCAGGGAAGACAACTGAGAGGGGGGGTGAATCAGTTGTCCAAAACTTTCTTTCAATCAAACACTTAAATCCACTTTGTAATTCAGTAGCATAATAATAAATTAATCATAGAAACACAATGCATCAAATCAAGAGTAGAAACACATTAACACATGAGACATCAAGATTTTGACATGGAAAACCTGGTTAAGGGAAAAACCATGGGATGACTAACCCAAGTATGTATTCTCTATTAGAAGAATAGAAAGAACAAAAATGGTACATGCCAATTAGGGCTCACTGCCTGAGCACAATGCTCACAAGAGGCTCACTACCTACAAGAGACACACTATCTACAGAAGAATAAGTATCACATACTTGAACTAAAGAATAGCATATTTATCATGCTTGAGTCAGTTCCATTTAAGTCCAATACTTGTGCTCTGCCTTTCGCTCTCCTCCTCGCTACCACACTCTCATCACAACCACCACACCCTTGAAATGACTTTACAATCCCTTATTTATACAAGACATCGACTTGGGAATAATCATCTAAGTTGGCAAACATCTACAAGAACATCCGCAGGATGTGTAACTCATCCGGTCGGCTAGTATTAGGAAGAATCACCATCAGCTGGAAGTAATTCTTTAATTGCAAACCCAAACTCCAATGTGGACCACCAACATGAACTAGACAGGATCCAAAGACCTTCACAAGCTTGCCTAAATCACCAAGAACATCCACACTACATCTTCTTACTGAAATCCTTCTCTCCTTCATCCGGAACCTCAAGAACACAATCTGTCATCATTGTCACAAAGAAATAGATGTTTGCGGACCTCTAGACCACAAACCAATTGTGTTGCCACTTCACAAGGACTTCCTGAACACTTCACCAAATCCACAGAGCAGGATAATGCATTACCGGATCTCACCGAACCTATCTGTATCATTCTGTCACCTCTAAACACCTGTTGGAACTGGTTTTACTTGAGCAACCACAACTTCTTTAGATCTTCATACGAACCTTTGAAATCTCTACTAAATCACCTGAAGACATATATATACAAACCCTTTAAACTACATCCTTTGATCCTCATCCTATCTTGGACTTATACCTTACTGACTTCACTGTTCTTCACTGTTCTTGATATGACTAATTTTCTTAATATCCTCAGCAAACAATTCATCCAATCCTTATCATTAATGCAATAGGAGTATGTTGACATCAATGACAACACTGGTTAGGCCCATACTTATAACAATCTCCCCCTTTGTCATTGATGGCAACATATGATGTGAAAAATTATTTTAACCATCAAGACAAGAACTTCTCCTCACTGTCACAACTCCCCCTATCAGCAACAATCATTCACAAGTCTTCTCTTCCTTTCCTACTACCCTTTTGATCAGCAACCACTTGTTTTTCAGATGTCTTCTCTCCCCCTTTGACATCAATGGCAAATGGCACATACTTGCAACTCCAACAATTCAGAATCATACCAGTTACTCCCCCTGAGTAGCAGCTCCCCATCATCAATCTGGATCACTAGATATGACTATGATACCTATTGAACTGATGCACATTAGTGTATCTTAGTTCATCACTAGAGGGGCAATAACCCCTAACTTCTCCTTGAGATACTCAAAAGAGTCCTTAGGTAGAGGTTTAGTAAAGATGTCTACAATCTGATCCTTGGATGGCACAAACTCCAATTTAACTTCATTCTTGTTCACTTGCTTTCTCAAAAAGTGAAACTTGATGGATATATGTTTAGTCTTTGAATGCAACATTGGATTCTTAGATATATTTATTACACTTGAATTATCACAGAAAATTGTGATAGGCTCCTCATACTCTACTCTTATGTCTCTTAGCATTTGCTTCATCCACAAAACTTGAGTACAACTACCTACTGCTGCAATATATTCTACTTTAGCTGTGGATAGAGATATTGCCTCTTGTTTCTTGCTCAGCCAAGAAACCAATCTCTTCCCCAAAAAGAATGCTCCACCACTGGTACTCTTCCGGTCATCCATATCTCCTGCCCAATTTGCATTTGTGTAAGCATGAAGAGAAAAATCATGATCTCTGGGATACCACAATCCATACTCAACTCTCCCTTTTAGATATCTAAAAATCCTCTTGATTGCCATGACATGAGATTCTCTAGGATCAGCTTGAAATCTAGCAACAAGACCAACAACATTCATAATGTCAGGTCTAGTTTGAGTGAGATACAACAATCCTCCAATCATTGACCTCTACTTTTTCTGATCAACCTTAGGAGAGTCATCATCTTTGCTCAATTTACATCGAGTTGCCATGGGAGTATTCATTGGTTTTGAGTCTTCCATCCCAAATTTCTTCAACAATTCTTTCACATATTTAGATTGAGAAATGAAGATTCTTTTCTTTGTTTGAGTGATTTGTAGACCCAAAAAAAATTCATTTCCCCAAGTATGGACATCTGAAATTCACTTTTCATTTGATTTGCAAATATTTTGCAGATACTATCTCTTCCTCCAAAAATGATATCATCAATAAACACTTCAACAATCGAGATGTTTTCAGGATCAATTTTTAAATACAAATTACTATCAGCAATACCTTTGTTGAAACCAATCTTCAAAAGATGCTTATCCAATCTTTCATACTAGGTTCTTAGGGCTTGCTTAAGTCCATATAGTGTTTTCTTCAACTTGCAGACCATATCACCATGATCAGACAGTTGAAATCCATCCGGTTGTTCAATGTATACTTCTTCTTCCAAGTCACCATTCAGGAAGGCAGACTTGACATCCATGTCATATACTTTGAAATCCTTTAAAGCAGCAAAAGCAAGAAATATCTGACTGCTTCAATTCTTGCCACCGGAGCAAAGGTTTCTTCAAAATCAACTCCTTCTATTTGAGAGTAACCTTTGCAGACCAATTTGGCTTTATTTCTGATTACTTCACCAACTTCATTCAGTTTGTTCTGGAAGACCCATTTGGTTCCAATCACATTCTTGTTTCTAAGTCTGGGAACAAGATCCCAAGTGTGATTTTTCTCAATTTGCATCAGCTCTTCCTCCATTGCTTTAGTCCAGTTTTGATCATTGCAAGCTTCATACACTGTCTTAGGTTCAATATTTGAAATTAGACAATACTCTTCTGAATCTTGAGCAATCCTTCTTCTTGTTTAAACACCTTTGCTTTTATCACCTATGATCTGATCTTCAGAGTAGTTCAGTCTTACATACCTGAGAATTTTGGAAATTTCTTGCACTTCTGATTCTTGATCTGGCTCATTAAAACTCATCTCTTCTTCCTAATTTATCGGATCAGTTTGAATCTGAATTTCAGAAGGAACTTGGGCTCCTTGAATCAGAACACCATTTTGATCATCTTCATCATATTCATAAAATCTTGAGGGTTTTTCAATTCCTTCATCAACCTTCACATTAGTTCTTTCTATAATCTTTCTCAGTCTCTTGTTATAACACCGGTATGCTTTGCTTTGAGTAGAGCAACCCAAGAATATTCCTTCATCACTTCTAGCATCAAACTTGCCTAGATCTTCATCTCTTTTGATGTAACATTTGCTACCAAAGACTCTAAAATACCTCATAGTAGGAGTGATGCCAAACCAAAGTTCATAAGGAGTCTTACCTGTATTGCTTCTGATTTGAACTCGATTGAGAGTATAGACTATAGTGCTGACAGCTTCTCTCCAATAGATCTGAGGAACATTTGCTTCCATCATCATGGTCCTAAATGCTTCCTGCATGGTTTGATTCTTTCTTTCCACTACTCCATTCTGCTGTGGAGTCTTAGGAGCAAACAACTATCTTTTTATTCCATGTTTCTCACAGAATTCTATAAACTCACCGGATGTGAATTCTCCACCTCTATCAGACCTTAAACATTTTAATTTTAATCTAGTTTTATTCTCTACCATAGCCTTGAATATTTTGAATTTCTCAAGAGCTTCTGATTTCTCTTTCAAAAAAGTAACCCAAATCATCCAGAAATAGTCATCAATTAGTAACATGAAGTATCTATCACCTTGCACACTTTTGATCCTTGCCAGACCACAAAGATCAGTATGAACTAGGTCCAATAATCTGATAGAAGATTGTTTTTTTCTTTTGAATGAGACTCTGTTTTGTTTACCCAACTGACATTCTTTGCACAAACTATTTGTAGGTTTCACCAATTTTGGAAGATCTCTTACAGCCTGAGTATTGCTTATCTTGATGATATTATCAAAATTCACATGACACATCCTCCTATGCCATAACTAACTCTGATCAATTTGCACAAATAGACAACTTTTACCAGTACCAACTAAATGGAAGATATTACCTTTTGTTTGGGTACCGGATACAATCTTTGTTTCAGAACTTTCAAAGATCGTGCATTTTCCATTCTTGAATTAGAGATCATAGCCTTTGTCCACCAACTGTCCAACACTGAGAAGATTGTGCTTCAATCCTTCAACATACAGTACATTACCGGTTTTGTTCCTTCCATCAAAAGAAATAGTTCCTCTACCTTTGATTCTACCAGCAAAATTATCACCAAACTTTACCACTCCTCCTTCATACCTTTCCAAACCTAGATGAACTTATTTTTGTCACCTGTCATATGGTGAGAGCATCCACTGTCAATGACCCAATCTTCATTTTCTTCAACTTAGGCAGCTAGAGCTCTTTCTACAACTTTATGATTGATAGATACAGAGGACATAGGATCTTCTTCATTGATGGCAATGAACACCCAGTCATTTCCGGATTTGTTTCCTATGTCTGATTCATCATCTGTTACTCCTTCATTATCATCATCTTTATGAACATAGTAACAATTCTTTTGGAACCTTTTCTTGTTAGGATTTAGCCTTGAAAATCTTTCTGGAGACCTTGAGGCAAAATGACCAATCTTATTGCAGTTAAAACACTTAAAAAGCAATTCTCCTTCATACTTACCGGATCCTCTTGGCAGTCTTTTTGCAATAAGGGCTTCAAGTTGAGAAGTTTCTGCTTCTTCTTCCAGGTCTTTTCTTGCTCTTTCATACCATGATAGTTTCTTTGAAGAGTTCTCTCCTGGATCAAACATTTGTTTACCTTTACAGAGGCACTGGATTTGAATGTAGATTCAGTCTTGGGAGGGGCATCTCCAAAATCGGTCATTTCAAATGTAGCTAATTTACCAGCCAATTGATCTCTTGTGACAACTGTATGGGCTTTGAATTCTTCAATGGTAGCAACCTTGATTTTATAAGTAGGAAGGGATCTAAAAATTTTCCCAACAATCTCATCTTCATCCAAGACTTCACCAGCACATCTAATTCCACAAACAAGCTCATTTACTCTTGGCATAAAAGTAGTGATATTTTCATCTTCTCTCATCTTCAGATTTTCAAATTTCCCTTTCATACTCTATAGCCTTGCACATTTAACATACTTGTCTCCTTCATGCAGAAGTTCTAGTTTCTCCCAAATCTCAAAAGCAGTTGGTAGGTCAACAAAATTTGAAAGCTCTGAATCAGATAATGCACTTAGAAGAGCTTCTATAGTCCGCAGATTGTTTTCAGCATCTGTGATTTCATTTTAGGATTTTGGACCACCCTGTGGAGGAGTATACTTCGTTGTAGCCATGGTCTAGTACTGCATTCCCATACATTGCAAGTGACATTTCATGCAACTTTTCCAAAGATTAAAATTGGTTCCATCAAACTTTAGACTATCCTTCTTGTACGATGACATCCTGGATCTCCTCAAGCGATTAAGCTCTTTTAGAGGAACCTAGCTCTGATACCAATTGTTAGATTTAGGGCAGACAAATGAGAGGGGGGTGAATCAATTGTCCAAAACTTCCTTTCAATCAAACACTTAAATCCACTTTGTAATTCATCAGCATAATAATAAATTAATCATAGAAACACAATGCATCAAATCAAGAGCAGAAACACATTAACACATGAGACACCAAGATTTTGACGTGGAAAACTCGGTTAAGGGAAAAACCATGGGGTGACTAATCCAAGTATGTATTATCTATTAGAAGAATAGAAAGAACAAAAATGGCACATGCCAATTAGGTCTCACTGCCCGCACACTGTTCACAAGAGGCTCACTATCTACAAGAGACACACTATCTACAGAAGAATAAGTATCACATACTTGGACTGAAGAATAGCATCTTTATTATGCTTGAGTGAGTTCCATTTAAGTCCAATACTTTTGCTCTACCTTTCGCTCTCCTTCTCGCTACCACACTCTCATCACAACCACCACACCCTTGAAATGATTTTACAATCCCTTATTTATATAAGACATTGACTTAGGAATAATCATCTAAGTCAGCAAACATCTACAAGAACATCCACAGGATGTGTAACTCATCCGATCGGCCTTTATTAGGAAGAATCACCATCAGCTAGAAGTAATTCTTCAATTGCGAAACCAAACTCCAATGCAGACAACCAACACGAATTGGATAGGATCCAAAGACCTTCACAAGCTTGCCTGAATCACCAAGAACATCCATACTACATCTTCTTATTGAAAGCCTTCTCTCCATCAGGAACCTCAAGAACACAGTCTGTCATCACTGTCACAAAGGAATAGATGCTTGCAGACCTCCAAACCACAAACTAATCAAGTTGACACTTCACAAGGACTTCCTGAACACTTCACCAAATCCGCAGAGCAGGATAATAAATTACCGGATCTCACTGAACCTATCTGTATCACTCTGTCACCTCTAAACACCTGCTGGAACCAGTTTTACTTGAGCGGCCACAACTTCTTTAGACCTTCATGCAGACCTCTGAAATCTCTACTGAATCACCTGAAGACATATATCTACAAACCCTTTAAACTGTATCCTTTGATCCTCATCCTATCTTGGACTTATACCTTACTGACTTCACTGTTCTTCATTGTTCCTGATATGACCAATTTTCTCAATATCCTCAGCAAACAGTTCATCCAATCCTTATCATTAATGCAACAGGAGTATGTTGACATCAATGAGAACACTGGTTAGGCCTATACTTGCAACAGGGAAGCAATCTAGAACTAGAACACCTCTGCACAGGACTCAAATTGAATCTCTAAGAAGACCAATGGATAGCTCTATCACCCAACCATGTGGAACCCTGAGGTCCACCCCTCCGAGCTAGGAGATAACGACAAGGATTCCACTAAGCCAAAGTAACAACATCCAATATAACCAAATGAAAATAGACTTGACACAACTGACCACATCAAAAAAACTACACAAGACAAGACATCACTTCAGAGGCAACAATGAAAGCATAAAGAGGGAAGTAGCTAAGTTGTAGCGAGGAGAGTGTCATCACATGGTCCTAATCATGGGTTATCCAGGCTATCTCTTACTAGAAGCTGACCCCCATCTATGGTTATCCTGGCAACCCCTTTTGGCACCGGCCCCATAGGGTGACACATGCGGAGAGGACACATCCTCTCATGTGGACAAGGAGGTCAACCTTGCCAATGAGGCCTTCTCGACCCATCCTTAGCCTTTGAGAGAACTTAAGGCATGGGTGAGGCAACATACTTATCTTGTTATGTGAAGGACTACCTGACCCACCTAGATATATTTAAATTTATCACTTGATTACCACTTCCATGGGGTTATCCAGGCATCCACTTTAGGCATTGGCCCCACCATGGAAGACACTCTCCTTTCTACACTAGCATCCCTTATCCAACACCTGAAACAAATGACATGCATGAGCAAGGGACTATAAGACATCTAACTTCCCACAACCCATCATGATACATAAATAGCTACCAAGTTCCAAATCTAAAACACTATTTCCCCATTCATTACAAGACTCAAAAATTTAGTTAACCCATTACATTGACAAGCCATAATTTTGAACCAAAGACCAAAAAACCACACCTCTGGAGTTAGGTACAAAACCAATGATAAAGTAACCATTATCTGACAACGACAACGCTTTCGCATCTTGACACCAAGTAGTCATGACATCTCTCAAGATTCCCACTTCACAATTAACAAAATCATAGACATAATCTCCACCCCAAAATAAACACAATGATCCAATACAAGCATATAGATACGACAAGGAGGATAATCAAACATAAGAGATTTAATGTACTCCTAATTTAATCATGAAATCAACTATGAGATTTTAACTTCCTTTTCAAGAAAATTCTAGTTTAAGGAATTAACAATATCTCTACAACTCCAAAATAATTTCCCAACTAAATTCCTAACAACTACCATCTTCTAATATAAACAAACCATAATGTATTTTCTAGGCATGAATTTCCATCTAAAACATTACTAATTACTCTTCCTAATATAAACAACCACGGATATATATATTAAGACATCCTAGACATGAAATTAAAACACATAGAACTCAGATGCACAAGACACTAGTGTTGAGAGAAATTAGTCCAATCCAATAGAAATTACTAGATTTGCTAGCATTAAAGCATGTGGAAAATGTATACAAACCATTTGGAGACCATAATATGCACAAGATAACCCAAATTTTTCCATGACAAATGATGACAAATGAAAACTCTAACCAAGAAAATAAAAAACCTATAGTAAGATATCTCTAATCAATTATAAACATAGGGTTTGCTAGAGCAAGGGAAGTAAATTGCACAAATTTTGCAAAATAGAGATAGGTGCCAACACTTCACATGAGGTTCCTTAGGTTGATGTTCTTTATGTTGAAGGTTTAGTTTTAAACTTGAATCAAGCCTATGATTCAAGTATGGATGAGTATATCGACATTTATGATGACAATTCATGCTAGCAACCTTGTGTCCAAGAGTTGGATATATGCACAAATGATTGAGAGGCCTTCCATTTTGATGAAGGTTGTGCCTCTATTATTGGTGATGGTGTTGCACCTATATTTGAATCCTTTATTTGGTACCAATATGCTTATGAAGAAGACATCAGGCTACAAGGTTTGGGTGAATTTTAGGATTAGCATGGTATTTCCTAGCTTGAAGGCCTACCTAGATTTGAGGTGTTTTAGTTTGAGGTACATGAAGACCTTTTTCATCATGCTAATTAAAATGATAAGTTGTGTTTTTCAATGTCTTGTGAGTTTGAGACCTTTTCTTTTGTCTTGACTCATTTGAGGAGTTTAGAAAACATGTGGACATGATTGACAAGAATTATGAGCATTTTCATTCTTCCAAGTATGAGGATTAGGTTGCCAAATTTTATGTTCACAATTTACACCACACTACCATGGATATTTAAAACACATGTGACAATTGGGAAGAGCATGGAGGAAGAGAATGGATTTTTATCATACTTCTTATTGGTGAATTGCTTTATTGACTCCCATGGGTAATCTAATTTCTATTCATTATGCCTTGGTGGTCTAGTCATGCATGGGCATAAGGATATTTTATGTTACAACTAAACATGAGATATATTATCAGTTTAAGGATGGTCAACTCCTTAATCAAAGTGGTGTTTGATAAAGAAAGAAGATATTTTTGTTTTACTATGGCCTTATGCCATAGAGCATTTGTGTAGGGTGTAACCTACAACATTCTTCTTGAATCACTTGCATGTCATACAATTTCAATCCCCACTTGTTCATGAATGTCTTTGGTTGCAAGTGCTTGTTTTTAATGTTTTTTGTTTGTTTTGCATTTGGTCTTTTATTTCCCTTTATCTTTATTTGTTGGTCTTGTACATATCTATGTGTTGATGTTGTCCTTATAGCATCCCCTTTTTTATTAGTCTACATGCCAAACATTTCCTAGATTCTTGTTGTGCCTACAAGAGGCACACATCTCCAACTAGAGTCAATGTTAACACCTACCCAAAAATGCTTTTCTATTATCTTCATTGTTGCTCTTGGTCCCATTTTTCCCATCATTAATAACCATTTAGAGATTTCCTTCAATGGGTCATGTTAGTAAAATTCATGCTTATTTATGTGGCTTGCTCCTCCAAATATTTGCATTGTGTGTAAGTTTTAAAAAATTTCATGTTTGGGGGTTTCTAAGTCTTTATGCGATTTGTTTCAAAACTTTGAGTCTTGGTGTAATTTTGCATTTTTTATAAATTGTGAGTCAACATGTAGATTCCACTAACTTTAACATTGTAGAACCAAGAAACTTTGACATGTTTGGGAAATTTCTACAAATTGCATGATCCATTCCTTCAATCCCCACCCACTCTACATTGTGAAGGTTCAAAACTTTTTTGCAACTACATAATTCTTTCTTGATCACATCCTCACTTCTCCATTCATTAGTCCCATAGAACCTTGGAACTTTCACACATTCTTGCAACAATTACATATTGCATTTGGACTCTCAATTTTCACTTCCTCTTGTCTCTAGAAGACTTCATCACCCTTCATGTAGTTTGCATACTTGCATGCAATCTCCACTTCTCCACCAATGCTTTGTAGCAAACTTCCTTTCCCTCTTTGTAAAATTGCTTAATTTTGTTCTACTTTTGCCACTCGGTTATGCACTTGTCTACATTTTTTGGCCCCTTATTGTAATCTTTCTGATTGTACCTAGACCTCTAGTTTCCACTAAGCTCCTATTTAGTAGAATTTAATGTCCCTTATGCATTTTACAAATCTAAATTGCTTCTCTCCCTTGGAATTCCACTATTCTAACATTGCCCTTCACTCACCTTCCTGCATGACCTAGCGAGCATTTAATAATCTCATCTATAATTCTAGTTGGACTTGTGAAGACTTTCAAACACCTATACAGGGCTACAGAAGTTGTATGGAATGTTTGAATGTATTAAATATGTGTAGACTTGTACCCCTTATTCTTAATTTGATTGACTTGGTAGCTAGTGATGAACCACTTTCCCATGTTCAAAGTACTAGTTTACAAACCCAAGGTGGATTCTTCTTCTCTTTCAAACTTGCAATTCTCTCCATGTCATTATGTACTAATCAAGACAAGTGATTAAAAAGGCTAGTGAGGGTGCAATGGACATGACATGACAAATCTCATATGCCAATGGATTTAGTTGTAAACTAAAGTGCTATATATACATTAAAAAATGATGTTTTCAGGTTTGGTTCTTAAGCCAATTTTTTGTCTTGTATGTGTCTAAGATTAATCTAGGGCATTAAGTGATTTAATTTAGGTTTTGTAAGTGGAAGAATATGCTTTACTAGAAGTTGCACCGAATTTGTGTGCAACAGAATAGCCGATAGGAATTTATGTATAAAACTTGTAAATCTATGGTATGGATATGTAATACCATTAATAGGTGCATGTTGAAACCTTCTACTGAAGACATGAAAATAAGAAAAAGCAATTTAACACCATCCATTAAATTGCAAGAGAGAACAACTAATTCTAAATACAAATGAAATTATTATTTTGACATAGAGATTAGTTCACAGAGAGGATCTAAATACAATTATAATCTAGAAGCAAGAATATTACATTGAAGGATATAAGTAGAAGTTGACTTGTGATGTATTATAATAGTATAGAATAACTATGTGGTTGCCTTTGGTGAAGGCTAGTGATGTAATACACCGTCTATAATTTGATCATGTTGGAAAATATGAGACATTTTTGCATGGGTTATGGCAATTTGAGAATGGCGTATTTCGACTCTAGATGTATAGTCATGACAGAGGGAGTAGAAATCAACCCTTGGCAGATTGTAGTAATTATGGTCCATGAAGTAGTCTGTTAAACTTTGAACAAGACGTTGTGAGAAACCTATTTTAATTTGGTTGAAGAAGACACACATATTAGCCTCTAAGGCAGGCCCATAATGTTGTACATGAGTTGCAAGAGTATATCTAGCAATATATATGCTATTTACCATGCCAATGGAACAAAGCTTTAAAATATTGTCCTTGTTTCTTGATATCTAGTTTTGTGCGGATACATGCAGGACAATAATGTCAATAAAATATTCATTTACAATGTGAACAGTGAAGGGACCATCTTCCAATTGTAGTGCCTGTAATATTGAATGTTCGTACCCTTCAATGTAGAAGTGCCAAGTATTATATATAACATTTTTTATAGATTTGATCCACTTGTTTGCATACAAACTTGAAAGCAACAATTGCATGATATCAGAAGGAAGAGGGTCCATTGTAATGTTCAAGAGCTAGTGTCTATGCAGAAAAAGAGTCATGGCAAGGATGAGAAAAATTTACTTAACAATATATATTAAAGACCACCACAAACATATCAAAAGGGAAAAAGGTAATTTACATACCTTTTTGGATAAAGAAAAATTGTAGTGTGGAAAACAACTTTAGAGAGGAATGAACAGATGTGGACAAAAAAAAATCTACATTAAAAATAATAGCTACAACTAATCATAATCAAATCTAAAAAAGTAGATCAAATATGTTTAGGTATATATGAAAAAATTGAAGAAAACATGCATACCTTTTTTTATACAACAAAACTATAGTCGAGAAAATAGATCTAGAGAGGAAAATAGATCTTGACAAGAGGTAGGAGCTGTGGAGAGGAACAACTATACATTAGAAATGAAATAGACAACTAATAGTAGCTAAATCAAAAAACCAGACAAACACAGTGAAAAGGGGGAAAATTTTCCAACTTGCATACCTTTTTTTATACAACAAAACTATAGTTTAGAAAATAGATCTAGAGAGGAAGGCTATTATTAGTTGTCTAGCATCCAAACACTCATAAAATCTCTTGTATAATTATTTTCATATCTTGAGGATGCCACCAATCTAATAGGATAAATCTTTATCACAATAACCCCAATCACCTTCCCACTAATGCCTTTTGATATCTCATTGATGGTAATAGTCATGATTTGATACACATTATCTGTGGTAGACAAATAATATAGCTCCAAGGGGCAAGGAGTATTACAAATCTAGATGCCATTTTGCAATAGTCCATAGGTCATTATCTATTCTAGCACCTCTATATTCATTGTTGCCACTTCATAATGTCCTTTTAGATTGACATCAGTGCTTGGCCTACTCAATTCTCTACTACAATAAATTATAGGAGGAGTATTAGATTGATTGCCTAATCTAATATTGGAAGGGCATTGAAAATTTATTTCCACTCTCTTTTATATGATGTAATTTGTTTTTAGGTATATCATGAAACCATTAAAACACATAAACCCAAGGAAAAATAGACTAAAATAATCAAATCAAACCATCATGTATAAACCTTATATTGTATATGTTACAAGTATGTGCCTAATCAGTGTTGTCATTGGTGTCAACTATACCATATTCCATTACTTGTTTAGAAGACTTGTATGTTGAGGATATTGAGACAATTAGCCTCTCTGGAAGAAACAAGTAAGCCACAAAGAAGTGCAGTACAGATAGTGAGTTGTATACTGAAGAATAGTCTGGTAAACTACTCCGCATTTGTTCATGCAGGAAGATTGTGGTCTGTGGATTGGAAGTAAGTTAGAGGTATGTCTGATGATGCTACATTTTGGGTCTGAGCCATCCGCATGAAGATCTGAGTGAGTTGTGTTCACCAAAGTGAAGCCTGCTTTTTTTGTAAGTTCAGTTGAGACAGGAAGACAGTATTTGGCTCCACATTCCTCTGCAAGAAAGTATTTTTCTATGCAGTTCTAGAGGGAAGTCTGGGATGATGATAAGTTCCTACAATTGCAATGGTTCATGGCTTCATGGTCCGCAAGCTATCTTTCTTTTATGATAGTTGAAGACAGTAAAGTTCATGTACTCCAGTGAGAAGATTCCTATGAATAAAGTGGTTAAGTTTCATGTAGTTGCTCCTGATGGTTATAGCATGCTTGTGGATGTTTCCTAATCATGTTCCTATCTAGACTTTGGTCCACGTTAAGAAATTGAGATGGTGTGTGAAGATTGTTCCCAGATAACATAGCGTGTAACCAGTCTTAGCTAACCTAGTTGTTCCTAGTGATTGCAGAGGTCCATAGAAGATTGTGGAAGCATGTTGTGTCATGGAAAATCATGTTTGAGTCCTACCTAAAGCATGGCATGATCTGTATTTCATTCCCTTTGCATGATGTTGCAATAGGTCAGGACCTATTTTGTAAATGTTTGTAATACTAAGCTTGGAGATTATTCCAATGGTTGATGCCGACCTTGATGATCATTCCAAGGTTGATGTAGTGTATAAATACTTGTAGTTGAGTCATGCAAAAGTTGTCCTTGAGTGAAAATGAGAATACATTAAGAAAGGTCCAAAGGTAGAGTAGAGAAGAGGAAGAGGAAAGAAGAGGAAGAGCAGAGCAAAGGACAAGCAGGGCAGAGGAAGAGCAGAGCTAAGGAATTGTTTATTCGCAATAAAGAAAGGTGTTCATAGCAGCAGTGAATTTGGTAGTAAGTCACCAGTAGGGTTTAACAGTCCTCAGGGTTTAACAACCCTTATTGTAATCTTGCTAGGTTTAGGGTTGAGGCAGTGAGCCTACTAGACCTAGTTGTTCTTCATGGAAGTAAGCCAGTATGTTTAGGCCCATGGGGAGACCAAGCCTGAACATCACTATTTCAAGATTGCAATATATATTGAGAGTTAATCATCTCCATGGTTTTTCCCCACCTTGGGGTTTTCCATGTAAATCTGGTGTCTCTTGTGTTTGATGTTGTTAAGTTTTTGATTTCATGCACTTATTATTAAATCATAATAATTGTGGATAAGTGATGAATGTTTAATTGTAGAAAGTGTTTAAGTTTTGGTGACAACTGATTCACCCCCCCTGTCAATTGTCCGGTGTATATCAACAATTGGTATCAGAGCCAAGTCCCTTTGGAAAGAGTCTAACAACTCAAGGGAGATCCAAATGGAGACAAAATGAAAAAAAATACTCTTTGTTAGAACTGAATGCTCATCAAGAGATATCAAGAATAGATTGTCCGAGGAAGTGATTCACAAAGAACAAAATGACAACCATCAAAGATGGTCCGAAGCTTATACCAATGAAGATTGTTGGGTTATAGATAGTAGCTACTCAAACCATATGACTGGTGACATAAGTAAGTTCATTAGTCTAGAAGAATACAATGAAAGGCTAGTCAAGTTCACAGATGACTGCACTACTGGAGTCTGTGGAATAGGATTGACAAATTTTGGCAACAAACAAATTTCTGAAGATGTTCTTTATGTAAAAGGTTTGAAACAAAATCTCTTGAGCATCAGACAGTTATGCACGAAGGGATTCAAGTTTGTATTTGAGAATGACTCTCTTGAAGTCAAACAAAAATCTAGAGCTACAATAGCAATTACAAAAAGAACTGAAAAGAACCTCTATCATCTCAGAAAAGGTGACTTTCTTGGTCACATCTCAGACAAACGAAAGCTAGGTTTGGCATAGAAGACTTTGCCATACAAATCTTAATGACTTAATGAACTCAGTTCAAATTGTGAAGGATCTCCCAAATATTGATTACTCAAGCAACATCAGTTGCAGGAAATGTCAAAGATTGTCAAGAAAAGCATGGGAAGATAAATAAAGATCCTCCATTGAATGATTGGAATTAATTCATACAAACTTTTGTGGTCCCACAAGAATATCAAGTCTCCATGGTCAAAGGTACTTTATGTTTTTTATTGATGACTTTTCTAGAATGACTTGGGTTAGTTTTTTAAAAGATAAATCAAAGATTCTGGAGGCACTCAAAATTTTTAAAGAAACCCTTGAAAATGACCTAGGCATGAACTTAAAAGGCCTAAGAATTGGGAAAGAAGAAGAACATATTTCCAATGATTTCAGTATATTTTGTGAAACCTATGGGATAGAAAAACAACTCTCTGGAAAAACTAAGATAATGGAAGAAGCAAGTAGAACTATTCAGGAAAATGCAAAATTAATGATGGAAGAAGCAAATTTACTAGATATATTCTAGAAGGAGGCAATACAAATCACTGTCTACACATTGAACAGAGTTTAGGTAACAACTAAAGAAGGAAAGACCCCTGCTAAGTTATGGTGTGGATCAATACGCACTGTGAAATATTTAAAATCTTTGGAAGCAAATGCCTCATCAGAATGGAAAAGGACAATGGTAAGTTTGAGGAAGACATTTTTCTTGGATACTCGTCCTGGACTAGAGCTTATCAGTGTTACCACAATAGATTGGGAAGGATCATGGAAAGTACAAATGTCAAGGTTATTGAAAACATCTAGGATAATCCAGTCTCAAACAACAAGAGTTTGCACATTGAAAAATAAGAAGGTTCCTAGACTGTTGAATGCGATATGGAAGACCACAAAGCTATTGTAAATCAAATGAATACGTGCTTAATTCCCAGTATTGACAAAGACAACTCAAGAGCTACAAATGAAGACATAGAAGATTTAAGAAGGCAAATTAGGCAGTTACAAAAAACTCTAAAAGAGAACATTGAAGAAAAGACAAAGATTGAGAATTGTCTGAAAGACAAAGTTAAAGACTACATGAATTTTGAAGAAGAGGTTGTAGACTTGAAAGCTAATCTGAAATGTGTACAGGCTCAAAGAGATCAACTTAGTGTGAGTGCTGCTAGATATGATAGGTTAATAGAAGAATAGAAAAATGATAGAGAAGGCATAACATTTGGAAAAGACAAAGGTTTTAGAACAAGTCTGAAAGAGGACAAGATCAGACAGACTCAGAATCAAAGAAGTAGAAGACTATCAATCAAATAGCCAAATGCTCAAAGGTACTCTTCCTTCAATGGTTACTGCAATTTATGCAAAAAAATTGGTCACAAGGCTAATTGGTGTAGAAATAGGGTGAATCAAAATAGCCCATCCTTCTCTAGTCAGAATTCCATTAGATACTATGCTTGCCACAAAATGGGACATAGAGCTAATGAGTGTAGAAGCCAAGTGAGAAAAGGCTATAGGACAAATGGGAAAATGGAATCCTTCAGTGGCTACTATTATATATGCAATAAATTTGGGCATAAAGCTAAGTTATGTAGGTCAAGGATGAATGAAAGGATCAATGGTAAAAAAAATTCTGTGTTTTAATTGCAACAAGCCTAGATATGTTGCAAGATTTTGTAGAAGTAAGAACATGAAGAAGGATAATCAAGAAGAATTGAAGAAGTTAGAGGAAAAGGTGTATCCGATAGAAGTCAAGGAAGAAATGAACAAGGTTTGGGTTAGGGAGGAAACAAGTGAAGGAAGAGATAAGTCTGCTCCAGGCTCTGGGGTAGCTACTTCCTCTGAAAAGTTGATTGTGAGTCATGGCTCAGGGGGAACTATATTGAAATTTCTAAATCCCCTAGCCAGATAGTCAGTGTTGAGATTCGGCACAAAGTTATGAGGACCTACATGGCATATTGCTTGAAAGGAACTCTGTAGATCAAGGCACAAAAACATTATGGCCTGGAAGCCCAAGATGACTAAAGTATAAGCAATATATAAAATGAATTGGTCAAGTATGTACTTAAGGGACAAGTTAACAGGTTATGAATTCTAGCTAAGTATCTAACCAATAAAATCAAGTGACAGGGCTCTGGTATTTTGGACCGCTTGAGTTCACTATTGAAGATAATGTTCTGTAGTCCTGATATATGGTTATTAATCAGTGATTACATCTATATCCATAAATTTGTCTGATCTTGAGAATAATGAGTAACAGAAGTTTAAAGTAGTTTTCTTTGGAAATAGTTTGAAAATCTATAGATGAGCTTAGAGTTGAATGATTATGAAGACAATGACTGGGAATGAAATACAACTGAGGATCTAATGCTTAAGGTCTGATAGTAGAGTCCAAGAGGCTTCTAGATCAATGATGAAGGAAGTTGACCTACCTTATACATTCTGGAGAAAAGATACACATACTGCTATCTACATTCAAAATAGAGTTCAAGTCAAAACTGCAAAAATAAGAGTCTGGGAAAGATCATTAAGAAGTGCTATTGTGAAGGTTGATGAAATCAGAGAAAGAATGTCATATCTAAGTAGGTATAAATCAAATCAACCTATTAAACAAGAAGACAATCAAGTTAAAGAAGAAGAAGTTCCACAAAGAATTCCTGAGATCCCTAGAGATTGTGTAGAAGTACCACACTGAAGACTAGTTCTTGGGCAAAAGAACCAAGGTGCATTGGAAAAGAAAAAGAATTGTAGATGAATAGATACATCTCTGGATGAGGTATGCAAGGATAAGTTATCAATCAAGTCAATAAAAAGAAAAGGTGTAGTAGTATAGGTAAGAATCAAAGATGATTGTTGAAATCAAGAAGATTATGAAATTATCTCCCAAGGGAAGCATGTAAATAATGCTAATATGAATTTGTGATAAACAGAAGTAAAGTATTGTAGTGTTGTTGGCAGAGAAAATAGGACAATAGCAGTGAGATCCTAAGGTGACAGTTGACAAGCCAAGAAGAAGAAAACTTCACATAAAGAATCAAAGTTGCAGTCAGGAAAGCATCAAGTAAGGGGGAGCAATCAGTTGAAGAAAAGTTCATAAGAGAGATTAGATCAGATTAGAAGCGTGTAAGTATCTGCCCTTTGCCATTGATGTCAAAGGAGGAGAGAAGTCATGTGAAAAACTTAGAGTTCAGATGTGTAAGAGAAAAAGTGCAGATGTGTAAGAGAAAGAGTGCAGATGTGAAAAGAGAAAGGGGGAGAATATTGTCTTGATGGTTGTTGCAGTTTTTCACATCATATGTTACCATCAATGACAAAGGGGTAGATTGTTGCAAGTATGTGCCTAATCGGTGTTGTCATTGATGTCAACATATTCTTGTTGTCATTAGTGTCAATTGTATCATATTCCATTTTATTTGTTTAGAAGACTTGTGTGTTGAGGATATTGAGAAAATTAGCCTCTCTGAAAGAAACAAGTAAGCCACAGAGAAGTGCAGTACAAATAGTGAGTTGTATGCTGAAGAACAATCCAGTAAAATGTTCTGCATTTGTTCCTACTTGAATGTTGTGGTTTGTGGATTGGAAGTAAATTAGAGGTATGTTTGAGGATGCTACATTTTAGGTCTGAGCCATCCACATGAAGATCTAAGTGAGTTGTGTTCACCAGAGTGAAGCCTATTTTTTCTATAAGTTTAGTTGATATAGGAAGACAGTATTTGGCTCCATATTCCTCTGCAAGAAAGTATTTTGCTATGCAGTTCTATAGGGAAGTCTGGGATGATGATAGGTGCCTACAATTGCAATGGTTCGTGGTTTGGTGGTCCGCAAGCTATCTTTATTTTATGATAGTTGAAGACAATAAATTTCATGTACTCTAATGAGAAGATTCCTATGAATAAAGTGGTTAAGGTTTGTGTAGTTTCTCCTCATGATTATAGTGTGCTTGTGGATGTCTCCTAATCATGTTCCTATCTGGACTTTGGTCCGCTTTAAGAAATTGAGATGGTGTGTGAAGATTGTTCCCAGATAACGTAGCATGTAACTAGTCTTGGCCGACTTGGTTGTTCCCAGTGATTGCAGAGATCCATAGAAGATTGTGGAAGTATGTGTGGTGTGGAAAATTGTGTTTGCATCCCATCTAAGGCATGGCATGATCTGCATTTCATTTCCTTTGCATGATGTTGCAATAGGTTAGGATCTACTTTGTAAATGTCTGTAATACTAACCTTAAATATTGTTCCAATGGTTTATGCCGACCTTGATCATTCCAAGGTTGATGTATTGTATAAATACTTGTAGCTAAGTCATCAAAAAGTTGTCCTTGAGCAAAAATGAGAATACATTAAGAAAGGTCCAAAGGTAGAGTAGAGAAGAGGAAGAGCAGAGCAGAGGAAGACAAAAGAAGAGGAAGAGCAGAGCAGAGGAAGAGCAGGGCAAAGGAAGAGTAGAGCTAAGGAATTGTTTATTCACAATAAAGAAAGGTGTTCATAGTGGCAGTGAATTTGGCAGTAAGCCACTAGTAGGGTTTAACAACTCTCGGGGTTAAACAACCCTTATTGTAATCTTGTTGGGTTTAGGGTTGAGGCAGTGAGCCTACTAGACCTAGTTGTTCTTCATGGTAGTAAGCCAGTATGTTTAGGCCCGTGGGGTGACCAACCCTGAACATCACTATTTCAAGATTGCAATATATATTGAGAGTTAATCCTCTCTGTGGTTTTTCCCCACCTTGGGGTTTTCCACGTAAATCTAGTGTCTCTTGTGTTTGATGTTGTTAAGTTTTTTATTTCATGCACTCATTGTTAAATCATAATAATTATGGATAGGTGATGAATGTTTAATTGCAGAAAGTGTTTAAGTTTTTGTGACTACTAATTCACCCCCCCTCTCAGTTGCCTGACACATATCAACAATATAAACCTTTTAAATCATAAACTCTTATATTTTATCCTTATATCTACTAGAAGGGTCTTATTACTCTAATTTATCACTCCCACATTTCAAGACACCTCTATCTCTGATCTATGAGACAAACCACCCAATAGAGTACAATGGGACTAAGAGACATGGTATTGAAAGGTAATAGGTCTTTCTAAGGTATGATACATAAAGTATAAACCCTCTAAGCACTATAATAGACCCTTTATGGAAAATCTAGCTTAGTCAAAAATAACAAAGCTCTAGAAGAAAGAGGTTAGATGAGAAATCTTTGGGGTAAAGGTTTAGAAGAAGTAGAGAGAACAATGTCAAGTAAGGAATTTCATGTTCAAGTGAGCAAATGAGATCTAGTTGGAGGGAGCTAATATAGGCTTGGTATTTAAATTTGAATGTACAAGTTTTATAGCCATTTCCACATCTATAGAACTAAATTAGGTCTATCATGCACAACTTGGCATTTACTTGTGTAAGTATAATAGTGTGTGTTTCCATTTTTGAGGCCATGCATTGAAGCAAATCTGTATTGTACACATTAAACATCTCCAGATCAAGAATCTACTACACAAAATGTTGGATTGTGAAGTCCAACAGACACTCTATTCTCCCGCCAAAACATTTGTCTCTTGATCTTCCTTATCCATTGTGGATATTGCTCTATTAAAGAGAGATGTATTATTGCTATCAAGTATTGTATTTGTACTTCATACAGAGATAATAAAATTGTTCCCCTGCTCCTATGGATGTAGCCAGTTCATGGTGAACCATGCTAAATTTGTTGTCTCGTGTGTGTGTTATTTGTTGTGTGTTCTGTTTCACTTTGCTTTCGCTGTTCCATTGTTTTAACAATTGGTATCAGAGCTCGATTAAGGAGCTGGTCGAGAAATTCGTGACAAATTTTGAAGAAATGGAAGAAGCAGACAAGTAGAGAATAGAGAAGTTTTCAGGGCAGAATTTTGGACTTTGGAAACTGTAAATTCGTGCCCTACTAATCCAAAAAGATCTAGCTATCACGCTGAAAGGAAAGGAAGGAAAACCAAAGTAGATGACAGATGATGAATGGGATGTGATGGATCAAAAAGTAGCTGTTACAATTATCCTCTCACTGTCCAGCAACGTCTTATTTAATGTTACAACATAAACTTCGGTAAAGCAGATTTGGGAAGCTTTACGACATGTATGAGATGACATCCGCAACCAATAGGGTCTTCTTGCTAAAGAAGTTGTTCAACCTAAAAATGAAAGAGGGAAAAGGTTTTTCAAATCACTTGAATGAATTTAACATTGCAATCAGCCAACTTGCTTCTGTAGAAATTAATTTTGATGATGAAATGAGGGCTATGCTACTCCTGTGCTCGCTTCCCGACAGCTGGGATAATGTCATGATGACGATCAGCAATTCAGTACCTAGGAGAAGAGGATTTGAAGACAAGGAAAATAAAGCAATGTTAAGATTTGACGATGTCGCTGCCACCCTCCTCAACGAGGACATGAGGAGAGGACAATAAAATATCTAGTGAAGCCTTGGTTCTAGGCAATAGGGGAAGAACCTAAGATCGAGGAAAACAAAATAGGAGAAGATCTAAATCAACGAAGAGATCAAAGTCAAGAGGATGGAAAGAAGGTTTCTAGTTTTGCAGAAAAGATGGACATGTCAAGAAGGATTGTTGGTGTTACAAGAAAGCCCAAAAATAATTGAAAGAAAATAAGATTAACATGAGTCTTGAAGATGATGGAGGAGCTCTTGTCTTGGCAACAAGTGACACTGAAGCTGACTCATGGATTTTAGACTCTAGTGCCTCCTTTCATGCAACTTCAAACAGGGATGCCTTCCAAACATATCAAGAATAAAAATTTGGCAAAGTTTATCTCAGAAACAATGAGTCATGCGAGATAGTCGGCAAAGGTGACATATTGCTACAACTAAAGAATGGAAGCAAGTGGCTACTAAATGATGTAAGACATGTTCTTAAACTTAAGAGGAACTTGATTTCAGCTAGACAACTTGATGTGCAAGGCTACAACATCACTTTCTCTTCCAACATTTGGAAAGTAACCAAAGATGCTTTGGTTGTCGCAAAAGGTAGCAAATCAGGATCTCTTTATATGCTTGAATGTACCGATGAAGTGGGAGCGGTGATGGCTGTAGTTGACAGTGAGACAGAACTATGGCATAAGAGACTTGGCCACATGAGCAAAAAGGGAATGGAAACTTATTGCTCAAAAGAGGCCAACTTTCTAGTTTACAATCAACAGATTTAGAACTATGTGAGCATTGCATTTATGGGAAACAAAGGCGACCCAGCTTCTCCAAAACTGGATAGGACAAGAAGGCAAGACCCTTGGAACTCATGCATTCAAATGTCTTTGGTCCCACAGAGGTAACCTCCATTGGAGGAGCAAACTATTTTGTAACTTTTTTAGATGATTGCACCTGTAAACTTTGGGTCTATATGCTCAACAGAAAATTAGAAGTGTTTGCAAAATTTAAATTTTTTAAGGCTGTTATTGAAAATCAAATTAGGAGCAAAATTAAATGTCTTAAAACTAACAATGGGGGGGAGTTTTTCTCTTTAGATTTTGATGCTTATTGTGTAGACAACGACATTCAGCACATCAAGGTTGTACCATTTACACCTCAGGAAAATGGTGCAGCCGAAAGGATGAATCGCACGATTCTCGAGAGGGCACGTAGCATGCTCTCTAATGTTGGTTTGAGTAAAGAATTTTGGGCTGAGGCAGTTAACACGGTAGTTTATTTGATCAACCGAAGTCCTTCCACTAAACTAGACTTTGATATTCTAGAAGAAGAGTGGTTTGAAAGGAAGTTCTCCTACAATCACCTTCGAGTCTTTGGCTGTGAGGCGTTCGGTCACATTCCAAAAGAAAAGTGAACAAAATTGGATTTCAAATCCAAACGATGCATCTTCATCAGTTAAAGGGAAGAGCAATACGGTTTTAGGTTGTGGGATCCTGTTGCAAAGCAAATCATTCGTAGTTGTGATGTGGTATTCAATGAAAAAGTGTTTCTAGCCTTGCAAGCACAAAAAACACAAGAAAAGGAGTATATATCAGTTGATGATATTGGGAATGGGTGTGATTCAAAGTCTTCACATCCAAGTGTGGCATCATGTACAGATGAACATTCAAATCCAGGTAACCAAATTACTCTCCCACCACTTAATTTTGGATTACATTCTGGAAATGTTGAAATTAGCTAGTGCTCTGGCTCTTATATGTCATCTAACTCCCAATCACCAAATTCAATGGGAGTTAATCCTACGCCAACTAAGGATGATATGTCTCCCACTATGTTCCAACACTTTGAGAATTCCTATCAGAATGTGTCAAACGCACACAAAATGATTCACAGGATGCACTAAACTCAGCGACCCCTCCATTTCTGGTGCATACGTCTCCTTCAGGCCCAAATTCATTGACACCTACACTGCATAGGCCCATGCTACCTTCTAATTCACAACCATTGAGTCTTTATAATGCCACGGTGCCAGTTGAAAGTTCAACACGGCCTACATATGGTGACTCAGTTCATATTGGCAAACAAAATATAATGGAAATTACTCCCACGCGGGCTGAGGATGGTTCACATAGATCAAACACCCCTCTAAATGTCTTGCCATTACCGTCCCATCAACTGCCTGGCTTCCCTCACCCGCGGCCTCAGGAAGGAGGTCAGTAGTTTAAAAAGAATGTCGCAAGCAATTTCAACGCAGCCAATGCAAACTTCTCCCACGCAGGTAGTAAGGGAGTCGTCAGCTTTAAGGGAGAATTTGAATACTTCAAGTGCCATGAAGCCACTCTATATGGAAACACTACATGTTCAAAGGTCATCTTCATTGCCTTTTGCTCAACAATCTGCAGCTACAAAGGAAACAAGTTTGGCACAGGAAAAATAGAGGAATGTTGCAATTGAACAGAGCATTGCACAGGACAGTCTACAAGAACAAATCCCTCCATTAAGGAGGTCTACCAGGGAGAGGAAACCTCCTCCAAAATTTGATGATTATCAATTGCTCATTGTTGATCTATTAGAACCAAATACATTTCGAGAGGCTTGCAATGATAGGGACAGTGAGAAGTGGATGGCTACAATGAAGGATGAAATGGAGTCACTAATGGAAAACCATACATGGGATCTAGTCCAGCTTCCACCTGATAGCAAAGCTTTGAAGAATCTGTGGGTCTATAGAATCAAAGAGGAAGAAGGCGGCACAAAATGCTACAGGGCCAGACTTGTTGTGAAAGGATATGATCAACAAAAGGGAGTGGACTTCAATGAGATTTTCTCACCAGTCGTGAGGATGAACACAATTCGAGCCATTTTGGGTTTGGCAGTAGTTTATGACCTTGAGCTTGAGCAACTCGATGTTAAAACTGCATTTCTCCATGGTGATATAGAAGAGGAATTATACATGCATTAGCCAGAAGGTTTTGTCAAGCAAGGGCATGAAAATCTATTTTGCAGATTAAGGAGGAGTTTATATGGGTTGATACAAGCCCCAAGGCAGTGGTACATCAAGTTTGATAACTTCATGATGGAAAATCAATTTACACATTTTGAATTTGATCCATGTTTATACTACAAGGTCTTGCCAAGTGATGAATTTGTTTTATTGCTACTCTATGTTGACAACATGCTCATTACCGACACCAACATGAGAGTCATTGCTGATCTAAAGAAACTGTTGGGAAACAAATTTGCAATGGACATTGGGGCAGCAAAGAAGATTCTTGGCATGACCGTCATTCGGGACAAAAAGAAGAAAGAAATCAGATTGTCTCAGCAAAAATATATTGAAAAAGTTTTGGACAGATTCAATATGAGAAGTGCTAAGCCAGTTAGCACTCCACTTGCTGATCATTTTTGCTTGTCTTCCGCATTGTACGCCAAGACACAAGAAGAACAAGATTACATGAAGAACATTCCATATTCTTCAGCTGTGGTAAGTCTTATGTATGCAATGATATGCACCCATCCTGATATTTCCCAAGCAATGGGAGTTGTTAGCCGGTTCATGAGAAATCCTGGAAAAACACATTGGGAAGCTGTGAAGTGGATATTGAGGTATCTAAAAGGCACTTCAGATTATGCCTTATGCTTTGGTGGCAAAGTTGCACAGCTACAAGGCTTCATTGACTCTGATATGGCAGGTGAATTGAATAAAAGAAGGTCTACATCAGGTTATGTTTTCACTTTTACCGGGGCAGCTATCAGCTAGGTCTCAAGATTGCAACAAGTAGTTGCTCTTTACACTACTGAGGCTGAGTACATCGCCCTCACTGAAGGAGCAAAAGAAATGGTTTGGTTGCAAGGTTTGTTTACTAAATTGGGTTCCAAATAGCAAGCTTTCACACTTTTTTGTGACAGTAACAACGCTATTCATTTGGCCAAGAATGTAGCATGATTGAAGAAGGCAAGTTGCAAGTTCAAAAGATCGACACCAAGATCAATCCGGCTAATGCATTGACCAAGGTTGTATCTCGAGAGAAGTTCAAATTTTGCCGAGCTTTTCTCGGCATTGTCAAGATGTGACATTGAGACTAGAGTAGGGGAGTGAGCAGCAATCAGTGGACTTCAAGTGGGAGATTGTTGGATTGTGAAGTCCAACAGACACTCTATTCTCCTGCCAAAACATTTGTCTCTTGATCTTCCTTATCCATTGTGGATATTTCTCTATTAAAGAGAGATGTATTGCTGCTATCAAGTATTGAATTCGCACTTCATACAGAGATAATAAAATTGTTCCCCTGCTCCTGTGGATGTAGCTAGTTCATGGTGAACCATGTTAAATCTGTTGTCTCATGTGTATGTTATTTGTTGTGTGTTCTATTTCACTTTGCTTTCGTTGTTCCATTGTTTTAACACAAAAGACAAAAACAAAGATATAATATCAAACCTTATCTATTCAATTTAAACTGTAAAATGAGCTCCAGGACTACATGTAGAAATTCCACATATAATAATTGGCCCTAGATTTTTGTAGAAATGCAAGGCATATGTGAACATCAAATTTAAATAGATATGTATTAAATATTATAGCAATGTAAGGATATAGTGCAAAGATGACCTTTACCACTTGTGACGTGAGTTGGCAAGCTTTGCTGAATGAAACAGTGAGCAACTGTACTGCAATCACCACATATAACAATTTTCTTGGCAACATGATCTTTTTCGGTTGTTCGGCAACCAACTTTTGGATTTTGGTGTGGAGAAACTGTGCTTGCAGCCCTGCTGAGTCTTCTGCGCCTACTCCAACTCTCTCAAGGGTCTCGTCCAGAAGTCCTCTATTCGTAAACATCTACTCCACCTATCTAGCTACCATTTTACATAATAATCCACTACAATAAGCCACCTCCATTCGATCACGGTCCATCCTATCAAGATGAATATACATTGCAGTTTAGTTATAGTAAACCATAATCAATCATGTGTATTGCATATCAGCAGTTTGGATCTCTTCCAAACCCCTCCCACAATCGTAATCATAATTTGAACTGTAACTATGATTGCACAGGAGGAGGCCAAGGCTGATCTGGCAATGGTATTTTCAAGGGAGTAGGCTCTAGCAACGATCTACGCTCTGAGCACCGCATCTACTCTCTGCCAGCAGTCTTGACAATGAGGGTGATAATGGTGACTCTCCTCCATTCTCCACACCACTTCACAGGGGTGGTGATGGTGTTGGTGATGGCGATGATGATGATCCTCCTCCACTTGTCCCTTGAGAATTAGAGGAACCTTTTGCACTATGATGCGCGTAATGCCTTTACCAACAATATTAGTGCAACCAAGGAGAAGGAGCATAACGATGTAGATGAACATTAGCGTAGTAAATACAATGTATAGAGGCATGCTAGTATCACATGGTTGAGGCCATAGGCAATCCAAGAAGTTTGTTGGCTCATAAGAATAAAACTCAGAGATTACAAGAACTTAGACAAGAAATTCTCAGAGATGGGATTGGCCATACCAGGGATCAAATAGGCTACAACTACACACAACATAATTCGACTAGTATGGATCATCCAAAACTCGTTGAAACTAATCGTCTTTCCCTCCTTGGGGTGTAATTTCTTATCTTGACCACTAAGCAAGTTTAGCAATTGGATTGAGAAAGTGTTGAGCACAAGAAAATCAGCAGGAATCTAATGTGCTTTCCTCTTTAAAGCCATCACTACATCCTTTAAAATGAGAAAAATAAAGAAAATCACCGCAGCCACCATTAAGGCTACACTCACAACTGGACTAGATGGGTTCTCAAAGTTATCCACTATACAATTTTTCAATGCCATGATTCGACACACTCACACTCACACTAATTGATACTCTTTGCCCTGCTAAGCTAGACTATAAATAGGAAAGTGACAGGGGACTAAAATTGAAAATAGGTGTCTCTCCCTTCTTTAATCTTTTGACGTTCGCTAAGGAAAGTTTCCATTTCTTAAAATATTTAGTACGCGACAACGAAGGTGAGGATCACGGAGGATGGAAAAATAGTGGCCGGAAAACTGAAAAAAGAATTAAGCACCCAAGCAACCAGGATGACGACACTAAGAAGCCTATCGACTAATAAATCAAAGGAAAAGTAATGCAAGAAAGGATTATCTATAATTGAATGTCTCCATGACATAGTGTAACTTTTTCGGGAAGCCTTTGATCCCAGCTATTGATTTATTCTTTCCACATTTTCTGGATGATAACATTATAATGCATTTCATACTATTTTATGATGTATCTTGTCATTGCACGTGAATTGTTGTTGTTATAAGATATATTTGAATAATGTTTAACTATAGATGTTCTTTATTTTTTATTTGTATGTTTTCACAAGTTTAGTTCCATTTATGATTTTTAGGTTGTTGCTCAAAGTTTTGAAATTGGAAAATTTTGAACTTTCACCTGCTGGCAAGTGTTATCACACTAATTCTTCCATACCAAGTTACAGTCAGTCTTTGATCTAATTATGTTCCCAGGAAGTTGGTATTATCCTTAGGCACGATTCAATACATCATTTCAAGTGCTTAAGAGGAATTTATTCATCTACACTTGGAGACTTGTTGCGTAGATTAAAGTGTTCTTCACATAAACAATTAAATACGGAGATCTGTTTGGGCTGATCTGAAATCCCTTTATGGGAAGTTTTCTAACTTCATTTCACCTAATGTGGTTGAGATTTTAAGGTGAAATCCTTCACCAATTGGGAGATTTTAAAATTACATGTTCAAGCCCCATGGTTTACTGAAAATATTAAACTCGAGGTTTTATAGACGCTAGAGTAGAACTACTTTGCAGGGCACTTTGGAAAAGCATTTCAAGTGATGCTACCGATTTTGAGGTAAAAATTGCATTTTAGTCCAAAGTTATGAAGTGTAAGAACCCAACTCATCCTTAACCAAATAATACTAAACTCTGAATTCAAAAATATCGAGGAACATAAATTTTTTATCTAACAAATGTAGTGAATGCAAAATCATGTAATTTCACTATTATTTCTAAGCAATGTCCAATAAATGTTACCATCATTAGACAACTGAAGTTTAGTTTTCTAAAATTATAAAGTCCTGAAAAGTTCATCACTCTTAATCTAGTGAGGAAGGAAAGTACATTTCACAAGATAACCTCTAAGAACAATAGATCACACATACCTTAAGTCCTTTGTTACATCCTGTATTCAATTCTGACATCTTGCTTTTCTCCAGTGACTTGTATCCTTAACATCTACACAAAACTAACTAGACAATCTCATATTAACATGACTTGAAAATCACTACACAAAAAGTTATGATCACAATGTTAATTATAAAAGAACACCCTATATCTGAGGGACCTAAGTACTGGGGGCATCCTTCGCCATCTAGATAGCCTACATACCCTGTATCCATGGGATCAAGGCCCCCTTCAGATGCGACTAATTATGGGGTATGCAAATATGTAGTTTTGTCTTGCACTATGTTTGATGCAACTGTGAGCGGGTATGCACCCCTTTCTAGGGTGATCCTTTGCCCCAGACAGTTCTCTGTCAGCTACCACCCACTTAGGTGAAATAGGGATGAAATTAAATTCACTATCACAACCACCCAAAAGGAGTGTCTGTCGTGCAACCCTAGTGTTGAGGAGTCCCTATCAGGTGTCCACTCAAAGCATTAAGTTTACCTAACACATGTTTATCTCCAAATTCATGTATTATTTTTACATCACAAGGCTTCCTAATATATCTATTCATGATATCCCTAATCTTATTCAGAATAATACTTGCAAGATCAAACTGAAATTCTATACCCTAACGTCTCATAGTGAATACTCTTATGATTTGGAAATTCTATGAGCTTCAACCTCAAGGGTTAAGAAATATATCAATTTCCGAAGAGAAGAAAATCAACTATATTTAAATTTCAATGATTATAACATAGCTATGTATATAATTCCATTTAGTCAACCTAGGGAGATAAAGGTCTCCAAGTTACTACTATCACCTAACTAGACTCTAGGTTATAAACGTATATTTCCTCAAGGAGAAAACATAAGTTGTATTAGTTCTAACACAACGATCTATTCAAATAAAAACTACATAAAAACTTTATTTAGTTACACCAAGAGTGCTAATCCTCATTGCAAACACAATTCCCTAAATCTGGTGATACAATGGACAAAGGTCTTACTACCTCCTTCAATGTAGTTGGGATTAGATTATAGTTTTACCTGATGTAGAGGTATAGGTAGTAGTTGATGATATCCACACAATGAATCTAGATTCCAAAGCTTCCTTCAAAAGTTTTATAAAGGTAATGTGATATAAGCCTACACAAGGCTACTCAGGAGATTGACCTAGCCTAGGACCACACCCTAGTGTCCACCACACAGGCTACTCAACTCTCACTTTGGGGAGTCACTGCTCAACCCAACCTATATGCACAATCCACCTTCAAGAGCTCACAACCTACTACCAACACCTCTACCAATAGGGTCTTCACATAACAATTAGCATATACTTGTCAAAGACGTGAATAAAACAAGGTCTCTGACCCAAAATCCAAATTTAGTACTTGCACTAATAGAGAACAGTAAACTGTGGTACGACTGTCCTAAAATAGTGTTCTAAAATGGCTCATTCCTTGTAGCCCTAGAGAATGATTAACACAAGGATAACTTTTGAAATCGACAAAGGACTATCTAAACTCATTTCACATCCAAATACCCATTATGGATTCACAATCATCCTCCTACATGCAGGTCCGTACTCTGCTACAGGCGGCTAGGACAACAGAGTATTTTTTTCCTAGAAAATAGGCGTAGTTTGAGGCTATGTGAAGGAAATAGATAAAATGCAGCCACTCAAGATCAAACAAGCATTTGAACAAGTTTACCTTCATCCATAAACATCAAATACACCCTCCATTTGGTCATGGGCTTGACTATTTTTCTGAACTTCATTGTTTTCCACCATTGATAGCTAACTAGTCACTGTATAGACTAGATAGAATCATGCCAAATACCTTAGTGAGAAGCATGCAACCTGCAAAACAATCAAAAACATGAAACCTAGCCTACCTTCCTCCATCCTACTAAAAATGGGTGAAATCTTTTAGAGGACAGAGGAGAAATTCCTCATTTTGACACAAAACCCTAGTTTGGAGGGTTTCAAAATAGTTTTTGCAAAATGAATTGGTTCTTCCTTCAATAGAAATGTCAAGAGCTCTAACTATATGCAAATGAAAGGTATTTTGAAACCCTAACACATTTCGCAAGTCTTAGTTCCTGAACTGTCCGTACCAGGCCGTACTATATGACTGTCTTCACAAAAACATAGAAAAGACTATTTTTTCCTTCAAAAACTTTTCTCTTTTTCATTCCTTTTGGCATGTCATACCTTCTCCTGCCTATAGAAGGATTGGTAAATGTTCCTTCACCTCCTCCAACCGTACAACTGCCCTCCAAGGGCAAAGAAAATGTTGGAGGTTACATTATTTGAAGAAACCACATATTTCATAAGGAAAAATGCATTTAAAAATGGACCTGATCAAGGTTATATTGGACTAGATGACCAAATGGACCAAGTCCTTATTACAAACTCATGAAAATGGCTTTCAAAGCCTTAGAGGAAATAAAATAACATGACAACAAACTAGGAAATAGCCAAAAAATGACTAAACTGGGAGCTCCTGCACCATACTCCCCATGTAGGAAGAATTCAAGTCCCTTGAGTTGCCAATTGTTGAAGTGTCATGCCATGCTTCAAGATATCTACTTCAGTCATCCAGGTAGCCTCCGAATCAGGAAGATCCTTCCATTTCACCAAGTAGTCTTTATAGACACCTCTCCTAGTCTTCTTGACAACTTTAGAATCTAGAATACATTCCAAATGCAAAGGTTTGCTTGGAGACAAATCCTTGATCCAATCAGTATCTTCAGCCATCACATCTGATCCACTTTCACTAGGCAATGGAGGTCTGAAAGGAAAAAGATCACAAACATTGAAAATTGGAGAGGTAACAAGGCCGAATGGTAACTCAATCTCATATGCATTTGGACCAAACTTGTACACTATTTTGCATGGCCCAATCTTCTTCATCAGGAGTTTAGTTGGCTAACCTTTTGGTATCCTTTCTTTCCTCAGATATGCCATAACCAAGTCACCAACTTTGAATTGCACTTCTCTTTTCTTCAAATCTACCTTTTCATTGTACTTTGTGACTGTTTTTTCTAATTGCAACTTGACTTGATCATGGACTGTTTTCATGGAGGCAACAAACTCTTCACCAAGTGCACTCCTTCTATCTCATCCTTGGAGATCCTTCAATTCAAGTGGCCCTCTGGGATGAAAACCATAAACTAACTCAAAAGGACTTTTACCAGTGCTCCTATTCCTTGAATCATTGTAGGCATATTCAACCTGACTGATAACCAAGTCCAATGCCAAACCATGCTATTTTGTGAGGCATCTTAGAAGGTTTCCAAGTGATCTATTAACCACTTCATTTTGACCATCAATTTGTGGATGGTAGGCTGATGAAAAGGACAACTGTGTGCCCAACTTCTTCCACAAGGTCCTCCAGAAGTGACCTACAAACTTAGAATCCCTGTTAGTTACAATGGACAATGGCAAACCATGTATCCTTACTACCTCTCTAAAAAATAGACCTGCAACATGAGATGCATCATTTGTGCATTTACATGGCACAAAATGAGCCATCTTGCTGAACCTATCAACAATAACAAACACAATATCCACCCCTCTGGCTGTCTTGGGTAACCCAAGCACAAAATCCATGCTGATACTTTCCCAAGGTCTGTTGGGAATAGGAAGGGGCTGGTATAGACTTGCATTTGAAGACACACCCTTGGCCCTTTGATAGATTGCACAACTAGCTACATACTTCCTCACATCTGATTGCACCTTTGGCCAAAAATAGAACCTTGTGACTTGTTCTAGTGTCTTGCCTAAGCCAAAATGTCCTCCTAAAGAACCATTATGCTTCTCCTTGATGATGTTGTCCCTCATGGAACACTTAGGGATACACAACAAATTGCCCTTAAACAAGAGGCCTTCCTGCAAAACAAAATCTGCATACTCTCCATGGAATGTGTTAGCCAAGTTCACACAAACATCATAAGCCTCTTTGAAATCTGAATCTTCTTTATACAACTCCTTTAAACAGTCAATGCCCATGCTTTCTAACTGAATTCCATGAACAATAAGCAGCCTCCTACTTAATGCATCAACCACCTTGTTAGAAACACCCCTTTTGTGCTTAATTGTGAAGGTATAAACTTGTAACTGTTCCATCCATTTAACATGTCTATGGTTCAATTTTTCTTGACTATTTAGAAAGCTTAAAGCATGATTATTAGTAAACATAATAAATTATTTGGGCAGCAAATAATGTCTCCATTTCTTAAGAGCTTGCACCATTGCATAGAGTTCTAAGTCATAAGTAGAATACCTTTGCTTGGCTTCATTCAACTTTTCTGAAAAGAATGCCACTGGATGTCCTTCTTGGCTAAGAATAGCATCAATAGCTTGCTAACTTGCATCACACTCAACAACAAACACCTTATCAAAATCAGGGAGTACTAAGGTAGGCAACTCAGCCACCTTTGTTTTCAACAACTCAAAACTATCATCAGCTTCCTTTGTCTATAGGAATCTACATTTGACTCCATCCTTGATGGTGTTGAGAATGGGAGCACTAATGTGACTAAAACCTCTGATAAACTTCCTATAGAAAGTTGCCAATCCATGGAAACTTCTCACATCTCCCACTATTTTTGGAGTAGGCCAACTAAGAATAGCCTCAACCTTAGAGGGATCCATCTTCAAATAGCCATTAGAAATGACAAATCCAAGGTACACAAGTTTAGTTTTCATGAACTCACATTTGTCTAAGTTGATCATCAACTTGTGCTCATGTAGCTTCTCCAACACCTGACCAACATGCTTCACATGCTCTTCTCTTGTCTTGTTGAAGATTAGTATGTCATCAAGATAAACAATAACAAATTTACCAATGAATTCAACTAATACCTCATTCATCAAGTGCATAAATGTACTTGGAGCATTGCTAAGATCAAATGGCATAACAAGCCATTCATAAAGACCCTCATTGGTCTTGAAAGCGGTCTTCCATTCATCTCCCTGTCTGATCTGGATTTGATGATATCTAGATTTCAAATCTATCTTTGAATAATAGCATGATCCTCCAAGATAATCCAGAAGATCTTCAATCCTTGGCATTGGGAACCTATATCTTATGGTGATCTTGTTGATGGCCCTGGAATCCGTGCATAGCCTCCACTTTCCATCCTTCTTAGGAGCAAGTACACTTGGTACTGCACAAGGACTTCGACTCTTCCTAATCAGCCCTTTCTCCAACAGATCTTGAATTTGCCTCGCCACCTCTTCATTTTGCTGTGGTGTCAGCTTATAGGTAGCCTTACTAGGCAATGTAGCACTAGGTATTAAGTCAATCTGATAAGTTATGTCCCTCATGGGTGGTAAGGAGTTAGGAACTTCCTCTACCACAAGGTCTTGATACTTATCTAGAAGTTGCTGCACTTCCAATGGAATCTCCTTCTATTTTTGTTCTTGCTGATCTGATCCACTCTTGGGCTTCATGACCAAGGCATACCCCTGGTTATCATTCTCCTTTAAGAGGTTCAAAAACTCTTTGCCATTCACCAACATGACACTGCTGTCATTGTTCTTCCCTCTGGTCTTCTCTAGCATAGGATCCATCCATCTTGTATGGTCCTCCATTCTTGGTGATGGCATAAGTGTTCTTCTCACCATCATGCTGTGCTTTGACATCAAATTGCCATGGACAACCAAGAAGTAGATGACATGCATCCATAGGGATGATTTCACATAGCACTTTGTCCTTGTAGTCACCAATTGCAAATTCAACCCAAGTTTGTTCTTCCACCATGAAACTTTGGTTCTTGTTCAACCAAGAGATCTTGTGAGGACTGATATGAGGCAGCCTCTTCAACTTACACTTCTCAACCATCTTAGTGGATACCACATTCTCAGTAGATCCTGAATCTACTATGATTTTGCAAAGTTTCCCATAGGCTAGACCTTGGGTTCTAAAAAGACTCTTTCTTTGAGGTGGCTCTTGTTTCAATGGCACCTTCAACATGGACCTTTTGATCATCATACTCTCTCCATCTAGAATAGGTGCAACACTTCCCATTGGTGAATTCACACTCTCACAGTCATCATCCTTCACTAACTGATTTCTCCTTCCACTGTCATGAGAACTACTGGCTTTCTCTGGGCATTTGTTCATTGTATGGCCAACTTGGTTGCAGCCATAACACCTTACGGTGAAGACTCCTGGTCCTCCACCTCCTCCACCATTTCTACCCCTACCATTAGGCCTTCTCCACCTCTAAAACCTCCTCTATGCTCTGTCTTAGGTGATGTTTCTTGCTGACTATTATTTTCAGTTTTGTGGAACTGTCCACGGCCAAAACTGCCTCTTCCTCTTTGGTTTCTACCACCTCTTCCTCTGGCACTTTGTTCACCCTTCCTTCTTAGCTTTTCCTCTACCCTAGAGGCCAACAAGAAACATTCATCCACTATTTTAGGGATCACTAAACTAATCTCATCTTGCAGATTGTATTTCAAACCATTTATGTACCTAGCCACCATCCCTTTTTCATCTTCATTATGATTGACCCTCATACTGAGTCTATGAAATTCTTCTGTGTAGGCAGCCACATCCATGTCTTTTTGTATCAAATTCTAAAATCTCCTAATGATTTGAACCTCATAGTCAAGTGGCATGAACTTGCTTCTGAGCATAGCCACCATTCTGCTCCATCTAGTGATGGGACTCTTCCCAATCTTCTCCCTTTTACTTTGCATATAGTTCCACCACACAAGTGCAGAACCTCTTAGCCTTGTCTTGGCAAACTACATCTTTTTGTTGTCATTGAACTCCTTGTAATCAAAGAAGTTGCACATAGCTTCTATCCAATCGGTGAGAGCATCTCCATCCAACTTGCCATGAAAGGTAGGCACATCCATCTTGGGATCACCACTATCTCCATGAGCACCCTTAAGTGCATTCAAGAAAGCTTTCTATTCTGCAGATATGTCCTGCTCTTGAGGACTCTCTTCTGCCTCTACTTCATTTGTGTTAGAAGAACTTCCCTCTTCTTTGGTCTTGCCCTTAGACTTCTTTTCTTCTTGCAATCTTGCTTCAACCATCTCTTCCACCAACTTCTTGATGGCATCTTGACTCATTGTATTGGGAAGCATTGTACTAGCCTCTGTTTCAATCTCCTTGTTTGACATACACTGCTTCCAATCAGATATTGGCTCTGATACCAATATGATGTAGAGGTATAGGTAGTAGTTGATGATATCCACACAATGAATCTAGATTCCAAAGCTTCCTTCAAAAGTTTTATAAAGGTAATGTGATATAAGCCTACACAAGGCTACTCGAGAGATTGACCTAGCCTAGGACCACACCCTAGTGTCCACCACATAGGTTACTCAACTCTCACTTTGGGGAGTCACTGCTCAACCCAACCTATATGCACAATCCACCTTCAAGAGCTCACAACCTACTACCAACACCTCTACCAACAGGGTCTTCACATAACAATTAGCATATACTTGTCAAAGATATGAATAAAACAAGGTCTCTGACCCAAAATCCAAATTCAGTACCTGCACTGACAGAGAACAGCAAACAGTGGTATGACTGTCCTAAAACAATGTTTTAAAATGGCTCATTCCTTGTAGCCCTAGAGAACGATTAACACAAGGATATCTTTTGAAATTTACAAAGGACTATCTAAACTCATTTCACATCCAAATACCCATTATGGATTCACAATCATCCTCCTACATGCAGGTTTGTACTCTGTTACTGTTGGCTAGGACAGCAGACTGTCTTTTTCCTAGAAAATAGGCCTAATTTGAGGCTATGTGAAGGAAATAGATCAAATGCAGCCACTTAGGATAGAACAAGCATTTACACAAGTCTACCTTCATCCATAAACATCAAATACACCCTCCATTTGGTCATGGGCTTGACTATTTTTTTGAACTTCATTGTTTTCCACCATTGATAGCTAACTAGTCACTATATAGACTAGATAGAATCATACCAAATACCTTGGAGAGAAGCATGCAACCTACAAAATAATCAAAAACATGAAACCTATCCTACCTTCCTCCATCCTACTGAAAATGGGTGAGATCTTTCAGAGGACAGAGGAGAAATTCCTCATTTTGACACAAAACCCTAGTTTGGAGGGTTTCAAAATAGTTTTTACAAAATGAATTGGTTCTCCCTTCAACAGAAATGTCAAGAGCTCTAACTATATGCAAATGAAAGGTATTTTGAAACCCTAACACATTTCCCAAGTCTTAGTTCCTAAACTATTTGTACCTGGCTGTACTGTACGACTGTGTTCACAAAAACATAGAAAAGACTATTTTTTCCTTCAAAAACTTCTCTCTTTTTCATTCCTTTTGGCATGTCATACCTTCTCCTACCTATAGAAGGCTTGGTAAATGTTCCTTCACCTCCTCCAACCATATAACTGCCCTCCAAGGGCAGAGAAAACGTTGGAGGTTACATTATTTCAAGAAACCACATATTTCATAAGGAAAAATGCATTTAAAAATGGACCTTATCAAGGTTATATTGGACTAGATGACCAAATGGACCAAGTCCTTATTACAAACTCATAAAAATGGATTTCAAAGCCTTAGAGGAAATAAAATAACATGACAACAAACTAGGAAATAGCCAAAAAATGACTAAACTGGGAGCTCCTGCACCATTACCACATATTTATAAATCTATACCCTCAAGCAATGGAAATCAATGTCTCAAGCAATATGGAGCAACATTTATCAAAGCAACAACTATTGTCCTTGTCACATAATACTATCATGATAATTTACTAGGAAGGAAAATACACTGCGAAACACAAAGCCCATCCGCATAAATTGATGACAACAACATCTTCTAGCTCTTTTATAACCTTCTAGATTGTCTCGATAGAGAATGCCACCTATCATTTTGATGACATCAAATCCACATAGGTAATTACCTAAGAATTTCATAATATACAGTCTCTACTTATCCATTAAAAAGTCTTGGTTTCAAGGGTACTTACCCATTCTATGTCAAAAGTTGACATTGAGTCTAAATAATATCCAATACGAAGGAAGAGAAAGTAAAGTAAAATTATTCAACAACTTAAGTTACAAAACCAACCAATTACAACTTATGTATGAAGGGTTTTTAATAACTTATGCAATTCTCTCGATACTAAAAGAACATTTTAACTATAAATTCACAATATCTATGAGCCATTTATTTGATCTTAAAACATAATTGGGAAAATATGGTGATATTGTTGTGGCAATGGATATAGGAATATGGCCAATGTTTATAATACAACATACCCTTTGTGTACCTAATTGACATTAATACTATATCTTCATTTTCTTCCAATATTGGTTGTTTACTGCTTTATCTGCCATGGAGGCTTGGCAATGCACAAATGCATAGCTGATGCTTAGGTAATGTGTTCATGCTGAATTGAATGTATCACATTATAGTTTTATCATAGTGCTATTTTGTCTGATGCAAATATATCATAGATGGATGGTTGATGAATTTGGCTAGGATTTACATTTAGAGAGGCAAGGATCCATTATTAACACACAGGTGACAGGTTTGTTCAAGATTACACGGGCAAACATTCAAAGGCCATAACTTTGTCCTACAAGTTTCATTTTTCATCTTTTTACACGAGTTGGAAATATATTAAAGAGATCTAACATTTGGTAGAAGTTGCATCAAGTTTTGATCAAAATTTCAAGTCCCAAAAACACCAAACATTGATCAATTGAGTGTAACCTAAATTATGGCATTTGAAGAATCAACTAAGAGTGCTTCTGGTCATACACCCCATATGACTTAATTTAACTAATCAATTAGAGACCAATTTCACCTTAATGGCATTATAATTCATCTAATCTCAATCAATGGAAAATTTATTAAACTGAACCTCAAAACAAATAGGTAAGTCTTAGAGACTGATTTAGACTAAATGGTATTAAAGTCTTCCCATGAGAGTTCAAATGTCATCTCATCTCATTCAACACCAAAATTTCATAAAAATATTAAACATCACACTAAGTAGATAAGTCCTACAGAACAATTTGTCCTGGACAACCTTCAAATTCATCTCATCTAACTGAAATGTCATATTTTTATTAAGTGAGCCTAACAGAATCATGAAAGCGTATGCATATTACCAATAGATGCCTTACAGATTATTTTGGCCTAAATGGCATTGAAATCATCTCTGTTGATAAATAAAAAGTAAATCAAAACAAACATATGATCACTTTGGTGAAATGGCATTGGAAATCCCTTATCTCAATTAATAGAACGAATCATCAAAACAATTGAAATCTTTATAGATAAGTTGGTCTAACTGGTATAAAAAGTTTATCTCATCTCAATAATTTTAAAATATATTTTATAATTGTGGATCAAATCGAGACAAGCAGACTCACCAAGAAGTCTAACAATTTGGCCTAACTGGCATTAAAAATGATCTCATCTCACCCTAACATAATCACTACAAAATCCTAAAAATGACATTGAAACTACCAATTGACATATAAATAATAAGCTCCGCACGCCAATTTCGCCTAAATGACATTAAAAGTAATCTCATTCTTATCTCATTGGAATCTGAAATGCTAATTGGGTGGGCACTACAAAATCATAAAAGGGGTATTGATTTTTCCTATTGACAGATATCCTGAATAAGCTCTGCATACCAAATTGGCCTATGACATTGAACTCTGCCTCATCTCGCTAAAATCTCAGATTCTTATTAAGTGGTCATAACAAGATCATTAAATGGGTATGGACATTACCAGTTGTTTTAAGACGGCCTTGATGCCTGGTAGTACGTGTTTGCCTTCCATTGTATCAAAGCGAGGAAAAGGACCCTGCTCTAGTAATTGGTTGCCAAACTCCTCCGCCATTCTTGTGACCTATTTATGACTATTGCAATAGAAAAACCTTTTCAGCTCTATGCCTCTTGAAATTTTCTGACTACAGAAAATAAACCCAAATATGAACAATTCCTTCTTACTTCTCAAAACCAATGTATGGTTATGATCTTTGTTGCGGCCCAAAAAGGGTGTACATGAAAATGAGATGGGTGTTGTTGAAATTGCATGAGAAAATCGAAGGGGATTTATACAAACAACCATTCTCTATGGGCCTGTCCCTTTCTTTTATGAAGCTATTCTTGGATTTGTTGAAAAGGCTTTAGAAACTTTCAAGCAAATGCAATTGGCAGGCGTAAAGCCAAATCCCTCAACCCTTCTCAACGTTCTCCCTGTCTGTGCCTGTGTGGGAGCAGGGTATGAGCATTCCTCAAAGAAAAATGGGAGGGGGATTTCTTATCAGAGGTTATAGTTGGAAATATGCTAGTAAACATGTAGGCAAAACATGGATTATTGAAAAGTGTGGAAGAACACACAAGACACGCGGACTGTTTGACAAAATGCCTAAAAGAAATGTCATCTCATGGAGTACAAGGATTACACAAAATGGATCTACTGAAAAGGCTTTAGAAACTTTCGAGCAAATGCAATTGGCAGGCGTGAAGCCAAAATCCCTAACATTTGCCTACGTCCTCCCTGCCTGTGCACGAATTGAAGATTGGAAACAGGGTATGGACATCCATCAAAACATAATAGAGGGAAATTTTTCCATAAGTGGTAGCTACAGGTGCCCTAGTAGACGCGTAAGCAAGATGTAGAAGCATAGACATTACACATGCATTGTTTGATAGAATGTCTCAAAGAGATGTCAACTCATGAAAAGCAATGATTTCAGGATATGCACGGAAAGGATTAGTTGAGATACTTTGTTAGACGTATATGCAAAATGAGGAAACACAGACAATTGCACATCAACTATTCAACAGATTAAATTGAGAGGCTGAGTAGCAGGGGCACCCACCCCACTTATTTTTAAATGAAAATTTAATATTAAGAAAATAAATCTAGGTTATTAAGCATAGAAAACCACTTATTAAGACATTTCATCAAAATGAGTCCAAAACTAAATTGAAAAGCATATATTATTATCAATTTTTTGAAAAGAAACAAAATTAGGAAAAGGAGGGATGCTCTTACAACTTGCTCCAACAATCTAGCCATAATCCCAAGTGTGTCTTCCCTTCTCACTTTTGTCATAACTTAAAATTCAGCATTTAAAAGAAATGTAACTTACATAGCTGTAATAAACTAAAACTAGGCAATTAATTATGTACAATAAGTAAAACTGGTACAATAGTGCAGAATTATGTGCTAACATGCTTTTCTCTCTTTTTTTTTAACAATCAAGAACAAAACTAAATATTGAATTCTTTTGCCATGCATATAAATGATAACTGAAAGAAAATATTAGAAATAGAGTAAATACCATTTCCTTGTCATAGAGGCTTTTGGTTCTCTGAGTTCTTAAATCTGTTGACTCCATCAAAGCTTAATTATCCATTATAGTTGGATGGAGAAGGAGGAAAAATATCATCAGGGTGTTTATCTACCCATCCATGGACTTACTAGTCCTCTTGTGTCGTTCCCACTGGAAAGACTCAGCCCTCTGCAAAGAAGTATCAAGAAGAGAATCTAATGTCATCTGAGTTTGGTGTTTGACCCTACACAATCTCTAGTCGGTCATACACTATAGGCTACTCCTAACTAGTATGACCTCTGACTGGACGTGTATCTAAGACAAGAAACTAACTAATGCAATTAAGAAGTAGCATCACCTTGGCCAAGGTTTTAGTTAAGCGCAACATGACACAACGAAGTCATGTAGTTGAGTTATCACCCTACTTGGCATGAAGTATTATAATGGGCTTCCTTTTCTACCCTACTGGCTAAATCACAAAACACACAACAACAAAAATGGAACATAGAAAATAGAACTTTATTTTATTGATCTGGGCAACTCATTACATTATAGAATCCCAATTACAATCAGAGGATGAATCCCCTACTAGTTGCAACACATTACAGCTTTCCCAACCTCAAGACTCTAGAATCTTCGGCTTTCTGTAACCCCAAATCTGCTAGGGTTTCTATTTTTCCCCACCTATTTTTGACTCTACACTTGCCCCCTTTTCTCTACCACTGCCCAGGGTTCCCAAAATAGCCATAAATAACACTTTTTGGCGGCCTCCAACTAAATTTCAAAATTTACAACTCCCTCCAAAAGTGGGTCAACTTCTGGGAAGTATAACTTTTGATCCGGGTGTCCGATTGATGAACTGTTTTAGGTGTTGAAAAACTCACGATGTGAACTATCACACTAGAAATTTATAAACGGATTTCCATCAACTTTTGGGGATGTTTAGGAAAGTTTTAGTGCCTCATATCTCGTTTCAAAAATTTTTAGGGGCTTTTCAGAAAACAAAAACTTTAATATCTTTCAACTCACAAATGATCTTTGCCTAATTCCTTTGCCAAAGGTCTTATATTTCCATTATGTAACTTTTTGCAAGTTTTCACTTCAATCCATGCCCAACTGCAAACTTTCCAAAAATAGCAGGTAGACTTTCCAAAACAGGTAGGTTGCTATTTTTAGCAGTTTTGGAAAACTGAAAGTCCTACATCATTATTCAGAATATTATGAAACCAAAAACACTAACTATGGAAAGAAATGAAAACAACTACAATGATTTTGAATTAACTTCTTTTTGGGTGATGCAAGATTGCCCTTACACCACTGGATGCTCCTGCATCAGACACCCAGGGTAATTTGAAAAGTGACCCTGTCACGTCTTAAAGTTTGTGTGAGGGAAACCCAAACGGTCAACCTCTGCCTTAGATAACCAAGAGGAATCTTCAATAGGCCTTCCTTTCCATTTTACCAGATATTATTCATATTGCTTGTTCCGAGTAATTCTTCCCACACGGCTATCCAAGATCTCTTCTATCTTGTCCATTGAAGTAGATGCTGGAATACTCCACTGCACTTCTGTTGGTCCATCCTCTGTTCCACCTTCATGATATTCTGATAAATCAGCAATATTGAAAATAGAGGAAATATTGATCCCATTCAACAGCTCTACCTCATGGATTTCCTGAATCATGCTTCTTCAAGATTCTGCATGGTCCAAATTTCTTCATTTTCAACTTATTTTATGTTCCAATTGGGAACCTTTCTTTTCTCAAGTGAACCACAAATTCATCTCCTACTTGGAACTCCTTATACCTCCTCTTCTGATCTGCCTTAGCCTTGTACTGAATATTCATCTTATTAATTGCTTTCTCACCTCTTCATGCAAATTCTTCAAATGTTCTACAAAGTCTTCAGCTTCAGCACTTGTCTTTTCTCCTTTGTCCAGCTTCCTTAACTCAGAAGCATTTCTTGGGCTATTTCCATAGACAACCTAGAATGGTGATTTACTAGTACTCCTATTGACAGAATTGTTGTAACCAAATTCTGCTTGTGGTAAAATCAAATCCCATCCCTTGGGCTTATCTCCTACTAAGCACCATAGCAGGTTACCCAAACTCCTATTCACCACTTCGGTCTGTCCATCAGTTTGTGGATGGTGTGCAGAACTGAACTTCAAATTTATCTTCAACTTCTTCCATAATGTCCTCCAGAAATAACCAACGAACTTGGTATCTCGATCTGAAACTATGCTCTTTGGTAGACCATGTAGTCTCACCACCTCTCTGAAAAATAATTCAGCAATATGAACATCATCATTATTCTTCTTGTAAGGAATAAAATGTGCCATCTTTGAGAATCTGTCCACCACCACAAAAATGGAATCATGTCCTCTCTGTGTCCTTGGTAAACCAAGAACAAAATCCATACTAATATCATCCCATGGCTTCTCTGGTATAGGTAATAGATGATATAGACCCGTGTTCTGACTTGCTCCTTTTGCCATTTGACATAGTCTACAACTCTGCACAAATTTCCACACATCCTGCTGCAACTGTGGCCAATAATAATTTTCACCAACAATAGCAATGGTCTTATCTCGACCAAAGTGTCCAACCAATCCTCCACTATGCTTCTCCTTAATAAGGTTCTCTATCATGGAACTCCTTGGAATGCACAACTGGTTTCCTCTAAATAACATGCCATCTTGGATTATGAAATCCAACCATTTTGTCCTATCCAAAGTAACAGGTTCCATACAAGCTTTCTAGGCCTCTGTGAAATCTAGATCTTCTAGATACAAACTTTTGAGCTCATCGAACCCAACAACCTCTATCTTCATTTCTGTCAACAAATTTTACCTTCTGCTCGAGGCATCTACAACTCTATTGGACTTCCCACTCCTGTACTTCAAAACAAAAGTATAGCTCTACAAAAACTCAACCCATTTTAAGTGCCTTTGGTTCAACTTTCCTTGACTATTCAAATACTGCAAAGCCTGATGATCAGTATATAAAACAAACTCTTTTGGAAACACATAATGTCTCCATTTCTTCAAAGCCTGAACTATTGCATAAAACTCCTGATCATAAACATAATACTTTTTCTTGGCATCATTAAGCTTCTCACTAAAATAGGCAATGAGCTTACCTTCTTGGCTCAAAACAGCTCCTATACCACTACCACTAGCATTATAATCTACCTAAAATACCTTATTGAAATCTGGAAGTGCCAAAACAGGTTGTTCTACAACTTTCTGCTTCAATGTAGCAAAGCTCTTGTCTGCTCCTTTAGTCCATCTAAACTTTTTTCTATCCCCTCTCATTGTCTTAGTTAGGGGTGCACAAATGCTACTAAAATTCCTGATAAACTTTCTGTAAAAACTTGCCAAACCATGAAAGGATCTTACCTCCATTGCACTCCTTGGCATAGGACATTCAATGATAGCCCTTACTTTTTCTGGGTCCATTTTAGACCTTTCTCTGAGACTACAAATCCCAGCTATACCAACTCCTTTGCAAAACTACATTTCTTCAGATTAATCAGCAACTTCTCCTCCCTAAGCTTCTCCAGAACTCTTCTGATATGCATCAGATGCTCATCCCAAGTCTTACTAAAAATCAAAATATCATCCAAATAAACAATAACAAAACTTCCCAAAAATTCTTTCAATACCTCATTCATGAGCCGCATGAATGTGCTCGGTGCATTGGTTAGCCCAAATGGCATGACTAACCACTCATACAAACCTTCCTTTGTCTTGAAGGCTATCTTCCACTCATCTCCTTCTCTGATACGGATTTAGTGATACCCACTCTTCAGGTCAATTTTCATGAAGTACTTGGCTCCACTCAAACAATCCATGATGTCATCCATTCTTGGCAGTGGAAATCTATACTTGATCGTTATCTTATTGATGGCTCGAGAGTCTGTACACATCCTCCATTCTCAATCCTTCTTTGGTGCTAGTACTATAGGTACCGCACATGGACTTAGGCTCTCCCTTATCAGTCCCTTCCTCAACAACTCTTGAACTTGTCTGTCCAGCTCTTCATTCTCTATAGGGGTCATTTTGTGGGTTGCCTTGTTTGGCAAACTGGCTCCTAGTATCAAATCCATTTGATGACTTATTTTCCTTACTGGTGGTAAACCTTCTGGTACATTATCAGAGATAATGTCCTAGAACTCTTCCAACATATCTGAAACTTCTACTGGTACATCTTCACAGTTCTCTTGACTAATCTTAGGAATCAATGCAAAGCAATGACGCTCATGCTTCATACCCTCCAAAAATTTCCTACCATCTACCAAGCAAATTCTAGCAGTACTACATACCTTTTCTTCCACCTCCTTCAAGGGCTTCAACTTATGATGAACTCCATCCTTTGTTAGGGAATATGTGTTTGCACAACCATCATGGACAGCACTCCTATCATACTGCCACAGACTCCCCAACAGTATATGTCATGCATCCATCAGTATAATATCACACAGCACCTCATCATGGTAGTCCCTAATCTTGAACTTTACTAAACACTGCTCATTGACCAAAACTTGGTGGTCCTTCTGCAACCATGCAATCCCATATGGATGTGGATGCTTTCTTCTTGTCAACTTCAACTTGTCAACCATCTCCTCTGAAACAAGATTATCAATGCTTCCACTGTCAATAACAATATCAAAACATTTACCTTCACATTTGCACCTTGTGTAGAATAAACTCTTCCTCTGATTGGGTTTTTTCTCCTCATTCAGTAAGGTTCTTCTGACAACTAAGGTTTCTCCCCTTTTAGCATCTTCAAAATTCTCAGAATGTGCATCTTCATCTACATGTGCAACTCGTGCATTGCCTTCAGGTCTTCTATTTGTCCTTCCTTGATGTTGCAGACACTCATATGCTCGATGCCCTTCTTCTCCACATTAGAAATAGGTTCCTCTGAAACCTCCTCTTCTAGGTCCTTGCCCAGGTCTACCTCTTCCTCTTCCTCTTTGCTCACCATTGTTCTGGTCACGAGGGTGGTAGGTATTATCTTCTCTCTGATTTCGACTGGTGCTAGCTTCTTCACTTTTCTTTGTATCTTCATTCGGCCCCCATAGGGTCTTCCACCGGTCCTTCCGCCTTGACCTCTTCCCTTTTGCTTGTTGTCGAATCTTTTATTTAGCTTCTCTTCCACCTTCAGGGAAAAATGGTATGCATCTTCTATGGTGGTCATTCTGACCAGGCTCAGCTCCTCCTGAATACTCAGCCTCAACCCATTAATGTAACAGGGTACCTTCTCCTTGTTGGGCTCTACATGGCCCGTCCTGATAGTAATCTTATAAAACTCTTTTGTATACTCCTTAACAGACTTGTTACCTTGCTTCAGTCCTTGCAAGTTCTTCAGTAACTCCATCTCATAGTCCACAGGAATGAACTACTTCTTTAGTTTCTCCACCATCTTTTCTTTTCCTCTTCTATTCCTCTCTAATTGAACCTCCTTCCACCAAATATTGGCATGGCCCTTCAACTTTTTTTTTGCAAACTTGACCCGATCTGGGTCCTCCACATCTTCATACTTGAAATACTCCTCCATGTCATTGATCCAGTCAATAAGCTATTCTCATTTCAAATCCCCAGAATATGTAGAAACCTCGATCCTGGGCCTCTTTCTGATCTTCAAAATGGCCCTCAATAACCTAACTTCTGCAGGATCTCCAGCAGCTTCTTGTTCTTCCTCAGATAGCTCTTCTTCTGCTTCATCTCTGCTTTCATCTCTTATCCTCAGCTCAAACCCTCTTCATAGCTCCCCTTGCAATGCATCAATTTGCCTTTGTAGGGATCTAAAACCCTCTTCTGTCAAAGCATTCCTCCCAACATGATTTCTTCCTGGAGGCATCTTGGTCTCTATAGAAAACCCACAACCTCAGGTCCTAGTGCAAACTACCTCATAGTCAGCGATCTGTCTACACACTCAGGAACCCTTGCTCTGATACCACTTGATGAAGGGGCTAAATCATAGAACACACAACAACAAAAATGGAACATAGAAAATAGAACTTTATTTTATTGATCTGGGCAACTCATTACATTATAGAATCCCAATTACAATCAGAGGATGAATCCCCTACTGGCTACAACACATTATAGCTTTCCCAACCTCAAGACTCTAGAATCTCCAGCCTTCTGTAACCCCAAATCCGCTAGGGTTTCTATTTTTCCCCACCTATTCTTGACTCTACACTTTCCCCCTTTTCTCTACCACTACCCAGGGTTCCAAAAATAGCCATAAATAACACTTTTTGGTGGCCTCCAGCTAAATTTCAAAATTTACAACTCCCTCCAAAAGTAGGTCAACTTCCGGAAAGCATAACTTTTGATCCGGGTGTCTAATTGAAGAACCGTTTTAGGCGTTAGAAAGCTCGCGATGTGAACTATCATGCTAGAAATTCATAAATGGATTTCTGTCAACTTTTCAGGACATTTAGGGAAGTTTTAGTGCCTCATATCTCATTTGATTACATTCTATTTTCAGAAATTAATAGTTTTTAAGGTGGAACTATCTGTGTTTAGTTCATCCTTCCTGACTATTAGTTATAGGTTCAATGTTATCCAACGTAATAAAATTTCTTCACAGAGAATTAGTTTATTATGGGCTCAGTTGTTTTCTGCTATAGAGTAACATTATATGGCTATCATTTGCTCTTTGCAAATCTATGCTAAGCCCTTGAAGTATAATTTCCTAATGATAGCGTAAGCTTCAACTCTAAAGCTATAATATATAGTTTGACATAATTATTGGTTACTCCCTACTAACAGAGGTTTGTAGACTGTACTAACTAACCAAACACAAGTCTTCTACAACTCAACATGTTGTCTAAGTGCATGGTGTTGGTGGCAACTATTGTATGAGCTTCCCTAGTGGCCAGGGTTGCTACCTTGATGAATTGCAAGAAACTTATTGCATGTGTTTAAGCCCTGAATCTTTTCCACCAGTCAAAATTCAAAGAAGCGAAAATTGAAAACCTTGAATCCATTGGTTCAATTGTTACCAGCACAAGTTAATTGATAATGTGGTTCTCCCTTTTTTATATATATAGTGGACAGTTGGACTTTACATGGAACAACTATTACCGAGGTGACTCGAGGCATGCAAAATCTAATACACAACCATAAATTTGAGCCTTCAAATATTGGGAGAGGATGTGGACGGAGTTTTTGAAATTACCAATTTTGCTTAACCAAACCATTTCATGCTACCCTCTATGTTTATGATGGCATAGAACCAATACATTTTAAAAGATTATAACTATGGCAATATTTAACATAGAATGGGCTCCGTAAATTCTTGGAGTATGCATCTGACACACTGGGAGAAAGTATTGGGAGAGAGAACAAATGAATAAATTACTACTCATTCCTTTATACCACTAATACCACATTTAAATGTTTCAAATACATAAAGAAATATTTAAAAGAAGGATTAGAACCTAGCAAGATAGAGACTGAAGCTTCCAGTGCATATTAGTAAATGCCTTTGAAGCACTCTAGAGATAGCGTTTTCTTACTACCCTGACGAGTCCAAAAACTTGTCATACTTCCTTTCTCTCTGAGAATTCCTCTTTCTTTTTTTATTCTTTCCCTATTTCTACCTCCCTCCTTCCTCTGTTATATTTTTCTTTTCACACTCTCCAAAAAATACCCCCTGAGTGTATGGCGATGCCTCCTTTTAAGCTACCAAGAAATGGTTGTTCAAGAAATAATCTTATTCAAGATCATCTCCCTACCTCCACGAGTAGTCCACCACTCCCACTTAGCTTCTTTTTCCTCGATCAACAAGTATTATCCTTTTTAAACTTTCACCACATCTAATCAAATGGGAAAATAAATTTGTCTCCAAAGTTTCGTTCTGCTAAATGGATCTCGAAAAAAAAATATGTCATACTTTAAGTAAATCTTGAGCCCATTTTGAAAGGGAATGATATGGCCTGCAAAAAGTATTGTATTCTTCGAATATTTCATCCATCGAGCTTAATCAGTTCTTAGCCTAAAGTAAAACCCTTTTTTTAAGTGGATACTCTTTATGATGCAAGTCGACGAAAGGATAGGTTAATATATATATATATATATGAGATTAGATTGATTTTCTTAACAAACTATTATGCATAAAAGAGTCTTAAAAATTAGCGTGTTTGAAAATAACAAAAGCTAATACATTAAGTTCCCTTAAATATGGTCGACTATCTAATTATTTTCAAGGAAAGTTAATTAAGATTACATTACTCAACCAATGACTTGACTTAGGTAAGTCTAATACCTTCAGTCGACTTGGGGTTTAGCTGATAATTTGGATCTAGACAATCCCATCCTAATTTTAATGACAATCTCGACTTACAATAGGGTTTCAAATGACACTAGATTTCTCTTCTTTCACCTCTCGTAACTGATTATACTTTTCGTCCCCCTTCAGTGGAGATCTATCTTGCAATCACTAGGTCAAACATAAATAATTAGTCTGATAACAAATTACAATTTCCATCTGTATTAAAATAATCATGAAAACATCCATCGATGTACTTAATTGAACCAACACATATATATACATTGCATATCTCTATTCATCAACTGAATAAAAATATATGTATATATGCATGTTAAATCTTGATAAACACATCATTATATCTAGGGCACACATTAAAATATCCAAGCACATATCAAAATAGCTAGGGCACAAGTGGGATGTAACATATCCTTCCGCTTGTGAATCATCGTCCTCGATGATTTAGTGTATCAAATAATAATAAAAGTCTTCATTGTTTACCAAACATAATGAAAAAGGGTTCAACTATTATAAACATAAAATAGATGAGGAAATTTCTGGTGCATTTCATTAAAATCTTCCCAAGTGGTGTTGTCTTATGAGTACTGGTCCCATTGGACCTTACACTAGGTGATTTCTCTGTTACGTAAGCGACACTTACATACCTCGAGCACCCTGATTGGCTCGATCATGACTACTCCTAGGTCCTAAACCTGTAAGGAGTTCCAATCAATCAAATGTACAAAGTCAGATATGTACTTTTTAAGGTATGAAACATGGAAAACATCATGCAATCGGGTGAGAGTTGGTGGTAGAGCAATTTTATAACCAACCAGGTTGATAACTTCCAGGACTTCAAATGGTCCAACATATCAGCGTGCAAGTTTGGTTGACTTTCCAAATTTTATGGCACTTTTATGAGGTTTGACACAAAGAAGCACTTTCTCTCCCACTTCAAATTGTCTAGGAGTTTGTTTGGCATTTGCATAACTTTTCTACCAATCATTAGCTTCTTCTAACCTTTTTCTGATTATCTTAACTTGCTCTTCCATTTTTGAGAGCATTTCTAGACTGAGGGTTATCCTATCTTCCAGCTTATCCCAACTGATAGGAGTTTTACACCTCCTTCCATATAGTGCCTCAAATGGTGCCATTTTTATTGATGATTGATAAGAATTGTTATATGCAAACTCAACTAAAGGAAGATAGTCATCCCACTTGTATTGTTGATCCATACAATACATTCGAAGAAGGTCTTCTAATATCTAGTTGACCCTTTCTTTTTGACCATTTGTCTCAAGGTGGTAGGCAGAACTAATGTTTAGTTGTGTACCTAGGGATGAGAATAAGGTTTGCCAAAATCTAGATGTCATTCTATCATCTCTATCAGATATTATTTTCTTAGGTATTCCATGCAACCAAAATATTTCTTGTATAAATTTATAAGCAATAGTGGGTGCACCATCGGTTAAGTTTTTTGGTATGAAGTGTGCTACCTTGGTAAGTCTATCTACCACAACAAATATGGTGTTATGTTTGTTCTTGGACATAGGCAATCCTTGGACAAAGTCCATACTGATTATCTGGCATTTCCAATTAGGTATTGTATTGGGTTGTAGTAATCCTGTGGGGTGTTGGTGTTCAACTTTAACTCTCTGACACTCTAAGAAACTTGTCATGAACCTTGCCGCATCCTTTTTCATCCCTTTCCAAAAATATAGAGGTTTAATATCTGCCATAAGTTTATTAACACTAGGGTGTATGAAATATGGTGTAGAGTACACTTCCTTCCAAATCAAATTCCTAAGTTCTATACTTTCAGGTATGTACATTCTACTTGATACCTCAGTAATCCGTCATTTTCTATTCTAAATCTGTCATATCTTGGATCTTGAGAATTGGTTTGGAGAGCCATCTTCACATGCTGGTAGTATTTGTCATCCTTTAGCTAGTGAAGCACACGGTTTCAAAAATCTAAATGCACTATGGTTATTGCATTAACATGCCTTCGGTGACTTAAAGCATCTGCCACCTGATTTTCTTTCCTTTTTATGTAGCTAATCTCAAAATCATAATTAGATATCAATTCCACCCATCGTCTTTGTCTTGCATTGAGATTAGGTTGGGTAAATATGTATTTCAACTCTTGATGGTCGGATTGGAGCTCAAATGGTTTTCCTAATTTGTAAGGCATGTACAATAGCAACAAGCTTCAAATCATGGGAAGAATAGTTATGTTCATATCTTTTGAGCTTCCTAGATTCATAAGCTATTACTAGTTTGTTCTACATGAGTACCCCACCTAGTCCTTCTCCTGACAAATCAGTTACTACTACAAATTTTCCTTCAGGATCTAGTACTTTTAATACTGGTGTTGAGACTAATTTTTCCTTAAGTAACTCAAATGTTTTCTGACATTTTTCTGTCCAAACCAAAAATTTTCCTTTCCTTTGAAGTGATATGATTGGGTATGCTATGAGTGAGAAATTCATTACGAATTTCTGGTAGTAACCTGTCAAACCCATAAAGCTCCTTACTTCATGTACATTCTTGGGAATGGGTCATTCAGTTATCACCTTTATTTTAGTAGGGTCTATAGCAATACCCTTTTCTAAGATGATATGACCCAGGCATTGAATTTCCTTCTAAAAAAAAGTGCATTTGGATAAATTTCCATATAACTTGTTTTCACACAGATGTTGTAACACAAATTGTAGATGCTGAAAATGTTCCTCTTCATTCTTTGAGTAAATTAGAATATCATCAAGGAATACCAGAACAAACTTATCCAAGCAGTCATGGAACACGCTTTTCATTAGGTTCATAAATGCAGTTGGGGCATTAGTAAGTCCAAATGGAAATACTGTGAATTCATAATGCCCATAGTGATTTTTGAAGGTTGTTTTGTGAATATCCTCATCCTTAAGCCTAAACTAGTGATATCCTGACCAAAGATCTATTTTAGAGAAAACTACAACACCACACATCTGATCAAACAAATTATCAATGCAAGGTAGAAGATACTTATTTCTGATGGTTAACTTATTTAGCATTCTATAGTCTATACAAAGTCGAAGGGTCCCATCCTTTTTCTTAACAAATATCACTAGTGCCCCCCTTGGCAACACACTAGGTATAATCAATCCTTTGCTCAGTAATTCTTGTAATTGGTCCTTCAACTCCATAAGTTCTATTGTTGTCATACGATAGGGGGATTTTGACACTGGTGTGGCTCTTGGCACTAACTCAATAGAGAAATCAAATATCCTCTTTGGTGGTAAACCAGGTAACTCCTCCGGAAATACATCTTGATAGTTTCAGAGGTAAAGATATTTCTCTTCAAAGGATTCCTATGGCTTCCCACATACCTTTCCACTTTCTTTTTGGTTATAGCTGGTTTCCATGTTTTCACCAATTTCCTCCATTTTTACTACAAATATTTGACAACCCTTCCTTCCACTTCTCTTTAATTGCATAGCAGAGAGTTGTTGCAACTTGACTTCATGACAAGTACCTTGCACCCGCACCCTATTCCCTAGGTCATCTTCACACTCAACTATTTTGTCATAGCAGTCAACCTTGGCCTTGTGTTTCCCCAACCAGTTCATGCATAAAATGACATCATATGTGCCTAGGGGTGCTACATAGAAATCTACCTCTGTGGTAAGACCTGGAAGCTCAACCTTGGATTCAAATGAACACTACTCTACTTGAGCTCTTGATTGGTTGGCATACTCAATAGTCTAAGAATTAGCCATGAATCCTGCTCTTTTAGGAAATTTACTTAGCATTTTAGGAGAAATAAAATTTTCTATAGCTCCTGTGTCTATGAGTACAATTATAGGATTCCCATATAGCATACTTGGAACCTCTATTAGGGTAAATTGGTACTCTGGCTGTCTATTGTCCACCGCTACATGAATCCTCTGCTAAAATGTTGTCTACTGGGGAGGTAGAGGGTTCCTTTGCTATTGTCATCCTTGACCTCTTGTAGGACACTGATTGGTGTAATGTTCAGCTCTGCATGTGTAACATCCCCCTAGGTGTCCTCTCCTCTCAGTTCCTCTATTATTCTCCTCATTATTTCTTCTGGACTTGTCAAAACCTCTTCTATCTCTTTGATGATCCTGACAGCCTCCCTTATTTTCTTTTGTATCTTTGTTTTCTGGAACCGAAATTGCCTCCTTTCTTCTTAAATGGTTGAGAATTATGCGACCAATTTCTCCTCTTTCTATTCCTATCTCTAATGGAGTCATCCTTTTTAAGCTTTTGCTCCTATCTAATGGCCTTCTCATAGGCTTCATTCATGGTGGTAGGAACCAATACATCCACCGACCCACTGATACGGTTGTTTAGACCCATGATAAACTTTCTAGTTTTGTACTTTTCATCCTTTTGAAATTGAGGAACATATTTGAGAAAGTGAGTGAACTTCTCCTAGTAAGCATGTACTGAGAGTTCTCCTTGTCTCATCTTCTGAAAGTTTGTTAACTTCTGTTAAAAAAAACTGAGGTAGCCACTATTGCCTAAAAACTTCCACAAACTGATCGCATGACACATTGGCGGACATCCAACGTAGTTTTGCCTTCTTGTTTTCCCACCAACTGGTAGCCTCTCTAGTTAGCTATTAAGCTCCCCACACTACCTTCATATTCTCTGTATAATCTCAAATTTCAAAATATTTTTCCATACCGGTTAACCATGCCTCAGTGGCATCACTGACCTTAGATCCATCATACTGAGGGGGTTTAACCTTCTTCATGTCATCTGAAATAATGCCACGTACTAACTTATCTTTACTAGGCTAGGATAAGGTGTGTTCCTCATTTTTAGTTTGATGGGTGTGAATGGTTTCAGTATTTTTATCTCTAATTTGAGACTCGTGTTCTTCATCTTGAATTCTGGTGTGTCTATCTTCCCTTTGCTCCAACTGTCGAAGTCTAGTTTGGGTGTCTTGCATCATATGTAAAAGTCTGTCCAACTTGGCTGTAGAAGTCTCTAGGAGCTCAGTCTCCCCTCTGCCTTCTTGCATATGAGCCATCCTCACTTCACTAAATATACCTGTTAATATAATCACTCTTTTAGTCTCTTAATTTCATTATTACTTACATATAGGCAAATCAAGGTTACACACAACAAAATTGGTATTTTATTTGCACTACAAAATTTTATATTACATTTTTTTACATATTTACATCACAAAGCCCTTATCTAAGAGCTAAGTTATCACTTCCAGTTATGGGCTCTTCCTTCCCTTCAAAATCAAAACAAGGAATTAATTAGTAACCTAGAGTGGGTACATGAATTTCTTTTAAGTCATGAGGCACGTTCTTGTGTACAACTGAAGTTACAAATTAGTTTCTAGTTTTAAGTTTCCTATTTTCTATGATGGTTTTTCCCACTACTTCCCTTCTTGGAACTGCCTAGGGTTGTCTTTCTCTTTTGAGTCGTGTAATGGCATCAGCCACAGTTTCATTATCGGAGGGTAAGGTACAACATGACTAGTCATATTTTATTTTTGTTACTCTCCAAAGCTGAAAGTTACCTGGTTCTTGAGCTCTCTTTCATTTGTTAGTGTAGACCCGCATCCTGGCAAAACCAAAATGCTTTGTTTTAGTTCTTGTTGTTTCATTTTTTTTTCTTGTGGTGAAGAGCCCAAAGTTCAATGTCGAACCCGGAAGCTCTGATACCATATGTCATAACTTAAATTTCAACATTTAAAACAAATACAACTTACATAGTTGTAATAAACTAAAACTAGGCAATTAATTACCTATAATAAGTAAAACTGGTACAATAGTGCAGAATTATGTGCTAACATGCTTTTCTCTGTTTTCTTAACAATCAAAAACAAAACTAAATATTGAATTATTTTTCCATGCATATAAATATTAACTGAAAGAAAAGATTATAAATAAAGTAAATATCATTTCCTTGTCATAGCGGCTTTTGGTTTTTTGAGTTCTTAAATTTGTTGACTCCATTAGAGCTTAATTATCCATTATAGCTGGATGGAGAAGGAGAAAAAATATCATCAAGGCGTTTATCTACCCATCCATGGACTTACTAGTCCTCCCATGCCATTCCCACTGGAAAGACTCGGCCCTCCACAGAGAAGTATCAAGAAGAGAATCTAATGTCATCTGAGTCTGGTGTTTGACCCTACACAATATCTAGTCGGTCATACACTATAGGTTACTCCTAACTAGTATGACCTCTGATTGGACCTATATCTGGTACAAGAAATGGACTGATGCAATTAAGAAGTAGCATCACTTTGGCCAAGGTTTTAGTTAAGCGTAACACAACACAGCGAAGTCATGTAGTCAAGTTATCAACCTACTCGACATGAAGTATTATAATGGGCTTCCTTTTCTACGCTGACAGTCTCTTATGCTACTACATATGGACACTCCTGCATTGTCCATTTCCTCATATTTAACTTTTAGACATAAGTCATTATAATAATTTTCCTTGGACGAGGTTCGTTTGATTACATTCTATTTTTAAAAATTAATAGTTTTTAAGGTGGAACTATTTGTGTTTAGTTCATCCCTCCTAACTATTAGTTATAGGTTCAGTGTTATCCAACATAATAAAATTTCTTCACAAAGAATTTGTTTACTATGGGCTCAATCATTTTCTACTATAGAATAACATCATATGGCTATCATTTGCTCTTTGCAAATCTATGCTAAGCCCTTGAAGTATAATCTTCTAATGATAGGGTAAGCTTCAACTCTAAATCTATAATATATAGTTTGACATAATTATTGGTTACTCCCTACTAACAGAGGTTTGTAAACTGCACTAACTAACCAAACACAAGTCTTCTACAACTCAACATGTTGTCGTATAAGTGCATGGTGTTGGTGGCAACTATTGTGTGAGCTTCCCTAGTGGTTAGGGCTACTACCTTTATGAATTGCAAGAAACTTACTGCATGTGTTTGAGCCTTGAATCTTTTCCACCAGTTAAAATTCAAAGAAGCAAAAATCAATAACCTTGAAGCCATTGGTTTCTTTGTTACCAGCATGAGTTAATTGATAATGTGGTTCTCCCTTTTTATATATATATATAGTGGATAGTTGGACTATACATGGAACATCTATTGCTGAGGTGACTCGAGACATGCAAAATCTAATACATAACCATAAATTTGAGCCTTCAAATATTGGGAGAGGATGTGGAGGGATTTTTTGAAATTACTAGTTTTGCTTAGCCAGGCCATTTCATGCTACCCTCTATGTTTATGATGGCATAGAACCAATACATTTTGAAAGATTATAACTGTGGCAATATTTAACATAGAATGGGCTCCCTACAATTCTTGGAGTATGCATCTGACACACTGGGAGAAAGTATTGGGAGAGAGAGCGAATGAATAAATTACTGCTCATTCCTTTATACCATTAATACCATGTTCAAATGTTTTGAATACATAAAGAAGGATTTAAAAGAAGGATTCAAACCTGGCAAGATAGAGACTGAAGCTTCCAGTGAGTATTAGTAAATGCCTTTGAAGCACTCTGGAGCTAGCATTCTCTTACTACCCCGACAAGTCCAAAAACTTGTCATACTTCCTTTCTATTTGAGAATTCCTCTTTCTTATTTTTATTCTTTCCCCATCTCTGCCTACCTCCTTCCTCTGTTATATTTTTCTTTTCACACTCTCAAAAAAAAAACCCTGATTGTATGGTGATGCCTCCTTTTAAGCTACCAAGAAACAGTTGTTCAAGAAAGAATCTTATTCAAGATCATCTCCCTGCCTCTGCGAGTAGTCTACCACTCCCAGCTAGCTTATTTTTCATCGATCAACAAGTATTATCCTTTTTAAACTTTCATTACATCAAATAAAATGGAAAAATAAATTTGTCTTGAAAGTTTCATTCCACTATGTGAATCTTGAAAAATAAATATAAGTCATACTTTAAGTAAATCTTGAGCCCATTTCGAAAGTGATCAATATGGCCCAAAAAAAGTGTTTTATTCTATCAAATATTTCATCCATCAAGCTTAATCAGTTCTCATCCTAAAGTAAAACCTTTTTGTTTTAAGTGGATACTCTTTATGATGCAAGTCTTAACAATTAGCGTGTTTGAAAATAATGAAAGATAATACATTAAGTTCCCTTAAATATGGTCGACTATCTAATTATTTTAAAGGAAAGGTAATTGAGGTGACACTACTCAACCAGTGACTTGAGTTAGGGAAGTCTAATACCTTCAGTTGACTTAGGGTTTACCTAATAATTTGGATCTAGACATTCCCATCCTAATTTTAATGACAATCTCAACTTACAATAGGGTTTCAAACGACACTAGATTTCTCTTCTTTCACCTCTCGTACCTAATGATACTTTTCCTCCCCCCTTCGAAGGAGATCTCTCCTGCAATCACTAGGTCAAATATAAATAGTTAGTCCAATAACACGTTACAATTTGCATCTGTATTAAAATAATCATGAAAACATCCATTGATGTACTTAATTGAACCAAAACATATATATATATATACATTGCATATCTCTATTCATCAACTGATTAACTATATATGTATATATGCATGTCAAAGCTTGAGAAACACATCATTTTATCTAGGGCACACATTAAAATATCTAGGCACATATCAAAATAGCTAGGGCACAAGCGGGATGTAACAACTTCTATGCTTATTTATATAAAAGTTTAAATCTTTTCTAGAACATTATTTTCCACGCACATGGTGGAAAATTTAGAATTCATTGGAGTCAAGTTAGGCACATGGTGGAAGATTGGGTCAAGTCTATTCAATTAATGCCTCTTTTCCAATTTTCCAATTTGTCATTAATTCTTGTGGAAAATAATTCTCCCATGTGAATCTTGAGAAGTTTCCTTAGGAGATGTTGTTCTAGAAATGTACTTTTCTCTAATTTTTTTATTTTATTTATTTAAACTTCTTGCCACCTAAATTAAATTAAATTCTTGTGCAAGGTGAGGAGGGAAAACTCATTTGATTTCAAAATAAATATTATATTTGTTTTAAACAAAGAGATAGAGAGCTATTAGGTTGTGACATGAAGTTAATAGTTTCCAGGTAATTTTGATATTCAAACATCATAGAGTACAAAATATTTTCTTTTAATAATTTTCCTAAGTTGGAAAATACATTATTTAAAGGAAGTTATATGCTGAGATTAAATTTTATTTATGTTCATGGCGTAAAAGTAAGTTCATGACCAAGTTTTGAAAGTTAATTTAAATATTACCAATATATTATATTTTTGACTTTATAAAAGGATAATTCTTTTTCAAGTTAAATTTCAAATTAATGGGCCTCTATCGTGAAGTTTACAATTTTAAAACTTCAATCATGGCCCATAAAATAAGTTCTTAAGCTTCATTTATAGCCGATTGGCTTCTAATTGGTAGCTTTAAGAGTTTTGAAACTTCCTTTTTTTGTTGATACTTTCTTCATTGGTGGCAGTGAAGAGAAAACCACAGCGGATTGCTAGGCCAATGTACAACAATCTTCCTGTTCATGTAGAAAGTTTTGTTTCCACCATATCAAGCAACCCAAATCTTAAATTTCTCTAGCACAAGGAAGTTAAGGTTATCGCTGACCGGATCATTGAGATGAGAGAAGCTCTTCGAGAAAACCTTGGGAAACTAGATTCTCCTCTTAGTTGGAAGCACATCATTGAGCTGATTGGAATTTTTTGCTACAGCAGTATGACTCCAGAACAAGTTGGTCTCTTGACAAGTGAATTTCACATCTACATGACACGAATCAAGGATCACATAGAGAGAAGCTCCACTTTGGAAACCCTGCTATTACTCTTGGTTCTCATGGGCACTCCCATGGTAATTGGGAATGGTATACTTAAAACCTACAATTTCAGTGATGTCTGAAGTGAGTGGTCTGCAAGATCAATTTTCTAGTTTTAATCAAGATGAAGTGGTCATTACATCAATCATATTTCTGGTGATCTTGTTCAGCATACAATGGTTTGACACAAGCCAAAAAGGATTGTCATTTGCTCCTGTACTCTCCATTTAGTTTTTCTCGCTTGCCTATATTGGACTATATAATATTATTTCTCATGATGTGACTTCCCTGAGGGTTTTCAATGGGCCTTTATCGGTGAAGTTTACAATTTTAAAACTTTAATCATCTCCCATAAAATAAGTTCTTAAACTTTATTTATAGCCAATTTGTTAGGAATTTGCAGGTCAAATAAAACCAATTCCACATAACCCAATAGAAGAATAAGATGCAACAAATAACCATAATGCAAAGATCAAATGAACAAGCACAAGATAACACAAGATATACCCCGAGAAAACCCTCAAGAGGGAAAAATACATCTTCCAAAAGCATCCACACTCATATGTATTATTCAACAACAAAGATATTACAATACATGTCACGAGTCTCCATGAATACCCCTGAATCCATCAAGCACTTCTAATGCATCCTCCATGTGTCCAAGCATGAATCCACACATCACCTTCCATGCTTCAAAATATGCACTTACAGGAGAGAACTCAATATAATGACAACCTCTCACAAACCTCCAATCCACCTACAATGAAATAGCTAAGTCCTTCCCCAAACCACTAACCATGTGCTTTCTTTTATAGGTCAAGCTCACACAAATACAACTTGTGGTAATGGATAAAACAATGTGTTCCAAAACCATGGATACATAAAACCATTAGCTTCTAAAACAATTGACCCCACATTTGATTATTGGTACTAAGTTTTCCCAATTAATCAAATAATACAAATAATATCCCAATGTTACAATACAACATAAAGTGGACCCCAAATAATTACCTAGTGTGATTAACCACACCACGTAGGTGCATCACAACTAAATAATTATTTAATTACAACATTATAATTTATCAAATTATGCAATGGTGTACAACACCATATCCCAACATTCTTCCACTTGTTGTATACATTGCATAAGGTTCAATCAATGAAACACATCATCATAGGCAAACATGAAATCACATGAATCTCAAGCATCCTCTCATGCTTCATCAAGATACTTGCAATAAAAATAAAATGACCACCATCTCGAACAAGAACTCCTCTCATCCTCCAATGTGCTACCTATAGAATAAAAGGAACATGCCAAGGTGAAGATGCACCAATCCAAAGAACACAAGCATCAAATCCAAGTGATAAAAAAAGGCTCCAAGCTATTGTCAAAGGTAAAAATGCACATGATAGGAAATAGCACCCACAACATATGCTAATACATCCAACCATCCATACCTCATAGGTATCAACAATATCAATAGACTCGTGCCAACAACATAACCAACCCATATATCGCAATCACAAGCTCCATGTATAAAACTTGTCAATGAAGAACACATACATCTAGGAACTCCCACTACATGGATAATATCAAATCTGAAAGTAGATCAAAGGCATAACAAGTCTATCAATTAACACTCAAACCAAGGTGTGGCTAATCAACAAGCCAAAGTAGTATCAAGAATAAACACAAAGATCCACACATGCATAATAAATCGTTGTATACTCTCTCACAACATGTCACCATAACTCTCCCAAGTCCAACCATATCAACATGTTCTTCAAGGAAGTAGCCATAAGACAAAGACAAAAAACCTGTAAATCATAATGTCCTTCTACAAACACCTCAAAGTGCTAAGTTGTGTCAAGTATGATCTCCTCTACAACCCTAAATGAAAAGCCTCAACAACACCTAACCATTCAATCTCATAAGATCAAAATGAACATATGTAACATGTAACCAATATGGATGTAAGCCTCTCTAATCAAGGTAGATCAAACTCATAACCATTCCATAACTAGGAATAAGCCCAATCACATCTTCTAAACTCCTCATAATGAACACCATAAATCAAACTGTATGAATAGGGAGATAACCATGCTAACATCCCTTAAATGAACCCTCTAGAACCAATAACTATAGCTCAAGATCCATATCTATGAGAAGATGAAACATAAAGTAAAAAAGCATCTAAAAGGATGGGCAATACGTTGTAGATGGTAAACTTCCAAGTAGACCAAGAGTGGGGAATGAGAATGATCCTCCAAGATACACCAAGCTATAATGACCCTCTCCAAGAACAATCTCCTCTAGGTCCATATCTAGGTGTAAGGCTCCTTGGTCTATTTGCTGAAACCTCCAAAGAGTAACCATCTCAACAAGTGTCTCTAGTCACAAGAGAAATCTAGCCTCACCTACATCTTCAAGTATCCATGAGCACCTCCATGATAAATCCATGTTGAAACTCCAAATGCAATATCGCACTATCATGAAGCTCTCAAGAAAATGACCAAAGTACTCAATACAAAGAGAACCAACAAGACCACTATCAATGTACCTAATGCACATCTCCATAATCAAGAAACCCATCATGACATCATGATCCAACCATCTCCTCCAAGGAGATCACATGCAATAGTGTACACATCCTATCTCATGAGAACTTGTATCATGCCAATACTTTATGCTAGCATCAAGAGTAAATCATGGCATAATATCAACATCTCTAAATCAAGGATAAACATGTCAAATTGATAAATCATAAACTGACACCTCAACCAAAGTCTCAAAAGAGTCCTCCATGGTAAACCAAGATGTCAACATCTCCAATAATATGAAGATAACCATCTACTGACAATAGAAATCAAGATATCAAAGCACACCCATAACCACTGTAGAAGATCATCCATCACAAATGATGAATACACATCACTACCAAAACTCCCACTAAATCATGATACCGGGCTATCCATGATAACAAAGTAACCCTCTCCTAAATGCAGATTATCCATGGCCCCAAACCAATCAAGGAATCTTGCTATAACATCAACAGCTCCTAAAAGGTAAAGTAGACCAAAATCACCAAACTAGGAAGATAAAACCATCACTCTCAAAATTTCACATAAAACCATGTATCCAAGCTATCCATGACATTGTGATAAACATGCTACAAGTCCCAACAACTGACTATCTAGGCACTCTAATCATCCATCGTCTCATCCCAATGCAACATACCAATGTACAAATGACCATAGACAAGGCCAACTAACAAAGTCGGCATAAACACTGAATCAATCTTGTGGGTATAGATAGTCCACATCTGAGTCATCCCACTATAGCCAAGAGGTAGCTAATCCACAAAACTACATAACTCATAGATCAAAACAAATGTAACATGCAAACTCATCATCACACCAGTAACATGCAAACTAAGATATCAAAGAAGATAAGCTGTATACTCCAAGACTCAAACACCAAATCAACTCTAGATTTGATTTGCCAACAAGTCCACAAATGAGTAACCATAGTCAAGGAACTAATCAAGCATCCATGAGATAAGAACAATCCCCTAAAACAACACCATGACACCACCTGTAATCATGAATCAAACATCATAGCCCATACCTGTCAACTGCACACATGATCATGTTGTGCCAATTTAAAAGTGTACCTACATATCCATGACATCATAAATGTCATCATCATTGTACCTATACTCAACTCCCACTGAAATGAGAGTCCAAGTCTCACACGTGTATCAACCATGTCCTCAAACTAGAAGACAACCTGTAGACTTGTATCCATCAAAGTCAAAACTCTAAAAACACCTATAAACCTATATTTGGAAACACCAAATCTGAAAACCTGCTATACCATTATGATGGTCTCACAACAACATGCACTCCCACAAGTTTGTACCCAAATATCCATCTAAATGCACTCATAAACACACTCTAAATCTCAAGCTCCTATAAGTGATCAAACAAGTACCAATCTCTCTCAACACACCAAACTAAAAATCTACATGATCCAAACAATATTACACTACAATAGCTCTCCAATACCTATCTGGAATCGAAAATCTAATTCAGTATGCAAAAGTTATGAGCATAAAACTATTTCAGAGAAATACCAACTTTAGGCACCAAATTTTGACACAAATAGCAAAATCTGATGACCAAACCTATACCACTATGTAGTGCTCAGAGAGACCTTTCCAACACCTATAATAAGTCAAAAACTGATACAGTATGTGAAAGTTATGCCCCTCGGAAGAAAATGCTCTCCTAGGGCTAAAAAGTGGCCACCTGGTGGGACCCTCCGTACCACTGACATCATCACTCCTGACTAGGCACTGACTATACACACTAACTGAGCATAGGTGGGACCCACTGTGGTGCTAGGATGGCATCATAATATCATTGACTAGGCAGACTTAAAGAGGTTTTCAAATGTGTTTAATGTTTCATCAGACACCAAACTCCATTTCACAAGAGGGTTAATATTAAATAGGTTCGATACACATTTTGATTGTTGTCATATATTTTAATGCCCACCATTAAAAAGAATGGTTTTTGTTTCTACCTACAATTTTTAAATAAAAAAAAATTGTTTTAAAACACCCCGTGGGTGGCTCTTACCAATCGTCGGCCCAGCCACCGACCACGTCCGACCTGCCGGATCAACACTGGACCAGCGGCCTATGGCTTGCCAATCACGGCAATGCCAACTAGCAAGGCTGACCCTACTGTGTCATGGCATGACTTTGCCATGCATAGGTGCAAGCCGAGGTATGGGGTCTGCAAACCCTGCCCTCCTGCAAATCATTTTTTAAAAAAAATTTCAATCAATATCTTGATTTCAATGTTTTCACTATGGTTTAATTTTTTAATTTAAAAACTTTTCAAAACCATAGAAACTTTTTAGTGTAGGTAAAAGAAATTTTTCTTTTAAAGAAACAACATACCTCTATCTCTATAGTTCGTACGGTCGTATGGTCAAACCAAGGGGAGCTAAAAAAAATTATTTTTCTTCTGTAACCAAAGAAGGGCATATTATATGTTTTTATTCACCTCAAGTGGGCCTTATGGACTCAATGTCAAGGTCTATTTTGTCCTAGGAGGTCATTTGTGAAAATTCCTCCTCAAAACCCTCATCAGCCAAACCAAGAAAACCCTCTTCAACCATGATTTTTCAGTCATCCGATCTGTAAAATATACAACAAATCTCCAATACCCAGAACCCCCAATCTACAATACAACCTACACAAAACCTTGTAATTCCCTCAACCATTACATGCATTACCATGGTTTCCATTTTGCATCTGATCTACACAAACTAAGAAGCTCACGCCTCCCTCAACCATAAATATGGCTATGATACCACATGTTAGGAATTTATAGGTCAAATAAAACCAATTCCACATAACCCTATAGGAGAATAAGATGAAACAAATAACCATAATGAAAAGATCAGATGAACAAGCACAAGATAAATAAGATATACCTTGGGAAAACCCTCAAAAGGGAAAAACCTAGCCTCAAAAAGCATCCACACTCATATGTATTATTCAACAATAAAGATATTACAATACATGTCATGTGTCTCTATGAATACCTCTGAATCTATCAAGTACCTCTAATGCATCCTCAATGTGTCCAAGCATGAATCCACAAATCACCTACCATACTTCACAATATGCACTTATAGGAGAGAGATCAATACAAAGACAACCTCTCACAAACCTATAATCTACCTACAATGAAATAGCCAAGCCTTTCCCCAAACAATTAACCATGTGCTTTCTTTTACAAAACTTCTGGTATTGGATAAAACCATGTGTTCCTAAATCATGGATACACAGAACCATTAGCCTATAAAACTATTGACCTCACATTTGATTATCGGTACTAAGTTTTCCCAATTAATCAAATAATACAAATAATATCCCAATGTTACAATACAACATAAAGTGGACCCCAAATAATTACCTAGCATGATTAAACACACCACCTAGGTACATCACAACTAAATAATTATTTAATTACAACATTATAATATATTAAATTATGCAATGGTGTACAACACCATATCCCAACATGATTGGCCTCTCATCAGTAGCTTTAAGGGTCTTAAAACTCCCTTTTTTACCGACATTTTCTTCATCGGTAGCAATGAAGAGCCAATCATAGCTGATTGCTAGACCAATGTACAACAATCTGCCTATTCGTGTTGCACTCTTTATTTCCACCATATTAAGTGACCCAAATCTTAAATCTCTTTAGCACAAGGAGGTTAAAGTTATGGTTGACTGCATCATTGAGATGAGAGAAGCTCTTCGAGACAACCTTGAGAAACTAGAGTCTCCTCTTAGTTGGAAGCACGCCATTGAGTAGATTGGAATGTTTTGCTATAGTAGTATGACTCCAGAACAAGTTGATCACTTGACAAGTGAATTTCACATCTACATGACATGAGTCAAGGATCACCTAGAGAGAAGCTCCACTTTGAAAACCCTACTATTACTCTTGGTACTCATGGGAACTTCCATGGTAATTGGGAATGGCATACTTACACCTGCAATTTTAGTGATGTCGAAAGTGAGTGGTTTGCAAGATCAATTTTCTAGTTTTAACCAAGATGAAGTGGTCATTACATCAATCATATTTTTGGTGATGTTTTTCAGCATACAATAGTTTGAGACAAGCCAAAAAGGATTGCCATTTGCTCCTGTACTCTCCATTTGGTTTTTCTCTCTTGCCTATATTGGACTATATAATATTATTTCTCATGATGTGACTACCCTGAGGGTTTTCAATCTAATTTATATCTATTACTTTTTCAAGAAGAACACTATCGAGCATGGATGACACTAGGAAGGTGCGTGTTATGCATAACAGGAGATAAAACAATGTTTGTTGATTTGGGTCATTTCTCAGTAAGATTCATCCAGATAGCCTTCACATTCGTAGTGTTCCCATGCCTGATGTTGTCTTACATGGGTCAAGAGGCATACCTAAGGAAAAATCCAGCTATGGTGGATAAAGATTTTTATGCTTCAATTCCAAATGATCTTTTATGGCCAATGTTTGTGATAGGCACTGCTGCTACCATGATTGTGAGTCAAGTAATGGTCTCAAAAACATTTTCATGTATTAATCAGTTGATGGCCCTAAGATGCTTTCCCAGAGTCATGGCTGGAGATGCCAATCTATTGGATCCTATAAACAAAAGTCTATGTTATGTGCTACATTTTCTTTTGATGGATTTCTTTTTGTTGTTGTTACGGATGGTCTTGTGATATTTTAGAATCCAGAGACCAACAGTCTTGTCTATGTAATTGGGGAGTCTTTGTACTTCATGTCAATTTAAGCATTATCATTCATTCCAAGATCACATCATCTAAGAGGTCGAGTTAACACCTTTTTGTTTGGAATCTATCAATATTATCTATTTGGTTCCCATATTGCATTTTAGTGGAAGCAATTGCTACTTATCCAAACAAACTAAATTTTGTTGTGCTAGTAGCTTTATATTAGAGACAAGTTGAAATTGAAAGAAGATGATGTCATTATGTTATTTAACATCAATGAGTCCATTCTAGTTGGTGCTTGCGCTGTGAGAAAAGGAATTGGTGGCACAACCTTCTTTATTCAAGAAAGTGCACTATCGTCTGAAGAAAATGACAAGTTTGGTTTTTGTGTCTAGAAAGGATGGAACTGAAATACCAATGTTCATTGTATCCAAGAAGAACCTTCTCCTTAATGGGAGGCATCTGACATTATTATATGGTTATGGTGGTTTCAATATTAGTCTCACCCCATCATTGGACATTGCATGCATTGTCATTGCAAACATTTGTGGTGGTGGAGAGTATGGAGAAGAGTGGCATAAAGAAGATTCTCTTAAAAATAACTAGAATTGCTTTAATGAATTCATTTCCTAGGTTGACTTCCTTATTTTAGAGGGATATACACAACCTAAAAATTTATGTATTGAGGAAGGTAGTAATGGAGGCCTCTTTCTTGCCGCTTGTGTAAATCAGTTCAAGCTAGTGAGATGGATATGCTACACTTTCACAAATTTACTATACAACATGCTTGGACAATTAATTATGGTTCTTTAGATAATGAAAAAGAGTTCAATAGGCTGATCAAATATTCACCTTTGCATAATGTTAAAAGGTCATGGGAAATGCCAAGGGTGAAAAGTTCCTAGTACCCATCTATCATGCTATTTACAATAGATCATGACGACCAAGTTGTGCTACTTCACTCTTTAAATTGTTGGTAGGCATGGGAGGTTAGATGGCTATCCAGACAAGTGCTACAACATAGTGGATAGTAGAAAACAAACTCAAATAGAGAAGAGAGACAAAACACAAAGACAACAAAATATATTTATATTTTCCACTTTAAGATACATTCAAAACTTCCATACAAATTCATGAAGAGTTGCTACTCTATTTTTTCTAATTTGCCAGTGTATCTAGAGCTGACACACAACATTCAGTGTGTTGCTGCACATTCCATTACAACAGCTGCAATATTCTTTATCTATTTGTTGTTCTCTTTTGTAAACTTCAGAACATTCCTCCTTGCTGCTACTACATGCTTCTTTCTCTCTAACACTTTTCTTCCACTATTGCAGGTTCTCTCTCACCTTCCTACGGTCAACATTTTTTCCCTCTATTTGTCTCATTTCTTCTAATGCCAAAACTAGTGCTCAAAGCCATTCAAAATCACCTACCACAAATTAATGCTGGCAAGTGCAAATGGTACTGGGGGCAGATTTGGAAATCCCCAAGTCTGACGCAGGGGCAGGGGAAATAAATGCACTGACGAAAGATTAATAACTTCCAACACTCCCCCTTAATCTGAAGTCAGATGTCATTCAATAATTTTCTTTCTAAAACTAATCTTTGGAGTTATACCTTTGTATTTGCCTTTCCGGAGGAGATCTTCAGATATGTTTCTGTCATTCTGGATCACCTCCGGAGCTCTCCTCTACATCTTCAGAGCACTCTGTCTGCACCTCTGGAGCTGACACTCTGCATCTCTGAAGCATTGTTTCTACATCTCCAGAGCTTGTCTAGAGTTGCACATAACTTCCAGATTTGAACCTTTGGAGCTTTGATGTAACTGTCTTTCTGGAGCTAAACCTCTAGAGTTGTCTTCTTTTCGAGGCTGCATGCATCCATGTGAAATACATAGTCAAATGTGCTCTTCTGGTCATCTACATTACCTGCCCAATCACTATCTGTGAAACTAGCCAACTTAAACTCATTAGAAACACCATACAAGATGCCATAACCTATTGTACCATTCACATATCTCAAAATTCTCTTTCCTGCTTGCCAATGTGTGTCCTTAGGCTTCTCCATGAACTTAGAAATCAGGCTTACTACATACATCAAATCAGGTCTAGTGGTTGTCAAGTACATGAGGCTTCCAACCATGCTCTTGTAGAGGGTTGGGTTTACTTCCTTGCTATTGTCCTCTTTACTCAATTTCAAACCTATAGCTATTAGTGTAGGGGTAGGTTTACTATTCTTCATTTTAAATCTCTTCACAATCTATTTAGCATAGTTAGTTTGCGAAATGAATATGCCATACTTTGTTTGTTTGACCTCAATGCCAATAAAATACTTTAGTAGACCTAAGTTTGTCATCTCAAACTCATTCTTCATTGCCTGTTTGAAATCAACAATGAAAAGATCACTATTGCCAGTAAAAATCAGATCATCTACATACAAAACAACAATCAAAATGTTACCTTCGGCTACTTTGATGTAAAGAGTGGGCTCAATGCTACTTTTGCTAAAGCCATTCTCACTAAATATGAGTCTATTCTACTGTACCATGCCCTAGGTGCTTGTTTCAACCCATAGAGGGCTTTTCGAAGCCTATATACTTTGTCCTCTTGTCCTGGGACTTCATAGTCAGGTGGCTGCTCCACATACACTTCCTCTTTTAGCACTTCATTCAAGAAGGCTGACTTTACATCCATTTGAAACACATTTTACTTATGTTGGGTTGCTATTGCTATGATAGCCTGAACTATTTCCAGCCTTACAACTGGTGCATATGTCTCATCATAATCTCTTCTAGGATGTTTTTTGTAACCTTTGACAACTAGCCTTGCCTTATGTCTTTCAATCTTTCCTTCAGTAGTAGACTTGGTCTTATAGAACCACTTAACTTTAATCACTTGTTTACCCTTGGGTAAATTAGTTAGTTGCCATGTGCCATTCCTCTCTATGGCATCCAACTCTTCATCCATGGCCTTACACCATTTCTCTTCTTTAACAACTTTTTCAAAGTGCATTGGATCACTACAACAAAATAATGCAAAATCCAAATTCTCATCCATATCAACATACCTTGTGCTATCATAAATCTCCCTCACACTCCTTGTTCTTTGTGGCATTAAGGATGTGAGTGTAGGGTCTGAATTACCTCCAGAGCTGCTATTGTTTTGACCTCCAAAGCTACTATACTACTAACCTTCAGAGCTACTACTCTACTGAACTCTGGAGCTACAGATCTCCGGAGCTGCAGACCTCTAGAGCTGCTGATCTATGGAGTTACTGATCTCTGGAGTTGCTGATCTCTAGAGATGTTGTGTTGCTTTCGACCTCCAGAGCTACTCTATTGAACACCTCTAGAACTATTATTCTCCAATGCTCTATGGTAGTTTCTCCCCGAGTTGCTGCTCTCCATAGCTCCTCCAGAGTTGTTGTCCTCTAGAGCTTCTTCATCTTCAAGGGGTATTGTAACTGAAATACCCATGGTGCTACCCATCATTCCATCCCATGCTTCATTCTCAATGAACTCGACATCCTTTCTGATCACAACCCTTTTGGTGATGGGATTATATAGTTTGTAGGCTTTTGACTCTTCACTATAGCCTATGAAGATACATTTTTCACCTCTACCATTAAATTTCTACCTCTTTTCTTTAGGTATGAATGCATATACCACACACCTAAAGATTCTCAGGTGTTCAACACTCCATTTGTTATTTGTCCATGCCTCTTGTGGAATCCTATCACGAACAGCCTTTATAGGACACCTATTCAATAGGTAAACCATTGTTGCTTAAGTTGCACCCCAAAAATCATGTGATAGTCCTTTCACTTTCAGCATGCTTGCTACCATCTCTTGAATGGTTCTATTTTTTCTTTCAGCCACTCCATTTTGTTGTGGAGTATACCTAGTTGTAAACTTCTTTTCTATGCCTTCATTCCTACAGAAATTCAGAAATTCCTTAGAGATATACTCACCCCCTCTATTTGTTCTTAGGGCTTTGATATAGTGGCCACTTTGTTTTTTAGCTAATGCCTTAAACCACTTGAATTTCTCGAAGGCTTCTAATTTGTTCTTAAAAAAACCCATATTTTTTTGCTATAATCATCTATGAATATCATAAAATAAGTATTTCTATCCAAGGTGTGGGTTTTCATGGGAGAACACAAATCTGAGTGCACCAACTCCAATGGTGCTTTTTCTCTCCTAGAATACCTTGATTGAAAGGGTTGTCTATGCTGCTTTCCTAGAATGTAGGCTTCACATTTTCCATCGGGCTCTACAATGTTTGGTAGGTCTTTAACCATGCCTTTCTTGGACAATAAACTCAAACTAGAAAAACTTAAGTGCCCATAACTCAAATGCCACAATTTGGATGGGTCTTTGATGACTGTCTTAAAGGCTAATTTTTGTCCCACTGCTATGAGCATTGGAGAAAGTGCTGGGAACTGCACCAGAGATAGCGCCAGAGATGGTGTTGGAGACTCTATGTGTATCCTAAGAGGAAACGTTATGCTTCTTGTCATCTGCACTACTGCAATCACTTTCTTACTGCCTCCTTTGTCAAATATTGTGCACTCTTCATTTTCCATCAAGATTTTATAACCATTTTGGACAATCTGTCCAATGCTCAATAGGTTATTTTTAATGTCAGGGGCATAATAAACATCATGGATCACCCTCCTTTCACCATTCTTGGACTGAATATTGACTATACCTTTTCCCATGATGGGAACTTTCTCATTTTCCCACTTTTATTTTAGTTTTAATGCTGCTATCTATGGAGGCAAAAAAGTTTTTATTTCCACTCATGTGGTTGCTACAATCACTATCTAGATACTATACTTCATCACTACTCCTCTCAAAAAGGTTGCAAACAATAAATACATTTGATTGTTTTTCATTTTCAGCCTTGTTCTCATTTGCTACATGAGCATTTTGGCCTCCTTGATCACATTGTTTCTTTCTACACTCACTGGGATAATGACCAAACTTATGACAGTTGTAACATTGAACATTACTTTTGTCATACCTCTAATTAGAACTATTCTTCTTCTTTTCTTGATAGCTTGGCTGTGAGTTGCTTGCCTCTTATTGGTTGGTTGAAACTCCTCTTCCGAAGTTGCTTCTTCCTCTACCTCTTTGACTTCTACCTCTCCTATTTCTTCCTCTTCCCCTACCTCTTGCATTGGTTTGAGCCTTGAAGGCTTGCTCAAGGGAAGGAGTGGATCTATTCAACCACTTCTCATGGATTTGTAATGAACCCATCAACTCATCCATTGTCATCTTGGACAGGTCCTTAGTCTCTTCAATGGTTATGACAATAGGGTCAAATCTAGAAGGTAGACTCCTTAGGATTTTCTCAACAATCCTTTGATCATCCATGGTTTCTTTATTTATCCTTAGCTGATTTATCATTGTAGAAACCCTAGTGTGAAAGTCTAAAATAGACTCACTCTCCTTCATCTGTAGGGTCTAAAAATCTCTCCTAAACAGCTAGAGTTTCATTGATCTTAGCTTATCAGTTCCCTTATAGTTATTCTGCAATATTTCCCATGCCTATTTTGAGTAGTTTGTTGCTGCAATATGGGGGAAAATAGCCTTTGTCAAGGCTACCTCAATTAGACTAAGGAATTTTGCATCCTTCATTCTTTTTTCCTTCAACTGATTTCTTTGAGCATTAGATAGGGCTGCATAAGCTGCTAGGTCTATGGTGTCTGTGAACCCATTGATGACCAACTCCCATAGGTCATTAGCAAGCAATATAGTCTTCATCTTTTTAGCCCATATGTCATAGTTCTACCCATCAAATGTAGGTGGCTGCTGCCATCCTTTGTTGTCCCCACCTACCATGCTTCTCAAATCTGAGAAGGCTAATAATGCCTAGACAAACTAGGGCTTATATAAAACACCCACAAAAATTTCTAACTGCCCAAAAAAATAGGGCTTTGATACCACTTGTTGGCATGTAGGGGAGGTCAGATGGCTATCTAGACAGGTGCTATAACATAGTGGATAGCAGAAAACAAACACAAATAGAGAAGAGAGAGACAAAACATAAAGATAGCAAAATATATTTATATTTTCCACTTTAAAATACATTCAAAACTTCCATACAAATTCATGTAGAGCTACTGCTCTATTTTTTTTTACCTCTGTATCTAGATCTAACACACAACATTCACTATGCTACTGTACATTCCATTACAACGGCTGCAATATTCTTCTTCTATTTGTTGTTCTCTTCTGGAACCTTCAGAACATTCTCCTTGCTGCTACTGCAGGCTTCTTTCTCTCTTACACTTTTCTTCTACTATTGCAGGCTCTCTCTCCTTCCTATGGTCAACACTTTTTCCCTCTATTTGTCTCTTTTCTTCCAATGCCAAAACTGGCACTCAAAGCCATTCAAAATCACCTACCAAAAATTAATGCTGGCAAGTGCAAATGGTCCTGGGGGGAGATTTGGAAATCCCCAAGTTTGACGCGGGGTTAGGGGAAATAAATGCATTGATGAAAGATTAATAACTTCCAACATAAAACTCCTAGCTACTATGCAATATGTTCTATGCAAGAGTGTGAAAAATAGTCCTCAAACCAATCCTGTTATTGCAAGAATTGAAACAAAATTAGGCCATGGAGCTGGAAGTCCCACACACAAAAGGATCGAAAGAGTAGCTGACAGATATTCATTCATGGCCAAGATGGTGGGTGAATCATGCATTGACTATATGTTGCTGATTTTGGAGGAAGGATTGTTATCAACAAATTTTAAATTCTACTAAAATTCATTTAGGAAGGAGAAGAAATCTGAGCTATGCAAAACATTTTCAATGTGGTGTTTCAACATAGATGGGGTTCATGTTCTGCAAGATTTAGAAAAAGTTGTTTTTACATCATAGTTGTCATTAGCAGTTGTGAGAAAAAGAGTTCTTGTCTATGAAATAAATGCCACCTATAAATCCTAAAGGCTTTCACCAATATGCATGGGTTTGAATGGGTGCAAAATTACATTTTTCAACCATGAAGCCTTAGTTTTCGAGGAGAATTATTTAGATTGGATGGACTATAAGTAGAAGTGAAGCTGGAGACATCTTGTAGGAAATTGAATAGCCCTGATTTGCTACCACTTCCATGTCCACTATTTGTTGATTCCATTTCTATGTGTTTGAGACATCCTTTTATAAAAGAGTTAAGGAAGTTCGAAGTTGATTTTGTTCATTTCCCAAAGCTCCTAGTGCCTAAGATTTTGGATGGTCTTTAGGACCAAACATTTATTATTGTCATAGAATTATATACTTCAAGGAAACAAAACCCCATAAAGCATCGAGTTCAAAGTGTGTCTTTTTTATTTTTGAGAAATATGAAACAATCGCTATACTTGGAGCTTTGTGTTACTTGGACCTATGGAATCAACACAATATATATTCATTTGGATGAATTTTTAAAGGAGTACAAAGGTTTAATTTTAGGTGAGATGATAGAATTACGCCTCTAGTTTGTGAAGCCATGACTTATGCACAATCAACAAATGGGCCTATTACGGTGACAACCAATTAATCTGACAAGGCAAGCTACCACTTAGTGGAGATTGATAGGGTTGTGTAATGCCCTTGCTTTGTACTTCTTTTGTTTTAGTTTGAATAAATTTTTACCCCTCTTTTAGTAAAATAAACTATTTGACATGATACCTATGACAACCATCTTCTTGTCAACTTCAAATTGGTTGTATCTTTTTATTTTAAAGTTCATTCTCTTAATGTTTTAACTCATTAATGAGTTGAAATATTTTATACACATGAAATTGAAAGTGTGGATTTTTTTTGTTATAATTCACTTCCAAGAAATGGTTATGAGGAGTGTAGGGTATAAATTCCATATTTTCTATTGTAAGAGGATCTTTTCCTAGCTTCTCCAAAGGAGGGCTTTGGAGAAAAAACAATTTTCTATAAATGTCTAATAGCAATAACTATCTTTCCTACACAACTAATGTAAATGGATCTTGAGAGACTCTGAGCTCTTATTTTGTTGAAGAATAGAAGGCGAATTTAGAACTTTGTGTCTTTTATGTTACCTCTTCATTTGTAGGTTTTTCTTATGTCAATCTGTAATTGTTCTTTAATGTTTTCTCTGCTATATTAGGTTGTATTTAATTTCACACAGAAACTTTGTGTTGTGATCAACTACATGTTCTTTCTATGTTTAATATGTGATCTATTTACATATTAGAAAATCATAGTTGTTTCTTATACTAGTTATTGTTCATGGGCAGGGAATTTATGAACTTTGATTTATTTGTTTCTGTTCATTGTTTTATTATGTATCTTTTCTTGGGAAAATAGGGTGTTATTCTTATGTCTCACACTTAGGTTTTCCTTTCTTTCTTTCCTTTTACTATAGTTTCCTTTCTTACTTTCTAGTTAAAAGCATACCTCGGAAAACCCCAAATTAGACCTTATGAGGGAGCTTCCCCTCTCAAACGCAAAGGAAAATCATTGTTTTATAGGTGATTTCTCCAATTGTTATAAGAAATTTGTCTCTATTTTCTTGGGTAAATCAGAGGTTGATTATCTATTTTTCAAAAGGAAAAATTTGTTTACTAACACAAGTATCATTCTTTCTTCCTTCTTATCCTTGACTTAGTTGCCTAATGGATTATGCACCAATCTTGATTGGTGAGAGGCCAAAAAATTATAAATTCAAATACATTTCTCTTGTTCCTAGTAGTTTAGGAGTAGTTTGGGATTTACCATTCTTACATGATTTAGTGATGCAACTTGTGCCATATCTTATTTAAGCTCAAGATGATAAAAGGATAGAGAATTATGATAATATGTTTCCATTTTGCACATGTTTATGCATGGTTTAATGGATTTACTTGTACGGATATAAGATTTTTCTTAAACTTTGGTGGGTGTGCAAGCATGTTTTGTCTCCTTGTTGAAGGTCTTACAAGTCTATTTGCATGTTTCCATGAGTCCAGAGACAAATCTTAAGGATTCATAGCACCTTGGGTATGGTTGTTAAGGCCTTGTGTCGAAATGATCATTTATCTTTAATTGCATGTACTGAGACCTTAGGGAACATCCTCATTGGCTTAGAAAGTCCTAATGAAGAAATAGAGATTACTCATTCTTATGCATTAACCCCTAGTTGTCCATATTCTATTGATAATTTTCTTAACCCTATCCTCAAGATGGCATGTTTCCCTAGCCTTGATTATTGGTCTTGCCTATAGGAATGTGGAGATACAACTTTAAGAAACAACACAACCTTAACACAAATACATATAATCTATATATAATGATATACTTAATATCAACATAATCAATTATATTCAATATATATGTTCCAAAATCATAATTACATTCATGTTTTCTACCACTATGGTCGTACAACATGTTAGGCCTCAATCCTTTGATTACAACACAAATTTACCACTTCCACATGAGTATGCCCTTCAACATGAGCTTCCTCTCATTGATCTCACTTCAAAATCTCTACTTTGAACTTACCAGATGCTACCTAGTCCTCAATATCTTTCCTATCCCTCCATTGCCTTCTTCAAATGATTTGAACAACCTTATAAAGTAAAATCTTTATGTAAAGGTTCTAGGTTGACCTAGAATGAAAAATTCCATTCCAAACTTAATGTAGTGCTAAATAATCACTCCCAAGGGTCCCACAAGCCCTTTTGATGATTATCGTTTGGTGTAAGGCTCTAAATCTTTGTGTATATGTCATAGACTTCTTTTAGCTACTTTGGCATGCCACAAAGTCAAATGATCATAGAAAATGAAATGGACTAGTTGAAATGTGTGTAGTGCTCTATTAATATTTTGGATGGAGATGTAAGAGGTTCTTATTAATATGTGGTGTCACAATAGTTGATTCAATTTTATTGGTCTAAGTGCTTAACTATGACTACAGTAGATAATTCCAACTATGGCATACCAAAATGACTAGAAAATAAAACTATCGGTCTTCAAAATAAAATAAACTAAAAAGAAATGTTTTTGGTTGATGCAATATTGCTTGTTGGCTTGGTATAAGATGTAGACATTAGATATACTAGGTAAGTTATTTATGAGTATAGTGCTCATAAATAAGGGTTGAATGATAGAACCACTCTTTTGGCTAGTAAATAAACCACAATGCACCCTCAACCCATGAGTAGGCTTCCATAATAAATTTCATGTTTCTCTTTTCACCTCTTCCATTATTGAAACAAGGAACTAGAACACACTCCATATTACCTAATTCCCAAATACTATTTATTTCATCTCCATCTCACTCTCTTGGAAAAGATCTTCTTCCACCAATCTAATCTCCTTTTGTACTAGCTTTCAACTTCTACTCATCTCAGCTTAAACTACTTTAGTGGGTATGCAAGTATGTTTTGTCTACTTGTTGAAGGTCTTACAAGTCTATTTTCATGTTTCCATGAGTCTAGAGACAAATCTTAAGGATTCATAACACTTGGGTATGGTTGTTAAGATGTTGTGTCTAAATGATAAATTATATGTAATTGCATGTATTGAGACCTTAGGGAACATCCTTCTTGGCTTAGAAATTCCAAAAGAAGAAATAGAAATTACTCACTCTAATGCTTTAGCCCATAGTTGTCCATATTCTATTGATAATTATTATCCCTATCCTTAAGATGGAATGTTTCCCTAGCCTTGAGAATTGGTCTTCCCTCTAGGAATGTGGAGATACAACTTTAAGAGACAACACAACCTTAACACAAATACATCTAATCTATATATAATGATACTCAATATCAAATTAATAAATTAGATTCAATATATGTTCCAAAATCATAATTACATTCATGTTTTCTACCACTATGGTCATACAACATGTTAGGCCTCAATCCTTTGATTACAACACAAATTTACCAATTACACATGAGTATGCCCTTCAACATGAGCTTCTTTTCATTCATCTCACTTCTTTATCTCTACTTTGAGCTTACTATATGCTACCTAGTCCTCAAGATCTTTCCTTGCCCTCCATTGCCTTCTTCAAATGATTTGAACATCCTTATATAGCAAAATCTTGATGTAAAAGGTTCTAGGTTGACCTAGAATGAGAAATTACATTCCAAACATAATGTAGTACTAAATAATCCCTCCCAAGGGTTCCACAAGCCCTCTTGATGATTATCCTTTGGTGCAAGACTCTAAATATTTGTGTATATGGCATAGACCTCTTTTAGCTACTTTAGCATGCCAAAAGGTCAAATGATCATAGAAAATGAAATGGACTAGTTTAAATGTATGTAGTGCTCTATTAATGCTTTGGATGGAGCTATAATATGTTCTTATTAATATGTGGTATCACAATATTTGATTCAATTTTATTGGTCTAAGTGCTTAACTATGACTACAGTAGATAATTCCAACTATGGCATACCAAAATGACTAGAAAAGACAACTATCAGTCAAACTAAAATAAATGTTTTTGGTTGATGTAAAATTGCTTGTTGGCTTGGGATAATCCTACATTAGATATACTAGGTAAGTTATTTATGAGCATAGTGCTCATAAATAAGGGTTGAGTGATAGAAGAACTCTTTTGGCTAGTAAATAAACCACAATGCACCCTCAACCCATGAGTAGGCTTCCATAATCAACTTCATGTTGCTCCTTACACCTCTTCCATTCTTGAAACAAGGAACTAGGACAAACTCCATCTTTCCTCATTCCCAGATAATATTTATTTCATCTCCATCTCACTCTCTTGGAAAAGATCTTCTTCCACCAATTTAATCTCCTTCTACTCATCTCATCTTAAACTACTTTAGTTGGTGTGCAAGTATTCTTTGTCTACTTGTTTAAGGTCTTACAAGTCTATTTCCATGTTTCCACAAGTCTAGAGACAAATCTTAATGATTCATAGCACATTAGGTTTGGTTGTTAAGGCCTTGTGTCTATATAATAAACTATCATTAATTACGTGTATTGAGACCTTAGGGAACATCCTCTTTGGCTTAGAAAGTCCTAAAGAAGAAATATAGATTACTCACTCTTATGCATTAGCCCCTAGTTCTCCATATCCTAGTGATAATTCTTAGCCCTATCCTTAAGATGGCATGTTTCCAAGCTAGCCTTGAGAATTGGTCTTACCTCTAGGAATGTGGAGATACAACTTTGAGAGAGAACACAACCATAACACAAATACATCTCATCTATATATAATGATACTCAATATCAGCATAATCAATTAGATTCAATATATATGTTCCCAAATCATAATTACATTCATGTTTTCTACCACTATGGTCTTACAACATGTTAGGCCTTAATCGTTTGTTTACAACACAAATTTACCACTTCCACATGAGTATGCCCTTCAACATGAGATTCCTTTCATTGATCTCACTTCTTTTTCTCTACTTTGAGCTTACTAGATACTACCTAGTCCTCAATATCTTTCCTTTCCCTCCATTGCCTTCTTCAAATGATTTGAACATCCTTATATAGCAAAATCTTGATGTAAAAGGTTCTCAGTTGACCTAGAATGAGAAATTACATTCCAAACTTAATGTAGTGCTAAATAATACCTCCCAAGGGTCCCACAATCCCTCTTGATGATTATCCTTTGGTGCAAGTCTCTAAATCTTTGTGTATATGTCATAGACCTCTTTTAGCTACTTTAGCATGCCACAAAGTCAAATGATCATAGAAAATTAAATGGACTATTTGAAATGTGTGTAGTGCTCTATTAATGCTTTGGATGGAGCTGTAAGATGTTTTTATTAATATGTGGTGTCACAATAGTTGATTCAATTTTATTGGTCTAAGTGCTTAACTATGACTACAATAGATAATTCCAACTATGGCATACCAAAATGACTAGAAAAGAAAACTATCAATCTTCAAAATAAAATAAACTAAAAAGAAATATTTTTTGTTGATGCAATATTGATAAAATAAGGGTTGAGTGATAGAACCACTCTTTTGGGTAGTAAATAAGCCACAATGCACCCTCAACCTATGAGTAGGATTCCATAATCAACTTCATGTTGCTCCTTTCACCTCTTCCATTATTGAAACAAGGAACTAGGACATACTCCATCTTGCCTCATTCCCAAATACTCTTTATTTCATCTCCATCTCACTCTCTTGGAAACGATCTTCTTCCACCAATCTAATCTCCTTCTATAGATTTCAACTTCTACTCATCTCAACTTAAAATACTTCATCCCTTTTTTGATTTTTTTTATTGTTATGTTTCTCTTCCCTTCTTTTTCTATCACCTTGTTCCTTTGTGGCATCCACCTCTCTTGATTCTCATCCATTATACTTCTTAATAAATCGACCATAGCTTTCACTACTACTCTTTCCACTTCTACAATTAATTCTTTATCTTTACACAAATTCTACTCATGTTATTCATTTGTTGATTGTCTTATCAACTCAAGAACTTCCACTATATCTAGTCCCCACTGGTATGCTTTTCTACAATTTGTAATCATCTACTATTACCAAACCTTAGCCACAACCGTCCATTTCTTCTTTATGTTACCTTTAAACTATTTGGCACTCATTTCCAACTATCCAATTTAATCCAATTTCTTTGTTTCTTACCCCATTATCTTATTTTACTCCACAAAGGGCCTTTTTCCTACCTTTTAACCCATAATCCCTTAAGTGTGATGCCACAAACTCTACTATTAGGGTTTCTCATGGATTTTGCAACTTGCCCCCATTTCTCTTTTCAAGAAACTGTATCCACATCCATTCACTTGGAACTTCTAGTTTTTCTTTATGTTTACTATCGTCAACCTTCTTCCACTATAGATAAATTTATTTCCATCAACAAACATGGTGTTCTTTTAATTCTAATACTCCTCTTATTGACTATTCCAAACTTATAAGTATTAATATACTATCTACCAATATCTATCAAAATCTATTTTCTTTATTTCACCATCTACAACCAATTGAGTTACTTGTGGCTCTTCTCTCTCCATTGTTTCCTTCAAAGCATCTTGTTATGTTTCTTTATTAAAACCACTTATGTCTTCACTTGTCTTAGTCTAAACTTTCTATCTCCCCAAGTTACTACACTTAATTTTTTCTCACTTATCACAACTTTTGGGCTATCCACAAGCCTCTTACCTTAATATCCTTCTCTATTTACTACTTTTGCAGTAGTATACAACATCCCTCACACTTTATCATGCTTCTTCCAAGGTTCATGTTCACCCTTTCTTTATCAATGGTCACCCCACTAAACATAGGAACTCTGAGGACATCAATCTATACTTTATTGTAATGGTAGTTTTCCATCACCAACTTTAGATTTCCACTAATACATTCCACATCCACCTGTTACCCATTTTATAGTCTTCTCACCCTTTAAAGTGTTACCACACACTATTCTAACATCCTCCAATCTATAATCTTAGGTTCAATTTCACCTTGGTGAAATTCCTCTTCCTGCACATGGTCTCTTCCACCCAAGAAACTATACTTTTCTTCTTCCATACCCATACTAGGTATCATGATGCATTCCATTGAACCACATACTTTTAGGATTCTCTCAAAATTTTGTTGGTAAGTGTTGCACTATGTTGTCATCAGTGTTGTCATTGATGTCAACTTCTTTTGTAGCTATGATGAGTAAGTGCTTTTGGATGACAACCTCTAGTATGGTTGAGATGCTAAGAAGGTATTGCAGATGTTGTGATTATATTGAGAAAGTGTTTTTGGTGTTTAACTTCCAATTGCTTTTGAGAAAATATGAATAAAGAGTGTATAATGTGACAGATAGGTGTTCGGTATTGTGCTCCACATTTATTCATTCTTGAATTTATGCTTGTGTGGTTTGGATATATTGAATATATGTGTTTAGATGTGCTATATCCAAATTTTTAGGTTCTGGATTGTGCAATAGAAGAAGTTGTGTTCACAAGTGTGTGGACTGTAAAGCAGGTTGTATGGGAGAGATGGAATTGCTCCACATTTCTCTGCATTGAGGTTTCTTTTCTTGTGGATTTGGGAACGTGCTAATATTGTTTGCATCTATCTTCCCTTGGAGTGGTTTGTGTTTAGATGCTCTGCAAGGTTGGATTCATGAGTTACATTGTCGGTGGTAATTTCACTGGTTACACAGGATGGTTGTGTTCTTTAGTTGTATGTGGTTGTGACAGTGTTGTTATATATTATGTTGGTGTTAGAATATTCTAGAATGGTGTCTGATGTTGTTATGTGGTCTATGAGTTGTTTCCAAACATGGTCAGGCATGAACATAATTGCTTAAGGGCATTAATGCAGGTTTGGCCAACCTAGCATGTTAGTGTTAATTGCGGATGTGCTTTGTTTCTTATGGAAGCATGGTGTAGCATTTTAGTGTAGATTTGGGTCCTAGTTAACGCTTTGTGTGGTCCACATTCATTTCTTTCCACCGTGGAGGTGTTTTGTGCTGACCTACTTGGTATTTGCATGTTTGAGGTGCATACGTTTCATTGTAGCTGACTTGAAGATGTTTTTCAAGTTGTGGATGGTATAAATGCAAGATAAATTGTTGGAGAACATGTGTGGCATGTTGAGGTCTAAAATGTGATCAACTATTGTGATCCAAGTGTGAGCTTTAACAATTAAGGCTATTGAAATTAGTGAGCAGAAGGTGTCTACATTTTAGTGTATCTGAAGTTACTCGAGGCAGTGAGTTAAAGGTTGTGGATGGTGTAGATTTGTTGTGGTGGATCCTCCTATTACTTTGAGATGGAGTTCTCTCTGTAAAAGTCATCTTCTTTCTTCTTTCTAATCCAATAGTAAGCCCTTCTTTCTTTCTGGATAGTGAGTCCTTTGGGTAGTGAGCCCTCTGGCAATGAGCCTATTGTATTCGATGTTTCTATTCATTTATATTGTGAGATAATCCTCACCATGGTTTTTCCTTTCTTAGGTTTTCCACATAAATTTGGTGTTCTATTGTGCATGGTGTTTTGATGTGTTTTTTCATTTGTTTACATTCATGCTAGATTTGATTAAGGGTTGAATGTTAATAAGGGTTTAATGTTTCAATGTATGACTGATTCACCCCCCCTCTTAGTTGTCATGTGTGTCTAACAATTGGTATCAGAGAAAGGTTCCTTGGCAGAAGCTTAACTACTTGAGGTAGATCCAGATGGCACAAAGGAAAGGTGTCAAGGTTCCTTTTTTTGATGGAACAAATTATGCATTCTGGATGATCAGGATGGAAGACATTCTTATCTCATTAGAGTTTGGTGTATGGAAGTTAGTTGAAAATGGATATACTATGCCTACTAGTGGTCTGACAAGTGATGATGAGATCAAGTACTATGAGAACAATGGCAAGGCAAGAAATGCTCTTTTGAGTGGTCTTTCTGATTCATAACCTGTGAAGGTAATGAGCTACAAAACTGCTCAAGAGATCTGGCATAAGATGGAAAGCATCTATGAAGGAGATGTCAAGGTCAAGCAAGCAAAGATGCAGAATTTGAAGATCAATTTTGAAACCCTAAAGATGTTAGAGGATGAAGATATTACAAGCTACATGCATAGAGTGGATGAAGTTGTCAAATTCATCAATGGTCTTGGTCGAAAGATAGAGAAAAATGAAGTGGTAAGTACGGTATAAGAAATCTTCTTAAATCTTATAGTGATAAAGTTTCTGCCATTAAAGAGGCTCAAAATTTGGATCAGTATACTAGGGATCAATTGTTTGGTGCTTTAACTACTTTTGAACTAAGAGAGTTTGGTCAAGATAATTCAAGAAAACAGGCTACTTTTAAGTTTAGCAAGACATAATAGAATGATGACTCAGATCTAGATGATCTTGATTAAGTGGAAGAAAATTTTGTAAGAAGATTGAATAAGGGAACTACAAAATATAGAGGTAAGTTACCTTTCAAATGTTTTACTTGTAGAAAGATCGGTCATTATGCTTCAAAATGTTTGGCCAAAGTCCCAAATGACAAATACAAGGATAACAAAGGTAAATCTGTCAAGAGGAGTTATTATGTTAAAGAAGATGCTAGCATATCTGATGATGAGTCTAACTACTCAAATGATGAAAGTGATGAATTCTTGTTCATGTCTTTGAATGGTGGAACTAATTCTACTGAATCTAAAAGATGTATGAAGGAAATTGCTCCAGAAATAGGACACAACATAAAAGGAACTGTGGTGACTTCTTTTTGTGCAAGAGAGGAGAAAAACTACTAGATAATTGATAGCAGATGCTCAAATAATATGACAAGTAATAAGAGTAAGTTTGTTAAACTTGAGAAGTTTGAAGAGTAAGTTTGTTAAATCTACCAAATGTCTATTGGAGAGAACCTATTGATGCAGAGCAGGTGGAGTATATCAACACAAGCACAATGAACCAACTTTGAAAGTTTCAAACCCTAACTTTGATGGTTTCTCACACAAACCTTCACCATGCCTTGTAGCCCTTAAAACCTAGTTTTTTCATCATATCTTTTGAAGAAGGTCATAAACCCATAACCTATTCACCATTTCAGATACCCATTTGTCTCCCTTTCAACATATCCAATTTTGGGCTATGGTTATTTTGGAACAACACCCTCAATAATTCACTGTCATGCTGCAACTAGGCCAAATTACGATAACAAAAGATGTTTTCTTGACATAATTTTCAAACTTGGTTTCATAACCAAAATCTAATTGTAGTTATGGATACCCTTTTCCCTCTCACACAAAATATCTCAAAATCATATGGGGTTGTTTTGTAATATAAGGGCCTAAAATTGACTGTTCCGCTTGAAAAGAGGCCTAATTAGGCTTATTTTGATAGGTCACTTTGTGATTTCCACAACCTAGACCTCAAACTCTCATACCATCAACCTAGACATGTCAAATATGATCTACACAAACACTTTCCATCACCCAAAACAATTTCTACAAAACTTTTCCACAAACCCTATCACCTATGCATCACAATTTCTTAAAAACATGAGTTTAACCAACTAGGGCATCAACCCATTTGATCAAATCCTTAACCCATGCTCTTGAAAATAGCTCAAAAATTGAAAACACTCTATCTACCTCCATTCCACCCATTCTCAAACTTTTCCACAGGTGGCATGAGTCAAAAATCCATTTTTTCCTAGCAAACAAACCCTAAACTAGGTTTTCTGACTGTTTTTAGAAAAACGGCTCTAAAATGTTTCAAACCTGATGAAATTCAATGCCAAAAAACAAAAAGGAAGTAGACTCTCTCCTCTATCACATGCAATTAATTTTGCCTCATGAAAGTGTCGTACAGGGTAGTACAATCTCTGGTAATAGCAAAAAACACAGGAAATTCACAGAAAATAGAGTTCTTATTAATGCTTGATCACCAAAAATGTCTTCAACAACATTTTTTTGACCCTCATAGGCATATACATACATTTTACAACCTATTCTAACTGTTCAAAATGACTTTTCAAACATATGACCTTTCCACTTCCAATACAAACCAAAAAATTCCAATGTTTCTTAGGCAACCTTTCAACTTATAGCAAAACTTGACTCAAAATTGACCTCATGAGACTTATTACATTGCCAATGGTCTAAATAGACCTTATTACACCACACAAGACTCAAAACACCCAAAAATCTAACATTTGACCATATTTACACAATCTAACTAGGCACCCTTGTACCATACACTCGGACAAAAAGGAACTCAAGTCCCCTTGAGGACTGTACTGCAACAAAACCATGTTGGATCTCATCATTCATTGATCTCCAAGTGTCTTTTCATTTGGTAATCCCTTCCAATGAGTTAAGTATTGGAAACATGCATTGTTTCTTGCCTTTGACCAGTTCTTCCCTTGAAAATTTTGCTCATCACTTGATGGATGCCCTTCGATTGCTCTTTCATCTAAGAATGTTGTCACATCTGCCCTTGTACCTACTACCAAACTTCTTCCACTCTTGAATTGAATTGTCTTCTTCTTCACTCCCTTTATGTGCTTAACTTTTCTCTTCTTCCTTTGTAGCTTACCCTTGATCACTTCACCATTGCCTTCAATCTCTCCCATATGATACTCTACCTCTAGGACTATTGCTTTCTTAGATTTACCAACCTTTGATATAAAATGACCAACCTCAAGTTTACCAACCTTTGAATGACACTATCTTCTTTGGAAAACAATGAACAAAACATTTTTTTCATCACCACCTCAACATGTTTCTTAAACCACTCTTGAATCTCCACAATGAATTCATCCTTGACCTCCTCAATATCATTTTTCTCCAAGATTGAATCATTCTTCAATGCTGCTATCTCAATACTTTCAAGTTTAGGAGTGGCTATAAACCCCTCATGCTTTTCTTCCTCTCACTTTATAAACTCTATTTCCCCAACCAACATTACACTTCACCCATCTTGTTCATCTACCCCTTCATCTTGCAATGGAATAAGGGTGAATGATACCCCATCCTTATCAATCACATAAATGTTTTTCTTCCCATCATATTTAACTTTTCTGTCATACTGCTAGGGTCTTCCTAGGAACATATGACATACATCCATTGGGATGATGTCACACAATATCTTATCTTTATACCCCCCAATATTAAACTCAACCCATGTTTGTTCATTAACCAAGACTTGTTGACCCTTATTCAACCAGGATACTTTGTAGGGAGTGGGGTGTGGAATCCTTTTCATCTTTAGTTTTTCAACCATCTCCAAAGAAACTAAATTATCAATTGAACCTGAATCAACAACTACTTTGCATACCTTTCCTTGTGATTTGCAGGTGGTTCTAAACAATTATTTCTTTTGTGGAGGCTCTTTGACTGTTGGCACCTTAATGAGTGTCCTCATCATCAGAGTTTCACCTATCTCCGGAATAATAGGTTGGGAAGGGGAATTGACACTTTCTTTGTCTTCCTCATGTACAATTTGAGTTCTTCTTTCACCTCCATATGAGCTAGAGGGCTGCTTTTCTGGGCACTTCCATGCTTGATGACCAAATTGGTCGCACTGATAGCATCTGCCTAAGAATGTATTTGAGCCTCTACCTTGGTCACCAAATCTACCCCTATTGTTTGGTCTTCCACCTCTGAAACCACCTCTCTGATCTGCCCCTTGTTCTTGACTATTGTTTGACTCTCCTTGTGGTTTTGTGGACTGTTCTCTTCCTCCAAATGTTCCTTTACCCCTGAAGTTCCTTCCTCTGCTTCTATTATGTTTCTCCTACCTTCTATTCAGCCTTTCCTTTGCCCTGATTGCCATTTGAAAACATTCTTCTACCATTCTTGGAGGTGTAAGGCTTAACTCATCTTGTATAGTTACCCTCAACCCATTTATGTACCTTGCTACTTTTTCCACCTCATCCTCAACATGACCTTGTCCTTATGATTAATTTGTGAAACTCCTTAGTATAAGCCATCACATCCATTTCTTTTTGTTTATGGTTTTGTATCTTTCTAAATGTATGAATTGCATAATTAGCACGTAGAAATTAGCTCTTAACTTTAGCCACCATTCTGTCCCATGAACTGATTTTTGTCTTGCCCCTCTTCACTCTCTCCTCCTACACATAATTTGACCATGTTAGGGTAGGGTCTTTCAACTTTGTCTTAGCAAACTTTACCTTCTTATCATTTTCTACCTCCTCATACTCAAAGTAATTGTTAAGATCATCTATCAACCCAATATCTCTTCACTATCCATCTTCCCACCATACATGGGCAATTCCATATTCACTTTAGGAGTATCTACTTTGACAAAATTCAACAACTTTTCTAATCTCAATTCATTAGGGTCCACCTATTCCTCTTGGACTCCTTCTTGAGGGTTCTCATTCTCACCCTCTTCCTCTTCCTCTTAATCACTTTGTTCTCTTGTGACCACACCTCTTCTTTGATTTGACTCTAGTATTGCAAGTCTAGCTAGGATAGCTTCTTGAGACTCTTTCATCTATCTCAACTCCTTGGCATGCTTCTCTTTCAACTCTCTCACTTCTCGAGTTGTTGTATTACTTTTAGGAGGCATCTTTGCTCTTCAAACTTCAACCTTTTCCCACTTATTGACTAGAACCTATGCTCTAATACCACTATGATTTAGAGCAAGTGGAGCATGTCAACACAAGCACAATGAACCAACTTTGCAAGTTTCAAACCCTAACTTTGATGGTTTCTCACACAAACCGTCACCATGCCTTGTAGCCCTCAAAACCTATTTTTTTCCATCATATCTTTTGGAGAAGGTCAAAACCTAGAACCTATTCACCATTTCAAATACCTATTTGGCTCCCTTTCAACATATCCAATTTTGGGCTATGGTTATTTTGGAACAACACCCTCAATAATTTACTGTCATGCTACAACTAGGCCAAATTAGGACAACAAAAGAGGTTTTATTGACATAATTTACATATCAGGGCTCATACCCAAAATCTAATTGCAGTTATGGATACCCTTTTCCCTCTTACACAACATATGTCAAAATCATATATGGGGTTGTTTTGTAACATAAGGGCTAAAATTGATTGTTTCGATTGAAAAGAGGCCTAATTAGGCTTATTTTGATAGGTCACTTTGTTATTTCCACAATCCAGACCTCAAACTCTCATACCACTAGCCTAGACATGCCAAATATGATCTGCACAAACACTTTCCATCACCCAAAATAATTTCTACAAAACTTTTCCACAAACCCTATCACCTATGCATCACAATTTCTTAAAAACACGAGTTTAACCAACTAGGGCATCAACCCATTTTCTCAAATCCTTAATCCCTACTCCTGCAAACACCTCAAACATTAAAAAAACTCTATCTACCTCTATTCCACCCATTCTTAGACTTTTCCACAGGTGGCATGAGTAAAAAATCCATTTTTTCCTATCAACAAACCCTAAACTAGGTTTTCTAACTTTTTTTAGAAAAATAGCTCTAAAATGCTTCAAATTTGATAAAATTTGATGCAACAAAAACCAAAAGGAAGTAGAATCTCTCCTCTATCACATGAAATTAATTTTGCATCATGAAAGTGTTGTATAGGGTTGTACAATCTCTAGTAATAGCAGCAAACAGAGGAAATTTCCAGAAAACAAAGTTATTTTTAATGCTTGATCACCAAAAATGTCTTCAACAACCTTTTTTCAACCCTCACAGGCATATACATACATTTTCCAACCTATTCTAACTATTCAAAACAACTTTTCAAACATATGACCTTTCAACTTCCAATACAAACCAAAAATGCCAATGTTTCTTAGGCAACCTTTCAACTTCTAGAAAAACTTGACTCACAATCAACCTCATGAGACTTATTACATTGCCAATGGACTAAATAAACCTTATTACACCACACAAGACTTAAAACACCCAAAATTCTAACATTTGACCATATTTACAAAATCTAACTAGGTGTCGTTGCACCACCTATTCACATTGTAGTTTACATACTAAACAGAGTGCAAGCAAGAGTAAATAGTTCAAAGACTCCCTATGAGATATGGTATGGAAGAACTCCTACTATTAAACATTTCAAAGTGTTTGGAAGTAAATTTTATATTAGCAAAGATGAAAACTTGGGAAAGTTTGATGCAAGATCAGATGAACGAATCTTCCTTGGATATTCTACAAAGAGCAAGGCTTACAAATGCTACAACAAGAGGCTAAAGAAGATAGTTGAAAGTGCAAGTGTCAAAGTGGATGAAGAACCACATCAAATCTCAGTGCTAATAAAAGGATATGAATTTGATGAGTTCTCTTGCAGAGAAGAAGAAAAAGAAGAAGAAAAGGAAAAGGAGATGCAAGTTGAAGAAGAAGAAGCTCCAGAAAGGAATTCTAAGACTCCTAAGTATGTGCAGAAGAATCATTCTAAGAATAAAATAATTGGAGATAAGAAAAAAGGTGTAAATTGACAAGAAGAAAAGTTGCTATGATAGAAGAATAGGTAAATTTGTGCTTACTTTCTAAATTAAAACCTAGGACAGTGATTGAAGCATGCAAAGATGAATATTGGATCAAAGCTATGGAAGAAGAGTTGATGCAGATTGAGAAGAATCAGATTTGGGATCTAGTCCCAGACCAGCAATCAAGAATGTGATAGGAACTAAATGGGTGTTCTGGAACAAAGTGAATGAGAATGGAGAAGTTGTTAGAAATAATGCTAGGCTTGTGTGTAAGGGATACTCACAAATGGAAGGAATAGATTATGAGGAAACATTTGCTCTGGTGGCAAGAATGGAGGCCATTAAAATGTTTTTGGCCTTTGCAGCACACAAGGACTCCAAAGTATATCAAATGGATGTGAAGTCTACATTTTTAATGGAGAGTTGGAAGAAGAGGTATATATTGAACAACCAGAAGGCTTTCAGTTATCAGACGATCCTAATATGATCTATCGGTTGAAGAAAGCATTGTATGGACTCAAAAAGGCTCCTAGAGTTTGGTATGCAAGACTAGATAGGTACTTGTAGCAAGGATTCAATAAAGGTACCACATATAGCAATATTTACTTCAAAGTTGAGAGAGATCAAATTTTGATTGTGGTTGTGTATGTTGATGACATAATCTTTGGAGGAAATGAGGCAATGTGTTAGAAATTTACAGAAGAGATGCAAAATGAGTTTGAGATGTTAATGTTTGGGGAGATGAATTTCTTCCTTGGGCTACAAATCAGTCAAATAGAAAAAGGTATATTCATTTCAATCAAAATATGTCAAGGAAATGTTGAAGAAGATTGGAATGGAAGACTCTAAACCAGTATGCACTCCTATGATTATTGGTTGTAAGTTAAGCAAGAATGATGAATCTTCTAAGATAGATCAGAGCAAGTATAGATCAATGATTGGTGGATTGCTATACCTAACTAATACTAGACTAGATGTCATGCATGTAGTTTGTCTGGTGGCTAGATTTCAAGAAGATCTTAGAGAATCACATGTGACAGCAGTAAAGAGGATATTCAAATATTTGCAGGGCACTCTAGACTATGGCCTATGGTATCCAAAGGATATTAATTTATCTTTGAGTGCTCATACTGATGCATATTGGGCAGGTTGCGTGGATGATAGAAGAAGTACAAGTGGAGGTGATTTCTTTCTTGGAAATAAATTGGTTTCTTGGCTAAGAAAAAAGAAAGATTTTGTGTCATTGTCTACTACATAGGCATAATATATTGTTGTAGAATCTTGTTGCACATAGGTGTTGTGGATGAAGTAGACATTAAAGGATATCAAAGTATCATATGATGAACCTATTTCTATTTTGTGTGACAATACAAGTTCTATCAACATCTCAAAGAATTTGGTAATTCATTCAAGGACAAAGGATATCTCAATCTAGTATCACATTCTAAAAGAGAAGGTTGCAGAGAATGAAGTTAAGTTGGAGTATGTGCCTACAAAAGACCAAGTTGTATATATTTTCACAAAGGCTCTTCCAAAAGATACATTTGAGTATATCCATTAGAAGTTAGGGGTTATTTCCCCTCCTTTCAACTAGATGCATAAGATTGTACATCAATTGAGTAAAGCAATTCAAGATTCATTCCTTATTTTGGACTAATGAAGGCTACCTCTTAGGGGGAGCAAGTGGTGGTGGTTTTTGGTTGGTGAAATCAAGGGGAGAAAGAGTTGTCATTTATGTGGAAAGAGATGAGTGGGTAAGTGTTTCCCTTTGCCATTGATGTCAAAGGAGGAGAGATACAAGTTGGAGAGAGTTGGTTAAAAAACCATAGTGTAGGAGAGATAGAAAGTGTGAGAGAAAAGGATGCTCAAGTAAGGGGGAGTGGTGCTTGAGAGAAGAAGATAATGAGTTTCTTTTATTGTTGATGGTTTTTCATCATGTGTTGCCATCAATGATAAAGGGGGAGATTGTTGGTAAGTGTTGTACTATGTTGTCATTAGTGTTGTCATTGATTTCAACCTCTTGTGTAGCTGTGATGAGTAAGTGCTTATGGATGAAAAAATCTAGTATGGTTGAGATGCTAAGAAGGTATTCCATATTTTTTGATTGTATTGAGTTAGTGTTTTTGGTGCTTAGCTCCCAAGTGCTTTTGAAAAAAATTGAATAAAGAGTGTATAGTGTGATAGACAGGTGTTCAGTATTATGGTCTACATTTCTTTTCTCTTGAAGTATGCTTGTGTGGTTTAGATATGTTGATCAGAGGTGTTTAAAGGTGTTATATCTATAGTTTTAGGTTTTGGATCATGCGGTAGAAGAAGTTGTGTTCACTAGTGTCTGGACTATGAAGCAGGTTGTATGGGAGAAATGGAATTGCTCCACATTTCTTCATGTTGAGGTTTCTTGTCTTATAGATTTGTGAATGTGCTAATATTGTCCGCATCTATCTTCCCTTGGAGTGGTTTGTGTTCAGATGCTCTACAAGATTGGATTCATGAGTTGTTATCTGTGGCAATTTGACTGGTTACACAGGATTGTTGTGTTCTTCAGTTGTATGTAGTTGTGGCAATGTTGTTAGATATTATGTTGGTGTTGGAATATTCAAGAATGTTGTGTGATGATGTTATGTGGTCCACGAGTTGTTTCCAGACATACTAAAGCATAAACTTAATTGCTTAAGGGCGATAATGCAGGTTTGGCCAACCTAGCATGTTAGCACTAATTGCAAATGTGCTTTGTTACTTGTGGAAGCATGGTGTAGTGTGCCAGTGTAGATTTGGGTCCTAGTTAACCCTTGGTGTGGTTTGCCTTCACTTGTTTCCAATGTAGAGGTGTTTGGTGTCAACCTACTTGGTGTTGCACATTTCAGGTGTATACATTTCATTATTGTCGAATTGAAGATGTTTTCCAAGTTGTGGATGGTATAAATGCAAGGTAAATTGTTGGATAAGATGTGTGGCATGTTGAGGGACAAAATGTGATCAAGTGTTGTGATCTAAGTGTGAGATTTAATGATTAAGGCTATTGGAAGCATTGAGCAGAAAGTGTCTACATTTTAGTGTACCTGCAGTTACTAGAGGCAGTGATTTGAAGGTTGCGGATGGTGTAGAGTTGTGGTGGATCCTCATGTTACTCTGAGATAGATTTCTCTCTATAATAGTCTTCTTCTTCTTTCTAATCTGGCAGTGAGCCCTTCTTTTTTTATGAACAGTGAGTCATTTGGGCAGTGAGCCCTCTGGCATTGAGTCTATTTTATTCAATGTTGTTATTCATTTATATTGTGAGCTAATCCTCACCATGGTTTTTCCCTTCTTGGGTTTTCCACATAAATCTGGTGTTCTATTGTGCATGGTATTTTTATGTGTTGTTTCATTTGTTTACATTCATACCAAATCTGATTAAGGGTTTAATGTTTCAATGTACAATTGATTCACCCTCCCTCTCAGTTGTCCTATGTGTCTAAAAAATTTATCCACACCACAAGTTCTAGATTAGTCACTTGATCTGATGATCCCACATAATCCTTCCTCTTTACTGTAGTTGTCAATAGACCCATAATTCCTCCAAGTATTCTACTAAAGAAATTCTTCATCCTTACAATTGTGTTCCTTGGTTTCATTTTAGCTTTTTTCCTCTATGCCAATATAAATGAGCCCAATCACGACTATCCAAGTTTGTTGTAACCTAGATTAAGCTACAATACTTCAAATCCTATTCCACTCAAGTTATCCAAACATCAATCCTCTAGTTGCAAGCCAATGCTTTCTCTATTAAGTGTGTCATGACTAACTCCTCCTTTGAGTAAGTTTTTTCTCTATTGTCCCTATTATGGAGTAAAAAGTGGCCACATGCCTTTTTACCTCCTAGTTTAGTTCCTAGGTCCTATTTGCTTCATTATACATTATAATTGATCATCTCAAAGGAAATTCCTCAACACCTAGGACATTTTGGACCCTTGGGACCTCCTTTAACTTATCCCTAACCCAATTTAGGTCCCTAGACTTGGTTGCCAACCACCCAAGTCTCTCCTAATTGGTCGGGGCTAACTTTTGGTATGTCATCTTGGGCCCTTCTAAAATGTTTCTTCTTGTCAGCTTTTGTGATTTAAATTTTTAAATGTTAGCGGGAAAACATATATAAGTGAGTTTATGACTTCATTTTACACCTAGATGGATAATGCAAACTTATGATATTGGAGCAAGGAGCATTCAAGGAATTCATTGTGTTATTGTTGTAGATTTGTGTTTGTATTTGTGTGTTTGTTGTAGATATGGCTTCATCATCAATCTCCTTATGCGTTGAAGAGCTTTCATCCTCCTAAGGACTTCACCTCCAAGGTAACATCATTTCTATTTGAATCATTTCATCATTTGGATTATCTTTAGCCTCTGCCCTGCAAAGGCACACTCTCTCATTAACAACAGTGTTTGGAAAGATTGAATGCTAACCTAGGATTTGATTGAGGCAAATCCCTAAACACCACAACCCCCAAACCCCTCTCTTATTATCTTGTGTGTAGGTTATAGGTATAGGTTTTAGGAAAAGTGGAGCTATAGGAAAGTAGTACAAGAAATAGAGTTTTAGGATCCAAAAATAGTTCTAGAAAATCTCCACGAACAAACTTGGGCGGTTGCCGCCCTAGTCTACAAGGCCTCAAGCTTTTGGATCTGAGTTCTGAGCATCATTATCAACATTTCATCAGTTCTAACCTCTGGTAGAATCCAACATCTGGACTTGGGTGCTTGCTAAAGTTGTCCTCTGACACCTCTGCTTTTAGGAGATAGGTTTTGACATCTTATTGATCCTCTCTATAATTTTGGTTCCTAGATTTCTATCGTCCTTCATCTATTCCAAGTTGACTATCTTAGAGCTAGGGTTTCCTTCATACTTGGCCTAGGGTTTGATAAAAATCTTGGTTGAATCTTATCTTTCCTTGACAAACAAGAGCACAAAGATTGGTAGTTGAGCCCTCTTCCATCTTGTAGCGGTTTGGCTCAGTCTTTGTCCTTAAATGTTAGAGTGAAAGGAAGGTTTTATCTAGTGTACTCACACATTCCATCTTCTCCTCTTTTTACCTCTTAACATTTTGGTGAACCTGTTTTTTCACTGAACTTGCATCTTGCATAGTGTTGTATTCAATCCTTGCATTCATTCACTTCATATTTTCCATCCTACATTGAAAAATCTTGCATACATTTGAAAAATATTGATTGAAAAAAGTAAGCATTGTAGGCTTGCATTATTTCCTTGTATATCACTGGAAACATTAAATTTTCTGATTTTTACATCAGATCTGAGATAAATTACAGAAATTAAACATTTTATAATCTCATACCTTGCATTTGCATAGCTCATTTGTTAGGGTTTTGTTGAAAATTTGCATTTTTCACGTAACCTAGTTTCCACAAGAAGTCAGGGTTAGTAGTAAAAATCTTATTTCAAAATTTTCTTCTCTTTCGAACACTCATTAAAATCTGATTTTGAGTTGAAGTGTTTCTTCATTGTGTGTTCTTACATTTAGATTTCAAATTTGGCAATTACACATTGTGTTTTTTAACAAGCATAACTACGTGCATCCTCTTGGTTGTTTTATTAGTTTGTGCATTGAGTGTTGTAGGACTTTGTATGAGTTGTATAACCCACCACCCTAATAGAAACATCCTTGTAAGGAGAAGTTGTAGACTAATGGGTTCTAGTGCTTTGACTAGTACCGATATGCAAACATCGAAAAACCCATTATACAATCATTTTACAAAGAGTGAATCAACATCTCTACAAGATATCATAAACAATATTATAATGGAAGAACAAAATTTCATGATGTTGAGGATGTCATTGATGTATTTTCACATATGCCTAAGGAAAATATTAAAAATTTGGACACACAACTAGTTGAATTCCAACAAGTTGTAGAAAAGGCACATCTCGCCCAAGAAATGATACCTATTGTTGAAGGAATAAGAGGGATATTACAAGAATGTTGAGAAGGTGTTGATATGATCTATGGATTAGCTCATATAGTGGGACATAACATTAAACTAGCAGCTAGCCATGTGTATGTCATTCAAAATGTATCAACACCAGCATTTGTAGCCTCACTAGTTTCGACACCCATACCAAAAACTGGAATGTCTACTTTTACGTCACGAATTCTCACCACCAATCCATATGCTTGTAGTAATGCTACCAACACTATGGGAACATCTACTAGAAATATTTACGAAGTTGTTGCATTTAATTATCAAAACTCTGCACCTCATGTCTCTATACCAATGCATAAGTATTCTCAACCACCTATCACCTCCACTCATTATCAACCACCCTATAATTTCACAACCACAACATCCAATCCATCCTTCTCAAATCCACAAGCCAATTCTTCAGCTAATGATACTCTCCTAAACCAACTCTTGACTAATTCTTCTTCTCAACCTACTTTACCAACATATCATGCTCATAGCCCTTTATCTTATGCATTTCTAAGAACTCCAATGCCTAAAAACTTTGATACCTCCCTCTTTGAAAAGCATGGTGGTAAAGGTGATCCTAATACTCATGTGGCAACATTCACAGCAATGTGTAGTGATTTCTTCTTTAACGAGGAATTGTTAGCAAAACTCTTTCCCCGATCTCTCAAAGATACTTCTTTGGAATGGTTTTTCTATTTACCTCCTAATTCAATCAATTCTTGCAACATTTCCAAGAAAACATTAGACCCACTATCTCCTTAATTGATTTGGTTCATTGTAAACAAGACTCAAAAGAGAAATTGACAGAGTTCATCGGTTGATATCAAAGTCTCATCTTGCAAATACAAATACAATATATGATTAAAGATGAGGATCTTTAGAAGGTAATCATTATGAATTTACAACTAAACATATGCAATAAAATATTGTTGATGAAGTATAATTATTTCCAACATTTATGTACAACTCTCTAAGATTACTAACTTTTGGCTAGTCAGTATGAGAACCACACCTCATTGGCTCTTGTTGATCAATTGGTAGTTGAACAATCTCAAAATTCATTTAAGAAGAGCAACAGGATTTTCATTAAGATCAATGGGAAACATTCAAATAATTTTCATTCACAGGTTTTTGCTATTTCAAAGCCTCCTTAGGCACCATTTTAATTCAAACAGGAACAAAGGCAATTCACTCTATTATCAGATTCTCTCCATTCAGTAATGAATCAAGCAGTGGATAACAATATCTTGAAGCTTCCTCCTACTCATCCTTTCAACAGTTCAAGGCCACAAGGACCTTCATTTAATGCTAATGCCTATTATTAGTATCACTACTCTCTAGGACATGATACTGAAAGATGTATGCGTCTTAAACATGAAATTTAAGACCTCATCCACTCTAATATGATACAAGTTACTCGTGTGAATGACAATGGAAATAAGTTGGTAGCACCTTCGAATCAAAATCTACAAATATTCACCAATCCTTTTCCTAAGCATAGTGACAATAATATGGTGGATCAAAATACAATAGAGCTTGAAGTTGACTATCTTGATTATGATGGCATAGTGGTTATGTTGGACATGGATAAGATGACAACTGAAGATTTATCTCACCCACGTAGAAAAGGTATCTATGTTCAGGTTCCTACTCATGAGACAATAAATTGTCTCATCTAATAGCTAAATAAAAGCATGTATTTTGCTTAATTAGTGTCATTACATGTCTTAATGATATTGCATGTTTTCCTTGTAATAAATAATTAGTAGACTGAAGAATGAATTCTACCAAGTTGGAATGCCAGAAAACTTCTTAGAAAGAAGCATGAAAAGAGGAAATTTAAAAAATAGTATTAGTAAAATAATCATATCTCCCTTGTTTCTTAATGAAATCAATATTTTCAAAATGATTTGGAAATCTAGGAATGAGGGGAACAAACCCCATAAACTGTTTGAAGTAGTTCATCAAAATAAGCATGTAGTTTGTGACAAAAAGGAACTAAAATAAAGTGGCGTGATAAAAAGTATTGAGATTAGAGGAAGAAGCTTTAGTTTCTCTCCCCAAGATTAGGATCTCAGATCCACATTATTTGCAGATTAATTAAGAATAAACATTCTATAAATGTATTGTAATCAAGGAATCAAATGGGGAGAGTTTTATGAAATAATAAAGTTTAGTGTTTTAGTTACAATAGTTGTTTGTAGTTTCATTTCTTAGCAGTCTTTTCATTTCCTGTTCTTTACATTTCCAATATTTCCCTTCACAGTTTCTTAGAATATATTTGATTCCAACATTTTCATATACAATATCTTAGATTAGATTTGATTACAATAATTTGTATGTATTTCCTTTCAATTCTATTTGTAAAAAAAGAATTTCATGCAAATGATTTCTTCTCCCTCTTTCATATCACCATGGACACCACTCTAGTTTGACATTTATAATTAAATGATGCGAACTATAGCAACCCTCATCGCCTCCTTTGTTGTCCCTTTATGGATCAGGAGATAACCAACATGCAGAAGATACACAATTGGAACAACTTATATGTAGTCACTTAAAGCAAAAGAAAGTGATGTCAAAGAGAAGCATTCCATTTCATCGCGAAATGCTCATTAATCAAACTAAGAAGACAAAGGAAAGGAAATGAGAAAGGCAACAATCTTTAATGGGAAATAGCACGAGTTCCCCTCCTCATAAGCAATAGAAGATTTTTAACATACAAGGTCTTGAGAAACAAGCACCATATGGCTATTCCAGAAACAAGCATCAACCAGGTGTGACTTCTTCACACAATCTTTCACACTTGCTAGAGCACCTCTATAATATGCTCGCAAGTTTGGCCTCTTCGTATATGTATATATATATATTTCCATATGTTGTGTTGTGTTCTCCCATGTTGTGGTATATGTTGTTTAGGTCTCTTTGGATGACCCTTGATACTCTTGTAACATCAAGGATACAAGGAGACTGCCTCTATTGTGACCATTCTTCTCTTTGTTTCATCATTCTCCTATCATTCCTCTCATCTATTTTAATGTTGTGTGTTGTGCCTTGGGGGAAACACTAGGGAAGATGTCTTGGGGGCATCTTTCTATGTTGTAAACCCAAGTCACTCTTTTCTCCTCTCTCATTTTTATTCTTTACATTCTTTAGTGGCTCTACTAGTCGGAGGATGATGAAAACAAAGAAATATTAATAAGGACTGTGTGTCCCTTCAGCAAGAAAAGCAAAAATGGACCTAGTCCATATATGAAGATGGGGTTGATATATATATATATATATATTTGACGGTTGAAGTTAGTAGAATCACTCTGTGGGATGTATCGTGTTGTGAAATCTCTTGTAACAAACCTTTTCAATACACTAAATATGCTCAATGCACTTTGGATTGTTTTGTATCTCACCTTGTCGCTACAATTTCAGTTTTGAAAAAACTGCAGTATAGCCCAATGACTATACTCGGTTTTGAACCCATGAGTGTAGCATTGGTTCTTGATAAATAATTTCATGCATAGCTTCTATAAATTGATTTAGTTTTTACCTTAGATAAATATTTTCTAACCAAAGCTTATCTATTGTTAATCATATCAATGTGTTTGTGGGAATATTTGACAATCGTGGCACATGTCACCTTTAGGGGCATGGGCTTTGTGAAAGATCTTGTTCCCTTGTGTGTTTTCACTCTACTTTAATGTGCACATCCTTTTATATAAAGTCCTCATCGCGAGGCGGGTTTGGATCTTGAGTCATTCACCCTTAAGCATGGCTTTGGTAGTTGTGGTAGCATAGCTTAACTGTCAATTGTGTTTGGCATATTTTAGATAGTGGAGTAGTGATGAGCTCCTCCCTATCATTCATGTTTATTGTGTATAAGATGTATAGTGTGTCTATGGCATACTATGCAACGCTCGGGTATTCTATGTGTCATCTATGTGTTTTACATGTCTTCGTTGTGTGTCTTACATGTTTGTGGTGTGGTATAAAGTTGTGTGGTGATGAGTCCCTCCCCACGCTGTATGTGTTTTATGTGTTTTTGTGTGGTGATGAGTCCCTCCCCACGCTGAGTGTGCCTATGCATTTTCATTTGCTTTAGTTAGAATTATATATAAAGATATGTAATTTATTAATTAGGTCTTCTCTTCATGTCTTCTCTATGTATTGCATGCTTCACTATATTCTCCATGTATTGTGTGCTTCCTTACTATCTTTATTGTGTCTTATGTGTCTATTAAGTGTTTTCTTATGTTTTCCTAATCTTGGGGGCTAGCAATAGTCTTCAAACTTAGGGTGTGTTTAATGTGCTTTGACCGTACTTTAATGCATGTATGGATCGTAAGGTCATACATACATTAAAGTGGGGGCTAAATGTTATGGAGTAAAAAGTGGCCATATGTCTCTTTACCTCTAAGTTTAGCTCCTATGTCCTATTTTCTTCATTATACATTATAAGTGATCATCCTGAAGGAAATTCCCTAATACCCAAGACATTTCAGACCCTTGGGACCTCCTTTAGCTTATCCCTGATCCAATTTAGGTCCTTGGACTTGGGCACCAACTGCCCAAGTCTCTCTTAATTGGTCGAGGCTAACTTTTGGTATGTAGGCTTGTGCCCTTCCAAAATGTTACTCCTTGTCAGATTTTGTGATTTAAATTCATAAATGTTAGTGGGAAAGCATATATAAGTGAGTTTATGACTTCATTTTACACATAGATTGATAACGCAAACTTATGATATTGGAGCAAGGATCATTCATGGTATTCATTGTGTTATTGTTATAGATTTGTGTGTGTATTTGTGTGTTTGTTGTAGATATGGCTTCATCATCCATCGCCTTATGAGCTGAAGAGCTTTCATCCTCCTAAGGACTTCACATTTGATGTGACATCATTGCTATTTGAATCATTTGAATCATTTCATTATTTGGATTATCTTTAGTTTTTGCCCTGCAAGGGCATGCATGGTGTTGGGAAAGCTTGAATGCTAACCTAGGATTTGACTAAGGCAAATCCATAAACACCATAACCCCCATACCCCTCTTATTGTCTTGTGTGCAAGTTACAGGTACAAGTTTTGGGAAAAGTTGAACTACATAGAAGTAGTGCAAGAAATAGAGTTTCAGGATCTGAAAATAGTTCCAAAAAATCTCCCCGAATAGACTTGGGTGGTTTTCACCATAGTCTACAAGGCCTCAAGCTTTTGGATCTAAGTTATGAGCATCATTAGTAGTATTTCATCAGTTTTGACCTCCAACAGAATCCAAAATCTAGACTTGGGTAGTTGATGAATTTGTCCTCCAAATATAAGTGAGTTTATATTTGATGAATTAGTGGGAAAGCATATATAAGTGAGTTTATGACTTCATTTTACATGTAGATTGATAACGCAAACTTATGATATTGGAGCAAGGATCATTCATGGTATTCGTTGTGTTATTGTTATAGATTTGTGTGTGTATTTGTGTGTTTGTTGTAGATATGGCTTCATCATCCATTGCCTTATGAGCTGAAGAGCTTTCATCCTCCTAAGGACTTCACATTTGATGTGACATCATTGCTATTTGAATCATTTGAATCATTTCATTATTTGGATTATCTTTAGTTTTTGCCCTGCAAGGGCATGCATGGTGTTGGGAAAGCTTGAATGCTAACCCAGGATTTGACTAAGGCAAATCCATAAACACCATAACCCCCATACCCCTCTTATTGTCTTGTGTGCAAGTTACAAGTACAAGTTTTGGGAAAAGTTGAACTACATAGAAGTAGTGCAAGAAATAGAGTTTCAGGATCTGAAAATAGTCCCAAAAAATCTCCCCGAATAGACTTGGGTGGTTTTCACCATAGTCTACAAGGCCTCAAGCTTTTGGATCTAAGTTATGAGCATCATTAGTAGTATTTCATCAGTTTTGACCTCTGACAGAATCCAAAATCTAGACTTGGGTAGTTGATGAATTTGTCCTCCAATACCTCTACTTTCAGGAGATAGGTTCTGACATCTTACTGATCCTCTATGTACTTTTTGTTTCTAGATTTCTATTATTGTTCATCTGTTCCAGGCTGATTATCTTAGAAATAGGGTTTCCTTCATACTTGGTCTAGGGTTTGATAAAAATCTTGGTTGAATCCTATCTTTCCTTGACAAACAATAGCACAAAGATTAGTCACTGAACCCCCTTCCATCTTGTAGTGGCTTCGCTCAATCTTTGTCCTTGAATGTTATAGTGAAAGGAGGGTTTGTTTAGTGTACTCACACATTCCATATTCTCCTCTTTTTACCTCTTAATAGCCACTATATTAACTTTGTACTTAGCATTATTCATCTCTAACTACTTTTGAAAGAAGTCTTCTCAATTTGTGCCAACATATTCACCCTATGAATCTTTAGTAGATCCCCAACACCCTTAGTAACTATCCCAAATAGTAATGATATTCTTCCTCCAACCCCATTCTCTGAAACTTTAGCTTGTGATGTCCTACAAACCCATTGTGTATGCCTCTCTCTCAATATGTGCTAATAATTACACAAGAACTTAGTGTATCTACTCAAGATAACAATCTATGACAACTCACACAATTTTTCCACTTCTTTGAAGACTAAATCTGTAATCCTAGACTCCTCGCTCAAATATTGACAAGGAAGCAAATTTGCAAATATGTTTTCAACTACAAAGTTAGGACTATTATCTCTCTAAGTCTATGGAAGTCCAAGGACACATTCTATGAGAACAATCTAGATATCACAATCCTTTAAGGCCTCTCCTCCTTCAAGTATCACTTCAATCACTTTTATCTCTTGTTCCTTAAAAAAATCATGTCCCCTTCTTTTCTCTTTGAAATTATTACTTCCACAAATCATCCACTTGATTCCTCTTGGGAAACTCATCTTCCTTACCTCCTAGACTCAATTGGCTTACCAAACATCCTTTAGAAGACTTTGCATTACTGCACTTGGCAACTTTCATTGCTACATTCTCAATTTCATTTAGCACCATTCTTCACAGTAGTTTCTACCAATTAGTCATTACATTTTCCAATAGATCAAATATTCCATCTAGTATGTCTTCTATATCAACATCATATCTAATATCGTCCCATCCCTAATCACTCACACACTATTCACTAGGCATCTCATTTTCACAATATTTAGAGTTAATTGTCTAATCATAACTCCATTGTTCCTCAAAACAATCACCTATTACTTATGATGCAATTATTTCTCATCCTTAACTGATGTTGTTGTGTCACTATACATCTGCTAGCACCATTTGTGCCACCACTCCCTTCACAAATTTCCTCTCTTTGGCACCTCTATTTGCTTCCCAAAGAAATCAATCTAGAGTGTTATATTTCTCAATGACTCCATTAGTTTTTCCATATTATTCCATTTTTTCCTCAAGCCTCTCCTAAAGTCTTTCCAAACTAGAAACTATAACTCTACCTTCAATAAATAACCCTCTACTCTACATCTTGTTGGTCAGTCTCACCAAGATACTTCTCAGTTCATGTCTCCTTTACTTTTTTGCAGATTACATTAAAGTAGTGCTTTTATCCATAACCTCAATGTTTGGGTTATCTTCTACCCAATGCTACCAATGTTGGAAAATACTACACCTATGTGATGTTGACTACCTCACACTTAATTCTCTACCAACAAATTCAATGACCTCTATTCTCTTCTAACCAACACCACAATGTCAAAAGACAACTCAGGATGTCTTGATACCTCCTACCTAACAACCTTGTGATAGCAAGTATCTCCACACTCCTTCTATGAACCACCTCCTCGATGGATTACCTATAATACAACACATGCCCAACGCTTCTATGAACCACCATTTTGAATGGATCACCTATAGTGCAACCAATGCATAAGAATTTGTGAACCACTCCACTAAACAAATCACCTACAGTGTGATGCATGTACAACCTTCTATCATGTGGTTATCACTCACTCTAGTAATAGTAATTTATTTTATGCCATATGATTCAATCACAAATGGGGGATCCAACTAAGGATTGTTCAGCTATGTAGTCTCAACACAAACACATACAATCCATATACAATGATACCCAATATTAACACAATCTATTAGATTCTATATATATGTTCAACAATCAAAATTACATCCACAATTTCTACCACGATGGGCTTACAATGTGTTAGCCTCACTCATTTGGTTATACCACAAATTTAGCACTCCACATGATGCCAACTAGCAACATGGGCTTCTTCAAGTTGATCTCACTTCACTTGATCTACTCTAAACCTATTAGACACTACCTAGTCCTCAGGATCTTTAGACTTGCGCTAGTGACTTTTTAAAATGATTTGAACCTCCTTATATAAAAAATTGTTGGTGTAAAAGGTTCTAGGTTATCCTAGAATGAGAAATACCATTCCAAACTTAATGTGGTGCTAGAAAAGACCTTTCAATGGTTATTATTTAAAGCCAAGCTCTAAATCTTGGCACGTCTCTGTAAGCACAAAAATCATGCTCTGCCTCCACGAGGACCCCTATGATGATTCAAATCCTTGTCATGTACATGTAAGCATGAAATAATGTCCTTTCAATAGTAGGACTCTTGATGATGTGTCCTCTCTTTTTCTCTTGTGTTGCTTCTTCCTTGTTGATTTCTCTCTCTCCCCATTTGTGACGCTTTTAGACACTTCTTGTGACACTTATCAACTTGCATTTTTATGGCTTTTGACCTTGATCCTAAGCCTTGTGAGAGTCTTGTAGGTGAGTTTTCACCTCTCCCTTTTTTTCCCTCTAGTGCACCTCTTAGAAGCCTTCTAGAGGTCTCCTTATTCATCTCCTGCTTTCGGTTTTCAGTTTCATCGAACCAATCCAAATCGCCCCCTATTATTTCAAGATCTCCCCTAGGAGATCCTACTAATGCAATTGGAGATTTGGATTCTTCCACATGATTGACTTGTTTCTTGATGCAAAACCTTTTCTTTTCCTCTCTTCTACCATCCCCCAGCTAGTTTTTCTACATCTAACCGTCCAACCCAGATCTCCCCCAGGCAACCTACGGTCACCCTTTGGGCCACCCATGGTTCCCAGTGGCAACCCTACTAGAAAAAGGGGTGACCCTCCCATTTTTAAAGAAGTAGAAAAACTCAAGTTTCTCTCTCGGTTTTACTTCATTTTTGCCTGTTTTTCTCTCTATTTTCATGGTTTTTGATCATTTTTATAGAGTTAACTATTTCATGCACCCACACATGCATAATTAGCTCTATTTGATCTCAAATTAACTCTTCAATCAATCTCATGCATTCCCTCACCTCCATTTCCTCTCCAATGATAAGCTATCTTTGCTTCATCACTCTCCAATCAACTAAGTTCACTGGGTAATCAACCTTGTTAACTCCCCAATCTATTCTTATTAACTTATCAATCAAATGAGTTAACTCTCCAATCAATTCTTTCTTCTAAACCTATAAATACCCCCTCCCTCAAGCACAAAGGGAGGCAAATTCATTGTGCACACAGCTCTTGCCAAATTTTGCTCTCCAACTTAGCATCCAAATGCTCTTACTAGATGAAGGTGCCTTTTGCTTTATTTGTCCAACTAAGTAGGATCACGCTGCTTCATTCTATGCCATTGTGTTTAATCCAAGCTCTTATCGAGCTCGTACAAGCTTCATCAAATATTCTTTCTGCTTCTTTGGGTCATTTTATTGTCAAGAGGATCACTTGCTACCACAAAAGGATTCAAGGTTGCCTATTACAAGGATTGCTGAGGGTAGTGGAGTCAACAAAGCTTCATTTCTCTCATGTTCCTTCATTGTTTTCATTCAAGTTCATAGTAATTAGAGAATTAAATTTGCTCTTGGGAACATTAAAACATTTCTTTTTCCTTGATAGTTAGATCTTGCATGTTAGATTAAACACTTTCATATTTCTAGATCTAGATTGTCAAAAGAAGCATTTTCCCTTTTCTTAGATTGAATTACATTCAAAACATCGAAAACACAAAAAACATAGGTTAAAGTTGCATTGGAAAAGTCATATAGGATTGCATACATATTTCCTTTTCATAGATTAGAAGCTCTTTTATTTCTAAAATACTCTAAAAATACCAAAAAGAACATTCTACATATCATTTAGTTTGCATGCATTTAGATACCCCTAGAATGGACAAAATTGCAAACCCTCAATTCCATCACAAGGTAATCATAGTTCAAACGACTCCAAACAAAACCTTGATTTCATCATAAGGTACAAACACAAGTCAAACCTTAGGTTGACAAAACCCTAGGTCAAACCCTTAGATCTAGTTAAGGTTAGCAATTACACAATTTCCTCCATCCTGATTCCCAAATGTGCTTAGGAGTGAGAGGAGAGTGGGTGAGAGCTATCTGTGATGAGATCTAAGAGATTCATCCAAGACCTCAATAAGAAACACTTGTCTTTCCACAAGGAGACCCATTTGTCCTCTGGGTGTTAGAAGAAACTAGACAATGCCAGTTACAATAAGAATTCTTACAAGGCATACAAAAACAAGAGGACATCAACAAAAATAATTGTTTACCCACGAAGAGGTGGAATCTTAGAAACCCAAATGGAAGAAGAGAAACTAGTGACCATTCGGGTCACAGGGTTATCTCAACTATAACAACAATTGAATGAAACATACAACAAAGTACACAACAATAAAGGCCGTAGTACTTGCCAACCCCTCTCTGCAAAGTCTAGCTCTCCAATGAGCCTGACCCCCACCATGTCTTGCCTCTTCTCGATTGGCTAATTCCACATGAGCAATCTTCAAGTGATGTGGTAGATCACCCCGTGGAAAGGAGGGAAAGGGTCTGTGTGCGTGCCAAAATTTGACCCGACAGCCCCAGGCAACTAAAGTCACGATTTTGAGCGTACATATTTTGGTGAACCTGACGTGAAGAGCAAAAAATTTTGTTTGTGTTGTTCACATTCCAATTATTTGGATCTTTTTGAAAACTTCAAAACATTCTTTCATTTCTTCTCATAGCCACTTCATCTTCCATCACCTACTCCATCATCCGTTCCATTTACTTTTTGGTGTCTATGGCACCCTTGAATATGATGGAACCTGACTTAAACCAAGGGAACATTCCCTCAAGAGAACCAGAAACTCCCTTGTTTGATAGGTATGTGCCATCACATCTCGACGCGCCAATCACAAACTATTATGATTACGAGGATTTTGACTACTAGAAAGATCAAAGATAATCTAGGTGCTCTCTATCATTCAACAACCCAGCTTGGGAGAACAATCTGGCCATACCGAATGCACCACATAAAGCAAGAAGGGTAAGGTTAGAAATACATCAACCAGAATGACCTTCCACAAGTACATCGAATACCCAAGTACATTGAATACCCACCTTGATGAAGAGGTCAAAAGGTTGGAAAAACATCTACAAGAAACCAAAGATGCTTAAGAGGCATTGAGGATTGCCTTACAAGAAGAACAAAAATAAAATGCTGCATGTGAGGAAGCCTTTCACCACAAAATATTCATAGAGAACATCCTAGAAATGAAGAAACCCCTAGAGCTACAACTCCTAAAAATTTAATCACAACTCTAGTGCAAAGAATCATAATCCTAGAGGCAGAACAAGCTGCTCTAGAAAGAAGACTCAAGTCCCATGAATAGGACTAGGGGGCATCTCAAAATCCCCCCTACCTTAATTGTTATTCACGACATGCTAGTAATGGCACCTATCTGAATGGGAATCCTCCTATTCAGAACTATCCAACGAATCTGACAATGGGTTATCAAAACCCACCCACAGGGTTATTACTAACAACCCTGCAATCTCAAAGTGCCTTTCTAGGAATGTATCTTGAGTATTTGAAAGAGCCTCTAGACCAAAACATAAGGAATGTGTAATTACTTCGACCACTGCCAAATCTCTCGAAGTTCAAAGGAGAAGGAGATCTGAATTCACACATTAAAGCCTATACCATGGCCATAAGAGAACTCCTCCTTTGGGATGGGGTTGTAGCAAGGATCTTCCTGAAAATGCTTGAAGGCATCACTTTGGATTGGTATTATCATCTCCTAGAAGCTTCGATCCATTCATTCAGACAACTCATTGGAGAGTTTGTCATGGCATTTGACATGAACAAACTCGTCAAAACAGGGATCAGGGAATTCCTCACAATGAAACAAGAGCCAAACGAATCTGTAGCACATTTCGTCACTTGATGGAGGCAAGTCCTCTATTCTTTAACCAAGTCTCCAAACATGGACCATCGAGAACTATACTATCTCTTCAGGCATGCCCTTAACAAAGACATGAGAGAAGATGTCCAAAAACTGCCATACAAGTCCTACAAAGAGGCATTGGAAAGTGCCTTAAGAATTGACCAAGCCACCATTAACAGTGGTAGAAAATTCTATGGTTCAAATGGAAAGATAATAAAGGATGACACAAGAAACAATACCTCTATTGTTAAAATCCTCAAAAATAACATGAGTGTAACCATGGACGGGGTGATGGATCAACCCCCAATCAAAAAGATAAAAGATGACTACAATGGGAGAGATTACTAGCCTCCTAATGTAAATGCCATAGATCGACCAAGAAACAACAGGTACTACCCTCGAGACAAATACCAAGGTTGGAACCACAATGGAAATGGGAACGAAAATGATGAAAGATACAAAAGACCCCCATATGAATTCAACCAATTTTTTTCTTTTCATAGAACAAGGGGGCATAACATAGATTCTTGTAGGGAATACAATAGATTCATAGCAAGCTTCTAGAAGACAAACAATGGCTATTCATAGAAATGTTCTAAACCCATAGGAGGTCACACTAGATAACAAAGATACAAGACAAAATCAAGCTCTAATAGTGCCACAAAATGCAAACATGAGAATTTATCAGTACCCATTCCCCACGCATCAAAATATAGAAGAGACAAATCAAAACAAAGCAACTCAGAGTAGTAACCCCGAAATCCCACTGTAACTAGGACAAAAAGGAGAAACTAGGTTGATGGGATTGGTTGATATTACACATAGTGAAGAACAAGAGGAGGGTCATGAGGAATAAAATGAGCAAATAGAACCATATGTGGGTACCATCTCAATAGTAGAACCAATACCAGATCCCATTGGACCCTACGAGCTCATAGAAGACTTAAAGAAAACATATGCCCATATTTTGTTCATTGATTTACTCAGGAACTCCCCCTTACATCGCTCCACATTGCTACAAGCAATAGGCCTAAAATATATTGACCAAATTATGCCACCACCTAGTGAGAAAATCAACCATGTGGACTATGATCTCAGGCCACCAAACTCAGAACATAAGGATCCAAGGTTTTTCTTCAACTTACAACAGATTCCCTCTGAGGTATAGTTAACTAAGAAAGGAGACCCCACACTATATCTTCAAGTGTGGATCTATGACACATGCATCAAATGAACATTAATTGACGATGGTGCTGTAGTGAATATAGTTCCCTTCTCCATTTTAGAGAGGATGGGCTATGGACACACCAACATCACCGCTTCATGAGATACTCTAAGCAGATATGATAATCTAAAGGCAACCACCATAGGTAAAATCACCATCCCAGTGACTTTGGGACCCAAAACTATTCCAACCACTTTCTATGTCACAAACCATGGATACACAGGATGAAGGCTATACCATCCATGTTGTTTCAAGAAGTTTGATTTTTACACTTAGGGAAAATATATATCGCACAAGGAGATCTAGAACCTTTTAGCATGTTAAAATCAAATACGTCAAACAAATGCATAGGAATCCCCATAGACTACAAGCTCCCTACCAACAAGTTAACCATCCCAAATCCTACACCTCAGTCAATATGTGTCAAACAAATGGAAACTTGAGAAAAGACCATAAATACCACAGAAATCAAAACTCTAGAGAATGGGCCATTACCAAAGAAAAAGGAAATAATTTCCAAGGATAAAACAATTAAAATCATGGAATTGATTGAATGCTATGGACCACTCCAATTCCCCCTAGAAATACTCATGATCGATGTCAAGAGGCCTACAAACTCTTTCCTTGCATAGGAGAGAAGCCTCATAGAATGGAAGGACCAGTCTTTTAGACCACCACATTAGATCTGAGAAATGTAGATCCACACACTTTCTCAGATGTAGAAGAAGACATGATGGAAGGATACACACCATTATCACCACTAAGTGAATCATGTGTCCCCAAGACACCAGAAGAAATAGAATCATACGAACCTCTCACACCAATGGAGGATTCACATAAACCAGTGAGTCCCATGGAAGAGGCACATTCTATTGATAATGAATCAACCACAATTATAGGAATGTTGCCTAGGATGTTCGTGGTGTAACAGCCACAAGAAAAACCAATCGAGTGAATAAAAAATTAGTGATCAAAATAAGAGTGTCAAAAGTGAGAATTGAGAGATCAAAGCATTGCATATGAAGGTTCCAAAAGCATTCATTTCTTGAAAAGTCAAAAATCCAAAAAAAATGAGAAAAGTCAATTGAGTAAAATATAAAAAAAGTAAAAAAGCAAAAAAAGAGATATAAAAAAAAGAGTGAAAGAGAGAAGATTGTTGAATGTTCGTACTCTTGGGTGGAGATTAGTCTAAGGTTGAAGCCTCAAGGGTGACATTCTAATAGAGAAAAAAAGGTATTAAGCACACACACGCACTAGCTGAGCAAAAATGAAGAGTCTAGTGGTCTCTAGGATCATCTTCTATCTAGGGACCCTTTCTCTTTCCCAGATATCCTTTACCTTGGGTCTACTTTGTTTGCCATCTATGATCTAAGTCTAGTAAACACCTATAAAATTTGCTACTTGTCTAAGTTGAAATCTGGTTAGTTATTCTTATTTGGATCAGTGTTTAGCCTTTAGTGAAGTCTAGAAATAAAAAGCGCTCCATATTCATTTCCACTCCCCACCTGGGTTTCTCTAAATCCTATCTCATAGCCTTGAATAGGTATCTTATATCAAGACAACTCGCAATCCCCTAAATTGAAAATCGTATTTAAGAGTAGTCACATTGTTTGTTCCACATTGCATTCATGCCAAAAATTAGAAAAAAAAGTCACAAAGCATTAAAATCAAATGTCATATCTCATGACATTTAGTAGAAGTAAATATTCATTTCAGCATTTCTTGTGTTCCTGCATTATCATATTGTGAACTGCATATCATATATATATGTCATAAAAAACTCCAAAAATATGTCATCGTTATCATACTTGCATTTGGTAAAAGAGTTGAAAAGGTCAAACATAATCAAAAAGTTCCTCAAAGCTTCCAAACATGCACAAGAGATGAGTACAGATTTCAATAAGAGAAAACTATAAAAAGATAGACTTCCATAGATATATCTGAAGTTTGCATACACAAGGGCATCAAAGAGCTAAAACAAACTGCTCTCAAGAAAGTAGAGGCTCCCCATGCAAGGGGGTAAAAATTTCAAAGGAAATCAAGTCAGGGGCAGTTCTCTCCAATGGAACCCTCAAGACTTTGGCTCCTCTGTCTACGAGTACCACTAGTCACTCCCTGAGATCTATGAGAATGAGATGCTCTACTGTGAGCATGCGACTATGAAGGCCCCACCATGCTAGCATCACATAGTCCAAAATTAAGGCAGGCCATATCTCATAGTACTTGGTTCTCACCCTTAAGCATGTCGACCTAGGTCTTCAACTCTATAGTTATATAGCATCCATTGTAGACAAGGGAAAAAATGTCAGTGTGTCACCTTACAACTGGGGGCACACCAGGATCATCCAAAATACAATCACAAGTCATCCTAGTGAAGGGAGAAGTTAATCCAACATTGACCTCATGAACAAAGTCCCTCCACTCTCTAACATTGCCTAAAATAGCAAATCAAAACAAGACCAAGTCAGATCTATATGAAAAGAGAAAGAAACAAAAGTATGAAAAGCAAGTAAATAAAGAAACTTACGTGGATCACCAGGCTTCCAGTCAGGGTCAAATTGATGTATCACCTCATCTGAATGAGGAGGTCAAGGAACAATAGGAGGACCCTCAAGAATGTCAGGAACATCATCTGAATCTTCAATATCATCAAAATCCTCATCGTTAGGAGTGGCCTCATCTGACGAATCATTACTATCTAGAAAATAGTCCTCATCAGTGGACTCTGAATCAATAGTCACAATAAGAGATCGGCAAGGAGTCCCTCTCCCTCCCCTCCATCCTCCTCTAGAGACCCTAGTAATGAAGATGCCTCGAGTAAAAGGAGTCTAAATGACATTTCCACGTTCACTGATCTCTTGAATGGTCCTATAATAGGTAGACACTGGGGGCAAGTCCTCATGGACATCCTCACCAAACTGCTACGAAACACTGTCAACCTGATGAGCCTCAACCAAACCATTGTGGTCTATGATCTCTGAGACCTCACGACAGTACTTCCTAATCTCTCCATCTCGGGTCTAAGCCCCCTCCATGTCTTGATAAGGATCAAAAAATCATATCCTCATCAATAAGAGTAGCAATAGTTGGTAAAGTAGCATCAAAGTGACCAACATGCATCCACCTCACTGCTCTCGATAGCTGTCTATCTGGAAGAGGAATAACTTTCTGGTAAGGCTTCATGTGCTCAAATATCCATGCCATGATCAAAGAAGAGTGGCTAAAGGCTAAAGCCCCTCGTCACGAAATCTAATAGAAGTCTCTATAAACCATGGCTAGGATGTTCGGTCCCCAAGCAAAAACCATGCCCTCCTTAATCTCATGAATGATGGGTACCCAACACCATCTCAGATGAGCCGAGGCCTTGTCTCCTGATAGCCTCAAAGCAATCAAACCAATCAGGAACCTCCTCAAGAGCAGAATGTGGAGTCATGGCATAGATATAAGTTGAACTCCTGTCTGGTCTCCAGGGTGATTAACCCCCATGAATGTAGCCCAAGAAGCCTTGTCCTCATAGGACTCACTAATAGGAAGAGATAAAGGTTGTCCCCTCACAGGTACTCCAAGAATGTGATATACATCATATAGAGTGATAATCCACTCTCTAGAAATCTATCGGAACTTGAATGTGTTCATGTTTGCATCCTAGTAAGTCAAGATGTCGCAGCATATGCGAAATACATGATGAATCACAAGCACATGGCAGACTCTAGCAAGACCTTCCCTCTTCAATATAGCATGATCCTCAGTACTCAATAAAGAAAACATTTGTGAGAGCCATCCCTGCTCTTAGAAAGCATTCCATCGGATGCACATGTCCTACAAAATTAGAAAATAACTTTAGATTAGATCTCGTAAACTCATAAAATCACTAAAAATCGTAAAATTGTAGAAAACCTTACACAAAAAAATCACATAAACCTTCAAAACTGCAATAAATAGGTAGATTCAGTGACAAAATCATGTCAGATCAAAGCAAAACAAGTGTTAAACAACATCAAATGCAGTCAGAAATTAGTCCAACAAGGTTGCCCTTGGGCAACCTAGGTGTTTTTCAAAATCTGCCCCAGCTGACCCTATTGCTTTTTAAGATCTCCGCTGGGCGATCCTTTTGTCAAACAAGATCTCCCCGGGTGACCCTACCTGACAAAAGGGGTGACCATAGGAGCGAATCCCTTAAGCAAAATTCACTCTAAAAACCTCATTTTTTGACCAATTTTAGAAAATGAAAGACCAATCTTGCTCTAAACGACGAGACGAACACAATGTAATAGAGAAAATCACCAAAAATAGACAACTTTAAGAGATTTTTCATAAAATTAAAACTAGGGTTTAGAGAAGGGTAAAATTTCACTAATTGCATACCTGATTCTCCATGGAGGCGGCCATCTCTGCGATCTCCTTGATGATACCTCTATATCGACTGCTCACACGAACGATTCCATCACTGTTTTGCTCTGATCTCACAACTTGGCTTGCTTTGTTTGCCCTTAGCTTAGTTCATTTATGTACTTCGATTAGTTCTTTGCTTTTATGCATTCATTTCATGCATTGTTTTGCATGCTTTCATCCCTACAGGTCCAAACTGACAAAGGCAAGCAACTAGTGAAACTCAAGTGATCTATGGTAGATTCGTCATTATAGTTTTCATTATTTATTTTTGATATATTCAAATGTCAAATTAAAACTAATTATTGCAGGTACAAATTGTAGAAAAATTGACAATAGGTAAGGCCTAGTTCGAGAACTGTACCTACCTTTCATGTAGACTATCGTCCTCGAGGGGGCAAATATGTAAGCACAAAATCATGCACTGCCTCCACGAGGACGCCTAAGATGATTCAAATCCTTGTCATGTAAATGTAAGAATGAAATAATGTCCTTTAAGAAGTAGGCCTCTTGATGACATGTCCTCTCTTCTTGTCTTGTGTTGTTTCTTCCTTGTTGATTTCTCTCTCTCCCCATTTGCGACACTTTTTGACACTTGTTGGGACACTTGGCTACTTGCATTTTCTAGCTTTTTACCTTGATCCTAAGCCTTATGAGAGTCTTGTAGGTGAGTTTTCACCTCTCCCCTTTGTTTTTCCTCTAGTGTACCTCCTAGAAGCCTTCTAGAGGTCTCCTTATCCGTCTCCCACTTTTAGTTTTTAGTTTCATCAAACCAATCCAAATCTCCCCCTATTATTTCTAGATCTCCCCCAGGAGATCCTATTGACACGAGTGGAGATTTGGATTCTTCCACATGACTGACTTGTTTCTTGATGCAAAACCTTTTCTTTTCCTCTCTTCTACCATCTCCCAGCCAGGTTTTCTACATCTGACCCCTTAGGTGACCCAAGGTTGCCTAGGGGCAACCCTACTGGAAAAAGGGGTGACCCTAGCATTTTTTAAGCCATGGGAAAACTTGAGTTTCTCTCTCATTTATTCTCAGTTGTTGCCCATTTTTCTCTATCTTTGCATGGTTTTTGATCCTTGATATAGAGTTAACTATTTCATGCTCCCACACATGCATAATTACCTCTATTTGATCTCAAATTAACTCTTTAATCAATCTCATGCATTCCCTCACCTCCATTTTCTCTCTAGTGATAAGCTATCTTTGCTTCATCACTCTCCAATTAGCTGAGTTCACTGGGTAATCAACCTTGTTAACTCCCCAATCTATTCTTGTTAACTCATCAATCAAATGAGTTAACTCTCCAATCAATTCCTTCTTCTAAATCTATAAATACCCCCTCCCTCAAGCACAAAGGGAGGCAAATTCATTGTGCACACAACGCTTGCCAGATTTTGCTCTCTAACTTAGCATCCAAATTCTCTTACAAGATGAAGGTGCCTTTTACTTTATTTGTTCAACCAAGTAGCATCACACTATTTCATTCTATGCCATTGTGCTCAATCTAAGCTCTCATCAAGCTCGTATAAGCTTCATCAAAGATTCTTTCTACTTCTTTGGGTCATTTTGCTGTCAAGAGGATCACCAGCTGCCACAAAAGGATTCGAGGTTGCCTATTACAAGGATTGTTGAGGGTAATGGAGTCAACAATCCTTCATTTCTCTTAGGTTCCTTCATTGTTTTCATTCAGGTTCATAGTAATTAGAGAATCAAATTTGCTCTTGGGAACATTAAAAAATTGCTTTTCCTTGATAGTTAGATCTTGCATGTTAGATTAAACGCTCTCATATTTCTAGATCTAGATTGTTAGAAGAAGCATTTTCCCTTTTCTTAGATTAAATTGCATTCAAAACATCGAAAACACAAAAAACATAGGTTAACGTTGCATTGGAAAAGTCATATAGGATTGTATACATATTTCCTTTTCATAGATTAGAAGTACTTCTATTTCCAAAATACTCTAAAAAATACCAAAAGGAACATTTTGTATATCAATTAGTTTGCATGCATTTAGATACCCTAGAATAGACAAAATTGCAAACCCTCAGTTCCATCACAAGGTAATCACAGTTCAAATGATTCCAAGCAAACCCTTGATTTCATCACAAGGTACAAACACAAGTCAAACCCTAGGTCGATAAAACCCTAGGTCAAACCCTTAGATTTGGTTAAGATTAGCAATTACACAATTTCCTCCATCCTAATTTACGAATGTGCTTAGGAGTTGGAGGAGAGTGGGTGAGAGCTATCCATGATGAGATCCAAGAGATTCATCTAAGACCTCAACAAGAAACACTTGTCTTATCACAAGGAGACCCATTTGTCCTCTTGGTGTTCGAAGAAACTAGATAATGCTAGATACAACAAGAATTCTTACAAGGCATACAAAGACAAGAGGACATCAACAAAAATAATCATTTACCCACACAAAGGTGGAATCTTAGAAACCCAAATGGAAGAAGAGAAACTAGTGACCCTTGGGATCATAGGGTTATGTCAACTACAACAAAAATTGAATGAAACATACAACAAAGCACAGAACAAAAAAGGCCACAGTACTTGCCAACCCCTCTCCATGAAGTCCATCTCTCCAATGAGATAGACCCCTGTCGTGTCTAGCCACCTCTTGACTGGCTAATTCCACTTGACCAAGAGTGACATGGCAGATCACCCCGTGGAAAGGAGGGAAAGGGTCTGTGTGCATGCCAAAATTTGACCTAACAGCCCCAGGCAACCGGAGTCATGATTTTGAGTGTACAGTCTCATAGGCCTCTTTTAACTACTCTGGCATGCCGCAAAGTCAAATTATCATAGAAAATGAAATGGATTAGTGGGCATGCATTTGATGCTCTACTAATACTCTTGATGGAACCACAAGATGTTCTAACTAATATGTGGTGTTGCATAGATGATTCAATTATGTTAGTCCGAGTGCTTAATTGTGACAATAGTAAATGATTTCAACTGCCACACACCAAAATGACTAGAAAAGAAAGCTCTATTGATCTTCAAAACAAAACAAACCAAAAGGAAATATTTTTAATTGATGCAAGATTATTAGTTAACAGAAATGCTCCTACATCAATGATGATATTATCTTTTATAATATTTCTCTTATAATACTTTAATAATAATATCTTACCCCAATATATTATGTAATTGTTACATGATCTAATTCCTACAAAGACTATTATCATATGGCACACGTCCATTCTCATATTTTCTACATTGTTATGTATCTTTCTCTTGTAGAATGACACTTGGGACTTATCTCATTACTTACCTTCATAACTGGAGGAATTTTTTGTGGCCCACTACATGACCTTTATGCTAATAGGCATTTACTCACAGAGCGAGATGAGCTCCATACATTGGAAAAACACTCATCAATGGTCTGTATCCTAGCGTGGGTACAGGGACGACCATCACATAAATATTTACAGCTCATGTCAATACCAAGAATAGTGTAGTTGTTTTGCAATGCAAGTTAGGGGAGTCTTCCTATAGATTTATGTGGTTGAAATGAGTTGTTCTCTGTACACTAAGGACTGGTAATCAATGGTTTGAATCATGTAGCTAGTATAGGGTGCCCATTGAAATGATCAAAGGCAATCGTATCAAAACCATCTATAGCATCCTATGTTGCTTGTTATTCAAGCCTCTAGGCACAAGGAAATGTTTGACTGAGCTCCTACTAGAGGAAAGGGACCAATAGCCACCGACCCTAACTTCACACATGTCAACCTCATAGCTACGTATTCAGATTTAAAAAAAAAAAACGGTTTCCCCATATGTGACTTAAGAGCTTAAATCTATTCTTTCAGCTCATGAGTACTTATACATATTAGTTGACAATGTGTTATGTGCACAGGGGTCCAAAAAATGTGATTTCAATGTGTCGCCCTATACACACACAAGGACGCCCCAATACTCGCTCACTATTACCCTCAAAAAAATTCTCCTCTAATTAAATTTTACACTCTGTCCTTATTGTACTTAGGGATCCTTTAAGAAAAATCATTTATACCCCACCTCAAATCATACCGACGGGGCCTTAAATCATATTGACCCATTTCTATTTCATATTGACACCAAAATGTGAATGCGGTGCTACGGATGGATAACATAAAGTGTTCCAATTTATAAACTTTCAGGTCTAACTACATAACACCAACATAACCCAAAACCTAATTATTTTTCATACATTCTAGGTGGTGTATTTTTATTGTTTAAGGGTTTCATCACTTTCATGTCTGTTGTAGCTATCACTCTCCCCCATTCACACTCATTCTCTATACAGGTAACAAATACCTACATCATTTATCCTTTTGATTTGAGTACTGCTTTCATTTAAATCTTTCCATTCATATGGCATTGTCTCCACAATCATTTTACAGTCGTATTCTTGTTTGTTTTGTTTGATACAACCCGTGAATTGGGATTTTTTCATTGTACACATGAATATACTATTTTAAAATGAGGGTTTAACAAATGGGTTCATATATTTTTATGCATATATTGAGGGTTTCATTTTCTATTTATAAAATGGTTCATTTTTTAACTTCATAAATTGAGGGTTTCAGGTCTGACTACATATCACTTTCTCCAAAACCTAGTCATTATTCATACATTTTCAAGGGTGCATTGTCAACATTTAAGGGTTTCATCATTTTTTGGTATGCTTTCATTATTTCTCCTTTGATTTGACTACTGGTTTCATTCAATCTTTTCATTCCTACGATATTGTCTCTGTAATCATTTTATAGTCAGATTCTTATCTGTTTTGTCTGAGACAACCTATGAATCGGGAGTATTTCGATGTACACATGAATATATTATTTTATAAATAGGGTTACATTTTATATATAAATGATTTTGTATACTTTTATGCATATATTGAGGGTTTCATTTTCTATATATAAATAGGTTCATTTTTTTTAATGAATTTATTTAGGGTTTCCGATCTGACTACATATCATCGACTATTTGAAACCTAATCATTATTCATTCATTTTGTGGTTCACTTCATCTCGACAGCCACCCTCCTCCATGCTACATTCACACTTGTTCTGCAACAATGATGTAGGTAACGATTACGTCATTTTTCCAATTGATTTTAGTAGTGGTTTCATTCGAATCTTTTGATTCCAATGACATTGTCTTCATAATCATTTTTCAATGGGATTCTTTCTTGTTTTGTGTGAGAAAACTCTTGAATTGGGATTATTTTGTTGTACATGTGAATATACTATTTTATCATTAGGTTTCATTTTCTATATATAAATGTGTTCCTTTTTTGCTGCAACCCCCACTGGAAAATGCTTACCCATCTTGATATATATATATATATATAGCCATGCAGTATTGTGAACTTTCAATGCACCTAAAAGCACCTATACAAAATGTCGTAAGGCTCCCCAATCAAACATAAAATTAAATAAAAATCATAATTAAATCATGTTTATTACAAAATTCTTACAACATACATCAGTTATCAAAATCATATCATTGAATACAATAGCTTGTACACATTTATTCAAATTCAAACTCAACAACCAAATTCAATGCATTCCTTTTTCAAATTTGAATCAAGTACAAGAGGGAGATTATGCAGTGTAGACAATGTTAACATTTCATGTTGGTAGTTAACATTTCAAAATTGAACAATTGCATACATCTATTTTCAAAGTTTGTACAGAATTTTAGTCCACCTATTTGTTAGTGTCATGTCATTGCACATTGGATTTCATCATCTCTACAATCTACTTCTATCACTGATTATTCTTGCATTTATGTTTAAGTAAAATACATCAAATCTTAACTTTGCTACATCTATTTGTATTGTTTTCTTAACGAGCAGCTTCATTCAATTGATTCAATCATGTCTGTTAATGTATGTATGTATGCATGTATATATTTTAAATGTATATCTATATACATATATATGTATATAATATTAACATTTATATATTATATATGTATATATGTATATACATTTGTATATCTATAAACATACATATAGATATATCTATGTACATATTATATATAATTATACATATATAGAATATAAATTCCTCAGCTTGATTTAAGGTAGATGCATAAATGATTTATTTTTAGGGTCTATGATAAACTGGAAACCACAAAATGATGAAACCCTCAAACATTGAAAATGCACCATCGAAAATGGATGAATAATGATTTATTTTTAGGGTCCCTAGAAGTATTAATGAAATGAATTAAATGTGTGTGTGTGCAATAATGGATGAATAATGATTACGTTTTGGAGAGTCAATGATATGTAGTCGGACTCGAAACATTATAAATTGGAACACATTATATTTGTCGTCTGTGCCACCGCATTCACCTTTTGGTGCCAATATGAAATATAAATGTGTTAATATGTTTTAAGTCCCCTTGGTGATGATTTAAGAAGGCATATAAATGATTGATATATTATAGATTATATATACATATATATGTATACATGTATATATTATATATGTACACATATATGTATATGTATAACTATATGTGTGTGCAATATATAGTTGTATCATTGGACATTAGATTATATTACATTTTTTTTGTTATGTGAATGTCTTAAGATGGATGTACATGTAGTGCTTGAATTTATTGGGATAAATTAATGTTTGTTCATTACTACCCGGATTATGGTTTCTATGTTTACAGGAATGTGTGCAGTTTTTATAGCACCTTGCATTGCGAGCACTCAATGAAGGTAAAGTCTTATAAGACTTTACTTACACCACTAATTGTGAAATTATACTTTGCATTTGTGTTTGTTAACACACTACCACTATTGGGATATTTTTCTCTAATGACCACTACTTGGATTATATACAGACTTATTTTCAAATTGTATATGTGACTATTTAATTTCTTCAGTTATGTAAATGTATATGTATATGTATGTGAATATATAATATAAATTGAACAATGCATTTACCTTATGTTGTGAGTAAAAAATTTAAATGCCTCAATCTGATTTAAGTGGGCATGGTAATGATTTAACTAGGTGTGTTAATCTATTACACACACACACATGTAGGTGTATATCTATATACACATATATGTATGTTAATCTATTAAACATATATATATACATATATGTATACATTTATATATGTGTGTGTATATCTATATACATATATATGTATATAATATATACATGTACATATGATATATGTATATGTATATGTATGTGTATGTCAATATATAATATAAATGGAAAAATACATTTACCTTTTGGTGTGAGTACAAAATTTAAATGCCTCAATTTAATTTATATTTACAATGTAGATTATGTTTACAATAATTTGCATATGTATATATATAAACACACACACACACACACACACACATGTATGTATGTATGTATGTACATATATATGTATATAATATATACATGTACATATGATATATGTATATGTATGTCTATATGTATATGTATGTGAATATATAATATAAATCAAACAATGCATTTACCTTTTGGTGTGAGTATAAAATTTAAATGCCTCAAATACATATAGATGTGTGTGTGTGTGTGTGTGTGTGTGTGTGTGTGTGTGTGTGTAATATATGCATGTACATATGATATATGTATATGTATGTCTATCTGTATTTGTATATGTATGTGAATATATAATATATATGGAACAATGCATTTACCTTTTGGTGTGAGTATAAAATTTAAATGCCTCAATCTGACTTATATTTACAATAATTTACATGTGTATGTGTGTGTGTGTGTGTTTATATACATATTTATGTAGATATAATATATGTATGTACAATTGATATATGCATGTCTATATGTACATGTATATGTATGTGAATATATTATTTAAATGGAACAATGCATTTACTTCTTGGTGTGAGAATAAAATTTAAATGCCTCAATCTGATTTATATTTACAATAATCTGCATATATATCTGTGTGTGTGTGTGTATATACATATATATGTATATAATATATACATGTACAATTTATATATGTATGCCTATATGTATATGTATATGTGTGTGAATATATAATATAAATGGAATAATGCATTTATCTTTTTGTGTGAGTATAAGTTTTAAATGCCTCAATCTGATTTATATTTATAATCTAATTTATATTTACAATGCAGATTATGTTTACAATAAAGATAGCAGTTTACATATTTATATTTTCTAACATATTGTTATATGTTTGGTTTGAATTTAGTTACCTTTGTTGTGTTTCTTAACACAATTGCATAATACTTACACCACTGATTGTGAAATTATACTATGAAATTATGTTTGTTAACACACTACCACTATTGAGATATTTTTCTCTGATAGCCACTACTTGAGTTCTTTACATTGTTTCTATAGAATTCTATATAATTTCTTTGGTTACGTAAATGTCTATACATAGATGTACATGCAGTGATTAAATTTATTGGGATAAATTGATGTTTGTTTGTTACTACCTGGATTATGATTTGTATGTTTGTAGGCATATGAGCATGGTGGGTAGTTTCTAGAGCGCCTTGTATTGCGAGCACTCAATTCATGTAAAGTCTTATGAGACTTTACTTTCGCAATGACCCACTAGGATTTAGATTTTTTTTCCTTGTTGTTTTTGGTTCTTTTAATTCTTAATGTTGATTATTGTAGACAACCTCTTAATATTTTCTTTCCTTGTTGCTATTTATGTTATGTAGACAACTTCTAGTAGCATGTTGCTTTAAGCTTTACACTAGTTCTCTTTTTGAAACTAAATAATTTGATTATTTAAGATGTTCCATTATATAATATATTAGTATACACACATACATACTTTTTTGACAATAAAACCACAGGATAGAAACATAGTAGTATATACCCACATATGCATTAAAAGAAACAAAACCATGTACATATAAAAAAGGAACCATTATGAAATAAAAATATCTTATATATACATTTATGTTTCACCATTTTGTTGCACTTACAAATGTTATTACAAAAGAGTTCAACAAAATGATATCTAGGCATAATTATTTCAAAATAATCAACTATCTCCTTCTAAAACAAAACCATATTGACACATGTCTTCTTCAATTCTCCATAAAACTAGGAAAAGGAATATGTTTTTCCTCTTTTGCAATAGAAGATTCATTTTCATTCTGAGTTAAATTGAGTGGTTTAGTTTTATTCTGTAGTGATGCAGCTATTTGGGCAAATAAAGCCTAATTTGATTCTTTATTTACAACTAACTCATTAGAGCATCCAAGGGCAGACCTTGCCTGCAGATTGCTTAGAGCTACAAAGGATGGGATCAAGATGTTGAACATCTTCATTAGAATGGGATGTTGCAATAGTAAAGGAGATTGTGGGGAACTCAAACGTTTGTCATTTACTAATTTGTCCACATGCCTTCAAGTTGTCTTCAACTGTCAAGAAATCCTCATCTACTCGCATTAAATTTCCTTCTCTCATTGTATCCAATACTTTTCCTCTGTCATTTTCTATTTTTAAACTGCTTCTCTATTCTGATTCTCTCCTTCTCTTGTTGGTTGGCTTCTCTTTCTACTTTCCTCTCTCGTCTGCTCCCTTTTTGTCACTTGCAACTCTTATATCCGTAATTTCTCTCCCTTATTCATTTAGCATATCCATGTAGGCATCTGATGTTAGAATTTGAGACTTCCTACTTAGACGTAGTACCCTAGTCCTAGTCTTATATCCCCTTGACTATACCCTTAGAACCAGAAGCTTTAGAAATCAATTATTTGATATATTTGTCTATAACTCACTATCTTGGGTGCATGGCACATAATCAACTTCCACCTCACCTATACCATCTTCATCTTCTACATTGTGCTCATTAAGTGGATCCCAATTTGATGCATTAGTGAAGTAGTGTACAATCTCAGCTGGATCATGTTTTGGTGCTAAAGGCATGGAAAGGCTAACATCCACCTGACTGAGATTTGTTTGCAGTCCTAAGTTTCTAGAAGCTTCAACAAATCAATCTGGTTGGATATTTTGTGTGGGTAAACTAAGACCATCTAAAACTACATTAGAAATTATTTCAGCAACATTAGAAAGTGACTAGCTATGTAAAGTTGCATTAGAAACTATTTCAGCAACATTAGAAATTGTTTCAATAGCATTACAAACTAGCTTGCTGTCTAAAGCTACATTACAAAGTGTTTTAGGAGTAGGCATTTCAGTGCCTTGCATCCCAATTTTAGAATTTTGTGTGCATCCTTCTTCTAGCTCACTTGGAATATGTGTACTTCTAGTTTTATAGTTGTGCGAAGGAATTCTAAAACTTGTTCCTTCAAATATCTAGTGAATTAAAAGAAAGTTTCAATTGCAATTATCTCAGAGTCCTCTTCCATTGTGAAGGCTTAACTTTCTGATGCAGTGACCATAGGTTCTTCACTACATGCTATAAAAATTCTCCTTTCTCTTGAACTATGAAGCCCTCACTAGGAATAATGTCCTTTTCAAGTGTAGACCGATTCAATGGCCAAATCCATGTCCTTCAGAAGCCACTAATAATGTTACATGGTGTCAATGCTTGCATGAATACCTTACTAGCAAAAGTGGCCAGCTCTTCTCTTCCAATTTCAATCTGGGGGTGGCTTACCATCCATGCAGACCTTTGTTTCTTGAAAATAAGTTTTGAATAGAGAAAAAACACTCACATCTAGGGGCTGGAACTTGTGGCTAGTATGAGTTGGGAGGGTGATTGGGTCGATACCTAAATGGCTTGCCTCCTCAATAGTCTTGAATGCAACATGACTGCCATGACCATCAAAAATAAGAAGTGCTTTGTTGTTTGGTGAAACCCCTTCGGGGATAGATGTAGTAAAATGTTGCATCCAATTGAGAAACAACTCTTTTGTCCTTCATGCATGTTCTTGAGCTGCCATACACGCACCTAACTCACAGTTTGCAATGTAGTTTTTAATATGCCTTTTTTATTGAAAAAGATAAAAAACAATGATGTTGCAACCTGATGCACTTACACAATCCAAAACTGTTATCCACTCCTTACTTTTTGAGATGAGGTGGGGGACACATATGGAACCCAGTTTTGCAATTGCATGCATCTAGTAGTTTTTGTCAACCTATACTCTAGCCTTGTCACAGTTCTAAACTCTACTTGACCCATAGTGATGCTTGTTGTAAAGATTCCACAGGTTATCATAGAAGGAAGCCACTACACTTGGCCTTAGCATTATCACTCTATTTGTTTCCACCCCCTCTACAATTTGAATTGTTAGATCTAGATGCCTTCTCCTAAATCCTTCCAACCATGACCTCCCTGGTATCCCATCTGTGAAGGGGTTTGGCCTAGATTGAATCACTTGTGCCACAGTAGATTTTAATTGTGTAATTTCAAGTTCATGGCCAATCTTAGCCATGTCCTTGCACCATTGAACAATTTCTAACTCCTCATCAGTTAGGATGGTTCTTGGCCCCCTCCATTTTGGGCTGGTAATGCCTAGCAACCATGCCCTCAAACTACTAGCAGGTATTCCCCACTTCTTTGTAGCAGCTCTAATGGACATATGCCTATCCTCCACATCTATCATTGCACTTTGGATGTTATTTTTTGTCCAAATACATCTTTTGAACTTTAAAGAACTAGTTTACACAACATTTGTTTTGTCACAATCTATATTTGTTTCCATATCCTCTGTATGTGTAGAGGGAAATAAATTCAACAACAACCTCTTCTAGTGAACTATTGTATGTGTAACTTTATCTCTAGATTGCACAATGGGGAACTTGAGCCCTCGTGTTACTCTAATTGTCCTCCTTCCACATGTTCTCTTACCCTTCTTACCACTAGCCATAACTTTGTGTAAACTTGCTCATTAAGAAAAAATACGAATAGTTGTAGCAAAGTTAAGATATTGTGTATTATTCTTAAATAGAAATACAAGAATAATTAGTGATAAAAGTGATTTGTAGAGATAATGACATCTAATGTGCAATGACATGGTCCTAAAAAATAGGTGGACTACAATTCCTTAAAAACTTTAAAGATTGATGTATGACATTGTATGTAACATATATATATATATATAATACATTAACACACATGTCTAAATCATTACCAGGCCCACTTAAATCAGATTGAGGCATCCATATTTCATATCAGTACCAAAAGGTGAATGCAGTGGCACAGATGACAAACATAGCATGTTCCAATTTATAATGTTTTGGGTCCTACTACATATCATTGACTCTCCAAAACCTAATCATTATTCATTTATTATATACATATTTTTGGACTGTGCATTTTTAACGTTTGAGGGTTTCATCATTTTGTTGTTTGGTTTACCATGGACCCTAAAAAATAAATCATTTATATGCTTTCTTAAATTAGATTGAGGCATTTATATTTTATATTTTATATATATGTATGTATATATATAATATGTACATATATGTATGTATGTATGTATGTATTCATGTATGTATGTATGTATATAGATATATATATTCAAATATATATAGTTATGTATATATAAGTTGCTTCTAGTGGGGGTTACAGCAAAAAAGCAACCCATTTATTTATAGAAAATGAAAACATCAATATATGCTTAAAAAAGGAACACATTTATATATAGAAAATGAAACTATGATTATAAAATAGTATATTCATGTGTACAATGAAGTAATATCAATTCAAGGGTTGTCTTAGACAAAACAGGTAAGAACCTAACTGTAAAATGATGTATGTATGTGGGTAAAAGCACAAAGTTGTGTCACACTTTTATAAAGGAAACAGCCAACACTGATCCAACTTTTAAACTTGAATCACTAAAAAGTGACATATATGTTTTGAATTTTGAAATGATGTAAACTAATAAAATATTTATTTTTTAGTATATTTTATGTTTGTATTTTTTGTAAAAATTAAAAAATTATTTGAATATAGTTTTGATTAAAGTAACCAGGAAAGGGCCCGAACCCATATACAAAGGCTCAACATGCAACAAGAGTGAGTTTCACAGATGTAAAACAGGAGAGCAGCAACAACACAACAAAAGAGATGGACTAGCTAGGAAGGGTAGCCAAAATAGACAGAACCACTAAATGACCAGCTACTTTCTAACCATAGTTTTAAGGCAACTTATAGCATGCCATTCTTTGCTCAGGAACTCCAATTTCTCTAAGAAGGAGGTCTCCTCTACGTCTCACTCCAGTTGCACTTGAACCTTCTGCTTGCTTGTCCCATCCATCTTAGTCCCCTAGCTCTGAGTGACCTCCAGCTTCTCCTTGATGTTGCTTTCCTTCAGCTGCACCGCTTTCCCATGTTTCTTGATCATTTTTTTCTCTTTTCCCTCCACTCCCTCAGACATTATTTTTCTTCTCTCCAACTCCTTAAACACAAACAGACTGGTGGTCAAGTTCTTAACTATTACCCTACTGTAGTCGACAAGGTCAGACACAATCCATTCACATTTTTCAAATCTGGCAGCCATCTTTTCAACTTGGACTCATAGCTCATCATTAGTTTCCTTCAGCTAGTCATCAGTTTCTAGTTGGGTGATAGACTCAAGTTGTTGAATTTTCTTTCTAGCATGGTGGAGTTGGACAAGCTACCATTTAAGAACCTAGTTTTGGAGATCCATTGCTTGAAAAAGAGTGGCAACTCTATCCATGAGTTTAGTACACAGATTACACTCAGAATGTTGAATCTCCTCTGCATTATCCTCAATAATCTTAGCCTTCTTGCTAGGGGAGTCTTCGAATATGGTCTGGTTGGGCCTTTTGAAGCCCTTGAGAATATGTTTTCCCTTTTCCTTGTGTCTTGGACTTTCCCCTCTACCTTTGCAGGAGTCTTCTTCCTCATCCATCTTAGTTTTAGTGTCAGTATCCTCATCCATCTCAGCTTTAGTGTTTGTATCTAGAATTAACACTTTCTCCTCATAATTGTCATCCTCATCAGAGCTAACCTTCCCTTTGAGCCTAGTTTGCTAAACATTCTTCTCCCCCTTGTCCCCAGGGGTCCCAACCTCCTTATACCCCTTAGGATTAGGTTTCCTATTTTGCTTTTTCTTATGTGGGGATTGGGCCATTTGAGGAATGTTCATACTGTGAAGAACCATCTGACCCATTTTCATAGACATAGTCTGAGTGGGAGCCTTAGTGTTTTCTCTATTAGTAGTGGTCTAAGAGGAATCTACAAGAGGAGCAGAGGCTTCCTCTTTCTCTTTACTCTTCCCCTTCCCTGCCTATTTCCTAGTCTACAAACCCTTGTTGGAGGTAACCTTGTCCTTGGAATTCTCCCCCTGAGAACACTTTACAGTTGAAATGTTATCCCTCTGGGATCCCTCACTAATGCTAGGGAAACCCTCCTCATTGTTCTTACCAACAATATAAATGAAGATTTTAATGAGCTGAGGGTTGTAAATCCTAGGGTGAGACCATGGAGTAGGGGTTTAAGCCAATTCAAACTTTAAGAGGGTGTAAATAAGACTCTGATGTAACAGGAGTATTTCACCAAGTAACACTTTCTAGACAAAGTCCTCAAGAGAGGAATACAACTAGTAGGGAAGATTGATTCTTATGTTGTGACGAAAATGATTCAGAAGGGGGAAAAGATAACCATGAAATCTTTTAAACCTATCTTCTAGCATGATGTACCTCATGATGACCACTACAACGTCGCTCCAGATGCCAGGTAAATCTTCACAGTTGAAACCATTCTGCAATCTGGTGACCAACTCACCCTCTTGGAGGAACTTCAACATATCATCTTTGTAGTTACCTTTTACTCTCTTAGCTATTTGGGCCCCTTCCAGCTTTAGTCCCATGGCTTTAGCAATTAAATCTTCAGAAACCCTGAAAGTTAACCCTCTCAAATAGACCGTCCCTACTTTCCAAGAACATGCAAACTCACTCAATAGAATAATATCATAGCCATTCATGGATTCTATGTAAGGGGTGAAGTGCCCTCTCTACAGAATCACCCTAAGTTCTCCATTTTCCTTCAGTCTTTCAAACTAGGTCAGTTCCGTATAGTTTAGGTCACCTCCCATCCTGAGTCTAAAATTTACTTCAGCTCTAGAATATAAACTATAAATGATGTAGTGAATAGTCAAGAAAATAATAATTCCCAATGCAATAGCAATCTTGTTGCATATTTGGAAATGATTAGGATCCTTTCCATGAGTACTTTGGAACATGTGAATTGTTTGTTGCTCCATCCGAGCATATTAAACATTTAATTTGTGACCTTTAATCATTATTGATGAAATTTGAGATGTTGTTAGGGATGTCATCACCCCTCTTCTATGTTATAAAATCATTGATGATGCAACCTCTATTCGCTAAGTCATCATCTCTCGTGTTCCCTTCCCTAAATATGTGTTGCACCTTCACCTTGTCCATATTTCTAAGTTCAACAATGCTTAGTTTTATAACATCCTTAATGTTCCAACTAGGGACTACTTTAGCCTTGATCATGTCCAATATGTTTTCTGAGTCCCCTTCTATGAAAATCTTTTTGATACCTAGTTCCTTATCCAAACAAATTCCTTGGTAAGCCACATATGCTTCTGCAAAATTGTTAGATTGGATTCCTAGGTTCCCTACGTAGATTCTCTTAACATTACCCTTGTTGTCTCGAATCACTGCTCCCCGTCCTGCCTGACCTAGGTTTCCCTTTGAAGCTCCATCAAAATTAAGTTTTGACTAGTCTAGATCAGGGGGCCCATTTGGTGTTCTTCCTTTGAATCTCCTTACTAAAATCCAGGAGGGATAGTTTATCTGAACAACCCTAGTTAAAAGCAATCTTATTTTCTAATTCAGAGGGATTCTGGTTGGGGCCTTTAATGATAGAGGCCCTGATGTTTTCATTTATTCTGTACTTGATTATATCATATGTGATTCTCCATTCCCTTCTTTCCTCCCTAAAGATCCTGTTGTTCCTTTCTCCCCAAACACCCCAGCTGAAGTAGAGCAGGGATTGCCACCAAAGTTGTTTTATTAAAGGATGCTTAAAATGAGTGCTCTAGCTTTCAAGGTTTTTTCTTAGACTCTTGTTCTAGGTCCACTGAATTTGAAATAGGCTCAATAAAGTCTGTCTTATATTCCAGGCAAAGTCACAATGAAAGAGCAAGTGGTCAGTAGTCTCTTTAGCCCTCTCACAGAGAATGCACCTATTAGGGATTTGGAACCCACGCTTTTGGACGTTATCGATAGTGAGTATCCTCTTGTGATTGGCTATCCAATTGAAGAATTTGACCTTGGCAATAGCATCATTTCTCCAAATGTGATTCCAATTAAATCCAACCCAATTAATATTATCAATATTACTGTACCTTGACTTCACCGAGTACTTACCCATTTTGCCTTCCTTCCAAACCATCTGATCTAGCAAGAACTTCCTGTAAAATTTGTGGTTCTTTAGAATTTCAAGAAAAGTAATCATAGCTATGACCAGGGGTTACTGAATCCCTTCAGTGCTAAGGCTCCACTTTTCCTTACCTTTGAGGGCATCCCAGTAGTTGTAGACTTTGAGTCCAAGCTTAGCCTTGAGGTGATTCATAATAGTAGAGCAAATAGGGTGGGACACCAAGGGAGGAGTGGTTATCCATGAGTCCTCCCAGAATCTGATAGTGGTACTTTTTCCAACATTCCATTGGAGCCTAGTATTAAGAAGGTTTTTGGACTTCACTATATTTTTCTATATGGAGGAGCCCTGGGGAAGACTATCGCTTATGATTAGATTGGTTCCCTGGCCATTGTTTAGATATTTAGCTCTCATTATGCTAGTCCAGTCATTGCTATCAGTCATGAGTATCCAACCAACTTTGCCTAGCAAAGCTTTATTAAGTCTTGAGATTATCCTGATCCCTAGGCCCCCTCTGTTTTTAGGAGAGCAGACTACTTCCCAAGACACTAAAGAGATCCTATATTTTTCCTCAGAGCCACTCCATAGAAATCTTCTTTGAGTCTGCTCAATCCTATCAGCCATGACTTTGGGAAGTTTGAAGAGGGAGAGGATGTAGACCGGGGTGCTTTGGAGTGATGCATGAAGAAGGAGCGGTTTACCAGCATTGGTTAGGAGAGAGCCCTTCCAAGCTACAAGTTTTCTCTGCATTTTTTCAATCATTAGATTGCAGTAGGTTTTAGGGAGTTTACCTACCATGAGACGCATCCCAAGATAGGTATCAGGCATCTCCTTTATTTGGTACCCCAGAATAGTGGCTAACTTGCTTTGTAGTCTCAAATTGGTATTGAAGAAGTAAATACCACTCTTTTCAAAGTTTATCCTTTGACTCGATCCAATTGCAAAAAAGTTAAGAATACGCTTCCACTCAACTGCTTCCCTGGTGGAAGCTTCCCCAATAAGAATAGTATCATCCACAAATTGCTGATGAGAAGAGGGAGGTAATCCAGAAGTAGGGATGAAAGCTTTAAGCTTTCCTATGCTGATGCTCCTATTAATCACTCTACCAAGAACATTTGCCAATATTATAAACAAATATGGTGAGAGGGGGTCTCTCTGCCTTAGCCCTCTGTTAGCTCTAAAATGACCTTTGGGGGATCCATTTATGAGAATGGAGTAAGTGGGGTTGGAGTAGCAGTGCTTCATCATATTTCTTACTCTCTCATTGAAACTAAATCTTTGTAGGACTTTCTCTAGGAACTGCCAAGAAACCATTTCATAAGCTTTATATATATCAAGTTTTAAAATCATGCTTTCCTTCTTGCTTTTTACCATGGAGTGTAAATTCTTAAGGATAGTAATGATAGTATCTGTGATTTGTCTACTCCAGACAAATCCCTTTTGATTTGGGTGAATAAGTTTTTCAAGAAAGGGTTGGATTCGCAGCACAAGCAATTTGGTAAAAATATTGAAGAGAATGTTGCACTTACTTATGGGTCTAAATTTGCTCATTCTGTTGGCTCCTTCTCGTTTAGGTATAAGAAATATGAAAGTGTTGTTGATTTCCATCAAGATTCTCCCTCTTTTGATGAATTCCTTAGCTACAATCATCATGTCCTTCCCAATTATTTCCCAAAAGGTCTAGAAGAAGACTGGAGGGAAGCCATTAGGTCCCGAGACTTTGAAGGGATTAAGAGAGAAAACAACAGATTTCACCTCCTCAACTGTGACATCCTTAATCAAACCAATGTTGTCCTCCTAATTCAGGATTTTAGGAATGACTTCTAACAGATCATTTAACTCTTAGTTATCCTCCTCAGGCTGAGTGCCTGTCCTATTCAGGATGCTTTCAAAATACGTTACCCCTTCCATTCTAATCTGGTTTTCATTGTTGACCACTTCACCATTTTTAAGGATTATTTTAGTTATTCTATTTCTTTTCCTATGTTTCATGGTCGATTGGTGAAAGAATTTGGTGTTTCTGTTTCCTTTGAGCCACTAAACTCTAGATCTCTGCTTCCAATATATTTCCTCACTCTCCACTAAATTATGTAGCTCAGACAACAAAATTTTCTCTCTTTCCTTGTCTCCCCAAGATAAGATGACTTTCTCCATGTCTCCCTGGAGCTTGAGAAGATTATTCCTTATTTCACCCTTCTTCTTGAATATGTTTCCAAAAGAGTTCCTATTGAAGCTTGACCTCCTTAAGTTTCTCGACCATAATAAACATGCTCGAATCATCCACATTTTTGTTTCACCATCCAAAGATCAATTGAAAGAGATCTGGGTGCTTAGTCCATATGGCTTCAAATCTAAAAGGGGGATTTTCTCTCTAGGATTCAGGGTTCCAGGAGAAGATTAGAGGGGTGTGGTCAGAACTAAATCTTAGAAGGTTCTCTAGCTTGGTTCTTTCAATTATGTCCCATCCTATTGAGACTAAGACCCAATCAAGTTTGACCTGGATCAGACTACTACCTTCCCTCCTGTTGGACCATGTGAAATTGAAGCCTTCCAAATCTAAATCCACCAGCCCCGCCAAGTGAAGGAAATTGTCCAGGTCCATCATACTTTCTATGAAGTCCATAATACCACCTAATTTTTTAGAGGGGTACAAGGGTGAGTTGAAATCTCTAGCTACCATCCAGTTATTACTCCCCCACGTTTCTTCGGTTGTTTTCAGATCAATCCAGTGTTGCCTTCTCTGGGCCATATTATTAGGAGCATAAACATTGGTTAAGTTCCAGCTTAGCAAGCTATTGTTGAGATTGAGCTTTAGTGTTATGTAGTTTTTGTAGACACCCTAAAATGACCAAGTCGTCACATCACTTGCATTTCGTCATTTCTTCCTAATCACCTGCATTTCAACGTTAATTAAATAATCTAATTATTTAATTAATTTCACCAAATTCTTCTAAACTCCAAAATTCAACATTAATTAAATAAATTCCCTTTATTTAATTAATTAAATCAAATTCCTCTATTATTCTTTCATAATTAAATAATTTTAATTATTTAATTAAATCATTATCCTCTTTCCAAATTTCACAGCTACATTAATTAAATAAATCCCAATTATTTAATTAATTCAACAAATTCCCTCTTATCTAAAATTAAATAATTCTTAAATTATTTAATTACATTAAAAATTTGTTCTCCCAAAATCATGCACAGCAAGTAAATAAATTTATTTATTTAATTTGCTTTCAAAATCTTCTAAATTAAATAATTCTAATTATTTAATTACTGCTTCCAAAATATCTTCTCTAAATTTAAATAAATCAATTATTTATTTAAATTGCTTTTTCTTCTAATTTGAGTTATCTCTAATATGACTCAAGCTTTCTTGCTCATCAATTAAATATTTCTATATTTAATAAAGTAAAATATCTTCTTTTCTCATGCAAATCCCTTCTTCTTGTTTTAAATCACTTAACTGATTGCTTTTTTCTTTTAATTGATTTATCTCTTCAGTTAACTCATTCTTCTATTCTGGATAACTCCTCTCATGCAAAAGAAAGCAAGACACATGTCTTCTTCTCATTCGTTGCACATTCATCAACTATTCTCCTCCGTTGATTCTTCTGAATTATCTGGACCGTTGATTGATCTTCCTTGAAATCTATATAAACCCCCCTCATCTCCTTCATTGGGTCTCTCTCTTCGATCGTATTCTTAGGCATACTTAACAGTGCTTTGAGCATACAAAACGCATCGATTGAGCACTATCACGATCTTTTGACATTGATCTCTTGAGCACACTACTTGCTTGTTGCAGTTATGGCTTTGCAACTTCATTGAGCAATCCACATTCAATCCAAAGGAAACAATACAGATTTCGGTAAAAGTCTTTATTTCATTGATTATTTGTCATGGCTTTTATTTAAATTTGTTTTCTTTATGTTATTGGGTTCTTTGATTTTATTTAGTTTTTATTTAATCGATTTTTCCTCATACACATTCTGGCACGCCCGGTGGGACCCACTAATCCCTTTGTTTCTTTGAAAAATTATTTTTTTTTAAGTCACAATACGGCACAGCGCAAACGACACCTCACAGCGCTCTTGGCAGGATCTTTGAGCGCTTCTGGAGGCACAGTCAGGTGCTCTTGGAGGCACTGTGGCGCTTTCGGTAGTGCAGCGCAGCGCTTTTGGCCTGACAGAACGGCGCTTCCAGCAGTATTATACAGCGCTTTTGGCTAAATTAGGTTTTTTACTTTGTTCAGTATCTTGCTGGATTTTCACGCTATCTATCTTATCAATTTGTCTGACAAGCTGTTGTATTTGTCAGACAAACCTTTTTTTTTTGGACATCCTAAGCAGATTTATTTAGGAGTACCTTCATTTGTTGTTTTAATCTTTGGTGTTGTTACAGCTTCTGAGTTTCCCAGATTGCAGAACACAGATCTCTCAGCTACCGTTTTCTCAGAGCAGTTAATCAATCATGGAATTTTACTTTAGATCTGATTATTTTAGAAAAGTTCCCCTTTTTATGATCTAAGATAGCGCGGCGCTTTTGGCTATATATTATCACGCGTTTGGTAACACAGCTCCACGCTTCCGGTTATTTGTCGGCGCGCTTGATAATATTCTGCATCGCTTCTGGTCTGCATCATAGCGCCCTAGAAAACACAGTGCAGCGCTTCTGGTTATTTTGCTACGCTTTTGGTAATATTCTGCATCGCTTCGGGTCTCTGTTACAGCACTTTTGAAAAATAGTAAGTCGCTTCTGGTAATATTGTGCAGCGCTTTTGGTGAAAGTTGATTTTTAGCTAACTTGTGAATTTTTGGTGGAACTAACTCACTTGTTGCAGCGTCTTATTACTCACACAGAGCCAATAGGTGTTTTCTTAACATGTTCATGCAGGACGAGCATTGAAGACCTCTTTGATTTATCTCACTAGGTCTTAGAAACACATTGCATGCTTAAAAAGATAATTGAACAAATCTTTTCTTGCAATCTAAGTCTTAGGAACATACTGCTTTTCTTAAGGGACAATGGACATGTATGAACAAACACCTCAATTTGCTAAAGGACAATGGACATGAACGCTAAACACTTCATTTCATAAGGGACAATTTACAACTACAATCGTGTGTGTGCCTAGCTTAGTTGCACCTTATTTTTCTTATAACGGGACAATTGAACCTTTGTTTGACGTGCTTGCTCTTACTTTTTTTGTACTTCCTTTAGAAGGGCCTACTTTTTGCGCTTCATCCAAAAGGGATGACCCTAAGCGGAGTTTTCCTTTGAACTGCTATATAAGAGGGATAAGGCGAAAGCCAAGTCCTAACCAACGTCAGCCTTACCTTGTGGTGCCAAACTAAAAAGAGGTGTACTAGCTCTTTGTGGAAACGATTTTCACATTGAGCGAAGTGTTTGAAACTCTTAGTAGGATTGGTTAAAGCTTTTAGTAGCTTGTCGCATTGCTCGTAAGGCGTTGGTCCCTCAAAGTCACTAAGAACCATTTTAGATAGAGACTACCCGACCTACCTCCGAACATTGCGGTAATCATCAGTGCAAGGGAAATCGATTTAAACCCTTAAGATACTCACCATTGGCTCCCTTGAGAAGAGATAGTATTCCCTTGGACATAAAGCTCTTGTGACCTACTTGAGCTTTCCAAGGGGAGGGTGAGATATCCCTACCTATCGTCTCTCGCAAAGATACTAAATATCTGACACCTTTATGGAATGATATTTTTATCGACGGAGTATTAAGCTGTGAGCTGATCTACTGCAATGAAACCTTGTCTCTAGGGATAAAAAGTGCTTGTTATTGATTGCAATTGTTTTAGACCTATGGAAACATTGGGCTTGTTTGGAGCCTTGAACATACACTATCTGTTGTGTCAGTCCTTGTGCCTTTTTTGACCACTTGTTTGCTGTGTTTTCTCGTGCCAAACCAATCCAATCAGAAACAGAAAAATTTTACCTTTGAAAAACATCAGACACTACTTCAGCGCCCCTGGTATTACAGTAGCTCACCTTTGGTAGTATAGTAGATCGCCTTTGGTCAGCAGTAACCCGCCTCTGGCAAAACTCTACTTCAGCGCCCTTGGTATAACAGTAGCTCGCTTTAGGTCACTGTAGCTCGCCTTTGGCATAGCAGTAACTCGCTATTGGTAGCTTAGTCCATCGCCTCTAGCCCACAGTAGCACGCTTTTGGTATCACAGTCCTGCGCCTCTGGTCAAACAGTATAGCGCTTTTGGTCCAGTACTTTGTGCATCATAAGTTTGTCTGTTTCTTAAAGCATCTCACAGAAGCCCAGCATTACATTGTGTCCTAGTGTATCCCATGGTCACCACTAGGCTACAGCAAACTATGAAATCCAAGCAAGTTGTCCCTAAAAAGCGCAAGTCGCCTCCTCGCACACTGCAATCAGGTCGTCTCAACATTACTCCCAAGGTGACTCCTAGTACACCCGTGGCAAAACCAAATAGCTCTCTGAACATGCCGCACATAGATGAACCAAGCAATCCTCATGAGGATAGAACCCCTTTGATAAATGCGCCTCAGTATACCACAGGCTTGCCTCCGGATTTTGTCCCACAAGGTTATATCGTAGATCAAACCCCATCTCAAGAAGATGGGCAAGATCTTGATGAATTTATACAAGATCCTAGAGCTATAGCTGCCTTTGATAAAATCCTTAGTGAGAACCAGGATCATTTCTTTCGCTTGCTTGCAAAGCAAGGCACCAAGTTACCTCAAGATTTTGATGTGTCTGCTCTCAAGGAGAGCAAGAACACCCAAGAGGCCATACAAGCGGTGCAAACCATGTCCACGGTAACTACGCCCTTACCTACTCAAGGCTCGTAGTATAGGAATCCCCTTTTTCAAAACCCAACAGGGGAGAGGCCCATATCACCACTTTTGACTCCTATGGAGATCTATCAAAACCAACAAGAAACTCTCCAACGTCAAGCAGAGTTAGCTAAGCAAGCCACCTTAGCTCGATCGATTGTGCAACCACCTCCTAAAGTGTCCACCCCAATCGCAAGTGGAATCTTGGTTACCCCATCATGCATAGGTTTCCCACCTAATTACAATCCGGGGAACACTTATGTAGCCATGCAACAAGGGTCTCAACAAATGCCACCTCCTATATCATCACACCTGCATGTCTCTCAACCAATTAGAGTCACGCAGCCCCAACCACAACATTCTTCTACTCTCGTCCTCAAGCAGCCCCAACCACAAGATTCTTCTACTCTCATCCTCAATCAACCCCAACTGTCGCAAATCACTTCTACCTATGTTCCTCCTCCACAATGTTCATCCTCACTCAACTTCTTTCATACATTGCCTAGCCACTCTCAACATTCCCAACATCAGGTTTCCCAAAGCTATGTGCCACCATCACAACCTAATCAAATGCACTTTAGCTTTCCTCCCCCCAATACTTTTTTTCAACCATCGCAAAGCCAACATTCTTACCTAGTGCCACCTCCACCTCTGCCTAATCAAGGCCTCCAATTCCAACCCAATCTGAACCAATCGTACAACCCATATGATCCCAATCAATCTTACGACCCTTATAATACCAGTGCGCATGGCTTACACTATAATCTTCCATATGGGCAACACCAACCACTCTTTGGACAACAGGAGATGTTACCAACCCCTCCCACGACTATGGAGCTAAAGATTGCAGAAGTTCAATAGCAGCTATCTGATCTTACGTTTGGCCACACCAAAAAGACCTTCTCTTTAGAGGAAGTGTGTCCTTATCCTTTTGATCGGTCGTTACCAATGATCCCTTTTCCTCAAAATTTCACTATTCCCAAGTTTGATAAGTATAAAGGAAAAGGTGACCCAAAAGACCATCTTAGGGAATTCTATCTTGCTTGCTTCGAGGTCTCTCACAACGACACATATCTTATGCGTCTCTTTCCTCGCAGTCTTGGAGGTCAAGCAATAGAATGGTTCTCACACTTACCTATGGGTATCAAGTCTTTCAACGAGCTAGCAGAGAAGTTTGCCACCCATTTTTCTTACAACGCAGAGCATGAGATTTCCATGATGGACCTATGCAACAATAAACAGAAAAATGGGGAAACTTTCATTTTTTTCCTTCAATGATGGAGACAAATGGCTAGTAAATTCCCTTTCAAGATTCTGGAGAAACAGCTTGTTAGCATATTTGTGCAGAACCTCAACCAAGAGTTAGGTTTCCATTTGCAAATTCTTAGTGCTACAACCTTCGATGAAATCACATACAAGGGTATCAACATTAAGAAGGCCCTCATTGCTAAGGGTGTGGTCAAAATCTTTAAGGAGATGAAAGATAGTACTTCTCATCAACAGTCGAACGATAAACCCAAATATTGGAACAAGAACAAAAACGTGGTCAACGATGGGGTGGTCGATACTAAGCATGTCCAAATGTTGCAAACACCGCTGCAGCTCTCCAAACCAAGTCAAGCTCCACCTCAACAACAGCAGCAACAAAGGCAGCCTTATCCCAACCAACAGCAACGACAACAAGAGCGACCCCAACAAGATTACCCTTCGCGACGTCAATTCACTACCTTGGGAGTGCCCATCGAATCGGTCTTACAGCAAGCTTTGCAGAAAGGGCTCATCACCTTACTTGATGCTCCCCCATATGGAGAACCTATCTACAAAACTGTACATTACAGAGACAATGAGTATTGTGAGTTCCATAGGAGCAAAGGGCATAGAACTGTGTCTTGCATGAAGCTTAAGCACCTCATCCAAAACCTCATCGACGGTAATCAAATAACTTTTGAGGATGAATCACCAGCGCAACACACAAACAAGGATCTCAATATGTACAAGGAACCATTCCCTCATCATGGTCCACCTCCTCCTCAGGATAGAGGTAAAGGTATCAATCACGCTTCCACGTCTTTCGATTCCATGTAGGTCGTTTTGAAGAGAGTCGAGTGTCTACCCTCACCATCAAAGGCAAATCAACGGATTATGCTGTTACTACTCGTCGAGGTCATGTCACCATCCATGCACCTATACCTAGGCTTCCGGTTCAGTCTGATTATAATCTTGTCGAACATCTAGGGAGAACACCAACATAGATCTCTATTTTGGACCTTCTACGGTCATCACCTGCACATAAAGTGGTGCTAGAAAAAGCCCTCCAAGAGTCTTCCGTTCCTAACAACATAGCAGTCACAGATTTCCAAGCTATAGTGGGTAATATTGCTTTGCCTTACAACGTGGTCTTCTCTGAGAAAGACCTCCCCTCCCACGATCCTTGTCACAACGATGCCCTTCATATTGAAGTTCTCATCCATAAGCGCAAAATCAAACGCATACTCATAGATGGTGGTGCTGGTCTCAACATCTGTTCTTTAAAGTTACTAAAGCAATTGGGATACTCTGAGGATCACGTCAACACTGATCATAGTATTACAATCAAGGGGTATGATGATGCAGAACGCCGTTCAGAAGGTGTTATTCACTTGCCTATACAACTGGGCCCAGTCATGCTTGAAACTAGGTGCCAAGTTCTTGATATTGAGCTGCCTTACAACATTATCCTAGGCTGCCCATGGATCCATGCAATGAAAGCTGTTCCCTCCACGTACCATCAGTCCCTCTAGTTCCCATACAATGGTACAGAGATCACCATCCTAGGAGACCCTAATCCTTTTGAATTTTGCCGTGTCTTGCAAGGAAGCTATAAGAATTGCAACCAAGTGCCTAAAAATGACAAAGCCCTTGAATCCCCTCTCTATGTTGACCCTGAAACTCTCACGCAAGCCTCTACAAGTGAACCTACACCCCTCCCCAAAATCACAACTCACATCCGAGATATAGGCTTTGGCACTTATGATATCTCAGAATCTTGTTGTGTAGGGCGGATGCCTTTATCTCCAAAATCTTACGGCAAACCACCCATTGCCAAAGTAACCAAAAAGTAGCTATTCCTCCCCCAACATTCCTAACCCAATTCCAACATGGATGGTTATTGGAAGAGGAAACTATTGAGGACATCTCTTCTTGGCTCTACAAGGAGAAAGAACCAGTCACGATACCAGTCAAGCAATATGGCAATGGCTTAAGGATAGTGAAAAACATGGGCTATAAAGGCAAAGGTGGCCTTGGGAAATAGAATCAAGGAACTATGGATCCCATTATGGTAACAAAGAAGCTAGACAAGACGGGATTAGGATTTGGTAAGAAGGTACCACACGCCTTGGACATCGAGTATATCCTCGATGAGGTCGCTGACACTTTTCCCGCCGATTCGACGTCTACAGAGGATATCATCGATGACTCTTCCCTCCACATGACCAACCTATTCGTAGAATCCTCCATTTTTACACTATCTTCCGTATCCTTAACCTCCACCACCAGCACCCAGAATGTCACACTTGTCTACCCTGAACTTATCAATTGGGACCAACAAGGGACCCCCGTTATAGATGTCTTTCATAATGATGAAGCTTTAACTAAGTTCATGGGACTTCGGGAAGGTATCCCACTTGGCGATCACAAGGCAGGTTTTGTAATGGAACTAGAGCCCATGGCTTATTTTGGTGAGAATGCCAAATCCTCCAGTCACAAAAGTACAAATAAAGAAAGATCTCTAGGTGAAAACCACACTGTGGCACCTCCTGATCCCAAAATAGTAAAAATAAAGGACATATCCAAGGGTGAAAACCCAACTGTGGCACCTGAGGATGGAGGATTTGACCTTCCCTTACCATCTAAGTATCAAGAGAAATCAACTTTCTTAGTGGAAGATTCTACAGAAATAAATCTTGGCACAGAACAAAATCTAAAGACCACATTCCTAGCGGCATCATTATCTGACACAGAGCACAGAAATCTTAACAACTTCTTCTTGCAACGAACCATCAACTTTGCATGGACCTATGCAGATATGCCAGGGCTAGACCCTAAGCTAGTAGTTCATTATCTCATAGTTGATCCCAAAGTGAAACCAGTCAAACAGAAGTTGAGAAAGATGCACCCAGAGATAGCTCTCTTGGTGAAGGTGGAAATACAAAAGCTATTAGACGCAAAGTTCATACGACCTATTGACTATTCAGATTGGGTCTCAAACATTGTACCTATGTCTAAACCTAATGGGCGCATCTGCATGTGTAATGATTTCAAAGATCTCAATAAGGCATGTCCTAAAGATGACTTTCCACTACCAAACATTGACATTATAGTGGACTTGACAGCAGGTCACGAGATGCTTTCTCTCATGGATGGATTCTCGGGTTATAATCAGATAAGGATAGCTGAAGAAGACCAACATAAAACAACCTTTACTTGTCCTTGGGGCAATTATTGTTGGTGTGTCATGCCGTTTGGTCTGAAGAATGCAGGAGCAACCTATCAGAGAGCAATGACAGTGATCTTCCACGATCTGTTTCATCACATCATGGAAGACTATGTTGATGATATATTGGCTAAATCTTCTAGAGTGGATCACATACAGGACTTAGGATAGATCTTCGACAGGCTTGAAAAATACCAAGTAAGACTCAATCCAAAGAAATGTGTATTCGGCGTAACATCAGGGAAGCTATTGGGATACATTGTATCTCATAGAGGCATCGAAGTAGATCCAGCGAAAGTAAAGGCTATAGTGGAGATGCCTCCACCAAAGAACCTAAAAGCATTAAGGAGCCTCCAAGGAAGGTTGCAGTCCATCAGGCGTTTCATCTCACAGCTAGCAGATAAATGTCAACCCTTTCAACACTTGCTCTAAAAAGATGTTTCATTTCGATGGGACAATAAGTGTCAAGTAGCATTTGATCAACTTAAAGAGTATCTAGCTACACCTCCTGTATTGGTTCCACCAGTTGCAGACAAACCTTTGATCTTATACATCTCCACTACAAATTTAGCCCTAGGGGCCCTACTAGCACAGAATGATGACACAGGAAAGGAGCATGCAATTTATTACATTAGTAGAACCTTGGTGGGATACGAGCTCAATTATTCACCAATGGAAAGGGCTTGTTTAGCAGTAGTGTTCGCCTCCCAAAAGTTGCGGCATTACATGCTGAACCAACACACAAATTTGATAACCAAGATTGATCCCTTGAAGTATCTACTAGCAAAAGCAGCTCTCACAGGTAGACTAGCTAAATGGGTTATGATCCTTAGTGAGTTCGATATTGAGTACATGGATCGTAAGGCAATCAAAGGACAAGCCCTCACGGATCAACTAGCAGATGCACCTATGAAAGATACACATCCTATGGTAGCAGACTTTCCTGAGGAGAATCTCTTCACTCTTGCTACCTCCATAATGTGGAAGTTGTACTTTGATGGTTCTTACACACAACATGGATCAGGAGCTGGCATCTTATTTGTTACACCTCAGAATGACTACATTCCAAAGTCATATCGGCTAGCATTCCCTTGCACCAACAACATAGCCGAGTATGAAGCACTCCTTATAGGTCTCAATACAGCAGTTCAATGGGATATCACAGAATTACAAGTATATGGAGACTCACAGCTAGTCATTCGCCAAGTCATAGATGAATACCAAACAAAGGATGAAAAGTTGGTCCCCTACAAGCAACTAGTGGATGCCTACAAACCACACTTTTCTAGCATCACATTTGAGCAAATTCCAAGAGAGCATAACAAAGCTGCAGATTCTATGGCTTCTGTAGGGTCACTGATTGACATGCCTGCAAATACACAGAAGTGTGAATTCTTGATCGAGCAATTGTTAATACCAGCCGTCAATATTCCTGTTACTGAAATCATTTGCGAACTTGTTGGTCCCAATTCCCCATGGTATGAAGATATCTATGAATACCTCAAGAACAATACCTTTCCCCCTAACCTATCATCCACCCAACGCAAAACCTTCATCCGTCGATCCTCTCGTTACATCATTCTGGGTGATACACTATATTGCCGGAGTCCCGATGGTATCCTCTTACGATGCCTTAACGCGGAAGACGCTGAAGCTACCTTACGAGACATACACGAAGGTGTCTATGGCGTACATTCTACCGGTCCTAATCTTGCTAAGAAGATACTCAGAACAGGTTATTACTGGCCTACAATAGAGCAAGATGTTGCACAGTTTGCTAAGAAGTGTCTACAATGTCAGTAGCATGGAGATTTGATTCACGCACCAGCTCATGAATTACAACCTGTGACAACTCCATGGCCTTTTTCTCAATGGGGTCTCGACCTCGTAGGACAAATCCACCCTTCCTCCTCCAATGGCCACAAGTTTATCATTACCGCCACTGAGTATTTCACGAAGTGGGTGGAAGCCATTCCTATGACCTATATCACCGGTAAACAAATAGCCAAGTTTATCCTAAACTACCTCATATGCCGGTATGGTATTCCCCAAGCCATTGTCACTGATAATGGGAGACCATTCAAGAACCAAGATGTTCATGCCTTATGCATACAATACAATATCCAACATCGCTTTTCAACTCCCTACTATCCGCAGAGTAACGGCCAAGCTAAGGCTTCCAATAAAACCATTCTCAAGATCCTCAAGAAAATGGTCAATGAAGCTGGTCGTGATTGGCACTTACAACTCAATCCCACCCTATGGGCCTACCACACTAGTATCAAAACACCAACTGGTGCCACACCATATGCCTTGGTCTTTGGCTCTGAAGCCATCCTACCTATAGAGGTCAAGATCCCATCCCTCAGAGTATCCATGCAGGACCTGATCGGCGGAGATGAGTATCGCACTTCCAGATTAGCTGAGCTTGAACTACTAGATGAGAGGTGCCTTGCCGCACTTAATCATCTCCATGTCTATCAAAACTGCCTCTAACGTAATTACAACAAAAAGATCAAAGAAAGACAGTTTCAAGTTGGTGATCTTGTACTTAAGGAAAATCAGCGAAATCAAGCAGATCGAGAGAAGAAGGGTAAGTTTGAGCCTAACTGGTTAGGTCCCTTCATTGTCACAGCAGCATATGGATCAGGTGCTTATACTTTAGCTACGCTTGACGGCATTCCTCTAGATGAGCCACTTAACAGTGGCCATCTCAAGAAGTTCTATGCCTGATCCTCAGAGTATTCCAAAAAAAAAAAAAATAATAAAAAATATATATATAAAAAAAATAATAATAAAAAAATAAAAAAATCCAAAAAAATCCATCCACTGGTGAAAACCTGGCAAACAGTCGCCTTGGATAAGTACCATAGTGAAAACCTGGCAAACAGGCGCTATGCGTAGAGTCAGCATCCATCGTCTATCGAGTCCTGTCCACTCCTTGTCCAGTTCACAACGCGCCTCATCCATCCATCCATAATAAAACCATTGACTTTGTTTGCATTTCCATCTCCCTATCTAGTATAGCTTAGAAATTTGTCAATGTCCCTCGTCGTCTTCCCATGTCTTGATCTGTGTCTACAGTTAACACTGTCTTGTCCTAGGTCATGTCTTTCTGTGTCTTCTTTGGCGGTCACCCCTACAGTTTCCTCTACCAGAATGGGGGCAACTCTTTCCTTAGCTTCAGTCTAGGATTGGTTCCTTGTTCATGGTTCGTAGCGCATACTTCAATCTTGTCTCATTTCCACAGGTAACACCCTTTAATAGACACAGAGTTCCTACGATAAGGCTGTTATCTTCTCAACACTTTTCCCCCTTCATCACATCAACCAGAACTACATACTATCATCTTCTCAGTCTTAAAGTACCTTGATCCCATGGATATGGGTATGTAGGCAGTCTAGAATACGAAGGAAGTATCCAGTACTCAGGTACATAAGATCACCTCTTCTCCGCACTTTTCCCACGTCATCACATCTACCCAGAACTACACATTATCTCTTCTCAATCTTAAGTGTACCTTGATCCCATGGATATGGGTATGTAGGCAGTCTGGAATACGTAGGACATTTCTAGTACTCAGGTACATAAGATCCCCTCCTTTCACCTTGACCCATTCATCACTCTATTAAGAACTACATATTTATCACGTTCATCTTCCATCGTAAGTGTGCCTTGATCCCATGGATACAGGGTATGTAGGCAGTCTGGAATATGAAGGATGTATCCAGTACTTAGGCACACACAATCCATCATTCTCCGCCTGTCCAATCTAGTTGCACTTCATCCTTCTAGTCTTCTGTTTGTCAAAATCCATTTCGCCTCAACTTGACTAACTCAAGCAGCCAGCTAGCGCATCCTTTCAAAGCAAAAAGTCCTTAACAAACCTGAAGCAAAGCGGCTTTCTTCCAAAGTCATCTACTGTCCTGCATACCGATGGCCAACATCATCTATGTACCACTTAACCAAAGCCCTAGATCCACAAGCTTGTCTTCTGTGAAGTGTTCCATTGTCGAGACCAACACACGCGTCTCCTGCGACATGTGGCATTTCCCGCAGCAAGACATTGTCTTTTTAGGTAGATAGCACCCTTTAACGGACACAGAGTTCCTACGATAAGGCTGTTATCTTTCCTATCCAATCTATCCTGAGCAAACCTCTTTGGCAAGAGAATATGTTGGCTATATGTTTACTTTGTAAGTCAGTCAATTTGTGTTATGGTTTATCTTTTGTCCTTTATCCAATACCTATTCAAGACTACCTTGATTTATCTATAATCTTGGTATGTTGCGACACAGTTTGGATTGGGGGCATAGTCATTGCTTTCTGTTTGCCGTGTTTGAGGAATGATCTTTATTATCTTTCTTGGCATTCTATTTATCTTGTGTGTGTTACGACCTAGCATCTTACATATTAATAACTCTTCTTGCATTCGCATGTATGGAAGTTTATTTTATGTTCAAGACTATGGCTTATTCACATGTTCCAACAAGGTCATATTATGTCTAAAGCGAGATCTAAGTTCAAACCACTTGCTTGCAGAGTCAACGTCCACGCACTCGGATATTACTGCACCTTGGTCTTCTATACCTTGGTGGCGAACTATCCACGTGCTATATCAAAATAAGGATTGCTCTTTATATACAAATGCAAAGCCATTGCAACAAGCTCACCTTTCATCCATTTCCACAAACCCTTATATCGCTTTCATTGCAGTAATCAATCAACAGTCTCTGTCTCCATCTTCTCATGTTCTTCTCTCTGGTGCATATCTGCAAAACCCACATGTCAGATATCACTAGTCATCACATCTATATCATCATATATCTCTATCATCATACATATATAAGCATCATATAAGCCACATATGTCATCACATGAATCCATAATCATACATACATATCATCACATCCATGACATCAAGGAATGCATACACAAAGGCATGACCAACAGTGAGCCGAATCGATCATCATATATATCATGTAATGGCCATCATAATATAGAGTGTCTGTGTCTACATCAATAATACAAAATGTGTATACATCCAAATATACATCAATATAGTACATCAAGGCTATCAAGAGCCCACAAAATATACATCAGAATGCATGCAGACATCTGTCCCAAATGATACAATATGATACAATACAAATGAAGGTGCCTTAGTGGGTAGAGCTACCCTCCTGCTGTGGCCCCTGGCCTCCCCCTGTGCTCGGTGGAGGTCCCCCTGATGGTCCTCTGACTGAAGACACTGACTGCCCTGTCCTCCAAGATCTGGATGCCCCAAATCTGCTCCTATCTCTGTAACTCGGTGCCTGCTGAGCTGCTGGCACCGCTCCCACGTACAAGCCCCTGTAGTACTCTGCCTCCTTGCCGGCGGATACTAGCTCGCCTTGCACTTGGACGAGCTCGCTATATAAGGTCCTCTGGTCTGCACCCAGTGCACGGCGTGCCTCCTCTCTCTCCCGCCTCACTCTAAATAGTGTGGCCTCTGCTATCAACCATAGCTGCACCTCTGCGTCTCTCTCTCGCCTAGCCTGTGCTAGCTCATCTGCATCTGCTGCTGGTGCGGCTGGCGGCTGCACCTGTACCTGTGCCTGTGCCTGTATCTGGGCCTGCAGCTGTCTGTATGCCTACACCTGTGCCTGTAGCTACGCCTGTACTTGTGCCAGGGCTGTCTGTGCTGCTGAGGCTACCTGTGTCTGTGCCTGGGCTGTGGCCTCTGCCTGCCTCGCATCTGCCCGCGCTGCATCCCTGTCTCTCCTGAGTCGTGCCATCCGGAGCTCTAAGCGAGTCCTCCGGGCTATCTCCTCTTGTAGCAGTCGCTCTGCTCTTTGTAAATCAGTCTCTACGACCGGGCCCACTGCCTCTGCCATCTCTACATCTGCCTGCTGGCCACTACCCTCTCCACCTGCCTGCTGGCCCGCTGCCTTCTGCTTGGTTGCCCTGGCCTACCGCCTCATCCTCGCCTCCCCTCCAAGGACCAATACCTCTCCCACTACCCCTGCTACACCTGGTGTAGTCAGTCTCATCGCCCTGTGTGTCTGCCAGTACTGATCATACTCTGGCAGTGTCCCTGGGTCTGCGAGCCCAGAGTCCCAATCCCATCTCACGGGGATAAGTCCCCGTACCTCTGTCAATGCTGTCGCCACTGGGATCTCAGCATCCTAGTCTCCAACCTCCCTCCGTGTCTTGGCATGAGTGGCCTCCACCACGGGTAGTCCCTGCGGCAATCCAAACTGCCTGCGAACTCGCTTTGGAAGGTATCTCTCTATCATATCTGTCTGTATACCGAATAGATAGCGAGCCTGTCTGCAGTACATGAGCTGCTCATGCTCGTCCGCCCACTCCTCACATAGTAACCAGGGCCTCCATATAAATAGGTCCATCTCATCTATCTGCCGCCTCCAGTAGCTAACAGACCCCATCCTCCGATGTGTCATCACCCCGTCATATAAAAATGCATATGGCTCACCTCTGTCTCGGTGGCGCTGTGCCATGGGTCAGATAACTGGAATGTGCTCCCACGCCCATACCTGTAGTAGAGTCACCCCTACTGAGAGGCTCCTGCCTCTCCTGTAAACACAATGGTGCATATCAGGATATAGCTGTCCTAGCACGCAAGGTCCCCATGCATACTGTCTGGCATGGGTGAACATCCCTGATAGCACTGTACCCCAGCCAACTGATAATCCTCTAGATCTCCTGTCCGGGCATAGGAAGCTGCCGATCAATGATGTAACAATCCATCTGATCCTATCGCAAAGTCTCGGGACGTCTGCCCATTGGATCTCCCCGTCCTCTATCCATGGGTCATCTGTGCAGAAGACCTCCTCCAAGCCTGCCTCACCCCGTGCTGGGTCAAAGTCCATGATCTCTCCATCTATTCGGATCATCAGGATGCAGTATACATCCTCCAGTGTCACTATAGCCTCCCCCGTCGGAAAGTGGAATGACGAGGTCTTGCTGTGATACCTCTCCATGACTGATGTCACTAGGGCAAGATTCACCCTAATGTGTGTCAAATGTGCCACATGCCAAGTCCCGCATGCTCCATGAAGGCATCCTCCTCCCATGTCAGCTGAACAACCTCATGCGCGATGGCGTGGTGTCACTCTCGCGACATCAGCGGTGGCAATATCCTCTGCATCCATAGGCAACATGCTTGTCAGTTTCTTTCCTTAATCCCTCAAATCCTACCTACCCATAAGCTATGCTATGCAACCCCCAACCATCCCTTTTCCCTCTTGTTAGCTAGGCTCGGTGTCCCTCTCCTAAGTCCCCCCATTCTATTGCACCCTAACTTTTCTGCTATTCAAACCAAAAGCAATTTGTTTTATACAAAAGCACTGTCCCTCTCCACCAACAGCGCCATACTGTTTATCCAGACGCGCTGTGGTTTTTAAACCACATGTGCCTTGTTTTTCCAGAAGCGCCACTCTGTCCTACCAACCGTGCCACTCTATCCTACCAGACGCAACGCACTTTTCCCAGCCACCCACCACTTGCGCTAACCTGCTTTGCCAAGTGCGCTGCATTGCCTAACCACATGCACTGCGGGATTTGCCTAATGCGTTGCGGCGCGCATCCCTTAGCCAAAAGCGACGCAATTTTTCCATTAGAGCTGCAGGTGATTACCAGCCGCGCTACAGCGCGCCAAAAGCGCTGCAACCCTACACCATACGCGCTGCGGCTTCCTAAAGCGCCTTTGGCTGACTTGGCTAACCCTCCCTAAACCTAGCCCTAAACGACCCTAAACGAAAAATGCAAAGGGGTTTTTCGATCACTTACCGCTGCCGGAGCTCCTGCTGGCCCCCAGTAGGTCCGCACCAGCTCCGCCCGATGACTGTGCACTGGAATCAGCATCTCTCATCGCTGGCTGCTCCACTCTCTCCAACTAGGTTTGAATTCTCTCCTCTCTAACTTTAGAATCTCCAAGGGTGCAAATGAGGATTGTGGTCCCCATGGGACCTATTTATAGTGTTCCCCCCCTTAGTTTTTCTTTCCCACCCCTTCTTCTGCTTTTTCTTCTTCTTGGTCGTGTCCTCTTTTAGTCAGGCGTCAACACCATTCCTCTGTCGCTTCCCTGTCTTCTCGCTCGAGGGGGCATATGCTGGGGCAACTACCTACACTGGGGAATCAAAAAAATTGTATCATGTATTCAACTATCGATTTCTTTGACGCAACGCTACATGCTGCATTGCATCAAAGAGGGGCAAAATGTAGACACCCTAAAATGACCAAGTCGTCGCATCACTTGCATTTCATCATTTCTTCCTAATCACCTACATTTCAACGTTAATTAAATAATCTAATTATTTAATTAATTTCATCAAATTCTTCTAAACTCCAAAATTCAACATTAATTAAATAAATTCCCTTTATTTAATTAATTAAATCAAATTCCTCTATTATTCTTTCATAATTAAATAATTTTAATTATTTAATTAAATCATTATCCTCTTTCCAAATTTCACATCTACATTAATTAAATAAATCTCAATTATTTAATTAATTCAACAAATTCCCTCTTATCTAAAATTAAATAATTCTTAAATTATTTAATTAAATTAAAAATCTGTTCTCCCAAAATCATGCACAGCAATTAAATAAATTTATTTATTTAATTTGCTTTCAAAATCTTCTAAATTAAATAATTCTAATTATTTAATTACTTCTTCCAAAATATCTTCTCTAAATTTAAATAAATCAATTATTTATTTAAATTGTTTTTTCTTCTAATTTGAGTTATCTCTAATATAACTCAAGCTTTCTTGCTCATCAATTAAATATTTCTATATTTAATAAAGCAAAATATCTTCTTTTCTCATGCAAATCCCTTCTTCTTGTTTTAAATCACTTAACTGATTGGTTTTTTCTTTTAATTGATTTATCTCTTCAATTAACTCATTCTTCTATTTTGGATAACTCCTCTCATGCAAAAGAAAGCAAGACACATGTCTTCTTCTCATTCGTTGCACATTCCTCAACTATTCTCCTCCGTTGGTTCTTCTGAATTATCTGGACTGTTGATTGATCTTCCTTGAAATCTATATAAACCCCCCTCATCTCCTTCATTGGGTCTCTCTCTTCGATCGTATTCTCAGGCATACTTAACAGCACTTTGAGCATACAAAACGCGTCAATTGAGCACTATCACAATCTTTTGACATTGATCTCTTGAGCACACTACTTGCTTGTTGCAGCTATGGCTTTGCAACTTCATTGAGCAATCCACATTCAATCCAAAGGAAACAATATAGATTTTGGTAAAAGTCTTTATTTCATTGATTATTTGTCATGGCTTTTATTTAAATTCATTTTCTTTATGTTATTGGGTTCTTTGATTTTATTTGGTTTCTTGTATATGTAAGATATCAGGTCTCATTTCTTTTATGAAGTTCTTCAGCAAAATCTATTTGTGAGGGTTGTTAAGCCCTCTAATGTTCCATGATATAACTATCATTTCTTAGCTCTCCTAAAGCCCATTAGCTCTAGCATTTTCTTCTTTCCTTCAGTCAATTCCTTGACTTTTTCCTTTCTTCTAGTCTCCTTCAGCGGTTTCCTACCTCTCTTGGAGTTTCCCACAACTGTCATTTTCTTGAGATTCTTCTCTAAAGGGGGGAAAGAAGGGTTAGATCCAATGGGCTCAAAGAGAAACTTAAGGGTAGGGGTCTCTCCAAACTTAATCCATTCCCTGCAGAGTTTTTAACTTCAACTCTAGCCATAGCTTGTGTTTCAAGTTACACTGCTACGGCACCTTCCTCAATAGGCCCATTCCCCATCTCTTGGGTTGTGGCCTGCTGGTCTAAGACCAGATTTGTCTCCAAAACCAAGCCCTCTACTATGGGATCGATAGGAACCTTTTCAGTAGAGTTTAGAACCTCAATGTTCAGATCTATAGGATATGAACCCTCTAGGGACTCTATGGTCCCTCCAGTCTCATAACCCTAGACTAGATAATCTTTCTAGACTATAGGAATCACTTTGAGTTTGTCTATCGTAGCCTGTCTGTCCAAACCCTCCAATCTGATCCCCTTCTCTTTGGATTCTGGCACCAGAGCCATATTAGGTTTCTTGCAAGCATTAATGAGATGCCCAGTATTTCCACATTTTTTACAGAATAGCATAGAGTTCTCATATTGAATCTTTTGAGTCCATACCCCAAACTTAGAGACCAAGACAATAGAGGTGGGGGGCACCTTGTGGGTCTGAACATTGACACAGATTCTAGCAAAAACATATCTGCTCCTATTCTTAGTGACACTGTCTAGGGACAAGAAATGGCCAAAAGAGTTAGCAATGGCAGTAAAGATTTCATCATCCTAGAACTCCAGAGGAAGACCTGGGAGCCTAATCCAGGTTGGAGCTAACTCTGCCAGAGAAACCTTTGGGTTGAGACCCGATCGCCATTTACAAAGCAACAGGCTTTGTTGATCAACAAACCAAGGCCCTCCAGTGAAGATCCCCAAATAATCCTCAGAGTTGTTAAAGGAGAAGCAAAAAATGCATTTCGAAAGGGTAGAGATGGCTAAACTACCTTTGATAAACCATTTACTAGCAGCCCACTTCCTCAGCATTTCAATATTCGACCTCCTACCAAACACCTCCCCACCAAAACATTCTCCATTTTGGCCATAGCCCCATCCAAAGAGAGATTTTTTATCTTGAGGTGTGTCCCAGCCTCAGACTGAATGATGTCCAGCCCATTTTGTGGAAGTTTAACTGGGCTCGAGAAGAGTGCTTTCCAGCCCCCCGGGTTAGCCATTTTCACCTTCATAGATTTCAAATTTGAGGTAGAGGCCCCACGAGAAACTAATTTATTATTGTAGAGATTAAACAGGTGAACAGTGGAAGAAGGAGTACTTACCTCAGATGTCACCTTGCCTGGGGATCTTGTCCTGCTCTGCCCAAAACCTACACCTGGTTTTTCCCGCTTGTCCATTGCTGCTCTCATTTCAAACTTCCTTGCTTCTCGTTTTAATGATGTTATTATTTGAATATAGTTTTTAATAAATTGACATTATAATTTAGTTGCTGATAAAATGCTAAAAAATGAAGTTAATGAGGTGTCAATCTTTATATAGTAAAATTTTTTTTCTTCAATTTTTTTGTGTATTTATAACTTGAAACTTTAGTGCATGGATTTTTTTTTTCTAATTTTGATAAATACATATTTTTAAATAAATAATAAAATGTACGTGTATTAAACCATAGTTGTTTCCATTCGACGTTAACTTTCATATTAACTATTTATCTAAAATAGAAAAAAATATATACCATCTTGATATAGATTCTTTTATCTAGTGCATCATATTTTTTTCAATTTTTTTAATAAGTTTTACTATTTTCCTCGACATGGTAATCAACCTAATGTTTTGTGTTGATAACCTACTTTTAGTAAAAATAGAAAGGAAAATATAAATAATAATTAAACTATTAAAATATATATTTTTGAAAACTAAACTTATAGATCTACAAAAGGGTATTTTTATATTTTTTTTAAAATGTTATTTACACGAGTAGAAGTTGTTGAAATATCAAGTTTTTCAAAGAATTTTGTTTTTTTGGTAAATTGGCCTCATAGTGGTGCTACATATGCATTTAGCCAACAATTTTAGTTGGAAAAGTTGTGAACATATCTAACTTAGCTAGAATGAATCTTACAAGATCATATGTTTGACCAAAATTAATTTTTAGTTAGAAATACTTAAATTCACTTGTGCTGATAAGTTGGTTGAAAGTGTGACATAACTTTCTTCTTTTACCTATGTATGTATGTATGTGTGAATGTATGTATGTATGTATGTTTTCTGCCTAAAAGTTGGGATCCTAAATTGCATGCAAACTATCCTAGATTGCACCCAATCCCAAGCCCAAGGGACCTCAAGATTGAGCTAAATCACTAGTATGCTTCTAAACACCTAATGCACCCTATCTAAGCATCCTAATGATGATTTTATCTATATGACTATAACATTATACTATTCTACTTGTGATTGCACTAAGCTAGATGGATGTGAGCACTCAATTTGGTAGAGTTTCTTTGTATATGATGGCTTATGAAAAATAGAGGTGGAGGCCTCAATTTATAGATTTTTGGGGATGCAATTGAACTGCTAGGATTGAATTGGGAGATAAATGGTTGAGATTGCTTGAGGATCCTCAAGCAAGGAGAATTGGACAAATGGCAAGCTAGGATTAGATGAGAATTTTGGTCCAAGATTCAAGGGATGATCAATGGATGAGATTGCAAGTTTGAATGGATGGATGACTAGGATTGGGTAGGTGTATGACATGTAAGGCCTCATTTATGAAAAGGTAAGGATTGGACTTAGCGAAGAATTTTAAATTCCATGGAGAGGACAAGTGGAATTAAAAATTAGATGAATAGTATCCAATTAGTGCCACATATAATTTTAAATTTGTATGAATAGTGACACATGGAGTGGTGTGGAAGAAATATGACAAATACACATTTTTAGGAAGATTTGGCCATGCTTCCAAAGTACCACTTGTCATGTACATGCATGTACATAGGATGACTAGTGGACTTCTAGAAAAATGGGGATTTGTAATGATGAATTAATTAAAATTAATTCATGTGCACATGGATTAGAAGAAGATAATGATGATTACAAAAAGTAATCAAAAGTGAACAAAATAGGAATTAAATAAATATGATAATTTATTTAATTTTTTGAAATATGATTTATGAACTATAGTAAAAAATATTTAATTTTTAAACTATAGTAGAGGAATTTGATTTTTGTGACAGGGGAAAGGTGTAGAATAAATTAATTAAATAATTAAAAATTATTTAATTAATAATTGGGCCAAATGGAATGATGTAGGTGAGATTGGATTTGGATTGCGTAGGTGGATGAAAGTGGTTGTGACCATTTTTAGACGTCTATATTTTGCCCCTCTTTGATATGGCATCATAGCTATCGTGGTTGGTGGGATATCAAAGAATATAATTTTTCTGATAAATATGACCCGATGGGTGAATAGAAGGGAAATGCATGACCAGGTGATGCCCCTGCGGGAAATAATGAACCCCAAGAGTTTTCCTAATGCTATGCTGAAGAAACATTTCTTGGGGTTGAGGCGAAGCTTGTACTCTCTGAGTTGTACAAAGATCTATCGTAAGACCTCCATATGTTCTTCCCTTGTTCTAGATTTCCCTAGGTGGTCATCCACATAATCTTCCATTATCTTGTGTATCATGTCATGGAAGATGGTAGTCATTGCACGTTGATAAATTACCCCCGCATTCTTTAGACCAAAGAGCATGACCTTCCATAAGTATGTACTCCAAGGACAAGTAAGGTAGTTTTATGTTGATCTTCGGGGGTGATTCTAATTTGATTGTACACAAAGAAGCCATCCATGAGGGAGAGCATCTCATGTCCTGTTGTGAGATCTACAATTATGTCAATGTTGGGGAGTGGAAAATCATCTTTCAGACATGCTTTGTTAAAGTCTTAGAAGTCTGTGCAACAGCAGATGCCCCCATGTTTCTTAGCAACCTAAACAATATTGGAGACCCATTCTAGATAGTCAATAGGGTGGATAAATCTGACATCTAATAGTTTTTATAGTTCTTCTTTGACAAGTAAGGCAACTTGAGGGTGCATCTTGCGGAGTTTCTACTTAATAGGTCTTGCATCAGGACATACCACAAGATGGTGAATAACCAAGGATGGATCCAATCCTAGAATGCTAGCATAGGACCAAGCGAGCACATTAGGTGCTTCATGAAGCACCATAGAGAGGTTGGATTATCCTTTAGTACTGAGACTTTCTGCTAGGTGTGTAAGATTAGGCAATTCTTGTGTGCCAAGGTTGATTTCTTGAGTACCTTCAATCAAAATATTAGAACACTCTTGCCAATAAGATGGTATGGGGGAGATGGAGATCCTCATCTTCTAGTGCCTCGGGGAGGCTTTCACTAGGAGATATGTCTTTATTTTTTTCTTTTATGTCTGAAAGTACCTTAGAGAATGACAACGACAAAACATCCAATGACAAACCTAAATTTTGGGCTAAAAACAATAACACCATAGGAGATGGTGCTACCGATTCCAAGTATATCCAAATCGATGGTTCTAAACCAAGAGAGACAAATGTAGTCCAAAATGTTTCAAATAATGTATCAGACCCATCTGCTCCTCTAAAGCAAAATTCCCTTAACAATCCAAACGCAAGTATACACCCTTGGGTGAACCACTCGAGGTTGTGTTTCAAAAATTAGTCCAAGAAAACATGGTTGATTTCACCATGATGAAACCATTAGATGAAAACCAACCTAAACCCATGTGGTAAAAAGATAATGAATATTGTGACTATCATCGCATAAAGAGCCATGCCACAAGAAAATGCATGAAATTGAAAAACTATATCCAAGACCTCATTGGTCGTGGTGATATCCAAATAGTAGGAAACAAAACAAATCACCCAATGATGGCCTATGTATCTACCAAGACCCTCTTCCCCACCACAACAACAACCAAACCTCATCCAAACCATCGTCCTCCAACACCAATCCTAACAACCAAGCCAACAACATCAACTACAACAATGTTCCACCTCCTTATGGCAATGTAGTGGGCTGAATTGATTTTGATTCTACTCATGTCACCACCATCAAACTCAAAAATATTTCCCCTGAATGTGCCATTACTACCCGTCGTGGGCATGTAACTGTAAAGGGACCATCCCTATCCTCCACTACTACCACTTCTGAATAAAACCTCCTCAATCATCTTGGGAAGACCCTCACACAAATCTCCATCTTGGAACTCCTGAAGACATCCACCATCCATCATGAAATACTTGACAAGGCCCTCCAAGAATCTCATGTCCCCACCGACATACCGCCGACTCAATTTCAAAACCTAGTGGCTCAACTATCTTCATCCTATCATCTCACTTTTAGCCATGCCGACATGCCACCCATCAATCTCATGCATGATAAAGCACTCTACATTGAAGTCCAAATCACCAATCACAAGATCAAGAGGGTCCTCTAGGATAATCGATCCAGTTTGAATATATGTACCGTAAAATTTATAAAACTCATGGGGTATACAGAGGCTAACTTAGAGTCTTTCATTATCTCCATCAAGGCATATGATAACACAAAAAGAGAATCCAAAGGTACCTCCCTATAAAGATGGGCCCACTCACCATGCCCACTCTGTGTCACATGATTGATCTTGACCTTCCATATAATCTCCTCCTAGGCCGACCATAGTTGCATGCCATGCAATCTATTCCATCCAATCATGGATGTTTTGTCATTGTCATTCTTGTTATAGATTTTGACCAAACCCTTCACAATAAGGGTTTTTTCAATGGAAACTCCTTTTTGTATGATTTCATCAAAGGTTATGCACAATGTACTTGCAAGTGGAAGGCCATCTCTTGGTTGAGATTTTGGACAAAAATGTGGACGAGTTGTTTTTCGAGGGTTGTCCAAGGTAGCCTACTAGCAAGGGCTCTCCATCTTTGTAGATAAGTGGTGAAACTCTCACCACTTTGTTGTTTGCTATTACAAAGGTCGAGCATAGTGATTTCATGCTCTACATTATATGAGAAGTGGGTGACAAATTTCTCTGAAAGATCCAAAAGTTGAGATGGAGCCATAGGGTAAGTGCATAAACCATTCTAGGGCTTGTCCTCCTAAGATTCATAGAAAGAGATGAATGAGTAATTGGTCATCATAGGCTACTTCTTGGCATGCCATGAGGAATTCCTTAATGTGGTCGTGAGGGTCTCTGTTTCCTTTGTATTTATCAAATTTTGGCATTTCGAAGTGTTGAGGAAAAGGTGTGATGGCGATGTTTTGATCAAATGGATAGGGACATAAGTCTTTGAACTTATAATATTTCTTTTGGGTCCCTAGTTGGATGTTTTTGAGTCTATTTTTCATCTCTCGCCATTGTTGGTCGAAAGGATTAGCCAGAGGTGGTTGTTGCATGTATGGGAGTAGTTGTGATGTCGATTGTTGGTGTTAGGGATGGATGTATTATTATTGTTGGGTGTATGGAGGTAGGGCTATGGTTTGTGTGTAAATGTGAGACCCATATGTTTGTTGTTGTGGAATGATTTGTTGATTTCTAAGTGGTGGTTGTTGTTGAGTGATGTATGGGTTTTGCATCGAGGGCCCATGGGGAAGTTTTTGATGCATGGAAGATTGATATGTGTGTGTGGGGTTGTTATAGCTCATCAAGGGATTTTGTGTTTAATTGAGTGGATTATAGGTTTGGATGGTCGTTTGTATTGTGGGTGGTAGCACTATTTGAGTGATTATCGACCTTTGAGAGATATTCAAAGGAGGAAGGGGTTATGGAACAAGATTGGCATTGGATGGGTCTCGAGGAATGTTGGTCATATTTTGTTGAATGACAATTTTTGGATTAGCAGACATGTTGGGGTCGAACATCATATGAGAAGGCATTCCGTAAGGTTGCTCTGATACTTGTGGTTGTGATACAATATTTCTCCCTATGTTTCGATCAAGGGTGTGGATCACATTGTTGTTAGATTCATAGCTAGCCCATGGGTTGTCATAAATGGGTTCGTTGGGATTAGGGACATGTCCCTATGGTTGATCTTGAATGGGTGATGATGGTTTTTCATAGAAAATATTTTTAAGTTTATCATGGTTGAATGAACTTATGGAAAGCATGTGCCATATTCAATGAGACGTTTGAGGAATTCATCCTTATGGTTGTTAATGAATTGGTCAAACTTGTCGCACGTAATCCCTTTTCATTGAGAAAACTGACAAAGGTGGGTGAATATGGGTGATGATGAGTGGATGTTTCACCCACTTCAGGTTGGTTGACATATCCCTCCATATTACTCATGGTAGAGTCATGAGGAGAGAGAGGTTGGTAACGTGAATCCATTTTCTTCCTAGCTTGTGATCATGTGATGGGAGGCATAAAAGCTGAACTTGGGTAGGATTTGAATGATGAGGTACCAATGATGATGACCCACAGTGGCCTCCTTAGGGCGTTTAGTGGTTTTATGTTTATGTTTATGTTTTCAATAAGGTCTCAAATGATCATTAAATGTAATAAGGTCAGTTTGACCAATGCATTCTATTTTTAGGTTGTTAGTTTAGAGTTAGTTGAAGTCTGTTGGACAGCTGTATCTCCCATCCATCTAGAAGTGATTCCCAGCCATTGGGAATCCAAGTCAATACTACTCTTTGTGAGTAGATAAATACCCCCAGATGATCGAATGAAGATATAGTATGTGTTGTAATCAATTGTAGTTCAGTTCAGTTGTGAAAGTGTAAACAAAGCATCTGTAAACATTTCTGAAGCATAAATAAAATCTTGTTTTGAGTTTATACATCTCTCTGCCATTGGGTTCTTCTAAATAAATCAGTTTGCTGAGGCCGGATGGATTCATTTACCTATTCCACCAGTTGATTCTTCGAATTGGTGGAATGGTTGTATATATTAGTTTAGGGTTTTTGTTTATTTTTTGTTTTGTCTGTGTTAAATCTTGTAGGATTAGGCAAGGAAATGCATTAAAGGGTTCTAGCATGGCTATATGCTAGATCATTGAGGTACAAAGGACTGCAAGATTGAAGGTGAAATAGATTGATTCAATCGCTAAGAGGAAAGTGCATCAAAACAGTGAAAATTTGCGTGGTTTAAAAAAACATACAAAGTGTGAGTATATCACTTTTGTATGCGAGATATACAATCCGTGAGTATATCACTATCGCATATTATGTATATATTGCTTTGAGTAAATCATTTTTGTATGGGAGAAATATACAAGTCTATCGGCATATACAAAGGTGAGAGAAAGTTGTAGTTTCAATCGACATACAAAGAAGTGAACGCGGTCAAAGGATATAAAGGAATTAGTGATTTTGTCAACCCTGTTGGATGTATAATTGAAATGTATGTACATTTTGAATGTACATTGGAGATATACATTTTCTGAGTATATCGCAAATGCATGTCGAGTATATTTCCTTTATATTCCGCAGTGAAGGTTGTGAGTATTCTGCAGATGCACATCGGGGTTTGTATGTTACAAAAGTATAACAAGGTATGCAATTTGTGAGTATATGTCTTTTGTATGTCAAAGACAATCTGTGAGTATCCGTTAATTGTATCTGGTGGGTTGTATGTGATAAATGTACATCAGAAATGTACATCGGGTTGATGCAAAAGGTGACGAATCGAGGTGGTAGCTGGAATGTATGTTTGAAGAGTTTTTGTTCTGTAGATACAATACATGACCGACAGTCATAGGTAAGGACACCGGTAGAATAGGTTAAGGATTGTATGTTTATTACAAATGTATATTAGAATATACATTCCGTAGATACAAGCTTGAGATGCAAGCAATGACCAATAGGAACGGTGGAGGTAACCGGTGCCGACGGGTTAGATGTTGTATGTCTAAAGGTTCAATGTGCAGTGATGCAAGAGGACTGTAGGTGTAGTCAATAAGTGTTTGTATGTACATTACCGAATGTATCTCATAAAAGATACAAGTGCTACAGTGATCGGGATGAATGTATTTTGTTGTGATAGGGGAGAGAAGGAAACTTTTATGAAATAAAGTTTGTATGCATATTAAATGATGCATAGACATACAGTTAAAATTGTATGTTAGGGTTTTAGTGGTGGATGCTCTACATCATAGTGGTATCAGAGCTTAGCAAAAAGTCTGGGCTGTTGTGTGTTGATTTTGTCACTGAGAAGGCAGAAGTAAAAGGATTGAGAGGTTGCCAAGATGCCTCTAAAAGGTAATGGTACTACCATAGAGTTGCAGGAGATGAAGGAAAAACATGCTAAAGAGATGAGGAAGATGAAAGAGCTTGCAGAAGCACTTCAAGTTAGGCTTGCAACCTTGGAGAAGAATAAGAAGAGAGAAGTGGAAGATAGTGAATCAGAGGAAGAAGATGATGATGAAGAGTATGAAGAGGTAGTTGAAGATTTGAATCTTGAAGATCAGAGATTTGCAAAACTGTTAAAGGCAGTTCAGAGTGATAAACCTAAGGTAAAGGTTGTTGTTCCAAGGTATACTAGAAGTCTAAATGAAGAAGAGTTACTTGATTGGATTGCTGCATTAGATAATCGTTTTGAATGTGCGGATGTTGCTGAGGAGCAGAAAGTAAAGATTGCAAAGAACAAATTGGGAGGTCATGCTTTGGTATGGTGGGATTATGTACAATTAGAAAGGAGAAAGCAGGGTAAGTCAAAGATTTCTTCATGGGATAAGATGGTAGCAAGGATCAAAGGTAAATTTTTACCCAAAGACTATGAAATTCAAATGTTTAAGAAGCTTCAATGTTTGAGGCAAAAGGAAATGGATGTGAAGGCATATACTTAGGAATTTTATAAATTGAGTATGAGATTTGGTCATCATGAGAATGAGGTTGAAAAGGTTGCTAGATACTTGGCTGGTTTAAGACTGAACATACAGGATGAGTTAGTTTTGGCTAACCCTAGGAGTGTAGAAGATTGTTATCAAATGGCAATCAGGATTGAAGAAAAGACGAAAAGGAGACAGGATAAGTCCATGAGAGGAAGAGGCAGCAATATAAGGGGAAGAGGATCGGCCCCTACAACAAGGCAAACCAATGAGGATCAAGAAGAAACTGGTAAAGGACAGGAACAGTCTGATTTCAGAGGTGGATGGAAAGGTACAAGAGGCAGATTTGGAGGTGGAAGAGGTTCTAATACATTTTCAAGAAAGTGCTATACCTGTGGTGAGTTTGGTCATCCATCCTTCAAATGTCTAGAAAGGCAAAGTTCATCATCCAGAGATGATAGGAAGAATGACAAGAGGGTTCAATTTGTGCAAGAAGAGAAGGTAGAGGAAAGTGTGCAAAGTTCAAACACTTATCAAAGTGTAAGAGCTCGTGATGGTTATGGCTATCCTGAGGAGGGAGAAGCATTGATGCTGAGGAGAACTATTTTGAAGACAGCTAAGGAGATGGTACAAAGGAGAGCTCTTTTCAGGACCAATTGTAAAAGCAAAGGCAAAGTGTGCAAGGTAGTAATAGATTTTGGTTCAATAGATAATATGGTATCTCAGGAAATGGTGGATAAACTGAAACTGGAAAGGATTCCACATCAAAATCCTTACAAAGCATCTTGGGTAAGTGATAGTCAATCACTTTTAGTATATGAACAAGCATATGTTGATTTTCAGATTGGAGAATATTAGGATAGGGTGTTGTGTGACATATTGCCCATGGAATGTTGTCACCTACCATTGGGTAGGCCATGGCAATTTGATAGGAGAGCATTGTATGATGGGTATGCTAATACCTACACCATCAAGAAGGATGGGAGCACTATTGTGTTGATATCATTGCAGGAAGATGTTGCAGCACATAAGGTAGCCAAAATCATTTTAATGGGAAAGAAAGAGTTTGTGGAGAAGCCTATAGCAGAAGGCATACATGTAGTTGATGATACTTCAAGGAAAGGAGTTGATAAAGATAATAGTTTGAAGAAGATTTTAGTTCTGACTGACAGAGATCAACAGTAGGTTTAGAAGCAGGTTGGGGCATAGCCACAAGCTAAATGGAAAGACAAGGATGCAATCCTAGTAGGGACTATTGTTTGTCCTCTAAGAGTTGAAAAGAAAACCTATTCTGCCATAACAGTAAATGAGGTTTCCACTGTTCATGTTCAGATAGAGATGATCATCCAAAAGAATGATTAACCAGGTGTGAGAAGAGCCTACATTGCTAGGCATGAATATTTGATTCCATGGCAACAGGTTGCAGTACAAAGATCATGGGGTAGGTATGAGATAGCAGTAGCTACAAGTGGTTTTAGTCAAAGACTTAACTCATGGGACATGAGTTCTTTTCAAATTGGGGAGTATGGTGTAGGTGTACCTAACCCACAGTGGCCTCCTTAGGGCATTTAGTTGTTTTATGTTTATGTTTATGTTTTCAATAAGGTCTCAAATGATCATTAAATGTAATAAGGTCAGTTTGACCAATGCATTCTATTTTTAGGTTGTTAGTTTAGAGTTAGTTGGAGTTTGTTGGATAGCTGTATCTCCTAGCCGCCTGGAAGTGATTCCCAACCACTAGGAATCCAAGTCAATACTACTCTTTGTGAGTAGATAAATACCCCCAGATGATCGAATGAAGATATAGTATGTGTTGTAATCAGTTGTAGTTTAGTTCAGTTGTGAAAGTGTAAATAGAGCATCTATAAACATTTCTGAAGCATAAATAAAATCCTATTTTGAGTTTATACATCTCTCTGCCATTGGGTTCTTCTAAATAAATTGTTTTGCTGAGGCCGGATGGATTCATTTACCCATTCCACTCGTTGATTCTTCAAATCGGTGGAATGGTTGTATATATTAGTTTAGGGTTTTTATTTATTTTCTATTTTACTTGTGTTAAATCTTCTAGGATCAGGCAAGGAAATGCATTAAGGGTTCTATCATGGCTGTATGCTAGATCATCGAGGTGTAGAGGGCTGCAAGATTGAAGGTGAAATAGATTGATTCAATCGCTAAGAGGAAAGTGGATCAAAACAGTGAAAATCCGCGTGGTTTGAAAAACATACAAAGTGTGAGTATATCACTTTTGTATGTGAGATATACAATCCATGAGTATATCGCTATTGCATATTGTGTGTATATCGCTTTGAGTAAATCGTTGTTGTATGGGATAAATATACAAGTCTATCGGCATATACAAATGTGAGAGAAAGTTGTAGTTTCAATCGACATACAAAGAAGTGAATGCGGTCAAAGGATATAAAGGAATTAGCGGTTCAGTCAACCCTGTTGGATGCATAATTGAAATGTATGTACATTTTGAATATACATTGGAGATATACATTTTCTGAGTATATCTCAAATGTATGTCGGGTATATTTCATGTATATTCTGCAGCGAAGGTTGTGAGTATTCCGCAGATGCACATCGGGGTTTGTATGTTGCAAAAGTAATGGGGTATGCAATTTGTGAGTATAAGTATTTTGTATGTCAAAGACAATCTGTGAGTATCCATCAATTGTATCTGGCGGGTTGTATGTGATAAATTTACATCAGAAATGTACATCAGGTTGATGCAAAAGGTGACGGATCGAGGTGGTAGCTGGAATGCATGTTTGAAGAGTTTTTGTTCTGCAGATACAATACGCGACTGGCAGTCATAGGTAAAGACACAGGTAGAACAGGTTAAGGATTGTATGTTTATTACGAATGTATATTAGAATATACATTCCGCAGATACAAGCTTGAGATGCAAGCGGTGACTGATAGGAACGGTGGAGGTAACCAGTGCTAACAGGTCAGATGTTGTATGTTTGAAGGTTCAGTGTGCAGCGATGCAAGAGGACCGCAGGTGCAGCTGGTAAGTGTTTCTATGTACATTGCCAAATGTATCTCATAAAAGATACAAGTGCTACAGTGATCGGGATGAATGTATTTTGTTGCGATAGGGGAGAGAAGGAAACTTTTATGAAATAAAGTTTGTATGCATATTAAATGATGCATAGACATACATTTAAAATTGTATGTTAGGGTTTTAGTGATGGATGCTCTGCATCAATTTGGATGATGAGGTACCAACGATGATGAATCGGGATTTGATTGTAAGTTTATAATCTAGATCAAAATGATTCGAGATCAAGGATTATCATATATACTTAGGGTGGACAAAGAGCCTAAGAAAAAGGAAAATAGGATTATCTTACTTGGAGTAGACAAGACACACCAAGAAAAATGGAATTTCTTGAAATCAGCTAACCTAGGAGTTGTCAAAGTTCCCAAGCTAATTTATCCAAGAGGGTTGATGATGCTTAGTTTATACTAAACTTAAGATAGACGAAGTCCTAAGCTTAATATAAACTTAAGGATGATTTTGATCTAGATTCTAACCTTAGGATATAGATGTGATTTGGATTGATTATAGATTTAGATAAGGATTGATTATGGATGGGGATGATATGATTGGATAAGGATTGGATTGATTTTATTGATTATAGATTGATAGGGATTGATTAAGGATGGTTGGATTGATTAATGATGATAATGGATGACAAACAAGGATTTTACTAAGGATGGATTAAGGATAATGATTGATTATTATAAGGATAATGCGAGATTATTGTCTAGGCATGATTATTATGGATGACCAAGGTTAGATTGATTAAGGACTTGACTATGGATTAATCAAGGATGGGTAATCAAAGATTATGATAAAATATGGGTTAAGTATAATGGTTAATGAAGGGTGATGATGATTAAGGGAGATGATTAGGCAATGGGTTATAGGGTTAATGATGGGCTAGGGCTAATTAACTATGGATGACTTGTTTAATCTATAAACTAATGAGGATGATGACAAGGATAATGATCAATCATTAGATTGGATCATAAGCTAAGAGGGACAAATGGACATGGATATAGATGAGGTGGCATACAATGTCGAGGGATAATGTGGAAAGGGGACTATTGACAACCAAAAGGACAAAATTTTGACTTTTTTAATGGCTTTGAAACTGGGTACTGATTCATGATGTTAAGCGCTAATTAAGGACACTGGGCACTAACTTTTAGGGAATGGGTGCTATTTTGGGATAGTGATGATATATGTGTTCGATGGTTTGATTTTTCAAATAATTCATTGGTTTTGGATAATGTCATTGAAATTCTTTGGAAAATAGATAAAAATCACACAAGAGAACACAATGGCCAAATGTTTGGAAAGAAGTATAATCGTTATGTGTATGTCTAATAGCCCCTCAAGGACAAATTTCCTTGGTTCTAGACACAATCGAATACAATTGAAAACAATGCTTAGTCTACCTAAGTTCAATGGTGAATGGCAACTTGTTCAACCCAAAACTTGGAATCTCCATCGACTCAAATGTCATCACACCTAAGATGGGTGTGTAAATTCTTTTTTCTTTGCAAGAGAGGACAAGTAGGGGCCTCCAAGACTGGAAGGATGACCCAATCACCCTCTCGTCAGATATCCAACAAGTGACTTATGCTAAGTCAAGGATTTTTGTCTCATCTCAGGGAAGCCTTATGGTGCGTAATCTTGGGGATGTCGTACCCTTGCATTGAGCAAGACACCAATAGGTCAATAGTGTTGGCTTCTAACTCAAGGTGTCTAGTGGAAATTCAAGGACTTGATGCTTATTCATTCAGTAGTGACTCACTTAAGAGACTATCCCATCCACGTACATCAATCCTTTTGCAAGGAAAGAACGGGGTTGACGTATCACATACACAAGTGTATGGCTATTGGGGAACTATCAGAATAAGAATACTTCACCAAGAAGTTTTTGGCTTTCACCTAAACCATTTATATAGTAGACCGAATTGAAAGCATCACTTAGATTCATCCCTTGGGGTGAGTACCTCTTTTCCCACCAAGGCATGCTCTCCTAGAAAGAAAAAAGAAGATAGAACAATTTCTCTTACACCCAAGATCCTTTAAAAGGTAGGGGGAGAGGATACTTTTGTTCTACCTTGGGATCTACTTAATGAAAATGTGCAAGTGCACCAAACATAGAAAACACTTGTTCTTTTTATATCCAAAATTGAGATGTTCCTACTTCAAGCACACAAGTTCATTTTAAAACCCAAACCAAGTGTTCCTATGTGGTGCAGGAGCACCAAGAAGACTAAAGTCTTGAATTCTCTTTTTTTGATGTTCATTTGTGCTTTTTTGATCCAATAAGGTCATGAAGACCATTTTCTTATGTTGTAATCATGATGCCATGTTGTAACAAGGACTATGTCCCAATGTCTACATATTGTTGTCATAAAGCCATAAAAGGCAGTCATGTAAAACTTCATGTTGTAAGCCTTGTTAAGGCATGTTAGAGAGTTATAAGGTATGTCAAAGTTATCAAAGGCTTAATGACATTGTCAAAGGTGTTGACAAGTCATAAACCCATCGGTGTCATTATGCCACAGTTGTAATTAGTTCAAATGTAAAAACAGGACAGTTGTCCTAAAAACAAAGTAGTTTTAGAGAGGAAATTCGATGGTTATGCAATTCCATCAAACTCAATTACCTTCTACCTATCCAAAGGTGATTGTATAAGGCTTCTTAAAGCCTTGACATGATGATTGTAATAGGAGACGACTTTTGGTGGAGAAGAAACAATAACAAACTCAGATTTCCTATTTTTTCTATGTAATTTGCTGCTACAGCCCGTGGTACCTTTCCATACGGCTGTCATAGAGCATGTGTTTGGGAAATGATTAAGGTATGAATTAAGTCTCATTTACATTTGGTTTGAAGTCTTGACTCTCTTTGGTGTGTGAGTAATCTGCAATTCTCTAAAAACTGTCCACCATAACCTAGACTAGGGTTTTGATAGAAAACATGTATTTTCTTACCATTCCACTGACTTGATTCACCTTTGATCAGTGGAATGGGTTTCAATAGATCTGTATTAGTATGTTACAATGAGTTTTTGGCAGGAAATCTGAGAAGGAGAAGAATTCTTTGAGAAAACCTAACATCCTCATGTGTTAGGCAATTTCTAGAGGCAGAACAAGGAACCATAGAGACATTTTTAGGAACAACAGACTGTAGGAGGATAAAACCCACAAAATCCATAGTTTTGGAATGTATCCTAAGTGCTTAGATCATTGGTTGAGTTCTATGCTTGCATTTTATGGTAGTCTCTTTGTATTTTTGACCTAATTGGGGCTCTAAGGCATGAGGAGGAGTTATAGGTTGAGCCATATCATCCAAAACAACCAATACCCATCCTTGGATATATGATAGGGGGTCCTCATGGGTATCTTCTAATTATCTAATATTTGCATTTGATGGTCTGTATCAAGAGTTATTAGGATTGTTTCATTTTTTAGGGCTACAAGCCATTTCTTGGGTTTGTGAAGGAAGTACCATTTCAGAGTTTGACCTGCCTTTGCCAATGGATGGGATGGGTCCCAATACATGCCTAAACACCTTTTCCATGAAGAAATCAAAGCTTCTAACTATTGTTCCCACTTTTACAAACTGACCTTTGATTTTGGGCTTTTGGGTGTAGTAAGAACCTTGCCAACTTTTCTATCTTCCACCTATCCAAAGTGCCTCTACATCACTATGTTAAGATGCAAACACATATAAGAGGAACCCTGTGATAAAACATGTTAGTAGTTTGATTTTTTTATCTTGGACAATCGAATGAGGCTGCAAACCAGATGTTAGTTCAAGACAAAATGGAGAAAATCAAGTTTATCCTAACACAATGACTAGGTGCCAATATCAAGGACTATACACTAACTCAGAAAAGTAGGTGCCACTATAAGAAATAGGTGCTACTTTGGAGGATTTTCTATACCTGAGGTCAAGCACTAATATACTGTCCACTAGGCACTGATATACAGAATAGGCGCTGATGTACACAACTGGGCACTAATACGAGATAGTCAACACCTCCCCCTTGTAAAATGGACTTTTCCTACAAAACAAAGAGCTAAACCTGTAGAAAAGGATGATTAGAAGCCTGAAAACCTCTATTAAACACCTTGGTTAACAAAACATGTGAGTAAAAGTTAGTTTTATGCTAAACAAAGATGAGTGTTGATTCAACAGCCTAGGCGCCACTCTACACAATGGGTGTTGTTGTGCAAAGACAAGCACTGATAAGGGACAATCAGAACCTCCCCCTTGTAAAATGGACTTTTCTTGTAAAACAGAGAACTAATATGCACAAAATGTTAGTAAGAACACATTTAAGACCCAATGCAAACATATAGAACTGAAGTTGATGAAAAACCCATGAAAATAAAGCTTTTTACCTTATGCAAAAATGGATGCTGATATACCTGGCTAAGTGTTGATATGCACAATAGGTGCTACCTTGCAGAGACCTGATGCTAATCCAGCCTGTCACAAGAAAACATAAAAATAAAGAAGCAATTTTTAGTCCTAAAGGTGTTGGTGTCCCACCGGGCATGCCAAGAATGTCTACCTAAAAGATGGGATCCTAAATTGCATGCAAACTATCCTAGATTGCACCCAATCCCAAGTCCAAGGGACCTCAAGATTGAGCTAAATCACTAGTATGCTTCTGAACACCTAATGCACCCTATCTAAGCATCCTAATGATGATTTACACTACATGACTATGAAATTATACTATGCTACTTGTGATTGAACTAAGCTAGATGGATGTGAGCACTCAATTTGTTACAGTTTCTTTGCATACGATGTCTTATGAAAAATGGAGGTGGATGCCTCAATTTATAGATTTTTGGGGATGAAATTGAAGGACTAGGATTGAATTGGGAGATCAATGGTTGAGATTTCTTAAGGATCCTCAAGCAAGGAGAATTGGACAAATGGCAAGCTAGGATTGAATGAGAATTTTGCTCCAAGATTCAAGGGATGAGATTACAAGTTTGAATAGATGGATGGCTAGGATTGGGTAGGTGTATGACATGTAAGGCTTCATTTATGAAAAGGTAAGGCTTGGACTTAGTGAAGAATTTAAAGTCCATGCAGAGGACAAGTGGAATTAAAAATTAGATGAATAGTGTCCAAATAGTGTCACATGTAATTTTAAATTTGTATGAATAGTGACACATGGAGTGGGGTGGAAGAAATAGCACAAATGCACATTTTTTGGAAGATTTGGCCATGCTTCCAAAGTACCACTTATCATGTAAATGCATGTACATAGGATGACAAGTGGACTTCTAGAAACATGGGGGTTTGTAATGTTGAATTAATTAAAACTAATTCATGGGCACATGGATTAGAAGAAAATAATGATGATTACAAAAAGTAATCAAAAGTGAACAAAATAGGAATTAAATAAATATGATAAACTATTTAACTTTTTGAAATATGATTTATGAACTATAGTAAAAAATATTTAGTTTTTAAACTATAGTAGAGGAATTTAATTTTTGTGACAGGGGAAAGGTGTAGAATAAATTAATTAAATAATTAAAAATTATTTAATTAATAATTGAGTCGAATGGAATGATGTAGGTGAGATTGGATTTGGATTGCGTAGGTGGATGAAAGTGTTTGTGACCATTTTCAAATGTATATATATATATATATATATATATATATATATATATATATATATATATATATATATATATATATATATATATATATATATATATATATATATATATAAGTTGCAACCAGTGGGGGTTACAACATAAAATGGAACCCATTTATTTCTATAAAATGAAACCCTCAATATATGCATAAAAAATACAAACCCATATATATGTAAAATGAAACCCTCATTATAAAACAATATATTCATGTGTATAGCAAAATAATTCCAATTCAAGCATTGTCTCAAACAAAATAGGCAATAATCTAAATGTAAAATGATCATGGAGACAATGTTGTAGGAATCAAAAGATTTGAATGAAACTAGTACTCAAATCAAGGGAGAAATGATGTCTACAACCCAATACAAAATTTTAAAATCAAACCCTTTATGTAGGAGTTTGATAGTGTATAAATAAATATGGTTGTATGTAGTAACATATGCGTAATATTAAATCCTTTATATATGAGTTTTTATATAATATTAAAGCACTGGTAGTCAAATTATACAAAAATGCATGGCTAAGATTGACCATGCTGGAATTTTACTATGTCTTCCAATGGATCAATACTTGAAGGCCTTGAGCTACTTCACTTGCTCTCTTAATGTGTGAGAGCAAGTTAGCATAATGCATCAAATAAAAATTAAAAGTCTCCAGATTATTTCTGAGGATTCCTTCCTTGAATAGTTTTAGAGCTTTTGTTGTCACATTATTTTTTTCACAGCCTTGAAACTTCAAACACACCTCTAATCATACCTTCATCTATATTCTTGTTGAAAATAAAGATCACCCTACTCACAATGTCTTTGAGATCCTTCTTGATTAAACTATTGGCTAGCTTATTTCTGTAACTTTTATTGCCTAGGATTTAAATAGACGTGGAGAAGAATTCTTGACAGATGACATAGTCATAGGTGTGGTCTCCCTGGAAATGTTGCATTCCCACTACTTGTTGAATTGTAGTCACTAGTTGGTTTGAACCAGCATTGAACAACCTCTTGATTTGGCTCTTGGCATCTTCTTGCAGGCATCCACATTTGTTGTCCACCTCCATTGCTTTTTGTGTATGGAGAGTTCAACCGCTACAAGGCATTTTATTGGTGGGGTAGCTAGTTTGTTCATGGGCTCTAATCCATTTGCGATAAGAAAGTTGTCAAAAAAATATTTGAAGACAGTGTTCTTAGGATGATTTTTTAGTAATTAGAATCTCTAGAAAATTTGGTGATTGGTCCTATCTAATCTAATAAGACTAAGGATCGACCTTCCTTTTTCAAGAATCATTTCCAATCTTGACTCCAGTGTTGACATCGCCACTCCCCTATCTAGGCCACACACCATATAATAGGGTACTTGCCCTCTGAAATGAAAATATTTGCCTTGGGAAACTATTCTCAAAGAATCTTAAGACAATCAAATGCCAAATCCATTCCATATTTTGGAGGGCACGTGATAATATATATTTTGAAATGAAAATCTTTGTCTTGGACAACTCTTCTTAGAGAATCTTAATATGGTCAACACTCAAATCCAATCCATTTTTTTAAAGGTTTTAGAATGTGTGTATATATAATGGTTGATTAATATATATGATTGCAATATATACATTTGCACTAAAATTAAACCTATATATTTTGGGTTTCACTATATTAACGAACACTAATATTAATATATTTCTATATGGGGTTAAATATATATGAAGGGTTTGAGGATATATATATATATATAGGAACATTAAATATTAATGATGCACTATACTCGTCTACAATAAAATTAAACCTATATATTTTAGGTATTAATGTACAGTAACATTAACATTAATGAACAGTAACATTAATATTAATGAACAATAACATTAATAATTGGCATAGCCATGAACAATGTTTGTTCAAAAAGAAAAACTTAAGAATGTTGAACATAATCTTATACATTTTAAGGAAAATACAAAAGAATATATCTAGTTTTATATGGTAAAAACATAAAAGAATATAGGTAGTTTTATATGGTAATAATCAGAATGTGAAGTGGTAAAAGGGAACAATTTACCAACCTAAATTTGGAAGTCTGGATTATTGTCTGTTTTGTCTGACAATGCTATCGGAATGAATTTGTAGACATTGTTTGCAGTGCTCCATTAGTAAATTGAAGGGGATATGTCTACACTGCATAATCTCCCTCTTATAATCGATTCAAATTTGAAAAAAGAATTGATTGAATTTGATTGTTGAGTTTGAATTTGAATAAATGCATAGAAGCTATTGTATTCGATGATATGATTTTGATAATTGAATTTGGTTGTTGAGTTTGAATTTGAATAAATGTGTAGAAGCTATTGTATTTGTTGATATGCTTTTGCTAATTGATGTATTTTGTATTAATTATGTAATAAACATGATTTAAATTTGATTTTTATTTTATTTTATGTATGGTTGGGGAGCCTTAAACCATTTATAGTTTGTGTAAGTACTTATTGTAATTGGAGTTGGATCAAGTGGATGTGATAGCAAGTATGGGAGAATGTGTGATTGATAGCCAATGTAGTTGGGAGTGTTTTGTATTTATGGTAGCTTGGGTACCAATAAGTGTGCACCAAGATATGTAAATGTGAGTAGTTTGACCTTTGACCCATGTCCAAATGGGTGGTTATTGTAAACATTGATTTTGTAATAAATTCAAAAAAGTGTATTTAATTTGGAAGCCCCCATTTGCATCAACTTTTCTTATAAATGCAAGTGGAAGTACATGTGTGTTGTTCATTTTGTATGTAAAACTACACATGCAGTTGTGAACATTTATTGGTGCATTTGCAATTATTTATTAGGTTGGTTAATGTCATGTATTGGTTATTTTTAAGGTTTTATTTGGGGGGTTAGGTGCATAACAACAACGATTATTGGAGGGTGGATGGCAACTGGATGATTTCCCCTATCTTGTATATTTCCTCCATGGTGCTTATTTTCCTACAAATTTCATCCATCCCACAATAATGAAGATGTCCTTCTAGAAGAGGTTCTAGTTGTAGAAGGCAATGCCACGGAGAAATTGCATAGAGGTAGTTTCTAGGAGACCGTGGCATCTAAGGAATTCTGAGGAAAATAAGTTGTAGCTGAGTTCTCATCTTACTATCACTTCAATCTATGCATGGTCTTGTTGTATCTCTCACTGCATCATCTTCAACATGTTGGCAGTGGCTTGCTCTATGTTTTTGGCAACCAGGGTGATGCAGGGACTTCCAGAGGTCATAACTTTTGACTCAGATATGGGTTTTCTATGAAATTTTACAGGTGGATGCGTTATTAGGTGGCATGTGGTTTCCCAACCCACCCTAGTCAGTTGGACCCTGTCTTGGCACTTTTTCGGGGCTTGAAACTTTCATCTTGGCCTTAAAATGGCAATTTAGTGTTTTTTCCTAGTTTTTTAAAAGTTGCTTTTTTTAATAACTCGAAACTCATGTTTCAAACTTAAGATGTTAGTTGGCTTTTTTTCCTACCTTAGTTTTAGGAAGTTTATGGGAAAAAATTGGATTCTCAAGATATGAATGTAAAATTACCTAAAATGGCAAAATCTGACAATTATCGAAATCTACCAAAAAAGGTAATTTTTTTATTTTTTTTGTTTTCTTGGATATAAGAGTGTTTTCTCTCATTGTAGCAGTAGAGTTGGTGAATAGAATTTTTTTTTTTACATTTGTCCAAATCTTTGACTCTAACACATAATTAATGGCACAATTTTGTTGAGTGTATGTTGTTGGCTACATCACAGGGTGGTGTAACGGGTAGTCTTAGGGCATTCTTCAAATGCTAGTTGTATGTCAATGTTACAGGGGTGGCTCTAAGCATGAGAATGATTCACCATACATACTTATTCTCCTCATTGTTTCTGTTATTTCTAGTCTTTTTTAAGTCATCTTTTTGGATCTTAGAATATTTGTTGTAACTACTTTTTTATGAGCATGAGAATGAGAATGGTGTATTTATATCTATCTTTTATTCTCCTCATTGTTTCTCCTATTTCCAATCTTTTTTAAGTTCATTGTTTATGTTAGAGTATTTGTTGTAACTATTTTTTTATAAAGCAGTAGCCAATAGTGCTTTAAGAAAGTTTATATATTTTTGTGTAAATAGTCTTGATATGAAATGAATAAATGGATTTGCTGTAATTATTAATTATTTCTATTTCAATGTAGTGTTAGTCTTATTTGGTATTCATTTCTTTCAAAAATTTGTTAAATTATGATTTACCATACATACTTAGCCGAATGTATCGGTGCCTCTAACTTTCTTGTTGGCTTACTTAGACATGATCGTGACTAAGAAAGGACTCGATGGATATATACACTTGCCAAGATATGCTCTTTTCTCTATAGTCTAAAAATAAGCACTTTGTAACAAACCTCTCTTTAAGAATCTAAAGAGAAAGAAAGAAAATTTTATCTATTTCTAAATATGCAAATTATCTATAATGTTAGCACATACTAGATGGTTACTCTTCAAAATTTTATTTTCACTTAATTTCCTTCCCTACCAAATGGTAATGAAACTTCAGTAGAGCCATTGCATATCTTTACTTTCCTTTGTTGTGATTTGCTATAAATTTTCTTCTTCAACAATAGCTACTCTTATATTAGGGAGAGATTCTATACCTTCTGTTTGAAGAATCTATGGATTTTTTAGGGGTCACCTAAGCACATGAGATAAAAATAGAGCATAACCCCTCTAAACCTCTCTAAAACATACTATAACAATTAAGAATAAACCCTAATTGAAACAAACAACATATTAACTAAGGATTATGAGATCCCCTAATTTTGCACCATAACGGCAAACAAAATTATGGTAACAACAAAAGGGTCTAAGCACCTTGTAATGGAGCTCTCTAGATAAGATTCTATAGAGAGAAATTATCTTCACACTGAAAGATAGCTTTATTAAGGGACTAAATGCTCTTAACAGACCCATCCTTAAATCCCTACAGTGAAAAACTATGCATTAAACTCAATATAGGGAACACATCATGACCTTGTTCAATAGCACATACAATGTCTTCACCATTTGGATTATATGCATTCTCCCCACCCTTGTCAACCTCCTCAATCGCAGCTGCCTTCTTATTAACTACATAGTCACTATTTTAGTAGAATGCAGGTATTGGCATGAAGAAAGCAAATTATTGTATATGACAAAGAGGAGTATAGTGGGTATGCTATCTACTAATTGGAGCTTTCACATTAACTAAGAAACTAATATATATGTGAGATGAATTTCAGAAAACAAATTCTTTAAATTTCTATTCTCACCACAAAATAAAACAATTTTTTCTATAAAATTTGTATTCTTGAAAGTATTTACATTTTAGGAATTAGCCTAATTATTCTAAGTAATTATGTTAGGACTGATACAGAAAAATCATTTTGGGAGATATTTACATTTCACTAGTGGTTTGTATAACGAGTAACCCAATTACTTTTTTAATTTAATTTGCTTCTAAATGTTATAATGGATTTGGCACATAGAGGCCCTCAATTTTACACCATTCAAGGTGTTCTCAGTACCTTCTCATATAAACCCCTCTTGGGTTGTTATTCTTAGTTTCTATTTTAATCCTATGATTTTGGAGCTCTAATCTCTCCAAAAATGGTTTCTACATCATCTAGTTGTAATGCTAGCACAAAGATAATTCAATTATGTGTAAGTATAAAAAGGCTTTCGACTCTGTGTGTGTTATTAACTACCAACTGAGTGTAGAAGAGTGAAGATAACATGACATCTTTCACTCTCCTTATCACCTGAATTCCATTTAAGTTAAATCATCATTAGCTATTAGTTTTTTAAAGACTAAATTATCTACATGAAGCATACTATATAGTTGATCCATGGGTTTTGTGAATCTAGTTTGAATTTTCCCATGTTCATAAAAATGCTCCTTGTTTGCAGAAATGTAAGACTAGCATACCTATATTTAAAAAATATATCTAAAGTACACTGAGAGATATCCTTCCCGAGGCACCTATTCCACCTATGTGAGGTAAATTGATTAAAAAATAGTTGCCTTGAGAAGGATATCTCTCAATGTACTTTAGATATATTTTTAAAATATAGGTATGCTAGTAGCATCTGGAGCAGCAAGCCTAATTCTAACTATATTATATAAATAAAAAAATTTATAATTAATTTTAATATAGATTAGATATATATTATTACAATATATTATATAATATTTATAATAATAATTATTATAATATATAATAATAATTATTATAATATATAATAATTAAAATTATACATTATATTTAGGATTAGAGTTAGGGGTTAAAATTAGGGTTAGGGTTACAATTAGGTTGAGGGTTAGTATTGTGGTGAGGGTTAGGATTAAGGTTAGGAATAGAATTAGGGTTAGGTTAGAATTATGCTTAGAATTGGAGTTAGGGTTAGCATTACTGTTAGGATTAAAGTTAGGGTTAGGGTTAGGGTTAGGGTTTAGAAATATAATTTGGGTTCAAATTAGGGTTTGGATTATGGTTAGCATTAGGGTGAGTGTTAGTATTAGAGTTACGACCAAAATTATGGTTAGAATTATAATCCTAACCTTAACCCTAATCCTAATTTTAACCCTAACCCTAACTCTAACCATTATTCTAACACTAAACATAGCTCTAATTTTAACCCTAACCCTAAGTGTGACTATAATTTAAACCCTAACCTTAATCCTAACCTTAACCTAATTATAACTCTAATCCTAACTCTAATTTGAACCCTAACCCTAACTATACCTATAATTCCTACCCTAATTCTAATAGTAACCCACCTTAATTATAACCCTAATTCTAACAGGAACCCTAATCCTAAATCTAACCTTAACCCTAATTCTAATCGTAATCCTAATTCTACCCTAACTATAACGCTACATTTAAATCTAACCATAACCCTAATTATAACCCTTACCTTAATCCTAATTCTAACTATGATTTTAACCCTAACCCTAACCCAAATTCTAACCCTAACCCTAACTATAAGTCTAATGATTACCCTAATTTAGTAACCCTAATTCTAAATCTAACCCTAACCTCAATTGTAACCCTAACCCTATTCCTAATTCTAACACTAAACCTAACCCTAATTATAACCCTAACCCTAGAATTTTTATTGTAGTTCTAACCCTAATCATAAGCCTATATGCAACCCTAGTTCTAACCCTATTTGTAATTCTAACCATAACTATATCCCTAATTTTAAAGCTAACCCTAACACTAATCCTAATCTTAATTGTACTTCTAACCCTAATTCCAATTCTAACCCTAATCCTAACCCTACTTCTAACTATAATTCCAACCGTAACACTAATTATAACCACAACATTAATTGTAATCATAACTCTAATTCTAAACATAACCCTAATTCTCATCCTATTTTTTATTGTAACCCTAATTCTAATTGCAATTATAACACTAATCCTAACCTTAATTCTAACCATAATTCCAACCTCAAATCTAATTATAACCCCAACCCTAATTGTAATCGTAACCCTAACTCCAATTCTAACCCTAACCCTTATTATAACCCTAAGCTTGATCCTAATTCAAACCCTAACCCTAACCTTACTACTAAACTTAACCCTAATTGTAACCCTAACCCTAACTCTAAATCTAACATTAACCCTAATTATAGTTGTAACCCCAATTCTAACCCTAACCCAAACTGCAACCCCAACCCTAATTATAATCATAATTGTAACCCTAATCCTAATGTTAACCCTAACCCTTATTCTAACCCTAAACATAGCTCTAATTTTAACCCTAATTCTAACCATACTTCAAACCCTAATTATATACCTAATTGCAACCCTAATCCTAAACCTAATTATAAATATAATTCTAGTACTAGCACTAAATGTAACCCTAATCAAACCCTAACTCTAATTCTAATCTTAATCATAAACCTATTTCTAACCATAACCCTACTTTTAACTCTAACACTAATTTTAATAGTAACCATAATCTTAACACTAATGATAACCCTAATTGTATCCCTAACCATAATTCTAATTGTAATCCTCACCCCAATACTAACCCTTATTCTAATTTGAACCCTAACCCAAATCCAAACCCTAATTCTACCCCTAACCCTAATTCCACCCATAACCCTACCCTAATTCTAAACATAATTCTAATCATAATTCTAACCAAAACATAAGCCCTAACCCTAACCCTAGGAACCCTAACCCTAATTCTAACACTGGAGTTAGTGTTAGAATTATGGTTAGGGTTAGCGTTGGGTCAATTCAAATGCTTTCATTGGTGCAATATTAATTCTCAAATTTATATTAATAGATAAAACCATTTGGTATGGAGTAATTGTTTGAAGACATCATAAGACAAACATATACTACAAAGTATTCTAATGCATGTACATTGCCACCCTAGTACTTGTACACATAAGAATAGTATTTGTCCACATAATATTCTTATTTATTTCTTTATAAATACTCTTACCCTAAAAATTACACAAATAATTCATATCATTGCTAAGGCCTGAAGTGCTTCTTCTTGCACTTTTCCAGTGGGGAAGTCAAAAGGTTTCTTGAAAAAGGAATTTGCTCCACATTGTCTTTTATAGTTAGCTCTACCATTTTAGTAGCAACACCCTACAACATAAAACATAATGTAAATGGGCTAGAAATATCCATAAGATAGATACATTAAACCAATTTGTAATGCACAACAAATTTCTAGAATAAGTTAAACTTAATTCAAAATAACTATATAATGAAATTAATTAACACTAAAATAATTATTATATTATATTATAAGTCTTGTAACAATTCCCTTTTGTAGGAAAGACTAATCTTTTTTAAAAATTTTAATTATATGGAAGAATAAACTCTTTAACAATTCCCTATTTTTTAGGAAAGGGTAATCTTTTGTAGTAATTCCTCATTCAACTACTAGTACTCTTTTAACATATAAAGGGAAAGTAAATAAATGTTACTTAGCATAAATATTTAATTCTATTCACTAAAGAAATCAATAAATTTACCCATAACTTAATCACTAATTTAATTATGAAAATTTTATAGGTTTAATCACATTTTTTTTTAGCTAAGAACATTTTATCTAAAAAATTGTGATTAAAACTTATTCAACATTAATCTTCACCATAATAAATGTTATATATAAATGTTATCAATATTAATTATATTTTATGATATATTATTATATTAATTGTCATTTATTATTATATTATAATAAACCATTGATAAATACTTAACATAATTAAATTTTTAATATTAATATATTAATTATAATCCTAATATAATTCTATTATTTAACTTTATTAATCTAACTATTCTAATCTTAATATACTTTGAGATTAATATATACTTTAATATTAATCTTTAACATATTTTAAAGTTACGGATTATAATATAGTTTAATATAATCAAATAGTATATTTTATAATAATATCATTACTCTTCCAAGAAGAGAAAGTTCAAGTAAGTGCTAAGTTCTAACGCTAACAATGTTGGAAGAAAGGTTAAATGATGAATTTTAAGGAGGCTTTCATTTCACTATTCCTCATTCACACAGTACCCTTCTTACTAAGTCAACATTTTCTACCAAAGGGCTTTAAAAGTCATAAAAAAAGTTGATCGTTTCTTACCATTTTCTTAACTATCATTTTCCAACCTGGAGAGAAAGCATTCACCATTAATTCACATATGTGAACCTCCAACTACATGTTTCTTTGATTTTGGTATCTAGGTCGGATCCCTTCTAGAGACCGACCTAGTCACAAAATGCTAAATGGCCTATCGGCCTTAGCATTTCAAGAACTCAGTTGTATTATCCGATTAAGGCAAGCCCCAAATTGGGTGAACTCATTATTCTATGTATCTTGAAATTACAAATAGGTCAGGACCTATTTCAAATGTAACGTATATGTAATTTGGTGCCAGATTGTTTGTGCAATCTCCTATAAATGTAAAGTGACTAGTAGTCACAATAGACAGTAATCACTTACTGAATTCTGCTCTGTGAAATCTAATCCATCAGCAATCTACTACAAGCATAGTGAAAGGGCTCCACCGTTGGTTGAACCGTTCATCAGGTTCATCGGTTCAACGGTTCAACAAGTTCATCGAGCTCCACTGGTTCAAAGGTTCAACAGTGAAGGGTTCCGCCAATGGTTGAACTGGTTCAACGGTTCAACAGGTTCAACAGTTCAATGGTTCAACGGGTTCAAAGGTTCAACAGTGAAGGGCTCCACCGATGGTTGAACTGGTTCAATGGTTCGACGGCTTCAAAGGTTTGACAGTGCAAGGGTTCTGCCGATAGTTGAACTGGTTCAACTGGTTCAACGGTTCGATGGTTCGACGGTTCAACTGATTCACTTGTTCAAGGGTTCAATAATTCAAGAAGAGGCCATCTTGTATTTTGATATCTATGTTTCTGCCTTAGCTGGGCAAAGTTGTAATCTATTTCTTCACTTAATATAAATCAGATCTAAGATTTTCTCGCTGGGTTTTTCACCTCCAAGAGGGAGTTTTTCCCAGGGTATATGTGTGTTATGTGAGCATTTATGTTTTATTTTTTCTTACTGTCAATCAAAATATTAAAATTAACATGGTATCAGAGCCAAGTTTGAATTAGTATATTCAAATTTGCAGTCACCAATTATCTACTTCTGCTCTTATCACTTCTTCAAGATGGTTCTCAGGGTGGAAGATAGATTGGAAGGGGCTTCCAATTTCTCATCATGGAAAGTCCGCATCATGCTTGCATTGAATGAAAATGACCTTGCAGACTTTGTGACCAAAGAATCTTCCGAGCCTGAGGCAGAAGAAGAAAAGACCCAATGGAGGAAGAAAGATCTTCAAGCTCAGAAGATCTTAATTGATTCAGTAAAGGACCACATTGTTCTAATCATCTCCAAGCTGAAGATAGCAAGCACAATGTTTAGAACCTTGGAGGAGATATATGAAATCAACAACACTAGTCATGTTCTAGCTTCGAAGCAATAGCTTCATCACATCAAGATGGCTAAAGGTGAATCTGTCATGGCTTACTTCATGAGGATTTCTAATTTGAGAGATCAACTCTCATCTATTGGAAAGATTGTTGATGAAAATGATTTAACTATGCTAGCCCTCAATGGTCTTCCAACATCTTGGGAATCCTACATTCAAGGAATTAGTGCAAGAGATAATCTTCCCAAGTTTGACAGATTAAGGGCTGACTGTATCCAAGAAGAGTCTCGACTGGCTGCTAGAGGAGTTATCAAAAACACTCATGAAGACAATCATGTCCTTGCTGCCCAGTCTTTCAAGAAGAAAGGAGGCTATTGGAAGAAGAACAATTTCAAGAGCAATAGAGATCAAAGGTCTAATCCATCTCATGATTCGAAGAAAAAGAAAAAGGAACTGTCTCACATCAAGTGCTTCAGGTGTGACAAATTCGGTCACTATACAAGGGATTGTTTATCCCAGTCTAAGCAACAAGGATCAAACTTAAATGAACTCTCAAATTAGTCTACTACTGAAGACTTCCTTTTCATTTCTGCTCTGTCAAGCAATGTACCCTCAGACAGTGATACTTGGCTGATTGATAGTGGTGCATCTAGACACATCATTGACTATCAAGAGCACCTCTAAGATTTAGTGGAGAAAGAGTCTAATCTTCATGTGGTCATTGGTGATGATGCTCGCTATTCTATAAGAGGTTTTGTTACTACTTCCCTTAATTTAGATTCTGGAATTTCTCTTCACCTCAGTGATATTTTGTTTATGTCAAGAATCAAAAGAAACCTTATCTCCATATCAAAACTAGAAGATAAGGGTTATCAGATTGCATTTTTTGAGGGAAGGGTGCTTGCATAGCCTAAGAAGTCTAGCATCAAATCAGATCGTGTCATTGGGAATAGGTATGAGAGCTTATATAAGCTTTCAGCACGTCTAGTTCAAGCTCTCATTCATGAAGCACCAGAGTCAAGTGAGCTATGGCATAGAAGACTTGGACATCTTCATTTCCAAGCCCTCCCCACACTTGAGAAGATAGTTAAAGGTATGCCTAAACTTAGTCATATTCGTGATAATACATGCAAAGGTTGTGCTATGGGTAAGAACACTAAGAGTCCATTTCATCAAAGTGAAAGTAGGTCTAAAGAGAAATTAGCTCTTGTGTATTTTGATTTACGTGGACCTATGTCTGTTGCTTCCCCAAGTGGATTCTTGTATTATGTAATCTTTATAGATGACTACTCTAGGAAAACTTGGATTTACTTTCTCAAATCAAAAGAATCTGATGAAGTCCTAAGTAGATTCAAAGAATTTAAAGCTTTAGCTGAAAATCTATCTGGGAAAAGAATTAAAGTTTTAAGGTCTGACAATGGAGGTGAATACACCTCAGGTAGCTTTCATGATTTTTGTGTTGAGGCAGGGATCAAGAGGGAGTTTTATGTTCCCTACAACCCTCAGCAAAATGGGGTTGCAAAAAGAAAGAACAGATCCATTGTAGAGGCAGCCAAAGCTATGATTCATGATTAGGATCTGTAGACTTTCCTATGGGCCAAAGCATCTAGGACTGCTATCTACATTCAGAATAGATGCCCTCATCGTGTATTGAAAGATATGACTCCAGAAGAAGAATTTTTAGGGATCAAACCTGATATTAGTCATTTGAGGATCTTTGGGAGTCCAGTATATATCCATGTACCCAAAGAGAAGAGAACCAAGTTGGAACCTTCTAGCAAAAGAGGCACTCTTGTGGGCTATAGCGAAACATCCAAAGCATTTAGAATTTACATTCTAGGTTAGAAGTTTATTTAGGTTAGTAGAGATGTCACTTTTGAAGAAAATATTGCACTCAAAAGATCTAAAGGCTCAAGTATAGAGATTGACAATGAAGTCCATGATAACCCTCAAAATATGGACATTGAACATGATACTAAAATTCAGAGAGAATCTACAGAATCTGAAAAATTATAATGATCCAAGTAAACCCTTGGATCCTACCGATGGGCCTAGGGACATTACCCTGAGTAAGAACAAAACCTCTCTAGATTCAAGAGGCAGAAAAGTTTGCAGCTCCAAGTGGCACATCCAGAATAAGTAGGAGACCTCAGAAATTCTCCAACTATGTTGCATTGATGTGCAATCTCATTGAGACTGAACCTTCCAGTGTTGAAGAGGCCATGAAACAACAAGTGTGGAAGAATGCTATGGATGAAGAATATCAGTCTATCATCAAGAATGATGTTTGGGATATTGTGCCTAGACCCAAAGGTAAGTTTGTCGTATCTTCCAAATGGTTGTTTAAAATTAAACATGTTGTTGATGGAAGTATTGAGAAATACAAAGCTAGATTTGTGGCTCATGGCTTCTCTCAAAAAGAAGGCATAGATTATAAGGAAACCTTTTCCTCTGTTGCTTGATATACTTCCATTAGGACTATCATTGCTATTGCCATAGCTAAGAGATGGAAGTTGCATTAGATGGATGTAAAGACAGCCTTCCTCAATGGTGTTATTGAAGAAGATGTCTACATTGAGAAACCTGAAGGCTTTGTGATCCATAAGAAAGAATCTCATGTATGCAGATTGAAGAAAGCATTATAAGGCCCTAAGCAGGCCCCCCATGCTTGGTATGAAAGAATTGATAAGTACTTGGTAAGCCTAGGATTCTGTAAGAATGATGTTGATCCTGACCTTTACTTCAAGGTATTCAATGGTGAAATGTTGATTTTGGTTTTATATGTTGACGACCTATTCCTAACTGGAGAAGGTCATCTCATTCTTAGATGTAAGGAAGAACTGACTTCAGAATTTGAAATGAAAGATCTAGGTCTCACGCATTTCTTTCTAGGGTTAGAAGCATGGCAAAGACCCAATGAAATTATTCTAAGTCAAGGAAAATATACCATTGATATTTTGAAGAGATTTGGAATGCTAGATTGTAAACCTATGCCTACTCCTATGGAAACTAACTTAAAGAAGTTCAGTGAATCTGCAGCTAGGTCTGATCTTGTGAATCCCACTGAATACAGGTAGCTGATTGGATCCTTGATGTATCTAGTTAACACTAGACCTAACATTTTCTATGCAGTGAGTGCCCTCAGCCAGTTTATGTGTGAACCAAGGTAGATTCATCTTGTTTCTGCCAAGCATATCTTGAGATATTTTTGTGGTACAGTTGGATATGGATTGAAGTACTCTTCCAACACAGTCATTACCTTGGAAGGCTATTCTGATTCTGATTGGGTAGGAAGTGTCATTGATAGAAAGAGCACTTCTAGAGTTTGCTTCAGTTTGGGAACTGCCATGATATCCTAGTGCAGCAGGAAATAGTCTTCAGTAGCATTGAGAACTGCTGAAGTAGAATATATTGCAGCCTGTGTGGCATCTCGAGAAGCAGTGTGGCTTCAAAAACTCCTTGCAGGTTTGTTTGGGAAACCCTGGGAGCCTACAGTTATTCACAGTGATAACCAGAGCTATGTGAAGCTCTCTGCCAATCTTGTGTTTCATGACAGATCAAAGCATGTGGAAACTCAGTATCAATATATCTAGGATATGGTGCAAAGGAATGCTATTCAGCTAAAGTACATCAGCACTGATGAGCAAATAGCAAATGTTCTCACCAAACCCTTTCTCGAGTGAAGCTTGCATATTTTCAAGACAAGCTTGGAGTTGTGGAGAATGAATCTCTAGCTGAGAGGGAGTCTCAGCATCAATGATACATTATACTATATCTTCCATCCTCTACGAGCAGGCATGGTGGTAATACACTCTTCTCTGGGAGAAGTTTGAGGTGAAAGCCCTCTTCCACCCTCTACGAGTAGGCATGGTGGAGCCACCCTCTGCAAGTAGGTATGGTGGATATCATGGGAGAAATTCCATGATGTGCTTGTTCACCCTCTACGAGTATCTATGGTAAACATCATGTGGAGATGACAATAAGCACTTATGTTTTCATCTATGGGAGTAACCATGGTGGTAGTCACTATGTGATTTGATCCTTATGAAGGAATCCTCCATAGCTAAGAGGGAGTGTTGATTTTGGTAGCTAGGTCAGATCCCTTCTAGAGCCTGACCTAGTCACAAAATGATGAATGGCCTATTGACCTTAGCATTTCGAAAACTCAGTTGTATTATCTGATTAAGGCAGGCCCCAAATTGGGTGAACTCATTATTCTATGTATCTTGAAATTACAAATAGGTCAGGACCTATTTCAGATGTAATGTATATGTAATTTGGCACCAAATTGTTTGTGCGATCTCCTATAAATGTAAAGTGACTGGTAGTCACAATAGACAACAATCACTTACCAATTTCTACTCTGGAAAATCTAATCCATCTGCGATCTACTACAAGCATAGTGAAAGGGCTCTGTCATTGGTTGAACCGTTTGTCAAGTTCATCGAGCTCCACTAGTTCAAAGGTTCAATAGTGAAGGGCTCTGCCAATGGTTGAACTGGTTCAACAATTCAACAGTTTGACGAGTTCAAAGCTTAAACAGTGAAGGGTCCACTGATGGTTGAACTAGTTCAACGGTTTGATGGGTTTAAAGGTTCGACAGTGCAAGGGTTCTACCGATAGTTGAACTGGTTCAACTAGTTTGATGGTTCGACGGTTCAATTGATTCACTAGTTCAAGGGTTCGATAATTCAAGAAGAGGCCATGTTGTATTTTGATATCTATGTTTCATGCCTTATCTGGGCAAAGTTGTAATCTGTTTCTGCTCTTAATATAAATTAGATCTGAGATTTTCTTGTTGGGTTTCTCACCTCCAAGAGGGAGGTTTTCTAGGGTATATGTGTGTTATGTGAGCATTTATGTTTTATTATTTCTTACTATCAATCTGAATATTAAAATTTAACATGGTATAATGCTCTGATACCATTTTAATTTTAGCAATCAGATTAACAGTAAGAAACAATAAAACATAAATGCTCACATAACGGGCATATAACCTAGGAAAGCCTCCCTCTTGGAGGTGAAAAACCCAGCAAGAAAATCTCATATCTGATTTATATTAAGAGTAGAAACAGATTACAACTTTGCCCATCTAGAGCATGAAACATAGATATCAAAATACAATATAATGTATCATATATTCACTACACCAAGTAACAGGTTCACTGATGATTTCAAATCAAATCAATTATCGAACCATTGAACTTCTTGAATCATCGAACCCTTTGAACCAGTGAAACAGTTGAACCGTCGAACTAGTGAACAAGTTGAACCGTCGAATCGTTGAACCAATTGAACCAGTTCAACTATCGGCGGAACCCTTGTACTGTCAAACCTTTGAACCTGTCGAACCGTTGAACCAGTTCAACTATTGGCAGAGCTCTTTCACTGTTGAACTTTGAACCTGTGGAGCTCGATGAACTTGTTGAAACAATGAACCGATGAACCTGTCGAATGGTTCAACCAATGACAGAACTCCTTTGAATTGTTTTGAAGTAGATCACTGATGGATTAGATTTCACAGAGCAGAATTAGGTAAGTGATTGCTGTGTATTGTGACTATCAGTCACTTTACATTTATAGGAGATTGTACAAACAATTTGCCATCAAATTACATATACGTTACAATTGAAATAGGTCCTGACCTATTTGTAATTTCAAGATACATAGAATAATGAGTTCACCCAATTTGGGGCTTGCCTTAATCGAAAAATACAATTGAGTTCTCAAAATGCTAAGGTTGATAGGCCATTCAGCATTTTATGACTAGGTTGGTCTCTAGAAGGGATCTAACCTAGCTACCAAAATCAACACTCCCTCTTAGCTAGGGAGGATTCCTTCATAAGGATCAAGTCACATAGTGACTACCACCATGGCTACTCCCATAGATTAAAACATAAGTGCTTATTGTCATCTTCACATGACATTACCATAGATACTCCCAGAGAGTGAACAAGCACATCATGGAATTTCTCCCATGATATCCACCATACCTACTTGCAGAGGGTGGATCCACCATGCCTACTCGCAGATGGTGGAAGAGGGCTTACACCTCAAACTTCTCCCAGAGAAGAGTGCATTACCACCATGCCTATTCGCAGAGGGTGGAAGATACAGTATAATGTATCACTAATGCTGAGACTCCCTCTCAGCTAGAGCTTCATTCTCCACAACTCCAAGCTTGTCTCAAAAATATGCAAGCTTCACTCAAGCAAGAGGTTTGGTGAAAACATCTGTTGTTTGCTCATCAGTGCTGATGTACTTTAGCTAAATAGCATTCCTTTGCACCATATCCCAGATATAGTGATATTGAGTTTCCACATGCTTTGATCTATCATGAAACACAGGATTGGAAGAGAGCTTCACATAGCTCTGGTTATCACTATGAATAACTATAGGCTCCCAAGGTTGTCCAAACAATCTTGCAAGGAGTTTTCAAAGCCACACTGCTTCTTGAGATGCCACACAAGCTGCAATATATTTTGCTTCAGTAGTACTCAATGCTACTGAAGACTATTTCCTGCTGCACCAGGATATCATGGTGGAGCCCAGGCTAAAGAAAACTCCAGAAGTGCTCTTTCTATCAGTGACAATTCCTTCCCAATCAGAATCAAAATAGCCTTCCAAGGTAATGACTGTATTGGATGAGTACTTCAATCCATATCTAACTGTACCACGCAAATATCTCAGGATATGCTTGGCTGCAACAAGATGAATTTGCCTTGGTTCACACATGAACTAGCTGAGGGCACTCACTACATAGCAAATGTCAGGTCTAGTGTTAACTAGATACATCAAGGATCCAATCAGCTGTCTATATTTAATAGAATCCACAAGATTAGACCTAGCTGCAGATTCACTTAGCTTCTTTAAGTTAGTTTCCATAGGAGTAGGCATAGGTTTACAATCTAACATTCCAAATCTCTTTAAAATATCAATGGTATATTTTCCTTGACTTAGAATAATTTCATTGGGTCTTTTCCATACTTCTAGCCCAAGAAAGAAATGCATGAGACCTAGATCTTTCATTTCAAATTCTAAAATTAATTGTTCCTTACATCTAAGAATGAGCTGATCTTCTCCAGTTAGGAATAAGTCATCAACATATAAAACCAAAATTAACATTTCACCATTGAATACCTTGAAGTAAAGGTTAGGATCAACATCATTCTTGCATAATCCTAGGCTTATCAAGTACTTGTCAATTCTTTCATACCAAGCACGGGGGTCGTGTTTAAGGCCATATAATGCTTTCTTCAATCTGCATACATGAGATTCTTTCTTATGGATCACAAAGCCTTCAGGTTGCTCAATGTAGACCTCTTCTTCAATAACACCATTGAGGAAGGCTGTCTTTACATCCATCTGATGCAACTTCCATCCCTAAGCTGCAGCAATACCAATGATAGTCCTGATGGAAGTATATTGAGCAACAGGGGAAAAGGTTTCCTCATAATCTATGCCTTCTTTCTGAGAGAATCCATGAGCCACAAATCTATCTTTGTATTTCTCAATACTTTCATTAGCAGCATGTTTAATTTTAAACAACCATTTGGAAGATACAACAGACTTACCTTTGGGTCTAGGCACAATATCCCAAACATCATTCTTGATGATAGATTGATATTCTTCATCCATAGCATTCTTCCACGCTTGTTGTTTCATGGCCTCTTCAATGCTGGCAGGTTTAGTCTCAATGAGATTGCACATCAATGCAACATAGTTAGAGAATTTTTGAGGCCTCCTACCTTTTCTGAATGTGCCACTTAGAGCTGCAAAGTTTTCTGCCTCTTGAATCTAGAGAGGTCTCTTCTTACTCACGGTAATGTCCCTAGGCCCATTGGTAAGATCCAAAGGTTCACTTGGATCATCATGAGTTTCAGATTCTGTAGACTCTCTCTAAATCTCAGTATCATGCTCAATATCCATGTCTTGAGGGTTATGATGGACTTCATTGTCAATCTCTATACTTGAGCCTTTAGATCTTTTGAATGCAATATTTTCTTCAAAAGTGACATCTCTACTAACCTCAATAAACTTTTGAACTGGAATGTAAATTCTGAATGCTTTGGATGTTTCGTTGTAGCCCACAAAAATGCCGCTTTTGCCAAAAGGTTCCAACTTGGTTCTCTTCTCTTTGGGTACATGGATATATACTAGACTCCTGAAGATCCTCAAGTGACTGATATCAAGTTTGATCCCTGAGAATGTTTCTTCTAGAGTCATATCTTTCAATACACGGTGAGGGCATCTATTCGAAATGTGAATAGCAGTCCTAGATGCTTCGGCCCATAGGAAAGTCTACAGATCCTGATCATGAATCATAGCTTTTGCTACCTCAACTATGGATCTGATCTTTCTTTCTGCAACCCTATTTTGTTGAGGGTTATAGGGAACACAAAACTCCCTCTTGATCCCTGCCTCAACACAAAAATCATTAAAGCTACCCGAGGTGTATTCACCTCCATTGTCAAACCTTAAAACTTTAATTCTTTTCCTAGATAGATTTTCAACTAAAGCTCTAAATTCTTTGAATCTACTTATGACTTCATCAGATTCTTTTGATTTGAGATAGTAAATCCAAGTTTTCCTAGAGTAGTCATCTATAAATATTACATAATACAAGAATCCACTTGGGGAAGCAACAAACATAGGTCCACATAAATCAGAATGCATAAGAGCTAATTTCTCTTTAGACCTACTTTCACTATGATGAAATGGACTCTTAGTGTTCTTACCCATAGCACAACCTTTGCATGTATTATCATGAATATGACTAAGTATAGGCATACCTTTAACTATCTTCTCAAGAGTGGGGAGGGCTCAGAAATGAAGATGTCCAAGTCTTCTATGCCATAGCTCGCTTGATTTAGGTGCTTCATGAATGAGAGCTTGAACTGGACATGCTGAAATCTTATATAGGCTCTCATACCTATTCCCAATGACACAAGCTGATTTGATGTTGGACTTCTTAGGCCATGCAAGCACCCTTACCTCAGAAAATGCAATCTGATAACCCTTATCTTCTAGTGCTGATATGGAGATAAGGTTTCTTTTGATTCCTAACACAAACAAAATATCACTGAGATGAGAAATTCTAGAATCTAAGTTAAGAGAAGTGGTACCAAAACCTCTCACAGAATAGCGAGCATCATCACCAATGACCACATGAAGATTAGACTCTTTCTCCACTAAATCTGAGAGGTGTTCTCGATAGCTGGTGATGTGTCTAGATGCACCACTATCAATCAGCCAAGTATCACTATCTGAGGGTACATTGCTTAACAGAGCATAAATGAAAAGGAAGTCTCCAGTATTAGACTGATTTGAGACTTCATTTAAGTTTTCTACTTGTTTCTTAGACTAGGATAAACAGTCCCTTGCATAGTGACCGAATTTGTCACACCTAAAGCACTTGATGTGAGATAGGTCCTTTTTCTTTTTCTTTAGATCATGACATGGATTATACCTTAGATCTCTATTCCTCTTGAAATTTTTCTTCTGCCAATATCCTCCTTTCTTCTTGAAACATTGGGAAGCAAGGACATGATTGTCTTCATGAGTGTTTTTGATAACTCCTCTAGCAGCCAGTCAAGACTCTTTTTGAATACAGTCAGTCCTTAATCTATCAAACTTGGGCAGATCAGCTCTTGCACTAATTCCTTGAATGTAGGATTCCCAAGATACTGGAAGACCATTGAGGGCTAGCATAGTTAAATCATTTTCATCAACAATCTTTCCAATAGATGAGAGATGATCTCTCAAATCAAAAATCCTCATGAAGTAAGCCATGATGGATTCACCTTTAGCCATCTTGATGTGATGAAGTTGCTGTTTCAAAGCTAGAACACGACTAGTGTTGTTGATTTCATACATCTCCTCCAAGGTTTTGAACATTGTGCTTGTTATTTTCAGCTTGGAGATGATGAGAACAATGTGGTCCTTTACTGAATCAATTAAGATCTTCTGAGCTTGAAGATCTTTCTTCCTCCATTGGGCTTTTTCTCCTTTTGCCTGAGGCTTGAAAGATTCTTTGGTCACAAAGTCTGCAAGATCATTTTCATTCAACGCAAGCATGATGCGGACTCTCCATGATGTGAAATTGGAAGCCCCATCCAATCTATCTTCCACCCTAAGAACCATCTTGAAGAAGTGATAAGAGCAGAATTAGATAATTGGTTACTACAAATCTGATTATACTAATTCAAACTTGGCTCTGATACCATGTTAATTTTAGAAATCAGATTAATAGTAAGAAACAATAAAACATAAATGCTCACATAACGTGCATATACCCTTGGAAAGCCTCCCTCTTAGAGGTGAAAAACCTAGCAAGAAAATCTCAAATCTGATTTATATTAAGAGCAGAAATAGATTACAACTTCACCCAGCTAGGGCACGAAAGATAGATATCAAAATACAATATAATGTATCACAGATTCACTACACCAAGTAACAAGTTCATTGATGATTGTAGATCAAATCAATTATCAAACCATTGAACTTCTTGAATCATCAAACCCTTTGAACTAGTGAAATAGTTGAACCGTTGAACTAGTGAACCAGTTGAACCGTCGAACCATCAAACCAATTGAACCAGTTCAACTATCGGCGGAACCCTTGTACTGTCGAACCTTTGAACCCATCAAACCATTGAACCAGTTCAACTATCGGCAGAGCTCTTTCACTGTCGAACCTTTGAACCTGTGGAGCTTGATGAACTCGTTGAACCGATGAACCTGTCAAATGATTCAACCAACGACGAAACTCCTTTGAACTATTCTTGAAGAAGATCGCTGATGGATTATATTTCACAGAGTAGAATTCGGTAAGTGATTGCTGTGTATTGTGACTATCAGTCACTTTACATTTATAGGAGATTGCACAAACAATTTAGCACCAAATTACATATACATTACATTTGAAATAGGTCTTGACCTATTTGTAATTTCAAGATACATAAAATAATGAGTTCACCCAATTTGGGGCCTGCCTTAAACAGATAATACAACTGAGTTCTCAAAATGCTAAGGCCGATAGGCCATTCAGCATTTTATGACTAGGTCGGTCTCTAGAAGGGATCCGACCTAGCTACCAAAATCAACATAATTCACATATGCGAACCTCCCAACTACATGTATAAAATAAATCATTTTACTGCCAAAAAATACTGAGTGTTATGTAAAAATCATTTTCTAACACTGCTACTGCCAAAAAATACTGAGTGTTATGTATAGACTAAATCTGAAATACAGATTGATCTCTATCCATCCTCACAGATCAATTTTGATGTGTGAACCAGAGAAAATAATCACCCTAACATTTTTATGTGGAGTAGATTGTCTTAACAAATTTAAAATTGATTGTGAATTTCAAACTAGTAACACTATCTCCACCAAAAATAAAAAATATACGGGTTAACATTTTCCTTTTGCATTTTTTTTCTACCACAACAAAATAAAAATAAAAAATAAAAGGGGAATCTATCAGGGGTATTGAAACTGGGTTTCTATTTTAAAGATTTTAGAAATTACCTCATAATATGTCATTAGACTTCCCACATCCATAGTAATTAAGAGGAGGTTTTGGTAAGGATCAGAAAAATAGAGTCCGTAGATTTTGATTGGCAACAACAACATTTTTGGCAAAGTCTGTATCCCATATCTTCACATCCTCTTCTGATATATGGTTGGATTTTGCATGAGCATGGTATTTAAAATACTCTAATACAATCTCAAACACTTCACCATTTTTGATGTGATCATAGCAAAAATCAAGCATTAGAGGCTCCCCATTATCTGTGACTTCGATACAATGCTTTATGACCTTTGATTCCATTGCAACCTTTTTCTCCACTTTGAAAAACTTCAAAATCTCTCCCATCTTCAACCAACCTGAATGTAATGATAGTTGCTACCATTTTACTCTTCACAGAATTGAATGTGACCGTTGAATTTTAGATATACCGTAATTTTAGTATCTCTTTGGGTGCCCACTATCAGTCGTTTATTATGGCGTTTCAATTTTTTTATTTAATTTTATTTGTTCTCCAATCATTTTTTTCTCTTTTTTTAATTTTATTAATTTTGGTTATTTTATGCGGGTGGCGTAATTAATAGAAAATATTTAATTAATTTGTTCCTCTTTTCATTTATAATTACAACCAAAAAATGAGTGCTCTCATCTCCACCCATGTAGTGAGTGTAATTGGCCTCTACACAAAAATAGGTTTATTTCTACTCAAGTTGTTGCTTTTAGATTTAATAGTAGGAGGTCATTCATGTACATGTAAATTTAAAATGCCTTATTTACATTCAAACATTTTCATATTATAGGTTTTTGGGGGAAACCCATGGAGTTGCCTGGGTTGGTTGCCAATGTTTTTGGTGGAAACCCATGGAGTTTCCTTGGGTTGGTTGTAGATGTTTTTGGTGATTAGACAATTTTAGTGGAGATGAATACATGTGTATATGTTTATTTCTGTAGCTATTAGGAAAAATCATTCATTATTGTTGTCATAATCTTATTGTCCATTGCCAAATTTTGGCTATTGACAAGCCACATTGTAAATGGAAATAATTTTGTAATGATTTTTAAAAAAATCACTCGAAGCTGTGGTAAATGTTTTCCTAGTTGAATAGTAGCCACAAATTAATATTGAGCATCAATTTTAATTATTCATCTTGATGGATTTAATATTTTTTGAAATCTCATTCTAATAACATTTGGAACTAATTATTTTGAAATCAATTATGGATTGGGGAAACTTGAGTTATTTAAATTAGAATAATCGTTCATCCATGAATTTTGAACAAAGATTTTGTATTTAGGTCTTTAATGAAACAAACAAATAATGAATTTCCCTAACTTCTGTTAATATTTATGAATGCAATATTTACTAATTCCTACTAAAACTATATATAATGCTTTTAGTTCAGGTTCAAAAAATGAAGATTATTTGGCACTTCTAAGATGAGATTCTAATATAGTATTGTATATAGTTTTGTAAAGTGATTTTTCAATTGGAAAAGCACATGAAGAATTTGTAATGTCCACTTCTAGACACATGGTTAGTCCATCATGGAGTTCTCGTGGGCTAACAGTTTGGTTAGGGAGCTATGGTTAGTTTGGCTCTGGAGGTCTTTGTCGGTGCTAGGGTTATGGTTCATATTCAGTGGATTTAGTTGGCACCTTCATGGTTGGCTCACTGGGCTCTTGATCGTTACTTACTACTTTTAGTAAGTCCAGGTACTATGTCAATTAGATTTTCAGGGTTGGATTAGATGTGTTTCGTCGAGACCTTTCTGACAAGCTAAAGATCATGGAATTCTGACACCGTCTTCATATTTATTTTAAAGTCTGAAGATTTATTAATGTTATATTAATATGGACTTTATTATAAATAATGAAAAAAGTGAAATTAATGAAATAGATACATAAAGTGAAATTAAATTGTTATTTTCCCTCCTAATTGCCCAATGCCTATCTTGGAGGAAGATAAAAAGGTAATTTGGAGCTCATTTGATTTTATGCTATGTTTTATGACTTTGCTTATGAGAGCTCTGCTAGGGTTTCTGGAGTTGTGTCTTCGAATTAGGATTTTGGAGACGAAAACCTGCATCAGTGATGGTATCCCATAGGTGTGAAAGACCACCCAATGGTGCATTTGTGAGTGGATGCATCTGGCATTCGCATTCATGCTTCAATGGGGTTTTGGAATGGAGTTTTGGTGCTGATTTGTCATATCTAATACTAGTGATTGAATGTTTTGATTTTATGAGGAGTTGAGAGCATATTTCAGTGTGTAGAAGGTAGTTCTTGCTGTTATGTTGAGTCCCCTTGCTGGCTGTACCATTTGGGAGCAGGTAGTACCTCTTGGCAACTCATTTCATGAGATTTTTGGCACCTATCTTGTTTTAGCTTGGTCATATGGCTTAGTTAGACATTTTAGTCAGTGTATGCAGCAGATACAAAGAGAGTTCAGACTTCTATGTGCAATTTTCCTTGGCAGCCATGGCCATTGTGTATGAGGAAAAATTGATTTAATAAAACTAAACAAATCAAAGAACCCAATAACATAAAGAAAATGAATTTAAATAAAAGCCATGACAAATAATCAATGAAATAAAGACTTTTACCGAAATTTGTATTGTTTCCTTTGGATTGAATGTAGATTGCTCAATAAAGTTGTGAAACCATAGCTGCAACAAGCAAGTAGTGTGCTCAAGAGATCAATGTCAAAAGATTGTAAGAGTGCTCAATCGACGCATTTTGTACGCTCAAAGCTTTGTTAAATATGCCTGAGAATACGATCGAAGAGAGAGATAATGAAGGAGATGAGGGGGGTTTATATAGATTTCAACAGAGATTGATCAACGGTCCAGATAATTTAGAAGAATCAACAAAGGAGAATAGTTGAGGAACGTGCAACGAATAAGAAGAAGACATGTGTCTTGCTTTCTTTTACATGAGAGGAGTTATCAAGAATAGAAGAATGAGTTAACTGAAGAGATAAATCAATTAAAAGAATAAAACAATCAGTTAAGTGATTTAAAACAAGAAGAGATTTGCATGAGAAAAGAAGATATTTTGCTTTATTAAATATAGAAAGCTTGAGTTATTTTAGAGATAACTCAAATTTAGAAGAAAAAGCAATTTAAATAAATAATTGATTTATTTAAATTTAGAGAAGATATTTTGGAAGAAATAATTAAATAATTAGAATTATTTAATTTAGAAGATTTAAAAACAAATTAAATAAATAAATTTATTTAATTGTTGTGCATGATTTTGGAAGAATAATTTTGATTTAATTAAATAATATAAATTATTTAATTTTAGATAAGAGGGAATTTGTTGAATTAATTAAATAATTGGATTTATTTAATTAATTTAGATTTGAAATTTGGAAAGAGGATAATTAAATAATTTAAAATTATTTAATTGTGGAAGAATAATAGAGGAATTTGATTTAATTAATTAAATAAAGAGAATGTATTTAATTAATGTTGAAAGTATGTGATTTAGAAGAATTTGGTGAAATTAATTAAATAATTAGATTATTTAATTAACGTTGAAATGCAAGTGATTAGACAGATTATGAAATGCAAGTGATTCGACGACACGGTCATTTTAGGGTGTCTACATTTTGCCCCTCTTTGATGCGATGCAGTTTATAGTGTTGCGTCAAAGAAAATGATTGTTGAAGACATGATACAATTTTGATGCCCTAGTGTAGGTAGTTGCCCCAGCGTATGCCCCCTTGAGAGGAAAGATAGGGAAGTGACAGAAGAACTGTGTTGACGCTCGACTAGAAGATTTGTTGGAGATAGGTGAGGTTGGGTTGATGATAGATAGAAGAAAGGAGATAGGAGAGAACATGAGAGAAAGATTGTTGATTGATCATTGCTGGAAAACTATATAAGGCCATGGAAAAATGGATGGTGTAATGAATGAGCTTGTTGTAATGGTTTCACATTTGTTTATAAAGAGCAATCCTTATTTTTGATATAGCACGTGGATAGTTAGCCACCAAGGTATAAAAGACCAAGGTGCAGTAATATCTGAGTGCATGGACATTGACTCTGCAAGCAAGTGGTTTGAACTTAGATCCTTTAGACATAATATAACCTTGTTGGAACATGTGAATAAGCCATAGTCTTGAACATAAAATAAACTTCAATACATGTAAATGCAAGAAGAATATTAAATATCTAAGATGCTAGGTTGTAACACACACAAGATAAATAGAATGCTAAGAAAGATGCTAAAGATCATTCCTCAAACACGGCACACAGAAAGCAAATGACTATTCCCCCAATCCATACTGTATCGCAACATACCAAGATTATAGATAAATCAAGGTAGCCTTGAATAGGTAATGGAAAAGGAACAAAAGATAAACCAAAAAGCAAATTGACTGACTTACAAAGTAAACATACAGCCAACATATTCTCTTGCCAAAGAGGTTGCTCAGGATAGATTGGATAGGAAAGATAACAGCCTTATCGTGGGAACTCGGTGTCTGTTAAAGGTTGCTATCTACCTAAAAAGACAATGTCTTGCTGCAGGAAATGCCACATGTCGCAAGAGATGCGTGTGTTGGTCTCGATCATGGAACACTTTGCAGAAGACAATCTTGTTGATCTAGGGCTTTGGTTAAGCGGGACTTAGCTGATGTTGGCAATTGGTATGCAGGATAGTAGAAGACTCTGGAAGGAAGATGCTTTGCTTCAGGTTTGTTAAGGACTTTTGCTTTGAAAGGATGCGCTAGCTTGCTGCTTGAGTTAGTCAAGTCGAGGCGAATGGATTTTGACAAACGGAAGACTAGAACGATGGAAGTGCTAATGGATTGGGACGGGTGGAGAATGATGGATTGTGTGTGCCGGAGTACTGGATACATCCTTCGTATTCCAGACTGCCTACATACCTTGTATCCACGGGATCAAGGCACATGACGATGAAAGATGAAAGTGATAAATATGTAGTTCTAGATAGAGTGATGAAATGGGTCAAGATGAAAAGGAGGGGATCTTATGTACCTGAGTACTGGATACTTCATTCGTATTCCAGACTGCCTACATACCCATATCCATGGGATCAAGGTACCGTAAGATTGAGAAGAGATAATATGTAGTTCTGGTTGGTGTGATGATGTGGGAAAAGTGCTGAGAAGATAACATCCTTATCGTAGGAGCGATGTGTCCGTTAAAGGGTGTTACCTGTGGAAATGAGAAAAGATTGAAGTATGCGCTACGAACCATGAACAAGGAACCAATCCTAGACCGAAGTTAAGGAAAGAGTTGCCCCCATTTTGGTAGAGGAAACTGTGTGGGTGACTACCGAAGAAGACACCGAAAGACTTGACTCAGGACAAGACAGTGTTAATTGTAGACACAGACCAAGTCAAGGGGAGACGATGATGGACACTGACAAATTTCCAAGCTATACTAGATAGGGAGATGGAAATGCAAACAAGGCCAATGGTTTTATTATGGATGAATGGAAAGTGCGTTGCGAACTGGACAAGGAGTGGATAGGACTCAATAGACGATGGATGCTGACTCTACACATAGCGCCTGTTTGCCAGGTTTTCACTATGGTACTTATCCAAGGCGCCTGTTTGCCAGGTTTTCACCAGAGGACGGATTTTTTTGTTTTTTTTGTTTTTTTGTTTTTGTTTTCTTTTTTTTTTGTTTGTTTTTTTTTTTGGAATACTCTAAGGATCAGGCATAGAACTTCTTGAGATGGACACTGTTAAGTGGCTCATCTAGAGGAATGTCATCAGGTGTAGCTAAAGTATAAGCTCCTGATCCATATGCTGCTGTGACAATAAAGGGGCCTAACCCGTTAGGCTCAAACTTTCCCTTCTTTTCTTGATTTGCTTGATTTCTCTGATTCTCTTTAAGTACAAGATCACCAACTTGAAACCATATTTCTTTGATCTTTTTGTTGTAATTACGCCGGAGGTGGTTTTGGTAGACATGGAGATGATTAAGTGCGGCAAGGCACCTCTCATCCAGTAGTTCAAGCTCAGCTAATCTGGAAGTGCGATATTCATCTCCGTCGATCAGGTCCTGCATGGAAACTCTGAGGGATGGGATCTTGACCTCTATAGGTAGGATGGCTTCAAAGCCAAAGACCAAGGCATAGGGTGTGGCACCCGTTGGTGTTCTGATACTAGTGCGGTAGGCCCATAGGGCGGGATTGAGTTGCAAGTGCCAATCACAACCAGCTTCATTGACTGTTTTCTTGAAGATTTTGAGAATGGTTTTATTGGAAGCCTCAGCTTGGCCGTTACTCTGCGGATAGTAGGGAGTTGAAAAGCGATGTTGGATATTGTATTGTGTGCACAAGGCATGGACATCTTAGTTCTTGAATGGTCTCCCATTATCAGTGACAATGGCTTGGGGAATACCATACCGGCATATGAGGTAGTTTAGGATAAACTTGGCTATTTGCTTACCGGTGATATAGGTCATAGGAATGGCTTCCACCCACTTCATAAAATACTCAGTGGCGGTAATGATAAACTTGTGGCCATTGGAGGAGGAAGGGTGGATTTGTCCTACGAGGTCGAGACCCCATTGAGAAAATGGCCATGGAGTTGTCATGGGTTGTAATTCATGAGCTAGGGCGTGAATCAGATCTCCATGCTGCTGGCATTGTAGACATTTCTTAGCGAACTATGCAGCATCTTGCTCTATTGTAGGCCAGTAATAACCTGTTCTGAGTATCTTCTTAGCAAGATTAGGACCGGTAGAATGTGTGCCACAGACACCTTCGTGTATGTCTCGTAAGGTAGCTTCGGCTTCTTCCACGTTAAGACATCGTAAGAGGATACCATCGAGACTCCGGTGATATAGTGTATCACCCAGAATGATGTAACGGGAGGATTGACGGATAAAGGTTTTGCGTTGGGTGGATGATAGGTCAGGGGGAAAGGTATTGTGTTTGAGGTATTCATAGATATCTTTGTACCATGGGGAATTGGGACCAACAAGTTCGCAAATGATTTCAGTAATAGGAACATCGACGGCTAGTATCAACAATTGCTCGATCAAGAATTCACATTTCTGTGTATTAGCAGGCATGTCAATCAGTGACCCTATAGAAGCCATAGAATCTATAGCTTTGTTATGCTCTCTTGGAATTTGCTCAAATGTGATGCTAGAAAAGTGTGGTTTGTAGGCATCCACTAGTTGCTTGTAGGGGACAAACTTTTCGTCCTTTGTTTGGTATTCATCCATGACTTGGCGAATGACTAGCTATGAGTCTCCATATACTTGTAATTCTGTGATGTCCCATTGAACTCCTGTATTGAGACCTATAAGGAGTGCTTCATACTCGGCTATGTTGTTGGTGCAAGGGAATGCAAGCCGATATGACTTAGGAATATAGTCATTTTGAGGTGTGACAAACAAGATGCCAGCCCCTGATCCATGCTGTGTAAGAACCATCAAAGTATAACTTCCACATTATGGAGTTAGCAAGAGTGAAGATATTTTCATCAGGAAAGTCAGCTACCATAGGATGTGTATCTTTCATAGGTGCTTCTACTAGTTGATCTATGAGGGCTTGTCCTTTGATCGCCTTACGATCCGTGTACTCGATATCGAACTCACTAAGGATCATGACCCACTTAGCTAGTCTGCCTGTGAGAGCTACTTTTGCTAGTAGATATTTCAAGGGATCGATCTTTGCTATCAGATTTGTGTGTTGGTTCAACATGTAATGCCGCAACTTTTGGGAGGCGAGCACTACTGCTAAACAAGCCCTTTCCATTGGTGAATAATTGAGCTCATAGCCCACCAAGGTTCTGCTAATGTAATAAATTCCATGCTCCTTTCCTGTGCCATCATTTTGTGCTAGCAGGGCCCCTAGGGCCGAGTTTGTGGGAGAGATGTATAATATCAACGGTCTGTCTGCAACTGGTGGAACTAATACAGGAGGTGTAGCCAAATACTCTTTAAGTTGATCAAACGCTGCCTGACACTTGTTGTCCCATTGAAATGAGACATCCTTTCGGAGCAAGTGTTGAAATGGTTGACATTTATCTGCTAGCTGTGATATGAAATGCCGAATGGACTGCAACCTTCCCTGAAGGCTCCTTAGTGCTTTAAGGTTCTTGGGTGGAGGCATCTCCACTATAGCCTTTACTTTTGCTGGATCGACTTCGATGCCTCTACGAGATACTATGTATCCCAATAGCTTCCCTGATGTTACACCGAATACACACTTCTTTGGATTGAGTCTTACTTGGTATTTTTCAAGCCTGTCGAAGATCTGTCCTAGAACCTGTATGTGATCCGCCCTAGAAGATTTAGCTAGTATATCATCAACATAATCTTCCATGATGTAATGAAAGAGATCGTGGAAGATCACTGTCATTGCTCTCTGATAGGTTGCTCCTGCATTTTTCAGACCAAACGGCATGACACACCAACAATAATTGCCCCAAGGACAAGTAAATTTTGTTTTATGTTGATCTTCTTTAGCTATCCTTATCTAATTGTAACCGGAGAATCCGTCCATGAGAGAAAGCATCTCGTGACCTGCTGTTAAGTCCACTATAATGTCAATGTTTGGTAGTGGAAAGTCATCTTTAGGACATGCCTTGTTGAGATCTCTGAAATCATTACACATGCAGATGTGTCCATTGGGTTTAGATACGGGTACAATGTTGGAGACCCAATCTGAATAATCAATAGGTCGTATGAATTTTGCATCTAATAATTTCTGTATTTCCACCTTTACCAAGAGAGCGATCTATGGGTGCATCTTTTTCAACTTCTATTTGACTAGTTTCACTTTGGGATCAACTGTGAGATAATGAACTACTAGCTTAGGGTCGAGCCGTGGCATATCTGCATAGGTCCATGCAAAGTTGATGGTTCGTTGCAAGAAGAAGTTGTTAAGATTTCTATGCTCTGTTTCAGATAATGATGCTGCTAGGAATGTGGTCTTTGGATTTTGTTCTGTGCCAAGATTTATTTCTGTAGAATCTTCCACTAGGAGAGCTGATTTCTCTTGATACTTAGATGGTAGGGGAAGGTCAAATCCTCCATCCTCAGGTGCCACAGTTGGGTTTTCACCTTTGGATATGTCCTTTGTTTTTACTATTTTGTGATCAGGAGGTGCCACAGTGTGGTTTTCACCTAGAGATCTTTCTTTCTTTTCACTTTTGCGACTGGAGGATTTGGCATTCTCACCAAAATAAGCCGTTGGCTCTAGTTCCATTACAAAACCTACTTTATGATCGCCCAGAGGGATACCTTCCCGAAGTCCCATGAACTCAACTAGAGCTTCGTCATTCTGAAATACATCTATAACAGGGGACCCTTGTTGGTCCCAATTGATAAGTTCAGGGTAGACAAGTGTTACATTCTGGGTGCTAGTAGTGGAGGTTAAGGATACGGAGGATAGTGTAAAAATAGAGGATTCTGTGAATAGGTTGGTCATATGGAGGGATGAGTCATCGATGATATCCTCTGTAGACGTCGAATCAGTGGGAAAAGTGTCACCCACCTCGTCAAGGATATACTCGATGTCTAAGGCATGCGGTACCTTCTGACCAAATCCTAATCCCTTCTTGTCTAGCTTCTTTGTCACAACAATGGGTTCCATAGTTCCTTGATTCTGTTTCCCAAGGCTACCTTTGCCTTTATAGCCCATGTTTTTCACTATCCTTAAGCTATTGCCATATTGCTTGACTGGTATTGTGACTGGTTCTTTCTCCTTATAGAGCCAAGAAGAAATGTCCTCAATAGTTTCCTCTTCCAATAACCGTCCATGTTGGAATTGGATTAGGAATGTTGGGGGAGGAATAGCTGCTTTTTTGGTTACTTTGGCAATGGGTGGTTGGCCGTAAGATTTTGGAGATAAAAGCATCTGCCCTACACAACAAGATTGTGAGATATCATAAGTGCCAAAGCCTATATCTCGGATGCGAGCTGTGATTTTGGGGAGGGGTGTAGATTCACTTGTAGAGGCTTGCGTCAGAGTTTCAGGATCAACACATAGCGGGGATTCAAGGGCTTTTTCATTTTTAGGCACTTGGTTGCAATTCTTATAGCTTCCTTGCAAGACACGACAGAATTCAAAAGGATTGGGGTCTCCTGGGATAGTGATCTCCATACCATTGTATGGGAACTTTAGAGACTGATGGTACGTGGAGGGAACAACTTTCATTGCATGGATCCATGGGCGGCCTAGGATAATGTTGTAAGGCAGCTCAATATCAAGGACTTGACACTGGGTTTCAAGCATGACAGGGCCCAGTTGTATAGGCAAGTGGATAACACCTTCTGAACAGCGTTCAGCATCATCATACCCCTTGATTGTAATACTATGATCAATGTTGACGTGATCCTCAGAGTATCCCAATTGCTTTAGTAACTTTAAAGAACAGATGTTGAGACCAACACCACCATCTATGAGTATGTGTTTGATTTTGTGCTTATGGATGAGAACTTCAATATGAAGGGCATCATTGTGACAAGGATCATGGGATGGGAGATCTTTCTCAGAGAAGACCACATTGTAAGGCGAAGCAATGTTACCTACTATAGCTTGGAAATCCGCGACCGCTATGTTGTTAGGAATGGAAGACTCTTGGAGGGCTTTTTCTAGCACCACTCTATGTGCAGGTGATGACCGTAGAAGGTCCAAAATAGAGATATGTGCTGGTGTTCTCCCTAGATGTTTGACAAGATTATAATCAGATTGGACCGGAAGCCTAGGTGTAGGAGCACGAATGGTGACATGACCACGATGAGTAGTAACAGCACAATCCGTAGATTTGCCTTTGATTGTGAGGGTAGACACTCGACTCTCTTCAAAACAACCTACAATGGAATCGAAGGATGTGGAAGCATGATTGATACCTTTACCTCTATCCTGAGGAGGAGGTGGACCGTGATGAGGAAATGGTTCCTTGTACATGTCGAGATCTTTGTTCGTGTGTTGAACAGGTGATTCATCCTCAAAAGTGATTTGATTACCGTCGATGAGGTTTTGGATTAGGTGCTTGAGCTTCATGCACGACGCAGTTCTATGACCTTTGCTCCTATGGAACTCACAATATTCATTGTCTCTATAACGTGCAGTTTTGTAGACAGGTTCTCCATATGGGGGAGCATTAGGTAAGGTGATGAGCCCTTTCTACAAAGCTTGCTGTAAGACCGATTCGATGGGCACTCCCAAGGGAGTGAATTGACGTCACGGAGGGTAATCTTGTTGAGGCCGCTCTTGTTGTCGTTGCTGTTGGTTTTGATAAGGCTGCCTTTGTTGCTGCTATTGTTGAGGTGGAGCTTGACTTGGTTTGGAGAGCTGTAGCGGTGTTTGTAACATTTGGACATGCTTAGTATCAACCACCCCATCGTTGACCACGTTCTTGTTTTTGTTCCAATATTTGGGTTTGTCGTTCGATTGTTGATGAGAAGCGCTATCTTTCGTTTCTTTAAAGATTTTGACCACACCCTTAGCAATGAGGGCCTTCTCAATATTGATTTCCTTGTATGTGATTTCATCAAAGGTTGTAGCACTAAGAATTTGCAAATAGAAACCTAACTCTTGGTTGAGGTTCTGCACAAATATGCTAACAAGCTGTTTCTCTGGAATCTTCAAAGGGAATTTGCTAGCGATTTGTCTCCATCGTTGAAGGAAAGAAATGAAAGTTTCACCATTTTTCTGTTTATTGTTGCATAGATTAGTCATAGAAATCTCATGCTCTGCGTTGTAAGAAAAATGGGTGGCAAACTTCTCTGCTAGCTTGTTGAAAGACTTGATACCCATAGGTAAGTGTGAGAACCATTCTATTGCTTGACCTCCAAGACTGCGAGGAAAGAGATGCATAAGATATGTGTCGTTATGTGAGACCTCAAAGAAAGCAAGATAGAATTCCCTAAGATGGTCTTTTGGGTCACCTTTTCCTTTGTATTTATCAAACTTGGGAATAGTGAAATTTTGAGGAAAAGGGATCATTGGTAATGACCGATCAAAAGGATAAGGACACACTTCCTCTAAAGAGAAGATCTTCTTGGTGTGGCCAAACGTAAGATCAAATAGCTGTTGTTGCACTTCTATGATCTTTAACTCCATAGTCGTGGGCAGGGTTGGTAACATCTCCTGTTGTCCAAACAGTGGTTGGTGTTGCCCATATGGAAGATTATAATGTAATCCATGTGCACTGGTATTATAAGGGTCGTAAGATTGATTGGGATCATACGGGTTGTATGATTGGTTCAGATTGGGTTGGAATTGGAGGCTTTGATTTGGAAGAGATGAAGGTGGCGCTAGGTAAGAGTGCTGGCTTTGTGATGGTTGAAGAAAAGTATTGGGTGGAGGAAAGCTAAAGTGCGTTTGATTGGGTTGTGATGGCAGCACATAGCTTTGGGAAACTTGATGTTGGGAATGTTGAGAGTGGCTAGGTAATGTGTGAAAGAAGTTGAACGAGGAAGAACGTTGTGGAGGAGGGACATAGGTAGACGTGATTTGCGACGGTTGGGGTTGATTGAGGATGAGAGTAGAAGAATGCTGTGGTTGGGGTTGCTTAAGGACAAGAGTAGAAGAATGTTGTGGTTGGGGTTGCATGACTCTAATTGGTTGAGAGACATGAAGGTGTGATGATATAGGAGGTGGCATTTGGTGAGACCCTTGTTGCATGGCTACATAATTGTTCCCCAGATTGTAATTTGGTGGGAAACCTTCGCATGATGGGGTAACCAAGATTCCACTTGCAACCGGTGTGGACACTTTAGGAGGTGGTTGCATATTCGATCGAGCTAAGGTGGCTTGCTTAGCTAACTCTGCTTGATGTTGGAGAGTTTCTTGTTGGTTTTTATAGATCTCCATAGGAGTTAAAAGTGGTGATATGGGCCTCTCCCCTGTTGGGTTTTGAAAAGGGGGGTTCCTATACTGCGAGCCTTGTGTAGGTAAGGACGTAGTCACCGTGGACATGGTTTGCATCGCTTGTATGGTATCTTGGGTATTGTTGTCCTCCTTGAGAGTGGATAAATCAAAATCTTGAGGCAACTTGGCACCTTGCTCTGCAAGCAAGCGAAAGAAACGATCCTGGTTCTCACTAAGGATTTTGTCAAAGGCGGCCACGACTCTAGGCTCTTGTATGATTTCATCAAGATCTTGCCCATCTACTTGAGAGGATTGACCTATTTCAAAGTGTTGCTCTTCTTGAGATGGGACTAAATCTATAGTATAACCTTGAGGGACAAAATCTGGAGGCAAGCCAGTGGTGTATTGCGGTGTACTTATCAAAGGGATCGTATCCTCTTGAGGATTGCTTGGTTGGTCGACGTGCGGCATGTTCAGAGAGCTGATTGGTTTTGCCGCGGGTGTACTAGGAGTAAGCTTGGGAGTGATGTTGAGATGACCTGATTGTGGTGTGCGAGGAGGTGACTTGCGCTTCTTAGAGACAACTTGCTTGGACTTCATAGTTTGCTGGAGCCTAGTGGTTACCATGGAATACACTAGGACAAGAAAGGTAATGCTGGGTTTTTGTGAGATGCTTTGAGAAACGGACAAACTCTGATGCACAAAGTACTAGACCAAAAGCGCTATACTGTTTGACCAGAGGCACAGGACTGTGCAACCAAAAGCGTGCTACTGTGATGCCAAAGGCGACGGACTGAGCTACTAGAAGCGAGTTACTACTATGCCAAAGGTGAGCTACAGTGACCAAAAGCGAGCTACTGCTATACCAAGGGCGCTGAAGTAGAGTTTTTACCAGAGGTGAATTACTGCTATGCCAAAGGTGATCTACTGTACTACCAAAGGTGAGCTGTTGTAATACCAGGGGCGCTGAAGTAGTGTCTGATGTTTCTAAATAGCAAAATTTTTAAGGATTTGTTTCTGATTGGATTTGTTGGCAAGAGAAAACACAACAAACAAAGTTGGCACAAACAAGGGACTGACACAACAGATAGTGTATGTTCAAGGCTCCAAACAAGCCCAATGTTTCCACAGGTATAAGACAATTGCAATCAATAACAAGCACTTATTATCCCTAGAGATAAGGTTTCATTGCAGTAGATTAGCTCACAGCTTAATACTCCGTCGATAAAAATATCATTCCATAAAGGTGTCAGATATTTAGTATCTTTGTGAGAGACAATAGGTAGGGATATCTCACCCTCCCCTTCGAAAGCTCAAGTAGGTCACAAGAGCTTTATGTCCAAGGGAATACTATCTCTTCTCAAGGGAGCCAATGGTGAGTATCTTAAGGGCTTAAATTGATTCCCCTTGCACTGATGATTACCGCAATATTCAGAGGTAGGTCAAGTAGTCTCTATCTAAAATGGTTCTTAGTGACTTTGAGGGACCAACGCTTTACGAGAAATGCGATAAGCTACTAAAAGCTTTAACCAATCCTACTAAGAGTTTCAAACACTTCGCTCAATGTGAAAATCATTTCCACAAAGAGCTAATACACCTCTTTTCAGTTTGGCACCACAAGGTAAGGCTGACGTCAGTTAGGACTTGGCTTTCACCTTATCCCTCTTATATAGCGGTTCAAAGGAAAACTCCACTTAGAGTCGTCCCTTTTGGATGAAGCGCAATCCAAAAGCGGGCCCTTCTAAAGAAAGTACAGAAAAGTAAGAGCAAGCATGTCAAACAAAGGTTCAATTGTCCCGTTATAAGAAAAATAAGGTGCAACTAAACTAGGCACACACCCGTTTGTAGTTGTAAATTGTCCCTTATGAAATGAAGTGTTTGGCATTCATGTCCATTGTCCTTTAGAAAATTAGTATGTCCCTAAGACTTAGATTTGCAAAAAAGATTTGTTCAATTATCCTTTTAAGCATGCAATGTGTTTCTAAGACTTAGTGAGATAAATCAAAGAGGTCTTCAATGCTTGTCCTGCATGAACATGTTAAAAACACCTATTTGCTCTATGTGAGTAATAAGAAGCTGCAACAAGTCAGTCAGTTCCACCAAAAATTCACAAGTTAGCAAAAACTAAATCAATTTAGACCAAAAGCGCTGCACAATCTTACCATAAGCGACCTACTGTATTTCAAAAGCATTGTAACACAGACCAGAAGCGTCGCAGAATATTACCAGAAGTGCTGAAAAATAACCAGAAGCGCCGTACTGTGCATCTAGAAGCATGATACTGTTATGCCAAAAGTGATGTAGTGTTTACCAGAAGCGTTGCAAGATACTACCAGATGCGCTGAAAAATAACCAGAAGCGCTGTACTGTGTATCCGGAAGTGCGATACTGTTATACCGAATGCGCCGCACGGTTTCAAATCATAAAAAAAGTAGTTTTTGTCAAAAGAACTAGATCAAAATGGGGTTTCATGGTTGATCTACTGTCCTGAGCAATAATACCTAATAGATCTGAATCTTGAAATCCAGAAAACTCAGAAAGTGTAACAACACAATAGATTAACCCAACTACCAAAGATACCCCTAAATAAATCAGCTTAGGATGTATCAAAAGCAGGTTTGCCAGGCAAATACCATAGCTTGTCAGACAAATGAATAAAATATGCAATGAGAAAACCCTGCAAAAACACAAGATGAAGTCAAAAACCTAATTTAGCCAAAAGCGCCTAACGATGCTACCAGTCGTGTTGTTCTGTGGTACCGAGAGTGCTTCTCTGTGCTGCCAGAAGCACTGTAGTGCCCCCGAGGGCGCTAGATTGTACCTCCAATAGCACTTAACAATGCTGCCAGAAGTGCTTTACGATGTCGTTTGTGCTATACCATACTGTGACTTAAAAAAAAAAATTCTCAAAGAAACAAAGGGATTAGTGGGTCCCACCGGGCGTGCCAGAATGTGTATGAGGAAAAATTGATTTAATAAAATTAAACAAATCAAAGAACCCAATAACATAAAGAAAATGAATTTAAATAAAAGCCATGACAAATAATTAATGAAATAAAGACTTTTACCGAAATCTGTATTGTTTCCTTTGGATTGAATGTCGATTGCTTAATAAAGTTGCGAAACCATAGCTGCAACAAGCAAGTAGTGTGCTCAAAATATCAATGTCAAAAGATCGTAAGAGTGCTCAATCGACGCGTTTTGTATGTTCAAAGCTCTGTTAAGAATGCCTGAGAATACGATCGAAGAAAGAGATAATGAAGAAGATGAGGGGGGTTTATATAGATTTCAACAGAGATCGATCAACGGTCCAGATAATTTAGAAGAATCAACGGAGGAGAATAGTTGAGTAACATGCAACGAATAAGAAGAAGACATGTGTCTTGCTTTCTTTTGCATGAGAGGAGTTATCAAGAATAGAAGAATGAGTTAACTGAAGAGATAAATCAATTAAAAGAATAAAACAATCAGTTAAGTGATTTAAAACAAGAAGAAGAGATTTGCATGAGAAAAAAAGATATTTTGCTTTATTAAATATAGAAAGCTTGAGTTATTTTAGAGATAACTCAAATTTAGAAGAAAAAGCAATTTAAATAAATAATTGATTTATTTAAATTTAGAGAAGATATTTTGGAAGAAATAATTAAATAATTGGAATTATTTAATTTAGAAGATTTAAAAACAAATTAAATAAATAAATTTATTTAATTGTTGTGCATGATTTTGGAAGAATAATTTTGATTTAATTAAATAATATAAATTATTTAATTTTAGATAAGAGGGAATTTGTTGAATTAATTAAATAATTAGATTTATTTAATTAATTTAGATTTGAAATTTGGAAAGAGGATAATTAAATAATTTAAAATTATTTAATTGTGGAAGAATAATAGAGGAATTTGATTTAATTAATTAAATAAAGAGAATGTATTTAATTAATGTCGAAAGTATGTGATTTAGAAGAATTTGGTGAAATTAATTAAATAATTAGATTATTTAATTAACATTGAAATGCAGGTGATTAGACAGATTATGAAATGCAAGTGATTCGACGACACGGTCATTTTAGGGTGTCTACAGCCGTACCATGCTGAGGAGGTCGTGGGTTTTGTGGAGCCTTCTTTCCTTCATTTGTAATACCAATTTGATCCTATTTGAGGCACTTTAGGCATTATTCTATGTCGCTATCATTTGTATGAGCTAAATTAGAATAATCATTCATCCATGAATTTTGAACGAAGATTTTGTATTTAGGTCTTTAATGAAACAAACAACTAATGAATGCAATATTTACTAATTCCTACTAAAACTATATATAATGCTTTTAGTTCAAGTTCAAAAAATAAAAATTATTTGGCACTTCTAAGATGAGATTCTAATATAGTACTGTATATAGTTTTGTAAAGTGATTTTTCAATTGGAAAAGCACATGAAGAATTTGTAATGTCCCCTTCTAGACACATGGTTAGTCCATCATGGAGTTCCCATGGGCTAATAGTTTGGTTAGAAAGCTATGGTTAGTTTGGCTCTGGAGGTCTTTGTCGGTGCTAGGGTTATGGTTCATATTCAGTGGATCTAGTTGGCACCTTCATGGTTGGCTCACTGGGCTCTTGATCGTTACTTACTATTTTTAGTAAGTCCAGGTACTATGTCAGTTAGGATTTTCAGGGTTGGATCAGATGCATTTCGTCGAGACCTTTCCGACGAGCTAAAGATCATGGAATTCTGACACCGTCTTCATATTTATTTTAAAGTCTGAAGATTTATTAATGTTATATTAATATGGACTTTATTATAAATAATGAAAAAAGTGAAATTAATGAAATGGAGACATAAAGTGAAATTAAATTGTTATTTTCCCTCCTAATTGCCCAATGCCTATCTTGGAGGAAGATAAAAAGGTCATTTGGAGCTCATTTGATTTTATGCTATGTTTTATGACTTTGCTTATGAGAGCTCTGCTATGGTTTCCGGAGTTGTGTATTCGAATTAGGATTTTGGAGACAAAAACCTCCATCAGTGATAGTATCCCATAGGTGTGAAAGACCACCCAATGGTGCCTTTGTGAGTGGATGCATTCGACATTCGCATTCATGCTTCAATGGGGTTTTGGAATGGAGTTTTGGTGCTGATTTGTCATATCTAATACTAGTGATTGAATGTTTTGATTTTATGAGGAGTTGAGAGCATATTTCAGTGTGTAGAAGGTAGTTCTTGCTGTTGTGTTGAGTCCCCTTACTAGCCGTACCATTTGGGAGCAGGCAGTACCTCTTGGCGGCTCATTTCATGAGATTTTCAGCAGCTATCTTGTTTTAGCTTGGTCATATGGCTTAGTTAGACATTTTAGTCAGTGTATGCAGCAGATACAAAGAGAGTTCAGACTTCTATGTGTAATTTTCCTTGGCAGCCATGGTCGTACCATGCTGAGGAGGTCGTGGGTTTTGTGGAGCCTTCTTTCCTTCATTTGTAATACCTATTTGATCCTATTTGAGGTGCTTTAGGCATTATTCTATGTTGCTATCATTTGTATGAGCCATATTTGACACATTGAGGAGCTTGGAGGTATTTCCAACCATACCCACTTGCTGGTCCATTTTCAGCGGTCATACCAAGTTGCATATTTTCATATGGGTATGTAATAGTAATTATTTTCTGGCTATTCTACTATCTAGGTTGTCCTTACTTTCTTCAGATTCATTGTATATTTTTTGGGTTTCTATTACATGCAAAATATTGTGTGTTCCAGCACTACATTTGCAGGAAAACATAAAACCCCCTTCTACATCTTCTATCTATCTAAAAGAACACAAAAAAATTCTAATAAAAAATCACACAATAAAGATCTTAAAAAATACAAACAGGTACGACACATTATAGTGGTATCAGAGCCATGATCTTACCATCCTGTGAGTTCAGTTTTGACATGCAGAAGTAAAATGAGACATGCGACCTGCTGATAGATATCCATTCAGAAGTACAAGGGCAAGACAAGGAACACAGGCTCCACAGTTGAATAATCCAAAGAGTCCAGTACCCATAACAGATCCTTTTGAGTCAGATACCGAGATAGTGGTAGAAACTACTGAGGACGATTCTCAGGTATCACAAACGAACCCATTTTCTGGTGAGCTTCCACCAGTTACAGGACCTACAAGAGAGATGGGTGATAGGGAAGAACCAGAACTTAGTGCTTGTGATATTTTGATCACACTCACTCAAGAGATGAGGGAGTCCCAACGAGAGATGGTAGAGGCATAGGCCAAGTTGACACATGCCATCGAACAGTTGGGTAATGACATGGACAATCACCATGATAGGAATAGGTACAATGGAGGTGACAAGACCAGGTACCACAGAGGTGATAGAAATAGATACAATGGAGGTGACAAGAATAGGTACCAAGATGGTGATAGAAACAAACATGATGGAGGAGAAAGGAATAGGAATGATGGGAATGATAGGTACAATGGTGACAGGAATCAAGGAGAATAGAATAATGAGGACAGGAATCATGATGATAGATGCAGGGATAGAGATGATGAGGATGAGGCTTCGGTTGACCACCAAAGGGCTCTACAGTTCACTGCAGGTGATAGACCTGGCATCCTGATATTTGCTCCCAGCAACCAAGTTCCTGAACAAGATCCCACTCAGGCAGAGTTGTAGGATGAGATTCTGAGGGACTGGAGAGCATCTAGTGAGGATTTCAGAAATGAGATGATTTTTGTTGAATATTCTAAAATGAGGATTAGGTGTAAACCTCAGAGGGGAGGTAGATCACAGAACTAAGAAATGCAGAGGAAAGTGAGTAAGATGACTCTTCCTTACTTCGATGGATCAGGTAAGACCACTGCAAGAGCTTGGGTCCAGAAATTGGACAGGTACTTGCAAATTAGTCCCATGCTAGAGGAGGATGCTATTACATATGCAGCTTTACACTTGGAGGGGACTGCTCACAAATGGTGGAGTAACGGAAAGGTCACACTGGGTCACGATCAGGTCACTTCATATGTGGAGTTTATAGCTAGACTGATTGATAGGTTTGATAAAAAGGACCCAGAGTTACAATTCAAGGAGTTGAGTCAGTTGAGACAGAGCGGATAAGTAGACTCCTACATTGTTGATTTCTAGGACATATCCGTTATGGTCCTGGATATTACTGAGCACAGATTGGTTGTTCTTTTCAGTGATGGATTGTCAGATCAACTTCATGGTTGAGTTAAGGGTTTTGACCCTAGCACACTCCAAGAGGCCATTAAGAAGGCCTGAGACATGGAGTCATCAGTATGGAGAAATAAGTTTCAATCCAAAGGGTTTCTGCCAAGGAAAGATAAGGAGAGAGATAGAAGACCATTCCAGAGAGATGCAGGATAGCAACATAAGAGTTCTTCCAGATTGGACAGTGATCAGCTGAATGACTTGAGGAGGAAGAAGCTCTGCTTTCAGTGTCATAAGCCTTGGGATCCTAAGCACAAGTGTGTTGCCCAAGGAAAGGCCAAATAGTTAGAGTACTTTTCAGCCAATGAGTCTATTGATGGAGAGCCTCATTCAGACTACAATTCAGAGGTCGAGGTTGTAGGATCACAGGGCTCAGAGGAAGCATTAGATAGAGATAATGATATAGCTCTACCTACAACATGTATCACGAGCATCCAGAAGGAAGGATCATTCAGGATAAGAGGAGTATTGGGTGGGCAGCGATGTATTGCTTTGCTTGACATATGTGCCACTCATAACTTCATAGACGAGGGCTTGGTCACCAAGAGAGGGCTGAAAACCAAGGAATTTGAGGGCTTTAAGGTGAAGGTTGCATATGGTTTTGTACTCACCTGCACTAGGAGGATACCCAATCTATCAATCCAGTTGAACAAATACACTTGCCAATCAGAGTTTTATGTTGTCGGCATGGGTGAGATGGATGTTGTGTTGGGTATGAAGTGGTTGAATGATATTGAGAAGTTCACACTCAACTTGCGAATGATGGAAATGAAGTTTGAGGTGGATGGAGTTAGACATGTGCTCAGAGGCATTTCAAATGGTGGGTTGAGAGTTGTTTCTCTCAAGCGGATGGAGCGGTTGATTTGACATGATCAGGTGGAGTGGGCAGCTGAGGTTATGGTGATGCCTGCAGTAGATCAGCAGAAGCATGCATATCCTCCTAACATACAGTCTATACTTACTAAACACACCAAAGTGTTTAGTGATATTCCACCAGGTAAGCCTCTTGATAGAGGTTTTGAGCATGTAATCGAGTTGGAGGAGGGTGCTAAGCCGGTAATCACGACACCTTATAGGCACCCAAAGAGGTATAAGGATGAGATCAAGAAGGCTATCAAAGAGCTTCTTGAGATGGGTCACATCAGACCTAGTAAGAGTCCATTTGAATCATCAGTGGTCCTGGTGAACAAAAATGATGGGACTCTTAGGATGTGCATTGATTATAGGGAGCTCAATAAGAAAACAATCAAAAACAGGTACCCTATACCCTAGATTGATGAGCTAATTGATGAGTTTCATGGGGCTTGTTACTTCTCCAAGATTGATTTAAGAACTGGTTACCATTAGGTCTGAGTCAGGGGGGAGGACGTGGAGAAGACAACATTCAGGTGTCACTATGGACACTTTGAGTTCCTAGTCATGCCATTCGGCTTGACGAATGCACCGGCCACTTTCCAGTCTTGCATGAACAAAGTGTTTAGAGAGTAGTTGAGGAGATTAGTGCTGATTTTCTTTGATGACATATTGATCTATAGCAGGACATCGGAAGAGCATCTGAAACATATTGATATTGTTTTGAGCATTTTGGAAAAGGAGTCGTTGTATGCCAAAATGTCAAAGTGTGAGTTTGGGATGATCGAGTTGTTGTACTTAGGTCATATCATCAATACTTGTAGTGTGAAGGTAGACCCGGAAATGATTAAGGCAATTGTGGACTGGCCACTGCCTAAGAATCTCTCATACCTTAAGGGATTTCTTGGCCTTTATGGATATTACCGCAGGTTTGTGAAGGGGTTCTCACAATCGGCTGTCCCCTTACATATTTGACTCATAAGGATGCTTTCAATTGGTTAGATAGGGCACACAAGTGCTTTGACAAATTCAAATAGATCATGAGTACATGCCCTGTGTTATCTATTCCTAATTTCAACAAACCCTTTGAGCTACAGTGTGATGCCTCGGGTGAAGGCATTGGTGTGGTAATCATGTAGGATAAGCACCCTATTGCATTTTAGAGCAGAAAGTTGAGGGGTGTGGAGAGGAGTTACAGCATATATGACAAGGAGATGTTAGCCATTATGCATGTGTTGGCTAAGTTCAGACAATACCTTGTGGGCAGCAAATTTTTGGTTAAGACAGATCACAATAGTCTGAAGCATTTCCTTGGGCAGAAGGATTTAAATGAGAGGCAATAGAAGTGGGTCAGCAAGCTACAGGCCTACGATTTTAACATTGTTTATGCCAAGGGGAAGAAGAATGTTGTTGTCAATGCATTATCCAGGAGGCCTCATTTGTGTGCACTAGGTGCTATTGTAGATGATTGGAGAGAATTGATTTCAATAGAATATGCCAAGGATGAGTGAGCTACTGGAGTGATTGATGGTACCATCAAAGATGATAGGTACACAGTGGTAAATGATTTAATCATTTACAAGGACAGGATCTTCTTGGTATCAGGTTCACAGATGAAGCAAAAAGTTTTGAGGGCATTTCATGACTTGCCTATGGCAGGGCATCCAGGATACTTCAAAACTTACAGACAGGTCAGAGAGAGGTTCACCTGGAAGGGCCTCAAGACCGAGGTGATGCAATATGTGAGAGAGTACCCAATATGTCAGCAGAACAAGCAAGAGAACTCACTTCCAGGAGTTTTATTGCAGCCCCTACACATTTCTGACAGGAAGTGGGATAGCATTTCTATGGACTTTATTGCAGGTTTACCTAGAGTCCAAGGCAGAGATTGTATTTATGTGGTGGTGGACAAATTGACGAAGTATGCACACTTTCTTTCTATTCCTACCACTTACACTGCAGCACAAGTTGCAGAGTTGTTCTTTCATGAGGTATTTCGACTCCATGGTTTGCCTAGGAGTATTGTTAGTGACAGGGACAGTAGGTTCCTTAGTAATTTTTTGCAGGAGCTCTTCAGGTTGTCGGGGATAGAGCTCACACCCAGTATGAGTTATCACCCCCAGACTGATGGTCAGAGAGAGATAGTGAATAAGTGGGTGGAAGGATACCTCTGAAACTACGTGTCAGGGCAGCAGAAGGCATGTGTCAAGTGGCTTCACATGGGGGAGTATTGCTACAATTCCACTTACCACATGTCCATTCAAATGTCACCCTTCATGGTGTTGTATGGTTATGAGGCACCAAGCTTTGTTGATTTACTGTTTGGTGATAGCAGGGTGCCAAAGGCCAAAGACTTCCTTCAGGAGAGTCAAGATATCATGAGGGCATTGAAGGAAAACATACAAAAGGCTCAAAATCAGTAGAAGCAGTATGCAGACCAACAAAGGACTTGTTAGATCTAGGGCAGACAACTGAGAGGGTGGGTGAATCAGTTGTACAAAAACTTGCTTTCAAACACTTGATTCTTCTTTGTTAGTTAACAGCATATTAATTAACCATTCACGAAAGTAGAAAGCATAAACACCAAAGCAGATAAACATCAACACATTAGACACCAAGATTTTTGACGTGGAAAACCCGGTTAAGGGAAAAACCACGGGGTGATTAACCCAAGGATTATTCTCTGTTAGAAGAATAAGAAAAATGAATGGCACATGCCAATTAGGGCTCACTGCTCGAGCACACTGCTCACAAGGAGGCACACTACCTACAAGAGACACAGTGTCTACAAGATCATAAGTATCACAAACTTGAACTAGAGAATGACATCTTCACCATGTCTGGATCAGTTCCATTTAAGCCCGAGTCACACCTGCTCTGCCTTTCGCTCTTCTACTATAACACACTCATCTGCTCCATGACACACTTCGAAATGAATTCACAAATCTTTATTTATACAAGGCATCGACTTAGGAACAATCATCTAAGTCAGCAATCATCCACAAGATCATTCGCATGATGAATAACTAATCCGGTCGGCCAATCTAAACAAGAACATCTTCATCCGGAAGAACTCATCCGGTCGGCCAGCAAGAACATCTTCATCCAGAAGAATATCTCCAATTACGGGCTCTACCACTAATGTGAACCAACAACACAACCTCAACATGATCCAAGAACCTTCACAGGCTTGCCTGAATGACCAGGTACATCCGCACTTCCTCTACTTATTAGAATCTCTTCTCTTCTTCATCCAGAACTTCAAGAACACAGTCTACCGCCACTATTATACTAAGAAAGGTGCTTCCGAACCTCCAAGCTATGTACAAATCAAGATGACACATCACAAGGACATCCCAAACACTTTGTCCAATCCGTAGAATAGGACAATGCACTTCCGGATCTTACGGGAGCTTTTTGTAACACTTTGTCACTCCAGAGCATCTCTCGGAACCGGTTCTACTTGATCGATCACAACTTCTTCATATCTTCATGTGGACCTCTAAAATCTTGACTAGAACATCTCAAGACTCATATCTACAAACCCTTTAATCCGTATCCTCTGATACTCAACCGATTGAGTACTTTTGCCTTCTTCTCATCACTATTCTTCACTATTCCTGATTGAGACTAATTTTCTCAAAAACCTTAGCACACAGCTCATCCAATCCTTCTTGTCAATGCAATATGAGTATGTTGACATCAATGACAACACTGGTTAACCTCATACTTGCAACAATCTCCCCTTTTGTCATTGATGGCAACATATGATGTGAAAAACCATCAAGACAAGAACTTCTCCTTTCTAACACAGCTCACCCTATCAGTTACAACTCTTTACATGTCTTCTCTTCCTTTACTACTCCCCCTTTGATCATCAACCACTTAATTTTCACATGTCTTCTCTCCCCCTTTGACATTAATGGAAAAGGGCTCATACTTGCAATTCTAACACATCAAAATCATACCAGCTGCTCCCCCTTAGTAGCAGCTCCCCATCATCAATCCGGATCACAAGATATGACTATGATATCCACCGGACTGATGCACATCAGTGCATCCTAGTTCATCACCAGAGGGGCCATGACCCCTAACTTCTCCCTAAGATACTCAAAAGAGTCCTTGGGAAGAGGTTTAGTAAAAATATTTGCAATCTGTTCCTTGGAGGGTACATACTCCAATCTGACTTCATCCTTGTTCACTTGCTCTCTCAGAAAGTGAAACTTGATAGATATGTGCTTGGTCTTAGAATGCAACACCGGATTCTTAGAAATATTTATTGCACTTGAATTATCATAGAAAATTGTGATAGGCTCCTTATATTCTACTTTAATGTCTCTTAGCATCTGCTTCATCCATAAGATCTGAGCGCAACTACCTACTACTGTAATGTATTCTGCTTCAGTTGTAGACAAGGATATTGCCTCTTGTTTCTTGCTTAGCCAAGAAACCAATCTTTTTCCCAAAAAGAATGCTCCTCCACTTGTACTCTTCTGGTCATCCACATCTCCTGCCCAATCTGCATCTATATATGCATGAAGAGAGAAATCATAATATCTAGGGTACCATCGACCATACTCAACTGTCCCCTTTAGATATCTAAAGATCCTCTTGATTGCCATAACATGAGATTCTCTAGGATCAGCCTGGAATCTTGCCACAAGAGCAATAGCCTATATTATATCTGGTCTAGTCTGAGTGAGATACAATAGTCCTCCAATCATTGATCTGTACTTGGTCTGATCTGTCTTAGGAGAGTCATCAGCTTTGCTCAACTTACATCCAGTTGCCATAGGAGTGTCCATTGGCTTTGAATCTTCCATACCAAATTTCCTCAACAATTCTTTCACATATTTGGTCTGAGAGATAAAGATGGCTTTCTTTGTCTGAGTAATTTGCAGACCCAAGAAGAAATTCATTTCACCAAGCATTGACATTTCAAACTCACTTTTCATTTGATTTGCAAAGGTTTTACACAAACTGTCTCTTCCTCTAAAGATGATATCATCAACAAATACTTCAACAATCAAGATGTTTTCATTATCTATTTAGAAATATAAATTACTATCAGCAGTACCTTTGTTGAAACCAATCTGCACAAGATGCTTATCCAACCTTTCATACCATGCTCTTGGGGCTTACTTCAATCCATATAGTGCTTTCTTCAACTTGCAGACCATATCATCATGATCAGATAATTGAAATCCATCTGGCTACTCAATGTTTACTTCTTCTTCCAAATCACCATTTAGGAAGGTAGACTTGACATCCATCTGATATACCTTGAAGTCTTTGAAGGCAGCAAATACAAGAATAATCTGACTGCTTCAATTCTTGCCACCGGAGCAAAGGCTTCTTCAAAATCAATTCATTCTATTTGAGAGTAGCCTTTGCAGACCAATCTGGCTTTGTTTCTGATTACTTCACCAACTTCATTTAGTTTGTTCAGGAAGACCCATTTGGTTCCAATCACATTCTTGTTTCTAGGTTTGGGAACAAGATCCCAAGTATGATTTTTCTCAATTTGCATCAACTCTTCCTCCATTGCTTTGGTCTAGTTTTCATCATTGCAAGCTTCATTAATTGTCTTGGGTTCAATCTTTGAAATCAGATAGTATTCATTTGAATTTTGAGCAATTCTTTTCCTTGTTTGTACCCCTTTGCTTTTGTCACCTATGATCTGATCTTCAGAATGGTTTAGAGTTACATACCTTGGAACTTTGGGAGTTTCTTGCACTATTGTTTCTTGATCAGGCTTATTCAGACAAACCACTTCTTCCTGATTTACCGGATTAGTCTGAATCTAAATTTCAGAGGAGGATTGAGCTCCTTGCACCAGAGAATCATTCTGATCATCTTCATCATATTCATAAGACCTTGAGGGCTTCTCAATTCCTTCATCAACCTTCGCATTTGTACTTTCTATCATCTTTCTCAATCTCTTATTGTAACACCGGTAGGCTTTGCTTTGAGTGGAGTAACCCAAGAAAATTCCTTCATCACTTCTAGCATCAAACTTTCCTAGATCTTCATTTCTTTTGATGTAACACTTGCTACCAAATACTCTAAAATATCTCACAGTAGGAGTTACACCAAACCAAAGTTCATAAGGAGTCTTACCAGTATTGCTTCTGATTTGAACTCGATTAAGAGTGTAGACTGCAGTGCTGACAGCTTCTCTCCAAAACATCTGAGGGATATTTGCTTCCATCATCATTGTCCTAGATGCTTCCTGGATGGTCTGATTCTTTCTCTCAACTACTCCATTCTGTTGTGGAGTCCTAGGAGTAGACAACTGTCTTTTTATACCATGCTTCTCACAAAAGTCTATGAATTCACCGGATGTGAATTCACCACCTCTATCAGACCTCAAACATTTCAGTTTCAATCCGGTTTGATTCTCTACCATAGCTTTGAAGATTTTGAACTTCTCAAGGGCTTCTGATTTCTCTTTTACAAAGGTAAACCACATCATCCGGGAATGGTCATCAATTAGTAACATGAAATATCTATCTCATTGCATACTCTTGATTCTTGTCAGACCACATAGATCAGTATGAACTAATTCCAATAATCCAGTAGAGGACTGATCCTTGCTTTTGAAAGAGACTCTACTTTGTTTACCTAGCTGACATTCTTTGCACAAACTATTTGTAGGTTTCACCAATTTTGGAAGATCTCTTACAGCTTGAGTATTGCTTATCTTGATGATGTTATCAAAATTTACATGACACATCCTTCTATGCCATAACCAACTCTGATCAACTTGAACAAACAAACAACTTTTATTTGAACCAACCAGATAGAAGATATTACCTTTTGTTTGAGTACCGGATGCAATCTCAGTTTCGAAGCTTTCAAAGATCCTGCATCTTCCATTCTTGAACCGGAGATCATAACCTTTATCTACCAGCTATCTAACACTGAGAAGATTGTGCTTCAATCCTTCAACATACAGTACATTACTGGTTTTGCTCTTTCCATCAAAAGAAATAGTTCCCCTACCTCTGATTCTGCCAGCAGAATTATCACCAAATTTTACCATTCCTCCTTCATATCTTTCCAAATCTAAGAACTTGTTCTTGTCACCTGTCATATGGTGAGAGCATCCATTGTCAATAACCCAATCATCCTTTTCTTCAACTTGGGCAGCGAAAGCTTTTTCCACAACCTTATGAATGACAGATTCAGAGGATATTGGATCTTCTTCCTTGATGGCAATAAACACCCATTCATTTCTGGATTTGCTTCCTCTTTCTGATTCATCATCTGTTACTCCTTCATTATCATCTTCTTCATGAACATAATAACAGTTCTTTTGGAACCTTTGTCTGTTAGCATTTGACCTTGCAGATCTTTCTGGACATCTTGAAGCAAAATGACCAATCTTATTGCAGTTGAAGCACTTAAAGGGTAATTTTCCTTCATACTTACCGGATCCTCTTGGCAATCTCTTGGTAATGAGGGCTTCAAGTTGAGTTGTTTCTACTTCTTCTTCTTCTATGTCTTTCCTTGCTTGATCATACCATGATAGCTTCCTTGAAGAGTTCTCTCCTAGATCAAATCTTTGTTTGCCTTTCACATAGCCACTGGCTTTGAATGCAGATTCAGTCTTGGGGTGATCATCTCCAAACTCGGTCATTTCAAATGCATCCAGTTTGCCAGCCAATTGCTCTCTTGTGACAGTTGTATGGGCTCTAAATTCATCAATGGTAGCAACCTTAATTTTGTAGGCAGTAGGAAGGGATCTAAGAATTTTGCAAACAATCTCATTTTCATCCAGAACTCCACCAGCATTCCTGATTCCACACACCAGCTCATTTACTCTTGGCATAAGGGTAGTGATATTTTCATCATCTCTCATCTTCAATCTTTCAAATTTCCCTTTCAGACTTTGCAACCTTGCACTCTTAACAAACTCATCTCCTTCATGTAGAAGTTCCAGTTTAACCTAGATCTCATATACAGTTGGTAGGTCAATAACATTTGAGAGTTTTGAGTCATTCAATGCGCTTAGAAGAGCTTCTTTGGTCTGCAGATTATTTTCAGCATCTGTGATTTCATTCAAAGTTGTCGGACCACCCTGTGGAGGTATATATGCTTTTGTGACCATGGACAAGTAAGCTTTTCCCATACACTCCAAGTGACATTTCATGCGACCTTTCCAGAGCAAGAAGTTGGTTCCATCAAACTTTGGACTATCCTTCTTGTATGATGACATCCTGGATCTCCTCAAGCGGTTAAGCTCCTTTTAGAGGAACTTAGCTCTGATACCAATTGTTAGATCTAGGGCAGACAACTGAGAGGGGGGGTGAATTAGTTGTACAAAAACTTGCTTTCAAACACTTGATTCTTCTTTGTTAGTTAACAACATATCAATTAACCATTCATGAAAGCAGAAAGCATAAACACCGGAGCAGATAAACATCAACACATTAGACACTAAGATTTTTTACATGGAAAACTTGGTTAAGCGGAAAACCATGGGGTGATTAACCCAAGGATTATTCTCTGTTAGAAGAATAAGAAAAATGAATGGCACATGCCAATTAGGGCTCACTGCCTTAGCACACTTCTCACAAGGAGGCACACTACCTACAAGAGACACACTGTCTACAAGATCATAAGTATCACAAACTTGAACTGGAGAATGACATCTTCACCATGTCTGGATCAGTTCCATTTAAGCCCGAGTCACACCTGCTCTGCCTTTCACTCTCCCGCTATACCACACTCATCTGCTCCACGACACACTTCGAAATGAATTCACAAACCTTTATTTATACAAGGCATCAACTTAGGAACAATCATCTAAGTCGGCAATCATCCATAAGATCATTCGCATGATGAATAACTAATCCGATCGGCCAATCTAAACAAGAACATCTTCATCCGGAAGAACTCATCCGGTCAGCCAGCAAGAACATCTTCATCCGGAAGAATATCTCCAATTCTGGGCTCTACCACTAATGCGAACCAACAACACAACCTCAACATGATCCAAGAACCTTCACAGGCTTGCCTGAATGACCAGGTACATCCACACTTCCTCTACTTATTAGAATCTCTTCTCTTCTTCATCCAAAACTTCAAGAACACAGTCTACCGCCACTGTCATACTGAGAAAGGTGTTTCTGGACCTCCAAGCTTTGTACAAATCGAGATGACACATCACAAGGACATCCCAAATACTCTGTCCAATCTGTAGAATAGGAATATGCACTTCTGGATCTTACCGGACCTTTTTGTAACACTCTGTCACTCCGGAGCATCTCTCGGAACTGGTTCTACTTGATCGATCACAACTTCTTCATATCTTCATGCGGACCTCTAAAATCTTGACTGGAACATCTAAAGACTCATATTTACAAACCCTTTAATCCGCATCCTCTGATACTCAACTGATTGAGTAATTTTGCCTTCTTCTCATCACTGTTCTTCACTGTTCCTGATTGAGACTAATTTTCTCAATAACCTTAGCACATAGCTCATCCAATCCTTCTTGTCAATGCAATATGAGTATGTTGACATCAATGACAACACTGGTTAACCTCATACTTGTAACAGGATTGAGCGATCATTTGAGGTTGGTGATATGGTTTACCTCATGCTGCAGCCTTATAGGCAATCTACTCTCAAAAAGAGTGGAGCGAAGAAGTTGAAGCCATGGTATTATGGACCTTTCACGATCACTGAGAGGATTGGTGAGGTGGCTTATGAGTTGGAGTTAGTAGTAGGGAGCAGGGTACATAATGTGTTCCATGTTTCTCGCCTCAAGAAGGCACTGGGGCACAATGTGACACCTTCAGTTGAGTTGCCTCCTCTTGATGAAGAGGGGAAATTGATATTAGTACCCAAAGCGATCATTGACACCAGGGATCGTAATTTGAGGAGGAGGATTATTAGAGAGTACCTGGTCAAATGGAACAACCTACCGGTTGAGGATACTACATGGGAGAACAAGCGGATTCTGGAGCATCCTGAGCTGAGATTGCTTGTGGCAAGTAATTTTAGGGAGGTTGGATTGTAATGTCCCCTCTAGACACATGGTTAGTCCATCATGAAGTTCTCATGGGCTAACAGTTTGGTTAGGGAACTGTGGTTAGTTTGGCTCTAGACGTCTTTGTCAGTGCTAGGGTTATGGTTCATACTTAGTGGATCTAGTTGGCACCTTCATGGTTGGCTCAGTGGACTCTTGATCGTTACTTACTATTTTTAATAAGTTTGGGTACTATGTTGGTTTAGGATTTGATCAGATGCATTTCGTCGAGACCTTTCCGATGAGCTAAAGATCATAGAATTTTGACACCGTCTTCATATTTATTTTAAAGTCTGAAGATTTATTAATGTTATATTAATATGGACTTTATTATAAATAATGAAAAAAGTGAAATTAATGAAATGGAGACATGAAGTGAAATTAAATTGCTATTTTCTCTCCTAATTGCGCAACGCCTATCTTGGAGGAAGATAAAAAGGTCATTTGGAGCTCATTTGGTTTTATGCTATGTTTTATGACTTTGCTTATGAGAGCTCTGCTAGGGTTTCTGGAGTTCTGTATTCGAATTAGGCTTTTGGAGATGAAAACCTCCATCAGTGACGGTATCCCACAGGTGTGAAAGACCACCCAATAGTACCTTTGTGAGTGGATGCATCCAGCATTCGCATTCATGCTTTAATGGGGTTTTGGAGTGGATTTTTGGTGTTGATTTGTCATATCTAATACTAGTGATTGAATGTTTTGATTTTATGAGGAGTTGAGAGTAGATTTCAGTGTGTAGAAGGTAGTTCTTGCTGCTATGTTGAGTCCCCTTGCTGGCCGTACCATTTGGGAGCAGGCCATACCTCTTGGCAGCTCATTTCATGAGATTTCTGGTAGCTATCTTGTTATAGCTTGGTCATATGGCTTAGTTGGACATTTTAGTTAGTGTGTGCAGCAGATACAAAGAGAGTTCAGACTTCTATGTGTAGTTTTCCTTGGCAGCCATGGTCATACCATGCTGAGGAGGTCGTGGATTTTGTGGAGCCTTCTTTCCTTCATTTGTAATACCTATTTGATCCTATTTGAGGTGCTTTAGGCATTATTCTATGTTGCTATCATTTGTATGAGCTATATTTGACACATTGAGGAGCTTGAAGGCATTTCCAGTCATACCCACTTGTTGGTCCATTTCTGGCGGTCATACCAAGTTGCATATTTTTATTTGGGTATGTAATAGTAATTATTTTCTGTCTATTCTACTATCTAGGTTGTCCTTACTTTCTTCAGATTCATTGTATATTTTTTGAGTTTCTGTTATATACAAAATATTGTGTGTTCCAACACTACATCTGCAGGAAAACATAAAACCCCCTTCTGTATCTTCTATCTATCTGAAAGAACACAAAAAAAATCTAATAAAAAATCACACAATAAAGATCTTAAAAAATTACAAACAGGTATGACACATTACAGAATTAAAGGTACTTAAATAATGGAGGGACTTGACAAAAGAGTACATTAATTATAAGGGGACTTGATAAAAGAACATAAACATGATAACCTCATCTTTAAACAAAAAGGGTATTGATGAGGTTGTTTTAAACCCAAAAAAAATAGGTATCTGGAAAAACTATGTCGAGACGGCTACATATAAAAGTCATACCAGACGGCTACATATAAAAGTCATACCTAATGCTTTTAATTTAGGTTTTTTGGCCATACACACATTGAAAACTCTAATAATCATAAGGATAAAATTCTAATGTAAAGCGATTATTCAATTGGACACGTAAAAAATTAAGGGGACATAAATGATGGAGATGTGATAAAAGGGTACATTCATTATACCTATAACTAGGTGTTTAGTAAAAGCTTGTAAACTTGCTAACCTCTAACCTTAATTCCTTAAACAAAAAGGGTATTGATGTGGTTGTTTTCAAAAGAAAATTTAGGTATCTGAAGAAACTATATACAGTCTTTGCCTCCTTTAGCATAGTGTAGATTCTAAATAACATTTGTTGGCTCTATAATCATCTCGAACCCAATAAATATTGCTCAAAAAGAGTATCAGTGATTTTGAGAGTTATGATAACTTCTACCCTTCTAAGGACATTAAGAGCCCTTAATTTTCTTTGCTCCTTGTGAATGCTAAAATCCACACTGCATTACAAATATTCATCCATTTTCTTTTCAACTTTGAGTAATAAAATGGGTATAATATTATATTAGTGATTTTTGGGAGAGTTATGGTACTCTTTGCAATGGTAATGGATAGTATAAACACCATTTTATGCACAATCTAAGGTTATGCTATCTATTAATTGGAGTTGTCACATTAACTGAGAAACTAATAAATATGAGAAACTAATAAATATGCCAGATGAATTTATATATCCAACTACCTATTATTTTTTCTTAAATTTCTATTTTCACCCCAAAAAAAAAAATTAAATAGCTCTCCCTAAAAGCTTTTTAAAAAAATATTTTTCTCTTAAATACAATAAACCTTAAAACGTGTATCTCAAGTTATTAAAAGCTCTTCATATTTATTAATGGACCAAATTATGTCATGTCTAATGTAGAGAAAAGAAGTCTAGTAAACTGTTCAAAGAAGTAGTATATATACAATTTGATGCAAATTGTAGAATTAATAGAAAGCAAAATGCATAACATGATATTGGAAAAATTATTATGAATAAAAAATCATTAACATGCTATAATTCTTCTTTATCACATAAAATTCAACCATTATGAGAGGGACTTGAAACTAAAGTCTTGGCACTACTAACCATGATAAGCATTATTTACCATATTGTGTAGTGTTTTTTATGGCATATCTATTTTTTTTATTAAATTAGACAAAAAAATTTGATGTCTACATCTCATTATAATTTTACAATCAATTAAAAATTACACTCATTTCAGCTAACTATCAACATACCCATTGCACATTAAGTGTGATTGCTAGTTTATGATTAATCATTTAATTTACACCTTAGTTCTATTGACGAATCTTTTGATACACCAAATTTGTGAGTATAATAAATTTTGGGAAAGCATAGAAGACCCTCCAAAGCTGGGATATTCTTTCCAAAAAAAAAGATATATTATTTACTTTTATCACCTAGTTTTGTGACCAACACACTTTTTAATACCTGCCTTGGCTTGTGGGGCAAATTTGATTTAAATTTATATTTTTCCTATGTCAATATGATAAATTTTTAACAAAAAATTATTGAAAAATGATTTATCTATATTGTCATTGGCTAGAAAAAATGACCTCTTCTTTGCAGATTGTCAGAGAGTGCAACAAAAAGCTACAAATGTAGAGAGAATTTTGGTTTGAGGGGAGGATGTAGCAAGTAAACAAATTATGAACACAAATTTTGTCTCCCACTAGTTAAGTCATGCCTAGATGCATGGCGATAATTATGAGAGGGAAGAATCATCAGTTTTTATCAATTTAATTTTTTTATTCATTACCTAAAAGTAAAAATTACTTTTTGTCAAAGGACAAAGTTATAATATTAACAAGTGCCACGTAGTGGCCAGTACCTGCCTTGTACTGTTGTTATTATAGTATTTGTTTAGTTGTAATTTTTTTTTGTTGATTAGCTATTGGTTGTATATAGTATTTGTTTAGTTGTAATTTTTTTGTTGATTAGGTATTGGTTGTATAGACAAATTGCATTCCAATAATTGAAAATTTAATTTTTGAAGAGTGTTGAAATGTCTTAAGTAAATAAAATTGAAATCTCAAAAACAATCTAATTTGATAAAAATAAAATAGGACTAAAATATTTCCTAACTATAAAACTAAACTTTTACAAAGTCTATTAAATAACACAAATATTTCCTTAAAATGTAATAATACTAATACTTTTATAATTTAAAATGCATTAAAATATTGTAAGTTTGAAGAATAAAATAAAAAAAATGTAATAACATGGTGAAATATTTTTTGTGATAATGTAGATTTTTAACTTTTGACTAAATAAAATTGAAATCCTAGATTTTTAACTCTTGACTAAATGAAATTGAAATCCCAAAAATAATCTAATTTCATAAAATAAAATGTGTAGAACCCTAACCCTAACTGGGTGTGGATAGATTTGAAATGTCTACCTAAAATATTAAAATGTAATAATATTGAATACCATTACAATTTAAAATGCATTAAAATATTGTATGTTTGAAGAATAGATTTGAAATGTCTGCCTACCTAAGATATTAAAATGTAATAATATTGAATACTATTACAATTTAAAATGCATTAAAATATTGTAAGTTTGAAGAATAATTACAAAATATAATAACAAAAACATATTCATATTTACATCACTACAGTATTTTATCTTAGTCACTTAATTTGTTATTTAAGTAATAATAGTAAGTACTTTTAAACAACATGATTTTAATTATTTTAATTATTTTAATTAATGTAATATTGTGGTTTAGTAATAATTTTGGGTGCATTCATTTAATAAAAGTATGTAGTTTAGCTCCATTTAATTAAACATCAATGGTTAAGATCAAATGAATAGTTAAGAAATATTTTAGTGAAATCAGGTTATTTATGTGTAGCACCCTAATGTATAGTAATAATACTAATACTTTTATAATTTTAAATGCATTAAAATATTGTAAGTTTGAAGAATAAAATAAAAAATATAACTAAATTCATGATACTATAGATTTTAAAGTTTTGACTAAATAAAATAAATAATCTAATTACATAAAATAAAATTTGTAGAACACTAAAAACTAAATTAAAATTATATTACTTTTAGTTAATGAAACAAAAAATTAATCGCCATCCATTTAGGCATGACTTCACCAGTGGGAGACAAAATTTGTGTCCATAATTTGTTTACTTGCCACGTACTCCCTTCAAATCAAAATTCTCTCCGCATTTATAGTTTTTTGTAGCACTCTCCCGACAAACCGACAATTCGCAGAGAAGAGGTCAATTTTTTTTAGCTAATGACAATACAGATAAATCATTTCTAAATAATTTTTTTTTTTAAATTTATCATGTTCACATAGGAAAAGTACAAATTTAAATCAAATTTGTCCGACAAGAAAAATAATCCTATCTTTTGATTGGTTTGCAATCAATAGATTAATAACTAGATAAGTTGAACTCATTGCAATAGTACCAGCCGAACGCAGTTACTAATAATACTATTAAAAATATAGGGTTCTACACATTTTATTTTATGAAATTAGATTATTTTTGGGATTTCAATTTTATTTACTCAAGAGTTAAAAATCTAGTATTTCAATTTTATTTACTAAAAAGTTAAAAATCTACAGTGTCATAAAAAATATTTCACCATGTTACTACATTTTTTTTTATTCTTCAAACATAAAATATTTTAATACTTTTAAATTATGATAGTAGTAATATTATTACATTATAATATCTTAAGTAGATATTTCAAATCTCCACATAATACAAATATGCACGCTTTGTAAAGTTTAGTTTTATAGTTAAGGAAATATTTGTGTTGTTTACCCAAGACATTTCAACACGAGTTACATAAATTTTTTCTTATAAATTTATTTCTGTAAATATAATAGTTGCAAATTTGTAATGATAAACAATTCTTTATTTTAGAAAAAATTATTACTAAACCACAATATTAGATTAATTGAAATAATTAAAATCATGTTCTATAAAAGTACTTACTATTATTACTTAAACAAAAAATTAATTGACTAAGTGTAGTGATCTAAATATGAATATGTTATTGTTATTATATTGTGTAATTATTCTTCAAACTTATAATATTTTAATGCATTTTAAATTGTAATAGTATTCAATATTACTACATTTTAATATGTTAGGCATCTTTTGTAGTTACTATTATTACTTAAACAAAAAATTAAGTGACTAAATGTAGTGATCTATGTTATTGTTATTATATTGTGTAATTATTTTTCAAACTTACAATATTTTAATGCACTTTAAATTGTAATAGTATTCAATATTATTACATTTTAATATGTTAGGCAGACATTTCAAATTTCTCCACACCCAACTAGAGTTGGAGTTCTACACATTTTATTTTATGAAATTAGATTATTTTGGGGATTTCAATTTTATTTATTCAAAAGTTAAAAATCTAGGATTTCAATTTTATTTACTCAAAAATTAAAAATCTAATATCACAAAAAATATTTCGTCATGTTATCACATTTTTTATTTTATTCTTCAAACTTACAATATTTTAATGCATTTTAAATTATAAAAGTATCAGTATTATTACATTTTAAGGAAATATTTGTATTATTTAATAGGCTTTGGAAAGTTTAGTTTTATAGTTAAAGAAATATTTTAGTCCTATATTATTTTTGAGATTTCAATTTTATTTACTCAAGACATTTCAACACTCTTCAAAAATTAATTTTTTAATTATTGGAATGAAATTTGTCTATACAACCAATACTTAATCAACCAATATACAACCAATACCTAATAAAAAAAAATTACAACTAAACAAATACTATAATAACAACACTACAAGACGGCCCCTACGTGGCACTTGTTTAATTAAAAAATTAAGCATCGCCGGTGTTTGCCTTGAACAATCCTTTGAATTCATTCATGTTTTGGTTTAGGTTTGTTTTATTCTATATGCTTTTGTTTCCACATGGAAGTTATCCTTCTTAAAATCAAACTTAATTTGACTATTTCCTCACTATTTTCAATTCTCTGACTATTTCCTTCAATTGGGTCCTTTTCATCCCTGGTATTGATAGAACTTAAAGTTAATATATTGTCTGATCACGTCTACACTCTTCTCGGTCATCTTTTCCTTGTTTTTTATTCTTTTCAGTCCGGAGTGGTTACAGTTAAAATCATCAATGTCCTGTCGGATCTAATTGTTCTTCCACCGCATTTTTTTAATTCTATTTTAATTGTTCTTCCAGAAATATAATGAAAACTCACCTGAAGGCCATATTCATTGCTTAAACTCGGTTTTACAAGCCCGTCACATTTGGGTCAATTATGATCATAGGATGGTTTTGTTTTCTAATATTTTATACGACTTTTTTTAACAATGAAGAGAGCATTCGTATATTTACATAAAATATGGGTGGAGAGTTTATGTAGGAAATTAAAAAGAAAATAGTAGACAAATTAGCAAGAGCTATATTAGTAGGAGGAGGACGAGAGTCATTATCAGGATGTTTGCCTCAGCCATCGAGAGAACCTTGGGCATTAGGAATGGGCTCCCAACTTATGATGGCATCCTTGTTTACTTTTTCCTCTTCTAGATCATTAGGAGTGGTGCAAATAGGTGAAATAGCAAGATCTAGCCAAGGGAGCTTCCCACTATCATGCCAACCAGGGGGGACATAGTCACGTTGAGAAGTAAAGGATTGCCTGCATGGTGCGGGCCAACGTTAGCGTTAAGGGGATCCATGGGACCCATGAGAGCTATGTCTTGAACAAACATTGTGGCTATGGCCACAACAATGCCCACATGGAGAGGCATCCCTACTAGCATGAGAAGGCAACACATGAGCAACAATACAAGGGACATTGGTCTAGTGCTCAATGAGTGTCTACAAGTGGAAAACCTCTAGAGGAACTTTATTAGCCTACACCTAGATCTATAACATAACTTTAGAGCATATAATGACTTTAGCATACAAAGAGAAATAAGCATCCACTACAAAATCTAAAACTAAAGCATTATTTCTATCTTTTCATATGCTGAATATAATTTCCACTTTGAAAGCATGTCAAATTTGGGTTCACATCACAAGCATCTTAGGCTAGTCGCCTAAAAGAATCATGTGTCAAGAAAAAAGCTCTAGCCTGGGGAAGACTTAAGGAAATCATGTATCTAGTTCCAAGCCACTTAGGTCTGAGGGAAAAACATGTATCTAGCTATGTCTTGAACAAACATTATGGCTATGGCCACAACAATGCCCACATGGAGAGGCATCCCTACTAGCATGAGAAGGCAACACATGAGCAACAATACAAGGGACATTGGTCCAGTGCTCAATGAGTGTCTACAAGTGGAAAACCTCTAGAGGAACTTTATTGGCCTACACCTAGATCTATAACATAACTTTAGAGCATATAATGGCTTTAGCATACAAAGAGAAATGAGCATCCACTACAAAATATGCAACTAAAGCATTATTTCTATCTTTTCATATGCTAAATATAATTTCCACTTTGAAAGCATGCCAAATTTGGGCACACATCACAAGCATCTTAGGCTAGTCACCTAAAAGAATCATGTGTCAAGAAAAAAGCTCTAGCCTGGGGAAGACTTAAGGAAAACATGTATCTAGTTCCAAGCCACTTAGTTCTGAGGGAAAAACCAAAAAAGGTGCTTAAAAGTTTCCAAATGTCCACAGAAAAGATAGAGGGGGTTAGAATAATGTGAGATCCAATGGCAAGAATGTAATACAAAAGCTACCATGCAAAGTGAGCCAATTTGGGCTCCAAAATGGCAAACCAAACTATTTGAAACTTGCAACATCATTGGGTGGCAATGGACTAGAGGTTCCCCCTAATATTAAGTTTCTAAACTATGGCCAAGTGAGGAGAAAGCCAAGAATACCCTTCGAAGGGTTTGTAGTTCCTAAAGGGAGTGCCTGGATACAATTTCCAATACTTCCACTAGGACATAGTGCATCGAATCCCAACCTTATGCACCATTTCTAGATGCAAAGACTCACTCCATAATGGTTTGAAAGGAATCAAAATATTGGTTGCCAAGCCTATATTTAGCTTTAAATTCTAGCCAAGATAGCCAGTTCTTAGTGGCTCTAGAGAAGTGGTTTGAAATGAAGCAAATCCCACACTTAAAGAACTTAAGCCCTTGAACCCAAGGAACTTTTGAAAGAGGTCAACTCTGGCAAGTAATCATAGGAGACCACCAAAGCAATTGATGGTTGAAGGAAATTCCAATCTTAAAATCACTCCCTTTCTAGATAAGCCATAGTTTGATGGCTTCACAAGCCTCCCAAATATTTTTGGTAACAAAAGTGCCTTGAATTTGCACTGTTCTTTCATGATGAGAATGGAGTGAAGGCCCAGACCTTGACAAGCCTACCTATCGTGAGGAATGCTAGAAGAAATGCAATGCCTAAAGAGGATTTTCCAAGTTTCGTGGCATTCCAAGGCATAAATTGTCTATTTAGCACATAAGGTCAGACCCTATATGTGTGTATCAATAAGGCCCAAACCACCAAATTTACACGAAAGGCAACAAAATTCCTAGGCAACCCAATGGAACCCTTTACCTTGCTCCAAGGATGCTCAAAGAAAGTCCTTGAGCAATCTCTCCAACTTATGATAGGAGGATGTTGAGGAAGCTTAATAGGAAGAATAGTACACATGAGTGGCCACAAACGGTTTAGAATAAATCTAGGATTTCTTGTTGAAAATGAAGGTAGAATTGCTGCGATAAACTTTAAAATTATGTGGTTACAAAGCTGAAATTAAGATTAATCTATAACAATTAATGTGTAAGTGATTTTGCAATTTCAATCCAATGTAGAATAGAAGAAAATAGCTTGCAAGAAGAAGAAAAGTATTTTACATGGAGAAACCCTTTCAGGAAAAAACTTCACACCAAAAGTGTTTATGCTTGTATTAAATATCTTTGAGAAAGATTACATTCAATACTAAAATTCCTCTGAATCCTTGATGCACTTCTGAAGCTTCTTCAATCTTCTTCTCTGTGAAATGTTATGCTCTTTTTTACAACTTCAAAACTTCTTAATTCAAAAGCTTGAAACTCAAACTACAATAAATTGTATTTGATAACATGAGACAAGTCCTCGTGTGAAAACCAAGCACTCCAAATAGAGAACTTTGAAGTCAAACAATACCAAGCATCTTGTTAACTGCCAGTCCTTATTATGGGCGCCCAAGTTGTCACACTTAAACTTAGTCAATAGAAATAACATTTCCAAATAAAAACAACAACTAAAAGTCTCTAGATTGGATGCCCAAGTTGTCCCAATCTATTTCAGTCAATTGAAGTGATCAACACACATCAATCTCATGCAAACAACCTACATGATTAATGTCCCCAATATTATTTTGAATCAACTTATTCTGTAACATGCAAGAGACATGCAAGCACCTATAGCACCATCCAAGAGTTATCCAAAACTGATATTGAGTTAGAGTGTCATGTAAGTTACATGCAACACCATATAATTGACATGCAACAGCATGCAAGTCCATATAACTAACATGCAACAACATGCAAGCACATGCAAGTTCTTATAAGTGACATGCAAGTCCATATAATTGTCATGAAACAACATACAAGCACATGCAAGTTCATATAAGTGACATGCAACAATATGCAAACAATGCAAGTTTATATAAGTGACATGCAACAACATGCAAGTGACATGCATCAACATGCAAGCACATGCAAGTTTTTATGAGCTCATGCAACCACATGCAAATCCATGCAAGCTTTTATGAACTCGTGCAAGCAATATTCCAATATCATGTATCTCTAATATTTTTGATAACTCTTACATCATATCCATGCAAAGTATATCAATAATATCCACTCATGTACATAAAAAAACAAACTCCTAGTCTAAGTATAAGACACCTCCAAAGTGAGCACCCAAGTTAACTCCCACTCACTAGGAGTTGTCAAAAAGACAAAATAGACTTCAAAGAGTTGTCAACAAGTCTTCATGGACCCTGGACTCCAAAAGTGGATGCCTAAGTTTTACCCTACCATTTAGGAGTTAATTACAATAAGCCAAGTGTTATAATTAAATATTAATTTATCTCTCAAAGTCCTTATGTGTTGGGGAACACATTCCAAGAACTTTAGAGAGACATGAATTGGTTAGGACTCCAAGTTAATGGCAACTTATCCCAACATTTTTTAGCTAGAGGAGGCTTAGCAATCCAAAAATGTGTTTTTTTCTTAATACAAGTTAGAACAACTTGCCAAAGAGTTGCATAAGAGGATTGGTGTAATGCCCACCTATACCACACATGTACAAGTGGGCACACAAACACACAAGCACACAAAACTACAAAAAAAATCTCTAGATTGAACCATGGAAAGGTTGAAATTTTTAACTTGAACTCAAAATAAGAACCTTTGCCTATGGTCTCTCCTACAATATTTAAAAACAAGTTGCCCCAAAATTTCTATATTAGAATAAAATAAATTAATAACTTACAACATTATAATATCTAGAAATTTTTAAAAAACTTCAAATTCTGGCATAGTGTTAACACTCGCATAATATTAAAATCTATTTAAAATAATTCTCTACTTAAACAATTAAATACACCCTTACTTTAATTAAAACAAAAAAATATTTTTAACATTAAAAAAAAACTCTTAAATAATCTAAACTAAACAATTTTTATTAAGATAAATGCTTTAAAAAAGCCTAAAGTTCAGAAAGAATGATTCATAATGAAAAAATAATAAATTTACCATTTAAGGATAGAAATCATAACTCGGAGATTATGCCTAAAAACTAAAAGAAGAATTCACTGAACACAAATAGAAAGAAACAAATCATCCTACTAAGAAAATAAAACTCTCCCCAAAATTCAAAACTCAACTCACCATTTTCAATTTTCAACAGAGTATTCTTATTGACAAAATGAGTTTTCTGTAGGAGGAAGAAAATGAAGGGTTTGATTTTTTTTAGTTTTCCACAGATCCGAAGCTTCAAGAAAGCATTAAGAGAAAGAAGGAAAAAATATCCTAGTAAAAAAATATTTCTTTGGTTTTAAAACCAATGACTTACTAATTAACAAATTCTATCTAACGTAGGATATAGGTTTTAATGAGCAGTTATGTTTGCTAGAGGAAAATTGTTCTAGAAGGAATTTTAAAAGAAGGATGAAACTATAAAATGCTTTACACTTGGCTCAAGAAAAGGGTTACAAGAGGATTTCAATAGAAGGTGACTTGTTATTAATCATTTTAGCACTCTAGTCGGGGAAGGCAGAGAATTGGACTATCAGGGATATTATAGATCAAGCTAGGGAGGCATTAAAATTTTTTGACTCTTTAGAAATCTCTCACTGCTATAGAGAGGGAAACAAGGTGGTCGATTGGTTGGCAAATTATGCCCTCAACCACACTAAAGAAGATGTTTACTTTGATCCCAATTCTCAGGAGGGTCCAAAAGCTTTGAATTCTCTGTTGTTGCAGGATGTAGGTTTCTCTTCTTCACACAGCTTCTAAGCTACAGGAGGATCCCAAAACCTATCGCTAATATCCCTATAGTCTTCGGCTAGCTAGGGATGGGGCGGGTGGATGGTTTAAGACAGGGCATAGGGTCCTCCAATGTCCTCAGATCTTCCATTACAAGTGTCGCCAACCTTTTGCTATCCCACATGGACTCTCAGTATTGTTTTATGGGTTTGGCTATCTTTGCTCACCTTCCTATGCCTCCACCCAATTGGTGACACCTACCCTCATTTGGTTAATCTCTCAAATGGCTACTAGGCATTAAATGAGGCTCTCTTTTTTATCCCTTGGGGATTTTCGAGGGATCGCCTTCTATCTTCACATGCTCCTAGTCCTTGGAAATGATCAATGGTCCTCTTGACACATCACCTCCATCCCCACTTGCTAGTTTGGACATTCCCTACCCACGCTTTCAGATGTCATCTCTCTTTTCAAGCTCCAAGATCTACCGCTACTGCTCAATATGGCCTTCTTCTTGTAGGGTCCTTTAAATAATGGGGACAGTGTGACATTTCTACGAGGGATGAATGGCATTAGTCATCTGTGCCCCATTAACTGCAGCCTTCAATTTGCATTAATTGAAAGAGATGTTATTCCTCTTTATTAACCTGTCTCCCTTTCACTCAAGACACTCTTTGTCTCTTTGTCTTCACATCTGTGTGCCTTTGTGTAAGTTTCTAAGTCTTTGCGTAGAATTGGTCTTGTAGGTTTAGCTTCCATGGAGGGAAAGGTAGCAAATTTCAATCTTCTTCCCCCCTTTCCAAGGGGAGTTGACTATTAAAGGAAGTGCACGCATTGTGGATCTGAACAGTATTTTTTGACTTGACTGCACACTTTCTTAGTTTGTGCTTCAGATGATTTGTAATCACAAGTGGCTGCGAGGCACTCCAGAGAGGGAGATAAAATGGTCTGAGGTGGTTTCAGTTTTCCTTTCTAACCTCATGGATATAGTACAGGATGCCCACTTCATCCTTCCCATAGCAATGGGTATTATCAACCGCCGTTTGTTTAGCATGGAAAGGTGGAATGAGGCGGTAGCCAATTATGACATCATGGTGGGTGACACCTGGGTTGGTGGCTTGTTTCCCTCAGAAAAACTTCGTACCAAGAGGCCCTACAAGTGCATCTACAGGAAAATATAGCATGGTCTCAGCTGCGGATGCATCTATTTGCTGGAAAGAGCTCTCAAAGGCCATGCGCACTCTGTTTCCAAAGGAGTTAGGCAAAGATGCAAGGACCTCTTCATCACCATAAGATTTCTCAAGTTCCATGTAGCTGACCTAGCCCCACATCATCCCAGACTCTTTGAAGAGGTTGAGCTTGCTTCAGAAGTGGAGGCGGAGGACCCCCTAGATCAAATAGAAGATGAAGAGATGGTTGCTGTGGAGAGTGGGGTCCTGGGAGTGGTAGTTGGGGTTGAAGATTAACGTGGTTTCTTATGTTTTGAGGCAATGGTGGTGTTAAGGTGGCGAAAGGTGTTTTTTTGGTAGCGGTTGTTTTTTGTTAAGTTTTTAAATGTCTTTTTGAGTGAATTTTTTTCCTTTTTATCTGCTGTGAGGGGCGAGGAAATACTGATCCCCCCTCTTAATGTAAATATTTTATACATATAATATAAAATCTTAGTCTGGGGTTTTACCCCTTTTTAGTAAAAAATTATATATATATATATATATATGTTTGAATTACATTGTTTAGAGGAGTCATTGTACAGGTGAAGAAAATGTTGTGAATAGACAAAATTTTCAAATAAGAAATCATTTTAGTGTTAATAAAATAATGTATATACCTATAGAGGGGAGTGAGGAGGGTTGCGGCTTTGTGAAGGCTGTAGCCTCCACAATGGGGAGCCTCACAACTCCCTACAACCTTGGGCTTCCCACAGCCTCCCTTAGGCCCTTGGCCACTCAAACAAATGCAATGCCCTTAAGAAAATTCAGTCACTTCAAAAAAAAAATATTATCTAATTTCTACGCCTTGAATTTGATTGCAAATAATATATATATAAAGAATCAGATATAATACATATAGTATTAGATTTATGTTTTTAAGTATTTAAGAAAACTATAGATATAATTATATGTGTATCTAAATCGTAAACATATTCATATTCACAATATATAAAAAACATTCAGTATTTGCATATTACATATAATATGGAAAATGCCTTCTATAAAATGAACTATAATTTGAAATTTTTTCAAAATAGGAATAAACAAAATGCATTTCTTTTTCTAGGGAAATTTAAGGCTGATAAGAAAATAATTCTCACTCTCCACAAATAAAACCCATATTAAAACAAATCCATCAACTCAAAAATTTTGAATCATTTATCTATGGATCTACTTAGAAAAATAACATATACAATTTTAACAAAACTAGAAAATACAACATAAAATGGATCTAGAATCCATTGTCTTTACTCCTCTTACAATTTTGAAATAATAGAGAGCTTGAAAGCTCTTTACAATAGAAAAAAAATAAAATGATTACTCAAAAAAATCCTCTAAGTCTTCAAGTAGCATCCATCTTTAAATCTGTACATAAATTCCAACAAATAGGTGACCAAGGCATGCTCTCCACCCAACCAAAGGACTTGAAACAAGTCCACCCCAGAGCTAGGAGACTTCCAAGAAACCAAGTAACAAAACAATTCACATAAAGGTAAAAACATAAATACACATACAGAAGTCATGAACAAACATCTACCCATAAGGTCAACATGCAAATAATGAATCTTTGCAGATCCAAGAAGAGGGGAAAGATGAGGCATGCTAACCTCTTGGGGAAGAAGAATACACAAGAATCATCTCCACAACCTCCAATTCCACACAATTTAAGAAACCACCACAACCCATATCCACCCACACAAATCATGGCAGTGATTTTAAACAAATTCCTTCTTCTCCACAAAACCCAACAACCATAACTCTTTCTAAGAAATCTCCTCCACCATCCTCCACAATACAAAAATAAGGGCACTCATGCCTAATTCATAACAAAATCAAGAAAACCTCCACAATCCCCTTCTTCATGAATCATAAATCACAAGAGCACTCTTACCCAACAAATCACAAAAAAAAATTCCCAAGAGAGGGTTCACACCTCTCTCAAACCCTAGGGAAGATCAACACCCATAACAACCCAAAACCCCAACACATTTACATAAGTACACAAAATGTATTTCTTCGCATGTAGTAATTCATACAAAATTAATCAACACATCACCAACATATTCATAAAAGAACAAGAATGTTGAAAACCCTACCTCATGCTTCTTCCACCTTAGGAGAAGCCTTGAATCCAAATCCTTAAAATCCAAAGCTCAATCCAATGCTATCAGTCCCTTCTCTTATCCAAAAATCCAAACTCTTTCACAAAAAACAACAATATTCCAACAAACTAATTTTCCAAAAGAATAACATGCAATGCTATCAATCCCTTCTCTTATCCAAAAATCCAAACTCTTTCACAATAAACAACAATATTCCAACAAACTAATTTTCCAAAAGAATAACATGCATAGAAGAAAACTTGATGAGATAAAAAATGAAGATCCCCCAATTAAAAAAAATGAACACATAAATAATACCCCAAAGAGTGGTGATGAGGTAACTCCCAAAATCTCCTCAAATTAGAATGTTATAACTCCCAATCTCGTCACTTTTCAAAAATAGCTCATTTCCACCCTCTCATGCTTCCAAAGCATCTTTTAAATATTAAAATACAAGCCCCACTTATAGTCTACCACTATAGGGGTTAATTTTCACACTTATAATAAAGAAAATGACTCTCTAAGTCCCCCAAAACAACCTCTTAAAATCAAATCTTAGAATTAACAAGAAATTATAATATCAATAAAATTAATACTCTTTCACCGCAAAACATAACAAGACTTTAATCTTCTCTTAGGATAAGGTTTGGGTGTACGGGGTAAACACAACAATGATTTCTTGGAAATCTCCGAAATTAATCCTTGGTCACCCACTTGCACACTTACAACTCAAACTTTAATATATCCATAACAATAGTCAAAACAACATTAAATGAATATACATTCACATCAAATCTATTTCATAAGCATAAAAACATTACAATTTCAAATCTAACATCTAAATTATTCTTATTCCCTTTATATGTATTAATTCCTAGTAAATCACATATACTCAACCACGATTAAATTTAACAATCTCTAGCACAAATAAATCCAAAATTAATAGTTAATTGTATCATCATCCATAATCCAGAACATACTAAACATAGTTAATATTAATTCCACCATGTGGTCTATCATCATGAAAAATACAAAACATCCAATCCAAACATGTCACAAGTCTAACTACTTTAGCATAAATATATGAATTAAAATTTGGGCCTCACAATTGAAAAGAAAAGGGAATCCACAAGAATATGAAATTTTTACCATGTTCAATCCATTTTCAACCAAAAGTGTCTATCTAGGAGGGTTTGGGAAAAAAGGATTAACAATAGCATTGAATCTTCTACCATTGAATATTGGACCTAGAAGCAAGGTAAAAATTGTTCAAAGACTATAAGGCATGGCTCACATTGTTGGGTCTTCCAATGGAGTGAGGAAGGAGTCATCAATGAAATGACCATTAACAAGCTAGAGATTGGAGTTTGGAAGGGAAATACCTTTAACCCTCTACTAGGTAACCACATTGGCTAGCAAATGTCTAAAGCCTTTAACCACAAGAACATATAAAGCTAAAGCAAGAATGCAATCTTGGTGAATGGAGTGGAAAATCCCAAAATAGGATGGTTGTCAACCATTGATGATGATAGAAGTTGAGGCATCCACAAAGAGCATTTGAATTGACCAAAGAAACTCAGGGCCAAACCCAAGGGCTTGAAGTATGGCCAAGGTAAATGGTCATTCAATGGGGTCATAGGATTTAGGAAAGTCTATTTTGGTGAAAATAGCTTGTTGTTGAGAACAACAAGCCCATTCCATACCTTGACAAACAATAATAATATTGTCCAAGTGCTACCCAAATTTTTGAAACTGGAAAATTTTGAACTTTTCACTACTGGCAAGGGTTATCACACTAATTCTTCCATACAAGGTTATTCTTGGTCTTTGATCTAATTATGTTTCTAGAAAGTCATGGTATTATCCTTAGGTGATTCAGTGTAGCATTTCAAGTGCTCAAAGAGAAATTTATTCATTTACACCTGGAAGGTAGTTGTACAGTTTAAAGTGTTCTTCACAAAAACAATTAAATACAAAGATCCCTTGGTCCTAGTGAGAAATCACTTTACAGTGGGTTTCTTGACTTTGTTTCACCCAATGTGGCTGGGTTTTCAAGGTAAAATCATTTCCTGGATTTAAGAATTTAAACTTTCCTGTTTGAGCTTGCCATTTTGCCAAAAATATTAAATTCAAAATTTTGTAAAGATTGGAGTAAAACCAAATTTGCTCAGAACTTTGTGATATTATTTCGCATTGTTGAAGTATAAAATTGTACAGGTTCTAACACCAACATCGGAAGTTTCAAGAATGTGGAACTTCCTACTTGAAACAACCTCCAGATTTTAAAGAAGTTGGCTCTTCTCTATTTTGAATGGGTTTTGAGGAAAAGGGTAGAAACTAACAAGCTTACAGATACAACTAAGCAAATCTAACTATGGCGATGCACCTAAGCAAAAGTATTCCTTCAAATTAAGCACAGTGAAACTATCCTCAAGATTCAGTTTCATTAAAGAGCAGATACTGCATGATTAACATAAACAGATGCAATGAATATAATCAAAGGCTCACAATCAGACACTTTACAATGACACAAATAATATCAACCAAGGCACAGAACAGAGTTTTTTTCATTAATTTTCCAGCAACATAAAAGGCATAGATACATTAACCTTCTTATCAAGAACAACAAAATAAAGGCAAAATGATATCAACTAGCCACAACAAAGTCTCCAACTTCCCTTTTAGATTCTCTGAGAAAAATTATCAAAAATCTCTATCTCTGTATATCTAAAAACTGTCCCTATCTATTACAAATGTTACATATTTATAACCTAAGATCTGACTCTAGATTGTCTTCAACCATCAAATCCCAACGGCCCAATAGAACTAAAGATAACTGGAAGTCTCTAGCGATTACGATCCTTCAAAATCTGCAACAGTCTTCCCTTTCTTGCTAGCTCATTGGCTAGGGAAATATATATGTGGCACAACTTCTTCCATTAAGGAACAGACACATGGTGAGACTCACGTACTTGAAACTTGAAACATATTGTGACAGATGGCAGTGTCTGCAGCAAAACAAGAAACTCCTTTATCTCTCAAGAGTGAACAAGAAAATGACACGTGTTGCACTCCGCAGCCTTCAAAAACATCTACGTGTCTTCTTCTACAAAGCCCTCAAAACTTTGTCTTTATGCTCGGGTGAACTCCATTGTTGACAACTGTTGCAACCCGCATTAGTTTAGAAACAAACATATTAATAATGGGACCCACAACTTCAGTGCTACATTAACTTCAAAGGATAAAACTGGGATAGATGGCATCCTTTGCGTACACAATAACTAACACATGGCAACACTCACATTGTTTCTTAAAACTTATAAATCTTTTGAAACTCCCACGGAAGTTGACACTTGGCAGGTTCTGTATCACTTTAGAAACTTTAAGTTTCTCACGAAAAAGGGTCAGCTTTAACTATGGCCCACCATCTTTCATCACCAGTGATAACATGATACGAAAAGAACACGTTGCACCCTTCCTAGTAAAGCAAAAAGACGCACAGCACCTTCTTCAGACATATAGAAACTTTAGGTGCTACCTCCTCGTCCACCACGTGGCAACCTCCACAGCAAAGCTAAAACTTAAGATAGTGAAACTAACTATTACGTGGCGCGCTCCACACAAAAGTTAGTATTTGAAACAAATACCATGGCTTTAACTATGGCTTGACACTTGGCAACTTCCGCAGAGAGTATTAGAAACCCACACAGCAAATACTTTGAAACATACACAGAAATAGAAGGGGTCTGCAGCCTTGCTGCGATTGATACAAAATGTAGAGTTTCGACACTCTACAGATCTTAGTGACCAATAGGACTGCTAAGCCTACTCGGAAAGAACTCAAAACTGGCAAAAAATATATATATAAAAATACAACACATAGTCACAAATTATGCAATGCCATTTGATAAATAGACCATTCTGAATCGGAGAGTCCCTGTCTACTCTGTAAATCTTGAAAAGTAAAATCAAGATTAATTATGTCTTTGTGGGAAAATGTTTGCAAAATCTAGACCACAACCTTTAATTGAAACTCCAGCTGAGCCATAGGTATTAACATAGCTTCCACCTCTTTGACTGATGAAGAATCACTCAAACCCTAAAAAATTGTTTCATCATTTTGCCTAGTCAAGAGAAGTGCCTTGATGTCATCAATCATTAATACCATGTTATTATCTAGGAATGGTGAAGGAAGCCCCAGTTGCACCAGATCCTCTATATGTTTCTTCATGTCCTTCACTCCTTCTTTCACTATATTCAAGAGTTCTTGGCAATTTGCAGCTGCAGAGTTGCAACTCAAAACCTCATTGACCTTTTTAGTAGCAACCATTCTATCATTTATACCTGCTGCTGACAAAGTCTCATCTATTGTATCATATAATTTCTTCAAAAAAAGATGAGAGTCAAAAACCCTCAATGAAACAGTAGACAAAGTAGCCTATACCAAGGTTTCAACCTTCTCACATAGCTGCTGGGCATTTAACAAAAATGTTAAAGATGGTTTTAGTTGGATAATCTCCTCAGAGATTCTCTTGCATACTGAAACATAAATCTCTTTCACCAAATTCAAAACTCTAGCATTCTATGGTCTATTAGCTAACTCAATTGTTAGATGTTTTGTTCTTTGTTGCTCTGCTAGGAGTTGTGCCTGAATTGCACCATTAGCATTCTGCTCACTCAACAACTTCTGTTGAAATTGTGTGTCCTTCTGCAGCTTCTCTTGATATTTCTTTTCCAAAGTGGATTTCTCTTGTCTCATAACAGTCACTACAGCCTTTTCTTGTGCTAACTCAGACTTAAGAGAAGCATTCTGGGCCTGTGTAGCCTGATGTATCTGACAAGAAACAGTATTTTGTAACTGTTTTATTCATACTCTCAATCTCATTCTTCTTGGATTGAACTTCCCCAGCCAGGTTGCTACTATTCACCTTCTCCTGAGCTAAATCATTCTCTACTTTCTGCAACCTCTTGGACACTTTCAGGTAATCAGTTGCAATAGCAGTTGTAGTCTCATTTAGTAGCTTGACCCTGGCTTGTGGCCTAAAAAGAGACATATTCATAGCTACAACATTCATTGAATAGTCTTGGGGCTGCATCTATTCATTAGGTTTCACCACATTTGGAGATAAATGTGTGACAGTCAGTTGTTGTTGAATGGGGTCAAAAAGTGACCTTATGTATGGCACAGTAGGGCTCTTGTTTTCCTTCTTCCTCTTCTTGTCCATTCTAGCCTCTCTAGCCCCTTTTGTTGTGTCTGCTTGGGCTTGGAATGTAGGAGGTGAAGCAATGTATCCTCCAGCAAAGGGATGGCCTTGAGGTAGGCCATAGGGAATAGCCAATAATTGTTGGCTAGGAGAAACTTGAGGAGGGGCTCTTTTTGGCATAGATGGAGAAAAGAGTGGTAATGAATTGGCCTGTGAATTGGTAATTAGGGAAAGGGTTGATGAAAGCACAACAGAAGTGGCAGGGGGGATAAATGCTTGGCTAATTGGGATTGCCACTCCTAGAGTAGAAGAAGAGATAGAGAAGAAGAGGGAGAAGAAACACTTACCTGAGCAATCGAAGAGGTGATTGGTAGTTGTTGCTACTGTGGCTCAATTTCTTCCTCTGACTCCTCTTCTAGGAGTAGTTTCCTGTGTTTCCTAGGTCTCTCTCCTGTTTCTTCCTCTATTTCTTTCTCTTCCACATTTACCACCACTAGTGGTTGCAAAGGAATGAATTTGGGACCTCCAGATGCTGAAGCTGCTTGAACCCCTATAGTTGGTGATGAGACCACACCTTTCTACTTTTCTAACATGTTGAGGGATTGGGGCCATGAAGATGCAAGAGCAGCAGAAGAGGCTTGTCCTGTCTCTTGCATAATGTGGGGTAACTCTGCTTCCTCCTCTGACTCCACTTCCTTCCTCTAGGTTTTACTAGTTTCTAGGCTAGAGACTGGGGAGGGATGCCACTCATCCCAAATTGATTCCCATTTCTCATCTATGTCAATATTCCCAAAAGAATGTGTTAACTCTGAAATTTCCTGCCTATATTTCCAATAGGCTTCAATCTTCTCCAGTTTCCAATCTTGGGCCTTCAATGATTTCCTCAAACCAGTAGTCATTTTTATCTTGGGGTCATAAACTTTTTCTTTAACATAAAAATTTTCCCATGGCCTAGGCCCTTCATAGGGCAAATCAACTAGTTCAACATATAGGTCTGGGTTGTCTTCTTTAAGATTCCTTCTATCTTCCTAGAATGGCCAACCCTCATGTACCATTTTAGCACGGACTTTACTATTCCTAATCTAGGAGTCCAAAAAACTATCTAGGCCATACTTCCATTTATCTTCAATGATGAAGAAACCTAGGGCAGCTAGCTTTCTTAGCAAAAGGTGCTTTGAATCTCTAACCTCAAGTGCCACATTTTTCCTTACCCATGGGATATCATACATCTTCTTTTTCTTTTTCTTGTGGCCAAACTCGTTATCAACCACAGACACCTGTTGGGTCACTTCTAAGAATATGACCCTAGGGGTCAATATTTTACGTAATAGCATGGGCTCTTCATTGAAACCATGGACTCTAATTATGGTATTGTGTTCCCCAAAGAAATAATCACAGGGAATTGGGAAGTGGGTCATAAATCCCAGTCAATCTATGCTCTATAGGCTCAAGGCTTAATTGGCAAAAAGCAGGGGTTACAAAAAATTCCCAAAACTCATATGGGTCAGAGGATTCAGACAACACATGTGTCCATGCAGACACAAGAATAGTTTTATTTTGACCAAAATCTGGGTCATACATATTCAATTGCATATATTGTGTGAAAAGATTATGGTTCTGATATAACATGAGGTGGAATAGAAAAGCAGAATACCTAAAAACTCGCTTTGATTTGAAATTTATGAGTTGATCAACCATGGCATTGGCAATTTGCTCCGAGAAATCCAGCTGGTATTCTTGTGATTTGTCAATAGTTTTCAATCTGAAAATAATAGTAATTTGCCAGTCATAGACTATGTTATCTTCTCTCAACCCAAAGATGAAGGCTATCATTGACAGTGCCTCTTGAACATTTTGACTAAATTGTGCCCTCCTAGTGGGTAATGTGGGCATCTGGGTGTTATCATCTCCCAGCTACATCTCTGAATTTAGAAACTTGACTTTGTTAATTATATTGGCCCATGTATTTTGCATTTTAGCAACAGTTGGGAATGTGGCTGTTATGTCATGTTGTAGGGCCAGCATGTCTCTTATGGCCTTGGGCATAATATGTACCATGAAAGGTCCCTGTTGTATGGTATTCGATGGTGCATGAAACAACACTGCACATAATTCAATTAGCCCAGGACACAGATGAGCATTAGGAACCAGGAATTGTGCCAATCGCGAGGTCCATATTCTCATACCAAAAGTCTCAGACTGCCCATTGTTTGCTCAAAGAATACACCTCTGATGTGCTCCCTCCCTGAGAGTCTTAGTATTCTTTTGAAGGGGCATGTCAAAGATGCCATCTGCATAATCCTTTACCTTTGCTGGGTCAATAGAATATCCAACCTCAGGGACCCTTGTTCTTGGTTAGGTTTTCTTTGGTTGAGCGGACGTTGATGCATATGATTTGTTGTTTAACAACTTATCAATCGACTCATAAATTCCCAGTCCCTCCTATGGTGACTGTGTCTCAGACATAGTTGTATCTATGGGGAGAATGCAAGAAGCTTTGACACAGGAAAGAATGAAACTGAGTAATAAGAGTGACACTTAGATGTGGCGATTGCTAGGGATAGAAATTGGAGGCAACAGTGATTCACGGCAGAGAGATAGAAACAAATGAGAGCTACGGTTAGGATTTAATACTAATTCATTGGGGCTTTATGGAGGTAATCAATGACACATCTTATCTTATAAATGGCATTAACGCCGAGAAACAATTAGTGTATCTGTTTGAAATCCTCATGGAACGAAGTGTCAGATATGTTATGGGAGTGGCTTAACTTTTTTGAAAAGTGTGTACTTCTGGGGAATTTGGGGATTAGTGAACAACCTTAATAAATGTGAGATCAAAAGAGAAGGGGCTTTGTGCTACAGACACATGTTCACCGAACACTTATTGAAAGGGAAAGTGGGAAAACAAGAAAGCAAGAAAAGGAAACAAACTAACTAACTATAATACATAAGAGCCCCTACTTAATTGAAATGCTTCAGATAGATCCCATTTACAAGAATCTCTTCAAGTTCCCCATCCATGGTCTCTAGTTCAAATGAATTATGTTGCATGTAGGAACGAATTTTGTAAGGGCCCTTCCACAATGATTCAAATTTGCTATGTCGACCTAGCTTAGCAGCTCTCTCGTCCCATTTCAATACCAGTGAGCCAACCTCAAAAATGGGATTTGAAGTCTTCTTATCAAAATAGTCTTTAACCATTTTCTGATGTTTCATCAGTGACTCATGTGCCTTTTCTCTTTTCTCTTGTATTTCCAACAGTTTAGCAAGTCTAACTTGCATGGGGTCATTCTCTTCAATTTCTATCTGCTTTAACAATTGCAAAGCGGGATCTCTAAGCTTAGTGGCATTACTGCTGGTTTACCATAAACTAATTCATAGGGAGACATTTTAGTCACATGCTTTGGTGTGATCCTGTTAGCCCACAGTGCTGTGTTAAGTAGTTTATGCCACTCTCTGTGATAATTGGTCCCTATCCTCTTAATGAGTCTGATAAGGTTCTTATTAGTGGAATCTGCCAGTCCATTACCTTGAGGGTAATAATTTGAAGAAGTCTTCAAATAAATCCCATTCCTTAATGCAAACTTAGATATCTTTGTTCCCAAAAATGCTTTAGCATTATCTAATATAATGGTACGAGAGAGACCAAACCGAGCAGTAATGCCTTCTAGAAAGTCTAATATTACCTTTTCTGTTGCTTCCTTGAGTGGTGCTGCTTCACTCCATCTGGTAAAGTAATCTATGGCTGTGAGAATCCATTTATGTCCCATACTTGGCACTAGATTGATGATTCTAATAAAATCCAAGCCCCATTGAGCAAAGGGTTCATCCACAACTATGGGGCTTAGAGGCATTGTTGCATTTCTCCTTTTTCCTGTATAAAACTGACAAGCCTGACATTCTTTGACCAGCTGATAGCAATCTATAAATAGAGTGGGCCAGAAATATCCTACTTGAGTTACTTTGATTGTAGTGGTCCTTGCTAAAAAGTGTCCACTTGAGGCTCCATAGTGTAGTTCATGTAGTATTCTCTAAGCTTCAACCTTTTCTATACATCTCAAAAGGATACCATCAACATTCCTCCTAAATAAAATATGATCAATTAGTACAAAATGGGCCCCTTGCTGCCTATAGTATCTTCTCTTATCATGGGAGAGCTCATTTGGGAAAATCCCATGCTTCATGAACTGTATTTTGTTTGTGACCCAAGAATCTTGGTCAATCTCTTAAAGTCTTAACACATTTTTATTTTCTATTTCTTCAATCATTATTTTCTCCATGTCTTGAGTCATATATTGGCACAATCCTTTGCCTCTAACTAGCTTGGTGGGTCTTACTTCCACATCATATTCCAAGATCTTTGTTATCTAATTGCCCCTTTTCTTAGTGATCTCACCCTCCATAATATATTCTCTTACACTAGGATGAGCCACTGATATCATAATCTTGTTTCTTGTTACCATATGTCTGAATTTGTTAAGGGCTTTTACCATGGCATATGCTTGCTTCTCCACAAAATTATATCTAGCCTCATATTCTCTAAGAGTTCTGGAGAAAAAGGCTATTGGCTGTTCTCCTTCTTGCTGATCATCTTTCTGAATTAAAACAGCAACAACACTGAATTCTCCCCCATACACATACATTATGAAATATTTAGAAAAATCTAGGTTTCTGAGTACTGGGGCTGATGAAATGGCTTTCTTGACTTCTTCAAAAGCCTATCTACCTTCTACAGTCCATTTGAAAACTAGATCCTTTTTAAGCAACAGTGTCATTGGTCTAATTAGGCCTGCAAAATCATATATGAATCAGCTAACAAAGTTGATCTTCCCAAGAAAAGATTGAACTGCTTTCTTATTGACTGGTAGAGATAGGTTCATTATGGCTATGACTCTTTCTGGATCAATAGAGACCCCTTCCTATGACACTTAATGCCCTAAAAGTTTACCCTAAGGTACTACAAAGATACATTTCTTGGGGTTCAAAGATATTCCAAACTCTTGACATTTCTTGAAAATAGCCTCTAAATGATCAAAATGATCTATAGCATTTTTGGAAAAAATAGTGAGGTCATCTAGATAGATCAGAATGATTTTATTTATAAGTTCTCCAAATGTACATTCATTGCTCGTTGAAAAGTATCTCCAACATTTGAAAGGCCAAAGGGCATTATAGCATATGCAAATGTTCCCCACTTTATAGTGAATGCAGTCTTATGTTGGTCTTCATCAGCTAACCAAATCTGATTGTATCCAGAGAAACCATCTAACAAGGAAAACCTTTCTGACCTAGCCACAGTCTGTAAAATTTGTTTTATAGAGGGCAGGGGATAATGGTCTTTCAAAGATGCTCTATTCAAATCTCTAAAATCTACACAGAGTCTTATGTCACCATTCTTTTTTCTTATAGGCACTAGGTTTGATACCTAGGTTGAATGCTTAATTGGAAAAATAATCTTGGATTCTAAGAGCTTTTGCGTCTCATCCACCATTAAAGGTTCAATTCTAGGATTTACTGGCCTTTGCTTCTGTCTGACTGGTTTAGATCCTTCAGTAAGCTCAATGGTGTGTTGGATGATATCTCTATTATAACCATGGAGGTCCTCATAGGTCCAAGAAATCACCTTATCATATTTTTCACACAAATCAATCAGCCTCTCCCTTTCTTCTTGGGTTGTGGAATTGCCAATTTTCAATCTTCTTCCTTCATTGACTTGGATTTCAGAATAATCTTTCTTATTTGCTAAAATCTCCTCTTCTCCAAGCTTGCATCTTCTAGGTCAAACAAATTTTCCAGAGTAATCAGTCCTTTAGGGAGTTTATTTGACTTCAGCTAGATAATTTGGTTCACCATATGCTTCTTCAATTTTGGGATGTAATTGATCAGCAAACTCGCTTGATTGTTGTAAGAGTGAGAGTACTTGGAAATCATTATCAAAAACTTGCCAATTTTGGTCATTATCTGGAATAGTTGGTCTCACTATAACTTTGACTGACTCATTATTGACTAATAGATCGGTTGCTAGAACAAACTGTGAATCAATCTGTGTCATTTTATTTGCCTCAAAATTTTGGGCTCTGGGAACTACTTCAGTATTGAAATCCTCAAAACCATCTATCAAGTCCCAAATTATGTGCCTATAGGATCTCATTCTTACGTTTTTGGCTATTGCCTTTTCTCTAATTTGTTTCGCCACTAGTTCTGAATCTCCTCTTACTGTCAGATTCTTTACTCCTTTTTTCTTTGCCGACATGAGTCCATGCACCAAGGATTCATACTCAACATCATTATTAGTATAGGCAAACTGAAAGCGAATGGCTCTTAAAATTTTCTCACCATTTGGGGCAATAAGGCAAATTCCTGCTCCAGCACCATTTTTACTCCTAGACCCATCAAAATTGAGGGTCCAGATTTCTAAGTTTCTTTCAGATTCTTGACTCTATGATGCCTCTTTCCTTTCTACATTAGGGATTTCTTGGTCCTTTTTAAATATGACATAAGTGCCTAGATCAGTAGAGTCATAGTTTCCATAGGGATCACTCTGCATCATAGTCAATAATTGATTATTCTCTTCTTCCTGTTGGTTATGTTCAATCCAATCACCCAACTCTTCAACAAAGACTCTCTCCTCCTTATTCAGCATAGCATGGGATGCTTATAATTTTGGGGTTGGTTCATTTGTGATATGGTCTTTAGATAATGGTTCTGACAGTATTTTCATCTTTGTCCCATATTTGGTTCTCAGGATGAGGTGTGACCAATCTAGTGACATGTAACCTCCTATCTTGGCTGTGAAATCTCTAGATAAGCATAAACCAAATACAGGGGGGTATCTATGACTACCACATCCTAATTTACATTTATATTAGGGCAAGTATATAGTTGCAATGGAAGTTGTTTAATTTTCCCTATTGTTTGCATAGATTTCCCATCTAACTGCATGACCCCTCTTGTAAGTGGCTCATATTTTATCTTCAAAGCATCTGCTATTTGCTTTGGCATTACTGTAGTACTAGCCCTAGAGTCTATTATTGCATTATGCAGCAGTTTCTTCCCAACTATTAGAGTCAAATAAAAGGGATTTGGTTTATATTTACCTACCTCAGGTTCATTGTTTAACAAGGTTGTTGTTTGCAGAGGTATAGTATCTTTAAGCTGAAGCTTCCCTTTATCAGTAGGTCCTCCTTTTGCACCAGTGTATTTAGGGACTTCTTGGCCTTGCAGAGCTTCTTGCAACAGTGTCTTTTGCTCAAGAATAGCTAACATATCCTAGATTGATACATGTGCTGGAGTTCTTTTTAGCTGATCCACCACATTCATAGGTCCTAATGCTTGGGTCTTTGAGTAATAAGGGTACCTTGTCCTTTCTAGAACTTGTCTTGAGGCTACTTGATTCTACACAAGCTAAGGCATTTCTTGTCTAGAGACTATGTTCTGATGACTTTGAAATGGAGGAGCTCCCATGATCTCATTATTAGTGACTTCAAGCTGCTCCATCATTCTCCTCTTTGCTCTGGTATAGTAGTCTAATTGTACCAATGGTTTCTTTGAAGTAGATGCTTCATTCAAGAACATTGAATCTTCCTCTTCAATCCATGAAAATAAAGCATGTTTAGGGGCTATTTCCCCTTCTTATTGTATGGACATCCCTTGCATCTGGGCCATCATTACTGCATTTTGAACCCCAGGAGACTGATATGGTGGAGCGTTAGAAGTTAAAAATTGCCCTTCTAACCCTCTCTGTTTTGCTATCTTTTGCTACAAATTTCCTCTGGGACAGTCCCTAGGCATATGAGCATTGTTGCAGGGAAAGCACCAAACATTTGTGCCATCTGCTAAGTTATCTTGCCCTAGAACAATTTCCCTATTGAGATTAGAAGGAACAATTTGTAGAAGCGTAGGGACTGAAACCAGCTGGTTTGAAGGCTGAGGATTAGCTTGCCTTTGAGGGCCTTGATATTGATTTGGCTGAAAGGGAGGTCTATTTCCTTGATAACCCTGATAAGGGAGCTTTGGATAGGGATTTTGTTGTCTCTTTAAATTAATTATCTCATTTGAGAAGTTTCTTAGGATGTTCTTGACATCATCTATTTCAGATGGTTGAGCAGAGGTGGTTGCTTTAGCACGTTGTTGAGGTGTTGGAAATGAATACATGGATACAGGTGGAGCTGTAAGATTAGAAAACTCTTGTGGCAAAGGTAAGGTAATTTCTAGAAACATAGGCATAGGAGGTCTTGGGGGCAACTTTCTAGTATCTATTAAGTTATTTTCAACCTTAACTACCAACTCATATACTTCTGGTAGTGTCTAGCCTCCCAGAGACTGAATCATCACTGATATATCTGAGTTTAAAGCGTTAAGGTAAAACACAATAGCCATACCTAGTAATGGTCTTACTGAAGCAGGAATTTTGTCCCAAGTCTTTTGAAATCTTGAGTTGAAATCAGTCATGGCCTCCTGTGGTGCCCTTTTGATAGTGATCAATTGTTGCAACAAGGAGGATTTATCACCCTTTTTTTTAAATCTTGCAAAAAACACGTCCCCAAGTTGATCCCATGTAGATATTGTGTTTGGAGTGAGAGATCTATACCATTCCAAAGCCTTTCCTTTAAAAGAGGCTGCTAACAGTCTTATGGCCACATTCTGTTGAGTGATAACATGCATTGCACATACATCAAATACATCTTGCAGATGTTCTTCAGGTGTCTTAAAATCTTCCCCACTGAACTTAGGTAGAGCCTTCAGAGCATTACCTGGAATAGCATCCCAAGTTGCTGGTGGTACTAGGAGAATTAGAGGACTGCCAGTGTTCCAATTTGCATAGTTCCTTGGGGCTACAGGTGCTCCCATATTTACTCTTTGTGCTGCTGCAAATTGATTCACTCTTCTCCTCGGAGTAGCTACTAATGCTGGCAAAAGAATGCCTGGATTAGCAGCAGACTGAGCTCTTGTTGTAGGTCCACAACTATGGCTCCTTATTACTCTTTGGCTCATATAATCTTGACAGAAACTTCAAGAAAGAGTCCCACCAGGCGTACCAAAAACTATTGATGTATAAAATTGTGCAGGTTCTAACACCAACATGGGAAGTTTCAAGAATGTGGAACTTGCTACTTGAAACAACCTGCAGATTTTAAAGAAGCTAGCTCTTCTCTATTTGGATTGGGTTTTGAGGAAAAGGGTAGAAGCTAACAGGATTACAGATACAACTAAGCAAATCTAACTGTGGTAATGCACCTAAGTAAAAGTATTCCTTCAAATTAAGCACAGTGAAACTATCCTCAAGATTCAGTTTTATTAAAGAGAAGATACTACGTGATTAACATAAATAGATGCAATGAATATAATCAAAGGCTCACAATTAGACACTTTGCAATGACACAGATAATATCAACCAAGGCACAGAATAGAGTTTTTCTCATTAATTTTCCAACAACATAAAAGGCACAAATACATTAACCTTCTTATCAAGAATAACAAAATAAAGGCAAAATGATATCAACTAGTCACAACAAAGTCTCCAACTTCTCTTTTAGATTTTCTGACAAAAATTATCACAAATCTCTATCTCTGTATATCTAAAAGTTGTCCCAATCTATTACAAATGTTACATATTTATAACCTACGATCTGACTCTAGATTGTCTGCAACCATCCAATCCCAATGGCCCAACAGAACTGAAGATAATTGGAAGTTTCTGGCAGTTACAATCCTTCAAAATCTACAACAGTCTTCCCTTTCCTATGATCTCATTGGCTAGGGAAAAATATATGTAGCACAACTCCTTCCATTAAGGAATAGACACATGGTGAGACCCATGTACTTGAAACTTGAAACATACTATGATAGATGGCAGCATCTGTAGCAAAATGAGAAACTCCTTTATCTCTCAAGAGTGAACAAGAAAACAACACTTGTCATGCTCTGTAGCGTTCAAAAACATCTACGTGTCTTCTTCCACAAAGCCCTCAAAACTATCTTTATGCTCGGGTGAACTTTGTTGTTAACAACTATCGCAACCCGCATCAGTTTAGATACAAACATATTAATAATGGGACCCACAGCTTCAGTGCTACATTAACTTCAAAGGAGAAAACTGGGACAGATGGCATCCTCCGTGTGCACAATAACTAACACATGGTGGCACTCGCATTGATGCTTGAAACTTATAAAGCTTTTGAAACTCCAACGAAAGCTATCATTTGGCGGGTTCTGCATCACTTTAGAAACTTTAAGTTTCTCTCTAGAAAAGGGTCAACTTTAACTATGGCCCACCATCTTTCATTACCAGTGATAACATGATACGGAAAGAACACGTGGTACCCTCCGCAGCAAAGAAAAAAGACACACAGCACCTTCCGCAGACATATAGAAAGTTTAGGCGTTGCCTCCTCATCCACCACGTAGAAACCTCCACAGCAAAGCTAAAACTTAACATATTTAAACTAACTGCAATGTGGCGCACTCTGCACAAAAGTTAATATTTGAAACAAATACCGCGGCTTTAACTGTGGCTTGACACTTGGTGACTTCCGTAGAGAGTATTAGAAACCCACAGAGCAAACACTTTGAAACATACATAGAAATAGAAGGGGTCTGTTGCCTTGCTGCAACTGATACAAAATGTAGAGTTTTGACACTCAAAACACATCACAGGGACAATTTTCAAGTAAAAATTCTTCTTTAGTCAATAGTTATTGAATTATTTATCTTCCCAATGGTTTAATTTTTAAATACTCTGGAGCATAAAATATGTTTCTTCTAATAATTTTTCTTAAGGTTAGAAAATTATTATTCAAAGGAGTTTTATGCTAGGAATAAATTTTATTTACATTCTTGGCATGGAAGTTAAAAGTTTGGGAATTTGTAGAAGTGATGAAGTTTTACAATTAAAAATATTGCAGAGATATTATAATTGTTTTTGGATTTATAGAGAGATAATTAAACTAAAAGAGGGGTAAAAATTTATTTAAACTAAAACACAAGAAGTAAAAATCAAGGGCATTACACAACCCTATCAATCTCCACTAAGTGGTCCAACTTTTGAGACACTTCCGGGGGTAATTGACTCCTATCCACAATGTTCCAATTTTGCATTTGATCAGATGCCCATTTCGCCAAACAATCTGCAACTCCGTTCCATTCTCTAGGAATGTGACAAAAAGTAACAGATTTCAAAAAAGCACACATATTAAGAATCTATTTAATAATCAAAGCTAAATGCCAATTGACATCTTCTAAATGCTACCTATTCAACAAAGTCCCCACCACCTGAGAATCAGACTAACAAATGATCCTTCTCCACCCAAGATCGCAACCACGCTCCATTGCATATAAAATTGCAAGAGCCTCCATCAAATTGTTAGTTATATTTCAAAAATTAATGGGCCAATAAAGCCTCTATCGGTGAACTTTCCAATTTTAAAACTTCAATCATCACCCATAAAATTAGTTCTTAAACTTCATTTATAGCTGATTGGCCTCTCACCGGTAACTTTAAGGGTTTTCAAACTTCCTTCTTTGCTGACACTTTATTCATTGGTGGTAGTGAAGAGCCAACTACATCTGATTTCTAGGCCAATGTATAGCAATCCACCTATTCATGGAGCATTTCTTGTGTCCACCATATTAAGCAACCTAGATCTTAAATCTCTCCAGCACAAGGAGGTAAAGGTTATGGATGACCACATCATTGGATGAGACTAGCTCTTTGAGACAACCTTGAGAAACTAGAGTCTTCTCTTAGTTGGAAGCACATCATTGAATAGATTGGAATGTTTTGCTATAGTGGTATGACTCTAGAACAAGTTGATCGCTTGACAAGTGAATTTCACATCTACATGACACGAATCCAGGATCACATAGAGAGAAGTTCCACTTTGAAAACCCTACTATTACTATTGGTTCTCATGTGCACTTCCATGGTAATTGGGGATGGCATACTTACACCTACAATTCCAGTGATGTCTACAGTGAGTGGTCTGCAAGATCAATTTTCTAGTTTTAATGAACATAAAGTGGTCATTACATCAATCATATTTCTGGTGATCTTGTTCAGCATACAATAGTTAGGCACAGGAAAAGTAGGATTGTCATTTGCTCCTGCACTCTCCATTTGGTTTTTCTCTCTTGCCTCTATTGGACTATATAATATTATCTCTCATGATGTGATTGTCCTGAGGGCTTTCAATTCGATTTATATCTATTACTTTTTCAAGAGGAACATTGTTAAGGTATGGATGTCACTAGGCGCTCTACTTAAATATCATCCACTTCAATGGTCAAACAATCAATAGTAATTTTACACCTCATTCACAATAAAAGGTGTTAAATATTTGTCCTATTTTTATTGACCAAAATTAACCTTTGATTGTTGAAGTGGATAAGATTTAAGTAGAATGCATGCTTGCTTCAACAAAGCTTGGAAAGACGTTTAAAACACATTGGCCTGAAGGTGTCAAAAAAAATGGATATCTTTCATTATTTACAGAAGATACTGATGATAAGTGTGGACATGCCATTTATAGGAAAGATTGGAAACAATCTTATTGGGAGGCACTCTTGCAAGATTGTCTGCGTGAGGTAGCTACTCAAGCCTTGGTTCCATCATACAAAGGCTCAATTGAGCAAATATATTTATCAGATGCTATTCTTGGGCATATTGGAATTAAACATGGTTCTACTTCTACAAGGAAAAAGTTCTTAACATTAAGACATCATGGAAAAAGGTTTGGGCACTATGCTTGGCATTTGTGACTACAAAATGTGTTATGTGTTGAAGAATTCTCTAGTGTGTTGAAGAGTTGTAGATTGCAAGGTATTGTGTTAGATGGCATCAAAAGTAAGAAACATATTGAGGGCATATACCAAATTCTAAAACAAAATAGGGAAACACTTGAAGTTGTAAGCACAAAAATCATGCACTGCCTCCATGAGGACCCCTGTGATTAGTCAAATCCTTGTCATGTACATGTAAGCGTGAAAATAAATCCTTTAAGCAGCAGGCCTCTTGATGATGTGTCCTCTTTTCTTGTCTTGTGTTTTTTTTGCTTTGTCGATTTCTCTACCTCCCCATTTGCGACACTTTTCGACACTTGTTGCGACACTTTTTGACTTGTGTTTTCTAGCTTTCGACCTTGATCCTAAGCCTTGTGAGTATCTTGTAGGTGATTTTTCACCTTTCCCCTTTGTCTTTCATCTAGTGCACCTCCTCAAAGCCTTCTAGAGGTCCCCCGATCCATCTCGCACTGACAGTTTCCATTTTTGACCAACCAATCCAAATCTCCCCCTATTATTTCTAGATCTCCCCTGGAGATCCTAAAGATACAAGTGGAGATTTGGATTCTTCCAAATGACTGACTTGTTTCTTGATGCAGAACTCATCATTTTCTTCTCTTCTACCATCTCCCAGCCTGTTTTTCTACATTTGACCCTGTCCAGCCCGGATCTCCCCGGGTAACCCAGGGTCACCCTTAGGGCAACCCTACTAGTAAAAGGGGTGACCCTACCATTTTTGGACCTGAGGAAAAACTCAAGTTTCTCTTTCATTTTTGCTCTATTTTCGCCCTTTTTTCTTTCTATTTGCATGATTTTTGATCCTTGAAATAGAGTTAACTATTTCATGCACCCACACATGCATAATTTGCTCTATTTGATCTCAAATTAACTCTCTAATCAATCTCATGCATTCCCTCACCTCCATTTCTTCTTCAATGATAATCTATCTTCTTGCTTCATTACTCTCTAATTAGTTGAGTTCACTGGGCAATCAACCTTGTTAACTCCCCAATCTATTCTTGTTAACTCATCAATCAAATGAGTTAACTCTCCAATCAATTCCTTCTTCTAAACCTATAAATACCCCCCTCCTCCAAGCACAAAGGGAGGCAAATTCATTGTGCACATAGCTCTTGCCAATTTTGCTCTCCAACTTAGCATTTGAATACTCTTACAGGATGAAGGTGTCTTTTGCTTTTATTGTTCAACCAAGTAGCATCACGTTGCTTCAATCTATGACATTGTGCTCAATCCAAGCTCTCATAGATCTCATACAAGCTTCATTGAAGCTTCTTTTTGCTTCTTCAGGTCATTTTGTTGTCAAGAGGATCACCTGCTGCCACATAAGGATTTAAGGTTGCCTACACAAGGATTACTGAGGGTAGTGGAGTCAACAAATCTTCATCTCTTTCAGGTTCTTTCATTGCTTTCATAGTAATTAGATAATCACATTTGCTCTTGTGAATAGTAACACAATGCTTTTTCCTTGATAGATTATATCTTGCATGTTAGATTAAAAGTTTTCATATTTCTAGATCTGCATTGTTAGAAAAAGCATTTTTCCTCTTTATTAGATTAGATTGCATTGAAAACACTAAAAACCTAAAAAAACATAGATTACATTGCATTAGAAATGTCATATAGGATTGCACACATATTTCCTTTTCATAGATTAGAAGCACTTTTATTTCCAAATACTCTAAAAAATACCAAAAAGATGTTTTGCATATCATTTAGCTTGCATACATTTAGATACCCTAGAATAGATAAAATTGCAAACCCTCGATTCCACCATGAGGTAATCATAGTTCAAATTGATTCCAAACAAACCCTTGATTTCATCACAAGGTATAAACAAATTCAAACCCTAGGTCAACAAAACCCCTAGGTCAAAACCCTAGATCTAGTTAAGGTTAGTAATCACATGACTTCCTCTATCTTGATTCATGAATGTGCTTAGGAGTGAGAGGAGACTGGGTGAGGGATATCCATGATGAGATTGAGGAGATCCATGCACGACCACAGCAACATACATTTGTTCTACCACAAGGAGACCCATTTGTCTTCTTGTTGTTAGAAAGAACTAGGCAATTACAACTACATAGAGCATTTCTCAGAGACATAGAAATAGCAAAAGCCGTCAACAAAAATAATTGTTAGCCCACACAAAGGTGGAATTTAAGGAATCCAAATAGAAGAAGAGAAACCAGTGACCCTTCAGGTCATAGGGTTATTTCAACTACAACAACTATTGAATGAAACATACAACAAAACGCAAAACAACAAAGGCCATAGAACTTGCCGACCCCTCTCTGCGAAGTCCAACTCTCTAATGAGCTAGACCCCCACCATGTCTTGCCTCCTCTTGACTGGATAATTCCACATGAGCGAGAGTGACATGGCATATCTCCCCGTGGCAAGGAGGATAAGGGTTTGTGTGTGTGCCAAAATATGCCCTGATAGCCCCGGGCAACCAGAGTCATGATTTTGAGCGTACATATTTTAGTGAACCTGACATGAAGAGAAAAGCCTCTTGGTTATGCTTTTTGTGTTCCCATTGTAAAAGATTTAAACACTTCAAAATGTTCTTTCATTTGTTTTTCATAGTCGCTTAAACTTCCATCATCTGTGCCATCATCCATTCCATTTATTCTACGGTATCTATGGCACCCCTGAATATGATGGAACCAGACTTGAACCAAGGGAACATTCCCTCAACTGAACTTCAAACCCCTTCTTTTGATAGGTATGTTTTGCCTCATCCTGATGCACCTATTACCAATTATTATGACTATGAAGATTTTGACTACAAGCAAGATCAAAGGGAATCTAGGCGCTCTCTATCGTTCAACAACCCAACTTGCAAGAACAATCTGGTCATACCCAATGCATCTCATAAAGAAAGGAGGGTGAGGTTGGAAATACATCAACCCGAACAACCTTCCACAAGTACATCGAATACCCACCTTGATGAAGAGATTAGAAGGTTGGAAAGGTGTCTACAAGAAACCAAAGATGCTCAAGAGGCATTCAGGATTGCTTTAGAAGAAGAACAAAAAGAAAAGGTTGCACGAGAGGATGCCCATCACTATGAAACTAGTCGAAGAGAACATCCTATAGAGCTACAACCCTTGCAGATTTAATTGCAACTCTAGTGCAAAGAATTAGGATCTTAGAAGTAGAACAAGCATCTCAAAAAAGAAGACCAAAGTCTCATGAACAGGACTAGGGGGCATCTCAAAATCCCCCATGCCTTAATTACTATTTAAGACATGCTAGTAATAACACTTGTCTGAACAGGAACCCTCCTATTCAGAGCAATCCAATGAATCCGACAATGGTTTACCAAAACCCCCCTAGAGGGTTATTATTAACAACCCCACAATCTTATAGTGCCTTCATGGGAACATATCTCAAATATTTGAAAGAACCTCTAGACTAAAACATAAGGAATGTGCAACTACCTTGACCATTACCAGATCTACCAAAGTTCAAAGGAGAAGGAGATCCAAATTCACACACTAAAGCCTACACCACGGCCATAAGAGAGCTCCTCCCTTGGGATGGGGTTGTCACAAAAATTTTCCTGAAAATGCTTGAAGGCATCGCCTTGGATTGGTATTATCATCTCCTAGAGGCTTCAATCCATTCATTTAGACAACTAATCAGAGAGTTTGTCATGGCATTTGACATGAACAAACTCATGAAAATAGGGATTAGAGAATTCCTTACAATGAAACAAGAACCGAATGAATCTGTAGCATATTTCGTCACCTGATGGAGGCAAGTACTCTATTCTTCAACTAGTGCTCCAAACATGGAGCATCAAGAACTATGTGATCTCTTCTTGCATGCCCTTAACAAAGACATGAGAGAAGATGTTCAGAAACTACCATACAAATCCTATGAAGAAGCATTGGAAATCGCTTTAAGAATTGATCAAGCTGCCATCGACAGTGGTCTAAAAGTCTATGGCTCAAACAGAAAGCTAACAAAGGAAGACATAGGAAACAATGCCTATGTCATTAAAATCCTCAAAAATAATAGGAGTGCAACCATAGATGAGGTGATAGATCAACCCCCAGTCAAAAGGATAAAAGATGATTACAATGGGAGAGATTACTATCCTCCTAACGTAACTACCATAGATAGACCTAGAAACAATGGGTATTATCCTCGGGACAACTACCAAAGCTGGAACCACAACGGAAATGGGAACGGGAATGACAGAAGATATGAGAGACCCCCTTATGAGTTCAACCAATTTTATTCTTTTCATAGAACAAGGGAGCATAGCACAGATTCTTGTAGGGAATACAATAGATTCATAGCAAGACTTCCAGAAGACCAACAACATTTGTTTATAGAAATGTTCTTAAACCCATAGGAGGTCACACAAGATAACAAAGATACAAGACAAAATAAAGCTCCCATAGCACCCCAAAATGCAAATATGAGAGTTTATCAAGATCCATTCCCTGCACACAAGGATACAGAAATGACCAATCAAAACAAAGTAGCTTAGAGTAGTAACCCCGAAATCCCACCACAATTAGGACAAAAAGGAGAAACTAGGTTGATGGGATTGGTTGAGATTATGCATAATGAAGAACAAGAGGAAGATCATGAGGAAGAAAATGATCAAGTAGAAGCACATGAAGGCACCATTTTAGTGGTAGAGCCAATACCAACTCCAATTGGACCCTACGAGCTCATAGAATACTTAAAGAAAACATATGTGCATATTTCATTCATTGACTTGCTCAGGAACTCCCCCTCACATCGCTCCGCATTGCTACAAGCAATAGGCCTAAAATATCTTGATCAAATTATGCCACCACCTAGTGAGCAAATCAACCATGTGGACTATGATCTCAGCCCACCAAACTTAGAAATTAAAGATCCAAGGTTTTTCTTCTACTTACAACAAATGCCCTTTGAGGTAGAATTAACAATGAAAGGAGACCCTGCACTATATCTTCAAGTGTGGATCTATGACACATGCATCAAATGAACATTAATCAACGATGGAGCTGCAGTGAATATAGTTCCTTTCTCCCTCTTAGAGAGAATGGGCTATGGACATACCAACATTACCACCTCAACAGACACTCTAAGCAAATACGATAATCTGAAAGCAGCCACCATAGGAAAGATTACCCTTCTAGTGACTTTGGGACCCAAAACCATTCCAACCACTTTCTATGTTATAGATAAGAATACGAGATATAACTTGATTCTTGGGAGCCCATAGATACACAGGATGAAAGTTATGCAATCTACATTGTTCCAAGAAGTCTATTTTTTACACTCAGGGAAAGTTTATGTTAGACAAGGAGATCCAAAACCTTTTAGCTTGTTAAAGTCAAATACTTTGAACAAACACATCGTCATTCCCATCGACTATGAACTCCCTACCGACAAGTTAACCATCTCAAATCCTACACCTCAGTCGATATGCGTCAAACAGATAGAAACTCCAGAAAAGACCATAAATACTGTAGAAATCAAAACTCTAGAAAATGGGCTATTACCAAAGCAAAGGGAAATGGTTTCCAAGGATAAAATGATTAAAATCATGGAGTTGATCAAATGAGATGGACCACTCCAATTCCTCTTAGAATTACTCATCATTGATGTTCAAGAGGCCTACAAACACTTTCCTTGCATAGGGAAGAAGCCTCACAGAATGAAAGGACTAATCTTGCAAACCACCACATTAGATTTGAGAAATGTGGACCCACATGCTTTCTCATATACAGAAGAAGACATAACGGAAGGATACACATCGTTATCACCACTAAGTGATTCATGTGTCCTTGATACACCTGAAGAAATAGAATTGTATGAGCCCCTCACACCAATAGAGGACTCGCATCAACCGATAGTACCCATGGAAGAGGCATATTCCACGAATAATGAATCAACCAATGCTATGGGGGTGTTACCTAGGATGTTTGTAGTATCCAAACCACAAGAAAAACCAACCACTTCTGCCTCAATTCAATCAAATGAAATCGGTGAATGGGAAGCACCTCAGGTACAAATAGAAATGATTGAGAGACTTCCTAACAAAGATGAAGAAAGTGAAGGTATATTTCATAGAGAGTGGAAGATGAGAGTAACAGTCAGTATCAATGACCCTGTCATCTTTGAACTACCAAAAAGTTATATTGTGTATGCCATGGATCTAAGACCTGAACCCAATGGGAGGACAAGTATAAGCTTTATTCCCCCTGATGAACAAAGGGAGCCACAAACTCCTCTTGAACTATTCCAATTCTTACAAAGAATCCAAGAGAGACCAGAAATAAAAGTCTATATAAAAGAATAATTCGATCTATTGGCAGAATTACTGAATTGCGACGGATTTCTGTATTGGACTCCCTCCCACCAACATGCCTTCAGGACTTATTGCGTCTCACAATGCCAAGAGAAACCACTGATTTGGCAGCAATAGATTCAAATGACAAGCCGTACATAATAGGAGAACTTGTCCTAAGAAGAGGTAGCACTAAAAACAAGAAAAGAAGACAGAAAAGAGCCTTTTTGGAAGATTGGAAAGGCCCTTACATGGTTAAAGAACATATTAGAAACGGTGCCTATCTCTTGTGCACAATGGAGGGAGAGGAATTTGGAAAAACAGTCAATGCCTTTCACCTCAAATATTATGTCTAAAAGACCAAAAAATCATAAAACATAAAAATACAAAAAAATTATAAAATCAAAAATGTCTAAAAAATAATTTGTTTCTTGCATTTCTGCATCATTCTGTTCATCTTGCATTACTATTTGTTACTTACTCTTGTACTATTTTCCCTTTAGAAAGGAGTCTAATGTTGTCCAGATATATGTTATCCTTTTAGGACCTAGAGATCCCTCATCTTTCACAATCACCATTATCCCCCTTCATTCCCAGTGATTCTAAATCAAGGCCTAGCTCTTAGCTTCACACTGATCCCAGTCTTAATAAGCCAAGATGTTAGGCCTAATCAAAAGTAAGTATTCAAACCTACAATGCTCAAAGGAAGCTTGCAAGTAGACCTTCCCAATTCTTTCCTAGTAGTAGAGAATTCCAAGCATATTACAAAAAACTTTAGGTGGCTCTCAACCCCTTATCTTTCTTGGCAAAAAATATCAGGAAGATTAAAACTTTGAAGGAAGTAATCTAAGATACGAGTGAATAAAAAAAATGAGTGATCAAAATAAGAGTGTCAAAAAGTGAGAATTGAGAGATCAAAGCATTGCATAGCAAAAGTCCCAAAAGCATTCATTTCTTGAAAAGTCAAAAAAAAAAGAGAAAAATCAAATGAGGAAAATACAAAAAAAAAAGCAAAAAGCAAAAAAAAAGAGTGAAAGAGAGAAGATTACTCAATGTCTGTACTCTTGGGTGGAGATCAGTCTAAGATCAAAGCCTCAAGGGTGACATTCTAACAGAGAAAGAGAGGTACTAAGCACACACACACACTAGCTAATCAAAATCGAAGAGTCTAGTATTCTCTAGGATCATCTTCTACCTATGGACCCTTGTTCTTTCCCGGATATCCTTTACCCCAGGTCTATCTTGCTTGCCATCTATGATCTAAGTCTAGTGAACACCTATAAAACTTGATATTTGTCTAACTTGAAAGCTTACCAAATTGTCTTATCTAGATAAGGATCAGTGTTTAGCCTTTAGTGAAGCCTAGAAATCAAGAACACTCCATATTCATTTTCACTCCCCACTTGAGTTTTCCTAAATCCTATCTCCAGCCTTGAATAGATTTCTCATATCAGGCCAACTCACAATCCACTGAATCAAAAATCATATTTAAGAGCAATAATTTTGTTTGTTCCACATTGCATTCATACCAAAATCAGAAAAAGAGTCTCAAAGCAATAAAGTCAAGTGTCATATCTCATGACATTCAGTAAGTGTTATAGTTTCATTTACAACATTTCTTTTGTTCTTACATTATCATATTGTAAACTACATGTCATTTATATGTCCCACAAAACTACAAAAGCATATCATCGTTGTCATACTTGTATTTGTTAAAAGAGTTGACAAGATCAAACATAATCAAAAAGTTCCTAAAAACTTCCAGACATGCACAAGAGATGAGTATAGAATTCGACAAGAGAAAAACCATAGAAAAGAATAAATTTTCATAGACACAACTAAAGTTTACATATACAATGGTATCAAAGAGCTAAGACAAAACACTCTCAAGAGAGGTAGAGGATTCCCATGCAAGGGGCACAAATTTCAAGAAAATCAAGTCAAGGACAATTCCCTGCAACAGAACCCTCAGGGTTCTGATTCCTTCGTCTACAAGTACCACTCATCACTCCATGAGATCTGTGAGAATGATGTGCTCCGATGTGGGCATGCGACTATGAAGGCCCCCTATACTAGTATCAAGACACCCAAAATTAAGGCGAGTCATCTCCTGAAGTACTCTGTTCTCACCCTGAAGCGTGTCCACATGTGTCTTCAACTCTATAATCATCTGACACCTATGGTAGACAAGAGCAAAAATGTCAGTGTGTCATCCCGCAGCAGGGGACACACCAGGATCATCCAAAAGACAATCATGAGTCATCCTAGTGAAGGGAAAGGTCAATCCAACATTAACCTCACGAACCAAGTCCCCCCACTCTTTAACATTGCCTGAAATACCAAATCAAGACAAGACCAAGTCAGTGCCAGATAAAAAGAGAAAGGACAAAGTTAAGAAAAAACAAATAGACAAAACTTACGTGGATCTCCAAGCTGCCAGTCAGGGTCAAGTTGATGCATCACCTCATTTGAATGAGGTGGATGAGGAACAATAGAAGGACCCTTGAGGATGTCAGGAACCTCATCTAAAACACCAATGTCATCAAAATCCTCATCCTCGAGAGGAGCCTCATCTGACAAATCATCACTATCAGGAACATAGTCATCGTCAGTGGACTCTGAGTCAACTATCACAATCAAAGATCAGGAAGGAGTCCCTCTCCCTCCCCTCCATCCTCCTCTGGGAGCCCTAGTGATAAAGATCCCTGGAGTCAAAGGTGTCCAAACAACATTCCTCTGTCCAAACTTGCCCATCTCCTGAACAGTCCTGTAACAAGTAGACATTGGGGGCAAGTCCTCAAGGACATCCTCACCGAACTATTGCACAACACGGTCAACCCGATGAGCCTCAACCTAACCATTATAGTTTGTGATCTCTAAAACCTCATGGAAGTACACTCTTATCTCATCATCTTGGGCTCAAGCCCCCTCCATGTTGTGATAAGGGTCAGAAATCATGACATCATCAGTAAGGGTAGCAATAGTGGGAAGAGTAGCATCAAAATGACCAATATGTGCCCACCTCGCTACTCTCGATAGTTGCTTGACCGGAAGAGGAATAAGATTTTGATAAAGCTTCATATGCTCAAAAATCCATGTCATGGTTAGAGAAGAGTGGCTAAAGGCTAGAGCCCCTCGTTGAAAAATCTAATTAAAATCTTTGTAGACCATCACCAAGATATCAAGTCCCCATGCATAAACTATGCTTTCCTCCAATCCTCGAATGATGGGTGCCCAACACCATTGCAGCCGAGGCCTTGTCTCCCTACAACCTGAAAGCAATCAATCCAATCAGAAACCTCCTCAAGAGTAGGATACAGAGTCATGGCATGAATGTAACCTGAACTCCTATCTAGTCCCTAGGGTGATTAACCCCCATGAATGTAGTCCAAGAAGCCTTGTCCTCATAGGACTCGCTAATAGGAAGAAATAAAGGTTGTCCCCTCACAAGAACCCCAAGAATACGATATACATCATAAAGAGTGATAGTCCACTCTCCAGAAATTTGTGAGAACTTGAATGTGTTCCTCTCTACATCCCAGTAAGTCAAGATATCATAGCATATACAGGATACAGGATGGATCATAGGAACATGGCAAACTCTGGCAAGACCTGCCCTCTTCAATATGGCACGATCCTATGTACTTAGTGAAGCAAACATCCTTGAGAGCCACCCTCACTCTCGGCAAGCATTCCATCAAATATGCATGTCCTGTAAATCAAAAGAGAACTTTAGGTTAGATCTTGTAAACTCGCAAAAATCCCTAAAAATTGTAAAATTGTAGAAAACCTTTCACAAAAAAATCATATAAATCTTCAAAACTGCAATAAACAAGAAGATTTAGTGACCAAATCATGTCAGATCAGAGTAAAGAAAGTGTTAAACAACTTCAAATGAAGTTAGAAATCAGTCCAATAGGTTCACCCTCGGGTGACCCAAGTGTTTTTTAGGATCTCCCCAAGTAACCCTGTTGTCAAACAGGATCTCCCCGAGTGACCTTGTTGTCAAATAGGATCTCCCCGAGCAACCTTGTTGCCAAAATAGGATCTCCCTAGGTGACCCTACCTGGAAAAAGGGGCAACCCTAGGAGTGAGCCCCTCAACCAAAAATTACTCTAAAAACCATGTTTCTCAATCGATTTTAGAAAATGAAAGATCAATCTTGTTCTAAACGATGAGACGAACACAATGCAACAGGAAAAATCACCAAAAATAGATAATTTTAAGAGATTTTTCACAAAAGTACAACCTAGGGTTTAGAGAAGAGTTTTTCACTAATTGTATACTCAATTCTCCATGTTTAAAGAAGAGACAGCCATCTTTTTGATCTCCTCGATGATACCTCTCTATCGACTGCTCACATGAATGATTCCATTGTTGTTTCACACTGATCTCACAACCTGGCTCTCTTGGTTTGCCCTTAGCATAGTTTAATTTATGAATTTTAGATTAGTTCTTTATTTTTATGCATTTGTTTCGTGCATTGTTTTGCATGCTCTCATACCCACAAGTTTGAACTGACAAAAGCAAGCAACTAGTCAAACTTGAACGATCCATGGTGACTTCGTAATTTCAGTTTTCATTATTCATTTTGATATATTTAAATGCTAGACTAATACTAGTTATTGCAAGTACAAATTGCAGGAAAAATTGACAATAGGTAAGGCACAGTTTAGGAACAGTACCTACCTTTCATGTAGACTACTATCCCCGAGGGGGAAAATATGTAAGCACAAAAGTCACACACTGCCACCACGAGGACCCCTATGATGATTCAAATCCTTGTCATGTACATGTAAGTGTGAAAATAAATCCTTTAAGCAACAGGCCTCTTGATGACGTGTCATCTTTTCTTGTCTTGTGTCATTTCTGCTTTGTTGATTTCTCTCCCTCCTCATTTGTGACGCTTTTCAACACTTGTTCACTTGTCGACTTGTGTTTTGTGGCTTTTGACCTTCATCCTAAGCCTTGTGAGTGTCTTGTAGGTGAATTTTCACCTTTCCCCTATGTCCTTTATCTAACGCACCTCATAGAAGCCCTCTAGAGGTCCCCCGATCCATCTCCCACTGACAGTTTCCATTTTCTACCAATCAATCCAAATCTCCCCCTATTATTTCTAGATCTCCCCTAGAGATCCTGTAGGTGCAAGTGGAGATTTGGATTCTTTCACATGACTGACCTGTTTCTTGATGCAGACCTTGTCCTTTTCTTCTCTTCTACCATCTTCCAGCTTATTTTTCAGCATTAGACCCTGTTGATCCCAGATCTCCCTGGGTGACCCTATTGGTAAAAGGGGTGACCCTACCATTTTTGGACCTGCAGAAAAACTTGAGTTTCTATCTCATTTTTACTCAATTTTCACTCATTTTTCTTTCTGTTTGCATGATTTTTGATCCTTGATATAGAGTTAACTATTTCATGCACCCACACATGCATAATTAGCTCTATTTGATCTCAAATTAACTCTCTAATCAATCTCATGCATTCCCTCACCTCCATTTCTTCTTCAGTGATAAGCTATCATTGCTTCAACACTCTCTAATTATCTTAGTTCACTAGGCAATCAACCTTGTTAACTCCCCAATCTATTCTTGTTAACTCATCAATCAAATGAGTTAACTCTCTAATCAATTCAATCTTCTAAACCTATAAATACCCCCCTCCCCCAAGCACAAAGGGAGGCAAATTCATTGTGCACACAGCTCTTGCCAATTTTGCTCTCCAACTTAGCATTCAAATGCTCTTACAGGACGAAGGTGCCTTTTTCTTTTATTGTTCAACCAAGTAGCATCACACTGCTTCAATCTATGACATTATGCTCAATCCAAGCTCTCATCGAGCTCATACAAGCTTCTTTTTGCTTCTTCGGGTCATTTTGTTGTCAAGAGGATCACCTACTGCCACATAAGGATTCGAGGTTGCCTACACAAGGATTACTAAGGGTAGTGGAGTCAACAAATCTTCATCTCTTTCAGGTTCTTTCATTGTTTTCATAGTAATTAGATAATAACATTTGCTCTTGGGAATAGTAACACAATGCTTTTTCCTTGATAGTTTAGATCTTGCATGTTAGATTAAAAGATTTCATATTTCTAGATCTACATTGTTAGAAAAAGTATTTTTCCTCTTTATTAGATTAGATTGCATTGAAAACACTAAAATCCCAAAAAAACATAAATTACATTGCATTAGAAAATTCATATAGGATTGTACACATATTTCCTTTTCTTATATTAGAAGCACTTTTATTTCCAAATACTCTAAAAAATACCAAAAAGATGTTTTGCATATCATTCAACTTGCATACATTTAGATACCCTAGAATAGATAAAATTGCAAACCCTCGATTCCACCATGAGGTAATCACAGTACAAAATGATTCCAAACAAACCCTTGATTTCATCACAAGGTACAAACAAAGTCCAAACACAAGTCAAACCCTAGGTCAACAAAACCCCTAGGTCAAAACCCTAGATCTGGTTAAGGTTAGTAATCACACAACTTCCTCTATCCTGATTCACGAATGTGCTTAGGAGTGAGAGGAGAGTGGGTGAGGGCTATCCCTGATGAGATTGAGGAGATCCATCCACGACCACAACAAACGTTTGTTCTACCACAAAGAGACCCATTTGTCCTCTTGTTGTTAGAAAGAACTAGGTAATTACAACTACACAGAGCATTTCTCAAAGACAGAAATAGCAAAAGCCATCAATGAAAACAATCATTTGCCCACACAAATGTGGAATTTAAGGAATCCAAATAGAAGAAGAGAAACCAGTGACCCTTCGGGTTATAGGGTTATTTCAACTACAACAACTATTGAATGAAACATACAACAAATCACACAACAACAAAGGCCACAAAACTTGCTGACCCCTCTCTGCAAAGTCCAACTCTCCAACGAGCTAGACCCTCACCATGTCTCACTTCCTCTTGACTGGCTAATTCCACATGAGTGAGAGTGACATGGTGGATCGCTCTGTGGCAAGGAGGGAAAGGGTCCGTGTGCATGCCAAAATCTGACCTGACAGCCCCAGGCAATCCAAGTCACAATTTTGAGCGTACAGAATCTATGGAATTATTTCATTGCAGAATCACATCAGCTAATTTATCTAAAATTTGTGCTACTCTAAATGGTGAGGGGAGTTCAATGAATAGGACTCATTTGTTCTCAATGATGTCCTCCCAGGTTCTGATAAATAATGGTGACACCTATTTTTGTGGTTTTCTTCAATTTTTGTTTGCTAGTAGATATCTTCATTCACCAAAACTTTTTGATAATAGTTTTGAATCAATGATTACTGCATCAATATTCACTGCTTTACTACAGTCTCAATCTGGCCTTAGTATTCTCTAATTGTGTGACAACAAGCTTTCTAGCTGGCTTTCTTCAGAACTTTTAAATTCTTCCCACTTTAGTTCATTCCCAAGAAATGAATGATATTTCTTGAGATTGCTAACTTATCTTAATCTAAGGGTTTTGATTCCCTATTTCCAAGACATTCTCAGAAAAGATATGTGTATGGTGGACGTCAACATTGTGAATTACAATATTTCTTGTGTAGGAGCATCTTTACTCTTTGATAGCCTATCAATTTTGAAGAAACTGCTTCATTCACTGGGAATTACTTATAATGACTTGGGCAGCCCCGTTGCAACCGCTCTAACAAAATTCTTGAAGAATGTCGCCACTGAATGACTTGTAATTGACGCAACTATGTTATCAAATATTATCTCACAGTCCATAAAACTAGTAGTTGTATAACATCCCGCCCCGTGACCCTGAAGGGTAAGGGCCAAAAGAGGACAAGATAATTTTTTTTTAAAATAAAGTGATATCATACACAAGATATGGTTGTCAATTCGATATGTCGATAACATTCATGGCTAAGTTGTTAGGGTTAGCTGATAGAAGATATCAATTAAATGCAAATAAAGATTAAACAGAGGAATATAAAGTACATAGAAATAATAACAGTGAGAGACAAGTTTTAACGTGGTTCACCCAAACTCAGGCTACATCCACCAATAGAGAGTCCAATATTATTATCCAGTAAATCAAACTGATTACAACCAACAATCCTTGCAACTCAATACTGCTGCAAAAATGCTACAATACAATATCAATGGAAACCCTAACCCTTAGCCATTTTTATCATGACTTTTGTCAGTTACAAAATAGGGCTTTTTATGTTGGCCAATGAAAAAATAACTCCTGACACCTTAATAAAATAATAAAAAACTGTGTGAGGTTTCAGGGCGTTGCCCTCGAGCCTCGACGAGGGTGCTGCCCCTCGACCCGACCTTGTATCACGGTAGGGAGCATTCCAAGGGCACTGCCCCTAGACCCTACAAGGGGCGCTACACCTTGACCTCGTCTTGGGGGTGCTGCCCCCAAATCCCCACAAGAGGCACTACCCCTTGACCCCATAGGAATTTGGGGGGAAACTGCACTGATAAAAGTGGGGTTATTTTAACCTCTGAGTCTTATTAGGCTCCATACAACAACACAAGTATGGAGGAATGTACAACCCAAAGGAGAGGACAAATTCACCCTCCAGATGAAAACATTAAAAAACTACATTCATTTTAAACACTAACCCAAATGTTCCTATAGCCCATCCACTTTTAAACATAGAGCCATAATGATCATAGTACAAGCAAATCCGATACCCACATCAGAATCTATAAACCAAAAAGAAACATCTCATATATTCTCATTAAATTACATGATTACATTTTCTCTCTTAAGAGGGTACAATTACATAAAAGAATATATATAGTGCAATGGCATAACCATGAGTATGATATACAAGTACAATAATTGAAAGAGTACAATGACTGATAAAGTAATGGAAAGGGAGAGAACATCTCCAATCTGGTGCTCTGATAACCTGTTCACATGTCCCCAATGGAGATGGCAACACCTCCCAACCATGTGGACTCAAAAGAGACCACCCCACTGTGCTCGGAGGTAGTCACAAGGTCCAACCAGAACTAACAACAACTAGGGTATACATGATGGCCAACACTCACATCAATCATGGAGAAGACACGGAAAACAATGCATACAGCCAAAGTCAGAACATAGAGGTATTCATCCATGTCATAGGTTGGGTACTAGTCATGACTGTTAAGGTACTAGGTATTAGGGTGAATATCAGATGGAGTGTCATCATGTGTGCATGAAGGGATGGCACCACATGGAAACAAGTGTACCTCTCCTACAGATAAAGAGACTCAATAAGGCCTGAATCAACACCCCACAGTGGATAACTCAATGCCCCGCAAATGGATAGGCATTCCCGTGTGTATCCTTAGCCTTTACACGTGCTCAAAGCCATGCACAAGGACTCAATATCATAGACCTAAGCTCATCTCGTTTTACCAACGATGTACACAAAACCCAATTAAAAACAATCCAATAACTAGTCACAATCCCCAACAACTCTAAAAATACTTAGAATTACCAACATGCATTTATAAACATTAAGCAAGCACATCCCCTCCTAAGCATCATTTCAGACCTTCCAAGGTCCCTAACAAGTTATATTTATGCCGCCCATCATACTAGGAAGCCCTTGCACACCTACAATTCATTGTTTACCATGATACTACCTTAAAACACCTTGATTACATATAAAACATATTTGTAGCTTCCAGACAAAATGGTGGAAACAAGTGCCAAATCTACTACAAAATGCATCCCAAAGAAGGCAAGTGCTTATTAAGTATAAACCTCAAGGAAAACTAGAACATACTATTAAACCTATTGTTTGGATTCATGATTCATACCTTCACATACCATGACTAGCCGATACAATGGGCACTCAGTTTAAAAGAGTCTTGTCCTCTAAACTTGTACTAATTTTTTTTGTTTTTTCCAAGTAGTTTTTTGCAACAAATACCTCTAAAATCAAAATACAACAGATTGAATTGACCGCATTCCAAGATGGGTAACATGTTCTAGGATTGTGGGTGAAATGGTTTAAGTGGTAGAATAGTTATTAAATGTCTTAATTACCAAACGTACTATTTTTTATTTATCAAAGTGGGTTTGCATTGCATTCTGGATCCTGTATTGCTTTGTAACAATAATCAATGAATTCAAACATAAAAGTTGTCAAATCGTATGTATTTCAAGATGGGTATAGGATATAATTGATTGAAAGGGTACGTATATCAGGAAACATGATCAAGCAGTTGAAGCGATTTGTAATGACCAAAACAGAGCCACTAAGTTTTATTTTGTTTAAGATTTGTAATGAAAATCTCCTCAGAGAAGTCGTTAAATAACAAGAGGTTTCATGGGACTTAGATCTCTGCAATCTCTATCATTACGTCCCTATTTTATAGTATGGTTGCCCTCATATATATTCTTTATAGGATCAACCCCTCTGTTTGCCTAAAATTTTACACATAAACCATAAAATCTTTCCTTGAAACCCCTTTGTTTTCACTACAAATTATAAATCAGAACCCAAGTGATCATTTTCTAAAACCCCTTGTATCTAAATAATAAAGGAGATCATTCTGCATGATGTTAATAAATTCAAGGACAGAGGCAATGTAAATATCTTGCATTGAAATAATTTTTGGCATGTATTTCTTTAACGCAGTAATGGGGTTCTAGTTTTTTTATCTGTGGTAACTAAAATTGCAGCAAATGTATTTTAGTTATTGTGCTAAGAAAACAAAAATAGGGGTAAATACTTCTTTTCCCTTCGCACTCCCCTCAGCTCACCTCAAATCTTCCTTTCTAGGATACGAACCATATGGATTTGTTGAAAAGACTTTAGAAACTTTCATGCAAATGCCACTGGCAGGTGTAGGCCAGCCTCCACAACCTTTGCCGCATCCTCACTTCCTGTGCCAACAATGCATAGAGAAGGTGCACAAAACTGTTTGAGAGAATGCCTCAAAGAGATGTCATCTCAAGGGATACATCGATTGCAAGATTTGCACAAACTAGATTTGTTAAAAGAGCATTAGAAACTTTTAAGTAATTGCAACTGGTGGTTGTAAAGCCAGACTCCATAACCTTAGCTAGCATCCTCACTGCCTATGCCAAAATGGGAGCAATGGAACAAGGTATGGATATCCATTTAAGGCATAATGGAAAGTAGATTTTTGTTAGATATTATAGTTGGAAAATGCTCTGGTATCCATCTATGTGAGATGAGGAAGCACATACAAGGCACGAAAAAGCCAACACAATGGCAGAAGTCAAACCCCCAATTCAATAGCCACACCCCTACCTCCTCCCTTCAAAACAACAATTACGGTAAGGGTTCTCTCCTTTTTTCAAAAAAGTAATTTTTTCTTTCTCTTTTAATTCCTACGTCCATGCTTTTTATCTACCCAAAAGATATTTTTCTTGCATTAACTACCTCACCAAACTATGAACATGGGGTCATTACATCCTACCCCTAGGACTAGGCTTACTCTTGGAAGCCTACACATGCTAAGATGCAGCCAAAGCACACACTAGTCCATGAAACTCAATACAATAATAAAAATCAGGTTATCACATGCACAACTATATGCAATCAATCCCAAAACATGGGTAAGGAATAGGCAAGGCACTCATTCCTACAAAATATACATTAGCATAAAACAATTTTCTCCAATCAAAATAAAGAATGATGCCAAGGAAACCACATTGAACAATCAATGGAAACCAAGGAGAAATGCCTCAACCACCGCACTGGCAAACTACACATGATCATAAGGGGCAATCCAGACATTACCATTAGGTAACCAGATGATAAGACAACAACATGGGAACACTGCACTAGTAGGGTACAGTGGCTAGGGTAGGGAACAGGGCCTGTGACTATCTCCACTAACCACCATTAGGGAATACGAGTGCAATCAGCCTATGAATCCAGGCAGAGTCGATACTTAGTACTTGCAACACTCCGAGTACATGTCAAAGCACATGTGCATATATCATATAATAGCCAAAACATCAATGGTCATCAGGAAGAGGGTCATGACATCGTAAGCCTCTCAGATATGAGTGTTACGACATCATCACTTTCCTATCCATGATCATCTAAAAGAACTAATAACAATATATAAACATAGAAGCATGTAATTCCAACATAAACCACACAATTCTCTCATAATTTGTAGCAAAATGTAATTTCAAGACAAAATTTTCAATTCTCTAACTTTTATATACAACTATTTATAAAATGGAGCACACATACACACATATACATAATTTCAACCTCTAATTTCATATCATGCATGACATCTCTTTACATATAATGCAATAGTTTGTCACTTTTCAAGGCATAATGACTCAAATTTTGTTCTCTTCTATATTTTAATATGCAACTACATACATGACAATTGTATCACCTACATATACATACATACTCATTCACATCACAAGGCTACACTAGGGATTCACATGGATGTCATAGTACCATCCAAATCCAAAGTAACCATGAGTCCATAACCAATAACAATGTCCAATATCCATATCCATGTGTCTTGATGGCATTGACCCACCTAGTGAGGCCTTCCATACAAGCCACAATGACATATCTCTTATTTGTGTAAGGGTTTTAGCCTCCAAGAGCTAGTCAAACAATAGGAAGGTAGTGAATTAGAACTTAGAACAGCTCACACATACCCCCATCCTCAAGGATTTCCCTGCATCTACTTCCTTGTATACTCTCAAATGGGTGGATCTCACCATACCCGAATAACTAAAAAGAAGATTCACAATCTTCAAAATATACACATTGCAACACTATGTGACTATCGCTAGTCACCACATGAGGAAGGAGGAAAACAAGTGTGACTATCTCCACAGTCCTTCATGTGGGTGTGGCAAACTCACACAAACTCACATGGAAAGGTAATGTGTCGAAACTCCCAAGTCACATACAGGTCATGTGACGTGATCGCACATGGTATACACCAAGTGGAGAAAGCACGCAATGTCTGAATACCACATAGTAATGTCCTACTCATAGAAACATCCCGCATAGTGTGTACCCATAGAGAAGGCATGTGTGGAAACACATCGAACCAGAGGTGCACATGGCTAGACTCCACTTGCATGCCAACCGATCGGATTGAGGCAATCTTGAGAAAACCCTCTACTCTGTGCAAGCCACCACTCCTCTTTGCACAAGTAGGAACACAACATATATACTATGTCGTCACGTATATAGGTATGTGGCATCATGTCCTTAAGCTCAGCTCGCTACCATCAGCGACACGGCATCCTCGCTAGCACTATATCAGAACACCATTGGGGAAGTGGCATCATATCTAAAACAATCACATCAAGGTAAGATGATAGCTGTAACAGGTGCTCATACCAAAAACTAATATCATCCTCAAGAACTAAGGGGATTTAAGCTAACATTGTATGAACCAAGTATATGGTCAATTAATAAGGGGAAGTAGTGACTACTTTCCTAGGAGGTTAAAATGATCACCATCATTTCGCACTGTCATTATATGTATGCCATGCAATTCCCTCCCAAGGAACTTTGTTGTTGCTACTACCCTCCACATATTGACCTATCAACAACCCTCGAGTTGGCAGTCAATAGGGTGACAACAAGAAAACACACATATGGGATGATTTTCTCTCATACACATAATCCAAACATATCCTCCATGGATAAGTACACAGTATCACCATCCCATGGGCACACAACTCAAGCATTGGTTAATCACAACACTCAACAGGAATACATCACTGGATGTCCTCATCGCAGGGAGTACAACCACATTTTCTCTTTTCACAAGGGTAACTCATTTACCCATAACATCATAAATTCATTTTGCAATTCTTTCAACATAACACAATAGTGTATGAACATGTATAGCATCATCACTATCACTTTTACATCAATGCATAAACATAAGTAACATTTTTCACAATCATTATTATAGTCACTTCTATAATCACATAATGATATACATCTCATAATGACACATAATCCGACATCATGTCACAAGTCACAGGAATACCATTCATTCACAAGAAAGTGAGAAACTAGCAACACAATTAAATGAGTTTGGTTGAGGAACCCTAACATTTCTCAACATTCACATCCATACATATAAGCATAAGTAATAATGGCTATGTCAAAGGCATTCAATTTCTCACTCAAAGCAAGATTTGTAACATTCTTATTACTCTAACATGTATTATTTTTAATTTACATTAAGTACAAGAATTTACCTATATGATTTCATTAAAACCACTATACAATAGAAGAGATCAAATTTCAACAACAAGATTTATCCACTAAGCAATTATTGTTCTCATTCAAGCTCATTAAACAAGGAAGCACTAATTAACATATAATCACTTTCAACACATAACCATAACAAGCATAAGTTATTCTTCACTAATTCTTTTACTTATTACAACTTTCACGTGCTAATTAAATCCATAAGCCATCAATCTAACATCTTGTCAACTATTGACAAATAAGAAGAGGAGAGAAAGATAGATTTCATCTCAAGTCAAGACATTACATGCCATCCAATATTCATCATACAAACATACAAATTCTGCAAGAGAAAGTTTAAGGCACCATTAGTATTCCAATGACTTCAATATGTTATCTAGGATGATAAATGTAGTAATCTAGCACATCAAGAGGTTACAAGAAAAATTTGGTCACATCACGCCAATTCAGCAACCATACATCACTTACAAGAAGGCATGCAAAAATTCACTCTAATTTGTTCACATCCGCAAACATCTACACACTTTCATCCTTTACATCTATAATACAAGAAAGAATTACAAGAGAAATTCATGACCAATTAGGGTCATTTCATTCACTAGCAATATAGAGAAAGACACAAGAAGAGCATATCCAAGTAGGGGTAAATAGGCAACCTAAGTTACCTTCAACCTGCAAACACATAAGGCGGAACATTCCTACCCTTGTCTTATAACATGGGAGAGTGATCACTCTTAACCATGGGAGACTCTCAACCAAGGTCAACACTCTAGTCCCATTCAGTAAGGTAAGGCTAAGAAGGCTATTTCCTCCATGATTTCTAAGAATGGGGTTGTAACTTAACCCACTAATGCCATGCTAAGGCATGAAAGCAATCAATACTATAAAAACAATTTATAACAAGCTCACGCCAAACATAGCAAAACATAGAAGGATCAAGTATGCCAGAGCTCACAGTGTGTGAACCTGTGCTCTGATACCAAATGTAACATCCCACCTCGCGATCCCGAAAGGTAAGGGCCAAAAGAGGACAAGATAATTTTTTTTGAAATAAAGTGATATCATACACAAGATATGGTTGTCGATTCAATATGTCAACAATATTCATGGCCAAGTATGGCCAAATGTACAACCCAAAGGAGAGGACTAATTCACCCTCCAGATGAAAACATTATAAAACTACATTCATTTTAAACACCAACCCAAATGTTCCTATAACCCATCCACTTTTAAACATAGAGCCATAATGATCATAGTACAAGCAGATGTGATACCCACACGAGAATCCATAAACCAAAAAGAAACATCTCATATCTTCTCATTAAATTACATGATTACATTTTCTCTCTTAAGAGGGTACAATTACATAAAATAATATACATTGCAATGGCATAGCCATGAGTATGATATACAAGTACAATAGCTGAAAGAGTACAATGACTGATAAAGTAATAGAAAGAGAGAACATCTCCAATCTGGTGCCCCGATAACCTGTTCACTGGTGCCCAATGGTGGTGGCAATGCCTCCCAACCATATGGACTCAAAAGAGACCATCCCACTATGCTCAGAGGTAGTCACAAAGCCCAACCAGAAGTAACAACAACCAGGGTATACATGATGGCCAACACTCACATCAATCATGGAGCCAACAATGAAAATAATGCATACAGCCAAAGTCATAACATAGAGGTACTCATCCAAGTCATAGGTCGGGTACTACTCACAACTGGTAAGGTACTAGGTACTAGGGTGTAGATTGGATGCAGTGTCATCATGTGTGCACAAAGGGATGGCACCACATGGAAACAAGTGCACCTCTCCTACAAACGAGGAGAATCAATAAGGCCCAAATCAACGCCCCGCAGATGGATAACATAACGCCCTGTAGACGGATAGGCATGTTGGCAAGAGACACTATATGGATTCATGGTTGTTGTCATTGATGGCAACAAAGGTCATCCCACATATCCGCAAGACATGATATGTCTCTACCGGAAGTCAGAATAAAGAATGTTGTGGTCCGGTGAAGAAGAACAGAGCATGTGGCTAGGTCCGACAGATTGGTCCGGACCTCTCAGAGGAAGTGTCTTGGTGCAGTGCGGATTTGGGGAAGTCAAGAGGACTACCTTGAGTGGTATATTCCAAGGATTTAGCCTCCGGTGATGGACAAGGAAAAAGATATGAATGGTTGAGTACCGGATTCCTGAGAGACAGTGAAAACAGAGGAAGAACTGACTGACAGAGTATCAGACTGCTTTCCGGATGGGTTACTGTTGATGACAGAAGTTGTGAAGGCATGAATCATGTTTGGCCGACATGATTAATGATATCTACAAGTATATGCTTGATCCGCATTGCTTGGTAAGGAAGGATTCAGCCGACAGAATGAGAGTTTGTAAGAAACTAGACTGTTCCGGATGCCGACTAGAAAGGTGATGAAATTACTTGTGCGGATATATATAGAGGATAGATTTAGTTGTGAAATGTGTGTCAGTGTGTAGAGAGATATGCGAATAAGTCCAGAGAAAGAGCAGAGGTAGCAAAAAGGATCCGGTATGTGATAGATAGCAGAATAAAGAACAGAGGAAAGATGAAGTGCAGCAGATTAGTGTACTGAGCCTAACCGGAACTGAACTCCAGCATATGCAGATGCTTCCAATCAGTTCAAGACTGTGATTCTCATCACTTTGTAGACAGTGTGTCTTCTTGTAGGTAGTGGGCCTCTTGTGAGCAGTGTGCTCGGGCAGTGAGCCCTAATTGGCAAGTGCCATCTTTGTAATTTCCTATTCTTCTAACAGAGAATAATTTTGGGTTAATCACCCCGTGGTTTTCTCCCTTAACAGGGTTTCCACGTCAAAAATACTGTGTCATGTGTTTCTTGTTTTATGATTAATGTTTTATGTTTGATTTTATGCTGCATCAATTAAAAGGAAAGTTCAATAAAGGAAACAATTAGGATAACTGATTCACCCCCCCCCCCTCTCAGTTATCAACAATTGGTATCAGAGCTAAGTTCCTCCTAATAGAGCCTAACAGCTTGAGGAAGATCTGGGATTTCAAATGGATGCATATGGTTTAAGGGAGCAACTCAAGACTGCCCTTGAGGATCTTGAACAGTCAAATTCTGAAGTCAGTGAATTAAAGGAAAGACTCAAACAGGCTGATGAATTCATGAGAGAATTAAAAGACAAATTAAGTCTCTCTATGAAAAAGAGAAAGGAGCTGCTTCAACAGTTGGCAAGACAAAGTGAAGAAAGCAATACAAATGAGGAATTGACTGAGCAAACCAAGTTATGTGAAAAGTTATCAAAAGAAGTCATTATGTTAAGACATGAAATGGAATCAGGAACTATAAAGTTTACTCAAGAGATTGAAGAAAAAAGAAAGGCTGAAGACAATCTAAGACAATCTCTTAAAGAAAAATCAGAAGAATGCCACCAGATGGACAGGATTATCAGACACCTTGAATCTGATCTTGAAGATGCCAAAGATAATGAAGGAAAACTTGAGGATCAAATTGCCTCTCTCAAAAGAGACCTTCAAACAGCAAATGAATATAAAGAGAAATTCAAGATAAGTTCTGCTCAACTTGAAGTTCTTCTTGGAAGTCAAAAGAGGACAGATGACAAGTATGGCTTGGGATATGAGAAAGGAGAAAGCTCCGGATCCGGTCAGAAGAATCTTGGATCAGAAAATCCAAGGAGCAGGCCTAGAAGACCTCCGGTAAGACAGCCAAATGCTCAAAGATATCCATCCTTCAATGGATACTGCCACAACTGCAACCACTTTGGTCACAAAGCTAATCAGTGCAGAATGAGAATGAATCAGAATAATTCATCCTTCTCCGGACAGTGCTTCAACTGCAAAAGGTATGGACACAAATCCCATGAATGCAGAATTATGCAAGTAAACAAATCATTCAAAGGTAGATGCTTCACATGCAATAGAATAGGTCATATGGCAAATCAATGCAGATCAAGAGGATATCAGTCAAATATGCAAAGAAATGTTATTTGCCAAATCTGCAATAGGTCCGGTCATAATGCTAAAGTCTGCAGAAACAAGAATCAGGACAAAAGAGGTCCGGTGTATAATCAGAATCAAGACAAGGGTAAACAAAAGATGAATGCGGATGAGGTTAGGAATCAGATGAGCAAGATTTGGGTGAAGAAAAGTTTAGAGAATGTAGAGGTTGGATCCGCACCAGACTCTGGTGCTGATATTTCTTCCGGAAATTAAAAGTGAGCTCAGGCTCAGGGGGAGACTCAAAGAAAATCTTGTTCCCCCAGCCAAACAAGTGGTGCCGGATGTGGCACAAGATGCGGATCAAAGGGTTTGTAGATATGAATCTTGAGATACTTCAGTCAAGTTTTCAGAGGTCCGCATGAAGTTATGAAGAAGCTGTGATCGATCAAATAAGACCTGTTCAGGGAGATGCTCCGGTATGATAAAGGATTACAAAAAGGTCCGGAAAGATCCGGAAATGCACTATCTTGTTCTGCGGATTGGACAGAGTGTTTGAGATGATCTTGTAATATGCTACCTCGATTTATTCATGATTGAAAGATCCGGATGATATCCACAGATCAGGACTAATCCGGGACACTCCAAGCTATCCAGACAAGGCAAACCGGAATGATGTAGGTGAAGCATTTATTGCAGACAGGTATTAGGGTTCGCGGAGCAATTTAAGGGATTTCTCAAAGGTCATTTGCTCATTCTGCACTCGAGAAGAAGCGAAAAGTGGAGCTCTGCAACAAGGTTCTTCAAGCACACCAAGGATCTCCTGCCGAAGCTATTGGATAAAGAAATCAATCCAACCACTCCGTGCAAACCGAAGGCACATAAGGTATTCTCCGTTTTTCATTACCTCACTGCAAATCTTTGAAGAATGGCTACTCCAAACATAGTTAAGATCTCCGATAGACCTCGCCCCTCATTCAAGAAACATCCCTACAAATCATTGGAGGTAGACCCACTAGGAGCCTTCTCTAGTGTTCCTCACGGAGTTTTACACACCGAAGACATTAGGGTTTACATACATGCAAACATTGAGGAATTTGGGGAATTCAAATTAAGAGACCTCTATCACAAGCAGCTGATTGACAATGCTTTTGAGCTTAAACCAGAGTATAAGGATATTCAGAAGAAACAATTTGAGCAATTTATTCATTTCCCCTGCTTTGAAGAAGATGAATGGGTCCGGTATGTACTGAGCAGGATGCATGACAACTTTCTATGGCTAGATAGACCCTGTAAGATCACAAAAGAGGCAATTAGAGCAGTAACTGGCCTATACTCTTCCGGAGGGGTACCTATCCTCAAATCTGTCAAGAACAACATTGTAACAGAGGCCACCGGATCAAAATTTGACAAGAGGGCAATGACCATTGAAGATATTTCGGATCCGGATATCAAATATGCATCAATGATAATAGGATACAAGATCTATCACTCCAGCAGGGAGAATTCTGTATCCGGAACTGCAGTATACACTGCTTTTGAAATGCTAAGGAAAAATGCAGAATATGACCTCTGCGAACTACTGCTAAGCCAATTAATGGAAAATATACAGAAAATCAAGAAGGATAAGAAGAATTCCTTCAAGTATGGTACTCTTATTGTATGTCTATTCTTCTACTTCATGAATGAGCTACCCGGAACAAGTGGATGGGTATGGCAGAATGACAAACCTGTTGCAGTTCAGATAAGAGACTACTTGCATGGACTTGGGGATGCAAAAGCGAGAAATTCAGCTCTATGGGGATACTTCAAAAACTTTCAGAGCATGATGCAAGCAAGAGAGAGAATTCCTCAGTCTCTCATTGAGAAATACAAGGACTCAGTGTGCTTTATGGTTGACACTGATCAGTGCCTAATGGAGGCAGTGGAGACAAGGACTGTCTGGATCATGCCCATGGGGTATGAAGTTGATGAACAGATAGTGGAGCTACATGTTCAACACATGCTAAGTCAGCCCAAAGATCCTAAGGCAGAAAGGTTTGGAACCTTTGAGGAGCTGAGTGTAAAAATACATGTAGAACTCAGGGGACCTGAGATTAAAAGAAAGGTAAGAAAAGAAGTAGAGCACATTGCTCAAGGCCTAGGTATCTCAAAGGAGGCACTTGATGCCAGCCGGGAAAAGAGGAGGAAGGCCGAGGAAGAAGAGAAAAGCAAAGAAAGTGCTCCGGTTGGAGCTCCCACCCGGACCAGATCAACAAAGAGATCTGCACCTCCCTCAACCAAAAGTTCAAAACCGGAAGTCCAGGCATCCGGTAAGAGATCCAAGACAAAAGCCACAAGGGCTTATGGAAGCCAAAAGGATGAAGAGGAAACAGAATCAGATGAGGGAGTAAGAGAAGTAAAGAAATAGAAGAAGAAAGGATCCGGTAAGCCCTCCACAGGCCAAGACAAGGATGAAATGGCAGAGGTAACTGTTGAAAAGCCCACTCTGTCACTAGAGAGCATAATCAAGTCGGTCACGGTGGATGGAAACCTTCAACCAATGACTGAATCCTATGATGACTTCAGTGAGGCAGACCAAAAGACTCTGCAGGAAGCCACAGTTAAATATCTGAACATATACAATAAGGCTTTCATTGAGATCATATCTCTCATTCCTAAAAGCCTAGAGAAGGAAATGGAAGTAAGAAAGAATAATGCTCATGCCAAAGATCTTGAGATCCGGGAGCAGATAGCTATTCAGCTATATCCTCAAATTGATCCCAAGACAATGAACATTATCTTCAAGGACTGCAAAGATGAGTTCAGAAGCAAAGCCAGGATGAATCAACTCATGCTTGGTGAGACTGACAAAGTGGCCCAAGAAACAGAAGAGATCCTCCGGAAGGCCTTCAAAAGGTTCAATCTTCCTGTTGTAGAGGACTTAGGTGCAGAAACAGCTGCTGATTTGGAATCTTCTGTTCCGGGAGAAGTGAACCCTGAACAGACAAGTGAGGACTTGGGACCCTCTGCTCCAGAAGAAGGGGCCCATGAACAAGTTAGCATCTCTCCTCCGGTTTCCCCTACAGTCTCCGGATCCAAAGAAGAAGAGCAATTACAGGAGAAGGAAGCAGTGGTGAAAGACAAAGAGGTTGACAGTTCTAAGACTGCAGAAGAAAAGAAACATCTGTCTCCGGCAAGAGACACTGCACAAACTGTTCAACAATTTTTGAGTAAAGAAACTTTAGAGATTGATGAACCGGAGCTTCTAAAAGGCCCATTTGATTTTGACTCTCTCTCTCCGGTATAAACAATGAAGATAGCTTCATTTGCAAATGCCAAGGCAAATGAAAAGCTCCTGAAGTCTCATATGGAAGACTGTGAGTTGATAGAGGCTGCTTCCGGAATACTTGTAAAGATCATGCCATCAATCCAGATAGATCCGACAGCCTCCACTTCCGGTAATCTAAAAACCTTAGTCAGCAGTGTTGATACACATTTTGATTCTTTAGAAAAATCAGCTGAAGAAAAGGTCCGGAAGGAATTTTTGGATAAGAGATTTGCTGAAATATTAGAATTAATTTCTAAAGATAGGAAGATTGTAAGCATTGGAATAAAGAGCTTAGAGAATGCTCTTAAGGATGGCGGTGATATCTATAAATTTTGTATATCCTGGTCAAAGGCAACAGCAGCATTTGACAAGAAAATAAAAGAGGAACAGGATAAGCTACAAAGCTTATCTCAAAGTTTTGATCCTCTCTCTTCCTCTATAATAAATCAAGAATGTCAGACTATTGCAGTCTTGAACGAAATAAAGAATCTTGAGAAGGAAAGGAAGAACATCACCAACCGGATGGGAGAACTTAGAAGGATTATAATCCCTAAGTTGGAAACCATGCATGAGGCCATCAGTGATGCTAGGACCACCGCCCAAACAAAAGATCCGACAGATCTCAAGCGGGCAGAAGCGTTTGCATTTTTGTTAAGTGGTCACATTTCAATTTTGGACAGAATGAAGCAAAGTTGGGCTACCGAAATGATTCAATTACAGACATCCTTTGCAGACATTCTTCAATATATGTGAGTATGTAAATATGCGGCTAAGTATAAGAAATTTTTGAAAATTTTGATATGCGGACCCTACCCTTTGCCATTGATGTCAAAGGGGGAGTGAGGAGCAGTGAAAAATGAGAAATCCAACTAAGGGGGAGTTCCGGAAATTGTATATAAAGACAGAGCATCAGCAAAGGGGGAGCACAGTGAAAACACTTAGTCATTTTTCACTAAGTGTTGCCATCAATGCCAAAGGGGGAGATTGTTGGCAAGAGACACTATATGGATTCATGGTTGTTGTCATTGATGGCAACAAAGGTCATCCCACATATCCGCAAGACATGATATGTCTCTACCGGAAGTCAGAATAAAGAATGTTGTGGTCCGGTGAAGAAGAACAGAGCATGTGGCTAGGTCCGACAGATTGGTCCGGACCTCTCAGAGGAAGTGTCTTGGTGCAGTGCGGATTTGGGGAAGTCAAGAGGACTACCTTGAGTGGTATATTCCAAGGATTTAGCCTCCGGTGATGGACAAGGAAAAAGATATGAATGGTTGAGTACCGGATTCCTGAGAGACAGTGAAAACAGAGGAAGAACTGACTGACAGAGTATCAGACTGCTTTCCGGATGGGTTACTGTTGATGACAGAAGTTGTGAAGGCATGAATCATGTTTGGCCGACATGATTAATGATATCTACAAGTATATGCTTGATCCGCATTGCTTGGTAAGGAAGGATTCAGCCGACAGAATGAGAGTTTGTAAGAAACTAGACTGTTCCGGATGCCGACTAGAAAGGTGATGAAATTACTTGTGCGGATATATATAGAGGATAGATTTAGTTGTGAAATGTGTGTCAGTGTGTAGAGAGATATGCGAATAAGTCCAGAGAAAGAGCAGAGGTAGCAAAAAGGATCCGGTATGTGATAGATAGCAGAATAAAGAACAGAGGAAAGATGAAGTGCAGCAGATCAGTGTACTGAGCCTAACCGGAACTGAACTCCAGCATATGCAGATGCTTCCAATCAGTTCAAGACTGTGATTCTCATCACTTTGTAGACAGTGTGTCTTCTTGTAGGCAGTGGGCCTCTTGTGAGCAGTGTGCTCGGGCAGTGAGCCCTAATTGGCAAGTGCCATCTTTGTAATTTCCTATTCTTCTAACAGAGAATAATTTTGGGTTAATCACCCCGTGGTTTTCTCCCTTAACAGGGTTTCCACGTCAAAAATACTGTGTCATGTGTTTCTTGTTTTATGATTAATGTTTTATGTTTGATTTTATGCTGCATCAATTAAAAGGAAAGTTCAATAAAGGAAACAATTAGGATAACTGATTCACCCCCCCCCTCTCAGTTATCAACAAGGCCTTCCCATGTGCATCCTTAGCCTTTACAAGTGCTCAAGACCATGCACGAGGACTCAATATCCTAGACCTAAGCTCATCTCATTTTACCAACAAGGTACACAAAACCCAATTAAAAACAATCCAATAACTAGTCACAATCCCCAACAACTCTAAAAAGACTTAGAATTACCAACATGCATTTATAAACATTAAGCAAGCACAATGCCTCCTAAGCATCATTTCAAACCTTCCAAGGTCCCTAACAAGTTATATTTATGTTGCTCATCATACTAGGCAACCCTTGCACACCTGCAGTCCATTGCTTACCATGATACCACCCTAAAACACCTTGATTACATATAAAACATATTTGCAACTTCCAGACAAAATAGTGGAAACAAGTGCCAAATCTACTACAAAATGCATCCCAAAGAAGGCAATTGCTTATTAAGTATAAACCTCAGGGAAAACTAGAACATACTAAACCTATTGTTTGGATTCATGATTCATACCTTCACAAACCATGACTAGCCAATACAATGGGCACTTGGTTTAAAAGAGTCTTGTCCTCTAAACTTGTACTGATTTTTTTTGTTTTTGCCAAACAGTTTCTTGCAACAAATACCTCTAAAATCAAAATACAACAGATTGAATTGACTGCATTCTAAGATGGGTAACATGTTCTAGGATTGTGGGTGAAATGGTTTAAGTCATAGAATAGTTATTAAATGGCTTAACTACTAAATGTACTATTTTTGATTTATCAAAGTGGGTTTGCATTGCATTTCGGATCCCCTGTTGCTTTGTAACAATAATCAATGAATTCAAACATAAAAGTTGTCAAATCGTATGTATTTCAAGATGGGTATAGGATATAATTGATTGAAAGGGAACATATATCAGGAAACATGATCAAGCAGTTGAAGCAATTTGTAATGACCAAAACAGAGCCACTAAGTTTTATTTTGTTTAAGAAGAGTTGTAATGAAAATCTCCTCAGAGAAGTCATTGAATAACAAAAGGTTTCATGGGACTTAGATCTCTGCAATCTCTATCATTACATCCCTATTTTATAGTATGGCTGCCCTCATATATACTCTTTATAGGATCGACCCCTCTGTTTGCCTAAACTTTTATACAGAAACCAAAAAATCTTTCCTTGAAAGTCCTTTGTTTTCACTACAAATTATAAATTAGAACCCACATGATCTTTTTCTAAAAACCCTTGTATCTAAAGAATAAAGGAGATTGTTCTGCATGATGTTAATAAATTCAAGGATAGAGTCAATGTAAATATCTTGCATTGAAATAATTTTTGGCATGTATTTCTTTAAGGCAGTAATGGGGTTTCATTTTTTTTATATATGGTAATTGAAATTGCAGCAAATGTATGTTAGTTTTTGTGCTGAGAAAACAAAAACAGAGGTAAATACCTCTTTTCCCTTCGTACTCCCCTCAGCTCGCCTCAGATCTTCCTTTCTAGGATACGCACCATATGGATTTGTTGAAAATACTTTAGAAACTTTCATGCAAATGCCACTGGGGAGTGCAAGCTAGCCTCCACGACCTTTGTTGTGTCCTCACTTCATGTGCCAACAACGCATAGAGAAGGTGCACAAAACTGTTTGATAGAATGCCTCAAAGAGATGTCGTCTCAAGGGATGCATCTATTGCAGGATTCACACAAATTGGATTTTTTAAAAAGCATTAGAAACTTTTAAGTAATTGCAACTGGCAGCTGTAAAGCCAGACTCCATAACCTTAGCTAGCATCCTCATTGCCCGTGCCAAAATGGGAGCGATGCAATAGGGTATGGATATCCATTTAAGGCATAATGAAAAGCGGATTTCTGTTAGATATTATAGTTGGAAAATGCTCTGGTATCCATATATGTGAGATGAGGAAGCACATAAAAGGCACGTAAAAGCCAACGCAATGGCAGAAGTCAAACCCCCAATCCCACAGGCACATCCCTACCTCCTCCCTTCAAAATAGCGATTAGGGTTAGGGTTCTCTCCTTTTTTCAGAAAAGTAAATTTTTCTTTCTCTTTTAATTCTTACGTCCATTTTTTATCTTCCCAAAAGATGTTTTCCTTGCATTAACTGCCTCACCAAACTATGAACATAGGGTCGTTACAAGTTGCACAAAATTTACGCCCAACGATTTCGCCAATAGGGTGAAATATTGAATAACAATATGATCATAATCTAAATACATAAATTTATGTTAAACAACAATATAATAATAATCAAATTGCAACAAACATATTTAAATTAAACAAACTATGGAAATACCTTTAAAAAAAAATTGAAAGCAAAGATTTAAGGTGAGTTTAAGGTGAATTAAAAAATCTATTCTGTAATTACACAAAAATAACTCAATAAATAATTCCATTCATATAAAAAAAAAATTGCCTAATTTATTAAAACTATATATAAAAAAATATTATATTTATATATATGTAAAAAAATTATATCTAAAAAACTTATTAAATAAAGCATATGAAATAATAAATAATGAAATTTAAATGCATATGAAATAATGAAATTTAAATAAAAAGAAATTTTTTTAAAAACCTTATACTTTATATATAATTAATCAAAAGAAACTTAAATTAAGAATTATAAAAAATAAAAAACTTAAACAAACTAAGAATTTATTTCTGATTTATTCTGTATATTTCCATGACTTGAGCAAAGTGTTGTTCACTGCCAAGTGCCATGTTTCCTCATTTTCACACCGAGCGCAATTTTTTTATAAATTCCTCTTAAAAAAAGTTTTGTTTAAATTCAAAAATTGTTTAATTATTATTATTTTTTTCATTTATATCCCAGCCATGTGCCTAAGCCATAGTCACATGGGAGCGGTTGACCGCTAGGATGTTGCCTTAGATTTCTTCCCCGTCTCAAGTTTGAAGTTTAACCTGAGCAGCAACTTGGGACTTGTTGTACAATCCTTTCCTTCCCCAGTCTCCCACAACCAAGAAATTGAGAGAACTTCCATACTTCTTCACAGTTAGCACATATTTTTGTAGAGAAAAGTGAGATCTGCTTATTGACTGATACTGCAAAATAAAAATGCATCAATCAAACCTCAAAAGAAATGAAATGTCATTATCTTTAAAAACCAATTGGAAGATAAAGATTCTAATATGGATGGTCATCAAAGGAAATAATGATCTTTTTCTTTTACTCATAAAGTGATATAGTTGCAACTATTTGAGGAGAAGCAATTGTAAAGAAGAATTAACCAATTGTTCATTGGGAAAGCAAGACATAACTCGAAAGGAATCCTACGAGATACTTCAAAAAATATGTTTTTGTTTTAAAAATAAAAGGGGTTTTCAAGAATCAGTTACAGAATATGGGAGAGGCTATAAAAGAAGAGTTTTATTGTAAGAAAAGGATCTTTTTTTGGCTCCTCTGGTGAGCACTAAGGAGAAGAGGTTTATTTTCTGTAAGTTTAACAACAGAGGCTATCTTTCCTATACAGCTGATGTACAGGGATCTTGAGAGATTTTGAGCACTTATTTTGTTGAAGAATAGAAGGAGCATTTTAGAACTGTATGTCTTTTCTGCAACATGTCCTCTTTGTTTGCAGGTTTTCTTATGTCAATCTGTAACTGTATGCTATATTAGGCTACATTTAATCTCACACAGAAACTTTATGTTCTGAGTGGTTGCATGTTCTTCTTCCTATGTTTAATATGCGACCTAATTACATGTCAGGAAGTGATAGTTGTTTCTTCTACTAATTATTGTTCATGGGTAGGGAATTTATGAATTTTGAGTCATTCGTGTCTGCTCATTATTTTTTTCTGAATTTTTTCTTAAGAAAATAGGGTGTTATTCTTATGTCTCACACTTAGTTGTTCATTTCTTTCTTTCCTTTTGCTGTAGTTTCCTTTCTTTCTTTTTGGTTAAAAGCATACCTCGAAAAACCCCAAATTAGATCTTATGAGGGAGCTGCCCCTCTCAAATGCAAAGGAATATCACTATTTTATAGGTGATTTCTCCAACTATTATAAGCAATTTGTCTCTATTTTCTTGGGCAGATCAAAGGTTTATTATCTATTTTTAAAGGGAACATTTGTTCACTAACACCAAGATATATCTAATTTTGATAGAGTTATTCTATTCAAGTTAGACAATAAGTAGAAGCAAATGACAAAGGCAAAGCCCAAGGGCTTTCGCTATGATCTTATAAGAAGTATTTAACAAAGTGATTGGCCACCAATTGTAAATTTTACTAAGATTTCCTATCTTAGGTATGAATTACTACTTTTATTTATAATAGCACCTAGGGAAGATCACAACTAGGGGCTTTGTCATAGCCATAGAGAAATACACTTCATGAAGATCCACCAAAGTGATTTTTTAGTCATAGAGGGCCCACTTAGTAGTGGAGAGCCTACAAGGGACCACACCTACACACTAGTGAAGGGCTTGCTCAGACTGAGAAGAAGGTACTTGAGCTTGAAAAACATGTTGACAATGGTAGACAAAAGCTCAGAGAATATTAGGAAGCTCAAAGAGGACTTGCTAGCATTCTCTAACAAGATTGATTCTTTAAGGAATTTGGCATGCTTAAAAGGATTGAAAGAATTCTTTGGAAACTCTATCCCCAATTTTGAGTCAATGCAAATATACCTTGATTTGAGCTCTTTAACTTGTATGAATATCAAAAATTTAATTTTGCTAGTTAAGTTGAGCAACATGCAACTGCAAAGTGGGAGAGAATGGAAGAACCAACTCGACAGTGGCATGACAAAGCTCTAAGGTGGTGGCCTCGCATGAGTAATGATAGAACAAAGCCAGTTGGTGAAAATAAATTCATAAAAAACAAGCAGTCTATTTGATGACAACGTTCCACCATTGGATCCAACCAATCCTAGGATAAATATGTGGCTCAAGATATTCCAATTGATTGATTGTTTGGAAGTATGGACTAGAATTTTGTATCATCGCAAGTCTCAACGAAATGATTCTTGAATCAAAATGAAGTTTTGAAGGAAAATGAACCACTAACAGGGACAATATGCCAATGGCAATAAACAACCAAATGATTTTAAAGGTAAAGTGGTTTTCATTCTTTGCACAATCTCTAAGCTAAGGAACATTGATTATTTTTTATTACCAAAATTTTTCTTGTCATTATTACAAAATTTAGGAAAAGTCATCAAGATTGCTATAATCAAAGTGAATTAAAACCACTTAACTTAGGTATTAATTTCCTTCACATGTAGAGTAATGATGAATCTGATTCAAAGAAATTGTGAAGGATTTGAGGCCAATGTATGAAAGCCAATGTATGAAATCTAAGGGAGATCATAATGATTACCAAATCAATCTATATTTGACAAACTTGGTTATTACTGAAAGCAAAGTGAGCTTTTTAAAACTCAAATTACAAAAATGATTATAAAGGTCTAGAATTCATAAGGAAAGTGTTGCAAGTTAACGAAGTCCTAATGTAGAGGATTAGATTTTCAAATTATTTCTTAGTGTTGGAAAATAAGGTTTACATTTTGTACAAAATTTACCTTGGTGACTTAGGGATGTTACAAATTAAAATGTTTAATTAGTGTCATGTTAGATATCGGTTGGTTTGGGTAGTTAATTTTTTAAAAGGCTTTATAAAATCAATATTGTGATGTATGGGTAATCATCCCAAAAAAACTTAATATTTTTTTATAAAGGGTTTTATTTAATCAATAAAATATTACATAATGATACAAATTTCAAGAGATGGAAACAAACAAAGATGGGAGGGCGCAACAAGCCCTCAAAGAAAAAGAAGGTCAACAAGACCAAAAAAGAAACCAAAACCTCATTTGTGAAAGTGTTGATGTGAGTTGGATGAGGGTGAAGAAGTAAGTCTTCATTGCCATTTTATTTGCAACTTCTGAGAGCATGTTGCTAGCTAATTTGATCAAAGTCATAAATAAATTTAAAGGCTTGATTTTGCAAAAGACATAATTGGATAGATTTGAACACATGTTTACCAAAGAGACATTGGATTATTAACTTGGAATCCCCATAAACTATAAGGCTTTTAATATATTCCTTGATTGCAAGACTAACACCAAACTTGTAGCCCATAACTTTAGCAACATTGTTGGAGACATGTCTAAGATTTATGTAGAAGTTTAATTTTTTTCTTAAGGATTTAGCCACAACTCTCCGCCAATAGCCGCAATGTCAAGATTGGATTTTAAGGCACCATAAAAAAAAAGGTTAGGGTTTTTGAAGAGGATGTCTAGGGTGGAGCAAACAACTAGAGCATTGTGATTGAAATCCAAATGATTATGTTTTTAACAAAGAGAATATTAACTCTCAATAAAACATTCAGGATTTACTTTTCTTTGAAACAAGCCTTAGCATTTTCCACCATAGCTAGTTGAGTTTTGTTGATCAAGATGTGCTTTAGCATGGTAGAATCCTAAAAAATATTTTATTTTTGTTAAGCCAAATAAACCACATGCAAAAGAAAGGAAGAGAAGACATTAAAAATTTTATAAGTGGCTTTCTTGAGAGTGCACTAGAGTATCAGGATTTACATTATTGGGTGCAAACTACAAGACTTGACTATTTTAAAAGTGAACTCTAAAATAGAGAGAAAGAGAGATCCAAATAGAAGTAACTTATTCACATTCAAAGAGTAGACATGTGATTGAGCTTCACAAGCCTTAAAGCATCTATAGCAAATATGAGGTCCTATGATATTCCTTTTGATGAGATTTTTACCAATGAGAATCTTTTTCTATCAAATGAGCCATTGAAATTTTTTACTTTGGGAGTAATGTTGTAATGCTTGACACTATGGAGATATCAATCAAGGGGTTCATCATCGAGGAGAGAGATAGTGCCTTCCTTGACCAAATAACAACTTGAGGAGTGAAATGAGAAAAACAACACTAAGTAAATCAATTTGGAGGAGACCCAAAAATTTCTTCTTGATTTGAGTCCACTCATTTTAATAGTCTTTAATGAGGCCAAAGAGGTGAGACCATTTGGGTTGATCTCCATCCCACTCAATGAATTGATTTAATTTTTGGACCCCTAGTTGTTGCATGGCTAAAAGATCTTTTCGCATATATGAGTATAAGGGCTTGTGCCCCAGAATGGGATCCTCCCAACAATTAATGTTAATATCATTACCTAGATACCAAGAGATGTTCTTTATTAAATCTATAGCTCTAATAATTAAAGACCAAATTTTGAAGGCACCTATTTTTTGTTGAATGGAGTTGAGCGAGCACATACCTTCATTACCACCTCCATATTTATGGACCAAGATATACTTCCAAAGGTTGGAAGGAGGATTTAGAAGAATGTAAACAAGCTTAAAACTTAGATCATTGCTCATTATAGTGGTAGATCTGATTCCCAGCTCGTACTACTTTCTCTTAGTGACTTTAGTCCAACCAACAAGGTAGAAATTTTTTCTTGTGGGATTGCTTGGCCCCTTGCCATAAAAAGTTCCTAATTTTTTTATGTTGAGAGTGTGAAGAACAAAAGATGGGGCATGATAAATCATGGGTTGATAAATCATGGGTTGATAAATGGGAAGATTGGAGATGATTGATTTGATCAAGACTATTCTCCCTACAAGACAAAGCCACTAATTGCTTAAACTTTGGATTTGATTTTCAAATTTTCCCAAAAGATTAAGCTAACAGTCTAAGATCTTTAGATTAAAACTTATTAGAACACCCAAGCAATTAAAGAGGTCAACACTATCATAAGAGAATTGAATAATATGAGTGAAGCTTTAGTTTTTAGCAGTAGAAGTATTAATGGTGCAAAATCTACATCTGTGAGAATTAATGGCTACTCCTAAAGCCAACAAGAAATTATCCAAATGGCTCTTTAGTCTTCAAACATTTGGCTTAGAAGTTTACCCTAGTAGGATGGTATCATTTACAAATTGGGCATGAGTGATTTCCTTGACCCCATTGGCCACCTTGATTCCTGTGATTTTCAAGGCTTTCCTTTCAACAAAGAGATCTCCCCAAGGTTTTAACAAGAATGATGTAAAGATAGGGGAGAGAGGGTAACCTTGTCTTGAACCTATAGTGACTTTTAAAAATTGGCTAGAAATCCATTAATGATTGGGGGAACCTAAGGATTAATAATGCATATAAAAATCCATTCTCTAAAAGACAAAGGGAACTTGAAAGCTTGCAAGACCTATGTGAGGAAGTCAAGATCAACCCTGTCAAAAGTATTAGCCATGTATAGTTTGATGGCAATCTTTTTCTTATTTTCTTTGTCATTAGTATGCATCACTTTGTGCACAATCACTATATGGGTGCTACCAAAATAATGGGTTACACTTTCTAGGACATTCTGATTTTTGCTGAAATCACATATTTTTAGAAAATATAATGGTTTAAGCCTGCAAAGGTTCCATTTAAACGATTTTAATTGAAGATGGTTTGATCAAACCCCTTTAGATTCAAATCCCCTTGGATACAACCCCGCTAGTTTTAAACCATACCTATAATGGAGTCTCCTCTACACTTATCAAAATGTTGATAAAAACCACTTTTAATTTACCTTTTTGGGGATCAAATAAATTCATTTAAAATTTATGTTTTGTAAGTATGTAGTTCTTATTATAAGCTTCCCAAAAAGTATAATTTTAAATATATTTAATTTGATTATTATATTATTTTTTATTTCTTGTGAATGTAGGTTTTTCACCGAACATCAAGTTCTCTATTCTACACACATGCAAAATTAGTAAATTAGTGAAAAAAAATCTAAAAAATATCTATGCCCTAGGTATTGATGTCCTTGTTTCAACACCAAAAAAAAAAAATTTGAATTTCGATACATACAGAAAAAGTTATGTTTTATGGAATACACCTATGTCTAAATTGTAATTGGTTTGATTCCAAAACTTAATTAAAAAAAATATCCAACAAAACATTATGAAACCAAATGCATGCCCTATATATCAATGTTACCAATATAAATTCAAAAGAATCAGAATTTTATCCTTTGTACAAAAAAAGTTATGTGCTACAGAATACACATCACTTTAAAAAAATGTTGTTTACTATTAAAAATTAGTTATCAAAGGAGACACAAAAAATTTTACAATTTAACTCCAAATTTTTTTAAAATATATATATTTAGAATCTATAAACAAAATCTCACAAATCACCAGTTTGCATCATCTTCAAACTCCTAACAGTTTAGTGGCTATAGGTGTCAAAAAATGAAGATTTAGTTCAAAATGTTGATTTCAATGTCAAGTTTAGCCAAAAAGTGTAACCCATTATTTTGGGATGACCCATATTGTCATAAATTTATTTTTTAGGTATAAATCCACCTTGTTCCTCAAAGATTATCAAACTCAAAGATATTTTAATTCTATTGGCTAGAATTTTAGTGATAATATTTTAAGAGGAGTTGCATAGAGAAATAGACCTAAACCTATTAAAGGAGGCACTATTTTTTCCTTGGGTATTAATTCCAAAAAAGTAGAGTTGATGGCTTCAATTAGTTTACCTCATTTGTAAACATCTTCAACTAGACTAAGTAAGTCATCCACAATGAGATTAAAAAATTGATGGTAAAAAAAGTTAGAGACCCCATCAGGTCCAAGGACCTTGTCCTTGGTAGAGCTAAATACAACCCCTTGAGCTCCTCCATATTAATTGCTTGAGAAAGAAATTTTTTTATGTCTGTAGAGATGACATTAGGAATGTTGTTGAGGAGACACACTTGTGTAGCATAGTCTCCCATGGACTTTTGATAAAGAGTTGCATAGTGAGAATTGGTGGCCACCTTGACATTCTCACTATCAATAAGAGTGTTTCCATTCCCCAACTCAATTTCCTTGAAAGTATTCCTCTGATATCTTTGATGAGATTTTAGATGGAAGAACTTAGTGTTAGAAACCCCTTCATGAAGCTAAATTGTACAAGATTTGAGTCTCTAGTGTTGTTCTTCTTTTCGATCTTTTTCATGTAACTAAGAGAGGAGAGAATCTCTCTTGAGATTGAAGCATCAATAAGAGGCTCGATTTTAGAGTTCTCTTCAATTTTCCTAAGTCTAAGAAGAAGGGAGTGCTTTGACATAGCAGATGAAGAGTAATATTATAACCTTTTTCTCATATCAAACTTTAATCTAGAAATCTTGAGTTTCTAGACATCCTGAACATTATTGGAGAGGCACCCAGAGTTATAGTTATGCTCCACCCCTGAAGAGAAACTAGGATGATGAGTCCAATCAACATTGTATTTGAAGGGGATAGGCCCCTTGGTTTCGTTGCACCCATTATCTAAAATAATTGGCTTGTGATTACAAACCATACTCTATATTAATTTTCTAGAGATAGAGGGAAAAAAAAGTAAGAATGTCTTCTTGAATCAGAAATCTATCCAAATGTTCAGCAATGAAGCTAACCCCACATCTTTTGTTGGACCATATGAATTTCCCTCTAGTTGGCTTAATATCATGAATCCCTATCAAGAAAATAATTTCTTCAACATACTCTCTGTAGGTGATCCCATAATAGTGTGTACCACTTTTTGGCCCAATTGGGACATTGAAATCGATATTTTTAACCAAATTTTCACTTTCTATCAATTATAGCAAGCAATTTTTTAAGAATTTGAAGACTAGCAAGTAAATCATTGAGAATTTAGAGATGATGTGAAATAGTGATTTTTAAGATTTTGTGTGTAGATTCTAAATATATTTTTTAAAAAAATTTAAAATAATTTGTGTCATTTTTTAGTCATTTTTTAATAACTTGTTTTTTATACTTTATAGTATTTTTAACAAGTGATATTTATTCCATAACACATAACTTATATTAGAAATAAATAAATCATAATTTTTTAAACACATATCACTAACACTAATAGCTAGTGCATGCATATTTTCTTATAATTTTTTATTGCATTTTTTTAATCCACATTAATTATAATTTAGAACAATTTTATTCTGTAATGCATAAATTTTTAATTAATTTTAATCTTTTGTTCAAACAAGGACATCGACATGGAGTGTGCAAATATTTTTTAGAATTTCTTTTCTACCTTTTTATTTTTCTACATGCGATGAAGAAGAGGTCCTTATGTTTGGTAAAAAACCTATATTCACTAAAAATTAGAAAAATATCATACTTAAATAAAGCATGTTACAAATTATACTTTTCAGGAAGCTTACTCAGAGTCCTAACAATCCTAGAAAATCTCATGACACGATGACTCCGTTTGATGATCCAACTCTTTCTTTGAAAAACATTTTTTTTTGCAAAGATCAAGTGAGGAAGGTAACTTGGTTTATCCGTTCACATTTGAATTAAGGATCTTCAAATGAAGAACCTTCATTTCAAGGTATTAAACTATTAAACAAATCGATTAAAATATTAAATGAATCTATTAGCATATATAAACAAAGAGGTCTATTATAAAGAGAAATGAGGTTCTCTTAACATATTTTTCCCACTCTACTAATTCCTACTCTTTTGCTTTTTTGAATTTGGTCATGGATGTGGGGGATCTGGGAGCCCCCTAAACCCCCACCCCACTCCCCTTCGATACGAGTTGACCCTAGTATAGCCTCAAGCTACCCTTCTGAACCTGTGTCCCAAGTTGACGCTTCAGTTTCCAAATATTGGAAGAATGTCCTCCTAGGGGACAAAGATCACGTGAACTCGCTAGTCATCCCAGATTTACTAGAGATAAAAAATGGGTTTGTCTTAAAACTCCCAGACTTTACTATGGAAAGGATAGTATATTCAATGGAGCAAGCCCTGGTGGGTAAATTCTCTTCCTTCAAACCTATTATCTCTCAAAGTTGCACCCTTGCTAAGTTGCAAAACTTAGCACTTTGGAGGAACATGGGAAGTTTCTTAGGCCGTGGGTCACCTAAAGAAGGAAAGAACCTCCAGAGTAAGCTTGCTCTTATGGTACTCACCTAAAAATTATTCTAATGCTTTTCCGAGGAAAGGGGAAACGAAAAAATGCATGAAAATGAAGCCAACAACTAAGGTGATGCACCAAAATGATGTTCAAACCTACACAACTATTTTACATACATACTTTAATCAACAAAAACAACTTATCATGCACAACCCAATATGTATATGCTTCTACATCAGTATTTCATGAGAAGGTTTAATGTCTATCCTATAAGGAAAAAAGTACTTTTACAACTTGGACTATTTGCATTTTAACACAACTCACAACTTGCAAAATACATATATCTTCTACACAAAGGTGCTACAGATGAGACATAAGGAAAAGGAAACAAACTAATTTCACAAGTACTTGCATGAATCACTTAAAATGCACACAATAACACAAAAAATGAGAAGGCAAAAAGCTTATCTCTATTGATCTTCAAAGGTATACATGTATCTATCTGTAAATGAGTTACAATATCTGTCTCTAGCTGAAAGGACCTCCAAAGTCACAATGTAGCAAAAAGATAGTAAAAACTAACTGTAAAATGAGTCAACCAAGTGACTAAATCCCAAACTCCCAAGCAATTGCACCAAAATAGGAACTAGAAAATGCTTTGGGTCGGATGCTTCCAAAAAGCCCCAAAAATGGCAACTAAAACTCCACCAAAAGGACTCCAAAATGTTGAAAAGGTCAACTTTGACCATGTCCACCATGAAGGCATAAAAAACCAGCCCCTAAATGCTCTCATTCCCTCCAAAAAGGTGAGTAAACATCCCTATATTCTCTCCATTTGTCTGCCAACTTCCTTTAACCTCACTATATGTTTGGCACTTGCATATTAAAACTCAACATCATCCTTCTTGACCGTATCCAAAGGCAAATGTACTTATTTTTTGCACTTACATAATATTTAATAAAGTGATTTATAATTTCATCATTTTAATAACATTTGCATTTCAATGTTATTTCACCTTGGGCAAAAGATAAATTCATTTGACTTTGAATAAGGTTTGGAAATCATAAACACAGGGGGACATTTGATTCAAATACCACCTAGCACATGTCATGGGGCATTAGTTAATTGATGGAAAATAAATAAATGAAAAGGCAAAAATGCCTATGCTAAGTCTATGTCTTATTAGGGTTAAAACCCTAAAAACAAGAGCAAAGAAAAAGACCCTCATATTATTTCATTTCATATTCTCAACTTCCTTGAGTGATGCCATTGAAGGGTTTTGCTATTGTTTCTTGGAGGTATTTACTGGAATTTCACACATTTTATTCTTTGAGACAGCAACATTCGAGCTTGGTAAGCTCTCTAAATATACAAAGCCAGCATTTTCTTTTCATTTCCTATCAAAATAATGCATTTCTTAAATAACAAAAGCTGATATAGATGAAAAAATGGCGAATATATCTGATGTCTTTGGTGTATTTATTTATGAAAGGTCGGTTTCTTTTACTATATTGTGACAAATGCATTTGCTCTGGTTCCTTTATCACTGTAACTATTCTTTCACAAAGATGGTGACTATTCTTAGACCTACTATAGGCCGTCCTAGTGTTGAGACCCTATATATTTCTTCTAGAGTATGGAGAACACCTTATACAAGTGTATCTTCAAGCAAACTTGTATTAGGTTTTGATATGCTCCTACAGGTTATATGAGACCTCATGATTTCTTCATAGATATTGGTAGACCTCATGCTTGCTGTATTCACTATCCTCTCCATGTAATCATCATTGTACCCTATTTTCTTGTGTCACCTACACAATATGATATCTACACCTTTGGAGCTGATAATAACAATCCTTTCCTATCAATTCAACCCTCATGAACATTCTTTTCATTCTCGTAGACCTTGACTGTAGGTAGACTATTGACAGAGTCTAAGTATGTGGTTGATATTTTCTTACTAATTTTGTGTGTCTTTGCATTGATATTAGAGCTAAACTTGCAGGTAGTCTAAAAAATGCAGTTAAACCAAAAAGGGTATATAGATCTGTGTGCATTATTCCTATCTGTAGGAGGCTAAACCTTCTTTCACTAATTTCTTGATGACTATGCATTGACTTTCACTTGAATTTCTCCATGTCTCACTATTTTTTCATGTTTATTGACTCTCTTTTATCTGTTCTCATAATCTTTATCCATGGTATCTATCTCTGGTCATTGTTATGCTTGTTTGTGTGTTCTTTCATACAAACATCATGACTACCTTGTAACATGCTTGGTTTTCTCTGTATGGACTGTTGCTCAAGGTTTGTGGCAATGACTTTTCCTCTTCATGAGATTGAATACCTCCTTGACATTACTTCCTCACTACTCAACTTAGTCTGGTTGAATTCTTCTTCTCCTACCTTCATTTGGGCATGTTACATCACTGAGGATAGTAGTTACAATATGTTCTTGTAATAGCAGCAACTTTCACCACTATGTTTGTAGATGTCATGTCCATGCTTTAATCTCTAAACTATCTCTGTCAGTCACCTATATTATTGAAAGTTTTCATTGACCTTTCAGACTCGAGGTCTCTCTATAACTTATAGTGAATTCAGTTAGAATTAGACTGAATGAAGATACTAGCATCTATGTTGCAATGACTAGCAACCCTCTTCTACCATCCTCATGACCATAGTCCTTGATGACTATAACTATCTTCTTCACACATGTGTCTATACTGTGGATCTCTAGTATTTTGCATCATTAGGCTCTATCCTCTTTTGACATCTCATGAATTGCTCTTTTACTTGAGAAGAAAATAACTATCTCATCTTTGAAAGACACCTTGCAAAGTGCAGTATGAAACCCTCTAAATCCTGCCAGCATTCTAGACTCTTTGAAAGATACAAAGAGCATCAAGGACAATGTAAGTGTGATTATCATGGTCTTTCTCAATTGGTGAAGAAGAACTTGAGACATTAGGTCTCATGAAGGATCCTGATGGGCTTAAACATTTGTCTCATGCACTTATCTAATAGCCCCTTCATGAACTTTGATTTCTCATTCCTGTCTGGTGCTACTCCTTTCTTACTATTTAGTGTTGCATAATGCCACTCTATAGCCTCCAGACTACACCCTTATGCTGATGACAATCTGCCTTGCTTATCTTTCTGATTGTCCTCATGTGGACTTTTCCTCATGTATGTGGCTACTTCCAAAAAGAGATACAAATATGCTTATCTCTATTGCAAAATGACTACTCCTCTATGTTGTTGATTATCATGTGGAGTGTTCCTTACAAGTAGATCTCTGTATACAATGGTTGTTCTATATGGTCACTATAGTAATTTCAAACTTTCAACCATGGTGACAGGACTCACAATGTATGCAAACTTCTCTTTACTTCTTTTGAGACCCCTGAATTGCACCTTCCTTTGTTATAGTTTGCTACTGCATGCACTATTCTCATCTACAAATCCTCCTTTTAGAGATGCTTTGATTTATCATATCCTTCCACAACACTAGTCTATGTGTTGACTCAGACCTTCAACATTGTCCTTCATGAAAATTGTTGCATAGGACTTAAACACACTTGACTATGACTCTTTGATGCTCTATCAGGTGATGGCAATTTTTCCATTATCTTTGTTGCATCCTCATAGCTATCCTTCCAATGTCATGTGTATTGCTTGCTCACCAGTATCTCACTCCCTTTGTCTAATATTGCATCTCTATCTTAGGACTACTCAACACTAACAAGAGACTGCTCTATGCTTGTCATGTTGTTTATTGTGTATTGGCAATGATTTGCCACTGTTCTTGTTTGGTAAACACAATCTTTGGATACAAGCCTACAACTATTCTATAAGGTCTTCTAAATAGCATCACTGTCTCAATATAGGGTAACAACTCTTCTCATATCACCTTGACACAATCTCACTGAGCTCTTCACTGTGAACACAGTCTTCAAAATAACTTCTAATGATCACATTTGCATATTGCTATGGGGAAACTAATGCACCTACAAGTTTAGTATCATTGCATACTACTGTCATGCTAGCATTCTTTAAGTTTCCTCATCACTGTCCTTTCATGACTGTGCCTAGACTATTACAGTCTGCTGACTATATTCTGAGTCCATGTTGAGTATATTTGAGGCCTGCTGACTGTAGTTGCCTTAATTGACTATTATTTTAATCATGTAATAGTCATTTTATGACTGCATTCTCTATTTTATAGCATTCATATTTTGATCTGTTGTTATAGTCATCAACTGTAGGGTTATTCTACTGCTCGACTGTGCTTTATCTATTGTTCCTTTTTGTCTTCTTTGTGGTTGTGATTGCCATGTCTGACTACATCTCTTCCCAAACTTTGTGCCAGTCATTCACACTTGAATATTTTTTTAAGACTTGTAACAATTCTGCAGTCTTTAAAGACTCTCTACTCTCTAAACTCTTCCTTCATCTTAGTCATATAAACTTCTTAAGAACTATCAAACTTTGTATATAGGGATATAGAGCTCTTAAATCTTCAAAATAAAGTCCTTGTACTGTTCTTGACTACTCTATATTGTCCTTGCTCTGTACAGAGAAGCTTGATGTATTGTTTATCTATGACTGTCTTTCTCCATACTTAGGACTGTACTATTTTGATAGTCCTTGTGACTGTTTGTGCATAAAACCACTACTTTTTACTCATTATAATTATATTGGGCTGATATTTGTCACTTATGATAGTGATCCTACCAACTCACTCTCATGAGTGGGGAATACCTGCACAGTTGAATCAAGTATGATATTTTTACTTTATGTTCCTCTTAAAACACAAGAGGGTAGCATGTTGAGCTTGACCCTTGTGGGAGCCCATTTCACTCTACATGCTATGATATCAAAGGAAGATGATTTAGAAATGAGAAATTCACCTATACCTGCACAGTGAACAAACATATTAGATAAAACAATGAAACTCAGAAATTGATTTGACTGATGACAATCTCTTGCTTTTCTTGATATATGTGATGTGTGTTAAAATTGTTTGAATGTCTTATAATAGTACACTATATGTTTGTTGAAACTAAATTTCATATGATGAGCAAATGTATCCGGAGCTCTAACATCAAACTTTCTCAACTCTTGTAGGCACTTCTTGAACAACAACGAAAGGAGCTGAACATACAGTAGATCAACATTCCTCTTCACCCAAGCAATGATGGATGCCTTTTCTTTTCATATGTTCTTCTTTTCCCTCGAATGTATAGTTTACTTTTATAATGCATTAGAAAAGTTATTCCCATGGCTTGTGTTGGACCTTATACATCTATGATTATCAATAAAAGACAAGAATTATGCAAAGTTTATGTAATCTTTCTTTTGTATTCATTTGTAAAAATGAACTATAGTTTATTAGATAATACTCTAGCATATGTATTTAACTTTTAAAGTAGAAATCAATGTGTACCTTTATCTCCTTCTGCAAGCACTATATCAACTCAACCTAATTGAGCTAAGGCTAAATTAGGCAATATTTTTGGTGACATCTGCTATATGTTTTCCTACTAAACATCCTGACCAGTTGCCTGAAAATTATCCATTGGGCACAGAGTCACTTAGAAAATTGACAAATCTTGAAAATCAATCTTGTACATTACAGCAACTCATCATAACAATGCATGATACCTTGGAAGCCCTACTCTACCTAACAGAAACCCAGAACCAACGAACTAACTGTGCAAAAATGCACTTGGAGGAAAGAAAACTGCATATACCCTACATCTAACTAGTAGAGGTGGTGCTCAAACATGACCATTTACTGGTTCTTTGAAATAGCTTCCCGTCCTCAACAATTTACAATATCTCACATGCTCATGAATAGCTTCAAAGAGGTGGATAATTGACAAAAGTATAACACTACAATAGAAGAGGCAATTAGTGCCTAAAATAGTGCCAGAATTTAGTGCATTTGAGTCCATGAATTAGACACTTCTGCCAGTGCAAAACTCGGCGCCTAATAGCATCTCACTATTGAGTCAGGTTTAGCACCAATTATTACATCGAGTTTAGCACCGGGTTTAGTTCCAGATTTTAGTGCCAGGATTAACGTTGGATTTATCGCCATATTTTGTTGCTTCCAGTTTGGCTTCTAATTTTGCTTCTTGTGTTGCTTCCAAGTTTGCTTCCAGTTTTGCTTCCAATTTTGATTCTGGTTTTGCTTCCACTGTTGCTTCTGGTTTTCCTTCCAGGTTGGCTTCTGCTTTTGCTTCCAGGTTGGCTTCTACTTTTGCTTCCAGTTTTGCTTCTAGTTTTGCTTCTAGTTTCGCTTCCAATTTTGCTTCCAATTTTGCTTCCGGTTTTGCTTCCAGTTTTGCTTCCAATTTTGCTTCCAATTTTGCTTCCAGTTTTGCTTCTAGTTTGGCTTCCAATTTTGCTTATAGTTTTTCTTCAAATTTTGCTTCCACTTTCACTTCCAATTTTGCTTCTAGTTTTGCTTCCAATTTTAATTCCAGTTTGGCTTCCAATTTTGCGTCTAGTTTTGCTTCCAATTTTGCATCTAGTTTTGCTTCCAATTTTTATTCCACTGTTGCTTCCAATTTTGCTTCCGATATAATGTCGCTTGTTGCTTCCATTTTTGTGTCTTTTGTTGCTTCTAAAAATGCTTATTATTTTTGCTTGCATTTATTAATTTAATATGTTTTATTTCAATTTAATTAGTTAAATATATCATGCCTCTTAAATAACTCATATGATTATAAAGTAAGTAATTTAATTATTTAACTCATATGATTAAATAACAAGATAATTATTATAACATGATCATCATCTATAATTAAAACAAGTGAGTCAAATATCTATAATTGAATTGAATTTGACAACATCCATCTTAAGCAGTAAATTAAATTCATCATACGTAATAAATATCCATCCAAAAATCATCTACCACTTTCAATATATATAAATTGACAAGTCAATACAGATAAGATCATCATCATATATAACTAAAACAAGTGAAAGTCAAATATGCCAGTAGATAAATAACATGTCTAAATGATACATGTACAAATGATATAAGTAAAAATGATAAATTACGTAACTCAAAATGATACAAGTCAAGATGATACATGTCCAAATGATATAAGTCAAAATGATACATAAATTTATGGTACAACTCATTAATATGGCACTGCGGGCCGTGAAAATGATACATATGATAGCTAGTGACTATGAAAAGAGGCATCATAACGATATATCAACAATGATCCATGATGCAATCTATATGATCATGAATGTCACTGAGCAACTGCCTCATCATCATCATCACCATCATGATCATCATCATCATCACCATCGTCGTCGTCATCATCATCATCGACCTTAGTGTCTTCTGTATCTGTGTCATCATCATCCTCTGCCATATGATCTGTACTAGAACCAACATAATCTAGATCTCTATCATGAGGATCATCTTGGTCTTCTGGAAGACCCGTGTTCTACAAAAAAACATTTAAAATGAAAAGTTATTATTTATTTCATGCAATAATTTATGTTTCTATTATATATCTAATATTACAAAGGATGAAATGAAAACATAATCATATTACATCATATCAAAGTGCACATACCATAATAAAATTTCAAAAACATTATAGCTAATATGTCATTCCAATGATGTAAAACATGCAACAATTCTAATAAACATTAGTAAAGATCATAAAAAAAATTGTTATAAATTTAACTATCAACTGTAAATTTTATTACATAACATTAAGTGCTACAAATTGTTTGGTCGAAAGCTCCCATTTTGACACAAGAAGGAGGATGGTGGCAAAGGTTGTGGAATTTGGCTTTACACTAGCCAATTGCATTTGCTTTAAAATTTATGAAGCTTTTTCAACAAATCCATTTTGTGCATATCCTGCAGTCATTGCAATCCATGAGACCACATTTCTTTGAGGCATTCTATCAAATAGTTCATGTGCCTTGTCTATGCTTCCACATTTTGTATACATTTCTAATAGGGTAGTTGCAACTACAACATCTGACAAAATTTGTCTATCCTTTATGTATTGATGGATGTCCATACCCTATTCCAAAGCTCCCATTTTGACACAGGCAGGGAGGATGCTAGCAAAGGTTGTGGAATTTGGCTTTACACCAACTAATTCCATTTGCTTTAAAATTTCTAAAGCCTTTTCAACAAATCCATTTTGTGCATATCCTGTAGTCATTGCAGTCCATGAGACCACATTTCTTTGAGGCATTCTGTCAAATAGTTCACGTGTCTTGTCTATGTTTCCACATTTTGCATACATGTCTAACAGGGCAGTTGTAACTACAACATCTAACAAAATTCCTCTATCCTTTATGTATTGATGGATGTCCATACCCTATTCCAAAGCTCCAATTTTGACACAGGCAAGGAGGATGTTGGCAAATGTTGTGGAATTTGGCTTTACACCAGCCAATTGCATTTGCTTTAAAATTTCTGAAGCCTTTTCAATAAATCCATTTTGTGCATATCCTGCAGTCATTATAGTCCATGAGACCACATTTCTTTGAGGCATTCTGTCAAACAGTTCACGTGCCTTGTCTATGCTTCCACATTTTGCATACATGTCTAACAAGGCAGTTGTAACTACAACATCTAACAAAATTCCCCTATCCTTTATGTATTCATGGATGTACACACCCTATTCCAAAGCTCCCATTTTGACACAAGCAGGGAGGATGGTGGCAAAGGTTGTGGAATTTGGCTTTACACTAGCTAATTGCATTTGCTTTAAAAATTTTGAAGCCTTTTCAACAAATCCATTTTGTGCATATCCTGCAATCATTGCAGTCCATGAGACCACATTTCTTTGAGGCATTATGTCAAATAGTTCATGTGCCTTGTCTATGCTTCCACATTTTGCATACATGTCTAACAGGGCAGTTGCAACTACAACATCTGACAAAATTCCTCTATCCTTTATGTATTGATGGATGTCCATACCCTAAATTCCAAAGCTCCCATTTTGACATAGGCAGGGAGGATGTTGGCAAAGGTTGTGGAATTTGGCTTTACACCATCCAATTACATTTGCTTTAAACTTTTTCAAGCCTTTTCAACAAATCCATTTTGTGCATATCCTACAGTCATTACAGTCCATGAGACCAAATTTCTTTGAGGCATTTTATCAAACAATTCGCGTGCCTTGTCAATGCTTCCATATTTTGCATACATGTCTAACAGGGTAGTTGCAACTACAACATCTGACAAAATTCCTCTATACTTTATGTATTGATGGATGTCCATACCCTATTCCAAAACTCATATTTTGACACAGGCAGGGAGGATGGTGGAAAAGGTTGTGGAATTTGGATTTCAAACAACTCATACTCGTAAAGTCATGGTTTTAGGTCACGTATGTTATGGTAACAATAAGGGATTCCAACTATGATTACAATAGCTAAGACTGCCCTCATTTGTGATCGTAACAAGGTTCTTGGACAACACTATCTTGCTCTTCACACTGGGTACTATATAGGCTAAGATTGGGTTGAAGAAATCACTTGATGGTTACCTATATAGTGATACCACACCCTAATACCCCATGCATTCTAAATAGCTTGAGATTTATACAATATTCAAGCAAGATGAAATTGTATCATTGTACCACACTTGACTATGACATTCCTTTCTTGACAACAATTTGTAATCTTTAGACTATTGGGATACTTGCCAAAAATAAATATTAGGTCAATGACACAAGGATTTTAAACAAAAACCATAATCCCAACTCTATATCCATCCCCTTGGCAGTCTCAAGGGCCACCTTGAGACAAAAAATGCTAATGTACTATTATGACAGTTATGATTATCCTCCATCATTTCATTATGCATTTGAAACTTGAGATGAGGATTGGGGAGGTCTCCATTTGTAAAAACATGGAAAATACTCATGGCAAGATCTTTAAAATAGGCATATTCAACTTCAAGCATTTCTGCAGACCCTAGGAAGGTGGATGTAAACTTAGTGACTTTAATTACCACCACAAAGACTATCCCCTTTGTGACTATGACAAGGTAACATTGTCATTCTCTTTATGACAATCCCTTCTCCATTGGGTGATGGCCTAATAACATTTATCTCCTTTGTGATTTCAATGCCTCTCTAATGTACTATCATAGGAGTCTTAATAGTCCTTATGTATTAGTGAAGAAGGCTTCCAACAAATCAGAAAGGAGGGCTTAAGATTACATACAAAGTCCTAGTCTTCATACCCTAGTCACATATCACCCCTCTCAGAAGACATCAAGACAATTGCCCTTTAATATAAGAAGTCAATGTAATTTTAAAACATAAAGTGCAAGAGGCCAAAGGACAAGAAAACTTAAGGCCTTAAGGGGTTTAAAGGAATAAAAATACAGGCTTGCAGACTCAACTTAAAACCCTAACCTAGGTGGGTACCACCAGATACCACCAGAATAATTTAACTTGGCACTGCAAAACCTTGTCCAATCTGATCGTGGGAAGACGAAATCAAGCATGTATAATCACATATGATAGATAAGTATGTCTACTAAGTGGTTTGACATAAAAATGAATAGGCTTCAAATTATAACCCTTCAAAGTAGGCCACTGAAGTATATTGTATAGGTGCATTTCTGAGTCCTGCAGTCAGATTTTTCATCATGGGAACCTAAAGCTTTTGCAAAAAATGCTAGGAAATTTTAGGTTCCAACAAGTCCATTAGTTGGAGGCAGGCAAACAAGGGTTTTTTGTTCATTATTAACCCGTTAAACTTAATCATATGAGATAGCATAGCACACACAAAATGTTGTGGATAATGACCACAAGATTAGGTTAATTACAACCACTTTTTGTAAGCAAACACAAGACTAGTATACTCATTATGATCCTAATGGAACCAAGAAGGGTCCCCAAAGATATAAGAGTAGTCATTTTTCATCTAAGAGAAATCTTAAATTTAAGGGTGTTAGGGCCAACAGAGAAGCACTTTATAACTCATCCTACGCATCAGTAAACAACTCAACACAAGAAATTCAAATTGACATATTAACACAACAATATCCAACTAAGTTATTGAAAGTCAACTATTGATACCTCATTCTCCATCTAAATTACAAAATCGGTCCACTTTTTCCTTTGTAACATTTCCTTTTCAAATTGGCTTGGATGTTGGCCATATTTCTCCTCCGGTCAAAACATGGCACATGGACTAGTTAAACTAATTAATATGCAATCATTTACTTTTTCCCAGGAAATTAAAAAAAATATCATTTAACTTATTAAATATGTACTTACAAATGTATAGATCAAGGCCTATAAACCTTTCTAGCCACTGTGATGCATGGTACGAAGTTTGTCAAGCCTAGCCTTGGAGGCCTTGTCTTGAAACATATACTAATTCAATTTAACTATGTGCAAATAAAATTTAAAAATCATTTAATAAATTTGATATAATCTTATGAGCAAATTCAAATACCTATGTACTCTCCTCACCAGACTTCCTTCATGCATCAAACTTCTCATATGCTTTTACAATCTCTTTCCATACTTTCAAACTTACATCAATTGGCCTTTTTTTGAGCCTTTGCTCGGGAGGGAGTTTTTTATCTTCTTTGTTTGGTTGCACCTAAATCTCTTGCAGTTTTGATACATTCATAGCTTTATCTTCTTTACAGACAAACCTGTGCCAAATTCAGCCTCCATGTCTTGGATAACTGCTTTTTGCAGGTGCATGGGTATCTTTGAGAATGGCAAATGTAGATGGTCTTTGAACTATTGAAGGCATGATTCCTTCAACCTATTCACAAATGTTTTTCTAGCATCCGTCATTTAGACGTCCCCTGAAACCACATCATATTCTATCTTGGTATTGTAGGTACCAATGCAAGATGCAAAACATGGCATGTTGGTCAAATAAGTCTATGTCCCAGGAGTGGGTGGGACATTGGAAGCCTTTGTTCCCTATTCCACATTCTTAGAGGTTATTGTTATTAATTTCCTCCTTGATCTTTTGCTCGATCCATGACTGGTTGGGGAATCAATTGATTCCCTTTGACATTGTTGATTTGGTTGTAATGTTTTAGGGGCTTTACCAGATCATTTTTTTATGTATTTGGCAAGCATTGTCAAGTCCACACCATCCAATTTGTTCACTGCCTCTACCCCCAATATGGAAGCCAATACCTCTTTATCTTTGTCAGTATCATGTTCCTATAAAATAAATTTTTTCTTTTAAATTTAAAAATGAAAAACTAAAAACCAAAAATCAAAGAAACAATGGAAACATTTACAAATCTATAAATTGGCAATGAATTACCTCATTATTGCCAAAGTTTGCTCCCTTTGCTCTCTTCCCTCTATTGCTTGACATTTTGAGGTGACCTAGGGCAAATTATTTTTATTCATTCTGTGGAGGCAAAAGAAGTACACACTGCCAGGTATGAAAGTTTTCGTCCAGTTTTTCTGTATTCCTCAAGGTTTTTGACCTTTACTTTGTAGAGAAAATCATGAAGCTATTTTCCTATGAATCAATTAGTGCCTTGGGAGGGAATCTATAGTTCCCAGCTTAATTTTAGTTTTCTCACCCTCGTCTCAAAAGCCCTATCTCCTTGTATTGTCTTGACCAACCTCTGTTTTAGTTTTCTCACCCTTGTCTCAAAAGCCCTAATTTTAGTTTTCTCACAATCGACTTGTCTTAAAGCACTCAACTACTTTTTCAGGAAGGAAGCGAGAAAGTTGTGTTCAAAGAAAGGTATTGATGGTAATGATAAGTGAACCTAGGCATTGGGGTTTGAAAAATGCATTCACTTCTCTCGGATGCAAAGGAAATAATGTAATGTCTACAATTTTACCCTCCTTTGCAACCACATGAGACTTGAATGATTCGCGTGTAAACAAAACAATATTTACAACCCTTTCTTCACAATCCTCTCCATTTAATCGAAACAAAAATATATTTGGGAATGAAAAAATTTTATTGTAATTGTAACCTTACCTATGGTGTCGAAAACTAAATCAAATTTCTCATCTCTTCGTGTGGTGTTTTTCTCCTGTAATTATCAAATTTCTCATATATTAATTCAAGTGGGACTCCAACCCAAATGCTTGATCTCCAAACAAAAAATGAACACCAAAAATCAATAAAGTTTTTTTTTTGTTTTGGGGTATGTGCAGGCAGAAATTTTTTTATTTTTTTTGATCCAGTAGTCAGTGCTATAGTTGGAGCAGTTAACGTTGACTTTAGCGCCGACTCTTAGGTTGAAAATGTAATTTTTTTGGGGTGCCAAAGGTGGTGCAAAGTGCACCTAATTTAGTACCAATCAGTGCAAAATGATGTACTTTGCTTGGAAGTTGATAAAAGCGGAACCTCACCAAATTTGGATTGTCCTTATAATAAGTAACTATATCTTGTTTCCATGATAGCATTTTGACTTGATGCTTCTCTTATGATTAGCTCAATAATGACTCACTCTTTCATGACCTTACACAGATGGTTGGTGACAATCCTTATGCAAGTGATATGGCTTTGGAAAAACCAAACAACTCTTCTCTTACTATCATGATGACATGATATTGAGACTATATTGGTAGCTTATGGAGTGTGCTTATGGTATTGTGATTTTCATTTCTATTTTCTCATTAAACTATTTTAGGTTGAAGCATGGTAACTAACCCACTAGCTATTATGACAGTTATACAATGACTAGACAATCCTCTCCACTTTGACTATGATAGTCCTATGCATGGTGTTTTCTTCATGACAATCCCCAATAATGTGAATTGTTGATAGTAGCTAGTTCAAATGGAGTTTTGGATGGTGTAGTAAGTTGTCCCTATGGCTCATGATAGTGCATGCCTTGGTTATGTCCTTGTGACATTACTCTCTAGATATCTCCTCTTTATAGTGACAAGCTTTCAAGAACATGACAACTTAGGTAAGGTGTCAACTTGTCTCTTTAACCTCTGGATTGTCATTTTTCAAGAATTCATCTCATTGAAATGCAAAGACAACATGTCATATATTAGATGAAAAGATCAAGGAGATGTATGTTATAGAGTATAAAACTCAAAAATCGAAGGTCTTTTTGGGCCTTTTTCCAACAATATGAGCAAAATTCAAACTTTAAACATGTAGCACATGTACCATATGACTCATTCGCATACATCACACATGTGGGACCACTAAGAAAGGAGGTAGGTGCTTAATATGAGCAATGATAATTGCACATAATGTTTAAGTTCACTTCAACAGATATTTGGGGTTATGATAACTAATGGAGGGTTTTCTTTTCAAAGGAAACCATTGATTTTGGAGTGAAAGGTAATGGTGAAATATAACATAATGTCCCTATAATTAGAGAATATCCAATGGCTAGGATTAACCTAACAAAGATCTAATGATGTGATTTCAAAATTAACATCCAAATTATGCTTCCCTCCATCAAGAATTTAAAATTTTGGTGCCAAAGACTCTTTGAGACTATTTTGAGGGTTCTATGATAGTTTTGAGGGTTTTATGGCCACTTGGAGAGATATAGATTGCCTTAAATTGACCCATAAAAGAAAAAGGAGAGTCAAATATGAAATAAATGTCTTTTTGATGTGAATTTGTAGTCATCATGTAATCATAATATTTGAGCTCTAGTTGTCAAGATTCTACGTGTAAACTCTTTCTGAAGAGCAAAATGTTGCAATGTCCTATATTGTTTTTCATAGTGCGTCTTAATGAAAAGTGAGTGTAATAACAAGATAAATTCAAGAATATTCTCTTGGTGCATAACTATTATGTGACTATTGTCATTGTTGTGTATTGCAGGATCTAGAGGAGGCCATGGAGAGAGGGCGTGGATGGTGTAGAACTACTAAATCGCAGAGAGGAAAGTGGGTGGAAATATATATGACAATGGAATTTGCAAATACAATAGAGGTAAGAAGAGAAAGCAGCCTCAACCAAAGGAGGAAGGTGTTTATCAATTCACAAATGCTACAAAATAGAGGAGATAAAGTCATTTTTTTGTCCACGAGGCCTCTAATGTCAAACTTATTGGTTGAAAATGCACAAGAATGGTGATTAAATGTGATTCTATGATCGAGGGAAAAGTTTGAAAATTAGGATGGCCAAAACATGATATCAATATGTCAAATATATGACTAAAGTGAGGTTTTGTGTTGGATAGCATATTCATTGAAATGATATAATTAGTGTACTAAACATTATTTACTATGTTGTGTATTATAGGGGCCAGATGAGGCCATGGCAATAGAACGTGTCATATCAAATGAGGACACAACAAATGAAGCAGGAAATTAGGTACTCAAATCCAATTTCCTTAGGAAAAAATGATCTGATGGTATTTTGTGATACGTCCATCTTTTTTCATAGTATTATTAAAATTTATAATGTATTATCCAATCTTGACATAAATTAATGCATGTTGTTGATTATTTTAGATGGAGATTGGAGCAAATGCAGAGCCTGAGCATTCAACTAGAAAACAAAAAATATATGTAAGTGGACATGGACCTAAAACTGTTAAATCATGTAGATGACAATGGGTGGAAGACGATATGACAATGGATCCTGCAGACACAACAAATGATTACACTGAACAAGAGGTTGGTCAAGACTATAGTACATGGGATGAAAACTTTGAGAAAATTACATTGTTTGTGGATGTTTTGTATATATGTTCATACAACCAATATTTTTATTTTTTAAGCCATATTTGATTATATTTCTTTGAAATTGATACATTTATGATTTATCCAATTATTGCCAAACATTATATAATGCTTGCGTTTGTTGATAGGTAGAAGATGTTGATGAAACACATACTAATACCCAAGATCCAACTGGGTTATTAAGATTTGGACGAGATGATCCAAACCATCCTTTAAACAATACCAGGGTGAAAAGAGCATTATTGAAGAGAATACTATCACCTAAGAAATTTGAAGAGATGATGAGATCTGCATACACTGATGACATGCCACCTAGCCTTAATGATGATGATCATTATAGTGAAAATTCAGTGTATGAAGAAGGATTGAAAGAAATGCTTACATATTTCTTTGGGGATGAAAACAATGATGACAATAATGATCATATGGTTGACAGTAACGATGATAGCAGGGGTAATTACCAGCAACGTAATGTTGATGATAACAACCTGAAAGACTCCATCAAGCAAGCAGCAAAGACATCCGTGTTCAAATCAGGTGCAAGTAGAACCTCAAAACTGGCATGCACATTAATATTATTAGAAATCTAGTCACTATTTGGTTGGTCAGACAAAGGGTTCACTACCCTACTAAAGTGAGTTGAAATTTATTTCTTACTTTGCAATTGTCAATTGGTGTACATAAATCATAAGCATTCATCAACTTCGTTTATATTTCTTTAAGGGGATTTTAAAACTATATATTGTATATAAATAGTCCTAGTATAGATTGACATATCAAACATGTTCATCATAAGTCAAACATTCAATTGATTTAATCTCTAGCAATCTTACAGGGCACTAAAAACTAAAATATTTCCTAAAGTTAATGTGTTGCCATTAACTTGCAGAGAGGCGCGTTTGTTGTTGGTTGAGTTGGGAATTGAATATAAACAAATCCATTCATGTAAAATTGATTGCATTTTATACAGAGATAAATATCAAAACAAGGTAGAATGCCATGTATGTAAAGAGAAGAGATATCATACAAATGTACAAGGTCTACAATTCCAAAGAAAGTTTTACATCACATGCCAATTATACCTAGACTTCAACGAATGTTTCGTTGCAAGTCACTTACACAATTGATGGACTGGCATGCAAAGAACAGGAGTAAAGATGGATTCATACGAATTCTGGCTGACTCTAAAGCAATGAAACACAGAGAAAAAATGGCCAAGAAAATTCAAAGATGAACCCCGTAGTATCAAGTTTGGTCTTGCAATTGATGGAGTGTGCCCATTCTCTTTCCTGAGCTCAAATTATATTGTTTGGCCAATTGGATTGATAGTATACAATATTCCCCCATGGATGAGTGTTAGAAAGGAGCACCTTATGCTAACTCTCATTGTTCCAAGAAAACATCAAGTGAAAAACATGGATGTTTATCTTACACCTTTTATTGATAAGATGCAACTACTATGGAAAGGCATAAGAATGTATGACATATCACATCCCCCATCAAATAGGTCCTTCCTGTTGTATGGTGTGCTATATTGGACAATTCATGATTTCCCAGGACTTGGTATTTGTTCTCGTAAGATAAAATATTTACCTATTTACACTCATAATTTATTTTCATCCCAACTTTCATACTTAGTTTTATGCTATTTTTTTGATGTTATTAACATTACTTATTGAATTGCAGGGCTTCAAACAAAGGGGATATTTGCATGTCCAAGATGTGTAGAACAATTTCAAGGGTGGTATTCTAAAGATCTACATAAATTTATTTACGCAAACAACAAGGTTTTTCTACCACTAGATCATAAGTTTAGAAATCGCCTGAAGAATCAATTTGATAGAAAAGTTGAAAATAGAGGCCCTCCCATGATTATGGGTCCAGGTGATTGGCTTAAGAAGTATGAAGATGCTGAATTGAAAGGTTGGGAGGATGTTTTTTATCAAGTGATTCAATTGAAGAACCGGAACAAGCTATAGTTAATATGCCAGAAGGAATGAAAAGGAAATCCATATTTTATGAGCTCCCTTACTGGAAGGATCTATTAATATCTCACCTATTAGGTCCTATGAAAGTCTTCAAAAATGTCCCAGATTCTATATTTTGACATATATCAGGCAAAGAGAAGGACACCTTGTCTTCAAGGAGAGATATTGCTCTTTCGCGTATGAAAATTGATAGAAAGCATTTGTGGCCAAACAGGGAAAATGAAATATATGCAGAAGCTCCATGGATTTTGAGAAAAAAAGAGTTAGACCAACTAAAAAATGACATCCATTCAATAAAGACACCTACTAGCTATGGGTCATCATTGGCTAAAGCTTTTACAATTGATGGACATATCACAGGATTTAAAACACATGATTTTCATAATTTTATGAAGGTATTATATATCATCATTTAACATTTACTGGTAACATTGATTAAGTACTAAATATATTTTGATATCTTTATGTTGTGTGAGAAAAAATTACTAATGACCTTTTCATAAATGTGTTTCATAGCATAACATGTCATTGGCAATTAGGGGGGATTCATGTCTTACAGTTGACTTAAGGAATGCCATAAGTCGATTGTCAACATTTACAAGGTATGTGGTTAATGTGTGAGAGACAAAGATATATTATATTGCATTTTAATTTTTGACTAAATGTTCATACTAATTTTCTATTCTTATATTAGGTGGGTGACCTCCAAGGAGATCCACAAATGTGAAGTGCCAAAATGGAAGAAGGAAATTGCAAAAATTGTATGTGTATTTGAGAAGGAGCTCCCTACAAGTTTCATGGACCTACAAGTCCATTTACTTATACACCTAATCGGTGACATTGAATTGGCAGGTGTCGTATCAATGAGGTGGATGTTTTTCTTTGAGAGGTATATGAAAATTCCAAAAAGATATGTCTGACAAAAGGCACATCTAGAGGGTTGCATGGTTGAAGGGTATGCATTGAATGAAGCATTTTTCTTCCTGTGTGAATTCCTTGGTAAGGATTTTGAAGATGGGCCATGCTTCTGGGATGAAGAACGAGCATCAGATATTATTGATGGAGAAAAACCACAATTTAATGGTGTTCAAGTAGAAATTAGTAAGTAAATTCATGATCAGTGTAGTTTTTTTTCTTGCAATCATCAATTTACTCTGTAATTTATTTGTCAAATTAACAGCATGACATTTGGAATTTGAAATAAACATGTTGACATGTAAAAGGTGTAGATGAAATTGCTATACTCGACAAGTTAATTCTATACCACATGGACTTTATGAACAAATGGACTGATCTGTATGATAAAAAGAGAGAAGAAGTGTTAGAAGCAAGGAGACAATTTAAGAGATTAAACCCAAGGAATGCTCCACTTCCCACTAATCTGCTTGGGGAATGGGACAAAGATTACACACTAGAATGGGTTACTGAACAAATTTCAAATAAATAGAAGATGCAGGTATAGATTCAAACATAATAGAAGATGAAATCAACATGTCTAGAGGATGTGAAAGAAAGGTACAGTTGGAATTTTACAAAATGTTATTTCCTTACAACTTTGACACTATTAACTATTTTAATATTCATCATTATATTTGTTTTCACTGAAATAAATGGTCTTTCATAGGTGAGTAAATATCCAGCACTGTGGGCATATGGTCGACATTATCATGTAGAAAGTGTAGATGTAAAGAGACGATCCTCCGATTGTGGCATCATGGTTGACTTCAAACAATCAAGTCAATCAAGCTCAAAAGATAATTGTGTATGAGGAAAAATCGATTAAATCTAAACTAATAAAACCAAAAACCAATCACATAAAGTGAACCAATCTAAGTAAAAGCCATTATTACAAAATCAAAAGACAAATGAAACCTCTTACCAAAACCTGTATTGTTCCCTTTTGGAGAAGTGTGGATTGCTCAATCAAGTTGCAAAACCATAGCTGCAACAAGCAAGTAGTGTGCTCAAGAGATCAATGTTAAGAGATCGTAAGGTTGCTCAATCGACGTGTTTTGTATGCTCAAAGCTCTATTAAGTATGCCTGAGAATACAATCGAAGAGAGAGGCTCAATGAAGGAGATGAGGAGGGTTTATATAGGTTTCAAGGAAGATCGATCAACGGTCCAGATAATTCAGAAGAATCAACGGAGGAAAACAGTTGAGGAACATGCAACGAATGAGAAGAAGACATGTGTCTTGCTTTCTTTTGCATGAGAGGAGTTATCAAGAATAGAAGGATGAGTTAAAGCAATTAACAGAATGTAATGATCAGTTAAGTGATTTAAAACAAGAAGAAGAGATTTGCATGAGAATAAGAAGATATTTTGCTTTATTAAATATAGAAAGCTTGAGTTATTTTAGAGATAACTCAAATTTAGAAGAAAAAGCAATTTAAATAAATAATTGATTTATTTAAATTTAGAGAAGATATTTTGGAAGAAGTAATTAAATAATTGGAATTATTTAATTTAGAAGATTTGGAAAGCAAATTAAATAAATAAATTTATTTAATTGTTGTGCATGATTTGGAAAGAACAGTTTTGATTTAATTAAATAATTAAGAATTATTTAATTATAGACAAGATAGAATTTGTGATGAATTAATTAAATAATTGGATTTATTTAATTAATGTGGATTTGATTTTTGGAAAGAGGATAATGATCTAATTAAATAATTAAAATTATATAATTGTGGAAGAATATAGAGGAATTTGATATAATTAATTAAATAAAGAGAATTTATTTAATTAATGTTGCAAGTATGTGATTTAGAAGAATTTGGTGAAATTAATTAAATAATTAGATTATTTAATTAATTGTGAAATGCTGGTGATTAGACAGATTATGAAATGCAAGTGATTCGGTGACTTGGTCATTTTAGGGTGTCTACATTTTGCCCCTCTTTGATGTGATGTAGTTTATAGCGTTGCGTCAAAGAAATTAATTGTCGAAGATGTGATACAATTATTTTTTATTTTATGCCCCAGTGTAGCTAGTTGCCCCAGCGTAGCTGGCGTAGGGTGCCCCCTTGAGAGGAAAGATAGGGAAGCGACAGAAGAACTGTGTTGATGCTCGACTAGAACATTTTGTTGGAGACAGACGAGGTTGGGTTGATAAATAGATAGAAGAAAGAAGATAGGAGAGAACATGAGAGACAAAGGGTTGATCGATCTTTGCTTGAAAAACTATATAAGGCCATGGAAACATGGATGGTGTAAATGGATGAGCTTGTTGCAATGGTTTCACAAATGTTTATAAAGAGCAATCCTTATTTTTGATATAGCACGTGGATAGTTCGCCACCAAGGTATAAAAGACCAAGGTGCAGTAATATCCGAGTGCGTGGACGTTGGCTCTGCAAGTAAGTGGATTCAACTTAGATCCCTTTAGACATAATATAACCTTGTAGGTATATGTGAATGAGCCATAGTCTTGAACATAAAATAAACTTCAATACATGTAAATGCAAGAAGAATATTAAATATGTAAGATGCTAGGTTGTAACACACACAAGATAAATATGAATGTTAAGAAAGATACTAAAGATCATTCCTCAAACACGGCACATAAAAAAATGATGACTATGCCCCCAATCCGTACTACATCGTGACGTACCAAGATTATAGATAAATCAAGGTAGCCTTGAATAGGTAATGGAAAAGGAACAAAAGATAAACCAAAAAACAAATTGACTGACTTCAAAGTAAACATATAGCCAACATATTCTCTTGCCAAAGAGGTTGATCAGGATAGATTGGATAGGGAAGATAACAGCCTTATCATAGGAACTCTGTGTCCGTTAAAGTGGGGCTATCTACCTAAAAAGACAATGTCTTGCTGCAAGAAATGCCACATGTCGTAGGAGACGCGTGTGTTGGTCTCGACAATGGAACACTTCGCAGAAGACAAGCCTGTGGATCTAGGGCTTTGGTTAAGCGGGACTTAGCTGATGTTGGCAATCGGAATGCAGGACAGTAGATGACTCTGGAAGTAGGCCTCTTTGCTTCAGGTTTGTTAAGGACTTGTGCTTTGAAAGGATGCGCTAGCTTGCTGCTTGAGTTAGTCAAGTTGAGGCGAATGGATTTTGAAAAATGGAAGACTAGAAAGGTGACAGGTCGATGGATTGGGGTGGGTGGAGAATGATGGATCGTGTGTGCCTAAGTACTGGATACATCCTTCGTATTCTAGACTGCCTACATACCCTGTATCCACGGGATCAAGGCACATGATGAGGAAAGGTGAACACGATAAATATGTAGTTCTGGATAGAGTGATGAAATGGGTCAAGGTGAAAGGGGGAGATCTTATGTACCTGAGTACTAGAGACTTCCTTCGTATTCCAGACTGCCTACATACCCATATCCATGGGATCAAGGTACTTTAAGATTGAGAAGAGATGATATGTAGTTCTGGTTGTGTGATGATGTGGGAAAAGTGTTGAGAAGATAACATCTTTATCATAGGAGCGATGTATCTGTTAAAGAGTGTTATCTACAGAATGGAGAAATGGTTGAAGAGCGTGCTGCGAACCATGAACAAGGAACCAATCCTAGACCTAAGTTAAGGAAACAGTTGCCCCCATTCTGGTAGAGGAAACTGTATGGGTGACTGCCAAAGAAGACACCGAAAGCTTTGACCCAGGACAAGACAGTGTTAACTGTAGACACAGATCAAGATGTGGGATGACGACGAGGGACATTGACAAATTTCCAAGCTATACTAGATAGGGAGATGGAAATGCAAACGAAGTCAATGGTTTTATTATGGATAGATGGAAAGGCATGCTTTGTGCACTGGACATGGAGTGGACATGACTCGATAGAAGATGGATGCTGACTCTACATATAGTGCCTGTTTGCCAGGTTTTCACTATGGTACTTATCCAAGGTGCCTGTTTCCCAGGTTTTCACTAGAGGACGGATTTTTTTGGATTTTTTTGTTTTTTTGTTTTTGTTATTTTTTTTTTGGAATACTCTGAGGATCAAGCGTAGAACTTCTTGAGATGGACACTGTTAAGTGGCTTATCCAGAGGAATGCCGTTAGGTGTAGCTAAAGTATAAGCTCTTGATCTGTATGCTGCTGTCACAATGAAGGGACCTAACCAGTTAGGCTCAAACTTGCCCTTCTTTTCTCGTTCTGCTTGATTTCTCTAATTTTCTTTTAGTACAAGATCACCAACTTGAAACCATCTTTCTTTGATCTTTTTGTTGTAATTATGCCGAAGGCGGTTTTGATAGACATGGAGATGATTAAGTGTGGCAAGGCGCCTCTCATCTAAGAGTTCTAGCTTAGCTAATCTGGAAGTGTGATACTCCTCTCCACCGATCAGGTCCTGCATGGAAACTCTGAGGGATGGGATCTCGACCTCTATAGGTAGGATGGCTTCAGAGCCAAAGACCAAGGCATATGGTGTGGCACCAGTTGGTGTTTTGATACTAGTGCGGTAGGCCCATAGGGCTGGATTGAGTTGCAAATGCCAATCACAACTAGCTTCATTAACCATTTTCTTGAGGATTTTGAGAATAGTTTTATTGGAAGCCTTAGCTTGGCCATTACTCTGCAGATAGTAGGGAGTTGAAAAGCGATGTCGGATATTGTATTGTGTGCACAAGGCACGGACATCTTGGTTCTTGAATGGTCTCCCATTATTAGTGACAATGGCTTGGGGAATACCATACTGGCATATGAGGTAGTTTAGGATAAACTTGGCTATTTGCTTACCGGTGATATAGGTCATAGGAATGGCTTCCACCCACTTCGTGAAATACTCAGTGGCAGTAATGATAAACTTGTGGCCATTGGAGGAAGATGGGTGGATTTGTCCTACGAGGTCGAGACCCCATTGAGAAAAAGGCCATGGAGTAGTCACTGGCTATAGTTCATGAGCTCGTGTGTGAATTAGATCTCTGTGCTGCTGGCATTGTAAACATTTCTTAGCAAACTGTGCAGCATCTTGCTCTATTGTAGGCCAGTAATAACCTGTTCTAAGTATCTTCTTAGCAAGATTAAGACTGGTAGAATGTGCGCCACAGACACCTTTGTGTATGTCTCGTAAGGTAGCTTCGGCCTCTTCCACGTTAAGACATCGTAAGAGGATACCATCGAGACTCCAACGATATAGTGTATCACCCAGAATGATGTAACGAGAGGATCGACAGATAAAGGTTTTGCGTTGGGTGGATGATAGGTCAGGGGGAAAGGTTTTGTTTTTGAGGTATTCATAGATATCTTCGTACCATGGGGAATTGGGACCAACAAGTTCGCAGATGATTTCAGTAACTGGAACATCGACGGCTGGTATCAACAATTGCTCGATCAAGAATTCACACATCTGTGTATTTGCAGGCATGTCAATTAGTGACCCTATAGAAGCCATAAAATCTGCAGCTTTGTTATGCTCTCTTGGAATTTGCTCAAATGTGATGCAAGAAAAGTGTGGTTTGTAGGCATCCACTAGTTGCTTGTAGGGGACCAACTTTTCATCCTTTGTTTGGTACTCATCCGTGACTTGGCGAATGACTAGCTGTGAGTCTCCATATACTTGTAATTCTGTGATGTCCCATTGAACTGCTATATTGAGACCTATAAGGAGTGCTTCATACTCAGCTATATTGTTGGTGCAAGGGAATGCAAGCCGATATGATTTTAGAATATAGTCATTTTGAGGTGTGACAAACAAGATGCCGGCCCCTAATCCATGTTGTGTGTAGGAACCATCAAAGTATAACTTCCACATTATTGAGTTGGTAATAGTGAAGAGATTTTCATTAGGAAAGTCTGCTACCATAGGATGTGTATCTTTCATAGGTGCTTCTGCTAGTTGATCAGCGAGGGCTTGTCCTTTGATTGCTTTACGATCCGTGTACTCAATGTCGAACTCACTAAGGATCATGACCCATTTAGCTAGTCTGCCTGTGAGAGCTGCTTTTGCTAGTAGATACTTCAAGGGATCAATCTTGGCTATCAGATTTGTGTGTTGGTTCAACATGTAATGCCGCAACTTTTGGGAGGCAAACACTACTGCTAAACAAGCTCTTTCCATCAGTGAATAATTGAGTTCATAACCCACCAAGGTTCTACTGATATAATAAATTGCATGCTCTTTTCCTGTTTCATCATTTTGTGCTAGAAGGGCCCCTAGGGCCGAATTTGTAGTGGAGATGTATAATATCAAAGGTTTGTCCGCAACTGGTGGAACCAATATAGGAGGTGTAGCTAGATACTATTTAAGTTGATCAAATGCTGCCTGAGACTTGTTGTCCCATCGAAATGAGACATCCTTGCAGAGTAAGTGTTGAAATGGTTGACATTTATCTGCTAGCTGTGAGATGAAACGCCTGATAGATTGCAACCTTCCCTGAAGGCTCCTTAATGCTTTAAGATTCTTTGGTGGAGGCATCTCCACTATGGCTTTTACCTTTGCGAGATCTACTTCGATGCCTCTACGAGATACAATATATCCCAACAGCTTCCCTGATGTTACACCGAATACACACTTCTTTGGATTGAGTCTTACTTGGTATTTTTCAAGCCTGTCGAAGATCTGTCCTAGAACCTGTATGTGCTCTAGCCTAGAAGATTTAGCTAGTATATCATCCACATAGTCCTCCATGATGTGATGAAAGAGATCGTGGAAGATCACTGTCATTGCTCTCTGATAGGTTGCTCCTGCATTCTTCAAACCAAACGGCATGATGCACCAACAATAATTGCCTCAAGGACAAGTAAAGGTTGTCTTATGTTGATCCTCCTCAGCTATCCTTATCTGGTTGTAGCCTAAGAATCTATCCATAAGAGAAAGCATCTCGTGACCTGCTGTCAAGTCCACTATAATGTCAATGTTTGGTAGTGGAAAGTCATCTTTGGGACATGCCTTGTTGAGATCTCTGAAATCATTACACATGTGGATGCGCCCATTGGGTTTAGACACAAGTACGATGTTTGAGACCAAATCTGAATAGTCAATGGGTCATATAAACTTTGCATCTAACAGCTTTTGTATTTCCACCTTTACCAAGAGAGCTATTTGTGGGTGCATCTTCCTCAACTTTTGCTTGACTGGTTTCACTTTTGGATCAACTGTGAGATAGTGAACAACTAGCTTAGGGTCTAACCCTGGCATATCAGCATAGGTCCATGCAAAGTTGATGGTTCTCTGTAAGAAGAATGTGTTAAGATTCTTATGCTCTGTTTCTAATAATGATGCTGCTAGGAATGTGGTTTTTGGATTTTGTTCTGTGCCAAGGTTTATCTCTATAGAATCTTCCACTAGTAGAGCTGACTTCTCTTGATACTTAGATGGTAGGGGAAGGTCAAATCCTCCATCCTTAGGTGCCACAATTGGGTTTTCACCTTTGGATACATCCTTTGTTTTTACTATTTTGTGATCAGGAGGTGCCACAGTGTGGTTTTCACCTAGAGATCCTTCTTTATTTTTACTTTTGCGACTGGAGGATTTGGCATTCTCACCAAAATAAGCTATTGGCTCTAATTCCATTACAAAACCTACTTTATGATCGCCAAGGGGGATACCTTCCCGAAGTCCCATGAACTCAGCTAAAGCTTCGTCATTCTGAAATACATCTATAATGGGGGGACCCTTGTTAGTCCCAATCGATAAGTTCAGGGTAGACAAGTGTTACATTTTGGGTGCTGGTGGTGGAGGTTAAGGATATGGAGGATAGCGTAAAAATGGAGGATTCTGCGAATAGGTTGGTCATATGGAGGGAAGAGTCATCAATGATATCCTCTGTAGATGTCGAATCGGTGGGAAAAGCGTCAGCTACCTCGTCGAGGATATACTCGATGTCCAAGGCATGTGGTACCTTCTTTCCAAATCCTAATCCCTTCTTATCTAGTTTCTTTGTCACAACAATGGGTTCCATAGTTCCTTGATTCTGTTTCCCAAGGCCACCTTTGCCTTTATAGCCCATGTTTTTTACTATTCTTAAGCCATTGCCATATTGCTTGACTGGTATTGTGACTGGATCTTTCTCCTTATAGAGCCAAGAAGAAATGTCCTCAATAGTTTCCTCTTCCAATAACCGTCCATGTTGGAATTGGGTTAGGAATCCTGGGGGAGGAATAGCTACTTTTTTGGTTACTTTGGCAATGGGTGGTTTGCCGTAAGATTTTGGAGATAAGGGCATCCGCCCTACACAACAAGATTCTGAGATATCATAAGTGCCAAAGCCTATATCCCGGATGCGAGCTGTGATTTTAGGGAGGGGTTTAGGTTCACTTGTAGAGGCTTGCGTCAGAGTTTCAGGATCAACATATAGTGGAGATTCAAGGGCTTTGTCATTTTTAGGCACTTGGTTGCAATTTTTATAGCTGCCTTGCAAGACACAACAGAATTCAAAAGGATTAGGGTCTCCTGGGTTGGTGATCTTCGTACTATTGAATGAGAACTTTAGGGACTGATGGTACGTGGAGGGAATAGCTTTCATTGCATGGATCCATGGGCAGCCTAGGATAATGTTGTAAGGCAGCTCAATATCAAGGACTTGACACCTACTTTCAAGCATGACAAGGCCCAGTTGTATAGGCAAGTGGATAACACCTTCTGAACGGCATTTTGCATCATCATATCCCTTGATTGTAATACTTTGATCATTGTTGACATGATCCTCAGAGTATCCCAATTGCTTAAGTAACTTTAAAGAATAGATGTTGAGACCAGCACCACCATCTATGAGTATATGTTTGATTTTGCGCTTATGGATGAGCACTTCAATATGAAGGGCATCATTGTGACATGGATCATGGGAGGGGAGGTCTTTCTCAGAGAAGACCACATTGTAGGGCGAAGCAATGTTACCTACTATAGCTTGGAAATCTACAACTGCTATGTTGTTGGGAACTGAAGACTCTTGGAGGGCTTTTTCTAGCACTACTCTATGTGTAGGTGATGACCGTAGAAGGTCCAAAATAGAGATCTGTGCTGGCATTTTCCCTAAATGTTTGACAAGATTGTAATCAGATTGAGCTGGAAGACTGGGTGTAGGACCACGAATGGTGATACGACCACGACGAGTTGTAACAGCACAATCCGTAGATTTGCCTTTGATTGTGAGGGTAGACACTCAACTCTCTTCAAAATGACCTACAATGGAATCAAAGGACGTGGAAGCATGATTGATACCTTTACCTCTATCCTGAGGAGGAGGTGGACCATGATGAGGGAATGGTTCCTTGTACATGTCGAGATCTTTGTTCATGTGTTGAACTGGTGATTCATTCTCAAAAGTGATTTGATTACCGTCGATGAGGTTTTGGATTAGGTGCTTGAGCTTCATGCACGATGCGGTTCTGTACCCTTTGCTCCTATGGAACTCACAATATTCATTGTCTCTATAACGTGCCATTTTGTAAATAGGTTCGCCATATGGGGGAGCATCAGGTAAGGTGATGAGCCTTTTCTGCAAAGCTTGTTGTAAGACTGATTCGATGGGCACTCCCAAGGGAGTGAATTGACGTCGCGGAGGGTAATCTTGTTGAGGCCGCTCTTGTTTTCGTTGCTGTTGGTTTTGATAAGGTTGCCTTTGTTGCTGCTGTTGTTGAGGTGGAGCTTGACTTGGTTTGGAGAGCTGCAACAGTGTTTACAAAGTTTGGACATGTTTAGAATCCACCACACCATCATTAACCATGTTTTTGTTTTTGTTCCAGTATTTGGGTTTATCATTCGATTGTTGATGAGGAGCACTATCTTTCATTTCTTTGAAGATTTTGACCACACCCTTAGCAATAAGGGCCTTTTCAATGTTGATTCCCTTGTATGTGATTTCATCGAAGGTTGTAGCACTGAGAATTTACAAATGGAAACCTAACTCTTGGTTGAGGTTCTGCACAAATATGCTAACAAGCTATTTCTCCAGAATCTTGAAAGGGAATTTGCTAGCCATTTGCCTCCATCGCTGAAGGAAAGAAATGAAAGTTTCACCATTTTTCTGTTTATTGTTGCATAGATCAGTCATGGAAATCTCATGCTCTGCATTGTAAGAAAAGTGGGTGGCAAACTTCTCGGCTAGCTCGTTGAAAGACTTGATGCCCGTAGGTAAGTGTGAGAACCATTCTATAGCTTGACCTCCAAGACTGCGAGGAAAGAGACGCATAAGATATGTGTCATTATGTGAGACCTCGAAGCAAGCAAGATAGAATTCCCTAAGATGGTCTTTTGGGTCACCTTTTCCTTTGTATTTATCGAACTTGGGAATAATGAAATTTTGAGGAAAAGGGATCATTGGTAATGACCGATCAAAAGGATAAGGACACACTTCCTCTAAAGAGAAGGTCTTCTTGGTGTGGCCAAACATAAGATCAGATAGTTGTTGTTGCACTTCTGTGATTTTTAGCTCCATCACTGTGGGAGGAGTTGGAAGTATCTCCTGTTGTCCAAGAAGTGGTTGTTGATGCCCATATGGAGGATTGTACTGTAATCCATAAACATTGGTGTTATAAGGGTCGTAAGATTGGTTGGGGTCGTACGGGTTGTACGTTGGGTTGAGATTGGGTTGAAATTGGAGGTTTTGATTTGGCAGAGGTGGAGGTGGCGCAAGGTAAGAATGTTGGCTTTGTGATGGTTGAAGAAAAGAATTGGGTGGAGGAAAGCTAAAGTGAGTTTGACTAGGTTGTGATGGCAGCACATAGCTTTGGGAAACTTGGTGTTGGGAATGTAGAGGGTGACTAGGCAATGTGTGAAAGAAATTGAGCGAGGATGAACGTTGTGGAGGAGCGACATAGGTAGATGTGATTTGCGATGGTTGAGGTTGATTGATGATGAGAGTAGAAGAATGTTGTGGTTGGGGTTGCATGACTCTAATTGGTTGAGAGACATGAAGGTGTGATGATATAGGAGGTGGTATTTGTTGAGACCCTTGTTGCATGGCTACATAATATTTCCCCGGATTGTAATTTGGTGGGAAACCTATTCGTGATGGGGTAACCAAGATTCCACTTGCGATTAGGGTGGACACTTGAGGAGGTGGTTGCATATTCGATCGAGCTAAGGTGGCTTGCTTAGCTAACTCTGCTTGACATTGGAGAGTTTCTTGTTGGTTTTTGTAGATCTCCATAGGAGTCAGAAGCGGTGATATGGGCCTCTCTCCTGTTGAGTTTTGATAGAGGGGATTCCTATACTGTGAGCTCTGTTCAGGTAAGGGCGTAGTCACCGTGGACATGGTTTGCACCGCTTGTATGGCACTCAATGTGTTGTTTGTCTCCTTGAGAGAGGATAAATCAAAATCCTAAGGTAACTTGGCTCCTTGCTCTGCAAGTAAGTGAAAGAAATGATCTTGGTTCTCACTAAGGATTTTGTCAAAGGCGGCCACGACTCTAGGCTCTTGTATGATTTCATCAAGATCTTGCCCATCTTCTTGAGAGGATTGACCTATTTCAAAGTGTCGCTCTTCTTGAGATGGGGTTTGATCTATGATATAACCTTATGGCACAAAATCCCATGGCAGGCCTGTAGTATAGTGAGGAATGCTTACCAAAGGGACCCTTTCCTCCTGAGATGGGAGTGGCTCAATAGTATATCCTTGTGGCACAAAATCCAGAGGCAAGCCAGTGGTGTATTGGGGGGTATTTACCAAAGGGACCCTACCCTCATGAGGATTGCTTGGTTGGTCGATGTGCGGCATGTTCAGAGAGCTGATTGGTTTTGTCGTGGGTGTACTAGGAGTAACCTTGGGAGTAATGTTGAGATGACTAGATTACGGTGTGCGAGGAGGTGATTTGTGCTTCCTAGGGCCAACTTGTTTGGACTTCATAGTTTGTTGGAGCCTAGTGGTTACCATGGAATACACTAGGACAAAAGGTAATGCTAGGATTCTGCGAGGTGCTTTCGAGAAAAGGACAAACTCTGATGCATAATGTACTGGACCAAAGGCGCTATACTATTTGACCAGAGGTGTAGGACTGTGCAACCAAACGCGTGCTACTGTGACACCAAAGGCGACAGACTGAGCTACCAGAAGTGAGTTACTGCTATGCCAAAGGCGAGCTATAGTTACCAAAAGCGAGCTACTGTTATACCAAGGGTGCTGAAGTAGAGTTTTGCCAGAGGTGAGTTACTGCTATGCCAAAGGCGATCTACTGTACTACCAAAGGCGAGCTGCTATAATACTAGGGGCACTGAAGTAGTGTCTGATGCTTCTAAAAGGCAAAATTTTTGATAGATTGTTTCTGTTTCCAATTGGATTTGTTTGGCAAGAGAAAACACAGCAAACAATGTTGGAACAAACAAGGGACTGACACAACAGATAGTGTATGTTCGAGGCTCCAAACAAGCCCAATGTTTCCACAGGTATAAGACAATTGCAATCAATAACAAGCACTTTTTATCCCTAGAGACAAGGTTTCATTACAGTAGATCAGCTCACAGCTTAATACTCTGTCGATAAAAATATCATTCCATAAAGGTGTCAGATAATTAGTATCTTTGTGAGAGACGATAGGTAGGGATATCTCACCCTCCCCTTGGAAAGCTCAAGTAGGTCACAAGAGCTTTATGGCCAAGGGAATACTATCTCTTCTCAAGGGAGCCAATGGTGAGTGTCTTAAGGGCTTAAATTGATTCCCCTTGCACTGATGATTACTGTAATGTTCAGAGGTAGGTCGGGTAGTCTCTATCTAAAATGGTTCTTAGTGACTTTGAGGGACCAACACCTTACAAGCAATGTGACAAGCTACTAAAAGTTTTAACCAATCCTACTAAGAGTATCAAACACTTCGCTCAATGTGAAAATCATTTCCACAAAGAGCTAGTACACCTCTTTTCAGTTTGGCACCACAAGGTAAGGCTGACGTCAGTTAGGACTTGGCTTTCGCCTTATCCCTCTTATATAGCAGTTCAAAGGAAAACTCCGCTTAGGGTTGTCCCTTTTGGATGAAGCGCAATCCAAAAGCAGGCCCTTCTAAAGGATACAAAAATGTAAGAGCAGGCACGTCAAACAAAGGTTCAATTGTCTCATTATAAGAAAAATAAGGTGCAACTAATTTAGGCACACACACGTTTGTAGTTGTCAATTGTCCCTTATAAAATTGAAGTGTTTTGGCATTCATGTCCATTGTCCCTTAGAAAATTGAGGTGTTTGTGCATACACGTCCATTGTCCCTTAAGAAAAGCAGTATGTTCCTAAGACTTAGATTGCAAGAAAAATGATTTGTTCAATTATCCCTTTAAGCATGCAATGTGTTTCTAAGACTTAGTGAGATAAATAAAAATTTCTTCAATGCTCGTCCTGCATGAACATGTTAAAAACACCTTTTTGCTATGTGTGAGTAATAAGAAGCTGCAACAAGTCAGTTAGTTCCAACAAAACTCACAAGTTAGCAAAAAAACAAATCAAGTTGATCAAAAAGTGCGTTACTATCTTACCAAAAGCGACCCACTGTGATACCAAAAGCACCACACTGTGCTACCAGAAGCGATGTGTTGCAGACCAAAAGCAACTTACTGTCTTACCAAAAGTGATGCACTATTCTACCAGAAGTGTGGTACTATGCTACCAAAAGCGAGCTACTGTACTACCAAACGTGCGACACTGTACTACCAAACGCACGGTGTAATAATAAGCCTGCAAAAAATAATATTTTGTAAAAAATGCTAGATCAAAGAATGATTGAATGATTGAGTGATGATCTAGGATGTTGATAAGTGATAAGACACTGCACCAAGTGATATTAGTTCCAAAGAAAAGAACAAGATGTCAGAAATCAAGTCAAAACCCTAACAAGAAGTGAGAAACCCTAGAAAACCAAAGTGAAATCCATAAAATTGGTAACAAATATGATGATATACAAGAGATTAAATATCACCAATGGATTCCTTATGATTTTCTATGTAATTTTAAAAAAAAAGCATCGAATTTCGTTAAGTTTTGAGAAAGTTATGGGGTTTTGAAGTTTGCAAGCCTGTTATCTCAACCAAAAGCGCTTTACTGTCATACCAATAGCGCTTTACTATCACCAAAAGTGCTTTACTGTTATACCAATAGCACTTTACTATTACCAATAGTGCTTTACTGTCATACCAATAGCGCTTTTCTAATTTTCTCAATTGCGCTTCACTGTATTACCAAAAGCGTGATTCTGTGCTACCAAAGGTGCTGTGAGATTGCCTGAAAGCGCTGTACTACTCTACCAATGGCACTTTTCTATGTCGAGATGCGCTATTCCATACTGTACTTCAAAAAAATGAATTTCTCAAAGAAAAAGAGGGATTAGTGGGTCCCACCGGGCGTGCCAGAATGTGTATGAGAAAAAATCGATTAAATCTAAACTAATAAAACCAAAAACCAATCACATAAAGCGAACCAATCTAAGTAAAAGCCATTATCACAAAATTAAAAGACAAATGAAAGCTCTTACCAAAACCTGTATTGTTCTCTTTTGGAGAAGTGTGGATTGCTCAATCAAGTTGTGAAACCATAGCTGCAACAAGCAAGTAGTGTGCTCAAGAGATCAATGTTAAGAGATCGTAAGGTTGCTCAATCGACGTGTTTTGTATGCTCAAAGCTCTGTTAAGTATGCCTGAGAATACAATCGAAGAGAGAGGCTCAATGAAGGAGATGAGGAGGGTTTATATAGGTTTCAAGGAAGATCGATCAATGGTCCAGATAATTCAAAAGAATCAACAGAGGAGAATAGTTGAGGAACGTGCAACGAATGAGAAGAAGACATGTGTCTTGCTTTCTTTTGCATGAGAGGAGTTATCAAGAATAGAAGAATGAGTTAAAGCAATTAACAGAATGTAATGATCAGTTAAGTGATTTAAAACAAGAAGAAGAGATTTGCATGAGAATAAGAAGATATTTTGCTTTATTAAATATAGAAAGCTTGAGTTATTTTAGAGATAACTCAAATTTAGAAGAAAAAGCAATTTAAATAAATAATTGATTTATTTAAATTTAGAGAAGATATTTTGGAAGAAGTAATTAAATAATTGGAATTATTTAATTTAGAAGATTTGGAAAGCAAATTAAATAAATAAATTTATTTAATTGTTGTGCATGATTTGGAAAGAACAGTTTTGATTTAATTAAATAATTAAGAATTATTTAATTATAGACAAGATAGAATTTGTGATGAATTAATTAAATAATTGGATTTATTTAATTAATGTGGATTTGATTTTTGGAAAGAGGATAATGATCTAATTAAATAATTAAAATTATATAATTGTGGAAGAATATAGAGGAATTTGATATAATTAATTAAATAAAGAGAATTTATTTAATTAATGTCGCAAGTATATGATTTAGAAGAATTTGGTGAAATTAATTAAATAATTAGATTATTTAATTAATGTGTGAAATGCTGGTGATTAGATAGATTATGAAATGCAAGTGATTCGATGACTTGGTCATTTTAGGGTGTCTACAATAATAATATAATTGAAAGGAATCTACAATATGCTAGGAAAATACAAGAAATTATTGAGTTGGATTACCTCTCTTTTAAATGTTGTATTAATGGTATGAAGCATTTGAGAGGACACGAAGACATGATACCCATAGTGGATTGTTTTCTATAGATTCCTCATATTTCCTATCGGAGGATAAGGAGCCTTATGTTCTACCAATTCATTGTGAGCAAGTATTTCTTTAACTCAGACAAGAAGCGGTAGTGATCATTAATCTATTAATTCATAGTTTATTGCGAATATATACATGTGTTTATTAATCAATAAAATTGTTATGCCATACATCTAATATATGTATGTTGTTCATGTGCAGGTATTTTTCTATGAAGATATTTTGGACCCGAAATGGATATTTGTCATACATTATTATCCAAGATTAAGGTATGTATTTGACGATGCATTAGTGGATATTGAGCAAAACAATGATGGCCAACAAAATGAGAGAGAGGGATTAGAGAACATCGAAGAAATTGGCATCCATGATGATGTTGAAGATGGTTATGTTCAAGAACAAGAAGACAACAATCCAGAGTTGGATGATGTTATGGAAGACAACAATATGGATGGTATACAAAATGATGATCCAAATACATCTGGTAACAATATAGATGGTCTATAGTCAGATTTCAATGATGATGAAGATGATGGAGGTCAAGATGAGGATGATGATAATATTAAATACTTGAAAGAACATATGGACATTGACAATGATACATTGGATGACATTGTAGCAGACAATAAAGTTAATGACCAAGACTTCTAAATTTTTAGAATTATTTGTAATCCATGTTTAAAAAAAGATGATTAAATTGTTGACAATAATGTGAATTAAATGGATTGTCATTTATATTGGCTAATTGATTGCACAAATATTTAATTTATCAACGATCTCATGCTTCTATTCATTTTCAACACTTTTAATAAAGACATCATGATCATAATATTCTTCTTCATCATTAGAATGCAACATGTGATTGTCATAGGAAGTAGGAGAAAGAGGTAGTCATGTTTGCAAGGTGAGGGTTTGAGCTAGTACTTTGTTGAAGGAGACATAAGGATCATAGATGTTTCTTAGGAATGCAAAATTAAAGGCATTGGGTTGTTTCCAACAAATGTAAACCACAAAAATCTCAAAATAAAAAATCAATCTTTTTTTATCCTAAACATGGGCATGGAAATTGTGAGTTCAAAAAAATGTAGGGAAATAAATCATACCCTATAATAAAAGATAAGTCCAATCCTAGATTTAATTGAACTTTAAAGTACAAGGAGTTGAGAGTAGAATAAAATATTGAGATATTAAGTAATTAAGATAGAGAAATGAAATAGTTGAGAAGAAATACAAAACTTATTTGATCTTTTTAGCATGATGTCAAATGTGAAGTGTGTGATTAACCAATGCATTATGAAAAAAGAATGAAAACTAGGATTTTCTACTAGAATAATGATCATGAGATTGTGGCAGTGATTAACTAATTTTTTGCATTCCTTCTTCACTTGTCCTCTTTTTCCATATTTCCACAACTTTACTCTTATCTTCCTAGAGATTCTAGATTTTCCTCTTGACTTGGATTGATATTTATGCCATTCCCCTTTAGATCCACTTTTGTCCTTGGGCCTTTGCGGAACATGCAAGGCATCCTTAGAACCTTCATCATTGAACTTTCTCCTCATATCTCCATTGAGCTTTATAACAATAAAGGATTTCATAGTCACCTTTGCAACACTACCATTTATAACAAACATTGTGTTCTCCTAACTTTTGGGTACAGAAAAAAGTGAGAAGATACATTTGTCTTCCTCATCAAGTTTAACATTTATTGAACCTATTTAACTTAAAATCATATTAAAGGTGTCAAAATGTTCTACAGTAGAATATCCTTCCTTCATTTTTAAATAATATAAACATCTTTTGAGATATAACTTATTACTTTATAATTTTAGTTTGATAAATATCAATTATCTTGTTTTGTAATGTGAATGCAGGGGTCTCTTTTGATTTGAATAACAAAGAAAAAGTAAATTGGAGAAAACCAGATAAATTATTAGCAATTCAATTCAACAAATAAATGATAACCAAAAGTTGACCACCAGAGGATAGCATCTTTTATATTGCTTTTCTTCAAAGTACAAGCAGTGCAATGTCTCTTTCAAAAAATCAAAATCCCAAATAGATTCTAAGCCATAAGGTCTTGGTTTCCTTTTATAAAGGAAGCAACAAGCTTCAGACCTTTCAAATTCAAAATGGCTCTTTGTATTCCTAACCCTTGATATTACAATATTTGTCTTTTATAAGTCCAATTTAGATTTTCAAATATATTTGAATACATTTTGAAAACATAAAGAGACAAAAAAGAGAGCGTTCAAGATGTGGTGGTTCTATTTAATGCCATCATATGGCTCATTGCTCTTCTGCACCTCAACCAGTGTTGTTGATGATTCATCTCTAAGATATTTCTCCTCCCATTTATATATTGTAAACTCACCAAGCCATTGGTAAGCCTGAATATGAAGCAAGTTCTCTTGGTGATCTTTCCATCTTTTATCAAGCAAAGCTCTAACATCCATCACAAATTTTGCATACCTAGCATCCAACGCAATTACTCAGTCCAATATCATGTTGAAACTGAGAATGCTAACATCTCCATCCTTCAAAAAATCTATAACTTGGAATATTGTTTAGTCAAATTCCATCTTCCATGTGTCAAGACTTTTGATTTTCTCTTCTTTTGTCAGTATAAAAGGAATAAATTTATGGTTGAACGTAGTAAAAGATTCAACCTTTGCTTTCATCTTCTGGCTTTCCCCATTCACATACTGGTATTCATCAATGATCACTTAGACTATTTTCTCAGTGGGCTTCAAAGCTATAGGGGCATCAAGATTCCTTTGCACTACTAAGCACATCGTAACCAAATTGTGATGATAGGGTTGCCATTTTTTAAACAAATCCAAAACAAAAAAGTTTATCTTTAATTGCTCAATGTCCTAAGATAAAGAAGAGTAGCAATCATGCACACTCCCAAGTTTATCCATAACCAATTTTACTCTATGCTCTAAAATTTTCTCAAAATTTTCAAAAACTTTCATCTTTGCCTCATTCTTTGTCATTTCATTTTGTTTATTCAAACTTTTAATTTCCTTTTCAAATTTCAATCTTGTTGCATTAAATTCTTCAGTAGACATTGTGACATCACTGGTTATTTGTGGCATAGGGGGCTGATAGGGTACAATGGATTGACCTTGAGAATAATTCACAGCTTGCAATTATTTCTTTAATTTCACATTTTCAAAATACAATTTGTTTACTTCATCATTCATTACTTTCTGAGCTTCGTCATAATCTGTTAGCCTTTGTTCTAACCTCTTCAAAATAGCATGAGTAAACATAGCAGTATGAACATTGAGAGTAGCTGCTTCTGTTGTTGATGTATCTTGTAAAGTCTTTACCACAGTTGTACCCCCATTTCTTGAACAATATCAAGCAATCTTGGTTTTCTTGTATTCTTCTAAGTAGTCCAGATTGCAAGGGTCTCTGTCTTTGGATTAAAACCACATCCACTTATGTCATCTTCATAATCAAATTGTGAAACAAGTTGTGGATCATCTTGACTTCTAACTTGGTCAAGAAAAAATACCTTTTTCAATTCAAGGCCAGCAATGATGAGCATATTACTTTTCAACACCATTTGTCTTACCTCCTCTAGACTCACATCAATTTCATCTACTTTCAATTCTTTGAAAGTTTGTGTAATGATTTGATCATGTTGTGTTTAATCAGCACCCATTTTATTTATTGTAACTTTTTCATTATATTCTTTCATTTTCATTTTCATCCAGATGTCCTTGTGTTTACTGCCCAACTACAAATGTTATGAATGACCCTCACAGGATGGTGGGGGCGAAAACCAATTACATTCTCCTCTTGCTGCTCTACCGTAGGCCTCGGTTGAAACCCTTGCAGGGACATGGTAAGTGTTATTACCGTAATGCTACCGGTTACTTTTCAAACCTCTGTGGAACCGCAGGAAGAGACTAACACTGCCAAGCGTGAGATGAACACCGCCAAGCCGCAAGCATCAGATGAACCATCCACAGGGTAGTGGTAGCTTCTTCATATCAACCGCTTCCTACTGCCAAGCTGCAAATTGTTCTTTTATGCTATGTGAGAATGCAGTATGTGTCATATTTCATTCCTCTTGTTCCTACATAACTGCAAAAGATAATCAATTAACCTGCAGGACAACGATAATAAACAAAAACACTCATATAGTCAAAAATAGTCAAGATTGTTTCACAATGGCCATGATATATATGTATTTATTTAGTTGTGGGGGAATGTTGGGGGTGATTGATTTAATTAAATAAATGTGGATTTATTTAATTAAGGATGAGACTTTAGAGGAAGGGTTAATATTTAATCAATGCTAGAAGAACAGTTAGATTTATTAATTAAATAGTGTGACTTATTAAACTGATATTAGGAGGAATGATCAAAGTGGTTAATTAAATAAATACAATTTATTTAATTAACATTGTAAGAGGAGATGTGGGATAGATCTGGTGTGATGTTAGACCTTGGTAAGATTTAGGTGTCTACATTTCTAATAGTGCATTAGTTTTTGGGTCGATGAATAATGATAACAAAATTTATCTTTGGTAATTTTTTCCTTCACCATATCATGAGACAATTTTGAGGAACAAAATTGATGACAAATTTCTCTATGGGTTGCCCATGTATTTATTTTCCTTCACTATTAAAATAGATTGAATTAGGAATAGGAGAGCATCAAACAAGGATCAAATTAATGAGTGCAATCATGATTATGTTATTGGATTTCAAACTTTGTCAACAAAGATACACTATCAAATTCCTAATGATGATTTTGATACACTATCAAATTCTTAAGTCTAATGCACTTAAATATCAATCTCATCCTTCAAATTTTCAATAGGAAAATTCAGTTTTCAAAAGGGTGAAAATAAGTAAGAAAATCAACAAAATGTTGACCATGTTGTTAATTTATAGTCAACTTCAAATGTTATTTCATCTAATTCCTAAGGTGAACTAGTGAGGGACAATCTTATATTATCTATTAATGTAATTAATAAGATCATATAATACATAAAGGAAAATAGATATGTAAACCAAAACACATTCAAATATAGAAGGGTTATAACATACATGTCACTTCTATTCAAAATGAACAAAGGAAATTTACACAGAGGTAAGATGAAAATTTGTTATACATACCTCACTTTTACTCTATAAAATGTACAAAGTAGGCATTTGTTCAAGAATACCATCAGTTATTCTACATGTAGATGTTGACAGATATCCAACATATTGTATGGTGCATTTCTTATATGGATGGAATGAGAACAAATGTACTCAAACTTGTATGGTCATGCCAACTAGTAGATCATTGTGGCGTATTGTGGTGTATGTGGTGTTGGTTCTCAAAAACATAGGCTTCAAGCCATAAGAGGTTATCAATCTCTTGATACATTTTTGGTCAACAAGAGAGGGTTTGTGTGATAGGACCCCCTTCTCTTTTGGGTCTGCCAGACCTAGGTGGGTATACCTATGTAAATGAGGCAGACTTAAATGGTGTGTTTCCTAATCTAGCAATCTATCCACAATGGCAATTGGAAATGGAAAGATATAGTTATAATTTGATATAAATTGTATAAGCAATATCAAGGTAAATACTATGTTTAATTTATAGAAAGTTTTAAGTAAAATGAAACAGGTGAGACCAGTGCCTTGTTGGGTAAATGGAGTCAAATGAAAATCTGAGATGAGTGGCTTATACTTGGTAGTATTTATAACTATTTGGCACACTAATATTGGTTAATAACTTGTATAAATGTGCAAGGAAATAATTGATAGACTCTTCTTAATAATCCAACTAACACAACCAGGTTACTTGTAATTTATCAAAAGGATTTTTAATGCCTACTTGAAGGAACCAATTGAATAAATCAAACAAAAGTAGTAGATGATAAACTTGGAGACAGAATGCCAACCCTAATTAAGTGGTTCTTCTTACTGATCCAATTAATACTCCCAGATTATTGTGATTGACTAGAAGGATTTAATTCCTTTGAGGAAACCAATTAATCATATCACACAAATACAGTAAATGTGCATTGATAAACTGAGTATATACTTGATATATCAATTTTAATAATAAGGAAGCCCTAAAATGGAGACAACCAAATAATTGAATAACTTCAACAAACAATTGATACCAATATGGCACCACAGAATCAGAGATTTTCCATTAACTTCTTCAAAATTATGCTTGCAATATGGTCTTTGAGTTTGTAAATATTATGGAACTTTTCTACTATCTACCACTACTCCCTTCTCCCCCTCTTTTTATCGAGTCTTGGTCTCTCTTTTTATAGGAGAGGTAAACAAGCTTCAGACTCGTTACAACAGAAAAGACATAATTGTTCATAACTATTAAGAAAACACTTTTAAACTAACAAGTTTTAAGAAAATATTTTTAATTAGAAAGACTAATCCATTATGCACCGAATTGAAACCCATGACCAATCAAAGCCTGAGCAAGACATTCTATTTTCTAATGTGGTATCTCCTCTTTACATTCAATCTTCTTCAAACCCCAAATATGTTTCCTAACATTCACTTATTTTCATATCACTAGGCCACTTAAATTCCTGTGTGGCTGCAAAGCTTACAAGATGGCTTTTACATCTATTGTCCAAGAGGTTCCTGATGTCCACCACAAACTTTGTGTACCCATTGTCCAACATGATAATTCCATCAAGCAGAGTATGGAACTCAATGAGATTAATTTCCCCATCGTTTTGTACATGTGCCAAACATTTAGGATTCATCTGATCAAACTCTTCTCTCCATTCATCTACACCCTTCAATTGGTTATCATCTTTGAGGATTGATGGGATGAAATGACATTTGGAGTCAAATGTACTCCTCTTACCTTCCACTTTCCTTTTTGTATCTACCAAATATTGATACTCCTCAATTATGCTTTTCACCATTTCTCATGTAGGCTTGAGCCTTGATGGGGCATCTAGATCTCTGTGTGTGGCTTTACATAAAGTAGTCAGTATGTGGAAGGTAGGTTGCCATCTCTTTTGAAGCTTTACAAGAATGGAAGAATTAGTGTTTATCTATTCCAGAGCTTTGATCATATTGCTGAATTGTTCATGTACCCCATTTATTTTGTCTTTCAATATATCAACTCTGTGCTTTAATATCCTACTCAAGATCTCTATGATGTGATTTTTGACATCTTCCTCATTATGCTTTTTCAGCTTATCAAGTTCCTCTTTCATTTGTTGGATCCAGGGATCCACTGTATGGACTGGTGGGTGATAGGCAATTAATTCATCTCCCCTTACTGTGGTGGCTTGTTGCAACTATTGTTTCAGCTTTTTATTCTTAACGAACAATTTATTCACCTCATCATTAGATAGCTTTAACCTTTTCTCATATTCATTAATTTTCTTTTCCATGTTTTCTACCACATCTCTGGTGAACATTTTAGAATGCATGGTTATGGTGGCAGCTTCAGTAGGAGTTGTGTCTCTCATAGTTCTAATCATGGTTGACCCCCTCATTTCTTGTACTACATCAAGGAACTAAGGCTTCCTTGTGTTCTTATGCTTTGTCCATAGGGCAAGTGTTTGGGTAGTAGGGTTATACCCTACTCTTGAGACACCTAACATGGGGTCATCTTGTGCTCTGATCTGATCCAAAAGAAACATTTTGGACAACTCCATCCCTGGTATAATCAACATATCACTTTTCAACACCATTTCTCTTACCTCCTAGGGAGTGACATTAATATTATCAATATTCAATTCTACAAATGTCTGAGCCTAGATCTCAACCTATTTTGACTCATCAGCTCCTATAAGATTAATCTTCAACTTTTCATCAAATTGTTTCACTTTCATTTTGATCCAGAAATCTTTGAACTCATTGTTGTGTATAAAATTATCATCATCTATGAATCTTAGAGAGGACACTACCCTTTCATCTTCCTGAATCTCATCAGTTCCCTTCTCTAATAGCCTAACCTTTGGATCATGAGTCTTTTGACTTTTTTATTGTTCCACTGCCTCTTTCAGTTTAGTCAAGGCCAAGACTCCTTCCTGTTCTTCATCATCACTTGAATCATATTCCACTAATGGCTCCATCTTCTATTTTTTGGCATGTGGCTCATGAGTGGGAGATGGAGGGGATGGATGTGTAGGTGATGGGGGTGATATCTGAGATGTGGATGTTTCATGTGGTGCTTGGTGGGGTGTAGGCAATGGAATGAATCCGTCATCTTGGGTCATTTTGTATAATAAATCAAATTTACTCAAAATCATTTGCATTCTTTTTACAGGGTTGGGTTCATCTGCAAAAAAGACTTTAAGCTTCTATCTTTTTCCTTCTTCTGATTTCCCCACCTCATCATTGCATTCCACCTTTTTTTGACCTACATTACATTAGCAAAATACACCAAATTCCTTATAACATCCTCTCCAGAATGAAATTCATGTGAAATAGCCTTCTTCATCAATAGGGTTCTTCTGATCATATTGATGTGACCCTCTAGGTCACATACTCTTTCTATTCGAGGTTTGATGGAGTAATTGACCCTTATAAACCTCTGCAAGCATATTTGACCCAATGGCTGGCTCTTCAAACATAGTCAAGTCAAACAAAAATGTGCCTTTCCTCTGATTTCTCATCAATTCATGTTCCATCTAGAGCATCTACCACATAAACTCCAAGAAACACACTCTTGCAGGTACAAACTTAGGTAAAATGTGTGGTGCTTGGTTGTGAAAGGAAGCTAGGTGTGCAGAAACGCTTCCTACACTAATCTATTGAGGAGAGGGCTATGCAAATTCAAATTTATCCCAACTATTACAGCAATGTTAAACCATTAACATGAGATATAGAAGCAAAACACAAGAGCCAAAAAGAAGACAGAAGAAGAGAGACAGAGATTTACGGTGGTGAAAACCCTTATCGGGTGAAAAACCCCACACTTAGAAACCTGCACAATGTATTAACAATTTTGAAAGAATGTTTACAATACACTTGCAATGCAATCTTGAATGGTCTTTGACACTCATGTCTAGAGTCAATCCGGTAGCATAACAGTACCTGTAAACCTGTGATACAAACTCCATCTCCAAGCACTTGTTTAAATAGAACATACAAGGCAATTTTGGACCTTTCTTGGAATGGGTGTCCAATATGGCATCTTGGACCAAAACCCACACCTAGGGACACTTGGTCAACATTGTAGAATGTTTCTAAAACTTGTCCATAGCTCCCATCCCAAAGAGGTCACCACTTTCCAAAATGGGCTATGACAGATGCTCTTACGACCGTCATAGAATCTGTCATAGCAGTTACAACTTACAGCTGTAAGAGAATCTGTCATACACATGCTATAAATAGTATATTCTCTTACAACATATCATATTCCACCTTGGGGTGCCCAAATATGCCTCATTCAAAAATGCTTCACGACACATGTCATTACCTGTCTTACAAACTTCTATTCTTGACTCTTACATGTCATAGATCCGTCATAAGAATCCGTCATAACTATTTCGGTCAAACATTCCTTACACAACATAGAAGATGCCGACACATGGCAGAATATTCCTACCACTAAGTGGGACACCTATCTCCTCATGTGAGGACAAAATACCAAGTTGTCATAATCCATGTAGGATTGACACATCACTGTGCCACATCCCACAATATGACAGCAGAATTTCCAATTATTTACAACATAGGCAATGAATAATAAATACAAACATTACAAATACAGAGAATTACCAAGGTTGAGACACCTTAATTCTCAACATTCTCCCACTTGTCAAACACCTTGTAAGAGATAATAGAAAAATAGGATTTAACCGCTATAGGCCGAGAGGCCCATAGACTCCGAACACCATCTGAACTTCTCTATGCCCACTGGTTTCATCAATGGATCTGCAACATTCTTCAAAGTATCTACCTTCTCCAAATTTACCTTTCCATCCTCAACCATGTCCCTCACGAAGTGAAACTAAACATTAATGTGCTTGGTTCTAGCATGGAAAGTTAGATTCTTTGCAAGGCAAATTACACTCTGACTATCACAACTGATCATGATCTGACCTGCATCAACACCAATATTGAAACACAATCTATTAAGCCAAATGGCTTCCTTACAAGCATGATTTGCTACCATATACTCAGCTTCTGTCATGGACAAAGCAACAACAAGTTGTCGCTTACTCATCCAACTAATAGCACCACTAAACAGTGTAAAAACATAAGCACTGGTGGATCTCCTGTTGTCAATGTCACCTGCCCAATCTGAATCCACAAATCCATGAATATCAATAAAATGTGGAGGTCCTGAAACATTACCATGATAACAAATGGAATACTCGAAAGTACCCCTCAGATATCTGAACACTTGCTTTACTGCATCCCAATGAACCCGTCCAGGATTAGCCATAAATCGACTAAGGACTCCCACTGCTTGGGCAATGTCTGGTCTTGTGCAGACCATAGCATACATCAAATTGCCAACAGCACTAGCATAAGGTACTCTACTCATGTCCTCCACCTCACTAGGATAGTTTGGACAATCCTCAACAAACAACTTTGTCCCCAAGGAAATGGGAACACACAATGGTCTACAATCTCCCATGTTGAATCTGTCCAACATGGTCTTAACATACTTACTCTAACTTAACCAAAGTTTTTTGTTGGTTCTGTCTCTTCTGATTTCCATTCCTAGAATGTACCTGGCTGCCCCTAAATCTTTCATTTCAAACTAAGTTGACAACTGAGATTTAAAATCAGAAATCATATTCTTACCCTTCCCAATGAGCAACATATCATCAACATACAGTGCAACGATGAGAATACGATCACCATCAAACTTATAATAAACACAGTGATCCAATTTCGATCTCACAAATCTAATTGACAACACAAAGGCATCAAACTTCAAGTACCATCTCCTAGGGCATTGCTTCAAACCATACAAAGACTTCTTAAGTTTGCAAACCAAATTTTCTTTACCTTTTACCATGTAATGCTCTGGCTGTGACATGTAGATTTCCTCCTCCAAGTCACCGTGAAGGACAGTTGTCTTCACATCCATTTGTTCTACCTCCAAGTCATAAGTTGTTGCGAGAGACAACAGGAATCAAATGGATGTCAACTTTGAAATAGGAGAGAAGATCTCACCATAATCTATACCCTCCACTTGTGAATACCCCTTCGCAACCAATCTGGCCTTATACTTCTCAATACTACCATCTGCACCAATCTTCTTCTTGAACACCCATTTGCATCCAACAGGTTTCCATCCAGGAGGCAAAGGCAACAAGTCGCAAGTTTGATTATTTTCCAAAGAAGCCATTTCTTCCTCCATGGCCTCCTTCCAGGAACTTGCATCCTTCATATCCAAAGCCTCTGATACAGTTCTAGGTTCATCATTGTTAGTGAGCAAAGCATAAGCACAACTAGAATCAAGCAATGTAAAACCAAACCTTTCAGGTTGCTTCATTATCCGTGTAGACCTCCTCAAGAGCTGAGGTTGAGGTTCAGCTTCTTCTTCTGAGCTTTCAGAGCTGCTAGAGCTCTCCTCATCATCAGGTCCAACATTGTCTTTCTGTTCAATCTTCTTAGGGGTGAGGGGAAACTGAACAACATCCTCTTTCTTTTCTTTTTCTTCTGGCTATAAAATAGTGGAAGAAGGTGTAAGCTCTCTGAAGATGACACTTCTACTATACAACACTTTTTCAGCCATGGGGTCCCAAAGCTTGTATTCTTTCACACCAACACCATAGCCGATGAAGATACACTTAACAACTTTGTTCTCCAACTTTGACCGCTTCTCCCTAGGCACATGTGCATATGCCTCACAACCAAAAACATGAAGATGCCTTACTAAAGGCTTTCTACCAGACCACACCTCCATGGGTGTCTTTCTAACAAGAGTTGATGTAGGAGATATGTTTACCAGATAGAAAGCAGTGGCAATAGCTTGAGCCCAAAACTTTTGTTCTAGACCAGCTCCACTAAGCATACTCCTAGCCTTCTCCATCAGTGTCATGTTCATCCTCTTTGCAACTCCATTTTGTTGCATTGTGTATGGAGTTGTCTTATGTCTTTCAATCCCAAGTTCCTTGCAATACTTATCAAATTCTGTAGAACAGAACTCACCACCATTGTCAGTTCTCAAACATTTAATCTTTTTACCAATCTGATTTTCAGCAAAGGCTTTAAACTCCTTAAACTTGCTATAGACTTCAGATTTGCTTCTGAGAAAATAAATCCATGTCCTTCTACTATAATCATCTATAAAAGATACAAAGTATACAGATTTGGATAATGAAGGAACATTAACAGGACCAAACACATCAGAATGAATGAGGTCCAACACACCAGAAGACTTATGAGAACTTGAGTAAAACTAAACACGGTTTTGTTTTCCATAAATGCAATGTTCGCAAAAGTTAAACTCAAGATTACAATCATCTAACCCCTCAATGAGGTTCTTATTTTTTAGGGTATGCAGACCCTTCTCACCAATGTGGCCAAATCTCTTATGCCATAACAATGTCTTCTCTGCAGGAAGTTTAACTTCTAATGCACGATTACAACCATCAGGACTAGAAACAACAGATTTCTTCACTACTCATTCAGATGGTGGGGATAAAGTGACTGCTGCCCTCTTCCTTAAGTCAGAAGAACTATTGCATTGTGAAATGCATGCCTCTAGTTGAAACATAGTACCTCTCCGAGTACCCTTAGCAAACACCATAGATCCTCTAGTCATCTTGCATCCTTCTTTTGAAAAGACAACCTGCACACCTACATCATTCAAACTACTCACAGAAAGCAGGTTCCGTTCTAAGTCTGGGATGTGCATAACCCCAGAGATCCCCTTCACTTGACCATCAGGGAATTAGATAGAGACTCTTCCATGACCAATGATCTTCAGATGAGAGTCGTCACCCAGATACACCTTTCCACCATCGAAGTCCTCATACTTAGTGAACCAGTCTCGATGCAAGGTCATGTGGAATGATGCACCAGAGTCAATTAGCCACACATCATCAGATGCATGGGTTGCCAGGGTTGCGATGAAGGCATCATTGTCATCTTGTGATTTGTCAGAATCTGAATCAGGAGCTTTCTTCTTTTTCTTCTTCTCCTCTTTGCATTCCTTTCAGAAATGTCCAGTCTTGCCACAGTTCCAACAAAGAGCTTGGACTTTCTAGGAGATTTGGATCTCCCACGGGATTTGGATCTAAACTTCTTAGCTTTCTTGTCCTTCTTCTTCCCTTTCTCCTTGGGTCTTCCACAAACTGCAAGGGCTTCTTTGGGCTACCTCAGAAGACTTTCTCTGCATTCTCTTCTAGATAACAGTGAAGAAACCACCTCTTCCATTTTGAATGTGGATGTGGTGCTTCTGATTTCCATGACAAGATGATCCCATGAGTCGGTAGAGACAAAGTAGGGTCATACACCGATCCTCCTCCTCCATCTTTACACTGATAGATGTCAATTGTGCAACCAACATATTAAAGGCATTCATACGCTCAGCCATGGATCCTCCATCCTCCATTCAAAGAGAATACAACTTATTTCTCAAGAAAAGTTTATTGACAAGGGATTTGGCTTGATACACATCCCCCAACTTCTTCCAAAGGAGTTTTGCAATAGTCTCCTCATGGACATTTAACAACACAGAATCGGCAAGACTAAGTCTTATGAGTCCCTTAGCCTTCCGATCCTTGAGATCCCAGTCATCTTGTGACATTGCAGCTGGTTTTAGTTCCATTCACACTTTCCCAAAGGTCTTGGTCAACTAACATGTCTTCCATCTTAAGCTCATAGCTCAAAATTACTACCGTTGAACTTCTCTACTTCAAACCTTCCTGATGTGCTTTCCATCTCCTTGCTGCAATAAGATACAGAATGCTCTGCATAGAACTCCCACTCAACCTAAGATTACCTCAAAAACCCCTACCCAACAACTAGGACCAAAGGTGATCAAGCTCTAATACCAACTTAAAGGAAGCTAGGTGTGCGGAAACGCTTCCTACACTAATCTATTGAGGAGAGGGCTATGCAAATTCAAATTTATCCTAACTATTATAGAAATGTTAAACCATTAACATGAGATATAGTCCACACAACACAAGAGCCAGAAAGAAGACAGAAGAAGAGAGACAGAGATTTACGGTGGGGAAAACCCTTATCGGGTGAAAAAGCCCACACTCAGAAAACCTGCACAATGTATTAACAAATCTAAAAGAATGTTTACAATACACTTGCAATGCAAGCTTCAATAGTCTTTTGACACTCGTGTCTGGAGTCAATCTGGCAGCATAACAGTACCTGTAAATATGTGATACAAACTCCATCTCCAAGCCCCTGTTTAAATAGAACATACAAGGCAATTTTGGACTTGGAATGGGCGTCCAATATGGCATCTTGGACCAAAACCCACACCTAGGGACACATGGTCAACCTTGTAGAATGTGTCTAACACTTGTCCACAGCTCCCATCCCAAAGAGGTCACCACTTTCCAAAATGGGCTATAATAGATGCTCTAGACGACACTTACGACTGTCATAGAATCTATCATAGCAGTTACAACTTACAGTTGCAAGAGAATCTGTCATACACATGCTATAAATAGCATATTCTCTTACAAACACATCATATTCCACCTTGGGGCATCCAAAGATGCCTCATTCAAAAATGCTTCATGACACATGTCATTACCTGTCTTACAAACTTCTATTCTCGACTCTTACATGTCATAGATCTGTCATAGGAATCCATCATAACTATTTTCGGTCAAACATTCTTTACACAACATAGAAGATGCCGACACATGGCAGAATATTCCTACCGCTAAGTAGGATGCCTATCTCCTTATGTGAGGACAAAATACCAAGTTGTCATAATCCATGTAGGAATTGACACATCACCGTGCCACATCCCACAATATGACAAACTGGAATTTCCAATTATTTACAACATAGGCAATGAATAATAAATACAAACATTACAAATGCAGAGAATTACCAAGGTGAGACACATTAATTCCCAACAAGTTGCACCCATATACTCTGATAATAGTGTGTTGTGGCATAAGAAACCATTAGCATAATTATGGAGTATAGCATTGGTCTGGCCCATACTGCACAGGCCTCATTACCTTCATCAATGACTTAGGCATTCTTGGTGTTGGGTAACCAAGAGAAGCAATCAATCTGACAGAAAAAATCATCTTGAAACACTACAAAATCACTTTTGTACACCTACTATACCAAATGTAGCACCAGTTTTGCATAGGGAGTCTAACTCCTCTTTCTTTTGTACACAATTGCATCCTTGTAGTCCACTTCATTTCATTCTGATACATAATTAAGTGACACAATAAAGAATATTTTCTAAAAGTAATAAGGGCCTTGGCTTCCCTAACTTGTAGCAAACCTTCATGTATTTGTTCTTCAATCACATATGCAAAATCAAATTCTACATTTGACTCAAAATGTTGAATTATCATAGCCATTCTCATCACACTATTTGGCATTTGCTCCTCTGCATCTATCCCCAAAACTTGACGCAATGCATAATAGGTATTCTTGAAATAAACTTAGAATTCAGAAACTTGGAAAGGTTCCATTTTGGAAGAAGGAATAGAGAGCCTTCTGTTATCATCACCCCTCTTCATGTGTAAAGGGAGCTTATCACTTTGATATGTTCTCCTAAACCTCTTATATTCTTTCTCAAGTTTCACTAAGTTCACCTCTGTTACAACTTGTTTATTGAGGTTGAAACATTTAATAATGGAATCTCTATTGATATCCACTAAGCATCACCATCTGGAAGCCTTACAATTTTGGTTGGGGCATGGTAACTATGGGCAAGGGCTTTAATCAGCTCAACGTCAATGAAAATGTTAGAAACAATTAATTTAGCCAAATCTAGGGCCCATGGGTTTGATGCTGGTTCCTGGTCATTCCTTTTAGATAAAAGTACCAGTAGAGATTCCATCCTGACACAGGTATATAGGGGTCCCTACATCCTTGAGATAATTCTCTAAAAAACCTTTTTAGAACCTTTGTCAATTGAGCCAGGCAACAAGGAAAGTAGAGGGGATTGCAATGAAGACTTACTGGTTTTGGCTTCATCCTTATTAGTTCCTACCTTAGTCTTTTTAGGTGTCATTTTATGAAATTCATAAGAAATGATGAGCAGAGCTTACCCAGAAAATCACCTTGAAGAATTCTCTTTACTCCCATGGTTTGAGCTCCTGTGTAATTTGTCTTCCGCTACTATCAGTGAGAAATCTTAATTTGTTTCGTGTATGTTCAAGACCAAGATGCATTACTTCTGGCTCATAAATTCACACATTTCAAATTCGCGTGTTGAGCTTAAATCTTCATATTTTGATGTTGATGTTATTGGTGTGCTTTAAATAACCCAACGGGCTTGATTACCGCACTACCGTAGGTTAGGTTTTGGCCCTCTGAGGTATAGTAGTATAGTGCGTAGTGTATAGTATTAACTCTTCTTACCGTCATACTACGAGTTGTTTGAGAATGTTCTCCGGTAAGGAGGTATGATATGGGTATTATGAAGGCTACCACTGTGATAGTGGTATCACAGTAAAAGGCAAAGATGACTTTATGAATGGTAATAACATGATTTATTATGGAAAAATAAGAGTGGGAGTCATGGATACACAGTGCATAGCCTTCATAATACCCAAATCATACCTCCTTACCGCAGAACTAGTGGTATCACAATAAAAGCAAAGATGACTTTATGAATGGTAATAACATGATTTATTATGGAAAAATAAGAGTGGGAGTCATGGATAGACAAATAAAACACTCAGAACTTTATGAAAATTTCGGTTCCAACATGTGGACATCATGACCATGTGTTAGATGCATACAGTGCCAATTATATGATCATGTTTTGCAGTACAAGTTTCATTAGATGGCACACGTGTATGGAAGCATAACATGTGGTTGTTGATGTTCCATGTGTCTAACTAGCCACCAACATGTGTAGCAATGTGTATAGCCACATTACCTAGATCCTTGAAGATTTGTAAACCCTGAATAATGCCCCTAATAACCCTAAACCCTAACCCCTAAACCATAAACCCTAAATAATGCCCATTATAAGCCTGAACCTGGCCCTGACCCACCATAAACCCTAAACCCCGAAATCTTAAACTACAAACCCCTAAACCCTAAATAGTACTAAACCCAAGCAACCCTAAACCTCTATCTCCCTATCTCCCTATCTAGCCCTATCTCTATCACTCCTCTACCTCTCAATATCTCTCCCTATGTCTCTAGCCATGTCCCTCACTCTCTATATCTCCCTATTGGTCCTTTCTCTCTAAACACTAAACCCTAAACCTCTAAACCTTAGCCCCTGAACCATAAACCCTAAAGTATCATAAATAATGCCCCTAAACCATAAACCCTAAACCCTAATAAACTCTAAACCCTAAACTTGGGCAATGCTAAACTCATAAATGCCAAATAATGCCCCCTTAACCCTAACCGCTAACCCCAACCAACTCTCTCTCTCTCTCTCTGACCTATAAATTATCTACCAGCTCCTAGCTAGTTAAATCCTTTTCCTAGCTTTCCTAGTTTTTCCTTTTCCTTTCCAATTTCCCTTTAGATCCTTGCACCAATTTTTTCTCTATTTTACTATTTTCCACCTCTCCTCTCATCATTTGATCTTCCTATCTAATGAACTTTAGTTTTTATCAGCTTGTTTCCATTTCATCCAGCTGCCAATTATATCCTCATCCCTCTTTTCATGTCCTAGTTTTCTTGTTTCCATTTGCTTTGTTGATAAGGGAGACGGATAGAGACAAAGACGAAGCGAGAGAGAGAGAGAGAGAGAGAGAGAAGAGAGATTCCTATAAGTTTTCCATGCTTGTTCATTATTGATATATATAGGAATGATAGGGGGCCAAGAGAGGAAAGAGATGGAGAGATAGGGAGAGATAGATAGGTAGAGAGAGATAGAGAGGAGATAGATCATAGGGAGAGATAGAGGGAGATAGAGGGAGAGATAGGGAGATAGATAGGGAGATAGAGGGAAAGGAAAGAGATAGGAGAGATAGATAGGTACGTAGAGTTGAGAGAGAGGAGATAGATTGGAGAGATAGAGGAGATCACCGTTGAGTGAGAGATAGGGAGATAAAGAATGAGTGAGATGTCTAGAGAGATAGGAAGAGAGATTGAGAGGTAGAGGGATGATAGCTAGAGAGAGGAAGATAAGGGAGAGATTATAGGGAGATAGAGGGTTTAGGGTTGCTCAGGTTTAGGGTTTAGGGGCATTATTTAGGGTTGAGGGATTTAGATAGAGAGAGACTTCTTTTGACAATGCAACTGTAAACCCTGAATAATGCCCCTAAACTTGAGCAACCCTAAACCTCTAAACCTTAAATAATGCCCCTAAACCTAACCCCTAACCCTTAAAACATATATAAACCCTAAATAATGCCCCTAACCCCTAACCCATAAACCCTAAAGCCCTAATTAATCTTAAACCCAAGCAACCCTAAACCTCTATCTGCCTAGTTATCTCTCTATCTCTATCGGTTTCCTCTACTTCTCAATCTCTCTCCCTGTGTCTCTAGGCCATGTCCCTCACTCTCCATATATATCCCTATAATCTCTTCTGGCTATGTCTCTAGCCATGTACCTCACTCTCTATATCTCCCAACTATTGGTCCTCTCTCTAAACACTAAACCCTAAACTATAACCCCTAAATAATGCTCCTAAACCTTAACCCCTAAACCCAAAACCTCTCTCTCTCTCTCTCTCTCTCTCTCTCTCTCTCTCTCCTCTCTCTCTCTCTCTCTCACTTCTCTCTCTCTCTCTCTCTCTCTCTCTCTCTCCTCTCTCTCTCTCTCTCTCTCTCCTCTCTCTCTCTCTCTCTCATCTCTCTCTCTCTCTCTCTCTCTCTCTCTCTCTCTCTCTCTCCTCTCTCTCTCTCTCTCTCTCTCTCTCTCTCTCTCTCTCTCTTCTCTCTCTCTCTCTCTCTCTCTCCTCTCTCTCTCTCTCTCTCTCTCTCTCTCTCTCTCTCTCTCTCTCTCTCTCTCTCCTCTCTTCTCTCTCTCTCTCTCTCTCTCTCTCTCTCTCTCTCTCTCTCTCTCTCTCTCTCTCTCTCTCTCTCTCTCTCTCTCTCTCTCTCTCTCTCTCTCTCTCTCTCTCTCTCTCTCTCTCTCTCTCTCTCTCTCTCTCTCTCCAAACCTTGAGCAACCCTAAACCCTAAATCCAAGCAACTGTAAACCTCTATCTCCCTATGATCTACCCCCTATCTCCCTATCTCTATCATCACTCTACCTCTCAATCTCTCTCCCTATGTGCATGTGCCTCACTCTTTATCTCCCTATCTCTCTCCACAGTCTCCTCTATATCTCCCTATCATTCCTCTCTCTCTATAAACCATAAACCCTAAACCCTAAACCTCTAAACTTGAACCCATATCCCCTAAACCCTAAACCTATCTCTCCCCTCTCTCCCTATCGCCTTTGTCCCTCTACCTCCCAATCTCTCCCTATGTCTTTGGCCATGTCCCTCACTCTCTATCTCCCTATCTCTCCCTAGGTCTCCTCTATATCTCCCCTATTGGTCCTCTATCTCTCTCTAACCTTAAACCTCTAAACCTTAAACCCTAATCCGAAAACCATAAACCTTAAACCTTAAATAATACTCCTAAAACCCAAGTAACCATAAATTAGGTGCTTAATTAGGTGCTAAAACATGCGCTAAATTTAGGTGCTAAATAAGGCATTAATGTGGGCGCTACAATAGGCATTAAATGTGGTGCTAAATTAGGCATGACAGTAGAGCTAAAGTAGGCACTAAGTTAGGCACTAATTGAGGCACTAATTTGTGCCTAATTTAGTGTCGAATTGTTCTGGTCAGTGCAAAAAACCCCAAAAATAGTGCCATCCTGATAAATAGCACTGACTTTTTCAAAAAAAATGGAGAAAAATACATTAAAATAGTGGGTGGAAGCAAAAAAGGAGCAAAAAAGGGAGCTAATCACAAGGATTTGGTGGAGTGTAACAACTGCTGAAATGAGATTTGGAGAAAGAAAACAAGTCCACCTACTCCATGGTTTTAATCATGCTTGATGTTGTTCTAAGGCATATAGGTAGATTGAACCTGCTGCTCCATAGTTTCAATCTTCTCTTAGGTGCGAGCATGACTAGTAACACCTTGTTAGGCTTGATTTGAGCTAGATGTATGATAGGACATCCTTTTGAACTGATGGACCTCAATCTCTCTTTGCTAGCTTCTTGCTCATGTACTACTGATTCCTCATCTTGCTGATTGGAATGCTCCATTTCTAGTGATTCTTTTTGAGCTATAACCTCCTCTATAGGTGGTTCCTATTGCTCAAAAACTTTCCTCCTCCAAAGATGTTGTTTTGCCTTCTGATTGTGAGAAAGATAGCTCAATGTTGTCCTCAAACTGATCCTCTTTGTAGCAGCCCTCTTGAGGAAACAAAACATGAATGTGCTCCTCATGTTTGTATACTTCTTCCTTCTGCTCCAACTCTTGTTCAAACTTGTGAACGTGCTGTTTTGATTTGTCATAATTGGCAACTTCTTCCAGCAAGTCTAATTCTTTGTCATCCAATTTGGAGACAAAAATTTCAAGGTCATCCCAAAATGAATCTTCCTCACACTTTCCATGAGATTCTAATGGAGGAGGATTGTTTGACCTCATAATGGCTCTTAGCTAGCTATGTAGGTTTCAAGAAAGGCTTACTTTCACACTCTTTTACTTGATCCAAGACCCCATTGTCAGACTGCCTAGTTTTGATCAACAACTCCTCATATTGTTGAACATCTTCTTGCTATTCTAAAACTACTGGTAAGTTTGGTACATGAATGCTCTCTTCATCTTGTTCAACAAAAGCAGGTAGTTGATCAAACAAAAAGACCAATTCTTCCTCCTCATGTTGTGCCTTCTCCAATGAAACTTGGGCATCCTGTCTTTGCAACTAAAGACCTTTACCTTGTAACTTCTGTACACTACTTTCATTCATTTTATAAACAACATTAGAAAATTTTTCAAATGAATCAAAATGCAAGGGATTCAGTGACAAGCCTGATCCTACATTCTCTTCACATGCATTATGCTCATATTTAGCTGGGGACATGGTACAAATAGTAGCAACCCCCTGCTCCTCTTGCCATAGAGTTTCATTTTCATACTTATCTCCCAGTAAGAAATCTAATTTCTCATCCTGTATATCATATGGAGGCTTGTAGACAACATATGTCTCCCTTTTTACCTCCAATAACACTTCATTTTGTTTATTATACCAACTTAAAATCTTAATTAACTTAGGTTCTATGACCTTTTTCTCTTCCTGATCTTGGACTAGTATACAAGGAACAACTTTGCCAAGCTTTGGCATTTTAAATCAGGATGCTTGGTCCAAGAAGGTCATCATGGTTGTTCAGTACTTTGATGATTTGGTTCAGGCTCTTGATAAGACTAAAACTAAGGATTAACAGACTGGTTTGATTAATTTTGTCCATTCACAGGCTCCTGTAGGGGCTGATCTTTAACATTGGCAGGTCTATTACCCCTAAAACTTGGAATCACAAATTTAGAAGACCTACTTGGAGATTGAATAGAATCATTTATCTTGAAACTTGAAATTGAAACCTTGGGAATCTCTTCTTCTGTTGGTTGATCTATTGAAGTAGATGGATTTTGATTTAAGCAAGGAATAGAAAGAGTTGACTAAGCCTCCAACCTCTGAGCTTGGGCAAGCAAAAGTTTTATTTGTTTGTTCTTCTTTGGCTACAACTTGCCTAGCAAGAAATTCTTCTTCATACCTTTGTGCCTCCACCTCTCTTTGATGAATCTGAGCTTGATAAGCAAGCTCTTCCTATTGCATATCATACTCCTACTCTTTTGTGATAGCCTCTAATTTCCTTCGCAAGTCTAATGCTATCTCCCTGATACTCATGTTAACACCTTGAGGCTGATTCAGAGGGTAGTCATGCTGGTTATGAGAAAAATGATCTTCTTGCAAATGATTATAGGCATGGATAGGTTGCCAGGAAAACTAAGCAAGGGTGGGAGGGTGGTAAGCATGATGATTATGATGATAATCTATTGTTGGTGTGTTATTTGGGACAAAACCAACAGCATATTCTGCTCGGTATGGCTGGTAAGAAGTGTAATAAGTAGTACTTTCATGGACTGAAGGATTATAAAACATATCTCCATGGAATGAAGACATTATGTAACATTCAAAACAACTGGAAATTTATAGAAATGATTAAAAAATTAGAATTATTAAGACTGGCCTTTTACAAACAATTTGATAACATTCCAGCACTTGGTCTTCTTGAAACCAATAGAATAACTCAGAGTCACCAGATATGTAGATTTCAACCTCTTGAAGGTTCAAAAATTAGTGATTGCATATAAAAACTAGCAATAAACATATATTTCTTGAACTGTCTTGATTCGAACAGTCCCACCAGGTGTGCCAAAAACTATTATCTCTCAAAGTTGCACCCTTGCTAAGTTGCGGAACTTAGCACTTTGAAGGAACATGGGAACTTTCCTAGGTTGTGGGTCACCTAAAGCAAGAAAGAACATCCAGCGTAAGCTAGCTCTTATGGTACTCACCTAAAATTATTCTAATGCTTTTCCAAGGAAACAGGAAAGGAAAAAATGCATGAAAATGAAGCCTACAACTAAGGGGTTGCACGAAAATAATGTTCAAACCTACACAGCCATTTTACATACATAGTTTAATCAACAAAAACAATTTAACATGCACAACCCAATATGTATATGCTTCTGCATTAGTATTTCATGAGAAGGTTTAATGCCTATCCTAGAGGGAAAAAAGTACTTTCACAACTTGGACTATTTGCATTTTACACAACTCACAACCTGCAAAATACATATATCTTCTGCATAAAGGTGCTACAAATGAGACATAAGGACAAGGAAACAAACTAATTTCACAAGTACTTGCATCAATCACTTAAAATGCACACAATAACACAGAAAATGAGAAGGCAAAAACTGTATCTCTATTGATCTCCAAAGGTATACATGATGTACCTATCTATAAATGAGTTACAGTATCTGTCTCTAGCTGAAAGGACCTCCAAAGTCACAATGTAGAAAAAACATAGTAAAAACTAACTATAAAATGAGTCAACCAAGTGACTAAATCCCAAACTCCCAAGCAGTTGCACCAAAATAGAAAATAGAAACTGCTTTGGGTCGGATGCCTCCAAAAAGCCCCAAAAATAGAAAAATAAACTCCACCAAAAAGACTCCAAAATGTTGAAAAGGTCAACTTTGACCATGTCCACCATGAAGACATAAAAAACCACCTCCTAAATGCTCTCATTCCCTCCAAAACGATGAGTAAACATCCCTATATTCTCTCCATTTGTCTGCCAACTTCCTTTAACCTCCCTTTATGTTTGGCACTTGCATATTAAAACTCAAATTCATCCCTTTTGACCATATCCAAAGGCAAATGTACTTATTTTTTGCACTTACATAATATTTAAAAAAGTGATTTATCATTCCATCACTTTAGTAACATTTACATTTCAATGCTATTTTAGCTTGGGCAAAAGATAAAGTCATTTGACTTTGAATAAGGTTTGGAAATCATAAACACAAGGGGACATTTGATTCATTTTACAAATACCACCTAGCACATGTAATGGGGCATTAGTTTGATGGAAAATAAATAAATGAGAAGGCAAAAATGCCTATGCTAAGTCGATGTCTTATTAGGGTTAAAACCCTGAAAACAAGAGCAAAGCAAAAGACCCTCACATTATTTCATTTCATATTCTCAACTTCCTAAGCACTGTCATTGAAGGGTTTTGTTGTTGTTTCTTGGAGGTCTTTACTGGAATTTTCATGCATTTTTTTCTTTGAGACAACAACATTCAAGCTTGGTAAGCTCTCTGAATGTGCAAAGCTAGCCTTTTCTTTTCATTTCCTGTCAAAATAATACATTTCTTAAAGAACAGAAGCTGATATAGATGAAAAAATGGCAAATATATCTAATGTCTCTGATGTATTTACTTATGAAATCTTAGTTTCTTTTACTATATTGTGACAAATGCATTTGCTCTGGTTCCTTTATCACTCTAACTATTCTTTCATGAAGATGGTCACTATTCTTAGACCTACTATAGATCATCCTGGTGTTTAGACCCTATATATTGCTTCTAGAGTACGGAGAACACCTTATACAAGTGTATCTTCAAGCAAACTTGTATTAGGTTTTGATATGCTCCTACAGGTTATATGAGACCTCATGATTTTTTCATAGATATTGGCAGACCTCATGCTTGTTGTAGTCATTGTCCTCTCCATGTAATCATCACTATACCCTATGTTCTTGTGTCACCTACACAATATGATATCCGCACCTTTTGAGCTGATAATAACAATCCTTGCCTATCCATTCAACCCTCATGAACATTCTTTTCATTCTCATAGACCTTGACTGCAAGTAGACTATTGACAGAGTCTGAGTCTGTGATTGATATTTTCTTACTAATTTTGTGTGTCTTTGCATTGATATCAGAGCTAAACCTACAGTGTCTATAGGAGGCTAAACCTTCTTTCACTAATTTCTTGATGACTATGCATTGACTTTCACTTGAATGTCTCCATGTCTCATTATTTTTCCATGTTTATTGACTCTCTTTTACCTATTATCATGATCTTTATCCATGGTTCTATCTCTGGTCATTGTTCTGCTTGTTTGTGTGTTCTTTCATACAACCATCATGACTACCTTGTAACATGCTTGGCTATCTCTCTATGGACTGTTACTCAAGGTTTGTGGCAATGAATTTTCCTCTTTGTGAGATTGAATACCTCCTTGACATTGCTTCCTCACTGATCAACTCAGTCTGCTTGCATTCTTCTTCTCCTACCTTCATTTGGCCATGTTACATCACTAAGGACAACAGCTACAATATGTTCTTGTAAAAATAGCAACTTTCACCACTATGTTTGTGGATGTCATGTCCATGCTTTAATCTCTTAAATGTCTCTGTTAGTCACCTATGTGATTGAAATTTTTCACTGACCTTCCATACTCAAGGTTTCTCTGTAACTTACATTGAATTCAATTAGAATTAGACTGAATGAAGATACTAGCCTATGTGTTGCAGTGACTAGCAACCCTCTTCTACCATCATCATGACCACAGTCCTTGATGACTGTAACTGTCTTCTTCACACATGTCTCTATACTATGGATCTCTTGTATTTTACATCCTTAGGTTCTATCCTCTTTTGAGATCTCATGGATTACTCTTTTACTTGAGAAGAAAATGATTGTCTCATCTTTGAAAGATACCTTACAAAGTGCAGTATGAAACCCTCTAAATCCTGTCAGCATTCTAGACTCTTTGAAAGATAGAGAGAGCATCAAGGACAATGTTAGTGTGATTATCATGGTCTTTCTCAATCGGTGAAGAAGAACTTGTCTCATGAAGGATCTTGATGGGCTTAAAGATTTGTCTCATGCACTTATCTAATAGCCCCTTGATGAACTTTGATTTCTCATTCTTGTCTAGTGTTGCTCCTTTCTTACTATTTAGTGTTGGATACTACCACACTACAGCCTCCAGACTGCACCCTTATGTTGATGACAGTCTACCTTGCTTATCTTTCTGATTATCCTCATGTGGACTTTTCCTCATGTATGTGGCTACTTCCAAAAAGAGATACAAATATGCCTATCTTTGTTGCAAAATGACTACTCCTCTATGTTGTTGATTATCATATGGAGTGTTCCTTACAACTATATCTCTGTATACAATGGTTGTTCTATATGGTCACTATAGTAATTTCAAAGTTTCAACCATGGTGATAGGACTCACAATGTATGCAAACTTCTCTTTACTTCCTTTGAGACTCCTGAATTGCACCTTCCTTCATTATAGTCTGCTGCTATATGCATTGTTCTCATCCACAAATCCTCCTTTTAGAGATGCTCTGATTTATCATATCCTTCCACAACACTAGTCTATGTGTTGACTTAGACCTTCAACACTATCCTTCATGAAAAACCTTCAACACTATCCTTCATGAAAATTGTTGCATAGGGCTTAAACACACTTGACTATGACTCTTTGATGCTTTGTTAGGTGATGGTGGTTTTTCCATTATCTTTGTTGCATCCTCATAGCTACCCTTCCACTGTAATGTGTATTGCTTTCTCACCATTGTCTCACTGCCCTTGTCCAATGTTGCATCTTTGCCTTGGGACTACTTAACACTGACAAGAGACTGCTCTATGCTTATCATGTTGTTTATTGTGTATTGGAAATGATTTGCCATTGTTCTTGCTTGGTAAACACAATCTTTGGATACAAGCCTACAACTATTAGGTAAGGTCTTCTAAATGGCATCACTATCTCATTGTAGGGTAGCAACTCTTCTCATATCACCTTGACACAATCTCACTGAGCTCTTCATTGTGAACACAGTCTTCAAAATAACTTCTAATGATCACATTTGCATATTTCTATGGGGAAACTAATGCACCTATAAGTTTTGTACCATTGTATACTACTGTCATGCTGACATTCTTTAAGTTTCCTCATCACTGTCCTTTCATGACTGTGCCTAGACTATTACAGCCCGTTAACTGTATTATGAGTCCATCTTGAGTATATTTGAGGTCTACTAACTATAGTTGCCTTCATTGACTGTTATTTTAATCATGTAACAGTCATTTTATGACTGCATTCTCTATTTTATAACATTCATACTTTGATCTATTATTACAGTCATCAACTGTAGGGTTATTCTTCTACTTGACTGTACTTTATCTGCTATTCCTTTTTGTCCTCTCTATGGCTGTGATTGCCATGTCTGACTACTGTCTCTTCCAAAACTTTGTGGCAGTCATTCACACTTGAATATTTTTTTAAGACTTGCAACAATTCTGCAGTCTTTAAAGACTCTCTGCTCTCTAAACTCTTCCTTCTTCTCAGTCATATAAGCTTCTTAAGAACTATCAATCTTTGTATTTATGGATATAGAGCTCTTAAATCTTCAAAATAAAGTCCTTGTATTGTTCTTGATTGCTCCATCATTGTCCTTGCTCTGTACAGAGAAGCTTGATGTATTATTTATCTATGACTGTCTTTCTCCATACTTAGGACTATACTATTTTGACAGTCCTTGTGACTATTTGTGCATAGAACCACTACTTTTTACTCATTATAATTATATTGGGCTGATATTTGTCACTTACGACAGTGATCGTACCAACTCACTCTCATGAGTGGGAAATACCTACACAGTTGAATCAATTATGATATTTTTACTTTTTGTTCCTCTTAAAACACAAGAGGGTAGCATGCTAAGCTCGACCCTTGTGGGAGCCCATTTCACTCCACATGCTATGATATCAAAAGGAAGATGATTTAGAAATGAGAAATTCACCTATACCTGCACAGTGAACAAACATATTAGATAAAACATTAAAACTCAAAAATTGATTTGACTGATGGCAATCTCTTACTTTTCTTGATATTTGTGATGTGTGTCAAAATTGTTTCAATATCTTATAATAGTACACTATATGTTTGTTGAAACTAAATTTCTTATGATGAGAAAACGTATCTAGAGATCTAACCTCAAACTTTCTCAACTCTTGCATGCACTTCTAAAACAATAGTGAAAGGAGCTGAACATGTAGCAGATCAATGTTCCTCTTCACCCAGGCAATGATGGATGCCTTTTATTTTCATATGTTCTTCTTTTCCCTCAAATGTATAGTTTACTTTTATAATGCATTGGAAATTCCCACGGCTTGTGTGGGACCTTATACATCTATGATTATCAATAAAAGATAGTAGTTATGCAAAGTTTATGTAATCTTTGTTTTGTATTCATTTGCAAAATTGAACTGTAGTTTATTTGATAATACCTCTGGCATATGTATTTAACTTTTAAAGTAGAAATCACTGTGTACCTTTATCTCCTTCTTCAATCACTATCTCAACTCAACCCAATTGAGCTCGAGGCTAAATTAGGTAACAAAACCAATCATTGATCTGGTCAAAAGATGGGTGATGGCTAAATGGAGACTATAGGGAAGCATGTCTGTCAGTGCTATGGTGGGTGGACTATTCCTCTTCAAATTCACCACTAGAGATGACCTACTTATGTTCTTTCAGGAGGTCCATGGATGTAGAACAAACATAACCTATCCCTTTGCAAGTGGAGGCCAAGCTTTGATGTCGTAGTGGACCTCAATAAGACAGCTCATGTGTGGGTCAGATTATCGAGGTTCCCATTGGAATACTAGGATGAAGAAATGCTCACCTAGATAGCTAACACCTTTGGGCATTTTATTTCTCTAGACAACACTACAAAAGCCAAATCCAGGTTATTTTTTGCTCATTTTTGTGTTAGTGTTGATTTTCATAAAACCCTACCTAACTCTATAACCCTAGAGTCTAAGTATGGCTAATGGACCCAGTCCATTCAGTATGAAAATGCAAAGGTGTTTTGTCAAAACTGTGATAAAAAGGATATCTAATAACCCAATGCAAAGCCCCCAAAAAGTATTATGCTGATAAGGGGGTTCATGAGAAGAAGGATGAAGAAGACTATCCCTTTATGGAGGATATATTTATCATCATCAGTTCCCCTAAGAAATAGTTTGTAGGGGGAGAAGCAAAGGAAGCTATCAGTAACATGAACCAAACTATAGAAGTGCCACTTGTTGCAAAGGATCCTAATCCTTAGGTTGAGATCAATAGGACTCTTGTACCGATTAATCAACAAGGATCTGAGCAGTCGACGCTACAATAGATGGACAACATACATATCCCTCAAGGAGATATGGAAGAAGGGGAAATCCCTCATACTGTAATTTCTAGTTCTGAGAAGAAGGGAGGTATGACTATTGGGTCTGAGTCAGCATCTGATTTAGGGCTTTTTCCAAGCATATTAATAGCCTAGTGATTAGTGTGGGGACTAGAAGTAAGCTAAAGGGTATTTCTTCCCCATTGAATAGACTAGTCAGCATGTCCTCAGGAGAAGGAACAAGTAGATCAAGTGTTTATCAGGAGCTAGATGGATGGACAATAACCAAGAGGAAAGGATGGAACCCATATAAAATGATAGTTGATGTGGGGGCAGATACCAAGGCAGGTAGACCCTCCCAAAGAGAAACTAGATAGAGAGAAGTCAACAAGGATATAGCCTATTGCAAGTATGGGTCTAACCAGTGTTGTCATTGATGTCAACATACTCCTGTTGCATTGATGTCAAGAATTAAATTAGTTCTATCAGAAACAGACAAGATCAGTGAAGACAGTAAATCTTTATGAAGTAAAGATCTCAGCTAGATGAAGATTAGAGAATGCGCATCAAAGGATTTGTAGATATGTATCTGAAGATGATCCAATCAAGATTTGAGAGGTCCGCATAAAAATGTGGAGGAGTTATGGCCATGAGAGTAAAACTAGTTCTAGCAACTATTCAGAGGTGATAGAGTGACACAAATAGGTCCAGTGAGATCTAGAAATACAATATCATGTTCTGCAGATCTGGTGGCATGTTTGGGAAGCTAATGTGAATTGACAACTCAATTGGTTCATGGTTTGGAGGTCCATAAGTAATCCTTCTAATGTGACAGTGATGGGTGACTGTGTTCTTGAGGTTTCAGATGCAGATGCGAATGATTACAGTAAGCACAAGTGGTGTGGATGTTCTTGGTGATTCAAGCAAGCTTGTGGGGGTCTCTAGATTGTGTCCAGTTCATGTTGGCAGTCCGCATTGAAGATTGAGCTTGTAATTGAAGACTTACCTTTGAGTGATGGTGTTCCTCCTAGTCTTGGCCGACCAAATGATTGGACATGTTGTAGATGATCTTGAAGATGTTTTGCAAAACATGGCATGTTCCTCAAAGAAGATTGATGTCCCAGTTATGTGTGCCCGATAGTGGAGTAATGCACATTAAGTTTTTGTAATAAGTCAAGTTGTATTTTTGTAATTGCTCTATAATAAAATAAGTGTATGTTGTGCTGACTTTGATGATCATTCCAAAGTTGATGTCATGTATAAATCAGAGTTGCAAAGTCATTCAAAGATGTCCTTGTGGTTATGATGAGAAGGTGGTAGTGAAGAGGAGCAAAAAATAGAGCAGAGGTGTTGAGCTTAAATGGAACTAACTCAAGCATAGTAAAGATGCTTATCTCCAGTTCAAGTATGTAATACTTATATTCTTTTGTAGATAGTGTGTCTCTTGTAGGCAGTGGGCCTCTTGTGAGCAATGTGCTCGGGAAGTGAGCCCTAACTAGAAAGTTCCATTTGATTCATCTTTATTCTTCTAACAAAGAATACAATCTTGGGTTAGTCGCCCCGTGGTTTTCCCTTAACAAGGTTTTCCATGTCAAAATCTTGGTGTTATATGTGTTGAATTTGTTTCTGCTCTTGAATTATTGCATTATGCTTCTATGATTGAATCTTTGATATGTTGTTGAAATATAAGAAGGCTTAAAGTAAATAAAGAACAGGATTTTGGTAACTGATTCACCCCGCCTCTCAATTGTCTGTCCTAAATCCAACAATTGGCATCAGAGCTAAGTTCCTCTAGAAGAAGCTTAACTGCTTGAGGAGATCTAGAATGTCGACCTACAAGAAGGACAGTCCAAGGTTTGATGGAACAAACTTCACTGCCTAGAAAAGTTGCATGGGAGATCTGTATTGGAGCATAACTACAACTAAATATGTTCCCCCAAGGAATGGTCCAACAACTATAGATGAAGTCAAAGATGCAAACAATAATCTTCAAGCTAAAGAGGCCCTACTGAGTGCCTTGTCTGACTCAGAATTGAAAAATATTATGGGACTGAAGACTACTTATGAAATTTGGACAAAGCTTGAAAATCTATATGAAGGAGACAAATACGTAAAGTGTGCCAAGTTGCAAAGTCTGAAAGGAAAGTTTGAAAACTTGAAGATGAGTGAAGATGAGAATATCACTTTATATATGACAAAAGTAAATAAGCTTGTATGTGGCATTAGATGTGCTGATGGAGTATTGGATGAAGATGAAATTGTTGCTAAAGTTCTCAGATTTTACCTCCTACATATAAACATAAAGTTGATGCTATTGAGAAAATTAGACCTTTAACAACTATCACAAGGGATCATTTGGTTGGTAAGATATCTACATTTGAGTTGGCTGAGTTTGGTGATGCACTTCCCAAGACTGAAACTACATTCAAAGCTAGTGCCTCTATAAAAGGCAAATAGAGATATGATCCAAGAGAAAGTTCCTCAAGGAAATCAACTTGGTTTGATAAAGCAAGGAAAGATCTAGAAGAAGATGAGTTAGAAGCTGAACAACTTGAAGCCCTTATTGCAAAGAGACTACCAAGAGGATCTGGTAAGTATGAAGGAAAACTACCTTTCAAATGCTTTGCCTATAATAAGATTAGTCATTTTGCCTCAAGATGTCTAGAAAGGTTTTCAAGGCTAAACCCTAATAGATTAAGGTTTCAGAAGAAGTGTTACTATGTTCAAGAAGATGATGATGAAGGAATAACATATGATGAATCTGAGATGGGAAACAAACCCGGAAGTGACTAGGTGTTTATTGCCATCAAAGAAGAAGATCCAATGCCTGTTGAATCTGTCAATCATAAGATGTTAGAAAGTACTTTGGCTGCTCAAGTTGAAGAAAAGGATGAATGGATTATTGACAGTAGATGCTCTCACCATATGACTGGTGATAAGAGTAAGTTCCTAAACTTGGAAAGATATGAAGGTGGAGTTGTAAAGTTTGGAGATAATTCTGTTGGTAGAATTAGAGGCAGAGGAACTATTTCTTTTGATTAAAAGAACAAAACTAGTGATGTTCTATATGTTGAAGGTCTGAAGCATAATCTTCTCAGTGTTGGACAATTGGTAGACAAAGGCTATGATCTATGTTTCAAAAATGGAAAATTGAAGATCTTCTAAAGCTTTGGAACTAAGATTGCATCCAGTACTCAAACAAAAGGTAACATCTTCCAATTGGTTGGTACTAGAAAAAGTTGCTTATTTGTTCAAATTGATCAGAGTTGGTTATGGCATAGAAGAATGTGTCATGTGAATTTTGATAATATCATCAAGATAAGCAACACTCAGGCTACAAGAGATCTTCTAAGATTGATGAAACCTACTAACAATTTGTGCAAAGAATGTTAGTTGGGTAAGCAGAGTAGAGTCTCATTCAAAAGTAAGGAACACTCTTCAACCAGTTTGTTAGACCTGGTGCACACTGATCTCTATGGTCTGGAAAGAATCAGGAGTCTGCAAAGAGATAGGTATTTCATGTTGCTGATTGATGAACACTCTTAGATGATGTGGGTAACTTTCTTAAAAGAGAAATTTGAAGCACTTGAGAAGTTCAAAATATTCAAAGCTATGGTAGAAAATGAAACTAGCATAAACATAAAATGCCTCAAGTCTGATAGAGGTGGAGAATTCACATCCTATGAGTTCATATCATTCTGTGAGAAACATGGGATAAAGAGATAGTTATCTACTCCAAGGACTCCACAGCAGAATGGAGTAGTGGAGAGAAAGAACCAGACCATCCAGGAAGCATCTAGGACCATGATGACGGAAGCAAATGTTCCTCAAATCTATTGGAGAGAAGCTATGACCACTGTTGTCTACACTCTTAATCAGGTACAAATCAAAGGCAATACTAGTAAGACTCCTTATGAACTTTGGTTTGGTATCACTCCTACTGTGAAGTATTTCAAAGTCTTTGGTAGTAAATGCTACATCAAAAGAGATGAAGACCTTTGCAAGTTTGATGCTAGAATTGATAAAGGAATATTCTTGGGATATTCTACTCAAAGCAAAGCATACCAGTGTTATAACAAGAGATTGAGAAATATTGTAGAAAGTATAAATGTGAAGGTTGATGAAGGCATGGAAAATCCCTCAAGATTTTATGAGTATCAAGTAGATGAGCAGAATGATGTCTTAGTCCAAGGAGAACAAGCCCCAACTCCAGTTCAGATTCAGATTGATTCGAAGAATCCTGAAATACAAGAAGAAGAGACAAGATTGGATGAACCTGTCCAAGAATTAGAAGTGCAAGAGAATGTTAAAACTCCCAGGTATGTTAGACTGAATCATTCTAAAGATCAAATCATAGGAGATAGAAGCAAAGGTGTTCAAACAAGAAGAAAAATTGCTCAAGATTCAATGAAGTACTATTTTATTTCAAAAATTGAACCAAAAATAATAAGTGAAGCATGCAATGATGAAAGATGGGTTAAAGCAATGGAGGAAGAATTGATGCAAATTGAAAAGAATCACACTTGGAATCTTGTTCCCAAACCTAAGGACAAAACTGTGATTGGGACTAAGTGGGTCTTCCAAAATAAATTGAATGAAGAAGGTGAAGTAGTAAGAAACAAAGCCAGATTGGTCTGTAAGGGTTATTCTCAAGTAGAAGGAATTGACTTTGAAGAAAATCTTTCTCCGATGGCAAGAATAGAAGTAGTCAGATTATTTCTTGCCTTTGTTGCCTTCAAGGATTTCAAGGTATATCAAATGGATGTCAAGTCTTCTTTCCTAAATGGTGATTTAGAAGAAGAGGTATACATTGAGCAACCGGATGGATTCCAATTGTCTGATCATGAAGATATGGTCTGCAAGTCGAAGAAGGCATTATATGGACTCAAACAAGCCCCAAGAGCCTAGTATGAAAGATTGGACAAACATCTTTTGAATATTGGTTTCAGCAAAGGTACTACTAACAGTAATCTATATTTTAAGACTGATCATGAAAATATCTTGATTGTGGAAGTATTTGTTGATGATATCATTTTTGGAGGGAAAGACAGTATGTGCAAGACTTTTACAAATCAAATGCAAAATGAATTTGAGATATCTATGTTTGGGGAAATGAATTTCTTCTTGGGTCTGCAAATTATTCAAACAAAGAAAGAAATCTTCATATCTCAGACCAAATATATGAAAGAATTGTTGAAGAAATTTGGGATGGAGGATTCAAAGGAAATGAATACTCCCATGGCAACCGGATGTAAGCTGAGTAAAGATGATGAATCCCCTAAGACTGATTAGAAAAAGAACAAGTCAATGATTGGAGGACTGCTCTACCTTACTCAAACAAGACTTGATATTATGAATGTTGTTGGTCTTGTTGCTAGATTCCAAGCTAATCCTAGAGATTCTCATGTCATGGCAATCAAGAGAATTATCAAATATCTAAAGGGAACAGTTTAGTATGGATTATGGTATCCTAAGGATCATGATTTCTCTCTTCATGCATATACAGATGCTGATTGGGTAGGAGATGTGGATGATCAGAAGAGTTCCAGTGGTGGTACATTCTTTTTGGGAAAAAGATTGGTTTCTTGGCTAAGCAAGAAACAAGAGACAATATCTATGTCTGTTGCAGAAGCAAAATATATTGCAATAGTAGGTAGTTGCACTCAAGTTTTGTGGATAAAGCAAATGCTAAGAGATATTAGAGTGGAGTATGAAGAACCTATCACAATCTTCTATGATAATTCAAGTGCAATAAACATATCAAAAAATCTAGTGTTGCATTCAAAGACAAAACATATATCCATCAAGTTCCACTTTTTGAGAGAGCAAGTGAACAAGAATGAAGTCAGATTAGAGTTTGTGCCCTCAAAGGATTAGATTGTAGACATTTTTACTAAACCTCTACCTAAGGACTCTTTTGAGTATCTCAGGGAAAAGTTAGGGGTTATCACCCCTCTAGTTCTGAATTAAGGTGCACTGATGTGCATCAGTCCAGTGGATCCCACAGTCATATCTTGTGATCTAGATTGATGTTAGGAGACTGCTACTCAGGGGGAGCAGTCTGTATGATTTTGAAGCATATAAAGTGGTTGCAAGTATGTGCCCTTTGCCATTGATGTCAAAGGGGGAGAGAAGATATGTGAAAAACACAAAGTGGTTGTTGATCAAAGGGGGAGCAGTAAAGGAAGAGAAGACATGTGAATGGTTGTTGTTGATAGGGGAGAGATGTCATTCAGTAAGGAGAAGTTCTTGTCTTGATGGTTAAAATAGGTTTTCACATAATATGTTGCCATCAATGACAAAGGGGGAGATTGTTCCAAGTATGGGCCTAACCGGTGTTGTCATTGATGTCAACATACTCCTGTTGCATTGATGTCAAGGATTGGATGAGTTGTATGCTGAGGATATTGAGAAAATTAGTTCTATCAAAAACAAAGAAGATCAGTGAAGACAGTAAAGCTCTATGAAGTAAATATATCAGCTAGATGAAGATCAAAGAATGTGCATCAAAGGATTTGTAGATATGTGTCTGAAGATGATCTAGTCAAGATTTGAGAGGTCCACATGAAAATGTGGAGGAGTTATGGCCATGAGAGTAAAACCAGTTCTAGTAATTATTCAAAGGTGAGAGAGTGACACAAATAGGTCCAGTGAGATCTAGAAATACAATATCATGTTCTGCAGATCTGGCGGCATGTTTAGGAGGCTAATATGAATTGACAACTCAATTGATTCGTGGTTTGGAGGTCCACAAGCAAACCTTCTAATGTGACAGTGATGGGTGACTGTGTTCTTGAGGTTCTGGATGCAGATGTGAATGTTTATAGTAAGCAGAAGTGATGCGGATGTTCTTGGTGATTCAAGCAAGCTTGTGCAGGGCTCTAGATTGTGTCCAGTTCATGTTGGCGGTCCGCATTGAAGATTGAGCTCGTAATTGAAGACTTACCTTTGAGTGATGGTGTTCCTCCTAGTATTGGCCAACTAGATGATTTGCACATGTTGCGGGTGATCTTGAAGATGTTTTATGAAGCATGGTGTGTTCCTCGAAGAAGATTGATGTCCCAGTTATGTGTGGCCAACAATGGAGTAATGCGCATGAAGTTTTTGTAATAATTCAAGTTGTATTTTTGTAATTGCTTTGTAATAAAATAAGTGTATGTTGTGCCAACTTTGATGATCATTCCAAAGTTGATGTCATGTATAAATAAGAGTTGCAAAGTCATTCAAAGATGTCCTTATGGTTATGATGAGAATGTGGTAGTGAAGAGGAGCAAAAAAGAAGAGCAAAGGTGTTGAGCTTAAATGGAACTAACTCAAGCATAGTAAAGATGCTTATCTCCAGTTCAAGTATGTAATACTTATATTCTTTTGTAGATAGTGCATCTCATATAGGCAGTGGGCCTCTTGTGAGCAGTGTGCTCGGGCAGTAAGCCCTAACTGGCAAGTTTCATTTTATTCATCTTTATTCTTCTAATAGAGAATACAATCTTGGGTTAGTCACCCCATGGTTTTTCCCTTAACTAGATTTTCCACATCAAAATCTTGGTGTTATATGTGTTGAATTTGTTTCTGCTCTTGAATTATTGCATTATGCTTCCATGATTGAATCTTTGATATGTTGTTGAAATATAAGAAGGCTTAAAGTAAATAAAGAACAGGATTTTGATAACAACTGATTCACCCCCCCCTCTCAGTTGTTTATCCTAAATCCAACATAGCCATGGGTAGGAAAAGGATGCTGGAGGTCACCTCCCAAAAGTTTCATAAATGGGGATTCTTTCATGGAACATTAGAGAACTTAATAGTCCTCAAAAATAGTTCTTTGTCAAGAACTATATCTTTGATTACAAAATTGACATTCTTCTATTACAAGAGGTTAAGATGAGGTCATATATATTTCAAGCTATTGCCAAAGGTCTTTGGCCTAATGCTAACTATTTCATCAGTGATGCTATTGGAGCTTCAAGAGGTATTGTAATAATGTGGAATAAGAATGTGGTCTAGGGGGAATGCCTCACACATTCCAAGACTAGTTTGAGTGTCATGGTCTCTACTTATAATAAACTCTGGAATATTGTCAATATATATGCCCCTAATTAGAGGAATGCCAGGAAAGATTTGTTGGAAGAGCTAACCTCTTACATAGAGGGAAATAAGAATGATCAGTGGATGCTAGCTGGTGACTTTAACTCTCCCTTATACCCTTTAGAGAAATCAGGAGGCATCATTGACTACTCTAACAGCATAATTGACCTTGCAGATTTCCTCAATAATATTGGTCTCATGGATCTAGACCTCCAAGGACATTTGTTCACTTGGACCAATAGAAGAAAGGGTGATAACATGATTTAGAATAGACTTGACATATTTTTGGTCACTTATAATTGGGAACGTGTCAACTCTTACCTTCTCAAAGCCCTCCCCAGAATGACATCCAAACATAATGCCTTGTTGTCATGGAAATATAGGGATATTAAAGGTCCTTACCCTTTCAAATTTGAAATAATGTGGACCCAAAACCAAAGTTTTAGAAATCACCTAGCTGACTGGTGGAGTACTCCTCTTCAAGGTTCTCCTATGTACAGGCTGGCCCAAAATCTAAACCTTGTTAAAACCAAAGTGAAAGGTTGGAACAAGTTCACCTTCAGGAATATCTTTGAGCACAAGAAAATGATCTCTTCCAAACTTTCTGATATTCAGCTACAGATGGCCCAAGGTGAAACTTTAGATGCTACTTTGCAGCAGGAAGACTCTTTGAGAAAGGAATGGAATGAAATGCTGAAAAGGGAGAAAGTATATTGGAAGCAAAAATCTAGAGTGCAGTGGTTATAGGAGGGCGACAAGAACATGACCTTCCACCAATCTACTATGAGACATAGGAAGAGGAAAAACATCATAAGGCCAATTGACAAAAGGGGGAATGAAGTGAACACTGAATTACAAGTGGGATTGGTGGCTTCCAGATATTTTTAGAATTTCCTAGCCTCCCAAGACCATGTTGAGTTGGGAGAGTTAAGTATTCGGTTGTTGGATAACATCCCCTCCTAGCTGTTCGGGGAAGATAATGACCTCCTTACTAAACCTATTTCAGAGGAAAAAGTTAAATCTTGTCTCTTCTCCATGGGAGCCTTTAAAGCTCCTGGTCTGAATGGCTTCCCCCCAGCCTTCTTCCAAGAATACTGAGATATTGTTGGATGGGATGTTATTGAGGCAGCTAAAGATTTCTTGAGATCTAGAAACCTCTTGAAACAACTGAACAAAACCTTTATTGAGTTGGTCCCCAAGAAGAATGACCCCATCTCTATGGGGTATTTCAGACCTATAAGTCTATGAAATATAGTTTATAAAATCTTCTCTAAAATTCTTGTCTTCAGGCTTCAGCTAGATGATGTATAATTTGATCAGCAGAAGTCAGAAAGGATTTGTCCCTAGCAGACAAATTCTTGATGCTGCCATTTTGACTCACAATATTATTCATTTGATGGACAAAAACAATATTCCTGGAATGGTCTTCAAATTGGATATATCTAAGGTGTGTGATAGGGTTGCTTGGGACTTTCTCTTCAAAGTTTTGGGGAAGGTTGGCTTCCAGGATAAAGCCCTTAATTTGATCAAGGCTTATGTCACCACTCTCAAGTACTATGTTCTAGTGAATAGGACTCTGAGAGGGTTATTCAATGCAGGGAGAGGGCTCAAGCAAGGTGACCCCCTATCCCCATACATATTAATCTTGATGGATGATTTTTAAGCAAAAGAATAATGAATTTGTTGAGGACTAGAGATATCAAAGGCATTAAACCAACATCTTCAGTTGATCCTATTATTGTTTAATAGTTTGTGGATGATACTATTCTTTTTGGGATTGCTTCTATGGTTGAGGCTCAAAAATGGAAGAAAGTGTTGAGTGAGTATGTGGTTGTCTCAGGCTAATGAATCAATTATGAGAAAATTCATATTTACTTCTTCAACACTAGAATTGATCTGCAGCAGAAAATTAAAGGTATCCTAGGTTATTCTGGAGCTAAGTTGCTTGGGACCTATCTTGGTCTCCCTTTAGCTATCAAAGAGGTATATCCCATGTACTAGAACTCCATTCTTGAATGGATTCAAAAAAAGTTGGCTAGATGGAAAGGTAAATTGTTGAACCAAGCCGATAAGTTCCAACTTTTGAAGGTTTCTCTTCAAGAGATCCCCATCTACGTCCTCTCCCTCTTTAAGATCCCCAAATACATTGTTGAAAAGTTTGAAAAAATCTAGAGAAATTTCCTTTGGACTAGGGTGGAAGAAAAGAAAAGTATTTCTCTCATCAATTGTCATAAAGTGTGTCTTCCCAAACTTCAAGGAGGTCTAGGGCTAAGGAAAATTCACTTGACCAATAAGGCCCTTATGATTAAGATTGGTTGGAACTTTCTGAACAACAACAACTACTGATGTGATTTGATGAGAGCTAAATATCTTTCTAATGAGGCTCCTTATTATTTTCTTGTTACTTCTAATATTCCTAAGGGATCTATAATATGGAACAATGTCCTAAAAACTAGAAGCCTCCTTCAAAAGGGGATAAAGTGGAAATTGAGTGATGGAAGAATTATCATATTTTAGGATGATAATTGGCTAAAGGACCAATCCCTTTCTAGTATTCAGAGCTACAAGAGAGTTGCTAATTTGGCCACTATTTTTTTAGGACTTTAGCTGTTGATTAAATGTTGCCAGGGGGTGGAGGTCATTAGTGGAAATAGCTATCAAACTATTGTCAAGGGCATATGGACCTTTCTCAAATTGTAGATGAGCTACAACAAGACCTCCAAAGGTGTGGGATCCCTTTATTCCCTTCTAAGGATGAACTTATTTGGGCCAAAGACAAATTAGGTTCCTTTACTATGAAGTCAGCCTATAATCTGTTGTTAGACTTAGCCGGGGATGTTAGCTTTTGAAGAAAGATTTGGAACCATAATCTATCCTAAAGTAAACTTTTTTTGGTGGTTGGATATACATAATAAGATCCTAACCATTGATAATATTAAGATCAGAGGTTTTAAAATTCCCAATAGGTGTACTCTCTTCTTGAAGGAGGAGGAGTCAGTTTCTCACCTCTTGCTCAACTGTGAGTTCTCTTGGGAGGTTTGGTGTTTGGCCTTCCAAAACTTTGGTATCTGTTGGAGCATGAACCATGATTTGACCTCCTTCCTAAAGAGTTGGCCCACTCCTTTCTTCCACCCTATTTGTAAGGAACTGTGGTATCAAATTCCCCCCATTCTTGCATGGGGTTTGTGGAAGGAACACAATAATAGGATATTTAAGGACAACTCCAAGTCTGCTAAGGAAGTCTTATGTATATGCTCCAAACTGTTGGCTGAAAATGTCTCTAACAACACTCTGAAATCTATAGAGATCCATCCTAAGAAATTTGAAATCAATATCATTAGTAAGTGGAATATTCCACTCCACATCTATATGGTGGATAATACTAAGAAGATTTCTCATAGAAATACTAAATTGACCCCCTAAGGAAAGGATGAACGAAGCTTAATTTTGATGGGGCTGCTAAGGGGAACCCAAGGTTAGCCATTGGAGGAGGGGTCTTGAGACCCTCTAAGGGGGAATTAGTGGTTGTTTACACAGGAGGGTTGGGGGAAAACTCCAACAATGTGGTTGAGGTGATGGTACTGCTTTGGGAGGTGAAAGTTACTTTGTCCATTGGTGTAAACAATCTTCTAACAGAAGGAGATTAGAAGCTCATTTTAGATTATGTTCAAGATAAATTTAGAGTTGGTTGGCAAGCTATTGATATCATTCATGACATCAAACATCTCCTCCTAGGCTTTAATGTTGTTGAATTAAGGCATGTCTACAAGGAGGTTAATAGTATAGATAATGCTATGGAAAATTTGGGGATTATTTAGATTCCCAAGAGATGTTAGAGGAATCCTAATAATATTCCTAGAAACATTAAGGATTTCCTATGCTTAGAGGCCCAAAATAAAATCACTTAATGAAAGTCATCATGTGGGTTTTGCCTTTGGGGGAATATATTTTGTTATATATTCCTAGTATATATAGGAAGCATAATTGTGATAACAATGCTTATAGTGTGATGAAGGGGGATTTTATCAGAATAGGGGGAGGCCAACCTTATGAGTGAGATGTCAATGTCTACTAGATCATACCAAAAGGAGGAAAGCCACACTATCCTCTCGCAGCTCAACGGGTTCACATGGCTTTTGCTAATGTGGACTATGAGATGAGTTCAAATATCACCGGTGCCTCCTCCCAATGATCTCTTGCACATAGTTCATAATTATAGTAAGGATAGCTCAAGTAAGGTACACATCCATTCAAGTAAAATCAATAAGCGTAAGGGTTTTCTTCTCCATCAAAATTCTAGAAATATCAGAGTCATTTGTTGCCTCTGGTTTTTATTGTATCAACTATGTGTTCTTCCTCGCTAGCACTGGAATAAACTGATCATGGGGAGTGATAAGGTGAGAACATAACCCATTTCCTACAAGAAATTCATGGCAGATAACATTCTTTGGAGCATATATTATGAAGGTGGTTTTACACCTTTCTTGGAGTGTCTCTACGATTTTGATGAGAACCTTTCTGTGCAATTATCCATGTCCTAGGATTCAAGAATTATTCAGGTGGATGGAGTTCAATTTGAGGTCAGTGAGGACACCATAGCCCAAGCTACGGGCTTATCCTACAATGGGAAGAGATTGAAGAAACAAAGTAAGGTCCAAGATTACGAAGGCATGACCCTATTTTTTAAGGATGGTGAAAATCCTGTTAGATTTTAGGGAGGATTCAAAAGAGATAGTCTTATGCCTCCATGGGATAACGTATGCTTTCTGTTGATGAAGTATGTGATCCTTGAGGGTATGTCTTTGAATTATGTCTTTGAATTCACTAGGGAGTTTTGTGTACTCACATGTTTCACTGTTTGATGTTTTGCCCCCTATCTGTATCATTTTCTATTCTTGTTGGGTTCCCATGTTTTTTTTGAACTTTTGAGGGGCAACTAGAGTTGGTGTTGACTCTCCTAGTTTTTGTGTGGGTTCTAGTTCTCCTTTTTCCTTAGTGGTGGTCTTGACTATATGGATGCTCATATATGGCTTGATAGGAATGGTTGCTAAATTGAATGGAGCATAAGACTTTGTTGAGTGGGGATTGAAGGGGAATTCTCCTGTTTCCCCCTTCCTTATACATTTTGAGGTCTTAGCTACATTTGCAATTTGTTTTGATGTCTCTCTTTTTTCAAAAATGTTGATTTTTGGGTCACAGGTGGTTTCCATGGTCTTTTCCTTATTTTTGACTTGTTCAACTCTATAAAGAATAAAAGGATCGGGATCTCCTTTAATGATGTGGATTTGTCCCATGTGTGAGAAGTGAATTTTGTTTGAAATAACATGGAGGGAATAGCCCTCATCCTATGGATCCAAGGCCTTCCTAGGATCGTGTTGTAAATGGCTTCTTTGTTGATAACATAAAATTTAGTTGGGAGGGTTTTAGGACCTAATGTGATTTGAAGATTGACCTTATCCATGGTTCGAATGTTTGGGTTATTGTGAATTCTAAGGATGGAAGTTTCTTGTGTGATTTTATTTCATCATAATCCATTCTTTGAAGAAGAGAGAAAGAGACAATGTTGATTGGAGACCCATTGTCGATCATTACACATTTGATGAAATATTAGTCCTAAATTTAGACTATTAGGTAGAGGGGGAGATCACCCTATTTAGCTATGTCAACATCTAAGGGTAACTTTTCAAAATTAAATGTCAAATAAGAACACTTTTCATTTAGAGCATTTTGAACTAGATGGCCTAAATCTAAGGCATTGAGAAGAGCATTCTTGTGTGTAGGAGAACTCTTGAGAAGTTCTAGCATGTGAGAAAATTTTGAACTGTTGGAGGTGTCACTTGGTCATTCTAATCTTTGGGTGACACAAATTTCTTAATCTTTATCTAACCCCACAAGGCTTAAGGTGTTTTGATCAAAGGTTTTTTGATGGATTTTGGGACTATTTATTTCATCTTGTGAGAATGTGTCCATGAATGCTTGTAGTTGATGTTTTGGTAGGTTTAATATGAAGTGATGGTACTCTTGACATGGCTTGATAACATGCCCCCTTCTCTTGTGAAATGGGTAGTATTTATCACAATTGTAATCTCAAGGTTTATGATGATTGTTGTATGACTACTTGTTGATTCTCAAGGGATAGTTCTTGACATTTTGGTTCCTCAAATTTTTATGACTGTTGTAGTCACAATTATTGTTGTGTTTGGATGGTGAAGTGTTGTTGACCCATCTATATTTTTGTTGTTTATCAAATATTTTCTATTTCTATCATGGTTTACCAACCTTCCATTGATATCATACTCCCTTCTTCTACTATCAATAGCAGCTTGGTCAGTTCTAAGGGCAATTTTGAGCGCTTCTTTGAGTGATTTATAAGGGAGTTTTTGGACTTGTTTTGGTATGTCATTGTTGGGAGTGTGTAAGAAGAGATCACAAAGCTCCTTATGATCCATGTTTGGTGTGCTTGTTGAAGAATAGAGATCTTTCCTCCATCATGTGATAAAGTGTGCAACTAACTCATTGGCTTCTTGTTTGATTGTTAAAAATGTTAGACACACCAGGATACTGAGAGGGGGTGGGTAATTAGTATCTAAACAATTCTTCAAATTTAACAATTACAACTTATTTGGAGCAAATCAGAACTTTAGCATCACAACATTAACATGAAGATGAAAGATTAACACAATGCATAGCAACACATAACACTAGATATACGTGGAAAACCCTAGAAGGGAAAAACCATGGTGAGGATTAATCACAATATATGAAGCTCAAAGAAGAACTTTGTTTTAGGGGCTTTAACCCAAGGAAGCTTCTACTCCCTGATGACTTTGTTTTTAGGGGCTTTAACCCAAAGGAGAAACTACTCCCTAATCTAAGAACAAACTCAGGAATGATTACAGTATGACAATCTTTCAACTATCTAAAAACTGCCTTTGAAGCTCACACATGATGATTGCACTTCTATCTCTTCACACACTATCTTCTAAATCTCTAATCAGTTAGGTACACTCTATACTTGATCACTATCTCAAGTGAGTCTTCAAGATGAATCCAGATAGCATCAACAACATCTACTTTTTCTCCCACTATCGCACACTAAAATGTAGTTTATTTTGTTATATTCTACTTGTGAACCTCTTCTATATTTTTTCAATCATATCCTCTGCATTCAATTTGATCTACTATGTATACATGATTTTACATTGATTACATAGCTTGTTGGCCAGATTAAACATGAAAAATACATTTACAAGTTAGTCATATAATAGACAATATGACATGTGTGGAAGATAGGTCTAATTAGGACAACACGTTGCACTAGTAGAAGACTCAAGCCTTGCAGACTTCAAAACTTGCTTAACCAAGTCCAAAACATCCTTCACAGCTTCAAACATCAAGGAATTACCTTCACACACTCTGCTCATTTCAAAATAGGACAGCTTTAAGGTAAGCTCATGAAAACTTGAAGAGTAACATCCATATCAACTAGAGAACCTTGTGCAGTACTGGAAACAAGAAATATCTTCTTAAAACTCTTCCAGATGAGTCCTCTTGACTCATACAACATGCCCAAATACTTCTTTCCACTGCACATCAAAGAATTGTGCTGCATACCTTCAATCATTAATTATGAGAGCACACTGTTATCCAGAACACACTGCAACCTTCTGTCAATTGAATAACTGAGCTGTGGACCATCAAGAAGCTTAAAATAGGAAAGAAACATGAAATGCACATTCAAAAACATGTTCACAAAACCATAAGGATAAATATTTACTTTTGGAGAAATGCGGAGCATTCTAGTGGGTCTTTATCACTGCTTCATTCTACTAGAGGTCATACTAGTACTCTATCAATCATAACTTTCACAGTAGAGAGAGAAATGACCTGATACTTTGGAAACACCATCTTCACTATACTCTAGACACAATTCCAAAACCACGTAGCTAGATCTACAACAACGGAGGAATGTGGAACATTCCATTACCCTATTGGGAATACCTTCACAAAACCAATATGTCTTCAAACTGCGAACAGAAAAAAATCCTTCCAATGACCAAAACATCATGAAACTTGGAACATACATAAAATGACATTGTATGAATCTATGTTCTAAACCACAAAAGTTCAATGCTAATATTATGAAAATGCAAAGTAATCTCTTAGACAATCTTCAAAGAATAGTCACCGTGGAATAGAGATAATCACCAATTTCCAAAGGCCAAATCTTCTTTGTATCAACACATGCAACTCAGGGATAGTAAGATAGATCATGCGGGAACACACTAGTAACATAGCTTGTCCTCTTATTCTTATGATAGTGTTGACATCAATGTATGCTACTATGTTGACATCGATGACAACACATATGGCCAACAATCTCCCCCTTTGTCATTGATGGCAACATATTCTCCCCCTTTCATCAATAATCATATATCTATGAACTTTTTCTTGCAAGCTCCCCCTATCATCAGTCACCACTACCTGCTGCCCCTAATAAGTAGCCATTATCAGTCCAGGATAAAGATATAGCATGAACTCCCCCTGGACAAATGTAACATTTTGCATCTTAGCAAGAAGGAAGAGGGGCAATGACCCCTAACCTCTATCAGAGATTCTCAAATGTGTCATTTGCAAGAGCCTTTGTGACAATGTCTGCAATCTGATCCTTAGTTGGGACATATTCCAATCTCACTTCCTTATCTGCAACCTTCTCTCTCAAAAAGTGATACCTAATTGCTATGCGCTTGGTTCTTGAATGCATCACTGGATTCTTGGAAATATTGATAGCACTTGTATTATCACATAATATAGGAATAGGCTCATCATACAATACCTTGATATCTTTTAGAGTTTGCTTCCTCCACAATACTTGAGTGCAACAAGAGGCTGCTACTATATATTCTACCTCTGCATTTGATAAGGACACTGAATCTTGCTTCTTGCTCTTCCATGAAACCAATCTACTTCCTAAAAAGAAAGCACCACCACTTGTACTTTTTCTATCATCAACACAACCAGTCCAATCAACATCAATGTATGCACTCAAATCAAAGTCATTACCTTTTGGATACCATAAACCATAGTCAAGAGTTCCTTTCAAGTATCTAAATATCCTTTTCACTGCCTTCTCATGTGTTTGCTTGGGATTGGCTTAATATCTAGTAACCAATCACACTGCATGCATAATGTCAAGTCTAGAAGCAATTAAGTACAATAGTGCTCCAATCATAGACCTATAAATAGTTTGATCTGCCTCCGAAGACTCCTCATTTTTAGTCAAATGACATCCATTGACCATGGGAGTACTTACTGGCTTTGAATCCTCCATGCTAAACATTTTCAATAATTCTTTAACATGCTTAGATTGAGAAATAAAGATACCACCATCTAGCTGGGAAATTTGAAGACCAAGGAAGAATGACATTTCACCAATCATGGACATTCCAAGTTCTTTTTTCATCTCATCCACAAACCTCTTACACATATCATCATTTCCTCTAAAAGTAATATCATCAACATAAACTACAACTATCAAGATCATGTCTCCTTCTTACTTTATGTAAAGATTGCTATCTGTAGTACCTCTCTTGAAGCCCTGTTGAAGTAAGTATTTGTCTAATATTGCATACCAAGCCCTAGGTGTTTTCTTGAGCCCATACAAAGCCTTTTTGAATCTACATACCATGTCTAAATCTTCTGATATTTGAAAACCATTTGGTTGCTCAATGCACTTCTCCTCCTCTAGATCACCATTCAAAAATGTTGACTTGACATCCATCTGATACACTTTGAAGTTCTTGTGAGCAGCAGGAACAAGGAACATTCTGATTGCCTCCATCCTGGATACTGGGGAAAAAGTTTCTTCAAAATTAATGCCTTCTATTTGAGTATATCCTCTCAATACTAATCTTGATTTATTCCTTACAGCTTCACCTTCTTCATTCAGTTTGTTTCAAAATACCCATTTTGTTCCTATGATGCTCTTATTTGTTGGTTTGGGAACCAATTCCCATGTTTTATTTTTCTCGATCTGATCTAATTCTTCTTCCATAGCTTTCATCCATCCATCATCCTTGTTGGCTTCAGCAAAGGTCTTAGGTTCTGTTTGAGATAGCAAATACAAGTGTGTTTGTGCATGAGTCTTGGCAAAGCTTCTTGTCTACACTCCTTTATTCTTATCTCCAATGATCTATTCTACTGAATGATTCTTCTAAACATACCTTGTTGGAGTCTTGGGCAACTGCTCTGGTTCTTATTCCTTTACTTCTTCCTCTTCGTCTTCAATGGTCTGATCTGTTGAATGATCCTTTGCTGGAATCTTGGGTAACTACTCTAATTCTTGTTTATTTTCTTCTTTTACTTCTTCTTCTACATCTTCAATACAAGGGAAGATATCAGATTCAGTGTCTTCTAAATCTTGTGAGAACTGATACAAGTCTTCATCTACTTTGACATTTGTGCTTTCAATTATCTTTCCCAATCTTTTGTTATAGCATTTATAAGTTTTTCTTCTGGTTGAGTAACCAAGAAAGATTCCTTCATCACATCTTGAATCAAACTTTCCTAGGTCTTCTTCATCTCTTTTGATATAGCATTTGCTGCCAAAGATCCTGAAGTATTTGATAGAGGGAGGTCTTCCATACCACAACTCATAAGGGGTCTTAGAGCTATTGACCCTTAATTGCACTCTATTAGTTAGATAGACAATAGTGTGAATTACTTCTTTCCAATATACGTCAAGCAAATCTGCATCTTTCAACATTGCCCTAGACATTTCTTACACAGTCCTATTCTTCCTTTCCACTGCCACATTTTGCTAAGGGGTTCTAGGAGCAGACAAGTGCCTCCTAATACCATGATCTTTACAAAACTTATCAAATTCATTTGAAGTGAACTCACCTCCTTTATTTGACCTTAAACATTTGATTTTAGTACCCATCTCATTTTCAACCAAAGCTTTAAATATTTTGAACTTATCAAGAGCATCAGATTTTTCTCTTAAGAAGGTAACCCAAGTCATTCTAGAATAATCATCAATGAGCAACATAAACTATCTTTCACCTTGTTAACTCTTTACTCTTGTAGGTCCATATAGGTCTGTGTGAATCAGCTCCATTGGATTTGAAGAGGAGTACTCCTTTCTTTTAAAACTTGTCTTTGTCTACTTTCCTATTTAACATTCCTTATATACAGTATTTGCAGGCTTAATGATTTTAGGCATATCTCTTACTACATGGGTTGAGCTCATGATTCTTACCATATTATCAAAGTTGTTGTGTCCCATTCTTTTGTGCCACAATCGAGACTCATTGGATTGAGTCAATAGACATGATCTTTCATTTGCCTCTTTCAAGTGATAAATATCACCACAAGTCTTGATACCTTCTGCAACAAGATTTTCAGATCATGCCTTCCTAATTTCACAACCATTGGCATGAAAAGTAATATTGTAACCTTTTCTACACATCTAACTAACACTGAGAAGATTGTTTTGTAAACCTTTGACATAAAGAACATCCTCAGTCCTATTTTTTCCATCAATAGATATGACACCTTTTCCACAGATTTGAGCTAACTCTTCACCTCCAAACTTAACAGCTCCACCATCCCACTTCTTGAGGCTAATAAACTTCTTTTTGTCACGAGTCATATAATTTTAACAACCACTGTCAATAACCCAAGCTTTAGTTTCTTCTTTTGCATAGAAGGCGGCCCATACAACCATTGATATTTCATTGTTTTGGACTACTTGCAAGGTATCACATTTTCCAATTTCATCATGTGTATGAGGAAAATTGAGAGGTTGAATGATAAAATCAAAGCAATGATAATAACAACTCAATAACCCATAACATAAAGAGATCGAACTAAGTAAAAAGCCAATATCAATGAATAAATTAAATAAAACAAGAAAGCCTTCACCTAGATTGTATAGTTCTCTTTATTGAATGCGGATTGCTCAATAATGTTGCGAAACCATATTTGCAACAAGCGGATGTAAGTGCTTAAAGTGCTCAAAAGATCAATGTCAAAAGATCGTAAGGTGCTCAACGATGCGATGTATGCTCAAAGTGCTGTAAAGGATGCCTGAGAATAAGTGATCGAAGAGGATTTGTGAAGGAGATGAGGGGGGTTTATATAGGTTTCAAACATGATCGATCAACGAATGAAATAAATCCATAGAATGAATGGTTTAGATAAATCAAATAACTCATGCTGAATGTGCACACGACATGTGTCACTCCAAAAAAGGTATTTTTATTAAGATATGATGAAAACAAGATTGATTGAATAGATAACTCAACTTGTAATTTTGCCTTTTTTAGAGTTCTAAAAATAAGACTGATTGTGCACATGAGTTAACATGAGATTTTTAGAGGAATTAGAAAGATAATTGAAATTAAATAAATAAATTTATTTAATTGTTTGTGCATGATAGAGGAATATGAAGTTTTAAATAAATTAAACAAATAAATTGATTTAATTATTTTGCATGATGAAGGATAAATAAAATATGTGATTATATTTTATTTTTAGAAGAAAAAATAAATTAAATAAATAAATTTATTTAATTGTTTGTGCAAGATTAGAGGACCTAGACAAGATTTGAAGATTTAAATAAATTAAACAAATAAATTGATTTAATTTTTTTTGCATGTTGAATGATAAATAAAATATTTTATTATATTTTATTTTTAGAAGATTTATTTTTAGAGGAAAAAGCAAAATAAATAAATAAATTTATTTAATTGTTTGTGCAAGATTAGAGGAACATGGAGATTATAAATAAAATACTTGGTTTTATTTATTTTTAGAGGATTGAGATAATTTAAATAAATTTACATGATTTATTTAAATTTAGAAGAATAATTGATTTAATTAAATAATGAAATTATTTAATTGTAGATAAGAGAGGATTTGTGATGAATTAATTAAATAATTGGATTTATTTAATTAATGTGGACTTGAAATTTGAAAGAGGATAATGATTTAATTAAATAATAAAAATTATTTAATTTTGGAAGAATATAGAGGAATTTAATTTAATTAATTAAATAAATAGAATTTAGTTAATTAATGTCAAATTTTAGGAGTTTTGGAAGAATTTGATGAAATTAATTAAATAATTAGTTTATTTAATTAATGTTGAAATGTAGGTGATTAGACAGATTAGATGAAAATGCAAGTGATTTGAAGACCTAGTCATTTTAGGGTGTCTACACATCCTTTTTGTCACCAAGACTCATGGCCAAGAAAAGTGCTTCATCATTTGAATCATCATGACCCTCATCATTTGAAGAACAACTATCTTCTAAAGAAAATAGATTCCTTTTGAATTTACTATTTTTGTTACTTATATTATTTTCTTTAAGAGGACATTTAGAAGCAAAGTGACCAACCTTTCCACAATTGAAACATTTGAAGGGTAACTTACCTTTGTATTTTCTAGAGCCTTTCTTCAAAGTTCTTACAAAATTTGCTTCAGCATCATCAGGACTTTCATCTTCATATGCAGTCTCATCCTTTGTCTTTCTATAGACTTTGAAAGCAACTTCTTTCTTTAGAACATCACTGTCAAACTCTCTTATTTCAAAAGCAGTGAGAGTCCCAAACATTGTGTGTAAGGAGTATGTGTCTAGGTCAGCAGTCTCCTTAATAGCAGATACTTTGGAATTGTAAGATTTGGGAAGAGATCTCAGAACCTTTTTCACAATCTCATCTTCTTTTAATTCTTCAACAAGACCTTTAATACCATTGAATACTTCATTCACCTAGAGCATGAAACCTGAAATATTTTCATCTTCTAACATTTTTAGGCATTCAAATCTATTATTGAGAATTTGCATCTTGGCTTGCTTCACTTTCTTATCCCCTTCATAAAGAGTTTCAAGTTTATTCCAAACTTCTTGAGCTGAGCTACAACTTATCACCTTTGAAAGTTTTGAATTAGTTAATCCACTCATGATAGCAAACTTGGCCTTGGCATTATTATCATACTTCTTGATTTCATATGCATCTGTTGGAACATTTTTAGGAATAGTGTAGCCTTTCTTGAATGAGTCCCAAACTCCGCACCCTAGTGAATTGATGTAGCCTTCTATCCTCACCTTCCAAAATTCATAATTAGTTCCATCAAACTTGGGAATCTTATTGGATGCTCCTGACGCCATCCCAGACCTTGCTCAAGTGGTTAAGCTTCCTTTAGAGGAATTTGGCTATGATACCAATTGTTAGACACACCAGGATACTAAGGGGGGGTGAATCAGTATCTAAACAATTCTTCAAATTTAACAATTACAACTTATCCGGAGTAGATTAGTACTTAAGAACACCAACATTAACATGAAGATGAAAGATTAACACAATGCATAGCAACACATAACACTAGATATACATGGAAAACCCTAGAAGGGAAAAATCATGGTGAGGATTAACTCACAATATATGAAGCCCAAATAATAACTTTGTTTTAAGGGTTTTAACCCAAAGAAGTTGTTACTCCCTAAGTAACTTTAATTTAGGGTCACTCCCAAGGAAGCTTCTACTCCCTAATGACTTTGTTTCAGGTGGAAGCAACTACTCCCTAATCTGAGAACAAACTCAGGAATGATTACAGTATGACAATCTTTCAACTATCTAAAAACTACCTTTGAAGCTCACACATGATGATTGCACTTCTATCTATTCACACACTATCTTCTAAAGATATGATCAGTTAGGCACACTCTATACTTGATCATTGTCTCAAATGAGTCTTCAAGATGAATCTGGATAGCATCAACAACAAATGCTCTTTCTCCCATTGTCGTACACTAAAATGTAGTTTATTCTATTATAATCTGCTTGTGAACCTCTTCTACCTTTTTGCAATCATATCCTCCACATTCAATTTGCTCTACTATTTATACATGATATTACATTGATCACATAGCTTGTTGGCTAGATTAAATATGAAAAATACATTTACAAGTTGGCCATACAATACACAATATGAAACGTGTGAAAGATAGGTCTAATTAGAACAACATGTTGCACAAGCAGAAGACTCAAGCCTTGTGGACTCCAACACTTGCTTAAATAGGTCCAGAACATCCTTCACAGCTTCAAACATCAAGGAATTACTTCCACACATTCTCCTCATTTGAAAATAGGACAACTTTAAGGTAAGCTCATGAAAACTTGAAGAGTAACGGCTGTATACGCCTAAATATGACACGATTCAATCTAAATAAATATTATTAATATTTATTTCATTCTAATTCTCCTATCAATAAATAAATAATAAATTTATTTATTTGATTCATATTCCTCTAAATTAATTAAATATTGAAATATTTAATTATCTCTTCTAAAGTCAAAATTAAATAAAATCCTTTATTTAATTAAATTCTTCCAAACAATTAAATAATTCTTAATAATTTAATAAAGTCAATTCTTCTAAATTTGAATAAATCAATCAAATTTATTTAAATCCTCTCAATCTCTAAAAATAAATATAATCAAATATTTTATTTATTCTTTCAAATCATGCACAACAATTAAATAAATTTATTTATTTAATTTGCTTTCTTATCTTCAAATATCTTTCAAATCTTCTAAAAATAAGTCTTCTTCTCCATGCACACAAAATTAAATAATTTATTATTTAATTTCTCTTAAATCATGCAAAAGCAAATCTCAAGTTGAGTTATCTATTCAATTAACCTTTTTTTTATCAATATCTCTTAAATTAGAAAAAAACTTTCTAATTTATGAAAAGCATGTCTTATCTTTAGAAAAGAAAGTAGTTAACTCAGCTTTTGAGGTGACACTTGTCTTCTTTTTAATCGCGCACATTCCTCAACCATTCTATACCGTTGATCTTCTCATTTCTTCTATACCATTGATCTTCACTTTCTCAAGTCTATAAATTGAACCATGTTCCTCCATTTCATTCATCCAAGCTTTAAGTATTGTTACTCTGCAGGAATTACAGCATGCCTTTGGCACCAATTCCTTCATTGCTTGTGATCACACTCGTTATTACGCACTATTACCATTGTTGTGAAGCTTCTCTTCATTGCGATAAACTATCACTACCATTCCCAATTGACATTCTTGAAGCATAGCAAGGAAGTGCACTCTCTAAGGGCCTTATTCATACATGCAAGATCGATTGAGATAGGTGACCAACGGAAGCTATGAAGCTTTGAGGTTTGCAAAGGTTATTGTATTGTTCGTTTGTTTTATTGAATCTCTTTGTTTCTATATTTCGTTGAGTTTTGGGTATTTTGATATTTGATATTATTGATTATTCATTTGAATCCAATTTTCCCTTAACATTTTTGGCACCCACCTTGGGGCCTAGCCCCAAATTTAACCCAAAAGTTAAGTTTTTGTGTTTTAGAAAGCCGTACACAAGAGGAAACAGCACATCTGACACATTCTAACATGCATCTATTACTTGTCATGGTGTATACATTCATGTAGTGCATACAGTCTCTGTTCTAATGCATCTGTTACCTATCATAGCGCATACATTCCTGCAGCGCATACAGACTCTGTTACGATGCATTTACCCTCTGACACAGCGCATATGCTACTTCAGTGCATATACACTATTTTCCTACACTTTTGACCTCTGTCTTAACTCATATGTACTGCAGCGCTTCTGTTCTCTGTTTCTACACATTCAGTCTCTGAAGTGACACATCTATTTTAGGCAGTGATTTTTAGGGTTTCCTTGAAGTTTTTGCTAACACTAACATCTTTTTGTAGGAACTCTCTTGATCTATTTTCTAGGCTAGGTACTGGTTTAGAATCATATAGTTGCACTTGTTAACTCCCACTTCAATTTCTAATGGGAAAGTAAATGGATGCTCATGCAAATCTCACATAGTTTTTAACTAGGAAAGTAGTAATTCAATCATTGTTATCTTGTGTATCATTGAATCATTGCTATATTGCTATCTTTTCAAAGTTAACAACTCATTGCTATCTCGATAAAATTGAACTCATCATTGCTATCTAGGTAAAACTGAACCATTGCTATCTCGATTATCATTTCAAAGTTAACAGTTCATTCTATGTGGATAAAAATTGAACTCATCATTGCTATCTAGGTAAAACTGAACCATTGCTATCTCGATCATCACTTCAAAGTTAAAAATTTATGCTAACTGGGATAAAATTGAACACATCATTGCTATCTTGGTCAAACTAGACCATTTCTATCTTGTTATCACTTCAAAGTTAACAAATTTCTGTGCTTGCCCAAGTAGATAGCTCATCTAGTTTTTCTCATTTTAACTAGGGGAAAAGAACAACTGTATTCTGTGTTTTAGGAATGATACCAGGCCTATGCTCTCCCCTATCTTGGGTGACCAAAATGCAAGACATATCATTTTCACATGTGTTTTTCCTTTAGAGGGGCCTGCTCTTGGATATTGTTCATCCAAGTAGGAACGACCCTAAGTGGTAACAGGCTAGATGCCAAGCCCTTCCAAGTCACTATAAATAAATTGTGTTTGGAGCGAAAGCTTCAAACAATGAGTGTAGTTGTGTTATATTGACAGCTAACCTCCCACAAAACCCTCCAAGGTGCAACCCTTGCAAGTTGGGAGACTCCATAATGGAGAGTAGTGCTACTGCATGTATAACCACTCAAACGATTGCCTTTATTACTCATCCTTTGTTTTAGTAGACCAAAAACACCTATAATCTGGTGCAGGGAAGGACGATTATTACCTCCCAAAGATGCCTCACCTAGAAATAGGGAGAATTTAGTTTTATACTGTCCTTTCAAACCTAGGGTTGTACTTGCTTTCTTTTTAGTCCAAAAAGAGTCAAAAAATCACAAAAAAATAAAAAACCATAAAAATATTCTTCGTGTTTTCTATGTCTTCTTGCCATAATTTTAGAAAATTAGATCAAAAAGACCTTCTTGCAACCAAAGTACCAAAAACATCTGAAAATTTCCAAAAAATTACAAAAGTACTGAGAAAAACCAGAGCAGTGCATTTATCCTCTATTGCAGTGCATTTGTGCTGACCTGCGGTGCATCTATTTTGACTTACAATGCTTTTACTGTCTGTTATAGCGCATTTGATATTTACTAGTGCAGCGCATCTATTTTGACTTGTAGCACTTTTACTATCTATTACAACGCATCTACTTTTTACCAGTGTGGTGCATCTGTCCCAACTTCCAGCACATTTACCAGTTTTCGCAACGCATATGTTTTGGTGCATGCGTGACAGTGAGCACTTGCACAATTTTTGAGGGAAGAATCTTTTTAATTCTGAGTACCCATTTAGCCTAGTTCCAGGTTCTGAGATTAGATCTTACCTTGCAGTCTGTTTACCATCCATTTCACATCAAAATCTATCTTTTGTTGGTTATACCATTCACCTTCTATTAGGTCTTCCTAGTCCAAAGTCAAACGTATCCCATATCAGATCAGCATATACCCCTTTTTTGTATCATTGTGGATTCAAGTAACCCTAGTAAGTCACAGAACTTCACTAGTGGTCTTGGTGCACGACTAGTCCCTACACAGTAAGATAGGTATCAAGTACCCTTACTAGTGGCTATCGTCTTATATCGGCCGTCTTAGTTGGAATCATTGATCGAAAGAGTCCCTTGTCCAAGTCTTGTCATAAGTATCCTATTCTCAATAGTCTCCATCGGCACCTTGCCAAAATCTCTAGTTTCATCCCACCTCATCCCACATTACCTTGCATGGTTCTTATTAGATCTCAATACAAAAAGCAACTTGAAATGGCCAGATCATCTAACCACATCATCACACCTCATGATAGTGATGAGGAAATCTCTCACGAAGAGTATCAAGGAACCATCTAAGATCAGAAATTCTAACACTTGCTAGAGAAAGTGCTCCATGAAGAACCTCACAAATATTTTTATCATCTTGCAAATCTTGGAATTAAACTCCCTGTCGATTTTGATCCAAGCACAATCCAAGAAAACGTAGAGGATAATTATGAAAAAGGAAAGAAGGTCATAAACCCAAGCACTCCTATGGAAGAAATGAGGAAACAACTTGAGGGTCTAAAGCAACAAATGACATATCTCAAGATGGGTACAAACACTAAAACCTACTCCTTGGAAGATATTGCACTGTACCCCTTTGATAAAAGCTCGATCATGACACGATTTCCCTATCGATTCGAAGTTCCTAAGTATGACAAATACAAAGGGAAAGGGGACCCTAGAGATCACATTAGGGAATTCAATGCAGCATGCATGGAAGTAGCTCACAATGAGACTTACTTAATGAGACTATTCCCTAGGTCTCTAGGTAGTCAAGCCATGGAGTGGTTCTTACGACTCCCACCGGGCATCAAAACTTTTGATGAGCTAGTCAACAAATTCATCATGCACTTCTCATACAATATTAAACACAAAGTCTCTATGCTTGATCTATGCAATACCAAGCAAAAGAGTGGTGAATCATTCGCCACCTTCCTACAAAGATGGAGACAACTAGCAAGCAAATGCTCATATGATGTACCCAAGAAGCAATTAATGGAGATGTTTGTCCATAACCTCAACTTCGATCTTAGCTATCAAATACAAATTCAATGCCCTACTTCACTTTCAAAAGTCATTGAAATGGGATTGTTCATCGAAAAAGCTATGATCGCCAAGGGAAAAATCAAGTTATACAAGGACACGCCTACCTCCAACTACATAGCTGACAAATCAAAGTTTTGGACTAAAAAAAAAAATGTCGTCAACGATGGAGTAGTTGATGCCAAGGTGGCAGGTCCCAAATGGCAACCAATACTCACTTTCAAAGGAGAGGCAAGCAATGTTACACCCAACAAAAAATTCTCTTGGGAGCCAAGACCATGGTTCACCTCAAATCCAAGGCAAAAGTTCACACCACTGGGTGAGTCCCAAGAATCCGCATTCAGGAAGCTATTGGCCAACAATGAAATCTCTCTACTGCTAACCAGTGATTACGAACCCCAAATCAAACCTCACTATTGGAAAGACACCGACTATTGTGAGTATCATAGAGGAAGAGGACATACAACCAACAATTGTATCCGTCTCAAACATATTATTCAAGATGTGCTTGATCAAAATCAAGGAGGTGCTCCTCAACATACTTCTAATGAGACACATGTGGCTTACAAAGATCCACTTCTCAATCATGACAGGCCATATAACAACAATAACAACAACGGTAACAACAACAGCCGCAATAGGCAAAATTAAAATAGTGGGAATAGTAATGCCAACTACGCAAGTGTGCCATTCAACTATACCATCAATTGCATATCAGAGCATGTCCCACAAATCAATGTGGTCACACCCAACCAACAATCAGAGCCCAACAAAACTGATTGTAGTATCATTACCCACAGCGGTAAAGTCACGTTGAATACCATTCCTCCAAGGTCGTCACCTTCTTAGTCCAACTTCCATCAGTATAGCGTCATAGACTAACTACAGAAGACTCTGGCCCACATTTCCATCCTAGAGTTGTTGCGTCTATCTCCTTCCCACAAGGAGATCCTCAATAAAGCCTTAGTGGAAACCACTATCCCCACTAACTTGGCCAAAGAGAAGTTTCAGGCCATGGTGGGTAATCTAACCTCCTCAAGTACCATATCATTTACCAAACAAGATGACCTCTCCATGTCTCAACCTCATAACACCCCTCTGCACATTGTTGCCTTCATCCACAAGCACTGCATCAAGAGAGTTCTCATTGATGGGGGAGCTGGTTTAAATATTTGCATGTTAAAGCTAGTCCTTACATTGGGCTTCTCTAAAAATGCAATTGATCCAAGGAAGAAGATTACTATCAAATCCTATGATGAAGGGGAGAGAACTACCAAGGGAACAGTGGTATTACCCGTACAAGATGGAAGGCTTGACACTCTCCCCGACGATATGCACCAGGAGAAGTCACATATTGTTGTGGAACCGACAAAACTTGTCAACATTAGAACAAAGGAACAGCCTAAGATCATTCACTTTGCTAAGTCTCTAACCCCACCAGAGAAGACTAAGTTTGTACCATTCTTCAAGAAAAAGCAAGTTAATTTTGCTTGGTCATACGCAAATATGCCAGGGTTAGATCTAGATTTGATTCTACGTCATCTTCCATTAGATCTAGGAGTGAAACTAGTGAAACAGAAGCTTAGAAAGATGCATCCACACATAGCACTACTTGTAAAAGAAGAAGTCAAGAAATTACTAGATGTAGGGTTCATCATACCTATAGACTATCTGAAATGGGTCTCCAACATAGTACCAGTGTCCAAACCTGATGGCCGAGTTAGACTATCCAATGATTTTAGAGATCTAAACAAAACTTGCTGCAAGGATGATTTCCCGTTGCCAAATATAGATATCATAGTCGACTTAATAGCAGGGCATACCATGTTATCTCTCATGGATGGCTTCTCAGGAGATAATCAGATCAGGATAGCACTGGAAGACCAACATAAGACAACTTTTACTTGTCCATGGGGCACTTCTGCTGGAATGTCATGCCATTTGGTCTAAAAAATGCAAGAGCCACATATCAATGTGCTATGACCACTATTTTCGATGATATGATGTACGTAATAATGGAAGATTATGTAGATGATATCCTCACAAAGTCACTCACAAGAGAATCACACCTGGATGTGTTAGAGAAAGTCTTTCAGAGACTCAACCAATTCAAGGTCAACTTGAACCCAAAGAAATGTGTGTTTGGAGTCACCTCAGGCAAGCTCTTAGGCTTTATTGTATCAGCAAATGGAATAGAGGTAGACCCCGCCAAAGTCAAGGCTATTATGGACATGCCACCACCCAAGACTTTGACTTAACTAAGATCTCTAAAGGACAAGCTACAAGCAATCCATAGATTCATATCACAACTAGCAGACAAGTGTCAACCATTCAGTCATCTCCTGCACAAGAACATTCCATTTAGGTGGGATGAGAAATGCAAAGAGGCATTCAACAAACTAAAAGAGTATCTTATGAATCCACCTATTCTCATGCCCCCTATCCAAGGGAAGCCATTGATACTTTACATATCTACTACACCTATAGCTCTTGGGGCTCTTATAGCACAACAAGATTATGAAAATAAAGAGAGAGTCATCTACTACATCAGCCAAACATTAGTGGGCTATGAATTGCAATACTCTCAGATAGAAAGATCATGTCTTGCGGCAGTTTTTGCTTCCCAAAAACTCTTACATTATATGCTTGCACATCCAGTCAAACTTATTGCAAAAATAGATCCATTGAAATACCTACTAAGAAAAGCAGCTCTGACAGGTCACCTAGCCAAGTGGATGGTGCTCTTAAGTGAATACGACATTGAGTATGTAGATAGAAAGGCTATCAAAGGGCAAGTCATTGCTGATCAGTTAGCAGATGCACCACTACAGGACACCACACCAATGCAATTTGAGTTCCCAGATGAATCCTTATTCAATATAACAACACATTCCTGGAAACTTTACTTTGATGGGTCCTACACAAACCATGGATCAGGGGAAGGAATCTTGTTTGTAACTCCTCATGGTGACACCATACCGAAGTCTTACCGTCTGTTATTCCCATGCACCAACAACATAGCAGAATATGAAGCCTTAGTCATTGGTCTTAAAATGGTAGAAAATCAAAGAGCTACATGTCTATGGTGATTCTCAACTAGTGATAAATCAGGTCAATGCTGATTACCAAACCAAAGATGAGAAGCTTGTCCCATACAAGCGGATGGTCAAGGACTTTAAGGAATACTTTGTGATCATGTCTTTTGAGAACATACCTCACATTGAGAACAAAGCAGTAGATGCCATGGCAACGATTGCCTCTCTTCTCGAGATACCAGAGAATGAGTCACAATACGAGTTCTTAGTGGAATCAATTCAGCAACCAGCTTATGATCTTCTTGAAACCCATTCCATATGCCTATTAGTTGGATCTGATTCACCTTGGTACGATAAGATTTACACTTACCTCAAGGACAACACCCTCCCACCTGACTTATCTTCAAACCAACGACGAACCTTTATATGCCAAACCTCTCGCTATACCATTATTGCCGACACCCTATACCGACATGGTCTAGATGGTACTTTACTCCGTTGTTTAGAATGAGAAGAATCCCAAACCACCTTACAAGACATACATGAAGGGATTTGTGGAACACACTCTAGCGGTCCTTCCTTAGTTAAGAAACTCATTTATTTGGGTTATTACTGGCTGAACATGGAAATAGATTCATACCAATTTGTGAAGAAGTGCAAGCAGTGCCAAATACATGGGAACCTGATACATGTACCAACTCAAGAGTTGAGACCTTTAATGACACCTTCCCCCTTTTGCCAATGGGGACTTGACCTTGTGGGAAAGATCCATCCGCCCTCATCTAATGGCCACAAATTCATAATAACCACCACTGAGTACTTTACCAAGTGGATTGAAGTTGTTCCCCTCACCACCGTCACAGGTAAACAAATCTCCTCATTCATCCTAAATTACCTCATATGTAGATACGGAATTCCCTCATCCATTATAATGGATAATGGAAGACCCTTCAAAAACTAAGATGTCCAAGAACTCTGTGACCAATTCAAAATCTAGCATCATTTCTCCTCACCCTATTACCCCCAAGGCAACAGTCAAGCTGAAGCATCCAACAAGACCATCTTGAAACTCCTCAAGAAGACAATCAACGATGTTGGCTGTGATTGGCACATCCAACTCAATCCCAATCTGTGGACCTATAGAACCAGTATATGCACTCCCACAGGTGCTACCCCTTACGGTCGAGTTACCATCTCTCAGGGTGTCATTAAAAGGTCTCATATCAGATGAAGAGTACAAAGTTTCTAGATTGGAAGAACTAGAGTTGCTAGAGGAAAGGAGACAAAAAGCCTTTTACCATCTCAAAGCATATCAACAAAATATTTCACGAAGCTATAACCATAGAGTGCCCAAGAGTCTTTAAAGTTGGAGACTTAGTACTTAAAGAGAATCCCTGCAATCAACAAGATCGGGAAAAGAAAGGCAAGTTCGAGCCCAACTGGCTTGGACCTTATGTAATCGTAGCTGCTTATGGATCAGAGGCATATCAGTTAGCAACATCATAGGGTGAGTTGTTCGATGACCCAATCAACAACATGCATCTTCGTCGGTTCTATACCTAGGAGAACCCCAATGTAAGGGGGGCATAAGATACAAAAAAATCAAAAAATAAAAAAATACAAAAAAATACAAAAAAATCAAAAAATCAAAAAAGTACAAAAAAATCATCCTTTAGTGAAAACTTGGCAAACAGGCACCTTGGATAGGTATCATGATGAAAACCTGGCAAACATTCATCATGCATACTTTGTAGCTTTCGTGCAAATAAAAGCAAGTGGTGAAAACTTGGTAAACAGGCATTGCTTGTGATGAACCACTTCCTCCATCTTTGGGAAACCAATCACCTTGTGTCCATTCTTCATTCATGTCCCATTTGATCCATATCTATCCCATAATAAAATCCTTATAGTAACCTATCGTGGCTAGATATTCTATCTCTTTGTTGCCTTGTCAACCAAGGTTTTATCCCATATCGTATTCACAGTGTGAGCCTAGCATAGTGTCTCTCATCAGTATCCATGATCCAAGTACATGAACTACATTGCCTCTGCGTTGTCACATAGGCAAGGCCATTTCTCAAAAGTGCCCCCGAGGCTCCACTGTCCCATCCGTCCCATGTCTAGTCCTTCTATCTATCTGAGTCCGTACCACTTTCTATCGCCTAGGTCTTAGGTCCATTAGGGTTTACCCTGAACTATGTTGCCTTTGCTTTGTCACGTAGGCAAGGCCATTTAGCAATGAGCCCCTGAGGCACTAGGTCAGTCCCTTAGGGTCTGTCTCACCAATAAGGATTATGGAATCTTCTCACCAAACAAGCAAGTGCAAACAAAACTTGCTCTTTTCAAGTAGAAATCCTGACGCAAGGCATTTACCTATCCAAGGCAAAGCAGACAAACACCTAAGTCCTTCTAAATGATTTTACCCAAATTATGGCAAGAAACAAACACATCTAAATGCAAAAATGTTTTGTGGATTGGAAACATGGTGAAAATACAAAGTCTTAATTTTTGCTATCATGCCTTTCTATGCTACTCGAGGATTCCAAAAGCTAGAGATGTTATGATGGGGGCATGATTATTTTCTTTGTTTGTTGTTTGTGGATTAAACTTTAGTAATGTGACGCCTTGTCTAACGACATGATCGGTAAAAAATCATCGAGGACATCAAAGGTCTAACATGAATGGGGGCAATCCTTGTTTGTTGATATGCAAGAAATACTCAGGTCATCTCGGTTCAATTATACCTAGAAGCTTGTATTAACTTGCTAAATCAAAATCCATGTAAGCGATACTCAGGTCATCTTGATGCAATTATACCTAGATGCTTGTATTTACTTACAACATTCAAAAAAAGTACTAAAAAAATTGCCCAATGATGAAATAAGCACTTCAAAATACTTGCACCATCAAGATGTCTAAAGCAAATCATCCATTATACATCCACTTATACATCCATACATCTGTATCCTATGCAATAAAAGATCCAAACAATGTAGAGTAACAATACAAAGTGAAGCTTGTGAATCTTTCTATCGAGTCATTCTTTTCAGTCAATTTTCTATCTATCATTTTGCCATCTCTGTGTTGATAGAGTACATTTGGACATCAAAAAAACATAGCATATAGTTGCATATCATATCACATGAGATAGTCATTTACATGATTAAATCAATTGCATACATAATAGAGTGCATTAGGTCATCCATTTACAATCATCATATAGTGTCAAAACAGAAAAAATAAAAAACATAGATAAGTGCATCACATAAACTGCATAATCATACAGATAACATCTGCATTCATGCACATTAGAGGCATATCAAGTAAAGCATCTAAGTCTACATTAGATAAACATGTGCATCACATCGTGCAAAATAGAAATGCATCCACAGCATAGAATGAGTAACTCATACATATAGAGAGAATCAAAATAGCTGCATCATCATATAACTATCATAAAAACGTGTCCAAATGTGCAATATCAAGTAGGCCATCTTTGAATCAATGTCATATACAATAAATACATCCCAATGGATGGTGATACATGTCTCAAAATATAAAAGTGGTACATAAGTATCTGGCTATCCGAGCCATCAAAATGGTACATAGGACCCAAAATCTGCAAAGTCTCTACTGTCCTTGCTGCTGTGAACCACTGCTACCAGCAGTGTCTCTTGAGTCCCCTCCTCTGCTGGCCCCAGACTATTGTGGGCCCATCACGGAGGCCCCTGACCTTGATTTGTCTGCTCTCTAGGAGGCCGCAGACTGGCTCCTATAGCTCGGAGCCCTCTGACTAACTGGCACTGGACCATGGTATAGGCCTCAGTAATACTGTGTCTATGCCTAAGCTCTGGCAAGCTCACCCTGTACTGGCAAGCTCACCCTGTACCTGCGCTACCTGAGCCTATGCCTGCGCTAATTGAGTCTGTGTCTGTGCTAGCTGCACTTGTGCCTGTGCTAGCTATGTCTGTGCCTGATGCACCTGGCCAACCAAAAAGCTACTCATCACATCTATCCCAAGGGTTACCACTGTTGTATCCCTCTCCATCTGGATAACTCATATATGTGCCTTTGCCATGTCTCTCTCTCTAGTAAGACCTAAGATGACCTCTGTTTTTGTCTCTCGCCAGGCCTCAGCAATCCTAAGCTATGCTCGCAGCTGCCTAACCTGTCCCCTCAACATGGCTATGGCCCTCTCCTGAACATCTGACTATTCTGGACCCTGGGCTGCCTGTACCTGTACCTATACCTGCCCCTGTGGCTGGGGCTCCTACTATTGTGCCACCTACTAAGGTGGTGGCATCTGTGCTCGCTATACTCACAGTGCCTGCTGTGGTGCCTGTTGTGTGGCTTGTGGCTGCACTACTTGTGGAGTGTGGGACAGTCCCTCCCCTACTCTCCTCCTTTGTCTCAGTCTAGCTCCATCTCCTCCTCCTCCATCTCCTCCATCACCCCATCCTCAGCTCCTCCTCCTCCTCCCCCTCCTCCTCCAGCCAACCTGGCCCTCATCATCTGAATCCACCTCATCTATGTGAGGCACCAGCTCCCCAGGTCCTGAATATCTCAGAAATGGGTGGGTCGCGAACCAATCCTCAAAATCCCTGGTCATCCCAGCATCTGCTATCTCCCTTCTCATGTCCCAAGCAATGTATGGTGTATGTTGAAACTCAGCCAGTGCCTTCTCATAAGATGCCATCGGTCCCCATTTGTACCTCTCAGCATGCGTCCTCACAAACAAAGCCTACCCCTGTGGCATGCCCTGTCTCCTCCCAAACTATCTCTGTACTCGACTGACAATTTATCTCTCTAGAATAAACCATGTCCACCCTATCAACCACCTCATCTGATAACAATATGGAAGCTCATCTGCCTCATCCTCCTAGGGCTCGCAGTCTAGATACGGCCGCCAGACGACCACATCTACTCCATCCAAAGCATGCCGCCAGTACTCGAGCTTCCCCAACCTATGATGGGAAATCACTTTTGCGTAGCCATAGCTATATGGCTCTCCCCTCTGTCTGTCAAACACACATATCGGTCTAGTGATCACTATGTGCTCCCATAGCTAAAATTGTAACAAAGACACACCTGTGGATAGACTCGCACCCCTGTGGTATACCACCTGATGCATGTCATGGTATAGGTGTGCAAGAAAATAGACACCCCAAGCATACCGGGTACCCTCTGTCACCATCCTCTCCATGATCCGAGCCCATCTAATGGGGAACCCATGTGATCTCCTATCGAGGCATACAACGCCTCCGATCAGTCCTGCTACAATCCCTGGGAAGTAGTCGTAATAATCATGAATAGTCTGCCAAGAGATGACCTATCCGACCAACTCGGGGTCATCGAACACTCACCTGCACTCAGTGAGTCTCGCGTCCCTCTATGGATCATACTCCACAAGCTCACCCTAAATAGGTAAATGAAGAATCCTATACACATCCTCCAAGGTAATGGTCATCTCACTAGTAGGGAAGTGGAAGGTCCTGTCCTCACTATGGAACCTCTCCACTACTGCAGTCAACAAACCACGGTCCGCCCGAACCTTGGACATGAAGCATAGTCAAGTCCCATCGCGTTGAGTGCTTCTCTATCCATCTCAATAAGCATGTACCTCTGCAATATAGGCATAGGGAACTGCTCCCTCGACTGAAGTGTATCTCGAATGTCCTCCTGCAAGCACGCAAAGCAAGGCATCAACCTAAAAGCTGCAAATACCATACTCAACATATCTATAGAAACATATCAACTAACTTAGCATTTCAAATTGATCAAAATAGCACACTATATCTCTTGACTAGATGCCTGCAATCTCAGAGATAGCTTATTGATTGACGCATCAAATAGGATGCCAATCAAGTCAATTTTGCTAAGTAAACTGCTTATCTATATCATATGCACCATAACAGGTGGTAAATGCGCCATTTCTTAACACATGTGCCACTTCTGGCAAAAGCATCGCAAGATTTCATGCATGCGTCATCCTATACCATAAATGCGCTACTCAGTCGCAAGCACCGCTTCATACCATAAATGTGCTGCTGAATTATGCATGCATCGAAAAAACCCATACATGCGCCGCTTGGGTATATGTGCTGCTTTATATCCTACATGCACTACATAACCATGTATGCACAATTTCACGTGGCATATGCGCCACACTGCCTTCCAGTGCATTTATTTATCCTAATTTTCTCCTAGCATTTATTGCTATCAAACTCAACCCTAGGGGAAATTTTTCAAGATACATACCGAGGGTCCTACCTCTGTTGGTCGATCGAATCAACGGACACACTCGAATCGATTCTCCTCGCATGGAATGTCCATCCTTGTGCTGACTACTCTATGCTCTCTGCTCTCCAAAGCTCTCTAAAGCAAATCCAACAAAGACAAGTGTGCAAATGAATTATCTTATGGACCGAGCTCCTATATATAGCATGCAAACCCTAACCTGGCTATGTGGTGACTACGACTACTTCCTGCACCCATTTTCTTTCAGTTTTCTTCCTGTCTCTCTGAAACGCATCCTGTTTTCTTTAAACCTAACCTAATTTTCCCTTCTTCTTTGTGAGATTGTTTGTCTTACGCCTCTTGCCTTCTTCTCGTCTAATCTCCTGAGGGGGCATCCTATCATCATAACATGTACCAGGGCAAACTGGGGCATGTATCATTGTCAGACAATTTATTCTTTGAAGCAACGTCGTAAACTGCATTGCATCAAAGAGGGGCAAAATGTATATGCCTAAAAATGACACGATTTAGTCTAAATAAATATTCTTAATATTTATTTGATTCTAATTCTCCTATTAATAAATAAATAAATAAATTTATTTATTTGATTCATATTCCTCTAAATTAATTAAATATTGAAATATTTAATTCTCTTCTAATGTCAAAATAAAATAAAATCCTTTATTTAATTAAATTCTTCCAAACAATTAAATAATTCTTAATTATTTAATAAAGTCAATTCTTCTTCTAAATTTGAATAATAAATCAAATTTATTTAAATTCTCTCAATCTCTAAAAATAAAATATAATCAAATATTTTATTTATTCTTTCAAATCATGTAGAACAATTAAATAAATTTATTTATTTAATTTGCTTTCTTATCTTCAAATTCTTCAAATATCTTCCAAATCTTCTAAAAATAAGTCTTCTTCTCCATGCACACAAAATTAAATAATTTATTATTTAATTTCTCTTAAATCATGCAAAAGCAAATCTCAAGTTGAGTTATCTATTTAATTAACCTTGTTTTTATCAATATCTCTTAAATTAGAAAAAACTTTCTAATTTATGAAAAGCATGTCTTATCTTTAGAAAAGAAAGTAGTTAACTCAAATAAAATAGCTTTTGAGGTGACACTTGTCTTCTTCTTATTTGCGCACATTCCTCAACCGTTCTATACCATTGATCTTCTCATTTCTTCTATACCATTGATCTTCACTTTCTCAAGTCTATAAATTGAACCCTGTTCCTCCATTTCATTCATCCAAGCTTTAAGTATTGTTACTCTGCACCAATTCTTTCATTGCTTGTGATCACACTCGTTACTACGCACTATTACCATTGTTGTGAAGCTTCTCTTCATTGTGATAAACTATCACTGTCATTCCCAATTGACATTCTTGAAGCATAGCAAGGAAGTGCACTCTCTAAGGGCCTTATTCATACATGCAAGATCAATTAAGATAGGTGACCAACAGAAGCTATGAAGCTTTGAAGTTTGCAAAGGTTATTGTATTGTTCATTTGTTTTATTGAATCTCTTTGTTTCTGTATTTTTTTGAGTTTTGGGGATCTTGATATTTGATATTATTGATTATTCATTTGAATCCAATTTTCCCTTAACAACGGCCATATCAACTAGAGAACTTTGTGTGGTACTAGAAATAAGAAAGATCTTTGTGAAACTCTTCTAGATGAGTCCTCCTAACTCATACAACATCCCCAAATACTTCTTTGCCATTGCACATCAAATAATTGTGTTGCATACCTTCAATCATTAATTCTGAGAGCATATTGTTATTCAGAACACATTGCAACCTTCTGTCAATTGAAGAATTGAGTTGTGGACCATCAAGAAGCTTGAAACAGGAAAGAAACATGAAATGCACATTTAGGAACATGTTAACAAAACCACAAGGTCAAACATTTACTTCCAGTGGGTGTTTATCACCAGTTCATTCTTCTAGAGGTCATACTAGTACTCTATCAATCATAACTTTCATAGCAGAGGGAGAAATGACCTGATACTTTGGAAACACCATCTTCACTATACTCTAGACATAATTCCAGAACTGCATAGCCAGATCTACAATAGTAGAGGAATGTAGAACATTCCATTACCCTAATGAGAATACCTTCACAGAACCAATACTGTCTTCAAACTACCAACAGAAAAACATCCTTCCAGTGATCAAAACATCATGAAACTTGGAACATACATGAAATGACACTGTATGAAGCTATGCTCCAAACTGCATAAGTTCAATGCTAATATTATGAAAATGCGGAGTAATCTCTCATATAATCTTCAAAGAATAGTCGTCCTAGAACAAAGATAATCACCAACTTCCAGAGGCCAAATCTTCTTTGTATTGACACATGAATCTCAAGAACAATAAGATAGATCTTTCAGGAACACACTATTAACATATCTTGTCCTCTTATTCTTATGATAGTATTGACATCAGTGTATGTTACTATGTTGACATCAATGACAACACATATGGCGAACAAAAAAATCTTTTATTCATATATTGATCAGTTTGTTAATGTCGAAGGTAGCCACAAATTGATCGATGAGTTGCCTAAAAGAGTGGATTGATGCTTCTAGAAATTGATAGTACCAATCTAGAGCGATACCCTCCAAAGTCTTTGGAAAAATCTTTGCTACCACTCCATCCCAAGGAAGGAGTTCTCGCACTACCATGATGGAAGCCTTGATATGAGAGTTGGGATCACCCTCTCCTTTAAATTTTGGAAGCTCAGGGAGAGGATGTAGTAGTATGACTTGACGAATGTTGTGTGATTTTAAATACTCGAGGTATGTTCCTAAGAGGGGGTGATGTGTAGAGGGTATTGTTCCTTCAAACATTAGCCCTTCAAGTGGAGCTTGGTGTGCTTGTTGAAAGGGTATGCTAGATTATTGATATCCTAAAAGAGTTGGATAACTGGATGGTGTCATGTTTACATTTTGAAAATTAGGTGGGATCGTTTGTGGTTGATTTTACATTTTAGGAATCCCACCTATTTGATTGAAACTTGCCATGTTGGATGATAAGGGCAAGGGAATACTTCATTATGTGTGTCATGATAATGAAATTTTAGATAACAGGATTTTGTGTTTCCCCTTGGTTTGATTTGATCTTGTCAATGAAATGATTTTCCTATGCCCTAGGTTTTTCTTCAATTTTGTTTTAGAAATATTGTTCAACACTCCAAGCCTCAAGGGTCCTAATTCATTGAACTAAGGTTTCTATAAGGTCTATAGGTGAGGCTTTGTCTATTCTTTGAGTTTTTCCACCTTACGGTGGATTATTTTTCTTTGGGATTTGAGTGACCCTATTTATTCTTTCTGATGACAATTGACATGTCGTAGATCTTTGTGCTATGTAGGGGAGTTATTATTCCTCCCAAGCTCCTTGTAAGCTCTTCTTCTGATATCTCACCTCACTATCCATTTGGGTGACTATTTTTCTAGGGCTTGTAATGGGTCAGTCTCGTTGATGGATTTTGCATACTTGGCATGTGTTGGAGTAAATGAGTTTTTATCATTTACCTATGCTTAAGTTTACTTAGGCATCCAACATAATTCAATTAGTTACTAGGTGCATACATTTAATTATTAGGTAGTTGTTGTCAGTTATCTACTAGCTCTCCCTCCTTGCCTTTATAAGTAAGGCATATGTACGTTATTAATCATCTCAATTCCTTAAATATCAACATTCTAGTGAAATAGCTTTTGCTTCTCTCATATTGTGAAGGTGGTTATTTGTAGATTGTACTCCTCAAAGGTGGTTTATACCAACATGGTCTTAGAGGAGTCTTCTTGTGTCTCCTTCTGATTCTGAGAGTTCTCATCAGAGGCCTTAAGATCCCATTATTTTAGCCCACAGATTGATATTTGATTTGTTAGCTTTGTAAGTACCATTTCATTGGCACACAAAGCATCGATTATATTGGATTTTTAGTTGCAAGCCCTTGTGGCAATTGGAGTTGCAGATTGGAGTTTAAATCATGTTGATCATTTGGCCAACAAAGTGGTGGCGTTAATAAAATCACAACCATCTAAGGTTGAGCCTTTTGTATTAGATCTTGGAGAGACAACCAATGTTCTAATTATGTCGTTGTCTGTAACTGTGAGGGTAAAATATGGATTAATCTATTAAGAATAATAAACCCAATACATCTATGAAATCTAAAGGAGAAAGGGAGATTAAATAAACAAGCAATGATACTTACAACCGCTTTCACCTTGCGTCTTCCATAGTTCACCTATCTGTTCTTGATCTTGATGATGAAGCCCTCAGAAGCGTATGCTCCCTTGCTTGTTGAAGATGACAAGGACAAAATGGCTATGATACTTTACTTGTATTTGAAGATGAGCTTCAAACACAAATGTGTGATGGATGATATGAAGTGCTTATGAAGATGGGGGTGCCAAAGGCGTGCTTGTGTTTCTGCAGCATAAGTTTGCTCAAACGATGGATAGCAAATGAAGAAGAAGAGGGTTGCATTTATAGAAATACGTGAGAGCAGATCAACGATTGAGAAGAAATACAAAGATCAAAGGTTGAGAATGGTTGAGGAATGTGCAACGAATGGAAAGAGGACAAGTGTCCAAGCTCCATCATGCAATAGAGGAGTTAACAAAATTGATTGAATAGTTAACAGAATGAGCCAATCAGTTAAGTGAATTGATTGGGGAGTTGACTGAATTGATTGATCAGTGAACTCGAATGATTATTAGTTAACATATTTGATTGATGAGTTAACTGATTTTGACTAGAGGATAAATAGGACATGTGGGTGAGGGAATATTAGCTAATTAAATATTTAAAATATTTAATTACATGTGCAACATGGTGAGGTGGCAAAGGTGAGGTGGATTGATGAGGTGGATTTATGAAATTAGGACTTAGGATAGAGTAATTTGGGGATTAATTAAATAATGTAGGATTATTTAATTATGTGAGACATTAAAGGAATTCAAGGAATTTAATTAAATAAAATAATTTTATTTAATTATGGGATAATGAACCAATCAAATAAATTAGAATATTTATTTAATTGATAGAAGAAAATAAGAATTAAGATAAATATAAAATATTTATTTAATTCAAGATGAGCCAATTTTAGGTGCATACATTTTGCCCCTCTTTGAAGCAATGTGTCTTATCACATTGTTTCAAAGAATAAGAATTTTTCTGACAATGATACATGCCCCAGTTTGCCCCTGGTACAAGTTTGACGACAGGATGCCCCCTCAGGAGATTGGACGGGGAGACCGCAGAAGGTGTGAGACGGACAATCTCACGATGAAGAAGGTTAGATGTGAAGAAAAATGGGTTAAGAAAGAGCCGAATGATATGTGAGGCAAGATGGAGTGATAACACACACAAGCAAGCAAGGAAGTATACACAAATGATACAAGAACAAACAAGGTATTGCCCCCTGTCGAGCGGTAAACCAAGGATATAGATCGATGATGTCTGGTTCTAGGAATGAAACATGTCATATAAGACTCTAGGTCTGGTTTCGACAATGCAACATCTTGTCTAAGACATTTGATATGATAACCAAATACGACAGTGTTGTCATGACGAGGAACGATATATCCCTAGAGCAACACAAATGATAGTTATGACTGATTGATATGGTTTACGACAAGATTAAGATCAAGACCGTTGATTGTGAATGGATAATTCAACAAGATTGGCTTGACTCGATTGGTATGGATTGAGGATAAATTTGCAGTTTGATCACTACTCGGATCGACAACTAGAACTATTGACGAGAGATATGAAGACAGATAGAAATTTGATCGATAGAAGAATGACTCAATAGAAGACATCACCAGCCGTTATTTGTAAACATTGATTCTCTACATAGAATTTTATTGCATGAGATATGGATATGGATATGAGATGTAATTAGATACATTATGGATATGGATATGGAATGGATGTGGATTGTCTTTTGCTTTCATCATTGGGCACTTTTTGGTATTTTCACTTTTTATGAAATGTGGTAAGAGAATACAAGCATCTAGGTATAATTAGACCAAGATTACCTGAGTATTCCTTACATGGATTTTGTTATAGCAAGTTGATACAAGCATCTAGTCAAAGTTGAATCTAGATGACCTGAGTATTTCTTGCATTTCAACAGACAAGGATTGCCCTTTTTCATGTTTTAGACCTCAGAGTCCTCGATGATCTTTTTTGCTGATCACGTCGTTAGGTAAAAGTCGTCACATTACTAAAGTTTAATCCACAAGCAGCAGACAAAGAAAAGATTATGCCCCCATCATAGCATCTCTAGATTTTGGCATCCTTGAGTAGCGTAGGAAGACATAATGACAAAAATTCAAGACCTTGTAAGTTAACCTGTTGACAAAACATTCTTGCATTAGGTGTGTCTTTTTGCCATAATTGATATAGAATCTATTTGAGTGTTTTGGTATGGTGCTCGGCTTTGTTTAGGATAGGTTGTTGTTTCACATCAAGAACTTTGATTTTGAGCAGCTTGCTTTGCTGCGCTTGTTTGTCTAGTGAAGGTATCACAATCCTTTATTGGCATCCTCTTAGAACATGCGGCATTCAAGAATCCAAATCCGTAACCAGGTCGGGGAGTTGCCCCCAGTTTAGACAAGGATTGACTTATTATGGGTGATAGGACAAAATAGGTATGGAGAAATGAACCTTAAGGGACTGACCTAATGCCTCAGGGGCACATTGCTAAATGGCCTTGCCTATGTGACGACATAGAGGCAACGTAGTTTGGGGTGAACACTGATGGACCTAAGACCTAGGCGATAGGAAGCAGTGCGGACTCAGAGAGACAGACAGACCAGATATGGGACAGATGGGACAGTGGAGCCTCGGGGGCGCATTGAGAATGGCCTTGCCTACGTGGTAACTTAGAGGCGACATAGTTCGACAATGGTTCAAAGGACTGGTTCAAAATGAGCGATGACGATGGACACAAGAGACATGAAGTCAAAACATATGGAGGAGTTGGTTTGTCGCAGATAGCGCCTGTTTACCAGGTTTTCACCACTTGCTTTTATTTGCATGGAAGCTAAAAGTACACATGATGCCTGTTTGCCAGGTTTTCACCATGGTACCTATCCTAGGTACCTGTTTGGGCCAGGTTTTCACCGTAGGACAATTTTTTTGTTATTTTTCTATTTTCTTGATTTTTTTGTTCTATTTTTTATCACTTTTTCAATTTTTTTTTGAATTTTTTCAGGACTCCCTTACATTGGGGTTTTCAGGTATAGAACTTGCGAAGATGCTTGTTGTTGATAGGATCATCGAACAGTTCACCTTCAAATGTAGCCAATTGATAAAATTTTATGCTATTTTTTTAAAAAATTCATGAAAATTCGATAAAAGATGCCAAAGTTATGATTGTTTGAAGTTTTCAAGTAAATGGGAGGTTTGACTGATTATACCTAATGAAATTTATCAAATAGGCTAAAAATACCTTCACCACTATGAAGTTTGTCGAATCACCTTTCCAACGACTATAATTTTGCAAAAATCTGATACTCCTACAAAAAGTTAGGCCAAAAGGAAAAAAATATCCCTATTTTACCAACATTACCACTTTAAAAAATAAAATAAAATAAAAAGTAAAGTAGTTTTTTTTTTTGTATTTTTTTTGTATTTTTTGTATTTTTTATTTTGAGGGTAAAATGACCTAACCCTAAAAGTTTTTGTTTTTGGTTTGTTGTATATTTTATTTTTTATTTTTTATTTTTTGTTTTATAATTTTTTGTATTCTATTTTTTGTGCTGTGTGTGCAGGAGAGGCGGACTGTGCAGGGGCGGAGCATTGGTGGAGGCAGAGAGGCGTAGCAGGGGAAGCAGCGGAGGTGGCAGGGAGGGGATCAGGAAAGGGCTGCGGGAGAGGGGATGGGGGAGCGCAGGGAGCGAGAGAGGGGGAGGGTCGGGGTTTAGGGGAGTGCGCAGGGGGAGCAGGGAGTTAGGGTTTGGGCGGGGGTTAGGGAGGGGTCGGGGGTTTGGGGAATGGGGACGGGAGAGTGGCATGGGTGGAAGGAAGGGGTGGCGGGATGGTGGTCGGGGGTAGAGGGAGATAGGGAGGGCCAAGGGGAGAGGGGGGTGTTGGGGGATGGGACGGGGTAGGTTTAGGGGGGTGGCGGGACCCTGTGTGTAGCAAAAAAAATTTAAAAAAAAAAAATTGTTTATATATATATATATATTGTGTGTTTTTATTTTTATTGTTGTTTTTTGTGTATATTTTTATTTTTTTGATTTTCTGTGTAAATTTTATGTTTGATTTTCTGTGTAAATTTTTAATTTTTTTTAATTATTTAAACAGAAAAATACAATAAAATCTTATGAAATCTGAAGGAGAAAGGGAGATTAAATAAACAAGCAATGATACTTACAACCGCTTTCACCTTGTGTCTTCCATAGTTTGCCTATCTGTTCTTGATCTTGATGATGAAGCCCTCAGAAGCGTATGCTCCCTTGCTTGTTGAAGATGACAAGGACAAAATGGCTATGATACTTTACTTGTATTTGAAGATGAGCTTCAAACACAAATGTGTGATGGATGATATAAAGTGCTCATGAAGATGGGGGTGTCAAAGGCGCGCTTGTGTTTATGCAGCATAAGTTTGCTCAAACGATGGATATCAAATGAAGAAAAAGAGGGTTCCATTTATAGAAATATGTGAGAGCAGATCAACGGTTGAGAAGAAATACAAAGATCAAAGGTTGAAAATGGTTGAGGAATGTGCAACTAATGGAAAGAGGACAAGAGTCCAAGCTCCATCATGCAATAGAGGAGTTAACAAAATTGATTGAATAGTTAACAGAATGAACCAATCAGTTAAGTGAATTGATTGGGGAGTTGACTGAATTGATTGATCAGTGAACTCGAATGATTAATTAGTTAACATATTTGACTGATGAGTTAACTGATTTTGACTAGAGGATAAATAGGACATGTGGGTGAGGGAATATTAGCTAATTAAATATTTAAAATATTTAATTACATGTGCAACATGGTGAGGTGGCAAAGGTGAGGTGGATTGATGAGGTGGATTTATGAAATTAGGACTTAGGATAGAGTAATTTGGGGATTAATTAAATAATGTAGGATTATTTAATTATGTGAGACATTAAAGGAATTCAGGGAATTTAATTAAATAAAATAATTTTATTTAATTATGGGATAATGAACCAATCAAATAAACTTAGAATATTTATTTAATTGACAGAAGAAAATAAGAATTAAGATAAATATAAAATATTTATTTAATTCAAGATGAGCCAATTTTAGGTGTATACAGTAACAAGTCTTGCGTTCTCCAACCAGAGATTCCCTTACTTTATTAGCATGGCACACGGCGATCACATTGGATGAAAGTCGTTGCAGCCCTCGTTAAGCATTACGGTTGGAGAAGCATTGCATTTCTTCACTCAAATGATGATTTTGGTTGCAGACCCAATCTAGGAATATGATGGAAGGCCATGAACCAATCGGTCCTTCAAACTTTTGGTGTGTTCATTCATCTTCTGTGGATCGATTGGATTTTTTTGGCCAATATATATTATTTTTCGTTAGACTTTAGTTAATTTTAAAGTTTCAAGAAAATTTTAGGGTTCGTCTTGCACAAAGAAAACTCAGTGGACCCATTCGCAGCTCCCTTTGGGCGTAGGTTTGTGTAAGGCATATATGAAATTTTAATTAATAATTATGATATTGAAAGATAATTAATTAATAATATTTCTTCAAATAATTTTATATTCCATATTTACATACTTTATATAGATCCTTTTATTTGTATATCTCTTGCAAGAAATAGGATTAATATATTCAATTGTAATTTCAAGATTCTAGAGTTAATGAGAGAAATGATGTCGAGAGTGGAAGAGGAAGAGTCATCTTTCTTGGAGTCACTCTTTTGAGGAAGGTAAAGAGTCATTTTGTTCTATTTTAGAAGAGGAAGAACTTGGAGACGATTATTCTTATTCGGGTGCAGCTTGGAGAGAAAGAGGGTATTCATTTATAGATTGAGGAGTACATTCTTACGGAAAAAGAAAAAAAGAAAACAAATGAGAAATGAAGCATGTATGCAAGAAAAGGAAAGTTAAGTATTTTAATTTGATGTAATGAATATTTGGATTTCATTTTTTTGGATTTATGGTTTGTTTTTTTTGTTTTTTTTTTTAAAATGCGCCTGGTAAACTTTTTAATGTGACCAGCGATGCTAGTGCGACACGCCCTCTGGCTCCACGTGAATGCTTTTGCCCGGAGCAATGAACCAGTAAGGCCACAACTGGGGGACCTCATCCCCTAGGAAGAACACTTCAAACCCGCGAGCTCATTGGCCCAGCGAAGGCATAAAGCCTTGCGAGCTCATTGGCCCAGCGGGGGTTTGAACTCTAGTGGCCGCCACTACATCCTGAGCGACTTAACCACCGAACCATGCCATCATCGGCTGAATTTATGGTTTGTAATTTAAACCTTTTCAACAAATTGTTTTTGTGTGCATAACCTGCCATCATGGGTTTTCTTATGATTGCATATCTATGAAAGGATTTTCCTCAACACAGATCATGTGCTTTTGAGAGGATTTGAGATTTAGTGTTATACTTGCCTTTGCATTGGCATAAAAGTTTCTATCACTCAGCATTTTTTTATTTGTGTGCCCATTAAGAGATCACTGTATTGCTATTCAGTGAGGAATTTCTATCCTTCAGTTTACATGTTTTCCTTGTGCTTCACATCATGTTGATTTATGCCCATTCTCCATTCTCAAGCTCTTTTTTTGGTTCAAGATGTGGATTCAGTTCACCCCCTATCGTTTGGCTTTCATAGACGTCCGTACCCTATCCCAAAATTCCCAGGTTGGCGTAGGCTGGGTAGATGCTGATAAAAGCTATGGAGATTAGTTTTGTTTAAAGTCTTTTATTTTTAACACTTAATTCTATATTCATTATATTTCATGAGATGGTATCCTTTTGTGGCATTTTGTCAAACAGTTTAGTACCTTGCTTAAGCACGCGTAAGTTTTTACCATTGCTTGAAAGTTTTTAAAAGCCTTTATTTGATAGTCCTTGAGCTCCTACTGTAAATTGGTTGTGTGCATTACCAATCAATCATTTTGTCCATAAGACTTTGTTGGAAGGCATTATGTCAAGTCATTTACTTTCCTTATCTTTGTTACTTTTCAATTAAACCTGCGATTACATTGTTAAATAAATTTGATGCTGGCAATTCAGCTTATACTTTCCAATTACTTTCGTTAGAAAGTTTCTAAACAATAGTAAATTATCTTTTGATAGATACTAACCATATTAGAAGGGCATAAACAAAGAATTAGGTGTGTTGGTCTTCTTACCTATCTTGATTGAGGTATGCTGCCACTAGTAACTTTTCTTGTTCATGAATGTTCTAATCATTCCTAATGGTGTGTTTGGATCTTACTTTGATTTTTTGCTATTTTTTATATGAACTGTGCCATCGACTATGTTTGGTATTTGCCGCCACAGCCAGAATAGTAACTATATAAGCATTACAAAATTTATCAAATCATAATCTTTTACATATTTATAACTAAAATATCATTTATAGTATATGTTATGTGATGCGAAAAGAGTTTAAGGTAAATATGTTCATATTATTGTATATAATTTCAATATTGGATTCAAATTCGTAGTTTATTCAAAATTATTTTCTTGTATCCAATAAAAACAATAGTAGAGTCAAATTACTACTGGGCTCAGACAAAAAAAGTTGAATATGACTATTTGCTTGAGAACTTTTATTCAAACTCTTAGTTTATCAAAGGAATTGAAAATAGATTATTTGACAGTTCGATGTGTTTCATTGTGAATTTATATAAGGAAATTATAAAATCATTTGTTTTCATTTTGAATATGCATGAGGAAATAAGGTACATCTCACTCTTTCGTTGTGTAGATTATGATAGTTGTTGGATGCTCTTACTTTAAATACCATGGTTGTTATCTGATTGTAAAGAATGAAACTCGAACAATGGTTCCACTAAGCACTGCATGCTGGATTGTTATCAGTGAGAATTGATTCTTAGAAGTGCGTCCTTTGATTTGCAATTTCTATGAAAATATGAATAATTATTTTAATCTAAGTAGCAATTGCATGATAACACATATCAGTATATGCTAGTGATAAACTCATTTTAATTTCAATCTCTTACAGAGTACTATGCTTGGCATAAGTAGATCTCAGGTGCAACTGTTTCATTTGGCTGATAAATATCAATAATACATGACTCCCTTTAGGATCAATGGTGCCCATTTTATAATGTTTCTTAGCCTAGGATTTTTCTAATTTGATGAAAGTTTTAGAACACTTGTTATAAGCTTTGCTATATCAATTTGCTCCTAAAAGTAGACAATCGAATTAGAATTTTAGCAAAAGAATAGCATAGTTTTGAAGTATAAATTATTAATTAAGTTAACAAAATTGTATAAGAATGTTTTGATGTAACAAGGATGAATGTTTTAGATCAAATGTGGCCTCTTATGCCTAGTCATAACATATTATAGACCTAGGTAAATTGATGTATTTGATGGAGTGTATGTTTGGTTTTGAACTCGTTTAGATTACTGTCGATTTAGTGATGTTGCTATTATTTTGTACTTTTTTATGCATTATTTCCTTATCCTAGAAATAGGATTAAGTTACTTTAGGATTTATTAGAAAATATGTTCATACATGTTACTGATGGTAAAAACTTTATGATTTCATCTTGTATTAGACTCTGTTGTTAGGAGATTGGTTTTGAATCATTTTAGTGGATATGCTAAATATATGATATGAGGTTGATTCATTTCAAATTTAGATGTTTAAATGAGAAATTTGTTGGAATTACACAATCGTATCCTTGCAATAGAATTCAAGTTAGTATTAACTAGGATATGGATTTATGTTTGAAATCTTCTTTATTAAAGATATTAACATTAATCTTTAGTGTAAATTGAAGGGGTGTCTTATTGATCAATAGTCGTTGTCTCTTTATTCATACTACTATATTATGTGTATCTAAGTTTGTGGAGATGTTGATATCATGTGGAGGTTATGTTTTGTGTTCAAAGTCCCAAAATACAAAGTCTCTATGCTATGCATACGTAGGCAAGGCCATCATGAGCCCCCAAGACATTAGGTCGGGCCCTTAGGGCCTTAGGCTAGTATATTATTATCTGGTATGTTATTGATGAACTTGTGGAACTAATATTTGCATTCAGTTGTACAGTTACGGGTTTGTAGACCGAGCAAGATAGTGGAGCTAAGGAAGAACTTCCCACCTCGTGAAAAGATGTTCATATGACTCTCTTTGTGAATGTGAAGAAATTGTATAGAAGATGTTATAATGTATATTTACAGTTACATTGAGTTGTATAAAACTACTTTTAAAATTTGAAGTTTATAAGTTAATATTTTGAAAATTTTCTTCTATTTATTATTATATTTCCATTATTTTTTACTAATTTAATATTAATTGTTAAATTTCCTAAGTGGGCATTATAGTTTGGAACTTTAGTCCCACATTGAACGAGTAGTGGTGTTATTTGGGCTTTATATAGCCCAATGCTTCTTTTCCTTATTGTCAGCACTTGTAAAGGCTCACGCTCGCACAAGGCTTAGTTGTGATTCATGCCTTGTGGCATGGAAGTGGTGCTTTGTGATCGTGACTTGGTGCCTAGTCCTTGGCTTGGTGACTTGGTGATTTGGAGTTTGTGTGGTGCGAGAACCCACCACATATTTCATAAATAGAGATCCACTTGGTCTGAAAGGCCCTAAATTTTTCACTCCCATGCTTGTTGTGGTCATATGGAGTGACCAAGTGTCTGTCGTATTAAGCCCCTTGATGCTTCCAAATTGCCCTTTATAGGCCTTTTTTTATTTTTTGCATATCTTATGCAAACGGAGGCCATTTTTTAAGTTCCATATATCGTTGGAAAGCTGATTTCTCCAACCTCACAGTGGTACAAGTATCTTTTTAGTTGTTTTGTTGTTTGATGATCTTCTTTAGCCATCATAGTTAGATCTTGGTTTTGCCTCATTTCTTGTAGAGGTTGATTGTTTACATTGTGAGGGATATTTGTTGCATTCTCTTGTTTCATCATGGATTTGCCTAAAGTAGAACTTCTAACTCCAACAAATTATCTTAAGTGGAAATCCGATATGAAGATTTTGTTGTTGAAGCTGAAGTTGCAAAGGATTACATATGACCAAGATCCTAAACCCACAAGTGTAGAAAAGAGGAAATGGTTGTACTCTCATTATGTCCATTTCTCCTGACTTGAGATATCACGTGTTATCTTGTAAGCATCCTAATGATATTTGGACTACCTTAGAGAATATTTTAGGTAAGCCAGATAAGATAAGGAAATTTCATTTAGAGAATGAACTAATGAATCTTGATCCTAGACATTTTGACAATATCCAGGACTTCTTCACCAAGATTACTTCTCTCAGATTACAGTTGTTTGAATGTGGGGTTAAAAAAGATGATGAGAAGTTGATTCTATCTACTCTCTCTAAGTTAGGTCCTAAGTATTCTGTATTTATTTCTACATTTTATGCTACCGTGGATGCTCTAGGTAGTGCACACAAAATGCCTTCTCTTGATGGTTTTGCAACGTAACTCACAAGGGAACAAGAAAAGTTGGCACAAATGGACGCATTGATGCCTACGAGGTCTCAAGCACTTCTTGCAAAAGATCCTAAGGCTTCAAGTTGCAAGGACAAGAAACATAATAAGGATTCTAAGTCTAAAGAGAAAGTTAAGGACTCTCCTTCATAGCTTGCTCCTAAGACCAAGACCTCTTCTAAAGAGGAGCCATCACAAAAGAAAAAGATCAAATGTGCTTATTGAAAGAGATCCATACATGATGAGCATAGGTGTTATACTAAGAAGATTGATGAGCTTACTCACCTTCTTCAAAATAACATCTTGTTGCCCTCATCAGTGTCTTCTTCTTCTCCTCCTTCTTCCAAATCACAATTGGCATCATCTTTATCTACACAGTCAAGGAATGCAAGATTTGCTAATGGGATGAAAGGTAAGCACTCTTAGCTTCCACTATTCCTAAAAATGGGAGATGGCTTCTTGATTCAAGTGCATCTCATCATATGGCATCTTCTATGGATATGTTCTCTTCTTTTGAGCCTTCTAGTTCACCTAACATTTTGATGGGTAACAATACTTACATGAAGGTTTGTGGGAAAGGTTCTATTGATATGGGTGAGGGGTCTTTTAATTATGTTCTTTGTGTACCCTCCTTGACCACTAATATCCTTTTAGTTTATCAAATTACTCATGGTGCACAAGGTAAGATAGTTGAGTTCACTCCTGATCATGTATACATTCAGGACATAGAGACTAGAGATATCATTGATACAGAGGTGGTGGATCATGCATCTCACTTGTATTTTTTTCTTATTTTATTCTTGATGATGATGTTTATTTGGATGATGTTCACACCCTTCCATCAAGGGTGAATCATGTTTGTGAGGAGAAGTTTGGTCACTTGAATCTTGGTGTTCTTGAGACTAGTGTTAAGCTTCCTCCTCCTTCACCTCCTGCTTCTTCAGATTTGAGTTCTTCTTTCGAGCAGGTTGATCATAGTGTTCTAGATCTTACTTGTGGGATGAGTATTTGGCAAGTATTTCAGACTTGTTTGTACTCATATTGTAAATTTGGGAGACATACTTGAGGGGATTTCTCTCCTCTTTGATGACAATTTCAGCACAATTGTTGATTCATCTACATTGTCTTTGGATATTGACATTGATGAGTTTCCTCGTTCACTTGATTTGTCACATTTCTTGGTTGAGTTTGATCATGCTTATATGGTGGCTTATTCAAGCATAGAGACTCCTTCTCAGTCTTCAGAGATTTCTATTTGGAGACTTCCTTCCTTCTCCTTTCAGTTGGACATGGAGTGGCTTCTACATCATTTGGTTGACTTGTTTCTTCCTAAGGGGAGATGTGTTGCTTGTAGGCATTGGATCATCTTTTGTTTCTAGGCATACTTCATCGGCATTGGAGTTTCTTCAGTATGGGGGGGATATCATGTCTCTTTTTTCCTTCCTGTGGAGGGATTCGTGATTGTATATACATAAAGTATGTAGTCCTTAGGGGGTATTAGTGACTCCTCCATGCATCATCTTGTTTTATTTTCTCTCTTTTGGAGAGGAGTTTTGTACATGGGTACCTAACATGGCCTAGTTGTCAAGACCCATATTGCATAATAATCTCCCTAAGTTGCACTTAAGGGGGGTGTTGGAGTAAATGAGTTATTACCATTTACCTATGCTTAAGTTTACTTAGGCATCCAGCATAATGCATTATTATATATTAGTTACTAGGTGCATACATTTAATTATTAGGTAGTTGTTGTTGGTTATGTACTGGCTCTCCCTCCTTGCCTTTATAAGCAAGGCATATGTACATTATTAATCATCTCAATTCCTTTTATCAACATTCTGGTGAAATAGCTTTTGCTTCTCTCATATTGTGAAGGTGGTTATTTGCAGACTGTGCTCCTGGGAGGTGGTTTACACTAGCAACATGTTTTAATTTGGTTGGGTTGAATGACCATCTCTTCGTATGTGGGGTTGTTAAAAACCAATAATTCATGGGGTTTCTATTAGATGTCCTTTGAGTTTGATTCCATCCTAAATTAAGTTATTGAAGCACCAAAAATGTGAAGAGACTCTCTCAAAAGTTTTTTCTCTTCACGTTAGGTTCACCAAAATATGTATTCCTCGAAATATGAGTCAAGCATAAATGTGAATGAATTAGCCTCCCCACAACACATGAACCCTCTCCTTGCTATGGGTGACCTCGAAGTCACTCTCACTCATGGAAAAATTCAATCGAGTGGAGGCATAACTCAGGGGTGGTTCTATTTTCATGGAAGCAGAACATCACGAAGAGTAGTTGACCGATCTTGGGGCTTGATATGTGTTGATGCTTGTTCTTCTAAGACTGTGATGGTGGAGATAACCCTATGACCTGAAGTCACTAGTTGTTGATCTCCTATTTGGATTCCTTAAGTTCCAACGCCTAGATGGGTGTTGATTTTGTTTGCTAATGAATCTTAGGTGTTTTATGTAGTTGTCATGTCTTAGTGTGATTTGGTGTATGATTTTTGCATTATGGATGATCCTAAGAGCATGTTCGTTCTCTTCTACCATTTGATGTGTTTGTTGTTTAGGATGTATTAACTCTGTTTATTCAAGGATTTCCCTAACCCACTCACCTCTAACTCTAGAACACATCGCATGCTTGGATTAGAGAGAGTTGACTAGAGTTGACCAAGAGTTGACTTTTTGTTTAATCTTGACTTTGTGTCATGATCAAAGGTTTTCTATGGTTTCACTAGACTGTCGATCTTGTGATGGTATCAAGGAGTTTTCAATTTCAAGTTGACCTCATGATGAAATTGAGGGATTTGTGTATTCACTTTGTTTTGATTTTCTCTTTTCTAATGTTTTTGGGTTTTGATGTGTGCAAGCTAAATGTATGCAAAGCAATGTTTTTTTGTTCTTTTGGGATTTGATAAGATAATTAAATTACTATGAATTTAAATATGGATGCAATCTTAAAATGACTTTTCTAATGCAAATCCAACTATGTTTTTGTTGTTTTTGAGATTGATTTTGGAATCCTATTCTAATAAAAGCAAATAATAATTAATCTAATGCAATAAAGGAATTTAATCTATGAAAGCATTTTAATGAACTAATCTAATGCAATGAAAGAAAACTATACTAACAATGCATAATCTATCAAGAGTACAGCAACAAAGTATTACTTTCCTCAAGAGCAATTTGATTAGCTAATTACTATGAAAACTTAAAGAACTTACGTAAATCTGGTGCATGAGCCTGATATGATCCTCAGAAATCCTTGTATGTGGCAACCTCTTTCTCCTCTACAGTAGTGAGGTCTTCCTCTTGGTGATAGGGACAAAGAGAGTAATTGATTTCAAATGGATTGAGCTTTGAAAGCTAAAAAAATGAAATTGAGAGAGCTTAGAGAGATATGAATGCTATGAAAGCACTATGTGAGCACAATAGCTATGTCTTGAGAGCATATCGATGATATTAAGCTTTAGAAAGCTTGGCAAACTATCCTAAACATGAAATAAAAGGCACATAAGTCCTATGATGAGCATCAAAATGCTAATGGAGAGCAAAATCAAAGCTTTTCAAATGGCTACAACAATGCATTTGCCTCTTATGGGAAATATTTAAAGCTTTGCAAAAATAAAAATTAAAGAAATGAACAAAAAGGCTCAAAGGCCTATGCAGAAGCTTGAAAAAGCTTGTGAAGATGAGAAGAACATTCTCCAACTTGAGAAATAATGAAGAGGTGAAGGTTATTTATAGCTTGGAAGGGCTCACAAAGGGGGGAGTTGTTTGAAGAGTTAACATGCTTGATTGGAAAATGAACTGGGTTGATTGAGGAGTGAACATGCCTAATTAAGGAGTGAACTAGGCATGAAAGCTTATCACTAAAGGAGGAATGGAGTTAGCATGAGATTGATTGAGAGAAGAGTAGAATTGATTTGTGAGTTATAATGGGGTGATTGGGAGTCTTGAATTAGTCAAAAGAAGTTGATGACCAATTACAGAAGGTGACACAGGCAATGAGGGCTCAATTTAGAGTAAATTTGGGCCAGAATTAAAGAGAAACTCATGTTTTTAAACATGATAGGATCCCCCCTTTCACTAGGGCAGGTCACCCTTAGGGATCTAGTGTCACCCTTGGGGATCCAGTTTCACCCCCAGGGGGGATCAAAGGTTTCCTAGGGGATCAAGAAAATAATAAGGGGGACCCATAAAAAATAGGTTCTACAAGTGGCTTCGGGGGCTAAGATTGGTTCTAGGGGGCTAAAGATGACATCAAGGCTCAGAAACAAGTTATGAGACATCAAGTGGGTGAATCCCCCCTTTTAGCAGGGTAGGTCACCCCTGGGGATCCGAGGTCACCCTAGGGGGAGATCCAAGGTCGCCTAGGGTGGATCTGGAAATGACAGGGGGCGACCCAGAAAGATAGGTTTGAATAGGTCATATGGAACTTCTGGGAGCTTGTTAGAGCACATATAGACTCCTTTTTGGGTGATGTTTTTTTTGAAATTGCATATTTTTTTAACACTACTCAGTGGTGCCATTATTTTTTCTTTATATTGTCTCAAAACTATACTTTTAGATCATTTTTTCTTAGGATATCATTTCAGTCTCTCAAGCCCTAAAAGGTTCGGTAACCATTTGGAAAGTGAGTTGGATGGATGAGGAAGAAAGAATGGATGGGAAAGCTCCTAGGAAAGATTGATTTCCCCTCTTGTGAAGTGAATTAGTCATGTCATCAAGGATGACAAGCGACAGGAATGGTTTGTCAAAGATGGGTTAGGTGACTAAGAAGACAATGTGCAGGACCTTGGAAGGTTAGCTTGGAGGTAGGAGAAGAACAAATGAAGCAAGGGAAGTCCATCCATGTGTCACCAAGAAGAAGAATTGAGTGAGGTCATATTTACTTGCTTACATGTACATGTTTAAGATTATAGCTCATTATTGGATCATCACATAGGATCATGCATTTTTTTAGTGCTTACAATTCCTGTTACGATCTTTTCCCCTGTGAGACTTCCTCTAAAAGTGGACTTAACTTCTTACATCCACCCATAAATTCTAGATTCAACAAATAGATTAGGAGAAAATGCAACATGTGGCTTATTACTCATGTCATTCAACCCATGGAAAAACTCACCATTAGAGTCATTGAGAAATATTTGATTATATTTAATGATTGCCACATCAGGTCTCCCAAACATCACCTTAATAGTGAAGTGGCACTGACAACCCTTTTTTAAAAACCTTTGTACTCTTTCTTTTGTCGAAGTTGTATTCCTATTGTCTTTGAGACCAGATGCACACCAATAGTTGCAAGAGAACACTCATGGAATTAACATCAAATATCACATAAATTGAATCTTTGTAAAAATATTCAAGGTGTTAGATACGAACCATGAGTACATTTTTGTTGTGTACTTGTTATAATCAATAGTTTGATTTATTATGACTATTGTACATGAATTTAGTCTCTGCATTGTTAGGCAAACCTTGACCTGATATGATGGCATCAAGTTTGTGAAGAGGGATTGTTGCACAAATGTCAACCACCTCATTTTCATCACCAAGAGGGGCCCACTCTATATCCTCAAATAAGAAATGAGGTTTGTCAACTCCTACATCTTGGACCTTGAGATTGATTAGAATCACCTATTTGGTCTTTCTTACCATATCATTGAAAATGAAGTCAAATACATACATTAAATAAAAACATATAATCATCCATCAAAGAAATGCAAGTTGAAAAATATTGTGTTTTCAACCTACAAAATATTTTTTAAGATTCGTACATAGTGAAAACATAATTTGTTATTTTAGTAAATGTTTTTCTCTTTAGTTGATTCAAAATTTGGTGTGTTTAGTTCATCATTTATCTAAGACAAAGCTTGGTTAAAAAACACTTTCAAGCATCACAAATTTATGTTTAGTTGATCATTTATTAGAAAGTTAGGTTGAAAAACACATTGTATTCTTCAACTTAGTTAAGATTTGTAACTTAGGATTCCTAAGTTATAAAATTAAAAAAATCAAATCCTTCTGTGGTGTTTTTGTTGATTATTTAATTGATTGTTCATCAAAGAAATGCAGATTGAAAAAGATCCCTATAGAAGTATTGTTTAAGATTTGTACATAGTAAAAAAGATAAATTGTTGTTTTACGAAATGTTTTGCTCTTTAGTTGATTCAAAATTTGTTGTGTTTAGTTCATTGTTCATCTAAAACAAGGCTAGTTGAACAACATAGTGTCACAAGTTTTTTATTTAGTTAATCATTTATAAAAAATCAAGTTGAAAAACATGTCAAGTTCTTCAACTTAGCCAAAATTTGTTTAAGATTCTTGAGTTACAAAGTACAAAATTCAAATCTTTCTATGTTATTTATTGTTGATTGTTTAGTTGATTGTTCATCAAAGAAATATATGTTGTGTGTTTTTTAACCTACAAAAGTATTGTTTACGATTTCTAAATAGTAAAAAACATAATTTGTTTTTAACTAAATATTTTACTATTTAGTTCATTCAAAAATTGTTGTGTTTAGTTTATTGTTCATCTAAAACAAAGGTTGGTTGAAAAACAATAGTGTTTTTTTCAACCATGATGAGTTTATTAAAAAAAATGTTGAAAAAGATGTGTTTTTCAACCAACTTTTGTGTAAGATTCCTAAATTGTAAAAAGGATAATTTGTTATTTTACAAAATATTTTCTTGTTTATATTGAAAAACACACTATGTGTTTCAACTTAATCAACATTTATTTAGGATTCTCAAGTTGTTAAAAAATTGTTATCCTTCTATACTATTTTTTTATCATTTAGTTAACTATTCATCGAAGAAATGCAAGTTGAAAAACATAATATTATTTAAGATTCCTAATTGTAAAAAAGATAATTTGCTATTTTACATTATGTTTTCTTTCTTAGTTCATTTAAAATGTGTTATGTTTAATTCATTGTTCATGTAAAATACAGGCTCATTGAAAGACTCAATGATTAGTTTTTTGTTTAGTTGATCATTTATTAAAAAAACCAGGTTGAGAAATGTAATGTTTTTTAAAATATTCAAGATTTGTTTATGATTCTTGAATTGTTAAAAAAAGATAATTTGATATCCTTCTATGGCATTTTTTGTTGATTGTGTAATTGATTGTTCACAAAAGATAATTTGTTTTGTTGTAACAAAATATTTTACTTTTTAGTTGATTCAAAATGTGTTGTGTTTAGTTGATTGTTCAACTTAAAAAAGGCTAGTTGAAGAACACAATGTTTTATTCAACCAACGCTAGTTATTTTTTCATCAAGTTTTCTTTACAATTCCCAAATTGTGAAAAATATATAATTTGTTGTGTTTCCAAATTTACAATCACTAATTCTTCACTTTTTTGTTGGAAAAATAAGAAGTTGAATAACACATTGTGTTGTTCCCCCTGTAAAGCTCTTATTTAGAATCCATAAACTATAAAGAAGATAATTTGTTATATTTCCAATTTTATGCTTTTTATATTGCACAAATGAGGATTGTTTATATTGTGTAAATATTTTTTATCTATTTAGTTGATTCTAAATCTAAGATTTCTTAAAATACAAAAATGTAGATTGTTTAGTTCATTAGTTCAACAATGTCCTATTTACCATTCATAAATGTAGTCATATATATCATAGCAAGGTATCTAAATTTTCTACGTATTGTTTTCCCTATTTAGTTGATTCAAATTTTGAGGCCTTTTATTGATTATTAATCAGATAAAAATGTATGTTAAAAAGACACAACTAAGACATGTTTAAAAATTTGAAGGTTGAAAAACACAATGTGTTGTTCAACCTGCAGAAGTTATGTTTCAAATTTGTAAATTGTAAAAAGACAATTTTCTTGTGTTTAAAAATGTAGTTTTCCTAAATAACAAAAATGAAGAGTACATCTTAAAACATATTAATTCAAGTATCTTAAAACAAGAGTAGGGTTAGTGATCTATATACAAATTAATACTTTTTTTAATTAAATTTTTATATTGTTTATCCATTAGATTGGGTTTGCATGTTACATGTTTGAATTAATTTATGGTGTAAATTTATATTATTTGTAAATAGGTCTAGTGTAGTTTTACATTGCTCAAATGGGTTTGCATGCAATGTTTCAATGAATTTATGGTGTAGTTTTACATTGTTTTTGATATTAGTAAGTTGCAAATGAGGGTATGCAGTTTTACATTGTTGCATAAAACATATATATGAATTAAGTGGTTGTTTGTGAAAAAACAACATATTACTAAAAGAGAATAATCATGCAAACTAAAAATAATGGAGAGATTATTAACCCTCTAATTTATGTAAAAAATTATAGACAATATAGGGAAAAAGATTATGCACCTAAAATGATTATCTTCAAATTTTATTCCCTTCCAAAATGCTTGAGAGCACATGAAGAATGTGCTAGCTTATTGACTCTCTTCAAAAACACTTGCACTAAATTTTGAAGCCCCTAAAAATTGTTGTTCGACGCTTTTGTTCATCTCAATGGTTTTGTTTGCCTTTGTTTCATGAAAGTACAATAGATGTGAATGAAAGTTTCTCATGCAAATAAATTCACAAAGCCAAATCATTAAATATGTCATTCATTAATTTAAAGGGTGGTAGATATATCCAATAGCAAGTTGCAACATCTGTTGACTTATTATTGGATATATCCACCATCATTCATCCTTTATATTTTATTTATTAGTAAAGTAACAAAAAAATTCCTTGAATATCATGATTGCATCTTCATATGTCCATGCATATAAGGCATGCAAAACATATGCAAAACAAACATCTTAGGCATGACCATAGGTACAATTTATGTGGAGCTTAGCTCTCACCTCGAATATTTACTTTACATGCACATTTGTGAGTGATAAATACTTTGTGAAATATGATCATCTTAGGATTCACATGCACCTCAAAGTGGAGGCAAAATCTAATGGTAAAATTTGTATGCCCATTCCATTTCCCATTTAGTTTTGTGTCTATTTTAAGGGAAGTGTGTTGATACATAGATATATTGATAAATGATCTAATATTGTGCAAATTCAAGTCCTTTTCCCTATGTTATCCATCTACCATTTACATATATTCTTATGCATCTACCACTTATCCCCATTCCCATGTTCACACACCCTTATATATTCGTCTTATCCATTTCTTTATCACTCCTATGTTTGCACTTATTTTCATGCACATATCATCCACCGAGATCTAACCCCTTTGCTATCTTGGGACCACTTTGCAATCATGGACTCATCTTGACCAAATTCAAATTTTCAAATTCAAATATGATTAACTTCCCATCTTTGCCCTTCTTGTTTAATATTGACTAAATACAAGTTTTTGTGAAATGTTTTTATGTCTATGTGTTTAAAGGCATTCAATTCATTCATTCTAATCACAATAGATCATTAATGAAATAAGGAATCAATTTGCATTTACACACTTTAGTTGGTGTTCTAAAAGGAATCTAGATTTGCACAATCATTCTAGAAGCATTTGTACAATTGGAGATTGTTGTTTTCAATCATTGTTCATTTTCTAGGGATTGATCTAGGAAAAAGCTCCTTGTGACATAACAAAACTCCTTTAAGGTATTTTTACATACCACCAAATCCCCAAATATTTTAGAAAACCCAAAGAAGAAATCAAGACACACCTAGTGAAGTTGATTAAAGAAGTCTACAAATTACATAGAACAAGTTCACAGGGGCAAGACAAGTTCATAGTTGTAAATTCATCCTTGATAGGTGAATTCATCCCGACATAGTCACAACATTGTTATGGAGTAAAACATTTCCCTATGCCTTTTTACCTCCTAGTTTAGCTCCTAGGTCCCCATGTTAACACTTTTAAATGAAATCTTCATCCCAAAACAATTTCCCCGAAACCCATGTCAAATGGGAACTAGGGGCCCACTCTAATCCTTGATCATGACCATAAAAGGGCCTTGGTGCCCAAGTCCAGCCTGATTTGTCAAACTAAAATTTAATTCATGTCAGCTTGGGCCCTCTCAAAAGGTTTCCCTTTGTTGGCCTTCATGATTTAATTTACAAATGTTGGCAGGAAAAGCATATTTAAATAGGTTTATGTACTCATTTATGCAATAGACGGATAACATGAACTTGTGATATTGAGCAAAGAGCATTCAAGGCCTTTATTGTGTTTTAGAGTAGAATTGTGTTGTTATTGTGTTTGTTTGTTGTAGATTTGGCTTCATCAATCCATCTCCTCATGATTTGAAGAATCTTCATCTTCATGAGGGCTTCACCTCTAAGGTGACATCAATTTGTGTTTCAATCATTTCATTTCATCATTGGATTTGGCCTCTGCCCTCCTTGGGCATGCACTCTATCTAACGAAGGTGTTAGAAGACTTGAATGTCCTTCTGGGGCTTGACCAAGGCAAACTTCTAAACACCACAACCACCAAACCCCTTTCTTTGTGTGTGTAGGTTATAGGTGTGAGAGTTGGAAAAGTGTAGGTGCAAAGAAGTAGTTTGAAGGATAAGGTTTTGGGATCTAAAAGAATAATGTGAATATTCCCCCCTCCTGGACTAGGGTGCCCACTCTGTAGTCCTCCTGACAAGTTTGGCTTTGAACTCATGATCAAGATATAGTTTGCTACACCTCTCTGCTCAAAATCTCCATAAATTCTACCCCATTAGACTTGGGCACCCGCCCCATAGTCCGCTAGGGTTTCATTTCTAGAAACTCAACTTCTAGTATATTTATAATTATCCCTAAGTATCTTCTTGTCTGATTTTCAGTAGCATTTTATCAATTTATACCCAATTTCACTATAATTAGGGTTTGAGGCCTATTTGACCTAGGGTTTGGTAAATCTCTCAATCTAATCTATTCTTTCCATATCATTCCTAAGTACAAAATTAGCAAGTGAGTCCTCATCCATCTTGTAGTGACTTAGCTCAGTTTTGTCCTCTAATGTTATTGTGAAAGGAGGGTTTGATTTGATACACTTTAACATCATTCATCCCCTCTCCCTATTTTCACATATAACATTTTGGTGAACTTAAAACAATGAGCATTTTGCATCTTTCTGAGTGTTGTAATTAGTCCTTACATTCATTCATATCATATTTACCATCTTGCATTGGAAAATCTTAAATACATTTGAAATTTTTTTAAAAACAAGCACTCTAGGCTTGCATTGAGGCATAGTTTTGCATAATTTGTATTGCATATGATAAAAACATTCAAGTTTCTAATATTTACATCAGATCCGATCCTTATTATAGTAATTCATAATTAATTCATAAAAAATCTTGCATTAAAAGGTTCCATTTGCTAGGGTTTTGCTTAAACATTGCATTTTCATATAACCTAGTTTGTTGCAAAAGGCTAAGGTTTGTAGTCAAAATCTTGTTTTAAATTTTGCTACTCCTTTAAACACTCATTCAAATCTGATTTTGAGTTGTAGTGTTGCTTCATTGTGCACCCTTGCATTGAAATTTCAAATTTTGCAATTACACATGGTGTATTTCAACAAGCATAACTACATTACTCCTTTTGGTTTCTTTATTAGTCTATGCACTGAGTATTGTAGGCCTTTGCATGAGTTGTATAACCCACTACCTTAATAGAAACATCTTTGTAAGGTGAAGTTGTAGATTAATGGGTTCTAGTGCTTTGACTAGTACCGATATGCAAACATCAAAGAACCCATTGCACAACTACTTTACAAAGGGTGAATCAACATCTTTGAAAAATATCACAAATACCACCATGATGGAAGAATAAACATTTCATGATACTACATATGCAATTGATGTGATAACACATGTACCTGATGAGAAGATCCAAAAACTTGATAAAGAACTTGTCGATTTTCAAGCATTTGTAGAAAAAGAAAGACTAGCGAAAGAAGTCATACTTGTTGTTCATAGCCTAAGGGGCTTATTAAAAGGACAAGATGGTGCTAACATGCTTCATGGGATAGCCCATATAGTGAATCACAACATTATGTCAATGGCTAATTGTGTGAATATCATTAACAATGTGTCATCACCGAATCATACATAGGTATTGACACCTATACTGACTACTGGAACATCCACTTTCACATAATCAATTCTCACTACTAATGCACAAGCTTGTAATAATGTTATCACTAGCATGGGAACATCTAATGACATTAATTCACATAATTACAAAGCTGTGGGATTCAATTATCAAAACCTAGCACTTAAGGTGTCTTTTCCCATGAACAACCATTCTCAACCACCTTTCACTACCACTTATACCCAATCACCTTTAAATTTCATGACTACAGCTTCAAATACTTTTCTAGCTTGCAAACCGCATCATCTAATGATGCCATCTTAAATCAACTCTTGCATAGTATGACCTCATTACAACAGAAAGTGACAAACTTGACCAATGCTTCCTCTCAACCTAATATACCAACTTATCATGCTCGCAGTCCTTTATCTTTTACAATCCTAAGAGCTCAAATGCCTAATAAATTTGAGACTTCTCACTTTGAAAAGTACAATGGGGTAAGTGCAAGAAGATGGGGGGCCAAAAAGGGGTCTTAAGTGGCCACTTTTTTTCTGAAATCAAGAAATGTTGGCCTTGGATGAGAAATTGAGCATAGTTACACTCAAAATTTGGAGATGCAACCAAAACAATGTTCGTAGTGCTCTGAGTCTACTTTCTAAACTACTATTTTTTTTTTAAGATGGCATAGATTAAGGGGTTCAAAAGGGGGAGCCACATAAATTGGTGTTGTTTCTGTCAAAATAACATAACATAGCATGTTTTGTGGCTCCCTCAAAAGGTCAACTTGTTTTTGGTAATTTTAAAATCGCTTCAGTGAGAAATTAGCTAATAGCATGTAGTTTATGCTCGATTTTTCTGATAATTTTTTTATGAATATTTGATTTTTTACTAATTTTCAAAGTGGACACATCCTAAAAAATAGAATTTTGGTCGTGCTACCCCTATAAATTTTGAAAACTAATTGAAAATTATTTTTTTCTTTTTTTAATATGTGTAGAATGGAGTCTAGTTTCTAAATATGTAATTTTTTTAAAATTTCAATGAATAGTTAATTTACAGTGAAAAAAAGACCAAATAGTGGTTTTTGCCCAAAAACGGACACACAAACAAAAGAAATTAAAGATGAAAGGCTTAACATTGTTAAAATGTGAAAAAAATCACATTGTCAAATAGTGAAGAGAAAGCCTAACATTACCCAGGTGTTTGATTTGTTTGACCTTGAAACACGTGCAAATATGAGGGTTAGCACAAATGAAATTATGTGAAATCTTGAAGAATATGGAAAAACACGTCTGTGGATGTTGAAAAGGCACTCCAAGCCTTTGGGTTGGAAATCCAAAGCAAATCCCAAGCCCAAGGCTTGGGATTCCCAAAGCAAAACATAACGCGAGCGTGTTATAACACGCTCGCGTTATTGTTTGCTTTGCATTTTCCCTTTTCTGCAAAAGTTTGTGTTGTTTGTCATGTTTGAAATAACGTGAGCACGTTATAATGCACTCGCGTTATGTTCCCCTTGAATTGTTTTATGTTCAAGGTTATTAATCATGTATGTATGTATGCCTATATGTATGTATGTATCTATGTATGCCTATATGTACGTATGTATCTATGTATGCCTATATGTATGTATGTATGTATAGTGTTGAGGTAGATGAGGGTAGAGATGGGAGTGAGCCAGATAGGGGAGGAGAGGGGTGGATAAGGATTGAGTGATTAAGGTTTAAGGTTGAGGGTTGAGCGTTTAGGGATAGGATTTAGAGTTTAAGGATAAGGGATTAGAGTTTAGGACCTTGAGGGATTAGGGTTTAGGGTTGAGGCTTTAGGGATAGCATTTAGGGTTAAGGGTCAAGGGATTAGGGTTAAGGTAGAGTGTTGAGGGTAGAGGGATTAGGGTTTAAGGTATAGTTTAGCAGTTCTTGTGGATAGAGTCAGTAAACAATGGGAGATTATTTGCCTATTTCATAACAATATACCTCCCCTAAGTGCAGGGTGGACAGCAAGAAACATAGATGTACCCTAATGCAAAGCTTTTCTCATAATGATCATCCTTCTGATTTCAACTACTAATTACTCACTATGGATGTACCATACGCAAATTTTTTCTCATAGTGTGTACACCTATTGGCATAATGAACCCCAAATGGGCCAGAAAAACATGCCATATAACATTACTAACATTAAAAAAGTTCATAGCCAATTTTCTGACATATCCTTGCAACTCAAATATCTTTAAGAGAAGAGTGTCAAAAATGATGGGTTTAACAACCTAACATAAGGCAAAGCAGTTTTGTTGGGTTTAGGGTTTAGGGTTGAGGGATTTAAGTTTAGGGTTGAGGGATTATGGTTTAAGGTATAGTGTTGAGGGTTGAGAGTTTAGGGATAGGGTTTAGGGTTGAGGGATTAGGGTTTAGGGTTCATAGATTAGGGTTTAGGGTTGATGGATTAGGGTTTAATGTTGAGAGTTGAGGGTTGAGGGTTGAGGGTTTAGCGATAGGGTTGATGGTCAAGGGATTAGGGTTAAAGTAGAGTATTGAGGGGAGAGGGATTAGGGATAGGGCTTAGGGTTGAAGGTTTAATGATTGAGGGTTGAGGCTTTAGGGCTGAGGGTTAAGGGATTGGGGTTTAAAATATAGTATTGAGCCTTGAGGGTTTATGGATAGGTTTTAGGGTTTAATTTTTAAGGGTTAAGGGTTGAGGGATAGGGTTTAGGGTTTAGGGATAAGGGATTTGGGTTTAAGGTATAGTGTCGAGGGTTGAGGGTTTAGGAATAGGGATAGCGTTTAGGGTTTAAGGTATAGTGTTGAGGGTTGAGGGTTTAGGGATAGGGTTTAGGGTTGATGGATTAGCATTTAATGTCAAGGTTAGGGTTAGAGTGTCAAGGGTAGATGGATTAGGGATAGGGTTTAGGGTTGAAGGTTTAAGGATTGAGGGTTGAGGCTTTAGGGATGAGGGTGTAAGGCTTAAGATATAGTGTCAAGTGTTGAGGGTGTAGGGATAGGGTTTAAGTTTTAAGGGTTAAGGGTTGAGGGATAGGGATTAAGGTTTAAGGTATAGTGTTGAGGGTTGATAGTTTAGGGATAGGGTTTAGGTTTGAGGGATTAGGGTTTAGGGTTGATGAATTAGGGTTTAATGTTGAGAGTTGAGGGTTGAGGGTTAAGGGTTGAGGGATAGGGTTAATGGTCAAGGGATTAGGGTTAAAGAAGAGTGTCGAGGGTAGAGGGATTAGGGATAGGGTTTAGGGTTGAAGGTTTAAGGATTTAGGGTTGAGGCTTTAGGGATGAGAGTTAATGGATTAGGGTTTAATATATAGTGTCGAGTGTCAAGTGTGTAGGGATAGGTTTTAGGGTTCAAGTTTTAAGGGTTAAGGGTTGAGGGATCAGAATTAAGAGTTGAGGGATTAGGGTTTGATGTTGAGGGTTGAGTACATTCAAGTTTAAGGGTTAAGAGTTTCAGGATAGGGTTGAGGGTCAAGGGATTAGGGTTAAAGTAAAGTGTTGAGCGTATAAGGATTAGGGTTAGGGTTGGAGGGTTTAGGGATAAGGGATTAGGGTTTAAGGTATAGTATCGAGCCCGTTCAGGGTCTAGGAATAGTGATAGCATTTAGGGTTTAGGGATGAGGGATTAGAGTTGAGGGATGAGGGATTAGGGTTGAGGGTTGAGGATTAAGGGATTAGGGTTTAGGAATAAGGTTTAGGGTTGAGTGTTGAGGGATTAGGGTTTAAGGTATAGTGTTGAGGGCTTAGGGATAGGCTTTAGGGTTAAAGGATTAGAGTGAATGGTTGAGGGATTAGGATTTGACGTTAAGGGTTGAGGGTTGAGGCTTTAGGGTTTAGGGTTTAGGGGTAGGGTTGAGGGTCGAGGGATCAGAGTTAAGGGTTGAGGGATTAGGGTTTAATGTTGAGGGTTGAGTACATTGAGGTTCGAGGGTTAAGGGTTTCGGGATAGGGTTGAGGGTCGAGGGATTAGGGTTAAAGTAGAGTGTCGAGGGTATAAGGATTATGGATAGGGTTAGAGGGTTTAGGGATAAGGGATTAGGGTTTAAGGTATAGTATTGAGCCCATTGAGGGTTTAGTAATAGGGATAGCATTTAGGGTATAGGGATGAGGGATTAGAGTTGAGGGATGACGGATTAGGGTTGAGGGTTGAGGGATTAGGGTTTAGGGTTGAGGGTTGAGGGATTAGGGTTTAAGGTATAGTGTTGAAGGTTTAGGGATAGGGTTGAGGGTTGAGGGATTAGAGTGAAGGGTTGAGGGATTAGGATTTGACGTTAAGGGTTGAGGGTTGAGGCTTTAAGGTTTAGGGTTTAGAGATAGGGTTGAGGTTCGAGGGATTAGAGTTAAGGGTTGAGGGATTAGAGTTAAGGGTTGAGGGTTGAGGTTTGAGGGTTGAGGGTTTAGGGATAGGGTTGAGGGTCAAGGGATTAGAGTTAAGGGTTGAGGGATTAGGGTTTGACGTTGAGGTTTGAGATTCGAGGGTCAAGTGTCGAGGGTCGAGGGTTTCAAGATAGGGTTGAGGGTCGAGGGATTAGGGTTAAAGTAGAATGTTGAGGGTATAAGGATTAGGGATATGGTTGGAGGGTTTAGGGATAAGGGATTAGGGTTTAAGGTATAGTATTGAGCTTGTTGAGGATTTAGGAATAGGGATAGCATTTAGGGTTTAGGGATGAGGGATTAGAGTTGAGGGATGATAGATTAGGGTTGAGGGTTGAGGGTTTAGGGATAAGGTTTAGGGTTGAGGATTGAGGGATTAGGGTTTAAGGTATAGTGTTGAGGGTTTAGGGTTGAGGGATTAGAGTGAAGGGTTGAGGGATTAGAATTTGACATTGAGGGTTGAGGGTTAAGGCTTTAGGGTTTAGGGTTTAGGGATAGGGTTGAGGTTCAAGGGATCAGAGTTAAGGGTTGAGGGATTAGGGTTTGACGTTGAGGTTTGAGTACATTAAGGTTCGAGGGTTAAGGGTTTTGGGATAGGGTTGAGGGTCGAGGGATTAGGGTTAAAGCAGAGTGTTGAGGGTATAAGGATTAGGGATAGGGTTAGAGGCTTTAGGGATAAGGGATTAGGGTTTAAAGTATAGTATCAAGCCTATTGAGGGTTTCAGAATAGGGATAGCGTTTAGGGTTTAGGGATGAGGGATTAGAGTTGAGGGATGACGGATTAGGGTTGAGGGTTGAGCGATTAGGGTTTAGGGATAAGGTTTAGGGTTGAGGGTTGACAGATTAGAGTGAAGGGTTGAGGGATTAGGATTTGACGTTGAGGGTTGAGGGTTAAGGCTTTAGGGATAGGGTTGAGGGTCGAGGGATTAGAGTTAAGGGTTGAGGGATTAGGTTTTGACGTTGAGGGTTGAGGTTCAAGGGTTGAGGGTTTAGGGATAGGGTTGAGGTTTGAGGGATTAGAATTAAGGTAGACAAGGAGTGACTAAGAGACATAGAGAGGGGAGAGGTAGAGAGGTGAGGGGGAGAGATAAGTGAGATATAAAACATGAGCTAATGGAACTAGAGGTGAGATATTGTAAAGGTGCTATCAAAGGTGAGATAGGTACAAATATTTATGGATCAATCTATAGCAGGACAAAACACGAGTGCGTTATAACGCACTCGCATTTTTTCCTGCTATAGAAATGGCAAAAAAGTGTTGACCCCCGTGATCCAAGCCCACATGCTCTATTTTCATTCTGATTATACGCATGCTCCGACAAAAGAGAAGTGCTTTCATGCTGTTGGGAAGTTCACATGCACATTTTACACATTCTACCACCTTTGCATGATCTTTCCACCACCTTTTCTACTTTGCCAACTTGAGGAGGAAATAACATAGTTTTCACACCAAGTTTGATATATATCTATTCAAGTTTCAATTTTTGTAGTGTTGCAATGTTAATTGTGATTCAATTTTAGGAATTTAACATTATAGATTGGTTAATAGTATTGTTGTTAGTAATTATATTTGAGTGTTATTCAATTTAACATTGAAAAGGAAGCAAGTGGTGAAAAACTCAAATTGTTGAGGAGTTTGATGCAAGAAGAAAAAAACACTACATAATTGGGTACTCTCTCCATTCGAATCTTCATTTTTTAGGTATGTCAAGTCTTTAAATGCATGTTCTTTACATTTTCCTTAATTCTATTTGAATTACTTTATCATGCTTTATCATACATGTTTAAAATAGACACATTCCCAATCAAGAAAGCAGCCTACAATCTCACATGATGCCATGTATATTTTCTACACTTGGGCTCTTTAATAATTATGTGTAATAAATAGAACTTAACATACCATGATGTCAAACTATACAAGAATAAATCCTTACAACATAATAAATATACAATCCCACTATTATCTTGTATTCATTTCTTAGGAACTAATATTGGTCTCTTTATCATGCTACAGATAAATTCTCCATCATGCCAAGGAAACGATCAAGAATTAAACCAACACAGGAAGAGATAGAAGCTAAGAATGCAAAAAAAACAGTGGCTATGAGGGAACTTCGTGAGAAGAGGAAATTGCACATGATAAATAAAGACATGTCAATTGAAGAGGAACCACAACCATCACAAAGAGATATGGTATTGGCGGCACAAAGAGAACGAATGCAAAAACTTTGTGTTACGAGAGATTTGAATACCATAGTTGGAGACACGTCCTCTACCACAAGTCAACATGTAGGGACACCATCTACCACATCTCAAGTTGAGAGTACATCATCACTCACATATGATGAAGGAGGTACACCATCGTTCCCACCTCAACCTCAAGGTATGTCATCTATTCCATCTTCGATCAAAGGTATGCCATCTAGCCCATCTCATTTAAATATTGATAAAATTCCTAATGTTGAGATGAATTTACCTAACTTAACACCACCTAGAATTTTGCATAGAAAGCCAAAGTATTTGATTGATATTGATGAGAATATTTTGCAGCCAATGGAAGATAAGATTCCAAAATGCACTTGTAGAAGATATGCTCATAAGATTTAGAGATTGTTCCTTGAAAAGTTAAATGAGGCTACAAGATGTCAACTATTCATTGAAATGATGCAAAATATAAAGTATAGGTCCATCATGAAGATTCTTGGATTGAGAACATCAGAGGCTTCAAGTGAAAAATCTATTGTCAAAAATCTAATGAGTGTGTATGAGAGTGTGGGTAACACCTCACGCACAAAAGATAGTAATGCAACACGGCGTGTGATTACATCGACTATAGTAAGTAGTCAAACAAGGAAAGCTCGTCTCATTAGAAAGACAAGTCAAGAATTGAGAATTAATAGAAAAACTTTATCAAGAGCTGTTGGAAGATGCCAAAGAATTGAGGACACTAATGTCAATGAATTATGGGCATTCTCGGGGAGACTACCACGAAAAGATAAACTAATTGTTGAAGCATTGAGATCACTAATTGAAGACTTTTGGAAGAATTACACAAGGGTATCTCAGAATCAAAGAGATGTGGTAAGAAGGAGAATCGGTAGTCAGAATTATGAGCCACATCCAAAGCATTTTTTGGATGAGACTCAAACACAATTTTATGGTAAACTTCTAGAGAAGTATCCTCATATTAAAATTTGTCAAAGATATTTTGAAATGCTAAAACCTTTCTATGTCAAGATAAATCACACATGCACTACTTGTTGTTGTAGATTACATATTGAATTTTCTAACCATTTTGATGTTTATAGGTCTATATGTTTAGATATGCATACTAACAATGTTTTGCAGGGTTGTGCCATACATGCCCCACCAACATCTTCAAGAGACTTCATATCAAGAATTTTATGTGAAAGAAAGGAAGGTCAAATATTCTACAAGAAATTATGCTTGGATGGCACATGTCATCATTGCGGTGGTTTGCAACATTTGCCAATATGTGAACATATGGAAAGAACACACGCGGTTGGAAATGAACTAGTAGAGTTTGGCAAGTATAAAATAGTGGCATACAATACAAAAGATGGTAAAGAAGCAAAGATGTGTGAATTGGTTATTGAAAAGATTTTAGTGTATCAATTTATGTCTATATTTCATGACAACATAGTGTATGAGTATGCAAGACATGCCCATAGAGCTCGATGGTTGGACTTGCAATTCAAGTTATGCAAGGACACATTTCTGGTTGGTAGCATTATTTTAGTCATCAACTTTGCAGAGAACTATAGTCTATAGCCACAGCGTGAGGTCCAATCACAATATTACAACTCCACACAGGTTTCTATATTTGTGCACATCGCATTCATTCATGCGAATGATAGTACAGAGGATGACAAAAAGATCATAAGGGAGTATAACTTCTATATTAGTGATGATCACATGCATTCTATAGAGTTCGTGCAAGGTTACTTTCAGGTGTTCTACAATGATTTGGCTAGAAGGGGCATATTGTTCAGTCAGCATATCATATGGTCAGATAACTGTGCGTCACAATTCAAGAACTCGTAGAATTTCTATTGGCTGAGTAGGAGGCATAATTTTACAGGTATTCAGCATATGTGGAACTTTTGTGAGGCTGGGCATGGAAAGGAGGAGTATGATGGTGCAGGAGCATGTATCAAAAGAGCCATAGCATGAGAAGAGTTAAAGTATAAAGACAATGCAAAGTTGACAGATGCAAAATTGATTGTCAAGTGGTGTAATGCTTCCATGGGTCTAGGCAATGAAGCTAAGTCTTCAGTTTGTATATTTTTTTGGTTGATAGATGATACTAACATTGCACCATATGAGGATTGTTCTACACTGACAAGATCAAATGAGATGCACTCTTTCAGAAGCTCAATTGCAGATTCATGGAGTATCCATATGCGAAAGATGTCATGCTTTTGTTCTTCATGTATAATTCAAGCCTGGGATGAGTGCGAGTCAAAGGAGTGGGTTGACGAATGGCATTTAAGTTATCTTAGCCCACTTGACACGTATCGACCCCCGACGGCACTAGAACTAACACAGATCGAATCATCAGTTGACTTTGACCACATATCAGAACTAGTTCAACTAGATAGTATAGGGCACGTATATGCCTCTAATTTCATCTAGTTCAACCAGGTAATGTCATCTTACTTTGTAGTGTTTTTGTAATGTTGATTAATTTCATCTAATTTGCTACACATATCAATGTAGGGCACGTATATGCAGTTATTGTAGATGAAGATAATGAAGAGGGAACAGATTATTACTTGTCATTGTGTTGAGGCCAAAAATAAATTGGAGGCCCTAGTTACAGATGGAGAAAACATCGAATACCCTATAGGCTTAGTGGTTATTACTGGAACATGGCTTAGAAGGTACCCACATAAGAGTGTTAATGTTTGGTTATTTCAGGACTTTGACATGCATCGGAAGATTCTTCATTACTTGAACCTTATCGTGGCATCCAATGTTCATTTGATAAAGTATCAGGGTAGACCTTTGAACAAAATCTTGTGGAAGGTGCGTGAGTCTGACCATGAAGCAATACTTGACACAATAAAGAGTAGAGCAGACTCGGATGGTTCATTGGATTAATTTGTAAGTATTCACATTGATTTTGTAAAGTCATGTTACATTGAGTTGTAAGCATGCACATTAATTTGTAAGTTTTGTCTTTTTTATTTCCTACTGCATTTTTACACATATACACATTTTTACATCATCATGTTATGCATTTTTGGTGTCTTGCTCCTAATGCGACCAAACTGATAGTTCCAACGCATCTGGATGGGTATGTTTAGGCTAGGCATTGTTCTATTTTTGACCCAAACATGTCGAAACAGTCCAAGCTACATTGTACCAATGATATCCCTGAAGAGTCCAAAGTGCAAAAATGCAGCAATCTTTGACGAGATGTTACTCAAAAATCGTGTCACTTAAAAACATTCTATTTAAGGCAACACAATCACATAGAGTGCCTCTACAATAATCTCTCTCAATTTTTTATATCTCTGAGGCATTTGCCCGTGGTGAAAAGTTTTCTACTACCCCAAAAATTGTTAGGAGGCAGTGTAAAGTTGCAAAGGGTGTAACTTTTGTTCTTCTCCTTGTGTGGCCAAATTGATAGTTCCAACGCATCTAGATGGGTACGTTTACGTTAGGCATGGTCCTATTTTTCACCCAAACATGTCGAAACAGTTTGAACTACATTGTACCGACGATATCCCTGAAGAGTCCAAAGTGCAAAAAGGTAGCAATCTTTCACGAGATGTTACTCAAAAACTATGTCACTTAGAAACGTTTCGTCTAAGGTAACACAATCATGTAGAGTGCCTCTATAATAACTTCTCTCAGTTTTTTATATCTCTGACGCATTTGCCTGTGGTGAAAGGTTTTCTGTTGCCCAAAAATCATCAAAAGGAGGTAGTGTAAAGTTGCAAAGGGGTGTAACTTTCATCCTGCTCTTAATGCGACCAAACTGACTATTACAACACATCTGGATGGGTACATTTACGCTAGACATGGTCCTATTTTTCACCAAAATATGTCAAAACAGTCTGAGCTACATTGTACCGATGATATCCCTGAAGAGTCCAAAGTGCAAAAAGGCAACAATCTTTGACGAGATGTTACTCAAAAATTGTGTCACTTAGAAACATTCTGTTTGATGTAACGTGATCATGTAGAGTGCCTCTACAATAACCTCTCTCATTTTTTTATATCTCTGAGGCATTTGTCCGTGGTGAAAGGTTTTCTGCTACCCCAAAAATCATCAGGAGGCAATGTAAAGTTGCAAAGGGATGTAACATTCGTCCTCCTGATGTGACCAAACTGACTATTCTACCGCATCTGGATGGGTACATTTATGCTAGGCATGGTTCTATTTTTCACCCAAACATGTCAAAACAGTCCGAGCTACATTGTATCGACGATATCCCTGAAGAGTCTAAAGTGCAAAAAGACAGCAATCTTTGACGAGATGTTATTTGAAAATCGTGTCACTTAGAAATATTCTGTCTAAGGCAACGCGATCACGTAGAGTGCCTCTACAATAACCTCTCTCAATTTTTTATATCTCTGAGGCATTTGTCCATGGTGAAAGGTTTTCTGCTGCCCCAAAAATCGTCAGGAGGCAGTGTAAAGTTGCAAAGGGGTGTAACTTTCATCCTTCTCCTGATGCAACCAAAATGACTGTTCCAACGTGTCTGAATGGGTACATTTACATTAGGCATGGTCCTATTTTTCACCCAAACATGTTGAAACAATCCGAGCTACATTGTACCGTCGATATCCCTGAAGAGTCCAAAGTGTAAAAAGGCAGCAATCTTTGACAAGATGTTACTCAAAAACTGTCACTTAGAAATATTTCATCTGAGGTAATGCGATTACGTAGAGTGCCTCAACAATAACCTCTCTCAGTTTTTTATATCTCTAAGGTGTTTGCCCGTGGTGAAAGGTTTTCTGCTGCCCCAAAAATCGTCAGAAGGAGGCAGCGTAAAGTTGCAAAGGGGTGTAACTTTTATTCTTCTCCTTGTGTGGCCAAACTGATAGTTCCAACGCGTCTAGCCGCCAATGTGAGGTTTTTTTGATAGCAAAGGGCACCTTGATTCATGATGTTGAATCTCCTTCCTTCTAGGTGCCAAAATGGGTAGTTTAGACAAGAAAAGGTGCCTTAGTATACTTAGCTCATTTCTTGGCAATTTGATGGCTTCAATCACTTGTTCAAACCTATAGGAGACCATTTTACACTTAGGCGCTAGATCTTAGGATTTAGAACATCTTCCTTCAAGGCACCAAAATGAGGTTATTTAGACACAAAAGTGTGCCTCCATACAAGATGCTTATTCTCCTTCCACTTAGGTACTCATTCATGATGATCCAAATGACAATAGGCACCTAGACTTCCTTTGGTAAGATTTAGTCATTTTGAAGGTTCTAACACTAGGTGCTATAGTTGGAAGTGATTTGAAGTTCATTTTCTTGTAGGCACCCAAAATGGATGGTGGAGACAAGAAAAGGCGCCTAGGCTTCTTTTGACAATTTCTAAAGTCTTCCTAAGTTATATTATGTTATATTGACCCTTAGGCACAAATGGATGATCTAGGATGACTTTAGGCGCATATCCAAGGTGATATATTTCTAGGCGCAATCTTGACTAAGTTTAGACTTCACTTTACATCAAGGCACCAAAATAGATAGTTTAGAGAGAGGTAAAAATGCGCCTAGAGGTATGATGCTCAGTTTGATGTGTTTGATCAACTTTGATAATCAAGATGAATTGCCTCCCTTAAGGTGTCCTCTTTTATACTTTGAAACATCCTTTCAATATCAAGGCACAATTTTGAGGTTGTTTGGATGATGAAATGTGCCTTGAGTTCTAGGTGGAGTTTTGAGGTTGTGCAAGTAGAGAAATGTACCTAAGGTCTTAAAGCAAATTTGCGCCTAAAATTGAAAATCCCCAAGGTATGACTTATGGAAGCCTATAGCCCCAATGTTATGTGGCATACTAAAATTAGGTAAGACTCAATGTAATCTCATAACCTTGCCTTATATGCAAGAGGAATTACATTTAATAACCACAATGGTCATCAGGTGCTCATAAGCATATGATTTTGACTATCTTATTCAATTGACCAACTCATAAAGAATATGGATCAGCATACTCATTTGAATATTTTCAATTGAGCAACTCATAAAGAATATTAATATTTTCTGTTCAACATGATGATTCAATTTTTTTAAATACAACTTTTATCTTTTAGTTCCAAAATGAGATTTAGGTGATACTTGAATAACAATAGCTAGCTTATTGGATCAACAAACATCCTATGTAATACAATTGGACTTTAAATATTTGAAGTAGCCATCTACAAATATCCATTCAAACATGGATTTATAATGCAAGTATGGACGCCATCAATAAAAAAGATTTGTATTAACCAAATATCCATATAGGCATACATCAATATCTGTCGATATAAGTATAACATATATACAACATAGCCATATAGGCATACAATGTCAACTATATATAATACAAAATATATGTCCACAAATGCCATATAGGCATACAACAAAGGAACACAATAAAAAGGCATTCCCCTCTAGCTGGTGAAGAGAATAGATCATGGGTAGCCATTGATCTTCTAGGGGATGGAGACGCGCATGTGGGTGGTCTACTACGAACCCGAGGGCTGCTCCTCCTATTTAGTTCTTCCTGCATCTTTAGTTGTTACAATAAAATGTATAGACATTAATATATAGAAATTACATGTTATAAAAAATGAAACATTTAACAAAATAATCACTTACTGCTACCATATAATATGTCTCCTCACTTGCCTCAGTAGCAGGAATAGGTCGTGGTGATGTCATGTCCTATAGAAACTATCCAGATAGAAATTAAACTTCAAATCAATAATCTTTTGATTTTTCAAAAATAAACAACTATAACAATAAATGTAAATTGAAATTTACTAATCTACCTCATACTCCTATCAATGCCATGGAGCTATGAATCGCAGAGGTCACACCATGCTCCATTGCCCTATGAACATCGGGAGGTCTCCGCAGCCTACATCATCTGGAAATAAAACAACATTATTCAATTACAAAAACTATAATGGTGATGCAAATCATGGCTTCTAACATACACACACATTCATCTAAACATGGAAGTACACACAATAAAGCACACAAGTCACATACAAAAATTAGTAAGTACAATTCATTCATTAAACTATTTATTTTATTACCTTCGTGAAGCTTTGAAGTCCACCACCACTGGCAGGTGTTGCCGTGAAATCTACAATATTAACCTATTCAACATCCAAAATTAAATATTAGAATACTATTCATATAACGATGCTATTCACATGTAATATTTATAATTGTTTACTAGTTACATACCTCGACAGTAGATGATCTAGTGTAATATGTAGGTGGAGAACCACTAAAAACTGCATCAATGCTATGACTCTGAAATTTCATTAAAATCATCAAACTAAATTAGTTAATCTTGCATTTCAAAAATAAAATTTAATAAATTAAATTCAATAAACTTGCTAATATTTACTTGAGTATCAAGGCAGAAAGTCTCACTCAGGAGGGTATCTGTCATCACCATCTGCTCAGTTGCAGATGTAGCCTATGCACCTGCGTTCTGACTATCCATGGGGTCATAACCAAATGCTAACCCGCAAGTCTGACAAGTATGGGGTGGGACCCTACTCCTCGCACTATCTCCCAACCCACTCTGTGTTGCAGGACTGGCATGCTCTATGATGCTCTAGGTTAAGGCACTAATGGACTGAAGTGTATCGACCTCAACACTCTCCTTCACAATGGAAGGGATAGCAACATGCTCATGGGCTGGTCTACTGATTACTCGTCTCATTGCCCGTTGTGGGTCAACACGTGCCCCTGGTCTATCTTGTGCTGACCCCCCACCTCTACTCTGGAAGTCCCGCATATCAAAATAGTTTGGCACTTTATTGAGAACAAACTCGCAGTAGAGTTTCCTCAAAAAGTATTGCAGGACCTCATTATTATTGCATGGAGGATGGTCAAAAACCATCCACCACCTCTGCCCAAAATTGTCCCTTATCGCTTGGTTGTTGCACCAATGGATAGGGAACCTCATGCATGTAATGGGTGGAGGTTGATTTGTTTATGGGTTTGTGAAAATCGAACACAAGTCTGATTTTATAATTTGTAAATTTTTCACATCTTGGTATGACAGCTTGTCTGCATAATAGTCTCTAAACTCTCTCCTTTTATCCATCCAACTAGATATTTGCTTGCTAATTGAATCTACATTTGATAACATAGATTCAAGAGTTTCAGCAAGCGTGGACCTATGCAAGGTTGAAGTGGAAGGATCTTTCAACCTTGCAATTATATCTTCAATTTCTTTTTTGTTGTTCTTAATTTGCCCCATTATATTTTCTTGTGTTCCAGGGGCATCTCAAGGAATGGATGGATGAGGTTGTTGTTTCGTAGGTATTTCCTCCTCAAGATTTTATGGATTTTGAGGAGGAGGAGGAGGTGCATTAACATTTTCTGACAATTAACAAAATATACATAAAAAATCAACTCAAACCTACCTATTTAGAAACAAATTCAAAAAAAAAACAAATAAAACTCACTCCTTTGGTGTGCTCAATGTCGTGGCGGCATTTTGGCGATGAATCAACAAAATTTTGGTGTTGAATTATCTTTTCCAAAACGCGAGCGCGTTTCCTAGGGTTTGTAGGCCACGGGTATAGAGGAGAAAAACATAAATGAAATGAGATGAAAATCTTTTTTATTTATTTATAGTTCATAATGCGCTCGCGTTATGGTTTGGTTTTGACGAGCCTTAGGCTCGTCATTACCAACCCATAACACGAGCGCGTTATAACACGCTCGCATTATGTATTAATTTTTTTTAAAAATAATTTGGCTACTTTTTGGCCCCCCATCGTTTTGCACTTACCCAGTGGTAAGGGTGATCCTAATACTCATGTGGCAGCATTCACAACTATGTGTAGTGATTTCTTTTTCTACGAGGACTTTTTAGGAAAACTCTTTCTACGATCCCTCAAAGATATTGCCTTGGAATGGTTTTACTCATTACCTCCAAATTCAATATACTCTTTCTCACATCTTGTTGATCAATTCTTACAACATTTCCAAGCAAATATTGGACCTTTGGTCTCATTGATTGATTTAGTTCATTGCAAACAAGGTCAGAAAGAGAAGTTAACTAAGTTCATTAGTCGATATCAAGCTCTTTTCGCATAGATATAGTATCTGATTATAGATGAGGATGTCCAAAAGGTTTTCATTAAAAATCTACAACCTAACATCTGTGAAAAAATCCTCTTGATGAAGTACAACTCTTTTCAACATTTATGCACAACTCTTTGTGATTACCAGCTTTCATCTAGTCATTATGAGAATTAAAACTCATTGGCTCAAGTTGGTCAATCCACACTTGGAACATCTCAAAACAAATTTAAGAGGAACACCAAGAGTTTCATCAAGATCAATGGACAACATTCGAATAATTTTCAATCATAGTTGTCAGCTATCAATAATCCTAAACGGGCACCCTTCCAATTTAGGCAACAAAAAAGATAGTTTACTCTATTATCAGATTCTCTCCAATCAATTATGAATCAAGCATTAAGCAATAATCTTTTGAAGCTTCCTCCTATTAAACCATTTGATAGCAACAAGATACAAGGACCTTCATTTGATGCCAATACTTACTATCACTATCACCACTCGCAAGGACATGACACTGAACGATGTATGCGTCTTAAACATGAAATTCAAGACCTCATCAATTCTAATGTAATACAGGTAACTGGTGTGAATGAAAATAGAAATAAGTCAGTTGCACCTTTGAATCAAAATTTACAGATCTTCACTAATCCTTTTCCTAAGCATAACGACAACAATATGGTAGAACAAAATACAATAGAGCAGAATGATGGTTACCTCGACTATGATGAAATAATTGGCATGATAGAAGTGGATATGAAAAACTCACCTCATCCATAAGGGAAAGGTATCTATGATGAGGTTCTTTCGCCATTATCCCTTATAGGATCGAGAAACAATTGGAATATACCAGATACACAAATTGAGCAACCTCGACAGGATAACATTAAGCAAAAAAAAGTCGTCACGATGGAAAGTATCCCATTTCATCACAAAAGGCTCCTTCATCAAGCAAATTAGAATAAGAAAGAAAAAGACCAGAAAAGAACAAGGCGGGCATCATCCGTAGGAACAGGTAATGATTCCCCTCCTCGCAAGCATCAAAAGAGTTCAAACATACATGGTGTTGGGAAGAATACACTACATAACTATTTCGGCAATGACAATCAAACAGGTACGAGTTTCTCACACATTTTACCACACTTGATGGAGCACCTTTCTAAGATGCTCGCAAACTTGGCTTCCTCTTAGATATATATGCTATGATATTGTGTCGTGTTGTGTTTCCCAGTGTTGTGCTATATGTTGTTTAGGTCTCTTTGGATGACCCTTGATACTCTTGTAAGGTCAAGGATACAAGGAGACCACCTCTGTTGTGACCACTCTTCTATTTGTTTCATCATTCTTCTATACTTCTCTCTCCTCTTTTTTATTGTTGTGTGTTGTGCCTTGGGGGCATAACATTGCAGAGGGTGTTTTGGGGCATCCTCCTATGTGGTGTTCCTAAGTCACTCTTGTCTCCTCTTTCATTTTTATTGTTTACATTCTTTAGTGACTCTACCTAGTTGGTGGATGATGAAAAATAATAAATACTGATAAGGACTATGTGTCCCTTCAACAAGAAAAGCAAAAATGGACCTAGTCCATATATGAAGATGGGGTTGATGTATATATCTGATGCTTGGCTGGTAGAATCAATCTATGTTATGATTCGTGTTGTGAAATCTCTTGTAACAAACCTTTTACAATACTCTTAATCTTCTTCTGTACACTTTGGTTGGTTTTGTATCTCACCTTGTTACTACACTCAATTCTGAGATACCTGCAGTATAGCCCAACGACTATACTCTGTTCCGAACCCACAAGTGTAGCCTTGGTGTTTGGTGTGATCTAATATATGATTTATACATAGCTTTCATGATTTAATTTGGTTATTATCTTAGAGTAAGATTTTCTAACCAAAGCTTATATGTTGTTGATTATCTTGGCAAACCTAATCTCGATGTGTTTGTAGGAACATTCGGTGATCATGGCACATGTCACTTTGGGGCATGGGTTTTGCGAAAGCTCTTGTTCCCTTCCATGTTTTCACTCTACCTTAATGTGCTTGATACTGGTAAGTGGGACCAACCACCTTAAGGTGGGGGCATATATAATGGTATCTGCTGATTACTTTTGAATTGACAAAGCATGTTTGTAAGCCCTCATCGCGAGGCGGGATTGTGTATCTCTTGAGCTAGTCCATATCCTTCTAAAGAAAAAAAGCCCTCATCGTGAAGCAGGATGGCATATCTCTTGAGCTAGTGCGCATCCTTTTATACCAAGCCATTTGTGGAAGGTAAGATGGTATATCTCTTGAGCTATTGAACATCCTTTTATACAAAGTCCTCATCATGAGGTAGGGTTGGATCTTGAGACATTCACCCTTAAGCATGTCTTTGGTGGTTGCGGTAGCATAGCTCAATCGTCAGGTGTGTCTGAAATGTGTTTTAGATGGTGGGACTTAGTAGTAAGCTCCTTCCCATCGCCCGTGTTTATCGTGTATAAAATGTATAGTATGTCAATGACGTATTATGTGGCACTCATGTATTCCGTGTGTCTTCCTTATGTGTTTGTTGTGTCTTCTCCTGAGTGTAGTCTAAAGTCGCGTAGCGATGAGCTCCCTCCACATTTGGGTTTTTATTTGGCGTCTCCCCCGTGGTGTGGTCTAAAGGCACATAGCGATGAGCTCCCTTTACCCCCTAGTTTAGGATTTGTTTAATTGATTAAATTAATGTATATTTTTTGTATTGCGTGACTGCACTCATGTCTTCTTTGTATATTGCATGCTTCATTGTATTCTCCATGTTTTGCGTGTTTCTCACTATCTTCCTTATGTCTTGCATGACTCTCATGTGTTTTCTAGTGCTTACCTAAGATTGGGGGCTAGAAATAGTTCTCCGACCTTTGGGTATGCTTTAGCTCAATATGCCTGGTGTGTTTGATGTGTTTTTCGGCTATACTTTAATGCATGCATTGAATTGTAAGATCATACATACATTAAAGTGGGGGCTAAATGTTATGGAGCAAAATGTTTCCCTATACCTTTTTACCTCCTAGTTTAGCTCCTAGGTCCCTGTGTTAACACTTTGCAAATTAAATCTTCATCTTGGAACAATTTCCCCTGAAACCCTTGTCAAATGGGAACTAGGGGCCCACTCTAACTCTTAATCATGACCAAAAAAGGGTCTTGGGACTTGGGCGCCCGCGCCCAAGTCCAACCTGATTTGTTGGAGTAAAATTTAATTCATGTCAGGTTGGGCCCTCTCAAAAGGTTTCCCTTTATCGACCTTCTTGATTTAATTTACGAATGTTATCAGGAAACCATATTTAAATAGGTTAATGTACTCATTTATGCAATAGATGGATAACGCAAACTTGTGATATTGAGTAAAGAGCATTCAAGGCCTTCATTGTGTTTCAAAGCATAATTGTGTTGTTATTGTGTTTATTTGTTGTAGATTTGGCTTCATCAATCCATCTCCTCATGATTTGAAGGATCTTCATCTCTGTGAGGGCTTCACCTCTAATGTGACAACAATTTGTGTTTCAATCATTTCATTTCATCATAGATTTGGCCTCTTCCCTCCTTAGGCACACACTCTATCTAACAAAGGTGTTGGAAGACTTGAATGTCCTTCTGGGGATTGACCAAGGCAAGCTCCTAAACACAACCCCCAAACCCCTTTCTTTGTGTGTGCAAGTTACAGGTGCGGGAGTTGGAAAAGTGTAGGTGCAGAGAAGTAGTTTTAAGGATAAGATTTTAGGATCTGAAAGAATCTTGCAAACATTCCTCCCTCCTGGACCAAGGTGCCCGCCCCGTAGTCCTCCTGACAAGTTTGGCTTCAGACTTAGGATCAGGATATAGTTTGCTACACCTTTCTACTCGAAATCTCCATAAATTCTGCCCCATTAGACTTGGGCGCCCGCTCTGTAGTCCACTAGGGTTTCATTTCTAGAAACTCAACTTCTGGTATATTTCTAATTATCCCTGAGTATCTTCTTGTCTGATTTTATGTAGCATTCTATCGGTTTATACCCGATTGCACTATAATTAGGGTTTGAGGCTTATTTGACCCAGGGTTTGGTAAATCTCTCAATCTAATCTATTCTTTCCATATCATTCTTGAGTACAAAATCAGCAGTTGAGTCCTCATCCATCTTACAGTGACTTGGCTCGGATTTGTCCTCAAATGTTATTGTGAAAGGAGGGTTTGATTTGATACACTTTAACATCATTCATCCCCTCTCCCCATTTTCACATATAACAAACATAATATATTGATTCTAAATCAATTGTTAGTGCATCATCCACTATTTCTAATCCCACAACATACCCATTCAAGCCTTCATCAGTCTTCCTACACTCATTGGTTATAGAGATACATTTATTTTTATTTATGTTTCCCACATTCAATTATTACAAATGATCAAAATATCAATATCAACTCTCATAATTAATTAGTCTAAATTAATTACATTGAGTAAGGGAGAGAATCATTTGATGCCATGATTGTGAGAGAAAAACTCCAAGTTGACATTATTTTAACATCCTCTTTAAATACAAATAAAATCTAAAGTAAATAAATAATTTATTTTCATTATAAATAATAAAAATACAAATAAAATTTATGGCCAAAACTATCTCAAAGTGCCTATTCCATTTATATCACAAATGAGTAAAATATAGGTGCCTTTCCAATGATATCTCTAGGCATCTTTTACATAGATTATCTAAGATAGGTATGTTTATAAGATAGGTATGTTATAAATAGTGATAAACATACCTATCTTAGATAAATCTATGTAAAAAATGTTTAGAGATATCATTCTCAAGACCCCTATTCCACTCTTATCACAAATCCAATAAAAAATAGACACCTCAAGAACATATCTCTAAACATTTTTTATATAAATTTATTTAAAATAAAATTTAATTATATTCTTTTTTCCTTCATAAAAAAATTAATTATACTTATATATAATTAACCTAAACTAAATATTAAAAATATAAAAATATATTTTATTTTACAATCACATTATCACCAATGAAACTACTTCAAGTGACGCCAACAGTGGTATTAACAAAAAATGAAACCGATAGATGGACCAGTGAATATGAGTTCAATCGTCTTGCACCGGTTAAGACATTCGCAATGGTCGATCTCCCAAGGCAGGTCTTTGTTTGCCAAAGGGAACGCCTTCGACGTAATTAATTTTACAATCATATTATCACCAATGAAACTACTTCAAGTGACACCATCAGTGGTATTAATGAAAAAATGAAACTGACAAATAGACAATGAATATGAGTTCAATCGTCTTGCACTAGTCTAAGACATTCACAGCGGTCGATCTCCCAAGACAAGTCTTTGTTTGACAAAGGGAATGCCTTCGACGTAATTAAAAATATAAAAATATATTTTATTTTACAATCACATTACAACTCATTCATCTAAATTAAATTTATTCATCATTATAATTAAATGATTCCTAACTCATTCATCTAAATTAAATTTATTCACCTAATATATTAATACAATTGGTAGTTTATCCCATCACAAATTCTATATTTCTTAGTGTGTGGGTTATCTAAATCCCCTTATAACTGTCTAGAAAGGGACCCAAATGTCAACAATCTTGACACTAAATTTGTGTCCCTTCACTTGACTCCACAAATTCCACGTTTGAATTGTGATGATGCCACAAGATTCTCTTCGACTTCTCGCTGAATCAACACAATCTGGGTTAGGTACAAGCTAATTCATGGTTTTAGACACCTAATATTGGGCACACATTACGAGGCTCTGTCAAATGGACATGCAAAACAAAAACCTAATCCTATACCCATAACACACGTGGACACCATCATCAAGATTCATGACCTCAAATCCTCATTTGCCTGCCCATTTAGGCAAAATTAACGCTCCTGCGCCCACTCTGGCCGCAGAGATCGTCCACAAGACCCACATGAAATATTATAACAACCACAAAAGCAGGGCTTGAAGGAAAACAGAGCTGGAATTTGGAGTTGGGACCCCTGGTTTTCATTGTTGTTTTAATCTGTCACGGCTTTCCCAGCAACCAATGTATTTGGTAAAAGGCTGTAATCACAGAGAATAAATGCAAGTGTTTGGAGGGCGAGAGTTGTTGCAGATCTCAACTTCGTTTCTTCTTTAGATTATAAGGTGTTGGAGTACCCATTTGGCTATTTTTCCATCGGCTTGCTTTTTTCTCTGCTTAATAAGGTGGGCATTGGGCAATCTTTGAGTGGATTCAATGAAGCGGTCAACTACAGTGTCTAATTTTGGATTATTATATTCGAGCATTATTTTTATATAATTGCCATTGTTTGTTTGTGCAACAATTGCCCTGACCTTCTGGGCCCTTTTGGGTACTTTTTTATCGACATTTAAATACATCTTAATTGTGCTCTGTATTTAAATAAGGTGTTGAAGTTTCATTGGTGTGGGCTTAGAGTGTGAGCTATGCAGCTTTATTCTATTTAAATTTTTGGTCTGTGGGTTATGCTACAGAGTCTCCAATGCTCACTTTATGACTAAGAAATCCCATTTAGAAGGGATCTGTGGATGGAAAATCTTAAATACCCAGTGTTTTGTTTTCTATAGTTTTGCTGGATTTAGAGTTTAATGGGAGTTGGATCCCTAGGTAGAGATCAGTTTCTTCCACAGGTTGTTGCAAAGGAAAGCTTGCTGGTATTAGAGGATCAATTCGAAATCTTGAAAGCTTGTCATGTTTGAGAAAGCCAAGGAGCATTTGGAGAGCTGGAGTTTTGATCACAAGTTGGAGAAAATCAGAGGGTACTTGGGAATCAGAAAAGTGGTGCGTGGATCACTCCCAGGAGTTGCACATTGAAGCTATTTTCAATGAAGAAAGGAAAACTGGAAGTTCATGGGGGAGGTCGGTTGAAATTCATACATATTCTACTGGGATTTGCTGGTATTTATTTGTTGTTTCTTTCCTTGGAATTTACCGAGCTATTCAGACCCAGTTCGCTTGTCAGTAGAGATGAGGGTAAAAAGAGTATTGATGACTTAGTCAGAGAGGGTTTTGGAGATTTGGAGAATGAATTGGGGGAGCATGACAAGGTTTTATTCAAGTCAGTCTACAAGGACACATTTCATAAAAGCGTAGATGACAGCCAAATCAACAATGCTCCTCAAAGACCGCAGAAGGAGTCATTCAGGGTATTGCAAGGTACAGTACCGGACGGTAAGGATGTCATTAAGACTGAATATGGTCGAATATCTGGTGCCATTCTTGATCAAATGAATAAAACAAATGGCATGTCTGAACTACAACGAATGGCAAATGATGCTTGGGTCATTGGATTGAAGGCATGGAAAGAAGCAGAAGCAACTGTTTTGCAAGGAAATCAAAGCAATGGGGACAAGGTAGGTGAATTAGTAGAAATTTGTCCCCAATCAATATCATTATCTGGCGACGAAGTTGAAAAGTCCTTACGCCTCATGCTTCTTCCCTGTGGATTGACATTGGGTTCTTCCATAACATTGATAGGAAAACCTCGCCCTGCTCACAATGACAACTTATTATCCACACTCGTCTCTCAATTCATGCTTGAACTGCAAGGTCTCAAGACAGTTGATGGTGAGGAACCACCCAGAATTCTGCATTTCAATCCCAGGCTGAAAGGTGACTGGAGTGGTAGGCCTGTCATAGAACAGAATACATGCTACAGGATGCAATGGGGAACAGCTCAAAGGTGTGAGGGTTGGCGATCAAGGGACGAAGAGGATGCCGGTAAGCATCCTTTGTTCGTTAGTAAAATGTACTTTGAGGTACTACACAAGAGACATAAAGTTAGCTTTGTAGCAAACTTGAAGCTCAAGGGAATTTTAGAAAAAGAATTAGTCTATGAAAAATGTTATCTTGGATCTTTATATGCAAACTTTCCCTCAAATTGGAGTAAATGGTCTTTCAAATGTCAAAAGACACTATCTTTTCTTTGGTTCATCTTTGCTCTGGTTAATATGCATTTTATCTCCAGTAAATCCTTAAAAATAAAGGCCAAGAGTATGGCCGCCTTCATTTCTATTAGAAGTAAATTTAGATCATCAGGAGCCATAGGGTGGAAGGTAAATTCATAGCATGCACTAAAATATCAAATGAAGTTGCAGCAAAAATCGGCTATCACAAGAAACTATGCATCGTGATTAGCAAATACAAAATGTAGCAGTAACCAACATAAGGATTTGGATCTGGCCTGTGTGATAATTGAATTTAACTGCACAGAACACAAAGTGACTACTTATTTCCCAAGATATTAGTGGTTCCTCTGATTTGAAATGCCTCTATATTAAATTATTTTGAGACTCTTTCCTTGTATATAGTAGCTGAAGGATTGCCATTTTCTGCATTTTGACAGTTGATGGATCTGTTAAATGTGAAAAGTGGATACGAGATGACGACGATGGTCCAAAAGAATCAAAGACTACATGGTGGTTGAATCGATTTATTGGTCGTGAAATGAAGCCAGCAATGGATTGGCCATTTCCTTTTGTAGAAAACCGCCTGTTTGTACTTACCTTAAGAGCAGGATTGGAAGGTTATCATATGAACGTGGATGGCAGGCATGTCACCTCATTCCCATATCGAACTGTGAGTTGCTGTAACTTTACCATTTTTTCTCATTATAAATATGCTTAAGCAATTAAAAGATCATGTTTCTGGAGATTAAGTGACCTGACATTTTCTAAACATTGATTCTTATTTCCCAGAGATCTGAACTTGATAGACAATATTTGTAACAGACGATTCAGCCCCTATCATAGTTTATTGTGAATCTAGTTTTTAAATCCAGGAAGTGTCAGCCCTCATATTAAAAGAAAGGAGTGACAACATAAAAGTGATTACTTTAGATTCATTATATTCCAACCTGAGACTTATTTCTCTGCTAGGATATATCTTGTTCACAATCCTTGCTCTTTGTATTTTATGGCATTTTCTGAAGCATTTGTCTGCAAACATTGATTTTGTTTTTGGGACAGGGATTTGTTCTCGAAGATGCAACTGGCTTGTCAATAAATGGTGACATAGATATTCATTCTGTCTTTGCTACATCCTTACCAACATCTCATCAAAGCTTCTCAAATCAAAGAATCTTGAATAAGTCAAAGCTATTGAAAGCCCCTCCTTTCCCTGAAGGTCCTGTAGATCTTTTCATTGGAATACTTTCTGCGAGCAATCATTTTACAGAGCGCATGGCTGTGAGGAAAACATGGATGCAGTCAGAGCTTATCAGATCATCAAAAGTGGTAGCCCGCTTTTTTGTTGCAGTGGTAAATGCAATGATCATTGCTTTGGTTTCTGCGTTTTTTTCCAAATTACATTTTAAACTTGACAATGATGAGCTGTGGAATTGAAAAGTTGTATCCTTTGTATTTCATTTGATATATTGAATTTTAACTTTGGTCCATAAGGTCTTTTTAAATGCCTAGAAGAGATGCTTGGTAAGTGCAATAAATATTGCTTTGGTCACAATAATTTTCTTCAAAATTTTATTTTAAACTTGGTGCCAACAGGCTTTGAAATTACCAAATTTTATTTTTTATATTCCATTTGTTGCGTTGAATTTCAACTTTTTTGATGTATAAGGCCTTTTTTAAAGATTTAGAAGAGATGTATAATTCAACTATCTGATGTCTTGGACTGCTTTTCCACAGAAATTGTAATGTTATTAGTCCCTTGCTATTGAATGCAAGTTGAGACATCCACCGTCAAATACCTCACAGGTGACAAATATGCAGACAATAAGCTAAGTGACACATCTGTTTAAATACTTTTAGTAAGCAGTTGCATTAGTAGACCGTTTCAATAAAATAAGTGCACTTGATTCATATAAGAAGACTAATGGTGGACAAGAGGCAGCAAACTCGTTCTTCACTTCTGTGTAGATACACTTTGGATTTCCCAAATCCATCATTTTAGATGGATTCTGAAGACTCTTGGACAGGTTTTGGACCACATTGGGGAAAGATGGATGCCAAGTTTAAGAGATCGACTGTTTTCCATCTATAAATGGATAGCCAAACTGAAGTAGTGAATAAATCATTGTTGTAGCTTTTGAGAGGATATAACAGGAAGCATCCAAACACTTGGGATGAGAATTTGGCACACATTCAACATTCCTACAATAGGCGGTGCACACTTCTACACAAATATCTCTATTTGAGTTACATTTTAGATATCTATTTCACACACAATTTGATGTGTTTGTGGACAACATGAGACATATTCAGTAGTATCATAGCTGAACAATTCATTGGGGGAGAGGCAAATCCACCTCAACATACAAAATCAACTAAATCTAAGTATAAAGTACACCATGACCAATATAGAAAGGGGCATCACTTTAAGGTTGAAGACATGGTTTCCCTCTAGTAAAGACAGATCATATGGTCAAAAAGCATGCCATGACCAACATAGGAAGGAGCTTCCCTATAAGTTTGGAGGCATGGTTTGCCACTATTTGAGCAAAGATAGTCTCCAAGGTCAAGAAAGGAAGTTGAAGTCATTAGAGGTAATATTGCAAGGTAGTGACAATGCATTCAAGCTACGTTTGCCCTCCTGCATAAAGATGTAGTTGGTAGGGAGTGTGAAGAACTTGTGCCTCTTTAATCCATCCATGTTGAGTAAGAAGAGGAAGGGCGAGTATTGTCTTCAATTAAAGTCTTAAAATTGGATGCACAAGTAGAATTAGAAGATGTAGCTCTGCAAAATAATTTTGGAAACACAAAAAGAGGAGAGCAAGAGCATTATCTGGTTAGCCTTAAAGGGTGGATACCAAGCAAGGTCACGTGGTACCCAAGGGAGAGGTAAGGTACTTGTTTCCTCATTTCCTTCAAAAATTAAGCTTTTATGGTACCAAAATCCACCCATTGGAAGTTATGATTCAGAATACACCAAATAGATTCATATGATTTCTTTATAATAGACAATGGACCTCCAAGCACCAAACAAGCAACCCAAAATATCAATGTTATGTGACAAGACACAATGAAAGACATAGAAGACCATTCAGTTGAACTCAAACCTGCATCAACAGCCCTGATGAAATGGGTGATCTGCAGACCCCAGGAAGGTGTGCCAACCCCTGCAGGCTGGAAAAAATTGATTAGGATGGATTTCCTGGCCGACAATTCTACCACTATAATAATATCTCACGGCAAATAATTTTTCAGCAGGGATATTTGGGAACAAATTAATTAACTTATACCTGGTACTAGTTTGTCACTTTTGGGGAATAAAACATTGTTTTTCAATGGTAGGGGAGTTCCTTTTGGAAATTCCGTGCAGTATTTAGCAGCATTGGAGATTGTTTTATTAAACAGATCAAAGGGGGTGAGATTGGTGAAGAAACCACGTTCAGTGTGTCACAATGGTCTGTTGTTTTATTAAACTGCAATATTTATGTAATTTCAATTGTAATCAGTGGTTGATTGAAGGATTTGTAATTGGGTTTCTTGATGATACTTATAATGTTATTTGTGTGTTCATGATTACTGTACCTGTTTTCATTTTATTTATGTTAATTTTCCACTTCTGCAGCTAGAATCACAGTTAATAGGAGCACGATTTCAGTTTGTTTTCACTTCATGTGACGATAGTAGTCTATATAACAACAGTAGAGACTAGAGAGCATGTTTTATTAAGTTAAACTTATTAAGATCTGTGTTGGTGAATTGTTTGGGGAGTATCTTGATAATTACAGATATGTAGTAACACAATATTATTCATCATCAAGGTAATCCATGATGTAGAATGCTTAACATACACCTTCCTTGTACTTGATCCATGTGATGGTGAGTTTTTCATCTTTATCTTCAGTTCCGCTAGTTCAAGAACTAGAACAAGGAGTTGAGAGACATTTTGAGGATTGTAAATGTTATGTTTGTAATCAACCTGATTGATTATGAAAAGTCCTGCTTGATCCATGTGGTGATGAGTTCCTCATCTTCATCTAAATGTTGCTAATTTGAGGACTAGAACAAGGAGTTCAGAGACAATTTGAAGGTGGTAAATTTATGTTTGCCATCAAACTGATTGATGATAAAATGTCCTGAGCTGTAACAACCATTAATGTATTGCTTTGGCTTCAATTTCACTTTTGAATCTACGTTGCCGGTCTGGGTATGGGTTTGCTGTTATGGCAATGTTTTTCCCTGTTTGGTATATTTGGGTTCAGCTGTATGATATATATATTAAAAATATATAAATATAAATTAAATAAATATTAATTTAATAATATACAAATAAATATTAATATAATTAGTATCTTATAATATAATATTACGTGTTAATAATTAATATTAATTATATCTAATATTATATTATATAATTAATTATATTAAGATAATAAATCTATACTAATACATAATATAAAATAATTATTTATAAAGTATTCAAAGTGCTTGAAAGCGGTGAAATGGTCGAACACAGCAACAAGGAAATTTTTGTAGGTCATGAATGACAAAATTTAATCATCATTTTTCAGACAATAACCAGACAATGTAAAGTGCAGAATCATTGCAGCAAGCATGGAGTGTATGTATACTGTCCCACACAGCGGTTATTGAGCACCATTGGGGTTTTTTTTTTTTTTTAAGTTCTTGTTTTTGTTCTGTTGATTTTTTTTGGACATGCCTGGGTTCACCCAGGATACTGCCAGGCGACATGTGCTTTGGTGTACATGGGATGTGCCGAGAGAGGACTTTCGGATGCACCTGGCCGTGGACCCATCCGGGACGGGTACAGGGGCCTGCCGGGACATACCTGGTAACTTAGAATTGAATAGTAGAATGTCTAGATTGAACTGCATTTTGAACAGATTTTGGCCCCAAAACATTTAGTTGGAAAATTTTCCCAATATGCAGGCATGAATTTCTGATCCTACATCAATTGGGCAAGTTTCATATGCATTATGCTCTTTCTTTATGTTGTGCTTCTTTAACAAGGGTCAACAGACGGCTATAGATATTTTATGTTAGGGCCCTTGAGCTGTGTTCGAGTATACAGTAGGCATACTTTTGCTTCTGCTTACTGAGAACAGTCCTAATGGTCTGTTTGTTATTACGATTGATTGCTATTTCTATTCAGTCCTCATCAATGGGTGCACATGCTAATCTGTATTCTAAAAAGATATGTAATTTGATACAATTTAATTAGTATTCCTGATTGGACTTTGTGAATGAATCTTTCTTGAGGACGCTTGAGGATGTTCTGCACAAGACTAGGGAAAATTTAAGCATGGGAATTTATTTTTAGCAATAGACAGCTATAAGCCCAAGAATTCTAGATTAACTACGTGCAAACATTGAGTCATTTATCTATGATCCATCTTTGGAGTTGTGAGGAAGAATTAAGAAAGGAGGATATAAATATATAAATATCAATGGACAGCTTAAACATGAATTGGCCATAATTAAATAAAATATAAATGAATAATATTATTATTCAAACCTGAGTTAGCCATAAATATATGGAAATATAAATGAACTCAAACTAAGTAGGCCTATTGCCTGAAATTTCATTGAAGATAGGTTTCCTGTTTTCATTAAATCTTAGGCCACTCATCCCTGTTTAGATTATTAGGACTTTTCTCAATATATAAGACCTCTCGAACCAATCTTTCTGAAAACTGAACTTCCTAAACATTGACTCTTGTGTCTTCAATCCTTATATGATGCTTAGTTTTGCATGAGGATCCTTGTAGGGCATGTTTCTGAATCCTTTTTATTTTTTGTTGAATTTCTGCACTAATCTTGTTTGAATTGATTGCCATGTTCATTTGATTTATTATCAAGCTCCATGAGTAAGGAATCTCATAAATGCATCAGGAAAAGAGCAGACCTTATCTGTCTTTAACAGATTTGAAGAAATTTCTCAGACTCCAGAATATTGGGGGAGTAACAACAGTATTTATATCTTTGCTCTTAAGCAATTTGCCAGGTTTTTCTGTGAAATCTTGTCTGAAAGAAAGGGTGGCAAATAAGACATTAATCTGCCAGTATTTGAGTCAAAACATAGTGGCCAATTGCAAAATCATAGTGTGTGTACATAAGACAATAGGAGAAGCACTTGCTTTAACATTACAATCTGTTCAGAAAAACTGGGCAATAATAATTTAAAACCTGCTAACTGCAAAATATAGATAAATATGAGCGATATTTCGTTGATGAGAATCAGCTGTCAACCTTTAATGCCTTTCCTCCACCATATTCTGGCAATTTTGTTGATGACACCTTTTATGATAGAAAGGGTGGTAAATTTTCCCATTACACAAATAAGGCATTAATATGCTAATATTTGAGTCAAAGCATAAATAGCTAATTGAAAAAACATAGACCGTGTACATGAGATAACTGCAGAAGCATTACTTTAACGTTACATTCTGCTCAGAAAGACTGTAGAATAGTAATGTTATAACCAGGCAGTTGCAATATGGATAGATATGAGCGATATTTGGTTGATGAGAATTAGTTGTGTGACTTCAAGCAGATACATTATTTTAACATGAATAGAAGCTAAAATTTATAGTTAGTGTGTAAATTCCAGCGGCACACTATTCCCTAATCTCTGAAGATTTGTAGAATTTTTTAGTTAAAAAACATAAGGTGGTATGGTGCCATATGACATATTATGTGGTTACAATACTTTAGGCAGTTACAAAGTTACGTAATGGATTATACAAATCAGCTTTGCTTCCCAATCATCATTTCTTTTTTATTTTCCAGTTGTTGGCAGATATGTGTGAGTTTCTGTGCTATTGTTGGTCGGGTCACCAAATAAAATGTTGGTTCTGCAAAAGGCCACTGTTTCCTGAAAGCCGCAGGTGAGGCCAAGGGTGATGCTGATTTGGCAATGCTAGTCACTAAGCCACAAACAAGGTAGTTGGCTGGTTTGGCAAGATGCAAGGTCGTAAGCAAATGTGCTGTAGCCATACGACTCCCGGCAATGTTTGTGGGCCATGATAACCATGTGACTCTGATGATTTTGAGATCCAATCTGACGTAGAACTATATATAGTCTTGAATTGGAGGAAGGAGTATCCATGTTAGCTTAACCTCTAGACTTGCCCAGAGGCTTACTCCATTAGTCACAATTATTTTCAGGAGAAAAACTTTGTCTAAACTGACCAAAGAGTATCTTGTTTTTTTATTTAATGAGAACCGTGAAATTGGTATGGTTTGGGTATCAGTACAGATAATGCCAAATTTTTGGAATCCTGGGTATGGTTTGTCTTGGAAATGTCTGTGTAGAAAATACTAAAATATTAAAGATATAAAGAAACCTCGGTTTAGAGGTGGTTGGGTTAGGTTGTGGGTGATTAGAAATAGTCAGGTTATCTTAGGCTAAGCTAATTTTTTTTTTTTGAGTGTGTTTTGCTTTTTAGTTTTTTTGAAATGTTTCAGCAGACTCTGTTGTGGGTTCATCCTGGAAATAGCCCAGAAAGGATCTGGTGGTTCTTAAGAACCTGAAACGTTTCTAAGAAGAATCATAACCAAGATCAGAACTAGAATTGAACTGGTTCAGTTAGGGTGGTCATGATGAATCCGGTAACCTAGCTTGAGAAGTACCCCACTGCACTAACCTTCTTATAGTTTTTCAATTTTTGTTCACTGCATTCGTGACTTGTTCTGATGCAACGAGGATAACTCAAAAGTTTAGATAGTGAATGGAGAATGCATTTGACGAGGGTGAATCATCCTGCAAAGGCAACCATTTACGAGTTCATCTGTCAAGCTTATGTTGTTCTTATCTTCCAAAACATTACACTCTGTAGTTTCTAAATTTCTGAAGCTGACTTCGACTCCAAATATTTATATCATTGTTTAGTCTCCTGCATTTACACATAAGGGCATAGCCAACTTTCTGCAAAACCCTTGGTGAACCTTATTGAAATGAAGGGAAAATTGTACTCAGGCTTAATCTTTGCACCTGATACCTTGCAGAGGTGTCTGTAATTATAAATAAGCTTTAGATTGTGTGCTTCATCTATTGGCAGCTATTACTAAGCTTCAAACACTTCACAGTAGCTGTTTGAATAAACTTAAGCTTTTTCATTAGGATGTGAAAGCTCTTAACAAGTTAACCACATCTTCGACTTTAAAGCCGATTGATTGTCATTGGCCATATTCCTAATAATTTTTAAGCAGGGAGAGAATTAGCTCTCTTGCTTCAGCCTTCATGAATATGGAAAAAACCTGTTGCTTGACCATGAAATGGAACTTTGTCAAGATTAAAGTTACAGTTGGATCCCATCAGCTCAGAATCGATCGCCTTATCTCTAGAGACAGCACATTTGTAGAATATTTACTTCAAGTTGAGACAGAGGAGCACTTTGTTTGCTGTTGCTCTGTTTACTGAGATTAATGATTATTTGAAGCTCAGATGGTCTCTCTCTGCTTGCACTAAAGTATGAAGGTCAAATCTATTTGGCTTTGTATATAATGGAAACAATTTGTTATAGGAGGCACATTTTACAAGGCAAATGTATAGCCAGATACCTCTCTCTTTTAACCTATTTATGATATGATGAACAAGAAGCACCATTTAGATGCTGCAAATATTCCTTGATTTGAGAGGCACAATAGAGTTGCTTCACTGAAGCAGACATCACATATGGCTGGATAGTTGTCTTAACAAACCATCATTCACCCTCTAGTTATGCCACATAGGTTTTCGTTACTAACTATTTTAGTTAAAAGTGTTTAAACTTGCCCTTGGCTGTAGCATAGCTATTTCCTTTATCTCATCCTTCCCCACTGACTATTTGTTTTGGATGTACTTAACATTGTTCTGATTTGTGTTCAATGGCTGTTTGTTTCTTCACAACTTTCTTGCATTTAACTTGTCCTATATTCATGCATGCTCTCCTTTTTTAAAAAATCTTATTTTAGGGCATTGTCTAGAGATGTCTTATGCACTCTCTTTGATATTTTTATACACTTGTACTTTACCAGTCCCATTGACAGCTTTTGGTCATCTGTATATATCGATATTTTTTTCCTTCATTCTTCCAACTTGCTTTCCAGGTTGCTTTATGATGGAATTTAATGTTCATGTGCTCCTCTTTTAGATAAAGCATTCTATTCCATCTCTGAAGAAAATGTTTCTCCTTGTCCTTTTTTTCTGAAGAAATCTCTGCAGTGATCAGCCTGGGATTGCATTCAGGCTCATCTCAAGAAGCATTCCTTCTCTGAATGACCTTTGACCCATTTCAGTATCCTGAACTTGGAACTTAACTTACCAATTTGGTGAGATGTACCCATCACACTTTGATCAGTGCCTCGAACTTGTGATGCTGAGCTCATCCGGAGTTAAACTTGAAAGAGCATTCTTTTTTTAGAGTAGGCATATCATATTGGATGAACAGACTAAGGATCCTTACCAGTCCTTGCCAAAAACTGTGGACTCTACAACTTTTTGTTTAATTTCGTATCCTTTTTAGAAACCGGTCCAAATACTCCTCTGTGAAGGAATTACCTATAATTTTGTTTTTCAAGGTGAACACTACTTTTGGTTCATTATATGTAAGGGTGGAGCATGGACTGAAGACCTGCAAAAATCTTCCAATGTGAGTTCCTCATTCTTTTCAGGGAGGGGTAGGATGGAATTATAAAGTTCTCTATAACTATGTCATGCATTGGACTGGTAGATTGGAAGGTCTAAAGTTTAGTTTAAATTAAAGTTGGCTGGACTGTACATTCTAGTAAAAGTAAACTTGAATTTACAATGAAAAGTTTGACTTAGCCTCCTTCATTTTCTAAATGTAATTATTTGTCCTACAGGGCCGATCAGATAATCTGATTGATATCTACATATACATTACAGTAGAAAATTCAGTAGAAGACCATATAAGTATGTTACCCACAAACATTACTTGCATTTTCATATTTTAAAGGATATTTTACTATCTATTTTCCGTACTTCTCTAGTAAGACAAACATAGTTTCCGTGAAATGTCAGCAATTTCTTAAAATTGAGCCAAAATGACATTTTCTGTAGGACAAGTCATAAAGAAACTACATATGAATTTTTAAATATCAAAGAATTATGTGTGGCATTCTCATATGTTGGAATTCTAAAATTATTGTTGCATACTAAATTACTAATGTCAGCAACAACCTTGGGCTGTATACCATGCAGAATGCAAGAAAGGAGGTCAATCTACAGCTAAAGAAAGAAGCTGATTTTTATGGTGATATGATTATTGTTCCATTTATGGATCGTTACGAGCTTGTAGTTTTGAAGACCGTTGCAATATGTGAATATGGGGTAAGTTGCTAGTCTTAATACTCTGGAATGCATAGGTTCCATAGCAAATGCTAAATTTGGTTTGTGGTGGCTGTAGTCCCGTTTATGGTCATTTATAAAATATTTAATGCATTTCTTCTTCATCTTCATAATGTACAGGAAATTTAAATATGAAATCAGATACTGCACGTTCAGAATTTTTTTTTGAATTCATTTTTCCACCCTAATCCATACAAACTATGTAATCATTTTTGTAGGAGAATTGATCTAGATTTGAATTTCTATATTATCATATAGAATCACTCTACCACAGTTAGATCTGAGTGAAGCCTTTGCTTGTTGCTGCTGCAAACAATTTTCAGTGTTTTCTCTGGAATCCTAAACTATACATATGTTTTTGCATGCTTCCTTGTCAAGCACCCTCCAGCTAAACATGGAAAAGAATCAATTTGTTTCTCTAACTTTTGATAATTGTCATTTTATAATTTAATGTATTTTATAGATTCTCTCCAGGTTACCAGTATATCAGTAGTGTAATATGTATATTTGATTTGTTGTCATTTTTCAAGATGGGTTATGCTTTGCATGTTTAAACACTCTCCAAGCTGCATGCAGGTGCAAAACATATCTGCAAAGTATACAATGAAATGTGATGATGATACATTTGTGAGAGTGGATACCGTATTGAAAGAAATAAAATTAACTCGCCATAAACATGGCTTGTATATGGGTAACCTCAATCTTTTTCACAAGCCTCTCCGCATGGGAAAATGGGCTGTAACATATGAGGTAAGTTCTGGGAATATTGAAAGTGCTTTATGTTCTTGTCAACTTTTTAATGTTCTAACTGAGATTGGTTGCAAAAGGACATTCTAATCATGGTACATATTTTTCCTGGTTAATGTTTTGCTTGTCAAATTAATCGATTTACACATAGTTCCTATTCTGAAGTAGAATATTGAAGTATATTGTCTTGTATTACATTACAGTATATTGTATTGCCTTGTATTTGAGATTTAGGAATGGCCAGAAGAAGACTATCCGACATATGCAAATGGACCAGGGTATATCATTTCAAATGACATTGCAAATTTTGTTGCATCTCAACATGCTAATCACAGTTTGAGGGTAAGTTATCTAATTGTTCATTTCTCAGACCATTATGAAGGTGTTTTTACCTTTTTTCCTCTTAGCTCCTGCCATTTGAGCTGTTTAGTCTGGTAAGTTTCCACTCATCTCCCATTTGACTCACCTTGTTTGCTACCTCCAGTTGTTCAAGATGGAAGATGTTAGCATGGGGATGTGGGTTGAACAATTTAATGCATCATCGCAGGTTCAATACTCACATAATTGGAAGTTCTGCCAATATGGTTGCACTGATGATTACTATACCGCACATTATCAGTCCCCCAGACAGATGCTCTGCATGTGGGACAAATTATTGAAAGGGAAAGTTGAATGCTGCTCTTTATAAAGACTTTATTTGGCAGTAAATAATCTGTACAATTTAAGAGAGATGGTTACTTGTATTAAGAATCCTACCTTGTATTTATCACCTACACAGCTCTCAATTTTACTGCATTTTTCCAAAAGGTCCACTTTGCTGAAGCAGTGCTGATCTTTATATGCTTAAAGATCTGAATACCTTGGTCGTGGTTGCGGTCCTGATTTTTTATAACGGGAGCTGTACCAATCATGTAGACAAAACATTCACAACTCTCAGTGTTCTCATGCAATGTAAATTGCAAGGTTACATGAAAATTTCCACTACTTGATCTTTGCTCTTAAAAGATTTGAGTAGCGTTTTCCCAATTGTTTTCTTATTTGGATTGTAGTAATTGCATAGATGTTAGAACAGAGTTCCCTCATTAAACATGGATGTAAATTGTTTGGTTGTTTATTAGCATTTCTGCTTCAGGAGATTGCAGCTTTAACATCTTCCTTACTTTCCACTGTTGGAATTGAACAGCCCAAAAATCTTGCCATGTTGGTAAATATTGTTTAGATTTTACTATTTTAATGCAGCATCACCTGAAATACCCCCATCTTCTGAAAGAAGCTCAAAATTTAATGTAGAACAATCCTCCAAAATCAAACTAGTGCTCCATCATCATTTACGTCAAGAAATTGGAAAACATATGGAGTATCATATAAAAACTACAATTCTCTATATCAATAAAATAAGTCACTTCATCAGATAAGACATCACTCCAAATGATAATCTCACTTATAGCTGGGTCCCATAATATGTACACTCTGGGCTCATTCAAAATATACCAGCATAATGCTCTTTTGGCTCTTACGATTAAGCTTCATCTGCTTCTCATTTAGAATATGGACCCAAGCAATAATGACAATCTTTTTCATATATGAAAATTGGATTCCTACCATTGCATTTCTTATATGTTGTCACATCTATCACCACATAAGTTGGAATGCCACACAATATGGTTACCTCAACAAACAACTTGAACCCAAAACTAGTTGCACAAGCCTTTGTCTTGGAACATACATCATGCCATCTCAACTAAAATTATACTCACTCTACTACAATTAGACCCTCACTCTATTAGGGATTATAGCTTGTAATACTATGCTTGGTAACAAAGCCTTGCAAAGCAGGTACATTTGACAGGATGTATACTTTGTTTTGCAATCATATCTTTCCATTCAATGAACTTCTCAAGACAAGGACTTAGCTTTCATATCTGGAAAATTCATCATTGAAATTCAAAATGTACGTAGATTGTAGGGACCCGCTTGGTCCAAACTCGAATTTTCAAAATTTATACTTTATTAACAAGTTCTTATGAGATATATCAAGACTTTGATTGAGTACCCAGGAAAAACTTTGGCCAATGCAGGCCATATGTTCAAACGGAACATTCTTAAGCCAACCCGGGCTCTTCTATCCTTTGGGCAAATAGGTTCACATGGAAACCGGTCTAACGGACCTTATCGCTACCCGAAACGGGGTAAAACAAATGGTGGCAAAATGCCCTGGTAGTCAAACGGACCAAGACTATCCAATACGAGATAAGTAAACACAACAGCGAACCGGCCTAAATAGGACAGGAATCATTATGCTCTGGTCAGAGACTTCTGACTCCCTCGGGACCAATACGGGTTCATGAGTCACTCCCTGGGGACCACAGTCTGCCCAAACACTGTACTGAGGATGTCAACCAAGGAACACATAACATCAACTTGTACTCACCTCAGTTTATGGCAAAGTCGGGTACAAGTAATCCACCCCGAAGATTCTTCCGAGTACTAAGAGAGTTCTTAAGTTACCTAGGTAACCTTTAAACTAGGGATCAAGATTACAAAGTTGATTATAAAAGAGTATACTATATCTGAGGGACCTGAGTACTGGGGGCATCCTTCGCCGTCCTGTTGGCCTCATGTTCCCATCGGTCCTCACTAAAGATTTCGAAAGTTATCTACCTTGCCGATGAAAGACACTTACATTAGTATTATTATTATTATTATTTATCGGAGAATAAAAGTAGTTTCAAAAGTAGTCTTTGCTGCTGACGAGGTTAAGAATAACCACCAAAACATTGATTGAAGAGTGCCTTGAAGCTGCTAACTTCCAACACTCCACACGTCACTTGAAAGTTGTCTATATTTGTGTAGGATGAAAAATGGTTTGAAACTGTTTTATCAAAAAATAAAGTGATCTTCAAGAAGGATCTAAACATCCAGCAAAGCATAACAGTATGGGCGTCCACCAAAATATAATGGAATGAAATTTTTGATAGAAATATCAGTCGCTGGCACATACACTCAACATGCAATATGTTTGGCAAACTATCTCAATGAATGCCATTGAATGGGCTCCAATGAATAAAGGAATATTCACAAAATGGTTTCGTTGAGAAGGCCGTAGAAACTTTTAAGCAAATACAACTGGCTGTATAAAACCGAAATCCACGACCCTCCACCAGCATTCTTTGGCCCATACCATAGACATAAAGATTGGTGATTGTTGTCAGATATTATAGTTCGAAATGCTCTGATAGACTGATGCGAAACGTGGGAGCACTTGACAAGATTAATGATTTGATATAATGCCTCAAAGAAATGCAATCTCATGGCATGCAAAGATCACATGATATGAACAAAATGGATGCGTTGAAAAGGCTTCAGAAACCTTCAAGTGATTGCAACTATCAGATGTGAAACTAGACTCCACGATCTTTGTCGGTGTCCTCTCATTTTCAACCACACATAGGAGCCGTTTGATTCAAAGAAATGTCATCTTGTGGGAAGAAATGATTGCAGGATACAAACAAGTTTAAAACCATGTTCTGCGACCATGAATGACACTTCACTTCCCTACACAAGGATGCAAACATCAAAATAGTATAGGACAGCCATCGAAACATAACTGAAAGTGAGGCTTTTGGGCATATATTCTAAAGAAGATATTCAAGTAAATGCATTTGGTAAGCTTCGAACCAAACCACAAACCTTGTAGCATCTTCTTAGACCGCACCCAAATGAGGGTTTTTAAACAGGGTATGAACATTCATCACAAAATAAATGGAAGAGAGAATTGTTCAGAAGTTTGAAGTGCCCCGGTATACATGTATGCATAATGTGTAAGTATAGACAAAACATATGAAGACTGTCCAGCAAAATACCTTATTAAAAAGTCATTTCATAGAATGCAAGTATCACAGGCCTACAGTCCATGATTTTCATCGACATCTCCATGGTGTCCCACATCCCATGACATGTACTGTATAGTGTGAAAAATGGTGGCAGCTGGTCCATTTTTGCTTGGGAGGCAGAAAAGAGTGTTATGCCGGGTGTCCAGTATTGCCAATCCTAGTTAGTGTCTCGAAGGTTGACAGAGCTTGAAAAGACTTAGAAGCAATCTATTCAAACAAGACAAAAAGCTTTATGCAAACACAAGTTGCGGGTATAAAATTGGTCAAGAAGATAATAGTGTAGAACTTGTAAAAGCACCATCATGAAATACAAATCTCAAGACTACGAATACGCTCCAATGATTGAAACAATGCTTCCGGAGGTATTCGACACTAAAATGGGACACATCAACTTGCAGGACATCTGAAAATCATTAACATAAGGAAATCGGTCAAAGTTGTCCCGAAGAATAGCAGAAAGTGGCCTAGTGAATGCAGCATGCTTTCCTATAGTAGTCCAGTGCCCAGAGTTGATGATAGAATGTGCGAAGAGATACAATCCTGAAGCTAGAGAGATCAGAACTATTGACGGGCCCCTGATGGCCAAGCTTGATGGGATTTCTATCGCCATCATTCTTTGGCTGCCATATAAAGAAAAATTTATTCGTGTTGATAAGCAAAAAGCCTACAAATATTTCAGTGACAAAAGAAGCAAATGTTTAAACAACTTGGCTAAAAAATGGATGGTGAAACCAAGAGGTGGGCAATCTCAGCTTCCCAAGACACTTCATCGCTCTCTTTTCATTAAAGAGATCTTCTATTTGATTTCCCTACTCCACAGATTGACAGGTAGCCCAGACTCAACTGAGTTTGAGATGTGGATGTATCTTTTCATCATGATCATATCAGCCGAGAAATAGTTCATTGATTGGGGCCATCTTATTAGTGATTACATACATGATCAATTGGTCCACTTCAAGACAAGCCAACGCTTCCACATGTCATCCTACTTGGTATATGCAATTGCTAATTTGAGATCATGGTTAGGTTTAAGTACCACTGGTGTTCTGAATTAGGAGACACAGGTTTATGACTGCTACAAGCAGCTGCAATTAGAGAAAAGTTTTGTATGTTTCAGACGAGTGAATGATGGTTTCACAATGCTAGCAGTAAGGCTACTTCAAGGAAATACGGCTATCAGGGTATCAAAAGAGGCTGCACTATTGATAAAGAAATATGGCAGTTACTTCATTCAGTTTCCAAGATTCACCTGCCTTCGAGTAGGAGGATTCGATGGCCATCCTTCTAAGTTGCCAAGATATGTGGACGATAAGCTTGTCCTGATCGAGCTTTGTAGACAGCTGGTGTCAGTTCAAAAGAAATGAAGAGATAAGAACAGAGGAGTTGCCTTCCCTATTTGCCTCGGTCATTACAGATGTGAGTCTAGCTCAAGAGCAGAAAATCTGGAGAAGGCTCTAGCTAAGATCAATTTGTACACATACCAGATGAGGTTCCCCTTTGATAGCAAAGACTATGTCAAGAATAATCTGAAGCTTGGTCCTGGGTATCTTCATTTCCTTAATATTGAAGACTTTTGGGAAGACTGTGAAGATGATTTTGAGGTCAGAAAAAGAGATTGGACGAGATTCACCCTGAAACAAATTCGTGATTTCAAGATGGAATGGGATATTGAAGGTATTGAAGATGATGAATCGGATCTGATTGATCCTTTCTATTTTGAAGAAATCTAGGCTCAACCTCTTCCTGCTATCAATTGGGTAGATCTAGAGGTTAGAGATGTCAGAGAAAGAACTAGTTTTGTGATTAAGAAGTCAGAAGCTTGGATCAGAAAGACGATAACTCAAATGACTGCTACAAACCCAACAAGTAGAACAGAGACATCAAGAAGAAGTGACCACCAAAACAGTTCTACTTCATCAGTTCCTTCTCATACATCAGTTATGGATATTCTTCCTCATCAAAATACTCAAGGAAGCGGTGGAGATGAAGATCCTCTGAGAAGAAGTAATCTCCAAAACACATGCGGAGATGAACCCAGACAAAAGAAGAAGAAATCAAGATCAAGGGATAAAGAAGTAGGCTCTACTTTAAGAGAAGAGAAAGAATACGAATCAATATAAGTCCTAGATGATTCAAGGTTTGATGAGGGCATACCAACTATGTCACCTTCAATTCTCATTGAATCCCCTCATCATGAAGTACAACATCTTCAATTATGGAACCTTCTTCCTCAAAAGATCCAGTATGTCAAACAAAACCAGTTGAAGAGAAGGTGACCTCACCAGTACCTAAACAATAAAATCTTCGACAAAACGATGTACATGAGCTCTCAGAAAACCTTTCCCTCCCATGGTTGGAACAAAGTCTGTTGAAGAAAAGAAAAGTAGAAGAGTTAGTGGTTCTTGAATTCAACACAGTATTCGATCTTTTCAAGAGATCTGAGAAGCTGAAAAAGATCAAGGTGGCTTCAAGAATAAAGACCGATTCGAATTCAGGAAATATGTGCCTCGAGATAGCTCGGCCCATCTCCGAGAAAAATGTAAATGAAGCTACTCTTGCAAATTTTGTTATGACAATGATCGATATGGATCCATCCACTCATGAGGCTGACATACAAAACTTCAATGTTGTAGCCGCAAAGCTAGTGGAAAGGACTAAAAAGGAGAAGCAGTCAAAGGATCAATTGAATCAACAAGTGCATAATTTGTCTTCCTATTTGAAGTCCATAGTTGACACTTCTACCATGCCACTCAATGTTGATCACCAATCAATCATCTTGGGCCAGGAAGGAGAGATTGAAAGAAGTACTATTGATAACCTCCAGAAATATCAAGTTTATGGGAAAACCACTAAGAGTTGGGTGAACAAAGTCAAGTCCATTGCATTTGATTTCTTTGTTAAGGCAAAAATTATTCATGATGAGACCTTAATAAAAAAGGAGGCCATTGAAAAAGACTTGAAAAGTGTCAGGAAATAAGTGGTTTGGAAGGATATCATGAAGGATTTTGTGAAGATGATGGAGATTGATGTCAACATCTTCGTAGCAGAGAAGATCCTACCTGGTACAGAGGAAAACTACTTGGAAATTTGGGTGGAAAACATAAGTTAGAAATTGGTAATCATTAACCAAGTTTCAATAGAACAAGAAAAACTTATACTTGTGATCAAGTATGTGTAAAACTCCAGGATCAACTCACCGCCATCCTCCCGAGTTCATCATTGATGAGAGATTCGCAAGTAATCCAAGATGGTTTTCAAGACATGGTTGATCGACAACTCTTCAACAGAGAAGTCTTCAATGATAATACAATGCACAAATTGATTGATATCTATACTTCCTTAAAGATTTCTGTTTCCCAAATACTGAGTATGGTGTTAGAGTTGAGAAACATCTACATGAACCTGAAGACTTGGAAGATGAGGATAGCTAACATCCTAATTCCTAAGGGGAAATTTGTTACTCTAGCTATCAAACTTTTTAGAATGTTCAAAGAAAAAGGATCCGGTCAACAGAATTAGTCTCTAGAATCAGTAGCTCCATCAACGACACCTTTGACAAATATCGAATAAATGCAAGTTTGCATATTGTATAGTTCTCATTTTTTATGTGTTTGTGTGTGGCTCAAGTCATGATTTTGGCTTGTTTTGTAAATAATTTTCATGATTGAGTTTCCCCTGTTCGAGTCTAGTTTTCTATCTTTAATTGTAAAGTTAGGTTCATCTTAACTCTTTCTTACAAAGTAGTTATTTTTAAGTGCTTAAGTTAGGTAGTTACTCTAAGTGACTATCTTCACAAAAGAAATTTAGTTATACGAAGTTAGTGCACTTATGAAGGTAGTTACACCAAGTAGTTACAAAAAATGGTTAAGTTAGTTACCTTAAGTGGTTACTAACCTCACCTATAAATACAACATTATAATTCAATCAAGGGGGTTCCACTTTTTTGCAAGGCATTGTGTAAAGGACTTGAATAGTATTATTCAAGCAAGAAAGCAATAAAGAAATGTTTTGGATGTGTGTTCAATTCGATTTCACGTGTTGTTGATATTCGTATGTTTAATCAATGATAACCATTTGCTTTCCCTTAAACGTTGCATGTGGAAAAGATTATCATGTTAAGTTTTGGTATTTCAATTTAAATGTGTGGAACTTGAATCAATAAGATTACTTCTCATTTCTTTATTAGTTTTCAATTTGTTCTTAAAAATCTCAAAAAATCCATATACCCCTATCATACAAAGGAGCTGCCCCTCTCAAACATAGAGAGGAATCGACATAGTCCTACGATTCTTCAACTGTTGTAAGCAGGTTGTTGCTGATTCAAGGGCGAAACGAAGCTATTCACGAAGGTTATTTAAAAGGAACAAATCTGTTTACCAACAGATTTTTGGCGACTCTGCTAGGGAAATCAAAATTGAAGTCCTAGTGCATATTTATTCCCCACAAATTTGAAGGTACCTCATTGAAGAAGGAAGTTGGCGATTTTGTAGAAATTTGAATATGGTTTGGTATTGAGGAAGAGATGATAGCGATGATGAAGACTTTTTTTCTTCTACATCTCCATTACAGAATAATCAGGTATTTGATGATCCTAAACAAGTGAGCTTCTTGAAAAGTTTTTATGGTAATATGCGGTTTCAACCCAATATGGTGTATCCATCTTTGCTTCAAACCTTGCAAGAGGTTGAACAAAGGGATGGGAAGGATACACATTTTCTTGCTTGCAGCCATGAAGATACCCATGTTTGTGAAGAAGTTACATCTAGTGAGGAATCTCATGTTACAATGCACAGTTTGCAAAGAAAGGACAACAGTTTAGAGATAGAAAATTTTCTTGCAGAAGTGTCTTCTCATGGAGCAGTTGATGGATGTGAGAGTAAATTAGAAATTTCAGCTGATGTGCGCCTACAATCAAGGCTTGAGGATGAAGATTCCAGAACTATTTCCCCTCCTCAAGATTCTTCTTCTCCTGGGTGTTGTACTTCAGTCAATAATCCTTTTTGGGTGGATTCATTAAAGAATTTGCAAAGCTATGTTCAAGAAGGAGAAATTATTGTGATGCAGGATCAAAAGGAAGAAGTCAAAGACATCGACCACTTCAAGCTTGATGACAAGGTTGATACAAAATGTATGAAAGATGTGGTCGAACAGAAAGTAGCCTCAGATTTAAACTGCTTCTTGGAATGCCCAGTGGAGATTATGGAAATCAAAGAAAAAGAATTTGGATCATTGAAGGAGCATGAAGACATTGATAAGCAGCCAAGTAAATTCCAAAATGTTTCATCTTGCTATCCAGAGGTACCCAAATCAGATTTTCTTTATTTTGAGAATCCTTCATTTGCTGCCCTATCTAAATTTGAAGAAGATTTGCGTCACCCAGCCATAGATTTGCATCGTCAAAATTGTATTCATAGGCTTGAGATTGCAATACTTCAAATAATTAAGGAAGAAGTGATTCACAACATGCAAGAGGATGTTATAGGTTTTCTTGATTCAAACATCTTCTATGAGGAGCAGTTGTTCCAATTCGGTGTCTTATCTGGAGGATTTGCATATTCCAAAGATTGCAGAGTTCCTACTCAAAGCATCAAGCCGCAACTAAGTATAATAACACTCCATTGGCATAGTCTTTTCTTCCATTCAAGCATTTATTTCTCCCTACCGATAAATGATTTTGCATGACCATCTTGGAGTAAATTAAGGTAGGATCCACCTACCATGTACATAAGTTAGCTAGGTGTTTTGGTTGTGTCTGTCTTGTTTTGTTTCCTGTGTGTCTTTTTTCGTTTGCCTCATCTTTGTTGTTTCTCTCATTTTTGTCTTGCTTCAGCCTCCTTGTTCTCCCGTGTACATCCTATTATCTCCTAACTCTACCTACCTAATGGATAAGGAACTTATTTCATTTCTAGATATTCTAGGTTCATCCTTCGTCCTTTACAGTCCTTGTCCCCAGTTAGAGCTAGTTGTTGGCCCCGTTTTCAACTTGCCAAATTTTAAAGTTTTGCATCAAATCCTTATGTTCAGTCACCCCTAGTCACAAATTCTCCTAATGTGTCAAGTTGATTTCTAGTTTGAAGGAGGAATTGTTTGCTTGTTTCAGCTAAAATCTTGGAAGCGGTTCTGCTATGCCAGAAATCACAAAAACAATTAAATTTCAAAATCTGCAAAGGCTGGAAAGAAATCATTTTATAGGAAATTTTATATGGCTATTTTGCCTAATGTGGCAACTTTTCATGTCATGGCGCATTATGGTTTGAGAGATTTTAAACTTCCAATTTTTCGGCGCGGTTGGTGGAAACAATTAAATTGTCGTTTCTATAAAGGTTGAAATAGAATCATCTGGCAGGGAGATTTATAATGTTATTATGGGCAATGTGGCAAAATTTCATGAGCAAATGTTATCACAATCAAAAATTATGCCAGTTTTCCTTCCCCATCGTATGTGCAGGCTCGACGAGCAAGTGATAAATTTTCATGAGGTTATAATTTTCAAAAGTTATGCTTTTTCACAAGTTATGACAAGTTTTCAAAGCACGCCAAAGTGTTTATAAAGGAGGTAACTTAAAAAATTTTACAAGTTGTGAGAAGGTTAGTGGAAAATCAGAAGTCTTCGACAACTTCTAAAAAAATAAAAAAGTGAAAGTGAGAGATTAACTTGTGAAATTGGCTAAGTATAAAGGAGGTACCACTTTTCAATTTGGCTAAGTGGAGAGTTTGCTTTAAAAAACAAGTTGTTATCAACCTACGTAGAAAAAAATAAAAGTTGATGTCAACTTTCACTTTTGCTTAAGTTCGGGTCAACTTTCACTTTTGGCTAAGTTCGCATCAACTTTCACTTTTGGCTAAGTTCGCGTCAATTTTTACTTTTGGCTAAGTTTCCGTCAACTTTCACTTTTGGCGAACTTGTCTGCAACTTTCAAAAAGTTAAAAAAGGGGAGTCACTTTCAGTTTTGGCTAACTAGATGGAAAGAACTTAGTGAAGTTCACAACTCAAAATTTTCAAGTTTCAAATTACGTTTTTGTAAAAGTGACTTATGTCATATGTTGTAATTGAGGGTTAGAAAATGAGCTTTGTTTCCAGAAAAGTTAGGTAAAATCTAACTAAAATAAAGCTTACTTTTAAATTATTGTATTTTCAAAAAGGTAGTTACTAGGTGGTTACAAAGTAGTTACAAGGTAGTTATTGAGAACAAGCCTATAAATACAAGGCTATTTCATATGTAAAAGGGGACTTTTTCAATAGACTTTTATAGGGGAACTTATGGAGAAGCTTTAGAGACCTTTGATCTTATACTTTGTACATGAAGGCTTTTGAAATTGTATAATTTTACAAAGATAATAAAGAGAGCATTTGGTTCGTGTGTTCCATTGTACCTCTGAGTTATTATTACTGATTTCTCATATGTTAAATGAGTAATACCTCTGTGTCATTATGTGAATCATTGGTCATCTTTTGAAGCATATATAAATAGTGCAATTGATGTAATGATACACAATCATATCTTGGTATCTTGATTTGAATGTGCTAGAGAAACCTGTCTCTTCGTATGTTGAGATCCATCATCTTCTTTTCATTATCATTGCATATTAAACTTATTGTTACGCAATTAATGATATAGGTTCAGGAACGTAGTTTCTAACTTTTGTGGTGAAATCCCCTCATAATTTGTCCTGAGTTTGTAAAATCTGAACCAGTATTCGTATGTCTACTGTTAGGGTTTCTATTAATCATCTTTATTGTTAGTTTTCCTTTTCCTTCTTTCTGTACTTTCTGATTAAAAGCACACAAAAACCACAAATACCCCCATCATACGAGGGAGCTGCCCCTCTCAAACGCAGAGGAAGATCGTTGCTCTATCGCAATATCTCCAACTGTTGGGACAATTTAGTCACCACTCTAAGGGCAACAGGTCATTTTCAAAGGTTATTTCAAGGTTTACCAACAGATTTTCGGCGACTCTACTGGGGAAATGAGCCAAAGCATTGGTACCAGTTATTCCTAAAAAATATATAGTTATCTCCCCAGAAAAGAAATTGGTGACTCTATCTGAAAGAAGAATCCTGAAAGATGGTTTGGTATCGAAGAACCCAGATGCATAACTTGCAGTCTCTTGAATCAGATAGTGATAGTGAAGATGAAGATTATCCTTTTTCTACATCTTCTGCTCAACAAAATCAAGTTCTTGATGACCCTAAGCAAGTGGAGTTTTTGAAGAGTTTCTATGGTGGCATGCAACTTGCTACTAATCAGGGTCATCCTTCTTTACTTCAAACATTGCAGAAAATTGAAGAAAAAGATGGGAAAGAGACTCATTTTCCTGCTCATGATCAAAACTCCCTATTAGAAGAGATTCATGCACCAGAAGATAAAAGAAACTATGCTGAGATATATCATTTGTGTGATGAGGATAGCAATGAAGAGGCAAAGATTTTTCTTACAAATGAACCTGTATTGAAGGAAGTGTTCAAAAGAGACTCATCGGAACACACATGTCCACTTAAGGAAGACCAAGAAGAAGAAGTTATGAAGACAAAAGAAGAAGATTGTATGAAAACATGCAATAATGAAGGAGAAATCTTTCCAAATGATGGCATGTTCTCAGTCTCTTTGAAGAATGTCGTTCCTCTTCTAACAACTTGCTCTGGTTCGACAACTATATCTTTCGAGGAAGGTTTCCATGACATGGTTAATGTTCAAGGGAATGCAGAAGAAATTTTGGATCAAAGTGTAAACAAAGAGCATGAAGGTGAGTCACAAAATGCTAATGAAGAAAGAATACTCCAAGAGCTCTCTCATGAGGTTTTCATTCCAGATTGGTGTCTTAATACACTTGATGATGATTTTCTTTGTAGAGAAGATGTTGTCATTTCTCCTTTACCATTTGTTTAAGAAGAATACTCAACTATTGAAATTAAAGGTACTACTCAAGATGAAGCATTAAGTACTCCTACTCCAAATATGGAAGAAGATCATAAGGATACCAGGATTGATGAAGAGCTGCACGTTTTAACTTTTCCTTCACTACTTCCAAGAGAGGAAAATATTATTTCTTCTTCACCGACGATACAAAAAGACTTTCAGGAGGAAAAGGTGCATAATGTAGATTCATCACTTTCTCTTCCTCATGTGCAACCCTCTGATAAAGAAGATCCTGAGTTAGTAATGCTAAAGAAGGAAGAATTTTCCTTTGCAGAAGATGATTCAATGATGAAGGAATATATTACTCATAAGAGCGATCAGTCGCAGAATATCGAGTTTTCATCACTTATTGGTTCATATGAAGAATGTTCGGTTCGTGATTCAATTTTCTTTGCTTCAAGCTATCAAAAGAATCTTTAGATAGAGAAGGTTGGTAGGCTCAACATGATGCCAGAAGATATGATCAACATTACACAGAACAGTACTAATGTGATTCAAAAGGACTCAGAACCTTATGATGAGAGATGGTTGTTTGGTGTACTATTCAAGGAGTCCTCACATTTCACAGATTTCATTTTTCTAATCATCTTGAAATATCTACCGAGTCCACAGGTACCTCATCCGTGCACATTTCTTTTCCAAACAGGTGCCTATTTTTCTCAACTCGTTAATGGTTTTACATAATCATCCTGGATTAGTTTGAGGTAGGAGTCACCTACCATGTACATAGGTTAATTAGGAGTTTTTGTTGTGTCTATCTTGTTTTAGTTTTTGAGTGTCTTTGTCGTTTGTCCCTTTGTCTCGTTGGAGTCTCATGGTTCTCCTTGTACATTGTGTTATCTCCTGACTCCATTGCCCAATGGATTTAAGGCACTATTCATTTGTAGAGATTCTAGGTTCTTCCTACGTTCTTTACAGTCTTTGTCCCCAGTTAGAGCCAGCTGTTGGCCTCATGTTTCCATCAGTCCTCACTAAAGATTTTGAAAGTCATCTACCTTGCTGATGAAAGACACATTATTATTATTATTTTTTATCAGAGAATAAAAGTAGTTTCAAAAGTAGTCTTCGTTGCTGACGAGGTTAAGAATAACCACCAAAACACTAATTGAAGAGTGCCTTGAAGCTGCTAACTTCCAACACTCCACACGTCGCTTGAAAGTCGCATATATTCGTGTAGGATGAAAAATGGTTTGAAACTATTTTATCAAGAAATAAAGTGATCTTCAAGAAGGATCTAAACATCCAGCAAAGAATAACGGTATGGGCATCCACCAAAATATAATGGAATGAAATTTTTGATAGAAATATCAGTCGCTGGCACATACACTCAGCATGCAATATGTTTGGCAAACTATCTCAATGAAATGCCATCGAATGGGCTCCAATGAGTAAAGGAATATTCACAAAATGGTTTCGTTGAGAAGGCCATAGAAACTTTTAAGCAAATACAATTGGCCGTGTTAAACCGAAATCCACGACCCTCCACCAACATTCTCCGGCCCATACCATAGAGACATAAAGATCGGTGATTGTTGTCAGATATTATAGTTCGAAATGCTCTGATAAACAGTGTTGCAAAACGTGGGAGCATTTGACAAGATTAATGATTTGATATAATGCCTCAAAGAAATGCAGTCTCATGGCATGAAAAGATCATAGGATATGAACAAAATGGATGTGTTGAAAAGGCTTCAGAAACCTTCAAGCGATTGCAACTATCAGATGTGAAACCAAACTCCACGATCTTTGTCGGTGTCCTCTCATTTTCAACCACGCACATGAGCCGTTTGAGTCAAAGAAATGTCATCTTGTGGGAAGAAATGATTGCAGGATACAAACAAGTTTAAAACCATGTTCTCTGACTGTGAATGACACTTCACTTCCCTACACAAGGATGCAAACATTAAAACAGTATAGGACAGCCATCGAAACATAACTAAAAGTGAGGCTTTTGGGCATATATTCTAAAGAAGATATTCAAGTAAATGCATTTGGTAAGCTTCGAACCAAACCACAAACCTTGTAGCATCTTCTCAGACCCCACCCAAATGAGGGATTTTAAACAGGGTATGAACATTCATCACAAAATAAATGGAAGAGAGAATTGTTCAGAAGTTTGAAGTGCCCCGGTATACATGTATGCATAATGTGTAAGTATAGACAAAACATATGAAGACTAAAAATACCTCATTAAAAAGTCATTTCATAGAATGCAAGTATCACAGGCCTACAGTCCATAATTTTCATCGACATCTCCATTGTGTCCCACATCCCATGACATGTACTATATAGGGTGAAAAATGGTGGCAGCTGGTCCATTTTTGCTTGGGAGGCAGAAAAGAGTGTCATGTCGGGTGTCTAGTATTACCAATCCTAGTCAGTGTCTCGAAGGTTGACAGATCTTGAAAAGACCTAGCAGTAATCTATTCAAACAAGACAAAAAGCTTTATGCAAACACAAGTTGCGGATATAAAATTGGTCAAGAAGATAACAGTGTAGAACTTGTAAAAGCACCATCACGAAATACAAATCTCAAGACTATGAATACGCTCCAATGATTGAAACAATGCTTCCAAAGGTATTCGACACTAAAATGGGACACATCAACTTGCAGGACATCTGAAAATCATTAATAGAAGGAGATCGGCCAAAGTTGTCCCGAAGAATAGCAGAAAGTGGCCTAGTGAATGCAACATGCTTTCCTATAGCAGTCCAGTGCCTAGAGTTGGTGATAGAATGTGCGAAGAGATACAATCCTAAAGCTAGAGAGATCAGAACTATTGACGGGCACCTAATGGATGAGCTCGATGGGATTTTTATCACCATCATTCTTTGGCTGCCATACAAAGAGAAATTTATTCGTGTTGATAAGCAAAAAGCCTACAAATATTTCAGTGACAACATAAGCAAATGTTTAAACAACTTGGCTAAAAAATGGATGGTGAAACCAAGAGGTGGGCAATCTCAGCTTCCCAAGACACTTCATCACTCTCTTTTCATTAAAGAGATCTTCTATTTGATTGTCCCACTCCACAGATTGACAGGTAGCCCAGACTCAACTGAGTTTGAGATGTGGATGTATCTTTTCATCATGATCATATTAGCTGAGAAACAGTTCATTGATTGGGGCCATCTTATCAGTGATTGCATACACGATCAGTTGGTCCGCTTCAAGACAAGCCAATGCTTCCACATGTCATCCTACTTGGTATATGCAATTGCTAATTTGAGATCATGGCCAGGTTTAAGTACCACTGGTGTTCTAAATCAGGAGACACAGGTTTATGACTGCTACAAACAGCTGCAATTAGAGAAAAGTTTTGTATGTTTCAGATGAGTGAATGATGGTTTCACAATGCTAGCAGTAAGGCTACTTCAAGGAAATATGGCTATCAGGATATCAAAAGAGGCCGCACTATTGATAAAGAAATATGGTAGTTACTTCATTCAATTTCCAAGATTCACCTACCTTCGAGCAGGAGGATTCGATGGCTATCCTTCTAAGTTGCCAAGATATGTGGATGATAATCTTGTCCTGATTAAGCTTTGTAGACAGCTGGTGTCAGTTGAAAATAAATGTAGAGATAAGAAGAACATAGGAGTTGCCTTCCCTATTTGCCTCAATCATTATAGATGTGAGTCTAGCTCAAGAGAAGAAAATCTGGAGAAGGCTCTAGGTAAGATCAATTTGTACATTTACCAGATGAGGTTCCCCTTTGGTAGCAAAGACTATGTCAAGAATAATCTGAAGCTTGGTCTTGGGTATCTTCATTTCCCTAATATTGAAGACTTTTGGGAAGACTATGAAGATGATTTTGAAGTCAGAAAAAGAGATTGGACAAGATTCACCCTGAAACAAATTCATGATTTTAAGATGGAATGGGTCATTGAAGGTATTGAAGATGATGAATCGGATCTGATTGATCCTTTCTATTTTGAAGAAATCTAGGGTCAACCTCTTCCTGCTATCAATTGGGTAGATCCAGAGGTTAGAGATGTCAGAGAAAGAACCAGTTTTGTGATTAAGAAGTCAGAAGCTTAGATAAGAAAGAAGATAGCTCAAATGACTGCTACAAAACCAACAAGTAGAATGGAGACATCAAGAAGAAGAAGTGACCACCAAGATAGTTCTACTTCATCAGTTCCTTCTTATACATTAGTTATGGATATTCTTCCTCATCAAAATACTCAAGGAAGCAGTGGAGATGAAGATCCTTTGAGAAGAAGTAATCTCCATAACACATGTGAAGATGAACCCAGACAAAAGAAGAAGAAATCAAGATCGAGGTATAAAGAAGTAGGCTGTATTTTAAGAGAAGAGAAAGAACAAGAATCAGTAGAAGTCCTGGATGATTCAAGGTTTGATGAGGGCATACCAACTATGTTACCTTCAATTCTCATTGAATCCCCTCATCATGAAGTACAACATCTTACTTCAATTATGGAACCTTCTTCCTCAAGAGATCCAGTATGTCAAACAAAACTAGTTGAAGAGAAGGTGACATCACCAGACCTAAACAACAAAATCTCTGACAAAACGATGTACATGAGCTCTCAGAAAATATTTCCCTCCCATGGTTGGAACAAAGTCTGTTGAAGAAAAGAAAGGTAGAAGAGTTAGTGGTTCCTGAATTCAACACAGTATTCGATCTTTTCAAGAGATTTGAGAAGCTGAAAAAGATCAAGGTGGCTTCAAGAATAATGACCGATTCGAATTCAGGAAATATGTGCTTCGAGATAGCTCGACCCATCTCCGAGAAAAATGTAAATGAAGCTAATCATGAGGCTGACATACAAAACTTCAATGTGGCAGCTGCAAATCTAGTGGAAAGGACTGAAAAGGAGAAGCAGTCAAAGGATCAGCTAAAGCAACAAGTGCAGAATTTGTCTTCCTATTTGAAGTCCATAGTTGAAACTTCTACCATGCCAGTCAATGTTGATCACCAATCAATCATCTTGGGCCAGGAAGGAGAGATTGAAAGAAGTACTATTGATAACCTCCAGAAATATCAAGTTTATGGGAAAACCATTGAGAGTTGGGTGAACAAAGTCAAGTCCATTGCATTTGATTTCTTTGTTAAGGTAAAAGCTATTCATGATGAGGCCTTAATAAAAAAGGAGGCCATTGAAAAAAGGCTTGAAAAGTGTTAGGAAAAAAGAAGTGGTTTGGAAGGATATCATGAAAGATTTTGTGAAGATGATAGAGATTGATGTCAACATCCTCGTAGCAGAGAAGATCCTACCTGGTATAGAGGAAAACTACTTGGAAATTTGGGTGGAAAGCATAAGTTGGAAATTGGTAATCATTAACCAAGTTTCAACAGAGCAAGAAAAACTTATACTTGCTTGTGATCAAGTATGTGTAAAACTCTAGGATCAGCTCACCGCCATCCTCCTGAGTGTATCATTGATGAGATATTCGCAAGTAATCCAAGATGGTTTTCAAGACATGGTTGATCGACAACTCTTCAACAGAGAAATCTTCATTGATAATACAATAGACAAATTGATTGATATCTATACTTCCTTGAAGATTTCTATTTCCCAAATACCGAGTATGGTTTTAGAATTGAGAAACATCTATAGGAACCTAAAGACTTGGAAGATGAGGATAGCTAACATCCTAATTCCTAAGGGGAAATCTGTTACTCTAGCTATCAAACTTTTTAGAATGTTCAAAGAAAAAGGATCCGGTCAACAGAATCAGTCTCCAGAATCAGTAGCTCCATCAACGACACCTTTGACAAACATCGAATAAATGCAAGTTTGCATATTGTATAGTTCTCATTTTTGATGTGTTTGTGTGTGGCTTAAGTCATGATTTTAGCTTGTTTTGTAAATAATTTTCATGATTGAGTTTCTCCTGTTCGAGTCTAGTTTTCTTTCTTTAATTGTAAAGTTAGGTTCATCCTAACTCTCTTACAAAGTAGTTATTTTTAAGTGCCTAAGTTAGGTAGTTACTCTAAGTGACTATCTTCACAAAAGAAATTTAGTTATACAAAGTTAGTGCACTTATGAAGGTAGTTACACCAAGTAGTTACAAAAAATGGTTAAGGTAGTTACCTTAAGTGGTTACTAACCTCACCTATAAATACAACATTATAATTCAATCAAGGGGGTTCCACTTTTCGCAAGGCATTGTGTAAAGGACTCAAGTAGTATTATTCAAGCAAGAAAGCAATATAGAAATGTTTTGAATGTGTGTTCAATTCGATTTCACGTGTTGTTGATATTCGTATGTTTAATCAATGATAACAATTTGCTTTCCCTTAAACGTTGCATGTGGAAAAGATTATCATGTTAAGTTTTGGTATCTCAACTTGAATGTGTGGAACTTGAATCAATAAGATTACCTCTCATTTCTTTATTAGTTTTCAATTTGTTCTTAAAAATCCCAGAAAATCCATATACCCCTATCATACGAGGGAGCTGCCCCTCTCAAACGCAAAGAGGAATCGACATAGTCCTGTGATTCTTCAACTATTGTAAGCAGGTTGTTGCTGATTCAAGGACGAAATAGAGTTATTCATGAAGGTTATTTAAAAGCAACAAATCTGTTGACCAACACGTCCAGACTGTCTACATACCCTGTATCCATGGGATCAATACCCTCTTCGGATGCGAACATCATGGGGATGCGAATGTCACGAGGATGCAAACATGTAGTTCTGTCTTGCACTATGTTTTATGTAACTGTGAGTGGGTACACAGTTCTTCGCCGACTGCCCACCCACTCGAGTGATACAGTGACGGAATTCCTAAGAAACTAGTGTGCAAACATACCTCCTGAGGGTGTTTCATGTTTCAGTTTTAATGTGAGGATAGTTCACCTAGTACGCATGTTTGTCCGATGAGGTTTTCCTATTAAAAAGGGTTTCTTGTCATGGTAATCATCCTACAACTATTTTTGATATCCTCGCCTTTTATTTTTAGTTAATCTTTTTAGTGAGGTATCTAAGGAAATTTTCCCTTCCTACGTATTTAACTTCGACATGTCTCTTATTACTCTCCAACGATTTAGAGGGATGGTGCCTAGACATCGTTGATGCAGCTATGTTAGGCGTGAGGTACTTGGTTCAACGCGGCGACATTACTGTAAAAGTGACATAGAGGTACCGTAAATACCGAACACTGCATTTTGTTTGAGTTTGGATGTTTATTTATACCTATCTAAATGAAAAGAAAACTTATATGATAGCTTATAAGGAAAGAAGAAATAAACTTCTTTGCTTGCATGCAAAGAATAAGACTAGATGTTTTGATCCATTCATTATATATACATAAGGAAGAGTCTAGTAAAGACATTGAAACAATTGTAAACATAATTCCAAAAGATGCTAATTCACTTACGTTAATTGCAAACATAAACTGGAAAAGATACTTAATCATTCAGTTTCAAGGTGATATGATAATTAATTTGTCGTACATCAAGTGAACTTTATTCAAAGTAAAACAATGATGTATAGTCACATATCAAAATAGTCTTTGTTCCAAGAGTAGGGTACTAGGTCCTTTTCTTTAATAATTATTTCAAACTTATATGTATAAATAGAACCAAATTAAGGCTTGTAATCTTAACAGGTAAGTTATCCAACAAGAGTTTAACTTACCTTCATTAATTGAGATCATCAAATCATAACCAAAGTGAATAATATTGACTTCTATTTCATAGGTCAAAATGAGAGATTCTTCGATCACATTACAAGATTTGGGGAATTGTTTCAAAGCACTGAGTTATCATTTTTACTTTCTAAATCATTTAAGATTAGAAATTGCTTAAATAATTATTTCAAATCCATCTTTGTTTCTTACTATAATCTTCTACATTACACACATGTACCAGAGATAAAATATTAACAAGACTACCTTAACAAGACATACACCAGGCACTAAACTATTGCATTTAACCACAAAATAACCCTATTTTATATATTATTAGATTGGTTAAATCATAGGCTTATTTGGTCAACATGAGTTAATTTAATAGCCATAGTTTTGGGCATGGGCCAATAGGAAGGAGGTATGATTTCCCAAAGTACTAGCCCCAACTTTCAAGGTTATGGTTATACATCCCATAGTCTTGATTTGCATTCCATTTTAATAAAAATTCTAATGCACATATATTTATTACTACACATGATTGATAAATATTTGTTGTATATATTAAGTTGTGAGGTGGTTTCAAAAATAAATCCACATGGTGAACATTCTAGAATGGGCCCAATCACATATAATGGACCATGATAGTTATTAAAGTGATTTTTATTTATTTATTTGAATTTCACTCCTCACATCTTCCTATAGTCTATCACATATAATGGGCCATAATAGTTATTAAAGTAATTTTTATAACCCTCATACTTTATACACTTTCTTTCCTTTTCATTCTTTACTAACCTGCACACCCCATACATGCCTATTAACTGTATATTTAACACATAATCATATTCTTAATCACATTTATATTAATTTCTCCTCACAATTACACAATTATTATTACTTTCTTTTTCACTTACTATCATTTGTTATCCACTTTAATTATTTAATTATTTTTTTATTACATTGTACGCTTTGCTTGTGTTCTCGATGCATGTAGCCATGTAGATTTAGTGGATTAGAGTTGTACATACTTCGATCATATGAGTAACCCTTATTGTATTACAACTACAGTTGATTGTTATGTGTGGGAAGTTGACCTTCCCCACAGTACTAGCTAATCTGAGAACACCCTAAACTTAATCATTAAGATGCCAATAAATCTGTGTGGTTGATTTAGGTGCTTTCTCACTCTTTGCAATTTTGCTGCTTGCAATTCTGTATATTATAGATGGATAATGCTTTATCAGATACAGAGATTTAGTGGATCATGTATTTGGTGAGTTCCTAAACACTCACCATTGTAATATAGATTATATGTAGAACTATGTGACTTGTTCCTCTGCAATTGATTAAAAAAATAGAGATAAATTTTATAAATCGTTAGTTTAAACTCAGCCTGATGGAACTTGGTAAATTTATTATTTCAATGCAGTTGAGTATCGTGCGAATTATCAATCTTAAATATCTACACTTTTTATCCAATAATAGTATTTGAACACATAATAGGTGCTATTTTAATTTCATAAGATGAAATTCCTTATTTAACCAACTTCATTCGATGATTTGGAAAGCTTAGAACTATACGCTATTTCCTACAATCTGGTAGGCACTTGGAATAGGGTATGTCATTCTTCAAGGCATAAGGGAAGGAGGGATTTTGTCAGAATTGCAGTTGCAAGTTGTTTCGGTAGACATGTATTCAAAATGTGGAAGCACAAACAAGGCATGTGAGCGGTTTGACAAAATGACTCTGAGAAATGTGGTAACATGAAATGCAAAGGTTGTAGGATTGGACAAACTAGATTTGTTAAAAAGGAATTAGAAACTTTCAAACAAATGATGCTGGCAGGTGTAAGGTCAAAATTCCACAACCTTGGCTAATGTCTACCCTGACTGGGCATGTGGGAATAGGGTATGGACAAATCGGAAGGGGAATTTTAGACAAAGATTATAGTTGGAAATACTCTGATAGACACGTATACAAAAGTTTAGGCATAGACAAAGCATGAAAACTATTTGACAAAATGACTCAACGGAATGTGATCTCACCGAATACCATGATAGGAGGATCGCACAAAATGGATTTGTTGAAAAGGGATTAGAAACTTTTACACAAATGCAACTGGCGAGTGTTAATCTAGACTCCTCAATCTTTGCCAACATCCTCCGTATCTCAGAGACAGGGATTGGACATCCATCAAGGCAAAATGGAAAAGAGGAATTTTGTCGAATGTTGTAGTTGCAGGCTGTCTAGTAGACACATATGCCCAACATGGAAGCACAGACAAGACACGTTAGCTGTTAGACAGAATTCTTCATGGGAACATTGCCTCTTGGAATGATTGTAGGATCACAGAGAATGGATTTGCTAAAAAGGGCTTAGAAACTTTTATGCAATTGAAATTGGTAGATGTGAAGCCACTTCACAGCCCAAGTCAATGATGTAGAGGCAAATTGGATGGGAGAAGATAGACAAGAAAGACAAGGTTCTATTACACCCAAAAATCCAAAATCAAAGGTCTTTACACAAAAGTGGGAACAACAGTTAGGGACTCTAATTTATTCATTGAAAATGTGTTTTTAGATGTTGTGGGACCCATTCCAACCAATGGATAAGGTAAACCAAACTTCTAGGTAGCACTTCCTTCACAAACCTAAGAAATGGCTTGTAGCCCTCCAAAATGAGAACAATCTTAATAACTTTTGCTAAATGTATTCAAATGCAAATCTTAGACAATCAGTAGATACCCATTATGGCTCCCTATCACATATCCCAAATTGGGTATGGCTTGTTTTAGACGGAATACCTCAACCAATAGCCCCTCCTGATGACCTATAGCCCCAATTAGGCCTAATTTGTGAAGCAACTACCCCTAAATTCACACACAGAACCCAATCAATGGTTTGAGCACTTAGAACACATGCCAAAACAAGGGATGTTGTGGGTTTTACCCTCCTACTCTCTGCTGTTCCCAAAAATGCATCTATGGTTCCTTATTATGCCTCTTAGAAATTGCCTAACACATGAAGATGTTAGGTTTTCTCAAAGAAAACTCCTCCTCCTCAGATCTCCTGCCAAAAACTCATCATAGCATACTAGAAAAGACTTATTACAACCCATTCCACTGATCAAAAGTGAATCAAATCAGTGGAATGGTAAAAAATGCATAATTCTTACCAAAACCCTAGATAAGGGTTTCTTAAAATAGTTTTTAGGAAAATGAATCTTATTCTACTCTAGGATTGTTTCAAGATGCCAAACTAGAAGCAAATGAATGTTAACTCACTCTAGTTTCATGCTATCACCAAAATCCTTCACAACTTGGCTGTACAGACACAGGGTACGGACTGCAACAGTGGAATTATACAAAAAATGCAGAATTTCTGAGTTTTGATTACTATTTCTCCTTCAAATGACTTCTTCAAGACTTCTCTACCAAGTCCAAAGTCTTAGAAAGTTTATACAATGGAAAAAGAGGTAGTTTGGCTCGTTGGAGGGTGTATAACTGTTCTTCCATGAGCGAACTGCCCTGTTAGTTTTAAGACAGCAACTACCTCCATTGTTACAACTGTCCTAATTAGGACTGTAGCGACTTGTTTTAGGCTTAATGAAGCCTTCAAAACATTTGGACACCTTTGACAAAATTTGACATGTCTTCCTAACTCTTTGACATGCCTTTTGCAAGGCTGACAACATGAAAAGTATGACTGTCCCTACATGCCTTAACAAAGGCTTACAATCATGAAGATAGCAATATGTAGATATTTGGACATAGTCCTTATTACAATCATGAATGGTCTTCTAGGACCTCATTGGAACAAGACAACAAGACAAAAATGAACATCAAACAAGTCATGAAGTTGAATGCCTCATGGAGGCCACCTTGTGTTAGGTGCTCCTACACGAGTCAACATCCCTCCCCCTTGCTTGGCAGTCATATGTACAAAATGTGGGAGTACACACCAGGCACATGAACTTTTGACAAAATGCCTCAAAGAGGCGTTGGTTTAAGAACTAAAATGATTGTAGGATGTGCACAGAAAGAAGAAAAAAAGAAAGAAATGTTTCAACAATAAATCTCATGGGTAGAGCATGGACATCCATCTTGGCATAAAGAAAAGAAGTTTACATCACAAATGCTACTTCTATTCATCAACTTTCATAAAACTTCTACACAGTTTTCAAATTTGCAACATATCATCAACATGAATTACAAACTAAAATCTATTAACAAAAATTCAAGAACTAGTCATTCAAGAGAAACAAAACAAAATAATGAAGGAGAGAGCTCATACAAATTTCTCCAGCACTCCCAAACCAGAGATGAGTATATCTCTCCTTCCTCCAATCTATGCTTTTTATAGAGAAACTTGACCCACATGGAGGAACTCCAAGTCTTTGAGTCAAGTCTCTTCCATAAATGAGATTGCTCCATTTTCTAACTTGTCATTCAATTTTGTGGAAAAAGACTTGTAAATCTTAAATGTATTCTCAAATTTTCCAATGGTCTTAAATTCAAGGAGAAAAAGGACTCATTTCATAAATTGGGGTCTTGACTTGAGAATGAGGGGGAAAGTTCCTCATTTATTGCCATTTCTAGAAGTGTCCTCATTTTTTAGAATTTTAAATTGGGACTATTTTTTTTATTATTTAATTTTATTGGCTTTTATATTATTTGAAAATTAAATACCTCCAATTTGAATTCAAAATTTAAATGTGGGTTGTGACATCCTTCCCCCCTAAATTTATGCATCATCCAGATGCATGTTAGAAAAAAGTCAAACATATACATATAAGTCCATAGAAATAAGCATCACTTACATCAGTATACTTGTCTACTTTAAATTCCATCCTTCAACAAAGTAGTTTATCATAGAGTATCATCTAAGTATAATTGTCTGTATCATCTAAACATCATTGTCTTTAAGCAAAATTTAAAGTTTGACGAGTTTATTAATTATCTAGAGTTTTCAAAATAAATGCAGATAGAGTTGTTGCATTTTCATTGTCTTTCCATGTAGCATTCTCAGGTGAGTACTGGTTCCACTGGAACTTAGATTGGTCCACTATCTTGTTGCAGAGCTGGAACTTGCACCTCTTAATGATTTTGCATGGCTCTATTGTTATTGTACCAGGTTCTTCCACCTGCAGGGCATTTCAATTAAGAATATGCTTAGGGTCAGGTATATACTTTTTTAACAAGGATACATGGACACATCATGAATTCAGCTCAGTGTTGGAGGTAAGGCTACGTGGTACGCTGCATGATTGATTTCCTCAAGTACTTCAAAAGGCCTGACATAGCGAGGAGCTAGCTTTGACTTCCTTCCAAAAGAGATGGAACTTTTATCAGGTCAAACTCTAAGGAACACCTTCTCACCAACTTGAAATCTTCTGGGTGTCCTATTCTTATCTGCATAACTTTTCTGGTGATCTGAGGCTTTCTTCAACTTCTGTCAAATAAGTTGCACCTGATTATCCATATCTTTCAACATTTCAGGGCCAAGCAAGATCCTATTCTCCAATTTATCCCAACTCAAGGGTGTTCGACAAGGTCTCCCGTAGAGAGCTTCAAAGGGTGCCATAACTATAGCTGCTTGGAATGAGTTGTTATAGGCAAACTCAACTAATGGCAAATATTCCTCCCATTTAGTATGTTGATCCATGCAATACATACGAAGGAGATTTTCTAGAATTTGGTTGGTTCTTTCTATTTGGCCATCTGTCTTAGGATGATAGGTTGTGCTAAAATTCAACTGTGTTCCTAAGGTAGCCTGCAATGTGGTCCAGAATCTAGAAGTGAGCTTTGCATCTCTATCAGAGATGATTTTCTTAGGAATTCCATGCAACCTAAAAATTTCCTTTATGAACCTTTTTGCTACTGCAGGTGCATCATCTGTTAGGTTCCCTGTTATGAAGTGGGCTACCTTGGTGAGTTTATCCATTGCCACCAAAATACAATTATGCCTATGAGATGTCATCGGCAATCCTTGGACAAAATCCATACTTATGACTTGCCATTTATAGAAAGGTACATCGTGTGGATAAAGAAGTCCTGCCGGATGTACATGTTCTGCCTTAACCCTCTGACATTCTAGACATTTGGCAACTGTGTCTACCACATCCTTCTTCATTCCTGGCTAGAAATATAATCTTTTGAGGTCTGCATACATCTTATTCACCTCCAGATGTCCTGAATATGGAGCCTTATGTGCCTCTGTCAAGATCATACCCCTTAGTTCTGCATTATCAGGAACATATATTCTTCCCTGGTACCTCATTAGTCCATCATAATCAAAAGTATAATCCAAATACTTAGGTTCCACAGAGGTGTTAGCTAGAGATACCTTAACTTGAGCGTACCATGGGTCATGTTTCTGCTTAGAGAGTACTTGTTGCTTTAGGTCTATGTGCAAGTTGGATATGGCCATTATATGTCTCCTCCTGCTGAGAGCATCGGCCACCCTATTTTCTTTCCCCTTGATATATTCAATCTCAAAATCATACTCACTTAGGAACTCTAACCACCTTCTCTGTCTTGCATTCAAATGAGGTTGAGTGAAGATATATTTTAGTCCTTGATGGTCTGTTTTAAGATCAAATAGTTTTCCCAATAGGAAATGTCTCCATTTTTGCAAGGCATGAACTATAGCTGCAAGTTCAAGGTCATGGGGAGCGTAATTGACTTCATGGATTTTCAGTTTGCGTGATTCATAAGCCACTACTCCTTCCTCTTGGAAAAGAACTCCTCCTAGTCCTTCTATGGATGCATCTGTTACTACTGCGAAGTTACCATTAGGGTCAGGCACCTTTAGAATTGGGGGTGATGTTAGCCTTTCCTTCAACACCTGAAATGCCTTATCGCACTGCTCAGTCCAAATGAACTTTTTGTTCTTCTTTTGCAAAGATGTGATTGGATTGGCTATCCTTGAAAAGTCTTTCATAGACCTTCTGTAGTACCCTACCAATCCCATAAAACTTCTTACTTTGGTCACATTTGTAGGTATAGGCCATTCAGTGATGGCTTTTACTTTATCAGGATCTATCGCTATACCCTCAGCTGAAATGATATGCCCTAAATAGTGAACCCTCTTTTCAAAGAAGGAGCATTTGGATAACTTCCCAAACAACTTATGCTTCTGCAGCTTTTGTAAGATTGCCTGTAGATGGGTTAAGTGTTCCTCTTCATCCTTGGAATATATTAAGATGTCATCCAGAAACACAATCACAAACTTATCTAGAAAATCATGGAACACACTATTCATTAGATTCATAAAGGCAGCCAAAGCATTTGCTAGCCCGAATGGAACTACAGTAAATTCATAGTGGCCATACCTAGTCCTAAATGCTGTTTTTGGGATGTCCTCTTTATCCTTAATTGGTGATAGCCCGAGCGAAGGTTGATTTTGGAGAACAGTGAGGCTCCCCTCATTTGATCAAATAGATCATCAATACAAGGCAAGGGATATCTATTCCTCACAATGGCCTTATTCAACATTCTGTAGTCAATGCACAACCTTAATGTCCCATCCTTCTTTACAAATATGACTGGTGCTCCCCAAGGTGATACACTAGGCTTTATCAACCCCTTCTCTAGCAATTCTTGCAACTGTATTTTCAACTCTTGGAGTTCTGTGGTGTTCATCTTATATGGGGCTTTAGATATAGGCGCGGTTTCAGGAAGTATATCGATTGAAAAATTGAATTCCCTTTTAGGAGGTAATCCAGGTAGATCTTCAGGAAACACATCCTTGTAGTCCCAAAGGAACAGACTATTTTCAAAGGTAGGGGCTTCTTTCTCTTCTCCCTTCTCATCTAAAGATACTAAGAATATCTGATTTCCTCATTTTTGTCTTGCCTTCTTTAGTTGCATAGCAGAAATGGTCCCCACTGATATAGGTTTGTAAATTCCTTGGATCCTAACTCTACACCTCTTATCATCTACACATTCCACCACCTTGTTATAGCAATCTATATTAGCCTTATGACTCGTTAGCCAACTTATTCCGATTATGACATCATAGGCTCCCAGGGGTGCGACATATAAGTCGACATTGGTTTCTAATTCAGGAAACTTAATGAAGGCTCCTCTTATGTACTTGTTCACTCTCCATGTAGCCTTGTCACCATACTGAACATGTTGATAACTGAGAGGGGGGGGGGTGAATCAGTTATCCTAATTATTTCCCTTATTGAACTTTCCTCTTAATTGAAGCAGCATAAAATCAAACACAAAACATTAACCATGAAGTAAAAAACACATGACACAGTATTTTTGACGTGGAAACCCTGTTAAGGGAGAAAACCACGGGGTGATTAACCCAAGAATTATTCTCTGTTAGAAGAATAGGAAATTACAAAAATGGCACTTGCCAATTAGGGCTCACTGCCCGAGCACACTGCTCACAAGAGGCCCACTGCCTACAAGAAGACACACTGTCTACAAAGTGATGATAATCACAGTCTTGAACTGATTGGAAGCATCTGCATATGCTGGAGTTCAGTTCCGGTTAGGCTCAGTACACTGATCTGCTGCACTTCATTTTTCCTCTGTTCTTTGTTCTGCTATCTTTCACATACCGGATCCTTTTTGCTACCTCTGCTCTTTCTCTGGACTTATTCGCATATCTCTCCACATCCACACACACTTCACAACTAAATCCATCCTCTATATATATCCGCACAAGTAGTTTCATCACCTTTCTAGTCGGCATCCGGAACAGTCTTAGTTTCTTACAATCTCTCATTCTGTCGGCTGAATCCTTCCTCCCCAAGCAATGCGGATCAAGCATATACTTGTAGATATCATTAATCATGTCGGCCAAACATGATTCATGCCTTCACAACCTCTGTCATCAACAGTAACCCATCCGGAAAGCAGTCTGATACTCTGTCAGTCAGTTCTTCCTCTGTTTTCACTGTCTCTCAGGAATCCGGTACTTAACCATTCATATCTTTTTCCTTGTCCATCACCGGAGGCTAAATCCTTGGAATATACTACTAAAGGTAGTCCTCTTGACTTCCCCAAATCCGCACTGCACCAAGACACTTCCTCTGAGAGGTCCGGACCAATCTGTCGGACCTTGCCACATGCTCTGTTCTTCTTCACCGGACCACAACTTTCTTTATTCTGACTTCCGGTAGAGACACATCATGACTTGCGGATATGTGGGATGACCTTTGTTGCCATCAATGACAACAACCATGAATCCATATAGTGTCTCTTGCCAACAATCTCCCCCTTTGGCATTGATGGCAACACTTAGTGAAAAATGACTAAGTGTTTACACTATGCTCCCCCTTTGCTGATGCTCTGTCTTTATATACAATTTCCGGAACTCCCCCTTAGTTGGATTCCTCATTTTTCACTGCTCCTCACTCCCCCTTTGACATCAATGGCAAAGGGTAGGGTCCGCATATCAAAATTTTCAAAAATTTCTTATACTTAGCCGCATATTTACATACTCACATATATTGAAGAATGTCTGCAAAGGATGTCTGTAATTGAATCATTTCGGTAGCCCAACTTTGCTTCATTCTGTCCAAAATTGAAATGTGACCACTTAACAAGAATGCAAATGCTTCTGCCCGCTTGAGATCTGTCGGATCTTTTGTTTGGGCGGTGGTCCTAGCATCACTGATGGCCTCATGTATGGTTTCCAACTTAGGGATTATAATCCTTCTAAGTTCTCCCATCCGGTTGGTGATGTTCTTCCTTTCCTTCTCAAGATTCTTTATTTCGTTCAAGACTGCAATAGTCTGACATTCTTGATTTATTATAGAGGAAGAGAGAGGATCAAAACTTTGAGATAAGCTTTGTAGCTTATCCTGTTCCTCTTTTATTTTCTTGTCAAATGCTGCTGTTGCCTTTGACCAGGATATACAAAATTTATAGATATCACCGCCATCCTTAAGAGCATTCTCTAAGCTCCTTATTCCAATGCTTACAATCTTCCTATCCTTAGAGATTAATTCTAATATCTCTGAAAATCTCTTATCCAAAAATTCCTTCCGGACCTTTTCTTCAGCTAATTTTTCTAAAGAATCAAAATGTGTATCAACACTGCTGACTAAGGTTTTTAGATTACCGGAAGTGGAGGCTGTCAGATCTATCTGGATTGATGGCATGATCTTCACAAGTACTCCGGAAGCAGCCTCTATCAACTCACAGTCTTCCATATGAGACTTCAGGAGCTTTTCATTTGCCTTGGCATTTGCAAATGAAGCTATCTTCATTGTTTGTACCGGAGAGAGAGAGTCAAAATCAAATGGGCCTTTTAGAAGCTCCGGTTCATCAATCTCTAGAGTTTCTTTGCTCAAAAATTGTTGAACAATTTGTGTAGTGTCTCTTGCCGGAGACAGATGTTTCTTCTCTTCTGCAGTCTTAGAACTGTCAACCTCTTTGTCCTTCACCACTGCTTCCTTCTCCTATAATTGCTCTTCTTCTTTGGATCCGGAGACTGTAGGGGAAACCGGAGGAGAGATGCTAACTTGTTCATGGGCCACTTCTTCTGGAGCAGAGGGTCCCAAGTCCTCACTTGTCTGTTCAGGACTCACTTCTTCCGGAACAGAAGATTCCAGATCAACAGCTGTTTCTGCACCTAAGTCCTCTACAACAGGAAGATTGAACCTTTTGAAGGCCTTCCGGAGGATCTCTTCTATTTCTTGAGCCACTTTGTCAGTCTCACCAAGCATGAGTTGATTCATCCTGGCTTTGCTTCTGAACTCATCTTTGCAGTCCTTGAAGATAATGTTCATTGTCTTGGGATCAATTTGAGGATATAGCTGAATAGCTATCTGCTCCCGGATCTCAAGATCTTTGGCATGAGCATTATTCTTTCTTACTTCCATTTCCTTCTCTAGGCTCTTAGGAATGAGAGATATGATCTCAATGAAAGCCTTATTGTATATGTTCAGGTATTTAACTGTGGCTTCCTGCAGAGTCTTTTGGTCTGCCTCACTGAAGTCATCATAGGATTCAGTCATTGGTTGAAGGTTTCCATCCACCGTGACCGACTTGATTATGCTCTCTAGTGACAGAGTGGGCTTTTCAACAGTTACCTCTGCCATTTCCTCCTTGTCTTGGCCTGTGGAGGACTTACCGGATCCTTTCTTTTTCTGTTTCTTTACTTCTCTTACTCCTTCATCTGATTCTGTCTCCTCTTCATCCTTTTGGCTTCCATAAGCCCTTGTGGCTTTTGCCTTTGATCTCTTACCGGATGCCTGGACTTCCGGTTTTGAACTTTTGGTTGATGGAGGTGCAGATCTCTTTGTTGATCTGGTCCGGGTGGGAGCTCCAACTGGAGCACTTTCTTTGCTTTTCTCTTCTTCCTCGGCCTTCCTCCTCTTTTCCCGGCCGGCATCAAGTGCCTCCTTTGAGATACCTAGGCCTTGAGCAATGTGCTCTACTTCTCTTCTTACCTTTCTTTTGATCTCAGGTTCCCTGAGTTCTACATGTAATTTTATACTCAGCTCCTCAAAGGTTCCAAACCTTTCTGCCTTAGGATCTTTGGGCTGACTTAGCATGTGTTGAACATGCAGCTCCACTATCTGTTCATCAACTTCATACCCCATGGGCATGATCCAGACAGTCCTTGGCTCCACTGCCTCCATCAGACACTGATCAGTGTCAACCATAAAGCACACTGAGTCCTTGTATTTCTCAATGAGAGACTGAGGAATTCTCTCTCTTGCTTGCATCATGCTCTGAAAGTTTTTGAAGTATCCCCATAGAGCTGAATTTCTCGCTTTTGCATCCCCAAGTCCATGCAAGTAGTCTCTTATCTGGACTGCAACAGGTTTGTCATTCTGCCATACCCATCCACTTGTTCCGGGTAGCTCATTCATGAAGTAGAAGAATAAACATACAATAAGAGTACCATACTTGAAGGAATTCTTCTTATCCTTCTTGATTTTCTGTATATTTTCCATTAATTGGCTTAGCAGTAGTTCGCAGAGGTCATATTCTGCATTTTTCCTTAGCATTTCAAAAGCAGTGTATACTGCAGTTCTGGATACAGAATTCTCCCTGCTGGAGTGATAGATCTTGTATCCTATTATCATTGATGCATATTTGATATCCGGATCCGAAATATCTTCAATGGTCATTGCCCTCTTGTCAAATTTTGATCCGGTGGCCTCAGTTACAATGTTGTTCTTGACAGATTTGAGGATAGGTACTCCTCCGGAAGAGTATAGGCCAGTTACTGCTCTAATTGCCTCTTTTGTGATCTTGCAGGGTCTATCTAGCCATAAAAAGTTGTCATGCATCCTGCTCAGTACATACCGGACCCATTCATCCTCTTCAAAACAGGGGAAATGAATAAATTGCTCAAATTGTTTCTTCTGAATATCCTTATACTCTGGTTTAAGCTCAAAAGCATTGTCAATCAGCTGCTTGTGATAGAGGTCTCTTAATTTGAAATCCCCAAATTCCTCAATGTTTGCATGTATGTAAACCCTAATGTCTTCGGTGTGTAAGACTCCGTGAGGAACACTAGAGAAGGCTCCTAGTGGGTCAACTTCCAATGATTTGTAGGGATGTTTCTTGAATGAGGGGCGAGGTCTATCAGAGATCTTAACTATGTTTGGAGTAGCCATTCTTCAAAGATTTGCAGTGAGGTAATGAAAAACGGAGAATACCTTATGCGCCTTCGGTTTGCACGGAGTGGTTGGATTGATTTCTTTATCCAATAGCTTCGGCAGGAGATCCTTGGTGTGCTTGAAGAACCTTGTTGCAGAGCTCCACTTTTCGCTTCTTCTCGAGTGCAGAATGAGCAAATGACCTTTGAGAAATCCCTTAAATTGCTCCGCGAACCCTAATACCTGTCTGCAATAAATGCTTCACCTACATCATTCCGGTTTGCCTTGTCTGGATAGCTTGGAGTATCCCGGATTAGTCCTGATCTATGGATATCATCCGGATCTATCAATCATGAATAAATCGAGGTGGCATATTACAAGATCATCTCAAACACTCTGTCCAGTCCGCAGAACAAGATAGTGCATTTCCGGATCTTTCCGGACCTTTTTGTAATCCTTTATCATACCGGAGCATTTCCCTGAACAGGTCTTATTTGATCGATCACAGCTTCTTCATAACTCCATGCGGACCTCTGAAAACTTGACTGAAGTATCTCAAGACTCATATTTACAAACCCTTTGATCCGCATCTTGTGCAACATCCGGCACCACTTGTTTGGCTGGGGGAACAAGATTTTCTTTGAGTCTCCCCCTGAGCCAGAGCTCACTTTTAATTTCCGGAAGAAATATCAGCACCAGAGTCTGGTGCGGATCCAACCTCTACATTCTCTGAACTTTTCTTCACCCAAATCTTGCTCATCTGATTCCTAACCTCATCCGCATTCATCTTTTGTTTACCCTTGTCTTGATTCTGATTATACACCGGACCTCTTTTGTCCTGATTCTTGTTTCTGCAGACTTTAGCATTATGACCGGACCTATTGCAGATTTGGCAAATAACATTCCTTTGCATATTTGACTGATATCCTCTTGATCTGCATTGATTAGCCCTATGACCTATTCTATTGCATGTGAAGCATCTACCTTTGAATGATTTGTTTACTTGCATAATTCTACATTCATGGGATTTGTGTCCATACCTTTTGCAGTTGAAGCACTGTCCGGAGAAGGATGAATTATTCTGATTCATTCTCATTCTGCACTGATTAGCTTTGTGACCAAAGTGGTTGCAGCTGTGGCAGTATCCATTGAAGGATGGATATCTTTGAGCATTTGGCTGTCTTATCGGAGGTCTTCTAGGCCTGCTCCTTGGATTTTCTGATCCAAGATTCTTCTGACCGGATCCGGAGCTTTCTCCTTTCTCATATCCCAAGCCATACTTGTCATCTGTCCTCTTTTGACTTCCAAGAAGAACTTCAAGTTGAGCAGAACTTATCTTGAATTTCTCTTTATATTCATTTGCTGTTTGAAGGTCTCTTTTGAGAGAGGCAATTTGATCCTCAAGTTTTCCTTCATTATCTTTGGCATCTTCAAGATCAGATTCAAGGTGTCTGATAATCCTGTCCATCTGGTGGCATTCTTCTGATTTTTCTTTAAGAGATTGTCTTAGATTGTCTTCAGCCTTTCTTTTTTCTTCAATCTCTTGAGTAAACTTTATAGTTCCTGATTCCATTTCATGTCTTAACATAATGACTTCTTTTGATAACTTTTCACATAACTTGGTTTGCTCAGTCAATTCCTCATTTGTATTGCTTTCTTCACTTTGTCTTGCCAACTGTTGAAGCAGCTCCTTTCTCTTTTTCATAGAGAGACTTAATTTGTCTTTTAATTCTCTCATGAATTCATCAGCCTGTTTGAGTCTTTCCTTTAATTCACTGACTTCAGAATTTGACTGTTCAAGATCCTCAAGGGCAGTCTTGAGTTGCTCCCTTAAACCATATGCATCCATTTGAAATCCCAGATCTTCCTCAAGCTGTTAGGCTCTATTAGGAGGAACTTAGCTCTGATACCAATTGTTGATAACTGAGAGGGGGGGGGGTGAATCAGTTATCCTAATTATTTCCCTTATTGAACTTTCCTCTTAATTGAAGCAGCATAAAATCAAACACAAAACATTAACCATGAAGTAAAAAACACATGACACAGTATTTTTGACGTGGAAACCCTGTTAAGGGAGAAAACCACGGGGTGATTAACCCAAGAATTATTCTCTGTTAGAAGAATAGGAAATTACAAAAATGGCACTTGCCAATTAGGGCTCACTGCCCGAGCACACTGCTCACAAGAGGCCCACTGCCTACAAGAAGACACACTGTCTACAAAGTGATGATAATCACAGTCTTGAACTGATTGGAAGCATCTGCATATGCTGGAGTTCAGTTCCGGTTAGGCTCAGTACACTGATCTGCTGCACTTCATTTTTCCTCTGTTCTTTGTTCTGCTATCTTTCACATACCGGATCCTTTTTGCTACCTCTGCTCTTTCTCTGGACTTATTCGCATATCTCTCCACATCCACACACACTTCACAACTAAATCCATCCTCTATATATATCCGCACAAGTAGTTTCATCACCTTTCTAGTTGGCATCCGGAACAGTCTTAGTTTCTTACAATCTCTCATTCTGTCGGCTGAATCCTTCCTCCCCAAGCAATGCGGATCAAGCATATACTTGTAGATATCATTAATCATGTCGGCCAAACATGATTCATGCCTTCACAACCTCTGTCATCAACAGTAACCCATCCGGAAAGCAGTCTGATACTCTGTCAGTCAGTTCTTCCTCTGTTTTCACTGTCTCTCAGGAATCCGGTACTTAACCATTCATATCTTTTTCCTTGTCCATCACCGGAGGCTAAATCCTTGGAATATACTACTAAAGGTAGTCCTCTTGACTTCCCCAAATCCGCACTGCACCAAGACACTTCCTCTGAGAGGTCCGGACCAATCTGTCGGACCTTGCCACATGCTCTGTTCTTCTTCACCGGACCACAACTTTCTTTATTCTGACTTCCGGTAGAGACACATCATGACTTGCGGATATGTGGGATGACCTTTGTTGCCATCAATGACAACAACCATGAATCCATATAGTGTCTCTTGCCAACAGAACATCCATGATGATTCCATATTCTTAGTTTGCAAAGACATTTTTCTTACTAATTCTGGGGAAATAAAATTCTCAGAGGAACCAATATCTATCAAAATAGTTATGGGTTTACCAAAAAGCATACCTTTTGTCTCCATAGGTACATTTTGATGGTGAGTTTGTTGATTTCTGATGGCTGCATGTATTTGATGTTGCCAAGGTTGCTGTGGCTGATTGTACCCATTCCTTTTTGAACAATCCCTTGCATAATGATTTCCTCCACACATAAAGCATCCACCGGGGGGTCCATTAGAATTTCAGGGTGGTGCATTCCCATCATTCCTCCTAACATTACTATTGTAATTGTTCCTGTGATCCTGATTACCAGTAGCTTCTGTTCTACCCCAATCTCTCCTCTTATTCTTCTGAGCTCCTCTGTTACCCCTATTGTCTAGTTTCCTTTTAAAGGCAAATTGCTTGTCTCAGAAGTTTTGCTTCGCGACTGATAGTGCTTGTAATTTATTTTCCTATTCTAGTGCCTTCTCCAAGACTTGATTCATGTTCTCAGGGGAAAACATATCCACTTTTGCCCCAATATCAGTATTCAACCCCAAAAGAAACTTCCTTGCTTGAGATCTTTCATCCTTTTGAGAGATAGGAACATATTCTAGTAGCTTCGCAAATCTGTCCCAATACTGTTGGACTATGAGATTTCCTTGTCTGAAATTCAAAAACTTGGTCATCTTTTCATCATAAAATAGCTATGGAAGCCATCTCTCACGGAAGTGGCTCACAAACTGCCTCCAAGTTAGGTTTTCCTTTGAATAACAATATTGTTCCTTTATGTTTATCCACCAATTGGCAGCTTCTCCCTCCAATTGATAGGCTCCCTAGGTTGCCTTGATATTCTCTGAGTAGTTTCTTAGTTCAAAATGTTTTTCCATTTCAGTGAGCCATCCTTCTGTAGCATCCCCCACATGTTTACCATCAAATTTCAGAGGAGTTATCTTCTTAAGGTCTTGTGAGATATCTAGGATGGTGGTATCCTGTCAAGACCTAGGAACCTCTAGCTCATTAGTTGTTTGACCTATGGGTACTTCCTCACTTTGATGTTCATCTTCAGGTTCCAGAATGTTTTCTATGGTCCCCTGTCTAGTCTTCAAGTCTTGTACAGTTCTCTCAAGGTTTTCCAAAATTTCTCTTTACTCTGTCAACAAATTAATAATTGCTTCTATACCAGCATTTGGATTCTCAAGTGGGTTTTCAACTGGTTCTTGGTTGACTAGTTCGTCTCCACGCAGTTCTCACAAATTTTGGGTTTTCGCCATTTTAATTCTGAAAACAAGGAGAGAGGTGATTTACCACTTGCTACAATTTTTGGTTGACAACATGCAAATTGACTGTAATTAAATCTATTACAATTCTTATCTTGAATACCAATTATTATCGATTTTGAGTTAGTAAGCCTCCAGGCTGAGTGTTTGAACCATGCTCTGATACCACATGTAGGGACCCGCTTGGTCCAAACTTGAATTTTCAAAATTTTTACTTTATTAACAAGTTCTTATGAGATATATCAAGACTTTGATTGAGTACTCAGGAAAACCTTTGCCCAATATGGGCCATATGTTCAAACGGAACATTCTAAAGCCAACCCAAACTCTTCTATCCTTTGGGCAAATAGGTTCACATGGAACCTGGTCTAACAGACCTTATTGCTACCCAAAACAGGGTAGAACAAATGGTGGCAAAATGACTTGGTGGTCAAATGGACCAAGACTCTATCCAATACGGGATAAGTAAACACAACAGCCAACCAAGCTAAATAGGACATGAATCATTATGCTCTGGCCAGAGACTTCTGACTCCCTCCAGACCAATACGGGTTCATGAGTCACTTCCTGGGGACCACAGTCTGCCCAGATACTGTAATGAGGATGTCAACTAGGGAACACATAACATCAACTTGTACTCACCTTAGTTTACGGCAAAGCTGGGTACAAGTAATCCACCTCGGGGATTCTTCTAAGTACTAGGAGAGTTCTTAAGTTACCTAGGTAACCTTTAAACTAGGGATCAAGATTACGAAGTTGATTATAAAAGAGTATACTATATCCAAGGGACCTGAGTACTGGGGGCATCCTTCGCCGTCTAGACTGCCTACATACACTATTTCCACGGGATCAAGGCCCTCTTTGGATGCGAACGTCACGGGGATGTGGACATGTAGTTTTGTCTTGCACTATGTTTTATGTAACTGTGAGTGGGTACACAGTTCTTCACTGACTGCCCATCCACTTGAGTGATACAGTGACAGAATTCCTAAGAAACTAGTTTGCAAACACACCTCCTGAGGGTGTTTGATGTTTCAGTTTTAATGTGAGGATAGTTCACCTAGTACGCATGTTTGTTCGATGAGGTTTTCCTATTAAAAAGGGTTTCTTGTTGTGGTAATTGTCCTACAACTATTTTCGATAGCCTCGCCTTTTATTTTTAGTTAATCTTTTTAGTGAGGTATCCGAGGAGATTTTCCCTTCCTACGGATTTAACTTTGACATATCCCTTATTACTCCCCGACGATTTAGAGGGACGGTGCCCAAATGTCATTGTTGCAACTATATTAGGCGCGAGGTACTTGGTTCAATGCGACGACATTAACCGTAAACATGACACAGAGGTACCGTAAATACTAAACACTGCATTTTGTTTGAGTTTGGATGTTTATTTATAAAGTTTACCTATCTAAATGAAAAGAAAACTTATATGATAGCTTATAAGGAAAGAAGAAATAAACTTCTTTGCTTGCATGCAAAGACTAGATGTTTTGATCCATTCATTATATATACATAAGGAAGAGTCTAGTAAAGACATTGAAACAATTGTAAACATAATTCCAAAAGATGCTAATTCACTTACATTAATTGCAAACATAAACTAGAAAAGATACTTAATCCTTCAGTTTCAAGGTGATATGATAATTAATTTGTCTTACATCAAGTGAACTTTATTCAAAGTAAAATAATGATGTCTAGTCACATATCAAATTAATCTTTGTTCCAAGAGTAGGGTACTAGGTCCTTTTCTTGCATAATTATTTCAAACTTATATGTATAAATAGAACCAAATTAAGGCTTGTAATCTTAACATGATAAGTTATCCAACAAGAGTTTAACTTAACTTCATTAATTGAGATCATCAAATCATAACCAAAGTGAATAATATTGACTTCTATTTCATAGGTCAAAATGAGGGATTCTTCGATCACATTACGAGATTTGGGGAATTGTTTCAAAGCACTGAGTTATCATTTGTACTTTCTAAATCATTTAAGATTAGCAATTGCTTAAATAATTATTTCAATTCCATCTTTGTTTCTTACTATAATCTTCTACATTACGCACATGTACCAGAGATAAAATATTAACAAGACTACTTTAACAAGACATACACCGGGCACTAAAATATTGCATTTAACCACAAAATAACCCTATTTTATATATTATTAGATTAGTTAAATCATAGGCTTATTTGGTCAACATGGGTTAATTTACTAGCCATAGTTTTGGGCATGGGCCAATAGGAAGGAGGTATAATTTCCCAAAGTACTAGCCCCAACTTTCAAGGTTATGGTTATACATCCCATAGTCTTGATTTGCATTCCATTTTAATAAAAATCCTAATGCACATATATTTATTGTTGCGCATGATTAATAAATATTTTTTGTATATATCAAATTGTGAGGTGGTTTAAAAAAAAAATCCACATGGTGAACATACTAGAATGGGCCCAATCACATATAATGGACCATAATAGTTATTAAAGTGATTATTTATTTATTTATTTGAATTTCACTCCTCACATCTTCCTATAGTCTATCACATATAATGGGCCATAATAGTTATTAAAGTAATTTTTATAACCCTCATACTTTATACACTTTCTTTCCTTTTCATTCTTTACTAACTTACACACCCCATGCATGTCTATTAACTGTATATTTAACACATAATCATATTCTTAATCACATTTATATTAATTTCTCCTCAAAATTACACAATTATTATTACTTTTTTTTTCACTCACTATCATTTGTTATCCACTTTAATTATTTAATTATTTAATTATTTTTTTATTACATTGTAAGCTTTGCTTTTGTTCTCGATGCATGTAGCCATGTAGACTTAGTGGATGAGAGCTGCACATACTTCAATCATATGAGTAACCCTTATTGTATTACAACTACAGTTGATCTTTATGTGTGGGAAGTTGACCTTCCCCACAGTACTAGCTAATCTAAGAACACCCTAAACTTAATCATTAAGATGCCAATAAATCTGTGTGGTTGATTTAGGTGCTTTCTCACTCTCTGCAATTTTGCTACTTGCAATTCTGTATATTATAGATGGATAATGCTTTATCAAATACGAAGATTCAGTGGATCATGTATTTGGTGAGATCCTAAACACTCACCACTATAATATAGATTATATACATAACTATGTGACTTGTTTCCTCTGCAACTGATTTAAAAAAATAGAGATAAATTTTATAAATCGTTAGTTTAAACTCAGCCTAATGGAACTTGGTAAATTTATTATTTCAATGCAGTTGAGTATCGTGTGAATTATCAATCTTAACTGTCTACACTTTTTCTCCAATAACAGTATTTGAACATATAATAGTTGCTTTTTTAATTTCATAAGATGAAATTCCTTATTTAACCAGCTTTGTTCGATAATTTGGAAGGATTAGAACTATACGCTATTTCCTATAGTCTAGTAGGCACTTGGAACAGGGTATGTCATTCTTCAAGGCATAAGGGAAGGAGGGATTTTGTTAGCATTGCAGTTGCAAGTTGTTTCGGTAGACATGTATTCAAAATGTGGAAGCACAGACAAGGCATGTGAGTGGTTTGACAAAATGACTCCAAGAAATGTGGTAACATGAAATGCAAAGGTTACAGGATTGCACAAACTAGATTTGTTGAAAAGGAATTAGAAACTTTCAAACAAATGAAGCTGACATGTGTAAGGTCAAAATTCCACAACCTTGGCTAACGTCTACCCTGCCTAGGCGCATGGGAACAGGGTATGGACAAATCAGAAGGGGAATTTTAGACAGAGACTATAGTTGGAAATACTCTGATAGACACGTATGCAGAAGTGTAGGCATAGACAAAGCACGAAATATGTTTCACAAAATAACTCAACAGAATGTGATCTCATCGAATGCCATGATAGCAGGATCGCACAAAATAGATTTGTTGAAAAGGGCTTAGAAAATTTTATGCAAATGCAACTGACGAGTGTTAATCTAGACTCCTCAATCTTTGCTAGCATCCTCCGTAGCTCAGATCAGAGCTCAAAGACAGGGGTTGGACATTCATCAAGGCAAAATGGAAAGAGGAATTTTATCAAATGTTGTAGTTGCAGGCTGTTTGGTAGACGCATATGCACAACATGGAAGCACAGACAAGACACGTTAGCTGTTAGACAGAATTCTTCATGGGAACATTGCCTCTTGGAATGATTGTAGGTGTTGAGATTAAAAATAGAGAAATAAGGATGCACACACTTGGAATGAAACAAATACACCAGATATATCATGTTTCACCTACACAGCAGGCTACGTCCACACTGAATGGGATATCCCTAGATATATATATTGACTCTCTGTTATAAGTTTACATACACACAACCTTACTATAGCTGTTCCTAAGAAGCTAGAACCAACATACACTTTTAGCTTCAACATGCTGTACAGAAGAGAAGCGTCCTCCAACAAATAGGAGAAGCAGTTACAAGCAGTTTGCAAGTTACAATAGGTTTCGTTACACTTTGTAGAGAAGAGACCACGTGGAGTGGTGAGTGGGCTTCACCGCCTAACAAACTCCCACTCGAAGATCAGTCACCAATAGAGAAGAGCCACAACTAAGAGATACCCCAAGATAGACAAATCATAGACGAACAAGATCGAGAGAAGCACGATAGAAAATTAACTTCTCTCGTTTGATGACCTTTGTCAGAGCATCTGCCAGATTTTGGTCGGTATGAATTTTATCCAGCTGAAGTTTACCTTCATTAACAGCATGATGAATGAAGTGGTATTTAATTTCTATGTGCTTAGTGCGGCTATGAAAAGCAGCATTTTTAGCCAAATGAATGGCACTGGCACTATCACAAAACAAGGTAAAAGTGGAAAGTTGACCCCATAACTCACCAAGCACACGCTATAACCATATTAGTTCTTTGGCTGCCTCAGCGAGAGAAACATATTCAGCTTCAGTTGAGGAAAGAGCAACCACTGGTTGCAAATGAGAGACCCAGCTAATTGCTGCCTTGATGAATATGAAAACACAGTGAGAAGTGGACCTTCACTTGTCTAAATCACCAGCCATGTCAGAATCGGCATAACCACATAGCTGAGTGTCCTTTCTGGCAAAACATAGCACAAAGTTAGATGTCCCTTTCAGGTAGCGAAGGATCCATTTAACCGCTTACCAATGAATGGGGTTTGCTCGGATTACTCATAAAGCGACTGACAACTCCCAATGCATGGGCAATGTTAGGATGAGTAGCAACCATGGCATACATGAGGCTGCCTACTACGGAGGAGTATGGAATATTAGCCATGTTATCTTCTTCATCTAGAGTGGAGGGACACATAACAGAAGACAAATAGAAATGATCAACCAAGGGGGTACAAACAGACTTGGCATCGGACATATTGAACTTATTTAGCACTGTCAAAATGTATTTTTCCTGTGATAATGTGAGTTCCCTCTTCTACCTATTGCGGATTATATCCATGCCAAGAATTTTCTTTGCTGCCCCTAAATCTTTCATGGCAAAACAAAGAGCTAATTGTTTCTTCAATGCATTGACAAGCCGCATACTAGTACCGGCAACAAGCATATCATCAAAATATAATAACAAAATGACGAACTCACCATTGGGAAACCATTTATAATACACACATGGATCTAATTCGCAGCGAATGAAATTGTGTTGGATCATAAAGTTATCAAATTTCAAATACCATTGGCGCGGGGCTTTCTTCAGCCCATATAAACTGTGTTTCAATCAGCAACATAGATTTTCTTTGCCCCTTTCAATGAAACCATTAGGCTATTCCATATACAGTTCCTCAGCAATGTCACCATGAAGGAACACTATTTTAACGTCCAATTGCTCCAGTTCAAGGTCCAAAACAGCAGCCATCCCTAATACCAAACTAATGGTTGTCATTTTGACTACAGGAGAGAAGATCTCATTGAAATTAATGCCATGCTGCTGACCAAAACCTTTCACAACCAGTTTGGCCCTGAACTGTTTTGTCCCATCAGCTTTGTCTTTCAAACGGTAAACCCATTTGTTTTTTTGTGGTTTACAGTTGCGAGGCAGAGGTACAAGATCCCATGTGTCATTGGAGCTCAATGTATCCAATTCTTCATGCATAGCAGCCATCCATTTTGCAGAGTTAACATCATTGCAGGCTTGTTTGAATGTCTAAGGCTCTAGATGAGTAGTTTGAAACTCAGAAAGAAGGCATTCATAGTCATCAAGCTGATGTGGACGCCATCTTTCTCAAGTGGACTGCCAAAGATGAGGTCCCTGTTTATCATCTGAAGGTGTATCCCTCACAAAATGTGAATTACCAGGCTCGGGGCTTTGAGGGGAAATATCTGGTAGAGGCATAGTAGAATGTGGCTGGATGGCAGTGGGAGGGAAAATGTTAGCGGAGTCAGTTGAACCCACGGTAACCTGAGACTCAGGAGGTGGTAGTGCAACAGTGCTAGGGGATGGGCATACAACCTACCTCGGGGAGCCAGAAGGGAAGTGAGGGAGCGGTGCCAGTTCCACAGAACAATACTATCTAGATGATGCATCTGAGGAATGCTTTGCACTAGTGGTGCCAGAAGGTGAATGAGGTAAGGAGGTATGCTCTGATACCATGTTGAGACATGGACCAGCTAGGATTCGAACCTAGGACCTTCCATTCGCTGTTGGAGTGCTCTACCACTGAGCTACTGGCCCCTCTTGGACTAGTCCATCATTGGTTTGGGTGTGGCTTATTTCCAACACCAACACCCCCTTAAGCCACACCTCTCATGTGCTTGGGGCTCCTAGCCTGGGCTTGGCTTTGATACCAGTTGTTGAGATTAAAAATAGAGAAATAAGGACACACACACTTGGAATGAAACAAATACACTAGATATATTGTGGTTCACTTGCATAGCAGGCTATGTCCACACTGAATGGGATATCCCCAGATATATATATTGACTCTCTGTTATAAGTTTACATACACATCCTTACTATGGCTGTTCCTACGAAGCCAGAACCAAAATACATTTTCAGCTTCAACACGCTGTACAGAAGAGAAGCGTCCTCTAACAAATAGGAGAAGCAGTTACAAATAGTTTGCAAGTTACTTTGTAAGTTACAACAGGTTCCATTACACTTCATAGAGAAGAGACCACGTGGAGTGGTGAGTGGGCTTCACTGCCGAACAGTAGGATCGCAGAGAATGGATTTGCTAAAAAGGGCTTAGAAACTTTTATGCAAATGAAATTGGCAGACGTGAAGCCAATTCATAGCCTGAGTCAACATCCCTCCCCCCTGCCTAGCAGTCATATGTGTAAAATGTGGGAGCACAGACCAGGCACATGAACTTTTGACAAAATGCCTCAAAGAGGTGTTGGTTTAAGAACTAAAATGATTGCAGGATGTGCATAGAAAGAAGAAAAACAAAGAAATGTTTCAACAATAAATCTCATGGATAGAGCATGGACATCCATCTTGGCATAAAGAAAAGAAGTTTACATCACAAATGCTACTTCTATTCATCAACTTTTATAAAACTTCTACATAGTTTCCAAATTTGCAACATATCATCAACATGAATTACAAACTAAAATCTATTAACAAAAATTCAAGAAATAGTCATTCAAGAGAAACAAAACAAAATAATGAAGGAGAGAGCTCATACAAATTTCTCTAGCACTCCCAAACCAGAGATGAGTATATCTCTCCTTCCTCCAATCTATGCTTTTTATAGAGAAACTTGACCCACATGGAGGAACTCCAAGTCTTTGAGTCAAGTCTCTTCCATAAATGAGATTGCTCCATTTTCTAACTTGTCATTCAATTTTGTGGAAAAGGACTTGTAAATCTTAAATTTATTACAAATTTTCCAATGGTCTTAAATTCAAGGAGAAAAAGGACTCATTTCATAAATTGGGGTCTTGACTTGAGAATGAGGGGGAAAGTTCCTCATTTATTGCCATTTCTAGAAGTGTCCTCATTTTTTAGAATTTTAAATTGGGACTATATTTTTTTTTAATTATTTAATTTTATTGCCTTTTATATTATTTGAAAATTAAATACCTCCAATTTGAATTCAAAATTTAAATGTGGGTTGTGACATAGATATTATTAGAGATTAGTGATCCACATAGTAAAAATTGGAAAGAACAAGTTGAAGATGTCCCTTTACATATGACACCTTGACCTTATCCAATTTTTCGCTATGGCTTTTGTTGAGAGTACATATTTCTCACGTGCTTTTGGAAGGAGACATGGTAGGTAGACCATGGACTGTATTATTAGGAACCATCATTTGCATACTCAAAATTTAGGTACCCCAAATACCCGTTGCATGAAAAGATCGCATCATTTTCTTTGACCAATAATGCTTGTGATCTCTAGTTCTTGGGAACGATACTAAAATAGTAAAATTATAATTTTGTACTTTCTTGTCAAGTGTATTGCTAGCAACTGCCTAAAATCTATTGCAAATATACTTCACAACAAACTTTTCAGTCCAAAACATGACTTTCTACCCTTGTTGAATGATTGGAAAATAGAAACAAGATTTATATGCAAGTCAGGTACATGGTAAATATCTCTAATCATTCCATCTTCTAGCATAACACAGGTATTGCTAACCATATCAAGTGTTAAACCATCTGCTATATATAGCTTCAGATGATCATATTTGCCAAGGGTGTGAGCAAAATGCCATTCTTGATCATATGATGAGTACATCTAGAGTCCATAATAAATCTACATTTTGAAGTATCACGAACATACAAATCTTGAGAGGTATGGGCAATAAGAGTACCACACTTTTACCATGATGCTTTCCTTGGTTTTCCTTGTGGCCTTTTGTTTTCCCTAACTAGACATTTCATCTTTTTTCAAACAAGTATCCTATATTCCTTGGATTTTCATAGGATGAGCTCTCCAAAACTACTTTGTGACCATTTTTGTTTTGGGGATCACTAATATGAGAATGTTTCTAGTTCTCAATATCATTGCTTCCTCAATCTTCGCTTGGATACTTGGTCTGAATTTTTTGTGAAGTTTTGATTTCCTTTTCCCTTTGATATATTGATATATTATTGTTGGCTAATAGATTTGTCCTTATTCTGAAAATAATTTATTCTGACTCTATACCCCTCTTTTAAAGAACAAATGAGTTAAACAACAAATGGGTGAACCTTTTAAATTAGTTCCCCTCTAAATTTAGGTACAGCTCCCTTTAAGATTTTCAGTGAATTTAACCTATTCAACTAACCAAATGCATTTTTAACCGGAAAATGCTTAAGGCAGACTAACATTCATACATAACCATGTCATGAACGCGATAAATTTATACAGTAACAGGATAGAATGCACAGATTCTACTTTGATACGTTCAAATACATGAATACATTCATACAAACTTGCTGAACCAATAAAGAACAGAACACATATGACGAATTGTCCAAATAAAGAGCAATTACTAGATGAAAGGAGATTTTACACAGAAAATCTAATTCCACACATTTAGACGCACAGATCCAAAATAGGTAGTAATTGTTTCTTCTTCTCATTCACAGATGAAAATTACTCAGACAATTATCACATAATGTAAAAATATGAATGGATCCCACCAAAAATTTCTCCCCCCCTAAAGATTATAAAAACATATATATATGAATCTCTTAACCATGTCCTTGAGCAAATTAAACCCAGAGTTAACATAACTCTGACCCGTACGGGATTTAGTTTTTAACAACTGATTATAAAAGATCAAGATTGCTGGAAATAACATAAATAAAGGAACTGAAGGAGAATGAGCCAATGAGGTTATGACTGGAGCGACGGATCAGCATCTCCTGATTTGCTATCAGTAGCCTGGGGAACATGTTGGGTCTTCCACTCCTGAAAGGCAGCAACGAACTCCTGAATTTTAGGGAAGTTTGGTATACCTATATGCTTCATTCTTGATTTCCAAACTTTCTTTTCCCTTCGCATTTTCCCAAACCTTGCCCTGTGTTCTGGGAGTGCATCAATGCAGAGATAGAGCAGTGACTCGACTTTAGAAATCCTGGAGAAATCCTCAATCAAAATATTATCATTTTCTTTAACAAAGTTGATTTTATCTCTAAAAGATTGAACCACTACTTCAACATCTTCCACAGGCTTTCCATCATCTTTTAAGTATTTAACCTCGATACATTGCAAATCATGTTGCAGTGATTGGGTGAATTCCGTTATCTCCTTAATTAGCTTTGTGAGCTCAAAGCGTCCTTGTCGAGATATGGAGTTCCTCCATTCAATATTCTTCTTGTTCACATATAACAAATCCTCGTCCACACCAGTCAAGTTCTTTTCTACCAAAAACTTCTCTAGCCCATATTTCCGAACTTCCTCTATTTGGTTTATTACACTTGTCCACTTACCTTCGTCTTTTGCCCAAACAGCAACCTGTGCTTTAAGATCTTCAACAGTGGCAGCAGTCAGATCATATATATTTTTGAGTTCATGAATATATTCAGTTCCTTTTTGTTCTATGTTGTCGAACCAATTGTCAAATGTTTTTGAGACCATTTTGCTTCTATGAACTTGATCTAACATTTTTTGATTGACAGGTGATTTCAGGTCGAAAGACAAGGGGATCTGTGAGATCGGCTGTGGGTTAGGATTGTTAATGGCCTCAATGTACTCTGCCATTGAACGCAGAGCTTGTTTCAACTCTCTTTTGTCCTTCTCATCTTTCATTGTTCGATTGACCATTCTCTTAGTGGAAGCTTCAAGGTGGTGCACATCTGCAGCTCTGGAGGTAGTACCGAGATATATCCTCTCCACAGTGAAATCATGCACTGTAGGATCTTGAACCTCTTCCTCAGTGACTGGCTTAGCTATTTCTGCACTCCAGTTACCAGTGTTTGGGTCAATATTTATTCTGGACGTTGTTTTGAGTCTCTTGGACTTGGGGGTCTTCCCCAAACACTTGCTTACCATGTCCTCCAATGGGATAACAAAAGGAATCACTTTCTTCTTATCAGAAATAGAACTTTCAAGCCATTTTGGTGCAGTAGCCGAGGTTGTCCTCCTGGGGTTCTCTCCATCAGAGGGTTCATTTGAGATCATTAACACATCAGGGGTCTCCAGAACGGCCCCTGGCTGTAACCCAGTGTCAACTACCTCTGTTCTGTTTGGGCTTGCCTCTTTGTCACCCATAGGCTCTTCTAATTCTTCCTCTGAATTTAAATCAACAATTATTGTTTCAGAAGTCTGCTTCTTTCTTTTCCCTTTTGTCCTCAACCTGGTAACACGAGATGGCAGAATATCTGTGAGGACTCTTCTGGATCTCTTGGTGACAGGGCTTTTCTCAGTCGATGGCTTGGAAGCACCTGCACCACAGATAGCAAGAGGTTGATTAGAAGAGTCCATGGGAAGTGATGATGTGACCATTGAAGAGAATTGTTGGACAGTTTTACTCTGAAGCCCTTCCTGTCTCTTTTCTCTCAACCATTTCTCAGTCCTCCTTATCACAGGAAGGGTTTTAATTTCAATTCTGTCTTCCTTTTTCTTGCTCCAGTCCACCTCTGGAATGGGTAAGTGTTCTACCTTCTCAAATTGTGGATCAACCACTTGTTCATCATCATTAAAAATTCCAGAAACGTCCATGTTCAAATTAAGGGTAATTATCTGCCCCAAAGAAAGTCTACACCACAGCCTTCTCCTAACCTCAAATTCATCTGGATAGTCTACCCAATAATCTTCCAGCTTAGGAAGGTGTGAGTGCCCTGTTCCAGAATCTAGGTTATCTTTGACAAACCGTTTACTGTCGAATTGAGTCCTGACAGTGAAGAATTGAAAATTGAACCTTTTGAGGTTCACCTCTAGATTCAAGGCATCAGACTTTGAATGGCATGAATAATGCCCAAGTTCAATAGGAAAAGCGATACCACAACCCCTTTTTGATGGGAATTTCTTATCAACATGTGCCAATTGCCGACATACCTCCATCAGTACAAAACGATCAAATACATATCTAGGCAACTTCATAGGTTCACCATCAAAACCTCCAACTTTGATATAAGTGAACTCAGAAAATTGGATGAAAAAGCTACCGTAGATACTGATCAGTTGCATTGCTTCACTGGTCATTCTCTTACCCACGTTGCCTGCCAGTTCCTTGCTATTACACTTTTGTAAGTTGGTCTCTTTTCTGAGAAATACCCATTGGAGGCAGTAATGTCAAGACTGGAATACGCCTCCTTAGGCGGTATCTTCATCACAGACATGAGGGTTTGTCTGTCAACATGGAATAACACATCCCCGTCTGCTTTTCTGACGCACCTATCTTGGGGATCATATCTGTTCATGCACTCTTGAACTAACTCTGGGTAGAATATAGCCCGAGGAAAGGCTATGGCTTCAACTAAACCACTGTCTACAATTTTCTTCATTGTGGGGGTTTGAACAGGGTTTCTAGTTCTTTCTATGAATTCCTCTAAATCATATTGAACTAATGCAGTATCTCCAAATTCTGAGTGAGAGTAAGTGAGACCAAGGCCATGTTCATCCCCCAAACATGTAGATTTCAAAGACATACTTGGATGATTATAATAAAACACTTCGAATTTTGAAAATAACAGAAATTCTAGAGGCTCTTCTTTCCAGTATAAGAATTTGGAATAGCACAGGGGAAACATAACTCACCTTCAGGATATTTGAATTCACTGCGAAAACTTGAATAACGAGAGCCTTACACTTCCAGCGCTATCCTTTTCCGCTTTGCATAGTATGTTTTCTTGCTAAAATTAGCTTGTTTTTGGTTAATAATGGCACTTATCAGAATGAATAATTATTGCTCGGAACAATACGTGCCAAAAATATTTGAAAAGATGTGAACTCTGATTTCTTCATTAATAACAAGTAATGTTCATGCGCCATCATGAAGTACAATGATTATCCATAGTCTCCGCTAAATTAGAGCTCTCAGTTTCATGATGAGTTTTTGACAAATTTTCCTCCAACTTTCTCGCTAAATTTGACCTAGAAAGCCGTGGGAGCAAACGGGACCAAAATGACTAAATCTTTGAACTTATTGAACCATTGAACCTTTAGGACATGGTTCAACGCGGTGGTTCAATGTGATGGTTCAAACATGCCAACTGGACTTTATAGGTAGGCAAAAGATTGACTTACGGAAACAGGGACTTGACTCATGAACCATTGAACTTGTGAAGACATGGTTCAATATGAAGGTTCAACGACGCAAGGGTTATGTAGACCAACAAAAAGTTACGCGGCTTTGGTAAAAGGTTTCCAATTATAAAATAGTGAACTATTGAACCTTGAACCATTGAACCCCGCGGCAGAGTACAAGTGGAAGGTTCAATGATATATTAGTAGACAAGGAAACTGCGTGACCCGACTCATAAGAAGACAATGAGTGCTGAACCTTAAGACCGTTGAACCATTGAACCTTGAACCCCACTATAGAGTACGCGCGGAAGGTTCAAGTTCAACCTGAAAGTACAAAGACGCTGAAGACAAGCAAAAAGGCAGCTTGCTTTATATGACACTTCAGACATATTGAACTATTGAACTTTGAGCTTTGAGAATGGTTTAGGTTCAAAGGTTCAAACCTTTTATACAAAGACGACACACGTGTAAAATTTGAAGGACTAAGAGTCAATTTACAAAGCAAAGGTATGACCAAAAATATAGTACGGTAAACCGACTCTTGTTTAAGAAATATTACCGATACATAAATAAACAAGGGTGACTCAAAAGGTAACAATTATACAACATGATTTATATCTAACAAAAATATAAACCCTAAAAGTATAGGAGAGCAATGACAACAATATGTGAGGTCAAAAGACACCAAAGAGAAGAAACACCATTGTAATATAAAAATAGAATTGGACTGAACTAGATAAAATGGTGAGAAGCATTGCCTTTATTTATAAACCATCCATCCATATGACTTGAGGATAAGCCAAACTAATAATGACATTAAAATCTAGACATAATATTATAATATACCTTGCACCTATACATCACTTAATATAAATAGCCTCACTAACACATATAGCCTCCGAATGGAAGGTTTGGATACCCAAACAAGAGGAACATAACCTAATGGTGTATCAAAAGAATTGATAACTCAAAGTGCCTTGATAAGATGATTTTTATGTATTCTAACATCCTCCCTAAAAAGCAACTTAGAGGGGCCAAGAGGAAGGTAGAATTCATGCTAAAAATGAAAGAGAAACTCCAATGCCGCTTTTAATGTTAAATTCAATGTCAAATTCAGATGATGTAAGGAGCTTTCACAATGTGGAAAATTGTCCTTCCATAGATAGACATTTGAAAGTACAAACAACTTCTATGCCTTAAATGGAGCATCATAATCCATGGCTTCCACATCTTGCATATAAATGCAAAGAACCCTACTTGCAAAGAAAGAGATTGCCCCATTACACATAATTCATCATGAGTGAATCTTATTCGTACTAAACAAAATATTATGTATAAATGGTCCAAGGGGTGATCACATCGTTTGAAACCAAATTTGTAACTAAATGCTCAAACAAAGTATCACCATCTTCTTGCAAATTATATTTTGACTATTGAATTTTGATAAGAGTCAATGACAAATGATGATCAACCTACCAATAGACATGTGAATTTGAAGAATAACATGATCACTTCAAACCCTCAATGGCATGAAGATGCCCCAAAACCTACAAAATCCAAGCTCACATGCCAAAACATGAAGCAAATAATTTATAGGCAATCATCCAAAGAAATCAAAGGACTAGATATAGTGATGATAATAATGAGATCATCCAAAGTGTGAAGATAAACACCAACTTTGTGCCATCCATGAAAAGTCGCCATGAGCATCCCTCAATCCTAACAATCCTCACCAAGGCAACAAAGCATAATCCATGATGATTGGAAATGGTATGATACAATTTATTTTGAATATAATATGCCCAAAGGAAGAGATAAATGAGTCTTATACAAATAGATGACCTCAAAAAATTAAATGAAGCAAGTACTCTTTGGACACATTTCCTCTAATGAAGGAATGCTGCAAATCCTCTTCAGACATATATTGCCTTTGATAACGAAAAAAGGCAAGTCCTATTTAGGCACATGATATTCAATAAGAGAATGAAGCAAATCCTCTTCAAAAATATGACTTTTGGTATGTTCTCAAGTCATGCTAAAATAAAAAATGAAATAAACATACTAATATTCCCTCCATGGATTAGCCTACATATACGTAAGGCCACATATCCAGGAAAAATAGTAGAGATTCGATTATTGACGTGGAATAAAATTAATAATACTCAAGCATATCCCTTAGCTAAAATCACAACATTGATATGAAATTATGACTACGTAGTCATAAGCAAACCTCCATTCTATGTATATAAATGGCACACATCCCTATTCTTCACCAAGGAATAAATTCCCACTCTAAACTATGATGTAATCTCATATCAACACATGCCACCTATCAAAGATAGAAAAATACGAGAATCAATAGTCGGATCCAAATGGATTCATGTATACCCTCCTTATGCTCTCTCATCCTAAGACAATTTGGGCCATCAATTTGCCTTTTGTTTGTGGGGATCATTATAACTTTGAGAACTTATACATGATCCACACACCCTAAATCAAGGCGAAAAATATCTCCTAAGTCCTCCAAATGATGATATTAGATCACGTAGGATCACATAATAATCTCAAAGTGATCCCTTTCTATCAATGAAACACTAACACCTATAATGCCTCTTCTTCATCCCTTTTCCTTTTGAAGTAATTCTTCACAAAATGCCATGTGCTAACAATAATGTCTTCTTTTCTTTAACACTACCACAAGAGGACTTAAAATCCTTCTTCCGACTGGAATCTATCACAATTTCTTCTTGATGAAATTTTTTTGAATAATCCATCCTTCTTTCCCCAATGTGAAATCTACCTCACCAGGAAAAATTATACCTTGGATATTCTTTCCAAGTACACTACCTTTGTAACCCATTTTTTGAAGAAACTTCACACCAAATCATTGTGGGCTCCTTAAATATTCTAATCTTGGGAGAAGTGGACCCATTAGCAACATGATCATCAACACTACAATTCATAATATGATTGCCATCATGTTGGTCGACAACATGATCAAATGTGATTAGCATCCAAACAATCATGTTCATCAATAACAAAAATCAAATGATTGCAAGCAGAGAGAAATGTTAATAACATCATCCATGATTCTTTGTATAAATTAAAATGTTTTTAGACTTCTTTCTCAACTCAAGAATCTCCTTTACAAGTTGTGGATTGAGTTGCCTTAATTTGTCAACCTCATTTATAGATTGTTCATCTTTAAGCAACTCACTCTTTATTTCTTTACTAGGTCGATCACCATCTACAAATAATTCATCACTATGAAAATCCTTTAGTGCATAAGTATCACTAGATGAGTTTTTATCTCCTTCAAAACATGCAATGAAAGTTCAATATAGCTCAATATAATACCATAAATATGATCACCCCAATTGGAGAAATCTTTCTTCTCTTCTTAGTTTAATGGGAAGTTTTCATCCCCACATGTTGTCATCCATTAGGCACTAGTCTTCAACACACCATTAATAGAAGAAATCCATGACTAGAAATCATACCTCAAGAGCACCAAATATTGGTGTGCTCACACTAGGCTAGATGTCTTGTCTTTATAACAGTAAACTAGTATTACTTTGTTCATATTCACACTAGGTCTAGTTAAGTTTACTTGATAGTGTGAGTAATATCAATTATTTATTATTTTTGGCAATTAATCGTGTGCTCATTCCATGTATCATTATGCACATGTATAACCCTCAACCACAACTTTCTATTTTTATCCTTCACCCTTGGTCTAAATAAACAAAGGCTTGTATGCACATTTTAATCACGTTAGGTATCAAAATTCTAATCTGTTTGTTTCTCTTTGAGCTCTTTATGAAGATTTTGTGGAAGGTTTCTCATTCTTACATAATCTAGGAATTAGGAATATATTGTGATATTACTACATGGTATCGGATCCATTTATGTTCAAACCCCTTCCCATTGTGAGTTTTTCTTCAGTTGGTGTTATGTTTTTCATGAATCCTTAATGAAGAAGGTTTGGTTTTAGATCTGTCACATCAAATCTATTGGAGTGCAAAAATCAAAATGTTTCTTCGAGAATTTTGGAGCAAATATGAGCCCTCTAATGTGTTTAGAGCAACCAATAAAGTTTGATCTGCCTTTTGTTTCATTTGAATTAGACACCTGAAGGTTGACCTATCAAGTTTGCATGTTTATGAGGATTTCATTTTTTTAGGTAATTTTTTGGGAGCTTATTGGACCAAAATTGATTGTACCACTATGTTTAGAAGGCCCAAAATGTATAGATCGACTGTCAAATCATCTAATTAAGACAAATTTTATAAAATCCCTAATTTTTTTCTCCTGCGTACATGTTGTATGGGCGCATCCCAAAAAGTTAAAAAAATGGCTACAACATCTAAGAATTGTTGCCATGTTGCCACCATTCTACCATTGGTGCACCACCTCCACCTTTGCCTAGCACAACCCACAAGCTACCAAGAAAATTCTTGAGCATATTTTGACCATTCTAAGAATATTCTTTTGCAATTGAAAAATATTCCCCTAGAGTATTCTTTAGTTGCCAACACTTTTTGTGACAGGTCAATACCACATCTACAAGCCATGTTAGTGTATAAATGACACATCTCCCCTATCTAATCAATGCCATGTCAACCTACAACCTTCACATCAATAGTACGAACTACCATGCCAATAGTACAATATGCATAGTTAGTATGCTAACGTCATCACCTACCTAGGACCTTATTTTTGTCCTTTTGGAGTACTTCTATTGAAACATTGAAAACTTTTGACTGATTTATCCATTTCTCACGTTCCTATAAGTGTTGGAAAGTTGATTTTGAAATCTAGACACCTTGGTGTATTCTATTTCTATTTTGGTTTCATTTGTGCAACTTTTTGGTAGTCTTTGTAGGCCTTGTTGATTATTGTTTTTCAATAATTTGGTGACTCTTAGCTCCTAATTTCTCTCATGATAGGAATGATTTTGGTGCCTCTTGTCTCTTGTCTCACTCTTGCATCATTTTTCCTTAGTACTTTATGTAATTTTGGTTATTTGTACTTTTTGTTATGGTTGATTTGAAGGTTCTAGAGTTGTTAACTCAACATAATTATCACACGTAAACAATGAATGCAATAACTATTGCAATCTAAGGGTTTATAACAAATGATACATAGTAAAATTCAAAAACCCACTAAGGACTTTGAAGTATTTATTTGGCTTAACAAATATGATGAAGCATTAGGTCTTATTGGGATGCATGTTTCAAAGAGTCCATAGTTTCATATTTAGGTCTATGAGATATCACTTGCAACATGGGACAAGGTAAAATCTTTACTTGGTGAAATAAATGAAATCATCGCATTTTAGTTGGAGAAAAAATTGACATTAATAAATCTTAGTGAATTTCCAACCATTGAGGATTATATTGCCAAATTCAAGTCTATTCACATGCAACTGAAAGGATGTGGTAAGGACAAGGAGGACACACAAGTATTTTTTTTTTAACTTGTCCAAGTTGAAAGACCCTTTTCAAATATTTATGTCCACTTTCTACTCTACCATGGATGCCTTAGGTATAGAGCTTAAGATGCCCTCCTTTAAAACCTTTTGTGAGTGTCTCACTAGAGATCAAAGCCGAGCTTATCCAAATTGATACCAATCCTAGCTAAAAAATTCAAGCCTTATTTGCTAATACTTCTGAAAAGGGTAACTACTCACTTAATCCTAAGCCTAAAATCAATAGGCAACCATACATTGAGTCTTCTACCTCTAAATCCTCTTCTCAAAATTAGCTTAAGTAGGAGACAAATAAACATTGTTCCTTTTGTGATTGGGATGGATAATTTGAGTCATGTTGTTGGGCAAAGATGGCCACCTTGGAGGAAGCTCTGAAATAAAACAATATTTTTCTCTATAAGCCTTCTTCCATTAGCTCTAAGGATAAGGGAAACCCATTCTTAGCACAAGTCTTGATTACATCTTCTAGGGATGATTAGGTATTGTATTTAGGTGCTTCTCATTATATGACTAAGTCTTCAAAGCTTTTCATATCTATTTTAGATTGCAACATTTAACATATTGCAATGGTAAATTATTCACACATTGATGTCTTGGGATAAGGCACATTTGAGATGTAGGATGGGTGCATAAATGATGCACTCTATGTTTCCTAGATTTCTAATGTAACCTTCTCTCCATCTAGTGGATTTTTCATCATGGTAAAGGGAAGACTATGGAGTTTTCTCCCCACAATGTGATGATAAGAGAGTTTCAAAATCTAGAGGTTGTGGCTACTTTTATGGAATTTGATCATGTTAGTCACTTGTATAAGTTTTATTCTTTCAAGTATCTTTAGCTTCAACACTCATTGCACATGTTGATTACTTGATCAAATTATGGCATGATAATTTTGGGCATCTCAACTATTCATACTTGTAATAGTTGAGAACATAAAACATGATGCTAGGCCTTCCTAAGTTGTCTTGCATTGAGGGCATTTGTTGTGGTTGTGTTCTTGGGAAGACACATTTGTGAAAGGTAAGCTTGGTGAACCAAGGCTCGACTTTAACTGGTACATAGTGACCTTATGTCCTTTCCAACTCCTTAATTTTTAGGGGCTAAGTATGTGCTCACATTCATCAATTGATGAATTCACATGACATGCATGGGTGTACTTTCTTATATACAAGAGTGGTGTCCTTGAGCATTTCAATAACTTTAAGGCATTTCCTAAGAAGTCACCTCTTCTTATGTAGAATCTTCACAAAAATAATGGGTGAGGTGGGGGAGGGGGTATACTACTCACACTTTTCAAGATTTTCATACTTTGCATGACATTGAATTTTAACACACAATATTGTACACTCCTCAACAGAATGGTGTAGTGGAGAGGAAGAACCATACCTTGCATGAGATGGAAAATTGTATGATTCAATCCAAGAACATGGTACCCAAATTTTGGGTTGATGCCTTCAATTGTGTAAGCTATATTCAAAATCACATGCTCCACAATGCAATACAACACGACACCTGAAGAGGTTTTGTAACATATCAATACTAATGTTTCTTATATCTAGGTTTTTGGCAGTGAAGCCTATGCATTTATTCTTTATGCCAAATACAAGGCCATAAAGAAGTAGAACTAACCACTCATCTTTGTTGGATATTGTGAGGATGTAAAAACTTATTGCTTATGTGATCCTAATATTCATGACGTCAAGGTTGATGAGCATTACATAGTTGTTGAGCCTACATCTACAAATTCTCCTTCTACATCTTAGTTTGCCTCTTATATTCCTTCTTCTCATCACAATGATGATTATCTCTTAGATGATGATGATGATGATGATTATGGTGATGATGATGAGATTCTTGATGTATCTACACCACCAATTGTTGATGTACAACCATTGCCCCATTATATTTGTACTACATGTCAATAGAATGATAGTTGGGCAAGTGACCCTACAAATACTCATTGTACTCATTCTTAAATAGATGGAGTTAGTCTTATGTGTTATGCACTTTCAAATTATCCATAAAGTTTTCATGATGTAGAAGGAATACCTAAGTGGATAATGTTTGGCAGAGGAGAATTCTTCATTGATGAAGAATCATACTCAAGAACTTGTGCCTCTTCAAAAAGGAAGAAAGTTGTTCATTATTTGCGGGATTTCCAAACCAAGTACATAGTTTATGTCTCCATGGATAACACACTTCTATTTGATGATATTGATGATTTTTATGATGATGACATAGAGCTTGAGGACTTACACATGAATTCATCAACCTTGTCAACTTGTGATGCATATTTTGACATTGTTTCTTTGTAGGGTCTTTCCCTCTTTAGAGAGCCATCTCTTTGGGATTCTTATTTGTGTGACATTAGTCACCTCTTTATTGATGATTGTCACAATTTATTAGAGGATGTTATTTTTATATTTGATGAGAGTTCCCACACAGGTTCTTTAAGAATTGCTTCATCATAGATTCCACCTTGTCTTGTGAATCTTCTCCTATTGGATATTCTGAGGGTACAAGTTGATACCCCTCTTATTGTGGTGTACATTCATTTTTTGAATGATCCATCTCTATTTACCTTTTATTTCTTTATAACAATTCTTCTACAACATCTTGCTAGGATCTCTTCATCGATACATGCCTAAGAATAATGTGCTAGTACCAAATGTTTTTTGTTGCTTCTTGCATATCTTGTTTTGGAGTGGAAGGAATTTTGACATGTACCTCTTAGCATATCTCTTCCTAAGGAAGTCATATTGTTTGATGCAAGTGAATCTTCTTCAACATTATGTACTTGTCCATCTTCATAAGTTTGCAACTATTTAGTGTGTTCATTCTTCTTTCTACAAGAGCAACACCACTTGTTTGTGACATCTTCACTAAATCGTTAGCTACAAATTGATATGCTTAGCTTCAGTCAATGCTTGACATGAAGGAAGTTGTTGGGGAATACATATTGAGTCCTCCTTCCTTTATTAATCACATTGTACATGGGTACTTGATTAGGTCTTATTCGTAGGACCTATGTTTGAGGATTTGGCTCATGTAAAAAAAATACTCCCCAAGTTTCACTTAAGGGGGGTGTTGATGTGTTCACACTAAGATAGATGTCTTGTCTTTATCACACTAGGCTAATATTGTCTTTGTTCATCTTTACATCATATCTAGTTAATTTTACTTAGATAGTGTGAGTAATAAGTCTTTTATTTAATATTTGTGACAATTAGTCATGTGCTCATCCCATGTGTGATTATGCGCATGTTTACCTACATTCTATTATTAGGGTTCCCACCTACCTTCACCTACCACTTTCTATTTTTAGCATTCATCCTTGGTCTAAATAAACAAGGGATTGTATACACATCTTAAACAAGTTAGGTATCATAATTCTATTCTGTTGGTCTCTCTTTGAGCTCTCATGTGAATATTTTGTGGAGGGTTTCTTGGTCTTGTAGAATTTGGGACTTAGGAATATATTGTGATATTCCTACACTAAAATCCTTGTGACAAATTCTTTTATCTTGAGACATTATAAAAACAACCCCAAAGGTGACAAAGTATATATTATTACATAGAGATTAGAATAGTCGTCCCAATGCTTCAAGAATGAAATAAAATGGAGTTTATATGCAAAAGTTATGACCTACAAAAGGTCAAGGAATTGATTAAGACTCAAATAGAAGCAACTAATAATCATTCTAACCATCAAACCTAAGCTCAAATAGAAAAATATTTAAAAATTCAAAAACTTAAAAAGGGTGAAGAGACATGGTTGGTCCACTTATCATTGTCATATGCTTGTGAACATCAACAAATGTTGATTTCACTTGCATGAATGTTAACCTTACCCTTACATGACCTCTATTATTGACACATTGTATGTGAATATTGATGTCACATTGTGGGAATTTTTCATTGTATGTATAAATGTTGATATCATCCCCTATGATCAACACAAGATGCTATAGTTGTCACCTTATGATTTGTGTTGGATACATATGTGGATACTAACATTACCATGCCATCTATGTTGGTTGTTGACATCACCTTTGGATTGTTGATTAATGGTGTACCACAATAATTCTCCATGCATCCTCTATTACTCCCAAGTTGTTTATCTCTTTCTTTCTTTCTAATATAATGATTTGTTGCAAAATGTTGATCTTTTGAGGAAGGTAGCATTTAATTACATCTAGGATTACTTGGTCACTAAGGAGAGTTTGAACACTATAATGGTTAATTATGATTTGTTTAATGGTTAGGATTTATTTGGGGGACTTTTCACTCATCATGATATCCAAAAGAACCCTGCAGTAAACTATGTCTACAATGCTATAAAGCATGACCTCTAGAACAATTGCATTATCACTATGGAGAACCCACTCTAATCACATTATAATGAACTTGGAATTGAAGAAGTGGATAAGATCGAAGATGTATTTTAGGCTTTGCATCTCCTCCTTAATCATCACCCACATCCACCAACTCTAGATGATGATGAAGTGCCCTTTGCCAAAGCAGGAGATAATGATAATCAACCAACATACTTGGTGGCTGATTTAAATGCTAACAACCCCCTCTGTAGTCTTTGCTAATTCGTTTTGGATATTAATAGTAGTATGCTCTCATGTTATGTTGATATATAGGCCTTTTTGATTGCCTTCATGGAAATGGTTTTGTTCTTCTAGCAGTTGATGTAATGGACTCGTTTCTAGCCCTGTTTTCCCCTCTTTGGGCCCTTTTCTGTAATTTTCATATATATAATATAATACTTTTTTAGGTGCGTGCACCTTTTGCTAAAAAAAAAGAATTGTTTATTCAATGGGACACAAGATAAAGAGATTTTACATATATATTCTAAAAAATGACCCTATTGTTTTGAACTAAGTTGACCCAACCTTATGATTATTTCTTATTTGGTGATTAACAATTATCACAAACCCTCATGTTGACACAAAAATAAGTCATTGAAGGAAACATCTATCATTAGTCACATAGGTCTTAAGCATAATAATTATTAAAATATTAGTTCCTAAGTTTAGTAAATATATGTGCGCAAGGGTTTCTTTCAATGAAACAATGTAACATGATTGTATTTAGAAAAAATATGTGCATGAGCCTACTTGCATAAGAAGTAATGCACTTTAGAGGTAATTCTAGAAGCTAGATAAGAATATAGAAAAACAATAATTATAAAAATAAGAGGGTTTTGCATATATAACAACATGCCTCCTATGCCTATGAGAGTAGATAAGGATTACGTGAGAGATTGATCCATATTTGTATCACGTTAGGTAAACATGCAAATGAGGTAGGGAGGATTTTTAGTGGCCCCTTGTCCTCTCAACAAGGGTGGATTATGTGATGTGAATCAAGAAGATTCAGTATTGTGTAAAATCTAAGTATGTGTTTAGTTTTTATTACATACTATTGATGTTATTGTAATTGCACATGATTTGTAATTTGTTGATATACATGTACATACATATTGGGTCTTTAGATCCTCTATACACTTTAGGTGAGATTTGTATCACAAGTAATATCTATTTTTTGGACATATGAAAATTTATGGTAAGTTATTAGATGTCGGCCTAAATATTCTTTGTACAAATTAAAATAGGTCAACATTTTGATTTCATTATTGGGATCCAAATATTTTTTTTATAGGGGTTGGTCAAGATCTCTATATTTTACTAGTTTCGAAAAGTAGAAAGAAACAAACAAAAAATGAAATATATTGTAGGTTCAAGTTGTGTTGAGCACCCAAAATGGGTTGTGTGGGAGGGGTTTTACCAAAAGAATCTTTGCTCTAGTTCATTATAGTTTCAATTGAAATTAAGAGTTTTATTTTGCTTCCTATTGTTGGTGCATGCAAATACCTAGTTATGCATGCCATAAACACAAGATGAGATAAAAGCAAAAATAGAAAAGAACCAAAATAAAAATGGATAAAAGCAAAATTACAAGTTGATACAAAGGGCCTAAATTTGATGGTTGACCTGGCCTATCAAGCAATTTTTTTATGACAGTTATCCATTCAAAGCTACCCTTCAAATGCTAAGATATACCTTATTATAAATAAAATCATATATAAACTAAATTCATTATCAAAATAATTCTATATAAATTTTGATAGTTATCCAAAATCTCCCCTTTCATGTGATACAATCTTCCTAATATTTTAATTGTACTTTATGACAAAAATAATTAAATACGACCATATGACTATCAAATTTAGGCCCCGGATACAAGCAAAACTAGAAGTGAGCAAGCTCTCTCAATATAGGAGAGAGGACCCAATAGTGGTGCAGGTACAAGTCGTTGTGATAGTATTGGTACATTGAAAGCCCAATATTTTAAATAGTATGGTGCTAGTAGTTGTAAGCAAGGACCCAATAGTTGAACAACCAATACTAATAACTGAAAAAAATGTGTCCGTTAGATTCAAAAAATAACAAATCATATGATGCCACATTGGCACAGTAAAAAATATGACGTAATACATAACTATTGATTCCTAATGTACAACTTCTGATCTAACCTTTTTTTTGGGTCTATTATGACACCTCAACAAAAAGCACATTGATGACATAAGTTTTCCAGTCATAATGATGGTGAACAAAATATTTAAATTGTACACATCTTAGGAGGCTGCTAGGGATATAAATTTCATAAGTTTTGGGCTACTACGGATATAAATTTTTAGTACCAATATTACATGTACGATATCAACCCATAAAGTTAAGGTGCACCACTATTGGGTCCTCTTCCTCTATATCAACAGAACAAAGTTGAGTTTAACCAGCACGGAGTACATGTTACAACGTGGCAGTGGGATCCATCATTCAGAATCTGCATTGAGAAATCTAAAGGGGTTGTTGGCACATCTTTTTCATCTTGCTAACATGTAACTGTCAATGTTGCAATTAATACTGAAGCCTTTAGAAACTATTTTGTGGTCATAATGATGGTGAATAAAATATTTAAATTGTACACATCTCTGGAGGCTGCTAGGGATATAAATTTTTAGTACCAATATTACATGTATGATATTAAGCCATAAAATTAAGGTGCACCACTATTGGGTCCTCTTCCTATATATCAAGAGAACAAAGTTGAGCTTAACCAGCACGGAGTACGTGTTACATGGCAGTGGGATCCATCGTTCAAAATCTGGATTGAGAAATCTAAAGGGCTTGTTGGCACATCTTTTTCATCTAACTAACAACTGTCAACGCTGCAATTAATACTGAAGCCCTTAGAAACTGTTAGTTGGCTGCAGGTTCAAGTTAAAATGTTTTGAATTAATCTCCTAACCAAATAAACAATTTAACAGTACATCTTCATCGTATTTGTAACATCACAGAAGAATTTCTGTCAGAGCCTGGAGATGTAACATGCTGAATGGCATGTCATAGCCGTCCATTCATACCCGTGATTTTCTATGAGATGATTTGAAGACTTTTATTAAACAACAAGACTTCAGATTTTTGGAGATTTTTCCTACTGGTGATCATGGTGGCGTTTCAAATTTTGATAGTTTCTATTTTATTTGCCGCTAAAAAACAAGGCAATGAATCCGGTGTACCGACCATTTAAATTTTTGTAATGTTTGTCCACAGCTTTCTTCGCAAATTTTGTAAGGCCAGAAGATGTTTCCTTTGAAATTCAAGGCTATGTGCTTTTGTGAGGATACGCCATTAAAGGTCATCGATCAATATATTGATCAGCTTGCAAATATGGTTTGCAACAGAAAAGGTGAGGAATTCCATTCTACTTAAACATTATCTATTTTAATGGTTAAACGGTCAATAACAATTTTACACCTCATTCACAATAAAAAGTGGTAAATATTTGTCCTATTTTTATTGGCCAAAATTAATTTTTAACTGTTGAAATGGATGATGTTTAAGAATAGTCAAGGAAATTGTAGCATAAGCGAAAGTAGGAGGGAGTGAGGAAAAATGTAGTGGGTGGCCTCAAATCCGCCCACAACTGTTTTCAAAATTTTCGACCTGTATAATTGTAGACTCTCGACACATACCATTTCATTCGACCAGTCTCCACATTGTCAACCTTTGCATTTGTCGATTGATTTATAGAAAAGTTATTCTATCAATTGATTTATAGAAAAGTTATTCTATCGATTGATTTCAACCAGCCAACTGTTTTCCAACGTACAGACTGATTAAGGTTTACCCTCAAATCTATGGCCAAAACACTCCAAGGTGCTAGGCTTACTGCAGAGTGGCTCAAATTGGTGTCAATTTTTTTTACAGCAGGAAAGCCCTCACCTATAAATCGACAGAATAGGAGCGAGTTGATAATAGAGAGGGACTCTACTTCCTGCCTCCTATGGCACATCGAGAGATACAAATGGAGAAAAGGACAAATGCTCTAGACAATTGAATTGTGACTTTGGGTCGATGTTAAACTGTTCCAATTTCTTGGATTGCTTATCACAGATCACTATCTAAAACGTTTGTGGTGTTTTCTTGGGTTTGTAATGGAAGCAATGGACACCCAATATTTTCGAATCATTTAATTTAGTTATTTTATTTTATTTTAGAAATATTTTATTTACTATACATACATTTTAATATTTAGTTAGAATTATTTTATTTTATTTACATTGTTTACTTTAAACATTATTTTAAATTTTGCATGTAATTTTTAATTTTATTTTTGGAAAAGTTACTATTAGTATTTCAGTAATTGTTTTTTTTTTAAATTTTGAAAAGTGTAATAAATATTTTTTCTTATTGAGTAAAGAGGGGTTTTTAAAAGGGCTCAAACCTTTTTTATAAAGTCTAGTTCAGATATGACATTGAAGCCCTACTAATAACCAAGACAACAAAGACCAATGACACAAGGACATGAAACTAACAGATAAACAACAACAATCAATTTGCACCACAATATTAAAGATCAAGATCAACAACACAAAGATAGCAACCTATCAGCTACAAAGAAAAAACCATAGGGTACACAAAAGCATGTAGTTGAGGTAGAAGTCATGAATCAACAAATCATGGTGGCGTAAAGCCAAATGACTCCAAAGAGCGTTGATTTCCATCCATGGACCTATCCAAAGGACAATATTTGGAGCCCTTCTTAACCATTTTTATCGATAATGTTATCAAAACAAGAACATCATAAATCATGGAGCCTCTAAAGGTGCTTCTACTAGCTCTAGAGCATTTAATGCAAATATGAGGGTAGGCCGCTCCACAAACATTAGAGGTCGTCAACCCCAAATTTCTTGACTCATTTTCCGATGAAGGCCTAATGGGAGGGGACATTTCCTTAATTGCAACATTGCAATTCTCCACATCAGCAATTTCTCCAACATGGTTGGCCTCAACTGAAATTGACTGGACCACATAATCAATGTCTGAAGTGGACATGAAGCCTTCTTTCTCCAAACCTTCTTTGACCCATTTTGGACTTGCAAGATGTTGATGAATGACCTGCTTTGCAACATATAAGGCAAACAACTTTAGAATCTTCAAACACTATTTGTTGCTTCTAAACATCAAAATTTGAAGATAAAACAACTAAATATGGGAGATGTTTATCCATATCAGCATAAACACAAAATCTCGCATAGAGCAAATATGACCTAGATTTTGTAACCACATCAATAGTTGTGAGCTGACCAAAAGAATTGGCAATATCAATCAACACCTCCTCCTCCTAAAACTCTAAAGGTAAACCTAGATGCTTGACCCAAATGGGGACCCTAGAAATGGACACCAATGTAGGATCAAAGATCAACCTCCATTTACAAAGGTAGAGCATATTTTTTCCCAAAAATGATCGACCACTAATAAGAGTCTGGGCATAGTCCTCGTGGGTAAAAAAAGACAACAAGAACCCATTCGCCACAACTAAAACCTCAATGTGTCCATAAAGATTTCATTTTCTAACCACATGAATGTTAGGTCTAGAGTTGATAAATTTATTAATAAGAGAGTTTTTGAACCTTAGAGATGATCTTTCTATGACTGACTCAGGGACCCTAAGGTGCCATCCATCATCAACGAGAAGAGGTTCGAAAGGGAGAGACTATGCACGATTAGTATAATTCTTTTCTGTAAGAACATCTAACCAAGAGCTCTGTCCTTCCTTAGGACCAAGGGACTTCCCATCAACATATTTAATACACATCCTAGAGAAAAAGACTCCTATACAAAACTACCTATGACATAACTCTCATTCATCAACCCAAGACCACCAGCGTAATGACCACTGGCCAACACATGGGACACAAGGGAGTCACATCTTACAACCTTCGTCATCCCAAGGGAGATGCCATATGAAGGGCCAATATCATCATTGGTAAGAAGTACTAGAAGACCATCATTTGAAGCCCCATTAGCACTCTGACATGACACTATAGACCCATAACCTCTAGCCACACCATAACAATGAGGGTCAAAATCAACCCCTCCAACTAGTTCCCACTTCAAAGAAGCCTACACCACTCTTTCCTCTTTAGATCGTCCATTATTTTGTAGAAGGAAACCCCTATGAAGTCCCCTTTGTGAAGCATAGGTAACAGACACTCCCCAATCCTTTGCAACAATAGGATTCAATAGATTTTTTGTGGTAGTAGGATAAAAAAACACACTAAATGTTGGAAATCTATTGGGCCTCCAACTAGATGTCAAGAAAGTGTTCTTCCTTCTCCTTATCTCAACAACCATTGCATTCATCCTCCACACCATCGACATCTTGGCCACTTTCATCTTCATCGTCCTTATCATCTCCCCTCCTACAACTTCTTGAACCTTTTCGCTTGTCCTCGATTAAAAAATCCTTTTAGTTTACATTTGAATATTTGTTGTACCATAAGTATTGTATACTTAGTTGTTTTGCTTTTACTTTAAAATGTGTACTAAATATTATATACAGTTTATATGTTATAAACTTATAATTTAAGTTTTTTAAAATTAAATGTTGGATGGTCACGCCATGAGACTCCTTGATGCCACTAAAGAATGCCTCTCTATTAGTGTGAATGGGGTACTTTATCTAACTAGTTCATTTCCTAACTAGTTCTCCACTCAGGTCCTTTTCACACTAGGTTAAGTTTACTTAGGGACTTTTTCACTTTATCCCATATTGGTTGTGTTTTTAGTCTCTTGGGTGGTATAGCCAACATATACCCACCTCTCGATCCCATATGAGTATCTCATCTCATTTTCGTTCTTGTATGCTTTGCATTTCCATTGAATAGAATACAACTAATTCTATCACTCTGGTTTTCTAGTTTTGCTTTCCTTTCACTCATTTACATTCTTGGGTGGCTTCACAACCAAATCTTACCTGGTATCAGCTCGCAGTTGTCAATTTTTTATAAAAGGGGTAAAACACGTTTTGAAGGGGCCTCAAAACCCTACAACCACAAGCTGCCCCAAAGACATATCAATGCAGGATAGTAGCTCAAATACAAAAAACACCTACTACATAAAAATAAGCCTAAATATAAAACCTATTATATATAATACCAACAAACAGACATTAGCACAACATGCAACTAGCCTTCTAAAACTTGTTAGTAAGGTCACATATTTTTAAAAGTTTCAGCTACTGCCAATTCCTATTTATAAAATTCTTCATGAAGTTTAGTGAAACACAGAAGTGCATCCTTCTCTTGGAATGTTTTCTTTTTATTTCCACGTGTCCTTGAGCTAGGGCCCCTCTATTCATTGTTCTTTCCCTATTTGCCTTTGCTCTCTACATTCTGCATCTTTTCCTCAGTGTCCTTCTCTCCCCCATTCTTGCCATATGCTCTTCCTTCAGCTCCTTTATCTTTTCGGTGAGGATTCTTATCCCTTCTATGCTATTCTGGATGGTGCATTTGCTGATCTCCAGCATCCTTTCCAAATTTTTCTTTATTTATTTCACTTCATTTTCCACTTTGTTCATGTGGTTGTCATGTTCCTGGCTGTGAGTAACAAGGTCCTTTTCCAATTGATTAACCTTCGGGATGGCTTCCTAGGATAGTTGAATCTCTGTATCTAACTTATCATCAATTTCAACACCCCTCCCAATCCTTTACTGAATAGCATTGAGCCTAATGTTTATCCTTTTTATTTCTATGAAAAACCACTTGGTTAACCTATGTTGGCTATCCATTGCTTCCCTCACCATCCCCAAAGCTTCTTATTAGAGTAGTTGTCAGTTGTTGATTAGCATTTTTTAAGAAATCTGGGAGTGTAGAGATACTATTTTTTGAAGCACATGAGTATGCTCTTCTCTTGCATCCTCGAATGATCTAGAGAGGTAGAAAAGTTTGGAAGAAATACTAGTTTCTGAGGGGTCCTTTTTCTAACTTGCTAGTTATAGGTTTATTCAAAGCTTCCTAGAGACATTTTGAGCTCACCATTAAGTTCGGAGTAGCTGAGATAGTTAGATTTACCTCTTATTTCATCCTAGTTGGACAATAGAGGCCAAATCTACAAGGGTTTGAAGTGAGAGGTTTGTTGCTAGATCCAACAAGAAGCCATCATTTTAGAGCATTTTGGGTTAAATTCAACCCTGCCATTGTGCTTAGAAGGTCCAAAAACCTTAAGATCGATTGTTAAATTGTTGATTTTGGAATAAGTTGCCAGGAGTGGAATTGTTCTTTTATCTAGGGAGCCATACAACCCTCGTGAACAGTGTTTGGGTACATTTTTCAATTTTTTTTGTTAATTAAAAAAATCAATCATTTTTTTTCAAAAAATTAGAATTTTTTAAAAAGCAATGTAAATTTTTAAAACCAAAATCAATTTTCTTTTGAGTACCAATAGGGCCTATTGACCCTGTCAGCCCCATACTAGGGTTTACTACCCTACAGGTGTCCCTTGGGCTCAGCCCCACACCCCATACGTAGGCTACATACCCTTTTTTAGGCTACAAACCCTTATTTGGGTATGGGCATGGCCTTTGGTCCCCGATCCCCTTAACTTCAGCCTTTAAGGTCTTCAATCTTTGCACTCACCTTGGCCGTTGTTCCTAAAACTTGGTACTTCTACCGCATTTGGCAACCCTTTGGGAGGACCCTTCAAATTTGGTAGAGCCTCTAACCTTTTGGCAGAGTCCTTAAAATTGACAAAGATCTATTTTATCTAATGACCCTCCACATCTAGCAGTTCCACTAAATTTGGTAGCAGGGATTTTTTTAAAAGTTTGCCCTCTCTTCATTGAAGTTTTTGATTTTGCAGTTCAACTTTAGAAGCTGATATCCTGGGCTCACAACCTCCATTTTTTGAGCAACTTTTTTTATTTGGGTTAGTTTTTTATGCTCTTCACATTGGTGTGGATGGCTTCTAATTTTGATGCTTGGATTTTTCATAATCTATAGATTCTCTCTGGTGACACTACACAATTCTCATTTTGGGAACTTCAAAGGCTTATAAATTTCACATATGATCTTGGATCAAGATGATTCTTTATTGAAAGTGTATGACTTTTTGTGTACCTCACAGTGGTGCTATTTGTTTCACTTGATTTTTCTCCAAAATTATACTTTCAATATATTGTATTTTTTGAGGATTTGTAAAGCATTAAAGTCAAGTCCACTTTACATTTCTTTCTAGTGGAAATTGTAACCACACTAAATATAAAGTGCCATATCATATTTTCTTGGGGGGGTTCTTTTATTGAGTGATTCAGGGGGTCTCCTAGTGTGTTTATGCTTGTACATCTCTTTCTACTTGTGCTCTATTTTTTCTTCACAAATGGGTCACTTTATGCTTCCATTGCTAACTCCATACAACTACAAAACATGGAATCAAAATTCATGGAACACCTTAATGCAACAAGATTATACACCATATGTTGGAACAAAATGTAGATGAACCCTTAGATGATAAGGAAAAAGTACAATGGATGCTTGAACATACAAAAGATCATGTTTTTCTTAGAAGTTTCATTCCCCTTGAGCTAAAGGTTGAAATTGAAGCATTTACAAATTTACATGATGCTTTGGAAAAACTAAAGAATCTTTATGATAAAAATGATGAAGTTAGGCTATCAAATCGACACTAATTTGATGAGCCTTAATCAAAAATCTTTTGACAACATCCTGGACTATGTCAAAAAGGTCAATGACTTTAGAGCATAATGTAAAGCATGTGGCATTGAGAAAAAATGACATTTAGCTGGTATTTAGTGTCCTCAACAAACTCACCCTTGAATATGCAGAATTTGTTTCTAGCTTTCACACTCATAGGTTGACTATGGGATCTGCATACATTATGCCTTCATTTGCTTCCTTCTCTAAAATGTTGATGCATGAATAGGGGAAGCTACTTTCCAAGGGTCTCCTAAAGCCATCTCAATCTTAGGCTTTGTTGGCTGGTCAACTGAAGGGATAGAAAGAGTCAAATAAAATTGAAAAGAAACAAAAGAGGTCCACGAAGAAGTCATAGAAAGATTAAGCACAATCCTCGTCTGCCCTAAAAGTAGACTCCAACTCCTCTTCATCAAAGGGGAATTCTTAGAAGAAGGAAAGGCCAACTTGTAGCTACTGCAAGAAGGTTAATCATGAGGAACACCCTTGTCATGGGAAGAAAATCAATGAGTTGAAGTTTCTTCTGAAAAAGAACAACGTTAATATTCCTTCCTTTGTTGTTCAACAATCCTCCACTCTTTCTTCCAAGTTAGGTAAAGGGAAAGTAGTTCCACACTCATTGCTTATGTAGGTTTTGTTGGCACCCTCATAAAAATTAATCAAAAAATCCTATGTTGTGTGTTGCATTGTAGTTTTTATCCTTCTCCGTGCCTTTGTGTCCCAGAGTAACCAAAAATCCAAAGAAAAATCCAACTTGGGTCTTTCCTTAGCCATATTTTGGCCTTTTCAAATTTCAGGTTTTGTTGGGACAGAGGGATGTCCCAGGCCCAAGAATTTTCCCTGCCTGTGGCCTTCTGGTCCCATGTCATTGGTTCCTCCTGAAATCAAATCCTGCTCACACATTCTTTCTGGGTTCTGTGGTAGTGGTGATGATGCCATCATGCTAAAAATTTCTAAGTGTCGGGCTTTTCTTTTGCATTTTTGTTGCTCTGCAGGTTTTAGGGTTTTTGGGGGTCCTTGGAAAAACCTTGTCCTTAGATCCCTTGATTCCCTATTTTCTTGATTCCCACTCCCTTCATCTTTTGATCTTGGGGTCAGTGCAAGAAGTTGGGTCCACTTTTTGGCCAAAAAGTGGAAGTGTTTTCCCTGATTTTCAGAATTTGTCACATTTGACCTTAAAATTTTAAGCACTTAGAGATGGAATCTTTAAAAAGGTCACTAAAAATAAAATGTAGTACTCGGAGTCTAGTTTCCAAATATGTAATTTTTTCAATACTCAGATGATACAAATTGATTTTCAATAGGCATTTCTAAAAACCACTATTTAAAAGTCACTTTTTTTAACCATACCATGCAAGTGTATGGCCAACATAATTTGACCTAAATAAAATTATTTTTCAAAATCCTTTTGGGAAAAGATGTGTAGTATAGTGAAGTTTGATGAGGATATTTTTTTATAATTTTTTTCCAAATAATTTTTTTAATTAATTTTTTATTAGGCCTAATTGCTACTTTTGAAAACCCCTCGTGTACGACCAACATAATTTGAGCAAAAAAAATCATAAAATTAATTTTTTTTTATTGTGTAAAGAATGATGTGTAGATTGATGACATAATTTTTTTTAAAAATATTAAAAATTAAAAGTTATTAAAAAAATACAAACACCTGTCATTTCAAGTTTTTGGACTAGTTTGTTCATAAGTTAAATAATAAATAGAAGAACATGTCTAATAACAAAAAAAATTACATATTTGAAAACTAGACAATGTCATCTGTAATGGGTTTTCATTTCATAAAAAAATTTAGAAAAAAAGGTCCTCAGCCATATAGGTAAACTTAGTGTTTCTTCTTGTTCTGTACTTAGGAAAAAACTTGCAGGTCCAAGGCTTAAGGTCAGCCAACCATGCCTATCCCAAGCCTAAAACCCAAGCAAAAGGAAGGGAAAAGGCGGTCGGTGATTTCAAAATTCATAGAACGGGTACCCGTTATAAAACGAGTACGCATTACATAACGGGTACCCGTTATAAAATAGGTACCCATTTATAAAAATAACGGGTACCTGTTATTTTAAAGAATGGGTACCCTTTTTATAACAAGTACCCATTTATAAAAATACCGGGTACCCATTATTTTTAAGAACGGGTACCTATTTTATAACGGGTACCCGTACAATTACTGTATCCCTACAACTTGCAAGTCTGATTAGTACGGCCCGACTGCGACAATTTCTATATTTTTTTACTTACAGGTGTCTTGTGGAATCTCTTGACAGGTCATATTCTATTCAGATTTTGAAAGGAATCAATCATATGAACAATTTTGAAGTGAAATCAAGTGCATGAGCTATTTTCAAGAGGAATAAAGAAAGAGGGTTTTTGTTTTTACATCTACTTTTTACTTCAAAATCTATGGAACAAAGGATCTACATCTAATTCTACTTCAAAATTTCAAATAAGTACATCAATTATGAAATTAGATTAAGTATCAATTGTTATTTTATCAAGAGGGTTTGGTAATCATGGGATCAAATCAACATCAAAGAAAAAAATAAAGGAGGGTAATGACACCTCAAGAAATAGAAGCAAATAGAGAGAAGGAAGCAAAAAAAAAAGAGATAGAAGAGAAAGGATTCAAGAGATGAAGAATATTGAAGCATCTAGTTCCATGAGTATTGAAGAGAAAGACATTCAAGAGACTATAAATGATGGGATGAATGTAGATGATGCAAATGTGGAAATGGTGAATTTGAAAGAAAATGTGTCCATAGAAACAAATGAATGTATGTCTTCAAACCCAACTTTCGAAGATATGGAAAATGTGACTATACAAACAAATCCAAGTATATCTTCAGAGCCAACTTTCAATGATATGGAAAACACGAGTATAGAAATAAATCCAGGTGTGTCTTTGGAGCCAACTTTCAATGATATAAAAAACACGACTATAGAAACAAATCTAGGTGTGTCTTTGGAGCCAACTTCCAATGATATGGAAAACATGACTATAGAAACAAATCCAGGTATGTTTTCAAACCCACCTATTGATGATATGAATGAGACTGATATCCCTTTTAGGAGTGAAAATGAAAATGTTTTATTTGAGATTGAAAGAAATGTCTTAGATAATCTTCCTAGTAAGATTTCTTGGAGGCAAATGAGAACTCATGCAAATAGATTATATAAAATATTTTTTAATAGAAAAAGTCTTGGATTTCAATGTCAACTTATGATGCAATTGATGAAGATGTGAAAATTGCGAAAAGTAATGAAAAAGTTAGGCATCTTTGTAAAACCTAAAAAAAAGATGAATCAATCAAACAAGTTTTATCTAGTGTTGCTAATGCTATTGATTCTATTGGTAAAAAGAGTCGATCTAAAGATTACAATACAACACGAAGAGCTATAACGACTACTTTAGTCAATAAATCATCTTCTAATAAAAGAATGATAAGTAAGACAAGTGAAATTCTAAATATAAATCCTAAAACTTTGAGAAGAGTAGCAAAGAGAAGAGAATATATTGAAAAAGATCCAATTAACCAATGTTGGAGTTTTAGTGGTAGACTCCCAAGGTATGACATGAAATTAAATAGTGAAATCAAATCTTTAATTGAAAAATATTGGCATGATAATACAAGGGTATCATCTAATGTTAGAGATGTTTTAAAATTAAGAGTGGGGTCTAAAATTCATGATCCTCATCCAAAACATCTATTAGACATGACTCAAACTGAATTATATAAAAAATTCTTAGATGATTTAGTGTTAGAACCATTTAATGTTACCATAAGCCAAAGATCTTTTGAGAAATGTAAACCTTGGTATGTGAAAATTAATAAATAGTGAATCTCTTGTTGTTGTAAAACTCGTGCAATTTCGTTATTATTATGATGTTTTTCAATATATACATTCTACTTTGCATACTAACGAAATTATGTAGGAATGTGGTATTAATATGTGACCTCAAACAATTAAGGAGTTTGTAGCAGGTTTGTTTTGTGAAACATCTACTGGATACCTATTTTATTCAAAAGCATGTATTTCTGGACAATGCAATAGATGTGGCAACTTTTCATTGTTAGGAGAATGTATGCATAAAAATATTTCACATGAATTTGGACAACAATTAGTGGATGTGAAAAGATTCAAGAATGTTGAATATTCTTTAAAGGATGGAAAAATTGGAAAGCATTGTGAGTTAGTCACTGAAAAAATTTGTGTGCATGCATTCATCAAAGATTTTAAGGATAATATTGTATCCAAATATGTCAAACACTCCCAATATGCTCGGTGGCTTGATGGACAATTTTGTTCATGTAAAAACACATTTCTAATTGAAACTATCCTATCAGTGGTTGACTTTGCAGAAAACTATACTCTTGCTCCACAAGAGGAAATTCAATCTCAGTATTATAATTCAGTGCAAGTGGCCATATTTGTTCATATTGTATACAGACATGCAGATGATAGTACAGAAGATAATAGAAATTTTTTGAGGGAGTATCATTTCTATTTGAGTGATAACCGGTTACACTCTTCAGAGTTTGTACAATATTGTTTCACAAAATTTTATGAAAGTTTAAAAGAAAGAGGAATCCAGATGGCACAACATTTCATATGGTCAGATAATTGTACAGGGCAATTAAAAAATGCAAGAATGTTTTATTGGCTATGTAGGGCTCACAAAGAAAACAATATCCAACATATGTGAATTTTTTTGAAGCTAGACATGGTAAAGGAGAACATGATGGAGCTAGAGCATGTGTGAAAAGAGCTCTTGCTAGAGAGAAACTAAAATTTGAGGATGCTGCCAAATTTAGAGATACACGTGCAATTGTGGATTGGTGTAATAAAAAATTATCTATGGGATCAAGTGAGAACTCTACAATTTGGTGATTCTTTTGGTTAGTTGAAGAAGAGAATATTCCTACTCGACTTGATTGTGAGACAATAACTGGATCAACAAAATGACATTCATTTAAGAGTTCAAGTGCAAGCACATGGACTATATGAACTAGGGATCTTGCATGTTTTTGTCAATTTTGTATTATAGGTGATTGGGGAGTATGTGAAAATACAGAATGGGTTGAAGAATAGAAACAAAGATCCTTGACGCCTACAGAACACAAGATCAACTTGAAACAACAATTGAAGATGATAATCAAATGTTTGCATCAGATGACTATGATTGTGTTTCAGACCTTGTACAAGAAGGTACTTTTATTTTTAATACCCATTTTTTGTACATCTATATATAATTAATTATATATGTATGCATGTACAAATTTGTGTGATTTAGATACATGTCACACTTTATTGAATTACATAATTTTTTTTGTAGGACATGTGTATACTGTTGTTGCACCTGAGGGCAATGAAGAGGAAACCAAGTATTGGTTGGCTCGATGTGTTGAGACAAAACAAAATTTGTTACATCCTAGAGTAGATGATGATAACATGGAGTATCCAATAGGTTCTATGGTTGTTGTTAGCACTTGGCTACGGAAATATCTAATTAGAAAGAATAGTTTACCTGCATTTGAAGATTATGAAACACATAAGAAGATCATACACTACTCACATTTGGTTGTGGCAAAAAATATAAAACTAGTCAGATGTCAAGGCAAACCTGCTAATAAACAGTTATGGACACTTTTGATGGAAGATCATGAGTCAATTTTAGATGCATTACAAAAAAATGAGGATGTAGATGGTACAATGGAATAAATTTCCAGGTATGTAAACCATACTCTTACATCCCCTAAATCCATCCTCTTAAATGTATCCTATAATGTTATCTAGTTACATGTAATGCATCAATGTTTTGTGTTTTTGGTATATAAATTCTTTCATTCTCATTTCACCGTCTATATTATTCCCCTTGTCTTAAATTTTGTATTGACTCATGTAAATATATAGTTAATTTACTTGTACATTTGAACATTACTTTTGCAGGTGTACCCTAGACAAGTAGTCAAATTTGTATGATTGTCAATAGAAGTTTGCACCATACAAGTATGTGAGGTCATTTTTGTAGTCTTCAACTAAAAGTGAATGCAAATTAGGTAATTGTATATACTTATATTATGGCTTTCACATTCAACATGTTATCTAGTTACATAATGCATCAATGTGTTGTGTTTTTGGTATATAAATTCTTTCATTCTCATTTCACCTTCTATATTATTCCCCTTGTCTTAAATTTTGTATCGACTCATGTAAATATATAGTTAATTTACTTGTACATTTGAACATTACTTTTTGTAGGTGTACCCTAGACAAGTAGTCAAATTTGCATGATTTTCAATAGAAGTTTTCACCATACAATTATGTGAGGTCAATTTTGTAGTCTTCAACTAAAAGTGCATGCAAATTAGGTAATTGTATATACTTACATTATGGCTTTCGCATTCAACATATTATCTAGTTACATAATGCATCATTGTGTTGTGTTTTTGGTATACAAATTATTTCATTCTCATTTCACCTTCTATATTATTCCCTTTGTCTTAAATTTTGTATCGATCCATGTAAATATATAGTTAATTTACTTGTACATTTAAACATTACCTTTTGCAGGTGTACCCTAGACAAGTAGTCAAATTTGTATGATTGTCAATAGAAGTTTTCACCATACAAGTATGTGAGCTCAATTTTGTAGTCTTTAACTAAAAGTGAATGCAAATTAGGTAATTGTATATACTTACATTATGGCTTTCATATTCAACCTGTTATCTAGTTACATAATGCATCAATGTGTTGTGTTTTTGGTATATAAATTCTTTCATTCTCATTTCACCTTCTATATTATTCCCTTTATCTTAAATTTTGTAACGACTCATGTAAATATATAGTTAATTTACTTGTACATTTGAACATTACTCTTTGCAGGTGTACCCTAGACAAGTAGTCAAATTTGCATGATTGTTAATAGAAGTTTTCACCATACAAGTATGTGAGGTCAATTTTGTAGTCTTCAACTAAAAGTGAATGCAAATTAGGTAATTACATATATATACTCATATATTTCTCATCCATTCTCTAAAGACACCCGCTTGTACATCCCCTTAATTCATCCTCTTAGCTCCCCTTAAGCCATCCTCTTACATCCCCTTAAGCCATCAAGTTTTATCTTATACTTTGTAAATTGACTCATGTACATCTCTCCAAGTAACCTATCCTCTTTTATATCCCCTTAAGACATCCTCTTCTAGCTCCCCTTTTAATTAATCCTCTTATACATCCCCTAAAGCCATCCTCTTATGTATCCCCTTAAGACATCCTCTTAGCTAGGTGTAGTCATAAGTATCATGGTATGGATTGAGTCATTGGTGTTGTAGAGTTATTTACGACTATTAAGGTAATAATGAGGGTTATCATGCATAGGTAAGTGATGCAGAGGTAGGAGGACTAAAACTATCCTCAATAACATTAACAAATCAAAAAACTAATACAATTACTTTTTTTAGATTGAAGAGAACATTAATACAGACTTTTCATCTAATTTTCATGAAGATCTAATGGTAGGAGAGAAAGTTATGACTCTTTTCCCAAAACTACAAACCCTAGGCAGCATTCAGACCTGCCCTCACCAAAAATGCCATAACTTATTCAAATCTTAATAAAATTTGATGCAACAAAAAGAAATGGAAAGTAGACTCAATACTCTTTCCAACCATATATGGCTTGCTCCTGTATATGTCCGTACAAAACCGTACCAAACGCTGCAATGGGACTGTTGCAGGAAAAATCAGAAAATTACAGTCCATAAAACACTCATATCTTTCACAAAACTAAATAAAAATGCATGGGACAAGAAGAAAATGGAAGGTGGTTGAAGGATATAACATTTGTAATCTATTATACATCTATTCAATTCCATATAGGGCTGTACAATAGCAAAAGACAGCAAATTTCTGAAGGAAAATACAAGAAAACATTGTTTTTTCTCATTCCATGCTCAAATCTTCAACCACCCACGAATTCTTCATGGTTACAAGGCCTTTTAAAGGCATTAAAACATGTCTCTTTAGTTCATAACTAATTTGGAGCAAACCAAGAGCCAAATGACTCTTCACCTTCCAACTTTGCATCTTTTTTCCAATTTTACATTGACAACCTTTACATGGTTTGCAATATTTTGCATTTTTGAAACTCCTAATGACCTAAACACATAAAAATTACTTGATTGACCTCATTACACTATTGAAATATTTAAAATTTAATCAAACTCCTATAGAAGCATCAATTTATGAAGGTGCTCCTGTACCATACAACCAACCAACAAAGATTTCCAAGTCCCTTGGAAATGTATCAGCAACAAAGTCTTTTCTGCATCTCCTCTGGCTTCAATCTTCAATCTTCTCAGCTACAAACTTCAAATCTTTAGATCAATAGAAAGGTGACCAACCAACCAACAGAACAAACTACCATCTTCATAGAGCATCCTCAGGCTCCTTCTACTCCCATCAGTGGAGTATTCTTCAGGCTGCAACATCAAGTGCTTCTTCAGGTATCCATCTCTCTCACTGCTTCACAACAAACTAACTCATCAAACCATTCATCTCACCCAACAGCAGATCCTGGTGATGCACCTACCACTCTCTCCTCAGTGGTTTCTCTATGCATCCTTCTCCAGCCAAATCTCTATTGGAGAATGGTCATGACAGACCTCATCTTGTCTGCCCACACACAACCTCAGAAAACATCTTTCTGCAGCTAGATGGATAAGCACCTGCAACCAAACAACTGAGCAACACAAAATCCAAAAGGTGTAGATTGCCTCCCTCGGCGATCTATCTACACAATCAAGATCTTCTCGCTGTTCACCTGCCTTCTCAGTGACAGGAAAAAAAAAAAAATACACACCACCCAAATCTTTCGCCAGCTCTAATACCAATATGATGCAGAGGTGTTAGGTCTCCAATGGTAATCTAACAAGATCAAAAGATTCAGATAACTTGTGGCTTCAACCAATAAGGCTTCTCTAGTCTTCTCCTTGCCTTAAACTCCACCAAAGGGCTCAAATTTGGATTCCAACTTCTCAGATGAATTCTTGTACCTTCTAGGGTCTCAAACTACCCCAACCAACAAGATTCAATAGGTTTCATGCACCTTTCTGACCGGTTCTTGACAACTCCCCTTAACCAGGCCTAATCCTTGTAGCCCTGTGCAGCGACTAATTTGTACTTTTCTCCAAATTTTTCCAAAGCACTCCAAAAACTAATGACTGATTTGAGTACCCTCTATTGAGTTCTATAACATACTTCAAAATCATATACTGTTGTTTTGGACGAAATATGACTGTCCTAACAACCCGGCTGTCTTCCTGCAGGGCCTAATCCGCCCACTTTACAAAGGAACCCTATTAAATACTTATCCCCCTCACTCCAAACCTAAAAAAAGTCTTAGAAAAGGATTAAAAACAAAAGATTTTCAAGGTTTCAACTAGTGGTTTGCTCATTTGCATGTTTAAATACAAAACCCCCCTTTCTAGGCCTCAAAACCTAGGCCTTGCTAGATCTCCCACTTCCAGTCACTTCCAGACCTCATTCAAAGGTCTAACACCATGTCCTTGACCATATTAAGCCTCAGCAAACATAAAACCACCACCTTATTAAGGCCGATCTCCTGCTGCTACAATTGAGCCACCATTTCAATGCTCTTTCCACATGCAATCTCTGACTTTCAATGGTGATCACCTGCCCATTTGTACTCCTCCTGCTTTGTTAGTATTAGAAATCATATTATACAACTAATCAAGGACCTATTCCATGAGTATCAGGCTCCTACATCCATGGGAAGGTCCTATGAGGCATTGAAACCTCTCAAAATGCACAGGACAGCCTGCTGTTCCTTGTGACAGTCAGATAAACAGCAATGAAACTTCCTACAAAAAACCTTCTCAGAGCATGAAATGAAGTCTATTAATGTTAACTGAGGTCCTAATACATTTGCCAACACTCTACAATCAAAAAGATCAATAGAAACAAGAAGGAGATACCAGATAAAACTGAATTTTATTGTGATTTGCAGCTTGCCGTACAACCCAATCTTCTAATATGACTCCACCGTACCACCAAATGCAGGAGCACCTTCATAAATTGATGCTTCTATAGGAGTTTGATTAAATTTTAAATATTTCAATAGTGTAATGAGGTCAATCAAGTAATTTTTATGTGTTTAGGTCATTAGGAGTTTCAAAAATGCAAAATATTGCAAACCATGTAAAGGTTGTCAATGTAAAATTGGAAAAAAGATGCAAAGTTGGAAGGTGAAGAGTCATTTGGCTCTTGGTTTGCTCCAAATTAGTTATGAACTAAAGAGACATGTTTTAATGCCTTTAAAAGGCCTTGTAACCATGAAGAATTCGTGGGTGGTTGAAGATTTGAGCATGGAATGAGAAAAAACAATGTTTTCTTGTATTTTCCTTCAGAAATTTGCTGTCTTTTGCTATTGTACAGCCCTATATGGAATTGAATAGATGTATAATAGATTACAAATGTTATATCCTTCAACCACCTTCCATTTTCTTCTTGTCCCATGCATTTTTATTTAGTTTTGTGAAAGATATGAGTGTTTTATGGACTGTAATTTTCTGATTTTTCCTGCAACAGTCCCATTGCAGCGTTTGGTACGGTTTTGTACGGACATATACAGGAGAAAGCCATATATGGTTGGAAAGAGTATTGAGTCTACTTTCCATTTCTTTTTGTTGCATCAAATTTTATTAAGATTTGAATAAGTTATGGTATTTTTGGTGAGGGCAGGTCTGAATGCTGCCTAGGGTTTGTAGTTTTGGGAAAAGAGTCATAACTTTCTCTCCTACCATTAGATCTTCATGAAAATTAGATGAAAAGTCTGTATTAATGTTCTCTTCAATCTAAAAAAAGCAATTGTATTAGTTTTTTGATTTGTTAATGTTATTGAGGATAGTTTTAGTCCTCCTACCTCTGCATCAGTAAGGTAGTAAATAGTCATTATTTCAAACTAAATGACTACCATAAAGGTTACTCATTGTCATAGCAAAGAGAAGATTATTGTCATGCATGAAGATTATTGCCATATCCAATCTAGACTGTCATAAATCATTGAGATGTTCTCATAAGAGCAATTAAAATCTAAAAATCAGTCATAATGAGGTTATATCATCTAAAGTCCATTGAAAAAATCCATATGACAATAATAAAACAAATAGGATAGTCATGAAACAAATAGGACACTCATGAAACAATAAAGTAATCATGTTAGTCAAGAGGTTTTCATAGTGATTGATGATCTTATATCATTCTAAATGGTCATATGCTAGTTGGATAGACATGTATTTATGGCAACAAGTGGCCTTCATGAAATTCATAAGAGGCTACCAAACCAATTATAGGATTGTCCTAATGAAACAAGAGAGGATTGTAAAATGCATAAGTGGTCATCCCAACACCTATATGATTGTCATAACAATCCCTAATAGCCACTTGCCTTCATGACCAATCAAAGATGTTATTAAGAACTTGAAGATAATCCCTAATACCCACTCAATAGAACTACTAAGAGAATGGCCAATCAAACCAAGACAAGAATCTACATAGCTAAAGGAATCTCAAAAATGAAATAATTCCCTAGCACTAGAAACATTTTGAGTAATCATTATAAGGGATTAATGCACCAACATTGTCAACCAATAAGGTATAAAAGAGAAGATCTCAAGAGAATGTATAAATACAAGAAGAGATCACTTGGATAAGGCTACTAAAGCTAAACACATGAAACTGGAAGTTTTGGAAAGAGCGGAAAATGGATTTTCAAAAATAGGAAAAATGAAGGGGCCTTGATAAGGTATATACTATCTATTCAAAAATTTGAAAAAAATATCTACACATTAGATATTCACATGTACATATGAGAATCCATCAAAGCATAATTGAAAGTGGATTTTTGTAAGATGTATTAGTTGCAAGTGCTACTTCTGATCACCACAACCCTCACAAGAAATTATGCACAAAATCTCTCTTGAATAATTTCAAATTGTGATAATTTTTTTTGTAGCTTATATTGTGTGGATAAGATTTGAATTTCCTTCTAGTTTCTTGTTGCATCATGGTATGAGGTAGGTGCAACTCTACTAACTTATTAAGAACTATTAAGATTCATGTTCATTGATCGTTGATAAAAAAATCTATTGAAATATACATATAAAATGAATGTTTGGTTCTATATGCTTTTTCTTCTAAAGAGTTAGTTTCTCTACAAGAATTGAATGCTTCATTTGAATCATGTTTTGAATGTTTTTTTAAGGAAGATAATTTTGTTTGGACACTATCAAAGTGAGCCTAACATCCTTATCATTTTATCATATTTTGCAATTCGCTTTACCATATGTAGCAAATTGGATGGGCACTTTTTTGTCCTTTTTAACTAATGCAAATTGATTTCCTCCCTAGTAAAATTCATTCAATCCAATCACACAATTAAATTTTAACAAATTTTCTAACAAAAATAAATAAATGAAAAATAAAAACTTTGAAAAAAATAATTAATTTTTCATAATTAGTCTCCTGTTAAAATTGAATTGAAAGATAAACTAATCCATTATTATTATCATATTTAAATTCTCCTCTCATATCCCAAAAAGAGATAATCTATTAGATAATTATAACACCAAACTTATCTATTAGATAACTGTAACACCAAACCTATCTATTCCACTATGTAAATTAACTTAATTTAGGTTTGTGAGTGATGTATTAGAATTTTGAATTTTGAATATAAATATAAATGAAAACATTTAATTAATTTTGGCAATTAATAGATTGTTCACTATTAACTAACATACTAAAATGTTCAAGCACATAGTCAATAATATATACATGTAGATCTATCTAGATAAGTCCATGAAATGCTATAAAATATAGGTAGGACCCATGAAATGTGTACTAAAACATCTACTCATAGTCAACATATAAATAAATACAAATCATAGTTCATGAAATATTGAAATATATCTAGAAGTCTATGTAATAGCAAGTTCGACATATATAGTCAAAGTCCTGGTGGCATATATAAAAAAGAATGCACATTATGTAGTTCAGTCTATGAAATAAATATCTATGTCAGGTATGATCATCACTCAAGTTCAAATCTGAAAGAGGCCTCTTTCTTCCTCATGAAATAGATGGATCTACCTCATGCTATACACAAGAGAAAGAAACTTGCAATCAGATTTAAATTTTTTAAAAATGACACATACATGTGCTTCTGAAATGTAAATTTTATTTTGAATTTCATTTGATTGAAGATTTAATTTAATTTATAAAATACTTATATTGAATATTTAAATCTAGACTTTAATGTATGATTAAATTACCATATGATGTTGGTCATCTCCTCTCACATTATGTTGCCCAAGTGATTGTAAAGCATCAGGTGCTAATTCTTGGATATTCAAATTTAAAACACTCAAGAATTAGGTTACCATCCAAATTTAATTTAATTTATAAAAATTATGAAATCAAATATTTAAATGTAGGCTTTAAAGTGTGCATTTAAATTACCATGCAATCATGCTCATCTACTCCCACATTTTGTTATCTAGGTGGTATAGTGTTTCATCTTCTTAACCAAAAGTTTGACCTACTAATTCCTAGAATTTCAAATAAAGCAAGTTTAAAATAAGTTAGAATTTATTTAGCATATAAAGACCTAGAAATTGCACATAGAAAATTTAGTAAAATTTAGGACCTCAAAATGTGTGGATGGCTCATGAAATTGTCCCTGACTAGTAACCTAACCAATGGTCGCACTCCTATCATCCTGCACTTACATATATGGGTGCATATATAAATTTATATAAACTCAAAAAAGAAACTTAGCACAAATTTAGTACATTTTTTTAAAACACACACCAGGGAATACTCAGGCATAACAGCTGACCATGGAGGATCAGTGCAAGAAACACCTGAGCCACGCGGTCAGTCAGACATGGGAACTGCCATGTGACCTGAGCCTTGCTGCAACAATAGTGTTTCACATACATGTACATATAGTTATTTATTTATTTATACACTTATTAATTTAAAATATAATATTGATAAGTTTCAAGAAGAAAATTTAAACTAGAATTAGATACATATGGTTTTAGGGTTAAGATATATTGGTTTACCCCGTAAGGTGTGCCAATCTCTACAACTGTCGAAGCAAAACTTAATGTATCAAATCATGATGTGGCCCTAGAGCGACTTGAGATCTGTACAACAAATAGTTCACAATTATATATTAATTCATTCAATTATTTATATAAATTTTGATACGTTCAAATTATGCACTTGAAATATTTAATAAAATGTGGTCAATGTACCTGTGTAGGATTATCATCCAAATATAGTAGATCCAAGTATGACTCCACTTCTGATGTAGCTGCATTTGATGTGGATGTAGTAGGACCATAACATGGTTGATTGCAATTTGTACACAAATGTGCCCCTGACATGCCTAAGGCTCTATGATGAGATACATCGACTCCTCCATGATGCTCTCCACCACTGAATTCATCTACCATGTGGACAGCTTGTTCAATGAGATTGCCTGAGAGTCTACTCAATGCTCCTAATGTCAACAACACTGCCTGGTACTGAATAGGTGTAGGAATTTTGGGCAAAATAGGAAAAACCATAGGAGCAAAAGGAATGGGTCGATTGGGATCAACTCGTGCCCCTGGTCTGTGTTGTGGCATGCCATGACCATCACCCTAGAATACTCTCATATCAAAATAATTGGGTTTTTGACCCAATTGAAACTCCACCCATAATTTTCTCAAAAAATATAGTGGTACCTCATAATTAGCATGTGTTGGGTGATCAAACACCATCCACCACTAATCCCAAAAATGTCTCGAAATTGCCTCATACCTACACCACTTAATTGATATTCTTTTTTTTGTTGCAAGTATAGGTTGATTAGTTTTCGGGTGACGAAAAAATGGGGCTAATGTTTGTTTTGTTATGTGAAGATCATGGATGTCTTTATATGAAAGACCATCTGCATAGAATTGTCTCCTCTTCTCCTGCCAAAGGTGAAATCTATTTAGGTCTACATCAATAGACCTAACAGAATCAATAATGGTTTGCATCGAAGATACAAACCGAACCACATGAGGAGGCACCAAGTGATGTTGATTATTAATCAAATTAATGTTTTCCTCAATTGCATTAATATTTTCATTAATGCTTTGCCGCAATTGGGCCTCATCAAGTGGAGGGGGTGGGGAGTTTTGAGGTGGAGGGGGTGGGGGGTTTTGAGGTGGAGGAGATGGGGGGTTTTGCGGTGGATCACAAGGTGGGGGTTTTCATAAAGAATGTCATCTATTAAAAATTCATCTAGACTATGGTCATCCATTAGATGTCTTCTGCAAATTTCCAAATACATCCATATGAAAAACTTACAAATGTATAATTTCACAAATATATACATATTGAAAACATACAAACAAATATCTATAAATTTAAACTTACTCTAATAGATCTATAAATGTAAGTTTAAAATATCCATGAATTTAGAGAGCAAGTAATACTTGAAAATTAAACATGCACAAGTACAACTAGTCAAGAAAAATATGCACCTGATTGTTGATCTCTAGTAAGTTATATACATTTTTACTATTTGTTAGATCATTATATGATTATTAATTTAGATAATAGGTGATTATTTTATTATTAATGTATTCTTTATGTCGAAACCCCTACAACTTTGGAAAATTAATAAGCTTAAACGATTGGGTTGTTGAAACTTTACATTTCATCATGGACACAATTTAATGTATTATATTTTCTACCAATGGGACTTGATTTGACAAGGACATTAAATATATAAGGATTTATGGATTTTGATTAGATAGTAGATATGTACCCAATAGGATTTCTATAGCTCTCCTTCTATTATTTATTCATACAAATTTCTAAATGTTGTTTTCTATGTAGTTACTCTTCTAAAATTTGTGTAGATTAGAACTTTAACCCTCTTCTTTTAAGATCCAGTAGGAATATTTTGATTTTTTTTTCATTTGTTTCATCAGGGCCTAGCCATCTTATTAGATCTATGGGAGAATTAAGGACTAATTCATATTAATTTTTGTTTGAGTGGGAGTTTTGTTGCAATGAACTATTTTTAGGAGATACAGATGATAAGTGCTTTTAGAATAGACATGGAGAGGTTTAATGGAACCAACTTTGACCTTTGGAATCTTAAGATGGAGTATTTACTTGATAGAGATCTATGGGTTGTATAGTTGTTCAGACCAAAAACATTTTAGCACAAAAAGATGAAAACTAGTAAGTTGATGAAAGAAAGACAAGGAGCCTCATTCAACTTTGCCTCAAAAATTGAATGTTTTTAAATATTTTAGGACAAACAAATTGCAAGAAGCCTAAGTAGGTTAAGTTAGGGAATTTCTATTACACAAATTCCATTGTCAAGAAGATTTTCGTACAAAATAATGTTTGTTCTTTAAATATATGGGTGATGGTGATTTAGTAACAAAGCACCTAAATTAGTTCAACAACTTAACTAGTTGGAATTTGTAGATGTGAAAATGGATGAGGAGGATCAATGCATAAATTTATTGTATTCTTTCCCTAATAGTTGGAGTAATCTCATGATGGTGAATAGTAACAATGTCTCAAAGTTGAAGCTTGATGATGTGGTGGGTTTGTCATTCTAAGGAGATGAAGTAGTAAAAATTAAATTCCATCAATGATCTTTTGTCTATGAGAACTCATCCTAAGGATATAGAGAGGGACATGAAAAAATACAAGCATGCTAGAAGTCTATGGGGGGATCTTGGTCTCATTGAAAACTGAATGTCAAATGTTGGAAGTAAGGAAATATTAGGAGCATCTAGAGACTACAACTTGGAGAAGAAGGCAAGGAAACATGAATAGATGATGATATAGACTCAAGGGCCTCCAATGATGATGTTGGTGATACTTTTTTTGTACATCCTTTTAAGCATGCACACAAGGGTGCATGACAAGTATTGATTGTAGAGCCTTTTCTCATGACTCCCAATTAGGAGTCATTCTTGGTTTATGAGAGCTTTGATTGTGGACATGTGTGTATTTAGGATCTAGTAGGTAATGTATATGTTTCTAACCTAGTTGGTGGTACATAGCTCGTTGGTTATGAAAAAGATAGGCACATCATGCTTTTGTAAAGAACCCTACATGTTTAGCATGCAAACTAAGCACATTGATCTATGTCATAAGTTATTGTGTGTGACATAATGGAGGATAGTTTATGGTTATGTAGTTGAGAAGGTGGATAACTATATGAATTTGGTGTAGCTGAATTTTCAAATAAACTAAACTCAATTATATAAATTAACAATTTTAGAGGTATGATAGACATCATATTGCCATAGTACATAATAAATGTAGACCCAAGCTTCAAGATTTAACTATGTGTGAGTTTTTTCCTCAATGTTTCGGATCATACTCACACACAGTTAAATCTTGAAGCTTGGGTCTACATTTTAGAGGTACTTTTGTTAATAGTTTTAGGGTTTATAGTTTAATTTTAGGGTTTATAAAGATTATATTTTTAGGGTTTATAATTTTTAGTTTTAGGGTTTATGAACTTCATAGTTTTAGGGTTTATAATTTGGTTGTTTAGGGTTTATAGTTTAGGTTTTTAGGGTTTGCAGTACAACATGGTTTTAGGGTTTATCAAAACATACAATCACAAAAAAACCATAAAACTCTAATTTTACTGAAACCCTAATTTTCATTTTAATCCTACAATCACAAAAAAAATATAAAAAATAAGTTAAAAACTAGCAAACAACCAACCTGGAGGAGCTCAATAGTGATGAGGTGGCAGGAGGAGGCGATAGGGCAAAACAAACTCTGGATTTGTGTTGGTAGGGGATTCAACAACGCATACCTATTCTTACTTTGTCGCTATAGTTGTCACTGTTGCTGGAGAGGAATGAGCCCGCAGGGCTTTTTTTTAAAAATATATACACTTTGAAAACAGGTACCCGTTTAGTAATGGGCACTCAAAGCTAAACGGGTACTCGTTACTAAACGGGTACCCATTTAGGTTCGGGTGGCCATTCCTGTCAGGAATTTTGTTCACTGCGCGACTTCCCCTACATGTGGACTGAGTTTCTTGCTTTTACCCCTTGAAGTTCCAAGTTGTAAGGAAAGGTGTCTCAACCTTGCAATTACAAAAGGTCACTATTTATAGTAAGTTTGCATTTTAAAAACATATGGGTCTAAATTTTTTCCCAAAGCTATGGAATTTTCAAATAAACATTCTAGGTGAGTTTCAACCCAAGGTAATGTTTGGATGTCAAGATATTAAAGTTTCTAGTTTTTGAAACTCTTAGAAAATTTTTGAAGTCAATTTTGAGGCACTTAGAGCCTATTTTTGGCCCCAAAATTTCTCATAATTAGAAAAGTTGATTGTTGCTTGATAGATCTCTCCACGATATTTCCAATGCATTAAATTATTCATTAATGGACCTCCCGGATCAAAAGTTATGGCCTTTGGAATTTGGGTCTCTTGTATTGGAAAATGTGAAAACATGTTGGACACATAAAAGAGTTGTAAGGGGGAGTTACACATGTTGGTGTGTGTTTTGAAACATCATAGGGCATCTTTGATTAGAGATAATTTGGGTGCCACTTTTTGGGTGGTTTTAGCTCATGGTTTTGTAATTATTGTTTGATGGTTTCATGTATTGTATCCCCTATATATTAGGTGCTTGAGATGGAGGTTTGGTGTGATAGTCTTTTAGATGTTAAGTTTCCTCTAGATATCTGGTTGGTGATCTTTCTATGCAAATATATTGTAATCTTGTTGATTTCTGAATAATATATTAGGTAACTTTTGGAGTGTGGGGTTTTTCTCTTGAAATGGTTTTCCCCATGTAAATCATTGTGTTGTGGTATGATTTCTATTTATTTTTATTTCTATAACTATTGTAAAGATCTAAAAAGTTTTGCATAACCCTTGTCTCAAGATTAGTGTAGGAAGTTGTTTCTCTACCTTAGCTTCCTTACAATTGGTATTATCTAAGCTTGATCACCTTTAGTTTTAGATGTGGTTGATGGGTTTTTTGAACTAATCTAGTTTTGAGTGGGAGCTTATGTGGGCCTATCTTGAACATGATAAAGAGTGGGATGACATAAATGGAGGATTCTTAGTCCCCCAAAATCTCTTCTGAGAGCATAAGAAAGATGAGGGAAATTTTGTATAAGAAAGGAGAATTAATAAGAGACTTTGATCAATGATTGAAAGGAGTTGTTAGGAAATCAAAAGAACCATTATCTAAGAAGCAAAAAGTAGAATTGTTTGTGTTTGGATTGTTATTAGCAATCAAAGACTCATTAGATGGAAGTGTTTTTAGACTTATGCACAAGTGGTAGAACTAGCATCAAGAATTGAATCCTAGCTATGGAGAAAGGGAAATGAAGAAAATAATAAAGAAAAATTAAAACTAGAGTTAGAGTAGTTAAAAATTAAGTAGGAAATTTTAATTGTAGATACCTAAAATTGTCCATGTCTTACACCATCACCTTGTCGAAACATTACTTGAGACATCTTATGACATTTTATCTTAGGACCTTCACATACCCCTTTTACCACCTAATTAGTTAAATAAATCATATTTATTTAACTAATTCCCATCCTAATCCCATTTTAATCCCATTTATCCCATTAGCCAATTATTTAAATAAATCCTATTTATTTAATTAATTTCCCACCTTTCCTCTAATCGAAATAAATAAAATATTTATTTAAATTAAATTAGCCAATTAATTAATTCCTAGCAATCTACGTCCTCATCATGGGCAGGAAGACCTGTAGGAAGATCATGGCGAATGCTTATGTGAATATGGAAATGAAAGAAGCTGCCATGATTACGATCTCTGCCTTCAACAAGCGTCCTACCTGAGGACTACTCGGCGGTGTCTTGATGCAGTAACAATCAACTAAAAGAAGAAAACCCCAAGTGTCTCTACCCAAGTCTTGGCCCTGTTCTAGGAGGGTGTCCAACAAAATAATATGGAAACTTTCTCCTTCTTTGTTAGAAACTACGGTGATCTCCTATCACTTGCCCAACTAGAGTGAGCTTTTGAGTTGGCTGATAGCCTACATGTGCTCTGACATAACAAGGCTTAGAGCTAGCTTTTTTTGTTGATTTGTAAACCCATACTGCTACTTAGCAGTCTTTTGTATTTCGGATATAATATATTGGGAGCTACCCCCTATGGTAGCACTTATTTAGCAAAACAAAATTTAGCTAGTTAATTAAATAAATCATATTTATTTAATTAATTCCTCCATCCTCCAATTTAAATAAATAAAATATTTATTTATGTAGTTAGGGTAAAATTGCAAAGGGTAAAATTGCAAATAGGGGAAATGAATAAACAACAATGATCAAACCCTAACAATTGCACAATGAAGCACAACACAACATGAAAATCAAAATAACAAATGTAAATGCAAACCAATCTCTATGCTATGCTTGATTTATCTCCATTGCTCTTCTCCACCTCGCATGAGTATGCAAGATTTTGAAGGATGATTGTTGGAGGAATGTTGGGTGCTCACTTCTCCAGCATACATTAAGATGAAGATGATAGAATGATGTGATAGACTCAAGAGTGATTTTGATAGAATGATGATACTTGAAGAATAGATGCCTCCTTTCTCCTCTAATCTCCTCTCTAATCTCCTCTCTAATCTCTCCTTTGATAATTTTTTCAAATGGCTCAAGAAAGGCTTTCTTTATAGGAAAGGCTTGGTTCAAATGGATGGCTAGGATCAATTAGGGCTTTAGAGGAAATGGATGGATAGGATTAAGTTAGGTTTCCTTGCACATTAAGAAATTGTAGTCATTTGACAAGTGTCAGGAGAATGATAAGGCTTATGTGTGCTTGTGTACACAAACACTAAAATTAGGTCCCAATAGTTGTGCATGTGAAGGATTTTAAATAAAAGTTGTACTACCACATATGATTGAATTGAGAGATGGACAAGTGTTGGAATGTGGTGAGAGGTGAGGACTTAATTCAAATAAAATATTTGAATTAGTTGGGATATAAGTTGGAACTAAATTAAATAAATAAGATTTATTTAATTAATTGGAAAGTGGGATTAGGACATGATGTGGAAATTAATTAAATGAATAAAATATATTTAATTAATTGGAAAGTGGGATTAGGATATGATGTGGAAATTAATTAAATAAATAAAATTTATTTAATTAATTGGAATGAGGATAGGATAAATGGGATTATGCATGTGAAATTAATTAATTAAATAAATTTATTTAATTAATTGACTAAGTGGGATAAGGATAGAAATTAAAATTTATTTAATTAATTGGCTAATGGATAAATGGGATTAAAAGTGGGATTTAGGACAAAATGCTACATGATGTCTAGGATAATATTTTTGACAAGGTGTTGCTAGATATGAACAATTTTGGGACAAATTTGGGTGTCTACATTTTGCCCCTCTTTGAGATGATGTTTGAGATGATAAGATTTTGTATTGAGTAACATCATTTCAAAGAAGGTAAGGTAAGGATAGAGGAAAATGATGATGATGATGGAAAGATATGATGAGGATGCCCCCTCGAGAGGATAGGCCGGTTGGACAAACACGGGTATTCTCTCGAAAAGAAATGGCTTGGCTGTGAAAGAAGGATAAGGGAATGGATAGAAGAAATGATGATGCATTATGCTGCAATGAAAGTGAGCAACCATGATGTTTGATATAGCACTAGACGTTATGCACCAAGGTATAAGGACCAGGGTGATGATGTGTCTCATGCCCCAACATAATACAACCTTGTCTAACGTATGAGGAAGTAAACTTAAAGCATTGAGTCCTAATGCACAAAAGGTATGATATGACCTTAGATGCAAAGGATAGTGCAAATAGCTATTCAAACATACATAAGATATGAATAATAGCTAGAATGATTATTGATTTGATACAAATGCAAGATAAAAATGATAATACACACACAAGCAAGCAAGCAAGCATGGACAAATGATTCAAAAACAAACAAGGTATTGCCCTTGTCAAGCTATAAACTAATGATTAATTGCTGATGATGATAGTTTTGTTGAGAGTGTTGTCATGGTGGGGAAAGCTATATCCCTAGATCAACACAAGGTTGTTTACTGAGTTGGTTGATTGATTTGGCTTACAACAAGGCTAGGATCAAGAGCATTGATTGTGATTAGATAACTTGGATTGATTGATTAACTTGTTTGGTATAGATTAAGGATGGGCTTACATTTGGATCATTGCTTGGATTGATTAGATTTGAATGATTAGATTGTAAAGATTGAATTGAGGCGATGAATGTGATGGATTTGATTGATTTTTTGATGATTTGCATTTGGATTATTGTTTGGATTGTTTTGGATTGATTGAATGATAGATTTGATTGGAAGAAGTTGTTTATTGATGATGTAGAAGATAGACGATAAGAAGTGATAAAAGGAGAAAGAGGAAAAATTATTTATGCCTGAATCTGGGCACTTCCTTCGTACTGCAGACTACCTACAGACCCTGTATCCATGGGATCAAGGCACTTAATGATAGAAATGAGATGTAGTTCTGATTTGTATTTTATTGATGAGATGATGAAAATGGATTGAATTGATCAAGTTATGGATTGATGAAATGTTGATGATGGGATGATATGTGTTGGAATGATTTGCTGAAGTGATTGGATTTGTTTTGATAGTTGGCTTGATGTGATTGAGTTGATTTTCTTTGGTGTTGATGCTAATGATTGATAGGATTTGTCTTGATGGTTGGCTTGATGTGCTTTGGTTGCGATGTTTGCTATTGCTAGGTTGATTGTTTTGAATGATGATAGTGATGGTGTGATGATTAGAGTGTCCACTCAATCTAAGCATAAGCAAGTGTTCTTAGTGTGCTCAAAGGATGTAAAACAAACAAGGTATTTCCCTTGTCAAGTCATAAACCAATGATTGATTGTTTGATTGATGATGATAGATAGTGTTGTCATTGCAAGGAAAGCTATATCCCTAGATCAACACAAGGATGTGGGAACGCTATATCCCATTGATGATGATTGATGATGATTGATTTGGTTCATGACAAGATTAGGATCAAAAACTTGTTGATTTGATTGGATAATGTTCCTTGATTGATTAGCTTACTTGATATGGATTAGTGTGACTTGGATTTAAGATCATTGCTTAGATTGATTTGATTGATATGATTGGAAGAAGTGATTGATTGAAATGGATGAATGAATGTTATTGATAAGAAGAATTGATGATGATGATTTTATTGAATGTTGATGGAGTGGATTGTTTTGGATGATGATTGGTTTTATTGCTTGCATTTTTCGTTGGATATTTAAGTTTTTGGATTTTTTGAAATATTTTAATTTTTTTGGGATATTTTGATTTTTTTAAGAATATTTTAATTTTTTTGGATTTTTTTGGGATATTTTGATTTTTCTATGTTTTTGAATGTTTTGGGATGTCAATGGATTTACAATTGGGTAACCTTTGTGCTAGATATCAATGACAAGGGAGAAAACCAAGTCTAGGTGCAAGAATGGATAAAAGGATGGGCTCATAGTAAATGGGATGGAAGACTCATGAGAGTTGGATGGGATGGAAGGTTCATGAGGGTTGGATGGATATATAAGAGGATAGGCCATATAAGGGATGGATGCATGCCTCATGATAAATGAATAGGTAGGCTATAGTGGAAAGCCCATGATAAACAGATGGGGATAAGCTACAAGATGGAAAGCTCATGATAAAGGTAAGCCATAGTGGATGGATCATAAGAGAGCTAGGATGTGATCTCCAAAGGCTATGTTGCATAGGAAGAATAACTTGCCCCATTCGAGGTGGTAATGCTTAGGATTTTTACATGACAAGGCTCATGATAATGGGATGATAAGATTGGATTTTATATGACACTTATGACGATAGGATGACATGATGGATTGGTTTGAATGGGAAGGATAAATGGTCAATGGATAGGACTTGGTTTGGAAAGAAGGTATGTCAAGAAATATCCAAACATGTTTCAACATTTTACCCCTATGTCTTCATCAAAATCAAAAGGCAGAATGATGGATAAATGGGTTCAATAGGATAGGCATGTTTATGTAATGGCTAAGGATGGTAGGATGGTATGGACAGGATAGGATGGAAAATGATATAATGGGATAGATAGTTTGGAAATGGATAGGTTGGATGAGACAATGTGCCCCCAAGTGTAAGTGACATAGAAGATCAACCTACATATGACACCTGTTTGCCAGGTTTTCATCATGGTACTTATCCAAGGCACCTATTTACCAGGTTTTCACCGTTGGACGAAGGGATTTCTCTTTACTTTTTTTATTTTTTATTTTTTATTTATTTATTATTTTTTTGTTTATTTTTTTTCTTTTTTGGATGGGATGACAATTACACATGGTGCCTGTTTGCCAGGTTTTCACCATGGTAATGGATAGGAGGGACTCAAGTGTCTAGTGCTATGAGAGGTGATAGTGTCCTGTTAGAGATGGATGTCATCTTTGCATGGACCATGTCATTATGCTCATCGATGTTGATTAAGGATTGCATGGATGGGAGATGGATTAGGTGAATAGTGGATTAGGATGTGGATTATGTAGGGCTTATGGAAAAGGATGAAAAGTTTATGCAAAAGCATGGACCATAGGGATAGCATGGGGGAGATATGTAGGATAATGGATGGAAGATGGGTAGATGGAGGCATGTGGGAATGTTTTAGAATGGAAGGGAACCATGACCAATGGTTGCACACACCGTGATAAACATTGAAGCTTTTGGTGAGATGGCGGTGTAGGAAGCAATGGAGATGTTTTCTTAGGGGATGGGTGATGAAGTGATTTACGAACCCACATAGATTTAGTATTTTTAGTGCTTTTGTTTTGCGTGTGGGATTTTTGAAGGGAATGAAAGTTTTGGATGGATGTAGGCTCTTGGATGGATATAGGTGGTCGGGATTCTTGAGATGTGGATGAGGATGCCTCATTTGACTTGCTATCTATTCACTTAGGAACCCAAACCATTTTTCTTTTAGGCTTTGCATTTGGAGGTAAGGGTTTAGATGGCTGCTTAGATGAACCGTGCTTTGATTTTGATTCTTTATGTCCTAAGGTATGAAGACCTTTAGGATTTTTGGTAGGATTTTTAACTTTATAGGTAGAGGCATCAAAATTTTTGCTTTTGAATCCCATGGGGTGGGTGGAGTGGATGGAATGATTGGAAGATTTATGCTTAGGTGATGTGTGCTTTTGTTGGCCATGATTAGGGATGTAAGGATACTTATGAATGATAGGTATGTTAGGTGTTGGAAGCAATGGTGGCAAGGTGGATGGAGGGATATTTGGAGTTGGTAAAACTGGAGGCAAAGTGGAGGGTGAAAGATGTATGGTCACATGCTTTTGACATTTTTATGATGATGGAGATAGAATGACAACATATGTTTTGGGTAGATGATGGGGGGTGCGATGGAAAGTGGTAGGTTTAGGACTCATGAAGGGATTACCAATATCTTGGCCTTGTTTACCTTGGTGTGTGTATCCAAGGCCATATGAGCATGGAGAGATCTTGACATGGTTTGGCTCCAAAATATCTTGTTCATAAAGGCCTAGGCTTTTACCTTTATAGTTCTTGTTTTGGAGTATGCGATGGACAATGGGATTAAGTGTGTTTAGGGAACTAGACTTGAGCTCTTTATTGGATGGAGAAGGTGAAGTGGATAAAGGTCGTTGTTGTCCTATGGAAGAATGCTCATGTATAAGGGTGCTAAGAACAAGGGGATATGATGGTGGATTTGAAGTGGAGGTGATGGTGGATATGGAAGGAGGATCATTAGGATCTTGATTAGCATTGTGTTCACTATGATCCAATTTATTTGTTTGATCTTTTATGCTTACTTGGGGGACAAGTGTCTCATCATGACAAGTGGATGTTTGCTCATTATGGATAGGGCTAGATGGCGGATGACTAGGAGCAATTTAGATAGCTCATTCATGGATGGATAAAAGATTATGGATAGGATCAAGGTGCTCATGGATAGCTTCTTCATAGGTATCATCTTGATCATAAAGAAGGTAAATGTTATGGATAGGTTGAATTTGGATAGCTTTCTCATGAATGGTTGTTGGGAGATAGATAGGATCAAGTGGATCATGGATACGTTCATCATTATGGCTAGCATCTTGATAATGGAAAAGATACATGTTATGGATAGGTTGCATAAAAGTGATTTGATCTTGAGTTGGACTAGGGCTTAATGTTTCCACATGCTTAGGATTAAACCTTTCACATACCTCTCGGGTTGCTTGAATGGAAGTAGATGACTCTTGGATAGGCTCTTGGTCAACAACATGAGAACATGATGACTCTTGACTTGGATTCATAATAAGAGACTCTTGAATAGGCTTGATGGCTTGTAGGTCACATGATGGGCTTGAAGGGCTAAGAATGTTAATTGAGGGCTCTTGAATAGGCTCAAGGATAGGTGGACCACATGATGAGATTATAGGATTGGACATGACCTTTGGAAGTTCTTTGGTAGGATCATGAATGGGTGTTTGACATGGGGGTAGTTTATTCCTAGCTAGTAGCCAATGGATCACATCCTTTGCAAGTGTATGTGTGAATGGGAAATATAATGGATGGATGATAAGGGTATATGACATTGGATTAGGATTAGGATTAGATGAAGGGATAATCTTACCACAATTTATGAGGTTTTTGATCAATCTCTTAAGTTTGACACAATTGATTGTTGTATGGCCCTTATACCTATGGTATGCACAATAATGGTTTTCATTATACCAAGGGGGTTTAAGGATTGGTTCAAAAGGTTCTATTGGTGGCAGCTCAATCAAATTTTCTTGAACCAATTGTTGTACAGTTATGTCCAAGGGATCTTGTGGTGGAAGATTGGTAGAACATGAGGATAAAGGTGATGAAGGTTGGTGGACCAATGGACTAGGGGTAGGATCACATGGTGGTGTCATGATAGGGCTAGTAGGCTCATGTGTTGGCGGGTGATTGGATGATGAAGGCCACTCATAGGATGCATTGGCTAGATTGGTATCTCCCTTGTCAAAGGTAATTAAGTTTTGCATAGGATAACTTGGGCTTGCTTGATTTATGTACAAGGGGCCACTTGGACTGCATGTGCTTCTTGTTGTAAAGGTGGACTTAGGATCACTTGTGATTGTTGTGGAGGCCATTAATAGTCTTGGTGGTTAGGTGAAATGGTGGGATATGTAGACAAAAGATCTTGGGGTCGATATGAAGTTGAGGGCATTTGATCTTGTTGCCAATGTGGATTTGGGCGTACATGTTCTTGTTGTGATGACACTTGGTTTCCTTATGGATGGGTTTGGTGATATGTTGTAATCTTAGAATGAGGAATTAGATAATGTTGGGGTGGAGGTTGATAGGTTGGTGTGGCATTGATATGATGTGTAGATAGATGAGGTTGGTATGAAGTTAAGGTGGATGACACATAGGATTGAGGTAGAATTTGTTGAGGTTGGGATGGCATTTGGATTTGTTGTTGTTGGAATTGTTGAATTGGTTGTTGTTATGTAATGTGTTGATGTGGATAAATGATAACATTAGGAGAAATGGAATAAGTTGGTATCGAATTGGGTTGATGAGTGGATATATATGATGGGATAGGTGCTAGATAGGATGGTCGTTGGACTTTGTAAGTGGCCAAGAGGTGTTGGATTTCTTCCAAGAGGTATTGTATGTGTGAGGATTGGTTTGTTCAACATATTTGAATTAGTTCTTGAATGGTTTGAAAGGTTTGCTGCTCTAAAGGTGATTGGCTTGCATGTATGTGGTGAAGCATATGAAGGAGATTTTGGAGGTCCTCTAAGGTTGACATGATGCCACACAAGTGTTTAAGTCTTAAATCCTTTTTGGCAAGTGCTTCGTTATGATTCAATGATGATGTGGATTGTTTGGATGAAAGTGATTGGGTTTGAAGGTGACTAGGATGAAAGTTTAGATTGGTTTGAATGACTTGGCTATGAAGGGTTGGATGATGACTAGGCTATGTTTGGGATGAAAGTGATTAGGTTTGACTGTTATTGGAAGAATATGTAGGATGACTTGTCTTTATGTGTTTGGGTGTTTAGAGCTGGATGTGGCAATATTCAAACAAATGATTATGCATATACACACAAATCACTCACACAAGACACATAAGCAAGTTGTTAGTTTGGAAGAATGTGATGATGGCTAAGCAAGCACGTGAAGACACTTCAACAAGTCCTAGTCAAGGTAAGGCCACCATCACAAGGAGGTTCTAGTGAAAATTTGGGGGACCGGCACCCCACGAGAATCTAACAAGCCACTTAAGACTTTAACTAACCCTACTAGGAGTTTTAATATACACAAAGGTACACCTCCTTTCGAGTTAGCACTGTATGGTGAGCGCTAATACCAATTAGACTTGGCTTTCACCTTATCCTCTAATTTTTATAGCGGACCGGATGAAAGTACCGCTTGAGATCATTTCCTTGGGGTGAGTACCTCTTTTCCCACCAAGGCAGGTCTCTCTAAGGCTAAACAAAAGCAACACAAGTAAATGTTTTTGATCTCCAAGTTCGTGTTAGGACGCGAGGAGAGAGCATACACATTTACTTGGTCACACTCGCATGGGGTTCATTAACCTTAGAAATTTAATGTGTGGAAGACAATGCAATAACTTGTTTGTTTTTAAAGCCCAAATCCAAATGTGATGAAAGACAATGATTCGTTTTAGCCCAATTTTTGATGTGATAGCAAACAATTGTTCATTTTATGCCCAAAATCAAACAAGATTGATTGAAATGAAAAGATGAAAGATAGAAATGAATGCACTCAGATTATTTTTACTTTCCAAGCTATTGTATATGATTGATATTGCTGCTGCTAAAGCTCCTTATGATCACCTACAACATAAAAAAAATGATATTATAATGTAGGCATAAAAATAAGCTCATCAGGCAAGGAAAATTATAATTTTAGATACATAATAGAATTAGATTTAATTTTTTTGAGACATTTTGGATTCAAAAATTCAAAAATCAAAGAAGAGACCCCTGTTAATTTTGAGAGAGATTTCCAAAAATGTAAAGAAATCAGAAAAATTCCCTGTTTTGCGCCTAGAAATGCGGATTTATGGAAAAGCTATAGTTAGAAAAGATCTAATTTTTTTGCACTTCAAATGACCTCCAAATTAAATATGTAAAACATAGACCTCCATTATAATTTCAAGAGCTTTCCATAAATGTAAATTTTTTTGAAAAATTCACTGATTTGCACCTAGAATTGTGATTTTATGAAAAAACATAAAAACATGATAACTCCCACAAAATTGGTGATAAACCCAAAATGTTTCTACTGTAGCTTCCTTATATCATGGACAAAATTTTGTAAAAATCTTGTAGAAAAATTTGTAGCCATTTGGAAGATATGATGAAATCTTTAAAACTTAGGGTTTTGTCGAAAAAATAGTGAATTTGCAACAAAAAGTTAATTAAACCTGCAAAAATCGACAATGGGGGTTATATGAATGAAAATTTTTACTAAAAAAACTTGCAAAAATGATCAAGCGAAGTGAGTCCCACTGGGCATGCCAAAATGTATATCAAAAAATTTGGATTTACAAATGGAAATAATCAAACAATGAAATGCATAACCTAAACCCAAATTATTCAATACCTCAAAGATGCAAGATGCTTAATTGATTGATCACTTTGTTGTGTTGATTGCTCAATTCTGTAGCATAACATTGATAGGAAGATAGATGATGGATGATTGATAGATTCAAGCTAGATGGATTGAAGATGATGGATGAGGGCTTGAGATGAAAATTTGGCCAAGTGAGGTTGCATGAAGAAGAATCTTCAAAAATCTCCTCTAATCTCCTATCTAATCTCTCCTTTGATAATTTTTTCAAATGGCTCAAGAAAGACTTGCTTTATAGGAAAGGCTTGGTTCAAATGGATGGCTAGGATCAATTAGGGCTTTAGAGGAAATAGATGGATAGGATTAAGTTAGGTTTCCTTGCACATTAAGAAATTGTAGTCATTTGACAAGTGTTAGGAGAAGGATAAGGCTTATGTGTGCTTGTGTACACAAATACTAAAATTAGGTCCCAATAGTTGTGCATGTGAAGGATTTTAAATAAAAGTTGTACTACCACATATGATTGAATTGAGAGATGGACAAGTGTTGGAATGTGGTGAGAGGTGAGGACTTAATTCAAATAAAATATTTGAATTAGTTGGGATATGAGTTGGAAATTAATTAAATAAATAAGATTTATTTAATTAATTAGAAAGTGGGATTAGGACATGATGTGGAAATTAATTAAATAAATAAAATTTATCTAATTAATTGAAAAGTGGGATTAGGATATGATGCAGAAATTAATTAAATAAATAAAATTTATTTAATTAACTGGAATGAGGATAGGATAAATGGGATTATGCATGTGAAATTACTCAATTAAATAAATTTATTTAATTAATTGGCTAAGTGGGATAAGGATGGAGATTTAATTAAATAAATAAAATTTATTTAATTAATTAGCTAAGGGATAAATGGGATTAAGAGTGGGATTTAGGATAAAATGCTACATGATGTCTAGGCTAATGTTTTGACAAGGTGTTGCTAGACATGAACAATTTTGAGACAAATTTGGGTGTCTACATTTTGCCCCTCTTTGAGATGATGTTTGAGATGATAAGATTTTGTGGAGTAACATCATTTCAAAGAAGCTAAGGTAAGGATAGAGGAAAATGATGATGATGATGGAAAGATATGATGAGGATGCCCCCTCGAGAGGATATGCGAGTTGGACAAACACGGGTATTCTCTCGAAAAGAAATGGCTTGGCTATGAAAGAAGGATAAGGGAATGGATAGAAGAAATGATGATGCATTATACTATAATGAAAGTGAGCAACCATGATGTTTGATATAGCACTAGACGTTATGCACCAAGGTATAAGGACCAGGGTGATGATGTGTCTCGTGCCCCAGCATAATACAACCTTGTCTAATGTATGAGGAAGTAAACTTAAAGCATTGAGTCCTAATGCACAAAAGGTATGATATGACCTTAGATGAAAAGGATAGTGCAAAGAGCTATTCAAACATACATAAGATATGAATATTAGCTGGAATGATTACTGATTTGATACAAATGCAAGATAAAAATGATAACACACAGAAGCAAGCAAGCAAGTATGGACAAATGATTCAAAAACAAACAAGGTATTGCCCCTGTCAAGCTATAAACCAATGATTAATTGCTGATGATGATAGTTTTGTTGAGAGTGTTGTCATGGTGGGGAAAGATATATCCCTAGATCAACACAAGGTTGTTTGCTGAGTTGGTTGGCTAGTTGGTTGATTGATTTGGCTTACAACAAGGCTAGGATCAAGAGCATTGATTGTGATTGGATAACTTGGCTTGAGTGATTAACTTGATTGGTATAGATTAAGGATGGGCTTGCATTGGGATCATTGATTGGATTGATTTGATTTGAATGATTAGATTGTGAAGATTGAATTGATGCAATGAATGTGATGGATTTGATTGATTTGATGATGATTTGCATTTGGATTATTGTTTGGATTGTTTTGGATTGATTGAATGATAGATTTGATTGGAAGAAGTTGTTTATTGATGATGTAGAAGATAGATGATAAGAAGTGATAAAAGGAGAAAGAGGAAAAATTGTTTGTGCCTAAATCTGGGCACTTCCTTCGTACTGCAGACTGCCTACATACCCTGTATCCATGGGATCAAGGCACTTAACGATGGAAATGAGATGTAGTTCTAATTTGTGTTTTATTGATGAGATGATGAAAATGGATTGAATTGATCAAGTTATGGATTGATGAAATGTTGATGATGGGATGATATGTGTCAGAATGATTTACTGAAGTGATTGGATTTGTTTTGATAGTTGGCTTGATGAGATTGAGTTGATTTGCTTTGGTGTTGATGCTGATGATTGATAGGATTTGTCTTGATGGTTGGCTTGATGTGCTTTGGTTGCGATGTTTGCTATTGTTGGGTTGATTGTTTTGAATGATGATAGTGATGGTGTGATGATTAGAGTGTCCACTCAATCTAAGCATAAGCAAGTGTTCTCAGTGTGCTCAAAGGATGTAAAACAAACAAGGTATTTCCCTTGTCAAGTCATAAACCAATGATTGATTGTTTGATTGATGATGATAGATAGTGTTGTCATTGTGGGGAAAGCTATATCCCTAGATCAACACAAGGATGTGGGAACGCTATATCCCATTGATGATGATTGATTTGGTTCATGACAAGATTAGGACCAAAAACTTGTTGATTTGATTGGATAATGTTCTTTGATTGATTAGCTTACTTGATATGGATTAGTGTGACTTGGATTTAAGATCATTGCTTAGATTGATTTGGTTGATATGATTTGAAGAAGTGATTGATTGAAATGGATGAATGAATGTTATTGATAAGAAGAATTGATGATGATGATTTTATTGAATGTTGATGGAGTGGATTGTTTTGGATGATGATTGGTTTTATTGCTTGCATTTTTCGTTGGATATTTAAGTTTTTGGATTTTTTGAAATATTTTAATTTTTTTGGGATATTTTGATTTTTTTAAGAATATTTTAATTTTTTTGGATTTTTTTGGGATATTTTGATTTTTCTATGTTTTTGAATGTTTTGGGATGTCAATGGATTTACAATTGGGTAAACTTTGTGCTAGATACCAATGACAAGGGAGAAAACCAATTCTAGGTGCAAGGATGGATAAAAGGATGGGCTCATAGTAAATGGGATGGAAGACTCACGAGAGTTGGATGGGATGGAAGGTTCATGAGGGTTGGATTGATATATAAGAGGATAGGCCATATAAGGGATGGATGCATGCCTCATGATAAACGAATAGGTAGGCTATAGTGGAAAGGTCATTATAAATAGATGGGGATAAGCTATAAGATGGAAAGGTCATGATAAAGGTAAGGCATAGTGGATGGATCATAAGAGAGCTAGGATGTGATCTCCAAAGGCTATGTTGCATTGGAAGAATAACTTGCCCCATTCTAGGTGGTAATGCGTAGGATTTTTACATGACAAGGCTCATGATAATGGGATGATAATATTGGATTTTACATGATGCTTATGATGATAGAATGACATGATGGATTGGTTTGAATGGGATGGATAAATGGTCAATGGATAGGACTTGGTTTGGAAAGAAGGTATGTCAAGAAATATCGAAACATGTTTCAACATTTTGCCCCTATGTCTTCATCAAAATCAAAAGGCGGAATGATGGATAAATGGGTTCAATAGGATAGGCATGTTTATGTAATGGCTGAGGATGGTAGGATGGTATGGACAAGATAGGATGGAAAATGATATAATGGGATAGATAGTTTGGAAATGGATAGGTTGGATGAGACAATGTGCCCCCAAGTGTAAGTGACATAGAAGATCAACCCACACATGACACCTGTTTGCTAGGTTTTCATCATGGTACTTATCCAAGGCACCTATTTACCAGGTTTTCATCGTTGGACAAAGGGATTTCTCTTTACTTTTTTTATTTTTTATTTTTTATTTATTTGTTTATTTTTTTCTTTTTTGGATGGGGTGACAATTACACGTGGCGCCTATTTGCCAGGTTTTCACCATGGTAATGGATAGGAGGGACTCAAGTGTCTAGTGCTATGAGAGGTGATAATGTCCCATTAGAGATGGATGTCATCTTCGCATGGACCATGTCATTATTCTCATCGATGTTGATAAAGGATTGCATGAATGGGAGATGGATTAGGTGGATAGTGGATTAGGATGTGGATTATGTAGGGCTTATGGAAAAGGATGAAAAGTTTATGCAAAAGCATGGACCATAGGGATAGCATGGGGGAGATATGTCAGATAATGGATGGAAAATGGGTAGATGGAGGCATGTGGGAATGTTTTAGAATGGAAGGGAACCATGACCAATGGTTGCACACACCATGATAAAGATTGAAACTTTTGGTGGGATGGCAGTGTAGGAAGTAATGGAGATGTTTGCTTAGGGGATGAGTGATGAAGTGATTTAGGAACCCACATAGATGTAGTATTTTTAGTGCTTTTGTTTTGCTTGTGAGATTTTTGAAGGGAATGGAAGTTTTGGATGGAAGTAGGCTCTTGGATGGATATAGGTTGTTGGGATTCTTGAGATGTGGATGAGGATGCCTCATTTAACTTGCTAGCTATTCGCAACCTCTAAAACCTCTGTCATCGCTATCGAGACCTTGTTGCCACCCATTCCTAGCTATCACCCTCCTATCACCACCCTTGACGCCAGTCTTCACTACTATCGCCACTATGTTCCTCGGTTGAAAACCTTAACCACCTCTGTCACCACCTTGTGGCCCCTGCAACTCCCTACCTTTGCCTTACCTCTGCCCTCCAACCTTTTTATGAAAGGAAGAAAGGTATGCGAGACACAATTCCTACACCAACCTGATGAGGGCAATAGTATGCATATTCTTTCAAATCCTTACAATTGCAACTCAATGTTAAACATATAACATAAAGATTACAACAACAATGCAACACAAGAATACAAAAGCGACACAAGATATATCATGGGGAAAACCTTTTCAGGTAAAAATCCCCACACTCCAAAACCTGCACAATGTATTATCAAAACTGAAATGTTTACAATACACTTGCAATGTAAGTTCTTTTAGGAGTCTTCAAATGTCATTTCTGGAGTAATTTCAGCAGCATAACGGTACCTGTATAAACACTATGTAAACTACAACTCTAAACTTCACATTATATAGAGATACAAGGCATAACTGAGAAGCTTCTAGAGGTAGGCGTCCATCTTGGCCACATGGCCATTTTCCAACACCCAAGGACACTTGTCCAACATGCATACACCTCTCTTACATCCATCATAACATGCATATTTGACTTCTCAGGATGGAGCGCTCCAAGGCTAAAAATAGGCAATGACAGATGCTCTTACGCATCTTACAGCTGTCATAAAAATCTGCAACATAATAACACTTAATGTTGTAAGAGAATGCATCATACAACACTAAAAATAGTATATTCCTCTTACAACATGTCATAATCTAGCTTGGGCACCCAAACATTCCTTTCTCACATACAAAGATACTCTTTGACACTTGTCCCCACTTGTCATAGGAATATCTATACTTGGTTCTTACGCATCATAGATTCTATCATATGGAATATCTTCTTCCACATACCACAGGATGTTGACACATGGCATATTAGTGCCACCTCAAATGGGATGCCTTGATTCTCATGTGTTTGACTTGACCATCCAAGTCAAATTACAAGTATGATGACATGTCACAATGCCACCTCATACTAAATGACAAAATAGGATGTGCAAGTAAATACAAAATTAGGCAATTAAATAAATACATAAATAAATACCAATTCTAGGAAATTGCAAAGGTTGAGACACCTTAATTCCCAACATTGTCAGCCTCCTTTTTGCCTCCTATCACCACCACCACCGCTTCTTTACCCCTCGATCCCCCGGTCATCTTCATTCCACCATCCCCATCCTCTCAAAACATCCATTGTCGCCACCCTGAAATTCATCGTCACCTCCCCTTCTATAGTTGTCGCCATCACCGCACCACCTTGTCACCACCATCCCTATAGCCCCCTCCTCATTTGTCCGTGGTCACCTTGGTGACCAAGGGGTTGGTGCTGCTAGCCCTTGAGTTCTTTTTTATTTTTTTGCTTTTTCTTAGCCCCTGGTCACATGGGTGACCAGGGGCTTGCTTAAAGAACTAACCACTAGCCCTTAACCGCTGGTGCTAACCGCACCTTGTGACTAGTCCTACACAAATTAGTAGTGGTTATCCCTGACTACCAGCCTATTCTTTGACCCCCAAGTGCCCTAAGTAGGTAGTGTTTTTCTTTTTGCCATAACTTTCTCATAACATGTCATATTTTCATGAAACCAGCGACGTTGGAGAGCTAGTTCGCCTAGATTAACTGTGGTAAAGAAATTTTTAGGTAATTGTATCAGGTTTGCAAGTTTCATCAGTCAAATTCAACTTTATTTATAAACTTCAAACACTCATATCTTGTGCAAATTTTATCCAATTTTTGTGAATTATTTTTTGAAACAACATAGAATTTCATGTAGATTATTATTATATCATTTATTTTTCTACTATTGATCATTATTATCATAATTTCATCAGATTGCTTCTTTTTCATCTAACACATTAGCTTGCAAGTTTTTTTTTGTTTTTTTTGTTTTGGTGGAATCTAGGAGAACATGAGGCGATGTACAACATCAGAATCAACATCATATTTGAAGATAATATTTATAGGTGCACTTAATCCAACTCTTGTCTTTCATTTCACCAAAAACTTGTTGGCACTCACACTTCAATTTGGGCCTAAAACGAACTATTGTTTACAATCACACATTGAAATTGGGCTTAAAGTAAACTTATGTCTTCCTCATCACATTTGGATTTGGGTTTAAAACAAACTTGTGCTTTCTTTTCTTGGTGGATTTGAGTGTGATTTAGGGCATGTATGCTCTTCTCATGCACTTCGTGTGATCTTGAGAATCAAAAAAATCCTTTCATCCATTCACTTTCACAACACATATTTCAATTTCTAAGGGGAAATATACATTGTGATTGTGAATCTAGTGTGTGTGTATGCTCTCTCCTCACACCAGAAGGTGAAATTAGAGATCAAAAGCACCCACTTGATTTACTTTTGTCACCCTTCCTAGGAGGCTTTCTTGGAGACGCACTACTCCAAGGGATGACCTCAACTCTAGCATTTTGGAGGAGTCTAAAAAGAGAGGAGTGAATCAAAAGACACCCCTCTTGGAAGTTGAAATCTTGTCATTCAAGCTAAGCCCCCAATAAATTTATACCTTGGGGAAGTGAAGGTGAAGTGTGGGTTACCCCTTTCTCCTGGCTGTGTAGCATTATTTCTCTTTCATTTCACAGAATCGGGCCCCCTTATACCTTGTGTATATTGGGGACATCCTTAGATCACTTGTGCATCCTAGCTTAAGACCTCTTGGCCACACCCATTTGGCTAATATTAGGCTTATTGATGTGTCTTGAAGTGTCTTCATAATCATAACAATCAATTTTCAAAATCAAACTTGCTATTGTGTCTTGTGTGTGTGATTCATGCATGTACATGTGACATCTTTTGTTTGAAAATTGCCAAAGTCAAGCTATCAACACACACATTGTACATCATCCTAAACATCCTTATCATCACATCCATCCTAAGCCAAGTCACCTTCATCCTAATCAAAACCCTAATCATCCTTGTTATCCATCTCATTATCCCTAATCATCCTACTTGTCCTATCCACATCACCATAATCATTATCCATCCCAATCTATTTTGAGAGCCTACCTATGTCTTTCTCCCCCACCTATCCTCTTGAGGGAGCATCATTCCAAATATTCTACTCAACATCATCTTAATCACTCCACATCATCATTATAGTTCTAATCCATCACTTGTCAAAATGGTTGTGATCATTAATGATCCTAGGTCAAATCCAAGACCCAAAATCATAATCTGAGGAGGCCATCCTTCTAGCTCCAATGATGAGAAAAATCCAAGACCCAAAATCATAATCCAAGGAGGCTCTCCTTCTAGCTCCAATGATGAGAAAAATCCAAGACCCAAAATCATAATCCGAGGAGGCCCTCCTTCTAGCTCCAATGATGAAAAAAATCCAAGACCCAAAATCATAATCCAAGGAGACCCTCCTTCTAGCTCCAATGATGATAAGAATCTTGCAAATTATGATGCATATCTTGAGGAATCAACTATGTCACCAAACACCTATCCTGGAGCTTATCAGAGAGCCTTCAAATACCATGTCTAGTCCTTCAACCCCATCATTTAGTCCACATCCCATTGAGAATATTGAAGAGTCTCCCATCATGAGTCCAAGTCAAGATCCATTGTACCCTCATGTTGGTGACTGTCAAGAGCCTATCAAGCCTCTCCAAGAGTCTTCCATTTCCACTTCCATTCAAGAAAATCAAGAGCTATGTCAAGAGTATAATCTAAAGCATGTGGACACATCAATATCTTATTCTAATCAAGATCAAATCCCCTCCATTCAATCAATCCATAACCTATATCTTTTTTATGATCAAGATAATATTTATGATGAAGATCCTATCCATGAGCAAATTGATCATACCCATAATCCCATAACCATCCATGAACAAGCAATCCAAATCCAACCTCTATATTTTCTATAATCAAGATATTATACATGATGAAGAGCTTATCCATGATCAAGAGATTATCATTTCATCTATCCATCCTCCATCTAGCCCTATCTGTGATATACAAACATTCACTTCCCTTAACAAGACAGTTGGCTCCGAAGTAACCATAGATGATCAAACAAATAGCTTGGATCTTAGTGAGCATAATGATAATCAAGATCCTAATGATCCTTCGTCATCCAATATCTACCTCTTTTCAAATCCATCATCCCATCTCATTGGTCTTACCACCTTCATCCATGAGTGTTCTTTCCTAGGAAAGAAACAACCACTATCCATCACGTCACCTTCTGATGAGCTTGTTTCGAGTCTTCAAAACACCTATAGTCCCATTGTCCACTGCATACTCCAAAAAATGAACTAGCAAGGTAAAGGCTTAGGCCTTCATGAACAAGGTATTTTGGGGGCTATCCATGTCAAAGTCCCTCCACGATCATATGGCCTTGGATATACACCCCAAGGAAAACAATCTCAAGATGTTGGTACTACCTCCATTCCTCCTAAGTCCACTCCTTTCCATCATAAATCACATCATACCACCAAAGTATATGTTTCCATTCCACCTCCATTATTCTACAAATCCCAAAAGCATGTGACCATACACCTTCCATCATCCAATTTACCTGCTCTACTTCCAACTCCTAATATACCTCCATCCACTCTACCTCCACTTCTCCCAATACCTAATATCCCTATCATCCAATCCCCCTATCCATTTATCCATAAATTCACTTTTAATCTTTCCATCCAAAAGTACCCTAAAATTCCTAATCATGACCAATCAATGCACACATCATCTAAACAAGAAGCTTCTACCAAGCCCAAGGGATTAAAAAATAAAAATTTGGATGCTTCCTTCCATAAATCCAAAAATCATAAAGATCCTCATGCCTTAGGGCATAAATATAAAGAGTCAAAGCATAATCCCTCTAAAAGGCTATCCAAGCCCATACCTCCAAAAGAAAAGGCTAAAACTAAAATGGTTTGGGTACCTAAGAAAAAATAAAACAAGTCAAATGAAGAACCCACATCTCAAAAATCCCAACAATCCTCTACCATCCAAAAATTCTAAAAATCCCATTCCATTCAAAAATCTCAAATTCCTTCATCCCACAAGCGAAACAAAAATCATAAAAATCCTAAGTCTATGTGGGTACCTAAATCAATAAATCAACCATCCCATAAGCAAATATGTCCATTGCTTCCTACACCCCTCAAAATCAAAATCTTCAATGTTTATCATGGTGTGTTCAACCATTGGTCTTGGTTCCCTACCATTCCACAACAATTCTACATACCTCCATCTCTCCATCCTTCATCCACTATCCTATATATTTCACCCCTCACCTTCCTATGGTCTATGCTTTTGCATAAGCCTTTCATCTATCCTTTTGCATAAGTCCTTTCATAATTCACATCATAATCCACTATCTTTTCCTACATAATCCACATCATAATCCACTATCCACCTAATCCATTTCCCTCCCATGCAATCTCCTACCAAAATCTATGAGTATAATGACATTTGACATGGTCCATATGCGGCATTCATCTCTAATGGGACTATCACCCTTCATGGAACTAGATGCTTGAGTCCCTCTCATCCATATCCACCTACCCCATCCAAATACCCCATGAAAAAACATGAAAAAAAAAGAAAAAGAAAAAAGAAAAAAAATCAAAATAGTAAAGAGAAATCCCATTGTCCAACAGTGAAAACCACCCTTGGTGGCACCTTGGATAAGTACCATGATGAAAACCTAGCAAATAGGTGTCATATGTAGGTTGATCATCTATGTCACTTACACTTGGGGGCATGTTGTCTCATCCATACTGCACTATCATTTCCATCCTATCATTTCCCTTCATATCCTACCATTCTTATCTTTTACATCCACATACTTATCCTGTTGAGTCCATCCTCCCTTCCTCATTTTTATCTTGATAAAGATATGGGGACAAAATGTTGACAAATTATTTAGATATCTCTTGATATACCTCATTCTTTCCAAACAATCCTATCATCCTCCTATCGTCATAAGCTTTTTCATGTAAAATCCTAAGCATTATACCTAGAATGGGTCATGTTATTCCTATGTGACATTGTCTTTAGAGATCACATCCTACTTTCCTTTTGCTTCATCCATTCATCCCATCCACTATAGTCTATTCTTTTATCCATCCATCTATCATGAGTCTTCCATCCCATCTATTATCGACCATCCTTTTATCCATAAATCTAATCCAACCTTCATACTTACATCTAGACTTGGTTTTCCCTCATCATTGGTATCTAGCAAAAAGGCTATCCAAATTGTAATCCATTGAAATCCAAAAACATTTCCAAAAATAAATAAATAAAAAATTCCACAAAATACAAAAATAATAAAAACATTTCAAATATAAAAAAAATCAAAATATTCCCAAAATATAAAAAAATAAATATCCAACAAAAATCCAAGCAATAAATCCATAAAATCAATCAATTCAAATCAATCCAATCAAATCATAAAAAAATCCAAGCAATAAACTCAAATGCAAATCATCCTTAATCCATACCAATCAATTCAATCAATCTTGTTAAATTATCCAATCACATCCTTTGGTCTTGATCCTAGCCTTTTTGTAAACCCAATCGATTAATCAATCAATCAATCATCATTGTCATCAATGGGATATATCATTCTCGCATCCTTGTATTGATCTAGGAATATATCATTCCCCACAATGAAAACACTATCATCATGAATCAATAAATCAATTAATCATCGGTTTATAGCTTGAAAGGGGCAATACCTTGTTTGTTTTTGAATCATTTGTGCATGCTTGCTTTCTTGTGTGTGTTACCATTTTATCTTGCATTTTATCAAATCCATATCTTTCCAACTAATATTCATATATTGTGTATGTTGGAAATTTTTTTTGTACTATCCTTTGCATCTAAGGTCATATCATGCCTTTTGTGCATTAGGAATTTTATGCTCTAGGTATTCTTCCTCATATGTCTAGACAAGGTTGTATTACATTGGGTGCACAAGACACATAGTCACCCTGGTTCTTATACATTGGTGCATAATGTCTAGTGCTATATAAAAACTATAGATTGCTCACTTCATGGCAACATAATGTATCAGTCATCTCTTTCATCTATCCCTTATCTTGCACCCTCCATTTTCTTATCCATCATTTATCATTTCATTTCATTTTGAGAGCATGCCCGTGTTTTTCCAACCTACCTATCCTCTTGAAGGGGCATCATCCTATCCTTACATCATCGTCCCATTTCTTCATCCCTTCTTCCTTGTCACTCTTTCAAGTGGCTGGGGCATCCTTTTCCTCTATCTACACCTTATCTTCTTTGACATGATGTTACTTGTCTTAGTTGCAACGCCATCTCAAAGAGGGACAAAATGTAGACACCTAAAATTGTCCATGTCTTACAACATCACCTTGTCAATACATTACTTGAGAAATATTATGAAATTTTGTCCTAGGACCTTCACATACCACTTTCATTACCTAATTAGTTAAATAAATAATATTTATTTATCTAATTCCCATCCTAATCCCATTTTAATCCAATTTATCCCATTAGCTAATTAGTTTACCACCTTTCCTCTAATCTAAATAAATAAATATTTATTTAAATTAAATTAGCCAATTATTTAAAAAAATCATATTTATTAATTAATTCCTCTATCCTCCAGTTTAAATGAATAAATTTTTTATTTAAATTAGCCCTCACCTTTATCCTCATCACAACACATGTCACTCTCTCATAATTTAAGTAAATTTTTATTTGAATTATGTGTCACACTACCACCTTCATTAAATGCCTTATCACACTACCAACTAATTTAAATAATTTTATTATTTAAATTATGTCACCTCTATTCTTATCCTCACACTTGTCACACCAATACCTTTTATTAAATGAAAGGGCCTTGTCTTAAATTATCTTTTAATCTTAGCCGTCCACATCATACAATTCACCTTTCAATCCTAGCCAACAATTATTATCCTTCATCTCTTATCAATCAAGCCTCACCCAAGCCATTTGGGGGGATCCATCTTCAAGAAACATCATGTTGTTGAAATCACTCTAGATCTCCATATCTATCATCTTCATACTATTGTTATGTTGCATAAATCATGAGCAATCAACATATCATTATCTATCATTCATCATCTAGAACATAGCTAGTAGATTAGGGTTCATCTACTCCATTCTATTGTGTGTTGAGGACTTGGTTTGAAGGTAAAGGTATTGGGTTTTTTTCATTCTCTTCATATTAACCTTTAATCCATTTTTAGATCAACATTAACAAAAGGAGAGAACAACAAAGACATGATGTCAAGTTGGAGAAAGAAAATCTAGTTTTCTTATTGTTCCAATGAAGGGCATGTGAGGAATGAATGTCTAGTCTAAGAGGGGAAAAGAAGTGATGCAACAATAAAAGTGGACTTTGTGGAACGTCTAAGGAGGTTAAAAAGTGACTTTTGTGGTCTTTGTAGTGAGTGGGATGAGCATGAGATCAATGATTGTCCATCCCTGCTATTCCAATTGAGAGATGAAGAACATGAGCCTTGGTACAACCATAAATATGAAGATAATGAGCCCTATCAAAAGGCTATGACCAAGGCTAGGGAATTGGTAGAAGAGGCATTTTACAAATAACACAAATGGAGAAACTAATGGAATATAAAGTCAATTCAAAATGTGACACCACAAGCTCTAGAAGAAAACCCTTGTACTAATTATGGGAATGATTATGGTGACAATAGGCTCTACCATAATGAGTATAAAGGAGGACATGGTACAAGAAAAGGATGAGGGAAAATAATAAGAGATGATGTCACTTGATATAAATGCAAAAAAATAGGACATTACAATAATGACTGCAGGGAGGAAAAGAAAAAATTCTTTGAATTTTATGGTTCTTGAAATAATGATTTATATAGTTATCCAAGAGCTACATAATATTATAAGAATAGTCAAAATACCACAAAGAGCAAGGAATTATCTAGAGAAAATGCACTAAAAGGGGCTAAAGTTATAATAAAAGTACCCAAGGACAAACCTCTAAACAATTGTAGATGTCAAAAGTAGGGCTAATTGATGAAGGGCATAAGAGAAAAAATTATTTGACAAAGAAAGAACAATTGGAAAGAGTCTACTACTTGAAATAATTGTTAAGAAAGAAAGCTATGAGAGAGAAGAAGAATAAGGTAGTGGTAATAACAAGAGGTGGTATAGACACCACAAAAGGAGGATTAGTAATAGATAAATTAGAAGAAGAAAGTGTGGAATATTTTCCTACTAAGAAAGGTTATGAATCAATCATAGCAAAAGTTACAAAGGTTATTAGATAGGAATAGAATAAATAATATTACTAATGGGCTTGTTTTCTAGAGAGGAGAACTAATATTGAAGGAATTGACCATTTTACAGAAGAGGACAATATACTGGAAAAACTAAGATGATTCACTAAATACTGGAATAAGCACCACAAAACTAGTACAACATAAGTAATAAGTGCAACCAAAACTGAAAAAGATGCCACAAACACCCTTTTCTAATAGATGTAAGAATCTATGGAAGATGGATGAGTAAATCATTACTGGATTTGGGTGTTGATGTAAGCATAATGCCTAGATAGGTTTGGGAAGATCTAGGAAGTCCACTATTACATGAAACTCCATACAATATCACATTAGTGGATGGCTCACCTATAGACATAATCTAGGAACTTATAGAAATGTGTGGCTAAATTTTCTAGGAATAAAGAGGTTAGTAGATTTAAAGGTCATATAAATGAAAGAGCCTTCAATATGTTCATTGTCTTGCTAGACTTATAATGGTTTGTGAATTGTGATGGAGTTTTTGACTTTATGAAAGAAGAATTAATTTTGCATGGTGAAGATAGGATATTTCACATACCACTATATACTAACATGAGTGGCACAAGAAGAAGATGTGGAAGATGAGGAAGATTATAAAGGCCTATGCTTCCTAGGAAGAATCCCCAAGGTAGAAACAAATTAAAATATAAAATTAGAAGAGGGGGAAATAAAGTTAGATAATAGCCACTATAGTACTAACAACAAATATGTGATATAATCATGGCTTCTCAATGAGCCAAAAGTGAGGGAAAGAAGGTTTTTAGGGTTTATAATAGTGAATAACCTTAGAAATACTTAGAACATAGGTAGCAATAGTACCACAAAAGGCAAAATTACACTACAACTAATAGAAAATAATAGAGAAATAGAAGTGGTAACACCACAAACCCCTAGGACTCATCACATTACAAAGGGAATATCTCCAATCCACCTCACTATTTTGGGCTAGGAGACTTATTGGGATATCTAGAAGTTATAGAGAAAACATTTGAGAGTGAAGACCTTAGAAAATAAGTCTTAGACAATACACTAGTGTGTAGTGTGCAAGAGCCACCAATTGACTAAAGCTCCCAAGATCACCTACAAAATAAAAAGTTAGCATTCCACAAGAAAGTAGAAAAAGGATGAATTGCTTGATTGTGGTACAAAATAGAATTATGATATTATGATATGATACATGATACAAAGAGGAACCTTGCTTATATAGGCAAGGTGATGAGATAGGACTACCTAGGATGACGACAAGTGTCTTAATCATATTACATAATACACAAAAAGATAACTATCCTAAGTTTTCCCTAAGTAAAATAGTGTGAATAGGACCTAATAGGGAAAATGGTTAGGTAATAGGGATTGTGGCCAACGTACAATTCTTGTGAGTACTTCTTTCAACATGATATCAAATAAATTCTCCTTGGAGGTGGGTGGTGGCAAGAGGTGTTCATTTCACCTTTTCACATCAAGAGACTCCAACTTAATTCTTATTGTTAGGATTAAGGTGCCATCAACCTTGTAAATCCTATGTAATTTATTATTCCTATTATTGTTTGTAAATCACCCATAAGGGATGAAAGGTTTCACCAACAATGATCTTGTTTCAGCTGCATGTTTATATCCGGTCCTCGATGCTAATTCGTACAGGGGCTAGTAGGGAGGTTTCCCCTCTACAAGGGGTCCGGGGTCAACGTGCCCCTGAAGCCAAAATTTATTTATATTTTATCATTGTAAATCTAGACCATTCATCATTAGGTCACATATCTGATGATAGATATTATGTCAATTTTCTTTCCCTAGAAGGTAACCCCCTTTTATAAGGATATTTGTACTACATTTTTAGTAGATTGAGAGTTACATGTGCCACTGGATTGAAGACTTAAGAAGAATAGGAAGTGTATGTATTGTAGTCTCATATTTGAAGATAATACAACTTGGAGCCTCTTTTCTTGGTGAATTTTTTTACCCAAATGGGTTTTTTTCCACGTTACATATTGTGTTATGTGTTCAGTTCTTAATGCATGTTATTTTTGTGTAGTGGGTTTTATTTTTGTTGCAATCTCCATTGATTTTACATTGTTTAGAGGACATAAATAAGGTTTGAATCAGATTTCTATTGTGTGGTTTGCACCTTCACTTCTAACACTTATTTCCTCTATATTCATTTCATCCTTATTCAATATTTACTCCTCTATGGTACAAGGTACTGCAAGTGTTTGCAATGACTTGTATATGTGGGACTCTCTTTTTTAACTCAAACTTAGTTTCAAATCTTTATATTTATGAATTATCACCACTATTGATCCTATGGTGGTCACATCTTGGTGATATTTCATTCTCTTCCAATATCTTAATGGGTGAATTAATAAGAGGACATGATGGCAACATTTATGAGTTGATGTTCTTATGCATGTATCTTTCCTCCATTCTCCTAGATGGGCTCTTCGATATCCAATCCTCTAATTTGTTCATACAACATGACATCATTTCAAGGGAGTCATTTCTTGAAGTTTTTGTATTGGTGCATACTTTGTGATAGGATACAAGCATCGAGTTTACTGATGGCATTTAAGTCATGTCATATTGAGGCTTCTAGGAGTGGGATTTTTCATTCCTATTGTCTAACTCTATCACAAATCACTAGTTTTCATTTTCCTCTTTCAAGGCCCTCTTTGCATTTGTAGGTTGCTATTTTTATCTTCGCCAATAGAGAATTGGGTTAAAAATCATTGGATTTTCCTCCCATCTATGAATTGGAAGCCCAATGTGCGAGGTGCTTTCAACACTATACAAATTAGACAAATCCTTGATATTGACTATGATAATGTTGAATTCAAAGTTAGATGCACCCTCGGCTATCAACTATTTCAAGATGCTGACAAGGAGCTCAAGTGGTCTGAGGTGGCATCAACTTTTCTCTCTAGCATTATAGATGTTGTACATGATGTAGATCATGTTTAGGCTATTGGTTTTGGTCTAGTTTTCACTTATCACTTCAATGCAGATAGATGGAAGGTGGCATTGAAAGGCTATGATTTAAATGAAAGTGTTTCTCTTATTGGTGGTATCTTAATGATGAAGCTCCTATTCATGTCTTCATAGGATGCATGTGGCTACAATTCCATGCAATAAGGCCTCATGAGTGGGTGCATTAATACTCTAAGCCATGCTCTCAATGCACATAGGTTTTAGCTTCCAGATGGCTTGGTAGACAAGACCAAGGAGCTTTTCATTGCTATTCATTTCCTCCAGCTTCGTGCTCTTGATCATGCCTCAAGTCTATCACGTGTTCCTGCTACTTTAGCTCCTAGTCCTTTTGTTCCCATCACCCCCCAAAGAAAACCATGGTTCCAATTTTAAATAATGTGTCATTTGGTTATTTTTTGTGTGTATCTCTTGGTTACAGTTGATTAGGTTTCAATTTGAGATGTTAGATTCCAATTCTAATTTTTCTTATATTTTGTACCTTTGGCATTTACTCTTGTAATTTTTTTTTAGTTTCATCAATTTAGTATGGGTGAGTTCTCACCTTTTAAAAAATATATATACCCCATTGACACCAACACCTCCCATTAAGTGCAACTTAAAGAAAATGAGAGATCATGTAAATTATGCAATGATGGGTGATGGATGGGTCTTAGCTACAAGGCCATGTAAGGTACCCGTGTACAAAGGATCTCTCGCAAATGGAGTAAAGGAGAAAAATTTGTAGGAAAAAACCCTCTCCAAAAGAGAGAAAACAAGAAAGTGAAAGAAGGAAGGACTCAACATGACTCCCAAGGATTGATTTTATCACCAATATAAAATCAATAACCCCCCATAGGAGAGAAAGAGCAAGATGATAGATCCCCATTCAAAGAATTAGTTCTTATGCCAATGGTGACTTCTTGAAGACAAAAAATAATCCACTATTTACAAACAATATTTCTCCCTTTGGGAAGAAGAAAATCCAATGGTGAATGAAGAAGTTGTAATGTCAAAAGTTGTCCTCCTGTATGGAATGGTACAATTTCCCTCACTTTAGCTCCTTGATTTAGTGACCTCTCAAACCTCTTTCTTTTTGACCTTCCTGAAACCCTGACTGACTAAGTCTAGTTACAAAATATTCACTTTTTGAGGTAACCTTTTGATGGAACCCAAAAAGGGAATTTGAATTACAGGTCCCTAGGACCCCCAAAAAGTAGATCTAAGTGGAAATAGGGGGATTGGACTTGGGCGCCCATGCCCTAGTCCTCCCCTATTTCTCAAGATTTTAAATTTTGGCTGGATGTCAACTCCTGCCGAGTGCCTTGGGATTCTATTTTCAAATTCCTAGTTTTCGGGCAATATTGAGACATTATTTTGAAATTTGAATTCCCTAAAGCTAGATATAAAAACACATTTGAAAATCATTTTAATACACACAATTCTTATACAATCTTGATGCCAAAACTCTGCTGAAATTACCATTGAAGATCAGTGACTTGTTGAAGCTCTTGAAAGTATTCTATATTTATTATCATGGAGATAATGGATGGAGATTAGGAATCAAGATCTTGAGACTATATTGCTCTTCCTAGGGTTTGTACACTCTTTGCATGATCAGGAGAAGGGTTGAAGCCTCTAACATTGAGCTTGGAGATCCTCCATGGACATTGCTAATTCACCTTCTTGTTCATGCAAGTCTTTATTCATTTCATCTCCTTGAGGTGAAGTTGTATGTGTTTATTAATGCAGAGCAAGTTGTTGATCTTCCCTTGATTGAGACATCTAGGGTTTGATATTTTTGCATACACATTGTTAGGTTTGTACACACTTTTGCAAATCTTTATCTCTGGCTATTATTGAGGTAGAAATACCAAAGACGAGCCGCAACATCTTTCTCCTTCTTTTGTAGGTGCAGATCATGTTTTGTAGGTTTCGATAGAAAGAAGCTATAGGAAGGAGGGTATTGTGAGTACACTCATCATAGACTTTTGAATTTTTATATTCTTACACTTGTGGGATTAAGCGGGCTCCCTAGTCCAACAGGGGGTAATTTCTGGGATTTGGAAGCCATTTGGGAGTGTCAGAAAGCTTGTGCAGAAGATTTCCAATTTTGGGAACTTGTGGGACTAAGGAGCTAGCGTGCTAGTCCACTCAGCCCTCAAAATCTAGGTGCATAGTCTTTGATACTCTATTTCTGCATTTTTGTAATCAATTTTGCCTATATTGTCATTAGTTTCTGTATATCTCTGATTTAAGGCATAATTAGGGTTTTTACTTGGTTTATGAGCAAAACACTTAACAAAACCTTAGTTAGGCTCTTCAAATTAGACACCACAAGCATAAAGGGGTAGACAAGTAACTTATAGATTAACCTTACATTCAATCCTTCTCTTCCCCAATGCTTAGTGGAGAAATGGTAGTACTTGACCTAGTTTAAACAAACCACCAATTTTTCCACTAAACATTTTGGTGAACCTGAGATTTAAAGAATTTGCATCCTTTTATAATACCTTAGATCTGAAATAATTTGCTGTCCTAGAGCATATTTAGATTGAAAAGTGTCTTTGGTGAAATTGCATGCATTGAATTGAGAATCATATTCTTTATCTTTTTCACTAAAAGAATTGAAAAAAATCATTAATCATTGTTTTACATGGTATTTCATTTTCATAGGCCATCATTGTGCATTTGAATCTTGGGTTAAAAAGAGCATGTTAAAATGTTGTATTACTTTTTACAAGATTTTCATGCTTATGATGAGCCGTTTAGTCATGATGACTTTGATATGTTAGATGAAGCCCTTGAGGACTTTATCTCGATTGAACATTCCACTATGACCTCAAAGCCATCATCATTTCAAAGATTTGTAAATGTGATTTATGTTCCTAAATCTAAAGAAGAGCTTGGAAAACCAAAAATTGTGGTCACTTTATGTGCAAATGTGGTGTAACCATCTTCTAAACCTATGCTTACTGTTAAAGGTTGTCCATCTGCTTCTCAAACTCCTGATCACATTTATGATTATGGTAAAAAAATATCACAACAAAACTTACAACAAAATAATCGTAATGTGGTTGCTCATGCATACAATACTCAGAATAATGGACAAAGTACACAACAATCGAGTATTCTGATATCTTTACTGGCATCTCAACCTATGCTTCCTCAAGCACCTTGTTTAACATGTAAAGGTGGTAAAGACTATGATCTTGTAGAGCAGCTTCACGGTACTCCTGTAAAGATATCTCTTTGGGAACTTATACAAACTTCACCTACTTACCATGGAATGCTACAAGAAGCTTTACAAAAGGTGACTGTTCCTCCTGCTGTTAAACTAAATGATGTTGCTTCTTTATTACATTGTATACATGCAAGAAAAATAGATATCCTATTTCAACAACATGAATTACCATATCTCAAAGTTCAAAATTAGTATGATCCTTTGATCATCTTTATTACAATAAATAAAACATTGGTTAAGAGAGTTATGATTGATAATGGATCATTACTTAATGTTTATGGCATTGACTTATTACATAAGGTTAAGGTTGATACATCTTCAATCAAACCAAAATAATTAAGTATCCATGGTTTTGATAATGTTGGATGATAATCTGTGGGCACTATAACTTTACCTATACAAGTAGTACCTGTGATGATGCCTACTTTGATTCATGTCATGCCTTTCTCTCTATCTTATAACATGATTCTTGGTAGACCTTGGATACATGCATTAGGAGCAGTTCCTTCTACTCTTCATTGTTCAATCAAGTTTATATTCAAAGATAAGTTACATACTATTCATGCTGATCCTAAACCAGATAGTTGTTTACAAATGGAAGTTCATAAGCACGTTGTCTGTCCTAAGACTCTAAACAATCTGAAAATAGATTTATCAACTCCTCTTGCTACCATAAAATGTTGTGCAACAGCCTAAACAATCAAATGCATTTGTTGGTGATGACTGGGGTTTGTTGGATTTTACATCTTCTTCTACAGGAGAATACAAACCCAAAAACCCAGTCCCTGAAACATCAAATATTGAATCAATCACATCACACACTTCGATTGATAAACATAAATCTTCTTTGGTGATAGATAAGGATAATACTCTTACTTACACTACTAATTACAACACATATGAAGCTCCACCTTCCTATAAGGAAATGGTTTCTCTTTATGGTCGAGGATTCTGAATCCTTTATAAAGATTGTGATTATACAGGTAAAGGCTGTGCTATAAATCAACAAGGAATTAAAGTCCTTATAGAATCTGCTTTGCTACATTGCTCTAGTGGCATTGGATACAATTCTTTCAAGGAATCAAAAGCCCATAAACTCCCTACTCTTAATGTGAATATTATATCAAAACTTATTGACTAAGTCTAGTTGCAAAATATTCACTTTTTAAGGTAACCTTTTGATGGAACTTGAAAAGGCAATTTAAATTACAGGTCCCTAGGACCCCCAAAAAGTAGATCTGAGTGGAAATAGGGGGCTTGGACTTGGGCACCCACACCCTGGTCCTCCCTTGTTTCCTGTGATTTTGAATTTTAGCAGGATGTCAGCTCCCACCAAGTGCCTCGGGATTCCATTTTCAAATTCTCCATTTTTTAGCGATATTGAGACATTATTTCAAAATTTGAATTCCCTAAAGCTAGATATAAAAAGACATTTGAAAATCATTTTAATACACACAATTCTTATGCAAGCTTGATGCCAAAACTCTGCCAAAATTGCCATTGAAGATTAGTGACTTGTTGAAGTTCTTGAAAGTATTCTATATTTGTTATCATGGAGACAATGGATGGAGATTAGGAATCAAGATCTTGAGACTATCTTTCTCTTCCTAGGGTTTGTACACTCTTTGCATGATTGGGAGAAGGGTTGAAGCCTCCAACATCGAGCTTGGAGATCCTTTGCAGACATTGCTAATTCACCTTCTTATTCATGCAAGTCGTCATTTGTTTCATCTCCTTGAGGTGAAGTTATATATGTTTATTGATGCAAAGAAAGTTGTTGATCTTCCCTTGATTGAGACATCTAGGGTTTGATATTTCTACATACACATTGTTAGGTTTGCACACACTTCTATAAATCTTTATCTCTAGCTATTGTTGAGGTAGAAATACCAAAGATGGGGCTTGACCAAGGCAAGCTCCTATATAGCCACAACATCTTTCTCCTTTTGTAGGTGTAGATCATGTTTTGCAAGTTCTGGCAGAAAGAAGCTATAGGAAGGAGGATATTGCAAGTATAGTCATCATGGACTTTTGAGTTTTTGGATTCTAACACTTGTAGGACTAAGGAGTGGGCACCCTAGTCCAACAGGGGGTAATTTCTAGGATTTGGAAGCCATTTGGGAGTGTTAGACAACATGTACAGAAGATTTCTAGTTTTGTGAACTTGTGGGACTAAGGAATCGGTGCCCTAGTCTAGTTAGCCCTCAAAATCTGGGTGCATAGTCTTTAATACTCTATTTTTGTATTTCTGTAATCAATTTTTCCTATATTATCATTAGTTTCTGTATATCTTTGATTTAAGGCATAATTAGGGTTTTTACTTAGTTTATGAGAAAAATACTTAACAAAACCTTAGTTAGGCTCTTCAAATCATACACCGTGAGTGTAAAGAGGTAGACAAGTAACTTATAGATTAACCTTACATCCAATCCTTGTCTTTCCCAATGCTTAGTAGAGAAATGGTAGTACTTGACCTAGTTTAAACAAACCACCAATTTTTCCACTAAACAGAAGCAACTCCCATAATTTGGATGAAAATAGAATCCAAATCAATATGTGTGTCTCACAATACAACTCTAATGATCTTATACTAGAAAAAAATGTCTCCTCCAAATAGGAACTGAATACCAAATCAAAAAAGTAGAACCAAGAGAGGAAATATACTGAACTACATCTTAAAACACTAAAGATGTGATGACATCACTACCATCAAATAGGAGAGATAAACCCTCAAATTTGTCCTCCAAATATGAAATGTGAAATTCCAAAAACAAGGATGTAATGTCTGATAAATAGGAATCCCAATGAGATGGATTTGAAAGACTAAAATGATCTTGCTATAAAGAATCATTAGAAGTAATAGGTGATGTAAATGTGATCTTGATAAGAGAAGGAGAAGCAAGAGAAGTATTTGTATCACCACAATGATCAAGACCTACTATATATTCAAGCTCCTCTTCTATATCATCATCAAAGGGTATATTATTTGTATCATCGATGGGTAGAAGACTATCCAAAACAAGATAATTAGGGAATGGAGAGAGATGTGTGTCTCCATAGATCTCCCAATTCTTGGTTCAAAGAATGTGTGGGCACTCAATATGTGAGATGGAACACATAGTGTCATAATCAACACTAGAACAAATCAATCCAGGACATAATCATTTCTAATATCCCATGCATATCTCTTCTCATGTGAATCTATTTTAGGTATGAGTCCATAAAGATAAGGCAAAAGATTAAGCCACCCACAATGTGTTACGATGCCTTTTTTCCAAGACTCATAGTTGTCCTTATTCATGTTTACCATAGAAGGATGAATAGAAAAACCCATGATAACTCCTCAAATAATAGAGATCAAAACATCCAACAAAAGCGTAAGATTACTTAAAAAATTTACTCAATCATGAGACCCCCCCAACAAAATATAATTTTAGCACTTTATATACCTAGTGTGATTATAGTTGCCACTAGCCAAATTCAACAAACCAGTCTTTGATCTTAGTATAGTGAAAATGCAAAATTAGGCCACAAACTAAAGTATATTTTTGATGTAGAATGAGATCAATTTGATTACATCACTATGACGTACACAAAGTTTTTTGCACTTTCAAAAAAATTACACCAAACAGAGCATGGAAAGTTCCTAAAATGAGAACTACTCAGCAATAGGTGTGAAGATATATAATTTCAAGAAAAAATAGACATAAAAATTAAAGTCTCACTACACCACTATGAGGCATACAAAATTCTACCCCAAATACAAAAAATGCATTGTGAGTGCCTTATTCAATTTTCTACTTCTTACCATTGAGTATGGTATTCCCAACTGATGAGGTATGTATGTATGTATGTAGGAATAATGCAAGAATATAAGTGTTCACCTCAACATTATGATCATGCCCAAAATTGATCCATACCTAGACTTTTTCTTTCTCCGGAATTAGTTTTCCTTGACCAGACTAACACTTCCTCTATACAAATTTGCCTATGCATTTCCATCTATTATGTTGACATCAATGTATATTATGTTCACATCAATGACAACACATATTGCCAACAATCTCCCCCTTTGTCATTAATGGCAACATATACTCCCCCTTAGACATATGTTTCTCTCTCCCCCTTTGACATCAACAACAAAGGGATTGATAGCCTTTGTATCAATCCAAAAACTATATGTACTCCCCCTTACAAAAATATATCTAAACAATACTCCCCCTAATTGTTTTATTTAGTAACAAAATTATACCCTTGAAAACCAAAATGGTATTGTCAATCTACCCAGTATCTCTGCAATACTATAGACAACAAAATTGTTTTATCTAACAAATCATTTGGTTGGTATGATGGCTTTATAAATTACCTTGAGTTGTTGAACACTTGTGGTCTAGATAACACATTCAGAGGTAAGTATGTAGTTTTGATATTCACATTCCTTGGACACTTCTTCAACTTCCTCTAAGCTGGTTGGAGTCTTTATCTTTTGATCTACTTTTTCTACTCCTAATAGACCAGACATTGAGGCCAATCTCAAATTTGCTGGCTCTCTAAACTGACCAAATCGTTTCTTTATGTTTTCTTTTTGATCCTATAGTTGAGATAATTGTACATACAAGTTTTTCACTTATAGCCTTGTTGCACCCATCTTGTCCTTTGACAAATCATACACTTCAACCACCTTAGAGATCTATCACTCAATAGAGTCCATCTGAGCTTTAATCTTCTTTATAGAGTTTGGCCAATTTACATAGAATAGATATAAGGTTGTGGCGTCCTCAATACAAGATTTAAATTTCTCTAGATTTTCCTTAAGTTGGTTATGTGTTTTAGAATACTTGTTAGTCATCTGTACCATTCTTCTATCATTAATTCTTTTTGTTGCCTCTTTTTCTACTTTTTTCTTTAGGTGGGAAGAGTGATCTTTGAAAGAGTCCATTAGTAAGTTGAGCTTTTTCTCAATAGGTAGATGGTCAATGGTTACCTATGATAACCCTTCCTGAATAACCTTTACAACATCTTCTAGTGCACTGTTTTCCTTAAAATTTTCTTGTAGGAATTCTTTCCTAGCAGTTGGATGCAATATATCTCCAAGCTACAATTTGTGAAAAGATGAGATGCTTGCTAAGTCTATTTGTCCTTCATTGGTTGGAACCTATAGCAGTTGAGGGGTGACCACAGGTTGAAACTATAACTACATGCCTAATAGTTCTTTGAAAGACTATCATTTAATCCTATTGATTTCTCTCTTACTTTAGTTTCTCCCTCATCCTTTTCATCCTCTTATTCCTCATCACTCTTTTACTTTTCTTCTTGAATTTCCTTAGGGGCATCTCTCATGGAGGAGGTGCAACACTGTCTTTATCCTGACCCTCACTATTTTGTGCTTTAGTAGTCTCTGGAGGGAAAGAAATTTGCTCTACAAGAATATCTGGAGGGGGTAGATCTTGTTCCTCTGCGATTGATGCTCCTATATCCTCAAAGGAAGTAACATTCGCATTAGTTACTTGTTCTTATATAGTTATTTAATTTTTCTTCATTTCCTCAAGTACTTTGGAAATCTTTTCTTTAGTCCCTTTCTCCATTCTTTCTCTCTTCTTTATCTTTTCCCATTAGAATACTAATTATGTGTTTTGTTCTGAATTCTTGTCCCTATTTCTAGGCTAATTCAACTCTCTCTTCATGAGAGATGCATGACCCAACCTTTTCTAATGCTTGTTTTCTCATTTTTTCTTCTGCTACAATAGCCTTATTTCTCTAATTACTGAGTTTATCTGCAAGGCTTGTTGGGAGTTGATAATGATCTCATTTAAGGTCACATTGAAACCCATGATGTACATGATTATAGCCTTTTATAGATTTACTATCAGTGGACATCTCATCATAGAGTTCTGCAACATTCTTCAGCACATTATGCTATGTAATAGCATTGATGGTGGCCTCAAGCTGCAAAGATTCATATTCAGGTGTTTCCTAAGGGATCTTCTTTGTTTTCTTTGTCTTATCCTTGCCTTTCTCCTTTGAGATATGTTTCTTTCTAGCTTCTTCTCTAGTTCTTTTTACTTTCTTTCAACAACCTTAATATCTTCTTCTTCACTTGTCTCTACATCTTGTTTCTTATTCCTTTTGGCTTTTACCTTGATCCTTGGTTCCTTTTTCTTCTTTTCCTTTTCCTCTTTCTTTGAAATTATCTCTTCCTCTTTATCACTCTTAATCTCTTTTTCAATGATTTCCTTCTTCTTTGGTTGCATACCCTTCAATTTTATTGTTGTTTGATCTTTAGAAACTTGGGACTGTTTAGTAGAGAAAGTGGGTTGTGGTATGCTTGTAGTAGATTAAGAAGTAGCTCTACCTAATCTTCTTGGTGTGGGATGCTTAGAAGTGAGAGGCACAACATGTTCTATAGTTTCTTGAGAAGTGAAACCTCCAGGTGGAAACCAACCTTCTTAAATAACTTTTCTTTATTCTTTTCTACCTCCTCCTTAGTTATTTTCTTGAATATTTTATCACGAATTTCTTCACTCGTTCCAAATATTTCACATTTAGGGTTCTTAGGTAGACTTAACAAAATCCCTGCATGGGCATAAACTTCCTCATCAAGTAATTCATATGGAAGCCTGGAAATCCATGAAGTCCTAGTGATGTAGATGCACTTTGGATAGGAGGAAGATAGACAAGATGACAAGGTTCTACTACACCCAAAAGCCCAAAATCAAAGGTCAGTTTGTAAAAGTGGGAACAACAGTTAGGGGCTCTAATTTCTTCATGGAAAAGGTGTTTAGACATGTATTGGGACCCATCCCATCCATTGGCAAAGGCAGGTCAAACTCTGAAATGGTACTTCCTTCACAAACCCAAGGAATGGCTTGTTGCCCTACAAAAGGAGAACATTCCTAATAACTTTTGATCCAGATCTTCAAATGAAAATCTTAGACAATTAGTAGATACCCATTATGACTCCCTATCACATATCCAAGAACGGGATTGAGTTGTTTTGGATGGTATGCCTCAACCAATAGCCCCTCCTAATGTTTTAGAGCCCCAATTAGGCCAAAATTACAAAGAGACTGCCCTTAAATTCACACATAGAACTCAATCAATGGTTTGAACACTTAGAACACATGCCAAAACAAGTGATTTTGTGGGTTTTATCCTCCTACTCTCTGCTGTTCCCAAAAATGCTTCTATGGTTCCCTCTTTGTGCCTCTAAACATCACCTAACACATGGTTTTGTTAGGTCTTTCACATAAACAATAGAAAATAACCTTCTCTACCCAAACCATTTATGAAATGAATTGAAACAACACAACAACAATCCATCCCAATGATCTATGAGGTCTTACATCAGTGAAATGGAGGAGAATTCATAGATTGCAACCAAAACCCTTGTTTAGGTTTTTATGAGACTGTTTTAAAGAAAACCTTATAACTCCCTTCAATGCTATTGTCAAGACACCCAACTAATTTCAAATGTAATTTAACTCCTTATACTATCCAATCAAAACATGAGGAGTTGAAGACAACTCACTACCTTCCTATAGTACGGCTTGTAGGAGCAATTTTTTTAGGAAAATAGAATTCTGTCCAAGAGCAGTCCTAGCAATATGGATACCAAACTCTTCTTACTTATTATCAAAGCATCAAAATGGACTTGAATGAAATCTATTCTATCACCTTATTCCTTCCACATGTTTGGGGTCCATAACTATTCTGTACAGGTGAGAAGTACGGACTGTTCCTACAGAAAATTCAAAAAAGACAACAAAAACAGTAGAGAATTGGTCTTAGATTGCTTTGAAACTTCTTGCCTCTTCTACAATGATCATGTTCAAGGTGTTTTAAACTAGTTCACACCTTGACTAACTCCTTGAAGGTAGTTTGGTTTGATGGGAAGGTTTACAACCACTTCTTCCCATCGAACTTCCTTGACAGTTTTGGAATTACAACTACTTACCAGTTTGTTTACATAAGCATTGGTGTTTAGGAATCTTTAAACAAATCTACAATGTAATTAGACCTTGGAGTAGGCACTAGACTCTTTTACTCTATCCTAGATGCCAAATCAAGGCTCACAACATGAGATTTTACATGACTGCCTTTTTCATGCCTTGGAAGGCTTACAAACATGCCTTATTACAAAATTACCTATTACATTCTTAGAACTACTCCATCATACCATGACAACAATGTGTAGATATTTGGACATAGTCTTTATTACATGCATAGTCTTCTAGGACCTTATTGGAACAAGACAACATGAACCACAAAACATGAAACCAAGTGCAAAAACAAACATAGATGGTCCCCTTGGTGCTCTTGCACCATACTCCCCAGATGGAAAGAGAATTCAAGTCTCTTGAGGAAGTAGATCAGCAATTGTGACACCATGCTTCAAGATGTCTTCTTCACTCATCCAAGTGGGATCTTCAATGGGTAAGAGACTCCATTTTACAAGGAACTATTTGTATGTCTTCTTTCTAGTCTTCTTCAAGACCTTGGTGTCAAGAATACATTCCAACTTCAATGGTTGATTGGGTGGAAGACCCTTGACCTATTCTTCATCTCCTGCTGCTATCATATCTACCTCTGAATCTGCATTAGGATCACCTTTGAAAGGGAACAAGTTTGAAACATTGAAGAGAGGAGATATGGCCAAGCCTTGAGGAAGTTAAATCTCATAGGCATTGGGCCCAAACTTGTGCACAATCTAGCATGGTCCTATCTTCTTCATGAGGAGTTTGGTTGGCTGCCCCTTAGGAAGTCTTTCCTTCTTTAAATGTGCCATGACCAAATCCCCAACCTTGTATTGTACATCTCTCCTTCTCTCATTGGCTTTGTCCTTGTACTTGTCATTGTTCTTTTGAAGAGTTTCTTTGACATTATCATGGACGTCCTTCATGGCCAATGCAAAGTCTTCACCTTGAGTACTTTTCCTTTCCAATCCATGGAGATCTCTCAATTCAAGAATACCTCTTAGATGAAGACCATAACAATCTCAAATGGACTCCTTCCTATGCTCCTATTGGTGGAATCATTATAGGCAAACTCTGCTTGAGGGATGATCATATCCCATGCCTCTCCATATTGTTTGGTAAGACACCCGAGAAGATTTCCCAAGGACCTATTCACCACCTCAGTTTGGCCATCAGTCTGAGGGTGATAGGCTGAAGTAAAGGACAATTGAGTACCCAACTTCTTCCACAAAGTGCACCAAAAGTGACCTACAAACTTTGGATCCTTGTCAGTCACAATGTTAAGAGGCAAACCATGGATTCTAACAATTTCTTTGAAGAACAAACCAACAATGTGAGAAGCATCATTAGTGCATTTACATGGCAAGAAATGAGCCATCTTACTGAATCTATCCACCACAACAAATATACTATCAAAGCCTCTTTGAGTCCTAGGAAAACTCAAAACAAAATCCATGCTAATACTTTCCCATGGCCTATTAGGAATAGGAAGTGGTTGATATAGACCAACATTAGATGAAGTACCCTTTGCCCTTTGACAAATACTACAAAATTTAACAAATTTCTGATATCTGATTGCATTTTAGGCCAAAAATAAAACCTCTTCACCTGATCTAATGTTTTATCCAACCCAAAATGACCTCCTAGTCCACCACAATGTTTTTCCTTTATGATGTTCTCCCTCATGGAACACCTAGGAATACATAGTTGGTTGCCTTTAAACAACAACCCCTGCTGCAACAAAAACTTAGAAAAATTAGAATGTAAGAGTCTGAAAATTGTGAACAAACTTCATATACCTCCTTGAATTTTTCATCATCTTGATACATATGTTTGAGAGCATCAACCCCTACACTTTGCAACTAAATTTCTTGAACCATACACACCCTTCTACTCAATGCATCTGCCACCTTGTTAGCCTACCCCTTCTTGTGTTTGATTGAAAAGGTATAGGCTTGGAATTGCTCAACCCATTTCATATGCCTATGATTGAGTTTCTCCTGTGAATTCAGAAAACTAAGTGCATGGTTGTCAGTATAAACAATAAATTCTTTAGGCAAAAGATAGTGCCTCCATTTTTTCAAAGCTTGTACCATTGCATACAATTCCAAGTCATAAGTAGAGTACTTTCTCTTAGCATCATTCAATTTTTCACTAAAGAAAGCAATAGACCTTCCTTCTTGACTTAGGACAGCCCCTATAGCAAGGTTACTAGCATCACATTCTACCACAAACAACTTGTTAAAGTCAGGAAAAACAAGTATGGGCTATTGTGCTACCATTTGTTTTAGAATTTCAAAAGAATCATTGGCTACCTTTGTCTAAATAAACTTACATTTCTACCCCCCTTTGATGGTATCCAAAATTTGTGCACAAATATGACTAAAACCCCTTATGAATTTCCTATAAAATGTTGCCAAACCATGAAAACTTTTCACATCACCTATTGTTTTTGGAGTTGGCCAAGACAAAATAGCTTCTACCTTTGCTGGATCCATCTTCAAACTACCTTGTGAAATCACAAAACCAAGATAGGTGAGTTCTTCCTTCATGAAGACACTCTCTTCCATATTGATCATCAATTGTTCATCATGCAACTTCTTCAAAACCTAATCCAAATGTTGTAAATGCTCCTCCTTAGTCCTACTGAAAACAAGAATGTCATCCAAGTATACCACAACAAATTTTCCAATGAAATCCTTCAACACTTCATTCATGAGATGCATAAAAGTACTTGGGGCATTAGATAGACCAAATGGCATCACCAACCACTCATAAAGACCCTCATTTGTTTTGAATGCTATCTTCCATCATCCCCTTGTTTGATCCTAATTTGATGATACCCACTCTTAAGATCAATCTTTGAAAAGTATCTAGCCCCTCCCAAATAGTCCATTAGGTCCTCAATCCTTGGCATAGGGAAACTATATCTTATGGTAATCTTGCCAATGGTTCTAGAATCCATGCACAACCTCCATTTACCATCCTTTTTAGGGGCTAGGACTATTGGGACAGCACATGGGCTAAGGCTCTTTCTTACCAATCCCTTATCCAACAATTCTTGCACTTGCTTGGCAATCTCTTCATTTTGTGAAGGTGTCATCTTGTAGGTTGCTTTGTTTGGCAAAGTAGATCTTGGTATGAAGTCAATTTGATGGCTTATATCCCTAATAGGTGGCAACTCATTAGGCATTTATTCTACCATAATCCCCTTATACTTCTCTAGCAATTGTTGCACCTCATTAGGAACTTCTTCCTTACTAGGATCATGCAAACTAGGACTATTTTTAGGCTTCAAAATCAGAGCATACCCTTGGGTTCCTTCCTCCTTAAGGGTATCTAAAAACTCTTTACCACTCACAATCATGACACTTGACCCAACATTCTTTTCTACATTCTCATCAGGCAATGGGTCCATTCTATACTTTCTACCATTCTTAGTTATGATGAAAGAATTAGTTTTACCATCATGTTGTGATTGAACATCATATTGCCATGGATGCCCTAACAGCAAATGACAAGCATCCATGGGAATTATATCACACAAAATCTTGTCCTTATATCCTCCTATTTCAAATTCAACCCATGATTGTTCATGTACCAAAACTTGTTGCCCCTTATTCAACCATGATACTTTATAAGGACTAACATGAGGAAGTCTTTTCAATTTCAATTTGTCTACCATTTCAATGGAAACCAAATTTTTAGTTGAGCCTGAATCAACAATTACCTTGCAAATCTTACCATAGGCTTTACATGTTGTCCTGAACAATGTCTTCCTTTGAGGTGGTTCTTGTGTTTGAGGCACCTTCAACATGGTTCTTCTCATCATCAAACTTTCTCCTTCATGGACCGGGGCTGCACTTCCAATTGGAGAGTTGACACTTTGGCAATCTTCCTCTTGGATCAATTGGTTCCTTCTCTCTCCTCCATGAGAGCTTGAGGGTTTTTTTTCAAGACACTTGAAGGTTGGGTGTCCCACTTGGTTGCAATTGTAGCACCTTCTTGTGAAGACATTAGGACCTCTCACTGGTCCACCAAATCTACCTCTTCCATTAGGCCTTCTTCCTCTAAAGCCTCCCCTAGAACCTGATTCTCCACTTTGCTCTTGGGAACTAGATTCCCCTTGACTTCTTTGGGACTGATTTCTACCCCCAAAACTGCCCCTACCTCTGAAATTTCTGCCACCTCTTCCTCTATTTTGCTGCTCACCTTTCCTCTTCAACTTCTCTTCAGCCCTTAATGCTACTTGAAAGCATTTTTCCACAGTTTTAGGGGTTAATAAACTAATTTCATCTTGGATATTAAACCTCAAACCATTTAGATACCTTGCCACTTTAGCTTTTTCATCCTCCATGTACCCACAATGAAGAGTGTATTTGTGAAACTCCTCGGTGTAAGTAGCCACATCCAAATCTCTTTGCTTGAGATTTTACATCTTCTTGTAGATCTGCACCTCATAGTCTGATGGAAGGAATTGGGACTTGATCCTCTCTAGCATTCTACTCCATGAAGAGATCATACTTTTCCCATTCTTTACCCTCTCACCTTGGGTGTAATTCCACCATGTAAGGGCAGCACCTTTAAGTTTAGTTTTGGCAAACTTAACCCTCTTGTTTTTAGGAACTTATTTGTATTCAAAGTAGTTGTTTAGAGCCTCAATCCACTCCATGACTTCATCATCATTCATCTTCCCACTGAACATGGGAATCTCCATCTAAACCTCTGAAGAATCCTTGCCAATTGCCGTGATGGCTTCAAGGAAATGCTTTTGATTAGCCGGTACCTCTACCTCTTCTTTCTCTTCTTCTTCCTCCTCTTTTTCTTCCTCTTCATCTGAACCATCATCTATCCTCTTCCCTATCCTCAATGCCTTCAACTCTGCTTGGAGTGCTTCCTTGACCCACTTTTGATCTTCTCTTCCATCTCCTTGAACTTCTTGACCACTTCAGTGGTGATCCCCTTTGGAGGCATATTGCTAGCCTCTCCTTCACTCTCTTCTACTAACATATACCAAGCCAACAACAAAACCTTTTATGGCTCTGATACCACTATGATGTAGAGGCAATTTGGATAGGAGGAAGATAGCAAGATGACAAGGTTCTACTACACCCAAAAGACCAAAATCAAAGGTCAGTTTGTAAAAGTGGGAACAATAGTTAGGGACTCTAATTTCTTCATGGAAAAGGTGTTTAGACATGTATTGGGACCCATCCCATCCATTGGAAAAGGTAGGTCAAACTCTGAAATGGTACTTCCTTCACAAACCCAAGAAATGGCTTGTAGCCCTACAAAAGGAGAACAATCCTAATAACTTTTGATCTAGATCTTCAAATGCAAATATTAGACAATTATTAGATACCAATTATGACTCCCTATCACATATCCAAGAATGGGTTTGAATTGTTTTGGATGGTATGCCTCAACCAATAGCCCCTCCTAATGTTTTAGAGCCCCAATTAGGCCAAAATTACAAAGAGACTGCCCTTAAATTCACACTCAGAACTCAATCAATGGTTTGAGAACTTAGAACACATTCCAAAACAAGGTATTTTGTGGGTTTTATCCTCCTACTCTCTACTATTCAAAAAAATGCTTCTATGGTTCCCTCTTTGTGCCTCTAAACATCACCTAACACATGGTTTTGTTAGGTCTTTCACATAAACAACAAAAAATTACCTTCTCCACCCAAACCCTTTATGAAATGCATTGAAACAACACAACAAAAATCCATCCCATTGATCTATGAGGTCTTACATCAGTGGAATGGAGGAGAATTCATAGATTGCAACCAAAATCCTTGTTTAGGTTTTTATGAAACTATTTTAAAGAAAACCTTATAACTCCCTTCAATGCTATTGTCAAGACACCAAACTACTTTAAAATGTAAGTTAACTCGTTATACTATTCAATCGAAACATCAGGAGTTGAAGACAACTTAGTACCTTCCCATAGTACAGCCTGTAGGAGTGAAATTTTTAGGAAAATAGAATTTTGTCCAAGAGCAGTCCTAGCAATATGGCTACCAAACTCTTCTTACTTAATATAAAAGCATAAAAATGGACTTGAATGAAAGCTATTCCATCACCTTATTCCTTCCACATGTTTGGGGTCCATAACTCTTCCATACAAGTGAGAAGTATGAACTATTCCTACAGAAAATTTAGAAAAGACAACAAAAATAGCAGACAACTGGTCTTAGATTGCTTTGAAACTTCTTGCCTCTTCTACAATGATCATGTTCAAGGTGTTTTAAACTGGTTCACACCTTGACTAACTCCTTGAAGGTAGTTTGGTTTGATGGGAAGGTTTATAACCACTTCTTCCCATCGAACTTCCTTGACAGTTTTGGAATTACAACTACTTACCAGTTTGTTTGCATAGGCATTGGTCTTTAGAAATCTTTAAACACCTCTACAATGTAATTAGACTTTGGAGTAGGCACTAGACTCTTTGACTCTATCCTAGATGCCTGATCAAGGATTACAACATGAGATTTTACATGATTGCTTTTTTCATGCCTTGGAAGGCTTACAAACATGCCTTATTACAAAACTACCTATTACATTCTTAGAACTACTCCAGCATACCATGACAACAATGTGTAGATATTTGGACATAGTCTTTATTACATGAATGGTCTTCTAGGACCTTATTGGAACAAGACAACATGAACCACAAAACATGAAACCAAGTATGAAAACAAACATAGATGGTCTCTTTGGTGCTCCTGCACCACCTAGGCTCAACTACTACCATATAGCAACAAAATTTGTCCACAAGAAATGTTATGTCATCCTTGTATTTCCTGACCAAATTAGAAGAGATTATATCCCTTTTATGCATTTTAGTTTGGAAATTTTTTAAGAAACTCCAAAAGATAGTCTTATAGCTCTATGAGTCAAAGTTTCATATGTATTCTTTGATTTGATCAACTCCCATTGTCCTATCTTGTTGCCATATCTTTCCTTTAAATCCTGGTAACTCATTCATGAAGTAGAATGCCAGACAAATGTTCAATGAACTATACTTAAAGTTGTACCCTATCTCCTTTGTTCTTCTTACATTCTCTAACAATTGGTCCTTCATTACTTCACATAGATCAAAATCCTTACCTTCTTTAGCCATCTGATAGGCTATATATATATGGTTGTAGTAGTTGTAGATCCCTCTCTATTGGAGTAGTACACTTTGTATGCAATTCCCTTTGCCACATATCTCACACTGATATCAATAATGTCATCAATTGTCAAGGTGCTTTTGTCAAATTTGGCACCAGTTAATTCAATGACATTTTCATTTTTAATTGATTTCAATTGTGGTATGAATCAAGTGGAACATAATCCTATTATAGCTCTAATAGCTTCTTTAGTTATTTGATGAGGTTTGTCAAGGTATATGAATTCAATATGAATTCTATTAAGGATATACCTAACCCAGTCATGCTCATCACAGAAGACTGGAAGATCTTTCCAAACATCCAAACATTTTGCTTTAATGTTTCCATATTCAGGTTTGTAGTCTATATCATCATCTAACAGTTCATGCCTTAGGGTTTCAAAATTTCCATGATCAATTTCCTCAAGTTTTGCATGAATATGTATCTTAACATCTTTCATGTATACCACAAAGGTAGGAACATTGGATAATTCTCCACTGCCATTAATTTCCATTGCCTTATATAGGTGTTTCTTGAATTTTGGTCAAGGTTCTTCAGTAATATTGATCAGCTGAGGAGTAAAGGGCACAACCATCTTAATAGTTTTATGAACTAGGGTTTTAATCAGAGGAACTGAAGAATACCTAGTGATAGGGCTTGCTTGGTTGAATTTTTGATTGCCTTAAGTTCTCCTTTAGCTCTTTGAATATTTTTTCTTTGATCAAATGTGATCAAAATGATTAGGAATTGCCTATATATCCTCTACACCAAACACTTCTACTCCACATTAATTTCATCCTCTGTATTAACTTAATTTGCCCTTTTCATATGTAGAACCTTATAAACCTTTAGCAATCCTCTGTAGATCAGTTAATTGCTCCATAATTTTTGTTAAGTTCATCTATATGATGGATGCTTTCATCATCAAGAAGGGGAGATGAATTTGTAGAAACAATTCCCCTAAGTTCATATAGCCTCTTGGTAGAAGCCCATATCATAGTAAACCTTGATGTTACATCCCCAACTTTTGATTTAGCTTAATCCTACTTTTATGTGGTAAACAAGATAATTAATCTTAGATTAATGATTTGATGTGGAAAATATCAAGTAGAATCATTGATTATATGGATATCGATTGATGTTTAGATTAGACATGAGATTACATGTTGATAAGATTATTTTATCATAATGTTTTATGAATTAAATGATGATACATTAATCATGGTGATATGGTTGTGAGAAAAATTAGGAAAACAATCTTCCTCCAAGGATGGAAGGAGAGTATCACCTAGGAGGAGATAGATGTTGGTAAAAAGATCAGATTTCTATCTGAGTATCGAAGTTAATCTTTCATGAACCCATGGAAGATAGGGTGAGTATAATTCTTTTCCTTCTTAAGTTGATTTCAATTCTTTAGAGAACAACAAGTCATAAACTCTAAAAATAATAAGTCATCTGGAACACACTCCAACATATTGTCATTGACAAACTAAGCTAGTGGATCACCAAGAAACATGAAACTACAAGAAAGAATGTATTACACATCCATGAACATGTCCACAAAATTGTAAAGGCACACATTCACATCGAGAGGAATACACTACCTTACACTATTATAACACATGTTGATACACTATCATGCATAAATTTCACAATGGAAGGACATATGATATGAAACTTTGGAATTATCACCCTCACCACATCCTGAACATAGTTCTAGAACTGCATAGGCATAACTACAAATGTGGAGGAATGCAGAGAATTCCATTAATGTATAAAAAGTGTCTTCTTTAGAACCAACAATTTCTTTGTTGAACATAATAGGGTGCTGAGAGGGGGGTGAATAAGCACACTTAAAAACTTTAACCAAACATTTACTGATAAAACTGAATAACTTTGAGAACATAAGGGAAAACATGCAATTCAAGACTCAACATACAACACAAATATTTTACGTGGAAAACCTTAAAACAAGGAAAAACCATGGTGAGGATTAGCTCAAAATATATTATGCTCACAACAAAAGTATTACAACATTGTTTTAGGGATGTAACCCAAGGAAGCTACTATTGCTTGATTTAATGCTCACAACAATTACAAATTTGATCTAGAGCTACAACCCAAGGAAGCTACTACTCCCTAAGTGCTTTACTCATTGCAATATGATTTACACAAGTAAAGTATACTTGGACTGCTACAAGGAACACATCTAATTTATGTTGGTAATGCAGTCTACTTTTCTGTTCAATACATATCTTCAAACTGATTCTGTACACTTCATTTCTTGCATTCTACTATGCTATTTCCACATTCACATATCACTTTACAAATTAAATTTATCTTTCATAAATATCCTACGCATCATTTCAAAGCACTGATTAGGTCGGCATCAAAACATCATTTAGATGAAATGTGTACCTCTTCACAAGTCAGCCTCAAAACATGCAATATGATAACAAATCTTGTTGCGGACCTTTGGGCATCATTAAGGGGACCAATGCACATCTCTCCATATAATCAAAGATAAGGAAACTAGTCATGATCCTCTACACATGTCAGATACTTAACCAGTCAGCTCAAACTATTCAACACTACTAACTGTTCATCTTTATTCAACTGGGGAGAAGCCAAAAACTCAATGTGGACCAAGGATTATTTCATACATGAGATCAACAACATCCATATACCTTACTGAAGAAGTATCACATCAAATAATGCATCTGCAAAAATAAGAAACATGCCTCTCTATAGGAGACAAAGTATTCTAGACCTCATATAATACTTCACAACTCAAAATGTGATATTGTGGTGAAATTCAAGACTCAAAACCATTTGAGAATGAACTTGGACATCAATATATGCTACTTATCATATCCACACACTTTTATTTGATGTTTCTGGAGGAGTTCAAAAGATAAATTGGGTAACCAAGGTTCTGGAGCATAGTTATACTTAAACTTTACTTACAGCCATGATACTTTGATGTGGTATCAGAAAATGAGAGTTATCTACATGTGGATCATACCTGATGTACCTTGGACCATATAATACCTCCACATATGCTTAGCTAATAGATCTACACATGTTTCAACTTTTGCAAATCTCAACTTGTGTATTTAGACTCTGAAACAAATTGTAGTGCTTCTGTTACTTAGCTACTATTATTGCAGATCACCAGACCACTTGAAGCTTCATTATAACATGTCTCATATATATCTTAGTCATTATTTAGAACCTCATGACAAATAGATCTCTTCCAGGGGAATGCAGAGCATGCCATTATCCTCCCATTACTACCTAGCTCTATTTTGACTAAGTGATGGCCGATACACTGTCCCTTGTAACTTTTCATACTGAAGATGTGAGGGGCTCAAAACTTAGATATATCATGTCAATACATACAAGAAGCTATATTTAGAACTACAAGACCAAGTCTTTCTTTGCAGAGAATTGTGGACCGATTCAAGTTGACTCTACCTTAGGATATGCATCGTGAGTGCCTTAGTTAATTTTCTACTTCTTACCCTTGAGTGTGGTACTCCCAACTGATGAGGTATGTATGTATGTATGTAGGAATCATGCAAGAATATAAGTGTTCACCTTCACATCATTCTCATGCCCAAAATTGATCCATACCTAGACTTTTTCTTTTCTCCCAAACTGGTTTTCCTTGACCAAACTAACACTTCCTCTATACAAATCTTCCTATGCATTTCCATCTATTATGTTGACATCAATGTATATTATGTTCACATTAATGACAATACATATTGCCAACAATCTCCCCCTTTGTCATTGATGGCAACATATACTCCCCCTTAGACACATGTTTATCTCTCGCCCTTTGACATCAACAAAAAAGGGATTGATAGCCTTTGTATCAATCCCAAAACTATATGTACTCCCCCTTACAAAAAGATATCTAAACAATGCTCCCCCTGATTGTTTTATTTAGTAACAAAATTGTACCCTTGAAAACCAAAATGGTACCGCCAATCTACCTCGTATCTCCTCAATACTATATACAACAAAATTGTTTTATCTAACAACTCATTTGGATGGTATAATGGCTTTATAGATTACCTTGAGTTGTTGAACACTTGTGGTCTAGATAACACATTCTAAGGTAATCATGTAGTTTTGACATTCGCTTTCCTTGGACACTTCTTCAACTTCCTCTAAGCTTCTTGGAGTCTTTATTTTTTGATCTACTTTTTCTACTTCTTCTAACAGACCAGACATTGAGGCCAGTCTCAAATTTGCTGGCTCTCTCAACTGACCAAATTGTTTCTTTATGTTTTCTTTTTTATCCTATAGTTGAGATAATTGTACATTTAATTTTTCCACTTGTACCTTTGTTGCACCCATCTTGTCCTTTGACAAATCATACACTTTGGCCATCTTAGAGATCTGTGACTCAATAGAGTCCATCTAAGTTTTAATCTGCTTTGTGGAGTTTGTCTAATTCAGGCATAATAGATATAAGGTTGTGACCTCCTCAATACAAGATTTAAAATTCTTTAGATTTTCCTTAAGCTTGTTATATGTTTTAGCACACTTGTCAGTCATCTCTACCATTCTTTTGCCATTAATTCTTTTTGTTACCTCTTTTTCTGCTTTTTTCTTTAGGTGGGAAGAGTGATCTTTGAAAGAGTCCATTAGTAACTTGAGCTTTTTCTCAATAGGTAGAGAGGGGTCAATGGTTACCTCTGGTAATCCTTCCTAGATAACCCTTACAACATCTTCAACTACATTGTTTTCCTTCAAATTTTCTTGTAGGAATTCTTTCCCAGCAGTTGCATGCAATATATCTCCAAGATGCAATTTGTGAAAAGAGGAGATGCATACTAAGTCTATTTGTCCTTCATTGCTTGGAACCTATAGTAGTTGAGGGGTGACAATAGGTTGAAACTGCAACTGCATGCCTAATAGTTCTTTGAGAGACTCTATCATTTAATCCTATTGATTGCTCTTTTTCTCTAGTTTCTCCCTCACCCTTTTCATCCTCTTGTTCCTCATCACTCTTTCCCTTTTCTTCTTGAATTTCCTTAGGGGCATCTCTCATGGAGGAGGTACAACACTATCTTCATCCTGACCCTCACTATTTTGTGCTTTAGTAGTCTTTGGAGGGAAAGAACTTTGCTCTGCAAGAATATCTGGAGGGGGTAGATCTTGTTCCTTTATAATTGATGCTCATATATCCTCAAAGGAAGCAACATTCTCACTAGTTACTTGTTCTGATGTAGTTATTTAATTTTTCTTCATTTCCTCAAGTACTTTGGCAATCTTTTCTTTAGTCCCTTTCTCCATTCTTTCTCTCTCTTCTTTATCTTTTCCCATTGGAATACTAATTATGTGTTTTGTTGTGAATTCTTGTCCCTGTTTCTAAGCTAATTCAACTCTTTCTTCATGAGAGATGCATGACCCAACCTTTTCTAATGCTTGGTTGCTCATTTTTTCTTCCGCTACAGGGTGATCCCACAATAGTGGGTTACACTTTATGGCCAAAGTTGACATTGAAATGAACATTTTGAAAAAAATCTTCACTTTCTAACACCTATAGTTGTTAAACCGTGAGGAATTTGAAGATGATGTAAACTAGTCATTTGTCACATTTTGTCTATAGATTCTAAATATATATTTTTAAATTTTTTAAATTTTCTAGAATCAAATTGCATTTCTTTTTCCATTTCCTTCAATAACTAGTTTTTTATAATAAACACCATTTTTAAAGAGTGATGTGTACTGTGTAAAACATAACTTTTTTTCTATGAAGGATAAAATTCTAATTTTTTCAAATTTAGATTTTTAACTATGATATCTAGAGGATGTATTTGGTTTCATAATGTTTCATTGAATATTTTTCTTTTAATTGAGTTTTGAAGTCAAACCAATTACAATTTAGACATAGGTGTACTGTGTAAAGCATAACATATTTTGTATGTATTGGAATTCATTTTTTTTGTTGGATCAAGGACACAAATACCAAGAGGATAGATATTTTTCATAATTTTGTTTTGGTAATATGCTATTTTTTGACATGTATAGAACAAAGAGCTTAATTTTTGGTGAAAAACCTATGTTTTATTAAACTATAAAAAATGTATAATAAAACCAAAATATATTAAATTTATACTTGATAGAAAGCTCGTTTTGAGGACTATAACCCTCTATATGAGTTTGTCAATTTGATTCAATTTTGATCCTCAACCTGGGCCTTAAAACCCAAAAATCTACATAAAATTGCAGTTGGAGAGGGGCAAGGGCAAATTAGGGGTTCGGTCGAACTCCTAGAGAGGGGTTCGAATGAAAGGGGGTTTGAACGAATCCCCTTTCATTAGAACCCTATAAAATAACATTAAAAAATGACTCGAACCCTCCTGTTTGACCGAACCCCTCCAAAACTTTTTTTTGGTGCATAGGAAATTTTCCTTCCTCAATGCAACTGTAACCTAATTATGTGGGATCACCCTACAATAGCCTCATTTCTCTGATTACTAAGTTTCTCTGCAAGACTTGTTGGGATTTGATCAATGATCTCATTTAAGGTCACATTGAAACCCATCATGTAAATGATTATAGCCTTTTATAGATTTACTATCGATGGGAATCTCGTCATAGAGTTCTGCAACATTCTTCAGTGTATTATGCTATGCAATAGCATTGATGGTGTCCTCAAGCTGCAAAGGTTCATATTTAGGTGTTTCCTAAGGGATCTTCTTTGTGTTCTTTGTCTTATCCTTGCCTTTCTCCTTTGAGATCTATTTCTTTTCAACTTCTTCTCTGGTTCTTTTGTTATTTCTTTCAACAACCTTAATATCTTCTTCTTCACTTGTCTCTACATCTTGTTTCTTATTCCTTTTGGCTTTTACCTTGATCCTTGGTTCCTTTTTCTTCTTTTCCTTTTCCTCTTTCTTTGAAATTATCTCTTCTCTTTATCACTCTCAATCTCTTCTTCAATGATTTCCTTCTTCTTTGGCTACATATCCTTGGATTTTATTGTTGTTTGATCTTTAGAAACTTGGGACTATTCAACAGAGAAAGTGGGTTATGCTATGCTCGCAGTAGATTGAGAAGTAGCTCTACCTAATCTTCTTGGTATGGGATACTTAGAAGTGAGAGGCACAACATGTTCTATAGTGTCTTGAGAAGTGAAACCTCCAGGTGGAATACCAACCTTCTTAAATAACTTTTCTTTATTCTTTTCTACGTTTTCTTCAGCCCTTTTCTTGCATATTTTATCCTAAATTTCTTCACTAGTTCCAAATCTTTCACCTTTAGGGTCCTTAGGTAGACTTAACAAAATCCCAGCATAGGCCTTAACTTCCTCATCAGGTAATTCATATGGAAGCTTGGGAATCCATGAAGTCCTGGGCTCAACTGCTACCATATAGCAACAAACTTTGTCCACAAGAAATGTTATGTCATCCTTGTATTTGTTGACCAAATCGGAAGAGATTCTATCCCTTTTATGCATTTTGGTTTGGAAATTTTTGAAGAAACTCCAGAAGATAGTATTATAGCTATATGAGTCAAAGTTTCATATGTATTCTTTGATTTGAGCTGCCATTGTCCTATCGTGTTGCCATATCTTTCCTTTAAATCCTGGTAACTCATTCATGAAGTAGAATGCTAGACAAATGTTCAATGAACCATACTTAAAGTTATACCCTATCTCCTTTGTTCTTCTAGGATTCTCTAACAATTAATCCTTCATTACTTCACATAGCTCAAAATCCTTACCCTCTTTAGCCATCTGATAGGCGGTATATATGGTTGTAGCAGTTGTAGATCCCTCTCTATTGGAGTAGTACACTTTGTATGTAATTCCCATTGCTGTATATCTCACACTGGGATCAATAATGTCATCAATTGTCAAGGTGCTTTTGTCAAATTTGGCACCAGTTAATTCAATGACCTTTTCATTTTTAATTGATTTCAATTGTGGTATTAATCCAGTGGAACATAATCCTATTACAGCTCTAATAGCTTCTTTAGTTATTCAATGAGGTTTGTCAAGGTATATGAATTCATTATGAATTCTATTGAGGATATACCTAACCCAGTCATGCTAATCATAGAAAACTAGAAGATCTTTCCAAACATCCAAATGTTTTGCTTCAATGTTGCCATATTCAGGTTTGTAGTGTATATCATCATCTAACAATTCATGCCTCAAGGTTTTAAAATTTCCATGATCAATTTCCTCAAGTTTTGCATGAATATATATCCTAACATCTTTCATGTATACCATGATGGTAGGAACATTAGATAATTCTCCACTGCCATCAACTTCTATTGCCTTATATGGGTGTTTCTTGAATTTTGGTCAAGGTTCTTCAATAATATTGATCAACTAAGGAGTAAAGGATGCAACCATCTTAATAGTTTTATGAACTAGGGTTTTAATCAGAGGAACTGAAGAATACCTGGTGATAGGGCTTGCTTGGTTGAATTTCTGAGTGCTTTTAGTTCTCCTTTAGCTCTTTGAATCTTTTGTCTTTGATCAAATGTGATCAAAATGATTAGGCATTGCCTATATATCCAATACACCAAACACTTCTACTCTGCATTAATTGTATCCTCTGTATTAACTTAATTTGCCCTTTTCATAAGTAGAACCTTATAAACCTTTAGCAATCCTCCATGGATTAGTTAATTGCTCCAAAATTTTTGTTAAGTTCATCTATATGATGGATGCTTTCATCATCAAGAAGGGGAGATGAAGAATTTACAGAAACAATTCCCTGGAGTTCATATAACCTCTTGGTAGAAGCCCATATCACAGTAAACCCTGATGTTACATCCCCAACTTTTGATTTAGATTAATCCTACTTTTATGTGGTAAACAAGATAATTAATCTTAGATAAATGATTTGATGTTGTGGAAAATATCAAGTAGAATTATCGATTATATGGATATAGACATGAGATTACATGTTGATAGGATTATTTTATTAAAATGTTTTATGAATTAAATGATGATACACTAATAATGGTGATACAGTTGTGAGTGTAATCAGGAAAATAATCTTCCTCCAAGGATGGAAGGAGAGTATCACCTAGGAGAAGGAGATAAATGTTTTGAAAAAGATCAGATTTCTATCTGAGTATTGAAGTTAATATTTCGTGAACCCATGAAAGATAGGGTGAATATAAGTCTTTTCCTTGTTACGTCGATTTCAATTTGACTATTGTTAGCAAGTCATTTTAAGATCTTTCAAAGTCGTCTATGTCAACTCGACTAGATAACGTTCTTAGAACAATTATACAATCAATAGTAGTCTTGGTTGGATGTAAAAGTTTTCATTTATTTACTAATCTATTTCTTTATTAATTTTGTGAATATAGTTTAATTATTTTGCCTATCATCTAATATGGTGAAGTGGGGGAGTAAGACTCAACCTCATATTCACATATTAATGATACCACCTTGATGATGGTAATATAATCTAAGAGATACCCTAGGTTGTTTTGATAATTCTATAACATCATTTAGATGTAAATGATATTATGTGAGACATAATTATTCATTTTACCCACTTGTAGTGGTCGAGCATTTTAATATATCAAGCTTATATGTTCTTGTTGTCCACAATACCACTACCCACAAAATGTGGAGTGAGTGGAGGTCACTATTGAGCTTAACCAAAGCTTATCACTATGCAAATACTCCTGAATGGGAGCTATGGCTTTGGAGGAACCTAGATACCTATGAGGTGGCATGGCATGTGCCAACTAATTTACCTACCTTCAGTTTGAAGGGTGGTGGTTATGTGCTGAGCGGGACAAATGCATGCAAAAAGAAAAGAGTTCAATAGTCTTTTTGAGTGGTGATGTTTTTGGAGATTATCATTATTTTTCTATGGAAGCTACAAATAGAAGACATATACTTGAGAGCTCACGGATAGGAGCTAGGAGTATATGTCGACAGTCTTACTCCTTAGCAATTCGTACCCTGGCTATGAGCTTATCTTCACAGGTATGACTATGTATTACAGTCATGGGTTATATAGCAAACTAATAAAACTATTTTTTTGGCCACACGATGTTAATCGATGGTTGTGTTATCATAAACAATAGTATTTATGTGTTTTATATAATTGATGAGGCCTTCATGGCTAAGTGCATGTATAATTTTGTGTTATCATAAAAAATAACATTTATATGTTTAAGGCCTTCACGACCGATTACATGAATAGTGCTAAGATATCTTATACAATGGATTTGATGATAACCCTGTTACGACCTATATGGCCGAAGTATTAAAGATACTATGTTTTGATATCATAACATTTGTATGTCTAATAAAGAATGATAAGCTAGCCGAGAGCCATGTTGTATAATGATAAGCCACATAAGCTGGCCTAGAGCCATGTTGTTTAATGATAAAGCATGTGAGCAAGCTGCAAGCCAATTCATTTTTTTTAGAAAGTCAAGATAGTAGAAAAGGCCGATGGCCATTATTAATATAATGAAGAGACACTCATGAAATTTTATGCTATCGACAATGCCCATGCCATGGTGGCTTTCGAGGCACATGAAATGAGAAGTGAAACACTTGTTTACTTATTAAAGATAATGTTATTATACCTTCAGGTGTAATCTTTTTATAGGAGAGAGTAAAAAGACTCTTAGTCTCCATGGAGAAAAACCAACTTATTATTGGTAACATTGTATAGACAACATTAAGCACATGTCAAATATTGCTTGTCAAGGGAGTAACCCTCAATTGTCACTTTATTTCCATGTAGGAAAAAATATGAAAACGAGCATGATAACTCATTGTTGAAAACATATTATGGTCCTATTTCTTTACTGAATGGCAATGCTTCATGAATGAAGTATATGGTATCAAGAACCCTTTTGAATTCTTTTGACTAAAGGTCTATTTAATATTGTAGAACTTATTAGACTATAGTGGTATGTGATATAGTCAATGTGAATTGATGAAAACCTTGAAACAAGGTAACCATAGAAAATTAGACTGGGGAAAATTGAAACCATGATCTTGCAAAGGAAAGTACGAGAATAGGGTGATGTGGAGTTATAGATTCTCTATTGCATAATACCACAAAACAACTAATGAATCCACACCTAGAATCAGATTCAAAAGTCCAAGTTAGGTGGACTAAGGGTGAATTGAACCCATCTTTTCTATGATCTAGATAGATCAAATTATGAACACTATCTAGGATTTGATAGCTTCTAAGTTGAGTCGAGGTGTGTGAACACTCAACTACATTCATTATGAAATATTTATGTATGTAAAACTTTGGCCAAAGTAATGCATCCATCTTTGCATGCATTAGTCACTTCACTGTGCTCCAGATGGCATAATGCTTCCAGTAGTGTCATACATAGTTAGAGTGGATCTATAGTTATATGACCGTGAAGTATTATGAAGGACACAATACTAGATACTCAGATGACAAAACTAATGGTTCCTTATATCTATTCCCTTTGTGAAGGGTAGGTCTGCTTCCAGGGCGAGGGACTATTTGTCTATGGTTGGAGGAAAAGCACTCAGGTGATGCTCTCCTTCCTAAGTAGAAGACAAGCTGAGACTTATGAAGATAGATGTCAAAGTTCTTGATGTAGTACATTATTTTATATGACTTGATAGTCAAATATTATGTGTACCTTATTATTGATGCTATGAGCAAAACATTGTAAATGTATAGTGAAAGGAAATCACTAGTATGTTATCTTTGGAATTGTTGTAAATTTTAGTTTTGAAATATCCAGAAAAGATATGCATATTGATTTTGATTATGAAGTTGAATATTACTTTGCTTAACTATGATTATGTTAATCATGACCTGGTTCTTAATGTTAATCAAGTTGGTTAATTTTGGGTAATGAGAGATTGGCATGTTACACCTAAAGTCTTCCGCAATCTGTTGCTTTTAAAGATTTTTCTCTAAAATTTTCATTAGACTCTTTTAATTCCTTATCTTATCATTCTCATGCCAACATTAATCAATATGTCGAGAACTCAATATCTTGTATGTTCAATGGTTTGAAAAATTTATTGTTGTAACTCCCCCTGACCCAGTGTTTTACCTTTTAATTACTGGAGGATCCACCTACACTAGGCAGAGGTCTAGAAATATCACACACTTCCTTCTTCTTCCATACTTTGTTCATTTCCATCCTTTTCTAAGCAATATTAACTTTCTTTAGGGAAACAAGCCTCACATTCTTTCTAGAATGCCTTGTTTAATTGCACTCAGGACAGGTGCACTTTGTTTGCTAAGCATTTCCATTTTTTCTTGCCTTTGATCCACAGTTAGCTACTTTGTGGCCAAATTTATTACAAGTATAATAGTATCCATAAAAGGATTAAGAATTATCCCTATTATACCTTGGCATTTTACTTCTGCACTCAATTGTCCTATTTCCCATCTTGTTGCATGCATAACACCTAATAGAGTTCTAGCTTATCTTATGTCTACATTCAACAAATTTAAGACCAACTTTATTGCAAGTAGTACATCTTAGAGCATTTTGATTCATCTTGTTTCTACAATCCACAACTTTGTTACCAAACTTATTGCAAGCAAAATAATTGCCATTGAAGCCATGAAAATACCTGATGTGAGCTGGTTGCCTTGTAGGTTGAGGATTTTTGAAGTTCTTCTTCACATTCTTACTTTGTCTTTCGACAAGAGTGAATTCATCTTCTCTTGTAACTCTGTAATTTTTTTCCTTCAGATCTTCATTGTAGATTTCTTCCTTCTTAGTTCTAGACTTTCCTCTTGAATGAAAGTTATCATATAAGTTTGCAGAGGCATTGATCATAGGGATTTTTTCCCTTTTCAAAACCAAGACCTATTTTTTCTTTTGCTAGCTCTTAAGAGATTATTATTTCATGAAGAATATTAGTTCCTCCTTTTAGTTTTAGTCCCTTGTCAATCTATTCTTTTGCCTTTTCCAGTTCTTTCCTTAGAGTGATAACTTCTTCCTCAAGTTTTGAACATTTATCTGATTCCTCATTGAGCTTGATGTTTAAGAAATCTTCAATCCTCTTTTCTTCTTCAACCATGACCTTCATGTTTGAGATCATTTCTTCTACCTCCTTGAGCTTGTCACCTCCTTTATCTCCTATCATAGTTTTTAGTTTGTCCATTTCTTCTTTTGATTCTTTGGCCTTTGCCTTCAATTTGTCAATTATTTCTTTTGCCTTTTCAAGAATATATTCATATTCTGGGTTTAGTTCTTTTACTTCCTCTAGATCATTAAGAGCTGACTTGAGTTCTCCTTCAAGGTCTACTTCACTTTCAATTGACTCAAAGTCCCAACCTTCAAGTTCCATTGCTTCTAGATTTGGTTCTTGTACAAATATATCATTGTCCATCACTTTAGATTCCATGTGTTCAAGTGTAGGATCTACCTTAGTGGTTAAGCTTCTCAAAGGTACATGGCACTAATACCAATTATTGAACAAAATAGGGTGCTAAGAGGGGACGGGGTGGTGAATCAACACACTTAAAAAATTTAACCAAACATTTGTTGATAAAACTGAATAACTTTGAGAACATAAGGGAAAACATCCAATTCAAGAATCAACACACAACAACACTATTTTTACATGGGAAACCCTAAAATAAGGAAAAACCATGGTGAGAATTAGCTTATAATATATTATGCACATAGTAAAAGTATTACAACATTGTTTTAGGGTTGCAACCTAAGGAAGCTACTACTCCCTAATTTAATGCTCATAGCAATTACAACTTTGATCTAGGGATATAACTCAAGGAAGCTACTACTCTCTAAGTGCTCTGTTCACTGCAATGGGATTTACACAAGTAAAGTATACTTGGACTACTACAAGGAACACATCTAATTTATGCTGATAATGTAGTCTACTTTTCTATTCAATACATATATTCAAACTAATTCTGAACACTTCATTTCTTGCATTCTACTTTTCTATTTCCACATTATCATATCACTTTACAAATGAAATTTATTTGCTATAAATATCCTCCACATCATTTCAAAACACTGATTAGGTTGGCATCAAAACATCATTTAGATGAAACATGTACCTCTTCAAAAATTAGCCTCAAAACATGCACTATGATAACAAAACTTGTTGTGGACCTCAAGGCATCATTAAGGGGACCAATGCACATCTCTCCATACATTCAAAGATAAGGAAACAAATCATGATCCTCCGCACATGTCAGATACTTAACCAGCTGGCTCAAACTGTTCAACACTAATAACTGTTCATATTTATTCAGGTGGGGAGAAGCCAAAAACTCAATACAGACCAAGGATTCTTTCATACATGAGCTTAAAAACATGTATATACCTTTCAAATAATGCATCCAAAAAACAAGAAACATGCCTCTCTATAGGAGATAGGGTATTCCAGACCTTGTATAATACTTCACAACTCAAAATGTGATGTTGCAGTGAAATTAAAGACTCAAAACCTTTTGAGAATAAACTTGGACATCAATATATGCTACTTATCAGACCCACACACTTTTATTTGATGTTTCTAAAGGAGTTCAAAATATAACTTGGATAACCAGGGTTCTGGAGGATAGTTATACTTAAACTTTACTTGTAGCCATGATATTTTGATGTGGTACCAAAAAATAAGAATTATCTGCATGTGGATCATACTTGATGTACCTTGGACCATATAATACCTCCACATATGCATAGGTGATAGATCTACACATGTTTCAACTTCTATAGATCTCAACTTGTGTAGTCAGACTCCAGAACAAATTGTATTGCTTCTGTTACTTAACTACTATCTTTACGGACCACTAGACCACTTGAATCTTCATTATAACATATCTCATATATACCTTAGTCATTCATTAGAACTTCATGACAAAAAGATCTCTTTCAAGGGAATGCAGAGCATTCCATTATCTCCCCATTACTACTTTTCTCTATTCTAACTAAGTGATGGTCGATACGCTGTCCCTTGAAACTTTTCATACTTAAGATGTGAGGGATTGAAAACTTAGATATATCATGCCAATACATACAAGAAGCTATATTTAGAACTGCAAGACCAAATCTTTCTTTGCAGAGAAGTGCAAACCAATTCAAGTCGACTCTACCTTAGGATGTGCATTGTGATTGCCTTAGTCAATTTTCTACTTCTTACCCTTGAGTACGGTACTCCCAACTGATGAGGTATGTATGCATGTATGCAGGAATCATGCAATGATATAAGCATTCACCTCCACATCATGCTCAAGCACAAAACTGATCCATACTTAGACTTTTTTCTTTTCTCCCAGATTGGTCTTCCTTGACCAAAATGACACTTCCTCTATACAAATCTATCTATGCATTTCCATCTATTATATTTACATCAATGTATATTATGTTGATATCAATGATAACATATATTTCCAACAGTCTTGTAACTATCAACTACAAAACACCCTTCTAGTAATCTGATCATCTTAGTGCTTCTAATTCCCATATTAATGTATCTTCTTGGTGCTTCTAATTCCCATCTTAATATGTCTTCATACTCAACTCTGCATTGATCAAGGCATGACATCCAACCATGAACTTCAGTAACCTCATTAAATATTCAACATGACATCTAACCATGAACTATATCTTCTTTGCTAGATAGGACATGACATCCAACCATGAACACCATCGCACATCCATAATAGTGTTGACATCAATGACAACCTTATGAACCATACATGTAACATATGGCAGACATAGAACATGGCTCTAAGGAAGAAAAACCATCCTGAGAAGAAGCCATATGGTGCGAAGCACCTGAGTCAATGATCCATGTATCAGGTTGTGAAGCAACTACAACTAGGTCCTTACCCTTTCCTTTCCCCTTACTCTTTTCTCTATCCTTTGAAGACCATTCTGATGAACCTTGTTTGATAGAGTCAAGCACCTTGATATTGTTCTTCTTGAGAAGATGTTAAAGGTGATCTATTTTCTTCTTTAAACACTTATGTTCATCATGGACATGCCTTTTACAATAAGAACACTTGACCTTCTCTTTCTTAGGTTGATCACCTTTTGATGGAGATGTCTAATTAGTGGCATTTGAAGTAGTAAGTCTCTGATCTTTCTTCTTCTCTCCTTGGTTCTTTTGTTTCTTATCATGTTTGCCAAACCCTTTCTATTCTTTTGTGCTTTGATTTGCAGCCAAGACATGTGACTTAGAGGGTTTAATTGTACCCATATGAACTAGTTTATCTTGCTCCTTAGTGAGTTTTGCAGAAAACTCATCTAGAGAAGGCATTTTATAGTTCACACCTAGGACACTTTTTATGGCATAAAAGGTAGAAACAAACATAGAATAGTTTGGACCAAGCTTAGAAAAAATTCTTAAGATCATTCGTTTGTCTTCATTTTCTATTCCACACTATTTCAATTGCAATTTGATGGCTTTCAACTTTGTGAAGAAGTCTTCTATGGTCTCAAAATTGTCAGGACATAATCCTATGAGTTTATTCTCTAATTGATGACCCCTTAATTCATCTTGCTTACCAAAGGGGTTTTCTAATGTGATCCACACATCATTGGGTGTTTTAGTAGCTTCAATATGAAAAAGTAAGTCAAGAGAAACTGACATACACAGAGTACCAAAGGCTTCATCACATTTGTAAACCATGTTATCTTTTTTGCATCCTATGTGGTTTCTATTTCTAGTCCCATTGTAACCCTATGATAGCCATGTATTTTGAGATAGATTATCATCTTTGATTTCCATTCAAAATAGTTATATGGTGTTAAAATGGGAATTGTTGAAGCATCCATTTGTGTAGAAAAGTAAATTGAAATGTAGAAAGAAAAGTGCAAAAAATAGACACACAAGACACTCCCCTTTTTCACAAATTTTTGAAACAACCCCCCAAAAATTACAATGTTGGCATTTTATAATTAGTGCGATTTATAATGCAAATGTCAGATTTTTAATTCTTATAGGGCCTAGAATGGCCAAAACATTGAAACTATAGCTCAAGTACAATATGACATCAAATTGAGAGCATAAATGTGGATTACAAAAAAATATGAACCTTGGAAAAAATGGCACCAAAAATGGAGTCCGTTTGCACAAGTTATGTCTCCCGAAAGGATTCAAAACAAGAACTGTGCAACAAATTATGAGAATCTTCAATTTTTGAAAATCTGGAGCATCAAATCAGAAATCTAACTTCATCATGGCATAGAGCTCAAAATTCTACCCCAACAAAGGAGAATTGCACCAAAAAATACCTTTGTATGGTCGAGAACGAGCCTTCTGAAGTTGGCCTACGATTTTGAAAATTTCAATGGTGAGGGGTCAAGCTTGGAGTATGAGGATGGATGAAGTCATGATGATGTTAGCAAGGAATATTTCAAGATTCTCCCAGAATGTTCTACTTCACAAGAATATTCCAAAACCACCCTTCAAAAATTTTAAAACCACTTTTAGGGGTCAAAACTACCCTTTACAAAATCAAAACATCCTGTTTTTGGAGGGAACCCACTTTGGGGTAGAAAATGGTTTCTGTTGGCAATTAGTTAACAAATAGCATTAAATGTAACTACTAGCATTAACTATGACTACTAGCAGTTAATTTAACTGCTAGAGGTTAACTGCTAGCAATTAACTAACACTGTGTAATTTTTTAATTAAAAATTCTGTACGATACAACAGTAAAAGCATTTGGTTCAAAAAATTGTCAAGTCCATTTTTGATGATTTGATAGTTGATCTTTAAGTTTTTGGGCCTTTTGAGTGCAATGGTGAGGTTCATGTGGGCTGAAAATGCATCAAAATATCAACTACCTCCAAGAATCCTTTAAAACGCTTGTTTTCCCTATTTTTCAACTGGGTCCTCCAATCTCTGATTTTGATGAAATGAAAGCCAATATTGACTTTGTTGAGCCTTCTGAACACTATGGAGATGTTGAAAAAGCCTCTAAGATTACCAAATATCTACAATCACCCATATCTCAAAGGAACACAAATATGCAAACCAGTGTAATAAAGATGCTTATTTTTCCTCTAAACTATTCTGATTCTCTAGATCATCTGAGAATGCAAGAGAAGAGCATATTGGGTTTTTGAAAAACTATTAGCAATCTAAAAGTCCCAAATCTAGATCAAATATCAAGATTATAAAAAATGAACTAAATCAAACAACAAGCTCTGATACCATGTTAGATTCTACAAGAAGCGAGAATCAAGCCAGGATCTTATGTCGGTCATAGATCACATACACTCCAGTCAAAAAATGATTGAAGATCAAAATAGAAAAATGGAGAGAGAATCTTGAAAGAGAGAATCAAAGAGACAACTACAAGAGAATTTTGAGAATATTCAAATGACTCTCCCTTAGCTAGTTATTGAACTAGTTAATGTGAGAGGAGAGTGTTGTATATATAGAAAATAATGGGCAAATACATCCAAGAGGTGTAATAACTCCAACTACCCAAAATAGGTGGAAGTTTTACCTACTTGGTAAATGTCAAAACATGTGGCATAACCTCCTCAAGTAAAGACAGAAAATAGGTTATGAGAGGTGGCACATAAAGCCAAAAGAGGGTGTGAAACCCAACTACCCCATAACCTACTCAAGTAAAGATAGAATAGTGGTTATGAGAGGTGGCACAATAAGCCAAAAGAAGGTGTGTAACTCAACTACCCATGTGTTGGAGAGAGTGACACATATAGCTAATGTATTTCACCACATGTCTTCATATTAACCACATCTAATAAACCTAAGAAAGATTAATAATGTGTAGGAAAAAGAAATATCCCTAAGGAAAATACAAAGCCTACACTAACACTCTAGGCTATTTTGTAAAGGGGTTAACACCCTCATTTTGTTACTTACCATAATAAAAAACATTTTGTAGTTCTAGAAAAGTAACTAATTCTTAAAGCATACATACCAATAAATGTGACATGACTGGAATTGTATCACAAGATCCCTAAATAAATTCCTACTAGTCATGTAGACATCTAATCATGCAAGTACCAACTTGATAATACCTTCTTATAGTTCATACAAATAAAACCATTCCTTTATAGTACTATAACCTACAATAGTTGATTCCATAAATTACATTTAGGTTATAGGTTGAAAAATAGATATCGATCTTGGCCTCAACTTTGAAGAATTTCTCTAATTTAGAAGACTCCCATTTCTTTACAGCTACCTTTTCAGATTCACCTTCTTCTTAGTGATCCTTGAAATGTGTATTCTTTCTATCAAGGCATGGATCATGTTCTCTAGCCTAACAATCTTTCCTTCCATAATGTATATTTTGGCCACATCTTCTTCAAACATTTATAATCTAGCTTCTCCATTATCTTCTCTCACCATTTACATTGTCCTTAACCACTTCCTTGATTCAATTTTGGGCTCGAAATGCACTAGATTCCTTTCCTACTCAATCTAGTAGATAACATAAACTTGTAACCCTTGCAACAAACAAATACTCAAAGGATATAATTATTTTAATACCCCTTGATCCATAAACTAGGGGATTAAATCTCACTTTGATATTAGCAAACATATGCTTTATTCAAAGAACTCTAATAAATCCTTAAAGTACACTATTAACCACTTAAACATGGATACCATATAGGTCCATAGATGTAAAGACATGCAAATCAAGTAAATATAGAGATCTTAACACACACACATATGTAGAAAATAATAATTAAAACATACAAAAAGTTGATCACATAAAATTTGCCTCGGAGAAAACCAAACTTAAAGTAGAAAATCCATATCTAGATAGAAAATACCCTTTGTTCCAATATGAACAAGTTGTTTACAATTGTTTAGAGTTCTAGTGTGCATCAACAAGCTTGCACATTGATTTGAGAGATTCTATTACCAATAACACATTCCCACTTGAATTCAAATTCACACACTTTCATAGTCATGAATATGGACTACAAACACCATACATCAAAGATAACTACTTCCCCAACATATAAAAGTAACTTGAACTTCCTACAACCTCCTAAGCTTGATAAGATGAAAAAGCAAATGCCAAAAAGGAAGATCAAACAATCAAATGCTTTGATTTTTACTTGTTTGCATCAAGAAGTGTTCACCAATTGTGCTTGGATGAGTTTAACCATTGCTAGCAATTCACAATGGTGAACATGTTCACCTCTGGGTGCAAGAAATTAATTCACCAAAGTAGGTTTTTTGGGTCATTTAGGGTTTGAAACATTGAACTAACTTTTTGAAGATGTCCCATTCTATCTTTGATCATCCTTAGCCATTATCATAGCTCCTTCTCAATGATAGAATGATGAATTCACTCTCCAATTAACACATAACACTAAGACCCAATTTTATTGGATCAAAATCATTTTCCAATTGAAAAATAAAATTATATAGCTTGATTCCATCACCTAATCAACTTGAGAAATGCTTCTAATTAAAAGAAAATAAATCAATCAAGATGCATTTGATATGAATAAAAACTACTCTTCATTATACCACTTTTATACATGTAAGAACATTCACCACGAGCCCACCATCTAAGCTCTAAGAATATCATTTCATGTTGAAAATAAATTATCCCCATGAGCTACATGCTTTCATGCTCTATAATTTGCATGAATTAATCCTTTCTTGATCTAAGCACTACAATAATTAAGTATGCCATAGAATAATATCCAACATCAAGATATTAATATTTAGTGGGTACCTTAGGAGTGGATGATTTAGATGAAAGCAATGAATTTGCATGTGTAGAGTCAAAAATCACATACTTTATAATTTCCACTCTATATTATACATTTAATTTAGTGTCCACTATACCTTAGTATGCTTTAGTACTCACTCAGCCTAATTTCAAGCCTAAAACCCTTCACTAAGATTACATGATTACCATGATGCAAATTTTGTATCATTTTCTTATTATTTTCCACCTTTCTACAAATATCTCTCCACCCAAAAACTATTGTGATCATGGTAATGACCTTGGTCACTAGCATGATCATAGTAGTGTTTACACACAAACCACCTTAAAGAATTTAAAAATATGATTCTTTTGGCCTTTCTATGTTTTTAACAGGATATCTCAATTTAAAATTTATAAAGACATATTTTAATCCTTATTTTGTCATCTTCTAATCTCTCTTGAAATTTTGAATACTTCTTTTATGATTTAAATTATTGGCTTCTTCTTCCTCTCAACTTTTTGGCTATTTTTTGCATTCTTGACATTTCCTATAACTCTTAGTTGTTCTCATTACTAATATCTTTACAACAATTCTTCCATAGCCAAAAATATGCAGATCAATCCCTATCCTCCTTCCATGGTATCCTAGTGAATCCATTTCCTTTATTCTCCTCTATTAGTAGGGCACTACACACCTATAGAAAAACCTATTACGATTTTATTTTCTAGGTCACTTTTGTTTGTGTGCCAAAAACTAGTTTTTAGAGCTCTTATTCCAACTTTTTCTAGAATTCAACCACATCAATCAATGAATTAGGGATTGTATTCCTCACCTCTTTTTATTTTAGTATTTTAACATATGGCACTTTTCATTCTCATCTCTTTTGTCTTATAGTTAGCATAGTACTTCATTTACTATATCGACTTATATGTGTGTGTGTTGGGGGGGGGGTAAATGATCATGTTTACTAAATACCATACAATTTATGATATAAACTAAATATTACACTTAGGATATTTTAAATTTATCCTACAACATGCAACACCATCAAAAAATAGGTAACACAATTATTTGTCTTAGATCATTCAATGGAAGTAGGTTGTCTTAGCTCATTCAAGGTTGTCATAGCTTGATGATTTCAATTGAAACATAAATAACTTTATATAATTTGCAAAAATGGTAGTCCATGATCATAAATGGAAGTAGGTGAATCTAAGGAGAGTAGAGACATAAATGTTATCCCACAAAAAATGTATGACACCAGCAATTTAGGGCTTGAGGTAGCACAAAAATGATAAACATGCCTATAGTAGTGAAAAAAGGATTGTATGATCCAAAATTAGCATTCATGTACACCCAAACCAAGGAAATGGCTCCTAAATAGAAATACATGTGATCCCAATACATCTCCTTAAGAAGCATTAACCAACTGTACTGTTGGGCAGGTACTGTGCTGACAGTACCTTGTCCTTTTTTGGACAGGTTTTAGAAATAAATAAAAAAATGAAAAGGCATCGTACCTTTCTAGGGTTTCATTCTTTATGAGTTTTAAAAAAAAAACAATAAAAAAACTTCAAAGTTTAAAAATAGAAAAGGTTAAGGGTTTTATTTTTAAAAAAATAAAAATAAAAAATCTTTATTTTACATAAATCCCTCTCCAGCCCAGAAGCAGGTCACATCAGTGACCAGGTGCCAGTAATAAGGGGTTAAGTGAAAGCCCCTCTTCAATGAGCTTTTTAAACCAATAAGCAATTTTCACACCTCATTATCTTGGTCATACGGACACGTATTTCTGTGGTTTTTTTTAAAAATAGGCTAGAATTTCGTGATCTACATTGTGGTGAAATTGGGTTTTTCTCAAAATTCTTTGTTTTTTCATAAAATTAATTTTCTCACTGCTGTCTCTGTCTCGTCATAGTTTTTAGACCTTCCAAGCTTCATAACTTTCACAAATGGACTCGGATTCAGGTGATGTTTTTTTTTAAAGTTGCTATTTTTCTGTCCTCTACATAGTGGTAATATTGTTTCAAGGAGTTTTTGAGTTCTATTTTTTAAAGTCCACTCATTGGCCCATCTTCAATCTATGACTTCAAACACTTGCTAACTTTTGAGTTTGTGTGGACCTAATATCACTTGTTGCAACTTCTTATAAATCAAACAAAGTAAATTGGTTTCTCTAACATGTGCATGTAGGACGAGCTTTGAAGAAATTGACAAATCTATCTCATTAAGTCTTAGAAACATATTGCTTTCTTAAGGGACAATTGAACACTCATCTTTGCAAACTAAGTCTGAGGAACATATTGCCTTCTTAAGGGATAATTAAACAAATCACTTTTGCAATCTAAGCCTTAGGAACATGTTGCTTTCTTAAGGGACAATGGACATGTATGCAAAAATACCTCAATTTTCTAAGGGACAATGGACATGAATGCCAAACACTTCAATTTCATAAGGGAGAATTGACAACTACAATCGTGTGTGTGCCTAATCTAGTTGCACCTTATTTTTCTTATAACGGGGCAATTGAACCTTTGTTTGACATGCTTGCTCTTACATTTCAGTTATTCCTTTAGAAGGGCCTACTTTTGGATTGCACTTCAACCACAAGGGATGACCCTAAGCAGAGTTTTCCTTTGAACCTCTATATAAGAGGGATAAGGTGAAAGCCAAGTACTAACCAACGTCAGCCTTACCTTGTGGTGCCAAACTAAAAAGAGGTGTACTAGCTCTTTGTGGAAACAATTTTCACATTGAGCAAAGTGTTTGATACTCTTAGTAGGATTGGTTAAAGCTTTTAGTAGCTTGTCACATTGCTTGTAAGGCATTGGTCCCTCAAAGTTACTAAGAACCATTCTAGATAGTGACTACCTGATCTACCTCCGAACGTTGCAGTAATCATCAGTACAAGGGGAATCGATTTAAGCCCTTAAGATACTCACCATTGGCTCCCTTGAGAAGAGATAGTATTCCCTTGGCCATAAAGCTCTGGTGACCTACTTGAGCTTTCCAAGGGGAGGGTGAGATATCCCTACCTATCATCTCTTGTAAAGATACTAAATGTCTAACACCTTTATGGAATGACATTTTTAGCGACAGAGTATTAAGTTGTGAGCTGATCTACTGCAATGAAACCTTGTCTCTAGGGATAAAAAGTGCTTGATATTTGTTTGCAAATTGTCTTAGACCTGTGGAAACATTTGGCTTTTTTGTAAGCCTTGAACATGTACTATCTATTGTGTCAGTCCCTTTTTCCAACTTTGTTTGCTATGTTTTCTCTTGCCAAAGCAAATCTAATCAGAACCATAACCAAATCTATCAAAATTTGCCTTTTAAAGCATCAGACACTACTTCAGCACCTCTGGTATTTCAGCAGCTTGCCCTTGGTGGTACAGTAGATCACTTTTGGTCACCGTAGCTCACCTTTGGTATAGCAATACCTCACCTTTGGTAGCTCAGTCCATCGCCTTTGGTTTTACAGTAGCATGCTTTTGGTTGCACAGTCCTGCGCCTCTGGTCAAACAGTATAATGCTTTTGGTCCAGTGATTTGTGCATCAAGAGTTTTTGTCTTTTCTCAAAGCACAAGCAGAATCTCAGCATTACTCTTTTGTCCTAGTGTATTCCATGGTAACCACTAGGATCGAACAAACTATGAAGTCCAAGCAAGTTGTCCCTAGGAAGCACAAATCGCCTCCTCATACACTGCAATCAGGCCGTCTCAACATTACTCCCAAGGTTACTCCTAGGACACCTACGAAAAAATCAACCATCTCTCTGAACATGCCACACCTTGACCAACCAAGCAATTCTCAAGAAGGTAGGGTCCCTTTTGTAAGCACACCTCACTATACCACCGGCATGCCTCCAGATTTTATACCACAAGGATATACTATTGATCAAGTCCCATCTCAAGAAGGTAGGGTCCCTTTGGTAAGTAAACCTTACGATACCACCGGCATGCCTCCAAATTTTGTGCCACAAGGATATACTATTGATCAAGTCCCATCTCAAGAAGGTAGGGTCCCTTTGGTAAGTATACCTCACTATACCACTGGCATGCCTCTGAATTTTGTTCCACATGGTTATACCGCAGATCAAGCCCCATCTCAAGAAGAGCGACACTCTGAAATAGGTCAATCCTCTCAAGAAGATGGGCAAGATCTTGATGAATTTATACAATATCCTAGAGTAGTAGCCGCCTTTGATAAAATCCTTAGTGAGAACCAAGATCATTTCTTTTGCTTGCTCACAGAGCAAGGAGCCAAATTACCCAAAGGTTTTGATATATCCATGCTTAGCAAGCCTAACAACACCCACGACACCCTACAAGCAGTACAAACCATGTCAACGGTGACCACGCCCTTACCCGAACAAGGCTCACAAGGGAGAACGATTGCACAATATGAGAATCCCCTTTATCAAAACCCAACAGGAAAGAGGGCCATATCACTACTTCTGACTCCTATGGAGATCTACAAAAATCAACAAGAAACTCTCCAATGTCAAGCAGAGCTAGCTAAGCAAGCCACCTTAGCTCGATCAAATATACAACAAACTCCTAAAGTGTCCACACCAATCGCAAGTGGAATTTTGGTTACCCCATCACGAATAGGTTTCCCACCAAATTACAATCCAGGGAACAACTATGTAGCCATGCAAAAAGGGTCTCAACAAATACCACCTCCCATATCATCAAACCTTCATGTCTCTCAACCAACTAGAGTCATGCAATCCCAAACACAATATTCTTCTACACTCATCCTTAATCAACCTTAACCATCACAAAATACATCTACCCATGTCCCTCCTCCACTACATTCATCAGCACTAAATTTCTTTCACACATTACCTAGCCACCCTCAACATTCCCAAAGTCTAACTTCCCAAAGCTATGTTTTGCAATCCCAACCTAACCCAACAAACTTTAGCTTTCGTCCACCAAATTCTTTTCTTCAACCATCACAAAGCCAACATTCTTACCTAGCACCACCCCCACCTCCTTCAAATCAAAGCATCCAATTCCAACCCAATCTGAACCCAACGTACAACGCATATGATCCCAACCAATCATACGACCCTTATAACACCACTACCCATGGATTACACTACAATCTTCCGTATGGGCAACAACAACCACTTCTAGGACAATAGGAGATGTTTCCAACCCCTCCCACAATGATGGAGCTAAAAATCATGAAAGTTCAACAACAACTATTTGATCTTACGTTTGGCCACACCAAGAAGACCTTCTCTTTAGAGGAAGCATGTCCTTATCCTTTTGATTGGTCATTACCCATGATCCCTTTTCCTCAAAATTTCACTATTCCCAAGTTTGATAAATACAAAGGAAAAGGTGACCCAAAAGACCATATTAGGGAATTCTATCTTGCTTGCTTCGAGGTCTCACATAATGACATGTATCTTATGCGTCTCTTTCCTCGCAATCTTGGAGGTCATGCTATAGAATGGTTCTCACACTTACCCATGGGAATCAAGTCTTTTAACGAACTTGCAGAGAAATTTGCCACCCATTGCTCCTACAATGCAGAGCATGGGATCTCCATGACTGACCTATGCAACAATAAAGAGAAAAATGATGAAACTTTTATTTCTTTCCTTCAACGATGGAGACAAATGGCTAGCAAATTCCTGTTCAAGATTCCTAAAAAACAACTTGTTAGCATATTTGTGTAGAACCTCAACCAAGAGTTAGGTTTTCATTTACAAATTCTTAGTGCTACAACCTTCGACAAAATCACATACAAGGGAATCAACATCGAAAAGGCCCTCATTGCTAAGGGTGTGGTCAAAATATTCAAAGAAACTAAAGATAATGCTCCTCAACACCAAACGAATGATAAACCCAAATATTGGAACAAAAACAAAAATGTGGTCAATGATGGGGTGGTCGACTCTAAACATGTCCAAACATTACAAATACGGCTTCAGCTTTCCAAACCAAGTCAACCTCAACAACAACAACAATAGCGGAAACCATATAAAAACCAATAACAACAACAAGGATGGCCTCAATAAGATTACCCTCCACAGCATCAATTCACTCCCTTGGGAGAGCCCATAGAATCAGTCTTATAGAAGCTCTTACACAAAGGCCTTGTCATCTTACCTGATGCTCCCCCGTATGGCGAACCGGTTTACAAAACTATATGGTACAGAGAAAATGAATACTATGAATTCCATAGGAGCAAAGGGCACAGAACTGCATCATGCATGAAACTCACCACCTAATCCAAAATCTCATTGAAGGAAACCAAATCTCCCTTGAAGATGATCCACCAGCTCAACACACGAACAAAGACCTCCACATGTACAAGGAACCATTCCCTCACCATGGTCCACCTCCCCCTCAAGATAAAGGTAAAGGTGTCAATCATGCTTCCACTTCCGTTGACTCCATTGTGGGTCATTTTGAAGAGAGTCAAGTATCTACCCTCACAATCAAAGGCAAATCTACGGATTGCATTGTTACAACTCGTCGTGGTCATGTCACCATTCGTGGTTCTACACCTAGTCTCCCAGCTCAATTTGATTATAATCTTGTCGAACATCTAGGGAAAATGCCATCATAGATCTCTATCTTGGGCCTTCTACGGTCATCACCTACACATAGAGTGGTGCTAGAAAAAGCCCTCCAAGAGTCTTCGGTTCCTAACAACATAGCGGTCGTAGATTTCTGAGCTCTAGTATTGCCTCACCCTATAATGTGGTCTTCTTAGAGAAATACCTCCCATCCCATGATCCGTGTCACAATGATGCCCTTCATATTGAGGTTCTCATCCATAAACGCAAAATCAAACATATACTCATAGATGGTGGTGCTGGTCTCAACATCTATTCTCTAAAGTTACTTAAGCAATTGGGATACTCTGAGGATCATGTCAACACTGATCAAAGTATTACAATCAAGGGATATGATGATGTTGGACGCCGTTCAAAAGGTGTTATCCACTTGCCTATACAACTGGGCCCCCTCATGCTTGAAACCAGGTGCCAAGTCCTTGATATTGAGCTGCCTTACAACATTATCCTATGCCGCCCATGGATCCATGCAATGAAATCTATTCCCTCCACGTACCATCAGTCTCTAAAGTTCCCATTCAATGGTACAAAGATAGCTATCCCAGGCAACCCTAATCCTTTTGAATTTTACTGGGTCTTGCAAGGCAGTTATAAGAATTGCAACCAAGTGCCTCAAAATGACAAAGCCCTTGAATCCCCACTATATGTCGATCTTGAAAATATGACAGAAGCCTCTACAAGTGAACCTAATCCTCTTCCTAAAATTAAAGCTCACATCTGTGATATAGGCTTTGGCACTTATGATATCTCAAAATCTTGTTGTGTAGGGCGGATGCCTTTATCCCCTAAATCTTACAGCCAGTCGCCCATCGCCAAAGCAACCAAAAAAGCAACTATTCCTCCCCCAACATTTTTACCCCATTTCCAACAGGGAAAATCATTGGAAGAGGAAACTATTGAGGACATCTCTTCTTGGCTCTATAAGGAGAAAGAACCAGTCACAATACTAGTCAAGCAATATGGCAATGGCTTAAGGATAGTAAAAAACATGGGCTATAAAGGCAAAGGTGGCCTTGGGAAATAGAATCAAGGAACAATGGAGCCCATTAATGTGACAAAGAAACTAGACAAGAAGGGGTTAGGATTTTGTAGAAAGGTACCGCGTGCCTTGGACATCAAGGGTATCCTCGACAAGGTGGCTAAAACTTCTCTTGTAGATTCAACGTTTAATGAGGATACCATTGATGACTCTTCCCTCCATATGACTGACCTATTTATACAATCCTCTGTATTTATGCTATCCTCCATATCCCTAACATCCACCACAAACACCCAGAAAGTAACACTTGTCTACCCTGAACTTATCGATTGGGACCAACAAGGGTCCCCTGTTATAGATGTATTTCAGAATGACAAAGTTATAGCTGAGTTCATGGGACTTTGGGAAGGTATCCCTCTTAGTGATCATAAAGCAAGTTTTGTAATGGAACTAGAGCCAATAGCTTATTTTGGTGAGAATGCCAAATCCTCCAGTCACAAAAGTAAAAATAAAGAAAGATCTCTAGGTGAAAACCACACTGTGGCACCCCCCGATCACAAAATAGTAAAAACAAAGGACGTATCCAAAGGTGAAAACCCAACTATGGCACTTGAGGATGGAGGATTTGACCTTCCCCTACCATCTAAGTATCAAGAGAAGTCCGCTCTTCTAGTGGAAGATTCTACAGAGATAAAGCTTGGCACAGAGCAAAATTTGAAGAACACATTCCTGGCAACATCATTATCAGAAACAAAGCACAGGAATCTTAACAATTTCTTCCTACAAAGAACCATCAACTTTGCATGGATCTATGCAGATATGCTAGGGCTAGACCCTAAGCTAGTAGTTCATTATCTCACAGTTGATCCAAAAGTGAAACCAATCAAGCAAAAGTTGAGGAAGATGCACACACAGATAGCTCTCTTAGTAAAGATGGAAATATAGAAGCTGTTAGATGCAAAGTTCTTCTGACCTATTGACTATTCAGATTGGGTCTCAAACATTGTACCTATTTCTAAACCCAATGGGCGCATCCGCATGTGCAATGATTTTAGAGATCTTAACAAAGCATGTCCCAAAGATGACTTTCCATTACCAAACATTGATATTATAGTAGACTTGACAGTAGGTCATGAAATGATTTCTCTCATGGATGGATTCTCCAGCTACAATCAGATAAGGATAGCAGAAGAAGATCAAAACAAAACAACTTTTACTTGTTTGTGGGGTAACTATTGTTGGTGTGTCATGCCATTTGGTCTAAAGAATGTGGTGGCCACTTATCAAAGAGCAATGACAGTGATATTCGACAATCTCTTTCATCATATCAGGGAGGACTATGTGGGTGACATACTAGCTAAATCCTCTAGGGCAGATCAAATACAAGTTCTAGGAAAGATCTTTGACAGGCTTGAGAAATACCAAGTGAGACTCAATCCAAAGAAGTGTGCCTTTGGTGTAACATCAGGGAAGCTGTTGGGATACATTGTATCTCGTAGAGGTATCGAAGTAGACCTTGCAAAAGTAAAGGCTATAGTGGAGATGCCTCCACCAAAGAACCTCAAAGCATTAAGGAGCCTTCAGGGAAGGTTACAATCCATCAGGCATTTCATCTCACAGCTAGTAGATAAATGTCAACCATTTCAACACTTGCTCTGAAAGGATGTCTCATTCCGATGGGATGATAAGTGTCAAGCAGTATTTGATCAACTCAAAGAGTATCTGGCTACACCTCTAGTATTGGTTCCACTAGTTGCTGATAAACTTTTGATATTATACATCTCGACTACAACTTCGGCCCTAGGGGCCTTGCTAGCACAACATGATGAATCAGGAAAAGAGAATGCAATTTATTATATCATTCAAACCTTGGTGGGATATGAACTAAATTATTCACCAATGGAAAGGGCTTGTTTAGCAGTAGTGTTCACTTCCCAAAAGATGCAGCATTACATGCTAAACCAACACATAAATCTTATATTCAAAATTGATCCCTTGAAGTATTTACTAGCAAAAGAAGCTCTCACAGGTAGACTAACTAAATGGGTCATGATCCTTAGTGAGTTCAACATTGAATATACAAATCGTAAAGTGATCAAGGGACAAGCCCTAGTAGATCAACTAGCAGAAGCACCCATGACAGATACACACCCTATGGTAGCAGACTTTTTGGATGAGAATCTCTTCACTCTTTCCAACTCAATAATGTGGAAGTTGTACTTTGATGGTTCCTACACACAGCATGGATCAGGGGCCAGCATCTTATTTATCACACCTCAAAATGACTATATTCCAAAGTCATATTGGCTTGCATTCCCTTGCACCAACAACATAGCCAAGTATGAAGCACTCCTCATAGGTCTCAATACAGCAGTTCAATGGGGCATCATAGAATTATAGGTATATGGAGACTCACAATTAGTCATTCTCTAGGTCACAGATGAGTACCAAACAAAAGATGCAAAGTTGGTCCCCTACAAGCAACTAGCGGATGCCTACAAACCACACTTCTCTAGCATCACATTTGAGCAAATTCCAAGAGAGCACAACAAAGCGGTAGATTCTATGGCTTCTGTAGGGTCACTCATTAACATGCCTATAAATACACAGAAATGTGAATTCTTGATCAAGCAATTATTGATACCCACCATCAACGTTCTAGTTACTAAAATCATTTGCAAACTTGTTGGTCCCAATTCCCCATGGTACGAAGATATCTACGAATACCTTAAAAATAACACCTTTCCCTCTGACCTTTCATCCACCCAACACAAAATTTTTATCCTTCAATCCTCTTCTTACACCATTCTGGGTGATACACTATATCGCCAGAGTCTTGATGGTATCCTCTTACGATGTCTTAACGCGGAAGAAGCCGAAGCCACCTTACGAGACATACACGAAGGTGTCTGTGGCGCACATTCCACTGGTCCTAATCTCTCTAAGAAGATACTCAGAACAGGGTACTACTGGCCTGTAATAGAACAAGATGCTTTACAGTTTGCTAAGAAGTGTCTACAATGCCAGTAGCATGGAGATTTGATTCATGCACTAGCTCATGAACTACAACCTGTGACAACTCCATGGCCTTTTTCTCAATGGGGTCTCGACCTTGTAGGACAAATCCATCCATCCTCATCCAATGGCCATAAATTCATTATTATTACCACTAAGTATTTTATGAAGTGGGTGGAAGCCATTCCCATGACCTATATCACCAATAAGCAAATAGCCAAGTTCATCCTTAACTACCTCATTTGCTGGTATGGTATCCCCCAAGCCATTGTCATTGATAATGGGAGACCATTTAAGAGCCAAGATGTCCATGCCTTGTGCACACAATACAATATCCAACATTTCTTTTCAACTCCCTACTATCCACAGAGTAACGGCCAAGCTGCCTCAAGAAAACGGTCAATGAAGCTGGTTGTGATTGGCACCTGCAACTCAATCCTACCCTAGGGGCCTACCGCACTAGTATTAGAACACCAACTGGTACCACACCCTATGCTATGGTCTATGGATCTAAAGCCATCCTACCTATAGAGGTCGAGATCCCATCCCTTAGAGTATCCATGCAAGACCTGATCGGTGGAGAGGAGTATCACACTTCCAAATTAGCTGAACTAGAACTACTAGATGAAAGGTGCCTTGTTGCGCTTAATCATCTCCATGTCTATCAAAACCACCTCTGACGTAATTACAAAAAAAAGATCAAAGAAAGACGGTTTCAAGTTGGTGATCTTGTACTCAAGGAGAATCACATAAATCAAGCAGACCGAGAAAAGAAGGGCAAGTTTGAGCCTAACTGGTTAGGTCCCTTTATTGTGACAGTGGCATATGGATTGGGAGCTTATACTTTAGCTACACCTGATGACATTCCTCTGGATGAGCCACTTAATAGTGTCCATCTCAAGAGGTTCTATACCTGATCCTCATAGTATTCCAAAAGAAAATTCGTCCTCTGGTGAAAACCTGGCAAACATGCGCCTTAGATAAGTACCATAGTGAAAACTTGGCAAACAGGCGCTATGTGTAGAGTTGGCATCCATCATCTATTGAGTCCTATTCATTCCATGTCTAGTTCACCAACAAGCTTCATCCATCCATCCATAATAAAACCATTGACCTTGTTTGCATTTCCATCTCCCTATGTAGTATAGCTTGGAAATTTGTCAGTGTCCATCATCGTCATCCCACGCCTTGATCTGTGTCAGCAGTTATCACTATCTTGTCCTAGGTCAAGCTTTCTATGTCTTTTTCATTAGTCATCCATGCAAATTCCTCTACCAGAATGGGGGCAACTCTTTCCTTAACCTAGGTCTAGGAATGGATCCTTGTTCGTGGTTCACAATCACTTCAATCTTTCTCCTTTCTGCAGATAGCATCCTTTAATAGACACATCGCTCCTATGATAAGGCTGTTATCTTCTCAACACTTTTCCTACATCATCACAACCACCAGAACTACATATTATCTCTTCTCAATCTTAAGGTACCTTGATCCCATGGATATGGATATGTAGGCAGTCTGGAATATGAAGGAAGTTTCCAGTACTTAGGTACATAAGATCTCCTCCTTTCACCTTGACACATCTCATCACTCTATCCAGAACTACGTATTATCATTTTTCATCTTTCCTCGTAATGTGCCTTGATCCTGTGGATACAGGGTATGTAGGTAATCTGGAATACGAAGGATATTTCTAGTACTCAGGCACATACGATTCATCATTCTTCACCCATCTCAACCTATTAGCGTGTCACCTTTCTGGTCTTCCATTTATCACAATCCATTCACCTAGACTTGACTAACTCAAGCAGCAAAAGCAACAAGCTAGCGCATCCTTTCAAACCAAAAGTTCTTAGCAAACCTAAAGCAAAGCAGCTTGCTTCTAGAGTCATCTACTGTCCTATTCAAATTGTCAACATCAGCTAAGTCCAGCTTAATCAAAGCACCAGATCAACAAGCTTATCTTCTATAGAATGTTACATTGTCGAGACCAACACACGCGTCTCCTACAACATGTAGCATCTCCTACAACAAGGCATTGTCTTTTTAGGTAGATAACACCCTTTAACAGACACATTGCTCCTACAATAAGGCTATTATCTTACCTATCCAATCTATCCTGAGCAACCTCTTTGGCAAGAGAATATGTTGGTTGTATGTTTACTTTGTAAGTCAGTCAATTTGCTTTTTGGTTTATCTTTTGTTCCTTTTTCCATTACCTATTCAAAGCTACCTTGATTTATCTATAATCTTGGTATGTTGCGATGCAGTACAGATTGGGGGCATAGTCATTGCTTTTGTATGCTGTGTTTGAGGAATGATCTTTGGTATCTTTCTTAACATTATATTTATCTTGTGTGTGTTATGTTCTAGCATCTTACATATTTATTATTCTTCTTGAATTTACATGTATTGAAGTTTATTTTATGTTCAAGACTCTAGCTCATTCACATGTACAACAAGGTTATATTATGTCTAAGGGGATCTAAGTTAAATCCACTTGCTTGCTGATGATGGGGGTAAATCATAAAACACACAATAACATAAATTGCACACAGAAAATAGAATGATATTTTATTAATATGGGAAAAACATTACAGTACAGAAGCTCAAATAAAATCAGAGGATGAATCCCCTACAGGCTGCAACACATTACAGCTCCCTCTCTCAAAACTCTAGAATCTTCACCCTTCTGTAATCCCCAAATCAACTAGGGTTTCTAATTTCCCGCCTTTCTTGACTCTACACCTTCCCCCTTAACTCTAATACCCTAAGGGTTCCTAAAAATGGTTATATATAGCCCTTTTGGCAACCACCAACTTAATTTCGAAATTTGCATCTCCCTCCAAAAATAGGTCAACTTCGCGGGGCCATAACTTTCGATCTGACTGTTGGATTTTCAATTATAATACCTTTTTGGAAAGCTCTCGAAAAGACGATGGTGCGCCAAGTAGTGCTAATAGGTAGACTACTTGGGGTTCCCACCAAATTTCGGGCCCATCCGAAGCCTCTAAGTGCCTCAAATTTGACTTTAAATATTTCAATAGAATTTTTGGAATTTAAAATTTTAGTACACAAATGACAAATGATATTGAAGTGATTTCTTCACCATTAGCTTCAATTCACCATTCTGAAGGTCTGTGTAAGATTTTCTATCCAACCGTGCACAAATGTAAACTTACTAAAAATAGTAACCCTGCCAAATTTAGTCCTTATTGAAAAGAAACAACACATTTTATTATTATTATTATTATTATTATTTTTGGTTGATGCAAGATTGCTCTTACACCCTAGATGCTCCTGCATCACTTGCAGAGTCAACGTCCATGCACTCAGATATCACAGCACCTTGGTCTTTTATACCTTGGTGGAAAACTATCCATGTGCTATATCAAAAATAAGGATTACTCTTTATAAACATTGGTGAAACCATTGCAACAAGCTCATCCATTTTTCCATGGCTTTATATAGTTGTTCAAGCAAAGATCAATCAACAGTCTTTCTCTCATGTTATCTTCTATCTCCTTTCTTCTATCTATCATCAACCCAACCTCATCTATCTCCAACAAAATCTTCTAGTCGAGCGTTAACACAGTTCTTATGTCGCTTCCCTATCTTTCCTCTCAAGGGGGCACCCTATGCTAGCTACGCAGGGGCAACTAGCTACACTGGGGCATCAAAACTTGTATCATGCCTTCAACAATCAATTTCTTTGATGCAACACTGTAAACTGCATTGCATCAAAGAAGGGCAAAATGTAGACACCCTAAAATGACCATGTCTTCGAATCACTTGCATTTCGTCTAATCTATCACATCACCTACATTTCAACATTAATTAAATAATCTAATTATTTAATTAATTTCATCAAATTCTTCCAAAACTTCAAAATTCAACTTTAGTTAAATAAATCCCCTTTATTTAATTAATTTCAGCAAAATCAACCTAATTCTTCTAAAATTAAATAATTTTTATTATTTAATTAAATCATTATCCTCTTTCATATTTCAAGTCTTCATTAATTAAATAAATAAATTATTTAATTAATTCGTCTAATTCTATCTTATCTATAATTAAATAGTTCTACATTATTTAATTAAATCAATTGTTCTTCTAAGTTTAAATAAATCATGCAAATTTATTTAAATTGTCTCAATCCTCTAAAAATAAATAAAATCAAATATTTTATTTATAATCTTCTGTTCCTCAATCATGCACAAACAATTGAATAAATTTATTTATTTAATTTCGGTTATCCTTCCAATTCCTCTTAAAATATCTTGTTAACTCATGTGCACAATCAGTTTTATTTTTAGAATTCTAAAAAAGGCAAATTTACAAGTTGAGTTATCTATTCAATCAATCTTGATTTCATCATATTTTACTAAAAATATCCTTATGGATTAACACATGTTGTGTGCACATTCATCATGGTTATTTGTTTTATCTCCTCCATTGATTCTTTTGAATTATTTGGACTGTTGATTGATTTCTATTGAAACCTATATAAAACCCCCTCATCTCCTTCACAAATCCTCTTCGATCACTTATTCTTAGGCATCCTTTAATAGCGCTTTGAGCATACATCGCATCGCTTGAGCAACTTCACGATCTCTTAACATTGATCTTTGAGCACTTTACTTTCTTGTTGCAAACATGGTTTCGCATCACTACTGAGCAATCCACATTCATCCAAAGGGAACAATACAAATCTTGGTAAAAACTTTTATATTTCATTGATTTATTAGTAATGGCTTTTATTTAGATTAGTTCTCTTTATGTTATGGGCTTTTGATTTAATTTGTTTTGATTTAGTCGATTTTCCTCATACACACCAACCACATGTATATACAACAACCAAGGGATACAATAATCCTAGAAATCAAAGATGTATTTGTCTTATAGTGATAAATGACCTTCCTATGGCATATATCATCCCTAATGGTGAGAAATAATAATGTACACATCACTAAAGGAATCAAGATTTTACCTATGTGTATGATTTTTCCATCACTATAAGAGAAAAACCTAAAAGATTACAACATAGCTTTCATTTTAGTTTCATCTACTGGAAAGGTACTAGGAATGAAATTTTGCATTTTGCACCTCTTGGGACTAAACTGGCAATGACAACACATTGGAGTGGATAGGTGAATGCTAGGGGAGGTGTCTTTTTTGTGGCCAAGCCTCTTGGTCATTCTCTGCTACATTAGATGGAGACAATCTCTTAAGAACACTAAGACAAAAAAGTGTTAGACTTTGGACCAATTATTCTCTTAAACTGTGGCACCTAACAATTCCTTATTTACATGTATATGTTGATGTTAGGTCCACTTAAAAATACCTACCTCATTTTTCTCTAAATAAATTCTATTTTCCTATGGTGGAAAGAAACACAATTTTCTAAAATAATTCAGTTGTATCCAGTGGAAAGGTGCTAGGAGTGAAATTTTGCATTCTGTACCAACTCTTGGGGCTGAATCGACTATGCTAACACATTGAGGTGGGTGGGTGAATGCTATAGGAGGTCTCTTTTCTTACCCTAAGTGTTCCAATAATTCCAAAATACATGATTCCGACAAAGTCTCTTAAGATCCCTGAGAGCAAAAAAACTTACAATCTTCAATAGAGAGCAATTCTCAAAATCTGTGGCACCTAGGAATGTTTCGTTCAGAAATATGGCTATATGTGGGGTACATAAAAAATAAAATCTCTCAATTTTTTTTTAACTCCAAACCATTTGATCACACCAACAATGAATGTATTCTTACAAAATGCATCAGTGGCATCCAACATAACCTTTCGAGGAGCCATATTTTTTGTTATTCACTTCCTTGGACCAAACTAATTATACTAACACATCAGGGTGGGTAGGTTAATGCTAGAGGAGGTCTCATTTCATACCCCAAGTGTCCAAAACATTCTAGACTACATGATTCCAACAAGGTCTCTTAAGATCCCTAAGAGCAAAAAACTATCAATCTTTGATGGAGTAGTTCTCAGAATTCATGGCACCTATGAATGTTCCATTCAAACCTATAGTTACACATGGGGTCCATCTACAATAACCTCTCTCAGATTTTGTCAACTCCAAACTATTTGATCATGCCAACAATGAATGTATTCTTGCAAAATACATTAGTGGCATTCAACATAACCTTACTAGGAGCCATATTTTTCATTCTTCATCTCTTGGGGTTGAAATGAATGCACAAAAATGTCAAGATGGGTGGGTGAATTCTATAGGAGGTCTTGTTTCATATCCCAATTTTCTTAATCATTCCAAAGTACAAGCTTATAGAAAAGTCTTTTAAGAGCCCTAAAAGCCAAAAACTACCAGCTTTGATGGAGTAGTTCACAAAATTTGTCAAACCTAAGAATGTTTTGTTTAGACCCATATCCACACATGGGGTCTATCCACAATAACCTATCTCAATTTTTGTCAAGTCCAAACCATTTGACCACACCAATACTAAATGCATTCTTGCAAAAGGCATCAATGGCATTCAACATAACCTTGCCAAGGGCCATATTATTTGTTTTTCACCTCTTGGGGCTGAATTGACTACACCAACACATTGGAGTGGGTGGGTAAATGCTAAAGGAGATCTTGTTTCATACTCCAACTATCTCAATCATTCCATACTATAGGCTTCTGATAAAGTCTCTTAAGAGCCCTAAGAGCCAAAAACTACCAATTTTTGCTGGAGCAGTTCTTAGAATCCATGGCACCTAGGAATGTTTTGTTTAAACATACAACTACATATGGGGTCCATCCATAATAATCTCTCTTAGTTTTTTCAACTCCAAACCATTTGACTGTGTTGATAATTGATGCATTCTTGCAAAATGCATCAGTGGAAATCAACATAACCTTATCAGGGGCCATATTTTTCAGTCTTTACCACCTAGGGTCAAAATGATTATGCCAACACTTTAGATTGGGTGGGTGAATTCTAGAGGAGGCCTCATTTCCTGCCCCAAGTGTCCCAATCATTCTGGACTACAAGCTTCCGATAAAGTCTCTTAAGAGCCATAAGAGCCAAAAATTGCTAATCTTTGATGAAGTAGTTCTCAAAATTTGTGGCATGTAGGAATGTTCCATTTAGACTTACAAATACTCATTGGATCCATCCACAATAAAATCTCTTAGTTTTTTTCAACTTGAAACTCTTTTACCATGCCAACAATGAATGTGCATTCTTGCAAAATGCATTAGTGACATTCACCATATCCTTGCTAGGAGCCATAATTTTTGTTTTTCACCTCCTGGGGCCAAACTTACTAGGCCAACATGTCAGGTTGGGTAGGTGAATTCTATAGAAGGTCTCATTCATACCTCAAGTATCTTGATCATTTCATACTACATGATTCTGGCAAAGTCTCTTAAGTGCCCTAAGAGACAAAAACTACCAATCTTTGATGTAGCAGTTCTCAAAATTCATGGCACCTAGGAATGCTATTTTTAGACCTACAACTGCATATGGGGTCCATCCATAATAAATTCTCTTTATTTTTGTCAGCTCCAAACCATTTGCACCAACAATGAATGCATTCTTGCAAATGTATCAAAGGCATTCAACATAACCTTGTCAAGAGCCATATTTTTGTTCTTCACCTCCTAGGGTTGAACTGACTGTGTCACCATATTAGGGTGGGTGGTTGAATGCTATATCAGAGGTATCTCTTTGTACCCCAAGTGTCCCAATCATTCAAGACTACAGGCTTCTAGCAATGTCTCTTAAGAGCCCTAAGAGCCAAAAAATGTCAATCTTCAATAGAATAGTTTTCAAAATCTGTGGCACCTAGGAATGTTCATTTAGACTTATAGTTGCATGTGGGGTCCATCCACAATAGTCTCTCTTGAGTTTTTCAACTTTAAACTTTTTGACTGCATCAACAACAAATACATTCTTGCAAAATGCATCAATGGCACTCAACATAACCTTGCCAAGAGACATATTTTTGTTCTCTACCTCTTAGGGCTGAACTGACTATGCCAACACATCAAAGTAGGTGGATGAATTCTATAGGAGGCCTTGATTCATACCAGAAGTGTCCCAATCATTCAAAACTACAAGCTTCTGACAAAGTCTCTAAGAGACTTTTCTGGAAGCCTATAGTCTGGAAAGAGACTTTGTTGGAAGTCTGTAGTTTGGAACCATTTAGACAATTAGGGTACAAAACAAGGCCTCCTATAGAATTCACCCACCCACCCTAACATGTTGGCATATTTGGTTCAGACCTAAGAGGTGGAGAATGAAAAATATGGCTCTTGGTAACATTATGTTGAATACCACCGATGCATTTTCCAAGAATGCATTAATTGATGGCATGGTCAAAAGATTTGGATTTGAAAATAATAAGATATTTTATTAGGTACCCCACGTGCACCTATAGGTCCAAATAGAACATTCTTAGGTGCTACTAATTTTGAGAACTGATCCATTGAAGATTGGCAGTTTTTTTACTCTTAGGTCTCTTAAGAGACTTTGTCAAAAACCTATAGTCCAGAATGATTGAGACAATTGGGGTAAAAATGAGGCCTCCTCTAGAACTCAATCACCCATACCAACATGTTGGAATAGTCAGTTTAGCCCATGAGGTGAAGAATGAAAAATATGGCTCCTTGCAAGGTTATGTTGAATGTCACTTATGCATTTTGCAAGATTGCATTCATTGCTGATACGGTCAAATGATTTGGAGTTGATAAAACTTAAGAGAGTTTATTATGTATGGAACCCACATGTAATTGTAGGTTTGAACAGATTATTCCTAGGTGCCATGGATTGACTATTTTTGGCTCTTAGGGATCTTAAGCAACTTTGCCAAAAGCTTGTAGTCTAGAATTATTGGGACACTTGGGTATTAAATGAGACATACTCTAGCATTACCCACCCATAATTATGTGTTGGCACAATTAGTTCAGCCCAAGGAGGTGAAGAACAAAAACTATGGATCCTGACAAGGTTATGTTGAATGCCATAGATGCATTTTGCAAGAATGCATTCATTGTTGGCGTGGTCAAATAGTTTCAAATTGAAAAAAGAGAGGTTATTATGGATGGACCCCATGTGCAACTATAGGTCTGAACAGAACATCCCCAAGTGCTCTAGATTCTAAGAACTGTTCCATCAAATATTGGCAATTTTTTGTTCTTAGGGCTCTTAAGAGGCTTTGTTAGAAGCTTGTAGTCTAGAACGATTGGGACACTTGGGTTACTAAATGAGACCTCCTTTAACATTCACCCACTCCAACATGTTTGTAAGGTTACCTATACTATTTCAAGTGATTCAACTGATAGAAATATTGGTATTTTATGTTAGTACTTTATCAACAATATTTTGGAGATGGATCAAATAATTATTTAGTTAATTTATGAGTATACATTATTTTTTTAATCACTCATTTGATTATCAGAATTGTTGAAATTAGACTTTACTTTTATGATCTTGAAGGTGGTTCTTAATATTATGGTTAGATTAACAAATCTTCATAATATTATTATACTAATTATTATTGTAAGTTGAAATTAAATGTTGTTCTTTTATCTATTAATATGGTTTTACAAGTTTTATCCGATTTTATTACTGACCTACTTTTTGTATCAATTTATTTGTAACCTGTAATTTTAGAAGAGGGGTTACGAAATGACATTTATGACAAATAATTATTCTTGGTTCATGGGGATTTTAAATGGCTTAAGATAGGCATTCATGAGGGAAAATAATAAATTGAGACAGAATGTGTTTTCTTTAAAAGGTGATTGTTTTCTCTTCTTAGAAAGGAAGATATTTTAGGGAGGAATGGACGAAGTGGAGGGGACAAGAAGATTAAAATGGTTTGGGTTGATGAAGAGGGAAGCATGGGTGGTGAGAGAGAATGTTGCTAGAAGATGGAGTCACCTTTGTACTAGAAGGAGAATGAACTTCAGATCGAATTGAAGGACTAGTTGATGGAGCATATACTTGGAAGGTATGCATAGGAGACTATATTGTCATAGTGGTGATAATGAAACTAATGGTTAAGAGATCTAAACACATGTCCTTGCTAATTCTATTTAATCTTTCTATACTGAAAGATGTTGATAATCAGTAATGTATCCAATAGAATTTGTCTTCATGTTTAAATATTGGAGGCATGAAAATGGGCGCTATGCTAATGCATTATAGTACATTTCTATATAGTTCACTCTTTTTCTATGCTTTCACATTTTCACCTACCAATTGCATTCACTTGAAAGTTTCTAAAGCATTTAAACAAGTTTTTTTTGTGCATATCCTGCAATCATTGCATTACATGAGATGACGTCTATTATGAGGCATTTTATCAAGCAGATCATTACCTTGTCTGTGCTTGCACATTTTGCATCATATCTTTTTTTTTTTTTATTATAATATCTTATAAAAATATCCCCTTAGTATCATGCTTTGATGGATGTTTGTACCCTATTCCAAGGTAACCATTTAGGTGTGGGAAAAGAGGATGCTAGCTCAAGTCATATCTTAACACTTGAAATTTTCTAAAACATTTTTCAAACAAATCCATTATGTGTGTAAATTATGTAGATGCACATTCCTTGAGACCACATATATTTAAGGCATTTTGTCAAACTGTCCATGTGCCTTGTATACATTTCTACATTTTATTATTCCTAATTTCCTTTTTTCTTAATGGATGTAGATGCATTTACATATGTAATGCACATTGCAATTCAAAACCTAGCCCAAGAATGATGATTGAATCATAATATTCCTTCACATATTGTAACATCCCAATTGGAATATTAAATATCCTAAAACATAATTAAGCAAAAACTTACACAATTTTTTTAAATAAAATCAAAAGATATTGTATCTACAATTTCAAGTACAAAACATATGTTTAGAAGAATGCTTGCTTCACATGTGACTACAAAAATTCCATGAATAACAATTGGTAATGTTTCTTATGACTTACAATTTTACCAATATCATTTACAAAATAAACAATGTGTTCTTGTTCACAAGTCTTCGGTAGTTAACTGCAAGAGAGAGAGAATCACCCTGATGCTTTTCCTCCAACCACAGAACAACAATCCCCCCAACACCTTCCTTTTTGGAAGTGGCCCTTCCTTCTTGAGGGTAATAGATAATGTGAATCAAGTGATTCTTTATGCCATGTGAGAACTATTTATGTGTCCTAGATAATAAAATTAGGTTTATAACTCTGGTCTAGCTCTAGCTATGTATGACTTAGTCTGATTGTTCATCTATCTGCTACACTATGAACCAACAATGCAAGTAGTGACTTTCACATTACTTTGGCCAAAGTTTCATATAAATATATAGCATATGTTCACTCACTCTTTTCTTGACTTGGAGACAACACTCTTATTTCTCAATTTATATCATATTAAATAATTCTTTTCGACTTGATTATACCATATTGGTTTTAAGTCGTAACAATATCCTTATCTACTAGTCATTTTGACAAGTCTAAGATGAGAACTTAGGTGATTATAAAACATACATTGAGTCCCTTTTTACATCCTTGCAATCATGGGTCTATGATATCCTATCATCTACTTAATGACCTATCTACGTAATCTCATGTTGATTGTATTCTTCTACATATGCAAGATTCTAATACTTAAGTCAAAGAATTTTATGATTAAAGATTCTATCTGTCTTAATCTAGAACATAATCATTCGACTCATAATCTATCAAATATTTAACTATAATTTCATATACCAATGGTTTGAATTCACCTTCTCATGTGTATCAAAAGATAACATAATATCAAATAATCTATAGCATAACTTTCTATTGTCATAGTGAATTTATCTCTTAACAATCCTATAGATATCCTTAGCCTAAAATAGGATTAAAGATCATTTCTCTATAAAAACAAATTATATATAATTTAAATATCTCTAAAATATTTTCTAAAACAACTCATTCTTGGTTATATACTTTCACAAACTTACGGCCTTCACTTGGTCTCTCTCGCTCACTTAAGTTGCATTGGCTTAATAATAATAGGCACAATCACAACTCTCTTAAGCATAGTTGGCCTCTTCAAAAGGATCAATCAACCTCACTTATTGCTCAGTTGACTTCTACTTAAGACACAATTGGCCTATGCACATTACATTCGGGTAATTAATAACTCATTCAGCCTAGGAACAATACATTCAACCTAAGAACAATACATTCGGACTATGATTACACATAAGGCTTAATAATAATATACTCGACCTGTTGTTAACACATATGGCCTATTATTAATGTAATCGGCCTATGTCAACACATATAGCCTCTCTTTGATAAATTCGGCCTTCTACATAAACATTGTCGGCCAATACTTATACACAGTTGGCCTACTAAATAGACGGTCGGCTTATTGTACAAGTACACAGTTGGATTACTCAAGCCATAGTCAGCTTCTATGCTTAAAAACACTCAGTCTAATTTGTCATATAGTGGTTATCATATGAACATTATATACCTAGGTATACATCATCATTAATCTATTAATGTATATTACAGTTGGTCTGTAAAACATGTTCGATCTATATATATTATCAATATAAACACAATTGATAAGAATAATAAATAAACAATCTAAGACTACATCTAGAAGTAAACTTGCTTAGTTTTTAAAGGACTCTTAGGCCAATATATCCATGTCTCTATGTAGCCTATTGAGTTTCTTTAACAATGTAAAGGAACATGCATCTAAAATATAGTTGTAGGGCTCTCTTGCATAGAGGTAACAATCTATTTAACCTATCTAAGCATATACAATCCATCTATGATTACTTAAGCACAAAATAAGACCACTGACATATGTAAGATAAACACTATTATTTTATCTCTAATGCTTACTATTCTAGATAAACATAAAATTATCTTACGTGCTTTATCATAGTCTTCCATGAAAGATAGACTTACTTGAATAACAGTTCAGTCCATGCCTTTTGAACCTCTTGTTGTCTCATCCACTCCTACAGCTACTGAGCTCCCTTATATTTTCCTTTCCCGTGCCTTCTTTCTCTCAGCCTCTCCTTCCTAATAACCCCCTCTTGCACACTTGATGGATCATAACTGAAAATAATGGCATCATCCATCATTTACTCTTCCACTCCTGCAAGTTGAATAAGTAGGGTTATGTAGATATTATGGAGAAAGTAGAGTGACTTCTCATTTCTCTCCACTCTCCAAGTAAATAGGGGTTATTATATGAAGGAATAAAAGAGACTAAAAAACTACCATAACATGATATTAGCTAACAATAATATTAATTATAATAATATTATTAATAATAATAACAATTATAATAATAACACAATTATCTAATAGATGTCCTTACTACAAACTCTCTAACTTTTACTATGCTTAATCATAAATGCATTCATCAACAAAGAATTCTCACACATCTATTATGATCTTGATGAAAAAATTAAACATGTTTAGTCGATTTATAAATGTCGACTTGACATCCAAATTCATACACAAATTTTCTACTTGACAATGAAAAAGGCTTTAACCTTCGTCTTAATGATGAGCTCAAAAGATAAGAATGATATGATCTCTCTACTAAATATGTGTGTGTGTGTATTTTAGATCGCATAAGGATCTGTTGGAGTTTCTCCCGAATCAACATAGGGTTTGCCAATTCCAATGCATAGGTAGATTCGACCAACTAATATAGGAGGTTGCGTGAGCTACCTCCCCTTCACTTCTAGTTCTGCCACACCAAGGGGGGTATCCCTAATAGATAAAGATGTAACCTTGACTCGCCCAATGACAGAAAGATTTAGCTTTACAATAACAGGCAGAATACTCTCATTTGTGGACCAAGATTTGCATGATAGATCACAAGGCTGGAAACATTCTTGGACATCCAACTGGTTGAGAATGAGAGTATGCAGGTGTCCTATTTCTACTCCTACAACTAATAGGTTGGAATTAAGAAATGACTTGTACTAATGTTTGGATGCAAAACAGGGGGATTTTGGATCATAACTACTAATCCAGAAGTAGACCGGTGCCTATCTCAGGGCAAGGAGTCAACTAGACGTATACAAGAGAATGGATTGCAACTGGCATTCAAGTTTCAAGGGGTTAGGACTGGTATTTATCTTACAAACACCACCCAAGGATGAGTGTTTAACTGTCTCTACTTATGAACATCCTAGCTGACAGACAATCTTCTCCATACTCAACCAAAAACAATTTAATCCACTCCTTGAATGGAAGTTAAAGATTAAGCATGTGATATATAAATCTATACCCTAGAATCTGAGGAACCCTTAGCAACCAGATTCAAAAGAAGAGAATGCATACAACACATGGAGATAGACAGATAAACACATGCAATAATACATTTTTCATATAAAATGACAAGAAACTGAACATATGTGCAAGGTGCATTCAAATGCAACTCATAAACTCCAATAGAGATAAAACAACCAAGAAAAAGCTCTGTTCTTCATTATTTTTTCTAGAAAATGCCCAAGTCTTCAACCACCTAAATGAGTGACACAGTTGCCTTTTATAGCAATACTGTGTCCTTAGCAATAATTACATGACATTTCAAAATTCTGCCAGAATACAATGCACCAAGAATGGTGCCCAAAACACTCAATGCTGTCGGCGACAACAGAGGAAAGAGCAGGTGGGATTAGGATCTGCACCGCCGCATGGAGATCTTCTTCCTCAATCAGGTGGTTGACCTATCAACTCGACCCATACTTCTTTGCAAATCTACCATTAATAGCAACCAACCCGCAACCTCAGAAAATGTAGCAATCTACGTTCCCTATGGTTCTCGCCTGAAATGTAACTGCACATATAAAGGAATTCACCCTTGTATACCATTTGAATCACAGCTGTCGATTTCCCTTCCCATCACCAAGATCTGCAGCCTCAAAATGCTTTGAAAAGTCACCAGCCAATGAAATTGTGCCACGTACGCATCCCTTGCTTCTATCACTGACTTTTCCCTATCTTATTTTGCCTTTTTCACCTATGTACATGCAAAAGCACATACATACAACTGCCACATACAAGCTGTGGACCCAAAACCATTATGAAGCACATTGAATTTTCTATCGGGTCCAGCTTGCATGTTCCTTCTTTGTATGTTTTCATATACAATGCACATAACATGCAAGCCGTGGACTCCAGTGCTGAATTTGCCAAATTTGACCCTTGAATTGGGTCTGGCTTGTATATGACTCCCTTGTATGTTCGCCTTGTATATTAGCTTGCATATCACATTATACAAATGCAATATACAAGAAAAAACATACATTCAATCAGACCTGATTCTTTATCAACTACATTGCATACCTTCTCGTGTCCGGGCCATGCACATTAAGAATGTATGTTCCTTTGTATGTGCAAACATACAATCACACTTGTATATGCAAACGGTGGGCCCCACTAATTGTATCTTTTTCCCTTGCACATTTTCTTTGCATGCGCCTGATGTACATTCTTTCTTGTACATTATTGCCAATGCACCTACCCAATATACTTTCTGCCTTGCATGTGTACGGACCCCACCAAATGCATATCCTGCTCTGTATATTGCCGAATGTACAAGACCCCTTGTATCTTTTCATTGCATGTATCTTTGACATACATTTACCTTTGCATATGCATCAGTCATTGTATATCCGCTTGCATTTTTTCCATTGTATGTAGCCGTTGTATGTCTAAACATACAAACCTGATATACAAGCAAACTCAACATACAATAGTAGAATATTCTAGGAATCTATGAAAGATTCCTCAATGTATATGCACCTATTCCAAACCCAATATGCATACAAGGAGGCATATAACTAATTTTTTTCATTTTTTGAAGGTTGATTGAGCATTTTTGGCCTGCTGATGTACATTTGGACTTGTACATACAAACCCCTTTGTGTATACATTTAAAACTGTTTGTTGCACTTTTAAACTGCAAAGGCCAAAAGACTTAGAATTTTTTAGATTTTTTCAAGAGTGCCTGCAGATGAATATTTGAAAACTAAACCAGCAGCAGGCATCGACATTGGCTCTGTCTGGGGATGCATGCCTCTTGCAAGCATGGTGAGAACCATAGATCTCTGGGATGCAGACCAGTCCCTATCCATTGGGCTACAAAGTCAAACACGACACCAACCTGCATCACAAATCACATTTTAAAAATTTACTTGGTGGCCCAGGGCCACCAAAAAGGAAAAATTAGAATTTTCCTTTGTCAAACACTCTGTTTTCATCTGGATTCACTGGATCAAGCCTGAAGATACTACCATGATCTACCCATAAACAAACCTTGTCATTTACATATTCAAACATCTCATTGAAGTTGCCCTTTCCAACCCTATGCAAACAACCCTCATCATCAAGCAACATGTGACGGTCATATTTATCAAACAATGCATCTACATATGAAAAATAACACATATTATCATCTGCATTAACAATATGCATTGTATGACGGTCTCCCAGTTGGACTAAAAACTGAAAACACTCAAAGTCCACCACATAGCCAGGGTCACCAGGCCTCAATTTATCATAAGCTGACATATCAAAGAAGAAACTCTCACATTCATATTTGTGCACCTGATACAAACAATCATCAGCTACACCAAACTGGAAAGGATCAGATTTAGGCACCTCTCTGTAATAACTTTCATGATATATGTTAGTTTCTCTTTCATTAGGATAAAACTTAGAATCCTTATCAATAACAGTGCTTGGATTATCACCATACTCAAATAGATCCTCATCATTATATGTATCAAAAAAGGTTGATCCAAATGTTTCAGCCTCATTATAGTATGCAACTAGTTTATGGGCAACCAAACATGCATTTTCATTACCAATGAATACCTTATGTGGAGGAGTATCAGCCTGTGTGTTATAAACAAAACTATAATCAAATAAAGAGCAATCATTCTCAGTACTAGCACTTGTTTCAATCTCTGATTTCTCTTCATCATCTCCATGTGTTTGAACAAAAGGCAATGATTCAAACATGGAATTGCTCCTTTGTTTGCTTATTTCTTCTCTATCTTGTGCATAATACTCACAACCATCTCCAAAAACCCACTCAAACAAGTGTTCATTGCTGTCCATAGCCTCATCATTATTTTCAGAATCAAACACCTCAACCTTGAAATGGGGGTCATACTGATCCTCTCACTGGCATCCTTCACTGGTGAACAATCTAGTTGAGCATTGTTATCAGCATTATGTTCAAACATAGCAGCATTGTCAACCCCTATATTTTCATTTACACATTTATCTTCAAATGATGCCATGATCATTTGGTCATTTGTAGCTACACAATTGCTATTCATCCCAAAGCCTATGGATAGGGAATATAGCATGTGCTCATTTCTCATTTTTTCTAAATTTTCTAAAAAATTGTATGCCATCTGCACACTTGTTATCTTGAATTCCCTCAACAATGCACTAGAGCCCTCCTCAAAAGCTTCAAAATATATACCAATGCAGGCTAGAGTATTAGATCTAAAGTCTTAAGGGATTTGTGAGAGGGCTACTGCAAATCTATGACTGAAATCAATATTGGGCTCTTCATCTTGTCTTCTAATTTCCATTAATTTTGCAACAAGATCAGCAGGTTCTCTTGCAAATTCTTTTCTGAAACAGTCAACAAGTTCATCCCAATAGGCAAAGGATCTTTTTGGAAAGCTCAAATACCAATCCCTAGATCTAGCACCAAAGGATCTAACAAAAAACCTCATCCACATATCCTCATCTCTAAATGAGTGTTTCTCCATAAAGCCGTAAAAGTTTTGGATATTTGCACCCCCATCACACACACTGTGTCCACTAAATCTAGGCATCTGATTGTAAATTTTAGCAGGCATACTTTTAACTTGATAATCAACCCATGACAAATCTAGTGGGTCATACAAAGGATCAAAAGAGCTAACAAGAGGTTCAACATTTTGACTGGCAGACACAATAGGGTTACTATTTAACTGAGCCTGCCTAGCTCTAAGGATATCAACCTATTCTTTATTTCTTCAATTTTTTTACACAACATTTCATCCCCCTCTTGGCTGAGAATGGGTGAATGCATATGTGGATTCATGAAAATTTCAATCTCAAACATTTTCTGTCTACCTAAGACCTAAGGTTTCCCCTTGGCATTCAACTTATGCAACAAAACAAATACAAGTGGGAAGAACAATGTACCTTTTCTCATCCAGATGCTGAAATCTTGAACAAAATACTTTTTTTTTAATCACAACATACATCAACCTTTCATGTGCACTGAAAACTTTTTTACAGAGTCGCCATTTCTCCAAAGAGGATAAAAATTTCAAATAGATGAAAGCTCATCACATGACAAATATTTTTCTGAGTTCATTCTGCCAGCAGAGTACAATTATTAACATGAAAGATCCAGATATCAAATCCCCAATAGAGTCAACATTTTGTTGGAGTTTCTCCCAAATCAGCAGAGGGTTTGCCAGTTCCAATGCGTAGGCAGATTCGGCCAACTAATACAAGAGGTTGTGTGAGCTGCCTCCCCTTCACTTCTGGTTCTACTGCACCAAGGGGGGTATCCCTAATACCTAAAGATGTAACCTTGACACGTCCAATGACAAAAAGATTTAGCTTTACAATAGTAGGCATAATACTCTCATTTGTGGACCAAGATTTACATGATAGATCACAAGGCTGACAACATTCTTGGACATATCTAACTAGTTGAGAATGAGAGTATACAAGGGTCCTATTTCTACTCCTACAACTAACAGGTTGGAATTACGAAATGACTTGTACTAATGTTTGGATGCAAAACAGGGGGATTTTGGATCATAACTACTAATCTAGAAGTAGACCGGTGCCTATCTTAAGGCAATGAGTCAACTAGACATATATAAGAGAATGGCTTGCAACTGGCATTCAAGTTTCAAGGGGTTAGGACTGGTATTTGCCTTACAAACACCACCCAAGGATGAGTGTTTAACTATCTCTACTTACGAACATCCCAGCTAACAGACAATCTTCTCCATAATCAACCTAAAACAATTTAATCCACTCCTTGAATGGAAGTTAAAGATTAAGCATGTGATACAGAAATCTATACCCTAGAATTTGAGGAACCCTTAGCAACTAGATTCAAAAGAAGAGAATGCATATAACACATGGAGACAGATAGATAAGCACATGTAATAATACATTTTTCATATAAAATGACAAGAAACTGAACATATGTACAAGGTGCACTCAAATGCAACTCATAAACTCCAACAGAGATAAAATAGCCAAGAAAAAGCTCTATTCTTCATTATTTTTTCCAGAAAATGCCTAAGTCTTCAACCACCTAAATGAGTGACACAGTTTGCCTTTTATAGCAAGACTGTGTACTCAGCAATAATTACATGGCATTTCAAAATTTTACCAGAATACAATGCACCAAGAATGGTGCCCAAAACACTCAATGTTGCCGGTAGCAATAGAGAAAAGAGTAGGTGGGATTGGGATCTACACCGTCACATGGAGATCTTCTTCCTCAATCGAGTGGTTGACCTGTCAACTCGACCCATACTTCTCTGCAAATTTGCCATTAATAGCAACCAACCCGCAGCCTCAGAAAATGCAATAATCTATGTACCCTATGGTTTTCCCACTTGAAACGTAACCGCACATATAAAGGAAATTGCCCTTGTATACCATTTGAATCATGGCCGTTGATTTCCCTTCCTATTGCCAAGATCTGCCGCCTCAAAACGCTTTGAAAAGTTGCCAGCCAATGAAATTGTGCCACGTAGGCACCCCTTGCTTCTATCGCTAACTTCTCCCTATCTTATTTTGCCTTTTTCGCCTATGTACATGCAAAAGCACATACATACAACTGCCACATACAAGCTGCAGACCCAAAACCATTATGAAGCATATTAAATTTTCTATCGGGTCTAGCTTGTATGTTCCTTCTTTGTATGTTTGCATATACAATGCACATAACATGCAAGCCGCAGACGCCAGTACTGAACTCGCCAAATTTGACCCTTGAATTGGGTTCGGCTTGTATATGACTCCCTTGTATGTTCACCTTGTATATCAGCTTGCATATTGCATTATACAAATGCAATATACAAGAAAAAACATACATTCAATTAGACCTGATTCTTTATCAACTACATTGCATACCTTCTCGGGTCCGGGCCATGCACATTAAGAATGTATGTTCCTTTGTATGTACAAACATACAATCACACTTGTATATGCAAATGATGGGCCCTGCTGATTGTATCTTTTTCCCTTGCACATTTTCTTTGTATGCGCCTGATGTACATTCTTTCTTGTACATTGCCGCTGATGCACCTACCCAATATACATTCTGCCTTGCATGTGTGCGGGCCCCACCAAATGCATATCCTGCTTTGTATATTGCCAAATGTACAAGACCCCTTGTATCTTTTCATTGCATGTATCTTTGACATACATTTACCTTTGCATATGCATCGGTCGTTGTATATCCGCTTGCATTTTTTTCATTGTATGTAGCCGTTGTATGTCTAAACATACAAACCTGATATACAAGCAAACTCAACATACAACAGCAGAATATTCTAGGAATCTACAAAAGATTCTTCAATGTATATGCACCTATTCCAAACCCAATATGCATACAAGGAGGCATATAACTGATTTTTTCCTTTTTTTGAAGGTCGATTGAGCATTTTTGGCCCACCGATGTACATTTGGACTTGTACATACAAACCCCTTTGTGTATGCATTTAAAACTATTTGTTGCACTTTTAAACTACAAAGGCCAAAAGACCTAGAATTTTTTGGATTTTTTGAAGAGTGCCTGCAGATGAATATTTGAAAACTGAACCATCAGTAGGCACCGATAGGATCATTGCATTCACATGATCTAGCATCCTCTCCATGGTGATACTCTCTCTCCTCTTGTTGGAGGGGAAAAATAACATTGTTTCCTACATCCACCTCAGTTATATGATGGCAGTTAATCTATTTCATCATTTTAACCACATGTTCAATAATGACATCATAAATAATTATTTCTAGCATATTAATATAAAGCAAAAATGCCTTTTCCATTTTCACTATAATCATAATATTTTATTTGACTAACTATCTATCTTCATGAAAATAAATACATTAGTTTAAAAAATAGGGTGTGACATATCTCCCCCTTAGAGATCATTGTCCTCGATGATTATGTCCAAGCAAATAATAAATACTTCAAACATGTTCTTTTACATTATAATATATAAAAAAGATCTAGGAATTTTTGATAAATATCATTACAATCCTCCCAAGTAGCATTTTCCTCTAAATACTAGTCCCACTAGACCTTGCACTAGGTAACCTCTCTGTTATGCAAGAGGAGCTTGCATACTTCGAGCACTTTGAGAGGCTCAATCATGACTACTCCTAGGTCATGTACCTGAAGAGAATTCCAATCAAGTATATGATTAGATCCTTATATACAGTTCTTCAAATATGACACATGAAAAACATCATGCAACCTAGTAAGGGTTGGTGGTAGAGTTATCCTATAGGAAATTGGATTAACTAATTCTAGGACTTCAAAAGGTCCAACATATCTAGGTGCTAGTTTAGAAGACTTCCCAAACTTAATTGGTCTCTTATGTGGTTTGACTGTTAAGAGAACTTTATCTCCTACTAAAAATTGTCAGGCTATTCACTTGGCATCATCATAACTTTTTTGTCTATCATTTGCTTCTATTAATCTTTTCCTGATCAGCTTTACTTGCTCTTGCATTTCTGAAAGCATTTCTGGCCCAAGGCTAATCCTATCTTATAGCTTATCCCAACTTATAGGAGTTCGACACTTCCTACCATACAATGCTTTTAATGGAGCCATTTTTATTGTAGAATGATAAGAATTATTATATGCAAATTCAAATAGTGGAAGATACTCTTCCCACTTATAATGTTGATGTTATGCCCTTAATCCTATAATGTGTATAGGGTTATGAGTAGTCAGCTTGTGGCTACCTTAACTCTTAATTATGACATATAATCTTTATTATAGTCAATTATAGGTTATTAGGTCAGCCTAGGGCTTATATTCAAGTATTTAAGTTGGCTTGGGTGGTAGCTAGGGCATAATTAGGTATATATAGGAGCTAGTGGTAAGTTTGTGATCATCATATTGCGAATTGTGTTCTCATTAGAGATATTTGGAGGTTTCCCCCTAAAGTGGCTTGTTATTTTCAATTATTATCAAGTATTTATAGAATATTTCCTATTATATTCCTTTTTGTGCAAGTTATTTCATTACAAGTGGTATCAAAGCATGATCTTGGCACCGTGAAGGCAAAAACAAGGCAATTTTTTTTTCTGATTTTGGAGGTCATTTTGGGAAGTGCATATCTCTCTGATTTTGAAAAATATTTGTAATATTTTTGGTGGGTTTTTCAAGGACATATTTAATCTACTATAGTCCAAACTTCAAAGCATTTGGAGCAGAATTGAGCGAGTTATAGCAAAATTAGGGTTTTCTGCCATTATTTCTTGTGAAGCACATATATCTCTCATTTTGGAGAATCTTCTCAAGATTTTTAAAGGGTTTCTCAAGTATATATTAAAGCTTCTCCAGTCCATATTTTAGAGTGTTTGGAGAATAATTAATCTACTTATTGTAGAATTAGGTTTTCCACTAATTTTGCTCTCTAAGCTACACATTTCTGAATTTATTAGAGATGTTTTAGGGAAGTGAGATATAGGCCCTAGTAAGATATAGTAAAAATTTCAGATTGATTGGATTTTTTTTGTGTGATGTATTCCAAAATTATTTTTTCCTCTCATGACGAGTCCTTCAACAAGAGGCAAAAAGAATGTTGCCACACCTAGAAAAACTCCAGGCAAGAAAGATGTAGAAAATGAGGACGTGGTTCAGAAAGAAAATGAATATATACTTGAACTCATTCATAAGGAAAACAACAAGATGAAGGGTGAAAACTTGTCCATTATGGATGAACAAATGAAAGGGTTGGCTAAGTCAAGTGATATAAAGAGAATCATGGAGATACTTTTGGATGGAAATCATGCTAGAGTTTCCAAAAATAAGGAGTCACACCACTTGGACTGGGAGGAAGAGGAGCCTTTTAAAGGTAAGGGTGTTTTTAGGTTTGAATCAGATTTCAAGATGGATCATCATACCACTCATTCTATGGCTAGGAATTTCACACCAAAGTTGGATATGCGAAAGTTTAGTGGTCAAGATCCTACCAATTGGCTATGTAAAATGGAGCAATTCTTTGATATTCATCATATTCCATGTCAACAAAGGGTGGCCATGGCTTCCTTATACTTGGAACCTGACCAATTCATTTGACCTATTATTGGTTATGTGAAGAAAAGAAAGAAACAAGAAGAAATCATTACACATTATGGTGATAATATTATGGATAGCTACTTCAACCAGATTACCAAATTAAGGCAAACAAGTATGGTCAAGGATAACATTCATCAATTCTACACTTTGTCTTTAAGAGTGGAAAATGTGGCAGCAAAAAAATTGTTGGAGTTATTCATTGGTGGCTTAAAGGATCACATTAAATATGAGGTATACAATGATTATGGTGAGACAAGTTCTATCTCTGAAGCAATGATTATGGTGAAACAAGTGAAGGAAAAAATTTCAGCTAATAGAAGGGAGGAATTACCTAGCAACAAAGTTGATAGGGTGCTTGCATCATCATTTCCCCATCTTGCTAGATTAACACCTCAAAAATTGGAAGAGAAAAAGGCCAAAGGATTATGTTTCAACTGTGATGGAAAATATCATAAAGGACATAAATTTGATAAGAAGAAATTGTTCTACATTGAGGCTACCTATGATGAATAAAAGGATGAAGAAGATCCAGTGGTGGTGGTAGAGGACTCTGAAGATGTCCAACCATCTCTTGTCATGCATTATCAAGTATTAGTAACCCACAAACACTCAAGGTAAGGGGTTTCCCTAAAAAACAAATGGTGACAGTATTGATTGACTCAGGGAGTACACATAACTTCATCAACAAGCAACTAGCAGTAAAATTAAATTGTTTTGTCTACCCTACCCCCAAATTCTGGGTTATGATTATAGATGGTGGTATAGTCAATTGTTTAGGGAAATGGCATAGTATTAAACTCACCATGGCATACTACATCATAGATAGCCCTATGTTTTCTATACCCATGGCTAGAGCAAACATTGTTTTGGGAGTTCAATGGCTTACTACCTTGGACACAATTGAGATGAATTTCTAGGAACTATTCATGCACTTCTACTCAGGGGATAAAAAATATGAGCTAAGGGTTTATGTGCAAAGAGTCCACAACTGGTAAGTGTACACCAAATGTCACTAAAAAAAGATGTGGATAAAGGTGTGGCTCAATTATTTTCAATGGAAGTGCAACAGCCAAAGATTCCTGCTTCACCCTTTAGGAAAGTAGTTACAATTTCAGATCACAAGGGGGAACTTGATTTGTATGGAAATCATAAAGGTTCAACAAGGGTTGACAACATAGAATTCAAATGGAGGTACCTAAATAAAAAATGATACAACCTTTCTACCATATCTTTACCCTGGAGAATGCTAATAGACTTAAAGTTCCATCCAAGACCATGTTAGCAAAGCTTGATGAAGAAGGAAGAATCATTATGGGACCTCAAACAATTTACCTCATCTAGCAGAATAACTGGCCCATTGAAGACACCATAGGGAATGATGAAGATTTTATTCAAAATCATCAACACTTGATCAATGTTAAGGACAACGCTTCTCTGAAGAGGGGGGGCATGCTACACCCTTAATCCTATAGTGTGTATAGGGTTATGAGTAGTCAACTTGTGGCTACCTTGACTTTTAATTATGACATATAATATTTATTATAGTCAATTATAGGTTATTAGGTTGGCCTAGGGGTTATATTCAAGTATGTAAGTTGGCTTGGGTGGTAGCAAAGGTATAATTACATATATATAGGAGATAGTGGTAAGTTTGTGATCATCATATTGTGAATTGTGTTCGCATTGGAGATATTTGGTGGCTTTCCCCTCGAAGTGGCTTCTTATTTTCAATTATTATCAAGTATTTATAGAATATGTCCTATTATATTCCTTTTTGTGCAAGTTATTTTATTACAGTTGATCCATACAATACATTCTCAACAAATCCTCAGGTATTTGATTTACTCTCTCAATTTGTCCATCTATTTCTGGATGATAGGCTGAGCTTATATTTAGTTGTGTTCCCAAAGATGAAAACAAAGTTTGCTAAAACCTTGAAGTTATCCGAGCATCTCTATCCTAAATTATCTTTACCAAAATTCTATGTAACTTGAAGACTTCTTGCATAAAATTCTTGGCTAAGATGGGCACTCCATCTATAAGATTACGAAGTATAAAATGAGCTACCTTAGAAATTTTATCTACTACTACAAGAATAGCATCATGCTTATAGTGAGACATAGGTAATCCTTGGATAAATTGCATACTAATAACCTACCTTTTCCATTCAGGTATGTGATGAGGATACAAAAGTTTTGTTGGGTGTTGGTGTTCAACCTTAACTTGTTGACACTCTAGGAATCCTACCACAAATCTTACATCATCATTCTTCATTCCCTTCCAAAAGTATAAGGGTTTCACATCAGCTAATGACTTTCTCACTCCAGGGTGACCTAAATAGGGTGCAAAATGAGCTTCTTTCCAAATAGTTCTTCTCAAATCTCCTTGATTCAGAACTTAAATTCAGTTATTAAATCTCAATAACCCATCAGGTTCAAAATAAAATCCAGCATACCTTGTATCTTGAGGATTTTCTATTATAGCTTTCAAAATTTTCTAATAATATTCATCATCTGTCAAATTTTTCAATATCTAAGCTCTAAAATCAAAGTGCACTGATACTATTGTTGATATGTGCCTCCTTCTACTCAAGGTATCAACCACTCAATTTTCCTTACCCTTGATATAGTTAACCTTAAAATCATAGTCATAAATGAGCTTTAACAATTTTTATTGTCAAGCATTAAGGTTAGGTTGCGTGAATATATACTTCAAACCTTGATTATCATATTTTAGTTCAAATTGTTTTCCCAACAAATAATACCTCCATACTTGAAGAGCATGCATAATTACTGCTAATTCTAAATCATGAGGGGCACAATTTTGCTCATAAGGTCACAATTTCCTGGACTCATAGGCCACAACTTATCTTCTTGAATGAGTACTCCTAACCCTTCTCTTGAAGTGTTAGTCACAACAACAAAATGATCATCTGGGTCTAGCACTTTAAGAATTGGTGCTGAAGTCAATTTCATTTTAAGAAAATTAAATGCTTCTTCACACTTTTTAGACCATTCAAATCTCTTTCCCTTTTGTTTCAAGGAAGTAATCGAATGAGAAATTCTAGAAAAGTTTGAAACGAACTTCCTGTAATACCCTGCTAATCCCATAAAAATACACACTTCATGCACGTTCTTAGGAGTAGGTCACTCCAAAATAGCCTTTATCTTTGATGGATCTAAAGAAATTCCTTTAATTGATGTAATATGATCCAAGTACTACACCTATTTATGAAAGAAGGTACATTTGGATATCTTTCCATAAAGTTTATGCTCCCCGAGTCATTGTAGAACTATCTGCAAATGTTGATGGTGTTCCTTCTCATTATGAGAGTAGATTTAAATATCATATAAAAAAACTAGAACAAATTTGTCTAGACAGTCTCTAAAATAATTTTTTATCAAATTCATAAATGGTGCTAGGGCATTAGTCAAACCAAAAGGTAAGATTGTGAACTCATAATGCCCATACCTTGTTCAAAAGGTTGTCTTGTGAATATCTTCTTCCTTCAATCTCAATTGATGATAACCTAACCTAAGGTTAATTTTGGAAAATACAGTTGCATTACATATTTAATCAAAAAGGTCATCTGTACACAATAAAGGATACTTGTTCTTGATTGTTTCCATATTAAGCATACAATAATCTATACAAAGACACAAAGTGCCATCTTTCTTCTTAACAAAAATCACTGGTGCTCCTCAAGGTGACACATTAGGTCTAATTAATCCTTTTTACAACAATTCATGTAGTTAATATTTTAACTCCATCAACTCAATAGTAGTCATCCAATAAGGTGCTTTGGACACCATATTGGAGCCAAGAATAATATCTATTGCAAAGTCAAAAAATCTTTTCGGGGGCAAACCTAGAAGTCTTCCAGAAACACATCCCAAAAATCATGGAGAAAGGGGTACATTTCAAAAGAATTTTTCTTAGGTTCCTTCTCCTCTTCATCTTTCACCTCCTCCATTTTAACTAAAAACATTTGACATCCTTTACATTTTTCTCTTTTTAATTGCATCGCAGAAATTTACCTAATTGTCATTTCTTGCTGAAAACCTTGGATAAGGACAACATTTCTGTCATCATCAAGACACTTTATTATTTTGGAAAGATAATCAACTTTTGCCTTATGTTGAGATAACCATTTCATCCCTAAAATGACATCATAAGATACTAGGGGTGATACATAAAGGTTAGGCACCGTGATTATGAATAATATGTCATAATATCCAATATTCATATATCAAGAACACAAGGAATAATGTAGGCGCCATGATTATCAATAATATGTCATAATCTTGTGGATGAGGATGTATAGAAGGGGAATTCAATAAAGGTAGATTGGAAAAGAGATCTTGCATAGAATCACAATAAAGTGGATCCATGTCTAGAGGGGAAGGCTTAATATAGGAGTACAGAAAGAAGAATAAGGAGAAACATAAACATCAATATCAACTTAAAGCTAGGAAGAGTCTAAGTTTAGGACTAAAATTTTATCAAAGACAAGGGGATAGGTAGAAAATGTTTGGAAAAGTATCTCAACCTTGCAACTTTGAAATATTACTATTCTTTCCAGTTTTGGTCTTTTCAAATAACCTTTATCTTGGAGAATGATATGGAACTTTCAAAGCTTCTAAAAGGGCTAAAAATGATGGGACATACTATATTTAGTAACTTTACATTTGACCTTGGATTTGTTGGGAATTAAGGTGTCTCAACCTTGGTAATTCCTTGCATTATTTATGATTGTATTTATTTATTCATTGCCTATGTTGTAAATTAATTGTAAATTCCATATTGTCATTTTGTGGGATGTGGCACAGTGTTGTGTCATCCTACATGGAAGATGACAACTTGTAATTTTGTCCTCACATGAAGAGATAGGCATCCCACTTTGTGGTAGGAGTCTTTTGCCATGTGTCAGCATCTTAGATGTTGTGTAATGGAATGTTGACCGAAATGGTTATGCCAGATTCCTATGACAAAGTTATGACATGTAAGAGTCAGAAATAGAAGCTTGTAAGACAGGTGAACACATGTGTCATGAAGCATATTTGAAAAAGGCATATTTGGGTGCCCCAAGGTGGACCATGACATGTTGTAAGAGAATATGCTATTTATAGCCCATGTATGATAGATTCTCTTATAGTTGTAAGTTGTAACTGCTATGACAGATTTTATGATGGTCGTAAGAGTCGTAAGAGCATCTGTCATAGCCCATTTTAGAAATAGGTGACCTCTTTGGGATGGGAGTTGTGGAAAAGTGGTAGGAGCATTCTACAATGTTGACCAAGTCTCCATAGACATGGGTTTTGGGCCATGAGGCCAAGTTGGACACCCATTCCAAGATGGAGCCAATTTTGCCTTGTATATTCTTTATAAACAGGTGCTTGGAGGAGGAGAAGTAGTATGTGATTGACAGGTACTGTTATGTTGCCGGACTGACTCCAAACATGAGTGTCGAAGACTATTGAAGCTTGCATTGCAAGTGTATTGTAAACCATATTCAGTTTTGATAATACATTGTGCAGGTTTCTAAGTGTGGGGTTTTTCACCTGATAAGGGTTTTCCCCATGTTATATCTTTGTCTCTCTTCTTCTGACTTCCTTCTGGTTCATGTGTATTGGTATAGTATCTCATTTATATGTTTCATGTTGCTATATTTACAAGGATTAAATTGAATTTACATATCTCTCCCCTCATTAGATTAGTGTAGGAAGCAATTTTTGCACACCTAGCTTCCTTTCATTGGTATCAGAGCTTGATCACCTATGATCCTAGTTGTTGGGTAGGGGTTTTTTGAGCTAATATTAAGTTGAGTGGGAGTGTATAAAGAGTATTTTGAATATTATTGCAGTGAGGAGATGGAAAGCACATCCGGAAGGATAGAAGTGGAGAAATTCAATGGCACTAATTTCAAGCTGTGGAAGCTCAAGATGGAAGACATGCTTGTTGATCAAGACCTTTGGGAAAGTATCAGTGGAACAAAATTAGCTGCAATGTCACAAGCTAATTGGGATCTCAAGAATCAGAAGGCTAAGGGTCTCATATGACTTAGTCTTGCTGATTATGTCCTGTTAAATGTCCATGAAGAGAAAACTTCAAACTCGCTTTGGAAGAAGTTGGGAGATGTGTATCAAGCCAAATCCCTGGTTAATAAACTTTTTCTGAGAAAGAAGTTGTACTCTCTTGGAATGGAGGATGGAGGATCTATTGCAGATCACCTAAATACTTTTAACATGTCGGTTGCATGATTAACATCCATTGGTGTGAAGATGAAGGAGGAGGATCGGTCACCACATCCACATTCAAAATGGATGAAGTGGTATCTTCACGGTTATCTGATGAGATGCGGAGAAAGTCTTCTGAGGTAGCCAAAGAGGCTCTTGTGATTTGTGGAAGACCCAAGGAGAAAGGGAAGAAGAAGGACAAGAAAGATGAGAAGGGTAGGTCCAAATCTCCTAGAAAGTCCAAGGCTCTCTGTTGGAACTGTGGTAAATCTGGGCATTTCTAAAAGGAATGTAAAGAGGAAAAGAAAAATAAGAAGAAGAACCTAGATTCAGATTTTGACAAGTCACAAGATGATGGTGATCCCTTCATCATAGCCCTGGCAACCCGTGCATCTGATGATGTGTGGCTAATTGATTCTAGTGCATCATTCCACATGACCTCTCATCGAGACTGGTTTACTAAGTACGAGGAGTTTGATGGTGGAAAGGTGTACCTAGGTGATGACTCTCATCTGAAGATTGTTGGTCATGGAAGAGTCTCTATCTGATTCCTTGATGGATGAGTGAAGAGGATCTCTGGGGTTATGCACATCCTAGGCTTAGCACGGAACCTTCTTTCTATAAGTATGTTGAATGATGCAGGTGTGTAGGTTGTCTTTTCGAAAGAAGGATGCAAGATGACTAGAGGAGTTATGGTGCTTGCTAAGGGTACTAGGAGAGGTACTCAATTTCAGCTGGAGGTATGTATTTCACAATGCAATAGCTCTTCTAACTCAAGGAATAGGGTAACAATCACTTCATCCCCACCATCTAAAGGAGCAGTGAAGAAATCTGTCGTATCTAGTCCTAATGTTTGTATTCATGCCTTGGAAGTTAAGCTTCCTGCTAAAAAGATAATGTTATGGCATAAGAGATTTGGCCACATTGGTGAGAAGGGTCTACTTACCCTGAGAAATAAGAATCTCATTGAGGAGTTAGATGATTGTAATCTTGAGTTTAACTTTTATGAACATTGCATAGATGGAAAACAAAACTGTGTTCAGTTTTATTCAAGTTCTCATAAGTCTTCTAGTGTGTTGGACCTTGTTCATTCTAATGTATTTGGTCCTGTTAATGTTCCTTCATTATCAAAATCTATATATTTTGTATCTTTCATAGATGACTATAGTAGAAGGACATGGATTTATTTTCTCAGAAGAAAATCTAAAGTCTATAGTAAGCTTAAGGAGTTTAAGGCCTTTGCTGAAAATCAGACTGGTAAAAAGATTAAGTGTTTGAGAACTGACAATGGTGGTGAGTTTTGTTCTATATAATTTGATAAATATTGCAAGGAACTTGGGATTCAAAGATGTAAGACAACTCCATAGACCCCACAACAAAATAGAGTTGTAGAGAGGATGAACATGACATTGATGGAGAAGGCTAGGAGTATGCTTAGTGGAGCTTTCCTAGAAAAAATTTATTAGGTTAAAGCTGTTGCCACTACTTGCTATCTTGTAAATAGATCTCCTACATCAGCTCTTGTTGGAAAGACACCCATGGAGTTGTGGTCTGGTAGAAAGCATTCAATAAGGCATCTTCATGTTTTTGGTTGTGAGGCATATGCACATGTGCCTAGGGAGAAGAGGTCAAAATTGGAAAACAAGGCTGTTAAGTGTATCTTCATTGGCTATGGTGTCGGTGTGAAAGGATATAAGCTTTGGGACCCTGTGGCTGAAAAAGTGTTGTATAACAGAAGTGTCATCTTCAGAGAGCTAACACCTTCTTCCACTGTTCTACAACTAGAAGAAAAAGAAAAGAAAGAGGATGTTGTTCAGTTTCCTGTTACCCCTGAGAAGACTGAACATAAAGATAATGTTGGACCTAATGATGAGGAGAGATCTAGCAGCTCTGAAAGCTCAGTTGAAGAAGCTGAACCTCAACCTCAACTCTTGAGGAGGTCCACATGAATCAAGAAGCAACCTAAGAGGTTTGGTTTTACATTGCTTGATTCTAGTTGTGCTTTTGCTTTGCTTACTAATAGTGATGAACCTAGAACTATATCAGAGGCTATGGATATGAAAGATGCAGGTTCTTAGAAGGAGGCCATGGAGGATGAAATGGCTTCTTTGGAAAAGAATCAAAATTGGGACTTGGTACCTTTGCCTCCTCGACGGAAACTTGTTGGATGTAAATGGGTGTTCAAGAAGAAATTTGGTGCAGATGGCAGTGTTGAGAAGTATAAGGCCAGATTGGTTGCGAAGGGGTATTCACAAGTGGATGGTATAGATTATGGTGAGATATTCTCTCCCATTTTAAAGCTGACATCCATTCAATTCTTGTTATCTCTTGTAGCAACTTATAACTTATAGGTAGAACAGATGGATGTGAAGACAACTTTCCTTCATGGTGATTTGGAGGAAGAAATCTACATGTCATAGCCAGAGCATTACATGGTGAAAGGTAAAGAAAATTTGGTTTGCAAGTTAAAGAAGTCTTTGTATAGTTTGAAGCAGTCTCCTAGGAGGTGGTATTTGAAGTTTGATGCCTTTGTGTTGTCAATTAGTTTTGTGAGATAAAAATCTGATCACTGTGTGTATTATAAGTTTGATGGTGATCGTATTCTCATTGTTGCACTATATGTTGATGATATGTTGCTCATTGGGAAGGGTAAGAATATGATTTCTGATTATAAATCTCAGTTGTCAGTACAGTTTGAAATGAAAAATTTAGGGGTAGCCCGGTACATTCTAGGAATGGAAATCAGAAGAGACAGAACTACCAGAAAACTTTGGTTAAGCTAGAGTAAGTATGTGAAGACCGTGTTGGATAGGTTCAACATGGTAGATTGTAGACCATTGTGTGTTCCTGTTTCTTTGGGGACAAAGTTGTCCTTTGAGGATTGTCCAAAATCTCCTAGTGAGGTGGAACCTTATGCTAGTGCTGTTGGCAGTTTGATGTATGTTATGGTCTGCACAAGACCAGACATTGGCCAAGCAGTGGGAGTCCTTAGTTGATTTATGGCTAATCTTGGATGGGTACATTGGGATGCAGTTAAGCGAGTGTTTAAATATCTGAGGGGTACTTCTAAGTATTCCATATGCTATCATGGTAATGCTACAGGACCTCCGTATTCTATTAATATTTGTGGATTTGCGGGTTCAAATTGGGCAAGTGACATTGACAGCAGGAGATCCACCAGTGCTTATGTGTTACACTGTTTGGTGGTACTATTGGTTGGATGAGTAAGCGACAACTTGTGGTTACTTTGTCCATGATAGAAGCTACGTATATGGCAGCAACTCATGCATCTAAGGAAGGTATTTGCCTTAAGAGATTATGTTCAGATATTGGTGTTGATGCAGGTCAAATTATGATCAGTTGTGATAGTTAGAGTGCAATTTGGCTTGTGAAGAATCCAACATTCCATGCTAGAACAAAGCATATTGATGTTCAGTTTCACTTCATGCAAGACATGGTAGAGGATGGGAAGGTAAATTTGGAGAAGGTAGATACTTTGAAGTATGTTATAGATGCATTGAAGAAGCCAATGGGCACAAAGAAGTTTAGATAGTGTTCAGAGTCTATGGGCCTCTCAAATTATAGTAGTTAAATCCTATTATTCTGTTGGCTCTTACAGGTGTTCGACAAGTGGGAGAATATTGGGAATTAAGGTGTCTCAACCTTGGTAATTCCTTGCATTATTTATGATTGTATTTATTTATTCATTGCCTATGTTGTAAATTAATTGTAAATTCCATATTGTAATTTTGTGGGATGTGGCATGATGATGTGTCATCCTACATGGAAGATGATAACTTGTAATTTTGTCCTCACATGAGGAGATAGGCGTCCCACTTTGTGGTAGGAGTATTTTTCTATGTGTCGGCATCTTAGATGTTGTGTAAGGGAATGTTGACAAAAATAGTTATGATAGATTCCTATGATGAAGTTATGACATGTAAGAGTCAAAAATAGAAGCTTGAAAGACAAGTGAAGACATGTGTCATGAAGCATATTTGAAAAAGGCATATTTGGGTGCCCTAAGGTGGACTATGACATGTTGTAAGAGATTATGCTATTTATAGCCTGTGTATGATAGATTCTCTTACAGCTGTAAGTTGTAACTACTATGATAGATTCTATGACGGTCATAAGAATCGTAAGAGCATCTGTCATAGCCCATTTTAGAAATAGGCTACCTCTTTGGGATGGGAGCTGTGGACAAGTGTCAGAAACATTCTACAATTTTGACCAAGTGTCCATAGGCATGGGTTTTGGGCCATGAGGCCAAGTTGGACGCCCATTCCAAGATAGAGCTAATTTTGCCTTGTATATTCTTTATAAATAGGTGCTTGGCGGAGGAGAAGTAGTATGTGATTGACAGGTACTATTATGCTACTAGACTGACTTCAGACACGAGTGTCGAAAACTATTGAAGCTTACATTGCAAGAGTATTGTAAACCATATTCAGTTTTGATAATACATTGTGTAGGTTTCTGAGTGTGGGGTTTTTCATCTGATAAGGGTTTTTGCCATGTTATATCTTTGTCTCTCTTCTTCTATCTTCTTTTTGGTTCATGTTTATTTCTGCAATATCTTGTTTATATGTTTCATGTTGCTATAGTTGCAAGGATTAAATTGAACTTACATAGCTCTCCCCTCATTAGACTAGTGTAGGAAGCGATTTCCGCACACCTAGCTTCCTTTCAGGATTGACCTAAAATTTCTTAGAAGGTGTGAAATAGCTAAGTAAACATCTCAAGTGATTTTCAACTCAAGATCATATCTAGATTGCAAGATATTAAAGTTTCTATTTTTTGAAATGGTCAAAAAAGTTTTGAACTCAATTATCATAACTGAAACTTCCCTAAACATCTTAAAAATTGTCATAACTAATAAATTTAGTTACAAGGCTATAGATCTCTTCAGGATCTTTCCAACACATCAAACAGTTCGTTAATCGGACACCTAGATCAAAAGTTATGGCCTTTAGAAGTTGGTCCTCTTATTTTGGGATATGCAAAAACATGTTGGACACTTAAAAGAGCTGTAAAGGGGAGAGTTAGACATGGTGTGTTTTTTGGCACATAATAAAACATCTTTGATTGGAGATAATTTGGGTGCCACTTTTGGGTGGTTTTAGCTCATGGTTTTGTAATTACCATTAACAATTTACTGTATTGTATCTCCTATATATCAGGAGCTTGAGATGGAGGTTGTGTGTAAGATTCTTATAGATGTTCTTTTACCTCCTGGATCTCTAGTTGATTAGTACTCCTATGAAAGCTTTCTCTGCAAGTATATTGTAATCTTCTTGATTTCTAAAGAATACATTGGGTAACTTTGGAGTGTGGGGTTTTTTACTTGAAAGGGTTTTCCACACGTATATCTTGTGTTGTGAGTTTTGCATTTTGATGTTGTTATTACCTTTCTATTAATGTGCATCTTAATCTATAACTATAAAAGATAAAATTTGCATAAATCTTTCCTCATTAGATAAGTGTAGGAAGCGTTTCCACATACCTTGCTTCCTTTCAGTTGGTATTAGAGTCTGATCACCTTTGGTTCTAGTTGTTGGGTAGAGGGTTTTTTAACTGATCTTTGTTTGAGTGAGAGCTTGTGCAGAAGATTTTGAAATCTTTGTTGTAGGAAAGAGATGGCAACCACATCTGGGAAGTTTGATATAGAGAAGTTTAATGGAGGCAAATTTGAGTTGTGGAAACTCAAGATGGAGGACTTATTGGTGGATAGAGATTTATGGCTCGCAATATCTGAATCCATGTCATCAGGCATGAAACAAGAAGATTAAGATTTGATGGATTGGAAGGCTAAGGGTTTGATAAGACTCTATTTGGTTGATTCAGTGCTCTTGAATATCCATAAAGAGAAGACTACAAAAGATCTTTAGAAGAATCTTGAAGATGTTTATCAAGCTAAATCCTTGGTGAACATGTTATTCCTATGAAAGAAATTGTATTCTATGAGGATGAAAGATGGAGGATCTATCACTGATCACCTGAATACATTCAATATGCTTGTTGTCTAGTTGAGCTCTATTGGTGTGAAGATGGAGGAAGAGGATCGATGTATAACATTACTGTGTTCCTTAACAAATTCATGGGATCACCTTGTTATGGCCATTGGGAGTACCACTACCACCATCAAGATGGATGAAGTAGTTTCTTCTCTATTGTCTGAAGAGATGTAGAGAAAGTCTTCCAAATTAGCTAAGGAGGCTCTTGTGGTTCATAGTAGATCTAAAGAGAAGGGAAAGAAAAAGGATAAGAAGGACCAAAAAGGAAGATCCAAATCCTGTGAGAGATCTAAGTCTCCTAGAAAGTCCAAGGCCCTATGTTGGAACTACGGTAAATCTGGTCATTTCCACAGGGAGTACAAGGAGGAGAAAAAGAAAAAGAAGAAGAACTATGATTTGGATTCTGACAAGTCCTCTCAAGATGAAGGAGAAGCATTTTGTTGTTATATGGAGCCTAATCAGACTCAGCGGTTAAATTTACCCCACTTTTATTGGCGTGGTTTCCTCCAAATTCCTACGAGGTTAAGGGGCAGCGCCCCTTGCAAGGTCTAGGGGCAAAAATGGTTTTTATTATTTTATTAAGGCGTCAGGAGTTATTTTTCATTGGCTGACATTAAAAAATTCTATTTTGTAACTGACAAAAGTCACGATAAAAATGGCTAAGGGTTAGGGTTTATGTTGATGTATTGTAGCATTTTACAACAGTATTGAGTTGCAAGGATTGTTGGTTGTAATCGATTTGATTTACTAGATAATAAAATTGGACTCTCTATTGGTGGATGTAGCCCAAGTTTGGGTGAACCATGTTAAAACTTGTCTCGCTATTATTATTTCTGTGTATTTTCATTCCTTTGTTTAATCTTATTTGCATTTAATTGATATCTTCTGTCAGCTAACCCTAACAAGTGGTATCAAATTGGGTTGTGTTCAATTATCATCTATAGGAATTTCTCACAATTGAGTGGGAACAATGGTAGACAAGGGTAAATTGAAGGTAGACAAATTCAATGGGTAGAACTATTAGTTATGGAAGGTGCAGATGGAGGATTACTTCTATCAGAAGGATTTATGGAGTCTGTTGGAAGGAGTAGCTAAGAAACTGGCAACAATGACTGATGAGGATTGGAATCTTCTGGACAGAAAGGCACTAGGAACCATTCAGTTGTACCTGGCACCATTGGTGGAATTCAATAGAATGGAAGCAAAGACAACAGATGGTCTGATGAAAGCTTTGGCTAAATTGTATGAAAAACTCTCAGCCTCAAATAAGGTATTTCTTATGAAGCATTTGTTTAATCTAAAAATGATTGAAGGTGGATTTGTGACAAATCATTTAAATGAGTTTAATACGATTATCAATCAGTTAACTTCTGTAAAAGTAAGCTTTGATGAAGAGGTGAGGGATCTCTTGATATTATGTTCTTTACTAGAAAGTTGGAATAACTTGGTAATGGTTGTAAGTAACTCTGTCTCTAGTTCAAACACTTTAAAATTTGATGATGTTGTTGGTGTTCTCCCTAGCAAGGAAATGCAATGGAAACACTCAGGTGGGTCCACATCAGGTAGTGTTTTGAATGTAGAAAGCAAGGGCAAATCAAAGGAGAGAGGAAAAGGTTCTGGAGGTGATGGGAAGTCATGAGAAAAATTAAAGGACAAGAGATCCCAATCTAGAGGACAGAAGGATTGCTGGTACTGTGGGAAACTAGGTCATCTGAAGAAAGATTGCTAGTATCGGAAGAATAAAGGAGACAAGCAAGAAGGAAATAAGGAGGCAAATGTGGTAAGTAATAAATCTGAAGATGATTCTTTGATTCTTTCCCTAGATAATATTGATGATTCATGGGTTTTAGATTTAGGGGCATCATTTCATGCTACACCCCATAGAAGTTATTTTTTTGATTATGTCCAAGGGGATTTTGGGTTGGTTTATTTCAGAGATAATGAACCTTGTCAGATTGTTGGAAAGGGAAGAATTAAGATTAAGTTGTAGAATAAAAATCATTGGCTACTATAAGAGGTAAGGCACGTTCCAAGGCTCAGTAGGAATTTAATTTCAACAGGGCAGCTAGCTAAAGAAGGTTGCATTGTTACATTTACTGATAAAAATTTGAAGGTTTCAAAAGGTGCCTTAATAGTAGAAAAGGTGTGAAAGTAGGCACCTTATATCTTTGTACAGGTCATACTGTTCCTTATACTTTAGCTGTTGCAGAGAAAAAACAAATAGGTTCAGGAACAATTTTTGTAGGTTTGTGGGAAGAGACTGAAATAGTTGCTACAGGTTTTGAGACAACACTGTGGCATAACAGACTTGGGCATATGAGTGAAAAAGGTATGAAGGTACTTCAATCTAAGAAAGTTTTACTAGGTCTGAAATGTATTAATATCGATTTCTGTGAAATTGTGTGTATGGAAAATAAAAGAGAGTCAGTTTACTCAAGGATGGGAAGCAAAAGAAAGATGAAAAGTTGGAGCTTGTGCATACAGATGTATGGGGACTAGCTCAGGTCTCTTCTCTCACTAGCTCTCGGTATTATGTTACATTCATAGATGATGCAACTAGGAAGGTATGGATTTATTTCCTTAGGAATAAATCTGATGTATTTGAAACATTTAAGAAATGGAGAATCTTGGTTGAGAATGAGATAGGTAAAAGATTCAAATGTCTTAGATCTGATAATGATGGTGAATATTGCAACAAAGAATTTGAGGATTGTTGTTCCTTTAATGGAATTCGTAGGCAGAAAATAGTTCCAGGGACTCCACAGGAAAATGGAGTGGCTGAATGCATGAATAGGACAATAATGGAGCGTGCAAGGACCATGAGATTGCATGTTGGGCTGCCTTTAAACATGTGGGTAGAGGTTGTCAACACCGATGTATATTTAATTAATAGAGGTCCTTTAGTTCCTTTGGGCTATGTTATTCTAGAGGAAGCATGGACAAGTAAGAAGGTGAGTTATTCTTTTCTCAACCTTTGGATGTGAAGCATTTGCACATGTAGATTCTAAAAATAGAACCAAGTTGGATGCAAAATTAAAAAAGTGTACCTTTGTTAGATATGGCATTGTTGAATTTGGTTATAGGCTTTGGGATTTTGAAAATCAAAAAATTGTGAGAATTAGGGATGTTGTATTCAATGAGAAGGTGTTGTACAAAGATCAATTGTAGCAGCATGAGAAGAAAGAAAAGGATTATGTGGTGCTAGATAATACTCTAAATAGTGATGTTCTAATGGTTCCTCATGCTCCGCAACAACAACCCAAAATACCACAAACTCCAGTGAATGTTAGATGGTCAACAAGGCTAAGTAGACCTCCTAAAAGGTTTGCTCCCTCTTTGTATTCTATTTTGTTAACAGATGCTAGTGAACCAGAAGGGTATGATGAAGCTATGCATGTGGATACAAAGGATCATTGGGAGCTTGCAATGAAAGAAGAAATGGACTCCTTGCTGAAAAATTAGACTTGGGAATTATGTAAGTTACCTGTAGGTAAAAAGGCTTTACCAAACAAATGGGTTTATAGGATGAAAGAGGAAGATGGAGGTAAGAAAAAAATTAAATCTAGGTTAGTTGTAAAAGGATTTGCATAGAAAAAGGGTATTGATTTTGATGAGATATTTTCTTCGGTTGTCAAGATGACTTCTATTCATACTATTTTAAGTATTATGGCTGCTAAAGATTTGTATTTGGAATAGCTAGATGTGAAAACTACCTTTCTCCATGGTGATTTGGAGGAGTAGATATATATGGAATAGCCCCAAGGATTTGAGGTCAAAGGTACGGAGAAACTGGTCTGCAGATTGAAGAAGAGTTTGTATGGCCTGAAATAAGCACCTCGGCAATGGTACTTGAAATTTGATAGTTTTATGGCTGAGCAAGGCTAGAGCAGGTGTAATTCTGACCATTGTGTTTATTTTAAGAGGTTGGATAATGACAACAAAATTATTTTATATTTATATGTTGATGACATGCTTGTAGCAGGGTCTAACCTGGATCACATAAGAGAGTTAAAACATCAGTTAGCATAGTCATTTGCTATGAAGGATTTGGGGGCAACAAAACAAATCCTTGGTATGAAAATCTGCAGAGATAGGAAGAACAAAAAATTGACTCTATCTCAAGGTGATTATGTCAAAAAGGTGTTGCAGAGATTCCATATGGAGAATGCAAAAGCTATCAGCACACCTTTGCCTAGTCATTTCAAATTGACTAAGGAGATGTGTCCTAAGACACCAGAGGAGGAAGAAAAAATGTCCAAGGTACTATATGCTTCAGCTATAGGAAGTTTAATATATGCCATGGTATGCACGAGACTGGATATTGCACATGATGTAGGAGTCGTAAGAAGGTATATGATGTTAGATTTAGGGTAGACAACTGAGGGGGGGGTGAATCAGTTGTCCAAAACTTCCTTCTTTTCAACACTTATGTTCACTTAGCAATATAACAATAAATCAAACATGAAACTTAATGCATTTAATCAAGAGCAGAAATGCATCAACAGATGAGACACCAAGATTTTAACGTGGAAAACCTGGTTAAGGGAAAAACCACGGGGTGACTAACCCAAGATTGTATTCTCTGTTAGAAGAATAGAAAGAACAAAATGGCACATGCCAATTAGGGCTCACTACTTGAACACACTACTCACAAGAGGCTCATTGCCTATAAGAGACACACTATCTACAAAAGAATAGGTATCACATACTTGAACTGGTAAATAGAATCTTCGTCATGCTTGAGTCAGTTCTGTTTAAGCCCAAACCTTCTGCTCTGCATTTTGCTCTTCTCCTTGCTACCACACACTCATCTCCACTAGTCACCCCTTGAAATGACTTTGCAATCCCTTATTTATACATGACATCAACTTAGGAATAACCATCTAAGTCGGCAAACATCCATAAGAACATCTGCAAGATGTATAGTTCATCTAGTCGGCTTGTCACAGAAAGAACACCATCATTCGGAAGTTATTCTTCATTTTTGGGACCACAACTCTAATGAGGACCATAAACATAAACTGAGCATGATCCAAGGACCTCCACAAACTTTCCTGAAACACCAAGAACATCCACACTTCCTCTACTTACTAAAACCCTTCTCTCCTTCATCCAGGGCCTCAAGAACATAGTCTGTCATTACTGTCACAAAGGAATAGATACTTCCAGACCTTCAAACCATGAACCAATCGAGTTGACACACCACACAAACTTCTCCAATATTTCCTTAAATCCATAGAATTGGAGAATGCATTTCCAGATCTCACCGAACCTATCTGTATCCCTCTGTCATCACTAAACATCTGCCAGAACCAGTTTCACTTGAACTACCATAACTTCTTCATATCGTCATACGGACCTCTGAAATCTCTACTAGAATATCTTATGACACATATCTACAAACCCTTTAATCTACATCCTCTGATTTGCAACCTATCTTGGACTTTTATCTTGTTGTCATCACCGTTCTTCACTGTTCTTGATTGAGACTAATTTTCTCAATATCCTCAGCATGCAGCTCATCCAATCCTTCTCATTAATGCAACATTAGTATGTTGACATCAATGACAACACCGGTTAAACCCATACTTGCAACAATCTCCCCCTTTGTCATTGATGGCAACATATGATGTGAAAAACCATCAAGACAAGAACTTCTCCTTACTGTCACAACACCCCCTAACAACAACTATTCACATGTCTTCTCTTCCTATACTGCTCCCCCTTTGGTCATCAACCACTTGTTTTTCACATGTCTTCTCTTCCCCTTTGACATCAATGGCAAAGGGCGCATACTTGCAACTTTAGAATCACACCTGCTGCTCCCCCTGAGTAGCAGCTCCCCATCATCAATCCAGATCACAAGATATGACTGTGATATCCACTGGATTGATGCACATCAGTGCATCTTAGTTCACCACCAGAGGGGCAATAACCCCTAACTTCTCCCTGAGATACTTAAAAGAGTCCTTGGGAAGAGGTCTAGTAAAGATATCTGCAATCTGATCCTTAGAGGGCACATATTCTAGTCTGACTTCATCCTTGTTCACTTGCTCTCTCAGAAAGTGAAACTTGATAGATATATGCTTAGTCTTAGAATGCAACACCGGATTCTTAGAAATATTTATTGTACTTAAATTATCACAGAAAATTGTGATAGGCTCCTCATACTCTACTTTAATATCTCTTAACATCTGCTTCGTCCACAAAACTTGAGTGCAACTACCTGGTGCTGCAATGTATTCTGCTTCAATTGTAGACATGGATATTGCCTCTTGTTTCTTGATTAGCCAAGAAACCAATCTCTTCCCCAAAAAGAATGCTCCACCACTGGTACTCTTCCGGTCATTCACATCACCTGCCCAATCAGCATTTGTCTATGTATGAAGAGAGAAATCATGATCTTTAGGATACCATGACCCATACTCAACTGTCCCCTTTAGATATCTAAAAATCCTCTTGATTGCCATAACATGAGATTCTCTAGGATCAACTTGGAATCTAGCAACAAGACCAATAGCCTGCATAATATCTGGTCTAGTTTGAGTGAGATACAACAATCCTCCAATCATTGACCTATATTTTGTCTGATCAACCTTGGGAGAGTCATCATCTTTGCTCAACTTGCATCTGGTTGCCATTGGAGTGTTCATTGGCTTTGAGTCTTCCATCCCAAATTTCCTCAACAATTCTCACATATTTTGACTAAGAAATGAAGATTCCTTTCTTTGTTTGAGTAATTTGTAGACCCAAAAAGAAATTCATTTCTCCAAGCATGGACATCTCAAATTCACTTTTTATTTGACTTGCAAAAGTTTTACACATACTATCTCTTCCTCCAAAAATGATGTCATCAACAAATACTTCAACAAATAAGATATTTTCATGATCAATTTTGAAATACAAGTTACTATCAGTAGTACCTTTGTTGAAACCAATCTTCAAGAGATGCTTATCTAATCTTTCATACCAAGCTCTTGGGGCTTGCTTCAGTCCATACAGTGCCTTTTTCAATTTGTAGACCATGTCACCATGATCAGACAATTGAAATCCATCCGGTTGCTCAATGTACACTTCTTCTTCCAAATTACCATTTAGGAAGGCAGATTTGACATCCATCTGATACACCTTGAAATCCTTAAAGGCAGCAAATGCAAGAAATAATCTGACTACTTCAATTCTTGCCACTAGAGAAAAAGTCTCTTCAAAATCAACTCCTTCAATCTGAGAGTAACCCTTACAGACCAATCTAGCTTTATTTCTAATTACTTCACCAGCTTCATTTAGTTTGTTCTGGAAGACCCATTTGGTTCCAATCACATTCTTGTTTCTAGGTCTAGGAACAAGATCCCAAGTGTGATTTTTTTCAATTTGCATTAGTTCTTCCTCCATTGCTTTTCACCAGTTTTCATCATTGCAAGCTTCATTCATTATCTTAGGTTCAATCTTTGAAATTAGACAATACTCATCTGAATTTTGAGCAATTCTCCTCCTTGTTTGCACTCCTTTGCTTTTGTCACCTATGATCTAATCTTTAGAATGGTTTAGAGTTACATACCTTGGAACTTTGGGAGTTTCTTGCACCACTAACTCTTGATCAGTCTCATTGAGATTTATCTTTTCTTCCTGACTTACTGGATCAACTTGACTTTGTTTCTCAGAAGAGACTTGGATACCTTGAATCTGAACATCATTCTGATTATCTTCATCATACTCATGAATTCTTGAGGGTCTTTCAACTTCTTCATCAACCTTCACATTTACACTTTCTACAATCTTTCTCAGTCTCTTGTTGTAACACCGGTATGCTTTTCTTTGAGTAGAGTGACACAAGAATATTCCTTCATCACTTCTAGCATCAAACTTTCCTAGATCTTCATCCCTTTTAATGTAACATCTGCTGCCAAAAACTCTGAAATATCTTACAGTGGGAGTAATTCCAAACCAAAGTTCATAAGGAGTCTTACCGATATTGTTTCTAATTTGAACTCGATTGAGAGTGTATACTGTAGTGCTGATAGCTTCTCTCCAATAGATCTGAGGAACATTTGCTTCCATCATCATGGTCCTAGATGCTTCTTGGATGGTTCGGTTCTTTCTCTCAACTACTCCATTCTGCTGTGGAGTTCTAGGGGCAGACAACTGTTTCTTTATTCCATGTTTCTCACAGAAGTCTATGAACTCACCGGATGTGAATTCTCCACCTCTATCAGACCTCAGACATTTCAATTTTAATCCAGTTTCATTCTCCACTATGGCCTTGAATATTTTGAATTTCTCAAGTGCTTCTGATTTTTCTTTCAGAAAAGTTACCCACATCATCCGGGAATAGTCATCAATTAGCAACATGAAGTACGTATCACCTTGGATACTCCTAACTCTTGTCAGACCACAAAGATCAGTATGAACTAAGTCCAACAGTCTGGTAGAGGATAATTCCTTACTTTTGAATGTGACTACTCAATTTGCCCAACTGACATTCTTTGCACAAGCTATTAGTAGGTTTTACTAATTTTGGAAGATCTCTTACAGCTTGAGTATTGCTTATCTTGATGATATTATCAAAATTTACATGACACATCCTCCTATGCCATAACCAACTCTGATCAATTTGAGAAAATAAGCAACTTTTACCAGTACCTACCAAATAGAAGATATTACCTTTAGTTTGAGTACCGGATGCAATCTTTGTTCTAAAACTTTCAAAGATCTTGCACTTTCTATTCCTGAATCTGAGATTATAGCCTTTGTCCACCAGTTGTCCAACACTGAGAAGATTGTGCTTTAATCCTTCAACATACAGTACATTACCGGTTTTGTTCTTTCCGTCAAGAGAAATAGTTGCTCTACCTCTGATTCTACCAGCAGAATTATCTCCAAACTTTACAATTCCTCCTTCATACTTTTCCAAATTTAAGAACTTATTCTTGTCACCTGTCATATGGTGAGAGCATCCACTGTCAATGACCCAATCATCCTTTGTTTCAACTTGGGCAGCCAGAGCTCTTTCTTCAACTTTATGATTGACAGATACAAAGGATATTTGTTCCTCTTCTTTGATGGCAATAAACACCCATTCATTACTTGATTTGTTTCTTGTCTTTGATTCATCATCTGTTACTCCTTCATTATCATCTTCTTCATGAACATAGTAACAATTCTTTTGAAACCTTGGTCTGTTAGGATTTGGTCTTGAAAATGTTTTCGGACATCTTGAGGCAAAATGACCAATTTTATTGCAGTTAAAACACTTAAAAGATAATTTCCCTTCATACTTACCAGATCCTCTTGGCAGTCTTTTTGGAATAAGAGCTTCAAGATGAGTAGTTTCAGCTTCTTCTTCTTCCAAGTCTTTTCTTGCTTTTTCATACCATGATGGGTCCCTTGAAGAATTTTCTCCTAGATCAAACATTTGTTTCCCTTTTACAGAGGCACTGGCTTTGAATGTAGATTCAGTCTTTGGAGGATCATCTCCAAACTCGACCATTTCAAAAGCAGCCAACTTACCAACCAATTGATCTCTTGTGACTGTTGTGTGAGCTCTGAATTCTTTGATTGCAAAAGCCTTGATTTTATAAGACTCAGGAAGGGATCTGAGAACTTTGCCAATGATCTCATCTTCACTCAGGGTTCCACCTACATTTCTAATTCCACAAACCAGCTCATTCACTCTTGGCATAAAAGGGGTAATATTTTCATCATTTCTCATCTTCAGTTTTTCAAATTTCCCTTTTAGACTTTCTAACCTTGCACATTTAACATACTAGTGTCCTTCATGCAAAAGTTTCAGTTTGTCCCAAATCTCAAAGGCAGTTGGTAGATCAATAACATTTGAGAGTTCTGAGTTAATAATGTGCTTAAAAGAGCCTCTTTGGTCCGTAGATTGTTTTTAGCATCTATGATTTCATTTAGGGTTGTTGGACCACCGTGTGGAGGTACATAAGCTTTTGTAACCATGGACCAGTATGCAAATCCCATACACTGCAAGTGACATTTCATGCGACCTTTCCAAAGAGCAAAGTTAGTTCCATCAAACTTTGGACTATCCTTCTTGTAGGATGACATCCTAGATCTTCTCAAGCGGTTAAGCTCCTTTCAGAGGAACTTGGCTCTGATACCAATTGTTAGATTTAAAGCAGACAACTGAGGGGGGGTGAATCAGTTGTCCAAAACTTCCTTCTTTTCAACACTTATGTTCACTTAGCAATATAACAATAAATCAAATATGAAACTTAATGCATTTAATCAAGAGCAGAAACGCATCAACACATGAGACACCAAGATATTGATGTGGAAAACTTGGTTAAGGGAAAAACCACGGGGTGACTAACCCAAGATTGTATTCTCTGTTAGAAGAATAGAAAGAACAAAATGGCACATGCCAATTAGGGCTCACTACCCAAGCACACTGCTCACAAGAGGCTCACTGCCTATAACAGACACACTGCCTACAAAAGAATAGGTATCACATACTTGAACTGGTAAGTAGCATCTTCATCATGCTTGAGTCAGTTTCGTTTAAGCCCAAACCTTCTGCTCTGCCTTTTGCTCTTCTCCTTGCTACCACACACTCATCTCCATCGGTCACCCCTTGAAATGACTTCACAATCCCTTATTTATACATGACATCAACTTAGGAACAACCATCTAAGTCGGCAAACATCCATAAGAACATCCGCAAGATGTATAGTTCATCCAGTTAGCCTGTCACAGAAAGAACACCATCATCCAGAAGTTATTCTTCATTTTCGGGACCCCAACTCTAATGCAGACCATAAACACGAACTAAGCACGATCTAAGGACCTCCACAAACTTGCCTAAAACACCAAGAACATCCACACTTCCTCTACTTACTAAAACCCTTCTCTCCTTCAATACCAATTGTTGCAAGGTGTGACCCTTGGTCTTCTTGTTCAGCGCTATGCTGCGGTGGTTTGTGACAAGGGCTTAACTGCCCCCCGTGCTTGTTAAGTCAAGTGGTTGTATTAGGCATAAATAGGTTGATCTTTTGTTGCAACGGCAACTAATAGTTGGTATTAGAGCCGAGGTCACAGGTTCAAACCCCGTGCTTGCACTGGGGGGGATTGTTGCAAGGTGTGACCCTTGGTCTTCTTGTTCAGCGCTGTGCTGCAGTGGTTTGTGACAAGGGCTTAACCGCCTTCCGTGCTTGTTAAGTCAAGTGGTTGTATCAGGTATTAATAGGTCGATCTTTTGGTGCAACGACAACTAACATATGAGTCATCCCAGATTGGAGCATTGGAATGTAGTAAAATAGAATCTCAGATATTTGAGAGGTACATCCAATAAACACTTATGTTTTGGGGGCTCTAATACTGATTTAGCGGGTTATGTAGACTTAGATTTGACAAGGGATATTGATACCAGGAGAAGTACTATAGGTTATGTCTTTAATGTAGGTGGGATAGCGGTGATTTGGATCTCACGATTGCAAAAGGTGGTTGCTTTATCCACCATGGAGGTAGAGTATGTAGCTACAACAGAGGCAAGCAAGGAGATGATATGGTTGCAATCTTTCATGAAAGAATTGGGCAAACAATAAGCTAACAGTTATTTGTTTATAGACAGTCAGAGTGCCATACATCTTGCAAATAATTTTTCCTTGCATTCAAAGACCAAACACATATAGTTGAGGTATCACTTCATTCGGTCGGTGTTGGATGATGAACAGTTAAGGATAGAAAAGATACATACAGATGAAAATCTAGTAGATATCTTTACAAAGGAAGTGACAAGGGAGAAGTTGAGCTCCTCTTCACCTTCTGTTGGTCATCAAGACTAAAAATAAAATTAGAACAATAGAGTCTAGGGTGCTTATTTCTAGTGGGAGCTACAGGGTCAGCAGTGTTATGATCAGTCTCGAAGTGAGAGATGATATGGTGTGAAGTCTGATCAGTCTCCAAGTGGGAGATTGTTGTTATATGGAGCCTAATCAGACTTGGAGGTTAAATTTACCCCACTTTTATTGGCGCGGTTTCCCCCTAAATTCCTACGGGGTCAAGGGGTAATGCCCCTAAAACCTCACATGATTTTTTATTATTTTATTAATCTGTAGGGAGTTATTTTTAATTGGCTAACATAAAAAACCTATTTTGAAACTGGCAAAAATCATGATAAAAATGGCTAAGGGTTAGGGTTTTCGTTGACGTATTGTAGCATTTTGCAGTGGTATTGAGTTGCAGGGATTGTTGGTTGTAATCGGTTTGATTTACTGGATAATAATATTGGACTCTTTGTTGGTGGATGTTGCTTGAGTTTGGGTGAACCACATTAAAATTTGTCTCTTTCTATTATTATTTCTATGTATTTTCATTTCTCTGTTTAATCTTTATTTGCATTTAATTGATATCTTCTGTCAGCTAACCCTAACACATTTTTCGCTACCTTGGCAACACATGCATTTGAGGATGTGTGGCTTATTGACACTTTTTTGGAATAAGGTGCCAATAACCTTGTAAATTCTAATATTGTATTTATTCTATTTATTATTTGTAATTTGTAATTACCCATAAGGGAACGAGGTAGTTTCACTGGCAGTGGTAATTTCGGAGTCATCGAAGGTAATTAAGGAGTTGTATTTACTGTTGGCAATTGTAAAACTCACAAGTAAATGAGTGTAGGAACCACCTTGGTAGAATCTACTATTTTTAGCATATATGACGCATGTCATAATGTTTGGTGGGTGCATGTAAAGAATCTATGACAATTGCAAGTTGTCATAAGATTGTATGACACTATGACACATATGATAGATATTAATGAGTTGCAAATTACTATTTGTAGCCCCAGGTGCCCATCTTGGGAAGATACACTTTGATGGTATCTATGATGATTATGATGCATCATAAGATGTTGTAAGATGATATTTTTTTGCCATGGGCACCCAATTTTACATGGGTATATTTTGACACTTGGAGGTTACATGTATGACGATATTTAATGTTTACATGTGGGGGAATCTTAGGAGAGAGAAAGTGGATGTTTAGATTGGAGGGAAAAAAACTTATATAAGTATTTGCCATTGTATTTATTGTTGTAATATAGATTTTAGGTACTCAGGTGCTGCCAAAATGCTGTCAAGTTGAAGACTGGTGGAGAGAGTTGCAAAGTTGTTGTATAGTACAATCATTTTTAGATTAATACCAACTTGGGCCTCTTTTTGGTGTGGAGTTTTTTACCTCTTTTTGGTGTGGAGTTTTTTACCCAAAAGGGTTTTCTCCATGTTAAACACTATGTTGTGTGTTTAGTTTTCTAATTTTATGTTTATGTGATGCATAGTTTCTTTTCTATGTTATAATCTCCATTGATAATACACTAGTATAAGATCATTAAACATATTTGAATCAAATTTCCATTTGAAGTAGTTGTTCTTTCATTTCTAACATTTGGTATTAGAGCCTAGCTAGTTTTGACTCTTAGGTGGTAGTGTGGAAGCTATATATGTAGTGGAAGATTCTATTGTGTTTGTTTTGTAGATCTTGAGTTGTTATTATGGCTGCATCCATCGTTGCATCAACCTCTTGATTAGACATTGAGAAGTTCAACAGAACAAGGTATGAGTTGTGGAAGCTAAAAATGAAAGATTTTTTGGATGAAAGAAACCAATGGTTGGTTGTTCAAAATGAGAAGAAACCCGATGACATCTCTTTGGATGAATGGACAAGGTTGGATAAAAAGGCACGAGGAACAATTTGTTTGTGTCTTGCAGATTCTGTCCTGTTGAATGTCGCAAAGGAAGAGAATGCACATAGTTTGTGGAAAAGGTTGGGTGAGATCTACCAAGCCAAGAGTATGGTAAATCAACTTTATTTAAAATAAAAATTGTTTTCCATGAAAATGAGAGAGGGTGATTCAATTACATAGTATTTAAATTCATTTAATTTGTTGTTGAGTCAGCTTGTATCCGTAGATGTTGATGTTAATTAGGAAGATAACTGTATCTTACTTATTTGTTCTTTACCTAAATCTTGGGAGAATGTCATACTGGCTATCACTGCTAATCTTATAGATCTGAAGTTGGATGCTCTTGTTTTAGTTTTACTCTCACAAGAATTAAGGAAGAAAAGTTTAGATAGTTCAGGGGATGCTCTCAGTGTCAGGGGAAGGTCTAAGGAAAGAGGACCAAAAGGAGATTAGAAAAGGGCCAAGGACAAGTCCAAGGGCTGATCTAAGACTCTTGGGAAAAAGAATAGAGTTAAGTATTGGAACTGCGATAAAAGAGGGCATATGAAGGAGTGAAAAAACCCAAAGAAATAGTGGGAGAATGCTTCTGTTAAGTCCTCAAATGCAGGTGAAGATGTTTTAATTTTTTCATGTAATGTTGTTGCTAATGATCACTAGTTGGTTGACTCAAGATGCTCATTTCGTATAACCCTACATAATGAATGGTTTTCCACATATGAAGAGTATGATGGATATAATGTGTATCTTGGGGACAACTCTACATATCTGATAGTTGGGAAAGGCAAGGTATTGTTGTGTTTCAGTGATGGGAGGACTAAAACTCTCCTTGGTGTTTTGCATGTTCCTAGATTAACTAGAAATCTGATTTCAGTTTCGAAGTTGAATGATTTGGGAATGCATGTAACATTCGACAAGCATGGTTGTAGTTTGGTGAGAGGAAACTTGGTGGTAGTGAAGAGAAAGAGATTGGGAAACTTGTTTATACTAGAATCCACTATAGTTTGTAATGCCTCTTATGTTTCTGAGGCTTCTGAAAACACTTATATGTTGTGGCACCATAGATTGTGTCACACAAGCAAAAATGTATTGAAAACTATTGAGAATAAAAATTTGTTGGACAATTTTCTTATTCTAATAAGCACTTTGATTTCTATGAACATTTTGTGTTTGGTAAACAAAATAGAAAATCATTTCCTTCTGGAAGCAATAGAGAAAAAGAGAATTTAGAGATTATTCATACAGATGTGTTTGGACATGTGGATAATGATTCTATTGGAAAATCTTGTTATTTTGTCACCTTCATTGATGATGTATACAGATTTACATGGATTTATTTAATGAAACACAAATATGAAGTTTTCATTAAGTTTAAGGATTTTAAAGTCTTAGTTGAAAACCAATCAAGATTGAAGATAAAAATATTAAGATCTGACAATGGAGGGGAATATTGCTCTAAGGAATTTGATGAGTTTTGCAAGCATGCAGGAATTATCAGACAAAAAATAACTCTAACTCCATATACACCACAACAGAATGGTGTTGCAAAAAGGATGAATCAAACAATCATGGAAAGGGCCAAAAGTATGTTGAGTCATGCAAAATTGGATAAATGCTCTTAGGAAGAGGATGTTTGTATTTCTTGCCACTTGATTAACAGATCTCCTTGTAAGGCTCTTGATTTGACACCTTATGAAGTGTGGAGTGGTAAGAAACCTTTTGTTTCACATTTAAGGGTTTTTTGCTGTGAGGCTTTTGTTTATGTACCTAAGGAAAAGTGATATAAGTTAGATCCAAAAGATGTAAAGTGTACATTCATTGGATCTAGTGATAATGTCAAAGGTTTTAAGATTTGGAATCCACTAACCCGTAAGATTATCTATTCTAGAGATATTATTTTTAGGGAACTTAGAGCTATTTCTAAACCTGAGCAGCCAAAACAAAAAGAAGAAAAGGTAAAGAGAGTGCACTTTGATTTAGAGCGATAAGATGCACCTCAAGAATAATAGAATGATGAATTGGGGGGTTAAGAAGAAGAAGAATATTTGAGTAGTTTTGATGAAGATGAGTCTGTTGTTATAGAAGAAGTTGGCACAGATGATCATGTAGAAGAACAAGTTGAGACTCTTACTCCACCCTTGAGGAGATCCACAAGACAATAGAATCTAGTTGAGAGGTATAGCCCACTAAATTTCCATTGTATATTTTCTTTATTGAGTACTAAAGATGAGCCTAGATCCTACATGGAAGCTATTCTTTCAGATGATAGTGAGTCTTGGCAGTTGGCCATGCAGGAGGAGATGATGGCTTTAGACTCTTATAACACATGGGATCTTGTTTGTTTACTGAAAGGAAGAAAGACCATAGGTTGTAAGTGGGTCTTCAAGAAGAATTTTGGAGCAAATGGGTCATTGGAGAAGTACAAGGCTAGACTGGTAGCCAAGGGCTACTCCCAAAGATAGGGAGTTGATTTTGGTGAGATTTTCTCTCTTGTTACTAAATTGACTTCTATTAGATTTATTTTATCCATTGTTGCAACTTATGATTGGGAGATTGAGTAAATGGATGTTAAGACTACATTCTTGCATGGAGATCTTGAGGAATACATTTATATGCAACAACCTATAGGTTTTGAGGTAAAAGGAAAAGAACATTGGGTTTGTAGGTTGAAGAGGTCATTTTATGGTTTGAAACAATACCCCAGAATGTGGTATCAAAAGTTTGATTCATTTGTGTTGAAATTGGGTTTTGTTAGAAGTGAGGAGGATCATTGTGTTTACATTCATTGTATTGATGATTCTATACTAATCATTACATTGTATGTTGATGACATGTTATTTTCAGCAATACTAAGGGTATGATTAGTGAGCTGAAAGTTCAACTTTTAGGTGCATTTGATATGAAGGATCTTGGAGCTACCAGGTATATTTTGGGTATGGAGATCAAGAGGGACAAAGGTAATAGAAAGATTCGGTTGTCATAGACTAAGTATGTGAATACTATTTTGTAGAGGTTTAGTTTGCAAGATTGTAACCCAATTAGAGTTCCTTTACCCATTGGTACTAAGCTTTCATTATATATGTGTCCAAAGAATGAGGATGATTTTGAGGATATGTTTAATGTGTCATATGCTAGTGTTGTAGAGAGTTTGATGTATGCAATGGTTTGCACTAGACCAGATATTACCCAAGCAGTGGGAATTTTAAGTAGATTTATGTCTAACCCTGGTGGACAACATTGGAATTATATGAAGAGGGTGTTAAAATATCTTGTAGGTACTCTTGATCATTGTTTGGTTTACTCTGGTACTGATAGTACTAATAAATATTTGGACATACAGGGTTTTGTTGTTGCAGATTGAGCAGGTGACTTGGATAGTCAAAGGTCCACTAGTGGCTATGTGTTTACTCTTTTTGGAGTAGTAAGTTGGATGAGTAAGAGGTATCCCATAGTTGCTTTGTCCACCATAGAAGCAAAGTATATAGCTACTACTCATGTCTCTAAGGAGGTAGTTTTGTCGAGGAAACTGCGTACAGGTATTGGATTTGATTGCAGGATCATTCAGATTGGTTGTGATAGCCAGAGTGCTATCTATTTGGCCAAGACTCCTATGTATCATGCTTAGACTAAGCATGTTGATGTTCAGTATCACTTTGTTTGAGAGTTGGTTGCAAATGGATAGATTGAGCAACAGAATGTTGTAGATTCATTTACCAAACCTGTGAGCACAGAGAAATTCGTGTGGTGCAGAGAGTCCATGGGCCTTGTTTCTAGTATCTAATTATTTGATTTGATTTCCTATGGGTTGATTTACAATGTATAATGTCAAGTGGGAGAATGTTTGAATAAGGTGTCATTAACCTTGTAAATTCTAATATTGTATTTATTCCATTTATTATTTGTAATTTGTAATTACCCATAAGGGAATGAGGTTGTTTCACTAGCAGTGGTTATTCCAGAGTCATTGAAGGTAATTAAGAAGTGATATTTACTATTGGCAATTGTAAAACTCATGAGTAAATGAGTGTATGCGCCACCTTGAGAGAATCTACTATTTTTAGCATATATGACACACGTCATAATGTTTGGTGGGTGCATGTAAAGAATCTATGACAACTGCAAATTGTCATAAGATTCTATGACACTATGACACATATAACAGATATTAATGAGTTGTAAGTTGCTATGTTTAGCCCTAGATGCCAATCTTGGGAAGATACACTTTGGTGGTATCTATGACGGTTATGACGCATCATAAGATGTTGTAAGTTGTTATTTTTGACCATGGGCGCACAACTTTCTATTGGTATATTTTGACACTTGGAGGTTGCATGTATGATGATATTTAATGTTTACATGTGGGGGAATCTTAGGAGAGAGAAAGTGGACACCCAGATTAGAGGTAGAACACTTCTATAAGTATTTTCCATTGTATTTGTTGCTCTAATACAAATTTTAGGTACTCAGGTGCTATCGGAATGCTGTCAGGTTGAAGACTGGTAAAGAGAGTTGTAAAGTTGTATTGTACAATCATTTTCAGATTAATACAAACTTGGGCCTCTTTCCTGTGTGGATTTTTTTACCTAAAAGGGTTTTCTCCATGTTAAACACTATGTTGTGTGTTTAATTTTCTGATTTGATATTTTTGTGATGCATAGTTTCTTTTCTATGTTATAATCTCCATTGATAATACACTAGTATAAGATCATTAGCCATATTTGAATTATATTTCCATTTGAAGTATTTGTGCTTTCATTTTTAACACTCTGGTGCATCTTTTCACATGACCTCACATGGGGATTGGTTTTCAAAATATGAAGAATATGATGGTGGAAAGGTGTACTTGGGTGATGATTCTCACCTGAAGACTACTGGCCATGGAAGAGTCCTGATTCAATTCCCTGATGGATGATTGAAGGGAATCAATGGTGTTTTCCATATCCCTAGTTTGACATGGAACCTTCTTTATGTAAATAAGTTGAATGATGTAGGTGTGCAGGTGTTTTCTGAAATGGAGGATGGAAGATGACTAGAGGATCTATGGTGTTAGCTAAGGGTGTTCAGATTGGCACTCTATTTCAACTTGATGCATGCATGGTTTAGTGCAATAGTGCCTTTGTTTTGAAGAAGAGAGTTTTAGAATCTTCATCCTCACCATTGGAACTAGCAACAAAGAGGATTGTTGCATCTACTTTCCATGGTCGTGCTTTCTGGGTACCTAAGGGTGCTCATTTTATGGAGATGAAACTTCTAGATAAGAAGACAATATTTTGGCACCAAAGGCTTGGTCACATTGGTGAAAAGGGTTTGAGGACCCTAAAAAATAAAAATCTTATTGAGGGTATGAATGATTGTAACCTTGAGTTTGATTTTTGTGAACATTACATTTATGGAAAATAAAATTGTATTCAGTTTTATTCTGGTTCTCACAAATCTTCTAAGGTGTTAGACTTGATTCATTCTGATGTGTTTGGTCCTGTTAATGTTCCTTCGATTTCAAAATTTGTTTACTTTGTTTCATTCATTGATGATTACAGTAGAAAGACATGGGTGTATTTCCTTAGAAGCAAATATGAAGTCTTTAATAGATTCAAAGAGTTCAAATCTTTTGTAGAGAATTAGAAGGATAGAAAGATTAAGTGTTTGAGGACTGACAATGGTCGTGAGTATTGTTGAGCAGATATCAACAAGTTCTATAAACAACATGGGATTGAGAGGCACAAGACAACTTTGTATGCCCCTCAGTAGAATAGATTTATAGAGAGGATGAATAGAACATTGATGGAGAGGGCAAGGAGTATGCTAAGTGGAGCTAGCCTTGAACAAAAGTTTTGGGATGAAGTTGTTACTACTACTTGTTATCTAGTTAACAGGTCTCCTATATCAATGCTCATTGATAAGACATCTATGGAGGTGTGGTGTGGTAAAAATCCCTTTGAGACACATTTGAGTATTTGGTTGTGAGGCATATGCACATGTGCCTAAGGAGAAGAGATCTAAATTGGAGAACAAGGTTATGAAGTGTATCTTCTTCAGTTATGGCATCAGTGTGAAAGGGTACAAACTTTGGGATCTAGTGGCTGAAAGAGTTTTGTATAGAAGAAGTGTGATCTTTAGAGAACTCAACCCTTCTTCTATTATCTTGCAGCCAGAGAAAGAAGAGAAGAAAGAGGATGTGGCTCAACTTCCTTCCACCCTTGAAAAATTTGAACCAAAAACATCTGTTGGACCTGATAATGAGGAGAGCTCTAGTAGCTCTAAAAGTTCATAAGAAGATGAAGAACCTCAACCTCAATCTTTGAGAAGGTCCATGTGGATAAGGCAGCAACCTGATAGGTTTGGTTATTCATTGCAAGATTCCAAATGTATTTTTTCTTTGATTTCTAACGTTGATGAGCCTAGAACTATGAAAGAGGCTATGGGTATGAAAGATGCAAGTTCCTGGAAGGAGGTCATGGAAGAGGAGATGGATTTTTCAGAAAATAATAATACTTGGGACTTGGTGCCTTTGCCTCAAGGACAAAAATTTGTTGGATGCAAATAAGTGTTCAAAAAGAAATTTGGTGTAGATGACAGTGTTGAGAAATATAAGGCTAGATTGATTATGAAGGGGTATTCTCAGGTGGAGGGAATTTACTATGGTGGGATTTTCTGTCCCATTGTAAAAATGAAATCTATTTGGTTCCTATTATGTCTTGCAATAGTGTATGATCTAGAAGTGGAACAGATGGATGTGAAGACAACTTTCCTTCATGGTGACTTGGAGGAGGAAATCTATATGTCATAGCTAGAGCACTATGTGGTGAAAGGTAAAGAAAATCTAGTTTGCAAGTTGAAAAAGTCTTTGTATGGTTTGAAATAGTCTCCTAGGATGTGGTACCAGAAGTTTGATGTCTTTGTGTTGAGTATTGGATTTATGAGATTGAAATCAAATCATTCTATTTACTACAAGTTTGACAATGATCATATTCTCATTATTGCATTCTATGTCGATTATATGTTACTCATTGGGAATGGTAAAAGTTTGATTTCTAATTTGAAGTCTTAGTTGTCAACATAGTTTGAGATGAAAAATCTAGGGGCAGCTTGGTACATTCTAGGGATGGAGATCAGAAGAGATAGAGCAAATAGAAAACTTTGGTTAGGCCAAAGTAAGTATGTTAACACTATGTTGGAGAGATTCAACATGGTAGATTACAGACCTTTAACTGTTCATGTTACGATGGGGACAAAGTTATATGTTACAAATTGTCAAAAGTCTCCTTCTAAGATAGAGGATGTGAGCAGAGTTCCTTATGCTAATGTGATTGGTAGTTTGATGTATGCAATGGTCTGTACTAGACCAGACTTTGCCCAAGTAGTGGGAGTCCTTAGTCAGTTTATGGCTAATCCTAGATGGGTAGATTGGGATGCATTGAAGAGAGTGTTTAGATATTTCTAGGGTATTTTTGAGTATTCCTTATGTTATCATAGTTATCCTACAAGACCTCAGTATTCACTTTGTATTCAAGGATTTGTGGATTTAGTTGGGTAGGTGACATTGACAACAAGAGATCCACTAGTGCTTATGTGTTCACTATGTTTGGTGGTTTTATTAGTTGGATGAGTAAGCAAAAACCTATGGTCACTTTGCCCACTACTGAAGTTGAGTACATGATAGTAACTCATGCTTGTAAAGAAGACATTTGGCTTAAGAGATTATGTTCTGATATTGGGTTTGATGTAGAAAAGATTACTATTTGTTGTGATAGTCAAAGTGCCATATGTTTGGTGAAGAATCCTACTTTCCACACAAGGACTAAGCATATTGATGTCCAATACCATTTTGTTCGAGACATGGTAGAGGATGGGAAGGTAAACTTGGAGAAAGTTGACACTTTGATGAATGTTGCAGATTCCTTGACAAAACTTGTGAGCACAAAAAAGTTTAGATGTTGTTCAAAGTCCATGGGCCTCTCGACCCCTAGCAATTAAATCATGGTGCTGATACCCCCTTTTCTCTTGCAAGGTGTTCTTCAAGTGGCAGAATGTTAGGAAAAGTGCCTCAACCTTGTAGCTTTGAAAGATTACTATTCTTCCTAGTTTTGGTCTTTTCGAATACCCTTTATCTTGGAGAATGATCTAGAACTTTCAAAGTTTCCAAAAGGGATAAAAATGGCGGGACTTACTATTTTTAGTAGCTTTACATTTGATCTCAGATTGACCTAAAATTTTCCCAGAAGGTGTGGAATAGCTAAGTAAACATCTCAAGTGAGTTTTGACTCAAGATCATATCTAGATTGTGAGATATTAAAGTTTTGATTTTTTGAAACCGTCAAAAAAAGTTTTGAACTCAATTATCATAACCAAAAATTTCATAAAAATCTCAAAAATTGTCATAACCCACGAAGTCGGTTACAAGGTGATAGATATCTTCATGAGCTTTTCGATGCATCAAACGGTTTGTCAATCGGACACCCAGATCAAAAGTTATGGCCTCTGGAAGTTGGACCTCCTATTTTTGGGAAATGTAAAAATGTGTTGGACACTTAAAAGATATGTAAATGGGAGAATTACATGTGTTGGTGCATGTTCTGGCACATCATAAGGCAAATTTGATTGGAGATAATTTGGGTACCACTTTTGGGTAGTTTTAGCTCATGGTTTTGTAATTACCGTTGACGGTTTACTGTATTGTATCTCATAATCATTAGTAGCTTGAGATGGAGGTTGTGTGTAAGATTCTTATAGATGTTGTATTACCTCGTAGATCTCTAGTTGATTATGTACTCCTATGAAAGCTTTCTCTACAAGTATATTGTAATCTTCTTGATTTCTGAATAATATATTGGGCAGCTTTAGAGCGTGGGGTTTTTAACTTGAAAGGGCTTTCCCCACATATATCTTGTGTTGTGATTTTTTGAATTTTGATGTTGTTATTACCTTTCTATTAATGTGCATCTTAATATGTAACTGTAAAAGATAAAATTTGCATAAATCTTTCCTCATTAGATCAGTGTAGGAAGCATTTCCGCATACCTTGCTTCCTTTCAGAAAACTACTAATAGCAAAAGTAAGAATCAAGAAAGGATACAAGAAGGGAGGCAAGGGAAATGGGATAAGGCAAGGCATAGTATTAGAAAATCTAAGGATGGAATGGAAGGAAAGGTGAAGGAAAGGATAACTAATAATGAACCTAGAGTAGGTGATGGGAAAGTTAGTTTAAGTGTTAGGAATGCTAAGGTAGGTGTTGTGAAAAGAAGAAAGAGAAGGAAGTGTGTAGGAAAGGTGGAAATAGGTTTTGGTGTAGGAAATCCAACATCATTCTCTTCATCCTCTCTTCCTCACTTCCACTCTTTCGCTAACTAACTCTCTCTCATCCTCTCTTCCTCACTTCTGCTCTTTCCTAGACTCTCTCTCTCTCTCTTCAAACTAAACATATAATATCAAACATATAGAAGGTGAAACTAAGGTAAGGAAAAATGTCAAACATATACAAGTTAAAATGTTAATCATGCCAAACCTCTCTCTCTCTCTCTCTCCTAAAGGATATGGTAGACCCATATAAGAAGAAATGAGGATAACCAAATCATGTCAAACATGAGGAAGCTGAAATGAGGATATGAAAAGCATGGAAACCATATTGTAGTTGAAATTAGGACAAGAAAATCATGCCAAACATCTCTCTCTCTTTGATCGATGAGAATATCATTTAACCCATCAATAACAATCTTTTTGGAAGGTTCACCAAAACACATTTAGGCAAGGTCTAGTTGTGCTACAAGTTTACTTTTCTTTGTCACTAGTATTAGGATGAGAATGGGCTACAAGAGATGAAGCACTAGAAGTTGCATCATTGTTCTTCTTGCATCGTTACTACAACTCTCTCTCTCTCCCCCTATGTCTCTCTTCTTCTCTCTGTAAGTCTCTCTCTCTCTCTCTCTCTTTCTCTATGTCTCTCTCCTCCCTAAGGATATGCTAGATCCATAAAAGATAAAATAAGGATAAGAAAATTGTATCGAACATGTAGAAGCTTAAATGAGGATAACCAAATCATGCCAAATGTGTCTCTCACCCCACATCTCTCTCTCTCATCCTTACTTTCTCTCTTTCCCTAACTCCATATATATCTATCTCCCTCCCCCAGCTAAACATACAGAATGTTGTGAGGCCAATTATTTTCACTCCCCTATTTTAATCATTTACATTTTAGTTGATGACATTATCAGACTTTTAGAAACTATTATTCCATTATGCAGATTAGATTATATCTCCTGATTTCTAGTTTGATATTGATTAGACATATGTTGATTCGATTTCATCATATTTTGATGCTATGTTGAGACTCGACATGCGAGATATATCAGATGATGATTATCGATGTGATTTCTAGTTTATTATGTGGATTCATTGATTGATGATGATTATGTGACATTAGATAGAAAATGCAGTTTAATCTTGAATTATGTGGTGAATGATTAATGTTGTATGCAATGAAATGAATTTAATTTTAGTTGCTTCGGCTATGATTATACATGTTGTGATTGACACTTGATCTAGTTGTGTAGGATTATATTCTCAGGCCATGAGTAATCAGAAGTAGTGTTCACACATATGTTATTCCCTGTGAAACTGATCCATTCCCAAGAGGGATGAGGATCACGTTTGATCAGATGTTGTTTGAGTACTTGTTTGATTTATTATTTTTGCCTAGTACCCCTTTTTTTTGTTAAATTAATTTATATCATGTCTTGTATATTTTTATTGTTTTACACCACTCGATATTGTTTTCATTTATGGGCCATTTAAAGTGAATTTATGACTCCCTAGGTGTACCTTAGTGTCCCAAAACTTACCCTAGGTGGCTACCCTTGGGTCTAGGGTCAATTTTGACTAACTAAAACTTAGGGTAACTCACTTTTGGTCACTCTAAATTGAGGTTTAGTCAAAGTGACGAATTTTAAAATGGCTAAGGGTGGGAGATGAGTCATGCTTTGGGAAAGACCCATCCCCTTCCCAAAGTTTGGGGATCCCTTCACCAAGAAGACTTGGGAGGTCTCCAAGACTCCCAGGTGTGTGGGATCTCCCTCCAAGACTCTCACACATGTATGAGAGTATCTTGGAGGGAGATGGCTCTCTTGGAGAATAAGAGGATGCCATATGGCATCCCTTATCCTCATGGAGGCTTGAAGGGAATTGCTACCTCACCACTTGGTCTCATGTGAGAGGACAAGTAGATAAGGTGAGGGATAGAATGGAATTGGAGGGTGACACTTTTCACCCTCACACTCCTTCTCCCTTGTAAGTGACATGGGATGAGGAAGGAGAAGGTGACAAGTGTCACCTTCTCATTCCTTAAGGCCAAATTGGATGGCCTATATTATCTCCTCTTGAAGAGGAGTGTGGGGTTCTTGTATTTTGGATTTTCTTTCTATTCTTGGAGTTAGAGAAATTTGGATATTGGGAGATTTGGAGAAGCTTGGAGCTCTTCACCAAATTAGGGCTTTTGAAGGTAAGCTCCATGGCTATGGCCATTTTACCTTGTATATTTCATTTTATGTTGTGTTTGTGATTTTATGTTGATGGTTGTTTTCTTTTTGTGTGGGTTGGGAGTTTGGTGAGAGCACCTCCATTTGGAGGTAAGGCTCAACATATTTGGGGTGGGGGAGAGTGAACCTCCTCGAGGTCACCTCCTTATTGTTGAGTTACTTGTAGTCTTGAGGGCTTTTCTATGGTATTGAGAGCATTTTTGATGGCAAGATTGCCACGATAGTTTTTTTTGAGATATTTGGAGATATGTATTATGTGGTTATGGCTTCAGGCCTTGAGACTTGGTGATTTTTGAGACCTTGGAGTGACCTCTTGGGTCGAGAGGTCCACTCCCCTACCCCCCCTTCAAATTCATTTTCATGAGTTTAGTTTTGTACAAACCTTGGGAAAATTTTAGGTGTGTTTGGAAAATTACATTGTTGTGGTGTGTGTGTCAAACCGTGTGAATCCTACCTTCCCATCTTGGGGGTTACCCACTAGCGGGTCTATGGTAGGGAGGAGGGCATTCCTTAGTGGCTGGGTTCCCCATTTTTTTGCTGTATTATTATAGGTTTTTAGTTTGGAGAAATGGAGCTTGGAGGAGTCTATTTCCTTACCTTGTTGCATTATTTTGGTTGGTTGTTGTGAGCCATGGCCTTAGTGGCCTTGTTGTAATTTTTTTTGTCAAACCTTTATTATCCCTTGTGCTGGCTGTTGAAAGAAGTTTTAGTGTGAGCACTCTTTAATGTTTATACAAAATTAGTTATTATACTATGCTATTGTGTTTTTGTGTTATGGAGAAATGCCAAGGAAGACATATTTTGCTGTCATATTATTTCAAAAAAAAAATGTGTTGCGGTTAAAATTTTAGGTGAATGATATGTGGAGAGTAAAAATATTCCATGTTGTTTGTATGCAATGAAATTGCATGTTTACCATTTTACTATTATGCACATGGATTTGTTGAAAGTATGAACAAAGAAGATCTCTATATTTGTTGTCATTTAACATCTAAAAAGGAAAGAGAGAACTTAACAGTAAATCTGTTTCTTTCATTTAAAATATATATATATATGTTATGGTACTTAAGAGTCTTTTTCTTTGTGAAATCTGGGTATAGAATCTTTAAAAAATCTAGTCCTATCTCTTTTAAATGAACGTGTAAACAAAATTGGTTATGACAAGTTTTTGATCTGGTTATGTTATCTTCATGGTTGAAAGAGGAAAATGAATATATACATGTGCAATATATTATATATATACATGTATATATATAATTATAATTCCTCATACACATACTGTATATACACAGAAATATCTAGAGAGTCTAGATTAATAATTAACCAGAAAATTATATATATATATATATATATATAAAATTTTCTGGTTGATTATTAATCTAGACTCTCTAGATATTTCTGTGTATATACAGTATGTGTATGAGGAATTATATATATATCTGTATTATTTTTTTAGCAAACTATTTTTTTTACAAAATATAGACCAGCCATCATTATCACTGTTGAAATGGTGAGTTTGCTGTGTGTGTATATATATATATATATCCAGCTTCATTGGAAGAGTATCAATAATGAATATATATCATATAATATTAAATGTTAACTGTGCTTTTAATCAGAAATAGAAATCGACAGAGAAGGAATAGAATTTAGTTTTTTTGTTGTTTGAGTTTTAAAAAAAATAATAGAAGGCAATGGATGACGGCCATGGCTGCTGCCCATTACCCCCCCTTTTGTTGTAGCGTGGGGTGTGGGGAGGGGGTTGTGCCCCCACCCACACCCCCATCAACCCCCCCTTACTCCCTTAACATTGGGCGAAACACAGTCTATAGTGGTGGCTGCATCAGCAACAGAGACCCCATCGCCATTCCCTTCCATTCGCCATCGTTTCTCTATGGGGTTTCTTCATTCTGCAAATGAACATAAACAATATATATATATATATTTATCATTGTGTTATTTTTTTAAAATATACCCATTACCCGATGTGAACATATGAATGTGTATACTTAGATTTTATAAACAAATATACATAAAAATGTGTATATATTTATATATCTGAATACATATTATACAAAAATATATACCTTGTTTATGCATCACAGAAATAAACCTCTGGTTGAACCATCTTGGCAGCCATTGAAGAGGAGCAAACCCTTACCCTGTAAATGAGCAAACAATAGAGGCACAAAACTAGAAATGGGAAAACAAGGAAAAGAGGAAAGAAACCAAAGTGTGAGAAAACAAGAGATCAGTTAGGGTTTCCATAAGGAAACTAATAAAATATTATTAGGGCAACTTGGGAGAGAAACTATTATATTAGTAAATTAGGTTGAGTGGAAAATGTGAGGATTTTTGCTATTTTATTTAATTCCTTCTATTTTTCCATGTGCACAAGAATTCAAACTTCCCTCTCATTTGTATTTTGACCTTTTTAGGGTTATTTGCCTCCCCTTGAATTTTAAATTCAACTTGATTTAAATTTTGTTTTTGGGGTTTGGGTTATTTATCTCCTTGTGGATTTAATTTAATGGGAGTGAGATTTTTGTTTTATTGGGTTACCTTATCCCTTACAAATTATTTGAGTTGGACATCTTTATTAAATATCTAGTGTATTAATTTAATTCTTATTTGGGTGACCTTGGAATTGGATTTATTTTTAATTTAATCATTAATTTTACTCTGAAGGGATGTTTTAATTTTCCCCTTCTTTTATTCTTTTAACTTGAGTTATTTAATAAATATATTTGTTGTAATTATATTTATTAAAAGACTTAATTAATTAATTTTATTTTTTGGACAAGTGATAACTTTTATTTGACCTTTGGAATTTATTTAATTTATCCTATGCTTCATTTATTTAAATTTTTCCTTAATTATTTCCTTGGGGATTCTTTTTAAAAATTATTTATTTCGATTATTAAAAATGCGTTATGCTGTTGAATTTTTCCCAGATTTTAGGGTTTTAATTTTAAGGATTTTTGTGATATCTTTTATTTACTCCATCTTATCATGCGGCCATCATGCCATTGATTTCATATTTTATTTATTCAATTTCATCTATGCATTAGAGTTAGGGCTTGGTTACAACCTGTCGAGATCATCCCTTTCACCTAGGAAACATAGGGTTCAAATTAAATCCATTCTAACCCTAGAAGTGACACACATCACGTCACATACCCCCTAGATGGATTTCATCACATAGGGGATTGCATAGGTAGACACACTTCCCTGAATATGAATGCCATGTTTAGTCCTTATGTGTATTGCCACCAAGCACGCTGATGCATGCGAGGGGGTTCCTAGGGACATGCGTGAAAGTTTTTGGTAATTCGTGTCATGACCACATGACAAATGTGGACATGACATGTGTGTTGTGTGTGTCATGACCGCATAGGAAATGTGGGCATGACATTTGGTATCAGAGCCACGTTTAAACACTAGGCTTGTTTAAGGCACATTATTATTCCGCAACTTTGATTAGTTTGTGGTTACCTCATTTTTTGTAGAATGCCTCTCCATCGAGTTCAGCGAGCGCAACATGCCGCACAGAATCTGTAGAGGTTCATAGTGACTCTTTAGCTAAGGGACAGGCACCACTGGCCCTACCTATACTAGATATTGGGCCACAGATATTGCAAACTCTATAGGTAGTGTTAGATAGACTACCACCAGCCATAGTTGAGCTGTGCATAGAGCCACATGGTGAGCCCTGCGTTGATCCACGAGAGGAGACACACATGGAGCCATGAGCAGAGTCACGTGTTGAGCCACGTATGGAGCCCCGCATCGAGCCGCGAGAGGCACCATGTGTGGAGCCATATGTTGAGGTACTAGATACTATGGTAGAGGAGGTTGGATCAGCCGACAGGGCCCTTAGTAGGATCTCTCCACGTCATGCTAGGCATGAAGAGGTAGTGCGAGTGGAGTAGATTGTTCAAAGGCCTTATGATTATTATGCGGATGAGCCTATAAGAGGGCATAGAGACTGAGGAGATTCCATCAGGGATTTGTTAAGGCTAAATCCTCCTACATTCATCGGGACCACAGAGGGAGCTGAGGCAAAGGCCTGGCTCATTAGCTTAGATAGATGCTTTGTGTTGTGTCCTTATGAGGGCACCATGAAGGCACATGTGGTAGTCCACCTATTGTGAGATGCAGCAGCTACTTGGTGGCACACTGAGGAGTGCAAGCACCATCTATCATTGGACACACTCACATGGGAGACTTTCATTGAGTGCTTTAATGCATGATATTTATCTGATCACTACAGGTAGTGTCGCATAGATGATTTTCACGACCTTCAGCAGAGAGGGATTACTATTGCTTAGTATGAGGGTAGATTCACCGAGTTGTCTCAATATGCGGAGTATCTCCATGACGAGAAACTCCTGGTCCATAAGTTTATCAGAGGGTTGAACCATAGCATAGCAGGGCCTGTACACATGGCAGACCCCTAGACATTGAGTGATGCTACCGAGAAGGCATACATAGCTGAGGAGATATAAGGACAAGGGAAGAGTTCACGCCCTCAGTTTTAGGATCATGGGCAGTAGCAGCATTAGCAAAGTTACCGCGGACCACCACCGCCACCTTATAGAGGACAATTTAGTTTTGCATCCTTACCTCCTAGGCCCCCATAATAGCAACAGCCGTAGCAGCATTAGGGATCCCATCCACAACAAAGGGCACATGGGGGCATAATCAAGGTTGGTAGCAGTAGGGCCTGCATAGAGATTAGAGGCAGCAGGGACCACTTGTGGGACTTGCAAGGTCGCAGCAATCATATAGGGGTTCACAGGGGTCCACAGGTAGATCTAGACAATAGCAGTCGAGTAGGACTCATAATGGATAGGTACAGGCTAGGGGCCCATGTTATGTGTGTGGTGGAGTAGGACATCTAGCTAGAGAGTGTCCATAGGGCTTTACAGCAAGGGATAGCCTCATTCAGGAGGATTGGAGCAGATGGTTGGAGTGTGGGTAGGTCCCACCATATGTTCATAATGGTTGATAATTGCCAGGCTAATTTTTAGGCATTAGTGATTGAAACATTAGGTATGATAGGGGGTGTGCCCATTTCTATTCTTTTTGACTCTGGTACTACTGACTCTTTCATATCTCCATTATTAGTGGAGCATTGCAGGCTGGTGGCCTCTAGGTAGGGTGATAGGTGGGTGGTTGAGTTAGCCTCAAGGACCAAGATGATAGTAGATGCCTTCGTCTATGACTTTGAGATTTCTTTGGGACCCCTTGCCATAGTTTGTGACATTAGAGTTATGACATTAGGATCCTACGATGTGGTTTTGGGTATGGACTGGCTTGCGGCTCATCAAGCCAAGCTAGATTGCCATGGAAAGGTGATCAGCTGCTTAGACGATCATGGTACATCAGTTGAGATAGTGGGCATTCAGAAGCCCACAGCAGTGCGTATGATATCTACTCAGTAGATCAAGCGTTGCATATGGAAGGGTTGCCAGATGTTCACTATTATAGTGAGTGATAGATTAGATGATGAGCCTAAGGCATCTTTAGATGACCATCCCATCCTGAGAGAGTTTGCCGATGTGTTTCCTGTAGAGTTGCTGGGGATGCCACCCCGTCGTGAGGTAGACTTTCATATTGACTTAGTGCCAGGTGCTGAGCCAGTGTCTCGTGTACCCTACAAGATGACCACACATGAGCTCACAGAGATCAAGTTGTAGCTTGAGGACTTGCTTGAGAAGGGGCACATCTGACTGAGTGTTTCACCTTGGGGCGCTCCTGTCATCTTCGTGAAGTAGAAGGATGGGTCTCTTTGATTATGCATGGATTATAGGCAGTTGAATAAGGTGACGGTGAAGAACCACTATCCTCTACCTAGGATTGACGATCTCTTTGATTAGATGCAGGGAGCTAGGGTGTTCTCTAAGATTGACCTGAAGTCTAGTTACCATCAATTGCATATCACAGAGGTGGATATCCATAAGACCGCCTTTCAGATTCGATATGGCCACTATGAGTTCACTGTGGTCCCCTTTGGTTTGACGAACGCCCCACTAGTGTTCATGAGTCTCATGAACGGGGTGTTCTGTACCTACTTGGATCGGTTCGTGATCATTTTCCTCAATGACTGATTGATCTATTCGTGGACCAAGGAGGAGCACCTACATCAGGTTCTACAGTGTTTAAGGGAGTAGAATCTTTATGGGAACTTTGTGAAGTGTGCATTTTTTAGGACAGAGGTACAGTATTTGGGGCACATCCTATCTGACGATGGTATCTCAGTAGATCCATCAAAGATCAGGGCTATCAGAGATTGGCCAGTACCCACCAATGTGACAGAGGTTAGGAGTTTTATGGGGTTAGCTGGTTACTACCATAGGTTTTTTTAGGGTTTTTCTTGGATAGCACACCCCATCACTTCCCTTCAGTAGAAAGGGAAGAGTTTTCTATGGACTGAGTAGTGTGAGAGGGCCTTTGGGGTCCTCAAGGAGTGTCTTCCTAGTGCTCCCATTTTAGCGGTTCATGATCCAGCAGTAGATTTTATGGTTTGCACAGATGCATCACTTGAGGGTTTGGGAGCCATACTTATGCAGAGTAGTAGAGCGATCACGTATGAGTTGTGAAAGCTCAAGACCCATGAGCTGAACTACCCCACTCACGATTTGGAGCTTACTACAGTTCATGCTCTAGTTCGTTGGAGACATTTCTTATTGGGTCATTACTTTGAGCTTCATTCATATCATCACAGCCTTCAGTATATATTTACACAGCCGAATCTGAATGCTCGTCAGCAGCATTGGATGGAGTTTCTTTGTGAGTATGACTTTGATGTCCACTACATCAAAGGGAAGGAGAACATGTTTGCTGACACATTGAGTCAAAGGTGCCATGAGATCTTGACCTTGACTCTGAGTGTGGACTTGAGAGGATGCATTATTCAGCATCTACCTGAGGATGAGTGGTTTCTTGAGGTGCAGCAGGAGATCCGTTCACAGAGGGCCCTTGTGGGCAAGTTTGCAAGATACTCACTGGAGGTAGATGGGTTACTTCGTCATCGACAGTGCATCTATGTACCCTGCGCAGGTGACCTACCTATTGTAGTGTTATCAGAGGCTCATAGAGCACCATATGCGGCACATCTGGGGGTGATGAAGATGTATGCTGACCTATGACAACTGTACCATTGGGCAGGTATGAGACGTGATATTGCAGAGTTTATTTCTTGATACCTTGAGTGCCAAAGGGTCAAGGGTGAGCATCAGCATCCAGCGGGTCTTTTATACCCTCACGAGATACCTAAGTGGAAATGGAATACCATTTCCATGGATTTCATTGTTGGTCTTCCTATTTCTTCATGTCGCCATGATGCCATCATGGTGACAGTTGACAAGTTGACCAAGGTGGCACATTTCTCACCTATACGCATGATGTACAATGTGCTAGTAATGGCGAGAGTATTCTTGGACGATATTGTGAGATTGCATGGAGTATGTCACCACATCATTTCTGACAAGGATTCAGTGTTCACTTCATCCTTTCAGAGAGCTTTACAACAAGCATTGGGCACACAGCTCAACTTTAGTTTAGCATATTACCCCAAGACAGATGGACAGACAGAGTGGGTGAATCAGGTGTTGGAGGACATGCTTCATATGTATGTTATGGACCATCAGTCTAAATGGGAGAAGTATATGTATCTGGTTGAGTTTGCCTACAATAATGGGCATCACATCTCGTTGGGTATGCCTCCTTTTCAGGCTTTATATGGCAGACCATGTAGGACACCATTGAGTTGGGATTGGATACAGGACAGGGTTCCCATTGGTCCTGAGTTGGTTCAGGATATGGAGCAGTAGGTCACACTGATTAGGCAGAGATTTTAGGAGGTACAAGATAGATAGAAGAAGTATGTAGATGCTAAGAGACTTGATCGGAGCTTCTCAGTTGGGGACAGAGTATTCCTTAGAGTGTGGCCACACAAGAGTCCAATCCGTTATGGAGAGGGCTCTAATCTTGCACCACGATTTGTATGACCTTTTGAGATCTTGGAGCAGATAGGACCTGTTGCCTACCATCTAGCATTGCCACCTAGCCTGTCGCGTATCCACAATGTCTTTCATATTTAGGTATTGAGGGGATACTTATCTGATTTATCTCATGTATTGAACTAGAGTACTCTACAAGTAGAGGCAGATGGGTAGTTGGCTTTGGAGCCAATTCACATATTGGCTCGTCAGATCCTAGGCCTTCGAGGTCGAGAGCTAGATGAGGTTAGGGTCCAGTGGGATCGTTATGATGAGGTTACAACGACTTGGGAGGATGTAGCTAGTTTGAGGGTACTCTATCCTCACCTTTTTGATGACTTCCAGGAGAAAGTTTAGTCTTGGGGGGAGAGGATGTGAGGCCAATTATTTTCACTTCCCTATTTTGATAGTTTACATTTTAGTTGATGACATTATTAGACTTTTATAGACTATTGTTCCATTATGCAGATTAGATTATATCTCCTAATTTCTAGTTTGACATTGATTAGACATATGGTGATTCGATTTGATCATATTTTGATGCTATGTTGAGACTAGACATGCGAGATATATTAGATGATGATTATTGATGTGATTTCTAGTTCATTATGTGGATTCATTAATTGATGATGATTATGTGACATTAGATAAAAAATGTAGTTTAATCTTGAATTATGTGGTGAATGATTAATGTTGTATGCAATGACATGAATTTAGTTTCAGTTGCTTCAGCTATGATTATACATGATGTGATTGACACTTGATCTAGTTGTGCAGGATTATATTCCCAGGCCATGGGAAATTGGAGGTAGTGTTCACACATATGTTATTCCCTGTGAAACCGATCCATTCCCAAGAGGGATGAGGATCAAATTTGATCAAATGTTGTTTGAGTACTTGTTTGATTTATTATTTTACCCCTTTTTTTATTAAATTAATTTATATCATGTGTTGTATATTTTTATTGTTTTACACCACTTGGTATTGTTTTCATTTATGGGCCATTTAAAGTGAATTTATGACTCCCTAGGTGTACCTTAGTGTCCCAAAACTTACCCTAGGTGGTTACCCTTGGGTCTAGGGTCAATTTTGACTAACTAAACCTTAGGGTAACTCACTTTTGGTCACTCTAAACTAAGGTTTAGTCGTGGGAGATGAGTCATGCTTTGGGAAAGACCCATCTCCCTTCCTAAAGTTTGGGGATCCCTTCACCAAGAAGACTTGGGAGGTCTCCAAGACTCCCAATTGTGTGGGATCTCCCTCCAAGACTCTCACACACGTGTGAGAGCATCTTGGAGGGAGATGTCTCTCTTGGAGAATAAGAGGATGCCATATGACATCCCTTATCCTCATGGAGGCTTGAAGGGAATTGCCACCTCACCACTTGGTCTCGTGTGAGAGCACAAGTGGATAAGGTGAGGGATAAAATGGAATTGGAGGGTGACACTTGTCACCCTCACACTCCTTCTCCCTTGCAAGTGACATGGGATGAGGAAGGAGAAGGTGACAAGTGTCACCTTCTCATTCCTCAAGGCCAAATTGGAAGGCCTATATTATCTCCTCTTGAAGAGGAGTGTGGGGTTCTTGCATTTTAGATTTTCTTTCTATTCTTGGATTTTTTTTTGGAGTTAGAGAAATTTGGCGATTGGGAAATTTGAAAAAGCTTGGAGCTCTTCACTAAATGTGCTTCCATTTTTAGGGCTTTTGAAGGTAAGATCCATGGCTATGGCCATTTTCCCTTGTATATTTCATTTTATGTTGTGTTTGTGATTTTATGTTGATGGTTGTTTTCTTTTTGTGTGGGTTGAGAGTTTAGTGAGAGCACCTCCATTTGTAGGTAAGGCTCAACTTGTTTGGGGTGGGGGAGAGTGAACCTCCTTGAGGTCACCTCCTTATTGTTGAGTTACTTGTAGCCTTGAGGGCTTTTCTATGGTGTTGAGAGCATTTTTGATGGCAAGAGTGCCATGATAGTTTTTTTGAGATATTTGGAGATATGTATTATGTGGTTATGGCTTGAGGCCTTGAGACTTGGTGATTTTTGAGATCTTGGATTGACCTCTTGAGTTAAGGGGTCCACTCCCCTACCCCACCTTCAAACTCATTTTCATGAGTTTAGTTTTGTGCAAACCTTGGGAAAATTTTATATGTGTTTGGAAAATTGCATTGTTGTGGTGTGTGTGTCAAACCATGTGAATCCTACCTCCCCAGCTCGGGGGTGACCCACTAGCGGGTCTATGGTAGGGAGAAGGGTATTCCTTAGTGGTTGGGTTCCCCATTTTTGTGTTGTATTATTACAAGTTTTTAGTTTGGAGAAATGGAGCTTGGAGGAGTCTATTTTCTTACCTTGTATTATTTTGGTTGGCTATTGTGAGCCATGGCCTTAGTGGCCTTGTTGTTATTTTTTTTGTCAAACCTTTATTATCTCTTGTGTTGGTTGTTGAAAGAAGTTTTAGTGTGAGAACTCTTTAATCTTTATACAAAATTAGTTATTATATTATATTGTTGTGTTTTTGCATTATGGAGAAATGCCAAGGAAGACATATTTTGCTGTCATATTATTTCAAAAAAGAATGCGTGTTGCTGTTAAAATTTTAGTTGAATGATATGTGGAAATGAAAAATATTCAGCGTTGTTTGTATGCAATGAAAGTACATGTTTACCATTTTACTATTGTGCACACGGATTTGGCTATTGAAAGAAGTTTAAGTGTGAGCACTCTTTAATCTTTATACAAAATTAGTTATTATATTATGCTGTTGTGTTTTTACGTTATGGAGAAATGCCAAGGAAGACATATTTTTCTGTCATATTATTTAAAAAAAATGCATGTTGCTGTTAAAATTTTAGTTGAATGATATGTGGAAAGGAAAAATATTCAGTGCTGTTTGTATGCAATGAAATTACATGTTTACCATTTTACTATTGTGCACATGGATTTGTGGAAAGTATGAACAAAGAGGATCTCTGTATTTGCTATCATTTAACATCTAAAAAGGAAAGAGAGAACTTAACAGTAAATCTATTTCTTTCATTTAAAAAAAATATATATGTTATGGTACTTAAGAGTATTTTTCTTTGTGAAATCTGGGTATAGGATCTTAAAAAAATCTAGTCCTATCTCTTTTAAATGAATGTGTAAACAAAACTGGTTATGACAAGTTTCTGATCTGGTTATGTTAGCTTCATGGTTGAAAGAGAAAAATGAATATATATATATATAGATGGAATATATTATATATATATATATACATGTATATATACAAAGTATATATATATATATAATTTTCTAGTTAATTATTAATCTGGACTCTCTAGATATTTCTGTGTATATACAGTATATGTATGAGGAATTATATATATAATTACTTTAGCAAACTATTTTTTTTACAAAATATAGACCAGACATCATTATTATTGTTAAAATGGTGAGTTTGCTGTGTATATATATATCCAACTTCATTGGAAGAGTATCAATAATGAATATATATCATATAATATTAAATGCTAACTGTGCCTTTAATCATAAATAGAAATTGGTAGAGAAGGAATATAATTTAGTTTTTTTTGTTGTTTGAGTTTAAAAAAAAAATAATAGAAGGCAATGGATAGTGGCCATGGCTGTCACCCATTTCGCCCCCTTTTTGTTGCAGTGTGGGGTGTGGTGTGGGTGGAGGCACAACCTCCTCCCCACATCCCCATCGACACCCCCAATGACCCCCCCTTACTCCCCTAACATCAGGAGAAACACAGTCTGTAGCAGTGGTGGCGTCAACAGCAATGACCCTGTCGCCATTATATATATATATATATGTTTTTAAAAAAAAATATACCCATCACCAAATGTGAACATATGAATGTGTATACTTAGATTTTATAAACAAATATACATAAAAATGTGTATATATTTATATATCTGAATACATATTATACAAAAATATATACCTTGTTTATCCATCAGAGAAATAAACCTCTGGTTGAACCATCTTGGTGGCCATTGAAGAGGAGCAAACCCTTAACCTGCAAATGAGCAAACAATGGAGGCACAAAACTAGAAATGGGAAAACAAGGAAAAGAGGAAAGAAACCAAAGTGTGAGAAAACAAGAGATCAGTTAGGGTTTCCATAAGGATACTAATATAATATTATTAGGGCAACTTGGGAGAGAAACTATTATATTAGTAAATTAGGTTGAGTGGAAAATGTGAGGATTTTTGCTATTTTATTCAACCCCTTTTATTTTTCCATGTGCACGAGAATTCAAACTTCCCTCTCATTTGTATTTTAACCTTTTTGGGGTTATATGCCTCCCCTTGAATTTTAAATTCAACTTGATTTAAATTTTGTTTTGGGGGTTTGGGTTATTTATCTCCTTGTGGATTTAATTTAATGGGAGTGAGATTTTTGTTTTATTGGGTTACCTTATCCTTTACCAATTATTTGAGTTGGACATCTTTATTAAATATCTAGTGTGTTAATTTAATTTTTATTTGGGTGACCTTGGAATTGGATTTATTTTTAATTTAATCATTATTTTTACTGCGAAGGGATGTTTTAATTTTCCCCTTCTTTTATTCTTTTAACTTGAGTTATTTACTAAATATAGTTGTTGTAATTATATTTATTAAAAAGACTTAATTAATTAATTTTATTTTTTGGACAAGTGACAACTTTTATTTGACCTTTGGAATTTATTTAATTTATCCTATGCTTCATTTATTTAAATTTTTCCTTAATTATTTCCTTGGGGATTATTTTTAAAAATTATTTATTTCAATTATTAAAAACGTGTTATGCTATCAAATTTTTCCTAGATTTTAGGGTTTTAATTTTAAGGCTTTTTGTGACATATTTTATTCACTCCATCTTATCATGCGACCATCATGCCATTGATTTCATATTTTATTTATTCAGTTTCATCTATGCATTAGAGTTAGGGCTTAGTTACAACCTGTCGAGATCATCCCTTTCACCTAGGAAACTTAGGGTTCAAATTAAATCCGTTCTAACCCTAGAAGCAGCGCACATTGCATCGCATACCGCCTAGACAACTTTCATCATGCAGGGGATTGTGTAGGTAGACACACTTCTTGAATATGAATGACATGTTTACACCTTATGTGTATTGCTACTGAGCATGTTGATGCGTGCGAGGGGGTTCCTAGGGACATGTGGGAAAGTTTTTGGTAATTCATGTCATGACCACATGACAAATGTGGACATGACACATGTGTTGTGTGTCATAACTGCATGGGAAATGTGGGCATGATAAATGTGAGATTAAGGTAAGAACAAATGTAAAAAATATAGAAGGTGAAATGAGGATATACTAGTTTATCGTTAATTTTTAAATCTTTTCTTTGCTTCAAGATTTAAAAATTCTCTACTAATAGTACCAACCACTAGAAGGTGGAATCTTGTTTGGTGTTCTAAGAAGCTACATCAATAACACTACTAGAAATAAATAAAGAAAAGAAAAGAAAAATGTAATCAAATCACAAAACTTAAGAAGTGTACATATAACATGTACCTTTGTGTCATTCCACTAATTCAATCCAATGAACCATGTGGATCTACTCTACTCTTTAAGGCGTCAAGTATTGTTTCATGGTCAGCGTCACAAACTTTCCACAAGTTTTTATTCAATGGTCTACCCCCATATTTTATCAATTGAACATTTGATGCCACAACAAGGTTAGAATAATAAAGAATTTTCCTATGTGTGTCAAAGTCCTCAAACAACCACACATCAAAATTCTTTATTGAATATATTATAAGCCATGTTCTAATAACAATCATCAATCTTATAGGATACTCAATGTTTTCTCCATCTATGACAAAGGTTGTCAATTTATTTTTTTTCCTTAACATGACAAATAATAATCCATTCCTTCGTCATTATATTCATCCTCAATAACTGCATAAACATGCTTTACATTAAATTGCACAAAAATATTAATTCAATAAATGATACAAAAATACTACATCATAATATAAAATATATTAATTTCCATTAAGTAATGTGTCTATAATACCTGGTTCAACTAGATCTGAAATATGGTCAAAGTCAATTGATGATTCTATCTACATGAGTTGTAGTGCTCTTGGAAGTTGATACGTATAAAGTGGGATTAAAGTTATAGTACACCATTCATCGACCCATTCTTTTGACTCACACTCATTCCAAGAAAAATATATACATAATGAACAAAAGCACACCATTTAAATTGAATCAATAGTCCATGAAGCTGTATTTGAGCTCCTAAAAGAGTGGAACTCATTTGATCCTATCACTATATAACAATCTTTATATTTTGTAATGTTATCTTCTTCTATCAACAAAAAAAATATACAAACTATAGACTTACCTTCATTAGGTCTAGACCCATTATAGAGTTACACCATTTGATAATGGATGAATTCTATCAACTTTGCACTATCTTTGTACTTCAACTCTTCTCATGTTAAGGCTCTTTTAATACATGCTTTAGCACCATCATGCTCCCCTTTCCATGCCCAACCTCAAAGAAATTCTATATATGTCGAACACCACTCATTATATGCATCCTACTCAACCAATAGAATATTCATGAATTCTTAAACTGTGATGCACAATAATTTGACCATATGATATCTTGACTAAACATGATGTTCTTGCTACTCAAAGTACCATAGAACATTTGAAAAAAAACCTTGCACAAACTCTATAGAATGTGTACGATCATCACTAATATAAAAATGATACTCCATCAAGATCTTTCTATCTTCCTTTGTATTGTCTGATGCATGAATGAATGCTATATGCACAAATATAGCAACCTAAGTGGAGTTGTAGTACTATGATTGTTGGTTGTAGTGTATAATTCTATGCAAATTCTACAATTGGCACAATTGTATGAAGAGGAAATGTGTCCTTGCATAACTTGAATTGCAAGTCTAGCCATTGAGCTCTATGTGTATGCCTCGCGTATTCATACACTATCTTTTATCATAAAATAGGCATAAATACAGATACTAGTAATTCTTCACTCACCAATTCACACCTTTTTGCCTCTTTCCAATCTTTTAGAGCATATGCCATTGACTTATATTTTTCAAAAGGTACTAGTTCATTTCTAATTGCATGTGTATTCTCTATGTGTACACAAGTTCTCAAATGTTGCAAACTACCTTAACTATTACATGTTCCACCCAAACATGATTTCTTATAAAACAACTGTCCATCCACTCTTTCATAAAAAATGTTTGAAATGAAATATATTGCTGATTTATGTGGATCTTCTATTATACAATCCTACAAAATATCATTAGTATGCAAAGATACACATATTTATCAAAAAAGCATCATAATGTATAATAAATTCCTAGTCAACTCTACAACAAGTTGTGCATGTGTGATTTATTTTGACATGTAAAAAGGTTTTACCATTTCAAAATACCTTTGACTAATTTGAATTTGAGGATAACTCTCTACAAATTTGGATAAAATTTGTGTTTGAGCCATATCTAAAAATGCTTTGGATGTGGCTCATGGTTTTGACAACTAATTCTCCTTTTTACAATATCCCTTCGATTAGGAGACACTCTTGTGTTATTTCTCCAAAATTCATCAATTGGGGATTTTAAGGCTTCAACTATGACTTTATCATTTCATAGGAGTCTATCAAAAAATTCCCATAGTTCGTTGTTATTCGGGTACTCAACTCTCTCATGTCTCCCAACAACTTTCATAAATGTTTTTCTACATATCTTTAGTGCTTGACTTGTTTTTATTATCAATCAAGATTTTTTTGTGTGATTTCTCACTATAGTTGATGTAATGACACGTCATGTATCATTACTATCTTTGGTGCATGAGGTGGTACCAATGCTTTGATATGCATTGATTAGATTTTTTACAATAGATTTTTCACTATTGCTATTTGATGTTCTTAGACCAAGAATCTTCATGACTGGCCTAAACTAAATATTTTTCATCATTTCAACAAACAATTGACATCTTTTGGTTTCACTTATGTTTTTAAAAAATATGTTCTATATCTTACTCACATTTCTTGTACAAGTACGTTCAGGAGTCTTATCAGGCATTGGTTTTAGAATATTCTCATCAATTTCAATAAAAACATAGGATTTTTACAGAAAATTCTAGGAGATTTTCTCAATGGAAAAATTCAATCACTAGATAAATTTTTCTCATTCAAAATTTGATCAATTGGTGTAACATCTATATTCACATTTGAAAATGCATCATCATTTTAAATCAGTGATTGACCATTTTCTACAATATCAAATGGAGATGGCAATGGCATACCTTCAACTCTTGCATTCAATTTCTCATTTGCACAAAGTTTTTTCATTTGTTCCTTCTGTTTCTCCAAATCCTTCTCTCTTGGATGCTTCATGATCCAATTCAATTGGAAAAGATGGTTGATCTTCATTTATGGAGTTAAATTTTTTATTTTCATGAAGTTGTCTCATTTGTTCTCTTTTCTTTGCATTCTCAACTTCATGTTCCTCTAGTGTTTGAGTTTTTAGTTGTTTCCTTGGAAAGATATTGAATTCTATATCAACCCGAAATAAATGGTCAAAAAACATAAAAAATAACTAAAAATTTATCAAATTTAAATACAAAACATGTAATTAGAATGTATTTTGTCAATGTCAGACAAAAACTAGTTAATTCTATTAATCAAGTATTCCAAATCCTCAAAACATGAAAACAATGATTTGCAATATCAAATTTTATTTAAAAACATGTAATTGGAATCTTCTACATTGATACAAGAACAAAAAGTGAACTAATTTTTTCAACCAATCATTGTAGATCCTTGAAAGAATCATAAGTGTCTTTGTATATCAGAAAAAGTGCAGAACAGGGGAATAAACACAGAATCTAGGTCAAAATCATTTGATATGCCACTTTGCAAGCTGTTGGTTAGAATTTTTGTCAAAACCCTCAATTTCCCAATATTAAATTATGAAATTAAATATTATTGGGGAATTAATCAACTAACTTGATGTGATTATGGTAGGAACAACACTCTCTTGATGAAGGGAGAATATCATCGAGGAGGGGGTGTTTATCTGACTAAAGGTGAATTGTGTTGAAAAGGATATGTGCACAGACCACTTAGTAAATCTTGCATAAATGTATTTTTGCATAGAAAATATTTGCATTTATTTTATTGCATTTTGTATATTTGTTTTAAATGATATCCACTTAAGTAAATATTAGTCACAAATAAATTTATGAGTGTAATTTTGCACATTAGTAATAATGCATTTTAAATTTATTTATTTGAAAAGATTCTTTTATGCTTTATCATTATCCATTTGAGTAATGATTTCTAATTTAGGCCACAAGAAATAAGTGACCTAGTTTTAGCAAAGAAGTGGCAATTTTAGCATTAATGAGGGAATCTTGGGAGTTATTTTCCTTTCAATTTAAGTTAGAAAATTCTCTTTGAGCATTAATTATTTTTTCCTATTTAAATTTATGGAAGGTAGATGCTCTATAGAAAAGATTTGAGTATATAAATTAGAGAGTCCAAGAGATATTTAAATGGGAATTCTTTTGGAAAAGAAAAAGAAAATCTAAAAGAAAATGAATGACAAGCACAATAGTTGGAAGAGGAGTTCACAACAAAAATAAAGAATGGAGGCTCTATTCATAGGTATGTGGTTTTCTCATTATGTTGTTTATGATATATATCACAACAATAAATGATGTGGTGGATGGAGATTAAACAAAAATTTAGAGATACATCAACACATAGAAACACAAACATGTAATCCTCAACGTGCTATTGCACAAGATACTTTATTACTTCATAGCATGATTACAAATCTATATAGCGAATGCTACAACATTTTCATACTTTATTACTTCATAGCATGATTACAAATCTATATAGCGAATGCTACAACATTTTCATGATCACTTGATCATGCTACACCTTTGGCTTTAACACATACACACATCCTAAAATTGTTACATCATGCCTCTTTTATAAAGGATGCTTTTGTCTTTCTAGGCTCTTCCAATCATTATCTTGTCTTATCTAGAAACCTCATCCTTTAGATCTTTCTCATCATCCCTTCTTTCTAGAAGCCTCCTTTACTTATCTATACTCATTTAATAATTATGGTCTTCATGTGGGAGAAATTACATATCCCAACACTCCCCTTTGATTTCTACCACATATGCTTCAACATTTACCATTCTCAAATTTTGTCTTCTAAGTTTGCAGACTCACTCAAATCATTTTTATTGCATGATACCTTCAAACTATCTTCAATATATGTGAATTTTATTACTCCTCCAACTCTCACCAACTATTGCATCAGTCCTTCAAAATTTGATCTTCAAATCTTCAGAACTTCAGATCTAGAAGTCCTCTTTTCTGCAAACTTACTTTTTGTAGCTTTCCACTTTGCATGATATCTCAAACCTTCAAACCTTGCTTGATTTCTATCATTTTTCACAAATGAACATCTATAGAACAACCTTTTCAACATACCTATAATCTCTTGCCAATTCAATCCAAAACTCCATCCATAATTCATTAGTATGCATCCTGTCATAAATTCATTTTTCCACTCTCTATTCTAGCACATCTTTTCACAATGGTTTCTCAAACCACATTTGGTACATGGATATAGATCCCAACATATGTCCTTTATATGTCCTTTCCTATTACAATGAGAACATTGCACACATTGCATTCCTTGAACAAATTTTCTTGAACCTGAAACACCTGTAACATCATTTCTTGTGACATATCCAAGACATTCATACTTTGGCCTCATTATGGACTCAATCATCTCTTTCATTCCTTGTCCATACTTTCCTAATCCTTGTCCTTTATATCCCATTATTTTCATGATTTTAAAACCAACATTCTTCTTATTACAACTAACATGATTTTTAGATTCAGACAGATTATTATCATCTTTACACTCTTCATCAATAACAACTTTGGCTATGTCACATAAACCAACTGATTTATCAACTGAACAAAATAAATCTTCTATGTCACATAAAATATAACATACTGATGGCTTTAATTTTAGACATTCATTCTCTTCTTTTAATTTTGATATTTAATTCTTTTATAAACTATTTTCTTCTTCTAATCTCTTTATGTTTTCTTTCATTTCATCAAATAATTTCAATCTTTCTTCTAACTCATTATTCTTCCTTTTAACTTTATCCAATTCAATATCAAGATCATAAATTTTTATCAATTGTCAAGTTTTTTCTATTGAAACTTGTAAATCTCTTCATAATTCCAATCTTTCTTCTTCCCAGACATCTCTTTCTTTCTTCTCTCTTTTACTAGATTTTCCCATTGAAAATGATAAAAACTCACCTGATTTATGCACTTGACTGCAATTACAATGATTTCCTCTTTATTTTCTAGTGACTGTATCCTTACAAATTGTCTCCTTTTGGCATCACCTCATGCATCAATCCACATGATCTGCCTTGTCTTTTTGTGACTTTGTTTCTACAACAACTTTTTTAGAGTCAAACAATTTTTCCTTTTAAATGATATGGTGTGACAAATTCTTCAGATCTGTGATTACTTCTTTGAATATTCTCCCTTCAATCCTCTTGACCTATAGATTTAATTTTCTTTATCTGTAGGTTAGATTTTCCTTCAAATCGTATCCAGATTTGCCTTAGATCTTTGGCAGCAACTTTATACATATCTTCATAGATCCTCTGTGATTTTCTTCTTTTTCCTTTTTTGACAATCCCTAGTGGTGGTTTCTCTACAACCTTCTCATTATTTTTAATAATAAATACTCCTCTTTGTTTTTGTTTAACTTATGAGATGTAGAAAATCTAGTGGTATCAAAGCAAAGTTCATGTGAAAATCTAGGGTTTACAATTCAACATTGTTTGCTTGATCAAGGTTGATTTTGGGATTGCAATTTTTGGGATCAAAAGAAGTGTGAATTGCCCAGATCTAAAATCTATGTTGCTAAAGAAGCTAAGTGAAGCTGCCAGAAATTGTATGTAACTATGTTCGAACCTACCACATTAAGGAAAGGCCAATCTGGATTGCAGAAGCAATAGATCTAAAGATGCCAAAGGAGATCATTGGTTAGTCATCAAACAAGAATATGGAAAAAGAGATTGTAGTGTTTGAATAAGGAGTCACCTAGGGTTAGAAGTCACCTAACTGAAGAAATAGAAGGCCGATTTGGAGAAGACCAAGCCACCAAGGAGGTAGAAAAATAAGGTCAGAGGCACAGATCTAGAATCAAAGCCATCAATATTGTAAAGTAAAATCAATGTTCTTGAACACACTTGGATACTAAGAGTGGGGTGAATTAGTATTCAAATAAATCTCAAAACCTCCGGAGCAAACTAAAACTTAATCTTTATAGTATTAACTGAAACATAAAAGATCAACACAATGCACAACACCACATAACACTAGATATACATGGAAAACCCCAAAGGGGAAAATCATGGTGAGAAAAGATACAAGGAGATACTGTCCTAATATAGCCTCACAAAAGAATCACAATTACAACTTTGTTTTAGAGCTACAACCCAAGGAAGCTACTACTCCTAAAAAAGGTTTTAGGGTGACTCCCAAGGAAGCTACAACTCTTTATAGACTTTATTTTAGGGCTTCAACCCAAGGAATCAACTACTCCTTGAACTAAATACAAACTCAGAAAAGATTATAGCATGACAACCCTTCTACTATCTAAATTTGACAATGAAACTCAGTCCTTTTGATGATTGCAACTCTACCTTTTTCACTTCTCCTTTGATGATTGCACTTCTACTCTGACATTCTACAACTTCTTCAAATATCTTCTCTGTAGCTTACCGACTCAGTGCTTTCAGCCTTCAAGAAGTTTTGCCTTTGGCTCACTACATCTAGTAATTAGTTAGGTACACTCTTCACTTCCCTTTTGTCTCAAAAATATCTTCAATATGAATCTGAATAGGATCTATAACTTCTACTCTTTCTCTTTCAGTCACACATCATGATGCATTACACATCCACATTTTACTCCTTCCACTCACACTTGCAATCACACCTCAACTAGATCAACTAGGTTTATAATATATACATGATATTACATTGATTACATTACATGTCGGCCAAAGACAACAAGAGTATTACAATTACAAGTCGGCCAAAGATTAAACAACATGAAATGTCTAGAAGGGAAGCCCTAAAAAGAACTACACGCAACACCAGGAAGAGGAACATGCCTTGTAGATTCCAACACACTCTTAATCTGGTCCTAAACACCCTTTACAGCATCATCCTTCAAATAATACCATCCACACACTTTGTACATTTGAAATAGGTTGGCCTTAAGAAAGAAAACACGAAGCTTGTAGCATATCAACCATTACAACTTGACGGTACTCATGGAAGATTAAAAAGTACTTGCACTTCTCCCAAATGAGTTGGCATGACCCATACAACATCTCCAAACACTCCTTGGACTCCACACAACAAAGACTTTGTGGTGCACACCTTCAACATACCTCAGTCAGCCAAGCAAAAGCATAACCCAACAACACTTTCATTCAAGACCACAACTTGTTCTAGAGAAACCACAAAACACCTTGTGGAGCAATAGGAAACATCACAAGATCATCAAGATCATTCTCCAGTAGCCAATCCACCACTTCATACAGCAACAAGTTGGCACAAACCAACAGACACTGAAACTAGCCATCGAATAGTATAGTCCTGCACTTTGTCACTTACAACTTTCTCTGCGGAGAGACAAATGATATGAAACTTTGAATGTAGCACCTTCATAACCCACTGAACTTAACTTCTAAACCACTTGACCATATTTTCAAAGGTGGAGGAATGCAGAGCATTATCCCTAATAGTCTTCAAGGAAACTTCTTGTAGTAGAAACCTTCACCAACATCCAGAGACCAGAGACTCCTTGTAGCAACACATACTTCCTTAGAAATAACATGACAGAGCATACATTATACTATAGACCATCAACAACATCTCCCTAACATCAACATTACTTCTAGTCCTCATCTTAATGCTTCTTATTCCCATCTTAATATGTCATCATGAAATCACCTCTACTGACAACAAACATACTAAATACAACTTTAATTGACATTAAACAAGGCATAACATCTAACCATGAACATCAGCAACATCACTATTAGCACACCATCATAGTATACCATCAACATGAGCATCAATGACAACCCAAACTAAGTGTTGACATCAATGACAAACACACCAATGACAATCTTAGGTAACATATGTGCAACAGATGTAAGTATATGGAAATCACATGTGAAAGAAAAAGAAAGGCACAACTTTTAAAGATAGTTGATCACTGTCAAACAAAGTTTCATCACAGAAGAAGAATGATTTGAAGTCTTTGAAAAATCTTAAGCCGATTTGGAGAAAAGATTATTGTTTGGAGATAAAGGACAAGATAATACATACTAAAGAGTCCAAGAGGTCACAAAAGTGTTTCATAGCAATCATCTAGGAAAAAGGGAAATTATTATTTCTAGAAAGTACCCCAATCAACATAAGAGGAGATTTAAGAAGCGAGACACTGCCAATCCTAGAAGGAAAAAATGAGCATAACAAATTGAAGCCATCAAAATGAAGAAAGGAAGCACAAATATTTGAAAAAGGTAAATATTATGAATCTTCTATTGTACATTGATGTGTATTTATTTCACAGAGTATTATATGGTGATAATCTTGGAGATTAAATCTTTTTCAATGCTAATCAATGCATACTCAAAGGTTCTTAACAACTCTAATAAGTTATTTCAGGGCATGTTTCACAAACCAAATGCAATTGCACAAAACTTTCACCATGACAGTAGAGGAATAATTCTTTCCCTATTCTTCCATAGCAAATGTTACCTATATTCCTGTGTGGTCCACTGGCATCAAGTTTTGGCATCCATTTAATTGCCTCAGGAATTATTAGCAACAAGTAATGTGGTCCATAGCTGTAGACCCTATCTAAGCCTTGAAAAATATTCCTCTAAATCTCCCACCAAAGAGCTACTACAAATATTATAGGAAATGAAAATTACTGCTAAATATATTTAAAATAATGATCAAATCTCAAGCCAAATTCCATAACCTTTACCAGCATCCTCCTTGCATGTACTAAAGTGGGCGCTTATGAACAGGGTATGGACATACATCAAAGCATAATGGAAGAAACATTTTTATCAGATATTACAATTGGACCACACAAAAAGTGGAAGCATAGACAAGACAGTGGAGCGTTTGATAGAATGCCTCAATGAAACGTGGTCTCATAGAATGCCATGATTGTAGGGTATGCACAAACTAGATTTTTTAAAAGGCTTTCCAAACTTTCAAGCAAATGTAATTGGTAGGTGCTAAGCCAAACCCTACAACTTTTGTTGCCCACATGTGGCAAAATGGGAGATTTGGAACAATGATCTATTAAAGCATAAAGGAAGGGGGATATTTGTCAAACGTTATAGTTGTAATTTCCCTAGTATACATTTATGCAAAATGTGGAAGCATAGACGAGGCATGTGATCTATTTGATAAAATGCCTCAAGGAGATCTTTAGCTCTCTATTTTCAGCTCTAAAATATAATTATGACACTTGCAGATCTATTTTATAAAATCTACTGTAATAAGGATTAAATATATAATGCAAAATTAAACATTCCCCCATGACAGTAAGGGATACGACTAGATCTATGTTGCACTCTGCCATCAATGCAAGGCTTTGAGCAGAGTAGAGCCTTTGATCCTCATTAATAGATCTTAAGAAAGTCCATGTAAGCCCTTTTTCAGATTTGAAATCCCAAGGAGCTTTTGCAGACCTACAGAGACCTAAATAGATGCAAAAATAGTAAACCACACAAAACAAAAGGCCTTCTTATTGTAACTAACGAGAATATGTATATAAAGCACCTAGATAGAAAACACATAAATATATCTATTCCATCTCTTACTAATAGAAGTGTCCAAAAATATAAAAATAAAAATAAAATTTTAGAAGATTTAAATAGCAAGCTATGTTAAATAATATAATTGAACTAATTCCAAATGAGTGCATATTGTCTAAATGTAGTACCCCTCACCTTGCCTTCTGTCAGACTGATAGTTATCCTAGTAGGATTGGACATTATGACATTCTGTTTGATGATGGATTCTCTGTTATTATGCTAGTTGTTCATGGACATGTTGTTCTGATGACATCGGTTGAAGTTTTAACTATTGGTATTTTATGTTTTCACAGTTGTATGGACATACTAGATGTGGTGGATTAATTTAATTCAGAGCTTTATGTTTTATCTAATCTTTGTGATGTTGTTACTATTAATAATTGCTTGTATAAGATCATATGTAACTGATTGTCCCATCTTGATTGTTCAGTAGATAGTTGTTATGTATAACGTAGTGACTTATCAATGTGCTTATGTGAATGGAATAGTGTTGCATTACTCATGTTTGAGTACCCTGCCACACTGTGACTTCCATTCACTGTATGATGATATATATATTTTCATGTTGACTGTGTGCTTTGCTACAGGATGCAGGTACCGGACATCGACTCCACCTGAACTAGCAGGTCTGAGCGTGCCCTAGCCAATGGAATCGTTGATCGGAGTTAGCATAAGGTTCCCTACTCAGGCAACATCCTCTAAGAGGATGAGTATTCTGTATCTTTTCTAGTCGTCACTGTAGTTAGACTCTTTGTCGTCATTTTGTTGTCATGTCTTGTGGTCTTGCATGGAGGTCAGGTATCATTCTGTAAGTTGGATTATCCAATTAGAAATGTTTGATTATAGCTTGGGTTAGTGTTTCATTAAAACAAAAATAATCTCAAGCTAAAGTTAAATAAAAACTTTTAAGGGGAAATAATGTGTCGTTTACTAATTATAAACAATGTAATTTGTTTATAATTAGTAAAATTAATATGAAAATAAATAAATTTGATAAATGAATAAATAAAATAATAAATTACAAGTTGTAAATGAAAAAAATTAAAATGAAAACAAAATGCATAAATAAATAAATATAAACAATTATAAATTGTGTTAAAAGAAATATATAATTTATATTAAAATAATAAAATAATAATATTATTAAGAATATTGGAAGGGAAGTTAGGGTTGTCGCTTTGGATCATGTGTCCTATTCCTAAAGAAGTGGAGGAAGAAGGTTCTAGAGAATTTAGGGATCTCTTTTTAAAGAGGAAGGGGGAGAATGGAGGAGAATCAGTTTTGGGAGGAGGCAGTTTTGGAAGAGCCGAGGGAGTGATTCTGGCACCAAACCTTTAGGGCAGCCAAGCATTCGATCCAGGTGTCATTGTTTCCTAAATTTCTATCTCTGTTCCTTAGACATAAATGTTTTGAAATTGATTGATTCCTTGCCTGTTTGTATTTCCTGAGAATGTCAGAAGTATTTGCATCAGATCTAATTTCTTTACATTTGTTTTATATCTGCAAATCACACACTTGCCGGAAAGTTTCTATAAGCCATTTCGATAACACCATTTTTGTTTATATCATACAATCATTGCATACCATGAACAAAATTTCTTGAGGATTCCATCAAATAGCTCGCAACCATCGATATTGAATACGTGAGCATGATAATGCCTGGGAATTGTTCACATTTTGCCTCTGCTTCCACTTTTTGCAAGCATGACTGTCAGAGTTTCAAACCATAAGAGTGATGACCATACCTTGTTCTAAACTCTCATTTTCGCTCATAAGTATCACTGGAAACTAATGACTATTGCATTCAGGTAGGGTTTAGCCACATGAAATCAGTAATTTGCACTCAGTCCCTATCTATAAGTCAACAATTAAGGGAGTTTTATCCTGGCAATCATTTAAGGATTTTACTCTTATCCATGTCTTGGTTATAGGTTTCTTCTACACCATGTTTGCACCATCAATTCTGGCATCAACTTTACCATATGCATTCCAAGAAAATAGTCGATTTCTGTTAGGAAATTTGCTAAATAGCTCAGTTGTTGTCCTTTATCTATTAATAGTGATTGCTAGAAGTCTCTTAAACATTATTCCTAGTTTCTCTTGATACTCGCCTTCCATGAGATAACATCAGAGAGAGGGTTCATACAGAAGTTGCAATTTGATTTTAGAGCGCTGCCTCCTATCAATTACATTTGTTTAAAAGTTTTTTTAAGACTTATTTGATGCTTAATGTGTATTTTAAACCTCACGCGCCTGCCTGCTCCTGCATTGATGTTGAAGAACATGGGTTTCGTAACATTTTTAGGATCCTAACCAAAAGGAAATCCAGCGTCGTATTCATATGTGAACCACAGTCACCAAGATAACACATCAACACAACTAGCATAGATTTAGCTGGTATCTCAGTGACAAAGTTTAGGGTGCCTTCTGGATTGCAGCATAAGCAAGAAGGTCTACCATACACATATAATGATCACGGTAGGTGTAAGGCAATCAAGGTTACAAATGTGATTGTAGCAATTACAATCCTTCTGTTTGTGTGTGAATATAGCATAATACACCCTTATCTTATATTTCTGAAAGGCCAAATATCGTAGGCATAAATTTATATTTATACCGTGGATTGGGAGTCATTGATCTTCCCAGCTTCCCAAGCTACTAAACAAGGCCAAAATGAAGACAAGCTTAACTTTGAGATATCAATGTGTGGCACAATTTATATCCAGTAGAAAAGATCCATCAATGGCTCCAGAAATAGAAGTTCAAATCTTGAGGGAAAAATCATTTTGTGGTCTTCTAATGATGGCTAAACTACTTTTGTTTTAACACAAGGCGATTGCTAGAGATTGTACAGTCTAGCCTCATGGTATGTCAAATCTCTAGAAGTGTAAGAATTCTTTCAAGGATTTGATGAAAAGAGTTTTGCATTCAGTGCTAAATTGAAAAGTTTGGATGTTCATTACTCAGTTGTGAATAGAGATTTTGTAGAGACTGGGTTTTAAACAGCTAATTGCTCATGCTGTAGAAGTTGTCAGTCGCTCTCACCCATAACTCTTTATCTAATATTTGTTCGAGCTACCATAACATTGCAAGCCTCAATGTAGAAGTATCATAAGCTATTTTAACAATTTTATTTGAAAACTCATCAAACTGCCTTCCTTGTAATCTGCTTGTTTGATGGACAATTACATGTACAACTTAAAACAATTGAATAAAGTATGGCATGCTAGCTGAATGGGTGCTGGTAAGGATGTAATCCAGTTTTGTTTTATACATGCCAATTATATCTGCTTCATTGTTTCTAAAGCCTCTTTAATAAATCCATTTTGCACATATTCTGTAATCCTTGCAATCCTTGAGATGATATCTCTCTGAAGTGTCTATGAGGAAGTCCGTGAGCCTTGCCTGTGCATTCATATTTCTCATTCCGCTCAATGCTTTTGCTTGATATTTCTTTATTCTTGTCAATCACATTGCATACAAAATGATCATTGTAATCAAATTACATTTCCATGATACCAGTAATATATCTGAAATCCTCACTGCACCTTCTCTACACCGCAAATGATCCCGTAAGCTCTTCCTTGTATGTCTGCATCCTAAAGACTGCTAAAAAGAAAAACATGTCTCTTTTGAAAGGAAAACTCTGACTTGCCCAAATCATCATTAGTTCAGGGTTTGAAAGTATAAACACCTTTATCCAAAACAATCTTCTTTTCAGGTACTCCAAGTAGATGCATGAAGAGTCCTCGAAGAAATGCGCAACAGAGATGTCATCACATGGACTGCCATGATTGGAGCTTATTCCAACATAGGAGATGGTGAAGAGGCATTAAAATTGTTTACTTGAATGAGAGAGAAAATCTTAATCCAACCCAATGAACTCACATGTACACGTGTTTTGCTGACAGTTACCAAGTTTGGGGCAATTGAAGAGGGAAAGACAATTCATGAGGAGATTCGTTCCTTGCCTGGAAATGAAGCTTATCAGTGTTTAAATTAAATCCTACCACTTCTCCCTTCATAGTTTCATACCATGCATCTATCACAATGATTTTTTTAATTCATTTCATGTGGTATCTAATCAATTCATGTGTGCAACTTTTTATTGGTCATTTCTTGCCCTCTTTTAGATCGACATTAATCTTCACACCACTATTTAAATCCTCATTGTACTCAATAGTTATTTTTCCTTTGGTGACTACTCTACATCATGCATTAGTGGCATTTATTCTATACATGGTGTTGTCCCATTGGCCAATCTGAATCTTGGACTAATGTTCTTCTAGTGGTGTGGCAAGGACCAATCTTTAGTTGCTGCATGCCAAATTATTTTCATCAGCGAAGTAGGCCCATTGTTCATGTGGAATGTACTCAAGGCTTACATAGTTACTTATATGGACTCTAGTGTTGATTGTGGTCCACCACATGTTGGTATTAGTATTGGTAAGAATGATCCTTTAATGTGGCATGTACGATTGATCCATAGACATATCAATATAGGGTCATATAGCATCTACTTGGAAATATGATGGGCCCACTTTATTTGCTTGATAGCTTATGATAGAATAATAGCAATCCTTCTCTAATTCGCATTCGCGATATGGCATGATCTTATTTGAAAGTGAAAAATTTCAAAACTATAGTAAATCTCTTTAGCCATGTAACGTTAAGTGCATAACATGTGCATGATGGGGATCCTCTCCAACTTTGAAGGCTTTAATCTCCACATCAATGATTCTAAAGTCTTTACTTAACATTTTATTTCAGGTTTTACTCCCTACGAAAGAGGATGATAACTATTGAAAAGGTGGTGGCCTTTGTCTACTCTTGGTGATAAATTATAATAATTTTGGTCCCTATGCTTATTATGGGATGAAAAATATTTGCTATTCAATAATCTAAGGTTTTTATATTATTATTATTTCAAGATGAAAGAGATGTTTAGTTAAATGCCCAATTAAATTAGAATTTTAGAATAATGTTATTATTCATTGTTATTCATAATTATTCATCGTTATTTGGTTATTGGTTTAAAATAAACATTATTGTTAGAATCATAATTGTTGCATTTATTTAATGTGTTTAAATGAGAACCAACATGAATATATAATAATGTAGATAAAATTTAATCTATTGAATTACGATGGTTATGTTAAGATTGGAATTAGGGTTATAAATATTGTATTTGGGTTTTGATAGTGTAACTTGCGTAAGTCATATTAGAGGTCGTAACAGAGTCATGTTGTCAAGTTTAAGTTTCCAGAGGCAAATGTTATTGTTTTTTGACTCTATGTAATGTGTTTATAAGTGTCATGAGTTAATAAGTTGTAAAGACATGTTGCCTCTAATCTTATGTGAAGTAAAAGATAATGTGAATGATGCATGATCTGAGTTGTGAATGTATCTTGAGGAGGTAATAACTCCCTTGTGGATGAATTGTTGTCCCTTTAATTGTATTTATCTTGTAATGAGTTTTGAGTTAGATTTGTGAATGGGGAGACATCGGTAAATGCAAAAGGAGAATATTGTCTATAGTTTGCTTCATAGGGAAGCTATGGGCAATGTTTTGTAAAAATTGTCCTTGTGATTAAATTGGTTTGCAAGATGTTTGATGCCTTGCAAAGTGCATGAAAAGTTATTGTTATGATGATACATGTCTTGCTTGATGGTTGGGGTTTCCTAGGTGCAAGTAGGGGAGTGGCTTCCAATGTGGGGCCGGTACCAAAGTGGCCGCCAGGGTAACCCATTGGAAGTTGGTAAACAAGTGATAACCTAAAAATAATTAGGGGGAAAGGTAGTTTTCACACTAAATTGGATTCCTCACTCATGCCTGTAGTGCTAGTTTAGACTAAGGATGAGATGAGAAGGCCTGGTTGGCAAAATCAACTTCCTTGTCCTCACGAAAGGAAGGTTGATTCCGTATGTGTCACCCTATGGGGCCGGTGTCTAGAGAGAGACTACCAGGGTAACCATAGATGGGGGCCGGTGTCTAGTGAGAGATTGCTAGGGTAACCCATGTCAGGACCATGCGATGACACTCTCCCTAATGTAGCCTAGCATTCCCTAGTTGTACTCTCCCCATTTGTTAAGTGTTGCCTCTGGAAGTGATGTTGAGTTGTTTGTGATATTGACTTGTGTTGTTGGAGTCATGTGTTGTCTTATAGTCTACTATCTACCTGATTGTATGTTGTAGTGGGGACCTTATGTTAACTCCTAGCTCGGGGGGTGGACCTTAGGGTTCCACATGGTCAGGTGGAAGAGCTTTTATATCCATTAGTTTTTCCCTTGCCAGTGTTCATGGATGAGGAGGATGTATCTTGTACATCAGATATCAGATCTTGTACCAGTTTGAGGAAGATGATTATGCATACTCATGTGCTAGCCTTGTGTGACAGTCGATTCATAATGTATGTAATCAGATGCATTCAGAAAGGTGATAATGTAATCAATGTAATGATATACTCATGTGTATAGGAATTTGTATATGTACCTGTATTTCTGTATTCATAATCATGTTGATTATTTATCTGATGTTATGATTTGGAGATGTATATGTTTATTCATTTAATGTAATAAGTTTAGAATGATTTACTAATGTTAGTTAATGATGTATGCTAGATTATGTCAAGTAATGCAACCATGGAACCTTAGAGCAACAAGTTGATAGTTTAATGGTGTGTATTGATTTGTTAAACATTACTTTGTTATCTTCTTCATACATAAAAAAAAAATTATCCTGCTTTGCATAGCATAGATGTGTTGTTCTCTAAGGTGTTCATGGCAGGGCGTTACACTAAATTTCAATTATACACATTACAACCTATAAGGCATTACTAAGTGTTGGAGTGGATCAATTGACACGATAAATATCTAAGTTTAAATCCCACATGGAAACCACTAGACCAAGCTCAATCCAAGATACAAGACAACACAGCTTTTACCAACACCTACTGGCAAACCAAAAAGTAGAGGAAGTTAGATCCTAGAAAATCTATAATAGAATTTCTTACAAATTCAAATAAATCTGGTTTAGCACTAGTTTGTAACAATTAGATGATCAAAAATTAATTATGTTAAATTGCATGGAAGAGATTAAATGGAACTTGGTCCACCTGAGTTAATGCACTTAGTTTTCATAGAATTGAAATATAGGTCATCTGAAAAGTCTTGAGTGGATTTTGATGCCATGGATGCCTTCCAATGTGATAGGTCAAAAGATTTGAGTCCATGCTAGGACTTCCTCATTTGATAACATTTAATATCCCATTTTATGCAAGGCATCTTTTCTCAAATTTTTACTAGCCAAAAAGAAAATGAAAAAAGCTAAACAACTACAGTGTTGTTGAAGTATAATTAGCAGGGAACAAGAAAATACAAAGAATTCAACCAATTTATATTGACTTATACAAATGGAAGTGCTTATAAGAATTCCTCACATTTCTAGAGAAAACTCATATTAACTTAGCAAAAAACTACTCTTAGATAGGCTATGTGGATCACATACTGCACTTTATCCTAAGAGGAAAATTATGTTAATTTATCATGGGTATTGTTGATCCTTCTATTTGAATCAACTACATTCCCTATACTAGTCCCATCTTAACCATGCCAGTAACCCATGGTTTACTCCATGTATCAAGTTACATCTGCTACTTGTAGCCAAAACCATGCTCCGTGGCTATAACTAACACTCTTCACTAGCCTTCAGAATGAGCCTACATTAATGGCCTAAATCCATTCACATAAGTATGGAGAAAACTCACATAGTGGACACAGGCCATCTTTGAGGAGAGGTAAGTTGCTCTAGCATAGTGGTACCAATCTTGAATTGCAAACTAATACATAAAAAGCATCATTTACCAAATTATAATATGGGTTTGAGACTTGGAATATAATACTGCCCAAAGAAGAAGAAAAGTAAAACATGAAGTGGGCATGAAAGGAAAAGAAGCAAACCGTTAACTGACCTTATTAGTGTGTTTGTGCAGATTGATTTCACCGTCAAGATTCACGTTTCCAAAGGACAGAGATCAATATAAGAAAGTGGCTATACTATTTTTGTACCATATGACTCCAGTTTACAAACAACATTTTTTGAGGCATTTTGTCAAATAGTTTGTGTACCTTTGTGCTAACATATTTCGTATATGCAACTATCTAAATAATCATTTTTATAACTCTAATAAATTATAGGTCTTTGAGTTACCATTTTTGTACATGTAGGAGCAATTTAAGCAAAGCTTGTTGAGTTTCTTTTGGCATTATACAACATGAAGAAAATGTAGAAATTAGTAACAGGTAACATAAAAGTAGTCTTTAGAATATTTTTCTTCCATTATGCGACCTTGAACATCTTACACATACGAGATGGAGAGTAGCCAACAAACAAACCCTTGAACACCCATACTAGAACCATAGCTATCATCAACCCACCATGTTTGGAAGAGAAAGGAAACTGTTATCCTATTTTGCCCCCTTGGCCAAATAGTCTAGGATCCATGAAACACTATTGTTTTCACCCTCTGGAATGCAAGGCAAAACTACCCAAATTGACTAAGTCCCAAAAATCTTGAGTTTGCCTTGTGTTTTTAGTGTTGTCAGAGTTTCAGAGTTCAGAGTTCTGATCTTTAGTGTTTTATCCTTATTTTCTCTGAACTTCGCTCCTTTGCCTTCAAAGTGGCCTAAGTATTCAATTTTTTTTGGAGGTCAAAGTTTGGACCTTCCCTCTTCTCCCTTCCTTTCTTTGGAAGGAGAAGGCTGAAAGACCTGAGGGCTGAACTCTGACCCTTTCCTTTGTAAAAGTAGCTAAGTGTTTTTGCATCAGATTTCGGCCTTTTCCCCTTCCCTCTTCCTTTCCTTTTGGAAGGAAGAAGGTGAAAATCCTGAACCATGCTCCTGATGGACACATTACATGATCTTGTGGCATTCTTCCATTCTGTTGAGCTCTTTTGGTGGGCCCCTCACTCATTTACAGAACTATAGAATGCTACCACATGATAGTGATGTCATCAAAAAGGTGGAAGGGCTGAGGCCTGAACTCCACCAAAACTTTCAAAATGTAGCAAAGTCCAAATTCTTGTTGGGCTTAGACTTCTTCTCTTCTCCTTTCTCTACGAAGGTAAAGGTTGAAAGGCCCAAAGTTTGAACTCTGTCAATTTCAGTATTCCAAGGCATACACTAGTGGAGTCAGGGTTTCTCTCCTTCCTTTTCCAGATTGTGAAGGCAATAAGATGAAAGGCCCGAGCTTTGAAGTTCGATATGTTGGAGCTTGACCTTTTAACCTTCTGGGGCCATTTTCCACTATGTAGAACATGACGAGACTACTCAGTGACCCTCCTGGTCACCATTAATGAATCTTTAGAGCTTAATTTTGTGTGGGAAATAGATTTCTCATCCCCCCATGCTATTATTCCTCATTTGCATTGAATTTATGTACTCATAGCATGGGTGGACCTCTTGTTGTAGCAAATTTCACGGGCAGAGCCATATGGGTGCAATCCAAGGACACTAGATGAATTTATTGCACCATGTGCAATGGTTCTTTCTTGTTGACTTCTCATTCCATGTCCATAGCTGCTATAGTGCGATTGTAAAATCTATATATGCATGTTTCAAAGATGTACTTTGGGTTGTTTGGTTATTGTTCTGGGTTGTTATGCTACTGGGCAATTTGTTGTTCTAAGTCTTGTAATGTGATTGCAATAACAAGTAGAATTTGATGCATTGTACCTACAAGTAGGCCTTTGATGTCTTCTATTTTGGTTTACCATTGAATGTAATCAATAATTTTGTATCTTTTTCTGCAACAAATTGTTTTGCTTTGTAATGGTTATTTGGCCTCTATGATCAATATAAACTAAATTTTGCCTCCCTTGTTGTTCTTGCACTGTGTTTATTTGATAGATATAAGTTGTGTATTGTGGATAAAATGGTCCCTTTCATACTTTCATCTTTCTGTCCTAACCTCTTCTTGAATTCCTTTGAGTATGTGTGATTCCCCTTCAGCATTTGAGATCATTAATGTGTTATGTCAGTGCAACACTAAATCTTCATGCATCACCCCCTTCCCACTTTTAGTTTATCCTCTTTCTCCTTTTCCTCAATGATGCATAGATTAGGTTTAATCTTAGCAATAGATGAATCTCCCATTCAGCAAAGGAATTGGCCTCTCTCTGGAGATTTGATTTCTCTGTATCCCACACCTAGAAATCATCTCAACATTTCACTAGATTGTTGGAGCCCTAAAAGCCTTCAACACAGGGTGCAAATCCAAGTGACAACAGAAACCAAGCATTACAAATATCATTGTAACAATTGTCATCACAAAGCTATTATAATAAACTTAAGTACAAAGCTAGCTACAATTATAGACTACTCACCCAGTTATCATATTCAGCTTCTGAAAAGAAAATCCTAGTTAAAGCCTCCCTTGATTACCACTTTTCTTTCCTCTATGACATAGACCACAGGTGGTTTCCAACAAAAGACGTAGATCCTCGTAACTAATTGTCAACATTCACTTAATTCATTCACCAACTCATTCAAAGCAAGGGAAAACCCTCAAATTGCCTAGCTACATTGTGCACATTACTTCCCATTAAGAAAAATACTCAATTATCAACATTCCAAAACTAACGGGAAGTCTTGCACTTGTTAGATTTTGCACAATTTGTACTAGAAGAAGTCCTCTTCTGCCTAGGAAGCTTAATAAGCTCTGATTTCATCTTTGTAAACAACTCCATTTTAGCACTCTTAATTCTATAATATAGGTCATACATTTGTGTTTAAGAGAGGCAGATATTACAGTTCACAAGGTTTGAACCCTTTATTATGGGATACTAGAAGTTTTTAAATAGTTTGTGAGATTCATAATCTACCACCAGCATAGACATGGGTTCCATTTTAAAAATAGATTGTGAAAGTTCCTTTCATGTTGGTGCTCAATTTTTTGTGCTTCCAATAGCCTAAGTGCTAGTTAAACTAAACTAAACTAGAGATTTCAATTAGAGAGCAAACAAAGTATTGGTTATCGAAGTAGAGACTTTGATCAAAACATTGAGGGAACTAGATGAAATATGAGGGCATCATAATTTGCATTTCATGGACTTAAGTTATGTTAAATGCTAGGGCTTACATTCCACTTCTCTTGTATGTTGCGCCACTCTTTTCAAGGCTACACAATAACTCATGGCTATGCATTGTTTTTTAATGTTGTTTGGGTGTCAAGATGTAAACACTTGTTGCACTACCCTTGTACCCTGCACCATTTTGTGATGGTTGTGCAGTCTTCAGATTTTTGGGGTCATCTAGACATATGATTTTCTACGCTTCACATTTAATCCATGCTAGTTTGTTTAGATTACTAGTTCTCTATGAAACTTGGTGTGTGCATATGCCAAGTTGGCATGTTTAATTATCATCTTATACTTGTGTTCAAATTCATTGATTCATATGTCTGTGCTTGGAAGGAAATGTCTCAAATATACTTGTTCAACTTTTATTTATGTTGGCTTGGTTCCTCTTTGGTTTACACAATAGATCTCTTGCATGCCCAGTGTTCATATGGCTTGGGGATACCTCCATATCTACGGCATGTTGATTTTAACAATCTTTTGTAGTCTTAACGGTATTGTGACATATCCATCTTGGAATGTTGAATCTAGATAGTTCACATGGTTTGAGCCATTTCACAAAAGGTCGTACAATAATCTACTAATTGTGCTCTTTTTGGAAATGTCATGCTTAAGTTTTTCCTAACATTATAAAGTGATTTAATATCATTGAACCCTCCTTGTGATTTAAACATGGCATGTTATGTGAGGGATGCCTACTTGCTGCCTTTTTGAAGTGCATGCATTGAGCACCACTTGGAGATAGGGCAAGGGATTATAGGAAAATCATTTTCCCTAAAACATCTATACTTTTCTAGTGATGTTAAGAGATTCGACATCATGGAATATCTTCTTCTTCATTATGCACATATGTTTGGCCTCAATGTTACCCCTACTATTTGTTTGAAAATAAATTACACTAAAAATGATGACTATGTTCTTGAGTTTTATTTTCTAACTTTACTTACAATGACATATCAAAACAACTTTTTGTTAAAAAATTGTCTACTACCATATTGTCATTAGGGCAAAATCTAGGGCAGAAATCAAGACAACAAGAATCAAACCCTAACTAGCACCATGAAACACAAACTAGAATGAAAATGCAAAACATAAATGAAATGCAAACTAATTCTCAAATTAGACTTGATTGACCTCCATGGCTCTTGTCAATCATGCATAGGCATGCATGATGTCAAAGGATTGATCAATGGGGGGAATGTTGATTGCTCATAATTTCAGTAGCATAACGGTATGCAAGGGCTTGATCATCTTTCAAAATGGCTTGTGTAGGGTTTTCTTTTTAGGAAAGGAAAATTTGAATGAATAGATGAGATTGCAAGCAATGTTGAATGATATGAACAATTGTGATCGATTAGGGTTGATTAAGGTTTCCCACTCCATGAGGGGATGTAGTCATGTGACAAGTGTGTGATGGAGAATAAGGGAGACCTAATTCAAATATTTTATTTAAATTAGCTTGACATGTGAAGTGTATTAAGTGGAATTTTTAGTCATGTGACACTTGTTTGAATGAGACGAAAGGTGAGGGAATAATTCAATTTTTTTAATTTGAATTATGTGAGACATGTGACAAGGGGGAATTAATTAAATAAATTGAATTTATTTAATTAATTGGAAAGGTGATTAAGTGTGATAAGTGGGATGACCTAGGGCAAAACATTACAAGATATCTCACTAGGTGATGGTCAAGACATGGACAAATTTAAGTGTCTACATTTTGCCCCTCTTTGAGATGATGTTCAAGATGATGTGATTTATGTCGAGTAACATCATTTCAAAGAAGCTAAGGAAACAAGATGACAATGAAAGAATAGGGTGATGATGCCACCTCGAGAGGATAGGTGGGTTGGACAAACATAGGTATGCCCTCGAAATGAATGACAAGGGAATGGATAGAAGAAGTGAAGGATGCATTATGCTACAATGAAGGTGTGCAACCATGATGTTTAATATAGCACTAGATGTTATGCACCAAGTTATAAGGACCAAGGTGACGATGTGTCTTGTGCCCCAGTGTAATACAACCTTGTCTAGATACAAGATGTGAATATTAGCTAGGAATGATCCAGATGTGATACAAATGAAAGAAAAAATGATAACACACATAAGAAAGAAATCAAGCATGCGCAAATGATTTAAAAAAAAATAAGGTATTGTCCTTGTCAAGCTGTAAACCAATGATTAAGTGATTGATGGTAATGATGATGATGTCTAGTTTCAGGAAATGAAACATGTCTTATAAGACAGATGGTTTGGTTTCGACAATGCAACGTCCTATATAAGACAATTGATTGATTGATTGACACTAGTGTTATTGGCCATGTGAGCAACACCAGGGTTTGATTGATGGTTGATTGAATTTGATTAATTGATTTGGTTTACAACAAGGCTAGGATCAACACCATTGATGTAATTGGATAATTTGACTTGATTGCTTGACTTGATTGGCATGGATTAAGAATTGATTGTATTTGGATCATTTGTTGGAATTGATCTGATATGATGATGTGATAGAAGAATTGATTTGGATTGGAATGACTTGAATTAAAGAAGTGATTTGATGAATTTGAAGAAGTGAATTGATTGGATTGAAGGATTGATTTGATTATTGACTTGATTGAATTTGATATGATTTGATGAATTGAATGATGAAGTAGAAGGATTGATAATGACTTGATTTGAAGAGTTGGATTGATTTGATGATTGAATTGGATTGATGACTGGATTAGAGGAATTGATTTGAATGGTATGATGATGTGATTGATTTGATGATTTGGGTGATATGATTGGAAGAAATGTTTAGGATGTGTGGAATGAGGGATGACTAAGAGGATTGACTTCCTTTCTCTTCTTTTTGCAACTATGTCTTTATCAAAGAAGACTTGTGAATTTTGGGATGCTATGGGGATGTCAATGTAAGGTGATGATGCACAGACTATGATAGAGGTTAATGATATTAGTCTTCAAAAATTCTAGCTCCAAGAGGGTACTCTCGTCTACTAATGACCTTGTCAAAGTATAAATTGGATTTATCAAGACCTTAAGGTGTGAATGAAATGATTGATTAGAGTGAACCCATGAGTTTCAGAATTCACTTGGAAGGATGGACTTAAACTAGCCTTGAGTTATTAAGCCCAAGTTGTGATTGATTTGAAAAATATATCAAGGTTTCTTGGTCTAGATTTGTACTCGTGATACAGTCAAGCTTCGACAATTTCTCCCTATGTTTCAACCTTAGGAAGACTATGTTTGGGAACCTCTATTGATGTCAGGGGCTGAATTCTAATGAAATTTTGTGATGAAATTTGATCATAAAGGAATGAAATTGGATATGTAGTGGGTGGACAGAACATAGTTGCAATTAGATTTGATAAGGAGAGTAGATGTTCAAAGGCTTCCCTATGGTTGTGGTGTATTGTGATTAGGAATGGTTCAGATGAAATTGATTGGATTGGAATGATGATAATGATGTGAAATGTTGAGATTGGATGACTTTGAATTGATTAGGAAGATTTTGATTGGATTAGAATGAAGATGATGATGTGTAATGATAAGATTAGATGATTTGGATGGATTAATTGATGATAGGATGGGATTAATTGATTGGAACGATTAGATTTTAGGTGTTTATTGATAATGTGGGAGATAGATGATAGAAGAATGATGAGATTAATAAAGATGATGAGTGGATGATGGTTAGAAGAAAGATGAAAGATGGAAGATATGTATTGTCCATGCCTGAATTTGAGTACTTCCTTCGTATCCGAGATTGCCTACATACCCTGTATCCACGGGATCAAGGCACTTAACGATAGAGATGAGATGTAGTTTTGATTATGTTTGATGATGGTGGTGGAATGAGTGATGTGATTTGATGATGAAGGTTGCTGGATTAATCAGATTGATTTGATGAATTGATTGGATTGATTTGATGATTTGATGTGAAGAATTGATTTGAATGATATGATGATGTGATTGATTTGAATTGATTAGAATGTTTGAATGGATTGATTGAGAAGCTTGATTGAGTGATTTGGTTGAAGAATTGAATGAACTTGAAGAATTAGATGAACAATTGATTGGGTTGGAATGATGTGATGAATTGAAGTGGATTGATATGATGAGTAGATTAATTTTATTACTTGGATTTTTGTAGGATATTTGATTTTTTTATATGTTTGGGAATATTTTAATTTTTTAGATTTTTTAATGGATAGGTGGATATGGATAGGAGGGACTCAAGTGTCTAGTGCCATGCAAGGTGATAGTCCCATTAGAGAGTGATGTCATTGCATGGTCCATGTCAAGTGTGCTCATAGACGTTGGCAAGGGATTGCATGAAAGGAAAATGAAGTAGGTAGATAATGAATTGTGGAGGGAACGATAGTGGATTATGATGTGATTTATGATGTGGATTATATAGGGGAGATAGTGGATTATGATGTGGATTATGTGGGGAAGATAGTGGATTATGAAGGGAATGATAGTGGATTATGATGGGATGATAGTGGATTATGATGTGGATTATGTAGGACTTATGCAAGCATGGATGAAAAACTTATGCAAAAGCATGGACCATAGGAATAGGATGGGTGAGATATGTAGGATAATAGATGAATGAAGGGGAGATGGAAGCATGTGGTAATGTTGTGAAATGAAATGGAATCATGACCAATGGTTGCACACACCATGATAAAAATTGAAGCTTGTGATTTGAAGGTGGTGTAGGAAGCAATGGAGACATTTGTTTAGGAGATGGTTGATAGAGAAACTTAGGTACCCATATAGACTTAGTATTTTTATGATTTTGCTTGATTTGTGGGATGGAGGAATGTGAAATTTTTGAATGAAATGGTATTTTTGTATGGATGAGGATGGTTGGGATTTTTGAGAGGTGGATGCTTCATTTGTCTTTCTTTCTTTTTTCTTAGGTACCCAAACCATTTTTGTTTTAGACTTTTGTGATGGTATGGGCTTGGGTAGCTTTTTGGATGTATTTTTCTTTAAATTTTTTGCATTGATGTCCTAAGGCATGAGGAACCTTAGTATTTTTGGCTTTATGAGTGGAGGCATCCAAATGTTTATTTTTGAATCCCATGGGTATGGTGGAATGAGTGGAAGCTTCATGTTTAGACCATATGTGCATGTGTTGGTCATGATTACGATTGTGAGGGAATTTATGGATGATAAGGATATTAGGTGTTGGAATTAATGGTGATAAAGTGGATGGAGGGATGTTAGGAGTTGGAAGCAATGGTGGTAGAGTGGATGGTGGAAGGTGTATGATCACATTCTTTTGACATTTGTAGGAGGATGGATGTGGAATAGCCATGTATGTTTTGGGTACATGATAGGATGTGCAATGGAAAGTGGCAAACTTAGGAAGTGCGAAGGAAGTACCAACATATTTAGATTTCTTACCTTGGGGTGTATATCCAAGACCATGCGAGTGAGGAGGAGGGACTTTGACATGGATGGGCTCCAAAATTCCTTGTTCATGAAGGCCAAAGCCTTTACCTTGGTAGTTCATTCTTTGGAGCATGTAGTAGACTATGGGACTACATGTAGTTTGGACACTAGACTTGAGAGGATTATTCGATGGAGAATGTGAAGTGGAAGACAAAGGTTGTTGTTGTCCCAAGGAAGAACATTCATGGATGAAGGTGGATAAACCGATAGGATATGATGGTGGACTTGAGATGGGATTGATAGTGGATGTGGAAGGATCATTAGGACCTTGATCATGTTCATGTAGATCCAAGTTGTTTGTCTAATCTTCTATGTGTGCTTGGGAGGCATGTGTCTCATCATGACAAGTGCAAGTTTCTGGATCATGGATAGGTGGAGAAGTTTCTTTTCTTCGAATGAAGACCATGAAACAGGGTGAATGCTCAAGTAGGTCAGCAAGACTTTCATTAGATGGAGTATGTAGGTCTTGGGTGTCTTGCTCATGGATGGGATCAAGTTGCTCATGGATAGGCTTTTCATCATGAATTTCATCTTGATCATGGAAAAGATATATGTTATGAATGCGTTGAATGAAGATGATTTGATCTTGATTAGAATAAGGGGTTAATGGTTCCACATGCTTAGGATTAGACCCTTTACATACCTCTTGACTTTCTTGAATGGAGGTGGAAGTTGAAGGATCTTGGATAGGCTCTTGGTCAATAACATGAGAGGACAATGGGTCTTGACATGGATTCATGGAAGGAGACTCTTTGATTGGCTCAATGGTGGGTGGACCACATGAGGCATTGGAAGGACTAGGTATGGAATTTTAGAGTTCTTTGGTAAGTCCATGAATGGGTATTTGACATGGGGGTGGTTGATTCCTAACTAGTAGCCATTGGATCACATCCTTTAAAGGTGTATGGGTGGATGAATGATGTAATGGATGGATGGATTTGGGTAACTCCTTAGGTTTACTCTTGTAATGTTTAGGTTTAGGGCATGGAGGATTAGATAATGACGGGGGTAATGAAGGGTTTGATGGATTAGAAGGTGGAGAGGCCAATGGATTAGGACTAGGACATGGTGGCTTACGAATAGGCATTTTATTGGATGGAGGTATAATATAATTATAGGATGTATGAGCTAGATTGGTATTTCCCTTGTCAAAGGTGTCATTAGGACATGAATCCATTTGGACTTGTTGCAAAGGTGGACTTATGCTCACATGTGCTTGTTGCAGGATGAATTGATAGGTTGATGTGGTGTTGACATAGAAAGAAGTTGGATTGGTTGATGTGGCATTGACATGGGAAGAAGTTGAATTGGTTGATGTGGCATTGACTCGGTATATGAATGGATTAGGTTAGTATGAAGTGGAAGAGGTTGACACATAGGATTGAGGTGGAATGTGTGAAGGTTGTGTTGGTTGGATTTGATAAGTGGCCATGAACTATTGGGCTTTGAATAGGGGGTGTTGTATTTGAGGTGATTGGATGTGTTAGAATTTTTGAAAGAGGGATTGAAGTCATTGTATGGTTGGTTTGTCTAAGGGTTGGGGTATGTGGTGAAGTGTTTGGATGAGGTCTTGGAATTGGGGTACTAGGACCCTATTTTTGAATGTCAGCATGGTGTCACACATGTGTTTAATCCTTTGCATTTCATCTTGTCCCTCAAAGTATGCTAATAGTTCTTGTCATCATTGGAAGTAGGAGAAGGGGCCCCTAGAAGTATGATTTTAGGTCTTGGATTTGTCTCATGATTAGGAATAGGGAGAGGGCCTCCTTGAATTATGAGTTTAGGTTTAGGTTTCATTTCATGATTTGGATTAGAGGGGTAGCACCCTTGAATTATGATTTTGGGCTTGTGATTAGGATTGGGCTTGTTTATGATTAGGACCATTTTAACTAGTGATGATTAGGACTAGGGTAATATGGAATGATTTGGAATGAGTGATTGAATATGATGATTAGGATGAAATAGATTGGGAATGTGAAATGATGACAAGGATATGATGTGTAATGAAAAGATTGATGTAGAATTATGAAGGTATGATTAGAATGTGATTAGGAATGATTAGGATGAAAGTTGAATGATGAAGATATGATTTGACTATGACTAGGAATGATTAGGATGAGATTAATGTGAAATGATGATTAGGATAATGATTTGGATAGAATGATTAGAAATGATGTGGAATGACAAGATTGATGTAGAATGATGAAGGTATGATTAGAATATGATTAGGAATTATTAGGATTGATGTTGTTTGGATACGATTGGATGATGTGTAATGGTTAGAATGATGTTGACTGGATAATGTAGAATGAAAAGGATATGATTAGGATGAAATTATGATGACTTGGATATGATTAGGAATGGCACGATTGAATGAATTGGATTGATTAGGATGATGACTAGGATGATTAGGGTTTGATTAGGAATGATTAGGGTTTGAATTATGATGACTTGGATATGATTAGGATATGAAGTGGCTAAGAAGACTCGATTAGGATGAAAGTGGTTGGATTTGAATGTGTTGGAAAGAATATTTAGGAATGACTTGTCTTTATGTGTTTATAGCTTGATGTGGCAATGTTCAAACAAATGATCACACATGTACAAACATGAATCACTCATGTAAGACACATAAGCAAGTTTGAATTTGAAATTTGGAAGAATGTGATGATGATTAAGAAAGCACATGAAGAAACATCAACAAGCCCTATGGGGTATGACCACTAGCACAAATGGTTCTTAATGAATGTTTCAAGATATACTGGTGTCTATACATGCAGTGGTTCACTCTTTTAAGATGCCTCCTAACCTTTAGAAAGGGTTTTGACGCATCACATGGATACTGAGGGAGACTTCCATCAGTATAGAATAACTGTACCAAGTGATTGATGACTTTCATCACAACCATGATTATTTGTATAGCAGGCCAAAATGAAAGCACTGCTTGGGTCATTCCCTCTCCCAAATTAGGAGGCATGCCCTCTAAAGGTTTAAACAAAAGTGATACAAGCACATGTTTTTGATCTCCAAGTTTGTACCAAGATGCAAGGAGAGAGCATACACATGTACTTGATCATACTCGCATGGGGTTCATTAACCTTTAGAAATTTAAATGTGTGGAAAATAGTTCAAACACTTGTTCTTTTTAGCGCCAAATCAAAATGTGATAGAAGACACTTGTTTGTTTTATGCCCAATTTTGATGTCAATGAAGACATGAGGTTCCTTTTAAGAGCCCAATGTAAATTCAAATCGAACTTATAATTTCTTCTTTGGATATTTTCTGAAAGTTGGATATTTGTATTGCAAAGTTTAATTTATTACTATCTTTTATTTTCCTAGATGTAATTTGTACTTCTCATACACTTCTAATTTTTGTGTTGATTCATAGTATTGCTGGGCAAAGACATTGATATATATATATTAGTGATTGTAGGAGTCACATCTGTGATAGACGTGACTTCTCAAGGAGTCACGCCTATCACAGGTGTGACTTTGTCACCGTGTCTAATGAAGCCAGTTTCACCAATGTTAACAATTACTAATCGCTGTTTAGAATGCAGACTATGATTATACTTTGGTAATGTATCATTCGATCATGCTATTGATATTTATTTTAACACACCTTATATATTAAGTATGAATATATAAGTAATATTTAATATTACTTATATATTCATACTTAATATGATCATAATAAATACGTTATCTGATCAAAGCTACAAACAACTCAACACTCCCTCTTAGCTCAGGAAGATAACAATATCACAATAATTTTTGCGAATATCAATTATCTGATCTATAATGAATTACTCAAAGTAATTTAATATCACATAACTCATGATATCTAGTATCACCTATCTCATGATATGTAGCATCACCTACCTCATGCTACTAAAGGATATACTATACTCAAGAACATTACATTCTCCTTATATATCCCAGTTATGGTATGTGCACTGACAGTAAGTCACATAATGTCTACCATAACTTAATCATGATAACTCCATGATTCATACCAATATCAAGTCACATGATATTAGTTTAATGAACATTATAAGATCATCACCTTATAATGTTAGGTACAAGTGTAGATTATCCAAAAGATCGTCACCTTTTAGAAATAAACACAGAATGGGTAGGCCCATAATTTTATAGAGTCACACATATGACACAAGGTGTTTACACATTAAACATCTTTAATATATTAGTACAAATCAATTAGAATTTTACATTTCAATCATACCAAGATTTTTCCTGAAGTATTCAACTTTCACCTTGAGGAGTTGTTTGGTAAGAATATCTACAGTTTGATCTCCTGTACTGATATACTCCAACTGAATCACATTCCTTTCCACCATATCATGCACATAGTGATGAGGAATCTCAATATGTTTAGATCTATCATGGAATACTGGATTCACGGATAGCTTAATATAGCTTTGATTGTAATAGTGGATGATAGTTGGTTTCAGAGCTTTACCAAATAATCCCACAAGTAGTTTTCTAAGCGATACTATCTCTCTAGCAGCCATAGAAGATGCAATATATTTAGCTTCTATAGAACTCTGAGCAATCGAAGACTGTTTTCTACTGATCCATTATATAATTACTAACCGTAAATTGAAACAATAACATCATAAGAAGATTTGTTTCCATGGGGGAAGACATAGGTCTACATTCCATCATACCAAACCTTTTAATATATCAATTATGTACTTCCCTTGGTTTAGAATAATACAGTCTAATTTCTGCCATACTTCCAGTCCAAGGAAATAGTGTAATAGACCTAAGTCCATGTCAAATTCTAAAGCTAGATCTTTCTTACACTGATCAATAAGGTGATCTTCTCCTGTAATCAATTGATCATCAACATATAATATCAATATTAACATATCACCTTTGCTTTGTTTGAAGTAGAGATTTGGATTTGCATCATTCTTTGAGAAGCCTAATCTCAAGAGGTATCTGTCAATTCTTTCATACCAGGCTTTGGGGGCCTGTTTAAGTCCATATAGAGCTTTCTTTAATTTACATACATGGGATCCTGCATTGTGAGTCTCAAATCCTTTGGGTTGCTCTAAGTAAACCTCTTCTTCAATGGTTCCATTTAAGAAAGTAGTTTTTACATCCATTTGATGGACTTTCCACCCTTTGGCTGCTGCAATAACTAGAACTGCCCTAACTGATTTATATTGAGCAACTGGAGTGAAGGTTTTGTCGTAATCAATTCCTTTCTTTTGTGAAAATACTCTAGCTACAATTCCCTCCTATCTACAATTAAATAATTCTTAAATTATTTAATTAAATCAAATTCATTCTTTCAAAAATGAAATATAATTAAATATTTTAATCATTCTTCCAAAATCATGCACAACAATTAAATAAATTTATTTATTTAATTTGCTTTCAAAATTTTCTAAATTAAATAATTCCAATTATTTAATTATTTCTTCCAATAATATCTTCTCTAAATTTAAATAAATCAAATATTTATTTAAATTGCTTTTTCTTCTAAATTGAGTTATCTCCAATATAACTTAAGCTTTCTTGCTCATGCAATTAAATATTTCTAATATTTAATAAAATAAAATATCTTCTTATCCTCATGCAAATCCCTTCTTCTTGTTTTAAATCACTTAACTGATTGTTATATTCTGTTAGTTTCTTTAACTCATTCTTCTATCCTTGATAACTCCTCTCATGCAAAAGATAGCAAGACACATGTCTTTTTCTTATTTAATGCATGTTCCTCAACTGTTCTCTTCCATTGATTCTTCTGAATTATCTAGACCGTTGATCGATCTCTATTGAAACCTATATAAACCCTTCTCATCTCCTTCACAAACTCTCTTCGATCACGTATTCTCAGGCATACTTAACAGCGCTTCAAGCATACATCGCATCGATTGAGCAACTTCACGATCTTTTGACATTGATCTCTTGAGCACACTACTTGTTTGTTGCAACCATGGTTTCGCAACACTATTGAGCAATCTACATTCATCCAAAGGGAACAATACAAATCTCAGTAAAATCTTTCATGTTTTATTGATTTATTAGTAATGGCTTTTATTTAGATTGGTTCTCTTTATGTTATTGGTTTTTGATTTGTTTAAGTTTATCATAGTCAATTTTTCTCATACACATTCTGGCACACCTAGTGGGACCCACTAACCTTGCTTTTGTTTTTGAAAAAGTTTTTTTTTGAAGCTAGGTACGAAAAAATGCAATCACAATGCAGAAGATTTGAAGATTCTTGTTCACTAGTTTGAGAGAATAGGCGTTGAGAATTCAAATGAAGTAACTTTAGCTCAAACGATTTCTAGGTTTTGTCAAAAACATCAAAATCCTATCTGGGTATCTCTTATTTTATGTAGGAAGTGTATGGATTTTGAGAAAAATAGATCCCAATCTGTGTCCTTATTTTTAGCCTATATTTTTTTTAAAAAAATTTTGGGCCTATTTTTAGAAATTTCATGAAATCAGGAATATCTGTGTAACTTTAGCTCAAAAGATTTCTGGGTTTTGTCAAAAAAATCAAAATCCTATCTAGGTATGTCTTATTTTTTGCAAGAAGTGCACGGACTTCGATAAAAATAGATCCCAATCTGCATCCCTATTTTTAGCCTATGCTTGTTTTTTTTGGCCTATTTTTAGCAATTTCACAAAATCAGGCATATCTTTTGCATACAGAGTCTGATTTTCATGAAACCAGTGGCGTTGGAAAGCTGGTTCTCTCAAATTTTCTATGGTGAAATAATTTTGAGGTAATTTTATTAGATTTATTAGGTACACTCGGTTAAAGTCAACCCTTCTTTACAAACTTCAAATGGTCATAACTTGTGCAAAATTTACTCAATTTTCACAAACTGTTTTTTGAAATTGCATAGAATTTCATATAGAATCTGATCATAATATTCAATCTTTTGTCCCTAATCATTATTATTAATTTTTTCATATTGCTCATTTTTTCACCTAACAAGTTCAGTGCTTTTGGTCAATTGATTTATTTTTTGGCTAACTATTTGAGTTTTGGTGGAACTAATCAACATTTTGCAGCCTCTTATCACTCAAACAGAGAAAATGGGTTTCTCTAACATGTTCATGCAGGATGAGCTTTGATGTAATTGACAAATCTATCACATTAAGTCTTAGAAACATATTGCTTTCTTAAGGGACAATTGAACACATCTTTTGTTGCAATCTAAGTCTTAGGAACATATTGCTTTCTTAAGGGACAATGGACATGTATGCAAAAATACTTTAATTTTCTAAGGGACAATGGACATGAATGCTAAACACTTTAATTTCATAAGGGACAACTGACAACTATAAATCACGTGTGTGCCTAATCTAGTTGCACCTTATTTTTCTTATAACGGGACAATTGAAACTTTGTTTGACGTGCTTGCTCTTACATTTTAGTAATTCCTTTAGAAGGGCCTGCTTTTGGATTACGCTTCATCCAAAAGAGATGACCCTAAGTGGAGTTTTCCTTTGAACTGCTATATAAGAGGGATAAGGTGAAAGCCAAGTCCTAACCGACGTCAGCCTTACCTTGTGGTGCTAAACTGGAAAGAGGTGTACTAGCTCTTTGTGGAAATGATTTTCACATTAAGCGAAGTGTTTGATACTCTTAGTAGGATTGGTTAAAGCTGTTAGTAGCTTGTCACATTGCTCGTAAGGCGTTGGTCCCTCAAAGTTACTAAGAACCATTCTAGATAGTGACTACCCGATCTACCTCTGAATATTGCGGTAATCATCAGTGCAAGGGGAATCAATTTAAGCCCTTAAGATACTCACCATTGGCTCCCTTGAGAAGAGATAGTATTCCCTTGGCCATAAAGTTCTTGTGACCTACTTGAGCTTTCCAAGGGGAGGGTGAGATATCCCTACCTATCGTCTCTCACAAAGATACAAAATATCTGACACCTTTATGGAATGATATTTTTATCGATGGAGTATTAAGCTGTGAGCTGATCTACTGCAATGAAACCTTGTCTCTAGGGATAAAAAGTGCTTGATATTTGTTTGAAATTGTCTCATACCTTTGGAAACATTGGGCTTTTTTGTGAGCCTCGAACATACACTATCTGTTGTGTCAGTCCTTCTTTGCTGACTTTGTTTGCTATGTTTTCTCTTGCCAAATCAATAAAAAATTTGCCTTTTAGAACATCAGACACTACTTCAGCACCTCTAGTGCAGCTCACCCTTGGTGGTACAGTAGCTCGCTTTTGGTCACCGTAGCTCGCCTTTGGTATAGTAGTACCTCACCTTTGGTAGCTCAGTCCACCACCTTTGGTATTACAGTAGCATGCTTTTGGTTGCATAGTCCTGTGCCTCTGGTCAAACAGTATAGCGCCTTTGGTCCAGTAAATTGTGCATTAGAGTTTGTCATTTCTAAAATCGCAAGCAAAATCTCAACAGTACTTTTGGTCCTAGTGTATTCCATGGTAACCACTAGGCTCCAACAAACTATGAAGTCCAAGTAAGTTGTCCCTAGGAAGTGCAAATCACCTCCTCATACACCGCAATCAGGCCATCTCAACATTACTCCCAAGGTTACTCCTAGGACACCCGTGGAAAGATCTACCAATTCTCCAAACATACCGCAGCTTGAGCAACCAAACAATCCTCAAGAAGGTAGGACCCCTTTGGTAAGTACACCTCATTATACCACTGGTATGCCTTCAGATTTTGTCCCACAAGGTTATACTATCGACCAAGTCCCATCTCAGGAAGGTAGGGTCCCTTTGGTAAGTACACCTCACTATTCCACTGGCATGCCTCAAGATCTTGTCAGTTATACTGTAGATCTAGCCCCATCTCAAGAAGAGCGACACTTTGAAATAGGTCAATCCTCTCAAGAAGATGGACAAGATCTTGATGAATTCATACAAGATCACAGAGCCATAGCTGCCTTTGACAAAATCCTTAGTGAGAACCAAGATCATTTCTTTCGCTTGCTAGCAGAGCAAGGAGCTAAATTACCCAAAGGTTTTGATCTATCCACGCTTAGTGAGCCCAACAACACCCAAGACACCATACAAGTGGTGCAAACCATGTCAATAGTAACCACACCTTTACTCGAACAAGGCTCACAAGGGAGATTGATTGTGCAATATAAGAACCCCCTTTATCAAAATCCAACAAAAGAAAGACCCATATCACCGCTTCTGACTCCTATGGAGATCTACAAAAATCAACAAGAGACTCTTCAACATCAAGTAGAATAAGCCAAGCAAGCCGCTATAGCTCAATCAAACATACAACAAGCTCCTAAAGTGTCCACACCAATCGCAAGTGGAATTTTGGTTAGCCCATCATGAATAGGTTTCCCACCAAATTACAATTCAGGGAATAACTATGTAGCCATGCAACAAGGGTCTCAACAAATACCACCTCCCATATCAAATCTTCATGTCTCTCACCCAATTAGGGTCATGCAATCCCAACCACAACATTCTTCTACGCTCATCCTCAATCAACCCCAACCATCACAAAACACTTCTACCTATGTCTCTCCACCACTATGATCATCAGCGCTAAACTTCTTCAACACCTTGCCTATCCACTCTCAACATTCCCAACATCAAACTTTCCAAAGCTATGTTCTGCAATCACAACCCAATCCTATGAACTTTAGCTTTCCACCCCCAAATTCTTTTCTCCAACCATCACAAAGCCAACATTCTTACCTAGCGCCACCCCCACCTCCTCCAAATCAAAACATCCAATTCTAAACCAATCCAAACCCAATGTACAACATGCATGACCCCAACCAATCATACGACCCTTATAACACCAATGCCCATGGCTTACATTACAATCTTCCGTATGGGCATCAACAACCACTACTAGGACAACATGAGACATTTCCAAACCCTCCCACAGAGATGGAGCTAAAAATTGCAAAAGTTCAACAACAACTATCTGATCTTATGTTTAACCACACCAAGAAGGCCTTCTCTTTAGAGGAAGTGTGTCCTTATCCTTTTGATCAGTCATTACCCATGATCCCTTTTCCTCAAAATTTCACTATTCCCAAGTTTGATAAATACAAAGGAAAAGGTGGCCTAAAAGACCATCTCAAGGAATTCTATCTTGCTTGCTTCGAGGTCTCACATAACGACACTCATCTTATGTGTCTCTTTCCTTGTAGTCTTGGAGGCCAAGCTATAGAATGGTTCTCGCACCTCCCCATGGGTATCAAGTCTTTTAATGAGCTAGTAGAGAAATTTGCCACCCATTTCTCCTACAATGCAGAACATGAGATCTCCATGACTGATCTATGCAACAACAAATAGAAAAATGGTGAAACATTCATTTCTTTCCTTTAGCGATGGAGGCAAATGGCTAGCAAATTCCCTTTCAAGATTCCTGAAAAATAGCTTGTTAGCATATTTGTGCAGAACCTCAACCAAGAGTTAGGTTTTCATTTGCAAATTCTTAGTGCTACAACCTTTGACGAAATCACATACAAGGGAATCAACATTGAAAAGGCCCTCATTGCTAAGGGTGTGGTTAAAATATTCAAAGAAATGAAAGACAATGCTTTGCGTCAACAGCCTAATGATAAACCTAAGTTTTGGAACAAGAACAAAAACATAGTCAATGATGGGGTGGTTGATTCTAAATATGTCCAAACATTGCAAACGCCCCTGTAGCTTTCCAAACCAAGTCAAGATCCACAACAACAGCAACAACAATGACAACAAGAATGGCCTCAACAAGATTACCCTCAGCGGCATCAATTCACTCCCTTAGGAGAGCCCATAGAGGTTGTCTTACAAAAGATTTTACATAGAGGTCTTATCACCTTACCTGATGCTCCTCCCTATGGGGAACCTATTTACAAAACCACACGGTATAGAGACAATGAATATTGTGAATTCCATAGGAGCAAAGGGCACAGAACTGCATCGTGCATGAAACTCAAGCACCTAATCCAAAATCTCATCAAAGGCAACCTAATATCTCTTGAACATGATCCACCAGCTCAACACATGAACAAAGAGCTCAACATGTACAAGGAACCCTTCCCTCACCATGGTCCACCGCCTCCTTAGGATAAAGGTAAAGGTGTCAATCATGCTTCTACTTCCTTTGACTCCATTGTGGGTCATTTTGAAGTGAGTCAAGTATCTACCCTCATAATCAAAGGCAAATCTATAGATTGTGCTATTACAACTTGTCGTGGTCATGTCACCATTCATGGTCCTACACCCAGTCTCCTAGCTCAATCTGATTATAATCTTGTAGAACATCTAGGGAAAATGCCAGCACAAATCTCTATTTTGGACCTTTTACGGTAATCACCTGCACATAGAGTGGTGCTAGAAAAAGCCCTCCAAGAGTCGTCAATTCCTAACAACATAGTGGTTGTAGATTTTTGAGCTATAGTGGGTAACATTGCCTCACCCTACAGTGTGGTCTTCTCTGAAAAGGACCTCCCATCCCATGATCCGTGTCATAATGATGCCCTTCACATCGAGGTTCTCATCCACAAGCATAAAATCAAACGCATACTCATAGATGGTGGTGCTAGTCTCAACATCTGTTCTTTAAAATTACTAAAGCAATTGGGATTCTCTGAGGATCATGTCAACTTTGATTATAGTATTACAATCAAGGGGTATGATGATACTGAACGTCGCTTAGAAGGTGTTATCCACTTGCCTATACAACTAGGCCTTGTCATGCTTGAAACCAGGTGTCAAGTCCTTGATATTGAGCTACCTTACAACATTATCCTAGGCCGCCCATGGATCCATGCAGTGAAAGCTGTCCCCTCCACGTACCATCAGTCTCTAAAGTTCCCATACAATGGAATGGAGATCACTATCCCAGGAGACCCCAATCCTTTTGAATTCTGTCATGTCTTGCAAGGCAATTATAAGAATTGCAACCAAGTAACTAAAAATGAAATAGCCCTAGAATCCCCACTAAATGTTGATCCTAAAAATCTGACACAAGCCTCTACAAGTGAACCTAATCCTCTTCCTCCAATCAAAGCACACATCTATGATATAGGCTTTGGCACTTACAATATCTCAAAATCTTGTTGTGTAGGGCGTATGCCTCTATCCCCTAAATCTTACGGCCAACCGCCCATTGCCAAAGCACCCAAGAAAGTAGCTATCCCTCCCCCAACATTCCTAACCCAATTCCAACAGGGACGGTTATTGGAGGAAGAAACTATTGAGGACATTTCTTCTTGGCTCTATAAGGAGAAAGAACCAGTCACAATACCAGTCAAGCAATATGGCAATGGATTAAGGATAGTAAAAAACATGGGCTATAAAGGCAAAGGTGGCCTTGGGAAACAAAATCAAGGAACTATGGAACCCATTGTTGTGATGAAGAAACTAGACAAGAAGGGATTAGGATTTGGTAGAATGGTACCGCGCGCCTTGGACATTGAGTATATCCTCGACGAGGTAGTTGTCACTTTTCCTACTGATTCGACGTCTACAATAGATATCATCGATGACTCTTCCCTCTATATGACCAACCTATTCATAGAATCCTCCATTTTTACGCTATCCTCTGTATCCTTAACCTCCACCACCAACACCTAGAATGTAACACTTGTCTACCCTAAACTTATCGATTGGGACCAACAAGGGTCCCCCGTTATAGATGTATTTCAGAATGATGAAGCTCTAGCTGAGTTCATGGGACTTTGAGAAGGTATCCCTCTTGGTGATTATAAAGCAGGTTTTGTAATGGAACTAGAGCCAATAGCTTATTTTGGTGAGAATGCCAAATCCTCCAGTCACAAAAATACAAATAAAGAAAGATCTCTAGGTGAAAACCACACTGTGGCACCTCCTGATCACAAAATAGTAAAAACAAAGGACGTATCCAAAGGTGAAAACCCAACTGTGGCACCAGAGGATGGAGGATTTGACCTTCCCCTACCATCTAGTATCAAGAGAAGTCAGCTCTCCCAGTGGAAGATTCTACAGAGATAAACCTGGGCACAGAGCAAAATCCAAAGACCACATTCTTAGCAGCATCATTGTCAGAAACAGAGCATAGAAATCTTAACAACTTCTTCCTACAGAGAACCATCTACTTTGCATGGACCTATGCTGATATGCCAAGGTTAGACCCTAAGCTAGTAGTTCATTATCTCACAGTTGATCCAAAAGTGAAACCAGTCAAGCAAAAACTGAGGAAGATGCACCCATAGATAGCCCTCTTGGTAAAAGTGGAAATACAAAAATTATTAGATGCAAAGTTCATATGACCCATTGACTATTCAGATTGGGTATCAAACATTGTACCTATCTCTAAACCCAATGGGTGCATCCGCATGTGCAATGATTTTAGAGATCTTAACAAGGCATGTCCCAAAGATGACTTTCCACTACCGAACATTGACATTATAGTAGACTTAATAGCAGGTCACGAAATGCTTTCCCTCATGGATGGATTCTCAGGCTATAATCAGATAAGGATAGCAGAAGAAGATCAACATAAAACAACTTTTACTTGTCCATGGGGTAACTATTGTTGGTGTGTCATGCTGTTTGGTCTAAAGAATACAGGAGCAACCTATTAGAGAGCAATGCCAGTGATATTCCACGACCTCTTTCATCATATCATGGAGGACTATGTGGACGACATACTAGCTAAATCTTCTAGGGCATATCACATATAGGTTCTAGGATAGATCTTTGATAGGCTTGAGAAATATCAAGTGCACCTCAATCCAAAGAAGTGTGTCTTTGGTGTGACATCCGGGAAGCTATTGGGATATATTGTATCTCGTAGAGGTATCGAAGTAGACCCCACAAAAGTCAAGGCTATAGTGGAGATGCCTCCACCAAAGAACCTCAAAGCATTAAGGAGCCTTCAAGGAAGGTTGCAGTCTATTAGGCATTTCATCTCACAACTGGTAGATAAATGTCAACCATTTCAACACTTGCTCCGAAAGGATGTCTCATTTCGATGGGACGATAAGTGTCAAGAAACATTTGATCAGCTTAAAGAGTACCTGGCTATGCCTCTTGTGTTGGTTCCACCAGTTGTAGATAAACCTTTGATATTATACATCTCAACTACAAACTCAACCCTAGGGGCATTGTTAGCACAACATGATGAAATAGGAAAAGAGCATGCAATTTATTATATTAGTAGAACCTTGGTGGGATACGAACTCAATTATTCACCAATGGAAAGGGCTTGTTTAGCAGTAGTGTTTGCTTCCCAAAAGCTACAACACTACATGCTAAACCAACACACAAATCTTATAGCCAAGATTGATCCCTTGAAGTATCTGCTAGCAAAAGCAGCTCTTACAGGTAGACTAGCTAAATGGGTCATGATCCTTAGTGAGTTTGACATTAAGTACATGGATCATAAAGCAATCAAAGGACAAGCCCTAGCAGATCAACTAGCAGAAGCACCTATGCAAGATACACACCCTATGGTAGCAGACTTTTCGGATAAGAATCTCTTCACTCTTTCCAACTCAATAATGTGGAAATTGTACTTTGATGGTTCCTACACACAGCATGGATCAAGGTCCAACATCTTATTCGTCACCCCTAGAATGACTATATTCCAAAGTCATATCGGCTTGCATTCCCTTGTACCAACAACATTGCCAAGTATGAAACACTCCTCATAGGTCTCAATACAACAGTTCAATGGGACATCATAGAATTACAAGTGTATGGAGACTCACAACTAGTCATTCGCCAAGTCACAGATGAGTACCAAACAAAGGATGAAAATTTGGTCCCCTACAAGAAACTAGTGGATGCCTATAAACCACACTTTTCTAGCATTACATTTGAGCAAATTCCAAGAGAGCATAACAAAGCTGTAGATTCTATGGCTTCTGTAGGGTCATTGATTGACATGCCTGCTAATACACAGAAATACGAATTCTTGATTGAGCAATTGTTGATACCCACCGTCGACATTCCAGTTACTGAAATCATCTATGAACTTGTTGGTCCCAATTCCCCATGGTATGAAGATATCTATGAATACCTTAAAAACAATACCTTTCCCCCTGACCTTTCCTCCACCCAACACAAAACCTTTATCCGTCGATCCTCCTGCTACACCATTCTGGGTGATACACTATATCGCTGGAGTCTCGATGGTATCCTCTTACGATGTCTTAATGCGGAAGAAGCTGAAGCTACCTTACGAGACATACACGAAGGTGTCTGTGGTGCACATTCTACTAGTCCTAATCTTGCTAAGAAGATACTCAGAATAGGTTACTACTGGCCTACAATAGAGCAAGATGCTGCACAGTTTGCTAAGAAATGTCTACAATGCCAGCAGCATGGAGATTTAATTCACGCACCAGCTCATGAACTTCAGCCTGTGACTACTCCATGGCCTTTTTCTCAATGGGGTCTTGACCTTGTAGGACAAATCCATCCATCCTCTTCCAATGGCCACAAATTTATCATTACCACCACTGAGTATTTCACGAAGTGGGTTGAAGCCATTCCCATGACCTATATCACCAATAAGCAAATAGCCAAGTTTATCTTTAACTACCTCATATGCCGGTATGGTATCCCCCAAGCCATTGTCACTGATAATGGGAGACCATTCAAGAACCACGATGTCCATACCTTATGCATACAATACAATATCCAACATCACTTTTCAACTCCCTACTATCCACAGAGTAATGGCCAAGCTGAGGCTTCCAATAAAACCATTCTCAAAATCCTCAAGAAAATGGTCAATGAAGCTGGTCGTGATTGATACTTGCAACTCAATCCCGCCCTATGGGCCTATCGTACTAGTATCAGAACACCAACTGGTGCCACACCTTATGCCCTGGTCTATGGCTCTGAAGCCATCCTACCTATAGAGGTTGAGATCCCATCCCTTAGAGTATCTATGTAGGACCTAATTAATGGAGAGGAGTATCGCACTTCCAGGTTAGCTGAGCTAGAACTACTAGATGAGAGGCACCTTGTAGCGCTTAATCACCTCCATGTCTATCAAAACCACCTCCAGCGTAATTATAACAAAAAGATCAAAGAAAGATGGCTTCAAGTTGGTGATCTTGTCCTTAAAGAGAATCAGAGAAATCAAGCAGATCGAGAAAAGAAGGGAAAGTTTGAGCCTAACTGGTTAGGGCCCTTTATTGTGACAACGACATATGGATCAGGAACTTACACTTTAGCTACACCTGACAGCATTCCTCTGGATGAGCCACTTAATAGTGTTCATCTCAAGAAATTCTATGCCAGATCCTCAAAGTATTCCAAAAAAATAAAAACATAAAAGCACAAAAAAATCTATCCTCTGGTGAAAACCTGGTAAATAGGCACCTTGGACAAGTACCATAGTGAAAACCTGGCAAATAGGCACTATGTGTAGAGTCAGCATCCATCTTCTATCGAGTCTTGCTCATTCCTTGTCCATTTTCACACCAAGCTTCATCCACCCATCCAGAATAAAACCATTGACCTTGTTTGCATTTCCATCTCCCTATCTAGTATAGCTTGGAAATTTGTTAATGTCCATCATCGCCATCCCACGTCTTGGTCTATGTCTACAGTTAACACTATCTTGTCCTAGGTCAATGCTTTCTATGCCTTCTTCATCAGTCGCCCATGCAAATTCCTCTATCGAAATGGGGGCAACTCTTTCCTTAAACCTAGGTCTAGGAACGAGTCCTTGTTCATGGTTCGCAATCACATCGATCTTTCTCCTTTTCGAAGATAACACCCTTTAACGAACACATCACTCCTACGATAAGGTTGTTATCTTCCCAACACTTTTTCTACATCATCACACCAACCAGAACTACATATTATCTCATTCTCAATCTTAAGGTACCTTGATCCCATGGATATGGGTATGTAGGCAGTCTGGAATATGAAGGAAGTATCCAGTACTTAGGTACATAAGATCTCCCCTTTTCCCCTCGACACATCTCATCACTCTATCCAGAACTACATACTATCATTTTTCATCTTTCCTCATAATGTGCTGGTGCAGGAGCACCTTCATATCAGGGTTTATTTGATCTTTGATTTGTTTAATGGGGTCCTTGAGACCACTAAATGGTTGTAATGAGGCTTTAAGTCATGCTTGTAATGGACTATGTCCAAATTACTAGAATCTACTATTGTTAGGTTATTGGTCCTAGGTAGGACAGTCTTGTAGTCATAGGGAGTCATTTGAATTTTAATGTTTATACAAGTTAGTCATTTAAAAATTCATGTTGTAAGCCTTTAAAGGCATGCCAAGGGTTATGTGGAAGATTAGAACCTTGCCAAAGATTAATCCAAATGTTTCAAAAAGCAAGATTAAACCAAAACAACCGGTGGAAGAAGACAAGTTTCTAAAAACAGTTTTAAAGCTGCAGTTACAAAATCATGAAGAATTCGATGGTTGAGGAGTTATAGGGAATTCCAAACATTTTGATGCATTGTATAAGGCTTATTTTAAGCCAAGGAAAGTTGTAATATGCAGATCATTCGAAGGAATAGAAAGAAAGAACAAAAAAGATAACTGTTTTGCTGTTTTTCCTGATTTTCTGTGTTTTTGTTACTGTTCACCTGCCGTAATCGCAACTGTACGGATTTATTATTGCCCAAACTTGTAATGGATGGAAAGAGCTTTGAAGTACCTTCGATTTGAGTCTGGTTTTGTGTCTTGGAAATGAACTAGGTGAAAGATATTGCCGTTTTCCCAAAAACTATTTTTTTAGAGTTGCTGTTCATGTCTGAAATTTACTGTTTTTCTGCATTATTCCGTACCTGTACGGAATTTTCGTGGCACAAGTGTGTAGTGGGTGGATGGAGGATTGAACTAGGTTGTGTTTAAGTCTTGTTTGGTGTCTTTATATGGAGTAATAAGGGAGAAATCGCTGTTCTTCTGGAGGCTGCTCCAAACTCTGCTGTTCCTTTGAAAACCTCTCTGTTTTCTGCAAATAACCGTATCTGTACGGCCTGGTGGTGCATGAATCTTGTGTTGGTTGGTTAGTAGGGTAAGTTATCTATCCTTTACAAGTTGTTTGGAGGTTTGAAACCAAGTTAGGAGGGAGGAACCGTTGGTTTTCCATTGACTGTCCAAAACCTGATTTGAGGTATCTCTGAGCAGCCCAATGGGTATTCCTTCTTGTTATTGATCTTTCCTTGTTTCCAATCAATGGAGGGGGATGTGAAATAGTTGTCCATGGTCTTGTGAAGGTTGCAGGGGCAGGAGATTGGGTATGGTGAGTGTGGGCATGAGAAAAGACCCCTGCAGATTCATGTGTTAGAGGAAGAGAGGAGGACAACAGTCTGTCAAGAAGGTAATAGTTTTGTTCATCATGTTTTTTATTTTGTCATTGAAGGCAATTAAGTGTTAGATATATTGTTGAGTTGGTTGGTTATTTGGAATTGGAATTGTGTCAATGGAGATCACCCCAAGGAGGGTACCCTGACTGTCTCCTTAGAGATAGAAGTGTGTGGCTGTCTTGAATAAACAGTATTGTAGATTGCTATCTTGCATAGTGGTTGGTTAGAGTTTGGATTGGAGTCTTGGTTGGAGTCTTGGTTGGTGAGAGGAGTCCTGAAGTCCCTCACTTTGGTTTATGAACAAGTGTAGTTATGAATAAGAATCCTGCCTTATGTGAAGGTTAATCTCTGTCAAGAAGGAAAACTGTGAACTTTGAGAGAATGGTTCCATTGAAGTTTTGAACCATGAAATTGCTGACCATGATGCTCTGCATCATGTGCCTTGATCCTGTGGATACAGGGTATGTAGGTAGTCTGGAATATGAAGGATGTATCCAGTACTCAGGCACACACGATTCATCATTCTCCACCCATCTCAATCCATTAGCCTTCCACCTTTCTAGCCTTCCATTTGTCAAAATCCATTCACCTTGACTTGACTAACTCAAGCAGCAAAACAACAAACTAGTGTATCCTTTTAAAGCAAAAGTTCTTAACAAACTTGAAGCAAAGCAGCTTGCTTCCAGAGTCGTATACGGTCCTACTATTCTGATTGCCAGCATCAGCTAAATCTAGGTTACCCAAAGCACCAAATCCACAGGCCTGTCTTCTGTAGAATGTTCCATTGTTGAGATCAACGCACGCGTCTCCTGTGACACGTGTCATTTCCTGTAGCAAGACATTGTCTTTTTAGGTAGATAGCCCCCTTTAACAGACACAGAGTTCCTACAATAAGGCTGTTATCTTTCCTATCCAATCTATCCCAAGCAACCTCTTTGGCAAGAGAATATGTTGGTTTGTAAGTCAGTCAATTTGCTTTTTGTTTTATTTTTTGTTCCTTTATCCATTACCTATTCAAGGCTACCTTGATTTATCTATAATCTTGGTATGTTGCGATGCGGTATGGATTGGGGGCATAGTCATTGCTTTTGTGTGCCAGGTTTAAGGAATGATCTTTAGTATCTTTCTTAGCATTCTATTTACCTTGTGTGTGTTACGCCCTAGCATCTTACATACTAATATTCTTCTTGCATTTACATGTATTGAAGTTTATTTTATGTTCAAGACTATGGCTCATTCACATATACCAACAAGGTCATATTATGTCTAAGCGATATAAGTTCAAACCGTTTGCTTGTAGAGTCAACGTCCATGCACTCGGATATTATAGCACCTTGGTCTTTTATACCTTGGTGGCAAAATATCCATGTGCTATATCAAAAATAAGGATTTCTCTTTATATATAATTGTGAAACCAATGCAACAAGCTCATCATTCATCCATTCACACAACCTTTATATCGTTTTCCATGCAAAGATCGATCAAACAGTCCCTGTCTTCCATCTGCTTTTTTTCTTTTCTCTAGTGCATATCTGCAAAACCCACATGTTAGATATCACTAGTCATACATCTATATCATCATACATCTCTATCATCATACATCTATAAGCATCATATTGGCAATATACATCATCACATAAATCCATAATCCTACATACATATTATCACATCCATGACATCAAGAAGTGCAGATATACAAGCATGAACAACAATGAGCAGAATAGATCATCATATATCTTAGGTGAAGATCATCATAATACAAAATGTGTGTGACTACATCAATAGTCCATCTATACATCAATATAGTACATCAAGGCTATAAAGAGCCCGCAAAGTATACATCAGGATGCACGAAGGTATCAGTCCAAAATGATACAAAATGATACAAAATGGTGCAATATACAAGTGTCCATGCTCTAATGGGTAGAGCTACCCTCTTGCTATGGTCCCTGGTCTCCACCTGTGCTCGACGCAGGTCCCCCTGTTGGTCCTCCTCATCCTGGTGGCACCCCTAGTCCTCTAACTAAGGATAGTGACTGTCCTGTCCTGCAGGACCCGGATGCTCCAGACCTGCTCCTGTCTCGGTAGCTCAGCTCTCACTGTACCATTGGCACCGCACCTGCGTAGAGACCCCTATAATACTTAGCCTCTCTGCCTGCTGATACTAGCTCTCCCTACAGTTGGACGAGCTCACTGTATAAGGTCCTCTAATCGGCACCTAGTGCACGGCGTACCTCATCTTTCTCTCATCTAACTCTGTATAGTGTGGCCTCTACTGTCAATCGCAACTGTGCCTCTGCATCCCTCTCTCACATAGCCTAGGCTAGCTGCCCATCATCCCCTACCAGTGCAGGTACTGCCTGTGCCTGGGCCTGCACCACTGCCTGTACCTGTGCCTGCATGTGTTCCTGTAAGTGTGCCAGGGCTATCTGTGCTGCTGCTGCCACCTGTGTCTACACTTATGCTAGGGCCTCAGCCTGTCTTGCCTCCACCCTATCTGCATCCCTGTCTCTCCTCAACCACACCATTTGGAGCTCTAGTCGAGTCCTCTGAGCTGTCTCCTCCTGTAATAACCGCTCAGCCCTCTCCAAATTAGTCTCTACCGCTGGATCCCCCTCCTCCACCATCTCTACATTTGCCTACTGGCCACTGGCCTCTCCACCTACCTGCTGTCTGGCCACTCTAGCCTGGCGTCTGATCCTAGCCTCTGCACCTAGGACTAATACCTCCCCCACTGCCCCTGCCACACCTGGTGTAGTCAATCTCACCAGACTATGTGTCTGCCAATACCTGTCATACTCTGGAAGTGTACCCAGATCTGCCAGTCCTGTATCCCAATCCCATCTCACAGGGACAAGTCCCTGTACCTCTGCTAAAGCTGTAGCCACTAGAATCTTTGCATCCCAGTCCCCGACCTCTCACCGTGTCCTGGCATGTGTCGCCTCCCCCACTGGTAGCCCCTGTGGTAACCCAGACTGTCTCAGTACCCACTCTGGCAGGTCTCTCTCGTTCATGTTTGTCTGTCTCCCAAACAAATACCAAGCCTATCTGCAGTACATTAGCTTCTCATGCTTGTCCTCCCACTCCTCACATAGTAACCATGGCCTCCAAACAAAAAGGTCCATCTTGTCGATCTGCCACCTCCAGTGGCTAATAGATCCTAGCCTCCGATGTGTAATCACTCCCTCATATAGGAATGCGTATGGCTCTCCCCTATCCTGATGGCACTGTGTCATAGGTCAGATCACTAGGATATGCTCCCAAGCCCACACCTGTAGAAGGGTCACCCTTGCTGAGAGACTCCTACCTCTCCTACACACGCAGTGGTGCATATCATGGTACAACTATCCCAACACACATGGGCCCCATGCATATTGAATGCCATGTGTAAATATCCCAAATAGTACAGTACCCTAGCCAACTGATAATCCTCTGGATCTCTTGTCTGGACAGAGGAAGCTGCCAATCAATGAAGACACTATCCACCTGATCCTGTCTTAGAGTCTCGGGACGCTTGCCCATTGAATCTCTCCGTCGTCTATCCACAAGTCATTGGTGCAGAATACCTCTACCATGCCTGCCTCTCCTCGCGTCAGGTCAAAGTCTACTCTCTCTCCATCAATCTGAATCCTCAGGATGTGATACACATCCTCCAAGGTCACTGTCACCTCCCCTGTCAGAAAGTGAAACGAGCACATCTCACTGCGGAACCTCTCCACCACTACTGTCACTAGGGCGAGATTCACCCTAATGTGTGTCAAGTGTGCAACGTGCCATAATCCCATGTGCTCTAGGAACGTGTCCTCCTCCCATGTCAGCTGTACTACCTCATGTGCTAGTGGGTGGTGTCGCTCTCGCGACATCAATGGTGGCATAATCCTTTGCAATCAACAAACCACTTGTCAGTTCTTTATATCATATCCCCCAACTCCTATCTACTTCTATTCTATGCCATGAGCCCTTAGACCAATTCTCCCCTTTTCTAAACTAGGGTAGTCAACCCTTCGGTCAACCCTGCCTATCCCATTCCCCTCTCTAAGCCAAAGGTGCCTTGATTTCCTCAAGGACGCTACACTGTGGTACCATACATGCCTTCCTAACCCTACAAATGCGCTTTGTTTTATGCGCCAAACATGACTTGTTTTTTACAAGGGCGCTTCCTTTTACCCACAACCACGTCGTACTTTGCTACCAGACACGACTCATTTTTCCACATGCATTTCCCATCTCGCCTTACTTCCCCACCAACTGCACTACACTGCGCTACCAAGAGCATTGCGAGATCCTACCAATAGCGCTGCGGCGCTAACCCTAAAAGCCAACCGTGCTACGTTTTTACCAAACGCGCTCTCCCTTCCTACCAACCACACTGCGGCGCCCCAAAAGCACTTAACGAGACTACTAGTCATGCCACACCACCCTAAAATGCTTTTGGCTGACCTGAAAAACCCTACCTAGACCTAGCCCTAAACCACCCTAAAACACCAAATCACAGTGGGTTTTTTGAACACTTACCACTATCGAAGCTCCTGCTGGCCTCGTGTATGTCCACACTAACTCCGCCTGATGCCTATGCACTGGAATCAGCATCTCTCCTCGTTGTCAACTCCTTCCACTCAACTCTCTCACCCTAAAGCTAGGTTACTCTACACTCTAAATTTAGAAGCTCCTAGTGTGCAAAATGAGGATTGTGGTCCCCATGAGACCTATTTATAGCCTCCCTCCCTCATTTCTTTTCTTCCCACCCCATTCCTTTTTCTTCCACCTAGTCACGCAATCTTCTAGTCGAGCATCAACACAGTTCTTCTATCGCTTCCCTATCTTTCCTCTCGAGGGGGCATATGATGGGGCAACTACATACACTGGGGCATCGAAATTGTATCATGTCTTCAACAATTATTTTATTTGACGCAACGCTATAAACTGCATTGCATCAAAGAGGGGCAAAATGTAGACACCCTAAAATGACCAGGTCATCGAATCACTTGCATTTCATAATCTGTTTAATCACCTGCATTTCAACGTTAATTAAATAATCTAATTATTTAATTAATTTCACCAAATTCTTCTAAATTGCATAATTGCGACATTAATTAAATAAATTCTCTTTATTTAATTAAGTTAAATTCCTCTATTATTCTTCCACAATTAAATAATTTTAATTATTTAATTAGATCATTATCCTCCTTTCAAATTTCAGATCCACACACAAATTCCCTCTTATCTACAATTAAATAATTCTTAAATTATTTAATTAAATCAAATTCATTCTTTCAAAAATGAAATATAATTAAATATTTTAATCATTCTTCCAAAATCATGCACAACAATTAAATAAATTTATTTATTTAATTTGCTTTCAAAATCTTCTAAATTAAATAATTCCAATTATTTAATTATTTCTTCCAATAATATCTTCTCTAAATTTAAATAAATCAAATATCTATTTAAATTGCTTTTTCTTCTAAATTGAGTTATCTCCAATATAACTCAAGCTTTCTTACTCATGCAATTAAATATTTCTAATATTTAATAAAGTGAAATATCTTCTTATTCTCATGCAAATCCCTTCTTGTTTTAAATCACTTAATTGATTGTTATATTCTGTTAATTGCTTTAACCTATTCTTCTATTCTTGATAACTCCTTTCATGCAAAAGATAGCAAGACACATGTCTTTTTCTTATTTAATGCATGTTCTTCAACTGTTCTCTTCTGTTGATTCTTCTAAATTATTTGGACCGTTGATCGATCTCTACTGAAACCTATATTAACCCCCCTCATCTCCTTCACAAACTCTCTTCGATCACTTATTCTCAGGCATACTTAATAGCGCTTTGAGCATACATCACATCGATTGAGCAACTTCACGATCTTTTGACATTGATCTCTTGAGCACACTACTTGCTTGTTGTAACCATGGTTTCGTAGCACTATTGAGCAATCTACATTCATCCAAAGGGAACAATACAAATATCGGTAAAAGATTTCATGTTTTATTGATTTATTAGTAATGGATTTTATTTAGATCGGTTCTCTTTATGTTATTGGTTTTTGATTTGTTTAAGTTTATCATAGTCAATTTTCCTCATACACAACTGTTATAACATATCTATGCTACCATAGGTCTAAGGCTCACCCTTGGCTCGCAGGGGCTTCATCGCCTATTGTGATACTTCTCCAGCTCAAGATTTACCTAGATGCAAATATCTAATCGCCTACCCTAACCACCAGTCTCATAAGTATATGGTGGTAGGTGGATTAATGATAAGGCCTATTTTCTCATCTTGGGTAATCATGCTTAGAGCTATATAGTTTTATAAATACATGTTGTAGAGATGATTCATAATTATCTCATGATCCTCTTAGATCACGAGATAGCACAATTGGCCATACTTGCACTATCTCATCATTTTGCCTTTACCCTTTGGCAATTTTATATGTCATTCTAACATGATGAATATTCTTGTGCTATGTGCATTCATAGGCCTTTCCTTATTTCAACATAATATTTCATATTCTTAAGTGTTCTCATTATAACATCATTCTATTCTAGGATGTTCATGCATTCTATATGTAAATATATTCATTCTTTTATATTTGGTTTCATTCTTTATTTACGTCATTCTATTTTATTTCATGTTAAGGTCCTATTACAAAATCAATGATTCTAAATCATGCTTATATGAGATGGAGAGAAAATAATAATATACCTTACTGCAGATTTGATAACGATATCTTGTTCGCTGGTATACCAAAGATTATTAAGACTGGTCGAATGATGAGGATACCCTATTTGCTGATGATGTTGTAGATTGTATTTGAGCAAAGATTATGAGATGAATTTTACTTAAATGATCGGCTATGTTATACCAGAATAGATATATTTCTATATTGCTTGTTGATAGAAATCATGGCAGAATGTTGCTTGTATTTTATTAGGACTGGGATGATTGTTGTGTCTTGTGCGATGATGGTGTTAAGGTCAAACCAGAGTGTATGTTTATTGATTGATCTATAGAAGAATCCAATTGTTTGATTTTCTGCCTGAATTTTGCTTAACTTGGCTCTGATACCATGTAAATTCAAATCGAACTTATAATCTCTGCTTTGGATATTTTCTGAAAGTTGGATATTTGTATTGCAGAATTTAATTTATTACTATCTTTTGTTTTCCTAGATGTAATTTCTACTTCTCATACACTTCTGATTTTTGTGTTGATTCATAGTATTGCTAGGCAAAGACATTGATATATATATGTTAGTGACTGTAGGAGTCACATTTGTGATAGACGTGACTCCTCAAGGAGTCATGCCTATCACAGGTGTGACTTCGTTACCATGTCTAATGAAGTCAGTTTCACCGATGTTAACAATTACTAATCACTATTTAGAATGCAGACTATGATTATACTTTGGTAATGTATCATTCAATCATGCTATTGATATTTATTTTAACACACCTTATATATTAAGTATGAATATAGAAGTAATATTTAATATTACTTATATATTCATACTTAATATGATCATAATAAATACCTTATCCGATCGAAGCTACAAACAACTCAACACCTAAATCCAAATGTGAGACAAACAATGATTATGAGAAATGAAAGATTAGAAGGAATGCACATGAAATTTTCACTTCCAATCTATTGTGTGACTGATCAAAACATTGTTCCAGCTCTGTGAGATCACCTACAAGCCATCAAAATGAGAAAGAAGCAAGTAAACTAGCCAAGAAGTGTGATATGTGAAAAATCAAGAATCTAATAAAATCTAAGCAAGATGAATAGCTACAACAAAATGGATTACATGAACAGAAAGTACGCAAAATTCTAAGCACTTTTTTTTAAAACAATTCATGAAAATTGGATCCAAAATGCAAAAGATATGAGCATTTGAAGCTTGTGAGCAAGTTTGACTTTGATTGAAAAAAAATGGGCAAAATAGTATAGTCACCTGATAAAACTTACATCATTGCGAAGTTCATCTTGTCACCTTTCTAACGAGTATTTTTTTGTGCAATTTCACCTCCGTATGCGAATGTTATGAACAAAAGAAAAAAAGTGCCTCTTTTAGGGTTTGTGGATAAAACAAGGTCACCTGGTTGTTTATATAACTGCTAGCGATTAAGGTCACTCTAGTCACATGACAGCTTTAAATTGGCGGTCAGGGCTTATTTTTTGGAAGCTATGTTTTAGCAAGGCCCTCAGTCCTCCATATGACCGAGGGCCAATATAGAGAAAAAATAAAAAATAAACAATAAAGAAAAAGAGGGGGGGCCAACTACTAAACCAGATGTGACCAAAGGCTTTAAATGAGCGAAAGCTACAATAAATGTTGGTAGTTAGATGATGGTCCACGATCTTAAGGTGAGATGATGATCTAGGGTTTGGAGTCGACCGCTTAAAGATTTTTGTCAACAGTTTAGAGTTCCACAGTGAACGAATGGGGTCGGCACCAACAAAGGTCGGTGCTAGGGTTTACACACAAGTTGAAAAGGGAGTGGGCAAGTGGAGGTGACAAAGGTCACCACCAATGGTATGGTCAACAACGGCGGAGGGATGAGCGGTGGTGGCATTAGGGTTTTTGTAGGGTTTCAACTAGGAGATAAATGGAGGCGATAGAATGGCCTGAGATTTAGGGTTTTCTAAGCTAAAGATGCGATTGTCTACTATGTTTTTGTTGGTTGCGACGAGGGTTGGAGGAAGCAGTGATACGGTGGTGAAGTGGCTTAGAATTTAAGGGAGAAGCGACAAAGACTGGATGAAGATTGATGTTTGGCAGAAATTTGAGAGAGCTAGTGGTGGCAACAGGAAACCTAGTAGTGGCCTAGGTGTTTTTAGGGCATTCAAATAAGATCCACCATGAATTTGCCACAAAATTTTAAATTCTGCAACCAAAATGATACTACAACCACAAAAGCATAAACCAAAAAATTTTACAACCTACAATCAAAACGATTAGTTTGGAATCAATTAGTAATGAGAACGAAAAGAAATGATGACCACAAAGACCCTATGCAAGTTGTACAGTTCCATATGGTATGGCCTTGTGGAGGGGCCTAAAACTAAAAAAAATCATTTTTGTTTGGTAGCCAAATTTGATGAATTGACAATCATTTTTTATTTCTTAAGCCTCCTGGATGCAACTGTGGAGTCTGTTTCAGGCTTGGGAGCAACTTGCAAAAGTTAGTCACCAAAACTTGACAAAAAATGTTAGATTCATGTCAGTTTCACCATTTGTCATTAGGGCAAAATCTAGGGTAGAAATCAAAATAGCAAGAATCAAACCCTAACTAGCACCATTAAGCACAAACTAGAATGAAAATGTAAAACATAAATGAAATGCAAACCGATTCTCAAGCTAGACTTGATTGACCTCCATGGCTCTTCTCAATCATGCATAGGCATTCATGATGTTGAAGGTGTTTCAAGTATGGGCCTAACCGGTGTTGTCATTGATGTCAACATACTCCTGTTGCATTGATGATAAGGATTGGATGAGTTGTATGCTGAAGATATTGAGAAAATTAGTCCTATCAGGAACATAGAAGAACAGTGAAGACAGTGAGGTGAAGATCCCAGCTAAGATGAAGATCAGAGGATGCGTATAAAAGGGTTTGTAGATATGTGTCTTAAGATGATCCAGTAAAGATTTGAGAGGTCAGCATGAAGATTTGAAGAAGTTATGGCAACTTCAATAAAACTGGTTTTGACAGATGTTTAGAGATGATAGAGTGACTCAGATAGGTCCGGTGAGATATAAAAATGAAATATCTTGTTTTGCGGATTTGATGGAGTGTTTATGAAGTCAATGTGAATTGGCAACTCAATTGGTTCATGATCTGGAGGTCCACAAACATCTATTCCAATATGATAGTGATGATAGACTGTGTTCTTGAAGTCCCGGATGAAGGAGAGAAAGATTTTAGTTAGCAGAAATAGTGTGGATGTTCTTAGTGATTCAAGCAAGCTTGTGGATGTCTTTGGATTGTGTCTAGTTTGTGTTGATCGTCCACATTGAAGATTGAGATCATAATTGAAGAATTACTTCTGGATGATGATGTTCTTCCTAAGTTTGGCTGACTGGATGAGTTACACATCTTGCAGATGATCTTGAAGATGTTCTGTGAAGCATGGCATGTTCCCAAAAGAAGATTGAAGTCTTAGATCAGTGTGGCCGATAGTGTGATGATCTGCATGAAGTCTTTTATAATTAGTCATGTTGTATTTATGTATTTTCTCTGTAAGGATGCCGACTTGGATGATTATCCTAAAGTTAATATCTTGTATAAATAAGTTGTGAAGTCATTTCAAATGTATCTGGGTAGAGATGAGAGTGTGGTAGAGAGGAGTAGAGTGAAAGTCAGAGAAGAAGTATTGGGCTTAAATGGAACTGACTAAAGCATGGTGAAGATGCTATTCTTCAGTTCAAGTATGTAATAATTATAATTCTGTAGACAGTGTGTCTCCTGTAGGCAGTGGGCCTCTTGTGAACAGTGTGCTTGGGCAGTGAGCCCTAATTGGCATGTGTCATTTGTTCTTCTTATTCTTTTAATAGAGAATACAATCTTGGGTTAGTCACCCAGTGGTTTTTCCCTTAACCAGGTTTTCCACGTTAAAATCTTGGTGTTATATGTGTTAATGTGTTTCTACTCTTGAATTGTTGCATTATGTTTCCATGATTGATTTATTATTATGCTACTAAATTACAAGAAGGATTTAAGTGATTAATTGGAAGAAAGTTTTGGACAACTGATTCACCTCCCCCCATCTCAGTTGTCTATCCTAAATCTAACAATTGGTATCAGAGCTAAGTTCTTCTAAATGAGCTTAACTGCTTGAGGAGATCCAGGATGTCATCCTACAAGAAGGATAGTCCGAGGTTTGATGGAACCAATTTTACTCTTTGGAAAAGTCACATGGAATGTCACTTGCAATGTATGGGAATGCAATATTCGATCATGGCTTCAAAGAAGTATGTTCCTCCACAAAATGGTCTAAGTACCATAGATGAAATCAAAGATGCGGAAGACAATCTTTAGGCTAAAGAAGCTCTTCTAAGTGTCTTATCTGATTCAGAGCTGACAAATGTTATTGATCTTAAAACTGCACATGAGATTTGGGAAAAACTAGAACTTCTGCATGAAGGAGACAAGTATGTTAAATGTGCCAAGCTATAGAGTCTGAAAGGAAAATTTGAAAACCTGAAGATGAGAGAAGATGAAAATATCACTACATTTATGCCAAGAGTAAATAAGCTTGTTTTTCGCATTAGATGTGCTGGTGGAATCTTGGATGAAGATGAGATTGTTACCAAAGTTCTCATATCCCTTCTCGATTCTTACAAGTACAAGGTTGCTACTATTGAAGAATTTAGATCTTTTTCAAATATCACAAGAGATCAATTGGTTGGTAAATTAGCTACATTTGAATTGGCTGAGTTTGAAGATGCACCCCCCAAGACAGAATCTTCTTTCAAAGCTAGTGCCTCTGTAAAAGGAAAACAAAAGTTTGATCTGGGAGAGAACTCTTCAAAGAAGCTATCATGGTATAAAAAAGAAAGAAAAGATCTAGAAGAAGATGAATTAGAAGCTGCTTAAACTGAAGCCCTTATTACAAAAAGACTGCCAAGAGGATCTAGTAAGTATGAAGGAAAATTGCCCTTCAAATGTTTTAACTGTAATAAGATTGGTCATTTTGCCTCAAGGTGTTCGGAAAGATTTTCAAGAGAAAATCCATATAGATCAAGATTCCAAAAGAAATGTTACTATGTTCATGAAGATGATGATGAAGGAGTAACAGATGATGAATCAGAGACAGGAAACAAATCCAGAAGTGACTGGGTGTTTATTTCCATCAAGGAAGAAGATCCAATGCCCTCTGAATCTATCAATCATAAAATGGTAGAAAGAGGTCTGGTTGCCCAAGTTGAAGAAAAGGATGATTGGGTCATTGATAGTGGCTGCTCCCACCATATGACAGGTGATAAAAATAAGTTCATAGATTTGGAAAGATATGAAGGAGGAGTTGTAAATTTTGGTGATAATTTTGCTCGCAAGATTAGAGCTAGAGGAACTATTTCTTTTGATGGCAAGAACAAAACCAGTAATGTACTGTATGTTGAAGGTCTAAAGCACAATCTTCTCAGTGTTAGATAGTTGGTAGACAAAGGCTATGATCTCTGATTCAAAAATGAAAAATGTAAGATCTTTGAAAGTTTCAGAACAGAGATTGCATCCAGTACTCAAACAAAAGGTAATATCTTCCACTTGGTTGGTATTGGTAAAAGTTGTTTATTTGTTCAAATTGATCAGAGTTGGTTGTGGCATAGGAGAATGTGTCATGTGAATTTTGATAATATCATCAAGATAAGCAACACTTAGGCTGTAAGAGATCTTCCAAGACTAGTGAAACCTTCTAATAGTTTGTGCAAAGAATGTCAGTTGGGTAAGAAAAGCAGAGTCAAATTCAAAAGTAAGGAATAGTCTTCTACCTGATTATTGGACTTAGTTCATATTGATCTATGTGGTCTGACAAGAATTAGGAGTGTGCAAGGTGATAGATACTTCATGTTATTAATTGATGACCCCTCCCAGATGATGTGGGTGACTTTTCTGAAAGAGAAATCTGAGGCTCTTGAGAAATTCAAAATATTCAAGGCTATGGTAGAGAATGAAACTGGATTAAACATAAAATGTCTTAAGTCTGACAGAGGTGGAGAATTCACATCTAGAGAGTTCATAGAATTCTATGAGAAACATGGGATAAAAAGAGAGTTGTCTGCTCCAAGGACTCCACAGTAGAATGGAGTAGTGGAGAGAAAGAACTAGACCATCCAGGAAGCATCTAGAACCATGCTGATGGAAGCAAATGTTCCTCAAATCTACTGGAGAGAAGCTGTAAGCACTGCTATCTATACTCTTAATCGAGTACAAATTAGAAGCAATACTGGTAAGACCCCTTATGAACTCTGGTTTGGCATCACTCCCACTGTAAAATGTTTTAGTCTTTGGTAGCAAATGTTACATTAAAAGAGATGAAGATCTTGGCAAATTTGATGCTAGAAGTGATGAAGGAATATTCTTGGGTTATTCTCCTCAAAAAAAAGCTTACCGGTGTTATAACAAGAGATTGAGAAAGATTATAGAAAGTACAAATGTGAAGGTTGATGAAGGTATTGAAAAACCCTCAAGGTTTTATCAATATGATGAAGATGATCATAATGATGTTTTGGTCCAAGAAGTCCAAGCCCCTTCTGAAATTCAGATCCAGACTGATCCAATGAATCAGGAAGAAGAAATAAGTTTGAATGAACCTGTTCAAGACATAGAAGTGAAAGAAATTCCCAAAATTCCTAGGTATGTAAGATTGAATCACTCTAAAGAGCAGATCATAAATGATAAAAGCAAAGGTGTTCAAACTAGAAGAAAGATTGCTCAAGACTCAAAAGAGTATTGCCTGATTTCAAAGATTGAACCAAAGACAGTGAATGAAGCATGCAATGATGAAAACTGGACTAAAGCAATGAAGGAAGAGCTGATGCAAATTGAGAAAAATGACACTTGGGATCTTGTTCCCAGACCTAGAAACAAGAATGTGATTGGAACCAAATGGATCTTTCAAAATAAACTGAATGAAGATGGTGAAGTAGTCAGAAACAAAGCTAGATTGGTCTACAAGGGTTACTCTCAAGTAGAAGGAGTTAATTTTGAAGGAACCTTTGCTTCGGTGACAAGAATTGAAGTAGTCAGATTATTTCTTGCCTTTGCTTCCTTCAAGGACTTCAAAGTATATCAGATGGATGTCAAGTCTGCCTTCCTGAATGGTGACTTGGAAGAAGAAGTATACATTTTGCAACCAGATCGATTTTAATTTTTTGATCATGGTGATATGGTCTGAAAGTTGAAGAAAGCACTGTATGGACTCAAACAAGACCCAAGAGCCTAGTATGAAAGATTGGAGAAGCATCTTTTGAATATTGGTTTCAACAAATGTATTGCTGACAATAACTTGTACTTCAAAATTGATCATGAAAACAACTTAATTGTTGAAGTGTTTGTTGATGATATCATTTTTGGAGGAAGAGATAGTATGTGCAAAACTTTTGCAAATCAAATGAAAAGTGAGTTTGAGATGTCCACGTTTGGGGAAATGAATTTCTTCTTGGGTCTGCAAATCATTCAAACAAAGAAAGGAATCTTCATTTCTCAGACCAAATATGTGAAAGAATTGTTGAAGAAATTTGGAATGGAAGACTCAAAACCAATGAGTACTCCCATGGCAATCAGATGTAAATTGAGCAACGATGATGACTCTCCTAAGGCTAATCAGAAAAAATATAGGTGAATGATTGGAGGATTATTGTATCTCACTCAAACTAGACCTAACATTATGAATGTTGTTGGTCTTGTTGCTAGATTCCAAGCTGATCCTAGAGAATCTCATGTCATGGCAATCAAGAGATTCCTTAGATATCTAAAAGGGATTCTTAGTATGGTTTATGGTATCCTAGAGATCATGATTTCTCTCTTCATGCATATACAGATGCGGATTGGGTAGGAGATGTGAATGATCGGAAGAGTACTAGTGGTGGAGCATTCTTTTTGGGAAAAAGATTGGTTTCTTAGCTAAGCAAGAAACATGAGGCAATATCTCTATCCACTGCAGAAGTAGAATATATTGCAACAACAGGTAGTTGCACTTAAGTATTGTGGATGAAGCAAATGCTAAGAGACATCAGAGTGGAGTATGAGGAACCTATCACAATCTTCTATGATAATTCAAGTGCAACAAATATATCCAAAAACTTGGTGTTGCATTCAAAGACAAAACATATATCCATCAAGTTTCACTTTTTGAGAGAGCAAGTGAACAAGAATGAAGTCAGATTGGAGTTTGTGCCCTCCAAGGATCATATTGCAGATATTTTTACTAAACCTCTACCTAAGGACTCTTTTGAGTATCTTAGGGAGGAGTTAGAGGTTAGTACCCCTCCAGTTCTAAATTAAGGTGCACTGATGTGCATCAGTCCAGTGGATCTCACAATCATATCTTATGGTCCGGATTGATGTTGGGAAGCTGCTACTCAGGGGGAGTAGCTGGTATGATTCTGAAGTGATGCAAATATGTGCCCTTTGCCATTGATGTCAAAGGGGGAGAGAAGACACGAAAAAAAAAGTGGTTGCTGATCAAAGGGGGAGCAATAAAGGAAGAGAAGACATGTGAATGGTTGTTGTTAGGGGGAGTTATGTCAGTCAATGAGGAGAAGTTCTTGTCATGATGGTTAAAATAATTTTTCACATCATATGTTCCCATCAATGACAAAGGCGGAGATAGTTGCAAGTATGGACCTAATCAGTGTTGTCATTGATGTCAACATACTCCTCTTGCATTGATGATAAGGATTGGATGAGTTGTATGCTAAAGATATAGAGAAAATTAGTCCTATTAGGAACATAGAAGAACAGTGAAGACGGTGAGGTGAAGATCCCAGCTAAGTTGAAGATCAGAGGATATGTATAAAAGGGTTTGTAGACATGTGTCTTAAGATGATCCAGTAAAGATCTAAGAGGTCCACATGAAGATTTGAAGAAGTTATGGCCACTTGAGTAAAACCAGTTCTGGCAAATGTTTAGAGGTGACAAAGTGACTCAAATAGGTCCGGTGAGATCCAAAAATGAAATATCTTGTTCTGTAGATTTGATGGAGTGTTTAGGAAGTCAATGTGAATTGGCAACTCAATTGGTTCATGGTCTAGAGGTCCGCAAGCATCTATTCTAATATGACAGTGATGACAGACTATGTTCTTGAAGTCTCAGATGAAGGAGAGAAAGATTTTAGTTAGCAGAAGTAGTGTGGATGTTCTTCGTGATTCAAGAAAGCTTGTGGAGGTCTTTGGATTGTGTCTAGTTCATGTTGATGGTCCACATTGAAGATTGAGCTCATAATTGAAGAATTACTTTCAGATGATGATGTTCTTCCTAAGTTTAGTCGACTAGATGAGTTACACATCCTGCGGATGATCTTGAAGATGTTATGTGAAGCATGGTGTGTTCCCAAAAGAAGATTGAAGTCTCAGATCTATGTGGTCGACAGTGTGATGATCCACATGAAGTCTTTTATAATTAGTGATGTTGTATTTATGTATTTTCTCTGTAAAGGATGCCGACTTGGATGATTATCCTAAAGTCAATATCTTGTATAAATAAGAAGTTGTGAAGTCATTTCAAGTGTATTTGGGTAGAGATGAGAGTGTGGTAGAGAGGAGTAGAGTGAAAGGTAGAGCAGAAGTATTAGGCTTAAATGGAAATGACTCAAGCATGGTGAAGATGCTATTCTTCAGTTCAAGTATGCAATATTTATCATTCTGTAGATAGTGTGTCTCTTGTAGGCAGTGGGCCTCTTGTGAGCAGTGTGCTCAGGTAGTGAGCCCTAATTGGCATGTGCCATTTGTTATTCTTATTCTTTTAATAGAGAATACAATCTTGGGTTAGTCACCTCATGGTTTTTCCCTTAATTGGTTCTCCACATTAAAATCTTGGTGTCATATGTGTTAATGTGTTTCTGCTCTTGAATTGTTGCATTATGTTTCCATGATTGATTTATTATTATGCTGTTGAATTACAAGAAGGATTTAAGTGATTAATTGGAAGAAAGTTTTGGACAATTGATTCACCCCCCCTCTCAGTTGTCTGTCCTGAATCTAACAGAAGGATTGATCAATGGGGGGAATGTTGATTGCTCACAATTTTAGCTAACGGTATGCAAGGGCTTGATCATCTTTCAAAATGGCTTGTGTAGGGTTTTTTTATAGGAAAGGCAAATTTGAATGAATGGATGAGATTGCAAGTTATGTTGAATGATATGAATGGTTGTGATTGAGTAGGGTTGATTAGGGTTTCCCACTCCATGAGCGGATGCAGTCATGTGACAAGTGTGTGATGTAGAATAAAGGAGACTTAATTTAAATATTTTATTTGAATTAGCTTGACATGTGAAGTGTATTAAGTGGAAGTTGTAGTCATGTGACACTTGTTTGAATGAGACGAAAGGTGAGGGAATAATTCATTTTTTTTTTTTAATTTGAATTATGTTAGACGTGTGACAAGGGGGAATTCATTAAATAAAGTGAATTTAATTAGTTAATTGGAAAGGTGATTAAGTGTGATAAGTGGGATGACCTAGGGCAAAACATTACAAGATGTCTCACTAGGTGATGGTCAAGACATGGACAAATATAAGTGTCTACACATACAATTAATGTGCAAAAGTTGAGATATGTGATTCTTAAATTGAATGGAAATGGAAATAATGATGAGCACTATAGAAAATTAAACTACCAGGATTTTGCATCAGGTGGTATTTCTGATACAAGCTTTGAAGCAATTCATTTAGAGCCCAAATTGTCTTTTGTTGAGGGCTCAGTTGGGCACACATAGCTTAGTAGAGGGAAAGCAATTGCATAGGACTTGCATTGGCAGTCATTACAGGTTAATTTAACTTGTCTTGCTTCTCTGTGTTATGGATGCAATTTACTTGGGGATTTTTCATGGCTTTCTGAAACCACATTCTAAATTTCTTTGAGGTGATAGCTTCATGAAAGTTGGAAAGTGTTTTGATCTGCTAGATATAATCAGTAATAGTTATAAACAAAATTTTTGAGAGATATTGATGTATTCTCATGCTAAAATCATTACATAAATTATTTATATAGGACTATATCATGATGAATAGCTTTAGTTTCATTTAGTACCATTTATATATTGTATTCCCAAACTGACATCGACACTGCTAGAGTTAGATAATGGGGCCAATTTGGCTAATAGACAATGGCAAGTTGTATAATAGGGACTAGGGAGAAGAACATTTAGCAATCATATTTAAGTTTTCACTTGTCTAGTTAGGCCTATAATGGCCAATGAAATAAACAAAACTTGTATAAAATAGGGACCAAGGACAAGATCACTTACCAATCTCTACTCTTGGATTTAATCTTATCTTTGTTTATAGACTTTTATCTATGTATTGGTTGCTTTATATTCCAGGCCAAAATATACTTTATGGAAGTACAAAGGTTGGTATATTTGGTAGAATAGATATTGGTATAATTGTTCTACAACATTGGAGTATTACCTTAGCAATTTTTGAATTGTTTCTAGGCCCCTCTTCACTCTTAAAGACACTTGATTGAACAAGAGAAGAGGCCTCAACTAGTTTTTTAAATTTTTAATCTCAACTTCTTGCTCTCTACCACTAAATTGCTTCATAGTCTGCCATGCTCCCATTCCAACAGATTGCGAAGAGGCCCCACATGTGTATTCTCATAAATATGGGAAAAGTATGAGGTGGGATCAACTCCTATGTGGATTGGTGAAACGAAGATTTCCTAACCAAAATTTGGAAGCCCTTGTATTTAATTTCAGTCAAAATTTAATGTAATTTTCTTGTGGGTATATGTTTTTTCCAAATTGATGCTAAGTAAACACCAATAATATAGACTAATTGCAGAGAATTATTTGAGAAAGAGAAGGAAAACTCATTTAAATGATCTATAAATTTATTGATATATTTTCTTTTAATAGCACAAAGCTTCCCTTACCCTAAATGAAATGAACAAATTAAAAATCAAAACAAATCTCTACCACCATATTATGCTAAATGACCAAAATATATTGTTGTTTCAATGTTTTCACAAAAAATACAAGTCACAAAAAAAGGTTAACCGACCACAATTTTGGTTAAGGAAAAGAAAAAACTAAGGTGAATAATGCATGATTTTAACTAAATTTTTTTCCTAACTATCACCCTTGCCAAATGGAATAAACTCAATTGGTAACAAATTGGGGCTTTCATAATATAGTGCCTCTAGTTTCAAATTTTGGATTGTATCCAACTAATTGGATGTGGTTCATAGAGATTCACACCATTTTTAAAAAAAATATGTGCTAGAAACACTCAGGGATGAAATGCTTGCACCCAGTTATTACATTTGTCCAAGTTTAAACCTTGGCCACTAAAGAAGCTCATTGATTTCACACCACTAATCACCATCCCAGAGTGTGTGACTGCAACGGTCTAATTTAGAATGAATGCAGTTCCACCAACCCAAGGAACTCTTGAGCTACAAACAACAATGGGATCCACCACTTAACAAGACCTTTCATTCTTGAAAATAATAAAAGCTTGATTACAATAGCTTTGCCTATCCCACAAAAGGGTCTATCTTATCGGAATGGGTAACGACTCAGAAAGGGAAAATTACCATATAACTTTGAAAAACAACATAAAAATACTAGATGAATTTGATGGAAGAGATACCCTTGTCATGGAAACTAAGCCCAACATTAAACAAAAAGGAGGATTTACCTTAAAAAGGGGAAAAAAACTATAGCTGAAATTTACAATTACCCTAACTGAAATAACATAAAATAAAAAGAAATTGAGCTCCACTCTGGTAGCAAGATCTACTAACCTTAAAAAAGGTAAATTGAATAGAATATTAAAAAGCTCCATGCATGCAAAGAACTCACCCTTAGGGTAATTTGAAAGGCTACCAGAGAACTTATTACCAGATGCCATAAAACATAGCCAAATCTACAAACTCTACATAGTCCTTAGAATGAGCTATTCCATGCCCTTCCACGCAATCCTGGTAGGAAATTATGAAAATACTAACACAAATTGCCACATCTACAATGTGAGCCTCAACCTTTGAAACAAAATCTTCTGCCAACAAAGCTTCTATCCTCATTGCTTTTGTATAAACTAGCCCTTTATCACCTAAGATCTCCTTCAGAAATTCATGGGAGTCAAGACCTTTTCCTGGTGAGAAGCAAGATTAGTGTCAATGTTATAATTGCAATTGCTCTGGCAAGCATGTATGCAAAATGTGGAAGCATAGACAATGCATGTGAACTATTTTATAGAATGCCATGCATGACCTATGTGTCCTATTAAAAAATAGTTGAAAACATTAGGAAATGGTTCAATATTTAACAAACCCTATTTTCATTGGACTTTTTTTTGTTCATTTTATACAAATTGAAAAACAAGACACCAATGGGCTAAAAGTAAAACAAACAATGACAAATTTAACTTCTACTCATTTTCTCTATAGGAAAATTTATTGAAAAAACAAAACCTTATTATATCTACCAATTTTTCCCTACTGCACCATGAACAAGGAAAAAAAATATTTCACAATGAATACAATAGTATCTTATTTCCACATACTTACAGTCATTCCACATTTAACCAACTATTGCAATCTATCATTTAGTTAGAATAAGAAGAGTTGTAGGGTTAGTATTTGAGACATCTCCGATAACTCAGGGTAGTAGGTGAGCCCATGCCTGTATCCTTGTGTACAAGTGTATTGTACTTGTAAGTAGGAAAGTTATACCTGCATGGTAGTTAGGTGATTACAAATGTGTCAACCTACCTATCGAAAGATGATGATGCAATTGTATTGTCTCATATCTCAAACCTTGGCTAAGGTGATTCTAATATTTTTTATTATTCTTATTACAGTGTCCAAATTATTAGTTCCCTACATTGATTTCCTCAATCTTTCTCCCTATGTGGTACTCTACTATAACCTCACCTATGAAGAGAAGGATCCCACCTATTAAGGTGGACCACAAGTGAGTCCATACAACTCTATGGTTGGAAGAAAATTGCTTTCATGATTCTCTTTCTGATGTCATTGCTTGAAAGTGAGTCCATACAACTCTTGCTTGAAATTGAAAAGTACTTGCATGAAGGATCAGGGACATAGGGATTTTTGGTAGGTTCTGATGCCACAAAAATCTTGAAACCCTTAAAGTGATGAAAACACCCAAATAAAAGTTCCAAATGATAAATAAATGCCCTAAATCTTTGAAATCAACCCAAAATTTTAAGTTTTAGCCCTTCAAATTCAACAGGGAAAAGAGGGGGTTTGGAAAGATCATGGAAACTTGAAAATCCTAAAATGATAAAAAAATCCAAATGAAAGGCCAAATAGAAGTAGGGGTGCCAAAAACCATAGCCTTCAATTTCATCTGAAAATTCTAATTTTTGACCCTTCAAATTGAACATGGGGAAATGGGGGTTGGGGTGGACATTGGAACTAGGAATGTCCTATGTCCATGGGAAAGTTGAAATTCTCAAAGTAGTAAAAATACTGAAACAAAAGGTCCATTTGATGTTGCATGACACACATGGCCACCATCTCCAATATCATCTCAAAATTCCATGTTTTGACCCTGTAAATTGAACATGGGTAAATGGGGATTCTAGAGGACATTGAAAGTAGGAATGTTTTGATGTCCATGGAAAATCCAAAATTTTGAAAGTAGCCAAAACTTGGCCAAAATTTGATGTTGGGTGACACACATAGCCACCATCTTTGAGATTATTTCAAAATTCCATGTTTTGACCCTCTAAATTGAAAATGGGGAAATGGGGGTTTCAAAGGACATTGGAACCAGAAATGTCTTGATGTACACGAAAAATCTAAAATTCCCAAAGTATCCAAAACACCCAAACAAGAAGTCTATTTGATGTTGGATGACACACATAGCCACCATCTCGAAGATCATCTCAAAATTCCATGTTTTGACCCTCCAAATTGAACATGGTGTAATTATGATATAGAAGAACATAGGAACTAAGCATATCCCAAGTTCTGATAGGAATTGGAACCAAGGATGTTGCACCCAAACGCTAGGAAAAGACATCAAAAACACAAAACAAAGGAATTTTATAGGATTTTTGGCAACAATAAGATATGGCCACGACACGAGGAAGGTAAATAGTTACCACAACACAAAATTTGACCAAGGCAAATCCATTGAAGATTTCTCAAATTTCTTATCAGTAATGGGTGATAAACTTCCTAGATAATAATGAGCCATAGAATTTGATGTTTTAAAAAAAATTAGGCATGTGTCAACACTAGGCACACTATAAGAGTTTGAGTCAACCTTCAAACATAACCCATACAACATAATGACATGTATGCCATTAAAACCTTCAAACAAAACCCATTTAACACAATGACATATATTTCATTATACCCTTCATATAAAAATCATGATCATGCACAAGATTGAGTGTCAATAACCATGATGTATGAATAAGAAGGCTATGCACATGGTCATAGGATTTTGATGCACACTAGCCATAATGCATGCTTCACACAAAATGCTTGGCACTCATATGATATCATGCCATATATTCGATTCAACTCTTATGCACACCATATACATATGCCATTTATGGCATTCAACCATTATACACACCATGTACATAGGAGAGAGATAATGATAGAGAGGGAGACTGAAGGAAAGATGGAGAGATAGAACATGTTATGTTATGGAGCCTATTTCCATATTACAATGTATTTCAAATATTGTACACTCTTAATGTATCCTCGCCATTCACTTTTTTTGTAGGTATAGATATGTGTGGATCCCCCTTTTTCTGTGAGTATTGATATGTGTTTTATTTATGAGCATATGGGTGGAGTCATCGCCCATGATTAATGGGAACATTATGGGTTGACTTGGCCCATGGTTTGGTACCCATTGTTTTATAAAATTGCTATGTCGGTTACCTATTGATGTAATTATAAATAGACAAACATACAATAGGTAAAATATAGGAAGGATTGAGAAGGTGAATAGAGTGTGTGAATTCAAATGTGAATTCAAGAGAGTTTGTTGAGCATAGCTCCAAACAATAAATTTGTGCATTGTAATTGTGAGAAGACTAGTCTAAGCAAGTGTTTCTTGGTGGATGTACTCCACATTGGGTGAACCACATTAAATCTTATCTTCATATTGTGCAATTTTTATTTATGGTCTTTATTTATCTCTCTTCATAATTCTTGTTGTTTCGATTCTGAGAAATTATTCCACATTGATTTCTATTTTATTTCTAACAATTGGTATCAGAACTTCAGGTTGGATTTGCTAAAGTGTTGAATCGTAGGAAGGGACATTAGCTTGAGTGGGAGTTATGGCTGATTATAGTAGATCAAATGTTGAAAATTTCAATTGGAAGAATGTTGGTCTATGGAAGATGCAGATGGAGGATTACCTCTATTAGAAGGACCTCCATGCTCTACTGGCAAGAAAAGGAAAGGAACCAATGAGTATGTTAGATGCAGATTGGGAGCTACTTGATAGGAAAGCACTCAAGGCCATCCAGTTATGACTTGCATCTTCAAATGCATTTAATATATCACTTGAGAAAAGTACAGAAGATCTCATGAATTGATGCAACACACAACATACACTTAGTAGAATTGTGCCATTAAACATGTGAAAAAAAAAGATTTGGAAGTTGGAACATAAAATAACTTCTATTCATCAACTCTGCTGCTACAATGAGAGAAAACTCTCTTATATCCAAGAAAACAAAAAAATAAAAAAATTACCTTTTTTGGCATATTTTGACAATTGTCAGATTTTTGCCATTTTAGGTAATTTTACAATGATATCTTGAGAATCCATTTTTTTCCCCAAAAACTCATAAAGCTAAGGTAGGACAAAAAACCAACTAACATCCTAAATTCAAAACATGAGTTTCGAGTTATTAAAAAAAGTAACTTTTAAAAAACTAGAAAAAAACACTAATTTGCCATTTTGAGGGCCAAGATAAAAGTTTCAAGCCTCAAAAAAGTGCCAAGACAAGGTCCAATCAACTAGGGTGGGTTGGGAAACCATTGGTGACCTCATAATGCATCCACTTGTAAAATTTTGTAGAAAACTCACATCCGATTCAAAAGTTATGACCTCCGGAAGTCCCTGCATCATTCTCCTCTGGTAAAAAACAATGTAGCTCTTGCAAGTGAGTGTCTTCAAACTGCTACCATTTAACTGGATCTAACCTCTCTACTTCCCACTCTATAATCCATGTGCTATCTATTGGTGGAAATCCTTCCCACTATACTAAATACTTGTTGTAACGTCCTTGTCGAGTGTAGATAGTGTTCTTATCAAGAACCTGTGCGATATTTTCCTTCTTCTTATGGGGAATGTGGTTGTACCATGCCACCTCTGGTTGACTATCTGCAACATCATCCTCACCATGGAATGCATATAAATCATAAATATTAAACACAGGAGAAATATCAAGATCATCTGGTAAACTGACCTCATATGCATTATCATTGATCTTCTTTGTAATTTTGCAAGGACCAATCTTCTTGTACTTCAACTTGTGATATGTTCCAGTAGGAAACTACTCTTTTCTCAAATATACCATCACTAAGTCACCTTTACTGAATGTCTGATGTCACCTACTAGTATCCACTGAATTCTTCTACCTCTCATTACTGTCCTACAACTTCTATCTCACTTCTTTCTGCAACTGTTGAAGGTGTTCTGCAAATGCTTCCCCATCATCAATAACCCTATCTTTCTTTGGTAGCTGTACCAAATCTAGAACACCCTGAGGATTCCTGCCATACACAATCTAGAAAGGGAACTTTCCCATTGATCTGTTAATAAAACTATTATAGGCAAATTCGCCCTGGGGTAATGCCAAATCCCATTGTTTTGGCTTTTCTCCAACAATACACCTCAATAAATTTTCTAGATTCTGATTGACTACCTCTGTTTGCCCATCTATTTGAGGATGATAGGCACTACTAAACTATAATTTGGTCCCCATCTTCTTCCATAAAGTCCTCCAGAAATGACTGAGGAATTTGGTATCCCTGTTAGAGGTAATAGTCTTTGGAACACCATGTAGTCGAACAACTTTTGAAAAAAATAATTTTGCTACCCTCGTTGCATCATTAGTTTTTTTACAGGCAATAAAATGAACCATCTTGGAGAACCTATCAAGAACTACAAAAATGGAGTCATTACCTCGTTGAGTATGTGGAAGTCCCAACACAAAGTCCATGCTCAAATCTGTCCATGGGGCAGTTGGTACTGGTAAGGGCATATACAACCCTGTATTCTATGAATGTCCCTTAGCCACTTGGCAAATTCTACACCTTGTTACATACTTAGTTATATCCCTTTTTATCTTTGGCTAGTAATATAATTTATCTTCTATCAAGACTATTGTCTTGTCCTTGCCAAAATGTCCAGCCAACCAACTACTATGAAATTCTCTGATAATGTTTTCCCTCATAGAGCCAGCTGGTATGCATAGTTATTTTCCTTTAAAGAGATACCCATCTTGCATAAAATATTCACCCCTAAAGTGATCCAAGTTACCAGATACTGGTGCCTTCACTTGTTCCACAATCTCCCAAAAATTATCATCAAACTCATACAAATTTTTGATGGCATCAAAACCAATCACCTCAGTTTCCATTGTCGTCAAAAGTGTAACACGCCTACTTAACGTATTTGCAACCTAATTTTATTTTCCAGACTTATGCTTCAACACAAAGTTATAACCCTGCAAGAAAGAGACCCACTTGGCATGCCTACTATTCAACTTTTTCTGTGTGTTCAACTATCTCAGTGCAATATGATCTGTAAACAATACAAACTCCTGGGGAACTAGATAATGTCTCCAATGCCTCAATGCTTGAACAATTGCATAAAATTTCAAATCATAAGTAGAATAATTCTTTCTCACTTCATTTAGCTTTTCAGTAAAGAAAGCTATAGGTTTTCCAGCTTGGCTAAGCACAACACCTATTCCCACATGGGAGGCATCACATTCTACTTCAAATAACTTATCAACATTTGGCAATGCAAGTATAGGTGCTTATGTTACCTTTTGTTTCAAGTACTTAAAGCTCTCCTCAGCATCCTTGGTCCATACAAACTCCCTTCCTTTGGTGCAATCTGTTACAGGAGCTACAATACTACTGAAATTTTGAATGAACTTTCGATAGAACATGGCCAAGCCATGAAAACTTTTTACCTCTATAATGCTGCTTGGACTAGGCCATTCTAGAATTGCCCTGACCTTTTCTGGATCCATTCTGACACCATCTTTAGAAATGACAAAGCCTAAAAAAACTAAACTGTACTGCATGAACCTACAGTTTTTCAAATTGGCATAGAGCTTCTCCTTCCTTAACACACCAAAGATGATCCTCAAGTGTTGTAGGTGCTCTTCTTTGCTATTACTAAATACTAAAATATCATCAAAATAAACTACCACAAACTTACCAATGTAAGGGCATAGTATAGTGTTCATCAATCTCATAAATGTGCTAGGTCAGCATTTGATAACCCAAATCGCATAACCATCCACTCAATTAATCCGTCTCCAGTCTTAAAGGTTGTCTTCCAGTCATCCCCTTCTCGAATCTGGATTTGGTGGTATCCACTTCGTAGGTTGATCTTGCTGAAATATTTGGCCCCTACAAGGACATCCATCATGTCCTCCATACGAGGTATAGGAAACTGATACTTGATGGTAATCTTATTAATTGCTTTGCTATTAGTGCACATTCTCCATCTTCGATCCTTTTTGGGGGTTAACAAAGCAGGTACGACACATGTGCTCATGCTCTCTCTCACCACACCTTTACTTATGAGTTCTGTTACTTGCTTATTCATCTCTGCATGTTGTGTTGGATTCATCCTATAAGTTGCTTGGTTGGGTAGAGTTGCTCTTGGAATCAAATCAATATGATGCTGAATATCTCTCTTTGGCGGTAGACTATCAGGTAATTCATTAGGTAAAACATCAACAAATTCTTTCAATAGCTCTGCTACTTTTGGGGGAAGTGAAATGTATACTTCTTCACCTTTTTTCACTACTAATGCATAGCAACACCCTATCACCTTCATTTCTTTGACAAGATCTCTTTCAGACAACATGGTCTCACCTTTTCCTTCATCCTTGAGAGGCAATAAAATCACCTTAAAGCCATCCTTCCAAAAGGTGTATGTGTTTTTCTCTCCATCATGCATAACTTTTCTATCATACTGCCATGGCCTTCCCAATAACACACGACATGCATCCATTGGGACAATATCAAACCATATCTCATCCTGATAGATCTTCCCTATGCTAAACTTAATTAAGCATCTTTTATCAACAGTGACTTCATTTCACTTTTTAAACCGTGCAATGCAATACGAATGAGGATGTTTTTCACAGTGTAAATTCAATTTTTCTACCATTTCTTTAGAAACCATATTTTCACAACTACCTCCATCAACAATAACTTGACATACTTTGCCACCCGAAGTGCATATGGTTCTGAAGATATTGGTTTGAAGCCATGAACTAGCAAAGCTTTTGGCTTGTGTTTTCTCCTTCTCTGGAATCACCATTGCTCTTCTCATCGTCAGACTTTCTCCCACATCTGGTGGACCCTCTAGTTCTATCCCTTCTACTTCATGCTGCATTTGAATCATGTTCACCCTAGGTTGTCCTCCTTGATTTCTTTCTTTCATGTTATAATTTGAGCATTCAAATGCCCTATGACCTTCTTCTCAACATTTGAAACAAGTGAAAGGGCTTCTCTAGTTTTCCCATCCTCTACTGCTACCATAACCTCTACCTCTTTGAAATCCCCTTCCTCATTCTTGATTTGGAGGATCTTGTCGAGTGTCTACTTGTTTTTCCAATCCATGGGATGACTCTCCCCTGCCATAATTTGAACCTCCTCGAAATGGGGTTGATGTACCCCTTCTTCCTCCCCTATTCCTTTGATGGTACTATCTGTTTTGTTTTTCTTCAGCCTTTAGAGCTAATTGGTAAGCCTCTTCCATACTTTTGAGTCGATGCATGCTCAATTCATCTTGAATAGAAAATTTCAGGCCATTCATATATCTAGCAGCCATCTGTTCATCAATTTCTTGATGCTCTATACGTATAGATAGTGTATAAAACTCATTTGTGTAATCTTGCACAGAAGAGAGGTTCTGCTTTAACTTTTGAAACCTACGAAAAAAGGTTTGCGCATAATCTATGGGAAAATTTTTTTCTCTCAACTTCTTCTCCATTTTATTCCATGTCCTGATCTTATCCTTTCCTTTACTTGTTTGTTCCTTTTGAAGATAATCCCACCAAATCATTGCATGACCCTTTAATTTGGTGCATGCAAATTTTACCTTCTTCTCCTCTGTCATGGATTTCCATTCAAAATATTTTCTCATGTCATTCAACCAGTCTATCCACTCCTCTAGTTTAAGGCTACCTGCATAATCTGAAACATCTACCTTGATCCATTCATTTTTCCCTTCTAAGGCCCTGAGCATCCTCTCTTCAAAACTCATGCCTTGTAATTCTTCTTCTTCATGTTTTGTATCTTGATTTGCACCTCCTCGACCTATCTCTTCATCAGATTCGTCTCCTCCTCTACCCAGTCTTTGGTTTTCCATCCGTGTTGTAAGTTCTATGATTTGCCTTTGTAGATTTTGCATTTCTCTATGCATCTAGGCAAGACCACCTCTTCCTCTTCCTCTCCTAGCCATCTTCCTGCTCTAATACCAGATGATGCAGTACACAATATACACTCAGTAGAATTGTGCCATTAAACATGTGAAAAAAAAAGATTTGGAAGATGGAACATAAAATAACTTCTATTCATCAACTCTGCTGCTACAATGAGAGAAAACTCTCTTATATCCAAGAAAATAAAAAAATCAAAAAATTACCTTTTTTGGCATATTTCGACAATTGTCAGATTTTTGCCATTTTAGGTAATTTTACAATCATATCTTGAGAATCCAATTTTTTCCCAAAAAAATCATAAAGCTAAGGTAGGACGAAAAACCAACTAACATCCTAAATTCGAAACATGAGTTTCAAGTTATTAAAAAAAGCAACTTTTAAAAAACTAGAAAAAAATACTAATTTGCCATTTTGAGGGCCAAGATGAAAGTTTCAAGTCCCTAAAAAGTGCCAAGACGAGGTCCAATCGACTAGGATGGGTTGGGAAACCACTGGCGACCTCATAACACATCCACTTGTAAAATTTAGTAGAAAGCCCACATCCGAGTCAAAAGTTATGACCTCCGAAAGTCCCTGCATCATTCTCCTTTGGTTAAAAAGAATGCAGCTCCTGCAAGTGAGTGTCTTGAAACTACTGCCATTTGATTGGATCTAACCTTTGCACTTCCCACTCTATAATTCATGTGCTATTTGTTGGTGGCAATCCTTCCCACTGTACTAAATACTTGTTGTAACGCCCTTGCCGAGTGTAGATAGTGTTCTTATCAAGAACCTGTGCAATATTTTCCTTCTTCTTATGGGGAATGTGGTTGTGCCATGCCACCTCTGGTTGACTATCTGCAGCATCATCCTCACCATGGAATGCATATAAATCATAAATATTAAACACATGAGAAATATCAAGATCATTTGGTAAACTGTCCTCATATGCATTATCACTGATCTTCTTTGTAATTCTACAAGGACCAATTTTCCTGTACTTCAACTTGTGATATGTTCTAGTAGGAAACCGCTCTTTTCTCAAATATACCATCACTAAGTCACCTTCACTGAATGCCTGATGTCGCCTACTAGTATCCATTGAATTCTTGTACATCTCATTACTGTCCTGCAACTTCTGTCTCACTTCTTTCTACAACTGTTGAAGGTGTTCTGCAAATGCTTCCCCATCATCACTGACCCTATCTTTCATTGGTAGCTATACCAAATCTAGAACACCCTGAGGATTCTTGCCATACACAATTTGGAAAGGGGACTTTCCTGTTGATTTGTTAACAAAACTATTATAGGCAAATTCAGCATGGGTAATGCCAAATCCCATTGTTTTGGCTTTTCTCCAACAATACACCTCAGCAAATTTCCTAGACTTTGATTGACTACCTTTGTTTGCCCATCTATTTGAGGATAATAGGCACTACTAAACTGTAACTTGGTCCCCATCTTCTTCCATAAAGTCCTCCAAAAATGACTGAGGAATTTAGTATCCCTGTCAGAGGTAATAGTCTTTGGAACACCATGTAGTCGAACAACTTCTGAAAAAAGTAATTCTGCTACCTTCGTTGCATCATTAGTTTTTTTACAGGCAATAAAATGAACCATCTTGGAGAACCTATTAACAACTACAAAAATGGAGTCATTACCTCGTTGAGTATGTGGAAGTCCCAACACAAAGTGCATGCTCAAATTTGTCTATGGGACAGCTGGTACGGGTAAGGGCATATACAACCCTGTATTCTGTGAATGTCCCTTAGCCACTTGGCGGTTCTACACCTTGTTACATACTTAGTTATATCCCTTTTTTATCTTTGGCCAGTAATATTTATCTTCTATCAAGACTATTGTCTTGTCCTTGCCAAAATGTCCAACCAATCCACTACTATGAAATTCTCTGATAATGTTTTCCCTCATAGAGCCAGCTGGTATGCATAGTTTTTTTCCTTTAAAGAGATACCCATCTTGCATAAAATATTCACCCCTAAAGTGATCCAAGTTACCAAATATTGGTGCCTTCAATTGTTCCACAATCTCCCAAAAATCATCATCAGACTCATACAAATTTTTGATGGCATCAAAACCAATCACCTCAGTTTCCATTGTGGTCAAAAGTGCAACACTTCTACTTAACACATTTGCAACCTGATTTTGTTTTCCAGACTTATGCTTCAACACAAACTTATAACCCTACAAGAAAGAGACCCACTTGACATGCCTACTATTCAACTTTTTCTGTGTGTTCAAGTATCTCAATGCAATATGATCTGTAAACAATACAAACTCTTGGGGAACTAGATAATGTCTGTAATGCCTCAATGCTTGAACAATTGCATAAAATTTCAAATCGTAAGTAGAATAATTCTTTCTCACTCCATTCATCTTTTCACTCAAGAAAGCTATAGGTTTTCCAGCTTGGCTAAGCATAGCACCTATTCCCACATGGGAGGCATCACATTCTACTTCAAATACCTTATCAAAATTTGGCAATGCAAGTATAGGTGCTTATGTTACCTTTTGTTTCAAGTACTTAAAGCTCTCCTCAGCATCCTTGGTCCATACAAACTCCCTTCCTTTGGTGCAATCTATTATAGGAGCTATAATACTACTGAAATTTCGAATGAACTTTCAATAGAATGTGACCAAGCCATGAAAACTTTTTACCTCTGTAATGCTTCTTAGACTAGGCCATTCTAGAATTGCCCTGACCTTTTTTGGATCCATTCTGACACCATCTTTAGAAATGGCAAAGCCTAAAAAACCAAACTGTCCTGCATGAACCTACACTTTTTCAAATTGGCATAGAGCTTCTCCTTCCTTAACACACCAAAGATGATCCTCAAGTGTTGTAGGTGCTCTTCTTTGCTATTACTAAATACTAAAATATCATCAAAATAAACTACCACAAACTTACCAATGTAAGGGCATAGTATAGTGTTCATCAATCTCATAAATGTGCTAGGTGCATTTGATAACCCGAATGGCATAACCATCCACTCATATAATCCATCTCCAATCTTAAAGGCTGTCTTCCACTCATCCCCTTCTCGAATCCAGATTTGTTGGCAGCCACTTCGTAGGTCAATCTTGCTGAAATATTTGGCCCCTGCAAGGACATCCATCATGTCCTTCATACGAGGTATAGGAAACTGATACTTGATGGTAATCTTATTAATTGCTCTACTATCAGTACACATCCTCCATGTTCCATCCTTTTTGGGGGTTAACAATGTAGGGACAACACATGGGCTCATGCTCTCTCTCACCACACCTTTACGTATGAGTTCTGTTACTTGCTTATTCATCGCTGCATGTTGTGTTGGATTCATCCTATAAGCTGGTTGGTTGGGTAGAGTTGCTCTTGGAATCAAATCAATATGATGCTGAATATCTCTCTTTGGCAGTAGACCATCAGGTAATTCATTAGGTAAAACATCAATAAATTCTTTCAATAGCTCTGCAACTTCTGGGGGAACTGAAATGTCTTCCTCTTCACCTTTTTTCACTACTAATGCATAGAAACACCCTGTCACCTTCATTTCTTTGACAAGATCTCTTTCAGACAACATGGTCTCACCTTTTCCTTCATCCTTGAGAGGCAATAAAATCACCTTAGAGCCATCCTTCCAAAAGGTATATGTGTTTTTCTCTCCATCATGCATAACTTTTCTATCATACTACCATGGCCTTCCCAATAACACATGACATGCATCCATTGGGACAACATCACACCATATCTCATCCTGATAGATCTTCCCTATGCTAAACTTAATTAGGCATATTTTATCAACATTGACTTCATTTCTCTTTTTAAACCATGCAATATGATATGGATGATGATGTTTTTCACAGTGTAAATTCAATTTTTCTACCATTTCTTTAGAAACCATATTTTCACAACTACCTCCATCAACAATAACTTGACATACCTTGCCACCCGAAGTACATCTGGTTCTGAAGATATTGGTTTGAAGCCATGAACCAGCAGAGCTTTTGGCTTGTGTTTTCTCCTTCTCTGGAATTGCCATTGCTCTTCTCATCATTAGACTTTCTCCCACATCTGGTGGAACCTCTAGTTCTGTCCCTTCCACTTCATGCTGCATTTGAATCATGTTCACCCTAGGTTGTCCTCCTTGATTTCTTTCTTGCATGTTATAATTTGAGCATTCAAATGCCCTATGACCTTCTTCTCCACATCTGAAACAAGTGAAAGGCCTTCTCTGGTTTTCCCATCCTCTACCGCTACCATAATCTCTACCTCTTTGAAATCCCCTTCCTTGTTCTTGATTTGGAGGATCTTGTCGAGTGTCTACTTGTTTTTCCAATCCATGGGATGACTCTCCCCTGCCATAATTTGAACCTCCTCGAAATGGGGTTGATGTACCCCTTATTCCTCCCCTATTCCTCTGATGGTACTGTCTATTTTGTTTTTCTTCAGCCTTTAGAGCTAATTGGTAAGCCTCTTCCATACTGTTGAGTCGATGCATGCTCAATTCATCTTGAATAGAAAATTTTAGGCCATTCACATATCTAGCAGCCATCTGTCCATCAGTTTCTTGATGCTCTATATGTATAGACAGTGTATAAAACTCATTTGTGTAATCTTACACAGAAGAGAGGTTCTGCTTTAAATTTTGAAACCTACAAAAAAAGGGTTTGCGCATAATCTATGGGCAAAAATTTTTCTCTCAACTTCTTCTCCATTTTATTCCATGTCCTGATCTTATCCTTGCCTTTCCTTGTTCATTCCTTTGGAAGATGATCCCACCAAATCATTGCACGACCCTGTATTTGGTGCATGCAAATTTTACATTATTCTCTTCTGTCATGGGTTTCCGTTCAAAAAATTTTCTCATGTCATTCAACTAGTCTATCAACTCCTCTGGTTTAACGCTACCTCCATAATCTGAAACATCTACCTTGATCCCTTCATTTTTCCCTTCTAAGGCCCTGAGCATCCTCTCTTCAAAATTCATGCCTTCTAATTCTTCTTCTTCATGTTCTGTATATTGATTTGCACATCGTCGACCTATCTCTTCATCAGATTCGTCTCCTCCTCTACCCAGTCTTTGGTTTTCCATCTGTGTTGTAAGTTCTATGATTTGCCTTTGTAGATTTTACATTTCTTTATGCATCTGGGCAAGAACGCCTCTTCCTCTTCCTCTCCCAGCCATCTTCCTGCTCTGATACTAGATGATGCAGCACACAATATACACTCAGTAGAATTGTGCCATTAAACATGTGAAAAAAAAAAGATTTGGAAGCTGGAACATAAAATAACTTCTATTCATCAACTCTGCTGCTACAATGAGAGAAAACTCTCTTATATCCAAGAAAACAAAAAAATCAAAAAATTACCTTTTTTGGCATATTTTGACAATTGTCAGATTTTTGCCATTTTAGGTAATTTTACAATGATATCTTGAGAATCCATTTTTTTCCCAAAAAACTCATAAAGCTAAGGTAGGACGAAAAACTAGCTAACATCCTAAATTCAAAACATGAGTTTTGAGTTATTAAAAAATGCAACTTTTAAAAAACTAGAAAAAAACACTAATTTGTCATTTTGAGGGCCAAGATAAAAGTTTCAAGCCTCAAAAAAGTGCCAAGACAAGGTCCAATCAACTAGGGTGGGTTGGGAAACCACTGGCGACCTCATAATGCATCCACTTGTAAAATTTCATAGAAAACCCACATCCAATTCAAAAGTTATGACCTCCGGAAGTCCCTGCATCATTCTCCTCTGGTTAAAAACAATGTAGCTCTTGCAAGTGAGTGTCTTCAAACTGCTGCCATTTCACTGGATCTAACCTCTATACTTCCCACTCTATAATCCACGTGCTATCTGTTGGTGGAAATCCTTCCCACTATACTAAATACTTGTTGTAACGTCCTTGCCGAGTGTAGATAGTGTTCTTATCAAGAACCTGTGCAATATTTTCCTTCTTCTTATGGGGAATGTGGTTGTGCCATGCCACCTCTGATTGACTATTTGTAGCATCATCCTCATGATGGAATGTATATAAATCATAAATATTAAACACAAGAGAAATATCAAGATCCTCTGGTAAACTGACCTCATATGCATTATCATTGATCTTCTTTATAATTCTGCAAGGACCAATTTTCCTATACTTCAACTTGTGATATGTTCCAATAGGAAACTGCTCTTTTCTCAAATATACCATCACTAAGTCACCTTCACTGAATGTTTGATGTTGCCTACTAGTATCCACTGAATTCTTGTACCTCTCATTAATGTCCTGCAACTTCTGTCTCACTTCTTTCTGCAACTGTTGAAGGTGTTCTACAAATGCTTCCCCATCATCACTGACCCTATCTTTTATTGGTAGCTGTACCAAATCTAGAACACCCTGAGGATTCCTGCCATACACAATCTAGAAAGGGGACTTTCCTGTTGATCTCTTAACAAAACTATTATAGGCAAATTCGGCCTAGGGTAATGCCAAATCCCATTGTTTTGGCTTTTCTCCAACAATACACCTCAACAAATTTTCCAGACTCTGATTGACTACCTCTATTTGCCCATCTGTTTGAGGATGATAGGCACTACTAAACTGTAACTTGGTCCCCATCTTCTTCGATAAAGTCCTCCAGAAATGACTGAGGAATTTGGTATCCCTATCAGAGGTAATAGCCTTTGGAACACCATGTAGTCAAACAACTTCTGAAAAAAATATTTTTACTACCCTCGTTGCATCGTTAGTTTTTTTACAGGCAATAAAATGAACCATTTTGGAGAACCTATCAACAACTACAAAAATGGAGTCATTACCTCGTTGAGTATGTGGAAGTCCCAACATAAAGTCCATGCTCAAATCTGTCCATGGGGTAGCTGGTACTAGTAAGGGCATATACAACCCTGTATTCTATGAAAGTCCCTTAGCCACTTGGCAGATTCTACACCTTATTACATACTTAGTTATATCCCTTTTTAACTTTGGCCAGTAATATTTATCTTCTATCAAGGCTATTGTTTTGTCCTTGCCAAAATGTCTAGCCAACCCACTACTATGAAATTCTCTGATAATGTTTTCCCTCATAGAGCCAGCTGGTATGCATAGTTGTTTTCCTTTAAAGAGATACCCATCTTGCATAAAATATTCACTCCTAAAGTGATCCAAGTTACCAGATACTGGTGCCTTCAATTGTTCCACAATCTCCCAAAAATCATCATCAGACTCATACAAATTTTTGATGGCATCAAAACCAATCACCTCAGTTTCCATTGTGGTCAAAAGTGCAACACGCCTACTTAATGCATCTACAACCTAATTTTGTTTTCTAGACTTATGCTTCAACAAAAAGTTATAACCTTGCAAGAAAGAGACCCACTTGGCATGCCTACTATTCAACTTTTTCTGTGTGTTCAAGTATCTCAGTGCAATATGATCTGTAAACAATACAAACTCCTGGGGAACTAGATAATGTCTCCAATGCCTCAATGCTTGAACAATTGCATAAAATTCCAAATCATAAGTAGAATAATTCTTTCTCACTTCATTCAGCTTTTCACTAAAGAAAGCTATAGGTTTTCCAGCTTGGCTAAGCATACCACCTATTCCCACATGGGAGGCATCACATTCTACTTCAAATACCTTATCAAAATTTGGCAATGCAAGTATAGGTGCTTCTGTTACCTTTTGTTTCAAGTACTTAAAGCTCTCCTCAGCATCCTTGGTCCATACAAACTCCCTTCCTTTGGTGCAATCTATTATAGGAGCTACAATACTACTGAAATTTCGAATGAACTTTCGATAGAACGTGGCCAAGCCATGAAAACTTTTTACCTCTGTAATGTTGCTTGGACCAGGCCATTCTAGAATTGCCTTGTCCTTTTTTGGATCCATTCTGACACCATCTTTAGAAATCACAATGCCTAAAAAAACCAAATCATCCTGCATGAACCTACACTTTTTCAAATTGGCATAGAGCTTCTCCTTCCTTAACACACCAAAGATGATCCTCAAGTGTTGTAGGTGCTCTTCTTTCCTGTTACTAAATACTAAAATATCATCAAATTAAACTACCACAATTTTACCAATGTAAGGGCATAGTATAGTGTTCATCAATCTCATAAATGTGCTAGGTCCATTTGATAACCCAAATGGCATAACCATCCACTCATATAATCCATCTCCAGTCTTAAAGGTGTCTTCCACTCATCCCCTTCTCGAATCTAGATTTGGTGGTAGCCACTTCATAGGTCAATCTTGCTGAAATATTTGGCCCCTGCAAGGACATCCATCATGTCCTCCATATGAGGTATAGGAAATCGATACTTGATGGTAATCTTATTAATTGCTTTGCTATCAGTGTACATCCTCCATGTTCCATCCTTTTTTGGGGTTAACAAAGCAAGTACAACACATGGGCTCATGCTCTCCCTCACCACACCTTTACTTATGAGTTTTGTTACTTGCTTATTCATCTCTACATGTTGTGTTGGATTCATCCTATAAGCTGGTTGGTTGGGTAGAGTTGCTCCTGGAATCAAATCAATATGATGCTGAATATCTCTCTTTGGCGGTAGACCATCAGGTAATTCATTAGGTAAAACATCAACAAATTCTTTCAATAGCTCTGCTACTTCTGGGGGAACTGAAATGTCTTCCTCTTCACCTTTTTTCACTACTAATGCATAGTAACACCTTGTCACCTTCATTTCTTTGACAAGATCTCTTTCAGACAATGTGGTCTCACCTTTTCCTTCATCCTTTAGAGGCAATAAAATCACCTTAGAGCCATCCTTCCAAAAGGTGTATGTGTTTTTCTCTCCATCATGCATAACTTTTCTATCATACTGCCATGGCCTTCCCAATAACACATGACAGACATCCATTCGGACAACATCACACCATATCTCATCCTGATAGATCTTCCCTATGCTAAACTTAATTAGTCATCTTTATCAACAGTGACTTCATTTCCATTTTTAAACCATGCAATGCGATATGGATGAGGATGTTTTTCACAGTGTAAATTCAATTTTTCTACCATTTCTTTAGAAACCATATTTTCACAACTACCTCCATCAACAATAACTTGACATACCTTGCCACCCAAAGTGCATATGGTTCTGAAGATATTGGTTTGAAGCCATGAACCAATAGAGCTTTTGGCTTGTGTTTTCTCCTTCTCTAGAATCACCATTGCTCTTCTCATCATCAGACTTTCTCCCACATCTGGTGGAACCTCTAGTTCTGTCCCTTCCACTTCATGCTGCATTTGAATCATGTTCACCCTAGGTTGTCCTCCTTGATTTCTTTCTTGCATATTATAATTTGAGCATTCAAATGCCCTATGACCTTCTTCTCCACATCTGAAACAAGTGAAAGGCCTTCTCTGGTTTTCCCATCCTCTACCGCTACCATAACCTCTACCTCTTTGAAATCCCCTTCCCCATTCTTGATTCGGAGGATCTTGTCAAGTGTCTACTTGTTTTTCCAATCCATGGGATGACTCTCCCCTGCCATAATTTGAATCTCCTCAAAATGGGGTTGATGTACCCCTTCTTCCTCCCCTATTCCTCTAATGGTACTGTTTGTTTTGTTTTTCTTCAGCCTTTAGAGCTAATTGGTAAGCCTCTTCCATACTGTTGAGTCAATGCATGCTCAATTCATCTTGAATAGAAAATTTCAGGCCATTCACATATCTAGAAGCCATCTGTTCATCAGTTTCTTGATGCTCTATACATATAGACAGTGTTTAAAACTCATTTGTATAATCTTGCATAGAAGAGAGGTTTTGCTTTAAATTTTAAAACCTACGAAAAAGGGTTTGTGTATAATCTATGGGCAAAATTTTTTATCTCAACTTCTTGTCTATTTTATTCCATGTCCTAATCTTATCCTTGCCTTTCCTTGTTCATTCCTTTTGAAGATGATCCCACCAAATCATTGCATGACCCTTTAATTTGGTGCATGCAAATTTTACCTTCTTCTCCTCTATCATGGATTTCCATTCAAAAAAATTTCTCATGTCATTGAACCAGTCTATCAACTCCTCTAGTTTAAGGCTACCTGCATAATCTGAAACATCTACCTTGATCCCTTCATTTTTCCCTTCTAAGGCCCTGAGCATCCTCTCTTCAAAACTCATGCCTTCGAATTCTTCTTCTTCATGTTCTGTATCTTGATTTGCACCTCCTCGACCTATCTCTTCATCAGATTCATCTCCTCCTCTACCCAGTCTTTGGTTTTCCATTCGTGTTGTAAGTTATACAATTTGCCTTTGCAGATTTTGCATTTCTATATGCATCTGGGCAAGACCGCCTCTTCCTCTTTCTCTCCCAGCCATCTTCCTACTCTGATACTAGATGATGCATCACACAATATACACTCAGTAGAATTGTGCCATTAAACATGTGAAAAAAAAAGATTTGGAAGCTGGAACATAAAATAACTTCTATTCATCAACTCTACTGCTACAATGAGAGAAAACTCTCTTATATCCAAGAAAACAAAAAAATCAAAAAATTACCTTTTTTTGGCATATTTCGACAATTGTCAGATTTTTGCCATTTTAGGTAATTTTACAATCATATCTTGAGAATCCAATTTTTTCCCAAAAAACTCATAAAGCTAAGGTAGGACGAAAAACCAACTAACATCCTAAATTGAAACATGAGTTTTGAGTTATTAAAAAAATCAACTTTTAAAAAACTAGAAAAAAACACTAATTTGCCATTTTGAGGGCCAATATGAAAGTTTCAAGCCTCGAAAAAGTGCCAAGATGAGGTCCAACTGACTAGGGTGGGTTGGGAAGCCACTGGCAACCTCATAATGCATCCACCTATAAAATTTCATAGAAAACCCACATCTGAGTCAAAAGTTATGACCTTCGGAAGTCCCTGCATCATGAATGTGTTAGGGAAGTTATATGAGAAACCCTCTGTTCTAATAAAATATTTTTGATGAAAAAATTATTTAATATGAAGATGTCTAAAACTGCTTCAACTACTGATCATTTAAATGAATTTAATACAGTTGTGAGTATGTTGAACTCTGTAAAAATTGACTTTGATGATGAAGTTAGGGCTCTACTTATTTTGTGCTCCTTACCAGAGAGTTGGAATAGCCTAGTGATGGTTGTAAGCAACTCAGTCTCTAACAATGCCAAGTTGAAGTTTGAGGATGTTTTAGGAGTAATCCTTAATGAGGAAATGCAACAGAAAAGCTCTGGAGAGTCTTCTACTTTAGGGAATTCTCTGGTGGTGGAGAGTAGAGGGAGACACAAATATAGAGGAAAAGGAAATCATGGAAAGTCAAATGGTCCTAGCAGGTCAAAATCAAAGATCAAGATGGAATGCTAGCACTGTGGAAAGATTGGGCATGTTAAAAAAGATTGTTTGGCTCTTCAAGGAAAGAAGAATAATTAGGAAAACACCAAGGAGGTAAATGTGGCATCAGGTAATGTTTGTCAGGATGCATTAATTCTCTCCATGGATAATATTGTTGAGTCTTTGGTTTTAGAATAAGGGGCTTCTTTTCATGCTACACCGCATAGGCATTATTTTATTGATTATGTTTAAGGGGATTTTGGACATGTTTATCTTGGTGATGATGTGCATTGCAACACATTAGTCCAAAAGGATGTGTTCAGGTCAAGATGTAGAATGGGAACACTTGTCTATTGAAGGATGTCAGGCATGTTCCCAAGTTGAGACAAAATTTGGTATCCACAGGGCAACTAGGTAGTGAAGGTTGTATGGTGATTTTTATAGTAGATTCTTGGAAGGTGACCAAGGGTGCTCTTGTGGTAGCAAGAGGTAAGAAGGTTGGTACGTTGTATTTATCTAGTAATGTTGATTATGTTAATTTAGTTGTTGCAGAAGCATATGCAACTTTGTGGCACTATAGGCTTGGTCACATGAGCCAAAAGGGCATGAATATTTTGAAGGATAGGTTACCCAGATTGAAAGAAATTGATTTAGCTTTTTGTGAAGACTGCATGTATAGAAAATAGAAAAGGGTAAAGTTTCTCAAAGTTGGACCATAGAAAAAGGAGAATAAGTTGGAGCTGGTTCATTCAGATGTATGGGGGTCATGTCAGGTATCTTCTATTGGTGGTTCATCTTATTATGCAACATTTATTGATGATGCAACTAGGAAAGTTTGGGTGTATGGAATTAGGAGAAAATATGATGTGTTTGATACATTTAAAAGATGGAAAGCCTTGGTTAAGAACGAAACAAGTCTCAAGTTAAAATGTGTCAGGTCAAATAATGGTGGAGAATATTGCAGCAATGAATTTTTTAGTACTATTCTAGGGATGGAATCTGTAGACAGAGGATAGTTCTAAGAACTCCACAACAAAATGGAGTGTCAAAAAGAATGAACATGACTATCATGGAGTGTTCTAGGAGCATGAGGTTGCATGTAGGACTGCCCTTTGAGTTTTGGGCAAAAGTACTAAACACTATTGTATATCTAATCAATAGAGGACCTTCATTGACCTTGGATGGAGGCATACCTAGGGAAGACTGGTCTGGTAAGAAGGTTGATTATTCATTTCTTAAAGTATTTGGTTGTCAAGCCTTTATTCATATTGATAAAGATGATAGGACCAAGTTAGAGGCTAAATTTGAAAAATGCATCTTTATTGGTTATGGTGAGGATGATTTTGGTTTTTGAATTTGGAGTCTTAAGGACAAGAAAATCATTTGGTCTATGGATGTGGTCTTTAATGAAAAATTCATGTACAAATAGTAGCTGCAGATTAGAGAGAGGAATCGAAAAATGAGTACACATTGTTGGAGGACATTGTAGATAGTAAAGTGTCCAAGCAAATAGTTCAGACACTTATTCCACAATAATCCCAAACTCCTAAGGTAAGGAGATCTTCTAGGGTAAGAAGGGAACCTGCATGTTTTTCTCCATCTCTTAATTATTTATTACTCACTAACAATGGAGAGCCAGAGTGCTTTGAGGAAGTAATGTAGGTAGATGCTAGGAAGAAGTGGGAATAAGCCATGGATGAGGAGCATCAATCTCTCATGGAAAATTAGACTTGGGATTTGGTAAACCCACCTGAAGGTAAGGAGCATTGCAAAACAAGTGGGTGTATAGAGTCAAAGAGGAGGATGGAAGCAAAAAAAGGTACAAGGCTTGGTTGGTAGTCAAGGGGTTTGCACAGAAAAAAGGTTTTGATTTCAATGAGATTTTTTGTCCAGTGTTTAAAATGACTTCTATTAGGACTATTCTTGGGATAGTAGTAGTGGAAGATTTGCACTTAGAACAACTAGATGTGAAGACTGCATTCCTTCATGGTGATTTGGAGGAGGACTTATACATGAAGCATCCATAGGGATATGAGGTCATAGGGAAGGAGATCATGGTGTGCAAACTGAAGAAGAGCTTGTATGGCTTAAAACAAGCTCCACAACAGTGGTACAAGAAATTTGATAGTTTTATGATGGAGCAGAGATACTCCAGGGGTCAATAAGATCATTGCATGTATATCAAGAAATTTGATGATGGCAGTTATATTATTTTGTGTCTGTATGTGGATGACATGTTGGTTGCAAATAAGAATGTATGTAGGAAATAAAGGTACTCAAGGAAAAACTTAGTAATTCCTTTTCTATGAAGGATTTGGGGGCAACAAAACAAATCCTTGGAATTTAAATATCTCAGGATAGGACGGAAAGAAATCTTTCTTTATCTCAGGAAGAGTACATTAAGAAGGTCTTGGAGAGGTTTAGTATGTAGGATGCTAAACCGGTTGGGACTCCTTTGGCAATCCATTTCAAGTTATCAAAGGAGCAGTGTCCCAAGACAGAGGAGGAGAAAATCTAGATGATCAAGGCACCTTACTCATCAGTAGTTGGTAGCTTGATGTATGCGATGGTGTGGACTAGGCCAGATATTGCTCATGTAGTGGGACCAGTGAGTAGGTACATGAGTGATCCTAATAGAGAGCACTAGTAGGTAGTGAAGTGGATCCTTCAGTATTTGAGAGGGACCATGGAGATAGTTCTTTTCTATAGTGGATTGAACACCACTTTGCATGGTTATGTAGATTCAAACATGGCTGGAGATTTGGACAGCAAGAGGAGTATGATAGGTTATGTATTTACTATGGGTGACACAACGGTGAGATGGATTTCATGACTACAGAAACTTGTGGCTTTGTCAACCACAGAGGTTGAGTATGTTGTGGCCACAAAGGCAAGCGAAGAGATGATTTGGTTGTAAAATTTTTTTGAAGAGTTAGGGCATAAGTAGGAGGAAGGGAAACTATATAGTCATAGTCAGAGTACTATATAGCTAGCAAAGGACTCTGCCTTCCACTCAGGATGAAGCATATATAGTTGAGGTACCATTTCATCAGGACAACTTTGGAGGAAGAGAAGTTGAAGCTAGAGAAGATTCATACCAGTCAAAATCCTGCAGACATGCTGACTAAAGTGGTCACAAGGGAGAAACTTAAGCTATGTTTAGCTTTGGTTGGCCTTCACAAATGACAGTGAAGGGTTGAGAAGATTTTTTAGAGGAAATCAGTCTCTAAGTGGGAGATTGTTATGTTATGGAGCCTATTTTCATATTACAAAGTATTTCAAATAATATATTTCAAATACTATACACTCTTAATATATCCTCACCGAAGTTTGGGGGTGGTAGTCCTTGAAAAAAAAATTAGGATCCCCTTTTTTTTGTAGGTATAGATATGTGCGGATCCCCTTTTTTTTATAGGTATAGATATGTGCAGATCCCCTTTTTTCACGAGTATAGATATGTGTTTTATTTATACTTTTATATGGGTGGAATCATCACCCATGATTAATGGGAATTGTTATGGGTTGACTTGGCCCGTGGTTTGGTACCCATTACTTTGTAAAACTACTATGTCGGTTACCTATTGATATAATTATAAATAGAAGGACATATAGTATGTAAAATATAGGAAGGATTGAGAAGGTGAATAGAGTGTGTGAATTCAAGTTTGAATTTGGGAGAGTTTGTTGAGCGCAACTCCAAACAATATTTGTGCATTGTAATTGTGAGAAGACTAATCTGAGCAAGTGTTTCTTGATGGACGTAGCCCACATTGGGTGAACCACGTTAATTCCTGTCTTCATATAGTGCAGTTTTTATTTTTGTTCTTTATTTATCTGTCTTCATAATTCTTGTTGCTACGATTATGAGAAATTATTCTACATTGATTTCTGCTTTATTTCTAACAGAATATGTACAAACCATTAAATGCTTTGGGGGATGAGTTAGGAATGCTTTGTTCTTGAGTGATTTGGTACAACATAATGCTAGATTCAAGTTTACAGTTCAACCAATGCATCAAAAAACATTAATTAAAGTGCTAGGACAATATATTAAAACATCCATACAAAATAACATGAAACAAATGAGAAAAAGTGTAATGATACACACTTTTCTCCTTTTATAATAATAAAAGAAAATATGCACTTCAACTAATATATATCATAGTCATTGATTTGCATGCAAATTTTTAACATGTCTAGAGATAATGACCTTGATTATATTAATTAAGGCTGGAAACATTAACTTACATATTTATAACTATATAATAATCTACCCTAAGAGTGACTAATAGAGTAAGATTATGACCCAAAACTCTCTATGCTACATTGTACGATAATAGTCACCTCTACCTATTAGTGTATTATTTTTTACTTGCATAAAATTAAAGTAGAAATTCTAACATTAGGAAAATCATAAATATAAGCACGGTTTACTTGCTACCAACTTTAGGTGCAATGGTCAAAACTAACCTGGACCTTGATCTATGCCTCAATGGTCCCTAAAGCCATGGTAGGGGACTTTGGAGCTAAATTTCACAGTCGATCCTACCTATCAAGCAATTTTTTTGAAATATTCAAAGTTGTCTTTCAAATATTTTTTTTTAAATATCTCTTTATAAAAATTTGATGGTCTATCCAAAATCTTGCCATTCATCTGACATAATCCTTCTAAAATTTTAATTGTATTTTATAGTAAAAATACGAATATACGACCATCAAATTTAGCCCTCTAATAGAGCCCATGAACTCTTGAAAATATTTTTATTTCCATCTATGATAGCGTGTTTGTTAAAAATTTAAGAAGAAAACTAGTTCTTTCACTGAAAAATGAATTCACATTTTCCTCGAATCACTCTAGTAAGCCTTTCTATTTTCAAACATTAACCGCTACTAAGTTTTAAATTAGCACATATAAATTAGTCCAACTGCAGTGCGTCTGGACAAACTTACACAACTTACAAATTCATAAAGATGACACAAAACAACAGTTGCAAAGACAAGTGAATGAATCCATTGTCATCTATGTTCAACGAAGGTTGGTTTCATCTTCTCATTTTTCTACCCCACGATGAATTATAGCCCAATCTTCTTGTAAACAACTCCATTAGTTGAGCTTCCCACACATAGTTGCTACTCTCTGATCCTCCCACACCATCGCTAAATTCCAACCTGTTTTTGCAATCAGTAGTCATAGAATTCTTATATTCAAAGACTAGTATATATAACATAAATAGTCCTAAGCGTGTATATATATATAAATTAACAGTCATGACTAAGTGGAAGGATCCGATGTCACCAAATTTTGGTCAAAATGAGAATGACTCAACTTCGGACCAACTCAAGGATCAAATCTGCTTTTCCACCTAAGTACCCTCACAAATTGCAAGAGTGATGATAAGGTGCATGAGTCTTGGAGTCTCCATAACTAGTTGTCAATGTAAATTCTCTATTAACCCACAGTTATAACGAAGTCATCAACCATTCGATTAAATTGAGACCAGGACTTGCTAGCTACAACTAATACATACTCATTTATATATACATACACAAGCTAAAACATATTTACAGACATATCCATAAATAGAATACAACATCTAGACATTGACTAAACATGCAGTATGGATTGAGAAGAAAGCAACCTCTCTCGTAATCATCTTGTTGCAATGAAGACGACATCATCCCATTAAAATGTAAACAAAAACCAACTAAGATAGGCTTATCTGACGACAGTCATGGAGCTTCACTCTAACCAAGGCCTTGAAATTGATTAGTACCTTTCACTTCCCCGTACCACTTATGACTTAGGGTACTAGTTCGCAAAGTCTTCTTTGTCATCGGCTCACACACACAAAGTTCTTATCTATCCACATTTGACAAACAAGAATCGCATTATGGATGTGACATTACAGGATGTATTGCTACATACACAAAATTTCAATTACAGAATTCAACACTTTGGAGGTCAAGCAAAGATAATGTCAAGACATGCAACCACAACCATACAATAATTTAGTCATCAGCTTAAAACCATAACATGTGAGGGCATAAGGAGGTATTTCATATAGAAAAAAAAAAAAGATCTATCAAGAGTAGAGAGGGTAATTACATTAATTTTTTTTTATTTATCATTTGATAAAAGAGAGACTATATTTCATCGTCCATTTGACATTTGGACATTAAGAGTCTTCATCCTCCTCTTCCACTTGAGGCAATGGCCATGGGAGATGCCCAGCTTCACAATAAAATCTAAACCTCTGGAAAGCTTGTATACCATCCATTGAGACATCATATTTGCGCAATGCAGATTTCAATCTCTGCCAACTTTGTGACTTCAATTTCTTTTCCTCGGCCCTCTTTTCACTCTTGCCGGCATGTTGGGAATTCACTAGTTCTTTCAATTCTTGTATTTCTTTCTTGAGGGCATCTAGTTCCATTAATAATGCTTCATCTAACTTACCATTCTTTTCTTTCACAACTGGGATCAAGTTCTCTATTCCTGCCACTTCACTGCTTTCAGAATAATCTCTTTCCGACATCATTTGGTCATTTGCACATTCCTTCAATTTCATTCCCTCCATGTTGTTGCTTTTAGGAACCTCTATATTTTTAGAATTTGTAGCATCCTTCCCTTTGACCTCCTCTTCTAATTTCTCTGTTGGCGAGTCTTTGTTTTCAGAACCCTTTGAATGTTTAGCCATATCTGTTCCATTGGAAGTCGCAGCTATCTTTTCACCCTTATTGGTCTCTATAATCCACTTCACTTTATTTATGCAGTGCTCAACAATCGCTCGTAGTGACGGTCCGTTGGCCCTTGATTCTGATTCTGATTCTGATCTTGAATTAATTTTATAGTTTTTAAGAAAATCAATCCACTTCCATATCTGCAAAAAATGTGAGCGAGCTTCACTAGAATTATTTAAACCTATTAAGGACGAATTATTTTGATTCTGAATTAAGGGCGCACTATATATATAATTAACATTGCTAGATTTAAACCTATGCATACCTGTACAAGGATATTTATATTTTCTTCAAATTCCTAGCATATAAATATCCAAGTAATCAACTGAACCTGCCATCCATCCAAATGCTTGGTTTGATTGTTCATAATGAAGATATTCTAGACTAGTTGATGGTAGGTAAGCAAATGCTTCCACTCTCGAGGCAATTTTCGGAAATCTGTAGCCAGTTTTTGAAAGTGGCAAAATGCGTCTTGCTCTCCTTCGCTGTATCTCATGAACAACAACTCCCTTATTGGAATTAAATCTGTTATGAGATTTAACTCACTAAAACTTTGGTCCCCTACGCAAAAACTTGCCTTTATTTAATGTTATTCAGTGAATCATAGAATTTGTATGCATATTTATAATCTAGACGCACTAAAATTACCTTCTACTGCATCTGATTGTGGCGGAGCATTTATTTTGGTCGTTGTTTGTAGTGAGCTACTAGTTGCATCTATAAATATATACCAAACAATATATTAGTGCTTGGATGACAAACGAAAGTCAATAATAGTTCTATAGATGGCATTATCAACAATATTTCTAATACATTTTCTAAAAAAAACTACGAATGGGAGCGGACATGGACAAGGACGGAGCAGACAATGGTAGAGATTTTTTGTAGGGCGGGAGTAGGTTACCCCTGCAAGGAGAGGATGACAATGGAGAAGAGGATGGCGATGGTGGATTTGATGAATGGTATCTCTGTGCGGAAGAAGAAGAGGAGGAATCTCTCTTGGATATCTGGCTAGAGGTGCAGCGGTCTGTGTGCGGAAGGCACCTTCTGTGGCTCCTTTAAATTCTAATTTTTCTGGGCTTTGTGGGGTGCTAAAGCAACGTTTCCTTACTCCTCCAATGGCCCCTGCAAAGGATGCTAGGGTTTCTGCTAAGGGAAATGTGTTTGGAGCGTTGGAGCCCTCTCATTCCCTTGTAGCAGCCTCTTGCCGTGTTGATATTGGATTGAGGTCTGACCATTTGGAAGTCACCCTTGTTTTTCTTGTTTCCAATCAAGTAAATTTGAATGACTGTGTTTCACCTTTGGATGTGGTGAACCCTGCTAGGGTGTTTCCGCCTTATATGTTGCAGGGTTGTCGTGGAGAGGGTACTCCTACTCTAGGTCCCCTTTCTAAGCAAGTTTTGCAGGATTCCAATCTTAACCTGTAAATCAACTCATCAGCTAATGAAAATCAATCTAGAGATCCCTTGGCTCAATCGTTGGTGGGGGATTCCTCTTCTTCTTTGCATGCTTCTGACATTTGTTCGGGTGTTTCTCCAAATGCTTCAGATGGTTCTTGCATCTTTCTATAGGCCCTTGATGATGATGTTGACAAAGCTATTGTATGCATGGAGAATGCCCTTATAGGGAGATTCTCAGGGTTTCGCCCAAATATTGATGTGGCTAGAAAATGGGCTAAAAAAAGATGGGGTCAATCTAATCAAATCAGTGTGGCTGCCATGTCTAATGGATTTTTCCTTTTCTCCTTCCAATCTTTTGAGGAAAGCAAGATTATCCTGCAAGGAGGTCCTTGGTTCCTTAGCTCCTGGTTTTGATGCAGCCAAGGAAAATTTCAATAGGGTTTCTATTTGGGTTAGGCTCCCAGGGTTTCCTTTAGAGTACTAGACTGAAGCCATAATCTGAGGTATAGCAAATGCTCTAAGTCAGTTTTTATCTATTGACAATGTTACTAAATCTATGAAATATCTAATTTTTGCTAGATTTTGTGTGAGTGTTTATATTGATAAGGTACTGCCTGAAGTCATTAAACTATGCTCCAAATTTGGTATTTAGGAGCAGGAAATTATTTATGAGTCATCTTCGTAGGTTTCTTTGCTTTGTCATAAAGCTGGGAACTTCTCCAATTCTTGTAACTAAACTCATGAGCATGGGAAAGAGTGTGAGAATAATGATAATAAATGTTATGTTATAAGGAATGAAAGAAAAGTTAAGAATATTGTTATGGTTGGTCTTGGTGGAAATAAACAGGTGACTCCTTTGAAGGATAAGAATAGGCGTCCTTTGGATGAGCTTGGTTCAGCTTCTAAAAAAGGCAAGACAACTCAATTTCCTCATTAGAGTTCTTTGGTGAGGTTTGGTTTTAAATCACCATGATATTGATTAGGGCTGCCCATTTGCTGCGGCCTTGTTGTGTTTAAGGCTTGTTTTTTTGTTGTTTCTTGTCTCTTGTTATAGTTGGTTCTTTCTTGATTCATGAGGTTGTAGTTTGTTCTTGTTGTATAAGGTGTAGAGGCCCTTTCAAAACCCTTTCCGGTTCATAGCTCTGGCTAAAAGTGCTTATAATAATCAAAAGCAATATTTCTACGAATGTCATTTTGAACAATGAAGTCAAGCATAGTTATAATATACAGCACGTTCAATGTGAAAATTTTGAAACAAGCCTACAGTTCCTTACCCAATCTGAGCAATATAATAACTGTAGGAAAAGCCAAACCACTTGCAACATATAAGAAAGCTTACTATATCATTCACATTCAGAAACAAAATAATCTTACTGTCTTAACAGCGATCAACACATACAGCAAAAGAAACTAGATACTATATTAATCTTTCTGGAAAAACTGCAGATATACTCTGTCTTCTTCTCACACATTACAGAATTATATCAAACAGTGCACAGCTTCTCTATTAAATAGAGTTCACAGCCCAAAGCAAACTAAAGAAAAAACAGTCTAAAAATAAAACCAAGTAATCGCCGATCATGCATATAGCATGCAGTTTACAAACATTTTAAAAATAAACCACTGATCATGCATACAGCATGCAGCTTACAATAGCTATTTAGAAACAATTTAACTATCTCCTAAAACGTGAGCATCAATTATCAACACAGTGCTCCAATCATTTGGATGAATGGCAGATAGTTTGGTTTTGAAAAAAGCAAAAAACATTTTTATTGTATATTTATAAATTTATAATGTTTCTTCTTTAATAATCACTTTGCATTGATATTTGCTTTGAATGCTCGCCGCTTTTCCTTTATCATAAAGAAAATAAGTGAGTTGGAATAGCAGAGAACAAATTTAAAATTGTAAATTGGCTTTGACACAAAAAGTATTGAGATCCTAACCTGTTCCAATTGCACCCTGTATATCTATGACAGCCATTTCAGGTGTTTGTGTTTCCCGTTGAGCTTCACATGTTTCTGAGTTGTTACACGAAACAATGTTTATTATTAGATGCTCCCAATGATAACATTAACAAAGTATAAAGTATTTAAATCATTTTTCTATATTTGACGTATGTTTATGCCTTAATCAACACTCTTGCCTTGCATAGAAGGATTTGAGTCAATCAAACTACTAAAACGTCGATAAGGATCTGTGTCATAGAATGCAGGAAACATAGCACGATAAGCCTCATCTATTTCTGGTGTAAGTGTAGAGTCATCTTGTGCATCTGCTTCTGAATTTAGATGGCCTTCGTTAGTTTGTATTTTGAATACACCCAACTGTCGTTCCAAAAAATTCTTTGATTGGACTTGATCTGGGTCAGGGAGGTCTAATGGCAGTTGTATTATCTTTTTTAAATACTTATCTGCCAGTTGCTTACTATTTTTCAAGGATTTATCTCCATACTTTTTCATTATGGCCCGTTGGATCAAGGTTTTATCCATTCCTAGAACGACATTAATTTTGCAGACAGCTAATACAAGATTAATAGCCGATAAAACCTGTGTAGCATAGAAAAACTGTTTTAGCACAATTTCAGTTGCATAGAGAGTATAAATTTTGTTTTGAAAATAAATAACTTGTAAATTTACCTGAAGAATGACAGACTCCTGACATCGGTCAAGATCATCAACAAATACAATTGTTCTAAGATTAGCACTGGGTATAGAACTGGCCAATATCTCTCCACTGTATTTAGAAGATAGCAATGAAACAATGCAAGACCCTGTTATGAAATGCCATATGTAGATAGCAGCAGTGCAGAGACAATAAGGCTTTTTGCTAATTTCCTCTTTCAAAAAAGTAATATCAGAGATTACCCGTTCCTGATAACCAAGCTTTTCAGTGTGGTCTGGAAGTTTTATATAATTCATTAATTGAGCACTTACTGGATTTACAGTGCTCATCACTTTCTTTACCAGAGTCCATACCAAAATGACTAGAGATAGAGGAACAGATGCGAATTTTAGCTCTACTGATTCCTTGATCTGGTATCTATCCAGCAGCAGCCATACGATCAATGTAAAAGAGGTGGCCAATAGAACTGCAAGGAGGCATGGAAAAATTATTTCAATCCAGATAAGCTGTTTCTGATTTCTCCAAGTATTTCTGAAACATGTGCTCAACCATTGGGCCTCTGTCATTATTCCTTCCATTCCTTTTGTGATTTCCACTGCCATGCCCGCCAATGCTTCTGATTCATTCCTGTATTTCCATGCGTTATATCGGACAGTTAAAATAGCAGGCACACTTCCCTCTGTTGGAGAATCAATTTCTGTCTGTGATTGTTGAGCTTTTCCTTTCAACGGAGAACATGAAACCACACTTCCCTTTGCTGGAGAATCAATTTCTGACTGTCATTGTTCACCTTTTACTTTGAACTGAGAACGAAAATTAGGAAATAGTTAGACAAAAATATTACAACAAAAGGCAATACTGACAACTTTTCTCAAGCTGAGAAATTTACCATGCCACTGCTATCCATAGCAGCGGCCAGTGATTTAAATATATGATGATATTTAGCATCGTACTTTTCTAAAAAGTTACCAAGTGAGTGTCCTTCCTGGTAAACAACCACATTCGACATTGAGTTAGCCATTGATTTAGCGGAAACGGTTGAAGGGAAAGAGTTGTATTATTTTCTAAATTTAAATTCGGTTTGCCCGATATTTTATTTTTTTATCTTCATCCAGCTTTCCACTATCTTCTTCTTCATAATCTGAAAGAAATTATTTTCTGATTTCGTGTCATTGACCAATAAATCTATGCTTGTCTCGATTTGGTGGTATTTCTGTTTGCCCTTTTCTGTATGTTCTAAAATTTGAAAACGGGGAAAACTTGAACTTGTCGTTTTGGAACTTGTCATTTCGGATGGTAACAATGCCAGTTGTGCAGCTGTCTTCAACAAAATGCCGTGTCTGTAATGAACAAAAGCGAGCTAGACTTTAGGCCAAACATATTAACATTTTGAGTAAACAGAAGATTTTTTTTTTGTTTTGAACGTAGGATTTTAGATTTACCTGTACCATGAGACTCGATTTTCCCATACCACAACTACCAAAAATACCCACTGTAATAGGAGGTTTTAAAAAAGGGTTCAAAAGCAATGTGTCATGTCCCCATATTAAGGCATTGTCTAAATTAAAGATTTAAACATTACCGATAAGACGAAGAAATCACTTCCGTCAAATACAATGTTAGTCATCGATGATTTATATAATAATATTATTGATAATGATATTAAATAATATTATTTTATATATGTATTTATTGTATTTATGAATAATAAATATAAAGGTAATTATAATTATAATATAAGATATTAAATATAATATATAATATAAATATGAGTGATTTAAATGTTATTATACTATGTTATCATCTTATATAGATAGAAATAAAATATTATAAATTAATTAATATAAATATTAAATCTTAAATATAATAAAGAGACGTATCTCTTATAAGAGAGGAAGTTAAGTCATATAAGACAAAGATTTATTAAATAAAGGATATTAATTCTCATAAGATATGATCCTTATATGGACGGAGTTTCATAAAGATACAAGGAATTAAGAGTTTTAAAAGCAGTGAATATATTATAAATTAGAGTCAGCGACTATTATATGGCCAAAAAAATAATGAAACAAAGACTTACAATGGTTCCATGAAGCCAACCGGTATGTATGAAAGGGTGCGATTTCACCTTCCAAAGATACTACTGGGATATAAGGAGAATATCATCGAATGGAAAATCAGGGGGGGATCTCATAAAAAAAACCATTGCAGACTTATATCTTGGTTCGTAGATCTCATCAGAAGATAACAAAGTGTTGGAATATTCATATATTAATATTCAAGCATTCCTCAAGGCCGAAGTGCATGATATCACTCAATGATCAAAGGACATTCAAGCATTTGTTCTCAGCAATACCAACTACATCCTAACTGCAACAAGGAACTCTAAAAGCATTTTCATACAGAGAATAAATCGCAGCAACCCAGAAATAACATTATCTAATCTGGTTTCTTTCCTTTGCATAGTTATAGATATCATTGATCGAATAAGTATCAACCAGTCTGATAATATACAGTTGAAATTTGTGAATAAGGTTGAGAGATTTTGGCTTGTGAAAAGGGGACATTACACAATGCAGCAAGACCATGTGCAAAGTCACTTCTTCCTGTAAAATTAGGAATAACTAGTTTGGATAAGCTCAAAAAAAAGTTAAGCATTCTTTTTGCTTTAGAAAAGAAGACGTAATATATTTACACAGATTGTCAGATGTAGTTGGTTGATCATTTCCCTGTTCTGCAATGCTTTGAATTTGCTTGCAAACTGCAGACAAGCAGGCGCACTATAATAATACAATATCTGGTGTCATAAATATAATTAAATAAACATGAAATATTATAAATTTATTGGAATACCTGTCTCAACATTATGTTTCTTCTTTGGGCTTAAAGTAGTTGTCCACTTGTGATCTTTAATGTCCCCGATTTGAGAATCCCTACTAAGCAACTCTTTGGTCATCTCAACATCACCCAGACATGCAGCGGTCCTTAACAAATTGTTTTCCTTCCCTACTTTTTCAGTGAAATGCTCTTTTTGTTGTAAGAGAAATTTTTTGAGAGGAGAATCGTTTAGCTGTTGGTTTGCAATGCCTAACCCTGCAGCGGATGCCCACAGCAAAAGTAATTTCTTTTCATCAGAGTCAAACTTCTTTAACAACACTTCAGCAGCTACTATTGCTTGGTCTTCAAACTTGTTCTTCACAGCACAATGAAGTGCCGTTCGTCCGTCACTATCTCTGCGAGTCCTCCTTTAGTGGCTTTATGAAGCGCCGTTTGTCCAAGGACGTCTGGTGTCCTCACATATCCTTTAGGCTTCGGAAGGTATCGGCGAAGGTAATCTGATATATATGTTCTACCCTCTGAAGCGGCCACATGTAGTGGTGTCATCCCGCTGCGGTCCCTAATGTTCCAATTGGTAATATCCAGTAATTGAAAAACCATCCTAGCATCATCGTCGCCTCCTTTAACTGCTTCATAGAGAGCAGTTCGCCCATCTGTATCTCTAAGTTTTTTGATGTCATTATTTATTTCTAAAAGTTGCTGGCACACGCTTCTGTGTCCTTTCCTAGTTGCAACATGGAGAGCCGTTTTACCCATATCATCTTGTTTGGTTACCCATTTTTTCTTCTCTTCCTCGCTAGTCAAATTCCTAAGAACTAACTCAGTTAAAATACGTCCATTCTGGTGATTTTGACACATAGAAGCGTGGTGCAAAGTTGTTTGGCCGTGCTCATCGAAAGCAAGTGGATCTGCTCCGCTCTTCAAGAGTTCTTTCACAGCTTCTGTATTGCCTTGAGACGCAAACTCACACAGAAGCTTGACAGAATCCACCTTATCAAAATATGTTTCAAGCGCTTGTTTAGAAACGGACAATAGCTTCAGCATTAGCTTTATGTTATTTGCCTTGACGGAAAATGTCACAACTCAATTTTTTTTTTAATTTTGAATTTGAAAAACTAAATTAGGTAAACACAAATGTACACTCTTAAACAATTTTCAACAATGGACTACACTTCTAGAAAAGGGCAATAAATAAGGAACCTTCCCTCCCATCCTCAAGTTAAGACCCCAAATTATGAGATGACTCCATTTTCTTCTAAAAATTTATTACCATTGGAAAATTTGGGAGCATATTTATGAATTACAAGAGCCCTTTTCCAACAAATATTTAATAGCAATCTTGAAAATGGAGAGGAGCATTTAAGAGGAAGACTTGACTCAAAGACTTGGAGTTCCTCCACGTGGGTCAAGTTTCTCTATAAAAACATAGATTGGAGGAAGGAGAGATATACACATCTCTGGTTTGGGATTGCTGGAGAAATCTGTAAGTATTCTCCTCTTCCTATGTTTCTTTTGAAAATTGGTTCTTGATTGTTGTTAATAACTTTTAGACTTATTTTGTAAGGACCCGCTTGATCCAAACTCGAATTTTCAAAAATTTTACTTTATTAACAAGTTCTTAAGAGATATATCAAACTTCCATTGAGTACTCAGGAAAAACTTCGGCCAAAACGGGCCATATGTTCAAAACGGAACATTCTTAAGCCAACCCGGGCTCAAAACTTCGGCCAAAATGGGCCATATGTTCAAAACGAAACATTTTTAGCCAACCCGAGCTCTTTTATCCTTTGGGCAAATAGGTTCATATGGAACCAGGTCAAACAGACCTTATCGCTACCTGATTCGGGTAGAACAAACAGTGGCCAAAATGCCTAGTGGGTCAAATGGACCAATATTCTATCCAATCTGAGATATAGAAACATAATAGCCTAACGGGCTAAAGAGGATAGGAATCATTATGCTTTGGCCAGAGACTTCCGACTCCCTCGGAACCAATATAGATTCATGAGTCACTTCCTAGGGACCACAGTCTGCCCAGACACTGTACTGAGGATGTCGACTAGGGAACACATAACATCAACTTGTACTCACCTCAGTTTACGGCAATGCCGGGTACAAGTAATCCACTCCAGGGATTCTTCTGAGTACTAGGAGAGTTCTTAAGTTACCTTGATAACCTTTTAACTAGAGATCGAGATTATGAAGTTGATTATTAAAGAGTACCCTATATCTGAGGGACCTGAGTATTGGGGGCATCCTTCGCCATCCAGACTGCCTACATACCCTATATCCACAGGATCAAGGCCCTTTACGGATGTGATCTACACAATGAATGCGAACATGTAGTTCTGTCTTGCACTATGTTTATGTAACTATGGCTGGTACATAGTTCTTCGCTGTCTAGACCACTCACTCAAGTGATACAGAAACGAAATTCTAAAGAAACTAGTATTGCAAACACACCTCCCAGGAGTGTTTGGTGTTTAAGTTTGCAAGTGTGAATAATTTACCTATCACGCACATTTCCCTAATGAGGTCTTCCCGTTGATCGTCCTACAACAATTTTTGATAGTCTCACCTTTTTCTTTTTTTTAATCTTTTTAGTCAGGTATCCGAGGAGATTTTTCCTTCCTGCGGATTTAACTTAGACATGTTCCTTATTAGTCCTTGACGATTTAGAGGGATGGTGCCCAGACGTCGTTGTTGCAGCTATGTTAGGCACAAGGTACTTGGTTCAACGCGACGGCATTACCCGTAAACGTGACCCAGAGGTATCGTAAATACCGAACACTGCGAATATTTGAGTTTGGATGTTTAATTACAAGATTTATCTATCTAGTGGCAAAGGAAAACTGGCATAAGAATATGTGATAAAGGAAATTACTTCCTTAATTCAAAATGTAGATAAAAGATGCTTGCTCATAATGAACAGAACTAGAAAATAAACTTTAATCAATTTCATAAACTTATGACTAGAAAAATACTTATATCAACTCATAAATAGAAAAGATCTTTAATCTAGGTCAAATTAAAATAATCTTTGATAACTAGTTCAACTACAAATTCAATAATTCCTTTTTATTTTATCACAATTCCAAGCATTCATTTCCATCCATTCTTAATCCTATAATACCCATGTTCGATCATTAAGAAATTCACATAATTTAAGATAAGATATGCTAATGAATTCACCATATACTTGATTCATGTACTTTTGATAAGATTCATAATATAAAAGATATACATATCTTTCCCTTATACTCTATATGTGTGAAAATGCATACATATATCATGTCAATTGAGATACAGTTGCTTGATACTTAGAGATTATAGATAGATTTATTAAGAGATATACTCTTGTAGATTTGTCAATTATCATGGACACAGAAAGGAAATTTCTTTGATAACATTTATAATCTTGGACAATACAGAATTCACTTAATACCTTGAAAGACTACTTTGTAGTGGATGTTATACTCCACTCTTTGCCTATGATATTTATTAGAGATTCAAAAGGATTAGGAGACCTTGATTCTCTCATTTTATTATGTTAATACATTATGCATATTTAACAAACTTAATGATACCCTTAGACATATTTCAACATAAGCCTTGTTTGCAATTCATCTCCCAATTAGTTCTCTTTATTTTTTTATAATTTGCAATGTTCATGTAAAAGCTCGATAAATGGATAAGCTTAATTAATGGGTAATTATTTATCTCATAAGAAAATTAAATGGAGTTCATTTGTAAAAAAAAAATAGAATATAATTTAAACTTGATAAAAAGAATGAATGCAGGATGTACACATAACAGATTTGTTGATAAGGCTTTAAAAACTTTCAAGCAAAAGCAATTGTTAGCTATAAAGCCAGAGTCCCCAACCTTGGCCGATGTCCTTACTATCTGTTAGCGTTGGAGTTTCGGAGCTAGGCATCCTTTTTTTTAATGATAGGGCAATTTTTGTCAGATATTATAGTTGGTAATTATCTGGTAGACATATACGCCAAAAGTGGAAACATAGACTAGGCATGTGAACCATTTGATAGAATGCCTCAAAGAGATGTCATATAATGGAATGCAATGATCACAGATTTGCACAAAATGGAATCGTTGAAAAGGCTTTAGAAACTATCAGGCAAAATGCAATTGGCAGGTGTCAAGCTACATTCCACATCCTCTGCCAGCATCCTCTCTGCCAGTGCCAGCATGCAAGCTTTTGGAATAGGGCACAAACATTCATCAGGCATTAAAAACTATCAAGCAAATGCAATTGTCAGCTGTAAAGCCAGAGTCCCCAACCTTGGCTGACGTCCTCACTGTCTGTACACAAACCGCATAACGGAAGGGGAATTTGGCAGATGTTACAGTTGGAAATGTTCTAGTAGACATGTATGCCAAAATGAATGTGTATAGACAAGGCCACGTCAACTGCTTGACAAAATGACTTAAAGAAATGTGATCTCATGGATTGCCATGACAGCAGGGGGCATTTGAAAAGGCCTTAGAAACTTTTAAGCAAATGCGACCGGTGAGTGTAAAGTGGACTCAACCTTGCTATAGTCCTCCCTACCTAAGCCTGCGTGGGCTCTGGAAACCGGGTATGAAGATACATCAAGCATAAAGAAAAGATAAATTCCATTAGACGTTGTAATTGCAAATGCCCAGTATACATGTATATAGAAGGTAGAAACATACACCATGCACCTGAACTGTTTGTCAGATCCCATGATCGCAGGATATATAGAAAATGTATTTGATGAAAAGGCTTTAGAAACTGTCAAGTAGATACTATTAGTAGACGTAAAGAAAAATTCCAGTGTCTTTGGTAGCGGCCTCCCTGCCTACACCAAAAAAGGGCTTCAAAAGAGAGTATGGCATTCTTCAAACATATCGGAAGGGAAATATTGTAAGATGTTGTAGCTGTGTTTGCCTTGATAGACTTGTATGCAGAATGTAGAAGCATAGACAAGAAACGATTATTAAACCAAGGCATTTCTTATTCGAATTAATTGAATCTAGTCAAAAGCATAAAAGGGGGGCATATAATTTGGTTCAGATGTAGCCACAAGCTTGTAAAACAAATAGTTGAACCTCTTAACTCTATACGAAGGCATGCTTAGTTCTGTATCATATTCCTAAATCTTATGCACAAAATTTCTCTTAAATGATTAGCATTTCGTCAAGTGATCCTAAAATAGAACAACATTATTAACATAATTTTAAAAAAAACAAGAACAAAACTATGAAAAGGAGGAGGGCTCTTACAGGTTGCTCTAGCACTCCAAACCAAAGAATCAGTCTCCCTCTTCCTTACAATTCTAGGCAATTTATAGAAAAGTCTATTCTCCATCTCTTTTTTTTAAATAATCCTCCACTCTCTTTTCTTAATGATCATGCATCCTCCACTTTCTTTGTTTAATGATAATGCATCCTCCACTTTCTTTGTTTAATGATAATCCATTGTTATTTATTTATTATTTGTATTTCAAATGAATATACTTTTTATGTTAGTTTTTTCAAATTTAGAATGCAAAAATTGAGTTGTGACATCCTTCTCCCCTAAATTTATGCATCGTCCCGATGCATGTTAGAAATAAGATCAAGACATATAAATCCATATCAGAAAATCTACTTTTAAAGTCCATATTTCAAAAATAGTTTAACATAGATAAAGATAACAAGGCTTAACTATCATTGTCCTTAAGTAAGATTTGAAGTTTGTCGAGTTAATAAATAACTAGAGTTTATTCAAAATAAATATGGATAGAGCTATTGCATTTCCACTATGTCTTCCCATGTAGCATTCTCAGGTGAGTACTGGTCCCACTGGACTTTAGATTGGTCCACTGTCCTGTTGTGGAGCTGGAACTGGTGCTTCTCGATGATTCTGCATGGCTCTATTGTTATTGTACCTGGTTCTTCTACCTACAGAGCATTCCAATTAAGAATATGCTTAGGGTCAGGTAATACTTTTTTAACAAGGATACATGGAACACGTCATGAATGCGGCTCAGTGCCGGTGGTAAGGCCAAGCGGTAAGCTACAGGATTGATTTCCTCAAGTACTTCAAAAGGTCTGACATAGAGAGGGGCTAGCTTTGACTTCCTTCCAAAAGAGATGGAACTTTTATGAGGTCAGACTCTTAGGAACACCTTTTCACCAACTTGAAATCTTTTGGGTGTCCTATTCTTATCTGCATAACTTTTCTGGCGGTCCGAGGCTTCCTTCAACCTCTGTCGAATATATTGCACTTGGTTGTCCATATCTTTCAACATTTCAGGGCCAACCAGTATCCTATCTTCCAATTTATCCCAACTTAATGGTGTTCGACAAGGTCTCCCATAAAGAGCTTCAAAGGGTGCCATACCTATTGCTGCTTGGAAGGAATTGTTATAGGTGAACTCAACTAATGGCAAATATTCCTCCCATTTAGTCTATTGATCCATACAATACATACGAAGGAGGTCTTCTAGAATTTGGTTGGTTCTTTCTATTTCTCCATCTATCTCAGGATGATAAGCTGTGCTAAAATTCAACTGTGTTCCTAAGGCAGCCTACAATGTGGTCCAAAATCTAGAAGTGAACTTCGCGTCTCTATCAGAGATGATTTTCTTAGGAATTCTATGCAACCTAAAAATTTCCTTTATGAACCTTTTTGCTACTACTGGTGCATCATCTGTTAGGTTTCCTGGTATAAAGTGGGCAACCTTAGTGAGTTTATCCACTACCACCAAAATGCAATTGTGCCTATGAGATGTCATTGGTAGCCCTTGGACAAAATCCATACTTATGACTTGCCATTTATAGAAAGGTACATCATGTGGATAAAGAAGTCCTGCTGGGTGCACATGTTCTACTTTAACCCTTAGACATTCGAGGCATCTAGCAACTATGTCTACCACATCCTTCTTCATTCCTGGCCAAAATTATATTCTTTTGAGGTCTGCATACATCTTATTCACTCTTGGATGTCCTGAATAGGGAGCCTTATGTGCCTCTGTCAAGATCATACCCCTTAGTTCCGCATTATCAGGAATGCATATTCTTCCTTGGTACCTCATTAGTCCATCATAATCAAAAGCATAGTCCAAATACTTAGGTTCCACAAAGGTGTTAGCTAGAAATGTCTTAACCTGAGCGTACCATGGGTTATATTTTTGCTCAAAGAGTATTTGTTGCTTTAGGTCTATGTGCAAGTTGGATATGGCCATTATATGCCTCCTCCTGCTGAGAGCATCGGCCACCCTATTTTCTTTCCCCTTGATATATTGAATATCAAAATCATACTCACTTAGAAACTCTAACCACCTTCTCTGTCTTGCATTCAAATGAGGTTGAGTGAAGATATATTTTAGTCCTTGATGGTCTGTTTTAAGCTCAAATAGTTTTCCCAACAAGAAATGTCTCCATTTTTGCAAGGCATGAACTATGGCTGCAAGTTCAAGGTCATGGGGGGCATAATTGTCTTCATGGATTTTCAATTTTCGTGATTCATAAGCCACTACTCCTTCCTCTTGGAAAAGAACTCCTTCTAGTCCTTCTATGGATGCATCTATTACTACTATGAAGTTACCATTAAGGTCAGGAACTTTAAGAATTGGAGGTGATGTTAGCCTTTCCTTCAGTACTTGAAAAGCCTTATCACACTCCTCAGTCCAAATGAACTTTTTATTCTTCTTTTGCAAGGATGTGATTGGATTGGCTATCCTTGAAAAGTTATTCACAAACCTTCTGTAGTATCCTACCAATCCCATAAAACTTCTTACTTCGGTCACATTTGTAGGGATAGGCCATTCAGTGATGGCTTTTACTTTATCAGGATCTACTGCTATACCCTCAGCTGAAATGATATGCCCTAAATAGTGAACCCTCCTTTCAAAGAAGGAGCATTTGGATAACTTCCCAAACAACTTATGCTTCCGCAACCTTTGTAAGACTGCCTGGAGATGGGTTAAGTGTTCCTCTTCATCCTTGGAATATATTAAAATGTCATCTAGAAACACAATCACAAACTTATCCAAACAATCGTGGAACACACTATTCATTAGATTCATAAAGGCCGCTGGAGCATTTGTTAGCCCAAATGGAACTACAGTGAATTCATAGTGTCCATACCTAGTCCTAAATGCTGTCTTTGGGATGTCTTCATCTTTTATCCTTAATTGATGATAACCCGAGCGAAGATCAATTTTGGAGAACACTAAGGCTCCTCTCATTTGATCAAATAGATCATCAATACGAGGCAAGGGATATCTATTCTTTACAGTGGCCTTATTCAACATTCTGTAGTCAATGCACAACCTTAGTGTCCCATCCTTCTTCTTTACAAATATGACTGGTGCTCCCTAAGGTGATACACTAGGCCTTATCAACCCTTTCTCTAGCAATTCTTGCAACTGTATTTTCAATTCTTGGAGTTCTGTGGTGTTCATCTTATATGGGGCTTTGGATATAGGTGCAGTTCCAGGAAGTATATCGATTGGAAAATCAAATTTCCTTTTAGGAGGTAATCCAGGTAGTTCTCCAGGAAACACATCCTTGTAGTCCCAAAGGAACGAACTATTTTCAAAAGTAGGGGCTTCTTTCTCTTCTCTCTTCTCATCTAAAGATACTAAGAGTATCTGATTTCCTTTTTTTCATCTTGCCTTTTTTAGTTGCATAGCAGAAATGGTCCCCACTGATATAGGTTTGTAAATTCCTTGGATCCTAACTCTACACCCCTTATCATTTACACACTCCACCACTTTGTTATAGCAATCTATGTTAGCCTTATGACTCGTTAGCCAACTTATTCCGATTATGACATCATAGGCTCCTAGGGGTGCAACATATAAGTCAGCTTTGGTTTCTAATTCAGGAAACTTAATAAGGGCCCCTCTTATGTACTTGTTCACTTTCCGTATAGCCTTATCCCCATACTAAACCATCCATGATGATTCCATATTCTTAGTTTGCAAAGACATTTTTCTTACCAATTTTGGGGAAATAAAATTCTCAGAGGAACCAGTATCTATCAAAATAGTTATGGGTTTACCAAAAAGCATAACTCTTGTCTCCATAGGTACATTTTGATGACGAGTTTGTTGATTTTTGATGGCAGCATGTATTTGATGTTGCCAAGGTTGCTGTGGGTGATTGGTCCCATTCCTTTTTGACCAATCCCTTGCATAATGATTGCCTCCACACATAAAGCATCCACCAGGGGGTCCAGTAGAAATTTGGGGTGGTACATTCCCATCATTCCTCCTGACATTACTATTGTAATTGTTCTTGTGATTCTGATTACCAACAGATTCTATTCTACCCCAATCTCTCCTCTTGTTCTTTTGAGCTCCTCTGTTGTCCTTATTGTCTAGTTTCCTCTTGAAGATAAATTGTTTGTCCCGAAAGTTTTGCTTTGCCATCGTAGTGCCTGTAATTTCTTTTCTTGTTTGAGTGCCTTCTCCAAGACTTGATTCATGTTGTCAAGGGCAAACATATCCACTTCTGCCCCAATGTCAGTATTCAACCTCAAAAGAAACTTCCTTGCCTGAGACCTTTCATCCCTTTGATAGATAGGAACATATTTCAATAGCTTCACAAATCTATCCCAATATTGTTGGACTATGAGATTTCCTTGTCTAAGATTCAGAAACTTAGTCATCTTCTCATCATAAAATAGTTGTGGAAGCCATCTCTCATGGAAGTGGCTCACAAATTGCCTCCAAGTCAGGTTTTCTTTTGAATAACAATATTGTTCTTTTATGTTTATCCACCAACTAGCAGCTTCTCCTTCTAACTGATAGGCTCCCCAGGTTGCCTTGATGTTCTCTGAGTAGTTTCTTAGTTCAAAATATTTCTCCATTTTGATTAACCATCCTTCTACAGCATCTCCCACATGTTTACCGTCAAACTTAGGAGGAGTTATCTTCTTGAGGTCTTGTGAGATATCTAGAGTGGTAGTATCCTGCCGAGCCCTAGGAACCTCTAGCTCATTAATTGTTTGAGCTATGTGTACTTCTGCACCTTGATGTTCATTTTCTAGTTCCAAAATGTTTTCTATAGTCCCCTGTCTAGTCTTCAGGTCCTATACAGTTTTCTCAAGGTTTTCCATCTTTTCTTTCTGTTCTGTCAATAATTGAATAATTGCTTCAATACCAGCATTTGGGTTCTCAGGTGGGCTTTCAACTGGTCTTTGGTTTACAACTGTTTCTTGGTTGACTAGTTCCTTTTCATGCAAATCTCGCATTTTTTGGGTTCTCACCATTTAATTTTGAAACAAAGAGGGAGGTGATTTACCACTTGCTATAATTTTTGGTTTATAACATGCAAATTAAATCTATCACAATTCTTATCTTGAATACTAATTATTATTGATTTTGAGTTTGGAGGCCTCCAGGCCGAGTGTTTGAACCATGCTCTGATACCACATGTAAGGACCCACTTGATCCAAACTCAAATTTTCAAAAATTTTACTTTATTAACAAGTTCTTAAGAGATATATCAAAACTTCCATTGAGTACTCAGGAAAAACTTCAGCCAAAACGGCCCATATGTTTAAAACGGAACATTCTTAAGCCAACCCAGGCTCAAAACTTCAGCCAAAATGGGCCATATGTTCAAAACGTAACATTCTTAGCCAACCCAAGCTCTTCTATTCTTTGGGCAAATAGGTTCATACGGAACCAGGTCAAATGGACCTTATCGCTACCTGATTTGGGTAGAACAAACAGTGGCCAAAATGCCTAGCGGGTCAAATGGACCAATATTCTATCCAATCTAGGATACATAAACATAATAGCCTAACGAGCTAAAGAGGATAGGAATCATTATGCTCTGGCTAGAGACTTCTGACTCCCTTGGAACCAATATAGATTCATGAGTCACTTCCTGGGGACCACAGTCTACCCAGACACTGTACTGAGGATGTCAACCAGGGAACACATAACATCAACTTGTACTCACCTCAGTTTACGGCAACACCGGGTACAAGTAATCCACCCCGGGGATTCTTTTGAGTACTAGGAGAGTTCTTAAGTTACCTAGATAACCTTTTAACTAGAGATCGAGATTATGAAGTTGGTTATTAAAGAGTACCCTCTATCCGAGGGACCTGAGTACTGGGGGCATCCTTCGCCATCCAGACTGCCTACATACCCTGTATCTACGGGATCAAGGCCCTCTACGGATGCGATCTACATGACAAATGTGAACATGTAGTTCTGTCTTGCACTATGTTTATGTAACTGTGGTTGGTACACAGTTCTTCGCCGTCCAGACCACTCAGTCAAGTGATACAGAAATGGAATTCCAAGAAACTAGTATTGCAAACACACCTCCTGGGAGTGTTTGGCGTTTAAGTTTGCAAGTGTGAATAATTTACCTATCACGCACATTTCCCCAATGAGGTCTTCCCGTTGATTGTCCTACAACAATTTTTGATAGTCTCACCTTTTTCTTTTTCTTAATCTTTTCAGTCAGGTATCTGAGGAGATTTTCCTTTCCTGCGGATTTAACTTAGACATGTTCCTTATTACTCCCTGATGATTTAGGGGGATGGTGCCCAGATGTCATTGTTGCAGCTATATTAGGTGTGAGGTACTTGGTTCAACGCAACGACATTACCCGTAAATGTGACCCAGAGGTACCGTACATACCGAACACTGCGAATGTTTAAGTTTGGATATTTAATTACAAGGTTTATCTATCTAGTAGCAAAGGAAAACTGGCATAAGAATAGTTGATAAAGGAAATTACTTCCTTAATTCAAAATGTAGATAAAAGATGCTTGCTCATAATGAACAGAACTAGAAAATAAACTTTAATCAATTTCATAAACTTATGACTAGAAAAATACTTATATCAACTCATAAATAGAAAAGATCTTTAATCTAGGTCAAATTAAAATAATCTTTGATAACTAGTTCAACTACAAATTCAATAATTCCTTTTTATTTTATCACAATTCCAAGCATTCATTTCCATCCATTCTTAATCCTATAATACCCATGTTCGATCATTAAGAAATTCACATAATTTAAGATAAGATATGCTAATGAACTAACCATATACTTGATTCATGTACTTTTGATAAGATTCATAATATAAAAGATATACATATCTTTCCCTTATACTCTATATGTGTGAAAATGCATACATATATCATGTCAATTGAGATACAGTTGCTTGATACTTAGAGATTATAGATAGATTTATTAAGAGATATACTCTTGTAGATTTGTCAATTATCATGGACACAAAAAGGAAATTTCTTTGATAACATTTATAATCTTAGACAATACAGAATTCACTTAATACCTTGAAAGACTACTTTGTAGTGGATGTTATACTCCACTCTTTGCCTATGATATTTATTAGAGATTCAAAAGGATTAGGAGACCTTGATTCTCTCATTTTATTATGTTAATACATTATGCATATTTAACAAACTTAATGATACCCTTAGACATATTTCAACATAAGCCTTGTTTGCAATTCGTCTCCCAATTAGTTCTCTTTATTTTTTTATAATTTGCAATGTTCATGTAAAAGCTCGATAAATGGATAAGCTTAATTAATGGGTAATTATTTATCTCATAAGAAAATTAAATGGAGTTCCTTTGTAAAAGAAAATAGAATATAATTTAAACTTGATAAATATAACGAATGCAGGATGTACACAGAACAGATTTGATGATAAGGCTTTAAGAACTTTCAAGCAAAAGTAATTGTTAGCTATAAAGCTAGAGTCCCCAACCTTGGCCGACGTCCTTACTGTCTATCAGCATTGGAGTTTTGGAGCTGGGCATCCATTTTTTTTAATGATAGGGCGATTTTTGTCAGATATTATAGTTGGTAATTATCTAGTAGACATATACACCAAAAGTGGAAACATAGACTAGGCATGTGTACCATTTGACAGAATGCCTCAAAGAGATGTCATATAGTGGAATGCAATGATCGCAGATTTGCACAAAATGGAATCGTTGAAAAGGCTTTAGAAACTGTCAGGCAAAATGCAATTGGCAGGTGTCAAGCTACATTCCACAACCTCTACCAGCGTCCTCTCTGCCAGTGCCAACATGGGAGCTTTTGGAACAGGGCACAAACATTCATTAGGCATTAAAAACTATCAAGCAAATGCAATTGTCAGCTGTAAAGCCAGAGTCCCCAACCTTGGCCGACGTCCTCACTGCCTGTGTACAAACCGCATAACGGAAGGGGAATTTGGCAGATGTTACAGTTGGAAATGTTCTGGTAGACATGTATGCAAAAATGAATGTGTACAGACAAGGCCGCATCAACTGCTTGACGAAATGAGTTAAAGAAATGTGATCTCATGGATTGCCATGACAGCAGGGGGCATTTGAAAAGGCCTTAGAGACTTTTAAGCAAATGCGACTGGTGAGTGTAAAGTGGACTCAACCTTTCTATAGTCCTCCCTACCTAAGCCTGCGTGGGTTCTGGAAACAGGGCATGAACATACATCAAGCATAAAGAAAAGATAAATTCCATCAGACGTTGTAATTGCAAATGCCTAGTATACATGTATACAGAAGGTAGAAACATACACCATGCACATGAACTATTTGTCGGATCCCATGATCGCAGGATATGCAGAAAATGTATTTGATGAAAAGGCTTTAGAAACTGTCAAGCAAATACTATTAGTAGACATAAAGAAAAATTCCAGTGTCTTTGGCAGCGGCCTCCCTACCTACACCAAAAAGGGGCTTCGAAAGAGAAATAGAATAACATTATTAACAAATTTTTTTAAAAAATAAGAACAAAACTATGAAAAGGAGGAGGGCTCTTACAGGTTGCTCCAGCACTCCAAACCAGAGAATCAATCTCCCTCTTCCTTACAATTCTAGGCAATTTATAGAAAAGTCCATTCTCCATCTCTTTTCTTTTAATAATCCTCCACTCTCTTTTCTTAATGATAATGCATCCTCCACTCTCCTTGTTTAATGATAATGCATCCTCCACTCTCTTTGTTAATGATAATGCATCCTCCACTTTCTTTGTTTAATGATAATGCATCCTCCACTTTCTTTGTTTAATGATAATCCATTGTTAATTGTTTATTATTTGTATTTCAAATGAATATACTTTTTATGTAAGTTTTTTCAAATTTAGAATGCAGAAATTGAGTTGTGACATATTTTTGATGGTATGTTTTAAATTGCAAACTGTGTAGAGTTACAACAAAGGTTTAGGATTTATCTTTACACCTGTCAATTGCATTTGCTTGAAAATACACACACACGGATGTCCACAGAACTATACCCTGTACCAAAGCTCCCATATTGGTGTGGGGTGGGGAGGATTCTAGGAAAGGTTGTATAATTTGGCCTTACATTTGCCAATTGAATTTATCAGAATACACACTCATATATGCTTTGATGGATGTCCATAACCTGTTCCACGTCATCCATATTGACACAGGCAGGTGGTAAAGCTAGCAATGGTTGAGGAATTCAGTTTTACACCTACCAACATTTCAAGCCCTTTCAATAGGTCTATTTGGTGAAACCCTACAATCTTGCATTCCATGAGATGACAGTCTCTTATGTCGAACAGTTAACGTTCCTAGTCTATGCTTCCACATTTTGCAGGCATGACTACAGGGGCACTTGCAACCACAACAAGAACAAAATTCCTCCTTCCTTTATGCTTTGACGGCTATCCACACCCTATTCTAGGGTCCACGGTGGCTTAGGCAGGGAGGACGTTAGCATAGTTGAGGAGCCTAGCTTTACATTCGCTAATTACTTTTGCTTGAAAGTTTTTAAAGCCTTTCCTTCAAATCCATTTTGTGCAGAACCTGAAATCATTGAATTCCACAAGAAGACATTTCTTTCAGGCATTCTTTCAAACAGTTTACGTGCCTTGTCCGTGCTTCCTTGTTTTGCATACATTTCTATCAGAGCCCTTTTAACTATAATATCTGACAAAATTTCCTCTGTTATGCTTTGATGGAAGTCCATACCCTGTTTAAAAGCCGCCATTGGGGCGTAGCCAAAGAGGATGCAGGACAAAGGTTGTGTTTTTTCCTTGGATGAAACCTCCTTGCTCAAGCAAGATGAGTGTTGCGATAATAGCAAGATGAGTATTGTGATAACACGCGTTTAGTCTTACAGAGAGTGGCATCTATCTTATAAAGAAAACTATGAGCATGAAAAAGAGGTATGTGATAAGTAAGGGGATTGATATTAATATTAATAATGGAGTCTTACATGATGTGTTAGATTTATATTTTTCAAGAAGTTTAATGTTTGCAAATACATCTCGTCCAAAATGTCAAGTTCATAGACGATCATGAGTTCAAGGATAGGGATTAATATTTCTATTTTCCCAAACAGTTATTCAAAATATTATAGGCCCTTCAGCTTGAAACATTCTTAAAAATAGAATGTGCTCATGTTTTTCATTGGTGGATTGTTGGAGAATATAAAAAAATAACTAATTTTTAAAAACAAAATTTTGTAAACATTTGGCAAAATTGACCTTTAGACTACTTTATTTATTCTAAAAAAACTTGAAAATCTTTGGGTTTTAATTTTATCAACATTCAACATCAAATCGAACCTGTTGCAATTTTGTTAAAAACATTTAGGTAAGAAAGGTTACCTAATAGGAAGAGAATGTTATGAAAGATTAGTATAGATGTGAAGATTGCTACTGATGTTATTGAACTAGTTTTTTTTAACTAAGCTGTGTATATTTGAAATAAAAAGGGACAATTAGAATTTTGTTTAACGAACTAATATTATAAATTAAGTTCTATATGTGTAACTGCATATTTATGGCACTTGTCAAGTCAAATTCAAATATATATATATATATATATATATACAATTACATAAAATTTGACCAAACTTTGTATTTATAAATATTAATAATTATAATCCACAAAGAAACACAATTAAAGGATAGCCCATTAACCTAGAAAATTTAAACAAAATAACAAAAAATAATAATGACAACATAATGAAAGTAAATAAGATTAAATGTCTATCTCAATGTCCACATGAATGCATATGTTGTAGATTGAAGACAATAATAATAAAATATAAGAAAAATGATTTGCAAAGGGTAAATTTATGCATGGCAAACATACAAATAAATATATGCAACAATACAACAATAGAGAGTTACAAGGGTAACTTATATACAAAGAATTTTGAGAGACAACAATACAAGACAAATCCATAATGAATAGATCTATTAACATGAGAAATCTGGATTTATATGATGGAATTTTTACTTAATTGAAGAGTTGTTACCTTGACAATAATGGTGGATTATTATGTTACTATTAATATTAAACCTAAGTTTCTTGGTTCACCTTAATATTCAAATGGGTTTTCTTACTACAATTAAGATTAGGTATCATGTTTAAACCTTGGCAGGGTCAAGATATTGTATCTCAATTGATACTACGTATATATGCATTATCACGCACATAGGGTATGGCGGATAGATATGTATATCTTTTATAATATGAGTTTCATCAAAAGTGATTGAATCAAGTATATGGTGAATTCAATATCATATCAGATCTTAGATTATGTGAATTTCTAAATGATTGAACATGGATATTATTGGTTTAAGAATGACTGGGTACAAATGCTTGGGATTGTGGTAAAAGAAAAAGGAATTATTGAAATTGTATATGTTGATTTAGTAGTTGAACTAGTTATCAAAGATTATTTTAATTTGACCTAGATTAAATTTTACAAAGGTCTTTTCTATTTATGAGATAATATAAGTATCTTTCTAGTTATATGTTTATGAAATTGATTAAGTTTATTTTCTAGTTCTATTCATTATGATAAAGCATCTTTTATCTGCATTGTGATTAAGGTAGTATTTCCCTTTATCAACTATTATCATGCAAGTTTTTCATTTGTCATTAGATAGGTAAACCTTATGAATAAATGTCTAAACTCAAGCATTTGCAGTGTTCGGTATTTATGGTACATCTGGATCACGTTTATGGGTAATGCCGTCGCATTGAACCAAGTACCTCGCGCCTAACATAGCTGCAACAATGACGTCTAGGCACCGTCCCTCTAAATCATTGGGGAGTAATAAGGAACATGTCAAAGTTAAATCTGCAGGAAGGTAAAATCTCCTCGGATACCTCACTAAAAAGATTAACAAAAAAAAAGGGGGTGAGACTATCGAAAATTGTTGTAGGATGATCAATGGGAAGACCTTGTCGGGGAAATATACGTGTTAGGTAAACTATTCACACTTGAAAACTTAAACGCCAAACACTCTCGGGAGGTGTGTTTGCAAACTAGTTTCTTAGGAATTCCGTCACTGTATCACTTGAGTGAGTGGGCAGTCAGCAAAGAACTGTGTACCAACTACAGTTACATAAACATAATGCAAGACAAAACTACATGTTCGCATTCGTCATGTAGATCGCATCCATAGAGGGCCTTAATCTCGTGGATACAGGGTATGTATGCAGTCTGGACGGCGAAGGATGCCCCCAGTACTCAAGTCTCTCAGATATAGTATACTATTTTATAATCAACTTTGATCCTTAGTTTAAAGGTTATCTAGGTAACTTAAGAACTCTCCTAGTACTCAGAAGAATCCTCGGGGTGGATTACTTGTACCCGGCTTTGCCGTAAATTAAGGTGAGTACAAGTTGATGTTATGTGTTCCCTGGTCGACATCCTCAGTACAGTGTCTGGGTAGACTGTGGTCCCTAGGAAGTGACTCATGAACCCGTATTGGTCCCGAGGGAGTCAGAAGTCTCTAGCCAGAGCATAATGATTCCTATCGTATTTAGCTTGATTGGTTGTTGTGTTTATTTATCCCAGATTGGATAGAGTATTGGTTCGTTTGACCCACTAGGCCTTTTGGCCACTGGTTGTTCTACCTGAATTAGGTAGCGATAAGGTCCGTTAGACCTAGTTCTGTATGAACCTATTTGCCCAAAGGATAGAAGAGCCCAAGTGGCTTAAGAATGTTCCATTTTGAACATATGGCCGTTTTGGCTGAAGTTTTTTCCTGAGTACTCAATCAAAGTCTTGATATATCTCATAAGAACTTGTTAATAAAGTAATTTTTTTGAAAATTTGAGTTTGGACCAAGCGGGTCCTTACATGTGGTATCAGAGCCAGGTTCAAACACTCGGCCTGGATGCCTACTAATTCAATATCGATAGTAATTGTTATTTAAGATAAGAATTTTGATAGATTTAATTACAGTCAATTTGCATGTTATAAACCAAAAATTGTAGCAAGTGGTAAATCACCTCTCTCCTTGTTTCAGAATTAAATGGTGAGAACCTGAAATTTGCGAGATTTGCATGGAGAGGAACCGGTCAACCAAGAACCAGTTGAAAACTAAGAACCAGTTGAAAACCCACCTGAGAACCCAAATGCTGGTATAGAAGCAATTATTCAGTTGTTGACAGAACAAAGAGAAAAGTTGGAAAACCTTGAGAAAACTGTACAAGACTTGAAGACTAGACAGGGGACCATAGAAAACATTCTGGAACCTGAAGGTGAACATCAAGGTGTGGAAGTACACATAGCTCAAACAACTAATGAGCTAGAGTTTCCTAGGTCTCGGTGGGAAAACATCATTCTAGATATCTCACAAGACCTCAAGAAGATAACTCCTTCTAAATTTGACGGTAAACATGTGGGGGATGCTGCAGAAGGATGGCTCACCGAAATGGAGAAAAATTTTGAACTAAGAAACTACCCAGAGAATATCAAGGCAACTTGGAGAGCCTATCAATTGGAGGGAGAAGCTACTAGCTGGTGGATAAACATAAAGGAACAATATTGTTATTCAAAGGAAAACCTAACTTGGAGGCAGTTTGTTAGCCAGTTCCGTAAGAGATGGCTTCCACAACTATTTTATGATGAGAAGATGACTGAGTTTCTAAATCTTAGACAAAGAAATCTCACAGTCCAATAGTATTGGGATAAATTTGCAAAGCTATTGAAATATGTTCCTATCTATCAAAAGGATGAAAGGTCTCAGGCAAGAAAGTTTCTTTTGGGATTGAATACTGATATTGGGGCAGAAGTGGATATGTTTGCCCCTGAGAACATGAATCAAGTTTTGGAAAAGGCACTTAAATAGGAAAAGAAATTACAGGCACTATCGGTGGAAAAGCAAAACTTTCGGGACAAACAATTTGCCTTCAAAAGGAAACTAGACAATAGAGGCAATAGAGGAGCTCAAAAGAACAAGAGGAGAGACTGGGATAGAACAGAATTTGCTGGTAATCAGGATCACAAGAATAATTACAATGGTAATGTTAGGAGGAATGATGGGAATGCACCACCCCGAATTTCTAATGGACCCCCTGGTGGATGCTTTATGTGTGGAGGCATTCAGTATGCAAGGGATTGTTCAAAAAGGAATAGGTACAATCAGCCACAACAACCTCGGCAACATCAAATACATGTTGCCGTCTAAAATCAACAAACTCACCATCAAAATGTACCGATGGAGACAAAAGGTATGCTTTTTGGTAAACCCATAACTATTTTGATAGATACGGGTTCCTCTGAGAATTTTATTTCCCTAGAATTCGTAAGAAAAATGTCTTTGTAAACTAAGAATATGGAATCATCATGGATGGTTTAGTATGGTGACAAGGCTATATGGAAGGTGAACAAGTACATAAGAGGAGTCCTCATTAAGTTCCAAAATTAGAAACCAAAGTCGACTTATATGTCGCACCCCTGGGAGCCTATGATGTCATAATCAGAATAAGTTGGCTAATGAGTCATAAGGCTAACATAGTTTTCTATAACAAGGTGGTGGAGTGTGTAGATGATAAGGGGTGTAGAGTTAGGATCCAAGGAATTTACAAACCTATACCAGTGGGGAGCATTTCTGCTATGCAGCTAAAGAAGGCAAGGTGAAAATGAGGAAATTAGATATTCTTAGTATCTTTAGATGAGAAGGGAGAAGAGAAAGAAGCCCCTACCTTTGAAAATAGTTCGTTCCTTTGGGACTACAAGGATGTGTTTCCTAAAGAGCTACCTGGATTACCTCCTAAAAGGGAATTTAATTTTTCAATCGATATATTTCCTAGAACTGCACCTATATCCAAAGCCCCATATAGGATGAACACCACAGAACTCCAAGAATTGAAAATATAGTTGCAAGAATTGCTAGAGAAAGGGTTGATAAGGCCTAGTGTATCACCTTGGGGAGCACCAGTTATATTTGTAAAGAAGAAGGATGGGACATTAAGGTTGTGCATTGACTACAGAATGTTGAATAAGGTCACTGTGAAGAACAGATATCCCTTGCCTCGTATTGATGATCTATTTGAGAGGAGCCTCAGTATTCTCCAAAATTGACCTTCGCTTAGGCTATCACCAATTAAGGATAAAAGAAGAAGACGTCCCAAAAACAACATTTAGGACTAGGTATGGCCACTATGAATTCACTATAGTTCCATTTGGGCTAACAAATGCTCCGGCTGCCTTTATGAATCTAATGAATAGTGTGTTCCATGATTTTCTAGATAAGTTTGTGATTGTGTTTCTAGATGAAATTTTAATATATTCCAAGGATGAAGAAGAACACTTAACCCATCTCCAAGTAGTCTTACAAAGGTTGCAGAAGCATAAGTTGTTTGGGAAGTTATCCAAATGTTCCTTCTTTGAAAGGAGGGTTCACTATTTAGGGCATATCATTTTAGCTGAGGGTATAGTGGTAGATCCTGATAAAGTAAAAGCCATCACTAAATGGCCTATCCCTACAAATGTGACCAAAGCAAGAAGTTTTATGGGATTGGCAGGGTACTATAGAAGGTTTGTGAAATACTTTTCAAGGATAGCCAATCCAATCACATCCTTGCAAAAGAAGAACAAAAAGTTCATTTGGACTGAGCAATGTGATAAGGCATTTCAAGTATTGAAGGAAAGGCTAACGTCACCTCCAATTCTAAAAGTGCATGATCCTAATGGTAACTTCACAGTAGTAATAGATGCATCCATAGAAGGACTAGGAGGAGTTCTTTTCCAAGAGGAAGGAGTAGTGGCTTATGAATCATGGAAACTAAAAATCCATGAAGTCAATTATGCCCCCCATGACCTTGAACTTCCAGCCATAGTTCATGCCTTGCAAAAATGGAGACATTTCTTGTCGGGAAAACCCTTTGAGCTTAAAATAGACCATCAAGGACTAAAATATATCTTCACTCAACCTAATTTGAATGCAAGACAGAGAAGGTGGTTAGAGTTCTTAAGTGAGTATGATTTTGATATTCAATTTATCAAGGGGAAAGAAAATAGGGTGGCTGATGCTCTTAGTAGGAGGAGGCATATAATGGCCATATCCAACTTGCACATAGACCTAAAGCAACAAATACTCTTTGAGCAGAAACATGACCCATGGTACGCTCAAGTTAAGACATCTCTATCTAACACCTCTGTGGAACCTAAGTATTTGGATTATGCTTTTGATTATGATGGACTAATGAGGTACCAAGGAAGAATATACGTTCCTGATAATGCAAAACTAAGGGGTATGATCCTAACAGAGGGACATAAGTATCCATATTCATGACATCTAGGGGTGAATAAGATGTATGTAGACCTCAAAAGATTATATTTCTGGCTAGGAATGAAGAAGGATGTGGTAGACACAGTTACCAGATGCCTAGAATGTCAAAGGGTTAAGGCAGAACATGTACACCCAGCAGGACTTCTTTATCCACATGATGTACCTTTCTATAAATGGCAGGTCATCAATATGGATTTTGTCCAAGGGCTACCAATGACATCTCATAGGTATAATTGTATTTTGGTGGTAGTGGATAAACTCACTAAAGTTGCCCACTTCATACCAAGAAACCTAACAGATGATGCACCAATAGTAGCAAAAAGGTTCATAAAGGAATTTTTTAGGTTGCATGGAATTCCTAAGAAAATCATATCTAATAGAGATGCAAAGTTCACTTCTAGATTTTGGACCACATTGCAGGCTGCCTTAGGAACACAGTTGAATTTTAGCACAACTTATCATCCTGAGATAGATGGACAAACAAAAAGAACCAACCAAATTTTGGAAGACCTCCTTCGTATGTATTGCATGGATCAACATACTAAATGGGAGGAATATTTGCCATTAGTTGAGTTTGCCAATAACAATTCCTTCCAAGCAGTAATAGGTATGGCACCCTTTGAAGCTCTCTATGGGAGACCTTGTCAAACACCTTTGAGTTGGGATAAACTAGAAGATAGGATCCTAGTTGGCCCTGAAATGTTGAAGGATATAGATAATCAGGTGCAACTTATTCGACAGAGGTTGAAGGAAGCCTTGGATCACCAGAAAAGTTATGCAAATAAGAATAAGACACCCAAAAGATTTCAAGTTGGTGAAAAGGTGTTCCTAAGAGTCTGACCTCATAAAAGTTCCATCTCTTTTGGAAGGAAGTCAAAGCTAGCTCCTCGCTATGTCAGGCCTTTTGAAGTACTTGAGGAAATTAATCCTGTAGCTTACCGCTTAGCCTTAACTCCCGCACTGAGCTGCATTCATGATGTGTTCCATGTATCCTTGTTAAAAAAGTATAGACCTGATCCTAAGCATATTCTTAATTGGAATGCCCTGCAGGTGGAGGAACCCAGTACAGTAACAATAGAGCCATGCAGAATCATCGAGAGGCACCAGTTCCAGCTCCGCAATAGGACAGTGGACCAATCTAAGGTCCAGTGGGACCAGTACTCACCTGAGAATGCTACATGGGAAGACATAGTGGAAATGCAACAGCTCTATCCACACTTATTTTGAATAAACTCTAGTTATTTATAAACTTGACAAAATTCAAATTTTTCTTAGACAATGATGTTGATACAGACAGTTATGCTTAGATAATACTCCTTGTTATCTTTATCTATGATAAACTATTTAAGCTACCTTGTTGAAGTATGGAATTTAAAGTAGGAAAGTATACTTATTTCTATGGACTTATATGTTTTGATCTTATTTCTAACATGCAACGGGATGATGGATAAATTTAGGGGAGAAGGATGTCACAACTCAAATTTTTTTTGAATTTTGAATTTGAAAAACTAAATTAGGTAAACACAAATGTACACTCATAAACAATTTTCAACAATGGACTACACTTCTAGAAAAGGGCAATAAATAAGGAACCTTCCCTCCCATCCTCAAGTCAAGACCCCAAATTATGAGATGACTCCATTTTCTCCTAAAAAATTATTACCATTGGAAAATTTGGGAGCATATTTATGAATTACAAGAGCCCTTTTCCACAAAAATTTAATAGCAATCTTGAAAATGGAGAGGAGCATTTAAGAGGAAGACTTGACTCAAAGACTTGGAGTTCCTCCATGTGGGTCAAGTTTCTCTATAAAAGCATAGATTGGAGGAAGGAGAGACATACTCATCTCTGGTTTGGGAGTGCTGGAGAAATCTGTAAGTATTCTCCTCTTCCTATGTTTCTTTTGAAAATTGATTCTTGATTGTTGTTAATAACTTTTAGACTTATTTTTGATGGTATGTTTTAAATTGCAAACTGTGTAGAGTTACGGTAAAGGTTTAGGATTCATCTTTACCCCTATCAATTGCATTTGCTTGAAAATGCACACACATAGATGTCTACAGAACTATACCCTATACCAAAGCTCCCATATTGGCGTGGGGTGGGGAGGATTCTAGGAAAGGTTGTAGAATTTGGCCTTACATTTGCCAATTTAATTTACCCGAATACACACACATATATGCTTTGATGGATGTCCATAACCTATTCCATGTCACCCATATTGACATAGGCAGGGGGTAAAGCTAGCAATGGTTGAGGAATTCAGCTTTACACCTGCCAATGTTTCAAGCCCTTTCAATAGGTCTATTTGGTGAACACCTACAATCTTGCATTCCACGAGATGATAGTCTCTTATGTCGAATAGTTCACATTCCTAGTATGTGCTTCCACATTTTGCAGGCATGACTACTGGGGCACTTGCAACCGCAACAAGAACAAAATTCCTCCTTCCTTTATGCTTTGACGACTATCCACACCCTGTTCTAGGGTCCACGGTGGCTCAGGCAGGGAGGACGTTAACATAGTTGAGGAGCCTAGCTTTACATTCGCTAATTGCTTTTGCTTGAAAGTTTTTAAAGCCTTTCCTTCAAATCCATTTTGTGTAGAACCTAAAATCATTGAATTCCACGAGAAGACATTTCTTTCAGGCATTCTTTCAAACAGTTGGCGTGCCTTGTCAGTGCTTCCTCGTTTTGCATACATTTCTATCAGAGCCCTTTTAACTATAATATCCGACAAAATTTGCTCTATTATGCTTTGATGGAAGTCCATACCCTGTTTAAAAGCCGCCATTGGGGCATAGCTAGAGAGGATGCAGGACAAAGGTTGTGTTTTTTCCTTGGATGAAACCTCCTTGCTCAAGCAAGATGAGTGTTGTGATAATAGCAAGATGAGTGTTGTGATAACATGCATTTAGTCTTGCAGAGAGTGGCATCTATCTTATCAAGAAAACTATGAGCATGAAAAAGAGGTATGTGATAAGTAAGGGGATTGATATTAATATTAATAATGGAGTCTTACATGATGTGTTAGATTTATATTTTTTAAGAAGTTTAATGTTTGCAAATACATCTCGTCCAAAATGTCAAGTTCATAGAGGATCATGAGTTCAAGGATAGGGATTAATATTTCTATTTTCCCAAACAGTTATTCAAAATATTATAGGCCCTTCAGCTTGAAACATTCTTAAAAATACAATGTGCTCAAGTTTTTCATTGGTGGATTGTTAGAGAATATAAAAAAATAACTAGTTTTTAAAAACAAAATTTTGTAAACATTTGGCAAAATTGACCTTTAGACTACTTTATTTATTCTAAAAAAACTTGAAAATCTTTGGGTTTTAATTTTATCAACATTCAACATCAAATCAAACTTGTTGCAATTTTGTTAAAAACAGTTAGGTAAGAAAGGTTACCTAATAGGAAGACAATGTTATGAAAGATTAGTATAGATGTGAAGATTGGTACTTATGTTATTCAGCTAGTTTATTTTTAACTAAGCTGTGTATATTTGAAATAAATAGGGACAATTAGAATTTTGTTTAACTAACTAATATTATAAATTAAGTTCTATATGTATAGTTGCATATTTATGGCACTTGTCAAGTCAAATTCATATATATATATATATATATATATATATATATATATATATATATATATATATATATATATATATATATATATATATATATATATATATATATATATATATATATAATTTGACCAAACTTTGTATTTATAAACATTAATAATTATAATCCACAAAGCAACACAATTAAAGGATGGCCCATTAACCTAGAAAATTTAAACAAAATAACAAAAAATAATAATGACAACATAATGAAAGTAAATAAGATTAAATGTCTATCTCAATGTCCACATGAATGCATATTTTGTAGATTGAAAACAATAATAATAAAGTATAAGAAAAATGATTTGCAAAGGGTAAAATTATGCATGACAAACATACAAATAAATATATGCAACAATACAACAACAGAGAGTTACAAGGGTAACTTATATACAAAGAATTTTCAGAGACAACTATACAAGACAAATCCATAATGAATAGATCTATTAACATGAGAAATCAGGATATATATGATGGAATTTTTACTTAATTGAAGAGTTGTTACATTGACGATAATGGTGGATTATTATGTTACTATTAATATTCAACCTAAGTTTCTTGGTTCACCTTAATATTCAAATGGGTTTTCTTACTACGATTAAGATTAGGTATCATGTTTAAACCTTGGCGGGGTCAAGATATTGTATCTCAATTGATACTACGTATATATGCATTATCATGCACATAGGGTATGGCAGATAGATATGTATATCTTTTATAATAGGAGTTTCATTAAAAGTGATTGAATCAAGTATATGGTGGTACAAATGCTTGGAATTGTGGTAAAAGAAAAAAGAATTATTGAAATTGTATATGTTGATTTAGTAGTTGAACTAGTTATCAAAGATTATTTTAATTTGACCTAGATTAAATTTTACAAAGGTCTTTTCTATTTATGAGATAATATAAGTATCTTTCTAGTTATATGTTTATGAAATTGATTAAGTTTATTTTCTAGTTCTATTCATTATGATAAAGCATCTTTTATCTGCATTGTGATTAAGGTAGTATTTCCCTTTATCAACTGTTATTATGCAAGTTTTTCCTTTGTCATTAGATAGGTAAACCTTATAAATAAACGTCCAAACTCAAGCATTCACAGTGTTTAGTATTTATGGTACATTTGGGTCATGTTTATGGGTAATGCCGTCGCGTTGAACCAAGTACCTCGCGCCTAACATAGCTGCAACAACGACGTCTGGGCACCGTCCCTCTAAATCATCGGGGAGTAATAAGGAACATGTCAAAGTTAAATCCGCAGGAAGGGAAAATCTCCTCAGATACCTCATTAAAAAGATTATCAAAAAAAGGGGTGAGACTATTAAAAATTATTGTAGGAGGATCAATGGGAAGACCTCGTCGGGGAAATATGTGTGTTAGGTAAACTATTCACACTTGAAAATTTAAATGCCAAACACTCCCAGGAGGTGTGTTTGCAAACTAGTTTCTTAGGAATTCTTTCACTGTATCACTTGAGTGAGTGGGCAGCGGCAAAGAACTGTGTACCAACTACAGTTACATAAACATAGTGCAAGATTGAACTACATGTTTGCATTCGTCATGTAGATCACATCCATAGTGGGCGTTGATCCCGTGGATACAGGGTATGTAGGCAGTCTGGATGGCAAAGGATGCCTCCAGTACTTAGGTCCCTCGGATATAGTATACTGTTTTATAATGAACTTCGATCCTTAGTTTAAAGGTTATCTAGGTAACTTAAGAACTCTCCTAGTACTCAGAAGAAGCCTCAGGGTAGATTACTTATACCCAGCTTTGCCATAAACTGAGGTGACTATAAGGTGATGTTATGTGTTCCCTGGTCGACATCCTCAATATAGTGTCTGGGCAGACTGTGGTCCCCAGGAAGTGACTCATGAACCTATATTGGTCCTGAGGGAGTCAGAAGTGATAGGGAGGACCTATAGAAACATAGAAAACTTGTCTTGCTTGAAAACACCTCAAGACCTATGCATACCCAGGTTTCCCTACCAATTCAAGTGTTCTTAGACATTTCTACCCAAAATGCCTGACTTAAACTAATTAGTCTATTACAGAGGCGAAAGGCTTGCTAGTCTATTATTCTCAATACAGACACTACTTTCTTGGTGTGGGGTATTCTTCTTTAACCTCACTATTTCTAAGATTCTCAATTCCCAAGGCTTATAGCCTTCTTGAGCCCGTTATCAGCCCTCCTCTCTAGGTCTAGGGTTCTGATTGCTTGGTGCCCAATCCCTCCTACTCTATTTTCACCCTTGTCTCTTCTTAGACTGTAACTTGCATTCCTAGCCGGGCTATGGAAGAGCTCACCTAGGACAAGTTTCTATTGTCTCCCATTGACAATCCAATCACTACAGCAAAAGGAAAAACAAGAAATAAAATCTTTGTTTGATGGCCCTCCATGACTATACAGAGGAATTGCAGGGACATCAAAACAGAGACTTTTTGTACAAATGGAAACAAAACAACAGAAATAAAAAATTAGCTACTCTACTTCGGGTCTAGTTATGCAAGAATTCTATAGAAATGCACAAATAGATTAAACTGTCAAAATTTTGTTTTTCAAACTATTCCTTCTTACATTCAATGTCTTTTTCAACTTCCTAACACCCAACCCATTTAGAAAAGCAAAGCCAGTTTTTATAATGTTTGGCTTTTTTTTTTCCGTTACCAGACAGTTAGGTTTTTTTTTCTTCTGCCCATTCGGTTAGTTTTCTTTACTAAGTGTTTTGCGTTCTCCCCGTGGCTGTCTTTTGTCTTTGTGTTTTCATGCAATCCTTACGCTCATCGGCATTGAACCATCGACAGTCTTGAACTGTCGGCAAAGGACATTACTATCGATGGCTTTTCTGAACTTCATTGTCGGTGAGACATCAAATGTCGGTGGGACTTTATTTCTCCTTCCCGATACACCGATGCCTTCACATATCCGGCTGTTTAGTTCCCTATCGCCAGCTCTCTCACCGCTCTATTGGTCAACATACTGAACCAATGAACTCGTTGAACCTCTAACATGAGGTTCAACAGTTCACCGCTGGCTTCTCCATTTGACCGCCAGTTCTCCCCACTGTTTGTTGAACCAAATGAACCCGTTGAACCTTTAGCATGAGGTTCAACGGTTCTGGTTCAACACTGGGCTCATTCATGGGCGTTAAGGTTGTTCATCAGTCCCACTCCTACTTACTCGAAAAAAAAAAAAAAAAAAACACTTCACACCAAAAATGTGAAAATGTAAACACGGGCGCCAAACTCTTCGTGCTCCTGCACCAAGAAGTCTCTGGCCAGAGCATAATGATTCCTGTCCTATTTAGCCCGATTGGCTATTGTGTTTATTTATCCTGGATTGGATAGAGTATTGGTCCATTTGACCCACTAGGCCTTTTGGCCACTGGTTGTTCTACCCGAATCAGGTAGCGATAAGGTCCATTAGACCTAGTTCTATATGAACCTATTTGCCCAAAGGATAGAAGAGCCCGGGTGGCTTAAGAATGTTCTATTTTGAACATATGGCCATTTTGGCCTAAGTTTTTTCCTGAGTACTCAATCAAAGTGTTGATATATCTCATAAGAACTTATTAATAAAGTAAAATTTTTTGAAAATTCGAGTTTGGACCAAGCGGGTCCTTACAGAGAATATCCAGAGGGCTTAGCCCATCATTGTCTTTCCAAGTAACCATGATATTTTGACTCTGTACTGTATCATTGTCTTTCCAAGTAACCATGATATTTTGACTCTGTACTGTATCATTGTTGCCTACCCCAATTAGCACATCGATAACATCTGTCTTCCCTTCCTCAATTGCATAGTGGAGAGGGAGGTGCCCTCTTTTGTCTGGAACATGCGGACTTCCCCCGTATTCAAGAATCATTTCACACATGCTTACGTCAACATAATAGGATCTACACGCCCAATGAAGAGCAGTCATTCCTTCTTCATTTGCTGCATTGGCGAACTGTTCTTTAGAATGAGAGTTGTTGAAAAGACTTTCCACAATTTCTTTGTAATTAGAAGAAATAGCACAACATAGAACCCGATTCTGATGGTCTGGGCCAAGGTTCACTTCTGGCTGGGCACCCCACTTTAATACCTTGTTCACCACAACATTTTCCCCCCAGCAGGCTGCTTGGATTAAAATCATGGTTTAGAACATAGTAATTTCCAGTTTTGTCGTAGTAGGCGGAAGATGGATTTTTAAGCATATCGTTCAAACGTTGCCGATCATCACCTGCCGCATCGTGTTCGAGTATCATCTGCACCCTATCATTCATATATCCAGAGAAATGATAGAGTATGGCGGTGGACATAATGAAATCCCTTCGGCTTCCCGTCTGCCACCCACACTTCCTTTTTCCATTCTTTCATCACTAAAGAAAGACTCCGTTGTACGATGTCCATAACAGTAGTGGACGAGCACATGTACCAGAGAATTTTTGCACAAGCCATTTTGTGCATATCCTGCAACCATGGCATTCCACGAGATGACATCTGGTTTAGGCCTGGTCAAGAACACAATTTTGTGCATCTCCTGCAATCATTTCAGTCCATGAGACGACATCTCTTTGCATCATTTTGTCAAACAGTTCACGAGCCTTATGTAGGCTTCCACATTTTGCATACAGGTCTATCAGGGCATTTGCAACTTGGACACTGAATAAAAATCCACTGTTGATTATGCTTTGATGGATGCTGAGAGGATGCTGACAAAGTTTGTGGCGTTCGGCCTTAAACCTGCCAATTGCATTTGCTTAAAAACATCCAAGGCCTTTTCGAAGTACCCATTTTGTGCATAACCTGCAACTATAGCACTCCATGAGATGACATCCAAGGCTTGTAGCACCTCTTTCAACAAGCCCTCTTTACCTAACGTGGAGAAATTGAGATTGGCAATGAATGGTATTGACATTGTATAAATCTCTTTGAAGCGCTGGCAATGAGCATAACGACAATGCAACAGAGTCACCGTCATTGTCCTCTATAAATGGTTTATAGAAATATCCATTGTGATTCAATGTAGAACTATCAAATGGCATGACCGCAGTCACATTGTGGTTCAATCTGCTTTAACTAAATGTTATAGTCTGCAGTGCTGGCTGTTTAAGTTTTTCCTAAATTTACGGTTTATTAAAAGAAGCATAAATATTGGGATCACACGTTCTGTATGCAACAACTTCTGTTTCCCAAGTATTTTTAATGCATAATGTGATATTTATTTTCTAAACAAGTTTGAAATGTTTACGATATTCAAAGACTTTCAAGTAGGGAAAGTCTTGGAAATGGAATCCTTTCATAGTCCATGATCCCTCAGACCTAGTTTATAGGCAGCTTGCCAATCTTAAAAATATTGCGGCTTATTACAATGTTATTGATAAAAACAAATTACATGGAACATAATTTTTTTCATTGTTTATTTCTTATATATATATATATGGTCTTTTTATAAATTTATATGTTAGTTTTATTGATATACCTCAATAATTTGAGAGAGAGAGAGAGAGAGAGAGAGAGAGAGAGAGGGGTACAATGTCATATCTTACACATTTACCTCTTTGTTTTATGCTATTTTGGGTGGATTTTTGTAGAGTATGTTAACCAACCCAAACAAAAAACTTATCACCTAGATCTACTCTATCCATCACCTTAGAACATGAACAATCTATTTCATTAAGGTTTTTCTTCCTTCGACTAGGCCACATATTCAGTCATATCCCTTAGAATATAATGCATTTGCATCCTGTTACTCCTTATTGAAATTTTAAATCTCTTACTTCTTAGACCAACATTCTCAAAATGTGAACATGATCCCATTAGCTTGCATGCCAAAGGTCTCAAGTTGTGTGTATAGGTATTATATTTAAGTACATCATCTTAGATCGTTTAGGATCATCAATTCATCATCAATATTTATTATCTTGTACATCTACATCCCAATTACAACATTGATTTGAACAAAATAAGAAACTCATAAGAGAAAACTAAAGCATTGCATCTAATTCATACTAGGAGTAGACTAGTCAATAAAATGATACTAGGAATAGAGACGCATTTAGTTTCTATTGCTTTATAAGTATGACATTAGAGCAAATTATTATAGATATTGAAGGAGGTGATTACATTGAATATCTTTAAATGATGTTTTGTCTACTTTATACATTTTAAATACATTCATGATTTTTTTTCTTTAGGAAGAATTAAAGCTAGCATTGTTTAAGTGTACCACAAAAGACAGCTTGTTCACAAACAAAGTAAGTGCATAGGTGTTTTGTTTCTTTTCAAAAGTAAATTGTTTTGTTAAGCAATGACACTAAACAAAGGAGAAATAAATATACAAACAACCAAATTCAATTTGACTAGACATGTCCTTCCTACATATGGCAACACTCTTGTTTGTTCTCATGCATGCATCTTTGTTAAATGTCTTATTCAAGATTAAAATAAAATTCAAATAATAAAATATTTTAAATTATAAAATTATGTTTCACAGTGCTTATGGATGTCAACTATGTAAAAAAAAAATAGTATCAACAATTAGTAAAATTCTACTAAATTACACAAACAAGAGCATCAAATTACCAAGATATAGTTGTTTCAACTATAGAAAGTAATCAACACTTTCTTACATTGCCACTTTGTTGCCTTGTTTAAAGTATGCATCTTACTACATCTCAACAATTTAAAAAAAAAATACTTTTCACTACATGGCTCTTGGTATTGTATTGTCATACTTAAGTTTTTCTCTCTAACCTTAATTGAGTACTACTTGAATACCATTTTCTTTATCTTTATTTTAAACTTTTTTCTACTTAGTTCAATATAAAAACCTTCTTATAGTATTATTTATAACTAATTGCCACAAGGAACACATTACATCACATTATGCTATTAACCAACCAAAAACTAGCAAAAACTATTTTAGGGGAATATAATAACTAATAATCATGCAACATGCCACATGTACAACCACACATGACAATGCTTGGAATCATTTTAGAAGTAAGATCTATTTTAGTTTTTTTCAAAGCCTTATAACCTTTCAATTGTCTCTATTGAGAACTAAAATTCTTCAATGACTTCCTCTCTCTATTTTGTCATGGGAGCCATAAAGATAAGGATGGTGAAAGAAATAGATTTAGATAGTTATAATGATAATGATGGACATGGACAAAATCCAATGCAATGGAGCTTCTTAACATTGAAAAAAAGTGTCATCCCTTCACTTACTATAAATTAAGGTAAGTCTCATTTGCATTTTATGTGTAACAACATACAACTGCCTCTGTTTTTCTCTATATTTTGAAAACAATTTTGTGACACAAAAATATGGATTTGAAAGCAAAACTTCCTTTAGATTACTATAGCTTGGATTTACAAATAACAGTGTTCTTATGGGTAATTATGGGTTATTAATTTTTTTTAATTAACTACTGAAAAACTAAATTTCATGGGGAGGTTTCCTTAGAGACCATTGTAACTTCAATTTTTTTTTGAGAAGAGTAAAAATTTTCATAAATGCTTGTTAAGAAGAAGTGTAATTAAGATAAGTATTTCCAAAAGGTATACTTTACTGTGTGGGAAGATTTTTTCTTTTGCTACAAGTTAACTTCCATTTGCTGGAATCCCCCTCTCTCCCTCTTTTTCTCCTCCTTTTTTAATATTCATTTTAAGGGATAGAAGAGGATATCAATATCTTCTTTGTTTCATTGTTTTCCAGACCACCAACCTTTCCCACACTAAAAACCCATAAATTTCTGAGAAATTCCAAACTATAAGTGAGAAACTTGCAGATCTAAATATTGATGCATGACACACATGTAAAAATGTAGAGTTAGAATGATATCACTAATCTTATACATGTAGCTATGAATGTGTACCTAAATGACTGCTGCACTGAAAACTCTTGACGTTAAGCGCCACTGACAAATTCCTTGCTGAGAGCATTTAGGTCTTTAAGCTGCCTCATGCTGGAAGAATACTGTGATAACTGCAGAAAGGAATGGGGTATGATGATACACTGCATCACATGCCCTCAGCTTGCATTAAGTTGGGTTCCATTTATAAGCCGTGTAAGAATCTTATGATCACCATGATCTGAGACTAAAGTTGGGGTTAGGCCAGGTAAAGCAATTTTGGCGTTGATGCATGTGACTAAACGTACGTCATTCCTGCCGAGAGTTTTTATTTTCCACTCTAAGTATAGTACAGACAAGCAGAGAAGATGCCTTCACCAAGAGGAATTATTCTTTACCTAATACTCTTGTACTTTCAGGATCACATGAAAGCATTTGGCAATTCATGGAAGGAGATTATGCCAGTAGAAAAGTTTGTACAAAACTTTTAAAAGCAACAAACATAGTAGTCATATCATACAGCATTCTTAGGGGGCTTTTTTTTTTGTATCATCTACTGATACACAGCTGTACGGTAACGAGAATAGAAATTATGGTGCCAGAGCACTACCAATAATTGTGATAGGACTGGTATATTAAAAGCCCAATATTTTAAATAGTATGATACTTCAAATAACATTTAAAAAGTAGTCACATACTTCAACAACCATAAAAACACCAGTGACAACAATCTCTGATGCATCTCAGCCTTTTTGTTTGGCTAAATTGAAGTAGTACTTCAGTATTTTCTGATCCTAAGTAACTCCACAATTCCTCCCGAACTATCAAATGACAATTTTTGTCTGTTAAGCCCAAGAATGGATTAGTCAAAAACAGAGTTGCAGGATATGCTTCTCCACTCTCCCTGGTATTTGTACCACTGCAGAGGTAGACATGGGTTGGGTAACGCACCCACTTGTACCCAAACTACTGCAAAATTTTAGCCACGTTGGATATGTGGGGATACAGCACCCTTCTTGACCAAGCTGTATCCAAATAAATTTTAAAAAATAAAAAATATTGACCCTAACAAATTTAAAAGGTAAAACCCTAATTTTTTTGAAATTTTTTTAATTTCCAGTTTTTCGAATCTTCTCTCCTAAGCTAGTGTTAACATGTGCCCTAACATTATGACCTCTAACAAGAGGAAGATCTATGGGCCATCAAATGAACTAATTCTTGATATCACATTCTAGGTAATTGAAGGGACTTTTTGGTCTCCCTACTTACAGTAAGTATGCTCTTGTAACAATCAAATTTGTAAATGAATATTATGACAAGCATACAATTACTTGTGTCAAATGTTTGAATGATATCTAGTTGATAAAAAGAAGAAATTTAACTATCTTTGTAGAGGTCACCACATACATTTATGTGGATTGTGAATTTCTTCTTTTTACAAGTGATGCATGTACATTGCAGTCAAATGTGGATTGTGAATTTCTTTTTTGAAGTTGTGGATTGAATGGGAATGTAATGGGTCTACTCTTCGTAGAGGTCACTACATACAATATACCTAACATTGTTTATAAGACTTTCCTTAACAATTGCACTTATTGTGCAATGGGTAGGTTTTCCAATGACTACCTTGAAAATAAACATGAAATTTTAAAGAAATAAAAATATTGTTAAAATCTAGCAATAGAAAGTAGGGTATAAAGTATAGTTAGGAAGGGATTGACATGCATTTGTTGTTTGAAATGTCTAGCAATAAGAGGTTGTGATCACATTTAGATGATTCTCTCCCCTCTTCCTAAGGTAGACATATCCATGGTCTTGCACGCAGCTGAAGGTTAGGGAGATACACAGATTTTCCAAGAGCATTTTAGTTTCAATCCCATGTTGCTTCTAGACTATATCCTTTTACAGTATATTTTAATTCCTTATTCACATATGAGGTTATTAAAATATCCTATGGTTAAGGTGGTTGGTGAACTTTAATGAGCCACTCATTCATAACTATTTACTAGCTTTGTCATGCTTGAGGATTTCAAGGTTTAAACTCCATGGAGTCCTTTTGGAGTCAAGAGTTCCATTTGGTAAGAATTTGTCCATGTGTTCAAGTCTAGTGTTTCATATGTTTCATGTGGATATGAAAGATTTGATTAACTGTTTTTTAGTCACTTTCTTATGTCTGACATTGTCAAACTTGGGGGTTTGGGGAGACTATTGGACAACCTAGGTTGGAGTGCATTTGATGTTTGAAATGTCTAGCAATAATTTGAGGTTGTGATCACATTTAGATGATTCTCCTCCCTCTTCCTAAGGTAGACATATGCATGGTCTTGCATGCAACTGAAGGTTAGGGAGATGTATAGATTTGCCAAGAGCATTTTAGTTTCAATCGCATGTTGCTTCTAGACTCAAACTCCTTTTATAGTGTATTTTAATTCCTTGTTCACATATGAGATTATTAAAATATCCTATGGTTTGGGTGGTTGGCGAACTTGAATGAGCCACTCATTCATTACTATTTTCTAGTTTTGTCATGCTTGAGGATTTAAAGGTTTAAACTCCATGGGGTCCTTTTGGAGTCAAGAGTTCCATTTGGTAAGGATTTGTTAGTGTGTTCAAGTCTAGTCTTTCATATGTTTCATGTGGATTTGAAAGATTTGATTAACATTTTTGAATTGCTTTCTTCTGTTTGACATTGTCAAACTTGGGGTTTTAGGGAGACTGTTGGATAACTTAGAAGCATCTTAGGTCAAAGTTTATATTAAATTTGTGTTTGAGATCTTAAATCCATTAATTTGTAGATCATAGCAAGCCCAACCTCATCCACTCAATTAACTTGTATTTGTTTCCTTGCGTCTGAGGAACATGTGATTGGTCTTAGGGACCAATAAAAGTTGATAGAGTTCATCATGTGATTCCTCTTTCTTTCCTCAAACAATAGTCCATTTCACTACCATGCCATATGTCAAATCATAATTCACCTAGACACCACCTTACAATCACAAACTTGTGAGTATAAAAGTTGTGGACCTAAGACCACAACTTGAGCTCTATTAAATAGGGTTTTTGGGTCCACTAGGAACACAAGCATCAAACAAAGTTTCCTAGAACTCATTGTGGGACACCTTTTTATAATGCAATGAACATACCCAGAAGAATCACCAAGTATCTCTAAAGCCCTTCCATACATACAATTCCTAGATGCTTGTCACACCAACTAGAACAATAAATCACCATAATAATATATATCTCAATTATATATATACATGTAGCAAAGGCATAATTTTTGTGGAGTTTAATATCAAAAAGAGTTGTACCAAAGATGACCCAAATGATAATCACATTAGAATAAATTTGGTTTCGATAAAGTCTATGATTAGGCTTATGTCAGCAGTTGCAACATTGTGCTCAAGAATGCCTCCAATGTTGTGTGAATTCAATATGATGACAAATATCCGAGCATCAATGTCAACGTACTTAATGTGCCAAATTTGTCAAATCCTTTTCTCCTTGTTGCCATTGATTTGCCAAAACATTTTCCAATCATTTCATTTATTTGTGGTACTAGTCATTTCCAACTCCCACTCAAAATTACGTGGACTTTGACAATTCCATAAACCCCAAGGTCTAACTATCTTGCGAAGGTGAATAAACTTTGCCTACATGAGAAGAATTTGAAGATGACATTATGAGATGTACAAAGACAACTGGAGGATTCCACTTGTCAAAACTTGTCTTTTGCCACCCATTTCATAGGCAAAATACTCAAATGAAGATGAATGGCTTTGGAGGAGACAACGTCTATGAAAATTTACATCCAAGGCCTGTGAGCTTGTTGCGTTAGAGTGGCAAGGGAAGACTCTAGCTACACTTTGATGTGCAAGAGCCTTGTTAGTTGGATGTCTAGTTTACTCATATGATTTCTATAAAATATAAATGAGGTTTGATATTACAACAAATATTTGAGCATCCATGTCAACATATACATAATGTGCCAAATTTGTCAAATCCTTTGCTTCCTTTTGCCATTGGTTTGTCAAAAATTTTGTTAGTTCTCTCATTTACTCATGGTAGTCATTTCCAACTCCCACTCAAAATGATGTGGACTTTGACAATCCATAAATCCCAAGGTCTAAACCTCAAAAGAACATCAATTGATATCAAAATAATGATCTTTAGGGTGTCACAATCACTACAATATTGTAGGCGTGGCATTAAGTAGAGCTATATACATCCCTAGCAAGTGATATGCCCAAATACAAGATAGTGTATATCTCTCCCTCAGGAGGAAGGGGCATGATCATCTACACACAATATCAATATCAAATTATTAGAAAAATTAATCAATAATGTACTTCCCCCCTCACACTACACACTATGGGCAATGGCTTGTATTGCCACAAAAAATATATTTAAAATTTGTTGTGATTTTCCAATTAAGGGTAAGTGTACAAAGATGATGGACCAAAAGGGAGTCTTAAGATGTCACTTGTTTTCTAAAATTAGGAAACATTGATGTTGGATGAGAAATTGAAGATAGTTACACTCAAAATTTGAATATGCAACCAAAACAAGAGTCATAGTGCTCCGAATCTAGTTTCTAAACTACTAATTTCTTTCAAAAATGGTTGAGATTAAGGGGTTCAAAAAGGGGGACCAAACAAATTGGTCCTATTTTTCTCAAAAAAAATAACATAGCGTCTAGTGTGCTCCCGCTAAAATGTTAACTTTTTTTTAGTATTTCAAAAATTGCTTCAGTGAGAAATTAGCTAACACCATGTAGTTTATCCCTAATTTTTCTCATAATTTTTTCATGAATAATTGATTTTTTAGTAATTTTCAAAGTGGACACATCTTGAAAAATAGAAAATTGAGAGTGCTCCCCCCTAAAATTTTTGAAAACTAATCGAAAATCCTTTTTTTTAATACATGTAGAATGGAGTCTAGTTTCTAAAAATGTAACTTATTTCAATTTTCAATGAATGGTTAAAAAAAATTCAAAAATACTAGATGCTGGTTTTTGACAAAAAATGGATACACTAACAAAAGAAATTCCTGATAAAACCCTTAATGTACTCAAAATGTGAAAAAATTATATGGTTAGATAGCTAATAGAGAGCTTTAGATTATGGTAGTATTTTTTTTGATTTTTCATTGAAAAAAGTGCAATCCTAATGGGGAGCACGCTCCAGAATATCTAAAAATTTGGTTAAAAACTAGAAAAACACATCTAAAATAGCTCAGCATAATGCAAGCGCATTATAACGTGCTTGTGTCTCGCGTTATGCTGAGCTATTTTGGCTTTGTACATGCCAATTGCATTTGCTTGAAAGTTTCTAAATCCTTTTCAACAAATCCATTTTTTTGCATATCTTGCAATCATTGCATTCCATTATAGAACTTCACTTTGAGGTGTTAGGTCAAACAATTGACATGCCTTGTCTATGTTTCCACACTTTACATACATGTCTACAAGGGCAATTGCACTTCCTACCATCTCTCTCACTCTCTACTTCCCTCCCCTCTCTACCTCCTACCCTCTCTCAGTCTCTACTTCCCTCCCCTCTCTACCTCCTACCTTCTCTCTCACTCTCTTCTTCCCTCCCCTCTCTACCTCCTACCCTCTCTCTCACTCTCTACTTTCCTCCCCTGTCTACCTCCTACCCTCTTTCTGATTCTCTATGTCCCTCACCTCTCTACCTCCTACCTTCTCTCTCTCTCTCTTCTCCCCCCTCTCTACCTCCTACCCTCTCTCTCACTCTCTACTTCCCTCCCCTCTCTACCTCCTACCCTCTCTCTGAGTCTCTACTTCCCTCCTCTCTCTACCTCCTACCTTCTCTCTCTCTCTCTTCTTCCCTCCCCTCTCTACCTCCTACCCTCTCTCTCACTCTCTACTTCTCTTCCCTCTCTACCTCCTACCCTCTCTTTGAGTCTCTGCTTCCCTCCCCTCTCTTCCTCCTACCTTCTCTCTCACTCTCTTCTTCCCTCCCCTCTCTACTTCCTACCCTCTCTCTCACTCTCTACTTCCCTCCCCTCTCTACCTCCTACCCTCTTTCTGAGTCTTTGCTTCCCTTGCCTCTCTACCTCCTACCTTCTCTCTCACTCTCTTCTCCCCCCTCTCTAACTCCTACCCTCTCTCTCACTCTCTGCTTCCCTCCCCTCTCTACTTCTTACCCTCTCTCACTCTCTACTTCCCTCCCCTCTCAATCTCCTACCCTCTCTCTCACTATCTTCTTCCCTCCCCTCTCTATCTCCTATGCTCTCTCGTACTCTCTACTTCCCTCCCCTCTCTACCTCCTACCCTCTCTCTTACTCTCTTCTTCCCTCCACTCTCTACCTCCTACTCTCTCTCTCACTCTCTACTTCCCTCCCCTCTCTACCTCCTACCCTCTTTCGCACCCTTTTCTTCCCTCCTCTCTCTACCTCCTACCCTCTCTCTGATTCTCTACTTCCCTCCCATCTCTGTCTCATACCTTCTCTCTTAGAGCACTCTCTACTTCTCTCCCCTCTCTACCTCCTACCTTCTCTTACTCTCTACTTCCATCCCCTCTCTACCTCCTTCCCTCTCTCACACTCTCTTCTTCCCTCCCCTCTCTACCTCCTACCCTCTCGCACTCTCTATGTCCCTCCCCTCTCTACCTCCTACCCTCTCTCCCACTCTCTACTTCCCTCCACTCTCTACCTCCTACCCTATCTCTCACTCACTTCTTCCCTCTTCTCTCTACCTCCTACCCTCTCTCCCACTCTCTACTTCCTTCCCCTCTCTACCTCATACCCTTTCTACCTCTCTGCTTCCCTCCCCTCTCTACCTCCTACCCTCTCTCTCACTCTCTTCTTCCTTCCGATGTATACCTCCTACCCTCTCTCACTCTCTACTTCCCTCCTATCTCCACCTCCTACCCTCTCTCTCTCACTCTCTACTTCTCTCCTATCTCCACCTCCTACCCTCTCTCTCTCACTCTCTACTTCCCTCCCATCTCTACCTCTCCTCATCATTCTTCCCATCAAATGAAATTTCATAAATTATCTTGTTTCCATTTCATCATCCCAATTTATATCCTCATCCCTCTTTACATGTCCTAGTTTTCTTGTTTCTATGTTCTTTGTCGACAAGGGAGAGGGAGAGAGAGGAAGAGGAAGAGAGGGGAGAGATAGGGTGATAGGGAGAGAGAGAGTCCTAGTTTTCTTGTTTTAGAGATTGAGAGAGAGAGATAGTTGGTTGGGTTTATGAGTTTAGGGTTGCTTAAGTTTAGGGTTTAGGGGAGTTATTTAGGGTTTAGGGGTTTAGGTTTTCTCAGGTTTATAGTTTTAGGGGTTAGGAATTAGGGGCATTATTTAGGGTTTAGGGGTTTTGGGAGAGAGAGAGAGAGAGAGAGAGAGAGAGAGAGAGAGAGAGAGAGAGAGAGAGAGAGAGAGAGAGAGAGAGAGAGAGAGAGAGAGAGAGAGAGTTGCTCAGGTTTAGGGGCATTATTTAGGGTTTATGAGTTTAGGGTTTCTTAGACCCTTAGGGGCATTATTTATGGTTTATGAGTTTAGGGTTACTCAAGTTTAGGGTTTAGGGGTCAGGGACATTATTTGAGGTTTATGAGTTTAGGGTTGCTCAAGTTTAAGGTTTAGGGTTGCTCAGGTTTAGGGTGAGGGACATGACTAGAGACATAGGTAGAGAGATTGAGAGGTAGAGGGATGATAGAGACAAGAAGATAGGGTTTAGGGTTGATCAGGTTTAGGGTTTACAAGTTAGGAGTTTAGAGAGGGACATATAGGGACATAGAGAGTGAGACACATGGCTAGAGACATAGGCAGAGAGATTGAGAGGTAGAGGGATGATAGAGACAAGAGATAGGGGTTTAGGGTTGATCAGGCTTAGGGTTGATCAAGTTTAGGGTTTAGGGGTTAGGAGTTTAGATAGGGAGAGATAGGGAGATAGAGGGTGAGGTACATGGCTAGAGACATAGGAAGAGAGATTGAGAGGTAGAGGGATGATAGAGATAAGGAGATAGGGGTTTAGGGGTTAGGAGTTTAGAGAGGGAGAGATAGGGAGATAGAAGGCGAGGGACATGGCCAGAGACATAGGCAGAGAGATTGAGAGGTAGAGGGATGATAGAGACAAGGAGACAGGGGTTTAGGGTTGATCAAGTTTAGGTTTTATCAGGTTTAGGGTTTAGGAGTTAAGAGTTTAGAGAGGGAGAGATAGGGAGATAGAGGGTGAGGTTCATGGCCAGAGATATAGGTAGAGAGATTTAGAGGTAGAGGGATGAAAGAGACAAGTAGATAGGGTTTAGGGTTGATCAAGATTAGGGTTTAGGGGTTAGGAGTTTAGAGAGGGAGAGATAGGGAGATAGAGGGTGAGGGACATGGCCAGAAACATAGGCAGAAAGATTGAGATGTAGAGGGATGATAGAGACAAGGAGATAGGGGTTTAGGGTTGATCGGGTTTAGGGTTTAGGGGTTATGAGTTTGGAGAGGGAGAGATAAGGAGATAGAGGGTGAGGGACATGGCTAGATAAATAGGTAAAGAGATTGAGAGGTAGACGAATGATAGAGAAATGGGGATAGGGGTTTAGGGTTGATTGGGTTTAGGATTGATGAGGTTTAGGGTTTAGGGGTTAGGAGTTTAGAGAGGGAGAGATAGGGAGATAGAGGGTGAGGGACATGGCCAAAGACATAGGCAGAGAGATTGAGAGGTAGAGGGATGATAGAGACAAGGAGACAGGGGTTTAGGGGTTAGGAGTTTAGAGAGGGAGAGATAGGGAGATAGAGGGTGAGGGACATGGCCAGAGACATACACAGAGAGATTGAGAGGTAGAGGGATGATAGAGACAAGGAGATAGGGTTTAGGGTTGATCAGGTGTAGGGTTTAGGGGTTAGGAGTTTAGAGAGGGATAGATAGGGAGATAGAGGGTAAGGGACATGGCCAAAGACAGGTAGAGAGATTGAGAGGTAGAGGGATGATAGAGACAAGGAGATAGGGGTTTAGGGTTGATCAGGTTTAGGGTTTAGGGGTTAGGAGTTTAGAGAGGGAGAGATAGGGAGATAGAGGGTGAGTGACATGGCTAGAGATTGAGAGGTAGACAGATGATAGAGACAAGGGGATAGGGGTTTAGGGTTGATCAAGTTTAGGGTTTAGGGGTTAGGAGTTTAGAGATGGAGAGATAGGGAGATAGAGGGTGAGGGACATGGCTAGAGACATAGGCAAAGAGATTGAGAGGTAGAGGGATGATAGAGACAAGGAGATAGGGGTTTTGGGTTGATCAGGTTTAGGGTTTAGTGGTTTAGAGAGGGAGAGATAAGGAGATCAAGGGTGAGGGACATGACTAGAGACATAAGCAGAGAGATTGAGAAGTAGAGGGATGATAGAGATGATATATACTTATAGATATATAGTTATAGATATATACTTATAATATATACTTATACATCTAGAGAGAAAACACTAAATTTACTTGTTTGCATGCATGAAAGCTTAATGTTTTCATGCTTCCCAAAATGCGCTAGCATTACATGATTGAGACCCCACATGTTTGTTATTCCTTGCTTTTCATGCATGCTATTAGACAAGAAGACACTTTTTCATGTTGTTTGACATATTAAGAATCATTTTTTTCTCAATCCACCACCTTTTTTGTTTTTTCAATGTAGAAGAATTGATTTTGCATGTTTTTGGACAAAATTTGATTATTTAAACTGAAAGTTTCATGTTTCATATTGTTTTAAAGATAATTACCTTTGATATAGATTGAATTTGATGATATATGTTTCTTTTTCCATAAATTTCACTAATCCTATTCTAGAGTTATATAGAATTCATAATCAAACTTGAGAAAAAGAACAATTTGAGGATTCTGAAGCCAAATTTTGGAGAATTGGTCAACTTGAATATTGAATTCTAAGGTATTTTCTTTATGTCCAACTTAATTCACTTTATGTTCTTTAGAACACTCACAATCACTGATGTAACTAGTTGTATTAACATTTAAAATATAGTGAGCTATTGATGCTGCAAATCAAATATATATTTGGTTCTCATATTGCATATTTTTAATATCTGACCTTAATAGTGATCTAGAGTTTCATGATAGTCTTCTATGTTTATGATGTGACAATCTATGTGGTTGTTTGTAAAAGTCATAGCGCAATTTGAATCTCAATGCATGGTTACCACATAGGCTTCTATCACTATCTTATCAATTTATGATCAAACTCTTCAACAAGATCTTGAACAATCCACAAATTTCTTAGTATGTAACAAGTTCAAGTCCTTAACGGTGAATTGACCAAACTAACCACATGACATAACCAATTTGTATCCTCAAGAGTTGCTTTTAGAGCAGATCTATTTTTAATAAACACATTTTCTTGATAGAAACATTCTATTTAAATTGTCATGAGAACTTCTTGCTTAGATCTTCTATTTGTTGTCATGAAAACTTCTTCCTTAGATATTCATTAGGAGTGACATTTTGCATTCCATATCTCATGGGGCCGAACGGACTTTGCCAACGCGTCGGGGTGGGCAAGTAAATGCCAGGGGATGTCTTGTTTCTGTTATGGGAAAATGTGGAGATAATACCAATATATCAATATAACCAAATAACTCAATAAAATTGAAATAAATAAGATCAAACACAAAGAACACAATACCTTGCAAACCTTTCTATTTCATGACTTCCATTGGTCACCTATCTTGAATTGATCTTGTGTATGAATAGAGACCTTAGAAGGTACACTTCCTTACTTTTTTCCAAGATGACAATGGAGAATGACTATTGATAGGTTTTTGCAATGAAGAGGATCTTCACAATGTAATGAAAATAGTGATGATGGTGATAATTGATCTCAAGCTATGGGATGATTTGTGCCAAAGGCGCATTGTGATTCCTACAGAGTAAATTTACTAAAAGCTTGGATGATTCAAATAGAGGAATAGGGGTTGTATTTATAGATTTATGAGAGAGAAGATCAATGGTATAGAATGAACAAGAAGATCAAGGGTTGAGGAAACTTGAGAGGATGTGTGCGAATCAGAAGAGGACAAGTGTCATGTTCCTTCATGCAATAGGGGAGTTAACATAATAGATTGAAGAGTTAACTGAGATGGTTGATCAGTTAACAACATTGACTAAGGAGTTAACATACTAGACTAATCAGTTAAGTGAATTGATTGAAGAGTTAACTGATTTGGACTAGAGGATAAATAGGACATGTGGGTGAGGGGATATTTAGCTAATTAAATATTTAAAATATTTAATTATGTGTGCACATGGATTAATTGAATTATTTTTGGTATTTAATTCAAATTTGGAGGAAATAGACAATTTAAATAAATATTTGGATTTATTTAAATATTTAGAGAATGATTTGATGGATTTAGAAGAATTTGGATGATTTAATTAAATAAATAATTTTATTTAATTTTGTGGAGGAGTGTGAATCAGATAAATAAATTTATTTATTTATTTATTGATAGAAGAATTAAAACAAAATAAATATTTAAAATATTTATTTAGATATAGTCGTGTCATTTTTAGGCGTATACATTTTGCCTCTCTTTGATGCAATGTGTTTTATCACGTTGCTTCAAAGAATAATAATTTGTGATAATGATACATGCCCCAGTTTGCCCCTGGTACATGTTTATGATGGTAGGATGCCCCCTCGAGAGATTGGACAGGAAGAAAATGTAGGAGGTTGTGAGACGGGCAATCTTGTGATGAAGAAGTTAAATAACACGTGAAATGATGGGGAAAATAGGCCACGTCTTGAGAAAGAAGATGGAGAAAGGACACGGAGAGTAGGCAAGGTCGCCACACAACTAGATAGGTTGGCATGTCTATATTTAGAAGCTGGGTCCACAATCCTAGTCATTTGCACACTTGTCATTTTGTGAGAGATACCAAGAGCTTTACAGAGTGCAGGAGCTAGAGCAGTCAGTGGAGATATAGATATTCCATATGAGGAGCATCATTTTGAGTGGGTCCAATGATTTAGGCAGGTAGCAGAGGTAGGACTCCCGATATGTATGTTGAAAATTTTAGGCTAGGTGCATTTATTAGTGTCGTAAATGCATGGTAAAGTTAGGAGAGTAAATGCGCAGCTTGGCGGTTTAGTGCATTTGTGCCCCGAAACTATGCATATGTTTCATTTCAATGCATTTAGGTGCTCTTGATGCACATTTACAAGTTATGCACATTTGTTCTGTGTTTTTGCGCATTTGTTATGCCTCTACGCATTTAAGATGTGTTGCTATGCATATGCTAGTTCTGCACATTTGTGGTGCAGAGCTACGCATTTGTAGTGGAACCACGCATTTACTCTTTTGGGTTGTGCATGAACTATGAAGCTACGCATTTGCTTTGATACTACACAAATGCTATCTGGAATGACGTATTTGCTTAGGATAGTCAGTTACTTAGCGAAATTGACTCGATTGGCATCTTGATTGATGCAACATTCTTGGTTTTCTATGTTAAGTAAATGATTTTGATAGGCTTATAGTTTGAGTAGGTTCGCATTGATACGGTTATGGTTGACGCATTGCTTTGCTAATTACAGGAGATTATTTCTTACACTCTCATGTCGCGGGAGTAGTTCCCTGTTATGATGCGGCAATGGAACATGCTGACAGAGGCAGATCATCTGGTGCTCGGTGCTATTGGATTATACTATGTTTGCTTCATGCTCGAGGTTTGTGTGAACCTTAGTTTGCTGACTGCTTTGGTAGAGCGCTTCCATAGTGAGGATGGGACATTCCACCTCCCCACCGGTGAGATCACTATTACTTTGGAGGATGTTTGTACATGATCTTGCACTTACCTATAGTAGGGGAGCAGGTAGAGTACAACTCTCTACGTGACACTGGGCTAGCTGAGTGTAGGATGGTTTTTGATGACCCAGACATAGCGGGATCAGAGATTAGCTGGTAGGACATGTACAATTATTATGACTACTTTCAGGGATTGTGGCTGGCTTGATTGGAGGTATTATATTCTCCGATCAGAGGTCTCATGGATTTGTAGTTGGTTGGGGTCAGACTCTAGAGAGGATACTAATTGAGGGTGCCTGCTTTGCTTGGGGTGTCTGTGTTATTGCTCACCTATACCATGATATGTATCAGGTTGTCTACCAAGGAGTATCCAACCTATTTGCAGGTGTTTCATTGCTACAGTTCTAGGCTTGGGAGCATATTGCAGTGACACGGCCCATTTGTACATTTCATAGATAGAGGGATGAGCCATACTCCTATGGGTACTCTGGTGTACTTACTCAGCACAGGCTGGGTAAGTTGGAGTACTGGCGACACACTTTGGATAATGTGGATGCAGTTGTGTGGCGACCTTACATAGAGTGTGAGGTTTGGGAGGATGAGGATGACAAGCTGCCATATACGTGTTTCAGACATGGTGGTTGATTGGTTGGACACCACATATCATGGAGGGGAAGATAGTCAGCCATGTCCTCTGACAGTTTGGGTGGGTGTAGGGCATGCCATAGGGGCAGGCTCTTTTTGCTAGGACATGGGCAGAGCGGAGGCAATGGGGACCTATGGCTTCATACAAGGAGGCCCGTACAGAATTCTTTCAGATTCCTTATCAGGGATGGCTGATGAGGAGGTAGATAGTGGATGTCGGGATGACACATGATTTTGGGGATTGGTTTGTTGCACACCTATTCCCCAGATACTCAGGACCGAGAGAGATAGCTCCTCTCCTAGAGGAGGCTGAGTCAAAGGAGGAGGGTGACGGAGGTATGCAGAGGAGGAGGTGAAGGAGGAGAGGAGGGCGTGGTGGAGGGAGAGATGGAGGAGGAGGAGGAGGAGGAGATGGAGGCAAAGATGATGGTAGGCTGAGATAGTGGCAGAGAGTGGGGCATGCCCCATCCCAATAGATAGCTCAGCAGGTGGTATAGTAGGTACAGGTTCCACCCCAGTAGGTAGCACAGGTACCTCAGGCGCCACAGGCACCTAATTCACCTACCCCATAGTAGTAGGTACAGAGGGATGCAATTGGAACTCTTTGTGGCTAGCTTAGGTAGGTCAGAGCACAGTTGAGAGCCGCATAGGCTCAGATATAGGGAGACGCGGGGGTGATCATTGGCGTTACAGTAGAGTAGGATGTCACCTTAGCTAGAGTACAGGCTTTGACAGTAGAGAGGGATGCAGCTACAGGACTGCTTGTGACACAGTTGACACAAGCGCAGGCTCAGGTGACTCAAGTAATGGGGGAGCTAACTACAGCACGAGATCAGACAAAGTACTATAGAGGATTATATCATGGGGCAGTGCCAGCAGATTAGAGGGCACTGAGCTACAGGAGCCAGTCAGTGGCTGTGTCTTTGCAGAGGGTAGGTAGTTCACACTTGGCGGCTTCAGGCATGGGCCCACAGAAGTTAGGAATAGGCCGCGGTGGAGGAGGAGGAGGGAATAGTGCCGGGAGTAGTATCCCACACCAGCAGGGTTAGCTGTGACCATTGTATAGATTTTTGCATTGTACACACATTTTTTGATGGCTCATGGATAGCCAGTTGATGTATATCCTTGTTATTTTGTACAGCGATTGAGACATGTATCACTATCATTTTGTATGTATGTATACACCCTTTTGTGATTTGACTCATGGACGATGGATTTGATTTTGTTCACTATGGACACTTGTATGTTTTATGATTATATATGATGATGCAGCTATGATGACCTATATGTATGTTATTATGTGATGATCATGGATGCATTTTACTTGTGATGTTTATATGCTATGCTAATGTTTACGATATCTAAGATGCAGTTATGATGGTCTACATGCATGCTTATATGTGATGATCATGGATGCACCTTATTTGTGATGTTTATATGTTGTGTTTTTGATGTTTGTCTGATGGGACATTATGTATGCTATGTTATGTTGACACAAATGTACATGGATGGTCTAATGCACTTATATGTATACAAACATGATTGTAAGTGTTCACATTCTATGATGATCTAATGCAGATATTGTGATTATAGCTATGTTTTTGTGAGATTTTTGGTTAATGCAATGTTATGTTGACTTGTGAATCTATATGTATGCAAATGATTTAGTCAAATTAATGGATGTCTCACTTAATATGAAATGCAAAATGACTATTTTTTTTGTTATGTCCAAGTGTACTCAATCAACGTAGAAGAGACTCAATAAATGACCCAATGATAGATAGAAATTTGATTGATAGAAGAAATGTAAATGAAGGACCCACAAGCTTTGATTTGTAAACACTGGTACTACGAACAAAGTCTTTATTTATGGATGGTATATGGAATGCAATTGGATACGGATGGATGTGGATATTTGTCATCTTGATATTGCAAGTATTTTGAAGTGCTTGATTCATCATTGGACAATTTGTTTGTTATTTTTGTGTTTTTAATATGTTGTAAGAAAAAATAAGCACCTAGGTATAATTAAACCAAGATGACTTGAGTATTGCTTACATGGATTTTGATGTAGCAAGTTAATACAAACATCTAAGTATTATTGAACCAAGATGACCTGGGTATTTCTTGCATATCAATAGACAAGGGTTACCCCTATTTCATGTTAGGCTTTTGATGTCCTCGATGAACATTATGTTTGATCATGTCTTTAGACAAGGCTTCACATTACTAAAGATAAACCCACAAGCAACAAACAAAGAAAAATAATCATGCCCCCATCATAGCTTCTCTAGTTTTTAGGCATCCTTGAAAGGTGTAGGAAACATGATAACAAAGTTAAAATTTTAAGGCACAAACAATCAAAAAAAAACTTTCTTGTATTAGATGTATCTTCTTGCCATAATTTAGGTAAACTTATTTAGAGTGTTTAGGTCCTTGTTCATTTTGTTTTGGATAGGTTGATGTCTTGCGTCAAAACTTCTATTTGGAAGTGGGCTTTGTTGCTCATGCTTGTGTCTGGTGAAAAGGTATCACAATCCTTATTTGTGCCTTATTAGAACATGTGGCATTGCAGAATCCAACTCCATAACTAGGTTGAGAACTTACCCCTAGTCAAGTAGAGGTTGTTGGTTTATTATAGATGACAGACTGTGAGATGCTTATGGTAGACTTGGTGGGATGGCCCTAAGGGACTGACCTAGTGCCTCAGGGGCTCATTAATAAATGGCCTTGCCTATGTGACAGCACAAAGGCAACATAGTTTGGGGTGGACCTTGTGGACCTAAGACCTAGGTGATGGGAAATGGTGCAGATGCAGATGGACTAATGGATGGGTGATAAGGTATGGAACGGATGGGTAGCCTCGAGGACACATCAATGATGGCCTTTCCTACGTGAAGACGCGGAGGCAACATAGTTCAGGATGACCAAATACTGATGATGGAAACTATGATAGGCTAACACTATGGATAGGGTATTGGGTAAAACCTTAGGTAATAAGGCAACAATAGTGAAAGAGTATCAAGGAATGATAGGTTATCGTTAGGTTTTATTGTGGGATGTATACGATCAAATGATGGATAATGGTAGGAAGAAGAGATGCAAGGTGATGGTTTCCCAAAGATGGAGGAAGCGGTTTGTCAAAAGTAGTGCATGTTTACTGGGTTTTCACCACTTGCTTTTATTTGCATGGTAGTCAAAATACACATGATGCCTGTTTGCCAGGTTTTCATCATGGTATCTATCCAAGGCACCTGTTCACTAGGTTTTCACTAGAGGATGATTTTTTTGTTGTTTTTCTATTTTTTTTTATGATTTTTTATTTTATTTATTTTATTTTTTTATTTTTTTATTTTTTTTGCTTTTTGCTTTTTTGCTTTTTTGCTTTTTAATTTTTTTAATTTTTTTTCTTTCTTCCCCCCTTACATTGGGGTTCTCTAGGTATAGAACTGGCGAAGATGCATACTATTGATTGGGTCATTAAACAGCTCACCTTCTGATGTAGCTAACTGGTATGCTCCTGATCCATAGGCAACAATGATTACATAAGGACCAAGCTAGTTGGGTTCAAAATTTCCTTTCTTCTCCCAATCCTATTGATTGTGGGGATTTTCTTTGAGAACTAGATCACCAACATTAAACATCCTTGGACGGACTCTGTGGTTATAGATTTGTGACATCCTTTGCTGGTATGCTTTGAGATGGTTGGAAGCATTCTAACATTTCTCCTCTAACAGTTCTAACTCTTGCAGTCTAGAAACTTTGTAGTCCTCATCAGTGATATAAGACCTTTTAATGATAGCCTCAAAGATGGTAACTTGATCTCGATGGGAAAAATGGCTTTGGAACCATAGACAAGGGCATATGGTGTGGCACCTATGGGAGTGAGTATGCTGGTTCGATAGGCCCACAGAGTAGGATTTAGTTGCATGTACCAATCATGGCCAGCGTCATTGATAGTTTTCTTGAGGATTTTCAAGATGGTTTTGTTGGATGCCTCTGCTTGACCATTGCCTTGGGGGTAATATGGGGTGGAGAAGTAGTGTTGGATTTGGAATTTGTCACAAAGCTCTTGGACATCCTAGTTTTTGAAGGGTCTTCCATTATCCATGACTATAGATGAGGGAATTCCGTATTGACAAATGAGGTAATTAAGGATGAAGGAGGCAATTTTCTTGCTGGTGACAGTAGTGAGTGGGACAACTTCAATTCGCTTGGTAAAATATTCAGTGGTGGTTATGATGAATTTACAGTGGTCGTTGGATGATAGATTTCTCCCACAAGGTTGAGTCCCCACTGACAAAAGGGCCAAGATGTCGTTAAAGGTCACAGTTCCTGAGCTGGTGCATGGATGAGGTTACCATGTATCTAACACTACTTGCATTTCTTGACAAAATGATATGAATCTATCTCCATGTTTGGCCAATAGTATCCCAAACACATGAGTTTCTTAGCTAAGGTAGGACCACTAGAGTGTGATCTGCAAACTCCTTCATGTACTTCCCTTAAGGCAGTTTGAGATTCATCACGTTCAAGACATCTGAGTAAAGTACCATCCAGACCTCGTCGGTAAAGGGTGTCGGTGATAATAGTATAACGGGATGTTTGGTGGATAAAGGTTTAGTGTTGATTGTTGGATAAGTCAATTGGTAAGGTGTTATCCTTGAGATAAGTGTAAATTTTACCATACAAGGGTGAATTAGATCCTACTAGGAGGCAAATGGATTTGGGGATCATATTGTCATGTCCACATTTCCCATGTGGTCACAACACGTATTCACACGTGTTATGTCCACATGTGTCATGTGGTCATGATACGAACTATCAAAATTTTTTCCTTGCTACTCTGAAAACCCTCTCGCACGCGTAGGTGTGCTTGGAGGTGTACGCTTAAGGTGAAAACAATACAGTTGTTGGCGAGATACCAAGTACATGTGCACACACCCTACACAAGAAAATCTGTGGTTTCCTAACTTAGGTTAATCTCATGAATTACATTTGAACAATAGTTGTTTTAGGTGATAGATCATTTTTCAACAAAGCACGATCATCTGTTCATTTGCCCTCTCTTCCTTTTCTTGGAATTTAATTTTGATTGTATTTCTATCACATTCATTTTACCGTATCTCTGAAATTTAATTTTGATTGTATTTCTATTTCATTCTCCTTCCCATTGTGCAAGATCTTCTTATCCTATTTTTTTTTCTTCACGTTCTTTATCGAACAACAATAACACTACATCCTTTACATTATTCCTAATTTCTTGGTAAACCAGATCACTTACACAAGGTTGGTTAACTTCACTTGACTCAGTCCCCCTAGGGTTCTACTCTAGGTTTTAATTCAACGTTTGAATTAATTTTAATAATCAACCTGTTCCTAAACAAGATTAACAGTAGGTTAAACTTACTTAGTTCTCTTATCCCTGTTCAGAAATGCCGCACATTTTCTCCTCTTTGTTTTCCAAGGTTAGTTGTTCTTTCTCTTTCTCTCTCTTTTTTTCAATTGGACATTTATTCTCTAAATCTACAGTTGAGTTTAAAATGGCCACTCATGGAATGCCTGTGAGGGCTTGTTTGCGTTTATTTTCAGTGTCCTTTGTAAATGAAAGGATCATATTTTCCTCTTCATTTTCCTATTAAGTAATTTGTGATAATTGTTGAAACTTTCGAGAAAATTCTTACTTAAAATTAAAATATATTTACCTATGCTCTTTTTATATTATAATTATATTTCTCCTTATATATATATATATATATACCGCCATTATCTCAGTTCACTTTAACTCACAATTTCATTAATAAGTTCCTTAAATGTAAAGAGAGTATAGAATATATATATATATAATTTGTTAAAACAGATTATTATCCAATAATTCATTAAAAACAAAGCAATGAGTTAATTTGTTTTTTGCAAATATAAACATTGTATTTCCGAATTGCAACTCTGAGTTTAAGCATCTATTCAATTCGTATTATATAATATGCATAAATAAATCCCAATTTTCTTGATTTAAAATTTCTATTTCAAGTCAAATGTTTTAAGCTACATATAGTTTGCCTTCAAATGAATAGTGAAAAATGAATAATAAAAGTAAATAGTTAATAGTAAAAATGAATAGTGAATAGTGAATAGTGAAAAGTGAATAGTGAAAAGTGAATAATGAATAGTGAATAGTGATTAGTGAAAAGTGAATAGTAAAAGTGAAAAGGTCCCCATCCTAGGAAGAGACCATCAAGGTGGCGGTAATTTCAAAAGCAATACTGCAACCCAAATTTCATTTCTTTCATGGTAGCAAAATTACAACTTCGCTTATAACAAATGTAAAATTAATATTACCACTAAGCTTACACAGAAATAATACTTTTACAAACTTAATTAAAACATCAACTAACTCACAACTTTGCAAGTAGAAGAAGAAGGAACTAGATAATTTTAATATCCTTTTAAAAACAAATTTTCTTTTCCTTTTCTTATTTCTAAATGGTAAAACTTAATGAACAAGAAAATTACAACTATCAACCCAAGAATAGAGAGGATTTCCTCACAACTCCAAAAATAACAATTTATACAACAATAGGGGGATAATTTTCTCCTTTTGGAAAATCGACAAGGAAGGAGCTATTAAAAGATCAGCCTCTCCTTAAGACTTAAGGAAAATAAAATATTTTCTAAGATCCAATAATCTTCTCCAAGCTTCACAATAAGCTCCCAGAAAACCTGCATATCACACAAGGAAAGAAACACCACACAAGCTACTCTCCTCCCTACCGTAGACCTACAAGAGGGTCACCCCCAAGCTAGGGAGATCATCCACACACCCAGTGTAGAATAGACCAAAAACCACTTCACAACAATAGAAATAAATAACACACAACACCCATGGTTTTACTCACAACACAAAAACTTAACTAAGGTGAGTTTAAAGAGGGTAGGGAAGTAGACTCACTCAACTCAAGGGTGTCATTCTTCTCAACATTTTATCACAGCTTTTCTCATGGCCTCAAGCCAACCAAATAATTAAAATCCCAGGGATATCACAATTAGGAACTCAAGCCTTATAACCATTTGCTCAAAATTCATAAAAATGCCCTCAAGGCTTCCATTTTCCAAGAACAAGAATGTACTCGAGGAGGTTCACACCTTCCCTTCCCCACACATGATGAGCATTGTCTTCTAAGTGGAAGAAGCTCTGTCAACATCCCAATAAAATTTCCCCACAATAACAAAATTTACAACACAAGCAAAATAAATAATTTTCACACATCCTTCATGCAACAAATAGAAATACAAAGGAAAGCCCATGAAATCCAACCTTAAAATGCCCTTTAATGGATGAAGTTGATGTAGAGTTCCTCTCCAGCCTCCTCTCCAAATCTCCCTTCTAAAAAAAAACAATCTCTCTATGATCACAAGCAAGGAACAATGAATGGAGGATATAGGATGGCTAGAATAATTTCGGCATTATGAGGCTATGAAGAGGAGAATAGGGAAGGAATTGGGCATTATGAGGATGCCAGAAGAAGATTTCCTAGAGGAAATTAGGTATGATAAGAATGCAAGAATGAAGTCCCCCTGCAAGAATGAAGTCCCCTTCTGCAAGAATGAAGTTTTATTTCCCCCTAATTGCTTAGAGAAGGGTCTTATTTATAGATTTTCTGAAAAGGGAATGGAGGGTGAGGATCAAGAGTTGAGATCAAGGGCTCTCATTATTTGTGAATTTTAAATTCATAGTGGATGAATTAAAAATTTATTTTTTTGGGAAGAGTGGATTATGACAAATTGAATTTTCAATTCCATTAGTGGAGGACAAAATGAATTAAAGATTCATTTTTGGATAATGGAGGATATTAGCTAATTAAATATTAAGAATATTTAATTATATGTAAAAAAATAACCCCACTCCTTTTTCCACTATCCCAAGTGGGATTAAAAAAAATAACCCCACTATCCCAAGTGGAATTAAAAAATATCCCCACTATCCCAAGTGGAACTAAAAAAATATCCCCACTATCCCAAGTGGGATTTAAAAAATAATCCCACTTATGAAGGACCACACCACTTCATGGGGACTCTCACCAAAAGTGAGGGAACAAGAAGATAAGCCCCTCCATTATTGGTGGACCATGGAGTCATTTCAAGCCTTGGTAATGGAGAAAGGATGGCCTTGAGTGTTGGTCCCACTCATCCTATCCTTCCCATGCCTCCAAATTCGTCACTTAACTTCACTATGAAGTTAAGGTGACCATACGGAGGTTAACCAAGGGTTACCCAAGTCAAAAGTGACCCTAGACCCATGGGGTATAACCCAGGGTCAAGTTAAAACACAAGAAAAAGGTCTCAAAATTTAAAATTCAAAAATAAGATAAAAATTAAAAAAAAAAATAATTCTTACAACACATATCATAATTCAAATTTACAAGAGGGTAGACCTAACCCATTCAACCTCATGCAAGACAATATTACAATATTACAACATTGCACCAAACACAGAGTTGATATTGGTTCCTCGTGGAACTAGATCGGCTTCACAAGGGATTACAACATAAGGTGTGGAATGATCTCTAGTATCTGTGGTTTTGTTAGAAATACCTGCACACTCAACCTCAAAGTTAATTCCACATATACATATCATAGCCGAAGCAAATTTAATACATGCATTTCTAAAGCATACCACAGTTCTTATAAATATAATGAAATCACATGACAATTTTCTTTCTAACATCACCTAATTAGTTTCCCTGTAATGTAAACATTAATCAGACATCACCCAATTAGTTTTTCCTATAAAATAAACATCTATCTAACATCATCTGATTTGTTTTCTCTTAAAGAAAACATCTAACTAACATCACCCAATTAGTTTTCTTTTAACATAATAAGGTTTAATAGTTTGAAAATCTGGGATCAACAGTCCCACAAATGTAAAAGTATCAACAACAGTAAGGTAATTAGTCACATGTATGGGAATGAAAAAGTGTAGGCCTCACACATATCATAAGCTGGTTGTGCAACTGACTCCACCAAGAACTAAAAACATGACTCATTCTCTGGTATCTTGAGAAGCGAGGCGATGGTTTCCATGGTGTCTGTTGTTTTGTTCTCTATGCAAGGAATCTGCTGAAAGGAGATTATCACAAAGTATCTCTTAAAGTCATCTACCATATGCTTGTATGGTATTAGCTTGTCATCTTTCATCTTATAGTCATCATTTACTTGATTGAGCACTAGTTGCGAGTCTCCATAAACATGTAGCTCTTTCACTTTCCACTCTGCTGTTGTCTTAAGACCAACGAGTAAGGCCTCATACGAGCTGCTATGTTATTTGTGCAAGGAAAAAGTAGATGATAGGACTTAGGTATTGTGTCGCCTTAAGGAGTGACAAATAGGACTCCTTCCCCCAATCCATGGTTTGTATAAGATCCATCAAACTAGAGCTTCCATGAATGTGTTGTGATACTAAAAATTGATTCATCAGGAAACTTGAATGTCATTAGAGTGGTATCTTGTAATGGTGCCTCTGCCAACTGATCTGCTATGATTTGACCTTTGATAGCTTTTCTGTCCACATATTCTATGTCATATTCACTTAGTAGCATTACCCATTTAGCTAGGCGGCCTATTACAGTTGCTTTTCTTAACAAATATTTGAGTGGATCGATGTTTGCAATTAGCTTGATGGAATGTGCAAGCATGTAATGGCATAGTTTTTGGGAAGCAAAAACCACAGCAAGACAAGATCTTTCGATTTGAGAATACTGTAATTCATACCCTACCAATGTGTGACTGATGTAGTAAATTGCCCTTTCCTTGCCTTCATAGTCTTGTTGCACTACAAGGGTTCCTAGAGCTATTGGTGTAGCAGATATGTAAATCTATAATGGCTTTCCTTGGATAGGTGGCATCGGGATAGGTGGATTCATGAGATACTCCTTCAATTTGTGAAATCCTTCTTCACACTTCTCATGCCATCTAAATGGAATGTTCTTATGTAAGAGATGAGTGAAGAGTTGACACTTGTTCGCCAGTTATGAGATAAACTGATGGATTGCCTATAATTTTCCCTATAAAGACTACAATTGGGTGATGTTCCTTGGTGGTGGCATTTCCATGATAGCTTTGACCTTCATAGGATCTAACTCAATTCCATTTACTGATACTATGAAACCCAAGAGTTTGCCGGAGGTGACCCCAAACACACACTTTTTCAGATTCAATTGGACCTTAAATTATTCTAGCCACTGAAAGACTTTCTCTAGGACATCTAAGTGAGATTCCCTTGTAAGTGACTTGGCAAGGATGTCATCCACATAGTCTTCCATGGTGACATGCATCATGTCATGGAAGATAGTAGTCATTACACATTGCTATGTTGCTCCTGCGTTCTTCAACCCAAATGGCATGATGTTCTAGGAGAATGTACCCCATGGACAAGTGAATGCCGTCTTATGCTGATCCTCTAGCACTATTCTAATTTGGTTGTATCCAGAGAAACCATCCATAAGAGAGCATAGTGTGTCTAGCTGTTTTGATATCTCAGAAATCATTACACAATCTGACTCTTCCATTAGGTTTTGATATTGGTACAATGTTTGATACCCACTCTGGGTAATCGATTATTCTAATGAACCCTACATCCAGTAGCTTCTTTAGTTCCTCTTTGACTAGCAATGCGACATGTGGATGCATTTTCTTGATTTTTTGTTTAACAGGTTTAACTCCAGGATCTAGTGGTAGATGATGCAAGATCAAGTCTGAATATAACCCAACCATATCTGCATAGGACCAAGCAAAGTTGACCTATTTCTTTTTGAAGAAGGGTACAAATTTTGTCTTTTTCAGTGGAGATAGAGATGTGGCAAAGTGTATGATCTTTAGGTTAACTTTTGTGCCAATGTAAACAGGTTCTGTAGATTCTACAAAAAATTGTGACTTCTCCTGATACATGTTATTGGGGAGAGTGTCAAGCCTTCCATCGTATGGCACCTCAGAGAGGTTTTCACCATCAGATGCATCATTTATTTTTACTTTTATGGGATTTGACACTGCTGCAGCGCGGTTTTCACCATCAGATCCATGTTTGATTTTTATATTTTTTTGACTGGAAGGCTTGGTACCCTCTCTAAAATAAGCCATGGTATTGAGTTCTATGGCAAATCCAACTTTATGATCTCCCACATGTAGGTGATCTCTTAGTTCCATGTAATCAATGTAGGCATTGTCATTTTGGAACATGTTTAGTTGGGGGGTTCCTAGTAGATCCCAATCGATAAGCTCATGATGTACTAGGGGGAGGGGATCGATAGGTTGATCTGATTCAATGGGTGTGATGGTAAGGATGGATACATGATCAAGACGGGAAATGATAGGAACAAGATCTGCGATGGTACTTTCCTCAAGATAATTTATCTCATGTGAACTTTGACCTTCCTCGTTTGTTGTTCTCTCTAGAATGGGCGAATCACACTCTACTGGTCTAGGCCTTAGAGTTTGTCCCTCACAGTAGGGGCTATAGGTGTGAATGATATCGATTCCTTTGTCCTCATAGGAATGTTCTGAAAGGTCATCCCATTCATACTCATTAGAGTATGTATCACTATTCTCTTGGACGTTATGAATCTATTCCACAAAACACGTAGTAGCTTTAGCTTTGCCTTTGTCATTATCTTTGTAGCCTAGCCCTCTTGTGTCGTGAGCTGATGAGGATGAAGAGGATTGAGTGGGTTTAGTTATTCCTTCTTTTCTCAGGCAGATGGGACCTTGTCCTTCATAGCCCATTCCGTGTAATATAGATTGAGCATGCCCATAGATTTATGGTGGGAGATTTTGTTGTTTGTCTCGTGGTGCATCCTCTTCATCTATGTAGAGCCATTGTAGAACATCTCTTTCCTCACTCTCATCTGATAGGGTGCCCCATTTGACAAAGGGAGCTGTGGGAGGTTCAGGAGGAGCAGATGGTTTTGGGGGTGTAGGTCACCCATAGGTTTTCAAAGATAAAGGCATTTTGGCTAAGCAAAGGGTATGCTCGATGGAGTACTCTCCTACCCCTGTTTCTGTAACCTTGACTTTCTACTCTTTGGCCTTTGATGTGGAAGCTTAGGAGCTAGGATCATGCTGGGAGGTAGGAGTTGTGGAAGCTCTATTATTAGGGAGGATGAAATCTGGCTTCGAATGGATAGTGTTACAGTGTTGAAAAGGATAAGGGTCCCCTTGGATGGTGATCTCTCAGCTGTTGTGAGAGAACTTGATACATTGATGATATGTGGAAGGCACATCTTTCATGGCATGTATCCAAGTTCTACCTAGGAGAATATTATATGCGAGCTCCATGTCAAGGACTTGGAAAACAACTTCTTTCTCCACTGGTCTTATTCTTATCGGTAACACCATAGTTCCTTTGGTTGTCCATTCTTCTTCATCATAGGATTTTATTGTGATCTTCTTTCTTGGATCTATTGCATTTTCTGAGAACCCCAATGAAAGGATTAATTTCAATGTGCAAATATTCAAACCTACTCCCCCATCAATGAGAACCCTTTTGATGCGATGTCAATGAATGAAGGCCTCAATATGTAATGATATGTTATGGAGTTGCGATACAGATAGATCATCTTGTTCAATGAATTATAGGATGTTGGGTGAGGTAAGATGACCTACCATGGCTTGAAATTTTTTTGGGGCCAAGTTGGTGGGCACAGTGGCTTCCACTAGGGCTTTATCAAGAATCTCTTTGTGGGATGGCGATAGACGCAACAACTCTAATATGGATATATGGGCTAGAGTCTTTTGTAGTTGGTCAATGATGCTGTACTTGTGGTGGGTAGATGGTGAGGATGATGACCTTGGAGGGAGTGTGTGCAAGGTGACTTTCCCACTGTAGCTGGTGATATTGCAATCAGACTTGGTGTTGGAATCTAATTGTTTGTTAAACATGAGCACATTGATTTGTGGGATATGCTCGAATATACAATTAATAGTGTATTTGAATGGCACGTTTATGTAGTTAGCATCATTGTTCCCATTATCATGATTTTGCCGGTTGTTATTGTTGTTGTTATGAGTGTTCTACCTGTCATGGTTAAGGAGCAGATCCTTGAATGCCACATGTGATTTTTTAGAGGGATGATCTTTTGTGCCCACATGATTTTGGTCTAATAAGTCTTGTATGACATTTTTCAAGTGGATACAGTCATTAGTTGTATGGCCTTTGCCTCTATGGTACTCATAGAAATCGGTATCCTTCCACCAAGGAGGTTTGACTTGAGGTTCATAGTCACTTGTGGGGGGAAGGGTGATCTCATTGTTTGCCAATAACTTTATCAAAGCATACTCATATGACTCCCCTAGTGGTGTAAATTTTCATCTAGGAGGAAAGTTGTACCATTGTCTAGGTTTGTTTGATGAAGGTTTGTTCGGTGTTGCATTGTTTGATGCTCCTTTGAGATTGAAAATTGGTTGTTTAGGAGACACTACTTTAGCATCAACCAGTCCATCATTGACAATATTTTTGTTTTTGGTCTAGAATTTCAACTTATCCGTGGTATAGTTTGAATTAGGAGTGTCCTTGAACAATTTTATTTGTCCTTTCGCAATCCTAGCTTTTTCGATGAATAACCCCATCTCAATTACTTTCGTGAATGAGGTAGGGCATTGAATTTGAATTTGGTATCTTAGATCTGGATTGAGGTTATGGACATACATTTTTGTCATCTATTTTTCAGGGACATGATATGAGCATTTGCTTGCTAGTTGCCTCCACCTTTGTAGGAAATCAGCAAAGGATTCACCACTCTTTTGTTTTGTGTTGCAAAGGTCAAGCATGGATACCTCATGTTCGATATTATATGAGAAGTGCGTGAAAAATTTATTTACTAACTCATCAAAGGTATGGATACCCGGGGGGAGTCTAGAGAACCACTCCATGGCTTGCCCTCCTAGAGATCAAGGGAAGAGTCTCATGAGAAAAGTTTCATTGTGGGCAACCTCTAGACATGCGACACTGAATTCTCTGATATGGTCTCTAGGGTCACCCTTTCCTCTATACTTATCAAATTTTGGAACTTCAAATCTAAGGGGAAAGGGGATCATGTTTAAGCTCTTGTTGAAGGGTTATGGTGAGATATCCTCCAACAAATAGTTTTTAGTGGACGTCCCTATTTGGAGGTCCACTAATTGTTGTTGTAGGGTTTAAACTTGTTTTGTCAACATGTCTAGAGGCATGGTTGGGTTTGTGGTTTTTTTGCCTTTGTCTGTGCCAAGGGTTCTTTCCTCACGTGTGCTATCTTCATGGGTTCTTTCCTCTTCGGTTTCTTTCAATGCTGTGACATCAAAGTCTTTGGGGAGCTTAATTCCTTGGTTTTCTAGGTGGAGGAAGAATTTTCTAGGGTCTTGGTTGAGTACTTTGTCCATCATACGTTGAAATTTTCTATCTTGGATAGCTTCTTGTACGTCCTCGTGGGATATTTCCTCATCACTGTCGTGAGGGGATGGTACAATTCTGTCAGATGTTCCGACCATTTCAATTTGTTTTTGTCCCTGTGATCTAGTTAGTACCATGCAATGTGATTTGGGATGGGGTGGAGTGAAATTGGAAGCTTTGACAAGATGTGTTTGGAGGTTGTAGTGAAGGGGATACTTGTGGTGATATGAGTTGAACAAGGGTTTTCTTTTATTAATGGTTTCAAACAAGTTGGTCAATGCAAAATGGTAGCCACAAATAAGGATGGTTGGAATCCGATTATTTGGTAGAGACTAGTTTAGCACCAAACCAAACTAGTGAAGTTCCAAGAGAGAAGGATGATAGATCCTGATAGTGGAGACTTACTAGGGATGTTTGAGTTTGAGATGATCCAAAAATTACCTTGTGGTAACCTAGTTTGGATAGTTTGACTTGGTTTTGGGAAGTTTTACAAAAACTTTGACAGGGTGATTGCCAGAAAAGAGGGTACGCTACGAAAAAGAATGGGAGAAGTGACTACATGGTTAATTTGATCTAGAAAACTAAAACAAAGCTAAAATGGGTGTTTAAAAAGGTAGGTGTTTTACCGACAAACTATACAGAAGTGCTCACTATGATAGACGCATAGGAACAAAGCGTATATGTGCAGCAACAAGGAGAAAAAGTGTAGATCTGGTGAAAAAGTGAATGTACCAGAACAGAGGATAAATGTGCAGTAATAGGCCTTAAAAGTGCAGGACTGGTAAAATAATAGATGCACAGCAGAATTGAGTAAAATCGCAGCAGAATTGTGTAAATACATAGAAGAAAGTAGATGCACAACAAAATTAAGCAAATGCACAGCAGGATGAAGCAGATGCACAGCTCTGCCTATTTTGCTTGTTTTTGACTAATTTTAACTTGGTAAAGGCATTTTTTTCAATGTTTTTGGGTATCTTTGTTTGAATGTTGCTCTTTTTTACTTGTTTCTTTAATTATGGTAAGAAAGACGCATCACACACAAAGAATATTTTCATGATTGTTTAATTTTATTTTTTTTGACAAAAAGTAAGTACAAATCCTAGGATGGTAAGGGCAGTAGTTAATGAATTCCAACTTGGTTTTTACACCAGCCACTTGCATAAAGGCAGACAACTAATAACTTGGTAGCACCGGCTCCCCTCCATGGCACACACTTCTCATGCATACCAAGTTATAGTTCCTCCAAAGAGTTGAACTTTTCTGTCTCTACACTAAACTAGTGTATGACGTTGGACAACTCTGGAGAACATTTTCCTCCTGTGTCATTAAATAGGGGATTTTGGCTACTACAAATAATGGATATGTAGTAAGGACAACTGTTCGAGTGATTATACTTGTGGCAGTACTACTCTCCGTTATGGAGTTTCTCAGCCTAAAAGGCTTGTGCCTTGCAGGGTTTATGGGGAGGTTGGTTGTTGGTATAACTAATATGCACTCGTTGCTTGAATCTTTCACCTCAAACACAATTTATTTATAGTGGATCAGAAGAGCTTGGCATTAGCTCATTACCACTTAAGGTCATCCCACTTAGAAGGAAGGAATTCCAAGGGCAGACCTCTCTAAAGGAAACACATGCAAAATGATGATTTTGGCATTTTGTTCACCTAGTTAAGGGGAGAGCATAGTCCTATCATCATTCCAAAATCACAGAAAACACTAATTCTTTCTTCCTATTTAAAAACAAAAAAACTAAATGAGTTACTCTATTTGGGTACACAAGATTTGTTAACTTTGAAAAAGCTTTTGAAAGCAATTGTTCAATTTTAATCCTCCTAGTTGGGACTATGTTCAAGTTGTGATGCAACAAGTACAAATTACTTCCCTCTTATTTAGATCTAAGTGAAATTTGCATGAACAAGCTCAATTACTTCCTTTGTTAGTTAAATCTAGATGAGAGTTAACAATGCAACTATATGCCTGACCAGCTCTTAACCTGCAAGGTGAATCTAAGAATATTCTTGCAAATGATGTTAGCACGAGAAATTTCACAAGAAATAGCTCAAAACCCTAACAGAATGAATGCATAAAAATAAATGCACAAAAATAGAGAGTATATGCACTGTAATAGAGAATAGATGCGCAAATCTAATAGATGCACAATTACAAAGAGTATATGCGTAGTAATAGTGAATAAATGCACAGATCTAACAGATACGTAGTTATAGAGAGTATATGCACCAAAATAGAGAACAAATGCGCAGGTCGAACAGATGCGTGGTAACAGTGAGTAAATGAATCGTAGAATATAATGAATCCATAGGAACATTCTATGTATGGATTCTAACACACAAAAACTCAATTTTGAAGCTAAATTAGGGCAAGGGCCCCACAGTGGGTGCCAAAAATGTTATGGGAAAATGTGGAGATAATATCAATATAACCCAATAACTCAATAGTATTGAAATAAATAAGATAAAATACAAAGAACACAATACCTTGCAAACCTTTCTATTTTATGACTTCCATTGGTTGTCTATCTTGAATTGATCTCATGTATGAATAGAGCCCTCAGAAGGTACACTTCCTTGCTTTTTTCCAAGATGACAATGGAGAACGACTGTTGATAGGTTTTTACAATGAAGAGGATCTTCACAATGTAATGATAATGGTGATGATGGTGACAATTGATCTCAAGCTATGGGATGATTTGTGCCAAAGGCGCACTGTGATTCCTGCAGAGTAAGTTTACTAAAAGCTTGGATGATTCAAATGGAGGAATAGGGGTTGTATTTATAGATTTGTGAGAGAGAAGATCAATGGTGTAGAATGAATAAGAAGATCAATTATTGAGGAAACTTGAGAGGATGTGCACAAATCAGAAGAGGACAAGTGTCATGTTCCTTCATGCAATAGGGGAGTTAACAGAATAGATTGAAGAGTTAACTGAGATGGTTGATCAGTTAACAACATTGACTAGGGAGTTAACAGACTAGACTAATCAGTTAAGTGAATTGATTGAAGAGTTAACTGATTTGGATTGGAGGATAAAAAGGACATGTGGGTGAGGGGATATTTAGCTAATTAAATATTTAAAACATTTAATTATGTGTGCACATAGATTAATTGAATTATTTTTGCTATTTAATTCAATTTTGGATGAAATAAACAATTTAAATAAATATTAGGATTTATTTAAATATTTAGAGAATGATTTGATGGATTTAGATGAATATGGATATTTAATTAAATAAATGATTTTATTTAATTTTGTGGAGGAATGTGAATCAGATAAATAAATTTATTTATTTATTTATTGATAAAGGAATTAAAATGAAATAAATATTTAAAATATTTATTTAGATAGAGTCGTGTCATTTTTAGGCGTATACAGTTTCATGTGCCAAGCACCCCAGTCGATTGGGGCAGCATGCTACCAACAAAGTCCCTTAAGATTCCTAAAAGAGCAGTTCCATGGAGCTGCTAGAGGATCTATTTTGTGGAGCAAAGGGACCCATGGAACTCAAAAAAGTCTCCTAATACTTAAATCAAAATCTTCTCCTCCAAAATAGGAGCAGCTATTATTTAAGTGGTTATTTTTTAGCTAGTGTAGATGGGGTGGGGCTGAAACTTTCCCCCACTAGCTTAGGGAGATAACTAACAATTCTCTCATTCTTGTCAATTAATTTAGGGGAAAATTTGGAGGAAATTTTCCCAGTTTATGTTTTTATTTCCCTGAAAAATCTCTGCTAAATTATTTAGCATAAATTATTGTTTAAAAAACTTCATGAGACCACCAACTTCCATAAAATTCAGAGCTTAAAATTATAAGCATACCCCCAAATACAAATTTCATGGGACCACTTGCTGTAAAATACTCCTAAAAAATCTCAGCAGCACCGCTGAGATAATTTCGTAAGCCCCCTCCCATGGGACCGCTTCCTAAGACCAAAAAACTACCAAACTTTGATGGAGCAATTCTCAGAATTCAGTGTAGCTAGGAACATTCTGTTTGGATCTACAAATGCATGTGCGGTCCATCCATAATAACCTCTCTTGGTTTTGATCAAATCTAGTCCATTTGGCCGTGCCGAAATCAAATGCATTCTTGCAAAATGCTTCAGTTTCATGCAGTGGAAAGGTGCTAGGAGTGACATTTTGCATTCCATAGCTCATGAGGTTGAACATACTTTGCCAATGTGTTAGGGTGGTAGGTAAATGTTAGAGGAGATCTCATTTTGTGTGCCAAGCACCCGAGCTATTTGGGGCAGCACGCTACCGACAAAGTCCCTTAAGATCCCTAAGACCAAAAAACTGCCAAACTTTGATAGAGTAGTTCTCAGAATTTAGGGCTATTGGGAATGTTTTATTTGGGCCTACAGGTGCATGTGGGGTCCATCTGCAATAACCTCTCTCAATTTTGGTCAACTCAAGTCCATTTGACACTGTCGAAATCAAATGCATTCTTGCAAAATGCTTTAGTTTCATGTAGTGGAAAGGTGCTAGGAATGACATTTTGCATTCCATAGCTCATGAGGCCAAATGGCCTTCTCTAATGGGTCAAGGTGGGTAGGTAAATGCTAGGGGAGGTCTCATTTTGTGTGCCAAGTACCCCAATCATTCAATGCAGTAGGCTACCGAGAAAGTCCCTTAAGATCCCTAAGACCAAAAAACTGCCAAACTTTTGTTGCAAGGTGTGACCCTTGGTCTTCTTGTTCAGTGCTGCACTACGGTGGTTTGTGACAAAGGGCTTAACTGCCTCCCATGCTTGTTAAGTCAAGTGGTTGTATCGGGCATTAACAGGTCAATCTTTTGGTGCAACGGCAACTAACAGTTGGTATCAGAGCTGAGGTCACGGGTTCAAACCCCATGCTTGCGCTGGGGGGGATTGTTGCAAGGTGTGACCCTTGGTCTTCTTGTTTAGTGCTATTCTACGGTGGTTTGTGACAAGGGCTTAACCACCTCCCGTGCTTGTTAAGTCAAGTGGTTGTATCAGGAATTAACAAGTCGATCTTTTGGTGCAACGGCAACTAACAACTTTGACGGAGCAATTCTCAGAATTCAAGGCAACTGGGAACATTCCATTTGGACCTATAGGTACATGTGGGGTCCATTCACAATAATCTCTCTTAGTTTTGGTCAACTCTAGACCGTTTGACCATGCCAAAATCAAATGCATTCTTACAAAATGCTTCAGTTTCATGCAGTGGAAAGGTGCTAGGAGTGACATTTTGCATTCCATAGCTTGTGGGGCTAAATGGACTTTGCCAATGCATCGGGGTGGGTGGGTAAATGATAGGGGAAGTCTCATTTCATGTGCCAAGGGTCCCAATCATTTGGGGCATTAGGCTACCGAGAAAGTCACTTAAGATCCTAAGACCAAAAACTACCAAACTTTGACGGAGTAGTTCTTAGAATTTGTGGCAGCTTGGAATGTTCTGTTTAGACCTACAAGTGCACATGGGGGTCTGTCCACAATAACCTCTCTTAGTTTTGGTCAACTCCATTTTGTTTGACCATGCCGAAATCAAATGCAATCTTGCAAAATGCTTCAGTTTCATGTAGCACAACCTTGCCAAGTGCTATATTTTTTAATCTGCTCATCATGAGGCCAAACCATCTACACCAATGCATCAACATGGGTAGGTAAATGTTAGTGGAGGTCTTGTTTCATGTGCCAAGCGTCCCAGTCCTTTTAGGTTGTAAACTCCTAACAAAGTAGAAAGTTGCTAAAACTAAAATTTTGCATTCCATAGCTCATGGAGTTAAACTAACTATGCTAACATGTCTAGGTGGGTGGACAAATGCTACGAGAGGTCTCATTTCATGTGCCAAGTGTCTTAGTCATTCTGGACTGCAAGCTACCAACAAAGTCGAAAGGTGCTAGGAGTGACATTTTGCATTCCATAGCTCATGAGGCCGAACAGACTTCATCAATGTGTTGGGGTGGGCGGGTAAATGTCAAGGGAGGTCTCATTTTGTGTGCCAAGGGTCCCAATTGTTTTGGACTATAAGCTACTGACAAAGTCACTTTGTCGGTAGCTTGCAAGCCAGAATGACTAAGACACTTCGCACATGAAACGAGACCTCCCCTAATATTTACCTACCCACCCCGATGCATTGGCATAGTCAGTTCAACCTCACGATGAGCAGATCAAAAAACATAGCACCTAGCAAGGTTGTGTTGCATGAAACTAAAGCATTTTGAAAGAATGCATTTGATTTTGGCAAGGTCAAATAGATTTGAGTTGACCAAAACTGAGAGAGGTTATTGTGAAAGGACCCCACATGTACATGTAGGTCCAAATGGAATGTTCCCAGCTACTACGAATTATGAGAATTGATCCGTCAAAGTTTGACAGTTTTTAGTCTTAGGATCTTAAGTGACTTTGTCGGTAGCCTGTTGTCCCGAACGATTGGGACCCTTGGCACACGAATTGAGACCTCTCCTAGTATTTAACCAGCCACTCCAATGCATTGGTAAAGTCTGTTCAGCCCCACGAGCTATGGAATACAAAATGTCACTCCTAGCACCTTTCCACTGCATGAAACTGAAGCATTTTGCAAGAATGCATTTGATTTCAGCATGGTCAAACAGACTGGAGTTGACCAAAACCAAGAGAGGTTATTTTAGATGGACCCCACATGCACTTGTAGGTCTAAACAAAACATTCCTAGCTGCCCCAAATTCTGAGAACTACTTTGTCAAAGTTTGATAGTTTTTTGGTCTTAGGGATCTTAAGGGACTTTGCCGATAGCCTACTTCCCTAAACAACTTGGGTGCTTGGCACATGAAACAAGACCTCCCATGGCATTTACCCACCCACCCCAATGTGTTGGCAAATTTTGTTCGGCCCCATGAGCTATGGAATGCAAAATACCACTCATAGCACCTTTCCACTACATGAAACTGAAGCATTTATCAAGAATACATTTGATTTGAAGATTTGAACTCTAACTATACTAGTTTTAATGAAGCCTTAGAAGTGTTATGGGTTGGACATTTTTCCAGATAACTAAAACCATAACAGAACACCATAATTATATATGGTGTTCTCATTGCCATGAGGATTCAATCAAGTAGTCCTTAGGTTGATATGACCATTCTAAGTTTGACATATGACTGCTACCATTTGCATATAATTGTACATTTATAAAATGAGTGTTCTAAGATCTTTATAACACCCTTCTCTATTTTGTTGGGACAGCACTATCGTAATATGTGGGACAACACTATCCTAATATGTGTTGACAGTGCATTACTAATGTAAACTTGTAGCATTCCTTTGTACATACCCTTGGTCTGAGATATGAAACAATATAATCTTTTCTAATAAGGATAGTTTTCTATACCTAGGACTAAATTGACATGTGATTTGGCTCCCTATTATAGTCCACACTATCCTATGGCTATTACCTTATGTGATATGTGAGTGAGTTCTGATTAGATCATGAATATCCTTTTCTTGATGAACAAGTGACTAGGTTTGGGAGAAGACTTTAATGCTATGATAATAGTCCCAAAGCTAAGTGATTGCCTTCTTGTTGATGATTGTAACATTCTTGACTTTAAGACTAATTCATGATTGCATGCTTGTCCATAAGTGTATTGTGTCATAGTTGGTTTATTGGCCTTTCTAGGGTTATCTTTATGTGGGAATGACATGCTTGACTTGATGGGGCTGTCTTCCCTTTTTAATTTAGGATTTCTACTCTCTGATTACCAACACAACTATCTCTTCATTATGATAGTTCTCTTCTTTCTCTCTTCTACACTCCCTACTTGTAGACTTCACATTCGTAATGCCAGGGTATAAGTATCCTCTAGGAAGACAATAATGCCTTTGATACATGATAGTCAACCTAGGGTTGTCTTTGATATTTGTATGACAAACACCCAATTATTTCTAGCTACTTGCAGTACCTATAAGCATCTCCTATAATATCACCACGTTCATGGTCATTACAATGTGTCCTATCTGAATTCATCTAATTTTGTTTGCGTGGATTCCTACATGACTTTGAGGTCCTGTGATGTGTATTTTGGTGAGTATTGGTTTCTGAGGTATTTAATGCTTGAGTATGTACATGAGGGTTGATTTTATTATGTTACTGAATGCCTTTTGAAGTGACTATGCATGTTTTGAAAGGAGGCGTGTTTCCCATTTAGAGGTGTCTTGTGGTCAAGTTAGGACTATTCAAACCATTCGGTCATCCTAAAGGTCCCCTAGATCTACCCCAAGACTCTTTACCAGTCATTAAGGTCTTAAAGTTAATCCTAGGTTATTTGGAATAATCTTTGAAACCTTTGAAAGGGCCATTCAAATGATTTGGTGCCCAAATTTGAATTTGACAAGGAAGGAAAAGAGTTTAAAATTCTAATTCTTCATTACCTTCCACCCTTAATGTGAAGTCTAGAACATAAAGCCCAAACCTTAGTCTTAGCATATATCCCACTTATCACTGATTTATGGCTTTGGGATTGTTTCTAAATATGAGAGAGGTGATTATTTGGGTTGGTGTTATCTATAAAGGGCCTACATGCCATGCTTATATAGGCACAAAAGAGTTTAAGGAAAGTGGTGGGTTTTTTTTCCATTCATGACTAGTTTATGGATACATTGCCACTTGTGGAGGACATGTTTCAGTGCCTAAAACCTTAATCTATGCTTGCACATGTGTGAACAACATTCAGAGATGTATGTTATTCATTCTACCTAACTAGAGCCCATATTTCATAAGGTTTTCTAGGCAAAATACAAAGAGATAATGGACTGATCCATTGTTGTCTTAACTGTGACAACCATGATTAGAGGTCAAAATACATTGCATTTACATAATTTCATGTTATTTACATGGTGATTAACCTATTTGTGGGAGTACACTAAAATAATATGGTGTTTTACTAGTGTTTTTGTGTAGGTTTTGCTTCCAAAATGAGATATAGATTAGGACCTAGGGTTTCATTGCCAATGGCAACTCACCAAACCCTAGTGTCCATTCTTTTGACAGGGATTTCTTTCTATGTCTTCTGATGCATGATTAATACCTATGCTAGTGGTTGCAAGTCTAAAATAATGAGCTCCAAAGCCATTAATGAGTTTGCATAAGGGTTTCAAGGGTTGGTTGTTGTGACAATCACAATATACTAGGTACATTTCATAAAAGGATTTTGGTCACAAAGAAAGAAGTTGTATGAAGGTTTTATGAGAAATTTTGTTAAGGTTATCATGTTCTTATTGTTATAAACTTCAAAGTTGGAACTAAAGGCACTTTGAGACTATTATGATGCACAAAGTTACCCCAGTCCATAGATCATTGTCTTGGTCAGCAGAAGGGTTGTCATGGTTTCATTAAGTTGTCATCTACATCATAGGGTTATTCAACACTCATAAGATATGTTTAACATGATTACTCAATACCCAAGCATTATGGTGGATTCTCAATCCATTGATAGGTACTAAAACAGGGCATGGTTGACTATCATACTGTTTGGGCTAGTAAGTTAAATCTTATGGGCAGAATCTGTTAATCTTCCTGAGAAAATAGCTTGTTCCATTACGAGGAAATGCTTACATTTTGAGTCTATAACTATGTATGAGTTTTACATGGATTTATCTCAAAGGTGATTGCATGTATTGTCCATAGACCTTGAATGAAATAATCCACAATCCTCTTCCCAAGGGTTATGATAGTAAGGGAGACTTATAACACCATTACTGGACTATCTAGGGCATGAAGGGTGCATTACTAAACACAATTGACCCATTGAGAGAATGACCTATTGTGTGGTTACACAACATGCCCCATTTTGACTTGACAAAACAGGGACCCAACTTTTTGGTTTGGCTTGTGTTGTCTGCTTTCTGGTGGTTTGGTAAAAGTAAGTCATGTGCATCATCATGTAAAAATCAAGATGAGGTAAGTCATCATTATGAGGTTAGTTTGTCAAAATTCGTATTTCATTTCTGTGACCTCATATTTAGAAAGAACATTAAATTCCATGCAGGTTTGCCTTGTACATCACCCTGATATTCATCAGGATGTGAGAGTTGTGAATAGTCAAAGTTTTGGTCAAACCTAATATTCGCAGGAGGAGGATCATATTTTATAACCTCAGTCATGTTATCAAAGATCATCTTGATCGTGGTACATCACCCGATAAGTCATGCGGTCCAAATATTCAGACGTCAACATTAAGTGATGGTGATCCTTACCCGTCAAACAGCTTTACATTTCGCAAGTGTCATATTTCCAAATGTAAACTGATATTTCTTAATATCCTCCTGCCGTGAAATATCACCCTAAGCCAATATCCTAATGATGTCATCCAAGTCTGATAAACGAAGAAATAAACATGACGATGACATCATCATCATATTTACCTCTCGGCAGGATATTTTCTAAGCATGATCATGTTCACATAACATGACGATGACGTCATGATGCCTTTCTGATATAATGAATGAATATCTAGATGACGTCACACTGATATCTCGAGTTAGAAAAGAGTGACTTCAGTCATCATCATCATCCAAAAACATAGCCCGATATTTTTGAATATCCTCCTGACGTTTAAAACACAGCCTAATGGCGTGAACATCACCCGATATCTAAACATAACCTGACGTTTTCAAATATCATCTTGCCATTTAGATATCACCTCACTCCCGTTGCCGCCATTAGCATTAAATGCGCACAGACATGGTAGGTGGTTCCCGTCGATCATTAAAACTGATGGAACACCTGGCGAAATCCTGACTTGCCATGCAGAAAATCAATGAATAAAATCTAATCTGTCAGGATTTGCCCTAAATTTACCCTTATTGCAAGGTTAAAAGGTAAATCTAACGCCATTTTCACATTTACCTTGCAAAGAAATTGCTTTTTACAGAGCACAGCTTCCATATCCTCCTGCAGGCGATATTATGACGAGTGAAGTTTGTAAAGTAGTAGAAGGCGCGTGATCATCAGCAAGAACTAAGAGCACTTTCAGAATTCCATTGGTATAAAAGGAAATTAGCATAACCAGGTAAGTAAATGAAACCCTCATCATGTTGTTTCTGTAACAGTCAGGTATGATGTTGTAAGTCTGGTTTACGCATCCCCATGATGAACTTATGCTGAATGAATGTAATATGCATGGTGAATATTAAAGATAAATTGTTATAGGTATGCATGTATATACCCATTGTAAGACAGGATTTTGTTAATTGCAGGTACTCATGGCTGACAAGAGGTTCGTTAAGTGTCAAGCAGAATTCAGTAAGCCCATGTTCTCATCTCAGAGGGGCGTCCTATTCAAGTATGGTGCAATTATAGATACCCATCAGGGGAGTACCAATTTGGAAGCCTGGTCAGCTAGGCTGAATGGTGAGAATAACAAGAGTCCTGTGCTGGATGTAGTTTTCATATCCAGAATGTGGAACGCTACCAGTTTTCCATACTCTATGGAATCTCTAGAGTTGGTCATCGAGTGTGCCCGAAACTATAACCCAGAGACCCAGCAGGTGATGAAGCATGGGAGGATATATGCCGACCTATCCATCAAGGGTCTATCCAAGACATTGGGATTGCCATTGGGCAGCAAGGTCAAAAGTGTGGACCTGAAGAAGTCAGAGAAGGAATATGAAAGCAATTAGAAACAAGCCAAGAAGAATATGTATCAATGGAGGGCTAAAAATAGTACATATCCTGCAGTAGCCAAACTTCCTGTGCATCTATTCAAATATGATTTTGCTGATGAATATCATTATATGATTGCACTACTGAACAGAGTAACAGGCCAGCCTGATGCTGGTAGTTTCAGAGACTGGATGTATGGTGTAATAATGATGTGTTTATATTCAGATATCAAGCCACTGTGGGGCTAGCTAATAAGTGATGCTCTGCATGAGTAGCTGATGAACCTGGGAGGTTCAAATTGTGCTTTCTATATGACCTCATACATTGTCTACTCCTGTACTTATAAAGGCACATTTGATGCACTGGTCACAGATGGGAAAGTCATAGGAACAGTTAATGCTGTGCATATCTAGAATCATCATCTCCAGCTAAAAAGAACCAATTACCTCTAAGACTACAAATTGGTCAATGATGCATTCTCTATGCATCTGGTGAAGACCATGGAGGAGGACAGAACAAAGAGATTGAGCATGGAAGCTCAAGAAATTATCTACAGGCATGGAGCTTGGTACATACAGTTTGCCACCTTTTCTTACAGAAGGATTGAAGGTTTTGAGGGGCATCCTCTCATGCTGCCAAGGTATCCCATTGATGCAGTGATACTGATGGAGTTCATTAGGCAGGGCTCCACAATGATAAAAATGTACAAGGATGCTAAGAAGCTGCCACCAATTTTGTTTCCAGTCATCATTGGCTGGTATATGTGCCCAGATTCTGAACACATGAAGAAGGTGATGATCAACTTGAATAAGATGAATCTGCAGCCTTTTCCACTGACCAGACCATATGATCCTTACGGCAGGATGCAGAAAATAGTAGGAAAGCCTATTCATCATAGGCACCTTGAAGATTTCTGGGCTGACTGCGAGGATGAAGCAGAAGCAAGAAGAAGAAGGTATCAAAGGTTAACATTGAATCAAATCAGAACCTTTGATTGCATCCCCATCCCTCAACAATTAAAGAAGGATGATGGAAGGATAATTGCAGATGATTATGAGCAGAAGAAAATATATAATGATACCATCTCTGCACCTGACCTCACTATGCAGGAAGATATATCCTTGGACCCCTTCATTGCCAGGACCATGCAATTAACCCAAGCTTGGGTTGATGAACAGATAGAGGCATTGAAGAAGAAGGGTGTTGCCATTATGGTGGACAACAAGAAGAAGGGGCCGGATATTCCCGGGGATGAATATAATGGCTTCCTAAATGAAAAGAGGAAGACTAAGGGAGATAGACTCCCTCCACCACAACAATAGAGCAAAAGACCCCCAAGGGGCAAGAAAGTAGATAAGGAACCCAAAGGGGTTATTATTGAAAATGCAGTATTTGTAGCTGAGGAGGCAATAGCATCAGGATCTAGATCAGAATTAGCATCCCCTCCAAGGACAAGGAAAAGAAAATCCAAGAAGAGTGAAACAGCAGAGCCTGGAATTACTGAGACCCTAGAAGAGGGTCAATCCTCAAGGAAACATGATGAAGAGGATATCCTCATGGAGGAAGATCCTGAAGAAGAAGAGGCTCCTTTGATAATAAAGAGAAAAAGAAGAGCTCCACAGGTGGTGGTGTCTACCCCACCCAAGAAACAAAGAACCTCTATGAGAGGTGAAATAAGACAACCCCCTACATTGTTACAAGGGGCAGGTAGTGAAGTGCCTAAGGAACTTCAGCATAATGTTCCACTTCCTACCATCATCAAGTTCAAAACTAAACTTGTAGAGGAACAGATGAAAGAAACTTCTCAGGCACAAGCAGGGCATATCTCATTAGAGGAGACAATTAATTTGTCTGATGATGAAGTTGTACAGGAAGTGACTGCACAAAAGATGGAAACACTTGCTGCTGGTACAACTATGACCCCTCACAAGCCTCCACCAGTTCAAACTATACTGGAGGAGATGAAGAAAGTGGAGGCAGAACAAGAAAAGAGCCCAAAGCAGATAGCTCAGGAAATGGGGCTAGAAAAATTAATTACCCAGGTGACAAGTCCTGCTGTGCTGGACCTAATAGAGAAACAGAATGTGAATCTTGAACATCCAGCAAGATCACCTGATAGGGGACACCCTGTAGAAGAAATAAAGGTGGCAGAACCAGAGAGACATACTTCAGAAGTAAGCCCACCAATCACACAAGGTGCATCCACGGAGCCTGCCATAATAGAAGTTCAAGAGAAGGCGGTTGATGAGGAGAAAATAATAGAAGATCCTACCGCAAAAGCTCAGGAGGTTGACAGTACAGGTGTGGAACAAATAATAGCTTAAGAACAAATGCCAGCACCTCAAGCAGACTCCACAATATCCAGTGTGGTGGATATGCAACAAGAAATAGAAAAGCCAAAGGAGGATGCCACAATGTCCGTTAGTGAAAATGAACATCAACAAGGGGAAGAGTTGAAAATAGATGAAATAATGATGGAAAAGGATCATGATCATCATGATCAACATATAGATACAACACATGATCCCCCACCCCAAGAAGATGCTCCTCCAGAGAAGGAGGTTCTCCAACAACAGGATGTGCCACAGGATCAATAACAAAGTGAGCATCAGGAAGAAGAATTGAGAAAATCACCATCTCCACCACATATGCTGATAGAAACAGGAGACACAGGTGAACATCATGATGATGCATAAAAACATGATCAGGTGCCTCCGTGGTTGGAGAAAGAGGTAAGTGCAGAAGAAGATTTTGAAATTCAAGAATTTGATGTGTCCACCTTATTCTCCGAGAATATAATAAAACCCAAGAGGAAGGCCAGAATGACTTCGGCCATCAAAAGAGATCCAACAACTGGGAGAAGGACTGCACAGATTGCAGTACCTACTATGGAGAAAGAAAAAGGTAAGATCACCTTAGATGAGTTTCAAATTAGCACAGTGGATCTAGGTTTTGCCAATGAAGACCAAGAGGGTCAGGAGGGCAAAGACATTATTGATTCTTTGATTCAAAAGGTGAAAAGAGAGAAAGAGAAAAATAAGCAACACAAAGAGCACATTGCTCAGTTGCATGCTTACATAAGAAAGCTAACTAATACTGAAGAAACTTCAACTGAACATGCAGTCCCATTGACTGCTATTTCTCAAGAGGAGGTGAATAAATTAGACCTCATGAAACATGAGGCATTTGTATTAAGGAAATGGATGTCATCCACATTGGATGATGTAGAGGAAGTAGTAAAGGCCTCTTTGAAGAGGTGGAGCATTCTCAGTGACTCCAGGACCAAAGTAGACAAATTGCAAATGCAGACAGGAAAAAGGTCTTACAAATTGGAAAAAGTACTAAGCATCCTGGGAGAAATAAAGAGGATAAATCCTCAGCTGCTTATCAATAAACATGTATTGAACATTAATACCACCTTGTTAATTGACATCTAGTATAAGGACATTCAATTTGAATATGGAATAGACAGAAGATGCAATAATAAACTGAGAGATATCAGCATGAAGTTACATGATTTAATGGTTGTTGAGGCAGAAATATTGGAAACATTGGAAGGAAAAGTGGAAGGGAAAATAGAAAATCAAGATGAGGAATGTGCCATCAAAGCTTTACATGACAACTTCCAATCAGTAGTAGATGATCCACTTGTCCACTTGACAGAAGAAGTTATAGATAAAATAATGAGGATCAAGGTCAAGATGGAAAAATACAATGAGACACTGCAGGACAGGAAAGACAAACTGGATAGCAGTAGAAACAAATATGAGGCTCACAAACATGCCATCATCAAAGCAAAGACTCAGGATGGTAGAGGAATAGATCAAATTGTGCAGTCATATGAGTTGATCTGGAGCAGCATGCAGCCTCATATGCGGCATCATCATCATCAGGATAGTGAAAGTTTGAGAAGTGATGCACATGATGATGATCCACATGAATCAGACAAGGAACATGATGAGGATACATCATAAAGGGAGATATAAGCGTAAATAATCTAGATAGTTGCCAGCTGGCAACTTGTGCCACTTTTGGTAAGGTTGACGTAGTCAAAGGGAATGGTGACCGTAGATGTGTATTGATAAATCAAGATCGTGGATCTTTTTGTAACGGATTCCTCACCTTGTTTTATAAAAGGTGATGGAATGCCTTATTGTAAATATTCAGAAACCTAATTAAAATTCATCTGCTGAAACATTCAGAGCTCATTTCAAAGTTTTTTGTAAACATCTATATTTTTGCATGCTTAATGAATGAGAAGACTGTGTCAATTACAATTCATAGTAAATCTTGAGTAATCAGTGTATGAATTCTGGACATATGTAGTGATTTGCTGCGTCCCTTGGAGTGCATGTTTACTTACATGTGTTGTCTTCATACAAATTCCTTTGAAGTTAGCATCAACTATATCTAGCTGTGGAATATCCTGGTGAAAATATGGTTTGGTTTTCTTCTCTTCATGAGAGTATCTAATATACATGTGGCTCAAAAGCTAAAGGTTCAACTTTAATTTGAAGCATTTCTTCCAATTTCTTTTAAATTTGAAAGCATTTCATCCTCATAATTGCAAACAATTGATGATCTTAAGCAAATAACACAAATATGTGGACATCTCATAGATAATTACAAATATTTAGCATATTTGAGTACAGAGCATGCATAATTAAGAATATCATGCAAAGATTGAAGTATTTCTGCATCATTTCATCAAATAACTGTATAATATGACTTCTCTGTAAAGAATTTTTGCAGGAGTATCATGATGATGTTGAACTTTTACGTAAGGCCCCAAAATGGAAACAACAACTCACATTAACCTCTGAGTAACATCAGATGATTAAGACCTAATCACCAGAGACTTGGGATTATGAATTCATCAGATCTTTCAAGATGAATAAAGGTTCATGTGTACTTTTATTCTATGCTTGTTTATGACTAACATCATGACCAACATAAATTGGCACTAGAAGGAGGGCCCGATCTGAAAGACTACGCTCATCATCATTATTTTCAGGTTTGATGATGCAGAGTAAGGTAACCTCGAACCGTTTGTGAATTTCAAATATTACGCAAATATTTACTGTAGTAAGCTTGTAGATACTCATTCTGTGTAAAGATTTCTAGATTTAACATAAATATTGCAAGCTTTACAGTAAATCATTATGAATTCACAAATATCAGCCAAAACTACATAAATTTGTTCAAGTTTGAAGAATTTTGGCCTTAGAAATTGATATCTCGTACAGAGGGTCATTATACCGCAAATATCATCTTATATTTGCACTGTCTTTGCAAATAGTTCATAAATATCCAGTCCGATCGGTCATCCGGCCTCAAATATCACCTCATCCAGTGAAATCCAGCCAATATTTGCAAAAGTTTCAGCCAATTTGCCTCAAAATTGAGAAATCCTGGCTCACAGGATAAATACCAGGTCTAGACCTAGTGGAATTTTTGAAGAATTGCTTGTTAGAGGTTTTAGACCTAGAACTATGGACATCCATGTCATACTCCCGAGTCTGGTGCACTAGAAGCTGCACCAGAAGCTCCTCCTGTAACTCCTATTGGTTTGCGAATACCTTTTGGGATATTTGTGACACCTCCTGTTTAACCTCAACCCCAAGGTTAACCTCAGCCAGCTGTACCACCAGCTCAACGCCCTCCGGTTGCAATGTCTTTCTTTGCAGCAGAGTCACCTTTGACCTTTACTGCATATCATGAGTTACCAAAGAATCCAGACAAACTTTGTCTAAAATATCATCCTTAGCAAGATGTTGAAGATCATATCAGGACCTTTAAAGAAGCTTGCTACAGAGCTAGAATAGAGCATCAAGATGTGGTGTGCAGATTATTTCCTTTTTCCTTAGGGGAAGAAGCCTATAATTGGTTCATTAGTCTTGGTCAGGGTTTTGTTGATTCATGGGCCTTACTAGAGAAAGCCTTTCTTGATAGATTCAAAGTTCCAGTCAATCCCTCAATAAACTATCATTTATTTGCCACTATCAAGAGATTTGAGAATGAGCCTATTGCGAATTTCAATGCGAGGTTTCAAAAAATGTTGTCCAGGGTGGTCACTCCTTATACTGTGTCTGACGAAGCTGCAAGGAGCATTTATTATTCGGCCTTAGATCCTTTGACCTCCATGTTCATAAGGAGAATGCACCCTCAAATCACAAGTTTAGCCTTATCCTTTCAAGAAGCCATACAGGTAAATTAGTAGTTGATACCCACTCCTACTCCAAATATAGTATTCCCTACCTTGCCTGGCATGCATTCACAATATCCTACATCATATTCTGCATAGTATCCTGTACAATATCCTAATGGAGCAGTGATACCCCCAGTAGTCATGCCTGCACTTTTGCAAGTACCTCCACTGAGCATTATGCTTCCTCCTAATGGAAATGGCCAATTACCACAATATCCTGCACAAGCTCAGGCACCTCAGGGTGCTGATCTGTCCAACAATAACCATGGATCCTCTTTCTTCAAGCCTCAAACTGAAAATGTGGTGGCTAAAGCTCAAGAAGAAAAGGAGGAAATTAAAGAAATTTCTGCTCAACTGAGAAAACTTACCACAGAAGTGACACATTTGAGAAATCAAGGTTTCTATTCCTAGTCAAATTAGAATAGAAATTATTCCAATGATAGACCAAATTATCTTGACAGAGGATATAACACCAATAATTTCAATAATAGTGGTGGAAATAACAATAATCCTCAGAGACAGCCCAGAGTATGGAACTCTAGGCCAAATAATGGCTCATTACCATCACCCCTAGACAATAAGCCTCTAGGTGAAGCCAAACAGACTACTAGAGTCAATCTTGCTGAAGCAACCCTTACTAATTGGTGTAGGATCCATCATACAAATGCACATGCAGAATTAGACTGTCCACAATTTAGAATTGCTGCTAGCATCTTTCAAACTAAAGTGTCTAACACTTCTGGAAATCCACCTCAGGCAGAAGGAAATGAGATTGTTCCATGTGGATATGACTCAGCCTTTGTGCTGGAAACTTATACAAATCAACCTCATCAGAGTTATAACTAGGCATGTGAAGAATCTGCCCTAACCTTTGAAACAAACTATGTATTCCACTTTGAGGATGAAAATAAGCCTGCAAGAGAACATGAGGAAGTGCATGCATACCAGCAGCATTATCCTGGTAAGCATAATTATAACTTGAGGAGTAATGCCAATAGACCTGCTGGTCCATTGACATCATCTCTACCTCCAAATAACTTCAACACACCTCCTGATCCTAAAGCTAGCAATAACCCTGGGTTCCCCAAGGTAAATGCTCAATACTTGTCACCTCAGAACACAGGATCAAAGATTGTAAATGCACCTCATGAATCTAACAAGTTGGTAAATTATCTAGCTGATGAAATGAAGAAAATTAAGATCAGCCTGTCCCTGTCTGAGTTACTGAAAACTCCTGCCATCAAAAAGGCATTTATGAAGTCACTAGATGATCCTGCTCCTAAGGAAGATGGCCATTTTTCAAGTCAATCTAGTGGCAAAGATCATGCTGCCAGAGATAATACTATCAAGCCTAAAGTGTCAGCTATAGTCCAAGCTGCAGAAACCTCCCACATGACCTTGTATAAGGACAAAACTGAATCACCTCCTTTCCTCCTCACCATAAGAATGTTTAGCAAGAACCTGCACAACTGTTTGGTGGATTTAGGGGCCTCCACGAATGTTATGCCCTTGTCAATATGTAATGCTTTAGGACTGCATCTCGCTAAATCCCTAAAAAAGGTCACTCAACTGGACAAAACAGAAGTAAGTGTAGTAGGGGAGTTGACTCATATCCACATGCAACTAGCATTTGATCCTAGGATCCAGTATTACATTGACATTTAGGTAGTCGACATACTTGATACTTATGGGATGTTGCTTAGCCGAGACTGGTCCAAAACGCTTAACGGATATATGTCCACAGATTTTAGTCACATGTGGTTACCATGGAAAGGGATACCAAACCAGATCAGGATTGATGCTGAGCCTAGAATGAAGCATATGATCACTGAGTACAATAGAACAAATGAGATCATGTACGTAGACGTAGAGCCTAGAGTTTATTGGATCAGGCCACAGACTATCAAAATAGAAGAGATCCTGATGCTTGACTTCCGTCTTCATCATGATGATGATCATCAGGAGGATGTACCAGTCGTAGAACCTAATAATAATCTTGATAATGAGAATGAAATAGATCGCTTCAGAGACTTTGAGGTGCATTTGTCCAACCAGGTAAAGTGTTGTCAATTGTTGAATATACCTGCTAATGATATCTTGATTGATGGATGGTGCAGATTACACGATGAAGCACATTCAGAAAGGACTTGTGAAACATGTTTAGATATGATGATGCTAGAGCAGACATGCAGTGAGGCATCATCATCATATTCTGAGGTAAGTCCTACATCTGATGATGATAATGATACTAATTCTTGTTTGTCTTCTGCAGGAATAGAAGAGCTGACGGATCATGATGAGGATCATATCCTGAGAACAGAAGAAATTCTAGTTTATGACCAGATAAATGATGAGAAGAAAGAAAAAATCACCCCTGGGAGTGATTATTTTATGGAGCCAGATTATGATTTGTCCGATGAAGACAAAGGTAGTGACCTGACTAAGTTCGAAGAATTTCTAGTAAAAGAAATAGAGAAGATGACATGACAGCATAGATCTCACCAGGAGGTCTTAATTAAAGGTTGGTGTAGGTTGCATGAGGCACCTCACTCAGAAACAACTTGTTCACTATGCTTACACATTTTGAAAAGGCATACAGCTGCAGATCTAGAGGATCATCCTCCTACTGATGAGAAAGAAAAAAAAGAAAGGCCATCAGGCTTACAAAAGAAAGGAAAGAAGGAACTAGAGAATGATGAGATCCCTAGATTAAAGTGGATATCAGGCGGAGCAGCAGCTAAAGCTGCAAGGAAAAAGGAAGGTTCAGCTAAGTATCCTGCCGAAGATAAACCCTGGATCCTAAGGTTTGATGGACCCAAGTCCAAGCAGGGCGCTGGGTTAGGAATTGACCTCATTGATCCATCAGGAAAATCCTATCTGGCAGCCTATAGATTACAGTTCCCCTGTACTAACAATGTAACAGAGTATGAGGCTCTGATTCACAGGATACTGTTTGCTCATAAGAAAAAAGTAAAGATTCTGCATGTCTTCAGAGATTCAGAACTAGTTGTGAGGCAAGTAAGAGGAATTTACTCATGTAACTACAGAAAGCTATCCAACTACAGACATCGTGTGTGGGACCTGATTAAGGATTTTGATGCCTTTAATATCACCCACGTACCAAGAGAACAAAACCATAGCGCAGATGCACTTGCCCAGGCTGCCAGTACATTGGAGCCACTATCTATATCAGGTTTAAAGAGATTTTCTGTAGAATTGGTGTTAGTACCTTCAGTGCCTGACAATGTAACCAACCTCTAGGTGTTTGATGATGATCAACACATTTTGGATTTCATCTCAAACAGAGATGTATTTGATGCCCAAATCATAGATGAAAATGGTATGGAAGATCATGTTTGGGAAGAAGATGAAATATTAGAATTGCCTAGCAACAAGATTCCCAAAGGTATGATTGAATTGAAAAGAGCCTTTGATTTGGATAATATGCTTAAACAGAAGGATCTGCCCAAGGCAGATGGAGGTCAATATTCACAAGTGAATACTGGACAAAATGAAGACAAGAGAAATGTACTGATTGGTAAGGTTTGCACACCAGAAGAGTTAGAAGGAATAAATCAGGCCCTCAAAGATTACATTCATGTAATTGCATGGACTTATGATGAGCTGAAGATGTATGACACATCAGTCATAACTCACACTATACCTCTTAAGCCAGATGCTAAACCTTTCAGATAGAAGTAGAGGCCAGTCAATGCTTTGCTTGAACCAATAATATTTGAAGAAGTTAAGAAATTGTTAAGTGCCCGGATAATTTTTCCTGTGAGGCACTCCACCTGGGTTGCTAATTTAGTTCCAGTCAAAAAGAAGAATGGAGATATCAGGTTATACGTAGATTTCAAGAACCTGAACCAAGCTTCAGAAAAGGACAATTATCCCTTGCCATCATTAGATGAAATTCTACAGATTGTAAATGGAGCCAAAATGATGTCCTTCCTGGATGGCTTTTCAGGATACAACCAAGTGATGGTTGATAAAATCGACAGATTGAAAACTGCCTTCACCACAAAGTGGGGGATATTTGCATATAGACGTATGCCATTTGGACTTATAAATGCTGGAGCAACATTCCAGCGAGCAATGGACATAGCCTTTAGAGGCTTAATAGGAAAATGTATAGTCATCTATATGGATGACTTAACAGTGTTCTCCAAAGAGAGGAGCGACCATGTAACTAATCTCAGAAATATATTAAGAAAATGTGAAGAGTATGGAATATCACTGAACCCCAAGAAGTGCATATTTGGGGTGACAACAGGAAAGTTACTAGGTCCCCTGATCACAGAAGATGGAATTATCATTGACCTTGACAGGGTGGAATCTATTATGAAGTTATAACTTCTGGGAAGCAAGAAAGAACTTAAATCTTACATTGGTAAGATAAACTTTTTGAGCAAGTTCATCATAGGCTTTGCTGAGATTGTCAGACCACTAAATGCCATGTTGAAAAAAGATGCACAAATCGAGTGGACACCAGAGTCCAAAGCTGCATTTGAAGATATAAAGAAAGCCATATCAGATGCTCCTATCCTCATCAGTCCAGATTACACAGGATTTCTACATCTATTCATTTGCTTCAGAACATATCTCTGCAGCAGTGCTTACTCAGAGAAATGAAGAGAAATAAGAGAAACCAATTCCTTTCATGAGCTATTCTTTCAGGGATGCTGAATTGAGATATGTAGATGTTGAGAGGTAGGCACTTGCATTGGTCAGAGCAGTAAAGAAATTTAGACACTACATATTGAGAAGCAAGGTGATTGCAGTAGTGCCTGATGCAGCAGTGAAGATGCTGCTGATGCAAAGTGAGCCTGGTGAGAAAAGAGAAAAATGGATTACTGTATTACAAGAGTATGACATGGAAATTACACCAATGAAACTGGTAAGAGGACAAGCTCTGAGTCAAATGATATCTGAGATTGACCCTAACATCACTAGTCAGTAGTACGTTATTAATGAGAAAGATAATAGAGAGTGGTATTCAGATATCAGGTATATCCTCATCACCAGAAGATGTCCATCAAGAATGCAAGCTTCACAGAGAAGAGCCTTGAAAATAAGATCCCAAAAATACATGATGAAGGGAGGAACCTTATTCAAGAAGAATTATGAAGGAATATACCTGAGATGCTTAGAAAAGCCAGAAGCAAATAAGGTCATGTCAGAGTTACATGACAAGTTCGAAATGGCACATGGATTAGCCTTGGCCACAACACATGCCATCCTCAGAGCAGGATATTGCTAGCCTACAATTTTCAAAGATACAGTTGATCATGTTAAATGTTGTCATGTATGTCAGGTTGCCGCCAACAGAGAGAAGTATGCTGCACAACCCTTGTAGCCAGTGATGGAAGAACGCCCATTTGCACAATGGGGCATGGACTTTATAGGACCAATCAACCCTCCATCCTCCTCAGGCCATAGGTATGTCCTAACCATTACTGACTATTGTACCAGATGGACTGAGGCTGTCAGCAGCAAGACTTGTACTGTAGATGACGTCATTAAATTTCTGGAGAGCAACATTGTTACCAGGTATGGAATTCCTTATGCTCTGGTAAGTGATAATGGTTCTGCCTTCACTTCAACTAAATTGTCAAGTTGGGCTTTTGATCATGAGATCATACTTAAGTTTTCATCCAACTACTATCCCCAAGGGAATGGATTAGGAGAATCCACCAATAAGAATTTACTGAATATCATAAGAAAATTAATAGAGAAGAACCCTAGGGAATGGAACTCATTTTTGAAATATGCCTTATGGGTAGATAGAACTAGAATGAAAATTGCATTAGGAAACTCACCTTTCCAATTGGTATATGGGGTGAATCCTATCCTTCCTGTAAACTTAAAAATTCCTACTCTGCAGTTTGCCCAAGAATACCTAGGCATTGATAATAGGTAAGAAGTCAGGTTGCTTTAGTTGATGCACCTAGAAGAAAAGAGGACTCAAGCAATTGACCAATTTGCAAAACATCAGGTTGTTGTCAAATGCTGGTTTGACAAGAGAGCCAGAGTTAAAGCTTTTAGGATATCTGATTTAGTCCTGATGTGGGATAAAGCCCATGAAAGGAAAGGTGACCATGGTAAGTTTGATAGATTATGGATAGGTCCCTTTCAAATTTCTGAGATACTAGGAGACAACACTCATAGGCTTAAAAACCTGACAGGTGAGGATGTCCCATTGCCAGTCAATGGACAATTCCTCAAGCATTATTTCCAGGCCTGAGTGACTACATGATAGTCATGTGTATCATATTGTACATTTGTATAGTTGTTTGTACAGTGTTCTTTTGTCTTGTTTTGTTTGTGCGTTGAGTTTTGTTTTGGTAAGTCAGGATGATGCACTTCATCACCCCAGAAAATAACTAAATTGTTAGGATTCAAGTGATGAGATCAAATTTAGATATAGGTTATGATTCATCCTAAGAAGTAATCATGATCAGGTTTGTGATATCCTTTCATCAGGGTGCCTTTTCTTGGTCAAAGTAAATCAATCACAATGAAACACCTAATAGCCTTGGGATTGTTGAACACACAAGTATAGGTGTTAAGTGAAAAATCTAAAGGGACTCCCTTGCTACCAATACAATCTCCAACCTAAAGCTACAAGTGACTATACCTTGTACAAATGAGCTGACATGGTGATATATAAAAAAAATATATAAATAATAATATTAGGCCATCTAAGTAACTCTACCAGGGCTATAGACGCCTGCTGGCAGTGGGGCTCTACTTAGGGAGATTGTATAGATAACCTTGCTGGGGCTATGAATGCCTGCTGGCAGCAAGGCTCTATCCAGGTCAGCTATAAGGGATGATCTCCAACTATGTAGTTTAACACCAGTTACTTATGTTTTTAACTTGCTTTCAAGATGAGGATAATTAATCATCTACACACACATGATCCTTTGTTAGTATTGTTACCGTGATGAAATTTTATCATTCAGAAGATCATAATGCTTATGCCTAGACAGAATTAGAATACTATGAATGAATGTGATCACATCACTTGAATCATTGGAATTTGTTTGTTTTCTTTGGTGGCAAGTTGTTGTGTGGTTACACAACACGCCCCATTTTGACTTGACAAAACAGGGACCCAACTTTTTGGTTTGGCTTGTGTTGTCTACTTTCTGGTAGTTTGGTAAAAGTAAGTCATGTGCATCATCATGTAAAAATCAAGATGAGGTAAGTCATCATTATGAGGTCAGTTTGTCAAAATTTGTATTTCATTTCTGTGACCTCATATTTAGAAAGAGCATTAAACTCCATGCAGGTTTGCCTTTTACATCACCCTGATATTCATCAGGATGTGAGAGTTGTGAACAGTCAAAGTTTTGGTCAAACTTGATATTCGTAGGAGGAGGATCATATTTTATAACCTTAGTCATGTTATCGAAGATCATCTTGATCGTGGTACATCACCCAATAAGTCATGCAGTCCAAATATCCGGATGTCAACTTTAAGTGATGGTGACCCTTACCCGTCAAACAGCCTTACATTTCGCGAGCATCACATTTCCAAATGTAACCCAATATTTCTTAATATCCTCCTGCCGTGAAATATCACCCTAAGCCAATATCCTGATGATATCATCCAAGTCTGATAAATGAAGAAATAAACATGACGATGACATCATCATCATATTTACCTCTCGGTAGGATATTTTCTAAGCATGATCATGTTCGCATAACATGACGATGACATCATGATGCCTTTCCGATATAATGAACGAATATCTAGATGACGTCACCCTAATATCCCGAGAGTTAGAAAAGAATGAATTCGGTCATCATCATCATCCAAAAACACAGCCTGATATTTTCAAATATCCTCCTGATGTTTAAAACACAGCCTAATGGCGCAAACATCACCCGATATCTAAACATAACCCAATGTTTTCAAATATCATCCTGCCGTTTAGATATCACCCCGCTCCCGTTGCCGCCATTAGCATTAAATGCGCACAGACATTGTAGGTGGTTCCCACCAATCATTAAAACCGATGGAACACCTGGCGAAATATTGACTTGCCGTGCAGAAAATCAATGAACAAAATCTAATCTATCAGGATTTGCCCTAAATTTACCCTAATTGCAAGGTTAAAAGATAAATCTAATGCCATTTTCACATTTACCTTGCGAAGAAATTGCTTTTTACAGAGCACAGCTTCCATATCCTCCTGCAGGTGATATTACAATGAGTGAAGTTTGTAAAGCAGTAGAAGGCGCGTGATCATCAGCAAGAATTAAGAGCACTTTCAGAATTCCATTGGTATAAAAGGAAATTAGCATAACCAGGTAAGTAAATGAAACCCTCATCATGTTGTTTCTGTAACAGTGAGGTATGATGTTTTAAGTCTGGTTTACGCATCCCCATGATGAACTTATGCTGAATGAATGTAATATGCATGGTGAATATTAAAGATAAATTGTTATAGGTATACATGTATATACCCATTGTAAGACAGGATTTTGTTAATTGCAGGTACCCATGGCTGACAAGAGGTTCGTTAAGTGTCAAGCAGAATTCAGTAAGCCCATGTTCTCATCTCAGAGGGGCGTCCTATTCAAGTATGGTGCAATTACAGATACCCATCAGGGGATTACCAATTTGGAAGCCTAGTCAGCTAGGCTGAATGGTGAGAATAACAAGAGTCCTGTGATGGATGCAGTTTTCGTATCCAGAATGTGGAATGCTGCTAGTTTTCCATACTCTATGGAATCTCCGGAGCTGGTCATCGAGTGTGCCCAGAACTATAACCCAGAGACCCGGGAGGTGATGAAGCATGGGAGGATATATGCCGACCTATCCATCAAGGGTCTATCCAAGACATTGGGATTGCCATTGGGCAGCAAGGTCAAAAGTGTGGACTTGAAGAAGTCAGAGAAGGAATATGAAAATAATAAGAAACAAGCCAGGAAGAATATGTATCAATGGAGGGCTGAAAATAGTACATATCTTGTAGCAACCAAACTTCCTGTGCATCTATTCAAATATGATTTTGCTGATGAATATTAGTATATGATTGCACTACTGAACAGAGTAATAGGCTAGCCTGATGTTGGTAGTTTCAGAGACTGGATGTATGGTATAATAATGATGTGTTTATATTCAGATATCAAGCCACTGTGGGGCCAGCTAATAAGTGATGCTCTACATGAGTAGCTGATGAACCTGGGAGGTTCAAATTGTGCTTTCTAGATGACCTCATACATTGTCTACTCCTGTGCTTATAAAGGCACATTTGATGCACTGGTCACATATGGGAAAGTCACAGAAATAGTTAATGCTGTGCATATCTGGGATCATCATCCCCAGCTACAAATAACCAATTACCTCCAAGACTACAAACTGGTCAATGATGCATTCTCTATGCATCTGGTGAGGACCATGGAGGAGGACAGAACAAAGAGATTGAGCATGGAAGCTCAAGAAATTATCTACAGGCATGGAGCCTGATACATACAGTTTGCCACCTTTTCTTACATAAGGATTGAAGGTTTTGAGGGGCATCCTCTCATGCTACCAAGGTATCCCACTGATGCAGTGATACTGATGGAGTTCATTAGGCATGGCTCCATGATGATAAAAACGTACAAGGATGCTAAGAAGCTGCCACCAATTTTGTTTCCAGTCACCATTGGCTGGTATATGTGCCTAGATTCTGAACACATAAAGAAGGTGATGATCACCTTGAATAAGATGAATCTGCAGCCTTTTCCACTGACCAGACCATATGATCCTTACGGCAGGATGCATAAAATAGTACGAAAGCCTATTCATCAGAGGCACCTAGAAGATTTTTGGGCTGACTGCGAGGATGAAGCAGAAGCAAGAAGAAGAAGGTATCAAAGGTTAACATTGAATCAAATCAGAACCTTTGATTGCATCCCCATCCCTCAACAATTAAAGAAGGATGATGGCAGGATAATTGCAGATGAGTATGAGCAGAAGAAAATATATAACGATACCATCTCTGCACCTGACCTCACTATACAGGAAGATATATCCTTGGACCCCTTCATTTCCAGGACCATGCAATTAACACAAGCTTGGGTTGATGAATAGATAGAGGCATTGAAGAGGAAGGGTGTTGCCATTACGGTGGACAACAAGAAGAAGGGGCAAGATATTCTCGAGGATGAATATGATGACTTCCTGAATGAAAAGAGGAAGACTAAGGGAGATAGACTCCCTCCACCACAACAATAGAGCAAAAGACCCCCAAGGGGCAAGAAAGTAGATAAGGAACCCAAAGGGGTTATTATTGAAAAGGCAGTATTTGTAGCTGAGGAGGTAGCAGCATCAGGATCTGGATCAGAATCAGCATCCCCTCCAAGGACAAGGAAAAGAAAATCCAAGAAGAGTGAGACAGTAGAGCCTGGAATTACTGAGACCCTAGAAGAGGATCAATCCTCAAGGAAACATGATGAAGAGGATATCCTCATGGAGGAAGAGCCTGAAGAAGAAGAGGCTCCTTTGATAATAAAGAGGAAAAGAAGAGCTCCACAAGTGGTGGTGTCTACCCCACCCAAGAAACAAAGAACCTCTATGAGAGGTGAAATAAGACAACCCCCCACATTGTTACAAGGGGTAGGTAGTGAAGTGCCCAAGGAACTTCAGCATAATGTTCCACTTCCTACCATCGTCAAGTTCAAAACTAAACTTGTAGAGGAACGGATGAAAGAAACTTCTCAGGCACAAGTAGGGCATATCTCATTAGAGGAGACAATTAATTTGTCTGATGATGAAGTTGTACAGGAAGTGACTGCACAAAAGATGGAAACACTTGCTGCTGGTACAAGTATGACCCCTCACAAGCCTCCACCAGTTCAAACTATACTGGAGGAGATGAAGCAAGTGGAGGCAAAATAAGAAAAGAGCCCAGAGCAGATAGCTCAGGAAATGGGGCTAGAAACATTAATTACCCAGGTGACAAGTCCTGCAGTGATGGACCTAACAGAGAAATAGAATGTGAATCCTAAACATCCAGTAGGATCACCTGATAGGGGACACCTTGCAGAAGAAATAAAGGTGGCAGAACCAGAGAGCCATACTTCAGAAGTAAGCCCACCAATCGCACAAGGTGCATCCACCGAGCTTGCCACAATAGAAGTTCAAGAGAAGGTGGCTGATGAGGAGAAAATAATAGAAGATCCTACCGCCAAAGCTCAGGAGGTTGACAGTAGAGGTGCGGAACAAATATTAGCTTAAGAACAAATGCCAGCACCTCAAGCAGACTCCATAATATCCAGTGTGGTGGATATGCAACAAGAAATAGAAAAGCCAAAGGAGGATGCCACAATGTCCGTTAGTGAAAATGAACCTCAACAAGGGGAAGAGTTGAAAATAGATGAAGTAATGCGGAAAAGGATCATGATAATCATGATCAACATATAGATACAACACATGATCCCCCACCCCAAGAAGATGCTCCTCCAGAGAAGGAGGTTCTCCAATAGTAGGATGTGCCACAGGATCAACAACAAAGTGAGCATCAAGAAGAAGAATTGAGAAAATCACCATCTCCACCACATCTGCTAATAGAAACAGGAGACATAGGTGAACATCATGATGATGCAGAAAAACATGATCAGGTGCCTCCGTGGTTGGAGAAAGAGGTAAGTCTAGAAGAAGATTTTGAAATTCAAGAATTTGATGTGTCCACCTTATTCTCCGAGAATATAATAAAACCCAAGAGGAAGGCCAGAATGACTTCGACCATCAAAAGAGATCCAACAATTGGGAGAAGGACTGCATAGATTGCAGTACCTACTATGGAGAAAGAAAAAGGTAAGATCACCTTAGATGAGTTTCAAATTAGCACAGTGGATCTAGGTTTTGCCAATGAAGACCAAGAGGGTCAGGAGGGCAAAGACATTATTGATTCTTTGATTCAAAAGGTGAAAAGAGAGAAAGAGAAAACTAAGCAACACAAAGAGCACATTGCTCAGTTGCATGCCTACATAAGAAGGCTAACTAATATTGAAGAAACTTCAACTGAACATGTAGTCTCATTGACTGCTATTTCTCAAGAGGAGGTGAATAAATTAGACCTCATGAAACATGAGGCATCTGTATTAAGGAAATGGATGTCATCCACATTGGATGATGCAGAGGAAGTAGTAAAGGCCTCTTTGAAGAGGTGGAGCATTCTCAGTGACTCCAGGACCAAAGTAGACAAATTACAAATGCAGACAGGAAAAAGGTCTTACAAATTGGAAAAAGTACTAAGCATCCTAGGAGAAATAAAGAGGATAAATCCTCAGCTGCTTATCAATAAATAGGTATTGAATAGTAATACCGCCTTGTTAATTGACATCTGGTATAAGGACATTCAATTTGAATGTGGAATACTCAGAAGATGCAATAATAAACTGAGAGATATCAGCATGAAGTTACATGATTTAATGGCTGTTGAGGCAGAAATATTGGAAACATTGGAAGGAAAAGTGGAAGGGAAAATAGAAAATCAAGATGAGGAATGTGCCATCAAAGCTTTACATGACAACTTCCAATCAGTAGCAGATGATCCACTTGTCCACTTGACAGAAGAAGTTATAGATAAAATAATGAGGATCAAGGTCAAAATGGAAAAATACAATGAGACACTGCAGGACAGGAAAGACAAACTGGATAGCAGTAGAAACAAATATGAGGCACACAAACACACCATCATCAAAGCAAAGACTCAGGATGGTAGAGGAACAGATCAAATTGTGCAGTCATATGAGCAGATCCGGAGCAGCATGCAGCCTCATATGCGGCATCATCATCATCAGGATAGTGAAAGTTTGAGAAGTGATGCACATGATGATGATCCACATGAATCAGATAAGGAGCATGATGAGGATACATCATAAAGGGAGATATAAGCATAAATAATCTAGATAGTTGCCAGCTGGCAACTTGTGCCACTTTTGGTAAGGTTGACGTAGTCAAAGGGAATGGTGACCGTAGATGTGTATTGATAAATCAAGATCGTGGATCTTTTTGTAACGGATTCCTCACCTTGTTTTATAAAAGGTGATGGAATGCCTTATTGTAAATATTGAGAAACTTAATTGAAATTCATCTGCTGAAACATTCAGAGCTCATTTCAAAGTTTTTTGTAAACATCTCTATTTTTGCATGCTTAATGAATGAGAAGACTGTGTCGATTACACTTCATAGTAAATCTTGAGTAATCAGTGTATGAATTCTAGACATATGTGGTGATTTGCTGCATCCCTTGGAGTGCATGTTTACTTACATGTGTTGTCTTCATACAAATTCCTTTGAAGTTAGCATCAACTATATCTAGCTGTGGTTTATCCTAGTGAAAATATGGTTTGGTTTTCTTCTCTTCATGACAGTATCTAATATACATGTGGCTCAAAAGCTAAAGGTTCAACTTTAATTTGAAGCATTTCTTCCAATTTCTTTTAAATTTCAAAGCATTTCATCCTCATAATTGCAAACAATTGATGATCTTAAGCAAATAACACAAATATGTGGACATCTCGTAGATAATTGCAAATATTTAGCATATTTGAGTACAAAGCATGCATAATTAAGAATATCATGCAAAGATTGAAGTATTTCTGCATCATTTCATCAAATAACTGTATAATATGACTTCTCTGTAAAGAATTTCTGCAGGAGTATCATGATGATGTTGAACTTTTACGTAAGGCCCCAAAATGGAAATAGCAACTCACATTAACCTCTGAGTAACATCAGACGATTAAGACCTAATCACCGAAGACTTGGGATTATGAATTCTCTGAATTCATCAGATCTTTCAAGATGAATAAAGGTTAATGTGTACTTTTATTCTATGCTTGTTTATGACTAACATCATGACCAACACTACCATGGTGTAAAAGAATAGTCAAGTTGAAGGGTTTATGACTACCTTTGTGCAAGAAATAGTGATTGATACAAGGTGCCTGGAAGTTGATCAATGAAGGAACATCATCATCAACCATTGTGAGGTTATAAAATCATATCATTATGCAGGTTTAACCGTTAACACAATCCTAAAACTAATCACTATACTAAAATGTGTTAAGGGTTAGTCTAGAGGTGGACAGTGGGATCTTTACTCAATCATTTAGGATATTTGAGGGTTACTGTAAGGGACTTAAACCCTGATATTCACAGTGGGTTCTCTTTCTAATTATTAAAGTATCTAGATGAGTCATGAGAAGGTGTGATCATTTATTTTATAAGAATATAAAAGATATGGTATGAACCTCCCTTTCCATTTACATTTTGAACACTATCCAAAAATGCACGTAGGTATGAGTAGTGAAGACAGTGTGAGGATCTCTAGGGAATATAAATGAATAAGATATTCATAACAGTACATTAGAATTTTTTCTCTTTTAAATTTTAATGTGGCCCAAATATTGTCAGGAAGATTGATATGAGAGTAATGCGATATAGGTTATCTCTTCTAGGTCAGAGTTCCTGAATCCATGCATGCAATGCTACCTCATAATTTCCTCTTTTGAACTTGACAAATATTTATGTAGCAGGGGTATTTCTGCCATGGCTGCTAGGGCTCATTACTTGTGACTGTGTATTAAGAATTATCTTTTCTTCTTGAATCCATTCAGTGTATTGTAAAGAGAAAGGATGTCAAAACACTATGGGTGTGTCATGGCAACTTGGTGGGATACCTAAAACTTTCACTACATCTGCCAAAAGCACATAAATATTTTTATAGTCATAGGATTGTAGCAACAACAAGAAGTCTTTTTGTCCATATGCATTGACCAACAACCATCTTAGGAGATTCCTATACTTATAATCCCTGAACCCTTATGAAGGTGATAAAGTGGTCCAAGCACCACCACTAGAGATGTGAAATAGTTGGATATTAAGGAAATAGGTATTTATGAGGTATGGGACTCTCGTAGCTGCATGAAAGTCATAATGTTTACTTGTACTATTCAAGATTTACAAGATCTTCCTCATGGAGAGGATGGTGGAAATCAAGCTTCTATCTTCCTGAGCCAGAATACAAATGAAGATACTCTAACCCTCATCTTGGGAACCAAAGGGCCTAGTCAAAACAACGAAGGGAAGACCTGACTGTCATATAACACATAAGCCCCATGTTTTTGTTGCCACCTAATTCTTTGTTTTAAACTTGACTATTTGGACATCCCAAGTAGTGTCTTTCTATATAGTGTTGTCATGGGTCTAGGGTGAAGGGCATTTTTGTCATTAAGAGGAACAACATTAAGTGGAAGGCCTATCCTATCACAATATTTTTGGTTAGGATATTTCCATGGATCCATGTTATCATGTTGAGGGTTGGGACATAGTTATTATCAAGATTTAGGCATCTAGGGTCATAATGGCAATTTCTAAGATTATTGTCTAGTAATTAGTGATTGTCATGATAGTGAAAGTTAGGATTAGTCATCGTACACTTCATTTTATTAGAAGTGACCCACTTGATCATAATGTTGTATGAACTTGTCACTTAGGCTTGGGAGGTTATCATCATTGCATGAAAAGAACTTGTCAAATAGGATCTTTGGAACAGCGTATGGACAACCATCAAAGTATAAAGGATATAGGAATTTTGTCACATGTTGTAATTGAAGCTGCCCTTGTAGACATGTATGCAAAGTGTAGAAGCATAGACAAAGCATGTGGACTATTTGATAGAATACCACAAAGAGACATCATCTCATGGGATGCAATGATTGCAAGATATGCAAAAAATGGATTTGTTGAAAAGACTTTAGAAACTTCCAAGCAAATGCAATTGGCACGTGTAAAGAGAAATTCCAGAACCTTTGCTAGCATCCTCCCTATCTGTACTAAAATAGGATCTTTGGAACAACGTATGGACAACCATCAAAGCATGAAGGATATAGGAAGTTTGCCACATGCTGTAATTGCAGCTTCCCTTGTAGACAGGTATGCAAAGTGTGGAAGCATAGACAAGGCACATGGGCTATTTGATACAACACCACGAAGAGATGTCCTCTCATGGGATGCAATGACTGCAAGATATGCAAAAAATGGATTTGTTGAAAAGACTTTAGAAACTTTCAAGTAAGTGCAATTGGCACATGTAAAGCCAAATTCCACAACCTTTTCCAGCATCCTCCCTATCTCTACCAAAATAGGATCTTTGGAACAATGTATGGATAGCCATCAAAGCATAAAGGATATAGGAATTTTGTCATATGTTGTAATTGCATCTACCTTTGTAGAAATGTATGCAAAGTGTGGAAGCATAGACAATGCATGTGGATTGTTCAACCTAACACTCAACCATGAAAATTGGAAGCATAGAAAAGGCATGTGGATTATTGAAAAGGGTTTAGAAACTTTCAAGCAAATGCAATTGGCACATGTAAAGCCAAATTCCATAACCTTTGCCAGTATCCTCCCTATCTATACCAAAATAGGATCTTTGGAATAGCGTATGGACACCCATCAAAGCATTAAGGATATAATATTTTTGTCACATGTTGTAATTACAGATTCCCTTGTAGACATGTATGCAAAGTGTAGAAGCATAGACAAGGCATGTAGACTATTTGATAGAATACCAAGAGATTGTTGTTATATGGAGCCTAATTAGACTTAGAGGTTAAATTTTACCCACTTTTTTTAGTGTGTTTTCCCCCTAAATTTTTTAACGGGGGAGTGCAGGGGGGTAGAGGCCCTCCTGCGGGACTTGGGGGGCTTATCTCCCCAGTGGGGGGCTGGGGGCAAAGCTCACAATGGGGGTTTCGGGGCAATGCCCCCGAAGCAAAAATTGCCTATTATTTTATAAAGGTATTGGGAGTTATTTTTCTATTAGCTGACATAAAAAAACCTATTTTTGTAACCGACATAAGGCTTGATAAAAGTGGCTAAGGGTTAGGGTTTCTGTTGATGTATTGTAGCATTTTATAGTGGTATTGAGTTTCAAGGATTGGTGGTTGTAATCAATTTTATTTACTGGATAATAATATTGGACTCTCTATTGGTGGATGTAGCCTGAGTTTGGGTGAACCACGTTAAAACTTGTCTCTTGCTCTTATTATTTCTATGTATTTTCATTCCTCTATTTAATCTTTATTTGCATTTAATTGATATCTTCTGTCGGCTAATGCTAACAAGTGGTATCAAAGTGATTTGTATTCGATTATCATTTGCAGGAAGGTCACATTATTGAGTGGGAGTCTCACAGTTGAGTGGAAACAATGGCAGATGAGGGTAAATTGAAGGTTGATAAATTTAATGGGCAGAGCTATCAGTTATGGAAGATGTAGATGGAGGATTACCTCTATCAGAAGGATTTATGGAGGCCATTGGAAGGAGTATCCAAGAAATTGACAAGAATGATAGATGAGGATTGGGAACTTGTGGATAGAAAGGCACTGGGAACCATTCGGTTGTGCCTGACACCATCTGTGGCATTCAATATAACAGAAGTGATGACAACAAGTGAACTGATGAAAGCTTTGGCTAAATTGTATGAAAAACCCTCAGCCTCAAATAAGGTATTTCACATGAAGCATTTGTTTAATTTGAAAATGATTGAATGTGGATTTGTGACAGATCATTTAAACAAGTTTAATATGATTGTCAGTCAGTTAACTTCTATAAAAGTGAAATTTGATGAAAAGGTGAGGGCTCTCTTGGTTTTATGTTCTTTGCCAGAAAGCTGGAATAGCTTGGTAATGGCTGTAAGTAACTCTATCTCTGGTTCAAACAATTTAATATTTGATGATGTTGGTGTTATCCTTAGCGAGAAAATGCGACAGAAAAGCTCAGGAGGGTCCACATCAGGTAGTGTTTTGAATGCAAAAAGCAGAGGCAGATCAAAGGAGAGAGGAAAAGGTTTTAGAGGTCATGGGAAGTCATGAGGAAAATCAAAGGACAAGAGATCCCAATCCAGAGGACAGAAGGACTGTTGGTACTATGGGAAACTAGGTCATCTGAAGAAAGATTGTTGGTCTCAGAAGAATAAAGAAGGAGACAAACAAGAAGACAATAAGGAGACAAATGTGGTAAATAATAAATCTGAAGATGATGCTTTGATTCTTTCCCTAGATAATGTTAATGATTCATGGGTTTTAGATTCAGGGGCCTCATTTCATGCTATGCCCCATAGAAGTTATTTTCTTGATTATGTCCAAGGGGATTTTGGGCTGGTTTACTTGGGAGATAACGAACCTTGTCAGATTGTCGGAAAGGGAAGAATTAAGATTAAGTTGCAAAATGGGAATCATTGGCTACTACAAGAGGTAAAGCACGTTCCAAGGCTTAGTAGGAATTTAATTTCAGCAGGGCAACTAGCTGAAGAAGGTTGCATTGTTACATTTACTGATAAAAATTGGAAGGTTTCAAAAGGTGCCTTAATAGTAGCAAAAGGTGTGAAAGTAGGCACCTTATATCTTTGTACAGGTCATACTGTTCCTTCTACTTTAGCTCTTGTAGAGAAAAAACAAACAGGTTTAGGAACAGTTGCTACAGGTTCGCAGGAAGAGACTAAAATAGTTGCTGCATGTTCTGAGACAATGTTGTGGCATAATAGACTTGGGCATATGAGTGAAAAAGCTATGACAATACTTCATTCTAAGAAAGTTTTATTAGGTCTGAAATGTATTAGTATGAATTTCTATGAAAGTTGTGTGTATGGAAAACAAAAGAGAGTTAGTTTTCTCAAGGATGGGAAGCAAAAGAAAGATGAAAAGTTGGAGCTTATGCATACAGATGTATGGGGACCAACTCAAGTTTCTTCTCTTGGTGGCTCTCAGTATTATGTTACATTCATAGATGATGCAACTAGGAAGGTGTGGATTTATTTCCTTGGGTAGAAATCTGATGTATTTGAAACATTTAAGAAATTGAGAAGCTTGGTTGAGAATGAGATGGGCAAAAGATTAAAATGTCTCAGATCTAATAATGGTGGTGAGTATTGTAGAAAAGAATTTGAGGATTATTGTTCCTTTAATGGAATTTGTAGACAAAAAATGGTTCCAGGGACTCCATAGGAAAATGGAGTGGCTGAATGCATTAATAGGACAATAATGGAGCATGCAAGGACCATGAAATTGCATGTTGGACTACCTTTAAACATGTGGGCAGAGGCTGTCAACACCGCTGTATATTTAATAAATAGAGGTCCTTCAGTTCCTTTAGGCTATGGTATTCCAGAGGAAGCATGGACAGGTAAGAATGTGAGTTATTCTTTTCTTAAAACCTTTTAATGTGAACTATTTGCACACGTAGATTCTGAAAATAGAACCAAGTTGGATGCAAAATTAAAAAAGTGTACCTTCGTTGGATATGGCATTGATGAATTTGGTTATAGACTTTGGGATTTTGAAAATCAGAAAATTGTGAGAAGCTGGGATGTTGTATTCAATAAGAAGGTGTTGTACAAAGATCAATTGCAGCAGCATGAGAAGAAAGAAAAGGATTATGTGGTGCTGGATGATACTTCAAATAGTGATGTTTTAGTGGTTCCTCATGCTGCGTAACAGCAACCAGAATTACCACAAACTCCAGTGAATGTTAGAAGGTCAACAAGGCTAAGTAGACCTCCTGAAAGGTTTTCTCCCTCTTTGTATTCTATTGTGTTAATAGACGCTGGTGAACCAGAAGGGTATGATGAAGCTATGCAAGTGGATACATAGGTTCAGTGGGAGCTTGTAATGAAAGAAGAAATAGACTCCTTACTAAAAAATTAGACTTGGGAATTATGTAAGTTGCTTGTAGGTAAAAAGACTTTACCAAATAAATGGGTTTATTGGCTAAGAGACGAAGATGGAGGTAAGAAAAGATTTAAAGCCAGGTTAGTTGTAAAAAGATTTGCACAGAAAAAGGGCATTGATTTTAATGAGATATTTTATCTAGTTGTCAAGATGACTTCTATTCGTACTATTTTAAGTATTATGGTTGCTGAAGATTTGCATTTGGAACAACTAGATGTGAAAACTACCTTTTTCCATGGTGATTTGGAGGAGGAGATATACATGGAACAACCCCAAGGATTTGAGGTCACAAGTACAGAGAAATTGGTGTGCAGATTGAAGAAGAGTTTGTATGGCCTGAAACAAGCACCTCGGCAATGGTACTTGAAATTTGATAGTTTTATGGCTAAGCAAGGCTACAACTAATGTAATTCTGACCATTGTGTTTATTTTAAGAGGTTGGATAATGATAGCTACATTATTTTGTGTTTATATGTTGATGACATGCTTGTAGCAGGGTCTAACATGGATCACATAAGAGAGTTAAAACAATAGTTAGCACAGTCATTTGCTATGAAGGATTTGGGGGCAACAAAACAAATCCTTGGTATGAAAATTTGTAGAGATACAAAGAACATAAAATTGACTATATCTCAGGTTGATTATGTTGAAAAGGTGTTGTAGAGATTCCATATAGAGAATGCAAAAGCTGTCATCACAGCTTTGCCTAGTCATTTGAAATTGACTAAGGAGATGTGTCCTAAGACACCATAGGAGGAAGGAAAAACGTCCAAGGTACCATATACTTCAACTGTAGGAAGTTTATTGTATGCCATGGTATGCACGAGACCGGATATTGCACATGTTGTAGGAGTCGTAAGAAGGTATATGAGTCATCCTGGATTGGAGCATTAGAATACAGTAAAATGGATTCTCAGATATTTGAGAGGTACATCCAATAAACATGTTTTGGGGGCTCTAATACTGATTTAGCAGGTTATGTAGACTCTGATTTGTCAGGTGATATTGATACTAGGCGAAGTACTACAGGTTATGTCTTTACTGTAGGTGGGACAGCAGTGAAATGGATTTCTATGTTGCAAAAGGTGGTTGCTTTATCCACCATAGAGGCAGAATATGTAGTTGCAACAGAGGCAAGCAAGGAGATGATATGGTTGCAATCTTTCATGGAAGAATTAGGCAAACAACAGACTAACAGTTATTTGTTTACAAATAGTTAGAGTGCCATACATCTTGCAAGGAATTCTGCCTTGCATTTAAAGACCAAACACATACAGTTGAGGTATCACTTCATTCAGTCAGTGTTGGATGATAGATAGTTAAGGATGGAAAAGATACATACAAATGAAAATCTAGTGGATATGTTTACAAAGGCAGTGACAAGGGAGAAGTTGAGCTCCTCTTCAGCTTCAGTTGTTCTTCAAGACTGAAAATAAAATCAAAACAACAGAGTCCAAGTTGCTTATTTCTAGTGGGAGCTACAGGGTCAGCGTGTTATGATCAATCTCCAAGTGGGAGATTGTTGTTATATGGAGCCTAATCAGACTTGGAGGTTAAATTTTCCCCACTTTTATCGGCGTGTTTTCCCCCCAAATTATTTAACAGGGGAGGGTAGGGGGGCAGAGTCCCTCCTGCGAGGCCCAGGGATGGAGCCCATGGAGAGGGTCTGGGGGCAACTCCCCCAGTAGGGGCTGCTGGGGGCAGCGCTCCCAGTCAGGGGCTCAGGGGTAGTGCCCCCGAAGCAAAAATTGCCTATTATTTAATAAAGACATTGGGAGTTATTTTTCTATTAGCCGACATAAAAAAACCCTATTTTTGTAACTGACATAAGGCTTGATAAAAGTAGTAAGGGTTAGGGTTTCCGTTGATGTATTGTAACATTTTGTAGCGGTATTAAGTTGCAAGGATTACTAGATGTAATCGGTTTGATTTACTGGATAATAATATTAGACTCTTAGTTGGTGAATGTAGCCTGAGTTTGGGTGAACCATGTTAAAGCTTCTCTCTCTTATTATTTCTGTGTATTTTCATTCCTCTGTTTAATCTTTATTTGCATTTAATTGATATCTTCTATCGACTAACCCTAACAAAGATGTCCTCTCATGGGATGCAATGATTGCAAGATATGCAAAAAAGTGGATTTGTTGAAAAGACTTTAGAAACTTCCAAGCAAATGCAATTGTCACGTGTAAAGCAAAATTCCACAACCTTTGCAAAGACTTTATAAACTTTCAAGAAAATACAATTGGCGGGTGTAAAGCTAAATTCCACAACCTTAACCAATATCCTCCTTGCCTATGCCAAAATGTACATCCATCAAAGGATAAAAGCTATGGGAATTTTGTTAGAGGTTGTACTTGCAACTGCCCTTGAAGACATATATGCAAAGTGTGGAAGAATAGACAAGGCACGTGAATGGTTTGGTATGAAGAAATGTCACCTCATGGAATGCAATGATTGCAAGATATGAACAAAATGGATTTTTTGATAAGGCTTTAGAAACTTTCAAGCAAATGCAATTGGTGAGTGTAAAGCCAAATTCCAAAACCTTAGAAATTGTATCTTTGGAACATGGTATAGACATCCATCAAATCATAAAGGATATAGGAATTTTGTTAAATGTTGTAGTTGCGACTACCCTACAAGACATGTATGCAAAGTGTGGAAGCATATACAAGGAATGTGAATTGTTTGACACGATGCCTCAAAGAAATGTTGTCTCATGGAATGCAATGATTGCAAGATATGCATGAAATAGAGTTTTCATAAGGGTTTAGAAACTTTCAAAAATGCACAAAAGAAAGTTTCAACCAATTACAATTGGCTAGTCTAAAATCAAATTGCACAACCTATCCAACATCCTCCTTGCCTATGCCAAAATGCGATCTGGGGAATGTGATGTGGACAACCATCAAAGAATAAAGGATATAGGAATTTTGTCACATATTGTATTTGTAGCTACCCTTGTAGGCATGTATGGAAAGTGTGGAAGCATGGACAAGATGCGTGTACTATTTGACATGATGCCTCAAAGAAATACACAAACTCATGGAATGCAATGATTGCAAGATATGCACAAAATGGATTATTTGAAAACAATTTATAAACTTTCAAGAAAATGCAATTGGTACATGGAAAACCAAATTCCTCTAACAATAATTGATCATCATATTAAATATTTAATATAAACTGTCAAATACATAATGTCATGAACATAACATCTAGTTTATATACAAAGCCATATAGGCATGTCCAAACAAAGCCATATAGGCATATACAAAAATATACATTGGTAACATACAAAAGTATGTATACAAAGCCATCTAGGCATACAAAAAAATCCCCAAAACTAGTTTCCTATGGACTTTTATGAAATAATTGACGGCCCTTGCTTGACTGTGAAGATGGATAGCCAATCAGTTACTCATCCTCTCTCTGTCATCGAGTAGACCTCCTGAATAGACGTTTATCCAGCTCCACCTGTTAATACAATAAAAAAAAATGCACATTAATATAGAAAACAGGAAATATATAACATCACATATGTAATCAATCACTTACCGCTATCTGATGATCACTCTCCATCATCTATTCTCTCTCTTCATCCATAGTTAGATGGGCTGGAGTTGTGACCTCCTATGAGAAGCATCAAGAAGCAAAATTAACTAAACATAAATATCATTTATGTACATCAAATGACATGAGATAAAACAAGAAATACAAAATTATGATATTTTCATGTTATTAGCTCATACCTCGGTCAAAGGATTTGAAGACATCATGGCTGCAGCAATACCTACCTACACTGACTCATGAAGATGAGGAGGAATCTCCATATTCAACATCTGAAAATAGAGTTCAAGATTATTTGACTAAAATAAATACATAACATTATTTAAATGCATAATGATTAGAAATGGTTAAATTTACCTTCGTATAAGTGGTGGTTTTGCATCCAGGGGACCAAGGAAACCATGGAGGTGCTGGTGAACCTCCCTGTTGAAATCATCAAATTGTCACAAAATAATATCACCATTGATATATGTACAATAATTACGATCATGTGATAAATTACATACCTACTAACTTGACCTCCTCTCATAACGCATAAATGGATGGCTAATGGAGGAAGGTTGAAGACTCTAACCGTGAAATTTTATTATGCAGATAATTACATACATTATTTTTGACTTATAATATAGATAGTCATATAAAATTAATTACAAATTTCAAATAACAATATATTAAATCAAGATGAAACTTGTAAAAAATTACTTGAGAGTCAATACCAAATGTATGTTGTAAGAGATCATCGGTGAGAACAATCTCATCCAATATGGATCTCTCTATCATTGGATGTTGCCCATGCGTCGCAGCATCTTGTCAAGAGTCCTGCCATGCTTCCTACATCTAATAATCACACAGGTCCCCACATGAACTACACAAATGTGGGGACAAATGATGCCTATTACTCTCACCCTCATCAGCTTGGGTAAGATCATCAGCATGCTATGTTAGAGACTACGTGAGAGTAGTCAATGAATGCAATGTCCCCACCTCAACACTCTCCTTCAAAGTTGAAGGGAGTGACACACGTTCTATTCTTAACAAGGGTCTAGGTACATAGTTTTCATCTTGTTGAGCCCCCTCTCTATCTTGGGTAGAGCCTGTAGTTAGGGTAAAATTGCAAATCAGGGCAAATGAATAATCAGCAATGATAAAACCCTAGCAATGCACAATGAAGCACAAGACAACATGAAAATCAAAATAACAAATGTAAATGCAAACCGATCTCCACACTATGCTTGATTTATCTCCATTGCTCTTCTCCACCTCGCATGAGCATGCAAAATTTTGAAGGATTATTGTTGGAGGAATGTTGGGTGCTCATTTCTGCAGCATAACATTAAGATGAAGATGATATAAGGATGATAGCTGAAGGATGCAAAGGCTCTAATGGTATTTCAACAGCATAATGTTACTTGAAGCTCCATGCATTATAGAAAATTTGGCAGAATAATATTACTTGAAGTTCAATGCCTTCTAGAAGATTTGGCAGGATAAGGGTACTTGAGGCTCAATGCATTCTAATGGCTTGTGAGGGGTTTGATTTATAGGAAAGGCTTAGTTTCAATGGATGGTTGAGATTAAAAAGCTAATTGATTGATGTGGACGGCTAGGATTGATTAGGTTATTCCCACTCTTCAAGGGAGTTGTAGTCATTTGACAAGTGTCAAGGAGAATAGGGCTCATGTGTGCTTGTGTACATAAAAAGTACTACATATAAAAGATATTAAATAAAAGGCTGTAGTACTACTTATCTTTTTAAATGAAAGAGGCACACATGTCGGCTAAATGATAAGATAAATTAATTAAATAAATAAAATTTATTTAATTAATTAGAAAGTCGGCTTATAATGAGAACTTAATTCAAATAAAATATTTGAATTAGTTGGGATATGAGTTGGATATTAATTAAATAAATTAAGATTTATTTAATTAATTGGATAAATGAATAGGATGAGATAAGATATGATGTGGAAATTAATTAAATAAATAAAATTTATTTAATTAATTGGGATGAGGATAGGATATGATTGGGATATGATGTGGAAATTAATTAAATAAATAAAATTTATTTAATTAATTGGCTAAGTGGGATAAGGATGGGATTAAGTTGGGATTTAATTAAATAAATAAAATTTATTTAATTAATTAGCTAATGAATAAATGGGATTAAGAGTGGGATTTAGGACAAAATGCTACATGATGTCTAGATGATGTTTTTATCAAGGTGTTGCAAGACATGAACAAAGTTGGGACAAATTTGGGTGTCTACATTTTGCCCCTCTTTGAGATGATGTTCGAGATGATAAGCTTTATGTCGAGTAACATCATTTCAAAGAAGCTATGGTATGGATAGAGGATAGGATAGTGATGATGATGTAAGGATGAAATGGGATAATGATGCCCCCTCGAGAGGATAGGTGGGTTGGACAAACACGGGTATGCTCTCGAAAAGAAATGGCTTGGCTACAAAAGAAAGATAAGGGGGTAGATAGATAAAAGGATGATGCATTATGCTGCAATGAAGGTGAGCAACCATGATGTTTGATATAGCACTAGACGTTATGCACCAAGGTAGAAGGACCAGGGTGACGAGGTGTCTTGTGCCCCAGCATAATACAACCTTGTCTGGATACAAGATATGAATATTAGCTGGAATGGTATTGAGATGATGCAAATGCAAGATAAAAGATAACACATACAAGCAAGCAAGCAAGCATGCGCAAATGATACAAAAACAAACAAGGTATTGCCCCTGTCAAGCTGTAAACCAATGATTAATTGCTGATTGTTGATGGTTTAGAATGTTGTCATTGCGGGGAAAGCTATATCCCTAGATCAACACAAGGTTGTTTGCTGAGTTGGTTGGCTGATTGGCTGATTGATTGATTGATTTGGCTTACAACAAGGCTAGGATCAAGACCATTGATTATGATTGGATAACTTGGCTTGATTGATTAACTTGATTGGTATAGCTTAAGGATGTGCGTGCATTTGGATCTTTGCTTGGAATGATTGGAAGATGATTGAAGGATGATTAGATGAAGTGATGATTGGATTGATGTGCTATGATAGACTGATTGGAAGAAGTTGTTTATTGATGATGTATAAGATAGATGATAGAAGAAATGATGAGAGAACAAAGAGGAAAATCGCTTGTGCCTGAATCTGGGCATGTCCTTCGTACTCCAGACTGCCTACATACCCTATATCCATGGGATCAAGGCACTTAACGATGGAAATGAGATGTAGTTCTGATTTTTGTTTGATTGATGATGATCAAAGATTGGGTTGAATTGATCAAGTTATGGATTAATGAAATGTTGATGATGTGATGATATCTGGTGGATTGAGCTGCATTTGATTTACTGAAGTGATTGGATTTGTTTTGATGGTTAGCTTGATGTGCTTTGGTTTTGATCTTTGCTATTACTGGGTTGATTGTGTTGAATGATGATAGTGATGGTGTGATGATTAGAGTGTCCACTCAATCTAAGCATAAGCAAGTGTTCTCAGTATGCTCAAAGGATGTAAAATGAACAAGGTATTGCCCTTGTCAAGTCATAAACCAATGATTGATTGTTTTGATAGATGATGATTGATGATGTTTGATTTGGCTCATGACAAGATTAGGATCAAAAACTTGTTGATTTGATTGGATAATGTTCCTTGATTGATTGGCTTGCTTGATATGGATTAATGTGACTTGGATTTAAGATCATTGCTTAGATTGAGTTGATTGATATGATTGGAAGAAATGATTGATTGAAATGGATGAAAGAATGTTATTGATAGGAAGAATTGATGATGGTGAGGATTCGATTTTGATTGAATGTTGATGGAGTGGATTGTTTTGGATTGATGTGATTGGTTTTATTGCTTGGATTTTTTTGGTGGATATTTGATTTTTTGGATTTTTTGACATATTTTGATTTTTTTGGAGTTTTGAATGTTTGGGGATGTCAATGGATTTACAATTTAGGTAGCTGTTGTGCTAGATACCAATGACAAGGGAGAAAACCAAGTCTAGGTGCAAGGATGGATGTAGGATGGATGGATAAAAGGATGGGCTCATAGTAAATGGGATGAAAGGCTCATGATAGATGGATAGATAAGAGGATAGGCCATATAAGGGATGGATGCGTGCCTCATGATAAATGGATAGGTAGGCTATAGTGGAAAGCTCATGATAGATGTAAAGCTCGTGATAAGGATACGCCATAGTGGATGGATCATAAGGGAGCTAGGATGTGATCTCCAAAGGCTATGTTGCATAGGAAGAACTTACCCCATTCTAGATGGTAATGCTTAGGATTTTACATGACAAAGTTCATGACCAAGGGATGACATGATGGATTGGTTTAAATGGGATGGAAGGTTCATAGATAGGACTTGGTTTGGAAAGGAGGTATGTCAAGAAATATCCAAACATGTTTCAATATTTTTCCCCTATGTCTTCATCAAAATCAAAAAGGAGAAAGGATGGATAAATGGGTTTAATGGAATAGGCATGTTTATGTAATGGCTAAGGATGGCAGGATGGTATGGTAAAAGTTTGGAAATGGATAGTTTGGATGAGCCAATGTGCCCCCAAGTGTAAGTGACATAGAAGATCAACCTACACATGGCGCCTGTTTGCCAGGTTTTCATCATGGTACTTATCCAAGGCGCCTGTTTACTAGGTTTTCACCGTTGGACGAAGGGCTTTCTCTTTACTATTTTGATTTTTTATGTTTTTCTTTTTTTTTTGATTTTTTAGATGGGATGACAATTACACATGGCGCCTGTTTGCTAGGTTTTCACTATGGTAATGGATAGGAGGGACTCAAGTGGCTAGTGCTATGAAGGTTGATAGTGTCCCTTTAGAGATTGATGATGTCTTCGCATGGACCATGTTGTTATGCTCATCGATGTTGATAAGGGATTGCATGGATGGGAGATGGATTAGGTAGATAGTAGATGATGAAATGGATTATGAAAGGTTCATGCAAGGATAGATGGATAAAAGGCTTATGCAAAAGCATGGACCATAGGAAGGTGATGGGGAAAATTTGTAGGATAATGGATGGAAGATGGGGAGATGTAGCTATGTGGAAATGTTTTGGAATGGAAGGGAATCATGACCAACGACTGCACACACCATGATAAACATTGAAGCTTTTGATTGGATGGTGGTGTAGGAAGCAATGGAGATGTTTGCTTAGGGGATGGTTGACGAAGTGATTTAGGAACCCACATAGATTGAGTATTTTTAGTAATTTTTCTTTGCTTGTGGGATGTTTGAAGGGAATGAAAGTTTTGGATGGAAGTAGGCTTTTGGATGGATATAGGTGATTGGGATTCTTGAGATGTAGAGGAGGATGCCTCATTTGACTTTCTAGCTATTTGTTTAGGAACCCAAACCATTTTGCTTTTAGGCTTTGCTTTTGGATGTATGGGCTTGGATAGCTTTGTGAATGTACTTTGCTTAGAATATGGATGATTTAGAGGCTTTTCACATTGATACCCTAAGGCATGAGGGTCCTTAGGAGTTTTAGTTGGATTTTTGGCTTTATAAGTAAAGGCATCCAAATGTTTGTTTTGGAATCCCATGGGGTGGATGGAGTGGATGGAATGATTGGAAGCTTTATGCTTAAATGATGTGTGCTTTTGTTGGTCATGATTAGGGATGTAATGATACTTATGAATGATATGTATGTTAGGTGTTGGTAACAATGGTGGCAAGTTGGATGGAGGGATATTTGGAGTTGGTAAAAGTGGAGGCAAATTAGATGGCGGAAGGTGTACGGTCACATGCTTTTGACATTTATAAGATGATGGAGATGGAATGGCAACATATGTTTTGGGTAGATGATGGGGTTTGCGATGGAAAGTGGTAGGTTTAGGATGCATGAAGGGATTACCAACATCTTGGCCTTGTTTACCTTGGGGTGTGTATCCAAAGTCATATGAGCATGGAGGGATTTTGACATGGTTTGACTCCAAAATACCTTGTTCATAAAGGCCTAGACCTTTGCCTCGGTAGTTCATGTTTTGGAGTATGCGATGGACAATGGGACTAGATTTGCTTTGAACATTAGACTTGAGCTCCTTATTGGACGGAGAAGATGAAGTGGATAAAGGTTGTTGTTGTCCTAAGGAAGAACACTCATGTAGGAAGCTGGTAAGACCAAGTGGACATGATGGTGGATTTGAAGTGGAATCGATGGTGGATGTGGAAGGAGGATCATTAGGATCTTGATTAGCATTGTGTTCACTAAGATCCAAGTTATTTGTTTGATCTTTTATGCTTACTTGGGGGACAAGTGTCTCATCATGGCAAGTGGATGTTTTCTCATTATGGATAGGGCTAGATGGCGGATGACTAGAAGCAATTTGGATATCTCGCTCATGGATGGATATAAGATTATGGATAAGATCAAGGTGCTTATGGATAGCTTCTTCGTAGGTATCATCTTGATCATGGAAAAGATACATGTTATGGATGGGTTGCATGAAAGTGTTTTGATCTTGAGTTGGACTAGGGCTTAATGTTTCCACATGTTTAGGATTAAACCTTTGACATACCTCTTGGATTGCTTGAATGGAAATGGAAGGCTCTTGATTTAGATTCATGATAAGAGACTTTTGAATAGGCTTAATGGCTTGTAGGTTAGATGATGGGCTTGAAGGGCTAAGAACGTTAATTGAGGGGTCTTGGATAGGCTCAAAGATAGGTGGACCACATGATGAGATTATATGATTGGACATGACCTTTGGAAGTTCTTGGGTAAGCTCATGAATGGGTGTTTGATATGGAGGTAGTTTATTCTTAACTAGTAGCCAATGGATCACATCCTTTGCAAGTGTATGGGTGGATGGGAAATATAATGGATGGATGATAATGGTAGATGGTGTTGGATTAGGATTAGGACGAGGATTAGGTTGAGAGCTAATTGGATTGGGTGGATTAGGATTTGGACTAGATGGGGGTGATGTGGCATGATTTCCCATTATAGGTAGGTACACCTTGTAAACAATTGGAACAAATATTGGGCATTGATTTGTATTGTGGCCTTTGGTCCTATGGTATGCACAATAATCATGTTCATCATATGGACTTTCTTCACATGGTTTGACTTTAGGAAGTTCAATGAGTTTTGCTTCAAGCATCCTTTGTAAAACTCTCTCAGCCACATCCTTTGGTGAACGATTAGAATGACATGGTGATGAAGGTAATGGAGGGCTTGGTGGTTTGGAAGGTAGATGGACCAATGGACTAGGAGTAGGATCACATGGTGATGTTGGGATAGGACTAGTTGGCTCATGTGTTGGTGTGTGATTAGATGATGAAGGCCACTCTAGATTGGTATCCCCCTTGTCAAAGGTAATTGGATCTTGCATAGAATAACTTGGGCTTGTTTGATTTATGTACAAGGGGCCATTGGGATTTGCATGTGTTTCTTGTTGCAGAGGTGGACTTAGGTCTATCAATGGTGCTTGATGGTCTTGTTGAAAAGGTGTACTTGGATGTGCTTGATTTATGTACAAAGCACTATTGGGACTTGGATGTTGTTCTTGTAATATCACTTGATTGCCTTGTGGATGGGCTTGATAATGCATTGGAATGGTGGTATGAGGGATTGGATAAGCTTGATGTGGATGTTCATAGGTTGATGTGGTATTGACTTGGTGGATAGGTAGATTGGGTTGATATGAAGTGGATGGATATGACATGTGGCTATGAGGTGGATTAGGTTGGTATGGAGTGGCTAAGGATTGTTGTACTTGTCGAGCTTGACTAGTGGCTAAAAGGTGTTGAACTTGGGTTACGAGGTTTTGTAGATGAGGTGATTGGCTTACGTGGGGTTGAGCTTTTTGGATGAAGAATTGTAATATTTCAATGGTGTCTTGGTTTAGGGGTTGTGATCCTTGATAAAGATTTTGGAGGAATCTTTGGAATTTGATTGTTGGGTCCTCTAGTGTAGACATGTTGTCACCAAGTGTTTGTCTTAAGTCCTTTTAGCAAGTGCTTGTTTAGGGATTTGGATGATGATGTGGATTGTTTGAATGAGAGTGATTGGGTTTGAATGTTATTGGAAGAATGTGTAGGATGACTTGTCTTTATGTGTTTGGGTGTTTAGAGCTTGATGTGGCAATATTCAAACAAATGATTATGCATATACACACATGAATCACTCACGCAAGACACATAAGCAAGTTTTAGTTTGGAAGAATGTGATGATGGTTAAGCAAGCACGTGAAGACACTTCAACAAGTCCTAGTCAAGGCAAGGCCACTATCACAAGGAGGTTCTAGTGAAAATCCAGGGGACCGGCACCCCACGAGCATCCAGCAAGCCACTTAAGACTTTAACTAACCCTACTAGGAGTTTTAATATACACAAAGGTACACCTCCTTTCGAGTTAGCACTGTATGGTGAGCGCTAATACCGGTTAGACTTGGCTTTCGCCTTATCCTCTGATTTTTATAGCGGACCGGATGAAAGTACCGCTTGAGGTCGTTCCCTTGGGGTGGATACCAAGGCAGGCCCCTCTAAGGCTAAACAAAAGCAACACAAGTAAATGTTTTTGATCTCCAAGTTCGTGTTGGGACGTGAGGAGAGAGCATACACATTTACTTGGTCACACTCGCATGGGGTTCATTAACCTTAGACATTCAATGTGTGGAAGACAATGCAAGCACTTGTTTGTTTTAAAGCCCAAATCCAAATGTGATGAAAGACAATGGTTCGTTTTAGCCCAATTTCAATGGTATGATTGCAAACAAGTTGTTCGTTTTATGCCCAAAGTCCAAATGTGTGATCAATCAAGATTAAGAGATGAAATATTAGAATGAGTGCACCTGATACAATCGCTTTCCAATTTGCTGTAGATGTTGATGCCAATGTTGCTTCAGCTCCTTATGATCACCTACAACATAAAAAAAAATGATATTATAATGCAGGCATAAAAAATAGGCTCATCAGGCAAGGAAAATTGTAATTTTAGATGCATAGCCGAATTAGATTTGATTATTTCGATAGATTTTTTGTTCGAAAATTAAAAAATCAAAGAAGAGACCCCCATTAATTTTTAGAGAGCTTTCCGAAAATGTAAAGAAATCAGAAAAATTCCCTGATTTGCGCCCAAAAATGCGGATTTATGAAAACGGTACAGTCGGCAAAGATCTGATATTTTCGCATAGTAAACGACCTCCAAATTAAATCTGTAAAACATAGACCCCCATTAGAATTTCACGAGCTTTCCAAAACTATAAAAATGTCTGAAAAATTCACTGATTTGCGCCCAAAATTGTGATTTTATGAAAAAACATAAAAACGTGATAAATCCCGCAAAAATCATGATAAACCAAAAAAATTTCTTCTGTAGCTTCCTTATATCATTGAAAAACTTCTGCTAAAATCTTGTAGAAAAATTTGCAGCCGTTTGGAAGATATGATGAAATCTTTAAAACCTAGGGTTTTGTCCAAAAAGTAGCAGATCTGCAACAAAAAGTTAATTAAACCTGCAAAAATCAACAATGGGGGTTATATGAATGCAAACTTTTACTACAAAAACCTGCAAAAAAGATCAAGCGAAGTGAGTCCCACCGGGCGTGCCAAATGTAGTTAGGGTAAAATTGCAAATCAGGGCAAATGAATAATCAGCAATGATAAAACCCTAGCAATGCACAATGAAGCACAAGACAACATGAAAATCAAAATAACAAATGTAAATGCAAACCGATCTCCACACTATGCTTGATTTATCTCCATTGCTCTTCTCCACCTCGCATGAGCATGCAAAATTTTGAAGGATTATTGTTGGAGGAATGTTGGGTGCTCATTTCTGCAGCATAACATTAAGATGAAGATGATATAAGGATGATAGCTGAAGGATGCAAAGGCTCTAATGGTATTTCAACAGCATAATGTTACTTGAAGCTCCATGCATTATAGAAAATTTGGCAGAATAATATTACTTGAAGTTCAATGCCTTCTAGAAGATTTGGCAGGATAAGGGTACTTGAGGCTCAATGCATTCTAATGGCTTGTGAGGGGTTTGATTTATAGGAAAGGCTTAGTTTCAATGGATGGTTGAGATTAAAAAGCTAATTGATTGATGTGGACGGCTAGGATTGATTAGGTTATTCCCACTCTTCAAGGGAGTTGTAGTCATTTGACAAGTGTCAAGGAGAATAGGGCTCATGTGTGCTTGTGTACATAAAAAGTACTACATATAAAAGATATTAAATAAAAGGCTGTAGTACTACTTATCTTTTTAAATGAAAGAGGCACACATGTCGGCTAAATGATAAGATAAATTAATTAAATAAATAAAATTTATTTAATTAATTAGAAAGTCGGCTTATAATGAGAACTTAATTCAAATAAAATATTTGAATTAGTTGGGATATGAGTTGGATATTAATTAAATAAATTAAGATTTATTTAATTAATTGGATAAATGAATAGGATGAGATAAGATATGATGTGGAAATTAATTAAATAAATAAAATTTATTTAATTAATTGGGATGAGGATAGGATATGATTGGGATATGATGTGGAAATTAATTAAATAAATAAAATTTATTTAATTAATTGGCTAAGTGGGATAAGGATGGGATTAAGTTGGGATTTAATTAAATAAATAAAATTTATTTAATTAATTAGCTAATGAATAAATGGGATTAAGAGTGGGATTTAGGACAAAATGCTACATGATGTCTAGATGATGTTTTTATCAAGGTGTTGCAAGACATGAACAAAGTTGGGACAAATTTGGGTGTCTACAGAGCCACCACCTCTACCCTGGAACTCTCAAATGTCAAAATAATTGGGAATCTTCTTGAGGATGAACTCACAATGGAGTTTCCTCAGGAAATATTGTGGCACCTCATTGTTGTTGCATGGGTGCTCATCAAAGACCATGTACCATCTATCCCAAAAATTTTGGGATATATCTTCATTCCTCCACCAATGAATAGGGAATTGTTTGCAAGTTTCTTCTAATATTTGGCCAGTTTTAGGATTAATAGTGTGCACATAATTGAGATTTTGTAATTTTTTCATTCTTCACTTATTCATATGATAATTTGTCAGCATAGTATTGCTGACACCTCTCCCTATAGTCTTGAAATTTGGTGATTTGTTTTGTCATTGATTCGGTGTGGAAAATAATCTCCTCTAATGACTTTGCAAGCACTCTCCTACGATTCATGCTTGCACTTGGATTGTTTAGCATTTCAATAAGAGCTTGAAGATGTCTTTTGTTTTCTTCTATTTGCCCTAGGTAGTTTTCTTGAGTATTCCTTACATTGTGAGGATGTGAAGGTGGGTTTTGAGGGTTTGGAGGGTTTTAGGTGTTGTTTTGACCCTCCTCAGCTAGATTTGTGTTTTCTCTTACCTCATTAACTATAAATGCAATATAAAAACCTAATCAAACATTGCAAAAGTAAAAAATTCTTCTCAAACTAACAAAATTAATCAAACCCTACCTTCTTCGGTTGCAGAACCCTCCAAATTTGCTTCATGACGTCATTGGTGACAAGGTGGCATCATGAAAATGTCAATTTCTCTCTTACACTTGCTTGGAGAGACTTTCCTTGAATATGCTCATGCTTTGATCCTTGTATTCTCTTCATACAAAGTATTTTAACTGCAGTTAATGGCAGAAAAGCCTGTTTTTGGCACTTTTAAAGCAATACAAAACACGAGCGTGTTGTAATGTGCTCACATTTTAAAACACGAGCACGTTATAATGCGCTCACATTTTTTTTGTTTTTGGACCAAAAAGTCCCATGGTGGCGACTTTTTGGTCCCCCATCTTTGTGCATACACCTAGTCCAAAATTATGTTATTTTGGAAGGGGAGGCCTTGATTGGAGGTATGTTTCCTTTGCAACAACTTTGGTCTACACCAACCTACGCATGCATCTAGATAGCCATGCAAAATATCCTTGAATGTAGGTGTATCTTGGGATTAGAGAGGGCGCTCAAAGGCCACAACCACTCTATGCGAAAAGCTTTAAGAACTAGATGTAAGGATGTTTTTATAGCCATCAAATTTCTCTATATGCATGCAGATGATACAACAGCCCACCTGCCAAGGGAGCTAACCAATGGAGATGATGAGCTGGATGTAGAGGAGGATTCCACACAGAATGAAGACATTGGCCTGAAAACTACTGCAAGTGGTGTGGATCCTACTGTGTCCTAAGGTGGTGGTTAAGTGTGTTTTTCTATTTTTCTATGTTTCAACATAGTGGCTGGGGGTGGTTATGTTTAATGCTCTAGGGGGTGGTTATGTTTAATGCTCTTTGTCTTGCCAGTATGGATGTTTGTCCAGTTGTAATACTAGTTTTTATTGTATGGAGGGTTGCCAGATGTGATTAGTTTTATGATATATCGACAGGGATAAGGTTTTTGTATAGTCAACCCATGTGTTTAGTGAGCTTCTCTACATGCTTGTTTATCAAGCCATTTTGTATTTCAACAATTGTACTTTTTTGGGTAGAGCTATGTATATACATTTTAAATCTAATATAAGTGTGAGTGACCTACAATCTTTATATATATATATATATATAATGGTTTTATTTTGTTTAGCTATATTGTTTGTTTATGATTTATGGGTAAGTGTTTTTATCGGAGCTATGAATCAATGGGTTTTTGAAAGGGTCCAAGCCCTTGTACATGAAAGTGGCAGCAAGTGCTAGAGTGTAATGGTGTAAGCACCAAGAAGAGTAGGGTACATAAAAACAAAACAGAGCCCACATAGTTTTTTTTAACTAACTAGACATATATTTTTTTAAATAATTACAAATATATAACGACATAGTTTTATTAAATCAATGAACATAAAAATAAAGCCATATATAAATATAAGTAGTAATCAAACAGAAATTTAAGAAAAATCAAATCAAATAAAAATAGAGCAAATTGAATTAGGATTTTTTTAAATAACTAGACATATATGTTTTTAAATAATTATAAATATATAACCGACATAGTTTTATTAAATCAATGAAAAATAATGAGTATAAATATGAGTAGTACTCAAACATAAATTTATAAAAATCAAATCATTGAATAAAAATAGAGCAAATTGAATTAGGAGAAGAAGTTTAATCGATAAGGAGTGGAGCAAAGTTTAACTGGTAAGGGCACTTTGTAGCCATTTTTAAAAAAAAATTCTTGCAAAATGAATTTATGAAGTGATGAAATGCTACTCCTATTATTTATAAAAGGTTACATTAGGCATCAAGCATATTATTTACTCTTATTCTATTTACAGGCTGCTCATTAAAATATAAAGAAAATTGAACCTATAAATTATAATTTATTTAATATATTTCTTGCATCAGGTAAATTATTTACATTAGTTTAGTGAGAGCTAGGGTTAGGGTTCTTACATCTTTAAAATCCATAAAGAAAATTAATATTTCGTTTAATGACCTTTTTTTTAGATTTTTAATATGGGAATTAATTCCTTTAAAAAATTATAATTAGGTTTTCATATCATTTGGATTAGTTATTGAAAATTATTTCATCAAAAACTAATTGTTAGAGCTAAGAATTGTCGTTCACAAAGAAAACTAATTGCAGGGTAAATTACTTTAGTTTAATGCGAGGTAGGGTTATAGTTCTTCAATCTTTAAATTATAATTAAGTTTTTCATATCATTTGGATTAAATTAAAAATTAATTTTTAGGGTTCTTCAATTTTAAATGTAAATCTATAAAGTAAATAAAATATCTGTTTAAGTAAAATATATAAATAATAAAATTATCTTAAATACATCTATCTAAAAACACCAGAGATATCAATCTCAAGGCTTTGTAAAGTTTAATTTTAATAGTTAAGGAAATATTTTACTGTTATTTTATTTTTACGAAATTAGGTTATTTAGGGATTCCAATTTTTTTATTCAAGAGTAAAAAATCTAGAGTATCATTGAAAATATTTAGATGTAATAGTATTCAATATTATTACATTTTAATATCTTAGGTAGACAGAAAAATGTTATTAGGGTTTAAATTTGTTTTATAAGTATATTTAAGGTTCTACACATAAATAAAAATATGTAGGCTTTTCAAAGTTTAATTTTATAGTTAAGGAAATATTTTATTTTATGAAATTAGGTTATTTTTGGGACTTCAATTTTTTTTACTCAAGAGTTAAAAATCTACAGTATCATGGAAAATAGTTAGATGGAGTGACGCCATGTTGCTGGATTATATTTTAATATCTTAGGCATACATTTCAAACCTCTCCATACCCAACTAAGGTTAGGATTCTAGAGATAAATAAAAATATGCAGGCTTTATAAAGTTTAGTTTTATAATTAAAGAAATATTTTAGTGTTATTTTATAGGCTTTGTAAAATTTAGTTTTATAATTATAGAAATATTTAAGTGTTATTTTATTTTACTAAATTAGATTATTTTTGGGATTTCAATTTTATTTACTCAAGACATGTCAAATCTCTCCACACCCAAATAGGGTTACGGTTCTTACATAAATTTTTCCTTGTAAATTTACTTCTCCAAATATGATGGTTACAAATTTGAAATGATAAACAATTCTTTATATTTAGAAAAAAAAAAAAGTATCATTTCTATTTTATAAAAATATACCCTTCCCTCTCACCTCTTCTCTTCCTCTTCTCTTCCTTTTAAGTAGCAAATATTGCAATTGACATTTATGTATTAACTTTTCTTCATCTAAATGATAATCACATAATATGATCAAGAAGTTTGAAAACACTATTATTTACTATCATAGATTGTAGAAATGCTATATCTCTTATATCACTCTACTTAAATATCACCTACTTCAATGGTCAAACAATCAATAGCAATTTTACACCTCATTCACAATAAGAAGTGTTAAATATTTGTCCTACTTTTATTGACCAAAATTGACCTTTGACTGTTGAAGTGGATGATATTTCAGAACAACCCTCTTATATAATTATTTATAATCATTTTAATTCATTTATTTTTGAAAGATAAAAAAAAAATTGTAATATTTGTTTATAACTCGTTCTATGTATACTTTACAGAAAAGAATCATTATCAACTTGTTTGCTTACATTGTGCAGCCTTTGGAATAATGACCTCTTCTAGTAATGATACTGAAGGTCACCATGTAGCCCATACAACCAAACCATTCTATGCTAGTAGTGATGTTTCCTTCACTGTAAGTAGTTGAAATTTTCTTTCCTTTTATTGTATTGGACGAGTATTCTAATTACAATGCATTTTACTCATGGACATCACAGGATGAAGAAAAAAGGGTAATTGTCTCTCACACTGATTAAACATAAACCGGTAAAATAGTAAATTGCCATGCAGGTCATGTTCAAGTTGAAACTAACATCAGTTCCAGTCACCTTTAAATGGTAAATCATAATATCAGGCTTTGTCATGCTCAAGTTGAAGCCCTGTCTGATTCCCCTATTGAGATAGAAAACCCTAATGCTGGGTTTTCTATGTGGAGAGGTTCTGGTAGACAAATATATAAGCAAAAGAAGAATTATTTTGAATTGAAGGATGAAGATGAACCTGAAGCTGAAGTGCTGTTCAGGATTAGAAGAGATAAGTTTCAGAAATTCACATGCCATCATGGTGCAAGTGTTGGTGACAATGGCATAGAAAACCCTAAAACTAGGGTCTCTCATGAAAGGGCTGATATAAATGATAATAGTAAAAGAGTTAGAAGTCAGGCTAATCAGAATGGCAATGATGGGAGAGGTAGGCCTGGAAAAAAAGGCCAAGCCATTGGAGTCTGTGATTACCAGAGAAGTAGACGTTATGAAGCCAATATATGGTATTCTATTCTTTTTGTTGTGTACTACCGTGGTAGTCTATTGGAACAATTCATTGATTAGAAAAAAACACTTACAATTTTCCATGATTATCATAATGTGTGCACTGTGAATATGTTCTGTATTCAATAAATATGGGCTATTATTATTGATTTATGTATTTATTACATAAAATAGGGATCTAATTAAGTTGGGCTATATTTTTTTGACAGGCTTAAGAAAGAAAAGCGTCGAATACACCTTGGTGAGTGTATATAGCTTCTCAAATTGCTATTACTTTAAAGTTAAGATATTTTATAGAAAATGATGACAGGAGGAAGACATTTGTTGTTTTATGATCATGAATATGGTATTTAATGTTTTTTAAATATTCCAAAGAACTAACGTAAGAAAGATTTGAGTAAATATTTGTGATTTATATAAGTCACTGTTTGGATCAAAATAATTGACAGGAAATTTGGTTAAATGTTTTTCTACGTTATTTTAAATCTTCGAAACAACTCTAATGGATTAGAGAAGGCTACACTATGTTATGTGCTCAATCTTTGAAAAAACTTATATGCTAAAAAAATTTATAATGGATACTCATAACTCTTAATTTCTTTTTTATTTTAAGGTCACTATTTCATTGCTGAAGCTGCAGCAAGGTTAGTACTCTAAAAACTATCTACCAAATGTTTTAATATGTTTTTGTTAGGGTAATTGCCACTTATGTGATCCAAACTATTTTCATGCAGGTCTTTGGACAAAGCTATGCTAGTTACCCGCATCCCAGCTGACAGAAAATTAAATTATCCTGAAACAGATTATGACACAAGACTTATAGAAAAGGTAAGTAGTGAAAGGAATTTGAAAGTAATGTTTATATTTGTAGTCTATTCACTTTCAAAAATTTTGACTTCTGTTAGTTGTTTGTTCATAAAATGTATGTGAAGATTAACAAATTGAGCTTGAATATGATCTTAAATGTAATGAACATCAATTTTCAAATGTTTAATTTTAGTATGAAAAGTTGGATTGTTACAAACCTGTATGGCACTTTGATTATTACAAAACATGATAATAGCAGAGTGTTTACAATGTCAAGATCCCATAAGTTTTTTTTGAACCAAATAAATTTTTTTCCTCCTTCCTTTATTGCTCTATACTCTACATCACAAGAAGACAATGAAGCAGTTGTTTGCGTCTTGCTCCTCAATGTAATGGGGCTTGAACTAAGCTTAAAAACATACACATGTACATTTCTTGTCATCAACATCACTACTCCAATCTAAACTTGTAAAGCTGACCAAGGAAATCGAGGACTTATAAACATAGTGAATGTCATAGTGAATTGTTCCATGATGTATTCTAAAATTCTTTTTGCAACCAACTAGTGACTTTCCTTGTATGCTTTTTAGTCGACTCCCCTACCTTTTCTGTTCTTTTGATGTATCTTTCATGACATTCCTGAGTCTAGTTCTATCTCTCTTCCCTACTTACTTCCATTCCAATTAGTATAATTTCAATGATCTGTCTTAATCTTTTGTTATCCTCTCTTGTCATGGTTGTTTTAAATTTGGTATTAAACTAATCCTTATCTATCCCATAGTTGGCTTAACTTTAAGAGTTACATATTTTCAAGGATCTTTTTAGATCCTCCCCTTTTCCGTTTGTCATCCCCTTAAGTGCCTTCCCCTCTCTCACAAGGGTAGGAACCTAAGAGAGAGCTCCCAGATCATAAATTTTTTTCTGTTACTTTAGTTTTCTCCTTTTCCACTACTCCACAATTTTTCTTTTACTATTTCATCCTCTCTATTCTTCACTGTCCTTTTCCATGGTCCTCGACAATGAAATGAAATGTTGGCAAGAAATGGAATGAACCAATCCAGAGATCTTGTCCTCAGTTAGATCTCTAAAGTTAGTTTATACTCCAATCATACAATGAGAGAATCCTAATGAAACAATAAGGAATTGTAGCATAGGATACACATAGATCACATATAAGCATTCAAGATATACACATAGACATGGATTAACCCTTATAACTCCTTTATATATATTCATTATTATGTAATCATATACATCTAACAGGTCTAAGTCTCTGCCTTCTACTCACTCTTACCCTTTTATCTCTATTTGTCTTCTTACATGTACATACTATGTCTTATCTATATATTACAAAGGGATGTGTCTTTTCGCAATATGCCTCTATGTCTGTCAGCTCTATCCTCTACATAGCCTTTGCGGTGACTTGAGGTAGGATCTACTGGTAACCCTATCTTCCCCCAACAAGGTATATTTTCCATGATGCTCTTTTGGTGCGTCAAATCTGAGCCTTCCTGATTGTTTAGAAGATTTTGATGTAGAGAACAACTTCTTCCTTAATCTTGTTGTCCTCCTTTATTAGTTCACTAGTTTTTAATTTTATCCTTATAACTTTGTTATGCATTTTCTGAGCTTTTGTGGAGCTGTGGAATTTTTTTCCTATTTTTGTCCCCTTCTTTGAGCCATATTTCCCCTAATTTTGTCTCCCAAGAATTTCTTCCATTACAAAAATTTCTAAATATTGATCCATTAAATATTTTTCTCTTTTATAGCTTTCTTGATTCATCCCATATTGGATCACCTCTTCGGTCATATTTTCTATCCTTTCTTTTAATGTCTTGTTTTCTTTAAGGATGTTCTTTAAATGATCTTTGTTTCATTTGTTGAGGCATTATTTCAAACAAACCCTATGGGCTATGATTAACTAACATTGAATATATTGGATTCTCTATTAGAATAAAAATCTAGTCTAACCATTGTTTGTAAAAACTAAAATTTTCTATAACTTTCAACAAGAATCTCTAATCCACTCTATCAAATGCTTTGTTTATATCTAATTTTAGAATCATACTTCTTCTTATAGTAGTATTTATCAAATGTAAGGCTTATTAGTCTATTATCACCCTTCCTAATATGGAGTATCTAAGAACAAAACCACACTATTCTTTTGCTATTATTTCTTGTTTAGTATTTCTTTAGATAAGATCTTGTAAACTATATTGGATAGAGATATTGGCTGAAAATATTCAAAGGTTGATGTTATTACCTCCTTCTTTGGGATAAGTTCTATGAATGTATTGTTTAAATCTTTCAAAAAAGTTCCTTTCTTTCTTGATTCTTCTATTGCTAACCAAATATCTTTGCCAACAATATTCCAACATTTGTGAAAGAAGCTCACTGGGAAGTGATCTAGGCTAGAAGCTTTATCTGGATGTAGCTGTGACAACTTGTTGTTTTTCCTCATAAGTAAAAGGACTCATTAGAAAATAGTTTTGATCCTTATTTACCAATTTAGGTATATTTTCCATGATGTTCTTTTGGTGCTTCAAATCTGACCCTTCCTTGTTTATAAGATTCTGAAGTAGAGAACACCTTCTTCATTGATTTTCTTGTCCTCCTCTATTAGTTCCCCAGTTTTTAATTGTATCCTTATAACTCTTACGTATTTTCTAAGCTTTTGTGGAGCTGTGGAATTTTTTTGTGTTTTTTTCCTACCTTTGAGCCATATTTCCCACAATTTTTGTCTCCAAAAATCTCTTCCATTGCCAAAATTTTTAAATATTGATCCATTAAATATTTTTCTCTTTTATAGCTTTCCTAATTCATCCCATTTTGGATTACCTCTTCTCTTATATTTTGCATCCTTTCTTCTAATGTCTCTTTTTCTTTAAGGATGTTTTTAAAGTGATCTTATTTCTACTTTTTGAGGCATTCTTTCAAAGAAACCCTATGGAATACCATTAACTAATATTGAATATCTTGGATTGTCTATTAGACTAAAAATGTAATCTAACCATTGTTTGCAAAAATTAAATTTTATATAACTTTCAACAAGAATATCTAATCCAGTCTATCAAATGCTTTCTTTATATCCAATTTTTGAATAATACTTCTTATCCTAGTAGTATTTATCAAAAGTAAAGCTTCTTAGGCTATTATCACCTTGTCGAATATGGAGCATCCAAGAACAAAACCACTCTATTCTTTTTTTTTATTCACTCTATTCTTTTTTTTTTATTCATAAGAGCTTTGTATTATATTAAATCTTTGTCTTCTTGCCTATTTGGTAGACATTATGAAGATCTAGTCTGTGTGAACCAAACTTCTGCTATGACCCCTATAACACATATTTTGTACCCACTATATAATTTTTACCGAAAAAGCCATGCATGACCAAAAGTTTACAACACCCCTGACATATACTATACTAAGCTTTCAAATTGAAAATTGGAAGCCCCAGCCCTAAAAACCCCATATCCCCATATCCATAAGTATTACAAAAAAATTGAAGGTGACTTCTAAATCAAACTATACCATTCACCTAAATGAAATGCTTGAACTATACAACCCATTCGAAGTCTTGCACGAGAACCAATTGCAGCATTTTCTTCAAAAAGTTGACGCCAACCAAAGCCATTTCACAGTGCACTAATAGATCAACACCCCTGATATTGAGGATGAAGGGATAGTATTTCACTATTTCCCTAGGAATGTTTAGTAGCTCCATGTCACAGGGTCAAGGCACCCCAGTTCCCAAAGTAGCAGCCACCAACACCTCATCAAGGCCACCCAACAGGTTCAGTTTGATCATTTTACTAGAAATGGACTTCACCTCTTCTTTTGAAATACTTAGGTCTAGAAGTGACACCACAAATCTAGAAGCAATATCAATGTCAACTCTGTAACGTTCTCCCTCTTCTAGGAAAGCCCTACCCAGAACCAGTTTTGTTGCTCCAACCATCAAGCAGTCATTTTCCAGCAAAATCATCTTAAGTCGTTGCTCAATTATCTTACCCAAGAAGGCCATTTGCCTCATCTTGCTTACTAAATGGATTAGGGTCTCCATTACACTACAAATAACACTATCAGCAAACAAATATAGAACAAATTTTGAACCTTCCATCATATTAACCAGGGTTTTACAAATATATAGTGATAGAATGGCTTGTCCAGTCCAAACACTAATACTTATTGAAAGGATAACACACGCTTTGAATGAAAAACTCTATGTGGTGATGACCATATATGTCCTCTATCCTTGTTAAAATATTTCCTCTCTCTTGAAGTTTGACAGATAATTTTTGATCAAACTTGGAATGTCTTGTATCCTTGTTTACAATTTTAAGTTATGATTATCCTATTGAAATATGGTGAGCACAAACACAGATAGTTACACCATTATTGCACAGCAATATTAAAACATAAAATTATATATTATTGTCTTCGGATCATTTTACAATGTAGTACATTAGCTTTTTAAAGCCTTGATATTCCCGTATATAACTTCTTACAGGAAAGTAACTTCCCAAAACCTAACCAACTAATTATTTACTTATATTTATTTAACAATGTAATACTAGTATTATGCCAACATTCCCCCCCTTATTACATTGTCCCTGCAATAGTACCAATGGACCCCCCTGAATGCTAAAAAACTTAACAAAGCTAATTACATAATATGAATACATATTTATAGAAGATCTTTCCCAAAGAACAAATCCTGAACCAAGCGAGGCTCCATCATGCTGTCTCGTCTACCCTCAGAAAGGCATAGCTTCAAGTTGTGTTTCTTGAGCTCTTTAGCCCCAAGCTCTTAAATCACAGAGTCTTGAATTATTCGACAATGGCCCCTAAGAGATACGACAGATCTCTGCCATGTTGTTTAGTGACCGCGAAAGGGTATAATTCAAGATCATATACTCTTTGAAGCTCGCTGGACAACAATCCATATTGAGCTCAACACCAAACCCCAAACCTGTCTCCAAAACAAAATCTTCATAAAACATACATTCTTCAAATCTGTTAGCTCTGTCAGCATCAACAAAGAAAAACAACCAAAACCAAAAATGCTTCTCATGCAAAGCATCATCTCAAAGCGAGAAGCTAACTTGAGATGATGGTAAATCTTCCATCCTTCGATGCTGCCTACCTCCAATTTGATATCCTTAAACTCTATCCATTTGCTTTAGACTCTTCAATAGCACAAGCATGTAAGTCTCTCAAATTTCTATCAATGATAGCATGGATGGCATCGGAACGAAAAACATAATGTGTGTCCATTTTCAAATGTTAAAACCTTATCTTACCACAAAAATTAAATTTACCTCCAAATTAATCTTTTTAAATACTTCCCCTTATTTCTCCCAATCCCTCAAAAGTAAATATTTTAAATACCTTTTCCTTAATACTTATGTCTCCCTTTTAAAAACTTTTCTCTAAAATAAATTGTAAATTTCTTCCTTCAATTTTTTTTTAACTTTCTTCAAACAAAATTGTTTTACTCTAGTTTCTCCAAAATAGTATTGAGAAATGGTGAGAAAACATACACAAAATTAAACCATAATAAAATAATATAGTATTGTCTTCAGGATGATTTTACAATGCAATACATTGGCTTTTTAAAGCCTTAGTTATTCCCGTATATAACTTCTTATGGGAAAGTAACTTCTCGTAACTTCCCAAAACCTAATTTATAAACTAACATTTATTTAATATGCATAAACTAACAATGTAATACTATATACTATTATGCCAACATTCCCCCCCTTATTACATTGTTCTTGCAAAAGTACCAGGTACCCCCCCTTAATGCTAAAATACTCAACAAAGCTGATTACATAATATGAATACATATTTTATAGAAGATCTTCCCCCAAAGAACAAATCCTGAACCAAGCGAGGCTCCATCATGCTATCTCGTCTACCCTCGGAAAGGCGTCGCTTCGAGCTCTGTTCTTGAGCTCTTTAGTCCCAAGCTCTCAAATCACAGAGTCTTGAATTATTCGACAATGGCCCCTAAGAGATACGACAAATCTCTGTCATGTTGTCTAGTGACCGCGAAAGGGTATAATTCAAGATCATATACTCTTTGAAGCTCGCTGGACAACAATCCATATTGAGCTCAACACCAAACCCCAAACCTGTCTCCAAAACAAAATCTTCACAAAACATACATTCTTCAAATCTGTCAGCTCCGTCAGCATTAATAAAGAAAAACAAAACAACCAAAACCAAAAACGCTTCTCATGCAAAGCATCATCTCAAAGCGAGAAGCTAACTTGAGATGATGGAAAATCCTCCATCCTCCGATGCCGCCTGCCTCCAATATGACCCTATTACACTTTAACCAGCTGATGTCTTGGATGAGTCTTTCGAGGCCTCATTAGGTGTAGTATAAATGGATCTAAGAGCAATTGATGTAGCCATGATAAAACAAGGTGTCAGATTCCACCAAAAGTGCGCCTTTTACAATATAGTGTAAACACAATTATATCCTTATAACTCCAATGTTTTCCACCTTATTACTCCAAAATAAAACCTTATATCTCCAATGACAAAATAATATTTAAAATTTATACCTCCCAAATTTTGAACTCATAACCACCTCATACCAACTATTAATTCCTCCAACCTTCATTTAAATCTTTTTTTTTTTTAATTTTATTCCCTTCTAAAATTTTGGTTCCAAAAATAGCTATGAACCATAATTTTCCAAATGAAAATAGCATTAATGTTTTTAAATGTGAACTTACTGCTGCGCGTTCAAATCAAAACCTAAAAAATGCCGCACATTTTACTCTCCTTAATATTTCCTCTTAGAAACTTTTTAACTTTATCCAAAAGGAAATTGTATTACTCTAGGTAATAAGTGAAAACTTTTCAATGTTTGCTATAAACTCATAAAACATTTTCCCTCATGTATCATTAAGAAATTTTAGTCAGTTTTAATCTCACCATATGAATTGCCTCTTTCACTTACATTCAACGCAACAGAGAAAATATTTTTCCTTTCACAAGTTTGCGCTGCCAGCAATCATAAATTCATCATCCATGGTTTTCACTTCATAGTTGTCTTTATCAACCTTCTTCAAACACACCAACTCCCTGATTCAAAAATGTGAAATAGGCATCCACAGTTGCTACTGTGTATGTAAATTAACCATCTAAACCGCACCTTTCTTAAACCCTAATTAATTTCCCCATATTGATCGGCCACCTTCTCTAATCGTTGGATGCTTGGAGGCTGCATTTAGAAACAGATTCATATACCTTCTATCTGCTGCAATAATTATATTCCATAAGATATCATCAAAACGCCTCAAAAAAAAAAAATCTCCAAAATCACATATCTATGGGAGATCAAACATCAATAAAAACTGTCATGAAAAACAACTAAAGACTTCATTCAAATGTCCATTCTTGTGCGCAGTCATACAATGTGCTCCAAAATTTTTCTTTATATATATTGAACATCTCCTTTATCTAGTGCGCCAATAAATCAGCAATAATGGTAGTTTTAGATCCTTTATCACGCAGGCTATGCTTCGCCTAGATTCTAACGCACAGGCACAACGAGCTCTGATACCATATTGAGAAATGGTGAGAATACATACACAAAATTAAACCATAATAAAATAATATAGTATTGTCTTCAGGATGATTTTACAATGCAATACATTGGCTTTTTAAAGCCTTAGTTATTCCCGTATATAACTTCTTATGGGAAAGTAAGTTCTCGTAACTTCCCAAAACCTAATTTATAAACTAACATTTATTTAATATGCATAAACTAACAATGTAATACTATATACTATTATGCCAACAAATAGCTTCTATGCTTAGGCATCAATTTGTGGCCTCTATGTAATAAAAAACACCTACTCCATATCATTATCCAAAATTTTATTTTCTCACATAAAATGTTTGACCAAAAAAAATAACAATGTAAGATATGCCTTCTCTAAAAACCCTTACATAGTGCAGGAAACAAACCTTCTACATAGATTTTAGAATTTCTTGTCTCTCTGCAACCACCAATTTTATTCCAGCACTCATAGTCTCCACAGCAACTAAAATGAAGGGCAAGAAACTCTTTCTATGGATCGAACAAACAATTATCCTCCAATAATAGCGCCAGCAACCATTCTCATGTGCTCAAATAGATTTTCCATGAAGAGATTTCCTTGTTGTATTCGGTGTACCCCTGGTTTTCCATTTTTTAGTGCAACTTTAATATGAAATAGCTTACATCTCCTCACAGCAAACAATTTCCATATCAATTACTTCTAAAAGAGTATTTAATGCAGATTGAATGTAAAGGATGCAATTTTAGCACAGTAATGTTTTAAAAACTTTACACCATCGTCTCCTCACAGTAAGGAAAAACCATGAAAACCCTAAGTGTCAAACAATAATACTCTCTCAACATCAGCAAATTCATTTGCACAACAACAAATTTGTTTGGACAGTGAGACTGAGAATGATATATGCCTCCATTTGAAATCTTAGATGCCTTTGATGTAGATTTTAACTTCCATTGGCTCTCCTCCAAACAAGCTTTCAACCTTCCATTTTAGAATGCATAGGCTCAACCAAATACTTGCTTTGATACCATATTGAAATATGGTGAGCACAAACACAGGTAGTTACACCAATTAAAACATAAAATTATATATTTTTGTCTTCGGATCATTTTACAATGCAGTACATTGGCTTTTTAAAGCCTTGATATTCCCATATATAACTTCTTACGGGAAATTAACTTCCCAAAACCTAACCAACTAATCATTTACTTATATTTATTTAACAATGTAATACTAGTATTATGCCAACATTTCCAAGGTCCCATCAGTTTGTCCCAGAGTTCCCAAAGAAATCATTAAACATTGAGAGGAGTTCTCTCTCTCTCTCTTTCTCTTCAAAGTTTATCACTTTTCTATATTTGCCTAATTGCCAAAAAATCATTTACTATAGAGTTGGGGACAAATTTTGGTCAAAATTTGCCTCTAAACTTATCTATTTTTTCAAATAGTTTTTTGCAACAATGATATGAAAAACTAAAACTACTCGGCTCTCTTAGGTTAAAGGGATTTTACTTTAGCTATTAATCTAGGGAATTTCATATTTCTGAATAATTCTTATGAGACTCTCTTTTAAATTTGCTTAATTTGAGTCAAGAGGCCAACATTCTTTGAGATTTTCTCCATTTGCTCCCATATTAGCCATCACATATGCTTCCCTATTCCCTTCCCGGTAGGTGTGATTGACCATATAATTTTTGAATCCCTCTAGCTTTATTGTGATCTCCTCAAAAATGCTCTTGAGTTTCCAAGTTTGTATTTACCTAGACTTGATTGCATTTATTACTAGTGTAGAGTCTCATTCTATTATTACTTGGTCCAGCTTTAATTCTTGACACAAGTTGATTCCATGCAAAATTACCTAGAATTTAAATACATTGTTGGTGCCAATAGGAAGACCCTTGGCCAATTTTCCAATCACTTTGCCATTCCAATCCCTTATCATGCAGCCTACTTCTGATGTTCCTGAGGTGCCCCTAATAGCTCCATCGAAATTTAATTTGTACTACCCATACTCAAGAGCCTTACATTCCACATTCTTCCTGACATCTTTCATTTTATTCTCCCCTCCCAATAAGGGAGGAACTTTTAACCCATGCCAAGATTTCCTCATTAAAGCATCCCATTCTATGAAATTAGCATTTCTCTGGCTCTGCTCATTGGTTCTACTATTAACCACTTCCATAATGGTTGCCTCCAATTTGTTCAATAGGAAAGAAACAAGCATTTCCTTTTCTTGAAAAATCCTTCTATTTCTTTCTTTCAAAACCTCCCAAATCAGAAAGGATGGACTAACCACCCATAGGTTTGAAAACAATGCCGAATTGTTTAACACTGGCCATGCTTGAAACAAGCTGAGAATATCATCAGACAATGCACTTTTCCAAGCTAGCTTAGCACACAACCATTACCAGCACTCTTGAGTATAGAGATAATTGAGCAGTAAATGATTTTATGTTTCCTCTAATTCTTTACACAAAGTGCATCTAGATGGACCATGATACCCCATCTTCGTGAATCTATCTGCCATTAAAATCCTTTTTTGAATGACTGCCCAAGAAAATGGTCCTACAATGGGTAAGCAATTTTTGTTCCAGCAGATGCTAACTGATATCTGGCAAGAAGATTCCAATGCTTTTTCTAGGATTCTGTATCCATATTTGACATTATACTCACAATTTTTAGCTTCATTCCATCTTAGAAAATCATTCCTACCTTAATGAAGATGATTCTCTCATGCAACACTGATTCAAATTTAGAAGCAACTTCATTTAAAAATCCTAAGCTTCTCACATCTTTCTATTTCTATTTTATAATCCCATCAATCGATCTCTCAATTAGGTAATCCCTTACATGAGATCCCCACATTTTCTTTGTTATTTCCTTGACTTGATCCAATTCCCTTTTCCTATCCAACCTTGGGAACCCACCCCATGAGTCTTCTCAAAAGAGAGTAGTCCTACCATCTCTTATGTCGCAAGTTATTAGGTTTGAGACAAGGTCTCTGCTACTTCTCAGAAAATTTCATATTCTTGAACCTGAGGGAAGGGTTCTTGACTTGAAAATACTTAGATCCCCTAGATCTAAATGTTTTCTTTTAATATCTTAACCCACTTTAAATCTTGGTTTGCATATATCTTCTAGATCATCCAAGTGTCTTATTCTGAAGTAGTAGATTTTTTCATCCCACTCCATTGTAGTCTTTGCCTTGCAAATTTTATCCCACTTTATGCAAGGGTACTTATTCTGATCACTATTCTCTTGCCAAAAAAACCTTCTCATTTTTTGGTTAACCTTTGTGCTTGCCTCAACTGGCATTAGTAAACAAGACATCATATATATAGGCAATGTAGATATCACTTCTTTTAGCATTGTTATCCTTCTTGCCTATTAGAGCCATCTACCTTTCCATGATGCTAACTTGTTATCCACTCTTGAATCCAAGAAATCCCATAGTGTCCCTAATTGTAGTCCTTCTGCTAAAGGAAGACCCAAGTACTTACTTGGTAACTTTCCCTTCTTGAAATCTAACACTTTCAAGATCTGATTTTCTATTCTTTAGTTTGTGAAGAAGAAAAACACATCTGATTTCTCTTTAATAACCTCCTATCTAGAATCCTCTATGTAGTCATCCAGAATCATTTTAAAGTTTTATGCTTCTCTTATTTGAGCAGCCCCAAACAACATTGTGTCATCAGCAAATTGTTGATGTGTTATAGTAGGCAATTCTCTGGTCACTTGAATTCCTTTCACTTTTCCTTCCATCAAAGATTTGTTTTTTAGATCTTCCCATGGCTTCTACCATTATAATAAATAATAAGGGGGGTAGTGGATCTCCTTGACTTAGACCTCTTGAAGCCCCCAAAGAAACCTTCCGAAGAACCATTTATCAGGATAGAGAATCTTGGGCTAGCAACATAATTGAAGATCCAATCCAACCAATTCTTATTGAATCTAGAAGCCTCCAACACTTTGAACAAGAACCTCTAATCTACCCTTTCATATGATTTTTTAATGTCCAGTTTTATCAACATGTTCTGTTTCCTTAACTTTTATGAAGAGTGAATAGCCTCTTCTGTTATTATCACTCCATCTAGAATCGATCTTCCTGGAACAAATCCTGTTTGTTCTTCCAAAATTATATCTGGAAGAATCTTCTTTACTTTTTTTGCTACAACTTTGGCCGATATTTTGTAAACTGTGTTGCAAAGGGCTATTGACCTATATTCATCTAAAGAGTCTAGTTTTTCCTTTTTGCTATAAGGGATATGAATGTGTTATTTATTTCCTTTAACACTTTACCCATGCTTCTTGAATCCTCAATTGTTTAAATTATTTCCCCACTAAAAACTCCCAGCATTTTTGAAAGAACACAATTTCAAAACCATCCGACCCAAGGGCCTTATCCGAGTGGAGTTGAAACAAATCTTCTTTGATTTCTGCCTCTGTGAACTTCTCCATTAGAATCTTGTTTTGACCCTCTGTCACCAGTTTTGGGATGTTTGCCAGGATTTTTTTTTTGTTCAAGTCTCCTTGAGCCATTCTAGTTATTAAGCAAATTCTAAAAAAATTAACTAATTCAGAAATAATCTCCTCCATTGTTTCAAGATTTCTACCCTCCGTGGTCTTGATTCTTGAAATTCTATTGACTTCCCTTCTGGATTTTGTTGCATTATGGAAGTACATTGTATTTTGGTCTCCTTCTCTGATCCACAATTCTCATGACTTTTGTCTTCAATATATCTCTTAATTTTTACGAAAATGTCTTCTTGTTTCCTTAGCAATTCGTTTTCCAATATATACTTTGTTTCATCCATCCATTTTCTCTACAATTTTCCATTTCTCTTCAATTTTTTTTTGAAATTACTCTTATTCCAAATTTTCAATTGTTGTTTCACTATTTTCAGTGTTATGATAAACATCTTTGATCCCTCTATGTGCACTTCACCACACCACTTCTAGATTAGAGACAACAAATTCTCATCTCTGAACCACATTTTCTCTAATTTGAAAGGACATCAAATTAGATTTCTTTCCCCCTAAATATCTAATTGTATTGAGTAGTGATTAGATCTTGATATTGGAATGATGTTTCTTTCCAATGTAAATGGGAAGGAGCCTAGATCTTCCTTGAAAAGGTATCTGTCCAACTTTTATGCTTTACTGCAAAAGCCAGATCTTCTATTTGTCTAGGTATATAGTCCCTCTCCCATTTAGATTAACATGAGAGAGTTTATTTCAATAAATAATTCAATGTCTAATTAGGATTGTAGTTTCCTATTTATCCCCCCCTTTTGTCTGTTTCTCTCAATATTGCATTAAAATCCCCCCCAAAATACAAAAATCTAGAGCCAGATTATTGCACTTGGTTTCTAATTCCCTCCCAAACTCTCTTTTATGTATGCATGATGGACCATAAACATTAAAAAGAAAGAAACACAAATCTGATGATAGATTTCTAACCTTACATGCTAGCCAATGTTTACTTGAGTCTACTTTTTCCAACACCATTTTCTATGGCTTCCAGATCATTAGCAAACCTCCTAAAGCACTTTCTGCATTGATTGCCTCCATTTTCCACATATTTATCTTTGATCTATATTGCTCCACTTCATCTTGTTGCAATTTTGTTTCCTAGATTAGAAAGATATCTACTTGTGACACCTCTAGTTGGTGCCTAACCAGGTGTTTTTTGTTAGGGGCATTTAAGCCCCTAACATTCCAAGATATTATTCTCATTGATCCTCAAGAAGGGTTTACCCCTTCCCTGGCCTAAGCATTTTATTGATCTTCTTCTTCTCTAATGCTTCTCCATCTAATTTTCTCTTTTCCTAATTTGTGAACTTTTTTCTCTTCTTACCATCTCCACAATCTAGAGATTTCCTAATTGCCTCACTTTGTTATATGCCTAAATTTCCTCCCTCCTCCTAGTAGGAAATGATATTCTACATATTGTTTGATGAGAAGATGCCCTCTCCTATCTCCAAATCCTTTTTCTCTTGCCCTAACTCTAGGTCTGCTATCCAATCCTCCACCAAGTAGTCTGTTTCAATGTTTTCTTCCATCATACCTTCCTTGGCTTCCCTGGCCAACTGCACGAGCTCGCTTCCTGCTTTAATTAGGGAGTTGACATCTTCTCCCTTGAAATTATTGCCTAACATAGTAATGACCTTTGTTAGTTTCTCCTCCAAGTCATCCTTATGTTCTATCAATTCTTCTCTATGTTGGTCTACCTTCTCCTCAAACCTTTGGTCTTCATCTTCATTTTCTCGATAATCTGAAACTGGCTGAGCTAAAAGCTCTAATTCCTCATCTATCTATTCCCTATCTAGGATTTCTTTCTCCAATATGGGCCCTTCCATCACTACCCTTTCATCTTATTTCTATTGTTGCTAGGCTCTAAAACCCAAAACCCTAAATTTTTAAACCTCCATCCCATTTAGGTCATATTCCAAATTTTGTTTCCATTTACCCTACTTTGTTATTATTTCAATCTACTTCTAATGTGTGTTGTTTTGTTTGTTCTCTACACAAAGACTCACATATGATCTGCTTCCATTTATATTTTCTCTTTATTTTGCACATATGTAATTTCCCAACTGGTTTCCTATTTCCTTTAATACTTCTGGTTCCTAGAATTCAAGCGGAATATTTGAGAGTTTTAACCAATCCTAGATTTACCCATATAATGTTTACTTGGATCAACATTTTCTTCCCAATTTCTTATGTAGAAACAAAAATCATCCTTTATCCAAATGCCATTTTCAATTTCTTGTTTGATTTTTTGTGAAGGAAAAATTACAGTGAAATATCTATTTACTAGTTATTTAAATTGGAATCCTTCCCCCCAATGGTTCATCCACCAATTCCTCAGAAGATTCCAATTTAAATTTCTACCATACCATTTGACTATAAGGCCATACCTTTCTAGACATTGTACTATTGGTCACATTGTTTTGTCTCTGATGATGATGGATTTGGTATGTGTTCCTCTGAAGGGATCTTTTCTTTCCTTGAATCATTTATTTCTCCATATGTTTCCCTTTCACCTATCTAGATTGTTTAATCTTTCTTTTGGGACAAAATTTTCCATCCTCTGATCCTTTCCCATTGGGATAGCACTTGCGCCTAATGTAAATGAGGGATTAGATCTATATTGTGGGTAAGTGCAAGAAGATGGGGGGCCAAAAAGGGGTCTTAAGTGGCCACTTTTTTTCTGAAATCAGGAAATACTGGCCTTGGATGAGAAATTGAGCATAGTTACACTCAAAATTTAGAGATGCAACCAAAACAATGTTCGTAGTGCTCCGAGTCTACTTTCTAAACTACTATTTTGTTTTGAAAATGGCATAGATTAAGGGGTTCAAAAGAGGGAGCCACAGAAATTGGTGTTGTTTCTGTCAAAAAAACATAACATAGCATGTTTTGTGGCTCCCTCAAAAGGTCAACTTTTTTTTGGTATTTTTAAAATCGCTTCGGTGAGAAATTAGCTAATAGCATGTAGTTTATGCCCGATTTTTCTGATAATTTTTTGATGAATATTTGATTTTTTACTAATTTTTAAAGTGGACACATCCTAAAAAATAGAATTTTGGCCGTGCTACCCCTATAAATTTTGAAAACTAATTGAAAATCATTTTTTTATTTTTTTAATATTTGTAGAATGGAGTCTAGTTTCTAAATATGTAATTTTTTTGAAATTTGAATGAATAGTTATTTTACAATGAAAAAAAGACCAAACAGTGGTTTTTGCATAAAAACGGACACACAAACAAAAGAAATTAAAGATGAAAGGCTTAACATTGTTAAAATGTGAAAAAAATCACATCGTCAAATAGCTAAGAGAAAGCCTAACATTACCCATGTGTTCGATTTGTTCAACCTTGAAACACGTGCAAATCTGAGGGTTAGCACGAACGAAATTATGTGAAATTTTGAAGAATACAGAAAAACACGTCTGTGACTGTTCATAAGGCACTCCAAGCCTTTGGGTTGGAAATCCAAAGCAAATCCCAAGCCCAAGGCTTGGGATTCCCAAAGCAAGAAATAACGCGAGCGCGTTATAACGCGCTCGCGTTATTTATTGCCTTACATTTTTCCCGGAAGCCTGTCTTTTCCCATGTTCAACATAACGCGAGCGCGTTATAACGCGCTCGCGTTATGTCCCACTCAAATTTTTTTACACTCAAGGCTATTCATCATAGGGTTAAGGCATAAAGGATAGAGTTGAAAGGTTTACGGATAAGGGATTAGAGTTTAAGGTATAGTATCGAGCCCGTTGAGGGTCTAGGAATAAGGATAGCGTTTAAGGTTTAGGGATGAGGGATGACAGATTACAGTTGAGGGTCGAGGGATCAAAGTTAAGGGTTGAGGGATTAGGGTTTGACATTAAGGGTTGAGGGTTGAGGTTCAAGGGTCAAGGGTTTAGGGATAGGGTTTAGGGTCGAGGGATTAGGGTTAAAGTAGAGTGTGGAGGGTGTAAGGATTAGGGATAGGGTTGGAGGGTTTAGGGATAAGGGATTAGGGTTTAAGGTATAGTATCAAGTCTGTTGAGAGTTTAGGAATAGGGATAGCATTTAGGGATTAGGGATGAGGGATTATAGTTGAGGGATGATGGATTAGGGTTGAGGGTTGAGGGATTAGGGTTTAGGGATAAGGTTTAGGGTTGAGGGTTTAGGATTAGGGTTTAGGGTTGACGGATTAGCATTTAATGTCGAGGTTAGGGTTAGAGTGTTGAGGGTAGAGGGATTAGGGATAGGGTTTAGGGTTTAAGGTTTAAGGATTGAGGGTTGAGGCTTTAGGGATGAGGGTTTAAGGCTTAAGATATAGTGTCAAGTGTTGAGGGTGTAGGGATAGGGTTTAAGTTTTAAGGGTTAAGGGTTGAGGGATATGGATTAGGGTTTAAGGTATAGTGTTGAGGGTCGAGGGATCAGAGTTAAGGGTTGAGGGATTAGGGTTTGACGTTGAGGGTTGAGGGTTGAGGTTCGAGGGTCAAGGGTTTAGGGATAGGGTTGAGGGTCGAGGAATTAGGGTTAAAGTAGAGTGTGGATGGTATAAGGATTAGGGATAGGGTTGGAGGGTTTATGGATAAGGGATTAGGGTTTAAGGTATAGTATTGATTCTGTTGAGGGTGTAGGAATAGGGATAGCATTTAGGGTTTAGGGATGAAGGATTAGAGTTGGGGGATGACAGATTAGGGTTGAGGGTTGAGGGATTAGGGTTTAGGGATAAGGTTTAGGGTTGAGGGATGAGGGATAAGGGTTTAAGGTATAGTGTTGAGGGTTTAGGGATAGGGTTTAGGGTTGAGGGATTAGGATTTGACGTTGAGGGTTGAGGGTTGAGGTTCGAGGGTCAAGGGTTTAGGGATAGGGTTGAGGGTCAAGGAATTAGGGTTAAAGTAGAGTGTGGAGGGATGACGGATGATAGATTAGGGTTGAGGGTTGAGGGATTAGGGTTTGACGTCGAGGGCTGAGGGTTTAGGGTTAGGGTTGAGAGATGAGGGATCAGAGTTAAGGGTTGAGGGATTAGGGTTTGACGTCGAGGGCTGAGGTTCGAGGGTCAAGGGTTTAGGGATAGGGTTGAGGTTGAAGGGATTAGGGTTTAGGGACAAGGTTTAGGGTTAGGGTTGAGGGATTAGGGTTTAAGGTATAGTGTTGAGGGTTTAGGGATAGGGTTTAGGGTTGAGGGATTAGAGTGAAGGGTTGAGGGATTAGAATTTGGCGTTGAGGGTTTAGGGTTTAGGATCAGGGTTGAAGGTCGAGGGATTAGAGTTAAGGGTTGAGGGATTAGGGTTTGATGTTGAGGATTGAGGGTTGAGGTTTGAGGGTCAACGGTTTAGGGATAGGGTTGAGGGTCGAGGAATTAGGGTTAAAGTAGAGTGTGGAGGGATGACGGATGATAGATTAGGGTTGAGGGTTGAGGGATTAGGGTTTGATGTTGAGGGTTGAGGGTTTAGGGTTAGGGTTGAGAGATGAGGGATCAGAGTTAAGGGTTGAGGGATTAGGGTTTGACGTCGAGGGCTGAGGTTCGAGGGTCAAGGGTTTAGGGATAGGGTTGAGGTTGAAGGGATTAGGGTATAGGGACAAGGTTTAGGGTTAGGGTTGAGGGATTAGGGTTTAAGGTATAGTGTTGAGGGTTTAGGGATAGGGTTTAGGGTTGAGGGATTAGAGTGAAGGGTTGAGGGATTAGAATTTGGCGTTGAGGGTTTAGGGTTTAAGGTATAGTGTTGAGGGTTTAGGGATAGGGTTTAGGGTTGAGGGATTAGGGTTTGACGTTGAGGGTTGAGGGTTGAGGTTCGAGGGTCAAGGGTTTAGGGATAGGGTTGAGGGTCGAGGAATTAGGGTTAAAGTAGAGTGTGGAGGGATGACGGATGATAGATTAGGGTTGAGGGTTGAGGGATTAGGGTTTGATGTTGAGGGTTGAGGGTTTAGGGTTAGGGTTGAGAGATGAGGGATCAGAGTTAAGGGTTGAGGGATTAGGGTTTGACGTTGAGGGCTGAGGTTCGAGGGTCAAGGGTTTAGGGATAGGGTTGAGGTTGAAGGGATTAGGGTTTAGGGACAAGGTTTAGGGTTAGGGTTGAGGGATTAGGGTTTAAGGTATAGTGTTGAGGGTTTAGGGATAGGGTTTAGGGTTGAGGGATTAGAGTGAAGGGTTGAGGGATTAGAATTTGGCGTTGAGGGTTTAGGGATAGGGTTTAGGGTTGAGGGATTAGGGTTTGACGTTGAGGGTTGAGGGTTGAGGTTCGAGGGTCAAGGGTTTAGGGATAGGGTTGAGGGTCGAGGAATTAGGGTTAAAGTAGAGTGTGGAGGGATGACGGATGATAGATTAGGGTTGATGGTTGAGGGATTAGGGTTTGATGTTGAGGGTTGAGGGTTTAGGGTTAGGGTTGAGAGATGAGGGATCAGAGTTAAGGGTTGAGGGATTAGGGTTTGACGTCGAGGGCTGAGGTTCGAGGGTCAAGGGTTTAGGGATAGGGTTGAGGTTGAAGGGATTAGGGTTTAGGGACAAGGTTTAGGGTTAGGGTTGAGGGATTAGGGTTTAAGGTATAGTGTTGAGGGTTTAGGGATAGGGTTTAGGGTTGAGGGATTAGAGTGAAGGGTTGAGGGATTAGAATTTGGCGTTGAGGGTTTAGGGTTTAGGATCAGGGTTGAAGGTCGAGGGATTAGAGTTAAGGGTTGAGGGATTAGGGTTTGATGTTAAGGGTTAAGGTTCGAGGGTTTGATGTTGAGGGTTGAGGGTTGAGGTACATTTCGGTGTGACATTTAAATTGTCTTGCCGATATACACTGTAAAGGTTATTTTGTGGACTTTCAAGGATTTTTTCACCTGTGTTAATGTTCAACTTGTTTCGCTCTGCATCAAGGGATTACGGTTTGACGTTGAGGGCCGAGGTTCGAGGGTCAAGGGTTTAGGGATAGGGTTGAGGTTGAAGGGATTAGGGTTTAGGGACAAGGTTGAGGTTGAGGGATTAGGATTTGACATTGAGGGTTGAGGGTTTAGGGATAGGGTTGAGGGATTAGGATTTGACATTGAGGGTTGAGGGTCAAGGGATCAGAGTTGAGGGTTTAGGGTTTAGAGATCTATAGGAGGACAAAACGCGAGCGCGTTATAGCGCGAGCGCGTTATAACGCGCTCGCGTTTTGTAATTCTACTAAAACGGTAAAAAAGTGGTTACCCCCGTGATCCAGGCCCACATGCTCTGTTTTCTTACTGATTCTGCGCGTGCTCCGACAAAAAAGAAGTGCTTTCATGCTATTGGGAAGTTCACATGCACATTTGACACATTGTACCACCTTTGCATGATCTTTCCACCACCTTTTCTGCTTTGCCAACTTGAGAAGGAGGAAATAACATAGTTTTCAAACCAAATTTGATATATATCTATACAAGTTTCAATTTTTGTAGTATTGCAATGTTAATTTTGATTCAATTTTAAGAATTTATCATTGAAAAGGAAGCAAGTGGTGAAAAACTCAAATTGTTGAGGAGTTTGATGCAAGAAGATAAAAACACTACATAATTGGGTACTCTCTCCATTCAAATCTTCGTTTTTTAGGTATGTCAAGTCTTTACATGCATGTTCTTTACATTTTCCTTATTTCGGATTGAATTACTTTATCATGCATTATCATACATGTTTAAAATAGACACATTTCCAATCAAGAAAGCAACCTACAATCTCACATGATGCCATGTATATTTTCTACACTTGGGCTCTTTAATAATTATGTGTAATAAACAAACCTTAGTTCATACCATGATGTCAAACTATACAAGAATAAATCCTTACAACATAAAAAAAATACAATCCCACTATTATCATGTATTCATTTCTTAAGAACTAATATTGGTCTCTTTATCATGCTACAGACAAATTCTCCGTCATGCCGAGGAAACGATCAAGAATTAAACCAACACAGGAAGAGATAGAAGCTAAGAATGCAAAGAAAGCAATGGCTATGAGGGAACTTCGTGAGAAGAGGAAATTGGACACGATAAATGAAGACATACCAATTGAAGAGGAACCACAACCATCACAAAGAGATATGGTATTGGCGGCACAAAGAGAACGAATGCAAAAACTTCGTGGTACGAGAGATTTAAATACCATAGTTGGAGACACATCCTTTATCGCAAGACAACATGTAGGGACACCATCTACCACATCTCAAGTTGAGAGTACATCATCACTCACATGTGATGAAGGAGGTACGCCATCGTTCCCACCTCAACCTCAAGGTATGTCATCTATTCCATCTTCGATCGAAGGTATGCCATCTAACCCATCTCATTTAAATATTGATGAAATTCCTAATGTTGAGATGAATTTACCTAACTTGACACCACCTAGAATTTTGCATAGAAAGCCAAAGTATTTGATTGATATTGATGAGAATATTTTGCAGCCAATGGAAGGTAAGATTCCAAAACGCACTTGTAGAAGATATGCTAATAAGATTTGGAGATTGCTCTTTGAAAAGTTAAATGAGACTGCAAGATGTCAACTATTCGTTGAAATGATGCGAAGTATAAAGTATAGGTCTATCATGAAGATTCTTGGGTTGAGAACATCAGAGGCTTCAAGTGAAAAATCTATTGTCAAGAATCTAATGAGTGCGTATGAGAGTGTGGGTAACACCTCACGCACAAAAGATAGTAATGCAACACGGCGTGTGATTACATCGACTATAGTAAGTAGTCAAACGAGGAAAGCTCGTCTTATTAGAAAGACAAGTCAAAAATTGAGAATTAATAGGAAAACTTTATCAAGAGCCGTTGGAAGACGCCAAAGAATTGAGGACACTAATGCCAATGAATTATGGGCGTTCTCGGGGAGACTACCACGAAAAGATAAACCAATTGTTGAAGCATTGAGGTCACTAATTGAAGACTTTTGGAAGAATTACACAAGGGTATCTCCGAATCAAAGGGATGTGGTAAGAAGGAGAATTGGTAGTCAGAACCGCGAGCCACATCCAAAGCATTTTTTGGATGAGACTCAAACACAGTTTTATGGTAAATTTCTAGAGAAGTATCCTCAAATTAAAATTTGTCAAAGATATTTTGAAATGCTAAAACCTTTCTATGTTAAGATAAATCACACACGCACTACTTGTTGTTGTAGATTACATATTGAATTTTCTAACCATTTTGATGCTTATAGGTCTATATGTTTAGATATGCATACTAACAATGATTTGCAGGGTTGTGCCATATGTGCCCCACCAACATCTTCAAGAGATTTCATATCAAGAATTTTATGTGAAAGAGAGGAAGGTCAAATATTCTACAAGAAATTATGCTTGGATGGCACATGTCATCGTTGCGGTGGCTTGCAACATTTGCCAATATGTGAACATATGGAAATAACACATGCGGTTGGAAATGAACTAGTAGAATTTGGCAAGTATAAAACAGTGGCATACAATACAAAAGATGGTAAAGAAGCAAAGAGGTGTGAATTAGTTATTGAAAAGATTCCAGTGTATCAGTTTATGCCTATATTTCGTGACAGCATAGTGTATGAGTATGCAAGACATGCCCATAGAGCTCGATGGTTGGACTTGCAATTCAAGTTATGCAAGGACACATTTCCAGTTGGTAGCATTGTTTCAGTCGTCGACTTTGCAGAGAACTACAGTCTACAGCCACAGCGTGAGGTGCAATCACAATATTACAACTCCACACAGGTTTCTATATTTGTGCACATCGCATTCATTCATGCGAATGATAGTACAGAGGATGACAGAAAGATCATAAGGGAGTATCATTTCTATATTAGTGATGATCGCACGCATTCTACGGAGTTCGTGCAAGGTTGCTTTCAGGTGTTCTATAATGATTTGGCTAGAAGGGGCATATCGTTCAGTCAGCATATCATATGGTCGGATAATTGTGCATCACAATTCAAGAACTCGCGGAATTTCTATTGGCTGAGTAGGAGGCATAATTTTACAGGTATTCAACATATGTGGAACTTTTGTGAGGCCGGGCATGGAAAGGGGGAGCATGATGGTGCAGGAGCATGTATCAAAAGAGCCATAGCACGAGAAGAGTTAAAGTATAAAGACAATGCAAAGTTGATAGATGCAAAATCGATTGTCGAGTGGTGTAATGCTTCCATGGGTCCAGGTAATGAAGGTAAGTCTTTAGTTCGTAGATTTTTTTGGTTGATAGATGATACTAACATTGCACCATATGAGGATTGTTGTACACTGACAGGATCAAATGAGATGCACTCTTTCAGAAGTTCAATTGCAGGTTCATGGAGTATCCATACATGAAAGATGTCATGCTTTTGTTCTTCCTGTACAATTCAAGTCTGGGATGAGTGCGAGTCAAAGGAGTGGGTTGACGAATGGCAGTTAAGTTATCTTAGCCCACTTGACACGTATCGACCCCCGACGGCACTGGAACTAACACAGATGGAATCGTCAGTTGACTTTGACCACATATCAGATTTAGTTCAACCAGGTAATATAGGGCACATATATGCATCTAATTTCATCTAGTTCAACCAGGTAATGTCATCTTACTTTGTAGTGTTTTTGTAATGTTGACTAATTTCATCTAATTTGCTACACATATCAATGTAGGACACGTATATGCAGTTATTGCAGATGAAGATAATGAAGAGGGAACAGATTATTACTTATGCCGTTGTGTTGAGGCCAAAAAGAAATTGGAGGCCCCTGTTACAGATGGAGAAAACATCGAATACCCTACAGGATCAGTGGTTATTACTGGAACATGGCTTAGAAGGTACCCACATAAGAGTGTTAATATTTGGCTATTTCAGGACTTTGACATGCATCGAAAGATTCTTCATTACTCGAACCTTGTCGTGGCATCCAATGTTCATTTGATAAAGTATCGGGGTAGACCTTTGAACAAAATATTGTGGAAGGTGCGTGAGTCTGACCATGAAGCAATACTTGACACAATAAAGAGTAGAGCAGATCCAGATGGTTCATTGGATTAATTTGTAAGTATTCACGTTGATTTTGTAAAGTTATGTTACATTGAGTTGTAAGTATGCACATTAATTTGTAAGGTTTGTCTTTTTTTATTTCCTCCTGCATTTTTACACATATGTACACATTTTTCCATCATCATGTTATGCATTTTTGGTGTCCTGCTCCTGATGCGACCAAACTCATAACTCACCCTACTAGACACCATTTGATGATCTCTCCAACACTCTGGATCCAGGGCGCCCAATCATGATGATGACCTATATACCATTCTCCCAAGGTGCTCATAATGAATGAATGATAAGGAGCGCCTTGACCTCTATAATCAAGGTGATTTTAAGTCACTTTGAGTCATTTGGGGTCAGTTTGAGTCTTTGAGTCATGTTGCAAAAAAGTGTCAATGTTGTCAAGTTGCACAAAGCAACCTTTGCATTTTTGGTGTCTTGCTCGTGATGCGACCAAACTGACTGTTCCAACGCGTCCGAATGGGTACATTTATGCCAGGCATGGTCCTATTTCTCACCCAAACATGTCGAAACAGTCGGAGCTACATTGTACCGACGATATCCCTGAAGAGTCCAAAGTGCAAAAAGGCAGCAATCTTTGACGAGATGTTACTCAAAAATCATGTCACTTAGAAACATTCCGTCTGAGGCAACGGGATCACGTAGAGTGCCTCTACAATAACCTCTCTCGGTTTTTTATAGCTCTGAGGCATTTGCCCGTGGTGAAAGGTTTTCTGTTGCCCTAAAAATCATCAGAAGGAGGCAGTGTAAAGTTGCAAAGGGGTGTAACTTTCGTCCTGCTCCTGATGCGACCAAACTGACTGTTCCAACGCGTCCGAATGGGTACATTTATGCTAGGCATGGTCCTATTTCTCACCCAAACATGTCGAAACAGTCGGAGCTACATTGTACCGACGATATCCCTGAAGAGTCCAAAGTGCAAAAAGGCAGCAATCTTTGACAAGATGTTACTCAAAAACCGTGTCACTTAGAAACATTCCGTCTGAGGCAACGGGATCACGTAGAGTGCCTCTACAATAACCTCTCTCGGTTTTTTATAGCTCTGAGGCATTTGCCCGTGGTGAAAGGTTTTCTGTTGCCCTAAAAATCATCAGAAGGAGGCAGTGTAAAGTTGCAAAGGGGTGTAACTTTCGTCCTGCTCCTGATGCGACCAAACTGACTGTTCCAACGCGTCCGAATGGGTACATTTATGCTAGGCATGGTCCTATTTCTCACCCAAACATGTCGAAACAGTCGGAGCTACATTGTACCAACGATATCCCTGAAGAGTCCAAAGTGCAAAAAGGCAGCAATCTTTGACGAGATGTTACTCCAAAACCGTGTCACTTAGAAACATTCCGTCTGAGGCAACGGGATCACGTAGAGTGCCTCTACAATAACCTCTCTCGGTTTTTTATAGCTCTGAGGCATTTGCCCGTGGTGAAAGGTTTTCTGCTGCCCCAAAAATCGTCAGAAGGAGGTAGTGTAAAGTTGCAAAGGGGTGTAACTTTCGTCCTGCTCCTGATGCGACCAAACTGACTGTTCCAACGCGTCCGAATGGGTACATTTATGCTAGGCATGGTCCTATTTCTCACCCAAACATGTCGAAACAGTCGGAGCTACATTGTACCGACGATATCCCTGAAGAGTCCAAAGTGCAAAAAGGCAGCAATCTTTGACGAGATGTTACTCGAAAACTGTGTCACTTAGAAACATTCCGTCTGAGGCAACGGGATCACGTAGAGTGCCTCTACAATAACCTCTCTCGGTTTTTTATAGCTCTGAGGCATTTGCCCGTGGTGAAAGGTTTTCTGCTGCCCCAAAAATCGTCAGAAGGAGGCAGTGTAAAGTTGCAAAGGGGTGTAACTTTCGTCCTGCTCCTGATGCGACCAAACTGACTGTTCCAACGCGTCCGAATGGGTACATTTATGCTAGGCATGGTCCTATTTCTCACCCAAACATGTCGAAACAGTCGGAGCTACATTGTACCGACGATATCCCTGAAGAGTCTAAAGTGCAAAAAGGCAGCAATCTTTGACGAGATGTTACTCGAAAATCGTGTCACTTAGAAACATTCCGTCTGAGGCAACGGGATCACGTAGAGTGCCTCTACAATAACCTCTCTCGGTTTTTTATAGCTCTGAGGCATTTGCCCGTGGTGAAAGGTTTTCTGCTGCCCCAAAAATCGTCAGAAGGAGGCAGTGTAAAGTTGCAAAGGGGTGTAACTTTCGTCCTGCTCCTGATGCGACCAAACTGACTGTTCCAACGCGTCCGAATGGGTACATTTATGCTAGGCATGGTCCTATTTCTCACCCAAACATGTCGAAACAGTCGGAGCTACATTGTACCGACGATATCCCTGAAGAGTCTAAAGTGCAAAAAGGCAGCAATCTTTGACGAGATGTTACTCGAAAATCGTGTCACTTAGAAACATTCCGTCTGAGGCAACGGGATCACGTAGAGTGCCTCTACAATAACCTCTCTCGGTTTTTTATAGCTCTGAGGCATTTGCCCGTGGTGAAAGGTTTTCTGTTGCCCTAAAAATCGTCAGAAGGAGGCAGTGTAAAGTTGCAAAGGGGTGTAACTTTCGTCCTGCTCCTGATGCGACCAAACTGACTGTTCCAACGCGTCCGAATGGGTACATTTATGCTAGGCATGGTCCTATTTCTCACCCAAACATGTCGAAACAGTCGGAGCTACATTGTACCGACGATATCCCTGAAGAGTCCAAAGTGCAAAAAGGCAGCAATCTTTGACGAGATGTTACTCGAAAACTGTGTCACTTAGAAACATTTCGTCTGAGGCAACGGGATCACGTAGAGTGCCTCTACAATAACCTCTCTCGGTTTTTTATAGCTCTGAGGCATTTGCCCGTGGTGAAAGGTTTTCTGCTGCCCCAAAAATCGTCAGAAGGAGGCAGTGTAAAGTTGCAAAGGGGTGTAACTTTCGTCCTGCTCCTGATGCGACCAAACTGACTGTTCCAACGCGTCCGAATGGGTACATTTATGCTAGGCATGGTCCTATTTCTCACCCAAACATGTCGAAACAGTCGGAGCTACATTGTACCGACGATATCCCTGAAGAGTCCAAAGTGCAAAAAGGCAGCAATCTTTGACGAGATGTTACTCGAAAATCGTGTCACTTAGAAACATTCCGTCTGAGGCAACGGGATCACGTAGAGTGCCTCTACAATAACCTCTCTCGGTTTTTTATAGCTCTGAGGCATTTGCCCGTGGTGAAAGGTTTTCTGTTGCCCTAAAAATCGTCAGAAGGAGGCAGTGTAAAGTTGCAAAGGGGTGTAACTTTCGTCCTGCTCCTGATGCGACCAAACTGATTGTTCCAACGCATCCGAATGGGTACATTTATGCTAGGCATGGTCCTATTTCTCACCCAAACATGTCGAAACAGTCGGAGCTACATTGTACCGACGATATCCCTGAAGAGTCCAAAGTGCAAAAAGGCAGAAATCTTTGACGAGATGTTACTCAAAAACCGTGTCACTTAGAAACATTCCGTCTGAGGCAACGGGATCACGTAGAGTGCCTCTACAATAACCTCTCTCGGTTTTTTATAGCTCTGAGGCATTTGCCCGTGGTGAAAGGTTTTCTGCTGCCCCAAAAATCGTCAGAAGGAGGCAGTGTATTAAGTCAGGATGAAAGCCTATTCACTCTAGGCGCCTGTTTTTGACCAAATCACACATGCGCCTTGAACAACTCTGTCTTCAAGGCGCTTTTCTCTAATCTCTGTAACTCTCCAAATCCACTAAGGCGCAAATTTTACCTCTTGGGCTCAAGATATAGGTTCTTCATCCAAGGCGCCAGAATGGTCCAAAGGCGCATTTCACCTCTAACCTCACCTCTGACCTTACTTGGAGGCGCTAAACCTCATCTCATTGCTCTCCTCCATTACAAGCGCTCACTTACCTCAATCTTGGGCGCATACCAACATCCCAACATCCAAATCACCTAGGCGCTCAAAACCTTCAAGACTCAAGGTGCATTTTATGATCAAACAAGGTATCTCCTGAACAAGGTGCTCATAGTCTCATCAGGGCGTTAATCATCATCATGAGCACTCATATTGTTCTAGGCGCACAATTATCTCTGGAATGCTCAAGGCGCACATACCCTTCTCTAGGCTAGTTTACACTTATTCAAGGCGCTCATTCCAAACTTACATGAACTACTCATTACAAGACGCACAAACTAGATGATCCTAGGGCATAAGGGCGCTCATAGGAGTTGTTATGTGTCATTTTGGCCAAGGTTTTCTGGAGCAGTGAAGACATTAGGAAGGGGATGATCGTTTGGATAGTTTTGAATGCTTTATTTCTCCTTGTTTAAACTAGGCGCTCACTGAGGATTGGAGTAGCCTTTGCACCCTCACATCACGTTAATCGGCGTTTCAAAGGCAATCATAGTATAGGAAGATTTGCGCCTTGAAGAAGAGAGTTATCTGGTGAGTGCTTAGGAGTTCTGGCGCCTAGGGGAAAGGTCTAGGTAGAGCGCCTTCAGACTTTCACAGTGAAGTGCCTTAAGGAGTTGGATGATGTTTTTAGCGCCTTAAGGATGATGATGGAGCGCTTTGGAGTCAGGTTAGTCTGGAGCACCTTAAGAAGGTAAAGCACTTCAAATGTAAACACAAGTGTTTTGAGCGCCCTAATGAGAAGTTGTCTTGGCACCATAAGTTGTTCAAACGAAGATATGCGCCTTGGATAGTTGCAAAGACCTAATTTAGCGCCCAAGGTTGGAAGACTCTTTGTGAGCGCCCAGTGTTTGAAAGCTCTTTGTGTTTGGTGCATTAAATGAATTTGGCACCTAAATAGTATTGAAACACTCAACTGAGCGCCTAAAGCCCATGAGAGAAGTGATATGCGCCTTGATAGGAATATCATGGAAGATGAGTTTACTGAATGGCGCCTTGAATGACTTGGTTGATTAAGTGTTTTAGCACCTAGATATGGGATGAATCATTGAGCGCCTTTGGTTGAGATGATGTCAGCACCTTTGAGATTATAACACCTTGGAGTCAAGTTCGAAGGAGCACCTTGAGAAGGTAAAACACTTCAAATGTTTTCAAGGAATTGGAGAAGTCACTTAGTGCCTAGAAGGAATTCCAGAGCAAGAGGGTTGGAGCGCCTTGAGCTTCAAGTCAGATATGCGCCTAGACCTCTACCCTTTAGCAAGTTGAAGCCCTCTGAGCCTTGACAACGTGAGAATGCCTTATAGTGAATATGTGCCTTGGGCAAGGTTGAATACAAAGTTGAGGAGTATATCATAATGAGTAAGTGCACTGTAGGGTTAGATGATAAAGACTAGTGCCTTGAGTGTCTTGGTCAAAATTTTGACGTGAGAAGTCTTGCAAGATCAAACCCTGGAGTGCGCCTTAGAGAGAACCTATTGATCCTTTGCTTTGACAAGATTTGGGCGCCAGAATGATCCTTAATAAATGGAATGTATCTACACCAATTTTGCGCCTTTAGGGAAGTGATGGTGGCCAGAATGATCCTTAATCTCATATTTGTGCGCCTAGGTCTAGAAGCAAGATTTGAGCGCCTTAGGATAGGGTTTTTTGCACCTTGTCTTGGAGAGTGAATTTGCGCCTTGGATGATGTTGAAGCGCCTTGGGATGAAATGCGCCCAAACTTATAGAGGGCCTTCAGTGAGGGAGTTGAAGAGAGTGCTTAGAGGAAGGATAGCCTTAAGATCAAACTAAGTACTTAGAAACCTAAGATTAGCGCCTTATTTGAAGTTATACACCTATTCTGGCGCCAGAGAGTGAGTTTGAGTGTGAAGAAGTGAATGTCTGCGCCTTGAAGGGGATACAAAGGGAAGATGATGTACCTTGATGGGTTGATGATGGAAATTTGCGTTTTGGAGCTAAATGTGCGCCTTGAAGGAGATAGTGCATAGAGGTACAATGAATCTTCCGGAGAACATGGATAGACAACTAAGTCTCCAACTTGAGTCTTCTAAGTGAATTGGATAATGAAGAGAGTCTAGTCATTTTGGGCGCTAGTATCAGGATGAATCATCCAAAATGGGTGCCTAGAACTAGAAGGCGCCAATGCATGAGTTCAAGGATCCTCCATTGGAGCGCCTAGCCCAGATGGCTATAGATTGAAAGTTTTAAAGCTAAGTGATGTCTCTTACGTGAATTCCTAGCCCAGGTGCATGTGTTGGGAAAAACTCTTTGGCTCTGGCGCCTAGAATTGGGAGCTTTGTAAGATGCACCAATTGATGAAACATTTCCATTTTGCGCCTAGAATAGAACTCTCTCACATAGTTGAAATTGACTTGATAGAAGGAGATAAGTCTTAAGGACTAGTTTGGCGCCTCACTTGCCTATCTCACCTTTGAAATGTGCTTTGGTTGATGATCATCATTGATGGAACCTAGTGAAATGTAAAGCTATTTGCATCTCCAGAGGATCAAAATTGGATTAGGAGATCATCCTTGCAGTTGAGATTGACAGAGAAGTGTTAAAGGAATCACTTCAAATGGGCGCCTAAGCTAGTTGAGGCGCATATCAATTCCACTGTAACTCCAGACTGACGCTTAGGATCCAGTCATCTCCTAAGGCGCAGTTCCATTCACCCATGACCTCGCTTGGCGTCTAAAACTTGGAAACTCCTTTGGAAAGCTCCTGTTGCGCCTAGAAGATGAGTTTGGGATATCAACTTGCAAAAGGCTTAGAAACTCTTCAAAGATGTTAGGCACAATCCCATGGCACTGGAGCTCAGTTTTGGCGCCTTCAAGGAATAGCACATGAAGGAACTTGGGAGGTCAGGTGCTTGTAAAAGGGAACACCTTGGAACATCTTCCAGGGGTTGAAGTAGTAAGAAAACATCAAGTGAGTCTAGGCGCACTCCCTTGTGTGAACAGTTTAGCTCTGGCGCCTAGCCACAGAGTGAGCCAGAAGAAGTAGTTTGGACATTAGAAGATAGGCGCTCATTCTACAATGAAGCATTCCACCTTCCTAATCAACAAAGACTTGCAAGAATTGACAAAGGAAGCTAAGGCGCACCTTCTACTTGTTTCCACCTCCAGAATGCGCCTAACCTTGAAAGGGGGTTCAAAGATGTTTGTTAGACCTTTTCACTCAAGGCACTCACCTTAGGCGCACTTTCTAAGTCCTTGTCACCTCAAGGAAACACCTAGTTTGGAAGGCGCTTGCCCTGTTCTCCACTCCTTTCAATTGGCGCCTAGAACACAGAATGCATGAAAGGAGCGCCTAGACTCCAGAGGGCTGATTTGGGCGCCTAGCATTTAAAACACTTTCATAATGATGATGTTTTGGCGCCTACTCTTGGAAACAATCCAGAGCATCCATAAACTCTAATTGGCACCTAATGTTGACAAGGCGCAACTTCAGGAGGAGGTCACCTCAACTTGGCGCCCAAGTCAGAAAAACCTGTAAATCCTTCAAATATGCACCTACCTTGTGAGGTGATGAGTTGAACATTCTAAATCTTCAAATGTTGCTCAAATAAGGAAGACATTGTAACATCAAGGCTTCAAGGCCTGTCCTTGTATTTCCATTGAATGAGTTGTACTTCATGCTATTGAAAGCATTTTCCATGTAATAAGACATTGCAAGTTGATTGAATCAAGTAACAAGACAAGTACCCAACTCTAATGTTGTTTCATTCAAATAGTTATCTTGATGTATATCTTTATGTTATTGAAGTAGTTGATGAATTGTTAGCAAGTAAAAGTGTTTAAGTAAGGAAAATTTTTCGTAGAACTAGTTGGGTATCTTACACTTACACCATGCCTATCCATCAAACATCACAATGCAATCAAAATCCTAACAACATGCCCATGATCCAAGATCAAGTGCAATCATGCAAAGATATTATCAATCACAAGCCTATTAAGAATGAACTAGAGTCTTCTAGTACCATACTTTTCCATCAAACACCATCATGTAATCCATGGCCTATCAAGCCTATCAAAGAAAATGCAAACATCCTATGTAATACAATCAGACTTTAAATATTTGAAGTAGCCATCTACAAATATCCATTCAAAAGTGGATTTATAATGCAAGTATGGACGCCATCAATAAAAAAGATTTGTATTAACCAAATATCCATATACGCATACATCAATATCTGTCGATATAAGTATAACATATATACAAAATAGCCATATAGGCTTACAAGAATGCCATATAGGCATACAATGTCAACTATGTACAATACAAAATATATGTCCACAAATGCCATATAGGCATACAACAGAGGAACACAATAAAAAGTCATTCCCCTCTAGCTGGTGAAGAGAATAAATCACGAGCAGCCTTTGATCTTCTAGGGGATGGAGACATGCATGTGGGTGGTCTACTACGAACCCGAGGGCTACTTCTCCTATTTAGTTCTTCCTGCACCTTTACCTGTTACAAAAAAAAGTATAGATATTAATATATAGAAATTACATGTTATAAAAAAATGAAACATTTAACAAAATAATCACTTACCGCTAACATATAATCTGTCTGCTCGCTTGCCTCAGTAGAAGGAAAAGGCCCTGGTGATGTCATGTCCTATAGAAACCATCCAGATAGAAATTAAACTTCAAATCAATAATCTTTTGATTTTTCAAAAATAGACAACTATAACAATGAATGTAAATTGAAATTTACTAATCTGCCTCATACCCCTGTCAATGCCATAGAGCTATGAATTGCAGAGGCCACACCCTGCTCCATTGCCCTATGAACATGGGGAGGTGTATCCGCAGCCTGCATCATCTGGAAATAAAACAACATTATTCAATTACGAAAACTATAATAGTGATGCAAATCATGGCTCCTAACATACACACACGCTCATCTAAACATGGAAGTACACACAATAAAACACACAAATCACATACAAAAATTTAGTAAGTACAATTCATTCATTAAACTATTTATTTTATTACCTCCGTAAAGCTTTGAAGTCCACCACCGCTGGCAGGTGTTGCCATGAAATCTACAGTGTTAACCTATTCAACATCCAAAATCAGAAATTAGAATACCATTCATATAACGATGCTATTCACATGTAATATTTATAATTGTTTATTAGTTACATACCTCGACAGTAGATGATCTAGTGAAAAATGTAGGTGGAGAACCACTAAAAACTGCATCGACGCTATGACCCTGAAATTTCATTAAAATCATCAATTTAAATTAGTTAATCTTGTATTTCAAAAATAAAATTTAATAAATTAAATTCAATAAACTTGCTAATATTTACCTGAGTATCAAGGCCGAAAGTCTCACTCAGGAGGGTATCTGTCATCGCCATCTGCTCAGCTGCAGATGTAGCCTGTGCACCTGCGTCCTGACTGTCCATGGGGTCATAACCACAGGCTGACCCGCAAGCCTGGCAAGTATGCGGTGGGACCCTACTCCTCGCACTATCTCCCAACCCACTCTGTGTTGCAGGATCGGCATGCTCTATGATGCTCTGGGTCAAGGCACTAATCGACCTCAGTGTATCGACCTCAACACTCTCCTTCACAATGGAAGGAATAGAAACATGCTCGTGGGCTGGTCTGCTGATTACTCGTCTCACTACCCGCTGTGGGTCAAGACGTGCCCCTGGTCTATCCTGTGCTGAGCCCCCACCTCTACCCTGGAAGTCCCGCATATCAAAATAGTTTGGCACTTTATTGAGGACAAACTCGGAGTAGAGTTTCCTCAAAAAGTATTGCGGGACCTCATTGTTATTGCATGGAGGATGGTCAAAAACCATCCACCACCTCTGCCCGAAATTGTCCCTTATCGCTTGGTTGTTGCACCAATGGATAGGGAACCTCTTGCATGTAATGGGTGGAGGTTGATTTGTTTGTGGGTTTGTGAAAATTGAACACAAGTCTACTTTTGTAATTTGTAATTTTTTGACATCTTGATATGACAATTTATCTGCATAGTAATCTCTAAACTCTCTCTTTTTATCGGTCCAACTAGTTATTTGCTTGCTAATTGAATTTACATTTGATAACATAGACTCAAGAGATTCGGCAAGCGTGGACCTATGCAAGGTTGAAGTGGAAGGATCTTTCAACCTTGCAATTATATCTTCAATTTGTTTTTTGTTGTTTTCAATTTCCCCCATTATATTATCTTGTGTTCCAGGGGCATGTCGAGGAATGAATGGAGGAGGTTGTTGTTCTGCAGGTATTTCTTCCTCAAGATTTTGTGGATTTTGAGGATTTTGAGGAGGAGGAGGAGGTGCATTAACATTTCCTACAATTAATAAAATATGCATCAAAAATCAACACAAAACCTACCTATTTAGGAAGAAATTCAAACAAAAAAACAAAGATAACTCACCCCTTTGGCGTGCTCGACGTCGCGGCAGCATTTCGGTGATGAATCGACAAATCTTTTGTGTTGAACGGTGTTTTGTAGAACGCGAGCGCGTTTTTGAAGGGTTTTAAGCCGCGGGCAGAGGAAAAACTCACAATGGAATGAACTAAAATGAAATGACAGCGTTTTTTTTTTTTATATGAAGCGCTTTATAAAGCGAGCGCGTTATAACGCGAGCGCGTTATAACGCGCTCGCGTTATGCCTAAATTTTTTTTCAAAAATTTTTGGCCACTTTTTGGCCCCCCATCTTTTTGCACTTACCCTTGTGTAAATCTCTTTTCAAATTTCCATCTATTGTTTTTCCCCATCATGAAGTCCTTGTTCTAAAATTGATCTGGATATTTGTGAACCCTAGGGTAAAACCCCTATTTTATCTCATACCTCAACCTCCAATTCTAGTCTTTCTACAAAGTCCAGTTCCCAACCTACCATTTCCACTGTCCATCACACCATTCCTCGTTAGCCACCTATGTCATGATTTGTTCCATTGGGAAATCTTTCTCTGCCTTTGTCGCCCAATCCTCCTGCGCTACCTACTCCCGCCATAATGTTTTTTAACATAGAGCAAGCATATTGCATTAAGATAGTGTTATTCGTGACAAAAACTTTGGTATTATATATAATTGGTACTATGACAAGATAAACCACTCTATTCTTCTATTATTTCTAGCAAAAGATTTTTCAACTTTTTTACTATTGCTTTAGATAAGATCTTGTAAACTATGTTGCATAGAGATATTGGCCAAAAATCTTCAAAGGTTGTTGTTATTACCTCCTTTGGGATAAGTGTTATGAATGTATTGTTTAAATCTTTAAGAAAAATTCATTTCTTTCTTGATTCTTCTACTACTAACCAAATATCTTTGCCAACAATATTCTAACATTTGTGAAAGAAGCTCATTGGGAAGTGATCTAGACTAGGATCTTTATCTGGATGTAGATGTGTGACAACTTGTTTTATTTCCTCCTTAGTAAAAGGAATCATTAGAAAATGGTTTTGATCCTTATTTAACAATTTAGGTATATTTTCCATGATTCTCTTTTGGTGCTTCAAATCTAACCCTTATTGATTGTTTAGATTATTCTGAAGTAGAGAACAACTTCTTCCTTGATTTTGTTGTCCTCCTTTATTAGTTCACCAATTTTTAATTTTATCCCTATAACTCTATTATGCATTTTATGAGCTTTTGTGGAGTTGTGGAACTTTTTTCTATTTTTGTCCCCTTCTTTGTGCCATATTTCCCCTGATTTTTGTCTCCAAAAAATCTCTTCCATTACCAAAATTTCTAAATATTGATCCATTAAATCTTTTTCTCTTTTATAGATTTCCTGATACATCCCATTTTGGATTACCTCTTCCCTTATATTTTTCATCCTTTCTTCTAATGTCTTTCTTTCTTTAAGGATGTTCTTAAAATGATCTTTATTCTAGTTTTCGAGGAATTTTTTCAAAGAAATCCTATGGGATACCATTAACTAATGTTGAATATCTTGGATTGACTATTAGATTAAAGATCTAGTCTAGCCATTGTTTGCAAAAACTAGAATTTTCTATAACTTTCAACAAGAATCTCTAATCCACTCTATCAAATGTTTTGTTTATATCCAATTTAGAATCATACTTCTTCTTGTAGTAGTATTTATCAAATGCAAGGCTTCTTAGGCTATTACCACCCTAACTAATATGGATCATCCAAGAACAAAACCACTCTATTCTTTTGCTATCATTTCTAGCAAAAGAATTTTCAACTTGTTTATTATCGCTTTAGATAAGATCTTGTAAACTATGTTAAATAGAGACATTGGCTAAAAATCTTCAAAGCTTGTTGTTATTACCTCCTTTGGCATAAGTTTTATGAATGTATTGTTTAAACCTTTCAAAAAAGTTCCTTTCTTTCTTGATTCTTCTACTGCTAACCAAATATATATGCCAACAATATTCCAAAATTTGTGAAAGAAGCTCACTGGGAAGTGATCTAGGCTAGGAGCTTTATCTGGATGTACTAGTGTGACAACTTGTTTTATTTTCTCCTCAGTAAAAGGAGTCATTATCTAAAATGGTTTTGATCCTTATTTACCAATTTAGGAATATTTTTCATGATGCTCTTTTGGTGCTTCAAATCTAACCCTTCCTGATTGTTTAGAAGATTATGAAATAGAGAACAACTTATTCCTTGATTTTCTTGTCCTCCTCTATTAGTTCACTAGTTTTTTAATTATATCCTTATAACTCTATTATACAATTTCTGTGCTTTTGTGGAGTTGTGGATTTTTTTTGTGGTTTTGTCCCCTTCTTTGAGCCATGTTTCCTCTATTTTTTGTCTCCAAAAAATCTCTTCCATTACCAAAATTTCTAAATATTAATCCATTAGATCTTTTTCTCTTTTATAGCTTTCCTAATTCATCCCATTTTGGATTTCCTCTTCTCTTATATTTTCCATCCTTTCTTCTAATGTCTCATTTTCTTCAAGGATGTTCTTAAAATAATCTATGTTTTGTTTTTGAGGCATTCTTTCAAAGAAACCCTATGGGATACCATTAACTAATATTGAGTATCTTGGATTGTATATTAGACTAGAAAAATTTAGTCTAACCATTGTCTGCAAAAACCAAAATTTTCTATAACTTTCAACAACAATGTCTAATCCACTCTATCAAATGCTTTGCTTATATCCAATTTTAGAATCAAACTTCATCTCCTAGTGGTATTTATCAAATGTAAATCCTCTTAGGCTATTATCACCCTGTTTATTATAGAGCATCCAAGAACAAAACCACTCTATTCTTTTGCTATTATTTCTAGCAAATAATTTTTAACTTGTTTACTATTGCTTTATATAGGATGTAAATTATGTTGCATAGAGATATTGGTTGAAAATCTCCAAAGGTTGTTGTTATTACCTCCTTCTTTGGGATAAGTGCTATGAATGTATTGCTTAAATATTTCAAAAAAGTTCATTTCTTTCTTGATTCTTCTACTACTAACCAAATATCTTTGCCAACAATATTTCAACATCTATGAAAGAAGCTCACTCAGAAGGCTATGAGCTTTATCTTGATGTAGTTGTGTAACAACTTGTTTTATTTCCTCCCCAATAAAAGGACTCATTAGAAAATCATTTTGATCCGTATTTACTTGTGTATTCAGAAAATGGAAATCAAATAAGGGATAAATGCATCAATGAACCTACTCCATATTCAACATTACATCAAGAGCAACTCACTATCCAAAGGAAATGAAACAATATTACCAAAGTAGTCCTTGTTTCCCTTGATATTTGGTAATGATATTTAATGTATAAATATTGATTGCTCATACCAACATCATAACATTACTCTCAAAATGTGTAGATAAAGGCTTCTTGATCATAGCATGCTCTAGGGGAAAGATGATATAAAGGATGCTCTATTTTATATGATCTAGGACAAATGGATGAATGGCCAAGAATAAATCAGGCATCAATTGCTAAGATCAAATGAGACATGGATCAAGGATGGATGGACAATATTAAAAGGTTATGGATGGACAAGATTAACTAAGACAACTTAAGGGAATGATAAGACCTATCATCATAAGGTTGGCCTAGGATTTTTAGATTTTTGTGCCAAGATGAGGATAAGTGGGAAAAGATATTTAATTAAATAAAATTATTTAATTAATTATGGGAGAAGGTGGGAGATAATAATTAATTAAATAATAAAATTATTTTATTAATTATTAGACAAGCTAGGGGAAAATAATTAATTAAATAACTAAAATTATTTAACTAATTATTGGACAAAGGGGAAAATTAATTAAATAAATTATAAAAATTTATTTAATTAATTTTGGCTAAGGAAAATGGATAAAATGAAATAAATAAATAAAATTTATTTAATTAATTAATTAGCTAAAGGGGAGGACAAGGTGACAGGAGATGACTAAGATGGACAACAAGGTCAAATCTATGTGTCTACATTACCAATTTAGGTATATTTTCCATGATACTCTTTTGGTGCTTCAAATCTGACCCTTCCTGATTGTTTATAAGATTCTCAAGCAGAACAACTTCTTCCTTGATTTTCTTGTCCTTCTCTATTAGTTCACCAGTTTTTTTTTGAGATTTTGTGGAGTTGTGGAAATTTTTTATGTTTTTGTCCTCATATTTGAGCCATACTTCCCCTAAATTTTATCTCGAAAAAAACTCTTCCATTGCCAAAAATTTCTAAATATTGATCCATTAAATCTTTTGCTCTTGTATATCTTTCCTAATTCATCCCATTTTGGATTACCTCTTCTCTTAGATTTTCCATCCTTTCTTCTAATGTCTCTTTTTCTTTAAGGATGTTCTTAAAATGATCTCTCTTCCATTTTTTTGAGGCATTCTTTCACATATTATAGTTTTTTAAATATTATAAATATTTTTTATCCTTTTTGATATTGTACCTCAACCCACCATTTTCTATATTGGTTGCAAATTTTTGATTTCTCATCCACATGTTTTCAAATTTTAATGGGCATCTTTTTGGCTTTTTTTCTTCTATTAGAAAGAGTTAAATTGAAAAGTGATCATATCCTAAAATAGGAGGAATGATACATTCACATGACAGGGGAATGGTTGCCCAATAACCACTACACATGAATCTATCTAGTCTTTTAGTTGTATTATTGAAGCCCATTCTTTGATTTATCTATATGTATAACCCATTCTTTAGTTTTATGTCTTAAAGATTTGCATTAGTTGTGAATTGTATGAAGTCTAGTTGTGCTTGATTCTTCATTCTCATCCCCCTTTTTTATCCCCATCATTTAATATAGTATTAAAATCTCCACCAATTATCATAAATTATTGGGGTTTGGATTTAATAGAGTGCTATATCTTATCAATTTTTTTTGTGTGTGCATACAACTGGTCCATATACATTAATCAAGAAAAAATGAAACTTAGTAAATATATAATTAAATTTACTTACTTGCCAATGTTGATCTTGGTTGATGACTTACATGTTGGTTGTTGAGGGTCTCCATATGGTAGCCATGCCTCCAAAAGTGACAATTGATTCAACAAAATATCCTTTCCATTTTTTGAGTTTGTAATCCATTATTTTAACTTGCTTCTTGCTTAATTATTTTCTTCTAGGAGTAATCTAGTAATATTTGATATATCCATTTGACATTTAACCAAGCATCTTTTGTTAGGGCTGCTTAGGCCCCTAAAGTTCCATGATGTGATCTTCATTGCTCATTGGAAAGGGGTATTCCTTTCCTAGATCTCAACATCATATTTATCTTCATTTGACCTTCTGCCTCCCTTTCTCTAACCAGTAATTCTTTATTAGATTTCCTTCCTTTATTTTTTTGTTCCCCAAAATTAGGCTTGTCAATTTTAGACATTGATTGGCTCATTCCTCTGTCATCTAAAGTATTGATCTAAATTTCCATCCTTTCTTCTTCCTCCTTTATTTCTCTTATAATCTCCCTTTGAAAATTTAAAAACATTGTAATGTTCTAAATCTTCTTATTATTTTGTGTTTGCTATATATCCTCTATTTTTCTCCAAAAGAATCATAGTTTCTTATCTCGTTGGTAATCCCTAAAAGTTCTAACACAAATTTGAAAGTATCCTTTTTGAAGAAATAACTTGAATCTCCCTCCTTTGGAAAACTTCATGTTTTGTTATTTTCCCATATTTCTACATCTGTCTAATTTTCTTCTTGATTTTGCTTCTTTTTCCCCAATATTAGGTTCTTCAATGTGGGAAATATTTTCTACTTTTTTTTGTTTTCTCTTTCTTTTATTTGATCATTCATGTTCCATTTTTCTAGGCTTTTTTCTATTGACCCCTCCATTTCAATTTTTTGGTTCCAAAAGTCTTCCCTTGATTGAATTTTGATTGATGGAGTAAGCTTTTCTTCCAAATTTGGGTATACACTGATATGTGCATATAAGCCAAATTCATTCCCTTTTGTTTAGCTCCTAGTCTTTTATGTAGAAACCCACACTATTCATTAAGTTCATGAACCTCCTTTTGTTATTTCTTCTTCTTTTCCCTATGATTCACATTCAATTTGATAAAACCCTCTTGGTAGATTTAATCATGTTCTGTCCCTAGATTTCTTTAGATCATTTTTTATTGGATCCCAAGTAGAGCAAAAATTTTCCCAACTCATGAAAAATGCCATATCTTTTAAATGGGAATTTGATGTTAGATAGGAAAAGATGACCTAATCAATTATGAATTAACTAGATCAATCTTTCCTATCAAACATTAGAACACAAGCCACCAATGACTCTATGCTTGGCTATCATCCTTAGAGAAGAGCCAAGTCTTGTTGTTGGGGGATCTGTTCCTTTGTTGCAAATATAAATGATTGATAAAAAGTGGGTTGATTAAATTAAGTAATGTGAAGATCTAATTGATTGATTGAGAAAAAGTTCACACAACTATTAAAGTTTCTAGGAAATAAGAGCATAATAGAAAGGAGCAGATCAAATGGAACCTGGCACCGGAAGTAGGAGTTGACTGGTCAGGACATTAGTGCAGGGTGCTAGAGTCCCTAGGATTCTATATGGTCTACACTTTTGTCCAATGATATATGTACTTGTTAGTTTGTCTTCCTATTGCTCCTCAATGTCAAAAACCCTCTGTTGTGATATACACATGTGCAAAAGGGGAAAATAGTTGTTTTGTATAGGGGCTTGCCTTGAAGTCAAACCCCGTGTTTGTGTTCCCACCTCCTCAACAAGAATGATGATTATGATAGAGATTGTGTGTTTGTGATGAATAGAGGCAAAAAAACTGATAAAGATTGTAGTAAAAAAATATAATGAAATGGTCTTACCATAAGCATGAAACCCTTGTTAGATTGATGTCGCAACACAAATCACACACAAGGAGTTGATGAGAAGGAAGAACCTTCCTCAAAGACCTACAAGTCTTAGTGCAATAAAAATAATAATCTTTACAAGTAGAGAGCTTTGCTAGAGAGAATCCATATCCTAGAAGTTGTAGAGAGCTTTTGTTGATAGACTAATCATGTATCCTTTTTCATTCATTCCTTTCCTTTCCTCTCTAAGTGAGGGAGAGAGAGATGCTTATATATGAGCCCCAAGTACTTTTTGGGGGCCCAATTGGGTAAGGCTAACAAGGTGTACCACTCAAGGCAATAAGGCCAACCTTCAAGTTCAAATTATTTTAGCACCAATGGTCAGGATGCTAGCATGATGCGCTAGTGTCCTAGTGAATTTTGTCCTCAAAAAGCCTATTAACAAGGGACTTAACCCTATTTCTTAGCAAAGTATTGAAATAGGCACATTGCAAGAGGAGATAAACACATGCTAAACTAAGTACTAAACCTAGCGTGAAATTGTAAGTGGCAATAACTTATGGCGCTACATTTAGCCCCCACTTTAGCGAGGTATTAACTTACGTTCATACGCACACTAAAGAACAAAGAAGTCAAATATCTTCACCAAAATGTTGAAGACGTAGAATGTTTCTAAGTTGAGAGATACGATAGCCCCCAAGATTAGGATTCTATGAGTCCATAATGCTTAAATAAAGAGGTTACACATACACAAGATACAGGGAAAAAATCACACATATACACGTACTCCTATATCTAAAAAGTTACCAAACACCAAATGAGACAAAATATTATATGGTAGAGCAACTATGGTTATCAAAGTAATATGGTCAAATCTGAACATACACAGAGCATACATGGAAAACAAAATCATGTACAAGGTATGATTCTTGGGCTAGCAAGTTGTCTTATGCTAGGAATTAGACAAAAAATACACATCATGAGCCACAGGCTAGTAAAATCCACTATTTACTAGGTGATCATGGATGCATAGCAAATGAAAACATCATAGGCTAGTAAGATCCATATATTTACTAAGTGAGTTCTATGTCAACAAGTAGAAAATAAAAACATCACAGGCTAGTAAGATTTGTAGATTTACTAGGTGAGCTTCATGTCAACAATATAAGAAATTACAGGGCAAGCAAAATGCATTGTGTGCTAGGTAACTCTGGTAAAGTGCTACAAAGATGATCAAAAGGTGTTGTGATAGCAAGACCAACCATGTGGTATGTGAAAAAAGTGAAGTGCATAGTAGAGTGTATGCCTCCACCTTAATGTTACTGTTAGTTTTTATTTCCTCATTGGAATATTTATTTTCCTATATTCCTTTGTTTTTCCTACACCTTTTATTAATCTTTCTTAGGTTCATAAAGCATGTTTAATTAAGTGAGTGGGTTATGAGGTGTCACCATCCTAAAAGGGAGCACCCATTATCTATTTTGGGAAGATACTTTGTTATCTTTAGGCTAATAGATGGTTTCTTTGTATTGGTTGGTGTTGCCACCTCCACCCTCTCCCTTTTCTATATAAATATGCTACCTAGCTTGTATTAGGCATATTTTTCTTTTGCATCCTCTTAATGCTATTTTTCTTCTAGAGTATTTGCATTAATCTCATGGAGACTAAATTTTTATTATTATTTTGATCTTGCATCATTTTCTTTCACAGTTTAATATCTATTCGTTTGCACTAGTTTTCTGGGTTATTCTTCTTTTCATATTCTAACATGGTGTCAGAGCTTTTATATGTGCAATTGTAGATTTTAGTTTCCATATTTGAGAGATTTTGGGGGGCTAATAAGATTTGTTACATGTTTTCCCAAAAACCCAATATACTCTTCTCTTGCATCTTCAAATGATTTGGAGAATTAGAAAAGTTTGATGGAAACATTTTAACCTCTAGGTTTTTTATATGTATTTTGTGAGATCTGGATGATTGCAACATTTCAAGTTATACTGGTGGCATTTCTAGTTGTTCCAATTCATCTAGGAGGCTCAATAAACTCAATATTGTCTTTTATTTCATTCGATTTGGAGATTGTTTGACACATTTGCGGAATGGGGGTTTCTTGCTCAGATCTTAAACTTAGTTTTTGTTCAGAGCATTTTCAAGCCAAAAGGACCTTGTCATTGTGTTTAGGAGGCTTCACAGACAAATTTTGATATAAAATTTGCCCAGTTCTACTACCAGGAGACTAAAAGGTAAAATAAAATTGTTGGAGGTGATTTTTGTAGTTTTATTAAAAATTTGTCGAAAAAATAAAAATATTAAAAGCAGTGTTGTGTTAAGTGTCGAGCGCTTAGCACTTTTTAGTGCCTTAAGTGCTTCATATATTATATGGGCCTTGACCCATACTAAAGGCGATTTAGTCTCCTTTAGTAGGTTGTAGACCCTCTAAGGGTAGCAGGTGCAGCTTCGACCCCTGTCCCCCTTTTCTTAAGGTCTTCAGCCTCTCCAATTTGTTCAGCCCTTATGGCCCCTCAATATTTTAACTCAACCTTAAGGATTGTAAACGTAGTTCATCCTTTGATGCCATTTAAATTTATTTTAATTTTTGACCTCCACTCTGGCCTGTGTGCCACTATATTTGGTGAAACCCTATATTTGGCAGAATCAACCATGGCAGTTTTGCTATAATTGGTGGATTTTGTCATAATTGGCCCTGACTATTTTTATCTGGAGTTGACTAATTTGACATAGGGTTAAAACCATCTAGTGATTTTCTAAACTTGGTGGGCCTCTTACTCTGGTGGCAGTTCCACCAAATCTAGCGAAGGATCACTTTTGCAAATCTGACCCATCTTTGTTGAGAAATGCAAATTTGAAGGTGAACTTCGAAGGTTGGTATCTTGGGCTCAAGACCTCCTTTCACTGAGCCTTTTTTTTATTTGGGCTATACTTTAACACTCTACATGCTAGTGTAGATGATTTTTTATTTCAATGCATAAGTTTTTCAAAAATTGCTGATTTTCACAAGTGACACTATGCAGTTCTCATTTTGAGAACTTTAGAAACTCATAACTTTTGCATACGACCTCGTATCAAGGTGATTTTTTTTGGAAATGCATGATTTTTTGAGTACTTCATAGTGGTGTTGATAGTTTCACTTGGTTTAATTCCTATGTTGTACTTTTAGCATACACTCATTTGATTGAGAATTTGTAAAGCATTGAGATCAAGTCCACTCAATATTTCTTGTTAGTGCAAGTTGTAAATGCACTAAATATAAAGTGCCAAATCATATTTGCTTGGGGGGTTCTTTGATTGAGTGAAAAAGGGGGGTTGTCCTATGTGTGTTCTCTTCTTTTCAACATTTCTTTTCTACATTTATTTATCATGGATCAAACAACAATACCCATATTAACTCGTTATAAGTACTTTGAGTGGAAATCACACATGAAAATCTACTTAAGGAAAGCTAAATTGCATAGGATAACAATGGGACTAGAAACCAAACCCGCTAAAGATGAAGATAAGCCTATGTGGTTTAACAAATGTGATGAGGCTTATGGAACATTCTGTTTGTCCATTTCTCTTGATTTGCTCTTTCACATTGAGTCTTTGAATTCACCAAATGAAATATAGAAAAAGCTAGAAACATTATTTGGCACACAAGATTCAATGAGGGGTCATATGTTGGAAAATGAACTAATTAGTTTAAGTCTAAGAAATTTCAACACAATTCAAGATATTTTCACAAAATTGAAATCATTAAGGCTGCAATTAAAATAATGTGGAATTGAAAGGAAAGATGAGCAACCGATTCTTAGTATTCTCTCAAAGCTAAGTTTAAAATATTCTATATTTGTTTCTACCTACTATGCTACTAAGGGTGCACTTGGGACATAGTTCACTATGATATTTTTGGATGATTTCACTATCTCTCTCACATGAGAGTAGGATAAGCTAATATAGATGGGCACTTTTAAATGGACTGTAAGTCACATGCCCTGGCTGCCAACCAAGGCACAAAAGAAGAGAAAGGACAAATTAGTAACAATATGGATAAGAAATAAAAGAATAGCAAGGAGAAGAAGGATCGGAAACAAGTTGCTCCAAAAGCAGCTAATGAGACCTCATCTCCAAATGGCAACAAGTCTAAGAAAGAGAAGGTCAAATGTGCATATTGTAAAAGACATGGTCATGATGAAGAAATAAATTGATCACTTGACACACATTCTTGAGAAGAATAATATCAGTGTTCCTAAATTTATAAAATAGAGTTCTAATGAGGGGTCTAACAAGGAAAAGGAAAACAATAAGGGGAAAGGAAAGGGCAAGGCCCTAGTAGCAGTTACTTCTTCACCATCCACTTGGGTTCTTGATTCGGGTGCTTCACACCACATGGCTTCATCTAAGGAAGAACTTGCATCTTTGGAGCCATCTACTATGCCTTCTATTTTGATGGGTGATGACACTCTTGTGGAGGAGTGTGAGAGAGGGTCTGTTTATGTGGGGGATGTCATATTCCATGATATTCTTTGTGTGCCCTCATTATCAACTAATCTCCTATAAGTATATCATATCACTTACACAGGTTCAAAAAAGTGGGTTGAGTTCACTCTTGATTTAATGAAGATTCGTGAGTTGCAAAGTGGTTCTATAGTTGCAGTTGGGAGAGCAGATCATCAATCATGGCTATATTTTTTTCTCACTTTGTTCTTGATCCTCCATCTGTTTTTCTCACGCATTTAGATGATGTGAGTAGATTATGGCATGAATAGTTTCACCATCTTAATTTCCACTATTTGTAGCAGCTCAACCAATAGATCATAGTCACAAGATTGCCTTCAGTCCACTTTTCAGGTGGTGTTTGTCATGTTACATTCATGGTAAGCATCCTACGGAAAAATTTGACAAAGGCAAGGCATGGAGAGCTTCATAGACACTGGATTTAGTTCATAGTTATTTGGATGGTCCATTTCCTCATCTATCCTTCAGCAAGGCTAGATTTGTTCTAACCTTCATTGATGACTTTTCTCGATATACTTGGGTGTACTTTCTCAAATAGAAGTCTAAGGTATTTGATCACTTTAAGGACTTCAAAACTTTTGTAGAGAAGCAATCTGGGAAAGCCATCAAATTTTTGTGCATTGACAATGGTGGTAAATATGCCAACCATCATTTTGAGCAGTTTTGCACTTCAGAGGAGATTGATTTGCAACATTCAGTTCCATACAATTCTCAATAGAATGATGTTATAGAATGGAAGAATAGGTGCTTGAAGGAAATGGAAAACTACATGATTCACTCCATTTTATTGTACCATAGTATTGGGCAGAGGCCATTCACTGTGCTTGTTATATCTATAACTATGTTCCTCGTTGAGCTTTAAAGGGAGTCATTCCTTTTGAAGCATGGAGCGGTCAACAAACATCAATTAAGTATTTCAATTTTTTGGTTCTCCTACATGGGCCCACATTCCTATAGAGAAACGGAAGGCCTTGGATCCAGAGAGCAGACCTTGCATAGTTTTAGGCTATCTTGATGGTGTGAAGGCTTATCGGTTGCTCCACCCTACAACACATGAGTTGTTCATTGAGAGGAGTGTTTAGTTTGAGGAGGGTTCTTTGAGCTCAACTCCTATCACTTCTCCACCTCCTTCTACTTTGACATTAGATTCACTTGGCCTATATGATAGATCTTCTGATGAGTTAGATTCACATGAGTAAAGTCTTGATGATGAGTCTTCTTTCAATGCTGAAAGAAATTCAAAGGATTCACCTCCTTCCTCTCATTTAGAGGGTTATGATTCTCCTCCAAATTCTTTGACTTTTGGTCCACTCTGGGCTAGACAGACCTTACAGTCTATAGGCGATTGGGTTGGGGATCCATCAGGCACTAGGTAGACTTGTTCATAATTCCAAGATGTTCCACATGTCTTCATTGCTACTACCTTTGATCCACGGTACTTTTGAGAGGCTTCATGCTATTCCTGAGTGGGATACAACTATGCATGAGGAGTATAATTCCTTGATGAGGAACCACACTTCAGATCTTGTCCCTTTTCCTAAGGTAAGAAAACTTGTTCGATGTAATTGGATCTATCAGACAAATTTTGCAGTAGATAGGTCAATTGATAAGCATAAGGCTTGCTTGGTTACCAAAGTATTCTCTCAGGTTCCTAGGATTGACTACTCTGAGACTTTTGCACTAGTTACCCAAATGAACTCTATTTGACTTGTTTTTGCCATTGCTGCAACCAATCATTGGGAAGTACACTGGATGGATGTGAAGAGTGCTTATCTTCATGGTGACCTTTAGGAGGAGATCTACATGGATCAATAATAGGGATTCATTCAGGATTCTTCACTTGTGTGTCACCTTCAAAAGTCTCTCTATGGCCTCAAATAGGCTGATCAAGCTTGGTATGCCAAGATGGACTCCTTCCTTCTGATAGTTGGGTTCACTCGGTGCCATTTTGATCCCAATGCCTACATTTTGTAACATGATGATTCACTCCTATTTCTAGTCATGTATGTTGATGACTTGTTGATCATAGGAGTTCTTTATTTGCCATTCAAGTAGTCAAAACTGCCTTTCATGATTGTTTTTGATGACTAACTTGGGCTTGTTGCATTACATTATTGGGATTGAGATCTCCTAGTCTACTTCCAAGATCACCGTCACACAATCCAAGTATGTTATAGTTTTTCTCTCATGGTTTCATATGGCTAATTGTAAGCCTACTCTAACTCCGTTTCTTTCTAGAGTCAAACTTGAGGCTCAGTGTACTTCACCATTTGTTGATGGAACTTTGTACTGACAGCTTGTTGGGAGTCTTATTTATCTAACCCATACCAAGCCTGACATTTGATATGTTGTAGGCATGGTCTCTCAATTCATGCAAGAACCCCATGAGCTACACTAGAATTCAACCAAGCAGATACTTCACTACATTTAGGGTACTCATAGGTTTGCAATTCACTACATAGTGTGCATTAATCTTGACTTTGCAGGCTACACAGATTCAAATTGGGCAAGCAATTCTTAGGATCGCAAGTCTACTTTAGGTTACAAATTCTCACTTGGTTAAGGGCATGTTTGTTGGTCAAGCAAGAAGTTATCTGCTATTACTCTATCTTCTACTAAGGTTGAGTATCAGGAGGTTGTGAATGCCTCCATTGAGGCCATCTAGCTTCAAAATATTCTCAATGAGTTTAGGATCCAGATAAGATAGCCATCAGTCATATTTTGTGATAACTAGAGTGCCATTCATATCTCACAAAATTTAGTCCATCATCAACGGACCAAACACATTGAGGTCCACATACACTACATCTTAGAGCTCATTCATGGCCATGTCATCAACCTTTGCTATTGTATGACTTCCGAGAAGGTTATTGATAGCTTCACTAAACCATTCACTGATAGTAAGTTCCTTCATTTGTGAGATTTGTTGGGGGTGCAGGAGGCTTCATCTTCTGAGGGGGCAATCCTCTCACTGGGAGTCCTGACTCTCTCTACTCTGGGGGTCTCTTCTCTCTCTATTTGACAAGGTTATTCTCTCTTTTCTGAGGGGGCTTCTTCTCTTTGAGGGGGATTTTTATGTACATGAGTACCTCGTTAGGTTTTATTTTTTGGGACCCATCTTTTTACCCACCTAAGCTATGCTTAAGGGGGGTGTTAGTGTAGGATTTTATTTCCCCAGGGGGATATTTATTTTCCTATATTCCTAGTTCTTTTATTAATCTTTCCTAGGTTCATAAAGCATGTTTAATTAAGTGAGTGGGTTATGAGGTGTCATCATCCTACAAGGGAGCACCCATTAGCTATCTTGGGAAGATACTTTTCTATCTTTAGACCGATAGATGGTTGCTTGCTATTGGTTGTTGTTGCCACCTCCACTCTCTCCCTTTTCTATATAAACTAGCTTGTATTAGGAATCTTTTGATTTTGCATCTTCTTAATGCTATTTTTCTTCTGGAGCATTTGCATTACTCTCGTGGAGACTAACTCTATGTTGTTATTTTAATCTTGGGTTAGTTTCTTTCACAATTTAATGTCTATTCATTTCCACTAGTTTTCCAGGTTATTCATCTTTTCAGATTCTAACACTTAAATTAATTACTAACACCATCAGGGAGCTCAATTGCCTTTAAGGTAGAGAGAGATATATACAAAAGAAGCATGAGAGATTTCTAGAAGCATATGCCCAAATAATATATCTCCAAAAGCTACATCATGATGGAAGGTTGCCCCTAGGATGGGAAAACTGAGGCGATGTTGTGGCCATGATACATAATGGCTTATGTAATCATGATATGATGTTGAGCATTGCAACATGGTGCCACATAAGTCAAGAAAAATCTTACAATAGCACAAAGGGATCTACTTGACTAGATTCAGTATATGACTAGTTGTATAATCATTTTTGGAACTGTCATCATCTTCTAGTGTGTAGAACTATGAAGATGGAGGAAGAAATATCATATGAAAGAAAAATAAAACTTTTGGGTCAACATGGAAGGATGCTAAATCATCTAATGCTTTGCATCATCCCCAAAAGGCATAAAATTACATTTACGACAAATGGAAGAATGAAGATACATAAAAAGGAATGTCATGATAGGTTTGTTCTCCTTGTATCCTTACACCAACAAGAGTGTCAATGGTCATCCAAAGAGAATTAAAAAATAAAATACATGCCAAGTATCACATATGGGGTTAACAATTCATAGAAGCATATCACAAATATTACACATGAGATGGAGTTACTGCACCTGTGAATCAAACTATAGCAAATCGTCTGCATCTAAATCTTTCTCATCATAAAGGGATGAGGAACAAGATGCTAGAGGGAATTAAAAAAAAATAGTACATGGAGCATCACTTGGTTTGTCACATGTAGGATCAGTCATTGGAGATGGATCCTCACGTAAGCCCTCAGAGGCCAAGTCCATCGATTGTGTGAAAATTGAGGACAACTCTAAAAAAATTTCTAATGTGTCTTCTGAATCACTATCAAAACATACCACAATTGGTGCTATGATAGTGCTAAAAACGGGGTCACAAGCACTATCAATCATAGAAGAAGATTGATAGAAGAATTTTTTGGACTCGTCGATGGTGAAGGTGGTGATTTCTTAGGAGGTCTTGGAAGGAGTTCAACTCCTGTAGCAAGCTAGCGAGCCATAGAATGACATCATCTCTTACATTGTTTCACATTTTGATTTCATCTTATATGGTTTAGAACATTTGTAGGGAGAAGCAAGGTGCTTCCCAACATAGGTTCCTTTTCTTCCTTTGCTCGAGGAGCAGGAGGAATGGAAGAAACCACTAGAGGTTGGGAGACAATGAGAGGGTTTCTCAAGGTGAGCTGTCATTCTCTCACAGCCTGCAGAATAAGCAGAGGTACCAAGACATCCGCAGATGATTGAGAAACCATAGGAAAAGCTCCCACATAGTGGATTGCTATCCTCTAAACTTTAAAGAGGTAGAAGGAACAAAATAAATTCCCAAAGTGTGGGGAGTTCTAGGCTATGCAAATTGTTTGCCTCGTGATCTTGAGTAGGATGGTAGAGGTGGAACCTCAACATAGACACCAGAAGTTCAGGGTTGGGAAAGGACTCTTGATTCAGGTTGTGGTCCATCCACCGCCTATAGAATAGGGGGAACTATCACAACCATAGAAGATTGAGGGGCCTTAAATGTAGTAGTCAGGATAGAATGGAAGGAGGCACCAATAGACAATTGAGCAATTCATCTTGCTTTAAATTTTTGATAAGAGAGAAATAGAACATCATTGTGAAGTTGAACATGCTCAACTTGTTGTGGCTAGAAGTAATCAAGTGAAAAGTTTCCATGGAGGGACAAGGACTGGACCCCACTATGATATACATTATGCACCTGTTCCTAAAATGGAAATTTTAAACACTTATAGATCATGGATGGGACCTCTTTCATGGAAGTGAGCCATGGATGACCCAACTTCACACAAAATTGGTCTGAAGTTGGAATGATGGAAAAAGACACATCTAGGACTTTTGGTCTAACTTGGACAAAAGGGTCAATGCATCAAGAGTAGGGCGATTGGAACTGTCATGTGCTCTGATCGATATTTCTAATTTCTCGTACTTATTTCAATACAACTCATGCACGTAGAGGAACTCTTCTGTAACTACATTTTCTAAGCATACATGATCAATGAGTACTCCCCTTGTGGGTTTGTTGTTAATCCTGGTGCTGGGCAAGCATCTACCATGGAAACTAGGTTGTCTAAGATTTTTTCTTGGTGATCAAAAGTTATGGAAGTAGGTACTCTATTGATAGATGGTTCCACAAGGTTAGCTGCATGGTGGGGCACTGGATTTGTGTAAATTTGCAAGTTTTGATTTGGTGGACCTATAAATTTATTTCCTTTTTCATTCTCACCGGCCACTTGAATAACATTATATTCGATTACATCTTGCATTTCATGCTTAAGATGCATGCATCACTTAGTGTTATGCCTCAGTGTTTGGTGATATTGATAGAAGGCCTTTAGGTCATAAGAAGAGGATAATGGTTTAGTAGTGTCAACATGGTGAATAAGTGGAAGCTGGATGAGGTTGTTATTAAGAAGTTGCATCATTATGGAATGCAGAGATTCAAAAAGCTAGGAAAAGTGTCAATTCTTTGGTCTAAACTTGTAGGGGCCACAACATAAGGTGTTCTGTCCATAATTTGTGATAGAATATTGTTGGAAGAGTGAGAGTTAATTTTGATTAATTTTTTGTTTTGTTTCTTAAATGATTGATATTATGGGACAGTGGCATCAAATTGGCCAATGGGAGCCAACGAGGAAGAACCCTCATACTAGCTAACCGACAATTGGTAGTCACAAAGAGCTGTACAAATATGCATAAATGAAGGATAACACATCAATAGTATTTTGTCTCAGATGTGTGGATGTAGGTTTCTGATGAAAACCCTTTGCACATCAGCATCTGGAAGAGGGCTTGGTAGCACCCTATAAAGTCATTCACTCTCTCTTTCATTCCTTGCTTACAATGAACCAAATTGGTAAATGTGACCTGAGGTCCAATATTGGCTTGGAAATGTTGGAGGAATTGATTGATGAGTTGTTGAAAAGAATGAATTGAGCTATCAAGTAAGGAGCAGAATTAATCCAAGGATTAGTCTTTTAGCGACCTAGGAAAGAGCATAGATACAAGGGCATATTTGAAAAGAAAGTCACTGCACAATGTAGTAATGGTTGACACATGGTTATTAAGGTCTCCTTTTCTAGTGTATTTCTCAAAACATGGTGCTTCAAATTTATCAGGCATTGGGATTTTTAAGATAGTGACTAATAATGGGCTTTGAGTGTAATAGGATGGGATGGTAGGTTTGGGTTGCCTTTGACTTATGTTTTCTAATTGTTGTGGTAGGAGTTGACATTTTGTAAGAGTTGTTTGATTATAGGATCAGAAGGTGGAGTGAGTTGTGAGTGGCTAGCATATGGAGTGGAGCTAACAAGAGGTTGAGAAACAATGTGGCTAGCATTTTGGTAAGTGAACTACAAATGAGACTGTCTCACAATATGTTGGGAAACATATGGATTGGCATTTTGATAGGTAAATTGGAGACCAGAGGAAGGTGGGATGAAGCTATATTGGTTTATAAGGTTCCCACTTGTTACCCTAGAACTAGTGTTGGCATTGTTACCAGACTATGCAATAGTGGTGACAATGGAAGAAGTGAATGTTGAAATAGAAGATGTCGACATGGGTATTGACACTTGCAACCCCATTTGGTTTTGAGAGGACATGTATTGAGGACTTATACATAGCTAGTTGACAACATAATGTTATTATCCACTATGTGAGCTTAGCTACGTAGAACTTCCACAGCTTGTGGATCATCAAGTAATATTTTTTTGAGATTCTCTATGAGGGAAACAACTTCCCTGGCAAAATCTTTTGTGCCCAAGAATTTCTAGAAACTAGCCAGCTCCCTGTCTAGCTTCTGAATTTGGGCCTCAGGATTAGGGCCATAGAGTTGTCTATCTTAAGAGAATCATGAGAAGGTTGTGTCTCGGATATCATCGACAAGGTGGGAATGTGATCTAAAGATGGTTGCATTCTGGAACTTCCTGGGATGAATAAGTTAGTGAATTTGGGTTCCGATGTTGAAACACTGGAGCTACTTAAAGCACATGAACCCATTATAATTCGATAACTTCTTCTTGTATGGAATTTGTATTTAGAGAACCAATCTATAAAACTCATAAAGTAATTACATGTTTTGGAACACTCATGTACCCCTAGGAAGTGATAGAGAGAAGAAAAGTGATGACAAGACGGATATGCTGATGATATGTTGGAACAAAGAAAGTTTTGTTGATGTTTTTTTTAATTTTATTTTTTCTTTCTGAACTAAATACACAAGATAAAATAGGATATGCAATAGAATACTCTAATCAATTGATCAACTAAATAAACACAACAAAGACAAAGAAAGTTGCAAGCACATCAGGTTCACCAAAATGTTAGAGGGGAAAAGATGACCTAATGAATTATGAACTAACTAGATCAATCTTTCCTATCAAACATTGGAAAAAAAGCCACCAACGGCTCAATGCTTGGCTTTTGTCCCTATAGAAGAGTCAAGTTGTGTTGGTGGGGCTTTGTTCCTTTATTGCAAAGATGAAAGATTGATAACAAGTGGGTTGATTAAACTAAGCAATGTGAAGAGCTAATTGATTAACTGAGCAAAAGTACAGAGAACTGTTACAGCTTCCAAAAAATAAGAGCAAGCCAAAGTCCTTAGGGTTCTCTATGGTCTATACTTCTATTTGATGATATCTATACATGTTCCTTCATCTTTCTGTCACTCCTCAATCTTGGAAACCCTCTGTTGCGATCTGCACACATGCAAAAGGGGAAAATGGTTGTGTTGTATAGGGGCTTGCCTCAGTCAAACTCCGTGTTGGTGTTGCCACCTCCACAACAACAACAATGATGATGATGATAAAGAGTGTGTGTTCATGATGAATAGAGGCAAAACAATTGATAAAGATTTCTGTAGTAAACAAATATAATAAAATGGTCTTACCATAAGCATGAAACCCTTGTTGGATTGATGTTGCAACACAAATCACACAGAAGGAGTTGATGTAGAAGGAAAAAGATTCCTCAAATACTTGAAAGTGTATTTGTAATAACAATAATATTTTTTTACAAGTAGAGAGCTTTGCTAGAGATAATCCATATCCCAGAAGTTGTAGAGAGCTTTTGTTGATAGATTGATCATGTATCCTTTTTCATTCATTCCTTTCATTTCCTCTCTAAATGAGGGAGAGAGGGTTGTTTATATATGAATCCCAAGTACTTTTCTGGGGCCCAATTGGGTAAGGCTGATAAGGTGCATCACTCAAGGCAACAAGGCTGACATTAAAGTTCAAATTCTTTTAGCACCAATGGTCAAGACGCTAGCGCGGGGAACTAGTGTCATGGTGAATTTTATCCTCAAAAGGATCGTTTACAAGGGACTTAACCATGTTTCTTAGCAAAGTATTGAAATAGGCACATTGCAAGTAGAGATAAACACACATCCTAAACAGAGTGCTAAAACTAGCGTTATTATGAAAATTTTCCTTCATTTTTTTTCCAAAGGGATCCTATTCACTCCTATAGCAACATATATGATAATTCTTTTCTTGATTTTGTCCATGTCTTTCTTTTTTTATCTTGGATTTGGTTTTGTATCCTATTTATTAGGGCCTTCCTGTGCCTTATGTTTTTGCTTTTTTAAATTACATTGTCAGTTATTTTGTAGAGTAGAGCTATTTTTACATTGAACAATCTTTAGTTTACTATAAATTATGATTTTATGAAAATGGTACTATTAACATCATATAACATTTAATTTTTTTAGTAATTAAATTTTATATTAGTTAAACAATATTAATAGTTTAAATGTGTGAATACAATCCATAATATTTTACACTATAATCTTCATATATATATATATATATATATGAAAGAATAGTTGAAAGAAAAATTATTTAGAGCCCACATTTATTTTTAAATACAAAAACCTTAACTTTAAAATAGATAAAATATGTAGCAAATAGAATAGCTCTAATAAAATAAAAACCAAAACATAGCTACACATATTTTAAAAAATGCTAAAATTGTTAGTGTGAAAACATTCTTTATCTATCTAGTTAGCTTTTAGCTTGTTTAGGTTAGTCCTATTCACACATAGCTTAAATTTTACTTAGCTATTGTACTTATATTTTTGAGACACCTATTGCATGCAAACTTCCCACGTGCTCAAACATGTGTTACTTGAGCTAGACAAGTGTTGCACATTTGGAGGGTTGCTTAGTCATTGTGTTCGACCAACCTCCTCATCCTTGCCTATTTAAGAAAGGTTTCTATGTACATTCTATTCATCTTTTGGCAATATTATTTGGCTTATTATGTGTGCTAATAGCTTGTGGTTGTATTCTTTTCTGTTGATCTTGGCTAATCCCAACAAAAGCTAGTATAGATATTTTAAATAAATCTATCTAAAAAAAATCCAAGAGATATCAATTTAAAGTTATTTTATTTACTTTTGAGTTATTTTATTTTACATTACAACTATTTTATTTAATATATAGTTTAATTATAAAATTTTATTTATGTTTCTTATGTTGTGTTTATTATTAACTATTAATATTTTGACATGTAAATGACTATCGAATTTAAGGTAAAAGGTAAGAGTTTTTGTTAATACACTCACACCATTACACTCCATGGCATTAAATCACACAATACAAAAATTAATGATTTGGGACATTATAAAAGATGAAAATATAACATATAAATATAAAAAAACCAAATATATATTTATTTTACTAGCCTTCTTTTGGAAAACTTTGGGTTTACATTAATGGAGAAAAAATTTGAAGATCAATTTGGCTGTAGAAGAAATGGGGATTTTACAGATTAAAATGTACACCAAAATTAGTTAGCCCTGGTAATTGTTGATTTATATTTATTTTTTCCTTAAATTTGTATTTTTAAATTTTTATCTGACTTAGATTTGTCTTTCTTTTTTATTTTTCTTATCATAAATTTAATTTTAATAAAATAAATTAAGCCACTAAAAACCCTTTGATTTAACTCTTGCAGGAAGAAATCTTTGTTTAACCTAGCTGAGTTCTTTGTTTAAGGAAATTTAATTTAAAAAGCTTTTTAATTAAACATGAATTAAATAAAGTTAAAAATAAAAATTTGTGTCCATATATAATAATTCCAAAATAAATTAAAATAGCTCTTAAGAAAATAACATAATTCCAAACTATATTTCTTAACTTTTTTTAGATAAATGTATTTAAAATATCTATACTAATTAATAAAATATAAAACCCATATTTTTAAAATTAATTAAAATTTTAATAAACTTTAATGGTTATTGAACCCTTGCCAACCTATGCTTGTCACAAGCTATGCTTCCTACAACCTAAACTTTCATTTGGAGTAGGTATTCAAAACGGTAATAATTTAATAATGACAGCTTGGGAGTGTAACAAGATTCTTTATCGTAGGCCGACAGCTTGTTTCTCATTTCTAGGTTCGCTCAGGTTTTTAGGGGAGATCTGGTATAAATATATTAGTAAATAGAGACCTTAATTTAAGTCTGGGAGAATTTCGAAGCCATACATTCGAAGATTGAGAAGGAAGAAGTAATTTCAAGTATAGCAACATTCTCAACAGGAAGGGATAGAATCTCTCTTATCTGGTATTTTCCTCACAACATAAAGCCAAGATTTTTTTACTTTTTCTTTTTCATTCCTTTCTATGGTTGTAACATATATTCTCTCCTTCTGAGTGTTATAAATGTTGTTGAAGTCATAAAAGCAGCTGTGTTTCAACTTGTATAATCTCTGGTTGTCTATGAATCCATTAAAAGCTTTAGCAGATGCACTGTACAAACCTAGATGTAAACATGGTAAAACCTAAATGTAAAAGAAGCTTGGGATAAAACTAAGGAACAGCAAAATTATATTTGATACAGAACCAAAGAGTGTAGAGGTAATACTTGCATTGCCTTGCTTTACACAAAACGTATAGTTGTAACACAATCCTTGAAGGAAACACTTAATCGTAAGGAGACTTAAACACAGCAAATATCATAAAAGAATGCAGATGTCATAGTTTTCGAAATTTACTTTGTTTTCAAAGCGTATTATTATGATAATTTGCGTTATCCATTAAATAGTAAAACATGGTAAGGTTTCACAGGATCTCAGAGCAAATAATGACTATATAGATTTTATAATTAAGAGGCTTAGTTCGTTACAGTAGAATTTAACCTAGAAAGTAGATAGCATGCCCAATTTTTTTAATTTACAAGTTAAATACTTCTATTTGACTATACTTTTTTAAAAGTAGATATCTTGTTTTGTAGTTTTTCTCCATCTTAATAATGAGATTGGACAACCTAACCAGTTTTCTGTCAAAAGAGTTCTATAACCAGTTTGCAGTTTGCAGTGTGTAAATCCTATAATCTTTTAAACCCCATCCAAGAATATCTGAATGTTATCCAAATAGACCTTTTGAGATGCTAAATATGAATTCAATGGTTACTGTCAAGAGGGAATTGTTGACCCAGCCAAAAATCTTCAGATTTTCATTTCCAAATCCTCAAACCATCATGTATGACTTCATTCTGAATCAGAAACATAATTCCAACCAACTTCAACACATTTATAGTTTAATTCAAGGAGGTTAGCAAATTCTACACAAAGAGGATTGTGTTGGTCCCATGCATCATCTCAAAAAAGAGCAAGGTCACCCTTCCCCACAATCTAAGAAAGACCAGTTTTATTCAGATTACTATCCAACTTTATTGTTTTCTATATATGAGAACCCTTGCAAAGGATTGGCATCCTAGAAATGAAAGTACAATTCTCCAAATACAGGTGCTTGAGCTTAAGAATTATCCCCCATAACACCTATTCCTTCACATACCATCTCCAATATAATTTGGCAACAAAAGCTATGTTCTTAAGGAGAGAAGATGTCATACCTAATCCACCTCTCTTTAGGCTAAAAAAATTTACCCCAGAATTAACCAAATGTCATTTCATTTTCTCTAAATTTTCTTCTCAAAGAAACTTTCTCATTCTATGGTCCAAATCATGAAGGATGCCTTTTGGAGTCACAAGAGCTATAAATCTATAAACTTGGAGAACCTGAGTCATGGCTTTAAGAAGGACCATCCAACTAGCCAAAGAGAGTTACCTATGTGTCCAATGACTAATATGACAAGTTAAACAAAATCCAACATAACATTCTAGTATTTTTCCCAAGGCAAGTAGGAGAAATAGGGACAGCCAAATATTTGAAAGGAGGAGAAGCAATCTTGAAAGGAAGTATATATTTACAATTTGTTCTTGAAGATGAGGGCTACCTCGATCCACACCTTGCACAATGTAAGTGGATCAAGATTTATTGTTATTTGTTTAGAGTTAATCTTTTCATGCAAATTTGAACTTGCTATATTAAATATTTAGAAATGTGTTTAGGTCTAATATCTAAACATGGTGGTTCTAATAAGCACTATTATATTTTATTGTGCTAGGTATGGGAGGCAACTTGTTCTCGTATTTTGCCTTAGTCAAACCCTTGGATTGGTTTAATGATTTTGCACAAGTTGGAAGATATGCCAAGAAAAATATAGGTGTAGATTATAATGCTAAGTACTTTTTTAATGCAAATGCTAAGTGGAGATGCCTCCTCTTGATAAGTCCTAGATGATCAAAACTAATTAGGATTTATCCTTTTATATAACACTCTAGTGTGCAAATTTGAATATTTCACATTTGAGTCAGCAAGTAATAGTTGGATTCAATTAGCTTGGGTCCATATTTCAATTTAATTATAGAAATTTAGAGGTCAAAGACACAGCTACAATTCTAAACTAGGTTTGAGTACTACACCTATTTGTTTGATCCAAAACAAGGGATAGGAAATCTAGAGATTACATTTGGATCCTTTCTAAGATGTGTGGATTAGGTTCAATCAAGGCTTAGGTAATTGTAACTTTCATGTAGAAATATGCCACATGTACACTGTAACTACCAAAATCATGTCCCTTGTGTTTTCCCTTCTTTAACCCCCAAATTGTGTTTCCAAACCTCACATTTTTCTAAGAAGCCATTTCAGATCCTCCTATTCTAGGTTTCCCCATAGTGCTTTTGGGTCACTACATAGTGCTTCTGGGTCACCCTAAAGTATCTCTAGATTGTCCAAGTGACCCTAATTGGAAAAAGGGGTGAACCTCTCATTTTGGATGCATGAATTAATTCATAATTTTAGCTTTTATTCTTGATTTTAAACCCATTTTTCCTCACATTTTTTCATCTCAACCCATCCTTTTTCTTACTTTCTTTCCTTTGTGAACTCATAATCAAATCTTGTCTCTTATAAATTGTTTCTATTTTCTCTTTGTGTTCACTCTTGTTTTCTTTTATCTTTCTTCTTATCTCTTTGTCTATTCATGGAATTGTTTCCATTTTTTCTTGAGATAACTACTTTTAATCTTATCTCCTCTTTTGTTTCTCTCATTTCTACCTATAAATACCCATTCATTATTCATTGTTTATCATCACTGTCATTCACAAAATCTTCTTTACAAGCTCCTTCACAAGCTTCTTCTAGATATCTTCATAGTTTGGATATCTCATAAAAATCTAGAAATCCTCCTCTTTGAGAAATCTCACAATATTGTTCACAAGTTTCTTCATAGGCTTTTGAGTCTCTTAGTTTATTTCTTTTAGTTTTAATTTTAGTTTTTGCAAAGCTTCAAAGCTTTCTCTTTATATTATTGCCTTAGCCAAGCTTATGCACAGTATCCCCTCTAGCTTTTTATTCTTGCACAAAGATCACGTGTGCCCCATTTTCCCTTCAAATTTGTTATTGCTTCTAAGCCATTTTTAGCTCCCTTACATCTCCTTTTTATGCCTATCTATAAAAGGAGGACCCCATTGCTAAAGAAGAGCAGATAGTTGTTATAGGACCTCTGATGACACATACTAGCATTGGTGCCCATTATTATGGGTTCTTTATTGCTTTATTCGTAATTAGCTCACATTTTTCTCTTAAAGAAGTAAAATATTGTCTTGTCTTTATCTTGATAGGATTAAGGTAGAGTAGAGTTATTTACTTTTTAGAATAATTACCACCCTCTAGTTGAAGAAAGGTATAGATAAAAGTATCCAACATTTATCTTCTTCATGGGTAGTAACTATATCTTGGGATTGTTAACTTTGCAATTGAGAATTTTAAATTTTAAATCTAGAGGACTAGATAATGCCCACAATCTAGTCTAGAGGATGAGATTGTATGTATGATATAGTCTAGGAAGGAAGAAGTTTTGAGAATTGCATTGGTGTTAGTATGGAGTGAAGGATTAAACATAATACAATGTTAAATACAAAATTAGGTCATTCACTGCAGCTAAAAAATAAATTATAAACTAAGAGAATATGTTAACAATATCCAAAAAATAACATTAAAACATAAAGTGAAAGAGTGAAATATACACTTCTTTACAGTTTATTATTGGATATTTATTTCTTCAATAACCTTTCATTCAACTTATTTATTTATATAAATAAATTATTTTTCACCATAATTAAATCTTTCTATCATCTCCTTAAATTTCAATGAGCAAGTAATATAAGTTTAATTTCTTCAACTTTATTACAAGGCTTAGTCTAACTTAGAATTTGATTCCTTCTAAATAGTTTTACTCATTTTCTGTCTACAGTATTTAATTCCTGCTAGAGAACTTTAGTTATTTCGTTGGACTACAAATTAATGGTCATAAAACACCGGCAAATCAAGAAATCATAATTACTTTTGACTATATGGTCTTCCTCATTTTCCCAGCATTTTCTTTTCGAACACAAAGGAAAACAATCAAAGGGATATTAGATATAAACATAAAGGAAAACTAACAGCACCAATTGTTTATAATCACTGCTTGTTTTATCTATCATCACTACAAAGGTCAAACCTAGGAAGACAAACAAGTTGCAAAGAACAGTTATGTCCGATAGCAATCTCTCACTACTTCCGCAGTGCTTTGTAATGTGAAAGTCTCAGTCTGAAGGATATTGAAATCTCTCTTATCCATTATATATCCATGGCCCTAACTTTCTGAAGTGATGTGCTAGTTTTTCGTCAAAGGATAAGGAATAGAATGATTGACATATCCGTTTGCAGTGCTAACTTGCTTTCTTACATTGTGCAGACTTTACAATAATGGAGAATCTTAATGCCAATGTGTCTCATGCTCAAGTTAAAGCTCCGTATAGTACTGCTTCTGAGATAGCAGATCCTAATGCTGAGGTGAGGCTTAGTGGAAAAAAAAAGGAAAGATCACAAGGAGAATTCTTGTGAATTGAATGATACTGAACTAGCAGACATGCTAATCAATCTCAGTAGGAGGAGGGTTGATCGAGACACTGTTGCAGGAAGTGGTGGTAATAATGGCATGGAAAACCCTAACCCTCAGACATCTCATGGAAAGCCCAACATAAAAGACAATATTAGCAGCAGTGGGGGTAGAAAAAGTCGCCGATTCATTGGACTCACTAATGACCGTGGCAATTGGCAAGCCAATATATGGTATTCTATTATTTCTCCTGTTATTCTTTTGTTTGATGCTTAACTTTTAAGAAAAAAATAATACATTGAACACTATATCTTTCTTCAAGAAAAATGTCTGCAAAAGATTTTTATATCAATCTTTCAGGTCATTTTGTGTTCCTCATAGTTAGGGTGAATCCATATTTCTGTAGATTATTTTCTTTATGATTCAAAAGGTTGATTTGAAAAACTTTTGGGTGCTATTAAGATGTTTTGAATTCAATAATAATGGATTGCTATAAAAGTGTCTAACATACAATATGTTTCACTGCATAGAACTCTTTAATAATGTTGGAATGCCATTTCTCTACAGGCTTAAGGATGATAAACGTCAAGTAAACCTTGGTGAGTTAATAAGATTTTTTTTGTTAATTTATTTGACACTCTACTTAAATATCATCCACTTTAATGATCAAACAATCACTAGCAATTTTACACCCCATTTCAACAAAAAGTTGTAAATATTTCTCCTATTTTTATTGGCCAAAATTGACCTTTGACTGTTGAAGTGAATGATATTTAAGAATAGCCTTTACTTGAATGTTGAGGAGTTTTTTATTAAAAAGGGTAAAAAGCAGAAATATTTTTGTTGTTTTGAGAATAATATATGATACTAATATTTTTAAAGATTTAAAGATAGAAATTATCAATGAAAAGATCTAATCCAGGTTGAGTCAAGCAATTTTTTTATTACAATTATTCATTGAAATGTACCTTTAAAATACTATGACATAACTTACTATAAGTAAAATTATATATTATCCAAATATATATCCTCACAATTCTATATAAATTTTGACAGTCTATCCAAAATCTCTCCTTTTATATGATACAATCATTTTAAAATTTTGATTTTATTTTACGATAAAAATATTTAAATATGGCCATACAGCCATCAAATTTAGGCCCTAAATCCAACCATGTTATTTGTGATCTATTGTCAAGTCAACTCCAAATGGTATTTAAATACCCAAGACCTTGGGGAGCAAACCCAAAACTCAAGCCAACTCCATTACTATGTGGGCTATCTTAAATTCTATTATTATTATCACTATTATTATTATTTGATATTTTTCTCTTTTATTTTAATTTCAGGTCGATATTTTATTGCTGAGGCTGCAGCAAGGTCAGTATTGTAACATCTCTCCTTCATATTTTACCATTAGTATTGGTGGCACGTAGTTTACTGTATACCTGATATAAAAATTTACTATACAGGTCCTCATACAAAGCTATGCTAGTCACACGTGACCAACGTAGGAAGTTAAATTATCCCGAAACAGAGTATGACAAGAGATGGATAGAAGAAGTAAGTTACAACAATTTTAAAATAATAATAAGTATGATAGTTCTTTACATAGTCAACCTTATGTATTTTCATGGCTTTTGCAGTGGAGAAAGAGGTGTCTAAGGTCAATGTGAACAAGTTTGTATATGAGCTCCAACAACAATCTAGCAACTATTCAGAAGGTTGCACTAAAGGATTAAGTGATGAAGCTGGACATAAACTTCTGATAGATAAAAAGAAAATATTGAAGATGGGTGGACATTGACATTTCATGTTGTGTATAGGTGTTTGAATACATGGATTTTACTTTAACATTTGTGGTCTTGAAACCACCTGCTTCCAAAAAGTCTTTTGAAACTTGAAAGTGATTTATAGTTATTTAATATTAAAAAAAATTGTCATAAACTAATTAAAATAGTTTAAGACAGTTGTTTGAATGTGCTTTTGTTAATTTGATCATATGAACATTTACACTCTGTTTAAACATCAATCGTTTCAATGATTAAATAGTTAATTAGTAAATATTTGTCCTTTTTTATTGGCCAAAATTAATTTTTGACTACTAATTTCTTGATGAAAATTATTCCATATGACATGCCTTCTACAACTAAATCATAATTGATTGGTTTCAGCTTTTCTTTTGTTTGGGATCCAAATTTTTTGTATTAGAATATCAAGATCACAATTTTTTTTTTTTTTTTTTTTTTTCTGTTAGATTTTGATTGAGATTTCCCTTTTTTTCATTCAACGTTGTAACGACTTTTCTATGCTTTGTATGGTTTCACGTGAATAGCCAGTATATTGTCGTGCTGGCTATACAAAAAAATCTTTAAGTGTTTGCTATTGAAAGACGCTACCAACTAGGTTATACATGCATATGTTAATATGACTGGTTAAACTCTTTCAGCCCCTTAATTCAGCAATGTAGCTGCAACCGAACCACTGACTGCATTTTCATGGAGAAACAGTTTAATCACTATGAATTCGATTGGTGAGATTTTTCTATTCGAAATTAGGAGACTGAAGAATGGAGATCCAGGCAATGTTTTCAATTGGTTAACCGTGGGCAGTGAGTTTGATTCGTTTCACGGTATTGGGTTGGCTATGCATAAACTATATAGGCAACGCACATATTAATATTTTGACTTTCTACCAATTTTACTTGATTAAAGTTAGTCATCTAGTTAAACTTTTCCCTTTTATATAGGCAGCCTGCTAATTAAATTTTTGTAATCTGTGGTGTATAGATGTAATGAATCTTTGGTGTAATTTATACTTTTATGTTTTCTTTGAATTAATTTATAGATTTCATTGGATGGTTTTGAATAGGTTTCTAACTATTCTTAGATTAATTTTTTGCAACTTGTTGATATTGGAAACATGAATCTAAGTTGATATCTCTTTGTCTGAGAATCAAGGTTAAGGAAGCAGCCTGCTAATTAAATCTTTGTAATCTGTGGTGTATATATGTAATGAATCTTTGGTGTAATTTATACTTTTATGTTTTCTTTGAATTAATTTATAGCTTTCATTGCATGGAGATCAATTGTTTTTTTGAATAGGTTTCTAACTACTCTCAGAGTAATCTTTTGCAACTTGTTGATATTGGAACCATGAATCTAAGTTGATATCTCTTTGGCTAAGAACCAAGGATTGAGGAGTATCCATTCGGGTGTATAATCAAGGAACATACCATCACCCTCACCAATTGTAATCAACCAATTGAGCTACAACACATTGGGTGAGATCAGTTGGTTTTACCGAACATTAAAATTGAACTTCTAATTTTCTTTTTATCTTTCTAAAGATTTTGTAAGTTATATATATACAATTTTCTTATTTTTATTTAGAAGATAAAAGTATGTTTTTTTTCGCTTATAAATTTGGGTAAGGCACCTAGGAGCTAGAAAAAGAGTATTTTTGCTTAGATTGGTAACTAGGAGTTCACTAGATTCATTCTAATTTTTTGAACCATCCTCAATAATGCATATTACAACATATTGAATAGATCTAACGAGAGAAATTGACTTTCAATGTGTAATGCGAAAAATTCTTGTTCCTTATTGTTATTGCGAGCACTTGTTTTGTTGTGCCCCTAAGCACCTTGGGATATTCACATCCTTCAATCTTTCATTTTAGTTACTATTCTTATATCTAGAAGATCTTAGATTAAGAACATGTAGAACCTTGCTTCTACATTTTATTTTTGGTTGGGGGTAGTTTGTTTTGGTCAGGGAGAGGCTTGTTGTGAATTTTTAGTGGGCCATCATTTTTTATGCACAAGGGCTGCCACATGGAAGCCTTTCACAATGCTTAGAGGTTGTCAGTTCTGAAAAATTATGCCATTGCATGCCTTATCTGAGTTATCGCTCGATGGGGTTGCATCACCAAAGGGTCTTAGTGAAAGAAATAATGGTAGCAGGATTGTTGATTCTTATAAATGATGTGGACATGTAGATGTATCACACATGTTGAAAAGTTGTCAGTCCCAACAACTTTTAAATAATGCGGCATTGGTTGGAGATGGATGAGTCACTTTAGAGTGGGCCCCGATGAATCAAAAGACAATAGTGCTTTGAGGATTTTCCTCAGGATAGGTGGCAACTCCATGCTTGTTCTTGAGGCTTAGACATTGACACCTAGGTGTTGCACCATTGGTTGATAGGAGTCACTTAGCTCAAATAGTGGGCCCAGTTTCTTTTATGATTCAAATCCAAGGAGACAACAAAGAGCCACATGGCACAGTTGTGCTAAATTTTGAAATAAAAATGCTATTACTCTTTAGTGTTGTGCTATTGGATGAGGCGGTGACTCAAGACTCAAAGTGGGTCCCTTTTTCAAAGGAGGATACACTCCCTCAGCTTCTTTCTCCAACAATGTGTCAATGCTGTGCAAATTCTTGGGAGTGGTAGATTTGATGCGCTTCCTTTGTTGCGCCATTTGTTGTTGGTGTTGAGTCATATGTTGTGGGTCCCTATTCCTCTCTGTGAAGTTGATGAGAACACAGTGATACTAAGAGGAGGGTGAATTAGTATCTAACAAATTTTTTTGTATTAAATATAGTGTATGAAAAATGGTTACAGCTCTGCCATAGCAACCATTACATATTGTTTGTCTTTAGCTGATTTTTATCTAACTATGCTTAATAGTTTGGATGCTTTGCTATATATAGAACTTTATAACATCGGCATATTTATCAGGTTTAACTATCAGCCAGTATATACAAATATTGGTACAACAACCACTATATACAAAATTGATCTATCAAATTTGTAATTGCCTATTATCCCTATCAGCATGCTTGCCATTATAACCTCTATTGTACTCTTCAACAACCCCTGGTTCTGGGTCCCCCACAATAGCATGTGCACTCGAGCTTGTTGGTCTCGTACATGGACGTCTCTGGGCTTGCCTACACCATTGAACACCCCTCTGAATTCATTTAGAACTCTCACGAAAGCATTGGCTTCTCCTAGGTGTAGTGGTGGGTATGCACACACTTGACTTCCTCTCTAAATACAATCACTGAGCCCTCTCTAAAGAGTTGTAGGAACTTTTCCATGGACCACTCCATGTGTAGAATAACCTCTGAAATAATATTCAAAACATGAGTCATTTTGAAGACTCAGTAAGTACCCTTTTACACCCCTAAAACCTATCTGTATTTCTTGCCTTCCATAAGTACCATAAAATTTCAGTGGTTAAATAATTCCAAAACATGTGCAAATTCTTGTTCAATTTTCTAGTATTAAATAATATATCTTTCCAATAAATCTTAGCATTTTCATCCCAAATTAAAAGATCATTGAAAAATATTTTCCAGATTTCCTTTGCATAAAAACAGTCAAAAAGAATATGCCTTATAGTCTCTGGGGTCCTGCATATGTGACAAATGTCAATATCAACATAATTAATTTTAAATGGTAATTTCTGCAATAAAATAAGCCATCTGAAACAAGCCTTCTTGGGCTCTCTAATGCTATTCCAAACAGAGCCAAAAATTTTATGCCAAACATCCATGGGGAAGTTAGTCCCCCAACAATGATTGGTATGATCTAAAACAGAGATTTTACTAGTTAATTATTTATAAATTGTCTTAGGTTTGAGATCAGTAAGTCTTGTGCCATCTACCCAAGCTAGGTCACTAGTTGGGTCCAGGTCCTGTTCATGGATGATAGGGAATTGAGTTTCTTTACAAGATTCAGTTAAGGTGTTAAGGGTTCTAAGATTACAAGCAGGAAGGCCTAACAATATTTTATTTTTCCAAACTCAATTAATTACATCAACTACACATATGCAAGATCTAGTAGTTAAGTACACAACGAGAACACACAATTTACATGCAAACCCTTTTAGGAGAAAACCACGAAAAAATGTTTCTTATATATATAAATCTTCTTTCCTCTTCTTGTAGACTCCAATCTCTACTTGATATAATTATAGGATTCAACCTATTGGAGGCTCCAACCCCCACACAAACTAAGATCCAACCCAAAAAGAGTCTCCAACCTCTATTTGATAGGCTCCAACCTATTGGAGGCTCTAACCCACACAAATTGAGCTCTAACCTAGCAAGCGGCTCAACCTCTATTTGATAGGCTCCAAGCTATTTATCCTTCATAGAATCTTCCTCTCACAAATCTGATTACAATTCACACAATATCCTTCTTCCAAATCTGATCACTATCCACACAATAACCCTCTTCCAAATCTAATCACAATCCACACAATAACCTTCTCTCACGAATCTGATCACTATTTCTGATTCTATATGATGTAAGTATTTCTTTTCAAATTAGGTTCACATGCACAAATACTTTCTTCTCTCACAATTCTAATCACACACTTTCTTTCCTCACAGAACTGATCTAACTCATGTACAACTTCTTGACATAAAATTGATCATACCATGGCAATATCATTCTCTTAATTCTTACAAATATCCTTCATATAATTTTGCATTTATACTTTATGTAATTTGCTCTTATTAGCTATGTTTAATCACGCATTCTTTCTCTTGGAACAAATCAGAATTAGACTTCATTTTTCCACCTCTTCTTTTTCTTTATATCTTCTCTTTTAACTCATAAAATATTCATTGAAATTCTTTCTTTCAAAAACCTTATCTACTCTCCTTTAAATATCTCTCTATTCCCTTGTCAAGAGAGATGTCTTATCATAAAAACAACCAAATCTCAACAGATGCAACTTTTTTTAATCACACACCACTTCATACAAATCCCAGCCCCTTCAATATTAATTTCTACCATCTAATTGCTAATCGAACCACTTTATTTACCACTTTGTCTTCTTTTATAGAGTACACCATATCCTCTTATCAAATAGTTTCCTTTCTTTTTTTGTCTTAATCACAAAAACTACATCACTTCATTATGACAAATCATATCTCGTACATAGAATTGATCAGTCTCTTTTATATACTCTTAATTGCATACCTTGTCAGTTGCAACCGCAACTACTTCAATAATTTATCATTGCCTCTTGTTATGCTAAAGGCATTCCCTCTATGAGGTGAACCAGCCTGGTGAGTGAAATCAATGGTTGACGCTCCTCGTTATGTAGTGCAACATGATGAAAAAGATCTTGGCCATTGGTTTTATTTTCCCGTCTTTTATCATTTTTCTATCTTTTTTTCACTCTTCTCTTTTCCTATTGAAATAGGTTGTTGACGAGCATCTACTTTCATTTATAGGACAATGAACAGGAAAATAAATCTTGTTTTGTTTACACTTTTTATTTTCCCCTAATGTCGGAAAACTTTCTAAACTCATTGATTGTTTTATTTTCCCCTGAGGCTGGAAAAAAAAACGTGTCTAGAAATTTTGCATGTGGAGTAGTTAACCGGGAACTTTATGTTGAAGTTATTCCCTTAGTTGACAAATAAGATGAGAGTGCATTTATTCCCTTAGTTAACAAAGAAATATATATACTAGCAATCGCACCTTGGTGTGCAATGGGTATGCCACAGAGTTTTTGGAGTTCAATTGGTATGTCTTTAGGTGAATGGTGATTGTATTGTATTTCTATGGTACAAGTAATTTTTTGTTTTCTTGAGTGTCATGAATTAATTTGTATAATTGTAATGGATTTCAAGATCCTTATGTTTTTCTTAGTATCTACTTCAAATGTGTGAGCTTCCATGTTTGGTGTGTAGTCTCTATTTGCATGCATAGATCCTTTGCAGATTCTTTTTCATGCACAACACTTGGGTTGACCTGCAATCCATTAGTTCACAACTATGCATATTATTTGAAACATGTATGTTTATTTATCACAAGCCTCATATTTCACATCTTGACACCTACATTGAATAGGCATTCTCTTGTAAATATAGGCATGGTCACTAGCTACTTCATGTTTATTTATCATCTAGCCTACTATCATACATCATTTGATGGGGTGGCACTTGATACAAATATCGATCAAAATTAGTGACTATCATTTCTTTTATAATTTGAAACATTTGCATAACTTGGAGCTTAAATAGATTAAAATTAAATTTAGGCATGGTATAATTTTAGATTGAGAATTTGTAATTGTCTAAAACTTTTTAATTTGAAGGGAAAAAAAATTGATTTGTTTGAATTTGCAGATGATATGGGAATGATCTTGAGACCTCAAAAATGGCATGTGCATTCTATGTTATGGGAGCCCATTGTGTTCAATCTTGGTTTGGCAAGACTTTTATTAGTCAAAAAGAGGCCCAACATCTAATTGAATTAATCATTTCATCAATGCCTTAACATGTGGTCTTGATGTTGCCCCAACCATTATTGATTTTCCTTCACTCCTTTCATGTGGTTTTTTAATGTAGTCCCTTGTGTATTCAATCGCCCCATATGGGTTTTTGTGTTCTTACCATTGTTATACAAATACTCACTTCCAAAGAGATAAAATCATTCTAACACTAAAATAGTCTACAAATAAGCATCAATATAATGCAATGTATTAAATATAATTGAATAATAATATAGATAAATATATAATATATAATAGAATAATATAGATAAATATATAATATATAATAGATTTAATGTAAGTATACATTTTTTACAAATTCAACTCTTTCACAAATAAAAAAGAATTAAAAAAATTCTAATTAGATATGCAAGTAAGCAAGATATTTCTCTTCCTAGAAAAGTTTTTGTTGACATGTATACCCATGCCCAATCTCCTAAACAATGGGCTACTCTTTTACAAAAGACATTAGTGGGTGCTTCATTCAGAACAAATCTTCTTCATATTATTGATACCTTGTTGAATTTTTCAAATGGTGTATCGTCTCATTGTTCATCCTCCTATAAGCGTTCTCCTTCCATAGTCTCTCTCTATTTTCTTCATCTATTTTATCTCTCTCATGTCTATCCCTCTCTCTCTCTCTCTCTTTCCCTCTCTTTCTCATTTCATATCTCTCTCTTAAGTTGTTAGATTTCTTATAGGTTAATTTAAATAGTACTATATATAGTAATTATATAATATTTTTTTTAAACCATTTACATAAATAAGTTTAAAAGATTTCAACTATCTTAGTTATAATCACAAAATTTGCTCAATACTGAATGGAGCTAAGATTTCCCCATTCACAATTTTGGAAGATTGTGTAAATGACCAAAGATTAGGCAAGCATACCAATGGTGATGATGGCAACAAATAGGGTATGACAAATGACAAGTGCAACTCTTCAGATCGATCCATACAAAAAATCATGAATTTGAAGACTACCAATGGTTTTAGGGTTTGTGGATGTGGATTGGAAACAATGTGATAGCAAAAGATAGGAGGCCTCCAGGGAACAAAGGAGGAGGGCATGGATTGATCCTACCCTCTGGGGTCTAGAAAAGCATAGAGTTTCAAAGATGTAGTAGGGTATGATATGTGGAAGATTAGGTGGGGGCAAGAGAAACCCTCCATGCTCACGACACTTGGTTCGAATAGAGATCAGGGAAAATTTCTACCTTTCCTTCATTTTAACTAGGTTCCAAAGATTTACATGTATGCTCTCACCTAAAATATAGAAGAATATTTATAGAAGCACACCCTTATTTGTAGATTTCCAAAAATTTGGCCAAAGTTGTGCAATCTCCATGTCTGAATCTCAAAAAACTGGTAGGATTGCATGGAGGGAGAAATTTGTTTATGCCCCTGTGTGAGGGGTTTTTCATTCTAGAATTTGACTTGCTCGAAGACAAGTAGAAGGATCTAAAATATGGTCCATGGTATTATTATGAGGATTTTTGTGCATCAAACCCTAGTATCCATCTTTTGATCCTCAAACTGAGATTTCAAGCTCTAGTACGAATCCATAAAGATGAAAATCCCACTTATTGGCTAGGTGTAGAGCCACACCACTAAAATATTCTTCCAGGAGTTCAAATAAAGACATATTCTCAGATTGATGTTTTAGATTCTAATGTGTAATAACCTAATCCTCCTCTTTGCAATGTGCAAACTTCATCTTTGGTAGCCATGTTAGGCCTGATTAATTGGAAAAAGATAAGCCAAAGAATTTATTTGAGGAAAATATAGTTTCAAAAATCAAGGATTGTGTTGTAGAATCCACTGTTAGCAACCCAGAGGAGAAATCTTCAAAAATTAATCAAGAATTGACAAAGGTAAAAAGAAAGATTTAGCTACCCCATCAAAGATCAACCACCAAATGGCACTGAGGTCATCTAAGAAAAGGAATTCAGGATATATGGCAAATAAATGTGGGCACTATCAGGAGGCTTAGATTTGTAATAAATGTCTAATATGATTAGGTGCAGCTTTAGAGGTTTTGTAATAAATGTCTGATATAATTAGGTGCAGCTTTAGAGGTTTAGATTTAGAAGGTTATAGTTCAAGATGGGTAAGATGAGTATAGATTTAGAAGTAAGAATCACATTAATCCCACATCTTGCAGGATTGGATGCGTGCAGCTAAGTGTTTTTTTTATGGCTCCTGGACCTAATAATAAATGAAACTAAAAGATATATTTGTTTTATAAAAAATAAATATATAATAAAATAATAAATATAAATAAACATGAAACATAGAATATATTCAATATAAATTTAGCATTATATATTATAATATGACATTAGAACTAAAAATAATAATATATGTTATATAAATTATGGTATATAATAATAAATATAGTTATATTTTCAATTTTATATATGAAGTAAATATAATTCAATTATATATAATGTAAATTTACATTTTTTTACAAATTTAACTCTTTGACAAATTAAAAATAACTAAGTAAATTTTGGATAGATGTTGATCTTGAAAGGTTGCCTCTCCTCACATTACAAACATAAGTGTCTTGAGTTATGGGCATCTCATCCCCTATTCAAATATTAAACATATCCTAGAATAAAATTTTGATTTATGTTCTCCATAAAAATGCATAAATACAACTAATAAAAATTGAAATTAGATAAATGGTACATAAAAACAAATTAAAAAATATAATTATTTTACATTTTTTAATTTTTAAACATTATACTTAAAACTTCACTAAAATTATTATCATAAACATCAATATTAAACTTTAAATTAATTAATTCTAAACTTAAACATTATTCAAAATTATATAACATATTTACTATAAATTTCATCAACCAAATACCTAAACTAATACATATACATATACATCCACGTTAATGCTAATCAACTTGACCAAAGATGAAATGATTAAATTATTAAAAAACTAAAACCTAATGTTGAGGAAAAGTGGTGCCTATTTTTTTATGGAGACTAATCAGACTCAGAGGTTAAAATTTCCCCACTTTTATCGGCGTGGTTTCCCCCCAAATTATTTAACGGGGGTTTGGGGGCAGCGCCCCCAAGACAAGGTCAAGGGGTTTGGGGGTAGTACCCTGAAACCTTAAACAACTTTTATTATTTTATAAAGGCACCGAGAGTCATTTTTCTATTGGCTGACATTAAAAACCCTATTTTCTAACCAATATAAGTCTTGATAAAAATGGCTAAGGCTTAGGGTTTTCTGTTGATATTGTATTGTAGCATTTGCAGTGGTATTGGGTTGCAAGGATTGCTGGTTGTAATCAGTTTGATAAGATGGGTAATAATATTGGACTCTCTATTGGTGGATGTAGCCTAAGTTTGGGTGAACTGCGTTAAATATTGTCTCAATGTTATTATTATTTTTGTTCATTTTTCATTCTTCTGTTTAATATTTATTTGCATTTAATTGATATCTTCTGCATGCAATTCGTAACAAGTGGTATCAGAAGGATTTATGGAGGCTGTAGGAAGGAATAGCCAAGAAACAGGTAGCAATGACTAATGAGGATTGGGAACTTTTGGACAGAAAGGCACTGGGAACTATTCGGTTGTGCCTGGTACCATTTGTGGCATTCAATATAACAGAAGTGAAGACAACAAATGAACTGATGAAAGTTTTGGATAAATTGTATGAAAAACCCTTAGCCTCAAATAAGGTATTTCTCATGAAGCGTTTGTTTAATCTGAAAATGATTGAAGGTGGATCTATGATAGATCATTTAAATGAGATTAATATGATTACTAGTCAGTTAACTTTTGTAAAAGTGAAATTTGATGAAGAGTTGAGGGCTCTCTTAGTTTTATGTTCTTTACCAGAAAGTTGGAATAGCTTTGTAATGGTTGTAAGTAACTATGTCTCTAGTTCTTGAATACTTTGAAATTCGATGATGTTGTTGGTGTTATCCTTAGTGAGTAAATGTAACAAAAAAGCTCAAGAGGGTCCACATCAGGTAGTGTTTTGAATACAGAAAGTAGGGGCAGATCAAAGGAGAGAGGAAAAGGTTCTGGAGGTCATGGGAAGTCACAAGGAAAATCAAAGGACAAGAGGTCCCAATCCAGAGGACAGAAGGATTGCTGGTACTCTGGAAAACTAGGTCATCTAAAGAAAGATTGCTGGTCTTAGAAAAATAAAGGAGACAAACAAGAAGGCAATAAGGAGGCAAATGTGGCAAGTAACAAATCTGAAGATGATGCTTTGATTCTTTCTCAAGATAATGTTTATGATTCGTGGGTTTTAGATTCAGGGGCCTCATTTCATGCTACACCCCATAGAAGTTATTTTCTTGATTATGTCTCAGGGGATTTTGGGTTGGTTTATTTGGGAGATAACGAACCCTGTTAGATTGTTGGAAAGGAAAAGAATTAAGATTAAGTTTTAGAATGGGAATCATTGGCTACTACAAGAGGTAAGGCACATTCCAAGGCTAAGTAGGAATTTAATTTCATCAGGGTAGCTAGGTGATGAAGGCTGCATAGTTACTTTTAATGATAAAAATTAGAAGGTTTCAAGATGTACCTTAATAGTAGAAAAAGGTGTGAAAGTAGACACCTTATATCTTTGTACAGGTCATATTGTTCCTTCTACTTTAGTTGTTGCAGAGAAAAAACAAACAGGTTCAGGAACAATTGTTACAGGTTCACAGGAAGAGAATAGAAATAGTTGCTATAGGTTCTGAGAAAACATTGTGGCATAATAGACTTGGGCATATGAGTGAAAAAGGTATGAAGGTACTTCATTCTAAGAAATTTTTACCAGGTCTAAAATGTATTAATATGGATTTATGTAAAAGTTGTGTGTATGGAAAACAAAAGAGAGTTAGTTTTCTCAAGGATGGGAAGCAAAAGAAAGATGAAAAGTTGGAGCTTGTGCATACAGATGTATGGGGGCCAGCTCAGGTATCTTCTCTCGATGGCTCTCGGTATTATGTTACATTCATAGATGATGCAACTAGAAAGATTTGGATTTATTTCCTTAGGCAAAAATTAGATGTATTTGAAACATTTAAGAAATAGAGAAGCTTGGTTGAGAATGAGATGGGTAAAATATTAAAATGTCTCAAATCTAATAATGGTGGTGAGTATTGTAGAAAAGAATTTGAGGATTATTGTTCCTTTAATGGAATTCATAGGTAGAGAATGGTTCCATGGACTCCACAAGAAAATGGAGTGGCTCAACGCATGAATAGGACAATAATGGAGCATGCAAGGAGCATGAGATTGCATGTGGGGATGCTTTTAAACATGTTGGCAGAGACTATCAATACTACTATATATTTAATTAATAGAGGTCCTTCAGTTCGTTTGGCTTGTGGTATTCCAGAGGAAGCATGGACAAGTAAGAAGGTGAATTATTCTTTTCTCAAAACCTTTAGATATGAATCCTCTACACATGTAGATTCTAAAAATAGAACCAAGCTAGATGCAAAATCAAAAAAGTGTATCTTCATTGGATATGGCATTGATGAATTTGGTTATAGGCTTTGGGATGTTGAAAATTTGGAAATTGTGAGAAGCAGGAACGTATTAAATAAAAAGGTGTTGTACAAAGATCAGTTACAGAAGCATTAGAAGAAATAAAAGGATTATGTGGTGCTAGATGATACTCTAGATAATGATATTCCAGTGGTTTCTTATGCTCCACAATAGCAACAAGAAATTCTACAAACTCTAGTAAATGTTAGATGGTCAACAAGGCTAAGTACTTAAAGGTTTTCTCCCTCTTTGTAGTCTATTTTGTTAACATATGCTGGTGAACCGAAAGGGTATGATGAATCTATGCATGTGGATATAAAGGTTCAATGGGAGCTTGCAATGAAAGAAGAAATGGACTCCTTACTGTAAGTTGCCTATAGGTAAAAAGGCTTTACCAAACAAATGGGTTTATAGGGTGAAAGAGGAAGATGGAGGTAAGAAAAGATTTAAATCGAGGTTAGTTGTAAAAGGATTTGCACAGAAAAAAGGTATTGATTTTGATGAGATTTTTTCTCCGGTTGTTAAGATGACTTCTATTTGTACTGTTATAAGTATTGTAGCTATTGAAGATTTGCATTTGGAGGAGGAGATATATATGGAATAACCATAGGGATTTGAGGTCAAAGGTAAGGAGAAATTGGTGTGCAGATTCAAGAAGAGTTTATATGGCTTGAAACAAGCACCTCGGTAATGGTATTTAAAATTTGATAGTTTTATGGATAAGCAAGGCTACAACCGGTGTAATTCTGACCATTGTATTTATTTTAAGAGGTTGGATAATGACAACTACATTACTTTATGTTTATATATTGATGACATGCTTGTAGCAAGGTCTACCATTGATCACATAAGAGAGTTAAAATAGTAGTTAGCACAATCATTTGCTATGAAAGATTTGGGGGCAATAAAACAAATCCTTGGTATGAAGATTTGTAGAGATAGGAAGAAGAAAAATTTGACTCTATCTCAAGCTAATTATGTTGAAAAGGTGTTGCAAATATTCCATATGGAGAATGCAAAAGCTGTCAACACACCTTTGCCTAGTCATTTGAAATTGACTAAAGAGATGTGTCCTAAGACACAACAGGAGGAAGAAAAAGTGTCCAAGGTACCATATGCTTCAGTTGTAGGAAGTTTAATGTATGTCATGGTATGCATGAGACTAGATATTGTACATACTGTAGGAGTCGTAAGCAGGTATATTAGTAATCCCAGATTGGAGTATTAGAATGTGGTAAAATAGATTCTCATATATTTGAGAGGTACATCCAATAAACATTTATGTTTTGGGAGCTCTAATACTAATTTAGTAGGCTATGTGAACTCAGATTTGCCAGGGGATATTGATACCAAGTGGAATACTATAGGTTATGTCTTTACTGTAGGTGGAACAGTGGTCAAGTTGGATCTCCAGGTTGTAAAAGGTGGTTGCTTTATCCACCATGGAGGTAGGGTATGTACCTACAATAGAGGCAAGAAAGGAGATGATATGGCTACAATCTTTCATGGAAGAATTGGGCAAACAATAGGCTAGGAATAATTTGTTTACAGATAATCAGAGTGCCATACATCTTGCAAAGAATTATGTCTTGCATTCAAAGACTAAACACATACAGCTAAGGTATCACTTCATCTGGTTGGTGTTGGATGATGCACAATTACGGTTGAAAAAATACATACAGATGAAAATACAACGGATATGTTTACGAAGGTAGTGACAAGGGAGAAGTTGAGCTCCTCTTCAGCTTCGGTTGGTCTTCAAAACTAAAAATAATAAAATCAAGACAGTAGGGTCTAGGGTGTTTATTTCTAGTGGGAACTATAGGGTCAGCAGTGTTATGATCAGTCTCCAAGTGGGAGATGATATGTTGTGGAGTCTGATTAGTCTCCAAGTGGGAGATTATTTTTTTTGTTAACTCAAAGCTGTCCCCGCGACTCTACCCAGTGACCCCCTAGCCCCCTTGCCTTACCTTGGGATTACAGATTGCCAAGTTGGGGTCTGGGAGGGGTTGAGTAGAGGTGATATTAGTCCTTTGGGGATGAGTGCAACAACTTTCAAGCCACACTCATTGGGTAAGCCCGGTGGGAATCAAACCTGAGCCTCGAGGGAGCAAAACCCGAGTCCAGGCCAACATGCCACCGTGCGAGCTCTCCAAGTGGGAGATTGTTGTTATATGGAGCCTAATTAGACTCAGAGGTTAAATTTTCTCCACTTTTATTAGCGTGGTCTCCACACAAATTATTTAACGGGTGTTTGGGGGCAATGCCCCCAAGACAGGGTGAAGGGATTTAGGGGCAGCACCCCAAAACCTCAAATGACTTTTATTATTTTATAAAGGCATTAAGAGTTATTTTTTTATTGTATGACATAAAAATCCCTATTTTGTAACCAACATAAGTCTTAATAAAAATGGCTAAGGGTTAGGGTTTTCTGTTGATATTGTATTGTAGCATTTATAGCGGTATTGAGTTGCAAGGATTACTGGTTGTAATCATTTTGATAAGCTAGATAATAATATTGGACTCCCTATTGGTGGATATAGCTCGAGTTTGGGTGAACCACGTTAAAAATTGTCTCTCATTGTTATTATTTCTATGTATTTTTCATTCCTCTATTTAATCTATATTTGCATTTAATTGATATCTTCTGCATGCAATTCCTAACAATGCCTCATTGTTGATGTAAAAGAGAATAGGTGGTTGCATAAACTATCAGTAGAGAAATAAAACCATGTTCTAATATATTGTGATATGACTTTGCAACCTAATGAGTCATTACAGCCAGGAAAAGCCAAAAATTAACAATGGAATCAAAGACAGACGATGGTTTGATCCATTTTAATCATCTTGCACTGTTTATAGATATATATTTGGATAACTAATTTGTCTATTCAAGATATACATGATCTACATAGATTATAAGTTATTGCAATCTTCTTTGTTGATTGCTCTCTTACTGTCTCTCTTTATTTCTCTCTCCTTCTTTATCTTTCTATATATCTAACTATCTTTCTCTTCATCTTTGTCTTTCTATCTCTCTCTCTCTCTCTCTCTCTATGTCTTTGTCTCCCTCTCTATCTATTTCATCAAGATTTTTGGTTTGTAGAACTATCTTTGAATCCCTTTTCTAGATTCTTAAAGTGAAGGCATGGGAAGGGAATTGGATGCAAAGTGCTAAAGCAAGGAAGTTCATGGAGCAAGAAGATTGTTGAGGACATGTTGAACTTGGAGCAAGGATCGTAGGGACATGTGAGCTTTGGGAGACCATGTCAAAATTTTGAGACAATATTGTGTATTGGAGGCCTAAGTTTGAAAGAGGACTATGTTGAAGATAAAGTTCATTTGGGAGGTCTAGTTATCAAGTTTGACGAGGAGGAAAATTTTTCAAGGAAAGAATACAGAGCTACAAATGTACCAAGTGCATGGATATATTGCAAAGAAGGTGCAATTTCTATAGTGAGTTGGGAGAACATGGGGTGAGCACAAGAAAGGCATAAAATGGAGTTGATCTTATGGGGAAAACATTTGTCATAAGATTGATCTACAAGGAAAGCAATGTGTTTTGAGTGGGACAAGTTGTGGCAATACCCATGGTGAAGGTGAAAGTTGTGGATCCCTAAACCAACAGAGAGGATCCCACAACAAAGTATATTCAAGTATTATTGTGACAAGTTTTGGTTCATAGGATTTATTAAATACCACAAAGATCTTTCAATTCTAGATAATGACATGGGACATAGGGTTACAAGACATCATCATTCACTTAAAGACATGGTAATGTAACTTCCACAACTCTTTAGTGTACTCATCCTAGAGATTTAAAAAAAAATGTAAAATTGGGAAAATAAAAGGTTTAAGTAATGCATCTAGCATCATCACGAATGGGGTTCAAGAATGCCTCTATATGCTCTCCATGTTACAAGTGCCATATGATGCTGAGTGAGTATTACTTCTAAATCCATAATGTCATGTCTAGGGCAAGAAAAATATTCAATGAAATCACTAGCTAGAGAGTAAAAATGATGAATAGAATATACAAAATTTATTAAACCAACACAAAGCTTTACCCTTTAGATACAATCTAAACAATAGAGCTAATCAGGATATAATCATCATCAATAAGTTTATGATTAGCAAGAATGTTTTGACAAAAACCAAAGCATATGTTGAACCATCATAATCGTCATTAAAAAGATCTATATTATCAAATGTTCTATAAAAGTAATGAAGTATAATCAATATGATCATCTAACAAGTCATCATCATCAATCTATGAGTAATCACATGTAACAAAAAGAATAGAAATAAAATTATCAAATACAAAGGTTATTCTCATGATCATTTATAAAGTTAAGTAATGCATCAAGATCACATGAATCTAGTCTATTAAATGACACAGTAAAGATGAGACGTCTTAAGGCGAGCTAATGTCATGAATGCATAGGACACATGATGGATCCTTGCTAGAATAATGATCATTGATGTCATGAGGCAAAGGATCATCATGGAAAGAGTGAATAATAAACTAAGTGGTGCAGTCACGGTCAGAGGGTTCATAGAATGAACAGTCCAGACCGTGCAGTAAGATTAAACACAATGGAAACAACACATACATAATGCAATGAATGATTCAAATACTCAACATATCATAGATTCAAAGTACTTATATACTGACAACATGTGGGCTACAATTTAGGGCTCACAAGCCTGATTCTCCAATAATAACATATATGCAAGATTTGCCATTGAAGCACCTTACAAAAGAAATTCTAGCTATCCAAACTAACTTCTAAACTAACTAATTTCCTATGCATCTAATACATGATTATATATCATCTCTGGATTGCAAGAATCATCTGGGTCAGCCAAGAAAGATTACAAACTTTGATGAAAGAGCTGTAATGTGTACAAACAAATACGTCGACCTTAAACATCTGGTACTCCTCTGCAAATGATAGAAACTTGATGCGGGTCTCAAGGGAGGTCAGATAGGTCCTAAACTATCTTGAGTGATGTTTCTTTTAGCTCCGCAAGTCATAGAAGTGCTCCAGGAATCTTCTCCTTCAATTGCCTGTCTATATGCCCTACACTATGAAAAAAGGTGATCTTCTGATAGAGATAACTTTTAGTAGACAAGTCCAAATGATCTGAATTTTGGATATGATGTAGATGATAGTATGTAGATGCTAAGTCCAACTTTGTAATGTCTAAAATGAAAATGTAGCAAAATGTGGACCAAAATACTGAAACTACTACTGACTGAATTGAACTGTACTAAACTAGAAAATGAAAGAAAATCAAAAGAATGCAAATATTTTTTTGGTTGATGCAAGATTGCTCTACAACCTGGTATACTCCTACATTAGACACCTGGGGTTGTTGAAAAACTAAGTCCCTCACTTTGCTAGGGCTAAAGGAAAACCAAGCCAGTCCAGGGCAGGTGCAAAAAGTTGGGGGCCAAAAAGTGGCCAACTTTTTTTATTAAAAAAATAAGCCATAATGCAAGTGCATTATGCTCTTCTATTAAAAAAACATGTGTTTCATTTCATTATTTCACTACATTTCATAGCAAACGTACGGCTTGGAGAGAAAGGAGAATGTACTCGCGTTATCGAAGGGAATATCGTCAATAATTTGTTGCTAATTCATCGTTAAAAATGCTGCCATGACATTGGGGAGGCCAAAGGAGTAAGTTCTATTTTCTTTCTTGTGTGAATTTGTTGCTAAATAGGTAGGTTCAAGTAGTTTTTTGATGTAAATTTCTTTAATTTATAGGAATTGATAATGTACCTCCTCCTCCTGAAAATCCACAAAATCCTCTATCACCTGAATAGCAAATACCTACTGAAGAACAACACCAACAACAAAAACCTCCATTCATTGCTCAATATACCCCTAGAACACAAGAAAACATAATAGGGAAAATTGAAAATAATAAAAAACAAATTGAGGACATAATTGGAAGGTTGAAAGAACCTGCAACTTCAACCTTTCATAGATCCACGCTTGCTCAATCTCTTGAATCTATGTTATCAAATGTAGATTCAATTAGCAGGCAAATGTAGATTCAATTAGATAGTTCTATGTAGACAAGTTGTCCTATAAACAAGTTAAAAATGAACAAATTACAAAATTAGACTTGTGTTCTTTTCTTGCAAACCCATGAACAAATCAACCTCTACCCTTTACATGCAAGAGGTTCCCTATCCATTGGTGCAACAACCAAGTGATAAGGGACAATTTTGGGCAGAGGTGGTGGATGGTTTTTTACCATCCTCCATGCAACAACAATGAGGTCATGCAATATTTTTTGAGGTAACTCTACTATGAGTTTGTTAAAAATAAAGTGCCAAACTATTTTGATATGCAGGAGTTCTAGGGTAGAGGTGGGGGGTCAACACAACATAGACCATGGGCACGTGTTGACTCACAATGGCCAACGAGATGAGCACTCACCAGACCAGCCCATGAGCACGTGTCTATCCCTTCCATTGTGAAGGAGAGTGTTGAGTTTGAGACACTTAAGTTCATTAGTGCCTTGACCTAGAGCATCATACAATGTGCCAGTCCTGCAACACAACATGGGCCAGGGGAGAGTTCAAGGAGTAGGGTTACATCCCATACTTGTTAGGTTTTCGGGTCAGCCTGTGGGTATGACCCCATGGATAGTCGGGATACAGGTCGTAAGCTACATCTGTAGCTGAAAAGATGGCGATGATAGATGCCCTCCTGAGTGAGACTTTTAGCCTTGATACTTAGGTAAATCTTAGTTGAGTTCATTGAATTTAATTTATTAAATTTTAGTTTTGAAATGAAAGATTAACTAATTTAGTTTGATGATTTTAATAAAATTTTAGGGTCAAAGCATTGATGCAGTTTTCAACAATTCTCCACCTACATATTACACTATGACATCTCCTACCAAGGTATGTAACTAGTAAAAAATTATAAATATTACATTTGAATAGCATTGTTATATGAATGGTATTCTAATATCTAATTTTGGATATTAAATAGGTTCATCTTGGAGATTTCACGGCAACACCTACCAGTGGTGGTGGAGTTCAAAGCTTCACTCAGGAAATAAAATAAATAGTTTAACTATTGAATTTTACTTACTAGTTTTTTGTATTTTTATTCATATCATTGATTAAATTGTATTGTACATATTTCAAACTCAAAGAATTACTAGATATTGCATAAATAATAACTAGATGTTGATAGATGACAAAATTTCAATTACAATATAGTTATTTGAAAAAATGCCTCAAAGAAATGTTGTCTCATGGAATGCCATGACAAGCAGATGGAAATGATGCCATTGATGCCTCTAAACTTATGATAGTCCTATTGTTGATTTATGTGTGATAGTCTTCTAGGGTAGTCTACATGGTATTTTACATACTAATTCAACTATCAATATTGTTCTTGTGATGAGAGGACCATGAGTTAGGTGTATGAACAATCCCTATACAATAAATAATAATAATCTAGCAAAACATGAGATCAAACAAATGTATAACCATTTTTATGACAATCTTATGCAACATTTGCATGGCAGCACCTTTAAATTTTGCACAAGGATAGCTTCTTCAACTCAATGATAGGGCCTTGGACCATTTTCTATGCTATGACTGCTATAACTAATAAATAACATGGCTGTCACAAGGTGGTTGGGTAACTCTTTTGTATATTAGTCCTTTTGTAAAATGAATGATGTGTGTTCTTGTTGAGTGGCAAATCATCTTCCATTATCATATAAAGAAACATGCACGTTAGGTCTTATTGGGAAAATTCTCAATCATTGGATCAATAATCAATCACATGAAGATACTAAGACCCCCATGATGACAATGCCCTAGATCTATAGCATATGAATTTCAATTTGATAATATGACTATGCTATTTATAACAGTCATAAATAACTGATCAGCATTGAGAAATGACAATTTCAAAGGCTTATAACCATGTTTGCACTGATGACCACACTTTGTGACTTTAATAACATTAAGACAGTCCTTCAAAACTTGCCTAGAAACCTAAAATATGACCCTAGCATAATATGGGCAGTCACTAATGACTGTATTGTTGGGCATAACAATCATATGGTAACCAATTTTCCATATGGAAGACTTGAAGGAAAATCTTCTTAATAGTTGTATAGTCCATCATGTATGTGGCATGTTTACATTCTTGGATGATAGATTGGTACTTCCTTACAGTAACAAGATTGTTAGGACAACCTAAAAACTTCAACCAAATGCTCTAATCCGTATTGCATATAGACAATACTCAAATTTACACCACCTTGACAGTCACACGCATGCATATGACAACATTTTCAAAATGGATAATAATCTCAAACAATACCCTAGGGTTTCAACATGGAATTTTCAATATTTGAATAACAAAACAATAAACCCTAGGATTCTATCATGATGACAACATCCATAACCCACTTGATTGTCATGGCATCCCTCACTACTGTTACTAATATAATTTCTCATGAACATGACAATCCTTGATTGTTACAACAGTAAGCACCCTTGAAGCCTTCATGCAACTTCTGAAAATTGTGTTAAAATGACTAGATTATGATTGTACAAGAATGCATGACCAAGTTGGTGAAGGAGATTTGTTGTCATTTATGAGCTATGATTGTCATAATCATTGGAGGTATTATCCTAAAGGGAGTTGTGTAGGATGAAATGTTGTTTGGGACAAACTTAGGACTGTTATAGGAACTAAATATTTGGATAGAGTCAAAACAGAGACATTTTGAGTTACAAAGAGGTGTTACTGGAATCTTTAATCATGAGCCTAATGTATTCTAACAATGTTGTTTTATTTTCAGATGATGTAAACTGCAGAGATGCCTCTCGAAGTTCATAGGGCAATGGAGCATGGTGTGTCCTCTATGATTCATAGCTCCATGCCTTTGATGGGGGTATGAGGCAGATTAGTAAATTTTAAATTACATTCATTGTTACAGTTGTTTATTTTTGAAAAATCAAACATGATTATTGATTTGAAGTTTAATTTCTATTTGTATGGTTTCTATTGGACATGGTCCATTGCCACAACCTAATCGTAGTAGACCACCCTCATACGCGTCTCCATCCCCTCGAAGATCAAAGACTACCCATGATCTATTCTCTTCATCGGACATAGGGGAATGACTTTTTATTGTGTTCCTTTGTTGTATGCCTATATGACATTCTTGTAAGCCTATATGGCTATTTTGTATATATGTTATACTTATATTGATAGATATTGATGTATACCTATATGGATGTTTGGTTAATACAAATATTTTTTGTTGATCATTATGTAATATGGATAGGTGCAGTGTAGATCATTTTTGTATGCCTCTAGGTTTCAAAGTTTAATTTTCAAAGAATCCATCCCAATTGATGATAAGAGAATTTGAGTTTTGGGTTGAAAGTTTTACTCTCTCAAAACTATAAATGCCCGAGAAAATAGAGAAAGGAAGATTGGTTAAATGGATAAATGGAAAGCAAGTTTTTTTTTTCACATCATGATCTACATGTTATTACACAAGCTTGCATGTTAGCCTTAGTCACTCACATAGCAATGCACAACCTTGTGCATAAGTCCTTGCATTATGTGCCACCTAAACAATGCCACTTAATCCAACACAAAGTTCATGGTTCCTTGCACCATGCATAATTCATAGAGTGATAGGAATCATTTTGTGGAACTCAAAAGACAACCTATAAATATTGCACAACCCTTTGGATCATGTGCCATTTGCACAACACTAAGGATCATGTCTCATAGTTTCACAAACAACTCTATCTAATTTTACTAGTGACCAATGGGATATTGCAATTCCCTATGTCCCAAAAGGATGTTCTTATGGTTGCTCCTTTGTATGTTGATCCATATTCTTTATGAGTTGCTCAATTGAAAATATTTCTTAAATCCTTACATTATTATACCATATTGGGATGCAAAGAGTATGTTTGTTGTCTTGAATAAGATAGTCAAAATCATATGCTTATGAGCACCTGATGACCATTGCAATTATTAAATGTAATTCCTCTTTCATATAAGTTGAGGTTATGAGAGTACAATGAGTATTACCTAATTTGAGTATGTAACATAACATTAGGGCTATAGGCTTCCATAAGTCATCAGCAATCCCTTTGAGAATGTGGTTAATATTATAAATGTATACTTTGCATCTGACCATGTTAATATGTATCATGTCATCACATTTACCAATTTGACTCTAATTCCATAAAGCAATTCCCTACCCAAAAACTTGTTAATCTTGAAAGCCTTGTTATGACAATGTATTGATCTTGTAGAAGGTTTGCATACCACTACCCCAACTCTTTGTAAGATTGCTATGAAATATGATAAGATAGGTGCAGTGTAGATCATTACATAATGATAGAGCCAGGAAGTGTAGAGGATTTCAAATATCACAGAAGTCTAAGTTCAAGCCTAATAACACAGTGACCTAAAGGTGGAAGAAGATGAGGATTGAATAGCATGGATATGACAACATGAAGATGATATTAAGGTTTAGGAGAGTAGCCTAATAGAGGTCTATTTCAAGCCTAATACAGATCTAAGATTGCAGTGATGGAACAATGCATTAAAGGACTAAAACAAACCCTATAGAGATAGTACTAGAGAACAAAGTCAAGGTGAACAAAGATAAAAGAACAAGTAGTTCATATATGACTATTTTGACTTCTAGAACAAGTATGTTAATAGCCATAAGATGCATGTTGACATGTGAAGACTATAACAGTTATAACAAAGGCAATGTGTGAGGATATCGCCAGTACAATGTAGCTCAAACTATTTTGGCATGTTTGGGTGCAAAACAAGACCATGCCTAGACTAAATGTACCCATTCAGATGCGTTGAAACTTTCAGTTTGGTTGCATCAAAAGAAGGATGCAAGTTACACCCCTTTGCAACTTTACACTACATGCATCTGACTATTTTTGGGGCAACAAAAAAATTTCACCATGGGCAAATGCCTTAGATATATAAAAAACTAAGAGAGTTATTGTAGAGGGACCCTACATGATCCCATAGCCTTAGACAGAATATTTCTAAGTGACATAGTTTCCAAGTAATAACTTGTCAAAGATTGTTGCCTTTTTGCACTTTGGACTCTTCAAGGATATCGCCGGTACAATGTAACTTGAACTATTTCACCATGTTTGGGTGGAAAAAAGGACCATACCTAACTTAAATGTACCCATCCAAACATATTGGAACTATTAGTTTGGTCAGATCAGGAGTAGGAAGAAAGTTACTCCCCTTTGCAACTTTACACTACCTCTTTCTGAGAATTTTTGGGGCAGAAGAAAACCTTTCACCATGAGAAAATGCCTCAAAGATATAAAAAATAAAGAGTGTTTATTGTAGAGGGGTTCTACATGATCATGTTGCCTTAGAAATAATGTTTCTAAGTGCCATATTTTTTGAGTAACATCTCGTCAAAGATTGCTACCTTTTTGCATTTTGGACTCTTTAGGGATATCGCTAGTACAATGTAGCTCAAACTATTTTGGCATGTTTGGGTACAAACCAGGACCATGCCTAACCTAAAAGTACCCATCTGGATGTGTTGGAACTGTCAGTTTGGTCACATGAGGAGCAAGATGAAAGTTACACCCTTTGTAACTTTAGACTACCTCCTGATAATTTTTGGGACAGCAAAAAACCTGTCACCATGGGCGAACTCCTCAGAGATATCAAAAACTAAGAGAGGTTATTGTATAGGGGTTGTAATTGATCTCGTTTCCTTACAAAGAATGTTTCTAAGTGTCATGTTTTCCAAGTAATTTCTTGTTAAAGATTGTTGCCTTTTTGCACTTTGGACACTTCAAGGATATTGCTGGTACAATGTAGCTTGAACTATTTTGGCATGTTTGGGTGCAAAATAGGACCATGCCTAGCCTAAACATACCCATATGAATGCATTGGAACTACCAGTTTGGTCGCATTAGGAGATGGATGAAGGTTACACCCCTTTGCAACTTTACACTACCTCCTTATGACGATTTTTGGGGTAGCAGAAAACCTTTCACCATGAGCAAACACCTTAGAGATATCAATAACTAAGAGAGATTATTGTAGATCTGTTCTACATGATTACATTGCCTTAGACAGAATGTTTCTAATTGTTAGGGTTTCCATGTAATAGCTCATCAAAGATTGTTGACTTTTTGCACTTTAGACAGGCTTCAGGGATATCACTAGTACAATGTAGCTCTCAAAATATTTTGGCATGTTTGAGTACAAAATAGGACCATGCATAGCCTAAACGTACCCATTTGGATGTGTTGGAGCTATCAGTTTGGTCGCATCAGGAATAGGATGAAAGTTACACCCCTTTGCAACTTTACACTACCACCTTCTGATAATTTTTGGGGCAGCAGAAAACTTTTCCCCATGGGCAAATGCCTTAGAGATATAAAACACCAAGAGAGGTTATTGTAGAGGGGTTCTACATGATCACGTTGCCTTAGAGAGAATATTTCTAAGTGTCAGGGTTTCTGAGTAACATCTTGTCAAAGATTTCTATCTTTTTGCAATTTGGACTCTTCAGGGATATCGCGCTTTGGACTTTGGACAATACACTTAGAGTTTAAAACATAACTAATAACTTTAACTAAAAAACCCTAACTAGTTTTGAATGTTTAAACCTTTGCAGTTGTGATATGAACATTGCCACTGTGACATCCTTTAGACTTCCAAAACTTCCAACAACAACCACAACTCATTAATCAACATCAACATGACCTTAACACAATATTTTGTGATCAACATCAACATCATGAGTACATTGAAAAAATCTATGGCACATGAAGACACTAAGAACACTGAAGACATGGAGCACAAAGAATCATGAAGACATGAACAAACTCCTATCATGATGAAGAACCACAACCTAATCCAACTCTTGAATGCATGACATGTGATGATGAAGAACCACAACCAAATCCAATGATCCAATGGCATGAACCAATGACATAAGCAACTATGTCCTTCTATTGTAACATGATAAACATCAATGTTATAAACTAACATCCAAACCCTATGACATGAATCTTAATATGACATGAGTGAATAGGATTAAGACCAATAAGGATCAAGTTCATACCACTGCTTGAGTGAGATCTTCACTATTCAATTTCATGCCTTGTCTTGAAGCACTACAACTCTATGCATCACATCACATACTCTATGAAGAAGCAAGTGTCTTTATATCACAAAACCTAACAACATATCCTGAAATCATAATGCTATCGTCAAACAATAGACAACCAATAGACCTACACAATTATGCATTCCTTGCTCAATTACTAACATCCAAGCACTGACATCAATGACAAACATATTCATCACAATATTCATTGTATATGTGTAAAAATGCAACAGCAAATAAAAAAAGACAAACCTATGTAAACTTATAAATTAATGTGCATACTTACAAATCAGTATAACATGACTTTAAAAAATTAATATGAATACTTACAAATTAATCTAACGAACCATTCGGGTCTGCTCTACTCTTTATTTTGTCAAGTATTACTCTTTATTGTGTTAATATGAATAAGTTGGTGGGGCATGTATGCTACAATCTTGCAAAACATTGTTAGTATAAATATCTAAACATATAGACTGATAAAACATCAAAATGGTTAGAAAATTCAATATGTAATCTACAACAACAAGTAGTGCATGTGTGATTTATCTTGACATAGAAAGGTTTTAGCATTTCAAAATCATCTTTGACAAATTTTAATTTGAGGATACATCTCTAGAAATTTACCAAAAAACTGTGTTTGAGTCATATCCAAAAAATGCTTTGGATGTGGCTCATGGTTCCGACTACCGATTCTCCTTCTTACCACATCCCTTTGATTCAGAGATACCCTTGTGTAATTCTTTCAGAAGTATTCAATTAGTGATCTCAATGCTTCAACAATTGGTTTATGTTTTCATGGTAGTTTCCCCGAGAACACCCATAATTCATTGGCATTGGTGTCCTCAATTCTTTGGCACCTTCCAACGACTCTTCATAATGTTTTCCTATTAATTCTCAATGCTTGACTCATCTTTCTAATGAGACAAACTTTCCTCTGACTACTTACTATAGTCGATGTAATGACACACCATGTTACATTACTATCTTTTGTGCGTGGTGTTACCCACACTTTCATATCCACTCATTAGATTCTTGACAATAGCTTCTTCACTTGAAGCCTCTGATGTTCTCAACCCAAGAATCTTCATGATGGACCTATACTTTATACTTCACATCATCTTAATGAATAGTTGACATCTTGCGGTCTCATTTAACTTTTCACAGAACAATCTTCAAATCTTGCAAGCATATCTTTTACAAGTGCATTTTGGAATCTTACATTCCATTGGCTGCAAAATATTCTCATCAATATCAATCAAATACTTTGGTTTTCTATGCAAAATTCTAGGTGGTGTTAAGATAGGTAAATTCATCTCAACATTAGGAATTTCATCAATATTTAAATGAGATGGGCTAGATGGCATACCTTCGATCTAAGATAGAACAGATGACATACCTTGAGGTTGAGGTGGGAACGATGGCATACCTCCTTCCTCACATGTGAGTGATGATGTACTCTCAACTTGAGATGCAGTAGATGGTGTCCCTATATGTTGACTTGTGGTAGAGGACGTGTCTCCAACTATGGTATTCAAATCTCTCATAGCACGAAGTTTTTGCATTCAGTCCCTTTGTGTTGCCAATACCATATCTCTTTTTGATGGTTACAATTCCTCTTCAATTAGTATGTCTTCATTTATCATGTCCAATTTCCTCTTCTCATGAACTTCCCTGATAGCCATTGCTTTCTTTGCATTCTTAGATTCTAACTCTTCCTGTGTTTGTTTAATTCTTGATCATTTCCTCGGCATGACGGAGAATTTATCTATAGCATGATAATGAGACAAATATTAGTTCCTAAGAAATGACTCCATACAAATAACTGAAATATGTGTCATTCAACCCTTCATACCCGGGTTCTCTATGAATGTATTAAAAACTTTAGCAGATGCACTATACAAACCTAGATGTAAACATGGTAAAACCTAAATGTAAAAGAAGCTTGGGATAAAACTAAGGAACAACAAAATTATATTTGATACAGAACCAAAGAGTGTAGAGGTAATAGTTGCATTGCCTTGCTTTACACAAAACATATAGTTGTAACACAATGCTTGAAGGAAAAACTCAATCATAAGGAGACTTAAACACAACAAATATCATAAAAGAATGCAGATGTCATAGTTTTCAAAATTTACTTTGTTTTCAAAGGTTATTATTATGATAATTTGCATTATCCATTAAATAGTAAAACATGGTAAGGTTTCACAGGATCTCAAAGCAAATAATGACTAAATAGATTTTATAATTAAGAGGCTTAGTTCGTTACAGTAGAATTTGACCTAGAAAGTAGATAGCATGCCTAATTTTTTTAATTTACAAGTTAAATACTTCTATTTGATTATACTTTTTTAAAAGTAGATATCTTGTTTTGTAGTTTTACTCCATCTTAATAATGAGATTGGACAACCTAACCAGTTTTCTGTCAAAAGAGTTCTATAACCAATTTGCAGTGTGTAAATCCCACAATCTTTTAAACCCCATCCAAGGATATCTGAATGTTATCCAAATAGACCTTTTGAGATGCTAAATATGAATTCAATGGTTACTGTCAAGAGGGAATTGTTGACCTAAGAAAAAATCTTTAGATTTTCATTTCCAAATCCTCAAACCATCATGTATGACTTCATTCTGAATCAGAAACATAATTCCAACCAACTTCAACACATTTATAGTTTAATTCAAGAAGGTTAGCGAATTCCACAGAAAGAGGATTGTGTTGGTCGCATGCATCATCTCAAAAGAGAGCAAGGTCACCCTTCCCCACAATCTAAGAAAGACCAGTTTTATTCATATTACTATCCAACTTTATTGTTTCCTATATATGAGAACCCTTGCAAAGGGTTGGCATCCTAGAAATGAAAGCACAATTCTCCAAATTCAGGTGCTTGAGCTTAAGAATTATCCCCCATAACACCTAATCCTTCACACACCATCTCCAATATAATTTGGCAACAAAAGCTATGTTCTTAAGGAGAGAAGATGTCATACCTAATCCACCTCTCTTTAGGCTAATAAAATTTACCCCAGAATTAACCAAATGTCATTTCATTTTCTCTAAATTTCCTTCTCAAAAAAACTTTCTCATTCTATGGTCCGAATCATGAAGGATGCCTTTTGGAGTCACAAGAGCTATAAATCTATAAACTTGGAGAGCCTGAGTCATGGCTTTAAGAAGGACCATACAACTAGCCAAAGAGAGTTACCTATGTGTCCAATGACTAATATGACAAGTTAAACAAAATCCAAGATAACATTCTAGTATTTTTCCCAAGGCAAGTAGGAGAAATAGGGACAGCCAAATATTTGAAAGGAGAAGAAGCAATCTTGAAATGAAGTATATTAACAATTTGTTCTTGAAGATGAGGGCTACCTCAATCCACACCTTGCACAATGTAAGTGGATCAAGATTTATTGTTATTTGTTTAGAGTTAATCTTTTCATGCAAATTTGCACTTGCTATATTAAATATTTAGAAATGTGTTTAGCTCTAGTATCTAAACATGGTGGTTCTGATAAGCACTAGTATATTTTTTTGTGCTAAGTATGGGAGGCAACTTGTTCTCGTATTTTGCCTTAGTCAAACCCTTGGATTGGTTTAATGATTTTACACAAGTTGGGAGATATGCCAAGAAAAATATAGGTGTAGATTATAACGCTAAGTACTTTTTTAATGCAAATGCTAAGTGTAGATGCCTCCTCTTGATAAGTCCTAGATGATCAAAACTAATTAGGATTTATCCTTTTATATAACACTCTAGTGTGCATATTTGAATATTTCACATTTTAGTCAGCAAGTAATAGTTGGATTCAATTAGCTTGGGTCCATATTTAAATTTAATTATAGAAATTTAGAGGTCAAAGCCACAATTACAATTCTAAACCAAGTTTGAGTACTACACCTATTTTTTTGATCCAAAACAAGGGATAGGAAATCTAGAGATTACATTTGGATCCTTTCTAAGATGTGTGGATTAGGTTCAATCAAGGCTTAGGTAATTGTAACTTTCATGTAGAAATATGCCACATGCACACTGTAAGTACCAAAATCATGTCAGGCCTACATGATAGTCTAATGATGAAAAGAGGTTCCTAGTCACAACCATGTAGACATGAATTACACTCTTCTAAGTAGTTTCACTCTTAGTACACGTCCCTTGTGTTTTCCCTTCTTTAATCCCCAAATTGAGTTTCCAAACCTCACATTTTTCTAACAAGCCATTTTAGATCCTCCTATTCTAGGTTTCCCCATAGTGCTTTTGGGTCACTCCATAGTGCTTCTGGGTCACCCTAAAGCATCTCTAGATTGTCCAAGTGACCCTAACTAGAAAAAGGGGTGAACCTCTCATTTTGGATGCATGAATTAACTCATAATTTTAGCTTTTATTCTTGATTTTAAACCCATTTTCTCACATTTTTTCATCTCAACCCATCCTTTTTCTTACTTTCTTTCCTTTGTGAACTCATAATCAAATCTTGTCTCCTATAAATTCTTTCTATTTTCTCTTTGTGTTCACTCTTGGTTTCTTTTATCTTTCTTCTTATCTCTTTGTCTATTCATGGAATTGTTTCCATTTTTTCTTGAGATAACTACTTTTAATCTTATCTCCTCTTTTGTTCCTCTCATTTCTACCTATAAATACCCATTCATTATTCATTGTTTATCATCACTGTCATTCACAAAATCTTCTTTACAAGCTCCTTCACAAGCTTCTTCTAGATATCTTCATAGTTTGGATATCTCATAAAAATCTATAAATCCTCTTCTCTTTGAGAAATCTCACAATATTGTTCACAAGTTTCTTCGTAGGCTTTTGAGTCTCTTAGTTTATTTCTTTTAGTTTTAATTTTAGTTTTTGCAAAGATTCAAAGCTTTCTCTTTATATTATTGCCTTAGCCAAGCTTATGCATAGTATCCCCTCTAGCTTTTTATGCTTGCACAAAGATCACGTGTGCCCCATTTTCCCTTCAAATTTGTCATTGCTTCTAAGCCATTTTTAGCTCCCTTACATCTCCCTTTTTATCCCTATCTATAAAAGGAGGACCCCATTGCTAAAGAAGAGGAGATAGTTGTTATAGGACCTCTGATGACACATACTAGCATTGGTGCCCATTATTATGGGTTCTTTATTGCTTTATTCGTAATTAGCTCACATTTTCTCTTAAAGAAGTAAAATATTGTCTTTTCTTTATCTTGATAGGATAAAGCTAGAGTAGAGTTATTTACTTTTTAGAATAATTACCACCCTCTAGTTGAAGAGAGGTATAGATAAAAGTATCCAACATTTATCTTCTTCATGGGTAGTAACTATATCTTGGGATTGTTAACTTTGCAATTGAGAATTTTAAATTTTAAATCTAGAGGACTAGATAATGCCCACAATCTAGTCTAGAGGACGAGATTGCATGTATGATCTAGTCTAGGAAGGAAGAAGTTCTGAGAATTGCATTGGTGTTAGTATGGAGTGGAGGTTTAAACATAATACAATGTTAAATACAAAATTAGGTCATTCACTGCAGCTAAAAAATAAATTATAAACTAAGAGAATATGTTAACAATATCCAAAAAATAACATTAAAACATAAAGTGAAAGAGTGAAATATACACTTCTTTACAATTTATTATTGGATATTTATTTCTTCAATAACCTTTCATTCAACTTATTTATTTATATAAATAAATTATTTTTTACCATAATTAAATATTTGTATCATCTCCCTAAATTTCAATAAGCAAGTAATATAAGTTTAATTTCTTCAACTTTGTTACAAGGCTTAGTCTAATTTACAATTTAATTCCTTCTAAATAGTTTTACTCATTTTATGTCTACAGTATTTAATTCCTCCTAGAAATCTTTCTATCATCTCCCTAAATTTCAATGAGCAAGTAATATAAGTTTAATTTCTTCAACTTTATTACAAGGCTTAGTCTAACTTAGAATTTGATTCCTTCTAAATAGTTTTACTCATTTTCTGTCTACAGTATTTAATTCCTCGTAGAGAACTTTAGTTATTTCGTTGGACTACAAATTAATGGTCATAAAACACCGGCAAATCAAGAAATCATAATTACTTTTGACTATATGGTCTTCCTCATTTTCCCAGCATTTTCTTTTCGAACACAAAGGAAAACAATCGGGATATTAGATATAAACATAAAGGAAAACTAACAGCACCAATTGTTTATCATCACTACTTGTTTTATCTATCATCACTACAAAGGTCAAACCCAGGAAGACAAACAAGTTGCAAAGAACAGAGTTATGTCTGATAGCAATCTCTCACTACTTCCGCAGTGCTTTGTAATGTGAAAGTCTCAGTCTGAAGGATATTGAAATCTCTCTTATCCATTATATATCCATGGCCCCAACTTTCTGAAGTGATGTGCTAGTTTTTCCTCAAAGGATAAGGAATAGAATGATTGACATATCCGTTTGCAGTGCTAACTTACTTTCTTACATTGTGCAGACTTTACAATAATGGAGAATCTCAATGCCAATGTGTCTCATGCTCAAGTTAAAGCTCTGTATACTACTGCTTCTGAGATAGCAGATCCTAATGCTGAGGTGAGGCTTAGTGGAAAAAAAAGGAAAGATCACAAGGAGAATTCTTGTGAATTGAATGATACTGAACTAGCAGACATGCTAATCAATCTCAGTAGGAGGAGGGTTGATCAAGACACTGTTGTAGGAAGTGGTGGTAATAATGGCATGGAAAACCCTAACCCTCAGACATCTCATGGAAAGCCCAACATAAATGACAATGTTAGCAGCAGTGGGGGTAGAAAAAGTCGCCGATTAATTGGACTCACTGATGACCGTGGCAATTGGCAAGCGAATATATGGTATTCTATTATTTCTCCTGTTATTCTTTTGTTTGATGTTTAACTTTTAAGAAAAAAATAATACATTGAACACTATATCTTTCTTCAAGAAAAATGTCTCCAAAAGATTTTTATACCAATCTTTCAAGTCATTTTGTGTTTCTCATATTTAGTGTGAATCCATATCTCTGTAGATTATTTTCTTTATGATTCAAAAGGTTGATTTGAAAAACTTTTGGGTGCTGTTAAGATGTTTTGAGTTCAATAATAATGGATTGCTATAAAAGTGTCTAACATACAATATGTTTCACTGCATAGAACTCTTTAATAACATTGGAATGTCATTTCTCTGCAGGCTTAAGGATGATAAACGTCAAGTAAACCTTGGTGAGTTAATAAGGTTTTTTTTGTTAATTTATTTGACACTCTACTTAAATATCATCCACTTTAATGGTCAAACAATCACTAGCAATTTTACACCTCATTTCAACAAAAAGTGGTAAATATTTCTCCTATTTTTATTGGCCAAAATTGACCTTTGACTGTTGAAGTGGATGATATTTAAGAATAGCCTTTACTTGAATGTTGAGGAGTTTTTTTATTAAAAAGGGTAAAAAGCAGAAAGATTTTTGTTGTTTTGAGAATAATATATGATACTAATATTTTTAAATATTTAAAGATAGAAATTATCAATGAAAAGATCTAATCCAGGTTGAGTCAAGCAATTTTTTTATTACAATTATTCATTGAAATGTACCTTTAAAATACTATGACATATCTTACTATAAGTAAAATTATATATTATGCAAATATATATCCTCACAATTCTATATAAATTTTGATAGTCTATCCAAAATCTCTCCTTTTATATGATACAATCATTTTAAAATCTTGATTTTATTTTAGGATAAAAGTATTTAAATATGGCCATACAGCCATCAAATTTAGGCCCTAAATTCAATCATGTTATTTGTGATCTATTGTCAAGTCAATACCAAATGGTATTTAAATACCCAAGACCTTGGAGAACAAACCCAAAACTCAAGCCAACTCTGTTACTGTGTGGGCTATCTTAAATTCTATTATTATTATCATTATTATTATTATTTGATATTGTTCACTTTTATTTTAATTTCAGGTCGATATTTTATTGCTGAGGCTGCAGCAAGGTCAGTGTTGTAACATCTCTCCTTCATATTTTTACCATTAGTATTGGTGGCACGTAGTTTACTGTATACCTGATATAAAAATTTACTATGCAGGTCCTTAGACAAAGCTATGCTAGTCACACATGACCAAAGACACAGGAAGTTAAATTATCCTGAAACAGAGTATGACAAGAGACGGATAGAAGAAGTAAATTACAACAATTTTAAAATAATAATAAGTATGATAGTTCTTTACATAGTAGACCTTATGTATTTTCATGGCTTTTGCAGTGGAGAAAGAGGTGTCTAAGGTCAATGTGAACAAGTTTGTATATGAGCTCCAACAACAATCGAGCAACTATTCAAAGGTTGCACTAAATGATTAAGTGATGAAGTTGGACATAAACTTCTGAAACTGATAGATGAAAAGAAAATATTGAAGATGGGTGGACATTGACAGATGTTCATGTTGTCTATAGGTGTTTGAGTACATGGATTTTACTTTAACATTTGTGGTCTTGAAACCACTTGCTTCCAAAAAGTCTTTTGAAACTTGAATTATAGTTATTTAATATTAAAAAAAATTGTCATAAACTAATTAAAATAGTTTAAGACAGTTGTTTGAATGTGCTTTTGTTAATTTGATTATATGAACATTTACACTCTGTTTAAACATCATTCGTTTCAATGATTAAACAGTTAATTAGTAAATATTTGTCCTATTTTTATTGGCCAAAATTAATTTTTGACTACTAATTTCTTGATGAAAATTATTCCATATGACATGCCTTCTACAACTGAATCATAATTGGTTGGTTTCAGCTTTTCTTTTGTTTGGGATCCAAGTTTTTTGTATTAGAATATCAAGATCACAATGTTTTTTTTTTTCTGTTACATTTTGATTGGGATTTCCATTTTTTCATTCAAGGTTGTAAGACTTTTCTATGCTTTGTATGGTTTCATGTGAATAGCCATTATATTGTCGTGCTGGCTACACAAAAAAATCTTTAAGTGTTTGCTATTCAAAGACACTACCAACTAGGTTATACATGCATATGTTAATATTACTGGTTAAACTCTTTCAGCCCCTTAATTCAGCAATGTAGCTGCAACCGAACCACTGACTGCATTTTCATGGAGAAACAATTTAATCACTATGAATTCGATTGGTGAGATTATTCTATTCGAAATTACGAGACTGAAGAATGGAGATCCAGGCAATGTTTTCAATTGGTTAACCGTGGGCAGTGAGTTTGATTCGTTTCACGGTATTGGGTTGGCTATGCATAAACTATATAGGCAACGCACATATTAATATTTTGACTTTCTACCAATTTTACTTGATTAAAGTTAGTCATCTAGTTAAACTTTTCCCTTTTATATAGGCAGCCTGCTAATTAAATCTTTGTAATCTGTGGTGTATATATGCAATGAATCTTTGGTGTAATTTATACTTTTATGTTTTCTTTGAATTAATTTATAGATTTCATTGGATGGTTTTGAATAGGTTTCTAACTACTCTTAGATTAATTTTTTGCAACTTGTTGATATTGGAAAGATGAATCTAAGTTGATATCTCTTTGTTTGAGAATCAAGGATTAAGGAAGTAGCCTGCTAATTAAATCTTTGTAATTTGTGGTGTATATATGCAATGAATCTTTGGTGTAATTTATACTTTTATATTTTCTTTGAATTAATTTATAGCTTTCATTGGATGGAGATTAATTGTTTTTTTGAATAGGTTTCTAACTACTCTTAGATTAATCTTTTGCAACTTGTTGATATTGGAAACATGAATCTAAGTTGATATCTCTTTGGCTAAGAATCAAGGATTGAGGAGTATCCATTTGGGTGTATAATCAAGGAACATACCATCACCCTCACCAATTGTAATCAACCAATTGAGCTACAACACATTGGGTGAGATCAGTTGGTTTTACTAAACATTGAAATTGAACTTCAAATTTTCTTTTTATCTTTCTAAAGATTTTCTAAGTTATATATATACAATTTTCTTATTTTTATTTAGAAGATAAAAGTATGTTTTTTTTCGCTTATAAATTTGGGTAAGGCACCTAGGAGCTAGAAAAAGAGTATTTTTGCTTAGATTGGTAACTAGGAGTTCACTAGATTCATTCTATATTTTTGAACCATCCTCAATAATGCATATTACAACATATTGAATAGATGTAACGAGCGAAATTGACTTTCAATGTGTAATGCCAAAAATTCTTGTTCCTTATTGTTATTATGACCACTTGTTTTGTTGTGCCCCTAAGCACCTTGGGATATTCACATCCTTCAATCTTTCATTTTAGTTACTGTTCTTATATCTAGAGGATCTTAGATTAAGAACATGTAGAACCTCGCTTCTACATTTTATTTTTGGTTGGGGGTAGTTTGCTTTGGTCAGGGAGAGGCTTGTTGTGAATTTTTAGTGGGCCATCATTTTTTATGCATAGGGGCTGCCACATGGAAGCCTTTCACAATGCTTAGAGGTTGTCAGTTCTGAAAAATTATGCCATTGGATGCCTTATCTAAGTTATCGCTCGATGGGGTTGCATCACCGAAGGGTCTTAGTGAAATAAATAATGGTAGCAGGATTGTTGATTCTTATAAACGATGTGGACATGTAGATGTATAACACATGTTTAAAAGTTGTGAGTCCTAACAACTTTTAAATAATGCGGCATTGGTTGGAGACGGGTGAGTCACTTCAGAGTGGGCCCCGATGAATCAAAAAACAATAGTTCTTTGAGGATTTTCCTCATGATAGGTGGCAACTCCGTGCTTGTTCTTGAGGCTTAGACATTAACACCTAGGTGTTGCACCATTGGTTGATAGGTGTCACTTTGCTCAACTAGTGGGCCCAGTTTCTTTTATGATTCAAATCCAAGGAGACAACGAAAGGCCACATGGCACAGTTGTGCTAAATTTTGAAATAAAAATGCTAATAATCTTTTAGTGTTGTGCTATTGGATGAGGTGGTGACTCAAGACTCAAAGTGGGTCCCTCTTTCAAAGGAGGATACAGTCCCTCAACTTCTTTCTCCAACAATGTGTCAATGCTGTGCAAATTCTTGGGAGTGGTAGATTTGATGCGCTTCCTTTATTGTGCCATTGGTTGTTGGTGTCGAGTCATATGTTGTGGGTCCCTATTCCTCTCTGTGAAGTTGATGAGAACACAGTGATACTGAGAGGGGGTGAATCAGTATCTAACAATTTTTTTTTTTATTAAATATAGTGTATGAAAAATGGTTATAGATCTGCCATAGCAACCATTACATATTGTTTGTCTTTAGCTGATTTTTATCTAACTATTCTTAATAGTTTGGGTGCTTTGCTATATATAGAACTTTATAACATTGGCATATTTATCAGGTTTAACTATCAGCTAGTATATACAAAAATTGGTACAACAGCCACTATATACAAAATTGATATATCAGATTTGTAACTGCCTATTATCCCTGTCGGCATGCTTGCCATTATAACCCTTATTGTACTCTTCAACAACCCCTAGGTCTGGGTCCCCCACAATAGCCTGTGCACTCGAGCTTGTTGGTCTAGTACATGGACGTTTCTGAGCTTGCCTACACCATTGAACACCCCTCTGAATTCATTTAGAACTCTCACGAAAGCATTGGCTTCTCCTAGGTGTAGTGGTGGGCATGCACACACTTGACTTCCTCTCTGAATATAGTCACCGAGCCCTCCCTAAAGAGTTGTAGGAACTTTTCCATGGACCACTCCATGTGTACAATAACCTGCGAAATAATATTCAAAACATGAGTCATTTTGAAGACTCAGTAAGTACCCTTTTACACCCCTGAAACCTATCCATATTTCTTGCCTTCCATAAGTGCCATAAAATTTCAGTGGTTAAATAATTCCAAAACATGTGCAAATTCTTGTTCAGTTTTTCTAGTATTAAATAATATATCTTTCTAATAAATCTTATCATTTTCATCCCAAATTAAAAGATCATTGAAAAATATTTTCAAATTTCCTTTGCATAAAAATAGTCAAAAAGAATATGCCTTATAGTCTCTGGGGTCCTGCATATGTGACAAATGTCAATATCAACATAATTAATGTTAAATGGTAATTTCTGCAATAAAATAAGCCATCTGAAACAAGCCTTCTTGGGCTCTCTAATGCTATTCCAAACAGAGCCAAAAATTTTATGCCAAACATACATGAGGAAGTCAGTCCCCCAACAATGATTGGTATGATCTACAATAGAGATTTTACTAGTTAATTATTTATAAATTGTCTTAGCTTTGAGATCAGTAAGTCTTGTGCCATCTACCCAAGCTAGGTCACTAGCTGGGTCCAGGTCCTATTCATGGATGATAGGGAATTGAGCTTCTTTACAAGATTCAGTTAAGGTGTTAAGGGTTCTAAGATTACAAGCAAGAAGGCCCAACAATATTTTATTTTTCCAAACTCAATTAATTACATCAACTACACATATGCAAGATCTAGTAGTTAAGTACACAACGAGAACACACAATTTACATGGAAACCCTTTTAGGAGAAAACCACAACAAAATGTTGCTTATATATATAAGTCTTCTTTCTTCTTCTTGTAGAATCTAATCTCTACTTGATAGAATTATAGGATTCAACATATTGGAGGCTCCAACCCCCACACAAACTAAGATCCAACCCAAAAAGAGTCTCTAACCTCTATTTAATAGGCTCCAACCTATTGGAGGCTCTAACCCACACAAATTGAGCTCTAATCCAGCAAGAGGCTCCACCTCTATTTGATAGACTCCAACCTATTTATCCTTCATAGAATCTTCCTCTCACAAATCTGATTACAATTCACACAATATCCTTCTTCCAAATATGATCACTATCCACACAATAACCCTCTTCCAAATCTAATCACAATCCACACAATAACCTTCTCTCACAAATCTGATCACTATTTCTAATTCTATATGACGTAAGTCTTTTCTTTTCAAATTAGGTTCACAGGCACAAATACTTTCTCCTCTCACAATTCTAATCACACACTTTCTTTCCTCACAAAACTAATCTAGCTCATGTACAACTTCTTGACATAAAATTGATCATACCATGGCAATATCATTCTCTTAATTCTTACACATATCCTTCATATAATTTTGCATTTATAATTTATGTAATTTGCTCTTATTATCTATGTTTAATCACACATTCTTTCTCTTAGAACAAATCAGAATTAGACTTCATTTTTCCACCTCTTCTTTTCTTTATATCTTCTCTTTTAACTCAGAAAATATTCATCGAAATTGTTTCTTTCAAAAACCTTATCTACTCTCCTTTAAATATCTCTCTATTCCCTTGTCAAGAGAGATGTCTTATCATAAAAGACATAACCAAATCTCAATGGATGAAACTTTTTTTAATCACACACCACTTCATACAAATCCCAACCCCTTCAATATTAATTTCTGCCATCTAATTGCTAATCGAACCACTTTATTTACCACTTCGTCTTCTTTTATAGAGTACACCATATCCTCTTATCAAATAGTTTCCTTTCTTTTTTTGTCTTAATCACAAAAACTGCATCACTTCATTATGGCAAATCGTATCTCATACATATAATTGATCGGTCTCTTTTATATACTCTTAATTGCATACCTTGTCAATTGCAACCGCAACTACTTCAATAATTTATCATTGCCTCTTGTTACACTGAAGGCATTCCCTCTATGAGGTGAATAGGCCTGGTGAGTGAAGTCAATGGTTGACACTCCTTGTTATGCAGTGCAAGATGATGAAAAAGATCTTGGCCATTGGTTTTATTTTCCCGTCTTTTATCTTTTTTTCTATCTAATTTTCACTCTTCTCTTTTCCTATTGAAATGGGTTGTTGACGAGCATCTACTTTCATTTATAGGATGATAAAAAGGAAGATAAATCTTGTTTTGTTTACACTTTTTATTTTCCCCTGATGCTAGAAAACATTCTAAACTCGTCGGTTGTTTTATTTTCCCTTGAGGCTGGGAAAACAAATGTGTCTAGAAAATTTTGCATGTGGAGTAGTTAACCAGGAACTTTATGTTAAAGTTATTCCCTTAGTTGACAAATAAAATGAAAGTGCATTTATTCCCTTAGTTAACAAAGAAATATATATAATAGCAATCGTACCTTGGTGTGCAATGGGTATGCCGCAGAGTTTTTGAAGTTCAATTGGTATGTCTTTAGGTGAATGGTGATTGTATTGTATTTCTATGGTACAAGTAATTTTTTGTTTTCTTGAGTGTCATGAATTAATTTGTATAATTGTAATGGATTTCAAGATCCTTATGTTTTTCTTAGTATCTACTTCAAATGTGTGAGCTTCCATGTTTGGCGTGTAGTCTCTATTTGCATGCATAGATCCTTTACAGATTCTTTTTCATGCACAACACTTGGGTTGACCTGCAATCCATTAGTTCACAACTATGCATATTATTTGAAGCATGTATGTTTATTTATCACAAGCCTCATATTTCATATCTTGACACCTACATTGAATAGGCATTCTCTTGCAAATATAAGCATGGTCACTAGCTACTTCATGTTTATTTGTCATCTAGCCTACTATCATACATCATTTCATGGGGTGGCACTTGATACAAATATCGATCAAAATTAGTGAATATCATTGCTTTTATAATTTGACACATTTGAATAACTTGGAGCTTAAATAGATTAAAATTAAATTTAGGCATGGTATAATTTTAGATTGAGAATTTGTAATTGTCTAAAACTGTTTAATTTGAAGGGAAAAAAATGATTTGTTTGAATTTGCAGATGATATGGGAATGATCTTGAGACCTCAAAAATGGCATGTGCATTCTATGTTATGGGAGCCCATTGTGTTCAATCTTGGTTTGGCAAGACTTTTATTAGTCAAAAAGAGGCCCAACATCTAATTGAATTAATCATTTCATCAATGCCTTAACATGTGGTCTTGATGTTGCCCCAACCATTATTGATTTTCCTTCACTCCTTTCATGTGATTTTTTAGTGTGGTCCCTTGTGTATTCAATCCCCCCATATGGGTTTTTGTGTTCTTACCATTGTTATAAAAATATTCACTTCCAAAGATATAAAATCATTCTAACACTAAAATAGTCTACAAATAAGCATCAATATAATGCAATGTATTAAATATAATTGAATAATAATATAGATAAATATATAATATATAATAGATTTAATGTAAATATACATTTTTTTACAAATTCAACTCTTTCACAAATTAAAAATAATTAAAAAAATTCTAATTAGATATGTAGGTAAGCAAGATATTTCTCTTCCTAGAAAAGTTTTTGTTGACATGCATACCCATGCCCAATCTCCTAAACAATGGGCTACTCTTTTACAAAAGACATTAGTGGGTGCTTCATTCAGAACAAATCTTCTTCATATTATTGATACCTTGGTGGATTTTTCAAATGGTGTATCCTCTCATCGTTCATCCTCTTATAAGCGCTCTCCTTCCACAGTCTCTCTCTATTTTCTTCATCTATTTTATCTCTCATGTCTATCCCTCTCTCTCTCTCTCTTTCCCTCTCATTCTCATTTCATATCTCTCTCTTAAGTTGTTAGATTTCTTATAGGTTAATTTAAATAGTACTATATATAGTAATTATATAATATTTTTTTAAAACCGTTTACATAAACAAGTTTAAAAGATTTCAACTATCTTAGTTCTAATCACAAAATTTGCTCAATACTGAATGGAGCTAGGATTTCCCCATTCACAATTTTGGAAGATTGTGTAAATGACCAAAGATTAGGCAAGCATACCAATGGTGATGATGGCAACAAATAGGGTATGACAAATGACAAGTGCAACTCTTTAGATTGATCCATACAAAAAATCTTGAATTTGAAGACTACCAATGGTTTTAGGGTTTGTGGATACGAATTGGAAACAATGTGATAGCAGAAGTTAGGAGGCCTCCAGGGAACAAAGGAGGAGGGCATCAATCGATCCTACCCTTTGGGGTCTGGAAAAGCACAAAATTTCAAAGATGTAGTAGGGTATGATATGTGGAAGATTAGGTGGGGGCAGGTAGAAATCCTCCATGCTCACGACACTTGGTTCGAATAGAGATCAGGGAAGATCTCTACCTTTCCTTCATTTTAACTAGGTTCCAAAGATTTACATGTATGCTGTTACCTAAGATAGAGAAGAATATTTATAGAAGCACACCCTTATTTATAGATTTCCAAAAATTTGGCCAAAGTTGTGTGATCTCCATGCCTGAATCTTAAAAAATTGGTAGGATTGCATGGAGGGAGAAATTTGTTTATACCCCTGTGTGAGGGGTTTTTCATTCTAGAATTTGGCTTGCTCAAAGACAAGGAGAAGGTTCTAAAATATGGTCCATGGTATTATTATGATGACTTTTGTGCATCAATCCCTAGTATCCATCTTTAGATCCTCAAATTGAGATTTCAAGCTCAGGTACGAATCCATAAAGATGAAAATCCCACCTATTGGGCAGGTGTAGAGCCACACCACTAAAATATTCTTCCAAGAGTTCAAATAAAGACATATTCTCATATTGATGTTTTAGATTCTAACGTGTAATAACCTAATCCTCCTCTTTGCAATGTGCAAACTTCATCTCTGGTAGCCATGTTAGGCCTGATTAATTGGAAAAAGATAAGCCAGAGAATTTATTTGAGGAAAATACAGTTTCAAAAATCAAGGATTGTGTTGTAGAATCCACTGTTAGCAGCCCAAAGGAGAAATCTCCAAACATTAATCAAGAATTGACAAAGGTAAAAATAAATATTTAGCTACCCCATCAAAGATCAACCACCAAATGGCACTAAGATCATCTAAGAAAAGGAATTTAGGATATATGGCAAATAAATGTGGACACTATCAAGAGGCTTAGATTTGTAACAAATGTCTAATATTATTAGGTGCAACTTTAGAGGTTTTGTAATAAATGTCTGATATGATTAGGTACAGCTTTAGAGGTTTATATTTAGAAGGTTATAGTTCAAGATGGGTAAGATGAGTATAGATTTAGAAGTAAGAATCACAATAATCCCACATCTTGCAGGATTGGATGCATGCGGCTAAGTGTTTTTTTTTATGGCTCTCAGTCCTAAACCAGGTTTTATCAGCAAAAAATATTATATATTATTTTATATTTAATAATGTATAATAATAAATGAAACTAAAAATATATTTGTTTTATAAAAACTAAATATTTAATAAAATAATAAATATAAATAAACATGAAACATAGAATATATTCAATATAAATTTAGCATTATATATTATAATATGACATTAGAACTAAAAATAATAATATATATTATATAAATTATGGTATATAATAATAAATATAGTTATATTTTCAATTTTATATATGAAGTAAATATAATTCAATTATATATATAATGTAAATTTACATTTTTTTACAAATTTAACTCTTTGACAAACTCAAAATAACTAAGTAAATTTTGGATAGATGTTGATCTTGAAAGGTTGCCTCTCGTCGCATTACAAACATAAGTGTCTTGAGTTATGGGCATCTCATCCCCTATTCAAATATTAAACATATCCTAGAATAAAATTTTGATTATGTTCTTGATAAAAATGCATAAATACAACTAATAAAAATTGAAATGGTACATAAAAACAAATTAAAAATAGAATTATTTTACATTTTTTAATTTTTAAACATTATACTTAAAACTTCACTAAAATTATTATCATAAACATCAATATTAAACTTTAAATTAATTAATTCTAAACTTAAACATTATTTAAAATTATATAACATATTTACTATAAATTTCATCAACCAAATACCTAAACTAATACATATACATATACATCCACGTTAATGCTAATCGACTTGACCAAAAAATGAAATGATTAAATTATTAAAAAACTAAAACCTAATGTTGAGGAAAAGTGGTGCCTATTTTTTTATGGAGACTAATCACTCGGAGGTGAAAATTTCCCTACTTTTATCGGCGTGGTTTCCCCCCAAATTATTTAACAGCGGTTTGGGGGCAGCACCACAAAACCTTAAATGACTTTTATTATTTTATAAAGGCACTGAGAGTCATTTTTCTATTGGCCGACATTAAAATCCCTATTTTCTAACCGACATAAGTCTTGATAAAAATGTGTTAGGGTTAGCCGGCAGAAGATATCAATTAAATGGAAATAAAGATTAAATAGAGAAATGGAAATACACAGAATTAATAACAGTGAGAGACAAGATTTAACATGGTTCACCCAAACTTGAGCCACATCGACCAAACAGAGAGTCCAATATTATTATCCAGTAAATCAAACCGATTACAATCAGCAATCCCTGCAACTCAATACCACTGCAAATGCTACAATACAATCCTCAAACTCTAACCCTTGGCCACTTTTTATCAAGCCTTTTTGTCGGTTACAAAAAATTAGGGTTTTCTTATGTCGGTCATAAAAAATAGGATCTTTTTAAGTCGGCCCTAGGATTTTTTAAGTCGGCCCTAAAAAAAATTTTCTCGGGGGCTACCGCCCCCGAACCCCCGTTTCTCGGGGCCTGCCGCCCCCGAACCCTAGCGAGGATACATAGCTAGTGTACAGTACTTTCCTGATCAATTGCCACCTTCCAACAAAATGGCTAAGGGTTAGGGTTTTCTATTGATATTGTATTGTAGCATTTGCAGTGGTATTGAGTTGCATGGATTGCTGGTTGTAATCGGTTTGATAAGATGGGTAATAATATTGGACTCTCTATTGGTGGATGTAGCCCGAGTTTGGGTGAACCACGTTATATATTGTCTCTCAATGTTATTATTATTTCTGTTTATTTTTCATTCCTCTATTTAATATTTATTTGCATTTAATTGATATCTTCTGCATGCAATTCCTAAAAAGTGGTATCAAAAGGATTTATGGAGGCCGTAGGAAGGAATAGCCAAGAAACCGATAGCAATGACTGATGAGGATTGGGAACTTTTGGACAGAAAGGCACTGGGAACTATTCGGTTCTACCTGGTACCATTTGTGGCATTCAATATAACAGAAGTGAAGACAACAAATGAACTGATGAAAGCTTTGGCTAAATTGTATGAAAAACCCTCAGCCTCAAATAAGGTATTTCTCATGAAGCGTTTGTTTAATCTGAAAATGATTGAAGGTGGATCTATGACAGATCATTTAAATGAGTTTAATACGATTACCAGTCAGTTAACTTTTGTAAAAGTGAAATTTGATGAAGAGTTGAGGGCTCTCTTAGTTTTATGTTCTTTACCAGAAAGTTGGAATAGCTTTGTGATGGTTGTAAGTAACTATGTCTCTGGTTCTTGAATACTTTGAAATTTGATGATATTGTTGGTGTTATCCTTAGCGAGTAAATGCAAATAAAAAACTCAAGAGGGTCCACATCAGGTAGTGTTTTGAATACAGAAAGTAGGGGCAGATCAAAGGAGAGAGGAAAAGGTTCTGGAGGTCATGGGAAGTCACAAGGAAAATCAAAGGACAAGAGGTCCCAATCTAGAGGAGAGAAGGATTGCTAGTACTCTAGGAAACTAGATCATCTAAAGAAAGATTGTTGGTCTTAGAAGAATAAAAGAGACAAACAAGAAGGTAATAAGGAGGCAAATGTGGTAAGTAACAAATCAGAAGATGATGCTTTGATTCTTTCTCAAGATAATGTTGATGATTCATGGGTTTTAGATTCAGGGGCCTCATTTCATGCTACGCCCCATAGAAGTTATTTTCTTGATTATGTCTAAGGGGATTTTGGGTTGGTTTATTTGGGAGATAACGAACCTTGTTAGATTGTTGGAAAGGAAAAAAATTAAGATTAAGTTTTAGAATGGGAATCATTGGCTGCTACAAGAGGTAAGGCACATTCCAAGGCTAAGTAGGAATTTAATTTCATCAGGGCAGCTAGGTGATGAAGGTTGCACAGTTACTTTTAATGATAAAAATTAGAAGGTTTCAAGATGTACCTTAATAGTAGAAAAAGGTGTGAAAGTAGACACCTTATATCTTTGTATAGGTCATATTATTCCTTCTACTTTAGTTGTTACAGAGAAAAAACAAACAAGTTCAGGAACAGTTGTTGCAGGTTCACAGGAAGAGATCGGAACAATTGCTATAGGTTTTGAGACAACATTGTGGCATAACAGACTTGGGCATATGAGTGAAAAAGGTATGAAGGTACTTCATTCTAAGAAATTTTTACCAGGTCTAAAATCTATTAATATGGATTTATGTAAATGTTGTGTGTATGGAAAACAAAAGAGAGTTAGTTTTCTCAAGGATGGGAAGCAAAAGAAAGATGAAAAGTTGGAGCTTGTGCATACAGATGTATGGGGGCCGGCTCAGGTATCTTCTCTGGGTGGCTCTCGGTATTATGTTACATTCATAGATGATGCAACTAGAAAGGTTTGGATTTATTTCCTTAGGTAGAAATCAAATGTATTTGAAACATTTAAGAAATAGAGAAGCTTGGTTGAGAATGAGATGGGTAAAAGACTAAAATGTCTCAAATCTAATAATGGTGGTGAGTATTGTAGAAAAAAATTTGAGGATTATTGTTCCTTTAATGGAATTCGTAGGTAGAAAATGGTTCTATGGACTCCACAAGAAAATGGAGTGGTTGAACACATGAATAGGACAATAATGGAGCATGCAAGGAGCATGAGATTACATGTTGGGATGCCTTTAAACATGTCGGCAGAGACTATCAATACTACTATATATTTAATTAATTGAGGTCCTTCAGTTCCTTTGGCTTGTCGTATTCTAGAGGGAGCATGGACAAGTAAGAAGGTGAATTATTCTTTTCTCAAAACCTTCAGATGTGAAGCCTTTGCACATGTAGATTCTGAAAATAGAACCAAGCTAGATGCAAAATCAAAAAAGTGTATCTTCATTGGATATGGCATTGATGAATTTGGTTATAGGCTTTGGGATATTGAAAATTTGAAAATTGTGAGAAGCAGGGACATATTAAATGAAAAGGTGTTGTACAAAGATTAGTTACAAAAGAATTAGAAGAAAGAAAAGGATTATGTAGTGCTGGATGATACTCTAGATAATGATATTCCAGTGGTTCCTCATGCTCCACAACAGCAACAAGAAATACCACAAACTCCAGTAAATATTAGACGGTCAACAAGGCTAAGTAGATCTCCTTAAAGGTTTTCTCCCTCTTTGTATTCTATTTTGTTAACATATGCTGGTGAACTAGAAGGGTATGATGAATCTATGCATGTGGATATAAAGGTTCAATGGGAGCTTGCAATGAAAGAAGAAATGGACTCCTTTCTGTAAGTTGCCTACATGTAAAAAGGCTTTACCAAACAAATGGGTTTATAGAGTGAAAGAGGAAGATGGAGGTAAGAAAAGATTTAAATCTAGGTTAGTTGTAAAAGGATTTGCACAGAAAAAAGGTATTGATTTTGATGATATTTTTTCTCTGGTTGTTAAGATGACTTCTATTTGTACTGTTTTAAGTATTGTGTCTATTGAAGATTTGCATTTGGAGGAGGAGATATATATGGAATAACCACAGGGATTTGAGGTCAAAGGTAAGGAGAAATTGGTGTGCAGATTCAAGAAGAGTTTATATGGCTTGAAATAAGCACCTCGGCAATGGTATTTGAAATTTGATAGTTTTATGGATGAGCAAGGCTACAACTGGTGTAATTCTGACCATTGTAGAGATGGGAAGAACAAAAATTTGACTCTATCTCAAGCTAATTGTGTTGAAAAGGTGTTGCAAATATTCCATATGGAGAATGCAAAAGCTGTCAGCACACCTTTGCCTAGTCATTTGAAATTGACTAAGGAGATGTGTCCTAAGACACAAGAGGAGGAAGAAAAAGTGTCCAAGGTACCATATGCTTCAGTTGTAGGAAGTTTAATGTATGCCATGGTATGCACGAGACTAGATATTGTACATGTTGTAGAAGTCGTAAGCAGGTATATGAGTAATCCCAGATTGGAGTATTAGAATGTGGTAAAATAGATTCTCATATATTTGAGAGGTACATCCAATAAACATTTATGTTTTGGAGGCTCTAATACTAATTTAGTAGGCTATGTGAACTTAGATTTGGTAGGGGATATTGATACCAAGCAGAATATTATAGGTTATGTCTTTACTGTAGGTGGGACAGTGGTCAAGTTGGATCTCTAGGTTGTAAAAGGTGGTTGCTTTATCCATCACAGAGATAGAGTATGTAGCAAAAATAGAGGCAAGAGAGGAGATGATATGGCTGCAATTTTTCATGGAAGAATTGGGCAAACAATAGGCTAACAATAATTTGTTTACAGACAATCAGAGTGCCATACATCTTGCAAAGAATTATGTCTTGCATTCAAAGACTAAACACATATAGCTAAGGTATCACTTCATCTGGTTGGTGTTGGATGATGGACGGTTATGGTTGAAAAGATACATACAGATGAAAATCCAACGGGTATGTTTACGAAGGCAGTGACAAGGGTTCTAAGTTGAGCTCCTCTTCAGCTTCGGTTGGTCTTCAAAACTAAAAATAATAAAATTAGGATAGTAGGGTCCAGGGTGTTTATTTCTAGTGGAAGCTACAGGGTCAGCAGTGTTATGATCAGTCTCCAAGTGGGAGATTATTTTTTTTTGTTAACTCAAAGCTGTCCCCGCGACTCTACCCAGCGACCCCCCAGGCCCCTTGCCTTACCTTGGGTTTATAGATTGCCAAGTTGGGGTCTGGGAGGGGGCGAGCAGAGGTGATATTAGTTCTTTGGGGATGAGCGCAATAGCCTGCAAGCCACACTCATCAGGTAAGCCCGGTGGGAATCGAACCTGAGCCTCGAGGGAGTAAACCCTGAGTCCAGGCCAACACGCCACTGTGCGAGCTCTCCAAGTGGGAGATTGTTGTTATATGGAGCCTAATCAGACTCATAGGTTAAATTTTCTCCACTTTTATTAGTGTGGTCTCCACCCAAATTATTTAACAGGGGTTTGGGGGCAATGCCCCCAAGACGGGGTCAAGGGATTTAGGAGCAGCACCCCAAAACTTCAAACGACTTTTATTATTTTATAAAGGCATCGGGAGTTATTTTTCTATTGTCTGACATAAAAAACCCCTATTTTGTAACCAACATAAGTCTTGATAAAAATGGCTAAGGGTTAGGGTTTTCTGTTGATATTGTATTGTAGCATTTATAGTGGTATCGAGTTGCAAGGATTGCTGGTTGTAATCGGTTTGATAAGCTAGATAATAATATTGGACTCTCTGTTGGTGGATATAACTCGAGTTTGGGTGAACCACATTAAAAATTGTCTCTCACTGTTATTATTTCTATGTATTTTTCATTCCTTCAGTTTAATCTTTATTTGCATTTAATTGATCCATTTTAATCATCTTGCACTGTTTATAGATATATATTTGCATAAGTAATTTGTCTATTCAAGATATACATGATCTACATAGATTATAAGTTATTGCAATCTTCTTTGTCTATCACTCTCTTACTATCTCTCTTTATTTCTCTCTCCTTCTTTATCTTTCTATATATCTAACTATCTTTCTCTTCATCTTTGTCTTTCTATCTCTCTCTCTATGTCTTTGTCTCCCTCTCTATCTATTTCATCAAGATTCTTGGTTGGTAGAACTATCTTTGAATCCCTTTTCTAGATTCTTAAAGTGAAGGCATGGGACAGGAATTGGATGCAAAGTGCTAAAGCAAGGAAGTTCATGGAGCAAGAAGATTGTTGAGGACATGTTGAACTTGGAGCAAGGATCGTAGGGACATGTGAGCTTTGGGAGACCATGTCAAAATTTTGAGACAATATTGTGTATTGGAGGCCTAAGTTTGAAAGAAGACTATGTTGAAGATGAAGTTCATTTGGGAGGTCTAGTTATCAAGTTTGACGAGGAGGAAAGTTTTTCAAGGAAAGAATATAGAGCTACAAATGTACCAAGTGCATGGATATATTGCAAAGAAGGTGCAAATTCTATTGTGAGTTGGGAGAACATGTGGTGAGCACAAGAAAGGCATAAAATGGAGTTGATCTTATGGGGAAAAAGTTTGTCATAAGATTGATCTACAATGAAGGTAATGTGTTTTGAGTGGGACAAGTTGTGCCAATACCCATGGTGAAGGTGAAGGTTGTGGATCCCTAAACCAACATAGAGGATCCCACAACAAAGTATATTCAAGTATTATTGTGACAAGTCTTGGTTCATAGGATTTATTAAATACCACAAAGATCTTTCAATTCTAGATAATGACATTGGACATAGGGATACAAGACATCATCATTCACTTAAAGACATGGCAATGGAACTTCCACAACTCTTCAGTGTACTCATCCTAGAGATTTAAAAAAATTGTAAAATTGGTCAAATAAAAGGTTTAAGTAATGCATCTAGCCTCATCATGAATGGGGTTCAAGCATGCCTCTATATGGTCTCCATGTTACAAGTGCCATATGATGCTGAGTGAGTATTACATCTAAATCCATAATGTCACCTCTAGGGCAAGAAAAATATTCAATGAAATCACTAGCTAGAGAGTTAAAATGATGAATAGAATATACAAAATTTATTATACCAAAACAAAGATTTACCCTTTAGATACAATCTAAACAACAGAGCTAATCAGGATATAATCATCATCAATAAGTTTACGATTAGCAAGAATGTTTTAACAAAAACCGAAGCATATGTTGAACCATCATAATCATCATTAAAAAGATCTATATTATCAAATGTTCTATAAAAGCAATGAAGTATAATCAATATGATCATCTAATAAGTCATCATCATCAATCCATGAGTAATCACATGTAACAAAAAGAATAGCAATAAAATTATCAAATACAAAGGTTATTCTCATGATCATTTATAAAGTTAAGTAATGCATCAAGATCACATGAATCTAGTCTATTAAATGACATAGTAAAGATGAGATGTATTAAGCCAAGCTAATGTCATGAATGGGTAGGACTCATGATGAATCCTTCCTAGAATAATGATCATCGATGTCATGAGGTAAAGGATCATCATGGAAAGAGTGAATAATAAACAAAGTGGTGCAGTCATGGTCGGAGGGTTCACAGAATGAACAGTCCAGACCATGTAGCAAGAGTAAACATAATGGAAACAACACATACAGAATGCAATGAATGATTCAAATACTCAACATATCATAGATTCAAAGTACTTATATACTGAGAACATGTGGGCTACAATTTAGGGCTCACAAGCCTGATTCTCTAGTTATAACATATATGCAAGATTTGGCATTGAAGCGCCTTACAAAAGAAATTCTAGCTATCCAAACTAACTTCTAAACTAACTAATTTCCTATGCATCTAATACATGATTATATATCATCTCTGGATTTCAATAATCCTCTGGGTCGGCCAAGAAAGATTACAACCTTTAATGAAAGAGCTGTAATGTGTACAAACAAATAGGTCAGCCTTAAACATCTGGTACTCCTCTACAAATGATGGAAACTTGATGTGGGTCTCAAGGGAGGCCGGATAGGTCCTAAACTATCTTGAGTGATGTTTCTTTTAGCTCCACAAGTCATGGAAGTACTCCAGGAATCTTCTCCTTCAATTGCCTATCTATATGCCCTACACTATGAAAAAAGGTGATCTTCTAATAGAGATAACTTTTAGAAGACAAGTCCAAATGATCTAAATTTTGGATATGATGTAGATGATAGTATGTAGATGCTAAGTCCAACTTTGTAAGGTCTGAAATGAAAATGTGGCAAAATGTGGACCAAAACACTGAAACTGCTACTGACTGAATTGAACTGTACTAAACTGGAAAATGAAAGAAAATCAAAAGAATGCAAATATTTTTTTGGTTGATGCAAGATTGATCTACAACTTGGTATGCTCCTACATTAGACACTTGGAGTTGTTGAAAAACTAAGTCCCTCACTTTGCTAGGGCTAAAGGAAAACCAAGCCAGTCCAGGGTGGGTACAAAAAGTTGGGGGCCGAAAAGTGGCCAACTTTAAAAAAAAAAAATTAGCCGTAATGTGAGTGCATTATGCTCTTCTATTAACAAAACATGCATTTCATTTCATTATTTCACTACATTTCATAGCAAACCCACGGCTTGGAGAGAAAGGAGAATGTGCTCGCATTATCAAAGGGAATATCATCAACAATTTGTCACCAATTCATCGTCAAAATGCTGCCATGATGTTGGGAAGGCTGAAGGAGTAAGTTCTATTTTCTTTCTTGTGTGAATTTGTTTCTAAATAGGTAGGTTCAAGTAGATTTTTGATGTAAATTTCTTTAATTTACAGGAATTGATAATGTACCTCCTCCTCCTGAAAATCCACAAAATCCTCTATCACCTGAACAGTAAATACCTGCTGAAGAACAACACCAACAACAAACACCTCCATTCATTGCTCAATATACCCCTAGAACACAAGAAAACATAATAGGTAAAATTGAAAATAATAAAAAACAAATTGAGGACATAATTGGAAGGTTGAAAGAACCTGCAACTTCAACCTTGCATAGATCCACGCTTGCTCAATCTCTTGAATCTATGTTATCAAATGTAGATTCAATTAGATAGTTCTATGTAGACAAATTGTCCTATGAGCAAGTTAAAAATGAACAAATTACAAAACTAGACTTATGTTCTATTTTCACAGACCCACGAACAAATCAACCTCTACCCCTTACATGCAAGAGGTTCCCTATCCATTGGTGCAAAAACCAAGTGATAAGGGACAATTTTGGGCAGAGATGGTGGATGGTTTTTTACCATCCTCCATGCAACAATAATGAGGTCATGCAATATTTTTTGAGGTAACTCTATTGTGAGTTTGTTAAAAATAAAGTGCCAAACTATTTTGATATGCAGGAGTTCTAGGGTAGAGGTGGGGGGTCAACACAAGATAGACCATGGGCACATATTGACTCACAATGGCCAGCGAGACAAGCACTCACTAGACCAACCCATGAGCACGTGTCTATCCCTTCCATTGTGAAGGAGAGTGTTGAGGTTGAGACACTTAAGTTCATTAGTGCCTTGACCCAGAGCATCATATAATATGCCAGTCTTGCAACACAACGTGGGCCAGGGGAGAGTTCAAAGAGTAGGGTTACATCCCATACTTGTTAGGCTTTCAGGTCAGCCTGTGGGTATGACCCCATGGATAGTTGGGATGCAGGTCATAGGCTACATCTGTAGCTGAAAAAATGGTGATGACAAATGCCCTCCTGAGTGAGACTTTTAGCCTTGATACTTAGGTAAATCTTAGTTGAGTTCATTGAATTTAATTTATTAAATTTTAGTTTTGAAATTTAGTTTGATGATTTTAATAAAATTTTAGGGTCATAGCATTGATGTAGTTTTCAACAATTCTCCACCTACATATTACACTACAACATCTACTGCCAGGGTATCTAACTAGTAAACAATTATAAATATTACATGTGAATAGTATTGTTATATGAATGGTATTCTAATATCTAATTTTGGATATTGAATAGGTTCATCTTGGAGATTTCATGGCAACACCTACCAGTGGTGGTGGAGTTCAAAGCTTCACTCAGGTAATAAAATAAATAGTTTAACTAATGAATTTTACTTACTAGTTTTTTGTATTTTTATTCATATCATTGATTAAATTGTATTGTACATCTTTCAAACTCAAAGAATTACTAGACATTGCATAACTAATAACTAGATGTTGATAGATGACAAAATTTCAATTACAATATAGTTATTTGAAAAAATGCCTCAAAGAAATGTTGTCTCATGGAATGGCATGACAAGAAGATGGAAATGATGCCATTGATGCCTCTAAACTTATGATAGTCCTATTGTTGATTTATGTGTGATAGTCTTCTAGGGTAGTCTACATGGTATTTTACACACTATCAAGATTGTTCTTGTGATGAGAGGACCATGAGTTAGGTGTATGAACAATGCCTATACAATAAATAATAATAATCTAGCAAAACATGAGGTCAAACAAATGTATAACCATTTTTATGATTGTCCTATCTATGACAGTCTTATACAACATTTGCATGGCAGCACCTTTAAAGTTTGCACAAGGATAGCTTCTTCAACTCAATGATAGGGCCTTGGACCATTTTCAATGCTATGACTTCTATAACTAATAAATAACATGGTTGTCACAAGGTGGTTGGGTAACTCTTTTGTATATTAGTCCTTTTGTAAAATGAATGATGTGTGTTCTTGTTGAGTGGCAAATCATCTTCCATTATCATATAAAGAAACATGCACGTTAGGTCTTTTTGGGAAAATTATCAAGCATTGGATTAATAATCAATCACATGAAGATACTAAGACCCCCATGATGACAATGCCCTAGATCTATAGTATATGAATTTCAATTTGAAAACATGACTATGCTATTTATAACAGTCATAAATAACTGATCAGCATTGAGAAATGACAATTTCAAAGGCTTATAACCATGTTTGCACTGATGACCACACTTTGTAACTTTAATAACATCAAGACAATCCTTCAAAACTTGCCTAGAAACCTAAAATATGACCCTAGCATAATATGGGCAATCACTAATGACTGTATTGTTGGGCATAACAATCATATGGTAACCAATTTTCCATATGGAAGACTTGGAGGAAAATCTTCTTAGTAGTTGTATAGTCCATCATGTATGTGGCATGTTTGCATTCTTGGATGATAGATTGGTACTTCCTTACAGTAACAAGATTGTTAGGACAACCTAAAAACTTCAACCAAATGCTCTAATCCATATTGCATATAGACAATACTCAAATTTACACCACCTTGACAGCCACACACATGCATATGACAACATTTTCAAAATGGATAATAATCTCAAACAATACCCTAGGGTTTCAACATGGAATTTTCAATATTTGAATAACAAAACAATAAACCCTAGGATTCTATCATGATGACAACATCCATAACCCACTTGATTGTCATGGCATCCCTCACTACTGTTACTAATATAATTTCTCATGAACATGACAATCCTTGATTGTTACAACAGTAAGCACCCTTGAAGCCTTCATGCAACTTCTGAAAATTGTGTTAAAATGAGTAGATTATGATTGTACAAGAATGCATGACCAAGTTGGTGAATGATATTTGTTGTCATTTATGAGCGATGATTGTCATAATCATTGGAGGCATTATCATAAAAGGATTTGTGTAGGATGAAATGTTGTTTGGGACAAACTTAGGACTGTTATAGGTAATAAATATTTGGATAGAGTGAAAATAGAGACATTTTGAGTTACAAAGAGGTGTTACTGGAATCTTGAATCATTAGCCTAATATATTCTAAGAATGTTGTTTTATTTTCAGATGATGCAAGCTGCAGAGATGCCTCTCGAAGTTCATAGGGCAATGGAGCATGGTGTGTCCTCTACGATTCATAGCTCCATGCCTTTGATGGGGGTATGAGGCAGATTAGTAAATTTCAAATTACATTCATTGTTACAGTTGTTTATTTTAGAAAAATCAAACATGATTATTGATTTCAAGTTTAATTTCTATCTGTATGGTTTCTATTGGACATGGTTCATTGCCACAACCTAATCATAGTAGATCACCCTCATACACATCTCCATCCCCTCGAAGATCAAAGACTACCCATGATCTATTCTCTTCATCGGACATAGGGGAATGACTTTTTATTGTGTTGCTTTGTTGTATGCCTATATGACATTCTTGTAAGCCTATATGGCTATTTTGTATATATGTTATACTTATATTGACAGATATTGATGTATGGCTATATGGATGTTTGGTTAATACAAATATTTTTTGTTGATCATTATGTAATATGGATAGGTGTAGTGTAGATCATTTTTGTATGCCTCTAGGTTTCAAAGTTTAATTTTTAAAGAATCCATCCCAATTGATGATAAGAGAATTTGAGTTTTGGGTTGAAAGTTTTAGTCTCTCAAAACTATAAATGCCCGAGAAAATAGAGAAAGGAAGATTGGTTAAATGGATAAATGGAAAGCAAGTTTTTTTTTTTTCACATCATGATCTACGTGTTATTACACAAGCTTGCATGTTAGCCTTAGTCACTCACATAGCAATGTACAACCTCGTGCATAAGTCCTTGCAGTATGTGCCACCTACCAATGCCACTTAATCCAACACAAAGTTCATGGTTCCTTGCACCATGCATAATTCACAGAGTGATAGGAATCATTTTGTGGAACTCAAAAGACAACCTATAAATATTGCACAACCCTTTGGATCATGTGCCATTTGCACAACACTAAGGATCATGTCTCATAGTTTCACAAACAACTCTATCTAATTTTACAAGTGACCAATGGGATATTGCAATTCCCTATATCCCAAAAGGATGTTCTTATGGTTGCTCCTTGGTATGTTGATCCATATTCTTTATGAGTTGCTCAATTGAAAATATTTCTTAATTCCTTACATTATTATACCATAGTGGGATGCAAAGAGTATGTATGTTGTCTTGAATAAGATAGTCAAAATGATATGCTTATGAGCACCTCATGACCATTGTAATTATTAAATGTAATTCCTCTTTCATACAAGGTGAGGTTATGAGAGTACAATGAGTCTTACCTAATTTGAGTATGCAACATAACATTAGGGCTATAGGCTTCCATAAGTCATCAGTAATCCCTTTGAGAATGTGGTTAATATTATAAATGTATACTTTGCATCTGACCATGTTAATATGTATCATATCATCACATTTACCAATTTGACTCTAATTCCATAAAGCAATTCCCTACCCAAAAACTTGTTAATCTTGAAAGCCTTGTTATGACAATGCATTGATCTCGTAGAAGGTTGCATACCACTACCCCAACTCTTTGGAAGATTGCTATGAAATATGATAGGTAAGATAGGTGCAGTGTAGATCATTACATAATGATAGAGCTAGGAAGTGTAGAGGGTTTCAAATATCATAGAAGTCTAAGTTCAAGCCTAATAACACAGTGACCTAAAGGTGGAAGAAGATGAGGATTGAATAGCATGGATATGACAACATGAAGATGATATTAAGGTTTAGGAGAGTAGCCTAATAGAGGTCTATTTCAAGCCTAATAGGGCTCTAAGATTGCAGTGATGGAATAATGCATTGAAGGACTAAAACAAACCCTACAGAGATAGTACTAGAGAACAAAGTCAAGGTGAACAAAGATAAAAGAACAAGTAGTTCATATATGACTATTTTGACTTCTAGAACAAGTATGTTAATAGCCATAAGATGCATGTTGACATGTGAAGACTATAACAGTTATAATAAAGGCAATGTGTGAGGATATTGCCAGTACAATGTAGCTCAAACTATTTTGGGATGTTTGGGTGCAAAACAAGACCATGCCTACACTAAACGTACCCATTCAGATGCATTGAAACTTTTAGTTTGGTTGCATCAGAAGAAGGATGAAAGTTACACCCCTTTGCAACTTTACACTACATGCATCTGAGTATTTTTGGGGCAGCAAAAAAATTTCACCATGGGCAAATACCTTAGAGATATAAAAAACTGAGAGAGGTTATTGTAGAGGGACCCTACATGATCCCATAGCCTTAGATGAAATGTTTCTAAGTGACACAGTTTCAAAGTAATAACTTGTCAAAGATTGCTGCCTTTTTGCACTTTCGACTCTTCAGGGATATTGCCTGTACAATGTAACTTGAACTATTTCACCATGTTTGGGTGCAAAAAAGGACCATATCTAACTTAAATGTACCCATCCAGACATATTGGAACTATCAGTTTGGTCACGTCAGGAGTAGGAAGAAAGTTACTCCCCTTTGCAACTTTACACTACCTCCTGACAATTTTTGGGGCAGAAGAAAACCTTTCACCATGAGAAAACACCTCAAAGATATCAAAAATAGAGAGTGTTTATTGTAGAGGGGTTCTACATGATCATGTTTCCTTAGACATAATGTTTCTAAGTGTCATGTTTTTCGAGTAACATCTCGTCAAAGATTGCTGCCTTTTTGCATTTTGGACTCTTAAGGGATATCGCCAGTACAATGTAGCTCGAACTATTTTGGCATGTTTGGGTGCAAATTAGGACCATGCCTAGCCTAAAAGTACCTATCTACATGTGTTGGAACTATCAGTTTCATCACATCAGGAGCAGAACGAAAGTTACACCCTTTGCAACTTTACACTACCTCCTGATGATTTTTGGGACAGCAGAAAACCTGTCACCATGGGCAAACTCCTTAGAGATATCAAAAACTGAGAGAGGTTATTGTATAGGGGTTGTAATTGATCTTGTTGCCTTACAAAGAATGTTTCTAAGTATTAGGTTTTCTAAGTAATTTCTTGTCAAAGATTGTTGCCTTTTTGCACTTTGGACACTTCAAGGATATTGCTGGTACAATGTAGCTTGAACTATTTTGGCATGTTTGGGTGCAAAATAGGACCATGCCTAGCCTAAAAATACCCATATGAATGCATTGGAACTACCAGTTTGGTCGCATTAGGAGCAGGATGAAGGTTACACCCCTTTGCAACTTTACACTACCTCCTTCTGACAAGTTTTGGGGTAGTAGAAAACCTTTCACCATGAGAAAACACCTTAGAGATATCAATAACCAAGAGATATTATTGTAGAGCTGTTCTACATGATTGCATTGCCTTAGACAGAATGTTTCTAAGTGTTAGGGTTTCCAAGTAACAGCTCGTCAAAGATTGTTGACTTTTTGCACTTTAGACAGGCTTTAGGGATATCACTGGTACAATGTAGCTCTCAAACTATTTCGTCATGTTTGGGTACAAAATAGGACCATGCATAGCCTAAACGTACCCATTTGGATGTGTTGGAACTATCAGTTTGGTCGCATCAGGAATAGGATGAAAGTTACACCCTTTGCAACTTTACACTACCTCCTTCTGATAATTTTTGGGGCAGTAGAAAAACTTTCACCATGGGTAAATGCCTTAGGGATATCAAAAACCAAGAGAGGTTATTGTAGGGGGGTTCTATGTGATCACGTTGCCTTAGACAGAATGTTTCTAAGTGTCAGGGTTTCTGAGTAACATCTTGTCAAAGATTTCTATCTTTTTGTACTTTGGACTCTTCAGGGATATCATGATTTGGACTTTGGACAATACACATAGGGTTTGAAACATAACTAATAACTTTAACTAAAAAACCCTAACTAGTTTTGAATGTTTAAACCTTTGCAGTTGTGATATGAACATTGCCACTGTGATATCCTTTAGACTTCCAAAACTTCCAACAACAACCACAACTCATTAATCAACATCAACATGACCTTAACACAATATTTTGTGATCAACATCAACATCATGAGTACATTGAAAAAATCTATGGCACATGAAGACACTAAGAACACTGAAGACATGGAGCACAAAGAATCATGAAGACATGAACAAACTCCTATCATGATGAAGAACCACAACCCAATCCAACTCTTGAAAGCATGACATGTTATGATGAAGAACCACAACCAAATCTAATGATCCAATGGCATGAACCAATGACATAAGCAACTATGTCCTTCTATTGTAACATGATAAACATCAATGTTATAAACTAACATCCAAACCCTATGACATGAATCTTGACATGACATGAGTGAAACATGAGTAAATAGGATTAAGACCAATAAGGATCAAGTTCATACCACTGCTTGAGTGAGATCTTCACTATTCAATTTCATGCCTTGTCTTGAAGCACTACAACTCTATGTATCACATCACATACTCTATGAAGAAGCAAGTGTCTTTATATCACAAAACCCAGCAACATATCCTGAAATCATAATGCTATCATCAAACAATAGACAACCAATAGACCTGCACAATTATGCATTCCTTACTCAATTACTAACATCCAAGCACTGAAATCAATGACAAACATATTCATCACAATATTCATTGTATATGAGTAAAAATGCAACAACAAATAAAAAAAGACAAACCTATGTAAACTTATAAATTAATGTGCATACTTACAAATCACTGTAACATGACTTTAAAAAATCAATATGAATACTTACAAATTAATGCAACGAACCATTCGTGTCTGCTCTACTCTTTATTTTGTCAAGTATTACTCTTTATTGTGTTAATGTGAATATGTTGGTGGGGCATGTATGCCACAATCCTGCAAAAGATTGTTAGTATACAAATCTAAACATATAGATTGATAAAACATCAAAATGGTTAGAAAATTCAATATGTATTCTACAACAACAAGTAGTGCGTGTGTGATTTATCTTGACATAGAAAGGTTTTAGCATTTCAAAATCATCTTTGACAAATTTTAATTTGAGGATACATCTCTAGAAATTTACCAAAAAAACTGTGTTTGAGTCATATCCAAAAAATGCTTTGGATGTGGCCTATGGTTCTGACTACTGATTATCCTTCTTACCACATCCCTTTGATTCAGAGATACCCTTGTGTAACTCTTCCAAAAGTATTCAATTAGTGATCTCAATGCTTCAACAATTGGTTTATGTTTTCATGGTAGTTTCCCCGAGAACACCCATAATTCATTGGCATTGGTGTCCTCAATTCTTTGCCACCTTCCAACGGCTCTTCATAAAGTTTTCCTATTAATTCTCAATGCTTGACTCATCTTTCTAATGAGATGAGCTTTCCTCTGACTACTTACTATAGTCGATGTAATGACACACCATGTTGCATTACTATCTTTTGTGCATGGTGTTACCCACACTCTCATATCCACTCATTAGATTCTTGACAATAGATTTTTCACTTGAAGCCTCCGATGTTCTCAACCCAAGAATCTTCATGATGGACCTATACTTTATACTTCGCATCATTTCAATGAATAGTTGACATCTTGTGGTCTCATTTAACTTTTCATAGAACAATATTCAAATCTTATGAGCATATCTTCTACAAGTGCATTTTGGAATCTTACATTCCATTGGCTGCAAAATATTCTCATCAATATCAATCAAATACTTTTGCTTTCTATGTAAAATTCTAGGTGGTGTTAAGATAGGTAAATTCATCTTAACATTAGGAATTTCATCAATATTTAAATGAGATGGGCTAGATGGCATACCTTCAATCTAAGATGGAATAGATGACATACCTTGAGGTTGAGGTGGGAACGATGGCATAAAATATACATGGCACCGTGTGAGATTGTAGGCTGCTTTCTTGATCATGATTGTGTCTATTTTAATTAATGTTGACCTTTGAGATATCTTTTATTATGCATACCATGAATGGATTTAAAACATAGTCTATTATAAGGACATTTGTGTGTGATGACTAAGCTCTTTGGGTAGTAAGAACTATGATGAACTATAAATGCAAAATGTAAGATATGTATGCAAAATGTGCAAGATAGACAAGGTAGATGAACTATAAAATAAAAAAAGAGAGACTAATATAAACACAAAATATGTAAAAAAAATACAAGTGATATAAATATGTATGATAAAGCATGATAAAGTAATTCAAATAGACTTAAGGAAAATGTAAAGAACATGCATGTAAAGACTTGACATACCTAAAAAATAGAGATTCAAATGGAGAGAGTACCCAATTATGTAGTATTTTTTTCTTCTTGCATCAAACTCCTCAACAATTTGAGTTTTTCACCACTTGCTTCCTTTTCAATGTTAAATTGAATAACACTTAAATAGAATTAGTAACAACAATACTATTAACCAATCTATAATGTTAAATTCCTACACTTCAATCACAATTAACATTGCAACACTACAAAAATTGAAACTTGAATTGATATATATCAAATTCAATGTGAAAACTATGTTATTTCCTCCTTAAGTTGGAAAAGCATAAAAAGGTGGTGGAAAGTTCATGCAAGGGTGGTAGAATGTGAAAAAAGTGCATGTGAACTTCCCAACAGCATGAAAATGCCTTTTTTTGTCAGAACATGTGCATAAACAGAAGAAAATAGAGTATGTGGGCCTAGATCATGGGGGTCTAGGCCTTTTTACCATTTCTATAGCAATCCAAAATGCGGTCATGTTATAATGTGAGCGCATTTTGGCCTGTTATAGAAAAATCCATATTATTCATTTCTCCATGTATTACTTCTATCTCTCACCTCTCTATCTCTCACCTATCTCTCCCCCTCACCTCTCTACCTCTCACCTATCTCTCCCCCTCACCTCTCTACCTCTCCCTCAACATCAAACCTTAATCCCTCAACTCTCAACCATAATTCCTTATCCTTAAACCCTAAATCCTAATCCCTAAACCCTAAACCCTAATCCCTCAAGGTCCTAAACCCTAATCCCTTATCCCTAAACACTAAACCCTATCCCTAAACCCTCAACCCTCAACCTTAGACCTTAATCCCTAAACCCTAAACCTTAATCCCTTAACCCTAAACCCTAAACCCTAATCCCTCAACCCTAAACCATAAATGCTATCCCTATTCCTAAACCCTTAACCCTCTACACTATACCTTGAACCCTAATCCCTTATCCTTATGCCCTCAACCTTAAACCTTTAACTTTAAACCCTATCCCTAATCCCTCTACCCTCAACACTCTACCTTAACCCTAATCCCTTGACCCTCAACCTTAATCCCTCAACCCTAACTTCTATCCCTAAATCCTCAACCCTCAACCCTAATCTCTCAAGGTCCTAAACCCTAATCTCTTATCCCTAAACTCTAAACCCTATCCCTAAACCTTCAGCCCTCAACCCTCAACCTTAAACATTAATCCCTCAACCCTAAACCTTAATACCTCAACCCTAAACCCTAATCCCTCAACCCTAAACCCTAAACCCTAAAACCTTAATGCTATCCCTATTCCTAAACCCTCAAACCTTGACATAATACCTTAAACCCTAATCCCTTTTACCTAAGCCCTTAACCCTGAACCCTAATCCCTCAACCCTAAACCTTCAACCCTAAACCCTATCCCTAATCCCTCTACCCTCAACACTCTACCTTAACCCTAATCCCTTGACCCTCAACCCTAACCCTCAACCCTAAATGATATTCCTAAAGCCTCAACCCTAAACCCTAATCCCTCAACCCTAAACCCTAAACCCTAATCCCTCAACCCTTGACACTATACCTTAAACCCTAATCCATTATCCCTAAGCCCTCAACCCTCAACCCTAATCCCTCAACCCTAAACTCTATCCCTAAAGCCTCAACCCTAAACCCTAATCTCTCAAGGTCCTAAACCCTAATCCCTTATCCCTAAACTCTAAACACTATCCCTAAACCCTCAACCCTAATCACTCAACCCTAAACACTATCCCTAAAGCCTCAACCATAAATCCTAATCCCTCAAGGTCCTAAACCCTAATCCCTTATCCCTAAACTCCAAACCCTATCCCTAAACCCTCAACCCTAAACCTTAATCCCTCGATCCTCAACCCTAATCCCTTATCCCTAAACCCTAAACCCTAATCCCTCAACCCTAAACCCTAAATGCTATCTCTATTCCTAAACCCTGAACCCTTGACACTGTACCTTAAACCCTAATCCCTTATCCCTAAACCTTCAACCCTCAACCCTAATCCCTCAACCCTAAATCTTCAACCCTAAATCCTATCCCTAATCCCTCTACCCTCAACACTCTACCTTAACTCTAATCCCTCAACCCTCAACCCTAATCCGTCAACCTTAAACACTATCCCTAAAACCTCAACTCTAAACGCTAATTCCTCAAGGTCCTAAATGCTAATCCCTTATCCCTAAACTCTAAACCCTATCCCTAAACCCTCAACCCTAATCGCTCTACCCTAAACGCTATCTATAAAGCCTCAACCCTAAACCCTAATCCCTCAAGGTGCTAAACCCTAATCCCTTATCCAAAAACTCTAAACCCTATCCCTAAACCCTAAACCCTCAACCCTCAACCTTAAACCTTAATCCCTCAACCCTAAACCTTAATCCCTCAACCCTAAACCTTAATCCCTCAACCCTAAACCCTAATACCTCAACCCTAAATCCTAAACCCTAAACGATATCCCTATTCCTAAACCCTCAAACCCTCGACACCATACCTTAAACCCTAATCCCTTATCTCTAAGCCCTCAACCCTAAACCCTAAACCCTAATCTGTCAACCCTAAACATTCAATCCTAAACCCTATCCCTAATCCCTCTACCCTCAACACTAGACCTTAACCCTAATCCTTTGACCCTCAACCCTAAATCTTATCCCTAAAGCTTTGACCCTAAACCCTAATCCATCAAGGTCCTAAATCCTAATCCCTTATTGGGCTAAACTCTAAACCCTATCCCTAAACCCTCATCCCTAACTATAAACACTATTCCTAAATCCTCAACCCTAAACCCTAATCCCTCAAGGTCCTAAACCCTAATCCCTTATCCCTAAACTCTAAACCCTATCCCTTGACTCTCAACCCTAATCGCTCAACCCTAAACTCTATCCCTAAAGCCTCAACCCTAAACCCTAATCCATTAAGGTCCTAAACCCTAATCCCTTATCCCTAAACTCTGGACCTTATTCCTAAACCCTAAACCCTCAACCCTCAACCTTAAACCTTAATCGCTCAACCCTAAACCTTAATCCCTCAACCCTAAACCCTAATCCCTTGACCCTTAAACCGTAAACCCTTAAACCCTCAACCCTTATCCACCCCTCTCCTCCCCTATTTGCCTCACCCACATCTCTACCCTCCTCTACCCTCGACACTATACCTTAAACCCTAATCCCTTAACCCTCATCCCTAAAGCCTCAACCCTCAACCCTAAGCCCTATCCCTAAACCCTCTACCCTTGACACTATGCCTTAAACCCTAATCCCTCAACCCTTAAACCATCAACCCTTAAAACCTTAATCCCTCAAACCTTAAACCCTTAAAGCCTAAACTCTCAACCCCTAGATACCCTTAAACCCTATAACCTATACAGTTAACCTTGGACACTTAGCCTTGAACATTATCCCTGAACCTTCAAACCTCTACCCTATACCCTATACCCTCAAACCTATACTTATGCCCTAAACCCTAAACCCTCATCCATATGCCTTATACCCTCAACCTTAAACCCTAAACCTTATATCTTAGACACTCAACCTTGAACATTATCCCTCAACTATAAACTCTCAACCCTCTACCTTATACCCTCAACCATATACTTAATCCCTAATCCCTAAATCCTCAACCCTATACCTTAAACTCTGAAACCTACACCCACAAACTTTCATCCCTATACCCTATAGCCTCACCCTTATACTTTAAACCCTGTATATTGTGCCTCAACCCTATACTCAAAACCTAAACAATACACTCTCAACCCAAGTCACCCTATGCCTTATATACCCTCAATCCATATCATAAACCCTAAACCCAATATCCTAAACCCTAATCCTCATGCCTTACACAATGAATCTTATACACTCAACAAGCTAAATATTATCCCTCAATTGTAACCCTCAACCCTCTACCCTCTACCCTCAACCTATTATTTAATCCATAATCCCTCAACCCTCAACCCTATACCTTAAACCCTAAATGCAAAAACCTCAAGCCTCAACCCTAAAAACTCTACGAACTCAGGTCCTTATATACCCTAAACCCAAAACCCTTACAGACATACATACAAGCATACATACATACAGGCATACACACACACATACATACATACATACATACATACATACATACAAACATGCATACATATATACATACATACAAGCATGCATACATACATACAACCATACATACAAACATACAAGCATACATATAAGTATACATACATACATACATACATACATATAGCCATACATCCATACATCAATATATACATACATATAGGCATACATACATACTTAATAATCTTGAACATAAATCAATCCAAGGGAGATGTAATGTGAGTGCATTATAATGCACTCGCATTATGTCAAACATGACAAACATCAGGCAAACTTTTGTGAAAAGGGAACAAGTGTAAAATAGAACATAACGCGAGCGTGTTATAACGCTCTCGCGTTATATTTTTTTTTGGTAATCCCAAGCCTTAGGCTTGGGATTTGCTTTGGATTTCCAACCCAAAGGCTTGGAGTGCCTTCCCAATGTCCAAAGACGTGTTTTTGCATATTCTACAAGATTTCACATAATTTTGTTCGTGCTTACCTTCATATTTGCATGTGTTTCAAGGTTGAACAAATCGAACACCTAGGTAATGTTAGGCTTTCTCTTAGCTATTTAACGATGTAATTTTTTTCACATTTTGACAATGTTAAGCCTTTCATCTTTAATTTCTTTTGTTTGTATATCCATTTTTGGGAAAAAACTAGTGTTTGGTCTTTTTTTCATTGTAAATTAACCGTTCATTAAAATTTCAAAAAAATTACATTTTTAGAAACTAGTCTCCATTCTACACATATTAAAAAAAAATGATTTTCAATTAGTTTTGAAAATTTATAGGGGTAGCATGACCAAAATTATGTTTTTCAAGATCTATCCACTTTGAAAATTAGTAAAAAATCAAATATTCATTAAAAAATTATCAGAAAAATTAGGCATAAACTACATGATGTTAGCTAATTTTTCACTGAAGCGATTTTAAAAATACCAAAAAAATTTAACCTTTTGAGGGAGCCACAAAACATGCTATGTTATGTTTTTTTGACAGAAACAACACCAATTTATGTGGCTCCCTCTTTTAAACCCCTTAATCTATACCATTAAAAAAAAATATAGTAGTTTAGAAAGTAGACTTAGAGCCCTACGAACATTGTTTTTGTTGCATCTTAAAATTTTGAGGATAACTATGCTCAATTTCTTATCCAAAGCCAACATTTCTTGATTTCAAAAAAAAAGTGGCCACTTAAGACCCCTTTTTGGCCCCCCATCTTCTTGCACTTACCCTCCACCTCATCCTAAGATATCCATGATGGATCTTCTTCCGGTCTACCTTTCCACTTAACCAAATATTCCTTGTATTGCTTTCCTCTATTACTATGTCCAACTCTACTATCCAATATGCTCTCTATTTGCTTCGGTTGTTGCTGTGGTAACTGATTCTTCAATCCCTCTTCAAGACTGTCACTGGTTTCTCCTTCATGATACTTATATAGGTCTGTAATGTTGAATATAGGTGATATACCAAATGTCTCTGGTAGCTCCACTTCATATGCATTTCCTGAATCAAACTTCCAAAGTGTCTTACACGGTCAAAATTTCTTCATCTTCAACTTGTTATATGTTCCTATTGGAAATCTCTCTTTTCTCAGATATACCATTACTTCATCTCCAACTAAAAATACTTTGAGTCTTCTCTTCTTATATGTTTTCTCCTTATACTTACTAATCATCTCTTCCAAATGCTTCTTGACTTGATTATGTGTTGTCTCCATGTATCCTACAAATTCTTATTCTTTTGCACTTCTCTTATTTTCCATACGGATGTCTCTTAATTATGCAACTCCTCTAGGGTTAGCTCCTATCAAAATCTCAAAAGGTGTTCTCCCAATACTTCTATTCACTAAATTATTATATGCAAACTCTGCTTGTGCTAGAGTTAAATCCCAATTTCCTATCTTCTCTCCTACCAAATATCTCAACAAGTTTCCCAAACTCCTATTTACCACTTATGTCTATCCATCTGTCTATAGGTGAAATGTTGAACTAGACTTTAGGTCTGTCTTCATCTTCTTCCAAAGTGTTCTTCAAAAGTATCCAATGAATCTTGTATCCCTGTCTGAAATTATGCTCTTAGGTAATCCATACAATCTCACAATCTCTTTGAAAAATAGGCCAGCAACATGCACTGCATCATTTGTCTTCTTACAAGGTATCAAATGTGCCATCTTTAAAAATCTAAATACCACTACAAATATAGAATAATGTCCTCTTTGTCGTTTTAACAATCCTAAAATGAAACCCATACTTATGTCTTCCCAAGGTCTCTCCGGTACTGTCAAAGATTTATACAATCCAAAATGTCATGTCAATCCTCCACTATGTTTCTCCTTTATCAGATTATCTCTCATTAAAATCCCAGGTATACACAATTAATTTCCTTTGAACAACATATCCTCCTGAATGAAATAATCCAACCACTTACTTCTATCTATCACAACAGGTTCCTTACATGTTGTCCAAGGTTCTACAAAATCAAGATCTTCTTCATACATATGCTTCAATTCCTCAAAACCTAATACTTCTATCCTCATCTATGTCAGCAAGTTTCTTCTCCTACTCAATGCACCAGCTACTTTGTTTAACTTTCCACTCCTATGCTTCAGTACAAAAGTATAACACTGCATGAACTCTACCCATCTCATATGTCTGTGATTCAACTTTCCTTGACTGTTTAGATATGGTAAAGCTTGATGATCTATATACAACACAAATTCCTTAGGCAACAAATAATGTCTCCACTTCTTCAAAGCTTGAATTATGGTATAGAACTCCTGATCATACACTGAATATCTTTTCCTTGCATTGTTCAACTTCCCACTGAGATATGCTACTGGTTTACCTTCCTAACTTAACACTACTATTACATTTCCACTTGCATCACAGTCTACTTGAAATACTTTGTTAAAATTTGGAAATGCTAACACTGGTTGCTCAATCAGTTTCTACTTTAACAGCTCAAAGCTTTTATCTACTTCTGATGTCCACTTAAAATCCTTTGTCACCTCTCATTGTCTATGTCATCAATGTGCATACTGAACTAAAATTTCTAATGAACTTCTAGTAAAAACTAGTTAATCCATGAAATGATCTAACTTCTCCAATGCTTTTAGGTGTTGGCCATTCAACAATTGCTCTAACTTTCTTAAGATCCATCTTCAATCCTTCTGTAGAAATCACAAATCCCAAGTATACCAATTCTTCCTTCATGAAACTACACTTCTTAGTGTTTATTAACAATTTCTCTTCTCTTAATCTTTGCAATACTTGTCTAATGTGCCACAAATTTTCTTCCCTTGCCTTGCTAAAAATCAAAATATCATCCAAGTATACAATAACAAACTTACCGAATAATTTCTTCAAAACCTCATTCATCAATCTCATGAAAGTACTCGATGCATTAGTCAGTCCAAAAGGCCTCACTAACCCTTCATACAATCCTTCATTTATCTTAAAAATAGTCTTCCATTCATCTCCTTCTCTGATCCTGATCTGATGGTATCCACTCTTCAAGTCTATTTGTAAAATACTTTGCTCCACTCAAACAATCCATAATGCCATCCATCCTTGGAAATGCAAATCTATACTTCACAGTGATGTTATCTATTTCTCTATAGTTAGTACACATTCTCCATTCTTCATCTTTCTTAGGTGCTAACACTGTAGGTACTACACAAGGGCTTAAACTTTCTCTGACGAAACCTTTCCTCAATAATTATTGTATCTATTTATTCAATTCTTCATTCTTTGCTGGTGTCATTTGGTGTGGTGCTTTATTAGGCAAACTAGCTTCAGGTATAAGATCCATATGATGATTGATACTATGGATTGGTGGAAATCCTTCAGGTACATTATTTTATATGATGTCTTCATACTTTGTCAACAATTCAATTATCTCCTCCGATGGTTCTTCTTTTCTTCTGATAACATTCTCTATGCTTAGGTCTCCATATTTCTAAGGAATCAAAGCAAAACATGTATTCTCATGTCTCAATCCATCCAGAAATTTCCTTTCATCAACTAAACAAATTCTAGCATTCCCACATACTTCACTCTTAGGTTCATCTTCCAAAGGTACCAAGGTAATTCTCTTCCCATTTGATGTTACAATATAATTATTCTTTCTCCCATCATGTATTTTTTATCATACTACCATGGTCTACCCAACAATATATGACATACATCCATCAACATAATATCACACAATACTTCATCATTATAAGATCCTATATGAAATTTCACCAAACATTGTTCACTCACCAGTACCTTTTGTTTATCTTGAATCTATGCTATTTGATAGGTCTTAGGGTGTTTTAGTCTCTCTAGCTTCAGCTTAGTCACCATCTCCTTTGAAACCAAATTATCAGTACTTCCAAGTTATCAATGATCACTTTACAACATTACCTCCTGATTTACATTTCGTCTAGAACAAACTTTTCCTCTGCGGTGGTTCCTCATTTGTCTCTGCTTGAAATAGTGCTCTCCTAATGACTAATGATTCTCCTTTCTATGGTTTTCCAACTGAACTAGATGATCCAACAGGTTCTTCTTCTACGTAAGTTGTTCCACTGTTCTCTATCTTCTTGCTTGTACTTCAATGATTACATTCAAATGCTCTATGTCCTTCACCTCCACACTTAAAATAAGTTCCTCTAAATGTTCTCTTATCAAACCCTCTTTCATCTCTCCTATACCCTTCATTCTAGTATGAATTATGATTACCTTTGTTGTAGAAACTTTTGTCATTCCTCTAGTATGAATTACTATATTTGTCTTCCCTCCTGTATGGACTATTTTCTTTACTTTGCTTGTTCCAGTCTACAAATGATCTTTCTCCTCCAAAAAATGTTCTACCTCTTTGAAATTTACCTCCTCTACCTCTCTGCCTTTGCTCATGCTTCTTATTCAACTTGTCTTCAACTTTTAGGGGAATCTGATATGCTTCTTCTAGTTTTGCCATCCTTACCAAACTTAGTTCTTCATGAATGTTCAATCTTAGTTCATTAATGTATCTTGCCGCTTTCTCCTTGCTTGCTTCACTATGTCCTATCCTTATGATCATCTTATGAAATTCTTCAATATATTCTTTCACAAAGTTATCTGTTTGTCTCAGGTTCTACAATCTCTTCAGCAATTCCAACTCATAGTCAGTAGGTATAAATTGATTCTTCAACTTTGTCACCATTCTATCCCATTTTATGATCTTTTCTTTTCCTCTCCTATTTCTATCCAACTAAACTTATTTCCACCATATAGCAGCATGTCCTTTCATCTCGGTCTTTGAAAATCTCACTTTCTCCAGATCTTTGATTTATTCATATTCAAAGTATTCCTCCAAGTCATTTATACAATCAATCAATTCCTTCAGATTCAATTTCCTAGAGTATAATTTGGTACTTTCACTCTAGGTCTCTTTCTAATCTTTGAAATAGCCTTTAATATCCTCACTTGATCTAATTCTTCTTCTTCTTCTAGGGTTTCTTCATTTTGTTTGGCAGATTTAAATTCTTCATCATCACTTTCAATATCAACTCTAGGGCTTAGTCCTTTTCTTCTATCTTCTTCAACAGCATCTAGTCTAATCCACATTATTCTCATCATTTCCATCATCTCATCCATTTTACCAGCTATAGTGCCTGTACAACAGGTATTCTCCTTAGCGGCATCTCTTCCTAGGATCCAGGTGCAACTGCCTCAAATTCGGTGATCAAACTACAAGGTATCAACTGCCTCACACTTAACGATCTATTGACAAACACAAGTAGGTTGCCTCTATTCAGTGATCTACTTCACATAACATCTTACAAAATTTGTTCACTTCCAAACTTCACACCCAAAGGATTCACAAAACTTTCTCTGATACCACTTGGTGTAGTCGCGGTCAAAGGGTTCACAGAATGAACTATCCAGGCCATGCAGCAAGAGTAAACACAATAGAAAAAACACAATTAAAAAATGCAATGAATGATTCAAATACTCAATATATCATATATTCAAAGTACTTATATGCCGGCAACATGCGGGCTACAATTTAGGGCTCACAAGCCTAATTCTCCAATTACAACATATATGAAATATTTGGCATTGAAGTGCCTTACAAAATAAATTCTAGCTAGATCCAAACTAACTTCTAAACTAACTACTTTTCTATGCATCTAATACATGATTATATATCATCTCTAGATTGCAAGAATCCTCTGAGTCAGCCAAGAAAGATTACAAACTTCAATGAAAGAGCTGTAACATGTACAAACAAATAGGTCAGCCTTAAACATCTAGTACTCCTCCACAAATGATGGAAACTTGATGCGGGTCTCAAGGGAGGTCAGCTAGGTCACAAACTATCTTGAGTGATGTCTCTTTTAGCTCTGCAAGTCATGAAAGTGCTCCAGGAACCTTCTCCTTCAACTTCCTATCTGTATGCTCTGCACTGTGAAAATAGGTGATCTTATAATAACAATAACTTTTAGCAGACAAGTCAAAATGATCTAAATTTTGGATATGATGTAGATGATATAGTATGTAGATGCTAATTCTAGCTCCACAAGGTATGAAATGAAAATGCGGAAAAATGCAAACCAAAATACTAAAACTACTACTGACTAAACTAAACTATACTAAACTAGAAAATGAAAGAAAATCAAAAGAATACAAATATTTTTTTGGTTGATGAAAGATTGCTCTAGAACCTGGGATGCTCCTGCATCACTAAGGATCACTAATAGAATAGGATTTGCATTCATTAACTATATGGAGGAGAAAGGTAATACCTGATAAAACAAAACCTCCATAGAGATGACACCCATGTCCAAGGCATAGATTTTCACATGAGTAAATCAGACATAGTTGTCACGTGAAATGAGAAAAAAAAGAACATGCTAAAATATGAAATAAATGCCTGCAAATTTGCCAAATAAGTGACCCTAAAAGGTGCCATGACCCAATGTAAACTTAGGATGGGAGGTTAAGAAAACTGGGTTTCACTATACAACCCTAAACTATAAACATGAAATGAAAATACAATGAAGACTAGGATCTATGACAAATTTGAGAAAAATAAAGCTACATCAAATTTGGAAAAATTAGAGCTATATCAAAATGAAAAATATGCTAGAGAAAGTAAACCCTAGGTCAAGGCAAGGGTGGGTAGGGTGGGCACAAGAATAAGCAATAAATTCAATCACCAAGCCCTAAAAAAAATATATCAATGAAACTCTAAAGGCTAATGATAAATTAGATCTAGAAAATAAAAAACATAATTAAATTGCATATCCAAAAACGTAATTATGGTTGTAAGGTTGGGTAAGTTTGTCAGGCTCACTAAAATGAAAAGAGAAAATACACTCCCATTTTTTGTTTGTTGCTAGAATGGAGTGGAGTAGATCAAATCATAGAATATTGATAAGGACAATCATGCTGTAACATCCCGCCCCGTGAACCCTGAAGGGTAAGGCCAAAAGAGGACAAGATAATTTTTTTTTTTACATGAAGTGATAACATACACATAAGATGGTTGTCGATTTGATTTGTCGACAACATTCATGGCTAAGTATGGCCAAATGCACAACCCACAGGAGAGGACTAAATCACTCTCTAGAGAAACATTAATAACTACATTCCTTTTAAACACCAATTCAAATGTTCCTAATCCCATTTCCAAATATAAACATGAATCCATAAGCACCATATTACAAGTAGATCTAATACCCACATCAGAATCTGTAAGTCAAATAAGAGGCGACATCACATATCTTCTCATTAGTATAAATTACATTATCTCTCGCAAGAGAGTACAAAATTACATAAAGGAATAAACAAGGACAATGGCATAGCCATGAATGATACAATAACAAAATGGGTACATGACTGATAAAGTAACAGGAAGAAAGAGAACATCTCCGAGTTGGTGCTCCAAAACCTATACACCGGTCCCCAATGGCAGTGGCAATGCCTCCCAACCATGTGGACTCATAAGAGACCACCCCACCGTGCTCGGAGATAGTCACAAGGCCCAAACTAAAACATGGCAGTGGTAGGAATAGGAAGACTCATAAACACAATATCCAAAAGAACACCACAAGACACAGAGTTCACGTGAACACATCCAAGTACACGATTCACGAAGGGTGTAAATAGGGCACCTGATAATCATGCCAATAAAGCACTACTCAGATAGGGAAGGTGAGAAGATAGGGGCAGCAAGAAGGAAGTAGCTAACAAATGTACTTAACTCATAGATACAAGCCTTGCACCAAACACATAAATCATGCTTCCTCCAATGGGCCTTCAGGTGAGCCCTCTTGCTCAATGCCGCATTAGGAACTACTTCTGTGCCTACCCTAATGACTACACTCAATACCAAAAGGCTCAACATATAAACAAAAGTGTTGAACAAGCACATGAAGACCCACACTAGGGGGTATTACAAGCAAATCACCACTATATGGCCACAATAGTGAATGCAAGGCAATTCCAGTAAAAGAATGATCTTACAACAAGGACTAAAGCATCGATGAAGAGGGCAAAGGATCACCAAAGGGAGAAAATAACAGCTCCAAGATGAGGGTAGGACATTACGTCTCCATCCCCCTTGTATAAGCAAGCATCTAAGCCTCCCAAGAAGGTATGAGGAAGGGAAGCATTCCATTGTTAGTCTCTACTAAATTTCTCTTAAGGATAAAGTGAACAAAGGCACAATTATAAGACCAATACCAACACTGAGATCAAGCATACCCTAGGAGGAATCTTTCAAGGAATATACACATAGGTGCCTATCTCTAGGATTTCATAATCACTTAATTAACTTTCATCATGCAAGTGAAATAGAAAGAATACTATAGGAGGGAAACCAAAGAAGGATTATGGACAAAAATGAAATAGATCAATATATACCAATACCCATTCCAAACAAATCCATAACTCATAAAGTTTATTGATCAATAACAAAACTCCAAATCCCTAGATAATTATTTCATACCTCAACATGGTTTCTTCTAATGATTCCCAACAAGTAATAATGCTTAATTTATGTAAGGAAATACAACCAAGTTCCCAATTTAGCAACACTATCCTAAATGCTCACTTCCATCCAAGGGCATCAAGATAATTATTATCAAAATGGCTCATCTCATTAACACATGGGCTAAGTTGATTACTCATCAATAAGAAATTCTCTTTGTTTACATAGACACAATGTGACCATTATCATGTAGCATAGACCTATTAGGATAAATAGAGAGTCAAACTACATTTTAACAGGACTCTTAGTTGAAATTTAACATCATTCTCCTTGAGATTATCATGTCTAAAAAATGTTGTCTCACGGATAACAATGATTATAGGATACACACAACATGGATCTATTAAAAAAAAACTTTAGAAACTATCAAGAAAACACTATTGGGAGGTGTAAATCCAGAAAACACAACCTCTGCCTGCAGCTTCTCTACCTGTGCTAAAATGGAAGTCTATAGAGGACACATGAACTATTTGACAAAGTGCCTAAACAAAGTGTGGTCTCATAGACTGAATTGATTTCATGATATGCACAAAATAGATTTGTTGATAAGGCATTAAAATCTTTCAATCAAATGTAAATGTCAACTGTAAATTCAAATTCCACAACCTCTGCCCGCGTTCTCCCTGCCTATGCCAAAAAGGGCTCTTTTGAATAGGGAATGGACATCTATCAAAGCCTAATGAAAGGGAATATTTGTCAGTTGTAGTTGTAAGTGCCTTAGTAGACTTGTATACAAGATGTGTAAGCATAGACACGACATACACACTATTTGACAAAATGCCTCAAAACAGTGTCATCTCAGGGAATGCAATGATTGCAGGTTAAGCACAAAGAGGGATTTATTGAAACATCTTTAGAAACTTTAAACAAATGTAACTGGTGGCTGAAAAGCCAAACTCCTCACCCTTTGCTGCGTCCTCACTGCCCATGCCAAAACAAAACCACAGGGAAGGCACATGAACTATTTGGCAAAAAGAATGCTTGGTCTAATGGACTGCAATGGTTGTGGGATAATCACAAAAGGATTTGTTGAAAAGACTTTCAAAACTTTTAAGAAAATGTGTTGGTGGTTGTAAAGCCAAAGTCGACGACGCTGGATAGCATCCTCCCTACCTGCACCAGAATGGCAGCTTTCAAACAAGGTAAGGGCATACCAAAGCATAAGAGATAGGGGATTTCATCATATAATGAAGTTGGAAATGCTACGGTAGACATGTATGTAAAATTTAGAAATAGAGAGAGATGGCCATGGGGCTATTTCACTAAATGCTTCAAAGAGAAATGCATTCAAATGGAACGAAATGATCTTAAGATATATATGAAATGTATTTGTTAAAGGGCTTCAGAGAAAAACTTACCGGTAAATGTAAGGGCAAGGCCATGAACTTGGCTAGGGACAACATTCTCACTTCCTTCCAGTCGCCCTCTCCAAACCCTCGCTTTCCTTCCTTCTCTCCCCCAATCTACAGCCCAAGTCCTCCCTGCCCCTTAACCCCATTTCCATAATATCTACTTATTGTTTGCCATGAGGAAAAGTTTTCCACCCCCTATCCAATCGCTTACCTCCCATCGCAGATATTTCTTGCTATATTAAAAAAAAACACTAACCTTCTTTTTCCCGGGCTGTCCACTATGGCAAGATAAGATTTAAAAGATATCTTACTTTCTATAATATTTCCTTCTATTACTGCCTCACTGAATCCAAAGATATTTCTCCCCTTAGTGTCCAGTACACCTTCTATCCACATACTATGGCCCACGAATATTAGTAAATCTCTTTGGTGTGGTTAGGTATGGTGTGAAGCAGCTGATGTAGAAGGGAGTAGCAGACTAAGCATTAGGTCCCACAAATCACTTAGATCTCCCATGCCTCTCAATAATCTCACTGCCAATCAGGGAGGGTCATTACACATGCCATAGATAGTAATTAATCAATAGAGATTACTTATCTTTGTAATTGATCTGCCCCTACTGACACCCCCCTCTCTCCCTCATATATTTTACATTATATAAAATATGGTGTATCCTAATAAATTTAATTATAATACATATAATATATTATATATAAAATAAATATTGAATTTAAATATAGGATCTTAATAATATAATGTTATTTTTAAAATATATTAAATAAGTAATCTTAATATATTAAACACACTATATAAAAATAGATATAATTATATTAAATATTATATATAAAATAAATATACTTATATTATATTTAAATATAAATATTAAACATATTAAATGTTTAATCTAAATATATAATTTTATAATATAATATTATATTATACTTATAAATATAGAAATACAGTATATTTTATATGGTATATAATATTATTTTATAATATTGTATTTGGTATATAATATTATTTTATAATATTGTATTTGAAGTTTTGTAGTTTTTTCATATATTTAATATTTAATAGTTATATATATTTATATTTTATACATAAAATAAATATAATTGAATTATATATATGCAATCTTAATATACAATATTATACTAAAAAATATAAATATAATATATTTTATATTATATATAATTTTATTTTATAATATTGTATTCTAAATATATTTATGTATGGTATGCTACATTTCTATTTTACATATTGAATTATGAATCCCTTTCTTCTATTTAATAATATTTGGATACTATGGATTACTCACAAAAGAAATCATAAATTCATGTTTCAAATCCAAAACCAAAGGCTCAATATAAAATTTTAAAATTTTCTAAATCTTAAATTAGAACATGACCAACCTAAAAGTGTAGAAACAAAATACAAGTAAATGTGAAAGATGAACTTTAAAGCCATATCAAAATTACTCCAAGGCCTTACCCAAATCAAAAAAGTTATAAAATCACTTAGAAATTTTGTCATTTTTTAGGAAAGAAAGTCCCCACCTGTTCCAATACTTGTGTGACAAATACTTCAACACTCCTCTATTACACCTACCTACAATACGAATACAAAGCAAGGAATGAAATAATGACTCATCCAACATGCAAAGTATAGGTGTTCATCACCTTTTTCTACTTACCAAAAAAAAAGGCAAAAACATGCAAAGTATAGGCGCGAAAACTATTTTGGTGACTTTTTTGCAGGAGAGGAGTGAAAACAGCGATGGAGTATGGAAAAAACGGTGACGGAGAAATCAATTTAGACATTCAATACATGAAAACAAAAAATAGTGAATGAAAACAAAACGACGAAGGAAAAATGGTGGAAAAAGACCCAGGGAGATCGAATATCTACATACGCTTCAATTTGTTATCTAAATTAATATTTATTTTATACTATATATTTAATTATATATATAGAATGTAAATTATTTTATATATTTATAAAATAATATTATAAAAGCATATATTAATATTAAATATTTATTTAAAATATAAAATATAACTATAATTATATTAGATATAATATATAATAAGTATAATTAAGTCATAAATAAATATTAATATTAAATATATAATATATTCAATCTAAATATATAATTTTATAATATTATATTATACATATAAATATATAAATATAATATATTTCGTATGGTATATAATACTATGTAAGGTTTCTGTAACTCAATCCAAATATAAAGTTGATTTTGTTTATGGAGATTGTTGTTAAAGAGGTTTGGATCAAAACAAAATTAGGTCATATGGACAATGAGATTGACACCATTCACATAGATGATCAAGAAACTAGTTATGTGACACTGTCAATTATTGATAGCAAAAGCTCTCTCACTCTCTCTCTCTTCATGTCTCTATATCTCCCTCTATAAGAGATATAAGAGAGATAGGGAGATAGAGAGAAAGAGAGGTATAGAGACAGAGACTAAGAGACTACGATAAATAGAGATATAGAGAGGGAGAGAAACAAATATATATAGAGATAGAGAGAAAGAGAGGGGCGAATAGAGAGAATTAGAGACTAATCCAAAATAGAGGAAGAGAAAAAGAGAGCTAGAGGAGAACACATAGAGAGATATATGGAGAGAGACATGAACAATGGAGAACAAGGTGAATGGGAGAAGTTGGATAGAAGAGGTAGATCTACTATTAGGTAGTCTTTCTAATTCAGGATTAAATAATTTTCTAGTTCAAAAAATTGCTATGATTTTATGAGAAAAAATTATTGCATTATATCAAACTAAATTTCTTGTAAATAAGTAATTTTAAAAAGCAAATTTGTATTTGTTAAAGATTCATGAAGGAGACTTTGTAACCAAACATTTAAAACCTAGCTTCCATAGATGTAAAATTGTTCTTTATAGGATAATATCTTTTTGTTTTGAATCCTTTTATCTAAAGGGAAAGAGAGGAAGAGAGATAGAGAAGAGAAAGATAGAAATAGAGATAGAGAGAGAGCTCAAATGGAGATAAGAAGAAAGAGAGAAAGAGAAAGATAGATAGACATAGAGATATAGAAAGAGATAGAGAGAATGAGAGAATGATATATATATAGAGAGAGAGATAACACTACAACAAATCCCTATGATTAGCTCCATTTTTTGCTTCATTTTTTACTTCCACCCACTGTTTTAATGTAATTTTCTCTAATTTTTTGAAAAAGTCAGCGCTATTTATCAGGATGGTGCTATTTTTGGCATTTTTTGTGCCGATCAGAACATGTATGCACTAATTTAGGCACCAATTAGTGCCTAATTTAGTGTCAACTTTTGTGTCGACATTAGTGCCTACATTAGCACCTACATTAGCATCGACTTTAGCGTCAACTTTAGCGTTGACTTTAGTGCCAACTCTAGCATTGAATTTAATGTCTATCTGTGTTAGATAAATGCCACATGGTGGAGGATGGTGTTAGGATGAGTGATGATTGTTTTGGCAATGTTATAGTCAAATGTGTTATGAAAATGAGGTGGAATGGGTAGTGGGCTATCAATGTTGGGAAAGGGGTTAGGGAGGATGTAATGGAGGAAGGGATGTGTGTCATGGTATGATGTCTATATATATATATATATATATATGGAGAGAGAGAGAGAGATTGGAAGATTATAGAGAGATAGATAAATAGCAATAGAGAGAAACTAATTTGTGGCTATTTATGATGGATGATTATAGAAATTATAATGAGTGTGATATGAACTTGCTAATGGTGATTTAAGCTTTAGTCTATTATAAAGAAACTAATTTGTTCCTAGTTTTGATTTCAATGAAATTTAATTGATGTGCAATTTAATCAATTACATCACTCTATAATTATAGGTCCTCACTATTCCATCCACCTTGTCTAGCATAATCTGTGAATTTGTTCTTATGAGCTCCTCCAAAAGATATGTTGTGGCAAATGAACCATTTAAGAACTCATGCTAAGAAGCATTAGTCTATCATAAAAGAGTGATTGTAAGGCACTATACTAATTCATGATCTTTAGGTTGAGCTTATGAGCTAAATTACATGTTTTTTGCATATGCACCTAAGACAAGTCAAGGTTTGAACAACTTACACAAATTTGTACCAAAAATTGAAGACTCTTGATATGAGTTATAGTATACAAAGATGCAAATTTCATGTGAAAAGTTTATTTAAAAATAAAGGAATAAAAACTATTTTTATCGACGTCTTTAATTTCGAAGTGGGTATCATACAAGAGAAGATACAGTACAAAAACTAGAAAATGAACACAATTGGTGTCGATGTTCTATGCATATGATATTGATTAGTGATTTCATAGATACTTTTCTCCTCAAGAATGAGTTTTGACATTGGTTTTGATTCACAAGAAGGGATATTACTTCAAGCAACTCTATATTCTAATGCTAAATTTGAATGACAAATGCACAATTGAATACAATAGGATAACACTTTGGCAAAGAATTATAACAATATCCTAAAACAACTCTTCGATCTAAACATTTCAATCAATACTTTCTTCTCTAGGTCATCCATCTCTGATCAAAGGAGCCACTAATGCATAGAGTTAAAATAATGTTGTCAATTGTCATTCAAGAATTAATTATTTTCTACACAATTAATGAAAATAACTTTTGCAATGAAATGTACAATTATATATATGCTCACACAATGACTCTTCCAAAGCCACTAAGTTTTGATTTAATAGCTACTAGAATCATGATAAAATCTGCCATGACTTGTTAATTACAATTGTATTTCCCCTTCTGATAACCATGACTACATCTATTCCTGTGTTCCATGTTCCAGAAGTAAAAAATTAATTGCATACCAATAACAACATCCTTGCAAAAATATAGATAAGTATAGTTTATATAACCAAATTAACACTATTATCACCTCCAAATCTAACTACATTAGAGGTCATTTATTTGCAACTCCTTTCTTTTCTCATTGATATATCTATTTGTTGTATGTTTTGAATTCTATTTTTTGTCATTTGTTGACATTAATAGAATTATTTGGAAGGGTTTAATGTATCTAACGTCTTGATAATTTTCTTTCTTGCAAACTAAATTAGTTTGCTATGTATTTGACAAATTCTCTATGGACTTAACTTTTTCAAAATAGTCTTTTGAAAATAGTTTAAATCTTGTCCAAATCTCTAGACAACTAGAATTGAAGTAAAAGGTTGCCTTATTGCCTTAAGACTAAAGATGGTAAACAATATATAGTTACAAGGAACAATATGCATTCTACTTTATAAGTAATTCACAAATGTCATCTAAGCCAACTACCATATGACTTGCTGATGCTTAATTATTTTACTGTTCTAATACATACAACCTTAGACATATGCCTCCCATCATGAACTAGAATAACTGCCATATAAATTGCAGAACTCATTTTGTATAAGCACAAAATAATCTTGCATAGTTGATTGTTTAATGTTTTGTTTGCATCAATGACCTACTCTTAATTCATGTTTAGTCAGGGTGATTTGAAGGAAGATCAAAGTTGCACTCCAAGTAGATGTGTGGATAAAGAAGGGCTTAGTAGAATATGGAAACCTTTAGATTTTGTGATTTTTATTTTTCCATTTCAAAACTATTTGTTTTCTTTCTTTACTAATGAACATTTATTCATAAGCCCTTTCCTACACTCAAATCTTCAGTTTTAAACTCACTTGCATGGAAGATGCATTAAAGGTATCAATTATATATGTTCCATGATTTAAATCCATTATTTTGTGGTTCTCAATATGACAGAAAGAAGGATGTTGTTGCTTCTTAGACTGGTTGCACACCTTGCACTAGGTCCATAGGCTGGTGGAATGGTATCCGAGGACACAATGGATCTCGTATCAGATTTTTTTGTAAGGAATCAATTTAAAATGGTCTGAGGCCTAGATTTCATTCCAACCTAGGATTCCATCACAATAATGTCATATTACAGTCTTCAGATATGTGTATAGTTTATGTGTATGGTAGCAACCATTTAGTAATAATTCCTCACACACCACACTATAATTGAGATGTGTGAATTCCCTTAAACTATACAGGTTCAGTCCAAACACTATCATAAGATCATTGATACATCATAGTTTAGTTTTCTGAATGCTTAAGTCCTCCTTTGTCAGATGTTGTAGTTGAAATTGCCCTATTAGACATGTATGCAAAATGTGGAAGCATAGACAAGGCATGTGAATTGTTTGACAGAATGCCTCAAAGAAATGTGATCTCATGGACTGCAATGACTATAGGATATGCACAAAATGGATTTGTTGAAAAGGCTTTAGAGAAATTAAAGCAAATGTAATTGGCTGGTGTAAAGCCAAATTCCACAACCTTTGCCATCATCCTCCCTGCCTATGTCAAAATGGGAGCTTTGGAATAGGGTATGGACATCCACCAAAACATAAAGAATAGAGGAATTTTGTCAGATGTTGTAGTTGCAACTACCCTCTTAGACATGTATGCAAAATGTGGAAGCATAGACAAGGCATGTGAACTGTTTGACAGAATGCCTCAAAGAAATGTGGTCTCATGGACTGCAATGACTGCAACATATGCACAAAATGGATTTGTTGAAAAGGCTTTAGAAATTTTAAAGAAAATACAATTGGCTAGTGTAAAGACAAATTCTACAACCTTTTCCAGCATCCTCCTTGCCTGTGTCAAAATGGGATCTTTGGAATAGGGTACGGACATCCATCAATACATAAAGGATAGAGGAATTTTGTCAGATGTTGTAGTTGAAACTGCCATATTAGACATGTATGAAAAATATGGAACCATAGACAAGGCACGTGAACTGTTTGAAAGAATGCCTCAAAGAAATGTGGTCTCATGGACTACAATGATTGCAGGATATGCACAAAATATGGAATCATAGACAAAAAATGAGAATTGTTTGACAGAACTAAAATATGTTGTAGTGATCAAATCCTCAATAATAACTTCCTCGCAATGAATAAAGGCCATTGTAGAGTTAAGCCTAAGGTTTCTTCTTAGTGTAAAATGAGGATTAGGTTGAGACCTTGACATTAAAGCAAAATATAAAGCAATGAAAAGGAAATTACATCCAAGTAATCCTAATTTTTTCTGCCAACAATTCATACCAAAGATTGAACAATTTAAGGATATTGCAACAGGTAATTTGTATCGACACAAATAATGTTACTGAAGCATTACAAAGTCTAGGCCATAAGAATCATCCTTTTTTAAACACGGATTGCAAATAATTCTAAAAATTTAGAAGTCTTGGTCATTAACATTATTGTCTGCTACAATGTCATCAAGTGTATCATTATCAATGTTCATATGTTCTTTCAAGCAATTAATATTATCATCATCCTCATCTTCACCCGCATCATCTTCATCATCATTGAAATTTGACTGTAGAACATCTATATTGTTACTAGATGTATTTGGATCATCATTTTCTATACCATCCATATTGTTGTCTTCCATAACATCATCTAACTCTGGATTATTGTCTTCTTGTGCCTGAACATAACCATCTTCAACATCATCATGGATCATGTCAATTTCTTCAATGTTCTCTAATCCCTCTCTCTCATTTTGTTGGCCATCATTGTTTTTCTCAGTATCCACTAATGCATCGTCAAATACATGCCTTAATCTTGGATCATAATGTATGACAAATATCCATTTCAGGTCCAAAATATCTTCATAGAAAAATACCTGCACATGAATGACATATATATATATATATATTAGACATATGGTATAACAATTTTATTGATTAATAAACACATGTATATATTCACAATAAACTATGAATTAATAGATTAATTATCACTACCACTTCTTATTTGAGTTAAAGAAATACCTGCTCACAATGAAATGGTAGAACATAAGGCTCCTTATCCTCCGGTAGGAAACATGACGAAACTATAGAAAACAATCCACTATGGGTATCATGTCTTTGTGTCCTCTCAAATACTTCATACCATCTACACTTAAAAACACAACATTTAAAAGAGTGGTAATCCAACTCAATAATTTCTTGTATTTTCCCAACATATTATAGGTTCCCTTCAATTATGTTCTTATCTTTTGAGCTTGATCGACTAGGTTGCTTGAAGTCAACCGTGATGCTACAATTGAAGGATCATATCTTTACATTTACACTTTCTACATGATAATGTCGACCATATGACCACATTGTTGGATATTTCCTCACCTGTGAAAGACCATTTATTTCATTGAAAACAAATATAATTCAATGAATATTAAAATAGTTAATAGTGTCAAAACTGTAAGGAAACAACATTTTGTAAAATTCCAATTGTACCTTTCTTTCAAATCCTCTAGACATGTTGATTTCATCTTCTATTATGTTTGAATCTATACTTACATCTTCTATTTGATTTTGAATTTGTTCAGTAACCCATTCTAGTGTGTAATCTTTGCCCCATTCCCCAAGCAGATCAGTGGGAAGTGGAGTATTCCTTGGGTTTGATCACTTAAACCTTCTTGCTTCTAACACTTCTTCTCTCTTTTTATCATACAGATCGATCCATTTGTTCATAAAGTCCATGTGGTATAGAATGAACTTGTCGAGTATAGAACTTTCATCTACACCTATTACATGTGAACATGTTTATTTCAAACTCCAAATGTCTGCATGCTATTAATTTGACAAATAAATTATAGAGTAAATTAATGATTGCAAGAAAAATAACCACACTGATCATGAATTTACTTACTAATTTCTACTTGAACACCATTAGATTGTGGTTTTTCTCCATCAATAATATCTGATGCTCATTCTTCATCCCAGAAGCGTGGCCCATCTTCAAAATCCTTACCAAGGAATTCACATAGGAAGAAAAATGCTTCATTCAATACATACCCTTCAGCCATGCAACCCTCTAGATGTGCCTTTTGTCGGACATATCTTTTTAGAATTTACATATACCTCTCAAAGAAAAACACCCACCTCATTGATACAACACCCGCCAATTCAATGTCATTGACTAGGTGTATAAGTAAATGGACTTGTAGGTCCATGAAACTTGTAGGGAGCTCCTTCTCAAATACACATACAATTTCTGTAATTTCCTTCTTCCTTTTTGGCACTTCACATTTGTGGATCTCCTTGGAGGTCACCCACCTAATATATGAATAGTAAATTAGTATGAACCTTAAGTCAAAAATTAAAATGCAATATAATATCTCTATGTCTTTCACACATGAACAGTTCATATAACCACATACCTTGTAAATGCTAACAATCGACTTATGGCATTCCTTAAGTCAACTGTAAGACGGGAATCCCCCCTAATTGCTAATGGCATGATATGATATCAAACACATTTATGAAAAGGTCATTAGTAATGTTTCCCCACACAACAAAATATCAAAATATATTTAGTACTTAATCAATGTTACTAATAAATGTTAAATGATGATATATAATACCTTCATAAAATTATGAAAATCATGTGTTTTAAATCCTGTGATATGTCCATCAACTGTAAAAGCTTTAGCCAATGACGACCCATAGCTAGTAGGTGTCCTTATTGAATGGATGACATTTTTTAGTAGGTCTAGCTTTTTTTTTTTTTCAAAATCCATGGAGCTTCTGCATATGTTTCATTTTCCGTGTTTGGCCACAAATGTTTTCTATCAAATTTGGTACGCAAAAGAGCAATATCTCTCCTTGAAGACAAAGTGTCCTCTTTGCCTGATATATGTCAAAATATAGAATCTGGGACATTTTTGAAGATGTGCATAGGATCTAATAGGTGAGATATTAATAGATCCTTCCAGTAAGGGAGCTCATAAAATATGGATTTCCTTTTCATTCGTTGTGGCATATTAACTACAACTTGTTCTGGTTCTTCAATTGAATCACCCCAATCAAAAAAATCCTCCCAAGCTTTCAATTCAGTATCTTCATACTTCTTAAGCCAAACACCTTGACCCATAATCATGGGAGGGCCTCTATTTTCAAGGTTTCCATCAAATTGATTCTTTAGGCAATTTCTAAACTTATGATCTAGTGGTAGAAAAACCATGTTGTTTGCATAAATAAATTTATGTAGATCTTTAGAATATCACCCTTGAAATTGTTCTGCACATCTTGGAAATGCAAATATCCCCTTTGTTTGAAGCCCTACAATTCAGTAAGTAATGTTAATAACATCAAAAAAATAGTATAAAACTAAGTATGAAAGTTGGGATGGAAATAAATTATGAGTGTAAATACGTAAATATTTTATCTTACCAGAACAAACACCAAGTCCTAGGAAGTCATGAATAGTCCAACACAGCACACCATACAACATGAAGGACCTATTTGATTGGGGACGTGATATGTCATACATTCTTATGCCTTTCCACAGCAGTTGTATCTCATCAATAAAAGGTGCAAGATAAATATCCATGTTTTTAATTTGATGTTTTCCTGGAACAATGAGAGTCAGCATAAGGTGCTCCTTTCTAACACTCATCCATGGGGGAATATTGTATACTATCAATTTGACTGGACAAACACTATAATTTGAGCTTAGGAAAGAGAATGCTCACACTCCATCAATTGCAAGACCAAACCTGATACTACAGGGTTCATCTTTGAATTTTCTTGGCCATTTTTCCTTTGTGTTTCATTTCTTTGGAGTTAGCTGGAATTCACATGAATCCATCTTTACTCCTATTTTTTGCATGCCAATCCATCAATTGTGCAAGTGACTTGCAACAAAACATTCGTTGAAGTCTAGGTATAATTGGCATGTGACGTAAAACCTTCTTTGGAACTGTAGGACCTTGTACATCTGTATGATATCTCTTCTCTTTGCATACAGGGCATTCTACCTTGTTTTCATATTCATCTCTATATAAAATTCAATCATTTTTACATGAATGAATTTGATTATATTCAATCCCCAACTCAACCAACAACAGACACCCCTCTCTGCAAGATGATGGCAACACATTCTCTTCAGGGAATATTTTAGTTTTTAGTGCCCTGTAAGATTGCCAGAGATTAAATCAATTGAATGTTTGATTTATGATGAACATGTTTCATATCTCAATCTATACTAGGACTGTTTATATACAATATATGGTTTTAAATTCCCCTTAAAGAAATATAAACGAAGTTGATGAATGTTTACAAATTATGTACACCAATTGACAATGCAAAGTAAGAAATGGATTTCATCTCACTTTAGTAGGGTAGTGAATCCTTTGTCTAACCAACTAAATAGTGACTTGATTTCTAATAATATTAATGTGCATGCCAGTTTTGAAGTTCTACTTGTACCCAAAAAAGAGTCTTTCAGGTTGTTATCATCAACAATATGTTGGTGGTAATTACCCCTACTATCATCATTACTGTCAACCATATGATCATTATTGTCATCATTGTTTCCATCCCCAAAGAAACCTATAAGCATTTTATTGAATCCTTCTTCATGCACTACATTTTCACTATCATGATCATCATCATTAAGCTAGTTGGCATGTCATGAGTGTATGTGGATCTCATCAGTAGTTCAAATTTCTCAGCTACTAGTATTCTCTTCAATGTTGCTCTTTTCTTCCTGGTATGGTTTAAAGGATGGTTTGGATCATCTCGTCCAAACCTTAATAACCCAGTTGGATCTTGGGTATTAGTATGTGTTTCATCAACATCTTCTACCTATCAACAAATGCAAGCATTAGTTAATGTTTGGCAACAATTGCACTAAATTTAAAATGTATCAATTTCAAAGAAATATACTCAAATATGGCTTAAAAAATGAAAATATAAATTGTATGAACATATATACATCAATTGAATAATGGAACATTATTTTATAGACTACCTTTTTTATACAATAATCTAAAGAAAACACAATTTTGACAACATAGTTTATAACACATTAGTCCACACTCATTTATTATTCTTTGGTTTTCTGCCCTTAAAAACATCCTTAGGGAGACCTTGTTCTTCCCTTTTCTTTCATGTAGGAGTGCATTTTAAGAAGGGGCAATCAATCAATAACTCATCCCCAATGGTAAGGTCCATAATAGCCTCAACCATTATGAATCTATCAACCTTTCTTTCCATATCTTCATCTTTATCATTTATAACCTCAACAAATTGACAATTCGGTCTTATATTAGGGTCCCTTCCCTTACTACTATTTATAAATCCTACAATATTGTTGTGTGTGTATGCGTGTCCATCTATATATGACCTCTATTAATTTATTTTCCACTTTCCAATTGGAGATGATGTGTATACATATTCAAATTTAGACCATATGCTGACATGCTAGGCTTATATTCTACTAGCCTTCTCCATTCACCACTATAATATGATGGACCATACTATGGCATTAATCTCTTAGTGGTTTGTTCTGAATTGTTTCTATGTTTAGATCCCACATGTACATTTTGGATGACAAAGAGGCCTAGATTTTCTCCATGAATATTGGAGGATCATACCATGTAGCTATATCCCCAAAATTGAAACACCTCGTACACTCTAGGTAGTTGTTGATCACTAGGCCAAGCGCAATATAGTCGACGATCAAATGTCTCTTTGTAAATTGATCTCAAACTCAAGGGTAAGTCATCATCTCCATCACATTCATTCTCATAGGGTATGTAGTCCACCTTCCCCTTGTCTTTAAGCAAATTATGCATCTTTAAAGCGGTTCTTCTTCTGTTACTTGTTTTCATCAATTCCTCATCTTCAGAGCTAGTATATTGGCACATATTTTTGTTAGATGTATCATCTGATGAATGATCATTGCCCTCTAGGATAGAAGTCGGTGATCCAAGAAACTTTAAACCAAGAACTTTATCCTACAAGTATCCATTAAGAAAAAAATTAGTTATTTAAATAATATAAAACAATGTTTAAATGAAGTATACATGTTATTTATATCAATTTGGAAAATTCCTTACCACAATTCCTATTGGATTTGAATCGATTATAGGAGACATACTACCGACTGGAAGCTCATCATATATGTAATATCTTTATACAATCGATCGTTTGAATTGTTTCTTTCCACAACATATAGAACATCCACAAACAATAATTTTCTCAAAGTATTCATCCTATGTACTATAGTCCTGACCAACCTCTTGTTCAGTGAAATCATTTGTAGTGTCTGTAGGATCCATTGTCATATCCTCTTCAACCCACTATTGTCTACATGATTAATAGTTTTAGGTCCACATCCACGTACATATCTTTTTCTTTTGCTAGTTGAATGTTCAGGCTCTGCATTTGCTCCAATCTCCATGTAAAATAATCAACAACATGCATTAATTTATGTCAAGATTAAATAATACATTATAAATTTCAATAATACTGTGAAAAAGATTGACGTATCACAAAATGCCATCAGATCATTTTTTCCTAAGTTAAGTCAAAATTTGAGTACCTGATGTCCCGCTTCATCCATTGTGTCCTCATTTGATATGACACAATCTATTGCCATGGCCTCATCTGGCCCCTATAATATACAACATAGTAAATAATGTTTAGTACACCAATTATATCATTTCAACGAATATGCTATCCAACACAAAACCTCACTTTAGTCATATATGTGATATATTCATATCATGTTTTGGCCATCCTAATTTTCAAACTTTTCTTTTGATCATAGAATCACATTTAATCACCATTCCTGTGCATTTCAACCAATAAGTTTGACCTCAGAGGCCTCATGGACAAAAAAATGACTTTATCTCCTCTATGTTGTAGCATTTGTGAATTCATAAACACCTTCCTCCTTTGGTTGAGGTTGCTTTCTCTTCTTACCTCTATTGTATCTACAGATTCTATTATCATATCTATTTCCGCACACTTTCTTCTCTACGATTTAGTAGTTCTACACCATCTGCATCCTCTTTCCATGGCCTCCTCTAGATCCTGTAATACACAATAATGATAATAGTCACATAACAGTTGTGCACCAAGAGGTTAAAAGGAACCAATCAATATAACCACACATGAATAGCAAATGTGTCCTGATAGATTATATAAATTTCTTATATGTTTGCATTTATCCTCTAACCTTTCTACATCATCCCTCAATTGTGCAAACCTCCTAGTTGTTATATGCAAATGATTTGTATCCTTGCATTCCTATTGGTAAATACAGTGAACTAATTTGAATCCTTGTATAACCAATTTGTAGGTACAGTGAATTGATTTGAGTTTTTGCATTCACAATTCAAAAATCATAGCGAGATGGTTTGAATCCTTGAGTTTTAAGTAAAATGAAATGGGTGAGACCAGTGCCTCGTTGGGTAAATGGAGTCAAATGAAAATCGGAGATAAGTGGCTTATATTTGGTAGTAATTCTAACTATTTGGCACACTAACATTGGTTAATAACTTGTATAATTGTGCAAGGAAATAATTGACAGACTCTTCTTAATAATCCAACTGACACAATCAACTTACTTGTAATTTATCAAAAGGATCTTTAATCCCTACTTGAAGGAACCAATTGAATAAATCAAACAAGAATAGTAGATGATATCAACTTGGAAACAGAGTGCCAACCCTAATTATGTGGTTCTTCTTACTGTTCCAATTAATACTCCTAGATTATTGTGATCTAAAAATAGTGTTGGTAAGATTTTTGGGATATCTTGAATGGGGCTCTCGGTATCACTAAAAGTAACATAGGGGAGAGGACCCAATTGTCGAGCATGTTCCAATAGCTATGATAGTGTTTGTGGACTTAAGGCTTAATATTTTTAAAACTTTAGCACTAGTAGTTGTAACTTTAAGGTTGCTAGTGTTGACTATAAGTACCTATAATTGAATGAAATGTGCCCTTTAGATTTAAAAATGACCAATTATGTGATGCCACATCAGCACACTATTGGTCCACCTTTGGTCAAGAGCATTGCCCTTGGACCTCATTCTAGTTTTAAAAAGAAAAAAATAAAAAACATTTTGAACCATGCTAGATGGAAAAACAACAATTTTTTTTTAATTTCTAAATTTTTTCCAATTAAATCCCAAATATTTGAATTACATTTATTCTTCTAGTTTGGTAAGTCAATCTTTATCCTAAGTAATGCTCCTATGGCCCTAGCATAGATACAAACACATGGCTCCACAAAGAGATAGCAATTTTGGACTAAATGATACAAACTTCTTTCTACCATAATTCATAATTCCATATTATAATTTTTGTTTTTGATGCCATGGATATCATAATTGATAATTTTTATATTCCTAAAACACTTTGACAATATTTATATATCTAAAAATGATACAAACTTCTTTCTACCATAATTCATGATTCCATATTATAATTTTTGTTTTTGATGCCATGGATATTATAATTGATAAGTTTTATATGCCTAAAACACTTTGACAATATTCATATATCTAAAAATGTTATTTCTTTTATACTTGATCTTAGTAGCTTCTATTAGATTAGTTTATTGTGTCTTTAAAATTTATTTAATAAAGGATGCATGAAACCGATTTTAAATCCTTAAAAATCTCTATATTTAATTGCCTACTCTTCACTGAGTTTTGACCGAATATGAGCACAGAATCTGAGGTCAAAAATAGTCCAAACCAGTCAGATCAAACCATCATAAATTTTTATATGGCAGGCAGTTGTGACAAGAGTCAATACTAAAACCTATAGTAGAGGAAACCATTGTAAATTTTTATATGGAAGGCAATTGTGATATATCAATTTAAATAATAAGGAAGCACTAAAATGGAGACAACCAAATAATTGAATAAATTTAACAAACAATTGATACCAATATGGCGCCACAGAATCAAAGATTTTCCATTAACTTCTTCAAAATTATGCTTGCAACATGGTCTTTGAGTTTGTAAATATTATGGAACTTTTTCTACTATCTACCACTACTAGCTCCTTTCTTCCCCCTATATCTTTTTATCGAGTCTTGGTCTATCTTTTTATAGGAGAGGCAAACAAGCTTCAGACCTGTTACAATAGAAAAGACATAACTGTTCATAACTATTAAGAATTTACTTTTAAACTTAACAAAATGTTTTTAATTAGAAAAGACCAATCCATTATTCACCGAATAGAAACCCGTGACCATTCAAGGCCTAAGCAAGGCATTCTATTTTCTGATGTGGTATCTCCTTTTCACATTCAATCCTCTTCAGAACCTAAATATGTTCATAACTATTCATAACTATTAAGAAAATACTTTTAAACTTAACAAAATGTTTTTAATTAGAAAACACCAATTTTGTTAATTTGTGAATAGAAGCCCATGAGCATTCAAGGCCTGAGAAAGGGTTTCAATTTTTGCATAAGGTGCTTCATTTGTTTGCTAGATAATTTAGTCCCTCTGAAGAATTCATGGCAGCATCAGTCGTATCAATTGCTCTACATAGGAACATATTAATTTAAGATAAATGTTCAATATACTCCTATTTTGCATGTGTCAGCATTAAGGGCTATCCCTTTCATGTCGTGCTCCATGTTCATCATTTTCTCAAGATACTTGTGAATATTCTGCATGATCATATCTTCATTATTGATTTCTTGTAAAGCAATATTTAGAACTATGGATACATCTTCCTTCCACTCTTCATATTTTCATGGTTCTCCAGTATCATCATGAATTGAGGGAGCGATATCAAAAGAATTCAACTCCTTATTTAATTTATTATGATACTTTTCATGTATCTTCACCAACTTATCATACATCTGCAATCCTTGTTCTGTTAAAAGTTTTTTGTCTGAAAGTTCCTCTTTCCTTTCCATCATCCTCTCTTGCAATCTTTTGTTTTCTATAATGGTTGAATATGTTTGTTGGAATGATTTCCAATAGGTATCTGCACATTCCCACATCTTTTTGAACCTTTCTTTTATTATTTCAGAGGCCATGGTGTATTTAAGGGTCTTTACTTCCCTAAAAAGCTTCTCACATTTTTTCTGGGATTTAGCATGTCATTCTTTCCAATAGATTACATCTATTAATGCCTCTATCATTTCTTTGTCTTTCTGGATCCATGGGGAATGCACCTTAGATGCAGAAAAAGGATCTCTTTCCTTGTGGTATATTAATTCTTTCTTCATCTTGTCATTTTCCTTGATTAAATTCTCAATCTGGACCTTAGTGAACTTTTCTACATTAACATTTAGTTCAGTAGTTTCTAAGGGATCTATGTCTCCTATCCTTTTGACCAAGAGGTGACCAAACATTTGATTTGGGTCACTGGTTATTATTGGTCTCTTATCTTGGGGATAAAAAGACCAAATCAATAAAGTGGGTTCATCTGCATTATACCCTAACCGTGAGTTATATACTTTGTCACTTGCTTCCTTTGTCAAACTCAGTGTTTTATCTTCCCTCCTCCTAAACGTGTCAAATACAATGGCATAGCTCATATCCCAACCTGGTAGAAGAAATACCTTGGCTTCTTGGAGTAGTTGTCTTCCTCTTTCTAGAGTAATAGACTCCATTTCTCTGTCAATCTCTTTTTTCAATTCCTCCAAGGCGGTAGTTTCTTGCTCAAGGGTAGTATCTTTCATTTTTTTGCCTCATTTTATTTCCTTGATATTCATATACAAAAGATTTAAATTTAGGAGTCTTAATAAATTCATCATCAGAGACAAATTTCTGAGCAGCCATAACTCTGATGTCATTAGACAGATCATCAGAAGTCTCAAATTTTACATGGTTCAATTCTACAGGAGGCTCATAATGTGGAAAAATAGGAGCACTTATTGTTTGCATTTGTTCAATCTCATCATCACTCACTTATTCATCTATATCTGTATCTACAGAAAATGATACTTCAGGGGTTGGCTGTGAAGGTATGTGAGTCAGAGGCTGCACCTCTTGAGCTTGTGTCCCAAAGTATTGTATGTAATCTATATCAAAACAAATTAAAGGTACACCCTCAATTAACTCATCTGCATGAGCAATAAGCTGCTCAACTCTTGGTAGTGGGTCTTCAATTTCAGAAAAGGTTCTTGAGTATGAAGGAACATTCTTGCATTTCCAATCCTCTGCAAGTAAAATTTTATTAAATATAGCCATTCTATCTTTAGTAGAGACTTCGTCTCGATTTCTAATTATATCTAGTTCTAAAAAAAGATGTTCATAACCATACAAACCCTGTGAGACCCTCGATCTGTGAATACAACCCTCTATATCAAAACCTTTTCTTTCATCTCCTATTGGGAGATCATACTGTGCTAGTTTGACATTGACTTCTTCATAACCCTCATTCATGACTATTGTGAATTCCCTAAAGCAAAAAGTGTTGGGCATGAATGATTGTTTGTTGTTCCTCTTTAGATGAAAAGCATCAGATTTAGCCAATTGTCTCACAATTTCTAAGTATGCAATTCTGTCTGGGACAACCCTAGGCAATAGATAAGGGGAACCTTCAAATCCATAGACTCGTATCATGGGGCAGTCTAAAAAGGCATACAAATCTCCCCAGTTATGATTCACCTTAGTCTTTGGATCATTTTCCTTTGTCCTAAGAAACCTTTGTATACTAGGAGAGAGGCTATAGTCATGAGAATGTCCCAATATTTGCATTAGAGGCTTCACAAAATATTCTTCAAAGCAAAAATAATGAGATCTGTCAAAAAGACAATCCCACAGTGAAGTCCACATTTGTACTGGTTTTGGGTCCCCATTGTCAAACGAGTCTTGAAGTTTCATCTCTAAACTCCACCATCCTCTACCATGCCCTTCATGCAAAAGAAAATGCATTAACAAAGAGTAGTGTTTGAAATTAATCTTATCACTATTACATTTGATTTTCTCCAATTCATGGTTCAGAGCATTATCTATGTAACTTGCATAATCAAAAGGCCTTGTTCCCTTTGTTTGAATATATGTAGCTAACACCATAGGTGCAATTGACATTCGTGGGGGAACCTTGAGACCTAAGACTTGACCAGCAGCATAATAAGTGTAACAAAAGTACTCCTCAAATAATTCTTCAGAAAATGGAGGCTTCTCAGCATTGAAAAATTTCCTCATCTAACCCTTGTCATCTTTTAGCCTGTGTAAAGCTAACTTGCTCTCTTATAACTGGTGTCCATATGCCTATACTCCAGCAATAGGTCTCTGACTGTAATGGGCGTGTCAAAGCCACATTCCAATTGAAAAAATTTGCAATGAAATCCTTGGAAAGCACCAGTATATTGTCACTAGTGTGTGATCTATTAGTTCTTGTTTTTGGGCCATATTTTCTAGCTAAGGCTTTAATCAAATCCACATTGATAAAGACATTAGACACTATTAGCTTTACTAAATTTAACCTCCAAGGGTTGCAGATAGGTTCATACCTGTATTGTTTCCTGAAATGATACAGAAACAATTGATACTCGTAGAGGGGTCCAAACATCTCCTAACTCCTTATAGTCATCTATCAATTTATCTATGAAAGGATTAGTCTGGGCACTTCTTTTTGGTCTCAGCCCAGACCCTGGGCATTGGTCAATTAAATCTTGATTTAAATATCTTTTCTCAACCTTTTGCTTTTTAGCTTTATGTTTCTTTGGATTATTTTCCATAATGTAGACTCTAAAGCTTCTACACGGTATAAATTTATAGTCAGGACCGATATACTTACTTGAAATATATTTCTGGTTGGCCTTTTTCTGCTCCTTGCTCTGTGAGAGGACAAAATTCCTTTCTCCTTCTTTCTTCAACCAAATCTTATAGGGGTGGAATAACGTTTTTCAATCTCAGCTCATAAATGCACCATCGATGTGTACCTTTCCATCTAGCTAGTTTATTAATTGCAAATATTCGACCGATGACTTGGAATGTCACATCAATCTTGTCTGACAATCATCATTGTATCACTAAGACTTTGTTTTATATTCCACCGAAGTCCATCCCTTCCATCGATAAATTTCCTTTTTCTCGGTCCATCGGCAAGGTTCCATATGAAGTTGCCCCGATGTGCCCTAGTCCGGCCAATGTTCTTCATATCCTCAATGTTTTATAATTATTTTGGGCTATCGGTGGAAATTCATCCTTAGTTCCACCAATCCTTACATGGTACAATGATGCTTTTGTCTTTGTTGGTTTTATCATCATGTCGAGGGAACTCGTATATAAGTTTTGCTGAAGTTGACATGTTCTAGCGATATAACCTTCTTTGGCCAAATCTTATAGGGGTGGAATAACTTATTTCAATCTTGGCTCATAAATGCACCATCGATGTGTATCTTGCCATCAAGCCAGTTTATTGATTGCAAATATTTGACTGATGTCTTAGAATGTCACAACAATCTTGTTTGACAGTCATTGCCGTATCATTGAGGCTTTGTTTTATATTCCACCGAAGTCCATCCCTTCCATCGATAAATTTCCCTTTCTTAGTCCATCGGTGAGGTTCCATATTAAGTTGCCTTGATGTACCCTAGTCCGGCTAATGTTCTTCATATCCTCAATGTTTTATAGTTATTTCAGGCTATCGGTGGAAATTCATCCTTAGTTCCACCGATCCTTACATGCTACAATGATGCTTTTGTCTTTGTTGGTTTTATCGGCATGTCGGGGGAACTCGTATATAAGTTCTGCCGAAGTTGACATGTTCCAACGATAAGCTAACTCTTGTCAAGTTCATCAGCTCATCAATGCGGGTGTGATATGTATTCCACTCGAAATCCACATGTTACGGCAATATAACCTTCTTCTAACAACTTTATCAGCCTGTCTATGGAACCATGATGTGGTTTCCATTGATGTCTACATGTTATCCCGATAAGCTCATTTTATTCCATTTTGTCGGTATATCCGTGGGATGACCTCAAAGGTTACCGTGATAGATTGTTGTTTTGCCGATATAATGATACTATATCTTTATTAGGCCATTGGTATAGCAAAGTAAAAGGTTCCAACGATGCGGTCACATTGGGCTGACATGTTCCTAGGAAAGGAAAAGGGTACAATTCATGGAATGGATATGCAAGACTTAGGTTAATTATGGATTTTGTAACACAATTGATTACTATTATGAGATTAAGGGTATAATGTTCTAATCTTGGTTGAAAAGGGGATGGATAGAAGTACAAAAAATTTGTGAAATTTTCCTGTCCCAACATGGTTTAGGGTTTAGGGTTGAGGGTTTAGGGATTATGGTTAAGAGTTGAGGGATTAGGGTTTAGAGTTGAGGGTTATAGTCCCATTAGAGAATGATGTCCTCATGCATGGACCATGTCGAGTGCCTTCATCGATGTTGGTAAGGGATACATGGAAGGCAAATGGATTAGGCAGATAGTGGATTATGACGTGGATTCTAAAGGGGAGAAAAGTGGATTATGACATGGATTATGTAGGGCAGATAGTGGATTATGATGTGGATTATGTCAGACTTATGCCAAAGCATGGACCATAGGGATGGTATGTGGAGGGTATGTAGGATAGTTGATGAATAATAGTAGATTTTTTGGCTTTATCAGTAGATGCATCTAATTTTGCATTTTTGGATCCCTTGAAGATGGTGGAATGAGTGGAAGCTTTAAGTTTAGCTTTAAAATCAAGGTTGAGGGATTAGGGTTTACGGTTTAAGGTATAGTGTTGAGGGATTATGTAGGGAAAATAGTGGAATATGATGTGGATTATGTCAGACTTATGCCAAAGCATGGACCATAGGGATGGTATGTGGAGAGTATGTAGGATAGTGGATGAATGATGGTAGATTTGTTGGCTTTATCAGTAGAGGAATCTAATTTTACATTTCTAGATCCCTTGAGGATGGCGGAATGAGTGGAAGCTTTAAGTTTAGCTTTAAGATTAGGGTTGAGGGTTGAGGGATTAGGGTTTAAGGTATAGGGTTGAAGGTTTAGGGTTTAGGGTTTAGGGTTTACGGTTGAGGGTTTAGGGTTTAAGGTTTAGGGATTACAATTTAGAATTGAGGGATTAGTGTTTGAGGCATAGTACTATTTAGGGTTGAGGGTTTAGGGATAGGGTTTAGGATTTAAGGTTCAAGTGTTGAGAGTTGAGGCTTTAGGGATAGGGTTTAAGGTTTAGCGCTAAGGGATTAGGGTTTAGGGTTGAGGGATTAGGGTATAGTGTTGAGGGATTAGAGTTTAAGGTATAGTGTTTAGTGTTGAGGGTTTAGGGTATAGTGTTGAGGGATTAGAGTTTAAGGTATAGTGTTTAGGGTTGAGGGTTTAGGGATAGGGTTGACGCTTCAGGCTTTAGGGATAGCATTTATAGTTGAGGGATTAGGATTTAGGGTGGATGGATTAGGGTTTAAGGTATAGTTTTTAGGGTTGAGGGTTGAAGGTTGCATTATGCTGCAATGACAGGTTATAGTCCCATTAGAGAATGATGTCCTCATGCATGGACCATGTCAAGTGCCCTCATCGATGTTGGTAAGGGATACATGGAAGGCAAATGGATTAGGCAGATAGTGGATTCTGACATGGATTCTAGAGGGGAGAAAAGTGGATTATGACATGGATTATGTAGGGCACATAGGGGATTATGATGTGGATTATGTCAGAGTTATGCCAAAGCATGGACCGTAGGGATGGTATGTGGAGGGTATTTAGGATAGTGGATGAATGATGGTAGATTTGTTGGCTTTATTAGTAGAGGCGTCTAATTTTGCATTTTTAGATCCCTTGAGGATGGTGGAATGAGTGGAAGCTTTAAGTTTAGCTTTAATAATAGGGTTGAGGTTTGAGGGATTAGGGTTTAAGGTATAGTGTTGAGAGTTGAGGGTTTAGGGTTTAGGGTTTAGAGTTTAGGGTTTAGGGTTTAGGGATTAAGGTTTAGAGTTGAGGGATTAGTGTTTAAGTCATAGTACTATTTAGGGTTGAGGGTTTAGGAATAGGGTCTAGGACTTAAAGTTCAAGTGTTGAGGGTTGAGGCTTTACAGAAAGGGTTTAAGGTTTAACGATAAGGGATTAGGGTTTAGGGTCAAGGGATTAGGGTTTAGTGTTGAGGGATTAGAGTTTAAGGTATAGTGTTTAGTGTTGAGGGTCTAGGGTTTAGTGTTGAGTGATTAGAGTTCAAGGTATAGTGTTTAGGGTTGAGGGTTTAGGGATAGGGTTGAGGGTTTAAGGTTTAAGGGTTGAGGCTTCAGGCTTTAGGGACAGTGTTTACGGTTGAGGGATTAGGGTTTACGATGGAGGGATTAGGGTTTAAGGTATAGTTTTTAGGGTTGAGCATTGAAGTTTGTGTTATGCTGCAATGACATGTTATAGTCCCATTAGAGAACTATGTCCTTGCACATGGACCATGTCAAGTGTCCTCATCGATGTGGGTAAGGGATACATTGAAGGCAAATAGATTAGGTAGATAGTGGATTATGACGTTGATTCTAGAGGGGAGAAAAGAGGATTATGTAGGGAAAATAGTGGATTATGATGTGGATTATGTTAGACTTATGCCAAAGCATGGACCATAGGGATGTTATGTGGAGGGTATGTAGGATAGTGGATGAATGATGGTAGATTTTTTTGCTTTATTAGTAGAGGCATCTAATTTTGCATTTCTAGATCCCTTGAGGATGGTGGAATGATTGGAATCTTTAAGTTTAGCTTTAAGATTAGGGTTGAGGGTTGAGGGATTAGGGTTTAAGGTATAGTGTTGAGGGTTTAGGGTTTAGGGATTATGGTTTAGAGTTTATGGATTAGGGTTTAAGGCATAGTACTATTTAGGGTTGGTGGTTTAGGGATAGGGTTTAGGATTTAAGGTTCAACTATTAAGGTTTGAGGCTTTAGGGACAGGGTTTAAGGTTTAGCGATAAGGGATTAGGGTCTATGGTTGAGGGTTTAGGGTTTAGTGTTAAGAGATTAGAGTTTAAGGTATAGTGTTTAGTGTTGAGGGTTTATGGTATAGTGTTGATGGATTAGAGTTTAAGGTATAGTGTTTAGGGTTGAGGATTTAGGGATAGGGTTGGAGGTTTAAGGTTTAAGGGTTGAGGCTTTAGGCTTTAGGAATAGCATTTATGGTTGAGGGATTAGGATTTAGGGTGAAGGGATTAGGGTTTAAGGTATATTTTTTAGGGTTGAGGGTTGAAGGTTGCGTTACGTTGCAATGACAAGTTATAGTCCCATTAGAGAACAATGTCCTTGCACATGGACCATGTCGAGTGCCCTCATCGATGTTGGTAAGGGATACATGGAAAGCAAATGGATTAGGTAGATAGTGGATTATGACGTGGATTCTAGAGGGGAGAAAAGTGGATTATGACATGGATTATGTAGGGAAAATAGTGGATTATGATGTGGATTATGTCAGACTTATGCCAAAGAATGGACCATAGGGATGGTATGTGGAGGGTATTTAGGATAGTGGATGAATGATGGTAGATTTTTTGGCTTTATCAGTAGAGGCATCTAATTTTGCATTTCTGGATCCCTTGAGGATGGTGGAATGAGTGGAAGCTTTAAGTTTAGCTTTAAGATTAGGGTTGAGGGTTGAGGATTGAGGGATTAGGGTATAAGGTATAGTGTTGAGGGTTGAGGGTTTAGGGTTTAGGGTTTACGGTTGAGGGTTTAGGGTTTAGGGATTAAGGTTTAGAGTTGAGGGATTAGGGTTTAAGGCATAGTACTATTTAGAGTTGAGGATTTAGGAATAGGGTTTAGGATTTAAGGTTCAAGTGTTGAGGGTTGAGGCTTTAGCAATAGGGTTTAAGGTTTAGCGATAAGGGATTAGGGTTTGGGGTTGAACAATTAGGGTTTAGTGTTGAGGGATTAGAGTTTATAGTATAGTGTTTAGTGTTATGGGTTTAGGGTTTAGTGTTGAGGAATTAGAGTTTAAGGTATAGTGTTTAGGGTTGAGGGTTTAGGGATAGGGTTGAGGGTTTAAGGTTTAAGGGTTGAGGCTTCAGGCTTTAGGGATAGTGTCTACAGTTGAGGGATTAGGGTTTAGGATGGAGGGATTAGGGTTTAAGTTGTAGTTTTTAGGGTTGAGGGTTCAAGGTTGTGTTATGCTACAATGACAAGTTATAGTCCCATTAGAGAATGATGTCCTCCTGCATGGACCATGTCGAGTGCCCTCATCGATGTTGGTAAGGGATACATGGAAGGAAAATGGATTAGGCAAATAGTGTATTATGACGTGGATTATGTAGGGAAAATAGTGGATTAGAATGTGGATTATGTCAGACTTATGCCAAAGCATGGACCATAGGGATGGTATGTCAGATTCAGGGCACACAACTGAGAGGGGGGGTGAATCAGTTGTATGAAACTTTCTCCTTTTTATATGAACTTAACTCCACATTGTTAATTAGCAACATAATAGAAGATCAACCTTGAAAGCACAATGTAACAAATCAAGAGCAGAAACACATCAACACATGAGACACCAAGATTTTGACATGGAAAACCCGGTTAAGGGAAAAACCACAGGGTGATTAACCCAAGAAAGTATTCTCTGTTAGAAGAATAGAAAGAACAAAATGGCACATGCCAATTAGGGCTCACTGCCCGAGCACACTGCTCACAAGAGGCCCACTACCTACAAGAGACACACTATCTACAAAAGAATAAGTATCACATACTTGAATTGGTAAATAGCATCTTCACCATGCTTGAGTCAATTCCATTTAAGCTCAACCCTTCTGCTTTGCCTTTCGCTCTTCTCTTTTGTACCACACACTCATCTCCATTAGTACACACTGAAATGACTTCACAATCCCTTATTTATACATGACATCGACTTAGGAACAAACATCTAAGTCGGCAACCACCTACAAAAGCATCCACAAGATGTGTAATCCATCCGGTTGGCCAGTCACAGAAGGAACACCATCATTCGGAAGTTGTTCTTCATTTTTAGGACCCCAATTCTAATGTGGACCATAAACACAAACTAAGCACGATCCAAGGACCTCCACAAACTTGCCTAAAACACAAAGAACATCCTCACTTCCTCTACTTACTGAAATCCTTCTTTCCTTCATCCGGAACCTCAAGAACACAGTCTGCCATTACTGTCACAAAGGAATAGATACTTGTGGACCTTCAAACCATGAACCGAATGAGTTGACACAACACACAAACTTCCCCAACACTTCCTCAAATCTACTGAGTGGGATAATGCATTACCGGACCTCACCGGACCTATCTGTGTCACTCTGTCACCTTTGGACACTTGCTGGAGCTGGTTCTACTTGAGTGACCATAACTTCTTTAGATCTTCATGTGGACCTCTGAAAACTTTATTGGAGCAAATCAAGACTTATACCTACAAACCCTTTAAACCGTATCCTCTTATCAGCAACCTATCTTGATCTTTTACCTTGTTGTCATCACTGTTTCTGATTGAGACTAATTTTTTCAATATCCTCAGCACACAGCTCATCCAATCCTTCTTATTAATGCAACATGAGTATGTTGACATCAATGACAACATTGGTTAAACCCATACTTGCAACAATCTCCCCCTTTGTCATTGATGGCAACATATGATGTGAAAAACCATCAAGACAAGAACTTCTCCTTACTGTCACAACTCCCCCTATCAACAACAACTATTCACATGTCTTCTCTTCCTGTACTATTCCCCCTTTGATCATCAACCACTTGTTTTTCACATGTCTTCCCTCCTCCTTTGACATCAATGGCAAAGGGCTCATACTTGCAACTTCAGAATCACACCTGCTACTCCCCCTAGGTAGCAGCTCCCCATCATCAATCCAGATCACAAGATATGACTATGATATCCACCAAACTGATGTGCATCAGTGCATCCTAGTTGATCACCAGAGGGGCAATAACCCCTAACTTCTCCTTGAGATACTCAAAAGAGTCCTTGGGAAGAGGTTTAGTAAAGATATCTACAATCTAATCCTTGGAGGGCACATACTCCAATCTGATTTCATCCTTGTTCACTTTCTTTCTTAGAAAGTGAAACTTGATAGATATATGATTAGTCTTAGAATGCAACACCAGATTCTTAGAAATATTTATTGCACTTAAATTATCACATAAAATTGTGATAGGCTCCTCATATTCTACTTTAATATCTCTTAGCATCTGCTTCATCCACAAAACTTGAGTGCAACTACCTGTTGCTGCAATGTATTATGCTTCAGTTGTAGATAGAGATATTGCCTCTTATTTCTTGCTTAGCCAAGAAACCAATCTTTTTCCCAAAAAGAATGCTCCACCACTGGTACTTTTCCCGTCATCCACATCTCCTGCCCAATCTACATCTGTATATGCATGAAGAGAGAAATCATGATCTCTTGGATACCATGACCATACTCAACTGTTCCTTTTAGATACCTAAAAATCCTTTTGATTGCCATGACATGAGATTCTCTAGGATCAGCCTGGAATCTTGCAACAAGATCAATAGCCTACATTATATCTGGTCTAGTTTGAGTGAGATACAGTAATCCTCCAATCATTGATCTATACTTTGTTTGGTCTACCTTAAGAGAGTCATCATCTTTGTTCAACTTACATCCAGTTGCCATGGGAGTATGCATTGGCTTTGAATCTTCCATTCCAAATTTCCTCAACAATTCTTTCACATATTTTGTTTGGGAAATAAAGATTCCTTTCTTTGTTTGAGTAATTTGCAGACCCAAGAAGAAATTCATTTCACCAAGCATTGACATCTCAAACTCACTTTTCATTTGAGTTGCAAAGGTTTTACACATACTGTCTCTTCCTCCAAAGATGATATCATCAACAAATACTTCAACAATCAAAATGTTTTCATGATCAATTTTGAAATATAAGTTACTGTCAGCAGTACCTTTTTTGAAGCCAATCTTCAAGAGATGTTGTCCAATCTTTCATACCATGCCCTTGGGGCCTGCTTAGTCCATACAGTGCTTTCTTCAACTTGCAGTCCATTTCACCATGCTCAGATAATTGAAATCCATCCAGTTATTCAATGTACACTTCTTCTTCTAAATCACCATTCAGGAAGGCAGACTTGACATCCATCTGATACACTTTGAAGTCTTTGAAGGCAGCAAATGTAAGAAATAATCTGACTGCTTCAATTCTTGCCACCATAGCAAAAGTTTCTTCAAAGTCAACTCCTATTTGAGAGTAACCTTTGCAAACTAATCTGGCCTTATTTCTGATCACTTCATCGGCTTCATTCAATTTGTTCTGGAAGACCCATTTGGTTCCAATCACATTTTTATTTCTAGGTCTGGGAACAAGATCCCAAGTGTGATTCTTCTCAATTTGTATCAGTTCTTCCTCCATTGCCTTAGTCCAGTTTTCATCATTGCAGGCTTCATTTACTGTCTTAGGTTCAATCTTTGAAGTTAGACAATACTCATCTAAATTTTGAGCAATTCTCCTCCTTGTTTGCACTCCTTTGCTTTTGTCACCTATGATCTGATCTTCAGAGTGGTTTAGAGTTACATACCTTGGACCTTTGGGAGTTTCTTGTACCTCTAACTCTTGATCAGTCTCATTGAGACTTATCTCTTCTTCCTGTCTTACCAGATCAACTTGACTTTGTTTCTCAGAAGAGGCTTAGATACTTTGAATCTAAACACCATTCTGATCATCTTCATCATACTCATGAATTCTTGAGGGTCTTTCAATTTCTTCACAAACCTTCACATTTACACTTTCTACAATCTTTCTTAGTCTCTTGTTGTAACAATGGTATGCTTTTCTTTGAGTAGAGTAACCAAAGAATATTCCTTCATCACTTCTAGCATCAAACTTTCCTAGATCTTCATCCCTTTTAATGTAACATTTGCTACCAAAAACTCTGAAGTATCTCACAGTGGGAGTAATGCCAAACCAGAGTTCATAAGGAGTCTTACTGGTATAGTTTCTAATTTGAACTCAATTGAGAGTGTAGACTACAGTGCTGACAGCTTCTCTCCAATAGATCTAAGGAACATTTGCTTCCATCATCATGGTCCTGGATGCTTCCTAGATGGTCTGGTTCTTTCTTTCAACAACTCCATTCTACTGTGGAGTTCTAGGGGTAGACAACTGTCTCTTTATTCCATGTTTCTCACAGAAGTCTATGAACTCACCGGATGTGAATTCTCCACCTCTATCAGACCTCAGACATTTCAATTTTAATCCAGTCTCATTTTCCACCATAGCCTTGAGTATTTTGAATTTCTCAAGAGCTTCTGATTTCTCTTTCAGAAAGGTTACCCACATCATCTGGGAATAGTCATCAATTAGCAACATGAAGTGTCTATCACCTTACACACTCCTGATTCTTGCCGGACCACATAAGTCAATATGAACCAAGTCTAATAATCCGGTAGAAGATTGTTCCTTGCTTTTGATTGAGATTCTGCTTTGTTTTCCAAACTGACATTCTTTGCACAAACTATTTGTAGGATTTACCAATTTTGGAAGGACTCTTATAGCCTAAGTATTGCTTATCTTGATGATATTATCAAAGTTCACATGACACATTCTTCTATGCCATAACCAACTCTAATCAACTTGAACAAATAAACAACTTTTACCAGTACCAACCAAGTGAAAGATGTCACCTTTTGTTTGGGTACCGAATGCAATCTCTATTCTAGAACTTTCAAAGATCTTGCATTTTCTATTCCTAAATCTGGGATCATAGCCTTTGTCCACCAGCTGTCCAACACTGAGAAGATTGTGCTTTAATCCTTCAACATATAGTACATTACCAGTTTTGTTCTTTCCATCAAGAGAAATAGTTCCTCTACCTCTAATTCTGCCAGCAAAATTATCTCCAAACTTTACAATTCCTCCTTCATACTTTTCCAAATTTAAGAACTTATTCTTGTCACCTATCATATGGTGAGAGCATCCACTATCAATGACCCAATCATCCTTTGCTTCAACTTGAGCAGCCAGAGCTTTTTCTTCAACTTCATGATTGACAGATACAGAGGATATTGGTTCCTCTTCTTTGATGGCAATAAACACTCATTCATTACCGGATTTGTTTCCATCTGTTACTCATTCATTATCATCTTCTTCATGAACATAGTAGCAATTCTTTTGAAATCTTGATCTGTTAGGATTTGGTCTTGAAAATATTTTTGGACATTTTGAGGCAAAATGACAAATTTTATTGCAGTTAAAACACTTGAAAGGTAATTTCCCTTCATACTTATCAGATCCTCTTGGAAGTCTTTTTGCAATAAGAGCTTCAAGATGAACAGTTTCAGCTTCTTCTTCTTCCAAGTTTTTTCTTGCTTTTTCATACCATGATAGGTTCCTTGAAGAGTTTTCTCCCTGATCAAACCTTTGTTTCCCTTTTACAGAGGCACTAGCTTTGAATGCAAATTTAGTCTTTAGAGGATCATCTCCAAACTTGGCCATTTCAAAAGCAGCCAACTTACCAACCAATTGATCTCTTGTGACTGTTGTTTGAGCTTTGAATTCTTTGATTGCAAAAGCCTTGATTTTATAAGAAGCAGGAAGGGATCTGAGAACTTTGCCAACAATCTCTTCTTCACTTAGGGTTCCACCTGCATTTCTAATTCCACAAATTAGTTCATTCACTCTTGGCATAAAAGAGGTAATATTTTCATCATCTCTCATCTTCAGTTTTTCAAATTTCCCTTTTAGACTTTGTAACCTTGCACATTTAACAAACTGATCTCCTTCATACAAAAGTTCCAGTTTATTCCAAATCTCAAAGGCGGTTGGTAGATCAATAACATTTGAGAGCTCTGAGTCAGATAATGTGCTTAGGAGAGCTTCTTTGGTCTGTAGATTATTTTCAACATCTGTGATTTCATTTAGGGTTGTCGGACCACCCTGTGGAGGTACATATGCTTTTGTAACCATGGACCAGTATGCAAATCCCATACATTGTAAGTGACATTTCATGCGACCTTTCCAAAGAATAAAGTTGGTTCCATCAAGCTTTAGACTATCCTTCTTATACGACGACATCCTGGATCTCCTCAAGTGGTTAAGCTCCTTTTAGAGGAACTTGGCTCTAATACCAATTGTTAGATTCAGGGCACACAACTGAGAGGGGGGGTGAATCAGTTGTATGAAACTTTCTCCTTTTTATATGAACTTAACTCCACATTATTAATTAGCAGCATAATAGAAGATCAACCATGAAAGCACAATGTAACAAATCAAGAGCAGAAACACATCAACACATGAGACACCAAGATTTTGATGTGGAAAACCTCGTTAAGGGAAAAACCACGGGGTGATTAACCCAAGAAAGTATTCTCTATTAGAAGAATAGAAAGAACAAAATGGCACATGCCAATTAGGGCTCACTGCCTGAGCACACTGCTCACAAGAGGCTCACTACTCACAAGAGGCTCACTGCCTAAAGGAGACACTGTCTACAAAAGAATAAGTATCACATACTTGAACTGGTAAATAGCATCTTCACCATGCTTGAGTCAGTTCCATTTAAGCTCAAACCTTCTGCTCTGCCTTTCGCTCTTCTCTTCGCTACCACACACTCATCTCCACAAGAACACACTAAAATGACTTCGCAATCCCTTATTTATACATGACATCCACTTAGGAACAAACATCTAAGTCAGAAACCACCTACAAAAGCATCTAAAGATGTGTAATCCATCCGGTCAGCCAGTCACAAAAGGAACACCATCATCTAGAAGTTGTTCTTCATTTCCAGGACCCCAATTCTAATGCGGACCATAAACACAAACTAAGCACGATCCAAGGACCTCCACAAACTTGCCTAAAACACAAAGAACATCCGCACTTCCTCTACTTACTGAAATCCTTCTCTCCATCTAGAACCTCAAGAACATAGTCTGACATTACTGTCACAAAGGAATAGATACTTGCGGACCTTCAAACCATTAACCGAATGAGTTGACACAACACACAGACTTTCCCAACACTTCCTCAAATCCGCAAAGTGGGATAATGTATTACCGGACTTCACCAGACCTATCTATGTCACTCTGTCACCTTTGGACACTTGCTAGAGCCAGTTCTACTTGAGCGACCATAACTTCTTCAGATCTTCATGCGGACCCCTGAAAACTTTACTGGAGTAACTCAAGACTTATATCTACAAACCCTTTAAACCACATCCTCTTATCAGCAACCTATCTTGGACTTTTACCTTGTTGTCATCACTGTTCTTCACTGTTCCTGATTGAGACTAATTTTCTCAATATCCTCAGCACATAGCTCATCCAATCCTTCTTATTAATGCAACATGAGTATGTTGACATCAATGACAACACCAGTTAAACCCATACTTGCAACATGGTATGTGGAGGGTATGTAGGATAGTGGATGAATGATGGTAGATGTTTTGGCTTTATTAGTAGAGTTATCTAATTTTGCATTTCTGGATCCCTTGAGGATGGTGGAATGAGTGGAAGCAGGTTTAGGGTTGAGGGTTTAAGGTTTAAGGGTTGAATCTTCAAGCTTTAGGGATAGTGTTTACAGTTGAGAGATTAGGGTTTAGGGTGTGGGGATTAGGGTTTAAGGTATAGTTTTTAGGGTTGAGGGTTGAAGGTTGCGTTACACCGTAATGACAGGTTATAGTCCCATTAGAGAATGATGTCCTCGAGCATGGACCATGTCGAGTGCCCTCATAGATGTTGGTAAGGGATACATGGAAGGCAAATGTATTAGGTAGATAGTGGACTATGACGTGGATTCTAGAGGGGAGAAAAGTGGATTATGACGTGGATTATGTTAGACTTATGCCAAAGCATGGACCATAGGGATGGTATGTGGATGGTATGTAGGATAGTGGATGAGTTAGATTTTTTGGCTTTATCAATAGAAGCATCTAATTTTGCATTTTTGGATCCCTTGAGGATGGTGGAATTAGTGGAAGCATTTTTTGATTAGGGTTGAGGTTTGAGAGTTGAGGGATTAGGGTTTAAGGTATAGTGTTAAGGGTTTAGGGTTTAGGGATTATGGTTTAGAGTTGAGGGATTAGGGTTTAAGGCATAGTACTATTTAGGGTTGAGGGTTTAGGGATAGGGTTTAGGATTTAAGGTTCAAATGTTGAGGGTTGAGGCTTTAGGGATAGGTTTTAAGGTTTAGCGATAAGGGATTAGGGTTTAGGGTTGAGGGATTAGGGTTTAGTGTTGAGGGTGAGTGCAGGATCATGATGGGCCAAGCACTACCCCTAAGTGGCAATTTAAATGTGAAAAATGGACATAAGTAACTTCATGTTAAAAATTGAATGATTTATCTACACAATCTAGAAATAAGGTAGTAATAAAAGTTGTAATACATTGAATGTAGTTTATGGGCTACTACGTTTTTTTTGAAATTTTTAAGAATAGTTTGGTGAAAATTAGATATTTTAATGAAGCACTACCAATTTTTTTAAAAAAACATAAAAAGTAGGTGTCATTCCAGCTGACCTAAGTATGAGAAAAAGATAATATTTTTTCTCCATGATTTGGATTTAAGTAAAGGACACATGAGCGGATGTTGCGCATATTTTTTTGAATTTTTTAAGTAAATAAATAATTATTTATGAATTTTTTACTGTGACTTTTTTTTAAATATTAAAAAATAATTTTCCAGCCAACCTAACTTGGTCAAAAAAACATGAAAATCAAAAATTTTAAATTTTAATGTATACCCAATAGATCATAGAATGTGATGCATCTTTTGGATTTAAAAAGGGATTAATATGTTGAAAGTTATGAATGTTTTTCAATATGTATATCTATCAGGAAATTAGACATAACATATGTAGAAAATTAATAATAATTACCTATTAAAATTATTATGAGGTGTATATTATATTTTTAGAATCTTAATAGCTTCCTCTATAAACCCTTTTCATTTGATTAAATTTAGTTACAAAAAAGTTTGTCAGCTTCAAGGATGAAATTGTGGGAAATTTTAGGATAACGTAAATGGGTGGTTTTGCAAGTTTCTTTAGAAATTTCTGGGCTCCCACTTGCCTAAATATGAGGTAATCCCAAGGAATTTTCAGAGGGAATCCATATTTGAGCTAGAAATATTAACATCCTTCCCATCCAAATCTAAATATTAGTCTAAATGTTACTATTTTTTCATTCAACAGGTTTTTTCTCCAATGCCACTATTTGGCCCATCATGATCTCGCACTCACCCTTGAGGGATTAGAGTTTAAGGTATAGTGTATAGTGTTGAGGGTTTAGGGTTTAGTGTTGAGGGATTATACTTTAAGGTATAGTGTTTAGGGTTGAGGGTTTAAGGTTTAAGGGTTGAGGCTTCAGGCTTTAGGGATTGAGTTTACGGTTGAGGGATTAGGGTTTAGGGTGGAGGGATTAGGGTTTAAGGTATAGTTTTTAGGGTTGAGGGTTGAAGGTTGAGTTACGCTACAATGACAAGTTATAGTCCCATTAGAGAATGATGTCCTCGCGCATGGACCATGTTGAGTGCCCTCATTGATTTTGGTAAGGGATACATGGAAGACAAATGGATTAGGCAGATAGTGGATTATGACATGGATTCTAGAGGGGAGAAAAGTGGATTATGATGTTGATTATGTAGGGAAAATAGTGGATTATGATGTGGATTATTTCAAACTTATGCCAAATCATGGACCATAGGGATGGTATGTGGAGGGTATGTAGGATAGTGGATGAATGATGGTAGATTTTTTGGCTTTATCGGTAGAGCCATCTAATTTTGCATTTCTAGATCCCTTGAGGATGGTGGAATGAGTGGAAGCTTTAGGTTTAGCTTTACGATTAGGGTTGAGGGTTGAGGGATTAGGGTTTGATGTCTAATGTTGAGGGTTGAGGGTTGAAGGTTGCGTTACACTGCACTGAAAGGTTATAGTCTCATTGAGAATGATGTCTGCACGCATGGACCATGTTGAGTGCCCTCATCGATGTCAGTAAGGGATATATGAAAGGCAAATAGATTAGGCAGATAGTGGATTATGACATGGATTCTAGAGGGGAGAAAAGTGAATTATGACATGGATTATGTAGGGAAAATAGTGGATTATGATGTGGATTATGTTGGACTTATGCTAAATCATGGACCATAGGGATGGTATGTGGAGGGTATGTAGGATAGTGGATGAATAATGGTAGATTTATTGTGGAATGGAATGGAATCATAACCATTGGTTGTACACATCCCCATAAAAGTTGAAGCTTGTGATGTAGAGGTGGTGTAGGGTGCAATGGAGATGTTTGCTTAGGAGATGGATTATGAAGGGCTTTAGGAACCCACATAGATATAGGCATTTTATTACTTTTTTTTTGCTTGTGGGATGGAATGTTTTGACACTTTTGAGTGGAATGGGAATTTGAGATGGGAGTAGATGGTTGGGATTTTTTAGAGGTAGATGCCTCATTTAACTTGATTTCTTGTTACTTAGGTACCCATACCATTTTGGTTTTGGACTTTGCTTGTGGAGGTATGGGCTTGGATAAATTTTTGGATTCAGTTTTCTTTGACTCTTTGTTTTTATGTCCTGAGGCATGATGACCCTAAGGATGTTTGGCTTTATCAGTAGAGGCATCTAATTTTGTATTTCTAGATCCCTTGGGGATGGCGGAATGAGTGGAAGCTTTAAGTTTAGCCTTAAGATTAGGGTTGATGGTTGAGGGATTAGAGTTTAAGATATAGTGTTTAGGGTTGAGGGTTTAGGGTTTAGTGTTGAGGGACTAGAGTATAAGGTATAGTGTTTAGGGTTGAGGGTTTAGGGATAAGGTTTAGGGTTTAAGGTTTAAAGGTTGAGGCTTTAGGCTTTAGGGATAGCATTTATAGTTGAGAGATTAGGGTTTAAGGTATAGTGTTTAGGGTTGAGGGTTGAAGGTTGTGTTACATTGCACTAAAAGGTTATAGTCCCATTAGAGAATGATGTCCTCGCACATGGACCATGTCGAGTTCCCTCATCGATGTTGGTAAGGGATACATGGAAGGTAAATGGATTAGGCAGATAGTGGATTATGACATGGATTATGTAGGGAAAATAGTGGATTATGATGTGGATTATATCGGACTTATGCCAAAGCATGGACCATAGGAATGGTATGTGGAGGGTATGTAGGATAGTGGATGAATGATGGTAGATATATTGCGGAATGGAAGGGAACCATAACCAATGGTTGCACACATCCCCATAAAAGTTGAAGCTTGTGATGTAGAAGTGGTGTAGGGTTTAATGGAGATTTTTGCTTAGGGGATGGATGATGATGGGGCTAATAGGTGCACTTGGCTCTAGTTTTGGCATCCCAAAGAGATTACTTTTAGGGCTGGGAGTTGGTGCAAAAGTTGGAGTTAAAAAGACTAACTTTAGCGCTGACTAATGAATCCAAAAAAAATTTAAAATTCGTGCCAGCATTAAAACATACCACACAAAAAAACACAAATAAGTTAATACATTTAAGCCCACAACATAGTGTACTATGCTCTATTTTAGGTTTCCTATGAAGCAATGACTTTATTATGTCGAAAATAGAAGGTACTGAAAAGTTTCTACAACAGATCTATGAATTTGTATTTTATTTATTTTTGGTTCTAGACATCCAGAAGATAAAAAATTGCTTTAGCTAGTTGCTAAATTTGGGGTTTCTAGCTACCTCAACCATTCATTCAAGCTTGTTCGTCTGCCTTTTAGCAAGTAAGTTAACTCTTGACCTAGGATTTTATCAATTTTGATATAATTTTGAGCTCAAAGAAAGTTTTTCTAAGATGTTGTACTCACGCTTTAAGGTAAATTTGAGTAGTAATGTTGTTAGCTATCCTTGTTTGTAGTATAGCTTGCATTTACCATTTTTAGAAGCCCTATTGAATAAGATCTCTTTGTACATCATACCCAACATACAAACTATTAAGTTCTGTTTTTGGCTACATATTTGTTTTTGGCTACGATTGGTCAAGCACGCTTTTAATTCATACCTAGCTATGATTGCCTCCACAAACTGGACAAAAATAATTTTCCCTAGGTCACCTCAAAATGTCAAGCAATAGAGGGAAGGGAGCAAACTCTGGCCACAATCAGGTAATTCACTATCAATTTATAGATTTGTAAATGTTTCTACTATTTCTTTGATTTTTAGTATTTAGTTTTCTATTTCTAAATTTAAAAAAAGAAATTTATTTTATATATATATAGGGACATGAGTCTGACAAAGATAAAGAGGCATTAGCTTCCATATTGGGGGTAGACACAGTGAACAAACTGGATGGTGTTGACTTGACAATGATTGCTAGATACATAGAAAAATGATCTAGTAAAGCCTGTGAAACATTGCAACCAAATAGACAGTGTCAAAGGGAATCAATTGATTCCCCAACCAGTCATGGATCAGGCAAAAGATCTAGGAGGAAATCAATAACAGTAACCTCTAAGAATGTGGAACAGGGAGTAGAGGCTTCCAATGTCCCAGCCACTTCTGGGACATAGACTTCTTTGACCACCATGCCATGTTTTGCATCTTGCATTGATAGCTACGATACCAAGATAGAACACGATGTGGTTTCAGGGGAAGTCCGAATGACAGATGCTGGAAAAATATTTGTGAATAGGTTGAAGGAATCATACCTTCAATGGTTCAAAGACCATCTACATTTGCCATTCTCAAAGATACCCATGCACCTACAAAAAGTAGTAATCCAAGACATGGAGACTACATTTGGCACAGGTTGGTATGTAAAGAAAATAAAGCTACGAATGTCTCAAAACTACAAGAGATTTTGGTACAACCAAACAAAAAATATAAAAAAAATCCCTCCCGAGCAAAGGTTCAAAAAAAGGCCAATTGACGTAAGTCTCAAAGTATGGAAAGAGCTTGTAAAAACATATGAGAAGTCCGATGCACGGAGGATTTCCGGTGAGGAGAGTATGCAAGTATTTGAATTTGCTCATAAGATAATATCAAATTTATTAAACGATTTTTAAATTTTATTTTTACTTTACCTAAATTGAATTAGTATATGTTTTAGGACAAGGTCTCTGATGAGCTGTCGTTGTACCTCATCATTTAATCTGTTTTCAGATGTCAAAGAACCAGGGCTGTGTCCATGGCTGTCTGCAACTAGGGATTCTAAGTAACTAGTTTATAGCTAATTCTAAAGCTTAAAAGAATGACTAATCTAACTGCTTGTTGAATAAATGTAATGAATGTTGTAAAACAGAATAAAACAGGAAATGTACTCAAAGCAAAGAATGATAACATGCATCTATCTACTAAAATAGGAAATACTTTTATAAAGGAAACTTGAAACAGTAAAATAGAGATACTAGCCTCCTGCCTAATTGGTGAGAGTGGGCCCTTGCTCCGCACCTTTGAGGCTGAAGGCTATTGCAAGAAATCAGCACTAAAGATGATCTAACCAAATTCAATCCAATTCATTCATTTTTATGTTCATGAGAAATGTATGGCTATAACAGAACTGAAATCTCCGAAAATCAGAATAATCTTATCATTGTTGTCCTTTATTACTGTTTCTGAGAGTATATATATAAAAAGAGTGATGATATATCACTGAACTTATCTATCAGTCTTTCTAGAAGATGACACCATCTCTTATTTATACTTATCTATCAAACTTATGAAAGATCATCATGCAAGAAAGGTAGACTTGAGTGGAACAGAAGTCCACTCAGAGGTCTAAGTTTAGATCTTAATACACTTGGGCATCAAAGCCCTGAAAATTAGTTTAATTCATAACTCATGCAAAATCTTTGGAAAGATAAAACTTCAGCAGTTTAATTGATTGTCGACCCTTCACCACTCAGGTGATGATTTGAGTGAAGTGCGGGGGTATTAGGATTGCTGCTGAAGTGTCTAATTGGTGGCTCTGACTGGAACATGCTCTGCTCTCGGGAGGCTCCGGAGATCGTTGTTCCTGTCTGCAGCTCCGGAGATATTCCAGACACTCAGAGAGCTCTGGAGATTATTCCAGACACTCGCAGAGCTCCAGAGATATTCCCCAAATCTTCAAACTCCAGGTGTCACTGTTCTTTGTCATGGTCTCCGGAGATCATTGAAGACTATCTCCGGAGATGCACAAAACTGTTGTTTCTGATATTTACACTGTAGATTCAAAAAGGAAGAGAAATTCTGCATTTTTCCATTAATCCCATGCACATTAGTCACCAAATCAAAAATTCTAATCTCAAGTAATCTATCTTAATTAATCACGAAATAGAACAATCTTGCTTAACTAATTTGAGTGCAGACACAAGGAAGATGAACTGAATAGGGAAAAAGAGAGGCAAAAAGGGTGTATTTTATGAGTGCAATTTGACACTCATCATCCCCCCCATACCTAAGGTTTGGCAGGTCCTCCTGCCTTTCACATTCTGGATTTGTTTAGACGAAGCAATCTGTCAGTCAGACTATACTCCTGGAGATAGGTTGTCCAAGTAGTTCTATTAATATTACCATTCCCCCTGTACTTGTCAACTTGCTTCATCCAATCTTGTAGTTTTTCATCTTCCAGCTGTTCTGTCCACATGGGGAGTGGTTCAATTATCAGAGGAGGTCTGAACTGCCCACCTAGCCATTCCTGTTTATGCTTATCCATTAGTTTGGATATCATCTTTGCCTTCCTCATGAATAGTCTCAGGTTTGCAGGGGTGACCACCTCTCTAAGTTTTTGCTTTGGTGTTAAAATACTCCATCTTTTCTTTGCTACAGCAAGGACAGGATTTGCTGAGTTAATCATAAAAAGTCCAAAGTCAATGGAGCATTCTTGCAAATTCTTCAAATATAATGGCAATATGCTGGTTGCACTGGCAGGATGATCCATCCTTTCGAAGATGAGCTTCCATCCTTTCATGCCAAATCTGGTGGTTCCTCATGAGGGACATGAATGCCCTAAGCTGGCATTCTCCCACAAAGTGATTGATCATGAAGGCTATATCATTAATGCAGAACCCATGTAAGTATAGCTCACATAGGAAGTTTTTGTCTTCATCGTTGCTTCTGGTGTAAGCAGTCATGAAACCTTCTGTTGTTTCTATATCCTCATTCATGTCAGATAAGACTAAGGAAAGTTTCCTTTGCAGTATCCTCTCTTGTAGGAACATTGCATAGCTGGCACTTAGAGGTCTGCAAGATAGAATTTCTGAGGAGAGGGAGGCCATTTGAATGATTTGTTCTCCAAAGTTGCTATCCTTTCTGCTCTGGCAGTAACTGCCCTTTGCAATTGCAACATTGGTTTGGAGGCTTCATATTCTCTGCACCTTTCCTCCCAATAAAACAGGGCTTTAGGAATGTCTATGGGGATTGGACCCACATAGGCATCTGTTTGCACTTCCTGTTCACTGGTTGCCCTTGGGCCAGACAGTTCTTGGATATACTCTTCTTGGTCATCTAGTCTGTTATTGGCCCAAGTTAATTGTTTGTCCTGGCTCTGTACCTTTTCAATTAGTGCTCCTATTACTGTGAGGCCATTGTCTCTGGCCATGGTGAGCTCAGAAACCTTTTGTGCTACTTCTTTGTCTTTTTCTTCCACCACTTTTGCTGCCTCACCTTTCTATGTTTCCAACTCTGCCTCCTTCTCCTGGATGATTCTATCCTTGTTTTGGAGGTCTGTTTGGATTTCTACAATAGTTTGCTTCAGTTCCATCTCCATTTCCACCCTGACCTTCTTGAGGTCAGTAATAATTAAATTCTTTCCCCAGAGCAGCCTTTTCAAATTCTCAATTTCTTCCATTAATTGTTGCTCTGTTGAGACCTCTATGTCTTCTTGGTCAGAGGGATGTGATAGAGTTTCTGCCTCTATTTCTGTGGCTGGTGGCTGATTATCAAGATTATCCATGGCCACCTGCCCTGCTTCTCCCAATGTATCTGCGTGCCCTGTTTCTCCTTCTGCAATGCCCTTGTCCTGAGGGTCCTCTGCTGCTGCTGGCACAACTGAAGGTCCTGCCTTGTCCTCATATGTGCTCAATTCAAGGAGTGCCTCAGCGAGCAGGGCAGTATCCTTCTCAGCCTATGAGAGCTACCTCTTTCTTTTGCTTCTCCGGAGCACAGGTGGAACTGGTGCCTCCATAGCAGGTCTTCCTTCCTCAGAGTCTAAGGAGATAGTAACAGTTGGTAAGCTTCCTATCTCCGGAGCACATGGTGGTGTTGAGACTGGACTCGACTCCATATGAACAGATGGTGCAGGAGAATGTTCCTTTTGTTTCCTCTTTCGGACCAGAGGTACCTCATCAAAGTCATGGGATGGCTCATCAACCCACCATTTCCCTTCAATTCCTTGCCCTGCTTCTTCCTCTGTTAATTCCCTAGGCCTAGATCCCTCAGGTGAAGTCATTTGTCGCTTGACTGAGCGAGTCATATATAGAGGCCGTGTAGGAGTAGGCTCTACAATTTGTTTGCCTTTTCTTTTCTTGTTAGGAACAGGGACTGCAGATGATGTAGCTTCCTGTGAGGGTGATATCCTTTTGTGAGAAGCTGTGGAGGAGGCTGTAGGCTCAGTTTCTTCATCATGGTGAGAGGGAGAACTCTCATCCTCTGTTTGTGGTATCTCTGGTGCTCTGACCTGAGGGTTATGCTCAAGAAAATTCTGTAATAGTTCATCCCCATTGGCCTGAGATAAGAAATGATGCTTGACTATCAAGAAGATGAGGCCATGATGTTTCATGGGCCCCTTACCCTGCTGGTATTTTTCTGCAGTTGCTCTAATGGCAGAATAGAGGAAATTGGGGATATTTATGTTATATTCAGGGTGCCTATTTCCATGTCTAAGAAAGATGAGCATTTTCATTATGGGCCCTAAGACTATGGAGAATTGGCCATCACAAGTAAAGTATTTCATTAGCCAGGTAGCAACAGTTGCCCAGGGATTTGGGAGAGTGGACCTCAAAATTCCTTTGACCTCATTCTTATTCATATGCAATTGGATGGTAGGCTCACCATGAACAGAAAAATTTCTAATTAAATCTGTATACAAGGTTTTCAGGTGGTGGAACCTCTCACCTTGTTCGGGGAGTCTGGAGATGTGGCTGATAATGGTGGAGGAGAGACTGATTTGGTTCCCTCTCACAGTGGTCTGGTCATCTCTCAAATTCCTAAGGAATTCGTCCACAATGTCCTCCTGAAACCCCTCGAACTTGTCTAGGAAATCAAGCCATCCAGTAGTCCTTAAAATATTTGCTACAGCTGCATCCTTTAGAAGACCCGCAGTACTTTCTGGCTCAGACTTTTTCTTGACCCCCATACCTGAATTGATGGCAGTTTCTGTGTTTTATTCTTTTCTTCTATGATCTGCAGTTTATCTATCCCTCTGATCTCTATGGGCTCTGGAGTGCTGTTCAAATTACTCTGTAGGCTCCAGAGTGCTATTCAAATTACTCTGTAGGCTCCGGAGAGTTGTTTATCTTATGCTTCAGTCTATTCCAGAGGTTTGAATGAGGGATGCAATTATTTTCAGGCTGGGTTTATGCAGATGGGTTAAGGAACCAAAGCAACCATAATTGTAACGGACTGACAGGGCGCTCCGGAGGTAAGGTGGCATTAATGCACAGATGGAGGCATGCGTGGAGGTGAGAAAGGAAATGATGGCGGAGGGACGTGTCATCATGGCAGCACTCAAATTAGAAAGACAGGACAGTTACTAATTAATGACTAATTAAAAATAGATTTACCTGGATCAGTTTTAATGATGAGGCAATCGTACGTGGGAGAAATACTGCACCGCCTTGAAAACTGCACGCGTCGTGGCATTCAAGCGGCGGCCGATATGACATCTGCTTCCTACTTGCACACAACCTGCAATCATTGCACTGAGTGGCACTAAAATCCACGCCCATGGGTAATGTCAGTGCCGGCTTGTGGACACTCTTGCAATTATTAGTTTTCTAATTTGTAATTATGTTGTGCGATCAAGTAGAAGATGAGTCATGATGACCTCATCATAGGAGTTGTCTACTTTACCACCTGGTGAGGTAGGTCCCGCCCTTATTATGGGAACTGTCGGCATTATTCACAGAGCACTGGAGGTGCTCCTAATTGGGAAGTGCCGAAGGTGCTCCTAATTGGAAAGCGCTGGAGATACTCCTTATTGGAAAGCACCGGAGATGCATTGGCCAATTTCTGGCAACCGATCATGTCCGGAGCTTGATTATTACAACTGTCCTAGAGAAGGGAACCACCATTTTATCAGTTTTCAACTCCCTTGGTCGAGAAGACAACCATTTGCTGGTTTTCCACCTTTCTCTAAATATTATTATTATTATTATTTTTTGGAAGGCCGCCATTGCTGGTTTTCAACCTTCTATTTTTTTTTTTTTTCCTTTTTTTTTATTCCAACACCATGATAGAGGAGGTATCCCCTATATCAAAACACAGATCATCAAGAAACTCTTCTTTAGTAGACGGTCTTTTGTAGAGTTTTATCCGGTGACCATTTACTAAAAATGTGTATGTACTTCCATCAATTGGTTGCAATGATACAGTTCTATTTTCAAACACTTCCTTTATTTGATAAGGACCTAGCCAGTGAGTCTGTAATTTCCCTTTGAATTCTTTGAATTTAGAATCATAAAGAAGAACCCAATCTCCTTGTTGAAATGTCCTCCTCTTGATATGTTGGTCATGCCATTGTTTTCTTTGGTACTGAACCAGTTCTGTTTGCTGAATGGCCTCTGTCCAAATCTCATCCAACTCATTGAGCTGAAGAATCCTATTCTGCTAAATTGTAGACAGTGGCAGCCCAACATCCAATACAGTTTTAAGTGTCTAGAGTTCAAATTCAATAGATAGTATAGGCTTTTTCCCATAAACCAATTCATATGGTGAAAACTTTGTTGTGGACTTCCAAGTGGTGTTGTAAGCCCAAACTGCTTCAGGTAATCTATTAGCCCAATCCTTTCTGTTCATTGCCACTGTCCTTGTTAGGATATTCTCAAGTTCTCTGTTAGTTACTTCTACCTGCCTATTTGCTTGAGGATGGTAAGGTGAAGTTTTTCTATGCTTGACTTGGTACAAATCTGTGAATGCCTTGATTACCTATGAAGTAAATTGAGGTCCTCTGTCTGAAACTATTGATTTTGGGGCTCCAAATCTCAAGAAAATCCTATTGTAAAGGAAATCAGCAACTTTTTCTTCTCTTGCAAACTGCAATGCTTGAACCTCAGCCCACTTAGTAACATAGTCTGTGCATACTAGGATATACTCCTTCCCTGATGATGGCAGTGAAATTGGTCCCACAAAGTCTAGACCCCATTGCTCAAATGGTTCCATCATGACTTGAGGATGTAGCAGCATTTCCTGGGTAAAGGTGGGTTGCCCCATCCTTTGGCACTAGTCACAGTGCTGCACATACCTCTTTGTGTCTTTATGAAGAGAAGGCCAGTAGTAACCAGCTCCAAGGATCTTGTGGATTGTCCTGTGGAAAGAGTAGTAGCCACCTGATGGTTCATCATGGCATGCTCTCAACACATCAAAAGTCTCCTCAGCGTTCAAACACCTGCGTAGAATGAAATCAGGACCACATTTAAATAGTAAACCATTCAACCATTTGTAGGGTAAAATTTCTTTAAGCAAACATTTTCTCTGTTTTGAAATAAAATGAGATGGATACAAGCTTGTAGCTAACAAATTAGCTATGTCAGCAAACCAAGGTGCAGTAGTGGATATGGCAAAAAGATGTTCATCTAAAAATTTGTCCTCCACTGGTTGATCTTCTCCTCCTGTATGCAATCTTGACAGAAAATCAGCAACCAAATTAAACTTTCCTGGATTATCAACTATGGTAATATCAAATTCTTGCAAGAGCAATAACCACCTGATGATCCTTGCACCTACTACTGGTTTATTCATTAGGTACTTGATGGCTCAATGATCAGTGTGCACAAATATTTTATATCCGGTAATATAATGTCTGAATTTGTTTATAGCATAGATAACTACCAAGAATTCTTTCTCAGTTGTTGTATAGTTTCTTTCTGCAGAGGTAAGGTTTTTGCTGATGTAATAAATGGTGTGCATACTCTCTCCTTCCTCTTTTTGTCCTAAAACAGCCCCAATGGATTCATTTGAAGCATCAGTTTGTATGTGGAATGGTAAAGTCCAATTAGGTCCCCTTAAAACTGGTGTCACAGTAAGCTTCTCCTTCAAAGTTTTAAATGTTGATTGACAGTCTGCTGTCCAGAGAAATTATGTTTCCTTGTTAAGCAAGGTAAACAGGGGAGTAGCTATTCTGCTAAAATTTTCTATGAACCTCCTATAGTAGCCTACATGACCTAGAAAACTCCTGACATCAGTCTAATTTTTGGGTGAAGGCAACTGTGTGATTACTTCTATCTTGTTCTGATCCACTCTGATCCCTTTTTCTGAAATATGGTGTCCCAAAACAATTCCTTCTTCCACCATCATAAAAAATTTCTCATGGCTAAGGGATAGTCGATTTTTATCACAACATTTTAGTACTTTTCCAAGGTTTGTGAGAGCTTCCTCGAAGTTATTTCCATACACAGTAAAGTCATCCATGTAGACTTCCATGCATTCATTAGCCAATTCAGCAAAAATAGCTAGAACCAGTCTCTGAAATGTAGCTGGGGCGTTGCATAGCCCAAAAGGAAGAACTTTGTAAGCGAAGGTTCCCCAAGAGCATGTGAAGGTGGTTTTGTCTTGGTCTTCAGGTGCTACTTGAATTTGATTATACCCACTGAATCCATCTAAAAAAGAAAAATACTTTCTCCCAGCAAGGTTGTCCAGAACTTGGTCAATAAATGGTAAGGGAAAGTAGTCCTTTTTTGTGGCCTTATTGAGTTCTCTATAATCAATACACACCCTCCATTTCCCATTCTTTTTAGGCACAATGACAAGGGGTGAGACCCATTGACTATCTGAGATTGGATATATGAACCCTGCCTGGAGTAATTTTTCTATTTCAGTTTTGACAATGTCCTTTAGGGCAGGATTCAATCTTCTTTGTGGTTGTCTGATAGGTTTAGTATCCTCTGTGTAGATGTGATGGGTACAGATTTCAGGAGGTATGCCTTTCATATCTTGGTATTCCCAGGCAAAAGATGCCGAGTGGGAAACCAAAAGCTGAATGAGTTTTTTTTCCTGATCTGCTATCAACCTAGTATTTATATTAAGTGTTTTCCCTGGCAGAATCATGACCTGTTTTGTAATTTGATCCATAGATGTGGTGGGTCCATACATTGGTGTCATGGCATAGAGAGGACAAGAATGTGGGAGTAACATGTGGAAGGTGGCTAGGTCCCTGTAAAAGGTTTCCCCACAAGGAATAATGTTGGCAAGGGTACAATGAGAAGAAAATAGAAGTTCTCTTTGAGGATCTTGGGTGAGTTCCATCACATTTTTGTTGATTAGGATGTGAGTGAAGTCTTCCATTGTATCATAGTATACCTCTTCTTGTAATTCTCCCAAATGTTCCTTAATGGTTACCATAGCCAATGATGCACTATTGTTCATGTTATCTGGTTCATCCACCCATAGTCTTCCTGTGTAATGCACCGATGGTTTAGCTAGAGGATACAGAGATATTTTCTTTAAATCTATCCCATTAGAAATGACCATATCTCCAGTTTGACAATCAATAGATGCTATTGCAATAGCCAGCCATGGCCTTCCTAAGATCAGAGGATAAGCATTTCTCTAGTTTCTAGGTTCTAGTATTAAGAAATCCACTGGGAATTCCCATGAATCTATCACAACAGGTACATCAGTGATCACTCCCTTTGGAACAGCTACCGACTGATCAGCAAGTTGAAGAATTGTAGACATGGATTGGATACCTGACAGAGCTAACTTGTCCATTGTATGAACTGTCATCACATTAATTGCTGCTCCTAAGTCAACCAGAACATTTGAAATTTCTACCCCTGAGATGAAAATAGTTATGACAGTGTTCCCAGGGTCGCCATATTTTGGGAGGAGAATTTCTCCCATCAATAGATCCATTACTTTTCCTTCCACCTGTATTGTGGAGGGAAAACTTTTCTTTCTACCCTGAGTTTTGATGCAATACTGTTTGATGAATTGATTTAGTTTCGGTACATCTCTGATGGCCTGGAGGAGAGGAATTTCAATGTTTAGCTGCTTGAGTTCTTGTAAAAGTTCTGATTCCTGATTGGGTTGGATTTGTTTTTGTAAAACCTTTTCCTAGGGAGCATTTTGTTTAAGTCGTTCTGGTTAGGGTGCTAGTTTTTCCATCTCCGGAGCATCTCCGGAGCTCTTATCAGAATTGCGTTCTAGACTGTTCTCTGGAGCTGGCTTTTTAGGAGGAACTCCGGAGTTGTCTGTGGTTGATTTTTCTAGCACTTTTTCGTTAGTAATCTCCTCTGGGGGTTGATTGGATGGATTTTCAGATTCCTCATCATTGGTTATTTCAACTATAGTTGGAGGAGAAGGTCTTGGGAATGCTTTTCCAGAATGCAGTTGGAGATTATTTGAATATATGGAATTAACTCCAGCCAGATTTTCCTGATCTGTCATATAGACAGCTGCTCCCTGTTTATTCCGTGGGTTTGGTATAGGCTGAGCTGGTAAAGGTGGTTGACTAACTGGTTCATTTTATGTTTGGCCTTGTGTGTTGGAGGGTCCAGTTAGTAAAGCCTACTGTTGAGGTTGGAAACATCTAGGTTGTCCTTGGTATTGTTGATGGTATCCCTGTTGAGGACCCCATTGAGGTTGCATGCCTTGTGACCCAAACTGTGGTGGCCATTGTTGATTTCCCCAAGGCTGGTTTTGCCAGTTTTGGTTTTGCCAATTTTGGTTTTGCCAGTTTTGGTTTTGCCAGTTTTGGTTTTGCCAATCCTGCTGTCCCCAAGGAGGATTATTTTGAGGGCCATACCAAGCTAGATTCCACTGATTGTTTCCCCAATTAGTAGGACCCCTGTAAGAAGACTGGCTTGGGTACTGATTATAAGGGAAATTTCCACCTTGTTTTTGTCCCACATAGTTCAACTCCTCCTCCATCACAGCATTCTTTTTACTCAATCTTTTCAAGGCTAGAAGTTGACTACACTGACTGGTAGGATGTTCCCTGTCACAGATTTGACAGATCTCTGATTTGTCCAAGGGGCATTCTCTCAACAGGTGTTTGTTTCTACACCTAGGACAATAAATGGAAAGCGGTTCAGTTGCTCTACTTTGATCAATTGTCCTGGTTTTTGCTTGAATCCCATCCAAAGTGGTATTTAGTTGGACCAGAATATCTGTTTTTAGATTTGTAATTTCCTCCATCAACTGTCCTATCTCATTCTTCCCCTTAAAAGTTTTGGATGACCTTACTCCATCTTGAGTTCTGGAATAATTCCTGCAGAGTTCCTCTATGTCAGGTATTTCCATTTTGTTAATGTTCCCTTTTCCCATTAGGTCCAGTGCTTGTTTTGATTCTTTATCCAATCCTTTTATAAACAGGGTTCTAGCCAAGGAGTGGTTTACCGGATTGCCATACCTTCTCAAGGCAAAATTAAACCTATCCACATAGTCTTCTAAGGATTCTTCCTCCCCTTGCCTAATTTTAAACAGTTCTTCATTTTTATTACTAGATCTGTAATAATCTTGGTATTTTTTCAAAAACTCTATTTCCATTTGATCCCAAGAATGGATAGAACCCTGGGGTAGACCCATAAACCATCTCATCGCAGAATCTTTCAGGGTTGAAGGGAACAGTTTAAGTTTCTGGTTATCTGATCCATAATCATAGGTTTGGCAGACTACTTTGAATTCAAACAAGAACTGATCTGGATCCTCAGAGGAAAGTCCTCTGAAATTTGGCAGATGTGCTGGTGAGATATTCTTCATGGGAGCATTGTCTCCAGTAGCCAAAACAATAGGATAAGAGAAGGTTCTTGGGGCCTGATTTTCCTCTTCCTCATGATTATCGTTTTCCATGTTTAATAATAGCTCTTCTTCCTGAGGTTCTGAGGAAGTAGGTTCTACCAAAGGATCTGCCTCAACTTTTTGTTGCAATTCCTGGATATAATTGGCAAGTGGAATATCTGTAGGATCTAAGGGATTGTTGTTTTGAAATGTAGGTTCCAAATTAGGATCTAGGTTTCCTTCTTCAACAAGATTTTGTACCACCTCACTGCTTTCCCCTATGGTGTGTTGTTGGGGTGTCTGTTTAATATATCTTCCTTTAAGATCTCTAGCTCTAACCATACAGATCTATTCTAAAAATTGTTTTTAACTCAGTGTCCCTAATTAACACAACTAGTCCCTGGCAACGGCGCCAAAAATGACGAGATGTCGTTGTACCTTATCATTTAATCTGTTTTCAGATGTCAAAGAACTAGGGCTGTGTCCATGGCTGTCTGCAACTAGGGATTCTAAGTGACCAGTCTATAGCTAATCCTAAAGCTTAAAAGAATGACTAATCTACCTACTTGTTGAATAAATGTAATGAATGCTGTAAAACAGAATAAAACAGGAAATGTACTCAAAGCAAAGAATGATAACATACATCTATATACTAAAATAGGAAATACTTTTATAAAGGAAACTTGAAATAGTAAAACAGAGATACTAGCCTCCTGCCTAATTGGTGAGAGTGGGCCCTTGCTCCGCACCTTTGAGGCTGAAGGCTATTGCAGGAAATCAGCACTAAAGATGATCTAACCAAATTCAATCCAATTCATTCATTTTTATGTTCATGAGAAATGTATGGCTATAACAGAACTAAAATCTCCAAAAATTAGAATAATCTTATCATTGTCGTCCTTTATTACTGTTTCTGAGAGTATATATATAAAAAGAGTGATGATATATCACTGAACTTATCTATCAGTCTTTCTAGGAGATGACACCATCTCTTATTTGTACTTATCTATCAAACTTATGAAAGATCATCATGCAAGAAAGGTAGACTTGAGTGGAACAGAAGTCCACTCAGAGGTCTAAGTTTAGATCTTAATACACTTGGGCATCAAAGCCCTGAAAATTAGTTTAATTCATAACTCATGCAAAATCTTTGGAAAGATAAAACTTCAGCAGTTTAACTGATAGTCGACCCTTCACCACTCAGGTGATGATTTGAGTGAAGTGCGGGGGTATTAGGATTGCTGCTGAAGTGTCTGATTGGCGGCTCTGACTAGAACATACTCTGCTCTTGGGAGGCTCCGGAGATCGTTGTTCCTGTCTGCAGCTCCAGAGATATTCCGGACACTCGCAGAGCTCCGGAGATTATTCCAGACACTCGCAGAGCTCTGGAGATATTCCCCAAATCTTCAAACTCCAGGTGTCACTGTTCTTTGTCATGGTCTCTGGAGATCATTGAAGATGATCTCCAGAGATGCACAAAACTACTGTTTCTGATATTTACACCTGCGGATTCAAAAAGGAAGAGAAATTCTGCATTTTTCCATTAATCCCACGCACATTAGTCACCAAATCAGAAATTCTAATCTCAAGTAATCTATCTTAATTAATCACGAAATAGAACAATCTTGCTTAACTAATTTGAGTGCAGACACAAGGAAGATGAACTGAATAAGGAAAAAGAGAGGCAAAAAGGGTGTATTTTATGAGTGCAATTTGACACTCATCAGTCTCCAAGGCTAGGCTTAACAAACTTCATGCCACTCATCACAGTGGTCAGAAAGGTTTACAGGCCTTGATATGTACATTTGTAAGTATATTTAATATGTTAAATGATATTTTTTTGTATTTCCTAGGAAAATGTAAATGATTGCATATTAATTGGTTTAACTAGTCCATGTGCCATGTTTTGAGAGGAGGAGAAATATGGCTAGCAACCAACGCAATTTGGAAAGGAAATGTTACAAAGCAAAAAGTGGACCAATTTTGTAATTTGGATGGAGAACGAGGTATCAATAGTTGATTTTCAATAACTTAGTTGAATATTGTTGTGTTAAGATGTTAATTTGCATTTCTTGTATTGAGTTTCAATAATCTTTGAAGACATTATAGAGTGATACTTGAGACAAATAGTTACAGTTGTACTCTATTTGTTGTGTTTGGTTTCTATTGGTCTTCTTGTCTTTTTGACTCAAGTGGATTGTTATTCATAGGTCGCTTGTCATTATTGTTGATCATGTGGATGTAGTTATCATTGAGTTTTTAGGTGGTCTCCTAAGTGAACAGACCAAAGGGTTTATCTCAAGTCTTTGTTTCCTAACCTTTTTATTATAATACTTAAATTGGGGCATGCATTATAGTTACATTATTGGTTATATTTCAAACCTTTGAAATATAATAGTGGACATTTAAATTTTAATATGCACATTTTTTTTGTTGAGAAGGAGCCATCATTGGAAGTAGGTATTAACTCTCCTCTGCAATAACATCTTTGGGAAGTACTAGTCTTTAATGTGCTTGGTTTTGGGGTATGTGAGGGAGAAAAGGAAGGAGTGGGGAACCATTTTGGAGGGGAATTCTTCTTTTTTCCTTGGGGTCAAGAAAGGAATGTTTATGGTTGGACTATAAGTGATTTAGAGGAATTATGTTAGCTGAGTGTCTTGTTGTTTGGGTTGGAGACTAAGATTTAAATCACCAACTAGTCTTCTTCAACTAAGCTAACCTTTCTTTGAAGTAAAGCTCTTTGTCATCCATTCTTGTAAAATTACACTAACCATTTTGGTGAAAGATTTCCTTTAACTTGTGTAACTGTATGTGGTCTTGTGAAAGCCTATGCTAAAGGGTTTGGATGAGGAAAATATTGTTAACTATGAGAGATCTGACTTAAGATCATGGGACTTACGAACTATGGCAAACTATTGGTTATTGTGTTTTGGATTTCTATCATGAAGGAAGCTACATTAATTTGGTCATAGTTTGAGGTGGAGTTTCAAACCTTGGCTAGAATTGCTAGAATGCTATCATTGCAACATACCATGAGTCTTGAGGAAACCTGGCCTAGTTCATGGTTATCTTTTTTGACATGGTTGTAAACCCTAATGGTGTTTGTATTTCACCTATAAATGTCCACTCTCTCAATTGTGGATGCGAGGTCTTCTTGGGATTAATAATGCCACTCCTAGGTGGGCTTTTGAGATGGTTTTGGATCCTTGGTTTAGGTCAACTTGCCCCCCAACACTCCCTCCAAGGTTATGAGGTTTGCATTACTGAAGCCACAATGGAATACAATGTTGAAACAACAATACATGATAGTATTTGATTACCAATTGACTCTTGGAAAGAATGGGTTTTGTCAATTACATATAGTTGTGTAACATTGCAATAGTTGTATTGTACGTGTAACTAGAACAATCTATTGTGAAGGCATTCATTTGATGACAATGACCTTTGAGTTCATTGTAATGACTTGCACTAAATTAGAAATGTGATTTCAAACTAGTATTTATTAAATTGGAGACTGTTTGTGAACAAATTTATCTTAGTATGGACTTCCCTGAGCACTACCCACGGAATAGTAGATATTATGTATTTGTGATCACTGCATCATTTGGATAGAGGACTCATAAATGGAATTTAGGACCTTCTATTTCATTGTCCATAAAATCCTAAGGGTTGATTAAGTTATTGTGCATGGATGTAAATGGAAACTTTAAGCTCTCCGAAGGCTTGCTTATTGTTTGCAAAGTAGCATTAATTTCTTATTTTAACTGTGGAAACATCTTGTGGACACTAGTATGGTGTTGACTAAGGAATTATCTTGTGAACACTAGAAAGATCTATGCATGTTAATTATAGACTGTAACCCTACATTTGGAAGGAAATTGTTACTGTAGATGTGATATATACTGTATAGTGGTATCTGGTCTATGGTATGACATCTTTAGTAGGAGGTACCTTCAGATTTTTGTAGCATCATGTCTGGGCTAAGGTACCATAAAGTTAAGTGTGCATTGTATGGAGTTATTGTATTGGAGGTTGATGTATGCAAATCTACAGTGATATAAGGAGACTTGACTCTCGTCATTTCATTGCACAAAGTGAGTGACAAAACAACTACCTAGTTTACAATTGGCCCTTCTTTAAGCAACATATGTAGCAATGAGACTTAGGATTATTGAAAATGAGAAGCATCCTTCTCTCCATACAACCTGCTAACTAGGGCATCTCTGTTTATGTGCATGGTTGACCTCCTTATCATTGTTGGCTATCTTGAAGACACCCTAAACTTTATCATTGAGATACCTGTTAAATCTGTGCTGGTTGTATGCATGTGTTTTCTTGGTACCTATAGATCACATATGAATATAGGCTTAGGAGTATTTACAACAACACTACTTTTTAATTTGGATCCTAAAAATGCTGCACAACTTATGTTCTTCTCTCAAACATCTATCCACAAGTGGGCATGTGTGGTGAGGTAAGGAGATTGATGAAAGATAGAGGAATTAAAAAAATGCTCATATGCAGTTGGATTGAAGGGCATAAAATGGTACATGCTTTTTTGTGTAGGAGACAAATCACATCCATAGACAAAGGAGACCTATGCAAAGTTAGAGAAATTGGCTTGGAAGATGAAGGTGGCAAGTATTTTCCAGATTCAAGAATTTACTTAATGCTGTGGAAGGATGGGAAAAAGAATTATTTCTCTACCACCATGGTGAAAAGTTGACAATTGCATTTGGTTTGTTAAACATGCCGCATGGAACAACTATTAGACCTTTATCTTAAGGTTACTCATAAACCTTAAGATAAATAATTATTGAAAAAAAATTGTGCATTCATTAATGACATGTAAGAGAATTTAATCAACTACTACTTAAAAACTCTTTAATGTTTCTATCTAATGCAGTATATTAGATTAATAGTGAAAAAGAACATACATTGACCATGCAATTTGTGGCACTTAAGGTTATGTAATAGAGTTTACAGTTGATAGTTAAATTGTATAACAAATTTTCTTATGATCTTTAGTCACGTTTATTAGAATTGCTGCACATTTTACATCATTGGAATGACATATTAGCTATAACTTTTTTGAAATTTTATTATGGTATGTGCACTTTGATATGATGTAATATGATTATGTTTTCATTTCATATGTTGGAATATTAGATATATAACAGAAAAATAAATTATTACATGAAATAAATAACAACTTTTCATTTTAAATATTTTTTTTTGGAGAACACGGGTCTTCTAGAAGATGAAGATGATCCTGATAATATAGATCTAGATTATATTGGTTCTAGTATAGATCACATGGTAGAGGATGATGATGATGTAGATACAGAAGACAATGAGGCCAATGACGATAATGATGATGATGATAATGATTATAATGATGATGATCACAATGGTGATGATGATGATGAGGTAGTTGCTGGGAGTAGCTAGTGACATTCATGATCATATGGACTCTATCATGGATCATTGTTGATATATCGTTATGATGCCTCTTTTCATGGTTACTATCATATGTATCATTTTCACAGCCTACAGTACCATATTATTGAGTTGTATCATTTTCACATGTATCAATTTGACATATCATTTGGATATGTATCATCTTGACTTGTATCATTTTGAGTTACATAATTTATCATTTTTACTTATATCTTTGTACATGTATCATTTTGACTTATGTGGACTGTTGGACATGTATCATTTCGACATGTTATTGATCTACTGGCATATTTGACTTTCACTTGTTTTAGTTATATATGATGATGATCTTATCAGTATTGACTTGTCAATTTATATATATTAAAAGTGGTTGATAATTTTTGGATGGATATTTATTACATATGATAATTTTAAATTACTACAGGATGGATGTTGTAAAATTTAATTAAATTATATATATTTGACTCACTTGTTTTAATTATATATGATGATTATGTTATAATAATTATCTTGTTATTTTATAATAATTATCTTGTTTTTTTATATAATTATCTTGTTAAATTGGAAGCAAAAGCCAAAGCAATAAAGGAGGTCATAATGGAAGCAAAACTTGGCGTCAATTAGGAAGCCAAAAAATAAGCTATTTTAGATGCTATACAAGAAGCAAAATATGAAGCATGACTGAGAGAAAAACTAGAAGCAAAAATGGGAGCAGACATGGAAGAAAAATTTGAAGCTAATTTGGGTGCCAAATCCGGTGCTAAATTGGAAGAAAAATTGAAAGCAAAAATGGAAGCAAAATCAGAAGCAACATTGGAAGCAAGCCTGGAAGCAAACCTGGAAGCCAAACCGGAAGCAACACAAGAAGCCAAACCAGAAGAAAAATCAAAAGCCAAAGTGGAAGCAAAATCTGGCTCTAAATTGGAAGCAAAGTTGGAAGGAAAATGGGAAGCAAAACTAGAAGATAAAATTGAAGCAAAACTTGAAGCAAAAACCGAAGTAAAACTAGAAGCAAAACTGGAAGCAATCTTGAAAACAACACAAGAAGCAAAATTAGAAGCCAAACTAGAAGCCAAATTGGGTGCCAAATCCGGCACTAAATGGGAAGCAAATTTGGAAGTAAAATGGGAAGTGAAATTGGAAGCAAAACTAGAAGCAAACCTAGAAGCAAAATCCAAAGCAAAACTAGAAGCAAACCTAGAAGAAAAACAAGAAGCAAAACCAGAAGCAAAATTAGAAGCCAAATTGGGTGCCAAATCCAGCACTGAATTGGAAGAAAATCTAGAAGCAAAATTGGAAGCAACACTGGAAGCAAAAATGGAAGAAAACCAAGAAGCAAACCTGGAAGCCAAACCAGAAGCAAAAGTGGAAGCCAAATTGGGTGTAAAATATGGCACTAAATCTAGTGCCAAATTTGGTTGTTTCTTTTTGGCACAAAAGTTGGTGCAAAAGTCAGCACTAAATCTGTTGCTAAAGTCAGCGCTAAATCTGGCACAAAAGTAAGCATGCTAAATTGCATTGAGTTTTGCACTAGACAAAGTGTCCAATTTTTTTAGCTCAATTGCACTAAAATCCAGTGCTAATGGCTTGTTCTGTTGTAGTGTAAAGAGGGAGAGAGGGTGAGAGATAGAGAGAAGGAGACAAAGAGATATAGAGAGAGGTAGAGTGATATAGAGAAAAAGAGGGAGAGAGGGAGAGATAAGATATAAAGAGAGGGATATTGGTAGAGAGAGGAATAGAGAGAGAGATAGAGATAAGAGATAAAAAGGGGGAGAGAGAGAGGGGTTGAAGAGTGGCATAGAGATAGAGGAAGAGAGAAGGGAAGAGAGACAGAGAAAGAGAGGATAAAGGGGGAAAGGTGTCTTACCATAGAATAAGTTTGTATTACATTGTACATGAATTACATTGTAAACTGTTGTTTGCTAGTTAGTTATGTTAGTTCTACCAACCAGTTATGCATAGTTATGATGTTACAGTTAGATAATTATATATCATTGTTTATATACGTGTGGATGTATTGAATACAATAACGAAACACATTTGTCTATCTTTCTAAGCTCTCTCCATTAAATGGTATCAGAGTGTTAATGGTTTATGTGCCTGTGATTTAAAATTATGTGAAGGATCAAGTGGAGGAGAGAATATCAAGGGCAATTCTAGCCATAGCACATGATGACCCATTGAATTGGGTGGTTAAGAGTTTGGCCACTATATATGCCTGCACTATGTTTAGCACAATGGCCTAGTGGTTAGGGGGAAGCCAGCATATAAAGAATATATCCTTGGAGACGTGGACAAGGCACTGCGAAAGAATAGAATATAGTTTGAAGTTGTCTGAAGGCCATTGAACTTATTGTAGGCCATTGAATTTGTGTTGCATTTAGTGAAGACATGTAAGTAGAAGTCTCATTCCATAGTATATTGTGTGACCATATGACACAAGTAGTTATGAGCAATTATGATTAGTTTGAAGGAGATTGCATAGAGGCAACAAGAGTTTGTAAATTCCTTTGAAGATCTAATACGTTTGTTGTGCTTTGATAACTAAAGGAGCAGCGTAAAATTATTTGAAGTGTGCTACAAGGCACTGAAATTTGCAGCTACAAGATGTTGAATTGTGATACAAGGCATTGAACTTCCAATTACTTCGGTTGTATACATTTTCTTACCCAACATTACTATAAGGTAAGAAAATTTTTCTTTTGGTTTCTATTTTGAAGTAGCACATGAATATTTTAAAGTGGTGATCAAAAATTCAAAGAGGGATCTTAAATTTTGAGAAAGTGTGATAATTTTGTTATGGTCAAATATAATGAAGGTGGTTGTGAAATTCTAGAGTTTTTATATTTTTATTTGGAGTAATAATGTAAAAATTGTTGAAGGCTTAATTTGATGAATGTTTAATAATATCTTGGAGGTATAAGGTTGACTAGTGTATGGGTCCATTATTGATTGAAATTGACATCATTATTTTTAACATTTTAACATGGCCACACATTATGTTTGTATTCCTGATGCCATCCATGCTATCCATGATAGAAATTTGAGAGACTTGCATACTTGTGCTATTGAAGAGTCTAATGCAAATGGATAGAGTGTAACCACATCATATTGGAGGAAGGTGACATCAGAAGATGGAGGATTTTCCATCATCTCAAGCTAGCTCCTCACTTTGAGATGATGCTTTGCATGAGAAGTGCTTTTTGTTTTGATTATTTTTCTTTTCTTTGTTGATGCTAATAGATTTCAAGAATGTATGTTTTGTGAAGATTTTATTTTGGAGACAGGTTTGGGATTTGGTGTTAACCTCAATATGGATTGTTGTCTAGTGAGCTTCAGAGTATATGATCGAGAATTATACCCTTTCGTGGTCACTAGACAATGATAGAGATCTATCGTATCTCTTAGGGATTGTTGTCGAATAATTCAAGACTCTGTGATTTGAGAGTTTAGGACTAAAGAGCTCAAGAACATAGCTCGAAGCTATGCCTTTCCAAGGGTAGATGAGATAGCATGATGGAGCCCCGTGTTGATGACTGTTTTGATGCAATCATAACAATAAGTTAAAATTCACATAAAATGAACTGAAACTATACTTGAAAGACAAGAAGGAATCATTTGGTGATTCAACTAATCCCAAGTCTACAATGGTTCGGTTGGTCAAGTTCAGTTGGTCAATGTGAAGCTGTAATATTCAAGGGGCCTTACGTAGTTTAGGTTTATTTTGTGGTTTACTGGACTAAGAATATGCAAAGAGGTCATAGATTTCAACAAGTATTCTGTTCGTTTGCATACAAGTGATACTGGGCTGCAAGTTTTAGAGGGTTTTCTTGGATTTTTGCAGCTTTCTTCTTGATCTGTTTATGAAAACTGTCTACTTATAGCTCTGTTATGCATGCTTCTTCAAATTTGAGACAATTTCCTTTGGATTTCTACGTTTTCAGCTAGATATTTCAGATGGGTTGGGAAAAGTTAGAAAGATCTACTCTATACCTCACTTAATCTACCAAAGGATCTAAGTGTTTCTGTTATGCACTATGTAAATACCACAGTAATCTGATCAAATCCACAGTAAAAACCTTAAATGTAAGTCCTGAGCATTTTCACAAACATACATTTAAAATTGCAAGCTCTCAAAGAAGATATTTCAAAACACAAAGAAGAGCAGGAGAACACTTAGAAGATAGATGCAGAACTCCAGATTCTATTGTATTAGAAACGAATAGCCATACATGATTTACAATGTAAGAATGACTCTTAGTTTCATTGATCATACTACAGAGAACTTACAAGCTTTACAGATACAGTAAGGCAGCCAGACATTCCACGTGCACCTTACTGCAGACAAACAGGCGACCTCCTTCTTCTACTTCTAAACTATGCTATTCTATCTTGCTGTATTTTCCTAGAATCTCTGTTGTAGGCCCTAAAAATCCCTGTTGTAAAGTATTACAATGTAGAGAGGCACAATATAAAGATATTTTGATTGTCCTCACTACAGCAAAAACCTAACTGAACCCCTGGTTCAAACCCCTAGTTACAGCAATAAATGCAGGTGAACCAGTTCTCAAAAATATCTCAGAGCAGTGGTCAAATCTGGGCGAAATATTGCCCCTTCTGAGAAGTTTCGGCAGCTGGGTAATAACTTCTGTTTGTCTTTTGTGATAATACCTTCAGCTGCGACCTTCTTCTTTACTTGAATGGCCTTGACCTTTTGCATTTCATCTCTATCTTCTTGCTCCTGAGATCAGATCTTCTTCCTCCATGAGGTCACTGTATTGACTTTCCAGCTGCTTCCTCAACTGCAAGCCTGCAAGACAAGACAAGCAATAAGTTTCACATTTATCATAAAAACAGCATGAAATTAAAATAAGCGTTCAAATCCAGGTGACAGTGCAAGATTGAGAAAATCGGATCCAGAATCCTCTCAAAACGCGTCCAAAATGCGCTCAGACTGCTCAAAATTGATCAGGTCAACTATCGCTGACTGAAAAAATGCTAGAGGCGCCAAAAAAAACACTTTAAAATGTCCACCGCCTCATTTCCCGCCCATCGGCATAATCATCCCTATCGGCGCGTCAAAAAAAACATGTTAGTCGATATACCTCATCATGATATTCTGGAAATATGATGCATTCCCTCCTGAAGGTCCAGATGAATGTCATCATGATGTTTCGCTTCTGCATATCAGGGAAAAGAACAACATCATCATCATCATATTGTTGAAGAAGAATAGGAGGATGCGAATATGATCATGCTGCCGAGGAGAGGAAAATGATGGTGACGTCATCATGATATTCGGGCTTCATTGAAATGCTAAGGATGACGTCATCGTCATTTCTGGTTAAGATCAGGGGGCTAACTGTGATATCGGGTCACCCAAGGAGCATGATCAGGATGATGAACATAATATGATCCTTTTGCGGCCAAGGCAACCCTCTCGAAAGATCAGGATGATGATGATCATCATCATATTTGCTTTTGTCGAACTTGGAATAAGATGTTATCATCATATTTCGTGAACCTGATCGTGCTTCGGAAAATATCCTGCTTGAAGGAAAAATGTGATGATGATGATCATCAGGAGGATATTTGTTTTTGTCGAATTTAGAATAAGACATCATCATCATATTTCGTGAACCAGATCGTGTTTCGGAAAATATCCTGTTGAAAGAAAAAAATGATGATGCTGTTCATCAGGATATTTACTTCTTCGTTTATCAGATCGGGATGACGTCATCATGATATTCGGAGACTTCATTAAACTTGAACATGACGTCATCATGATATTTCGCCAACCGGATCATGTTTGGGAAAAAATCCTGCCGAAGGGAAAATGTGATGATGATGATCATCAGGATACTTGCAAAAGGTTGTATTTCATTGGCAGGAGGACTTGGCGAAATATCGGGCGTACAAACAAGATCATGATGATCTTGACAATATGACAGGATAAAAATATGATGATGACGTCATCATAATATTTCATTTTCGGAGCACAAGGATGAGTTGGTCATCATGATATTTGCGCTAGGGTGATATTACAAAATATGATGATGCTGTTGAGAAATGTAATATCAGGTTCTTCTTAATAGATAGGGTGATCGTCATGATATTCGCTAACCGAAGATCACAAGGATATGAAAATGATGGTCCTCTTAATCGAATTATGATGATGATGTTTCCAGCACTTGGCAAAATTCAGCAAATGATCCTCGTGAAAGATCAGGATGATGTGAAGTCGTCATCATCATAATTCAAACTTCAGCAAATATCATGATGATGACCTTGCGATAGGATTTGAACGTGCGCATGCAAATATGCCGATAATGAATTTGCTAAGTCAGGGTGATCTTATACTATCAGCATGATATTTTAAGATCAGGCGATGCAAAGATATCATGATGATGTTCGCGATACAAAGACCGCTCGACGGGGTAACTTACCTTGACTGAAAGCCGATGTCATCATGATATTCGAACCTCAGGATATTATCGAGGGGCGTTCAAATATGACGATGATGATGATCATCATGCAACCAAAACCAAGTTTATAACATATGACGCTCCTAAGAAAATCATGATGTTGATGATGCGCCTGAGGCCATTTGACGGGTAAAGGGAACTACCACCTAAAATTGACATCCGGATATTGCGACTGCATGATTTTTAGCGGGTGATAGACCAGGATCATGATGATCTTGACAACATGACTTAGGATATAAAAATATGATGATCCTCCTGCGAATATCAGGTTTGACCAAGACTTTGACCATGCATAACTTCCACATATGGACGAATTTTCAAGTGAAGTAAAAGGCAAACCTGCATGGAATTTCAAGCTCTTTTAAAATATGAGGTCACAGAAACAAAATATGAACTTTGACAAACAGACCTCATGATGATGACCTACCTTATCATAAATCATGATGATGATGCACCTGACCTTCATTTTTACCAGACCGCCAGGAAGCAGAAAAAACACAAGTAGAAGCAAAAAGCAAGACATCAGCAGGGGTCCCCATTTTGCTAAGGAGCATAATGGGGTGTGTTGTGAACATGACAACAACTAGCAACCAAAACAAAACAATTAAATTCAGAGTGTTCAAGGAAACTAGGTGAAATGAACTCATAACTTCCAACTATCTTTCCTGCAAATTACTATTCAGCTTGAGACTCAAAGTGTTCAATAAAGATGCATGAATTTCCATTTTCAGTTTAGTTGTGTGTATGTGATTAATTATCCTCATCTTGAAGATCGGTTGAACAAACCAGTGACTGACATTAGCCTACGTAGGTGAGGATATTCCCTCATAGCCGACCGGATAGAGCCTTGCTGCCAGCGAGCGTCTATAGCCCCGGCAAGGTTATCGTTACAATTCTCCTAAGTAGAGCCCCACTGCCAGCGAGCGTCCATAGCCCCGGTAGAGTTACTTAGATGGCTTAATCTGGATTTTCAGTATAATCCGCTTTATTCATTTATTAATTTATTTATTTTGTTTTCTAATTTGGAAAGATTTCACAAGATATAGCAATTTGTAACTTCATGATGATGCAAGGAGTGGACACTTGCTAAAATTAAGTTGAGAATTGTAATGGTAGCAAGGGTGACCTCTGATTTTTCACCTAATATCTACACTGGTAGGCTCAACAAACCTAAGGATTTTAGGTGTGTCATCGTGAGAAACCTGCTTCGAATTCTCAATCACATTTATTGAATACGAAACTTCAGAAGATGAACAACTCTCTACATTCATGACAGTGACAAGTTATGTGTAAATTGCAAATGGTTAACCTGAATATCCAAAATTATATACTGTTTTGAATGGTTGCTAGTTTTGCCCCTTAATACTCTACAGTAAAATAAAGATCCCTGCTGAGGAGACAACAAACAGACCAAACAAACAGGCTGTACAAACAACACAGCAAAAGAAAAAACTGTACAAACAGAAAGAAACAAAAAGAAGACAAGATATACAAACAACCAACCCAAGAAGAAAACAGCAAAAGAAGAACTGTACATTATCTACAGCACTTTACATTAAGAAAGAAAGGACTGCCTCATCCTAACCTTCAAGCCTGGAAGTAGTGTTTCAAATGCTGGCCATTAACTGGTAATGGCACATCTTCTCCAGTCAAGGTCTTAAGTCTAAAGGTGTTATCTCCTATTATTTCTGAAATTTGTAATGGACCCAGCCATAATTTATCAAATTTTCCATGGCTTCCTTTCTTTTCATGTGCTTTGTCCCAGCACAACACTAAGTCTGATATCCTAAATGTTTTGACTCTTGCCCTTTTGTCAAACCACCTCTTAACAACTGCTTGGTGTTTGGCAAACTTCTCGAGGGCTTGACCTCTTTTCTCCTCTAGTTGCAACATTTGCACTATTCTGGCTTCCCTATGGTTATCAAAGCCTAGATATTCATTGGCAAACTTCCAGGTTGGTATTCTCAGATTAACCGGAAGTATGGGATCAGTCCCATAAACTAGGTGGTAAGGTGTGCTACCCAAAGCTGTTTTGAACTTAGTCCTGTCTACCCATAATGCATATCTTAATAGGGTATTCCATTCTCTAGGACTTTTGGCAATTAACCTCTTGATGATGTCTAATAAGATTTTGTTTGTTGATTCAGCCAGTCCATTACCTTGAGGGTAATAATTCGAAGAAAACCTCAGAATGATCCCATATTCAAATGCCCATTTAGAAAATTTTAAAGAAGAAAAAGCAGGGCCGTTATCACATACCAATGAATAGGGCGTTCCAAACCTGGTGATAATGTTTTCTTCAAGGAACTTGATAACTACCTCAGTTGTGGAAAATTTGCAGCAGGTGGCCTCAGTCCACCTTGTACAATAGTCCATTACCGTCAATATAAACTTGTGTCTTGCAGAAGATGGGGGATTGATGACTCCGATAAAATCCAAGCCCCATTGTGCAAACGGTCTGGACTCGATCACAGGCTGCAGTGGATTGGCCAGATTTCTTCCTTTGTCTGCTGCAGTCTGACAGGTGTGGCAGCTTCTGATGTGACTCTTAGTATCTTTGAATATAGTGGGCAAGTAATAGCCCGCTCTCAGTATTTTGTGTGCTGTAGCTAAATGGGAACCATGGCCGGTTCCGTATTTGTCATGTAGTTCTGTCAACACTTTATCAGCTTCAGTTCTGTTTATGCATCTCAAATAAATTCCATCATGGTTCTTCCTGAATAGAAGACCTCCTTGCACCATATAATGCTGTGCCTTAATCTTCAAAGCTCTCCTCTGAGAAGCCTTCATCTTGCCTGGGTACTTTCCAGCTATCAGGAAGGTGCTTAAATCATCATACCAGCCTGATGCGTCTTGGGAATTCAATACATATTGCTGTTTTATCAGATTTGGATCCATGTTTGCTATTGTCTGCACCAGCGCCTGTCCTCTGACCAGCTTTGCGGGAATGATCTCCATGTCGAATTCTTGCAGCGTGGTGATCCATTTGGCTCTTTTTTCTCCAGGCTCGTTTTGCATCAGCAACATCTTTACTGCTGCGTCTGGTACTATGGCTTTAATCTGGCTGCGCAGGATGTAGTGTCTGAATTTTTTCACAGCCTTCACTAATGCGAATGCCTGTCTTTCGATATCTAGATACTTCAGCTGTGCATCCTTCAGAGGCGCACTCATAAATGCTATGGGCCTCTCGTCATTATTTTCACCTTTCTGTGTCAAGGCAGTAGCGACAGAATGAGAAGATGCAAAGGAGTAGATGTAAAACGGGCATGTGTAGTCTGGACTTGCCAATACAGGGGCATTAGAAATTGCCTCCTTGATATCTTCAAATGCGGCTTTGGCTACTGGCGTCCATTCCATCTGTGCATCTTTCTTTAACATGGCATTCAACGGCTGCACAATCTCTGCAAAACCTGTTATAAACTTCCGAACAAAGTTAATTTTACCAAAAAATGATTTCAATTCTTTCCTACTGTTTGGTATTTGCAAATTTTTTATGGATTCTATTCTATCCGGATCAATTGAAATTCCATTTTCAGAAATGACATGGCCTAATAATTTACCTTCAGTTACGCCAAATATACATTTCTTAGGATTAAGGGAAATCCCATACCTTTCACATCGCTGGAGTACTTTTCTGAGGTCCTCAGCGTGGGTGGATGCATCCTTGGAATACACAGTTAAATCATCCATATACACAACAATGTATTTACCTGATAATCCACGGAATGCAACATCCATGGCCCTCTGAAAAGTGGCACCTGCATTAATTAGTCCAAAAGGCATTCTTCTATACGCATAATTTCCCCATTTGCAAGTGAAGGTGGTTTTTAGTCTATCCTCTCTGTCAATTAAAACCTGGTTATAACCTGAAAAACCATCTAAAAAAAGACATCATCTTTGCGCCATTTACTGCTTGCAGTACTTCATCTATTGGGGGCAAAGGATAATTATCCTTTTCAGATGCCTTGTTTAAATTTCTAAAGTCTACGCACAACCTAATGTCTCCGTTTTTCTTCCTTACTGGCACTAAGTTAGCTACCCAGACAGAATGTCTGACTGGAAAAATTATTCCAGCGGACAGTAGTTTTTTAACTTCCTCAAAGATTAAAGGCTCTAGAATGGCGTTTACAGGCCTCTGTTTCTGCCTAAATGGTTTGACTTCTTTTCTTAAAGGTATGACGTGAGTTATGATGGACTCATCAAATGTTTTCAAGTCTTCATAAGTCCATGCTATGACATGTTTATATTTTTTTAGAACATCCAGAACCTCTTTTCTGATTTTCTCAGAGCAAGCTTTCCCAATTAGTACATTTTGTGGATTTAGCTCAGTCCCTAAGTTATGTAAATCACACTTACCCCCTTCTGTTTTGGGTAAGTCTTTCTGTCTTATTATTCCGTCGAAGTCAAAGATGTGTTCTAATTCAATTACTCCTTTTGGCAAGAAGTTGCTCTTTAAGTTGATCATATCTTCTTCGTCCCATGTTACTTCAGGCCTTTCTTGTTCATCAATAATTTGGGCCTCAAATGCCTCATTACAAGTCAGAAAATCAATAATTTGCTGATCCTCTCCAAATACCTGAAAGTGTGTAACGTTTTCTGGTATACTGGGCACGTTAACTAGCTCAACAGCAAATCGTCTTAGTCCTGACAGTGTCAATGGTTCTAATGTACTAGCAGCAACTGCTAACGCATCTGGTCTGTGGTTCAGCTCTCTAGGAATGTGCTCTATGTTAAAAGCATCAAATGAATCCATTAAATTCCATACTCTATGTCTGTAACTGATCATTTTCTTATAATTGCAGGCATATAGTTTCCTCACTTGTCTGACTACTAATTCAGAGTCTGAAAATACTCTGATGGTTTTTACCCCTTTCTTGATGGCCATGACAAGTCCTAAAATTAGGGCCTCATATTCAGCGATATTGTTAGTGCAGGAAAATTGTAATCTATATGCTGCCAAATGTGATTTACCTTGAGGATTTATGAGTTCAATACCTGCACCTGCGCCCTGTTTTGATTTGGACCCATCACATTTTAACGTCCACATGCCATCTTTACTTTTCTGATCTTTTACCTTGGCATACTTTGTCCCTTTTATTGCATGTGGGGTGTTATCTTGTTTATTCATGGGTTTTTCCGTTTGGTTATCTTGCATATGTGTGTTTTTGGTTTGCAACTCAGAAAGATAACTACCCTCGCCCTCTATTTCTTTCCCTAGATCTGGAATCAAGGCACTTATATTATCCTGAACATATCTCTATGTTGGATCAGGATTCTCATTTTTCTCTTGTGACTTTATCCTCCCTATGCACTTTTTGTATTCATATTCAATGATGTCTTTGCATATTTCACAATTCTCCTCAGAATGTTGCCTATCATGGACTCTACACCTATTTTTATATAACTTACATTGGACTGGGAGATTGTGTGTAACGCACTCTTCCACCTCTTGTCTAATGGCATGACCAAATTTGTCTATTGCATTGTTTTCCTCATCTGAAGAATTTCCGTCAGACTCAATAAATAGTGCTGTTCTAGTGCTGACACACTTCTTTCTAATGTTTAACATCATAACCTCTTCAATCTACATCCCATTGTTGGTAATTCTATAGACACCTGGTTCAACAGCAGCATATAATATTTCATTAGTTCGATTATACTCTGTTATCATATGTTTCATTCTGGGCTCTGCCCCTATTCTGATCTGGTTTGGGATGCCTCTCCATGGTAACCACATGTGTGAAAAGTCAGTAGCCATATATCCGTTTAATGTCTTGGACCAATCCCTACTTAGCAACATTCCATAATTTACGGGTATATCCACTACTTGAATGTCAATGATTTGGCTTACCCTAGGGTCTGAAGCTAACTGCACCTGTATGTTCATGAGTTCTCCTATCACGCTAACCTCGGTCTTATCTAATTGCGTGACAACCTTGGCAGATTTGGTGGGAGTCAGCCCGAGAGTTTTACATATTCCTAAGGGCATTACGTTGGCTGAAGCACCAGAATCTACCATGCAATTGTGTATATTCTTCCCACACAACCTAACAGTTAACAAGAAAGGTTGAGTATCCCTCTTATCCGCATGTATTACCACATTTGTATTGGAAGGCTGCTCAACTTTCTTACCTTTCTCCTTAGGTGGTGAATCACTACTAGGAACAGTTATATCAGCAGACACCTTGTTTGTTATAGATGTGTCCAGGGATTTTAAAAAAGCATTTCTGATCCCTGGGGTCTTCAATAATTCATTTAGAGGTATGCTGACCTTCATTTTCTTTATTTCCTCTGATAAGTAATTCATTAGTCTTGTTGTCTCTATTGTTTCTGTCTTACTTGTTTGATCCTTTTGCATTGTTGTTCCATTATTTGTGTGCTGACTAGCTTTAAGTATGGTAGGATTGTTGCTAGCATTCTGATCTGGGGGTGTATTGATGTTATTCGGGGGAGTGGAAGTGGTGAAAGGTCCTCCCGGCCTAGGGTTGTTCCTCAAATTGTAGGTGTGGCTTTTATTTGTCTGTTGAAAGGCCTGCACCTCTTCTGTTTCATTTAATATCTCGTTTTCAGATTCAAAAGGAAACTGAAAAGCATTTAACACAAAGGCTGATTCAGGGTAAAGACTTTCACAACAGTATGGTTCATCCTCTAGCAATTCATCCCCCTTCTCTTCTGCGGTTGCAAAGGTAAACGTTTCTAAGACTAATGCTGTGTCATATTCTGAGGGTACTACCTCATTACCCTTAGGAATGAGAAATTCAGAGGTAGGAGGCTGTACATCTACGTTGAAAATACTAGCTACCAAGTGGAACTGTGGACAGTCATGCTCAGCATGGGCATTAGTATTGTGAAATCTGCACCAATTTTTGGGTGCTGTATTGGCCATTTGTATGTTAGTTATTTGTTTTGCACCATGATTATCTGTATTCTCAAAAGGAGAAGCCAGAGTACCATTGTTGGGCCCAGTATTCCATGTCTTGGGTGGCCTAGGTTGATTCTGATTTTTGTTATTATTGCCCCAGGTCCTATTATCTATCACTGGCCCCCTATTTTGCATTGGTTGCCCCTGACTGGGGCCTTGATGCTGATTGTAGCTTTGGTTCTGATTGTATTGCTGATTTTGGTTGAGATTATAATTCTGATTTTGGCCTTGGTTGTGATTTTGATGTGGATTGTAGTTTTGGTTGCTTCTTCCATAGAGGTTCTCATTTCTTAGCTGTGTCACTTCGGTTGTTAATCTTTTCAAATGTGCAGTAATCTCCTTGATTTCTTCCCTATCCTCTTGTGCTTTTGCCACAGTTACATCCCTAGGAAGTTGGAAGAAAGGCTGACCATTATTTTGACTGTTATTGGAAGTACTAGCCGTGTAAGAAGTTATAGCCTGGATTGGAGTAGGATTATACACAGGTGTGTAAGAAGGAATCGGATTTATTAGTGGAGCATGCTGCACAGGGACTCCATTCCATGGGTGTGCCTGATTCTGTACCCCAAAATTTCCTCCAAATGGACTGTAAGTTGTATGTCTCATTTCTTGGTTCACTGAGGCTGCCTCTTTATAGGCTTTGGATATTGAATCTATGTCAGGTTTCCTTTTGACAAACATGGCAGTTAAAGGATCCAAAGCAGCATAGTACATAGCCAACAAGGGAGCATCATCTATGGTATAAGGGGCTACCAGCCTAGAATAGGCCTTTTGAAATCTGTCATTGAAATTATCAATTAGCTCTCCCTCACCTCGTTTTATAGCAGCTAACTTATGATACAAAGCACAAGGGTCAATGGGTCCTCTAAACCTTGACAGAGATGCTTCTTCCATAAGTGCCCAGGAAGAAATGTAACCATTGGGTAAGTTTACGTACCAGCTAGAGGCCTGCTCATTAAAGGTGTAAGGAAACAACCTACACACAACATCCTCGTGCTCTAACATAGCCCTAAAACATGCTTCCTTAAATATTCTAATATGATCTTCTGGGTCTTGATGCAACTGGTATTTAGGACATATCTTTTCCGGATTTTTTGGCATGTCATGATAATCGTTGAAGAATATGGGAGAATTGACATCGAAATAAGCCATTGCAGGTGTTTGAGCTTGACTTGAACTTGCAGAAATACCTGGATTGATTGGTGGATTAGGATTTAGAGGAGGATTGAGACCTCCAGGAGTGCCTGAACCAAGATTTAAAGATCTGAACAGTGATCTGTCAGGACTTACAATACTACGGATGTTAAAAGGTAACCCAGGAGGTGTTCCAGATGAACTTCCTGCTTGCGATATCTTTGGATTCCAAATTAAAGGGCCTTTACTTCGCCTTGTATCAGGTAGTTGCACAAATATATCTCCTGAACTGGACCTAGACCTAGTCACTCTATTACTGTCGTTAGCCAGTTTGAAATGAAACATAACTCAGGCAGGCCCTCCTTCTAGCGCCAGAAAACTGTTGATGACTGTTTTGATGCAATCATAACAATAAGTTAAAATTCACATAAAATGAACTGAAACTATACTTGAAAGACAAGAAGGAATCATTTGGTGATTCAACTAATCCCAAGTCTACAATGGTTCGGTTGGTCAAGTTCAGTTGGTCAATGTGAAGCTGTAATATTCAAGGGGCCTTACGTAGTTTAGGTTTATTTTGTGGTTTACTGGACTAAGAATATGCAAAGAGGTCATAGATTTCAACAAGTATTCTGTTCATTTGCATACAAGTGATACTGGGCTGCAAGTTTTAGAGGGTTTTCTTGGATTTTTGCAGCTTTCTTCTTGATCTGTTTATGAAAACTATCTACTTATAGCTCTGTTATGCATGCTTCTTCAAATTTGAGACAATTTCCTTTGGATTTCTACGTTTTCAGCTAGATATTTCAGATGGGTTGGGAAAAGTTAGAAAGATCTACTCTATACCTCACTTAATCTACCGAAGGATCTAAGTGTTTCTATTATGCACTATGTAAATACCACAGTAATCTGATCAAATCCACAGTAAAAACCTTAAATGTAAGTCCTGAGCATTTTCACAAACATACATTTAAAATTGCAAGCTCTCAAAGAAGATATTTCAAAACACAAAGAAGAGCAGGAGAACACTCAGAAGATAGATGCAGAACTCCAGATTCTATTGTATTAGAAACGAATAGCCATACATGATTTGCAATGTAAGAATGACTCTTAGTTTCATTGATCATACTACAGAGAACTTACAAGCTTTACAGATACAGTAAGGCAGCCAGACATTCCACGCGCACCTTACTGCAGACAAACAGGCGACCTCCTTCTTCTACTTCTAAACTATGCTATTCTATCTTGCTGTATTTTCCTAGAATCTCTGTTGTAGGCCCTAAAAATCCCTGTTGTAAAGTATTACAGTGTAGAGAGGCACAATATAAAGACATTTTGATTGTCCTCACTACAGCAAAAACCTAACTGAACCCCTGGTTCAAACCCCTAGTTACAGCAATAAATGCAGGTGAACCAGTTCTCAAAAATATCTCAGAGCAGTGGTCAAATCTGGGCGAAATATTGCCCCTTCTGAGAAGTTCCGGCAGCTGGGTAATAACTTCTGTTTGTCTTTTGTGATAATACCTTCAGCTGCGACCTTCTTCTTTACTTGAATGGCCTTGACCTCTTGCATTTCATCTCTATCTTCTTGCTCCTGAGATCAGATCTTCTTCCTCCATGAGGTCACTGTATTGACTTTCCAGCTGCTTCCTCAACTGCAAGCCTGCAAGACAAGACAAGCAATAAGTTTCACATTTATCATAAAAATAGCATGAAATTAAAATAAGCATTCAAATCCAGGTGACAGCGCAAGATTGAGAAAATTAGATCCAGAATCCTCTCAAAACGCGTCCAAAATGCGCTCAGACTGCTCAAAATTGATCAGGTCAACTATCGCTGACTGAAAAAATGCCAGAGGCGCCAAAAAAAACACTTTAAAATGTCCACCGCCTCATTTCCCGCCCATCGGCATGATCATCCCTATCGGCGCGTCAAAAAAAACATGTTAGTCGATATACCTCATCATCATGATATTCTGGAAATATGATGCATTCCCTCCTGAAGGTCCAGATGAATGTCATCATGATGTTTCACTTCTGTATATCAGGGAAAAGAACAACATCATCATCATCATATTGTTGAAGAAGAATAGGAGGATGCGAATATGATCATGCTGCCGAGGAGAGGAAAATGATGGTGACGTCATCATGATATTCGGGTTTCATTGAAATGCTAAGGATGACGTCATCGTCATTTCTGGTTAAGATCAAGGGGCTAACTGTGATATCGGGTCACCCAAGGAGCATGATCAGGATGATGAACATAATATGATCCTTTTGCGGCCAAGGCAACCCTCTCGAAAGATCAGGATGATGATGATCATCATCATATTTGCTTTTGTCGAACTTGGAATAAGACGTTATCATCATATTTCATGAACCTGATCGTGCTTCGGAAAATATCCTGCTTGAAGGAAAAATGTGATGATGATGATCATCAGGAGGATATTTGTTTTTGTCAAATTTAGAATAAGACATCATCATCATATTTCGCGAACCAGATCGTGTTTCGGAAAATATCCTGTTGAAAGAAAAAAATGATGATGCTGATCATCAGGATATTTACTTCTTCGTTTATCAGATCGGGATGACGTCATCATGATATTCGAAGCCTTCGTTAAACTTGAACATGACGTCATCATGATATTTCACCAACCGGATCATGTTTGGGAAAAAATCCTGCCGAAGGGAAAATGTGATGATGATGATCATCAGGATACTTGCAAAAGGTTGTATTTCATCGGCAGGAGGACTTGGCGAAATATCGGGCGTACAAACAAGATCATGATGATCTTGACAATATGACAGGATAAAAATATGATGATGACGTCATCATCATATTTCGTTTTCGGAGCACAAGGATGAGTTGGTCATCATGATATTTGCGCTAGGGTGATATTACAAAATATGATGATGCTGTTGAGAAATGTAATATCGGCTTCTTCTTAATAGATAGGGTGATCGTCATGATATTCGCTAACCGGAGATCAGGAGGATATGAAAATGATGGTCCTCTTAATCGAATTATGATGATGATGTTTCCAGCACTTGGCGAAATTCAGCAAATGATCCTCGTGAAAGATCAGGATGATGTGAAGTCGTCATCATCATAATTCGAACTTCAGCAAATATCATGATGACGACCTTGCGATAGGATTTGAACGTACGCATGCAAATATGCCGATAATGAATTTGCTAAGTCAGGGTGATCTTATACTATCAGCATGATATTTTAAGATCAGGCGATGCAAAGATATCATGATGATGTTCGCAATACAAAGACCGCTCGACGGGGTAACTTACCTTGACTGAAAGCTGATGTCATCATGATATTCGAACCTTAGGATATTATTGGGGGGCGTTCAAATATGACGATGATGATCATCATGCAACCAAAACCGAGTTTATAACATATGACGCTCCTAAGAAAATCATGATGCTGATGATGCGCCTGAGGCCATTTGACGGGTAAAGGGAACTACCACCTAAAATTGACGTCCGGATATTGCGACTGCATGATTTTTAGCGGGTGATAGACCAGGATCATGATGATCTTGACAACATGACTTAGGATATAAAAATATGATGATCCTCCTGCAAATATCAGGTTTGACCAAGACTTTGACCGTGCATAACTTCCACATATGGACGAATTTTCAAGTGAAGTAAAAGGCAAACCTGCATGGAATTTCAAGCTCTTTTAAAATATGAGGTCACAGAAACAAAATATGAACTTTGACAAACAGACCTCATGATGATGACCTACCTTATCATAAATCATGATGATGATGCACCTGACCTTCATTTTTACCAGACCGCCAGGAAGCAGAAAAAACACAAGCAGAAGCAAAAAGCAAGACATCAGCAGGGGTCCCCATTTTGCTAAGGAGCATAATGGGGCGTGTTGTGAACATCACAACACCCCGCTTGGTGCAAGATTTGTTCTTTGGGAGAAGATCTTCTATAAAATATGTATTCATATTATGTAATCAACTTTGTTCAGTATATTAGCATTTAGGGGGGTCCCTTGGTACTTTTTGCAAGAACAATGTAATAAGGGGGGAATGTTAGCATAGAATAAGTTTGTAGTACATTATACTTAGCATAGAATAAGTTTGTATTACATTATACTCGTATTACATTGTAAATTGTTGTTTGCTGGTTAGTTCTGTTAGTTCTACCAACCAGTTATGCACAGTTATGATGTTATAGTTAGATAACTGTATAGCATTGTTTATATATGTGTGTATGTATTGAATACAATAACGAAACACATTTGCCTATCTTTCTAAGCTCTCTTAATTAAGGTGGAGAGGGAGAAAAAGATAAATAGAGAGATAGAGAAGGGGACACACACATATATAGTAAGTACATTTTACTATGAATACCTTCATCAACACAATTTCTAATCCCTACACATCTAAAGGAAACCTTAAGACATTATCCACATTAGAAAAATTTAAGGTTAAATCAATTTTTATTTCTTATGAAGTGTTATAATTAATCAGGCATATAACAATTCCATCTATATAAACTAGGTCTCCATGTTTATTGTCCAAGTGGTAATTTGTAATGATTGAATTTATAAGGACCTAACTCCTTATTAAAAAAACAATACTAAACTTTGAATTTGAAAATACCAAGTAATTAAAAATTTTGATCTAACAAATGCAAGAAATGTAGATTCGTGAAATTTTACTATTAATTCTAAGAATTGCTCCATAAATGTTATTGTGGTTAGACAACCAGAGCTTAGTTTTATAGGGTCGTCAAGTCCTGAAAGGATCACCAATATTGATCTAGTGAAAAGAGATAGTACATTTAACAAGATAACTTATAAGGTTAACTAAGCAACACATACCTTAAGTCATACATTACATCCTACATTTGTTTCTAACAACTTGGTTTTTCTCCAGCAATTGTATCCTTATCATCTGCACAAACTAAGTAGACAATCTCATGTTAACATGACTTAGAAATCACTACATAGGCAATTAAGACCATGAGGATAATTATAAAAGAACACCCTATATCCGGGGGACCTAAGTATTGGGGGCATCCTTCATCGTCCATACTATCTACATACCCTATATCTATGGGATCAAGGCCCCCTCCAGATGCTACTGACATGAGGAATGCAAATATGTAGTTATGTTTTGTACTATGTTTGATGCAATTGTGAGTGGGTATCCAACCCTTTCTAGGGTTATTCCCTGCCCTAGACAGTTCTTCATTAGCTACCACCCACTCAGTTGAAATAGGGATAGAAATTAGTCCACTACCAAAAACACCGTAAGGGGTATTTTTCAATTAATCCTAGTGTGGAGGAATCTGTATCCTATGTCTGCTCATGAAATCTAGTTTGTTTCCTCTAGCCAATTAGCTAATTTTGTGACTAAGTCTGTTCCGGATTCCCTGGAGCTTTTTGATTACAAAGATCCATGAAGGCAATGTGAGAGCATACGGCAGATAGAGTTTCTAGATCGGACTTGTTGCCCTATCTAACATTTTATAGGTCATCTCTGATTTAGACTCGTGTTTTCAATAAGCTCCTTTTTCTATTGATAGTTTGAAGGGTTTTCTGAATGAGCATTTTAGCCTTAATACTTAAAAATTCACATGGAAATCATCATACAACTATTTCGATAGACTTGTCCTTTAGTTAATCTTTTTTAATGAGATATCTGAGGAGATTTTCCCTTCCTATGGATTTAGCTTCAACATGTCCCTTATTACCCCATGACAAATTAGAGGGATGGTGCCCATACGTCGTTGTTACAGCTATGTTAGGTGTGAGGTACTTGGTTCAACGTGATGGCATTACCCATAAACGTGACAAAGAGGTACCATAAAAACTAAACATTGCAATTTGTGTGAGTTTGAACATATGTTTACAAGTTTACCTATCTATTAGAAAAGAAAAACTTGCATAATAACTAATAAAGTAATTGACAAAGGAAAGACACTTCTCTAAATCATAATGCAAGTAAATTATAGTAAAGATGCTTGATCATTTGGCTTATACATATTGAATAGTACTAGAGAAGATACTTAATCAATTTCATCAATTCATAATTGTACGTAACATAACTAGAAAAGATATTCTATCAGTAACGTATGCAAAGATTCAGTCTTGGAAAAAAAAGGAAATCTTGATAACTTATTTTGTCATACATAAATAGACTTTATTCCAAAAGTAAAGAATTGATACAATTTCTTACATGATCATTTCAAACTTACTTTTAAATTGAAACCAATAAGGACTTAATAAAAGTTGTAAAATAAGACATATATCTCAATAAGAGGTTTACTTAAAACTCCCTAATTGGGTTTATACTTTAATAAAACTAATTAACCTCCATTGTTAATAAAATTGCACCAATAAATAAATACATTATAACAATAATATTCTAACATCATTATTGGAAATATCATTTTATGATTGAACTACTTATGAATCACAAGACAACTATAGTACTTGAATGATTAACCCTGAATATATTTATGATCTATGAATTCATAATAATACTTTTCTTTAACTTAATCAATTCGAAAAGAATATTCCTTGAAAGGTACCTAGTAAATAAAGCACATAAAGATCTAGTCTAGTACAATATAAGGAATTATTGATAACTAAATTGTTGAAAATAAACATTGTTCAATAGTATAGTACAAAAAATAATTCCTTGCATAATCATTTCAACTTACTTATATTTGAGAATGAATAAGAATTTATGATATTTGAATCTCAATAAGTTTCTCAACTTAAAATTTTCTAAATGTTAACCCTATTAGTCAAACATGTTATACTTCTTTTCATAAGTCATATTGGATGAATCTTTGATAACTTATTTGAGATAAATGAAGTTGTTCTAAATCACTAAGTTTTCAATTTTTACCTCCTAGTATCCCTTAAGGTTTGACAATTACTTATGCAATCATGATTTATTTCCAATTATTATTCTTACTTTAATCTTATAACATATGTCAAGGTCTTAGTCCAACAAATTTATACTTAAGAAATCAAGATTCATTCTATGATTGATTGACATATGATTTTTGTTTTGTAATTGTTCCATAGATTTAAATTGTTCAATAAGGAGCTTATCCTTTACTTTTATTTTTAAAATAATTTTTTTTTTTTAACAACCATTTGATAGCCAACATCACAGCTAATACACTTATAAGTATGTCTAAGATAGTATATTTGTTGCATAATTTACAAAACCAATAACACTTGAAAACTAGGAGATAATAGGAGTGACTCAAAAATCATTTAAGGAAAACATAATTATTATTATGAATGACATGATTGATCATACACCATAAACATTCTTGAATTTTAATTCAACCCAACTCAAAAGTTTGATTAATATATTAAGGTATACTATAATGTCTAACAAGGATGAAACGTATTTTAGTTCTTAAGTACACTGAGCCTTTAAAGCATCTACCTTATCTAAATTTCTTGTGATTATAGAAATAACATTTTCAAGTCCTCAACTATACTAAGTTATCCTCAATATAATATAATTCCCTTCAAGGGTTATCACCTAGATTTTAATGGTTTAAGGAAAGAATGAACTTTTACTAGCAGGAATAAAATAATTCTTGGTAGTTAAAAGACACCAAAATTCTATGTTCTTTGACATCCTAAAGGATATAGGATATGTTTTAAATACCTAGTTTCCATTAAGTCTTTTTGAGAGCAATATACAAGCAACTCAAGAAACTTTTACCCATTTCTTGCATTTTCACAATTGGATTTAAACTCTAGAGATAATCAATTCTATAGAACTAGTTGAATAATGTTGATGGTATAAAATAAATATTATTATCATACTAATTTCTCTAATTCAAGAGTAGTTATCTAACCTTAAGAATGGAGCGACAACATACAATAGCTCTTAATTACTTCTATATTCGTATTCTTTGAATTATTTCTATTTCATTCTTATAATATTATAGGTCTAACTTCCTTAAGTGTTATTAGTCTTTATATAGAGTTCCTTTGTCCCTAATATTATGACAAAGTTTTACCGGAACCTCTTGATTCACTGATCATCAAAGTGATCTTTGATTATAAAGTTTAATAACTTAATCTTAAGTTTAGTAACTATGTAATTTCACCAAATTAACATCTTTGTAACTAAGTTTGATGAACATCGTTAATTGTTTCGAAACCAATAACCATCCATCTAGTTTACTCTAAATTGGATTATCCTGATCTTATTCTATCAATTATCTTCAATGCATCCACTATTTTAGACAATGAATATGAATCTTCAAGTTGGTTTATCCTAGTTCCTATGGGTATAAAATCCATCCACCATTTTGCACATTTGACACTATGAAATTTGAAATCACACTCACTCACTCTCACACACATATATATATATTCATTCATTTAAATTGGTCATGAGTCCACTTAATCTTATTATGCATCTCATTTTCAGTTAATATATCTATATCTAATCTACAAACACAACTGAACTCTAATAAGATTTTTTTTAACCGATTCCATGGGTTTTGTTTTGGAACATTTGTCTTAATATTAATGTGTAAACCTTCTTTTTTTATTTACCAAAAAAGATCGATTATGTAGTGATATTCAAAAACCCAAAACTCAAACGAACAATAAAAAATTCATTGTTGAATGAGCCTATGCCCAAAAAAGGTCTTAAACTAACCTTCTATCATGAATCACCAAACAAGAACTAAAATTTACTCACATCTGTAAACAAAGGAGATCTATGCAAAGTTGGAGAAATTGGCTTGGAAGACGAAGGTAGCACGGTGATTTCCCGATCCAAGATATTTACTTACTACTGTGGAAGTATAGGAAAAGGAATTATTTCTCTACCACCGTGGAACAACTATTAAAGTTGTTAAGAACCTTCAAGTATGTGTTGATTGCCATGCTACAACAAAAGTTTATCAACAAGATTGTCACAAGAGAAATTGTTGTGAGATGTGAACCACTTCCATCATTTTAAACAGAGATAATATTCTTGTGGAGATTAGTTGTGATGCTAACTGACTCAATTTGAAAAAAATAGGCTTGCACTATTATAATGTGCAAAATATCAGATTACCGAAAATAATGAAGGGACATCCATGAAAGCATAACAGAAGGGAAATCTTTTTGTCAGATGTTGTAATTGCAAGTACCCTGGTAGATATGCATGCAAAATGTGGAAGCATAAACAAGGCTTGTGAATTGTTTTACACAATGCCTAAAAGAAATGTAGTCTCATGGAATGCCAGGATTGCAGGGTATGTTCAAAAGGGGTTCATTGAAAATTCCTTAGAGACTTTTAAGCAAATGCAACTGGTGCGTGTAAAGATCGACTCCTCAACCTTTGTTAGTATCCTTATTCATGTGCACAAATGGAAGTTAGGGGAATTTCCATCAGATGTTATGGATGGAATGCTCAGGTAGACATGTCAGCAAAGTGTGGTAGCATAGACAAAGCATGTGAGCTTTTTGACAGAATGCCTCAAGGTAATGATTGCAATCTATGTACAAAATGGATTTTATGAAAAGGCTTTAAAACTTTCAAGCAATAGCAATTGGTAGGTGTAAAGTCTAATTCCACAACCTTTGATAGTGTCCTCCCTGCGTTTGCTAAATCAGAGCTTTGGCATAGGGTATGGACATCCATCAGACATAACAGAAGGTAAATTTCTTTCAGATGTTGTAATTGCAAGTGACCTGGTAGACATGCGTGCAAAATGTGGACACATAGACAAGGCACGTCAACTCTTTGATAGAATGTTTCAAGGAGATGTCGATTCATGGAATGCAATGATTGCAAGATTTCACAAAATGGATTAGTTGGAAAAGGCTTTTGAAACTTTCAAGTAAATGTAATTGGAAGACGTAAAGCCAAAATCCATAACCTTTGCTAATGTCCTTCCTGCCTGTGCCAAATGGGTGCTTAGGAATAGAGTATGGACTTCTATCAAAGCATAACAGAAGGGGAAATTTTGTCAGATGTTGTAAAAAGTAAAATTAAAAAAAATGTGAACTGTTTGATAGACTGCCTTAGAGAGGCATGTCACAGCACGGGAATGGCCCCCCTCTCTAGCCTCCCACGTTATGTGGGAAGGCTCACGGCCTCCCCCCTCAAATAATTTTAGTGCCACTTCCAATCACCAAAGCCTTCACAAATATCTTACGCAGAAATTCTCTTTTGAATGATTTCAAATTGTAAAAAAAAAAACTTATGTACAATTCTTTGTTGAATGATTTAAAATTGTAAATTAGTTTTTCCTCACAAAAAACTTATGCCCAAATTCTCTTTTTAATATAAATATAGGCTAGTTAAATAATGCAAACAACTTATCAAACCACTTATCAATTATTTTAAGACATTTCATCATAATGAACCCAAAACTAAACAAATTCAGGAAAATAAGGAATGCTCTTACAATTTGCTCCAGCAATCTAACCAAACCCACAAGTGTGTGTCTCTCCCTTCATTAATCCTTCCTATTTAGAGAAAAAATTTTCCAAGCACATGGTGGAAATTTTAAATATTTGGAGTCAAGTCTACCTAATAAATGTTTCTTTTCCACTTTCCCAAATTACCATTAATTCATGTGGAAATCCACATTTCAATATTAAATGTTTGTTTTGAAAATTGACTTGGAAAATGGGGGAGTTGAATCCTCATTTGTTTCTTTTTCTCTATGAATACCTTCATCAACACAATTTCTAATCCCTACACATATAAAGGAAACCTTAAGACATTATCCACATTAGAAAAATTTAAGGTTAAATCAATTTTTATTTCTTATGAAGTGTTATAATTAATAAGGCATATAACAAGTCCATCTATATAAACTAGGTCTCCATGCTTATTGTCCAAGTGGTAATTTGTAATGATTGAATTTATAAGGACCTAACTCCTTATTAACAAAATAATACTAAACTTTGAATTTGAAAATACCAAGGAATTAAAAACTTTGATCTAACAAATGTAAGAAATGTAGATTCGTGAAATTTTACTATTAATTCAAAGAATTGCTCCATGAATGTTATTGTGGTTAGACAACTAGAGCTTAGTTTTATAGGGTCGTCAAGTCCTGAAAGGATCACCAATCTTGATCTAGTGAAGAGAGATAGTACATTTAACAACATAACTTATAAGGTTAACTAAGAAACAGATACCTTAAGTCATACATTACATCCTACATTTGTTTCTAACAACTTGTTTTTTCTCTAGCAATTGTATCCTTATCATCTGCACAAACTAAGTAGACAATCTCATGTTAACATGGCTCAGAAATCACTACATAGGAAATTAAGATCATGAGGATAATTATAAAAGAACACCCTATATCCGGCGGACCTAAGTATTGGTGGCATCCTTCATCGTCCAGACTACCTACATACCCTGTATCTATGGGATCAAGGCCCCCTCTAGATGCAACTAACACGAGGAATGCAAATATGTAGTTATGTTTTGTACTATTGTTGATGCAATTGTGAGTGGGTATCCAACCCTTTCTATGGTTAGTCCCTACCCCAGACAGTTCTTCATCGGCTACCACCCACTCAGTTGAAATAGGGACAAAAATTAGTCCACTACCAAAAACACCTTAAGGGGTGTTTGTCAATTAGTCCTAGTGTGGAGGAATCCCTATCATGTGTCTGCTCATGAAATCTAGTTTATTTCCTCTAGCCAATTAGCTAATTTCGTGACTAAGTCCGTTCCCGATTCCCTAGAGCTTTCTGATTACCAAGATCCATGAAGGCGATGTGAGAGCATATGGCAGATAGAGTTTTTAGATCAAACTTGTTGCCCTATCTAACATCTTACAAGTCATCTCTGATTTAGACTCGTGTTGTCAACAAGCTCCTTTTTCTATTGATAGTTTGAAGGGTTTTCTAAATGAGCATTTTAGCCTTAATACTTAAAAATAAACATGGAAATCATCATACAACTATTTCGATAGTTTTGTCCTTTAGTTAATATTTTTTAATGAGATATCCGAGGAGATTTTCCCTTCCTATGGATTTAGCTTCAACATGTCCCTTATTACTCCATGACAATTTAGAGGGATGGTGCCCATACGTCGTTGTTACAGCTATGTTAGGTGTGAGGTACTTAGTTCAACGTGACGGCATTACCCATAAACGTGACAAAGAGGTACCGTAAAAACTAAACATTGCAATTTGTTTGAGTTTGAACATATGTTTACAAGTTTACCTATCTATTAGAAAAGAAAAACATGCATAATAACTATTAAAGTAATTGACAAAGGAAAGACACTTCTCTAAATCATAATTCAAGTAAATTATAGTAAAGATGCTTGATCATTTGGCTTACACGTAATGAATAGTACTAGAGAAGATACTTAATCAATTTCATCAATTCATAATTGTACGTAACATAACTAGAAAAGATATTCTATCAGTAATGTATGCAAAGATTCAGTCTTGGAAAAACAAGGAAATCTTGATAACTTATTTTGTCATACATAAATAGACTTTATTCCAAAAGTAAAGAATTGATATAATTTCTTACGTGATCATTTCAAGCTTACTTTTAAATTGAAACCAATAAGGACTTAATAAAAGTTGTAAAATAAGACATATATCTCAATAAGAGGTTTACTTAAAACTCCCTAATTGGGTTTGTACTTTAATAAAACTAATTAACCTCCATTGTTAATAAAATTGCACCAATAAATAAATACATTATAACAATAATATTCTAACATCATTATTGGAAATATCATTTTATGATTGAACTACTTATGAATCACAAGACAACTATAGTACTTGGATGATTAACCTTGAATATATTTATGATCTATGAATTCATAATAATAATTTTCTTTAACTTAATCAATTCGAAAAGAATAATCCTTGAAAGGTACTTAGTAAATAAAGCAGATAAAGATCTAGTCTAGTACAATATAAGGAATTATTGATAACTAAATTGTTGAAAATAAACATTGTTCAATAGTATAGTACAAAAAACAATTCCTTGCATAATCATTTCAACTTACTTATATTTGAGAATGGATTAGAATTTATGATATTTGAATCTCAATAAGTTTCTCAACTTAAAATTTTCTAAATGTTAACCCAATTAGTCAAACAAGTTATACTTCTTTTCATAAGTCATAATGGATGAATCTTTGATAACTTATTTGAGATAAGTGAAGTTGTTCTAAATCACTAAGTTTTCAATTTGTACCTCCTAGTATCCCTTAAGGTTTGACAATTACTTATGCAATCATGATTTATTTCCAATTATTATTCTTACTTTAATCTTATAACATATGTCAAGGTCTTAGTCCAACAAATTTATACTTAAGAAATCAAGATTCATTCTATGATTGATTGACATATGATTTTTGTTTTGTAATTGTTCCATAGATTTAAATTGTTCAATAAGGAGCTTATCGTTTACTTTTATTTTTAAAATAAATTTGTTTTTTTAACAACCATTTGATAGCCAATATCACGGATAATACACTTATAAGTATGTCTAAGATAGTATATTTGTTGCATAATTTACAAAATCAATAACACTTGAAAACTAGGAGATAATAGGAGTGACTCAAAAATCATTTAGGGAAAACATAATTATTATTATGAATGACATGATTGATCATACACCATAAACATTCTTGAATTTTAATTCAACCCAACTCAAAAGTTTGATTGATATATTAAGGTATACTATAATGTCTAACAATGATGAAACATATTTTAGTTCTTAAGTACACTGGGCCTTTAAAGCATCTACCTTATCTAAATTTCTCGTGATTATAGAAATAACATTTTCAAGTCCTCAACTATACTAAGTTATCCTCAATATAATATAATTCCCTTCAAGGGTTATCACCTAGATTTTAATGGTTTAAGGAAAGAATGAACTTTTACTAGAAAGAATGAAATAATTCTTGGTAGTTAAAAGACACCAAAATTCTATGTTCTTTGACATCATAAAGGATATAGGATATGTTTTAAATACCTAGTTTCCATTAAGTCTTTTTGAGAGCAATATACAAGCAACTCAAGAAACTTTTACCCATTTCTTGCATTTTCACAAATGGATTTAAACTCTAGAGATAATCAATTCTATAGAACTAGTTGAATAATGTTGATGATATAAAATAAATATTATTATCATACTAATTTCTCTAATTCAAGAGTAGTTATCTAACCTTAAGAATGGAGCTGCAACATACAATAGCTCTTAATTACTTCTATATTCGTATTCTTTGAATTATTTCTAATTCATTCTTATAATATTATAGGTCTAACTTCTTTAAGTGTTATTAGTCTTTATATAGAGTTCCTTTGTCCCTAATATTATGACAAAGTTTTACCAGAACCTCTGGATTCATTGATCATCAAAGTGATCTTTGATTATAAAGTTTAATAACTAGAGCTTAAGTTTAGTAACTATGTAATTTCACCAAATTAACATCTTTGTAACTAAGTTTGATGAACATCGTTAATTTTTTCAAAACCAATAACCATCCATCTAGTTTACTCTAAATTGGATTATCTTGATCTTATTCTTTCAATTATCTTCAATGCATCCCCTATTTTAGACAATGAATATGAATCTTCAAGTTGGTTTATCCTAGTTACTATGTGTGTAAAATCCATCCACCATTTTGCACATTTGACACTATGAAATTTGAAATCACACTCACACACACACACAAATATATATATATAAATATATATATATTCATTCAAATTAGTCATGAGTCCACTTAAGCTTATTATGCATCTCATTTTTAGTTAATATATCTATATCCAATCTATGAACACAACTGAACTCTAATAAGATTTTTTTAACCGATTCCATGGGTTTTGTTGTGGAACATTTGTCTTAATATTAATGTGTAAACCTTCTTTTTTTATTTACCAAAAAAGATCGAATGTAGTGATATTCAAAAACCCAAAACTCAAACGAGGAATAAAAATTTCATTGTTGAATGAGCCTATGTCCAAAAAAGGTCTTAAACTAACCTTAAACTCTATCATGAATCACCAAACAAGAACTAAAATTTACTCATATCTGTAAACAAAGGAGATCTATGCAAATTTGGAGAAATTGGTTTGGAAAATGAAGGTAGCAGGGTGATTTGCCGATCTAAGATATTTACTCACTACTGTGGAAGTATAGGAAAAGGAATTATTTCTCTGCCACTATGGAACAACTATTAAAGTTGTTAAGAAACATCAAGTATGTATTGATTGCCATGCTACAACAAAGTTTATCAACAAGATTGTCACACGATAAATTGTTGTGAGATGTGAACCACTTCCATCATTTTAAACAGAGATAATATTCTTGTGGAGATTATTTGTGATTCTAACTGACTCAATTTGCAAAAAATAGGCTTGCAGTATTATAATGTGCAAAATATCAGATTACCAAAAATAATGAAGGGACATCCATGAAAGCATAACAGAAGGGAAATCTTTTTGTCAGATGTTGTAATTGCAAGTACCCTAGTAGATATGCATGCAAAATGTGGAAGCATAAACAAGGCTTGTGAATTGTTTTACAAAATGCCTAAAAGAAATGTAGTCTCATGGAATGCCAGGATTGCAGGGTATGTTCAAAAGGGGTTCATTGAAAATTCTTTAGAGACTTTTAAGAAAATGCAACTGGTGGGTGTAAAGATCAACTCCTTAACCTTTGTTAGTATCCTTATTTCATGGGCACAAATGGAAGTTAGGGGAATTTCTGTCAGATGTTATGGATGGAATGCTCTGGTAGACATGTCAGCAAAGTGTGGTAGCATAGACAAAGCATGTGAGCTTTTTGACAAAATGCCTCAAGGTAATGATTGCAATCTATGCACCAAATGGATTTGATGAAAAGGCTTTAAAACTTTCAAGCAATAGCAATTGGTAGGTGTAAAGTCTAATTCCACAACCTTTGACAGTGTCCTCCCTGCATTTGCTAAATCAGAGCTTTGGCACAGGGTATGGACATCCATCAAAAATAATAGAAAGTAAATTTTTTTCAGATGTTGTAATTGCAAGTGACCTAGTAGACATGCGTACAAAATGTGGAAGCATAGACAAGGCATGTCAACTCTTTGATAGAATGTTTCAAGGAGATGTCGCTTCATGGAATGCAATGATTGCAAGATTTCACAAAATGGATTAGTTGGAAAAGGCTTTTGAAACTTTCAAGTAAATGTAATTGGAAGACGTAAACCCAAAATCCATAACCTTTGCCAATGTCCTTCCTGCCTGTGCCAAATGGGTGCTTAGGAATAGAGTATGGACTTCTATCAAAGCATAACAGAAGGGGAAATTTTGTCAGATGTTGTAAAAATTAAAATTAAAAAAAATGTGAACTGTTTGATAGACTGCCTTAGAGAGGCATGTCACAGCAGGGGAATGGCCCCCCTCTCTGGTCTCCCATGTTGTGTGGGAAGACTTACGGCCTCCCCCCTCAAATAATTTTAGTGCCACTTCCAATCACCAAAGCCTTCACAAATATCTTACGCAAAAATTCTCTTTTGAATGATTTTAAATTGTAAAAAAAAAAACTTATGTACAATTCTTTCTTGAATGATATCAAATTGTAAATTAGTTTTTCCTCACAAAAAATTTATGCCCAAATTCTCTTTTTAACATAAATATAGGCTAGTTAAATAATGCAAACAACATATCAAACCACTTATGAATTATTTTAAGACATTTCATCGTAATGAACCCAAAACTAAACAAATTTAGGAAAATAAGGAATGCTCTTACAATTTGCTCCAGCAATCTAACCAAACCCACAAGCGTGTGTCTTTCCTTCATTAATCCTTCCTATTTACAGAGAAATTCTATCTAGAACAATATTTTCCAAGCACATGGTGGAAATTTTAACTCTTTGGAGTCAAGTCTACCCAATAAATGTTTCTTTTCCACTTTGCCAAATTACCATTAATTTATGTGGAAATCCCCATTTCAATATTAAATGTTTGTTTTGAAAATTGACTTGGAAAATGGGGGAGTTGAATCCTCATTTATTTCTTTTTCTCTATGAATACCTTCATCAACACAATTTCTAATCCCTACACATATAAAGGAAACCTTAAGACATTATCCACATTAGAAAAATTTAAGGTTAAATCAATTTTTATTTCTTATGAAGTGTTATAATTAATAAGGCATATAACAATTCCATCTATATAAACTAGGTCTCCATGCTTATTGTCCAAGTGGTAATTTGTAATGATTGAATTTATAAGGACCTGACTCCTTATTAGGAAAATAATACTAAACTTTGAATTTGAAAATCTCAAGGAATTAAAAATTTTGATCTAACAAATGCAAGAAATGCAGATTCGTGAAATTTTACTATTAATTCTAAGAATTGCTCCATAAATGTTATTGTGGTTAGACAACTAGAGCTTAGTTTTATAGAGTCGTCAAGTCCTAAAACGATCACCAATCTTGATCTAGTGAAGAGAGATAGTAAATTTAACAAGATAACTTATAAGGTTAACTAAGCAACACATACCTTAAGTCATACATTACAACCTACATTTCTTTCTGACAACTTGGTTTTTCTCCAGCAATTGTATCCTTTTCATCTACACAAACCAAGTAGACAATCTCATGTTAACATGACTCAGAAATCACTACACAGGCAATTAAGATCATGAGGATAATTATAAAAAACACCCTATATTCGGGGGACCTAAGTATTGGGGGCATCCTTCATCGTCCAGACTGCCTGCATACCCTGTATCTATGGGATCAAGGCCCCCTCCAGATGCTACTGACATGAGGAATGCAAATATGTAGTTATGTTTTGTACTATTGTTAATGCAATTGTGAGTGGGCATCCAACCCTTTCTAGGGTTATTCCCTCCCCCAGACAGTTCTTCATCAGCTACCACCCACTCAGTTGAAATAGGGACAAAAATTAGTCCACTACCAAAAACACCTTAAGGGGTGTTTGTCAATTAGTCCTAGTGTGGAGGAATCCCTATCATGTGTCTACTCATGAAATCTAGTTTATTTCCTCTAGCCAATTAGCTAATTTTGTGACTAAGTCTGTTCCCGATTCCCTAGAGCTTTCTAATTACCAAGATCCATGAAGGTGATGTGAGAGCATATGGTAGATAGAGTTTCTAGATCGGACTTGTTTCCCTATCTAACATTTTACAAGTCATCTCTGATTTAGACTCGTGTTGTCAATAAGCTCCTTTTTCTATTGATAGTTTGAAGGGTTTTCTAAGTGAGCATTTTAGCCTCAATACTTAAAAATTCACATGGAAATCATCATACAACTATTTCGATAGACTTGTCCTTTAGTTAATATTTTTTAATGAGATATTCGAGGAGATTTTCCCTTCCTATGGATTTAGCTTCAACATATCCCTTATTACTCCATGAAAATTTAGAGGGATGGTGCCCATACGTCATTGTTGCAGCTATGTTAGGTGTGAGGTACTTGGTTCAACGTGACGGCATTACCCATAAACGTGACAAAGAGGTACCGTAAAAACTAAACATTGCAGTTTGTTTGAGTTTGAACATATGTTTACAAGTTTACCTATCTATTAGAAAAGAAAAACTTGCATAATAACTAATAAAGTAATTGACAAAGGAAAGACACGTCTCTAAATCATAATGCAAGTAAATTATAGTAAAGATGCTTGATCATTTGGCTTATATGTAATGAATAGTACTAGAGAAGATACTTAATCAATTTCATCAATTCATATTTGTATGTAACATAACTAGAAAAGATACTCTATCAGTAATATATGCAAAGATTCAGTCTTGGAAAAACAAATAAATCTTGATAACTTATTTTGTCATACATAAATAGACTTTATTCAAAAAGTAAAGAATTGATACAGTTTCTTACATGATCATTTCAAACTTACTTTTAAATTGAAACCAATAAGGACTTAAAAAAAGTTGTAAAATAAGACATATCTCTCAATAAGAGGTTTATTTAAAACTCCCTAATTGGGTTTATACTTTAATAAAACTAATTAATCTCCATTGTTAATAAAATTACACCAATAAATAAATACATTATAACAATAATATTCTAACATCTTTATTGGAAATATCATTTTATGATTGAACTACTTATGAATCACAAGACAACTATAGTACTTGAATGATTAACCCTGAACATATTTATGATCTATGAATTCATAATAATACTTTTCTTTAACTTAATCAATTCGAAAAGAATAATCCTTGAAAGGTACTTAGTGAATAAAGATCATAAAGATCTAGTCTAGTACAATATAAGGAATTATTGATAACTAAATTGTTGAAAATAAACATTGTTCAATAGTATAGTACAAAAAACAATTCCTTGTGTAATCATTTCAACTTACTTATATTTGAGAATGGATAAGAATTTATGATATTTGAATCTCAATAAGTTTCTCAACTTAAAATTTTCTAAATGTTAACCCTATTAGTCAAACAAATTATCCTTCTTTCCATAAGTCATATTGGATGAATCTTTGATAACTTATTTGAGATAAATGAAGTTGTTCTAAATCACTATGTTTTCAATTTATACCTCCTAGTATCCCTTAAGATTTGACAATTACTTATGCAATCATGATTTATTTCCAATTATGATTCTTACTTTAATCTTATAACTGTGTATGAGGAAAAATTGATTAATGATAAACTTAAACAAATCAAAAACCTAATAACATAAAGAGAACCGATCTAAATAAAAGCCATTATTAATAAATCAATAAAACATGAAAGCTTTTACCAAAATCTGTATTATTCCCTTTGGATTGAATGTGGATTGCTCAATATTGTTGTGAAACCATAGTTGCAACAAGCAAGTGTAGTGCTCAAAACATCGATGTTAAGAGATCGTAAAGTTGCTCAATCGATGCGATGTATGCTCAAAGCGCTGTTAAGTATGCCTGAGAATAAGTGATCAAAGAGAGGTTGTGAAGGAGATGAGGGGGGTTTATATAGGTTTCAATGAAGATCGATCAATGGTCTAGATAATTCAGAAGAATCAGTGGAGGAGACCACTTGAAGAATGTGCAACGAATAAGAAGAAGACAAGTGTCACACAAAAGCTATTTTATTTGAGTTAAACACTTTCTTTTCTAAATATAAGACATGCTTTTCATAAATTAGAAATTTTTTTCTAATTTAAGAGAAATTGATAAAAACAAGGTTGAGTGAATAGATAACTCAACTTTAGATTTGTTTTTGCATGATTTGAGAGAAATTATTTAATTGTGTGTGCATGGAGAAGAAGACTTATTTTTAGAAGATTTGAAAGATATTTGTAGATAAGAAAGTAAATTAAATAAATAAATTTATTTAATTGTTGTGCATGATTTGGAAGAATAAATAAAATATTTGATTTATTTTATTTTTGGAGAATGAGAGGATTTAAATAAATTTGATTTGATTTATTTAAATTTGGAAGAATGAATTTGATTTTATTAAATAATTAGGAATTATTTAATTGTAGGATAAGATAGAATTTGTGATGAATTAATTAAATAATGGGATTTATTTAATTAATGGAGACTTGAGATTTGGAAAGAAGATAATGATTTAATTAAATAATTAAAATTATTTAATTGTGGAAGAATAATAGAGGAATTTAATTTAATTAATTAAATAAAGGGAATTTATTCAATTAATGTCAAAATTATGCGATCTGGAAGAATTTGATGAAATTAATTAAATAATTAGATTATTTAATTAACGTTGAAATGTAGGTGATGCTCCAGATTAGACGAAATGCAAGTAGGGCGACGACTTGGTCATTTTACGGTGTCTACATTTTGCCCCTCTTTGGTGCAATGCAGTTTGTAGCATTGCGTCAAAGAAAATAATTGTTGAAGATGTGATATAATTCATTGATGCCCCAATGTAGGTAGCTACCCCAGTGGATGCCCCCTCGAGCGGGAAGGCAGGGAAGTGACAGAGGAATGGTGTTGACGCTCGACTAGAAGATTGTGCGACAAGGTGAGAAGAAAAAAGCAGAATGTGGTGGGAAGAAAAAGAAAATGAGGGAGGGATGCTATAAATAGGTCCCATGGGGACCACAATCCTCATTTGCACCCTAAGAGCTTTTAAATTTAGAGAGTAGAGTCTCCAAACTTAGGGTGAGAGAGTTGAGTGACAGGAGCTGACAGCGAGGAGAGATGCCGATTCCAGCACACAGGCATCGGGCGAAGCTAGTGCAGACGTATAGAAGGCCAACAGGAGCTCCAGCAGCAGTAAGTGGTCGAAAACCCCATTATATTTTGTCGCTTTAGGGTGGTTTAGGGCTAGGTCTAGGGAGGTTGATTAGGTTAGCCAAAAGCGCTTTAGGGTATCGTGGCGCTAGTGGTAGTCAGTTAAAGCACTTTTGGCATGCCTCAGCGCGGTTGGTAGGTAAGTGCAGCGCATTTGGTAACAACGCAGCGTGGTTGGTTTTGAGGTAGCGCCACAGCGCTTTTGGTAGGATGTCACAACGCGGTTGGGTAGAAAGTGTAGCGCTTTTGGTAGGATGCTGCAGCACTGTAGGGAGGGGAAAGAAGAAATCAGGTTGCTTTTGGATGTACAGAGAGGCATGGTTGGAAGCAGAGTGAGGCATGTTTGAAAAACAAGTCGTGGTTGGGGGAGCTAGCCCAGTGCTACTGTAGAAGCAGTCAGGCACTTATGGTAGAATAGGGCAGCGCTGTTGTGTAAAACAAGGCGCTTTTGGGTAGCTGATAGAAGGAACCTAGGTAAGGGGGATTGAAGGGTTGACTACCCTAGATAAAAAAAAAGGGTTGGATAGAATAGAAGCAGATAGGAGTTGGGGGATATGATAAAAAAGAATTGACAAGTGGTTTGTTGTGGATGCAGAGGATTATGTCGCCACTGATGTCGCGGGAGTGACACCACCCGATAGCACATGAGGTTGTATAGCGGACGTGGGAGGAGGATGCGTTCCTAGAGCATGCAGGTTTATGGTATGTCGCACATTTGACACACATTAGGGCAAATCTCGCTCTAGTGATAGCAGTTGTGGAGAGATTTCATAGTGAGACAGGCTCGTTACACTTTCTGACAGGGGAGGCGACAGTGACTTTGGAGGATGTGTATCGCATCCTGAGGATTCAGATTGACAGGGAGAGAGTGGACTTTGACCTAGCGCGGGGAGAGGTAGGCATGGTAGAGGTATTCTACATAGATGACCTCAGGATAGACGATGGAGAGATTCGATGGGCAGATGTCCCGAGACTCTACGACAGGATCAGGTGGATAGTGTCCTCATTGATAGGCAGCTTCCTCTGCCCTGACAGGAGATCTAGAGGATTATCAGTGGGCTGGGGCACTGTGTTATCAGGGATGTTCACACATGACATTCAGTATGCATGGGGCCCTTGTGTGCTAGGGCAGTTGTATCGAGACATGCACCACTGCGTGTATAGGAGAGGCAGGAGTCTATCAGCAGGGGTGACTTTGCTATAGGTGTGGGCGTGGGAGCATATCCCAGTTATCCAACCTATAACATAGCGCCAGTAGGCCAGGGGGAGCCATACACATTTTTGTATGAGGGAGTGATTACACACTGGAGACTGGGATCTATTAGCGATTGGAGGTTGCAGATCGATAAGATGGACCTTTTTGTGTGGAGGCCATGGTTACTTTGTGAGGAGTGGGAGGATGAGCACGGGTAGTAGATGTACTGTAGACAGGCTCAATATCTGTTCGGGAGATGGACAGACGCGATAGAGAGGTACCTGCCAGAGCAGGTACTCAGGCTGTTTGGGTTACCACAGGGACTACCAGTGGGGGAGGTGACACATGTTAGGATGCGAAGGGAGGTTGGAGACTGGGATGCCAAGATTCCAGTGGCTACAATATTGGCAGAGGTACAGGGACTTGTCCTTGTGAGATGGGATTGGGATATAGGACTGGCCAATCCAAGGACACTACCTGAGTATGATAGCTACTGGCAGACACACAAGCCAGTGCGGTTGACGACACCAGGGGTGGCAGGGGTAGTGGGGGAGGTACTAGTCCCTGGTGCAGAGGCCAGGATCAGACACCAGGCTAGAGCGGCCAGACAGCAGGTAGTGGGAGAGGCCAGCGGCCAATAGGTAGACGTAGAGATGGTGGAGGAGGAGGAGCCAGTGGTAGAGACAGATTTGGAGAGAGCTGAGCATTTATTACAGTAGGAGACAGCTCAGAGGACTCGATTAGAGCTCTAGATGGTGCAGCTGAGGAGAGACAGGGATTTAGCTAGGGTGGAGGCGAGACAAGCTGAGGCCCTAGCATAGGTGTAGACATAGGTGGCAGCAGCAACACAGACAGCCCTGGCACACTTACAGGCAGGTATGCAGGTACAAGTACAGGCCCAGGTGTAGGCACAGGTACAGGCCTAGGTGCAGGCAGCACTATAGGCCCAGGCACAGGCAGCACCTGCACCGGTAGGGGATGATGGGCAGCTAGCCCAGACTATGTGGGAGAGGGATGCAGAGGCACAGCTGCCACTGACAGTAGAGGCCACACTTCACAGAGTTAGACGGGAGAGAGATGAGGCATGCCGCACACTGGGTGCCAATCAGAGGACCCTATACAGTGAGCTCGTCTGGGTGCAAGGAGAGCTAGTATCAACAGGCAGAGAGGCTAAGTATTACAGGGGTCTCTATGCGGGTGCAGTGCTAGTGGCATAGCGAGAGTCGAGCTATCGAGAGAGGAGCAGGTCTGGAGCATCCAGGTCCCGCAGGACAGGACAGTCACTATCCTCAGTTAGAGGACCAGTCACGATGCCAGGGGGAGGAGGACTAGCAAGGGGACCATCTGGGGGACCTGTACCAAGTACAGGCAGAGGATAGGGGCCACAACAGGAGGGCAGCTATACCCGCTAGGGCATGCACATGTATATTGTATCATATTTGTACCATACTTGTATCACGATAGATACTTGTACATTATACCATTTGTATTATTTTGGGCAGATGCCTGCATGCATCCTGATGTATATTTTGCAAGCTCTTGATAGCCTTGATGTACTATATTAATGTATATAGATTATTGATGTAGACACAGACATTTTGTATTATGATGACCTTTATATGAGATATATGATGATCTATTCGGCTCACTGTTGTTCATGCTTTTGTGTATGCATTCCTTGATATCATGGATGTGATGATATGTATGTATGGTTATAGATTCATGTGATGACATATGTTGCTTATATGATGTTTATAGATGTATGATGATAGAGATGTACGATGATATAGATGTGATGACTAGTGATATCTGACATGTGGGTTTTGCAGATATGCACTAGAGAGAAGAACAGGAGGAGATGGGAGACAGAGACTGTTGATTGATCACTGCAATGAAAATGATATAAAGGTTGTGGGATGGATGAATGAGCTTGTTGCAATGGTTTCACATTTGTATATAAAGAGAAATCCTTATTTTTGATATGGCACGTGGATAGTTTGCCACCAAGGTATAAATGACCAAGGTGCTGTGATATCCGAATGCGTGGATGTTGACTCTACAAGCAAGTGGTTTGAACTTAGATCCCTTAGACATAATATGACCTTGTTGGTACATGTGAATGAGCCATAGTCTTGAACATAAAATAAACTTCAACACATGTAAATGCAAGGAGAGTATTAAATATGTAAGATGCTAGGTCGTAAGACACACAAGAAAAATATGATGTTAAGAAAGATGCTAAAGATCATTCCTTAAACACGGCACACAAAAGCAATGACTATGCCCCCAATCCATACTGCATTGCAACATACCAAGATTATAGATAAATAAAGGTAGCTTTGAGAAGGTAATGGATAAAGGAACAAAAGATAAACCATAACACAAATTGACTGACTTACAAAGTAAACATACAGCCAACATATTCTCTTGCCAAAGAGGTTGCTCAGGATAGATTGGATAGGAAAGATAATAGCCTTATCGTAGGAACTATGTGTCTGTTAAAGGGGGCTATCTACCTAAAAGACAATGTCTCGCTGCAGGAAATGCCACATGTCGCAGGAGATGCGTGCGTTGGTCTCAACAATGGAACACTACGCAAAAGACAAACCTATGGATCTGGTGCTTTGGTTAAGTGGTACTTAGCTGATGTTGGCAATCGGTATGCGGGACAGTAGATGACTCTGGAAGGAAGCTGCTTTGCTTCGAGTTTGTTAAGGACTTTTGCTTTAAAAGGATGCGCTAGCTTGCTGCTTGAGTTAGTCAAGTTAAGGCGAAATGGATTTTGATAAACGGAAGACCAGAAAGGTGACACACTAATGGATTGGGGTGGGTGGAGAATGATGAATCGTATGTGCCTAAGTACTAGATACATCCTTCATATTCCAAACTGCCTACATACCCAGAATCCACGGGATCAAGGCACTTTATGAGGAAAGATGAAAATGATAAATATGTAGTTCTGGATAGAGTGATGAGATGGGTCAAGGTGGAAGGGGGAGATCTTATGTACTTGAGTACTAGAAACTTCCTTCGTATTCTAGACTGCCTACATACCCATATCCATGGGATCAAGGTACTTTAAGATTGAGAAGATGATAATATGTACTTCTGGTTGGTGTGATGATGTGGGAAAAGTGTTGAGAAGATAACAGCCTTATCGTAGGAGTGATGTGTCCATTAAAGGGTGTTACCTGTGAACAATGAGAAAGAGATTGAAGTGTGCATTGTGAACCACGAACAAGGAACCAATCCTAGACCTAAGTTAAGGAAAGAGTTTCCCCCATTCTGGTAGAGGAAACTGCATGGGTGACTGCCGAAGAAGACACAGAAAGCTTTGACCTAGGACAAGACAGTGTTAACTATAGACATAGATCAAGACATGGGGAGATGATGATGGACATTGACAAATTTCCAAGCTATACTAGATAGGGAGGCGGAAATGCAAACAAGGTCAATGGTTTTATTATGGATGGATGGAAATTGCACTGCAAACTGGACATGGAGTGGACAGGACTCAATAGACAATGGGTACTGACTCTACACATAGCATCTGTTTGCCAGGTTTTCACTATGGTACTTACCCAAGGCGCCCGTTTGCTAGGTTTTCACCAGAGGATGGATTTTTTTTGGATTTTTTTTTTTTTTTGTTTTTTTTGTTGTTTTTTTTTTTTTTGGAATACTCTGAGGACCAGGCATAGAACTTCTTGAGATGGACACTATTAAGTGGCTCATCTAGAGGAATGCCATCAAGTGTAGCTAAAGTATAAGCTCCTGATCCATATGCTGCTGTCATAATAAAGGGACCTAACCAATTAGGCTCAAACTTGCCCTTCTTTTCTCGATCTACTTGATTTCTCTAATTCTCTTTAAGTAAAAGATTACCAACTTGAAACTGTCTTTCTTTGATCTTTTTGTTGTAATTACGCCGGAGGTGGTTTTGATAGACATGGAGATGATTAAGTGCGGCAAGGCGCCTCTCATCTAGTAGTTCAAGCTCAGCTAATCTGGAAGTGTGACACTCATCTCCACCGATCAGGTCCTACATAGATACTTTGAGGGATGGGATCTTGACCTCTATAGGTAGGATGGCTTTAGAGCCATAGACCAAGGCATAGGGTGCGGCACCAGTTGGTGTTCTGATACTAGTGCGGTAGGCCCATAGGACACGATTGAGTTGCAAGTGCCAATTACGACCAGCTTCATTGACTATTTTCTTGAGGATTTTGAGAATGGTTTTATTGGAAGCCTCAGCTTGGCCGTTACTTTGCGGATAGTAGGGAGTTGAAAAGCGATGTTGGATATTGTATTATGTGCACAAGGCATGGACATCTTGATTCTTGAATGGTCTCCCATTATCAGTGATAATGGCTTGGGGAATACCATACTGGCATATGAGGTAGTTTAGAATAAACTTGGCTATTTGCTTACCGGTGATATAGGTCATAGGAATGGCTTCCACCCACTTCATGAAATACTCAGTGGCGGTAATGATAAACTTGTGGCAATTGGAGGAGGAAGGGTGGATTTGTCCTACGAGGTTGAGACCCCATTGAGAAAAAGGCCATGGAGTTGTCACAGGTTGTAATTCATGAGCTGGTGCGTGAATCAAATGTCCATGCTGCTGACATTGTAGACACTTCTTAGCAAAATGTGCAGCATCTTTCTCTATTGTATGCCAGTAATAACCAGTTCTGAGTATCTTCTTAGCAAGATTAGGACTGGTAGAATGTGCACCATAGACACCTTCGTGTATGTCTCATAAGGTAGCCTCAGCTTCTTCTGTATTAAGACATCATAAGAGGATACCATCGAGACTCTGACGATATAGTGTATCACCCAGAATGATGTAACAGGAGGATTGACAGATAAAGGTTTTGCGTTGGGTGGATGATAGGTCAGGGGGAAAGGTTTTGTTCATGAGGTATTCATAGATATCTTCGTACCATGGGGAATTGGGACCAACAAGTTCGCAAATGATTTCAGTAACAGGAACATCAACGGCTGGTATCAACAATTGCTCGATCAAGAATTCACACTTCTGTGTATTTGTAGGCATGTCAATCAATGATCCTACAGAAGCCATAGAATCCGTAGCTTTGTTATGCTCTCTTGGAATTTGCTCAAATGTGATGCTAAAAAAATGTGGTTTGTAGGCATCCACTAGTTGCTTGTAGGGGACTAACTTTTCATCTTTTGTTTGGTACTCATCTGTGACTTGGTGAATGACTAACTGTGAGTCTCCATATACTTGTAATTCTGTGATGTCCCATTGAATTGCTGTATTGAGACCTATGAGGAGTGCTTCATACTCGGCTATGTTGTTGGTGCAAGGGAATGCAAGCCAATATGACTTTGGAATGTAGTCATTTTGAGGTGTGATGAACAAGATGCCGGTCCCTGATCCATGCTATGTGTAGGAACCATCAAAGTACAACTTCCACATTATTGAGTTGGAAAGAGTGAACAGATTCTCATCTGGAAAGTCTGCTACCATAAGGTGTGTATCTGTCATGGGTGCTTCTGCTAGTTGATCTACTAGTGCTTGTCCTTTGATTGCCTTACGATCCATGTACTCAATGTCGAACTCACTAAGGATCATGACCCATTTAGCTAGTCTGCTTGTAAGAGCTACTTTTGCTAGTAGATACTTCAAGGGATCAATTTTGGCTATAAGATTTGTGTGTTGGTTCAACATGTAATGCCGCAACTTTTGGGAGGCAAACACTACTGCTAAACAAGCTCTTTCCATCGGTGAATAATTGAGTTCATATCCCACCAACGTTCTACTGATATAGTAAATTGCATGCTCTTTTCCTGTTTCATCATGTTGTGCTAGCAAGGCCCCTAGGGCCAAAGTTGTAGTTGAGATGTATAATATCAAAGGTTTATTAGTAACTGGTGAAACCAATACAGGAGGTGTAGCTACATACTCTTTGAGCTGATCAAATGCTGCTTGACACTTATAATTCCATTTAAATGAGACATCCTTTAGGAGCAAGTGTTGAAATGGTTGACATTTATCTGCTAACTATGAGATAAAACACCTGATGGATTGCAACCTTCCTTGGAGGCTCCTTAATGCTTTAAGGTTCTTTGGTGGAGGCATCTCTACTATAGCCTTTACCTTTGCTGGATCTACTTTGATGCCTCTACGAGATACAATGTATCCCAATAGCTTCTTGATGTGACACCGAAGACACACTTCTTTGGATTGAGGTGCACTTGATATTTCTCGAGCCTATCAAAGATCTATCCTAGAACTTGTATGTGATCTACCCTAGAAGATTTAGCTAGTATGTCATCCACATAGTCCTCCATGATGTGATGAAAGAGGTCATGGAATATCACCGTCATTGCTCTCTGATAGGTTGCTCCCGCATTCTTTAGACCAAATGGCATGACACACCAACAATAGTTACCCCAAGGGTAGGTAAAAGTTGTTTTATGTTGATCTTCTTCTGCTATCCTTATCTGATTGTAGCCTGAGAATCCATCCATGAGAGAAAGCATTTCATGACCTGCTGTCAAATCTACTATAATATCAATGTTTGGTAGTGGAAAGTCATCTTTGGGACATGCTTTGTTAAGATCTCTGAAATCATTACACATGCAGATGCGCCCATTGGGTTTAGATATAGGTACAATGTTGGAGACCCAATCTGAATAGTCAATAGGTCGTATGAACTTTGCATCTAACAACTTCTGTATTTCCACTTTCACTAAGAGAGCTATTTGTGGGTGCATCTTCCTCAACTTTTGCTTGACTGGTTTAACTTTTGGATCAACAGTGAGATAGTGAACAACTAGCTTGGGGTCTAGCCCTAGCATATCAGCATAGGTCCATGCAAAGTTGATGGTTCTCTGTAAGAAGAATGTGTTAAGATTCCTATGCTCTGTTTCTGATAATGATGCTTCTAGAAATGTGGTCTTCAGATTTTGTTCTATGCCAAGGTTTATCTCTGTAGAATCTTCCACTAGGAGAGCTGACTTCTCTTGATACTTAGATGGTAGGGGAAGGTCAAATCTTCCATCCTTAGGTGCCACAGTTGGGTTTTCACCTTTGGATATGTCCTTTATTTTTACTATTTTGTGATCAGGAGGTGCCACAATGTGGTTTTCACCTAGAGATCCTTCTTTATTTTTACTTTTGCGACTAGAGGATTTGGCATTCTCACCAAAATAAGCTATTGGCTTTAGTTCCATTACAAAACCTGCGTTATGATCGCCAAGAGGGATACCTTTCCAAAGTCCCATGAACTCAGCTAGAGCTTCGCCATTCTGAAATACATCTATAACGGGGGACCCTTGTTGGTCCCAATCGATAAGTTCAGGGTAGACAAGTGTTACATTCTAGGTGTTGGTGGTGGAGGTTAAGGATACAACAGATAGCATAAAAATGGAGGATTCTGCGAATAGGTTGGTCATGTGGAGGGAAGAGTCATCGATGATATCCTCCGTAGACGTCGAAGCGACGGGAAAAGTGTCAGCTACCTCGTCGAGGATATACTTGATGTCCAAGGCACGCGGTACCTTCTTACCAAATCCTAATCCCTTCTTGTCTAGTTTCTTTGTCACAACAATGGGTTCCATAGTTCCTTGATTCTATTTCCGAAGGCCACCTTTGCCTTTATAGCCCATGTTTTTTACTATTCTTAAGCCATTGCCGTATTGCTTGACTGGTATTGTGACTGGTTCTTTCTCCTTATAGAGCCAAGAAGAAATATCTTCAATAGTTTCCTCTTCCAATAACCATCCCTGTTGGAATTGGGTTAGGAATCCTGGGGGAGGAATAGCTACTTTTTTGGTTACTTTGGCAGTGGGTGGTTTGCCGTAAGATTTTGAAGATAAAGGCATCCACGCTACACAACAAGATTTTGAGATATCATAAGATCCAAAGCCTATATCATGGATGTGAGCCTTGATCTCAGGTAGAGGATTTGGGTTACTTGTAGAGGCTTGCATCAAAGTTTCAGGATCAACATATAGTGGGGATTCAAGGGCTTTTTCATTGTTAGGCACCTGGTTGCAATTCTTATAACTACCTTACAAGACACGGCAGAATTCAAAAGGATTGGGGTCTCCTGGGATAGTGATCTCCGTACCATTGTATGGGAACTTTAGAGATTGATGATATGTGGAGGGAACATCTTTCATTGCATGGATCCATGGGCGACCTAGGATAATGTTGTAAGGTAGTTCAATATCAAGGACTTGACACCTAGTTTCAAGCATGACAGGGCCTAGTTGTATAGGCAAGTCGATAACACCTTCTGAACGGCATTCTACATCATCATATCCCTTGATTGTAATACTTTGATCATTGTTGACATGATCCTCAGAGTATCCCAATTGCTTAAGTAACTTTAAAGAACATATGTTGAGACCAGCACCACTATCTATGAGGATGCGTTTGATTTTGCGCTTATGGATGAGAACTTCAATATGAAGGTCATCATTGTGACAAGGATCATGGGAACCAAAGACTCTTGGAGAGCTTTTTCTAGCACTACTCTATGTGCAGGTGATGACCGTAGAAGGTCCAAAATAGAGATTTGTGCTGGCGTTTTCCCTAAATATTTGACAAGATTATAATCAGATTGAGCTGGAAGACTGGGTGTAGGACCAAGAATGGTGACATAACCACGGTGAGTTGTAACAGTGCAATCTATAGATTTGCCTTTGATTGTGAGGGTAGACACTCAACTCTCTTCAAAACAACCTACAATGGAATCAAAGGAAGTGGAAGCATGATTGATACCCTTACCTCTATCCTGAGGAGGAGGTGGACCATGATGAGGGAATGGTTCCTTGTACATATCGAGATCTTTATTAGTGTGATGAGCTGGTGGTTCATTCTCAAAAGTGATTTGGTTGCCTTCGATGAGATTTTGGATTAGGTGCTTGAGCTTCATGCATGATGCAGTTCGATGCCCTTTTCTCCTATGGAATTCACAGTATTCATTTTCTCTATACTGCATAGTTTTGTAAACAGGTTCACCATATGGGGGAGTATTCGGTAAGGTGATGAGTCCTTTCTGTAAGATCTGTTGTAGGACTGACTCTATAGGTACTCCCAAGGGAGTGAATTGGCGTCGCAGTGGGTAATCTTGTTGATGTCACTCTTGTTGTCGTTGTTCTTGATTTTGATATGGTTGCCGTTGTTGTTACTGTTGTTGAGGTGGAGCTTAACTTGGTTTGGAGAGCTGCAGTGGTGTTTGCAATGTTTGGACATGTTTAGAATCGACCACCCCATCATTGAACATATTTTTGTTCTTATTCCAAAACTTAGGTTTATCGTTTGATTGTTGATGAGGAGTGTTGTCTTTCGTGTCTTTAAAGATTTTGACCACACCCTTAGCAATGAGGGCTTTTTCAATGTTGATTCCCTTGTATGTGATTTCTTCAAAGGTTGTAGCACTAAGAATTTGCAAATGGAAACCTAACTCTTGGTTGAGGTTTTACACAAATATGCTAACAAGATGTTTCTCCAGAATCTTGAAAGGGAATTTGCTAGCCATTTGTCTCCATCGTTGGAGGAAAGAAATGAAAGTTTCACCATTTTTCTGTTTATTGTTGCATAGATCGGTCATGGAAATCTCATGCTCTGCGTTGTAAGAAAAATGGGTGGCAAATTTCTTTGCTAGCTCATTGAAAGACTTGATACCCGTAGGTAAGTGTGAGAACCATTCTATAGCCTGACCTCCAAGACTGTGAGGAAAGAGATGCATAAGATACGTGTTGTTATGTGAGACCTCGAAGCAAGCAAGATAGAATTCCCTGAGATGGTCTTTTGGGTCACCTTTACCTTTGTATTTATCGAACTTGGGAATAGTGAAATTTTGAGGAAAAGGGATCATTGGTAATGACCAATCAAAAGGATAAGGACACACTTCTTCTAAAGAGAAGGTCTTCTTGGTGTGGCCAAATGTAAGATCAGATAGCTGTTGTTGCACTTCCGCAATTTTTAGCTCCATCGCTGTGGGAGGAGTTGGAAGCATCTCCTGTTGTCCAAGAAGTGGTTGTTGATGCCCATATGGAAGATTGTAGTGTAAGCCATGAACATTGGTGTTATAAGGGTTGTAAGATTGGTTGGGGTCGTATGTGTTGTACGTTGGGTTGAGATTGCGTTGGAATTGGATGCTTTGATGAGGAGGAGGTGGGGGTGGCGCTAGGTAAGAATGTTGGCTTTGTGATGGTTGGAGAAAAAAATTGGGTGGAGGAAAGCTACAGTGTGTTTGATTAGGTTGCGATGGCAGCACATAGCTTTGGGAAACTTGATGTTGGGAATGTTGACGGTGGCTAGGCAATGTGTCAAAGAAATTTAGCAAGGATGAATGTAACAGAGGAGGGACATAGGTAGAAGTGATTTGCGATGGTTGATTGGGTATGAGCGTAGAACAATTTTGTGGGGGGGGCTGCATGACTCTAATTGGTTGAGAGACATGGAGGTTTGATGATATGGGAGGTGGTATGTGTTGAGACCCTTGTTGCATGGCTACATAGTTGTTCCCTGGATTGTAATTTGGTGGGAAACCTATTCGTGATGGGGTAACCAAGATTCTACTTGCGATTGGTGTGGATACTTTAGGAGGTGGTTACATATTCGATTGAACTAAGGTGGCTTGCTTAGCTAGCTCCGCTTGTCGTTGGATAGTTTCTTGTTGATTTTTGTGGATCTCCATAGGAGTCAGAAGCGGTGAAATGGTCCTCTTTCCTGTTGGGTTTTGAAAGAGGGGATTCTTATACTGCGAGCTTGGTTCCGGCAAAGGCGTGGTCACTGTTGACATGGTTTGCACCACTTGTATGGTGTCTTGGTTGTTGTTAGGCTCACTAAGCGTGGATAGATCAAAACCTTTGGGTAATTTGGCTTCTTGCTCTGCTAGCAATCGAAAGAAATGATCTTGGTTCTCACTAAGGATTTTGTCAAAGGCAGCCACGGCTAGAGGATCTTGTATAAATTCATCAAGATCTTGCTCATCTTCTTGAGAGGATTGACCTATTTCAAAGTGTCACTCTTCTTGAGATGGGGCTAGATCTTCAGTATAGCCTCGTGGCACAAAATCCTGAGGCATGCCGGTAGTATAGTGAGGAATGCTTACCAAAGGGACCCCTTCTTCCTGAGATGGTACTTGATCAATAGTATAACCTTGTGGAACAAAATCCTGAGGCATATCGATGGTATAGTGAGGTGTACTTATCAAAGGGACCCTACCTTTTTAAGAATTGCTTGGTTGGTCAAGGTGCAGCATGCTGGGAGAATTAGTAGATCTTTCCGCGGGTGTTCTAGGGGTAACCTTGGGAATAATGTTGAGACGGCCTGATTGTGGTGTGTGAGGAGGTGATTTGTGCTTCCTAGGGACAACTTGCTTGGACTTTATAGTTTGCTGGAGCCTAGTGGTTACCATGGAATACACTGGGACAAAAGGTAATGCTAGGATTCTGCTTGGTGTTTTGAGAAAAAGACAAACTCTGATGCACAAGTAACTGGACCAAAGGTGCTATACTGTTTGACCAGAGGCGCAAGACTGTGCAACCAAAAGCGTGCTACTGTTATACCAAAGGCGATGGACTGAGCTACCAAAGGCGAGGTACTGATATACCAAAGGCAAGCTACGGAGACCAAAAGCAAGCTACTGTTATACCAAGGGCACTGAAGTAGGGTTGCCAGAGGTGAGGTACTATTATACCGAAGGCGTTCTACTGTTCTACCAAAGGCAAGCTGCTGTAATACCAAAGGCACTGAAGTAGTGTCTGATGCTTCTACAAGACAAATTTTGATAGATTTGGTTATGGTTTTAATTGGATTTATCTTTGGCAAGAGAAAACACAACAAACAAGTGGTCAAAAAAGGACTGACACAACAGATAGTGTATGTTCGAGGCTCACAAAAAAGCCCAATGTTTGCACAAGTATAAGACAATTGCAATCAATAACAAGCACTTTTTATCCCTAGAGACAAGGTTTCATTGCGGTAGATCAGCTCACAGCTTAATACTCCGTCGATAAAAATATCATTTCATAAAGGTGTCAGATATTTAGTATCTTTGCGAGAGATGATAGGTAGGGATATCTCACCCTCCCCTTGGAAAGTTCAAGTAGGTCACATGAGCTTTATGGCCAAGGGAATACTATCTCTTCTCAAGGGCTTAAATCGATTCCCCTTGCATTGATGATTACCGCAATGTTCGGAGGTAGGTCGGGTAGTCACTAACTAAAATGGTTCTTAGTAACTTTGAGGGACCAACGCCTTACGAGCAATGCAACAAGCTACTAAAAGCTTAACCAATCCTACTAAGAGTATCAAACACTTTGCTCAATGTGAAAATTGTTTCCACAAAGAGCTAGTATGCCTCTTTTCAGTTTGGCACCACAAGGTAAGGCTGACATCGTTAGGACTTGGCTTTCGCCTTATCCCTCTTATATAGCAATTCAAAGGAAAACTCCGCTTAGGGTTGTCCCTTTTGGATGAAGTGCAATCCAAAAGCAGGCCCTTCTAAAGGAAGTACTGAAATGTAAGAGCAAGCATGTCAAACAAAGGTTCAATTGTCCCGTTATAAGAAAAATAAGGTGCAACTAAATTAGGCACACACACGTTTGTAGTTGTCAATTGTCCCTTATGAAATTGGAGTGTTTTGGCATTCATGTCCATTGTCCCTTAGAAAATTGAGGTGTTTTCGCATACATGTCCATTGTCCCTTAAGAAAAGCAGTATGTTCCTAAGACTTAAATTGCCGAAATGATTTGTTCAATTATCCTTTAAGAAGGCAATGTGTTTCTAAGACTTAGTGGGATAAATCAAGATTTCTTCAATGCTCATCCTACATGAACATGTTAAACACACCTATTTGCTCTGTGTGAGTAGTAAGAAACTGCAACAAGTCAGTTAGTTCCAAAAAAATTCACAAGTTAGCAAAAACAAATCAATTTAACCAAAAGCAAGCTACTGTTATACCGAAAGCACCTTACTATGATACCAATAGCGATGTGTTGAAAACTAGAAGCGTAGTAAAATAATACCAGAAGCACTGAAATAGATCCAGAAGCACTGTACTATGATTCTAAAAGCGTGATACTGTATAGCCTAAAGTACTGCGCTGTCTCAGATCACAAAAAGGTTAGCTTTTGTCAAAATAACCAGATCCAAATGAGATTTCATGATTGATCTACTATTCTGAGAAGTAATATCTGATAGATCTATATCATGAAATCCAGAAAACTCAGAAGGTGTAGTAACACAATAGATTAACTCAAATATCAAAGATACTCCTAAATAAGTCAGCTTAGGAAGTATCAAAAGAGGGTTGAAAGACAAATATAACAGCTTGTTAGATAAATCAAAAGATATGTAGCGAATAAAACCTTGCAAAAACGGTCAGAAAACCCAATTAGCCAAAAGCACTTAACGATACTACCGGGAGCGCCATGTTGTTTTACCAAAAGCGTCGCTCTGTGCTACCAGAAGCGCCGCAGTGCCCTCGAGGGCACTGTATTATGCCTCCAAGAGCACTTAGGATACTGCCAAAAGCACTTTTCTGTGTCTTTTGCATTGTACCGTACTGTAACTTCAAAAAGAATCAATTTCTCAAAGAAAAAGAGGGATTAGTGCATCTCATCGGGCGTGCTAGAATGTGTATGAGGAAAAATTGATTAATGATAAACTTAAGCAAATCAAAAACCCAATAACATAAAGAGAATCAATCTAAATAAAAGCCATTATTAATAAATCAATAAAACATGAAAGCTTTTACCAAAATCTGTATTGTTCTCTTTAAATTGAATGTGGATTGCTCAATATTGCTACAAAACTATAGTTGCAACAAGCAAGTATAGTGCTCAAAAGATCAATGTTAAGAGATCGTAAAGTTGCTCAATCGATGCGATGTATGCTCAAAGCGCTGTTAAGTATCCCTGAGAATAAGTGATCAAAGAGAGGTTGTGGAGGAGATGAGGGGGGTTTATATAGGTTTCAATGAAGATCAATCAATGGTCCAGATAATTCAAAAGAATCAGCGGAGGAGAACAGTTGAACAACGTGCAACGAATAAGAAGAAGACAAGTATCAGACAAAAGCTGTTTTATTTGAGTTAAACACTTTCTTTTCTAAAGATAAGACATGCTTTTCATAAATTAGAAAGTTTTTTTTCCTAATTTAAGAGAAATTGATAAAAACAAGGTCGAGTGAATAGATAACACAACTTTAGATTTGCTCTTGCATGATTTGAAAGAAATTAAATAATAAATTATTTAATTGTGTGTGCATGGAGAAGAAGACTTATTTTTAGAAGATTTGAAAGATATTTGTAGATAATAAAGTAAATTAAATAAATAAATTTATTTAATTGTTGTGCATGATTTAGAAGAATAAATAAAATATTTGATTTATTCAAATTTGGAAGAATGAATTTGATTTAATTAAATAATTAGGAATTATTTAATTGTAGGATAAGATAGAATTTGTGATGAATTAATTAAATAATGGGATTTATTTAATTAATGGAGACTTGAGATTTGGAAAGAAGATAATGATTTAATTAAATAATTGAAATTATTTAATTGTTGAAGAATAATAGAGGAATTTATTTTAATTAATTAAATAAAGGGAATTTATTCAATTAATGTCGAAATTATGTGATTTTGAAGAATTTGATGAAATTAATTAAATAATTAGATTATTTAATTAACGTTGAAATGCAGGTGATGCTCCAGATTAGACGAAATGCAAGTAGTGCAACGACTTGGTCATTTTAGGGTGTCTACAATAACATATGTCAAGGTCTTAGTCCAACAAATTTATACTTAAGAAATCAAGATTCATTCTATGATTGATTGACATATGATTTTTGTTTTGTAATTGTTCCATAGATTTAAATTGTTCAATAAGTGCTTATCCTTTACTTTTATTTTTAAAAGAAATTTGTTATTTTAACAACCATTTGATAGCCAACATCATGGCTAATACACTTATAAGTATGTCTAAGATAGTATATTTGTTGTATAATTTACAAAATCAATAACACTTGAAAACTACGAGATAATAGAAGCGACTCAAAAATCATTTAGGGAAAACATAATTATTATTATAAATGACATGATTGATCATACACCATAAACATTCTTGAATTTTAATTCAACCCAACTCAAAAGTTTGATTAATATATTAAGGTATACTATAATGTCTAACAAGGATGAAATGTATTATAGTTCTTAAGTACGTTGAGCCTTCAAAGCATCTACCTTATCTAAATTTCTCATGATTATAGAAATAACATTTTCAAGTCCTCAACTATACTAAGTTATCCTCAATATAATATAATTCCCTTCAAGGGTTATCACCTAGATTTTAATGGTTTAAGGAAAGAATGAACTTTTACTAGTAGGGATAAAATAATTCTTGGTAGTTAAAAGACACCAAAATTATGTGTTCTTTGAATCATAAAGGATATAGGATATGTTTTAAATACCTAGTTTCCAATAAGTCTTTTGAGAGCAATATACAAGCAACTCAAGAAACTTTTACCCATTTCTTGCATTTTCACAATTGGATTTAAACTCTAGAGATAATCAATTCTATAGAACTAGTTGAATAATGTTGATGGTATAAAATAAATATTATTATCATACTAATTTCTCTAATTCAAGAGTATTTATCTAACCTTAAGAGTGGAGCTACAACATACAATAGCTCTTAATTACTTCTATATTCGTATTATTTGAACTATTTCTAATTCATTCTTATAATATTATAGGTCTAACTTCCTTAAGTGTTATTAGTCTTTATATAGAGTTCCTTATCCCTAATATTATGACGAAGTTTTACCAGAACCTCTTGATTCATTGATCATCAAAGTGATCTTTGATTTTAAAGTTTAATAACTAAAGCTTAAGTTTAGTAACTATGTAATTTCACCAAATTAACATCTTTGTAACTAAGTTTGATGAACATCGTTAATTATTTCGAAACCAATAACCATCCATCTAGTTTACTCTAAATTGGATTATCTTGATCTTATTCTTTCAATTATCTTCAATGCATCCGCTATTTTAGACAATGAATTTGAATCTTCAAGTTGGTTTATCCTAGCTACTATGTGTATGAAATCCATTCACCATTTTGCACATTTGACACTATGAAATTTGAAATCACACTCACACGCACACACACGCACACACGCGCACACACACACACACACACACACACACACACACACACACACACACACACACATATATTCATTCATTTAAATTGGTCATGAGTCCACTTAAGCTTATTATGCATCTCATTTTCAGTTAATATATCTATATCTAATCTACAAACACAACTGAACTCTAATAAGATTTTTTTTAACCGATTCCATGGGTTTTGTTTTGGAACATTTGTCTTAATATTAATGTGTAAACCTTCTTTTTTTATTTACCAAAAGAGATAGAATGTAGTGATATTCAAAAACCCAAAACTCAAACGAAGAATAAAAATTTCATTGTTGAATGAGCCTATGCCCAAAAAAGATCTTAAACTAACCTTAAACTCTATCATGAATCACCAAACTAGAACTAAAATTTACTCACATCTGTTAACAAAGGAGATCTATACAATGTTGGAGAAATTGGCTTGGAAGATGAAGGTAGCAGGGTAATTTCTCGATCCAAGATATTTACTTACTACTGTGGAAGTATAGGAAAAGGAATTATTTCTTTGCCACCATGGAACAACTATTAAAGTTGTTAAGAACCTTCAAGTATGTGTTGATTGCCATGCTACAACAAAGTTTATCAACAAGATTGTCACAAGAGAAATTGTTGTGAGATGTGAACCACTTCCATCATTTTAAACAGAAATAATATTCTTGTGGAGATTATTTGTGATGCTAACTGACTCAATTTGAAAAAAATAGGCTTGCACTATTATAATGTGCAAATTATCAGATTACCAAAAATAATGAAGGGACATCCATGAAAGCATAACAAAAGGGAAATCTTTTTGTCAGATGTTGTAATTGCAAGTACCCTAGTAGATACGCATGCAAAATGTGGAAGCATAAACAAGGCTTGTGAATTGTTTTACAAAATTCCTAAAAGAAATGTAGTCTCATGGAATGCCAGGATTGCAGGGTATGTTCAAAAGGGGTTCATTGAAAATTCCTTAGAGACTTTTAAGCAAATGCAATTGGTGGGTGTAAAGATCAACTCCTCAACCTTTGTTAGTATCCTTATTTCATGTGCACAAATAGAAGTTAGTGGAATTTCCATTAGATGTTACGGATGGAATGCTCTAGTAGACATGTCAGCAAAGTGTGGTAGCATAGACAAAGCATGTGAGCTTTTTGATAGAATGCCTCAAGGTAATGATTGCAATCTATGCACAAAATGGATTTGATGAAAAGGCTTTAAAACTTTAAAGCAATAGCAATTGGTAGGTGTAAAGTCTAATTCCACAACCTTTGACAGTGTCCTCCCTGTGTTCGCTAAATCAGAGCTTTGGCACAGTGTATGGACATCCCTCAGACATAACAGAAGGTAAATTTTTGTCAAATGTTGTAATTGCAAGTGACCTGGTAGACATGCGTGCAAAATGTGGAAGCATAGACAAGGCATGTCAACTCTTTGATAGAATGGTTCAAGGAGATGTCGATTCATGGAATGCAATGATTGCAAGATTTCAGAAAATGGATTAGTTGGAAAAGGCTTTTGAAACTTTCAAGTAAATACAATTGGAAGACGTAAAACCAAAATCCATAACCTTTGACAATGTCCTTCCTGCTTGTGCCAAATGGGTGCTTAGGAACAAAGTATGGACTTCTATCACAGCATAACAGAAGGGGAAATTTTGTTAGATGTTGTAAAAAGTAAATTTAAAAAAAATGTGAACTATTTGATAGACTGCCTTAGAGAGGCATGTCAGAGCAGGGGAATGGCCCCCCTCTCTGGCCTCCCACGTTGTGTGGGAAGGCTCATGGCCTCCCCCCTCAAATAATTTTAGTGCCACTTCTAATCACCAAAGCCTACAAAAATATCTTATGCAAGAAATTCTCTTTTGAATGATTTCAAATTGTAAAAAAAAAAACTTATGTACAATCCTTTCTTGAATGATTTCAAATTGTAAATTAGTTTTTCCTCACAAAAAACTTATGCCCAAATTCTCTTTTTAACATAAATATAGGCTAGTTAAATAATGCAAACAACATATCAAACCACTTATCAATTATTTTAAGACATTTCATCGTAATGAACCCAAAACTAAACAAATTTAGGAAAATAAGAAATGCTCTTACAATTTGCTCCAGCAATCTAACCAAACCCACAAGTGTCTGTCTCTCCCTTCATTAATCCTTCCTATTTATAGATAAATTATATCTAGAACAATATTTTCCAAGCACATGGTGGAAATTTTAACTCTTTGGAGTCAAGTCTACCCAATAAATGTTTCTTTTCCACTTTGCCAAATTACCATTAATTCATGTGGAAATCCCCATTTGAATATTAAATGTTTGTTTTGAAAATTTACTTGGAAAATGGGGGAGTTGAATCCTCATTTATTTCTTTTTCTATATGAATACCTTCATCAACACAATTTCTAATCCCTACACATATAAAGGAAACCTTAAGACATTATCAACATTAGAAAAATTTAAGGTTAAATCAATTTTTATTTCTTATGAAGTGTTATAATTAAGAAGGCATATAACAATTCCATCTATATAAACTAGGTCTCCTTTCTTATTGTCCAAGTGGTAATTTGTAATGATTGAATTTATAAGGACCTGACTCCTTATTAACAAAATAATACTAAACTTTGAATTTGAAAATACCAAGGAATTAAAAATTTTGATCTAACAAATGCAAGAAGTGCAGATTCGTGAAATTTTACTATTAATTTTAAGAATTGCTCCATAAATGTTATTGTGGTTAAACAACTAGAGCTTAGTTTTATAGGGTCATCAAGTCTTGAAAGGATCACTAATCTTGATCTAGTGAAGAGAGATAGTACATTTAACAAGATAACTTATAAGGTTAACTAAGCAACACATACCTTAAGTCATACATTACATCTTACATTTGTTTTTGACAACTTGGTTTTTCTCCAGCAATTATATCCTTATCATCTGCACAAACTAAGTAGACAATCTCATGTTAACATGACTTAGAAATCACTACATAGGCAATTAATATCATGAGGATAATTATAAAAGAACACCCTATATCCGGGGGACCTAAGTATTTGGGGCATCCTTTCATCGTCCAGACTGGCTACATACCCTTTATCTATGGGATCAAGGCCCCCTCAAAATGCTATTGACACGAGGAATGCAAATATGTAGTTATGTTTTGTACTATGTTTGATGCAATTGTGAGTGGGTATCCAACCCTTTCTAGGGTTATTCCCTACCCCAGACAGTTCTTCATCGGCTACCACCCACTCAGTTGAAATAGGAACAAAAATTAGTCCACTACCAAAAACACCTTAAGGGGTGTTTGTCAATTAGTCCTAGTGTGGAGGAATCCCTATCATGTGTCTGCTCATGAAATCTAGTTTATTTCCTCAAGCCAATTAGCTAATTTCGTGACTAAGTCCGTTCTCGATTCCCTAGAGCATTCTAATTACCAAGAGCCATGAAGGCGATGTGAGAGCATACGGCAGATAGAGTTTCTAGATCGGACTTGTTGCCCTATCTAACATTTTACAAGTCATCTCCTATTTAGACTCGTGTTGTCAATAAGCTCCTTTTTCTATTGGTAGTTTGAAGGGTTTTCTAAATGAGCATTTTAGCCTCAATACTTAAAAATTCACATGGAAATCATCATACAACTATTTCAATAGACTTGTCCTTTAGTTAATCTTTTTTAATGAGATATCCGCGGAGATTTTCCCTTGCTATGGATTTAGCTTCAACATGTCCCTTATTACTCCATGACAATTTAGAGGGATGGTGCCCATACGTCGTTGTTGCAGCTATGTTAGGTGTGAGGTACTTGGTTCAACATGATGGCATTACCCATAAATGTGACCAAGAGGTACCTTAAAAACTAAACATTGCAATTTGTTTGAGTTTGAACATATGTTTACAAGTTTACCTATCTATTAAAAAAGAAAAAACTTGCATAATAACTAATAAAGTAATTGACAAAGGAAAGACACTCTCTAAATCATAATGCAAGTAAATTATAGTAAAGATGCTTGATCATTTGGCTTATTCATAATGAATAGTACTAGAGAAGATACTCAATCAATTTCATCAATTCATAATTGTACTTAACATAACTAGAAAAGATATTCTATCAGTAATGTATGCAGAGATTCAGTCTTGGAAAAACAAGGAAATCTTGATAACTTATTTTGTCATACATAAATAGACTTTATTCCAAAAGTAAAGAATTGATACAGTTTCTTACATGATCATTTCAAACTTACTTTTAAATTGAAACCAATAAGGACTTAATAAAAGTTGTAAAATAAGACATATATCTCAATAAGAGGTTTACTTAAAACTCCCTAATTGGGTTTATACTTTAATAAAACTAATTAACCTCCATTGTTAATAAAATTGTACCAATAAATAAATACATTATAACAATAATATTCTAACGTCATTATTGGAAATATCATTTTATGATTGAACTACTTATGAATCACAAGACAACTATAGTACTTGAATGATTAACCCTGAATATATTTATGATCTATGAATTCATAATAATACTTTTCTTTAACTTAATCAATTCAAAAAGCATAATCCTTGAAAGGTACTTAGTAAATAAAGCACATAAATATCTAGTCTAGTACAATATAAGGAATTATTGATAACTAAATTCTTGAAAATAAACATTGTTCAATAGTATAGTACAAAAAACAATTCCTTGCGTAATCATTTCAACTTACTTATATTTGAGAATGGATAAGAATTTATGATATTTGAATCTCAATAAGTTTCTCAACTTAAAATTTTCTAAATTTTAACCCTATTAGTCAAACAAGTTATACTCCTTTCCATAAGTCATATTGTATGAATCTTTGATAATTTATTTGAGATAAATGAAGTTGTTCTAAACCACTAAGTTTTCAATTTGTACCTCCTAGTATCCCTTAAGGTTTGACAAATACTAATACAATCATGATTTATTTTTAATTATGATTCTTACTTTAATCTTATAACATATGTCAAGGTCTTAGTCCAACAAATTTATACTTAAGAAATCAAGATTCATTCTATGATTGATTGACATATGATTTTTGTTTTGTAATTGTTCCATAGATTTAAATTGTTCAATAAGGAGCTTATCCTTTACTTTTATTTTTAAAATAAATTTGTTTTTTTAACAACCATTTGATAGCCAACATCACGGCTAATACACTTATAAGTATGTCTAAGATAGTATATTTGTTGCATAATTTACAAAATCAATAACACTTGAAAACTAGGAGATAATAGGAGTGACTCAAAAATCATTTAGGGAAAACATAATAATTATTATGAATGACATGATTGATCATACACCATAAACATTCTTGAATTTTAATTCAACCCAACTCAAAAGTTTGATTAACATATTAATGTATACTATAATGTCTAACAAGGATGAAACGTATTTTAGTTCTTCAGTACGTTGAGCCTTTAAAGCATCTACCTTATCTAAATTTCTCATGATTATAGAAATAACATTTTCAAGTCCTCAACTATACTAAGTTATCCTCAATATAATATAATTCCCTTCAAAGGTTATCACCTAGATTTCAATGGTTTAAGGAAAGAATGAACTTTTACTAGCAGGAATAAAATAATTCTTGGTAGTTAAAAGACACCAAAATTCTATGTTCTTTGACATCATAAAGGATATAGGATATGTTTTAAATACCTAGTTTCCAATAAGTCTTTTGAGAGCAATATACAAGCAACTCAAGAAACGTTTACCCATTTCTTGCATTTTCACAATTGGATTTAAACTCTAGAGATAATCAATTCTATAGAACTAGTTGAAAAATGTTGATGGTATAAAATAAATATTATTATCATACTAATTTCTCTAATTCAAGAGTAGTTATCTAACCTTAAGAGTGGAGCTACAACATACAATAGCTCTTAATTACTTCTATATTAGTATTCTTTGAATTATTTCTAATTCATTCTTATAATATTATAGGTCTAACTTCCTTAAGTGTTATTAGTCTTTATATAGAGTTCCTTTGTCCCTAATATTATGAAGAAATTTTACCAGAACCTCTTGATTCATTGATCATCAAAGTGATCTTTGATTATAAAGGTTAATAACTTAAGCTTAAGTTTAGTAACTATGTAATTTCACCAAATTAACATCTTTGTAACTAAGTTTGATGAACACCATTAATTGTTTCGAAACCAATAACCATCCATCTAGTTTATTCTAAATTGGATTATCTTGCTCTTATTCTTTCAATTATCTTCAATGCATCCCCTATTTGAGACAATGAATATGAATCTTCAAGTTGGTTTATCCTAGTTACTATGTGTATAAAATCCATCCACCATTTTGCACATTTGACACTATGAAATTTGAAATCACACACACACACACACACATATTCATTCATTTAAATTGGTCATGAGTCCACTTAAGCTTATTATGCATCTCATTTTCAGTTAATATATCTATATCTAATCTACAAACACAACTGAACTCTAATAAGATATTTTTTAACCGATTCCATGGGTTTTGTTTTGGAACATTTGTCTTAATATAAATGTGTAAACCTTCTTTTTTTATTTACCAAAAAAGATCGAAGGTAGTGATATTCAAAAACCCAAAACTCAAACGAAGAATAAAAATTTCATTGTTGAATGAGCCTATGCCCAAAAAAGGTCATAAACTAACCTTAAACTCTATCATGAATCACCAAACAAGAACTAAAATTTACTCACATCTGTAAACAAAGGAGATCTATGCAAAGTTGGAGAAATTGGCTTGGAAGATGAAGGTAGCAGGGTGATTTCCTGATCCATGATATTTACTTACTACTGTGGAAGTATAGGAAAAGGAATTATTTCTCTGCCACCATGGACAACTATGAAATTTGTTAAGAACGTTCAAGTATGTGTTGATTGCCATGCTACAACAAAGTTTATCAACAAGATTGTCACAAGAGAAATTGTTGTAAGATGTGAACCACTTCCATCGTTTTAAACAGAGATAATATTCTTGTGGAGATTATTTGTGATGCTAACTGACTCAATTTGAAAAAAATAGGCTTGCACTATTATAATGTGCAAAATATCAGATTACCAAAAATAATGAAGGGACATCCATGAAAGCATAATAGAAGGGAAATCTTTTTGTCAGATGTTGTAATTACAAGTACCCTGGTAGATATGCATGCAAAATGTGGAAGCATAAACAAGGCTTGTGAATTGTTTTACAAAATGCCTAAAAGAAATGTAGTCTCATGGAATGCCAGGATTACAGGGTATGTTCAAAAGGGGTTCATTGAAAATTCCTTAGAGACTTTTAAGCAAATGCAACTGGTGGGTGTAAAGATCGACTCCTCAACCTTTGTTAGTATCCTTATTCATGTGCACAAATAGAAGTTAGGGGAATTTCCGTCAGATGTTATGGATGGAATGCTCTGGTAGACATGTCAGCAAAGTGTGGTAGCATAGACAAAGCATGTGAGATTTTTGACAGAATGCCTGAAGGTAATGATTGCAATCTATGCACAAAATGGATTTGATGAAAAGGCTTTAAAACTTTCAAGCAATAGCAATTGGTAGGTGTAAAGTCTAATTCCACAACCTTTGACAGTGGCCTCCCTGCGTTTGCTAAATCAGAGCTTTGGCACAGGGTATGGACATCCATCAGACATAACAGAAGGTAAATTTTTGTCAGATGTTGTAATTGCAAGTGACCTGGTAGACATGCGTGCAAAATGTGGAAGCATAGACAAGGCACGTCAACTCTTTGATAGAATGTTTCAAGGAGATGTCGATTCATGGAATGCAATGATTGCAAGATTTCACAAAATGGATTAGTTGGAAAAGGCTTTTGAAACTTTCAAGTAAATGTAATTGGAAGACGTAAAGCCAAAATCCATAACCTTTGCCAATGTCCTTCCTACCTATGCCAAATGGGTTCTTAGGAACAGAGTATGGACTTCGATCAAAGCATAACAGAAGGGGAAATTTTGTCAGATGTTGTAAAAAGTAAAATTAAAAAAAATGTGAACTGTTTGATAGGCTGCCTTAGAGAGGCATGTCACAGCAGGGGAATGGCCCCCCTCTCTGGCCTCCCACGTTGTGTGGGAAGGCTCACGGCCTCCCCCCTCAAATAATTTTAGTGCCACTTCCAATCACCAAAGCCTTCACAAATATCTTACGCATAAATTCTCTTTTGAATGATTTCAAATTGTAAAAAAAACTTATGTACAATTTTTTCTTGAATGATTTCAAATTGTAAATTAGTTTTTCCTCACAAAAAACTTATGCCCAAATTGTCTTTTTAACATAAATATAGGCTAGTTAAATAATGCAAACAACATATCAAACCACTTATCAATTATTTTAAGACATTTCATCGTAATGAACCTAAAACTAAACAAATTTAGGAAAATAAGGAATGCTCTTACAATTTGCTCCAGCTATCTAACCAAACCCACAAGTGTGTGTCTCTCCCTTCATTAATCCTTCCTATTTATGGAGAAATTCTATCTAGAACAATATTTTCCAAGCACATGGTGGAAATTTTAACTCTTTGGAGTCAAGTCTACCCAATAAATGTTTATTTTCCACTTTGCCAAATTACCATTAATTCATGTGGAAATCCCCATTTCAATATTAAATGTTTGTTTTGAAAATTGACTTGAAAAATGGGGGAGTTGAATCCTCATTTATTTCTTTTTATCTAGAAGTGTACCCTTTTTATTTTAAATTTATTTATTTAAAACTCTAAATTGTGTCAAATGAAAATTCATTTATTGTTATTATTATTTTATTTTTATTGTGACTTGACATTATTTAATTTCTCTTTATTTTAAAAAAGGTCATTAGTGGGTTAGTAATTTAAAAGATATGATTTGAGTATTTGAATAATGAAATATACAAGTAGTTGTTATATCTATACTAAAATATGACCAAACTCATATATTTCACAATTTATACTAGTAGGTCATGATAGAATTATATATATTTATTTTTTATATAAATTTATATTATAGTTATATCGTTATATAAGAGAAGAGAGAGAGGAGACAAAGGGAGTTAAACAAATAGAGAGATATGATAGAGAGGGGGAGAGAGAGACATAGATCTTTATATATATATATATATATATATATATATATATATATATATATATATATATATATATAGAGAGAGAGAGAGAGAGAGAGAGAGTGTTAAACAAAGAGAAAGGAAGGAGAGACAGAGATAGAGAATGGAAGAGAGAGAGTGTGTGAGAGACACAATGAGGGTAGGAGAGAGAAATAGAGAGGGAGGGATATTGATACAGAGGAATAGAGAAAGAGAGATATAGTAGGAGAGAAAGATAGAGAAAATGAGAGAGAGAGATGGACTGTATAGGGATAGAGAGGGAGAGAGAGAGAGGCATAGAGATAGAGAGGGATAGAGAGAGATGGTGAGAGAGAGAGGGACAAAGAGACAGAGGAAGAAAAACTTAGAGAAGAGAAAATAATAGAGAGAGAGAGAGAGAGAGAGAGAGAGAGAGAGAGAGAGAGAGAGAGAGAGAGAGATTGATATATACAATGGAAGATGGGAAGATAGGAAGAGAGGAAGAGAGATAGAGAAGAAAAAGATACAAAAAGAGAGAAAGAGCTCAGATGGAGAGGAGGAGAAAGATAGCAAGAGGAAGATAGAGAAACATAGAGATATAGAAAGAGGTATAGAGAGGAGACAAAGAGATATAGAGAGAGGTGGAGTGATACATAGATAGAGAGGGAGAGAGAGGTGGGAAGAGATAGAGAGGAGAAAAAGAGACATAGAGAGAGGTAGAGTGATATGGACATAAAGAGGGAGAGATAGATATGTAAATAGAGGGATATTGGTAGAGATAGGAATAGAGAAAGAGAGATAAGGATAATAGATAAAAGGGGGGAGATATACAAGGAGAGACATAGAGAGAGAGAGATTGATGGAGAGGGAATAGAGATAAGTGATATAGATGGAAAGAGTGATATATATATATATACATATATACATATATACATATATATATATACATATATACATATATACATATATACATATATACATACATATATATACATATATATATATATATACATATATACATACATATATATATATACATACATACATATATGTATATATATAGAGAGAGAGAGATAGTAGGATAAAAAGATAAAGATAAGATGTATAGAGGGAAAGACATATAGAGAAAATAAGAGAGAGAGAGAGAGAGAGAGAGAGAGAGAGAGAGAGAGAGAGAGAGAGAGAGAGAGAGAGAGAGAGAGAGAGAGTGATGGTAAGATTTTATAAATATAACCCTTCGTACAGTGTTTTTATATTTTTGAATTGTATTGTAGGGATTTCTAAGCTCTTAGTTTAGGTCTAAGTATTAACATGCTACTAAAGTGTTAACACATGGGCTAAAACATTAGTGGAGTTTCTCAATCTATTGTAAGCTTATTTTGAAGAAATATATTAAGGTTTAATTTTAGTGATGGGTTTCTTACTTATAGGGGTTTTCCCAAGTATATATGTCATCTTATCTTCTCTGTTTCCTTCACTTATTCTTTTATGTTTAATTAAGGTTACATGTGTTTTAAATCAACAAATTTTATTACAGAGATAAGGTCTATGCAATCCAAATATGCCATGATTCAATAATGACTATGGCATTGTAATGAATTAATAAAAAAGGAACCAATTGATATCTTAAATGTGAACATCACTTATAACCTTTATACATCTAAGACAATATAGTTGCCTTATAGAAAGTTTGAATTTTTTCCTAAATAATTTTAGAATGGTCTTTTGCATCCACATAAAAAGATAGTGACATCTTATGCACGACATAAGCAATTAATTTGCTTCACCAGTTTTCTAAATCATTTAAATAATATTATCTACAATGGATACACTGTCTATTTTACAATGTTTACATGAATTAGGTGTTGTAATGGACATAGAATTAGTACAACATGAGAGTAGGTTTTATATGGATAAATAAATCAAAATATATTTTCTTAATAGAATTAGTGTTTTACAATAATTAATAATTATAATTCAATAGTATAACTTTCAAATTTTATAGTTAATATATAAATCCATATCATTAGAAAAGAATGAATACATGAATCCATATCATTAGGAAATAGAATGTATAGTAAAAGTTATAATCGTGAAATGTGTGCAATCTAATAAAAATAGAAGTTATATAAAAAATTATGACTATCATACTTTCTTTGATCGCTCCTTTTCTATTTAATGCAGATTGTATCCTTTAACAATACTTAATCACATCATTTATTTTTTATTAAGATAAGATGCTAGCACGGGAGCAGAACTTGATAACAAAACCAAACGGCAACAGAACAGACCCATGGCCACCAACCGACAACCAATCGATTAACAGTTCATCAAAAAATTAACCAAAACATAAAACGAGTATTTAAACAAGTCTTTAATAACATAAAACAAGAAACCCCTAGCTAAGAAGAGTTTTCCAGTCATTAGAAACCATGTTGATTAAATTTTCCTGATCCTACAATAGAGAATTCATGGTCTTCTTTCATTCCACCTGTAGAATAGAAAAGGCTTCAGAAGCCTTGTGGGATGTCCTCAGAACTAGCTTAACTAGATTCTTGACTTTGTTCTCCATTACAGACAGGTGGGATTTCACTTCAGCAAGCTTAGCTTCCAGCTTCTTGTTATCCACGTCCCTTCTTGCGCTCATCAATTCCTTGTCAGGGGTTTCCTGCACCTCATTATCTTCCTTATTAGTGTCATAGAATGAGTTATTTATAGAAGCAAAGTGGCTTGCGCCCTCCTATTCCTGCATAGGGGTGGTTTTAGTTCCCTTCATTTCAACATCTTGCATAATGTCTTCCCAATCAGAAGTAGTGGAATAATCCACAATCTTTATTCCTTGGGATATACCTCTCACCAATCTAGGAGATCTCCTCAAGGTCGGTCTTCTGGCAGAGCCATCCTTACCCAAAGCAATTTCTTTAACAATGAAAAGCTCCTCCTTCCTCAGATTCCCCTGCTTTTTACTAGCTTCTTCAACCCCTTTCCTCTCACCTCCCTCACTGCATCTCTTTTTAGCAGTTTTGTATTGTGCAAGACTCCCTCCCTTACATTTTTTGTTATCTTGCATAGGGTTTCTGCTTTTTAGGTTACACAAGCCCTCAATAGCAACAACATGAGATTTGTCCTAAGAGGTCTCAAAGGTTTGACCTAGGAATCTGCTACCAGAGAAAGCTTCCGAAAAAGAGGTGGTCTTTGACATAGGCGGGCTAGACAAAGGGCTTGAGGGACCACTCATAGGATGGTTAGAAGGGGAGGCGGGCTGAGAGGCCTTCAGAGTGGTTAGCTTCACAAGTCTCAAACTAAGGGGTTTATCTTCAGACTCTTCATTAGAGCTATCCTCAACAGTTCAGCCAACTAGAGGTTTAGACGGGCTCAAAGCCAAATGGTAATGATACAATCAGAAAATTAGGCCTTGGTGTAAAGGCACTTAAATTACCTTAAGTTCCTCTTCGTGGGCTTTTTTGGTATGCACAATAGAGGCTTCAAGGCTAGATAGCAGGAAGGAGGGGAAATTTACTAGAGCCTTATGGCGGAAATTATTTAAAAAAGAAAAATGATAGTGATAAAACACTCTGTATCTACCTTCAAGAGTAAAATATTTCATTATCAGAAAGCATACCCGGTTCCATGGCATGACCAAATTCTCACACTCAAAGACTCCCTGCAGCCTAACTTGTTTCTCACCCTCTTTATAAAATAGTTTCATACCTTCCAAATCTAGGACACGAGTCTACTTCTTGAGTCTGTTCCCCAAACATGGCAAGCTAGTCGCAGCAGCAATAGAGTCCTCAAAAACAATGAATTGGACCCCTCCAAATTTCACCATTCGTCTCCTATCCCACGATTTAGCAAATTGGGTCAAAATATTTTCATCATAACCATTCAAAGATTCAAGGAAAGTCATAACTTCTCCCTCATATGCTATGCTCCAGACTTGTAGGTCCTCCTTGAATTCATTAGAATTCATAGGCTCCATCCTCACTTTATCCCCCCATTTTCCTATACCTCCAAAGCACAAAGCTAGAAATCCAGAAGCAAATAGAAAAATATCCCTCACTGTAAAAGCTATTGCAGAGAGAAGGGAGAGGACGCGTAGAAAATCTAGAAGTGCATAATAAAAGAAACTAAAGTTTCTTTATCATCCTTTGCAAGCCAATCTAGAACCCAAAGGTGTTCAGATCATAAATGCCATCAGGGTTTGACTCGTGTGAACCCCTCAAGCCCAGCATGTTAAGAAGAAGTTGACAAGACCCTTTACAAATTTCTTTCTGCCAAACATGATTTAAACTGATTATCTCAAGGTGCACATAATACTCAGTTCACCACATCATTACAAAAGAGTGATTAGGACTCCTTCTATCATCCTCCATGCTACGTCCTCCCTTTATGTCAAAGAGGCATGCCAAAACACTACTCTAGACACTTATATAAATCATTTCATCCATCATGAGCAGTTAAGGCCTCCATCTGATTACAATTACTGAGTGCCCTAGGCAGATTATCCAAGTCCCTCCAACATCTTAAGGGGTGAGTGTTAATCCCCAAGTTTGCCATAAGGTCTGTAGCCTTATTTCCTTCCCTATAGATATGCTTCAATTATTTGCCCTTGAACCTTAGGAGAAGACCCTCTATATCTTTGATGACATCCTCTAACTCCCAACCAACACTTCCATTCCCTTTAATAACTTCTATGACAACAATGGAATTGCCTTCCACAATTATGTTTTTAATGCCTATAGACAAGGCAGTTTTGAGTCCCCATAGGAGGGCCATGGCTTCCGCAGTGTTATTGGTGTTTTTTCCAATGCTACCAGTAAACACAGTCATCAGAGAACCTTTATCAGACCTTATCACTCCTCCACCACAAGCTAGCCCTAGGTTGCCTTCGGTAGCACCATCAAAGTTTAGTTTTGACCAACCACTAGGGGGAGGGATCCAGTTAGTGTTGGTTCTAGCTTTTTTCTTCCTATCATCCAGTCTGCAAGTACTTATAGGAATAGTCCATTATTTAATTATGCTAGTTTCTTTAGCATTTGGGGGATTTTCTGCAACCTTTATGGAGCTGTTACAGATGTTGTCTTGCAGCAGTCTGCCAGCAAAATTGAAAACTTCTTTGGGGTTCCTGAATTTTTTCCCTGAAGAGTTTATTATTTCTTTCCTTCCAAAGGCACCAAGATAGAATCATTTGTTATTGATACACAATCACTTCCTTTTTCTTTTTAAACGTATAACATCTTTGTTTTATAGATAATACTTTTGTCTTATATGTGGCACTTTAAAAAGAAGGTCAACCACTTTTTTCTAAAAAATCCTCTTATCATCTTTTATTAATAAGACATCATAGATTTAGTCAGTTAGCATAGTGTAGTTTCTAATTTCAAACTTGAAAAACTATTGGTGCCATAATGTGAATCGATCACCATAAGACTAATTGCTTAAATCTTTAATTTAAACAAAAACAATCAATCTCTTCTAATATATTCATTGTTCACACAATATACAATGTCTTTTTCTTCTTTAAATGTCTATTCCATATGAGTCTCAAACTTGATTTCCCTACTACATCATCCCTCTATCATGTATTGTGTCTATCGTTGTTCCTCTTACACATCCATGTCTTGTTCCTCTTACACACCCATGTCTTAAATTGATCCAACGTGTCTTAGATATGCTATTGAATAATGATTCTCTTGACAATATTTACACCTTGCATACCATGATAATGTTACTTTGACATTAATGACTATATGTATTCTCATCTTTGACATCAATGACAAACATTCCAATAGAAGCTTCAAAGGCTCTGAATTATTGATCAAAGGTAGAAGACATCCAACAATCCGTACATCACCAAGATTCAATCAAATCCAACAAGTGCTAGGTGTTGTGCCATCAATGCAAATGAGTCAGCATGTCTCTGACCTTGCGAAGAGTACACAGAGGCATCTCTAGGGACATGTGGCAGCTTGATAATACACTATGAGGTCATTGAGATTCATGCATGAGATCTTGGTGATTTTAAATGACATAGATCTAACCTCGAGCTGCCACTAATGCTAATTGAAGATAAATCATTGATAAGCAGTGGAGTGGGTGGAATTCAATGCTGAGAGTTTAGAGGTAGATGGTGTAGGTGTTTTTTGCCTAGTACAACATTTGAAAATGAATTTCTATATATACACAGGGAGAAGAGGTATTGGGGGCTGGTCACTAAGCCAATATGGGATCCTAGGAGGAGAAACAATAGGCATTTTAGCCTTTGTGGATGCTTCTCAGAGTTGATTGAATATTTGAAGACTATGCATTTTACCTTTTGTATCTTGTTCTCAGTTCATTAATGAAGAGAAGCGATATTCTGTGCTAATTCTTTTGTCTATTGGGTTGTCTTTCAGATCTCATATATTGATGTTGTGCCTATGTTTTCATTTCAATGAATGATATTAGTAAATGGTATGAAATCATGCATTTTTGTGCTCTATGAAGCCATGAGTTAGTATTGTGATTTAAAAAGGAAAGCATTGTGCTACTTTGCATCAGTATAAGTTTTATCATTTGGCATATCACCTTAGGATAGTTTTAAATTAAAGTTTCTCTCCTATTTTATCTAAACATATATGGAAGAATTAACGAGAATCATAAGAAGAGTTAGCTTATAAATTTCCAAAGGCCATCCTGCAAGTCAAGTCTTATATTTGCAGGATTTCCTATTGTTGGTGATTGATCTGTATCTGAGAGTAATCTTAGGTTCAAATATAAACATCAACAATTTTGGGCACGCTTGGTGGGACCCGAGAATCACAATCTCTTGATTGAGATTCAATTTGTATGAATAAAAGGCCAACTACAAGATCTCTTTCAACATCAAACCCAAGCCTTTTAATCCCTCTGTTAGTGATTGATCCCAAAAATAAAAGAGTAGTACAACCAAACCCACCACTTGCTTAGATGGCTGCACAAAGAGCTCCAAGAAACTTTGTGAACTGGAGTAGTGGTAGTCCCCTAATTCCACCAGTACCACCAGCTACATGAGATGTAATGTCCCCAGTGAATTCTTGTCTAACACTCGCACTTCCATTTATAGAAAACAAATTCTCTTTAACCAGTTTTATAACATCATACAAAAATGAGCAGTAGTATTAACTCCTTAACAAAAAAACAAAGGGAATAAAGATACATTAATTAGGCACACAAATAGATTTACTATCTCAACATTGGTTCAGTTATTACAACAAGATTCAGATTATATGGTTCCCAACTTATAGAATTGTTCAGATTCAATAACAAGAGCCTATCAACATAGATAACAGTAACATTAATTGTGCCTCAAATTCAAAATAAGAAAATCCAATCCGCAACTTTAGACAACTTAAGGAATCCTCAAGTGTGTTGCATAACAAGGATTTCATGAGTTCTTTTGAAGACATGTGGTAAGTCTGTCAGGCGTGATTGATGAGACTGTCACCCTCTTTGATGTGTAAATTCTAGAATCAAATAACAGAACCAGAAAATAATGAATAGCAATATCAAAACAAGCAGCTCAGAAAGAAGTAGCATAACACACACACACACAGAATAAGACCATAGAGTTTAACATGGTTCACCATATCAAGCTACATCCACAATGAAGGGCCATATTTTATTATCTGAATATATCTCTCTCACTTCCTATATTACATACTTCACTCTGTATCTCTTTTTCACAGTAGCGTATTTCCTTTACATGCTAAAGACTCTACACTGCCCCAACCCACTAACCGACTTCCATCTAGAATCATGAACCACATAGAACGGAAGCAGTTACATGCCAAGTAAGGCAATGTACATAACGAGAAGTTACAAAGAATCTGAAAGCACAGAGGTGGCTGTTACAAGGAATAAGTCTATGTATTGCCGTTACATGTGGGCTTCAACAGCCACGTGCCCAACAATCTCCCACTTGAAGACCAATGGGAACGGCAATGAAGCTGCTCAGAGAGAGATCCCCTTCGATGAAAATTAGTGTCATAGAGGAACAAGACCAAGAGAAGATCTACAGAATTTGAACTTCTCTCGAGGAACAATCTTTGTTAATGCATCCGCCAGATTCACCTTTGTGTCAATCTTTGTGACCTGCAACTTACCTTCGTCAATAAGATGGTGGATAAAATGGTATCGACGGTCAATATGTTTTGTTTGATTGTGGAACGCTGAATTTCTTGACAAGTGTATAGCACTTTGGCTATCACAAAATAATGGAAATACAGATTTTGGACATCCTAGTTCCGTCAACAAACGCTCAAGCCATATCATTTCTTTGGCTCCCTCCGAGAGCACTATGTATTCAGCCTCTGTTGATGACAGAGCGACAGTTTGTTGCAACCGAGAGACCCAAGTAATGGCTGTGCTGGCAAATGTGAAGACATAACCAGTGGTAGACCGGCGTTTGTCTAAATCTCTGGCCATATCTGAATCTACATAATCACGGAGCTAAAAGTCAGTACCTCCAAAACATAAACAGAAATGTGAAGTACCTTTCAAGTACCGTAGAATCCACTGAACTGCCTATTAGTGTAGTTTGCTCGGATTACTCATGAATCTGCTCACAATAGCAACTGCTTGTGCTATGTCCAGACGAGTACACACCATTGCATACATGATACTGCCAACTGCAGATGTATATGGAACAAACCTCATATGTTCTTCTTCTTCCTAATTTTTCAGACACATAGCTGAAGATAGGCGGAAATGATCAGCCAAAGGAGTAGATACCGGTTTAGCATGAGACAGATTAAATCTGTCCAACACTTTGGCAATGTAGCTTGATTGGGACAATCTGAGTTCTTTTTTATTTTTGTTTCTGAATATGTACATCCCAAGTATTCGTTTGGCTGGTCGAAGATCTTTCATGGCAAAACAAAGAGCCAACTGTTGCTTCAACTGAGCAATAATCTAAACACTAGTACTAGCTACTAACATATCATCAACATAGAGTAAAAGGATGACGAACTCACCAGTATTGAGCTTCTTGTAGTAAACACAAGAATCTGATTCGCACCGAATAAAGTGGTTATCAATCATGAAGTGGTCAAATTTTAAATACCATTGTCTTGGAGCTTGCTTCAGCCCATACAAACTCTGCTTTAACTTGCAAAATAAATGCTCCTTACCTGGTTGAGCAAAGCCTTTAGGCTGCTCCATGTATAAATCCTCATCAATGTCTCCATGTAAGAATGTTGTTTTCACATCAAGTTGCTCGAGTTCTAAATCCCAAATAGCTACCAAACCCAACACAGTACGGATAGTGTCCATTCTGACAACTGGAGAAATTTTTTTAGAAAAATCAATACCTTTTTGCTGATCAAACCCCTTGACGACTAATTTGGCCCTATATCTTTTACTTCCTCCGTCTTCGTCTTTCAAGTGATAAATCCATTTGTTTTTGAGAGGCTTTCGATTTGGCGGAAGAGGAACCAAATCCCAGGTTTGATTAATGCTCAATGACTCCATTTCTTCGTTCATGGCGGCCATCCAGTTCTATGCATTGTCATACTTGCAGGCTTGTTTATAAGTTGCTGGCTCTGCATAATCAGAGAGCAATAACTCATAGTCATCGTATTTTGCCGGTCTCCACTTCTCACGGGTAGACCTCCTCAATGTCGGTCCTTGCTCTGGCTGTATGTTTGAGTCCAGATTTAGTCTCTGGAGTAAGTGTTGAACATCATCAATCTCTGAGTGAAGAGGCCCCTGAGGAAAACTGCCCTGTCTATTTATATTGCTCTGTGCACCTAGAGTGCTCTGTCCAGTTACTCTATCTTGCCACATATCTCCTATCTATGTTTGACTAAAAGGAGATTGTGCATCTGTTCCAGGCTACGTTGGAGTAAGCAATGGCAGCATTGAACAATGAATAGGTAGCGATGGGCCAAACAAAGGCTGCATTGAACTTAAAGTAGGCAGCTTTAAACTTTGTGATAGCTACGGTGGAGGTAAAACAGGAAGTGGTGCTTGATGTTTGGAAGTCAGCGACTGACTGAGGGAAGGCAGCGGACTGTGTGATGGTAGCGTATGAGATAACAAAGGCTACATTGAGCCAAGTGAAGGCTGCGTGGAATGTTTTGAAGGCAGCGGATGGGTGTTTGAAGGCTATGTTGGATGTGTAAAGAGGTGTGTAGTCAATGTATTAGTATTAGGAGGCTGCATGTTATGTTCTAAAGGCAGCGTAGAAGCATTAGATAGTGGAGGCTGTGTGGCAACTATGTAGGGCAAACCAATTGGGGATTGGGTGGGAATTGTGCACCCAACCGAAGGCATAGCACTTGAAGTAATAGGAGCTCCAGATAGATAAGAATGTATAGTTGTAACAAGTGGCTGGGAAAATGTAATGGTGGATTGCCGCACCTTAGCATTATCGAACAAATCCACATCAATATATTCTGGCAGAGGTGAATTGCAAGATTGCAAACCTAGAAAATCCTTCTCGTGAAACACAACATCGTGGCTACGGATTATGGTTTTTGCAACAGGATCCCAAAGATGAAAGCCAAACTGATCTTCACCATAGCCGAGAAAAACACACCTTTTTGACATGAAATCCAACTTAGTTCTCTGCTCTTTCAGAATGTGAACAAAGGTGGTACAGCCAAACACCCGCAAATGCTGATAGGAAATTCATTTGCCGAGCCATGTCTCCTCAGGTATGTCAAAATCCAGCCTGGATGAAGGAGCTCAATTGATTAAATACACAGCAGTGTTACATGCTTCTGCCCAAAACTCTTTGCCCAATCCAGCATTGGAGAGCATACATCTAGCTCTCTCAAGTATCGTGCGATTTAGCCTTTCAGCTACACCATTTTCCTAAGGTGTATAAGGGACGGTTTTGATCTGTCGAATACCATGGTCTGCACAAAAAGAATCAAACTCCAAAGAGCAATATTCTCCACCATTGTTTGTTAGTAGGCATTTAATTTTATGCCCAATCTGGTTTTCAACTGAAGCTTTAAAAATCTTAAATTTTGAAAAAACTTCAGATTTTCTGTTCAACATATAAATCTAGATTTTTCGAGTGCAGTCATCTAGAAATGTGACAAAATAATTTGCTCCACCGAAAGAAGTTACCTGAGTTGGACCGAATACATCGGAATGAACAAGTTCCAACAGAGTGGTTTTCTTGTCATGCCCCGTTCTCACGAAACTGCTCCGGCACTGTTTTCCATAAAGGCAATGTTCACAGAATTGTAAATCGATGGAGTTTAGGCCTAGAAGCTGATTGCACTAAAGCATAACTTGAAGACCTTTTTGGCTCATATGACCAAGCCTTTTGTGCCATATTTCAGACCCACTGTCCATGGCCAGCAAGGCAGCTCCCACTTCACCAAAACAGTCCAGAATGTATAGATTACCTTGCTTCTTTCCTCTTGCCATTACTAAAAGTCCCTTTGTAATTTTCCATGAATTAAGAGAAAATTTAACATTGCATCCATTTCCTATAAGCTGACTGACAGAAATTAAATTTCTTTTTAACATAGGTACATATCTAACATCCATCAAAGTTAGTTTGTCTCCATTTTTCTGATTCATTATTATATCACCTTTTGCTAAAATGTCACATTCTTTATTGTCACCAAGAAACACCTTACCGAATGTGCCTTCTTGAAAATTTGCAAAAGCTTGACGACATGAAGTAGCATGAAAAGAGGCGCCAGAATCAAGGACCCATGAATCTGCATTTGTATCACTTGCTGATAGGACCAAAACACCATCACTTGCAGTGTTTGCTTGATTATTTGTGCTCACGTTGCCTTGAGCTTTCTTATAGTTCCAGCAATTCTTCTTATTGTGTCCAAGTTTTCCACAAAACCAACACGAACCAGTCCTGCCCCTAGACTTCGATCGTGGACTAGATTGTGACCTTCTTCGATTGTTGTATCTACCTCTGTCATGGTTTCTTCTCCTATTGTTTATACTTATAGCTGTTAGAGCATCGCCGGATGAGGGTTCTTGATGTTTCCTTCTCATGTCTTCGCTGAGAAGAGTAGCTGCAACTTCATCAAAAACCAACGTACTCTTGGCTACTACAGAAGTGCTCATAGCCATGACAACACCTTCCCAGCTATTTGGTAAGGAACACAACAGCAAAATCACTTTAATCTCAGGATCTAACTTGATACCCACCGAAGCTAATTGAGAGACTAAGGTGTTAAACTCATTCAGATGATTGGACATAACCCCACCTTCTCTCATTTTCAGGTTATATAGTTTCTTCATAATACATACCTTGTTTGACGCCGAAGCAATTGCATACATGCTGGAGAGTTTTTCCCAAAGCGCTTTCGTAGTGCTCTCATTTGAGACATTAAATAATACATTGCTGGACAATGAGAGAAATATTGTTGCCTTCGCTTTCGAATCCAATTTTTCCCACTCTTCATCTTTTATAGAACCTTGTCCTTTCGCTTTCCCCAGTAAGGTGATTGACAAGTCCTGTTTGATGAGAAGAGACTCCATATGCACTTTCCAAAGACCAAAGTTTTGGCCTGTAAATTTCTCTATTTTCCATTTCTCAGAGTCATCCATTTTTTTGATTGCTGTTGCTGTGCAGGTTCCCAAAAAAAAATTTCACAGTCTCCTGGACCGAGCTACACACAGAGCTTTGATACCAATTGTAAATTCTAGAATCGAATAACATAACCAGAAAATAATGAACAGCAATATCAAAACAAGCAGCTCAGAAAGAAGTAGTATAACACACACACAGAATAAGACCATAGAGTTTAATGTGGTTCACCATATCAGGCTACATCCACAATGAAGGGCCATATTTTATTATCTGAATATATCTCTCACTTCCTGTATTACATACATCACTCTGTATCTCTTTTTCACAGCAGCGTATTTCCTCTACATGCTAAAGACTCTACACTGCCCCAACCCACCAACCGACTTCCGTCTGGAATCATGAACCACACAGAACGGAAGCAGTTACATGCCAAGTAAGGCAATGTACAAAATGAGAAGTTACAAAGAATCTGAAAGCACAGAGGTGGCCGTTACAAGGAATAAGTCTGTGTATTGCCGTTACATGTGGGCTTCAACAGCCACGTGCCCGACATGATGAAGAGCACTAATGATGAGAGCATGGCTTCCTCAAACTTCCTTCTTTTTTCAGGCCTTGCTCCTATACGTTGGTTGGTGTGAGCTCAGTGACCTCAATAAGTGTCGAAGACACCCATTCTTTGTATCTCATGAACTGCGGTCTGGTTGTGTCTCAGGGATCAAGGCGTGGTGCTATGTGGTAGGAGGGTCGCTTAATCCATTATCGTTGCTTCCTACAAGCTGATATCCCTTAATTAGACCCTCGCACAACCTTAGCAAGATATGATCCTTACAACAATTACTTAGGTAAGGTTTTCATCTCAGTCTAGTCACAATGATATGCAATTTGCAGATTTCAAAAAAAGTATAGAATTGAGATACCTCATAGCCAATTGTGGTGTTTCTTTTATACCCATTTGAAAAGAATTCCGAAGTAGACGACCATCTTGAAATTGAACTCCAATTTGGGCATCGACTTGTATTGTGAGTCTTCTTTATTTTTAAAATTAATAATATTAATATTGTTGCCCAAAAATTTTGAACATGGAAAATTTTAAACTTTCCATAGTCATTTCATTGATATGCTTCATAGTTTATCAAATACTTGTGTCATCTAATCTCGGTTGCAAGTACTCTATAACCCTCGAATATCTCATCATTCATCAATTTTGAGTCATCAATTCTAGTCATTGGAGAAGCCTTTTGGTTCCCAAAATTATGTAGTGCAATTTCAGAGAGATTGAAGAAAGTTAGAAAGAAAGAATCATGTGATAGTTATTCATCATCTAAATAGCATATCAATAGTAGAGGGGTAGCTTAAATATGCAGCGTTCATTATTTATGATATTCTCCTTTGATTGGCAATGTGGAAGAGGACATTGTGGCTCATTATAGGCATGTGAAAGCAATTCAAACTTGTTACTAAAATAAGATCAAAATGGAGGCATTGATCCTTCTTGGTCAGTAGATGATTTGTTGTTGAAATACCAGTGCATATCTGACTTCTCCATTGCACTTGCATATTTTTCCATTCTGCTCGAGCTCATTTATTTCATGAAGAAAAGGGCAGTTTGTTTCCCTGCAGATGGATGTTAGTGCAATTTGGTGCATTTATTGTGCTTTCTGATGTCACTCATCTGATCAACCTGTAGACATTTCTAGCATGTGTTAAAAAACAGTAGTAGTGGTAAATTGGTAATGACTATGGCTAAAATATACACTGTTGTTATATTATGTGCAACGACACTCATTCTTGTAAATTATCATACTGGACCTATTAAGTGTGATAACCTGTGGGTCGGCGTGGAAGGGTTTATGAAGGAATTTCAGATCTGATAAAATTTGGACTAACATGAGTTCAGTCTGTTAGCTACGAGACCGTTGATCGAGATGGCAAGGTGATCTAGGGACGTTGATTGTGAGCAGAACAAGTCGCAAGCTAAGGCAAGCAGCCATGTCGACCCTGCAAGGAAGAGGCTGATGAAGGATTTCAAACGCTTGCAGCAGGATAATAATATTATGCTCTGGAATGCTGTTATTTTTGGTCCCGATGACACGCCTTGGGATGGAACATTTGCTTGGATATTTTAGAAAACCAGTGGAGCCCTATCTATGATGTTGCAGCCATCCTCACATCTATTCAGTCTTTACTTTGTGATCCAAATCCGAACTCTCCAGCAAATTCAGAGGCTGCCTGCATGTTTAGTGAAAACAAACGGGAGAATAATACAAGAGTTCGGGAAATAGTTGAGCAGAGTTGGACAATAGACTAAATGATTTTGTTTGCTGGATATAAGGAGGTTTGCAAGATTATTGAGAAGAGTTTATAGAATATATATATATCAATGAAACTTGACCTAAATCAATACCATGAGTATGCATCTGCTGAATGATCCCAAGCTTGGTCTTATGTTCTATGGACTTTGTGATGTTATAGTTGGAAACATATTGGTGGCATCGCTGCCTAAATTTGACGGTCGACTCTGCCTGTCAAGCAAATTTTTCATGATGGTTATCTACTCAAATTTGCCCTTTGAATATTCAGACATATTTTTATTATAAAAAAATTATATATAAACTAAACACATGTATCAAAATAACCCTATAGAAATTTTAACGTTCTATCTAAAATCTATCCTTTCAGGTGATACAATCTTTTTAAAATTTTGATTGTATTTTATAGCAAAAATAGCCAAATACGGCCATTCGGCCATCAAATTTAAGCCCTGGGTGGCATGCATGCAAAGGTGGGAACACAGAGAAGGCCACGACATAGTGTAGGATGAAAGGGGACGTTATCCATAGAGCGTGGGATATGAACAAAATAAATTCGTAAAAAAAAAATTTAGAAACTTTCAAGCAAATGCAATTGGCAGTATAATGCTCCATCTTTCTGCAAGGCCATACTAAGAATAGCACGATTAAAAGAAGATTTTGTCAGATATTATAGTTGGAGTGCTCGAATGGACAGATATATAGGCCCAGCCGTAAACAGCCAGTGAGTTGTGGCCAACCGGTTGTATTGCTTCTTATGTAACTTAATAACTGTTTGGACTCACTTCTTCTCGATCAACCACTATTCGACCTGCCATACACCTGTTTTGATTGTTTTGACAAATTTGGACGGATAGTTTGCAATGCACAGGCTGGTTAAAGTTAACCGAGATACAGAATGTGAAAGCGCAAATGAAGTGGCAGCCAGATAAGCATGCAAACGTGAAAGTATAGAGAAATAAAGCCGCGGCCTAAAACTTCCAAGTAAATGCAACTGTATTTGGACAAAATGGATTCGTTGAAACTTTCAAGTAAGGATAACTGGCATTTGTAACGCTTAATCAACACTCACTTGTAATTTATTGAATCACTTTATAAATCTTTAGAAAGATTTAATAAAGATTCTTTCACGTGAACCTCATAAAAAGAAAAGATGAAATTCCTTCCTGCAGCCAGGTGGCTCACTGCTGCTCCATGGGAAACTGACAATTTTTAACTTTCCCTTGAAGTTGAGCGATTGGTTGATTGAGACGCGTGGAAGGCCTGCGCTCATTCTCCAAACTGCTGACATCTCTCCGAATGTGAATACCATTGGATCCTTTGCTTGGCTGATCGGATGGATACTGTGTCTTCTTCTTGGCTTTGGTTCCGTATCTTTTTAAAACTGCCCGCTCTTGATTGCTTGATGTGCCATAGTTATAGTTGTGCATCCAATATGAGGCCGAGATATCTATTATAGCTTGCGCCCCTCTTTACAGAGAGGTAGCGTCTCCTCTTTAATATAGGCCGAACTTTGCTTTGGAAAGTGGCACCTTCGTTGCTAATATTTGCCTAAGCTTCAGCGCCATTATTATGCTATTGCCTGTGTTCAATACTGGCTTGGCATCATGCTTTTATAGGCCGCACCATTTTCCTTTAGAGGCTGCCTTGTTGTAAATGTGGCGCCTTAGTTCTAAGACAGCACCGTTATCTTCGTACAGCTGAGCCTCCATTTCAAATGCTCTTGATTCCTTCTGAAAAGGCCGCGCCTCATATTATGGATGCGCCTCCTGTAGATTTGGTCGAGCCTTCATGTTGGCGCATCAGTTAGTGTTGGAGTGGCCTCATTTGGATGGCTACGTTGGAGTCTTTTTATATACTGTATTTGCATTGTATTTGGAGTGATGCGTCTATCTTTTCTGGCCGATGCTTTATGAACTTTGGCTACTATGTTATACTCTATATATACTTGCGCCATATATAGTGGCTGCACCACTTTATGCTGAGCATTGATTTCAATTGTCTCAAGACTTCATATGACCGTGCCTTTGCTCTTAACAGGCTGCGCCAACTTCTAAAGGCCGCCTTCTATTTGATGGCTCCTATGCGATAGGTAGTGTGCCTTTATCGTTCTATTGGGCCGATCCTTGAATGTTTTGCTGAGCCTTTAATAAGGCTGTGTCAACTTCTTATGGGCTGCATCTTTTAATCAAGGCCGTGCCTTATCATTGACATTGCACCATATTTACATATGGATGCCTCCCATTGACCTCGCTTGGTGCTATGATTCGCATAGGCCGAGCCTTCTTTGCCGAGACTGAGCCATATTACAAAAGCTTGAGCTGTCTTTATGAATGGAGTGCTTTCTACATTTGATTCAAAGCCCTGAGAGGCTTGTGCTTTCAACCTTCAATATAAGCCGCCAGTGATATTACAGGCCGAACCTCTGTCTGATAGGCTTTGCTTATGACTCTTAGTGGCTTTTATGCATCATGTTTGCCTACATAAATCTTTATTGAGTCTACATTGAATCTTTCTCTGAAACTCTTAATGAAACCTCATTGACTCTCCGTAGAATCTTCATTGACACGGTCTGATATGAAACTAAGACTCGTCTGAAGGACCATTGATAGTTCTGAATGTTTTGAATTTCATTGGCTTTGAGCTTTGAATCCCGCAAATATAAAAAATTTTGATTAACTTAAAAAAACTTATTTAACTCACCAAGACATAGGGCATGTCCCCATGCTGCTGCTTAGCTTATTTTGGCTAGCAGTCACTGTTCAAGTTTTTTAGGAGATATTTGTGGAGCTAGTGATCCAATGAATATTTTCCAAAGCTTATTTACAATTTCTAAACGATAGCTGCTCCATAAAAATAGGGAAAGATTTTATATTATCCTTTCCCATAATTGTAAATTTCCATGGGGCCAGTTCAACAATTTAATTTTAAGCAGAAAAATAACTTAAGTAGCGGCATGGGGACATGGGGTTACTGTCATTTATCATCCTTAAGCCTGCACAGAAATGGCATTCCAACGTTATTAAGGAGTTCTATGCAGTGAAGCATATTATATGTTAGATACTTCAGATTGAACTCAAATCATCTTAACAGCACCCAAAAGTTTTTCAAATCAACCTTTTTAGTCATACAAAAATTAACCCATAGACATATGGAATCACCCTAAACATAGAAACACAAATTGACCTGAAAGAT